>CM038040.1:24981087-34593587 GCA_021397845.1 Areca catechu | reverse complement strand
CACAAGCACCTAGAAAACTTGACCCAAGTTTGATGATCTGAGATCAAGGTTCCCTCACCACAGGCCAATACACCAACCAGTCTGTCCAAACCTTTACATATGCGATGGAGTGTGAGAAATGAGTATATCCTTGAGCTAATTTTTTGATGGTTAAAATGAAAATAGATATACTTTGCACCACATTATTAATTAATTTATCAACTGTTGGATTCATATTCTGAGGTTTTGGGCAAAACTCCAAAACCATAAATTTTGGTTCAGTTCGAATCAGTCTGAAAATGGAGTTTTTGGTGTTTCAGCTGAAATTAAATTCTGAGACCAATTTATTGTACATATGAGCTCATATTGACAATATTTAGGTAAAATAAACATTGTTACAGGTGTTTGAGCTAACTACTGAGGCCAACTTATCGTATACATGAGCTCAAAATACAAATTTTGGAAACAAGCATTGCATTCAGCATTTTGCCTTTTATATTATTTACCTTCCTCTTGATTCATAAATTAAACTTCTAAACTTGCTTTTACAAAAGCAAATGAAAACCTTATCCATTTTAAGTAGATTAATGATCACAGAGGTATTAGTTTGCCAGAAATTTAATGTAAACAGGTAGCTGAAGTTACAATTAAATTAGCCAAAGTGATGCCAAGTGCAGAGGAATGTAAATGTTATATAAAATAATAGGATAAGTGAAGGGGAAAAAGGAATAGAGAAGGAAGAAAGGATAAAGGGATCCTGTAGTGCTAGAGTTATGTGAATTTCTATTACATGGGGGTCAGCGCATAACTATCATGGCCTTGTGATTTTTTTCTAGTAGAATATGGAAGGAATAACAAAATCTCTAGCAACTCGGAAATACTTATTGAAATATAATTAATCCTAAGACAATCCTATTGAGGTTTGGAGCAAGAGAACCACGAATACTATTTACAAAGCTATCAGATATAAATATTTGAGAATCATATCTAGATATAAATATTTGAGAATCATATCTAGGTTCATGTACATGTGCAGTGATTAGTGAATATGAAAATAAAGAAATTGATAAAGTGATTATATCATACCTGTACACTTCCAGATGGACATGCCATATGGGAGTAAGATTACTATTAAAGTTAATCCTCCATAATAAACTGATGACACTCACCATATGCACTAGACTATAATTATCAAGCACTAACCAAGCCAAAACAAGGCAAGATCTAATTAACTTGATAGAAGATAATTTTTGGCACTAATGGATAACAAAGTGGGAAGAAATACATCACAACATGGACAGGGCTCACATAGACTAAACCTTCAATTGACATAATAATGCAACAGAGCTTGAAATTAAGAACTTTACTACACAGTGAAAAAATAGCGATTAGAAGCAACCAAGTATGTTAAGATCAGTGTACCAATACAACATTCTTGCAATAAAAAAACTATGAATTACTTCAGCATTTGTTCAGATCAGTGGGGTCAGCATCTTCATGTCCAATCAACTACATCAATTGATTTCCCCATATAAAGAAATTGCATTTGGTTATCAAAAAAAGAAGAAGAAGAAGAAGAAGGATTTGCCTTTTATTAAGCAAATAAAGTGGAAACCAACACACTTCATCCTTTAAACTGTTTGATTTCAACTGCTTAACATTTGCCAATAGAACTGCTATTCTTGCAAATATATACTTTTAGTTAACAAAAACTGCCAAGAATCTTGTAAACAAAAATCTTATAAGTAAACATATCACCACAGGACCCAAATATCAGAGAATACCATAATGATCAGTATTGCAATGCAGAATTATTGCATATTGCAATAAAAGAGCTACAATCACCTCTACAATTGTTAAGATCAGTATCTTCAGCATGCTCATGAACAATTCACCATATAATGAAATTGCATTCATTAAAATAAATATAGTAAACAGCAACATGTTCCATCTTCTAAATTGTCAGTAAACCTGGTGAATATGACTACAACCATTCCAAATAAAAACCTCCAACAGACGATGCAGACCAGCTTGAAATTTAAAAAGAATTTCAAAAATCAGAAGCGACTACCAAGAGTGTGGAAAAGAAAAATTTTGCACAAAAAAAAAAAAAAAGCTAAAGCAACAAGCAATTCATTCTATTGACACTTTGAGTGACCAAATCGCTGACATTACAGACAACATGATTAGCTGAATGGCAACAGTAACAAGAACACATTGATGTTCAACATAAACATAAATAATACCGGCAGGCAGACAGAAATACAAAATTTAAAGTTGCACAGGAGCAAAGAGTTTCGCCATTCCTTTTGTTCAGCGATGAGAATTGCTGTTCCCAATTGACAATCTCCTGAAACTTGCAACAAAATTCCTTAACCTGGCCTTCGATGATGCAGACCGGTCATTAGTATTACTACTTGATGGAAGATCAATGGCGGCAACCTGATCGGTCAATACCTGAATCTGCTCGGATCCATTTTCCTGCACCCCATTTTCAATCATTATCAAATCCTGCTCCTGCTTCTCGACCGAAACCAAGTTGACAGCAAATGACTCCCCCCTCGCTGCCCTCAACCACTCCACGCCCTTCGGCGTCACTCCCCGGCACTTCTTGAGCTTCACCTTCACGAGACTGGGGCAGCCCTCGGCGAGGGCCTTCATGCCGCGGTCCGAGACCGGGCACCCCTTGATGCAGAGCTTCTTGAGCGCCGCGCACTTGGCGGCGATGCAAGAGATCTCGGCGTCGCCGATTGTCTCACAGCCGCACAGCGCCAGGCGCTCGAGGCCACGACAGAAGCCGGCAATCGGCTCCAGACTCACTACCGTCGGATTGACGCCGATAAGGACCAGCTCTTGCAAATTGGGGCAGCCTCTGGCGATGGCCATGAGGCCGAGGTCGCCGATCCGGTTGGTCCGCCAGCCGTCGATGTGGATTTTGCGGAGGAGCCGGCACTTGTCGGCGACGGCGGTGACGCCGGCATCGGTGCACTCGGGGACCTTGACGATGTGGAGGACCTCCAGATCGGGGCAGGAGGAGAGGGCGAAGAGGCCACGGTCGCTGACCTGGATCTTCTCGAGGTGGACCTCGGCGATGCCGGGAACGCGGCTGGCGATCTCCTCGAGGAGGAGGTCCCAGTCGCCGGAGCAGCGGAGGATCTTGAGGGATCTGAGGTTGGGGGAGCCGGCGATGAGGGGAGCGAAGCACTGGGCGTTGTAGAGCTCTTTGAGGCAGATGGATCGGAGGGCGGAGGAGGGAGGGCCGACGGGGTCGGCAGCGTCGGTGAGGCCGCGAAGGCGCTTGATGGAGAGGTCCTCGAGGAGGGGGCAGGAATGGAGGATGGCGGCGATGCCGGCGGGGCCGAATGTGCAGGAGGCGCAAGAGAGCTTGCGGAGGGCGGTGCAGCTAGCAGCGAGGGCGGCCATGCCGCGGTCTGTAAGCAGGCGGCAGGCACGAAGCTTGAGGCGGGAGAGGTTTGGGCAGCGGGCGGCGATGAGGGCGAGGGCATCGTCGCCGATGCTCTCGGAGCGGCGGTCGCATTTGAGGGCGAGCTTGGTCACGGCGTCGAAACGGGCGAAGAGGGCCGGGACGGCATCGAGGAGTGGGGCGCGGGCGTCAAGGGCGAGACGGTGGCGGCTCTGGCCCTCCACGGCGAGCCACCGCCGGCAGACGACGGAGCAGCGCTTACGGTCGCCGGAGCCGAGGGAATGGAAGATGAGGGCCAGGCACTCGTCGGGGAGGTCGAGGGTGTGGTCGCGGTCCGGATCACCGCAGGCAGCAGCGGTTTGGAGCAGCATGGGATCGGGAGCGATCTTGGTGCTGCGGCGGCGAGGGGGGAACGATGGGGATCGGGATAGGGTGGAGGCCGTGTGGCCCATGAACCACGGCGACCGAGGCTTACGCTGCGGCCGCGGATCGCGTTATCTTATCATGTGCCGGAGAGGATCGGTGGACGGCCGCCCATTTCTCCTCCCTCTCCTATCTAAACTTAGGATGGACTTGAAGGGAGGATTTAGAATTAGTATATTTTGGGAATTTACTTAGGGCCACTTTCCATTTCCGTTGCCTCAAATAAAATAACGGCCCAAAACAAGTTGCACCATTGGTTCCATGCAATACGGCAAGGAGATATATGTTGCCATAGAATTAGCGTTACGCACCAATTTATTCATGACACTTGGCAAGGGACACGTTTGGTACCCGGATTGGGCTCCAGACCGTATTAATCCGGAAACGGGGATGCTGTGATTGGCGGCGTGCACGGCGTGTTATAATTTCTGGATGGAGAAGGGGCAGTGGCGGCGACGAAAGCTTCGTAAATGACGCAGCAACTACAGCTGTAGCAGTAGTTGTCCAGAACCGCCCGACCCGGCCATTTGGTCAGGCGGTGGGGCCGCCGTCGGTGGTTTACTTGCCGTATTCCGACCGTTTCTTCTTGTGGACCTGGTCATGACGAAGCTTGGTCGCGTATTCAAAAGTAAAAGTTGAAATGGCATCGGAGGGAAAAAGAGGCGACGAGAAGAGGAATAACCGGACAATATTGATGGATGTGATTAAAGTGACCAGAGGGTGAAAATTCAAGTGCATCATACGGTAATGATGCGGAAAGCATTTCATTGGCAGCTAAACTCCGCTGAGCCCTTGACCTGTGCATGACTAAGGCCAGGCTTTTTCGAATTTTTTTTAAAATAATATTTTTTTAAAAAAATTACGGCAGTAAAATGATTCGAAATTTATTTATCGAAGTAGATGATTCGGCCGACATGAAGGGCAGATGGACTGGAATTCATCTTTTTGAAAGACGAAATGGGCAGATGGACTTAAATTCATCTTTTTGAAAGACGAAATTAAGCCCGTCTAATTAAATTGAATTTGTCTTTTCAAAAGATGAATTTTTAGTAATTTTTTTTTAAAAAAAATTTATTGATTTTTGAAAAGAAAAAGAAAAATAAAAGTGTAAATTTTAAAAAATATTGATTTATATCAAAAATTTAAAAAATTATTTAAAAAGAAAGTAAAAAAATAAAATTAATAATATAAACTTTTTTATTAAAATGAAAAAAATTTAAAATAAATATCTTTCTGAAAAAAAAATAACCAGAAATCGTGGATAGTAACTGTGAAATCGGTTCACGGTACATAAATATTTATGCATCAAAATTTTATAAAAAAATAAAAAATTAATAAAAAAATTGCAGGACCGATAGGTGGATCGATGGTCTGATCGATAGGTGGACCGATAGTCGGACCGGTAGCAGGACCAGTAGGTGGACCGATGGTTGGATCCTGGTAGCTGGACTGGTGATCAGGATGGTGATAGGACCAAGGGTCGGATCCTTCCACCAAATGATTTTACCGAAAAACGAAAAAAAAAATCTTTATTATTATTAAATAATTAAAATATTAAATTAAAATACTTTAAATATATTAATTTTACCAAATTACATTAAAAATTTATAAATAAAAATTATTAAAAAATTGTTAAAAATTTTATATTTTTTATAAAATACAATAATGAGAAATCATGGGTTGTATCCACGATTTCACCAAATAATGTTTTTTAATTAAAATTTAATGAAAAAATTTTAAAATTAACGAGAAATCATGGATTTTAATAAATTCTAAAATGATTTATTATTTTCATAATTTTAATATTATATTATTTATATATTTTTTAATTTACTTGAGCAAAAAAATGATTCTTATCTATTTTAAGACCGATATGCGGACCGATGATCAAATCGATAGCAAGACCAGTAAGTGGACTGATGATCAGATCCTGGTAATCGAACCGACGATCGGGACGGTGACAGGACTGACAACCGAATAGATGACAGGATCGATGGAAAACAAAATTTTTATTATTTTCATAATTTTAATTTTATAATTTATATTTTTTGAATTTAGTTAAGCAAATAAATGATTATTGTCTATTTTAGGCCAGAACACATATAAACACATATATAAATGATTCTTGTCTATTTTGGACCAGAACACATATAAATAAACACATATATTAAAAACACATATAATTTTTAAAATTAATAAGAAATCATGAATTTTAATAAATCATAAAATAAATGACTATTTGGTCCCACATGGCGGCCATCTTCTAGTGCATGCAGGCTGTATACGACGATAGGTCGGAGGTGGCTGATGCTGCTCTGTCTCATGCTCTATATCGTGTGATGCCTGATATGCATCATACTCTACATCGAGTGATGCCTACTGTGCAGATACGTGATGTGACGACGATCCTCCATATCCAAAGTAATCATGCTGCCAGTCCATGAAATCCGGTGTAGTAAAATAATCAAAGTGTGCTGCTACATCCTCAGTAGATGTGAACTCGGGCATCGGATATGGAGAGGTGCTATGTCGTCGGGTACCTCGTCTGTGCTGAGCTGGCAGAGGTGCTCCGGATGAAGATGCATATGGATAATAAGGCAAAGAAGTCTCGTCCTCCCTGTTTCCCTCCTGATAAAACTCATGTAGTGGAATCCGTGCATGCTTGCCAAGAGTATGGAGGGCAGAATGACATACATCCTGTATAGCCTGGGAGGACGTCGCAATGAAACCTGGCTGGGCAAGCTCAAGTATCGTCGCAATACTATTGCCCTGTAAATAAAAAAATTATTAGTTTGACAAAATTTAAACGTAGATTATAATTTAAATAATAAAATTTAAATTACTTACCATGTGATCATACACTGCACCATTGCGACTGATGAATCGACGAGTGATCCTACGGTACCACTGCATATAAGGATCGTGATAATCTATGGTACCATCGAATGGATCACCATGTATAATATAATCATGACGACTCATCCATAACTGTATATACTCCCGATGAACGGTGGACCAGTCCTGATCAGATCATCATCTCATATCAATATGATATAGTGCAGACATCGTATCAAACCGATATGGCACGACTTGTCGCATCCCAAACTGGCGCACCACTCTATCAGGTAAATGCCACTCTACTATATAAAAATAAACTAGTGGCACTCGACTACACCAGATCTCCTGACCCTGTAGATAGTAGTCTGGTAACTGTGCAAGCATAGCGGTAGTATATGGCTGCCATATGACCTATTTAAAAATAATTTAAAGCATAATTTATTGAACAAGAACTAATAAAACAAGTCAATCATTATGAAAAATTCAATATTCATTACCTCATCGAGTCGCAGTCGATCAAGTAAATAACGATATGAAGAGACCACATGCGTAGGTACCTGTGTGACAGAAAAAAGATATCTCCATCTACAAAATAAATTAATTAAATTAATTAAATAAAATAGTATATATCATACATGGCATAAAAATATTATGTAAATTCTAAACTGACCTCATCCTTAATAGTCTTTGTGGTAAACCGGCTCCATCATCATCAAAATCGATCATCGGATCTGGAGCCTGTCGAAGTAATATGTGGGGTGCAAGAATTGGAACTCTATCCCATACCCACAACTGTAGTAGCAACAGCGGACCAGCAATATCAGAAAAATCTCTGTGGCTCGCCCTGCACATCTCTCTATACAACCAAGCAGGTCCAGCGCTATCCCAACTATACTTCCGGCCATCTCGAAATCCGCTAAGAGAGGTAGAAACAAGAGATGCATGTTGTTCCCAAATTTATCCATAAAAAGGCACCCACCTATCAACTGTAAAATATATACTCGAGCATAGCACTGTATAGCTGCCTCGTCAGCATCGAATGCTAAATCTTGGAAGTGCTCGATAAGCCAGACCAAACTCAATCGTGATCCATGCAATCTATCGTCAGGTGGGACGATCCCTAGTAACTCAAGACAAAGCTATCCCCAATCTACCCGTGTAGTACCTGTCACTGGTAGACCATCTACTGGCAAACCTAGCAGAACAGCAACATCTTGTAGGGTGATGGTGGCCTCTCCATAGGGAAAATGAAAAGTATGCATCTCTGGACGCCACCGCTCGACGAGAGCAGTGATCAAATACTAGTCCAATCTAATAAATCCAACACGTGCTAGACCATAGAATCCGGACTGCATCAGCAAAGGCACAATACGACAATTGAGCGGTATCGATATGCGCATAACCATCTCTCGACGTCGACAGTGCAAAACAACATCCTGTCCCTCCCAGACCAAAGATGATCTATGTGAAGGCTGACCGTGTAGTACATTACTGTCAGAAGGACCAGGATCCATAACTGTGATAACTCAAAGAAAATGAAATTAGCAATCACAAAGCCCATTTAATGCAAAATTATATGTAAATAGTAATGACATCAATCCATATACAAGCTATAAACATCTAACAATAAAACATGTCCATTTATTACAATCCATCAAATAAAATACAAAGCAATGACAAGATCAGCCTAATATATTACAATCTATATATTAAAACATCTATAAAATATGACTGATATCATTTAACTAATCTACTTGTAGAAGCCTTGGACATGACCGTCTATCATGTCCTTCTTCTTTATAGATTGTACACTTGTGTCTGTTGCCGACTTCTCTTATATCCATATCATTTTTGATCCTCGTAGATCGTGGCCTACCTTTCTATCGTAGCCTATTTACATCAGGTATAATGATACCATGTTCATTTTGCTAGGGCCAATATTTTTCATGAGGAATTGGTTGAAATTATGGTACATAAGTTTGATGATAATCGTGTAATGTATAGCACCGATCAATATATCTTTTAAAATCAATGGCAACATATGCACAAGCAGCCATGACGTGAGAACAAGGTAAATGAAAATATTGCCATTTTTGACATGTACATGTCTGCTCGGAAAGACGAACAACCTACAGCATCAAAAATCATAATTCAGAATATACACAATCTAATAACATATTTTCGAATGATACATAAAGATCGTAAGTACCTGTGTATTGTTATCCCTGTTCATGTTCGGTCCACATCTAGCAGTTTGGACTTGGAACAAGCCAGTTGCTCTATCGAATAGTGTAATGGTATGCGATGTCGCTTTGGCTTGGTTGGAGATGACATGTCCCGTAACAAAAGGAGTAAACCTTTCATTTCTGTCCATTGCCTCTGTTGCTTTGACACATCGATCTTCAAAGTATGACACAAGCCAAAAGAAAGTCAATTGTACCAAGGTTGTTATGGAAAGAAATCGAGCATTTTTCAAAACTCCATTGAAATACTCGGATATATTAGTTGTCATCATCCCATACTGTCATCCGTCATCATGTGAACGTGTCCATTTTGCTAAAGAAATTTCATTCAACCACTGAATGACTTCTGAGTTAAATTTCTCAATATTCCTCATGTATTTATAGAATTTTCTAGGCTGCGTTTGCATTTCAACTCTTTTCACCACATCTCTTAGTTTGGGATCACGAAATCTTGAATTGAAGTTACTTGCCACGTGATGCAGGTAATATACATGATAAGCATGCGGTGGCTGCTAACCCAGACACTCATTCTGTACTGCAGCAAGTATACCAGCATGTCGATCAGAAATTAGACAAATTTCCTGACGTGTTTAATAAAATTTTAATACAAGCTAAGAACCAACCCCAGGTGTCCGCTGACTCTTCATCGAAATACCAAATGCATGTTGAAAGATCTGATTATTTCCATCAATAGCAGTTGCAATCAATAACTTCTCCTTATACTTTCTATACATTATACTTTCTATACATGAAAGTAGCATCGATACTTATGACCGGACGACAGTGTTTAAACCCTGCAATCGAGGGTGCTGATAAATTTCACCCATGAACCCGGATTAAATGTTTGTACATCATGCAACCATTTCAGAAGTAATTGATATGACATATCCCAATCTCCGAACAGCATCACTATCGCTTTCTGTTTTGCATCCCATAATTTTTTATAACTTGGTGTATAGTTGTATTTGTTCTTTATGACTGCACCAAGTCCAGCAATAGTAATGGTAGGAATTTCTTTAACCAGGTCCCGAATTTCATTAGCAATTAAAATAGAGTCCAAACCAGAATGATCTTGAGACATCATTGCAGATAGGCATATATGAGAACTGATATATCATGAGATCTTAAAAAAATCATGACGTTTAATACCTCTCAGCATCCACTGACAGCCAGAATCTCTGCTCTTACATTTCACATGCCATAGATTTGGATTTGATTCAATAACCTTAAATTCGTGATGTCTTTCAACAAAATATTGATTTACTGCAGTCTGTAATTCTGCCTTATATATAAAGCGGAGTCCTTTACGTAACTCCTCATTCTTTTGCCATATAACATGTTGTTCCTGCATTGAAGAATACATTGACATATTTGCAGCATTCCAATCAACCTGGGTGAATGTTCTAGATGGAGTTTCAAATATAGAATAATTTGGAACAGTGGTATCCTCTGGACTTCGTACTGGATGTGAAGTACCAGCCTCGTCACCTTCGTCAGCCAAATCATGTTCACTTTCATCATCATTCTCGCTAAAAAGTTGATTATCGACATACACCCTGTCATCAGTAGCTGTATATATTGATGCTTCTCTAATATTACTTTATAGTACAGTACTGTCCACCGTACGTAACGGATCTATAGTAAAAACTGAGCCAATATTTTCCACTTCATTATCTGCAATGTTCGGAGTATTATATGATAGAACCTATTCAGTTACACGAGTTGTTGCTATATTTCGAACAGCTTCTTCATAATCATTCTGTTCATAATCAGGTTCAGGAGCTTCAACGGTTTGGATATCTATATATAACTCTGCACCCGATATACATGTATATGAACCGATAGTTGAAAACATTATCTCCATGTCTTCATCATCGGTTAATGGAATATGTTCATACTTTTCAAATGTTGGCTAGACAACTTGTGAATATCTATTGATAATCAAAAAAAATTTTCCAGTTCTATCAATACGGAGAACTCTACATATTTTGTTCTCCAACTCTTGAAATGTCATATCAGAACTGATTCTAATTATCTTTTTTGGTCCCTGATTGTACTTCTATTTGATCCATTAATCATAGAACCACCCATATAACATAATACCGTGATTGTTTCTCCCATTATACCCTACATGTTTAATTAACAAAATATATTTAAAAATAATTTTCTCATATATTAATATCATTAATAAACTAATTAAATTACATAATTAATATGATAATAAAATTAAAATATAATTATTTTACTATCATGATGAATGCATGCTATCATCAACTACTAGGTAAAGGCCCTATCCCATGCAGAAATTATATTAATTTTACGGGTCAACTTATAGTAATCAAACGATATGCAATGAAGACCGAATGAAATTTCGGCAGCATTTTTCCTTAGTTCTTCCCATACAAATATTTATGTATGCGAAGAACAAAAAGAAAATGATGCTCGAAATTTTATTCGATCTTCACTACACATCGTTTGATTACTATAAACTGACTTATAAAATTATTTACAATTTCCAAACTGTCCAAATTAGACAATCAATTGATTAATATACATAATTCTCAGATTCGTACAAGTATAGAAAAATATACGGATACTACAGAATATGCATATCAAGCAATTAACGGGTCTACGATTCAATGAAATACAAATTTTATAAAAATATATATAAAAAATCAAATGATTAACCTAAAAAATTATTTCGAAACATAATTACATCACTGATATTAATTTGTACATAATACATGCTATAAAAATTCATGGAGCACATTTATATAATAAAAAATATAACTTCAAATATGTAAACTTCAAACTTCATTCATAATTAAGTATTACTAAATAATTATTTAACTAAATAATTATTTACAAGATAGACATAATCATACATTTTAAAAATTATGTAAATGTATAATAATTTATTAATATCAAATAAATCATATCATATTTATAACTATATTAATTACGCCTATCCATATTAATATATTATTCTTATATACTTATATATTCATAATTAAATATTACTTCAATTAATTAATGACAAAATAATATTAATGATTAATCCATTTACTAACATAAATAAGTTCATATTTATAATATTTTTTAATAAAAAATTATTAGCATATCATTATTCTTTTTACATTAATTAATACATTAATTGATTATTGAAATATAATACTAAATTTTTAAATCTTAATAATTGGATCTACATATTATACATTTATTTCTAATATATATATATTTTATTTAGTTAATCATTATCAATATATATTATTTTTTTAATTCCTGAAATAATAAATATTAAACTAAAAAATAGGTAATCAAAACTTCTTATTATTTAATAAATTTTAAATACCTTAAAATTTTCATATACATTTTATTATTTACTAAAAATTTTATATTCTACATAAATTATATAACCTATCCTTCTTAATTTTATTTATTATATAAATTAATTATCATAATCATCCCTCAAATTTTAATAATATTTTATCAATTTTTATAATTAACAAATTAATTTAACTATATACAAAATCAATTTTTCAATATTAATTCCTGATATAAAAGCAATAATGTAAATTATTAAATAACAAATACTAAACAAACTTATCACAAAAAATTCAAAACACAAAATTTAATTACTTAAATATGTAATAAAAAATTTAATTCAAACAAGTATAAACTAAATTAATTTAAATTTAATTAATATATACAAAATTTAATTTTAACAATCAAATAATTATAAATTAGTAAAAAAATAATCTTAAATCAGGATAATAAAATATGGAAGAACGAGATCTAGATCATCCAATGGAAGCCAGAAATCGAATCTAGACAAAAAAAAAAAAATATTAATCAAAAAAGAGTTTAAACATTAAAAAAATAAAAAAATAAAAATACTAACAAGAACAGAAATGATTGAGAATAATGAAGAATTCAAAAGGCTAGGGGACCACAGGCGAAGAAAAAAACCAAAGATCGGGACCACGAGAGGAGGGACCGGCGAGGGAAGAACCGGACGGGCGAGAGGGAAGAACAAAAAAAAATCGAAGAACAGGAAAAAAAAAAAAGCGACCACGGCTTAAAGGGCTGTGCCTGAGTTCGTCTTTTGAAAAGACGAATTCTCAGGCGAATTCGCTTTTTGAAAAGACGAATTTAGATTCGTTTTTCCAAAAGCCGAACTCTCTCGGCCACGCGTCACCATGGAACGCCAGGATTGCCACGTATTACCGGATTGCGAGCCTCCTACTGAGTGATCACGTGAGTTGAATTCGTCTTTTCAAAAGACGAATTCATGTTCGTCTTTCCAAAAGCTGAACTCAGGAGAACGCCAGCATGCCTGGCACGTGGCTTGAATTCGTCTTTTCGAAAGATGAATTTGCTTGAGAATTCATCTTTTCAAAAGACGAATTCAGCCATGCTGGCCCTCCAATGCCACGTGTCCAATTTTTTTTTTCTCTGAATACCTGCTTTGCCACGTGCCACCTAGATCCGTAAATATATTACGGATCACCTACTTTTGTAATTAAGTTTTTTATATTTTTTTAAAAAAATTCAGCTTTTTTGTGTATTCAAAAAGTAAAAGTTGAAATGTCATTAAATGGAAAAAAATGTGACAGGAAGAGGAATGATATGATAGTAGTAATGTCATTGGAGCATCGAGGAGAAGATAATTCAAAATCATTACATGATGATATGAAAAGTGATGCGGGTTAACCCCAATCTTAGTATCTGGAAGGTTCCTAGCTTGGATGTTGGCATTGGTAGCCACCTACCTTCTTCTGGATGAGATAAGACCACATTCAAGTCTCCTTCAATCTTTTCGATCCTTGACATCGAGTTTTTTATCCTCGGCATATTAATATGCTAAACATTTGTTCAAATAGAGCATTAACCAAATATCTATGACAAGATTTGAGGTTCATCATTGATGTCGAAGGCCAACCGTCCCTCGAGTGGGATAGAGTCGTGCCATCGAATTCCTTCGATCTAAGTGACTCTCAATCCCAACCAAGGACAACTATCCCTCCGACATCCAAGGTTCAACCCTTCCATTTTGGATGGTTAGGAGAGCATCTTGAGACTTCCGACTTAGTTGACTTTCAATCTTGGTAAGGGCTCACCATGCTCTCAGCATTTAAGCTCCAACACATCAGGATCATTTCCCAAGACTTTTGACCCTCGGTCTCGGCAGAAGGATCGAGTCAGACTCAGAACCCTTGTGTCTAATAAAAGTTAAAATCCTATGGTAGCATGCTTATGGATAACCTAAGGAGAAATATTCCAACGCTCATTTCCACATATTTAATGGCACAATCGGAAGGCTATAACATATAATCTCTCGGAAATCCTCTAAATTAAAAAGAATGTGACCCGTTTCAGATTATAGTCCCTATTATTATTAAGAAATGCGGCTGGCAATGCAAAAGATATAATGTTTCTATTAATGAGAGGCAGATATTTTGGATGGACAGAATGATCATTTACTAGATCCCTTAACAAGGCCTGTGGTCCTATCACTTCTCTCCAAACCTACTGAGACTTTTTATATTTCCAAAATACCCTCATCATTAATCTATAAAAAGGGACTCTTTGGGAGCTCCTAAGGTACACTTGTATGATACACTCTCTACTCTTCGCTCTATTTTCTTTTTTCTGTTGCCTGCTACCTGACTTGATCATCAGAGGGCCTTTATCAGAGCAATCTGAGCTTTTTTTGCAGGTACTACCTATGGTATCTTTTCTCTAGCAGTATCTGGTTCTATGCAGGAAACAACGTCAACAAAAAGTATATTATTCACAACTAAACTCAATTGAGATTAGCTAGATGAATCCATTTTCTCTATTCCACTCAATTTAAAGCTATATCTTTTGAAAGATAATAAATTATCAAATTCTTTCTTACTATTCATATTATGTCATTTTTTTATCTATCCCAACCATTTTTCATTTCTTATGTATATCAAATTGCTCATGGTGCATCTCTCACTTTACTTGCACATATCCAAATAATCTAAATCATCGTTCACTTAATTTATTTTCTATCAATACTCATTTTGTTATGAATAACTTTAGAAAAATTAAAGCAGCACCCTTCAATATTTTGTAATTTATACTTATACCCAAAATTTTTTATTTTTTTAATTAGACCTTAAAACTAAGATTTTGGTTACGATATGACCTAGTTGTCCATCTTCATGAGCATCAATAAATACATGATTGTTATTGCCGATCTTATCGCTGTGGCCTGTAACTTATGTGCTGGCGCCGAACCTTGGACTCCTTCGCCTCGGGATCTCCAAGCCTCCGGACATGCAAAACAAGGTCAGAGACCCGGGCCGGGGGTTCCGGCGGGAGCACTCGACGGTCAAGTTAGCGAGCGGCAAGATGGAACAGATCCACTAAGATGGGTCTCCGCTGGATTCCCATGCTTAGAGGAGGTTTTTTATGAAAGAAGTGTGGGAACGAGAGGGGTTGACACCCAGTTTCCTGCACTGGATTCGCCGGGCTTGCGTCTGGGAACTTTCGGGAGCCCTAGAATCATTATCCCTTTTTCTAGGTGTTCTTTCCTCTCAATGGCTTACCTTTCCGTCCGCTTTCACCGTCCCTCTTATACCATCGGACCACCTTCAGCTTTTGTTTCCTCCCCTCTCGAAGGATCCTGGAGGTCCCTGGCTCCTTTTCTCCCTTCTCCCCTCCTCTTCGAGTCTGGGAGTTAAGCGACGAGCTTGCCTCGTCCGCCATGCTGTCATGAAAGGAGGAACCTGGCGGGATCTTGAGCCAAGCATGGGAGCCCTCATCTCGAGGTGTTGACCATGGATTTTCTGAGTTCCAGGACCCTATTCACAAGGATTCAATACCTCAATTGCGGGGCCCTCCTTAACTGGTGTAAATGAGGTTTCGTGCACCATTGCGAGCAATACTGGGTGCCCTGTACGGGACACGTCGCACGTCGACTCTAGCAGCGACCTCGTGGCTCGTGCCTCTGATCCCCGGAGGCTTTGCAAAGTAGGGTTGATTTCAGTCGAGGTGAACCCATCAGGGGATGCCACCTGGCGGATGAGCAGAGGCCGCCAGCTTCAACTGAGGTGGACCCCTCCTGAGTGGACACCTGGCGAAGTGGCAGAGGAAGGCTCGACTTTGGCCGAGGTGAACCTATCTTGGGATGCCACCTGGCGAAGGAGCAGGAACGCCTGGCTCAACCTCGGCGAGGTGGACCCGTCTTGGGGTGCCACCTGGCAAGGGAGTGGAGGCCGCCAGCTTCGGTCGAGGTGGACCCCTCCTGGATGGACACCTGGCGAAGTGGCAGAGGAAGGCTCGACTTCGGCCGAGGTAGATCCATCTTGGGGTGCCACCTGGCGAAGGAGCAGGAGCGCCTAGCTCGACCTCGACGAGGTAGACCCGTCTTGGGGTGCCACTTGGCGAGGGAGCAGAGGCCGCTACATTCGACCGAGGTGGACCCCTCCTGGTTGGACACCTGGTGAAGTGGCAGAGGAAGGCTCGACTTCGATCGAGGTGGACCCATCTTGGGGTGCCACCTAGCAAAGGAGCAGGAACGCCTAGCTCGACCTCGACAAGGTGGACCTGTCTTGGGGTGCCACCTGGCGAGGGAGCGAAGGCCGCCAGCTTCGGTCGAGGTGGACCCCTCTTGGGTGGACACCTGGCGAAGCGGCAGAGGAAGGCTCGACTTCGATCGAGGTGGACCCATCTTGGGATGCCACCCGGCGAAGGAGCAGGAGCGCCTGGCTCGACCTCGGTACAGTGGACCCATCTTGGGGGGCCACCTGGCGAGGAAGCAGAGGCCGCATGGCTCAACCTCGGCGAGGTGGACCCGTCTTGGGGCGCCACCTGGCAAGGGAGCAGAGGCCGCCTGGCTCGACCTCGACGAGGTGGACCCATCTTGGGGCGCCACCTGGCGAGGGAGTGGAGGCCACCAGCTTCGGCCGAGGTGGACCCCTCCTGGGTGGACACCTGGCAAAGTGGCAGAGGAAGGCTTGACTTTGACCGAGGTGGACCCATCTTGGAGTGCCACTTGGCGAAGGAGCAGGAGCGCCTGGCTCGACCTCGACGAGGTGGACCGGTCTCGGGGTGCCACCTGACGAGGGAGCAGAGGCTGCCAGCTTCGGTCGAGGTGGACCCCTCCTGGGTGGATGCCTGGCGAAGCGGTAGAGGAAGGCACAACATCGGCTGAGATGGACCCATCTTGGGGTGCCACATGGTGAAAGAGAAGGGACGCCTGGCTTGACCTCGACGAGGTGGACCCGTCTTGGGGCACCACCTGGCGAGGGAGCAAAGGCCGCCAGCTTCGGTCGAGGTGGACCTCTCCTGGGTGGACACCTGGTGAAGTGGCAGAGGAAGGCTTGACTTCGACCGAGGTGGACCTATCTTAAGGTGCCCCTGGCGAAGGAGCAAGAGCGCCTGGCTCGACCTCGACGAGGTGGACCCATCTCGGGGTACCACCTGGCGAGGGAGCAGAGGCCGCCAGCTTCGACCGAGACGGACCCCTCTTGGGTGGACACCTAACGAAGTGGCGGAGGAAGGCTCGATTTCGACCGAGGTGGACCTATCTTGGGATGCCACCTGGCGAAGGAGCAGGATCGCCTGGCTTGACTTCGGTGAGGTGGACCCATCTTGGGGCGCCCCCTGGCGAGGGAGCATAGGCTGCCAGCTTCGATCAACATGGACCCCTCCTAAGTGGACACTTGGCGAAGTGGCAAAGGAAGGCTCGACTTCGGTCGAGGTGGACCCATCTTGGGATGCCAGCTGGCGAAGGAGCAGGAGCGCCTAGCTCGAACTCGGCGAGGTGGACCCATCTTACGGTGCCACCTGGCGAGGGAGCAGAGGCCGCCATCTTCGATCGAGGTGGATCCCTCCTGGATGGACACCTGGCGAAGTGGCAGAGGAAGGCTCGACTTCGATCGAGGTGGACCCATCTTGGGGTGCCACCTGGCGAAGGAGCAGGAGTGCCTGGCTTGACCTCAACGAGGTGGACCCATCTTGGGATGCCACCTGGCGAGGGAGCAGAGGCTGCCTGCTTCAACCGAGGTGGACCCCTCCTAGGTAGACACCTGGCGAAGTGGCAGAGGAAGGCTTGACTTCGACTTAGGTGGACCTATCTTAGGATGCCACCTGGCGAAGGAGCAGGAGCGCCTAGCTCGACCTCGATGAGGTGGACCCATCTTGGGGCGTCACCTGGCGAGGGAGCAGAGGCCGTTAGCTTCGGTCGAGGTGGACCCCTCCTGGATGGAACCTGGCGAAGTGGCAAAGGAAGGCTCGACTTCGGTCGAGGTGGACTCATTTTGGGGTACCACTTGGCGAAGGAGCAGGAGTGCCTGGCTCGACCTCGGTGAGGTGGACCCGTCTTAGGGTGCCACCTAGCGAGGGAGCAGAGGCCGCCAGCTTCGACCGAGGTGGACCCCTCCTAGGTGGACACTTGGTGAAGTTGCAGAGGAAGGCTCGACTTCGGTTGAGGTGGACCCATCTTGGGATGCCACTTGGCGAAGGAGCAAGAGCGCTTAGCTCGACTTCGGTGAGGTGGACCCACTTGGGGCACCACCTGGCGAGGGAGCAGAGGCCGCCAGCTTCGGTCGAGGTGGACCCCTCCTGGGTGGAAACCTGGTGAAGTGGCAGAGGAAGGCTCGACTTCGGCCGAGGTGGACCCATCTTGGCATGCCACCTGGCGAAGGAGCAGGAGCGCTCGGTCTCGGGTGAGGACGATCGCGGGTCGAGCCACCCAGGGAAAACTTTGAAAGAAAAAATCCACATGGTACCGCTTGCACCCAGCTGGATCTGACATACACTCCACGTCACCGATGTTGCCATATCAGTTGCCCCCATCCCCAAGTCCCATCGGAGCATCGCAATTTGGGGCGTAGGGAGTTAATGTAGAGATGACATAGAAAGAGGAAAATCCTGTGCCATAATTGCCATGATCACCGCCGCTATGTCTATGGTGCCCGGGGCCCAGTCGGTGGCCACCACGTCCACGCACCTGACAGGCCATTAATACGCCGTTCCGAACTCGAGGCAGCTTCCATCGAATCGAAGCGTCGATGTCGAGCATGTCTCCATATGGCGTTCATCTGATGGCTCTGGCCAGAAAGAGACGTATGGCCGCTATTGATTGAGTTTGAAAAGGAGGGGACTTTCTAGAAACGAGGCCTCTTGGTTTTCTCACACATTGCCGGCGGTTGCAGTGATCTTTCTTCACCCCCAGGGTTGCCATTCCTCCGGTACAAAACATCCTGGTGAGTGCCTGCGACGCCTTCTCTTCCTCTTCTACCTTTCGATTCCTTGTCACCCCGAACCCATCTCTTTCTCGTTTCTTCTCCCTGATGGCCCGTCGCCGTCATTCCTCTTCCAATCCGGACGAGGCCAGTCCTTCCCGGCCGAGGACTCTATCGCCTTCCTCCTCGGAGGGGGAAGAGATTCCAGTTGAGGTCTTGAGGCAACTGTGGCCAGGGACTGTGACCATAGGCATCCCTAGGGGTCCTAGGTCTCCCCCCATTGTTTTTGCACGTCCCATCTCTGCCCTTCCTCCTCCGATGACAGAGACCTCCTTTTTCGGTCCCTCCAGCTATGTCTCGACGATGACCGAAGATGATCTCTCTTGGATTCGGGATATGTATGGGATCCCGGATTCAATCCAGCTTTCGCTTCCAGGTCCGAGGGATCGAGTAACCTCAAGCGGACCAGGGAGGATTGCTTTCTACGAGGACTTCCTCATCGGGGGTCTTCGTTTTTTCCTTTATCCATTTTTTCTCTCCTTTCTCAGCCACTTCCGTCTGGTCCCGACCCAGTTGGCTCCCAATGCCATCCGGGTCATCTTCACCTTTATTGTCTTTTGTCACTTTCACGCGTTCGTTGCCCGCTTCTCGCTGTTCAGGGCCCTTTTTACCTTGAAACGCTACTCCATCGATGATGGCTGGTAGTACCTTTCTTCCCAGCCTAGGTGCCTTCGGTTCGACCTCCCCACATCGATCAAGGAGTGGAAGAACCATTTCTTCTTTGCCTCGGTCCAGGATGTCGACTGGGCCTGGAGTGAGCCAGACCGGTCCCCGAATCGGAACTCCCAAGTGAGCCGGCAGACCAGGAGGTTTATGCTCAGATGCTGGGTGACGTGGTCCTTGCCCTCGAGGTCCTGCTCTCAGAGCAAAATTTATTTGAGGCAGGTATCAGTCCAATCCGGGCATTGGGTGAGACTCCAGGTCCTCTTCCTACTCGTTTGCCCTTTTCCCTTTTTTTCTCTTTCTTTTTTTTTGAAATGACCTGATCATTTTCCTTCTCCAGGGATGAAGTTCTTCGTTGAGAACATGATGGAGGCTCAGGAGGCTCCACCGAAGAAGGCTCACACTGAGATGATTCAGGGTCCCAGGCCTACCCCAGTTCCTACTCGCCTCAGAGTGACGGGCCCTGCCCCTAGACCGCCCTAGTCCCGTGTGCCTGACATGCCCGTCATCGAGCTCGACAGGGCTGAGGGAGAAGGGAGGCCGGAAACTTCCCGGTCGGCGCCTGCTCCAGCCACCGCGCCGGTCGTCCCTGCGGTGGCCACCTGGGCGACGGCAGCCCCACCAATGGTCGCAACGCCCAGCGGGGGGACAGCCGCTTAGCTTGCCCCTGACGTCCATCCTCCACCGTCAGGGCTCAACGCCAGCTCCTTCGTCATCCGCAATCAAGGGCTCACAGAAAGGATGATGGAGTTCGCCTGCATGCCCCGGGATCGTCGCCTAAGGGGCGGCCGGGACTATGCCGATGCGCTGCTCGGGATCCTCCCATTGCTCTTCACGGTAAGCTCCGAGTTCTCTCTCTTTTTAATGCTCCAGTTGGGTCTCCTTAATATCTCATTTTCTCTCTGACGCAGATCGGGACTGACGTACTGCTGCTGAGGAACTTCCTCTCCAGCTCGGCAAAGAAAGAGGTCGACAAGGAGAAGAGGCTCAGCAAGCTCGCGACTGATCTGAAGGACCTGATGGAGAAAGGTTACGAGCTGCGGGGGACCAACCAGGCCCTCCGGGAGGACCTGGGTCGCGTCGAGGAGCACGTAAGGGAGCTCGAGACCTCTCTGTCTGAGGAGAGGATCTCCAGCCAACGCCGTGCCGAAGACGACGTGGTGGAGATATCATGCCTTAGGGCCCAGTCTCGATCACTAGAGCGCCGGGTCGAGGAGGTCCTGAAGGAACTGAGCGCGGCCAAGGAGAAGAACTCCTATGTCAACGGGCTGTTGGAGGCTTCCCGAAAGGAGACGCAGGAGGCCGTGCCAAAATTTCGGGCATCCGAGGAGTTCAGGGGGGAGTTGTATGAGGCGGCGGTCGACTCCTTCCTGAAGGGCTTCCAGATGTGCCGGGAGAAGGTGGGCTCCTTCTTCCCTGAGCTCGATCTCAGCGAGGTCATCTTGGGCGGCCGAAGGGAGCAGCCCGGCGAGGGAGAACCAGTTGCAGAGGGTGCCGACGTGGAGGCTTCTATGCGGCCTTCTGATGACGCCGCCGGTGGCAAAGGTGCTCCCAGCCGAAGGAGGACGCGACTGCAGCAAAGTGACCTCGGGGTCTCTTTTATTGTATTTCTAGTATAGGTTTTTTCTTTTTGTTTCTTTGGGTCTCTCGGTCTGTCGAGGCTCTCTTTTTGTAAAAAACCCTTCAGTAGAAATAAAGATCTTTTTTAATCACTCTAATTTGTCTCCCTCTCTCTCTTTTTTTTTTTTTTTTGCATCCTTCGGACTGAACCCTGGGGCCAACCACCGGAACTGAATCCCGTGGGACATTCCGGGCTGAACTCCGGGATCTTGTAGGGAAACTGGGTTCCGCTCCACCTTTTAGACCGGAGTCCGGGACTTCGCTCTGGAATTGGGTTCCGTCCGAACTTTCGGACTGAACCCCGGGGTCGCAGGCAGGAGTTGAGCCTTGCGCGACCTTCCGGACTGAACTCCAGGATTAGTGGGACCGGGACTTAAGCCTCCGGAACTTCTTTCGGACTGAACTCCGGGGCCGCACGCTGGAATTTAATTCCGTGCGGCACTCCAGACTGAACTCTGGGATTTTTTTTTTTTTTTGCGGAAGAGCCGGCTTCCATGAGATTTTCGTGCCAAGGCCTGGGACTTTACGTCTTTACAGGCCATTTGTGGGCTTCCCGCCATGTCCTCGCTCGCCAAACTTAAAACTGGATGGCGATGGTTCTACGAGAGGAGAATAGGCATTGCATATAAAAGAATCTCATTATTAAAGTTTAAAATGTCTTACATTATTGGTAGTACATCCTCAAATTCGAGACATTCCAAGTTAGCGAAAACCGTGATCCACCGAGCTCCTCCAGGTAATAAGCTCTGTGGGGGAGTGCTTCGGCCACCCAATAAGGGCCCTCCCAATTTGGGGAGAGCTTATCGCACTCCCGTGGCTGGGAAGCCTCAACACGGTGCAGCACTAAATCTCCCGAGCAAAAGGATTTCGGCCGCACCCTTGAATTATAGCATCTAGCCACTCATTGTCGGTAAGCCACCATCCGAACTCGGGCCCTGTCCCTTATTTCTTCAAGGAGATCCAGGTTCAGTAGCAGCCGCGCCGGGTTCTCAGCCTCGTCATACTGCTCTATACGCAAGGTCGGTAGGCTGAGCTCTACATGAATAACTGCTTCCGCACTGAAGACGAGGTTGAAGGGGGTTTCGTCCGTGGCCGTCCTTGGGATGGTATGGTATGCCCATAGGATGCTTGGAAGCTCCTTCGCCCATCTTCCCTTGACTTGGTCCAGTCTTGTTCGAAGGCCTTGCAAGATGGTTCTGTTTATCACCTCGGCTTCTTCATTGGTCCGAGGATGCGCCACCAAGGTGAAGCGATGATGAATCTCGAGGTCGTTGCAAAACTCCTCGAACTCCCGATAGTCGAACTGGCATTCGTTGTCGGTGATGATGGTATAGGGCAAGCCGAAGCGGCAGATAATTGACTTCCAGAAGAACTTGGTGACATTCGCCTCTATGATCCGGGCTAACGGCTCGGCCTCGACCCACTTCGTAAAGTAGTCGATAGCCGTAATCAAGAACTTTTGCTGCCCGGATGCAGGGAGAAAGGGTCCGAGGAGATCCATGCCCCACTGAGCAAACGGCCAGGGAACGGAGAGCTAGGAGAGTGGCGCGACAGGCTGGTGCTGTACGACAGCATGCCGCTGACATCGATCACACCTCTTGACAAAGTTAGCCGCATCTTCTCTCATCGTCTCCTAGAAGTAGCCTTGATGGAGGGCCTTGTACGCCAAGGTCCTGCCCCCCACATGGTTCCCACAGATGCCCTCGTGGATCTCCTGGAGCACGAGTGCGGCCTCGGTGGGTCTCAGGCATTTGAGGAGCGGGTAGGAGTAGGACCTCCGGTACAGTAGCCCGTCCATCAACACGAATCGTGCGGCCTTCCTCTTAATGAGGTCGGCTGCTGCGCGATCTTCCGGCAAGGTGCCGTTGGTGATGTACTCGATGTACTTGTCCATCCAGCTGGGCTCTGGGGTGACCTGCTGGACCTCATTGGGTGTCTCATAGCTCAGGGCTTGAAGGTGCTTGATGTAGGTGTGGCCTAACGACGAGTCCGGCAGGATTGCCAGGTGGGAAAGGGTGTCTACGCGAGCATTTTTCCTGTATGGGATGAGGGAGATGCTGAAGCACCTAAAACCCGCCGTGCTTGCTCGCACGAGCTCCAGGTACTTTGCCATTTGAGGGTCCCGCACTTCGTACTCTCCCGAGACTTGCTCGAACACTAGTTGCGAGTCGGTGAAAATCCTGAGGCTGGCCCCACTTAGCTCGCAGGAGACTCTCAGCCCTGCGAGGAGCGCTTCGTACTCCACCTGGTTATTGATGATGGCGAACTGGAAGCGGAGCGCACACTTGGCAACAACTCCCTCGCTGTTGGCGAGGATGAGTCCAGCTCCACTCCCACTGGAGTTTGAGGCTCGATCCACATGAAGGATCCAGATGTCCTCCTCCGGTCCAGGCTCTGGTTGTTAGTCCTGGGGGCTCTCTTTTGGCCACTCACCCAGGCCTGCACACTCAACTAAAAAATCAGCGAGTATGTGCGCCTTCATGACCGACCTTGGCCGGTAGGAGATGTCGAATTCGTTGAGCTTCAATGCCCACTTCGCCAGGCATCTGGACATGTCGGGTCAGCTTAGCACTGCTTTCAGTGATTGATCCGTCAGGACCGCGATGGGGTGCGCTTGGAAATAAGGCCTGAGGCACTGGGAAGACACGATTAGTGCAAAAATTAGTTTCTCGAACCGAGAATACTTGAGCTCCATATCGCAGAGAAGTTTGCTCATGTAATACACCGACCTCTAGATCCCTTTGTCATCCGTCCGGACCAGGACCAAGCTGACGGCCTCCGGAGTGACCGTGAAGTACAGAAGGAGCTCTTCTCCTTCCTCTGTCCGGGAAAGTGGTGGCGGCAATGCCAATGTCTTCTTCAGCTCTTCAAATGCCTCCTGGCACTCCTTCGTCCAAGCGAAGTCATGCATCTTCCTTAGCACCTTGAAGAAGGGTTGCAGCGGTCACCAGGCCTCAAGATAAACCGACTCAGGACAGCTATCCGACCGGTGAGTTGCTGCACTTGCTTCTTGGAGGTGACCTGCTCCATGTCTAGGATCGCCTGAACTTTCTCCAGGTTGGCTTCTATCCCTCTTTGGGTCACCACGAAGTCGAGGAACTTTCCCGCCGACATGCCAAAAGCACACTTCGCCGGGTTCAGCTTCATCTGGTGAAGGCGAAAGTTATTGAAGGTTTCCGTCAGGTCGCTAACGTGGTTCGAGGTCAGCTTGCTCATCACCAGCATGTCATCCATGTATACCTGCATGTTGTGGCCAATTTGGTCTTTGAAGACCTTGTTGACTAAATGTTGGTATGTGGCACCCGCATTCTTGAGGCCGAACGGCATCATCTTGTAGCAATAGGTCCCGCTATCGGTGACGAAGGTGGTGTGCTCCTCATCCTCCGGATGCATCTGGATCTGATTGTACCTGGAGAAAGCATCCATGAAAGAGAGGAGGCGATGTCCCGAGGTGGTGTCCACGAGCTGGTCGATCTTAGGAAGCGGGAAGCTGTCCTTCGGGCACGCTCGGTTGAGGTCGGTGTAATCCACACATATCCTCCACTTGTCATTGTTCTTCTTCACCATCACCATGTTCGCCAGCCAACTAGGGTATTGCACTTCTCGTACAAAGCCGGCGGTGAGGAGCTTTTCCACTTTTTCATTGATTGCCTTATGCCTCTTTACGGCGAAACTTCTCTTCTTCTAGCGGATCGGGTGGCATCTCGGATCAATCTTTAGTTGGTGGGTGATAACCTCCGAGGGAATACCTAGCATATCTGCAGCAGACCAGGTGAACATATCCGCATTTTTCCTGAGGAAATCCAGCATGCGGGCTTGTTCGTCCTCCAAGAGTTGGGCTCCTACCTGCACTGTCTTCTGAGGGTCTGAGCCAAGGGGGTATGTCAATAAGCGCTATACAGGGCCTCCCCTGGGATCTTGCGCTCTCTGGTCAAAGTTGTCGACGTCAAAGTTGAGCTCGGCACTTCGGGCACCCGGGATAGCCTGTAAGTAATGCGGGACAGGTTGAGCCGTCCCCCTCATTTGTCCCACCCCAAAGGCGGTAGGAAACTGCACCAGCAACCTTTTGGTAGAGATGACCGCATCCAGTTGGTTAATCCTTGGATGGCCCAGGATAGCATTGTAAGGTGATGGGAGTCGGACGACGGTGAAAGTCACCATGACCGTGCTCTGCCGGGGTGGGGATCTGGTAGTAACAGGGAGAGTGATCTCCCCTTCGACCTCCATGAAATCTCCGGTGAAGCCTACGAGAGGGGTGTGCACTGGCCTTAACCGATCATCAGATAAATTCATTCAGAAGAAAGCATCATAAAAAAGTACGTCAGTAGAGCTCTCACTATCCACTATAATACGATGTACAGGATGCTTGGCGATGGTCATCTCGACCACCACTGCATCATTGTTTACATTTCCACTTTCATTCCCCTTTTCAAAGGGGAGTATATTTTCCAGGTCTCCCGCCTCCCGGGCTCTCTTCGACGCACGCCCTATCCCTCGAGAGATCATGCCCACAGGTTTCTCTGTAGGGCGGTCGTCAACTGCAGGGACAGGGGGAAGGGTCGCGAGTGACTGGTCCTCCGCCGGGGCCTCGTTCCTCATGAACTTCCTGAGGTTGTCCCTCTTGATCAGCTCCTCGATCTCCCGCTTCAGATTATGGCACTCCTCTGTGTCATGGCCGTGGTCGCGATGAAACTGGCAGTACTTTGTCTTGTCACGACTGTTCCTTGGATTTTGAGGAGGAGGTCGACGGAGGTAGTGTTTGCCCTCGATCTCCATGAGGATCTTCATTCTTGGAGAAAGGAAGGGGGTGAAGGTTCGCTCCGGAATGGGATCATTCTTTGGCTTCGGTCCCGGCCGGAAGTCTACAGGTGGTCCGGACCTCCGGGTCCCAGGGACATCCTTTGGGGCAAGCTTCTTAGGACGCTTCCCGTCTAGCTCTCACCTGGTGCGGTTGGCCTCCTCAGGCAGATGTACTTATGGACACGGAGGAGGAGCTCGGAGTACGTCTTGGGGGACTTTTTGTCCAAGGAATATGTCAAGCGGGAGGTCTTGAGCCCTCGCTTCAATGCCAGCATGGCGACGGGCTTGTCTAAGCTATAGATTTCCAGGGCAATAGTCTTAAAGCGGGTGACGTAATCCCGCAGCGGCTCTTGGTCTTACTGGCGGATGGAGAAGAGGCTATCCACCTCCCTTGGCACCTTCTGGCAAGCATCGAAATGTGCCACAAACTTTTCTTCCAGCTAATGGAAAGAGCTAATAGACTCCGGTTCGAGGCGGGTGAACCAAACTCGAGTAGCCTTCTGGAGGATGGCCGGGAAGGCAATGCATAAGAGGGCATCCATCGCCCCCTGGACCCTCATGAGAGCCTTATAGCTCTCCGAGTGGTCCAAGGGATCGGTGGTCCCATCGTAGGGATCCACCTAAGATATGCAGAACTGATTTGGGATCGGTTCCCCTTGGATTTTCCGGGAGAAGGGCGGTTGGGCGTTATAGCCCACTGGCTTGCTAGGGGAGCCCTGCATGTCAGCGAAGCGATGGGAGAACTCCGCCAACTTGCGCTCAAGCTCCTCCAGGCATCTCTTGGCCAAGCGCCTGATGGCCTCGTCAGTGGAACCTTCCATCGAGGCCGCTGGAGAAGGAGGTGCCGATCGATCACGATGAGGGGCCTTGCCCCGGTGGCGCCTGCTGCACCGAACTGCTTCAGGATCGTCGGCCGAGAATCAACTCTCGTGATCCGCCGACCCGGTATGGTTTCTTTTTACGGGAGTCAGATGGCTCCTGCGGGGGTTGGTTGCTGCCCGTGGATGGGATGACCTGCCTTGAATAGAACGCAGGCTTCCATGGGGACCCGTGACTTAGGCCGCGGGGCTCCCTAGCTGGGGCTGGGTGGCCATGGAGCGCTGCTGATGCTGTAGCTATCGTACAGCTGTAGTCAGCGTTTGCAGCTACTGGACGATGGCTACAATAGGGCCGTCCATCGAGGACAACTGAGGGGGAGGAGGAGCGGGAAGTTCCCTCTCCGAGCTGCGCGGGGCCGGAGGAGAGGGAACCTCCCCCACCCGGCTAGTGGAAGCTTCACGTCCGCATGTCACCACCATGCTCGCGGTCGAGTTGCTCTCTTGCTCACACAGGGGTTACTGTTCTAGCACCCCCCTTCCTGGTGTGCCAGTCTATTGCTGATCTTACCGCTGTGGCCTGTAGCTTATGTGCTGGCGCCGGACCTTGGACTCCTTCGCCTCGGGATCTCCAAGCCTCCGGACCTGCAAAACAAGGTCAGAGACCCGGGCCGGGGGTTCCGACGGGGGCACTCCGACTGTCAAGTTAGCGAGCGACAAGATGGAACAAATCCACTAAGATGGGTCTCCATTGAATTTCCATGCTTAGAGGAGGTTTTTTATGAAAGAAGTGTGGGAACGAGAGGGGTCAATACCCAGTTTCCTTCACTGGACTCGTCGAGCTTGCATTTGGAAACTTCCGGGCGCCCCAGAATCGTTATCCCTTTTTCTAGGTGTTCTTTCCTCTCAGTGGCTTACCTTTCCGTCCGCTTTCACCGTCCCTCTTATACCACCGGACCACCTTCAGCTTTTGTTTCCTTCACTCTCGAAGGCTCCCGGAGGTCCCTGGCTCCTTTTCCCCCTTCTCCCCTCCTCTTCGAGATTGGGAGTTAAGCGGTGAGCTTGTCTTGTCCACCGTGCTGTCATGAAAGGAGGAACCTGGTGGGATCTTGAGCCAAGCACGGGAGCCCTCATCTCAGGGCATTGATTGTGAATTTTCTGGGTTCCACGCCCCTGTCCACAAGGATTCAATACCTCGATCGCGGGGTCCTCCTTAACTGGTGTAAACGAGATTCCGCACACCGTTACGGGCCATACTGGGCACCCTGTACGGGACATGCCACACGTCGACTCTAGCAGTGACCTCGTGGCTCGTGCCTTTGATCCCCGGAGGCTTTGTAAAGTAGGGCAGACTCCGACCAAGGTGAACCCATCAGGGGATGCCACCTGGTGGAGGGGCAGAGGCCGCCAGCTTCAGCCAAGGTGGATCCCTCCTAGGTGGACACCTGGCGAAGTGGCAGAGGAAGGCTCGACTTTGATCGAGGTGGACCCATCTTGGAGTGCCACCTGGCGAAGGAGCAGGAATGCCTGGCTCGACCTCGGCGAGGTGGACCCATCTTGGGGCACCACCTGGCGAGGGAGCGGAGGCCGCCAGCTTCGACCGAGGTGGACCCCTCCTGGGTGGACACCTAGCGAAGTGGCAGAGGAAGGCTAGATTTCGATCGAGGTGGACCCATCTTGGGGTACCACCTGGCAAAGAAGCAGGAGTGCCTGGCTCGACCTCGGCGAGGTAGACCCATCTTGGGGCTCCACCTAGTGAGGGAGCAGAGGCCGCTAGCTTCGATCGAGGTGGACCCCTCCTGGGTGGACACCTAGCGAAGTGGCAGAGAAAGGCTCGACTTCGACCGAGGTGGACCCATCTTGGGGTACCACTTGGCAAAGGAGCAGGAATGCCTAGCTCGACCTCGACGAGGTGGACCTATCTTGGGGTGCCACCTGGCGAGGGAGCGGAGGCCACCAGCTTCGACCGAGGTGGACCCATCTTGGGATGCCACCTGGCGAAGGAGCCGGAGCGCCTATCTCGACCTCGACGAGGTGGACCCATCTTGGGGCGCCACCTGGCGAGGGAGCAATGGTCACTTGGCTCGACCTCGACAAGGTGGAATCATCTTGGGGTGCCACCTGGCGAGGGAGCGGAGGCTGCCAGCTTCGACCGAGGTGGACCCCTCCTGGGTGGACACCTGGCGAAGTGGTAGAGAAAGGCTCGACTTCGATCGAGGTGGACCCATCTTGGAGTGCCACCTGGCGAAGGAGCAGGAGCGCCTGGCTCGACCTCGACGAGGTGGACCCGTCTCGAGGTGCCACCTAGCGAGGGAGCAGAGGCCGCCAGCTTCGACCGAGGTGGACCCCTCCTGGGTGGACACCTGGCGAAGCGGTAGAGGAAGGCTCGACTTCGACCGAGGTGGACCCATCTTAGGGTGCCACCTAGCGAAGGAGAAGGAGCGCTTGGCTTGACCTCAGCAAGGTGGACCCGTCTTGGGGCACCATTTGGCGAGGAAGCAGAGGCCGCCAGCTTCGGCCGAGGTGGACCCCTCCTGGATGGACACCTGGCAAAGTGGCATAGGAAGGCTCGACTTTGACCAAGGCTGACCCATCTTGGGGTGCCACATGGCGAAGGTGCAGGAATGCCTGGCTCGACCTTGGCGAGGTGGACCCATCTTGGGGTGCCACCTGGCGAGGGAGCAAAGGCCGCCAGCTTTGACCGAGGAGGATCCCTCCTGGGTGGATACCTAGCGATGTGGTAGAGGAAGGCTCGACTTCGACCGAGGTGGACCCATCTTGGGGTGCCACCTGGCTAAGGAGCAGGATCGCCTGGCTCAACCTCGGTGAGGTTGACCCATCTCGGGGTGCCACCTGGCGAGGGAGCAGAGGCCACCAGCTTCGGCCGAGGTGGACTCCTCCTGAGTGGACACCTGGCGAAGTGGTAGAGGAAGGCTCGACTTCGACCGAGGTAGACCCATCTTGGGGTGCCACCTGGCGAAGGAGCAGGATAGCCTGGCTCGACCTCGGCGAGGTAGACCCGTCTCGGGGTGCCACCTGGTGAGGGAGCAGAGGCCGCCAGCTTCGGCCAAGGCGGACCCCTCCTAGGTGGACACCTGGCGAAGTGGCAGAGGAAGGCTCGACTTTGGCCGAGGTGGACCCATCTTGGGGTGCCACCTGGTGAAAGAGCAGGATCGCCTAGCTCGACCTTGGCAAGGTGGACCCGTCTTGGGGCGCCACCTGGTGAGGGAGCATAGGCCACCAGCTTCGACCGAGGTGGACCTCTCTTAGATGGACACATGGAGAAGTGGCAGAGGAAGGCTCGACTTTGACCGAGGTGGACCCATCTTGGGGTGCCACCTGGCAAATGAGCAGGAGCGCTTGGCTCGACCTCGGCGAGGTGGACCCATCTTGGGACGCAACCTGGTGAGGGAGCAGAGGCCGCCAGCTTCGACCGAGGTGGATCCCTCCTGGGTGGACACCTGGCGAAGTGGCAGAGGAAGGCTCGACTTCGGCCGAGGTAGACCCATCTTGGGATGCCACCTGGCGAAGGAGCAGGAGCGCTTGGCTCGACCTCAGCGAGGTGGACCCGTCTTGGGGCGCCACCTGGCGAGGGAGCAGAGGCCGCCAGCTTCGATCAAGGTGGACCCCTCCTGGGTGGACACCTGGCGAAGTGGTAGAGGAAGGCTCGACTTCGACCGAGGTGGACCCATCTTGGGATGCCACCTGGCGAAGGAGCAGGAGCGCCTGGCTCAACCTCGATGAGGTGGACCCATCTTGGGGTGCCACCTGGCGAGGGAGTAGAGGCCACCAGCTTCGACCGAGGTGGACCCCTCATAGGTGGACACCTATCGAAGTGGCAGAGGAAGGCTTGACTTCGATTGAGGTGGACCCATCTTGGGGTGCTACCTGGCGAAGGAGCAGGAGCGCCTAGTCCCGGGTGAGGACGATCGCGGGTCGAGCCACCCAGGGAAAACTTCGAAAGAAAAAATCTACGTGGTACCGCTGGCATCCAGCTATATCTGACATACACTCCACGTCACCTATGTTGCCATATCAATTGTCATGTAAGATAAGTTTAGACATAACATTTTATCAATATTTTTATCAGATAGATTATAAAAGTATTTTGACAAAAATAAAAATCCAAGGGTTATTAATTATTTCACACTCGTAGTTGATGATGTTAGAGCTTAAATTGATGTTTGGGCCACATTGCAACCAATTCTTAACTTTTGGGATCTAATTAAAATTTTTTAAATAGTTGGGATGTAAATACAAATCATGAAAAGTTAAAGCGATATCTATATAATTTTTTTTCATAACTTTATTTCTTATTCTATATCTTCTTGTATTATCACATATCCATCTCAATAATCTTATTTTAGCCATACTCATTTTGCATCATATTTCTTTTAACTATTTGACATTTTTTATCATAAAATACAATTGGATTTACATATATCTTATTAAATTTTCCTTTGAATATGGTAAATATCTTGCATTTAAAAATCTTTTCCATTTTATCCAACATGCTTTAATCTTGCAAATAGCATCCACTTTACTCTTCCTTTTCTTATAAATAATTGATGTTCAATATATCGAATAATCACTTTTAGAAACTTTATTATCCTCAATCCTTTACTCCTTTTTTTATCTCTATTTCTAATTTTACAGAAAATATATCATATAATTTATCTTGGTCCTACTTAACCTAAAATCTTAGGATTCTAATGCTCTCTTTCATTATTCCAACTTATTGTTAACCTCAACTCTAGTTTCATTCATTAAAATTATATAATCGATAAATAGTATGTGTCAAGATATGTTATCCTAAATATCTATAACTAGCCCAAAAAGATAAATACTTGGAGTAGATCATTGATATAAATCTATCATGATTTAAAGTTCAATAGTATTACTACCAATAGTTCTTGCACGTGTAGCTACTACATCATACGTTGGCTTAATTATACTAAGAAATCTAACAAATACTTCTTTCTTTTCTAACACCTATAATTAAGGGACTATATTACATGCCTTCTCTAAAATTGTTAAAAACCCTGCAAAGATTTTATATTTTTTTTATACTTTCCTATTAACTTTTAAAGGGGAAATATAACCTCTATAGTTAACTTTTCCTGTATAAAACTAATTTAGTTCTCTTATGCTTTTATGTATCATCTTAAGAAATAATAAATAAATATCTTCTATAGTTTCATATATAGTTCATAAGTTTAATATCACAATTATTAAAATGGTACTTTTTCTCCATTTGTCATGTAACCTTTTTTACAAAAACTATATAAATAATTTAGTTAATCAAGTTTTTCTCATATCATGTGAAATTTCTAAAAACTTACTAGAAGTTCAATTAGATTTAACCATTATTTACATTTTTGTTTTCTTATGAGCCTCTTTATCTTAACTTTAATTTATATATTAGCATTTATTAGTTATTGGTCTTGTAGCTCAGTTGGTTAGAGCGTTGGTCTTATGAGCCGAAGGTCGCGAGTTCGAGCCTCGCCAAGACCAACATTCAAATATAAGGTTTATTTTTTTGATCTCTCTATAACTATCAGGTTTTTTTTCTCTCTATATCAATTAGGGTTTTGAACCCGATAATCCTAGGTGTCATGCGAGGTTATTTAATCTAATTATATTAATTATATTATGAACATTCAAATATAAGGTTTATATTTTTGGTCTCTTTATAACTATCAGGTTTTTTTCTCTCTATATCCATTAGGGTTTTGAATACAATAATCCTAGGTATCATGCGAGGTTCTTTAATCTAATTATATTAACTATATTATGAGTGGCTTGCATTGAGATCAATTTATCTTGATCAATATGATAAGAAAATTGAATGAAACTAGTACTTTCAAAGATCTCGATCAATATCTTTTTTAATCAATATATTGCAATGTTTTGATTTTTATTAGTTTATTTTTCAATCAAGAGTATAAGGTTGTATATTCAAATACAAGTTTTCTTTTTTTTTGTCTCTCTATGTCTATTAGGTGTTTTTTCTTCTCTCTATATCTGTTAGGTTTTTAAATCCAATAATCCTAGGTGTCATGCGAGGTTCTTTAATCTAACTATATTAATTATGTTATGAGTGGCTTGCATTGAGATCAAATATGAGGTTGTTTTTTTGGTCCCTCTATAACTATTAGGTGTTTTCTCTCTCTATATCTATTAGATTTTTAACCAATAATCCTAGGTATCATGCGAGATTCTTTAATCTAATTATATTAATTATATTATGAGTGCCTTGCACTGAGATCAATTTATATTGACAAATATGACAAAAAAATTTAAATGGAACTAGTACTTTCAAAGATCTCAATCGATATCTTTTTGAATCAATATATTGCAATATTTTGATTTTTATTAGTTTATTTTTCAATCAAGAGTATAAGGCTGTATATTCAAATACAAGTTTTCTTTTTTTTTGGATCTCTCTCTATGTCTATTAGGTGTTTTTTCTTCTCTATATATATATATTAGATTTTTAAATCCAATAATCCTAGGTGTCATGCGAGGTTCTTTATTCTAATTATATTAATTATATTATGAGTGGCTTGCACTGAGATCAATTTATCTTAATCAATATGATAAAGAAATTTGAATGAAACTAGTAATTTCAAAGATCTCAATTGATATCTTTTTGAATCAAGATATTGCAATGTTTTGACTTTTATTAGTTTATTTTTAATCAAGAGTATGGGACTGTATATTCAAATACAAGTTTTCTTGTTTTTGTCTCTCTCTATATCTATTAGGTGTTTTTTCTTCTCTCTATATCTATTAGGTTTTTGAACCCAATAATCCTAGGTGTCATGCGAGGTTCTTTAATCTAATTATATTAATTATGTTATGAGTGGCTTGCACTGAGATTAATTTATCTTGATCAATATGATAAAGATATTTGAATGGAACTAGTACTTTCAAAGATCTCAATCGATATCTTTTCGAACTAATATATTACAATATTTTGATTTTTATTAGTTTATTTTTCAATCAAGAGTATAAGGCTATATATGTGTGTGCGTGAGGGGGGGAATCATATTTACATACACTAGAAATGCACAAGTATAATACATGTAAAAAATAATTATCAAAAAAATTAAAAGTCAAGGCAAAATGTACATTGATCATATAGATTTTTAAAAAAAAATGAAAAAGAGTCAATTGATTAGGGATGCGGATCGGAGATTGAAGAAATCTTATAGATGAAGATAGAGTTGAAGGAGCAAATTAAGTCTAATTTCTTAACTATATTTTCATGTAAATTTTTTTTGCAAGAAGGAATTAAGTATATTGTAGCTATAATTTTTTTTTGAAAAAAAATATTTTCTCCTTTTAAATAATATAGTATATATAAAAGTAGGAAAAATTATTCTCATTTCAAGAAGAGAGAATATTAGCCCACTTGACTCTAAAATAAACATTAAGGTATCCAAATTGAAGATGAAATAGTTAATCATGATTTATATGTTACTAAAAATATCTAGAAATTAAAATCATGTAATCCACTAATCTTTATAGATGATAAATAAATGGTCTTCTTGTGCTACCATACTAACATAGATGATAAAAATCTTAAATTAAGATTTCATATTATTTGTCATGATCTACATGCAGTAGAGCTAGACCCAAGCATGAGCTGCAACTCGCTTGGCCCATGACTTGGGTGGGCTTGGACATGAAGAATTTACATAAGGCTCAACCCAGCCTGTGGCCCAAGAGGCGCACTTATTTTTCTAGATGGACATGGGATATGGAAATAATTAGCCTAGCCCGACCCGATCCAAATAATAATTTGCCTGGCCTGACCCGATCCGATAAATAAGTGAATGTTTAAAGAACTAGGACCGGATCGTGACAATAAAGATAAGCTCAATAGTCGAGTCGGAGCAGACCTAGATTGAGAAAATTGCTACTAATATCTTAGTAAGACCCGATCCGAGCTTATCCAAGCTTGCTCATTGCTCAGGTCTAATTAGAATACATATAGATTGAAAATTAATAAATTCGATGCTTAAATTATAATAATATACGATATCATGTAATTTCTATTATTTATTTTTGTATTTACATGATATGTAGGTTAAAAACCATCGAAACATTTTTGTATCGCTGCTTGTAGTCTCTTCCCACCCTCTGCTCAATGATACTACACCATGTGCTACTCGGTTGGGTTTTTACAAGGCTTCTTACTATTTCAAGGAATCAAATCAGCCAGCCAATCATCTATCTTATCTTCTGAATGATTTAGTCTTCCTTTTGGTCTCTTCTCCCTCTTGATTCATGGCAGATATGGTTAGAATCCAATTTCTTAGATAGTAAGTTTTCTTTCTTTTGTTTATATATATATATATATATGTATGTATGTATGTATGTATGTATAGATGTATATAGTATTATGCATCCATTAGGCTAGAAAATCAGTCCATCTCCTTCAAAATCAATGAAAGGCTTTCTAGATTATAGATCAAAATCATTGAACATGATAGACACTGTACATTAAAAAAAAAGGCTTAGAAATAAAAAAATTATGTATTTTGATGGTCTAACCATCAAAACCAATCCCAACCTGACTTTAAAAAGCATTGGGTTATAGCTTTATGGTTTAAGTGGGTTATAGCTTTATGTTTAGGATTTTGGGGTTTAGGTTTGAGTTTAAGAGACTTGGATTGAACCAAAGGAAGAATGGATGTGATCTTTAGTAGAGAACCATAAGTTTTACAAAATTTCTTTCTTGTCATAACTTGGATTTCATTTTAGCATACTTGGCAATTAAAGAGACATTTTATACAATGATGATCTAGGAGTGTTGTATGAAATCGATTTAGGTCATATCCTTTAAGTGCTCTAGGAATTCAAAAAAATATTTATGCTCTACCTTGTGACATATGAGTCAACATGCAAAAATTGCATGCCTTTTCAAGATATTGATTTGATATATATCTTTAAATCGCATATAGTTACAAGCTAACACTTTGTACTTCTTTACTTTCATTCCATTCACCATGTAAAATATTCTTATATTAAACCCATTCCAAAGCTTTTTTTGTGAAGCTTTGAATGATGTCATGGTATATCTACACTTCGTTATAATTATTTCAACTTTCACAATACATTTTTTTAAATTTTTTTTTCAAACAATTATAATTGCATATCCAATAATTAGAAATATATTTATCAAGATATATAAATAATAAAAAATCATTAATTGGACTAGAGAATGATGGCCATCTAGGATAGTTAAGATGTGTATGGCATAAGTGAAACCCTAGTGTTTTTGTTTTTTTGCCTCAATTGATTGTATTCCTCTCCACATACCCTTTGATGTTTTTATTGCATCCCCTGAATTACATTGTTTTCTAACAAAATCACAAATCTTTCTTTCACAAGAACAATATATAATGATTCCTTTTTTCTTTTTCAATCATGAAAAACTCATTTTTAAAAATCCTTTTTTTTTAAACAAAGAATCAAGTATCTTGAAGTAACAGGAAAGTCTTATATATTATCAAAGCTTACCATATAATAAAAGCTTTTTTAGATGGTTACTTTAAGAATCATGTCTAATAATATCATGCAATGCTTATGATCACCATGGTGATTATAGTTTTTACTACCATCATGGTATGCATTAATAAATTCAAATGATCAAGCTATCCATTATCATATATTATATTTTCATAAATCATTTTTAAGAAAAATGATTTTTTTAAAATATTTACTTGGAAAAAAAAAAGCTTGAGATGGTGGAGCATATTGATTTAGTGAATAAGTAGTAGCTAGTTATCAATATCCTATACCAGGATTGAACAGAGGTTTAGTATAAAAATAGACTAAAGTCATAGCTTGATCCTTTGAGTTTACTCATATTTATATAACATAGCATGGATTTGGTTGCTAGCTAAATTGTTGATTTAAATAGATTGTTTTGAACTTGCTTGTCATCTTTTTGGTATCTTCTGAGCTGATCATTTGGTTTTTTATATAGTATACTCTTGTTTTACTAAAAAAATGAATAATTCAATTACTTTCCAAAGTCCTTGCAATAAACTAATTTGTCTTTTTTAAAAAAAAATAAGAATCACTATGGGTCTAAATTTAAAACAAGATAAAGTGACATCTCTTCTTACAAACAAAAAGAATTTTGCACATATAAACTAGTTTCGAAAAGCTTATGAAAGACTTTGAATAATTTCGTTTATGAGAACCTCCCCCCTGTTTGTTTTCACTGTGGCTGGATGGGTCACACAGTGGAGGGGTGTAGGTTTTTGGATGATTCACTGAAGGTTAACCCTGGTAAGTCTGGTCTCTGCCTTGATAATTTCGTAGTGGTGGCAGGAAACGAAGAGGTAATCAAACAAGGGGTTCAAATAGACGGAGTGGGGGGTTCCAAGCAATCGTTTAGCCTTGCTACTCTTACCTATGGCCCGTGGCTAGTCACTGCCAGGGTGCGTCAGCCGCGTCCGATGGCAGCTCCTGTTCAAGGTGGCCTGGCACTGGAGAAGGGGAAGATTCCAATCTCTTTTTCAGACCTTCCTTCCTCGTCGCCCTCTCGAGCGTTGCCTACCCCTTTCTCCTCCTCCCCTAGCTCACTGCCTGACTTTGAGGGTTGGCAGAAGCCCTCGAAGGTGGCGAGGCATCGATATCTTGAAGCTGAGCCCGTGGATTCATCGGATGGTGGAGGAGTTCAGAAGTCTGTGGGAGGAAATATTTGCCCCCCCTTGCAGATTGCATGGACCTCGTTCCAGCTGAAGGAGGTCAGCGGGATCATCACATAGTCGATCTCGGGAGCATTTCCTTGACGCAGAGCCGGAGTCCCTTGGGTTCTTCCTCTCCTTCATCTCTGAAGTTCGTCGCTGCTTCGGGAGATCAGGTATGTTCTCCCAAACCTTGTATGATGCAGGGGAAGGGCGGGAGGGGTGATTTGGAGGGTCTTCTTTCTCAGGTTGAATCGGAAGGGGTTATGTCAGGGTCGTCCAATGGGTCTATGAAGATAGCTGAGAAGAAATGGGAGTGGAGGGTGTAAGGGAAACCTAGGGAAGAGAAGTCGGAGGTCCTCAAGATGGGTAGTTAGGGGAGGTGGTACAGGGGTTGGGAAGGCTAAGTCAGGGGAGGGTGAGTCAAGCAGTGGAGGAATTGCGGCGGCTAAGGGTCAGCAGGCGGTTGTTTTGAAGGAAGTCCCTGTCTCTATTTCAAGTACTGCTGAGGGGGAGTCTACTAGAGTGGCACCTGTAGGGGTCCTAGGAGGGCATCTCACTCAAGGGGTGGTGCAGGGCTCCGGGAGTTCCGAGGTTCCAATGGGGGCTTCTCAGGCTATGAGGGGTGAAGGGTCCTTTGGAGTTTCGGGGGCTCTGAAATGAGCTGGGGGTGTGAAGTCGGGGGTGCTTCTGGGGTGTCTGTGCCCATTCTCTCTTCTATTAAACTGGTGGATGGGGGGCAGTGTCCTGCAGTTGCAATGCCTAAAATGGGGCTTCGACTCCCTGAGCAAAGGGATCAGCAGCATCATGAACTAATATGTGACAAGGTTTTGTTTGCTTTAGGCTCGGTGGGTGGGTCTTCTGAGAGGCAGTGTACGGGGACTGCTCCTATGGGGAATGAGAGGGAGGGGTCAGGAAAAGCCTTGTTGTCCTGTGAGGGGTCAAGGGTTGATGAAGGACAGGGGTCCTCGTCACCTAAGCTGTAATGTTGCTATGAAAATCTTTTTGTGGAATGTTAGGGGGCCAGGAAACCCTCCTTTTTAACTACTTATCGCACGTTTTTATAGTTACATAATCCTCGGATATGTGTTCTTCTGGAAACCAGACTTTCTGGTTATAGTCTGGATCGTATCAGGCATCAGGTCCCTCGGGACTGGGGTTTCTTTTCTGTAGCTTCTCAAGGAATGGCGGGGGGAATTATTATGACTTATAATATGGGTGTTGTCAGAGTTAATGTTTTTCACCGATCTTCCTAGCTAGTTGCTATTGTTGTCTCTAACCCAACTATCCCTCCTGACACTTGTGCAGTGTTTATGCCAGTACTTCTTATAGGGAGAGAAGGATGGTCTGGGAGGAAGCTCTGGCTCTGATCGATCAGGGCATTCCGACAGTGGTCGCTGGTGATTTCAATGTTATCGACCAGTCTGAGGACAAACGACGTGGCAGACCCTTTGTTCAGGACTTTGGGTCCAGGGAGCTTTCCCAATTTATTCAGGATTCTGGACTTGTGGATATGTGTTTTGTTGATCCTCGTCATACCTGGTGCAATAATTGGTCCAATTCTACCTAGATATGAGAGAGACTAGACAGGAGCTATGCGATGCCTGCTTGGATTACTCAGTACCCGGATCACTTCGTTCATCACCTCAGCTATATTGCTTCGGATCACTACCCCATCCTTCTTTTTATCAATGATCCTGCTCGGGGCCCCACTCCTTTCATATTCGAGAAATTCTGGCTTTCTTTCCCGAGATTCAGGGACGTTGTCAGGGAGGTGTGGAAGGTGCCTGTCTGGGGTGATGCCTCCTATCGCATAACCAGAAATTAGAGTTGCTTAGGAGGCATCTTCTGTGGTGGAATAGGGTCGAGGTGGGCAATCTCATGAATCAAATTAAGTCCGTGGTGGACTCTATTTTTGCTTTGCAAATTCAGGAGGATAAGAGTGGCTCTTTATCGGATGCGGACATGGAGGCTCTCCGTTCTTATCTTTCATTGCACCACTCTCTGTTGCAGAAGCAAGAGGTCTTCTGAAAACAAAAATCCAGAATTCAATGATTACGGGAGGGTGACAGAAATACCCGTTTCACGATCATTCAGAGGAGCAGAAACAGAATCAAAGCCCTTCACTCTAATACTGATGGTTGGTTGGAGGAGGATGCGGCCATTAGGAGGGAGATCCTCTCTTACTTCTCTTCCAGATGGATGCTTTTTAGTCACCTATCTCACTCTATTTCTTCTTATCCTCCTACAATCTCTGTATCTGCTTTTCAAAATGCTATGCTTATGAATTAGGTTTTTGCAGAGGAGGTCAAATATGCTATTTGGTCTCTTGGGAAAGATAAAGCCCCCGGTCCAGACGGCTTTCCTCCTTTCTTTTTTTGGACGTATTGGGATATTCTGCGGTCCGATGTGGTTGCGGCATTGCAATTATTTTTTGCTTACAGGAGTTTGCCAAACTCCTATGTTGGCTCTCCTAGTGATTTTGATAAATACCAAAACCTTGAGTACATATTGTATACTAATGTTTACTTTCAGTTATGAGTTTTCAGGAAGCAAGTATCTCAAATTCTCAAAAATTTAAGTATCATGGCACGCCGTGGCACGGAGCATTTTTCGTAATTCAAGATATATTCTTCATGCAAAAAGGGATTTTATATATTCAATTATTGGTTATTTATGTTCCATTTAAGTTTCAAAATTGATGCTTGTGTTTTGGGCTTTATTTGCACTTGATTATGAATTTTTCAGAACCAAGTGTTGATACCTGGGAAGTCAAGTATCGACACTTCAGCATTTGGCATGTAGAAAAACTCCTTGGCATGCCAAGTGTCGACACCCAGGACTCAAGTGTAGATACCTGAAACTCAAATGTCGCCACTTAAGTTCCCAAGTATTGACTCAAGGCCTGAGACTTTTTGAAATTCCAGAACTTGGCCGATGGAGTGTTTTTGTGTCAAGTGTCGACACCTGTGAATCAAGTGTCGACACTTGAAAGTTCAAGTATCGACACCTGGAAGTCAAGTATCGACACCTGACAGCCAAGTGTCGACACTCGAGTTTTGACAGGCCTAACGGATCTATTTTTCTGACTTGCAGAAACATCTTTTCAAGCTCCCAACGACTAGATTCGATGCTCAAACGGTCACAAACCATTTTTTAGAAGTTTTTATATGCATTTAAGCTTCACCAACTTCATTCAAAACATATTGAAGTGTATTGAAGTCCATTAAAAGCCAAAAAGTCAAGATTCTCTCAAGAACTTTACTTCAAGAGCCATTTAAAGTTTGATTCCCTGAAAAAGTTTACAAGCCCATCCTTACATCATTCCAAAAGAAGAGTTTGAAAGATATTCCAAGGGGGAGACAAGACAAAGCATCAACTTGAGCTTCAAAGCTTCTATTCTACTTTTGAAGAGAGTTTGTCTTATTTTTGAAATTGTATATATGATTTTATCTTATGATTTGACCTTGGTTTCAAGGGTATCTTGAAAGAAGGTTGTTGTGGTTTATTGGTAAGCCAAAGGAATAAAACAAACTAGGGTTAACTTGTGAGCCCGAAGACAAAACAAGTGTAAAGGTTTGTTTGTAAACCTAGGTGATAAAACTAACATAGGTTTTGACTTGTGAGCCTTTTGAAAAACAAGTCGGCTGTAATCTTGGTTGGATTATAGTGGAATTCCCAAGGGTGGCTTGGAGAGTGGATGTAGGTGCTAGGTTTGCACCGAACCACTATAAACTTTGTATTTGTGTATGATTGCCTTCTCTCTTTCTTGTTGTTTGTTTATTGCAGTCCATTTATTGCTTTTTGCTGCATTTAATCTAGTACATTGAATTTCATAAATCACAAACACAACAAGGCCTGCACATTATTGTTTCAAATTTTTAAAAGACCCAATTCACCCTCCCTTTTAGGCTCCATTTCTGGGCAACATCCTGGAAGCGAACCTTCATCGCTCTAATCCCCAAGCGGCCGGATGCTTCTGAGCTAGGCCACTTTCGGCCTATCAGCTTATGCAACACTTTGTATAAGGTTTGCGCTAATCTTCTGGCAAGCCGAATGAAGCCTATTCTCTCGTAGCTGATCAGCCTAGAGCAGGGTGCTTTTATTTTTTCTCAGAACATTATAGATAATATCCTTATCGCTTAAGAGTTTATGCATGATCTGCGACGTGTACCCATTCGCCACAACCTTATGGCGATTAAGTTAGACATGGAGAGAGCCTATGATTATGTTAGATGGGACTTTCTGGTCATGGCTATGCAGGACTTCGATTTTCTTCTTGCTTAGATATCCAGGATTATGGCATGTATTATTCATCCCTCCTTTTCTATCCTGGTTAACGGCTCCTCGACCGAGTTCTTCCATTCTTCTCTCAGTCTTCACCAAGATTGTCCCCTTTCTCCATATCTCTTTATTATTTGTGCTGACTACCTCTCTAGATCCTTGCAATCAGTGATTAGCGCATCGGTTATCCAGCCTTACATTCCCGTCCTTGGGGCTTCTCCAGTGTCACACATCCTCTTTGTGGACAACTGTCTGCTCCTAGGTTGTGCCTCCATCTCATGCGCTCAGGGTTTCCAGAGAGTCCTAGAGGACTATTGCCTGGCATCGGGCCAGAGGGTCAATCTGTACAAGTCAGGAATTTACTTCAGTCCGAAGATCCCCACTGCGTAGCGGAGTAGGATTCGGGATGTTCTTGGTATCCCCGAGTGTCAGGGTCCTCTTTCATGTCTGGGGGTGCCCATTACAGGGTCCAGACTCATGCGATCTGATTATGTACTGTTGGTGACAGCAGTTCGGGAGAGGATAGATGGTTGGCAGGGGATATCTCTATCCTCTATGGGCAGGATCACTTTCATCCACTCGGTTCTTGCATCTCTCTCCATCTACATGCTTTCTAATACGGTCTTCCCCAAATTGGTCACTCTCTATCTGGAGCAGCTATTCCGAGCATTTCTCTGGGATTCTTCTTCTACTAGGAGAAGGGTTCATTTGATGAGGTGGGAGGTAGTCTGTCAGCCGGTTCATCAGGGTGGTCTGGGGATCCCCTCTCTTATGGCTCCCCGAGAGGCTCTCCTTGCCAGACATGTTGCCAGATTCTTCTTATGCCCCGACAGCATGTGGTTGTCTATCATGAGATCTAGGTATGGTCTTTCTCTGGCCGACACTGATGCTCCCCGCAGATCGCCTAGGCATGCCTCTGTGATTTGGAGGGAGATGAGGGCAAGGACGACATTGATTACTCCTCTCCTTGGATTATGGGGGATAGCTTGTCTATTTGCCTCATGCTCGATCCTTAGATTTCTGACATCCCTCTGTCCAGGTGGCCTACTTTCATTTCCGTTCTCACTCCGTCAATGATGATGGTCTATGATCTTATCATTCCAGGTCGTTCCAAGTGGGATCGTGATGCAGTCTTTTCTACCTTTGGGGGTATCTTGGGTCCCAAGGTGTTGTCTATTACCCTGCCTGTTACTGCCTGTCCAGATACCAGAGTTTGGAGGCACTTCGTTGACGCCCGGGCCCCTATGTTTGATCTGATGTCTATGTATCTTCCCGACTCGCCGTCGCCATGGAGTCTGGGCTGGCTGTGGTCCTTACTAGTGCATCCCAGGATTTCCCTATTCCTTTGGAAACTTGACTGGCACCGCCTACCTACTCATGATTTTCTGTTGCGGCGAGGCATCTCCATTCCGTTTGGTTGCCCGTACTATGATTTCGACTGTGAGATGCAAGCCCACGTTTTATTCCTCTATGACCGGGCTGCGTTATTATGGTGGATGGCTGGGTTTGGGACCTTATCCCTTCAGGCCAAGGATTCTGACAACTTATTCTTCTCTCTTTTGAGCTCTAGTTTCGAGTACTCTGTCTCTTTCATGGCCATCTGGCATACCATATCTGGTTATCCAGGAACGGGTTGGTATTTAGCTCAGTCAGGTGTTCTCCTAGGATTCTTCTTGAGAGAGCCAGGATGGCCGCCATCGACTATCGGAGCTCTATGATGAGGTCTCTGGAGACATGGGATTCCCCTTTTGCTCCTCGAGCGTCTTCCTGGATTTTTATCTCCTGGAAACCCCCTCCTCTAGATTTCTTCACTATCAGTTTCGACAGGAGCCTTAGGGATAGACGGGGCGGTGCTGCTTTCGTCATCCAGGATTTTCATCTGGGCTTCTTGGCCACCGGCGGTATGCACTTCTGGAATCCTCCGTCCCTGCGGCGGAGTTGTATGCGGCATGGGCAGGTATTCGGTATGCCCGTCAGATTCTACACCTGGACCACCTGATTATTGAGAGAGATTCTGCGACGGTTGTATTATGGATCATACAGGTGCTGAGAGTCTCGGTTGCTCATCCTATCATCTGGGTTATTGGTCTACTGCTGCAGGGTTGTGCCTATCTCTCTATTCGACATGTCTACAGGGAGGCCAACTCTGCTGCCGACTGGATGGCCTCATTTGTTGCCTAGCATTCAGATCCGGTGGTATGGATCGACTGGCATTCCACTTCTGTTCAGTTTAGATATTTATTTTTGTCAGGCTTTCTTGGTTGTATTCATACCCATTCTGTGAAGTGAATGCACCGTCTTATCAAAAAAAAAAAAAAAAAAAAACGAAGACTTTGAATAATGATACAAGATTTTGATATAAACATAGCGATTGCTATCTATGGTTGGATATTGCCTTTTCTGAGTGTTACGGCCGTTACGATGACGTGGCATATCTCCGATTTTGCTGGTCGTGATTCGAGCCACGTGGAGTTTTTTCGGCAAGGTCAGATGTGGCTCCGCCTCGGTCGAAGTCGAGGTCGGTCCAGGCCTTCCTGCCGCTCAGCCAGGTGTCCACCCAGGAGGGGTCCACCTCGGTCGAAGCCGGCGGCCCCCTACTCCCTCGCCAGGTGGTGCCCTGGGACGGTCCCGCCTCGGCTGAGGTCGAGCCGGGCCCCCTCGCTCCTTCGCCAGGTGGCGCCCGGAGATGGGACCACCTCGGCCGAAGTCGAGCGCCCCTCTGCCGCTCCGCCAGGTGTCCACCTCGGCCGAAGCCGGCAGCTCCCCTGCTCCCTCGCCAGGTGGCGCCCTGAGACGGTCCCACCTCGGCCGAGGTCGAGCCGGGCCCCCTCGCTCCTTCGCCAGGTGGCGCCCGGAGACGGGACCACCTCGGTCGAAGTCGAGCGCCCCTCTGCCGCTTCGCCAGGTATCCACCCAGGAGGGGTCCACCTTGGTCGAAGCTGGCGGCCCCCCTGCTCCCTCGCCAGGTGGCGCCCTGAGACGGTCCTACCTCGGCCGAGGTCGAGCCGGGCCCCCTCGCTCCTTCGCCAGGGGGCGCCCGGAGACGGGACCACCTCGGCCGAAGTCGAGCGCCCCTCTGTCGCTCCACCAGGTGTCCACTCAGGAGGGGTCCACCTCGGCCGAAGCCGGCGGCCCTCCCTGCTCCCTCGCCAGGTGGCACCCTGAGACAGTCCCACCTCGGCCGAGGTCGAGCCGGGCCCCCTCGCTCCTTCGCCAGGTGGCGCCCGGAGACGGGACCACCTCGGCCGAAGTCGAGCGCCCCTCTGCCGCTCCGCCAGGTGTCCACCCAGGAGGGGTCCACCTCGGCCGAAGCCGGCGGCCCCCCTGCTCCCTCGCCAGGTGGCGCCCTGAGACGGTCCCACCTCGGCTGAGGTCGAGCCGGGCCCCCTCGCTCCTTCGCCAGGTGGCGCCTGGAGACGGGACCACCTCGGCCGAAGTCCAGCGCCCCTCTGTCGCTCCGCCAGGTGTCCACCTCGGCCGAAGCCGGCGGCCCCCTGCTCCCTCGCCAGGTGGCGCCCTGAGACGATCCCACCTCGGCCGAGGCAGGCCAACCTGTGCGGAGAAGCTTCCGAGGAGCAGGAGCACGAGCTCCAAGATTACCCCTCGAGCCGTGCACGCCGCATCCCGAGATAGCGCCCGTACAATCGGCAGCGACATGCGAAACATCGCTTACATCGGCCCGACAGGTTCCGCAGTCGAGAGGCGGGGACCTGACAAAACAGGACCCAATAACGGGCACCGTCGGCGCCCGGGAAGAAGAGCGCTCACGCTCGGCCCAAGGTCTGGTCGGCAATCTGACCGGCGCCCTCCCTTTACTCTTTCCTCGCTAGGCTCGGCAAGCAAGGCGGGAAAGCCGCCTGGTTCTTTGATCCAGAAGGGAAAAGGGGAAAGAGATGGAGAGGAGGAGGTGAAAGCGACGAAGGAGCCTCCCAAGGGCGGCAAACAAAAAGGCAACATGAGGAGTTAAAAGGAAGGGAAGGGTAGACGACAAGGTAAGCAAGAAACAAAGGCTGGGAGAGGAGATTCCGTTCCAAGAGCAGGATCCATGATCCCGAGAGGGGACCTTTGGCGTGAGCTCGGTGAAGGAACTCGGCCGGATTTCTATCCTTCCTGGGACCTTTCTTGCTAGCACGATCTCTAAGTCTGGGACTCCTTCGGGGCCCGTCTCAGAGATTCTGTTCCCTCTCGCCGTTTACTAACTTGACCGTCGGAGCTCCCTCGCCGGGATCCCCGGCCAGGATTTCTGACATTGTCTTGCAGGATTGAGAGCTAGGAGACCCCGGGACAAGACGGTCTAGTCAAATCGGCGGCTCTGAAGTCACAGGCACGGCGGCGAGATCGGCAACACTGAGTAACATACCAAACAACTTCTATGACAATAAATGCACAAGCAAGCGACGAATATATTAAGAAATTTTATTAAAGTTTAAAGATAATTCTCTTCATTGAATAAAAAGAAAATGATTCAAAGATAATTTTATTACGGTATACACATCGAACATCACTTTGTATTACAACATGCACATCGAGCTTTTTCACTAGAGTGAAAGAATTGATACATGACGTAACGTTCTTTAAAAAATATGATTAGAAAAGGAAAAAATAATAAGAACGAGGGAAAGACTTGTGTATGGGCTCTCTAACAAATTCCCTCTATCATGGGTTCTCTTAATTTCTCCCATTGCTCTATTTGTCTTTCTATTCCATTTTATTATCCCATTAAATATTGAAATAGATCTTTTCCTCTTACCATTCCAGTTTGTTAAGTACTGAAATATTAACATAGATATTGCGGCCCTGGAAGGACAATTGAGCCAAGTTTGAGTTTAATCTAACATGGTTTGGAATTGGTTTTAAGCTTGAACTTGGAGATCAAACTTAATCTGTTTATCATTATGTTTAGCTCAATTTGAGCTTAATTTAGAATCAAGCTGAATATGGATCCCATTAATCATCTTGATAACTCCAAATTGAGCTAAAATCGATTCAAGCCTGGTACAAACCTAAATTATGGCCCATGCCATCCTCCGGCAAGAGAGAGGTGAGTCCTCCATGATTGATAATTCGAGATGCCGTGAGAAATTTAACGGTTCTTTTAACTCGTTTGCAAACATTTTAAAAAACTCATCCAAACGCCGCAACCCGATCATGGTTGGGTCCGGTTCGGATTTTATCGGGTCAGTAAACTCTGCAACCCGCTCACGATCGGGTCGGGCTCGGATTTTAGCGGGTCAGAAAACACGACCCCGAACCCGAACTCTTCAGCGGGCGGGTCCGTGTCCTAAGCCTTCCCCTCCCACTTCAAAGCCCTAGGAATCTAATAAAAGGAGGCGGAGCGACCGAAATCGGAGAGCCGCGAGGTGTTTCGGCGGAGACAAAGGCCGGGGATTTCTCCTTTTTCCATCAATAGCGACCGAAATCGGAGAGCCGCGAGGTGTTTCGGCGGGGACAAAGGCCGGGGATTTCTCCTTTTTCCATCAATTTTTGATTATTTTCCCCTTTATTTTTAAGTTTCTTTTATTTCCTTTAATCGTCTCCAATGGACAAAGTGATTTCGAACGCAGACAGGGAGGTATTTACCCTTACTCTTTCTCTCTTCTATGCATTCGTATCCTTTGTGACATATGCATTCGTATCCTTTGTGACAATAAATAGACTTTCTTCCTTGCTGGTCTCGTTATGCCGTGGAACGTTTAGTTTTTGCTGGCGAAGACAAGTTCGTCCAAGTAATTTACTACGATTAAGGTTTATTAAATTGCGTGGTAATCCTTGGAAATAGCTACCAAGGATAGGGATAGTTAGTGGTCATGCTTCATAAGGAAATGCTATTTTGCTGGATCATTAGTTACAAAAAGCTTGTGTTGCATTGTTAGCTTAAGTGAAGTATGTTTGTCAGGTTCTTGCTGAGATTGTGAGGTTCACCCAGAAACAAGGATTAAAAGGTAGTGAAGGAGGGTGGAAAGATTTTTTGCATGGTAATGATACGGCATCTTGTGCTGTCTACGATCCAACAAGAAAGTCGAAAGATGTATTAGTTACTTTTCTGCAAACGTTCCAGGAAATAGATCAGAAGGTAACTAGTGCAGAAGGCTTTACATTAATATGGATGAACTACTTGTCATTCCACAGCTTTGATGGTTTTGTATTGTCTTGGTTTCAGTTTTTTCGAAAAATCATAAAACGTAGTGCTGAATACAAAGCATTGGAGAAATTCATATCTGACTTTCCAGACCAAGAGTACCCCCAGCAGGTATATGTTGTTTGGAGTTCTGATATAGGTTAGGCGTTCTTTTTGGATTTTAGTCGCAGTATCTCATTTGATGAAAACTGCTTTCAATATGTTGCTAACATTATTGACTACCTTTCTTCTCTTATTTCGGAGACATCAAATATGTGTTTAGTATCTTCATTAACTATCTGTTTTTTTATTTTATTTTTATTTTTTATGACTTGGACCATCTTTAGATTTTTTGGGTGGTCCAGCTATGTCCTTTTCTGAAAGGAAGTCATTTTGTATTTTTAAATGTTAGAATAATATCTCTTCGTGTGTTCATTTTATGCATAAGCCTTTGCTAGCTAAATTGAAGTTTCAGGATGTCAAATCAGTTCATTGTTGTCATTGATCTATATGAATGCAAATGCAGAGACTGGTCCGTTTGACAATGGAACATCCACTTTACCCACGTTGTTACTCTTTTCCATCGCATGATGAGGTCTGGTTCCATCTTGCACTTGATTCCTTGCGTTTTGCACATGCTATAAACTTCTGGGTAAAGACAATTTTTGTAGTGGCTTATCTGCCAGTGCAAATCACTTACCCTTGTTCTATAATTTGATTAAAAAGATTCATTATGCTAGTGGGATTCTTATTCTTATAGATATTAGTGATATACATTTAATATTTATTTATTTTCTCTCTTGTCATCGATGAATCATACTTCAAAATCATTTTCTGTTTAAGTCAGCAAAAGAAAAAAAAAAGCTATGTCATGTGGATATCCCAAATATTGGGTTTCTTGATGTGCTGGACACCTGAGAATCTTCTCGACACTTTCTGATAAAAAAATTTAAGTCTAACACTATACTTGACAAAGGTTTTACAAGTTTTATAATGCTATGGAAATTGGTTTGACTAATTATTCATTGATAGCATGCATCCAGACATACTTATACACATGTAGAAGATGTATACTTGTTCTGTCATCAAAGTTTTTAAAGACTTGTCTGCTAGATTCTTTTTAATAGCTACACACTTGACACCCATATCATATATTTCAGCAACAAGGGATTAAGCTTTTGAAATATCTTTCTTATCCTTTTCTGTAACTGTCAACAAGAATGACAGTCTACTTGACAAAATTCAAATCATAAAGTGAACAGTTATTTACTGATGAAAAGTATTTTGCTTCAAAATAATTCTGTCATTATTACCCAATTTATAAAGTTCAATGGCAGAGGAATGCTGCCATGTATTGGTATATTCACTTAAACACCATGTATTTTTAGGTCATATAGGTAATTCGAAATGCTGAATTAAGTCAATTTTTTAATTATGAGTTGCCGGTAAATTCATCATATAGGCTACTTGACTGTTAGAAATGCAATGTTTGCCCGATTTAGGAATCTGAGGATATCCTTCCATTGGAGTGTTTAGATCCCATGTCATGACACTGAAATTATAATAATTTGATGGTATGATTTGGCAGGATTGGATAATCATGCGGCTAGGTAAAGTTTCTGAAGTAATGAAATCACAAACTATGATTTCGATTGATTGTGAGATGGTATTGTGTGAAGATGGTACTGAAGCTGTTGTAAAAATTTGTGCGGTAGATGAAAATTTGGAGGTAAATTACTTCTTTGAGTAATGTCCTGGTCTTCCATTCTCTCATTTAGCATCATGTTAAAAGGCATTTGCACATAATGTATTTATGCATGCATGCATGCACTTATGAAAGATATGAATATGGGATATGGATAAGACATGATATGGATACACTGATATGGCAAATCTGGAAAAAGTAAGCTAAGATACAACTAGGATACATCAAGAATTCTACATCTATATTATGTATGAAATAATATATGCAATTATGCATATATACATACAAACAAATGCATGTGTGAGTAAGTAAGAATGTATCCATACCAAAATAACATAGTCCATACTTTATACGGTAGCATTATCTTTTACAAGCTCGTCATGTAGTCATTATTCCATGGACCATAAACCATACATCAGCATGACATGTGGTTTGAAGTATCCGTGCTTCCTAAGCATGCACATATGTGTGCATGTACATATGTTCGCTATTTCCATCTCAGTTCATACAAGATTTTAAGAGTAGCTCTTACTTTCAGGTTAAACTTGATAAACTTGTGAATCCCAATAAAGCTGTTGCTGACTATAGAACAGATATAACTGGGATATCTGCTAAAGATTTGGAGGGAGTTACTTGTTCATTAGCTGATGTACAGGTTGTATTATTAGCCACCTTAAGTTTATAAGTTACTCTTTTTCTTGCACCGAGTTAATCTGGCATTTTTGCAGAAAGCCGTTAAGAAGCTTTTATCTCATGGGACTATTTTAGTTGGCCACAGCTTACATAATGATTTACAAGGTATTCTATGTATATTATAGTTTATGTGCATACTTGTTATATTTTTATAAGTATTTAAATGGATTAACTACAGTATTTTATAGTATTTCATGGGATTAAATACAAGATTTTGTCATTTCTAACTTCTTCTTTTAAACTATGCAGTACTGAAAATTGATCATCGACGAGTTATTGACACATCATACATCTTCAAAATATTAGACTCACCTAATGCTTCACCTTCTTTAAACAATTTGTGCAAGGTATTTTCTGAAAAATTGGTTTCTGTTTTATCTTCTTGACATTGACTTTTCTGGCAATTTTACTTTTTGTAATTTATTTCAAAGTGTTCTTAACCATGGCTGAAAGATTTGTTATCATGCTTCATTTGCATTGTTCAATTAATTTGCTTGCAGTATGCAAATCTTCTTTTCAATTAATTGCTCGATATTTTTAATATCCTAATTATTCTCATATCCTAATGATGAGGGGAATGCTTAAATCACAGACTCATGGTAAGGTCAAATGATAGTTTTGTAGTTCCATCATAAAATTCAGTTCCAATGTGATGTGCACTGAGTCCTGGATAATTACTTTATCTCTATCAACCTCCTTTTGTGACTTTATGATATGCTCCGTTACATGTTCACAACCTACAATCCTTTCATCATCAGTCATCTTTGTTGTCGCTCTTAATGTTGCAAATATTTGTTTCCTGAATAAAATTAGATGTCACCAGTAGAACTTTCAGGCATACTATCAGAAGTTTTATTGATTAGAAGAGAAAGATACAATTTACTAAGGGGCTAGTAATGCCTGGATTCTTGATATATCCCTTAGGACTGCAAAACCACATGCATCGTAATAAGTCCAATGTGATGTGCACCGAGTCCTGGATAAATACTTTATCTCTATCAACCTCCTTTTTGCGACTTTATGGTATGCTTTGTCACATGTTCACAACATACAAACCTTTCATCATCATCAGTCATCTTCGTTGTTGCATTCTTAACGTTGCAAATATTTGTTTCCTGAATAAAATTAGAGGTCACCAGTAGAACTTTTAGGCATATTATTGGAAGTTTAATCGATTAGAAGAGAGGGATACAATTTACTAAGGGCTAGTAATGCATGGATTCTTAATACATCTCTTAGTTAGGACTGCAAAACCACACACATTGCAATGAAACTTCTTTTACCTCATATCTCCAAAGTGCATCCCTCATCATCAACATGAAGTTTAAACTATGGATTTCTGGTTCGTGATGAAGTACATGGCTCTATTTTTTCTCTATCCTTTTTGAAGATGGTCATTCAGCTTCATGTGCAGGGACTTGACTGCTGATAGACTGTTTGAGATGAACATTCCATCATGTTTCATGATAAACCTGCCATTAGATTTCTGCTTGTTGTCTCCTCATTTAATTATTTATATTCCATAAAAGAACCTATATTTAGTTCCCTTCCCTTTATCCACCTTAAGTTTCTGGATCATCTTGCTCTATAGTTTGTGAAAACAAAATTGGTTAGTATATTTATATTTTTTCTCATAAGTTAATCATATGAACTCAACTTTGATCTTCCTTAATGAATTTGATGATGTACCTTCATGATTGTACTCCTTTGCATTTAATTCCTCTTTTAAAAACAGAGAATGTTTGGATCACCATCATGACAAAATGGATCAATATATATCTATGAAATGATCTCATTCTTTATCTTCAGCTCCTAAATTTGGGTAACAATTGGAGGGGAATTCCTAACCATGGTTAATTATATATTGAAATGGTCTTTTAAAAAATTGCTCTATGATTGAAGCTTCAGAAAGAGTCCATATCTGTCTTTCTTTTGAAGATCATATATTGTGATTTCTTCGTATTGTTATGCATCATTCATATCGAATGATGGAATTAATGAAGATCATTCATGTGACTCTCTTCATAGAGCTTGATCAAAAATGAGGGTAGCAATTCCCATTATATTTTTGATCTTCATCGTTTGGATAAGTATCACAACTTGGCAGTTAATCCCAATCAATAATTGGATAATTATTATTAGGTTTGGTGCATCTAAACAAAAAGATAGAACAAGTCTAAATAAGCATCATGCTTAAACTTGCCTTATTGCTTTTGAATTGTGTAAATTAAAGGTGATGAAAAGGTTTGAAACTCAATGTCTGACCTGCAGAATCATGGGTTAATGCCAACATTGCGATGCTTATCAATATCTGAATTAGGTTAACTTTGCTTTTCTTGGATGATGACTGAGAGCTTGGTAGTTAGAAACAGAATTCAAGTGTTCAGGTCATTAGTTGCAAGGAATGGCAAGCAAAATATTTCATGAATGCAGACATGCATGTGCTAAACGATCATCATGAATATTGGTTGTCAAATGCTATGGGAGAGATCTCATAGCTACACTCTTTTAGTGATGTGGCATGACCTCCGAACCTTTTACTTGTCCTGAATCCCGACTTGAAATGATGACACCTTTGCACAAGTTCCCTTTGTCTTCCTGGGCACCTGTACCAGAAGGGAGAGAGAGTAGAGCAACAGACAGTCTTTTGATGCTCTAGGGGGTGGATGTTGGGGAGAGGCTTGGAGGCTTGCCCTACTATTTTTCTAAAAAGTGGTCTATGCTTCTGCATATGCGTGTCTGGCTCCTAGCTGGTCTACACCTAAATGTTGGATATCTGAGCTAGTTATGTATTTCTGTTTTATCTGTTATTATAAATTTATTTATCATTTAATATTTTTTAAAACTTGAACCACATAGGTGCCCATCTAAGCAGCCAGATACTGCTTAGGCACTATGTGTTACCCTTATCGCCTCCACAAGGCAGCCACCTTTTGAAACCGCAAGCCCTGGTGATAACAGAGGGAAAGCCTAGGCTCTTACTGGGTAGGGGGCTATGTAAAGTGAGCCCATTGCTTCATCACTCTTTAAGGGTAATCTAGTAGGTAAGAATGTAATCTAGTAGGTGGAAACCTATGTTTTCGTATTCTGGCTTAGTAGGTCCGGGAGTTGTAAAATAAGTTCAATCTAGAAGCTTATTGAAGAAAGAATCAGCAGCTTGGTCCTTTCCAGTATGTGCTGTGCAAAACGTGCAGGACTGTCACATAGCATAACTGCACATCTAACCCCCTTCCCAATCAGGGTAAAGCAGGGAAGTGGTAGTGTCCATGTGCATCAGTGCATGTCAAAAACTAGCTTGGTGGTGCTTGCATGTGGCACTTGAGAATTTGTGTGAGAGTAGACAATTAGGCAGATAACTGGATTCCAATTCGAGATCTATTGGATGCATGATCAATTAAAACTTAATTTGATGGGACTTATGGTATGAGCAAATGATATTACAAAGTAACTCCCTTGAAATCATACCAGCCTTTGACAAGGCCCTTCATGCGATGATAAAATTATTTGCATGGGGATCACTTTACAATAAGACTAACTTGTACTGCTTTTTGGGACAAATATTGCAAATTTGGAATACTCTTAACTCATATCAGAATTGAGAACTATTGTGTAGAGAAGATGTAGCCTGATTTTAAACTCAAGTTGTGTAACCTGGACATCTTCAACATATGGAGGAAACTGTTTTGCATCATATTGCACATTTACTACAATTTTGGCAATGAGCTCAATTCTACTTATAAGGCCTGTTTGGATGCATAGGCCCAAAATCCCATGAGATCCATGGGTTAGGCTAGTGCAAGTAGGAAAATGCAGCCTGGGCTAGGCTTATATTCCCATGTACCCATGAGCCTTGGAGTGGGCTGGCCTGAATCTTATAGGGAAAAAAAAAAGACCTGGGCCCATGCATCCAAACAGGCCCTAAATAGAAAAAATCTCCTCATCATAAATGTGATTTTCACTCATTGTCTCATAAACACAAGCACATCTTACGTAAGGATTGAAACAAGTTGTTGTTTGTTAACTCACAAGAACTCATATTACCATTAAAAGAACAAGGGGACAATTCATGCCAAACTGCATAAAGGACTGAATACCAGATATGGATGTATATGATTTGTGTAGGCATGCTTTGTTCCTTATTTCTTCTATTCAGCATTACACATTTTCTCATAGTAGTTGTCTTCTTGTGGCAGTCTGTATTGGGCTGTGCACTTCGAATAGAAGGTGAACCACATGATTGCTTAAATGATGCAAAAGCTGCAATGAAGCTGGTTCTAGCTAAGCTCGAACATGGATTTGACGATCCCATTTCTATTGTTGACAACAATGTCTGTAAGAAGTAGGAAACAAAGTCTTACTTGTTTGTTGAAGACACTTGACTAATCTATCAAACGTTCACTTTCCAGTTAACTGACTCTGATCTAGCAAAGCTACTACTACACAAAATACCAGTTGACGTGCCTTATCAAGACCTGCTGAAATTATTTCCTGAGAATTATAATGTTGATATCAAGGTATTTGACTACTCATGCTTTATGTCTTTGCAGTGTATACAGAGTGTATTTTGTGTTTTCAGAAATGCAATGAAGGTTTCTTTTGCAGAATGATCTAAAAGTCCGAGGCCCTAGCTACTCTACATTTGCTGTTTTCAAGGATGCCAGAGAGGCTGATGAAGCATTTAAAGGAGTAGAAGCCCCAGAAAGCAGGGTATGCACTGCAGATCACTTTGTTTTTCAACTATAGTGCTCCTTATCTGACTTAAATGGTCCTTCTCTTCTGCAACTTCTTCTTTGGAATGATATTATCTCATTATATGTGCATCCCATCTTTTAGTATCAGTGCAAGCTGGAAGGCAACACATGATTGAAATGTGCTTTGCCAAGTACTGTGTTCAGAAACCAATACAAGAAATGGAAGTCAGTCTAACACATTCTGTTAAGTAGCGGAGAGTAATATGTACCAAAAAAAAGTAGCGGAAAGTAACATATGGAAAATGGGAAACATACAAGTCAAACACAATGGGATTTTTTTATAAATGTTTTAGGGGAAATTAGTTTTTTCAGATATTAGTAATAATGTTATAGAGTCAATGATATTTATCTATACCTAAATATCCTTGGTGGGATGGGGATTTCAGATTCAGGTTGAAGTGTCATAACAAATGTGCAAAAATGTAAGTGCCAAGAAGGAATATGAAGGCATTTTTTCTGCTTGAACTGTCCTAAAACATTTGAAAATTCGAAGACGTTAGAATTGTTGGAGTATGGTGTTGATGTTATAAGAAGTACATTGATGTAATGCAAAAGAAGGAAAAAAACCCTGCAAATGCAAAGCTAAATAGTAGCTGATGAAAACAAGTGTTGAAGAACCGGTCAAAGTGTTGGGAGGCTGGTGCAGGGACAAGAGCAAGAGTATATGGTGGCATGGACACCACAAGTTGAAAATCTCAACTACCAATTGTTTTATAGATCATGTAGTCCTCACCCTTAAGTTATATTTGCTCTCTTATTAAAAACTTCTTGCATGAAGTTTGGAAAATAATAACTTCATCCTAGAAGTTTTCAAGCTAAATTCTGGATCTTGTTGAGTTATTTACAATGAAATCTGCAAGCATGTGTCTGTTAGACTGAGCTAAAAAGAATGATACAACATGAGATAGTAAAACATTTTTTCCATTTCAAGCAATACTTGTAAAATCATTAGTCCATTGAGAACATTTGTCATTGGATAAGGCTAGGAAGTTGATTGCTTTGTTAAACATGAGGAAAGCTATAGATGGATTTCACATCTATTGCATTGTGATGTTTTATTTTGTATAACACAGATGTCTAGAAACTACATGTAGGCAAGGAATGGCATGGAAATATAAAAGAGGGTTCATGGTGCATGAGGCCTCGATCCCTGTGGGCTTTGAGAAGGGTTAGATATATACGCAGCTGTACCCTCACTGTGAGATTGTTCTGTGCTTTGAACATGTGACACCTTGGTCACAGTGGAGCAACCTTAACATTGTGCCAATGCCTGAAGGAATGGCATGGAAATAGGCCTTTCCACATGTACTGCCAAGTAACACTAACATAAATTATTGGTCGAATTTCAGGTTTGGTGTTTAAAATATTACATTATCATTTACTGCTTATTGCTATTTCTTATTATCTCATTGATGCATATCATAATCTCCCCTTGGAAATAAGTAGCTTCAGGGCTTGGAGTGGCCGTGGATTCCCTTACCTTGGTTCCAGGGACTGGTCAATATGCACATGCAAAATGCATATAAAGCCAATCACAAGCTTGACTCTTGCATTCGTAAAAGATCGAACATTTAACTTATAATATTTTTAAACAATTCAGAATGAACATTTATCATCATCAAACGTGTTGGATTCAGTTCTCAAAATGAACTAATCAAAAGAACTACTTTCTCTTACTTGATAGAAATTAACCAAGTTCTAGCCTAAATGGAAGCCATAGTTGTGATTTTTCTCTCTTGGTCGTGACTTGTATGCTAAAGCTCTTATTTTACTCTTTTTGCACTGTTGTGTTTGTTTCTAAGAATGCTTAATCAGTTGATTATTGGTAGGTGTTAATTTTTATTATCTATGGGAAAATCTGAGTCTAATTAATCACAATTGCCCTTATTCTAGCTCACATTTAAGGTTGATTTCATTTGGATGGCCACATTGACCTCATCTAACTAGGTGGTGTTCTTTTATTCTTTCATTTATTTGTTGCTTTTCAGAATCCCGTTTTAAGGAGAGGAGGGTCAGTTGAGTGAGGATTATGAGGATGTGCCGGGTTTGGGGGTTATTTGCGTCTGCTTGGAGATGCAATAGTCATGATGGGAATAAGGGTATTATGAAGTAGGACAACAGGTTATGGTACGCAACTTTTTCGACTAGAGTTCCAAAGTGACAGTACTGTCCCCAGATGCTGTATTTTCACTCCTCCTCCAATAGTCCATGGTGGCTTAGCTGAGCATCGAGATCTTTGTTGTCTTAAACAATCTTAGCAGTGACTGCTGTGGCCAGGTAAATTTGTTTGCCATGGGCTACACAGATGGCTGGATTGAATGCTGAATGGTGGATTTTGTTACGTGAACTGAACGGTTGAATTATCGAGGTCAGGGAGGATTTAAACTCTGAGTCTAGATGCCAATTAGTATGTAAAAGGTGATCAATAGTTTTCCATGGTAAGTTGGGAACGGTGTGATGAGAATAGTGTTTCTTGATATTTGGGATGGTTGAGGAGATTTCATTCAAAATACAATGATTAATATGAGTTGGGAACAATCTAATGGCCAAAAATGCCTGTGGATAGAATTTTTCATGCTTTTGCATGGCAGTAAGGTATGGAAAATTGCCTTTTAAGTGGATTCTGTTATCTGAACTAGGGATTAGGGATATCAGTAACCTCCCACGGTACCTCAGATTTCCTATCTTATATGATATTCTCAACTACTCTGCTTTTCTTGGGAGATATCACACTATGATTGGACATAAGATCAGGCAGACCGAATCCCTGTACAATTCTAAGCCTTTATTTCGCGCTATGATAAGAGTTTTGTTCATCATTAAAGTAGAACTATATTTTACATAACCGAGAGTCTCTTAAGAATTTCTTTATTTCCTGTCCATACCTTGCTTCATTCTGCATACAACGTTGTATCTTCTCAAAAATATCTTGGATGTTGGTTGCGAGCAAGGAATTATCCATAGGGAGAACTTTAGTGAATTTTAAGGTCGGTTAGATATACAGAAGGGAATAGACTGGTCGCTTACAAAGAGTATGGTTTTGACTTAACAGATGGAAGGATATACTTATCAGGTCACCTCTCTCTCTCTCTCTCTCTCTCTCTCTCTCATACATGCATGCACAGGACAGGATAGGTTCCTGCGTACATACTGTATTCCCAAAAACACATACCAGTTATCTTCATTGCATAACCGGTTAGTAATAACGTGCCTCTCCAAACAAAAATATAGAATTCAATCACCATCAATTCCTTTCCTGCGATGATTAGAAATTCGGGGCCGATTATCGGATGGCCATCATCCAATTGTTTTATGCACTTTGAGATCTATCTACAAATTTGGGCATGGCATAAGAACGTGCCAATGATTTTTTTTTCTCTCTCCCCTTCAAACAAAGAAATGTGTTACAACCTAGTTATTTTTACAAGCCGCGTGAGAGTACCATGATTTTGCTAGAAGACTAAAAATCTCTATATTTTCTTTCCCGCATTCAGGACTCCAGCGGTCGACCTCAGAAGAACGTGTTCTTGGAAATTAGCACAGGGAAAACCATCAGCTTCTATATTCGAAAGATGACGACTGCTGCCCCGCTTAATGGATGCGGTCCACTAAACAAGAGGATGACACAAGATAAGATCGATGATTCAAAAAGGCAACGAACATGTTTACATCACTGCGAGCATGTCAAAGAGATTGAGAAATTGAAACGAGAGCTCCATCAGCGAGAAGATGAAATATTTGAGCTGCGAAAGATAGCATCTGCCCTTGCTCGGAAAAGCGGATTATAAAAATTTTTGTTCTTAGGTTCATGACATGCATTTCCACAAACTGGTTGTAACATAATTTGCCCTTTTTGATGATAGCATCAACCTTGTACTAGTTAACTTCCAGTAAACAAAGCATTTTTGCAAGCGAAGAACGGAAAAGAGCCATAGCCACTAGTTTCAGATAAATTACTGCAGAAACAAAAGTACCGCACACGCGGAAAACTAGCAACACTGGATTCTCGGCAGCAACTACGTTTCTTCTCCCATCAATATGGTGGTGGTGGAGGATAAATCCCTGGGTGGTAAGGTGCTGCATGCATTAAATCACACACCATCATATCATGATCATGTTTTAATTGCTCGTTCGGCGAGATCAAAGCAAGGTGGAGATTGTTTCATTTACCTGGTGGATAACAGGGTTGAGACTGTGCTGGAGGGGGATATGGCTGGGCGGGGTATGTGGCTGGTGGGTATCCTTGGGGTGGTGGATATGCTGTAGCTGGGTATGCTGGGGGCTGCATTGGAGGGGGAGGGTATCCTGCTGGCTGATAAGGAGCAGGATTAGCCGGTGGTGGGTGGTACGACGGCGGAGGATATGTTGCTGCCGGATAAGGACTCGAAGCAGGGTATCCTCCGACCGAAGGATAGGAAGGAGCCGCCGCCACCGATTTCGGCGGTGCGTAAAGAGGTTGAGCATAAAGAACCGCCGGATTGTACGCCGGAGCAGTTGCTGCATGATAGCTCGTCGGAGCTTCGGCCTTGGAAAGTTTCTGCAACAAGAAATTAGGGTTTCGGGGTTGTTCTTTAGATCCATCGACCGATCGTAAAATTATGGTTCAAAAAACAAAAAAGGTAAAAATACTTGTGCTTTGCCTGCATTTGCATGATGCATGATTAGTTTTACTTCACCGGCAAACCTATGGAGCAAGGAGAGATCGCGGTAAAATTGGAACGATCGGATTTTGTTTGCATCGATAGCTTAGATTTAAAAGGTTCGAAGATATTACTTTCCGGATTTGGACTGAAGCGACCAAGAGGAGTCGTCGTAGCCGTCGGAGATGACCCTCTGCAACTGGACCCTGCACGAGATTAGATTTTAGGTTTGATTCTCGTTTTTACCTTCAAGAACGAAAAGCAAGTAGAAAGTTTAAATAAGTTTTACCTGCCACTGCCGATGAAATCATCAAAGGTGAGGGTGTTGCTGTTCCAGACGACGACGGTGATCTCGCGGAGGCCTTCGATGAGGGGAATGGTGGTCTTCTCCTGAAAACAAGGGTTCCTGCCCCCATCTGCAGATATTGTCGTTCCAACTCAGAGAAATCAAACAAATTATCTGGAGAAATAGAAGAAATCGATCCTATGTACCTGTGCAGGTCCTGGTGCGGAACTTGGTCGTGGCGTATTCGAGGCAGACGTAGGGATCCTGCCGCGATAACCACTCGGTGTCCTTCAATTTGCTGCATCCAACCACTGATCGGAAGAGCGCACAGTTAGAAAGAATCCAGATTTATGATGGTTTTTAGGGACTTTTGTTTGAGTTTGAAGGAATCGTGTAGAGAGAGAGAGAGAGAGAGAGAGAGAGAGAGAGAGAGAGAGAGAGAGAGAGAGAGAGAGAGAGAGAGAGAGAGAGAGAGACCTGTCACCTCGAGAAGCTGGCCTTGGATTGACATGGGAATCAAGGGAAGGAGATGCCGAGGATGATGGGTACCGGGTTGGGGGTGAACAAAAGGGGCGAGCGTGGAGACAAAGGGTTATGAGGTCAACTTGCCAGCCGTTCTAAAAAATTTTTGTAACAAGCCGTATTTTTTAGGTGGAAAGTCGGTCGTAGCTCATAAATGGGCTGGGCCTTGCGGTGGGCCTCGCGAGGAAAGTTGATGCGAGGTTTCTAAAGCAAGTAGGGTGTACCGCACCGCGTGTACAACTTGTCTTTTTTTTTTTTAAAAAAAAAAATATATATATTTTTATGTGAACAGGTTCAGAATTCCAACGGCTCTATTTTCTCCGATCAAACGGAACAGTCGGAATGTAGCTTCTACGAACTTAGTTCCGGCACATGGTAACATGGGTTTCACAGAGCAGATGCCAGGTGGAAGGTGGGACAGTGTCTTTTTCTAGCTCTTGCTTGGAAGGGGAGTGCAGGTTGGATTTGTTAGCTAGTAAGAACGGTAGATCTTCCATGAGGATGCCACATAACTTGCTGAGCGTTTTCCTGGAGGGCCTTCTGTTCAAGGATTCAGGGGATCTCCAACTAATTTGCGCAATACAAAAAAAAAATATTATGCTATAAATAACAATATATATATATATATATATATATATATATATATATATATATATATATATATGTATAAATAAGTAAGATAAATAAACTATAATTAAGTACAAATAATACGTATTACAAACTAATCCAAATCTCCTTTAGACTATTTATCTTTGGTATAAGAAAATAGATGTATATATATTATACTTAATATAAATATTTGAAATATTTGAAAAATAATTTGTGGTGTGTGGTAGAATAAATTAGTGTAATAAAATAATTTAGAAACACTATAATATAAGGTCAGGAATCTGGCCTGGGAGGCGGATAGATCCACTGTCCTAAAGAGATTTGATCTTTTTCTCATGCGAAGATTAATTGGACCACACGCTCTCCTCCAATATACAATCCAGAAGCAAAAATTCCAATACTTGTCAGTGGCATGATCTCGAGTTGATGCTGATCAGCTCGTCTTCAATCCAAAAATTTAAAGTGAAAATGGATTGGTGGGAAAAAGATTTTAAGATTGAAATAGAGGAATATTATAGAGGGAGAGCTTGAGATATTGATGCTCTGAAGGGCTAGTGTACAGACCAATTTATAGAGTCAAAATTTTAGAAAAAATTTTAAAATATCCACAAACTAGCCATTATAGCCGTCACAAGAATAAATATAAAATTAATTAATAATTTAAAAATAAAAAAAATAGTTTTAAAAAATAAAATGCATGAATGCCGAATGGGCGCGCGATCCTCGTGCACCCATTGCACGTGCGCAGGGGGTGGGTGGGGGGGGGGGGGTGTTCCCTTCTCGGCAACGGCAACATAGATATTTAATATAATTCATCAATTACGCAAATATATATCACACATTGTGTATTGTTATAAATCTATCATGAATAATACTAGCGGGTTTATATGACTTATTATTTATACGATCTAAATTAATAGTTGTCTTTCAGTTTTTGAACTAACCACAATCACATTCCCAACCATGACTAGCAAAACATAATTCAGACTTGATGGTAAACTATAATCTCTATGCTTTGACTTGTAGTGATAAACTAATATATCCATATTGTGGCCTGCGGTGGTAAATCTTGATCTTTGTACTTTGGCCTGTAGTGGCAAATCAAGAAATCCATACGGATTGCAATGGCAAAAAAGATGTCATTATTTAGCCGATGATTGGTAATCCATGACATCATGATCTAACCCATGATTGATAGTCTATATCATGATTAGTTCAAATTCTCTTACACAATTTACAAACAATTTAATAATTTTGTATTATATTTCTTACTCAATTTTTAAAATATCCAATATCTTTTTCCTTGCAATCAAAATAGTCAACATATCATACAAACATACATACACACATATATATATATATATATATATATATATATATATATATATATATATATATATATATATATATATATATATATATTATATATATATATATATATATATATATATATATATATATATATATATATATATATATATATATATATATATATATTGATAGAAAAAAAAGGGTATGGAGGTTTTACTCTGGTGTAGTATCCCATTCTGGCCCCCAGCCCGTGAGGACTTTGTTCGATACAGGCATACCTTACCCATCCTCCGGGGTTTACCTGAATCGATAAATCCAGAAATTCCAGAATTTTAATCGAATTATCCACGGGATCATTTCTCGAACCCGTGATCAGGCAAAGGGGGAGCCAAGCCTTTACCAACCGCACACGGGATCATTCCTCGATCCCGTGATCGGGCAAAGGGGGAGCCAAGCCTTTACCAATCGTACTATCTCCGTAGAGATAAGAATTATATATTTAAAATAAAACTAAAAAAAATTAGTCATAATATAAAAACATACATGGAGGTGATTATGTAAAAGATCCTTACTTCTACTGATCTCAAAGTCAAACAAAACAAACACCAATATATTCTTTGATTTACAGACTCAGAGGCAGGGTGTTTTGCTTGACACCATAATTGCAATGTCAAGTATAAAAATGATAAGCGATCATAGACAGTGAAAAAATTAAAATAGGTGGTCGTAATGACAAGTCCAGGACTCTTTCAGGTTTATTTGATCAGCCTAGGTTTGTCTAGATCCTAGATCCTTCACCGAGCTATAGGGCATCTAGAGAGATAATATAAGAAAAGGAAGAGAGAAAGAGTGCAGAAGAGAGAGAAAAAGAAAAGTGCGAGAAAAGGAAAAAGAGCCAAGATTTTTTTTAAAAAAAATTTTTAATTTTTTTTTCTCCTCCCTTTATCTCATATTTTTCTTCTTCATGAAACAGGGGAATGGAAAACATTTTTGGCCGGTCATCTCCCGGAGCAGCGACCGTAGAGGCTCTTGACAACTTGAGGACAGCATGTCAGCTGATAGCAGCCGGTCCGGTAGAGGAAAAAAATATAAAAACAAAGAAGGCCGGAAGAATCCGGTCATCAACCGGCTCAACATTGGCCAACAATCGCAGCCTTGGGATGGAGAAGGAGGAGGCAATAATGTTTCGAGGTTCCATTACCTCAATTTCCAGCGAGGTATTTGGTTCGTTTTCCCGTATCCAATCAAGTCCAGTTGGGTTTCGAATAAGCCAAGTGATGACAATAGCATCTAAAATCTTGACCCATATCTAATATAATCCCACAATAGAACAAGACATCACAACTAGTACTTTCAGATCAACAGCCTTGTCCTGATCTAACCTAATTGATCCTGGTAATTTATTTTACAATGCTCCATCCCTTATAGGTCCAATCTAAACATGGCCAATCTAATCTTTAAAACTTTTAGCATCTCATTTAACGATCGAGATGATTTGAACGATTAGAAAAAAAACTGTCTGCTCAAAATATTCTTAGTCAAGCTCATGGCTAGCTCAACATGTCTAAACCATCCATATTTGGAAAAAAAAAATGATAGAAAAGAAAGCTGGAAACATTGTACATTCACCACATATGGATGATGCAATTTTGATTATCGTAGTTAGCTTTAGATTATTACCGGAAGTCCAACCATAATGTTATAATTAACCATCCCTTATTTCTTTAAGATTATTTGTGGTGATAGTATGCGGGATCAAAATGATCTTGGTGAATCTAGTTTTGTTATAAAAAATGCTATTACTATATTCATTGATGCAGAAGATGTCCAAATTCTTGATATGCATGGCTTTTAAAATAGAATTGCATGCTACGTAAAAAGATTTAATATGCTGTTTGTATGTAGATCGTGGACTTCAAAAATTTGATTGGAGGGTGTTCATGACAATTGTTAAATGATGTTCTAATCTACCCATATATTAATGACAGTAGTCGATAACTATTATTACATGATTGTTGATGAATGCTATGCTCTATAACTGCTTTAATTTGATATCTCGCATATTTATCGTGAAGTATCTTATGAGGCAACTATAATCGATCTATCTATTCAATTTTTTTAAGAATTTATTTTTGATTATCATGAATATATTTATTCATATTTAGTTTAATTGATACATCCATTTTATCAAAAAAAAAAAAAAAAAAATATTTATTTGTATGCAACTAATATGATTAATGCAATTCGGGTGAACTGACATCACGCATTTTTTGTGACTCTATTTACTTGTAAATCCTTCTTACACTATGTTATTTAAGTCATAAAATAGTTAGCTTTAACTACAAATGTGAATATTCTATGTAATATACAAAAAAAAAAAAAAAGAAAAGAAAAAAAGGTTACACGGCCCACCATCCTGCCCTCTATGTGGATCTTACTACGAAACTGTTGGTAGCCAACCCAAGATGGAGGGGTGAATTAGGTTATTAAAATACTTTCATAAATATGTGCTCTTTTTAAAATTCTTAGTATGGTGAGTGATAAGGACTAAAAATCAAATGTGGAAGCAAATAAAGATCACAACAATACAAGCACAAATACAAAAAATTATAGTGGTTCAGAGCAATTCTGTTCCTACGTCTATTATCGAAGATACTACTTGGATTTTCATTATATTCATCCCGGAATATAGCCGGATTATTTTCACGGATTCACAATCCAAAACCCAACTTGGTTTTTCACCGGGATCACCAAAAACCCGATATACTATTAGTTTTCACGGGCTCACTAACAACCCACTCTTGGTTTTTAAAGGCTCACCAAAAACCTAAACAAACTCCAAGTTACAGCCCCTGCTATACTTGGAACAACTCAAATGAAGAGTTTAAAAACAGAGCAACACTATGGCAAACCGAACGTTGTCGGGTAGTTACAGTTGTAGCTCTTGAGAAGCCCTCTTGATTCCATGAATGCTCTTTAAGGCTTCTTATCTTTCTCAATTAATGACTCAAGAATTTGATGAGAGTTGGTGAAGTCTTGAGTGCTTGCTTGAAGGCTCTCTTGAATGTTCTCTCAAAAACTCATTAAAGGCTCATTAACTTATCCAAAAGTTGTTCAAATCACTTATAAATAGTATCTTGAACTGATTCCAAGAAGATACAACGTTGTAGACCGCTGGGATTCAAAAAATGACCGTTGAAATACTTTTTGGATTCAAAAGATAGTTCTGGAACTAGCCGTTACGTTCCTGTCATGCTTTAATGGTCATCATCCAAGGAGGATGACACCATCCTACTCATCCTTGAGCTCGATCATCTAACAAAGCCATCGAGCAAATTGGCGTAAAATGCATGGAATTATGCGTTGATAGAGACGAACTAGAGTGGAGACAAATGTCCCGCTAGCACTCCACTAACGATTCATTAGCCCTCTCGTAGTTCTCTGTTTACATAATAAATACTTGGAAAAACTGTCCCACTTACCTCAAGTTCTTTCAAAAAAAAAAAAAAAGTTGCTAGGTCACCTATGCCACGGGGTGAGTGTTTTCCTGTTCAACACCCATGCGGTGCCCCGACATGTCACACACTAAGGCCAGCCCTTCTGAGTCCTTCCCTGGACATACAAATAAATGCGCAGCAATTCAGCCACGTAGCCAAGCATGCACCTCCATGTCCCTGCCCAGCAACACTGTCGAACTGAATCCATACGACACTTTCAAGTGCCCGCAAGCAACCTGACCCTCAAGTTAACTGCAATATTCATGCGTACCTCCATGCCAAAATATTAGACTCTTTGCAAGAATGCTCTGCAACTCAACACCTCTGTGCTGACCCAATGACTTTGCCCCTAAAGCCAAGTACTGCTCACCCGAGTTGTCCCATGACATAACTACTGTGCCATTGATCCGCAAGCCACCATGCTGCCCTTCAAGAATACACAGACCAATCTCACATGACATGATCATGCAATGCCTCCGCTCTGCAGAGACTTAGGTAAACCATCTCTAGTATCACCTAGCTGACCCACCAAGCTGACACGCCACATAACTCCGTTGAGCCACGAATGATCGGACACGTTTCAAAGCTCTCCCAGGTTTTACCTTTCCCAGCTCCCCTACAAGCTCTTGTGCTCCGATCCCGGTTTGCATCCCCAGCATGCCTTTCCATCAATGGCCATACCGCTCGACAATGTTCACGACCTATTCATACATCACCACGTATTGCCATGAATCTAAAGACCTGCGACCATATCACTCAACATTCTATGTCCTCGGCCTGTTTGTAACCTGTGCACTGCCATGATATTGGCATCCAAGTCTGCCCATCAAGTAAATATCTTCGACCGGCTTGTCCTTGCATCTTGCTATCCTCTTCTCGGCATGACCCACTTGGTCATCCTTGATCTTTAGCCCAACTCTAAGGCATATATCTGATCGAACTTCTATAAGCCATCCTTGAACTCCATGGCCGACTGACTCCCATGGATCCCTACGAGACATCATCCTTGCAAATGCTCATGAGACTTACCTGTTTAGATAGGCCAAACCCTTGCCCGACTGATCCTCTATCACCTCTTTGCTCCACCACAGAGCTCAAGAACGCATAAAGTAGCCCGGACAATATCTCGAGGCTTAACCTCTCGAAAATCTCCATCCCAACACAATGTGGCCAACTCGTCTGACCAACATTGCCTTGAATGTCTATACACGAGCACATCTGGGCATGGCACCACCTTGCGCTACAACTGTGCCACAGTTGACCCGTATCCTACAGGCCTGGGGGAGTCGGGAATACAGCCAAAGCCTGCATCCCTTAAAATCAAGAGGATTCCTCGAGTCGCAACATATATCTTGGCAAACCACCGCCACGCCAAATATCAAGCCTCTCGAGCCTTTCGATATCATGACATGACTATGCTACTCCATGGCAAACCATTACTCCCCTCACAACCCCAACGAGGCATGCAGCTAGACTCCACCCCTGGGGTTCCAAGGTATCGAGGAGCATTGCAAATTCTTTGCCAAGCCAAACCTTTGCAGCACAATGCCACGTCCATGCCGGCACCCCTTGTGACAAGCCAATGACTAAGTCCATGACAATTCTCCCCTACTCAAACTGTCGACGTCCTCGTTAACATCCAAATCACTGCTTGGAATATTGGTCACCACGACCAAAGTCTACTGCTGCCGCTGCAACCATGGTTCTGCAAGCTAGAGCCCATGGCCTTGGTGGCTTGGATCCTTTCTCCACCACTAAGAATCCATCATCTACACCACACTGACTTTTTCATGGAACCCATAAACTGATGTCGACCTCTGCCTTTGACGTCCCCAAGGTCCTCTGACCTTCTAAACTACATGGCACTCCTCGGACTCCTCCAAGGCTTGACTCCCGATTGCCCCAATCTAAGAGTAGCCACTGTGTCCTTTAAGCATTTTGCCATCCTTTGACCATCCAATTGCATGGCGCTCCTTGGACTCTTCCAAGGCTTAACTCTTGATTGCCCTAATCTGAGAGCGGCCACTGCATCTTCTAAGCTCTTAGCGATCCTCTGACCATCCAATTGTTTGGCACTCCTTGGACCCTTCCAAGCTTAACTCCTGATTGCCCCAATATGGGAGCAGCCTCCGTATCCACTACACTCTTTTAACGATCTTCTAACCATCAACTTTGGCTGAAAATCCTTGCAGCACTCCTCGGACTCTTCCAAGGCTTAACTCTTGATTATCCTGATCTTAAGAGGCCACTACTGCCAAAGCATCCTTCTTAAGCTCACTTCTAGTAATATGAAATGGCACACCTTGGACTGCTTCCAAGGCTTAACTCTTGTCCAACTGGATCTAGAAGTGTCCAACCCCATGAGTCACCCTTGGCAACTCTTCCTCAAGCGCTTGGTCTTTTGCTTCATACCCACCTTGCGGCCCTATGATAATTCCGACCTTTTTGTTTAGCACCATGCCTTCGGACCTTCCACACCGCACCGATGCCAAGTACCAACAAGTCGCCTCTATTTCTCTGTACTATTCCATACCAATGCAAACCCATAGCTACTATCAAGCCCTAATATCCAATCAAGGCCACATCCCACCTTGCTCGAGTCCCTCGACATAATAGTCTTCACTCCGAGCACCAAGTATTTGCCTCTGCAAAACTATTGTACATGTTGCTTCCCGGTTTACTCAGCCTGTCTTGATTGTTTCTAATTATGTCTTCACCTTGAGTCTAAAGTACCAACGTAAGGCTACCCTACTGGCTGCCTCACTCCTCTGACTCCAGTACCTCGATATCCTTTTGCATCTGACATTGAGCCTAATAGTGCCTCACATCATGCCCGACACTAGTGCCTTCACCTTGCGAATAATTTCACTGCCTCTAGTACCTCGACTTTCCATGCTTTCACCCTGAGAGCAATTCCTTGAAATTCAATTCAAATTTGCCATTCAAGTACTTTCACGCCACAATCGTCCCCACAAGAGATGGCTCTTTCCAAATGTCCCATATTTTTGGTGCACCTAGGTCCCTTAACTCTCCCAGTCTTCACCTCAGCCTGTATTTATAAAATTTGGATGCTACATCCTCCTTCGCACTGCAGACACACCCTAGTACCTAAATCCCATATCCCTAGCTTTTGTCTCTGTGGAAGTTCTAGTCTCTCGAGATGCTCTGCCTTACAACTTTGCATTAGTCTAGGTGCCTTAGCACAAGCACTCTTCACCCTGAATTCCATCCTATAGCCACAACTAGTGGATTTTCATATTTGCGGGTTCCCATCCACACATGCAATCGATGCGCAACCTTGAGCATTCAACATCGAGCATATTGTCACTGCAATATGCTCCCCCACTCTAAGTCGTTGACACCCACACAGACTCAGACGTCCAGCTCCTTTGACACTGGACTTCCAGCTCTCTCTGGATCTTCTCCTGCTTTGGATACCCCCGTATCAGCAGCTATAATAAGCCCAATGTCGACCATCGACTGCGCAACCTCTGCTTTGATACCACTTGTCACGGGGTGAGTGTTTTCTTGCTCAAACATCCGTGCAGTGCCCTGGCATGTCACACACCAAGGCCAACCCTCCTGAGTCCTTCCCTCGGACATATAAATAAACACACAGCAATCCAGTCGCATAGCCAAGCATGCACCTCCATGCCCTTGCCCAGCAACACTGTTGAGCTAAATCCATACGACACTTTCAGGTGCCCGCAAGCAACCTGACCCTCAGGTTAATTGCAATGCTCATGCACACCTCCGTGCCAAAACATTAGACTCTTTCCAAGAGTGCTCTGCAACTTAGCACCTCTGTGCCGGCTCGATGGCTTTGCCCCTGAAGCCAAGTACTGCTCACCCGAGTTGTCCCAATTATCTGAGTACTTTTGTACCATGACATAACTACTGTGCTACTGATCCGCAAGCCACCATGTTGCCCTTCAGAAATACACAAACCAATCTCACATGACATGATCATGCAATGCCTCTGCTCTGCATGAGGCTTAGGTAAACCATCTCTAGTGTCACCTAGCCGACCCGCCAAGCGACATGCCACATAACTCTGTAGAGCCACGAATGATTGGACATGTTCCAAAGCTCTCCTGGGTTCTGCCTTTCCCAGCTCTCACACAAGCTCTTGTGCTCCGATCCCGATCTTGCATCCCCCGTATGCCTTCCCATCAATGACTATACTGCTCGACAATATTTATGGCATGTTCGTACATCACTGCGCATTGCCATAATTCTAAAGACCTGCGACCATACCGCCCAATATTTATATCCTCAGCCTATTCGCAACCTGTGCACTGCCATGATATTGGCATCCAAGTCTATCCATCAAGTAAATATCTTCAACTGGCTTGTCCTTGCATCCTGCTATCCTCTCCTCACAGACCCACTTGGTCACCCTTGATCCTTGGCCCAACTCCAAGGTATATATCCGATTGAACTTCTGTAAGCCACCCTTGAACTCCATGGCCGACCAACTCCCATGGATCCCCGCGAGACATCATCCTTGCAAATGCTCACGAGTCTTGCCTGTTTAGATAGGCCAAATCCTTGCCCGACTGATCCTCTATCACCTCTTTGCTCCACCATAGAGCTCATGAACACATAGAGTAGTCCAAACAATTCCTCGAGGCTCAATCTTTCGAAAATCCCCATCCCCGTACAATGTAGCCAACTCGTCCGACCAACATTGCCCCGAATGTCTCCATGCGAGCCCATCCGGGCATGGCACTACCTTACCCTACAACTGTGCCATGATAGACCCGTATCCTACGGGCCTGGGGAAGTCAGGAATACGGCCAAAATCCTGCATCCCTTCTCAAAACCAAAAGAATTCTTCGAATCACAACATATATCTTGGCAAACCACCACCACGCCAAATATCAAGCCTCCCAAGCCTTCCGATATCATGCCATGACTATGCCACTCCATGATGAACCATTACTCTTCTCATTATCCCAATGAGACATCCAGCTAAACTACATCCCCGGATTTCAAGATATCGAGGAGCATTGCAATAACTTTTTCAAGCCAAATCTTTGCAGCACCATGCCATGTCCATGCCGGCACCCCTGCGATAAGTCAATGACCAAGTCCGTAACACCTAGTCATATTAATGGCGCTCCAAGCACACAAGTTTTGGAGTCTATCGGTAGTTTTTTTTAATAAATATATTGTTTCACGTTGCCGTTTCTTCTTTTACTGTTTCCATGTACGTGGCTGCTTTTCGATCTCAATTAGGAATCCATTAATTGTATTTCCCTATTTTAGCAAATAGACCAAATATAAGCAAGAACAGATCGTCCCTACTCGAAGTCAATTCCTTTATCTCTTAAACAAATAGATCAAATTAATATAAATAACAACGGATCAACCCTCCAAATCAATTCCTTTATATATCTCTTAACATTGTAAAAGGCTCAGCAACCAAGCCGCCATTTTCCATCTCCTGTGTGACCATTAAGAGTACGGCATCATGAACCAGCGCCATCTCTCTACCTATACAATTCTTCCTCTCTCCAACAATATATTAGGATTAAAGTACGATCATAAATAATTATATCCAGGATATATTTTAATCCCGTATACTAATTAAAATAGGCAATAATCCAACAATATCAATCCAGCAAAAATAAATCAAACCAAGCACAAGAAAAATTGATTTACATGAAAAACCCTCCAATATGGAAGTAAAAATCAAGGGACCTGTAACCATATCAAACTTCCACTATAATCAAATAATGGATACAACAAGATTTTTCTTTCTAACAAACTAGAGGCTCTCCAAATAGCATATGATAATCATCTCAGTATAAAATATAAATATTATTGAGGAATACATGAAGAAAACATGGAAGATCTCACCAGAGTCAAATATTTATCGATTACACAAGAGGAACACAGCGATCCGAACCGTTCACTTTATAGAGCTCGCTGCGGTGAACAACATACTAAAATTTCATCTTGATCGGATTTTGAATTGCCGTCCGATCAAGACCTAGAAGGATCAAAATATATTTTCCCTCTTTTGTTTCTCTCTCTCTCGGCGCCGCTCTGTTTCTTTCTGTTGTCGCACACTAAAAAAAAAACTCCCATCTCAAAGCCCTAAGCCCTTTTAATAGAGCCGAGCCCCATGACATTGGCGGGACCCACAACAATTCTCTTCCTCATGCCCATGTGGGGAGGACCAGCAAACTAGCACTAGCTCTGCAGGCTACAAGCTTCTCTATAGGTAATGGCTTAGTCATCATATATGAAGCATTATCATCTGTATAATTTTTTTCCAATTGTAGTAACTTCATCTGCAAAGCATCTCGTATCCAGTGATACCTCACATTAATGTGCTTCGACTTTGAATGAAAAGTTGAATTCTTGCTAAGATGAATTACACTCTGACTGTCACAATACATGATAAATCATTTTTGCTTCAGACCAAGTTCTTCAAGAAACTTTTTCATCCACAATAGCTCCTTGCTAGCTTCTATCACTGCAATATACTCTGTCTCTGTACTTGACAGAGCAACACATTTCTGCAGTCTGGACTGCCACGAGATAACTCCCCTTGAAAAGGTTATCAAGTATCCCGATATGGATTTTTTAGAATCAACATCACCAGCCATGTCTATATATGTATATCCATCTAATATAGGTTTATCTGTACCAAAACATAGATATATTCTAGAAGTTCCTCTGAGGCACCTGAGAATCTATTTCACTGCAGTCCAATGCTCCTTCCTAGGATTAGAGAGAAATCGACTGATGACACCAACAGCATGAGCAATATCCGGTTTAGGCATACCATGGCGTACAACAAACTGCCAACTACGGATGCATAGGGAATGTTCTGCATTTTCTCCTTTTCTTCCTCACCAGTAGGACACTGTTTGGAACTCAATCTGAAGTGACATGCAAGTGGAGAGCTAACCGGCTTGGAGTTGCTCATCCGGAATCGCTCTAACACCTTCTCTATGTATTTCTCCTGGGATAGCCATAGTTTTTTATTCATCCTATCACGAGCAATCCTCATACCAAGTATCTACTTCGCTGATCCCAAGTTTTTCATAGCAAAGCACTTGCTTAATTCAGTCTTCAAGTTCTGAATTCTCTTGGCATCGTGACCAACAATCGCATGTCATCAACATATAACAGGAGAATAATAAAATCATCATCACCAAACCTCTTTACAAAAACACAATGGTCAGAAGTGGTTTTGTCATACCCATGATCTACCACAAAGGAATCAAATTGCTTGTACCATTATCGAGGAGCTTGTTTCAAACCATATAAGCTCTTCTTCAGTATGTATACCAGGTTTTCCTTACCTTTAGCTATAAACCTCTCTAGCTGCTCCATAAAGATTTCCTCTTCAAGATCACCATGAAGAAATGCTGTCTTCACATCAAGCTACTCAATCTCCAAATTCAGACTGGCTGCCAAACTAAGTACAACTCGGATCAAAGACATCTTGACCATGGGTGAAAATATCTCTTCAAAGTCAATACCTTTCTTTTGACCGAAGCCCTTCACAACTAGTTTTGCTTTATACCTTGGTTGTGAGCTGTGCTCCTCTATCTTGAGTCCGAACATCCATTTGTTCTTCAGTGCTCTCTTCCCCTTAGGCAGCTCCACTAGATCAAATGTGTGGTTCTCATACAAGGATTTCATCTCTTCTTGCATGGCTTCAAACCACTTTTCATTTTGTGCATGTGACATAGCCTTCTGAATGCATTTTGGCTCTTCTCCATCAGTCACCACTATATACTCCTGTGCAAGACTCCTTCTTAAACCTCAGTCAGCCGCCGAGGTCCGTCAACGCCCAGCATCTGCCTCCCTCCCGTGACCCCAACGCCCCATCGTCATCGTCCACCGCTGCCGAGCCATCTCCATCGGACCTCCGCCCGTGAAGCCCATCTCCTCCGGCACGTCCGATCTCCATCGCCCCAATCAACGGCCAGTAGACGAAACCCCGTGCCGCAGACTTCCGTGTGCGGTCCACCGATCTGGCCACTCGTGTCACCCATCGGAAGATCCCCTCCATCTCCTCCGTCCAGATGCTACTGGACCCCTGCCACAAAGCACCCCCGAGAAGATCCATCTTCGTCAGCTCCTGCCCCAGCCTCCTCCTCCCATCGGTCCGATCTGGCCCCTTCAACCGTGCCGGCATCCTCCCACCATCGCCGACGCCGATGCACCCCGCCACTACCCTGCTTTCCGTCGGCCACCCGCCCCCCCTCCGCCTGCAACCGGAAACATCCTACAATGATGCCAGACTCCTCCGGACATGCCTAGGCCGAATTGTGGCCTTTTCCTGATCGGAGAGACCGGCTGAGACGCTCACCATGCCGGCCTTCTCCTTGTCTATGCCATCGTCCTTCGCATGGAGTCATCCATAGCCGGCCAACAGCCACCGTCCATGGAGTCTCACAATGCCGTAGATCGTGCGACGCCCTTCCCACCGGAACTCCTCCTCGCTGTCATTGCCAGCCGCCTCCGCCACGACCATTGCCAGCCGAGCCGCCATCTCCACCCCAGCGCCGCCACCGGTGAAGCTCGCCGGACTTCCCTCCCCCTCCGCGAGCCTCCCCTGTTTTCTGGTGTTGGTTCGTGGAGAAGAGATGCTCCAGCGCATGAACGTGAAGGCAGATGCCCTTCACTGTTGCCGACTTCAACCTGCACGATTTCCAAAGCTGCATGATTCCCAAAATAGCACAGATTTCAACACCGCATGGCTTCCAAAGTTGCATGATTTTTAGAGCAGAGATGATTAAAAAAAGAAAGAAAAGAAAAGTGAAGAACCTAGCCTTTTTTGTGATTGGTTCCGGTTCCATCAAACCCCCGCTCACCCAAACTCGACGGAGTCGAGTTATCCCCACCGCAGGGAAATGATGGGAACCGAGAGTCTATTTTATTTTATTTTATTTGAGTCCATTAGTCCTGTGTCACTTGAGTCAAAGTGAGCCAATTAAGTCCTGTAATAAAGTGAGACAACTCAGTCCAGTTGAGTCCACTTAGTCAGGTCAAATCATTTTTAGTTCAGTCAAGTCCGATCGAGTCCATTCAAGTTATGTTCAAGAGGAGAGTCAGCAGACCAAAAGATTCACCAGGCCTTCATACACCTGGACCCTTTCATGCCGCCAAGCCTGCAAGAGAGAGCTCTAGTCCAAGACAAAGGCCCACTATTAACCAGGTCCACCAGGGTTTCTTGGCCCACAAGTCAGGGTTTCTTAGCCCTTTAAGTCATGTACCCTGGGGTGAATCTATAAATACCGCCCCTCCCCTCTTGTATGAAGTATCTTTTTTCTTATGAATACAAATTAAAAAATTATTTTGGTTCGAGCTTTGAGTTTTTCTCCGGATTGGAGTGGGTGTGACACCCGGGTTCCCCTGTTCTTGAGTGCAAGTCCTAATCTCCTGGTGACTTCTATGCTCGCAGCGATTCCCCGCTTCTCGTCCCGCATCACGTAGTCTTTCTATGTGCATTAAATTATATCGAGTTATTTACCTCATCACAGCATTCGCCAACGATGATCGGAGATCTTCTTCTACTATCCAAGAAAGTGGAAAAGACGATCCTGCCACAAGACTGATGTTGACATTGCCGGTATATATGCTCGAATGATCAGCGTGAGGCTTTCGGAACCACCAGCAGGGCTGGAAATGGGCCGGTTCAAAAGTCCATTATTTGGAACTGGACTGGGCCAGCTCAATAAACTTCGGGCCGGCCTGAAATTGGTTCAGACTGTGGATGAAATTTTAAGCATATTCGACTAGTCTTAGGGCTGTAAAATAGAGTCAATTTAATTTTTGGACCAAAGAAAAGCCTGGATTCGGTCAAAATTTTTTTAAAATATAGTATTTGGGCTGGTCCATTTTCAGCCCTAATCACTAGTGAAAGCATGGAGGACAAAGCATACAACAAGGCCGACGCTGGCATTGCCGGGATATGGCTCAGACTCAGCATGACATCTTCGGTGCCACCAGTGAGAGCATAGAGCATGATCTTACGACAGTGCTGATCGATGTTGGCATTGATAGGGAATGCCAGGCGTACGTGAGGATCCAGTAGTACTCCAGGGAGATGAAAATGTCGACCGAGGTCATTATAAATTTATACTTCTCTCAAAAGTTGGCCAGCAGGAAGCAAGGAACCAGGAATGGAAGAAGATGATTCAGAACATAGTTGGATGCTACATTGGCAGAGATCAAGCTAACAAAGGGGTAGCGTCCATGTCAAAGTTTCCAAGTATCGATCGAGACTCCGGGGTAGCGTCCATCTATCCAGGAAGAGATAGAGAATAATGCTAATTAATTTTATACTTCGACTTCATTTTAGTCATTCGTTGCAATATTATACTTATTTTTTAATTTTAATTTTTTTAATTTCTTTAATGACTTGATTGTGCAAGAGTTAGTTATATTCACAGGCACCTAAAAAATGCCTGATTAGATGTTCTTCTAATTTAATTTTGAGAGTCTTGTTCAAGAAAAATTGCATGAAAACTTAATTTTTTTGAAATAAATATATTTATATGGAAAACTTCTATTTCTTGGCAAAATCAAACGTAACTTGAGCGCACATCGATCTTCTTTTGACTTTTATGTCTATTCCTATTTTTTTAAATACGCTTCACATTATTCAACTCTTACTCGGAGAAAAAATGAAAGGTGGCCAGATTCTTTTTTATCTTATCCCAAGCAACAAACTGAACAGAATCCTTTATATCGTGTAATAGATCGAGGTCGAATTTATTAAGTTTGACCGACAAAAGATTCAGGACAACCATCTCCTGTTGTTGCATAACCATCACATTGAAACAAGACACTCGTAAGTGTTTGCAGTTTGATGTTGACCGGCCATGCACATCTATGTACGTGTCCTGTTCTTTTGATTAAATGATAGTGAATGTAAGTATTGTATGCGACAAGATCCTCTTGTAATTTACACTGGATCCGAGGTTTCCATGACGTTACATTGCCATCCCATCAAAAAACGGTCCTCCATTTATAAAAATTATTGGTCGTAGAGTCATTAATTAATTTATTTGACAGAATCTAATTAATGGTAGGAGGTTATGAAAATTTTTTTTTGGGTGGCCTGAGCATACCAGCAAAGAACATGGGCAGAGACGGTGGCTTCAGGCCAGCCACATTGCAATTGCGACTATGATTTGTTCTGGTCCTTTCTTCTGCAAAGCAGTGTGGCTTACTTATGAGGGCCTTGTTTCCTTGATGAGGCCTATGAACTTCTTTGGTTGTCAATTACTGTAGGGTTGATTTGCTCTGCTCTGACCCCTTCTTTTTTTTTTTCTGTCTTTTTGTTTACAACTCCAGGGGGAATAGCGCGCCTCTGACAGCAAGTCTCCCTTCTCATTTCGTTCTCCAGTGAAATGTGTGCTTGCATTTGATCAAATAATCTTTTGCATTCAATATTTTGCAAGGGATGGAATGATAGCCTTACCCAAACCATTCACATTCTTTGCATAAACAAATAGTAGTTGGAAAAGGTTACATGCATGCATACATACATATCTCTGTGTGTGTGTGTGTGTGATTACAAGATTGGCATGTTGGGAAAACCTCGAAGTGTTGTATGCTGACTAGATGAAATATGCTAAAATTCTTATGTGAAAACAGAGTTGCTATCAGAACCAGAATTGTTCCATGAATCCTATATACAAAACATTTCATATCAACATTACATTCCCTGGTATACATTCATAGTCGAACCACATCAAAGACATGAGAGTCGAAATAGAATGAATCAACCAAATTTAATGAACAGACCTCGAAAGAACGAATTCTGCCAATTGAACACATGCCACATGTATGAAGGCTCCACCGCTTGATAGCTTCAACCAAGTACAACAACATAAAACAAGATGATGAATGCTGAATTCCTAAAATCTCTTTATTAATCTTCCGTTGGACCGTTGAGCATGAACAGTTGCTGATAGAAGATATTAATGTTGCTTGGTGCATATATAGGACTTGTGATCAGTGTGATGCTGCATTATTTTGCTTGCCTCTGGGTCATTCCAAAGATCGATTAGTTTATCTACCCATGACTCTTTCTTCCTTTCATTGTGAGAACTATGTGATTTACCTATTCTTGAACGCCACCCATCCACATGATCTTTGGTGATCATTGTGTTGGGATGTGCACAGCGGATTAAACCAATTTAGGTCTCCAAATAATTCCTGTTTACTCACTTAGACAATTAACCAATCACAATACAGACAGATATCAAATCAAAAGAAGACGAGATTTACGTGGTTCGGCAAAATATTGGCTACGTCCACCAAAAGAAAAGGAGTAATCCACTATAATCTGATCCAAATCAAGGTACAAAAGGAATACAAATATCCATATAACAAATGCCAGATTAAAAACAAAGAGACATAATAAATAAACAAAATAGGATGAAAGAAGCACGAGAAAAATCCCAAATATCATGTCTCTAGCTTTTCCTGGTGCCTGGATCGAAGAAGAAATCTCTCTGAAATTTTCTGGATTTTTCTCTCTCTCTTTTTCTCTCTGTTTGTATGTATCAAAGACCACAGGCTCTCTGTGGTTAAATAACCATATGAAACGACGCCCAAAACAGACCTAAAACGAGTCCAGAAAATCCAAAACACTCCCAAGCCGTTAGATCAAAGAACAAAGGCTCAGATTGTGCCAAAATCCGTGCAAAATACTCTCAGATCAAGTCTAATCAAGCTGGATTAATCTCAGCCATCCGATCGACTGATCGGACAGTCCAGAATGTGAGAAATTGCATGGACCGCGTGTACACCGCGAGACACCAAAGAGAAATCGCACGGGAAACTGGGGAAACACCCTAAGAGGGGCACCGCAAGCGACTGGGCCGAGCCCACGCGCGTGCCCGCGCGTTGCGCGTGGGCTGGGCCACGTGCGTGCCCGGGCGTTGCGCGTGGGCCTGGGCCGCGCGCGTGCCTGGGCGCTGGGCCGAGCGCCTTCCCGCGCCGCGCGTCGCGCGTGGGTCGGGGGCTACATGGAAGCGTGGCTGGGTTTTTTACAGGAGCAAACAATAACAATCCTCCTCCTTGCGACCAAAAAACAAATGCCTCTATCAAATATGGATTATAAAGCCTCATCCTCATCAAAAGAACCTGAAGGTGATCACCAAGTGCTCAAACCAATCAAGTTCTGGAATGTCCTGAACTTGACTACTGGAATTGGCTTGGTGAGCATATCAGCCGGATTATTAGCAGTACCAATTTTCTGAAGTTGAATATCACCATCCTCTACCAAATCTCTGATAAAGTGATACCTGACATCAACATGCTTAGTGCGCTCATGATACATCTAATCTCTGGCGAGATATAACGCACTCTGACTGTCACAGTGAATAACCAAAGAATTATGCTCGAGACCCAAATCTTGTACTAACCCTCTTAGCCAGATTGCTTCCTTTGCTGCCTCTGTCAAAGCCATATACTCTGCCTCTGTAATAGACAAAGCAACTGTAGATTGCAAAGTAGCATTTCAGCTAATTGCACAACCAGAGAGAGTAAATACATATGAGGTCAATGACCTCCTCCTATCCAAGTCACAAGCATAATCTGAATCACAGAATCTTGTAACAGTGCAACCACTCTGTCCGGAATACCAATCCCAAATCAGAAGTACCTTTCAAATATCGAAGAATCCATTTCACAGCTGACCAGTGAGCTTTTCCAGGCTTATCATATATCTGCTCACTATACTAATTACCTGTGAAATATCAGGACGAGTGCAGATCATTGCATACATGATATTGCCAACTGCACTTGCATAAGGTACTTTAGACATATACTTCTCCTCATCATCAGTCTGAGGAGAATCCCTAGCAGATAAACGAAAGTGGCTGGCAAAGGATATAGTGACTGGCTTAGCTATAGACATACAAAATCTTTCCAAGACTTTCATAATATAATTGTGCTGAGTAACAAATAGTCTATATAATTGCCTGTCACGAATGATCTCCATCCCAAGTATCTTCTTTGCTGGTCCAAGGTCTTTCATCTCAAATGCAGTACTAAGTTCAGCTTTCAGTTTCTGGATGACTGACATATCCCTAGCTGCAATCATCATGTCATCAATATATAATAACAAATAACAAAAGGACCCGTCTGAAAGCTGCTGATGATACACACAACTATCATATGGAGATCTATCAAATTCATGGTCAACCATAAACTTATCAAATTTGTGGTACCATTGTCTTAGAGACTGCTTCAAACCATACAAAGACCTTTTGAGCAAGCATACATGATCTTTATCTGGAGCTTCAAAACCAGGTGGCTGTTGCATATAAATCTGCTCCTCCAAGTCACCATATAGAAAAGCTGTCTTGACATACAGCTGTTCTAACTCCAAATTCAGAGAAGCAACTAAAGCAAGAACACACGAATAGAAGAGTGTTTAACTACAGGAGAATATACCTCCTTATAATCAATACCCTCTCTTTGACTATAACCCTTAACCACCAATCTTGCCTTATATTTCAAATCTTGAGGAGTAGCTCCTTCCTTCTTCTTGAAGATCCATTTGCAGCCAATTTTTTGTTGCCCTTAGGTAATCTGACTAATTTCCAAGTATGATTCTTTTCCAAAGACTGAAGCTCTTCTACCATAGCCATGGTCTATTGCTCAGCCTGTGAACTACCAATTGCTTCTTGAAATGTGGTCGGCTCATCACCTATAGTGTCTGCAATATTCAGAGCATAATATACTAACTCAGCACAAGCAAAATCCTCAAAACCATATCTTTAAGGTGCTATGATATGTCGCCTGGTTCTTCGAGTGGCAATATTATCATCTTGAACTTGACCACGTACAATAACCTCCTCTTGAGTCTGTAACTCTGGATCTGTCTGCTGATGATGTTCATTCTGAATATCACTTGATCACTTGTAGGCTTCAACTGCTGTGATCTAACAGTCTGATTAATATCAACAACAGTCATATCCTGCTGATCCTGAACCTGATCTCCTGGTGAAGAACTTGGCTGTAGCTGTCGTGAAGGAGTGGCTGACTCATCAAAAGTCACATCCCTGCTGACTAGAAAACCCTGGGATCCGGGCTCTGTGCATCATAATCTGTAGCCCTTCACCCCATATGCATATCCAAGAAATATACATTTCTTAGCCCTAGGATTCAGCTTTCCATCTTTGACATGTGCATATGCTGAACACCCAAATACTCTAAGAACTGAATAGTCTGTAGGTCTTCCTATCCACATTTCTTCGGAGTCTTTATATTCAATAAAGATGCTGGAGATCGACTTATAATAAAGTAGGCTGTATGTGCAGCCTCTGCCCAGAAGTCTCTACTCAATCCAGAACTTGATAGCATAGATCTGACTTTTTCAATAGTGTGCGATTTATGCATTCCGCAACACCATTTTATTGAGGAGTATACACTATGGTCCTATGCCTGACAATGCCCTCTGACTTGCGAAAGTCATTAAACTCTGTAGAACAGAATTCCAATCCATTGTCAGTCCGGAAGGTTTTTACCTTCCTCTCAGTTTGCCTCTCGACTATAGCCTTCCACCATTTAAAAGTGTGAAACACATCACTTTTATTTTTGATAGTATAAATCCAGACTTTACGAGAATAGTCATCAATCAAAGAGAGCAAATACCTAGATCCACCCTTGGATGTAACTGGGACGGTCCCCATAGGTCAAATGTATGTAATCCAATATACCTGCTATCCTATGCATGCCTGTAGTAAAGCTGACTCTGTGTTATTTTCCAAATATGCAATGCTCACAGAATCCAAGTGCACCAACTTTCTGACCTCCTAGCAAACCACGTCTGCTCAGCTCCTGTAAATCTTTATCTGACATATGGCCCAATCTTTGATGCCATAACTATGTCAATTGAACAATAGAGGAATATGCTGAAGAAGCCTCACCAACTACTGTAGTACCATCTAAATAGTAAAGAGTGCCACTCAATTTATCTCTTAACAAAGTCAATGCACATTTACTAATTGTAATAGATCCTCTACCCCATCTGCCCTCAAAACCTGCAATATCAAGAGTATTTACCAAGAGAAGATTTCTTTTCAATTGGAGAACATATCTGACATCATCCAAAGTCACCATAATATTTGCATGAGATTTGATTTGAACTGTACCAATTCCTTCCACTTTACAGATGACGTCATCCCCAAGAAGAACAGAGCCTCCATCACAGGATCTAAAAGAAGTGAACCATTCTTTATGGGGTGTCATGTGAAAAGATGATCCAGAGTCCACGATCCAGGTATCAGGCTGACTGATACTGCATGCAGCTATAAATATCGCATCATCTGCAACACTGCTATGATCTGCAGAAGAAACTGCTACTGATGCCGAATATGAGATTGTTCCTTTATTTTTCTGTTCCTTCTCTTTCTTGGACTGTAGAAATCTACACTCATTTTTCCAGTGGCCTGGCTTCTTGCATTAATGACAAACACCAGGTCTTTTAGACCTAGACTTTGATCTAGTCTTGGACTTATTTCTACCTTGTCCAACTGTTCTTTGCTCATCTCTACCTCTGACAGTAAGTCCTTGTGCCGGATTTGGAGCCCGATGCTCCAACTGTACTTTCAACCTAAGCTAATTGGATAACAAAGTGGCTTCAACCTCATTGAGACTTATAGTCTCTCTTCCATAGAGCATGGTAGTAGTAACATTTTCATAGGACTTAGGTAAAGAATAAATCATGATCAAAGCCTTGTCTTCCTCATCAACATTAACACCAATATTTGCCAAATTAAGCAGGAGCTTATTATAATCATCCAAGTGATCCTTGAGTGAGATCCCTTCCGCCATACGAAATGTGTGAAGCTTGCTCCTCAAATAGTTTATTAGTGAGAGATTTTATCATATATAAAGTATCTAATTTTTCCCATACACCTTTAGCTGTATCAAGTTTCACTACATTGCGGAGGACTTTATCATTCAATCCCAAAAATAGAGTTCTAAGTGCTCTCTCATTCATCTCCTCTTTTTCAGCCTCTGTATCACTGAAATTGCATCCATTCCTTTGAGAGCTGTTGCAACGCCCTCCTTCACCAACAGATATCTCATTCTTACCTTTCATAGTGCAAAATCACCTGTGCTATCAAATATCGCTATCTCATGCCTAGAGGTAGTGGAATGAAAAATAACAGCCTCAGGAGCCGGAGAAGAACTTGGTTGCCCGTCAGATGCCATCCCTTTGCTCTGATACCAATTGTTGGAATGTGCACAGCGGATTAAACCAGTTTAGGCCTCCAAATAATTCCTGTATACTCACTTAGGCAATTAACCAATCACAACATAGGCAGATATCAAATCAAAAGAAGACGAAATTTACGTGGTTCAGCAAAATATTGCCTACGTCCACCAAGATGAAAGGAGTAATCCACTATAATCTGATCCAAATCTAGATACAAAAGGAATACAAATATCCAGATGACAAAATCCAGATTAAAAACAAAGAGACATAATAAATAAACAAAAGATGATGAAAGAAGCACGAGAAAAATCCCAAATACCAGGCCTCTAGCTTTTTCTGGTGCCTGGATTGAAGAAGAAATCTCTTTGAAATTTCTCTGGATTTTTCTCTCTCTTTTTCTCTCTGTCTGTATGTATCAAAGACCGCAGGCTCTCTGTGGTTAAATAACCATCTGAAACGGTATCCAAAACAGACCTAAAACAAGTCCAGAAAATCCAAAACACTTCCAATCCATAAGATCAAAGAACAAAGGCTCAGATCGCACCAAAATCCGTTCAAAATACTCAGATCAAGCCTAATCAAACTCGGATTAATCTCAGCCATCCGATCGACCGATCGGACGGTCATAATGCGAGAAATGTGTGGACCGCGCGTACACCGCAAGAAATCAAGGAAAAACCGTACGGAAAACTGGGAAACGCCCCAAAGAGGGCGCCGCAAGCGACTGGGCTGAGCCCACGCGCGCCCATGCGTTGTGCATGGGCCTGGGCCTTCCCGCATCGCGCGTTGAGGGGCTACGTGGGAGCGTGACTAGGTTTTTTACGGGAGCAAACAATAACACATTGTTTGAGATTGAAGTTCAAGCGATGATGCGTCAAACGATGGAGTATGCTTTGCAGGGACAGTGACTTTCAAAGGAGGATCCATGATCCATCTGCATGCAGTAAAATATATATCAGTAATTGGATATAAATAAATTATGGGATCCTATCAAAAGACACGAGCAGCTGCATGCAGATCTGCCGAAATGGTAAAGGTACGTTGATCAAAGATTATTCAAAGTTATAGCATGTCTAATAGATAATTAACATGAGATAATGTTTACTGGTTATTATTAAACAACATAATTATGAACATTGTAACACACGAAACCTTTGTTTCTGAAGTGATATAAAACTGGATCGGAGTTAGATATTGTAGTAACGTATACGAAATAGAGGGATCAATTATCGAAAGACAGACATGAAGTTGTAATAGCCACATCAAGAAAATGGGAATTTAGGGGAGAATCTTTTGAAGAAAAAAAAAAAAAAATCACAGCAAGAGCATAACTTTAGCTACTTATCAAACTGGTATATATCAGAATATGGCATAAGATTTTTCTTAGAAAAAAAATACCACAAGATCATGAACACAATTAATGAATTAACTGGTACTAAACTAAAATATCAACCATGTCTTAGATAAACCAGATGTAAACAAATGACACATAAAACTATAATAATCAAGAAAAATCTACAACTAGTAGAAGATGTGAATATAATTAGTTCAGTAATAGATATATTAATGGTGTACATTTTTTTTTTTTGGAAGCAAAAGCTGTTCTTTGAACTTGAGAGCAACGTTCAGATCTAATAAGACTAATATCTACTTTGAGCCACTAGAGATTCATGTCTTAAAGCTTGACTCAAATCCCAAATAAAAATAAAGATGTCTGTAGCCAATATCTTCTTTGGCAATGTCAACCACTAGATCGTGCCTTGCATAGACCTGAGCATCATGAACTTTCCTTTTATGCACATGCATAGATCTCGAAGTGGCAATTGCGAAAAACTACAAGAAAAATTAGTTTTAGCAACTGATTTTTCGGTTGCTAATAAATAAAAATTGGTTGCTAAATTTTTTTGCAACCGATTTTGCAACCTAAATTAGTCGGTTGCAAAATCATAGGTTGCAAAAATTTGTGACCGATTTTTTTCGGTTGCAAAATTTTACAACCAATTTAACAACCAAATTTTATTTTTTTTAAAAAAAAATCTGAAAAAAAAAAAAAAATCGGTTGCTAAAAAAAAATTCTGAAAAATAAAAAAAAATTTGTTGCTAAATCGGTTGCTAAAAAAAAAAATCTAAAAAAAAAAACGGTTGAAAAATCGGTTGCTAAAAAAAAAATTCTGAAAAATAAAAAAAAATCGGTTGCAAAATCGGTTGCTAAAAAAAAATTCTGAAAAATAAAAAAAAAATCGGTTACAAAATCGGTTGCTAAAAAAAAATTCTGAAAAATTAAAAAAAATTGGTTGTAAAATCGGTTGCTAAAAAAAATTCTGAAAAAAAAAAAAAAATCGGTTGCAAAATCGTTTGCTAAAATTAAATAATTTAAAAAAATAAAAATGAATTATTATCCTGAATTTTACAAATACCAATATCACCAGTTTTGACTAGATGTAAACCAAGAAACTTTAATACAAGCTTGTAGTACACAAGATGATATGAATCAATCAACTAAATATAAAAAGTTAGACATACATTGGAGCAGCAACTCAAACAAAGCATTACATATCATCATTTTATCTATATCCAACATCTCTAACAACCCTTCTCAAACTCATGAAAGCTAATAAATTTAGAGTTTGCCAAGCATTAATTGAAAGTGTAGCATTTTATCAGTATCTGCAACAAAGTCTAATCAGTTGGATGGAAAGAAATGCTTTGACACTATAAGTAATATCAATATCACTTTTATTTTAAGAAAAACAACAACGAGTAAAATGGATGGCACGAGAATTATAACTAAAAGGCATGAGGACAATAAGGATGATTCCCAAACTAAAGTGTGTGCAACAAAGCCGAAGAAGATATGAACCATCAGTGATCATATAGTACCCAGTTGTAATGCAAAAGCAAGATTTCATATCATTTCTTTCCTTCATAGAAATAATTAATCAATATCACCATTCAATTAACACAAGTATATAGAGTTCGGGAAGGAATCATGAGCAAGTACCAATTCCATGAAAATTTAGAGTATGCACATGAGGCTTCATAATGAACATGGTGAACCAGTAAGAAGCATGCACAAAAACATTCAATATTTAGCCTGCTATGCTCACATGAAAAGAAAGGCCAGGAGGGTCTAAAACAAGAAAAACCGAACAAAACTTTAAAAAAATAAGATTCAGAAGCTCAGGATTGCCTATATTTATACATTGAGAATGGTCTAAGGCAGCAAATAATTGCTTGAAATAATAGCAAGCCATCCAAATTTGCAACACCATTTAGATCCATGCAAAATGGTCCGATCCAGCATACAATTTCAGAATTTGAAGGATCACGAAGATTCCAAGGCAACTCATCACAGCCTCAAATCGCAAGTAACAAGAGAAAATCCATGAAAATCATCAATAAAATAACAAAAACCGAACAAAACTTTTACAAAATTTTATTTAAATTTATTTTTTTTTTATTTTTGAAATTTGCAACCGAATTTTTCGGTTGTTAAATTTTTAAATAATAATTAAAAATAATTTAAAAATAATTTCTTTTTCGGTGGCAAAATCAGTTGCAAAATGAAATTTTTGCAACTGAATTTGCAACCGATTTAAATCGGTTGCTAAATTATTCAGAAAAAATATCGCTTGTAAAATCGGTCACAAATATAACCAAAAAAATCGGTTGCTAAAACTGATTTTTCTTGTAGTGTGCATGCACGGTCCAATGATTAATCCCCCAAGCTTCTTTTTGTGTAAAAGAAAAAAAAGTGCTCCTAGATATAGCTTTGTTTCCACTGATAAATAAGGATATTAACTTCCACATTGCTTTAGCGAACAATCTCACTTCTTAATAAACCATCTCTAAGATAGCCTTTGGCTCAAGAATTCTTCATCGTAGTTTGATTAATTGTGCTCCATAAATGAGCTAACAAAGCTATTGTTATTCAACGAAGGGAAGTTAAACTGCCTCTTGACCTCCTGCCTCTACAATCCAAGCATGCCATGTCATCATGAAATTAGGAGTCATCCAAGCATGAAGCACATTAATTTATTTGTCAGGAGGAGTGATAGATAAGCAGTTTGATTATGTGGCAACCCAAGTTTAGATTTCAACGAGCTTTTACACATGGAGAGTTGTCTTGTTCAAGCGATGGCATTATTTCGGAGGAATAATATAACCACAAGAAATTTAAATTTCTTGTGGTGTAGATGGCTTTCACTTTCATGCGCATTTAGCTTTTACACCATGCATCAAGGCTAATGATCAAAAGGACTTTGTGGTCCTAAATTTTAGTGGTTGCAAGAGTCTCTCTCTCTCGTTATGGTGGATCCTGGGAAAAAATCTGCAGCTTTGAATGGATGGGTCAGTCAAGTGGCTATCTTTTGCACCCAGGTCAACTCTTAATTATCTTGATCAATGCTGCTACAATTTAGTTGATTGCAATAATTTAGACTTGATGGGGGAACTATTGAACTTACTGATTCTCTTATTGCAATGTGCAATGGGAGCGGATTACAAAAAATGACTTTGCTCATCCCATTAACAATATGCCTCTATATATATATATATATATATATATATTATTTTTGTTATTTTTTCAATTTTGGGCATATTCTTACATATATGGGCTGGCTTACGGTCAAATCAATCCAAGAATATTTAGCAGATTTCTTCCGTTAATTGCGGGGTGTCATGCACGTACGATTGGTCATCAGCTCCTTTGACAAATATGCATGGCTTTTTAGAACTCGTCCTCAAAAAAATCAATTTATCACGCCGGGTTGGACTTTGAAGCTTTCGGCATGAATAAATTTGGACCTTTTATCAGTTTTCTCCGAAGCTATGAAAAGGTTTTCACTGCCACTTGCCAGGATCAATTACCCGGGGGCTTGAATAAAGTGCAAGCTATCTGAGGTCATCGAGTTCACGTATAGGTTCATGCATGGCGAGTCGGTGTCCATAATAAGACAGTCAACGTACGGAGTTGATATATTCTCGCATAGGCTACCTTGCAATCAAATCAATCAAAAAAAATCTCCCGTTAATTGCGGAATATCATCCACGATTGATCAGCTGCCAGGACAAAGATTGCTTTCTAGAACTCGTCCTCTTATTATTATATAAAAGAATTTAAAATATTTATATTTTATTACTTTGGCTTGGATTTTGAAGTTTCGAGTATATATATATATATATAATTAAAATTTCTCATAAGATGGAATTTCATTAATTATGGATTGATTTTTATTAATTTATTATGAAATACAGACGAAATTGTCATCTAAATGATGGTTAAAGTGCTTATAATTATCTATGATCATATCGTTATCCTAAACCCTGTTATCGTAGTGTGATGTATGAAAGATGGATGTAGGTCTGATTTAGTTGCTAGATTCTATAATATCTATTAGAATTACTCGCCCGACTAGATTCTACTCCATTTCTATATATATATATTTACAGTTTTTTATGAAATATCTATTTCATTGAGTAGGCAAGCATAAAATGGAGTCGAAGAGAAATAACTTTCTTGACATTGATTTCTCTTCTTCTGCAGGGTATTGCTAGCTGTAATATTTGTTAGTGACCGCTCGGGACTTTCAAGACATACATGCTTCAATTTTATCTTTAAACTTTTATATAATTCTATGTTATAATCTCTTGAATGATATTTATGAAAGAATTTTTATTTTTTTAATTATTTTTCTCCGAACCTATTAAAAAGGGTTTTATTGCCGGACTGACTTGGGGTATCACCCCATGGTGCAAGTTGTGCGGGGCCATCGACTTGCATGCATAGGCGCAGGAATGATGGGTCCGCATCAAGAATAAGACGACCAAAGGAGTTGGAATAAATGAACATCCAAGCATGTACATCGGTGACAAAATTCACGCTTGGATGTTGGCAATAATCAATTAGATGCACATTTCGAATTTTTTAGTAGTTATTCTTGCCTTATGCTATTTTTTAACCTTCAATGACGATTTAAAGAAACATCTCTATTCGGATCGATCGACGTACGGCTACTGTCGAACCTTGTTTTATTTCCGTTAAGTACTTCTAGGATATATGATTTTATTTAGTATTTTTCATGCAGTAACTGTAATTCAAAACTATTGTTCATGCAAGAAGTTTCAACGTACTTTACGGAATAGCAAGATAAAAGGTGATTTTAGTGGCCAAACTGGACCTTGATATGTCGGAAGGAATGGACTTGGAATTTCTCATTGATAAAAATGTAGAGGAGAAAACAATACAGTTTCAAGAGTTTCATGATGAGGTTGAAAATGCATTCGAGTCTACTGATTGCCATGCCATATGTTGAAGGGGAAAAAAAAGCAAAAAAAAAAAAAAAAAAAAAAGAAGGACGAGTATCACATTTTCCATGTTGCCTAGCTCGGTGATGGAGTTGAGAAAGAAAATAAGTTACAAATTAAATATACAATTACAAACTTACCATGATTAAAGCCTGGAATAACTTTATGCGGAACAGGTCCTACCACTCTAGCCAGGTGGGTTTAAAAGATCAGGAATAAAAGGGGACAAATTATTCAAACATGAATAAAGATCGAATAAATAAATATTCAACATAAAATAACTATCCGACGAATCACTTTAATTATTTCTTGAATACGGAACTTTTCTCTCCTTTATTAAAAAAATAATAATAAAAAAATTCATGGATCTTTTCAGAGGAATGACAATCTTTCTCATTCTCGAATCAAATACAGCTTAGTTTGATAAACGAGGTAATATGTCGATGGCGAGTAATGTTGCCTCCTGGAACGATGCTAGCTCACCTCGAAAGCAGGCGATGACACGTAGGAGTTGGAGATTTGCTGAAGAAAAGAGTTGGTAACCATTGGATCGGCTTCCCTTCATATCTCTCAACCTCGCAGTCACGGCGTTTGAGGTGGGGGCAGAGCCACCTAGCGACAGCACAGCAGGCATGGCCGGTGGTGGTGAGGCGGAGGAGTGGGGTCACCTTTCGGAACTTGGTCACCACCGCGTCCGCTGCTGTCCGTCAATCCATTGCCCATCCTGTACTTCTTATTAACAAAACGTTTTGTTAGCCTCTCAAGGATAAGCGATCCCTCCCATCGCCGTCGCGTAACCACCTCTCGCTATCTTGTCCAGCTAGACATTTCAAAAAATAGATGAATTAGATTTTTTAAAAACCTGATTTAAATATGTGTTATCTCTTTGAAAATTTATGAAGCGAGGATCAGCAGAAATATATGCTATGATAATTTTAAGATGGAATGCTGAAAATAAGAATAAATAAATAAGAGAGCATATATAAACAAACAGAAATTTTATAGTAGTTCGATGTGCCTAACACGTACGTCTATACTCTTAGCCTTTCCTTAAAAATTTTCATGATAATCTTTTTAAGATTATAGCTGAATTATTTTAGCAGGTTAATAATCCAGAACCCTTATAGCTAATTCCTGGCTAAACACCTAACTTCAATCCCGAGTAAAATTAGAAAACAAAAGAACTAGAAAAATATAATATAAATACAAAACTCCTTGAAATGAATAAAAATAAAAATAATAATTGGAAAAAAGAGATTTTTAGAAATCTATAAAATCTTCAAAGTTTATTTCCTTGTTGGAATGTTAATGATTAGAAGTCTTTTCAAGTGGTTGGAGTGAAAGCTCTCAAATCAATGCTCTTTTGGCTTTTTCTCTTTGTTCTCGACTCTCTTTTGATGATTCCTGGAATATTCTAAGTTTTTTTAGTTTTTCAATAAATTTGGTAAACTTTTAACATGTATTCGCACCAAAGTTTCTGGTCGCTGGAACATAAAATAAAGTTGTTAGATTCAAAATTGAACAAATCTAAACTTTCAACATAACCGGTGGTTATGTTGTCAACAATCCTCGAGTCGATTTGGATTATATTTAAGTCAACTCAGATTCCATCCAAGTTGGCTTAGTCTACAAATGAGTAAACTCACTTTTAATTCACTAAAATCCATCTTTCTGTTTTTTACTATTAAGTTGGCTCAGATTATTGAAATTAGCTCGATTGTCATTCTATCAGAAAATCAACACTTTTCAAGTACTATTGGGTTGACTCAAATAATTGGGATCGACTCGATTTCTATTCAAATCGACTCAGTTAACATTTGGATCAACTAGGTTGTTAGCCTCCAAAATACTGCTTCTATAGTTTTTAGCTCCTATTAAGTCGATGCTAATTCCATTCGAGTCAGCTCGATAATGTACCTACTAAAACTTTTCATGTATCAAGCTGAAATTTTTTATATATGACTAAAACTTTAAGCCTTCAAAAAATCTTGATTGCACATCTTGATACATTATTCTTGCTTGAATTTCACTACTTTTTTTTCTTTCTTTGGAGCTTCAAAAACATGTTTTTCACATTAAAATTTATTACTCTTAAACCTTTCTTTTAAGACTTTACCATTTTTTGAAACATGAGCTTATTTAATTTATTAATTATATTATATATTCAAATATTTTATTATTCATCAAAATCATTTCATGAGGCTAATATGTTGCCATCACCTCCACCACCATTCCCACCACCGCGAGAACAAAGAAATGATGACAAGGAAATAAAAGGGGTGTTTGGTTGGGAGGGTTTAGAGCCTGGAATGGAAATGGGAATGGGTGACTCTTATTCTAACTTTTTGGTTGGGGAAAACCCTAATCCTATTTCGATTCTAGTGCAGAATAGAAAGGCCCAATCTCTCCAAAACCCAATCCCAACCTCCCTTAAGGATTCAAAACTTTATTTGGATAAGGATTATGATTCTAATTTTGGTTACGAACAAGGGTGTGTTTGGTTCATGATCAGAATTGAAATTAGAATAGATTGGAATGGAAATCGAAAAGATCATATCCTTCGAAGCATTTAGTTCGTGACTAGAATCGAAATCAGAATCCTTATCTGACTAGAGAATTGAATCCTTAGAAGAGAGTGAGGATTGGATTTTAAGAAGATTAGGCCATTCCTATTCCGCACTGAAATCGAAATAGGAATGAGACTCCCTCCAACCAAAAGGTTGGAATGGAAGTCATCCATTCTCATTCCCATTCTTGGCTCCAAATTCTCCCAACCAAATACCCCCCAAATATTTTAAGGATATGCTATTCTGATTTCTATTTCAATCCATTTCAATTCTGATTTTAATTTCAATCGCAAAACCAAACACCCTCAAAGGGAGGAGACCTAACAACGCTTTTAAAATGAAATGGATTGGAGAGAGAGCAAAGGCGAAATAGAAAAGGAGAAAAAACCAAGGTACAAAAATCATATAGGGTGGGCAAAAATATCGTATGGGATGGGCTTTATAGTATTCCAAGTTTTCCCTAATATAGTAAGCCTAAAAGTCAAATATCTTTTTCAAGTTATTAGTTTAAAAATTATGATATTCTCTTTCTTCCTCATATTCTGCATATTTTTTTATCAATATATACTACATGATTATATGATACACATTAAACAAATTAATTATCAAATAAGTCGATACACATCTCTAAATAAATCAATGCATAGTTTCTAGAATATAACACTTACCAATATACAATAGATGACTGAATAATATATATTTGATGGCATACTAATATATCTTATATTTTTTTTGTTATACACCTAGCAGCAATCCAATATATGTTTATAGATAAATTGATTTATAATTTTTTAAAGATAGTATTTACTAGTACACAATATATGACAAATTAATATACACATAAAAAATTATTCCTTTAATATTTTAATATATACATGGATATATAATTTTTAAAATATAGTGCTCACTAGTATATAGTACATAAGTAAATGATGCATATTGGATAGCTTATTAATACATATCGTAAATATTTTTTGATACATATCTAATATCGATCCAATATATATCTATAGCTAAAGTTTCCTGAATATAGTATTTATCAATATATAATATATGGCTAGTTGATACACCTAGCAAAATATTCTCCGATATCTCAATATATATCTTTAAATAAATATATATATAGTTTTTAAAATATAATACACACTGTTGCCGCCTACATCGTCGTGGCCTGTAGCTGGAAGCCGATCTCGGATGCCGACCTCGTCGCATGGGAGCCTGCTTGCGCGCCAGGACCTGCAAAACAAGGAAGACCCGGGCCGGGGATTCCGACGGGGGCACTCCGACGATCAAGTTAATGATGATCTAGGGAACAGATCCTCCCTTGTGGGCCCCTTTGCTCGGGCTCCATACTTGGAGGAGGAGATTTGGTTTGAAATAAAGAGAATGGAGCTGGAGGAGTAGCCGAGGAGAACTTGAGCCTTGTAGCTGTGTCTGTCAAGACCCTTCCGATAAGTCTCCAGTAGCCCAAAGTGCTCGGTTTCTCGATTGCTCTCCCGTATGCTGCCCTCTCCCTTGCTTGCTTGCTTGGGTTGGACTTGCTTACCTTGTGCTAAGAACTTTAGGAGGGTCCTTTTAGACCAGGTTTCCTCCTAGCAACTTATCTTGGGATTTTGCCCCTCTGCAGGCACCGGAAGGTCAACTTCTGACAGTGCTTCATTCCGTGCGCTCAAGTACCTCCCTTATTCGTGATAAGTAGTTATATTGTCAGCTCTGACCCCCCTCCTGGTCGCTCCACTTTGGAAAACTTGGCAGAGCCTTGATCGGAGGGCAGCTATCCCTTGGATTTGAATCTTCCGGGACGATTTTCTCTTTCGGATGGCGCAGAAGGTCGGTTGGGAGTGCAATGCCTCTGTCGAGGTGCTCTTTCCTATCTGGTGTAAGCAACAGTGAGGGTGATAATGGCATCCCGGAGGGTTCTCTTTCGTGGTCCTTGGGCGGCAGTTCGCCGCCCAAGGGAGGTGGCACCGCAGGGCCTTGACTTTCGACTGCCGGACCCATCCTTTGCCTGAGGAGGGTAAGAGCTCGACCTCGACCGAGGTGGGCTCGACCTTGAGGGAGCCACCTGGCGGGGGAGCTCGAAGAGAGCAGGAGCTCAACTTCGGCCGAGGTGGGCTCGACCTCGAGGGAGCCACCTGGCGAAGGAGCTCGAAAAGAGAAGGAGCTCAACTTCGGCCGAGATGGGCTCGACCTTGAGGGAGCCACCTGGTGAAGGAGCTCGAAGAAAGCAGGAGCTCGACTTCGGTCGAGGTGGGCTCGACCTCGAAGGAGCCACCTGGCGAAGGAGCTCGAAGAGAGCAGGAGCTTGACTTCGGCCGAGATGGGCTCGATCTCGAGGGAACCACCTGGCGAAGGAGCTCGGAGAGAGCGGTCTGACGTGACAACTTCCACCCACGTGGCATTTGATTGGATTTGACAGGAACTTCACGTCAGCGATCTGGCCATATCACATACCAATATACAATACATAATCAAACGATACATACTAAATAACGTACTAATATTATTATATATCGATAAAATGTATATGCTAAAAATGAGAAAGAATGAAAATATTAAATTATAATAATTAATAACTCCATCAGTATAAATTTTTTTTAACTTTTATATTTATTTTTTTAAATTAATATTAAAAAAATTATGATAAATTATAAAACCCATCCCATATAATACCTTATAGTACTTGTTTCATGTGATTTTTGTTTAAAACATGGGAAAGGAAGACCGGGAGAGTGCGAATTGAGGCCTCCTCTTTTGCCAAAGGTTCAGTGCTTCGAGATCCATGTGAGTATGATTTGATGGATGATATTATGGAAGAACGTCAATTATTTGTTTGATGGGTTCCACGTAGCAGGCCATGATGACTCACTTTTATCATGCCGAAAGTAACAACGTGCTTGCCAGTAAATTTCTACCGAATATCGTTATGTCTTAAGAGATTCATTTTCTATTATCGATTTTTTATTTTTTTCTTTTGAATATATATTTTTGGCAAATTAACCATTAATGCACTATATGTTAGCATGATTTGCATGATTTTAAAGATTGAGAGAGCTATATATATATATATATATTTTGGTAAACAAAAAGGAGAGGAGGGATAAGATTTCAGGCGTGGCTGCCTCCAAACGGCCCCCATCCCATACACGGGGCATATCCATCCCATACACGAGGTATATTATTTTTCGCAATCGTTGAGACGGCTCCCACTGTCACGCCCCGAATCCAATACCGGAAACGGCTACGTGACCGGCCGCACAAACCCTAGATTTTACCTTAGAGATTATGCAAGGCCTAGGTACACAACAATTCAAATGTATCCAAAGTAAATGAATATTGTATAAACAAATCATTAACAATGTATAGTTCATAATTAACTCGAGATCATAAAATGGTCCACTGACTCAAAAGTCAGTAACCGGACAAACTAACTATATATCTCAACAAACATGATGCTCCGTCTCACGCCCAGCCCAGATCCTCCTTAAGTTTCCTGAGTCTCTGAAAGAAAACAGATGGTAGGGAGTGAGCTACATAGCCCAGTAAGGGTTCCAAAATAATCACCAATAATAATTTACATGTATATGAAAGCAGTAAACATTACCATGACGAAATTAACAATTCCGATTTCATGTTTAACAAAACTTTGGAAACTTTATTTTTTTCTTCTTATAGAATTTCCAATTATTTAACCATTATCTTTAGGGTTCTGGACTAACCACGGTCACACTCCAGCCTGTGACTGGCACACTATTGTCACACTCCAGCCTGTGACGGGCACACTGTTGTCACACTTCAGCCTGTGACGGGCACACTGTTGTCACACTTCAGCCTGTGACGGGCACACTGTTGTCACACTCCAGCCTGTGACGGGCACACTGAGAAACCACGGTACCGCCGTGGCATGGCTAGTCCAAACACCAGTTCTCTTAACACATTATCATTTCTCTTCACATAATCGAATCATGTCACTTTCCAGCGATCGCTATCACGATCAAATACATTTCAAGATCACATGGCAAATACAAACAATACTAACCACAAACTTGATCCGTAACCCGGAAATCAAATCATGCAATCCGAAAACCACTATGCATGAAAAATATTTATTTATGCTCAAAACACATCAGATCATGTAAAATATATTAATAAATACGGTGATTAGGTTAGAATTCCTTACAAATCCGCTATTCATGCTTGTACTAATCCGAACCCGAGATCGGTGCGACGTCTTCCCGCTCAGAAGACAGATTCTCTACATAGATAAATAAATTTTATATTAAAACTAAATTCTCAATTTTTCACGAATCTTGAAAAACAAATCGCTGATTTTCTCTCTCTTCCTTCTCTCCCTTCCTTCTCTCTCCTCTTTCTCTCTCCTCCTTCTCTCTCATCCTTCTCTCTCCTCTTTCTCTCTCCTCCTTCTCTCTCATCCTTCTCTCTCCTCCTTCTCTCTCCTCTTTCTCTCTCCTCTTTATCATATATTATATATATATATATTTTTACATATATATATATATATATATATATTATTTAATTATTAAATTTTTTTTTTTCTTGGCCGTACCAAACTTTTTTTTTTTTTTCCTTTTCTTTTCTTTTCTTTTCTTTTCTTTTCTTTTTTTTTTCTTCTCCTTTCTTTCTTTATCTTCTCCCGAACACCCCTCTTTTTTTTTTTTTTTCTTCTTCTTCTTCTTCTTCCTCTTCTTTTCTTCTTCGGCCGACCACCATCTCACCCCCCCCCCACCTGCCGGCAACCACATCGTGGTTGTCGCAGGGCCCTCCCGGACCAGGCGAAGGCGGCGACGACGGCGGCGGCGGCGACGGCGGCTGCAGCGGCGACTTACCAAACCAAACCGAACCCAAATTTCATCCAAAAACTCACAAAAAAATTGCAAATAATAAAAAAAATCTTACCGGCGGCGTTGAGGAAGCTTCCGGTGTTCGTCGGAGAGGGAGAGAGAGCAGGATCGTGGTTCTAGGGGCGGCGGTGAGGGGTTTAAAACGAAAAACAACAACGAGATCCCCTCGCCGTTAAAAACCCTACCACCCGTCCCAAACCCTTACGGGTCTTCCGCCGAACTCCTCCCTTGCCTCTCACGGCTCCTCCCTCCGAGTCCTCCGGCGAAAAATCCGGCGAAGAACCCCGTTCAACTCCGCCTCTTCCTCCCCTGTTCCGGCTTCCATCCATTTTTTTTTTTTTTCTCAGTCTGGGTTGAAGTCGGCTGGGTCTGCCGACTTCAGCCCAGGCCCAGCGTTTACATTCTCCCCCCGTTAAAATAAATTTCGTCCTCGAAATTTACATACCTGGTATTTCGAAAAGCTGTGGATATTTTGTTCGCATCTCTGCTTCTAGTTCCCATGTAGCTTCTCTTTCATTGTGATTGCTCCATTGCACCTTCACATAGGGTATGATTCGGTGTCTCAATTCTTGTTCCTTACTGTCAACAATTCGTAAAGGCACCTCCTCATAGGTCAAATCCTCCTGAAGTTGCAATGGCTCATAATCTATTGCACGATTAGGATCAGGAATGTATTTTCGTAACATAGATACGTGAAACACATTGTGCACTCCAGATATAACTGGTGGCAGAGCTAATCGGTAGGCCACCTCACCAACCTTATCCAAAATCTCAAATGGTCCCACAAATCTCGGGCTCAACTTTCCTCGTACACCAAATCTCATCACACCCTTTGTGGGAGACACTTTCAAAAAGACATGATCACCAACATCGAATTCCAGCTCTCTTCGTCTCTTATCAGCATAACTTTTCTGTCGGCTCTGAGCAGTACGCAAACGTTCTCTGATCATTTGTACCTTTTCCACTGTTTGTTGCACTATTTCTGGACCCAACAATTTTCTTTCTCCCACATCATCCCAGCAGATAGGAGATCTACACTTCCTACCATATAAAGCCTCAAAAGGCGCCATTTGAATGCTAGCTTGAAAACTATTATTGTAGGCAAATTCTATTAACGATAAATGACAGTCCCAAGCACCACCCAAGTCCATAACACAAGCTCTCAACATGTCTTCCAGAATCTGGATGGTTCGCTCAGACTGTCCATCAGTTTGGGGATGAAAAGCTGTACTAAAATTTAATTTGGTCCCCAATGCTTTATGAAGACTCTTCCAAAATTGTGAAACAAACCTACTGTCTCGATCCGATACTATAGAAATTGGAATCCCATGTAGTCTCACAATTTGTTCTATATACAAATTTGCTAATTTTTCCAGAGAGAATCCGATACGAAAAGATAAGAAATGAGCTGACTTCGTTAGTCGATCCACAATCACCCATATCGCATTATTTCCTTTAGGAGTTTTGGGTAACCCTGTCACAAAGTCCATGGTAATGTGCTCCCATTTCCACTGAGGAATCGCAAGAGACTGCAATGGTCCAGCAGGTCTTTGATGCTCAGCTTTTACCTGTTGACACACCAAACATTGAGCCACATACTGAGCTATATCTCTCTTCATACCAGACCACCAAAAGTTTCCACGTAGATCTCGATACATTTTTGTACTACCCGGATGCATCGTATATACTGAACTATGTGCTTCTTCCATAATTTCTTTCCTCAATTCTGGAAGTTTAGGAACACATAATCTGTTACCAAATCTCAAGGTACCATCCTCATATATAGTAAATTCTGATTGTACACCAGACTCAACTGTCTCTTTAATTTTCTGAAGCTCTAAATCTTCCTTCTGAGCTGATTTAATTTTGTCAATCAGGATAGGTTGTACCATAATATTTGCTAATTGCATCCCAGAATTATGAATTCGTACCTCTATCCCTGATCTTTCCAGATCCATTAAGATGTGCTTTTGATTAGTAATTAAGGTTGCCAACTTACTCGGGGTTTTCCTGCTCAGAGCATCTGCTACAACATTTGCCTTTCCTGGATGGTAGTTGATAGTCAAATCATAATCCTTTAATAGTTCCAGCCATCTTCTCTGTCTCAAATTCAATTCCTTCTGAGTAAATATATATTTTAAACTTTTATGATCTGTAAAGATTTCACAACGACTACCATACAGGTAATGTCTCCATATCTTTAAAGCAAATACTACAGCTGCTAACTCTAAGTCATGGGTGGGATAATTTGATTCATATGATTTCAGCTGTCTAGAAGCATAGGCTATCACTTTTCCATTTTGCATTAGCACACAACCGAGACCCTTTCGGGAAGCATCACTATATATGCAAAACTCCCCTGTCTCTGCAGGAACAGTCAATACTGGGGCAGTGATTAACCGTTTCTTCAATTCTTGAAAACTCTGCTCACAATCATCTGTCCATTCAAATTTTGTTCGTTTCTGGGTCAGGCGAGTTAAGGGTATAGCAATAAGAGAAAATCCTTCAACAAACCTTCGATAATATCCTGCCAATCCCAGAAAACTACGAACTTCGGACACATTAGTGGGTCTCTCCCACTCTACCACTGCTTCCACTTTCTTTGGATCCACAGAAATACCATCCTTTGATATAACATGGCCAAGGAAAGAAATTCTGTCCAACCAAAAGTCACATTTTTTTAGCTTGGCAAATAATTTCTCATCTTTGAGTATTTGTAATACTATCTTTAAGTGCTCCTCATGTGCCTGTAGACTTTTTGAATATATCAGTATATCATCAATGAATACTACCACAAATTGATCCAGATATGGTCTAAACACTCGGTTCATGAGATCCATGAAAACTGCAGGTGCATTTGTCAGACCAAAAGGTAAAACCAAAAATTCATAGTGTCCATATCTAGTTCTAAAAGCTGTCTTTGGTATATCCTCTGTCTTAATCTTCAATTGATGATAACCAGAACGAAGATCAATTTTAGAGAATACTTGTGCCCCCTGTAATTGATCAAATAGATCATCAATCCTTGGTAAGGGATATTTGTTCCTTATAGTCACTTTGTTCAATTCTCGATAATCAATGCAAAGCCGAAAACTTCCATCTTTCTTCTTTACAAATAAGACTGGAGCACCCCAGGGAGACACGCTAGGTCTGATAAATCCTTTATCCAACAGTTCTTGCAATTGCTCCTTAAGTTCTTTTAATTCTGCCGGAGCCATTCTATAAGGAGCTTTGGAGATGGCACCTGTACCTGGTATAAGATCGATAGAGAACTCAATCTCTCTATCAGGAGGTAATCCTGGCAGATCATCGGGAAAGACCTCCGGAAATTCTTTCACAACAGGTATGTCTTCCAGCTTAAGCTCCTGCTGTTGAGTATCTATCACCGTTGCCAGAAATCCTTCACAACCTTGTCTAAGGAGTCGCTTGGCAACAAAAGCCGAAATTACCCTCCCCATAAGAGTTAACTTGTTACCCTTAAAACAGAACTCTGATTGATCAGAAATTTGAAAATTTACAATTTTCTCAAAACAATTGATGGAAGCATGGTTTGCTGTCAGCCAATCCATTCCAAGGATTATATCGAAGTCTTTCATATCCATGACTATCAAATCGGCTTCCATCGTTCTACCTTCGATATTCAATCTACATTTCTTGCAGATTTGATTAACCACAAAAACATCCCCACTAGGAGTGGAAATACAGAGTTCAAATTCTAAAGATGTCGGGGTTAACTCATTATTCTCCCTAACCAATCTAACAGATACGAAAGAGTGTGTAGCGCCAGTATCAAAAAGAACATAAACATTACTAGAAAATAATTTGATCATACCTGTCACTACAGAATTTGAAGCATTAGCATCCTGCTGGGTGAGTGAATAAACCCGTCCCTGAGTTACTGTTTTCTGTTGCCCTTCAAATTGCTGTTTCCCACGAGGTAACTGATGCTGTGACCCCTGACCAGATGGACATACAACTGCCTTATGTCCCGGTTTACCACAGTTATGGCACTTCCACTCATCTGGCCACGTACAATCCCGCTTATAATGAGAACCACCACACTTAAAGCACTTGACATCATTCTTTGGTTGGGTCTTGTCATCAGAAGTAACATTGTCAAGCTTCCTGGTTTTTGCATTGGTTTCCTTATAGAATTGGCCTTGATTCCCTCTTGTTCCAGATCTCTTCTTTAATGCTTTCTCCCTTTCAGCTTGAGCCACATCCAATCCCCTTTCAATAATTAATGCTTTATTAACAACCTCTTTATAAGTTGGTAGTTCAAAAGCAATCACCTGATGCTGGATCCGACTTCTAAGTCCATTTTCAAATTTCCTAGCCCGGATTCCTTCATCAGCTAAGAGTGATGGAGCGTATCTCGACAATTCCTCAAACTTTGAGGCATACTGAGAAACAGTTAAAGTACCCTGCTCCAAGCGATCAAATTCTCGAAATTTTTGTACCCGAACACTTTGAGGAAAATATCTCTCATAGAAAACCTTTCTAAAATCTGTCCAGGTAAAAGGTGTATCATTTGGTCCTTGTTTTCCGAGCTCCAGTTCCCACCAAGCAGCTGCCTCATCTTGCAATAAAAAGGTAGCGAATGTAACTTTCTCCTCTTCTGGACACCGCAAGGCTTGAAAAACTTTCTCAACAGCTTTAAGCCATCCCTCTGCCTCCATGGGATCAGAAGTCCCCTTAAATGCCGGTGGCGCATACTTCTTGAAATCTATTAATGTAATTGGCCGTTCTTGAGGAATTCTGACTTCTGGCTGTTGTCGTTGTAGTAATAACTGTTGCATAAATTGCTGCTGTTGCTGTTGGGCTTCCATAAATCTTAGTGTATCAGCTCTTGCAGTAGCTTGCTGCTGCACTAAAATTTGTAATAGCTGAGGAAGACCCATCTGATCCCCAGGCTGAACTCCAGATCCACCCGGTGTTCCTGTTTCAGCAGTTCCAGTCTCCGGGGTGTTATCCAAAGGATTAGGCACTGGTTCATGATGATGCTCCTCATTACCAGTGTTGTCCACCAGATTCGGCATTGGGTCCTGTGGACGTTCCTCATTATCAGATAAGGCTCCAGCATTCTCATGCTGCTCAATAGGATCCCAAGCATTTGCTCCATCTGCAAATCTTGTAGGCCTCCTAACACGTCCACGTCCACTACCACGCGCCATGGAAAACCTACACCAATGTTGTTAGTAAACAACTAACACTCAGATGGTCAAAACAATCATGACATAATATCTACCCCACATATGGATCAACCCACACTCTCTCTCGTTGAGCTTTTATCCTAAGATCCTAGAACCTGGTTTGCTCTGATACCACTCTGTCACGCCCCGAATCCAATACCGGAAACGGCTACGTGACCGGCCGCACAAACCCTAGGTTTTACCCTAGAGATTATGCAAGGCCTAGGTACACAACAATTCAAATGTATCCAAAGTAAATGAATATTGTATAAACAAATCATTAACAATGTATAGTTCATAATTAACTCGAGATCATAAAATGGTCCACTGACTCAAAAGTCAGTAACCGGACAAACTAACTATATATCTCAACAAACATGATGCTCCGTCTCACGCCCAGCCCAGATCCTCCTTAAGTTTCCTGAGTCTCTGAAAGAAAACAGATGGTAGGGAGTGAGCTACATAGCCCAGTAAGGGTTCCAAAATAATCACCAATAATAATTTACATGTATATGAAAGCAGTAAACATTACCATGACGAAATTAACAATTCCGATTTCATGTTTAACAAAACTTTGGAAACTTTATTTTTTTCTTCTTATAGAATTTCCAATTATTTAACCATTATCTTTAGGGTTCTGGACTAACCACGGTCACACTCCAGCCTGTGACTGGCACACTATTGTCACACTCCAGCCTGTGACGGGCACACTGTTGTCACACTTCAGCCTGTGACGGGCACACTGTTGTCACACTTCAGCCTGTGACGGGCACACTGTTGTCACACTCCAGCCTGTGACGGGCACACTGAGAAACCACGGTACCGCCGTGGCATGGCTAGTCCAAACACCAGTTCTCTTAACACATTATCATTTCTCTTCACATAATCGAATCATGTCACTTTCCAGCGATCGCTATCACGATCAAATACATTTCAAGATCACATGGCAAATACAAACAATACTAACCACAAACTTGATCCGTAACCCGGAAATCAAATCATGCAATCCGAAAACCACTATGCATGAAAAATATTTATTTATGCTCAAAACACATCAGATCATGTAAAATATATTAATAAATACGGTGATTAGGTTAGAATTCCTTACAAATCCGCTATTCACGCTTGTACTAATCCGAACCCGAGATCGGTGCGACGTCTTCCCGCTCAGAAGACAGATTCTCTACATAGATAAATAAATTTTATATTAAAACTAAATTCTCAATTTTTCATGAATCTTGAAAAACAAATCGCTGATTTTCTCTCTCTTCCTTCTCTCCCTTCCTTCTCTCTCCTCTTTCTCTCTCCTCCTTCTCTCTCATCCTTCTCTCTCCTCTTTCTCTCTCCTCCTTCTCTCTCATCCTTCTCTCTCCTCCTTCTCTCTCCTCTTTCTCTCTCCTCTTTATCATATATTATATATATATATATTTTTACATATATATATATATTATTTAATTATTAAATTTTTTTTTTCTTGGCCGTACCAAACTTTTTTTTTTTTTTTCCTTTTCTTTTCTTTTCTTTTCTTTTCTTTTCTTTTTTTTTTCTTCTCCTTTCTTTCTTTATCTTCTCCCGAACACCCTCTTTTTTTTTTTTTTCTTCTTCTTCTTCTTCTTCCTCTTCTTTTCTTCTTCGGCCGACCACCATCTCACCCCCCCCCACCTGCCGGCAACCACATCGTGGTTGTCGCAGGGCCCTCCTGGACCAGGCGAAGGCGGCGACGACGGCGGCGGCGGCGACGGCGGCTGCAGCGGCGACTTCCCAAACCAAACCGAACCCAAAATTTCATCCAAAAACTCACAAAAAATTGCAAATAATAAAAAAAACCTTACCGGCGGCGTTGAGGAAGCTTCCGGTGTTCGTCGGAGAGGGAGAGAGAGCAGGATCGTGGTTCTAGGGGCGGCGGTGAGGGGTTTAAAACGAAAAACAACAACGAGATCCCCTCGCCGTTAAAAACCCTACCACCCGTCCCAAACCCTTACGGGTCTTCCGCCGAACTCCTCCCTTGCCTCTCACGGCTCCTCCCTCCGAGTCCTCCGGCGAAAAATCCGGCGAAGAACCCCGTTCAACTCCGCCTCTTCCTCCCCTGTTCCGGCTTCCATCCATTTTTTTTTTTTTTCTCAGTCTGGGTTGAAGTCGGCTGGGTCTGCCGACTTCAGCCCAGGCCCAGCGTTTACACCCACTCCATACATGGGGTATATTATTTTTCGCAGCCGTTCCCTATCCGAAGTGAAGTGAGTACGTCAACCATTTCTTTTATCCCCCGGACTATTCTTTCGTCGAAATGCGGACCCGAAATGAGTACGTCAACCGTTTCTTTTATTTTCGGACTATTCTTTTACAAAATGCATCCACACAGACTCGAACCTCGCCCTCCTGCTTGTGAGCAAAGCCCACTACCACCCGTGCCGCTGATATTTTCGGACTATTCTTTTATCGAAATGCATCCACACGGACTCGAATCCCGCCTTCCTGCTTGTGAGCAAAGCCCATTACCACCCGTGCCACCCATCAGCGGCAGCTATATTTTCTTTTAATACCATGTTACGAAGTTAGCATGATTTTAGAATTTATGAGAGCTGTATTTTTCTTTGATACCATCTTACCATGTTAGCATAATTTGCATAATTTTAAGAGATTATGGGTGATGTATTTTACTTTTCTTTCTATATATGCATATTTTTGAGGAGTGAGAACTGTATTTTTCTTTGATCCCATGTTACCATGTTAGAGTGATTTGGATGATTTTAGGGATTGCGAGAGCTGCATTTTACTTATATGGAATATCTATATAACTCTTGAATTGTGCAGAATTTAAATAGATGGAAATACAAAATCTTCTCCCTTCTTATTTGTTTTCTTCTATAACTATTCTATCGATAAAAAAAATAACTCTTGCTCATTAAAGCAAAAATAAGATAGACAAATCATTCAGAAATTATTCTAGGAGGCATTAAGAAATTAAGAAAATTATGGCAACGCTTATGAGAACGATTTTTTTTTGCATAAATTTTTAATATCGAGATTTTCAAAACATCGGGTGTTATGATTTAAACTATATTTTTTTTTATAAAAAAATCCTTATTTAATGAAATATATGATATACCAAAGTCCAAAAGAAGCTAAGAAAATATACCTAACCTAATTTATGTCAATCAGGTAATAAAAAAAAAAAAGGAGGGAAAATGAATTTCCTAAGAAACTTAGTTTTGGTGGCTTCAGAATTTCCTTTATATATATATATATATATATATATATATATATATATATATATATATATATATATATATATATATATATATATATTTATTTATTTATTTATTTTGAGCGCGTGGGAAGAACGTGCTTTGAGGTTCCTATCAGTATCGATCGATGAACAATGTCATGGGCCCACATAATACTGCCTGCCATAGCAATTCAATGTCTAATTCCTGCAAGTTGGTGGAAGTTTAACAACTCAAGTTGGGTTTCGAATAAGCCAAGTGATGGCAATAGCATGCATATAAAATCTTGATCCATATCCAATCTAACCCCACGACTGATATGACATCACAAACTAGCTAGCTAGTTCTTGCTCACAGATCAACATCCACGTCCTGATCTAACTTATTTGATCCTAGCGATTTATTTTACAATGCTCCATCCCTGATAGATCCAATCCAAACACGACCAATCTAATCATTGAAATTTTTTAGCATCTAATCATTGAGAAAAAGACAGAAGGCCCAGCTATAGGCCCAACATGTCCAATCTACCGCGGTTGGGAAAGAGGACTTTTATGCCTCGAATGGTCAGAACTTTTGACCAATATCCAGCCATTTTAAAATTTAGGTCAAAAAAAAAAAAAGAAATGTCTCCTACCCAGCCCAAACTTAAAAGTCCTTTGTCCCTGCCCTACCTACCCGAAGAAAATAAGGTTGAGTGTTGGGATGGCAATGGATCAGGTTCGGATCGAGTATATAATTATCCAAATCCAAATTCAAATATTCAATATATTATCCAAATCCGGTCCAAACGCTATCGGGACTATATTTTTTTTATCCAAATCCATCTCAATTGAGTATCGGGTAATCGGATTTATCCGACCCGAACCCAACTGAGTCATATTAAATATTTTTTCATTTTTATCAATTTTAAAATCATCTACAATTTTATAAATAATATATACATTAAATAAATAAAATTTAAATACATTTTTAGTTCAGCAGCAGTTAATTTCATATTCAATCAAAAATTATATTATGAAGTTGGTAAATAATTAATTATGATCTTGTTTTGAATTCACCCTGAATAGAATAGGATGAAAATTTTTTTTCAATATATATATATATATATATATAATGATTAGGATAGAGGATTCAAGTATTTTAAAATTTAATAACTACTAATTATAATTAATAAAATATATATTATATATATATTTAAATATTAAAATAATTTGGGCTGGGTTTGGGTCGGGTATATATCTATCCAGTTCCGGTCCAAACCCAAAGTTAAGCATTCGGGTTTTACCCAAATTCGGTCCAAACCCGGTCCAAACCCAGTCAAAGCATTGACTACCCGGCCCAATTGGGTCGGGTCGGATCGGATACCCATGGATTTGGATTTTATTACCATCCCTACTTAAGTGAGACTTTTTAAGTTGGGTTGATTCTTTTTCCACTTATAAAGAAAGTTTTTTTTTTTTTTTTTTTTTGCACAAAATGAATGCTTATAATAGTACTCCATACAAATAATAAATTAAGAAATGTTTGGTTGGGACGAGTTAGAGCCCGTAACGAAAATAGAAATAAGTGACTGCTATTTTAACTATAAGACCCTGAAAAAAATTAGGTTGAGTGTGATTTTTTAGGTTCGGTTGATCCTTTTAATAAGAAAGTTTTTTGTGTACACAAAATGTGCGCTTATAATAGTACTCTATACAAATGATAAATTGATAGGGTAATTGGTTGGGAAGAGTTAAGATTTGAAATAAAAATAAGAAGACGTGGCTCCCATTCCAATCGTATAGTTGAAGGGATCTCATTTCGATTCTGATTTTAGAATGGAATAAAATGGTACAATCTTTTTGAATCTAATTTGGACTCCCCCCTGGATCTCATTTCGATTCTGATTTTAGAATGAAATAAAATGGTACAATCTTTTTGAATCTAACCGGGACTCCCTCTCCCAATAATATAAAATTATTGAAGGAGATCTTCGTGGAAAAAATAATTCATAAATTTCTAGGATCAATCAATATATATAATCATATATTAGATCTGAAAATATATATTTACCTGTATTCGCGAGATCCTTGATCTCGATGCTCATACGAACATCGTAGGCAGAGAGTCATTCTCTCCGGTCTTCGCGGCTCTCGATAAAAAAAATCACCGTACCATAAAATCACGGTATACATGATATATAAATAGAGGAAGCGGAGAGGGGACCTAGCCAATAAAATTAAAATATCCTAACTTACTCTCCCATCACGAGTCAAATTGGGCTAAGGCCTACACTGTATCGCCTCAACCACATCAAATCACATGAGGTGCTTCTAGCTCAATCAATGATCACATAATAATGAACTCAACTTATGTCTATCAACATAGACCATAAAATCAACCCGGTTTTAATAAAATAAAATTTCAATTAATGTTAGCCCAAATTAAGAAAATTCTTACAATCTTATCCTATCCTTCGCATCATCTTCCTCCACTCCTATCATCACTATCGCATTGTTAACCTTGGAGGAGCTTGTTATGGATGCTGACAAAGAAGTAGGGCTAGACCGCTGAGGCAATAGCCAGGATGGTAGAGGCCTTGCCTCACTACCGATCGATTATGGGTTCGAGGCATGATCCCAACGATAACCCAATTAAATCCAGAAATTTTTTTGGGATTCATGATCGTTGGTATGAGTGAGAGGTCAGAGTCTCTCTCTTTATTCTCGTTCTATTAGCCGGCATTTTAGTGGTATCAGGTTGATGTTCTATTAGCCGGCATCTTAGTGGTATCAGGTTGATGTACTCACTTTTAGATCGGGAAAGATAGCACAAATTCGACAAATTCGAGTATCTTGCATCGAATATTACCTAACGGGATGGGAATTCGTGAGGATACCTATACCGGAATTTATCTTCTTATTTTTTTTTTCTTTAAAAAAAAATAGGGTTGGTAAAGATTAGCTTGGTGATGAATAATGAAAGAAGAGAGAGGAGGCCAGATTGTAGGAATAGGAGAGGCGGTCAAAGATGGAGGGGTCATTAGCATCATTGGAGGCGTGGCAAGTTCGAGGGCTCCAAGCAGGTTTTTTTTTTTAAATAATGTTTTTAAATATTTTATTTTCCAAATTAATGCCGCATCCGTTTTATTTTAAAAAATGTTTTTAAATATTTTATTTTCTAAATTAATGCCGCTTCCGTTTTATTTACAAATTTAGGTATACGGCCCATCCAAAAAAAAAAAAAAAAAAAGGAAAAAGTGAAAAAATGTTTGAAATCGCAGGTTCCACCCACGATTTCTCCTCCATTTTTTTATTTTAAATTTTAATAAAAAATAAAAATTTAAAAAACTAACAAAAAAATTTAAAAATTTTAAAAATAAAAAATAATAATATGATATTATAATAAATTTTTTAAATTATTATAACCTGTGATTTTATAGTCCAGTCATCGATCTGGCCATTGGTCTGATAGCCAGTCCGGCTCCGGCCATCGATCCGACGCCAGTTCGACTGCTAGGTCGGTGCCAGTCCGATGGCCGGTTTAGCTACCAGTCCGGTCACTGGTCTGACAGTTGGTCACATGTTTGACGGTCAATCCGGTCGCCAGGATCCGGCCACCGGTCCGCCACCAAGGTCCGATGATTGGACCGGTGCTAATCCAACCGCCAGTCCGGTCACCAGGTCAATACCAGTCCGGTTGGTAGTTCGATTGGCATCAGTATCCAATCAAATCAGTGATCGGACGATGGTCGAACTTTTTTAAAATTTTTTAATTTTTTTTTAAAAAAATTAGATCAGTGATCGGTACCAGTCGGATGGCTCGTAACTTTTTTTTATTTTTTTTATTTTTAAAAAAATTTTAGATTTTATTATATTATTTTAAATATTTTAAATATTATAACTTTTTTATATTATTTTAAATATTTTAAATTTTATTGCATTATTTAAAATATTTTATTATATTATTTTAATTTTTGTTATTTATTTTTTAAAATTTTATTAGATTAAGATTTAATTAAAAAAAATATTTAAGGCGTGCATTTAATGATGGTAAATTTTTTTTAATTACCTAAATATCTTTTTTAAATTCATCTGTCATTGATATTTTCGTAATTAAATCAAAATTTACGAATGATATTTTTATAATTAAATCAAATATTATGAGGAGCATTTTGGAAATTAAATCAAAATCATAAATTCGTGATTTTGATTTAATTTTCAAAATGTCCTTCACAATGTTTGATTTAATTACGAAAATGCAATTCATAAAGTTTGATTTAATTACAAAAATATTATTGGTAGCTTATTTTCAAAAAAATATTTAATAAATTAAAAAAAATCTCATCATCATTAAATGCATATATAAATATTCTTATTTAATTAAATTTTAATCTAACAAAGTTTTAAAAAAACAAATAACAAAATTTAAAATAATATAATAAAATATTTAAAATAATATAATAAAATTTTAAAAAATTAAAATAATATAATAAATTTATAATATTTAAAATAATATAATAAAATCTAAAAACTAAAAAAAATTAAAAAAATTAAAAAAAGTTATGAGCCATCCGGACTGGGTACCGATCACTTATCTAAATTTTTTAAAAAAAAATAAAAAAAAAAAATAAAAAGTTTGGCCACCGTCCGATCACTAATCTGGTTGGGTACTGATATCGATCGAACTGGCAACCGGACTGGTATCGACCTGGTGACCGGACTGACGGTCGTATTAGAACCGGTCCAATCATTGGACCCTGGTGGCCGGACCGGTGACCGGATCTTGCGGACCGGTGGTCGGATCGACCATCAGACCGGTGACCGACTGTCAAACCAGTTACCGGACTGGCAGCTAGACCGGCGATTTGACTGGCATCACCTAGCAGCCGAACTAGCTATCGGATCGATGGCCAGAGCCGGACTGGCTATCAGATCGGTGACCGGATCGGCGACCGGACAGCAAAATCGCAGGTTATAATAATTTAAAAAAATTATTGTAGTATCATATTATTATTTTTTTATTTTTAATTTTTTTTCTAATTTATTATTATTATTATTATTATTATTATTTATTATTATTTAAAATAAAAAAATGAAGCAGAAATCATGGCTGGAATCCGTGAATTTATTTATTATTTTTTTTTTTTTTGGTACATCTAAATTCGTAAATAAAACGGGAAGCGGTATTAATTTAGAAAATAAAATATTAAAAAATATTATTTTTTAAAAAACTCCTCCCAGGGATGTTGGGGGCTAGACTTGCATGACTCAAAGGACGGTCAGGATTTAGGAGACGTGGTTGACGAGACCTAGAGGACCGCAGTGAAATTGACGGGATTGGAAGACAACAGTACTTTTTTTATTGGAGGAACGAGGCATTGGCCTTCTTTATCGATCACTTATCTATCATCTACGAGAGTACCAATGATACCAAAGTTTAACTCCGCAGGGCACTAGAATCGAGCACAAGAGAGAGCAACAGATTGATGGCCGTGAGGGAGGGTTTCATCAGAGGAGGTGGGTCGACGCCAATATGAGTCGTTATGGAATTCAGCCATACAAGTGGCATAGGCAACGAGGGTCGTGCCGTTTGCAACGAGGGCAAGGTGAAGAAGTTGCAGGGTGGGGAACTGGGTACAGGTGGGGGAGAAAATGATCACATGGGTTGGGTTATATTAAAGATAAAATTATTTAAAAATTTCTAAATTTATACTAAAAATTACTTTTTTAAAATATAAACCAATAAATTTATTTTTTTTAAAAAAATGGGGTTGAACTTAGCTTTATAAGCTTAGGTCGCTACTGCAATTAACCTAATATCAAAGTCAACTTTTTTATCGAAAATAAGAGGGATATGACCGTTCTAATTTTTATTCTAATCAATTCTGATTTCAATTTTGTTCATGAACAAAATATTTGGAAAAAAAAAAAATAAAAAGAAAAAAAAGCTAGAAATATTATATATTCACGGTATATGAATCATGTAATTTTGACCGCTATAGTGAGCTTTGGAGTCAAACTATAATATTTTAGTTAAAGTTTAAAAACTTAATTATTTACATGCAAATAATATGAGTAATGCAATTTTCATGAATTAACATCACACTTTTTTAGTAGCACTATCTACTTATAATCCTTTTTATACTATCTTACTTAAGTTATCAAATAGTTGGTTTCAACTACAAATATGAATATTATTTGCAATATTATCGGTCACTATTAGCTATTTGGTGAGATGTTGGAGTAAACAGATATGTTATATTGATTTTTATACATTTAGATTTTTTCATAATTTTTTTTTAGTTTATCTTAATTTATTTTTTCTTGTTATGAAATAAAATTAACGGTGTTGTATTAATGTTTAATAGTATTGTGTCAAGAGTGATGAAATTGGATAGCCATCTACAAGTATAGCAAGGATCTATATATATAAGATAATTTTAGTCAAAATGAAAAAATTTGTTAAAATGAAAATTTTATATTATGATTTTTATTTATATATATTATGGTTTGAGAAAAAAAGAATGTAAACATAAACATTTTTTTTAAGGGAGTCCTATTCATAAATAATTCTCAGTTTATACATATCAATAAATATTTTTAGTTTTAATATATCATAAATTTCTTTCTCGAGAAATAACATTAGCCATCAGTAAGCTTCCTATCTATATATTTTATGTAGGTTCATCATAAGCTCAGTTAAACAAATTAGGCAACACTGGCTACATTTCGCTTGCATGAAAAGAAAAATTACCTCTAAGACCAATTCCTCAAAAGATGACGGACTAAAATTCAAGCTTAAAAGAAATCGGTAATATGTGGACAGTGCAGGCTGTTGAAGCACAAATTTAATGGTAACAGATGAATATGAGCCATCTCACTCGTTGCTACGTGGAATGGTAATATAACAATTTTTCATTTTTAAGGAACTTACAAATATAAGGGAAAAATAAAAAAAAGGTAGACCCACAACGAAGAACTAAGTTATGAATTGCAGTCTTTTTACCCCATGTAACTTAGAATTATCTTGGACAAAATGATCCAGAGGCAATAAAATTTGTTATGGTACATAACTATAAAGAAGCTAGCCTTTCTTTAGGAGATTGGTTATAGACTTTCATAGTCCACCCACCGGTTATGTACTAAATTTACCAGATGATTCTAGTCGTAAAAGGTCATCGGTAAACGATGGCAATTTGATTAGGTTGAATCAAATACCGATTGGATTGGATTGGATTGGATATAAGAGGGATAAAAATTCAATCAATTCAAATTTAATCTATTTGTTAAATAGATAAAAAAAATGAAGATCCGGACTCAAAGTTGAATTAAGTTAAATTTAAGCATCATCACCAACTTTGGCCGACAAATTCGAACGAAGCAGTTAGTGTTATTGTCTTCCTCATGCAAAAATACTGATATAATACCTTCAGGAACTCGCTTACTACAATAGACCTTGAATTCACAGTTAAGCAATGTTATCACTTCTTAATCCACGGAGGGTAGGATTACATTTCCGCTCAATGATGTCGAAGCTTCCCGTTTCGGACAATGTAGAATTATTCAACCACTCCGCTATCATGGTAAGATTCTAACGGTAGAAAACTTGGAAATACCAAATAAATTAAAAAATCGAACATCCCTTTATGGAACTGCTCTTCTGCAAGCCTAACATTCCTCGTCTCCCAGAGTAATACCAAGTTGCCTCGCATTCATGGAGGTCGTCACGATCTATAAAAAGAAAGAAAAAAAATCATAGAAACATCCTCTTGATTTTATTTATACATCTTTAATTTTAAAATATTTTAATTAAATCATTTAAATTAATAAATTGTACCGTATAATACGATCTTTTCCTCCATGACCGTTAATGGAGTTATGTTATCCCCGAAAAAATCATAGAAACATCCTCTATTTTTGTTAAATCTTTTTTCGTACATCCCATCTCGCTCTTTCTTTCACCCCTTTCCATCGATCGCAGACCACCAAATATGCTACCCTGTCTCTTTATTTCTCCCTCTAAATCCTCGACGAGAGATAAAATCACCGTTGACCCTGCCATGATAAGCATCGAACCGTTCGTCTCCACCGCCAATAGCCCTGGGGCCCTTGGGTGGAAGGCACGAGCCTCCCCTGACCAACCCCCAACCTCTGGAAACTCCATCCCGGACTGCAGATAGACTCTAGAAAGAGAGAGCGAAACCACCCTCCTCTTTCTTGTCTTGCCACGTACGGATCCCTATCAGCAACATGTTTTCCATGGTCACCCTGATACCAGTTAATTAGAAGCCGATGATTTATTTCCTGATTAAATGTCAAGGTGTCTGAAGTTTTGACAGCAGCAAAGACACCCGTAACAGGCATCATCATTGCTCGCTCTATGACTGCCACTGTCAGATTCTAACTGGCTGCAACCCACCAGAAAAGTGAGGGAAGGATACGGCTGCTTCATTTCAACCAACCTTTTCCAAATATTGCTGTTATAATTATTTTCCATATGCAAGGTAGCCTCTTGATTTGCAAGTTAATCATCCAAAGATAAATAAAAACATAAATAATGATTCTAATCTTCTATAAAAATATCAGGGCTCTGATACCAAATATAGAAAAAAAAATTTTGTATTAATCCCATGGATCAAACGAGAAGATTGGAATACAATATTGTTTAGATCTGATTTCATTAATAACGGATCTAATAATATTTATCACATAATCAAGATCATTTAAAAGGGTTTGCGATACATACCTATATTCGCCATAATCCCAAAACTTTAATCCTGATGCTCATGCGAACATTGAAGGCAGAGTCCTTCTCTCCGGTCTTCCTCACGCAACAAGCGGCTCTCGATGGAGAAAATCACCATGAAAATATAACTCGCGTCATATATATAGAGAAAGTGGAGAGGGGACTTAGCCAATAAAATAAAAATATCCTAACCTACCCTCCCATCACGAGTCAAGTTGGGCTAAGGCTACACTGTATCGCCTCAGCACACCAACTCAAATAAGGTGCTCCTAGCCCAAACACCATGATCACATAACATTGGGCTTAACACATGTCTATCAACATGGATCATATAATCAACCCGATTTTAATAAATCATAAATAATAATAATTAATGTTAGTCCAAATTAGAAAAAACTCTTACATTCTCCCATTTGGGCAATATTAATTTTAATTTTAAAAATATTTTATTTTAAAATGACTCTCGGGTTAAAAATAATATGTGGCCACTAAAATATAGGATCCATATACAGTACCTATAAATAACTCGATCTAACAGTATCAATCATATCAAATCATGGAAGCCATTGTATCACTTATTCGATACAAGACCTATCCATGGTTACAAGCATCATAAATACTATCGACATGAGTCTTAATATGGTAGTGTAGCAAGAAAATAGCATCAAAGTGATCCAAAACAAAACGTGCTATTTTCATTGTCAGTCATTTAATTTTTTTTCAACATGCTTAAAAAACAAAATAAGCAAGAAAAAATTTTGCATTAATCCCATGGATTAAACGAGAAGATTGGAATATAACATTGTTTAGATCTGATTTCATTAATAACATATCCCATAATATTTATTACATAATCAAGATCAGTTAAAAGGGTTTACGATACATATCCCTGTATTCATCATAAATCCAAAACTTTAATCCTAATGCTCATGCGAACACTGAAGGCAGAGTCCTTCTCTCCAATCTTTCTCATGCAATAGGTAGCTCTCGATGAAAAAAATCATCATGAAAATATACCTCACGTCATATATATAGAGAAAGTGGAGAGGGGACCTAGCCAATAAAATAAAAATATCCTAACTAACCCTCCCATCATGAGTCAAGTCAGGCTAAGACCTATACTGTGCCGCCTCAACCACACCAACTCTTACAAGGTGCTCCTAGTCCAAACACAATGATCATATAATATTGGGCTCAACACATGCCTATCAACATGGACCATATAATCAACCTAATTTTAATAAAACATAAATAATAATAATTAATGTTAGTCCAAATTAATAAAAGACTCTTATATTCTTTCACTTGGATAATATTAATTATAATTTTAAAAATATTTTATTTTAAAATGATTCTCGGGTTGAAAATAATATGTGGTTACTAAAATATATGATCCATAGATAGTACCTATAAATAACTCGATCCAACAGTATCAATCATACCGAATCATGGAAGTCATTGTACCGCTTATTCGATACAAGATCTATCCATGGTTACAAGCATCATAAATACTATCGACATGAGTGTTGGTATGATAGTGTGCAAGAAAATAGCATCAAAGTGATCCAAAATAAAACATGATATTTTCATTATCAGTCCTCAAATTTCTCTTCAATATGCTTAAAAAATAAAATAAACAAGAAAAATTTTAATGGTATGAACAACAAGTCATTCTGTTTCACATACTCAAGCGTGGTATCAATGACGAGACAGCATAACATATTTGAGACTCGACACCTGGTCTCAGTTTTATACAACAGGTATATAACAAAAAAGAGATATCTCATAATAAAAAATTTAAAAAATATAAAAACAATCATGATTTCTCTTTAACTACATGCTTTATAAAAGCTAGAGAAATTCTACGACTTCAAAAGAAGTCTGTATATCTCCAAACATAAGGAGATCTCTTAATTATCAAATGAGACATACCTATACAACTGTTATTCTCAAGACAAAGACATATTCTTGATATACTACATTGTATTTTATTTTACATATACATTTAAATCATATAGAAATCAATCAATCAACTATCATGACAACAATATACATAAATACTCATAATAGATATAAATAAAAAATAAATTTATAATGATAATAAAGCTTAATTACAAAGTCACTTCCACTAACCAAGTACATCAAAAGAGCTCAATATGCCCATATTTTTAACAAGCCTTATAAAATATATGGGCCTCAAACCTTTGGTCAGAGGATCAGCCAACATAGACTTTATATCAATGCAATCAATAGTTATATTGCCATTCTTTACAAGATATCTAATGGTCAAATACTTCAACTCAATATGTTTAGACCTATTGGAAGATTTATTATTCTTTGTGAAGAATACTGTAGCTTTATTATCATAATAGATTATTACAGGTCTGAAACTCGAATATAAAATCTGAAGTCCAGTCATAAAATTTTTTAACCAAACAACTTGAGTAGTAGCTCCATAACAGGAGATAAATTCAGCTTGCATGGTAAAAGAAGCAGTCAGTGTCTGTTTAACACTTTTCCAGGATACTACACCACCAGCTAACATAAAAATATATCCAGAGATTAATTTCAAATCATCAGGATACCTGGCACAATCTGAATCCAAATATCCAACCAACTCAAAATTATCAACTCTCTTATACACAAGCATATAATCCTTGGTTTTCTATAAATATGTCATTACCTTCTTTGTAGTAACCCAATGTTGATAACCTAGGTTTGATAAATATCTACCAAGAACATCTACTATGAAGGTAATGTCAGTCTAGTACAGACTTGTCGTATATCAGACTCCCTATAGTACTGGCATAAGGCACATCTTTCATCTGAGCTTTATCAAGCTAATTATTTGGACATTGATCTTTACTAAACTTGTCACCTTTAATAACAGGTAAATCACGTGATCTATAATTTTGCATATTAAATCTTTGAAGAATCCTGCCAATATATGCCTTCTATAATAAATCCAATAGATAACGAGATATGTCCCTGTAAATTTCAATTCTCAAAATAAAGGAAGCCTCACTAAGATCTTTCATATCAAAATTCTTAGACAATATTTATTTGATCTCAGAAAGTAAATCAAAATCATTGCTAGCAAGTAAGATATCATCAACATATAAAACATGAAAGATGAACTTTTTTCACTGATTTTGAGATAGATACATTGATCAGCTTTATTTTTATCAAAATCAAGAGAGGTTACAACCTCATCAAATTTCATGTACTATTATTCTGATGCTTGTTTTAGACCATAAACGGACCTCTTCAATTTGAATACCAAATGTTCTTTACCATCTTTTTGAAAATCTTCTGGCTGCTTCATGTAGACTTTTTCATTAAGGTTACCATTCAAGAAAATAGTTTTAATATCCATTTGATATAGCTCCAAATCATAATGAGCCACTAATGACATAGTAATTTTGAAGAAATTCTTTGAAGATACTGGAAAAAAAAGTTTCAGTAAAATCTATTCTTTCTCTTTGAGTGAAGCCTTTGCTACCAGTCTGGTCTTATAACGCTCAATTCTTTTCTTGAAATCTCTTTTTGTCTTGTATACCCACTTACATCCGATAGGTTTACAACCCTTAGGAGGCTTAACAAGCTCCTACACATCATTATTAGTCATAGACTATATCTCCTCTTTCATAGCATCATCTATAAATCACATTGGAAAGAATTAATTGCATCAAGATAAGTAACTGGATCAATCGTATGCCCAATATCAAAATCATTTTTTCCTAGATAGACATAGAAATCATTTGAGATAGTGGATCTTCTTTGTCTAACATATCTTCTTACTTGAACTTCTTCAACTGGTTGAAGATTCTAAATAGGAGCAGGAGGATCAAGGATTTCATTATCTATTATATTAATAAGAGCATGAATTATATTTTTACTATGACCAGATATAGGAATAAAAACAGTCTTAGATTGGATACTATCATCATCAGTAGTTAGGAAAGATTCTTCATCAGCCATATCAAATTCTTGAAATTTGGTAGTAAGAGACTCCATAATTCTGTTTCCTCTTTCTGGACTATAAAACTTATATCATTTAGAATGTTCCGGATATCCAATAAAGTAACAATAATTTGTTTTAGGATCAGTCATTTTCTCTGTAGAATTATATAATTTTACTTCTACAGGACAACTCCAAATTCAGAAATGATTCAAACTAGGTTTTCTTGCAATCCAGAGTCCAAAAGGTGTCTTCAACACAAATTTACTGGAAACTCTATTGAAAATGTATAATGCAATTTTAAGAGCTTCGCCCCATAAAAACTCTAGCATGTTAGACTACTCATCATATCCTTAAGGGTGCAATTCCACCTCTCGGCCATACCATTCTACTCAGGACTTCCAGGCATAGTATATTGAGGAACAATTCCAGAATTCTATAAGTACTGGGCAAACGAACCTATATGCTACCCTGCCATATCATGTTTGCCATAGTACTCATCTCCATGATCTGATTTTACAATCTTGATAACCTTTTCCAATTATTTATCAACTTCAATTTTAAAAATTTTAAATTTTTTAGGGGTATTAGATTTTTTTTTAATTAAATAAAGATAATCATATCGAGAAAAATCATCAATAAATATGATAAAATATTTATTATCATAAATTATAGAAGAATGAGGTCCACTAATATCAGTGTAAATAATTTTCAAAGGTTTGAACTTTGAATTGCTCCTTTCTTTTAGACTTGGTCAATTTATCTTTAATACACTCAACACAAGTTTCCGTATCTCCAAGATCCAAGGCACGTAGGATGTCATCATTAATTAATTGGATTATTCTTTCTTTAGATATATGTCCTAGATATTTATGCCATAACATGAAGGATTTATCTTTAGTCTTAGGATATTTGGTAACAACACTTTCAACACTTAAGGAGGCATTAGAATTATCACAGGCCAAGCACAATTTATATAATCCATCAATTAGGACACCATAACTAACAATTTTTGAATTAAGCATCAAAACAACTCTTTCATTACAAAACATAAAAGCAAATCTAAGCCAATCTAAAGAAGAAACAGAGATCAAATTCCTTCTAAAGGAAAGTACATAAAATGTATTTTCCAAAGTAATTACAAAACCAAACTCTAAGAATAATTTGACAACTCCTACACACTCTACTTCAACTTCTAAATTATTTTTCACGTTCAACTTGCTTTCATTCAAGCTTGGCTTCTGTTTATTTATCAGTCCCTGTAAAGAAATGATAACATGAATTGAAGTACCACTATCTATCCACCAAGAATTAATAGGGACATTGATAATATTAGACTCACAACAGACTAAAGCTAGGAACTTATCTTTCTATTTTTCCTTCTTTTCTAACCAGAACTTGAATTTAAAGCACTAACTTCTTATATGTCCTTTCTTCTTACAATGAAAGCACTTGAACTTCTTCTTAAAGGCAGCTTTGGGACCTCTTATAAAATGATTCTGATCATGGTTTCTTCCATCTCTCCTGAAATCCTGAGATTGTTTAGAAGCAGTTGGCTTTTCATTTTTCTTATTCATAAAATGCTTATTAGATTGAGGTTGAGATTGAAGAGTAAGAATGGCATTATCATTCTTTTCTTTCTTGACCTTTTCTTCTTCAGCAATGCACTTGGTGATCAAATCATTAACACTCTACATTTCAACCAGAGTAGTGTAGGCAGTCTTGATCTAGGAAAATTCAATAGGTAAAGAATTCAATGCATGAGATACCAGAAAGAAATCCGGTAGATCAATCTTCAGATTCTTGAGCTTGGATTGAAGATGAAACATTTTCAGAATATATTCTTTGACACCCCCAATATTGTTGTATGTCATCATCGTCAATTCTTTCATCAGGGATTTGATCTTAGCATTATTTGATACAAGATTTCTCTGTCTGATAGCTTCAAACAGCTCTTTTGCATTGTCAGACTCAAGTAGACCATCCAAGAGATGCTCAAAAATTAACCTCTTAATTGTAATCAAACTAACTTTATTTGACTTTTTCTATTTGGCAAAGTGATCCTTTTGTTCAAGAGTGCTTTGATTATTTAGATCATTCGGTCTAGTCTCATGTAATGCAAGATCAATGTCAGCAATTGTAAAAGCAAACTCTAAGTCTTGCCTCTACTTCTTATAATTTGACCCGGTAAGCACCTCAATAATAATATTATTGTTATTCATACCAAAAGTAACTATATAATTAAAATAATAGAAATATAAAATATTAATTATCAGACATAACAAAATAATATCATAACATAATAATAAATAACAGTCTAAATATAATATCACATATTTTCCTTTAGGTAGAACATGCAACATACATAAGTATTCTTTACATTAAAACCAAGCTAATCAAAATATTCTAGCATTCATGAATCTATCCCTTTTGGACAAACATACCCATGAAAGCTAGAGTACCTTAGCAACACAATGCTCTATGCCATATTTTCTCAGTTAAAATATACAACAACCCTTTTGGGTAGGTAGTTGTATATCGTATCTAAAAAATATCCCTCACATGATAAAAAAGTTTTTATGGACTAACATAAACAAATCACTTTGATGATAAATATTTATGCCAATCTATAAATTATTTATACAGGAAATAAATATCCAAGCCAAAATAAAAATGATGGGGACATCAGGTCAACCCTAGTTTACTATGGGTCCCTGAGTTTGAGTCCCTTAGCCATGATTCAAATTTTATCTTTAAGTCCAATAATCTGGCTGTGTTAGCCATTTGAGTCCTGTATTTGGGCCTTGAGTTTTATTTTTCAGGCCTTATTACACTTGAGTCTTGTATTTAGAGTCGACTCATGACATTAGCTCTCATGAGTCAAGCTTTGGATTACATTCAAGCTTAGTTGATTGAGTCAGCTCATTGTGAGCCATTTATGAATTTTGAGGTCTTAATCACGTATCAATTTTGTAATTAATCCGGTCTAGTTAAGTTGAAGTGAGTCCTGTAATAAGTTGAGTTATCTCAACCTGTCCAATTGAGTCCAGTACAAGTCCAGTTATACAAGAGGAGGAGCACTAGCCAAAGCCTTCATCAAGCCCCCAGAGCAAAGCAAGCCCAAGCCCATGAAGCTCCACATATGAAGATTCTAAGAACCAAGATACCCAGAAAATATTCTAGGCCCCAGCCCAGGGTTTCCAGGCCACTAGGAGGCCCATGCGCCCAAGCCCTTTGGAGGCCGTCCCTTGCTGTCCTAAAGCCCAAGCCCGAGCCCAAGCCGTCTTGGCATCCAAGCCCAAAGAAGTCCCTTGACCAAGTCAATGGAGGATAAGAAATCTAATTCAAACAAGGAGATCAAGTTTAATTCCCATTCAGATTGTATTCTCCTAGTTTTAAGCAAACTTGTAATTCATCTTTCACTCAACTTTGTAATTCTATCCTAACAAGGAGAGGACTTGGAGAACATTTACAAATACCCCACCCCTCCACTCTCTTGTAACTAATGATTAATGATTGAATTATTATGAATGAATTTCTCTTGAGATTTTCTTAAAGTTCTGTATGAATTTATGTGTGATTAAGGATATCTGTGTGATCCCTCAGGGTTTCTGTGTGATCCCTCAGGGTTTCTGTGTGATCCCTGCACCCCGCCTCTAAGCCACCAGCCCTCTTCATCCCTTGGGCACCCTCTTCAAACTTTTTTTCCTTCTTCTTCTTTCAACGATCTAACCCTACTTTTCCTTGTTTTCTAACCCCTGATAAGTGATTTACAGGTCCCTCAGAGTTCATGAATCGAAGGATTCCATCTGTACAGCTTTCAAGTCACTGGATTGAAAGCCACAAATCTGCAGGGTCGATAGCTTTATTTTTCAGGCCGCATCCAAGAGCGTAGAGCGAACTCTTCATGGGTCGAACTTCAAATCTCTGGCAGGTACACCCCCTAGACTCCTCTGGTAGTGGTATTGTAGAAGAGCTAGTCCTAACTAAGACTTCTTAGCCTTGACGATCCTGTTTCTTCACTTTTAGGATTTATTTCTACATGCCCGTGCTTCAGATTTTCTATAGAATTTTTTACTTAATATCTTGGCTTGAAATTCAGCATATAAACTCCTAACTTAATACCCAATAAAAGAAAATAATTGGCATGCATGAATAGTCCCGCATCAAAAAAAGATATTTTCAAAATACATGTATGTTTAAATGATCAGTTACAAATTTGATACTAATCAACATGAACCCATTAATCAATTTAAAATTACCATTGGCATTCCAATTAAAATTGTACAACTTAAACAAAATGACCAAAAGGATCTATAGAATGTCGATAAAATTAATTTTTGGACCAATATGTAAATATAAATTTTATAAGGATCAAATTATAAAAAGACTAATTTATAATATTAAAATATATCAGGGGCCTAAATACAAAATGGCCTCTTTTTTTATGGGTTATGAGGATTTGGATTATTGGATTTTGGATTTTGGGTTAAAACCCAAAACCTAATAGACTTTCTTCTTCCCATGATTAGCCAAAACAACAAGGACTTCAAAACCACCCGACCGCAACCACCCCTAGCCAAATCCACCCCATCGGTACAAGGACCGGCAAGACGGCTACCAGGACTGGCCAAGCACGGTCGATCGCCACCTTCGACGGTGTCGCCGGTGACCGAAACACACCTAACGGTCTCGACGGTAAGTTTTTTTCTAATGTGATCTTGGCCGAGACCATTCCCACCACCGCCAAAGTTCAGAGATAGAGGAGAATAGAGTGACGCCGCTATGGAGAGAAGAGGAAGATGGTAGCGCCACCAGCGGGGGAAGGAGATTCGTAATCGATTGGGTGTCAAGAAGGCCAAGAACACCACAACCATGCTGCCAGCTATCCATGGCTTCTCCCCATTGCCGTCAGCTTCCATGGCTTCTCCCCATCACCACCGGCTTCCATGACCTTTCGGCACCACCGGTGGCCACCCCTCAATGCCGACAAGGACGGGCATGAGCGGATTAGGTCGGCAATAATCAATGGGAAGGAAGGGGAAAAGGGTTTTGAGAAATTAAAAAAAAGTAAACAAGAAAATGACTTCTTTGATGATTATAACATATATATATATATATTATTTTACCAGATCTAAAACATGGAAAATAGTATCAATATATCAGATCATTAGTCTTTTTAAGTTAATCATCTAAAGATGAATAGGAAAATAAATGATGATTCAATCTTCTATAAAAATACCAGGACTCTGACACCAAATGTAGAAAAAAAATTGCATTAATCTCATGGATTAAATAAGAAGATTATAATACAATAATGTTTAGATCTGATTTCATTAATAACATATCTCATAATATTTATCACATAATCAAGATCTGTTAAAAGGGTTTGCGATACATACTTGTATTCGCCATAATCCAAAAACTTTAATCCCGATGCTCACACGAATATCAAAGGTTGAGTCCTTCTCTTCAATCTTCCTCATGCAATAGGCAGCTCTCGATTGAAAAAATCATTGTAAAAATACAACTTACATCATATATATAGAGAAAGTAGAGAGGAGACCTAGCTAAGAAAATAAAAATATCCTAACTGATCCTTTCATTATGAGTCGAGTCAGGCTAAGGCCTATACTATGCCGCCTCAACCATACCAACTCACATATGGTACTTTTAGCCTAAATACAATGATCTCATAACATTAGGTTTAACACACGTCATCAACATGGACAATATAATAAATCTAGTTTTAATAAACCATAAATAATAATAATTAATATTAGTGCAAAATTAATTAGAGATCACCACTAAACCTGTATTGCAGCATGCAAATTAATTTTTAAAAGACTACACTAATAAATTAATCAAAGCTTTTAGGATTTAGAGATAAATAATTTATTTAAAAATCTTAATAAACCATAGGTCCGATTATATTGGTGATCATTTTAATAAAATCTAAATTTATACAAAAAAAATAGGAACATTTTTAGAAACATATACAAAAAAAATAATAATAAATATTTAAATTATTTAAATAAATCTTTAATAAAATTATTTTTATTTTTCAGATCTTTCTCTCCGAATCTGACTTGGATCCAATGGCAACCTTTAAGGATGACATTATTAGCCTTAAATCCAAAAAAATTGATGGATCTCATTTTAAGAGGTGGCAAAGCTAAATAAAATTTTGGCTAACTACTTTAGAACTTTGGTCAATGATTACCAGCCTATCTGTTCCTCTAGTTCAACCATACCAACTATCCTAAAAGAGGATTACCTATATAAAGGTATAATCCTTAGTATCCTTTTTGACTCACTCTATGATATTTATCTATCAGCCAAAAGTATGAAGGAATTGTAGAAAATCCTAGAGCCTGAGTATGGCCTTGATGATACTGAGGTTGAATGATTTAACATTACATCATTTCTTAGATTTAATATGGTAGAAGACAAACCCATCAATGACCAGCTTCACCAATTCCAATAGTACCTTAGAAAACTTCAAGTCAATGGAGATAAAATCTTTGAAGGATTTAAGACCTCTAGCCATCTAGGTAAAATGCCTTTTTCTTGGAATGGCTTTGTTAAAAGTTAGCTCCAAAAATAAGGAGAGCCAACCATAGCCCAACTTTTAAATTCAATCAGGATAGAAGACCAATATAAGTCTAAAACCCAGCAAACTAGAATTCTAAGTATCCAAGCTAACTTAATCCAATAATACTAGACCATTAATAATATCAAACCAAAATCAAAACTTAGATTTCAACCAAATCACCAATATCAGTCTAACTAACCGAATTGACCTAACCCAACGAAGTTCAAATCTAAGGGTAAAATTTTAAAGCCAATAACATTAGATCCTACAAGCCTGTCCAAGGTCCAAGTGAAAGGTTCTATTTTATATGCGATATGACAAATGCTCTTGCAGGAGATTGCTTTCATCGGAAGAAGGAGCATGTTCACAAACCTTCTGCTTCCTCCGGACCTCAAGCTCATATAGTTGAAGGTCCAGAAGACTCTACATTTGGGTCAGTAAGCTTAAATCCTAAAATTAATATTACTGCTTCTAACCTTGATTGGTGGTTGGATTAACTAATATTCATAATTATTTTGATCGCTTCTGATTCACTACTTTTCAGGACTCAAGTGGAGAAGGTGTGATCCTAAGGAACAACATAGCCACTAAGATCATGAGACAAAGTCGAGTCAACCTGAAGATGACATTAGAAAAAATTCTTATCTTGATGAATGTGCTATATATTCAGATCTTAGGAAGAACCTTATTAGTGAATTTCAGCTGATTCAGAGGGGATACAAAATTATCTTTGATTGTAATAAAGTTGTAATAACCAAGAATAATGCCTTCATAGGAAAAGGATACATAAGTGAAGGCTTATTCAAACTAAATGTGATAAATCCTTTCATTAATAAAATTGAGAATCAAATTTATTTTGTAAACGAGTCTAAATAAAATCTATGGCATGACAAGTTGGATCATGTACACTTAGAAAAGGTCAAACATATGATGGAATTAAAACTAATTCCTAAATCAAACTTAGATTCGTCTAAGTACAAAATATATGCTAAGTTTAAACAACTAAGAAAACCATTCAAATTAGTTAAAAAAATTCTCGATCTTGGAGTTAATACATAGTAATGTATGTAACTCCACCAAGACTGCAACTCGTAATGGTAATAGGTACGTAGTAACCTTTATAGATGATTTTTCTAGATATTACTATTGTTATCTAATTAAATCTAAAAATGAAATCTTTAACAAGTTTAAAATTTATAAGTGAAGTAGAAAATCAATAAGAAAAGAAGATTAAAATTCTTAGGTCTGATACAGAAGGGAAGTATACCTCAAATGAATTCTTTCAGTTCTATCAAGAACATAGTATAATTCATCAAGTGACTGCTCCTTACTCTCCACCCCTTATGATCATAGCTCTCACTTAATTAAAAATTTAAAAAAGCCAGTTAATTATTTAGGATATTCTCAAATGATAGGATCCCTATTATATATTTCAAATATAATCCATCCAGATATAAATTAGGGCTGCAAATGGGTCGGGTCGGACTGGGTTATACTTTATCCTAACCCGACTTGGTTTCTTGATCGGATCTTGATATTGCATCCAAATCCAATCTAATAAAAGATTGGGTCGGGTCGGATCGGGTCCACCCCAAAATAATATTCATTTCCATATACCACCAAGGGGAAAGAGCCCATGGAACTCGATCCTGATCTCGAGAAGGGAGCATGTAGCCCTGGGGGACTCCGGCGATGACAGATCGTACGAGACAAGGGTGCAATTCGGGGGGAAGAGAGAGAGATCGATCGATTTGGGAACGAAGGAAAAGGAGAGGGATGTGGGGATGTGGTTGGGTGTCGATGGCAAGAGTGTCCTCCAGGTGTGGCATCTCAAGTGGAAGTTTCGCGAGAGCGAATGGGTGGAGGTGGAGAGCGGCATGCAGATCCAGGTCTCGTGGGATCTCTATAACCAGTTCTTCCAGCCCAAGGACAATCCCCATGCACCGCCTCCATCGTTGCAGCAGCGATGGACCTCGAGCACGCGGTGTTCATGTTCCAGTTTGAATGGGAGGCCAAGGAGGAGAGACATTTCGTGAAGGGGTCCGCGAGCCAGCGAGGAGGGTAAAAGCTTTAGAAAGAGAAATCAAGGAGGCTAAATGAACTCTGGAAAAAGGATCGAAAGAACTTGCCTAATCGAATGGTGAAGGCTTTGGGGATTTCTTTCTAGGGTTTCATTGTTGGAGTTCTTCTCATCGAGTACAGAGCCTTGAGAAGGCGGTGAAGTTTCTTCGATGAACCATGCACTCTCCTCCTCACCAGCCATCGTTATTGTTCACCTTTCTAGGGTTTCATTGTTGGAGTTCTTCTCATCGAGTACAGAGCCTTGAGAAGGCGGTGAAGTTTCTTCGATGAACCATGCACTCTCCTCCTCACCAGCCATCGTTATTGTTCACTGAACTGAGATAGATCGGACAAAGGGAGAGATCTGGCATCTCGTGATGGGAGGGAGGGAGATGTGGGGGCGGAGTGGGATTTGGGATTAGGGTTGAATCGAGGATTCGAGAAGCTTGGCAATCGGCATTAATATAAGTTCAGAGTATTTTATGAGTCCATGATCCATCGGAGACTTGGAATTGGCTAGTGGCCCAGATGCCCCGTCGGAACTCGGGATTTGAAAATGGGTTAAGCGATGGGTTTGGCCCAATATATTCCATATAAATTATATGAGCCAAAGGCCTAGAGTCTATAAATAGATATTAAAAAAAAAATTCGGGTCCTATATTTGGATTCGGGTCGGGTCAGGTTGGATCGGGTCATATATCTGAAGATCCAAATTAATCCAAAAATCTTTATGGATCGGATCGGGTCGGGTCTGAATTTAGTAAATCCAGACCCCAACCAAAAAATGAACGGTCTAATTTTTAAATCCGATCCAGATCCGTCGATCTTTTAAATGGGTTTGGATCGGGTCTAACCGGGTTGGGTCAGGTCGGGTCATGGATCGATAATCATATCTTGATCGGATATAAAGCTGTAAAAAATAAAATAAAAGAAGTAATATCACTACAATTTATAAGATTAAAAAATAATCTGGCAGATCTTTTGATCAAAGGCCTTTTGAAGACTGTAGTATTTGAGACATCAAGGGGAATGGAACTTAAGCCCATATATTAATCACCAGAGTGGACCCCTACCATCATGGTAACCCCATGATCAAGGTTCAAATGGAAACAATCTTTGAGGTGATGTCTGGGAGCACCGGTTTAGAGTTTATCTCCATCCTATTTCTACGGTGTGGTGTTCTATTATGATGATTAGATTGAGCATAGCTCTTAATAGATCCAAGACTGTAAGTTTAGCGATGTACAATTTTATTGCACGTATCATTGGAGGATCTATCTTAGTGAGAGTAGTCGTGAGGCCGCGACTATGGGATCAGGATAAATTCCTAGTAACTTTCATAAAAATCAAGGCAAGCGTATAGCTTAGATAGTGCTATCCCGTATTATGATCAGTTCATCTTCATATTGTGTCTATTTTATACTAAATACAAGTTCAAACCTAGAAAGTATTTGCAGTATAGTAAAAGTCTAAAAGTTTTAAATAATTTATTGAGTTTAATAATATTATTTTTTTAATTTTTATTTTATTGTTGTGAGGGATTGTTGACGTTGCCTTACAGAAAAATAAAACAAAAATCCTCCCCCTAGCACACAACATGCACGATCTATGCATGCATTTCCATGCATTTCGAGCCTTTTACCATTTTTTTAATTATTTTAATTAATTCTAAAATTAATCATTTAACTGTCATTTTTTTATTTAATGTCATAACGGCTAGTTTGAGGATTTTTGAAAATTTTTTCTGGGATTTTGAATTTATAAATAGGTCTTCACCCCAACCCTACAAGGCATCCAAGAATTCCAAGCTCTCCATCTCCTATATTTCTCTCTTCCAAAAATTTCTAAAATTCTCTCTTTTACCTTTTTTTGTATTTTAAAAATTTGAGTTAAAGACGAGTTGATCGACGTCCGTTCAAGATCGTGCCATTGATGGACGTATTGGAAAAAGTGAATAGGAATTTTTTATTCCTAAACTATCCTTTGGGATGGGAAACTATCATGTGGGAAGGGAAACTATCTTGTGGGATGGGAACTTTTAGTCCCATACAGAAAGATTGGAAACAGAGAAGGCTCTTTATACGAAAACCTTTTTCCAAGCTCTTGCTTTGAGGCTCACCATAGATGGAGAGCTATACGGTTCTGCATAGCATCACCCGCACGCGCGTGTGCGACGGGCGACAAAGGCACAATGGATGCTTTGTAGGCATACTTTGCACTTGATCCACAGAACCGTATCATGCGGTCTGGACGAGTCGACTCGAGAGAATCGAGTCGACTCGATCAAGGTGCTCTCTGCAGCGACAAGTCGACTCGAGTAGTTTGAGCCGACTCGGATAACAGGATTTCAGAATCGTGAAATAACGGATCACGCATCCGGAGGCGTAATCACGCATCCGTTCACGGAACAACGTTTCTTCTGAGATCATGGGATCCATCGAATCGTGAAATGATGTATTGAGAAGCGCGCTGATCGCGTGATCAAGAGATCACGGTATGAATCAGCGTATCATAGCGTACGATCGTGATTGAAGAAACGTATCGATCGCGTAAAGGCATATCTCACTACGAAAAGATATCGGAAACTCCCTCCGATAAAATCAGAAGGTTGCTTCCAAGGAGCACCTTAAGGCTATAAATAGGTTCCCATTCCTCATTCATTTTATTCAATTCAATCCAGTTTTTCCTTCCTTCTCTTAGGCATTTGCATACTCTGAATAATAGAGTATAGCTATAGTGCATCGTAAGTCTCTTAGACATTTGCATACTTTGAAAACAGAGTATAGCTATAGTGCATACAAAGAGAGAAAAGCATTCCTGGTTCGAATTTCTGGTGAATTGTAGTGCTACTTTCACCAGAAGAAAACCGTTGTATTCTGGGAGATAATTGTCATAAAACCGTAAGCATCATTGCGGAACGAAATTATCTTAAGGACATAGAGTGTAACTATAAACTCGGTTTTGTCAATTAGGTAGCCATTGTTCATATACATCCACCAACAAGTGTTGGCTTTCGGGTTGTAGCTTGGAGGAGAGTGTGTGGTCCAATCATTCTTTCCATAAAAAGGAGATCAACTTTTTTTTATGATAGTGGTTCTATCCATCTTCTAAACCAGATTTCTTAACCTTGTTTTGTTATATTTTTAAATTATTTTATCATACTAAATTTATTTTGCCACATACACTACGAAAAAATTATTTTTTAAATATTTTAAAATATATATATATATATACATTATGGATAACAAAAGTTCTTGTGCGTAAAGCAACCATGGTCCCCTTCCGTTGACGTGAATGGACGTCTCCCTTGGAGGCCTGGTACCAAAGCTTGATCCGTCTATTTGATGCACCTTACACCTAGCAAGCATGGAGAAGGATGCGAAACCCAGCAGGGGAGATGTTAAACCTCTTTATTCTGGCCAATGCAACATGGTCCACTAAATTGGTAAGATTTCAGCATCAAATGCATGGAATTGTATGCATGGAGACGATTTTGGGCGTGGACACACGTCACACCCGCACTCTACCGAAAGTTTATGGGCCCTATCGCTACCTTTTTATTTATTTATGCTTTACAATGTTGATGCTATGAAAAACGAGCAACCGTTTATTCATGCAAAAGAAAGTCATTCATTCATACTAACAATATCGTCGGTACAGTGTTTTTTATATCAATAAATGATTGGTGTTCTATTACAACATCAATTATTGAATGATGTCCTGTACTACTTCCAAAGCAAGTATATGATTCCCAAAGTATTATAATATATTTCTTTATAGTTAATGATGTCATAAAATAGTCATTCATTTGCAGGGAAAATAGCATCCATTTTTTTTAAAAAAAAATTTACATTATAAATTACTTGCCAAAAGTGTCCCGCTTACCTTAAGTTTTTTTTTTAAAAAATAACGGTGCTTCTTACGCATAGGGATGGCAACGAATCAAGCTTTGATCAAGTTATTCAAAATTCATACCTGTCACAGTAAAAAACTCTCCATTCCATATCCGTCTTGGATCGGATATAAAAAAAATCATGTTTGAAACGAGCCAGATCGAATATACTCGGTCACATTAAACCTAATTTATTTAAAACCTAAATAGATAGAGTCGAGACGGGTCGGATATATCTGCCATATATCTAATTTACTTAAATATTTTATAAACATAATTTTTTTTATATATAAACGATTCGGATTTGGATTAGGACGTACTACTATCCATACCTAACCCGAATCCGAGTCGGATTTTTTTATATAATCCATATCCATTTATAAATTAGATGGATCAAGTTTTATCCATCCTATTAAGATCGGGTTGAATCAGGTATCCATCGGCATACATAAATAATAAAAAAACCATCTGGCATCACTGATCCGTGGAAGGCTGGTCGTCGCCAGGTCTGCGGCTCATAGATGCACCAGGAACCTGCAAGATATACATCAGGAATTATAATACATACATTATATATGTTCTAAATTATTAGATACATACAAAATTAATAAATAATTACTTACCTGAGATGACATGAACATATGCAGCACAGATGTAACATGCTCTAGCTGAGATCTAATGGTCTGCATCTCTGCTCTGTCTGCATCATGTGTCTGTCGGAGCTCTGCTATCTCCTCCTGGAGCTGACGAACATGTAACTGATCATGACTCTCTCTAGTATCCCGAGTATATCTACGCACCTCAGATAACTGAGTAGGGGTAACTCCAATCCCATAACCCCTCACTCGTCCAGGACGCTCTAGTCCCATCAACTCCGAGAATACCTCGGACTCGATGCGACTGCTCTGTGTAGATGATGAACCCTCGCTAGCACGCTCGGAGATCATAGAGGTAGCCCTATTCTATATTTTATAAAAAACATATATATTAATCTTGGATTCAAGTCAGAGGCCTCTCGCGAGACTGCAGTGGTCATCATGAATCACATCAATCTTGTTGAGATACTTATGGATGTGGTATGATAACTATATATATATATATATGAAGTTGCTGCTTCGTTCTTTTGTTATGGATTTGTATTTATTAATCTAACTACTTGATCTTTTGTAGAATCAATGGTCCACCGTGTTTTCTAGCATTGTGTCAAGAGCTATGACTTTTGAAGTGCTATCAACAGGAGTAGCAGGAAACTATAATGGAGCTTTGCAAGTGGTAACTCTCTCTTTGTGTGTGTGTGGAGGCTCTCTTTTCTTGAAGTAATCATAATATTATTAGCTTCAAATATAATCCTTGAAGTAGCTAGGACATGGTCTGGTAAAGTAGAATATAAATTAATTGTGGGATAAAGGTCTATATTGTATAACCTTCAAATAGATAGAATCAAACTTGTAAAATCCTATCTCATAAAAAAGTACTTGGTAAATGGTTGCAACATCATCCACAACGGAGGAGTTTCAGGTTCAAATCTTGGGATGCCACGTATATTCCTTAATAATTCTAATAAGTGGTGTACTAACAACTAATTTTAAAAAACCTACATTCTAGTACTAAACTAAGTAAGACTTCTTAAAGTTATTAAAGTTTGTAGAGAGAGCAAGAAAAAAAAATGACAGAGAATAGTATGGTTTAGGACCATAATTTGAAGAATAGTATGGCTTAAACTCATTATAGAACTCATGCAAGAAATTATCATATAATTTAAAACTCTTTCCATAACCAAAAATTTTGGTCAAATTAAATTATACTGACCAAGTCTTCAACCCAAAATAAATGACAGAGCAAGAAAAAAAAAAAACTTACCGAGCTTCGGAGCAATGCGATGGAGATGAAGGCGCCGGAGATCGAGCTTCGGCGGCGAGGGACCGAAAGAAATGCCGGAGATGAAGGACCAGGAAGAGGGAGGAGGAAGAAAGGGGGTTTCAGGCGGCGGCGGCTGAAGCAAATGAGGCTAGGGCTCGAGCTGGGGGAGACGGATATAAAAAGTCCGGCGACACTTTCCGCCGACGCTTTTAAGCGTCGGCGGGTTGAGGGGAATTGCCGATGCTTCTAAAAAGCATCGGCGGGGTTGAAGGGAATTGCCAACGCTTCTAAAAAGCATCGACGGGGTCTTGGAGAATTGCCGATGTTTTTAAGCGTCGGCGGAATTGGCATAAGCGTCACTAAATTTCCGATGCTTATAAACGTCAGCGAACTTCAAAAATTTTTCGGTGCTTGCACAAACCGTCGACGGGTTCCTGAATCTTTCCGATGCTCCACCAAAGTGTCAGAAAAAAAATAGTCACCTTTTTCCTGTTTTGCTGTAGTGGGATATGGCTCGAATCAGTCAGCACGGAGGCCTTCGACGGTGTGAGAATCAGTGGAGGATAATCTTACAACAAGGCTGATGCAGGTATTGCATGGATATGGCTCGAATCAATGTAACGTCTACGAGGCCAGCAGTGAGAACGTCAATGCTGACGCTGTCATTGCCGGGATATGAGCTCGAACCAGCATGAGGCCTCTGATGCCACCGACCAGAGGACAATCTTACAACAACACCGACGCCGGCATTGCCACCGGCGAGAAGGTGCCATCTGTCAACCGAAAAAATTCTTGAGGTGGCCAGGAGTCGCATGTTGAAATTGGGAGTTGCAGAATAATTACCAAAACTGGGTGGGGGTGGTCATCCGTGACCCCATCTATGTGGAAATGAGAGAGAACATTGCTGATTTTATACCTAGTTTTTTTTATTTTAATTATTAGTTACAATTGATTGTACTGGATTTACTTAATATTCACAAGCACCTTAAAAGTGCCTAATTGGATATTCTTCTGGCTAATATAATTTTGAGAATTAAGTGCATCAAAAATTGCTTGAAAACTTTATTTTTTTAAAAAAAATAAATAAATAAATTTATAATGAAACAAAAAAAAAAATTAAATCAAAAATTTTATGCTTTAATTTTCTCTTCATCATATTTATTGGTAATTAAACATAATTTAAGTAGGTGGACACCAAAGATAGCGAATCCCGAGATGAACTTATGTTAATTATATTTTAGTTAATATGTAAAATAAATTTGTTTGATTTTCAAGCATCATGGAAAAACAGCAAAATTGGCCGTTTGACCGTAACAACATACGTGCCGACTGGAACATGAAACATTAATTGCATCATTAATTGCATCATTTATGCTGCTAAGAAATTTATTTTTTTGACCCATGTCGATGCATACAATCAACTATGTATATTCCTTTATATTGTGTAATGGATTGAGGTTGAGCTCATCAACTTTGACCAGCAAGAGATATAGGAAAATATCTCAAAATATCTCCCCCGTTGCACAACCATCACATTAAAACAAGTCACATGCAAGTGTTTGCGGTTTGACGTTGACTATATTACATCAACGTGTGTTTACCAAAATATATGTATATATTACATCCATGTGCATGTCACGTTCTTTATTAAATGATAATTAATAAAATAACCGTATGCGACAAGATCAAGTGGATAACTGCTCACTTTTAATTTACACCAAATAAGATGTTTCCATCGCATTACATTGCTATCCCATCAAACTTTATCCCTCCGGTACCTGCCATGGCGTCATTAGTTTGCTTAACAGAAAGCAAAAGGTTCAAGGGGCCACCTCTTACATGCACATAGGAAAAGTCTAAAGCGAGATATACTTTTCCGAAATGGTAGGTAGGAACTCGCAATTACCCAAAGGTGTGGTCGGTGTTTTAAATTTTTTTTTTTTTTTTTTTTTTTTTTTTTTGGACGGGGCGACGAAGAACATGCACGGATATAGCGGCTTATGAGGGCCTTCTTTCCTTGATGCGTTCTGATGGCCTATGAATTTCTTTGAAGGTCGATCACCGAGGGTTGTTGAATTGCTCTTCTCATTTCATTCTTCGGTGAAATGCGTGCTCGCATTCGATCAAATAATCTTTTGCATTCAATATTTTGCATGGGATGGAATGATAGCCATCGATCCCCGGATCCTTCACATTTTTTTTTTTTTTTTTGATAAACAAATCTTGGTTATCAAAAAGGATGATGCATACGTACATGCATGCATACATACGCATATGTGTGCGTAGGATTACAGGATTGGCATGCATGTTGGGAAAACCTAGAGTGTTGCATGCTGACCAGAAGAAGTATATATGCTAAAATTCTTTATCCGAAAACAAATTTACTGGCTATGATCAGAACCAGAATCGTTGCATGAATCTATAAGCAAACCACATTTCATGTCAATATTACATTCCCTGGTATACATTCATAATCAAACCGCATTAATTAATTAAAGACCTGAGAGTCGAAATGGAATGGATCAACAAAATTTAATGAACAGATCGACCTCGACGTTACAATTTCTCTGCCAATCGAACATATGCCACATGCATGTAGGCTCCACAGCTTTGATAGCTTAAACCAAGTACAATAGGCAACTTTGTATGAAAGAAAAGGGGCTGTTGAATGCTGAAATCCTCGAATCTCTTTATTAATCTTCCATCGAGCATGAACGGTTGCTGATAGAAGATACATGATATTAGTGGTGCTTGGTAGTGCATGGGACCTAGCTAGCATGGTTACGGGGTGTCGAAAAAAGAACTTGTACAGACCTGTGATGCTGCATTATTTTGATTGCCTCTGGGTCATTCCGAAGATTAGTTTATCTACCCAGGACTCTTGCTTCCTTTCATTGTGAGAACCACGGGATTTACTTATTCTTGAAGGCCACCCATCCTCGTTATCTTTGTTGTTCATCGTTCGAGATTCAAACCATGGAGTACGCTTTGCAGGGGCAGTCACTTTCAAAGGAGGATCTATCATCCATCTGCATGCAGTAAAAGATATATCAGTAATTGGATATAAATAAATTATAGAATCCTATCGCAAGACACAAGCAGCCGTGGCATGGCTAATAGATAATTTACATGAGATGATCCAAAGCCAGCACAAAACACATCCGAGCAGGTTACTGGGTTCTGCCAAAAAGTTGTGATGCCTGATCAGGACTAATTGGCTTAGAAAGAAATCATGCTGCATTAATTCATTTGGAAAGGGATATGACTCCAAGAAATAAATAAACAAACAAACAAACAAATAAAAATAGATAAATAAATAAACAGTATTGGATCTACAAGATTCCTGTTCGATGTCCCCATATATGTGTGATAATTCAAGTAGTGGAAGAGAATCTTTATGCATTCTTTTTCAGAATGAAAAAAACAAATGAACTGGCCATGTAGGGTCATTTTATTTTCTTATATGCACCAGATAAAATATTAAGAGTGAAATTAGAAAAAGGTTGGAACGGTCAGCTAATGCTAAGTTAATAAGCATTATTGGCTCACCTAATGATGCCTCTTTTGACCTGAAGAAGGTAAAGGGACCAGGCAACATTAACTTATCTTGTTCCACACATCATACCACGACCAAAACTGACTGAAATATATGTAAACCAGTGAGGTAAAAAGGTGAATAAGACTGCAGATTTACTAATGCCAGCACTAATATAAAATAGTAGTAATATAAACCTCGAATAGAAAGATGCAATTATATTTTTTGAGCTTGTTAAGGTGAAATATTCAATTCAATCTCCCTGGTTTGTTGCAAATTTAATATTGAATTCTGGGCCACCATGTAGTTTATGGCATGATTTTTTGCTTTTTTACTTTATGAGAACTCATGAATCCAATTAAGCACTCTTCGATATAAGAAAGCAGGGAAGATAAATGAGATGTGATAAGACATCATATGCTAATCCGGGTGAGAATTTGCTAGAAATCCAGGAACTTGGCTTTGTGTTCTTGGATCTTCCTCATATGAAAGTTGATGGAAAGTTCCGAAAAATAGAATGGAACACCAAGTATTCCAAAAATAAACAATAGGAAAGATCGAATCAAGTCTTCCTGTAATTCCTACAATATGATAGGTGAGACCATTTGATCTGCAATGCTTCCACATCGACACCTATTCATGGTTCAAATTATTACTCATGATGGGTATGACAAGAATGTTTCTGGCACACAGAGCAACCTATATTATTCACCATAAACTCACTACTCAAGAAAGCAAGATTCGGCAAGTAGATTCTAAAGAAGATTAACAATAACCCAAATGAATCATAATAGATCTCAGCCAATAAAAGAACTACAAGAAAAGATTCTGCAAACTAACCCTGGTGGGAACTTGCTGTCTGACCGGGCTTCGACACGGAGCCACCACAACAGGGCCTTCTTCCCGCAGTTCCCCAGAGGCTCAACAAAGGACTCATCCTTCAACAGAGCGAGTGGGTCCTCAATCTCCTCTCCATACTCACCTACAGCATCGAGATCCCGAACCCAATTAGGCTTCTCATCGGCTTCTCTCCACAGCAATTTCGAGTTCAACACAAACCCAGCCCACTCCAGCTTCCTCGGCAACACCGTCGCTGCCTCACCAACAAAAGTCGCACTCTTCTCCCTGTATGGCAGAGAATTGAAGGTGTGCCAGCCGACCAACTGGCCCGATGAGTTGCAAGCAGGGCCTTGAATCGGTACCGGAAAGTTCTCCTTCTCCTCCTCGCTGAATTGCCGATCCGGTGTCGGCTCGGAATTCCCAGAATGGGCAAGAATTCCTACTGAGACTGCGCCCATCCACTTCACCTTCTGCACCTCATCGAAGAATTCCATGCTGTGGATATTGCTATCGTCGGCGAACACCACAATACCATCCATCATCCGTTCCCTCAAAGCTCTGTTCCACCACCAAACCCAGATCAGATCGAATAGCAATAAAGTTTGAATCTTTTACAGAGGAAACAGAAAAGATCGCATATTTTTACAGAGAAAACAGAAAAGATCGGATCTTTGAATAGAGAAAGCGCAAAAGATAAAATCTTTTTTCAGAGAAAGCAAGAAAGATCGAATCCTTTTTACAGAGAAATCAAGAGAGATTGATGACGACAGAAAAATTCCAGAGGACGGATGTTGCGAGACCAACCTTAGTGCGTGGAGACGCATCCGAGCTTCCATCTTGTGGCGTTCGGCCCACTCGGTGGGCATCTTCTCGGGGAACGGGATGTGGAAGAAGGGGAGCTGGGAACGGGCGAGGATGGTGGCGGTCTCATTGGAGACGCCGCCGGCCTCGACAACGATCCAGGTGAGGTTGTAGGGGACGAGCAAGAGGGAGTGGAGGAGGCCGGTGAGGTGGAGGGCCTGGAAAGTCCGGACGTAGGTGGGCGTGACGACGATGAGAGGGCGGGGAGCCTTGACGCCGTACTGGAGCCGCTGCTCGCTTTGGACTCGGTCGATGATGCGGTGGGCCCGCATGACCTCGTCTGGGTTGGGGTGGGGCCAGGGGCGGATGCGGATCCCATGGCGGCCGACGACCACCCGACTCCGGGTGCGGTTGGGGACCGAGAGGACCGCCGGCGGGGGCGGTGCGGTGGGGTTGGGGAGGGAGAGGGTGAGAGTCTCGGTGCGGGTGGTTGTGGTGGTCGTGGTGGTGGTCGTGGTGGTGGCGCGGAGAACGGGGGCGGAGGTGTAGAGGGTGGTGGTGGAGAAAAGCAGGAAGAACACGAGGCGGGAGAAGCGGAATCCGAGGATGAGGCTGATGAGGCAGCAGAGACCGTGAAGGAGGAGCCAGAAGCAGCTGGCCGGGGACTTTCCCATGCCGTCGCCGGCGCCGCCGTCCGACATCGCCTGGGACGACCGGTATCCGGCGATGCGGCGGTTGTTGTGGTTCTGAAGCAAGGACATCTTCATTTCTCTCCCTCCCTTCTCTTCCTCTCCTCGTCAACTTTTGGGGAGGGGAAGAAGTAGAAAGAGGGCAGTTGGGTTCTGTGGCGTTAGTTTTATTTTTATATAATTATTACCTAGAATTGGTAGGGAACGAGAGAAAGAGATACGGGCGGAAAGTGGGAGGTTGGTGGGAGGGAAAGGAGGAGGTTGGGAGGTGAAGTATAGTTTAAGTTTTAAGCGGGAGGAAGGCGTCGGTTCGAAGCGAGCTAACATCAAACAGTACCAGGGGTGAGACTTGGTCGCGTAGAAAGTGAGAGAGAGAGAGAGAGAGAGAGAGTACCAGGGGTGAGGTTTGGTCGCGTAGAAAGGGAGAGAGAGAGAGAGAGAGAGAGAGAGAGAGACGTTGGGCCCGACCAGAGAGAAAAAATTACCCAGATCGGATTTTTAATTCAACCGATGAGCGCATATTTAACATTTTGGTTCTGTAAACATTCGGATGCTCCCGTTGATGATGTATACAATCTAATAGAAGACTGGGTTTACATCGTTCTGGGTAGAGTTTGAGGGGGAGCAGAGCAGTTCTGATAATTTGTGTATCAGCTTAAGATCTAAAATCCAACAAGGAAAAATCTAGGTTATGCATGTTATATTCTATTATTTAGAGGAGATTTTTCCGGGGAAACGGACACGTGGTCTGTCGTTATATGTTGAGTGTTCAAAGTGCTAGCTGGCAATAATGATCAACAGCTGAGTTGGTGTGCGAATAATACTCTTATAAGGGAAAGAAAATCGATGCTGGTGTGACAATTGACTTTGATTTGGCTTCGCAGCCTGAAATCCGCACATCAAAAGGGAACCGACAACCAACTTGAGAAAAATGATTTAAGGTACCGAAAATTGCGAGCTAAATGTCAATTCCTCACCTCCCAAACATGTGCCTTCTGAACCAGTAACCTACCTTAATTTTTCTCCAACTTTGTTTACGAGAGCTATTTATAACCTAATCAAGATTTCAGATCATGTACAGCCGAGCAATTCCCCCGCCCCAAACCCCCCCCCCCCCCCCCCCCGCTTTTTTTTTTTTTTTTTTTCGTTCATAAAATAGGATATTTATGCATCCATCCTATTTTGATATTCGAGACAAGGATTGTTTCGGGACATCCTGATTGAGATACTGAGACGTTGACAAGATGTTATGGCCCAATACATAAGATAGTATCTCATTTTAGTATCCCATGAAATGTTTTATCGAGATCTGGATTATTATCTAATTATATTCATATTTTTATTTATAAATGTGAGATGTGGCGAGCCACTGACTTGGCACCCACGAGAATGTGATGTGGTGAGTTGCTGACATGGCGCCAACGTAGGCTCCCGTCCAAGGTCGAGCTCCCAGTCGAGGTCAAGCTACCGTTCGAGGTCGAGCTCCTGTCCAAAATCGAGTTCCTGGCCGAGGTCGAGCTTTCATCTAAGGTCGAGTTCCTATCCAATATCGAGCTCCCAGCAGAGATTGAGCTTTTATCCAAGGTCAAGCTTCCGTCCGAGATCGAGCTCCCAGCTGAGGTCATGCTCCTGTCCGAGATCGAGCTCCCATCCAAGAAGGCCCCTGAAAACGAGGAGGCGCATCTTCGATCACAGCCGAGGGAGCGGCTGGAAGCAAGAAGCGGTTCTCAGAAGACAAAGACGAAGGAGATTCAAACCACAGCATGAAGGCACCATGACATCTCTCTCAAACTGTTCGCAACTCTTATGAAGTGACGTATGTCCTGTCGAAGACTCTAGGCCCTGCAACACGCCACCCGTACACTTTGAAAAGTGCATGGTTTACTAGGTTCTAAATCCTGCAGCATGCCGCTTGTATCCTCTACAGGACATATATTCCACCGGGGCTCCAATTTTCGTGGCATGCCATCTGTGTCTCCTACGATAAGAGTATTTTGCTAAGGCCCTAGGCCCTACGACATGCCAACGGTATCCCCAAAAATGAAAGCGCTCGATCGTAGCTAGGGCTGGAAATGGGCCGGCCCAAAAGCCCACTGTCTGGAACTGGACTGGACCAGCTCAATAAACTTCGGGCTGGTCTGAAATCGGTTCAGGCTTCGGATCAAATTTTAAATATATTGGACTAGTCTTAGGGCTGTAACATAGAGTCCGTTTAATTTTTGGACCAAAGGAATGTCCGGATTCGGTCCAAAATTTTTTAAAATATAGTCTTTGGGCCGGCCCATTTCCAGCCCTAATCGTGGCCCAGGGCTCCGCGGCATGGTGCTCATGCCTTTCGTGGAAGACTGCTCCACCAAGGGGACAGGCTCTGCAGCACACTGACGAACGCTTCCAGTAGGAGGACTTCCCCTCGAGGACCGGTCCAGGAAAGGATTCTGGCAGACAAAAACCTCTACCATAGGGGATATCTAGAAAAAGACATCCCAACGAGGCTCCAGACCCGGTTTGGCCCAACTACTTTCTATATAACGATAAGAGGGATCTCCAACGAATAAAATGAAAAAAAAAAGAGAAGAATACCACAGAAAAAGGTAGAGCACTAAACAGCGTTCAACCCCTCAAACTCTAGCTTTACGATTTTTTTAGTTCTATTTCCCTCCATGTGGTGACATCTCAAGTCTCTGCTATAGAGAATCTATTTTTTTTAAACATCATACTGATTTGATCATCAAAATATTTTCATCGAATCCCGATCCAAATTTCTTCTTTTTTTTAAAAACTAAACAGCTGCGAGAACAAGAAAAATGGAGAAGTCAATACCATCGGGAGGACCAACTCATCCACTCCGCGTCCGTCGGAGGTCCAGGCGGCAGAAACGTGTGTGAATAAACCATGCGAGGGCTTGGATTTTTTTTTTTTTTTTTTTTTTTTGTCAAGGAAGTCAAGGATGCTTTTTTTTTAAAATAATATCTTTTCGGTGAGTATCAAGCAGGCTGTCAGCTCGAGTAATGCATGGTCATGAAATGGCTACCTTTTGGGTAGTTATGTGAAAGGGATTTATCAATAATTTGTAGGGTAGAAATTTTGGACCTCATGGTACAAAGATCAAATGCAAACTACCCGACCGACATATTTCTTAAAAAAAAAAAAAAAGTGAGTCTCATTAGGTCCAACAAAAGACATGTTACACCTGGCTTGCATTATGCCTAGTCATTCATGTATTACGTGGCAACAGGGTGGCCTGACACCTGCTAGGTTGCTTGTGGGCGTGAACATGCTACATGGAATGTCTCCATCTTGGTTTGGTCACAAAATGAAGTCATCAGGTTTGTTGAGTACTTCCTTGCGTGCTAAGATGCGGCTTGGTTACAATTATGGGAACAAACTTTGTAGGATTGAAGAATGGTGCTTGGGATTGGATGAAGTTAAGGAACATATGGATTGTAGCAATCTGAAGGTGCCCTGCTAACAATGTAAGACCTAGGTGTGTGGACATGGTAGCAGCCTTCAAGCTATGGTTATTCATTGGTGGCTATCTAAGTTACATGAGTCCATTGATGATAACGACATTTATCTAAAAGCATAAGAATGCAAACTTGACCAAAAATATGGGATTGGAGTATATGCCCTATTCCAAGTCAAAGACTTGAAGACAGCTTTGGCTAGCCTTGACATCTAGTTTGGACCATCCTATTTATCAAAATTGGTTATCATATTAAAATGAGAAGGGTATGAACTCCTAATTTCCTCATGTACTTGATTACGGTTTCTAATTTGAGAGCTTCTCCTGCTTGGGGTGGAATAAAAAAAGTTCTACTCCACGATTATGATAGTCAGTAATATTGTACTTGTATATATATAGCTTTATAAATGTCTGCATGATCATATTTGTCATTGTAATGTGATGTGGCTGGATTGCTGACGTGGGACAGGAAAACTGACATGGAGTTCCCATCAGATGCCATGCTGGGTTTTCAACTTGAGCCCCTTCACCGGGCTGAGCTCCCCTGGAGCAACATGGTCGCCCGCCGAAGCCGAGCTCCGTCCTTCGCCAGGTCGGATCCCGTCGGGTCGGAATGCATAGGCCAAAGCTGAGTACGAGTTCCCACCCAAGGCGGATCCCTTAAGGTCAGGTCCCGTGGTCAGGAGTCGAGCTCAAGTCTCCTCCACCACGATGTGCCCCTCCAAGGTCGGGTCCCCTGGACTGGGCGGCATACCTCCCACCTCTTTCTGGCCGAGCTCGTCTAAAGCCGAGTTTCGCTGATCCGGAGTAGAGCTCAGCCCTCCTCCGCCCTGCCGAGCTACTTCGAGGCGAGCCCACCGGAGGTGGACCCCACCTTTCCAGCTCGGTCCCCAACTCAAATCGAGGTACCAACCACCAAGGGAGCAGCACCTCCCCTCCGAGGACAATGGCGGGCCTTCCGAGGGTCGTACAATAGCGCCCGCCACACCGCCATATGTCCACGACCGTCACTCACACCAGAAAAAAAGGAAACTCACATCAAAGCGCCATGCTCTCCACCAACCTGCCGTACGACCAGAAAAAAGATCCAATCGGAGGGTGCGGGTCCCAAGAACGGCGGCCCGCCAACCGAGGCCCTGCCAGGCTTCCAGGAGAGGGGCAAGCAGAGGGAATGCCATCTGACAGGAAAGGCATCCTGTCTACGGTACGATACCTCGTCATACACGTCTGACAGCATGGGAAGATCCCGAGGCAAGTCAAAGTAAAAAATCCAACCAGGGTAAGCCAGAAGTAAGCAAACATAGAAACAAAGGGAGAGAGGCCAGACAACGGGGACGACCACCTCGGCCACCACCTTTTCCAGTTCACTCTCATTTCCATACACACTACACTCACTCCTCCTAGCGTGGAGCTCATCCAGAGGAACTCGACTAGGAGGATCTGTTCTCCTGGATCGTCACTGATTTGACCGTCGGAGCGTCCCCGCCGGAATTCCCGGTCCGGGTCACTGACGTTGTTTGTTGCAGGTCCTGAGACATTGGAGGTATTTCGAACAGGCGGACGCGCGACCCTCGACGCCATCAGCAGCTACGGACCACGACGATCCGGGCGGCAACATAATGTATGGATCGGATCTCCCTAGTTTTATCTTAAATTGGTGAGAATCAAAACTTCTTAATTAATTACGTAATACCTTATATGAATGCATTTTGTCTTGATCATTAAAGTAGCCTTTAATAAAGCAAATTTTTAAAAAGCCAATAGAGAAAGCATTGCTAATTATTTATGGGAAGGAACAATCATTGTGTCATAGTTCCTTTTTGATAGCAGAAAATAAGTCGAATGGTACCTACAAAAGCTTGTTCCTCAAATGAATCACATTAAATTCGAATATAAATCCATCTCAAATCAATTTTGGATATGAATCCAAATGCCATTATAGAAATTTGGCTACATAAAATTTAAATTTGGATTTTACTTTTTTTTTCTTTTATTTTTAATAAAAATATTCATTATAAAGATGATGGTTATAAATAACAAAAACAATGATGAAAATAACAAGATTGATCTATGCTACTCTTAAAAGGAAAGATATTCCCCACTCCCGGATTTCAAAATATTGTTAACCATAATTTATGTTGTTAAAAATATCTAAAAATCATAAATTTTGATTTTAATAGATAAATTGCAACTGATTTTAGATTTTGGATTCGGCTGCAACATCTTTGATTTTAAATTTAAGAAATGGAGATCCTTTTCCGCAAAGTGTTGTCCAGGCTACCTTTAGCCTGAAGCTTCCATCCGATCGGTCCGCCTAGTCGGGCTTCTTCCCTCCATGAGACCGTGCTCAAGTTTTCCTCCACCCGTCCTCCGACCATCAACATCCACCGACCGCCCTCCGGCCCCGAGCACTAACCGTTAGCTGCCCCAGTTTCGCGCCAACGGCTTGGTTTGTCCTGGATTGTTTGGGAATTTCGAAGCTCCCATTCGAGGTGATTTTCGAGATCAGGGTTTTGGGAATTTTTATCTTAGCCTTAGGGCTTCTTATGGATCTTATTTTACTGGAAATAGAGAAATTGAGTTTTTCTCCCTCTCTTTGTCGTTGAATGTGTGATCGGAACTTTCTTCTTATTTTATTGCATTCTACTAGGAAACTTGAATGTGATTGTAAAGGACATTTCCATGAACGGAATGAAGGGAAAGATCGGATTTTGATGTTAATTTTTGGTTTAGTTTTGTTTTTATCACGATTCAACAAACCTCATCTGCTATTCTTGTTAAATTCCAAACATTGGAGTTTTCTCTGTTGAAATTTATAGTTCTTATGATCTATTTTATTACAATCCTTTCATAGTGTTGAAACTTCGGTTTTGCTCCACTTAATTTACCTGCAGGAACTGATTTGAGGAGTTCCCTGGTTGGAAGTATTGTTTTCTGGATCATAATATATGTAAATTTTTTATATGATTTTTCGAAGTTCTATCCAAGGTTTTAAATCATGCGGGAAGGGTTTATCCTGATTTTTTCATGGTACTGGATGCTGCCAGCATGAGATGCTGGCAGGACATCCTGTCATGACATAGGGGATGGTACCCCATCTCAGTATTCCATGGGATGTCTCGCCGAGATCTGAAACTTGATTCTATCCATGTTGGTATAATTTGATTACTGTTTACTCGAATCGATAGTGGCAGTGCTCGTCGATCCTTGTCCTATACTTGATGTGACACTCAAATATCTCATTGGATATGGAATATCTTCTGGAATGAAAGGATCAATTGCATCACATATCACAAGTGTTTTGGAACCTTTTGATTTTGAAATATCTAATTCTGTGAATATCATTGTGAATCTGCAGTTTATATGGGAAAACTTGAAAAATCAGAGGGAGGACCTGCTGATATCATCGCTGCAATTTTTAACTGTAACACAAGATGAAGGCTTTTGTTTTCAATGTTTCATATATAGTTCACGGCTTCACTAAAGCTTAGGATATAAGAACAATCATGCTTGGTTTAATAGCCATATATGGACTGGTATATTAATCTGTTTCGGAAGAAAACAGGGTAGAGTGCATTGATGTCGAACATTATGTGAATAGGTGACCTCAAGGTTGAGAACTGTCCTACTATTTTTGCTTATATTTGTTGTTTTGCTGCATGGTTCCACCATTGCAGAGTCTGAGAAGGAAATCATCCAGAGGTCAAGAACAGCTCCTTATAGGAACTTAGTGCAGTTATTAGATGTAACTAGCACAGAGATTGGATTTGATATCTCCATGTTTAGGTCTCAAGGGTTTGGTGAAAGGAAGGTTGCTACTGGCGATCTTCACTTTCCTTGGTTGGATGGCTTACTCTTGCCATGGATGCAGCAACAGAGTTGGGCACATTTCTGTTTTCCTTTGTCGAATTAGAAGCACAATGGGCATGTATATGCAATAGTTTGGCTGCTGACTGATGTTGGCTGCAACCTTTGACCTAGGGCAAGAAGGACAGTTCTATGTGCATGGAAACTGAGTTGTCTTTGGGAAGGAAGAAGGTTTCTGATCTTGTGCTTGCGTTCATGTTTTCCTTTGTGCAGTACTAAATGATATCACATCAGTTTTTCATGAATAAAATGTAACATTGGAACGGTTTCATGGTTATAGATTTTTGATAAGTTGTTTCTGAAGTGTGTGCTTTGGGTATTTTTATTGCTTTTTACTAGTTTGACTTATATTTTCCATGATTCTGTTGTTCTTTTTTAATGTAATCACTTGTGTTTCACCTAATTTGGTCACTATCTTTATTTCCTTTTGTCTCATCTTATTTGATTGATAAGTTATTAACCCAGGTCATCACTAGCACTATACCTAGCTTAACCAGTTTGTTTTGGCTCCTTAATTATTTTAAATATATTATAGTGAATTCTATGTTATTTTTTTAGCATAACTGATTTAGACTTCTTTTGTTTTATCACCTTTTGTACTCATCTTTCCATCACTAGCCTTCTTTGTTGCTTACATCTAGATTTCTCAGGAACTTATTTAGCAACATTTCTATGCCATTCTTGCCATGCTTCCCCTTCTAAATTCTCTCCCATCTTGCCCCCATGGACAAACTTCCAATTGATATCGTTGTGCAATCTTTGCATGTGTAGCTCTCATTCACTATTTGAAGAAAAAAATTTTGACCGATTGAATCCACTGTCATAAGTCAATAAATGTCTTTGTTTTGGAAATCTATGTTTACTATTATTGGACCATATGCTAATACAAACTAAGAACCGAATGGCCCGAATCCATTTTCTTGTAACAGCCATACCCTTGTCCACACTGCACCTGTAGCTCAGTGCATATAGAGCGTCTGTTTCCTAAGCAGAAAATTTTAGGTTCATTCCCTACCTGGCACGATATTTTACTTTTGGTCCTTTGTGCAATTGTAAGGGTGGGCCCTTTTTTTATCCGTATCCTTGTCCACCATCTATCTTTGCACATATTTTGCTACCACATTCTTTGCCATATTCACCATCTATAAACATCTACTTTAATTATACCTTTGGTTTAATTGCATCCATTTTCTTTGAATAGTATCTTTATTTTGCTCCTGCCCAGCTCGTTTCTTTTACCAGCTTGGTGGTAACAAGTTATTCTTATCATTTGAATTTTTGGGCTATCATTTGTTATATATAACTTTGTATTTATCTAACTCCTTATATTTGTCTCCCTTTTATTTTGCTTCTTGTAGCAAGTAATATGACTCTCCCATAATTGTGGTTGTTAGATTACCGAATTCTTGTCAAAATACCACCATTCCTAGTGGTAAATCAAACCTGCTTCTCTTGTAACTATTTTGCTCACACACCCTTGTATCGTTGGATGTAGCATTGCTTTTTGTGTCCATAAAATTTGATGTTGTTACAACAGACCATTTAAGATATACTGTGTTAAGTCCTCACGTATTTTCAATCTCATTCAGTCTAACCTGTTGTTGTGGCTGTGGCATGCCACTTAATGGATATAACCTAAACTTGCTTGCTATCAGTGCAGTGATTTTTAAGGTAAGCGTTGCTATCATGATGAAGAGATCAATTAGCAGTGCAATTCTTAACAATTAATTTTTGTCTTATAGCTTGAAGAATTGTGGTAATGGAATCAAACTTTTCAGTTTTTCTTGTTTGGACTTGACATCCATAGGATAGTGTTAAAAATAATATAAATGAATAAAGAATATGCTAATCAAGCAAAGAAGATCTGAAAATATCTGCTTATTTTGTTCAAAGGGCTTGACTATAAATATCCATTTTGTTGAAGTAGATGTCTTCAGCATTGCATAGCTGAACAATTATTAGGCTTTTTGTTCCTCAATGTTGATGATCATCAAGCTTAATATCCTTTATCTCATCGTAACTAGTAGGCTTGCATCATGTAACAAGAATTAAATTTTATGTCAAATATACCTTATCAGTTCCTGAATAGGATGGAACTAAAATCTCTTATGGAAATTAAAATTATGCCTCTAAATATTATTGTTGTTGTGCCACTCCACTCGTGTCAATGTTGATGCTTTCAACTCATCATAAACAACAAGTTCTTAGTGGACTGATGGATTTGCTTGTACCACTTTGTCCATGTGGCCTGCTTCTGTTATCTTATTGTTATTACTAGGATGTACATACTTGTTAGAAGATGAATGAGAAAGATATAGTCGACCAATAAAAGTGTAGGTTGAAAAATCTTTTGCCAGCATGCACCTTGATGACATTTTGTTCAGAAGGTCTGCTAATTATAAGTGTCAAAGAAGGAATAACATTTTACAGGTTCTTGAAACTTTATATAACTTAAGTATGTTAGAAGCGGGGGAAAGGAAGGCTGTTTTGCTTTCTTCCATCTCAAAAGGGTTTTCATTAAATCAATCAACTTAAGTGGAGAACAAAGTGATTGACCTAAAAGGGGTATCATTGGCACTAAACTTTAGTATGTGGTTGAGGATTGCTGCACTTCTAAGCCTTCCAAGTACATCAACACCTGCAGAAAACTCAGCTAATGGAACAAGCATGGTGAGTGCTAACTTATGACAAGATTAAGATATCACAAATTTGCCTGATTCAATAAGTTTTATAGATCCTGGGAAGGAGGTAATGTGCATGGAATGTCTCATAAAATATTACATAATTACATCTTAGTTAGAGTTCCTTTGTCAAGCACATCATGAAGCTTCTATTTTAGTAAGTTGCCGGTTGCCTTGCATGTACTAATTAGATGCGGTTGTGTTCAAAGTGCCTGTCATTTGTCATCATGTTTTCAAGCCGGTATTACCTATATCATGTTTGTTGGGATTTGGGCCTCTGTTAATCATATTATGTTAGTTTTCAAGGCAAGCTCTCTATTTGCTGCTAGATCTGGATTGTACGTTGATATTGGTGCTAAATAATAACATTTCTTTCTATGTGGCCTCTTGAACAATATAGGGAAGTAAGCATGTTAGATATAAAATGTGCTGACGCAAGCAAGGTTATACCAGTCATTGGAATAATGAAGCTTAACTTTTTTAGGGATGGTTCAGATGTTGGGGTATCCTTTGCTGGTTCAAAATGGCTTTCTCATGGTCTTCTGGTTACTCTAGCAATAGCCATGCACAATACCTGAAGGTTTGCCCGACAGCATGGTTCTAGCATCCCACGGGGTCCCTCCTCACAATGTGATGTTGTGAAGTTTCAGTAAATCATTGCCCCAGGTAAATTTTTTACGTGGTTTAGCTTGTGATATGACCTCCATCAATGCATAAGAATATAAATGTCGACTGGATGTCTGAGATCAGGCGTTTATGCTATTTTTGCTTTTGAATGGTTCAAACCAGGACTTCTCCCAATGAGGTGATATGGAGAGGGATGTGAAAGGACTGAGATGCGATGTTGTTTTATTTGGTGATCATATTTTTGCATGCAGCAAGCTTTTTGTGCATTTGGTGGGACAGCAACATAATCTCTGTCTGACAAGTCGGAGACTTTCCAATTTCCAGCCAAGCGACGCGATTCTTTCTTTTTTTCTGGAGAATATGGTTGGAAGGCAACCATCTGAGTTGAACTTAGGACCTAGACCAAGGCATGGGGTACCAACCAGCTGATATAAGCTGGCCGATCTATTTTTGATGCAAAACTTGATACTCAACTGCATTGCCATGGTGTGAGATGGTTGTTTGACATGGCTTGTGTGAATTTTTTTTGTTTTTTTTTGGTTTGGGGGGAGGGGGGGTGTGAAGATTTGATATGACTTTGATGTGATTTGAAATGACTTGTAGTGATGGAAGGGAGCATGAGTCATATGGCTTCGTTCTAAAAGTTGTTCGAAGTTCAGAATTTGCTGTAACATTTATTCAGTTCAGAGAAGACAAAAAAATCTATTCATGCCCAACTTGACTATTTGGTAAATGTATTTACTTCATTTTTAAATTTTAGAAGTCAATGCAAAATTGAGACTCGAAGTGCTGCTGTAATTGAAAGGAATTTAAATATTGATTGCAATGGTTGTTCATATATGTTATCTATCCAGCATAAGTCTAAATACTCTTTACCGTTAAGATGGTAGTCATATTGGTAGAGATCTTGTCTTACTATCAATCGGTTGCGGATTCGAGATATGATTTCGTGGATTGTTTCTGTTTTACCCGTCGGTGCTTTAATGGTGTCAAATTAATGTACTCATTTTTACATGGAAAAAGACTGCAAAAATTTAAGTATTTTAAATCGAACATAGCAGGACGGGCATATGTGGAGATAGTTATACCAGGATTTATTCACTTGCATCCCTTTTTTTTATCAAGAAGGAAAAAAAAAAAAAAAAAAGTCTAGACACTCTTTCTCCCGTACACGTATATGTTACACTGCAATTGCCTCCTTCCCGATGACTGTAGATTCCATGTTTCCAAACTATTATATCAGTCCCCTTCTTTCGTAGTCTAGAAATATCAAAACGGCTATGACTTGTACCGTATGGCCATGTACCTGTTGAGTAATCCTAGAGGCATCTCCTTCATGCACATGAAACGTTTTGTCATAACATGCGATACAACTAAATTAGTTTAATGTTCAAAAGTTAAAAGTATACTGGAGAAAAAAAAAAAAAAAATGTCGAGCAAATTGCCAGGCCAATATCGCATTCTTCTGGCATCCACGCATAGCCGGGTCAGAATTGGCTTCGTTAGTTTCCTGGAGGCGTATGCTATAAGGTTAACCACTCTAAAACGTCTCCACAGCCGAGCCTTTCTCTCTCCTAGCTCATCGAATGGTATAAATTATTGCCACTAAAATTTGGCAAACTCAAGTAAAACGTGTTTCATCAACGTAGAATGATAAACATATCTCAACTTTGCTGTATTCATCGATACTATATCGTGCTAAATGTATCATTTATATTAGTATTGAATTGATATATATGCAATCTTTTAGCATGTTGATATTTGATATGCCTCGCTATTTTATATCGGTATGAAACTTGAACTCTAAAGATATATAATAAAAATAATAATAATTTATTTATTTTTATTATAAATTATATATATATATATATATATATATATATATATATATATATATGTGAAAAAATTATAGTAATCATAAATAACAGTGACATGTAAATATACTTACTCTAGCTAATAAAAAATAATTTTTAAAAAAGTAGTGTTATTAAATTCAGTCCGGCTTAAAAACTTAGTGACCTAGCCATGGAACCAGGTCGGGTATGCACTTAGCCCGGCCGTACTTAAAAATTGAAGTGACTCGACCAGTTCGACCATGAACCATTAAACTCGGTACAACCTGGATGAGACTCGGATTACAAAATAAAGTAAACTCTAGATCACGATTCACTATTCACCCATCCCCTTCAGTCCCCCTCCTCTTTCTCTAAATGACCAAGGTAGCATCGACAACAATGGAGGAGGACTGAGCAAGCACTGGCTGTGGCGATGGAAGTTGAGGATTGAAAGCTCGGCAACAACTGAGGACTAAGAGCTCGACAGTGGTGGTTGGCAAGGATTGAGGGTCTCTGCTCTTCCTCTTTTTCTGGTTCGGCCTTCAAGTGAGTAATAATTTTGTAAAAAAATTTCCATCACACCCCTCTGCAATGCTCACCATCGTCCTCTCCAGTACTATCATCCGATCCTCCTTGACCTCTCCTTCCAGTGAACAGGGCTCAGGCTCGGTCGCCTCTTCAGCCGATTAGACTTTCTTGGTGGGTGGAGGAAGGAGAGCGTCTTGCCTAGTTGGCTTGGCTTCTGGAGTACCGTGGGATTGGGAGACCGAAGCAGACTGTCCTGGACTCTGGGTTAATGGTTTGGTGGGATCATTAGACTTGGGAAACCTCCTGCCTCGTAGGATCTTTATAAAATTTAATTTCAGCATGTAATCTTAAATTTTTTATGAAGTTTAAATATTTATTTAAATGGAAAAAAAATAATAATTTAGTAACCGGAGAATATGGATCAAAATAATTTGTTATATCGATGTTTGCGAGCCAAGAAGATATTTTTATAAATATTGACAAGAGTATCCATCCATCAACTTGAATCTTTATACCGTGTAATTGTTTGTTAATTTTTTTTTTAAAACAATACTAATTTTAGTTTTTGCGCATAAAATGATATTTATTATCGTATATTTGTTTGTTAAAATTTTTTATTTTACTGGCAGATATTGTTAGTTATATTTTAAACTATATATTATTATTAGTTTATAAATTTATATTATTAAATATTTATAATTAAAAATATTTTAATCTAATTATTTATATTTATGTGATTATAGTTATATTTCAATTATATTTTGATATTTATAGTATCAAAATATATATTATCAAAATTATTATTATATTATTAAACATAAATATGTCAATAAATTTTAAATTTTAAATTTTATATATTGGGCATCGGTTCGATTGTTGGCTCGATGGTTGAATCGCTGATTCGCTGGTCCGGTATTTTATCCGGATTAAAAGGCCACCTTTATGAAAAAGCTTTTAATATTGGAGAGCACGAGGATAATACATGATCGTTATAATTGGATGATTATTAAATGATGGCTTATTTAAAAAGTTTTTATATATTTTTAAATATAATAAATACTTTTTAAACTATCATAACTGCTGTTATAACATTGAAATTTGTAGCATAATAATTATTATTTTTTTTATGAAAAAAAAAAAAAGAGGATGGAGAATAAATTTCGATCGTAGCTATCCCTTCAGATCCTGCTCCCATCAGTCTATATTCAATGCGAGCCACACGTTTCGCGTACTCTCTCCATCTTTCGATGAGTACGTCAGCCTGACATTATTAAGGTGCCAGAGTATAGTACTCTCCCCATCTTTCGGTGAGTACGTAGCCTAACATCATTAAGATACCGAAATAAAGTCCATCTTTCGGTAAGTAGTTAGCCTGACACCATTAAAATACCGAAATAAAGTACTTTTCTACCATCCAAGTCAAGTGCTTCCGAAAAAAAATTTAAATTTAATCAAATTATCTATAAAATCATGACTCAAACATGAAATTTATAAATGATGATTATAAATACCTATCAATCGAGCTACTACCGTCCCGACGGTAATAATTATGTTTTAAACTATCGTAGCTGCTGCTGTAACATTCAAATACGCTTCAGGTCCTACAAACCTGCCATCAGAACGCACCCAGCTCGTTGGTGCGAGCAACGCATGGAGCTCTTTAATCTGGTGGGCCCAAAATTGTAGCATGGCAGCAAAACATTTAAAGCTCATAAAAACAAGAAGAATTCACCAGGATTTCAACCCATCCCCGCTTTATTTGGACGTGGGTGGTTGGAGGGAGAGTAACAAGCTCCGGAGAAAATGGCCAAAATAAACTCGAGACGAAAGCTAGCAGGTTGTTGTGGTCCCTTGCCCCTCGGTACGTAAGCCTGTCCTCCTTAGAACCCCAATACAACAAGTGGATATACTTTTTTTTTTTTTTTTTTTTAAAGGTAAGTGGAGATACCTCTTTCCAATCGTAGGCCACGGTTCATGGTATCTATATGACGTGGTAGTAGAGTTTTATTATTATTATTATTTTTTATTTATTTTTTATTTATTTTTTTTTGGGGGGGGGGATGATAGATTCGGAACCGATACAAACTTACCTGATAAAATTGTATGAATCTTTCCCACCATTGGGCTTGCAAATTTAATTTTTTTTTTAATGGCAAGTGGGTTCCATTGGATAGGATAAACGAAAGAAAGGTGAGAAATTTTAAAGGATTTGAAAAGATTTTATCATTAACATGATAGTTTGATCGGTAAAAATTTTGCTTCATCATCGATCGATCGGAATTTGAAATATAATTTTATAGTTGATTCGATAAATTTTTTTTAAAAAAAATTTTGGAGCCTGCCGTAATTAATGTTTATCCTCTTATTTTTTTATTAAAAAAAAAGCCTCGTTGATTGGACCATAATGGATCGTGACGCATTTCTGATAAAAGTACATTGCTTGATACAATATCTATCCGGACGGAGCCCACGACCTGTTGCCCCTACTTAATTTCGTTGGGAAATGAGAGCCTATCACATGCAGTGACCATCGGTGTATCGTTCATGGGTGACGTAGAGTTGCATCACGATAATTAATATTATATACTTATTTTAAAAAACAAGTTAATATTATATTCTTTTATGGAAATACTATTATCAAAACAACGATTCGATCAAGATTCGTATAAATTGCCATTTTTTCTTGCTGGGACTGCAGCTGATCTATTCATTTAAATCTAACTTCGAGCTGGATCTATTTAAAATTTAATATTTTCTATGTCCAAATCTAATATATCATCAATTCTAACTTAGATAATCTCCTTACATTGTAGTACTGACAATTTGAATGGACCGTACATTACTGATTAAATCGTAACCTTGGACATTTAATCTCAAAAAAACGAGCGTAATATACATTAAATATTTATTATTTTTATTTTAACAAATATTATTTTTTTAAATAAAAAAATTTTTTTTATAATAAATTATTAGTTGATTTATATATCCTATATTACGTTTCAATTGGTAACAATGTGATGTTGGGGTAACAATTGTAGATGGAAAGGAGAGATTTAGGATGGCCACGCATAGCCGCCGCCGCAGTTTTTTTATTTTTTTCGACACTATATATGCTAGCATCGCTTGTCAACTTACCGTTGAAAAGGTGTACCCTGCAAAAAGTTGCTATCCTTATCACTCCCTCCGCACCTTGAGATTTTTTTTAAATAATAATTTTTTAATAAATATTCATGGAACTAACATCATTTAAAATATATTTATAAAAATAATATACTTTTTCATATACCACGGTCACATCAAAAATTACAGATTCAATCTATAATTTTATTTTAATGAAATCATAAATTTAACTTTCAACTTAAAATTTTAAAATAAAAATATAAAAATTATTTAAAATAATATAATAAAATAAAAATTTAAAAAAAAATAGAAAAAGCCGTAGATATAACATGTAGCTTTATCTTATTTATGTATATTCATTTTTTAAATTAAAAAAATTAAAAATAATTATAAAAATTATAAAAATTAAAATTATTAAAAATATAAATAAAGTTATAAATTGTTACCTTAATAAAATATAAAATATTAATATTATAAAATAAAATTTATTGTAATATATAATAATTAATATAAATATTATAATAAATATATTATAATATATTAAATTATATATTATAGATTATATTATATTAAATATTTTATAATATAATATAAAATTTATAATTTAGCTGGTGCCAGTTCGGTCGCCGGTCTTATGCTAGTCCGGTTGCTAGTTCGATGCCAAGCCAGTCGCCAGTTTGCCCATCAGGCTGGTACCAATCCGACCGCCAGCCCGGTGCCAGTCCAGTCGCTAGTCCGACCATCAGCCCGGTGCCAGTTCAGTCGCCTGGTCGATGCCAATTTGGCCGCAGCTTGGTGCTAGTCTGGTCGCTATTCCGGTCGCTAGTTTGATGCCAGCCCAATCACCAATCTGGCTGTCAGCTCGATGCCTGTCCAACTGCCAGCTCGGTGCTACTCCAATCACTAGTCTGGCAACCAGGTTGGTGCTAGTCTGGTTACTAATTCGATTGCCAGGTTAGTATCAGTCTGATCACCAGTCTAGCTACTAAGTCGATGCCAGTCCAGCCACCAGGTCGATGCTAGTCCGGTCACTAGTTTGGTGTCGGTCCAGTCGCCAAGCGAAGTCCGATGCTAGTCCGATCACTAGTTCAGCCATCCGATCGGTGCCAGTCCAACTGCCAGACTAACAATTAGATTGGCGACTGAACTAGCACCGAGCTTGTGATCAGACCGGCACCGACCTGGTGACTGGACTGGCAATTAAATTGGTACCGAGCCAGCGATCGGACCGGCACCGACTAAATTATAAATTTTATATTATATTATTAAATATTTATTATATTTATAATATAATTTATTATTTAATATATTATAATATATTTATTATATTTGTTATAATATTTATATTATTTATTATATATTATAATGAAATTATTTTTATAATATTAATATTTTATATTATTATTGAGATAATAATTAATGACTTTATTTATATATTTTTAATTTTTTTTTAATTTTTAAAATTTTTTAATCTTAAAAATGAAAGTGCAGAAATAAGACGAAGCTGCAGGTATATTTTCTTAGTTTTTCTAATTTTTTTTTTAAATTTAAAATTTTATTATATTATTTTAAATATTTTTTATATTCTTATTTTAAAATTTAAAATTGTATGTTTAATATGTGGTTTTTAATGGGGCCGTCATGCATGCAAAAGTATGCTTAGTTTCATAAATACATTTTAAATAATGATTAGTTTCATAAATATTTATTAAAAAATATTATTTTAAAAAACCCCACATACAATAAAAATAAAAATAAAAAAAAAAAATGCACCCTCGAAAAGACTCGAAGCTTCTTATTTGGGCCAGTGAGAGAAACGGATCGCATCAGCTAATCATGTGCAACCATGCCTCCTCCTCCGATCCTTCTTCTTCTTCTTCATTTTTTTTTTTTTTTATTTTTTTTTTTAATTATTTTTTTTTTTTTTTTTATTGGCCTTTGATACGAGATGCCTTCATAAAAGCTTGCTTGGCATTAATGCCAAGTCTGGTGACGAAGTGTAGCAGGCCTCACCTTATTAAACCTGAGCTTAAATAAGCAAACCTTGTGCATGCTTCACAGGAATTTTGTGCATTTTAAATGTTCAAAAAGCATAGGATGGTTCGACTTCTCTTTTATTCTGGCCAATTCCTTTCTTTTTCCAATTATAAAAATATGGTCTCCTTATAAAATTTCTCTAGTGCATAAGTGATTCCACATAATTTCTAGAACGCATTGGTTTTTTTAATATAAAAAAATGACGTCGATCTATAGAATTGAAGAAGTCCATTAATTCAAATATATAATTATTAGAGATCTAGAAGCACGTGAGCGGTTTGAATAATCTCTCTCCAAGCTATATATGTTGCATAATTGGTAGCTTTTAAGTATTTAATTTTTTTTTTTAAATGATGATTCTCATATAATACAAAGTCCTATAATGCAACGCGGAGTGAATTATGATACAAAGAAAAATGATCATATATGATTTTTGCACGAGTTTATTTATTCTTATATTTGTATATATATATATATATATATTTTTTGTGAGAAGATGAGTCCATTATATTTTCTTTTGCTATATCTTGCCAAGAAAGCAAATTAATGAAATGCTAATGAATGCTTTTAAAGAAGTCATGTACGGTTAGAGATTCTTAAAAGAAAAGAGTACCGTGAACAATTATATCCATGGTATAACATGTGTTAAAAGCCTAAATTTTAATTGGGATTGTTAACGACAAGGTGTGCATGGCCAAAACAATTATTGAATATTTTTGTAAGATACCCGGTATAATTTGGAAGCTCTTGTGATTTATAATAATTGTAACTCAACATCAACACGAGACAAAATGATCTTCAAAGATACATTTGCATACCATGATTGTCAACGATGGACTGTTAGATTTAATATCTAATATATACTCTAATTATCACATAGTTATAAATAATTTTTAAATTAATCATATGTACTGAATCAGAGTCTAATTGATTAAGAAAAACTATTCATGATGAAACTAATCTTATCGATCAAACAGAACAAGAGTAAAACTGTCATGCCCCGAATCTAGCATCAAGATCGACTACATGACCAGCAACACAAATTTTAAGTATTATCCTAGAAATCATGCTATGCTTAAGTATACGAGATTCTCATTATTTCCAAAAATTAAATTTAATTAACTAAACATCATTAAAATAATTTAATGATAACTAAATAATCAACTCGTTCAATTCATGATCACTAAATGATCAACTTCTTTATTATATGGGTATCAAAAATAGAACTAACTAAATAATTAAAAAAATTGTTAGAACTTAAATTCCATGTTCAACCCAACCCAAGCTACACGTCCTGCGGCTCTGAAAGAAAAGATAATTAGTAGAGAGTAAGCTTTACAGTCCAGTAAAAATTTTAGCATGCTCACACTATCATAATAAAATAATTAAAAAATAATATATAATATTATAAAATATCATGATCATCTATAACAACATATGTCATGCGATGTAAAATGTTATATCATATAACTCTTGTGATCATCATGAATCAAATTTAATCATCTTAGGATGCGCGGCATTGGACCACTATAACTACGTTTCTGGCCCGTGATGGGGCATCAATAGTTTCACATTTTCGGCTTATTGCAGGGATCGATGTTACTATATTTTTGGCCTGTAATGGGGCATCAATGTTTCTATATTTTTTGCTTGTAACGAGGCATCAATGATACTATATTTCTAGCTTATAGTGGAGCATCAATACATGGCTAATTCAGTGCACCACTACCCATCATACAATCTTAAAATCAGTTCATGCTCGTTAATAAATTTTATATCAGAATATACTCTTTCATCCAATGAGATGCACATGAATACCGGAATTATCCAACTAAGATCAACAATCTATAATTCATATAAAACCACATATACTAAATATATGAATATATATAATGGATGACTATCAAATACTACATGTACTTAATAAATAAGAATATTACATACAATTATCGCATCACATGGAGCAAAATCATCGATGCATAAAATAATTTTTTATATAATTAGGTGATTGATGTTCATAAATTCTTATCTCTATCAATAACAGACTTAACACGTTAGATACCAATCTGCACTCGGATCTCAGCCTATATACTAGAAAATTTGGTCGATATTCTTTATTCGAAAAGTTATCCTCCTACAATAATATTCTTAATTTCAATAAATAATTTTATAGTAATTATAAATCTAAAATTTTTTACCTGAATTTCATCTGCGATTCACCTACTGATACCCTAATTTTATCATATTTTATGATTAATGATATTTACCGATTTATGTAACTCGTTTAATCCATTTAATGTGCATCCCTAACAAATTCTATGGTAAACCAGCTCTATCATCATCTAAATTCACCATAGGATCTGGAGCTTGTCGAAGTAACTGTACGATGCCAGGATCGAGAATCTATCCCACACCCATAACTATAGTAGCAACAAAGGACCAGTTATATCAGTAGCATCTCTCCTACTCATCCTACACAACTCTTTACACAACTATGCGAGCCCTGCACTACCCCATCATAATGTTTTGTAGTCTTAAAATCCGCCAGTAAAGGAAGAAACATGAGATGCATCAGCTCCAGACTTACCAATGAACAAACACCCACCCATCAGCCACAAAATATATGCTCGAGCATAGCACTGTATCGCTATCTCGTCAGCATCAAAGGCTAGCTTATAAAACTGATCCATTAGCTAGACCATGCTTAATCGTAATGCCTAGAGTCTACCCTGTGGAGGGAAACCCCTAATAAATCCTAACAAACTTGACTCCAGTCTACCTGTGTAGTACCTGTCATCGGTAGACCATTAACTGGCAAACATAACTGAATAGCAATATCCTAAAGGATGATGGTGCACTCTCCATGTGGTAAATGAAATATATGTCTTTGAATGCCAATGCTCCACAAGAGCCATAATCAAATACCAGTCCAACCGTATGTATCCTACATGAGCAATACCGTAAAATCCTGACTGCAATAAATAAGGCAATATATCCCCATCGAGCGATATCGATCTGTGCATAACTAGCTCTCCACATCGACATGGCAATATAATAGTCTCCTACCTGTCCCATGCTATTAATGATCGATGTGTATCCTGATCGTATAATATGAAATGATCTGATGGATTGGGATCCATAACTATAATAGGCAATAAGCTAAAGTAAATCTATTAAGTAAGCACAAAGTCCACTTGATGAACCATTTTTTTCTTATAAAAATGATAATTAAAATATATACAATAAAAATGTGAATAACAATTCTTAAATAGACAAAAACATCATATATAGAAAGACTATTACATGCCAAGATAGAAATAAGAATTCATCAAAATCCTTACAATAAAACTACAATCGATCAAACATAATAGAAAGTCATGACATAAACCATTAATGCATGAAAGCTTTTTCCAAGCTGCAACCATTTCTCCTATCCTGATATATCAATAAAATATAAATAGAAAAATATCAATCTAGTACATGTCATAATCAATAAAAAATTCTCACATGAAAAAGAGAATAAGCTGATGTATCTAAAAATACCTATGGAATGTCGCTTGTAAATGAAAACTAATCTACATGTAAAGCTCTTGGACAAGATCATCTGTCATGCCCTTCCTCCTTACAGATTGTACACCTGTGTTTGTTTCTAGATTATCTAACATCCATATAATTCCTAATTTTGGTGGAATGTAGCTTACCCTTCCGTCTCAACCTATTTTTATCGGGTATGATGATACCATCTCGACTTTGTTAAGACCAATATTTTTGGTGCGAAATTGGTTGAAATTGAGATGTATAAGTTTGATGATAGTTATGTAATGTATAACATCGATCAACATATCAATAAAAATTAATTGTAATATATGCACATGCAGCCATGATATGAGAGCAAGATAAATGATAACACTACTATTTCTGGCATGTACATGTCCGCTATGAAAGTCGCACAACCTATAATTTAATATAGCATAAGTCAATATATAAACTATATACTATAAATTTCTTTTTGAAAAAATTTGGAAAGATACAGTCATATGTGTGTTGTTGCCTCTGTTCATGTTTGGACCATACCTTATGGTCTGGACTTGAAATAATCCACTAGTTTTATTGAATCTTATAACAGTATGCGATGTAGCTTTGGCTTACTTGGAGATTACATGTTCCATAACAAAATGAGTAAATGTTTCATTTATATCAATTACATCATTTGCCTGAGCACGTCGATCTTCAAAATATGATATAAGTCAAAAGAAAGTCAATTGCACCAATACAATTATTGGTAGGAATCTAGCATTTTTTAAAAGTTCATTAAAATACTTAGATATATTTGCTGTCATCATTCCATACTGTCAACCATCATCATGTGCATATGTCCATTTCTCTAAAAGGATATCATTCAGCCATTGAACAGCTTCTAAATTAATTTTTTTAATGTTTCTCATATATTTCTAAAATTTTCTAGGTCGTGTTTGCATTTTAGCTTTTTTCATCATATCCCATAATTTTGGATCATGAAATCTTGAATTGAAATTGCTTGCCACATGATGCAGGTAATAAACATGATAAGCATTCGATGGCTGCCAATCCAAATGCTTATTTTGCACTATAGCTAGTATACCAGCATGTCAATCAGAAATTAGATAAATATTCTGACATGATGTAACAAAATTTCTGATACAAGCTAAGAACCACCTCCACGTATCAGCTGACTCTTCATCGATAATACCAAATGCAAGTGAAAATATCTGATTATTTCCATTAACAGTAGTTGCAATCATCAACTTCTTCTTATACTTTTCATATAAGAAAGTAGCACAACACTTATGACCGGCCGATAATATTTAAACCCTTCAATCGAGGGTGCAAGGGCCCAAAAAATATGATCATATTGAGCACAAGCTAGAATACCAGTAGAAGTGCTGATGAATTTCATCCAAGAGCTGGGATTAAATTCTTCTTCAGATTGCAACCATTTTGACAACAATTCATATAACATATTCCAATTCCCGAACAGCATGGCTATTGCCTTTAGCTTGGCATCCCATAATTTTTTGTAACTAGGTGTATAATTGTATTTGTTCTTTATCACCGAACCAAGTCCAATGATAGTAATTATAGGAATTTCTTTCACCAGGCCCGTATTTTATTTGCAATTAATGTAGAGTCCAGTCCATAATGATTTTGAGATATTATTATAGATATACAGGTATGGGGATCAATATATCATGAGATCTCCAAATAATCATGTCGTTTAATAGCTCTCACCATTCATTGACATCTCGACTCTCTATTCTTACATTTTACAAGCCATAGATTGGGATTAGACTCAATAACCTTGAATTCGTGATGTCTTTCAATAGAATACTGCTTTACTGTAGTCTATAATTCTGCCTTATCTATAAAACGAAGTCCTTTACATAATTCTTCATCTCTTTGACATATAACATATTGTTCTTGCAATGTAAAATACATAGATACATTAGCAGCATCCAATCAACCGAGTGAATGTTTCGAAAGGAGCTTCAAATATAGTATAATTTGGAACAGAGATGTCTTGTGGACTTTATACAAGTTCTGACATTCCAGCTTTATTAAATTCATCAGCCACATCATCTTTACTATCTTCATCATTTTCATGAAAAAGTTAATTATCTACATGCACTGTATCATCAACAGCTATGTATAGTGATGCTTGTCTAATATTACTCTCCGACACATCACTGTCCACTATATATAACGGATCTTCTGTAAATCTTGAACTAGTATTTTCTAAAATATTATCTACGATGTTGGACTATAGTATGAAATAGCCTGTTCACTTACATGAGTTGTTGCTATATTTCGAACAGCAACTTCATAATCATCATATTCATAAACAGGTTTAAGAGCTTCAATGATTTCGATATTTATGTACAACTCTGCACCCGATATCATGAATATGAACTGATAATTGAAAACATTATCGCCATGTCTTCATCATCGGTTAGTGGGACAGATTCATACTTTACAAATATCAGCCAGACAACTTGCGGATATCTATAAATAATTATTTTTTTTCAGTTCTGTCTATATGGAAGACTTTATATATTTTGTTCTCCAACTCTTCAAATGTCATATTTTTTTAATTCTAATTACCTTTTTCGGTCCCTAGTTATACTCAATTCCATATTTTTCATTAATGATAGAATCATTAATATAACATAAGGTTGTGATTGTTTTCCTCATTTTACCCTACATGTTTAATAAACAAAATATATTTAGACATAACTTTCTCAAAATATATAATGACATCATAAAAAACTAATTAAACAAAATAAATAATTAACAATGAAATCAGAAAAGTAATTATTTTATTAAGTACATAAATATAGATTTTAATATATTTTTGAATTAATATCTACGTATGGAGTTTATAATGACTTAAATGATAAATGCATTCTATCATCAACTAGTAGATAAAGATAGGTCCTATCCCATTCAGGAATTGTATTAATTTTACAAGTTAGCATACAGTAAACAAATTATGTGTTATGGAGGTCGAACAAAATTTTGACAGTATTTTTTCTTGGTTCTCTATACACAAATAATTATGTGTGCAAAGAACTAAAGAAAAATACTACTTGAAATTTCATTTGGTCAACATTACACATTGTTTATTTATTATAAATAGACCTATAAAATTAATTATAATTTTCAAACTATCTAAATTGGACAATCAATTGATTAATGTGCATAATTCTCATATCCATACAAAATTATAAAAGTATATGTATACTATACAATATATATATTAATCAATTAATAGGTCTACGATTCAATGCAATACAAATTATATATATATATATATATATATATATAATTGAATGATTAACCTAACAAGTAGTTTCAAAACATAATTACATCAATAATAATAATTTCTATATATTTTATACTATAAATATGCATGCTATACATTTAAAAAATAAAAAAATAAAATTACAAATATGTAGGCTACATATTTCTAATATTTTTGCTCAAAAGAATTTTTTGTATACTATGATTATATTTTTTTAATACATAAATTTATAATATGATTAATGTAACATATAGTTAACAACTTTATTCACAACTTAATAATTTATTTATATACCATAACTCTCTAATTTTTATTATTTAATTATTTATATATTATAAATATTTAAAAATTTTAAATAATTATTATTTATACTAAATTATATTTAAATTTATCAAGATCTTCTATTTATACAATATCTTTTATCATACTATTAATGTTTGTAAGTACTATATGATTTTAAAAATTACTTTAATACAGCATATACATTACTAACTTTATTTATAATTTAATATATTAATTTTATACCACCACGTATTCATATTTAATTAAATAATTATTTACAAGCTATAAATATTCATACATTATAAGTATTTAGCAATCATACCATAATTTATTTATATCAAATAAATTATATCATATTTGTAATGTATTCTATTTATACAATAAATTTTATTATGCTATTATTATTTTTAAATTTTTTTTTTATGATTTATTTAATATAATGTGTATGTTAATAACTTTATTGATAAATTAATAAATTACTTATATAGCGAAACAAACTCATTTTTAATTAATTATTTATTTACATGCTATAAATATTTATATATTTTAATTATTTAGTATTAACATCATAATTTATTTATATTAAATAAATTAATTATTTGTATACCTTTATTAATTAGTTATATCTATATTAATATATTATTCTTACATAATTATATACTCATTTATAATTAATTAATTATTTAAATTCTATAATAATAAAATAATTTGAATCATTAATTCATAACAAAATAATTTCAATAATTTAATACATATTTAAATTTACTAACAGGATATTTTTATCTTTATAATTTCATCTACATTTAAAATTAAAATTATTTTTTTAACATGAAGTCTATAAATTATCTTTTTCAATTTTGATTAAGTAAATTATAGATATTTACCAATCTAATAATTCTTTGAAGCTTAATACTATTTTACAATTTTTTATAAAATCGAAATATAAATTTATCTCTAAAGAGATATCATTTTTTGAAATATTAAATTATAATATAAGCACCACAAATAACTAAAATATATAAATATCAAACAACAAGATATAATTACATTGCTAAAAAAATAAAAAAACTATGAGACCGGAATATTAAATCTCAAAAATTAAATTAATAAATACAAAAAAACTATAACAAACAAGAAACTATAATAATAATATTTTAATAATTAAACAAAGTAAAAAACCAAGAAATATACTTGCAATACTGGATGGAAAATAGCAATTTTTTTGGACCGAATCAACTAGGACCAGATTGCACTCGGGCTGGATCTAGACAGAAAAATAGGGATCAACTTAGATCGGACCAGAGTATACTTGGGATGGATCTGGACAGAGAAACAAGAAAACAATATCATCGAGTTAAAAACCGAAAAGTATGGTCGGAGTGGGACAGGAAGAACAAGAACTCGAGAAGATAGGGCTGGGAGTGGGATAGGAGGAAGGAGAGCTCAAGAAAGATGGGACCGGAACTTGGAAGATGAACACAAGAAAAAAATCAAAATGGATATAGGTGCCTCGACTGCGAAATTACATGTCGGAGCTGCAATTTCTCAATAAAATTGTAGCTTGTACATGCAATTTCATTAAAAATCACAGCTCCAAGCCGTGATTTCAATGCCACGTGTCCAATACATTGTGCCACGCGCCAGCCTCCAAGCCACATGTCCAAGCTTAACTTCCATGTGCCAAAAAAATACCTATTTTGATAAATAAATTTCTAAACATCTATTTTAATAATTATTGGTTAAAATAATATTATTTAAAAAAAAAATTCTAACTCGCGGTTGATCAAAATATTTGTCCTCCTTCCATGTGATCCAATGAATCTCCACCATTCAAAAATTGCAACCCCAAAGACTTTAAAAGATCACAACCGTCAAGATCTTTTCAAGGTAGATTTATTTTTTTTATTTGATAACTGGCCGATTCTTTTTTTTTTTTTATGAAACGATGTATTCATTGCACAGAACGAGTATGAATACAACCCAAAGAGTTGGCCAAAATAATATCCCTGAGTTGTACAGGGGCAGAATGCCAATCCGACTATAGTATAAAATCCGAATGATGAGCCACAAAGGAAGCCACCCAATCAATAACAGAATTGGCCTCCCTATAAATATGCCTAATCAACACTAAATCACAGTCCTGCAACATGAGCCTGATGTCGCAGACGATAGGATGAGCTGCCGGGGCTGACGAGGAGTGTATAAGCCAGGATATGATGATGGCAGAGCCACCCTCGATGATCAATCGATCAAGATGAAGAACCTACCGAGCATACCTAATCCCAGCCCACGCAGCATATAACTCCACAGCAGGAACTGAGGAGTCCATGAGGGGGATACCACCGCAGCCAGGAATCCTAGGCGGGAGTCCCGAATGAGGGGAAAACCTACGGCGAAGGCTCCCGTCGATGCTAACAGTGACGAAAAGCGGAGGAGGGGGTTCCCAGGAAATAAAAACCCCCGGGATGCTCGACGAGCGAAAGGGGAACCCCAGGTCTCCGTCGACATCACCATCGACCTCCGGTACTCGATGGCAGCACTCCCAGCTCTCTCCAGCAGCATCCTTGGAAAACACGTTGCGGATGCAAAAATCTGCTCGTTCCTAGAAATCCAAATATGATAAGCCAGGTAAGCAATACAGGAAACCTAGATCGTAGAAGCCGTCCTTAACAGTGAATAAGAGTTAACTATGTGATCCGGCTAGGAAGAAGGGTCATGCAGGCCAGCCAATCTCCGAATCATCAAATCACGACTATAGAGAAAGATGGCGTGAGACTGCGACTCGTCCGGAGTCTCACAAAAAGGACAATCAGAAGTAATGTGAATACCTCTGGAAATAAGAAACTCGCGAGCAGGGAGGTGGTGCCAGGCGAGTTTCCACATAAACAGAGAGACCCTTGGGTGAACTAGTAATGTCCAATCCAGTGATAGCTCCAAGACATATGATGGTCCAAGGTGGGACGTCCGATGAGGTCAGAGATCGGCGCACGGGATGATGTCGTATGTCGCCAAACTCTGGTGTCCAAGCACGGATGAACTAGTAGGGCTATGGACAGAACCCTGAAGCCGAGAATATCCCTGAAGATGGATAGAACAGCATCTCTATTCCAACTGGCTTGCCCAGCTGCAAAAGATCAGCAATGGTAATGGAGGGAGGCATAAGCACTAAGATGAAAGTGGGCCATCAAATCAAAGGAATGTCCGATATCCAAGGATCATGCATAAATCTCATCGATCGGCCATCCCCTATTACCCAAGATAGCTGAGGGATGATGAGCGGCGCCCTATTACCCTAGATAGCCGAGGGTAGTCACCGGAATCTGTCGGGATGTCTCCATATTTGGCCCTCATGAAGGAAGACCATATACTGTCCGGACATAAAAAAAACGTGGCAGCATGTCTGGACAGAAAGGCCTCTCTCCTATCTATGAGAGAGGGAATACCCAAGCCTCCAATCTGAGTCAATCGACAGACCATATCCTATATCATCCGATGAATCCTCCTGCAAGCAGAAGATGAATCCCATAGAAAGGAGCGAATCATCTGCTCGACCTTGATAATGATACTCTTGGGGATAAAAGCGTTGGACATCATATAAACAGGGAGAGAGGGTAGGACAAAGCGAATAAGAGTAAGCTTGCCCATCGTCGTAAGAGATTTAGCCTACCATCCAGCAATCCTATCACTTACTTGATGCCAATAACGGGACGCACTCATTCCTGGTCAGCTTGGTGCCAGATATGGGTATACCCAAATAATGGAGAAGACGCTGTCACTCCTGAATACCCAGCATATGAATAATCCTGCAACGGAGAGTAGAAGAAATCGTGGGACTGAAATAAACTCCAGATTTGTGGAAATTCACCTTCTGGCCTGAAGCATAATAGTAATGCTCAACCACTCTCCTGAATCCCCTGGTATTAGTCAGGGATGCCCGACCAAGTAATAAACAATTATCCGCAAAGAAGAGATGAGAAATCGACGAGGCTCCTGGCCTAGAGATATAAGGATAAATGTGTAAATCCCGCACTGCCGCAAAAAGATATCTGGAAAGGAAGTTAAACACAAATGATAAATAAGGGGACAGAGGACAACCTTGCCGGAGACCATGAGTGGATCGAAAGAATTCCGTGGGGGATCTGTTGAGCAGAATAGAGAAGGATGGAGCATTAATGCAAGTCATAATTTTAGAAATCCATAAGTCGTGAAAATCAAAGTCTTCCGGTGCCTTGAAGAGAAAGGTCCAATCCACACAATCATATACCCTCTCCATATCCAGCTTTATAGCCATAAGACTGTACCGCTGAGATGCTCGATGAAAATCATGTATAAATTCCTGAGCAATTAGAATATTGTCAGTAATATTGTGGTCCCCAATAAAAGCATCCTGCTCGGGGCTAATCAGCTGAGGAAAAATAATTTTCATCCTGTTCGCCAACAACTTGGCACATAGAGTATTACAGAGGTTGATGGATCAAAAATGAGAAGGCTGGAAAGGATCATGTCGCTTCGGAATGAAGGTGATATAATTTGCATCCAGTTAAGAGGCATAGTGACAGTATTAAAGAAGAAATATCGAAAGAAAAAATGGTGGGAAGCTGTCAGGACCTGAAGCTTTATCCTTCATCAAGGATCAGAGAACTGATTTTACTTTCTCCTGAATATCTGATTTAAAAATAAAAAATTATGAATAGCAAAAACTAAAATTTTAAAAAACATAAATAAAATAAAAATAAAAATAATCCATCTTACAGTAAAATATTAGAGAAATTTCTTTCTGATACTTGCTTCTTTCAATGCACGTAAGTAACGGCCGTAGAAAGGATCAGTGAGTCGGGCAAGAAGCCCAAAATTTTTTTTTTAAAATAATATTTTTTAAATAAAAATTATTAAAATAGGTGTTTCGGGATATATTTATCGAAGTAGGTGTTTTGCATCGACGTGGTGGTGACGGGGCATCTAAGTTCGGCTTTTCAAAAGATGAAATTAGATTTCGTCTTTTGAAACGACGAAATTCTTATAAATTCATATTTTATTATTTTATTTTAAAATTTGATTTGATATGTATTTAAGTGATGCGACATTGAAATCGTTTTTTGAAAAGGCAAATTCAATTTGGAATCGTCTTTCCAACGAACGAATTCAAAATCAATTTCTTTTTATAATTTTATAAATATTATTATTATTTTTAAATAAAATTAATAAATTTTAAATTTAAATAAATAAATAATAAATAAAAAATTAGTATTAGTTAAATTTATATATTATTTTTTGATAATATTAATTATTATATTATTTTAAGATAATATTAATTAAAAATAATATTAATTAACTATATAAAAATAATATTAATTTAAAATTAATAATAATTTAACTAAAAATAATATTAATCGAAAATAATATTAATTAAAAGATATTATAATATATATTATATTATAATTATTATTTTATATTCTAAAATATAATGAATATATTATAATTTATTATATTATATATTATAATTTTTATAATATAGTATAAAAAATTTTAAAAAAAATAAAAAAATAAAAAATAATCATCATGTCGATACTATTCGGTCGCTAGCCCGGTACCAGTTCGGTCGACAGCCCGGTGTCAGTCCGATCCCTTGCTCAGGAGCGGTGGCAGGACCCCGACGACGGGATCGGCGATCGGGTCTGTGGCATGACTGGGGCTAGACCGGTGACAGGATCTTGGCGGTCGGATAAGTAATCGGACCCGGGTGGCCGGACCGGCTGCCGGATCGGGGGCCGCAACTGGGCTCGCATCGGGGGCCGGACCGGGGGCGGCCGGACTAGCGGCCGGACCGGGGTCCCGGACCGGGGGCCGGATAGGAAGTCGGACCCGGGTGGCCAGACCGGGGCTGCAACTCGGGCCGGACCGAGGGCCGAATCGGCGGCCGGACCGGGGGCCGGATCGGAGCCCGCATCGGGGGCCGGATCGGGGACCCCGGTCCGGCCGCTAGTCCGCTAGTCCCCCCGATGCGGGCCCAGTCTGGCCGCCGGTCCGGCCCCCGATGCGGGTCCCAGTCCGGCCGTCGATCCGGCCCCGGTCTGACCCCAGTTGCGGCCCCCGATCTGGCAGCCGGTCCGGCCACCCGGGTCCGATTACTTATCCGACCGCCAAGATCCTGTCACCGGTCTAGCCCAGTCATGCCACAGACCCGATCGCCGGTCCGGTCGTCGGGTTCCTGCCACCGCTCCTGAGCAAGGGATCGGACTGACACCGGGCTGTCGACCGAACTGGTACCGGGCTAGCGACTGAATAGTATCGATATGATGATTATTTTTTATTTTTTTATTTTTTAAAATTTTTTATACTATATTATAAAAATTATAATATATAATATAATAAATTATAATATATTCATTATATTTTAGAATATAAAATAATAATTATAATATAATATATATTATAATATCTTTTAATTAATATTATTTTTGATTAAAATTATTTTTAGTTAAATTATTATTAATTTTAAATTAATATTATTTTTATATAGTTAATTAATATTATTTTTAATTAATATTATCTTAAAATAATATAATAATTAATATTATCAAAAAATAATATATAAAATTTTAACTAATACTAATTTTTTATTTATTATTTATTTATTTAAAATTAAAATTTATTAATTTTATTTAAAAATAATAATAATATTTATAAAATTATAAAAAAGAAATTAATTTTGAACTCGTTCGTTGGAAAGATAATTCCAAATTGAATTCGTCTTTCCAACAAACGAATTCAACGGCGCATCACTTAATTACATGTCAAATCAAATTTTAAAATAAAATAAAAAAATATTGATTTATAAAATTTCGTCTTTTCAAAAGATGAAATCCAATTTCTTTTCAAAAGACGAAATTCAATTTCATCTTTTAAAAAGCCGAACTTAGATGTCCCGTCACGTCACGTCGATGCAAAACATCTACTCGGTAAATATATCCCGAAACACCTATTTTAATAATTTTTTATTTAAAAAACATTATTTTAAAAAAACGTTCAGCCCCAAAGGCATGTGGCGTGGAGGTGGGCCCACCGACACCAACCAATGAATGGGACCTCCTTGTTCGGCAGCCTTTAAAGGAACCCACGCCTTTACGACAGCCAATGGTCGAGTGCCACGCGGGGCATGCGATGGGCCCGGAAAGATTCCATCTTCCAGCCCCAGCTGGGAATCCATGGGAGGTTATCGTTGGGAAATTATGGTGGTTCAGTCAGTCCGTAACATAAAATTAAAAGAGGTGCACGGTCCCAGTACATATAAAATATAAAATATCTATGCGGGTAATGCTTCTGAGCTCCAAGTATACGCCTGATTTGCTCTCATATACAACCTTTTTGGGACGATACGGATGTCCTGAAATATTTAAAAAATATATGCCTAAATGAAAAAAAAAATCATGGTTACGAATGAAATAATAATTTGTATGTACATAGATTAGCTGTTGACAATAACGAACAATAAAATTATTTATTATTATTATTATTATTATTATTATTATTATTATTATTATAAAAATAATTTATTTCATCTCTGATGGTAAAGTAAGTACATGTTGAATATAATACAGATGATTTGACAAGCATGATAGAGATGTACAAAGAAGATATCGATCGTCATTGGCTACTAATCGATTCTAAGATTGAATTATTACCAACTATTAATAATCTCGTCGGCTGCTCTCCGACATTCATTCCAATCAGTTTTATAAAAGATCGTCGGTGTCATCGCCAAACATTTTTTATGACTATTCTATAATTTTGGTTGATCAACAACTTGAAGTTGAAATGATTCATGATCTCTGCATTATCGTCATTAATACGTTGGCCATATTCTATCTCGTTATCTCTTACTGCTAACATTTTTGTTATAATAAACTAGAATTATTCATTCATTTTAATAAAGAATTTTCTACAACTACCTTCCAGTAACCCACTACCTTTAATGAACTCTGATTCTCTGGATTGCAATGAATCAGGCTATTATGAATTGCTTCGTAACCCCCTTTATATAAAAAAGAGAAGGGAGAACCTTCAAATAAGTTTTAAGCTAAACATTCTCTTATACATGCTAATGCTCGCACCCTTCCACTCATCCTCTTTTATATTATTCTCACTCTCCAATTAACTTAATCATCGAAAAATTCCCACCAAAAAACTCTTGACTAGTATAGACTTCATTTTATAAGTTCTCTTTGTCGAAAAGATGCCATTGATATCTGACCAACCTTTAACGCCAACCTCGCCACCCAGATCATAAAAAAATTGCAATAATAGTTCTAATAGAAATTAATGATCAATGATAAAATGATGATATTAATAATTAATATTTATTTCTATATAGTTAAAAAATAAATTTGATCATGCATAAAATATAATTAAATTGCTTAATAGATGTTAGCATGAAACCATATTACTACAATATTTTTTTATTATCTAGGTTCATTCTCTTCAAGTAGAAAATATCCTTTATATATATGTATGTATGTATATGTACGTATGAGACAACCTAATTTTTATTATTGTGAAGAGATTCTTTATCATAAATATTATTGTTGCCGGCAAGATCGCCGTAGCCTGTAGCTGCTGTCGACATCGGAGCGCGCTTCCTTCGCTATCTCGCCGTCCGGTAGACCTGGACCTGCAAGACAGGGGTTAGTGACCCAGGCCGGAATTTCTGGCGGGGGCACTCCGACGGTCAAGTCAGTGACAATCCAGGGGAACAGATCCTTCTAGTCAAGCCCCTCTTGATGGACTCCACACGAAGAGGAGTAGTGTGGAAGTGGGATGCAAGTATGTCGGGGGAAGAGTGGCCTGGCTAGAGGGAGTCTCTACGTGGCCCTTCCGCCCGACCTTGCTCGAGGATGCTGGTGGTGCCATGCTCCTCTTCTTGGTGGAGCTTGCACTTGTGTTCCAGTGTTATGGCTTATGTCTTGCCTGTGTTGTGGTTGTTACCTTCAAATTTTTGTGAACTAGGTTACTGTTGGACGTTCGTCTTGGGATCTCCACCGGGCTGTCAGGCGCGTGCGATAGTGTCCCGAGGAGCTTTTCCCAATTCATGATAAGGGAAGCTATCATGTGCTCTGACATTCCCCTTGGTCGTCTCATTCCGGAAAACCTAGCAGTGCCTCGATTGGTGGGCCGCCGCTCCCGGGATTCGAATCTCCTGGTTGACTTCCTCTCTAGAGTGGTCCAGGCGGTTGGTGAGGAGCGTGACGCCTTGATCAGTGGGTTTCTCCCCTTTCTGGTGTAACCGGTGGCTATAGGTAGTCGATGCGGTTTGGCAGGTGTCCCGGTGTAGTCCTCGGGGGGCTTGCTGGTGTCACGGGATGGCAGTGCTCATGTTTGAGCTGGGGCTGAGCTGGAATGGTAGGGCTCGCTTCGACCCAGACGCCCCGTGCTTGCAGGATCGCCTCGGTGGAGGAGGGTAGAGTGCGGGCCCGCTCCAGAGGGCTCGACCTCGGAGAGGCTCCACATGATGGAGGAGGGCTGAGCTCGACTCCGACCACAGGGCTCGATCTCCGAGGTTCTCGCTTTGGAAGGCAGAGTGCGGGCCTGGTCTAGAGGGCTCGACCTCGAAGAGGCTCCACGTGGCGGAGGAGGGCTGAGCTTGACTCCAACCACAGGGCTCGATCTCCGAGGTTCTCGCTCTGGAAGGTAGAGTGCGGACCTGGTCTAGAGTACTCGGCCTCGGAGAGGCTCCACGTGGTGGAGGAGGGCTGAGCTCGACTCCGACCACAAGACTCGATCTCCGAGGGTCTCGCTGTGGAGGGCAGAGTGCGGGCCCGGTCCAAATGGCTCGGCCTCGGAGAGGCTCCACATGGCGGAAGAGGGCTGAGCTTGACTCCGACCACAGGGCTTGATCTCCGAGGGTCTCGCTCTGGAGGGCAGAGTGCGGCTCTGGCCTAGGCGTTCCAAGCTTGCAAGACCGACCTGGCGGAGGACGGAGCTCAGCTCGTTGTCTCGAGGTAGCTCAACTCAGCTCGGCAGAGGAGTCCGGGCAGGAGAATCAACGTGGCGTCCGGCACGGTGGCTTCCTTTGACGTGGTGCCAGTCAGCTCCCCCATGTCAGCGATTCCGCCATACCATTTGCCCCCCACTCCCAAGGCTCGCTAGTGCACGGTGCTCGATCTGAAGGAAGTAATTATGGTGCTGACGTGGAAAGACGGAGATCTGGTGCAATGATGGCCATGATTGCTGGCGCTTCATGAGATGGTCCTGCAGGCCAATGCGGGGGTGCCATGTGGCCACGTCCGAGGAGTAATTAATGTTGGCATAGGATTCAGAGCGGCCGGGATGCCGTTTTCGTTGATGGGCAATACGTGGCGTGGATCCGTTGGTGGAGGGGTCGTATCGGTATGGATCCATTGGATCATTTCGAAATGAAAAGAGGGCCTTACCCGAAAATCCATTCTTTTGAATTCTTCGCACCTGCTGCTGTGTTCAAGCTTTCTTCTTCCTCCCAATTGCCTCAGATCTTCTAAGGAACCGGGTTAGTCCCTTCTTTCTTCCCCCTTCGCCAGAGTGGGGTCCTTCTAGGGTCTCCTTCGAGTCGAGTTCGCTTTTTCGTCCTCCATCTCGAGTTCTTCACTTCTCTTATTCTTGAGGATGTCCCGCTTTGGCCCGGGCTTCCGCCCCTCCACTGATCAGGGCGAGGCCAGTCCCTTCGAGTAGAGGCTGGCGTCTTCTTCTTCCTCCGATGAGGAGGAGGATGTAGCTCACTTCGAGTTCAGTAGGAGGCGTTCTCCCGGTCCGGTGCTCATCAGGGAACCAGGGTCCGGTCCTTCTCTCCCTCCTCCTTCTTCTGTACCTGTTTCTGAGTCTGCCCGGTCCACAGGTCCTGGCAGGGTCGCCTCGACGATCACTGTCGAGGAACTGGGGACCGTTCGAGATGTCTATGGCATCCCACATTCTGTTCGGCTTATGATCCCTCGTTCAGGAGAACGGGTCACTTCCAGTGGCCCGGGCCGCATTGCTTTTTTACGAGGAGACCTTCTTAGGGGGTCTTCGCTTTCCTTTCCATCCTTTCTTCATGTCCGTCTTGGACAACTATCGTTTGGTCCCTGCCCAGTTAGTGCCAAACGCCATTAGGGTCATATTCTCCTTCATCGTGCTCTGCCACCTTCACGGGTTTGTTGCCCGGATTTGAAAGCTTTTAGCTTGACCCGGGCGTTGCAGTATCGGGCTGCTTGCTGTCGGTGAGCTTTGTTAAGGTCGGTGTAGTCTACACAGATCCTCGTTGTCTCTTGGTAGAGACAATGGCGTCGAGCAAGTTGAGCCCGGGCTGGCCCAAGATCACGTTGTAGGCGGAAAGGAGCCTGTGAAACCAGCAAGGGAGGTATGCACAGGTTTGAGTTGATCGGGAGAGAGGTTCATCTTGAAGAAGGCATCATAAGAAAGCACGCCTATGGAGCTTCCACTATCAACCATGATGTATTTTACAGGATGCTTCGCGATCATCCTCTTGACAACCATGGCATCATTATTTACATTTTTCCCCTCGTCTCTCCCTTCCCTCATAAAGGGGAGTACATTCTCAGGATCCCCTGCCCCCCGGGCTTTTTGGGCGCGCACGCAACTCCCCAGGAGATCATGCCCACCGGCTTCTCGGTGGGACAATTATCGATGACTGGAGCTGGTGGGAGAGCGACGAGCGCCTGGGATTCCACCTGAGGTCTGCCCCCCACAAACCTTTTGAGGTAGCCCCTCTTGATGAGTTCTTCAATTTCCCACTTGAGGTTGCGGCATTCCTCGGTATTGTAGCCATGGTCGCGGTGAAAGCAACAGTACTTTGCTTTATCACGGCCAGTGGAGGACTTCATCGGAGGTGGACATCTCAGGTAGTCCTCGCCTTCGATCTCCATGAGGATTTTCGTCCTCGAGGCGAGGAGAGGGGTGTAACTCTCCTTAGGAACGGGAGAGCCTTTCGGTATCGGCCCCCTCCGGGAGTTCGGGATTTGGGGTTCCGGCTTCCAGGTCCCGGGCATCTCGGTGAGGGTCGGCCCCTTCAGTGGCTTCCCGTCGAGCTCCCGCCTTGTACGGTCCGCTTCCTCTGTGCAGATGTACTTCTAGGCTCAGAGGAGGAGCTTGGAATAAGTCTTGGGGGGCTTTTTATCGAGCGAGTAGGTCAGGCGGGAGGTCCTGAGCCCTCGTTTCAGTGCCAGCATGGCAACTAGCTCATCAAAGTTGTAAATTTCTAACGCGATAGCCTTGAAACGGGCCACGTAGTCCCGCAGGAGCTCGCAGTCCTGTTGCCGGATGGAGAAGAGGCTATCTGCCTCTCATGGCAACTTTCTGCAGGCATCGAAGTGGGCCACGAACTTCTGCCCTAACTGGATGAAAGAGTTGATGCTCTTCGGCTCCAAACGGGTGAACCACACCCGGGGTGCTTTCCGGAGAGTGGCAGGAAAGGCGATGCAGAGAAGAGCGTTGGTGGTCCCCTGGACCCTCATGAGGGTCCGGTAGCTTTCTAGGTGATCCAGGGGGTCGGTGGTCCCATCATAAGGATCCACCTGCGGCATCTGGAACCGATGCGGGATCGGCTCTGCTTAGATTTCTTAGAAGAATGGGGAATGGGCGTCGTAGCTCACTGGCTCACTGGCGGAGCCCTGCATGTTGGCAAACCGGCGGGAGAACTCCGCCAGCTTGTGTTCATGTTCCTCCAAGCGCTTCTCTGCTGTGCGCCTGATAGCTTCGTCAGTAGACCCCTCCGCCGAAGGAGACGGAGAAGGCGACATGAGTGTCTGGCACCCATGGCGGAGGGTCTTGCTTTTCCTACCTCGATGGGGCCTTGATACTGCCCACCCGAGGTTCAGTGAGCAGCTCTCCCTGTCGGCAGACCTGGCTCGTTGCCTTTTTGTCGGAGTCTGATGACTACACCGGTTGTCGGTGACGGCCCGCGGCTACGAAGGCCTTCCTTGGAAGGAACACAGGCTATCGTGGGGAGCTACGGCATGGGCCGTCGGAGTTCCTGGCTGCTGGTGGGTAGCCAAGGACCGGTGCTAATACTGAAGCTGGTGCACTGCTGTGGCGAGGATCTGCATTTGCTGGGTGAGTGTGGCAAGCTGAGACTCCACCGGAGGTGGTTGAACTGGAGCGGATGGCCCTGCCTCGAGATTATGTGGGTTCCCTTGGGAAGGGGAGTCCCCTACATGGCTGACGGAGGCCTCTCGCGCTCGTGTCGTCACCATCCTTCCGTGGAGCGCCAATCTGCAAAGAGATGGAGGGCTTGACTTGGATCAAAGATCGTCCATAATGTCGCTCGTCCCCCTACCTGGCGTGCCAATCTATTGCCGCCAAGATCGCTGTGGCCTGTAGCTGATGTCGGCGTCGGAGCGCGCTTCCTTCGCTATCTTGCCGTTCGGTGGACCTGGACCTGCAAGACAGGGGTTAGTGATCCGGGCCGGGATTTCCAGCGAGGGCACTCCAACGGTCAAGTCAATGACGATCCAGGGGAACAGATCCTCCTGGTCGAGCCCCTCTTGATGGACTCCACACGAGGAGGAGTGAGTAGTGTGGAAGTGGGACGCAAGTGTGTCGGGGGTAAAGTAGCCTGGTTAGAGGGAGTCTCTACGTGGCCCTTCCGCCCGACCTTGCTCGAGGATGCTGGTGGTGCCGTGCTCCTCTTCTTGGTGGAGCATGCACTTGTGTTCCAGTGTTATGGCTTATGTCTTGCCTATGTTGTGGTTATTACCTCCAAGTTTTAGTGAACTAGGTTACCATTGGGCGTTCGTCTTGGGATCTCCACCGGGCTGTCAGGCGTGTGCGGTAGTGTCCCGAGGAGCTTTTCCCAATCCATGATAAGGGAAGCTGTCATGTGCTCTGACATTCCCCTTGGTCGCCTCATTCCGGGAAACCTGGTAGTGCCTCGATTGGTGGGCCGCCATCCCTGTGATTGAATCTCCTGGTTGACTTCCTTTCTCGGGTGGTCCAGGCGGTTGGTGAGGAGCGTGGCGCCTCGATCAGTGGGTTTCTCCCCTTTCTGGTGTAACCGACGGCTATAGGCGGTCGGTGCGGTCTGGCAGGTGTCCCGGTGTAGTCCTCGGGGGGCTCGCCGGTGTCCCGGGATGGCGGTGCTCACGTCTGAGCTGGGGCTGAGCTGGAATGGTAGGGCTCGCTCCGACCCAGACGCCCCATGCTTGCGTGATCGCCTCGGTAGAAGAGGGCAGAGTGTGGGCCCGGTCCAGAGGGCTCGGCCTCGGAGAGGCTCCACATGGCGAAGGAAGGCTGAGCTCGACTTCGACCACAAGACTCGATCTCCGAGGATCTCGCTCTGGAGGCAGAGTGCAGGCCCGATCCAGAGGGCTCGACCTCGGAGAGGCTTCACGTGGCGGAGGAGGGCTGAGCTTGACTCCGACCACAGGGCTCGATCTCCAAGGGTCTCGCTCTGGAGGGCAGAGTGCGGGCCCGGTCTCGGAGAGGCTCCACGTGGCAGAAGAGGGCTGAGCTCGACTCCGACCACATGGCTCGATCTCCGAGGGTTTTGCTTTGAAGGGCAAAGTGCGGCTCCGGCCTAGACGTCCCGAGCTCGCGGGACCGACCTGGCGGAGGACGGAGCTCGGATCGTTGTCTCGAGATAGCTCAGCTCAGCTCGGCAGAGGAGTCTGGGCAGGAGAATCGACGTGGTGCCCGACACGGCAACTTTCTTTGACGTGGCGCATGTCAGCTCTCCCATATCAGCGATCCCGCCACATCAATTATACTATTAGAATTTTTTTTTGACAATTGTTGATAAACTTGGATTATCATAGCTAATTGCAAAAAAAGAAAAAAAAAACAATCCTCGAACAAAAAATCATAGAACATGGTACCCTGCATTCCAATAATATCTAATAAAGTTGTTCGTATCTAGCTTCATGTACTTTTTATTATATTTATATTTGTATCAACATTTAAGTAAAAATTGAAAATAAGGAACCTATATTTTTTTAAAAGTCATATTCATTACATAATTGCAGTGTAACAAAATAACTAGTAGAAAATGATCAATGTTTAGAATTCGATCATTGGCATGCAACCTGGGAGAAGTATCTTCCAAACAATTATAATCACCGTTGGCTAAACGCTGCTCATACATTCAACCACCGCATAAATATTTTTATGAATCCACTCGGAATGGCCTTCTATGTTCCTTCTGGCAAGTGAAGCTAGTGGCATCTGCTCCTACTCGGCTTTCAGAGGGTTAGGTTGCGGTTCGGTTTGATTGGCTAACTCTCTCCACCTTTCTGGCTCCCTCTCTCCGCCTGCGGTCCTCTTTTCCTCGCCTTATCCTTTCTTCACCATCTCTCTCTCTCTCTCTCTCTCTCTCTCACTCATGAAAAGAAGAAAAAATCCATTTTTCAATAGTGTACAAAGAAGCCCGAAGCTGTCCACCACTATTATTTATAGGATAATAATTACTATTAAACAAAAAAAAATCACCCCTCCTGTAGTTATCCTTCGTATTATTATTGGTAATGTCATTATTAAATAATAAATTCCCTCCCCACCTCCCTTCCTCTATATAGCCAGTGGAGCCACCCCGCACGGAAGAAGACGAAGAAGAAAGAAAAAAAAAAAGGAGGCACCTTTCCTTCCTCTCCCCACCCAAAAATCACATTTTTACCTCCCCTTCGTCCCCTCCCTATCCAAATCCAGCGCCATGGGCCACCATTCCTCTACGGCGGCTGCAGCCGTCGCCGCCATCCTCCTCCTGGCCCTGGCCTCCACCGCCGCCGCCTCGTCCGCCGGCATGTCAATCCTGAGTTACGGGGAGAGGAGCGACGATGAGGTCCGCCGCCTCTACCAGGCCTGGAAGGCCCGGCACGCCCGGTCCTACAACGCGCTCGACGAGGACGAGCAGCGCCTCGAGATATTCCGCGACAACCTCCGCTTCATCGACCAGCACAACGCCGCCGCCGACGCCGGCGAGTACTCCTTCCACCTCGGCCTCACCCGATTCGCCGACCTCACAAACGAGGAGTACCGCTCCACCTACCTCGGCGTCCGGACCGCCGGCTCCCGCCGCCGGAACTCCACCGTCGGCAGCGACCGGTACCGGTTCCGCTCCAGCGACGATCTGCCGGACTCTATTGATTGGAGGGAGAAGGGCGCGGTCGTGGATGTCAAAGACCAAGGCAGCTGCGGTCAGTATCTTCTTTCCTTTTTGTTAGGCCGGCAACATTATTACTATTTTGCCCTTACAGTTGACGGTTAGACCGCTACATCCTTGCTTCTCTATTTAAGGGTATTCTGGTCATTTGGTCGACCGGAAAGTCTTTCCGTCAGCTAAAATTCCGATCAGTTTTAAGCTTGCTTGCTCGTGTTTTTAGATCTGCTATTATACTTGATTTTTTTTTTTTTTTTTTTTTTTGTTAGTTGATAATTTCTACCATGCTGCCAACCGTGTATGAATAAGAATTTGAAGGTGTGGATACGGTGTAAAATTACTGTGTCAGTAAAAGCAGTAAAGAAGAATTGGAGATCTGACGGTGTTTCTGTGTTCTGTTATGGTGTTGCAGGGAGCTGCTGGGCATTCTCAACCATTGCGGCGGTGGAGGGGATCAACCATATCGTTACCGGCGATCTGATATCGCTGTCGGAGCAAGAGCTGGTTGACTGTGACACCTACTATAACCAGGGCTGCAATGGTGGACTAATGGATTATGCATTCGAGTTCATCATCAACAATGGGGGGATCGATACCGAAGAGGACTACCCTTACACAGGCCGGGATGGTAGTTGTGACCAGTACAGGGTAACTTGCCAATTTTTCTCATATGTCGCTCATTCGGCCTCTATTATGTCCTTATTGGTTATAATTTTGATGGGGTGTTTTATTTTGTGGTGTTGCAGAAGAATGCGCATGTTGTTACGATCGATTCATACGAGGATGTTCCGATGAATTATGAGAAATCTCTGCAGAAAGCAGTAGCAAACCAACCTGTTAGTGTTGCTATCGAAGCTGGTGGCAGGGCGTTCCAACTTTATGAATCGGTAAGTTTCTAAGCACGCAACATGACGTTAGGTTGTTGGATTTGAATAACCATTTTCTATATGTTTGGGTTTAAGTGTTATGTCATATAATTTAACAAAAGCGATAATTTACTTGTTGATTCTGTCCCTTATACATGAATTGCTTCATAGATTGTCCATGATTATCCTGGAGAAGAACTCTTATGGTTTGAAATTATAATTTAGTGTAATAGATGTGGCTTCTAAAAATAATCAATTTTCTGCCAAGATCTTTGTAGCATTTTGAGTTTAGCTTGTATAATATGATCCGATGCTTGTTCGATCAATTGTATGCAGAATTTTGCAAATGACTCGGATGTAAGCATGGAAGACTTTCAACCATAAAGTACATTATGTAGACACTTGAAATATAAGCATGGGAAGAATCTTCTTTACCGTTTTTGTCTTTATATCAAGCAGTTTATTAAGTCAATATCTTCTCTGGAATTTGCGATGTGTCAGCTTTTCTGCTAGTATATTGGTCCTTGCCTTGCTGGTTGTTAACATCATGGTTGTGGGTTTCAGTTGCCATGTTTTACCCTCCTCTATGTCCATAAGATCGCTAACTACTGGTGATCTTTATTTATGATTTATGAGTTGTCTACAATATATTTCCATAGAGAATCATGGAGTAAAGAATTTCTCGTACATGAAAGCCCTAATCATGTTAAAGTTCAACTAGATGTACAGGTACAACTTTGATCATTGATATAGTCATCAACACCAATTTATAAATGCCCAGTTATCAGGTAATTAAGTGATTTATAAATGCTCAAAGTAATTAATTATATTGGAATTGGTTTGTTCCTTTTTCTGAAAAGGTATAATGATAGTTAGGGTTATAGTGGCATGCTGCCTGATCATGGTGGATGGTTGGTTGAAGATGGTGTATTCCATCTTTGCTTTATGGTCTATAAAATTCAAAATTAAGACCATGAGTAGCAAATTTTGCATTTGGATTTTGCAGTTTGGTCAAGTGATTCCTCTTGGAGCTATTTCTTATTTTAAGAAATGTAATTGAGACTTTCGGTATTCTGTAATAGGCTTGCTTTCTCTCATTATAATCACATGGCATCTTGGACCTTCAGAAAGTCCAAACTTGTCCTGGAGGCTTTCCTTGTCAACAAGGTTTTCTCAACAGCAAATGGAGACCCCATGCCTTTATGTTTTTCTTGCTAACGTATTTGTATTACTTGTAGGTTTAGCTTATCTAGAATTGGTCAGAGTATATTAACAAGCTCATGCGATCCATTACTGGATGCAGAACACCTTAATATGGACTGATTGCATAATTACTCTCTACACTTCATAGATCACGTCAAATTTTTTATTGCAACGAGACATCTAAACTATGTACAAGATGATATCTGAATTACATAAAAGACATTGATTATTGAACTTATGATCCTCTGGTTGCTTGTTTTCGACTTAAATGCATTTCCCCTGATCTTTTATTTATTTTGCTTTGAACTCAGGGAATATTCACTGGATATTGTGGGACTGAGCTGGACCATGGTGTAACCGCGGTAGGCTATGGCAGTGAGAATGGCCAGGACTACTGGATTGTCAAGAACTCATGGGGCTCAGAATGGGGAGAGTCTGGGTACGTAAGGATGGAGCGAAATATTAATGCGGCCACAGGCAAATGTGGTATTGCAATGGAGGCATCATATCCCATAAAGAAGAGCCAGAACCCACCCAATCCTGGTCCATCACCTCCTTCCCCTGTGAAGCCTCCAACTGTTTGTGATAGCTACTATTCCTGCCCAGAGAGCATGACATGCTGCTGTGTCTATGAATTTGGAAGCTACTGCTTTGCTTGGGGATGCTGCCCACTTGAGGGTGCGACCTGCTGCGAAGACCACTACAGTTGCTGCCCTCAGGAATATCCCATTTGCAATGTTAAGGAAGGAACTTGCCTAGTGGTAACTCCCTGCCTTTGGGAAATAAGTTTTCATGCTTTGTACTCATTATGCATCCTAGTCTGAAACCATCCCCATCAGCTGAGCGAAATTAAAACCGCTTGCCGATAATTTGGATGATTTCTTGGCGAAATCATCCGTGGCCTGATCCATGGTCAGGCTAGAGTGGCACATAGGTGGAAATCAGCAAATAACTAGGCATGCCAGTTAGTGGATTATAAAAAGAGTGCTACATAGATTCGAGCTTCCCATTGTCATTTTTGCAGTCTCACTTCTTTATTTTCTGTTGGTTGACAAACACTACTAGATTGTCCTCTCATAATTTAATTTTCAGATGACCAACCAATAGGAAGTTTTCCCTTCATATACGATAAATCCATCCTTATTTTGGGAAATTACAACTTATCCTATTTTGCTCACCTGATACCTTTTTCCTTAGTATAGCATGATACAGTGACTTTCAAACTTGATATGAGTCCATGTATGCTTTTTTGTTGAGGTAGCCTTTTTCACAGCGAACCATTTTTTTTTCTAATTATGTCATTTGGTTTGACAAACAGAGCAAGAACAACCCACTGGGAGTGAAGGCTACGAAACGCATTGCTGCAAAGCCATATTGGCCTTACTTTGGTGGTCAAGGCGAGAGAAGCAGTGCTTGAGGATGCATTGGTTTATTGCGCACATAGAAGTATGGAAGTGATGGCATTGGTACTCAACACTCGTGCGCTCTAATCATGAATTAGAGATAGCTGTTCCTGGCCTATCTGATGATAATTAGAAGCTCTTGTAGATATATCTGTCAGTTGTCAGATTAATTAAAGGACATTTTTATAATAGTTTGCTTTTTGTAATCATGATGATTAATTCAACTGGATTCACATGTTTTAATTAGCTGTATTGTTTCCCATCATCCTTTTCATGTTATTTATAGCATTCTATAGCATCCAATAAGAGCAAATTTAGCTCTCTTTTTTGAGTCCCTTTGGGATGTCGAGAGTGCCATTATCATGCAGCATGTTGCTCTGCACCAACTTTCAGGTCCACTGGATGTCATGGTCCACCTTGCTCTGGTTGTTCTGAGATCAAAGGAAAAGGCATTTGTTTCCTGACAAATTTAAGTTTGCGACAATACTTTCTTTTTGGTTCTTATGAGGCAATAGGTGATGATGGATGACCACCATATTTTGTCGGCTTTGAGCATCCTTTATCATCTATTGATCTTTATATCACCATTTTCCTCAAAAAAATAAGTCTTTGTATCACCAGAAATGGATAATCATCCAACAGAACAGTTTAGCAAGCAACATAAAATTTTCGGGAGACCTGATACAGGGAAAGGTTAAGAAGTTTTTAGAGAGAAGTATAGCTAGACCTCTCATATGAATTTTAGTGCTCCTTGCTAAGCTTGCCCTGGAGTGCACTTCTCCAAGACATTTGTCAGAACTCAGAATCATTCATTTACAAATTTATTTATCACCTACATAAGCTCAAAGCTGTTCTTTTTTGTTCTTAGACAAAAGCTGTACTCATCATGTTGCACATCATTTCTGCCAGATAATTGCTTTTGCTAGCTATTTGTGTGGCAAACTTAAAAGATATTTGCAGGCTTGCTGTAGGCATGAAGGATGTGGGAGACATCAGCCCCTGATATTTGCCTTAAGATTAGTGTGGTAATAATTGGTGATGCGAACATCCTTCTAATGAAGGTGGTCCAGAAGCTTTGAGTCTTGAGCTGATATGGTGCTTCTGGTCGAGTCACCTTCCATCTGGAGGGCCTCGCTGGATGCTTAAATGCCTCACCATAAATCCCCATGGGGAGTGGCATCCGAAGTAAAGAAGTTGAGGAAGAGAGAATGGGACAAGACTCGCTACCTTGTTTCAATAATTTTAAAAATTTCATATTCGAAGTATTAATAAAAATAAAAATAAAAATAAAAAAAGATGATCTATGCTGCCCTGAAAGTCTCTGGACTATTTGTTACCACAATTGTTAGCCCGATTCACTGAAGTCTCTCGAATTATTATAAGTTTGGTTTCTAGTGATGGACAGGGAAAAAAATTAAAAGAAAAAAAAGAAAAGAAAAGAAAGAACAATTAGTAGATGATCCAGTCCTGATCCATCCAAGCAGTGTAGACAGCAAAAACATTCAAATGAAATCAAACAAGGCAGAGCTAAAAACAAGGATCCAAGAGCAGCAGAAACATTTCAAGTCAGTCCTATCAGCAACTGTGTTGCGCCTCCGATCACCACAACATAGACAAAGCTAAAAACAAGGATCCAAGAAAATTGAAAGTCCCCAATAGTATGTTTGGTTTGGAGATGCTGGCAGCATAACTGCGGGGCTTCGGACATGACTTTCTAAAACGTTCCTCGCTGATTTCAATTGAGGTGGGAAGAAGTTGGACCAGGCAGGTGCATGCTTGCATTTCGAAACAATTTATTCTAATTAGCAAGGACCATATTATACAATGATAACCAGGAAGATTGCTTTGATTAATAGCTTGCAATCTTGATAAAGCAAAGCAATGAATGACATAACATGGTATAGTATAAAATAGGATAGCATAGTGTAGCATAACATAGCATAGCATATAGTATAACATAGTATGTACTAGTACAACATGGTATAGTATAGCATAGTGTAGTATAGTACAGAATAGTATAATATAGCATAGCATGGTATAGGATAGGATAATGTATATAGCATGGATAGAATATCATGGTGTAGAATGCATGGTATAGCATAGCATAGTATAGAACTTTCAATTATCCATGATAAAAAATTATTGTTATAAAATATTCTTAGTTTAATTATTTATTTATTTTGATATTCTAATCTACATAATATAATGATTAACATATATAATAACATTGCATGGTATAGTATAGTATATATATATATATATATATATAGTATGACTTCATATAATATAATAATATGGTAATAAAAAGATTTAACTGAAATCATGGTTAAAGCATCGACCAAAGAATCGAACACCATCTAAATTATTCTCAGAAAGTTGAAGTAGATATGCTTCGACCAACTCTTTGCTTGAATGAATATTTTCTGGCTAAAGCATCTCGGAATCCTTGATTTCCTTTCTGTAGGACTTTAGGATGATTGGAAGGTTGGATATTGACTGCTCCACAACCAGAAAGGTAGAGCATTGCGATGAATATCGGACATGCTTATCAAGTCAGCATAATATTGTATGGTATCACCATATGACAAGCTTAAGTTAAACTAAGAGCTAAAAGAGCAAGTATTCTTAGTATTCCCGTTGTTGTTGCATTTGCTTATCAAGTTCTTCTGTGATAATAATCTGATCTAAAGCCTCCTAAAGCCTCCAGGAAATTCTGTATCCCACCAATTTGATATTTGAGTGTCAGCTAAGCTTCTATAAATTAGGACACCAATAAACAGAATCAGTACGTAATAACAGCTTTTATAAATTAAATTAGACTTTGTCTTTGAGCGATTTGTTTACCTAGTAGATGAATCTCATAAGAAATGGCAGGCAAGATATTAGTAACAACAATATTCTTTTTCAGAGTAATAATAGTAATATCACCAAATAATGACCTCTCCAACACCATTAGTTATTGCTATAATGAAAATAATGGATGCTTCTTATCCAAATGTCAACAGTGGTTGTTCAGGAGCAGGCTCCTAGATGCAGGAGCTTGCTTGATAATGAGCTCGTGGAAGGCTGTCAGACCTTTTGATGGCTGCTGGACTGGCATACCCTTGCTTCCCTTGACCGTCTTCTTGACTTTGGGGTCCTTAGTTTTTTATCCATTAGTTTTCTTTTTAAGAGTAGATCAGTATCCAAGGCTCGCGACTTCTAACAAGAGGGTGTGACCAACCCCAAAAAGGTAACAAGTGTTATTTGAATTGTTTGATCTTGTACAAATACTCAAAATCTATCCTGTGTATAAACAATATAGAATTAAATAAACATCCATCTTCACTAAATTAAGATTCTAAATCCATTTAAATCTAGTCATAAATACAATAAATCTAATAATAAACACTATAATCAGCTCATAGTTAGCTCAAATAGAACCGTTACAATGTACCCCGGCATACATATACCATGGATCAAGTTTGTTTTGATATCATTTGCAACAATTCATGATCTTATTCAAAAAAGTTAGTTAAAAAATATTATTTAGATTCATTCATCCTGCATAAGTATCCAAGGTCTATTTAGTGTATAGCTGATATGAGGCTAAACATACATCTGCCCGAGTCCTCACAAAGATTTTGTTGAGGGATGATTGGTCTATGTTTGTGGCTTTACGGTCCATTTCTCATTATTCTTAACTTTTTACATTTAGAAAAGTTGCCAGTAATTGAAAAGGCATTCCCTAATTAAATCAACAGATGGACCATTATTGAAAAAGCAAACCGTAATCGCAGGGAAGTGTTGTTGCCAAATCATCCTATCCTAAAACTTCAACGATGCTAGGCGGTCCTGCTGGCTTTTTTAGTGGGAAGGGTCCTACTCCTGGGCACCTCTCAAGTGGAGACTTGTAAGAATAATTCCCCTTAACTGGTGGTTACTGGCAGGAGACTCTCCGATATTCAAGTCGGTGGAGGGAGTTTGGACAACAACAGTCAGAGCTGAGAGCCAAGAGAGATAATTGAGCATGTAGAGAGGGATGTCCAGACGTACCTTACAGGAGTTCTCTATTACCAATTTATAGAGTTATGCAGAGTAACTGAATATCGTTAGAGAAGCGGCCTCCTCTGACATGTATAACCGATTTTGCTAAGATGGTAAGATCTTATTTCTTGGAATCTTTTCTTTTAAAACTTTTCTATTAGATGGCAGGATCTGTTGGGATTTTATCCATCATGATTTGTACTAGAATAGTTGTGATTGGATTGGTCGTCACCTACTTGGATACCATGGATCCTGAATAGGCAATCGGCTGAAAGGAGGAGTTGGCCCCGTACCCGACGCTTGACGTAGTTTACTTAAGTAGCTATTCAATCTGGAGTAGGTAGTCGATGGATACATGTGAAAAATGTAATATTAGTCGGACTCGGTAGATTACAGCTACTCGGCTTGGAAAGAAGCAACTACTTGGTCTGGAAAGGAACATCTACCCGGTCCGGGAAGGAAAATCTACTCAGCTTGGTGGTTGGCTTCATCTTCCCTTAACTAGCTTTCTTTCTGGTTGGTAGCTTGATCGACCTGAGTTAGATGTTCCAGTCTTTCATAGCTGGTGGCATGATCGTTGATCCAGTAAGTAATGGTATCGAGTAGTCAGTACCGAGCAAGTGCTCGATCTAGAGGCTTGCTGCTACTCTGTTATAGTTATTTTTTCCTTCGTAGTTGCTTGCAGATTTCTTGGAACTGAAATGCTCTGGTTGTCTAGCATTTTTGTCCATACTTGATCATCCGCTACTGCTCTGACATAGCCGTCAGTTCAGTCTAGACCGAATCTGATGGCCACAATAGGAAGCAACATCGTTTGGTTTCCCGGTGACTCCCTGCCCTAAGTATATTACCTCTAAGCCGTGGCATCTTGTAAGAATTAATAATTCATATGTTTTATATTTCACGTACTGGCACAAAGAGGAGTTGCATCGTATCAGCAAGATCTCATTCTTCACCTACTGGATCTATTAGACTAATGACAGCTTGCATGTTTAGTTAATTATCTGATCCGTTTGTAAGGACATAAAACAAATGATCAAATGCTGGAAATACACTTCCAACCGTGTGAATTTTGGGAATAACTCGTTGAAAAGCAAGTATTGAAACTTCGAAACATACATTCTCTTGGTAACAATGCACAGACCGGATAGAAACTTTGTAGTGTGATAAGCTGAGATTTTAATATTATTAGCCTATAACCAATGGGCATTATCTTGCTTATATATTTTGGATTGTCCCTTCGATCTCTTACTTTCTAGTATGTTCAGATGTTGTGCTTTGTTGGTTTACCTTGCAGTACATAATACTTCTCAGGACTTATATTCTCTTTTCTTTTTGACAAACACATCCCTTTATTTCTTGTCTCCTTTTTCTTTTTTAAAAGGATAGCAAATCATTGCTGTTTCATTGATGGCTCTTCTATTTCCTGGATGAATGCGAAAACTTGTTGGAAAAAAGAAATTTCTATTGGAATGGTCTGAACACAAATGCACAACTTTGTCCATTCCCTTAATTCATAGCACTCATATCTGTTTTTCTGATAGCTCAACATTGACAAGAACCTTTAGCAGCGGAGTCAAAGAGACAGCTAATGGCCACTTAAGCAGAGATTTGATATTTGTGATGATGAAAAGAAACATTGGGCCATATGAGTTCTCTCCATGTTCATTGAATGAATGAAGTAATTGACAAGCATAACTGCATAGGGGACCCAATTTGCACCAGCTAGCATAAATTTAATGAACAGTGTTAAAGCATAGGAGTGACATCTTAGTTCTTCATCTTGAACATCTTTCTGAACTAATGCAGTCTCCTTTCAAGGCTGGCTTGAGTAGGGGCTGATGAGCTTGGGTTTCCTTTGTCTCACTTCAGATATGTTTTTCTTCTCAACATAGTTTCGATTGTAACTGCAAGATAAATTCACTGCACCAAACTGATTACTATTATTATTGTGGTTTTTGTTGTTGTTGTTGGAGTGAACTGCGCGAAACCGATTATTTCCAGTATAACTTACAGACTGAGCACCGCATTTGGTCGAGCCAAAGAAGCATCCCAAGACTGAAAAAAATTGGTGGGAGAAGGGAGGGATAGACAAAATGAGACACTTATTCCCAAGGAAAAAGTTACTTATTTAAGGAGTTTGGTTGGAGTTAAAATGATCTGGTGCTGAATTCACTTCCAACTATCTGGATTTGGGGGATGACTTCAAATGAAAAAGAAAATATTTTTTGATGGTTACTTCAAATGTAAAAATTATGAGCTTTCCAAATCTTTATCCATCTAAACATTCATTGATAACGTGCTTTCTAGCAAATACTTGTGATGACATGTAGTTTCTAGAAGGTGAATGAAACAAAGTTCAAAATTCTAGAAAACAAGACAAGAGTCATGAGTAATGGAGTGAAGGAAGCCCAAACATGTCAGGAATTCAAGAAGTGGTCATGATAAATTATGAGAGCTTTAGAAGCATTGTCATTAATTAAGTGGTTGAAATGACTCTATCCTATATGCATAGATATACATCTCTCTTCACTTGTACATTAGAAAGTCAACTAATCAGAAGTAATTCCTCCAAAGGAGTTAGACATAAAAGCTATAGAGTTCTATGGTAATGTTGCGGAACAGGTCGCAGTGAAATCTGAAATTCACAAAAAAAGAAAGGAAAACCTTGCAAAATAAATCGCAGTACAAGCACAACACAAGGGATTAAGTAGTTCGAAAACTCTTGCTCCTACGTCCACGATCGCACAAGAACAAATCTCCACTATAGAAAAGATTTACAGAAAATTTTACGAGATACTCACCCCAGCCCTCAAACAGGAGAAAGAAAAGAAGAAAACAAAAAATACTCCAAAAAATATCTCTCACCTGGAAATAATTTTTTTTGTGGAAGATCTCTTGACTCCTTACAGTTTTCTCTCTTTCTCTCTCCACTTCTCTGCTTTTTTCTCTCTTGGAAAAGGTCTTCAGGGCTTCCATCACGTCTACAGGCTTCCTTTGGCTTCTTACGGCGACTCTCAGCTTTAAAGAGCCCGAAAACAGGAGAAAACGCGCGACTCCTAGTCGCTATAGAAGACCAAAACATCTAGGGACCATCTCCAGCCATCCGATCGAAGATCAAGAGCCCAGATCATGCCAAAAATAGTGCCAAATCATCCCAAATCAAGCCAAAATAGGTTGGAATCAACCTAGCCGTTCGATCGCCTGATCGGACGGTCTGGATCGTGCAGAAACCCCGTGGACCGTGGTGGACCGCGAGAAACGCCACAGGAAACCAGCGGAAAATGGGAGAAACGCCCCAAGGGGGCTGCTGCTACCGCTTGGGCCGGGCCCACGCGCGCCCGCGCACGCTGCGCGTGGGCCTAGGCCACGCACTCGCTTGCGCGCGCCCGCGTGCTCGCCTGGGCCATGCGCGTGGGTTGGGCTGGGCCTGGCCCAATCCGGCCAGTCCAAATTTTTTCCTGTTTCTTTTTTTTTGGTTTTTCCTTGGGCTGGGCTTCTGGGCTGCTGGATAAGGCTCCACGCCTAACAACTCTCCCACTTGGAAAACAAAACTTCTAAAATAAAAGTTAGTATCTTGTACGGCTCTTCCAATCAACTAGCTTCGGAGGCCAATTGAGGCCATACACAATCCCAATTTCTCTGTAATGACCAACTTTGTCAGCATATCAGCTAAATTCTTTGAGCTATAAATTTTTTCCGGTGACAGACATCTATCTTCAAGCAATACCCTGATGAAATGATATCTCAGTTGTATATGCTTCGTTCTCGCATGGAACATCAGATTCTTTGCAAGATGAATAGCATTCTGACGATCACAGAACAGTACAATGCAGCTCTGCTCTCTACCATGCTCCTTCAGCAAATTTTGCAGCCAGATCATCTCCTTCAGTGATTGCCATATACTCCATCTCGGTGGTGAAAAGAGCCACGATCTTCTGCAGTTGTGAGATCCAGCTCACCGCTGTCCCGCCAATGGTATATACATACCCAGTTGTGCTCCTCCTCGTGTCGGCATCATCACCCAGGTCTGCATCCATATATCCCTGTAAAGTCAAACTGCCCCTCCTGTAGCATAGGCTGACATCCTTGGTACCTTTAAGATATCACAGGATCCACTTGATCGCTTCCCGGTGTTACTTGCCCAGATTTGCCATATCCTGCTCACAGCTCCCATTACATGTGCAATGTCCGGCCTCATGCAAACCATCACATACATCAAGCTGCCAACGGCTAAAGCATATGAAACCCTGGCCATTATCTTTAGCTCATCATCAACCTTGGGTGACTGTTCCTTCGAAAGCTTGAAATGTACAGCCAAAGTTGTCTTCCCCGGCTTTGCATCTGACATATTGAATCTATCCAACACCTTTTCAATATAGCTACTCTGAATCAACTTCAGTTTGCCCGCTGCTCTGTTTCTTTTGATCTTTAACCCAAGTATCTGCTTTGCTGTGCCCATGTTCTTCATTGCAAATTCTCTAAACAGCTCTCGCTTTCATCTTTCAATCTCTTGCATGTCTGGCTCAGCAATCAACATATCATCAACATACAAGAGTAATATCATGAAACTGTCTTCAAGTATCTTGAAATAACAGTAATGATCCTCCTGGCATCTAGCAAAATCATTGTTAATCATGAATCCATCAAACTTCTTGTACCATACTTGGGGGCTTGTTTTAAACCATACAAGCTTTTTCTCAGCTTGCATACTTGATCTTCTTTATCAGAGACCTCGAAGCCAACAGCTTGCTACATGTAAATATCTTCATCTATCTCACCATGCAGAAAGGCAGTAGTAACATCCAGTTGTTCTAGGTGTAGGTCCTCTGCAGCTACAATGCTCAGAACAACTCGAATAGTAGAGAGCTTGACAACAGGAGAAAAAATCTCGGTATAATCTCTACCCTCTTTCTGTTAGAATCCTTTCACGACTAGCCTCACCTTGTACCTCTTATTGCCATCGGGTTCCTCTTTGACCATGTAGATCCATTTATTATGCCATGCTTTCTTTCCATCTGGTAGTATGATGAGCTCACACGTCTTATTTTTTATCAAGGATTGCATCTCATCCTTCATCGTCGGCTCCCACTTGACCGAATCTTTGCTCTCCATAGCCTCATCAAAGCACTTTGGCTCCCCTCCATTTGTCAACAGCAGGTAATGTAGCGAGGGTGAGTACATTACACGTGGTTTCGAGGTCCTTGTAGATCTTCTTAATTGAGGTATTACTATCTCAGGCATAGGAACTCTTGCTCCTAAGACCTTCAGGTGAAATAAGTTTGCTGATTTACCCGTCCACTCTTCATCAGGGATCTTACAATCAAGAGGGATGGAAGGACCTCTATTAATCAGGTAAGCAGCAATGCTAATTGTCTCAGCCTAAAACATCTTAGGCAATCTAGCATGGAGCCTCATGCTCCTCGCTTTCTCATTCAAGGTACGGTTCATGCGCTCAGCTATCCCGTTTTGTTGTGGCGTACTTGGGATAGTCTTCTCCATTTTGATCCCATTAGCTGCGCAGAACTCCTTGAACTCAGTACTACTGTACTCGCCTCTATTATCTGATCTTAGATACTTGATTTTCTGTCCAGACTTATTTTTTACTAAGCTTTTCTACTTCCTGAAAGTGTCAAACATATTTGATTTATTCTGCAAAAAAAAAATCCATACATTCCTAGTGGAATCGTCGATAAATATCACATAATACTTTGAGCCTCCAAGGAATTCCACCGGAGAGGGACCCCACACGTTGGTGTGAACTAGCTCCAACTTTTTCGATCTTGGTGCTCTGCCTGTCTTGATGAAGCTGACTCTCTTATGCTTCCCAAGAACACAATGATTGCAAAAACCAACATCCGTCATCTTCAGACCAGCTAGCTTGCCTTTCTTCTGTAATACTTGCATTCTTTTTTGCCCCATGTGATCCAGACGGTAATGCCACACTCCGAGTCTGCCTGTGTCAAAGTCACTACGTCTTTCATATTACCAGTCATGTAGAGGGTGCCCAACTTGCTTCCACGTGCTATCACCATAGCACCCTTGGCGATCTTCCAGGAGCCGCCAACAAAAGTTATGACATAGCCCTCCAAGTTTAGTTGCCCGATTGAGATCAAGTTTCTCTTTAAATCAGAGATATGTTTGACATTCTTCAGCTTCCATACCGACTGATTCGGCATCTTGATTTGAACATCACCTCTCCCCACGATGTCCAAAGGCTCATCATCTGTCAGATAAATCTTTCTGAAATTACCAGCTATATAATTTCTCATGCATTCCATGTGTGAGGTAGAGTGAAACGAAGCACCGGAGTCTAGAATCCATGACTCCATCGGACTGTCCGCACTGAGAAACAAAGCCTCTTCAGTATTCTGGGTCGCTGCATTGATTGACTCTTCCTTCTGTCCTTTGTTCTTCCTCGCCCAGCAATTTTTTCTGGTGTGCCCCTTCTTACCGCAGTGCCAACAACCATCACCCCTGGGTCTTGACTGGCTCCTCTGCTTGGATTTGGATCTCTCACGGTTGTTGCTATGTTGTGCAGTCCTCCCTCTGCCTACTTGGATCGTCAAGGCAGATCCAGAGCTCCCACTAGCTTTTTTTCTCCTGATATCTTCACTGAGAATCAGGTCTGGACCTCTTCAAATTTTAACTTATTTAATCCGCAGGAACTGCTAACAGCTGTCACAGTTGCACCCTAGCTCTCAGGCAAAGATGATAAGAGGATCAAAGCATGGACTTCATCATCAAAACTGATGTCGACAGAACTTAACTGACTGGTAATCAAATTGAACTCATTGATGTGATCCGTGACAGACGCACCTTTGCTCATCTTCAAATTGAACAGACAACGCATAAGATAAACTTTGTTGGAGGCCGAAGGCTTCTCATACATGTCGCACAGAGCCTTCATTAAACATGCTGTTGTTTTCTCCTCCAGGATGTTGAACGCGACATTCTTAGCTAACGTCAGCCGAATAACTTCCAAAACCTGGCGGTCCAACAAATCCCAATCATTTTGCCACATATCGGCAGGTTTGTACCTAACAGTGGTAGATGAAGCTTCTTCTGATACAAATAATCCTCTATCTGCATCTTCTTCCGATACAAATAATCCTCTATATGCATCTTCTTCCAAAAGCCGAAGTCCTTCCCATCAAACTTGTCGATCTTAACTTTTCCTTCATCTCCTGCTATTACTTTCACTGAAACCTGGTGCTCTGATACTAGTTGTTGTGGAACGGATCGCAGTGGAATACGAAATTCACAAAAAAAGAAAGAAAAATCCGGCAAAATAAATCATAATACAAGCACAACATAAGGGATTACGTGGTTCAGAGACTCCTGCTCCTACGTCCACGGTCGCATAAGAACAAATCTCCACTATATAAAAGATTTATATGAAGTTTTACAGGATGCTCACCCCAGCCCTCAAACAGGAGGAAGAAAAGAAGAAAACAAAAAATACTCTAAAAAATATCGCTCATCTGGAAATAATTTTTTGGTGGAAGATCTCTTGCCTCCCTATAGTTTTCTCTCTTTCTTTCTCTTTTTCTCTGCCTTTTTCTCTCTTGGAAAAGGTCTTCAGGGTTTCTATTACGTCTGCAGGCTTTCTCTAGCTTATTACGGAGACTCTCAGCTTTAAAGAGCTCGAAAACAGGAGAAAACGTGATACTCCTGGTCGCTGTAGAAGACCAAAACATCCGAGGACCATCCCCAACCATCCGATTGAAGATCAAGAGCCCAGATCGTGCCAAAAATAGTGCCAAATCATCCCAGATCAAGCCAAAATAGGTCGGAATCAATCTTAGTCATCCGATCGCATGATCGGACGGTCTGGATCTTGTAGAAACCCCGTGGACCGCGAGAAATGCTACGGGAAACCAGCAGGAAATGGGGGAAACGCCCCAAGCGGGCTACCGCTGCCGCCTGGGCCGGGCCCACGGGCGGCCACATGCACTGTGCATGGGCCTGGGCTGCGCTCCGCGCGCTCGCGCACCGGCCTAGGCTGCGCGCTCGCCCGCATGTGCCGGGCCGAGCCTCACGCTTTCTCGCGCGCGCTTGGGCCATGAGCGTGGGTCGGGTCGGGCATGGCCCAATCCGGCCGGTCCAATTTTTTTTTTTGTTTCTTTTTTTTTTTTGGTTTTTTCTTAGGCTGGGCTTCTGGCCTTCTGGGCTGCTGGATAAGGCTCCACGCGTAACAGAACTCATATATTAGCCTATTTCCTTCACCCGTTCTCATTCAAATACTAATTACTCTCAGTATAGGCAGAGGAAAATGTGAAGAGAATAAACAAGTCAAAGAGTCAGCCTCAATAAATGATTTGCTGCCAATGCTACCACCGTACATGAAAAAGATTATTTTGAATTCTCTCAGGTTACCTAAACTTGCAGGACTATTAACTACCTTTAAGTTCTTGAATTTTCATAAACCACCAATATGACCCTGAATGTTGTTCCACTTCTAGGAGATAGGCATATCCATGTAGTCATGCATATTGAGCCTGTAGAAATGATCTTAAGAAGGACGATGATGCTTCTCAATAACTGGTGGCATGTTGAGGAGAATCGCATATGATTTCAAAGTCCCAAAACCATTATGTCCTCCTGAATATAATTTCTAAGAAGCGGCCACAATATTTGGTATAAATCTAGTTTTTAAAAGTTAGAATTACTGTCGCTGAACTAAATCATGATTACATTAACATCGATCAATAGCTCTTGGACTAACTACTACAGGTCTGCTTCATGGGGTTTAACTCATCAAATTTTAGGTGTTGTATGATTTGGCTCTCAGTTTGATGTCAAACAACTGGGTCAATATTAATTTAGGTTAATCTTACTCTTTGGGTAAATGCTAAAATTGAAATATGAAGCTTAAACGACATATTATTGATATATGATACAAGTTAATTCAGTCTAGTCGGAAAAAAGTTCTGCTTAATCCAGGTAAGATCTTTTTTTTCAGCCTTCTTGAGCAAAAATGGTGGCTTACCACCTGAAATCCATTAAGCTCGGAGAACAAAAACTATTAAGAGAGATGATCCAGAGATTTGATCAGCCAACCCAATTCCAGTCAGACAGATAACAGCCAGGTAGAAATTTCATACTGGAATATATTTTTATGCCTAGCTTTTAACTACCATCAAACTATAACTGATAGCTATCATCTTGCCTGTCTACTTTTATCATCCTCAGTCCTACATCACCGTGTTCAGATGTGGTGCTATATTGCTTTGGATACATAATACATAATATCTAAGATCTTGATGTCGCTTATTTTTTCCGCAGCCCAATGCCTTGATGATTACAGCAAAGCATAACTATTCTCTTGATGGCTACACATATCTTTTTCCTGTACGAATGCAAAAAGGTGTTTGAAATATTGTCTAATGAAATGGTCCCAAACCAGCTGCAGAACTTTAAAATGGTCCAAAAACAGCTGCAGAACTTTTATCTGCTCATTTAGTGAATGGCAGTAGTTTGTTGGTTACTCAAGTTGGACAACAACCATTCCTGATGGAGTCAATGAGACAGCCAATGGCCACAAAATCTTCTTTTTTTTTTTTTTTTTTTTTTTTTTTTTTTTTGTGATGGGATGTGGATGAAGTAAGATGCTTCCCCCACTCATATTAATTAAATCACAATGGCCACAACATCAGAGAATAAATATTTAACATATAAAAAAAAATTGGTCCATATGAGTTCCCTCCATGTTAATATAATCACCGAAGCAATTGACAGGCATTGGGGACGCAATTTGCTTCAGATAACATAATTGTAAGGAATGGCACTGTCAGAGCATAGGAGTAATGTTGCTTGGTTCTGCACCTTGAACATTGAATTCTTGCACAAATGCAGTCTCCTCGCATCGATTACTTGAGTAAGGGCTGACAAGCTGTGTTTTGCTTCCTGGCACTTCAGATATGTTGAGTTTCAGATTAGAGTTCTGACTATAACTGCAGGTTAAATTTGGTACTTGAAACCCAAAATTTCTAGCAGAACTTGGAGACCGAGCATGGCTGTTTGGTGGAGTCACAGAAGGTAATCTAGATAGAAGCATCCCGAGGCTATAAGACATTGATGGGAGAAGGGGTGGGATGGACTGGGAAATGGTGTCCTTCATGGTGTTATTCCAATCAAAAGTAACTGACTCGCTTGCAAATTCCCCATCCTTCTCGCTACCAGGTCTCGTCCTGCACTTCGATATCTCACTAATCTGCAGGTTATGTTTGAGCATATTGATATAATGCTCCGAGGAAACTGGGTAAGGTCGTTGCATAGCGAAGACGCCTGGAATGCTCTGAAGGTAATTAAATTTTCTTTGTATATTGATCACCAAGTTAAGATCTTCTGCAACCTTTAGCAGCCAATGAGATACAAGTTATTAAAATCAAACTATAGTTCAACATATTTATTTTAAAAAAAACTATAGTTCAAGAAAACCAAGAGAACTGCATTTATCCTTGTTCTTGTCCAAATCTTATACTAAGAATTGGAGGAAAGACCTTATCTAGTGAACCCAGTTGAATCACACCTTCCTTCACGGCAACAATCGCAATAGTCTGCGAAGCAGTGGAGCATATAGCAAAAGATCAAACTTGTAAAAATGCCGTACATTTTCTCTTAAAAAAAGTTAATAACAAAGTTGTGTTCTATTTGTTCTCCATTTAATTGTCATACCTGGATGCCAGAATTGAACTGCGATTCCCAAGCCTTCGGTTGCTGTTTACAGCATTATGGAAGAACATACATTAAAAGTGGGAAAGAAAAAGAAAAAACAAAGACAATTTCTAATGCAGTTGGTAGGGATATCTACTCACCACATCAAGTGATGCATTCCATGAAGAAAACAGGTGAGGCTCCACTTCTGTGGGCAATTCCCTGAACACCCACTTGTGGCTGTTATCAGCTGCCACCTTCCCCATTAATCTGAAGAAATTAAACATGGAAAAAGAAACACCCCCTTTAATTTTATGCATTTAGTCTACATTGTTCTTTCAAATTTTCATGATTAAATGCTATGTAGACTCAAGATCTTAGTTCATAATATTCTCACCCTTCTCCATAATTGTAGACCTCATGTGACAACTTAAAGAATATGTCTGGTCCAAAGCTGCCCTTTCCAGAAGCATTTCTGACTCTCTCGCACTCGTTAAAATCGCAGAACCCATCTTCCCATACTAGAATCCTGAATAAAAGTTCATGCCAAAAGTCTCACAGAAAAAAGTGAAAGAGAATGGAAAGAAACAAAGGAGAAGTTTGCTTTATATATATATATATATTGCAAGAACATTCCATTTTATATTTACCAATTTCTTTTGTTTCCAGTGGATCTATCTAAGATCCCTTGTCCATCATCCCATCTGCCACCAGTTCAACTCTTTATATCAAACTTACATACTATGAAAAGAAGAAGAGAGACTAATTCCATTTCTTTGGTTTTAAGCTCTTACCTTGGTGGAGGATAGTTGCGAGGGAGGATCCTCCAGAAGACAGCATACACCCACTTGGAGGAGTTCGGAGGATTTTCCAAAGAACAAAAGCTTCTAAGAGCTTGCTGCCATAGACAATTAAGCAAAGGAAGCCCACCATCCATGGCAAAGAGATTAAAAAAATGGGGAGTGGAAGTTCTCAGCTTGTCTGAAGGCTATCTTATAAGTAGGGGTCGGACAAAGACCAGTACCTCCCTGCTTTCTACTTTTAAAACAAATCACCCGGCGCCCCCCATCCCAACCGTTATCCTTTTCTCCTCTGGAGGTGAGCGCTTGCAAAAAAAAAAAAAAAAAAAGAGACCATAGGCTACGTGGTCACGGTTTGGGTTTTTGGGGACATTTTGGCTTCAGGTAAAGATAAAGTCCTCAAAAGTTTAGAAAGAATCCAAACAATAAAAATCTTTTTAAAAAAAAAAAAAAAAAAAAAAAAGCAACAAAAAGAAAAACCTAAAATTATTACAATGTCTTTGTACTTAATTATGCGAATCAACACTTCCAAATTCCAAATCTTCGAATAGTTGTGAATCATTTTTTGATAGTTATGAATCATCCGAATATAATTTGGACAACAGTAAGCAAGAAAAGAAAAATAAAAAAAATCTGGATAATTCTGAAAATACTGCTGCCAAGATCCTTATAGTTTGTTGGCTTATTATGTATTGGCGAGCTTTCATTGCACCACTTGCTGCGGAAAACATGGGACTACTTGGCACATGTGGTGGAAGCCATTAGCCCTGGGTTGTAATAATAGTATGGCAATAATTGAATTTTGTTGGTACTTACTGTTGGAGCCGTTGAATGGCCAAAGCATATCTTTGAACACCGACAGCGAATACATGAAGGAAAATATGTTCCATGACACTCAGATTTTTTTAGCAGGAGAATGGATGTCCATCTCATTGCCTTGCAGGCTTGCGTGGTCCTCCAACCTCTAGTGAGGACAACATCATAGACAGGGGAAGAAGGCACCATGTACTCATAGACAGCGTGGTTTGTCTCTTGGGCAGTAAGTGGATGAATGATGAAAATCTCCATTAATTTGGGTTCCTTGGTCGAACAATATCTATCATCTCTCCATTCCGATAGATACAGCACCCAAAATCCGGCGAGGAGTGCACTGGTGAAGCTCTGCCTTCGTATTTTTGGATTTCCATGACCAAAATCTGCTTGAACTCCCAGGTGTGCTTGTTTGGCTCCAACTATTGCGATTGTCCATCTCCACGATGCTCGAATCACTCTAATCAATGAGAAATTATTAGTTAGAACAGTCCTGCCGCGTGAATTTTGCACCAAAAACCATCATATCATCCAAAAAAAAAATAATTTTTTTCATTCGAAATAGAAAAAAGTTATTAGCTAGCCGATCATAATTAATAGTTTTTTTTTTCTATTAAAATTTTCAATGGATAATAGTGTTTTTTTTTTTTTTTTTTTTCAATGATAGGTGATATATTGGCTTCTTATTGGATGGTCTAGAGTACATATAGCAGAACCGGTCTAACTATTATTATTATTATTTTTTTTTCTAATGAAGGGTCCGAGAGAAATATATATTAGAAAAAAGAAGACATGGAATTATCACATTACATAAACGATATATTGACATCACAAGTTCACCTCAATCTATGGGACCTCTCGTGTGTGCACCATACATTCCATACCCTGTAATAGAGCCAGGGAGGCAAGAACTTACTGATGCCATGCCAAAACCAATGGGAAACGGAGAGGGATGAAAGCCCACATTAAACCATGAGCACTGTTTTAATGGGAGTGTCCGAGGGCCAATTGCTGGATCCCCTCCTCCGTCTTATGCTATTATTAGTTTTGATGAGAGTGTCGGAGGATCTGTTACTAGGGCTATTTTTGTCATTCGGGTCTCTAGAGTCGGCTTTCTCGCTATGGGGACACCCATCTCTTTGAGCTCACCGTCCCCTCAATGAATCTTTATGGGGCTTGGACGGCATCAGGTATGCCAGGAGGATCCGTCACCTGGATCGTTTCGTTATTGATGGAGCCTTCTTGATGGTCATTTCCTGGATCCAGAGTGCTCAGTGGGAAACTCCCTCCCTCCCTCCCTCTCTTACGGGACATCGCTCTGTTGCTTCGTGGCTGTACAGGAATTATTGTCTGTCATGTCTACCGTGAAGCCAACTCGGCTACAGACTGAGTGGCTTCTTTTGTGGCATTTCATTTCATAGAATTTGTCTGGTCTCTTCTTCATGATGTGTCTGTACAGTTTAAAGATATTTTGTTAGCAGACAATTTGGGTTATACCTTTTCCAGAATTATTAGTTAATATATCCAGTTTATCAAAAAAAAAAAATCATGCGCAATGCTAAGAAACAAGTGCTTAGAATTTTTTCATGAATAACTATCATTACTCCCCCTTGTTATATGCCTCGTTAAAGTAGTTTGGAGCATTAACTCCAAACGATATCAAAAAGGAAATAAGCAAAATATTGAAATAAGTAAGTTTTATATATATTTCTTTGGTTAAAAAAATACTTGAGTATTTACAGGGAGGCGAACAGTATGATCGACTGGGTTGTCTCATTTGTGTGGCTGAGCACTCGGATGACTGGTCATAGCACCGGGTGACCGTATTCTTCTGTCCCTTTCAAGATTTACTATATCTTGATCTTCAACATTACTATTATACTGGAATAGCGTGATCGCTTGTTTGTATTAAAAAATAAAATAAAATAAACATACGAGAACAGGTAAACATAAGGGATCTCCTTCTCCCCATCTTTTCAGGTAGACCTACGGGTATAGAACTAAATAAAAAGAGTAATATGTACAACAATAACTTTTTCAAATTAGTCCACCAATGGGTTACGACATGGACGCAGGTCATTCAAAAACAAACAACAAGAAAGACAAAGATAACGAATTGCAAAGAAAAATTATAAATTTTGTGTAGTTTTAAGTATGATTATTTGCAGGAAAGATAACCAACTAATGCTCCCATGTAAACAAAAAAGGAAGATAGAATATATACTAAAACTAATTCCCCCCAAGAAAAAAAGAATATGCATATTAAAACAAAGTGTAAAATTATTAATTTAATTTGAAAAATCATGAGTGATGTGATGCGAAAACTGTCCAATGTCCTTCCCCTTATATGAACTCCTCGATTGCACTGGTAATTACCGTGTTTACGTGGAGCTGTTTGGAACAATGTCTAAAATATTGCACGACAAAATAAATACGAATCAAGCAAAAAAACATACCTTCCACTCTTTTTATATCATTCCAAGCTAAACTACTTCAGGCCGCAGCATTCATGGTGTCCATTAAATTGACGACCTTCCACAAATTAGTGCGGAAAATCGATCTATCAAATATTGATGCATCTCGATGAGTCGAAAGAAGGCCTTGGACTCTGAAAAAGAATACATTTCAAAATTCCCTGCTTACAGCTGAAGTGAGTAATATCCTGTCTTGGCTTTGCATGTAGAGTTGGGGTTGGATCAAGCTAGCTTGACTTGGATTCAAGTTTGAGCAGGGATAGCATATGCAACCCTGATGACATCCGACCGAACCTAGCACTTTGATTGAGACTTTCTGATCTATTTCCGCTCATGGTTGAACCCCCGTGACCTAATCAAGCCTTGCTTCCAATGCAAACCATCCTAGTTTACATGGTCTAACCCCTATCCTAACTAACCTAATTATGAATTACCATATAAAAGGTGGAGAAAAGAATAAAAACTCGACCTCTTATCTTCTTTTAGAAGAAAGATTGGTCGAGCAGGATGCCCTTGCCTAGCGCATGCACATGGCACCGCACAAAATATCGTACAATTGAATGGCTACCATCAAAAGATGGACGGTAGCTCACAAGTGCATACCGTATCTATATGGAGCATGCTTGATAATTATCTATTTTTTTGATGATGACCGGAAAGAATTTATCGAATATATTCTTAAAACTTATTATTATATATTTTTTATTAAAAAGACTGCCATAACATATTTTAGAAATATTTGTAGAATTTTTAGAATCATTAAATATTTTTAAAATATATTTAAAAAAGTTATTATCATGCAATTGAATTCTTGAATCCATTATCATTAAAAGCACAAAAACCAAGAATCATTGAACCGGCACCGGGATCCATATTAGTCGCTGACCAATATAGTATGGTACTGTATATTATCGTACCGATATATTGTATGTAAAGCATGTCGATCAAATCGATATGCAATTTTTTATTTTTTTTATGATTTCAAATTATTTTTTTAAGATTTATTGTATGTTTGTAGGTCCAAATTGATATTTGTTAATGCAAATTGAAAAAAAAAAATCATAAATAAGATTACCAATAATTAATTTAAGAGAGAAAAAACATAAATCTAAGGGAAATGATTGAGGGTGAGGGACTTAGTGAAGTGAGTGGTATAGAATGGGTAAGAGGAGTTGAGGTGATGTCGGTGAGGTGGTCATAATGAGTGTGGGTCAGAAAATAGTACTGTTTTTATTTGGAGACCATCGTCAATGTATCTATCGAAAACAGCAACCCCTTATGCATCTCTATCAGCATTGCTTTCTTCTCGCTCTACTACCATCCTTTAGTGAGTCTTTCCTATTCATCTTTGATAGCTTTCTATTTTGTTTTCTCCTTTCCTTTTTATAAAAGAAGCAAAAGGGAATTGGATAGTCATTTTCAATTACAAAAATTTCAATTTGCCAGTTTTCCTCTTTTCTATAATTGACATGTTTTTCTGTCATTTTGGTGTGTAGTTTATATATGTATTTTCGATATCTAAGACTTCGTAACCATCTACACCCTTGCTTCGGTGGTCTCGCAATATTGCGGTCTCTGAGACAATCGAGCTGGTATTATTATACTATGATCTTTGGGATAATCGAGTCAGCATTATTCTCTGTTTAAAAATCAATAAAGGCTAAATGACATCCCAAACTAATATTAGATATCCTAACTTGACCTGACTCACTATGTTGGATTTGTGCAATATGTTTTATCATAGAACTTTGAGTTATGTCAGACTTGCTTCATCTTATAAGAAAGGACTTGGTCTTGAATTTAACTTAGCTTAACATTAACAAGGTTGAAAATGATGGAAATGCAAAATGAACCTTTCAATTAAAAGCTATAATCCAATTGGTTAAGGTGCAGTCGTACACTATTTAGGATCGAGCTAATTTTATATACCAAGCCATTGATCATCATTAACATAATCATTATTATCCTAGTTTTAATCCAAAACTGACATAAAATTACATGATCCCCATTATAATTAAAATCACTTGATTTATCATTTTTATATATAAAAATAAAAAAGTTATTTTTTATTTAAAAAATATTTTTAATTTTAAAAATGATATATTTAATAAAAATAAAAAATATAATTAGAATTATTGTGGAAGGTTGAACTTTTTTTACTCGAGAACCATATCGATAGAGTATAACCATATCGATAGAGTATAGAAAGCCATGACAAATACTATGTACAAATATATAGTAAGGCTATAAATCGGATCGGATACTAGTATATCCATATCCATATTTATTTTGTTTCACAAATACAAATACGGATATTAATTGGATATAAAAATTTATATTCATATTTATTTTAAGTGGATACGAATATAAATCGAATATTAAAAATATGGATATAAATATGGATATAAATCAGATAATTAAACTATATAATTCTAGAATAAAGATATTACTAATTTAAAAATAAATCAAATTAAAAGTATATTTATATATTTTTTTAAAAAAATTAATGAATACTATATAAAATTAAATAAGATTATAAATAAAATCAGATATTTAAATATGAATGGAATTGTTGTATAACCATACCCATTTTTATTTTATAAAAATAATATAAAAATATATTAATTTAATATTTAAATTTAAATAATATCAAATATAAAATTGAATTCGGATATTATCCGGCTGCTTTCATCCCTAACATGCAGGTATCCTCAACAATATAAGTTGAGGGGAATCTCCAAAACCCATTTTCCATTTCTCCGCACGTGAAGTCTGAGGAAATAAACGAGACAAAAAGGTTGCTCATCCCTTCCTCGATTCTAAACGCTCTTTCACCATCACGCAGATCGCCAGCTCCTCCTCCTTTCCATCTCAAAGATCCGATGGGATCCGACTTCCATACCATCCCGGTTATAGGTATGGACAAATCCCTTCCCTTCCCTCTCTAAATTGATTCCGACTCACTTCCACTCTTTGTCATCAAATTTAGAATTTTGATTTCCTAACAACCTTTGATCGAGCCTTTTGAGTGTTAGCTCCAAGAATGATTGAACTGAACTTCGATTGGATTTTCTTCAATTCAATAAAGTGGACGTGTGGCAGAATTTTAACTTGGAATAGGGAAATTAGAACGGAAGAACAAAAACCTTATTTATTTATTTATTTATTTTGTGCTAGGGTTTTGCTTCAGCAAATATCTTGTACCATATTTTATGTTTTTGAGGTTTGATTGCTTTGAGGCCTGGGTCTTCTATCGAGAAAAAAAAAAGGAATAAATTTTGGAAAAAATACCGCTATCTGAAATTTTTGTAATATTTATTATTGTCATCTTGTAGATTCTCGCACTTTCTGTTTTATTGATTTTCTTATATTATTCTCTCTCTCTCTCTCTCTCTCTCTCTCTCTCTCTCTCTCTCTCTCTCTCTCTCTCTCTCTCTCTCTCTCTCTCTCTCTATATATATATATATATATATATATATATATATATATATATATATATATATATATATATATATATAATCATTAACTTTTTTTTCTCCTTTTATCCAGATATTGGCCCTCTCGTGGAAAAGATCGATGATCCAAAGATGGCTAATGACCCAGAAGTAAGGGAAGTTATTAAAATGTTGGACCAGGCTTGCAAAGATGCAGGATTCTTCTATGTGGTAACTCCTGTTAACATGCTTTTATACTTATTTCATGTCAAAAGCAGTTCAGTAAACCTTGTTGTACAGTTTTCTACTTGAGTCGCATTTGGGGAATACAAGATGAATCTAATCTTGGCAACAGCAAAAGCAGAATTGTGTTTACGCAAATGATGATTGCACTATACCGGGATTCCAAGACCTATTGAAGCAATTCTTTATATGTTAGCTAATATTTGTCAATCCTTGCATCAATTTTAAGATATCCTTAGCCACCTCTGGTCATCAAGGAAAAACTAGTTATGAACAGTGTTGGGGTGTGAACCCACGATGACTTAAGTAAAAAAAGAGAAGAATTTGATTGGACAAGCTAGAAACAATTCGACATGAAGGCAAGTTAGCCTGGGAGCCACCCAGAGGCAACTTAACCCATCGACATTCTACTAGGCCCGACAATGACCTACTCAACCATTGGCTAAATAGTTTCAAAAGAGAAGACATCTAGTTGGTCCATAATTGACTAGACCTATAAACCTCCGAAAAAGTTCCAAGGAAACAACTAGTCGGACCCTAGCTGACTAGGCCCAAGAGGAGGGTGCCTCGTTGGCTCTTAGCTAACTAGGCCCAAGGGAAGGTGCTTAGCTGACTAGGCCCAAGGAAAGGAGAAGACCCCTAGTTGGCCCCTAGTTGACTAGGCACAAATTGGAAAGGAGAAGCCTAGTCGGTCGTTAGTCGACTAGGCTCGAAGAAGCCCCGCAGAAGGCCGACTAGGCCCTATGAAAGGCTGACTAGACTTGGTGGACTCTCAACCTAGTCAGCCCATAGCCGACTAGGTACTTTGGCTTGCTCCTTTAGTCGGCCGACAGTCACCTAGCCCCCGTAAAACTCCAATATAGTCAGCCAATGGCCAAGTAGATCCCAAGGAGGCTCTACAAAAGGTTCAAGAGGTCTTCGAGAAGGCTACGTCTCTACAAGATCTGGAAGGATTTCAACAAGTTCTTCAATTGAGCTTCAGTAATCGATAAGTCAATAATTGTCCGGCTAAGAGGCTTACTTTCCACGATCATCATGGGTATGAGCAATTGAGCACGTCGTGCATAATTCACGACGTGACCAACCAACCTTGATGCCACAATGCGAGTAGTTACCCCCATATCCTTAGTGGTATGGTTTCAGGAGGTAGCCAACAGGGCATCTCTTATAAATAAGGGTGGTGAAGAGGATCTAGGTATGCATAACAGAGCTCTCGAAAAGGCAATCATTTCCAGTTTTTTACTTGTTCCATTGATCTCCAGCTGACTTAGACATCGAAGGGTTCCCCACTAGAGAACCCCTTACCTTCTCCGTCAAAGAACTTATGTACAGGTATACCTCGTCGATGAATTAGGCACACATGATCCCCGGAGATCGATGACAATAAACAGCATGGTGAAAATGGATATATCCATATATTGCTGGTCATAGTTAGATTAATGTCCTATTCTTACTTGTATGCAGGGATCGCGGTACCGTCCCGTACCGCCCGATACAGGGCGTACCGTACCGTACCGGCAGCTAGCCGGTATGGTTCAAGCCATTAAAACGGTCCGGCATCCGGACCGTTAAAAAAATAAAAAAATTGATTTTTGTACCGGTACGGTATGGTACGGTACCGTACTGGTACGAACCGGTCGGTTCAGCCCGCTACGGGCTCGGTTCAGGTCCTTTTTATGTTTTAAATACATTTTTGGGAGGGGGAGAATATTTTTATATTAAAAAAATGGATCGGTACACCTACCGGTATGGTATGGTACGGACCGTACCATACCGTACCAGCCTCCTGTCGATACGGCTCCCGGTACCGGTACCGGGAACCTTGCTTGTATGTATTATGATAATCATGTATTTGATGATCTGACCCTATATATTCTCTTTTAATTCTTTGTTTGAGTTTGTGCAGACTATACCAATCAGGCTTGTTAATGCTTCTCCACATATACGAGTTAGTCAGCTTACTTATGAGTAACAAATCTTTCTTAAATCTTAACTCTTAGGTTTTCTACAATATTGTTCTCTAAGCCTTATTTTGGTAGTAATTCTTAATTATTGCTCATATTAGCTTTATGGTATTTGATATTTAAGGTAAAATTTCTCCATCATCTCTTTTTTGGAAAAATATAGATTAAAAGACAGTGCATCTTGATGGTACTTTGCTTCAAAGAGCTGGTCTGCAATTGCTAACCAATCAGTTGAGTTATTGGAATTCCTATGTATATGAAAATCCCTTCCTTTCTGAAAGTCTTGAAAAGTCTCTCTATGAGAGTTAGCCTTGAACTTTGAAGCAGTCAGAAAGGAAACCTACACGGTAGCCAAGGTAAGGAGACAAAACCAGACTTATATGTCAAATTAAGTGTAATATGAGTGAGAATAATGTAATTTTGGTGAAATATGATAGAATAAGAAAAGATGAGAAGGTGATCAGCAGGTATGCTAAGAACAGTTTAGGAGGATGTGTGCATAATTGCTCAGAACAATTGATTTTGAGTTAGCTATAAAACAACAGAAAAACATGAAACAAGGGCTAGGTGAATTACCTACTGAGTTGAATAATAGGATGGTAGGTTGGTGTGGTCAGTAAACCTTAGAAAAACATATTCGGACAAACTACTGGAGAATATCTTTATTACCTATTTACGAGAATAAAATTTTATACATTGGCACCAACTGTTCGTTTATTAAATTTAAATAGTATTGGGAACATATAAAGCATGGATGACTGTGATTCATCATCTGATTAATGCACTCCCATTTTTGTCTGGTTCACTTTTTCTTGTTGCTCTCTGGAGAGGGATCATTAACTGAATCAAGGTGTGTACTTTATAGATAAGAATATCTATAAAGGCATGGAGAGTGAAACCACATGAAGTTATTTGTCTGCATAAAGGAATTTACTCTGTATAGTGTTGATGTTCAAAACTGGAATATCTAAGAAATAGTTCTATGAAAGAAAGAAGAGGAAAAGATATGATAAATATTTAATCAAATACAGAATAGAACAAAGAGTTAATCCAATGGTACGCAGGTACACTTCTCTAGTATCATGTTCATTTAGTGGAAGTTGTACTAATTGAATCTCATTATCTACTTCTATCAAATATTAAATTTTTTCTGCATATTTGTGTTTGTGTAAATTACATCTTTATATTCTTTGACATAAGCTTCAGCACCTCTATTACAGACTTGAGTTTAAACTAAATGTTACTGAATCTAGCATATTTTTTTCATATGTTGCTCTTGGGTGTTTTAGACCTTGTAGTGCATCGTTCTGTGTAGGATGTGCATAAGTAAGAGAGGATGCTAACTTGAATCTACAGAGACATTGGTAAACAGTTTTGCAAACTCTGGTAAACAATTGCATTCACTCTTCTGTCATTACAATCATTTTTAATAACCTTACACTCCTGAAGATCCTCTTTTGAGTTTCCACAAGGTCAATCAAATGGTACTGAAACTCAATCTTGGGTGGCATTGCCTGCCTTTCAATCAAGAAAAAAAAATCGAGAAAAGGACACTAGTTTTAACTCATCTTCCATTTTTCTTTCCCATATTGGTGCATCATCACAGGAATTTAAAATACCATTCTTCTTTAGATCAAGGAGCTAAATTGTGCTTATACTGCAAAGTAGTTCATTTCTACCATGAAATTTTGATTGGAAATATGAACGGTCAGTCACTAATTTTTCCAAATGAGAGTGGATATTTGTCACTGGAGTTCATATTAATTCTTATGTCCATTTGTATACTTTTTTATCTTGAACAGAAGGGTCATGGTATACATGATTCATTGGTTAAAGAAGTTAGAGATATCACACACAAATTCTTTGGTCTTCCTTATGAGGATAAATTAAAGATTAAGATGACACCTGCAACAGGATACAGGTACAGTTAAGTTCATTTATTATTTGTATTTTCTTGAAATAAGCTCATTTCCCCATTTTACTGCTCCTCCTTAAAGTGGTTATCTAATTTTCATAAATCAGAGGATATCAAAGAATTGGGGAAAATATAACCAAGGGAAAGCCTGACATGCATGAAGCTATTGATGTAAGTAGGGCTTTGCATTATGTGTGTCACTATTGGCACTATATATTCATTTATATCTATGACTACATTCATTTTGACTTTTCTTATTCATTCTATAAAGAACCTTTGACCAATTTGTGGATGGATTTTCACTTTTGTAGTGCTATAGGGCAATCGAGCCAGGAACATATGGAACTTTTGGCAAACCTTTAGAAGGATCCAATATATGGTATGTGGTTTCTCAGAAGTATATGTTCTTTGATTACAAGAACAGTGGCTACGTAGTTGAACTTGCACTAACCATTGGTTGAAGCTTCTTGCTTTTCATCATTTTCAAGAAAACCACCTCTTGAAGATTCACTTTCCCCATTTGCCTCTAAATTCCACCAGATTGAGTGGTCACAAAATGAATATTTTTAAATATTAAGATAAATGTTTTGATTTAAATTGTCAAGGCCATGTATACTTCCCAGTAACTCAGATTCATGAACCCAAGTTCAATTGAAAGTGCCCTCATTTTGACTGTTGTCTTCTTATAACTGATTCTAAAGTGTGGAACCTAAGTTGGCATTTCATCAAAAACAATTGATCTTGACTTCAGCTTTTAGTTTTTGTGTGTATTTGGTGGGGTGGCAAGGGGGGCATGTACTTGGAGGTCCATTTGGGTCAAATGAGCATTTATGCTACTTTAACACTTTCCCACTTGTCCCCTTAATTTTTAAATGGTAATTACTATTCATAATAATTAATGATATTTTTAGCACCTAAAAATTGCATTTCCTATACACCAATTTCCTGCAAAAATGAATAACAGAACTCAAGTTCTTTGAACTAATTCTCACTTCTAACACTTATCTAGAAACAAACATAGCCAAAATGGAAGTATCCAAAATTAATGAATTTTTACAATTTGACCGATATGTCTTTTTATATGTATGAATCATGACGATTGGGTGGATTCTCCATTTAAAGGCCCTAAATTTATTTTGGCACTGATGCATGATCAATGTTAGCTGTTTTGTTTCCATTTGATGCATTATAAAATTATAAAACATCAATTTTTTTGGTTATAAAATATTGTAGATGTTGTATGTTGAGATTAATGATGTGGGTTATCTTATGCCCTATATATATATACAAGGGTCGTTGAACGAGTACCAGGAGCCATACCGGTCAGTGGCAGGTATGGTACGGTACGGTCTACAACATACCATACCATACTGGTACGTGTACCGGTATTAAAAAAATAAGAAAAAATGTCTTTCTCCCCCCTCTCAAGCAAGGATCGCTGAACCATACCTGAACCGGACCCGAACTAAGCCAAACCGAGCCCGAACCAGACCGGACCAAACCGAACGGTACGCACCGGTACGGTACCATACCGTACTGATATGAAAATATAATTTTTTTTATTTTTTTAAGGTCCGGAGGCCGGACGTTTTTTATGGATGAACCGTACTGACTCTTGGCTAATATAGTACAGTATGTCCCGTACTGGGCGGTACGGAATGGTACCGCAAACCTTGTATATATATATATATATATATATATATATATGTATATTATTGCTGCTATTATGACTGGACTTTGAATAAGATAGCAATGAAGACTCTCCATTGAAATTTGAGTTACTAACAACTATCAACTGTGAATTCAAACTTAGAGATTCTGTTGGAAATTCTAACTTAATGGGTGTTTGCTAATAGGAGATATTGACTAGAAACTGAGAAAACCTTCTAAACTGTGTAATACGATTTTAAGTTTTATTACTGCAGGCCTGATTATCCTTCGCACTTCAAGGAACTGATGGAAGAATATATCTGCCTTCTCAGAGGTTTACTTTTCATCATCACCTTGTTATTTGCTTATCTCTATACTAACCATGTCTAAGTTTATGTATTCTTGTAATACTATTATTTCATTATTGCAGATCTTTCAAGAAAGATAATGCGTGGAATTGCTTTAGCCTTGGGTGGGCCAATAGGTGCATTTGAAGGTCAGGTAGCAGGAGATCCTTTTTGGGTAATGCGGCTAATTGGATATCCAGTCTCATCTGATATCCCAGAGACACAACGTACAGATACGGGATGGTACTGACATACTGTTTATTAGATGCTTGGTTAAGATGTTCCAAAAGAATCATGCCTCTTGATCATTAAGTTTCTAATGGTTTTGTTTTTCCCTGTTTTCTGCTGCATATGCAAAATAAACAAATACAGTGGAGCTCACACAGATTATGGTAAGATGGTATCTTCTAACGGATGAATGGTTAAAGACTATTTGAAATAAGAACTTATTTTTCTTTATATTACATTTATGTTTAGTCTTGTAATAAGCTGGCATTTCTCAGTATTCTATGTACTTGAATTTTGAAGATCATGTAAATATATGCTTGTTGATTCTATTACATTGATCTAGATTCTCATTGTAATTTTTTGCAATTCACAGGTCTTCTAACATTGGTTAACCAAGATGATGATATCCATGCTCTTGAGGTATTACTTTGTCCTGTAAACCTCAGTGTTTAGCAGAATGTGTAGTTGGTAAATCTTGACAACTTTAAAGATATCACTGAATTTCATTGAGAGCTTTTCTACTGCCGCTGAATTTCATTGAAAGGTTTTCCACTTTATAATGGTATCCTAGATACTAATTATCTTTTCTATTACATTCAATATTAGCAGCACCGCATATATTTGGTGATGTAACCTTCATTTTGATGTATTTTCTATTCAAAAGAATTTTGTGGTAATAGGAAAGTGCATTGTTTAGCCCAACTAATCATAATAATTCTTTACAAAGAATAAATGTATTTACCTGCAAGGGGACCATAGACATTATGGAAGTTGTGTTATGATTTCAAATTTAAATCGTGCTATCATAGAAAATGCTAGTGCTTAGAAAGTTGTACCACAAAGTTTCATATTATATAGTAATGTTACATAGCATGTAGTAACTGTTATGCTACAGTATGAAAAAGTTAAATTGAAATGCATATCAGAGTCAATAGTTAATTTATTCTGGAACAAGACCATTAATACTTTTATTTGTTATTCTACGGTGTTTGTTCTGTAATGTTATGTTATTTATAGTAAAATTGCACATGCATATGCATTTGATCTCAACTAAAAAAATATTATTTCTTTGAAGCAAAACCAGACTTATTTGTAATTGTGGTATATGATTTTTCTCACAAGTCTGTCTGTTAATCAAAATGGATTCAAACAATTATTGCTTCCACTTTAATTTCCTGCAACTTCAACTAATTCTTCAAACACCAAAAGCAATCAACAGCACATAGCTTTGGTATAACTCTTACAAAAGTAAAAGATCATGGTGAGGGTTGTCTACAATATTGAATCCAACATTCATTTTTATGGATAATAAAAATCACAAAGTTAGGCAGCCATTTGACTACCACCTATTGCTGATATGCTTGGCCACCATGAACCACGTATATCCACCAACCATGCCTGCTCATGTGAGAAGCTAAGGTTGTCCTTTTGTTTTTTACATGCCACTTCTGCTGAAAGTATTTATGATATTTGTTGAATGCTGATTCTCGGGTGAAAATAGTTGTGTGACAAGCCCTGGCTTGTATGTTTTTGACATTCAAGATCTCTACAAAGTTTAATTCACTACTTTAGTGACACCAAACCAAGAGTGATGAGTGAGCCAACTGATGTTCTGTTAGTTTCTTAATTTTTGAAAAGACAACATAGAATTTGATAAAAGATAAAACATATAGTTGATCACCTCTCATGCAAATATCTTTTTTTTTTTTTCAGTAGCTAATGTCAATGTTGTTAAGATCTCACAGTTCACGATCTGGATCAAAATGGCACTAAATGTTCTAGAACCCATCCTTGGATCAGGTTCAGTGGAGGATCACAAGCTTTGGATCCATATGACGGATATTACGTTCCTCAGGATCATTAGAACCAAGTTGATTATGTTAATTACATAATAGATCATAAGTGGGTCCATTTTCTATAATTTATGTGATTATGCAGCTTTTAAATTACTTATCAGCAACTAGTCTTGAGCAGTAAAATTAGCTTTCAAATGAATTATTGAATAGTTAAATTTTAATTAGTTGGTTTAATTTAAAAAAGTAAGATAATATTTTCACCATTTTGTCTTATGGATATAAGCTGGGAAACTAAAGGTCAACAAAAATATTTTGAAAAAGTAAAAAATATATATTTTTAACCTTTTCCTGGATTTGATTATGAGTTGTTTGGTTCAAAATCTGACTTTTCCATTTCTTCCTAATTGTCTTTTCTCGTATAATCACATGTTTGAGTTTTATTTAAACTCAATTTAAGATTAGGATAGATTTATTTTTCTCAAATGAATAAACATAAGTGGATGGTTTTTCTTATTGCTTTGGAAAATCCAATTTTCTTAATTGAGGGCCTGTTCCCAAGAGAGATCCAATTAATGGGGATGCAACTTTTTTTATCTCGACCCCTTTACAGGTTCAACGAGATAAGCTCGGAAAAAATATTTTTTTTTTCTTCCACTCTTTCGCCTTTTGGGTTGAGATCCTCTCTGGTTTGTAAATGAGCTAGAGAGGGCCGTTTCTCCGATCATGGCCATCCTGTGATTGCACGATTGCTGTGATTGGATGGGCCCCATGCTATCAATAAGAAAAAGAAAAAAAAAAGGAGGCTTCACTCCATGGAGTCCTACATCCACATCTCCAGAGTTCACATTATATATGATAGATGTGTGATGCAAGCTTTTCTATACATGGTTTATAAAAAGAAGAAAAGGAAGTAGGTACTTTTTTAAGGGCACCATATTTATAGATACATTGTAAGAAACCTATGTTGAAGATATGTGGAAGAAGCTATGCATTTAACCATATCCTTTATCTGTCCATTATAATACTGGCGTGATTTAAAATGGTAGGATATAACGCTATCATGTACCCCCTGTTGCTGATGGTTTGACGCTTATTTAGCTTCTATGAACGGGTGCACTTGTTACTTTCATGGATTGCACATGAGAAAGCAACGTACTGAGTGGAATTTTGTTGCCGGTAGATCAGCTTCTGACTATTTTAGGCAAGATATTATTACTTATTTGATGAGTTTGATTGCAGGTGAGAAACCGATCTGGTGAGTGGATATGCGCTGTTCCTATCCCTGGTACCTTTGTTTGTAACATCGGTGATATGCTAAAGGTTAGCCTACTATCAAACATGCACAATATTCTTCTTTAATTTCATTAAAGAAAAGGATTCATCGCTGTCATGATTTCTAGATCTGGTCTAATGGATTATACGAGTCAACTCTACATAGGGTGGTTAACAACTCTCCCAAGTATCGTGTTTCTGTTGCATTCTTTTATGAGGTATTGCAATCAATCTACTCCCTCCTGTTATTTATTCCCCATGTTCGCTTCCTGATGCGTACTTGTTATGTGAACAGCCAAATTTTGATACATGCATAAAGCCGGTAGATTTTTGTAAGCAGAAGACTGGTGGAATCGCAAAGTATGAAGAGGCTATTTATGGAGAGCATATATCTTCAAAGGTCGTCACCAACTTTGTCATGTAGTGTGGGTCATTACGGTTAACATTTTTTTTTTTTTCCCCCGATAAGGTTAACATTCTTCGAATGTTAAAATACTTAAAAGACTTGTACATTAATGAGTTATGGTGCTTGGGTTTGTCCTTTTAATGGAATGATGTTTTTTTTGTATCCTTAATATCTTTATAATCTCCTTGTGTATCTCTACTCTTCCTAGGCTAGAAGCTTTGAATGAATCCATCCGCTTCCATCAATAAAGCAACAACTGATTTTACTGATGTATTTATAGAATTGGTAATGCAGATTATTTATAATGGTGGTTTTGCATTGGGCTGGAATTTTTACCGTCTATCTTCTTCTATCATTCTTTTGTATGGTTGATTTTATGAGATTACGAGGAAAATATTATGTGCAACTAGAATTGCAGCTGGTGACTGGAATAAGTCCAAAGGAAGTCTTAGTGGTAGGGCTACAGAATGGTGCAACCCGTGACACCAAGAGGTTACGATGCCCTCATTTGCATGCTAGCTACCATTCTTCGTTTATTCCAATGACGTTGGTTGATATGGACTTATCTGCATAAAATCTTTTGTCTTGAGAAAAATCTTAAATCAAGCTAGGCATCAGTTCAAGGTTTGAGCTTGAATTAAAGCCTGATTTAGATAAGTTTGTTCAAATTTGAACGAACATTAATAGATTCAAAAATTGAATGAAGTTTCAAGTGGGAAACAACCCTAACACCGTGGATTGATGGATCTGATGGATCTAAGATCCAACAGGGCCATGATCCAAAAACTACTACTTGGATTTGAATGTGGAACTTCCTTTGGATGAAAGAGGGATGCAACAACTGGATTAAAGCCTGTTTTCGTCCTAAATATTCAAGTTCATTGATCAAAATGCCATCATCCTTCCCACTTTATATTTCTTAGTACGTGGTAAAGTGAAGCTTAAGTCGGTGGTACCGTAACAAAAACAAAAAAAAAAAAAAAACGGAGGAGAAAAAAGGAAATTTACTTCAGGCGATATAGGTACAAACTAGCTGATGCAGGAAAATTCCATACCCACCGTAATTGAAGGGTCAGCGTCCTCTAACGTTCAAATGATTGAGCTTTAAAAACAAAAAATCCTTTCTTACCAAAAATAAAAAATAAAACAAAATCTCCGGTCCGTGGACCGGCGAGAGAATCGAGACTACTGCCCCAGTAAGTAACTATATAAAAATTTTCTTCTAAAAAATAATAATTACACAAATTAATTAGTCAGCTAGTCTATGAGTAACAAATTACTATATATATTAAAAGGGTGACAAACCTAGTTGTACGCCGAGTGAGATACATATTGATATGGTTGGATCGTTGACATGGGATGGACAAACTGACGTAAAGTCTCCATCAGATAGCACGCTGGGTTTTCAACATGGATTCCTTCGCCGGGTTGAGCTCCCCCGGAGCAACGGGGTCGTCCGCTGAAGTCGAGCTCCGTCCTCCGCCAGGTCGGTCCCTGCCGGGTCAGGATGCCTAGGCCGGAATCGAGTATAAGTCCCCACCCACCTTAAGATCAGGCCCCATGGTCAGGAGTCGAGTTCAAGTCTCCTCCGCCACGAGGAGATCCTCCGATGTCAGATCCCTTAGGCTGGGCGGCGCCCCGCCCACCTCCGTCAGGTCGAGCTCGCCCGCCCTCCTCCGCCCAGCTGAGCTGCCTCGAGACGAGCCCCTCAGAGTTGGGCCCCACCTTTCCAGCTCAGGCAGAGGCACCAACCGCCAAGGAAGCGGGGCCTCCTCTCCAAGGACGACGATGGGCCTCCCAAGGGTCGTACAGCAGCGCCCACCATGTCGCAATTAATACCCACAGCCATCACTCACACCAAAAGGGAAGGAAACTCACATCAAGGTGCCATACTTTCCACCAACCTGCCGTACCGCCAGGAAAAAGACCCAGCCAGAAAGCGCGAGTCCCGAGGACGGCGGCCCACCAATCGAGATCCTGCTAGGCTTCCAGAGAAGGGGCATGCAGAGGGAATGTCAAAGCGTATGGAAGCTTCCCCGGCTATCTGACAGGAGAGGCGTCCCGTCTACGGCATGATACCTCGTCGCACATGTCGGACGACACGGAAAGATCCCGAGGCAAACCAGAGTAAAAACTCAACCAGAATAAGCCAAAAGTAGGCAACCAAAGCAAGCAAAGAACCAAGGGAGAAGGGCCACATAGGAGGATCCTTCCACCTCGGCCATCACCTCTCCCAGCCCACTCTCACTTTCATATACACCACACTCACTCCTTCTAAGATGGAGCTCATCTCGAGGGGCTCGACGAGGAGGATTTGTTTTCCTGAATCATCACTGACTTGACCGTCGGAGCACCCCACCGGAATCTCCGGCCCGGGTCACTGACGTTGTTTCTTGCAGATCCCGAGATACCGGAGGCATTCCGAAGAGGCGGGCAGGTAACCATCGACGCCACCAGTAGCTATGGGCTACGACGATCCGGGTGGCAACACATATCACCGAAGGAGCTTGGAGATCGAGGCTTATAAAGAGTCAAAAACATTTCTATGGTCTGATATTTGATACATTGTATCCGAGACAAGCGAATTGTCTGTGGGGATTATATTCTCCTAGTTGGCAAAGAATAGCACGAGCCAATGACATATTGTCGATTGTTTGCATGGATCAAAAAATTTTAACTCTAGCCATGCCATGATACCCAATCCTGCAAGCAAATTAGCAGTTAATTAATCTGGACCCAACAAAGTATACCACAAGACAATTTCTGGCTAGAGTTAAAAATTTTTGATCCATACACCGCTACGTTGCTCTAATCAATCGTGATCGCTTGTATGTCTTGGATGGGACAAGTATCACATGTTCAGTGCAATAGCGATCTATCAGAGTATAAAAGCTGGCAGCTATCATACTAAACTACTGTTGGATATTTAAAAATAATAAATGTCAACGACTCTCTTGTTGATTCATTCCGTGTCCCATACGATTACCCTTGCAAGTGGGACTCCGGTCATCATCATAAGAGAACCCAGAATCGTTCGATACAATCCTTCGGACTCTTTTCTCCGACCGATGGATTCCATAAAATGGAGTGGAGCCCGTTTACGTATGCAATTTTAATTCCATGAATACTCATTTCTGCTGTTCTTTTAATCATCCATACAAAAGAGTGACGAGTTTCAACCGGATGGTTGTGTTGCATGAGCGCATTATTTGATCAAATTAAATGGAGTACTACTGGTTCATGCCATAAAAGGCTACAAGATTTCTGACTTCAACCGTATTCAGCATCTAGATTCTAGACGTGTGAGGTCCTCCATGTAACCTAAACGGTCCGGCCCAAGGCCTGCTATCTTTTGTGACAGACGTACGTGAACCGGTTTCAGTTAATAATTTCCCGTGAACCGGAAAGGATAAGGAACGTGAGGAGCGTGTTAACTCGGGTTGATGCGATCTGATCGGACGTGAGAACACCACCAACCAACCCGTCCACGTCCATTCCTGTGCCCATGTGAACGCCCAAAGGCTCGTACAAAAAGAAAGAGCTAACAAAGTAACAGGCCCGTGAGCGTTAGCGGGAGAAAGGCGACGATCAAATAATTTTCATTTAACTTTTCTTAGCTCGCACCCATACCTTCCGGTCCTGGTAGTCAAATGTCCGGTGTTGCACCGAGTCACCAATTTAGTCACCGACAAATACTGTTTATAAATCTCTCCATCTTGGTTTCATTCTCTGTAACATACAACACACACTCCCTATACCCAAAGCCTCCTTCGAGACTTTCTTCCAATATATCACATTTCTGATTGCATTCCGTGGCACGTTCTCTCCATGCATGTAAATTAAGCCTGGTCTTGGACACGTTAAGATTTTTCATGGAATAATTCGCTTTGCTTATTCGACTTGGACTCCTGCGTAATAATATTAATAGTCAGTGCTTGTGACTGAGATATGGGAGGTAGCCGGAGCAGTTATTCTTCGACGCAATTCGTTACCTTCTTCGCATCACTGCTGCTGCTGCTGCTGCTGGTGCTGATGCTACTAGTGCTACCAAGCGTCCAGAGTTTGTCCAACAACACCCTGCCGACTTTACTTCACTTCAACAGCCGGAAACTCATCGAAATCGGCATCGGCATCGGAATCGGTGCTCCCCCTCCAGAATCCGAGCCGGCCAACTGTCCCCCTCCTCCTCCTCCACCTCCTTGCCCTCCGCCACCGCCGTCCGGGCCGCAGCCATCCGACTTCGAAAACATCCTGCTGTACAGAGCCTACCTCGTCATCCAACGCTTCAAGAATACCATCACATGCGACCCCAAAAGAATCTCCGATAGCTGGCAAGGGTATGATATCTGTCACAAATACAGCAAGGATACCTACCAAGGCTTCTTCTGCGGCATCCCTCCCACTCGCAAGACGATGCGCAACATCGCCTCCATCGACTTCAACGGCTACAATCTCGCCGCCCCCACGCTCCAAGGCTTCGTCGAGAACATGCCGGATCTCGCCATTTTCCACGCCAATTCCAACAACTTCTCCGGCACGGTCCCCGACCTCAAAGGACTCGACTTCTTCTACGAGCTCGACGTCAGCAACAACATGTTGATGGGCTCCTTCCCCATGAACGTCCTCCCACTCACCAAACTCACCTTCCTCGACCTCCGCTTCAACCAGTTCCACGGCTCCGTCCCGGCTTCCGTATTCTTCATCCAACTCGACGTCCTCTTCATCAACAACAACAACTTCGAGCAACCCCTCCCGTCCGAACTCGGCCGCACCACCGCCGAGTACCTCACCCTCGCCAACAACCGCTTCACCGGCCCGATTCCGACTTCCATCGGACAAGCCTGCAATACGCTCGTGGAAGTGCTTTTCCTCAACAACTTGCTCTCCGGCTGCCTCCCCTACCAAATCGGGCTGCTGACGAAGGCCACGGTGTTCGACGCCGGCACCAACCAGATCACCGGCACGATACCGCTCTCCTTCGGGTGTTTGATGAAGGTGGAGCAGCTTAACCTCGCCCGGAATCTACTCTACGGTCAGGTGCCGGACGTCGTGTGCCAGCTCGCCGATTTCGGGAAGCTCGCCAACTTGTCGCTCTCCAGTAACTACTTCACCTGGCTGGGGCCGAGCTGCTTGAAGCTGATAAACTGCGGAATTCTCGACGTCCGGCGCAACTGCATCCCGGGGTTGCCGGACCAGAGGTCGCCGGAGGAATGCGACTGGTTTTTAAGGCAACCAAAATACTGCCAGGTTTTGCCTTACATTCCTTGCCACATCCCGTGGATGGACGGCCAGTCCACGCCGGCGATGCAGCCGGAGGTGGAAGGAGGCCGGGATAAGGTTCCGGATGGCCGGTTCACCGGCTACTCGGCGCTGCATAACGGTGATGGGCCCTGAAAAATCTCTGTTATTATTAGTACATTATCGATCCGTAATTCTACCTGCCTTTTGGAATTCGTTCTCTCTCAGCTCTTAAACCTTCATTATATCCTAGTCGGTAGGATCCAATAATATTCTAAATGTATGTAGTAAGATGCTGCAACTCCATTAATAAAAAATAAGCATGGATGCAACTCCAAGTTTTCAGTGCTTTTTTCTTAAGTTTTTTTTTAAAGAAATATCGAATTAGATCGAGATTTATTTATCAGCAAATTTTAGATGATAACTCCAAATTCTCAGAACAAAGAAATATTCGTGCTTTTTTGCTTTTTTTTTTTTAAAAAAAAAAAATTAAGGGGAGGAGGCCGAGGGGGTGGGCATTGTTACCATGCCAACAAGATTCATTGCGCAGTTGTACGCGCTGAAAAATGCCAAAGAGGCAGTCTCATGGTTCCCGATCGAGCACGGCCGCGCGAGCACTGGTGGGGAGGTTGAGCTTTAATTAATATAATTAGTTGAGAAATTATTGGTCAAAATTTCTATGGATCAATGTTTCCCATGCCATCCCGTGATTCAAAATTTTAATTTTTTTTATTTGATCGAGAAATGTAGATGAAAATAATTTTTTTTGGTTGAAAAGAAGCCGTACACTGATTTGACCCATAGAAAATGATTTAGGTCACAGACAGCATCATGCGTGAATAAATGCAGTGCAGTAATGATACCATAAATGATGTTTTATTAAAAAACTATGCCGCCATTATGCTGGGATTCCGTTTCTCAAGGCATTCTTTTTTAGAAAGAAAATTAAGGGCGCAGTCGGTGGTTGGAAAAGGTGTCGCCTCTGCTTGAAACCTTTCCTGACTCCAATAATTATCCTTGTAGATTTCCTTTTTATATCAGAAAAAATGTTGTATTATCCTGCCAGAGAATATGTCCAGACTCCAGGGCCAACATGTTTGTTTCTGATGACCTAAACCTTATATGCAACGATAGGTAATTTTTTTGAAGGAGCATGGGATCTTATCTGCATTCCTCGTTACCTATCTACTGTAGAAGTACACCATAACCAGGAAGGAAAATGGTAAAAATACGGTTGTGAATGTGAGTTAAGGACCCGAGGGTGGTGCTTTTTTTCAAGAAATTATTCATTAATTATTTTATAATTTTTATAAATTTTATCATTATTTTTTAATGAAAAATTTATAAGTTTTGGTTATGGTATTAATTAGCTACTTTCAAAAATCTATCATACCACGGTGGTAGCGCGGTTGGTTAGAGCGCAGCTTCGTTCTTGTAAATAATTCACTGATCACAGGTTCGAGACATGATTTCTCGGATGACTCGAATGAATCCCATAAATTCTGGACCCACGTGACTGGGGAACGGAGCAGCTGTAACTCCGGCACCATAATACGGTTAGGTTGACATACTCACCAGTTGGTGGGGAGGGTATGCAAAAAAAATTACGGCCCGAATCGAACAATCACCTAATGGGCTGGGGGCCAAAATGGAGAACTACACCAGGGTTTACCTCCTACCCTTTTGTTTTATCAAAAAAAAAACTATTATATAATAAATATTATATTATATTATAAAATATAATAAATATTTTATAATATAATATAAAATTTATAATTTAGTCGGTGCCAGTCTAGTCTCCAGTCTGGTCACCAATTCGTCAATCTGATCGTCAACCCGGTACGAATCTGACCACCATTTTGTATACCAGACTGATATCGATTTGGTCATAATCTAGTTGCTAGTCAGATGCCAGTCCGATCCCTTAATAAATATTTTATAATATAATATAAAATTTATAATTTAGTCGATGCTAGTCTAGCTCCAATCTGGTCACCAATTCGCTAGTCTGATCATCAACCTGGTGCTAATATGACCACTATTTTGGTTACTAGATTGATATCGGTTTGGTCATCAATCTGGTCGCTAACCCGATGCCAGTCTGGTCCCTTGCCCGGTATCAATTCAATCGCCAGTCTGAGTCGAACTGGCACCAACCTAGCGATAGGACTGGCACCGGCCTGCAGCCAGACAAGCAATCTAATCGATGATCGGATTGGCTATCGGATCGATAGCCATACACCGGCGATCGGATCAACGGTCGAACGAGCACCCGAATCGATGGCCAGACTGGTACCAACTTGATGACGAACCGGCTATCAGACCAATGGTAGACTAGCAGCCGATCGGTGCCCAAATTGGCTATTAAATCGATGGTCGAACTAGCGACCAGACTAGTGATTGAACTAGCACCGTCCTGGCAGCCAAATTGGCTGTTGAATCAGGAGCTGGATTGGTGACCGGATTAGCGACCGAACCGGTGGCCACCAGTCTAATAGCCAGTCCAACCACTAGGTCGGTGCCAATTCGATCATCGATCCGGCTATCAGTCTGGCCACCGGTTCAATAACCAGTCTGGTTACCAAGTCGGTGCCAGTCCGATTATCGGTATGACCACTGGTTCGATAGCTAGTCTAGTCACTGGTCTGGCCATTAGTTTGGCTCCTAGTTCGATAGCCAGTCTGGTTGCCAAGTGGTACCAGTTCGACTGTTGGTCAGGCTGCCATTCCGGTCATCGACTCGATAGCCAGTCAGATCATCAAGTCGGTGCCAGTCCGATCGCCAGTTCGACCACCGATCCGACAGCTAGTCTGGTCCCCAATCTGATAGATAGTTTGGTTGCCAGGTCTGTGCCAATCTGACTGTCGGTCTGGTTGCCAGTCCAGTCACCAATCCGACCATCAAGTCGGTGCCAATCTGGTCGCTAATCCAGCCACCGATCCGACAACTAGTTCAGCTCTAGCCACCAGTCTAACAACTAGTTTGGCTGCCAGTTTGGTGTCAATCTGATCGCTAGTCTGGCCGCCAGTCAAGCCACCGGATTGGCAATTAGACTGGCACCAACTAAATTATAAATTTTATATTATATTATAAAATATTTATTATATTTATTATATTTGATAATATAATTTATTATTTATTATTTATTATTTAATATGTTATAATATATTATTATTTATTTATATATATTATAATAAACTTTATTCTATAATATTAATATTTTTATATTATTATTAAGATAATAATTTATGAATTTACTTATATATTTTTTAATTTTTATTTTTTTAATTTTTAATTTTTTTATTTTAAAAATGAAGTGCAGAAATAAGATGAAGTCGTAGGTGCGACTTGTGGCTTCACTTTATTTACAGCTTCTTTTATTTTTTTAATTTTATTATATTATTTTAAATATTTCATATATTATAATTTATTATATTATTTTAAATATTTTTTAATTATATTATATTATTTTAAATATTTTATTATGTTATTTTAAATTTTATTATATTTTTAAAATTTTATTATGTTAAATATAAAGGCTGGCTTCATTTAATGAGGAAGGGTTTTCTTTCTTTCTTTTGGCTAGTTTAGAAAAGGCCAACTTTATTTAATGAAGAAAGTTTTTTTTTATTTTTTCATCTTTTGGCTGGTTTAGAAGGCATAGATAGAACCTGCATCTTAAATTTTTTTTTTTTTTTAGTTCGGTCTTCTACCTGTATCTTTAGTTAGAAAATGTAGGTGTTACCTGCATCTTCTCCGCATCCCCATCCACCCCTACATAGCAATAAAAATTTTTGAAATAGCAACACGTGGCCAAAGACACGTTAGTTTGATAAAATTATTTAAAGAAATCTTATTTTGATATTTTTATTTTTAAAAAATATTATTTTAAAAAAAATCCAGGCCACGAGCCCACAACCTTTCGTGAGGGTAAAACTTGTATAATAATAAAATATACCATTTTGGTCCTTTCAAGAACAAATATAATATTCTATTTCAATGAAAATCTGAAATAAATCAAAATACATGCAAATTCTGTTTAGCTGAACAAAAAAGAAACTAATGGATGGAGCTAACCATTTCAGAATTGAGAATAGCGAAATCCCTCGCATTGATTTGGTGCAGCCTTGCTACTAATGTTGTAAAGTGAGTTGGGCTGGATCAGGAATGAGCACAACCCAAATCCATTCCATCTTTGAAGCCCATTATTAAAAAATGCAATTCTATTCAAGTTAGACCGGATTAGACATCATATTAATTATCATCCATCAGATTTCTCGGGTCAGTAATAATTCTAACACAAACCATGCTAAAGATATACAAATCGACTATCTAATTATATCACAAAAATATTGTATTATAAAATGATAGCATGTAATATATAAATTTTTCCATCTGGCATTTATCTGGAGTTTGTTTTTAAATTAAAGATAATCAAAAAAGAACCTAAGAGCCCTAGAGAGGGATTCGAAACACTTGCTATAAGGTGGAGAGGGGTGTCACGACGATCCATTGTAGTGGCGTAACTTCGATAATAATGATAAGATGTCCTCTCTCTCAGCTGCTCTCAAGTGGGAGATCCGACACTCATCAGAACATTCTAACAATCCAATGAATGAGAGATCTAACACTCATCAAACAATTTTAATGGTCCAATGAAGCAACATAAGTCACATACTAACATAAGTTACAGGGACTAAGTTGCTGCTCGTGCCGAAGAGATATGCAAATTATCATACATCTCATGCATAAACTGATTGATTGTAAATTCTATACATCAGAGTACCAAGCAATTAGAAAGAGTGTACGTGTTTAGACTTTAGAATGCTCCCACGGCATCGTGGCAAGAAGAAAACAACCATCCGTTCATTTAACAGCTTGAGTTCCAACCAATTAAGTAATCGGACCTGATGTCTAGCTTGCTAAACCATACCAATTAGACGTTTCCATCTGGAGAGAGCGGTAGTAAGAGAAACAGCCATTTTGAATTAAACCCCATATCCTATTCCTAAGTTCCCTCCTGGAAAGAAGAAGAGAGGGTAGTAACCTAAATGAAGATAGACCTCAATAAAGTTCCGCAAAAACTCTCCCAGATGTAAAGCTTCCATCAACCTTGCACAAAGATCATTCTTTGTGCCGCCCCTTCTACCCCCATCGTTTGTTTGTCCCTCTAAAATTAAATATAGAGAAAAAGAAGACACATTTAAAAAGAAACAGAAAAGAAAACCGAGCATGGGTTCTAGACTCGCTGTCCACCATTTGGACGGAGCTAAACAGAAGGCTCCAAAACTGCCAACCCCCGAGGTCCCACCAACACCTTTGCAGTTTACACCATTTGGACGACGACTAGCGGGCGGAAGCATCCCTCCGCTCTCAATGGGTGGGTTCCTGAATCATTTATTCACCGGTTCCTGGTCACCGTGTAACCTCTGCCACCCCCACCTACCTCTCTTTCAACGTACACACCCATTGACTTCCCAGTTTTTAATGCCTTCTTCGTTGCTATCGTCCATTTTATTGGGGATATTGCTAGAAATCATCATCAGCAATACTAAGATAATAGACACGATGAGATATGGATGCGTCCCGGAACAAACCAAATGATCATCTTTGTTTGTGGGAACAAACCAACCGATCATATTGCAGGTACCCACCATGATCTGACGAAAGACTGCAGCATGCGATGATCGAGACTACTATAATATAAAGATGATGATGATGTTGATAGGATGTGGGTAGGGAAGTAGTTGGCACTGATTGCTGGATTGGTAAAACAACGCGTCTGCCGGCCAAAAAAATAACAAACACTCCCATCCCCCCCACCTCCTCGGTGGACACTTTGATGCATTGCTCAGCTGGAATTTGATAATTTGGGCCAGCCGGCAGACATTTATCTCGGCAGCTCAAACTTCATTAAGAATCATGCTCTTTCCACCCCTCAACACGGTCGGAGATTAGCCGATATTTTCTCATTCCCAATCTCTGCCAGTCACTATTGTGATATAGGAGGAAAAGGGGTAGAGAGGAATATAGGATTGGTACTTATAAGCTGAGGGGTATCAATGGCTGCTCGACAACAAATTGTCAAAGCGCAGCAGAAGACATACGATAGGGCAGAATGGTCTGAAAGGAATGGAGTGCCACATCGATCTCGGAGCAGCTCGACCGGAAGATACCGCTCCAGTTCCAACAACTGCCACCGTCCATCCCTCGCTAAATACTTTGCATCACAGCGGGTGGATGGATTACATTCCTTGCAAGAAGGGCAGGAGTATTCTGTGAATGACGGCCATAGGACAACTGATGAAGGAGCCTGCTGCAGTAAACATCCAAAGAAGCAGCGGTCAGGGATGCGGATGGCGATCATCAGCAGAAAGGAGGTGCCTGCAGATCTGAGAGGGAGATCATCTATTGATGAATTGAGCCAGCAATGTCATCATAAGTCAGCAGCAAAAATTGTAGAGCAGCCGAGCTCCTCGACCAAAGATGAGAGCCAGTTCATTACCTTTGATAGACCAGTCTATTCAGGCAAATACATCAATCACACGATTAGAAGTGATACCATGACCGACTTCAGCTTCCCACAGGCCTTGCCATGCAAAAACCAACAAGGTCACAGGGCCTCTGTTGATGGACAACGCGGTGGTCCTAGCAAGGTGTGCATTCCAGGCCTAAGCCACAAGTACCAGCCCAAGGTATTCGAGGAGATTGTTGGCAATGAGATGGTGGTCAAAGCACTCTCGAATGCCATCCAGAAGAAAAGGGTCTCACCTCTCTATCTCTTCCATGGACCCAGTGGAACTGGCAAGACATCCACCGCCAAGATCTTTAGCATAGCTTTGAACTGTGAGTCTCCTTCTCCTTCCAAGCCATGCTGGAAATGCACCAGTTGTTCCCGAAGCCTGTATGCAGCAGAGCTGTGCTCTGGAAATAAAAATTCTGCTCTCGAAAACATGAGAACGCTGCTCGAGGGCACTGCATTCATGCAGACATTTCCTGGCTTCAAGGTTTTCATCATCAATGAGTGTCATTCTCTAACAGAATATTCCTGGCGAGAACTGTTGGAAATGACAGAAGAGGATGATTCTGGTAGTTCCGTGGTTATAATTTTGATAACAGAGGATGCCAAAGCCATTCCTAAAACCGTCTCATCTCGATGTCAGAAATTTGCTTTTACCAAGCTCAAAGCTCATGACATCGCACAGAAATTAGCGATGATCGCATCCCGTGAGGGAATTAAAATCAACGAGGATGCTCTGAAACTGATAGCCACAAAAGCTGATGGAAATCTTAGAGAAGCTGAGATCTTGCTGGATCAGTTGGCACTTCTTGGACAGTGCATCACTACTTCTATGGTTCAACAATTAGTTCGTACCCTTAGCCACTTTCTATCTTCTATTGTGAAGCTGCTATTAGCACATTATCCCACTGCTGCTGCTGCTGCTTTTATTAATCATTCCATTCTTATTTGAAATTGTCTACAGGTGGGTCTAGCTTCACATGACAAGCTAAGTCACTTACTCGACATAACATTGGTCGGCAATTCCTTGGAGACAGTAAGATGCACCAGGGATTTGATCGCATGTGGCATTGAACCACGGGTTCTTGTGTCTCAGTTAGCTTCTCTAGTAATGGACATTCTAGCTGGTACTTCTCCATTGGCAAGATCACATGACAAGAGAAAAATGCACACTCGGTCTCTAATAGTTATGGTTTCCTTTTCGGTCACTGGATATCTCTGCCTCACAAATTACACACTGTTGCAGGGGATAACCAACCAGAGAGATTGTTTCGGGCTTTGAAAATACTTACCGAATCTGAGAAGCAGCTGATTATGTCTCCATGCAACCACACAACCTGGGCTATTGCTGCTCTACTGCAAATTGCATCAGGGGACAGCTTCGGTGGCAGTTCTTCAGATATCATACTGCCTAAAGAGACAACCCTAACAGGTATTCTTTTTACATTAACAAATCAATCATGTGAAAGATTACCGGTCTTTTTAAGCTTGTACGCTCATTAAGTTTTGACTTGAATTCCATATAATTTGATGCAAGTTGTAAATGGGCATCCAACATTCATCACGCGTGCAGGTGACAATTTTGACACAGCATGCATGTCAGATGGAGTAGATATCAACAACCCTGGACCGTCCGACCACATTGATAGCAATGGGATCGGGCATCATCCCCTTAATTCAGTGCCAGAACAAAGTATTAATGCTGATAACTTGAAAGAAAGTTTCAAAAGTATTGACGTGGAGGAAGTATGGCACAGCATCCTAGAAAGGATCCAGGATAAAGTCCTAGGAGAATTCTTGAACCAGCAAGGGAAGCTTGTATCACTAACCATCTCAAGAGGTAATGCACTTCTGCCAAACTAAAGCAACTTCATAATCTCCTGTGGGACTTCTCACTTACCAGTTATTTGTACACAACTCCGGCAGGCAATGCCATAGTGCACTTAATGTTCAAGAGCTCAGAAGACAAACTAGCAGCTGAAAAGTTTGAAGAATCCATCTCGCATGCCCTTAAAGCTGCTCTTGGATGCCCGGTCACTGTGAATATCAGTCGTGAACCAACACAACTAGAATTTTTGACTACAAAATCTATAATTTACAATGAAAAGCAAACCCCAGATTCTACCCAGCAACAGAGAATACAATTTCTTCAATTATCCAGAGCGTCCAGTAGCTTGGATACCAGAGGGCTTGTTCTGAAACGAAGCATGAGCCAGAATTCTGGATGTACATTGAACAGTAATTGGAGGTCCACAAAATTGCAAAACAGCATGCAAATGCATGCCCACAAAGATAAACATATTGGTAGAGCAATCAGCGAAAGCATAGCCCGGAGTCCAGAGATCCCTCATGTCTCTAGTCACTTGACTGAAGGCTGTAGAGATAATCTCATCAAAGATCCTGAAATGACTTCTTATAAGCAGAGATGGCTGTCAATATCATCAATACAACAGGGAGATGCAAGCATTGAGCCATACAGCCAGGATTTGTTGTTTGAGGAAGCAAAAGCAGATATACAAATGCGCACAAAGAATTCAAAGCTCTACAAGGACCTTTTAAAGCTGAAACAACAAGGCAACAGCATGAAATACATGTGAGTAATGGGCTTTTTTTGAGATATCATAAGTAAGAATTACATAAGAATGTCAACACGACCTATCCAGCTGGTAGTTACCCTCTCCCCGTTGGAAGAGGTCTCAGATTCGATCCACATTGGTGGTACATGAGCTCTAAAAAAGCATTGCATAAGAATACTGAAGCAGCTATTGTCTTTCGTGCAGGAATCCAAATTGCTCTTGGAGTTGCACTGGGAGGTTTTGCAGGGGTGAAACAATGGTAAGATCTCATTTTGCAGGTATAAATTAACTAAGCTAGAAACTTGCTCCTGATATACCAATTCTGTTGTAGAAAACTGAAGGTGAACAACAGCAATAAGGGGTTTCACAATAAATAGGCATGTGCTCAAATGGATTAATCCATGCAAAGATTCCAGCATTACAAAAAACAAAGCTAAGAAGGCCCAACAGGATCCGAGGAAGACTCCTCCAACTTCATCACATTCTTCATCATAACACAAAACCCATCCATGCAACTCCTATAATTGCAGTGTCTTATTAAATGCTGAGCATGTTGAGGGTGCTCATTATAAATGAATTGAATCTTGTAGCATCTTGTCAAGCAGTTATGTATGTTGATTCACATGCAAAATATATGAACTTGAGTCCAGATCAAAAATGGATGTCAGTTTAACAGTAAAAGCTGAAAGGTGTAAATGGTGCCTAGGCTTTCCAGATGAATTACAAATTATAATACTAATTTACGACAATCTTAAAGAATTAATCTTCATGAGGCAAACCAAAACATCAATGACTTAAAAGAATTAATCAGAATAGAAACATGTGGTTACATGTAATGCACTCCAGAAGATCCTTAACCACTGGCTTATAGAAATGGAACATCAGCTTGCTTGTTATAGGGGCTTAAAGAAATGGAACATCAGATTGCTGAGATCTTAGTTACCACAAGCAGGTGCAGGAGCGGATTAGGTTGCAGGTATGGGGAAACTGTTTTTTTTTTTTAAAAAAAAAAAAAAGTAAATATGTAGGAAGTGGGTGTGTTGACAAGTTACTTAAGAGATTCTGAAATGGATGGGCCACCATGGGTGTCAGTATCCTGCTATTAAGATCTAAGATATTAGAGAACCAAAAACAAATCTGTTATTGAATGACCATAATGGATTTACTTTTTTCAATGTAAAAACTGGTTACTTTTTAGATTATATGCTTGTTTTCTTAAAAATAACATCACATATTTATAAAATGGAAACAATATTATGATATTAAAAGTTCAAAGTGACCAGTTTGTCAAAATAGACTGCACATATTGCTTTGCAGTCACATCATGCCATCAATGACTTGTAACCAGTTTAAGAGAAAGCTCAAAAACTTTTAGGAAGATAGGTATCCACAATAACTTGTAGTTAATTCAACAAGTAAATAAGCTATAATCACTGCCATCAATACCCTGCTACCAGTGCAATGAGTCAACACTGATCCAAAAGTCAGAGAAACTTTCCATCCACATAGGATGGCAGGCACCCATAATCAACAAGAGAAAGAAAGAGGAATATGAACTTAAATGCCACCAGCCCAAACATAATGATAAATTGGTTCAGATGTAGCTAGCAGAGAAATGAGGAATCATGGCATGATTCAAAAAAGCATAGAACATAGACTTGCAAGGTGCAGTTGTCATCCATGCTGACGGCCTTCCAATTACACTACACCATAACCCTAAATAGGAAAAATGGGCGAAAGAGTATCCACAGCCAACCCCAAATAATTTGGAAAAGGCCGGATGGTTATGATTATAATTATGGTACCAATCAAGCAACCAAGAAAAGCAATTGTCTTGCATCAGTAGTAAGACTGCAGCATTAGCACAAAGCTTAGGGCAAAGAAATGGAAAGAATAAAGAACTAGTCATGGAACATTACATGGAATAAGACCGCACAATCCAAATCCAAACAACAGCTGCCCTTTCTAAATTAGTATGAAAAAACCACTCTATGAAGCATCAAAACTCCTCTATCTCAGCACCAAACAGCTCTCTTCCGAACTTAGAATAAGACAATGAGATCGAGGATTTCAACATGATATAATCAACCAGCTTTCCAAAACCAATGTAAAGACTCCAGGGCGCAACTTTATAAAAGAAAATGCAGTGCCAAACCCTCCTCAAAATCAAAAAGTCCATCCTGGACTTAGACATATGCACAAATCTACACATTGTCAAATCCCAAAACCCAAGAAACCCCCTTTCATTTCCAAATGACTGTCCTCAAAGACCCACCTCAAAACCTACACTATATTTCCCGTTCAAATCTCCTAGCTATGTGATTTGTCTACTACCCCGATAGTCCAAATGAAACATCTTTCCCTTCTTATGATGCAGAGTGTTACTATTTTTGGTAATAACTACCATCTTATGGATGGTTTCTTGTCTTGGCACTTCTTTCTTGGTGGTTGTTGGTGCTTACCTGCATGAATAACCACCCTAATGTCCTAGTAAGTCCTTTTAGGTAGCTAATTCCAGAAATCAACCACCCAAGTTTAGCCTCTTATACAAGTGACAAGTGGCCAACCTTGAGCTTTCCATGTGTCAAAACACAAATAATTAATTAAATCATAGGTTGACACAAATAATTGGTCAATGATCAATTAATTTTTAGGCATAAACACGTGGTACAAGAAACATTAACATGGTGACCTCTTACTGTTTGCATACAACTGTGAGAGATTTAAGCAATTATCCTTGGAAGTTGGAACTCCAGGCAAGTTAGCTGTCTAATCTTGCGATTACTTGCATAGTTTATAAATTATTGCTAGCACCTAAATGACTTTTCCTGTGTGCAAACCCCTCAGCGATTATTTGCTGGTGCATAATGCAAACAAATGCTGAATGATTTTAAAACAATTGCTCAACATAAAGTCACCTGAAAGTGTGACCGGGCAATGAAACCTTACATGCTTAACACATCTCTCCAGAAAGTGCAAGTAGATCTGGAAGTTATTGCAAAAGGTTGCATCAAAATGTAAAAAACCTTGGCACCTGGAATGCGTTCATCAGACAGAAATCACAGAGAGAGATACTGGATAGGACTCCAAACATCAATGCCAGACATTTAGCCACTAAATAGTGGTCAAGTTTATCAGAAACTAAGTAACCCAAACAAGCATTGCACCTAAGAAGTCAGCTCATCATTCCTTGGTGGCAATGTCCTTCAAAATATGGCAAGCCTTACTTATCATGTGAATGTTATATAGAGGAAAAAAAAACTTCAATCTTCAAATCAACAATAGAGGTTGGTTTAAGAATGTGTATGCGCATGCACCACTTATACAAGAGTTTGGTTTAAGAATTCAACAATAGAGGTGTTATAGTACATTTACTAGACATTGAGATTACTTGTTTAAAATCCCTGCTTGATTCTGACACAAATCATTCTGTACACCAACTGATTCTTAAAGTGGGAGGCAAACTAAATAACACCTGCAATATGATAGGTTTCATCCTCAAAAGGACTCAAAAATAACTGTGTATAAGCCTTGATAAATTACACTTCATAACGTGTTTATAAGCAGATAAATTCAAAATGTACACTTATCTTATGAGTGTAATAATGGCAATATATCCTAGAGCACAATAGAAATGCACCACCGTTTATCATCCTTTTTTTTTTTTTACTACTGATCAGAACGTTAACCATAAGACAAACTAAGATGGAAGCAACATGTTTCCTACTGACTGTTTATCACGTCCCCAAAGTTAAGAGGATTTTCCTGCTCTCATCAGTGAGGAAAAGAATTGCCTTGACCAACTCTTCCTTTACCATGAAAAGAACTGATGCTGCAAAAACACTCTGTACAATCTTTGTGCCCATCCCTTTGTAAAATCCATACAGTCCTTCATACCGGATCATCTTTATTATCGCATCCAGAGTACCTGTAGTAGAGAAAGCTGATTATTTTTGCAGCAAGACAGTGAGTTCCCCCATGACAAGACAAAATGAATAAAGTTCACTGCTTATTTGTTATTCTAAAGCAGACATTAGCTAAAGCAATTAGGTACGGAAGCATTTCATTGACAAGAATCAGTATGATTTGTGATAATCTCAAACTTCAGTTATTACAGAAACAATGCAGCTGTAGCATCATATAACAGCAAACACTATGACATGCAATGAGGTAGTCCAGGTCTCCTACTTACAAAGGTGCCTTGCAGTTAGGTTTAATGCCTGCTTTAAACCACCAGCTCAGTGAAATTGTGATTGATTACAATTATTGAATTCATGAGAACAATCAAGAATTAGGAAGCCAGGAACAAATAATGAACTGGGAAAGCATTGCACATTAACTATTAGCACTTCTGTGCTCAGATAGGGTGATTTGAGAGTACGTTTCATAGATCTACCAACTTAGTTTTAGCAAATGGCAAATCTGGCCTTCCAAGAATGTGGTTAGGTCACGTAATTATATCATTAATTGACAAGTACAAAGCCCAAATCCTGCACATGTGCAGTCACAACACCCTGCTAACGTCAGACAAACTCAACATGAAACCAAGAAGGCTAATGCTCAAAGATAATATAAAAGTCTCTAGTCATCCATTTCAGGATGATACAACAAACAAAAGAATTCTATGACAATTGACTGGTGTGCTTATCAAATAAAAAAAAAAACATACCCGTATATCTTGACATGACATTCCTGCCGATTTCTTGTTTTGCTTGTAGCCTTGACTGCATTGAGATTGAACTTATAAAAATCATTCACACAAGAAAATGAGAAATAAGAAAAGCAAGACATGCCAAAAACACAATAGTTAATACAATTTCTGAACCAGAACCAATAATTTAAGAGATTAAATAATTTCCATGAAGACTCCAAGAACACTCACCTTTCATCACTCCACATCACTAAATGGCTAACATTATGCCCATAAATAATATATATTTTTTCCAATATCACACTGTTTCTTGGTCTTTAGCTCTAAACAAACAACCTCCAATGGAATCAATTCACAGTTCTCAGTATATATGTGTGTTTTATATAATACATGGCATAAACATTACTCTAAGTCTAAGCCTTTAACAAAATATGAGAATGTCCTCAATCCTATTCTTCCAATAATGAGACAACTCTTCAGCCACAGCTGAAGCCTAGAGTTTGTTTGGTTCTTCTTTTCTTTACCTTTGAAATCTTTACCACCTCTCTTTTGGTTTTCACCACTTTATAAAAAAGTAAAAAAATCATTATTACTAAAATAGTTGCCCCTATTTTTTCTTCTTTCCTTCCTTCCTTTCCTTTTTTTGGAGCAGGGTCCATTATGAGAAAAGAGGAGATAAAAACATTGAAATCCACTACTCTAATCCCTTATAAGAGAGATTGCCATAACAACATTATGATACTATATATATATATATATATATAAAGCTGACAGAAATTTATATATATATATACATATAAAGCTGACAGAAATTTATCATGATTTATTGGTTTGATTGGACCTCATAGATCATGTAGCATGTCAACAATAACGGAAAGCTTCCAAAGTTCTCCAGAAGTTCTCTTTTGCTTGGCACTGAGTTTTGGCAACTCCCTACTTAAATGTACAAATTTAGATTTTGATGCTATACTAATCCTTGCACCATGACATTAAATGCATATATAACTTTCAAGTACTGCACTATTTTTAATATTCAAAAAAACTATATGAAATGACCAAAGAGCTAAGTATACCTTCACAACTAACAAAGGATATGTTGAAACTGTTGCTCCCAATTTTGCCAGTGCCCCCAACAAGAATACCTGCTCATGCAAAAGGTTGACAAGAGACACATGAAGGAGAGTTATGAAGCTACCACGATGACCTTTTTGGATAATTACACTGCCTGTCTAGTTTAATACAAAGATGACTCCAAGAGGGAAGAGATCAAGCCCTTCATCAATCATAGAATCCAGCCTATTGGTGGTTCAGACAGTTAGATATACCTCCAAGGGAGTGATATTTTTCATCCCACGCTTGTTTTCAGAATGCTTTGCTTGAATGCGCTTTAATGAGGTTTCATAAATCATAAATTGGATTGATGGATTGCATACCTACCAATATAATAGCTTCCAAACAGTTAGCTGCTTATGATAACTCTTATTTAGAATTAACACTTCCACAAAACATAAAATTTAGATTTAGATTCCATGACATCAGTCAATTAAGGACACTGACCATGATAAGTGTTGGAATGAGTCCTTTCCAGAATCCTTTTATGCCTGCTTCATTGTAAACCTCCCATGCCTGTCCAGCTGATTGACCAAGTTAGCTAACTTAGGAAAGAACATCGATTGAAAGCAAAGGGAAGTTTCAAAGTATTATCCCAAGGACTCCCAAATTAGAGCCACTTTTCCTCTGATTTAGTAGAGTCAGAGAATCTAGCAAAACAATTCAGGGGGATTCTTTTTTAGGTAAATCCATAAAATGTTTTTTTTTCCTTGCTATTTTGTGAAAGGATGTACAAGATTATGATTGTGAATAGAGCGATCAGGAAAGGTTATGCTGTTGTCCAGCTACCCTCTTGCAAAAGGGAAAGATTATGAAAGTGGATAGGGTGATAAGGAAAGGTTATGCTATCAACCAGCTTCCATATTGCAAAGGGGATTGTGTTTTGATTTTACCATATTCTTATATTTTGTGCCTCAGAGAGGAAAGTATTTCCATATTGATCAACCCATTTTTCCTCTTTATCAGGCTCTTTGAAAGGACATTAAAAAGGATTGCTCCTAAGCTGCACGAGTACCATACACAACCAAGGTAGGTTTCCTCCTATCTCAACTAGTCTTCTAAGTCTTAATGGCAGGCTCCTGTCCCACCTAAAGTTGCATCAATCAAGATAGTGGCACATGTTCTTTACGGGTTGACGTCTTGTGATAATTGGTCTTAGGATCTACTAAATCATTCCATAAATCCTTCACAACTTAGAGTTTTGTTCCATAGCCACCCATTTGCAGGATGATGATGTAGAGCAAGAGAAGCTGTCTACAACAGTTTTTTTTCTAACCAAATAAAAGATATGAATTATGAATAGTTGGTGCATTCCACTTATTGACGTCTCAGAAGCATGTAAACCAGTAAACCTGTACTTACGTAATCTTAGTTTGTAGTATCAATAATTCTCTTGCTTTCAGGATTATTAGACCTAAAATATTGCTTTCCCTAGGACAGTTTTGGGCTAGCATATTCTCAGATGCAATAAGAATGTTACCAGTTACAAAACACAAAATACATGGGCTTGGAGTGCACCCAAGAGTTTGAAGCTTGAGAAGCAGCTTACTAGTGATGGGAAGAGAAAATTTGCTAAAGGCATGTGTAGCATAGGACCCTGACAAGGTCTTTCATGTAAGTTAAAAGCAAATAAAACTGTGAATGATAACAATGTATCCATAGAACTCTCTGTTTTGGAAACTTGGTCCTTGGAAGGTGATTGGAAGATCTGTAAGGCTAATAAGAGTTTGAGTAGTCAAAGATTATTCTAAATGTATGCATTCATGTTTGAAGGCCAATAGTGATATCAGGGTATGGATTCCATTTATAGTCTCTATGACTTCTAGAGCTAACATTAAGCAATAAAGCATTGATAAATTCCATGCAATATAGAAAGGATAATGATTCTAACTTAAATACACAAAGAAGATGTCTAGAAGTATATTGATACATATTTATATGTATGATATACCAACCGCATGAAAGGTTCCATAGGGATAAGGTTTGATTGAATCTAGTTCAGACAGTTTTTCCTTTAAAGCTTCAATATCAGTTGCATCAGCATCAGATGCTTCCATCAGCATAGCCTCCCTCTTAGCCTCCATGATTTTTCTTTCTGCTTGGGTATGAGTCTGACAGAAACAAAGAAGTATGACAATTATACCTTACTATGTTGATTTCATAGCTACGATTATTAGTAACATAAGGAATGGATATTGACTTAAGATTGACTTGCGTTGGGCTGTTCATCATTTAGACAGTTCAGTATATTCATACAAGATATCTGGAACTAACCATGAATAAAATCTCATGAGATTATGACAGCCTTAAATGAAATATAAAAGATAAGTGAATATCACATAGTAATAGAGAAAACAAAATACATGATGTGATCCATAAGGACAATAGAGAGCATGTTACAAAACATTGAGAGTTTCAAAATAATTGCACTCATTTGGAATAGATTTAGCTGTTTGAAAGATCTCAAAATTTGATTTCAAACCTGAAGTTGGTGATCAGGTTTTAGATTTATTGATTTCCCCTAATAACGGAAGAATTCAGCATGTAAAAAGAACTTACAGCTGATTGCTTCAGCATTGTATAATTCATCAGGGCAAGAATCCAGTTTGAATGGAAACCTAAAGTAGCTGTTGATTTAGTAAACACAGCACACAAATCTTCAACTAAATTCTCCTAAAAAGTCTTATTTTTAGCATAAATATGCTGGAAGAACAGTAAATGCAAGCTGTTAATCTTGCAAAACCTTCATATCTATGTACATAATAATAATTAGTTCTTTGAAGTAGTTGATATGGTAAACCACAAATTAGTTTTCTCTTGCAAAACCTTCATATCTATCTACATAATCTGCGAGAAGTAAGTTCAATTTGGTTATGGTTTAGATGAGCCTAAAATGACACTTTCCAGCCATGATTATGAATAATATTTCAACATTGGAGGGGAAAGATTGCACATTGGTTATAGAAACTAGAAGGTATGCTAACAAATATTAGCTGTCTATCAAGATCATCCACAACACCATGCCAATATGGTAGCGCATTGTTTTTGGGCTGGCGCGCATAGAGAATACTCATGATCATAGATCATACATTAACTTTGTTCTTGACATACCTGCATACGAGTCACAAGAACCCATATCGGATTAGTCAGCAGCACATTCACTGACCTGTAAAAACCACAAAGAAAGACTAATAGTCAGCAATAAACAAATAGATTCTCCTTTAAGGGATTATAGCTATGTTAAAATTATTTTGACCAATCCAATAAAGGATTTTAGCTTACTCCCCCTCCTTGAATAAGAGAACTAACTACAGAGTTAAACAAAAAGAACCATATATCATCATAAGAGGCATAACAACCCAGCACCTCACCCAAAAAGATTAGCTGAAAGGTATTATTTAAAATTCTTGGCTCTATATAAATATCCAAGATTTATCCAGTTCATGGCCAACATAAGACTAAAGACATGTCCTTGTGGATGAGGTCCTGTCTAATATCATGATCAATCCAAATAAATCCGTGCTACAGTATTCCCTAGTCTACAAGGCTATGACTATATTCTATCTAATATCATTTGTAACAATATAAGATCTCATCCAAAAAGGCCAGTCAAAAGAAATTATTTAGATTCCTTAGCCATGTATAGGTACCCAAGAGCTTACCGATGCATAGCTGATGTGGGACTAAACTAATGCCCACATAGGTCCTCACAAGAGGAGATCAAAAAAGGATCAACCTTAACTAGCAAGCCTTTATATCTATATGGATTGTGGGGTAGCCATTCTGCTTAAGATACCAAAAGATGCTCTATCAAATTTTAAGACATTTTAGGACCGTAAGTCCACCTGATATAGACATTCCCTGAATTGGTGTTGAAAAACATGGAAAGCACATAGATATTGTTAGTTGTAAAATATATATATATTTATATATAATTTTGAAATATTAAAAATAATTTTGTTGTGGTGTGTGTGGCAAAACAAATTTTGGTGTAACAAAATTTTTCAAAAACAATAAAGTAAGGTTAGGAAGTCTGGCTGGGAGATAAAGTCTGGCCTGGGAGGCAGATAGATCCACTGCTCTAAAGGAGATTCGGCTCCCTTCTCATGCGAAGAATAGTTGGACCATACGCCCTCCTCCAAGGTACAACCCGAAAGCTAAAAACTTCAATACCCGTCAGTGGCACGATCTCGAACGGATGCCGATCAGCCTGTCTTCAGTCCAAAAATTTCAAAGCGAGAAAAGATAGGAGAAAAAGAAATTTTAAAAATTTTTAGGATAGAAAAATAGAGGAGAGGGAGAGCTTAGAAATTTTTTTAGATGCCTTGAAGGGCTGGGATAGAGGTCTATTTATAGGCTCAAAATCCCGGAGAAAATTTTCAAAAAGCCCTCAACTAGTTGTTACGATAGTTACAAAATTAAATTCAGAATTTAATTAAAATTAACCGCTATAAAAATTAAGTTTGAAATTAATTAAGAAATTGAAAAAAGGTAAAAGAAACGCAAAATACTCGAGCGCACGATCCACACGCGCCCGTTGCGTGCAATGGGGGGGTTACAATTTTTTTATTTTGTTTTGCGTAAGGTAACGCCAACAATCCTCCATAAAACAAAATAAAAAAATAAAAGTTTAATATTATTAAACTCAATAAATAATTTAAAATTCTTGGACTTTTACTATGCTTAGTACAAGTACCTTCTAGGTTTGAACTTGTATTTAGTATAAAAAATACAGTATAAAGATGAGCTGACCATAATGTGGGATAGCGCTATCTAGGCCATGCGCTTGCCTTGATTTTCATAAGAGTTGTTAGCAATTCGTCCAGATCCCATAGTCATGGCCTCACAACTACTCTCATTAAGATGATCCTCCAAGAGTACGTGCGATGGAATTGTACCTTGCTGAACTTACAGACTTGGATTTATTAAAAGATATGCTCAACCTAACCATCACAATAGAGCACCACACCATAGGGATGAGATGGAGACGGATTCCAAAAAATGGTTCTCCCAGACGTTATCTCAGAGATCATTTTTCTTAGAACCTTAACCATGGGGTTGTCATGACGGTAATGGTCCACTCTGGTGACTAATATATGGGCTTAAACTCCATTTCCCTCAATGTCTCAAATACCATCAATCTTGGAAAGGCCTTTGGTCAAAAGATTTGCCAGATTTTTTTTTGATCTTATAAATAATAGTGGTTCAACTCATAAAGGTTACAATCAAATTTGTATCATGCATCATATTGACGAATGGAATGGCATAAAATTTTCAAGGCATATAAAATAGCTGATTTTTGGCATAGACATCATCAATGAATTTCAAAGTAATATATAACTTGCATGCTTCCAACTTGAGTCATTACAAAAAAAATCTTTTATTGGTCCATAAATAATTGCTTTTAAAATTTGGCAAGTAAAACTCAATTCGAATGTGGTAAAATAACATCAATATTAAACTCTATATTAAGAATTTGGGAACCAGTTATTTATTTGATAATCATCGGGGCAAATTTTTTTTTATTTTTATTTAAAGAAGAGTTGTGTAACATCAATTTCACATTCCATGCTTGCTAACAAATCTACATGTAAATTCAAAATAACCTCTGCATATTCAATTCAAAAAAGAATTCTAGCAAGAAAATTTTATCGTGGCTGTGTCGGCTTATGATAATCTATAGATATCATATATGAGATATAATATAAATTGCATTCAATTATATATATCTATCCTATTCATATCCCTAACTAATGAACCAACAGAAAATATGTAAGTAAAATATAGTGCAGCAATTATTCCATATAATATAGGGCCACATGTTTATATTATTTGTAGATCACAAATTTGATCAATGAAAACATGGACCAAACACAATGGCAATTAATAAGGGTTTCTGCTAATATCTGTTGATAGAAATTAAATTTATGCATCGCAAACAATAAATATAAATGTGTCATAGCTACCATTATTTGACATTGCCATTATTTCGTTATATAAATGTTAACTTTGAATAATAAAATCATCAAATATATGATTCAAGAAAACATGGCATTGTTTTGTTTCTATACTAGTAATAATTATTCTATTGTAAAAATGTTCAACTATAAAAGTAGGTTTTCTACTTTACCCTTTCTTAGCCTCATGACTCATTAATAGTTATGATTTTCACTAATATGTCATTTGATAGGATAGTTAAGAATTAGATTGCCATACTGAAGCGGCTTTTGATATGAACCGAGAATTTTGATTCAAGTGGCAATAATTCTTGCCAAGGCTTCATGCATCGGCTTGTGTCAGTTGTCATACTGAGCTTGTGTTGAACTGGATATGGATTGATGCTTGATGTTTCATATGTCATGCCCTCCATATTTGTAGTGTACGACATAGGTTGATTGTTGATAGGTTCAGTGTAGAGCCAAAATGCCTCATTTCTTTTAATCATAAATAAACCATGGACCTCTAAAGTTTGAACTATAAATACAAGCAAAAACAATCATGCAATGACAAAATAAAAAAAAAAATATTGCTCCAAGATATACTGGGCAGGTTGAGACCAATATCTATCAATGATAACTTAGTTCATCAATTTTAGGCAAGCACATTACCCAATAGCCCAATATTATATTTACAATGAAAATTAAATATTAAGTCTCTAGAGGCTAGAAACAAAAAAGGAAAGAAATCTCAAACCCCTTTTATGCAGCAGCTATTAATAACATTCATATCTCGCAATATAGGGATGGATATCAAGATGATCACTAGAACCATAGAACGAAGTAACTTCTAACATGGTCAGATCAAAAGATCTCAACTTGAGGACTCAAGGACTCATTCATATGCAGCACATACCATCATTATAACACAAAACAAATTCTTAAGAGCTAAATTTTACAAATATGATGAAAAAAAATTGTTTATTATCTAGTTGAATGATGCTAGTTTTAGCACACACTCGGATACTATATTGTACATCACTACTGTAAATTATAACATGTGATGTTCGTCAAACAACACAGAAATTGTTCCTTTTCTTTTGATGGTATCAATTTTGATTAATCTACTCATTCAAAAGGTGAAAAAACCTAATTGCCAAAATATGTATATCAATAGTGCTAGGCCATTACTAAAATCACGTGAGCAAATTTCATATCAAACTAAATAACTGCTTATGTGTCAGATTTAGTTTTTAAGTATCTAGAGAAATAATTGATTGTATCCAAAATTTCCTTTAGACTGTTAGTTGTAATATATATATATATATATATAATTTTGAAATATTAAAAATAATTTTGTTGCGGTGTGCGGCAAAACAAATTTTGGTATAACAAAATTTTTCAAATACAATAAAGTAAGGTTAGGAAGTCTGCTTGGGAGGCGGATAGATCAACTGCTCTAAAGGAGATTTGGACCCCTTCTCGTACGAAGAACAGTTGGGCCTCACGTTCTCCTCCAAGGTACGATCCAAAAATCAAAAACTTCAACGCTTGTTGGTAGCATGATCTCGAATAGACGCCGATCAGCCCATCTTCAGCCCAAAAATTTCAAAGCAGGAAAAGATAGAAAAAAGAGGAATTTTAGAAATTTTTAGAATAGAAAATTAGAGAGGGAGAGCTTGGAATTTTTTTTGGATGCTTGAAAGGCTGGGGTAGAGAAAGAACAGTTGGACAATATGCTCTCCTTCAAGGTACAATCCGAAAGTCAAAAACTTTAACGCTCACCAATGTCATGATCTCGAACGGACGCTGATCAGCCCATCTTCAACCCAAAATTTTCAAAGCAGGAAAAGATAGAAAAAAAAATTTTAGGAATTTTTAGAACAGAAAAATAGAGGAGAGGGAGAGCTTGGAATTTTTTTAGATGCCTTGAAAGGCTAGGATAGAGGCCTATTTATAGGCTCAAAATCAAAGAAAAAATTTTTAAAAAGCCCTCAACTAGCCATTATAACGGTTACAAAATTAAATTCAGAATTTAATTAAAATTAACCATTATAAAAATTAAATTTAAAATTAATTAAAAAATTAAAAAAAAAAAAGATAAAACAAATGCAAAATGCTCGGGCGCGCAATCCATACGTGCCCGTTGCGTGCAATAGGGGGGGGGGGGGCGGGGGAGGTTACAATTTTTTTATTTTGTTTTACGTAAGGTAACGCCAACAGACATTTCCTGAATTGGTGTAGAAAACATGGAAAGCACATAAACATTCCCTAAATTGGTGTTGAAAAACATAGAAAGCAGTTTGCTTAAGATCAGGTGCTACGCATCAACATGAGTTGTTAACTCTCCAAAATGCCCTAAACAAGGACAACTAGGTAAGATTCTGCTATCAGGAACTCCACTAATTTCAGAGGTAAGATCCGTGCATGAGGTGTTCGATCCGTAAACCAAAGGGAAAGTACTGTCTTCTTCCTGTGGAAAAAAAAAATCGACACTCTAAGTATCTCAGGACTTGTATCGATTATCATATATGCCACTTTGTTCCAATTTGAATCATCCCTTGAATTCTACATTCCCATGAGAATTTAAACCACCAGCAGCAGCTTGTATAGCTAAGCAGAAGACAAGGATGATCTCACCCTGCAACAGCTGCAACAATAAGCCAGGAGAACATGCCAACGGTGCCATCACCGAGACCTTTCTTCTTGCGGGCGACCGCTCTCGCCTCCGCCTTGTTTTTAAACACCTGGTAGAAGTAATAATATATGCCCTGGACATTACCACAAAAGGCCACAGCTGGGTAAAAAATCAGTCCATCGAGCAGCAGCTGAAAGGTTTCCCTTTCAAGAAACAAGGGGCTCGAATTGCAATTGAATTCTGAAGGAATACACCTGTGATGCGGCGGTGCCGACGAGAGATGGCTTGAGACCGCTGTAGAGTCCTCCCCAGCCTTCCGTTCTAATGGCCTGGAGGATTTGGAAGAGAGTTCCACCGCCGGGCGGAGCGGTGGCGGCGCCATCTGCGGTGATCGATTTCTTCTTGGTTCTCTCAGTCTGCTGCCGAGTGTTTACCTGCGAAAACGAAATGAAGTCGGGGAGAGGCATGGAAGAGAGCGAGTGTGCGAGACCCAGAGCGAGATAGAGGGGCTTTTTACGGTTTGGAGGGGGTATGTGATGATCTGGGCGATGATGCCTCCGCCGGCACCGGCGAGGCCATTGACCAAAGCGTTCGACATGACAGGTCGGACTTCCGCCTCCTCCTCCGACGACGACCGCGTCGCCGGGCGGCGGTGCGATGGAGTTATATGAAAAGGCTGCTGCCTCTACCACACATCTGCACCGCCTCCCTCCTACACGGCAGACCAAGAAGTCGGGAGTTGGGACAGGGACGGGAATTAACGATCGCACAGGCTCGTCCGTTGCTCCGCACCTAACTTTTATCTCCTTTCCTTGGTATTTATTACCAACAACTACCAATTTAAAAGCTATGAATGAATTAGAATTACTATAGCTGTTAATTAGCTTTTTTTATGGTAAACTTGTTAATTATCCGTTTGAAGTTGGTCTATTTAACCTTATCATGCTTCCTAACTTATCGCTTAACCTGGTGCATGTTTTATTCAGTTAATAACATGTCCATCTGGGAGTATATTGATATTTAAAAGGGGTAAAAGATATGTTTTTTGGATGTTGATAAAGTTCATGCGCCGGAAAACAAGCAAAAACAATTGAAGAATAGGTTTCAAGGAAATGAGCTATTTGGACGGTGAAAAAAGAAAAAAAAAAAAAAAAAAAAGAGAAAAGGAGACCAAGTGTTTTCTTTTTTTAAAAAAAAAATTGTATTGGAGTTATTAAGAAAGGTGTCAAGGTGACTAAGTTATTTTGGACTGTTGGAAAAAAAATTAGGGACGGATCCCAATTGTTGGGAGATCCGGATCACCACCTATACGCAGCAGAAGAGATGTATGAGAAACAGAGAGATTATTTTATTTCTTTGGAGAAGAACCTTGTTACAACAAACAATACAATATCTAACAGCCTTTCTGAAAATCTAGAAACTTCTCGCACGGAGAATACCTCAACGTGCATCCCTTCTCCAAAGTCCCGTAAAATACCATCACGGTACAAGCCCTCCACGTGATATCTTCCTTACGTGTGTTTCTCTGCAGCCCAACACCGTGGCCTCCTTGAACCCAGGAGGCTCTCCATGATCCACGCCCCTAAGGGCATCCTCAAGCCCTCACGGTCCAAGACCAGGACCGTGAGAAGTCCTCATGGACTCCACACTATGAGACATCCAAACCGCATGCCCCCTCCTCACATTAAATAGCACATGGGACATCAACTACTTCTTGATTAGTTGGGCATCTAATCTTAAACTTCTTGTTGGACTGCAATAACTTCTTGAATCTTATTAGGACTCAATCACATTGGTGATTAGGACTTGGATTTTTGGGCCAATAGCAAACTGATTAGAACTCCCTAAGTAGTTGGGCTTCCAATTGGTTACAACCAACCAATTCGATTAGGATCCTGGGTGGTTCGGCTAACCAACTAACCAACTAACCATTTAATCAACTAAGCTAACCTCCTAACTAATTTAACAAACCTAGACCCAACTCCACAACTCAATTAGGTTATGTTATAATTTCTCAAAAAAACCCTCCCCTAAGTCACATGCGAAAACACTCAAACTTAGAGCATCCCTGCAACACCTCCAAGAATTTGCTTGGGACACAACCTCAAGCTCCAGGGATTGCCTCCAGCATCCCTGCCATGGCCTTCCAGGTCTTTCCAAGACTTGGGAGCACCACGCAAAACCCTACAATCTTCACCTTGGTGCCCCAAGCCTTGGCAAACCTGGCAATATCCTCTTGCACAATCCTGCTGTAACTGCATGTCCTGACAGCCTCTTGTGCGGATCTCCTGGCCTCTGCCAATACCTTTTAGCTGCTGCATGCCCTTAGAGGTCTTTGGAATGACCGCCTCCATAGCTGAAGATCCTTGCTTGTATCCTTGCACAATGATTGTAGCCTTTCTTCTGCTTGGCAACTGCATCAAACTTTTCTTTGGACTTCCCTGGAGAGACCACAGCGAACCTGAACCGGCACTCGCTGTAACTGGAGCTCTACTTGACACCATCTCTACAGAGCCATGCCAATCTTTGCACACTTTACTCCACCTGGCTAAGTGCACCCCTAGCGCTTGTATTAGGACCTGGTCAATATCCTTGCACCTTCCGCTCTGAACTCGTATCAAATCCTGCTCCACTCGTGAAGCCACCTCTCATCGATGCTCCACTTGAGACTGAAGTCCCACTGATGCCACAAAAAGAAACCCCGAGACTAGCCACTCAACGTTACCCTGCTGAGCTTGTCGCTGCACCTCGAACACCATCGCTGCCTCCTCGGACCCTCTGCATCACGCGGACCCCTCCGAGATTGTTTCGGATGCACTGCATCCTGCAGGCTCCTCCGAAACCAGGAGCTCATCCCAACTCTTCTGCTAACCCAGCGACTGAACCCAGCAACCATCTTCACCTGGCTGCTCCATCATGTCCCAGCCTATCTCCCGGCTGCATGATATCCCTGGCACTCCCTAAGACATATCCCCGATCTCCCTGAGCTGCCATCTCCATCGGCTCTGGTCTTCGTTCCTAGGCCAATGCCACCATACTGGGACACTCCAGATTGCTCGATACCCCTGGTGCTCCTTAAGACTGTCTCCCTAAGCTGCCATTGGCATCGTCTCTACTAATGTACTCTAGTGAACTTGAGAAATCCGGGCTTTTCCTTTCTCCATCCATGCGAGATACCATACCCACGTACAACTCCACCTGCCTCGATGCACTCCTTGAATCCTCCTCTTCCACCTTCAAACCAGCGGCTTTGAAATCGCTTCGCTTCTGCTCGAACAATAGCTCAAACCAAGCTCTGATACCAGTTGTTTGGAAGATTTTAGGCACTGATCCCAATTTTTGGAAGATCCGGATCAACACCTATATGCAGCGGAAGACCACGGAAGCAACGTGGAAGAATACAGTCCAACAACATGTTCTTAGATTCTACATTCACAGACAGATAAGAAGGAGAGATGTAAGATAAAAAGAGATATTGCTTTATTCTTTTGGAGAAGAATCTTATTACAACAAACAAGACAACACCCGACAGCCCTTCTGAAAACCCAGAACCTTCTAACCGTCCTGCACGTCTTCTCTCTTACAGGCCTCACACCCCAAGAATCCACGTACGCCACGCATGGAGAATACTTCAACATGCATCCCTTCTCCAAAGTCCCGTGAAATACCATCACGGTACAAGCCCTCCACGTGATATCTCCCTTACGTGCGCCTCTCTGCAGCCCAACACCATGGCCTCCTTGAAACTCAGGACGCTCTCCATGGTCTACGTGGCCTCCTTGAAACTCAGGACGCTCTCCATGGTCTACGCCCCCAAGGGCATCCTTAAGCCCTCACGGTCCAAGACCAGGACCGTGAGAAGTCCTCATGGACTCCACACCGTGAGACATCCAAACCACACGCCCCTCCTCACATTAAATAGTACATAGGACGTCAACCACTTCTTGATTAGTTAAGCATCTAATCTTGGACTTCTTGTTGAATTGCAACAACTTCTTCAATCTTGTCAGGACTCAATCACATGGACGATTAGGACTTGGATTCTTGGGCCAATAACAAACTGGTTAGAACTCCCTAAGTAGTTAGGCTTTCAGTTGGTTACAACCAACCAATTCGGTTAGGATCCTGGATGGTTGGGCTAACCAACCAACTAAGCTAACCTCCTAACCAATTTAACAAATATGGATCCAACTCCATAACCCAATTGGGTTATGTTACAATTTCTAAAAAAACTCCCCCTAAGTCACATGAGAAAACACTCAAACTTAGAGCATCACTGGAACATCTCCAGGAATCCGCTTGGGACATGCCCCCAAGCTCCAGGGATTACCTCTAGCATCCCTGCCATGGCCTCCCAAGTCTCTCCAAGGCTTAGGAGCACCATGCAAAACCCTACATTGACCGCTACCTTCTTATCATTGTTTTTGAAGTTACAATATTTTGAAAAATAAATAAACTTGTTAGTGAAAATTTTTACCATATATTTTTCATTGGATTTTTCTCCATGAAATTTGAACATTAGGGGGGAAAAAAATTCTTCCATCTTCTCGCTGACAAATTTATATGAATTATGTATCATTTACCTTAATGATTGCATAGTCTATTTGGTAACTAAAGATTTATGATCAATACCACTATGGTGGTAGCGTGGTCGGTTAAGATGCAACTCAGCTCTTGTGTATAATTCACTGGTCACGGTTTGAGAAATGATCCCGCAGATGACTCGATTAAATTCCAGATTTAAGTCCGGGGTACGTGACTGGGGGACTGAATGGTCGAAACTCCGGCGCCGTAGTGGGGCTAGGCTGACGTACTCGTCCAGTTATACGGGAAGGGCATGCAAAAATTTGCGACCCGAATCAAACATGGTCTAGCGGGCTGGGAGCCTGTTACGAGAAGCTATACCGGGATAAAACCCCCTTACCCTTTTTTTTATCAAAATAATAATAATAATAATAATGATCAATTCTTGAATTATGGTGCACCCTTTATCTTCGTACCCATATAATCATATTGCTTGCGGATCTTATTTCCTTTTTGGCACACTCTTTCTCAAAACTCATTCACATACTTAACATCAAATAAATTATTAAAGATTATTGGTTAGATACTTAAAATGCATGTGCACAGGTTTGGAAGATGCAACATAAAATTTTTTTTGGCCTCTATGACCGAAGTTGTTGGTTAAGCATGTGCAATTATCTTGAAAATTTTTTTAGATTATAGTATTGTCCTTATTTTTTTGTCAATATATTGTAGGGGTTTTTTTAAAAAAAGATAAATCCTTGTGATGAGTATATGATCGATGAGGATTTGAAACTTTGTTTACTTTTCAGATTTATAAAATTGGTCCGTATGATAAATGATGGTTACATTTAGTCAATAATGCACTCAATATTTTTCACATGAAGATGACTTGATGGATAAGCTCCATTATCAATAAATTATATATAGACAATCTTTATCTTATTATATATATATCTATATATATATATATATATATATATATATATATATATATATATATATATATATATATATATATATATATTCTGCATTGGCTGAGCTTTTTTTATTCATCGTCTATAATTTTTTTTCACTTGTCATATATTTAAATAACAAAGCAAAACATTTTTTTTTTTCATCGTGCATTTAAAGTAAAATTATAAAAACAACACGGTATATTATATTAATAAGCCGCTTCCCTTGAAAAACCACAATATCACAAGAATTTATAGCAAGGAATATATGTGATTGTAGGAAAATATAGAAAAGAAAAAAAAGTAAATGCTAGTTTAAATAATATTCTATTAATGTTGCAGTGACATATAACACGAATATTTTTGTTACAAGTAAATGTTAAATATCGAACAGCTTCTCATTTATTTCCACCTGCATCATCCTACTCGCGTTTATTCATCCGTATCAGCTCCCATTCGCTTTCTTCCGGTCCTTCCTCTTCCTTCTTCATCTCCTCTACCACCGCATCCCATGTCCGTCGTCCGTTGGGAACTAAGATGGTATGCGCAACGATGTAGTCGAGCACTTGTCACCGTCACTGCTGCTGGAAGTGCGGCAGAAGAACTAAAGAAGAAGAGAGATGGCGACAAGGGCGCTACGCCTGCCTCTGCGATCCATCTCAAATGCGCTCAGGGGCTGAATTTTATTGCCGCTACGCGGACACCACAAGAGCCACGCCCATATGCCTGTCATGCTGGGCAAGGTGCTCGACGTCTTCACCGCTTTCACCTCCGCTCCGTCGATTGCGCCTTTTGTTGGTGTCTCTCTCTTCTGTCATGCTTTCCCTTTATTAATCGTTGGCCATCTCATCATCGCAGCGACGCTGTTCGATATATTTCCCAATAGGTTATGGAAGCGCATAGAGATCCGACGCTCCATATCGATTTGGACGTGGATCCCATCACCCATGCCAAGGCTCGAGCTCGGATCAAAGACCAACAGAGATTCTTCACAGCAGCGGCTTAGAAGCACGCGCCCACGTCCGGGATTTCAAATATGTAAAGTCCGTGCTCCGCGGCATCCATGAGAACCTCCTGGACGGAGTAAACGGGATCTTGATACACTTGATGAACGACTCGAGGGAGCGTGTATATGGTTGGTTGGTAGATTATAGTGGGAGCTGTTTTCGGGTATTGAATGGATGGAAGAAGGGATACTTTTGTCAAGGCGATCCTTCGTAACAAGATCAGAACTCCATTCTAGCCAGGTGATTTCTTTTCATGATTTTCTATTGAATTTTCTTTTGGATTTTGTTTGAATGGGAAGTACAACATGTGCTTGTGCTTTTGACACTGAGTAGGTCGATTAAGTTCTCGATGATTATGATAACTTGCCGAGGCATACATGACATTAGATATTTACGTAATATATTTCCAAGTGGTGGTTTTTCTTCTAATTGGTTTCTTCTAAATAGTAGAGATATGGGATTTGAGATGTCATATGGAAGTAGCCAAGGCATATTCTCCATATACCTTATTCGTATGCATATTCTCTACATGCCTTACAAGTGTACCTCTGCAGACCAAAAAGGTAGATCTTGTATTTGGAATTCAATAAGAATGCTTTTTTTTTTTTTTCCCCCCCCTTCCCCATGATAAGCCACACTTTTGTTTATGGACTCTTAGATCATAAGCATGAAAGTTGAAAATAAAGTGGGTTGTAAAATATTTTTCAAATCAATATTGACATCCGATGCATTTTCTGCTATTTATTGGTATCAAATACCATTATTTTTTTCCTTTAAAATCAATATTAATAGATTAGGAATTAGAATAGGAAAATATTAACATTGAACTGGATAAGATTTTTGAACTTATCAAAATTGATAGGGCTATAGATAAACATATTATCATATTTTATAATAAGAATTAAAATTAATATAGTAATATGATGAACACTATTTAGCATCACCAGTTTCATTTTCATGTTCATTAAATATCAATAATAAAAGTTTTAAAAGCTTGGACTAATTTCACATGAAAACAAATTGTGCATGTGACTAACCAAATAAATCAACCATAATGGATCCCAAATTTAGAAAAGAAAAATTAACTAGCTTATAATCCATACTAAGCACAAAATGCAATTTTTTTATTATTTTAATTATTTTTGAAATACATATACATATATATATATATATATATATATATATATATATATAAATAAAATAAATTATTTTTTAGAAAAAAAATTGCACCCCTTGCATCGCACGGGGTTATGAGCTAGTATGTATATATGTGTGTATGTATACACACATATATGGAAGTGATTTTAGGGGCATTTTTATGATTTAGTTACAAATGCCACTCCATATTTTAATTTTACACGAAAGTTTATGGATGGATCTTTTTTTTGTAATTAAAAGACAGCAAAAGTTATTTCTATAATACAATATTAATGTGTTAAAAACTAATAAAATGGTATATTACTAATATATTAATAAAATAATATATTGATGCATTAATAAAATGATATTTTTATTAAAAAATATTAAAAACATTTATTAATAAAATAAATAATTTATATATTAATAAAATATACAATATTTTTAAACAATTATATAATTATTTAAAATAATATTTTAAAAATGATTTATTTTTAAATAAAAGATATATTCCGTGTATCATGCGGGTAAAATGCTAGTTTTTTAATCTAACTTAAAGGCTGGTGCATTTGAACATAGCTTACCGTCGTAAATAATGTAGACAAGTTCGTTGGCAGCTCCTTGCCGTTCTCTTTGCATGAAAATCTAATAGCAAAAATTATTTGTTTAAATAAATGAATACGTTTTAGACACATTCATTGGTAGGCCCAAGGCCACAAAGCCCATCAACGTGATACCACCACATAGAATTCGAGTCCGACCCACAGTCTGACATCGGCAAACCGTGCATGGATGCGAAATTTTATATATTAAAAAACGAAGAAGAGAGCATTACTAAAATATTTTTATATTTGTTAGACAGGCAACAGCAGAAACAACGCTACCAAACTGATTCTGATTTTTAAAACATTGTAGGATGAGGTCACATTAAAGTAGTGTGATCGTCTGCTTGTTTTTTTTTAAAAAAAATAGCAATCTCTTGACTCAATCACAAATAAGATAAAAAAAATATAAAACTTATGAAAAAAATAATTATTATCTTAGCCTGGTGTTATTAATTTTATTTATTAAAAAATATAGTTATTAATTTATTCAGAATGTGATCACATATTTTAATTAATAATAAGATTATGCCAGCTTCTAACATCACATGTATTCAATACAGTTTTTTTAAAAAAAACTATTTTGATAAAGATATCATTTTTCAGATTATTAATTATTATTTTTTTAATTTTTAAGATATTTGATTATTTTTTATATTTTTTATATGTAAATTATGATTTTCTATATTTATATTATATAATCGAATATCATAAGAATAACAAAAATATATAATAACTAACAAAATACCATAATATATATATATAATTATAAAAAATAACAAAAAATCATAATAATGAATAGCATATCAGATACAATAAAACATAAAAGATTCGTTATCAATTAAAATAAAAATAATTAGATGTTATAAATAACAACGAAAAGTTATAAAAAATAATTAGATATTATAAATAATAATAGGAAGGCATATTAATCAATATAATATTTAAAAAAATATTTTTATCAAAAAATAAAAAATAAAATACATTAGATATTATAATATTTAAAATTGGTATAATTTAATCATTAATTGGGATATGTGATTTGATTTAATAAAGTTGTTTAATTTTTGTCCGTGGAATTTTTTTACTTTTTCCCCCGCTACCGTAGGTGTAATTCTAACCTCCGTTGTATATAAAATATGATGTCACGCAAAGAAGGAACGAACGCGCGGAAATAAGTATGCATACCGAAGGAATACGAGGGCAGTTGATACTTCTCCACGGATGAAAAACAAAGAGATCGAAAGACAAGACGACAAAAAAAAAAAAAGCCACGCGCGCAGACACGCAAGCAACGCGAGGTGAAATTATTGCCTACGCTGCCACCACCACGAAACCAAACACGCAGCCAATAACAACCGTTGTTTTTTATGATCTTATCAATCAACGCGCATTTTGATGCAATATTATGCAAATTGGCTGCCGTGATTGGCTGCGTCAACGGCCACGCTGGTTGGATGGTGTAGGCAATAATTTCTCCGCCAGGCGCGCGTCAGAACGTCTGATGTCAGCAACCCCGAATAAAAAATGAAAAAAAATTCAAAAACTCTTTCCTCCTCTCTCTCTCTCTCTCTCTCTCTCTCTCTCTCATGATATCAGACGCCTTTTTTTTGCCAGAAGGAATCGATTCAGTTCGCTTCTCTCTCCTCTCTTTCTCTTTCTATCTCTCCGCCGCCTGCCCTCGTCAATCGCTTGTCGTCCTTGTCTCCCGCAAAGAGAAGACCGGAGACCAGGACCATCGGCCCTCGCTTTCCCTTTTCCGAGAGGAAGGAAAAGAAGAGAGAGAGAATTATCGTCCGTTCACCCGAATCAGGGAATAACGTTTCAGGTCGAATCTGATCTTCTGTCATCTAATTTCTCGTCTATTTGGGCTCGATCGGATCTCTTTTGCGAGAGAGAAGTAGAGAAAAGGGAGGAGGAGGATATGGTGAAGGAGACGGAGTACTACGATGTGCTGGGCATCAGCCCGACGGCCACAGAGGTCGAGATCAAGAAGGCATACTACGTCAAGGTAATTTCTTGTTTCCACATTGAAATTAGGGGTTTTCGGTCTTCTGATTCCGGTGCGTCTTCTTATCGGTTTCCAGATTTATTTTTTTGGTTGTCTATCGATCCAGAAGAGAGGCTGTTGCTTCTCTCTCATCCTCCTCTTGTTACTATAAAGGATTGTTTTTTCGTTTGCCTTCCTTTGTTTCCTTCTGTTGGCTAGGTCTAGTAGTTTGGCAATATTGTGGGCATTCCAATTCTCTTCAATTGGGGCAGTACCGGTGTTTTTGATCGTGGAGTGCTTGCTCTTTTCGTCAGTCTCTTTCTCTTTCGCTCAGTTTTTACATTTAACCGCGGTCATATGCTCCACGGTCAGGGTTTAAGTTTGCACTTAAGAAAATAGTGAAAACTGCATTGGAAGGTCCTTGTTTGTCGATTTCTTTGCGTGCGATGAGTATTTATTTTATCTTCCCTGACCGAGTTGAGGCAAAAAGTCATCGAGAGGGTCATGATCGGCTTGCCAGATCTGATGATGATAGGCTTTGGAGCCAGATCTCCTTTAAACTCCACTTTGTACCTTCCGTTCTCTGTCCTGGTTATTTGGGAGTAGACAGTTATATAGATAAAAATTCATCTTCTTCCGTTAAATATAAAGAATTTCATGGGAATCATGCAAGTTACATGCGATCGTGGCTCTGCTATGGTCGTGGCACTGATACCTAGTGTCCTCAAATTTTTTTTTCCCGAAGATTTAGAGTGACTGCCTCGACTGTGGCCACATAGAGTGTGATCATTTCGAACTATGTTCTTGATTTGAAGTCCATCCAATTATGTAAGAACTCCTAGTTATTTTGATGATGGCCACATTAGCATTTCTGGTTGCTTAATTTTTGTCAGTCTATTCTCAACTTTCATAAATCTTGTGCATGAAGTTGCTTTGTAGTGCTGCAGGTCCTTGAGTTGGAAGTTAGAGCCATATGCTATTAGCTTCACTCGCAAGCTTTTTTAAAAAAATCAGTTACCAGATGTGATTGATTTTTAAACTGTATCTCCATTTGTCCTCTTCACCTTAATTAGGAAACTCCAACGTTAGAATTTTTCCCATTCTGAATAATGCTCAACATTTGATGGACATAATGATTGTAAGTAAATCAGGAGGGGGCATAACGGTAATCTGAATTTGGCTGAAATAATTAAAAAAACAGCAATAATGTATTATATATGCCTGCAAGGTGTGTTTGCTTGCGAGTATATGATTGAAATGCACAGATAGGCTGATAATCTGGTGTCTGTGTTGTGTGGTCTGATATTTCATGGAAAAGACTCCAGTTTAGATTTACTCAATAATTTTTCCAACAGCAATTTGAAGTAAAGCTTCCTAGAAACATAACATGTTCAAGCATGAATTAGTGCCTAATGGAACATGTTATAAGATGGACTCAATTTCATTCTCTCGTGAAACAACATTTCAATTAAAGGCCAATTAATTAAAAAATTAACCCATGTAATAAATCAACGAACATGGCACCTGTCTGAGCCAAAGGTGGCCCCTAGGTTGCCAGGTGCCCATATAGGGACCGACCTAGGCTCTTGGTCAGCTGTCCAGCAGGCAATAGATCGCTGTCCCCGACAACCTTGTTGTTTGCAGTTCTTTCTATGTGTAGTGCTCATGTTTACTTTTCCTGTTGTATGTATTTAGAATGCTTTTGTTTTCGTGGCTGAATATATTATTCAAGCTAGGCATTACTAACTTTGTATTATATGCATTCTTTTTGCTATTTGTAGGCTAGGCAGGTCCATCCAGATAAAAACCCAAACGATCCCCTTGCAGCACAAAATTTCCAGGCAAGTCCTGTATTTTCCGTACCCTAATAGTTATATGAAATTTCACTTGAACTTCTGGAGTGGTCAGGCTATGTTTGCTGGTGTTCAGCAATATTAGTCCACTTGTCAATTAAGCTATTGTTAGTTTGTTGAGGTTTGAGACAGCAGACAAGGTTCTTGTTCATCAACTTTGCTCCTCTTAGTCATGTATGCTTTTCTAAAGAATTCCTTTAGACTCACTTTGGTTGCCAATATAATTGAAGAAAAGAAAAGTAAATCAGCAGAAGAAAGTAAAAGAAAAGAATATGGAGAATCTTCTTGGTTTGTTAAACTAAGAAAATCGTTGAGTCTGGTTGTGATATGATTATCTTTAATCACTTTGCTATTTGTTAATTTCTTTGAAAATCTCTAGCTTTCGAGGAGAAACTTTTACATCTCGTGGAGAAAATTTTGATTCTTTATTATCTATTTGTTTTTCCCTGAATTTTTTTAGCATATTAAACAATGGGCAATAGATTCTTCTCTAACTCTCCGTTCTTTTACTTTCTCAACGACCATGTAAAGCTGGGCATGTTTGGATGACAATTCATTTTATATCCTTCACATTTGTGGGAAACAGAAATCTGTTGGGGGGGAGGGAAGAACAAGCAAATCAAAGGAGACCACTAGATTCCACAATCCTGGAAATATTGGGATGCTGCAACTTACCTTTTTTTAAAAAAAGATTATAATATCCTTAATGTCTTGGTATTACTTGATTTAAAACTTCCTCTCTTTTTCCCCCCCTCATGCAGTCACGTCTTTCCATCCCATCCAACTCTTGAATAGGGATCCCTTCCAATGCATGAATAGGGAGGCATTCAACAGACCCCTTATAAAACTTACCTGATGATCGTTGTATATCATGCTCGAGCAATATAATGGAGTAGCTGCTTCGCTCACTTGGTGTTTCTCTGATTGATGATTGCTGTGATCTGTTCCTTACCTATGGTCGTTGCTTGATATATTCTTAAAGTTCTTTTCTGCTCACCTGCAGACATATTATAGGTAATTAGGATAATATTTTAAATTCTTCAGCAAGTGATATTTTCTCTTTTATGCTACATATATATATATATATATATATATATATATATATATATATATATATGAAGAATTTTATTAAAAAATAGAAATTCAACCCATGGTTAACTTCTGAAAGAAGAGAAAAAGTTCTAGAAAATATGAAAGAATGGAAAAGACATAAGCCATTTTTTCCTCAAAAGGAAACGTAAAGTAGATGAAAGAAGAAGATTTAATGTAAACATCATAGAACTTGGTTAGAGGGCGAGCCTTGGTGCAACTTAAGATTGCACCATTGTGGCCTGGGTGTCATTGGTTCAAAACACAAAACAACCTCTCCGCATATGGGGTAAGGCTGTGTACATCTAACCAGACCCCCAATGGTAGGAGTTCCATGCACTGGGACACCATTTTTTTATCATAGAACTTGTTTGTTAAAAGCTTTTAGTAATTATCTTTAAATTTTGTAATGGACTTGCTTGATGCTGCTGTACCATATTTGACTATTGGGAACTTTTAGTTTTAACCATCAATTTATCATTTAATGTATTCGCTACTCACTCTTAGTGCCATTGTGGTTCAGGTTTTAGGGGAGGCGTACCAGGTGCTCAGTGATCCAGCACAGCGCCAAGCTTATGACACTCATGGAAAGTCAGGCATTTCAACGTATGTTCTCTGCTAATGTACCATTTAAATCTAGGGGAAAAACTGAATTTTTAGGGAAAGGAAATGCTCTTTTTTAAAAAAAGTTTATATGCAATTCCAAAGGAAAAAGGGTTCACTACTTTTAAGCTTTCATCTTTTTATTATGTTTAAATAAACATTGGGAATACAATGAGCTAATATTTCATTTCTTGATGACATTTCAGAGAAAAAATTATCGATCCTGCTGCAATTTTTGCTATGCTATTTGGTAGTGAGCTTTTTGAGGACTACATTGGTCAACTTGCCATGGCATCAATGGCTTCACTTGATATTCTCGCTGAAGGGGAACAGGTTGATGCCAAAAAGTTACAAGAGAAGATGAGGGTATTGTTTTCAACTTGTGATATATTGTTGCATAATCCTTCAGTTAGTCTATTTTTTTTTTTGTTTTTGTTTCTTACTTTCATCAATGGACAACGGGCTTCTAGAAGTATGGGAAACAGGTGGAGGTGGAATCCTTCGATGAAATATTGTACCTGATGTATTAGAAGCCTCCTGGATTTTTCTGGTGATAATTTCTACCATATAGGTGTAGGTCATTTATCTTGTTGGGTAGTGTGAAGATTTGTAGAATGAGATAGTTATGATCAACCTTAAGAAGTGATAATGTAATAAAGTGGGTTAAGAAGTTTAGATATGGAAATATGGAAGTTCATATATGTGACAAAGGAGGTAGACCATGATAGGATTTATTGGGACAAAGCTTGATATTGAACTTAGGGTCTGTATATATATGTATCTATATTTTACATGAAATAACTCAGGGTTTTTTCATGCAACTCTTAATGAATATTGAGTTACATATATTAACACTCTAGCACTTCTGTGTTTATTTCCGTCTAGTCATGATTCAAACCTGATTGTTGGCTTTGGGTTTATTTTTGCACTCTTCTATGCAAGTTTAAGATGTTATCCTGACATTTTTTTGGTCCATTTCTTTATGTCTTAATTTCCTTTTCTACTTATTAATTTTTGTATCTGCGGTGCTAAAGTTCATATAATTTTTCCTTTTCAATTAGTTGTTTGATAATCCAAATAAGATTCTGCATTCAGTATTATATTCATCTTATAAAATTTGGTAATGATATTTTTGCTTTCCCAACTACAGGTTGTTCAAAAGGAAAGAGAGGAGAAACTTGCACAGATACTGAAAGACCGACTTAACCTTTATGTTCAAGGACACAAAGATGAATATATTAGTCATGCTAAGGCTGAGGTGGTGAGACTTTCTAATGCAGGTAATGATTATATTGTTGGATTCTCTGTTTTCTCTTTAAAAAAAAAATTCTCACAATTCAATTTATCATTTGTTTTTGTAACCACGGAATGTGGGAACAGAATCATTGTTTTTTTCCAGAAACATCTTAGATTATTATGACACTTTGCAGCTCATTTGTGATGTATCCTGATTATAGTAGGCAAGAGGCCTTGCATCATTTAAAGGTACTATATGATAGCACCAATTTCATCTCTACCTAGAGCTGTTTTGACTTTGGAGCCATTAGATTTTTTACTTGACCCATCTTATCTGTCTCTAATTACTTTTCTTCCAAAAGACCACAATTCATATCTCTCCCTTTCCATGAATTGACTCCATGTGATCCAGCTCAGGTCATTTAAGTGCATCTGATCCCCAGCCATGACGTTCTTTAAATACACTTTCACACTACTTTTTCATTAGCCTTGTCTCACCATATACCATTCTTAGCAGGACTCTTCATCTCATGACCTTTGGACCAGCTATCAACCACAGATTCCATTCTACTAGGCACCATATTCATTTTGCTTGCCAACCCAACTTGATTCTGAAATCCCAGTACTCTGATGTGCTGCATCACCATTCATGATCTCCACGTTGTTAGAGGAGAGTTTGATTTTTTGTTGGCATCTTCAGAAGGATGAAAAGCTTCATGTGATCCAGCTCAGGTCATTTAAGTGCATCTGATCCCCAGCCATGACGTTCTTTAAATACACTTTCACACTACTTTTTCATTAGCCTTGTCTCACCATATACCATTCTTAGCAGGACTCTTCATCTCATGACCTTTGGACCAGCTATCAACCCCAGATTCCATTCTACTAGGCACCATATTCATTTTGCTTGCCAACCCAACTTGATTCTGAAATCCCAGTACTCTGATGTGCTGCATCACCATTCATGATCTCCACGTTGTTAGAGGAGAGTTTGATTTTTTGTTGGCATCTTCAGAAGGATGAAAAGCTTCATGTGATCCAGCTCAGGTCATTTAAGTGCATCTGATCCCCAGCCATGACGTTCTTTAAATACACTTTCACACTACTTTTTCATTAGCCTTGTCTCACCATAAACCATTCTTAGCAGGACTCTTCATCTCATGACCTTTGGACCAGCTATCAACCCCAGATTCCATTCTACTAGGCACCATATTCATTTTGCTTGCCAACCCAACTTGATTCTGAAATCCCTGTACTCTGATGTGCTGCATCACCATTCATGATCTCCACGTTGTTAGAGGAGAGTTTGATTTTTGTTGGGATCTTCAGAAGGATGAAAAGCTTGCTTAATTTGGTGGATCGTGACTTGATGGAACCTTAATGGTTAATGTTCTGATTGAACCTTTGGAGGATCCCCTTATTGTAGGGCCATGGAATTAATCAATGCAAAATTGTATTGCTCTAAGATTCCGTACACATCTAGGAGTCCAGAAAAGGATAACAACTGGACAACCCCATCCAACACCAATCAAAAGAATTTAAGTTCTTTGGCTATCCTAAAAAGGAGAAAAAGCTCCAATTATTTGGGATGGCCCATGGAACATTCAGCCGCTGAAAACTATACCCTCTAGCCACCTTATATGCGGCGGTGACTCACAAGAGTCCCCCTACTTATTTCTGTTAGAGATAGTTGTATGTTGTGACTATGTGTATGTATTCCTTTATTCATGTTGTTTAAATTCACATACTGCCTGTGAGAGGGCTATGTCCATTTGTACATGTCTGTATGTTCTTTGCATTTGCCTCAATAGTTCTTGGACTTTGACAACTCTTAACTTTTTCTCCAATGTTTTTGTGGTTATCAGAGCTTCACTGTGGCTAAGTCTGTCTAACAACTTTAGAAATATGAAAGATAGGCAAACTTTTTCCAAATCATGACTGCTTAATATATTAATTGTGTTGAGATATATGTCTGTTTTCCTTTTCCAGATGCTATATAGTTAGCCTTCGATAAAATCTTGATAACTGACCTCAGGCCAGTGACTACTAATCTTACATGACAGATGTAAAATATATTTGTTCTGCAAACATAGGGAGATTCTAGATTGAAGTTTGGCAATTGGGTTTCTGCCAGAATCTGGTGATTTAATTGTTTGATATGTTGATATATTGCTAGATTCAGCATAAGCTTATTGCTGTTTATGAATTCTCCTATTTGATCTGCTATTCTTGCTTTGATTTCCCTTTTTTATGTCATACAACACTAGTTTTGGCTCTCTTGCTCCTTAAGTTCTTTATGTTCTCTTGTGGACTCTTGCTTGTTTTATTTTAGTTTCCTTATCCTTCGCCTGGCTCCACTAGCATGATATCTTTTATGATTATTCTTGTCCACTGGATGTTCAGACTGATGGCATGAGCAACTGGTGGGATCAAGGTTTACAGTACCATCCCGCACTGCCCGGTCCAGGGTGTACTGTACCGTAAAAACGGTTCACCTATAAAAATGGTTCGCAGTGCGGACCATTGAAAAAAATAAAAAAATTATATACTGCACCGGTATGGTACTGGTGCGTACCGCCCCGGTTTGGTCCAGTTTGGGCTCGGTTCAGCTCGGTTCGGGTGCGGTTCATGTCCAATTCAGGCCAAACAATTTTGCTATGAAAAAGGAAGGAGTTTTTTAAAAATTTTGTGGATCGATACGGGGCCCAGTACAGTATGGTATGGTACTGTACCATACCGGTCAGTGACCGGTATGGGGCCCAGTACCGGTTCAGTGTTCCTTAGGTGGGATGCTCTGTTATGTCGTGTTATCAGGATGTGATCTATGGGATTATCTTGAAGACTCCAATCTGAAGCCTGGTATCAAATATCAAGGTGTTCAGGAACTCCAGGAGTTGCATTAGTTGATAATGAGAAGGTCAAGATTGTCTTTTATGGTGTCTGATAATGTAGGAATGCGCACGAATATGGAATCTTACCATGTGCATGTTGAGTTAGGTAAATGGTTGTGGATGGAATATTGTGCTGTCCTGTTGGAATGCTAAGATGGTTAATTTTGTCTGTCAAACCTTGTTACCGTTAGTTGGACTTAGGATTTGCTTGACTTGGTTTTTATTTGTTGAACCAAATTTGGATGCAGTAGACCTAGTTTATATTAGATCATCAGATTATGTTTGTGAATCTCGTTAGGGTTGCTTGATCTGGTTCAGGTTGTGCTGGGTCAGTTAGGTTTGACCTACTTAGATTTGGATGGATCTATTTTTGCATTTATTGACTTTGTTAGGACTCAGCTTGAAATCATTGACCTAGTTAGGCTTTCTAAAATGTAAGTGCGACTAAGTCTGAGACAAAATTATGCTAGGGTTTAGGTGAGATGGCTGGGTAAAGGTGCAAGCCAATGGAGAAGGCCAATCAGGGGGTGTCTAAATGTAACTCTACCAGAACCAACAATTCTCCTGATGATTAGTCATTTGACTATCTGAAATTTGCTTTTCCATCAAATGGCTACTCCCCACCCCCACATTCCGTCCTCCTTTGTTTCTAGAATTATCTTCAGATCTATGACATATCAAAGGCAGCTGTATAGTTTGATCCAAAATAATTTCATTTTTATGATGGCAAGGATGCAATACCAATTGTTATATGTTCATTGCATCCTGGAATTCAGAGTAGGCTAATTTCTCATAGTTTTATCTATTGAGTTCTTAGTGTCATGCAGAATTACGGAAGAAAGGATTGCCAGTTACAGTGCCCTTCTTCTTTAACCATTAACTACGGCTGCATCACTCTACTTGTTACATGTAAATGAACTCTAGGCAATATGTTACTTTTTTTAACTTCCGTTATGGCATCTATTTCAGTTTCTATAGTGTAGGAAGTAACCTTTCATTTCTTGCTTTGTAGGCCATATTGAATAAGAACTTATTGTTCCAAACAGTTCCAAGTTGGCTGTTGAAAATCTCAGTTTCTCCATTTATGGTATCATTCTAATGGTTGTGTAGTCTAGGGCTGCAATCGAGCTGAGTTGAGTAGCTAGAAGCTCAACCTCAACTTGATTCAAAGTACTCAAGCTTGAAACTCGATTTGAAATTGATCAAGTCTTGATATTCCAAGCTCGAGCTCGACTTGATGAAAAAAAAGGCAATACTTCAGATCGACTTGACTTGACTCGTATATCAACCAAGCGATACTCGAGCTCAAATTTGAACCTTAACCTACTAAAAAATATATATAAACTCGAATAAGCTTGTGAGTTTTTGAGTCGGGTATCTTGCTAGTTGAGCTCGACTCCAAAAACTATTCAAGCTACTTAAGCTCGACAATAGCTGGGAGCCAAGCCGATCTTGGACTCAAGTCGTAACTCAACTCATTTGCACCCCTAGTGTAGTCCTATTATATTCTAGCTGGGCAGCGCTTTAGTGAAACTGAATTATCTAAGCATCTGTACTAGTGGTCAAAGTGGAAACTTGGCTTAACAAAAAATTAATTTTAACTTGATTACAAAATTCAGAAAATATTGCCAAGCCCTATTGATATGCAAATCTTTAATTTGTAGAATCATGGAAAGGAAGAGGGTTGTCTTTGTACCCCATTTTCTATGTCATTTTATTGGTGTATATATAGCTATTCAGACCTTTGATTGCACTAGTATGGGTTAAAAGGAGATGGATGGGTAATCAAAGGAGAATTGCCACATAAACATATATATATATATATATATATATATATATATATATATATATATAGAGAGAGAGAGAGAGAGAGAGAGAGAGAGAGAGAGAGAGAGAGAGAGAGAGAGAGAGAGGTCCTACATCAATGATCCAAGCTATTGGATGTGATCTACTATCTTTAAATTGTTTATATATAAAAAATTGTATGTTTTAGAGGTCCCTAATCTATACATCAAGTGGTCAATAAAATGGGATAGTTTAAATGACATGAAACTTTTTTTTTTTTTGATCACTTGATGCACAGGTTAGGAATGTCCCAATCACATGATTTTTGATAAGCAGTTTAGAGGTAATAGATCACATCTCTCTCTCTCTCTCTCTCTCTCTATATATATATATATATATATATATATATATATATATATATATATATATAGTGAATTCTTAAAATCCCTTTTTATTTTTTAAAACTTAATTGCTTGACATGACCATAAACAAACGTGCAAGTCTTAATGTTTTCTTATAAATTACAGAAAATCAGTGATTTTGATATTATAAAATCCTTATCTTTTCTCTAGCTTGTAGCTATAAATGCATTTCATCCTTTTTTTCAGGGACATAAGCCATGAGCACAAAGACATGCCTGGATCCCCTTTTTAGTATGTTCTGAGAAATTTCTTAAAATTTAGATTGATTAGGAAAGTAAATGATCATAACCATTAAAATTAGGGGACTAGATTGGAAAAAAACACGTCATACTGACTTCCAAGGACTCTTAATGCTTCCCCTTTCCATTGGTGCATATGGCCCAACACAGACGGGTGCTACATGTCAGTTAGAGGATGTTGTCTCAGGAGTCTCCAGAGGTGGATATGAAGTATAACTCAATGAGACATGCACAAATTGTATTACCTGTATGGTGCATCACCTGGTCAACTAAATGCAATTTGCCTGGAAGCTGAGGTAGTAGATTGTTCAGCAGCTTCTTATGGTCTTATAACACCATCTAGTATCCCTTCTAGATATTTATCCATGACAAAAGACTCTATATGCCAGACCTCTATTATTTGACCATCTCTTTGTCTATCAGTGGTTAAAAATATGGGCATCTTATTGGTGCATGCTTGAATATTTTTCCCCATATTGTGTGCCTACCTTCTCTTGATTTGCACTTGAAATGTTGGCTCCATATAATTTCTTTCTGGTTATATCTTTCTAAATAATTCCATCTAATAATTGCTACAGCTTATGGAGTGGATATGTTAAATACCATTGGCTACATATATGCAAGACAGGCAGCAAAAGAGCTTGGAAAAAAAGCTATATATTTGGGCGTGCCATTTATTGCTGAATGGTTCAGGAACAAAGGCCACTTTATCAAGTCCCAAGTAACAGCTGCAACAGGTGAGCAACTAAATTGGCTCATCAGCTGGGGGGCACATCGCATGCTTGCATCATTACAAATGCACATTTTACTTAATTCTCAGCCTTCATGATTCTTCTTCTGTCTGCTTTCATTTAGTGAGCCCGTGGTATTTGTGCACTCGTGTTTAGAGCATGTATTTATGCTCTCCAGAGTTCTGATTGAACATATAATATATGACAGATTTTGAAAGTAGTGATTGATTTTTTAATTTGCAGGTGCCATTGCTCTAATGCAGCTGCAAGAGGACCTGAAGAAACAACTAAGTGCTGAGGGCAATTTTACAGAGGAAGAACTCGAGGACTATATGCAGACTCACAAAAAGTTAATGGTAGATTCCTTGTGGAAACTAAATGTTGCTGATATCGAAGCTACCCTATCCCGAGTCTGTCAGATGGTCTGCCTTCTCCCTTCTTTTTAAGATCGTCTTTTTTCATCTTAACCTTTTGGGTTGAATTTATGGTGATAAACTTATTTCAGGTTCTCCAAGACAACAGTGTCAAGAGAGAGGAACTACGAGTTCGAGCCAAAGGGTTGAAAACTCTTGGAAAAATATTTCAGGTATCTTTCATGATTACATGCCAAGAATTACTTAGTTACTTATTTTCTCTTATATGATTAATTATGTATACATTCTATTGTATAGAGAGTAAAGTCTGTCAATGCAAGTGAGAGCGATGCATCACTGACAAGTGGAGAACCAAACCAGTTAAGTGGAAATGACCAATCCAATGACGGCAGTTCTGATACATCACCAAAAGCTCCGATTGAGCAGCTACCTTATGCAACTCCACCTGCTCCCCAGGTACGCATTTGTTGCCATTCTCATCCATTATCATTTCAATATGCATGAAAGAACCGGTCCCACTCATGATGCTTGGTAGTTGATTGAAATCTTTATAATTTAGTTGGCATTAGTTTTCGTTCTGTATCTACAGTTTGGTGCTTCATTAAGCAGGAGAGCCTTGGTTCTCTACATTTTTTTTAATCTTCCCATGCCCAAGAAAAAGATTAATGAGTAGATGATTGATAAGAAAACTCTTTATTTGCTAGAGCCCATATGTGGAGGCCCCGCAGTTTGCTGGTGCTCAGTACACCTATAACTTCCCAATGCCTACTGCACCTCCTGGTGCACAAAGGCATCCCTGATCAGCAGGCAGTGGAGAAGTAGACCAGACATGATCGTCTTGTATTATATCATTTCTGGCATCAGAAAAAGCTCATTCATTGGGTGCTTTGCTTGTATTACTAGTCTGGTAGTTGGATTGCCCTTTCTCCTATATTGTTGTCATCATTGTGCATTATTTATACGGAGGGAGCTGGGCATGGGTCCATTCAGTGTGCAACCCTATCGCCGTGCTTTTTATATGGGTTGGTTTTGTTCTGCATCCCATGTCATGCTAAGCAACATCGAGACTAGCATTGTACATCAGAGAGTTCTTTGTGTGGCTTCCCCTTTTTTTTTAGTAATGCTATAGAAGGAAGAGGTCACTGTATGTATATAATTGGATCATTCCTGGTCCATGATTTAGCATTTCTTGTTATTTTGTGCAAGAAATGGTGCATGATTGCATAAGTCTTGCTTGTTATAGAAGCTTTACCAAACCAAGTCATGTTTCTGTTGCTTTTTTCGTTATTTCTTTTCCCTTTGTGTAGGATTGATTCGTAAAATGATGATGGCTGGATACTGCATTTTGGCTCGTGGTTCTTCAGAAATGTTTGTCTGGTTTTGTATTGCTGTCAATTGCTTTGCAGGAACTGCAGATCTGTTCGCAGGCATGGCTGAAATTTGCATAATGCCTCAGCATGCAGATATATTTCACCTCATGCTGCATTGCGGTGGATTGGTACTTATGCATGCTATAGCTCAGCATATGTGATTCTTGTGACTAACTTAAAATAAAGGCATGCATGGTGAATGGTTGTGAAGCAAGCAGTGATTGGTAGATGGTAGGCGCAATATGTGATATAATGGAAATCAGAGTTTGGTAGATGAGTATAATATAATGGAAGTGTTCAATGGTTATTGTCGCTTCATCAAATGGGGTTTGATGAATTCAAGTAACTGATGATTTCGGGGGGTTTAAAATAACGGTTATTCCTCTGGAGGCAGAATTGTCGTGGATTTTGGATGAATGCTTGGAACTGAATGCTTCCATGGAATGGGCATCATGGGCAATGCGGATTAGGGGAGTGAATGGGTCAAGTCCGATTGAGCAACTCCGATCCGATCCGATTTTTTGATCAGATCTTAATAGTAAATCCAGATCCAATCCATTAAAAAATCTGGTCGGATCGGGTTTACTATCATAATTTTCAATCTAACGGATCATTCGGGTTGGATCTGGTTCTAATATATAAAGTTTGTTCTAATCTATAAAGTTTGGATCTAAATATGTTTCGAATAAAATATAGATAATTATATTTTAATTGTCAACTATCATTAACGGTAAACTAGATAATAAATAATATTATTTTTAAAATAAATTAAGATATAAAAATAATTATAATTAGTTTTATACAAGTTTTAAATTATAATTTAAAGGTTCATGTAGATTTAATTTTAACAGTATTAGTATGTTATCTAATTTTAATAGTATCAGTATGCTCGAATCGGATCGGGTTCAAATTCAGTAAATCCAGATTTTATTTGGAAAATGGAACTGGTTTAATTTTAGGATCCAATCCGGATCCATGGATTCATAAAAATGGGATGGATCGGGTTTAAATGGGTCGGGTTACGTGTCAATTCAATTCATTTGCGGTCTTAATGCGGGCAAGGTTATGATAAATAGATCGGATCTCCAAGTTTTGTGGCTTGGGAGATTAGAATTATTGATAAGGTTTTTACAATTGGGATCTGATGGTGTGGTCAAATGAACAGGAATTTCTCATCGAGAAGGAAATATCGGAATGTAAATGATCCAAGGATGAAAGCATGCGTGCTCGTGTGGGACAGCTAGTGGCCTTTAAATTAAGTACGAAAATTTTACTACATTAGCCTATTGGCTGAACTATATATATATATATATATATACCAATGCTTCAAAGCTCATCGCACGTGGGACGCGTGTGACTGATTCAAGAGTGATTACTTGATGGAATGCGCGGAAAAGCTATAAAATTATGCCATCCCTTCTTTTAAATTTTTTGTCCCCGTGATTTGGAAGCGCTATACCCATTGCTACCCCGCGGGTTTTCAATTATAGGAAAAAATTAAAGCGGCAGCTGCGAAGCATGCAGGGATGAATCAAATCCAACTCCTTGAATCAGGGCCTCGATATGCCTGGATTGCAAGGTTCATGTTAAGGTTCCTATGATGGCATTATGGAGGTATAATGGTCTCGCTGGCTGTTTTGGCTGTTACCATTATTGAAAGAACCATTCAAGCTTCCTTAGTATTTAAATAATTACTATGTGGCACTCATTGGGTTTTTTTCTTTTTTTAAAAAAATCTGGGTGATGCTATCTTCTTTAGGTAGGAAGTTGATATTTTTCAAGTAAATAATAATTTATTTGGAGAATAAATAAAATAATAGCTATTATTTGTAATATAGTATATCATTGTAATGTTAAATAATATACAAATTATCTCATCGTAAATTTAATTTGGGTAACAAGGGGAGAAGTGCTGTGTCCGACCTGTATGGAAGTGGGTGCTAGTGTGTGCACGTGTTTCGTGATCATGAAATCTTTTACAAAAAAAAAAAAAAAAAAAAATCAAACAACAGGGTAGCGTTAATTGGACCTTTCATGTGTTATGGTTTAACTTGAAGTATAAGCTGACAGACAGACTTAACAAAGAGCCATAAAGGAACGATTAGTGTCGGTGTTCGAGAATGGAGAGGGACGGTGGTTGCGCTGCCGACACTGGATACGTTCGTCCCATCAACCCCCCCCCCCGTTTAATTGATTTCCACCGCTCATCTTGGTGTATCCGCCATTCTGAACGGACAAGAGAGAAGACGGTAGGTTGAGATGTCCCCACCAAATGAGAATGAGAGAGTGCCAACCCTCGTAAAAAACCTTCTCTAATTAACTCTTGCTCAATAACAATAATAGTAATGGTAAACGTGAGTTGATGATGATATTTTACGTCAAAAAAAACCTATAAAGTGCATAACATTCGGACCATGGGCAACTTTTCCTTTCTGATGTGAAAAAAAAGAGCGTGTACACATATTTATTTATTTATTTATTTTAATAATTTGATAAAAATGTTTTGAAAATATGAATTTTCAAAGCCGTGCGATTATAACATCGGTCTTTTACAATCAAACCGGTCTTCAGTACCAGAAGGGAGAAAAAGAAAAGGATGAAATATAATTCCTTTGTCACCTCCAAGTTTAAAGTCCTGGTCCATTAAAAAAAAAAAAAAAAAAGGGAATTATCATTATGATTAAGAAAAATTAAAGGATCCGAGAAAGGATGGTGGGTCGGAAGTTGCTGTCTCCAGCCTGTCCCACAATTTAAACGACCAAACCCTCCCAAGCTTGCATGCGTGGAGGAGAGCCAAGCACTCCTGTGGGACCAAAGTATCAGGACTGCAGGGAATTTTTGGGGCATAGCATAAACATAAGAAATATTTAGTCATGTAAAAAAAATGAGTGGGAAAGAAATAGAATCTCTCACCCTTGGGTTCGCCCTCTAATCTACACAAAAATAACTCACAAAGCTACGCATGTTGTAACAAAGATACCTCACAACAAAGAAACAAAAGCTGATGTGTAACGTTTCCAGTCTCTCTCACCACAACTTTGTCACCTTGTTGCTTTTTTCTTGAGCAAGCGTTTCTCTTCGAGAAAACTCTTGCCACCAAGCAACGCCGGCAGCTGCCACCTGCCAAAGCCCCACCCTCGCCACCGACTCCAGCCCAAGGTATTCTCCCTCTATTTCACCTCCCCCCAGCACACTCTCTCTCCTCGCATCAACAACTCCTCTCCGAAGTTGGTTTCTGTTTGATAGATCTGTGTTCCCTTGTTCCTCTCTTTTTCTTTTTCCTCTCTGGCATTGTGTCGAACGACTAGAAGAGGGTCGTCGGCGAGGATGGGGAGGTTGTCGACGGTGGCGGTGGCGATGGTGGTGCTGCTCGCGGTGGTGAGTGTGGGGGAGGGGAAGAAGGAGAAGGAGAAGGTGTGTGATAAGGGATGGGAATGCAGTAGGAGTAAATACTGCTGCAACGAAACGATCACCGACTACTTCCAGGTGTACCAGTTCGAGAATCTATTCAGCAAGAGGAATGCGCCCGTGGCGCACGCGGTCGGGTTCTGGGACTACCAATCCTTCATCACGGCGGCCGCCGTGTACGAGCCCCTCGGCTTCGGTACCACCGGCGGCAAGCAGATGGGGATGAAGGAGGTCGCCGCCTTCCTCGGCCATGTTGGCAGCAAGACCTCCTGTAAGATTTCTCTTCTGATGAATGCATTGCACCTGACCTGTTGTTTCTGTTCTTGGTGGTAAATTGTTCTCTCTCTCTCTCTCTCTCTCTCTTTTTTTTTTTTTGGTTAAGAAATTTAATTTGGATGCTAATGTCTTGGGATGGATGGATCTGATAGTTTTCCCTTTCAACTCTTGGGAAACCTAATCTCTAGTTTCTTACAAAGAAAAGGGGAATAGATTGGAGTGAACTTTGGGGAGGGGTATTGATTGAAATAGATCCAGACATGCATTCTTAGATTTACGGAAATGTTTTAATAAATGATATTTGTTGAGAATTGCTGGCTTGTTTAAAAGACAAGGATCATTTGGGGGAAATGGTAATACGTGGAGCCAAAAATTGCCAAGAGATTATAGAGAAATTTAAGGACAGGACTTGCATTTCTTTGCATTTTTTGGTGCAATCGGGAAGTCAAAACCAACATGCTCATTTGAAGAGTCTTGATGGATTGGATCTGCATTGAAATTTTGTGTCAGATCAATATGATATGTGTGTTTTTATTTGGCAGTTTTTTTATTCATATCGATTTGAACTGGTGTTCATCTTTGTCATGGATTCGTGATAGAATCTGATGACCAAAGTTGTTATGCTGGTAGGTTATTGAATTTGATGCAGGGTTCTTAAGATTATATGTGCTGCCATGTGGTGAAGAAACTTGGCCAGATCTAATGATTCAACAAGATTACTATGAGAAATTTGTCTTCAGACATCATGCCAACATTAGAATTATTGTTGCCTCTTGGAGTCCTAGAGCATGGCATCTTCTAAACATGATGCAACTTTTCTCATCTCTATAACCAAATTTGTTTGCGGGATGTTACCCATTAGTTTAATGAACTTCTTAGGAAAACTTCCATCAAAGTGTACATAACTGAACTTATTCCATGATGTATACTGGCTGAAGAATTTTTGATGGTCTCCACCATCGGTGCTGCAATTATCATTTGTCTTCTGATTCCTTTTTGGCTTTTGCAGGTGGGTATGGTGTTGCCACTGGTGGCCCCCTTGCATGGGGACTTTGCTATAACCATGAAATGAGCCCAAGCCAGTCCTATTGTGCCGATGACTACAAGTACCCTTGCACCCCAGGTGCTGAGTACTATGGTCGTGGTGCTCTTCCTGTGTACTGGTATGCAAATACCATCTTTCCAGCTTTAATGAGCTCTAAGAATGCAACATAATGGTAAGTTAAATGTAACTTCACCTTCTTCTTTGATGAATGATTTTCAGGAACTACAATTATGGAGTTGTTGGGGATGGAATCAAGGTTGATCTGCTGAATCATCCAGAATACCTAGAGCAGAATGCTACCATTGCTTTCCAAGCTGCCATGTGGAGGTGGATGACCCCGATGAAGAAGAAGCAGCCTTCGGCCCATGATGTGTTTGTGGGCAACTGGAAGCCATCGAAGAACGATACCTTGGAGAACAGGCTACCTGGCTTTGGGATGACCATGAACATTCTGTATGCAGATTTTGTCTGCGGTCAGGGCTACATTGATTCCATGAACAACATCGTATCCCACTACCAATATTACCTGGACCTGATGGGGGTTGGGCGCGAGTTCTCCGGGGAAAATCTTGACTGTGCTGAACAGAAGGCTCTCAACCCATCTGGCAAATCTGCTTCTTCTTAATATGCGAAGGAAGAAGCTGGCTTTCTCAATTGGATCCTCATAGAGCATGCCACGAATAAATGGTCGTCGTTCTACTGCTCCATTATAAGCTGTGTTAGTGTGAAACTGTACTGGCGTGGTTCGAGTAGTCTTTGAAGGATGGAACTGTTCTCTGTAGAAGGTAAACTACTGTTTATACTATGTTTTGTGGATGGTGCCTGTGAGGCTGTTGTTACTCTTGTTATACCATGTTTGTGTTTGTGTTTGTGTCTAGAAATATAATTTTGGTGAATATTCTATTTTTTCTTTTGTGAAGGCTATGATTCATGCTTATTATGCTTTCATGGATGGCAATGCCAAATTGCATTTCAAGGAAGATGCAGTGCGAATGCATTCTAGTTTAATTATACATCATGAAGTGGCTGTTCCTCAATCCATTTGTTTCCGAGGCCACAAACAAGCCAAGATGCTCATGAATAGCTTGAGTGCTGCTAAATGACAGGCTTGTTCTTAGAGAGGTCGATCAGGGTGCTGATTCTATCTATAACCCAGCTCCAATATAGGAGTTGGTATTCTAGCATGCTGATGTCCTGGCCCCTGCTTGATCTCTCGAAGGTTGATGTATGCATTGTTAGATTTTCTCGCTCTATTAATGATGCTACTCAAGCATTGCCTTTTGTCATTGTTTGATCTTGTTAAAGTCAAAACGCCAAGCTCAAGCCTCATTTCAAGCTGTGTTCGCAAATGACTCAAACACTATAGGCTCCCTGAACAAAAGCAGCAGCAGTATTGCATGACAGTATGCGTTCCAGCTGTTTCAATTACTGATTAAGCTTGAATGCTCGACATTTATAGTCATTCTTGCACAACATTTGTAATCAATCTTGGCTTGAGTTTGGATAAAGTTTAATGGATTTCACATAATGTGTCAAGATTGGGAAGCCCAGAGAGTGTAGCTTTTCACGCTTGATTTGTATCTTCATTTGCTTTCTATTTTCTAATGAATCTCCCAACATCTCTGCGCATTCTCTGGCTCCAACTGGAATTGCTTCACCACCAAGAAAGCATCTGGGATTGAAAGCAATAACCAAATCGGGCCCATGTATTCTCATGTAGAGTCTCCAAAAAAGGACCATGTATAAAGTTTTTTTTTTTTTTTTTGATTCCTGTAAAAAAAAAAAAAACTATAAATCAGACTATATTTACTTCCCACTAATAAATCAGACTATAATTTTTTTAAAAATTATTTTAAAAAAGACAGATTATTAAAGCTACGTTGAAACCTGATTCGATGCCGTTTCTCTCTTGTTCCTTGCAGCGCAATTCAAAGATCCTCCTCTCTCTTGCGACATACAAAGAAATGGATGGCCTAGGGCCGACCAACCCTTTCTTTTTCATCGAGCCCAGACTATCAAAATCCAAAACTGATCCACTATCACTGGCCAAATTGGGTACACGGTTGACCGAATTTATTTGCTTAGACTCGAAAATCTATAAATCAGATTCAAACACCTTAACACCGTGTCTGTCCTGTCTTGACAATTACCACCCCTGCTATTTCTAGTATCAGGAAGCGCGATACCACGCCGGTGCCCTCCACCTTCCCCTACTATACTTAATCTCCAGTCCACTGAGTGTTTGTACTTCCAACCACCACCTCCGCCCATCCAGTGGAGACCAGCCGGAGGGTGTCCCCAACATCACCATCTCCATCACCATCTCCATCACCATCACCGCAACCCCCACCAACACCAGCAGGTAATTCCACATCCTCTAAACACCTTTTCAGCACTAAATGAACCAAAACCAGAGCTTCCCTCTTTCCACATTTCAAACCCACCCCTTTCCCCAATCCTCGCCGGTGCTCAACTCCTCGGCAACCGAGACGGAGACCGACGACGAGGACGCCGTACGGAATGACCGGCGGCGAAGGCAGCACCAGAGCCCGACGTCGAGCACCACCGAGACGCCCACCACCTCCAGCACCACCATCAACCTCAGCCGCGAGTACACCCTCGCGATGCAGACCAACTCCTACAACGAAATCTGGGCTAAAATGAGCGACGGGTCGGAAACCGCGGAGTCGTTGGTCTCGTGGATCCTCCAGCCGGACCACGCCTCGATCCGGGAGGCCCTCAGCGCCGCCCCGCCCACCCACCTCACCGGCCTCGTCTCCCACTACTTCGACAGCAGCGAGACCACCTCCGCCCTCTGCCTTTCCCTCCACCGCGCCGTCGATCGCGCCCGCAAACTCTACGCCCCCATCACCACCCTCCTCGATCTCCTCCCTTCCACCTCCACCTCCCTCTCGCCCCCTCGCCCCCTTTTTACCTCGACCCAGTGCGACCTGTCCTTCGACACCTTCCTCGAATTCGACCGCCTTGACAACCCCTTCCCCGCCCCCTCCGCCGGCTTCCACGGCATGCGCCGATGCTTCTCCGAGCTCCGGCAGCAGCTCGAGTCCCGCCTCCGCAAGGCCCGCTGCCGCCACCGCCTGCTTCGCCACGGCACCCGTGGTGCGGCCGCCTGCCTGATCAGCACGGCTACGGGGGCCGCCGTGGCCGGGCTGGCGCTCGCCACGCATGCGCTGGTGGCGTTCGTGGCGGCGGCCGCCATGTGCTTGCCGACGGGGGACCTGCTCGTGGGCCGGAGGCGGCGGGCGAGGGAGCATATGGCGCAGCTGGACGCGGCGGCGAGGGGCACCTTCGTGCTCATCAATGATTTGGATACAATCGAGAGGCTGGCGGCGCGGCTCCACGAGACGGTGGAGAGCGACAAGAAGCTGGTGTGTCTAGGGCTGGAGAGGGGGCGGGGGCAGCGCCACCCCATCGAGGAGGTGGTGCGGCAGCTCCGCAAGAACCACCCGAGCTTCCTCCAGCAGCTCCGGGACCTCGACGAGCACATTTGCCTCTACTTCGCAGCCGTCAACCGTGCGCGGTTGCTGCTCCTCCAGCAGCTCCAGCAACATCAGCGGCACCCTACCAGAGTAGCTACTGACTCATGATTGCAGCCTGGCATTCACCAATTCTCGATTAATGCCACCAATTCTTGAGTAACATTTTATCGGTGGGTTTCTCTCCATTTTTAAGGTAAGGTTGTTTTTGATGCTGGGTTGCTGTTTATAGTGCTCAATTATGTGCTCAATATATATTAACAGTTGATATAACTCTGGAGTCACAAGCTCATATTTCCATGAGATCTTTTTTTATTTAGCGAGATTGGAAAGGGATGTTACAGACTTACAGTTGCTAAAAAGAAAGAAAAAAACAACATATTTTTCCCTCTTCTTCGTATTGAGTTGGATGCTTGTGTTCTCAATCATAATGTAAATCTTTCTAAATCAAGCTTGCAAGTAGCCAATTATATAATAGGACTAGTTGCTGAACTGAGGGTATAAGTGTATAACCATCACAACTTTGGCAGTAATCACAAGTATTTAATCGAATACTTGTCTAGATCAAGAAATAGGCATAACCAGCCTGTGCATTTTATTTGATTATCTAGTGCTGCAGGACAAAACTATTTGGGTACTTAAAACATGTATCATTTTCTTGATGATTTGCCAATGATATATTTTATCTTTGTTCCAAAGGAAACCAATACTATAAAGCTGCATCAAAGATTAAATATGGTAACAAAAAACCAGAACAAAAAAAAAGGAGATGCACCGTTGATCTTTTCAAGCCAAACATCTGCAAGATTGAAGTTTAATAATTACAAGATAGAATTGTGAAGGGGTTCCAATTCCACAAGGAGACTACTGGCATTCACAAGTGGTAGAAGGAATGCCATCTCTCTTGTCAAATACACCTTGGTAACTGTCTGTACTGCTGGTTCTAAAGATCTCTTCAAAAGTGATTACCTAATGAAACAGAAGAAGCGTATCGATAATCAGATTATTGTAATTGTCAGCATGGCCAAGAGGGAGGTGAGAGGGGAAGAAGAGAGAGTAGTGATTCACAAGTGGGGGAACAGCATATACCTGGTTGCAAGTAGGGCAAGTTTCACTTTTCTCCATCCACTGAAGGATACACTGCATGTGGTGGTGATGTCTACACTTGAGAATTAACTTTGGGTTTTCTATATCATATTCTGCCATTGAAAAACATATAAAGGAAATGCATGAATCATATAATCTTCTCATCAAAAGTAATGTGAGATCATAACATTGTGTTAATTCAAACTATGGTTCACCCTCTCCCTAGCTGTTAATATCGAGCTGCTTCTAAGCTATTACACGCGATTATATAAGGAATCATTCATGATCTAACTTCACAACCAAGATATTGGCTATATATTAACTTGTTTACACTGCCCTATGCTCCCAAGTCCCAGCAATGCAAAGCAGAAAGAGTTTTGACTTGTCAGCTCATCAAGAACCAGTCTAATCCAAGTCCTCTTGCTCTATAAATGTCATTTAGAAATCTTTGTTACCTTATTTTATAGTGCAAGAAATGTAAAGCAGAAAGATTTTTAACTTGTCAGCTCATCAAGAACCAGTCTAATCCGAGTCCTCTTGCTCTATAAATGTCATTTAGAAATCTTTGTTACCTTATTTTATAGTGCAAGAGTTTCTAATTCATTTGAGGGTTTTTGTTGGATTTATGATATGTTTATCCATCGGAGCAAAGTCATATACTTAATAACAAAATTAATGGCCTCTAGTTCTAGTCTCTTCTAGAGTCAATGGTAAAACAAACATGCTTTAGCAAGCTTTGGATTGCAAAACTTACAATCTGTTAACACAAAGGTAACCCATTTCTTGCTTCCTCAATGTCATTAGTATTATTGGCTTAATTGTATTGCAGCAAATATGACAATTTGATATTATCCATAAAGAGAAACAAAGCAAAGGAAGGATTAGGGAACTTGAAACTTCTCCAAAGGCTAGGCTTACCCATGCTCAGAACTGCATGACGTTGTCATAGTTAGCTTTGTAGTATCAGTTATGCATGTTTCAGAAGTATAATTTTGTTCCTGTATTTGACCGACAATGGTACAACCCAGTAAACTTGTACAAAGCTACTTAGGGATGTATGTGTGGATCATTAACCTTATAAATTCCAAAAGATCATGCTTGTAGTAAAGATAAGTGGATAGAATCGAAAGACTAGGTTGTGATTCTATTATATAAACATCACATGCAAGATTAAAGTTTCAGTTGAAATAACACCTGAAACTCAGTTTTGATCAGTTTCAGTAGTTCAACCCAATTTAGCTGAGATCATTTCTTAAGCCATTTCTTCAGTTCTTTAAGCATAAGTACTGTCAATTTTGATCATTTTATTTTATTTTATTTTTTACAAACTAGGTGATGTTCTTCATTGACAAAAGATCTAATCTCTGAGAAATATTCTCTTGAGATTAAATATGGTTTTTTGCAACTTTTCAAGAACCAAAGAAATTGAAGCTTCTGGGAGTTCGGTTCGATTAAGGAGAAAGGAGGCCACCCTACATATTGGAGTCTTTTTAAGCTATAGGAAAAGAAAGAAGAAAAATATTGGCAGAAAGTTGAGAAAAGAACATACAAAGTAGATCAGGCATCCTAAATAGTGGATTCTCAAGAATTAAGCACAAACTGCCACATATTAGCTTAGATCTTATGCATACTTGGGTGGTCCATATCTAATTGTAATTTTGTTTTCATACTTTACATATAATTAGTTGTATGTTCATACTTGTCACTTGGTATGGTGGTGACCATTATATCAGATTCATATTTGTATGCAAAATTATTCTAGTGCATTTTACAGAAATTTAGAGGTGGAGTTCCTTTTTCCTTTGTTTTGCAGTTAATGAAGCTATATGATGCACTAAGCAAATTTGAAACTTATATCGCTACTGTACCTTCAAAACAGATAGGACACTCTTCATCATCTAAATCACCGCATAAAAGCTGTGCATCAGTTCTCCCAGTCTCCTTTTGTAGGGTAGGATTGTCACCCTTGTGAGTTAAAGAAACCATCTTCTCATTCTTGTTTTCTCTGTGCAGTGGTTCAGTCCTTTGAGTTGCATTCCCACTGATTGTTTTCTCAAAAAACCTTTCTACTGCTGCTATTACATTGGCCTCGTCAGACCTCGTTGACGGCTGCTGATATGGTTGTTCATTATTCCTTTTATCTGTAAAACAATTTGTGCTACAATTTTAGGTGGTCGGAAATAACTTTATCATGAGTTGTCAAATTTTTCTAGCAAACCTACAAACCTTGATTTGATGACAAAATCTGATTCCCTGATCTTTGAATAAGCTACACATGAATCCAAATAAAGAAAGAAAGTAGGTTAGCTATGATCAGCAAACGATCATCAACTTATCCAAATTGGAGAAGTATTGAATACTTGGAAAATGTGAGCTAATTTATCATGCTACACAAAAACAATGGTTACTATCTATTATCATGAAAATGGTCAAGATTTCCACCAGTCAAAATATGTTCATTATCAAATAAATTACCTGTACGTTTATCATAACAAAAAGGCAAAACTGAGCAATTCATCTAACAAACCATCTAATATTTAAGAATCATGACAGAAGACATTTTATCTCGTATACTGCAATATCAATTTTCCACAATGTGATATTCTTAAAAGAAGAATCTTTAACAATCTCTTCCACAGAAAAAGTTACATTGCTCCCATAAACATTTGTGGAGGTTGTAGATTTCTCATGCATTCTCCCCTTTAATCTTATCATTATGCATTATATTTTCCTTTATGCAATCTAATTATTTCTAGCTTGCATGCAGTACAAATACTTAAATTCGATTGTAAACTGAAATAGTTTACAGCTCCTATCTTTTTTTTGTTTTAGTAACTGGGTGAAGGGAAATCCCAGTATTCTTTATAATAAAGGTCATTATTCAGACAACAGGCAACTTGATTTTACACCTATTAGTACAGGTCAGCATATTGTCAATTCTAGCCCTATACAACACATTAGAGAATGCCTTGATGCAATTATGAGAAATATTAAAGAAAATAGAATCCATGTTTTTTTTAAAAAAATAAAAGATGCAAAATACTAAATATTTGTCGGGGATGGCGTTGGATGGTTCGGAAAAAAAAGACACATTAAAATGATACTAATAATGACTTGTGAGCTCAGAGATTGCAACAATGGCATGCATCTATTGAGGATCTGTCCTGATATTTTTTTTCCTCAAGGAAAGAAAAAAAGATTAGGTCATCAATAATCAATAAAGAAAACTTATGGTAAATTTGGCTTAATGGATAAGAATGATCCACCAAAACTTTAAGAACAGTGGAAACACGATTAAAATTCTTATATTTTTTTTCCTCGAAGAAAGAAAATAAGATTAGGTCATCAATGAAACTTGTGGTAAGTTTGGCTTAATGGATAAGTATGATCCACCAAAAATCTGAGAACACTGCGGGCATAATTAAAATTCTTATCTTTTTTTCCCTCTGGAAAAGAAAAAAAAGATTAGGTCATCAATGATCAATAAAGAAAACTTATGGTATGTTTGGCTTAATGGTTAAGCATGATCCACACCAACATAATTAAAATTTTTATTGCTTCAATAATTTTGTATGGTAAATCTGCCCTAATATTTATTTGATTGTTATCCAAGACCCTCAGTTTTCAATCAGAGACAAACAAAATGACTGCCCATATAAGAGAGAACAAGATAGCAGACGAACATATACTTTTCAAGCAACCTAACAAGAATAGAATCTCCCTTCTTCTTTAAGTTTTTTTTTTCATATGCAATCTAAGTATAAGTTTTGGAAAACAGCCACGACAAAGCCTATACGAACAGAGTAAAGAGGAGGAGGACGACTGCGGGGTCTAACCGATCCGGAAGCGCCTTGTGCACTTCTCTGCTCTCCACCATGGCCGTTGTTGGCACGCAGGCGAGAGCTTGATGAACCCATGTTTCGCAATATCAATCCAGACTAGATGCTCTCTCTCTCTCTCTCTCTCTCTCTCTCTATATATATATATATATATATATATATTCTTGCCTTTTGCTCTCCTTTTTCTAATTCTAAAAACGAACTGTACTTGGTGGGAAGACCGAAAATTTAAGCAGGCCAGGATTCCTTGGGCTTTTGTGTTTTTTATTCGTTTCTCATAAAATTATATTATATAAGATGCGTTTATCTACTTATAGGCTACGGAAAGTATATTGGACTTGATCAGAAAGATCGGGCGGTTCCCATTGTTCTGGGGCTACGAATGGATTTAGGAAAGAGGGATACGAGAATATAATTTTATATACGGAATAAATCATTGGTACATAGTAATTTCAGGTAAGATATAGTATATTTTCCAAAACAAAAATATTATACAAGAAATATGATTTTTGATTAGGAAACTTTACCATTATATATTACAATGTTATTTTTTCTAAGGATCCATTTGGTTTGGGATAATTTGATATCCAAAAATAAATACTATATTTAGTATAAAAATAAAAAAGAGATAGTAAAAAACTGATGATTTTCATGTTTATTTTCAAAAAAAAAAAAGTAAAACAAATATTATGAAAGAATTAGTATTCGATAAATTTTCGAGTGATGATATTCAATATTTGAAAAAACTATCATCATTAAAATGTATTTTATGGTCATTGAGTTTATTTTGATATATTTTTAAATTCATTTAATATATAATTTTTGCAAGATAATAAAAATATAAATATCATTATACAAGGAATTATGTAATTATAATTGTTACATAAACATTAATCGGAGATGACAATGCTTAGTATTAAAGGATTATTTTTTATTGTTGGGTATATTTATAAATTTGACTCATTATCTTGATTCAAATATAATTTTTTTTTTCTATATTATTTTTTCAAAAAAAATTACCTATCAAATATAATAAAAATTATTTGTCTCTGCATTTTTTTAAAATAAATAATTTTTTAAAAATATTAAATTATTTTATAATCTATCGTATCCCAAACAAATGGATCTTAAATGGTTTTTTCCTTTTAGAGCGAGCTAAGTCCATTTATTGATTGAAATATGAATCCCAAGCAACCTTCACGGCTTCACCTCCGAATTGGCCAGCCATCATGCAGTATACTCTTTGCTAGATCTGCTTAAGTTCCTGGATGGTTGGAGTGGATTCACTCACCACTGATCATATCTGACCTTAAATTGATCCAATTCAATTTGAATTTAAGTTACTCTTATTAGGCTTAGAAAAATGCACACCTTTATGGACCATTGAGAACCGACACTTGAGCTAAAGTGACCTGAAATTAATCTAACATGTTTTTCTAAGCCTCTTAACTTTTAAAGAAAATTCAGTTTAATTAATAATTTTGTACAGGTAATCATCAATGTTGTTGTTGTTGTTGACGATGGTTTATATGTGTGATCAATCAAATATTGTATTAAATTGGCTATTGCTAATATCTGATCTATTTGGGAATGTAATCAAGTAATCAATGTATTTCCATTTCTTATAATTTTTGTTTGGATTGCTCTTGACCCTGGAAAATCTTTTAGATTTATAAAACAAATCAGAAACTTAATGCAGCCTCACTCAACGGGAAATAAATTAAAGCTTTTTTTCTTTTTCTTCTTTTTTTTTTTTGGTTCAAGACAAACACAAATTGGATATGGGCTATAGCCCCATTGACCTCACCTGCAATGCTGCTGAATAGAAAAAGCACGGTAGTTGAAGTTGCCGCATAATATCTCGAGATTATTAACAGGGAGTACCATCCTCGAGGCGTGTGTTCCGGGATGTAAACAATGTGGTTGCTTGGATTACATTTTTGTGGCGGAGCATTTTTAAGACTTTTTTTTATTAATGAATTCGAGGGCGGTTTCAAAACTACTTTACAATATTTTATTTTTTAATTCTGTGTTCGCACTAAATTTATATGGGCAAGCCGTCTAATAAATTAAAAAAAAAAAAAAAAATTTGCATAGCAACTCAAGTTGCGACTCAAAGGAAGCTCACTTCTAGTACGTAAATGAGAGGTTTGATAAAAATAAAAAATAAAAAAAAAGGAGCATCTCTGACAGACATTCCATCAAACATTTTGCAAATGGGCATCAGATTGGAGCACTCGAGATCCACGCAGATTTGAAAGTATTTCAGATGAAGCGATTGACTTCGAAGGGCAAAACAGGGGCTAGAGATGGTGGACTTAAGTGCCCAGAGAGAGAGAGAGAGAGAGAGAGCAGGCACCGATGTAGGTCCTGGAAAGGACCGAGAAAGCAAAGGAAAAGGGCAAAACAGGGGCTAGAGATGGTGCTGGCAAGATAGAGACGAAGAAAGTGGGCATAGATGGAGGAGGAGGAGGGAGAAGAGGGGAAGGGAAGAGAGAATATTTTTTAATTAAAATATCTACTCGAGCAGTTGCAATTTGTTATATGGCGATTTTTGACTCTAAGTCCACTAACTACAAAACAATCCTGAGTTGCGCAACCCAACCAATAATTCAATTTATCACGCAGTTTGAGTTGTAACCATCCAAATAAGCAAGTTAGCTTACACCGACCACTTGAGTTGTACGTAGCTTATTTATAACACTCCAAATAGCCCTTCCGAGTTAGGGTGCCGAGCGCTTCGACCCTTTTAGAGGCCTTGGAAATGAGTTTTTTATGTAGCTCAGCCATCATTGTTTCTTGGATCTCGCTTTTTTTTTTTCACGCCATTTCATAGCCAGGAATATTAGATTTATATTGTACAGATGTCATTCTCTGATTATTACGTATATTTATAGTAAAACTAACTGGACTGCAGATTAGATAGCCTCTTATATAGCTCAGCATATGAAATTTGTTTTATGGTCGGATTGGTGCTTGGCCTCTGTATAGCTTAGAGATATTATACTTACTGATTTTTTATGTTGTATTCATCTTCAAACAGTACAATGCATACATCATTTTATCAAAAAAAAATTTAGAAATGATAAAAAAAATCACAACATGGCTGAAGAACTTTGCAAGCAAACTCAAATATATCTTAATTTTAATTTGATAAATACCGTAAAAAAAAAAAAAAAGTCTTTGGAGTCTAGATCTCCATCATCAATAGCTCCAACTAGGATCAGCAAGCACCAAAATATATCTTTTGTTCAAACCCAAATAAGATTTGCTTAGAAAAGAAAATATAAATTTCCTAATTTCCGCTGTGATGCATCAGTTTTCAAAAATTGGTAGATATTTTTTTTTTAATTAAAGAACCGGATGTGTATGATATCTGATGAACATTTGCTTTTTTTTAGTTAATTTTAGTTGCCTCAAACTTGCATCCATATTTGTCCTCGGGTTCCTAACACATCATGTGCTTGTTCATCATCAATGATACATGAGGGGAAAAAATAAAATAAAAGAAAAAAAATACATGTAAAAAGAAATCTCATCAGCATATCCACATTTCATCATCTAAATTAGTATAAACTAAAAAATCTGAAGAAAAGAGAGAGAAAAAGATAATTTAGCATGACCAAATGTTGATACTTTTCCATCTACATTCAGTACAAGGCACCATGAAGCAGAGACCTAAAACTTTTCGTCAGGATAAAACCAAGCAATGGAATAACATATAATAAAACAGAAAAATCACCACTGCTGCCGACTTACTCCGCCTTTTTTATTTTCCCTTACCCACCCCCCCGCCTTCTCTCTCGCACACATAAACACACACACACAAATCCAATCTCTCTCTCTCTCTCTCTCTCTCTCACACACACACACACACACAAAATCCAACTTTCATCACGTCGATAGCTGTAATTGCTTTAAAATCAGTCCAGTGTAACCCCTTTTTTTATTGAAAAGACCCTGTTATTTGATAAGATGAAACAAGATGTCCATGGCTTCATGGAGTCTGATGACACAAAACACAAGGTTTTTGAACAATCAAATGCACAAAAACATGTAAAGCACCAATATTATTGATTTTTTTTCCCCCCGTTACAAGCATTCATCCACGTCATAACCACAAGGCTGGATCAATATTTTTGTAGCAAAACGATTCTAACATTTGAGTACTAGCAATCTAATGACTCATTAATACCATATTAATCCTTCTCCAATTTGCAAACAAGACAACACTAGCCATGCTCCACTGCTGTTGTTAGAAAGGAATACAGGAACTAATCTAGCATTCTTGAAACCAAATGACCCAAAAAGAAGTTTAAGAAATGACAAGATGTTGGGAACGAAAACGACCAAGTTCAGATGCTAGGGTGGTGAGTCGGATGACTGCTCTTCTTCCCACAACCCATGCCAACATTATAAAAATTTCATGGGGCTGAGAGGACTCAAGCCTCCACATGCAAAAGTTTGTGTATAGCATCAAGTGTACCTTCAAATAGTAAATTCCAAGTGTAAAATATGACCACTGGTGCATATCCTGCAGGCTAATCTAGTTTGGCCTGTACAATTGAGCATTGAACTAGACCAAAAGCAGTATCGATCTGCCATATAAAATTAATTCCCAAATATCATGGAGCATGGATCAACATTGGCTGTATTTATCCAACAAGAATCTTGCGGACAAAAGAACAGTCAAATAAACATTTCTGCGAACAAAGAGAGAGAGAGCCACCGATCCATACATGAACCATTCGACAGAACTGCTGCAGTGGAAAGAATTAGTTTCACGAGTCTTCCATCGGCATTGCAGCAAAAACTTAAGCAGCATTGCTCACCTCTATCTAATGATGCATAGTTATAAACATTCCCTTTCTCCCCATTGAACCATCTTGGACGCCACGATAATATCTAACATTTCTCCATGTCTTCCAATTGTAAATATTTGTGCCAACATATGGCTTCTTTGAGGATAGAAAATGTCAAAGATTGACAAAGTACAGATCAGTAAAGCTAACAGAATGGATGGATCAAAGTTTGCTCCTGTAATATCATGTACCTATGATGATATGAACTTGCCCCATAAACCCTTGAAAATTTTTAATGCAGCTCCAATTGTCAACACCCAAAAGACAGCAACAAGTCCAACCAGGAATGAGATAAATAGGAACCCACCATTGTGTGTGTGTCTCTGCCTCCCAGAGGCCAAAGTCCCTCCACCTGTCGTTCCATTTGGTTCTTGAGCTCCAATCTGCCCCGCTCTGAAGCTTGAAACACGCTGAAGTGCTCTACTTATTAAAGCATTCTCTGAGGCTATTGCAGGACAGCTTGATACAGAATCTAACAAAGATGAGAATGCTGAACCAAACCATGAGTCTGAAGCACCTCTAACAGAATTAATCTGCCCCTGGGTGTTCTCCCCAGGATTTGATGGAGTACTAGCATACACAACACCTACATGATTCAAATAGCACAAATAAATGAGAAAAGATAGCTAAAGTAACAGCATCCTGACCTTTCAGGAATCAGGATGAAGCATGCACATATGAACTGATTAAGCACCTGATGCTGGTGGTGCAATAGTAACATGATTTGACTCTGCAGCAGTTGCCACATTGAAATCCTGCTCATGTGTCCAGAGCTCAGTGGTGATATGAGATGATTGGCTTTCATAAAAATACGGATTCTGGCCTGCTCCACCAAGAGGCTCGAATTCTTCAGCTAAAAACATGGGGGCATCAAAATAACCATAAGAATCATAAAATCCACCAGTGTCATGAATGATGTCCTTGTTGCTGACATCATCCACTCTCCACTCTACAGACTCTAGGTTGTTGAAATCTTTGATTTCCAAGAACTCTTCATCATCTTTGAATTGGTCCAGCTCAGAACAAGGGGAAATGGATGTTATCTCAGGATCCCTGAAAGGCTCCATGCAAGCTGGATCTGGCTCGGCAATCTCAGAGTTTGGCTCCCCGCTGCTCAGCTCACCCCAGTTGAGATTTGGCTCAATAAAATTAGCATCTACAAGAAATGGCACCTCAATATGGCTTCCAACTTCTGCTTCAGCATCAATCTGCATCAATAATTACAAATTCAATGGGATCAGACAACCATATCAATAACAACGATTGACAGGAATCCAACATCTTTTAGAAATAAAGTTTATTCAGTTAAAACAAATGACTTGGGTCCGTGGATCTGTCATTTTTCTAGCAAAGATGCCATTAATTTTCTAAATAAAAAATTATATCAAAAAGAAAGGCGCTAATGGATGCCATAATACTGTAGTTTTGACTTACGAGGGGAAAAAAATCCACTCACTTAAATATATCTTCCATGCTTATCTTTCACTGCTGCCATCTATTTCCAACTCTAATGCAAGCTGGATTCTCCCAATCCTATTCAGGATTGGTCACGTGTCTCCTTTACCCAGTAAGATATATTGTCTCCTTCCTTTCTAATCCCTTCTTTATCAAATAGTCTGATCTTAGAGGAATTCATTGTTGTTCTTTTCATTTCTTTTCTTTTAGTGATATCTTATGCATTTATTACTACTTCTATACTTAGGATTTGTTGCAAATGCATAAAGACTACGTATGTGCATGTGTTGTGAATTTCTCACCAAAAATATAAATTGATAAAATATTGGGCAGCATGGCAGACAGAGAGCATGACATTTCCAAGTCTATTAATTTCTCAGATGAATTTGGGGATCATACAATTATGGTTCATGTGGAAATCTAGATATTAATTTAAAACATATTTCCCAAGCAAACAGTTGAATCTGGAGAAAATCATAATTCAGTGGGAGCAGCACACCTCTGAAATATAAGCAGAAGGTTGTGGAATTATGTCTTGTTCATCAGACAAATGCAGCAAAAGGCCCTCAAGATCGTCCATTGGAAGTCTGCTCTCCTCATCACCTTGAATGCCAGCGGAGGTCACACTACAAGGATGCTCAGATGCTGTGTATTCCTTGCTGTTCTGATTTCTAGAGCTATTATTTTCATCATCATCTTCCCACTCCTCTTCTCTGAAAGGTGCACCATACTGCTCCCCATTCTTCGGACCAGGTCCACTCTTCCTAAAGACCTTATAAAGAGCATAATACTCCTGCAAAGGTAGAGATCCCTAGATGAGAAACCAACAAAACCTTTATGGAAGATTAATTTAAACGGATGTTAAATATTTAGATCAATGTTGCTTTGACTTGCCTTAACCTTGTTGCAGCTCATCAGCAGCTGCTCATCCAAGGTATACTCATGCATGACCCAATCTGTGCGTTCTCCTCTAGGAGCACGGCCATGGTAGTAGACAAGGGTTTTCTTGTTACCCACAGCCTTTGAGTTTTGAGAGATAGTCCGGTCCTTTCCTGTAGTCTTCCAGTAGCCATATTTGGTAGTTCGATTGGATCTCGATCCATTAGGGTACTTCCTGTCTCTAGGACTGAAGAAGTACCACTGCTTGTCACCACTCTTCAGCACTGATCTCTCTGCACATATCAACAAGTCATATTTCAGAATTAAGTTAGCCATCAAGGATAAATCTCACCCTGCAAATAATGTCCTAAATTAAGGTAATGCTGACTCAGCAAGCTTCGATGATCGGGAAAGAATTCACTATTTCATGGAAAAGAATTGTAATTCAGGTGCTTGGCAAGATCAGTAAAGAATAACTGAGAAATAAATAGAAAATAAAGGGTGTGCGCCACTAGCCACTGTAGAATTATCAAAATAAAATGTGGCAATGGACTGAATTATCCGAAAGATTTTTTTTTTTTTTTTTTTTTTTTTAAAGGCAGGGAAAAGTAATATTGATACAGATGCTTCTCCTTTTGCAAGAAAAGAATAATGACTTATATTTGAGAATTGTAATACGGAGAAATAGAATTAGGTTCTGATAATGAAGAGGTCTTTAACAACTACGACTAAGAGAAGCTGAATCGGCAAGCTTCCATGATTTCAAAAAGGATTACTGATTTCTGGTAAAGAATTGTGGTCAAATTCTAAGCAACATGAACTAATGAACAAATCACTAAAAACAGTAAGTGCAACCAGACTAGGCAAGCTTCCACCTTTGGAAATACGTCATCAATTAATGGCAAAGAAGTCTAGTTCAGATGCAAGAAAGAAGTAAAAGTAGCCACGAACTATAAGAATCAGATGAAGAAGACAGCGTCCAACGAAATGAAGTTTAAGAACGGTATTTATAACCAAAGAAAAATTTAAAATTGTTAATACACGAGAATTAGAATCATATGACCAAATTATCGACAAACGGACTGGCTGGATGTGATATCTAGGCTTTTAGGTCGAAGTCGACAAGCCCAGCCGGCTTCGACCCACAATGCAGAAAAAAAAAAAAAAACAGAGGAAGAAGAGGGAAAAACAGAGTCGTACACGAAGCCGCTCTGCTCCTTATCGACCGGAAAAGCCGCCGGAGGACTCGGGGGAAGAGTCGTGGAGGGGAGGGGAGAAGTCGACGACGAGTCCGGGATGGAGTGGAACTCCGATCCGGCGGTGGTTGCTTCCCAAACGGCGAGGTTAAAGCCATCGGGAGTCTCCTTTTAATCTTCCTTCGTTGCCGCCCAATCAAGTTTTCAAATCCTCTTCCAAGCCATCGTTCCTTCTCTCCGGCAGGCGACGGAGAGTTCCTTCATGCACCGGTGAGTTATTTTTCCTTTATTTCAATTTGTTTAGGAGGATTTACTATGGATTTTCTTTGATAAGTTTGTTCAATTGATTTTGTGTTTGGGCCGTGGATCATCGTGGCTGCGCCGCCGCCGCCTCCGATCCGTCGAGCCCTTCCCCGGCGATCACCTCCCTTGGCCGCGGTAACTGGGGGGGGGTCTCGGTTTGGCCGAACCGAGGAGGAACATGGACTAGTTCGGGGGAAGAGAAAAGAAGAAAGAAAAGAAAAGAGAAGGAAGAAAGGAAGAAAAAAAAAAAAAGGTGGGGGGGGTGTTCTGTACGGTCCAGAAAAAAAAATAATAAATAATAATAATAAATAATAAATAGATAATAATAATAAAAAAAGAAGAAGAGAGAGAAAGAGGAGAGAGAAGGAGGAGAGAGATAGGAAGAAGAGAGAGAATCAAGGAATTTTCTCGAGATTCGTGAAATTTGGGAATTTAGATTTTAATTAAATTATTTATTAATATAGGGAATCAGTCTTCTGAGCGGAGAGGCATCGCGTAAAATTCGGATACTGACTAATATCGGAAATACTAAGAATAGCGTGTTAAGGTAAGGAATTCTGTATTGATCATTTCTTTATACTTGAATTTATTATGACCTGGCTTGATCTAAGCATATAGGTTATATGTAATTGCACGTGTGGTATTATATTGCATGGCATAGTTATTTTCTTGTGATAGACATTGTGGTTTTATCATTATTATTGTCGGTATTTCATGCATGATGTTATAAAAATTGATATCCGGATGGGTTGGACCATGATACCGGATTGCTAAATAGGTTGGACCATCAAACCGGATATCGAGTGGGTTGGACCACGATATCGGTTATTAAAATGGGTTGGACCATGACATCGGTTATCGAGTGGGTTGGACCACGATACCGGTTATCGAGAGTTCATAAAAGATATGTTTTGACAAGTGTTAATGATGTAAATACGGTATTTAGTCTAGCCATGCTACGGTTGCACCGTGGTTATACAGCCTGAGCCACGGGCTTTGTACGTGGGAGCCGGCCACGGACGGATAGTACGTGGGACAGCCGAGCCAGGGGCTTAGTACGTGAGTAGGACCGACCATAGTATGCATGGTCGCTTTGTGGTTGCCAGTCATGGACTGGTACATGACCGTGGCTAGACCAAAACCCTAAAGATAAAGGTTAAATAATTAAATTCTAAAGAAAAAATGCAAAGTTATCAAAGTGTTATAATACATGAGGCTTAAATCATTTGATTAAATGACATAACATACTGATATTTTATTATTTTCAGAAATTTATATTATTACTTGGAATGATCATATGGATACCTTACTGGGTTGTAGAGCTCACAACCTACTTTCTTCTTCTACAAAGTCGTGCTGATATTTGGCTTGGTGACGAGTGAGGTTTTCTTGAAGTGACTCTTGTGTACCCAGGCCTTGCATGATCTCTAGGATAAAACCTAGAGTTTGTGCGGCCGGTCGCGTGCCGATTCCAGTGCTGGATTCGGGGCGTGACAGAATGGTATCAGAGCTTAGGTTATGATCATTTGGAAGGGTGAAACAGGTGGATGATGATAATAATGACATAATGGTTATTAAGATATAACAAGTATAGTGCCAAAGTTTAGGTTATGGTGATTTGGGAATATAGCATAAGTGATTATAATATATATGAGTGATATTGAATTCAGGTCATGATTGTTTGAAAATTGTGACATAAGAGATTAAGAAATTAATATAGTGATTAGTAAGGCATGACAGAATGATATCAAAGTTTGGTTTATGATCATTTGGGACATAATATAAGGAATATTGAAGCTTAGCTCATGTTTATTAAGGATTGTAACATAAATAATTTAAACATGATATGAATGATATTAAGCTTAAGTAGTTTGGACATAGTATAAATAATATCGAAGCCAGAGTATGATCCCTTAGGATTGTGACATGAGTGATTGGGATGTGATGCGAATGATGTCAAAATTTAAGTTATGAGCACTTGAAATTGTGATATAAGTTCTTGGGATATGATTTGAATGATATTGAAATTTGAGTTATGATTAATATGGACTATGATTTTAGGGGTATTTAAATCATGGCTAGTCAAGATATGAAGTTGGGAAGAAAATAGATTTGAAGGTTAGATTTATTATCTTTAGATATTATACAAGATCTAGCATATGATTAATATCAAAGAGGATCATGATTTTTACCAGTAACACGAGTAATAGGATTGATCTAGGATGAATGTAAGAGCTAGATGATTTGTACTCTTTGATTATGATAAGTAAGTATATTATGAATATTCGAAGCTGGATAATAAGCGAGAAATGGATTTGATCTATCTTTAGAAGTGTTGGCCTGAAAAATATGGTGTGCTGATTATGGATAATCAATTACTAATTGAATGATGTGGGGTTTCCTACACTTGATATGAATGGAGAATCATGATAAGAAATCATTTGATGGATATTGTAGAGTTGGATAAGATGCATCTTTGCCTTTGATGGGTGAGTGAACCCAACCATTAAGAGTACAGGCCTGAAAATATAGTTATGTCGAATATATATGCTCAATTATTAATTGAATGATTTTGGAATATTAAACCGGATGTAGATGTGGATTATGATAATATATTAGTTTTGTTGTTAATTATCGGATTATTGATTTTTGGGACTGTTATAAGAAGATGTTTAGAGTATAAGTTATGGAAGAGTTTAATGATATTAGAGAGGATATGTTTTTGATGAATCTGTATGAATATATATAAGGGAAAATGTGTTTGGAATGATGTATAGCTTTATAACTCTCTATTGATGGACTAGGTTACATCATGTCAGCATGACATGCATATTTTGATAGAATCTTGATAATAGTCTAAATTGCAGTTTTGATTGGATTACTGAATCTGTTTGTAGACTATTAATGAAATTATATAATAGAAAGTGGGTTTGGCATAATGTATAGATTTGCACTTAGTGGAGTAAATGATATTATGCCATGCATATCTTGGTAGAATCCTTGATGGTGTAGGTTAGTGGTTTGTGATTGAATTACTAAATCTATTCTATAATTATTGAAGATGACTTGGGTATGTTAAATACCAAGTCAAATTAAGATCTATAAGAAAAATTAAATTACCCTGCTACTGATGTTGTATTGAGCAAAGAGATTGGTATTAAGAAATTTATATGGGTTTAGTCTGTGAGAGACAATATTTTTGATGGTTTGATAATTGATGTTAAGAGTTATGGTAAGATAGTTATGTGAGAGATAAGATGATTGATTCCTTACGTAAGAGTATTGATCGAAAGCCATGTACTTGTTAGAGTTAATGATAATTTTCCAAGAGAAGATATTGATTTAGATTGACTAATCAAATTGTCAAGAAAAGTATGATTAATCCAGACTTTAACTAAAATTATTGAAGTCATAAAAAGGATGGTAAAATTTTGAAGGACTTTCAATATGAGAACCGGGTCAGGATAAACCTTGATATAATATACCTGAGATGTAAAGGAGATAGAGAGACTCAATAACTTTACTTTAATAGTTTTGGATTTTTTCTGGTACCAAGTAAGATAAATTTTTAGATGATTTATTTAGTGAACCTAGATGGTTTAGTAAATTTTTATCAGAGTGCGCAGTAGAAGCGTAGTGATTTGAGGCTTTGAATTATCCTAAAATCAGTTATGAATGTTAATTTTAGAAGTATTGTGATGGAAAATACTGATTTGAATTTCAGTAATAAGATAAAAAGATAATGTTGATGATCCCTGGGTTAGTTTATATATGTTGCCAGACGATTTTTCTCAATGGGTCTCCTAGTGTAAAGGACTATAGTAAACAAGAATTTTTGGATATCATTAAATCTAGAATAAAGAAGTGATGGTCCTTTACTCGATTTGGATCGAGAATATTTGTGGCACCTGACATTATGATTTCTCTATTTAAGGAGGGCACAAGGTTTCTATAAGATTAAAGATTGATTGTTAAGTCATAGAGAGGCGTATGAAAAGAAAGAATGTTAAAGATCGTGGCAAGTATCTAGTGCTTAAACCTCCTCCGAATTTTTGGTTAAGTATATGTTGAACCAATTATGATAAATCTCGGGGTAAAGAATTTTATACTTAAGTCAAGGTTGAAGTATTAATATTCATTTGAAGAGACTGAGAGAATTCATTATGTACTGTAAATCATGAGTAAGAATTGAAGATGTGATATAATTTTGTTATGTTATAGACTTATGAAGAAACATTTTAAGAAAGAGATCATTCAGAAGCTTGAAGATAATGTTAAATTTCAAAATTTAGGCATCATGAGTTTTCTGTGGAATTACATATTTTAATTCGAGGTTAAGGCACTGATGTTCATTAGAAGGATATTAAAGGACCTCAATATGTAGATAGATGGTATTGATGAAAATGAAAATGTTATATCATGTTGTTATGTAATGGTCGTATGAGGAAAGTATTCTAAGAGAAGGATTATCCGAAAACATGAGGATAATATTAAGGCTGGATATTTTTAATCATGATATTCTTGTGAAGTTAATTAAGGATAGTTAATCATATCAAAAGATTGGTGTTCTTTTTGAAGAGCTCAAGGAAATTTGATATGTATTGTAAAAGAAAAGCATCAAGTTTTAAATGTTATATTAACTTTGTTGAGACTTGGAAAGCAAGTACCTTAAGAGGTAGACTAATTAGGGAATTTGAGAATGATTTGGTGGTTGATTACTTTTAAGGTTCAGAATCTCAATCAAGCTAATTTCGAGGACGAAATTATTTTAACGAGGGGAGAATGTGATATCTAGGCTTTTGGGCTGAAGTCGGCAGGCCCAGCCGGCTTCGACCCACAATGCAGGAAAAAAAAAAAAAAAACAGAGGAAGAAGAGGGAAAAACAGAGTCGGACACGAAGCCGCTCTGCTCCTTATCGACCGGAAAAGCCGCCGGAGGACTCGGGGGGAAGAGTCGTGGAGGGAAGGGGAGAAATCGACGACGAGTCCGGGATGGAGTGGAACTCCGATCCGGCGGTGGTTGCTTTCCAAACGGCGAGGAAAAAGCCATCGGGAGTCTCCTTTTAATCTTCCTTCGTTGTCGCCCAATCAAGTTTTCAAATCCTTTTCCAAGCCATCGTTCCTCCTCTCCGGCAGGCGACGGAGAGTTCCTTCATGCACCGATGAGTTATTTTTCCCTTATTTCAATTTGTTTAGGAGGATTTACTATGGATTTTCTTTGATAAGTTTGTTCAATTGATTTTGTGTTTGGGCCGTGGATCATCGTGGCTGCGCCGCCGTGGCCTTCGATCCGTCGAGCCCTTCCCCGGCGATCACCTCCCTTGGTCGCGGTAACTGGGGGTGGGGGGGGTCTCGGTTCGGCCGAACCGAGGAGGAACATGGACTAGTTCGGGGGAAGAGAAACGAAGAAAGAAAAGAAAAGAGAAGGAAGAAAGGAAGAAAAAAAAAGGGGGGGTGTTCTATACGGTCCAGAAAAAATAAATAAATAAAATAATAAAATAATAATAATAATAATAATAATAATAATAATAAATAAATAATAATAATAATAAAAGAAGAAGAGAGAGAAAGAGGAGAGAGAAAGAGGAGGGAGAAGGAGGAGAGAGAAGGAGGAGAAGAGAGGAAGAAGAGAGAGAATCAAGGAATTTTCTCGAGATTCATGAAATTTGAGAATTTAGATTTTAATTAAATTATTTATTAATGTAGGGAATCAGTCTTCTGAGTGGAGAGGCATCGCGTAAAATTCGGGTACTGACTAATATCGAAAATACTAAGAATAGCGTGTTAAGGTAAGGAATTCTGTATTGATCATTTCTTTATACTTAAATTTATTATGACCTGGCTTGATCTAAGCATATAGGTTATATGTAATTGCACGTGTGGTAGTATATTGCGTGGCATAGTTATTTTCTTGTGATAGACATTGTGGTTTTATCATTATTATTGTCGGTATTTCATGCATGATGTTATAAAGAAAATTGATATTCGGATGGGTTGGACGATGATACCGGATTGCTAAATAAATTGGACCATGAAACCGGATATTGAATGGGTTGGACCATGATATCGGTTATTAAAATGGGTTGGACCATGACATTAGTTATCGAGTGGGTTGGACCACGATACCGGTTATCGAGAGTTCATAAAAAATATGTTTTGACAAGTGTTAATGATATAAATACGGTATTTGGTCTAGCCATGCTACGGTTGCACCGTGGTTATACAGCCTGAGCCACGGGCTTTGTACGTGGGAGCCGGCCACGGACGGATAGTACGTGGGACAGCCGAGCCACGGGCTTAGTACATGAGCAAGACCGACCATAGTATGCATGGTCGCTTTGTGGTTGCCAGTCATGGACTGGTACATGACCGTGGCTAGACCAGAACCCTAAAGATAAAGGTTAAATAATGGAAATTCTAAAGAAAAAATACAAAGTTATCAAAGTGTTATAATACATGAGACTTAAATCATTTGATTGAATGACATAACATACTGATATTTTATTATTTTCAGAAATTTATATTGTTACTTGGAATGATCATATGGATACCTTACTGAGCTGTAGAGCTCACAACCTATTTTTTTTTTCTACAGAGTCGTGCTGATATTTGGCTTGATGATGAGTGAGGTTTTCTTAAAGTAAGTGACTCTTGTGTATCCAGGTCTTGCATGATCTCTAGGATAAAATCTAGGATTTGTGTGACCGGTCATGTGCCGATTCCGGTGCTGGGTTCGGGCTGTGACACTGGAATTTTGCAATCCAAAGGGAATAGAATCATATGACCGAGAATTGAAATCCCATCCTCTCCGATTCACTTTCCCTTGTCCCTTCATAACAAAAGGAAATAGATTCCGAACCAGCAAAACAAGAAAGGAATCATTTGGATATCCAATTATCCAGTAGAATAAGTAACGTCCACCAAATAATTTAGAATTCGAGACCGAATAAGAAACAAATAATGGAAGAAGAGCAAGAGAGAAGAAAAAAGAGGGGTCTGGGTACCAGGGAGCTCCCAAGGCTCGCACTTGTAGACGTCGACGTCGGCGATCATGGGGAGGCGGAAGCGGCGGCAGCAGATCTTGCGCTTGAGGTAGTAGAGCACCAGCTCCTCATCCGTCGGATGGAAGCGGAACCCCGGCGGCCACCACTTGGGGTCCCCCAGCGCCGCCCCCACAGCACCCTCGTCGTCGATGCCGTCGTCGCAGCCGCTCCTCCCCGTCGGCCGTCGGAACTCCGGCGCTGCTCCCATCTCTGGTCAACGGCTGAATTAAAAGTAGAGGAGATGAGAAATAGAGATGGTTGATAAATAAGAAGAAAAGAGAGAGCAGCTCTCTATTCCCTTTCCGGGTTTGGAGGATTTAACGAAGGGAAAGGGGAAAATATTGGCCCCAGGAAGCCTCCGGTCAATGAAGTCTCCCTCATCTCATATGATCTGCACACGAAGTCAACATCACCAATATATGCTTATTGGGGAATTAACCGGGGTTAAGTAAAGCACACTTGTATCCCAGTCCCACCACCCAAAAAAAATAAAAATTAAAAAAAATCCAGCAGGCTTTAATTTTATAGAAATTATATTTTAATTACATGCCTCTAATCATGACCACTTAATTTTGTAATGATCTCCAGAATGAATGTTTGATGAACGAGATCTATAAAAACGAGCGATGCAAGGTATGCAAGATATCGGGCTTAGTTGTTACCAAAATTTGTTAGTGTAGTATGACGATACTTCAGGAGTAATTGTGATATCTGAACTAATTTATTAAAAATTGGTAACAAATATCACAGTTATGTATGTTTTACCATCTTCTCTCATCTACGTGGCAGAAACATGTGATCATTCCACGTTTATTTGTCTTGCAACAACCCTGCCATGCCGACCAGGAGATCCGAGATCTCCACTAGATAACGTAAAATTTTCTATTTAAGACCGGTCCCCGGTCAGTGTGGGTAACCGTAAAGGCTCTCCGCAGGCGTGGACCCTGGGACATAATCCAGAGCAGGCAGGACTGGATCACAGCCCTGGTTTCAGAAAACCCACGACATCGTCTTTTGTTTTTTTTTTTTTTTGTTACTTTTTTCCTCTTTCCACCGATGGAAACTTCAACCAAGAAGCTTCGAGGCAGATGCCCTTCCCCTTTTGAATGCCTCTCAGTTTGCCAAGTTGCAACTTGATATATTTTTGTTTGGATAAAAAAAAACAATATAAATTTGTTTTGGACCCGTAAATTAAAGTCAGCGTCATTAGTGGGCATAGAATTTGTAGAAATAAGCCCACAAGAAGAGTATAAGGTAACGTGCTAAATTGCCAATAAAGAAATAAAAAAGAGGCAGAGAGTACACCGATTAAGTTGGGAAACGAGGGAATACGTGCAGTTTGATTAGGTGCGGACCAAGAGTCAAGACCTCCAAACCATGAGCAGCCACCGTCCGTCAAGGGAAATCTCGGGCCTGTCTCATATCTTTTGCCACCAAGTTTGGTTGATCGACGGTCAAACGAGACCAGCAGCGGGAATCGAGGAATATAGCGCAGGATCTCGGTGCTCCTTCTAAATCATGCGTTCACACCTGTCTGGTTCGCTTGCCTTTTTCCTGGTCGAATCCCGTTCACACCTAATATTAATATGTCGAAGCAATTGGCCGGCAGAAAAATAGTATTTGCACCTTGGATTGTACGAGCTGTGCATAGCCTCCATGCTCAATTCTATTAGCATTTGGCTATGGTGCATGTTCTGCACGCAAAGAGCTTTGCATGTTTGGATCAGCGACACCATTACCTATCTTAAAAATAGACGGTCGTATATTGTCCATCGTGTTGGCATGCCACATACAATTAGGATGCCAAATTTCATAAATTGAAAATTGAGAAACAGCTGTCTATTTCTAAGACGGATGAAAGGGCTTTTATCCCCGTTCCGATCAACAGGTATTTTAGAGATATCGGGTTGACATACTCATTTTTGGATGAAAAAATATTACAAAAAATCTTATATTTTAAATCGAATATTTTTCAGTATTGCCGATCTCACCGCGGTGGCCTGTAGCTTTTGAGCATGCACCGGTCTCGGACTCTCTAATCTCGAGATCTCCAAGCTCCCAGACCTACAAAACAAAGTCAGAGACCCGGACCGGAGATTCCGACGGGGCATTCCGACGGTCAAGTTAGAGAGCGGCAAGATGGAACAGATCCCCTAAGGCGGGTTCCCGAAGGATTCCCGTGCTTAAAGGAGATGTAAACGAAAGAAGTGTGGGGAAGAGGGGAGTTGAAGCCCGGCTTCCTGCGCTGGGTTCACTGAGCTCACGCTCGAGGACTTCTTGAGGCCTCCCAGGATCGTTCTCTTGGTGTTTCCTTCCTCTTTCGACTTACCTTTCCGCATGTTTTTACCGTCCCTTTTATACCATCGAACTGCCCTCAGCCCACGTTCCTTCCAGGGGACTCCCTGAGACCTCTGGACCTTCTCCTCCCCCTTCTTCTTCGGGTTCGGGAGCTAAGTGGCCGGACCATCTTGTCCGCAGTGTGTCACGAAAGGGGGAAGACTGGTGAGGCTTTGGGCGGAGCGCAGGAGCTCTCCTTTCGAGACGTTGACGGTGGGCTTCTAGTTGTTTCAGGCTCCTGCACGCAAGGATTCCGTTCCTCGATTGCGGGGCCACGTCTGACTGATGTAAACGAGGTTTCGCGTCTCACTACAGGCCATACTAGCGCCCCCTACGGGACGCGGCGCGCGCCGGCTCTAGTGGCGACCTCGCAACCCGTGTCTCTGCTTCCCCGAGGCTTTGCAGAGTAGGGCTGATCTCGGCCGAGGTGGACCCATCTTCGGGTGCCACCTGGCGAAGGAGCAGGAGGGCCCAGCTCGACCTCGGCAGAGGTGGACCCGTCTTGGGGTGCCACCTGGCGAGGGAGCGAGGGGCCGCCAGCTTCGGCCGAGGTGGACCCCTCCTGTGTGGACACCTGGCGAAGTGGCAGGGAGGTGCTCGACTTCGGCCGAGGTGGACCCGTCTTCGGGTGTCACCTGGCGAAGGAGCAGAAGGGCCCGGCTCGACCTTCGGCAGAAGTGGACCCGTCTACGGGTCCACCTGGCGAGGGAGCGAGGGGCCGCCAACTTCGACCGAGGTGGACCCCTCCTGGGTGGACACCTGGCGGAGAGACAGAGAGAGGCTCGACTTCGGCCGAGGTGGACCCGTCTTCGGGTGCCACCTGGCGAAGGAGCGGGAGGGCCCGGCTCGACCTCGGCCGAGGTGGACCCGTCTTGGGGTACCACCTGGCGAGGGAGCGAGGGGCCGCCAGCTTCGCCCGAGGTGGACCCCTCCTGGGTGGACACCTGGCGGAGTGGCAGAGAGAGGCTCGACTTCGACCGAGGTGGACCCGTCTTCTGGTGCCACCTGGCGAAGGAGCAGGAGGGCCCGACTCGACCTCGACCGAGGTGGACCTGTCTTGGGTTCCACCTGGCGAGGGAGCGAGGGGCTGCCAACTTCGGTCGAGGTAGACCCCTCCTGGGTGGACACCTGGCGGAGCGGCAGAGAGAGGCTCGACTTCGGCCGAGGTGGACCCGTCTTCGGGTGCCACCTGGCGAAGGAGCAGGAGGGCCCGGCTCGACCTCGGCCGAGATGGACCCATCTTAGGGTGCCACCTGGCGAGGGAGCGAGGGGCCGCCAGCTTCGGCCGAGGTGGACCCCTCCTGGGTGGACACCTGACGAAGTGGCAGAGAGAGGCTCGACTTCGGCCGAGGTGGACCCGTCTTCGGGTGCCACCTGACGAAGGAGCAGGAGGGCCCGGCTCGACCTCGGCCGAGGTGGACCCGTCTTGGGGTGCCACCTGGCGAGGGAGCGAGGGGCTGCCAGCTTCGACCGAGGTGGACCCCTCCTGGGTGGACACCTGGCGGATCGACAGAGAGAGGCTCGACTTCGACCGAGGTGGACCCATCTTCAGGTGCCACCTAGCGAAGGAGCAGGAGTGCCCGGCTCGACCTCGGCAGAGGTGGACCCATCTTGGGGTGCCACCTGGCGAGGAAGCGAGGGGCCGCCAGCTTCGGTCGAGGTGGACCCCTCCTGGGAGGACACCTGGCGGAGTGGCAGGGAGGTGCTCGACTTCTGCCGAGGTGGACCCATCTTCGGGTGCCAACTGGCGAAAGAGCAGGAGGGCCCGGCTCGACCTCGGCAGAGGTGGACCTGTCTTCGAGTGCCACCTGGTGAAGGAGCGAGGGGGCCGCCAGGTTCGGCCGAGGTGGACCCCTCATGGGTTGACACCTGGCGGAGTGGCAGGGAGGTGCTCGACTTCGGCTGAGGTGGACCCGTCTTCGGGTGCCACCTGGCGAAGGAGCAGGAGGGCCCGGCTCGATCTCGGCAGAGGTGGACCCGTCTTGGGGTGCCACCTGGCGAGGGAGCGAGGGGCCGCCAGCTTCGGTCGAGGTGGACCCCTCCTGGGTGGACACATGGTGGAGTGGCAGAAAGAGGCTCGACTTCGGCCGAGGTGGACCCGTCTTCGGGTGCCACCTGGTGAAGGAGCAAGAGGGCCCGGCTCAACGTCGACAGAGGTGGACCCGTCTTAGGGTGCCACCTGCCGAGGGAGCGAGGGGCCGCCAGCTTCGGTCGAGGTGGATCCCTCTTGGGTGGACACCTGGCGGAGTGGCAGAGAGAGGCTCGACTTCGGTCGAGGTGGACCCGTCTTCGGGTGCCACCTCGCGAAGGAGCAGGAGGGCCCCGCTCGACCTCGGCAGAGGTGAACCCGTCTTGGGGTGCCACCTGGCGAGGGAGCGAGGGGGCCGCCAGCTTCAGCTGAGGTGGACCCCTCCTGGGTGGACACCTGGCGGAGTGGCAGGGAGGTGCTCGACTTCGACCGAGGTGGACCCATCTTCGGGTGCCACCTGGCGAAGGAGCAGGAGGGCCCGACTCGACCTCGGCCGAGGTGGACCCGTCTTGGGGTGCCACCTGGTGAGGGAGCGAAGGGCCGCCAGCTTCGGCCGAAGTGGACCCCTCCTGGGTGGACACCTGGCTGACAGAGAGATGCTCGACTTCGGCCGAGGTGGATTCGTCTTCGGGTGCCTCCTGGCGAAGGAGCAGGTGGGCCCGGCTCGATCTCGCAGAGGTGGACCCGTCTTCGGGTGCCACCTGGCGAAGGAGCAGCACTTCTTCCCGAACGGGGGATCTTTTAAAATAAAAAATCCACGTGGTACTGTCCGTGTCTAGCTGGATCTGACACGCGCCCCACGTCAGCGATGTAGCCATATCACCCGGCAAGACAATAACCTACCAAGATAGCTACGCCAGATTTATCCTTTTATTCCTTTCCTATGTCAAAAAAAACAAAAACAAAAAACAAAACTTCTATCAAACATATATATATATATTATCTTACATTCGTCGTGGATTGTTTTATGCTTCAACTTTGCTTGCACACGATACATTGGAGAAAAAAAATGGTTGATCGATTTTGCCGCCAGAAAGTCTTATTCGTACTTTTTGTTTCATGCATTGTAGACCATTGTTTGGTTCAACCTTGCTCGTGCTCTATATGATGGATGGGAACGGTAGTCTAGTTTTGCTGTCCAACGAAAACCTGTTTCTATTTCAAGCCTAGAATGATTTTGGTATATCTTTAAAAATAATTTTGCAAATTAGAAATTTAAAAAAAATACTTTAAATTAAGAATCTGTTCGATGATATTAATTATTCTTAGTTTTTAAGATAAGCAACGATAATCTTCATAGCAATTTTGCATATTTCGTATCTCATATTTGTCTTCAAAGTTTTTGTTAATGATTAAAAAGCATCTTTATATGATTTGTTTAGTTTCATTGTTATGTGATTATTTTTCCATTATAATGACTAAAAAATCACAATGCCTGGCATCTTGATTACACAAAGAATTTGGTTATTTGAGGATATTGGTGCTGCCAACACCTTGTATAGTAATATGCTAATGTGAACACACTAAATCAACAAAAAGAATAAAGCCGGATAGGCCAAGGATAAAAGTACGATAGACTATAAAGCCTAGCTGGAAACAAGCTAGAGAGGTTTGATGGTAGGCCAAGGACAAAGTACGGTGGACCTCGAAGTCTAGCTCGGAAACAAGTTAAAGAGGTTTGATGTGATATATATAATAAATCATGTTTACTTGGCCGACGTCAGTGGTAATCAGGTTGACGTACTCATCTTCGGATGAGGAATGACTGCGAAAAAATTAATATGTACCGTGTATCGAATATTTTCTGGCTAGAATGGGGGACCGTTCGAGGGTGGCCACGTCCAGGATCTAACTCATCTCCCTCTTTTTATTTTATCAAAAAAAAAAAAGGACGTTTGATGAGACATTTCTACTGTGTTATCACAGAGATTTCGGTGGATCGTGGATAAGTTATCGGCATATGACTTATGAAAAATATGCCAATTACTCGATAAACAATCCGATTCGGTTGTATATAGCATCGTAGACAAGATATTTTCTAAGATTATGTTTGGTGACCGTCGAACTATTTAAATTATAAATAATTTTTTTAAAAAATATTATATTATTATATTTGGTATAATTTTTTATGATAATTCAGGATTATTTTTTGTGAGACAATTTGGATTGCTTTTGAAAAAGATGGCAATCTACATTACCACATTTTAGATAATTTTTTGAACAATATTATGTAAATTTTTTAAAAAATTTAGAATGATATTAATTATTATTTTATGATTTATTAAAATTGGATTGATTTTATGATTCATGTTGATAGACGTATGATGAGCTCAATATTATGTGATTATTGTTTGGGCTAGAAGCATCTCACATGAATTTATGTGGTTGAGGCGGCACGGTGTAGGCCTTGATCCAACTTGATCAATGATGGATGGGTCAGTTAAGGTATTTTATTTTATTTGACTAGGTTTCCTCTCCACTCATATATATATATATATATATTTCATGTGAGTTGTAATTTTTTCACAATGATTTTTTCATCAAGAGCCACCTGTTGTGAGGAAGACCGGAGAGAAGGATCCTGCATTCGTGTTCACGTGAACAGTGGGATAAAAGGTATTTGGGATTAATGGCGAATACAGGAATGAATCACAAAACTCGATTATGTGATAAAATTATGAAATCAGATCTAAATATTTGTGTTTTAATTTTCTATCAATGATCCATCTGATCAATGAAAATTTTCCTACATTTAGTATCAAAGCGTTAGTTATTGTAATGGAAGATTAGAATCATTGCTTTTCCATGATTTAGATCTGTTTCATATAGTGTTTTAATTGATAATCGGTCCTCTTTTTTTTTTCTTTTTTTTTTGGGGGAGGGGGGTGTGTTTATTAAAAAGACCTTGATAGATCTGTTTCCTTCCTTCCCACTAATGATCATTGACCGTAATCCACATGTGCCCAACCCTCCTCGATGTCGAGCGGTGATCGGCGACAGGGAGCAGTTGAAGGGGCCGGTGGTGGTGCGTAACCGGTGGCGGTGATCTATTTTTAGATCACGGACAAAAAAAATAGAGCAATGCGAAGAGGTCCCCTGACCGTGGAGGCCGCGGTTCAGTGACCGATCAACCTCCAATGGCAACGGCGATCCTAGCCGACCGTCATGTAGCGGTGATCATTTGGTCACCGACTGCGATAAAAAATAATAATAAAAGGAAGAGAAAAAGGGGAACCACCGGCTGTCGGACGCATCCTGATCTCTAGTGACACCATCGGAGTCATTGACCGGCTGTTCCGGTCGATCGGTGGCTGTCCCGCCACTCCTAGCACCAGCGGTGAGCGGTTTGATGGAGGTGGAGATGGGTCAAAAAAAAAAAACCTCTCGCTGGTTTCGGGTCCCGTGGGTAATTAAGAAAGGTGAAGAATTTGTGGACCAATAACCCAATATCTTATACCAAGAAAAAAAGGCCATTTTACATTTTGGCCCCTGCTCTTTCTAAAATTATAAATTGATTCTTTTACAATTTAGTCCATATAAAATTTATATTTACATATTGGTCCAAATGATCATTTTGCATTTAAGGCCCTAACCTTTCTGATATTACAAATTGGTCCTTTTGCAATTTAGTTCCTGTAAAATTTATATTTACATATTGGTCCAAAAGATCATTTTGCATTCAGGATCCTGACCTTTTTGATATTATAAATTGGTCCTTTTGTAATTTATTCCTATAAGATTTATATTTACATGTTGGTCCAAACGGTCATTTTGCATTTAGGACCCTGACCTTTCTAATATAATAAATTGGTCCTTTTATAATTTAAACCCTGTTAAATTTATATTTATATATTGGTCCAAAATATATATATGTGTGTGTGTGTGTGTTAACATTGTGGAACGTCAATACACTGTAGGGGCCAGCTCTTTCTTACTTGGAAAGACTCTAATATAGATATTTATAATTCTATGGTGGTGTATAAAGATCAATGGAACATTTGTGCCTAATCCTCTTGTTAGGCCTTTGCTTCTTCAAGGTTCCATCTCTTTCTTTAAGTGATGATTTTCTCTAGCTCAAGTAAAAATATATTACCATATAGCTCATATGTATTTTTAAAAGATATGAGGGTCATAATAAATTAACGATGACATTAGTTTGTCCATACTTAAAACATGTTATGCTTGCTCCTTATGTCATCCCTAGTACTGTAGCCATGCTCATAACATTTCAATATATTAAGAATGACATTAAGGTAAAACATCACATATCTCTAGTATTTCTTCTTGTTTGCTAATATTCCCAGAGATCATGGAGGCCGACATTTATCTCATTTCCATTGTGTTGCCCAGATATGGTGCCCAAGAGGGGGGGTGAATTGGGTATTTTAAAATTAAAGCAATATATGTGCTATCAAGTTCAAAAGTGAAGAGTGATAGTGCTCAAGTAATTGTGCAACGGAAGCAATGAAATAAATCGACAATTAAAGAGCGAAAGAAGAGCAATGCAAACACACAAGAAATATAGTGGTTCGGTGCACCTAGCACCTACATCCACTCCCCAAGCTCCACTTGGGAATTTCCACTATAATCTTTAGATTACAGCCGACTTGTTTTACCAGACTCACAAGTCAAAACCTTACACACTTGTTTTGGCTTCGGGCTTACAAGCAACCCTAGTTGGTTTTATCAATTGGCTCACCAACAAACCTCACTCACTTGTTTTGGCTTCGGGCTTACAAGCAACCCTAGTTGGTTTTATCAATTGGCTCACCAACAAACCTCACACACTTGTTTTGGCATCGGGCTTACAAGGAACCCTAGTTGGTTTTATCAATTGGCTCACCAACAAACCTCACACTAGTTTCAAATTCCCTTGAAACTAGCCTACCACAAATAGAATATGAATACAATGAATAAAAACAATACAAACTCCTTTTTGAGCAAAAGATAATTCGATGTAGCTCTTGATGGAGACTCTTCAAGCCTTTCTCTTGGAATCTTGGACCTCACTAAATGCCAAACTCTTGAAAGTTGGATTCCTCAAAGATGGAAAGCTTTTGGCTAAGGAATCTCTTGGATTTCTCACTCTTTTTGGCTTGGAATTGCTTGAAGGCTTTTTACTTTCACTCTAATCCTTTTCACCTTGTCTCCATCTCTTTTTTGAAGTTTAGTGGAGGTTAAATACCTCATTCAAGCTGAAACAACTCCACAAGACCGTTAGAATCAAAAATATGGCCGTTTATGGCCGTTAGAAATCAAATCAGAAGTTCAGAAAAACTAGCCGTTATGCTATGAGTCGACCTCATGAGTCGACCTCTGGATCAAGTATCGACCTCATGGTCGACCTCCAGTTTAATTTAGGCAAAAATTCAGAATACCATAGTTCTGCCCATTTTGAGTTCTCAGGCTATGAGTCGACCTCTGGTGTCGACCTCTAGACAGGTGTTGACCTCAGGTGTCGATCTCTGGACAGGTGTCGACCTCTGGTGTCGACCTCTGAAGCGTGCCACTGAAATTTTGCCGTGCCGGCCTTGCTGAACCATCTTCAAATCCTTTCATATTAATTCCAAAGTCCATATATTTGATTTTTCATTAATTTAAGGACTTTTTCAACTGAAATACAAGCATTTCTTCATTCAACATGGTTGAGTACTAAGATATGAGAAATACACTTAAAATACAATTAGTGCTCATATATACTTAAACATTTTGTCAATCATCAAAATCAAGACTAGAGTCAACACATTGCTTGATGATGGTTGATCCATCATCGAATAGAAAGGATGGAAGGAGATAAGTTTAAGTGGACTTTGATTTTGAATTATCATGCTTTAACCTAATTAAAACCTAATCCATTAATTAAGCCTAAATTAATGAAAGTGGTTGGGCTCAATTACATTGAACTTGTTTTAATTTTGAGTTAAGGGAATTTTGTACTTAACCCCCTATAAATTATAAATTAAATATGAGTCCATATAAATTTCTAATAGATCCGGTTATTTCTGAAAATGTATTTTATAGAAAAATTCCTATATTTTTTGTAATTTATGATTTAGTCCTCTATTATTATTTTGATAAAAATCGCTAGAACTTGCTCATTTTACATCTGATTTAAGCAATTTTTGAACCATTGGACTTGTAATATTTTGAAGAACATTTTGGTTGAGTTCTTCATACATAATAAAATATTTAAATAGTTTAAAAGTTATTTATGTATAATTATACTCACTATTATATAATTTGAATATTGTTACAGCCGTGACAGTGACGTGGCCAGGCTCAGGTATCGCCGAATGCGAGCGAGCCACGTGTGAGTTTCCCTGCCAGAATCAGCGCCACGTCCTCAAAGCTAGGGTCGGCGAGACCGCACCGCCCGACGACTATCTGAAGCAAACAGCTCCCGCCGAGGTCGAGTTCGGCACGGAGTTCCCCCACCGACTCATCTGCGCCCGGGCTCGGAGGAGTCCGCCCCGAGTAAGGTCGGCCGAGGTCGGCTGACCCTCCGCCTTGCGCCAGGTGGCCACCCGGGGACGGGCCCACCTCGGCCGAAGCCAGGCGATCTTCTGCCACCTCGCCAGGTGTCCACCCAGGAGGGGTCCACCTAGGCCGAGGTCGGCTGACCCTCCGCCTTGCGCCAGGTGGCCACCCGGAGACGGGTCCACCTCGGCCGAAGCCAGGCGATCTTCTGCCACCTCGCCAGGTGTCCACCCAGGAGGGGTCCACCTAGGCCGAGGTCGGCTGACCCTCCGCCTTGCGCCAGGTGGCCACCCGGAGACGGGTCCACCTCGGCCGAAGCCAGGCGATCTTCTGCCACCTCGCCAGGTGTCCACCCAGGAGGGGTCCACCTAGGCCGAGGTCGGCTGACCCCCTGCCTTGCGCCAGGTGGCCACCCGGAGACGGGTCCACCTCGGCCGAAGCCAGGCGATCTTCTGCCACCTCGCCAGGTGTCCACCCAGGAGGGGTCCACCTAGGCCGAGGTCGGCTGACCCCCCGCCTTGCGCCAGGTGGCCACCCGGAGACGGGTCCACCTCGGCCGAAGCCAGGCGACCTCCTGCCACCTCGCCAGGTATCCACCCAGGAGGGGTCCACCTGAGCCGAGGTCGGCCGATCCCTCGCCTCTCGCCAGTTGGCCCCCGGAGACAGGTCCAACTCAGCCGAGGTCAGACCGCTCGTACGGAGAGGCCCCCGGGGAAAGCGACAGGTCCCGAGGCCATCCCTCGGGCCGTACCGACCCCAGACGGCATCCCGTACGGAGGGCGGCGGCACGCGGAACGTCACTTACATTGGCCCGACAGGTCTCGCAGTCGAGAGACCCGATCCTGACGGAACAGGCCCCGTAAACGGATGGCGCCCACGCTCGGGGAAAAGAGCACTCTCACGGAGCCCGAAGCCTGACGACTGGCCGCTCTACCAACGCCTCCCTCCCTCTTTTTCCCTCCTGTCTTTGCCTTTTCCCTGCTGGGCCCGGCGGACGAGGTCAGAAAGCCGCCTGGCCTCCCTCACCGAAAAGGGAAAAGGAAGGAAAACAGGGGAGGGGAGTTTCCGAGGAGGAAAAGGACAAGCGCACGATGGAAGGAGATAAAGAAGGAAGAATCTGGGGACTGCAAGGTAAGCCAACTAGCCTGGGGACAAAGAGGAAGCACCGGCACAAGGCCTCGCTCCGAAAAAGAAACCAGAGATCCCGAGAGGGGAATACTGGATGTGAGCTCGGCAAACAGGCCCAGCCGAGATTACGGTCCCCAGCGCGTTCCCTTCACCAGTTAACTCTCCAAATCTGGGGCCCTTTAGAGGGCCTGGGAGGGAGAGTCTGTTCCTTCTCGTCGTCTACTGACTTGACCGTCGGAGCCCCCTCGCCGGAATCCCCGGCCAGGGTCCTCTAACCCCTTTGTCGCAGGTTCTCCGCAGGAAGGGAGGCTCCCTCGCCAGGCGGTCAGGAAGGATCGGCTGATCCACGGCACGGGCGCGGCGACGAGAACGGCAACAGATTGACCTCCGCCGACCTCCACCTCAGAACCCGAGAGCCGCCCGAGACAAATCAAAGTACTGCCAGTTCCACCGCGAGCACGGACACGATACGGAGGAGTGCCGCCATTTGAAGCGGGAGATTGAGGAGCTGATCGGGAGGGGTTACCTCAGGAAGTTCGTCAAGAACGAGGCCCCCTCCGAGAAGCAGCCACTCGTGGCCTTACCGCCTGTCCCTGCGATCGACAACCGGCCAACAGAGAAGCCCGTGGGCATGATCTCGCGCGGGTCCGGCCGAGCAGAGAAGAGAGCCCGGGAAGTCCCGGAGAATGTAATCCCTCCCAAGGGGGAGTCTAATGACGATGTAAATAATGATGCCGTGGTGGTCAAGATGACCATCGCGAAGCATCCTGTACATCGAATCATGGTGGATAGTGGAAGCTCGGCTGACGTACTTTTTTACGATGCTTTCTCTCGGATGAATTTGTCTCCCGACTAGCTAAAGCCAGTGCACATCCCACTGGTAGGTTTTACAGGGGACTCCGTGGGAGTCGAAAGGGAAATCACTCTCCCGGTCACCGCCGGATCCCCACCTCGGCAGGCGACCATCATGGCAACATTCACTGTCGTCAAGCTCCCTTCGCCTTATAACGCCATTCTCGGGCGTCCCGGGCTCAACCAACTAGACGCCACCATCTCCACGAGGAGACTGCTGGTGCAGTTCCCCACGCCCTTCGGGCTCGGGGAAATGAAGGGGACGATTCAGCTGGTCCTGTTCTGCCTACAGACAATCCCAGGCACCAGGAGCGCAGAGCTCGCCCACGATATCGAGGATCTCGACCTGAGAGAGAAGGAACCCAGGGGAGGGCCCGTAGAGCGCCTGCTACCCTTTCCCCTTGGTTCGGACCCCCTGAAGATGGTGCAAGTCGGGGCCCAGCTCCCCGAAGAGGAGCGAACCCGCCTGCTGGAGTTCCTCCGTGCCAACGCCGATGTGTTCGCCTGGTCGGCGGCCGACATGCCGGGTATCCCGCCCGAGATTATCATGCACAGCCTGAACGTGGACCCAGGTTGCCGCCCGGTCCGCCAGAAGAAGAGAAGCTTTGCCATGGAGAGGCAGAAGGCGATCAACGAGGAGATAGAAAAGCTTCTCGCCGCTGGTTTCGTCCGAGAAGTCCAATACCCCAGCTGGTTAGCAAACGTGGTCATGGTAAAGAAGAGTAGTGGTAAGTGGAGGATCTGTGTGGACTACACCGACCTCAATCGAGCTTGCCCGAAGGACAGCTTCCCTCTGCCGAAGATCGACCAGCTGGTCGACACCACCTCGGGGCATCGTCTCCTGTCATTCATGGACGCTTTTTCCGGATACAACCAGATCCGGATGAATCCGGAGGACGAAGAGCGCACTGCCTTCATAACTGACCGTGGGACTTTCTGTTACAGGATGATGCCTTTCGGCCTCAAGAACGCGGGGGCGACGTACCAACGTCTGGTCAATAAGTCTTCAAAGACCAGATAGGTCGCAACATGCAGGTATACGTGGACGACATGCTAGTAATGAGCAAACTTGACTCGGACCACGTGGCCGACCTGACGGAGATGTTCGGCAACCTCCGGCGCCACCAGATGAAGCTGAACCCGGCGAAGTGCGCCTTCGGGGTCTCCGCCGAAAGTTCCTAGGGTTCATGGTGACCCAAAGAGGAATCGAGGCCAACCCAGAGAAGGTCCAGGCCATCCTGGACATGGAGCAGCCAGCCTCCAAGAAGCAAGTGCAGCAACTAACCGGCCGGGTTGCGGCCCTTAGCCGTTTTATTTCCAGGTCGGCGGATCGCTGCCGTCCCTTCTTCAAGGTGCTGAGGAAGATGAATGGTTTCGCCTGGACCGAGGAGTGCCAGCAGGCCTTCGAGGAGTTGAAGAAGACGCTCGCATCGCCACCTTTGCTGTCCAGGCCCGAGGAGGGGGAGGAGCTTACCCTCTACTTGGCCGTTACCCCGGAGGCCGTCAGCTCTGTCCTGGTCTGAACCGACGACCACGGGATCCAGCGGCCGGTGTACTATACCAGCAAACTCCTCCGGGACACGGAGCTCAGGTATTCCCGGCCCGAGAAACTCGTTTTTGCGCTAATAGTGTCTGCCCAGCGTCTCAGGCCCTATTTCCAAGCGCATCCCATCGCCGTCTTAACGGATCAACCGCTGAAAGCGGTGCTCAGCCGACCCGATACCTCGGGGCGATTGGCCAAGTGGGCACTGAAACTCAGCGAGTTCGACATTACGTACCGACCAAGGTCGGCAATGAAGGCACAGGTGCTGGTCGATTTCTTGGTCGAGTACGCAGGTTTGGGCAAGGAGCCCGAGAAGGACCCCCCGGCCCGGCCAATGGAGGTCGGCACCGGCGAGCCCGAGAGGACGCCTGGATCCTCCATGTAGACGGAGCCTCAAACTCCGGCGGGGACGGAGCTGGGCTCATCCTTGCCAACGGCGACGGAGTCGTCGCCGAGTGCGCGCTCCGTTTCCAGTTCCCCGTGACGAATAGTTCCCCGTGAGAATAACCAATACGAGGCGAGGCTTCTCGCCGGACTGAGAGTCTCCCGCGAGCTGGGCGTGACCAACTTCAGAGCCTTCACTGACTCCCAGCTCGTGGCGGGGCAGGTATCCGGGGAGTACGTCGCTCACGACCCCCAGATGGCGAAGTATTTGGAGCTCGTCAAGGCGGGCGCGTCCAAGTTCCGGTGCTTCAACATCTTCCATATCCCCCGCGGGGAGAATGCCCGCGCGGATGCCCTCTCTCGGCTGGCGACCCTGCCGGACACGATGCTGGGACGCGCTCATGTGGAGCGACTCGAAGTCCCAAGCCTCGAATTACCGGCGGAGGTCCATCAGGTCAGCCAGGAGCCCGGCTGGATGGACAAGTACGCTGCGTACATCACCAGCGGCACCCTGCCGGAAGACCGAGACGCGGCTCGCCTCATCAGGAAGAAGGCCGTGCGGTTCGTCCTGATGGACGGGCAGCTGTATCGAAGGTCCTACTCTTATCCCCTCCTCAAGTGCATTGGACCCACAGAAGCCAAGCTTGTGCTCCAGGAGATTCACGAAGGCATCTGTGGGAACCACGTGGGGGGCAGGGCATTGGCGTACAAGGCCCTTCGTCAAGGATACTTCTGGGAGATGATGAAGGAGGACGCCGCCGACTTCGTGAAGAAATGCGACCGGTGCCAGCGTCACGCCACGGTACAGCGGCAACCCTCCAACCCGATCTCTCAGCTCTCAGCCCCCTGGCCGTTCGCCCAGTAGGGGATGGACCTCCTGGGCCCATTCCCGCCGGCGTCCGGCCAGCGGAAGTTCTTGATAGTGGCTATCGACTACTTCACAAAGTGGGTCGAGGCCGAACCCTTGGCAAGAATCACCGAGGCAAACGTCGTCAAGTTCTTCTGGAAGTCCATCGTCTGCCGCTTCGGCCTCCCCCACATCGTGGTCACCGACAACGGATGCCAGTTCGACTGTCGGGAGTTCGAAGATTTCTGCAACGACCTCGGCATCAAGCATCGCTTCACTTCGGTGGCGCACCCCCAGACCAACGGGAAGCCGAGGTCACGAACAGGACCATTCTTCAGGGCCTCCGCACGCGGCTAGACCAAACCAAGGGCAGGTGGGCCGACGAGCTTCCCAGCGTTCTTTGGGCATACCACACCACCCCAAGGACGGCTACTGACGAAACTCCATTCAACCTCGTCTTCGGGGCCGAAGCAGTCATCCCGATCGAGCTCAGCATACCCACGCTGCGCGTGGAGCAATACGACGAGACAGAAAACCCGGCCAGGATGATGCTCAACCTGGACCTCCTCGAAGAAACGAGGGACAAGGCCCGAATCCGAATGGCGGCATACCGACAACGTGTAGCCAGATATTACAACTCCCGAGTACGGTCGAAGGTTTTTCGTCCCGGGGACTTGGTCCTCCGGCACGCGGAAGCCTCCCAGCCACGGAATGCAGCAAGCTTTCACCCAACTGGGAAGGCCCTTATCGGGTGGCAGAAGCCCTCCCTCACGGAGCATGTTACTTGGAAGAATTGGGAGGTGCCAGGTTCCCCCGGACATGGAACCCCTCGAACCTGAGAATGTACTACCAGTGATGTAAGGCTCCCAGTTTCTGTAACAAGGCTTCTCCGCTTTAAACACTCTTCTCTAACTTCAACAAGAAGGCATGTGGCATCGAACTCAGTCCGGAAGATCCTGGGCTTCGGCCTGGAAGGTGGCGTCGAACCCAGTTCGACCACGCAAGCCCGGAGCACAGCTCAGCAAGCCGCGCAAGGTTTGAGAAAGCCTGCGGCACCGAGCTCAGTCCGGAAGATCCTGGGCTTCGGCCTGGAAGGTGGCGTCGAACCCAGTTCGACCACGCAAGCCCGGAGCACAGCTCAGCAAGCCGTGCAAGGTTTGAGAAGGCCTGCGGCATCGAGCTCAGTCCGGAAGATCCTGGGCTTCGGCCTGGAAGGTGGCGTCGAACCCAGTTCGACCACGCAAGCCCGGAGCACAGCTCAGCAAGCCGTGCAAGGTTTGAGAAAGCCTGCGGCATCGAGCTCAGTCCGGAAGATCCTGGGCTTCGGCCTGGAAGGTGGCGTCGAACCCAGTTCGCCCATGCAAGCCCGGAGCACAGCTCAGCAAGCCGCGCAGGGTTTGAGAAAGCCTGCGGCATCGAGCTCAGTCCGGAAGATCCTGGCTTCAGTCTGGAAGGTGGCGTCGAGCCCAGTTCGCCCATGCAAGCCCGGAGCACAGCTCAGCAAGCCGCGCAAGGTTTGAGAAAGCCTGCGGCATCGAGCTCAGTCCGAAAAATCCTGGGCTTCGGCCTGGAAGGTGGCACCGAGCCTAGTTCGCCCGCGCAAGCCCGGATCACAGCTCAGCAAGCCACGCAAGGTTTTGAGGAAGCCTGCGGCATCGAGCTCAGTCCGGAAGATCCCGGGTTTCGGCCCGGAAGATGGTGCAGAAACTGTGTTGTCCGCGCAAGCATGAAGGCAGCCCAAAGTCGGACCTGCTCAGGGTTTGCCCTGCCGCGACATGACTCTGCAGACCCCGTCCTTCGATTTAGTATAGAAGGACCAGGCCTACAGTTATCTCAGGTGTCCCAGACCGACATCTCAGAAACAAAAAGAAAAGGCAAAATGATGAACGAGTTTTGGTAAAAGCTGTGCCTTCATTAAACGAAGTCTTTCAGTACAAACTGGGAGCCCCGACAGGCCGGGACTCCCCAAAAGAAGAAAAAGAAAGGAAAACAAAACTACAGAGCAACGATCACTGGGGCGCAGGGTCGGTGCCGTCCGCCGGAGGCGCGGGTGCCACTTCTTCGATTTCCACGACGACCGGCTCCTGGGGCTGTGCCGGGACCGCGCGTCACCGGTCGGAGGTGCTACAGGTGTCGCCTGAGATGTCGCCTGGGTCGCGCCGGAGACCCTGCTCTCGCTCCCCGGCTTCCTGCCGCCGACGACGACCCCACTCAAGTCCAGCTGGGGGAAGAAGGCCCCCACCTTCTCCCGGCACATCCGGAACCCCTTCAGGAAGGAGTCCACGGTGGCCTCCCGGACTTCCGACGTGAACTCGTCGGAGGCCCGGAACTTGGGGACGGCCTCCCGCGCTTCCCGCTTCACCGCCTCCAGGAGCCCGTTGATGTAGGAGCTCCGGTCCTTCACCGCGGCCACCTCTCGCCGGGCCTCATCCAGTTGGCGCTCCAAAAACAGGGAATGGGCCCGCAGGCGGGCCTTCTCCGCCGCATCCTCCTCAGTCCGGCGCTGGTTGGAGGTCCGCTCCTCCGCCAAGGAGGCCTCCAATTTTTTGTTCCGCTCCTCGGAACGTGTCAGGTCGGACTGGAGGGCCTGCTTCTCAGCTCGCAGCTCGGCCCCCTTGTCCATCAGGTCCTTCACATCGGCCGCGAGTTTGCCAAGCTTTAGCTCCCAATCGGAGTCCCGCTTGGCGTTCCCTACGAGGTAATTCCTCAGTAGGAGGACGTCGTTCCCGATCTGCAGGGGCAAAAACAGCGCATGTCAGTATCAAGGCAGAAGGCCTCGAATTGGAAGTAAAGAAGAAGGAAAGCTCAGACTTACCGTAAAAAGCTGGGGCAGGATGCCAAGCAGCGCGTCCGCATAGTCTCGGCCGCCCCGAGCTCGGCGGTCCCGGGCGGTGGAAGCATACTCCATCACCCTCTCCGCCAGTCCTCGGTCGAGGATGACCGAGTCTCGGTGCGAGATCTCCGGCGCTGGACCCTTCGGGCCGACCCCCGCGGCAGCTGCCCCCTCGGCGGAGCCGCAACCGACGGGCCGGCGGTCGCCACTGGCGGTGCCGTCGGGCTGGTGGCAGGAACGGGCCCGGCGATGGGCAGAGCAGCGGGCGCCGGAGCTCTCTCTGCAACGCCGCCAGGCCGCGGGGCCGAAGTGCCAGGGGCGCCGCCCTGAGGAGGCCTGGGCGGGGAAACGGCAGCAGCTGGGCCGGGCACGGTCGCCGCCACGACCTCCCGGCTCGTCTCTGTGCGAGCCCTCTTCGCTACGGGCTCATCCACGTCGACGACCTCCCGCTGAGCCGCTCCCTCCAGGAGGTTCTCCAGAGAAGATTTCATCCCTGCAAAATGAAGAAAGCAGAAGGTCAGATAGTTCGATCTTAAAGAGAGAGCGGGGGGGGGGGGGGGGGGGCAGAAATTAATGCGGGGCCAAATCTCACCAGTCTCACGGATGGGACTGATGCCGGCCTCATAAAGGTTCTGCTCAGAGAGCAGAACCTCGAGCGCCGGGACCACGTCACTCAGGAGCAGGGCGTAGGACTCCTGGTCCGCAGACTCCACTCGGGAATTTCGGTTCGGCGACCGGTCCGGTTCGCTCCAGGCCCAATCGACGTCGTCGACCGAGGCGAAGAAAAATCGGCTCTTCCATCCCTTGACTGAGGAAGGGAGGTCGAACCGGAGACACCTAGGCCGGGGCGAAATGTACCACCAGCCGTCATCGGTGGAGCACTTCTTCAGGTGAACAAGGCCCTGAAGAGAGAAAAACGGGCAACAAATCCGTGAAAATGGCAGAAGACGATGAAGGAGAAAATGACCCGGATGGCATTAGGAGCCAGCTGGGCCGGGACGAGCCGGAAGTGGCTGAGGAAGGAAAGAAAGAAAGGATGCAGGGGAAAACGAAGACCCCCGAGGAGGAAGTCTTCGTAGAAAGCAATGCGGCCGGGGCCACTCATGGTGACACGCTCCCCGGACCGCGGAGCAAAGAGACGGATAGACCCCGGATGCCATAGGCATCCCGGAGCAGAGAAAGGTCGCCTTCGGTCATGGTAGAAGCATGACCGGAGGGACCGGCGGGAAGAGATGGCGGAGCAGGAAGAGAAGGCAAGGCAGGAAGAGAGCGGAGGGGCACGGCAGGCGCAACCGGAGGGGACCGGATCCCCCTGGGGATGCCAATAGTGACACCCCCGGGTTGCAAGCGCCGGCGGACCTCCTCTGGAATTACCTCCTCATCCGAGGAGGAAGAAGATGGAGTCCTCGGCCGGGATGGACCGGCCTCGTCCGGGTTAGAAGAGACATGGCGACGGCGCGCCATGGAGAAGGCAAGGACAAAGAAACTGAATAAGAAATGAGAGAGAAGGAGGGGGGCTAGAGAAGGAGAAGAAGACACTCACCCAAAAATGCACAGACGGGCGCGAGCAGCAGAAGTTGTTAGCCTGCGGCAAACCGCCCACGAAGCAAGGGAAAAGGCCTCGTTCTGGAAAGTCCCCTCCCTTTCAAACTCAGCCGGCAGCAGCCGTACCCATCATTCCGCCTCAGACCACTGGATGGTCGCCACGTGGGCACACGCCCGACACCGACGCCTCGTTAGCAGAGTAACGGCCTCTGCCCCAAAGCGACGCATTGATTACGGGCAGGTGGACGACGCGTGGCGACCCCCCATAGGTCTTTAGCCGCATCGAGCCACGACGAATGGAGATCGTGCCAATTATGATGCAAGATCTTCGCCTCCCCACGTCATGTCTGCAATTAATCCCGACGTTCCGTTTTACGATGCCCCGACGGAACGGCGGGCTGGGGGGCAACTGTTACAGCCGTGACAGTGACGTGGCCAGGCTCAGGTATCGACGAATGCGAGCGAGCCACGTGTGAGTTTCCCTGCCAGAATCAGCGCCACGTCCTCAAAGCTAGGGTCGGCGAGACCGCACCGCCCGACGACTATCTGAAGCAAACAGCTCCCGCCGAGGTCGAGTTCGGCGCGGAGTTCCCCCACCGACTCATCTGCACCCGGGCTCGGAGGAGTCCGCCCCGAGTAAGGTCGGTCGAGGTCGGCTGACCCTCTGCCTTGCGCCAGGTGGCCACCCGGGGACGGGCCCACCTCGGCCGAAGCCAGGCGATCTTCTGCCACCTCGCCAGGTGTCCACCCAGGAGGGGTCCACCTAGGCCGAGGTCGGCTGACCCTCCGCCTTGCGCCAGGTGGCCACCTGGAGACGGGTCCACCTCGGCCGAAGCCAGGCGATCTTCTGCCACCTCGCCAGGTGTCCACCCAGGAGGGGTCCACCTTGCCGAGGTCGGCTGACCCTCCGCCTTGCGCCAGGTGGCCACCCGGAGACGGTCCACCTCGGCCGAAGCCAGGCGATCTTCTGCCACCTCGCCAGGTGTCCACCCAGGAGGGGTCCACCTAGGCCGAGGTCGGCTGACCCCCCGCCTTGCGCCAGGTGGCCACCCGGAGACGGGTCCACCTCGGCCGAAGCCAGGCGATCTTCTGCCACCTCGCCAGGTGTCCACCCAGGAGGGGTCCACCTAGGCCGAGGTCGGCTGACCCCCCGCCTTGCGCCAGGTGGCCACCCGGAGACGGGTCCACCTCGGCCGAAGCCAGGCGACCTCCTGCCACCTCGCCAGGTGTCCACCCAGGAGGGGTCCACCTGAGCCGAGGTCGGCCGATCCCTCGCCTCTCGCCAGTTGGCCCCCGGAGACAAGTCCAACTCAGCCGAGGTCAGACCGCTCGTACGGAGAGGCCCCCGGGGAAAGCGACAGGTCCCGAGGCCATCCCTCGGGCCGTACCGACCCCAGACGGCGTCCCGTACGGAGGGCGGCGGCACGCGGAACGTCACTTACATTGGCCCGACAGGTCCCGCAGTCGAGAGACCCGATCCTGACGGAACAGGCCCCGTAAACGGATGGCGCCCACGCTCGGGGAAAAGAGCACTCTCACGGAGCCCGAAGCCTGACGACTGGCCGCTCTGCCAACGCCGCCCTCCCTCTTTTTCCCTCCTGTCTTTGCCTTTTCCCTGCTGGGCCCGGCGGACGAGGTCAGAAAGCCGCCTGGCCTCCCTCACCGAAAAGGGAAAAGGAAGGAAAACAGGGGAGGGGAGTTTCCGAGGAGGAAAAGGACAAGCGCACGATGAAAGGAGATAAAGAGGGAAGAATCTGGGGACTGCAAGGTAAGCCAACTAGCCTGGGGACAAAGAGGAAGCACCGGCACAAGGCCTCGCTCCGAAAAAGAAACCAGAGATCCCGAGAGGGGAATACTGGACGTGAGCTCGGCAAACAGGCCCAGCCGAGATTCCGGTCCCCAGCGCGTTCCCTTCACCAGTTAACTCTCCAAATCTGGGGCCCTTTAGAGGGCCTGGGAGGGAGAGTCTGTTCCTTCTCGTCGTCTACTGACTTGACCGTCGGAGCCCCCTCGCCGGAATCCCCGGCCAGGGTCCTCTAACCCCTTTGTCGCAGGTTCTGTCGCAGGTTCTCCGCAGGAAGGGAGGCCCTCGCCAGGCGGTCAGGAAGGATCGGCTGATCCACGGCACGGGCGCGGCGACGAGAACGGCAACAAATATGTTTTAAATATGTTATTATATTATAATTTGATCAGTAGGGTGCATGTTGTTAAAGTATTATATTTTGGACTGATCTTTTATGGCATACATATCGTTAAAGTATATCACTTTGTATTTGTTTGGACATTTATTTTTCTTGTATGAATATTTTATAGGTTGACATAAATATTTATCACCAAAGTGATTATTTGTATCAGTCCAATAAAATTTTTTCATCATGTGAGGGATTTTTTCTGATTATTGTATACAAGCGCCTACCCAAAAGGGGTTGTTATATTTTTTAACTAGAATATTATATAAGGTATTGTATGGCAATGGTACTCTAGCTTTCATAGATCTGTCTGTCCAAAGGAGATAGGTTCGTGACTGTTAGAGTATCTCATTTACTTATGGCTTTATATGAATAGTACTTATGCATATTACATATTCTGTCCAAAGAAGAATAGTGATATTGTATTTGGACTCTTATATATCATTATGTATATGCCCATTGGCTAGTATTTACATTCCTGGCATCTTTGATTATACAATCATTTTTTATGTTAATATAATATTATTATTATGAGATTTTGATTGGATCAATTATCAAAGATGGAGGTATATTGGGCTTAGAAAATTTGTCTTCCCAAAGGGAATAGATTTCGAATGCCTTGTATCTTCATTGTGTTAACATGTGTTTTCTTTGAAAAGAGATATATATTGAGCCTAATAAATTTTTTTATCCAAAGGAGACATATTTTTTTAAAAAAATAGTATTATCATTATATCAACCTTATTATTGGAGCTCAAAAGTTTATCATATTCTTTGCCTAAAGGAGAGTTTTATGATAATGCACATGGTATAATTATTGAGAATGATTTATTATATTTAAAATCTTTATGTATTTGTTGTTTGTACCTTGAATATGTTGCATCGTACATGAGCTTGATTGATGTTTTACATATCTTATGCCATCTTAGAGGTCATGACTCAATGATCCCTTATTGGAAGGTTTGTGAATTTCGATAGATGGTAACCATTAAAGTGGCCCATTCATTGAAATTTTTAAAATCCTTCTTGTAAAATATTTAGAAGGGATTATATAGCATTATATATTGGAGAGAGATACCTTATGTGGATCACTTTCTTTTTTAAGAAAGTTTTGTTATATTAGACCAAGGATTCTTATTAAAATAATATTTATAAAGATTTTTTAGAATATATTGTGTATGTTTCTCTATTGATTAACTGCATAAAGATATTTAGCAGTTAGTATATTTGTATCCAGTAGAGTTAATGCTCACATTATGATAACTCTGACTGAAATAAAATACATAAATTAAAGTTGTGTTAGCACTAAATATGATGGAATATAGATATTACATTACGTAATAATCTTCCATCTTGGTTAACTTATTAGAGTACTCTAAAATAAAACTACCTTAAAAATGGTAAAGAGTGAATCATTTTATTTAAAATATATTATATAATTGATTCCATTCGTGCTATTGTATTTAAAAATAATGATCTAATATAATTTTTGACCTCATTTATGAAAGATATATGGAATCTAAAAAGTATGGATAGCTAATGGATAGATAAATTAATTGAGATGGATTGTATGATGGTGTTAGGATTTATATCTTGAAACTAGAAAGAATTGTACCTAAAATTAGTATTATAAGATTTCTATCTCTAATACATAGGCTATTTATTATATTTAGTTTTTCTACCATGTAATTTAATGAACTTAAAATCATATATGTGAAATAATTAAAAAATTATTATTCTATTTTGTTTTAGAAGTTTTTGATACTTTTAAGAAAAAGATAAGGATATTGATAAGGTATATCAGTCACATTCTAAGATTTCATATATAATAAATAAATATATTATTGAATATTTGTATAAGTATAGAACAGTTATTTAATACATCGTGCTTGAAATTGTAAATAAAATAATATGACCGAGAGGCAAAGTACGTTATGATAGACATGGTATGAAGTATGATGAGTGGGTGTAATTTATCATGATATCTCTAATATAAATCCTAAATAATTGTCATCTATATTTTAATAAATTCTTGAAAAAATGATTATACAAGATATCTTTTTTGAGTTAAAAGTTGGTAGGAAATCCAATATCTTTTTAACTTTATGTTTGGAACTGTCCTGCAATACTTACTTATTGATAATACATCAGCAAATAAATTTTGGTTTTGTAATAATATGTTATTTATTTTTTATTATCCAGATAATTTAAATGAATACAGAATTTAATATCCTAATAGAGGTATAAAGAATGTTGAGTCAAATCATGCCATGTTTGTATATTCTACTTTGCATAATATTAGATACTCCTATACTAGAAATATAATATTGAAGGAAAAATAAGTTATTATTCTTATTTTTCTTTTATTTATGTAAATATTATATTTCATCCTGTTGGAGGACAGTGGGAGAGCAATATATATATACAAATTGATTCTAGTACCTCCATTACTAATTGATATAGTTTTAGTAAAGAAATTATATGATAAGAAATGGATACATGACATTTCTTGTGACAATGTAAATGACTGGAGGGTTTGTTTCATAGAAAGGCATGAAAATAAAATCTAGTGGCATTCTTGGATATAGAAGAAAAGTTTATGGCATGTTGCAAAGTCAATACATATTGCTTTTATTATGGAACTTTGTCTTGAAAATTATAATTATTGATTTCATCTTTAAACTACTTAAAATTTGTTATGAAATAGTGCAGCTATGTTCTTTAAAGGAACAATAAAAACTTTTATTATCTCTATCTATGTGAAGATAGAATATTTGTTAGACAGAGATTTTAGTTGAAAGGAAAATATTTTGTACAATATACAAGTCAATGTTTGTTGACTCCAAATCAAGAATAAGATCCATAGTTTTTATAAAATATATTAAGAATATGGATATTTTAAAATCTTTTAATTTTATGGATTAGTGAAAATTTGATGTATTATATATATTGACTTAATTGACAAAATTTTATTTATTATTGATTACTGAATTGTAATCCAAAGACATATAAGTATCGAGTACGTATATATAAAATCCGTATTGACTGATCCTTTAACCAAGAACTTGAAGTCCGTAACTTTATAAAGCATGTTGAAAAAATATGAGCATATGAATTTTTTTTATTGTGCTTGATTAGTGAGAGTAACTTTATATTTATGCTTTATTATTATAAATCTTAGTTTCATTCGATATTTCTATCATGTGTATTTATATACATTATTAACATGATAGTTGATGGATTGCATTTCTATGTAGTTTATGTGCACGTGTAATAATAAAATACAATATAGTGTCTCAAGAATGTGTTTTATCTTAAGAATGACAATTATATGGATATGTCTCATTAGATAATTATGAGATCTCATTGTATTTGGAGACATACAGACTTCTTTTGAAATATGGGATTTCTCTAGCTTGTAAATAAAGCATGTGGTTATAAAAAAATCATTGTTAGAGGTACATTTATAATTTTTTTGATTATGAGATATCTCCTTTTGGTTATGTACCTTATTAAGACAAGGTGTCAAGTCTCAAGTATGTTGTGCTGTCTCATCATAGATACCATGTTTAAGTATGTGAGACAGAATGGCTTGCATGTTCGAGTATGTGAGACAGAATGGCTTGTTGTTTAATGCCATTGAAATTTCTCTTATTTATTTTTGTAAGCATGTTTAAAAGAAATTGGAGGATTGACAATGAAAAATAGTATATTTTATTTTGAATCACCTCGATACTATTTTCTTGCTACACCACCAAACCAAGACTCATGTCGATAGTATTTATGATATTTATTGATGTAGCTGGATCACTAACGTGGGGCGGGCAAACTGACGTGGAGTCCCCATCAAACGCCATGCTGGGTTTTCAACATGGGCTCCTTCGTCGGGCTGAGCTCCCCCGGAGCAACGGGGTTGCCCGTCGAAGTCGATCTCCGTCCTCCGTCAGGTCGATTCCCGCCAGGCCGGGACGCCTAGGCCGGAGCCGAGTACAAGTCCCCATCCAAGGCGGACCCCTTAGGATCAGGCCCCGTGGTCAGGAGTCGAGCTCAAGTCTCCTCCGCCACGAGGAGCCCCTCCGAGGTCGGATCCCTTGGGCTGGGCGGCGCCCCACCCACCTCTGTCAGGTCGAGCTTATCCGAAACCGAGCTCTGCTGGTCTGGAGTCGAGCTCAGCCCTCCTCTGCCCAGCCGAGCTACCTCGAGGCGAGCCCCTCGGAGGTGGGACCCACCTTTCCAGCTCGACCCCTAGCTCAGGAAGAGGCACCAACCACCAAGGAAGCGGCGCCTCCTCTCCAAGGACGACGACGAGCCTCCCGAGGGTCGTACAACAACACCCTCCATGCCGCAATTAATGCCCATGGCCGTCACTCACACCAGAAGGAAAGAAAACTCACATCAAGGCACCATGCTCTCCACCAACCTGCCGTACCACCAGGGAAAAGATCCAACCTGAGAGCACAAGTCTTGAGGGCGGCGACCCGCTGATCAAGGTCCTGCCAGGCTTTCAGGAAAAGGGCAAACAGAGGGAATGTCAGAGCGCATGGAAGCTTTCCCGGCTATCTGACAGGAGAGGCGTCCCGTCTATGGCACGATACCTCGTCGCACACGTCTGACGACACGGGAAGACCCGAGGCAAGTCAGAGTAAGCCAAAAGTAAGCAAGCAAAGAAACAGGAGAGAAGGGCCACACAGGAGGATTCTACTACCTCGGCCATCATCTCTCCAAGCTCACTCTCACTTCCACATACACTACACTCACTCATCCTAGCGTGGAGCTCATCCCAAGGGGCTCGACCAGGAGGATCTGTTCTCCTGGATCGTCCGACTTGACCGTCAGAGCGCCCCCGCCGGAATCCCCGGCCCAGGTCACTGACGTTGTTTCTTGCAGGTCCCAAGGCACCAGAGGCATCCCGAGTAGGCAGACAGGCGACTATCGACGCCATTAGCAGCTACGGGCCACGACGATCCGGGCGGCAACACTTATAACAATGGATAAGTCTTGTATTGAATAAATGGTACAATGATCCGATGATTTAGTATCATGGATATTGTTGGACCGAGTCATTTGTAGGTATTGTCTATGAATCATATGATGGCCATATTTGATTTTCAACCTGAGAGTTATTTTTAAAATAAAATATTTTTAAAATTATAATTAATGTAGTCCAAGTAAGAGAATGTAAGAGTTTTTCTTAATTTGGGTTAATATTAATTTTTTATGGTTTATTAAAACTGGGTTGATTTTATGATCCATGTTAATAGACATATACTGAGCCTAAAGTTATATGATTATTGTTTGGCCTAGGAGTACCTCATGTGAGTTGGTATGGTTGAGGCAGCATGGTATAGGCCTTGCCCAACTCGACCTGTGATGGGTAGGTCAATTAGGATATTTTATTTTATTTGATTAGGTCCCCTCTCTACTTCATATATATATATATATATATATATATATATATATATATACTTTACATGAGTTGTGATTTTTCCACGGTAATTTTTTTCATTAAGGGCTATCTATTGTAAGAAAGATCGGAGAGAAGGATCCTGCATTCATGTTCACATAAACAACGGGATAAAAAGCATTTAAGATTAATGACGAATACAGGTATGAATTGCTAAACCTGATTATGTGAAAAATTATGAAATCGGATCTAAATATTTGTATTTTAATCTTCTGTCAATGATCCATGAGATCAATGAAATTTTTTTTACATATTATCCTTTCTTTCTCTCTCTTCCCTTCCGTGCCTCCCGATGACATCTCCACCACCTATCAATGATGTCCCCCTCATCGCCCGTTGATATCCTCTATCCCCCCCCTCACCAACTAGCAAAGAAGAGTACCATCTCCATATAATAAAATAAAATAAAATATATCAAATTTAACTAAATTAAATAATATAATATATAAATTTGATATATATTTTTATATTTAAATAATATATTAAATATATTATCTATTAAATAAATATTTTTTATATTAAATTTATTTAAAATATAAAATATTTTATTTTTAATAAATAGATGATATATATATATTTATTATTTATATAAATAAAATTTAAATTTAATTTAATTTTTTTAAAAAAATTGATTTTATATTATGTAATATTTCTTATATGTATCAAATATAATAATCCACATTATTTGTAGTTTACATTGTTTGGTAGTTTATATTACCGATAATCTACATTATCTTTTAAGATTACCTGACAGTGTACCTATTGATACGAAGATGTCGTTCCTAAGCCCGGCACCATTCCTAAAATTTAAAACTTAAAACATAGACGGGACATATTGATTTTTTTTTGAATGCGACATGACCTATTGATATAACAGAAAAATAATATATTTAGAGAAGAAGAGGAGATAATTTGTTCCATATGGTCAGCATTTCCCTACATCAATGTTTGCCATTTTAGTACTTAATTATGCTCAACTCAAGTACTGCAGGCATAACTTTATGACGGGATATATCCAAACGGATGATCCTTGAGACAAGTCAAAGTTCTCACGAACCCAACCTCTTATGATGTGTGATTTGATGAAAAGAAAACTCCCATCCCCCAAATGCTGCGATCTTAATTTGCAGCTGTGCTGAAGTATAACTTCGGAGTTTCAGCTTTAATATCGTCCACATTCTTTCCAGGATTGTTCTCGGACCATCCAGAAATTTATCCGTCTCCCGCCTGTCCAACAGGACTGCACAAGGGCTTGGAGAATCGGGAGGGACAGGTTGCAGATGGATTTTATCTTGACTTCCACGTCGGCGAAGCAGCAGGCATGGCTTGCAATTTTAAATCTTAAAAATATTCAAAATATCATAATAAAATTTAAAATTTAAAAGTAAATATTTAAAATATGGTGCAAAATAAGCACCATGCAGGATCTCCGTACTATAAACAAATCAATTACTTCTAAAATTGCAAATAGATTGGATTGACCCATGATTCGATCCGATCCAACCTTGTTGGACATGATCCGATCCATTTTCAAAAAATCATCGATCCATATCAGGTTTCGAAATTGGACTCGTTCCTTTTTTTTTCAAATTAAATATGAATTTACCGAATTTGGATCCAATCCGACCCGAACCTAAGAATACCGTTATGATCCAAACTTATTTGGACCTCTGAGTATGATTTAAGATTTTTATAGATGATATTTTTAACATAAGAATATATTTATAATTATTTTTATATCTTAATTTGTTTTGAAAGTTTTATTTCTTATTTATTTGTATGATTAATAATATTTGGCTATATAATAATTAAAATATAGTCATTTATATTTAATTTCGATCGGATCTAAATTTAAATTCTTTTTTTCAGTTGAGACTAGGTTATGCATGGACTTGATCTAATCCAAATAATCCATCGAGTTAAAAATTTTGATTGTGAATCCGATCCGGATCTATACGATATTTTATCGATTTAAACTTGGACTAAAATTCGATCAAAAAATTGGATCGGGTCAGGTTCATTTGTGATCCATCTAGTCCAACCCAATCCATTTTTATCTCTGGTTATAACCCTTGGGACGATGCAGGAAGTGCCGACCAGTAGAAAGACTAAAAACCATACAACGGACGTCAAGCATCTATCGGCAGTCATTTCTCGACCTCATCTCAAAATCTATCGGCAGTCTTGGAGGTGGTGATGTTCAAGTCTTATTCTGCCACAAGTGAGAGTGGGGAGGACGATCCAATGACGAGGCTAATATTAGTGCTGCCAAGATATGGCTTGAATCCACGTAAGGTCTACATGGTGATGGATCATGGATATCATGAAGATTAATATCATGTTCCTATATTACAATCCAAAATTAAATTTTATATCTCCGTATATTTTTGTTGGAATTTTTTTTCCCTTTTTTATCCTTTGATGTTGATATGAAATCATGGATTTTGGAAATTAATGCCTGTCACGCAAATGGACGTCTTAAATGACAAGGTCGTATTCAAGTCATATTTTTTTAAAAAAATATAAAATAATATTAAAATAGAACATAATATAATTATAAAATAAATACAGATCATGCTGATTATAAAAAATTATTTTGAAAGTCAGTAAAACAAAAAAAAAAAAAAAATACAAGACAGAACAACGCAAAGTAGTATAGTTACGTAAAAAAATAGAACTTAAAAGAGATGTTGTAATAAGATACGTAACACTATAAGACGAATACAACGCTTATAGAAACAGAAATCTAATAGATGTACAAAAATAAATACTAAAAATCTATTAAATTGATGCGACATTAGAGTACTGTACCGAAGCCACGTTAGAATTGTGATAAACCAACGAGTGAGACGGTATAATTTTCGAGAGGGTCGTAAGCGGAGCTGGTGCCCATGTGGATTGCCACTTGCGCTTTTTAAGTTTCTTCGTTACGAGGATCGGTGTTTAAAAACTGTAGCCCTATTTATCGCTAAGACAATAGCCGAATTAGTAGAAATCTAAATTTTTTATCTATCGATCATGAATTCAAGATATAATTTTTATGAATGATTCGATTAAATTTAGAATATGTCCTGAAATACGTGATCATGATGGATAGAGCGTACTACTCCGTCATTTTAGCATGATTAGATTGACGTACTCATTTATGATAGAAAGGACATGCGAAAATATGCTATTTGAATCAAATATGATCCGGCGAGGAGGAGATTATAGGATAGCTATGGCAAGATTTTTTTTTTTTTTTTTTAAAAAAATTGTAGTTCTATTTGATTTTTTTCCATGCGTTTGGTGGTGGAATATAATCCCTCGGATTAAATGATTTGACCTTCTGCTTTGGCTTAATGATTCTCTGCTCAGGTATCTTGTTTCCCATGAAAAGATGGATGGATATTCTCCACTCCTCGGCGTTTTGTTGAGCACGCGTAGTCCTAGTTGTGATGTGAAAGGAGGATAACAAGCATACCCTAACGCGCGCGGGCGCGTAAGCGCGTGCACGGGCGCGATGAGCGCGGGGACGCGGGCGAGAGAGGCGACGCATGGCGGGCGGGCGCGCGGCCCGATCCATCGTGGCGGGCGCGCGAGGCGCAGCTCAGGTCCATGCGCGCGGCGCACGCGGACGCGTGGGCTCGGTCCAGTCCGAGCCAGCCATTGCATAGATATTTTTTATATATTTTTTAGATATTTTTCGATCCATTTTTCATGGTGCACGGCGGTCCATGAAATTTTTGAATGATTGGACCGTCCGATCGTCCGATCGAATGGTTAGGATTGATCCGAAGGAGTTTAGGCTTGATTAGATATTTTTGGATTCGGATTTGGACACAGTTTGAGACGTCAATCTCAGATCTGATAGCTGAGAAGATATTTTGATGGTCTTGGACTTTCTAGATTATGTTTGAGGTGATTTTGGGTTGGTTTTTCCTCTCTTTTTAACCAAGATGTCGATGGGAAGCAAGGAAGAGCCTGCAGAGAGCTGGAAAAAAGAGAAGAAGAGAGAGAATGAGAAGGGAAAAGAGGAGAGAAGAAGGAATAAAGAGAAAGAGGAGAAGAGAGAGAAGGGGAGAGGGAAGGGATTTTGGTTTGGAAGATGAGGAAAGAAAAAATCAGGGATAATCTTCTTCCTCGAAATTTGTGAAACTAGAATTTGATTTAAATGAATTTATTTATTATTGTATGAGATCAATCTTTTGAGCAGGAAGGATTTGGACGAATTTCAGATATAGATTGATACCGGATATTTGGGATTAGCGGTTGAAGTAAGGATTCTGGACGTAATCACCAGTCTATATATTATTTTACAAGACATGATTTTGATCCGAGTACATGAGCATTGGCATGCATGATTTATTGTTACATGGTGTAGTTGGGTTTTTATGAAGAATAATATGACTATGGTTATTATTATTTTCTATTTCTGGATATTGTATTTATCGGACAAAAATTACTTTTGATGGATTGGACTGTGATGCCGGTCATCGAAAGATTTGAGATTTCAGGTTTGACATCGTGATACGATTTGAAAAAAAAATGTGGATGGTTAAAATGATAATGGTGTTTGGACTAGCCATGGATTTGAAATTTTCGGAGCCACGGGCTTCATACGAAGAATAGCTGGCCATGGGCGTTTAAAACATGGGACAGCCAGAGTCACGGGCTTTGTACGTGAGCTAGCCTGGCCATGGACTTAGAATACATGGTTGATAGTGTGGTTGCCAGTCATGGGCGTCGCATGACAATGGCTGGTCCAGAACCTTAAAGAAGAGGAAAAGTTAAAGAAAACGTATAAAGGAAGTATAATGTTACGAAAGGTTTTGATATGTGATTGGTTTTTGGATTGCATGACCGAAAAAGTTATCATTTTCGTTATATGATTATGATCTTACTGCTTTCAATTTTTATATTAATACTGGTGTGATTGTGAGGGAACCTTACTGGGCTGTAGAGCTCACAACCCTACTTTCTGCTTTCACAGAGTTGCGCAGATATTCGGGCTTAGTGAAAAATGAGATATTTTTTTATGTAAGTGACTCTTGTGTACCCGGGTCTTGCTTGATCTCTAGGATAAAATCTAGAATTTGTACGGCCGGTCGCATGCCGATTCCGGTGCTGGATTCGGAGCGTGACAGAGGTTGCAGTACTTAAACATCGATTTAACTTGTTTTAATGTATTATTAATTATCTATTTGATAAAATAATTTGATTTGGATATCCATTTTTAATGCATTTAATTAATATATTGGATTTGGATTTACAGATTTTTTATTTATCATATATTCAATCGAACTGTATTTGGTCTAACCCAACCCGATTACCATCCAAAATCCCTCTATTTCTTTTTGTTTTAATTTTTTTTTTCTTTTCTATTATAGGGTATTTTTTGGTTTTTTTTTTTTTTTTGGTGGTAACTATATTATTTCATATCCTCAATGGAGTGGTGGTGGTGTTTCCCTTCTTGAAAAATAATTTTTATGCGAAAAGATTGGGATGGTAAGCAATTAAACATTTACATCCTATTTGCATTTCTTACAATGTTGGGCCGAGAATTCTATAAGATCATGGATCGAGTCGCTATAACCAATAGGATCGCAACTTATAGATCGGGTTAAATTTATATTCATAAAATATTCGGATACAGCTTTAGAATGGGCTGACCCAAGTTTTATAAAAAGAAAAAGAAAAATATCCGGGACTTATTTTGATATTTTTTGTATGATTGAATTGAAAATCCTATAGGAATTAGATCTACTGGTATATTCATTTTATATTTTGTAAGATCGTGTCCAAACCTAGCTCAGAATGGGTTGGATGGTATTTGGTTGATATAAGACCATGCTTGAATGGACAGTCCAAGCCACGAACTTCATAGTATTTTGAGCTTAATTCTATAAGAAATTCAAACAGACCCTTAGCATGGGTAAAATCCTCGACCACCTTCATTGAATAAATAAATAAATCTACAGTGTAAAGAGTAATTTGTAGTGGATTGTTGTATGACATCGCCCTTAAAATTTTAGACAGAACTTGCATTGAATCACATCCACCAAGTTAATGGAGTCATTAGCATCTGAATCTGTATCTTCTCCCTTTCATCTGTCAAAGCATGCTTTAAATATTGCAACTTCTGCAATAAATGGAGTGTTTTATCAATAGTAATATATCAAAGAAATAATCCATAGATCAATTTGTGAGCTTTAATTACAACAGGAAGAGTTGTACATTCTACATGAGGCAAACTTCTATCTACCAAATATTATTAAAACCATGCCTAACTATGGTCATGATGAACATGCTGCTCGACTGGAAGTAATGATGCACCAAAGAATATCATGAGAATGCTTGGCCAATCATAAAAATCTCTTTTTAATCCTATTGCAACAAAGCAACCTGTTCAAATACAATATACCTGATCACATTATAAAACTTCTTATACCTTCCATATCTGCTGATGTTAAGAATATATTTGATCGGAGAGAATTGAACTTCAGAATAGAGATAGGAACGAGTGTTTCTCTTCTAATCACTTGATCGAGGGATCTCCCTATGGATTTCAATTTAAATGGAATGGAAACATTCCAATCACTCAAAACGCAATCGCAACTCTCCATCGATATTCAAATTTTATTTCAATTTCAATTTCGTTCACGAACCGGTTGCACCGGACTATTTTAATTTTATTTTATTTTATTTTATTTTTGATCGGGAATTTAATTTTGGTGGCGAAGAAAATGCACCCTAAAAGTTATTTGCCAACGACTCAAGAGATGTATAAAAATTTTGGTGGTTTTCCCAGAAGCATTGACATTCTAATTGGACCGGATACCTTTCAGAAAGTCAAGTGACATAGACGGCAAGAATGACGTAGCAACAAAATTAACATTTATCCCAGTCTCGTATATAATTGACATATTGCCAATGGTTATATGATCTCAACGAAGTTATCATGAATTTAATATACAAATTATGAGTTCTGAACCTGCCCGATCCTTCACAGGAAACAATAAATCCTTGGACAGATTAAATATCCAAAGGAGGATAAAAAAACAACAACAATATTCACAATTTTTCTCAAAAAAAGCAAAAAACAAAAAACAAAACAAAAAAAACAATCACGATCAAATGGAATCCGACAAGATTGAAAAAACAAATTGTTAGCTGTCCATCACAAACTAAAGAATGTTCTTGACCCATCAACATGGACAAAAGAAACACCATCATGCATTCTCTCTCCAGTTAGCTGGTCCATCCCAAATCTTGCAACATCATCATGTCATTATGGTAATGCATCCAAAAACAATACCTAGATACCATCACCGAGAGCTAAATAAACTAATGCTAAAATTAATCCTTGATTGCTTTCGGCAGTGAATATATGAATAAGAACGAGATGTTTATATCGGTTCTTGGCATATCCTTCTGTCGTGCCCAATATTTTCGGGATTGAAGGCATTTTCCCTTAAGATCCAACACGTATTATGTGGACACTCACGCCTGTATTTTGTCTCTTTAAATACATTTGTTGGAAGACTCCTCTGGAGGTTCATTAAAATTCACATCTTTGTAGTAGGTAGATTGAAAATGAATATCGCATCTTATACATCTCTTTAAATACTTGCAATAATAATTATATTTATATACGTTAACGCACACATCTTTCTATCTTTAAGTTGGCATCTTGATTAGCTGCACAACCATGTTGACATAGAAGTCCATAAACTTGCCATCTTTGACAATTATACCACCCATCATGTGTAACTTGGGGTGTATGATCGATGGTAGCCATTGCACCAAGCGCAGTTAGCCCTTATTGGTCTATTAGCTCTCTCCAGTCCAATCATGGACCTGAGAGGATCCAAACTCTAAATTGCTGCTTATAGAAGGGAGAATTCCTCTCTAGTTTGCTAAATTGGACTAGTTTGAATTTGCTTGGACTAAATCATAGTTTAATAGTATTGTTGTTTGCTCCAAATAATTTTTTTTTTATTGGCATTCCTTTACCATTTCACTTCTTCTCCGAAGAGTTTTGGGATGGAAAAATCTCTTTTCGATCGGACTTCTTCTCCGACGAGCAGTGCAAGACTTTGAAACTATTCTTTGTTATTTCTTTTAAAAGGAGTATGAGACCCTCGGTTCTATTAAGCTTCCAAGTTCTGATTGCTCTTTACTCACTGCAGTCCTTTGATCCAATTTTTTTGGTCCCCATCTTGAAAAGTATATTTCTTTTAATCAATTACCATGGTCAAAAAGGTATTGATCCATCTCTTAAATTATCTTCTCTTGATTTGTAGCCAAGGTCAAGAAAGATATTATCCGTTTGGTTTATTGTTGCGGTTTATTTGTATCTCTTTTATTATTATTTCGGAATCCAATAATTTAGATATTTGTATCACCTTTGTATCCAATTTCAGAATAGTTACATAATGGATTGCTTCTTCTCTATTGTGGATGTAGGTAGTTTTGCCGAACCATGTAAATTTCTTATCTTTCTTGTGTTTATTGTTTATGCCTGTGAAATATTTGATAAATTACCTGAGTGAGAGAAAATAATTAATTAGAAGCTTGAAGCGATCCAATCTGCTGTGCGCATCTCTAACAACTAGTATCAAAGCCAAGTTTGGATGGCATCTGATAGGCTACAAAGTTTATCAATGGCTCAAGAGGCAATTACATTTTATTTCACTATCACAAGGCATGAAATGGTGGTGTTTGACGACACAGGTGATTTTGCACTATAGAAAGTGATAATGAAATATCTATTGGTCAAGGAGGGCATGGCAATAGCCCTCAAGGATATGGATGTAATCCCAGGAGATGCTAAGGCTACCAAAGATAAAATCAATAAGAGAGCTTTAGGGACTCTATTTTCGGGTTTGAGTGACAAAGTTCTCCACAATATTATGGATCTTGATACAGCTAAATATGTATGGGATAAATTGGATAGCTTGTATATGTCAAAGTCTCCTACCAATAGATTGTATTTGAGAAGAAAGTTGCACATATTTTATATGACTTAAGGGACTTCATTCAAGGATCACTTGAATGAATATAATAAGCTCATGCTTGATTTGACCAATATTGGTATTAATGTTGATAAGGAAGTCAAGGCTTTAATTTTGATTTATTCTTTGCCTAAATCTTTCAAGAATATTACTATTACCATGCTCTACGAAAGAGAGACTATAAGTCTTGAAAAGGTAAAAGTCATTTTGTTATCCAATGAATTTAGGTTGAAAGTACAGTTAGAGCATTAGATTTCGACTCTGGTACAAGGACTTACAGTTAAAAGTAGAGATAAGCAAAGAAAAGGTAGACAAGGTAGAAGCAAGTCCAAAATAAGATCAAAATCTAAACCTAAAAGATTCGCTATTTGTCACTATTACAAGAAATCAGGCCACTAGAAATATAAAAATAGACTTCAATAGTCCAAGAAAAAGAAGGAACAGAAAGATAGAGGAAGAGTCTCAGATTCGGCATCAGTTGCAGTTATTTCAGGAGATCATAGTAAAGTTGCAGATGATGTAGTAATTACTATTGCCTACAGTGTCAGTCAAGTTGATACCTAGATCATGGACTCTGGAGCATCTTTCCATATGACACCCCATAAGGAATGGTTCTCTTCTTTTAAACTATGCAAATGAGGCACCATTCTTCTTGGAGATGATACAATCTATAAAGTGAAAGGTATTGATAAAGTTTATATCAAATTTCATGCAAATACTATGGTGATTCTGGACGATATCTGATATGTTCCTCGATTGAAAAAAAACCTTTTCTTAGTAAATGCCCTTAATAGTGCAGGTTTCAAGGACAGATGTGATTGAGGATCTATAACTATTAATAAATGAAAAGAAACATTTTCTCAGTGAATGCCCTTAATAGTGCAGGTTTCGAGGATAGATGTGATTGAGGATCTATAACTATTAATAAATAAGTATTGACTTTATTGAGAGGTAAATTAAGTGGCACCTTTTATTATCTTGATGGTAGTATAGTGATTAGACAGGCTTTAGCAGTACAATCCTCTATTCAGCAGTTGATACAGTTATGGCATCAAAGGCTAGGCCATATATCAGATAAAGGTTTACAAGAATTGAGCAAACATGATCTGCTATGTGGTCAAAAGGTTGGTGTACTTGGATTCTGAGAGCATTGTGTATTTAGAAAATAACACAGAGTCAGCTTTTCTACAGGCATGCACAGGACAACAGCTATATTGGATTATATTCATTCTAATCTATGGGGACCTGCCCTAATTACATTCAAGGGCGATCCAAATATTTACTTTTGTTTATTGATGACTACTCTCATAAAGTCTGAATTTATACTATTAAGTATAGAGTGATGTATTTGATACATTCAAGAAATGGAAGGCTATGGTCGAGAGGTAGACTGAGAGAAAGGTGAAAACCTTCCTATTGATAATGGATTGAGATTTTGCTCTATATAGTTTATTGGTTTTTGTAAATTAGAAGGTATTGTCAGATATAGAACCATACACTATTAGAAAGAGTCAGATTTATGTTATCAAGTTCTGGACTGAGTAAAGATTTTTTGATAAAGACTGCACACACAACCTGCTATATTATAAATCGATCTTCAACATCAGTATTGAGCACAAAGACAGGAAAAAATATGAACAAGAAAATCTATAGACTATTCGGTACTTAGAGTCTTTGGATGTCTAACATATGCACATATCTGAGATGAAAAGTTGGATTTCAAGACTAAGAAGTACATATTTCTTAGATACGTATATATGGTGAAGAGCTACAAACTATGGTGCACAGAATCTAGATTCTAAGGATTTCTAGTCAGTAAGGATATGACTTTTTATGAGATAGCCACTCCCTCATGATAGATACAGCCTAATCCTTCACAGGGAGATCAGGTTCAGGTTCGGTTCAACAGGATTGGACTGTTGTTGATATTGATCAAATTATTAGATTACAATAGTAGCAACCAATTGTAGATGTTCAAAATGAATAAGATCAGCAAATATATACAGAAATATAGACTCAGGAGAAAGTTACCATGCAAGATATGGTTCATGTAGTATTATCACTCCAAATCAAAGTATCTTAAAGGTATAGTTTTGAGAATTTTGCTTATGCTAAATTAGTTTATTATACTTTGAGTATTGCAGACACTATTGATGATGAGCCGACTACATATCAGGACATTATTGGTAGCCCACAGGCTGAGCAGTGGACCATCAATATTGTTGAAAAACTTCAATCCTTAAAAAAGAATCAGACTTGGAGATTAGTCAAGTTATCTAAAAGCAAGAAAGTAATTGACTGCAAATAGATCTTCAAGAAAAAGGAAGGAACCAGTCCTTTGGATTTTAAATACAAGGCTAGGTTGGTGTCTAAGGGCAATAGTCAACGGGAGGGTATTGATTATAAGGAGATAATTTTTTTTGTAATCAAGCACTCTTCTATTCGTGTATTGCTTAATTTAGTTGCTTTTCAGAATTAGAAGCTAGAACAACTTGATGTAAAGACAGCTTTTTTACATTGTGACTTGAAAAAATAGATTTATATGCAACAGCCACCTAATATCAAAGCTCCAGATAAAGAAGATCATGTATGCTTGATCGAGAGATCATTGTATAGTCTCAAGCAATTATATTGTGATAGTCTTGGAAAGATATGGTATGTCTACTGATTACTATCATAGGCGGTCAAAAATAAAACCTACTCACTACTATGGCTAGTGGCAAGTTGGGATCGTATCATCGGGGATCAAGGATAATTATTTTATAGAAATAGCAAAAAGAAAAATTGATTATAAGGATTAAATTAAAAGTAGTAATTATTAAAAGATAATAACTAATTACTTAGTTAAATCAGTTAACAGGAGAAGTAACCTAGGAATTCGAATCCACCATGCGAATAGGGTTTATCTTCTTTTCTTTATGTTGCAATATCAATAATTCTTACAGGTTTAATATTAGAATAATTTATCTTCTATTGGGCATGGGTTGTATCCGGAGATCACGACATGTCCTCTTAGAGTATAAACTATCTAATTCCTTTACAAGTTTAGGGGTTTAATCTACCATACTATGTCTACCTCTCTGAGGCATGTATCGTATCCTGAGATCATGGCATATCGATAGAGGATGTAGATCGTATATACTAGATCAAAATCTCGATCAGAAAATAACTCAAGAGATATAAACAAGAAAAGCATAATCTTTATTGCTAAGGAATTAGATAGAACCGGGTTACATGCTTCATCTTCATTCTAGGTTGAAGGAGTCTAGTCATGCATCGCTGCCACCAGCATCTCCTCCATAATTCACCTTTTTCCTAAGCCTAATATAATAATCTAAAAGAAAAGAAAAAGAAAATAAACTATACAAAATTTGCTGAAGAAAAAGATTCCTGGACTACTTCTTGGGGCCCTCCTTTTATAGAGCTTGTCCAGGGCTTCCTCCCGGTCAAATTTGAAGTCAATTGAGCTCAAGATCGAAAATATATCATGCTGGAAATTCTTAACCATCCATTCTTTATCACAGGCCTTCGATTATGCTGAAATTCATGCGGAACAGTCCTCAAGTCTGATCCAAACTCCTGCCCCATCCCGGATCCCTAACTCAACTGGGATTTGGATCCTTCTCTTGTCCCGATCGTTATGGACCGTCGGAGGAGGTGGTGGCATGTGATGGATGGCTTGGATGGTGGCGGTGGCAGACGATTGAGGATGGTGAGCAATAGGAAGAAGACCATGTGACAGGGGCCGATGATGGCAAAGACGGAGGCAAATGGTGGTTGATGGCTTCTCCCGGTGACGAGGAGACTGGATGGCAACGAGGATACTGGATGACGTCGGGAGGCTATGCATGATGATAGGGAACAAATCAGAAGAAGAAAAAAGAGCTATGGCCAGCTTCAAGGTTGCTTTCAATGATTTTTCCGGTGAGGGAGCGGTCTCCGATGATGTTGGCAATGGCGGGAGGTGGCGGGAGGAATCTCCAATGCTTGAAACAAGAGAGTTGGTCCATGGCCAAACTCGTGGACCAGCTCCCATGGCTGCTGCTGGACCATCCTCGACTTTGTGGATCGAGCGGTCAGTCCATGAATGGACCAGTTGCTCCAAAAATCGTGTAAGAGCTTAATAAATTAAAAATTCAGTTTTGTGCTCGTTCCAACTTCGATTTGAATAACGTTTGCATCGTTGGACTTCAAAAATTGAGCTCTTCCCATATATGGATTCTTTTTCTATAAAATTTAAAAAATATATCATTTTTTAATAAATATATATTAATTAATATTTATTTTAATGATTAAATTTAGATAATTAATAGACTTGTCATCTATAACTAAGCCAGCCACTACTTCCTTTGCTGGTCATTTCAGATTATCTACAATGCTCGCTCCTCAAATTGAGGATGAGGAAAAACATATGTCAAGAGTGTCTTATGAAAGTACAGTTGGAGCATTATGTATAAAATGATCTGTACTCGACTTGATATTTCACAGGCAATAAGTATTGTGAGCAGATACAAGGATAAGCCTGGAAAAGCTCAATGATTAACTATGAAATAGATACTGAGATATCTAAAAGATACTTCTAATTTGGATTTGTTATTCTCCAGACATAGTAGTTGCATTATCACAAGATTTTGTGATTCTAATTATGCTCGTGACTTAGATAGGAGAAAGTTTTTGACAGGATATGTATTCACTCTTTCTGGTTGTGTAGTCAGTTAAAAGGCTATTTTGCAGTCTACAATTACTTTGTATATTATAGAGACAGAGTATATGACATTGACAGAGACCGTGAAAGAAGCTATCTAGCTAAGAGGAGTAGTACAAAATTTGAGTCTCAAGCAGAACTGTTTGGATATTTATTGTGACAATCAGAGTGCCTTACATCTTGTTAAAGACCAGATATATCATGAACGCACTAAGCATGTGGATATCAGGTATCACTTCATCAGAGATTTAGTGGAGGATGATAATATCCGGCTTTAAAAGATTGGCACTGTTCATAATCTAGCTGATATACTTACTAAACCAATTCCAGTAGCTATGTTCTAGACTTTCCTAAACTTGATCGGTATAAGCACTTGGTGATGCCCTTCAGAGCTTGTAGTGAGGAGAAGATTTTTTTTTATCCATATTTGATAGAGATACATTATTTGTTGTAAGGAGGAGAATTGTTGTTATTTATTTTAAATAAAATTTCTTTTGGTCGAGGTTTCTTTACCGTTTGACTTCTTCTCCGAAGAGTTTCGGGACGGAAGAATCTCTCTTCGATCGCACTTTTTCTTCGACGAGCAGTATAAGATTTTGGGACTATTCTTTATTGTTTTCCTTTAAAAGGAGTATGAGACCCTCGGTTCTATTAAGCTCCGAAGTTTCGATTGCCCTTCATTCATCACAACCCTTTGATCCTATTTTTTTGGTTCCTGCCTTAAAAAGTATTTTTCTCTTGATTAACTGCCATAGCTGAAAATGTATTGATTCATCTCTTAGATTATCTTCTCTTGATTTGTAACCAAGATCAAGAAAGGTATCGTCCGTTTGATTTATTGTTGTAATTTATTTGTAGCTATTTTGTTATTATTTCGAGATCCTATAATTTAGATATTTATATCACCTTCGTATCCAATTTTGAAACGGTTATATAGTGGATTGCTCCTCCTCTATCATGGACACGGACAGTTTTGCGGAACCATGTAAATTTTTTATCTTTTTTTATATTTATTATTTATACCGGTTAAATATTCGATAAATTATCTAATTAAAAAAAATAATAATTAATTAAAAAACTAAAGTAATTTAATTTACCGTGCATATCTCCGATTAATAGGTTAGATATGGGTCATGCATGTTAGGCCTAGCATGGATTGGTTGGCTTGGGCTATCTGAATAAGGATGAGGTTTGGATCCGTTGTTCGCAGCAAAATGTCGCACTCTCACATCACGGAAACCAACGTTAGAACATGAAAGTTGCGTGTGATAGACAACGATAGCGACGTTTTACTTGAAAACGGGATCGCCTCTGGAATAAGGGTGCTGCCCTCCCCCCCCCCCCCCCCACCAAGGATAAGCACCGGAAATTACATTTATGGGGTTAGATTATGGATCCCAGACTCTACGTTAGATGCCGCCGGGTAATCTGAAATAGACCGTTCTTTAGATCCCGGTAATTTGGATATTCTGCTTAGTTTATCCCATTTAATTAATTACTATTTTAAACTTTGAATTATATCTTTAAAAAATGATCAATTTTTTTTTTTTTTTTTTTTTTTTTTAACAACATCAACTATCGGATCGTATCCCATACATATCTCAAAGCATTTTAAATATCCTCATTCATTTATTTGTACGGACCTCGAAATGATTACCATGCAATCTAATGATAAATTCGTGCATGTAAGCCGATTTAGTAACTGATTCGGCTCCGATGGTTGTTACCGTGTTGACGTAAAGCCAAAGGGCCCAGGCGTTTTAAATCATGCCTAACTTTCGACAACCACAAATTTTCTTTTTTTTTTAAAAAAAATCATCTCTTGACTTTGTTCATCGGGCATTGCCGCATGATCGCTCATACCTCTCTCTCTCTCTCTCTCTCTCTCTCTCTCTCTCTCCGTGCCTTAAGTTTTGTGCCTCCTTTGGCCTTTGAGCATTAGCTAGAAAAATATCCATTCATTTCTAACGGATCCAAAACCAACGCATGCTTGTTTACATCAGTGTTTAACCTGTTCTTCCATGATACAACAAATATTCAAGAAAGCTTATCAGCTTTGGTGCAAGATGCCGATTTCCTCCGACGTCGTCAATTTCTCTTTTTGTTTTGGTGCAAGATGTCGCCTTCATCTTTTTGTACCTAAAATTCCAAAAAAAAACGCCACCTTCATCCACGCCAGCCGTCGCGCAGCAAGCCCTGCTCATGGTTCAAGCTAACGAGAGTGTATGGATAGATTTTAACCATCGATGAGCACCTCCAAATTTAGCTAGACACCGAATAAGTTTATCCATTATCTGGGTTGATATTCCTTGGTATTAGTAGGATAAGTAATAGAATAAGTGGATAAGTAAAAGAGAGAAAGAGAGGGCTCTAAAACTTGATATCTTTTTCACCCCTTCCCTTGTTATAAAATTAACCAAGTCAGTCTACCTTCCGAGGTGCTGGCCGATTAAAGTTACCACATGGCAATTTGAACTCTTTGCTTGACTGGTTAAACTGGTGGCCATACCTTGATGAGCAAATAATCAGTATCCAAACAGGGTCCATGGAAAATTAGTTTCAGCGCAAGCCGATCGATGCACACCCGATAAATTTTGCTATCTTTATTTAAATTATGATTGGATCAAGTTGTGGCTAACCTTGTTTCATTCATCGACGGATGTTCTCGGAGGGTCGAGGGAATAACTTTCCTTCTCCTTGCTTGAACCGTGAAGGATCTATATATATAATTAAACCAGAACAAGTCATAAGAAATTGGCTACGGTAAGAAGAGATCTAGCAGTATAGATGCGGTTCGGGTCTGCTAGGAAATGGAAATTTAGTTTAGTGTGTGGGGTCCTTGTTGATTTTCACCATTAATAAAATGGCATGGCTCGCATAGATTCTTGATTAATTTAGTGTCCATGTTCGAAGCCAGAGGCTATCAGCATGCAACCAAAGAGTGATAAAAGACATATCCCCCGATCTCATCCAACTCGAGATGATCATAATCTTTATTCGACTCCCCCACTTGAAATGAAATATGATCGATATGTCTTCTTAGTTTATATGATTGGCAGATAAATGACTTTGTATGTTTGATTTCCAAGGGCAATGCAAAGTCTCGTATGCATTGTATAGTTTTTTTATTAATGAAAATTTGTGTATTCATGAGTTGACCATGAGATCTATATAAACACAATCCGCAAGCAATGCAAGGGGCACTTTGCTTGACAAGCTAAAAAGATTGCTCGCTTGAAAGAGGGGATAAATTACCACTGGAGTGAAAAACTTATTTTTTGGAGGCATGGCACCAGTCAACCTAGACCTGCTCGGCTACTCTGAATGATGAAGACTTGGAAGACAGAATACATGCATTCATTGAATATACAGGAAAACGAGCTATTTAAAGCACATAACATAAGAGAATTATTTGTTTTAATATGTCGATTAAAATGCATGGTTACTTGTCTAAATTTACCCAGGATTTTTTAATAATCAATTGGAATAAATTTTTTGCACCATGTTATATATGATTGCCGAAATAATAGCGTATCTTTCTGTAGATTTCTCAAGGTTAAATAAAAGGTGGATATTTATTATTATGAAAGGGATCCTCAAATAATTTGGTTGGTCTTTAATTTTTTTTTTTTTTTAAAAAAAAAAAATCTCCTTTAAAAAAGGTAGCACATGCACTTCTTTCAATTTCGTATTTAAGTAATGTCATTTATTAAATTTTTAGTAATTGAGATCAAGATTCATTCAATAGATGAAAAGCAAAGCAAGTTTTAAAGACTGATCTTCACACACACAGAGACACGAGTCATCTCTGCAACTTACCAAAAAGTATGGAAGAGATTTCTTAAAAGAAAATGCTATGGGGAAGGAAATAACGTTGTGGTTTTTATGGCGGAGGGGACCCAAGATAAAATGAAAATGGGATAAATTGAAACTAGAAGGAGACATGGGTACAATTTACTGGCTCCTTTACATTATCATATTGTTTTCATTTTTTGCTATCATATCCTTTGTTAATATCGAGATACGCATGCACATAAAAAACCAGTTTGTGGACAGAATGAAAAAGCTAAGATAAATAATTTAACTACTCTATAACAGTTCTACATGCTTTGAAATTTCAAGATTTCCACCAGTATTATATTGATACATTGTAGTGGGATATTATTCTATGGCTTTGATCCTAAAAACAATAGTGTGCTTCATTTCAAGATCTATCAATTTTGCGCAAACATGGTTTTTTTCTTTTTTTTTTTTTTTTTGATAATCTTGCACAAACATGATCTTTGGTAGCAAGCACTCGTGCATATATAATAGTTTGCTTTTCATGATTTATCAGGGAAAAGCTTTAATTAAAAATAAAAAAAAAGACTATGAAGCCTCCCAATTTTCCATGTGTAGGTGTTTATTGCATTTTTTAATGATTCCAACAAAACTTTATTGCTTTAGCTGCGTACAACCAGGAGTCACTCCCAGGTTATTTCAAGGGCTAATGCTGATGTTGATTACATCCATCAAGGAGGAATTCTTGACAATTAGATGGGCCAAACTTTAAATAGTTAACCTTTTAGAACCCATCTGGTCAGGAGGATCTAGACTCCATGAGTATAGAAACCGGTAACTCTCACTTTAATTGGAGTTCCATTTCTAGTTCGTTTGAAGTAATAGAAATGTTTCAATCTTTCAAACTCTCTTTTAATTATTTAATTTTTATCTTAACATATTTATATTAAAAATTTTTTTTTAAAAAAATATATATTTTATATAATTATTTTTTTAAATAAAAAATTATTTAAAAATATTTTAAATTTGATTCCAATTGAAATCACGAGCCAAACACGTACGCAGAGGGATATTCTATTAGCACACGTAGTGAAATTTCCATGCAAGTGAATCCATCCCATTTGCCCGAGTGTTCTCGATCCATCATCGTTTCGTGGATGGTAAATATCGGACCCTGTTTCCGAAGTTCGGTATTTTAGCATTATGTTCGTTTTCAAACCTTCGACCTCCCTAACTTTGCCCCTAAAAATACGTGGAAACAGACCCAACCAGTATAGGATAAAACGCCTGCGGGCCGGCCGGCGGGCGTACAATGCCCTCCCATTATTACGGTTAGTTTTAAGTCCATCCAAACCTGTAGACATCCTGCTTACGCCGCCGTACCATCACGCTATCCCATCTTGCTTATTGAATCACTATTTTAATTAATATTTTCATATTCTATTTAGATCTGTTTTTTTTTAATAAAAAAATTATTAAGGATATATTTTGTTAATTTTTTTTCTGACTATTAAGGATATATTAGTTTAAAAAAAAGTCTCATATACCGATCCCTCAAATTTAATTTAATTTTTTTCTCTATATATAAATTCCGTTCTACAAAATTTATATAAAAAAATATTTTTCAAAAATATCCCTATTACTTTTTTTTTTTTTTAAATATTTTTTATCTGATTGATTTTAAAAATGTTTTTTATTTAATTAATTTTAATTTTAATTTCGATTTCATTGTACGGAAAATATGGCCATTCGATTACGATAACAAATCAAAAAAAAAAAAAAAAACTCCCAAAATAAAATACGAAACATATTTTAATTTTTTATTTTACTGTCGGTATAGTAGTTTTTGAGTTCATCGTTAATCTTTGATCAATCTAGATGAACGATTACGATAAGTTAAATTGTAAATTTTTGTTCGTAAGAACGTGTCAAAAATCTATCTTTTTTTTTTTTTTTTTTTTTTTTTGTCTATATTTTAAGAAAGACGGGTGGCACTGACGGAGAAAAGGACCGAGGTAGGCTGGATGTTGAAAAGGAGAAGAAGGAACGAAAGAAAAGGAGGAGGAGATAAAAAGATTTTTAAAAAAGGAAATAAAATTCTATGGTAAAAAATTCAAATCTAAGTGCCTTAACAACGGATTAAAGTTGAGAAACGAAAGAAAGGAACGCGAAATTTTCTAAAATCCATGGGCGTTTCCGCCGGCTTCTTGAATCTCGTGAACCCAACCTCTCTCCATTCTCCTCCTCCCAGGCAAGCCAATACCACCACGTCTCCTCCTTCCTCTCCCCCAACCTTTTCCCCAACCATTCTCTCTCTTATCTCCCTCTCTTGTTGGCATTTTTTGATTTCCCAAACCAAATAAATTTCTTTCTCAAACTAGAAAAAGAGTGAAAGGACGGTTGGGGGGGGCGAATATCCAAAATATGTACCCTCCTCTTCCCTTTCCGTTTGCAGACATCTGTTATTACTGACTCGGTTGTCACCGTCTGACCACCGACTTCCTTTTATAGGGCTGCTACTTCTCCTTCTTCTTCCCTTCCTATCCTTTCTGACTCCCACCCCCATCGCATCTTCTCCCTTTGTGGGTTCTTGGAAAAAGAGTGAAGAAAGGAGAGAAGAGAGAGATAGAGAGAGAGAGAGATAGAGGGGGGTGGGAGATGGAGGAGGGCAAGAAGTCGTCGGTGTCGGATGGGGGGGCGTGGGCCATGAACGTCGTCAGCTCGGTGGGCCTCATCATGGCCAACAAGCAGCTCATGTCCCCCGCCGGCTACGCCTTCTCCTTCGGTCAGTATCGCCCTCCACCACCACTCACCACCATCCCCTCATCGATGGATCCATTATTCGATCAGATCTGTTCTTCTACTCTTTCCTTTTAGATTTATCCGCGATCATTTGATCTGTTGGGGTAATGTCGCATATGGGAGCTTCGGTTTCTTCTGCTACATTGTATATGGATATGAAGTCCGATCTGGACCTCTATCTCCTGAATTTCTTTTTTTTTGGTGTCAGTTTGTATTTAAAATTGTTTTTGGCCACCTGATGTTTTGGTTCAAACTGTTGTTTGTTTTAAGGAATTTTTTTTGTAGCAATTAATTGAATGGATTTCTTTCATATGTTCTAGTCGATTTGGTGTTTTTTTTTTCTTTTCATGCCTTTATTAATGTTTTTTTTTTTGCGGGGGGGTTTTTTTTTGTTATTTTTAGCCACAACGCTAACAGGGTTCCACTTTGGCGTCACTGCATTTGTGGGTTTGGTGTCGAATGCTACCGGACTTTCTTCTTCAAAGCATGTTCCTTTGTGGGAGCTTCTCTGGTTTTCTATTGTTGCCAACACATCCATCACTGGGATGAACTTGAGTCTTATGCTCAATTCTGTTGGCTTTTATCAGGTGCTGTGGAATCTCATCTTCTCCATTCTTACAAAATTGCATAAATCAGGGCATCGAATGAGTGGTATTTCTCTTGTTGTGATGTAGATCTCGAAGTTGAGTATGATTCCAGTTGTGTGTGTGATGGAGTGGATCCTTCATAGTAAACACTACTCTAAAGAAGTGAAGATGGCTGTGGTGGCAGTTGTTGTTGGTGTTGGTGTCTGCACGGTGACGGATGTGAAAGTTAATGCCAAGGGGTTTCTGTGTGCTTGTATTGCAGTACTGTCAACATCCTTGCAACAAATTGTGAGTAATTTCTTGTTGCTTCTAATTTCACTTTGGGCGATCTATAATTTTGGCAATTCCCTGTTTTCTTGTTTGCTAGGTTCTAACTGTTTACCGGTATTTGAAAATACTTGCTTAGATGTTTATAAATCAAAGGGAGTGATGGAACAAAGAAGTTAGAGTCCTGCAAAATGAATGCTTCTGATTGGTTCATCACTCAATTTGTTTGGCGTATGGTTACTCTTTTTGTTTAGTTGGCTGATTTTGTAATTGTGGTAGTATACTCATAAGTTACTACTTGTCTGGAATGAAGAATTGTAAATAGAAATGTGCCTTTTTTTTCCATCCTGTGTGAATTGAGTATGCCATAGCTGTCCACTTTTGTGTGTTCGATGTTGGTGCTTTAATGGAGGTTGCTTTTCTGTATCAAGATCTAAGCTACATGTCCTCGTAATGTTCTGTCAGTAATTGAAATCATTTATTCAGAATGGGGGTTGGTTACGGCATATGTGAAAGGTTACCAAGCTGATCTAATGTGCATTTCAAAGATATAAGTTGAGGATTTTCATTTTCACCTATTAGTAGGGTGTATAAGCAGGAGAGGTGGAGGTGCTGGAAGACTCTTTTAATAGAAGTCCAGCAAACAGGATGGAGTTGCTGTCAGTACCGATGCAAGATCTAGCTAATTTACGACTATTTTAAAAGGTTTAAGACTTTCAGACCATTTCCAGAAAACAGGATGGAGTTGCTGTCAGTACGGTGCAAGATCTCACGCTTTCGGCTAATTTATGACTATTTCAAAAGGTTTAATACTTTTAGACCATTTTTAACTCTCGCAGAAGCCTTTGCATGTTGGTTCCCTTTATAGGCAACTAATTACGGACTTTTTTAGCGTAAAGCCAGTCTCGTAAATGTTTGGAGCTCTAGATACTTGAACTCTGTCTCATTTTTTATTGTAGTTCTGATTGTGGGAAATTGAGATGGGAAGTATAGTTAGAAAACATTTCTAAAGTGGAATCTTGAAACAATATACAAAAGCAGGTTAGAAACTTATGGGAAACACATTAAAAACCACAGAATAACCATTTAGAAAGTGATCTGACATGTTATCCAACTGCTCATTCCTAGTGCTTTTATGATCATTTGATATAATCTCCTGCTAGTGTACCTTATGCTTCCATTTAATTCCCTCCTGCATGCTTGTGCCCACTTGGAGAACCAAAAGCCATTTCTGAGCACATTTTTCAGGAATAGTAAGATACATTTTTCTGATAAGAATGCCTACATATTGTTATAACTATTTGCCCTCAGGTATAGAACATCATTATGGTATGGAGGTTAGGGTGTTAGGATTGTATGTATTAATTTTATTTTAATTGTGAATCAAGAAATAATAGACTGTTTTGTGGGACAAGTATATATCATAAGTTGAGTTCAAAACATTGATATGTTTGCCAAAAGGATTTCGAAGCATGTTAAATTGAAGAAGAGAACTATTCTATATTAGAACTCGGATCACTGTGGAAATTAGTTAGTCGTCGTCATGGTGGACCTGCTTCTAACAATTGGAAGGATTTTCAATGATGCAAGGGATTTTCCTTGTATACATGAAATATGAGACAACATATAATGTACCACTTCAGTGATAATTTAATTCTTACTATTATTCTGGATGAGAATAAAAACAGTGACATGATTTGAGAGAAAGGAGGGAAACTTACCTGATAGGTATCACCTAGGTTCAAGTATCTTGGGATTCATCACCCAGGGCTTGAACCCAGACAATCCTCTTTTTAGGTGGTGGAAGTGACCACTGCAACAATGCCGACTTCATTTGTACATATAACACATTATAAATCAATTGATATATATAATGCAATTTGATTTGACAATTTTTGTGAATATGTATGTAGTCAAGGTTTCACCATTAATTGATGTTCAAGAGAAACCTCAACATGTAACTTCATTATTGCCACAGGATATAAGAGGAGTAATGGATGTGGATGTTTTGAATACTGTTAAGAGAGGGTGGACGATATTACTGAAAAAAAGATGCTGTATATTTGTAAAAAATGCACTTTTAGAGCACTCTGTAAGCACAAAATCGGTGGAACTTGTTGGATGATTTTAATAGGCACCAGTTTTGCAGTACTTTCTGGAAGATAGCAATAGAGCTATAAATGTTGTACAGTTTTGAATGTTGAGTCCATAGCTAATTGACAGACTAATCATGAGACTGCCCAGGTGTTCATTTACTGGAGAGGGCAGACTTGCAGGCAAATTGAAGTATGTCTCGGACATGTCCCTGATGTTTTTAGCTCTTTTCTTTAAAAAAAAAATTAAGTATATCAATTATGTTTTTGGATGATGAACTGAATAGTTAAATTTAGGTCATCCAGAAGGAACCAAAAAATATATCACCATAAGCAAGGGAAATTGAGTCTAATAGGGATGCATGAGCCATTCCTCTCTCCAACACAAAAGGTGGGGTTTTTTTGATGTGGTGGAAGCTAGGGACATACACCTGACTTTCATGATGTAAGGTGGGGTTCATGTTGTTTTAGTTGCTTGATATTGCAATTTGTGGTAGTTTGGTGGCCACCATGTTCCTATTCTGATGAGGATCAGAACCATGTTTAAAAGGGATGAAGTGGATATGTTTCCCATTATATCTTCTTGTCTTTCACATCTTCAAATCGTGCATTCCTTCTCAAGCTGAAAATCTGCAATCTATGGCTATGGCTTAGTCTGAACAGGTGGACTTTGATTGTATTTATTGAGTTCTTCTTTTTCTGGTTGTGGACTGGTCTTTTATTGATTCCTTTTCATTTGCTTAAGGGGTCTGCTGGTAGCATGTAAAATGACTCGAGTAATGTAATTGCTAGGCAGATAAGGAATCTTGTAAGAAAAGGTGGCATCTTGTAAGAAAAGGTGGCCAATGAATTAACTGGGGAAGAACTATGATGATGATCCAGTTTGATGGAGCATTGATGGGGGATATGCATATTGGTTTTGACAGGAATGTTAGTGGAGATTCATGATTTGGAACATTACAGATTGTGTAGGGTTTGATAATTGTTGTTATGATAATAAAATCAGAGTAAATTGCTTTTATTTCAAGAGAAACCAGAATAAATCAAATGATGAATCTCCTCTTTGCCGAGAAATGACTTGCATTTCTTGAATCGTATATATCCTGTTTGTTTTGTAAAGCTTTACCACCCAGATTTTGGTAGAGTTCCCATCGCACATTCATCTTTTTCTTATATTTTAATAATGTCTTGGGAACTTACGGTTTCTTTTAATCAAACTTTTGCTTCTGTAAAGGTAGGCAATCATACTTCATCCATGGTGACCCTTGTTGCCTTTGAAATATCCTTGAAGGCTTGTCTAATCCTTTTGGCATGGAGTTTCACCTTGCTACAGACTTCTGATTGATAGTAGCCAAGTGCATATGCCAATTGTTTTCTGAAATGACTTAATAAAATTTAAAAAGAATTTCTCGTCTATTGGCTAGGACTTTGGCTTTTCTGATTCCTGTCAGCTCATATTTGGGTCTTCTGTTTTTTCTGTGCAGTCAATTGGTTCCTTGCAGAAGAAGTATTCAATCGGTTCTTTTGAACTGCTGAGTAAGACAGCCCCAATACAAGCTATTTCTCTTCTGCTTCTTGGACCTTCCATAGATTACTACCTTAATGGCAAATCTATAATAAAATACAATTTTTCTTCTGGTCCAATTGTAAGTTCCAATATACCTGTCTTTGTTATTATTATTGGTATTCTAATACATAAGGCAATGAAACATGACACTTGAACTAAATCATGCAGTTCTTCATACTTCTCTCATGTGGACTTGCCGTATTCTGCAACATGAGCCAGTACCTCTGCATTGGCCGTTTCTCAGCAACCTCATTCCAGGTTCTGGGACATATGAAAACCATCTGTGTGCTTATGCTTGGTTGGCTATTGTTTGATTCGCAGCTGACACTGAAAAATATAATGGGAATGGTGATAGCCATTGCTGGGATGGTTATCTATAGCTGGGCTGTGGAGTTGGAGAAGCAAGCAAATGCTAAGATTGCTCTCACCAAAACTAGCCTAACCGAAGATGAAATCCGCCTTTTGAAAGATGGAGTGGACGGTGCACCTGCAAAAGATCTTGAGCTTGGGGAAACAAAGGCCTAATTGTTGCTTGTGGTTTAATGAAACATACAATTTTGGGCTGGGTATGGTTGAGCCTTGGTAGACTCGGGCTATGAAAGGTCTGCACCTTCTTCAATTGTTGAAATTCTTTGTAATAGGGGATTGTTTACTAGCATCAGGAGGTGATCTAAAGGTTGTCCGTTCGTTGCTGCCATTGTGTCCTAGGGTGCATGACACTCCGTTTTATTTGTTTTTTCAAGCATGGTTTCCAAGGTAGGATAGAGTATCCTATGGAAACATAGTAATATTTATCTTCATAGAATGACATTTATCAAAGCTTCTTTATTAAATTAAATTTGTTCGTTTTGATGTTGAATTGAATGATGTTCTACAATCTGGTTTTTGTTTCAGAATGTTTTGTATTGAGATATTCCCTGGTAGTGCATGGTTTCCTCCCAGGGAAGCCTGAGCTCTGTACTACCGTGTTTTGAATATTTGATCTTTGATATGTGTAATCTGTGGCGAGCATGGATCAAACTCCTGTCTGGAACGTTGCTGAATGACTCCAAAGTGCTGCCAGGTGCTATTTTTAAGTTCACAGTGCCTGTGGGACTCGTTACGAGGCTTTCTCTACTGTCAAATGAATCTGGCGAGATAACTTGTCACCATAAGGTGGTCTCATCATCAGAATGTAGTCACTCATCATCAGAATGTAGTCAATGTACCATAATTCAATTATAGGTGGTTAATAGCATAATCAAAGAGGCTGCGTTTGGCTTCTCAGCAGTAGAGGAAAAATTCAGTTATACATAACTGAAGTTTGAGTTATTCTTGTGCAGAATGGCAAAGGAATAGTGTTTTTTTTTTTTTTTTTGACTGAAGTATTGTTCTCTCTTTACTGGAATAGCTGCAGGGCCAACGGTATTTGTATTCATTAATAAGAAATGGGACGGGACTAGGTGGTCTTATTTCAAGTATAATATTATTCTACTCTCCTATAATTCATGAATAGCAGGATTGCTGCAAAATAGTTATTTGTTCTCGTATTCCCGTTTTTTAAATCCCATTTAGCAGGAATAAGCCCTAGCAAACTCATTTGATGCTTAATTCCACTCTTATTTATGTAGCAGTATAAGGCCTTGGTTGATTTGTTAGCATTTTTAACTGGGTTGGCAAGAGTAAGAAATATGAATCGGAAAAAAGTGGATAGATCTGTTTTACCACAATATTATGGTACTTTCATCAAGCTTAAGCGGGGAAGGGCATAAGGGGCCCAAAAACTCATCCATATGATTGGGCAAATCAATCAGACATGGAGCTGCCAAGTAGATGACAAGATAAATTTAATGAAAGAAAAAATGATCTTAGTTTACAATTTTGCACCCTGAAATTCTTAATGTTGGAGACAAGGCAAAGCCAAACTAAATACATGCAGCTGGGGCTCAAGATCTGACTATCATAGTGAGTTCCGGAGGACTCAATTATAGCCATGGGAGGTGTTGCAGCAGATGCTCCAATGAGCAGCGGTGCTTCAATAAGCAATGGAAACAAGGAAAAGGAAAGAAGAAGAAAGAGGCCGGTGGTCTTGGTGCTTGGAACTTGAGCTTGGATCAAACTATGGGGCATTCCACTCTTCATTCCTTGCAATGGCACTCTTCTCTTTCAAACACAAACTTAAAAACTCTCACTCTTTCCTTGATAAGGATGCACACATTCAAATTAGCAAGAACTCTTTCACTCCAAACAAGAACATAATACATGAGAAATAATCCTTTCATTAATCAAGATTTGACTATCATAGTGAGTTCCGGAGGACTCAATTATAGCCATGGAAGGTGTTGCAGCAGATGCTCCAATGAGCAGCGGTGTCTTTTTTTTTTTTTTTTTTTCATTTTTGGCGGGAAAGGAAATTTGATTACATATGAAAAAAAAGGGATAGAAGAGACCGGTTGTATCTTTTGCATGAAAGCATGATTGATTTTCTTTTACAACCTTAAATGTTGGATCACATTTTTCATAATTTTTAAAGCCCGATATGAATTTCATGATCTATGCTGTAGATGGATAAACAATGTTTCTTATATTTTAAAAGGTGTATAAAATGCAATCCAATGGTTGAAAGAAATATCTCTTAAGTGGACCGGGTAGAACAATAAAGGAAAACCATTCATCATGTGCATTGTCTACGAGAGATCGGCAGCCATGTTAGCTAGGAATGCCAAGGATGTTGGCCAGCAAGCACTTGCCGTGGAAATGTCACCCAATAGCATTTAATTAAAAAAAAAAAAAAATATATGTAGTGAGGAAGAGCATCCAAGTTGATATATTTAACAAGTAACAATCACTTTCGTTTTACATGAGCTGCCTCAACACAACTTGTCATCCATGCGAGACAAATAGGGATGGAGATGATCCTAGAAACAAAGTCATCAAAATCTGGCTTAATTTGACATCCCACCCGTCGCCCCAAATGATGAATTCAAAATACTCAAACTAAATCACATCTCTCTCTTTATATATATATATATATATAAAAGAAGTAGGAGGGAGGACCATCTAGAGAATATTTGATATATGACGATGGCTCAGATGGCTCAATCATTTTTCACTACATTCAAGTGATATGGATGAGTACATCAACTCAGTTTCACCAAGGTATAACGGTTCAATTAACCAATCCCATACATCCCACATCCAGGCATTCAAGATAAATTCTCATAGACGTGAAGGTAATCGGATCACAACCAGTACCATACCATCTTGGTGGTAAATCACATCTCTCTTTCTTTAAATATTTTGGGAAACAAAAGACTTCTTAAGGCGACTCATTGTATGTTTGATGCTGGTTGAAGAATGGATAATATAAAATTATTTGGTTAACTAGCTAAACAACATCTAAAAGTTAATGAATAAATTTGTTTGATAAAAGATCAAATAAGGTGCTTAGTTTGGATAAATTTATTTGAGCAAAAGAGTGCTTCTATTCTTTTATAGGTAAATATTATAAAAAAGTTGATCAACTTTTCGATTCATCAACTTATTTATGTTCTCATACTTTTTAAGTGGGTATGTTATTTTTCCTAAATAGCATTTATCCATAAAATGAGAGAAAAAATTTATCCATCTGATAGATGGTTAAATCCTTTTTCCACCCATCAATAAAGTAAATATTAAATTTTATTTTTAAAATACTCTTATTCTCATTTCTAATGCCTTTATCATTCGATACTCAATAGCTCAATTATCCACTATTGTTTATACTTACAAAGTATAAAAAATATTATAAAAAATATGAATAAGTTTTAACATTTTATCGAGAAAAATAGTAATGCAAAAAAAACATGGATAACATATTTCAAAATCACTTTTGCATGTATAAAAAAACATGTGTAAACTATTTTCTTCTCTACTAACATTTTATTTGGCATGAAAGATGGATTGAAGAAAGGATGTATAAAGGAGGAAGGATGGAACAACGAGAGGATGGATGGAAGAGATGAATCTTCCATCCATCTTTTCATATATTCAGTGAAACATCGAATCATAGATATGAATGATTCTTTTCTTTGCTTGGTATAGGAAAAATGAAAGAAAAGAAAGATGATATTTATTTCACATTTTTACAAAAATATCATTGGACAAAAAATATTATTATTAATGTATAATATTTATTTATATTAAAAAAGTAAGCAAACTTATAACCTTTACCAGTTATAATTAGATATAAATATATATAAATATTTAGTTTTAATTTAATTTAATTACATAAATGATTTTATAAATTAATTATTAATGAATTAATTTATTTTATATATTAGTTAATTAATTAATATTAATTAATACTTAATTTAAATAGTTAATTAATTTTATAAAATAGTTAATTCAAAATAGTATATATACATTAAAAAATATAAGATAATTCGAAATATTGATTATAATTATGAAAATTATGTGCTAAAATAAAATAATTAGTAATAAAATTTAATAGTATATGATCAATAGTATAGATAAAACAAAAATATATATAAATAAAAAAGTAAAGAAATATTATACTTTTATTTAAAAAAATAATGATAGATAATTTTGTCAATACAAAAGTTTCTCTCCCGTGCTCCATCTATCCTTCCTTAATTGGAAGGATGAAAAATAGTGGATCCAGGTGGACGAAGAATCCATCATTATCATCCATATTCCTATAACTTTTTGGACTAAACAATGGACGAAGGATTGATGGAAATCATCCATCCTTCTAATTTCATCCATTTTTCCTTTCATGACCCCAATCAAATACTAGATAAATGTTATCTAAAAAATATTTATCTAGAAAAATATAGTAAATTTATTTATCATAAAGAATGGGTCCTAACCATCCAAATCTCTTTCTCACTCGCTCTATTTTTTCACTTTTTTGCAATTTTATTGCACTAATCATGGGAGCATCAACCAAACAACTAATAAACTTAATCGCTAATTAGCTGGTTAGGAAGTGTACCAGTGATGAGTATTCAAGGAGTTTTAGATATTCGGCAACCCAAAAGTTGCCTAATAATTTACCTTTCTGGTTCTAATTTAAATCATTAGAAGCTCCATTAGGAAATTCTTCTTTTTCTTTTTATTCTTGTTTTTGATAAAACGAAATCTAGTATGAATATAATCCACAAAATCAAAAAATAAAATATTTCTAAATGGGCTTAGGATGGATTTCTAGTAAGTTCAAATCACATCACCAAAATGCTAGGCAATGAATGAAACAACACAATCAGTAAAAAAGTTTATTTCGTGATGGATATATCGGATAACCAATGAAACCACGTCCCGAGTAAAAAGAAGATATCCACCAAAGGATGGCTAGCCCCAATCTTAGCATTGGATTGAATCTAGCTAATAAAAGTAGAAAAGTTGCACTCAATCACCAGCTATCAACATGAAGAGTAGGTCTCGTATAGACGATACCAGCCTAAGCAACTTGCAACTTTACTCCTAGAATAAAGAGACCATAGAGCTGATTGCCTCTCACTATCACTAGTTTCGAGTCCGGACCTCCGATACCAAAGCCCGCTTCTCCATTGCTGTCCATCCCATGAGCAAATTCTCCTGGACACCGGAAAAAAAAAAAAAAAAAAGACTTGAAAGTGCAAAGCTGCCATCCCATATATCTGACTTCATGAACAATAATAAAGTGGCCAATGGTTCGTTGCTTATCTTGCTTGCAGCATGGAATTTACTCCAATTATGGCTGGTTTGGGATAGGGACTCTATTTTTGTGTCTCACCTATAGGTTTTGATTATCAAAATTTGGGTGGAGTACATTCTCCAAATTATGAATCGGAGCTTTCCTCGGGCAATTCTAAGACCTAGTTAGTAGCTTAATGCGTGCCATATGCTTCAATGCCACTTTTGATGCACGATACTTGTTCGGAGCAAGTTGATTGCTCTCATCTTTGCTTTTGGATCCAATTTTAAGTACATTTCCTATCATTCTAAACGGATCTCCATACCAAAAAATAAAAAATCAATGACTACATTTTCATCCATTTGAATGTAAAAAATATTTAAAAAATTATTAATGTGAATGGGATAAAAAATATATAAAAAGTCCGGTTATTAATATAAATGTGTTGGAAAAATATAAAAAAAAAAAATTTAGCTCAGTAATGCGGATGAGATAAAAAAAAATATAAAAAAAGTTTTACCAAGAATGGGATGAAAATTCATATACGCCAAGGATTAAGATTCAAATTTGTGTTATTCTAGAGCATTTTTTTTATCCCATATAGTTTGTGTTTATTTTACAATATTTATGTTTTTTCTATTTTTATGTATTTTGAGTCCTTTTATGTTTATTCTACAAAATCTTGTACTTATTCCATCCAGATTTTATGTTTATCCTGCATTATCATTGTTTGTTATGAAAAGATGGAAAGTATAGTCTATCTTACCTATATTAATGATGGCCAGAACTATTAATTCATATAGAATAGGCCATTTTTCATCTACCACCAATAGATAACGATAATACAAAATAAATATAAATTTTGAAAAAAAATAAATATAATTTTTTTCTAAAATAAATATAAATAAATTTAAAATAAATAAACAGATATATAAGAATAAACTCGAGTTCCATTCCTATGGATGGTCTGTTTTCTTAGATTACAGTCAAATATATTGGCCTGAACTTACCCCCACTCTCTCTCTCTCTCTCTCTCTCTCTCTCTCTCTCTCTCTCTCTCTCTCTCTCTCTCTCTCTCATATATATATATATATATATATATATATATATATATATATATATATATATATATATATATATATATATATATATATATATATATATATATATATATATATATATATATATATATATATATATATATATATATATATATATATATATATATATATGTATATATATATACGTACGTATGTACGCATTATTACACCCGTTACGGCGCCAAATACGGGGCCGAACTTTCTCCTAGCGTTTTCCCACATGATAGGACGATGACTTATGCATGATGCGACCAAGGACTTGGACTTATTATAAATTTTGTTCTTTTCCAGCGAAACTTCCACCCTATATGCGTCACACAGAACCAATGACCAAACCGAAGCAACCTCCTTCACCGGCCACATGATCTCCGGCAGCGGCAACGTCTCCCCCTTTTGATGCGCCGTGTTCCATCCTATACCCTATATTTCCTCTTTTTTAACTCCCTCTCACCACCCATCGTTCCATCAGCGAACCGAACCATGAAGCAAACGCGGTTCTCCCTTGGCTGGCTTCGCTTAATTGCCTCTTTTCCTCTGTCTCTCCCCAAGACTGGAATTCTCTCTTTCCCCACGTCCATGGCTCGGCTGTCATAGCCTTAACAGCAAACAGGCATCGCCTGCAAATAGGTGCATGAATAAACTTATCGATCGGGTGTGCCTGGGTGGGGGACCCAACCCAGAATAAATGGTACGGTAAGTGTTGTTCGGGCGAGGACATGTGCACCGAAGCACATGGCCATGGGTCTCTCTCTCTCTCTCTCCATCCATGTGATGACCGAAATTGTACTACTCTGCTTTCGATCTCTTCTTACTCATTACCTGATAGACGCTCGATTAATTATTACGTCGTTGGCACGTATTTGACATGTCGTATCAACTTGTTACCGTCTGTCTATTCATACTGCAGCGGTCTATTAATTACATTGGCTTGGAGTGAGAGCCTTGTCCGTCATAATTTAAATGATAACCATCCGTAACTCGATGATTAATTGTTGAATATATTTCATTTCCCCGTATTAAAATTTGCGAAATTAACATTCTAAAAAATAATTACATGGCACCATTTTGCTTTTGCTATTTTGTATTATTTTCCACTGTATATATTGGCTAAAATGGCTTTTCGAATAATATGTTTTTTTTTTTCCCCCGCTGCCTTTAGAATAGGAAGAGAACGAATTAAGAAAGGTTAGTTTTCGATAACAAAGCAATCGGGTTTGAAGTATCTAGTTGGCAAGTCTTTGTACGTGGAACAGGGTTTCATCGAATCCCATTAACAGTATCGCATCATACATATTTTTCAAAATCAAGCAAAAAAATATATATATTATTATCATTTTTACTACAAAGTAAATTTTTTTTATAGTAAAGTAATAGATTATAATATTGATTTCGACCTACAAATGCTATAAGGGGAGATGCTACCATCTGCAAGGTTAGGCCTGGAACATGGTACCTCTCCATGGAAAAGGAGATGGGAGTAGGCCATCAAAGTGCAGCATGGAGAGTACTTGTTCTAAATTCAAGTTAATTACGTTTCACTTTTTCCTCGAAGAAAGGCGGTCGAATAATTCCCGATCTTGGTCCTTCGAAGAAGCGGGATCGGCACGGTACGTACGAGCCGGTGGTTTACTGGTCTGGGATTTAAATAAATATGAACACCAGTGATTACGCCGTCAGCACGCCACGAGTAGTAGTTGTGATGACACGTTTCACATTGCAACATTCAAGAGTACCATTCCACTTCTACTCGGTCACGTGCGCGCGCGTGTTGCCAGAAACCACTATTTGACCTTTCTATGATAATTTTAATATGGCCGTGAATTTTGTACGAGAGTATAAGATCATGCAAGGTTATCATTCCATTAGAAAGGAAGATCATCTCTGGACAATTGTGGTGCGGAATATCTTCCTTCTAAACCCTTCTTGGGTCGAAATGCATGACTATATTTTTTTTTTTGCCTTTTAGGCCTTTCTCCAAAATTTAATTGGGACCAAAAAATATGTTCGATTTTTCCACCTAGCTACAATGCAAGCGATCACCATGCAGCGAGACTTATCCTGGATTTAGGTGGGCCACATTTAAGTGTAATTAAATAAGGATTTTTTTTTTTTTTTTTTTTTCCAAAAGTATGATTTCATAAAAAGGTTTGTAAAATATATATCTGAAACACCATACGGGGAAATCCCTTACAAAATCGTACAAACAATTCCCCCAGTCAATTTCTCCGAGTAAAGTATATAATGTTAAAATTTTAATGGCCGTGCGACCCAATGATTCGGTCAATTTTCTCAGCATATTTTGATTTACATGTTGGGCTGGAAATGGGCCGGTCCAAGAGTCCATTATCTCGAACTGGACTGGACCGGCTCAATAAACTTTGGACCGGCCTGAAATTGGTTCAGGCTTCGGACAAGATTTTAAGTATATTGGACCAGTCTTGGGGCTAGAAAATAGAGTCCATTTAATTTTTGGATCATAAGAGATATCCAGATTCGATCCAAAAATTTTTAAAATATAGTCTTTGAGCCGGTTCAATGAATTCCGGACCGGTCCATTTTCAAACATATTTACATGGAAGAAAATTTTATCAGGAAGTAGTCTTTTATATTATCAAACCCTGACATATAATGCAGCCAACTTGGGTTGTAGATGATCTGCTCCCCTCGAAAAAAGCATATTGTTTCTGGCCAGAATTTGAAGACCTGCTCTGTTTTCCCAGAGCAAATGACCTGCGAGTCCTGATCCCCAGTACTAATTAACGTCCTGAAAGCGACCAGGCCGGACTTCCTATTTAATGATCTCGATCTCTTTCGTTCTCCTCGACTTCTTTCCTGCTCCATTTGTTGTCTTCCACGTTAAGTTCACGTAGGGAACAAAAATTTGGAAAACAAGTTCTTGAATTTGACTGGAAAGCCACCGTCGATCCGTGTTCAAAAAGAAAAACGATAATTATTTCAGCAAGAAGTAAAATTGGAGGGCCAGCGCCAAGCGTTTTCCTTTCGTGGTCTTCGGAAGCTGGCGTGTCACCTATTCAATCAAAATGAGATGCGTCAAGGAAGAGAATTCAAATTCAAATGCAACGGCGCTGAGGCCGGTTACAGGCACGATCGTGCGTGGTGGTCTTCATGTTGACGTTGAAACGGAGACCCCAAGCAGTAGAAAACAAAGCATGCCGCCCCAGCAGTACAAGTGCAATCAAGAAGCCTCAGCACCTTCCTCCTACCACCATCCAACAACCATGTTAGATTGCTGGCTTTCTTTATCCTCTACGCATTAAATTTAATTTAAATTAATCAGCATGCAGCAATCCTTTGGCCTATATAAACCCCACCTCCCTCCCACAACTCCAGAGCAAGGAGAGCTAGCTAGCTAGCTAGAGGTAATATAATAATAATATAGATAAGTGATCATATTGATCGATCAGGTGATCACCCGAGAGAGCCTGGAGATCGAGGAATTAGAAGGCATCATTCAGCATGACAGGGTTGGTGAAGAAGCTTTTGTTCTGCGGTGCCAAGAGCTTTCCGATCACGTCGGAGCTCCCGGAAGGACACATCTGGGTGTGCGTCGGAACCGATGAGAAGGCGCAGAGGTTCGAGCTGGATGCAAATTATCTCAACCATCCACTGTTTGAGGAGCTGCTGAGGTTGTCGGTGCCGGAGTTCGGGTACTCGTACGAGGGAGCGCTCCGCATCGCATCCGAGACCGACCTCTTCCTCCACCTCCTCGATCTTCTTACGAGTAGTAATCCTTCTGTCCACTATATGGAGCTTCGGGATCTCAAGGACAGGTTCTATGCCTCTGCTGGATCCGGTGGGCACCATCAGAAGCCTCGCCAACACCATCACCAATATTCTTGTTAATTAATTAATTCCATCCTCTTCATATTCTTTCTTTCTTTCTTTTTTTTTTTTTTTTTTTTTTCCGGTACTGAATTAGGATGAGGAAAATAGGAAGAGAGAACTGGATTTCCGAAGGCCATGAAGGGGTCTTCGTTTGTTATTTTTTGTATAGAAAGATGCTTGTTATTCTTCGACCCTTGATGTGATTTGATTAAGCTTGTAACTTGAATTTCGGATCCGTTTATATCCTCCTGGCTAAGCTTTGGAAGAGATATGGAAAAGAATTTTTCGATCTGGTTTCCAAGGAATAAAACCGATTTCTAGACAATACCCCAACTCTTACTTGCCAGCCAATAGGTGGATCTAACTTTTCATCAGAAAAATTAAGTCGATCCAGCTCTAAATTACAGATATGATTCCATTTGTTAATTATGACCCTCACAATTCCTGATATTACCTTTTGCCGTTTCTCCTGTTTTGATAGAAAACTAGGAGACATGCATGCACCGAATCAAAGGAATGGTTTAAACGTGTAATCATCTTGGATAAAACTAGAAGTGAATTATGTTCGTTACGGTGAAATAAGGAACTGTATACATGAGTTCAACAAAAGTAGAACTTCGATATTAAAGTTAAATTTGTCAGTTTTTAAAGCACATTTTAACAAACCTCCAGCCTCATATGCCTCATTGTCAACTGAGATTTAAATAAACAATCTCATATCATTTGAGATCTCACTCTTCCATTAAAAGAAAGGAAGCTCTATGTCACATTCATCTTGCATTTTAATACTACATATTTTATTATTAGATAGATAGGAGCGTTGGGAAAGGATATTATGATAAAATATCATCTTGACCCGTCTAAACGTTATGTATGGAGTGTTTAAAGACAATTAAATATGAACATAACTATCATGCATGAATTGAGTTCAATGGCATGATTGCTTGGCCATTCGGTTAATTAACCATGGTCAATGATTCCTCTATCATGGTCTCGTCTTTGCCACATGCATGCACCTGCACTCCTTATCATGCTGGTCAAAAACATTTAAAAAAAAAAAAATTGAGCTGGACTAAGACCTTTAGACTTGTCTGGATCAAATTCATTTTGATAATTGCCATTACATGGCTTAGGGTATAATGGTCATAGTTTAGGCATCCATGCTTTCCTCGTGCATGTTAAAAGTTCTCTCACCACATGGGATGAGAACATTAGTTTTACTCTGGATAATTTGATGCTATACATAAGAATGGTAAGATATTTAATTTCTTGGAAGTAATATTAGTAGGTTTGAGAAATTTTCTTAACAATTGTTGCCAATATTTTTCTTTGTATATCATAAATAATTTTTTAAACTATTAAAAATTTTAGATATCTTCGATTTCTCTTTAATTGAATATTTTTTAAATTTATTGGATGAATAAATCGATAAAGATTAGTAATTTATAGCATATTCAAGGGTAATATAAAATACTTCTGGCTGGCATATTAATTTTACCATATTAGTACTTGTTTATATGTAAGGTTAAAATCGGATTGGATCCATATTTGCTTTGTTTGATGAATATAGATATGGATATGGATATTAATCAAATATAAAAAATTTATATGTATATTTGTTTTAAATGAATATAAATTAAATATTAAAAATATGGATACAAATACAGATATAAGTCAGATAATTAAGCTACATGATTATAGGATCTAAAATGTTATAATGTAAGTATAAATCAAGTTAATAATATATTAATATAGTTGCATATTTTTTTAAAAAAAATAATGAATACTATATAAAATTAATTAAAATTATAAATAGAATCAGATATTCGTATATTGATTGGATAATTGTCTATCCATATCCATATCCATATTTTTTCTATAAATACGAATATGAACATGGGTATTAATCGGATTTTTAAATTTATATTCATATCAAGATAAATTTGGATATGAAATCAAATATAATCAAATATTACCTATACTACTTTCATCTCTATTTATATATGTATTGTTGATGCTGATCTCCATGAACCGGACGGAGTACCTGGATCACCGGTTCACCTCCCTTGGTTCCTGCAAAACAAACTCCTTACCATAATTTCTCCGGTGGGAACACTCCGATACCTAAGTCATTGGGATGATTTATGTAACAGAATGGAGGAAACACTCCAGTACCTAAGTTAGTGGGGTGATCTAGGCAACAGAATGGAGAGTTCAAATAGAGATAACATAAATAAAGAGAGCATAGATGAAAAAAAAGGAAGAATCAAATTGGCATGGTCTAGGATAGTCTCGGAGATCCCCTCTTATCTTTTTTTTATAAATATTTATCCCAACTGAGAGTAATCGGGACAAACTTTCTTGTAACTAATTACTCTTAAAAAAATTAATTAAGATAATCTTTTTACTGTCAACTTTTGATACTTATTTATCTTTGATCTTGATGTAAGAGTTATCAATTATACTATTTATCAGTTATAATAACCAGGCTTATTCCTGGTCGATCTTTATGAAAACTCTAGTTGATCATTATGATCTCTGCGCGGACGGCCTTTATGATCTCTGTTTGTTCTTTATGATGAATTGATCTTTTAGCCACGAAAAAGAATGGTTAATTAATTTTTCGATCCGATTTACCATAACATATATAATCATTTAAAATACTTAATAAATTGTTGAATCTTCGCTTACCAACCAAATCGTTTTCTCCAAACTTGTAATATTTTTTTATCTCCCGATTTCTTCGGACTCTAGAAAGTTTGATTAGAATTTAACATTTGACGGCGTTACTCTGGGTCGCAGAATTCTCTGATCAATCTCGTCATCGTCGTTTGCCAAGACGGTGTCGGAGTCGGGTGGAGGCAAAGACGACTCCAATGGCTTCCTTTTCGAGGAGATGGTCCTCTCCACCCCGTTCGACCTTTTCCCCCGCCGCCGCCGCCGGCGCCTCCTCCCCCCTTCCACTCCCAACCCCTCGACGAAGACCTTTTCTCCGACCTCACTCTTCAAACCCCCAGCCCCCATCTCCCTTCCCGCCAGATCTCCCGCAAGAAGAAGCATGCCGTCCGGATCGGCTAGGCCCGCGACTCCGCCACCGCTCCCGACGACCCCCTCCCCTCGTCCTCCGGCGAGGCCGGATCGCCACCACCCCGTCGCCGGCAGAATTGCCGCCACCCTCTCTCCTTGAAACCGATTCCAATTCGCATCACGCAATTTCGGAATTTCCCGATCAACCCAGAGGGGAATCTGATGAAAAGAGCTCGGATTCGGTTCTTGAACAAAAAAAGGATCAGGACGAGGATCCTCGGTCGGTCAAAGAAGAAACGGTTCCTCCGGCTGACAGGGCATTGATAAAAGATGACCCCTTTGGGTCAATTGAGGAGAAATTGGAGCTGGTGAGAACGCGGATATCCAAAAGGCTGGATTCACTCAAGAAAAAGGTGGCTTCGGTGTCAGCGGAGAGGAAGGAGCTGGCAAGGAGGCGGAGAAAAGCCACTGAGAGTGTCAATTTGGCATCGGAGAGATATAGGGAGCTGGAGAGGGAGCTCGAGGAGGCCTGCGAGTCCGAGGGTTTTGAGCGGCAGAGGGGGTAAGCGAGAGCCTTGCTCCAGTCGAGAAGAAGGATGAGCTGCTGGTCAGCTTGATGGAGTCCAAGACGCAGGAGCTGCTGGAGTCGCAGATAGCGGTGGTGGAGCAAAGTGTGGCTCTGCTGGAGCAGTTTGCCAAGGCATGGTGCATGAAGAAGGTTTTCACTTCCTCTTAACATCTACTGCTTGCATTCTATACCCAACTTAGCTTGGCTTAACTGATAAGCACTTGTATGGCTTGTACTTTTGAAAGCTGGATCACTTTGGCTCATGATAACCGTGTCTTTTGATATCATGAGTTAATTGGTTGCATTGGATTGGGTAACTAATTACTCATTCATGTTATGCATATACAGAAAGGGATTTGTTCAGATTGGTAGAGATGGTCAGTATGGGAAGCCTACTACATTATATAAATTTACATTACAGCTAAAACCTCTTCTGCTTCATGCCTACACAAGTGCTCTTTTATACTTGGATATTAGTTTTAGTGTTTATTGTATATGAAGTTTCTATCCACATGAATCCTTTTGTGGTGACATACTCACCTGGCATGAGGCTTGTAATTGAAAACATTTTTTGAATGCCCTAGTGAGTGCAACACTTAGTTCTGGAGTTTTGTGCAAGTCTACAAATTGCACAAGAGTCTTTCCATGTCCGTAAGGGGACAGTAATGCTGTAGACATGCATCTGATTAGCTTCGAACTTTTCAGGATCATCATGGATATTGTTGGATCAAATTTCTGCCACAAATCCCCAAAGAAAAATAATATTAAGGCACTGAACAACGAGCGCAATGTTTAAACTAAAAAGAAACTGGGAAATTCTGGAGCTTGAGCATGGTTTGACTCAAAAAGGACTGGTAGAACCAAAGCTCCTCTGCAATGTCAGGCTCCCATCTATTCAGCTGATGGTTTTCTCTTTACCTTGTAATTGTCTATTGACAATGTCACTGGTCTAGATTGCCATCATCTTAGCTTGTGGTTTGGTGACCTTGTTGGAACTTGCTGCCATTTCTTCCAAGATGGCCTAGTCCATGTAATTTTCGTTTGTTTTTTCCCATGAATACCACTTTTACTTGCCTGCTAACATGCCTCATTACCATTGTTGCATATTGTTGAAGTATGGCTACCTGAGGCCAAATCTAACTCCATGAAGTTCATTGTTAACTGGATTAAGACAAGTGCACAAATAGATCTTGCAGACAAACAAACAGTCCCATTGACTGCATTTAAAGAGATAACTCCAAAATCAGGTTCAAAAGACCCAACTTATTAGACTTGTTTGTACTGAATCAATAAACAAAGAGTCATAGAAGTGATGTTGTCTGTTCACATTTCGTGCCCTTTGTTTATGCTGTTGCTTGTGCTTTGGACCACCTTAGCTCAATTAAGGGTACATGCATGACTAGTATTTGGGATAGCACGATCCCTTATTTGCAATAAATATGGTTTCGAGTGAGGATTTGTTAGTGGAGATTGAATTTATTTATGCATAGCTGCAGATAGATGTGTTTATGAGGTATTTTTAATTTAAACGAAACTGTCTATGCTTTTTGGCATTTTAAGATCTCTAGATGTTTGTAAAGTTTGGTGCTCTTAGTGATAAATCGTTCTTTAATTACAGAGAATGGTAATGAATCTAAAGATCTTTTTATTCATTGTAGAAGAAAGGAGATGGAACTTTTTTTTTTTGGAAAAAAAAAAACTTATTATTTTCTCTAAAGCTAGATAAAATGAGAAACCACTTAATGTATTCTTCAGGAATTAAGGGGGAAAATGTGTTCGTTCTACATAACATGTCACACTGCAAGTAAAGTGGACCTAGGTGACCTGATGTCCAAAGATGGAGTTTACGAGACCAGCATATAATGATTTTTGAACCCTTTGATTCTTAGAGATTCTCTTGATCAGCCTATTATGTTCTAAGTTAGGAGATAAACATTTTGTGATGGCTGCATTTGTATCTACACTCCACGAGGAGGTGGGGGAAAGTCCTGAAGGAGAGAAATTCTTGTTTTTCATAGCAATAGAAAATCTTCTCTCCCTTTAATGCCATCAAAATGTCATGTTAGCATCTTTCCTTTATCTGCACCTATTTTCTCTCCTTTGCCTTTTGATCTACCTGCTCATCCATTGTTTATTGCATCCTTCCAATTAAAAGAGTACATTAAAAGAATTATATAAGCCTGCCTCTCTCCACAATCTGGATCGATCCTCTTGCCCCTCTCCTTAATCCACTTACCTTGCTCGTTCCTCCCTACCTTCCCCCCACCCTCTGACACAGACATATTCCAAATCCAATTTCTCTCATCTTCTGTCCAACATTTCAATTCTTACTTCAATCTCTGTATATCACAAGGTCAAGATTTCCCATCTTTTGTTTTTTGAGGCATGTAGTCTCTAGTTAATTTCTCTTCTCATTGTGGTAACCAAAATCATTATTACATCCATGACAGGCCCCCAACCTATGTCTTTTCATGCATGTGGTGGGCCAATTCTCCTGCATCTCTTTAGTGCCAATGTACCACACCCCTTTCTTTTTCAAACCCGAATAGTGTATTCAAGACATAGGTTTCTGGCAGTTAGCTTTAAAAAATCTAACCCCGAATAGGCTGTTAGCACAAAGTACTGCCTGTGGAATATTTTGCAGTTAGATTTTTTTTCCCTGTAGATAGAAGCTTTAATAAATAAGATGTGTTCTTGTAATTAACACTTAAAACAGTTATGTTTGGATGTTTCTGCCAGAAAGAATGGTAATATGAATTACAGCAGAATGACTGACAATTGTTGGCAAATATGTAAAAGTTATTTCTTTGTACTACTGCATGAACTGTTTGTATTTATTTTCCCTCTTTGTTCTATTTTATATTTAAAATTCTTACTTTTTTGGCACTGAATTGCTGCAATTTGTTACTAATTGTTTGCAGGATGCTGCTGATTCCACAGCTCTGGTTTTTAAAAATGCAGAAGACACATCTTGCAAAAAATTAGAAGAATGGCAATCATCAATGAAATCATTGGAGATCAAGAAGCTAGAAATGGAAATTGAATCATGTCTAATATCTGAGGCACATTTGCGATTGGGACATGCAATAGATAGTTGGTTGAAGATGACAAGGAAAAAGATGGTTGAAGATGACAAGAACGAAAAAGAAATGTTGACGAGAAAGGGGGTTATCCTAGCAAAGGAAATGGATGAACTATTAACATTGGTGAGATCAAAGGAAGCAGAGATTGTTGAGAATAATTCTCAAATCCAAGAAGTTGAGAATAAAATTTCTAATGCAGTATCTGAGTTTCATGAGACACAATCTAGTATCGATTCGAAGCATGACAACCTGCAGGCAGCCCTTTTGAGGGTTGAGTCAGAAAGTGAGTTGTTATTAGTGAAAAGAAATGAAATCGATGAATTGATTTATCTAGCAGAAACAAAGGAGTTTGAAACTGATGGAGCTTGCTAGTGTCTGCACTTGGTTGGGTTGAGAAAGAGTTTGGCAGCTTCCGTTCTGAAATCCAGGGTGGATAAAGCAAAGCTTGCAAAGATGGAAAATAGAATTTTGGAGGTCTTCCAAGTACTTGAACAACAAATCTCTGCTTCAAGAACTACTCTGCAGGTTGACTATTAATTTTAGCATTAGGGCCCCACATATCAATACTATTTGAGAATTATAAATCATTCCATGCCCACAAAATGCTTACTCCCTATGTTGTCAATCATGTCATACGTGCAAATGTATTGTACATCTTCCACATAGGCACAGGCATATGCTTAAATAACCTTTGTTTTCTGTCAGTGGACCTCGACACCTTCCTGTAACTATCATCTTTTTTTATTCTGTAGGAACTATCATCATCAAGAGCAATCATCGAGGAAGAAATTGTTTCATTTAAGCAGGGGATAGGCTTTATTGACAAAAGAGGCCCTGAGCTGGAGGCTGAAAAGAAAGATGCTGCTGCTGCAAGAAGGTTCAAAGAAGCAGGGTGAAGTTCGAGTGTCTCGAAATCTGTGATAGGCGAAAGCGTGAAGAATATGAGCGACAAGGGTAAATCTCTGATTAGGGTTTCCTCCGACCCCTCCCAGGGGACGATGGAGCAACCGTTGAGTAAGGGGAAAGAATATGGGAGGCCGGATTTCCAGAAGGAGATCTCGGCGAGCAGGGAGGGCAAGGGGCAAGGGGCTTCATCCTGCCTAGTCGATGTTCGCAAGCTTAATGGACTGCCTTAACCTCAACCTACAACCAGCTCTCTTCACCTGCAAGATAAAGGCGCTTCTTCAGCTCCTCTTCCTGGTCTTAAAGCCCCTTCGGGAGATTCCTCGATCCCGAACGTCAGAAGCAGGGATGGAGCTCCGGATCCGTCAAGAAGTTGGGCGCAGGTGGTCCAAGGGGTTCGAAAATTTTGGTGGAAATCCTCAAGAGCTTCTTCAGGTGATATCGAAGCCCTGGAAGAAAGGTTCTCTAAGGTCATACATTTCTCCGACGATGAGGTAAGTACTGCTAAATCTCTTCTTAAATTTTCGCTTTTGGGAAAATTCTTAGGACGAGGGCTCCCTTTGGAGTTCATCCAAAAGGAGCTTAAGCTTCGATGAGGAATCAAAGGGACTCTTAATGTTTCCTCTCTTTCGGATAGGATTCTGCTCTTTCGATTTTCGTCTGAAAAGGAGAAATCAAGGGTTCTCCTTAAGGGTCCTTGGTCCCTTGCAGGTCAGCTGCTGGCCCTAGAAGAATGGCGTCCGAACTTCAGACCTAGCCGTGAGAGTATCAATCAAGTTAGGGTCTGGGTCCGAATATCTGATTTGCCTGTTGAACTTTGGGAAAAGGAGAAAATCCTAAAGGTAACTTCGGTTGCGGGTTCTCCTTTGTTCTTGGATGAATGGACTGAAACTACCACCAGAATGGGGTACACCAGAGTCTGTGTGCTCATTGATGCCTCCTTACCTATCTATCCGGGAACTAGACTGAGGGTTAGGGAACACAGCTGGTAGCAAGAGTTTATTTACGAAGAGCTTCCTGAAATATGTTATAGTTGTGGTTATTTCCAATTAGACTCTAACATTGAATATGAATGCTTGAATTTACCTGAGCATCTCAGGTTCAAGCCTGTTTATGGACCCTGGATCCGTGATGCTAGAGTTTTGGTACATCCTCTGCCTTCTGGCACTTCTTCTAAGATGGCTGCTAACACTGATAAGGATGGACAAAACTTTTCATGGATCCGGGTCAATAAACAAACCAAAAGGACCTCTCCTTCCAAGAATAATTCCAAAGTTCCTGATAACCCTCTTCAAGGCTCTCGGTTTGCTCCGCTGTACCAAGACAATGGGAAAAAAGTTTATTTGGTCAATACATCTTCTGTATCTTCCTCTTATCAAATGGAATCAGCTCTGGAGGACGTTGTTAAGGAAAAGCAGAAGCGATCTCCTCCCAAAATGACTTATAAAGGAAGTCCTCCAAGATTTGATGTTGCTCCTTCATCTAAAGTCCTCATCCGGGAATAGGGGACTCATTCTCAAGACTCAAGTAAGCAATTGGTCCTTTATATGCCAAAAGCTGGGAGGAAGAATACAAATGTTAGGGAGATTTGAAAGCCTGTTGCAATTTCGCATGCCTCAACATCCAACACCTTGATGGAATATGATCTACCATGCAGATCTAACTCAGATAAATCAAAGGTACAACAGAAGAAAAACACAGGTACGCACAAGAACTATATGGCCCAATTAGCTAAAGTGCTTAAAATCCTCCCAGTCATAAAATCCCCCCGTAGTCTGGGAATCAGGTTCCATCCTTGCACTCTTCACCTTTAGTTAATGTTCCTATAGCTGAGTCTTCAGATATCAATTCCCCTCTAGATTTTTCCAAGGGGAAGCATAGTTCTATGTCTTCTCAATGAAGATCTTAGTTTGGAATTGTAGGGGGGCTGCGAAAGTCCCGTTTGTTAATTATATGAAAAATATGTTAATTGTATGTCTGCAGATTCTAGATTTATGGCTGCTGGTCTTGGTTCTCCGGATGCATTACTCAACTATGCCTTCATTGCTGCTTCAGCTGGGAGTTACTTTCGTTCCTCGGCACTGCAACGTGTGCCAGGTCATGAGAGTTACTTTCGCCCCTTGCCATAACATGTGCCAGGTTATGGGATTTATGACTTCTTAGCTGCTGCTTGTTCCTCCTTTTGCTATGCTGCAGGAAACTTTTTTCTTATTTACTCTACTACTAAGCCCCGACACGAGCCCATGAAGCTGTTGGAACATTCTGTTCGAGGGGACTTATTACACTTTGGGACCCTACTTCATCTGCACCGTTACTACGTGCTCTTTCCTGGGGCTCAGTCGCTACAACCTTGGTCGCTGTTCTTTGCTCCTTAGATACAGCTTTCTCTTGCTGCTTCATGCTTTGGGATGTTTATAGTTGCTGTTGCTCAACTTTGCCGTTTGCTCTCCATGTTTCTTCCTTTGGGTTCTTGTATATTTTGACTGCCTTCTTTCTATGCTTGTATATTCATCATCTTTTTGTTGTTGTTTTGGGTTTCTTTGTATTCAATCTTGGTTAGCTTTGTAAACTCTCTTTCATTTTAATATATTTCAGCTTGGTTGGGCTTTTTTTTTTCAAGGATGAATAGCTGCTGAGGTGAAGGCACCGAATATTGAGAAGGAAGACTTACAAATTTGAAGGGAGAAGGCTGTTTTGGACCTGAAGAAGTTAGAGGATATCAAAGGTGTCCTTGACAAAATACAGTAGAGCGAAATGCTAATTTCACAAGATCAAAAAGAGGCAGCAATGACAAGTTTTAAGGGGCTCCAATTGGTAGCTGCTGCTGCTAGGGCAGAGAGGGCAGCAGCTCTTGAAATAGGTGATGATGAAGAAGGCGACATATTACTCAAGGATGCTGAAAGCACAGGATGCAAGGCAAGGGAGCTTTGAGAAGCCTATGACCTTGAATCAGAAGACAAGGAGGAGACATTGGACCATTTTGTTTCCATAGCATGCATTGCCGATCTTGGTGGACAGCATTTAGCTGAAACGGCTTCATCTTTAAAACTACCTGTAGCCAGTGGATGACAATTGTAGATGGTAATATGGACATCCAGTCTGAAGGGCGATGTGCTAAACTTGCCAGAGTGAATGGAACTTTTCTTCAAAAATAGATCATGGAGTCCAATCATTTTCGGCTGCGACCAATTTTTTTAAGGCATTTTTTTGTTAGTGCGAGCAAGTCCTTTTGTTTCTTAAATCAAGATCTGAAGCAGGTAGAGATTTTTTAAAAAAATTTTCCTATTTTGTTTATATTTGAGCGTGTCTTTCTTTTTCACCCATTTAGTTTTATGGTTGAGTAAATATGTAAGTTTAATTTCATTAAATTGTAATGCACTGCATGATTTGCACATATCAGAATCGCAATAAAACATCCAAGATTAAATCTTGCATGATATATCTTTGGCTTTCCGTAGTTTTGCTCGGATGCTTCTTATGCAGTGCATTTCTATCATTCAGCCATATATTATCTTGATTAATTCTATCCGTCGATTGATTTTATATGGATTTTATTGCTAGGATATGTGGTATGTGATGTTGGTCTGTTCATTGTTCTCATTTTTGAAACCACATTGGTCTTGTCTCTCACCGCCATGATTTCACATGTGAAATAACATTGAGCTGATGCAGAATATTTTTGTTCAGATCAAGAAATGGAAGCATGAGGAACCAAGCTGATTTGCCAATTGCTGGATGGTAAAGACATTTCAAGACCATGGTTCAGAAGTTCCTCCAGAGAAAGCTTCGTATACAATTTGCACAGGAACAGCATTACACAAACAATAGCAACTTAAGCCACATAACTTTGAATAGCACTGGTTGCAGGTAGACATACGGTCAGAGAATTTTAGAAAATTACATAGGAGGATGGAAGCATCTTTCAGCATCCAACTGGAAACCATCGTCTGTAAAGCCGGGTGCGCTCCAGCCTCTTCTTCTCATTCCGGTACATGGCACTCCTCTTCTCTACATCACCAATGGCTTCTTTGTGCTCCTTCACCTATAAAGCAACGAGGAACACAAATATATATGAGTCCTCCAGCAGAGAAAATCAAGCACCTCAAAATCATCCAGTCAACCTTCATTCTAGTCTTCTGTCCTTGGAGGTCACGAGATCCCCTCTGAAATATCTCTCCGGTCCTCCAGGCCCCTCCGACAACCTTGCTCGAGCTCAGACCATCGTCCGGATTCTTCTCCTGCACCACAGATTGCTTCTTCTCTAGAAGAACAGGTTTGCTCCATCCATTATCATTCATTTGTTTCGTGGTGGATGTGCTCGCATAAACTCCACCGCCCTTATCCAATTCATAGCTCAGCTGCGAATCACAGGCAGAAAGGAAGGTAAAGAGGGAAGGATGTCAGATTCCAACTGCATTTGATGATAGAAGGTTCGGTGGTCTTTGGTGTTGCTACTTTATTTTATTTTGGGTTCTCGAATGTCTTTCTTAAGAAATTACCTGTCGGATCCTGGTCTCGAGTAAATGAAGGCGATCCATGAGGGAACCTTTGAGATGGACGTCGTGCAGGGCTGATGGCAAGGACAAGCACTGGTGATGAGAAGGCCTTGCAGCGGCCCGCCGCATGTCCGCAGCGAAGTAGCCCTCAGGTTGCCATTGCTTCTCTTCCAGCTGCCTTAGCTGCATGCATTCAGAATCAAACATATATATATATATATATATATATATATATATATATATCCCAAGTCAGATGGATTGTATATATATACTGATGCTATACATTCGTTTCTTTCGCACGTAAAAATCTTAATATATAATTCAAGAGCTTTGGAAGAGAGAGAGAATCTTCAAGAGCTTTCATGCACGCACTCGGAGGTCGATATGGTCCAGCCTCCCCAGCAGTGTCTCCGATGAAGGAAGAGTGCCGGCCCTTGCTGGAGTCATACGTCTCTCGGTCCCTCGTAGAACTAAATCATCCATGATCTCTCTCTCTCTCTCTTTCTCCGTGTGTCCTGATATCTTCAAATGTCTAAACCTTCCATCAAATAAACAGCAGATCCCGAATGGTGGAGGCTGATAAGGTTGCGGGCATCCCGTGTGTGTGTGTATATATATATATATATATATATATAGCATATATGCATGCAATGAGAAGATTACTCTCTACGTGCACACCCCTGCCACCAAATTCCGGTCTATGAGGAGAGGAAAACGGATCATGGACCGGGCCGGGTCTCCTCTATCTCTATTGTTGCGGGGTTTCTTCCCGACTGTGAAGAGGTGGCACGGGCCACAAAACGTTTCCATTGCAGAAAAAGCTGACCGTGGCCTAAACTTGTTTCGTTAGGAGTTCTTTATTTGAGTCGTGTACTCCAGCTTAAGACCAAATATGGATCTCGACAGTAAGAAGAAGGATTGATTAGTTTGGATGAGGCTTAATTTGTTTTCTATGATTTACTACTAGTTCAAACAAACATTACATGGATTACGTCCATCTAAAAGTTTAGATTTCTCTATATTTTGTAAGATATCATATGCAGTAATGCAAGTACTCTAACAGTGCAAGCACACCTTCAGAGCGCTGCATGATATATGAAGTCATTTATAGACTTTGCAACAAGGCTAAAGATAAATTACACTATGATATAATGCTGCAAATATTGAATATTATTGCTCAAATTACGATTGTGTGTCGTGTTTATAATCTGGTCGATTGTAAAAGTGTGGTTAATACTTCCTCATGTAGCATTTTGCATGCATGATACATAAAATTCAAATGATCCCAACTTTATTATTTTCTAAATGTTAATATTTATAGTCTAGCATACATCAAATGTCTCAATTTACGCAGATCACTCATGCGGCACAACTAAGAATTTTCAAATAGAAGTGGGTTTTTTTTTTTTTTTTTTTTTTTTTTTTTTTTTTTTTTTTTTTTTTTTTTATGGTATTTTTATCAATATAAGTAATGAATTACTTTTGAGTAATGACCCTAAAAAACATGGTGTCGATTGTCCAACCCAGATACTCCTAGTTTTTTATCTTCCAGTCTAACTTGTTTGTTGTCAGGTGTTTCCCCCTTTTACGTAACATCTAACAATCTTTTTTAAAAATCTATAATATATTAATAACCAGAAAAGGGTGGAGAGTCGACCATCTATCTAAAATTTGTATTATAATATTAAAAATTACAATATAATTATTATCAAATAGGATAAAAGAAAGAGAAATGATGATTATTTTTTCACAGGTAACAATTTTTTTTTTTGGTAAGAAGGAAGGAATGGGGGAGGCTTCGAGTATAATCCCTTTCAGTCATTATTATAAGGGTCCTATTTCATCAGAGAATATTCGATTAAAGCCGAAGGACCATCTTTTCTATTATACTGGATAAGTATATCATTCCAGCACCATCTTGTGTCAACTGAACCAACAGGACTGGTAGTTTTTTTTATGGACAAAGCTCTTAGCCAATCTAATATTCTCGAGCTCATGTCTAAAGCCCAAGATTAATTCTGAAATTATTCGAGTGGAGTTATTACTCGAACTTAGGATGTACTAGTACGAAATCAATATACATTAATTCTAACTAGGCTATCATGTGAGTGGTAATAAAAAAATTGATTGTTAATTGGACAAGAGGGATTCTTGTTCTTGGTTCATCAAAAAAATAAGTGCCAAATCGGTGAATATCAACCATTCACCACATGCCGAAGCCTATAAATCACCATACTGGAAGTTTTCTAATGAAGAAAGCTCGTATCGCCGCCTCTTCTAAGAAACAATGATTGAGATTAGCACTGCTGTAAACTCACATGATATCTGATGCTTTTGAGCATGCTTCCGAGTCTCCATACTTCTACTCATCCTTCATCCGAAGGAATTCCCTTCTTTTTCTGAGTTTCATTTCATACTAAAAGTTCTTCGGACTATGGTATTCCACCTAAGCTCATTGCTTTGAGGGAGAGAATTTTGTATCTGTCATTGTGCATTCTCTGCAATTTTCTCCCATCCATGAAAACTTATTCCTGTACATACTTTATTTTATCAATAAAGCTGGGTGGCGAAGGGACATTTATTTTCTCCTTAGCCTCCTTTTACTCGAAAAAATATTAATGATGGGAGTTCAATCATCATCTTCTTATCCCCCCGTCTCCACTCTTTTATTTCTTTCTTTGAAGGAAAAAAGAGAGAGGAAAAAATCTTTCCTCCCCTGTATAGAAATAAACAGGTGCTATTCCCCGCGTGAACATCTGAACGAGGATGGCTTGGGCCCCTTTTCTACTCACCCCCATACTAATAAACTTAGCAGCAACAGCACCAGTAGCTCCCATCTCTCTTCCTTCTTTTTCCTGCTCTTGTTGCTCTCAAAACTTTGATCTCTTAAAATTTTTAGTAATAAATATTTGTTTTATATGTTGTTATGGCTAATGTTGCAGCGATTTCTCCCGGACCGGGTTCAGTCGGATGTGCTGGAGCGCTCCTCTCCCGGTACCTGCAACAAAGTCCCCAAGAGCCGGTGGTATTCCGGCGTGGACACTCCGATACTTAAATTAGCGGGAGCTTGAGGGCAACAAAATGGAAGAATTGAATGGAGATAACGTGTGGAAAGGGAAGAGAGTACTTAGCTCCAAGACGATGACCCCCCGGTTATCTTATATAGGTGTGGAAGACTGCCAAACTCTGTTAGGGGATTGATTGAGAATGTCCGATTTGCTCCTAGGAGAATTAGGATAGTGGCCAGGTGGCACCAGGACATGGCCACGTCGTGACGTCCGTTGTAACAGAATTTTGGTACCAACTGGAAGGAGCTCCTGAAGCTTTTGAGTTATTTCTGGAGTGAGAGTGAGTGGTCGGATCCAACAAAAGTGGGTCGGTCCGTCGTCCGAGGGAGAACGTCCGTCATGCCTTCAGGAGGAGCAGACTGATCGGACATCGATGGAAGTGGATCGTTCGGACCTCTACTTCAGTGGGTCGGCCGGTCGGACCTCGATGGAAGTGGATCGTTCGGATCTCTACTTCAATAGATCGGCCGGTCGGATTTCTGGTGGAGTGGGTCAGTCGGATCTCAGCAGGAGTGGGTCAGCCGGATCTCAGCATGAGTGGATCAGCCGGCCGACCGGAAGGTCGCTAGCTCCAGTCCAGTTCAGAAAAAATTGGTTGAGTACAACAGTTAAGAACGATGAGTTTCTTTTGATTCATCGCAGCCATTTCTTGTGCAAAATCATGGCTCTACCAATGTATGTGGAGAATTCAAGTGACCATAATACACTAATGTGTGTGGAGGAATGATAGTCCTGTATTGGATAGGGTGAGAACTTTTGTGGTGCTTTTTATGTTCTTCGACTCATCCATCTGAGTTTTTGGATTTTTTATAGAAGTTTAACATGATATCTGTTTATTAATTATAGTCCCATGTTGGACAGGACTCTTGTGGTATCAGATATAAGTTGGACAACTTCAACGAAAAAGACATTAGTCACATGAACTCTCTCTCTCTCTCTCTCTCTCTCTCTCTCTCTCTCTCTCTCTCTCTCTCTCTCTCTCTCTCATATTTCAAATTGCATCATGAACTAAACATATTTTCCTGCTTTAGTTGTACTCCGGATAGAATTTTTCCAATTAAACCGTTCACCTTTAACCTTTCAGATTTTAGTTTTATTCTCGCTTTGCACTTATTTCATTGAAAAAAAAAAAAACTTTAATTTGAATGTAACATGTACCAAGGAAATGCCACTTACCGTCAACATTATTGTGTTTGTAGCGAGTTTGAGCATGCAAGGTTTGCATGTTTTCTGGCAAAGGCCTATAACCACTAAGGAACTCCCTGTTCTATGCGCAAGAAGGGTCCCATGGTTGGCATTGTCCCTAGCATGTCCTCAATACCACTATAGTTGATATTCCTTTTATTTTCATCTCCAACCAAGCATGCTCTCTTAATTACTAGGATGTCATGAGGTTTTTCATCAGTAAAATTATTAGAATGCCTTTCCTTCTTGCTACAAGTTGCTTTGTTAATTTCTTTGAGAAATTAATTTGTCTTGATGGTCGACTTCGGTGTAATTCTTAGTCAACTTAGGAGATCCTTGTTATATTTTTGACCGCACTCTTTGATTTCTATCACACAAGTATGCATGCATGTATTGTTTAGAATAAAATTTGACTGATAATTTCTTTACGATGAAAATTGAAGTGGGTTTCATTGCATTAAGAACACGATGCAATGATGAATATGGAAATTTGAAGGTATCGAGATGTGTCGAGATTGTGGCCCTGTTTGATCTCCACTGGGGGAAAGCATTCCCTCCAGAACTTGTTTGCATGTGAACTAGATTTTGCCAATGATGTCCCGATTGAACGTGTTATTTTAGTTCCAGGTATTGTTAAATTCTGAAATTTGTATTTCGCTTGTAGCCTGCATCAAGGTCTTCAACAAGAGCAAGACACATTAGATGGAACCAGTGAGAACTGGATTCTGTGATCTTTTTGTTATGTTGATGTCTACCTTCGCGACATGGCTCTCTCAGGAATTCAAAAATGGGCAAATGCAATTTGGATGAGAACCTGTGGTGTTATTGGAGTGCAATAGGTTCTATTATTAGGACCCATATTTTTTGAGGCTGTGTCCATCAAAAATGTTCTATATGTTTTGAATGGATGGACCAAGTGAACTTCGTAAAGAAGCTGTATTACCTGTTATTATTTAGATTTTTTTTTTTTTTAACACCTTTGGTTAGGGTTACTCTGCCTTAATTTTGAAGGATCTAACAAGTTCGAGCAGATTAGGATTATATAATTCCATCGGGTGTGGAAACTTTTATCATATTTTATTCTCTTTTTGCATGAAAAGTTGTCATAAATTCTTGGCCACGGATCGATGAAAATATACAACTTTATTCTACCTCAGTTTGCTAATGTCTCTAGAATGTAGTATATTTTAAATCTCCCTCTCATAGACATTACCCCAGGTGGGGAAACTTGTAGACCTTCTTTTTTCCATTTACACTGGTTGGAATGGAGAAGCTTGCTTAGCATTCATGTTTACAGTTTCTCACATAAACAACAATCAAAAGAAATGATAAAGATCAATGGTAACTCCACATTTCTTCGATTGATTTCATTGTTCCATATTCTCGTAAGGTATGAAATCTTGCACTCGATCTGTATCATTGTTAACAGGTAGACATTATTCTGTTATCTCCCATCTGCCACCTCGAAGTAAAATCACTGCAAAGCATGGACTGCACCACCTGACATGGCCCTTCTTACTGCTGAAAGGATCATGGATACCCATGGGGCGAATCGATTCCCCATAGTCTCAAAGCACATAAACAGACAGAAAAGAGGATATTTGATTTGTCTACCATCGGTAGCAGGTAATTTTCCTGATTAACCCCAGTGGTTTCCATGGCATTTTGGGCATTCAGGGAGGGAGGGAGGGAGATGTGCTAAATCTTATTATAAATTTTTCAACCATGATGCGGAAAGTGATACATTGTTTCCTGCTACGACTAATGTTTCCAATAGTTTTCTTTTTTCTGATTGTTATGTTATCCAGCACTGCAGCAACTAAAAAAAAATCTCTCGACAGCTAAAGAATCGTTTCAGATGCAAGCTGTATGTATTCTGGAGCCCGACCACAAAATGCTGCCGCTGATTGCTCCTTAAACGAAGTGATCACCATGCACCAGCTTTAGCATGTTGGTCAGGACTTGTTAATGCCCATTCCTGCTCGATGTGCTCGCACACAAGTTAAAATGTTGGTCAAGATCCTCCTCTTTTTTTTTGTTTTTTTCCAAGTAGTCCATGTGTTCCTTTGGATAAAAATACTGGATCAGAAATGCATGCACTTCGCATTGACTAGAAATATGTGTCAGCTTTTTCTATATTGAAGGCATCTTTTCTTTTCCCATCTTGAGTTCAAAGTAAAATTTAGCAGGTGTGAATGGTACGATAAAGTATCGGTCTCTTGGTCGGTCATTACAGCCATGTGTGCTCTTCTGCATGCATTACAGATTATTACCGGTTCTCGGCTCGCAAAAATTCCAATCCAAGTTTTGCTAATGAATCGCATGACATGATCTAGATGACAATAACTCGATCCGAAGTGGACTTTGAATTCAAGCTTTTAATTGGAGCAAGTTGGATGTTGTTATGAGCTGTAAACTCCACGGAGTCGATCAAACAGATATCAGCACGGAGTTTTCTACGACCTCCACATGTTATGTTGCATTTTCTCATGGCCATGCTTGTTTGAAGTGACTGGAGGCCAGAGCAATATATTATAAAGTTTGGCAGAGCCATGGGAGCTGGCATTCTTTTCAGGCGCACCATGCATCATCAAAGGGTTTGGTCTACTTAAAATATTTGTTAAATGAATGCGAGCACAAGCACAGCTTGCAGTGGTTTAATTTATGTTTCCCGTTCTGGTGGCCTACATTTCAGGCATTGCATGTGATTGTAGTACCCCAGCAAAGCTCAAGTAATTAGTCTTCGGCTGCCATGGTTATCACCGCATCTCATCAGATGCACCATCTATCATGTATATATTATGTAAACAGTTCTTCATGCGAAGACGCACGTCTTAAGATCCATGCATGATTGCATGCAGGATATTGGCCTGTGCCTGGGATGATGCCCATGTCGTTAGAGGAAATCTGAGCAGAGCTAGCTGTCTCTGGGCCCCTTTGTGCACTGACTAGGTTACTTCAGCTGCCTTGATGACTGCATGACACCCCAAGAATTAGGTAGGAAATCCTTTCAACTGGTGGCCAGGTGCATGCAAACCTTTTTCCATTGGATGGTCATGCAGATGAAACGCGTTATAATTAGATATGGCAATGCTAAACCATTAAATATATTTAACTTATTTCAATTTATCACATATAGAGCTAAATTATCCATTTATAAAATAATTAGATTCGGGTCTCTATTTTTCAATCTATTTAATAAACAAATCAAATTTGAACTGATAGATTTATTATCTATCGTGTATCGATCGGATCCTGTCCAATCCTACTGACCTGATTGCCATCTTAGTTAAAATTTGGGCTCTATAAATGCGCACGAGCCGCTTGGCGATGCTTATAGATTCTCGGCTTTGATGAAGTTTAAATTCATCCATAGATCCCTGGTTCAGTACAAAAATAATACCTCATCACCATTTTTTGTTATTTTTTTGTACCGATCAGAAATGTTATTGACGAATATTTATGGACATCATCCTACGGCACCAGCACATTTGTCACACATGATAGGCTAGCTACTTTTATTATTTGTTTTAGTACATGTAAAATAAACTTTGACCTATATATGATAGTGGACTGGGTCCCTCGTTTCCTGATTGAAAAGCTGGCAAGACATGGATAGGTGACTAAATCCTTCAACATATGCTGTCTTTACGTGCTTTGCTGGTTGCATTTCTTTTCTTTTGTATATTCTCTCCTTCTCTCCACCTAAACTTGGTCCCTAGTTTTATTTATATTTTTATTGTAGAGAAGGTGACGGAGATGGAGATGTTGGGAATGCTTTGGAACTCACTCTTGGAGCCGAAGAAATGGAATCTAAGGGGAGGCCAATGAGTATGACCTTGGATCATTTATTGCTGCACGTAGTTTTTTTTGTGGAACGTTGGGTTACACCCACCCCCTCATTTTGGTTTTGGCTTTTGTTAGTGTTTTTTTCTTTTTTTTAAATTTTCTTTCTCTCTCTCTCTCTTCTTTTCTTTAATTATTCATTTAATTAATTAATTCCTCGACTCGCATGGTACGCCTGCCCACCACCGACCCTTTTTTTTTTCCCTCTCCATGTCAGTGCCGGGAGAGGGCGGTAACTCCATTCTTCCCATCTCACCGTCCCACCGCCCCCGACAATGGACCGACGACGTGCAAACACGAGAAGACGGTAAGTAAACTACCGAGTACCGCATCTACCCGCGATTCAATGCGCCAGCCCACTTGACGTGGGAAAGGAGCAAAAAATGATAATATAATAAAATGATATAAACGCAAGGATATTTTTGCTAAATTTTACTTTTTTGGGGGGGAAGATATTAGAAAATAATTGTTTTTGCACAAAAAGCATGGAATATTCTTCCAAAGGTTAAGTTTAGTGTTTTTATTTTTTTATTTTTTAAACCGACAGCGGTAATTTATCGAATTATACTGATGCTAAAAAATAAAAGAAAGTTTCGCATCACCATCACCAGCACTGTAACTATTGCGGAACAGCTTGGTGATTGCATGGAGCACGGTTCATACAGTGTATGTCATGTACCTTGCTTAAATCACAAGCCATTCCATAACACACCAAGGGAAAAGTAATTTTCAAGATTATACGGTGAAGGAAATAATCGAGACAATGCATGCACAGGAAACTAGAAGATGACGCAATGCTGAGAAGCATGATTCAGATGATGCAAAGGTCTCACGTAGAGGCCTGCAAGGCATGACCCAGCGTCATCATCAGCAGACCACCACCTCCTCAGAAGATGGTGCGGGTGTTGAGCTGGGAACCATCGAGTTCCCATGATGAATGGCAGAGGCAAAAAAAAAAAGAAAAAACAAAAAAAAACAAAACAAAAAACAAAACCCCACCAGTTCTTACCCTCGGCAAACTGCAATCTCTTCACGGGTTACAATAAGATCACAGAAAGCAAAACTTCCAGAGAGTAGGATACAATGCAGCGGCCCAAGTGGGGGCCAGAGCAGGGCATGAGACATGATAGAGGACATGGGCAGATCATGCCCCCCCGGTCGCACTCGCTTGGCCCTTTGCTCTTCTAAAAGCAAGATGGAATCCACCCGTACCACCATTACAGCTCAACAGATAAAAGAACACTCAGTTCATTATTTCCAAATCCTGCATCCAACCAACGGTCCCAGACAACCAGGCTGCGCCTGTAAAGATAATACTTACACCAAACAAACAAACAAAGCGTGTAATAAAGAACACCAGGTTACAAGAATTTAGAAGAAAAAGCCAACCATGGCAAGTGGGATGAACACAGTTTCTTCGACTCGATGTTTGTTATTGCAGCAAAGATGAACGAGGAGCAAGATCACGAAGTCGAAACAAAATGAAGGAACATAAGATTTAATATATCATTACAAAAGTATCTTCTGAACAAGGACGACTTACACTATTATTAATTACACACACACGGAAGCATCTCAAGGGAAAAAACACATGGAGGCTTCGCAATGATGCCTGTGAAATCGTCGCACCGATCTCCCCCTCCGATGCATTACAAGTTTTTAACCCTTTGCCTTTCCATTTACTGCAAATGTATCGCTCCAAACAGCAGGAATGAACATGCAGCCCAAAATGGTATAAATAGAATTCTTTTTTTTTTTTTTTTTTTTGGAACCTTCCTCATGTTCAGATAGCAGGCGAGGCCCTGCCTTATTGTGAAGAATCGATATATAGAGATCAACTGCAACAGTACATGGACAATGTTGACCCTTCCTCCTCTCGCATTTCATCCAACTAATAAAGAATTAAAGCTGCGACTGCCTATCTTCCACGACCAAACTACACAAGGTGACTCCAACTTTCCTGATTCCTAGCTGGAGGACTGGAGTCAAGAGCTGGACTCGACTATAACCGAAAAAACAAAAAAAATGCAGCACGACCAGTGTTTCTATCTACAACCGAACGCACGCAGAATTCATTCACGTACTTGGGGAAAATTTCGGAGGACGTATACCTTTGCTTATGTGCTATGGCGACGAGGAAAGCTGCAGGTCATGGCCCATCCAAATGCAACCGTTCTGTGCTTAGTTACAGTCTAATCCACACTCCTCCAGAACAGGGCCATCCGACTTCGCCAGGAATGGATCGATCCGCACCCACAATAGAGAGAAGATGGAGGCAAGGAGAATGGACCAGACAATGATGATTGTAGGCGTTCTGTTCTGCCGACCAACCAGACCTTTGAGGAAAGGATAAAGGTGGACGATCACCCAGAATGAGAAGAAGAGCTTGCCAAATAGAGGGCCCCAAGATTCGTATCCATTGTTTATCGCATTCGAGACACCAGCCACCACGCCGATGATGTTTACAATAAGAAGCGTGGTAGGAGGGATGAGCAGTGTGGTCCACTTAAATGTGTAGAGCTCTGAAAACTCTTCATCGTCACCAGCCTTCGATGTCACGGTGAAGTTGGTATCTATACCAGCAAGGACCTTCAAAAGTCCCTGGAACACAGCAAAGAGATGCGAAGAAACGCCTCCGATAACCCAAAACTGCTCATTTCTCCACCAGTCAGCAATGCCAATACCACTCCACCTCATTTCCAGGATACTTGTTGCAAAGATACATATGAAAAGCGACAGAAACCAGAGGCTCGCAACGTTGCTCAGCTGCAGGGAACACCACGAGTGTAAGAATTCAAAGCAGATACCAAATCAGGGGGTTCTGTTTCATAAATTATTTGTCCAAAAATTGTACCTCTGGAGTGATAAATTTCCCGGTAAGCAAGCAAACGGCGGGTAACGTACAGTAAGCCAGAAGTGGAATCGATGTCCAAGGATAAACAGTGGCATTTATGTATGATAGGCGCTCCAGCCATTTTAACCCACCCCCATATCCATACCAGAGAGGGCAATGTCTGCTCAAGAAAATTTCCACAGACCCAAGGGCCCACCTAAGAACTTGGTGAAGACGATCAGAAAGATTGAGGGGCGCAGAACCTTTAAATGCAGGTCTGTGTGGTACGCAGTAGATCGACCGCCATCCATGACAGTGCATTTTAAAGCCGGTTAATATATCTTCTGTGACCGAGCCATAGATCCAACCAACCTAAAGAGATAACAGAACAGTTCATTAAGAACATATTTTAAGCCATTTGGAAATCATTATCAAACAATTACTAGGTTCATTGAGAAGAATTACCTCTTTTCCCCAGTCTGTTTTGTCTTCATAGCCACAGCTAATGACATGGATAGCTTCCTTCAATAGTGATGCTGGAGTAGCACTTTTCAGTGTCCCGCCATTCTCAAGGAGCGTGGAAGCTACAAAAACAGGAGACTGTCCAAATTTCTTCTCCAACTTTTGTTCAGACAGAATTGATTTTTCACCCTCGATTCCTGTGAGGAATATTATTTTGAAAGTTATGAAGTTGAAATTTATGAATCAAAGACCAAGGACGAACTTCCATATGTTAGACAAACAGTGGAGACGACAAAATTATGGTATGTACATGGATCCCTATTACACAAAAAGGAATAAAGCATAACCATCAGCGAAAAAGATTTAGACAAGACAGCTTATTCTTAACCCAGCGCACTTTCAGAAATTCATGGTCAGTATGGTCTAAAAATTAATCTGTCAGAGCATGATGGTCTTCTCCGTGCAACTTAAAAGCCAGGGTAGATGCATCAAGCAGCCTTGCACTTGAGATTTGGAGCATGCTACACTTATCTACTTCAAGTTCATTCTCTAAGAAGTTCATAAAAATTCTTTTACAGACACAATTCAATTCTAATTGTTATATAACATTGCCTAACTGCTAGAGAATTTTCTCATTTTTTCTGAATAGTAACTGCCAGAGCAAGTACAGTCCATTAAAATGCTGTATGTTCAGAATTATTTAGGAACCATGATTACTAGAAATCTAAAAGGGCACATCAGATAACTAGAAAAAAAAGCCGGTCGGTAGTATATGATCAAAATAAAGATTCAAAGTGTTACTGCAAGGAAGCATTCATCAGTAATAACAAAATATACTGGAATTTATTGTCTAAAAAAACAACAGCAACCATACCTTCAATGCCCTTTTCAATACCCTCCAAAGCAAATGCAGGCGCTTGATTGTCACCTCTCCTGAAAAAACCCTTCTTTTTCTTTTCCTGTTTAGCTTTCGTGCTCTTCTTCTTCCTTCTTCCAGAACAACAGCACCCACAGCAGCACCACTTTGGCCAGCAGTTGCAAGTCCTTGTTGGTGGCTTCTTGGACTTTGGAGCATCATAACCATAAAGTGACAGTCTTCTAAAAACACATCCAGTTCCGACATAAATTGGCCCTTGGATACCATCAAGACCTTTCATGTTGATCTATATCACAAAGCTTGGTGTTATTCATCCATGGATAGCTGGTCTATAAATATGAAAAGTGAAACTGAAAATTCAAAAGAGAGAACAATATATGTTCAAAGAGCTGAAATATTCATGAGCTGCAATGTCCGTGCTTACATCAAAGAACACTATGTTTCGGTTAGCATATCGATCATGTCGATCAATACCATCGAACCTCTGTGGGAATTGCACATAACATACTTTCTTTCCCACTAATGGATCCATCATGAAACACATTGACTCTCTTAGGGCCTTGCTGTTGTTGATGTAATGGTCACAATCCAAGTTCAACAAATAAGGCGCATTTGTGAGTACAGCGGAGACTCGAACCTGTTGAGACCAATAACAGCAAAAAAAAAAATATTATCATCATTGAATCAATCAAATAAAGAAAAACAAGAGTCTGATGGACAGATTTTTACCAGAGCATTCATAGCACCAGCCTTCTTGTGGTGATTGAACCCTGGCCTTTTTTCTCTAGAGACGTAAACCAAGCGTGGTAGTTCATTTCCCTCCATATCATGCCCACCACTTTGGCCCAAAAAGACCTGATAGTTCATGTAGCAATGAAATGTTCAATCAAAACTGCAATGAAAGGAGCAAGAATTGTTGTTAACTGAGAAGCAGAATGCCCTATAAACTGCATACCTGAATCATTCCTGGATGATCACGGACATTATTTCCAGGCCATGGAGTTCCATCCTGCATTGTCCACCCTTCTTCAGGAACCTTTTGAGCCTTTGCAACCAAAGCATTGATTCGTACCTTGAACTCCTCATATTCCCTCTGCAGTCAGAATAACATTCAGTTTGCATATCAATCACAAGAATCATTGCACGACTGTAACATAAAAAATTGAAGGATCACTCTGCTTTCTTTCACCTTCATTGCTCTCCGTTCCTTAACAAATGATGGTAAGACCTTATCCTTCAGATAATCTATCTTCTGCTGGAAGTACCATTCCGGTGCACGTGGCTCAATATTGAATTTCTTACAGAAAGGGACCCATTTCTTTGCAAATTCAGATGTCTCTGATAATGCTTCAAATGTCAGCATCGCAGCACCATCATCAGACACATAGCAAGATACTTTATTGACCGGGTAATCAACTGCAAGAATGGAGAGAACAGTATTTGCTGTGACCAGAGGGGGTTCCTTCATAGGATCCACTGTACTCACGTATATGTCAACCGCAGCTAGTTGAGAAGGCTGGCCTTCCTTCTCATACCTGAAGAGAAAGGACAAGAATTACGCAAATAGCCCAATCAACCATCTAAAGCAACAAGAATAATTAAGGTGGTAACTGCAACTAACCTTAATGACAGTCTGTCAAGATAAGTTTCCCTTTCAATTGGAATCCACTTTGGGAATTGGTCAAGAATCCATGAAATAGCAAACCAAATTTCACAGATCACAGATATGAGCCACAATGGATATGCATCAGGAGTAGGATTCATGACTCGGTAATGAAAGAAAAACCCCAGGACTACTAGCCGGATTATGATAATCATTCTGTATGGATTGATTTGGCTGGAAGGAATGGGTAGCTTTCTTGATAATGGTTGTCTAGCTTCATCCATTCTAGATAAGAGAAATATCAAGACTAATAATTCAGTATCAGGAACGATAGCTTAAGTTAAAAAAGGAAATAATAAATATTGTAACTGATCGATCACGAAACATACATTAGTTCAATTAAATTTTTGATGCAAGAAAATAACAAAATCAGAAATCACCATCGCCCTAAATATCATATAATAGTTCATAACATAAATTATGATAAGAAATCTAGGGTCTGTCTTCATTGCTTCATTACACATAATCAGCAGGTCTTGGTCAGAGAAATTTGGCCTAGCGAACAAGTTCATTCTGTCAATAATTTCTAGCCAATGCATTATACACTGCATTGCCTGAACAATGTGACCACCCCATTCCATCATTCCCCTAACAAACCTACCAAAGAAACAGAAAAAATAAATATCTACCACTTCACAGAAAAGTTTCTAACTTATGTTGTATTTTCTGTACCAACATTATATTTAAAAAATCCATCATATTTAAAAAATTGAATAAGGTTTTCAGAAGTCCACAACCATAGAAAAGCCAGAACCACTAAAGGTCAATGAAAGTGTCTACAACTCCAGAAACAACAAAAACAATGGGAATTCACACGGTTGGCATGAGAATAATCAAGTGATCTAGAAAATAAGTATGGACAGATTACAGGCATAAAGTGCATCAGATTGTCCATAACTACAGAAGAAATATTAATTGGAAAGGCACATATGATCACCCTTCCATGTTTCTAGAGAAATTTCATTCAAAAAATTGATACAATGCAGCTTAATTATCATTAGCAACAGAATGAGCCACTTGAAAGATATAGTTCCAGGACCTATTTAATTCTGTAAGTTCTTTCTAGATCTATTGTGGTCTATAGTTAAGCAATAAATAATGTACATTATCATCTATATAATCTTAAAACCGTTATTGAACTGGGTGACAAACACACCATCGCTATAAACTAATCTCAAAGTGACTCGTCAAGTTATCCGATATCAAAGAAGCTTCAGGAGCTTACAGTGGTAGATCTGGCCCATCGCCATCATTATCCCAATCTTTACCACCGTTATCATTCCTAGCATAAATTTTCTCTTGCTTCTGCTTCCAGCTCTCCATCCTCTCCTTCCATGCCACACTTCCATAACCATAAGCAGCCAGATCCTTAGAAGGATCCATGGATCGGGGTTGCACTGCAAGAAAAGATTTTTTTCCAACTGAGGCTTTATAAACCAGAATGCCCGGTGTCTCAGGACTTGAGCTTCAAAAGATGGAACATCTGCCATAATTTTTTTAAGAAAGAATTAAAGATCCAATTTTGACTGCCAAATCCATATACCTGGAAGATTGGGATCCGCAAAAGGAAGTGGGTGAATCCTCTTTCCTCCGCCACCCATGAAAGAAGGGACGAGAGCATGCTGTTCCGGAGGAATATCATCAACCTGAAAGGAAGAAAACCCCTTCATGAGTAACCCAGAAGGAGAAAACGATCCAACCAATTGTCAATGGAAAGAATGGAGCAAGCCAAGTACCATCTGGCCATTCGTCAGCAGAGGGACTTGAGGCATTGTGTGAACAACTTGAGGCATATCTACATCACCCCCTCGGCCATAGCTCATGTGGCCCTGCAACATGGCTTCAGCCATGTACTGCATGTCTTGCTTATCCCCTCCGGTGAAATTAAACTCGTTCTCAAGATCATCGATGTCATCCTCTTCCTCATCGCCGGCAACTCGTGCACACCCTGCCAACACAAACAATTCCTAAAGGCTGAGCAGCAACAACCAAAAAAATGGAAATTTTGTTTGTGAAATCAAAGGTTGGAGACCAAAAACTTCATTAAAAACTATAAGACCTCGAAGGAAGCGTTACCTTTGAGACGCTTGAATCTGGTCTTGCACTGAGGACAGACCTGGTTCCCCTCCCGGCGCTCGTATTCATAGCAAGTCCGGCAGATAGGAAAGGCACATTCATTGCAGGCAACGAAGAGCTCGCCGTCGGTGGTGAGGCCGACATCGTCGCCACAAATCTGGCAGATTTGCCCACTGAGCTGCTGCAACGGCTTCGGCTGCAAGACCGGAACGAAAGTAAGGAAGGAACGATGAGAAAAAGAAATGAAGAACTTTTGAAATCCCCTCAGTTTGATGCAACCCCAAACCCAAGAATGCAGCAGCCCTAGAAAAACCTAAAACTCAAGCAAACAAAGACCCGCACTTACCCCCGATTCCCCCTCGCGGCGGATGACGACGAGCTCGTTCCTGTTGTGAGAACCGGCGACTAGACCAGCACTCGCCTCCATTTCCTCGATAACCGGAAAGCGCCGGAGAGATGCTTCCCTTTCGCTCCAAAACAGCCCAAATTCCCTCTAGATCTACCGATTTTCCCAGCAAACCAGCAACAAGATCCAAACTTTTTGAGAAATAGGAGCAAGAAGCGATTTTTCCCCTTCGATTCGGAGAAAGGAGCTCCCTTTTGGCACCCAGGGCCGATATCAGAGCTCCCCCATCAAAGTAACCCTAAGACGGGGAAGCCTTGTGGGAGAGATGGCAGGAGGCCCCCGCCCTCTTCCTCTCTCTCTTATTATTCCTTGCTTCCTACCACCCCGCCCCCAACGGGGAAAAAAAAAAGACAGACCAATGTGAAGAGAAAAAAACAATAAAAATCCCAACTTCGGTTAAGAAAAACTAGAGCAACCCCTCAGAACGAGAGGTAATATAGCTTAATTCAATAGAAAGAGCACGGTAGGTGGAAGTCTAAACGAGAAGCATAAATTAAAAACTAAGAAATAATGCTAGAACCAGCCGCTGGGATTAGGAGCAACCTAAACTAATAGAAATCATTGAAGAAATTATAAGAATATTCCGTCTCTCTCTACGCTTTCCTTATCACTTCCCTCTCTATTTCTCTCGCACAGCCCTCACCTGCCCCCTCTCCGAGAGCTTTTATCTCACTGCCTCCGCCGACACAGCTAATAGAGTCAAAACCAACCCTCTCTCATAATGCCGAGAGAAAGAAGTGTGTGTGTGGGGGGTTGAGGTGGAGCTACGAGGTAGGAAAAGGATAAAACCAGTGTGCCCCGTGGACTCTTTAATCCCGAAACGGCTACGAACTTATTCGGGATAACACCAAAAAAACGACCCGGAAAAAAAAAAAAGAGTAGAGCCGGTGGCAAGCTTGAAATAATGGAGAGACGGACAGAGAGTCGGGAGAGCGTGAGACGAGATCCAGAACGACCGATGGAGGCGGATGGGTGGGATAAAAGTGGGATAGGAAAAAAAAAAACCCGTACCGCTGTCATCCGTCGAGTTCCCCCGTTCGCTGCCCCTCTCCCTTTGTTCCTGGTCCCACCATGCCCCGTCTCTTGCTCCCCTCCGCCAGCTCACCATAACTTTGGTCGATCGGTGAATACTAGATGCGAGACCACCTGGCTCACCGTCCATTAGAGCTGTCTTGGCCAAAAGGGTATCATATCCATCAAGATGGAAAGCTATGGAATGACAAATAGAAGCGAGGTATATCCGTATCTTTGCTAATATGGCAAAAGAAAGATCAAGTGCTATCTTAAGTATAGATTTCGTTGTTTGATGACCGAAGTCATCAAAACAAGTAACTAAAATGTAAGGATCTTGAATAATATATTATCATCATGATCATCCACATCGTAGATCAACTCGATTGCTTATTTAATAAAATAATCAATTTTAAATCTAAACTTTTCATATATTTGATAAAAGAATAGATCTTTGATTGGGCAAAATTTTAATCCATCTCGAATCTGATATAATCTTGATCTTGTTCGGTTCCATTCGGTTACCATATATGGTCCACATCTAACATTATCTGGAATGTGGATTTAAGAGAGAGGAACGGTTTCATATGCGCCCACCGGTAAGGTTACGATGCAACTGCCCATGGCTCCTACGGATTACAATCTTGTTTGATGCGCGCTCACCGGAAAAAATTGAATCAAATCCATTGGGCCCATCGCCGGGCGTATAGCTATTTTTATTAGTCAGGATCATGTTCAATTTGGATCATAATTTTTTTATATATCCTTTCCATCATTGATAAGTATATTAATTTATTACTATTAAGACGTCGAAATAGTATACCCTCCCAATATTTTAAACATATGTTTCAAAAAAAAAATTATTTTTATTTAAAAAAAAAAAAAAAAGTCGAGATTGGCTTGGATTTCCTGAAGCATGGTTGTCTCTCAGGCTTATCTACATCATGGCACCCGTTCACCAACTTTTTTTTATGAGGCATGCCTCCATCTAACGTACACCGGCTGAAGGGGGGAGGTGGAGTTTGAGGGGAAAGTTGGAAGGGACGTGGCAAGGAGACACCCCTGTACGTGCCTCGTGGCAGGGTTTATTGATTTTTGTGAACCGCGTCCCCTTCTAAAGCACCCTGAATGGGGTTGATGTATCAGTACAATGATGCTGATACATCATAAAAACTGATGTTATAATTGTTGTTCTCAGTGGTAGTTTTTATGGTGGTAAAAAATTAAAATATTATTACTGGTGCGTGTAGCACGACTGGTTATGAAACAAAAATTCGAATCTCGATTTAAATATTTTTTAATTAAAAATTTTAAAAATAAATTAATAAAAAATTAATAAAATAATTTTAGAATTTTTGTTGATCGATGATGGTGAAAAAAATGTTAGAGATATATATAATAAAAATTTCATTTACTCAGCTGACATGAGTGATAATTAGATTACCGTATTCATTTTCAGGTAGGAAATAACTACGAAAAATTAATATGCGCTGTATATCGAATATTTTTTGACTGAAATTAGAGGATTGTCTGGAGATGGCCATGCCAGAAATCTAATTTCATCTTTTTTTTAATCAAAAAAAAAAATATCTCTATGTCCATCGTAACTTTTAATTTATTGATTTTTAAATATATCATACGATTCGTGGTAGTTTCTTTTTCTTAAAAGGTATTTATTTTTTTGTGTGCTTATATCATGGCATGATTTGCTGATTTTTACGAGCCATGCTTTAAATGGAGGATAAAATTTAGAAGGAAAAGTTGAAAGGATGGCATGTCGACCATCTTCATATATACCCTGTTGCACGGTTTGTTGAACTTTTGGAAAACTTGTTCTCACATTAAGAATGCTATATAGGGACTATATATTAGTACACTAGCTGATATGGTGAAATTAAAATTATGCATATTATTTTGCACGGTGTTTAAGATTGAAAACTTTCTTAAATCTCATTAAATTGGTTTATTAATCTTGTAAATCATGCCTTTAGAGTACGCCACATAGGGATAGGGATGGCATAATTAATCCAAAAGAATGTAAAATGAAAGAGCGACAAACTAAATTAGTTATGATTTGTGAAATATTCGGCATTGATGGCTTACATGTATTGAATTGATGATATCCAATATAATCATAATAATATTTTTTTTCAAATTATTGAGAAATTAGATTATTTTAAATTTTTCTAGGACCAAATAGTTTTTTTAGGAATTTTCTTTTTCATGAATTAATAAATAACTTTCATTTATTCATGTTGTTTACATTTTAAAAAAAATACAAATAACAAAGTACAAATAATGATAAATAACATTTATATCAACCTAAATTCTACTTATTTTTGTATGCATGACATGTGGTTAGTTTGCACTTCATCACCCATCCAAGAAACCATATCTGGATAGCTGATTACTATAATTAATTTTTAAATTTAAGCTGTTAGGATAATAAATAATTATTTAAGTAGGTAATCGCTAATAACCATCAAAATGGGAGTTACTGTGATGAAAATCTTGCCAAAAAAAGATGCTTATTTCTGAAAATAGCTACCAATCTATATCACAAGGAAAAAGAGGTTTCATTTAATATTTGTCTTGCATAATTTCAATACTACAACGGCATTTCTTTCAATATCGAGCATCTTTATACCTCAATCCCACATCCTATAATTCTATTGTTTGCCATGCTCTTAGGATCTTAAAAATTAAATCATTACTTGATGGTTGACAGGTCACTCATCATCAAGAAAGTGGCTCCAGTCTTGCCTATAAATAAAGGAGTCAAAGTTACGCATTCTATATGGGATTTGAGTTACGAAATTATAAGTATATCAGAGCAGTGAAGCCGAGTTGCTCCTCCCCCTTGTATAAATAGTTAATTCTTTTGTTAGCCTACATATATATTGAATCATAATCATATCGATCAAACCTATTTGTTCTTTCCTAGTCTCTCACTTTTATTTTTTCATATCAATCACTTAGCAATATTAAATCCTCTAATTACTTGGGGCATGAAATTAAAAGATCCTCTAATAAATCCAAGTTATGATCAATCACTAAAAGAAATTCTAATAAAGTCAAAAACACATGAATTACAATTTATTTATCTATCATTTACAATCATCATGCCAAGCTATTATAAAGAGAATATATATCCATTTCTTTTACAAATTTGCGATCAATGCACATGAATAAACATATAAGAAGCAATAAAAAAACTTAACATTCATTATCTTTTTTAAATTTTTTATCCAAAATATCTACATGATCAAAGTCTAATTTACACCTCTATATTATAACCTCCATCAAACTGTTGATGGCTATCCCTAGGCCAGTGCATGTACATGCACCGTATGGCAACTGCAAGTGGACCAATATATATCCGACCTTCATCAATCTCCATTGCTAGACTTGAATGCTGGATCGATGAGAACAGACGAAGTATAACAAAGATTAATTACTCCCGTCCCCAACTGCCCCACATGGTCTAATATTGTTTTATAACGTTACCAAGCGGCGAACATCCATCTGTTCTTCTCTTCTTAATTAGCGTTTACCATTTCCCAGTTACTAGGGGTGGAAAAAAAAGTATATATGCGAGTGCAGTTGTAAAAGGCCACGTATCCATGACCATGTACAAGGAAACAATAAAAATTTATTCAAACATTATCATGCATGCAGGCGTTGACTTATCTAATATATTGGGTGAGTCATCGCATTTAATGACATAGAAAAAAACCATCCCCGAGATCGACTACTTAGTATTAAAGTAGTGTTAGTTGGAGTGCACCATCAAGGCTCATATATGCATACAGATGTCTTTGAATCCCATGAACATGATCGATCAACCTCCACAAGTAGACCCAGGGGCTCAATTATTCATCAGAAAATAATATTGTACTGTGTGAGAGAGAGAGAGAGAGAGAGAGAGAGACATCGCCATGATATCGCAATCCAAAAACTAATTTTAGGACACTGTAAAGTATGCATGGATCGCTAGATTTTGGACAGCTCTAACAGGGAGAAAAGGATGCTTGTAGAGCAAAAGTGGGGATGGTATATATATGCTTGGCAATTTCTTTTAACGGGCATGGCGAGGGGGATTCTTATATATTGCGGCTTTCTTATCAAAATATTGTCATATATGTAGTCTCCAATTGAAGAAGAGAAGTGCAACTCTGGACTTAGCTTGGGATCCTTTTTATGTACCTTGGAACCCAAATGAGAGCTGCTAGCTCTCCGTTTGGTAATGCTCGGTGTCACTCATGCATGCATGCTTCCCCTCGTATATATGGCCCCTTGTTAGGTGACATCAAGACAGGGGGACTTGGTTGGTGGCCGGTGTCCTTCCCATCCCCTTAAAAGCTGAAGGATTCTTTGATGGTGCTCTCCCCTATGTTGGCCCAGCATGATGCATGGCCACGTAAATATGCTAATTAATCAACCCTCTCTCTCTCTCTCTCTCTCTCTCTCTCTAATTTGCGAGCCGTTGTCCTTGATTTTGGAGAATTTTGTAAAACGACCTCAACTTTATTGTCAAATAAGAAAGGGCAAGAATTAACAAGGAGGTTAGGATTATTAGATGCCAGTCCAGCCATGATATATATGCAGTCCACCCATGATATATATGCACATGTATGCTAATTGGTGGATAAAAGGATGAAGTGCCCTCATTAACAAGCATGGAAGACTTTCTTATATTATTATTATTTCTTTTTACCATCTTTCCTCCTCTCCCACTTCCCATGGCAATGACTTTAACTAAAATATTTTTAATATAGTAACATGCATGATTTATATATATACTGCTTCTTCCAACTGGAGTGCTTAGAAAACAACATTTCAACAGTAATGAATCAATGGGCCGGCTTTATTTATTATTCAATTATTATTGTTGGCAAGATCAGAAGGCAATCTCTACCATCTTCTTCCCAGGTCCTGATAATTAATTACCAGTTGCAGGCAGAGACATCAAATTAGCAAGATTTGGAAACTGCGTTGCATTCCCTTTTCTGTTTCGTCGTGCTGTTTAATTTATGATGCCTGTTAGGGAGGCCACAACGAAAGCATTTCTAAGCTGGGGTTTTCTATTCAACCGTATAGGTAGGTTCCAGGGAGAGTTAAAAAGTAACGAAGCAAGCAAGAGTTACAAGTAACGGTCATCCTTACGTTACGGTAATCGCCTCCTTTCAGTTTCAGGCCTCCCACCATATATATATGTTACACATATAAAACTAAACAACCATCGTTCAATATAAAATATAATAAAGGCCCTTGTTTTACTCTGTTGTTGCTCATTAATTATATCAAAAAATTTACACCCTTTATCACAAATAATACTGATTTAGATTTTTCTTTTTCAAAAAATGTTGCATGCAAGCAATTAAAAAACATATGATTTTATGATCACTGACTCAAGTACATAACACTGCCATGTTTTTCAATCAGCTATGGAAGGTATATATATATATATAAAAGTTAATGATATTTGTTATAAACTACCAAATATATTTTTTATAACTAGAAAAAATTGTTATAATAACTTCTTTCGCAAAATATTCATTATAATGATTATTATAGAATTTTTTAATGATCAAGACATATGGCATGTTTCGAGTTGTCATGCAATGTGGACTTGCATTCGGTACCTTTTGATTTTAAACACACAGATTTTTATCAAAAATTTGTTTGACTCATGAACATCTGCTACATATATACCTAGCCATAAAAGTTTTATGTGACTTGGTTGGAGAGAATTCTTTTCCATTTTTTTTATTCAGCACTGCAAAGAGAGAGATAGAGAGAGAGAGAGAGAGAGAGAGAGAGAGAGAGAGAGAGAGGCAGCTCGTTATTATGACTAAACCATTCCAATTTTTCTACTATACTAGCCCATGTCAATTCTTGTGTGACACTTTTATCAGGAGAAGCTCCATGTTTCTTCTCTTCGCCTGGGCTTCCTCCAATCCTCCTCTTATGCCATTCAATCGCGGATAAAGGTATTCAAAGGAAAGCCCGGAGAGAAAGATTAGTAAATGAAAGTGGATTTGTTGAGCCCCAATAATTGCTTTTTTTTTTTTTTGGGTAAGCAATAATTGCTTTTCCCACTACTGATAGAAGTTTTCCGAGAAGATTCTTCAATCAATGGCTAAAAAGTTAGCTTGACCTTTTTTATTTTCCCTTACTTCTTCCTATTATTTTTATACATCCCTCTACGTTTGACGTGGCTCTTCTCGCATCAAACTCAATCCGCATCTCTCTCTCTCTCCCCCCCACCCCCCACTCGATGAGCCGCCACCTTTATGCTCTTTTAGTTTATAATTGCCATTAAATAATTCTAAAATAATAGTTCTGTTAGCCTATGCTATGTATGGTACCTATTTACCAAATAGAAGTCCCTAATTATTTTTCTCCATGTTTGGTTGACAACGACCCCTTTCTAAGTTTAACAACTCCGTGACTCGGCTTTTTAAGCCTCCTCTTTGTTTCCACCGCCGGGAGAAGGAACCTAGGAAAAGGAATATTGGCGAAAGATCATGAGTCATAAATCATTGGGTAGTGATTTACTACTCATAACAATGAGTGTTAAAACTGAATTATATAAGTCAAATTTTGGATGTTGATAGTGAAAGCCCAACCTACATTGACATTGATCACCACTGATTTAATTGACTTGGTCCTTTCAATCCCGCTCAGCATCCATTAATCCCTTTTCTTTCGATTTTTTTTAAATTTTTTTATTATAATTATTATTATCATGATCATTATCTAATATAAAAATAAAAATAAAAAATCAGGTACTTAAATTAATATATTAACTATGTTATTAACGACTCCTCCGTGAAAAAAGTTATTTCATTAAAAATTATAATATAATGCTTTAAATTATATTGAAATAAAATGTTTCTGTGAAATCAATATATACTAATCTACCTGTTATGTTATAGATAGCTAAAGTAATATTATCGGAATTCAATGACTACCGAATATCAATTTTTTTTAGATTTTTTCTCACTCACAATTATATATTCTATATAATCGATTATATCTATAAAAATTTAAAAAATTGACTTAATTTTGAAAAAAAAAAATTCTTTCAAAATTTATGCCAGACTTTTCTAACTTAATATTAAAAAAAATTCAAATATTAAAATTTTAAAATAATAAATATAATATATTTAATAAATAACAAATTTAATTAAATAAATTTTAAATTATATTACATATCCAAATTATTATATATCGTGGGTTGCACATGTCAATATCTAGTATTTTAATATATGCAACGCTTCAGGATATATAGTGCTTCATAAATAAAGTTGGCGTTCGATACAAAATTTTTTATTATTATTAAAAATTGTTTTTATGAAAGGAAAAAAAAAAAAAAAATGATGTCAACCTCGACAATTCGGGGGGAAGGAGAGGGAGGAGCAAGGAGAGAGAGTAGAAAGGGCCCTCCCAACCCCGGCTTTAATAAAAGCTTGGTAGAAGCAAGCAAGAGAAGGGGAATGGAAGGAAAGACTTTAATAAATAGTGATAAAAGATACGGAAGAAGTGATGGAACAAAAATATGCAAAGTCTGATACGCCCCCACTTCCCCCTGACACGCCAGCTGCATCTTCTACCCCTTTCATCAGCAGCGTTCCGCCGTCCTCGTGGGCCCGGGTGAGTACAATGTACAAGAAGATCGTGTGAGAATATCAAGCAGCGTGTACTATGGCGAAGGCAGCGAGGGTAGGACGAAGTGGGCCCGGCCGTGGGAGGTATCCAGCTCAGCAAGGTTCGGTTGCGACCGCCCGATCTACCAATCCAACGGTCGACATCTCGTTACAGCCTGGCAGGGATCCAGACTTTTCCTACCGACAGCTCGCCTTTGCCTGGACTTTTTTATATTTTTTTTCTTATTATTTTATACTTTTCGTTAACTAAAAACCATGACTGTTTAAAAAGTTAAGGACCGAATAATCGGACCGCCCGCGTTGCCTTTCTGCTGTCTCGACTCCCATTCCAACTCGATTATAAAATTAAAATTACTATTTATCATCGTTGTTTTTTATTTAAGGAATTATAAATTTATAAAAGATAATACTAAATAATAATAACTTTAGTTAGCACGGAGCAGGGACACGACATGTCACGTTTTTTTTTTTATAAAAAAAAAAAAAGGGATAAATCATGATGGTAGCTATCCCTCCATACCCATCTCCACCGGATTATATGCAAGGCCGCATGTTTCACATATTTTTTTTATCTTTCAGAGTCACCGGACTATCTTTCCATCTTTTGATGAGTATGTCAGCTTCTCCCACTATCTCAATAGAATATTTCAGAAAAAAATTTTGAATTTAACATGGAATCTATAGATGATGAATGAAAGCACGTATCAACCAAGCTACCATCTTAGCGGTACATGTTTCTTATATAAAAAAATGCTAAGGATCTCAAATTCCCAAAAATCGTAATCATAACTTGGGATACACGTGCAATGATATGATTGGAACTTGCGTTGTTAGCTAAGGGGAGAAAGGGATCGGTTTCGGAGTTGGGTCCCATGGATGCGTGCACAAAACGAATTTTTTTTTAAAAAAATATTTTTTTAATAAAAAATAATCGAAATAGGTAATTTTAAATATTTTTATCGAAATAGATGATTTCGACCGGCGTGGCAGCTACAAGGTATCTGAATTCGTCTTTTTTAAAAGACGAACTCAATTTCACCTTTTGAAAAGACGATTTCTATATAACTATCATTTTTTTAATTTAATTATAATTTTGATATGATATTTTTAAATTAATTATGATATGATAATTGAATTCGTCTTTTGGAAAGATGAATTCAGCATTTAAATTCGTCTTTCTAAGAGACGATTTCAAATAAATTTTTTTTCTAATTTCAGAAATATTATTATTATTTTTTTAAATCTAATTAATAAATTTTAATTTTAAATAAATAAATTAAAAATAAAAATTAAGTATTAATTAAAATTATATATATTATTTTTTGGTAATATTAATTATTATTTTATTTTGAAATAACATTAATTAACTATATAAAAATAATATTAATTTAAAATTAATAATAAATTAACTAAAAAATAACATTAATTGGAAATAACATTAATTAAAAGATATTATAATAATATATTTTATATTCTAATAATTATTTTATATTCTAAAATATAATAAATATAATATAATTTATTATATTATATATTATATACTATAATATAGTATAAAAATTTTTAAAAAAATAAAAATAATCACTAGGTCGATACTATCCGGTCGCCAGCCTGGTACCAGTTCGATCGACAGCCCAATGTCAGTCCGATCCCTTGCTCAGGACCAGTGGCAGGACCCCGATGACCGGACCGGCGATCGGATTTGTGGCATGACTGGGGCTAGACCGGTGGCAAGATCCTGACGATCGGACCGGTAGTCAGACCCTGGTGGCCGAACCGGCGATCGGATCGCACTAGGGGTTGGACCGGGGTTTGGCCGCCGGTCCGGCCATCGATTATAAGAAAATGATCGGACTGACACCGGGCTGTCGACCGAACTGATACCGGGCTAGCAATCGGATGGTATCGACATGGTGATTAATACTATAGTATTAATCACCATGTCGATGGTATATAGTATTAATCACCATGTCGATACCATCCGATTGCCAGCCCGGTATCAGTTCGGTCGACATCCCGGTGTCAGTCGATTCCTTGTTTAGGATCGATGGCCGGACCGGTAGCCAGACCCATGTCCACCCCCCGGTCCGGTCGCTGGTTCGGCCCCCGATCCGGTCGACAATCCGGCACCCGATGCGGCTGCCGATCTGGCCCCGATCCGGCCACCGGTCCGAGTGTCGGTTCGACCACCAAGGTCCGACTACCGGTCCGACCACTAAGATCATGCCACCGGTCTAGCCCCAATCATGCCACAGATCCGATCGCCGATCCGGTCGTCGGGATCCTGCCACCGGTCCTGAGCAAGGGATCGAACTGATACCGGGCTGTCAACCGAGCTAGTACCGGACTGGCGACCGGATAATATCAACATGGTGATTAGTTTTATTTTTTTTAAAAGAATTATGCTATATTATAGTATACAATATAATAAATTATAATATAAAATATATTAGAATATATTATTATAATATTTTTTAATTAATGTTATTTTCAATTAATGTTATTTTTTAGTTAAATTATTATTAATTTTAAATTAATATTATTTTTATATAGTTAATTAATGTTATTTCAAAATAATATAATAATTAATATTACCAAAAAATAATATATATAATTTTAATTAATATTATTTTTTATTTATTATTTATGTATTTAAAACTAAAATTTATTAATTAGATTTTAAAAATAATATTATTTTTAAAATTGGAAAAAAAATTATTTGAATTCATTTTTTAGAAAGATTAGTTAAATTTTTTTTTTCATAAACAAATTTAGTTGTCACGTCATAATTAATTCAAATATCATATTGAAATTAAAATTAAATTTTAAAAAAATGATGATTATATATAAATCATCTTTTCAAAAATAAAATTTAGTTTCTCTTTTGAAAAGATGAATTCAAACATCCCGTAACTAGGATTAATCATATATTTCAATAAATATATTCAAAATCACATATTTTGATAATTTTTTTAAAAAAAATATTATTCGAAAAAAGAAAAAAAAATCTGCACAAAACGGGCAGCGGGCAGGGGTGTGGGGAAGAGCGGGGCGACGAACTAGGAGCAGTGTCGGCAGCTGGCAAGTTGACCAGGAGTCCGCTTTTTATGTGCGTGTGTGGGTGTGATTGGGAGAAGAGAAGCAGGGAACGCTGAAACAAATCCCCTGGTCCGTTCGATGGGAGGCGTCGCCATGGTGGGGCTCGCCGGTTGCCAGCTACTCAGGCTAGGCTTCACGTCTTTATATGCTGAAACCATGATAAATTATAATTTCTTTTTTAAAAAAAACATGATGAATTTATGTACTACCAGGATCAAAAGACGAATAAAAAAAGGGCACAGATCCTTAAAGTAAAGAAGCGTGCAACTCATGGGAAAATAGAGAACATGGGTGGTCAAATGAAAGCTCATGCTTGAGCTGGCATGGTTGGCATCAGCCATGCAATAGGAACACGTCTTGGCTAGTGGGCAATCTGCATTGAATGCATTCTATTATGACTTAGAGTTGGCAATCCTTTGTTTTTTCAACCGGGTTAGTCGGTGAAATCCCTTATCGATACTCCGATGCTTCCGCCAGTGCCATTCCACGGAGGATGAGATGAAGAAGTTGCACCGAAATGACGTCTTTTTAATTTTTGTTTTTTAACTGGAGAGAGAGAAAGGGGGAGGGGCCGCGGGGGCGGGGAGGCTATTCCTAATTAGTAACCTACATTGGGATACGCTTTGCTAACTATCCTATTTGATACCTATAAACAAGATTTTAAATCTTATAGAATAAAACTATCCTGATTTTTTTCTAAAATGGAAAGCATCCCGCCCGGTCAGAGATGTCCAATGTATTTCTATTGAAATACTGGGATGCTGCTGGATGTCTTGTCTCGATATATAGGATAATATCCCATTCTAGTGTCTCGTGGAATATCCTGTCAGGATCTAAATTCTTGTTTATAAGATTTTTTTTTTTTTTGGTTAAACAAGGATCAGAACCGCTATATTAACTTTATTATCAAGAAGACCGGTAACAGGGAAAACAAAAACTTTGTGGCTATCCTGCAGAATTCCCTGAGAGGAGAAGTTTGGCGATCTGCCTTTTATCAATGGTGAAGAATATATATAGATCCAAGCAAATCTGACAAAATTAAGGGTGGAAAAGGGTTCGGAAGATTTCCAGCCATCACATAGACCCAACCTATCCCTAAAAAATTATCACAACATAAGACTGGGCGAGAGCATTTAGCCTTCGCATCATGAGTTTGGATTATAGTTTTCACGAACAAGGATGATCGATCTTCTTCCACGATATGCATCACAAAAATTTCGAAACGCTTTAAACTTTTCTTTCATTCACTTGCACAAATTTTAAAGTAACTATCGTGTCAATATCATGAAAAAATATTAATCATTCTTTTGAATATGATGCAAATTACAAAGGTGTATGGGTACATGATGTCGACTCGATCGAGCATATTGATGTTATCAATAACAACAGCAAAAAAAAAAAAAAAAAATGGCATCGCAGTCGAAAGCTGCAGAAATGCGAGGAGGTGTTTTGCCCCAGGAGCCTAGCACTTTTGTGACCATGAAAGAGCTTTTAGAGCTGCAGTTTTAAATATGTCAACTACTCTGAAGCAGTTATAAACATATCAAAAAAATTTCTCCATGAAGATTCCAATGTAGCAATGCATCATTCCTCACAAACTACATATCATATAAATAGCATCAAGGATAGGATAGGTAGAGCTTGTACCAATTCAGCCAAGGGAGTAAGATTGATTGGAAAATGTAGTTGCATGCAAAGTGAATTGGAAGAACATCGAAGTCCATTTTCCGATGTGAAAGATGTAACACAAAGCAGTACCCATCACCACTTAGAGACCATATAACTTTGGGCAAAGTACACATGTGATTGCTATAATAACTGAATTAACTAGAGTAAAATAGCACGAATTTATGAAAGAAGTATATTTAAGAGAACATGCAAGGCACACTGTGTTGGGTGACCAGAATGCGTGAAGCAATGAACCATAACTAGCATAGAGAAGCAGCTTTGTTACATGAATCAAAGAAACGATGAAGTGTCGAGTTTCCAAACAGGAGTTGTGCCCTGGCAAGTTAGAAAAAAGGGAATATGAGTAAACCTAATCTATCACTTTTTAATAAATTAGGACAGTAAACAAAAATATATGCAGGAGCAAGCAGTTGTTCATTCACAAGGAGTCAAAGAAACAACATACTTTTAAAAAAAAAAAAAAAAAACTAATATGGACCGGAAACAAAAATTTAATGCTGGATCTCGGTTTTAACAAATTACAATCAGAAATTATCCTCCTTAATGTAATGGATACGATGAAAAGGAGATCGAAACCACCAAGCTACATTCATTATTGCCTATTAGCTCTAATAAATATGCTTGCAACCCCACAACAAAAATTATATGACACCGTTGATGTCTTAGCTGCTCTGCCTATCATGCATGTGAAGACATGGACAATCCTTGCTGGCCCAGACTTGCTCAGAACCTCGGGTTGATCCATGATTAAGGTTTATGAAACTATTGATGTTGTTGCTGCTTTGCCTGACGAGTGTGTGAAGACATGGACCTAAGCTTTTTGAGTTGATATACTGTAAGTCGAGGTCCCTTACTAAGGGTTTGGAGTTGGGGTGTGAGGTGAGTAGACTGGAAAATATTACCTCGCTCTCCATTCTATTTTTTTTCCCATTTTCCAGGTGTTTTCATCTTAGACTTACGAGGGACTTTGTATAGATCTATAGCAATCCTTGAGACTCATTAGCATGCTTCCATATCATTGTCCCTCCGGGCCAATTTTGCCTAAATAGGCAGTAAGAATATTGTGTTTTTTAATGTTTGACAGTATTTTATAAAACATTAACTCATATTTGTTCCTTTTGTTCATCTTTTGCCACTAACTTCCTTAATATTTTCCATTCATGTCAGGGATTAATGCTCAACAGTCAACATGGATCGATTAGAGTAAGGATGTAGACTTGGCATAAATGTTTTCAAAGAAAATAAACTACCATGGAAAAATTTATGATTTAGTTATGGTAACCATTAATGAAATGTTATTTTTGAGATAGAACTGGTAAATGTTGTGCCCTTTTTCTTGGCAGAACGCATCGACTTCATAAGTTGCCTTATGTTCGTGCAATAATAGGGAGAAATGTGGCATGAGGGCAGGATCAAGTTGTCAGGCACGCATACACCTTTAGGATTCTCGCCAAAAGGAAGCAACGGAGTACAAGAGTCTAGCCACAAACTCAGTTAAGTGCGAGTTTTCTCGAGGATCAGAAAGCACGAGAAATATAGTTCTAGTCACCTACCATAAAATTTAATTACAAGAATGATATAAGTCAAAATAACTATATGCATTACTTGCATCTTTTTTCTACATCGAAAATAAAAATTTCTACTCCTCGATCTACCCAAAAGCATCTAAAATATGAAGGAATCTACTAGTAGTTTCAACCAGTTGCCCTATAAATTGCCCAATAATAGAACAAAAAGGAGGAGCTACTTTCCTTATAAACCAATAACCCAACAATAAATAATGATTCGGTATTTGGATTTTTTGGAATTCTAGCTTGCAGGATGTTACGTGTTTGCTCCCATAAAAACCCGCTACCACGAAGCAGCCACGAAGACCCACGAACCCCGACCCACGCGCAACGCACGGCGTGGGCGGGCGCTCGGCCCAGCGTGAAAGCGTGCGCGCGGGCGCGCGCGGCCCAGGACACGCACAGCACGCGCGGGCGTGCGCGGGCACGCGTGGGCTCAGCCCAGCCGCTTGCAACGCCCCTCTTGGGGTGTTTCCCCGGTTTTCCGTACAGTTTTTCCTTTGTTTCTCGCGGTGTACACGCAGTCCATGCGATTTCTCGCATTCTGGACCGTCCGATCGATCGATCGGACGCTGAGATTAATCCGAGCTTGAGTAGGCTTGATCCGAGGATATCTTGTACGGATTTTGGCGTGATCTGAGCCTTTGTTCTTTGATCTGACGGCTTGAAAGTATTTTGGACTTTCTGGACTCATTTTAGATCTGTTTTGGATGCCGTTTCAGATGATTATTTAATCACAGAGAGCCTGCGATCTTTGATGCATACAGACACGGAGAGAAATGGAGAGAGAGAAAAAATCCAGAGAAATTTCAGAAAGATTTCTTCTTCGATCCAGGCACCAGGAAAAGCTAGAGACATGATATTTGGGATTTTTCTCGTGCTTCTTTCATCCTCTTTTGTTTATTTATTATGTCTCTTTGTTTTTAATCTGACATTTGTTATCTGGATATTTGTATTCCTTTTGTATCCAGATTTGGGTCAGATTATAGTGGATTACTCCTTTCTTCTTGGTGGACGTAGGCAATATTTTGTCGAACCATGTAAATATCGTCTTCTTTTAATTTGATATATACCTGTGTTGTGATTGGTTAATTGCCTAAGTGAGTAAACAGAAATTATTTGGAGGCCTGAACTAGTTTAATCCACTGCGCACATCCCAACAATTGGTATCAGAGCACTGGGATGGCATCTGACGGGCAACCAAGTTCTTCTCCAGCTCCTGAGACGGTTATTTTTCATTCCACTACCTCTAGGCATGAGGTAGCGATATTTGATGGCACAGGTGATTTTGCACTATGGATGGTCAGAATGAGATATCTGTTGGTAAAGGAGGGCGTTGTAACGGCTCTCAAAGGAATAGATGCAATTCCAGGTGATACAGAGGCTGCAAAAGAGGAGATGAATGAGAGAGCACTTGGGACTCTGTTTTCGGGATTGAGTGATAAAGTCCTCCGCAATGTAGTGGAACTTGATACAGCTAAAGATATATGAAAAAAATTGGATACTTTGTATATGATAAAATCTCTCACTAATGGACTGTATTTGAGGGGCAAGCTTCACATATTTCGTATGGTGGAAGGGATCTCACTCAAGGATCACTTGGATGATTATAATAAGCTCATGCTTGATTTGGCAAATATTGGTGTTAATGTTGATGAGGAAGACAAGGCTTTGATCCTGATTTATTCTTTGCCTAACTCCTATGAAAATATTACTACTACCATGCTCTATGGAAGAGAGACTATAAGTCTCAACGAGGTTGAAGCCACTTTGTTATCCAATGAGCTTAGATTGAAAGTACAGTTGGAGTATCAGGCTCCAAATCTGGCACAAGGACTTACTATCAAATGTAGAGACGAGCAAAGAATAGTTGGACAAGGTAGAAACAAGTCCAAGACTAGATCAAAGTCTTGGTCTAAAAGACCTGGTGTTTGTCATTACTGCAAGAAGCCAGGCCACCGGAAAAATGAGTGTAGACTTCTACGGTCTAAGAAAGAGAAGGAACAGAAAAATAAAGGAACAAGCTCAGATTCGGCATCAGCAGCAGTTTCTTCTCCAGATCATGGCAGTGTTGCAGATGATGCAGTATTTACAGCTGCATGCAGTATCAGTCAGCCTGATACCTGGATCGTGGATTCTGGAGCATCTTTTCACATGACACCCCATAAAGAATGGTTCACTTCTTTTAGATCCTGTGATGGATGCTCTGTTCTTCTTGGAGATAATGCCATCTGTAAAGTGGAAGGAATTGGTACAATTCAGATCAAATCTCATGCTAATACTGTGGTGACTTTGGATGATGTCAGATATGTTCCTCTATTGAAAAGAAATATTCTCTCGGTAAATGCTCTTGATATTGCAGGTTTTGAGGGCAGATGAGGTAGAGGATCTATTACAATTAGTAAATGTGCATTGACTTTGTTAAGAGGTAAATTGAGTGGCACTCTTTACTATTTAAATGGCACTATAGTGGTTAGTGAGGCTGCTTCAGCACATTCCTCTATTGTTCAATTGACACAGTTATGGCATCAAAGATTGGGCCACGTGTCAGATAAAGGTTTACAGGAGCTGAGCAGACGTGGTCTGCTAGGAGGTCAGAAAGTTGGTGCACTTGGATTCTGTGAGCATTGCATATTTGGAAAATAACACAGAGTCAGCTTTACTACATGCGTGCACAGGACAGCAAGTATATTGGATTACATACATTCTGACCTATGGGGACTCGTCCTAGTTACATCCAAGGGTGGATATAGGTATTTGCTCTCTTTGATTGATGACTATTCCCGTAAATTATGAATTTATACTATCAAAAATAAAAGTGATGTGTTTCACACTTTTAAAGGGTGGAAGGCCATGGTCGAGAGGCAAACTGAGAGGAAGGTGAAAACCTTCCGGACTGACAATGGATTGGAATTCTGTTCTACGGAGTTTAATGACTTTTGCAAGTCAGAGGGCATTGTCAGGCATAGGACCACAGTATATACTCCTCAGCAAAATGGTATTGCGGAATGCATGAATCGTATACTATTGGAAAGAGTCAGATCTATGCTATCAAGTTCTGAATTGAGTAAAGATTTCTGGACAGAGGCTGCACATACAGCCTGCTTTATAATAAATCGTTCTCCAGCATCTGCTTAGAATATGAAGACTCCGGAAGAAATGTGGACAGAAATACCTGCAGACTATTCAGTTCTTCGAGTATTTGGGTGTTCAGCATATGCACATGTCAAAGATGGAAAGCTAAATCCCAGGGCTAAGAAATACATATTTCTTGGATATGCATATGGGGTGAAGGGCTATAGATTATAGTGCACCGAGCCTGGATCCCAGGATTTTCTAATCAGTAGGGATGTGACTTTTGATGAGTCACCCACTCCTTCACGACAGTTACAGCCAAGTTCTTCACCGGGAGATCAGGTTCAGGATCAGCAGGATATGACTGTTATTGATATTAATCAGACACTTAGTTTACAACAGTTGCAGCCTACTGGTGATATTTAGAATGAACAGCATCAACAGATGGATCCAGAGATACAAACTCAGGAGGAGGTTATTGGACAAGATCTAGATGATAGTATTGCCACTCGAAGATCCAGGCGAAATATCAGAGCACCTCAAAGGTATGGTTTTGAGGATTCTGCTTGTGCTGAGTTAGTATATTATGCTTTGAATATTGCAGACACTATAGATGATGAGCTGACCACATTTCAAGAAGCAATTGGTAGTTCACAAGCTGAGCAATGGACCATGGCTATGGTAGAAAAGCTTCGATCTTTGAAAAAGAATCATACTTGGGAATTAGTTAGATTACCTATGGACAAGAAGAAAATTAGCTGCAAATGGATCTTCAAGAAAAAGGAAGGAGCTACCCCTCAAGATTTGAAATATAAGGCAAGGTTGGTGGCTAAGGGTTACAGTCAACGAGAGGGTATTAATTATAAGGAGGTATTTTCTCCTGTAGTTAAAAATACTCTTCTATTCGCATGTTCCTTGCTTTAGTTGCTTCTCAGAATTTGGAGTTAGAGCAGCTGGATGTCAAGACAACTTTTCTACATGGTGACTTGGAGGAGCAGATTTATATGCAACAGCCACCTGGTTTTGAGGCTCCAGATAGAGATGATCATGTATGCTTGCTCAAAAGGTCTTTGTATGGTTTGAAGCAGTCTCCAAGATAATGGTACCGCAAATTTGATAAGTTTATGGTTGACCATGAATCTGATAGATCTCCATATGATAGTTGCATGTATCATCAGCAGCTTTCAGACGGGTCCTTTTGTTATTTGTTATTATATGTTGATGACATGATGATTGTAGCCAGGGATATGTCAGTCATCCAGAAGCTGAAAGCTGAACTTAGTACTGCATTTGAGATGAAGGACCTTGGACCGGCAAAGAAGATACTTGGGATGGAGATCATTCATGATAGATAATTATGTAGACTATTTGTTACTCAGCACAGTTATATTATAAAAGTCTTGGAAAGATTTTGTATGTCTACAGCTAAGCCAGTCACTACGCCATTTGCCAGTCACTTTCATTTATCTACCAGGGATACTCCTCAGACTGATGATGAGGAGAAGTATATGTCTAAAGTACCTTATGCAAGTGCAGTTGGCAGTATCATGTATGCAATGGTCTGCACTCATCCTGATATTTCACAGGTAATCAGTATAGTGAGCAGATATCTGGACAAGTCTGGAAAAGCTCACTGGTCAGCTGTGAAATGGATTTTTCGATATTTGAAAGGTACTTTGATTTGGGATTGGTTTTCTTTTAACAGAGTGGTTGCACTGTTACAGGATTCTGTGATTCAGATTATGCTTGTGACTTAATAGGAGGAGGTCATTGACCTCATATATATTTACTCTCTCTGATTGTGCAATTAGCTGGAAGGCTACTTTGCAATCTATAGTTGCTTTGTCTACTACAGAGACAGAGTATATGGCTTTAACAGAGGTAGCAAATGAAACAATCTGGCTAAGAGGGTTAGTACAAGATTTGGGTCTCAAGCAGAATTCTTTGGTTATTCACCGTGACAGTCAGAGTGCGTTACATCTCGCCAGAGATCAGATGTTTCATGAGCGCACTAAGCATGTTGATGTCAGGTATCACTTTATCAGAGATTTAGTAGAGGATGGTGATATTCAACCTCAAAAAATTGGCACTGCTAATAATCCGGCTGATATGCTCACTAAACCAATTCCAGTAGTCAAGTTCAGGACATTCAAGAACTTGATTGGTTTGAGCACTTGGTGATCCCTTTCGGGGTCTTTTGATGAGGAGGAGGCTTTATAATCCATATTTGATAGAGGCATTTGTTTTTGGTTGCAAGGAGCATTGTTACGTGTTTGCTCCCGTAAAAACCCGCTCCCACGAAGTAGCCACGAAGACCCACAAACCCCGACCCACGCGCGATGCGTGGCATGGGCGGCACTCGGCCCAGCGCGTAGGCGTGCGCGCGGGGTTGCACGCGCGCGGGCGCGCGTGTGCTCGGCCCAGCCGCTTGCGGTGCCCCCTTGGGGCGTTTCCCCGGTTTCCTGTGCGGTTCCCTTGGTTTCTCACGGTGTACGCGCGGTCCACGCAATTTCTCGCATTCTGGACCGTCGATCGGTCGATCGGATGGCTGAGATTAATCCTAGCCTGATTAGGCTTGATCTGAGGGTATCTTACACGGATTTTGGCGCAATCTGAGCCTTTGTTCTTTGATCTGACGGCTTGGAGTGTTTTGGACTTTCTGGACTCATTTTAGGTCTGTTTTGGCGCTGTTTCAGATGGATTATTTAACCACGGAGAGCCTGCGTCTTTGATACATACAGACACAGAGAGAGACAGAGAGAGAAAAAATCCAGAGAAATTTCAGAGAGATTTCTTCTTCGATCCAGGCACAGGAAAAGCTAGAGCCTGGTATTTAGGATTTTTCTCGTGCTTCTTTCATCATCTTTTGTTTAGTTATTATGCCTCTTTGTTTTTAATATGGTATTTGTTATCTGATATTTGTATTCCTTTGTATCCATATTTGGGTCAGATTATAGTGGATTACTCCTTTCCTCTTGGTAGACGTAGGTAATATTTTGTCGAACCACGTAAATCTCATCTTTTTTGATTTGATATCTACCTGTGTTATGATTGGTTAATTGCCTAAGTGAGTAAACAGAAATTATTTGGAGGTCTAAACTGGTTTAATCCATAACGCAAATCCCAACACAGGCCATAACATTACATAGTTATCAAAATATGGTTAAATGTCATCCTTTTAATATTGGGTTGCCCTCAAGTTTGTATAAGTAATATTTAACTCGATCACCATCCCAGAGGTTTTCATTTTTGATGCACCATTGTGTTGGCCTAGACAAGATATATTTACAGCCCTTTTTTTAATTAAAGAAAATTAATAGACTTTACATCTTTGTTATTTATTGTAGATTCTAGTGATGACCAATTCTCCATTAGCACAGTGAATCACAGGTACCTAGAAATCTTTTCCAAGAAAGTCTATGGAAGGTCTCGATGATCAAGCTTCACTTGAGATACAGGACACCTACAGGTTTGCTGTCAGATTGGCAGGCAAGTGGCACATAATTTTGGCATAAAAGATGCATCGATGGATTGGTATAGATTCCTACATGGTGGAGGAATTGAAATCATATTTTTATTGCATCCATGGATTAATAATAGCCTAAGCTCATATCTTATACAATCATGAACTAATGGCGTTATACGGCAAAGAAGAGATCTTGACATCACCCTAGCTACCTTATTTATTCTATCATTTCTGTCTCGTAGGTGCAAGTGAAGCATCTCTCTCGCTCTCCCTTTTATCGTATTTTTTTATGTTAAGATAAGACTCCATCTGGTCGGCAAATTGGATTCATGACCTGACTCGACCCGATCTGATATCCAAATTCAATATAGTTACCTATTTACTCCTCCTTCCTCTACAATTTAAAGCCCTGATGCTAACCCCTATTTTTCTTCTCTTGTTTGATAATTTAATCGATAGGATAAGGTTTGGTGCTAGCCATGGGGAGTTAGGCAAAGCACCCTTCTTTGATTGCTAGAAATTTAATTATTCACTTCCTTGGCCATGCTTCCACCGCCACCTTGGGCTTGTCAGCAACAGCATATTCTTGGCAAGTTTTGTAGCTTGGATTGTGCAAATGGAATGGGGAGAGGGATATAGCTCGATGGTGCATAAGAGAGAAGAGAGGTGGGGCTGATGGCAATTGTCAGTTGTGGTAGAACCTGAGATGAGAGGTTTGGTAAAAATAAGATAAAGAAGCCAGTAAATACCTTGGTCTTTCTGACAAGATATCAGTCAGAGGAGTGAAGCATTGCTTTATCTCATTCAAGTAAAAGCTATTGGGCTATCGAAATTGTCCTATTAATTCGAATTGATCAGGGTACACCTTAGGCTGGATTGATTCGAGTCTAATGCTAACCCAACCTATATTGTGGATATGGTAGAGACATTAAACACCCAACTTAGATCAAGTTTTGGTTAAAACATTTAAACTACAAGTTTTGGTCTTGGGTTCATCCATGTTTATTAATGTTTTGTATAAAACTTGACTTATATCTTGCTTTGTTCAATCCCGCCGATGGAAACTTGTTTTTTTTTTAAAAAAAAACTAAATAATCATTTCAAATTGTACTTAAATTGGGAAATTCAAGTTCTATGTTTAAGTCTGGGTAGTCTGTTTGATGCTTGGAAAAGATATATGAATGTTGTGTTGATATTTATCCTTAGCTTGATCAACTATCTAAGTTTCAAATTTGCTTGAGTGCAAGGTTTTAAATCCATGGGCTGTCTTAGTTTTTTCATGGAATGTGATGCATTGACGTCCCGTCCCGTTTCTGTTGGACCAGCGGTACCTCAATGCTCGTGCAACCCACGAAAAAAGAAAAAAAATACACACGTGGAGCCCAGTAGAGGGAAACTCAGAAGGAGACAAAATATGCATGGATCTTAATGCGATCGATGGCCACGAGCAACATTGCAATCGAACTGCGATTGGGAGAGCTACAGGACTCCAATTTGGATTCTGTTTGGACCGTTGGACTCCTGGTGAGATACTTTACGCAGTAGAGGCTACAAATTCATGGACAGAGACACGGACAGAGGGAGGAGGATGAAAAAATGGTGAGAGGTCTCCTATAGAGAACTAATTGAGAGCTTGAGAGAAGGATTCGGGGTTTCTTGTTGAGAGATATTTATACGGGGTTGAGAGAGAGTTCAATCTGTAAGTTTATTTTTTCATAGTGAAACCTTTTGCATGTCCGAAAAAATTGTATTTGTTATCTTTTCTTCTTTCTCTTGTGGTATCGACATCGATAATCGACGATCCTGTTTCGCTTCCGCAATAACCAGTATCAGAGCGAGTTGATACCGATCCCAACAACTGATATCAGAGCCCAGGTTGTCCGTGGTTGATCGAGATCGAAGAAGACGGAGAAGACAAGTGCAATTAAAGTGAAAATCAGCAGGTTCAATGGGAAGAGCAACTTCTCCCTCTGGCAAGCGAGGGTGAAAGACGTGCTTATCCAGCAAGGACTGATCGATGCTCTTATATGCTAGGAGAGACCGACACCGTAGAGCAAAAGACCTGGAAATGATTTCCGATGCAGGCGGTAAGCACAATCCGCTTGTACCTAGTGGATGATGTGGTGATCCATGTAATAAACGAGTCTTCCCCAACAACGTTATGGAAGAAGCTGGAGGAGCTGTACATGGCGAAGTCCCTCACCAACACTTTGTTCCTTTGGAAGCAGTTCTATCAATTACGGATGCCCGAGGGACAGAGTATGCAGGAGCACCTGAGCAATTTCCAGAGGATCCTCACTGATCTCCTCAGTATCGGTGAAAAAGTTGAGGAGAAGACTCGGGCACTTGTATTGCTGTCATCTCTACCGCAATCCTTCGAGTCCTTGGTGACTGCTCTTCTAATGGGAAAGAGCACCATCAAGATGGAGGAGGTGACATCGATGCTACTTCAGAACGAGGTTCTCGAGAGAGAGAACCAGGCTTTGAGTTTAAGTGGGAACTCAATGTTGACAGTTTCTGGAGGTGCAGACGACCGGAGGCAGAGTAACAAAGGATCGCGAGGAGGACAGTCCAAGTCAAATGATGACACAAGATCAGGTGTTTCTAGTACGATGAGTTGGGATATCGTGTCAAAGATTGCCCGCAGCTCAGGGATCGGACAAGGGCTGCTACGGCGGTAGCCGATAGCGGCGATGACGGATACATCAGCGATGTACTCTTGATATCCGATGAGGTATCCCCTTCTTCCTAGTGGGTTTTGGATTCTGCCTGTCCATACCATGTTTGTTGCAGGGAAGAGCTGTTTGACTCTCTAAACGGTAAAAAGGGTTCTGTTCACATAGCAGATGGATAGAGCTGTGCGATCATGGGCGTTGGGACAGTCAGCTTGAAGACACATGATGGGATAGTGAAGAAACTGGGTGAGGTCCGATGCATACCCAGTTTTAGCAAGAATCTAATTTTTCTCAGCAAATTGGACTCAAGCGGCTACAGGTGGAGGGCCAGTGATGGAGTCCTAAAGATATTGCGTGGCAATAGAATTATTATGCAAGGGAAGAAACATGGAGGTCACTACCTCTTGACAGGGAGTCCAATGCGAGGTGGAGTCCCTGGTGTAGACAGGAGTCCAGTGCGAGGTAGAGCTCCGATAGCAAGTAGATCGAGCACGGGACGTGAGACTCGGGAGGACGACAGACGACGTCGCAAAGTGAAGTTCCTATTACCGTAGGAGACTTTCCCGAGTAGGTCTCAGGTCGAGGTGAGCACAGCACATGACGGAGATGGGATCGAGCAACCTGGCTCGCCTTTCATGTTTGCCCATCTATGATCAGGCGATTGTCCCAGGGCATGGGGGCGTTAAAATCCTTAGAAGCTCTCAAGTCAGGTGAACGCGGTGCGTTGAGTCGAGGTGGAGGTTGTTGGACCAGCGGTGCCTCAACGCCTGCGCGACCCACGAAAAAAAAAACACATGTGGGGCCCAGCAGAAGGAAACCCAGAAGGAGACAAAATCTGCACGGATCTTAATGCGATCGACAGCCACGAGCAATATTGCAATCAAATTGCGATTGGGATAGCTACAGGACTTCGATTTGGATTCTATTTAGACCGTTGGATTCTGGTGAGATACTCTACGCAGTGGAGGCTACAAATTCGTTGGCATAGACAGAGAGAGAGAGGAGGATGAAAAAGTGGTGAGATGTTCCTGTAGAGGGCTGATTGAGAGCTTGAGAGAAGGATTCGGGATTTCTTGTTGAGTGATATTTGTACAGGATTGAGAGAGAGTTCAATTTGTAAGTTTATTTTTTCACAGTAAAACCTTTTACATGCCCGAAAAAATTGTATTTGTTATATTTTCTTCTTCTCTTGTGGTATCGACATCGATAATCGACGATTCTGTTTCGCTTTTGTAATAACCAGTATCAGAGCAAGTTGATACCGATCCCAACAGTCCCGACACTGAGAACAGGAGATGTTCCGATTAAGATGCTGGCAGGATGTTCCACAGGACGTCTCGCCGGGACTTGAATCTTTGCTTAAGTGCATCAAGGTAATTTATTTAGACATGAGATTTTTTTTTTTACCTTTCATTATTACAAGAGGAGAACCAAGGGAGGGAAAAAAAGAAAAAAAAGAAGATCATTTCTAGTTTCCTATGATCTAAATTAGAAATCAACTAAACATGGGGACTATATATAAGCTTTGGCTGGTATATATAAAACCATCTAGGTTCTTATGTGCATATATAACTATATATTTTTTTGTATGACATGATCACATACTAGAATATTCATGCATAGAACTATATATAACATACCATTACTCACCCATCAATCGAGAAAACAAATTATATAGAAAAAATCAATTAGCCGTTAATTATAAATGCTATAAATAGTACTTAAAGATAAAACATATTTTTCCTGTATGTCTTAAACGAAAATATCTTTGATACAATATAAGTGGTAACGTACTAATTGCTATCACTTTCTTAATTTTAACCATATATCCATATGAAAAGTAGTGTTACTTAAACATACACAAAAATAAAAAAAATCAAAATTCATAAAAATTATAAATTTATAAATTTTAGTATTATCCCGAATTTATTACATGTATTATATAACGTCGCCACCATCATCACTATTATGATATCATAACAATGGAATAGCTGAAAAATAAAACAAAGCGGCCCCCCTCGAATTCCTTGCACCATGAAGAATCTATAGCTCTCAATCATTGATTATGGTGTTTAGATAAATATTTTAAAATTTTGATAAACTTTTAATTTTTATCCTAAATGTAAATGGCATAGAAGTGTAAATAGAGGATCAATTTATAGAATGGCATGTTATTTAGAATAGTTCGGTCGTGCCGGTCCAAGATTTAGAATACATATTAAATATAAAAATATATTTACAAAAAATACTAGAAAACATAATAATAAAAAAAATAAAAAAATATTTATTCAAAGCCAAAACAACTAATTTAGCTTCTCTCAAAAAAAAATACCTCGAGAGGGGCAAAAATAATTTTCTCATGGTTTCTCCATATAACCTCTCTATTTATGAAACCATGCTCTCCCTTCCAGGCAAAAATATCACCTTTCCACTCCAACAAAAAGAAACAAACTCAAATATATTAAACATGAGGCTTAATCTAACTAAACTTGAATTCTAAAATCCAGTCAGATTAGGAGTTGGGAACGAATGTCAACACGGTTGGTAAATTATCGACTGATCCATCCTTGCCTATCTGAGCCTCTCGTTGTCTGACTCACTTCCATCGGACGGACGAGAACAAACTTTGGTCCGAGCCACGAAGCCCGTGTGGTCCATGTGTCCCCGCGCCCGGTCCGAAGGTATTAATGGGCTTGTATCCGGCCTCCCCAATCACATCATTCGAAATAGTGTCTTCCGTCCCTTCGATCCCCTTTTTCTCCTCCAAACCCTAACGACGATGGCTTCCTGAGGCCCCGTTATTGCCTCGCTGCGCGTCGAGAATCGAGATCGCTTCCCCGTCTCAGAGTCGGTGGACGATTCGATATCCAGATGCCGCAGATCTGCCTCTCTCCGCCGCACGGCGACTCTTGGATCGGCTCCTCCCCCTCGGCCTCGGTGAGTTTGCTCCCGATTCTTGGTGTTTTGAATGCAATTTCTGGCTTGATTTAGTCCTGCGAGAAAAAAAGGTTATGTATTTGTTTGGTTTATTAGTCTAGCGGAAAACTCCACCATAAAAGGTAACCTGTTTAGGGATATTAAAGAAAAGAATATGTTTCCGTAAAAACCCTAGATCGCTATCGATTATCGTGATATGTTTTCTTGGTCATCCTGTCAAAATTGTTTTGGATCTATTAGGGTGAGGGTTTCAGCGCTCCTTCGTCATTTGACGATGATATTATTATTAGTTTCCTTATTGGTAAAGAAATTGTATGATTGGAATGTTGTTTTTAAAGTTTATTAAATATTACTTGTTTATTTACTCGCCACCGTTATCTGCAACTAAGGTTTGATTATTCCTTATTTAAATTTGCCCTTTCAAGGTGCCATTGTAACGATATGGAGCTGAAATGATCAATGTCTTCCCTCTCGTTCCCAGGGAAGGCCAGTTTTACATAACGAGAAGTGTATTCAATTCCCTTATGTTCCATGTATTCTTATTTCTCCTAACGCACCTCGTAACCTACCTCACTAGCCATGAGGGATGCTCATGCTCTGTTCTTCATCACCTCTGTCCAAGTTCTTGCTGGCTTCACTCCTCTATTGAACTATGGCTGTTATCCTAAACTCTGTCCTTGCCGGGGACCTAGATGTCATATATTGCTTGATACACTCCACGTCCTGTGTATTTACTTATTTGCCTTAGCTTCTGTCAGCTGAAGCTCAAAAATCTGATGATGTCATAGCTGCACTCTCTATCGACTCGACACCATTTACCTTTCATTCATTCCGCAAAGAACATCATCATAGACACGTGCTGTGATTGTTACAGGATCATGCTTGACTTTATCCTCATATAACTTTGTATCATGATATGTAATTATTTAAATGCGTGGCTTTATCTCTGTTTATCCTTATATATATGCATTTAGTTATTTTTGTGCCTCTATATACTGATTTGTGTGGGTCTTTCTCATTTTCCCACCTTGTGGTGATTCTTATATGGTAACATTTAAAATGTTTTCTCCATTCCATCCATATTATGGTTATTGCAAAATGCTCTGTATCGTTATTCTATACTTATAAGCGTGCTTTGCTTTGTATATTACCACTCCATTTTTTAAACTATGGCTTCTGTTGAGCTTAATTTGTTATCAAAATTTCTGAGGATAGCATATTTTACCTTAATTTCTTCTTTGCTTCATGTTCAGGTTCTATGAGGTTCTAAAATTACTCTGGCCGCTACTATAATATTATTTCTTGTAATGATGTGCTTTTGATAGTTGCTTCTTCTTGGATTCTTTCTGCCTCTTATTTTTAAATTCTGGCCAACTTTTAGCCACTGTTTTGATGATTTTTTACAATTTTTACTAGTATACAAGTTAGATGTTGCTTTTAGTTTTCTTCTTTCTTTGCAATGTTTTTTTGAAATATGACACTTTTCTCCTATTAGATCTGACAATGTGTGGATTTTTTTGGGTGCAGTCTCTGCTATTTCTGTTCTGCTTCCATGCTTGGGAACCTGTTATGTGCAGTCAAATTCTCAAGTTACAGTCATGAAATGTTGTTGTTTCCCTTGTTATTTATTTTCAGATTATAATTTCCTCCATTTTGTCTTGCAACTAAGCATTGTTGTCCATATATGTTGCATTTTGTAACGGGTTTTCTGAGGTTACCCACACGTTGCACATAGAGGCAAGGCCCCTGATAAGCATCTCGAGGTTTATTATAGATTTATATGAAGGGGGCTATGTACATTTCATGAAGAGGCTCGTGCAAAGTAGACAGCTTATTCCTTGGGGGCTTTGGGGCTGTTATTTGGAGGTACACACATAAGACCTAGAACATTTTGACAGCCAATTAGAGGAAGCATGGGTCTTTCATCGCTGCTGCAGTGCTGTATGTGTACCTGAACACAAAAAATTGATATGTAAAATTTTAATTGGTCAACCCCACCATATGAACCATGGACTGATAGGGTTAAGGATTCATGCACTTCTAGTGCATGAAATGTAAAAAAATTGCTATTCAATATTTGGATATCATACCTGAGACTAAACACTACATGCCCATCCTTTTGCGTTACCTTTATAAATTTTATAGTTCTGATTTTTCTATATATGTTTTTTGTGATCCATGTAGTGTTAATGTCTTTTGCTCTTGGACTTATGTTTCTTGTATTTGGGAGGGTAAACATGTATCTGCATGCTTTTATCTTTGCAAATTTTGTGACTAACAATGGGTTGGTGGACATAGGAGCTTGTGCCATTGTGTGGACATATGCATGTCTGACATTTATATAAGTTGGAAAGCAAAGCTAGGACAGCGAGGCTAGGACACTAAGATTATTTTATGTTTTTTACCATGTTTTTATCTGCATATTCATATGCCTTACTGCTGTTGTATCTGGACTCCTGTATTTTATGTGGGAATTTGTTGCCTTGGATCCCTACATACATGTTGCTATGTAATTCTTCTTTGTGCCAATGGACCATTTTCAGTTTGGTAAATTTTTATTTCATACAATTCATGACAAATTAATAATGAAATAAAAGGCTTGTGAGCTATTTCTAATATTTCTTAATTTTGAACTAAAGTAAAAGTTATATCATGTGTTAAAAACCCTCGTACAAATTATTTCTGTCCCAAGTTTAACATCTTGAGCTAATGTCCTAGATGATTTTTTTGCTGTTTAGGTGATATTCGAGGAACTTTTGTCAGACATGGTTTCTGTAACTTGTTGCAGCAGTGATTTCAAGTTTGATTCTGCAGAATCATATGCGTATGAATGCAATCATTTCTTTGCATCAAGGAAAAGGCTGAAATCATCAGGAACTGAATTGTCTTGCATGGAAGGGCAAACCTGTTTAGGTGTTTTTGATGATTATTTGTCGCAAGGACACAGTGGAGGGTGCTCGTCTTATTGGTACAGCCACTGCTTGCTTCTCTGGCCATTGTTTCTTAAAATTATCGTCTTACCCTTCTTTTTTTATTTACTCATGCACTTAGGTGTTCATATAAGCAAAATGGCTCCTGCAGTTGTGATCCACTTGGAGATATTGACTCCTTTGTTGCAATGGAGGGAAGTTCTAGGTCTACAAACAATAACTGTCAGAATGCTCAGCAATATGGTTCAGTTGTTTTAGCTGGCCAGGACAATAGTCATGGTGGATATGCTCAAAACTTCTCTGTGAGCGGATGGATGTACATCAATGAACATGGGCAAATGTGTGGGCCATATATTCAAGAACAGCTTTATGAGGGCTTATCTACAGGATTTTTGCCAGAAGACCTTCCAGTTTATCCTGTTGTAAATGGAAGTCTCATCAATCCGCTACCCTTGAAATATTTAAAGCAATTTCGTGGCAATGCACGTGGTGCTTTAAATTTTTTAACAGCAGTATCAAGTGAAACTAGCAACCTTCCAAGCTGCTGGTCATGGTCTTCTGGACATGTTTGTTCCTCATTACATGCAAAAAAACAGGCAGAATCACATCCAGGTTCTGCATATAAAGATCATGTTTCTGAAGTGCAAAATACAAATGATGGAATGATGAATCATGCATCATCAGTGCTTCCAACGGTATGTACTTCTTTCTTTCTGAAACCAGAAGCAGCAATCTTTACTTTATTTTTATTTCCAACATCAGTTAGTAACTTTGTTTCATTTATTTACTTTATCTATATTTCCAACATCAAATAGTAAAGATTCTTTCTTCCCTCATGCTTTTTATTTTGTGTACTGTTCACTGCATATGTGTTGTCTAATTGATGGGTTCTTTCTGTTTCAGTCAATTTCAAGTGAAGAGTCATGCTGGATGTTTGAGGATGAGGAAGGCCGAAAGCATGGGCCACATTCACTTGCAGAACTTTACTATTGGCATCACAGCAGTTATCTTCACGATTCATTGGTGGTAAGAAAATCATGTGGAATTGATTGATAATCATGCCTTTGCTGTTCTCTGGCTCGGGATATCTACTGAGTGTGATGCTTTTTAGGCTTAAAATAATTATTTTTTCACGATTTCATATTTTGAACAACTTATGTTAAGGGTAGGCAAGCTAATAAACATTTAATACAATATGAGGTTAGGTCATCTCAATATCCGTGCATTCAGTTTGAGCTGACATTAGTCATGCTCCAACAATGCTAGTTTCTTGAAAAGTTTAAAATAATTTGTGATACGAATCAATTACTTACCGTCATGGCCATGGTCATGGTTATCTTTCACCAAAATAAATCTGTCCTTTTGTCCTTGGCAACCTTAGGGAAAGTGAGGACCTGGCGTCTTGTTAGTCAAGGTGAGGAAAAGTTGTTGCTTGATTGAATGGAGCAGTTCTCTCTTTTATCCAAACTTATTCACTCCATCAAACAGAACTTATGTTTCACATGGTGTTCTTCCCTGCAAAGTAGCTCTCTTTGTTTTCTCTTATTTGTAGGTGATGGCTATAAGTGTTAGCTTGGTTACCACATTTTCAGGCTGGGTTCAGGCTTGATAGACATGGGATAGGACCTCCTTGGCCAGGCTTAAGACTGGTGATTGTAGTCTTTATTTTTGCATACATGTATTCTCTATCTGAGCCTGGTCCTAAAGCATTTTTATCCTAGCAATATGTGAAGCATACAATGATATTTGACCACATTTTCATGATGTTGATTTATCATACATTGGCAAAACTACTTCTGGGCAAATTCATCTTGGATGTACTTTTTACTGATAAAAGCAAGGCTTGCCGTACTGGTTGGTACCGATGCATACCGGTCATATCGGTTGGTACCAGTTGGTACTGGTGTGTACTGATCATACCAAACCAGTATGTGGTACATGGGGTGTACCGAGTGTTCGTATGCCAAACCGGTTCCCATATTGGGTGTACCAACATAGTAATAGGATGGGTCCAATATCAAAATTGTGAAATATTAGATAAAAGTGTGATTGCGCATTACTAATCTCTTCTCTCTAAACTGAAACTCCCTTGGAATTCTTTCTTTATTTTCATCTTAGGTTGTCCAATTTTGGAAAGAAAATGGTGGTGGTTTTCTTGGGATTAGAAACATGTTGAATACCTGATATTTTTTTAACCCAATTTAAGATATCTGAATTTCTTATGCCAAAATTTCTCTTTTAAGTGAAATGTTAAAATCATTCTCACACACCTAGTGGCTGTGCAGATTTCTTCTTGGTTATGTAAGGTTGTGAACATTAACTTACGAACTATAACCCTAGACCATTGAATATTGAAATAATAACATATGGCATATAATTTTTCAGATGATCTACATTATTCCAAAGAGCATTTAGTCAAAAATCATAACAATTGCAAACAATTTCAATTCCCAGAACATGCACATGTGATATGCTCCTCCAATGTGTGCTGTTATGTTGGCAGATGTCTAAGGCATGCTTATATGCAAAGTTGTCCTGATGCTTGTTGTTGGATTTGCATTTTTTGCTTCTGATGATTTCATTTACATAAACTGGGTTCCTGATTCTATGTTGTAATGCAATGCATGGCTTGAATCAGACTGATTTAGAGGTGAAAACTTCACTCAGAAGGTCATTGGAAGCTGGAAAATTTTAAAACGTGCCATTATAAAATATTTTGTTTCATTGGAGTTTAGAACAGCAGTTTGATGGCAATGCACTTTTGTGCACCATTGAAAACTTCATGTGATAAAATTTTAGGGCCTGTTTGGATGTTCCTATAGGATCAGGCTGAAAATCCTGTAGGAATCAGGCCTGTTGGCCCATTTTGCTTCCATTTTATAAGAACATGTCCAAACCCAGCTAGGATCTTTTGGGCTGCAGGAAGGGAAAAGAAAAGATTTATGGAGTTTTTTTCCCCTTTCCATCGGATTTGGGCTGTGTAGAGTTTGGTTGATATAGGGCCATGCTTAAATGGGCTGCCCAGTCCACAAATCCTATAGGAATTTTTGCTCAATCCTGTGGAAATAGCCAAATAGGCCTTACATGTGCAAGGTATACCATGTTCCATATCAACTTATATTTGACAGAAACTTTAAACATGCATATAAATTTTAACACTGCTAATTTAGATAGTTGGTATGGTTTATTAGGATAAAATTATAATAGTCCCAAAAGAAAGCTTTGGCACATGTTACTATTTGCCCCTGTTTTCAATAAACCTGGCAATGTGTTTGCATCAGGGATAATTTTGTCCATTAGCTGTTGTTACATGTGTCTCATTTTTTTCTTCCTCTCCTGATAAGACCCATCCTTTCCATGGATGCAGCTGTTAGCATCATTTAAGTATTTGAGGGCAGAACCCTGAGCATACTCTTTGCATTAGAAGGATTATGCTTTTGTAATTTATTCCAAGTAGAGTGGCCTTCTGCATTTGGAATGTGTGTGATTTGCAGAGAATTTGTAAAGTTTTATCATTCTTGGCGATATGCCCACAACAAGCAAACATATCAGTACTAATAATCTCAAAAATGTTCTTCCAAGTATTGATGTCAAAAGATATATTATGTGCACACTCCAAAGTATTCAAGAGAAATTACTGGTTGCATTGACAATATTTTTGCTGGTTCCCCATGTTTAGATCATCTACTTGTTTTGTGCTGTCAATGCATATATCACAACCTTTATGATGTTTCTGATTTAAGCAATTTCCTGCTTGAGTATTGCTTTCTCTAGCAATTGATATTTCATGGTTGTCATGTGCCATTACCTTAATTTTTTTCCGTTTTCCATTTTTTTTTTTTTTTGTCTTTTTTTAGATACACCATGTTGATAACAAGTTTGGGCCATTCACTCTTGCATCTTTAATTGACGAATGGAGCAGAGTAAGCATGCAGACTGTGCTGGATGCCGATTTAAAAGGAGAAGGCACCAACATTGATGATACAGGTTCTTTTAGCGGCTTCATATCTAACATATCAGAAGATGTCTCTAATCAGTTGCATGCTGGCATAATGAAAGCTGCCCGCCGGATGCTGCTAGATGAAATAATTAGTGGTGTCATACCGGAGTTTATTTCTTTGAGGAAAGCTCAGAGAAGTTGTAGGCCTGAACAGAATGCTAAGATGTGTCATTCATCTGACAAAAGGGTAATGCTACCATTGAGAAGGGAGATTACTGTCATCCCAAGATTTTTATATTAACTCTTTTGGTTTCTGTTTTCTACAGACTCACACTGTGATTCAGAGGAAGTCTACGACAGTTGGAAACAAGGTTGCTGTTTTCTCTAACATTTCAAAGGAGATAAATTCATTCCAGGCATCTCATGCAGAGTCATCTACAAGTGCTCGTCTTTTTTGTAGCTCTGTTAACTTTTCAGAGTTACTGTTAGCAGTCCGCAAAATCTTTTATTATGATTGTATGAAAGTTTTGTGGAATGCTGTCTTCTATGATCCTGTTGCAGATTACTGCAGTGCATGGCTTAAAAGAAAGCGCTGGTCTGCAATTTCAACTTCACTGGTTACTGTTTCTTATGATGAGCAAGATATGCCAAGCATCAGTGAGAAGCAAGCAAAGGTTATTATAATTGCTGATACTGTATGCCTTTTTTAGAACACAACTTTGTAGATAAGCTATTTTGCTCCTAATTATGGTCTCTCTCTTTACCTTTTTTACGTATTATTTCTTTATTCTACATGGTTTTCCAGGTTGTCTCTGAACCACAGATTTCTGGTTATGACATGGATTTCCCCCCAGGTTTTGGACCTGCAATGGAAAATAGGGATACATGCATTCCCCTTGGGCTTGAACCTGTAATGGGAAGTGCAGATATTTGTGCTCCTGGGTTTGGACCTGCAATGGGAAGTGCAGATATTTCTGCACATTCACCATCAAGTTCAGACATTAGTTCCATGGCTAAAGAAGTCGAGACAAAGAAGAACAATATATGTCATGACAATGTATTGTCTGGTGCTCTAACAGAGATGCAGCGAAGTGTAGAGAATGCTCTATGTATATCAGCCAAGGCATCTTTATTTGAATATTTTGAAGAGGTTATAAAAGAGGAAATGACAAATTTGTTTTATTTGGCATTAGAAGATGATTTGTGTCAGGTAACTTTACTCATGAAGCCTCATTATGTAATATATTATAATTTTGCTTATTTTCCTTAATATGGCATTGTTCTTATGATTGAGGAATTAAGCTGCACCTAGTGCTGCACCCTAGCTCCATTCAAGATGACCTGGCCTCCAGTGTCACACACCTATTCTGCCTATAGGTCTTGCTGATACTGGAAACTGACACCATCTGGGCTGAGAGTTGGTGTGAAACTTTGGTTGCTGGCATATCTTCCTTGTGGTTAAGCTTCAAGCATAATTGGAAATTTCTTTTGATTGCAGCAAAAGGTTGATGCGAGAGAATCTGATTGTCAGACTGATTTGCCTAAATCAGTTGGCTTGGATAATGATATTGCATTAGACTGTCCTGGTAACTTTGGATTATAGTATTTTCTTTAGATTTTTTGAGTACTGCATAGAAATCTATTGGTTCTAAGCAGATGCCTTTCTTCATTCTTCTAAACAGAACTGTCAAGTGTGCCTTCTACAAGTTATGCAAGTGCCTTTGAAAAACTGGACCTGTCTATGATAACTGGCCCTGATGATGTAAATATTGATGAACCACCACCTCCTGGACTGGAGGAGTGGACTACCTCTCTGGATATACCTTTAGAAACCAAGTTTCGGCCTTCAAAATTAGAGAGGCATATTCCTGTGATTCAGAAATATATTACTTTGGCACTTTGCCGTCAGAGATTACATGATGAAGTTCTTAAAGAGTGGAAATCCTCTCATATTACTGGCATTCTTTGCAAATGTTTTGATTCATGGGGTGCTATGAGGAACACTAAATTAAATGCTACAGGTGGCAACAGCGAGAAAATGAACCTGAATAACTTACTTGAGGTACACTTCTCTTGCACTCTTCTCACCATGTGTGTATGCATTATGATGTTCTTATTTGTCTTCATTTCTGCCCTTTATCATATTATGTGAATGACTATTTAGTTGATTTCCAATAGTTCTTTCTTTCTTTCCTTCTTTATTTTTTGGCCTGCACCTAATTATGCTTGAGTTCATCCATTTCAGGATGGAGCATATCATGTCGAACAAGAAAATGATTGTGATTCCTCTGCAGCTTTAGAGAAACTTGGAGAAAGATCAAGGCATTCAAACAATTCAGAGGTGACTCGTACTTCTTCACTTATTGGAAAGTACACTTACTTTCGGAAGAAAAGATTAGGCAGGAACAAGGCTGGGTCTTCATCCATGTGCATTGCCTCAGAGAATGCTGGATTGGTAGAGCTATCTAGGGATGCCATAGGAGATAAGCGGATGCCTGGATCGACGACTGAGTTAGTGGATTCCAGGACTGTGGATATGATTTCTCAAGAGTTGGATGAATGGAAGACTGAAAGTATGCCCTCACCAGATGTTTGCACTTTAACAAGGAAAAGAACTCGTAAATTAGGGAGGATCACTCGTAAGATTCGAAAAACGACTTTGCCTAGATTTGGTGATCCTGAAGCGTCTACTTCTCTGAGGGATGCAAATACTTGTAGTAAAGAGTCATGCAATGCAGATGCAGTTAAAGTGGTTTTCACAGGTGTTTTTAAGTCCAACTTGGAGAAAGTTTCAATTTTGGAGCGGGATTCAAATAAATCTGAGATGGCCAGGGGTACTAATGATTGTAATTTGACTGTCCAGAAAGGCTCAGAAGTATTCCACTCCAATGACATTCCAAAGTGTAAGTTTAGATTCTGTTTCATCCTGTTTTTACTGTTCTAAGTCATTTCACTTATCTAAATTCTATAATTCCTGTTTTTCTCTGTTTAATTGCTTGCATTTTGATAGCAAGAAGACTGTCTCGTCTGAAAAGGAGAGCTGAGATGGATCAAGCATCAGATATTCCATCTAAAGTTCCAAAACTAACAACAATGAGTTCAGTGAAAAAAGGAAGGCGTAAGCACTTGGCAGGCCGGAGGGTGAAACCTTCACTTCCATGCCCCAAGTCAGATGGCTGTGCTCGGACTTCCATCGATGGATGGGAGTGGCATAAATGGTCACGGAATGCACTTCCATCTGACAGGGCACGTGTGAGAGGAATTCGTGTTCAAACCAGTTGTTTTGCTTCTATGTCTAATGCATCCCAAAGTTCAAATGTTAAAGGCCCTTCTGCAAGAACAAATAGGGTTAAGCTACGAAACCTTCTGGCTGCTGCAGAGGGTGCTGACTTATTAAAAGTCACTCAGTTGACGGTAACTGAAATGAGTTTTGGTTCAGGTAATTTTCTTTCTCTTCACATATATTTTTTTGCTTATCATTCTATTTCTTCCTCAGGCAAGGAAAAAACGATTGCGCTTTCAAAGGAGCAAGATACATGATTGGGGTCTTGTGGCCCTCGAGCCAATCGAGGCAGAAGACTTTGTAATTGAATATGTAGGCGAAGTTATCCGTCGCCGGGTCAGCCTTTTTCCTCTGGATTTTTGTACAGCGACTTTCTTAATTTTGAAAACCAGCTTAGCATTATGACACCTGCAGGTATCAGATATACGTGAACGTCAATATGAAAAGATGGGAATTGGTAGCAGTTACCTCTTTAGATTGGATGATGATTATGTGGTAAGTTACGAGAAACTGCAATACCTATCTGAGTCTTCACAGGGATATTTTGTATGGATATATTCCTACCCCACCAAAAAAAAAATCTTCACTAGCATGGGAAACATGAAGAATAATTCAGGCATAGTTTTCATGGCTTGCATTACCACATCTATTTTTATTTTTTTTTTTTTTGTAATTTCATTAAAATACAGATTGACAAACTATGAATTTGTTGCACATTGTTGGGTTGCTACTTGCCATATTGCTAATCTTGGTATTTTACATTTTTATTTACTTTCTTTTGAAAACCATTAAACTGCTTGAAGTTCAGTGAACTATGTTATTGTTTTAGATCATGTTTCTGATGACGGAGAAGCTTCCTACTAGTTTAAATATCTTTATTTTTCCACTTTGCCACTAGCGTTGTTCTCAGATCGGTCAACAATATATCATACACTATTTTTACTTTGTAACTACAGAGATTCTACTTATCTTTGAAAAGAATAAGATATAAGGGCTTAGAAATGATCCTTGACATAAGAGTTTCGTCACTGGTATCCTTCAGTTTACCTAAAATATTAGGGCATGGTTTTCTGTTGTTGATAATTTCTGCTGGAGACTGAAACTTAAGTTTAACTTGGAATAATCACTTGTGTCTACATGTTTATATGATGGAATACTTCATTTTGACTTCCCTGAAGAAAATGCTGTGTAGTTATTTGTTAACAGTACGGTAATTTGAATGGAAGAGCTCCATATTGTCTTACTTTTATCTTTTGCACGCTATTGTCTTTCATCTGCTATATTGCATATATAATTTACTTTATCTTTTTGTCTGCAGGTTGATGCTACTAAACGTGGTGGAATAGCAAGATTCATAAATCATTCATGTGAGGTAACCACATAATGGGATACATGTTAGATGTTCTTTGGTTGATAACTTGTGTCTATTCTTGTTAATTTTTGCTTCATCCAAATCCCCTCCCTTTCCCCCTCCTTTTTTCTTCCTTTTTTGTTCTTCTTCTCAGCCAAACTGCTATACAAAGGTGATCACTGTTGATGGCCAGAAGAAAATCTTCATTTATGCAAAGAAACATATATCTGCTGGTGAAGAGCTCACTTACAACTACAAGTTTCCATTGGAAGAACAAAAGATCCCGTGCAACTGTGGTTCTCGAAGGTATGTTTGGGGAAGATTTTATTATTAAGCTCTTGTCCACTTTTAATTCATTCAATGGGGATGCATTCTATCGAATTTATTGTGTACAATTCCTAACTCCATTAGCATGCTCTGTGGCGAAACCTCATTGAGGCTGTGAGGTTCCTTTCCTCCTTTATTATTATATATACTGCTTCTATATCCTGTATCTCCATCTTTGATGAAGACAGTGCATTGTTAGGTAATGATTGGTGATGCAGGAATGGTTTGTGTATACTGGGTTGGGTGCAAGACATAATATTCTATATAGATGCAGTATGGGGTTTATGGTTTGGTGCATTGTCTAATTTTCTTCCATATTATTTCTGAAGGTCTCTGTGATATTTCATCTTGTGCTTCCTAGTTGAATATCAATATGAATGAAACCAAAGCTTGTTATACGAATACATTATTAGAGCCAATGAATATGGTAATATGTTGAATGAAAACATCTTTTAATCTGTAAATCTTTTTTTCCATTTTGATTGAATAAATAAAACATGAGGGTGTGTCTTGGCCCAACTGCAAGGTTTCTCCATCGTGACTGAGAGATCACGGGTTTGAAACACGGAAACAATTTCTCTGCATTCAGGGATAAGGCTGCATAAATCTGACCCTCTACAAACCCTGCAATGGCAGGAGCTTTGTGCATTGGGCCACCCCTTTTTTTTAATGCCCTTGTGTATTGTGGCAATAGCTGGCTAGAATCAACAACTTAACTAGATTAATTGCTTCTCCATTCATTCTGCATTCTCTAGTAGATCTATGATATTTGCCGGGTTAGCACAGCTCTTTGCATTGAATATAATGACAAAAAGATTAAAAAAATATGTACATGAGTTAAATAGGATTTGTTGCAAAAATTGCTTAACGCTTCATGCTCTTTTTTTTTTTTATTTTGATATAAACATTTTATGAAATATAAATTGATGATTCTAATTATTTTCATGTAATAATGTGTCTTTTTAGATATTGTTATATCACTTATAATTCTATTGGGATGAATTATGGTCATATATTTAAGTATACTAGAATTTAGGAAATGTATCATTTTGCACTTCTTTGTTCCTTGAGAAGGTCTAGTCTCAACCAAATCCTTGCAAGTAAATGCATTTGGATGGGAGCTTGATAAAGTGTGAGACAACTGAGGTCATCATAAGATGGAATATTAGTGTAAATGTTATATCAGTACTTTATACATTAGAAATGTTATGTTCAATAGACTGGAGGCAATGATGCATTTATCATAATAAAACAACATAAATAATATGAATAAATAAATCGGATATCTTAAAACATCTTATGTTATTGCATTATGAAGTAAAGTTGTCGGTACATTCTTTTCAGAATAGTATGGATTGGACCAAGCAATGCAACACAGACTGCAAATTCAACCATGGTTGGAACTTTAATTTTGCAAGTAATTCTTTAATTGTTTTAGTCAGTGGCCATGTTTATATTATAAAATAAATCCACGTTTCCAGTGAAAGATTAGTACTTAGGTTTCTTGTGATGTGCATTTGTACCACACTGATAGTTAAGCTGTTTCCTTAATTAGACTTGTCTAGCTGTTCTTGACCTTGCCTCTTTAAGAGATTTTACTTGATTTGCTCAACATTGCCAATTAAATTGGCATATCATCATTTTTGAGTCATGTGGTTAAAGGATTGCTCTTGTTTCCCTTTTACAAACCTGGAATTTCTTTACTAATTATCGATTCAAGTGATGCGAATACCTAGAAAATTTGAAAGGCCGAGTCTTCTCAGAACATGACATGAAAAAGGAAACCAATAGTACCTAGAATTAGAATTTTTGTGGGTGCAGCCCTTTTTAATCGATGAAGTCATGATCTATCCTTACACAAACTAAATATTCACTTGACTTTAATATGCACTCTCCATGAAATTGTAACAAACTGGTGAAGAATTTCTTTTCTATTGTAATATCTGTAATAGATAGGCATGTTTTGTTGTTCATGAAAAATCTTTGGTGACTCAGTGGTATGCTGCAACTTATATTATGCATACTAATTTGTATTACCTTCTTTTGACAGTGGTCTAATCTTTTCTTATTTTCTGTAGGTGCCGTGGATCATTGAATTAGTAACAGTATTTTCCTATTGCTCATGGTGTGTTTGGCATGTTTCTTTACTGTTTCCTATTTTCTTATAGTATTGAATCATAGTTTTCTGTTGAATTACAAAATTTGTTAAATAAATGGTGGTGCATCTTGTTTGTTCTCTATTAATTTTTCATTTTGGTAACCTAAAACTTCTGTAGGTCATTTTATCTGATGCTCTTGGACAAGCCAGTGATCAGCTTGTAACTGTTGAGGTATTAAGTTATATGCCCAGTACTTTTTCCTTTTTTTTTCCCCTCATGGTTGGTGATGCAATTATGCCACCCTCTTTCTCCTGTTGATAACCTCTGGGAAACTAATGGGCTTAGGCTACAATTAAGATGTAAATTTTGAATGGATGTGCTGAGGCTTGTTGAGTTTAGTTCATAGTTTACATTCATGATTCAAGTTTTGAGGTCTGACAATTACTTGATGGTAGTATGAGACATTAATTTCTGTTGTAGATTTGTATAGTATATGTTTTGTGTTGACATTCTGGTTCTTATTCTAACATCGTTTGAGTGTTCTAATATCTTTGATGAAGCAAAACTTCAGTTAAAAGAGAGAAGATAATGGAGAAGCAATTGTGCCTCAGTTATGATAGTGATGGTATAGGAAGAATGTAATGAGGCATGTATTCTTCTAGTATTGTGTTATGACAGTCACCAATCAGTCAATTACTAATTTGTGATATATTATCAACCTGGATCTTTTGAAGTTCTCATGGTAGAAATGAGCTATATGATATATTGCTTTCCTGATATTCAATGCCATAAATTATACAGGCTAGACATGCACAGGCTGGTTGTGTTTCTTTATGCAAACAGGCTTCTTGTTTCATGTCGTTTGCTTTAGATGTATGCTGACCAACCTTGACATGTGGCTTAGTAATTGAAGAGCATGAGGTTACGGTGATGACAACTTTTAGTGTTTTTTTCGAATGTTTATTCACATTTATAAATGCTACCGTGATTTTATTTTGTCAACATTACTAACAGGTCTTGGGTTTTGTGGAACAATTTCTTTGGTTATTGTGTTACTCTAAATTCTAAAACACGTTTTAATTTTGTAATTTTTTTGATTGTGATTTCTGAGCTTAAGTAGGACAAGTCATTAGGTTTATTTGACGAGGTCTCAAGGTGGAAATCAATCATTCAGTTCTTTTCTAGTTAGGAACATGAGTTGTTACGTTAATTTTGAACCAAAACCTAATTAAAAGTAATAAGGTTATTTCACCAACTCTGTTGAGTAAAACATTATTGCCAAGTGTTTGAGCCATTGTATGTTGTTTGCATCATTTCCTAAGAAGACTCATTTGATTCTCATCTTGACATGCGTGTTAGGGTAAAATATGTCACTCTCCAAAAATGCTTTTGAGTTTGATTAAGAAGGCTTTATAACGTGAGGTATATCGTTCTAGGAGGTTCAGGTGAAGCGCACATTGAACTTCAAGTCAGAATGACATATAAATTGGCTTCAATTATTTCCACAACCAAATAAGTGGGCAGAAATGGATCTCCTTTCATTTTTGTGGATGACATATATTAAGATCTGTCATTGTTCATTTATACTGAAAGTATGCGCACATTTGTCCTGTGAAATTTGTTACCTGTGGCAAATTTGACACCGAAGTCCACCCATGGTACCAGTAATCTTAATCTTGCTTATTTTTGCATATCTAAGCCTGTTAGGAAAACCTGGGAGGCTTTCACCTTACATCTTGCCTTGAAAAGCCTGTAATGTACCTCTCAAATTATCACTTTTTGAGACTGTTTCGTTCCTAAATAGGATTTTTTTTATGCAATGGAACTGGTATTTGGCCTGCGAAATTTGTTACCTGTGCCAAATTCGACACTCAAGTCCACACATAATACCAATAATCTTAATCTTGCTTATTTTTGCCTATCTTAGCCTGTTAGGAAAACCAGGGAGGCTTTCACCTTACATCTTGCCTTGAAAAGACTGTAATGTACCTCTCAAATCATCACTTTTTGAGACTGTTTCGTTCCTAAATAGGATTTTTTACATGGAATGGAATTGGTTGGTTAGAATCAGCTATTGTAGGTGCATGGAGTATATTAGTCTGAGCTGAGAGAATTTTTGGGTTATTGGATACTGTTCAGAGCGGTTTGGGTGGCTGGTTATATGACCATGAATTTTGAGATTGGCAGCCAACAGATTTGTGTTGGGATTGTTCCGTTTGGCTCTTCAGATACGAGTGCCTCTGAGATTGTCACAGATTTCTGTATCAGGGGTTGTAAACAGTAGTTAAATTGCACGTGTGTGCGCACATCAAACCCCAAAACTAATTTTAGCATTTTATGCTCTAAAATATTGTAGCTAATAAACTTTAAACAAATGAGCCAATATTAAGAAACAATAGAACATAAGTGGATATAGTGCCAATTGGTTCGTTGTTATTTATAGTTTTATTTTCTTAAGTACAAGTACATCATGTAATATGAGATGTACTAAAATAATGTTATAATATCATGAACAACAATTATAATGCTGTGGAAATGATAGGCTTGAATGGATGTATTAATGGTGAGATAGTAGATGAGGTTGTGATATATCACAATAGATCACTTTGACTATGTTGCTCACCTATTTTCTGTCATTGAAAAATGAAAACTCTTATAGCATAAAATAATTGGCTCTCTAAATGATACATGTCTAAGTCTTTGCTTCATGGGTGTTGCTGGCTTGATTGCCAAGTTTTATTGGAAGAGGAGATATGATGCACAGAAGAAATTGAAAAGAAGATGCAGAATCACACATGCATAGATTTCGGAAGCACTTCTCAGCCCACACAAAGTATATTTTGAAACTTTATAGGTATATCTTGGAAACAAATTGAGCTTTGAGATGTAAGTGTTAAGATTAGATCATCTAAGATTTGAGAATTGGTAGGTTTTCTTAGGACTTGGGACTCTTGGGGTATATGTTGGGTGTAAGAAACTGAAGCTTTGCAAAAGGTATTTGGTCATAAATAAGCCTGGGGTATTTGGTCATCAATAAGCCTGGACTTAAATGTGCATTTTGGGCATATATCAGTGGAAACTATGTATATTTTCAGCATGAATAAGCTGGAACTCTGTAAGTGTATAGCTGTTAGGATTATTATTTGTATTAGTTAAAATTAGCGATTCATCATTCGTATCTTAAAATCCAAGGAAGTTCACATGGAAAGAACACTGCTGCTCTTGTATAGCCGTTAGGATTGTTATTTGAATTAGTCAAAATTAGCAATTCATCTTTCATATCCTAAAATCCCAGGAAAAACCCATCATTCATCTAAAATGCTTTCATCCTTCGTATCTTAAAATCCAAGGAAGTTAAAATTAGCAATTCATCATTCGTATCTTAAAATCCAAGGAAGTTCACATGGAAAGAACACTGCTGCTCTTGTATAGCCATCAGGATTGTTATTTGAATTAGTCAAAATTAGCAATTCATCTTTCATATCCTAAAATCCCAGGAAAAACCCATCATTCATCTAAAATGCTTTCATCCTACTGTACATGCATTTAATTAGTTAGCATCTGCCTTGTTTGATAAGACCTCCATATAAATTGTGGTATTCCAATATTCCTCGAATGGTGGATTTTTTCCAAAGGGAATTAACCATTATCATTATGTTCTACCTCAATTAGCTAAAAAATAGTTTGAGATCAGAGTTATGCTTCCAAGTGGTATTAGAGGAGTGTGAACAAAAAGAAAGAAGGATGTTTGGAGAGGTGTAGGTGAAGAGATAATTGATGCTGCAAATAAATGTTATACCTTTAAGGGGAGTCTAAGAGGGAAGCTATGGGGCATGGAGCATGAACATGGATACAAGATGCAGATACAACAAAATACAATTAATTCCAAACGGCAAATCTTGAAAAAAACTTGGAAATGATATGACTAGGATACAGCGGCATGGGCACACATTTGGAAACGACTCTACTCTCAAGAGTAGAGGGTATCTACTTTTCTTAGGTCCCAAATCAATAATCGGATACTCAAATTGAGGATCAGCGTTGTTGATCATGATCCATTTTACTAAAAATGCATAGAAACCCAAACTTGTGTGTTTTGATGATCTCTAAACTATGCACCAAGTAGAAGAAAAGGAGAGTTTCCATTATGCTAGTGTGCCAAAATACATAAAAAAGCTTTTAAATTAAGAATCAACCTTATTGATCTTGATCTACACATTTTAAAACATCTATAGATTGAAAATCAATAGACCTTAATGCTTAGATCATTAGCAAACCATGGTCTCTCATATCCTTTTAGATCTCCTTTTTTGTGTCTACTTGAGCCATAGGTTAGAAACCACCGAGCATTGATTATTGATTTTTATGCATTTTTTTGGTATGGATTATGATCAATGGTATGGATCTTTGATTTTGCTGCAATAAGGGAAGATTCACAGCTTGCTTTAAATCGAAAGTAGTTCATGTAAATTATCCTTCACAAAAAAGCATATTATAGGATTTTTGTGATTGATTTTAAATATTCATCAGTCTTTATAAGCATTAAAGTTTGTTCCACTTGACCTAGGTTGCTGGTTGCAGTCAAAGCTAAGAAAGATTTCTGGACATTCTTAAATGTTTTACAATGCATTGCGACTTGCTGTTCTTCAGAGTTCAAAAAGCTGTGCACTCCAAGGTCTCCAGAGTTTCATCCATGTTGTAATTGTTAATATGACATGTAACATGGAGAGCTGCTACGAATATCTTCATCTGTGCTTTATGCATTTCTCTTGTATGTCTCTGATCATCTTGCCCTTCTCTTTTACAATATATTTGCAGTTGTTCATCTAAAGCTGTTTCCAGGTTCTCGTTATTGCTATCTTTGCTATGACTTTGATTATTTGATCACGCTATTTTCCCTGGCACAATTTTCTTGTAATGGTGGCAATAGGCACTAATCTAGATGTATAAACATAGGAATAATTGGATGATATGAAACCCCTGTTATTCTGCTCTGCAGTTTATCTTGTTTGATGCTATTAAGCTACCTCATTGTGGATATTTTTTTCTCCAAAGTATGTTCCCATCATTGAACTTGTCCTGTAAAAGTGAGATAATATGACAATATTACAAAGTTGAGAAATTATAGAAGTTATGAAAGATATGTGTCGAGACAGAAGGAAAACTAAAAATTTTGGACAGTTGTGTCATCCTATATTTTTGCACATGCAAATGCACATTTAGACAAAAGGATTTAGAGAATTTTTAACAATCCAGATGATGAATGGTGGGCTTTAGCTTGGAAAGGTTGGTTCAAGACTAGTATAGGTGTTAAGCAAATTGGACGTGATTCTTTTTATTTTTATGTTTGCATTAGAGTACTTTTCCTTGAATGAATATTTAGATCAAACACTAATGACAGCATCATCAAAAATTTAAAGAACTCTCTCTCGCTCTGAATATCTTTGCATGACTGCTGTGTGCATTAATTACCTTCTTTTTCTTCCATGGCCATGAACATATGACCAATTGTGTTACCCTGCTTTCTTCTTTCATTGCTAGCATTAGTTTGCTTATTAGCCTTGCATCATTGTCACCCATTTGGAATGTGATACAGCATTTCATTTCATTTTTTTTTTTTTTTTGGGTATACGTTAAAAGACCTGATTGGCCAAAGTTCTTGTTGTTTCAGGTGATTGCCCTGTCCGAACTGTCGATGGACATTTATACAACCATGTTCTACTGTTATTATCTATTTTTGCAGTTGAGTTCTCCGCTGCCAAGGTTAATAATCGTCTTGTCTTTTAGAAATACTCTGGGTTTTGAAATTTAATAACTCTGTACAGGCTTGTGCCGAATTCATTCATTCAATATAAAGGGAAGCCACCAAATTTTTGGTGCATTATGACTCTGAAATTTTAAGCCATCGCAATGAAAGGAATCTTGTGAATGATCATATTTGGTAATTTAGAATATGTAGCCAACTGTTATGCAATGGAGAAGTTTGTTGAGTTATATGAGTACAATGTGTGTATCGTTCATTATATTATTTAGGTGGCTGCCACCTCTTTTTTTTTTTTGGTGGTTGTTGGGAAAAGTATCTGCCGAAGAATGAAATTGCTGTTGATATGTTTGAGGGTTTCTAAATAGATTGAAGCCATCTTTTCATTATTATGAAGCTTGCTATGCTCTAGTAATAAACCTTTGTTTTATTTGTAGTTGACTGTTGGATTTATCTACTTTTTATAATTTCTTAACTATTGAGGTCATGTAATATCTGTCCGCTTGCATTATCACTACTAACATGACTCCAACTTTTTGTAGCAAGGTTGATGGGGAGATGTTTTGGAATAATAGTCCTAAATTCTCTCTCTTAATTTTGAATCATGGAAATAAAGTACTGTACAAATGGTGCACTACGAGCAGGCATACGGTGGTGGGATATGATATTTCAGCTAGATCTTTTCTTGATTTATTTTGTTTAGGTTTTATAGGTGGTGGTTAATTCTGATTGAGCTTTGGTTGGCGAGTCCTTAATGCCATTTTCATTTCTTGGAGTACGTAAAGAAGTGCTTATTTGGTATATGTAGCTAAGGTAGCTTCATTTCTGCGGTAGGTCCGTGGCTGTATTCCATCCTCTATTGTATGGGTAATGATGCATGAGTTTGTGTGCCTAAATCTTTTGGTGATACGTAGGAATGATATTCAACACGCAAGATTTTGATAGATCTCGAGCAGTGAGCTTCTCTAAAGCATGCTTTTTAGGTCATATGATTGCAAGGATTATGTATATACCAAGGCCCTTTACGCTACAATATCAGCAGCCACTAATCTACCCTAAATTCCATCATTTTTTGTTTGAAGTAGTAATTTCTAGCTATATTATCTAAATATTTAAAGGTTGGATGTCAACTATTTTTCAGTATATTGCCTATTGATTGCATGTAACTTTGTTCTTCAATTTCTATGCTTCCTAGCTATATTTATGGAGATTCCTCTGCATGCAGGTGTGGTAACGTGGGAGTTTTTTGCTGGAGCTTCAAATGTGTGGTATGTCTTTCATTCCTAACTTGCCGCATTTCACCCTAATGAAATACATCACTTTTAACCAAGGTAGAAAGTAACAGGAATGCAGCAGCCTTCCACTTTGGCAGTGACCGGATTGCCTAGTAAAATCAAATATACTTTGAATTGAATCAGAAGAAAGCTAATAAAATGATGCGGGATTGTTATTTGGGGCATGGGCTGAGTGGGAAAGGCGAGGTGCTGGCAGGAGGAAAAATACTATTCTATTGCCTATCATCCGTTGCCCAGAAGATGGGGCAACCTAGTTGTATATTTTACCAGCAGGGTCCGTTATTGTTGTTCTCCGGGCTGCTACTTGACCTGTCCGTGAATCTTCCTCACAGCCCAAGATTTCTGCAGCAGAATGCAGCCACCGCATAAAAGTTTCAAATTAGAGGTGGGTCTAGAGGTGTGTTTATTTTTGGTAGGACCTGCATGCTCCTGAAGTTATGGCTTCCTTCTGGATAGCAAAAATTACCAATATAAGACATGATAAACAATATATCTGCACATAAAATGTTAAATACCGAAGATTTCTTGGTTCAAACCCGCTTAGTCTTATTTCAACTCTCTTTAAATAGTAATATGCAGGACATCTTGGGCATGGTGCACCCACAATCACATGCATGCATTGCGTCTACAAGAATTGTCAGGTAACAACTTATTATGCTAGTGCGGAATGTTGATGTTACTGACCATTTTGCTCGGTCAACCATTTGCTGACGTACATGCTAGTTGATATCCAGATGGTGCCTCTCACCCCCAATCCCCCATCAATGCGTATAAACTTGGATCTCCAAGCCACTAAGCTGAGAACTTAAACCGTAGTAATGCTTTGTCTGTATGGTTGCTTGGATAAAATGGCATTGAAGGTCTCATTGGCCATGCACATGATAGCATGAATGTTGAACATGTTATAAATATGCACCGAGTTTATAATGTGGGGCAAACCATCAGGCCCAATTGGGTTTTCATGACGTGATAGTTTTCTCTAGGTTTCCTGTGCGTAGGTCCAGCATTTTTTGACAAGCATCGGCTGGCCTTAGCTCAACTGGAAGAGTGTTGGATTGCTGAGGGGTTGTACCCGATATCAGAAATCCTTGGTCGCCGGTTCGAATCCGGCAGGTCAGGGCATGAGTTTCATGCACTTGCTTTTGCTTGTCATGCGGGCAATGTTCTCCATTAGTTAATAACTAAGTGTTCCGCAGAAATCTATGTTAGCTATATCAAGAAGGGCACTGGGGGCCCTTTTTGCTGATGCTGGCATTTGTTTTTCGGGTGAGATCATATTTTTAAAATTTATACAAGTGGCATATTTCTACAGATATTAGAAATTTCATCATGCTCATTGGATAGCTTTGACTAAATTATCTATTTCTCATCTCTAATCCAAGAGAATCTTTGGAGTGACACTAGATGTCAAAGGCAACAAACGGGCCTTCTTAAGAAACAACATCCGTTCCTCACGTAGTCATCATTGGGGTGACGTCGGTTCTTTAGGCAAAACCATTTTGCGGGCTCGTGCTGTTTTGAAAGAGGGATATACTGTTGTTTTAGCAATGATTTTTTTGGATTCTATTTTGATCCGACTATTCCCTCATTTGTCGTCTGTCCCTACTAGTAATTTGTGTGATCGAAGAGGTTCCTATAGTTAATTTCTTATCTTTATTGGTATTATTTCATTCTTCGCCCGCTTGTACTTAAATGGATTTTGTGTGCATGCAGAGAAGATTGGTTGCTCTTTTTTAGATCGAATGCAGGTTTAGGATTGTCATGCAGTTTGCTCTACAGTTTAACTCGACTGGAGTGGCCCAAGGCATTTCCTTTTATTATTTAAATTGCATTCTATTTATTATCTGAATGGATCTGAGTGGGCTTTCCCTAGTCTTTCACTCGAAGGGGGAAAAATATATGCTCTGTTTTATGAAGTTTCATTCAAAATAACAAATTTTCATACTCTTGTAGCAGGTTTGCAAGGCCTAAAAAACAATGAGTGTCTTTCAGGCTCGGTTAGGTTACGTTTAAACAATATGAACTCTCAATTACAAGCCTGTGTATTGAGATGAAACATATTATCAGGTCATGTATATGCCCATCACTTCATTTTAAGGCCCTTTTCACTTTGATAATTCTTTTGCATTACATCTCCCGTTTGATTGGAGAGAGCGCATGCTAAGCAGTTAGGCATTTTGGATAAATAAGAGTTTTGAACGCGTATTGATTTTTAGCCCAATGGTGCTTCACTGGTTCTTAATGGTTTTGATTTTTAGTTCTTTGCTACTATGTGGTTCATTTTGGCATGACTACTTGAAGATAGGCACACAATGAGGTTAAGTTCTTGCAGTTTGTTATGATAACCAAAAGGCGGCCGTACTTAGGACATTTTCAGTTGTTTAAAATGAAAAATAAAGTGTTCTCTCCATGATCGTGCTTTTGAGCCGCAAAATGTTGCTCTTGCACTGCAAACATTGATGCTCTCGTCTAGAGTTAGATTGACAAGCATCTAGGGGCTGGGATTTATGGCAGTCAGTCGGAGGATCGCCGGTAATGGGTCACACCTTCACCAGGCTGCTTCAAATGGAAACAGAACTTTAATTTTATTGATTTAAATTATTTGGTATTAATTTTTTTTTAGCGTAGAAAAGATTTCAACAAAATGACATGAATCAAGAGTTTGTAACATTTTGCATGAAAGTTAAACTCACGACTTCGACTTATGTTAGTAGTCTGGAAGGCAAACTGCTGCTATTCAGCTCAAGTTCCTGCGCATTGGCTGAAAGTAAGTCGCCAATGTCAGCGGCTAAAACATGGTGACCGCAAGGGCCCAAGGAATCATGGATCTTCGCTGATAATTTCCTTCCATGGTCAGCTCCACAAGACCCGGATGCAGATAGAATGAAGAATGGCTCCTTCGGTGGAGCAAGACCCATTGGCAGTAACGGGAGACTTAAGAATAGCTTTTAAAGATCCCAAATGGTATTGCTGCATTTGTGGCAGGTCCAGCAGAAGATGAAAAAAGGTAGACGTGGCCGGATGCCTTTTCCATCTTTGTAGAGTGGCACATCCAACAGTTTGCACCGTTTTCCAACTGTCTGGAAGGGACGGGGTAAAAAAGTGAAGACATTAAGCGCAACGCATTGCGACACATTGATTTTTCCGAACCGAATTCATAATGAGGAAACAGGTGATAGGGCTTTTATTTTATCAGAAGGTCCTCTTTTAGATGTCCCATGCTCCCCAGAACGTGCTGAAAGCGACATTTAACCAGTATTTTTCTTTTCGGTCCACCTGGCACAAGGAGATTCGGATAACTTGCATGAATTGATGCATCATGCTTTAACTGAGTTGACAAGCCAGCACTACGTGGCCCAACAAGCTTCTCATGTTTCCCTTAAAAAAAATTGAAAACGAAAGCAGCTTCTCCCGTGCACTAACAGCATCCTCGAATCATTTTCCATGCATAATCATCAATGCCATCTCTATTATCACACAGGTACCTTGAACGAGATATAGTGGTTCCATGTACGACATGATTTCATCAGACAATTGCAGACAAATCACGATGGACCGGTCTGCCTAGGAACCATCCAAATGATTTTTTTTTAGCGCAAGGTCCTTTCTCCCAACCACCGCTACAAAAATCTAGAGCAAAGAATAGTAGAAAATTCTCCAATACGTGTACACCGATCAAAGCCACGGGGAATTAAAAGAATGAACGTTTTTTAACTCGTCCAACATTTTTATTGTTCTCCATATCGATCTTGTGATTTAGATACTTTTTTGTGCCCACAATAGAGATACGCTTAATAAATATAGGGGCTGCATCACAAAGCCCTATATTTTAAGAGCAATTGATTTCACGAGAGATTCAAACGATCACTGTGCAGTTGCAAAGCATGCCTTGTGGGCCGTCCGAGGTGGAACTTAAGCAGCCTTTCCACAATCCACGAAACTCCCAGGGTTGATGGTTATACTCTTAGTGCAATTGTCGGTCTTGTAAATGCCAACGAGTCGGTCAGCTAGTTCAAACATGTTATTTCTCAGACTGCGAGGAAAACAAAAGCATAATTATACAAAGTTACATGCTAACGAGGGAAAGATAAAATATGTTTCAAGAACATAAATCAATTATTCACGAAAACATTAAAGCTAATATAAACACATGAACATACATCACAAGGAGAAAAAAAAGAGGCATAAGCGTACCTGATTATAATAAACTGTGCATCTCTCGTTCGCTCCTTGACATAATGACCCACGATTGAAACATTTTTGAAGTCTGCAAGGCAATGCTAAAAGCCAGCTCAAACAAAGAATGATGAGAAGCAAGTAGAAGAATGAATTGAGTGAACATACCCAGTGCAGCATCTATCTCGTCCATAACATACAGCGGAGTTGGTTTGTAATGGTGCAGTGCGAATACAAGAGCTAACGAGCTAAGCGTCTGCAAGTATTACTTTTAGTCTGAAAGTTATTCATAAACAATACAGGCAGCACGAACAATTACAAGACCAAAGGGTGAAGTTTAGGTACTACTCAGGTAGCACCACTATGCTCCTAGCCACTGCGCATGCTTCATTTTGAGCTGAAATGAGTGATGAGTGACACGTGTCTCCTATAATACAGGCTGGTAACCGTTATTGGTTTTTTAAGTTTTTGATAGGCACGTGTCAACAATCAAAGCAATGCCATATCCAGTTGACAACATTTGCATGAAGGTAGCATGAGAAGGGGGGTGCGGGAAAGAGAGATTAATCTGGCAAGTTTTTTTCAGGTGAAATTTGGCGAAGTGTTGCTGATATAAAAGGAATTTCCCCATGCGCTACTTCCATCATAAGCTCATTGCAGTCAAGTTGGAAGATAGATAAAATATACAAGTGATCTTAAATTCTAGACTAGTCTGCCACTTCGGATTGCAATCACATCCTTTGGATAGTCCTCACGCAGCCTTCTACCAAGAAATCAAGAGAGCCACCTTCATTAGGCGCTTAACATTATAAACGAAAATGTAAACAATTTCTTCCTCACGCAGCCTTCTACCAAGAAATCAAGAGAGCCACCTTCATTAGGCGCTTAACATTATAAACGAAAATGTAAACAATTTCTATCTCACTGACTGGCATCCTGCTTGACCCATCCTTTCTTCCAAAAAGAGTCTTCTGAAAAAGTGTATTGAAAAGGTTTCATACTTTTTTGCTCCCTTCAATTTTTCCTCCTATCATAACCTTAGAATGATCTTACCCTTTCATCAAGGTCTCATATAATGGCATCAAGGTATGTTACCCTATCAAATAATTTAGGCATTTCATTTTGTTTCTCATGGTTTTCAGCTGAAACTTTGAAACAAGAAAGAATTTTGGAAATAATAAGAATAAAAGTGAAATATTCATGATGTATGTTAATGTAAGAAAATGGTCTATATTACTTCAATCTTCTTCTAATGTTTGTCTCTGTTGGCACATCAATTCATTCTTTAAGTATGTTCTTTCAATATCTCATTAAATAGAAAAGAGGAGAAAACTCACCAATATAAGCATCCAGCACTTCCAATCTAACAAACTGACAAATTACAGTTTTGACATCATGTCTGCAATTAATAGGTCAACACAAGATGTTTCAAGCTAACCAATTTATTTCAAACTAAATCTCATGACATCCCAAGTGAATTTTCACTATTTTATCATCGATTGATGACACTTCTGGTATTCCTTTAATGTTATCATCTACATCATCCCTCCTCTTTATAAGCATCTTTTCAGGCCTAGCTTGGTCTCTAATAATCAAATCCATATGATAGAACAGGTCTTATAGCTTCATGTAAGGTTTTTCTTCTGACTCTCGAGTGAGCAGAACTTTTACTTGCACACTACGTTTTGATCCAATTGGAGACATCCTGTTTTATGTTTTATAGAAATCAAGGTAGTCAATGTAAGTTTTGTGGTGAAACTCTTACTAAAAGTTTCTCAACTCTACCATTGATAACCAATTAGTTGCAACCACAATCCATTCAGTTTTGTTCATGTTCAGAACTTTCATCGGTAACAGCTTTATTAAACTGTCTTCCTCCCTAATCTAGTAATCTCATCTACCAACACTTCAACAATTGCAAATAACACATTTAGTTGCCTCCTCAAGCTTAGAGATTGCCTATGGTGTATTTAAATAGGGTGAAGGTCCGTTACAGAATTTGGCATTGTATTTCAAGAAAATGCATACATATGATACAGAAAATGGTTATATTGTACTTTTCAAAACTTGTGCTGGTAAAAATGAGGTAAGTTACCTGTCCTGTGAAATGGCAGGTAAAAGGGCTGAGTATGCCCAAATGCAAGCCATAGTAAGCAATAAGACTAATAGAGTAGAATGCATCTGGTATGAGAACATACCTTCTCACCACCAGATAAATTAGCAATATTCTTCCAGCTCTTCTTGGGGGGCCTAACACTGAAAACCACCCCTTCTGAGAAAGGATCCAAGGAATCTACAAGTTCAAGCTCTGCATCACCTCCAAGAGTGATCATCTGCAATCCGAATTAAAATTTTCCATATACATGGTTTAAAATATTACTCACAGATAATGAGAAAATGTAAATGGATATGCATCTTAACATCATCTATCTAAAATCCAGCATTACAAATAGTTCCTCTGCACAACTGACCATGAAAATGAAAATAGAAGGATATAATATTTAGCCACATACACTCCAAAAATATAATTTGAGGAGTTATTTTGCCATACCTGATACATTTCCTTCAGTTTTAGGGATATTATATTGAAACCTGCCATGAATTCATCTAACCTGAAATGCCATTCAATAAGGAAACATTGAAGTTAAGATTTCCAGGAGTTCATTAACTGGCCGTTGCATAAATGGATTTACACCAGCAAAAGAAAGGGGGAAAGTACTTGCCTTTTCTTTCTCCATCCATCATATTGCCTTTTCAGATCATCACGCTCCTGTGTTGCAGTGTTTAGCTCTTCAACACGTTCATTATACAAGAGAGCCTTCTTCCGGTACCTGGTTTATCCACAATACCTTTTAAGCATTTACAGAAACAATATTAATAAAGAAGTCCAACTAATAAAATATTCATACTCTGCAATGGAATCTAGGTTTGGATTCATGTCCTTCAGCTGAGCTTCGAGTAATTGCACTGTCTCAATTGCTCTTTTCAAATCACAGGCATCATTTAGTGACTCATCACTTAGTGTTGCTTGAAGCTTTTCAGGGTCAACAGCATCTTTTTGAATTCTGCCACCACAAATACTCGTATAAAGACCTAAATTAACAAATAGCATCTTGAGAGATTCATGAAGGCAATACTATACCAACTTACTGGTCCATATGTTTCACGAGATCCCCTTGAATATCATCAAGCCTTTTATTGAAGCCCTTCACCTTCATTTCCCAGTCCTTCATAAGCTTCTTCGTGTCTTGAAATTTGTAATCAACATCAACCTGTTATTGGTAAATGTTAGCGTGGGTAAATGTGTGTGGGGGTGGGGGGGTGGGGAAGGTCAGATATATTTGTTATAACAACAGTAGGCAGAAAAGGAATGGATAGATTCATCCAACAACACCTCAGCAGCACGTAGTTCATCCATAGTTTTCTTCAGTTTGTTGTACTCTGCCTTTGTTTCATCCAGTACATCCTTATGCTGATCAATGAGCTGCATAAAACATAAGATTAGCACAGTGCATTTGAGATGAAGCCATGCATTAATGACTACCTTAGCTACTGGCACCAGGTTAACAAAAGCTAATTTGATACCTCTTGAGTTTTTTTGTAGTTTTCTTGAACTGAAAATGCGTTCTGCTCTATCTCTTTAAAAACAGACATCATGCTCTCCTTCTTCTCAACAAGTTTTTCCTTCTCTTTCTTTGACTCCTCAATTCCTTTTGTCAATTTTTTCACCATTTTCTCGCTAGTAGCAATTTTAACTTTGCGGCAGTTGATTTCGGTACTGGTTTTATCAATATCCTGAAAGGAGGATGGCAGATATCAACAAGATGTTTTCTGAGACCAAAATAATCTACTAAAACATATACTCACAGACTGGATTTTTGTGACTTTCAGCTTTTGATTTTTCAGCATTTCACCACCCGCATTTTCAATTTTCTTTTGAAGTTTAGAGGCCTAGAATTACATAAAGAAGCAAACAGGTCAACAAAAGTTAGATGATCATCTCACTAGTAGTAATATTTGTGCAACCACTATTATATTAGACATTATCCGCAAAATAAATCGTTACAATGATAGCCCAAGGAAAGAAATAAACTTTTAGGACAAGTGTGCTCTATTAAGACAGTATTCATTCTTCATGTATCAGCAAACTGAAAGTAGTAAGATTTCTCCAAAACCAACTCATCTTTGCCCACTTACTCTCTCTTTAAGATTACTGGAGCATTTGACAAGCTTCTCTAGTTGTGTTTGCTCCGCAGATATAATTCTATCCAGCTCCTTCAATCTGTTCACCTCATCTTTTTTCGGTTCTGATGCAGCCTTCAGTGAATCAAGCTGCTTTTCAATGTAGCTGTGTTGAGCATTCAAACTGTCGATCTGTATGAAAGAGAAAATTAACAGATCATGACATAGATCACATTTTATGAGGCACATGAAACAGTATCAAGATTATCTGCTGTGAACACAAGCACAGCAAATACTTACCTCCTTCTGACTCTTTGCTAATTCCATTTCTAAATGAGCTTCAGCTTTTTCTGCAGCCTGATAACCCCTTGCAGCTTCAACAATTCTTTTACGCAAGACATTGAGTTGGTCAACAAGTTGTGCAAGCTCCTTCTCAGCATTTGCAACAGCTTCTCCTGAAACACTTTCCCTGATTGATGAGCCCATCTTACCACCTCGAGGCTTGCCTCCACCACCACTCATTGTACCAGACTTCTCAAAAAGTGCACCATCCAGTGTCACCACACGTCGAAATTCTCTGTCTCCACCATATGCAATTCTAGTAGCCTAACAACTCAAGGAAAAGGACTTTGTTTAAAGATAAGCTTACTTTTTTCATTCTATACAATCAATAGTGAAGATTTTTACATCATAGACCAAGTCTCCAAGAATGAAAAAGTAAAGCATAATGAAGTCTCAGGGGACCAACCACGGAACTCATACAGACAAGTAGTAAGCAATGAGTGCATAATCATTCCTAAAATAAAGCCCTGGAAAAATCCGCTCTCCTTGAACAAATGTCAGCTCAATAGCAAGGTAATATTTACTCAAGCAGGGCCTTCAGTGAACAAATACTAGAGTTATCATGGTGATGGCTCAGAATAAATAGCAGACTGCTGAAAAATATAAGTATATGAATCACTCTTAGCAGCGAAACTAAAAGCACAACACATAGTTAGCCAGGTGGTGACAGCATATCAACTCAAAAATACAAAGCAAGAAATTGTCTTAACATGTATACTAATTTTGAAGTAAACTAGAATTGAGTTAGTCATGAAAAGAGTGGAGAATTTTACTTGATCAAGGTCTTTTGCTACCACAGTGTTTCCCAAAGCAGCAAAAAAGGCTAACTTCAGTTTCTCATCCTTTACAGTAACTAGATCAAAAAGGCGAGGAACTCCCTCAGGGGTTTTGACTTTCTCCTTCAACTTGCGTTGATGATCTACTTGTTTTTCCTGCATCAGAACATAAAGCAACAATTTACACTTCATGCATGACAGCATAGCATCAACTCTGACAATATGCCATAGTTTGTGGTCAAGTGAGTACTTTTCATGACTTTCCTTTTAAATATGGTTATGCAGCAAAAAGCTCCCCTCTGATTTATTTACTGTACCATCCAGAATGTAGCAAATTGCTACTAAACAAAGCACAAAGTTTTGTAACATTTTCTCTGAAGGGACAAAATTATCAAGCAGAAAAGCAGATCCTCTTGCTGATGGTGTTGTTAGTTTTGACACATTACTTGGGACAGTTCCACCATACCCAAAAGGCAGTCGAGCCTCTAGAATCCTTCAAACCAGTACAAGCAAGAATTGTGACCACATTGTAGTTCGTAATATTCTTCATACATTTGCACCTTCTTATTGCAAAATTGTCTGCAACATCCTCTAGCAAACTATACACATCATATTAACATACCTTTTATACAGAGAAGTTGCAGTTATTGGCCCTTACCTATTCCGTAATCCATGTTGTAAGGTCTCATCTTTGCAATAACTTAATACACATTTCAGCTACTGGCATAAAGTTCACTCACTGGCTTCATATTAATAGAGCAACACTTTGCCATTTAATTCACATCTCTCGATAAGAAAATTCCCTACCTCAATAGCCAATTGTTATAAGTTGAGATTGCTTCAACTGTCACTCAATCTTAAGCATCATCCACAGGTGTCACCTACTCCATCAATTCAACCCAAAAGATGTTAGTTTCTTGCTACATATAACATGTTTTAAAACATCAGAAGAGCTTGAAACCAATCTTACCAATTTGCAAATGGACATTTAGATGTTAAACCTCCCTAAAAGCTCATTAACTCTCTCTGTCATGTTGTCCATAGAGAATAACCAAGTATCCATGTAATAAAATGGCCATATTTTCTCATTTATTTCCAACTCCATCCCTTCCCAGTGAATGGCTGTGTAATTGCTCCAATCTATGCACCCCACTTCATATATTATGCAGGCATGGACCAATAAATTTATTTGGCCAAAGACCTTTCCTCTCATTTACCATAAAATATGACTCAGGAGTCAAGATAATATTATAAGATTGTAATCTAAACATCAATAATAAAATCTGAATTGCCTATGTAAATGGATACATCAATTACAGTGACCTTGGGGATGTTACATAGAGTCAGATGTTACATAGAGTCATCTCCTTCATGACTTTCCTGCAACACAGAATGTCTTCAAAAAGACTTGCTGAAATGTGTATTACAGATGATCACCTTGCCCTGATAAACTTCCCAACCATATTGACATGCAGACTATTTAATTGACTAATTGGTGCTAGAGATTTCATGTATTACTAATCACAAAGGAAGACTAAATCATTCACAAGTTAGAGTCTTGGATATTCAAATATTTTAATACTTGTAACCTAAAATTATAAACAGAAGTTCCTGCCACTTTTCTGTGGCCAATGTAGATTCATCTGCACACAGTTCTAAATTGCATTTGCTTTAAGCAAACCTCCAAAGAAGGCTGGATTTAACATTGAGAATCAGCATTAAAGTAAATGAAAAATTCAGTACACTAAGATTCCTTTAGTTGCTTGACAGCAAGGGTAAAGGTGACAAGTTGGATCTATGGTAAAAGTACTGACAAGACTTAGATTTGATAAAGAGGTTAATAATATTAGAATCTAGGTTTGATGTCAAGAGATTCTAAATAGCTGCTTTGTAAAAGCAAAGAACAGAAAAGAGCAAATGATAAAGAAAATTTGTGATTCGATATAAGAAAATTACTTTTTAAGTTCCAGCATGTATAATGATCTACATAGTACATGCAAGCACATTGTGATCGTCAGCACAAGGGGAGTTAAACTATTTCTATCATAGGCATATGATTCATTTAGCTATGCAACATGAGGGAAGTTAGAGAAAGAACATATAGAAAAATTTTAGGAAGTACAATGCAAATCAAATACCAGTATCATGAAAGTTGCAATGCCCAGATTTTTCCTCCGAAGTAGCTCAACACATGCTTGTGCCGCAGCTGTTGTCCCAACCACAATGAAATCAAGCCCAGGACATGCTGTTGATATGGCAACATCATATTTTCCTGCAGCAAGGCAAATTTACCAATGTAAGTATCCACAAAGCAGAGTATACCCTCTTACAGTTTAATGTAACAGAGAAGAGTCATTAAAGAACACAGATATTGATTGATAAAGATAGAATTTAAATAAAGATAACACACAGATTAGGATATAGATGTCCAGCAGGAAAAAAATCCCATGTATCAACATGAAAGAATGATTCCAGCTTTTTGCTTTTGACAAAGTCTCATAAGTGAATGCCCAGCACAAACGTGTCTAACCTCCAGTTACAGTCCCAGGTAATGGATAAGTTTACTGTTTCATGCTATTCAGTCTGCCAAAGAATTAAAATTTAAGATACATACTGTTATGCATTATCATCAAACAAGACCCGAACCCTAATCTAATAATTGTCCAAGTGATGAACTAATTAGATTAGATGCCATCTAAAACATATGATGCCCAAACTTTTAAGTGTTAAAGCACAAGAAGAAGAAAATATCAGGATAGAGGACAATAAACTTCCTAAAAGACAAACAACCATTGCCCTAGAAACCCTAAGACACATACTTGCCTAGAAACTCTGAAAACTCATATTCATTAATAGAGATTTAATACTGAACCACTAACCCTAAATTAGACATAACTTTGTCCTAGAACAAGATATGAGCTAACTCCATATGATTTTAAATCATTGTCTACTGAACCAAACCAAACCGACGCCAAGTTAGAATGGTTCGCATGCTTATTTCAGTTCAGTTATATCCCCCCACATACAATTCAATGGATTGATCAAGAGCTTTCAAGTTTCTCTCTATCTCTCCTTTACTCTCTTTCGCTCTCCTTGCTCAATGTCTGCTACTGGCCGGCATTAGCAATGGCCTTTGTTTTCTGTTCAATCAACATCCTTGTTGAGGTCTCCTCCTCCCACTCGATGGGTGTCCTCGTCCAAGAACCCTAATCTCTGTCCCCTCTTCCGTTGGCAATGGCCTTCCTCTTCCATGCGGCAATGACGGCCGAACACGTAAGCTCAATCTCTCTCTTCCTCTCCCCCTCTCCTCATCCATCTCTCCCCTTCTCTACGATCCCCTAGGGTTAAGGTTCTCTCTCTCTCTCTCTCTCTCTCTCTCTCTCTCTCTCTCTCTCTCTCTCTCTCTCTCTATATATATATATATATATATATATATATATATATATATATATATATATATGCCCTAGAACCGATCATCGGTCGATACACCTCTAGTACCAATTCAGCAAAACTTGATATGAATCCTCTCCAATTTGGGATTGAACTTAAAGAGGTCCAGTTGCCCAATTACAATTGTCCGTGAATCGTAAAATGGCCGTGATTTAGTGGGTCTTGCATAGGAGGGGGCATCACACCATGTTGGATCCACCCAATCATGACCATCGGACAATAAACAAAGGCTATGATTAAGAGAGTAGACCTCTGCAATTCAACCCCAAAGTCAATATGATTCTAGCTCACTCTAAAATTTACTAATCCAAAATGGTCCACAACTCCTATATCAATAAACACACAAAAGTACATAATGCAGGGTCCAAACCTCCGATGATTAGAGCTGTCAAAAAAGGCTAGAGCTTATGGGCCAGCCCATTTGGCCTTATAAATGGCTGGGCTGGGCTGAAAAAATTTGGCCCATTTATGTAACCGGGCTTTTTGGCATGGCACCCGTAGCCCATGGGCTCAACAGGGTTAGGCCCAGCTCAGCACATAGACCAAGAGAAAAAATATTTTTTAAAAAAAATTAATATTAAAACCCTCACCTGTTTGTTTTTCCGACGATCCCACTTCCCTGTTCCGATTCAGTGATTCACTTGAGGCTTAGGGAAACTTTGGCAATCTCACAGAGAAGAAAAGAATATCCAGTGCTGGCAGTGACAAGGGGCGGAGGACAGTAGCTGCGGCATGCGACAAGCCGATGGCAATGAACATGGAGTTGGACGATGAGTCTTCAATCTTCTTTTTTTAAATTTTCTCTCAATGGAGTGTCAGACGGTCAAAGACAGGGGTCAGGCCATCAGTAGGGGTGCTGGCCTACCAGGCGAGCTCGCCGAGCTAGGTCCTCTTCCTTCACCGCTGCATCCATTGTCCAAGACCTGGATGAGCTTAAGACCATCACCCGTCGTCCTGGAGATGGAGGTGGCCCCAACATCGAAGTTGTTCTTACTTCTCCACTAGCTCCTTCATAATCGACACAGGCCGCTAGATCACCTCCCTTACTATGATCCGGTTCACCACTAACTTGTCCAACCACTGGATCCTCGATGGTTCAACCGTCTCTGCGATGGATCCCATCGCCTGCTCAGGCTCGTCAATCTCCATGGCAGAAAAGAGACAAGAGGCTTTTGATTGAAGGGAGGGATGGTTTGGGAAAAGGGAAGTGCAAGTGGACTGGCCCAGCCCTGGCCCACGACCCATACAGGGCCGGCTGGGTTTTCATGACCCATTTGTGCAAGTGGGCCTAGTCCGGCCCGGCCCATTAATGCCAACTCATGTGGGTTAGGGCAGGGCCGAGCCAACCCACATTGACAGGTCTACCGATAATCCTAGTTTACTTGCTAATACAGCCAAGTTCAAATATATGACAACATGGTTGTGAATGTTGGTATCAAATGTCTTCAAAGAAGGTTTAGAAGTTTAATATCACGATAAAATCATAGTAACTACAATTTGGTGCTTCTTATTTGTGAAAAAAAAGGGCTGCCTAGCGTGCAAAACTCCTACAACTATAGGATTTGAGAGGGTTGTACATGACAAAAGAATAAAACCTCATGAGGTATTAGAAACTTGATTTTTGATGGAGATCATCCAATGGGATGACCTACTAAAGTAAATGAGCCCATGTTAAATAGACAAGGAAAAGAATTATCTTCCTAAGTCTGACAAAATTCATACTAAAATAGCACAACAAGAAACAAAGCAAGCCCTATCATGGAGACAAAAGCAGCAAATAAATAAAGTTATTTCATTTAATTCAATAGTTCTAACAAAAAAAATATTATAAGGCATCTACTTCCGAACAAGAAAAATAAAGTTTCATTTGACTCAATAGTTCCAACAAAAGCAGCATTGATTTCCTAACAATGTTGTTCTCTGGGAAGTTGCAAGCCAAATTCACTCAAGGACCTAGCAATCTGACCTAGGATTTGAAGGTTTCGCACTTTCACTATGCAATCACACCACAAGAAAAATTATTTAAAAAAAAAAAAGAATTCATTCCTTCATTAATCAATCTTCCAACTCTATGGCACATAACCCTATCACTCCATTTTTATAACATAAAAAAACTTAATTCAACTATATTCTTAATACTAAAACTACCCATTTATTATTCAAGGTTAAAAGTGCCATGAGCAGTATGCTTCAAAAACTTGACCCAAACCAAAAATGAGATATTTTAATCACAGCCATTGATTCCAAGTAACCCAATAAAAACTTAAAATAATCAAAAAGAAAAAGAAAACACAACAAATTGACAGCTAAAATTAACTCTAAGATAAATTCTGAAGTCTTGTAGCCCTCTGATTCGTCAAGGCAGAAGCTTGGATCATCAAATACAAACCTCCATAGAATTGCCTTGATTGTCGTCCTCATTAAGAGATCTTGGGACTTGCTCAACAAAATAATATAACACCAGTAATAAAATGTCAGATCAAACAACCAATGCATCTTCAACAGTATTCACCATATCAGCTTGAGGCTTCAAATTGATTGTGAAACGCAAGGTACATACTTTCCACATCTAGGTTTGGAACCAACCATGACTTTGAAGCATCGGTACCGCTTACATTACCAAGATTTGGTCCAGGAACAATGTTTGCAAAGAAAATATTCTACGCACAGCACAATTCACTCTGAGACATGTGACTGCTTTTGACCATGAGAACTTGCAGCTCCAACATGCAATTTGCTATTACTTTTTGGCACACAACTAATTCCAGGAACCAGAAACATTATCTTTCCAACAAAATTATAATGCAGTGACTCTCCTACCAGCATGTCATAACACTTAATTAAATAAATAGTGTGCTATTACTTTTTAGCACACAACTAATTCCAGGAACCAGAAACATTATCTTGCCAGCAAAATTATAACGCAGTGACTCACCTACCAGCATGTCATAACACTCAATTAAATAAATAGTGTGCAGAATGTGTAAAACTTGAAATTCTTAAACATTTTTTTTCCTAAAAAAAAAGATATGCAGTTTCAGCATACATATGCAATGAGCATTTGCAAATAAGGTTATGTAATTATGATATGCATTAATATGCAACATCATAAAAACCTGAAATACAAGATATTTACCACTCTGCCAAAACAATGATAACATCTGAATACAAGTGCACCAGGAACCAAATAGCAGTACTTAGAAATAAGCATTGAATCATCAAGATAGGATTCTTTTGTATATAAATTTGGCAACTATCTTAAGTAAATCGAGCATATGCAAATAAATCTCACCATCAATTGCACCAAGATCCCCTAATCGACCAAAAATTCCTTCAATTTCCTTCAATTCTTTAGCATGCAATATTGCTTTTAGAACAGACCCCTGACTCTTTTCTGATTCAAGAATAGACACAAACTCCATAACTTTCTGCCTAGCTGTTTGTTCAAGAGGAATAAGTGATTCTTGCTTCTTTATGCCTTCCTGTGGAGTATTCCAGTTTTACAAATTATACTATGCAATAACTACAGGGCAGGTGAAAAATTAGACAGAGTTATGATACAAACATATACCTGTTCCAATTTACGAGCCTCCAAAGCTTCAAGCCTGTTTTTCTCCATCCTCATTTGGATCTCAGCAATATGTGTGTTCTTTGTTTTTATTTTGTCCCTTATTTCATCCATTTGTCGCTGAGCATTCTCAAATGCTGCTCGAGCAGCATCATGCTGAAGCCAGATGAAAATGACTAAAGCACCTCAAATACAGTATCACAAGGGTACAAGTTCTAACTAGATAGAAATTTTGTACACTTCATGATATGTGACTAATCCATGGAGAAAAGTAGAGGAAAAAGACTGATCGAGGAAAGAAAGTCTTGCCATATGAAACAAAAGATAAATATTTAATAAAACAACCCTCCCAATATTTCATTTAATATTTATGCGGAGAGAGAGAGTAACAAACTGTTGGAAAAAAATAATGAGACGAATCGATAGGACTATACTAACTGTATGCTTCTAGTCTTGTTTTGTAAATAAATTCTATATATATTCCAGTAAGTCAAACTAATCTACTCTCACCTTTTCTTTTAAAAGCTTACTCTCAGCACATGCAACATCAAGTTTTCCTTTATGATCGATCAGTTGGTTCTCCCAGGGTTCTAACTCTGCACGGACCTCCATGAGCTCAGAGCAATACCTCTCAGTTTCATCTGTATCTCCATAAAGGAAAATAAAGCACGAAATAGTCAATAGAACAGTAATCACACCAAAGGATTGAACAAAAAGATGGCTAAGAGAATCGAGTGATAGATTGTTTTGCCAAAAGCATCACCTTTAGAGCTCTCTTTCATTTCTTCCAAGATTTTTTCTTCATCCAACAGGATTTGTTGCAGCTTTGGAATCTGTTGCTCAAGTTCTGGAATGAGATTTGATGATTCTTCATTCTCCTTTAGAAGCTCATCAATTTTAGATGTGTCCTATCATTAAAATTGGCTCAGGTGCATGCCATTTCTTGGTAGTACTATATAAGATATACTTGGCATACCTTTTGAAGTTTGTCCTCTATTTTCTTGATCTTTTGCTTTAGGTGCTTTAAATCTTCTCGATATTTCACATCGTGCCTCTCAAACTCCTTGAATTGTTCTTTACAAGCCCTCATGTCAGCATCAAGCTTCTGAACATTGCATTAGCGCAGATATCCAGAAAAAAAGCATGAATATGACAATACACAAAAATGAATATTAATGGGTAGCACGGACATTATTGAAAGTGGGAAGATCTAAAAGTAGCAAAATAAATGCTTTCAGGGATTTGGCATAATAACAGCATATCAAAATTTGCACTGGAAAAGTTGGAAGCCAGGGAAAATTTGCATGAGGATTTGCATTAAAGGAAAATAGCAAACGTTACCCTATTGTACATCAAAAGTTGGGCTAAATAACATAATAGCATAGTTTTGAAACTCTACACGCATGGTGAAGCATGGCACATTGCCAGGAAAAATTAATTACACCGGTACACATGAAAATCCAATGAGAAAATGAGATTTAAAGTGGACAGGTTTGTGAATCACCAAGCTGGCTATTGCATAATATTGTTGTGCATCTGATCATAAATAGATAGCATCCCACTGTAATGGCATGTATTACATAGAGAAAACTGTTGCATATTTGTCAATCCTAATTAAGATCCTCCAACTTGCTCTATTGTCAATCTTGGCACAGTGCATCTGTTAGTTTCTGTATTGCTACCATGTGGTACTTACATAACATTGTTATTAACAAGGCCTATCAATGTGCAATCTCTGCCATGTCTGCTTTACTGAGGGGCAAGATAAAAGGATAAAAGAAAAACCATTCCATAGAACTAACATTTCCAAGGGCTTAGTCATTTTTGCTTACACCCATAGAGGTTTTCTGGGGAAAAATAAAAAGAAATAGTTGTACTTTTCATACTGTAATGTGCAAACAGAGCTCATTGTTTTCCAAACCTTATTTTAGACTAGAATGTCTTCATTGTAATAATCAAATGAAATCCTTCTGATTAGAAGATTCAAAATAGAATAATTCCTAAATTTAAAAATGGTAACTAAATTATCACTTTCTGAAATTATCAGCTTGACATCCTGTCACGATAAGACATGAATTTTTATGCTTAATAGGTAACATTTTTTTAAGAAAAAAACACAGTAGAGACTGACTTCAAGTTAGTTTGACAATAACAAAACTTGCTTGCCATGATTAGCCTTGAGCTCATATGTTTAGTAACACAAATGGAGAACATCCAATGTCTTCACAAAAAATTATACCTCTTGCCTTTTCATATATCTGTTGTACACAACCTCTAGTTCCTTCAAGGCAGTAGAATTCTGTTGAATTTTCTCCCTGAGATATGAAGCAACATTTTTAGCTAACATACTTTCCGTGTGTACAAAGTAGTGTACTGAGCAGTGAATAACAACCTTTCATCTGTGAGATTTTCTTGCAATCTAGATGCATTCTCTTGCAACTGAGCAACATGAGAAGTAGCATCATCATAGGCCAATTGAGTCGCCTTCTCTTGCCATTTCAGAAGTGTTAGTTCCTTCAACATATAGGCTTCTGCTTCATTCTTGACATTCTACATAACAGTTTGTAAAAAAAATTAGTTCCTTTATTACTAACAGTGCAAGGAGACAAAAGCACTTATGAATGAAATCATGCACCTCCAAGCTGTCCCTTTCTTTCTCAGCTAGTTTCACCATCTGCACTGCTGCAGTACGTTTTTCATTGAGGATCTCAAGCCTGAAAAGACAAAAATTGTGTGCAGCAATAATGGGAAGAATCTTTGTAATGATAAAACCAATCAGCTCTGCAAATAACATGAATGGATTTTATATTTTTATATAACCGTAGTCAAATTTCAAAAATAAAATAAAAAATGTGCAATAAGCAAACACTTCTACAGGACAAAAAGAAAACAATATCTGGATAGAAGAGGTGTAAGACAAAGATATGCCATGATCCAAAGGCAGTATGAAGGACAGGAAATGCAAACTACCCAATTTAACAGTTCAGCTATGTGGACAACTTGATTGGAGGTCGTCACCTTTTCATGTCTGCCCAAGAAGTATTGACAAATGTTCTCACATCTTTGACCTGGCAAATTCCTAAAGCCTACGGAGTTTCTTTCCTTCGCTAATTCCATTTGGAATTATCTTCCAAAACATCATCCACTTCTTGCACATTGAGAAGGAGAGTTGTTCAGGAAGAATTCTAAGAAAATTTTGTAAGTTTTAAGGGGCATTCAAACTACAAAGGTCATGCCTCCATAAAGTCTATGCAAAAGGACAACACACAAGAATTGCTTGGTACATCTCTATCAACTATCAAGTAGGATGCCCCTGCAAGAAAGGTTAAAGGCAAGGGTATCACATACAAATTCCAAATGAACACCGGTGTACCTCACAAAAATAGGAGCTTCATCACATTGATCACACATGGTTCACATTCACAGGGACTTTTGCACCCTGAAATGTCTCACTATAAGCTTGATAATGTAATGAGCATCTCTCTTTAATGCCCACCAAACAGCCATACTTGGGGATATGCCATATGACATGTACAATTTATCGTAAGTATATCTTTACAAATTACAACAAAATGAAACGAAACTGGTTGGTTCTCAATTCTCAAATATGCTTGTTGCAGATTTTAGTGTTAGCTCAACTAGTCTCATGGTTTCTCTATGACTTGTAATATTGATTCTGTTATGGGGGTATTCCTGATGCCTCGCATATCTTTGGATGCAACTTTTGGGGTCGCTGACTTATTTGCTGATCCATTTTCCAACCTATTAGTCACACTAGACATAGTGCCAAAGCATCTCTTCACTTGGTCGTTGTCAGCCTCTTTTCTTCGACACACTCTTTGTCACATGACCAGTTCTCACAGTTTCAAATGGCTGGCCACTCTATGCAGATACAATCAATAACAATTGATTTTTTTCTATGCAAGGATGAATGAGGACTAAAATTCCATGCCCACAATAGCATTACTAACAATCCAATATTCTCGGAATCATATGTTTTCTTGGTCATCTGCTACAAATAGCAAGAGCCCCAAGGACTCGAGTAAGCAATCGCTCTATTAGCTCACTACTTCTCATTTATTCCAGATCTCTGACTTGAGCATCAGAGGGTCCTTGCCAAAGACACCCCTCGATTGTGGACTTTTTTGCAAGTCTCTCCAACAACAACGCCGGTCAATCAGCCGCTTGTCCAAACTTGAGTTGGAAATCTACAACAATAGATTCATCAAGAGAAAAAAAAGGGATTTCTATGCATCATCTTTGTTCTTGTCGAAGGAACTATAACACTTCTTCAATTATCAAGCATCTTTCTTGTTTTAAAATCTCACTAGTAATTTGATAAATAAAACTTCTATAAACAATAACATAATCTTCCGTACAACTGACGAAATACCATATAACCCAAGGCCTTGCCTTATGGATCCAAAAACCACCGAAACATGATAGTACCATCAGTACCATACCATTTTAATGCAAAAGTGGTAGCAATACAAGTGCTAGAATGCCAAAATCATCTATACCAATGCGTACCAACCGTCTTGATCCATATCGATCTCTATCGATACATACTAACAATACACTATAATACTTGTTAGTAATTGTTTACACCAAATCTTGATAACTAGGGATAATCGTATATGTTGCGACACCAAAGAAGAACTAGATAAAGATCCCGAGCCTCGAGCCAAGACCTAAAGTTGACATAATTGCTAGATGCCCCATAAAAGGGATGTTTGATAGATCAAATAAATATATACAATATAGGGGGAGCCAACCGAGCAAATACAAAAATACCTCAAAGCAAGGTTTCAAGTCCCATGAAACACTGCTATCTCAGTTTTCTCATGGGACAGGATGTGCCACCGTCCGACCATGTCCCGATGCTTGAGACAAGGAATGTTGAGATGCTGGCAAGGTGATCTTGCCTCAACAAATGGGATAGTACCCCATCCCGATGTCCCACCAGACATCTTGCCAATACCTGAATCCTTGCCTCAAAGTGCAAAGGACCATGTTATAGGCCAATTAGAAGGAGATGACCAAAGCAAACTATGAAGGGGCAAGCTAAATGGAGGTTAGTAACAAGTCGAGGCTAATCAAGCATAATTATCAGCCTAATAGGTGGTACATGGTCTAGCCATTCTAATTAACATGCATCATGCAAGGACAGCTGAAATTAGTTGTTGGAACTGCCGAAGTAGAGATTAAACACGGGCTGCTATCATTAGAGTGAGCAATTACAATATTGTTTGTCCTCTAGTATAAATAAGTGTACCTTGAGTGAAAAGACCTTCAACACATCAATAAATCCTATTTATATTTCATCATCTTTGTTTTATCTTTACTTTATCTTGCTGTCAGTTTACTAATAGAATTTTACTCTATCCTTAGGAGTGGCAGTAATAGTAGATCTCTTCGATCATAGTGCCGATTACACCCTAACCAACTACATTTGAATGGATGGTGTAGAGATAGCGAACATCCTTGAAAGTCAAGGCATCTAAACCCATCCTTGAAAGTCAAGGCATCTACTCCAATCATCTTCCTTTCAATTACCCTCTTTCCAACAAATCCAACATCAAAGGCATGCCCGTGCATCTATCCCTTGCTATTAGATTTGTCGTGAGCTTCCTCGCAAACAATAATGATGGTTCATCATTCTTTTTAATGTATCAATTTTATTCTTTATATTGTCCAACATCATATGTTATGTTTAGTCCTTGACATTGCCCAGTGGGTGTAAATAATATATTAAGGGCCTACCACGCAATTTTCTGAGAGATTCAGCAGGATAGCTTAGGAATGGAGCGCCATCATTCTTTTTAATGTATCAATTTTATTCTTTATATTGTCCAACATCATATGTTATGTTTAGTCCTTGACATTGCCCAGTGGGTGTAAATAATATATTAAGGGCCTACCACGCAATTTTCTGAGAGATTCAGCGGGATAGCTTAGGAATGGAGCGCCATCATTCTTTTTAATGTATCAATTTTATTCTTTATATTGTCCAACATCATATGTTATGTTTAGTCCTTGACATTGCCCAGTGGGTGTAAATAATATATTAAGGGCCTACCACGCAATTTTCTGAGAGATTCAGCGGGATACTTAGGAATGGAGCGAGGGGGTGGGGGGGGGGGGGGGGGTGGCAAGGGAGAGAGGCAACGAGCATGCGAGAAAGGGAGAGTGCCTCATAAGGCCCAAAAATACAAGATTAAAAAAGAGCTTTTGAGATCTTTGTATTTTTAATCCCATGAGAATGGGCCAAGAGGTTCTTTTTTAAACTCATGGAGATCAAGCCCCGTGATCCCTTCCACTTTCATTTCCTCTTCCACTCCCTCTTTGCCTTCACCCCACATTCCAATCATAGACTATCTCACTAGATTTAGCCAATTAGGCCCTTAATGAATTTATTCAGACAATGGAAATTGCTAAGTGGTATAAAATGGAATATAGAATTCCTTGCATATATGAGATGATATCATACATTAACTTTGCTCTTCAACTTTTTCTGAAAACATATATTTTGGCACATGAATAGCATACCTACAATCAAGGTTTTAAATTCCATGGGATGGAGGTTTCCCAGTTTCTCTATGGAACGAGATACCTCGCAATCCCGTCCCGACAATAGTCCCAATCATATATCCCGGTAGATATCCTCTATCTCTCTCCCCTTCTTTTCTTTTTTTTTCTGTTTTTTTATTTCTTTCCTTTTTTTCTATCTTTTCCTCTCTTTCTATTTTTCATTCTTTTCATTCACTTTTTCTTTTTCTTCATCTTTCTTTCTTTCTTCTTCCCTCTCCATGTGGGTGGGTTTGGAGTCTTGAACCAGTCCCAGCTCCATTTTCTCATAGGAATAGGACAAGATGACCAGGATGCCCCCTATGTCGCTAGGACATAAAACCTTGCCTACAATCACTGTTTGTTTTAGATTAAGCTATATGCAAGGTAATGGTAGCATTCCTATAGACCATGACTTTCACCAATGAAGCAATTTAAGAATCCACAATAGTAGTTGTACCTTAATGTTATAGTTCTAGCTTGCATGCATATATAGACCAAGAATGTATTGAAAAGTAAAAGAATGAAGTTATGTGCAATGCTAATTCTGCTGGGAAGGAAATCAAAATATCAACTTACTGCTTGTAGGCTTCTTCGATCTTTTCTACATATTGATTTGTTCCAATGATATCCTCAAGATATTCTAAGAACCCTTCATCATGGGGCCCTTGAGCTTTTGGTTTCATTAGTGAAATCTGCTCAACTTCACCCTGAGTAGAAATCATGCAGATGCCATTCAGTCATGGGAAGAAGACAAAATTTATTTTAATTTTGTAAAAACTAGTTGCACCAACAAGGCAATGAGATCATAAACCAAGTTTGCTTTGGGCTGGATTTTGTGCAATGTAACCAGCATCCTTCAACCCAATTACTTGGGATTTTAAGTATGAGCCATTATTTTCCTATTATTTCTTTTAAAGCCTAAGCCCCTTGGTAAAGTATCTTTGAGAACGGTTCTTGAAAATTATGGGCCCAAGTTCGCAAAAAAAGAGGCAAAAAGAAAAGTTTAGTAGATGTGTTGCCACAAACCTGCAGAATCAAAAAGCGATTGTTGTCCAGATCCACTCCCTTTGCTTTCAACTTCTTGGTGACCTCAGTGAAACTACTCCCACGGTCATTTATATAGTATTTAGAAGAGTTGTCCCTGAATGCAACTCTAGTGATGACAAAGTTACTGCCCTCAACAGCCCTGTAGGCTCCATCGTCCTGAATGATCACAGCACCAAAAATGAGATTCTGGCATGATAGTTGATATCTAAACAGCAAAAAATATACCATATCAACAATTTCTTGAAAGTGGACAGAAACACCGGCGCTTTCCAGGTTTTGGTGGTTGCTGGAATTATGTATCAGCTCGGACACTTTATTAAGGCGCATCTTCGATCAAAACAGCAGGCATTAGAGTCGTTAACAATTCATAAGCAATTGAAGAAAGAATAATATTGATCACCATTCAGATTTTATAGTTAATTATTTTTCTCTTTGGTTGGTGAGTGGTGATAAACCTAGTAACCCTCAAGATTCCAGAAACAAATGTACAGGGAAATCAACAGGATCACTTCACATTTGATGGGTCAGTTAATGGTAGATTGGAGATTTACCTGCTTTGCCCGCTTCCCAAACACAAAGAGCATCGCGTCAATGACATTGCTTTTTCCGCTCCCGTTCGGCCCAACAACAGCCGAAAAGCTCTGCTAGGTAGAATGTTACCTTAGATGGGACAATTAAAAATCGAGATTTTCCCCAAAAAATTATTCTAGGGTTTGCAGATGATACCCGCTCCTATCTCCTCTAAATTGGAACAAAGTACCTCGGAAATATAAAACTAATTCAAAAAAACAAAAAGAAAGGAAAATATGGCTTAGCAAACACCGGTAAAGGGAACTCTGTTCCAACAATCTGGAGGACCGTCAGAACTCAAACATTGCAGCAAACCAAAAAAAGAATTCATAGATAAGTAAATAAGAGGAAAATGGGAAAGACCTTGTGGAAGGGACCGATCCGTTGCTCGCCGGCGTAAGATTTAAAGTTCCGCAGCACCATTTCCTTGATGAAGAGCCGCGGCTTCCTCGACGACGGCGCAGGCGACCCAACGCTGGGATCCAAGCCTGGATCTCCCTCCACCGTCTCCATGGCGGCTTCCCTGAGCTAGAGAGAGAAGGGCTTTTGGGATTTGGGAGGGAAAACGAAAAAAGAAACGAGCGTTTGGGATATTCTTTTGGGGAGGGGGTGCGGTTTGGGAGGGAAAGGTGGGGTAGGTGGCGTGCTACTCGGATGCGGGTGGCTATGGAAATGAATAACCCGTTAACCCGACTTTGGTTAACATAAATTTGGGTTGCATTTGGTAACAAATAATTCATCTAAATTATTAATAATTTAATAAGAATCCATTATATTATTATGTTTGATATATTTTTCTAAATAACAATCTATACTGTCCGATAATCTGGATTGTCTTGCAAAAGACAATCTGAATTATCCCTGAGAATGATAGTAATACAGGTTATCATCTATCAAGTAATATAGATTACCAAATTACTCTTTTCTTTTCCTTTCTTTTCCCTTCAATATAATATAATATAATATAATATATCATATATTTTATAATATAATATGATAGGTATAATATTATATTATATTATATCATTAAAATATAATATATGTAATATAATATTATATAATATAATTTATTATTTATAATTTAAATATATTATATTATATAAATTTAATTTATTAAATTTATTAAACTCAATTAAATATATAATATATTTAATTTAATTAATTTTATATTATTATATTATATTATATGTAATTTTTAATATATTATTTAATATATTTAAGTAATGTATTAATATATCTTTGATTTAATGATTTTTTAATTAAAATTATTTAATATTTAATATTTATTTTTTATATTTTAATATAAAATATAAAAATATATATATTTAATAAATATATAAAATATTAAAAATTTATATTCTATAAATAAAATATATGTTTAATTTAAAAATATTTTGAAATTTTGATTTTATATTATGTAACATTACTTGGATATACTGAACACAGTATTCCATGTTACCTGTAATCAATATTGTTGGTAATATATACTACTGGCAATCCACTATTTTTAAAGATTGTCCGGCCATGCACCAAAACACAATCTTAAGGTTGATTATGTCCTTAAATAAATATAGGCCTTGTCAAATCTATGTCTAAATTGATGAATCTAAGTCCAACATCTTTTATGATAGCAGCAAGGTCTAGTTTTACCATCAATGATGATTAAAATTGCAAGAACTAGCCCTTGGTTCATTTGGTACATGTTAGATTCATTTATTTTCTCATGTACAAATACCTAGCTTCCTTTGGACATGATCTTGTCTAAGCATCAAGGAGGTGCTTGGTATGGGGTGATGACCTCAAGATCAATGATGATCCGTGTAAGGATGATGGGATCACCTCGTTTAGTTGCTTCATAGTAATCTTATGTAGCAATGATTTTGCATCATCCTATTTTTTGAAATCACCGTCCAATGCAATTATTATAAATCCACTCTCGAGGATGGATATCCAACAACACCGTATCGTAGTGATCTTTTATTAAAATATATTAACCAAAATATCATTCATAATCACAAATCCCATGGAAGAGGAAATTTTTTTTGCCATAATAAATTTCTACAACGTGATTTTTTTCACGATGGAAGGTTAAGGAAGAGGAGAAATATCTCCGTAACATTATCCTCTTTATTGATTAGAAAGAGGAGAACCCATGAAAAAAGAGAAGGCAAGAAAGAAGAGAGTAGGAAAAGTTTTTTTTTTCAACATAGATTTTTTTTACGCGCTGTACGGAAAGAGCTAATATTAGATTTTCTTGTTATCTTTTATAGTTCATCTTTTGATTTTTTTTTTATAGAAAGAAAGAAATAAGAAACAAAGAATTTTTTGTTTCTTTTATTATGATTTTATGAAATAAATGGTTTTTCATGTATTAATTTATATTCATTTAAGTTAAACTTTGTTAAATAGTTCTGTAAGAATATTTTTGGTATTATATATCTGTGATATTCTATTCATATAATATACCAAATAAATTACTCGTATATACTCGAGGATCTTTAATCACTGCATCATGATCAACTAAATACAGTGATCTTAGATCATCAATGATTAGATCATCCTAAAATTTGGATTATCGATGATCCCTAATGATCATTGTAATCCTATTTGGATTACCAAACACCTCCTAAAAGGGGCAATTGTATTTGTTAGGATGTTTTTGTCTTCTAATGGCCTGCTTGCTTTTTAGGCCTGCGTATGAGATCCATACCTAGCATTTGATGGGTTTCAAGATGGTATTGTTAACTCACTAGATAGTGATTATGGAATGCAGAAGGATTAGGATGTTTTGTTTTGACCCCTATAATGGATACAAAGTTTGGCAATTGACCCGCATGGACAAGGAAAAGAAGGGACACTTAAATTACCAAGTCAATTATGAATCACTTGCTCGACTTTGGATTTGGATATGAATAAAATAAGATCTAGCTCTTTTTTTTTTTTGACAAGTAAAAGGGATGGGGAATTAAATCATGGTGTAGCTACCCCTGTAGGCCCCCATCTCGCCGGATAATGTTCGACTCAAGATGCTTAAATTTTTGCAATCTTTTCCCATCTATAGGTGACCTATAGGTGAGTACATCAACCTGACACCACTAAAATGCTGACTAGTAGAATGGAGACAAAGGGGAATACCCTGACCTCTCACTCAAACCAACCGTCGTGGGCTCCAGGAAAATTCTTGGATTTAATCGAGTCACCCACGGGATCCTTCCTCGAACCTGTGATTGGTTGGTAGTGAGACGAAGTCTCTACCAACCGAGCTACTACCTTAGCAGTTAATTGTTCTTTTAAGTCAACTTCCATCCCACTTTGTTGAGGAATAATAATTTTATATTGAATAGATTAAGAATTTTTGTGATGCTTATGCATTCTCGGATCTATCCATCTAACATTCTAGATTTTTTTGATATAATCTTAACATATCATTAGAGTCCACCTGATGTGGCAGGAAGCTGACGTGTAATCCCTGTCAGATGCCATGTTAGAAAAATTGCCACGATAGACACTCCATCTCAGACTCCTTTACCGGGCCGAGCTCCCCCAGAATGACGAGGTGGCCCGCCAAAGCCGAGTTCCGTCCTCCGCCAGGTCGACACCCACGAGCCCGGGGCACCTAGGCCGGAGCCGAGCGACCCCCTTCACCAGATCGAGCCCCTCCGAGGCTGAGCCCCCTAGACCGGAGTCGAGCTCAGCCCTCCTCCGCCAGGTCGAGCCCCTCCGAGGTCGAGTCCTTTGGGCTGGAGTCGCATGCTGACCTCCTCCGCCAGATCGAGCCCCTCCGAGGTCGAGCTCCCTGGATCGGAGTCGAGCTCAGCCCTCCTCCGCCAGTTCGAGCCCCTCCGAGGCCGAGCCCTCTAAGCAGGAGTCGAGCCTTCCTCCGTCGGGTCGAGCCCTTCCGAGGTCGAGCCCCCTGGACAGGAGTCGAGCCCAGCCCTCCTCCGCCAGGTCGAGCCCCCCAGGCCGGAGCCGAGTCCCAGCTCTCCAGTTCGGCAACCACTTCGAACAATGCTGCCGGCCACCAAGGGGACGGAGCCACCCTGTGAGGCATCGACGAGCAACCCGAGGACCACGAGGAAGTACCCGTCAAATCATAATAACTGTCCACAGCTACCACTTACACCAGGAGAAGAAGAAGCTCCCTGATCGAGATGCCACGCTCGCTACCAACCACCTGCACCACCTAGAAGAGTAAGTCAACCAGGAGACTCGAATCCCGGGGGCGGAGGCCCCTCAATCGAGGCCCTGCCAGGTTTCCCGGAGTGGAGCGACCGGAAGGAGAGTTAGAGTGCGTGGCAGCTTCCTTTATCACGAATCAGAAAATATGTCCCGTCCACGGCATGGAACACCGCCACACGTGCCTGCCAACGCAGGGAAGATCCTGAGGTAGACATTCAACGACCACCTTGGCTTAAAAGAACCTTCGACACCCCCAACAGGGAGGTACGCAAGCTAAACCACAAACATCCAAGCAAGTAAGGGAAGGAGGCCACACAAGAGAACCACTCAGGAGACTGAGAATTCATGGCTCACGGAGATCCGTAGGAAGGATCACCCGGGCATAGCCATCCATCTCCAGTTCCCTTCGGTCACCACCTTCCCAGCCTACTTGCACCCTCACTCACTCATTACTCACTCCTCCTAGCATGGAGTCCATCTCAGGGGCTCGACCAGGAGGATCTGTTCCCTTGGATCGTCACTGACTTGACCGTCGGAGTGCCCCCGCTGGAATCCCCGGCTCGGATATCTGATCCTGTTTTGCAGGTCCTGAAGCGTAGACCATCTCCGAAAAGACGAGGGGCGATCCGATGCCGACAGCAGCTACATGCCACAACGATCTTAGCGGCAATACCATCGATTCTTGTTGCATAATAAAAGCCCTATTCTTTTATTATGTAGTATTTGGATACAAATTTTTTTTTTCTTGAATAGGAATACCAATTCTCAGATAATATCTATTCATTATTATCATTCTAGATTCATGTTTGATTGGAAATCTGAAATAACAACTTTAGTCCAGTATAATTAATGCTATAGAGCCCATCACATAGAAAGAAAATGACTTGGAATAAGCTATTTTAGAATGACCATGAAATAATTGATTCTAGGTTAATTTGTTTCTATGTAGTGGGCTCCACTATAATAATTATACCGGAATAAAACTGTTATTCTAGATTTTTAACCAAACAGAAATCTGACATAACAAAAATGAATAGCTATTCCTTGAGAATTGGTATTCCTATTCTATAAATAAATTATTTGTATCCCAGCACTACCTTACTTATCAATCCATATGTTGTTCCTTGTTCTAGTTCAAAGAACTTTTCAAGCATGTCTCATGCCAATTGTACGTGATTATGGGGAATATTTTTCTAAATCTATACTAATGAAATGTGGGGAATGTTTTTCTAAAAATATTTATTTTGAGTATCTAAATCTATACTGCTAAAATGTGGAGAATATTTTTCTAAAAAACTAGTTTTTAAGTATGATTTTGTTTTGTATCCAGCTCCTGATCCATTTTATATTCGTAGGGATCCTATACAACTTAAAAAAGAAGGGGGAATGAAGAAGCATTGGAACCCCAAAAGTAATCAAGAGTGATCCGTGTTCATGACATATCCCCAAAATATTTTCTATATGAATGATGAAACAAACCATACCATTCATTAGCTCTACATCGATATCATACTTGAATTTCTTGAAAAGTGAAGGCTAATTCTATGATATGTATTTATCGTGGATCTTTATATCTGCTATTTTTGTTTATCATTAGAATGTCTGAAACTAGAGCACCTTAATTATAAGAAGTCTACGGGCAACTGCCTACTTGCACCAACTATTGCACCGATCAAGGAGAGGATAGCTACGATCGAATAGTCGCAAGCCTCCGATCGAGTACTTGCTCCATATCGACACTTGTTCGATATCAACTATTATCCTAGCACCGACTTCCGATTCAGGATCAATTACTATCCAGGTAGACTTAGTCAAGTCTACCAACATTCAATACCATAACTTCTTCACCGATAACATCCCGCTTACTTGAAGCCTGCAACACTCGAGTAAGTGGTAAAAGCAAGCCAATTATAGTTATTCTAGCACAGATCATGACATATAAAATTTTAACATATCCAATATTCTAATAGAAAGGTACTAACAAAAAAGATTCACCATGACTATGCGTAACTCTATAAACTGATGAGAGGGGATCTCAGCAAGGTACATCTTCACACCCATCTCTACACACTCATTCTGGCATTTTTCTCATCATGGCTGTCAGCTCTAGCTGTTGTTTCTTATCTCCTCTTTACTGACTTGAGCATCGAAGGTCCCTTGCCGATAACCATCATTCAAGGAGGACTATTCTTATAGATCTCCACTCGAGAGGTGCTTAAGAACGGAACCTCATCCCACTGGAGAAGCTAGCGAGACCACCTTGCGCTATCATGATTTTGGAGGAGGGTGATTTGGTGGCAATAGATTGGCATGCCAGTAAGGGGGGCAAGCATCATCTCGAAAAAATCCTTGGAGCTTGGAGTCCAATGGGATCATTCAAGTGCGATACATTCTCCATATTGCGATGAGCATCCTAGCCAAGCACTGGAAACTCTCACTCCTCCATTCTCACCATCGATGATCCAATAGAACCTGCTCACCATCATGGCTAGCAGGTTTAAATACTAGTCACGATGATATGGGAGTTGCAACAGCAATCCATGAAGAAATAGTAGCACCTGGAGGGCTCAACCAATCTCACTACCGCTACTTGGTCCAATCTCTGATCTTCATAAGAAGATCTTCTGGCCAACAAAATCCTCGTCAGTCACAATCTTCCTCATCCTGTTGAGCAAGTTATTTGTCTCATGGCGGGAGATCTCCTTACCAATAAGTTAGCCCCCAATGCGAAAAGCATTAACGAGAAAAAGAACGAAAGTCCAACAAAAACCTTCGACCAATAGTTCTACAACTATAACTTGGGGGATAGATCGAGAAGCTCATCATGCTCATCTTTTTTTTCTCGCAATAAATCACGAAGAAACCGATCTCTAGTTGTTCAAGATGCTATAGCTGGAACTCCACCCCGGTTGGCCCGACAATACTTCATGGATGCTTACCTAGGCTGCAACCAGATCAAGATGACTTCTAAAGATGAGGTGTATACTATCTAACTAAAAAAGATTCTCTATCGTTATAAAGTAATGCTTTTTTGGCTTGAAGAATCATCAAATCTCATTCCAGAACTTGAGCAACAGATTCCAAAGCTGCAACAAATCCTGTTGGATGAAGAAAAAATCTTGGAAGAAATGAAAGAGAGCTCTAAAGGTGATGCTTTTGGCAAAACAATCTATCACTCGATTCTCTTAGCCATCTTTTTGTTCAATCCTTTGGTGTGATTACTGTTCTATTGACTATTTCGTGCTTTATTTTCCTTTATGGAGATACAGATGAAACTGAGAGGTATTGCTCTGAGCTCATGGAGGTCCGTGCAGAGTTAGAACCCTGGGAGAACCAACTGATCGATCATAAAGGAAAACTTGATGTTGCATGTGCTGAGAGTAAGCTTTTAAAAGAAGAGGTGAGAGTAGATTAGTTTGACTTACTGGAATATATATAGAATTTATTTACAAAACAAGACTAGAAGCATACAGTTAGTATAGTCCTATCGATTCGTCTCATTATTTTTGTCCAACAGTTTGTTACTCTCTCTCTCCGCATAAATATTAAATGAAATATTAGGAGGGTTGTTTTATTAAATATTTATCTTTTGTTTCATATGGCAAGACTTTCTTTCCTCGATCAGTCTTTTTCCTCTACTTTTCTCCATGGATTAGTCACATATCATGAAGTGTACAAAATTTCTATCTAGTTAGAACTTATACCCTTGGAATGAGATTTGATGATTCTTCATTCTCCTTCAAACCACTTGCTAGTAGATGGATAAGAGCTGACAAGCTTCTAAGGGATTGAAGTTCCTCAATCCTTCATTTTTTAAGCCAAAAGTCAGAGATGAACTCCATTCATGCTTAGATGTAGCCTCTGTTGGGAAATGTGTCCCAAAGCCAATTTCTATTGTAGACAGTTGTACATTTGATGTAATTGTATATGAATTATATTATTGAATAAAATATTTATTCTGGCAGTTCATCACTATTTCATCTTTCTGTAATTAGTTCTTGAGTGATGAAGTCCTTAGGACTATTTGTATGTGATATAGAGATGATATATCATATAGTCCTAAAATTGTTCGCGACCAAATGATACACTTATTTCAGGATGATAGTATATCAAGTATACGTCGTTGTGTGCCATAGTCGTTGGTTGTCCTCTTAACCAAGGAGTGTGGAGACACTGGTATGGCATGCAGATGTTGTGTTTGACATTTCATCGAACGTGACCCGTCTGTACTTTTTTCTGCCTAGAGTTTTGATATGGACGTAGTTATCCCTCAGACATGAGATCGTCATGGTAGCTTGCGAGCAACTCACTGTACTTTGGTACTGGACTATCTGAATTTCTAATCCAGGGATGGAAGGTTTCTGGGTACAGTTAAGTACTCGTGTAGCGGTGATCGGATCAAGATGGGATTGACCCCTCCAAAGTGTTTGGAGCAGATATCTAACTGTATTTTAATTTAGCAAAACCTTGGCCAGGGTAGTCTCTGTAAAGTGTTACAGGACTTGTGAGATTGAGACACATTGTTGATGGATTTTATGGGTTGGGCAGTTTAACCCTAAGTCTTCCCGAGCATTGAGGTCAAAGGGATTAATTACAAGGTTTCCATATCTCTTGGTTCTTAATTGTTGCTCTGCAACTTCGACCTATCCAGACACCGGGTGTCATTGCTAGATGGCGACTTTGACTGTTATTGGAAATGTTCCAGTACTACCGGCTTAGTGTTCGAACCTATGGGGTCACACACCATAGGGATTTCTGCTCGATCTAGTGATCGGAGAACGATTGAGAATCGTTCGTGGACTCACAGAGAAAAAAGATTTTTTCTTTATCCAAGTGTCGACATTTGATATTCTTGAAAGTGTCGACACTTGTGTAAGTGTCGACACTTATTGATTTCGCAAGTGTAGACACTTGATGTCACAAAAGGTTATGACATGAAATTTTTACTAATAGTTGGTGATGCATGGAGGTGAATTAAGTAATGTGATTACTTGATAGCCCAATTTGATTGAGCTATAAAAATCTGGAACGAATCAAATAGGATTTGGTTCAAAATAGGTTTGGGTCCAATCGGGTTGAACCCAATATATGCACACTTGACCCAATTGATTTCAGTTATGAACTAAAATTAATTAAGACATTAATCTGGATTTAAATAAATTTAAATTCAGTTTTGGGGAGTTATGTAACTTCCCATGACCATAACTCCCCATAACTACCCATTACCACACCTATAACTCCCACTCTCCCTCTCCCTCTCCATCTACTTAATGGGCTGAAATGGGAGGACGAAAATAAGGAAAAATTCAGCAAAGAAATGCTTGAAAAAATCAAAGGGAAGAAAGGGAATAAACTAGGAAAAGTTCTAGTTTTATGGGTGTGAGGTTTTTGGAGAAGAGTGTGCATATTTGTACCTAGTGATCTAGGTCTTAGGATTGAGTGTTTGGGAAGGGTTCCAACCACTCATTCTCCACCTCTTGAGTTTCTTCATTCATTCGGAGAGTCCGGCATCGAAAGAAAAAAAGGAGTTCCGATCAAATCGTTCCACAACAAGCTAGCACTTGGAGTGGAAGTGGATTTTGAAAGAGCCCTGGTGTGAACCACCTGTAGAGGCCGGACACGTGTGCGGCTAAGCAAAGTTCTTCTTCCTTCTCTTGGATCTTTCGCGGTGGAGAGCGTCTCCACTTCATACGAGGTATGGTTTTACATATATGGATATGTTGCTTTGAAATGTTCATTGCATAAATTCATGATTTCATAGTTTATATTAATCATTCATGCAAGATCTTGGGATAAGTAGCATATAAAATTTTAAAAGCATGCTTAGATTAAATGTTAATCCATTTATCATGCTTCCGCTGCATGTTATTTTGAAAAAGTTTTAAAATAGAAAGCATGATCGCTACTAGTTTTCCTTTCAGCCTCGAAAACTACAAACTGAGTACTTATTTGGGTGGACAATAACGAAATCCGAAATCCCATCCACTACTCCAACTGAGTATTTCATGACACTGAGACCAGGTACTCTAAATCTAAATAAATTATTTATATACTAATCATCTCAACACATACCATATTCTCAAGCTCATTCAATCATCATCACAACCAACCGACTACTCAAAGCCATCCTAATGCGGGACAAGATGAGACGAAGGACCATCAACGAGCTGAGAAGTCACAAAAGATTAGGGTACCACTATTTTTATTTTTATTTTTATTTTCTAAGGAGGTGGTGAAGGAAACAATGGAAATGGAAGATATAAGTTTGGACTCTCATGGACTTTGGGACTCACACTCACGAAGAAACCTCTCACCTCGAGGGCATCTCATCCATCTCGCTATATGAAGCTGTTAGGATGAATCTCAAAGATCATGAGGTGATAAAGAAGATGGAATCAAAAAGTAAGGGGATAACTAGACATGATGCGAAGCAACATGTATAGGGATACACTTCTCGTGCTCTCCTTATGGGGTGATTGATTTGCATCTCTCGTGCTCTTCTTGTAGAGCGATTAGTGGGCCTCTCACCCTCTCTATACTTAGAGCGAAAACAATGGCACATAGTCAAGGAAAAAAAGAAAACTTCAAGCTTTTATTTCATTCATCAAGTATCTTCTTACAAGGGGTCAAGAGGTATTTATAGGCCTCCATAGAATTCGGCTACAAGAGATAAGGCTATCCTAACCAACATTAGCCGTAACTAATTTGGTTATAACAAATAGGTAGGTTATAATAAGATTAGTTGTAACTAATTTGGTTATAACAAATAGGTAGGTTATGACAAGATTAGGTAATTGGTTGTAACAACAAGAAGTTAGTAGTTGTAACTATAGTTGGTTGCAACCAATCAGTATATATGGCGGGGTGATGTAGCCTTCCTTGCTGACGTGGCATCCTTGTTGGAGAGTGAAGTGGAGAATGAAGTGGCATTCCACATGGCAAGTTGGTTGGAAAGTTGTTCCAAGTAGTTGAAGGAGGTTGGAAGTAGTTGAATTAGTTGGCGCCTAAGAAGGAAGTTGATGATGTGGCACCCAAGGAGGTAGTTGGATTCATGTAGCACCCCCTTGCTGATGCTCCAATCCAAATATAATCATCAGATGGCTCTTGGATCATCGGATAGCTCTCGGATCCCCATCATTTTCCTGGAGTGGGGAGAACTTGACCCCATCGAGTTTGGGTCAGCGATGACTTTGGTGGAACCAAATCCAATCAAATCAAGAAGATGAAGCATATCCTAATCCTCTAGCTCTGATACCAAAATTGATGCGGGACATGATGAGATGAAGGACTGTCGACGAGCTGAGAAGTCACCAAAGATTAGGATACCACTAGATTTTTATATATTTTTTTCTTTTCTCAGGAGGTGGTGAAGGAAATAATGAAGATGGATGACATAAGTTTGGACTCTCATGGACTTTGAGACTCGCACTCATAAAGAGATCTCTCACCTCTAGGGCATCTCACCTATCTCGCTAAATGGAGCCGTTAGGGTGAATCTCAAAGGTCATGAAGGCGGTAAAGAAGATGGAATCAAAAGGGAAGGAGATAACTAGACATGATGCAAAGCAACATGTCCAAGGATGCACCTCTCGTGCTCTCCTTACGAAGCGATTGGTTTGCACCTCTCGTGCTCTCCTTGTGGAGCGATTAGTGGGCCTCTCAACCTCTCCATACTTGGAGCGAAAACAATGGCACACGGCCAAGGAGAAGAAAAAAACTTCGAGCTTTTATTTCATTCATCAAGTGTCTTCTTACAAGGGGTTAGGAGGTATTTATAGGCCTCCATAGAATTTGACTACAAGAGATAAGGCTATCATAACCAACATTAGTTGTGACTAATTTGGTTATAACAAATAGGTAGGTCATAACAAGATTAGGTAATTGGTTGTAACAACAAGAGGTCAGTAGTTGTAACTATAGTTGGTTACAACTAATTAGCACATGTGGCGGGATGATGCAGCCTTCCTTGCTGATGTGGCATCTTTGTTAGAGGGTGAAGTGAAGAATGAAGTGGCATTCCACATGGCAAGGCGGTTGGGAAGTTGTTCCAAGTAGTTGAAGGGGGTTGGAAGTAGTTGAATTAGTTGGCATCCTAGAAGGAAGTTGATGATGTGGTGCCCAAAGAGGTAGTTGACTTCATGTGGCGCCCCCTTGCTGATGCTTCAACCAGATCTGATTATCGGATGGCTCTTGGATCATCAGATAGCTCTCGAATCTCCATCACATCTTTAAATGTTAGACACCTCTGAAAGAAGGCTTAGTCGAACGATGAGCTTGAAGAGGCTTCATTTGATTGGCCGACACCCGATCGATGAAGAAGATCACGTGAGCCAATCTCTCTCCAATGATCCCTCTTTCGAGGACTATCTCAATTGACTAACTTTCGGTTGGCAAAGAGATTGTGTGAGCCAATCTCTTTTTAGTGGTCTCTCCTTTAAGGACTACTTCGGCTAGCTAACTCTTGATCGATGAAGAAGATCTCGCGAGCCAATCTCTCTCCAATAGTCCCTCCTCTAAAGACCATCTTAATCGGTTAATTCTTGGCCGATAAAGAAGATAGCACAAGTTGACATCTTCTCCCTCCTACAGTCCTCCTTCAAGGACCATCTCGTTTGACTAACGCCCAGCTAAAGAAGGTGGCTATGTTCTCATACCACCTTGTATCTCACTCCCATTTGATCGATTGATATCGGGTCAAAGAAAATAATTACATTCTTATACATTTATCTTATATCTCACTTTTATCCGGTTGGCTCATACCTAGTCAAAGAAGGTGGTTGTTTCTCACACCTCTACTTCGAGCCTTGCTCTCATCTGGTTAGCTTATACCCAGCCAAAAAAAGGTGGTGGCATTTTCATACCTCCACCTTGGATCTAATTTTCATTCAGTCAATTGACACATGGTCAAAGAAGATGGCTACATTCTTACACCTATGTCTTAGGTCTCACTCCTATTCGACTGACTAATAACTGATTGTAGTAAAGATGGATATATTTTCACACCATCATCTCCTATTCGGATGACTAATAATCGGTTATAATAAAAAAGGCGATAGCATTTTCACACCTCCATCTCCACCATTTGGCTGATCAACAATTGGTCACAGTAAAGACGGTAACATGTTTATACCTTCATCTTTGGTTGACTAACAACTAGTCGACCAGATGGCTATGTTCTTGTACCTTCATCTTCCACAAGTTTTACTTTCTTTGATTGCTTTACAATTCGGTAGACCAGATAACTGCATCCTCGTACCTCTATCTTCATCAAGTCTTACTTTCCTTGGTCGCTTCACAACTAACCAACTAGATGGTTGCATCCTCGTATGTTAATCTTCCTTAGGTCTCACCCCCTTTGACCGACTAACAACAGGCCAACCATATGGCTATATCCTTATACCACCATTGGTGCAAGCACTAGAGCTCGTACGAAACTTCTATCAAACTTAATCAAGTCGAGTTCCTTATGGATTGCAAGTGAATAAGCCAGACTCAATTTTGGCTTCAAGTTTATTTTTAATTTTCAGCATGAGTCTGTAATTAGAGTCGAGTCCATTCCAACTTCAATTTTAATTTAGCCTTGTTAGGTTTAATTTAGTCTTGTTAGGTTCAATTTGACCTTGTAATTAGTCAAGTTGGGATCAATTTGGTCTTGTAATTAAGCAAGTTGGGTTCAAATAGTCAAGGTAAAGAACATGAAGCTTGAAAGCATCAAGATTGGATGGAGCAAACTAACTCAACCTCTATGCCACGTTGGAATGCCACCTCACCATGCCAAGATGGGATGCCACCTCACTGCCACATCACCTCCATGCCAAGATGGATGCCACCTCACCTTCCTATGCTACATCACTCCAATCGTGCGCCCAAGCATGAAGAATTCAAATTTGAATTCAAGTTGGGCGCTCACTTATTTCTCCACTCTTCATGCATGTAATCCCACTTATCACTCCACTATTTACTCCACTCTTTATGCTTATAATTCAAATTTGAAAGGGCTAGGAAAGTCTATAAATATTCCTAACCCTCTTTTAATCAAGCTATTGAAATGAATGAATGAAAGCTTCTTTTCTTCTTCGAATTGCCTTGTTGCATTTGACACTCCGTGAGAAAGAGGGTGTGAGGCCCAACCTACTCATCCAAGACGCTAACAATCCTCTTCCTTTTTTCCTCCTTCAAAATTTATACTTTCTTTTTTCCTCATCCTTTCCATGCCCACTAATGCCTTCCATTGGAGTATCCTCCATGATTTCGAGTTGAAAATGAGGTTTACTTTGCTTCAGAACCATCTACGTTATGAGTCTTCCATCAAGGAGAGAGTCTTCAAATCCAATCGCTAGTTCTTGGAGTGCTGAAATTAAACCATCACCAAAAGTACGAGAGCTCATTGTTGGTAAGTGAACCATTCCTAAACTCTTAGATCTGATTGTCTGATAGTACATGTCCTGGCTAGAATGGTTTCTTAACCATTAGGTCCTTTCTACTTTTGATTGAATAGAAACTACATTATGGGCATTACAACTTTCACCGAGTAGTCTCCTACATAAAGTTTAGTTGATCTCTCTTATGCATGAATTTTGTTGATATGTGAAGAAATCCTTGCTCATTTTAGGTCATTAAGTTTCTAAGTTAGAAACTCCATCTAGCATCCTGCATCATTCTTGGTATCAGAGCATGGTTAACTAGGGCAAGTATGCTAGTTGCTAAGATTTTCTGCATCATCTAAGGAATAGAATTGAAAGCTCATTTCATAGCTTTTTGGATCTTAGTTTAATTTGCAATTCCTAAGTAATTTTTTCATATCAAACCAGACCTGGAATCTTTTTCCATAGATTTCAGATCTAAATTTTTAGAATTTTTTTTTTTATTGTTTTCCTAGTTTACTCTCTAATTGAAGGAAATCACGCCTCCTGAACAGGTATACGAAAGTATACTTATGATCCATGGAAGTAATGAGCCAAGGCCAGACGTGATAACCCAAGATTGGAGGACCCGTTGTGCTAAGTACATGCTTGCATGACCAGAATTATTGAATGTTTCATTGCATGTTTACTCCTCTAGCACAACTTAGGTTCTAAAATTTTCTAGCACAATTTAAATTTAGATTCACCTAACCATAATTTAAAATTTTAAAATTTAAAATTTAAATTTTGAATTCTAAAATTTCAAATTTAAAATATGAAATTTAGAATTTGAATTTTGAATTTTGAAATGCATGTTATTCCTTGTCTTTATGTTCTATTAATTAGCTATATTGTTGGATATGCATTCATTTTAAAATATTTAAGGACAATTCTATCATAAGATAAGGAAAGAATTTCATCATCTTTAATTGGTTCAAAAATAACCAACTACATATTGCATTGACCTAGGCCTAATTTAAAATCGAGTAACAACCTAAACTAGGGACATTACAAGTCAAGTTCATGATCATGTTGAGACTTAGTATTGATTGATTTTGTATTTACTCCTGGATATTAGTGTCCAAGGTTAGGGGTCTAACGGCAAATGCCTTGAGTGGATTTGTGATTTTTAATTAGGACCTCGCGAAAGCGAGGGGAGCCTCCCACAATCCCACCTCTTATCTGGCCAGTTGAAAGGGTGACTGCAGTCTTGATTAGTGCTTTTCCAATTCATGCTATCTTGAACTTCTAGGTCTAGGACTCCTAGAAACTAGGATTGTATTGCATGACCACTAGATCAGGAACCCTATACCAACACTCCCAGACCCAACAAGTCTCACCATGGATCCCAATCTTGAAACTTAGAGAAGAACCATGACTGAGCAATTCAGGCAACTAAATAATAGGTTTGATCAAATGGAAGGGCGAATTATGACCCTCGAAGAGACCCGTTTGACCCACACTAAACATGAATCACCTACACCAACTCCCCTTGGTCCAAGAACCCATCACCATGATCCCATCCCTGAACATAACCCTAGACGTCCACACCAAGACTTTGTGGATTCGAAGGAAAGAGCCCTTAGGAACATACATCTCGATGCACCCACCTTTGATGAAAATTTAAATCCTAAGATATATGTTGATTGGGAGAGTGACATGGATCAATACTTTGAGTGGTATGAGATATCGGAAGAAAGGAAGTACAAATTTACTAAACTTAGGTTAGTCTGACAAGCTAGGTTGTATTGGAAAAATGTTAAGCATATTTGTTGACAGAGAGAAGACATGCCTATAGTCACATGGAGAGCCATGAAGATCAAACTAGGGAGAAGTACCTATCCTTGTCCTATGAGCAGAGGCTTTTAGATCAATGGCAAAGATTGAGCCAAGGGAATAGAACTATATCTGAGTATATCGCTAAGTTTGATGAATTTACCATGAGATGCAGTGTGGTCAAGTCAGAGACCGTCACTCTGTCTGGGTTTAGAGCAGGCATACATGAAGAAATTCAAAGAAAATTATTTCTGAGAGAAGTCCATGACCTAGAGCAGGCTTACTAAATCGCTAGGGATTATGAGAGATTTCAGAGGGGATCCCTGATCTATCGACCTGAATCTAGTAGGATTAGTATCCCTGGAAATAGGCCAATTTATAGTCAAATTCTCTCGAACCGACCCAATCCTACTACCCCACTAGCTCACAAGGATGACAGGGGTAAGGCCTTTGAAGTTCAAAAGGATAATCACCAAAATATGCATTACTTTAGGTGTCATAAAGTTGGCCACTATGCTAGTCAATGCCCTACTTAAGCTTTACACATATGAGAGTTAGAGGAAGAAACTCCAGGAACCTTTGAAGAATTTGAGGAAGAAGTATATGAAGCCATTTCAAATTTAGTGGATGAACATGAGGGAGATGAAGAAGATATTTATCCGACTGAAACATTGGGAGTTGTTAGATGTATCCTAGCCCAAACAAAAGAACAAGAGGATTGGCGAAGGACCAACATCCTGCAAACTTTTATCAAATTAGGGGAGAAGGTTCATAAAATTATCATAGATAATGGGAGCTATGTAAATGCCATTTCTATGAATGATGTCAAGAATTTAGGTCTGCCTACTATTTTCCATCCTAACCCCTATAAGGTATCTTAGATTGATTCAACCTCCATTTCCATAAAGTTAAGATGCCAAGTTACAGTCCAAATCCAATCTTATTAAGAGAAAGTTTGGTGTGATATTCTTCCTATGGGGGTTAGCAGTATCATTCTAGGCCAATCCTGGTTGTATGATCATGATGCTACCTTATATGGTTAATCAAACTCTTGTTCATTCACCCACATAGGAAAGAAAATTATTATAAACTCTTCACCACCTAAGGACAACACCAAAAGAGGGCCTAGCAATCTGAAGGAAAAGAAACAAGGATTGAATTTGATCAATGCTAAGTGATGTGGCGAGACCGCTGACATGGATAGCTGGCAGGCTCCACATTAAAGGGGACCGCCATGTCAGACGCCAAGGCAACACCTTAGTCTAGACCATTCTGCCGAGCTGAACTAAGCTCCTACAAGGCAACGAGCCGAGCTCCGTCCTCCGCCAGGTCGCGCCCACGAGCTCGGGATGCCTAGGCCGGAGCCGTTCTCCGCCCTCCAGAGCGAGACCCTCGGAGGTTAGAGCCATGTGGTCGAAGTCGAGCTCAGCGCTCACCCGCCAATGTGGAGCCTCTCCGAGCGCGCGCCCTCTGGACCGGGTCTATCCTCCGCCCTCCAGAGCGAGACCCTCAGAGGTTAGAGCCCTGTGGTCGAGGTCTAGTTCAGCACTCACCCGCCAATGTGGAGCCTCTCCGAGTGCGCGCCCTCTGGACCGGGTCCGTCCTCCGCCCTCCAGAGTGAGACCCTCGGAGGTTAGAGCCCTGTGGTCGAGGTCGAGCTCAGCGCTCACCCGCCAATATAGAGCCTCTTCGAGCGCGTGCCCTCTGGACCGGATCCGTCCTCCACCCTCCAGAGCGAGACTCTCGGAGGTTAGAGCACTGTGGTCGAGGTCAAGCTCAGTGCTCACCCGCCAATATGGAGCCTCTCCGAGCACGCGCCCTCTGGACCGGGCCGGCACTCTCCATCAAGGTGAGCGCACGAGCTCGGAGCATCCAGCCCGGAGCAAGCCCTGCCACCCGGGACACCGACAGGCCACCCGAGGATCATGGAATGACGCCCCCCATGCCGCCATAACTACCTATACGACCGTACTTCCAGGAAGATGGGCTAGCCAGAAAGCACGAACCCCTAGGGTGGCGATCCTCAGATCGAGGCTCTGTCAAGCTTCCCGGAATGGGACGACCGGAGAGGATGTCAGAACGAATGGAAGCTTTTCCTACCACCTGTCAGGAAATGCATCCAGTCCACAGCACGGAACCCTATCGCACGCGCCTGCCAACCCAGCGAGGATCCCGAGACAAGCGCCAAACGACCAATCTTCAACTACAAAGAACAGTTGACACCCCCAAAAAGGGGGAAAGGTAACAGCAAAAGAAACAACAATAACCACAAACAACAACAATCCACCACCAGCACAAGCGCAAGCTCGGCCAAAAGGCGAAGCACCATCACCAACACCACAGCTGAAGGAAAACGAGGGAAACAAGGAGAAGCGGAGGAACAGGGAACCCCTCTGTCCTTGCTATTATTCTCCCCCTGCAACGTTTTCTCCTTCACTCACATCTTTCACTCCTCCTAGTACGGAGCCCATTAAGAGGGGCCCGACCAGAAGCATCTATTCTCCTGGATCGTCACTGACTTGATCGTCGGAGTGCCCCTGCCGGAAACCCTGGCCCGGGTCACTAACCCCTGTTTCGCAGGTCTAGGAGCAGAGGACCGGTAGGCAGCGAAGGGAGCGCACTCCGGCGTCGGTTGTAGCTACGGGCCACGACGGTCTTGGTGGCAACACTAAGAATTTGGAAAGAGAAATTAATGAGGGTTCACCAGTTTGGATATTGTCCACCAAGGAAGTCTAGGATCAACTCCAGAAGGAGCAACCACAAGAAATAGTAGAATTTTTGAAGGATTTTCAAGATGTGTTTCCAAAAGATCTTCCTGATCACCTCCTACCATTAAGAGACATTCAACATATCATAGACTTAGTCCCAGGAGCCACCTTACCAAACCTTCTATATTGTAGGATGAATCACACTGAACATTCAGAGTTACAAAGGCAAGTTGAAAATCTTCTCCAAAAGGGATTTATTAAGGAAAGCCTGAGCCCTTGTGCGGTATCTGCCCTTTTGATCCCCAAGAAGGATGGCACTTGGAGGATGTGTGTAGATAGTCGTGCCATCAATAAGATAACGGTCAAGTATCGTTTTCATATTTCCCGTCTTGATGATATGTTAGACATGATGGTCGGAGCCATTATTTTCTTTAAGATTGACCTTAAGAATGGATATCACCAGGTTAGAATTAGACCTGAGGATGAGTGGAAGACAGCCTTTAAGACTAAGGATGGCCTTTATAAATAGTTAGTGATACCTTTTGGCCTTTCAAATGCTCCTAGTACATTTATGAGGATCATGACCGAAGTCCTGAGACCATTCATTGAAAAATTTGTTATAGTCTATTTCGATGACATCCTCATATATAGTAGGACTAAGAAAAATTACTTGGACCATCTCTAACAAGTATGCCAAGCCCTCAGAAGTGACAGCCTCTATGCCAATCTTAAGAAATGCAACTTTTTGACCCCTAGAGTTATTTTCTAGGCTTTGTCGTTCCCCCAAAGGAGTGTTTGCTGACACAGAAAATATTAAGTTCATAGTTGAGTGGCTCGTATCCAAAAGCATACATGATGTGCGTAGCTTCCATGGCCTTGCTACCTTCTATAAGTGATTTATTTGGGGATCCAGTTCGATTGTCGCACCCATTACTGACTGCATTAGGAAGGGACCTTTGAGTGGACTAAGGCCATCAATAGAGCCTTTATTGACATCAAAAAGAAAATGACCCAAGCACCCATTTTGAGATTACCTGACTTTTCAAAGGTCTTTGAGGTTGCTTGTGATGCCTCCGGAGTTGGAATTGGAGGAGTTATAAGTCAAAAAAACCACCATGTAGCATTCTTTAGTGAGAAGTTGATGAAGCAAGATTGAAGTATTCAACTTATGATAATGAATTATATACGGTAGTTCAAGCCTTAAGGTATTAGAGACACTATCTCTTACCACAAGAGTTTGTCTTATATTCAGACCATGAAGCACTTCGATTTCTTAATTCTCAAAAGAAACTGAATCCTAGGCACAACAAGTGGGTAGAGTACATTGAAACTTATACCTTTGTTTTGAAACACCGTGCTGGCACTGAAAATTGAGTTGTCGATGTGCTTAGCCATCGTTCTATGCTTTTGACCTCTATGAGTACTGAAGTCATAGAATTTGATAGACCGAAAGAAGAATACGAAAATTATCTTGACTTTAGTAAGATTTTTCAATCTGTTCTCCAAGGACCATCTAGTATATATAGTGACTATACCCTTCATGATGGATCCTTTTCAAAGGAAATAAGTTGTGCATCCCTCGAACCTCCATCCGAGAATTCTTGATTTGGGAAATTCATGTAGGGGGTTTAGCTGGCCATTTTGGTAGGAACAAAATCATTCTAGCAATTGAAGACCAGTTCTTTTGACCTAGCCTCGAGCAAAATGTGGCCCAAGTGGTGGCCCAATGTCGAACCTATGTTGTTGCCAAACAGCAAAAATAAAACACCGGCCTATACACCCCTTTGCCTGTCCCTGATTGTCCATGGCAAGACCTTAGTATGGACTTGTGTTAGGGTTACCAAAGACCATGCGAAGACACGACTCCATCTAAGTTGTGGTCGATCATTTTTCCAAGATGGCATACTTCTTACCTTGTTCTTAGACTTTCGATACTTCAAAAGTGGCCAAACTATTCCTAAATGAAGTGCTTAGGTTACATGGTTTGCCCAAAATCATTGTGTCTGATGGGATTGTCTGATTCACTAACTATTTTTGGAAAACCCTATGGCACATGTTAGAAACCAAACTGAAATTTTCTACCACTTACCATCCACAAATAGATGGCCAAACAGAAGGTGTGAATAGGAGTCTTGGAAACATGTTGAGATGTTTAGTTGGTGAGAGTGTTGGAAATTGAGATCTTTTGCTACCACGTGCTGAATTTGCCTACAATAGCTCGTTAATAGGTCCACTTTAAAAAGCCCATTTGAGATTGTCCATGGATACAAACTAAGAAAGCCCATAGACCTTATCCCTTTATCCATGCATGCATGAGTTTCTGAGTCCGCAGAGTCATATGCACAGCATGTTAGTGAATTGCACCAGGAATTAGTAAGAAAATTAACTTGAGCAATGAAACTTACAAACATATGGCTAATTTCCATAACAGAGTCAAAGAATTTTATGAAGGAGACTATATGATGATTAGGCTTAGACCTGAATGGTTCTTGATATGGCGGAAGGCTGACGTGTGACCCCTATCGGATGTCGTGTTAGAAAAGCCGCCACGGTGGACACTCCATCTCGGATCCTTCTACCGAGCCAAGCTCCCTCGATCCACCGGAGTCGAGCTCCGTCCTCCGCCAGGTCGGCACCCGTGATTTCGGGTCGCCTAGGCTGGAGCTGAGCGACCTCCTTCCCCAGAGCGAGCCCCTCGAGGTTGAGCCCTCTGGGCAGGAGTCGCGAACAAGTCCTTCTCCTAGCCGGATCGGGCCCCTCCGAGGTCGAGCCCCCTGGACCGGAGTCGAGCTCAGCCCTCCTCCGCCAGGCTGAGCCCCCTCCGAGGTCGAGCCCTCTGAGCAGGAGTCGAGCCCCTCCGAGGTCGAGCCCCCTCCGAGGTCGAGCCCCCGGGGTCGGAGCCGAGTCTCAGCTCCCCAGTTCAGCAACCACCTCGGACGACATTGCCGGTCACCAAAGGAGCAAAGCCACATCCCCGGATCGCCGGCGGGCCACCCAAGGGCCATGAAAAAGCATCCATCAAATCATGATAACTGCCTGTGGACGCCACGTACGACAAGAGAAGGAGAAGTTCCCCCTAATTAAGACGCTGCCAGGCTTCCTGGAATGGAGTGACCGGAAGAGATGTCAGAATGCACAGCAGTTTCCTCATCACCAACCATGAAAGATATTCCATCCACGGCATGAAATGCCGCCACACGTCCTTGACGGTATGGATCAAAAGAGACATCCCGTCCGTAGCATGGAACGCCGCCGCATGCACCTGACAATCGTCCAGATTTAAGAAAACCTTCGACACGCTCGCGAGGTAGGCAAGCAAACACAACCACCAAAGGTCCAAGGGGAGAAAGGGAGGAGGCCACACAGGAGGACCTATCCACCTCGGCCGTTATCTTTCCCGGCACACTTGCACTCCCATTTGGACCCCACTTTCATACCATTCACTCCTCCTAGCGTGGAATCCACCGAAAGGGGCTCGACCAGGAGGATCTGTTTTCCTAGATCGTCACTGACTTGACCGTCGGAGTGCCCCCGTCAAAATCCCTGGCCCGGGTCACTAACCTCATTTTTGCAGATTCCAAGGAGCGGGGCATCCCAAGAGAACCCAAAGAAGGGGCGGTCCGACCTCGACAGCAGCTATAGGCCACGACGATCTTGGCTGCAATAGTTTCCACCTGGAATCATAAAAAAGTTACATGCCCGTGGTGCAGGTCCTTTCAAAATAATAAAAAAAATTAGACCTAATGCCTATGTGCTTGAGTTACCATCTGATTTAGGTATCAGTTCAACCTTCAATATCTCAGACCTAGGAGAGTATAAGGAACTAACAATGATACTTAGTGAGCCTTTTGGACATGATCCCATTTTTGAGAGTGAACATATCCCTGAGTGTTTACTAGCCACATTACCAGAACGGCAAGATAGGATTGAGCATATTTTGAATGACAAGACTATCACTACCCGGAACAAAGGCTATCAATACTATTTGGCTCATTGGCAAGGTCGACCAAAATCTGAAAACTCATGGATCACTCGAGAGGATCTGCAAAGGATCAACCCAGACTTACTAGAACATTACCAAAATTAAGTTGACCCATACTCGATAGGATCGAGTCCTTCCCATCCCGGGAGAATTGGTGCAGGCGCTAGAGCTTGTAAGAAATTTCAATCAAACTTAATCAGGTCGAGTTCCTTATGGATTGCAAGTGAATAAACCAGACTCAATTTTGACTTCAGTTTTGTTTTTAATTTTTAGTGTTGCCGATCTCGCCGCCGCGCCCGTGCCTCGGAACCGCCGATCCTACCAGATCGCCTTGCTCCTGGGGCCTCCTGGCTGGAGCGAACCTGCAAGGCAAGGTCAGAAGACCTTGGCCGGGGATCCCGGCGAGGGAGCTCCGACGATCAAGTTAGTAGACGGCGAGAGGGAACAGATTCTCTGGGACGGGCCCCCGAAGGAGTCCCAGACTCAGAGAATTTACTAGCAAGAAAGGTGCCGGAGGGACCAGAAACCCGGCTGGGTCCCCTTGCCGAGCTCACGCCAAGCGATCCCCTCTCGGGGCCCTGGATCTTACTCTCGGAGCGGGGCCTTCAGCCTCTGTTTCTTACTCGTCCCACCTTACCTAGTCGTCTCCTCTCTCCTTCCTTTTATCTCCTCCCGCTGCCTGCCTATTTTCCGCTCTTGGGAGGCTCCCCTTGTCGCTCTCGTCGCCCCCTCTCCATCCTTTCCTCTTTCCCCTTTTGGTTTTGAGGGCCAGGCGGCTTTCTGACCTCGTTTGCCGAGCCCAGCGGGGAAAGGGTAAAAAAGGGGGGGCGCCGGCAGGGCGGCCGGTCAGACCTCGGGCCCAGTGTGGGTGCTCCCCTTTCCAGGTGCCGGCGCTGTCCGTTGACGGGCCCTGTTTTGCCAGAATTGCATCTCTCGACTGCAGAACCTGTCGGGCCGATGTAAGTGATGTTTCGCGTGCCGCCGCCATCTGTACGGGGCACCGTCTGTGGTGCGCACGGCTCGAGGGCCAACCTCGGAACCTGCACCTCCGCTCTTTGGAACCTTCTCTGTACGACCGACCTGACCTCGGCCAAGGTGGACCCCTCCCGGGTGGACACCTGGCGGAGCGGCAGAAGGGCGCTCGGCTTCGGTCGAGGTGGTCCCATCTCCGGGGGCCACCTGACGAAGGAGCGAAGGGGCCCGGCTTGACCTCGGCCTTGGTGGGACCGTCTCAGGGCGTAACCTGGCGAGGGAGCGGGGGAGCAGCCGACCTCGGTCGAGGTGGACCCCTCCTGGGTGGACATCTGGCGCAGCGACAGAAGGGCGCTCGGCTTCGGTCGAGGTGGTCCCGTCTCCGGGGGCCACCTGGCGAAGGAGCGAAGGGGCCCGGCTCGACCTCGGCCTTGGTGGGACCGTCTCTAGGGGCCACCTGGCGAGGGAGCGGGGGAGCAGCTGACCTCGGTCGAGGTGGACCTCTCCTGGGTGGACACCTGGCGGAGCGGCAGAAGGGCGCTCGGCTTCGGTCGAGGTGGTCCCGTCTCCGGGGGCCACCTGGCGAAGGAGCGAAGGGGCCCGGCTCGACCTCGGCCTTGGTGGGACCGTCTCAGGGTGCCACCTGGCGAGGGAGCGAGGGAGTAGCCGACCTCGGCCGAGGTGGACCCCTCCCGGGTGGACACCTGGTGGAGCGGCAGAAGGGCGCTCGATTTCGGTCGAGGTGGTCCCGTCTCCGGGGGCCACCTGGCGAAGGAGCGAAGGGGCCCGGCTCGACCTCGACCTTGGTGGGACCGTCTCTGGGCGCCACCTGGCGAGGGAGCGGGGGAGCAGCCGACCTCGGCCGAGGTGGACCCCTCCTGGGTGGACACCTGGCGAGGTGGCAGGAGGGGCCCTGGACCGAACTCGACTTCGGCAAGGGCGGTAACGTTTCGAGATATCACCTGGCGAGGTAGCCGGGGGGCAAGGGCCGAGCTCGACCTCGATAGCGCGGGAGCCTCAGCTGACTCGGCCGAAGAAACCTCCACGCGGCTCGATCATACCTGACAGAATCTGAGACCGGCCACGTCATCATTACGGCCGTAACATTTAGCATGAGTCCTATAATTAGAGTCGAGTCCATTCCAATTTCAATTTCAATTTATCCTTATTAGATTTAATTTAGTATTGTTGGGTTCAATTTGGTCAAGTTGGTTCAATTTGACCTTGTAATTAGTCAAGTTGGGATCAATTTGGTCTTGTAATTAGTTGGATCTTGTAATTAAGCAAGTTGGGTTCAAATTAGTCAAGGCAAAGATCATGAAGCTTGAAAGCATCAAGATTGGATGGAGCAAACTATCTCAACCTCAATGCCAAGTTGGAATGCCACCTCACCATGCTAAGATGGGATGCCACCTCACCACCACAGCACCTCCACGCCAAGATGGATGCCACCTCACCTTCCCATGCCACATCACCCCAATTATATGCCCAAGCATGAAGAATTCAAATTTGAATTCAAGTTGGGCGCCCACTTATTTCTCTATTCTTTATGCAAATGCTGCTTGAAACTATTATTGCAGGTCTCTATTTGAGAGTCGTCCATAAATAGGACATCATCCCATTGGATAAGCAAGCGAGATAGCTTGGCATTTGTTATGATAGAATGATCCAAGGAGATAATTGCCAGCCCAAAGAGTTAATTAGACCCGGCTGTACTAGTCAATTGGACAAGTCGGGGCAACGGTACTTTCGGAGCCTAATAGGAGAACGGATCGATGCTGCACTTCAGCCAATGACGATATATGACTTGCGATCCACTTTCGGTCTACTCCGAAGAGAATGGCCGATCCGCAAGTAGCCCTCTCCGAAGAGAGTGGCCGATCCACAATACATAGTCCAAAGAGGATAGCTTCGAAGTGGATGGCCAACCCACAACGTGTGCTCCGAAGTAAATACCTCAAAAGTAAATGACCAATCTACAGTCGGTCTACTCCAAGGATAGTAACCGATTTGCTTCGACCTAAAGCCATCAAGAACGGACTTGGTTGTTATAACCAATCAATCATATAACTGACAGTTATGGCTTCAGTAAAACCATGATATTTAACCTCCAACAGTAATTATAATCAGCTGAAGGGAAGTTATATTGACCAACTTCCCTAACAGACATCATGCAGGTCTCGATTTGAGAGTCGTCCAGAAATAGGACATCATCCCATCAAATAAGTCAGCAAAATAGCTTGGCATTGTTGAGATTTTGAAAGTGGATGATTTGGTGGCAACAACTATATATATATATATATATATATATATATATAGAGAGAGAGAGAGAGAGAGAGAGAGAGAGAGAGAGAGAGATGTGGATGGTTACATACATGGCAACATGGCATGTGTAAGACCAATGTCAAATGTGTTGTAGCCTATACTGACATGAGTCTAGAAGACACACGGGCTTCAATCTTGCCTGCCTGATGGCCAACACCATCTACACAGAAGGTCCCATGTTCAAACAATCGGCAAAAATCTGTCTGGTGTTTTGGTGGGTTCTGCATGTTAATACAAAATCCAACAACTCAATGTTCAATCTGAACAACATCTGAATGGCAATAGCCCAAGCCCTTCCACCCGCTAAGCTCGATATAGGTCACTTCTTCTATCATGTTCCAAGATGTTTTTCTTGATGTTAGCTGAAGCGCAAGCACTTCAGACTTCGCATAGAAAGCATATACAGGCCTGTTTTATGAAAAATGACTCTATTTTTCTTCAGGTAAATCAGTCACTCAAAAAAAAAAAAAAAAAAAAAAGCCCTTTCTTCCTGTTTGCTCAAGTACGTTAAACTGTTCTCAATCTCAACAGGCTCTCCCTAGCTATAATACATATAATAATTTTTGTATTATATTAATATCAGAACACCATCCGAACCAAACCAATCGACCTTTTATAATAATGCCACGCAACTCTCATATTTTGTACATGAAGAGAGCTGGGCAACCCCCATATTTTGTACAAGAGAGAATTGAACCTATTTAATCACAACCCCCCGCGAGTCCACGACCCCTCACATAATCCTTCCGTCACTTGCGTTTCACGCTACCAGGCTTCATCACCTCCCTTTCATCGCAGCAAGCTGAGCAAACAACTCATCCGTCACGGCTGTGCTCGAATTCTCCACCGCATCCTGGTTGATGGTACGGACCTCGGCCACCGCCCGAGGAGAGTCGCCCTCCGACGAAGAAGAAGATCTAGCCGACACGCTGCCGTCGCCTTTCTGAGGAGCAGGCGGCGTCGGCGGGTTGGCATCCTGCAGCTGGAGTGCATACTCGAGGTTCCATAGCACATCGCCCATCGACGGCCTGTCAACACCGTATTCCGCCAAGCATTTCTCGGCGGCCTCGACGAACTTGTTGAGCGAGTCCTTGTTGATGGTGCCGGCGAGGTTCGGATCGATGATCTTCTCGATCAGTCCCTTCCTCTTCCACTGCATCGCCCACTCGGCGAGGTTCACCTGCTCCCTTGGGAGTGCCGGGTTGATGGCCGGCCGTGCGCAGAGAGCCTCGAGCAGCACTACACCGAAGGAGTACACATCGGACTTCTCGGTGAGCTGCTGGCACCGGAAGTACTCTGGGTCTAGGTAACCGAAGCTGCCCTTCACCGCCGTGCTGACATGCGTCTGGTTCATCCCCGGCGCATCCTTGGAGAGCCCGAAATCGGAGACCTTGGCGATGAAGTTCTCGTCGAGAAGAATGTTGGTGGTCTTGACGTCGCGGTGGATGATGCCCTGCGCCGTGCCGGTGTGGAGGTAGTGGAGCCCCCGCGCCGCCCCGATGCAAATCTCGAGCCGCTGCTTCCATGAGAGTGGTGGCAGGTCCTTCCCGTAGATGTGATCCCTGAAAGGCCCGTGCTTCATGTACTCGTACACCAGGATCATTTCATTGTTCTCGTCACAGTATCCAACCAGCGACACCAGGTGGCGGTGGCGGAGCTTCGACAGCATCTGGATCTCCGTCTGGAATTCCGTGATCCCCTGCTCGGACTCTGCATTCGCTCGCTTGACGGCCACCTGCGTCCCGTCGTCGAGCTCGCCGAGGTAGACGCTCCCGAAGCCGCCGACGCCGATGATGGTGTTCGGGTCGAAGTTCTTGGTCGCCGTCTGCATCTCGGCGAAGGACATGTACCGGCCGAGACCCATGGTGGAGGAAAAGGTGAAGCCGCTCTTGTGGGAGCCGAAGCCAGATGCCTTGCTGGTCATGAAGCTGGAATGGCCGGTGTGGATAGGGAGGAGCCATGAAGAGAAGCTGTTCCTCCTCTCCCAGTCCTGCGGCCTCTTGTACCACTTGACCACCATGGCGCCGAGCCCCGCAAAGGCCCCAAACATCATGGCGAATCCAACAGCGGCGACCGCCTTGCGGCCCGTGTTATCATCGGCCTTCCTGCCGTCCACTCCGAACACGCCATCCAAGCTCCCAACCGAATTGTTCATCTTCAGTACCTCCACGCCGTTCAGCAATGCATCGACACTGCCGGTGTCCTGGTTGAACGGACCGATCTGCAAGGTGACCTGGTCGGCGCCGGAGTCGATGACGAAATCTTTGTAGTATGCCGCAGCGAGGTCTCCGGTGAGGGTAGACAAGTCGAGCCCAGAAATGGCCATCTTCTCGTTGATGTAGACGTTGAAGTAGAGATCGTTGAGCGTTTTGCTGACGATGTCGCAGAAGTGAAGCCGGACGAGGTGGCTAAAATCCGGGTCGACGTCGAGATGCCATGAGACGTTGAAGTTCTGCCCCCCGGTTTTCGCATCCGCCATCTTGGCGGCAGAGGCGTAGACCAAGCTGGGGGCGATCAACGGCGATGTTCCATCAGGGAAGTTGATGATGCTGGGGGACACCGATATACTGGCGGCGGTGGCGTTCGACTTCAGGTACTGTGAGTCCGGCTCCCACCGGCGGCCGAGGGTGTCGTTGGTGGAGGTGAGCTCAGGCCCACCGACGTTGAGGCGGTAGACAGTCTGGTAGGCATTGGTCGAGAGGCCGTTGGTCTCACCGACGGGGACGAGCGTGGAGCCGGTGTCGGAGATGAGGATGTCGGGGGCGGAGACGACCTCGATGGCGTTGATGAAGGCGACCTTGTCAGCGAGCGGCTTGAATTGGAGCTTCAGTTGATTATCCATGGTGGCATTGATGAGGAACTCCTTGAGGACCCACTCATTCGGGTTGTCGACGTCGAAGCTGTGGAGGAGGACGTTGTCATCGGTCTGGACGCCGAAGGAGGCCTTGGTGAGGTCGAAATCGGAGTTGCTGACGGGGTAGAAATAGAGGCGGATCCAATGCCAGCCAGGGCGGTTGAGACGGAAGCTGTAGGTGGCTTCCTGGCGGAAGACCCGGGCGGAGAGGTAGAGCGGAGAGGGGATGTCGGTGGTGGCGTTGGCGACCGACACCAGGATCTCGTCGTTCGCCGAGAGGTATGAATTGGCCTGGGAGTCTGTCTTGAAGGTGCGACCGTCGGGCATGGTGACTTGGGAGGTGGCGCCGCAGTCGATGAGGATGTTATCGGTTGGCGTGAAATGCGCCGACAAGTCTCCGCTGGCGGACGAGGCGTAGGCGATGAGGAAGATGGCTGCGAGGAGTAACTCCATTTTGCGGGGAATCATGGCCTATTTTTCTCTATTTTTTTTTTTTTTTTTTCTTTCCCGTTTTCTTTGGGGTTTGAATTGAAATTTTTTAGGGGGATTGGCTATGCAATGGTCGTCTCTCTCGGTGCCTTTCCGATCCCGGGAGGGAAGTCGGGAACGGGAGAAGGGAAGAGAGAGAGGGATGGGTGAGTTTGAATCCCAGAAACGCGGCCTCTACGATGTTTGATAACGGACTGATGGCTGGCACTCCTCGACGGAACTGCCCTTATGCTATCTAGAGGATGATGACCAGGTCAATTTCGGAGCAGGATTCGGGTCCACCTCTCCCTCAACTTTGTGTTGACAAAGCTTTTCTCGCAACCAACTCTCTCTGCTTTCTGGCCGCGGTGGAGTCCAATAGCAAGGATGCGGATTCAGATTCGGATAAAAAGCATGCAGTATTTGTAGGGCACTGCCTGCCTCATGGACAGCTCCTGTATGGCAAAAGGAGGATAATTTGTTCCTTTTGAATGCAAAACAAGCTTTCTTGCATCCAATAGATAAACTGTTATGTGCTACCAATGATGATCACAAGCTATGTAGATCTCATCTCCAGTATTTGGCTTAATAACTCGGCTAAATTTGCAAATTTATCAGAATCTTCGGATTAAAATTTAGGAATTTAACAGAATCTTCGTAGTCCTTTGAATGTGAAGAAATGTTGCTTATAACATGTGTCAAGAGGAACGAAGGTAAATATTATCAGGCTGTTAAATAGCTTGATGTATCATAGGGAGGTCCTGAACCAAACTGTCAATCTAAAGATGCTTCTCTTCTGGATGATGGAAACAATTCTGTAAAAAGGGCGAGGAGGCTTCTCCAAGGAGCTCGGACCTCCAAGTCAGCAAGAGAGTTCAATCGGGACAATCATGCTCAGATGCAGAAATTGATTGCAGAGAAGATCAAGAAGTTTGAGAAGCAAATGATATCATGGCCTGACACAACTCATTGCCCAAACTGGCAACAATGTGTTTACTAATTTCCAGGATATTTTACTTCATGAACGGTTATCAAAAATTTGTTCGGGCTGATTTGGAAAAAAGCCATTTATCTTTATGCTGGTTGTAATATTTGTGAATTCTATTTCCTGACAGTGCAAGTATATGTGACAGAGCTACTTCTAATTTCATTTCAACTGCTGTACTTCCATAACCATTGAAAGTCTCGTACCCGCAATGAAAAAAAAAAAAAAAAAAAAAAAAAAAAAATTCCTATCCTTGTAAATATCTTTCTCCTATAAAAATCGGGTGGCAACTCTTCTGCTTCACTTTTACTCAAATAAAATAAAATAAAATAAATCTTGCTATGGAAATGGTGGTAGTCCACTGCTCGCTGTATTGTGTCCTGATTTCAGAGGAAGGCTATAGTTAAGAATTGCTTGAGCTGCTTGCTGGATCGAACCATCCCATTTGTAAGTAATGATGTTATCATGCAAGTGCAAGAGTTCTGGTTTGGAAATAAGATGCAGCAGTACTGATACGCTTTCTCGCATGCGTTATTTATTTGTTTATTTTTTAAAACTTTGCACTGAGATATTGAAGTGGAAAGGCTTCACTGTGAATTTGCTATTTTTAATTGCAGACAACAGATTGGCTTAATAGACGACGGTCTTGCTCCGTTTTATGTGAACATTTGTTTGGTTGCTTCTTGTTAACTGGCCTTTTTCCCCCCATTTTCTACTAATTATTCCAATCCTGTTAAAAGTCAAGAAACCCCTGATCGTATGTAGGCAAGTTATTTTTTTCAATATATTCTGTTTCCTTTGATTCCAAACCGAAATCGAAATACCCAGCAGATTGCAGCACAAAGAAGGATAAGATTAGATTTAGTTGCCCTGAATCCTCAAAAACTTTTGAGGTCACGAAATGTATTGTAAATCTATTATAAAAACTAGAGTAAGATAAATAAAAAGATAATATGGAACAATTTTATCGTTCTAAGAAACATCTTTTGCTTTCATTACAAATTGTCTTTTATACTTTTCATCTTCCCATGCAATTACAAGTAGTGATTAGTTATTTTCCACTTGCCCACTTTGCAATCTCTAATCGACCATATCTTCAAACTTGCAACGGACGAATTTTCTACGTCCAAATATATCATTGAACTTCGAGGCCATCCAATCCATTCATTGGATAACCAACATGGCTTGGCCAGCCTATTAGCCCACATATGCAAGTAAACATATTGTGCAAACATATACCCAACATTTCCCAGATGCATTGCTAGCTTTAGCGGTATGCTGCATATCAAAGCGACAGAAACAGCTTTATGATCAAGTTCAAACTCTCTACTTATGAGGTAGATTCGACGCGAGCCCCCTTGGCCTCCTACCAAGCAACAATATCCCCACCGAATCACACGAGTACAGAACCACTAGATCTGGAACAAGTTCTGGCCATACCACTAGAGTAACACCAGCAGCTTCGTAGCTGCCCAAGCCCTCATGTATCCGTTTATCATGAGACGCGCACTCTCATGAGACAAGACTATTACTAAAAACAGAACAGCCACGACACCTAGAGTGCCCAAAACAAGAGGGCGACCGTATCATCCAGACAAACAAGCTTGCCAGACATCTAAAACGCGGCAAAACAGATGGCGACCAAACCACTCGAACAGTACGAAGACAAGCGCTATAATTCGCGGCATTGTGCTGTCAGGCGATTACCACCACAGCACGCACCACACTTTTTGTTCTTTTTTTCCCTTTTATATTCCTCTCCCGCAATTTGGATATAGTTTATTGGGTTATAGCATCAGAGGATTCAGGGCGATTGTTTGTAACACTGATCAGGTGACAATTGAGCGAAAAAACATGGACCATCCACGTCCATGGCGCTCAATTATCTTACAGATTTTCACTTGGAACTGCGTAGCAACCCCAGGAAAATGCACTTAAAATATGTACTCGAATCAGCCCTGGCAGTTACAGGAGAAACAGGACAGTGGTTCCCGTAAGACCTACCAAGCTTAGGTTTGTAAAACATATGATGAAAGAAGACAATTCTTCCTATCATATTCAAATTTATAAAACATAAGCCAGAATATCTGTCACACATCTAAACAAGCTGCTGCGATCAGAGCTAATTTTAAAAGACAAAACTAACTCCAGGACACGATACATGCCGAGGTTGGCAGTCATGATACAAGTACCAAAAGGTGAAATATACCACCCAGAAATGACGCAGATAAAGCTAATACTTGAACTGGCCAAAGCAAGAAAAAGTCAATCACGAACACAAGCAGGGTCTCCGTTCCTAGGTTCCTTTGCCTGACATTTGGCTTTTACTTGAGAGGAATGAACCGGGAGGAGTGGGTGGCACCAATGCCGGGTCTTCCATGCTTCACAGGCTTATATGAGATTGAGAACTCCGCCAAGTAGTGACCAATCATTTCAGGCTGCGCCATTGAACACACACAAAAAAGAGTATATGAAGACTGTTGTCTGGGGAGAAACCTAACAATCATTGTTGTATGTCTCATTTGACTTCCAACCATAAATCACTTAAGCTTGACAATATCTTAATCTAACAACAAGTGTTATCATTTACAAATGCTGGTCTAGACATGCGCACAAATGCAGTTGCATGTATACTACACAGCCAGGTGCATGGCATGATGACCGAGGCAATGAGCCAAGGTAGCCTTTCATGGATAGATAAACTAAATGATTCTGCAGGATTTCATGAAGAAAAGAATGAGGTGACTGCAGAATAAACAAAGACGAATAAAGAAATGAGTTGATGAAACATCCACAAAAAAGAAAGCTGCTAAATATCAACCACATGTAAACAGAGAGAATTCTTTATGGTGCGATCTCTGATGAATATCCTATCTGCATTATCTCTCAATGGACTGCCATTATATATCATCATTCCTCTAACACATTATTAGTCTAAATAAGGACCTTACCTTGATCTCAACCTGGTTAAAAGTTTTTCCATTATAAACACCGATGATGCTTCCAATCATCTCTGGGACTATTATCATGTTCCGAAGGTGTGTCCTCACAGGTTCAGGCTTCTCCCCAGGAGGAGCATCACGCTTCTGCAAATGTTCCACCAGCACCAAAAAATGTACATTGTATCAGTTTAATTATATGCAGCATCTTCAGTCTCATTGCACAGAAGATGAAACACATGATATTGGCAACATCAAGAGAAAAAATACGGCATAACAATAACATGGATCATGGCTATTCATCTGGTATACATCTAAAATAATAACAAGCAGCACCTTCATGCATAATTCAGCTAGAAAGCAGAGATAAGATGTATCTGATCAATTAACCAAAAAACACTCTGATATGCATATGGTCAGATATAATTTGATTTCCAAAAAAATATAGGGAAAGAAGAATTTGGCACTAATACATGATTATGCATACACCTTGCATACACATCTATTTACAGCAGATGATAATCACATAAATGTATATAACACAAGTTCATTCCACATGCAGGTAATAATGTGTGGAACATGCATATATTGAAGTCTTCATGCATATACAATGCATAGTTGGTCATTCAACATAACGGCTGACATGTTAAGTCACCCAAAATGCCTTTAATTAAAAAAAGAGTTTATGACAGTGAGATATAAATTGGCGATCACAAGAAGAATGGCAATAGGTGATAAAACAATTACCTACCTTGGGCCCAAAACCAGGATGCAATTGACTAGAATCTCGGCCTACTATATTTCATGAAAAGAAAACAATTTTAAATTCCATAACATTGGTTATCTAGAAATTTTAAACAAAATTAAATTCCATATTTTTGAATATTTAAAATTTGGAAACTTGATCAGCTACCTATTTGTGACAAAATCCTTATTTGCAGATTAGCTTTCAGATGGAATTTTCTAGTTCAGGCACTAAACCAGCTCTAGAATCTCATACTCAAAAGTGCACCTAATTCATGACATATTATTCAGTTTATCAGATGCTTCCAACTTTCTTTGCAACATAAAATATTTTACTAACATTACATTCCTATCAAACCAACATTCAGTATACCTATTATTATCAAATTCCCATATCCAAGAATCAACCCATCATGTATTTTTTTGGTCTTATATAACATACAAATTCATTTATATGAAATACAAAAAAAAAATCTAGAATAATGATTACATTTCCAATAAGCTCTTGCTCATAAAATTCTAGGTTATCCCCTTCCCTTTCCGATACAATTTTTTTTTTTTACACACAGCCTGCATGAAAACAATACAACAATTCGTGCATTCACCATGTATATCAGTGCTTAAAAATGGATCCAAAAAGTCCAATATGCACCCAAACATGTATACAATACCCCATCTCCTTCTTTCGCACAATCCGGAAACAGATGAAACTAAAAGCACACAATTCCAAAAGACATAAAAATATAGGAAAAAAAAATTTAACATTCCAATGATAAACACGGGGAAATGACAGAAAAATACCGCCTTGCGAAGCTTCTTGATGAGAGCCATAGGCTTCCTCTTAAGACCTCTCTGAAACCTAATCCGGTAAATAGAATACAAACAAAATTAAAGAGTTAGAACAGTGGGGAAGAAAAAGAGAAATTCCACGGCCACAGAGGTGAATCTGCAAACCTTCTGCGAGCCCGGGCATGGAAGAGCTTGACGAGCTCGTCGGTGCCCATGTCGAGGAGCTGGTCGAGATCGACCCCTCGATAGGAGAACTTCCTGAAGGTCCTCTTCTTCGGCTGTGCCCCTCCCACGTCCACCGCGTCCGAAACGTCCGCCTAAAGAACCAAGAAACAAATTGAACAACGATCACCAAAAACGAGACCCTAGAAGAGATAATTAGAGATCCGAAACAAAGAAGACGAAGAAGGAGAATTGAGGACCAACCATGGCTGCCAAGCTCGTCCTTTCAGCTGGCGTTAAGGTTAGGGTTTTCAGCGGGCGCGGCACAACAGGACAAAGAAAAGCTAGGGTATTGGGGGTCGGCGTTGAAGGATATTTATAGGTACCATGCTGGGTGTCTAATTTACCATTATGTCCCTCACTCAGGCCTTTCCGATAACCCTTGCTTGGTGTTATTCTGCTCAAAGATTAGGGGTAATGGCGTTCTTTCCTGTTTGCGGGCTGGGCTTCTGGGCATCTTCCCATTAGTTATTGTAGGCCCCTTGCACTAGGTTGCTTCATTACCGTGGAGGGCCAAAAAAAACCCAGAGATATAAATCAGAACAAAGTGCTAAAAATAAATCATGTTATGCAGTAAAATGATGATATCATTGTCATATATGTGTGCTGAGATCACCATTCTTTTATGTATTTTATAAGATGATATTTGGTTTACACATAAGGCATTTATCATTTTGTGGTAAAATTTGGTGATGAGAGTATATTTGTAAAAATACTATTAGGCTAGATAGCTGCGTTCTGGAATTTGCAAAAACACAACATTGAAGATAGATTGGCCATGCATGCATGGAGAAAATTTAACTATAATTTTCTTGGACATGGGCTTTAAATTTGAACAAGGTCTACTGCAGTATTTGCAACATTCTTCCTACCACGGCCAGTGCTTCCGCATTGAGAAGAAATAATGCAACTATCATTCCAATTACCATGAGAAAAGCAAAGAAAAACAATGGAGATTTCAATTCATGTCACCCTTCATTCTCTTGGCCTCCTCACCGCGTATGTTTACAGCAAGGGACAGCTAAAGGAGTTGAAAGAAAATCAAAGAATAATTGTTAGAAGAAATCCACATGTCCATTTAGAAGAAAACCGGACTTTGTTATTCTCCAGATTTTCCCTTTGTTAGCAAGCACCATATACTAAAATCAGTACAGCTGGCAAATAATGTTTCTCTCGGTTAACCTCAGACATCTACATCATTAATATGCTAAACCACGGGCCACAATTTTGTATGTGGACATACCTTATGAAAAAAAAGCTGGTTTCTGCAGCTTGTGGATTGATATTTTGATATGGTTTTAACAATAACCAGGCTTGCTCTTCTCCGCAGGAAGAGTGATCTGTGATTTGATGGGAAACTTTCTGCATTTCACCTATCCAATTGCTTTACATATCTGCTTCCTGGTAAATCATCTCAGTAATTCCATTTTCCTGGTCATTCTCGAGAACCAAGAACTCTTTATTAAAGCTAGATCGAATTACCATCTTATCTTAGCCAACAAGCTTGTGCCGAATTTGATGGCAAGCTATCTGGCTAGCAAGACTACCAAAGCTTCAGAAGCATGATGTTTTGAGAGAATGTCATTGTTGCACTGTTTTATAGAATGCCCATCTGCAAAGTCAAGTTGTGGACTTCAAAAAACAATTGGACTTTATGTTTGTTGTCATCTGATATTGTAAAGTATTATCTTCCCAGAATGGGTCAAGAAGCAGCTGATGCTATCAACTGTAACTCTTCTCTAGTCTGATGTTCCGTCTCGGATTCTAAATAATCATAAAACGGCAACACAGAAGCTGGCCGATAACCCTCATCAGTCATGTGGCCTAGCAATCTTCTCACTGCTGCATATATATCCTTCATTTCAGGATGCCGCAGTTCCCCAACAACAAAAGCATGAACTCTGCTCTTAATTTCAACCCAACTGCACCCTGGCTCCTTGTTTAACCCCCGGTACCTCATCATCCTTCTCACCCGTTCCACATCATCCCATCTGCCCCAGGCAGCGTATATGTTCGACAACAAAATATAAGCTGAAGAATCCTGCGAGCCCAATTCCATCAGTCTCTCTCCAGCATATGCTCCTATACCAAAACTGCGATAGCTGCGACAGGCCCCCAGCACAATACGCCACAAACATGTTCCATGGTCAATGGGAACTGATTCTATGAAGTCTTTGGCTTCCTCTAGCATCCCAGCTCGGCTAAGGATATCAACCATGCAAGCATAGTGTTCCACCCTTGGAATTAATCCATAATCATTGTGCATCGATCTGAAGTAGCACCATCCTCTGTCAACTAGACCCATGTGGCTACAAGCAGTGAGGAGGTTGACGAATGTAACATGGTCTGGTTTGGTACCCTCCAGCTTCATTTCCTCAAAAAGATGTAGAGCTTCATTTCCACATCCATTTTGAGAAAATCCTGATATAATTGAATTCCAAGCAACAACATCCCTTTCAGGCATTCGTCTGAACACACGGTTGCAATCTTCGACATTCCCACACTTCGCATACATGGTAGATAAAGCACTTCCAATGGGAATGCCCAAACTAAATCCATATTTAAGAGTTTGCACATGTATCTGCTTTCCTTGCTCCAAGGCTGCGAGACTAGAACATGCTCTAAGGATGCTAGCAATGGTAAGATTATTAGGCAAAATGCCCTCCCTCCCCATCCTGCCATATAATGTCAGAGCTTCTTCATGCTCCCCATTCTGCACATAGCCTCCAATCATTGAGGTCCATACGGCGACGTCAGCCTCATGCAACTGATCAAATCCTTTTCTTGCATCATCAATGCTACCACACCTTGCATACATGTCAACCAGTGCAGTCTTCACGTATACCTGAAGCTCAAATCCCAGCTTCAACAAGAAACCATGAACTTGCTTTCCTTTGACCAAAGTCATCACATCGCTGCATGCATTGAGGACGCCAACGAATGTGAACTCACTTGGCCAGATCCCTGCAAATTGCATCTGCGAAAACAGCGATAGTGCCTTTCTTGAATCACCATTTTGTGCATACCCAGTGATCATCGCAGACCATGTGATGGAGTTCTTTTCGCTCGACGATTCAAACATCAGTAGTGCCTCATCCATGCGTTCGCACTTTGCATACAATGTGATAAGAGAATTCTCCACCGACAGAAAGGAGGACAAACCATTCTTGATTGCCAGACCATGGATTTGCTGACCCATTTCAAGAGACCCAGGAAGACTCACCGCACTAAGAATGCTAGTGAACACAAACTCATTCGTGTCGCATTCAACTTCCTCCAGCATTGAGCTGAACAGCTTGAAAGCCTCAGCCCCATGCTTATCCACAGCATACCCTGAAATCATGGCTGCCCAAGAGACCGAATTCCTCTGCAGCATCTTATCGAACACCACGCGAGCATCGGCAAGAAGTCCGACTTTGCAGTACATGTTGAGCAAAGAGCTTCCTAGAAAAACATCATCACAATTCGCCGTCTTGATCGCGACACAGTGAGCCTCTCTACCGGCAGATACCGCGTGCGATGCCGATGCAGCAGTGAAGACGCCGGCGAAGGTGAAAGCATTCGGAAGGACATGGACGCCGCCGTCGGCCCGCATCCGTTTGAAGAGTTTGAATACGGCGTTGGAATGAGGAGGGCCCCGGTGGGAGTAGCTGTTGATGAGGGAGTTCCAGGAGACGACATCCCTGGAGTGCATCTCATCGAAAGCGGCAGCGGCCGTGGCCAAGTGGCCACACTTGGCGTACATGTTGACGACGCTGTTGGCGAGGAGGACGTGGGCCCATGAGCCGCTTTTGATGATGTGGGCGTGGAGGGAGCTTCCGCTCTGCAGGTTCCTTAGCTCCGCGCACCGGAGGAGGAGCCGGAAGAGAGTTTGTGAAGTGGCGACCGCTTCACCGCCCAAGGCTTGCCTTGGGCGGCGAGAGGTTATCGGTGGCATTTGTGGTCTATGTTGCGAGGTTTCGTCAGCTCTTCGCTTGGCGTCGTCTCCTGGGCAATTAAGGAAGGATGGTTATTACTGATAAAAAAAGGGACAGTTATGGATTAAAAAGGACTCTCATGCCTCATCTTTATTTTCACCTCCAATCATGATGAAACCACGCTTCCTCCTTTATACAAACAGGATCAAGGGACCCCAAATAGACAAAATTTTATAGCTCATGCATTCATCAGCTTATACTATCATTTTGTTCAATTTTCTTGCAGGTCGATCTAACTTCTTGCGGGTTGATGAGCTAATCTTCTGAAGGCCGACCTCTGTAGCAGGATGACCTATGTACAGCTAATCATGCCAGGTAATCCAGGCTGACCAAACTACTTGGCCAGGTATGCAAATCAAATTGTTCTACATATAACACTTCTCTTCCCCATTGTCATTCTAAAGCCCTCTCTAACCTAAGCATCAGAGGGCTGGATCTGGGCCGGCCCAGAGCCCATCGACTGGATTGGGCTGGCCCGGCCCGAAATTAAGTTGGGCTTCAGACTAGATTTTAAAAAATTTCGAGTTGAGCCCAGGCATCCTTTTGGCCCGAAAATTAAATGAACTCTATTTAAAACCCGAAGTCTAGCTTGATATGTTTAAAATCCGGCCCAAAGCCCGACCTGATTTCGGACCGGCCTGAAGTCCATTGGGCTGGCTCGATCCAGTTTCAGGCGATGGGCTTTGGACCAGTCTAGTTCCAGTCCTAGCTGGAGCAAATCTGATGAGCTTCGTTCTTCGTGTATGCAGGTTTGCTGATTTTCTCCAAGCCTCCACCATCATTAGACAGGATTTTCACGTCAACAAAAGCCTTGATTTAAGCGTGAATAACTGGCAAGATAGACTGCAGCAAAGCCAAATTTTTTTGTGCCCTTCTTTGACCTTGTTAGAACACAGGCCTCCCCAAAGTTGAGAAGCATGGAGTATCTTTAAAAGAATAGTGTAAATAGAACATTTCTTCCTAAGAAAAATTCGCCCATTCCTGTTATGTGTTTGGCGTGCTTGCCAAAAGGACACCATCGCGAGCCGGTCCTATGCATGATGGTCTACGGATCGGTTGAACTAACTTTTTCCTCCGATAAAGACCAGAGATCATCAGTAATGTGATTACCGATGACGTCGTGCTTCGTGAAGTCGCTGAAAAACTACAGCTGCTGCTGGCTACTGTGATGCTTGGGCTCAGCCCTAGGTTACTTTTCTACCAGGCCTGCAGCTGCTGACCACTATGATGCTTGGGCTCAGCCCGGGTTACTTTTTCTACCGGGCCTGCCACTAAGGCAGTGCCCCATTCTTATTAATTAGAAAACAAGGGAGGATTTCCCTCCTACATTTTCCAGAAGCCTTCTCTCACCCCCACCACCTTCTTTCTCTCTCTCACATCCTCCCATATCCTCACCCGTGTTCTCTCTCGCATCTTCTATCTCTCCCACTCTCTCTTGCCTTCTTTCTCCTTTTCTTTTTCCTTCTCTTTTGAATTCCTCTTCTTCTCTTGCTCCCAAATCTTCCTCTCTCCCAATCAATTGGAGGAAGAAAGAAAGAAAGAGAGAAAATACTCTCTTTATCTCTCTCATTCCATCCCACCCATGTATATTAGAACGTAAAGGAATTCACCCTTGCTCTCTCTCTTCCCCTATCATCCTCTATGGTTCCACCGTATCGTGCCCCGTGTCCTATTTTGTAATAGAAGGCATGGTTAGTGGCAAATTTCTATATTATAGTAATAATTAGTATATAAATTAATATTTTAAAATTTTAAAAAATAAAAAAAAAATAAAAAAAATATGATTATTAGATTATTAGGTCTTAAGGAGTCCTAAGAAAGCTTTTAGATTGCTCGATAGTTGATAGTTGCAAGATAAGTAATATTTATATTTTATATTAATTAATTAAAATTAAATGAATATTTTTAATTTTTGAAATGATATAAATTGTTGTGATTAATTTAGATTTAATTATGCTAAGATTTCTACAAATATGAATAACTGATCAATTTGAATTTTATTAATTAAAATAAATGATGATGCATGCTATGATTGGATCTGGTATACAAAATCCTGAATATTACTTGTTAAATATATATTTCAAGGTTGTATCCAAAAGCAATAAAGTGTACAATTTATGTATCTTCATATATGTATCGTTAGACTTTCTGCGTGACTGTGTATGAGTCCGGACATAATTATATGGAGATCCCCACCATGGAGACTATCGTGGTAATACCGGTTATAGTATAGCAACCCTATCACAGGGATGATCATAGTGATCCCTAACACGGGAGATATCGTCATGACCCCACCATGGAAGAAATTGTAATCATACCTGAGCTACGGGGATATAAATACACCACAGCAAAGGCTATAGAGCTAAAAGAATTGGATACCAAAATTTTATTATATTATTATCATAATGATTATGTATTGGACTCTAATTGTTAGAAATATATTATAGAAGCCAATTAGACAGACTTATGTAATACATTCTAAAGGTATAGTTTATAATTTTAACTTATTAATAAATAAAGTTGAGTTATTATTTCCATTCATGTGTTTCGTGTCCATGAATCATTCATAAAATTAATAAGATGATGATACGTATTCTCAATAGTTGAGAATTTAAGACATGTGTTATTGGTGATTAATTTCTAAATTACTTCTAATTGATGGATCATCACGGGGATGGTAATTTTGGATTAGTGCACGGATTGCTTTCATTTGGATAGACAAGTCTTGAGTTTACAGTATAGGAACATTGAGCGAAAGTACAAGTACTTTTTAAAAATGGGGATATTAAGTATGGCCAACACAAGAAATCACTTGGATGGTTATCTCTTGTCAGTGACTTGTTCGATGCTATAGTAGTGTGACTGGTCCTATATCTTATGTTGCCTCAGCTTTTTACAATGAGGCTACTATAGTTTGACTATATATAAACCTGGTCTCTGCCATATAGATCCTCGTAGTACATGTTGGTTATAGTAGGTTCATTATAGAAATAGGGTATGCACTTACTTAGAATCTGTCATCCTTAGTAAACAAGAAAATAAATCCTATGTGATTTATGAGACTAAGTTCAAGAGACATTGGCTGTGGTAGTTTGAATAATAAGAAGTTTTTACAATTCCTAAGAATTCAAGTTGAATAGATCTAACATATGAAGGATAACAGGATTTGATAAGTAATCCATAACCTTCATCTTATTAGAATTCTGACATAGAGACCATATCACATGGTAACTGTATGTAGATGTTCACCTTCTATTTATCTGAGTTGCCACTATATGCTATCAAGCATCATTGGTGGATTATGGGACTCAAAAGGATAATCTTGATGATCGATGGTCTTTATTGAGAAGAATTAGAAATGTTCTAATTTATTGAAAGGAGTTTAGATGATAAGATGATAGAGATCACAACATATCTCACTACCAGACTAAATATAATCTACGGGGTCACATATATAAGGAGTTGTGACTGATCACATGGTTAAATTTATCATGTAATTATCGCTAATTAGGTCATTTAGTTTAATTAGATTAAGTCAAATGATTGAATTAGGTTTGGGTCAAGTTAAATTGGATTTAATTTGATAAAATATATGATTGAATTTGACTCAATACAATTTTGGATCAAATTTGAAATTTAAATGAGGATTGGAGTCGTACATTACTTGGTCTTTGACTAAGTCAAAGCCCTAAATGTTGGGGCGTGAGAAGGGAGTTGAGTGCTAAAGAAAGGCCGCCCAAATTTATGAGAAGGATTTTGTGTGCTGAAGACTTTTGGCATCCAAATTTTTTTTCCCATGCAAGATCTCCATGCTCAAAACTGGAATCCCATGCCTCATGAGAGGGAGAGTCCTTCTCATGTTGGTCATTGATTGGTCAAGGGCTTTTTGAAGTCCAAACTCGATCAATGAATCTTGACCAAGTCAAAGGGGCTTCCTAATCTTATTTAATTGGAGTTGGACTCCAAAATGCTTAATGGAGAAGGATTCTTTGCACCGATTTGATTTCCAGCACCTCTATTCAGTGTGAAATCTTTTCCGATGCGCAACAGGGAGGATGTGGCATCCTAAGTTGGTGTGGAATAGGATTTGGAATTCTATTGGGTTTGAGCAATGGTTCTTAAGGTTTCTAAACTCTATAAATAAGTCTTCTTGAAATAGAATTTTTTCTACAGAATCTTCTGTAGAAATTTTTTAAAGCACTTTAGCTCTTGGATGGCTCCTTTCCTTCCTCTCTTCCTCTTCTCTGCCCAAAAGTTGGGCAACAATGAATCCACCTCCATGTATGCATTCAAACAAGTTGAATATGCAACCTTTCCAAGAATTTAGCAAACCATGAGCAAGGGCACTAGCATCCCAGTGAAGCTGGTCTCGGATCAGTCTATGGCTCTGTGTGGATACTCATAGAGGTTGGGGATGTTTTTGGCTTCAAGAAGAAAAGTTTAAATATCATTGAGTAATGAAAGGTATGCAAGAAGATAGGATACTTTCTAGTTTTTCATCGATCACAAAATCTATTTTTTATTCCTATTCCATTGCGAGCACGATCTTGTTCAATTTTTTCTTGAAACATGAACTTCATATATTAGATCTCATAGTGATTTATAATTAGTTTTTAATTTATTTCACTATAGATGCATATTCAAGGAAATCTTAAAAATTTCTTTAAGTGGTATTGGAGCCACCTCATACATGAAATAATGATCACCGTTTGGATATAGATCAATTGCTTGATCATGGTATTCATCAAAGGATTAGATCTAAATATCTAAATCAGATTTTGATCTTCTTCATAAGTGATATGATTTAGGACTTTTAGTTTAGATATGAGATAGGTATGTTTTTGGTTATCTTAATATATATAAGATGTTTTAGGGTTTGTAAAATTGTTTACATAATTTAATTACTTTATTGATGTTTCTATATGAGATATGACATAAAAGATAATCAAAATAAAGAATCTAAAAGAAGACGCCCATAAATAAAATTTGTTTATTTATGTAAATAACAGTTTAAATTAAAGTTTATCATGATATAAGGTTGTCCTGGCATAACAAGGTTGTTATGTTGAAAAGGTTGTCTTAGGATGAAAAGAGATTGAGAACATAAATCATATGTATGTATTTCATGGATATATGTGGTGATCATCGAAGATCACTACAACCGTTAGTGTAGGGTTGTATCATGAGTACACAAGTTATTCATGATTTGCAATTTGCGTTCCATGGTGACAAGAATTAATAGCTAATATAATTTTGGAATAAAATCAATTGATCGGTATCTAAAGAAAGTGTTTTAGAACGGTGGTTACTTAATTAGGGTTGGAGTCACAGAATACTTGGTCTTTGATTAAGTCAAAGCACCAAATGTTGGGGGCGTGAGAAGGGAGTTGAGTGCCAAAGAGAGGCCGCCCAAATTTGTGAGAAGGATTTTGTGCATGGAAAACTTTTGGTGTCCATTTTTTTTTTTTTTCGATGCAAGATTTCCACGCTGAAAGCTGAAATCCTACATCTCATGAGAGGGACAGTCCTCATATCGGTCATTGACCGGTCTAAGGACTTTTTAAAGTCCAAATTTAATAAATCTTGACCAAGTCAAAGGGACTTTCTAATCATATTTAATTAGAGTTAGACTTCAAAACGCGTAAAGGAGAAGGATTCTCCATGCCAATCTGTTTTTTAGTGCTTCGATTCAATGCGAAATCTTTTTCCATTCACAATAGGAAGGATGGGGCATCCCAGATTGGCATGGAATAGGACTTGGAATTAATCCTATTGGGTTTGGACAATGGGTTTTAGGATTTCTAAACCCTATAAATAAGTCCTCTTGCAACAGAATTTTTCTTACAGAATTTTTTGTAGAAATTTTTTGAAGTACTCTAGCTCGTGGATAGCTCCTCTCCTTCCCCTTCTTCATGCCTGAAGGTTGGGTAGCAATGATTCCAGCTCCAACATTCAAATGAGTTGAACGCGCAACCTTTTCAAGAATTCAGCAAACTATGAGAAGGCTTCTGCAAGAAAGCTAGCATTTCAGTGAAGCTGGATTCTTGGATTAGTTTATAGTTCCGTCTAGATACTCATAGAGGTCGGGTATGTTCGTGGCTTCAAAAAGAATTTTATATATATATATAAAATTTTTTAAAAAAAAAGTAACTTCTGTAATTTGTATGAAATTGCAAATGCATATTTCTAATTACTGTAATATCAATTGTGTCTTTCTTTCACATTGTTACAATGTGACCCACCCTCCTCATTGGATTAGAGCTCATTGAAAGTGCCTACTTATCAGCTGATATGAGTCACTAGAAATGCCTAATTCTCAGTTTAGGTGGAGGAAATTATGTGACGTGGAATTGTCATCGCCATCATTAATTCCCATGAAGACCTGAACAAAACCTACACCAAAATCCTAACCCTAGCCCCATCCTCTCCCCCAACCCTATCCCCTACCCTCGTCCGAAGACGGCCACATAATCCCCATCACTAGCCCCACTTGGCCATGTTCAAGGCTGGATTGGTTGGAACCCTATTTCTGGTTCTTTTTTTGTTTGTTCCCTAAGTGGAACGATGTTCATGGTCGGGATTGGTCGGAATCCCATCCTTGGCTTGATAGGGATTGTTCATGGCCCTTTGTTTTGTTGATCCTTTTCTGGTTCCCCTTTCATCCCCCCAGCCCCGACCCAACTTCTATTCTCCTTGTTCTTTGTGTTCTTTAGCTCTTGCCAGCACTCTGTCTTGTGAAATCCAACCTCTGCTACTTAGTTGTTGTAGAACTTTGAAACTGTTAGCCCAGGTATGTCGAGATGAAAAAAAAATGCGCCTGTGTTTGCATATAGGCAAATGCATGCACATACATATAATGTCTTAAAAACTAAGTTTGATTATATCGCATGACTAGATTAGTCTACCTAAAAGCTGATGTGGAGATCACAGTTAGACCTGTCAATATGGACTGGCCGGGCCCTCAATATGGACTGGCCTGGCTTGGCCCGGCCCTAATCCACATGGGCTGATATTATATGGACAGGGCCGGGCTAGGCCCACTTGTACAAATGGGTCATGAAAATCCAGCCCGGCCCGGCCCTGCATGGGCCATGGGCTAGGATCGGGCTGGCCCATTTCATGGTTCGTCGTGGCATCGATGCCAACCTTGCGATGGTGCGATCCTTCTTCGCGACGGGGAGATTGGAGGCCAGATCTTCGTGGTTGGGGACGCTGATGGAGGGATCTCGATGGTGGAGTGTTACGACCCAGCGGCGAATCGATGGACGCCGATGGCAGGGATGCGGTGCAGGATGGTGCGGTACGACGCGGTGATGGTGACTGGTGAGGTGGTCGATGTACGTGACGGAGGGATTGCGGTGGCCCTTCTACGCATCGATGCGGGCGGGGGTCTAGCGAGGGTATGTGGGAGGGTTGGACGGGGGCGAGCACCGCCGTTGCCTTGTCAGGGGCCATTTCCTCGAGGCTTGTGGTTATCGACTACATGGATAGGCACCGGGCGGGTGAAGGCATACGACGCCGGGACTTGGGAGCGATGCATGGTAGAAGGTGGAGGGAGGCGGCGTGCCGCCGGAGCTGAAGTGGCCGTATGCCATGAGCGGCGCGGATGCAGAGATCTATGTGGCGCCATGACGGCGAGCGGACGGGAGGTCGGGGTGGGGACGATGGTGGCAGAGGAGAAAGGAGAGGCTGAGGGTTCTCTATTTTTAAAATTATAATTATTAGTATTATAATTACAGTATACGAAAAGAAAGATTTTAATATTTATTTTTTTAATATTTTTTTTCTTGGTCCATGAGCTGTCTCGGTCCTAATCCTGTTGAGTCTATGGGCTATAGGGCCGGGCCAAAAAGCCCGGTTACATAAATGGATCAAATTTTTTAAGCCTGGCCCGGTCCATTTGTAGGATCAAATGGGCTGATCCTTGGACTCTAACCCATTTTGACAGCTCTGATCATAGTACACTGTAACTTGTTGATATAATCAGGCCAAGTCGACTTCGACTGACATATATAAAAGCCAGGCTGAGCAAACTAATAGTGGCCAATCTCTTAGGTCACATAATGTATGACATGCCAAACGAAGTCCTGCAGCTTGGACAGACAACCATCAAGCCCAACAGCAATCCCAGGCCGACCAGAGCCCTCGTATTTTTGGGGATGACCCTACCACTTCACATGGAAGAAAACTCCTTGCATTACGAGTTAAAGCTTGTAATAATGATCTTAGACGAGTACAGCATGTGTCAGGCGATTGCTATACAGCCTTGGATGGTTACAGTACATCTTGGGTAGTTGTAGCATGGACCATCACAGCTCATCTCTTAAGGAGATTTTTGGTCAGGAGGATTTGAAATATGGAATGGGAATAAAGATGGATGATTTTTATTGCAGCCGTTTGATCGGAAGAATTCCATTCCTATTTCAATTTCTAGAATCTAATCCTAAATCCTTTATTATAAATATTTAAATCTCTGGTTGGATAAGAATTTTAATTTTAATTTTGGTCACGGACCAAACACTTCCAAGAATATGACGATTCCGATTTATTCGGATTCTAATTTTGATTCTGATTCTGATTGCGAACCAAATTGGCCCTTAAAGATATTGCATAATCCTGATTTATTAAATCATGACTAAAACACCCATAATTGGGTTATATCCGGCATGGATCCAAAAGTACAGCCATGGTTCCACTTGTCCATGCAAGGTATGGTGATGCGAGCAATCAGGATTGCCATCTAACCCCATTGGTGATCGCACGGGAAAGGTTTCGTGTCCGTCGTTCACCGGATGGTGGCCTACTCCGTGCTGCATGCGCTCCAAGGGAAGCAATTTGTAGTGGAGACGTACAGGCCATCACTTCCTCGATCCAGACCATGATTTCATGGATGATAGGTATTCATCTGCAAAATATTTTTCCAAGAAGACCCTCCAGGTAAAAGTTCGATTCCTAGCTCTGGAAAAGAGGGCCGGTGACGTCTTCCAAAAGAAGAGAACTCCAAGCTTCCTGGAGCTCATCTCTTCCATCAAGCACCGAACATCTCTCGACCATTCTCGCACTCCACTTTCACGAGTCCATGCTTTCCACCCTTCGCACTTTAAAATCATTCACTTTCCATTTTCACCTCCAACCGTGGGATCGCTTTCCATCATCCAGTCTTAGCACATCGGCCTTGAATCAATGCTGTCGAGCAAAAACCCTTCCCTTCCAGACCTCTTACTATTTATATATAGTCCGTGGTCCTATTTCCTTTTCTCTCATCCTCTTTTTATATTTATTTTCTTTTGAGTACCAATTCATGGATCCTGCTTCCCCTGCAGAGGTGATGCGGTCGTCTATATATATTTCTTCCCCAACAACGAGCCTTTTTCAACTTGGAAGAGTTTTATGGCAATGCCACACCCATTGAACTGCCTTGCGATAACCGATCCCCTTTTTGCAAGCGAGACAACTTGAATTGCTTCCAGAGGCATGAAGCCTTCTAGCAAAAGCAGTTCTTCTTGTGCTGGAGAAGTCCTTCCTTTCGTCGGCCACCGGCACACTTTCTAATTCAGCTGCAGTCTGTGTTAGCCTGCCTCCTGATTCTCGATGTTCCCGAGAAACAAGCTTGCTTTTGCTGGTATTGTCTGGTAGGAGAGGTTTTCGAGAACAGGCTTCTGTTAAACTTGGAAGAGAAAAAGCTGGATGATGTTCTTGGTTGCATATATACGCTGATGAAGGAGCATCTCTGAAATGTTGGTACCTGAATCACATATTTTTGTATTTAATGGAAGTATGGAAACATGTTTATATTTAAATTAGCTGATTATCTCTCACCTGTATCCTGGACACCGTTCACATTTGAATGCGATGCTTCTGAAATTTAATCCAATCAATGCATTAGGATTTGCACCGATGCCATGGGATTACTGTTGTGGCTGCAAATATAATCGATCAACAGCTTGGGTGTGGTGTGTATGCTCCATATAGGTTTAGGTGCATAGGTTTAAAACCAAACTACTGAAGGTATATGATATCTCATCGTGAATGGTATGACTGGTAGGTATACATCCACAAGTAGAACCAATTATTGGAAGGAAAGATTTTGTTTAAGTCTTTCTTTGGTTTGATATTATTCTATGCTTTCCAAGTCGAAAAGCGACGATGGTCATCATGTATTTGATAATTTTGGAAGACTGCTTGCAACAAAAAAGTAGTTGCAAGTTGTAGAGGAGTTTTCAGTTTCAAGTGGTATTGCAGATCATATTTTTAAGATAATAAAATGCAAAAAAAAAAAAAAAAAATCCTAAAATTCTCCGAGTACGTAACTTAAATTTTTTTGTCACATCCCGAATCCAGCACCGGAATCGACTACGCAACTGGCCGCACAAATCCTAGAGTACATTCTAGAGATCATGCAATGCCTAAATATATAATATTCACTTATCAAAAATACTTCAAATAAACCAATATTATTTAAAAAATTGAATAGTAATCAAACAATTCATTTATTCAAGTCAAAATCATTAAATGTCCACCGAGTTATTACATAATATCAACAACATATCTAACTAAACAAAACTAATTAAATCATCTAAAAATTGATGTTCAGTTTCACGCCCGATATGATACTTGCTATGCATCATTCTACCACGAATCCAATCCACTACCAAGGTCGAATATCCTGCACAACTTTGAGAAAGAAGAAAGTAAGGGGTTGTGAGCTTTACAGCCAAGTAAGGTTTCCAAATAGTCACACCAATAATAGTATAAATTGAAAATACTAAAAAATAATATTTTACCAAATTATGCAACCCAAGCAACTCAAATATCAAGTATAACAAAATCTTTGAAACATTATATTTTTTTACATGTCTTCATTAATTTTCCTTCTTCTTTAGGGTTTTGGACTAATCACGATCATGCTCCAGTCCATGACTGGCAACCTCATAATCGACCATGTACTTTCTGCCCGTGGCCAGGCTAGTTCACGTACCAAGCCGTGGTTCTGGCTGTTCCATGTTTTAACCACCCGTGGCTGGCTATTCCATGTATAAAGCCCGTGGTGCTGGCTGTCCATGTTTTAACCGCCCGTGGCCGACTATTCTACGTACAAAGCCCGTGGCTCAAGCAACCTCAGTAACCACGATCCTGTGACATGACTAGTCCAGACACTGTTAGCACTTTATCCTTTCACATTATTATGTCAAATCATATCATTTACAGTTTTTCAATAACCGGTATCATGGTCCAACCCATACAAATATCATTTTATTTGATAGAACATGATATACAGGAATATAGCTAGTAACAACAACAATCATACTGTCCAACATAAAAAGTTAAACTATTCCATGCAAAATTAATCATGCATGCCGATGCTCATATACACGGATTAAATCATGTCATAATATATATATATATATATAACTGGTGATTAGATCCAGAGATCCTTATCTTCCAGAAGCTACTCCTAGTATATCCGATATTAGTCCATATCCAGAGCTCGCTCAACACTTTCCTGCTCAGAACGTTGATCTCCTACAATAATAAATATTTTATTTAAAATTCTTCTACGATTTATCCGAAAAACCTTAACTGCACAAGTTCGAGAAAAAGACTTTCCAATCCTCTCTCCTCTCTCTCCTCCTTCTCTCTCCTCATCTTCTCTCTCCCCATTTTCTCTTTTTCCTTCTCTTTTCTTTTTTTTTTCTTTTTCCTTTTTTTTATCTTTTCCTTCCCTCTTTTTTTTCTTTCTTTTCTCTTCCTTCTTTCTTTTTTTTTTCTTTCTGCATTGAACAGAGATCCCTTAATATATTTATTTATTTTTTTCTCTCCTTTTTTTGTTTCTTCCTCTCCTTTCTTTCTCTTCTTTTTTTCTTCTTCCCTCCTTTTCTCCCGAACCCCCTGCTGCTCCTTGGCTCGACTGAAACCGGCCTCCCATGATTGCCGACGGTCGCCAAGGAAGGTGGTTACCAGAAAGGCTCGGCGGATCCGGAGGTGGATGGCGATGGCGCCGGCCATCGATGATCCACGGCCCCAAGATAGAATCAAACCGAAACAACACAAAAACTGAATTAAATCCTCCTAAAGAATACTCACCGGACTTTCGAATGCTCGCCAGAGAGGAGGACGACAGCATGGAAGAATCAATGGGGCTTGATTCGATGGCGGTGAGAGGTATTTAAAGAAAACATCGACGAGTTTTCTCACCGTTTGGGAAGCCACCACCATGCCGATCGAAGTTTCATCCTATCCCAACATGTCACCGACCACCTCTCCTCCCTTCCACGACTCTTCCCTCGAGACCTCCAGTGAAAACCCCAGCTGGATAAAGGAAGATCCAGCCTTCTCTATTCCGACTTAGACTCCATTTTTTTTCCTGCGCGATGGGTTGAAGTCGGCTGGGCCTGTCGACTTCGGCCCAAAAGCCCAGGTCTCACAGGCCCAAAAGCCCGGGTTATCACACTTTCATTAAGTTACAATACTAATTCTAATTATCGTATATGGATACAAATGAATGTGTCAGGAACTGATAATCATCAAAATAAAGCATGGTCATCGAGCAATTAGCTTTACACGAAGGAGAAATTGAAGGTTACTAGCATCCTATATTGGATTGGCCATTTTCCAGTAACAACTTAAATGAATGTAAAGATTAACACCCTCCAAAATTTGCATATCATCATCATCATCATCCTAGTGTGCATCATAGGAAAACCGACGAGCAGCTTGCCCAACTCAGTCAGCATCAACACACACGCATGCTATAGGGAGTGTTGGTACGTTGGTTCTTCTTCCATGGACATTCTTTTGTTTCTTTAGTAGAGTTTTAGAATTTGAGTTTTGTGGAGAAGAGCGTGGAAGCACAAGTAGCTCAAAATGTTTCCACAAGGCAAGCAACATTTATTTTTTATAGGAGCAAGCAACTTATTTCTTCCCTTAAAGCAACACCATGACTAATGTATAGATGTTAATAATTTGCACGAATGGCTGTATTGGAAGGATGAGCTAGATTTGTTTTACAAAGAAAACTGTATTTAGTGGATAATTCTCTTCTTTGTGCAAGCAAGCATAGAATCTTACAGTACTAAAGTCTCCATATATATTCTTTAAATCAGGCAAAAAAATTAAGTCAGAAGTTGCAGAACCTCTTATCATGCTTGGAGCTTGCATTTGTTTTTGCAACGACAAACAGAATGTTATATATGTAGTGTCTTGTATTTGTAGGATAGACCACTGAAAGGGCCTCTCTGCTAGGGTTTTTAGCTTGGCGTCCGAGGAAGTCTCTCAGGAGAGACTCCACATGCACCATGCTTGATGTCTCACAAATGGCTTGTCCAAGGGTTTGGGATTGGAGCCCTTGACCTGAATTTTTGATGTGTTTGTGCATGCCCATGTTTTATTCGTTATAGGACTTTTTGGATTACACCTTTATATTTTGAGACTTTTGAGTGCTCGTTAAGGTTGAAGACTTTGCATTGTTCTCCTCGATCTCTTGTCCGCTATTAACAAAGTTTTCTTTGATTCTTTTCAACTATGAACATTGGCTGTAGAGAGAACCACAAAAATCTCTCTGTACGTACGTGCCTCTTTGTTTGTTTAGCATTAAGATCCTATTCTCCATGCGCAATAAAGAATTATCGACTTTTGAAATAGGTTTGAAATAAAAAAAAAAAAAAACTTGTTTTGAAGAATTTGGTTTTAGTGGAGATTTAGGCAGAAGATGTCATAGGTTACTTTTGAAAATTCATAGGTTACTTTTGGATATTCATGTGTAATTCAGGTGGAAGTATAAACTTGGAAGGCGAGAGTGACGTTTAATATGGCAGAGGAGTAATTTTTGTAGAAAAATAAACCATCAAACATAATTGAGCTACGTAAATTATACTTTTCAATATGCATTTAATTTCTATGACTTTATCTTTTTTTAAAAATTTTGAATGATGCAAATGACTCTTTCTTTAAAAATTTATGACATAATGTGGCTTATGTCATGATACCTCATGGTTTAGATTATAACATTTCATTTAGCAAGATCAAAAAATATTTTTGTCATTAAAAAAATTAAAAGTTTTTTAATAATAAAAATATTTTCGTCTTTATGACATCCTATGAACATGATTATGATACCCTATTCACAAAAAGATGTTATAAGGGAATGACATCTATTCACAAAAAGATGTTATAAGGGAAGGACATTTTTGTCATTCAAAATTTTTAATAAAAAAATAAACCATAGATATTAAATATATGTTTGAATAATAAAAATATCCTTATCTTATAATACCCTTTTATGAACAAGGTGTCACAATTTTGCTTACAGGATGTCATAAGGCTGAAGGTACTTTCATCATTGAAAAATTTTAAATTTTTTTCAGTGATAAAAATATCTCTCTATCTTATAATACATCACATCATAATCCAAGCCACGGAATATCATATTTTTTAAAAAAGTATTTTTACTATTAAGAAATCTTAATAAAAAAATAAAGTTGTAGGTATTAAATGTATGTTGAAAAGCAAAATTTACATGATCAAATTAAATTATACGGTGTATTTTTTCTTTACTGGATGCGGTGTACAAAGGCTCTCAATGGTAGAGCAACATACCTGTTGCATCCAAAGAAAATTACAGCAAGCTTGAAATAACAATGAATCAGATTAAACTGATTGATCTAGCTCCTAGCCATCCTTCCTGAAGAATTTGAGGATTGAAGAGGTTCCCAAGCTCGCTAATGGCGTCTGGACGAAAACAGATGAATTCTGAAGAAAGGCTAAACTGAAGGTGTTGAAAGAATGAATTGCCAAAAAGCCCCCTTTCACTATCGCATCCGCGGGTATTTATAGGCCAAAGAATTAACCGCTTACAGCTGGCATCCGCCTGTAAAATGGTTAATCCAGGGTATGAGCACGTGCAGCTAAAGTTGTTCGTAACCAATTAATATTCTTCTTCAATTGATCAATTCCTCCGTAATTGATCGGCAGCTTCATAGTTAATCAGCTCCACCATAGTTGATCGCCTTCACCAGAGTTGATCGTCTTTACCAGAGTTGATCGTTTTCACCAGAGTTGATCGTCTTCACCAGAGTTGATCGTCTCCTGCACTACATAATTATTAACAAATTTTATTATCAAATAAATCTATCAATTACCTGAAAGCAGATCAATCTTGTGTTTGTTGATTATTAATCGATTTCACATCCTTTGGATGTTGATTAGTTAAGTACCGATCATATTCGTGCCTTTTAGGCATTGATCAGTTTTATACCTTTCATAAGAGGGTTTGATCATAGTCGTGCTTTTCAGGCATAGATCAATTTCAATTTCAGGCTCTTAACAGGTTAGCATAAACAGATCAATTTTGTGATATCCCAATACTAGTCCCCCAGTTTCTGAGTCTATTAAATGGAAATCAGAAACTGTCAGAAATTTCTGCTCTGGAACAACACGCCCGAATGACGTGTCGAACTTTTACTGGGGGAACGGTTATAAGAACGAACCGCCGTATCTTCTTCTCATCATTATAATTTTTTCAAAATTCGAGAACATCAAGATATCCTCGAAAAAGAATAAAGATATCCATCTTATCAGCAGATCGCAGCCACCGTACCATAAAAAGCTGTTTCGACCCTTCGAGAAATCCAATTTTCATTAAATACTTAAGGACAGATGGCTAAATCTAGATCATCCTCGTTATTTGCAGAGAGATCTTGGTCCGTTCAAAGGTATTATATAAACACCACCCTACTTAGAAAAATGGCTTTCTGCTATTTTTGCCTTTTTGCTTTAGGAGCGAAAGAAAAAATCCATAGGTCGGCTTCTTATTTCTCTTCTTTTCTTCCAAGTTAATCTTCCTGTATTTTCTTTCTTCATCGTGGTTAGGATTTTAGAAACCAACCATAAAAGAAATCTTGAAAATCTTGAAGAATCCAGTTCTCAGCAACAAAGAAAACAAACCGAACAAGTAAAAATAGGGGATATTAGATCTTCTTGTCCGAACATAAAATCTTAGCATTAAAACAGCATTATAACATTTCAGATGAATATGGTGTAATCCACCCTCTTTCTGAAGATCAAATAGATCGGCCCCCTTCTGGTAGCATAACCATATATGAAGAACATCTAAGGGCCGGACTTAGATTCCCGATCAATCCTTTCTTTCTTACGATCTTTAAATTATATCGGGTATTACCATCCCAACTAACTCCTAATAGCATTCGGATTATTTGCGCGTTCTTGATCCTTTACAAGGACGCGGATATAACTCCAAAAACTTTACTTTTTACTTCTTTATTCGTATTGAAATGAGATTTTCATGACCATGGATGGTGGGTAATCAACCCACGACATGGTCAGAAATTCATCTCGGGACTTCCTTCGACTATTCATGGCTGGAAACCATGCTTCTTTTATATCATCTCCAAAATCTCCTGGGACTTTATCACTAGCCATAGGGAGCCTCGACTAACCCCTAATGACGACAAAAAGATTTTGGCTTTTGATCAAGAAGATTACAAGAAGCTTACCGGGATAGAAGTTCCTCCGATTAAAGAACTCCTTGATGAAAGAGGGCTCTTTTCAGCAAAAATCAGCCCTAAGCCTTCTTTAGGTATTTTTATCACTGATATTATTTTATCATTCCTTCTAATCAATCTGTCTTAATTTCTGATTTCTTATTTATGGCAGACACATCAGTCATGGTTGACGTCCGAAAGCTTCGGAAGCTTGCAAAGAAGAGAAAGGTGGAAGCTACTTCCTCTATTCAAGAAGAAAGAAAGATCAAAAAGCTGAAGAAGAAACTCTGATTAATCCATCGACTTCACCAATAGTAACAAGACTTGATTCTCGATCGTGATGATAGCCAGTGTATCGGAGGACGATGAAGTCCCTTTATTGACATCCCTTCAACCTCCCATGCAAAGGCAAACGACAAATATTCCAGGAGATGACCCACTCTCTTGCCCTACTGATCGACTGGATAAGGGCAAAGCTCCAATGAGAGAAGAGGAAGAAAGAATCCCAGCCACAAATATTTCGGCTGGTTTCCCCATATATGCTGATGATTCAGGCCTGAACGACCCAAATTGGCCCATCAACTTATGAAGTCCATAATAATTCCAAGAGACTGGGAAATAATAAATTCCGAGCAAATTGATGACACAATTTTGCAACTTCATCCAACATTATTAAAGGTATGAGTTACACTTATATCTTGAATAGATATTTAATCGTCTTCTTCAGTTTTGGCAAATCTGATTAATACAAAGTATGAAATAACAGCTTATCCATGGGATCAGTATTATGAATGAAAGTTTGAAAAACTTTAATCAGTTCCGCAAAGCCATGAGTAACGAAGTGAACATGGCAAAGGCGGAGAAAGAAGTAGCCGAAGAATTAAAAATTCTATGAAAAATAAATTGGGAGAAGCGACGATTAAAATTTCAGCATTAGAGGCATAATTAAAAGAAACAAGATAAAAAATGAACAATATGGAGTCTAAGCTAAAGAAAAAAAAAAGAAGATCCGATATCTGTCCCTTAAATTGGAGGGAGCTGAAGAAAGAATTGCAACGGCCGAAAAGAAGGTTTTAACAGTCGAAGAAAGGGTTTTAACAGCAACCAAAAGAATCGATCAAGCTGTTGAAGAGGCTGTAAATGGGGCAGTCAAAAAATATGTCAATCAAAAGCCTTTGATGACAAACTCAATGAGGCAGGAGTTGAAAGCTACAACCACGGTCTTGCTGATTGTCTGAAGAAGGTGAAGAAATTTTATCCATATCTCGATACTTCAAAAATAGAAGAAGATTCCGATGAAGAGGACTCTGACGAAGAAAGCTCAGATGAGGAAAATCAAACTAACGAACCAATTATTGTCAAGTAGAAATACCGACCGGAAACCAAACTGAACAACTGGTTGCAGATCAAATCGAAGGACATGTGTTAACTTCTCAAATTCCAGAAGAAAATTTACCATTTCCTTCTGTAAATCAAAATGAAATTGAAGAAAGTTCCATCGGAATCAATGTAATGGATTGATGATGTAACAACTTAGTTCGCTTTTTAATGAAAAATCCTTCTTCTCAATGTTTGTCGGATCACGGAAGAGTATAAAATGATCAGATTAAATGAAAAGTTTCCAAGGAAACCCGATCTAATCGTGAAATCTTTTAATTGAATCATAAACATTAAATAATATCAGTTTATTAAACAATAGTTTCTAACGGAGTAATTCGATCAAATGATACGGTCCTTAACTTCTTCTTCTTTTTTTTTTTTTAAAAAAAGAAAATAGCTAGTACAGAAATAGTTTTTAGGTTGTCAGGCTACTTTTCCAAATAAGGTAAGTAATCATACCAACTTTGCCATATGTAATCTTTTTGTCAGAAGTGCAGTTGAAAGCTGTATAACCGTAATTGCCAGAACCCGAAAGGGTGCATGAAATTTGAAATTCAAATCACATGCCTTTATATATACATACCTTACAACTGACTTTCTGAAGATCAGAAACAATGCACGAATTCCACCAAATCGAATCTAAAACGTGTCAAAATCTTCCGATATCTCGAAACTTGAGCCATGAATCATGACCACTGGCACCCTCTATATAAAGGGGTCATAAGCCCAAGGCTTTGCATCACTTTGTCTAAGGCATGGCTCAAAAGAAATCTTCATCTTCATTGTATTCAAAAGATGAGATCAGTTGATAAGAAATCACATCAGATGTCGAAAAGAAAAGTGGGACCAGTACGATTTAGAGAAGAAAGGTCGTGCGTGAGAAGAAGCCGTTTATCAAAAAGTATTTCCAACAGATCAACAGTTCCTGAATATATCTCATCTTTGTATGAAGAAGAAAAAGAGAATCCCTCCATTCCTGCTTTGGAAGAGACAACCAAGATCCACCTACGAAACATATTCCATCAGAAAAAGGAAAAGCTCCGATAGAAGAATCAGCCGACCCAACTGATAGTAAACCCGTTCAAGTATTGGTTGCCGACATGAGTGTTAACAATCCAAAACTGGCAAAAATCATATTATAATCCACTATTCTTCGAAAAGATAGGAGATGACCATCAAACAGGGAGTGAAAGAAACCTTATCTTCCATTTATCCAAAAATCTCGAAGGTAAGCGATATTCTTTTCTTTTCTTTATGACAAACTACTTATATCCTAGCAATATACAAAACCTTTTATATAGTTTGTTAGCGATATCTCCATGATTAAAAGAGGTTGGGATCGGGCACATAACCTTCAAGAAGATCTTCAGAGGCAATTAGCAATAGCTAAGGAAGAGAAAAATAAAGCCGTTGCCAATCAGAAGATCTTAGGATAGGAGTTCTCTTTTTGACGGCGAAGATTATGTCTCTACAGAAGCAATTAAAACAAAATGAAGTATATATCCATTAACTTATGGAAGATGGGGCCAAAAGGAAAAAGATACTCCAGCAAGCCGATGAAGCGATAGAAGAAAAGACTCAAGCATACGAAAAGGTACGGAGTCAAAATCTACTGATAAAGAAGAAAATATCACTTCTTGAAGAAAGTTTGAAGAAAACTGAACAAGAAAATATTTTGCTAACCTAATAGAAGTCTCTTGTGATTGAAGAATTCAAGAAATCAGACAGTTTCTTCAGGGGAATTGAAAAAGTGGGAGCCAAAGTTTATGACCTTGGTTTTAAAGATTGCCTTAATAAGGTCAAAAAATTATATCCTGACCTTGATTTTTCCCCTATCTCCCAAGATTTTTTCGTAGGGAAAGAAGGAGGACAGCCCAGCAACAATCTGACAAAGTCACATGTTGAAGAAACATCAAGCCAAGAGAATACTCCAGTTGATCAGACCATTCAAAAAGAAGCCATATAATATATGTAATAGAGAATTGGCGATAGCTTTTCTGCCATTTATTTCATTCTTTTTCTTTTTGTGACAGAATATTAATGAAATCTCCTATTTCTCCTTAATCAATCAGCAAACCATCGAGCACAAATGAATTAGTATATTAGATCAATCTATTTTGTCGAAATGTAATATAATTTTTGTTCTGATCATTAAGTACCGATTGAGTTAGTAGATCAGACTAACTCGATTTGTCGGATTATGATCAGCTTATCAGGCCAATCTTTGGATCAGTTGTTCTGATCATTAAGTACCGATTGAGTTAGTGGATCAGACTAACTCGATTTGTCGAATTATGATTATCTTATCAGGCCTATCTTTGTTTTCTCTATTTTTTAGAGAATATCGGAAAATAAAATATTTCCTTCATATAGCAGAAGAAAGAGAAAGAAACTGTCTTTATTGATGGTATTTGCATAGATTTTCCACATTCCATGGCTGTGCCAAGGGATAACTATTTAGACTTTCAAGTCGATAGGTCCCTGATCGTCCAACTTCAGTGATACGATAAGGGCCTTCCCAATTGGGAGCAAGTTTGCCTTGTTCAGTTGGTCGGGATATAGTGGTTCGGCATAGAACAAGATCCCCGGTCTGAAATATTTGGGCCTTTACTCTTGAATTATAATACCGCGCCACCCTTTGTTGGTAAGCTGCCATTTTCAATTATGCCTGTAACCTAGAATTTTCAACTAGGTCAAGATCCAATCTCCTCCGATTATCATTATCAGATTCTGCAAAACAATCAGTTCTTCTGGAATGAAGGACGATTTCTATAGGTAGCATAGCTTCACTCCCATAAGCCAAATTAAATTGAGATTCGCCTGTTGAAGATCGAGGAGTTGTTCGATAAGCCCATAGAACAGAGTTGAGTTATCAACCCAAGATCCTTTGGTTTCATTTAATCGGGTTTTCAATCCATGGAGGATTGTCCGATTGGTTACCTCAGCTTCTCCATTAGCTTGAGAATGTCCGACGGATGTCAATTTATGAAGAATTCTATATTGAGCACAGAAATCCTTGAACTTCTGATTATCAAATTGTCTTCCATTATCCGTGATAATCGCATGAGGGATTCCAAATCTATATATAATGGAATTTTTGACAAATATTTCAACTTTTGCTTCAGTGATTAAAGCTAGAGGTTCAGCTTCTATCCATTTAGTAAAATAATCAATAGCGATGATCAAAAATTTCTGCTGCTCAGAAGCTAGAGGAAACGGACCAAGTATATATATTCCCCATTGAGCAAATGGCCAAGGAGCTATTAGTTGTGTCAACTGACTAGCTGGACGCCTTTGGATATTTGCATATCTTTGACAAGAATCACATTTTCTTATAAAATCTGCAGCATCCTTTTGCATGGTCGGCCAGTAATACCCTTGCCTTATGATTTTGTAGGCTAAAGACTTTCCTCCCAAATGATCACCACATATCCCCTCATGCACCTCCCTAAGGGCATAATCAGCATTCGAAGGAGACAAACACTTCAGCAATGGCTGAGAAAATAATTTTTTATATAGTAATCCATCTAGGATGACATATGGAGCAGCAAATTTTTGAATCTGCTTAACTTCTGTACTATTTTTAGGCAGTATCCCTTTAGTCAGATATTTGACTATCGGATCCATCCAATTCATTTTCGATTCTATTTGAAAAACTTTTTCTTTCTCAGTTGCCGAGATACTCGGAATCTCCAAATGTTCCACAAAAATTCGACCCATTTGTTCAGGTGCGGAAGTAACTAATTTGGACAATGCATCGGCCCGAGAATTTTCGATTCTAGGGATGTGACTGATTTTCCATGAATCGAATAAAGCCCCCAATTCTTTAACCTTCTTTAGATATAAACTTAAAGCAGCATCATGAACCTCAAAATCCCCTTTTACCTGATTGACAACCAGCTACGAATCAAATAATACCTTCTGATGTGACCGGATCGCTGACGTAAGGAAAGGAGCCTGACGTGGACTCCTCATTGGACACCACACGGGATTACCACCACGGGCCCTTTGCCAGGCTGAGCTCCCCGATGCCAATGGGGCTTCCCATCGAAGCCGGGCTCCATCCTCCGCCAGGTCGGTACCCGCCAGGTCGGGACGCCTAGGTCGGAGCCGAGCTCAAACCCTACCAGAGACAGACCTTTCGAGCCCGAGGTCGGGCCCCATGGTTCGGAGTCGAGCTCAAGCCTCCTTCGCCACGTGGGACCCCTTCGAGGCTGGGTCCCCTGGCATGGGTGCGCCCCATCCACCTCAGCCAGCCCGAGCTCGGTTAAGGCTGGGCCCCTCTGGCCTGGTGCCGAGCTCGGCCCCTCTCCACACAGTCGAGCCACCGCAAGGCGAGTCCCCTGCGAGTGGGCCCCATCTTTCCAGCTCGGCCCTCAACGCAAATCAAGGTGCCAACCGCCAAAGAAGCAGCACCTCCCATCCAAAGACGGTGGCGAGCCTCCCGAGGATTGTATGACAGCACCCGCCACGTCATCATTAATACCCACAGCCGCCATTCATCCCAGGAAGAAAGGAAGCTCACATCAAGGCACTATGCCCCCTACCGGCTCGCTGTACGACCGGGAAAAAGACACCAAGGAGCGTGATTCCCAAGAGCGGCGGCGTAACAGTCGAGGCCCTGCCAGGCTTCCAGGAAGGGCAAATCGAAGGAATGTCAGAGACTTGTGGAAGCTTTCCTAGATACCCAATAAAGAAGGCGTACCGTTCACGGCACGATATCACGTTATACCCGTCTGACGACATGGGAGAACCCCAAGGACCCAGCCAGTATAAGCAAAGAGGAGGTAACACTCATTTTTCCATTCCAAGCAAGAACAACACAACCACCAAAAAGAGAAAGAGAAAAAGGGGGAGAGGGCAGAGAGGAGGGCAAGACCACCTTGGCCACCACATCTCCCAGCTCACTCATACTCTCATACACTCCACTCACTCCTCCTAGCATGGAGCTCATCTAGAGGGGCTCGACCAGGAGGATATGTTCCCCTGGATCGTCACTGACTTGAATGTCGGAGTGCCCCCACCGGAACCCCTGGCCCAAGTCACTGACGTTGGCTTTCTTGCAGGTCCCGAGGCACCGGAGGCATCTCCCGCGGGCGGACGTAGAACACTCGGCACCACCGGCAGCTACGGGCCACGACGATCCGGTCGGCAACACCTTCAATCTTCTGACATTTACCTCCTTCGCAATTTTCAAACCCGCTTGAAGAGCTTCGTATTCGGCTTAATTATTAGAAGCCTTGAAAGAAAACGGAGTGCATACCTTATGACATCTCCATAGGGGCTAGACAAGATTAATCCTGCTCCGCAACCAGAAGAGTTAGACGCCCCGTCTACATGTAACACCCAGGGTGCATCGGTCACTTCTACTTCAACAGATGGTTCACTGTCATTCCAGGTACATTCGGCTATAAAGTCAGCCAATACTTGGGCTTTCATCGCCGATCTAGACTGATAAGTGATGTCATATTCACTCAGTTTGATTGCCCATTTCGCCATTCGACCAGAAGTATCAGGACATTGTAAGACAATCCTCAAGGGTTGATCAGTTAATACATTGATACGATGAGACTGGAAATATGGTCTGAGCCGCTTGACCGAGATCACCAAAGTGTAGATAATCTTTTGAAGTTTTGGGTACCTAGTTTCTGCATCATGAAGAACTTTGCTGATATAATAAATGGGCTTATACAGTCCGTCAGGATCCTTTCTGACTGATATGGAGCTAACCGCTTCGTCTGACATGGCCAGATAAAGGTACAAATCTTCACCTTCTTGAGATTTAGACAGTATGATTGGGTTCACCAAGTACTTCTTCAATTCTTCAAATGCTGACTGACAATTATCCGACAAATTGAACTCCTAGGTCTGTCGTAAAGCCTTGAAGAAAGGCAAACATCTTTCAGCTGAACGAGAAATAAATTGGCTTAATGAGGTGATTCATCCAGTCAACTGTTGAATCTCCTTCTTATTGGTTGGCTCTCTCATATTCATGATGGCTCAGATTTTTTCTGGATTGGCTTCAATTCCCCATTGCATGACCATGAAGCCCAGAAATTTCCTAGAAGTCACACCAAAAATACATTTGGTCGGATTTAATTTCATATGATTTTGTCGCAAAATATCAAAGGCCATCTGCAAATTTCTGATATGTTCATCAGACTGATTGTGCTTAACAATCATATCATCCACATATACCTCCATAGTCTTCCCAATTTGGTCTTCGAATATTTTGTTTACTAATCTCTGATAAGTGGCCCCGGCATTTTTGAGGCCAAACGACATCACTTTATAACAATATACCCCCCTGTCTGTAACAAAAGATATTTTTTCTTCATCTTCTGGATTCATTTGTATCTGATTGTATCCAGAGAAAGCATCCATAAAACATAAAAACTTATGTCCAACCGTTGCATCAACTAACTGATCAATTTTCGGCAAAGGAAAACTATCTTTCGGACATGCCTTGTTAAAATCAGTATAATCTATGCATATCCTCCATTTTTCATTGGCTTTCCTGACCATCACTATGTTAGCAAGCCAATCAGGATAATGAACCTCCCTGATAAATCCAGCATTGAGCAGTTTGGCGACTTCTTCGTTAATAACACTTTATCTTTCTGGAGAAAAATTTTGTTTCTTTTGCCGAACTGGCCGAACTAACGGATCGACTTTAAGTTCATGCTTGATTACTTCAGTAGGAATCCCCAACATGTCAGTAACTTTTCATGCAAATATATCAGCATTGGTTTGTAAGAAATCAATCAGTCTCTTCCTCTGATCTTCAGTAAGTAAGCTTCCAACTTGAACTGTTTTGGTAGGATCATCTTTCGTCAAAGGAATATGAATGATTTTTTCTATTGATATACTAATTTCATCACTCGGATCGTGCGGATCCATTTGTTTGGAGGTTGATTTGGCAACTGACTGTTGATTCTGGATCGTCAAGCATTTCCGAGCCATCTACTGGTTTCCCCTTACTACTCCAATTCCATTTGGAGTTGGAAATTTCATTAGAAAATGATAAGTTGATACAACGGCTTGGAATTTATTCAGAGCAGGTCTCCCAAAAATAGCATTATAAGCAGAGGGGATTCGAACAACCATGAAGGACAGGAGATAAGTTCTTTGTTTTGGTGTCGATCCAAGAGTTACAGGAAGGGTGATTTCTCCTTTTACTCCTACGAAATTTCCGCCAAATCCAGTAAGTGGTATATGAATTCTGCGTAACTTATTGATTGGTAAGTTCATTTTAACAAATGCATCATAAAGCAAGACCTCTGTGGAACTTTCATTATCAACTAGAATCCGATGTACATCATAATTTGCAATGACAGCAGAAATTATAACAGGGTTGTTATGAGGTGTTTGAACGCCTTGTAAATCTTCATCAGAAAAGACAACACTTCCTCGAAGCCTCTTAGGACTCCGATCATTTACAAGACATGCATGGCAAATCATTCCAATTGACCCATCAGTCGGTTGTTGGTTGATGGTTCAGGAGCTCTGTCCCATCAGTGATCATCCTTGGAGCAACTAGCCTCGGTACTGCCGCTTCAACTGGTCGGTTCTGATTTTGATTTCGAATATACCTCGCCAAATAACCTTATTTAATCAAAGCTTCAATTTCATCCCGCAGTTGAATGCATTCTTCGGTAGTATGGCCATGGTCACAATGATAGCGACAGTATTTGGCTTTATTTCTCACAGCTGGTGGAGCTCTCATTGGTCTTGGCTTTTGTAGAAAGTTTTCTTTCTTAATCTCCATTAAAATTTGTTCTCTCGGATGAGTCAGTGGAGTATAAGTATCAAATCGATTGACATAGCTTCTACCGATCAATTCTCTTGGCCTTTGACTTTGCTATTGAATAGATCGAATCCCAGAAAATCGGGATTCATCTTCTTTGGCTCTCTTCTTACTTGGCACTACTTTTTTCTCCACCTGTCGCCGACTCAAAGCCTGTTCTTCAACCTGGGCATACTTTTGAGCACGGGCCAATAATTCGGAATAATTGGACGAGAATTTCTTATCCAAAGAAAATGTAAATATGGAGGCTCGCAAGCCTTTTTTCATAGCAGACATCGCCACGTATTCATTGAGATCAGGTATCTCCAACGTGGCGGAGATAAATCTCTTGATGTAGTCATTTAAAGATTCCCCTTCTACCTGTTGGATAAAGAATAAGCTATCAAAATTTCTGGGCATTTTTCTACTTGTCCCGAAGTGAGAGACGAACAACTTTTCTAGTTGACCAAATGAGTGGATGGTGTCTGGCTACAAACCGGAGTACCATATTCTTGCTGACTTCTTCAAAGTAGCGGGAAAGGCAAGACAGTGCAGTGCATCCGACGCCCCTTGAATCAGCATATGAGCTTTAAAGCTACCCAAATGATCCAAAGGATCAAACGACCCATCATACAATCAATCGACGGTACTTTAAAATGATGAGGGATCTTTTCATCCATAATCTTCTTGGAAAAAGGAGGTAAAATACTATAACTTGGTGTGGCCTCCTCTGTTCTCCTATGTTCCAAAACTTTGGCAACCTGCAACTCCAACTTCTTGAACTTTCTATCAAAATCGCTCTCTCTTGCAAAGTATTTAACTTGAATGCTGTCAGGGGTCGATTCTCCAGACGAAGTTGACTGGGATCATGATCATTTCCCTTTATTTTGCTTCTTAGAATGATGATGGGATCGATGATGATGCCTTACAGGGGATTTTTGACCTGAAGAATATTGATAAGATGAACGTCTTTTAGGGCTGAGATGTTTACTTACCTGGAGTGAAGGTCGCCGGCTGGTTCTTGATACAGCTGGCCGCATCGACTCCTTCATGGCAATTTCTTGAAGGTTCTGCATCACCGTGGTAAGCACTTCTACCTTGTCAACCAGAGCGTTCAATTTTTCTTGATCAAAGTGCCCTGCGGGAGGAACTTTCACCCTTTCCTCCGGAATAGGATCATTTCTTCTTTCATTAGAAACATGATCGTTTTCTTCGCCGTCAAGAATGAGGTTCTCCCCTTGGTTGCCGAGAGCAAGATCGGTTTCCTTTGAAGAACCAGGAACAGCTTCTGTTGGCAAATTCTTCTTCCTACCTTTCACCATGCTTCCTTCTAGATTTTTCGGAACTCTTTTATAGAGAACCCCTACCTGGCGCGCCAATTTGTTGCATCCAAACAAAATTACAGTTAGCTTGAAATAACAATGAACCAGATTGAACTGATTCGATCTAGCTCCTAGCCGTATTCCTGAAGAATTTGAGGATTGAAGAGGTTCCCAAGCTCGCTAATGGCGTCTGGACGGAAACAGATGAATTTTGAAGGAAGGCTAAACCGAAGGTGTTGAAAGAATGAATTGCCAAAAAGCCCCCTTTCACCATCGCATCCGCGAGTATTTATAGGCCAAAGAATTAACCGCTTACAGCTGGCATCCGCCTGTAAAACGGTTAATCCAGGGTATGAGCACGTGCAACCAAAGTTGTTCGTAACCAATTAATATTCTTCTTCAATTGATCAATTCCTCCGTAATTGATCGGCTGCTTCATAGTTAATCAGCTCCACCAGAGTTGATCGCCTTCATCAGAGTTGATCGTCTTCACCAGAGTTGATCGTCTTCACCAGAGTTGATCGTCTCCTGCATTACATAATTATTAACAAATTCTATTCTCAAATAAATCTATCAATTACTTGGAAGTGGATCAATCTTGTATTTGTTGATTATTAATCGACTTCACACCTTTTGGATGTTGATTAGTTAAGTACCGATCATATTCGTGCCTTTTAGGCATTGATCGGTTTTATACCTTTCATAAGAGGGTTTGATCATAGTCGTGCCTTTCAGACATAGATCAATTTCAATTTCAGGCTCTTAACAGGTTAGCATAAACAGATCAATTTTGTGATATCCCAACAATACCAATCTATTGGGAGAAGGAGAGAGTCCTTGCCCAATGGGTTATTTCTGGAAATTTAAGTGGAAATATATACTTGGGAGGCAAAACATGAGTGGTGTATGAGGTGATGGTGGACCAATCTATTGGTGGAAGAGCGAGAGAGAGTCCATGCTCAATGAGGATTTGATAGTTTTGGGACATGGGAGCACCATGTCACCGTGGTTAGTTTCAAAAGATCATAAGAAGCGGAGAGCCGAAATTTATAGGGAAACGTCTCTATATAGAAGTTAACAATTTCGCGGGCTGAATAACATTGTATACCGCTAAGTGCTTGGTCATTCAAATTATTAGTTATACATGCATATTGCTAATCATATATAATTTATTTTGTGGATGACCGTGACGGATATTTTTTTCTGACTTGTAAGATATTTATTTTTTGATACGTACCAATGTATTTACTCTATATCGGTTTAATAAATTTGATTTACTAAAAAAAGTGAGATTTTTTTGTTTTTTTATACGATCTAGAATTAAAGAAACAAGCAACGAGCTTAAATCTAGTTGTTCTCGTAAATGAAAAACAAACTCAATGTCTCAAATTTTTCTCGAAGGTCATAACTTGAAAAATAAGCGCCTGTCTCAAATCTAACAGTTGTTGTGAATAAATACAGGTTCATTAATGGTTCAAATCAAAATTATCGATACTGCTATATAATATAAGATAAGATGAGTAACTAACATAATTTTTTTACCGTTAAGATGATAGCCCGGTCGGTAGAGGCTTGGGCTCGCCTCTCACCGGTCACATGTTCGAGGCATGATCTCGCGGGTGACTCGATTGGGATTGCGAGTATGCTTTCCGGGGATGTACTCACCAATGATGTAGAAAGACTCTACAATGATCTTGTATCGAATATTGCCTGGTGGGGCAAGGACACGAAGGGGATAGCTAGCTAAACCGAGGTTAAACCCCCTTTCATTTTATCAAAAAAAAACTAACATAATTTTTTTTCAAAAAGCGAGTTCTTGAGAAAACTTGATATATCATCACCTTTTCATCGAGCTAATGTGGAGAATGGAAAAAATTGCTAGTCTCAAAATACATGACAATGTAACAACAGCACGAAAGCCAGCTTTTCATTCAACAAAAAGATCTAGTATGAATACAGTCAAGATGGCTCCTGGACATTCCAAGAAAGACCGGAAAGCTTCATCTGAATGTTAGGCGATAAAGAAAGCAATCCAATCTGCCGTTGAATTTATCTCCCGATAGATATGTATAATTATAAAAATAAAATAATTACGTAAAAGAAAGATAATATTTCGAAGAAAGAGATGGACAGAAAATGATCGAAGAGCCTTCTGTATACAGATGATCGTGGCAGAATCTATTTGGAGGATAACGTGGTCCACCCGAAAAATTCTCATGGCATGGATAAGGCCCATCCAAGTACCGCGAAGCTCAGCAGCAGGCCAACTTTTCTTTTGAATATTCCAACAAGCTCCTTTCCGACAGCTTGCAGTGATGCGTACGCCTTCTTCATATGCCAATGATTGGACCACACTAATATTTTTGTTTGATTTATCGACTTCTCTAGACCGAAAGGCACCCGATGATCAGTCATGTAAACCGTTCAGACTCCCAACCACATGACTCGTTACTCTTGGATTCCCGACGTCTTCAGAATCTTCGCATCATTTACATTCTAACGACTTTGAAAGTTGTCAGAAAGCCAATAAATTAAAAAAAAAAAAAAATACAATGGTATTCCAAGAAATATTTATTTATTTATTTTTGATTATTTATATATTTCTGATCATCGATTAAACATGAATTATAATTTCAATAGGTTGAAGCACTGACATGCATGACGGATACGACAAATATTTTAAAAATTATAATAATTATTTTCATATTAAAATAGATGGCAAGTATTGTAATTAAATTAAACTTGAAAATACATATTTTTTAAAAGTTTTCATCTCGACTAAGTTACCTCTATCGGGGGAACGAAAGAGCCTGGACAAACGGGTATCGACCGCATATGTGATGGCGAGGAGGTAGGTAAATAAATAAATAAATAAATAAATAAATAAATAAATAAATAAAATAAAATAAAATAAAATATATGAAAAATAATTATGCTATAATATTTTAAATATTTTTTATAATAAAATATTATAAATGAGCACTGCAGTAAAAATTATTAAAAAACTCAGTTGTCAACCTCAACTGCCCTGTTCAATACGATCCTAAGGATTCTGGAAAAATTGGATGCCATGAGGTGCAAGCTTGCTGGGTTGATTTCCATAAAGTCTTGGGCCTTTGAGGACCACAAATGAAAGAGAAGGCCACGTTGCCTTCACTGGATCACTTAATTCCCAGTTTGTCGGAGGAGCGAGGTAAAAGGTTACAAGGAGATGAAGTGTGAAACTGAATCTGGTCATGATGTAGACAGTGGGTGCGGAATAATCTGATCATGATTAATATTATTTATTACGTTGACCTCCACGAAGTAGCTGCGAAACTGCAGATGCGCAGCCGAATCTCTCTCTCTCTCTTGACCGGAAAGAGAGGTATCCAGGAGATACCCCTTTCGAATCTAAAACTTCAGCAGTCTTTTAAGTAACATGACGGGAGGTTGAATCTGGTTAAACAAAGCAAAAATGATAGTATACAGGACTGAAGGGATTATGGCATCTATTGGTTAATTTTCCAATTCTCAGGATACTAGTGATATTTTTATGGTCCACTGATTCATAATAAATATCAGCAACCGAAAACTATATAAAACTAACTAACAATCTAAAAGTCGATGTTCCATCTCACACCTAACCCAAACCTTGCTACGTATTCCGAGTCTCTGAAAAATCAAAAAGTAGGAAGTGAGCTATACAGCACGGTAAGGTTTTCATATGATCACACTAATAATAATATACATTTCTGAAAATAATAAAATACCAGTATATCATGTCATGCAGTCAAATAATTCAAGCCTCATGTATGACAAAATCTTGATAACTTTACATTTTTCTTTTAGAATTTTCATTAATTAACCTTTATCTTTAGGGTTCTGGACTAGCCACGATCATGTACCAGTCCATAACTGGCAACCGCAAAGCAACCATGCATACCGTGGTCGGTCATGCTCACGTACTAAGCCTGTGACTCGGCTGTCCCACGTACTAACCGCCCGTGGCCGGCTTCCACGTACAAAGCTCGTGGCTCAGGCTATGTAAGCATGGTGCTACCGTGGCATGGCTAGTCCAAATACCGTATTTACTTGACTTACTCTTTATCAATATAGTCAAAACATGCCTTTTACGATTTCTCAATAACCAGTGTCATGGTCCAACCCATTCAATAATCGGTATCGTGGTCCAACCCACTCGATAACTGATGTCATGGTCCAACCCATTCAATAACCGGTATCGTGGTCTAACCCACTCGATAACCGGTGTAATGGTCCAATCCATTCAATAATCGGTATCGTGGTCCAACCCACTCGATAATCGGTGTCATGGTCCAACTCATTCAATAATCGGTATCGTGGTATAATCCACTTGATAACCGGTGTCATGGTCCAACCCATTCAATAACCGGTATCGTGGTTCAACCCACTCGATAACCGGTGTCACTTTTCTTTAAAACATGATGTATAAAATACAGACGAAAATAATAATAACCACAATATCCATCATAAGAATCAACTATGCCATGCGAAATAACACCGTGCGTGCAACTGTATATATATATATATATGCTCGGATCAAGTCAAGCCACGTAAAATACATGCATAAATGGGTGATCAATATAGAGTTCCTTACATTCAAGCGCTAAACCAAAATACTCGGTATCAAAACCATGCCATATAAAATAATATGTAGAACTGGTGATCATGTCCAGAATCCTTACCTTCAAGCACTAATCCTAAAATATCCAATACTTTCATGCTCAGAAGGTTACTCTCTTACAAAATCCTAACTTCACAAATTCCAAGAAAGAAACTCTCCAATCCTCTCTCGTCCCCTCTTCTCTTTCTCTCTACTCATCTTCTCCTCTTTCTCTCTTCTCTTCTTTCTCTTTCTTTCTTCCTCTCTCCTTCTCTCTTCTCCTCTTTCTCTTTCTTTCCTTCTTCTCTTCTTCCTCTCTCCTCTTTCGGCTCTCCAGCTCTCTGCATCGAAATAATTCTCAGTATCTCGGCATCCCATAATAAAAAGAGATCGAACTAGTCCAAAATCATATCAAACTTCTCTCAGAAAGTCCCTAAAATCATAAAAAACCTTATAGGCCATTAGATCTGAGATCAACACCTCAAACTGCATCAAAATCCAAATCCAAAAGTCTCCGATCAAGCCTAAACTCGGTCGGACACATCCCAACTATTCGATCAGGCAATCGGACGGTCCACATAGATCATAAACCCCTAGACCATAGTGGACCGCGAGAAACCCTATGGAAAATGCCTGTGAAATGGTGGGGAAACGCCCTCAGCAGCGCCGCTTCCGGCTGGGCTGAGCCCATGCGCCCGTGCGCGCCGTGCGCGTGGGCTTGGGCCGCGCAAGGTGAGGCCCCGCAACGAGCTTGGCCGCGCCTCTTGCGCCCGCCCACACGTCGTCCGCGTCCCCCCTGCGCTCGCGCCGCGTGTCGCTCGCTCGCCAGCGCTCGATCGCCTGCGCGTTCGCTCCCCGTGCCACGCTCCCCGCTCGCACCCGCACGCCTTGCCTGCGCCCTCTCTCTCTCTCGCCCACGGTCGTGCCTGGGCTCGTCCGCATGTTCGCCCCTGGGCCGGGTCCAGCTAGGTGGGCCGGCCAGGCAACGAACCCTATTTTTTTTTTTTGGGTGTTACAACAAAAACAAAACAATTAATTTTATAGCTTGAGTTGTTTCTATAGGGTTTTTGCATGGTGCTCTCAAGTTTTGGAGAGACTTGGAAGGCCATGGCAGGGATGCTGGAGGCGATCCCTGGAGCTTGGGGGCATGACCCAAGCTGTCCTGGTGGTATTCTAGAGGAGTTCTGGGTTTTTTTTCAATGCTCTGAGTCAATTTGGATCACGACATGTTAGGTCAGGGAGTTTGACCCAAAATGATTAGTATTTTCATATGGACTTAGAAGGGAAGTTTTTTGTAAGATTGTAACATAACCTGGTTTGTGGGTTATGGAGTTGGATTCAGGTTTGTTAAGTTGGTTAGGAGGTTAGCCAGTTGGTTAGTTGGTTGGTTGGTTTTAACCAATTAGGAAGCCCAACAATGTGAGGTATTCTAACCAGTTTATTATTGGACTATCCAAGTCCTAACTGCCTATGTAATTGAGTCCTAACATATCCAGCTTGGATTCCACTACCGAGCTGAGCTGAGCAATCTCAGAACAACAGGTCGAGCTCAGTCCTCTGCTAGGTCGTGCCTGCAAGCTCGGGACGTCTAGGTTGGAGCCGCCTTCCGCCATCCAGAACGAGACCCTCAAAGGCCAGTGCCCTGCGGTCGAGGTCGAGCTCAGCGCTCACCCATCGATGTGGAGCCTCTCCAAGCGCGCGCTCTCTGGATCGGGTCCATCTTCTGCCCTCCAGAGCGAGACCCTCGGAGGCTAGTGCCTTGTGGTCGAGGTCAAGCTCATCGCTCACCCGCCGATGTGTATCCTCTCCGAGCGCGCGCCCTTTGGACCGGGTCCGTCTTTTGCCCTCCAGAGCGAGACCCTCGGAGGCTAGTGCCCTGCGGTTGAGGTCGAGCTCAGCGCTTACCTACCGATATGGAGCCTCTCCGAGCGCACGCCCTCTGGACCGGGTCCATCTTCTGCCCTCCAAAGCGAGACCCTCGGATGCTAGTGTCCTGCGGTCGACATCGAGCTCAGCGCTCACCCGCCGATATGGAGCCTCTCCGAGCACGTGCCCTCTGGACCGGGTCCGCCTCCTGCCCTCTGGAGCGAGACCCTCGGAGGTTAGTGCCCTGTGATCGAGGTCGAGCAAAAGTGCTCACCCGCCAATGTGGAGCCTCTCCGAGCGCGCACCCTCCGAATCGGGCCCACTCTCTGCCCTCCTCCATCGAGATGCCCCCGCAAGCTCGGAGCGCTTAGGTCAGAGCGAGCCCTGCCGTTCCAGCTCGGCCCCAGCCTGGAACACCGGCGAGCCACCCGAGGACCGTATTGGAGCACCTACCAGACTGTACTGAACACCTGCAACCGTCAGTTACACCAGAAAGGCAAGCAGCACGCTGATCGAGATGCCACACTCCTCGCCAACCACTCAGATCGCCCAAGAAAGGAAGCCAACTGGAAGATTCGAATCCCGCGAGCGATGGCACGCCATTCGAGGCACTGTCAAGTTTTCTAGAATGAGGCAACCAAGAGGAATGCCGGAGCGCCTGACAACTCTCCTCATCATGAATCTGGAAAGACTCCTCTGGATACCGTCGCATGCGCCTGACAGCTTGGCGGGGATTCCGAGACAAATGCCCAATGGTAACCTAGTTTGCAACAAAACTCGGAGGTAACACATAACAACCCTAGAGACAGAAAGAAAGAAAAAAAAAAGAAAGGAGAAGGAGTGCAACCCCTACCAGCAAGAGGGGCATGGCACCACCACCACTACGGGCACAAGCGCAAGCCCGACCAAGAGGGCGAAGCACCGCTACCACCACAGTTGAAGGAAAACGAGGGATATAAGGAGAGGCGGAGGAACAGGGCACCCTTCTGTCCCCGTTATCACTCTTCCCTGCAACGTTTTCACCTTCACACACATTTTCCACTCCTCCTAGTGTGGAGTCCATCAAGAGGGGCCCGACCAGGAGGATATGTTCCCCTGGATCATCACTGACTTGATCGTCGGAGTGCCCCCGTCGGAAACCCCGGCCCGGGTCTCTAACCCCTGTCTCGCAGGTTCGGGAGCGGAGGACTGCCGGGCGGCGAGGCGTCCACACCCAGCGCGGAGGTCCGGGAGCCCAGGACGGTTGGTCAGCAGGGTGAGCGCATCTCCGGCGCCGACAGCAGCTATGGGCCACGACGGTCTTGGCGGCAATAATTGTGTTCTTTTTTTTATTTTCTCTTTTTCCTTTTCTCGTAGCATCAACAATGATGTAGTGTTTTTAGGCACGGGAATCTATATTCCACATGAAAGATTTTTTAAAAAATAATATCAATGCAGGTAGTATCATAATAACTAGTATCAAAGTCTCTGATTATCTAGATTATTTGTGTTAATCGAGATTGAAGAAGATAGAGAATACAAACATAATCAAAGTTGACATTAACTAGTTCGATGAAAAGAGCAATTTCCATCTCTAATAAGTTAGGATGAAAAATATGCTCATCTAACAGGAGTTGATCGATGCTCTTATATGTGAGAAAAGGCTGGCCACCATGCAGGATAAGATTTAGAAGTAGTTCCTGATGTAGGTGAAAAGTATGATCTATATGTATTTGGTAGATGACGTGGTGATCCATATACTAAGCGAAACTTTTTTGATAGTGATATGGATGAAGCTCGAGGAAGTATACATGACAAAGTCCCTCATTAATATGCTCTTTCTTTAGAAGCAGTTTTATCAACTACGGATGTGCAAAGATAGAGCGTGATGTGGTGAACCGTTGATGTGGAGTCCGTATAAGATACAGCTGGCAGTTGGGGTGGTAGGCGGAGCCATCAGGTAGGTGCCACCTATCGATCCCCCGTCCGAGGTGTGCTACCAGTCGAGGTCTAGCTTCCCTTCGAGGTGAGCTCCCAGCTAAGGTCACTCCCAGCCGAGGTCAAGCTCTCCCGTCCGAGGTGAGCTCCCATCCAAGGTGAGCTCCTAGCCAAGGTCGAGCTCTTGTTCGAGGTGAGCTCTCATTCCAGGTGACCTCCCAGTCGAGGTCAAGCTCCGGTCTGAGATAAGTTCCCGATCAAGGAAGGCGATGGACAAATAGGATCCTAGGTCGGGTCGAATACCGAAGGTAACGGGGGCCCTCGTGGTCGCGAAGGTAGGGCCGACAGAGAAAAATAGGGGCGTGCTCCCTCAAGAAGTAGCTACTGGGGTGGCTCGGATGGTGACCCCAACGGGCAACATTGCCATCTCCGTCGAACTCGTCATGGCTCTTGGGGAGTCGAACCTTCTTCAACAAAGGTGCTCCACTAAAGCTCCAGGTCCTGTAGTATACTGCCTGCACCCTCTGTAGATGAGTGCTCTACTGGAGCTCTAGGTCCTTAGCACGTTAACTGCACCCTTTATAGAGGGGTACTCTACTAGAGCTCTAGATCTCGTAGCACGTCGCCTGTACCCTCTATGGAGGAGTACTCCATTAGGGATCCAGACCCTACAACACTCCACTTACTTCTCCCACTAGGACAGTGCTTTTTTGGGCCTTCAGGCCTAGCAGCACATCGCCTGCACCTTCTAAAAAAGTGCCCTATCGGGATGCCAGACCTCATGGCACACCTCTGGCCCTTGTCACTGTGGGTCACCCCATTGAGGGTGTGACCATGTAGTACGCCGCTTGCACCCGTTGCAGGGCCTCCCTTCGAGAACCCCGGATCTTGTCCTATGCGGCTATGGGAATTAGGAAGTCTTGGGAGACGGGCCCCCCTAAGGGGGGTACGAAAGGAAGAGAAAACTCTAAGCTTTGCAAGAGAACCAATTGCTATAAGAAAGAAGAGGGACCTCCTACAAGTTAAGAGAAAAAATGAGGGGGCTATGATGAGAGCCGGATGAATGCTAGAGGACTCCCCCCAGTCACCCGCATTTCTAACAATTCTATTTTTTTCAAAACTCTCTTCACGCAGTGGTTTCTTTAAGCCCCGCTAAAGAGGATATGTTTTCCTTGATCACTCTACTAACTTGACTGTCGAAGTTTCCTGCCAGAATTTTCAGCCTGGGTCTTCTCTTTTTTGCAAGATCGACCGACCGGGTATAAGAACTATACAATGGGAAGCCCGGCCCTCCTGCGAGAGCTTTACTCTAACCAAACCATGTCAGAGCTGCAGGCCATGATGATCGGGGTGGCAATAGAGCATGTAGGAGCATCTGAGTAATTTTTAAAGGATCCTTACTGATCTTCTTAGTATAGGTGAGAAGGTTGAAGAGAAGACCACAGCGTTGGTCTTACTATGTCACTTTTGTACTCCTTTGAGTTTTTGATGATTGCTCTTCTAGTAGGAAAGAACATCATTAAAATGGAGGAGAACACTTTAGCACTTCTTTAGAATGAGATTCTTAGACGAGAGAACCAAGCTTCAAGTTTAGATGAAAACTCACCAATGGTAGTCTATGAAGGAGTTGGCAGTAGAGGATAGAGTGGTAGAGGATCGTATGGTAGGTAGTTTAGGTTCAAGTTGAAGGACACCATCAATATCAAGTGCTACTGGTGCAAGGAGCTAGGGAATCGTGTCAGAGATTATCCAGAGCTCAAGAATTGGATGAGTGCTACTATGGTGGTGGCCAATGATAGCGATAATGATGAATATAGTGATGTACTCATGGTATTCGATGAAGTATCTCATTTTTTCAGTAGTGAATTCTAGATTCTACATGTCTCCATCATACGTATTGCAGAGATGAGTTATTTCAATTTCTAGAGAATAGAGATGGTGTTGTCCACTTATCATATAGATTAAGCTGTGCAATCAAGGACAAAGGAACAATCAACTTAAAGTTTCATGATTAAACATCGAGAAAACTAGATGGGGTCTAAATATACCTAGTTTCAATAAAAATAATTTAATTAAGTAAACTTGGTTCAAATGGCTATACATGGAAAGCTGGTGATGAAATCCTGAATGTTACCCATGACAGTAAGGTTGTCTTGCAAGGAAGGAAAGAAGTGTAGATGACACTATTGCTTGAAAGGGAGTCCAGTATGAGTTAGAGTCCTTGATGCAAATAGGAGCCTAGTGTCAAGTGAAGTTCCAGGAGCAAGTAGATCGAGCATGAGATGAGAGACTCGGAGGATGACAAATGGCATCTTATGGTGAAGTTTCTATTGTCACAAGAAACTTTCCTGAGCGGGTCTCAAGTTAAGATGTATATAGCATGCAATGGAGATGGGATCGAGCGGCTTGGCTCAACTCTCATATTTGGTCATGAGCAGCAAACATTTGTTTTAGGGCATGGGATAGTAGTTACAAGCTCTTAAAGTCAGATGAAAGTCAAATGTCAAGTCGAGATGGAGATTATTGAGAAAATAATACCTTCATTGGGCCTGCAAGAAGCCCAAAATAAGATCCAGAGTAAAAATCTAGCCCGAAGTGCAAAAGGGGTTTCTGCCCAGTGCATGCAGCTTGCAGGCATGCATAACCCAATTGGGTATGTGGCCTAGTATGCGGGCATAACCCAGTGTGCACGTGATGCTCGTGGCCCTGTCCGTAGCACATATACCACGTGTAGTTCACATGCCATGCGGTTTGCACGGTCCATGGATCGCATTTCTCGTGATCCACATTATTTCCTGGGCATTTCTCCATAATTTGCATGATCGAATGGCCCCCTGCATTCCAGGCAAGAGCCAACGGTCATGGAGCAATGCTGACTCTAATTAGGAGCTGTTTGAGATTGATTTCACATGTTCGATTACGATCGAGGAGCTAGAGATCTTCTATGGGTCAAATAGGAGTTGGATAAATATTAGAGTCCTTTTCTGAAGCAATTTTTAGCCTTGAACTCCTGTCGAAGCACTCTTCAACACAGAGACTATAAAAGAGGGATAGAGAGCTAGGAGTGATGTGAGAATCTAGAGGGCTTCTCGAAGTATGGTAGTGACAGAGAAAGTCTATAGGAGTTAGAGGATCTTCTTGAAAGGTGAGAGCTTGTGAAAGATAGTTTTAGAATTTTATGTTATTTTCTTAAATAGGATGAGAGTGTAAGATTTTTTTTGTAATTTTTTTCATAATAAAACCTTATATGCCCTATTAATCATGTTCTCTATGTTTTTTTTCTCTTCTTTATTTTTTACCGCATCAACAACGACATTGTGATCTTGGGCACGGGGATCTATATTTTACATGAAAATTTTTTAATAAATGATACCAGTACAGATAATACTATAATATTTTAATGATATTTCAAATTAGATTTGGACTATTTTTTTTGTTTTATCGAATTCTAGTTTCATTGGTCCTTCCATTGAAAACATCTAGACCTTCCAAACAACAAGCAAAACAATTAATTTTATAGCCCGAGTAGCTGTTTTCTTGATTCTCCTCATCCTACGTTGTGGGGCAAGTGTGATTTCTTTTTTCTTAAAAAAATTGAACTTTTTGCATGCATTTAGAAGGATCTCTATCTATAAATTGTATTTTGCCTTTTTTTCTTATAGAAAAAAGGGCAGGGGGGTTTTACCCCGATGTAGCCCCCCATTCTGGTTCCCAGCTCGCTAGATCTTTGTTCGATACATGCCACAAATTTTCGCGTACATTTTCCACCCTCCGGGATTTATCCGAACCGTGAGTACGTCAGCCTAGTCCCTCTACGACATCGGAGTATCAGCCGGTCCATCCCCAGTCACGTGCATCCGAAAATTCCAGAATTTTAATCGAGTCATCTATGGGATCATTCCTCGAACTCGTAACCAGGCAAGGGAGAGCCAAGCCTTTACCAACCGCACTACCCCATAGAGGTAATTGTATTTTACCTTTGGCAGCCCCTTCCCCATCACACCCTGCCCCGCCCCCACCCCCGATTATTATTGAAAGTGAGGTATTAGTCACCCGATTTATTAAGGATAATTATTTTATTGGCTTAGTCTACATCATTTAATCTATCTAATAATTTCTAAACATGGATCCCTTGCAGTGTGTATATAACACTGTAAGGTATGATACATTTGTGAATACCATCCATCATAAAAAAAGATGGTCATGCATGAGCACAAGCCATGTAATATTATGTCCATTCTACGATGAATGCTATTCATGGATGCATTGTATCTTGCGGTGCCGTATATGCACCACGAAAATCAGTGTTCATAATTTCTCAAATGTATTGCAGACTAAGTCAAATTAATAATTTTTTTTTAATCTCCGGCCACTTGACTGCATCAAAGAAAGAAAAAGAAGCCCAGGAGGTTTCCTTCCTCGAGTTGCCTTTCGGTAAGGGGATTCCTGTCATTTCTTGGGAGGATACCTCTACTGATTTGTTCCACATTTGTCATTTAATTAATTCAGCAAGAAAGTCCCTATCCTAGATTGTGAAAGATGGAGGGAACATCTATAATTTACCCACACACTTTATTTGTTGTATCTCCGAGGCATTTCAAATGATAGAGATCTACCATGATCCATAACAAAGTCCCATTACTTCATCATCAAGAATCCTTTCAACCTTTCAACATCACAGTTTCTTTCTCACCTTCATTAAAATCTCTGCTAGAATTTTTTTTTTCAGATAAATCGTTTGAAAGGAAATTGTACATAAGGCAATATATATCAAGATTCAACGGAATAATTCAATGCACTCTAGCAGCCTAATTTCCTCCTCGCTTCCTCTTTCAGCATCACCTTGTTTGTTCTGCCTATACATACCTCCCAGCACTAGTAGTCTCCATCGTTGCCCCACCTACCGATCCTAAGATACACACAAGCATCCATGTCTAGAGCTACTGCTTCTCTTCTCTTCCTCCTATGCTGCCCCTCTCTCTTTTTTGATGTAGCAGTCACCATTCACCTTGGTGTCATCGTGAATACCAACTCTCCAGTCGGAAGACAGCAAAAGATCGCCGTTGAGATCGCAGCGCACCACTTCAACTCCACTACAGCACTACTATTCCTCGATGTTTGTGAGTCCAATAGCTCTGATCCCCTGGAAGCAAACGCTAACGGTATTATTTCCTCAACCAATGATCTTCAATTTGGGTAACAAACAGTTAGGCTAACTACGGGATTTTTTTTAAAAATAATATAAAAAATAAAAAAAATGACCAAACTAGGTATTTTAAAACATATTTATCAAAGTAATTATTTTCGGCTGACAGAGATATTTTAAATATGTTTCAAAACATCTAGTTTGATAATTTTTTGTTTTTTTAATATTATTTTTTAAAAAAATCCGGCTAACTACAATACTTCATGTTTTCTTGTAACAACTTTATGCCCATGGGTACAGCTAGAAGTCTTGTCAGAAGGGGGGCAGAAGTAGTAATTGCGACGGGAACATGGCCAGAGGTGGTAACCGTGGCCGGCATCGGCTCCAAAGAAATGTTTCCGGTGCTCTCTCTGGCCACAACATCGCCGCCAACCTTATCTCCAAGGCCTTTCCTGGTGCCAATGTCGTACCCTGCCTCAGGTAATGTGCGCTGCCTCGCCGAAGTCGTGAAATCATACAACTGGCGGAGAGTCATCGTCATCTATGAAGATGATGACTATGGTAGCATTGCTGCAATTGCCTCGCTCCTCTCCAATGCCCTCAACGTTGTCGGATCGGACGTCATCGACCACATCGCCTTCCCACCGTGGACACACTCTCCAATCCAAGGGCTTCAGTTCAAAAGCAGCTGAAGAGGACACGCCGTCATCTCTCCAAGGTGTACATCATCCTCCGGTCCTCCCCATCGCTGGCTGTTCATCTGTTCGAGGAAGCGAAGGCGTTGGGAATGATGGAGAAAGGCCATGTATGGATTGCCAACGACGATATCACCACCCTCCTCGACTCGACCTTCGCCCCCTCATTCGTCTCTTCTAACATGCAAGGCGTGGTAGGAATCATGACCTACTTTACTGAGGCAAGCAATCCCTACCAAGTCTTCTACGCCGAGTTCCAGCGAAGATTCAAAGCGGATTATGGGAGCAAGGGGGATCCTGGAAAGTTTGCCGTTCGAGCATATGACGCGGTTCATGCGATCGCTCATGCTGCCGTTGAGACGAAGACAAGGAGGAGCAACACATTGTTAGAAGAAGGTATCCTATCAAGCAACTTTATAGGGCTCAGTGGGCTCATAAGGTTCAGAAGCGATGGAGGTCTACCTGAGGGTAAGGGCTACTCGGCATTTCGGGTGGTTAATGTAGGGGGGAAGAGCTACCGGGAGTTGGGGTTCTGGTTGGAGGGGTTCGGTTTTTACAAAGAGGAGGGAGAGATGGTCCGCCGTGGGCAGCAGGTGGATGCCTTAAGCCCGGTGTACTGGCCGGGAGGTCCCGAGAGGGTCCCAAGTGGGTGGGGAAAGCTCAGGATCGGGGTGCCGGCACGCACGGCGTTTGATCAGTTTGTGCTGGTGGAGTACGAGGGGAAGAGGGTGAAGCAAGTGACCGGGTTTTGCATCGACGTCTTTAAGGAGACTTTGAAGAACTTGAAGTATGACATCGAGTATGATTTCTTCCCCTTCGACGGCACAATCGACGAACTCGTCAACAAAATCCCATCGAAGGTATGGAATGCTCTATTGCTGATGCCGTTTTATTTCTTCCAGGATACAAGAGTACTCGGGGACCATATTAATTGGATATTTCTGATGCCTTCCTCTCTCTCCATCAGACACGGGCTGGAACGGGGAATTGATTTATGAGAGAACTGGAATTGAAATCTTCCAACATCGCAGCCCCTCGACGAACTGGTGCAGAAATCCAAGAATCCTGGAGGCCCACAAATAAGGCTGCAAATAGATTAGGTTGGCCCGTGATCCAATCCGACATCCTTATCCATTTAGATCCGATTCAATTTATTTTTAAAAATCGATAGATTTGGATCGGGTTCTAAAATTAGATCCATTTCATTTTTCGAGTCGGATATGGATTTACTGAATTTGAACCCGATCCGATCTGACTCGAACATACTGATACTGTTAGGATCATATATATTTGGACCTTTAAAGTATAATTCAAAATTTATATGAAACTTATTTCTAACAAAAAATAGAGTTATAATTATTTTTATATCTTAATTTATTTTGAAAATAATATTGTTTGTTATCCAATTTATGGTTAATAATAGTGATATGGCAAGACCGCTGACGTGGATAAATCTGCGGGCGCAATGTGGAGAGGGACGCCATGTCGACCCTCCGGCTCGAACCACATTATCGAGATGAGCCGAACTCCCCCATGGCAGCAGATGGAGCCCAGTGCTCCGCCAGGTCGAGCTCATGAGCTCGACGCCTAGGCCGAAGCCGACATCCGCCCTCCAGAGAAGACCCTCGGAGGTTAGTGCCCCCCCGATCGAGGTCGAGCCAAGAGCTCACCCGCCGAGGTCAAGCCTCTCCGAGTGCGCGCCCTCTGGATTGGGTCCGTCGACATCCACCCTCCAGAGGAGACCCTCGGAGGTTAGTGGCCCCCGGTCGAGGTCGAGCCAAGAGCTCACCCGTCGAGGTCGAGCCTCTCCGAGTGCGCACCCTCTGGACCGGGTCCGTCGACATTCGCACTCCAGAGGAGACCCTCGAAGGTTAGTGCCCCCCCGGTCGAGGTCGAGCCAAGAGCTTACCCGCCGAGGTCGAGCCTCTCCGAGTGCGCGCCCTCTGGACCGGGTCCGCCGACATCCGCCCTCTACAGGAGACCCTTGGAGGTTAGTGCCCTCCCGGTCGGGGTCGAGCCAAGAGCTCACCCGCCGAGGTCGAGCCTCTTCGAGTGCGCGCCCTCTGGACCGGGTCCGCCGACATCCGCCCTCCAGAGGAGACCCTCGAAGGTTAGTGCCCCGCGGCCGAGGTCGAGCCAAGAGCCCGACCGTCGAGGTCGAGCCTCTCCGAGTGCGCGCCCTCTGGACCGGGCCCGTACTTCGCCATTCTCCACCAGGCCATCCTCGCCAGCCCGGAGCACCTAGGATGCAGCGAGCCCTGCCGTCCCAGCTTGGCCTCAACCTGGAAGAAGTCCTCACCAGCCGAGGACATCGACGAGCCTCCCGAGGACCGTACCAGAGCACCTCTCAGGCCGTACTGACTACTTGACACCACCAGTTACACCAAAAAGGCAAGCAACGCGTCTATCGAGACACCATATTCCTCACCAACCACTCAGATCATCCAGGAAAGAAGACCATCCGAGAGATTCGAATCCCGCGGGCGGTGGCCCGCCGTTCGAGACGTCCCCGATTTCCTGGAACAAGGCAATCATGAAGGAGTGTTGGAGCGCATGACAGTACCTTATCATGAAATAGGAAAGGACTTCCTAGGACACCGCCGCACGCATCTGACAGCCCGACGGGAACCCCGAAACAAGCTCCCAATGATCAGTCTTCGACTACAAAGAACGATCGGCACCCCCCAAGGGGAAAAGGAGGTAACAACAACAGTAACCACAACAATAAAAAAAAAAGAGATCGAACGACCACTCACCACCAAGATAGGGCAAGCTCAACCAAAAGAGCAAAAGGCCATCGCCACCACGAATGGAGGGAACGGAGGGGCTCAAGGAGAGGTGGAGGAACAGAGCATCCCTCTGTCCCCGCTACCAATCTCTCCCTACAACGTTCACACCTCTACACACACATCTTTCACTCCTCCTAGCGCGGAGTCCATCAAGAGGGGCCCGGCCAGGAGGATCTGTTCCCCTGGACCGTCACTGACCTGATCATCGAAGTGCCCCCGCCAGAAATCCTGGCCTGGGTCTCTAACCATTGTCTCGCAGGCCCTGGAGCGGAGGACCACCGGATGGCGGGAGGCGGGGACCCGGGAGTCGAGCGCGGCAGGCGGCGGGAGGAGAGTACTCCAACGCGGCAGCTACGGGCCACGACAGTCCTGGCGGCAACAAATAGTTTACCATGTGTTATACCCTGCCGGCTCATCAATGAGCTGGACCGGCACCTCTTTGCGGTCCGGTCGGACCGCTCTGTTTAAGCTCCGACGGCCACACCTCAGTCGAAGACCGATCCACTGGAGTAGAGGTCCGAAGTTCCGCTTCTGCTGAGGTCCGGCTCACTGCTTTCCTTCGGAAGACCGACCCATCGGAGTAGAAGTCCGACAGCCCGCTTCTGCTAAGGTCCGGCTCATTGCTTTCTTTCGGAAGACCGACCCATCGGAATAGAGGTCCGACGGCCCACTCCTACTGAGGTCCGGCCCACTGCTCCACAGGCACCTTCCCTCGGACGACCGGTCGGCCCTCTCGGTCGGTGTCCGACCGATCCATTTCAGGGCCCAGAGAATTCCAGAAATTTCTTCTGTTATAACAAACTCCTGCTACATCAGCAGTACTGCTCCACTACTCCCACGATGCGCTTCATCCGGGTGCCATGTGGCTACTCACCAGATCCTCCTAGGGAAATCGGTCTTTTTCGAACTCCTCCCTAACGAATTTTGGACTGTTCCGTGCCTATATAAGGTACCTGGGGATCCCGTTTTAAGCTAAGTTCACTCTTCCCTTCTCCATACGCTGCTTCTCAGATTCCTCCGTTCTGTTGCCTTCAAGCTTTTACTGACTTAAGCATCGGAGTATCCTCGCCGGAATACCACCGGCGCCTTGGAAACTTTGTTGCAGGTCGACCGGAAGAGGAGCGCTCCATCACAGTCGACCGGACCCGGTCCAGGAGAAGTTGCAGCAACACCATTTAATAATTAAAATATAGTTGTCTATATTTTATTTGGATCATATCCAGATTCAAATTTTTTAGATTAGATTGGATAATTTATAGATCCGATCCAATCTGAATGACCTGTTGGGTTGAAAATTTTGATAGTGGACCTAATCTGATTCGACCTGATTTTCTTGTAGAGTGGATCTAGATCTAATATTAGAACATAATCAAAGAACCATATCGGATCGGGATCACTCATGACCTAATCCGACCCGATCCATTTGTACCTCTATCCACAAATACCATCAAAAAAGCGAGATGCGAGATTTTATATAAGGTCACAAAATAAATCAAATCATACCAAGCAAATACTTCATCCAAATCCAACTAAACTAGAGACAAGAAGCATAGTGCAAAACAATAGCTTCATTCTCGGTATATATATATATATATTTTTTAATGTAATGTTTGCTTCTAGAAATGATGTTAGCTTATAATTATTCCCTTTTAACAAAAATGATCTAAAGCCAAATCCAACACGTAAGGCTCAGTACTCTATATGGTTTCAATCTGACTTGACTTTATCAAAAAAACTTACTAACTCAAAGTTTAACCGTACATTGATCCGAGATTTTACAGTCCTCATGAAATATAAACCAGTGATAAAATGATGATATATGCGTGCTAACAGGAGCTTGATGCCGTGGTGGGTGATATCACAATTCTGGCTAATCGTTCAACGAATGTTACATTCACAGAACCATTCCTTTCATCTGGCCTTTCCATGCTGGTCCGTGTGCGACCAAACCGCACGCCATGGATGCTCACGAAGCCATTTACAATGGAAGTGTGGCTTTTGATCATTGCCACCCTGATCTACACAGGGATCATCGTGTGGTATCTGGAACGCAGGGTAAACCCCGAGTTTGATGGCCCCTGGTGGATACAACTTGGAGCCGCATTTTGGCTAATTTTATCCACCATCTTCTTCGCACATGGTGAATTCCGCATGCCTGCAGCAAAGATTCATCAATATACTGCGTACCTCACTTGTCCCTATTGTTTTCAACAATCAGTAATATTATCTTTGCTTTTTTCTATAGGAAGGCTCTATAGTTACTACACTAAAATAGTGGTGGTGGTATGGCTCATTGCGGTCTTGATATTGGTGTCCAGCTTCACCGCCAATCTCAGCTCTATTTTAACTGCAGAGAAGCTTGAACCAGTGGTGACCGATAGTAAGGTTGGGTGCGATGGAGACTCATTTGTTCTGAAGTACCTGCAAGATGTGCTGGGCTACAAGGAGGCTAAGATCCAGAAGATTGAAAAACCAGAAGAGTACGACGAGGCCTTTCAAAGTGGGAACATCACGGCTGCCTTTCTTGAGGTTCCCTATTTACGGGTGTTTCTTTCGAAATATAATAATTACACTGTTCAAGGAGAAACGCATAGGCTTGGAGGCCTTGGCTTTGTAAGTATCCATCTCCAGTCCTTTTTTTCTTGAATTTCTTTTCAGTATAATTAATCAGAGCAATTCCAACTCTCTCGAAGAAATGAGAGCCATCCATATACATAGGTTGATCATGTAGTTGTAGGCCATCAGGGCTTACAACAAAGAAGAAATTGGAAAACCAAAACAAAATATCTACTTTCTACTCCGTTGGTACTTCTCTCTTCCTCTGCAGGCATTTCCAAAAGGTTCTCCTCTAGCAGAAGATTTCTCTAGAGTCATATTGGGACTAACCGAGGACGGGACACTGAAGAAGCTGGAAGAAAAGCGGTTCTCATTCTCCCTGTCCAATTGTCCAACCCCAGACAATGATAAAAAACAGGATAGCCTGAGCTTGGAAAGCTTTTGGGCGCTCTTCCTCTTCACCGGCGGTACTTCAGCCATCGTCTTGCTTATCTTCATGGCTCGCCTGACCATCCACCAAGCATTTGGCGTGTCCTGAGGGAAATGTTCGATATGATCCGGAGGTCTACGAATGCCTGGAGAAGAGGAGGGTTCGGATTTCAAAGATCAAATGCACCTATTTCTTCAGATCAAGAAGGGAATGCAAGGAGTATGGATCAAAGTGTTGGAAAATAAATATAAATTTAATTAAGCATTTATATCTTTTATATTCCACCCTGACTTCATATACGGTCAAATCATGAGAATTTATATAATTAATTATATATTTTGGAATTCTAGGAGCCAATAAGCCTATTGTATTTTATGCAAGCTCCAGAATTTCTATGTTTTGAAATATGTAGAGACTCTAGAATTAATATGAATGATAACAAAAATAAGTGGATTCCTTGGATTGTTTGGAGTTGAATATCAAATAAAATATTATTATAATATTGCTTCCTGCGTAGATGATTATGCATAGACTAAGTTATGAACTTTTTTTTATATTTTGGGTTAGAAATTAAAGTTGTGGACATGTTCGATGGTGCAAATGATAGCAACATTGGGTGGATGGGAAGGATAGCATTTAGACATGCATGTGACATAGCACGTGTGTATATATAACCGATCTAGATTAAGGTCTATCAAATTTGGACTCATTTTGATTAGGTCAAAATTCTATGACGAAGATTCTACGTCGATAATCTAAATCATTGGATGTGAGATATTATATCAAAACTACTTGCATATCAAAAATTATATGACTTGCAGATCATTAACTTATGTATCAAGTAATCAAAAATTAGATAATTTAAATAAAATAAAATTAATTATATTTTTGATCACTTGAAACATAGATTAGGGATTTTCAAATTATATAATTTTTAATGTACAAGCAGTTTTGAGATAGTAGATTATATCTAATGACTTGGATTATTGATGTACAATTTTCATTTTTTATTTTTGACATGACTAAATTTGAGTCCAAATCCGATTGACCTTATTTAAATCTACCCATATATATATATAATATGTGAGTTTAGTTTTACCCCTCAAATTTACATGTATATATATAGTATAATTTAGTTATATAGGTAAATTCTATACTTACGTTATACCACACCAGATGAATGGTGTATACAATGCCATAAGCCTAAGAAATATGGCTCAAAGGTGACTCCTTGATGATGATTATGTGGACAAATGGCCAAGGGACAAAGTAGAGTGAGACTCAAGCTACAAACCTTGCTGATGTACCCCAAAGGTGGCTAGACAATGATCATTTTCTTCGCCTCCTCCTTTTGATCCTTGTTCTTCTCTTAAATTTGCAAGTCAAGAGGGTCTTGGTAAAAGGTGTCCACTTTGTGAATACAACACATGACATACAAAGACATTATATGATGTAATCTTCATATTTTCACCATTTACACATGACATACAAATATATTATACTATTGGCTATGAGATTAAAGTACTCACAAATTATTGGTTCATCGATGAATATTATGAATTGCTATAGCATTATAAGAAATTTGATTATCAGCAATGGTTAATCAATCATCGCTAATAATAATTCTTAATAATAAAAATAAATGATGAAAAAAATCATCATGAATACTATTAGCAATGGAATCATAATTATTAGCGACGATAGTAGCCATCGCCACTAATTTTAAATTTTCAAAAAATTTAATTTTTTGAGAAAAATTTTAGCGATGGCTTTCATGGTTATTAGCAACGACAAACTTTGTGTTGATCCCTGGAATGATTTTGATGATTATAAAATATTGGAGCATTTATTTGATACTAATTCTTTCCAATTACTTGAGAAGTTTTGCAAGAAATTGGTTACCTTTAGTTTAAAATGGTCTTCAAATTGATTTGAGGGTAATTCAATTATGTATGAAATTTTATGAACTTGAATGTGTAAAAGCCCTAGTTTTATAAATGTTGTAATCTTGTAAAATGGGCTGAAAATTGTAAAAATTAAAGATATGTAGATTAGCTTCTATTTGATTCAATGTTGAAGAGTTTTGGAGAAGCTTGAAGCATTTTTTTGAAGATTTGCAAGAGCTGACTCTTGGATCAAGAGCCGACTCGTTGTGGTATGGCAAGGAGAAAGTTTCAGTGTTTCAGCATCAAGAGCCGACTCCTATCCCAGGAGCCGACTCATGGAAGAAAAGCATTTTTCTGAAGCCTGAGACCTCGAGCCGACTCGAGCCCCAAGAGCCGACTTGTCCAGAGTTATGAATTTTGAAGGTCTGAGAACTCGAGCCGACTTTGCCCTGAAGAGCCGACTCTAGGTATTTATCATTTTGACTTGATTAAAGGCAAGAGCCGACTTTAGCCAAAAGAGCTGACTCTTACAGAATTTCTTTTTGGGCTGTCTGAGACTTCGAGCTGACTCGTGGAGCCATTTTCTGCACTTAACAGCTAGTTGCTGAAGCTGATTTTTGAACTCTAATTCATCTCCAACAGCTTTTTCACGAATCCCTAGGTCCTACAACGGCCATATCTCTTGGAACACTATAAAAAGGATTATTTTTGAAGGATTGAAAAGTTTTATGAGAGCATTATTGAGGAATTATCTTGAGATATTGAAGAGCTTTCAAGTCTTTCACCTAACTACTTCAAAGAGCTTGCAAGTGAGGATTCAAAGCCTCAACAACTCTACTTCATCATTGAATCCACTCATTGAAGAAACAAGGAAGCAGCTTGAAGAGCATTTAAGAGCATTCAAAGCTAGGCTTCATCTTGATCTCATTTTAGCCGCCCCCCGATCCTAGAAACAATAATACCTCCTGACAGGCCACGAGAGTCAATAGAATAGAAACCCAATTTCGGGAAAACGACACCGCACACACTCGAGACTAGGACTCGACAGTCTAGTCTCCAGGATAATATAGATTTGAGGGCTATGCAGTTGCAGAAAGCGACTAAAGGTAGAAAGGAAGGCGGGTTTCCTCGCCCCCCGAACATTCCAAACCAGAAGTTTCATTAGAAATTAGGATGACTTGGATGAGCCGGATCCCAGACTGGCACCATCCTCAACATCAATACTCACAGCAAGCTGTTTTCCAAGCACAGAGGACCGAAGAGCACTGGATACAACATTAATAGAGGCCTTACTGGACCCCTCTGATGACCCCCCCTCCGAGGCCAGAGCACTCTGAAGCTTAGAAGAGACAGAGTCATGAGACAGCCGCCCAACCTTAGGAGACAACGAGGAAGCTACAGGGTCAACCGAATCCAGTTGAGGAGGAGGCAGAGTAGCACGAGCAAGCGGCAGGGAGGTTCCTGACACCCAGCATTAACCACAGAGACATTGACCAACAGCGGTTCCTCAGAGGCAGCAACCAACTTAGAAGACCCAGGCTTACCCGAATTCCCAGAGGAGGCAGCAGTGTAATTAGAAAGCAAGGGGAGTTTAGAAGGAGGCACCTTGACAGCCAACTCTGGGGGCACCGAGGGAGAAGAAGGATCAGAAGACTTAGCCAGGCATCGACCACGCTTGAGGGAGACGATGCCATAGTCCAACATTAGGTGGTCCACCGATCCCGACTCCACCGGGACGAGCTCCATGCTGTCTTCCAATGGGGCATAAGAAGCCGAGAGAGGAAGGAGACCTGCGGCGGCCTCCCCCTGTGCCGAACGGCCTGCCACAGGAGAGCGTCGCCGAGCCACTTTGGAGGGTTTCTGCCATCCATCGGAGTCGGGTGGCGAGTCAGGAGAAGAGGAGACCGGAGTGGAGGACGACCAGGGCGGAGATGAAGAGGGGGGATCCGAGGAAGACACAGGAGATTTGCCCTTCAGAGGTCCACGACCATTCTTGGTTGGGCCTACCGATTGCCGAGGCAATCGCGCCCTGGATGTGATCATCCAAGGGCCAAACTTGGACCGGCCTTCCACCGTAGCAGGGTCCTCAGGAACATCCGCCAGACCCGGATTGATAGATCCTTCAGCCCGGTCCTAAGCCACTAGGTTGGAAGGGCCTAGGGCATGGGCAGCATTAGAGGAGAGCTTCGGTTCGCCCGGGGAGCAGCAGGCCGCTGCAAGGTGGCCCATTCAACCGCAGTTAAAGCAGATACAAGCAGATTTTCATAGACAAATTGTTGCCAGGAGACCGAAGACTGACCTTGGATCAGCACTTCCGGCAGGAGCGGCTTGGAAGCATCCAGTTCAAGCCAGACTCTGGCAAATCCTGTTTTCTTCAGCTGGTCGGTGAAATTATCATGGAGATCGGTCAGCCAGCTTCAGCAGCCACTGCCATGATCACACCGGAAGCCAGTACTCAAGGGGAAGATCCGGGAGCCTCATCCATATCACAGTAGAGTTGACTAGACGATGGGCCGGACGGAAATCCGGTACCCACTTTTCAAATGCCAGGAGTTGACCGCCAACGAACCACGGTCCCCCTCCCAGCACCTTAGAGCAATCATCGAAGGAAGCAAGGCGCAAGACGATGTGATCATCCCCGATCGGATAAGTCTCCGAGTCATAGGAGAGGAGAAGCTTGGAGCGCACCTCCCGAGCCACCCCAACAGGAGACACTTGGCAGCCGAGACTACGAAAGATGACAGCAAATCCCTCCCACTGCCGGCGGGAATCCTCCAAGAGCGGAGTCGGCAAATGCAAGACCTTGGTGAAATATTTCTGAAGATGCTCTAAGTCTTCCTCAGAAATTTTATAAGAAGACCAGACCGGCTACCGTCCCGGCTCCTGGACAACCTGAGCCCAGGACCGATCACCCTGCACCTGCTCGGCCTCCTCCGCGCTGCTAGAATCCGGCTGCTTCGCAGCCTCTACCATCCTGAGCAAGGACGAAGAAGCCCACACCTAACAGTGAAATAGGGAGAGGGAACACCAGAAGGAGCCTAGCAAAGACAAAAAGAACTCACCGAAAAGACAAGAAATAGAAAGACAGTAAAGGAACGCGACGAAATCGATAGGAAACACATGAATCGCGAAGCATGAACAACGATGCAGAAATCCATACAGGAGCAAAAGGAGGACGAAGTACCGTGGTTGCTCACAAAACCCAAGACAAGACACGGCAAACGCTAAAACGCTCAAATATATCTATGTTTGACTGTAATTATCAACGATGTTAAGATGAGCATTAATTAGATGTTGCAACAATGTACGATGTACGATGCTATTAACTGGGACCAGAGCTAGCAGCGTACATCTTGCTTAATAATCTGAGATTTAGATTCTACTCTTTGATATGTAATTTTAGAAAAACTAGAGCAAGATAATTATAGTACAAATGGATTGGGCGTTAGTGTACTGCATTATTGGTATAAAACACATCAATAACTATTCCTATCAGCTGGCGCGCGCAATCACAAGTGTCCTGAATTAATGGAGTTATGGTCTTCCAAGGACCTATATAGAAAGGTTAAGGTTAGTCCAAACGAGAATAAAAATCTCATTCCTTTTTTCTGGACATTGTTTGAATAATTTAATCAGATTTGCCGGTCAGCTTTTTTACTTAGAATCGATTGTTCATTGGGGAAGGTTCGATGACTGTTATATCCTGAATTAGATAGTCATTGATAGTTTCATCGACACATCCTATCATTCGAGGTATCGGTTTGTTACTTCGAGATTGTGCATATCTTGTGGTTCGACATGTTTATGCTAATTCGGTAGTTGATATGCATATCTTGTGGTTCGATATGTTTATGCTAATTCGGTAGTTGATTGGATAGTCTTTTATATTGCTTTTCATACTGTTTTTATTATTTTGATTTGGCTTGTCTTTCTGTTTATATACAGTTTAGAAATATTTTATTTTTTAATTTATTTTTTCTTTTGGTTATAATCATTTTCGTTCGTTTATAATCATTTTCGGTGAAATAAAAGCAACATCTTTATAAAAAAATATATATATATAAAATAAAAAAATAATAAAAAATATGTAATATTATGGAGAAAAGATAATGAATCATTATTTTTTCCACGTTCGTCGGCCTCTACCCTTCCCCCTCCGCCCAGAGGCCTGAGTCCTCCCCTTCCCCCTCCCCCGCTCTCCGCCTCTTCTGCCTCCTCCGGGACAAGCCCGCTGGCTTGGGCGTCCACTCCGGGCCGTACGCGATGCTGGGCGAGGACGGGGTCGTCAAGGTCCTCAACTTGGAGGAGGGCGGGGCTTTTACCTTCAGCAGCGCCGAGGACATGCTCAAGGCCGTCTGAGAGATGCTCCTCCATCCTCTCCTTTCACCCTTTTTTCTTGCCGCTATCTTCTCTGCAGGTCCGTGGTTCTTTGGTTGTATTTTTTTCTTTTTTACCTTCCGTTCCTCACCTCTCTCTCTCTTTCACAATCAGCTCTATGCTTTTGGTGAATTCGGATGATCTGTTATCTATCTAATATAATTTGACTTGTTTCTGGACGTTGGAATAATAGTAATTTGGTTGTCCTCAAACATATTTCTTTGATATTTAATATACTATATTTGCTGGGTTCCAGGGGAAAAGAGCAAAGCAGGATAATGGTTTCATCTCATGTTCACTCAAAATGATATGCAGAATACGTGTTTGTCAAAATGCCAAACGCCATGCAACAAGCTATCGGAAAATTTAATGCTAGCACGAGGCACACTCGTGGAAAAAAAGGAAAACAATCTTTTGTTTTGAGTAATCATGGAGAATGAATATTCTTGCTTTTATAGATCTTGAACTGAGACTGCACAAGTGCAAAGATAGGTCATAACAACAAACGAATGCTTCAGCGGAGGCTTTATTACCTGGTCTCTACTGTTTAACCCAATGTACCCTGGCATTACTCTTTAGATATAATTATGGACATGACATCTAAGTATCGTTGCATGGGTTTTTATCTGAAAAATCTTAGACAGGTTGAGCTTTCTGGATGTGACGATTGTTTTGTATTCTCATGTTGGTTTCGGGTCCTTGAGGCAACGGTCTTGGAAAATATGAAGGAGATAGAAGCGGTGGGAAGATAGGTTGGTTGTTGAAACATTTGAAGTTCGTGATCACCTAGCCAGACCAGAGAAACCTTGCTCAAGTGCTCAGAATCCAGAGTAAAGAGAAAAAAAATATAAGAAGTTACCAAGCAGTCCAATATTGCACCTTCGTACGCTGTTACTATGTTCTCGTGACTTGATGCTTAAAATCTAAAATCGTTTTGCCACCTTTTTTATTATTCTGGTGGATATTTCTAGGGCTTATAGTCCTTGACTCTCCCTAGCAGCCTGTCTAGTAATATTTTTTCAAAAAAAAAAAACATTATAATTTGTGCATGTCTACTTCCATGCAACCTAAGTAGAATTTGCTTGAATCCAAATGCTGCCAAAAACTTCTGATGACTTGTACCAAACATCAAGCTCAAGGCTGCCCAAAATAATTAAGTTTTATTTTTCATTTTTTTCTTTTAATAAATTAACTTTGAGGGGCTACTTCCCACTCTCCACCATCTACCCACCTGGAGAATGGGTTTAGGATAGATTTTTTTTTTTTTTTTGTTAAATTTTTTTGATAAGAAGGAGGAAGTAAGTTCCCCCTTATTTATTAATTAATAAAGGTAGAGTCTTATTTACATGAAGTGGTATCCGGTTCCAGGTCCACGTGGAGTAGGAAGAAAAGAAAAGAAAATATATTAAACGTTGTACACGACTTCCACTTCCTCATCATTCGTATTTTTAACCCCCATCCTCCTCTCCTTTTATATGTATATATATATATATATATGTACAGTAAGCGGTAGCAGCAAAATATTTTCAGAAGTTAGCCTTGTTATCAGAAATTAACAGACTCTGTTGGGACCTGTCTTCAGTTTTCCAGAGCAAAAACTCCGAAGCTTTCTACGAGTATTCCAGATAGGCGTTGCCGAAGTAGAACAAGAGTTGTAATACGGCTACTGTAACGTGTACAGAGAATTTGTGAGATGGGAAGTGCCGTATATGTTGCCTTCTGAAATAGTACCTGGTGCATTTTGTGGAACCTGAAACGTTTCTGAAACACGCTCAGTTTTGTTTGAGAGAGCGATCCTTGCTCCATACCGTCGTTTAGACTGTCCGTTCCCCACGATTGTAAAGGTCTGGGAACATTTAACCGGAAAAAAAGCATCCCCGTTTGAACAATTAGTAATATACCCACAATTGGGTCTAGGATAGATTAAGTCGCTTCTTATAGAACCGGAGCTTAGTATAAATGGGAAGCAAACGAAAGCTGATGCTTGCAAAATTAAACCCCATCGCTTGCCACCTAGGCAAGGGATGGTACGTACAACTGCAAAACCAAACCCTTGCCCGACGCCAATAGTGGCAAATTAAGGATCTTACAATATCCAAACCAAAGTTTGGTAATCTAAAATAGTTAATTCCAATTTAAGTTGTCTATTATTTGGTTGAATTTTATAAACTTAGTTTGAACAAATTATGATTAGTTTACAACTTGATATGAGATTTTTAAGCTTGAGAGAACATGACCATGACTATATCATTTTCAGTGCATTTCTCAACATGCTAGGATGACCGTTAGTTAGGTGTTAGAACAATACATGACGGTTATTAACTGATGCTTGGCCTAATTTTGCATCTCTCTAATTCACAATCAAAGATTTTGGATTCGATTCTTTGGAAGTATGTTTTTAAAAATCTAGAGCTAGATAAGTTGCTCCTTTTCTTTCTATAAAAAAAAAAAAAAAAAAAAAAAAAAAAAAAGGAAAAAATGTCTTATTATTCATAATAGTAGAAAGTACATAAATTATAGGGTGCATAAAGGTGTAGAGATGGCTTTTGGTGGCTTTCATGCTTTAACGCGCTCTAGCTACTATATGCAGCATGACATGGTGCATGGTTCATATACCTAGCATAAGTTTAAAATTGCTACCATTTTGTAAATGCCATTGTAGGTGCTATCCTCAACTACCTTTCCCCTTGACTTGGTTGGCAATTAGCATTGACTTGGTTGGCAATTAGCACATTTGGCATCTTACGTGATGGGCGTTAGTGTACTATCTTGTTGGTATCGTGTACCATCTTGGTGGTATAAAACATATCAACATCTACCCCTCTAATCTGCCGGGGGGGGGGAGATCATAGATGTCCTTGATTAAGATAATTGCCGTTTCTTAAGCATTTTTCCTCCCTAAAACTTGAATCATGACCATCCATCTCCTCTTAACCAAGACTTGATTATAAAATGGGTCCGATTTAAACTTTCTCCTATAGCCAATTTTGGCTGTGTCCGGTTCGAGCTGGACTTGAATCCAACCTGACCCACTTGCGAACCTTTTAGGTCACGTGCATCACACATGCCCAATGTTCCTCGAGCTTCATCAAAGAACTGTTACGCTAACCTTAAACCGAAAGTTAATTTAAGATTGTAGTATGATACAACTTGGCATGTAATAATCAATATTAATTTTGAATTGGAGAATGTTTGCCAGAACGCTCTCTCTACATTTGGGGAAATATATCGTTGCCACTCTCCCGAACCGTACGGTTTACCTCTCCTCTCCCTCTTCTTTTCCCTCTTTCTCCCTGCCTCTCCTCTCGTTGCCGTCGCTTTCGATCCTCCCCTTTTCGCTGACGGTCGCCGGCGCAGACCTCTCCTCTCCTCTTTTCTCACCGCCGCTCGATCCCGTCTCCGATCCCTCTTCGCCCCTCCTTTCCGCTTCTCGAGCTCTCCCTCTTGCCGTCGTCGACGCTCTCTCGTCTCTCCGAGGTTTGATCTCTTCTTCCCTTCTATTTTTTGACCTTGCACGTCTAGCCCACCCCTTGACCGGAGTCCTAACCCTAATTTACCTCTTTATTGGCCGTCGCCTCTCAGAATCCACTGTCTTGTATTCTGTGTTCTCTTTTCCAAGAGTGTATGTTTTAATTGCTGGTTTTTTACGTTAACAGATAATAGATGATTGTTGTTTTTAATTGTGCCGAGTATGCTGGATATGCATGTTGTCGAATTTGTTGGTTGCGACTGTTTGAATGATCTGTGGTTGTTTAATTAGTCATGGCAGCGTCTCATGCATGCAATTTTTTTAAGTGTTTGAAGGATGATCATTCGAAGTAAGTTAGAAAAATTATTGTTTTTTAGTTGGGTAATTTATGCTGTGTGTGTTGCATTTGTTCAATGTTTGGTCTAATTTATATGCTAATTGCTTGTTCTAATTGTGTATCAAATGGAATATTTGCTATGCTCATCAGTTGTAGTTTTTTGATTCTTGGAGCTAGTTGTGCGTTTTTTTTAATTGGTTTTGCTCGTTGTGTATGTGCCTTTTGTGTTATTTGTCTCATGTGTGCTATTGATATTGATAAAATCCTCTATTTTTTTCTGCCAGATTTTTGTTTCAATTAACTAATTGTTACATTAACTGCTTAGGCGATTGGTGCCGTGTATTCTATAACTATCTTATTCTTCTTATATCTTTGTTTGTTGATGATGATCCTTAATATAACTCTGATCTTTTAGAGTTCTGTAATTATGGTCCACATAAATATATTTATCAGTCAACAGCTTGACTTTTTTTTAATGGTTATTTCTCAAGCTGATGACAATTTCATCTTGATGATATGGCATATCTTGATGTACTTTCTTTTGGGAATACTTTAATCCTCTGGAATAGCTGTTTCATGCCCATATCTTGATGTGAGGTGACTCTTATTTGTCTTACATCATGAGTAATATCACAAACTATATGATTTTCACTCTAATTCATTTTTCTTATATTTTTGAAAATGAAAATGGAAGACAATAACAATACCAAAAGGGCCCTTAGAAAATGCAATTGCTTTTTGGATGCTTGATGCTTATGGATGTTGTTTACTATAGTCACATTTTTTCATTGTTTGATATACAATTCATAATGACTCATTTGGTTCTTTAGAATTAACTGGTTCTATTATTTAAACTTGGTGAAATTTGTTTTATGCTAGATATTTTTTTCATATTTACTAGTTTAGGATGGTCAATCTTCAAAAGCTAATAAGAAAATAATGGAAGTAAAAGGAGTGAAGTATAAGTTTACTGGAAGAAGTATCTTAAAATCTTGGTTTGTTGCTTCCTATGAAGCAAGGACAGATATAGGGTACAGATATGACACATCAAGGAATATATATATCATGTATTATGCATATCATATAATATATGATATATTATATTATCATATATATATATTATATATTATATTATCATATATCATATATTATATACTAAATCTATATATTATATTTATTAAACTTATACATATGCAGATGCATTTATGTTTATTTACCTATATTTATATATGTAAATATGTATGTATGTATTTTATACATGAATGCATGCAGTGGCGGACCGTGGGGGGGGGGGGGGGGGGGGGGTTGCGGCCTTGGCCCTTCCTAATTTTTTTTATAAGTTAATTTTTTTTATAAATTTTTAAATATATGCAACGATGAACCGCCGGGAGGGCAAAGAGGCCCCTTGGCCCCCCTCAATTTTTTTTACTTTTTTTATAAATTAAAACTTTATGTATATATTATATATATATATATATATATTTGGCACTTTTAAACTTGGGATATTAAATATAACTTGAAGAATCTTTAAAAAAAATTTAAAATGAAACAAATACTATAAATCAGCTTTTTTACTTGAAAGTTGAATCACTATCAATTTTATTTTTTATTTTCATTAAGTTTTTTTCATAATTTTTTAAAAGAAGACATAATTTTCTTTTTGTTACTCGACCAGCGCCCATCTCCATAATTCGTCATGGTCGAAGCCACTGCATGCAGTCAGCACCATCCCATTCACCACACCGATGGATAAAATGGCGGTCGGACTTGTTATATGATGCGATCGACGAGAACGCTTCCACGACGAGACCAGGCGGTTGCGCATACATAAGGCCGGATATCATCGATGCGCTGGCCTATGACTACCATCTTGGTGGCCTTCGTCAACCTCGTCGCACTAACGAACACTGCGTGCGGTAAAGCCTCGCACCGTCTTAGCGATCGGATCCATTGCGTAGCATAATCGGATCTTGGAGGGCACGGACGGGCTCCTACCAATACTACTGCACTCACATCCCATCATCTTTGGCACCGTGGCTCAATGGATGTCACATCCCGCTGTGCAGTGCCAACGGTACGCGGCGCGATGCTGCCATTACTGTGGCCGGTGCGCGCACATCCTCTACGAGTCCTTAACGTTTATTACTCTTCCGGTTTCAACTACTACCATAGAGAAAATATTTTCAAAAATGAAGATTGTCAAGACCAGATTATGCTACAAGATGGAAGACGATTTTTTTATCGATTATTTAGTCACTTATATTGATAAGGAGATAGCTGAAAATTTTACGGTAGATTTCATTATTAATGAATTTAATATTATGAAATAAGATAAGTATAATTTAAATAATATTTATAAAAAAATATTTAAATTAATGTTAATTATTTATTAATATTTTATATTTTTATATTTTTTTGGCCTTTCTTAGAAAATTGGTGTGGTCCGCCCCTGCATGCATGCAACATACACAAATGCATATATACATATATGAAAGGGCATCCTTAAAGCATCCATAAGATATATAATATCTATTATATAATGTATATTTCATATTACATGTATTACATATATATATATTGTGTATATATTACATATATTATGTATATTATATATATTATATGTTATATGTTAGATATTACATATTATAGATTATATATTACATATTACATATTACATATTATGTATTATGTATTCTATATTATATGTTATATGTTATATATATTATATCTATGTAATACAAGAAAAGATATGATAAGAAATGAAGTCATTCATAGAGAGGTGGAGATAGTAACAATTAAGGTCAAATGGAGAGAAGGATGTCTTGGTGAGGACATGTACAACATAGGTCAAGGGATGCGCAAGTATGAAAGAGTGATTTGATAGGTGTAGAAGGAAAGAGGGCTAGAAGAAAGTCGAAAGTCACATGGGATGAAGTATTAAGGAAGGACTTGATATCACTACATCTTTCAGAAAATGTGGTCCTAAAAAGAGTAGAACAGAGGAAAAGGATTTATGCAACCGGCGTTTATGTTATATACCTATATATTATATCTACATATATATATATTAACTTGTACATATAAACACACACATACATGTTTATATACCTGTATGTTTGGATGTAAATATGTATGTATGTATTTTACACTTGCATACAAGCATACACACAAATACATATGTATGTATTGAAATGCATTCACAAAGCATAGCAAGCTATCAAAATAGCATAATCCATATTTTATTTTACAAGTTCAATTAGTCATTGTTCCGTAGACAATAACCATACTTTACATTGTAATATTAATATCAATAGACTACGAAATTGATCCTCCTCATTCTTAAAGGTATTAGGGAAGTATCTAAAGTATATCTAGGAATACGTGGTTTTTTTTAGAAGTTTGGAAAATAGGATATGTAATACAGGTATCGGGTATGTATCTGAGAAGTATCTGACAAGTATTGTTATCTAATATGGATACAATACGAACACTACATTTGATTTGAAGTATCCATGCTTCCTAAATTGCCTGTAGTTTCAGTTGTGTCGAGTTTATATTTCTATTTTAGCTTGTACTAAGAGAATGGAGAACTTGTGACTTATGTTGTGCAGTTTTTAATGTACATGAGGTCAAGTTTGATTATTCTTCTTTGAGAGTTACATTCTATGGCTGAGATGTGTGATATTCCAATAGTGCTATGCACATACCCATCATTGTTGAGTTTGATACATTAAATAGAATATAAGTTTTGGAAAGGCATTTTGGCATGGGATGCATGGGAAATTGTTTCAAAGTACTTTGACATGAGATGCATGGTAAGATTGTATTGGTCTATCCGGACATGAATGTTCCAGCATAGTGGAAGATAGTGAATATAGTTTAAAACCACTAGAATGGGACTATGCGAGTGGCACTGTACCATTCAGGTGGAAAACCAGTACAAGATATTGGATGGTTTTATAATTTAATTTCTAAGAAGCAACCACTAAGTTGTATTTTTCTTGGTGCGGCAAATTTGACCAGGTATATTCTCAATTTTTATTTAAAGAAAATTGTTATTACCTTTATGCTTTAATTTTCAAACTGAACTTTATGGATCTATACTATTGCTAACCATTGAAAATAGTCTATTGCGTTAAAGGGAGTATATAGTGTCATTAGTTCCTTCTTTAACTCTTGTAACCTAAATGATTGTTGACTTACATTGGGTGGCAATGTGAACACACCATTGTTTGCTTGAGATGCTAATTTGTCATGTGTGCTACTAGTTTATAGTTCTACATTGATTGAGAATCTCAAACATTGAACTGTAATAATTATCCAGGGAAAAAAATTATTCTCTGCTGCTGTATATAATATTTTATGTCATCAAAATCTTTCTTCAATGACTACATGTTATCAGGAAATGCTTTTGTTACTTATTTTTGGGGTGTACTCGTGTACTAGGTTTGGATCATTCTAGCTTTTTTCTTTTAAATTTTTTTTTTTTTTTGGTGATGGATTTTAAATCACCTATCATTTCTTAGAGTTGCATCATCTCAGAAATGCCATTTTCTCTGATTCAATTTTTTCGCAGGCTGGCATAGCATAAGAAGGGAAACATGGGAGTGAAAGCTCATCAAAATGTTACTGATTCACCTAAAGCTGAGGTGGGAGAGATAGATACAAGGGCACCTTTTGAATCTGTCAAAGCTGCTGTCAGCTTGTTTGGTGAGGTAGCATTTTCAGCTGATAGACCAACTGTGAGAAAGCCAAAGCCTTCCTCATCAGAGGTATCTTTACAAATTGCTTTTCTTGAGAAAGTAACATAGATCCAAGTGTATACATATTACAGCTGTCAAATTGTTATTATTGAGCAGTCCTGAAGGCCAGATAACTTCCTTGACTTTAAAGAATAGAATGTAGCTTTCCAGTGAATCTTTAGAAAAGAAAGAAAGATATAACAGTAAGTTCTGGAGTGATAAGAGATCACTTTTACAATTTGCAAAAACAAACCACCATGGATTATATACACAAGCTACAACACGACATAATGAGGCCTTTTGACTTACCTTCAGTTGCATTGTGCTTTACCTGTATCTAAGATCTTATGACTGGAGGAAGATCTGCAAGGTATGACTGCCTTTACTGTGGCGATTGGGGAGCCATCATGAAAATAATGTGTCTATCAACAGTTTAGTTTAACTACCTTGGCTTTCCAAAAATCACAGAGCACTCTACCAAAACTGCAAGTCAAGTGTGTTTATTCCTATAGGAGTGTTAAAATGTTGGACTTCTCAGAACTTGATTCTGCTGTTTGCTTGGAGGAAGTTGGTGCAAAGGAAATGAAAGTCTTGGGCATTAAAATTATATAACTTTTAGTTATATCTCTTAGAGCTTAAATGACCCACTTGGATAGGAAGTGTTAGTGGCATGTCCCTGAAGTAGTACTTAATGCCCGGTTCACTGGACAAAACTAGAGTGCTTCCCAGGCTGCACTCAAGCTGGGCATTTTTGCCAAACCGAGAAACTGGACATTACATGATGGAGTCTCTTAATGCTGAAACAAATACCTGGAACTGCAAATTTCCCGATGAATTGCAGTTTGGACCTTCATCTACAGAGAAACAAACACATTCGTGATAAATTATTAAAAAACTCCATTTTGATTTCCTGAAGATGTTGCTGATTTTTCAGAATATAATATTTCTTAGAGTGAACAAGGGAATTTTTGTTTCTATTTGCTTGAATTTTTAGCCCTATATTTATATATCACTGGTTGCTTTACGAGTTATTTTGCATAGTTTATAATCAAGTTAGCTGTACGGTATGGGTTTTTACTCCTGAATTTATTTCATTGATCCAAATACCTGCACATCCATTATATTCACTTACTCATTTCATAAAATCATTGTCCAACCTTTTATTTTATTTTAATTAATTAATTAATTAATTTTTCTGGTAATAGAGAGCATTGGAAAAGGAGACACAACTACACCTGGCCCAGAAGGAGCTAAACAAGTATAGGGAACAGCTAAAAAATGCTGTGACAACTAGGGTCCAAGCACTAGCGGAGTTAGAGGGGGCTAAAAAAACTGTTGAGGAACTAACCCACAAACTCAATACCATAAACAAGTCCAAGGAGTTGGCCTTAAAAGCAACAGAAGCTGCCAAGAATCAAACAAAAGAATTTGAAGATGAGAGTTCCGGTGACAGTACTGGAAAGGACAGTGCCTGGAAGCAGGAATTGGACAGTGCAAGGGAACAGTATGCAGTTGCCATCACAGAGCTTGATGCAGCAAAGCAGGAACTTAGAAGGATCAAGAAGGATTTTGAGTCATCCATGGAAGCCAAACTCAGAGCATTCCATCAGGAAGTGGAGGCCAAGCAGTTGGCTGATGTCAACACAGAGAAGGCTGCTCAAGTCTCCAAGGAGATTGCAGCTGCGCAGGAGTCACTTATGCATGTTAAGCTTGCCACAGAGCAAGCCAACAGGAGGAATTGAAGATGCGTTCTGAGAAAGATGCTGCACGACAGTCTTACAAACAAGCACTAAAAGACACTGAAAAAAATTGGCATCTTTAAAAAAGGAGTTTGATCCTGAACTTTATAAGAATCTTGAGGTGAAGCTGGCAGAGACAACTGCTGAGATTGGAGCCATCCAGAAGGAAATGGAAGATGCCCGTGCTTCAGATTTAGAATCTCTGATGACCGTAAGAACAGAGCTTGATGGTGCAAAGGAGGTGTTGCAAAAAATGCTGAAGAAGAAAGCTCCCTTAGGACGTTGGTGGAATCCCTGAAGCTTGAGTTGGAGGCGGTGAAGAAAGAGCATAATAAGCTCAAAGAGAAGGATGCAGAGACCGAGTCTGTTGTTGGGAACCTTCACATCAAGCTTCAGAAATGCAAAAATGAGCTTGAAGCAGCTGTAGCTGCAGAATTGAAAGCAACCTCAGCATCTGATGACTTGATGTCAGCACTTCAGCAGCTATCTGCTGAATCTGAGAGTGCAATACAGGAAGCAGAAGCAATGAAGAGAACTGCTGAAGAGCTAAGAAACGAAGCTGATGCATCCCAAATAGCCTTAGCTGAAGCAGAGAAGAAGCTGCAGGTGCTTTAAGGGATGCAGAAGAAGCGAAGGCAGCAGAGGCAAGAGCCCTTGACCAGATAAAGGAATTATCAGAGAAAGCAAATGCTGCTCGAACCTCAACTTCAGAGTCTGGAGCTAAGATTACAATCTCAAAAGAGGAGTTAGAGTCTTTGAGCCGGAAGGTGGAGGAGTCTGAGAAGTTGACTGAGATGAAGGTTGCTGCTGCCATGGCCCAGGTGGAAGCCGTGAGGGCTAGCGAGAATGAGGCAATTAAGAGATTAGAGGCAGCTCGGAAGGAGATGGAGGACATAGAGGTAGCAACTGAAGAGGCACTGAAGAGGGCAGAGATGGCTGAGGCAGCAAAGAAAGCAGTGGAAGGAGAGCTGAGGAGGTGGCGAGAGAGGGAACAGAAGAGGGCTGCTGAGGCTGCTTCTCGTATACTGGCTGAGACGCAAATGTCCGCAGAAGCATCACCGCCAATACCCAGGGCTCAACATGCAAACCTGGTGGAGACAGGTGAAGGAATCAAAAGGTTAATAGAGCAGCAGTCTCGAGGAAGACGTTGCTACCCAACTTCAGTGGCATGTTCCACAGGAAAAGGAACCAAGTTGATGGTGGCTCCCCATCCTATCTCCCAGGTGAGAAACCTGTATGACGTCCTACTCTTTGCTGCTGTATGATTTACGAATGTGTGATTTTGACCTTGAAAGTAAGAACATATGCAGGGGCTTTCTTTGTAGATAGTAAGCACTTTTTCTTTGCCTTCTGAATTGAGATTTTGCAATGTTGTAGTGACTTCTGCTTCAGCTATGCTTTGAGTTGATCATTTGGAGGGACTGTGTTTGAGATGTATGTTCTCTGAAAATTGATTCAGCTGGTTGAAGAGTGTGTACGGTTTAAAAAAAATAAAGCATCACTGTAATTCTTTATCTCCTGTACATCTCCCTTGATTCAAGTAACTTGAGTTTTTGCAAACACCCATGCTCCACATCGAGCTGTATCAGAGATACAAGGAACCAGCTGTCAATAAAAAGTGATTCTGTCAAAGGTTCTATGCGGTGCATGCAAGGAGAATATCTCTTGGTCACTGTTTAGGGGCAATGAAGACATGAAATGCTAGATTTAAACATTGAAAACAAAAGCAGAAAGTGCCTGTTGGAATTAGTGATCTTACACTGTCAATACTCAGTGAGAAAATCACCCAAAGTATCCAATCATGTCAAATCATTAGGCTGGTCTAACAGACATTTTTTTTTTTTTTACATAAACCCTAGTCAACAGACCGAGATTAAGATAGAGCCACTTTTTCCAGAAGTGATAGGGTGGGGCCTTTTTTAACTCTCCCTATTTTTGGGTTTTATGCACATCACACTGAACACTTTATCAAAATTACATACATCTCCTTATCCCTGTTTACAAATCAATCTAGATTATGTCAATTTAAACTGCATCGAACACCTTGGATTAGGTTTAACCTTTGGTGGGCAGCTATTTTTTTTTAAAAGTGTTTGGTGGAATTGTTGTAATTAGGGAAGTAATTTGCCCGTCCCCTTAGTCCCAATGGTCCAGCTTTAATTGATTGTCCATCCAAATTGGAAGGTATTAGACTGGCGTGAGCTTACGGAATTTACCGACCAAGTCAGATGGCTCCTTTCTTCGCTTTATTTTCTCTCCGTCCTCTCCACGATCAGATCGTCCCCCATCCTAGCCTTCTGCTGTGCCCTATTGAAGGGCCAAGCGTTTTAGACCACCACCTCGACTTCCTTTACTTAGTCCTCACCCTCAAGGAAGTAAGTGGCTGGCCCATCTCCTCCGCCTCCATCTTCGGATCTTCCCCCTTGTCCATGACAGCCCCAAGTCCCCCTCCCTCCTGCCATAGCCTGCAACCTCGTCCACTCCGTCTCCCTCCCCATCACCAACGTTCCTTTCCTCTATCAACCATACTCCAATTACCAAACCCACATCCTCACAAACTCCCACGACCTCTTCCTTGTTGATCGCCGCATATTTGTCTCCTCCCCACCCTCCTACGCAACCACTTCTTCAAGAAGAATAAGAATCACATTATTAACATCTCATCCCTTTCCTTTTAAGTTGTCTTTATGTTATAATATTGTATATCTTGTTTAATGTAAATTAACCATGTACCAAAAAAGAAACGTTATATAAGCTGTTTGAAAGGAAGTTTAGAGTAATATAATTCTCTTCTTCACCCAATTGAATCCAACATTTCTGAAAGAACAAACTGAACCCAACCTGAACCACAAAAACCAACAAACCAGTTTTTGTGTCAAGATTAAGAAATGCCATGAGTTTGCTGACTCTTCAACCCTTGGGATTCTTTAAGCGCCCCGTAGCAAATCAAAGCATCCCCAAACATCTCATGACCTTGCTAATACCTGTTGTCAAAGGCAATGGAAAGGAAGCTGGAAGTGCAATTATGAACTGAATCGGGCCATACCTCTTATCTATCAAAATCTTACCTTTACCTCTCTCCCAAATATAATCAAGTTCCAACTATAATGACTGTTGATCGTCCAAATCACTTTTTCCATGCAAGTGGCATCATTCCAGCATAACCTTAAAAGAAATAGTCATAATAATCTTGCAAAGACAACTTCTATCTCCATCAACGCAACTCAAGCACCAAATCCCCTCTCAATAATAGTATTGGAGGCCGAAGTGCTCTAGCCTTCTCAACCCTATTCTACCTTCTCTTCAACCTAAATATACGTCCATGATAACCCTCTGTCCCCTTGATTTGCAAACCCAATCCACTCTGTACATTCTCCATCCTATTGTCACACTTTTTTTTTTTTTTTAAATTTTTTTCTGGCACTGAAAGGGAAGTAGAGAACCTGCCACCTGATTTTATTAAAGAAAGATATTTACAAAGTCGGAGAATTGCAAAAATATTTATAAAATAAAAACAGGCCATACAGCCCAACCACAAAACCAGTACCAAGTTTTAAAGATATCATGACTAAAGAAAGTGCTGGAGTTGCCTTCAATCAAATATGATCAGCCAGGTTGGGAAGCAGCTTACAAATACTCCTTTATAATGTATCATGGCCATTAAAATTCTTGGCCGTACACATGTTTCTTCATGAATACAATTTAAAAAAATTCTTTGCAAAAACAATGTACACTGACACCCGTTTGTGAAAAGTTAACAAGAGAGAAGCTGGGCAGTTTAAGATTTTCTAACCAAGAAAGAAGCCATTCACAACCATAAAAGGTATGTGAAACATGGACTGCTCTTTTTAACCAGTAAAGCAAGCAAAGAGAATAGCAGCCATAACAATTATTGTTGTACCATGATGGTTCATCATCTGTCAGAACCGGTCCAGTCCTGCGGTTTGGCTCGGCCATCCTTCTCAAGGCTCCAACTAAAAAAGTTCGATCCACCGGAGCTGAGGTTCGGACGACCTCTTCTGCTGGAATCCGGTCACCGTTCTCCGTCAGAGGTCCGATCCATCGGAGCTGAGATCCTAACGACCCTCTCCTGCTGGGGTCCGGCCCACCGTTCTCCGTCAGAGATCCGACCCACCGGAGCTGAGGTCCGAACGACCCTCTCCTGCTGGGATCCGGCCCACCATTCTCCATCAGAGGTCCGACCCACCGGAGCTGAGATCCCAACGACCCTCTCCCGCTGGGATCTGGCCCATCACTCTCGTCGGAGGTCCGACCGACCGACGTCTCATTGCCGACGTCCGACAGGCGAGCCTTAGCATCTAGGGTGTTCCAGAAGTACCTTTCTGTTGCTGCGAGATCCTGCTATCCCAACGGTCTTGCTCCACTACTTCCACGATGCCGCCGTATTTGCACGCCACGTGGCCACTCTCCAAATTCTCCTAAGAGCAGATCGGTCTTTCCCAGCCTCTTCCCTAATGGATTTTGACCGTTCCGCGTCTATATAAGATACTGGGGGATCCCGTTTGAAGGTAGAGCAACTCTTTCCTTTTCAGAGACTATCATTCCTCGATTCCTCCATTCTATTGCCTTCATCTCCTGCTAACTTAAGCATCAGAGGGTCCCCGCCGGAACACTACCGGTGTCTTTGGAGATTTTTTGCAGGTTCGCCCGGGAGATGAGCCCTCCAGCTAATCCAGCCATCCCGATTCCCGGCCCAGGAGTTGATGCCACAATAGATATAATGACCACGGTATTCATACAAGGAAACTGCAAAGATTGCACGGCTCGATCCTCAACAGGTGACTGGGTAAGAACACATAAATGAAAGCCATAAAAGAGCCACTGGGCAGAACTATTGGCAAGTTTATCTCCCAAAATGAAGACGGAAAGAGAGTGGATGTTTTTTAGAAATCTCTCTCCCACGACATGATTTTGTGCAGACCAAGAGGGAGAAGAAGAGAGGAAGAACAAAATATTTCAATCCCAAACTTATTTTCATGAATTCCATAGGCCTGTATTTATTATTAAATACTCATAAAAGAAAAAAAAAGCAGAAATATAATGAACGTAAGGTCACAAATAGGAATAATTTTCATTAATCAGATCAATACCCTTTGGAGCTCAAAATGTTTAAACATTTGCATTGCCTGAAAGCTGCTCCAACATTACAAGTAAGTCTGGATAGAGTATGTTGGAAATATTATGTATTTTAATAATAAAAGATTAAAAAAGGTTCCCTCCAATGCAATACTGAAGAAGCCAGATTCAGAAACCAGTTAACTGGGGGCGCAAGGGGGGTGCAAATCCTACTCGATATATTTAGGCGATACGGTGGTTATGGTACCCGATGGATGATACGTCTTTTTGCGTATCAGCGATTTTGTATCTATGGTTGAACCGGGGGGGGATATATCTTTTGCACACTGATACGTCGCCTTCAAACGGTATGTATTTTCTTATAAATACATCCATTCAACGCCGGTGTTTATTTTCATTCATAATCTTTTAACCCATAGAATCCATCTTTATCTTCTCACTACTCTTTTCTTCCCTATCCACTATTCAAATTGAAGGAATAAATCTTGGTTGTTCATCCGCTTCTGACATTGGTGTGTACACGCCTGTGAGAAGCATTGTTGCTGTTGTTGCTTGGAGGGTAGTCATACTATCATCTTGCTGCACCAAGATATTATCTCCGAGAGGTGCGAATCTACTCTTAAGGATAATGCCTTGCACGCCTCAGCCTCTTCTCAGACAGAGTCTCCTAATACTACAATCATGGTTTCATCATCATTTCGGGATACCATCTAATCATTATTTCCTATATTCTTAAGAGTAGATATGGACTCTATTATGGTTGCTGTCCTAAATTCTTTCCCGATACTTCAAGATTGAGCACTTTAATGGTTCTCATTATAAATGATGGTAAGAGTATTTTCAGCCCTAGATGTTCATAATATTACCATATTCTGACTGATCCTGTACCTGAAAAAGAGGAGGACCTTCCGGATTAGGAAAAGGCTAATAGAATATGTAGACATACAATTCTTAATACTTTGTCTAATGAACTGTTTGATGTTTGCTACCATGTTAAGTCAGCCTATAAAATTTGGGGAAAGCCTTAAGAAGAATATATTCTTGAGGATGTTGGTATCAAAAGTTTGCTATAGGAAACTTTTTAGACTTTATCATGTCGGAAGATAAAGATATGTCCTCCCGAATCCATGCATTCAAGTTCTCATAGATGACCTTAAAAATGAAAATATCATTCTTCCTGTATTTTTATTGCTGGATCTTTAATTGAAAAATTACCAAAATTTGGAAAGATTATAAAAATAATCTTAAACATAAAAGCCCCTCTGTCCCTTGAAGAAGTTATTGTGCATATTAGGATTGAAGAGTACAATAGAGCCCGAGAAAATATAGAAAGGGTTAAGGAAATGACTGGTAAGGCTAATCTAGTTGATGATGGATCTAATAGGGATAGACACAAGTCCTATAAACCAAAACATAAAAATCATTCTAAGAAAATGATAAGAAGCCTTATTTACAAAAAAGCTAGAATTTAAGAGAAAAAAAAAGGATCTTGCTATGTTTGTGGGAAACTAGGGCACCATGCTGCCCAATGACGGTTCAGGAAAATTAATGATACTCCAGCCAAACCGAAGGCTAACCTGATGGTTGGAGACGTAATTGTTGCGGTTGTTAGCGAGGCCAATTTGTAGCACATGCAAAGGACTGGGTGATGGATTCGGAACCATTTGTCACATATGCAGTGGCAGAAATGTATTTGGTTCCTATACCCCCACTGACAGAAGAAGAAGAGCAAGTTTTCATGGGCAACTCAAAGCCTTATGTTGTGATTGGCAAAGAAAAAGTCAATTTAAAAATAATTTCTTGGAAAGTCCTTTCACTTGGAGATGTACTACATGTATTGGACATCCGTGTGAACTGATTTCTGTGGCTTGCTTGGAAAAAAAATGGTATGAAAGTGTCATTTGAGTCTGACAAGGTTGTCATGACCAAATCTGGAAACTTTATTGGGAAATGTTATTGTAACCAGGGTCTATTTGTAGTAAATGTACTTGAAGTTATGAATGGAAATGCATCATCATCTTTTGCTTACTTGCTTGATTCTAATGATCTTTGGCATGATAGATTAGAACATGTTAATTCTTTATATTAAAAAGATGAAACAATTAGGTTTGCTATGTAACATGTCTACTTCTTATGATCATGAAAATGCCAAGTATGTGTAGAATAAATCAACTAAAAGAAATTGCAAATCTATTCATAAAAAAGAAATTGAATTGCTAGAATTGATTCATTCTGATTTAGGTGATTTAAAAAATAATATGACTAGAAGTGGAAAGAAATTTATATTACTTTTATAGATGATTTTCGTTATACTATGGTTTATCTACTAAGATCAAAAGATGAAGCTTTTGAAATGTTTTTAAATATAAGCCAGAAGTTAAAATCATTAAAAAGAAAAAGAAAAGGCTTAGATCTGATAGAGGAGGAGAATATGGTTTTACACCTTTTAATGACTTTTGTGCATAACATGGGAATAATTCATGAATATACTCCTCCTTATTTATCTGAATCTAATGGAGTAGCGGAGAGGAAGAATTAAACATTTAAAGAAATGATAATGCCTTGCTCATTAGTTCTGGTGCACCCATGAACTTGTAAGGGGAAGCCCTTCTTTCTGCTTGTTTCATTCAAAATAGGATTATCTATAAGAAGACCAATAAAAACACCCTATGAGTTATGGAAAGGCCATTTGCCAAATTTAAAATACTTAAAAGTATGGGGTGTTTAGCTAAGGTCTTACTTCATGAACACAAAAGGAGGAAATTAGGATCCAAAACCTTTGACTGTATATTCATTGGTTATGTTCAAATAGTCCTGCAAATAAATATAGTGCAGCCTATAGATTCGTAGTGATAGAAGTGAAAATAATATCATGGAACCTAACACCATAGTTGAGACCAAGAATGCAGAATTTTTGAACATATCTTCCTATGAGGACCTCTTAGAAAGATCTTCTAGGCCACTTATGGTTAAACCAAATTAGATCTTGACAAATTCAAGAGCTAAGGAGCATCAGAGAGTTGAAAGGAAACCAATCTAGGAGATGTTTTTATACCTTTCATGTTGACAATGATCCTCAAACCTTCTATGAAGCTATTTCATCCCCTGATGCTATATTTTGGAGAGAGGCTATAATAATGAATTAGAGTCTAGCATGAATAATCATACATGGAAATTAGGAGCTTACCTCTGGGGCTAAAACTATGGGTGCAAGGGGATCTTTAAGAAAAAACTAAAACCTGATAGTTCAATTGAGAAATTTAAAGCAAGGCTTGTTGCAAAAGGTTATTCACAAAAAAAAAAAATGATTATTTTAATATCTTTGTACCTGTGACAAGAATTTCTTCTATTAGAATCTTGATTGCTTACATCCATTCATAAATAGTAATTCACCAAATGGATGTTAAAACCGCATTTCTTAATGGAGACTTAGAAGAAAGAAATATGATAGATCAACCTGAGGGTTGTGTTTTTCCTGGCAATAAGCATAAAGTTTGTAAATTAGTTAAATCTTTGTATGGTTTAAACAAGCACCAAAACAATGGCATGAGAAGTTTGATAAAGTGCTAGTTTCAAAGGATATCAAATCAATAATGCTGACAAATGTATTACACTAAAATGTAATTATGAGTGTGTTATAATTTGTTTATATGTAGATGACATGCTCATATTGGTACTAACTGGATATTGTCAATAGCACCAAAAATTTTTTGGCTTCTAATTTTGATATGCAAGATATGGGAGAAGCAGATGTAATTTAGGAATTAAACTTGTAAGAAATCTAATTGAATCACGCTTTCACAAGAACATTATATTGAGAAAAATCTTGAAGAAGTTTTCATATTTTGATTGCAAGCCTGTGAGCACTCCTTACAATGCTAATTCATAGCTTAAGAAAAATAAAGATTATAGTATTTTTCAAGCTAAATATGCTCAAATTATTGGTAGTCTTATATATTTGATAAACTGTACTCGACCTGACATTGCTTATGCTGTAGGAAAACTAAGCAGATATACCCAATGTTCTAACAAGGATCATTGGATTGCTTTACATAGAGTACTTAGATATTTGAAAGGAATCATGAACTATGGTTTAGTATTTTATGGGGCTCTTATAGTGTTAGAAGGGTATTATGATGCTAACTGGATTTCAAACTCTGATGAGATGAAATCCACTAGCGGATATGTCTTTACCTTTGGAGGAGGAGCAATGTCTTGGAAATCATCCACGTAGACATGTATAGCTCAGTCTACAATGGAGTCCGAGTTTATTGCCTTAGAGAGAGCTGGGACTGAGGCCGAATGGCTCAGGAATCTTTTGGTGGATCTTTCCATTTGGATGATATTAGCTCCATTTGTGTCTATACATTATGATTGTCAGGCTGCCATAGCTAGAGCTAAAAATAAAATTTATAATGGGAAGAGCAGACACATACATCTAAGACATAATATTGTGAGGCAACTTATTAATGATGGAATAATATCCTTGGATTATGTGAAATTAGAGTTGAATTTGGCCGATCCTCTGACTAAGCCTCTAAGCAAAAAGCTTGTGAGCAATACGTCGAGGGGAATGGGATTATACCCTGATCAAAAGTTGAAGTGATGGTAACCCAACTTTCATGAATGGAGATCCTGGGAAGAAGGTTCATATCGAAAAACAATTCACTGGACAACTTGGAGTATACTATCATAAACATTTATATTATATAATCCCTTCCTATAGTGTGAGATAGTATGTTGCAGTGTTTAGGTTGAACTGATATGTGAAGTTCTTAATGGATATCATAGCCTAATTTGGTTAGTGTACAAAACTGAAATGTACACTTGATGATAATTCACCTATATGAGTGTAGAAGTGGTGGCCGCTTCTTATGAGACTTGGGTGAGATCCCTAAAGCACTCAAAAATATCCAGGTAGATGCATGGCCGAAACGCATCAACCTGCTAGAACAATCGAGATTTGGGAGATGAAATGTGAGTTATAAGTTAATGATCCAATAAAAGAAGGATTGGTTCATCGAAATTTAGTTTCACCAACCTTCTATGGATTACACTTATTTTCTTTATGCCTGGTTCATAGTTGTAGAGACACCATGGCTTATGCATTGTGATGTGGCAGGGTTGCTGATGTGGGACACCTGTCGGATGCCATGTCAAAGTATGCTGCCACAGTGGATGTTTCCTCCTGGGCTCCCTTGCCGGGCTGAGCTCCCATAGAACACCGGAGCCGCCTGCCAAGACCGAGCACCGTCCTCAGCAAGGTCGGTTCCCCCCCACGCGAGGTCGGGGATGCTTAGGCCGGAGCCAAGCGACCTCCCCAGATCGAGCCTCTCGAAGCCGGGTACTGTGGTTCGAAGTCGAGCCCAGCCCTCTTCTGCTGCGTGGGACCCCTTCGATGTCGGGCCCTCCCGTCTGGGGTCACGTGCCGCCCTCCTCCGCCAGATCGAGCCCCTCAAAGCCGGGTACCACGGTTCGGAGTCGAGCTATGCCCTCCTCCATCGTGTGGGGCCCCTTCGAGGCCGAGCCTGGTGGAACTCAGCCCTGCCCTCCAGCTCGGCCACCGCCTCGGCCAGGGCACCTCTCCCAACCCGCTCTCAATTTCATACACACCTCACTCACTCCTCCTTGCATGGAGTCCATCAAGAGGGGCTCGACTAGGAGGACCTGTTTCCCTGGATCGTCACTGACTTGACCATCGAAGTGCCCCCGCCGGAATCCCCCACCCGGGTCTCTAACATTTTTCCCTTGCAGATCCCGAGGAGCTCCAGGGAAGACGGCCGGCAGTCCGACGTCTCCAATAGCTATGGGCCACGACGATCTTGGCGGCAACAGATTGGCGCGCCAGGTAGGGGGACTGAAAGGCTAACTATCGGAAGGACCTTTCTTGACCCAAAAGACCGGTCCCTCTGCAAGCGATTGACGGAAGGATGGTGATGATGAGGGCGAGAGAGGCCTCCACCAATCGTGTGGGAGACTCCCCCTCCTGGGAAAACCCATAAAACCCGGAGGTGGAGCCACCCGCTCCAGCTCAACCACCTCCGCCGGACTCTCAGCTGGCTGCACTTACCCAATAGGTACAAATCCTTGCTACAGCGGTGCGCTAGCTTCAGCACCAGCACCGGTCCTTGGCTACTCACTAGCAGCCAGGGACCCCCGCAGCCCACGCCGCAGCTCCCCGTGATAGCCTATGTTCCTTCTATGGGAGGCCTTCGCAGCCGCGGGCCATTACTGACAACCGGGGTAGCCATCAAACTCCGGTGAAAGGCAACGAGCCGGGTCTGTCGACAGGGAGAGCCACTCGCCAAACCTCGGGCGGGGGGCATCTAAACCCCGTCAAGGCAGAAAGAGCAAGACCCCCCATCACGGGTGCCATGCACCCATGTCACCTTCTCCGTCTCCGTCGGCGGAGGGGTCTACTGATGATGCCGCTAGGCGCATGGCGAAGAAACGCTTGGAGGAACATGACCACAAGTTGGTGGAGTTATCCCGCCGGTTTGCCAACCTACCAGGCTCCGCTAGCGAGCCAGCGAGCTATGACGCCCGCCCCCCATTCTCCCAAGAGATCCAAAGGGAGCCGATCCTGCATCGATTTCGCATGCCGCAGGTGGATCCTTACGACGGGACCACGATCCACTGGACCACCTGGAAAGCTACCGGGCCTTCATGAGGGTCCACGGGGCCACCGACGCACTCCTTTGCGTCACCTTTCTTGCTACTCTCCGGAAGGTGGCCCGGGTGTGGTTCGCCCGCCTGGAACCGAAAAGCATCAACTCCTTTGCCCAGCTAGGGCAGAAGTTCATGACCCACTTCGATGCTTGTCGGAGGATGCCACGAAAGGCGGACAACCTCTTCTCCATCAGGTAGCAGGACCGTGAGCCGCTGCGAGACTACGTGGCCCACTTCAAGGCTGTCGCATTGGAGATCTACAATCTTGAGGAGCCGGTTGCCATGCTGGCCCTGAAGCGAGGGCTCAGGACCTCCCGCCTGACCTACTCGCTTGACAAGAAGCCCCTGAAGACCTACTCCGAGCTCCTCCTCTGGGCTCAGAAGTACATCTGCATCGAGGAGGCGGATCGTATGAGAAGAGAGCTCGATGGAAGGCCACCGAAAAAGCCAACCCCCATCGAAACGTCCGGAGCATGGAAGCCAGGACCGCCTGCTCTGAATCCCCAGCAAGGATAGCGGCTGAGAGGCGCTCCCATCCCTGAGGAGAGTTACACCCCCGTCCTCGCCTCGAGGATAAAAATCCTCATGGAGATTGAGGGTGAGAAATATCTGAGGCACCCGCCTCCAATGAAGTCGTCCTCTGGCCGAGACAAAACGAAGTACTGTCGCTTCCACCGAGACCATGGCCATGACACTGAGGAATGCCGCGATCTCAAGTAAAAAATCGAAGAGCTCATCAAGAGGGGCTACCTCGGAAGGTTTGTGGGGGGCAGACCCCAAGCAGAACCCCAGGCACTCGTCGCTCTCCCACCAGTTCTGGCGGTCGACAACCATCCTACCGAGAAGCTGGTAGGGATGATATGCTGAGGAGCCGAGTGCGCATCCGAGAAGGCCCGGGGGGCAGGGCATTCTGAAAATGTACTCCCCTTTATGAGGGAGGGGGTAGATGAGAAAAAAAATATAAATAATGATGCCGTGGTTGTCGAGATGATGATCGTGAAGCATCTTGTAAAACACATCATGGTTGATAGTGGAAGTTTCACAGATATGCTTTTTTATGTTAACTTCTCCAAGATGAACCTTTCTCCCACCCAACTCAGACCTGTGCATACTCCCCTCGTTGGGTTCACGGGTGATTCCGTAAGGGTGGAAGGAGAAATCACTCTCCCAGTCACTGCTGGGACCCCACCTCGGCAGAGCACTGTCATGATGACTTTCACGGTTGTCAGGCTTCCTTTAGCCTACAACGTGATCCTGGGCTGATCCGGGCTCAATCTGCTCAACATCGTCGTCTCCACCAAGAGGCTGCTTGTACAGTTCCCAACCCCTTATGGCATCAAGGAAGTGAGGGGGGCACCCCAGCCGATACAGCATTGTTTCCAAACCCTCCCTGGGGCTGACACCCCCACGATCAGCCACGGAGCGGACGATCTCGACCAAATGGCTTAAGACCCCAAAGGAGGCCCGGTCGAACACCTATTGTCTTACCCACTTGGAGCCGACCGGACGAGGACAGTGCAAATCGGGGCCCAGCTACCGGACGAGGAGAGGGCCCACCTGCTGGAATTCCTGCGGGCAAATGCGGATGTGCTTGCTTGGATGGTGGCAGACATGCCGGGTATCCCACCCGACGTCATCACTCACAAGCTGAGCATTGATCCAAAGCATAGGCCAGTTCGGCAGAAGAAGAGAAGATTCGTCCCGGAGAGGCAGACAGCTATCAAGGAGGAAGTGGACAAACTCCTAGCCACCGATGGGAGGTCCAATATCCGAGCTGGCAAGTGAACATGGTGATGGTAAGGAAGAACAATGGCAAGTGGAGGATCTGTGTAAACTACACCGACCTTAACAAAGCATGCCCGAAGGATAACTTCCCTCTACCGAAGATTGACCAGCTGGTGGATGCCATCTCTGGCCACAGGCTGCTCTCCTTCATGGATGCATTCTCCGGATACAACCAGATCCGTATGCACCCGGAGGACGAGGAGCATACCGCCTTCATCACCGACCAAAGGACATACTGCTACAGGATAATGTCCTTCGATCTGAAGAATGCAGGAGCCACGTACCAGCATTTGGTCAACAGGATCTTCCAGAACCAGATTGGCCGGAACATACAGGTCTATGTCGATGACATGCTCGTCATGAGCAAGCCGAGCTTGGACCATGTCACCGACCTCGTCGAAGCCTTCCACAATCTTCGAGAAAATCGGATGAAGCTGAACCCGGTGAAGTGCACCTTCGGGGTGGCGACGGGGAAGTTCTTTGGCTTCATGGTTACCCAGAGGGGGATCGAAGCCAACCCGGAGAAGGTCCGGGCAATCATCGACATGGAGCACCCCACGTCCAAGAAGCAAGTCCAGCACTTGACGGGGCGGATTGCGGCTCTGAGTCGATTCATCTCGAGGTCAGCTGACCGTTGTCTCCCCCTCTTCAAAGCGCTGCGCAAGTTGCACGACTTCACTTGGACGGAAGAGTGCAGGATGGCCTTTGAGGAGCTGAAAGAGTTCCTAGCTTCCCCCCCGCTGCTATCCAAATCGCAAGAGGGGGAGGAGCTCCTACTCTACTTGGCGGTCACACCCGGAGCCATCAGCTCGGTTCTCATCCGTGCAGACAGGGACGGATCCTAAAAGGCAGTGTACTACACCAGCAAAATTCTCCGCAATGCAGAGATCATGTATACACGCTCCGAGAAACTCATTTTTGTACTAATAATGTCTGCTAAGCACCTCAGGCCCTATTTCCAAGTGCACCCTATCGTGGTCGTGACGGATCAGCCATTGCATGCCATACTTTGCCGCCCCGAGACCTCCGGGAGGCTGGCCAAGTGGTCCCTGCTGCTCAGCGAGTTCGACATAGCATATTGGCTGAGGTCTTCGCAGAAGGCCCAAGTCCTAGCCGACTTCGTGGTTGAATGCACCGGGCTTACCAAGGAGCCGGAGCAGACAATGATGGAGCACCAAGCGGAGCTCGGACCAGGGGAGGAGCCCTGGATCCTCCATATGGATGGCACGTCCAACTCCGACGGGAGCAGGGTAGGCCTCATCCTCGCCAATAGCGACGGGGTGGTCGCAGAGTGTGCCCTCCGCTTCAAGTTCGCTGCAACAAACAACCAAGCGGAGTATGAGGTACTTCTCGCGAGTCTAAAAGTTTTCCACGAGCTGGGCATCCAGAACTTGAAAGTTTTTACCAACTCCCGACTGGTTGCCAGACAAGTCTCCGGGAAATATGAGGCCAGAGACCCCTAGATGATGAAATACCTGGATCAAGTCTGCTCTAGCACGGCAGGCTTCCGACACTTCAGCATCTCCCATATCCCCCGGGGGGAGAATGCATGCACAGATGCACTGTCGAGGCTCGCGACCCTACCAGATTCGTCGCTGGGGCACGCCTACATCACGTACCTCGATAGTCTAAGCCCCAAAAGCCCAAAGGAGGTGCACCAAGTCACCCTCGAGCCGAGCTGGATGGATAGGTACGTTAGATACATCACCGATGGCACCCTACCAGAGGACTGTGCGGAAGCCAGCCTCATCAAGAAGAAGGCCTCCCGTTTCGTCCTCATGGAAGGCCAGCTTTACTGCCGGTCTCACTCCTACCCGCTCCTGAAATGTCTCAGGCCCACGGAAGCAACCTTTGTACTTCAGGAGATCCATGAAGGCCTCAATGGGAACCATGTAGGAGGGAGAACACTGGCCTACAAAGCTCTTCGTCAGGGATATTTATGGGAGATCATGAGGGAGGACGCCGCCGACCTCGTCAAAAGGTGCGACAAGTGCCAGCGCCACGCCAACATACAGCACCAGCCGGTGACACCGATCTCCCAGCTTTCTTCCCCTTGGCCCTTTGCTTGGTGGGGGATGGACATCCTAGGGTCGTTCCCCCCGTGCCTGGACAGCGAAGGTTCTTGCTAGTGGCGATCGACTACTTCACCAAGTGGGTCGAAGCGGAACCGGTAGCTAGGATTACTGAAGCCAATATTCGCCAGTTCTTTTGAAAGTCGATTATTTGTCATTTTGGACTCCCCCACTGCATCATCACCGATAATGGGCGATAATTTGATAGCCGGGAGTTCGAAGGGTTATGCACCGAGCACGGCATCCAACACCGTTTCACCTCGGTAGCCCATCCACAAACAAATGGGGAGGCCGAGGTGACAAACCGGACCATCCTGTAGGGGCTCAGAACCCAACTGGATCGAGCCAAGGGCAAATGGGCGGAGGAGATCCCAAGTGTCCTATGGGCCTACCACACAACGCCCAGAACGGCGACCGGCGAGATACCCTTCAACCTCATCTTCGGCACCGAGGTAGTCATCCCGGTTGAGCTAGGCGTACCCACGCTTCGGGTGCAACAGTACGATGAGGCACGGAATTCAATACACCTTTTGCTCAACCTAGATCTCCTCGAAGAAACGAGGGACAAAGCACGGCTTCGAATGGCGGCATACCGGCAATGGGTGGCCCGGTACTATAACGCACATGTAAAGCCGAAGGTCTTCAGGCCTGGCGACTTGGTGCTGCATCGAGCCGAAGCATCCCAGCCTCGGGAATGCGGCAAACTCTCACCGAACTGGGAAGGCCCCTACAAAGTGGCTGAGGTCCTCTCACACGAGGCTTATTACTTCGAGGATCTTGACGGTGTCAGGTTCCCCCGGACATGGAACGCCTGCAATTTGAGAAGGTACTATCAATAATGTAAGACTCTCTTCCAGTAATAATAAATATTTTCTTTTGCACGAGTAGCTATTTGCCTTGCAGGAAAATCCCAAACAAGTCTTCGAGCCCAGCTCCAAGACATCAACTCCGGAGCCCAGCTCCCCGGTCAAACAAGTCTTCGAGCCCCGCTCCAAGACATCAACTCCAGAGCCTAGCTCTCCAGCTAAACAAGTCTTCGAGCCCAGCTCCAAGACATCAACTCCGGAGCCCAGCTCTCCGGCCAAACGAGTCTTCGAGCCCAGCTCCAAGACATCAACTCCGGAGCCCAGCTCTCCGGCCAAATGAGTCTTCGAGCCCAGCTCCAAGACATCAACTCCGGAGCCTAGCTCTCCGACCAAACAAGTCTTCGAGCCCAGCTCCAAGACATCAACTCCGGAGCCCAGCTCTCCAGCCAAACAAGTTTTCGAGCCCAGCTCCAAGATATCAACTCTGGAGCCCAGCTCTCCGGCCAAATGAGTCTTCGAGCCCAGCTCCAAGACACCAACTCCGGAGCCCAACTCTCTGACCAAACAATTCTTTGAGCCCAGCTCCAAGACATCTACTCCGAAGCCCAGCTCTCTGGCCAAACAAGTCCTTGAGCCCAGCTCCAAGACATCAACTCCAGAGCCCAGCTCTCCGGCCAAACAAGTCTTCGAGCCCAGCTCCAAGATATCAATTTCGGAGCCCAGCTCTCCGGCCAAACAAGTCTTCGAGCCCAGCTCCAAGACATCAACTCCGGAGCCCAGATCTCTAGCCAAATAAGTCTTCAAGCCCAGCTCCAAGACATCAACTCCGGAGCCCAGCTCTCCGGCCAAACAAGTTTTCGAGCCCAGCTCCAAGATATTAACTCCGAAGCTCAGCTCTTCGGCCAAACGAGTCTTCGAGCCTAGCTCCAAGATACCAACTCCAGAGCCCAGCTCTCCGACCAAACAATTCTTCGAGCCCAGCTCCAAGACATCAACTCCGGAGCACAGCTCTTCGGCCAAACGAGTCTTCGAGCCCAGCTCCAAGACATCAACTCCAGAGCCCAGCTCTCCGGCCAAACGAGTCTTCGAGCCCAGCTCCTAGACATCAACTCCAGAGCCCAGCTCTCCGACCAAATAAGCCTCGAGCCTAGCTCCAAGGCATCCAAGACCTGAGCCCAGCTCTCAGGCATTCAAGCCCGGGGCCCAGCTCTCCGGCACCAAAGCCTCGAGCCTAGCTCCAAGGCATCCAAGACCTGAGCCCAGCTCTCAGGCATTCAAGCCGGGGTCCAGCTCTCCGGCACAAAAGCTTCAAGTCCAGCTTCCAGGCATCCAATTCTTGAGCCCTGCTCTCAGATATTCAAGGCACGGGGCCCAGCCCTCCGGAGTGCAAGTCTACAAACTCGGTTCTCAAGCATCCAAGACCTGAGCTCAGACAAAGTAGATCCCTTCTCCCTACTCTCCCCATGCTAAGTACCCATCTAAAAAAAAAAGAAAAAAAAAGAGAAAAAGAAAGAGAAAGGGGAAAAGAGGGGGAAGAGGGAGATGGAAGAAAAAAGTTGGATCGACGAAAATACTCTTTATTACTTCATGCGAAACGTTATACTATCCTCCAGGCCCCAACATGCTAGGCCGCTCGGACCAACAAAAAGAAAAATTACAAGGGGCTTAGGGGTCCAAATCTACTCAGCCGGCGCCTTCCCTGGGCGACGCCCGACTCAGATTTCTCCTTCCTCAGCCTTCGCTACCGGGACACCATCCTCGGCAACCGCTACCGGGGGGACTTCCTCAGCCGCTGTCGCCCTCAGAGCCGGTTCAACCGTCGCCACCTGCGGGGCCGGCTCAGCGCGCGCCAACATAGCTGAATCCACCTGTGGAACGGGCTTGGCCGTGGCAGCGCTCTCCTCCACCTCGGCCAGCACCGGGGATGGGGTGGTCATGCCCGGGAGTAGCAGCGCGGCCATCCACTTGTCCAAGATGATGCCGCGCAACTGGGACCGGCAGTAGGCAAACCCCTTGAAGAAGGAGTCCGTCACCGCCTCCTTGAAGTCTGCCAAGTACTCTGGGGAAGCCTTAAAATTGGCCACCACCTCGGCAACCTCCTTCCTTGCAGCCTCCGCCTGGCGAGACGCCTCAGACGACTTCTTCTCCGCCCGTTCAGCCAAGCGGACCGCCTCAGCCATTCCTCTCTCCGCCGCCTCGACCGAGCTAGCGGCGGCGGAGGATTTCCCCTCCGCCTCTACGACCCTCTGCTCAGCGGCCACGGCCTTTTTCTCAGTGGAGGCGGCCCACTCTCTCACCACCTCCGACTCAGCTCGGAGCTCCTTCAACCGAGTCCTCTTCGCCTCGAGCTCCCTCTTGAGCCACTCAGCGTTGGCGGCCTCGCCCATGAGGCTCTTGACTTTCGAGGTGGCTTCTCATGCCTCCTCGTTTTTCTGCCTCAGCTCGGCCCACATGGACTCGAGCTCTGCCTGATGCTCTTTGTCCCTCCTGCCCGGTTGCGGCAATAATCCTGAATAAGGATGAGCTCTTTACCTTGCTGCATCATAAAGCATGTTAGTCGCAACGGCAAGAAATGTCGAGTGGGACAAAGCAAAGCGATAGAAAACTCACAGCATAAAGGTTGGAAAAAGACATGCTGATGACGTCGTCGAGGAGTCTCCCACTCCCTTCTCGCCGATCGCAGGACTGAATGGAGAAGTCCATCATCCGCTCGGCGAGACTTGGATCCTTCATGATGGAGACGTTGGACCCCAACCTGAAAGGGACCCAGTGATAGTCCCTATCCCTTTGGCCCACCACTGGCACAGACTCTTCCACGGCAGGAGAAGCTTCCGGTGCAGGTTGCGAGCTCGGCACCAGCTCGGACCATGCCACCGGTGCCAGCCTTGCACGTCCTGGCTCCCCATCCCCCTCGACATCGACGATCTCTGGAGGGAGGGTAGCCACCGCAGCAGCAGCCGATCTTGCCCGGGCCACCACCTCGAACTTGGGTGCCGGGGTCGGACCACATTGCCTCGGAGGCTCCGGGACGGGCTCAGCTGCCCTCTTCCACCTCCGCTCGGAAATGGGCGCGACGAGCTTAGCCTGCACCGGCCTCGTGCCATCGTCTACCCGAGCCCTCTTCGAAGCGGGCTCGCCGGCCCCCGCTGCCTGATTCCTCTCCTCGGAGAAGGAGAGCAGCTCGTCCATTGAAAATTTCACGTCTGCACCAAGAAAGACATGGTCAGCTCCAAGCAAAAAAAAAAAAAAAGGGGAAAAAATGATCAAGCCAAACTCACCCGACTCTCGCGTCGAGTCAATCCCGGCCTCACGAAGGTTCTGCTCCGATAGCAGGACCTCGAGCGAAGGGATCTCAACAGAGCGGAGCTGCTCATACACCTCCAGGTCAGCGGCCTCGACCACAGAGTTCTGGTTAGGGGACCGATCTGGGTCACTCTAAGCTCAGTCGACCCCCTCGACCGAGGTAAAGAAATACCTACTATTCCATCCCTTGATGGAAGAGGGAAGCTTAAACCTAATGCCCCTGGGGCGGGAGGAAAGAGACCACCACCCCTCCTCGGAGGGGTGGCGCTTCAGAGAGAAACGGACGACTATCCCGTGGAAGTGGCACAGAACGATGAAGCAAAAGATCGTTCTGACAGCGTTCGGGACAAGTTGGGCAGGAACAAGGTGGCAGTTGGTCAAAATAGAGAGGAAGAACGGATGGAATGGGAATCGGAGGCCCCCGGCGAATGTCTCCTTGTAGAAGGCTATCCGGCGAGGGCCGCTGGAAGTGACCCGCTCCCTCGAACAAGGGACTGAAAGTTGAATGGAGTCCAGGATGCCATAATCATCCCGGATGGTCGCGAGCTCCATGGCGGTGATCGCAGAGGCAATCCCCCCGGGACCTGACGACCGAGGAGGTTCAGAAGCAGGGATAGAAGGAAGAAGGGGACGAGGAGGAGGAGAAGAACCAGGTTCCCTAATCGATATCCCCTGGGGTGCGAGCCTTCTGCTAAGTTCATACCGCGCCGCGTCCCTTCCTCATTAGAAGAAGAAGGAGATCTCGGCCTAGAAGGCCCGGCCTCGGCCTGGCAAGAGGGATGGAAATCCGGACCGAAATGGGCCATGAAGGAAGAAGGACCAGGCGGAAGAGAACCTAAGGAAATCCCTATTCGGCCGACGTAAGGAGGGAGAGAGCTAACCTACCGGAAGCTTGGGGAGATCACTCGAACGGCCAGAGGGGATGGAAGGAAAACTTCGGTACGACTACGGGCGCGAAAAATTTGAAAGAAGGTGAGTTCTGAAAAAGCTACCTTTCTTTTCGAAGCGACCGTCGCTCGACCATACCGTTATGACTCCCCCGCCAAGGGATGCCCACCACGTGCCATCGATCGATGGGGCAGGCACCTCATTCCGACTGCGGTCGCTCTGAATTCCATGCCCGTCATAACTACTCCTCGGACGTGGCCACATGGCGCCACCGCACTGGCTCGATGATCCGCCTCGTGAGGCACCATCGATCATGGTCATTATTGCACCAGATCCTCACCTTTCCATGTCAGCACCGCAATTACTCCCTTCGCCCAGAGCGCCGCATGTTAACTGGCCTCGGAAGTGGGGGGCAAATGATGTGGCAGGGTTGCTGACGTGGGACACCTGTCGGATGCCATGTCAAAGCATGCTGCCACGGTAGATGTTTCCTCCCGGGCTCCCTCGCCGGGCTGAGCTCCCTTAGAACGTCAGAGCCGCCTGCTGAGACCGAGCACCGTCCTCAGCCAGGTCGATCCCCCCATGCGAGGTTGGGGATGCTTAGGCCAGAGCCGAGCGACCTCCCCAAATCGAGCCCCTCGAAGCCGGGTACCGCAGTTCGGAGTCGAGCCTAGCCCTCCTTCGCCGTGTGGGACCCCTTCGAAGTCGGGCCCTCTTGTCTGGGTTGTGTGCCGCCCTCCTCCGCCAGATTGAGCCCCTCGAAGCCAGGTACCGCGGTTCAGAGTCGAGCTTTGCCCCCTCCTCTGCCGCGTGGGGCCCCTTCGAGGCCGAGCCCGGTGGAACTCAGCCCTGCCCTCCAGCTCGGCCACTGCCTCGACCAGGGTGCCAATCACCAGAGAAGCAATGCCTTCCCTCCCAGGACGCCGGCAAGCCTCCCTAGGGCCGCGAAGCAGTGCCTGCCATGCTGCAATAACTACTTGCCACTGCCACTTACTCCAGAAGAGAAGGGAAGGAAGCTCCCTGACCAAGACGCCATGCCCTCCACCAACCGCCCATACCGCCAGGAAAGGAGACCAGTCGAAGGGCACGAATCCCGGGGGCGGCGGCCCTCTGATCGAGCCCTGCCAAGCTTCTCAGAATGGTGCAGCTAGACGGAATGTCAGGGTGCATAGAAGCTTTCCTTACCACATGTCAGGAGATACATCCCATCCACGGCACGGACACCGCCGCACGCGCTTGCCTGCCAGCGGGGCAGGCACCCAACGGTCACCTTGGCTATAAAGAACGTTCGACACCTCCAGAGGGGGGAGGTATGCAAAACCAAAGAAAATACAAGTACGAGCTCAACCAGGGCAAGGCACGAAAAGAGAAAAGAAAAAGGAACCCAAGCGAGGGAAGGAGAGACAAGGCTACACAAGAGGATCCCTCCGCCTCGGCCATCACTTCTCCCAACCCGCTCTCAATTCCATACACACCTCACTCACTCCTTGCGTAGAGTCCATCAAGAGGGGCTCGACCAGGAGGACCTGTTCCTCTGGATCGTCACTGACTTGACCGTCGGAGTGCCCCCGCCGAAATCCCCGGCCCGGGTCTCTAACGTTTTTCCCTTGCAGGTCCCGAGGAGCTCCAGGTAAGACGGCTGGCAGTCCGACGCCTCCAATAGCTACGGGCCACGGTGATCTTGGCGGCAACACGTTGCATTCTTAAAGTTCCTTCAAAGTTTGTCTTGTCTTCTTTTATATGTTGAAATAGTGGAGGTTTGTTGGAAATATTATGTATTTCAACAATAAAAGATTAAAAAGAGTTCCCTCCAATGCAGCACTGAAGAAGCTAGATTCAGAAACCAGTTAACCGGGGACGCAAGGGGGGTGCAAATCCTACCCGACATATTTTAGGCAGTACGGTGGTTATGGTACCCGGTGGATGATACGTCTTTTTGCATATCAGCGATTTTGATCTATAGTTGAACCGGTGGGGGATATGTCTTTTGTGTACTGATGCGTCGCCTTCAACCAGTGCGTATTTTTTTATAAATACATCCATTCAATGCCGGTGTTTATCTTCATGCAGAATTCTTCAACCCACGGAATCCATCTTTATCTTCTCACTACTCTTCTCTTCCCTATCTACTATTCAAATTGAAGGAATAAATTTCGATTGTTCATCCGCTTCTGACATTGGTGTGTGCACGCCTGTGAGAAGCATTGTTGCTGTTGTATCCTGGAGGGTAGTCGCACTATCATCTTGCTGCACCGAGATATTATCTCCGAGAGGTGCGAATCTACTCTTAAGGACAGTGCCTTGCATGCCTCAGCCTCTTCTCAGACACAGTCTCCTAATACTACAATCGCGGTTTTATCATCATTTCAGGATACCATCTAACCATTATTTCATGCAGAGTATTCATATTTAAAAGCTAAACCATCACAACTAAAGCAATATAAAGAGACATCTAGAGGACATACTCATAGACAATCGAACAAACATGACACGATAATCTTATGAAGTGGACAAGCGTGTATCTATAAATCCATACAAACAGATTCAGCATGACCAATTACTCATCATTAAAGGAAAAGGAAGGAAACAAACATGGCATGACAATGCTAACCATCTATTGTATGCTTCTAAGGTGCAGATCTCCCCTGACAAGATAGAAAAACAAATCAAATCCAATTAAACTCAGAACATCTCATTGAAACGTTTGCAAAATATTCAGATGCATGAAGGAAAATGTTATCCATCTGCATCACCTCTGGAACAACCCCGTTAAGGAAGGTTTCAGTGTCATCCTGAGCATCAGAGTCATAGTTCTCATTTATGGTAAGAGAGGCACTTGTATGCTGCACTGGAAACCTAAATCTCCTTTTTGGACAACTCCACCAAGATCTCCTTTAGGACAACTCCACCAAGCTAGGTAACATATTAAACAACATACACTGGCATCAAGTTGTGTTCACTTACAGGAAAAAATAAGCAAGGCCACATTTGAAATCTGATATTTCTTGCTCATTCTCCCTCATTATCTGATAAAATCAATGGCTGGGATGTTAAACAAGGCAAACCAACCAGGAATGTAAGTACAGGATGTTTGATCTGTGATCGGAATTGGAATCAAAATGGATCCAAATCAAAAATAGAATGATTATATCCTTCAAGGCATTTGGTTCGGAAATGAAATGGAAATGAATAATTTTTATTATTATTGTTTGACTATAAAAATCATCAACTCAATTTTCATTTTTAATTTAAGCTAAAAAAAACTTCAAAATTTAATTATTTTTATCTATTTTTAACACTTTTGATCTTATTAAATATTTTTAAAAATTTATTTCATTTTATGAAAACTCCATCACTAGCTACCATTTTACTTATAAATCCTAAATCCACAAAATCATATTTAAATAAGAATCCCATTATTAACATCCCATCCCTTTTCTTTTGTCTCTATATTATAATATGGTATATCTTAGTTAATGTAAACCGAACCATGTATAAGGAAACACAATATTAAGCTGTTGGAAAGGAAGTTTAAAGTAATATTCTCTTCCTCGCCCAATTGAATCATCTTTTCTGAAAGAACAAACCATGAATCATGAACCATGAGTTCGCTAAACTCTTCAACCCTTAGGATTCTTTTAAGGGCCCCATCCCAAATCAAAACATCCCCCAACATCTCATGAGGCAATGGAAAAGAAGCCGAAGTGCAATTATGAGTTGTATAGGTTCATACCTCTCATCTATCAAAATCTTATATTTACCACTCTCCCAACTAAAATCCAAGTTCCAACTATAATGATACTTCAATCGTCCAAATCAGTTTTTCCATAAAAGTGGCATCATTCCAGCATATGTAAGCTTAAAATAAGTAGTCAAAGTAATCTTGCAGACACAACTTCTATCTCCATTAATGCAACCCCAGCACCAAAACCACTTCCATGGTATTGGAGGCTGAAGTCACCAAGCCTTCTCAACCCTGTTCAACATTCTCTTCAACCTAAACATATATCCATGCTGACTCTTTCTCTCCCTCGATTTCCAAAAACCAATCCACTCTGGACATTCTCAGTCCTATTTGTCACAAAAAGTTAACAAGATAACTTGACCAGTACTTGAGACATTCATAACCGAGAAGAGGACATTCACAACCAAAAAAAAGGTACGTAAAGTTAAATAAGTTCTCTACCATAACATGGACTACTCTTCTTAACTTGTAAATTAAGTTGGCAAAGAGAATGGTAGCCATATTTGTTACAATGACCACAAGCAGCATTCATACAAGGAAACAGTAAAGATGACGTGCCTCAATCCACCAACAAGTCACCGAGTAAGAAATCATAAATGAACGCTATAATGAGGCAAAGCAAACCCATCTCCATGGTGAGGGGGGGATTAGATCAGCCAATCAGTTACAGGCTTGAATGGAAGATGAAAGCTGTAATAACCTGGTCCAAAAAAAAAAAAAAAAAAGGGAAAAGAAATAAAAATGGAGGAAGAAGATTTCCGATGGGAGTCCTCTTCTCCTCCAAATCTCCATCGAAAAGAGGGGATTTTCTACCTAAACTCAGTTGGAAAGCTCTAAATTTTATCTATAAATAGAGATATCCTTCTCCTTGAAATCCCATCACCAGATTCTCGGGAAATCATCACCGATTCCGAGCTCATTTCAAATCTTCATTTTGAATTGTCATCAAAGAAGATCACCGATTCCTCTCATTCAACTGTCGTCGAATTCAGGCACGAGATCTAAGCCTTGCTCTCCTTTCTTTTCTAAGTATATCACCGCCATCAAAGCCGGCGAGATTTCAAATTTTGGGGCAAATCAACTCTTATGTTTGATCCACTTTTCCTTGCATGTTTCCGGCACCGCCATCATCATCGTCGATCATTGGATGGGGGGACCGGTGGCCACGCTATCTCAGGCTATAGCCCCAGCTATCTTTTTTCTAGTAAGATCCTATGGGATCTTGGGAAAGAAGGGGACTCAAAAGAGTCCCTTGTTTTGGTGGAACGGAGGAAGAAGAAGAAGAAAAGAAAAGAAAAGAAGAGAAAAAAAAAGAAAAAGAAAAAGAAAAAGAAAAAAAGAGAAAAAAAGAAGAGAAAAAGAGAAAAAATAGAAGAATAAAAGAATAACTTCTCTCTTTCCTCTCTCCTCTCTCTTTCCTCTCTCCTCTCTCTTTCCTCCCTATAGTTTTTCTTTAGTTTTTTTTTTTTCTTTCTCAAGTTTCTCTCTCCAAAATCTTTCTTTTTCTAAAAAAATTCTTTTTTCTAGGAATAAAGGAGTTTGTGAAGTTAAAACAAGGATCGATGGATGGATCGTTGATGAACTCTGATAGAAGGTTCTAAATCGATAATTATTATATTATGAAATTTATTTATTAATATTAAGATAATTATATAAAAGATAATTTTTGGATAGCAGGATGTTGAACGAGTTCCTTAGCATCCAAGTCAAGGACTAGGTATGGATCAGTATTTGATATATTAAATCTGTCATCAATAAGGTTAAGAATTCATAATATAAATCACATACATACATACATACATATATATATATATAATATTTTGTAGATCGATAATTTGTTCTATGTGATTTGATAGTTGCTTGGTATATATTTATTGTTGAAGCATATGTGTATTGATAGCCATTCATTATATATATATATATATATGTTAAACTATATGATTTTATATGAATTATGTTTTATATATTGTTGATCTTGGTTGGATAAATTGAAGTATATATACATTCAGTTTTATAAAAAAAATATGATTTTGGTATAAAATTTATTAACAAGTATGAATTTATTTTAAGATTGCATGATGAGTGGAGGTGCACTAGACTACTCATGTATTGATACTCTGCTACAGGCCGGGAATGTAGTATTGTTGATGCCGTCATAAGCCAAAAATGTGAAACTATTAATACCCTACTACATACTGGAAATGCAGTACTGTTGATGTCCACCACAGGCCAAAAATGTGAAACTATTGATGTCCTGCCACAAGTCAAAAATATAAAACTATTGATGCCTTATCATGGACCGGAAACTTGATTGTGGTAGTCCTCGGGACTAGTCATATTATTGATGCTCTACCATAGGCTAAAGATATGAAATTATTAATATTTTGCTATAGATCGAAAATATGAAACTATTGATGTCCCACCATAGGCTAGAAATGTAGTTATGATAGTCCTCAAGACTAGCCATGTTATTGATGCATTACCACATGTCAAAAATGTAGAACTGTTGATGCCCCACCACGGGCTGGAAACGTAGTTATGGTAGTCTAGATCGAGAACTCTCAGATGATTAAATTTGATTTATGATGATCATGATGGTTATATGATATAAGATTTTGCATCGCATAGCATGCATTATTATGTATGGCCATAGTATTTTATGGCGTTACATGCTACTTTCTTAATAATTTTTATTATTATTGTGAGTATATGAAATCCTTACTCGATTGAAAAGCTCACATCTCCTACTTTTTTTCATTCTCAGAGTTATGCTGGATATTCAAATTTGATGGTGGATTAGATTCGTGATGAAATGATGAATAGATATAGAGTCACTAATATCAATCAAACAACTAAAAAATGATTGAATTTGCTAATATATAAGTTATATATTATTTTATTTATATTCGGTATTCTTTTATAAATTATGATCAATAATATTCTTGAAAGTTAAAGTTATAATAATTTTTTTAAGGTCTTGCATGATCTTTAGGACGTATTCTAGGATTCATGTGGCCGGTTGCGTGCTGACCCGGGTACTGGGTTCGAGGTATAACAAAATGATATCAGAGTCTAGGTTATGATTATTTGATACTGTAACATAAGTAATTAGGGCATGACATGACTAATATCGAAACTTAAGTTATGATTATTTGAGATTGTGACATAAATGACTAGAGACACAGTAAAAGTAACAAAGATGAATCTAGAGTTTGGATGTTAGATCATTAGGTATTATGATAAAAATAGAGAATTTGGTAAATTTATATTAGAGTGTGCAGCGGAAGTGTAGTGGCTTAAAATTATTCAAAGTTAGTTAGAAACATTGATTCTTTAAATCAAAAGTCATGATAATTGAAGAGCTCAAAAAAAATTCGATACGTATAATGGATGGAATGGATTGAGTTATTAGATGACATGATCCTATAAGATAAGCACTCTGAAAGGCAAACTAATTAGGAGCTTGAGGATGATATGAGAGTTGGATACTTTTAAAGTTTAAACCTCAAGCAAGTTAATTTTGATGATGCAATTACTTTAAGGAGAGAGAATATAATAACTCGATCAAAAAAAAGAAAGAAAAAAGAGAAACATGGGAGGAAGAAGACTTCATCGAGAGTCCTCTTCTCCCCCAAATCTCCATCGAAGAAGGGGGATTTCCTACTTAAACTTGGTTGGTGTTGGGTGGGCCAGCCACACCCTCGAGGTGTGGGGGTCTGAGCCCACGGAATGTGGGTGCCACTGTTAAAGTGAGGGTGGTACCATGTCAACGCCCCTTGGGTGGTGTTGCAGTGCTTGTCCCTAGACAAGAGTCGGCTCTGTGATAGTACGCTGGGTTGGTGCTGTGATGCTTGGTGGGGGGGTCGACTCGTGCACCCCGGGGTTGCTGCGCTGCCTGTTTTAATAGAGATAAGCCGTCACTTCTAAATAGGGACGTTTCTTTTGGATAGTTGGTTGGGGCGTCGATCCTATAGTTGGTATCAGAGTCGAAGTCATGGGTTTGAATCCCCGCAGGCAGAATTCTCGAGGGATTTTTCACTAGGGAGAATTGTTGGGTGGGCCAGCTCACACCCTCGAGGTGCGGGGGTCTGGGCCCACGGAATGTGAGTGCCACTGTTAAGGTGAGGCTGGTACCACATCAACACCTCTTGGATGGTGCTGCGGTGCTCGTCCCCAGACGAGAGTCGGCTCGGTGATAGTATGCTGGGTTGGTACTGCGGTGCTTGGTGATGGGGTCGACCTGTGCACCCCGGGGTTGCTACACTGCCTGCTTTAAGAGAGATAAACCACCACTTATAAATAGGGACGTTTCTTTTGGATAGTTGATTGGGGCATCGATCCTACAGTTGGGAAGCCCTAGATTCCATCTATAAATAAAGATATCGTTCTCCTTGAAATCCCATCACCAGATCCTTAGAAAATCACCATCGATTATGAGCTCGTTTCAAGTCTTCTTCTTGAGTTGTCATTGAAGAAGATCATCAATTTCTCTCATTCAAATTTTACCAAACTTAGATACGAGACCTAAGCCTTGCTCTCCTTTCTTTTTAAGTATGTCACAACCATTAGGGCCGGTGAGATTCTGGAATCCGATGGGGAGATCGGTGGCCGCGCCATCTCGAGCCACAGCCCAGGCTACCTTTTTTTCGATGAGATCCCCCAGGATCTTGAAGAAGGGGACTCAAAAGAGTCCCCTATTTTGGTGGAATGGAGGAAGGAGAAAATAAATAAAAAAGAAAAGAAAAGAAAGAAAAATCTCTCTTTCCTCTCACCTCTCTTTTCCCTCTTAGTTTCTCTCTCTAGTTTCTCTTTCTAATTTCCCTCTATTTTCTCTTTCCAAAATCTTTCTCTTTAAAAAATCTCTCCTAGGGATTAGAAAGTTATGTGAAGTTGAGATCAAAGATCGATAGGTGGATCATTGATAAATCTTGATGGAGAATTCTAGATCAGTAATTATTATATTATAAAATTTATTTATTAATATTAAAATTATTGTGTAGGAAGATAATTTTTTGGACAAGAGAACATCGAATGAGTTCCTTAGCACCCAGGTCAAGGATTTAGGTATAGATCGGTATTTGTTGTATTAAATCTGTCATTAATAAAGGTAAGAATTTTTGACATGGATCAGATATATATATATAAATTATTTTTTACATCGATAATTTTACTCTATGTGATTTGATAGTTGTATGTTATATATTTGTTGTTAAAGTATATGTGGTATTGATAGCCGTTTATTATATACTTATCTATTAAGCTATGTGATTTCATATGAATTATGTTTCATATATTGCTGATCTTGATTGGATAAATTGTAGTATTATGTGCATTCAATTTTGTAAAAAAAAATATATGTTTTTGGTATAAAACTTTATTAATAAGTATGAATTGATTTTAAGATTGCATGATAGATGGTTGTACATTGGACTAGTCATGTATTGATGCCCAGCTATTGGCTGAAAATGTAGTATTATTGATGACCCACTATAAGTCATATATGTGGAACTATTATGCCACACTATTGACTGGAAATGTAGTACTATTAATGCCCTACCATAAACTAGAAATATAAAACTATTGATGTCCTACCATGGGTCGGAAACGTGGTTGTGATAGTTTTTGGGACTAGCCATATTATTGATACGCATCATAGGTCGAAAATGTAGAACTATTGATGCCTCGCCATAACCCAGAAATGTGGAACTATTGATGCCCCACCATAAGCCAAAAATGTGGTTGTGGTAATTCTCGGGACTAGCCACATTATTGATACCTTGTCACCGGCCGAAAATGTAGAACTGTTGATTTCCTGCCATGGACTGGAAACATAGTTATGGTAGTTCAGAGCCGAGTACCCTAAGATGATTAAGTCTGATTTATGATGATCGTGACGGTTATATAATATAACATTTTGCATCGCATAGTATGTATTGTTATGTATGACCATAGTATTTTGTAGCATTATATGATACTTTCTTAATTATTTTTATTATTGGTACGAGTGTATAGAATTTTTATTGGGTTGAAAAGCTCACACCTTCTACTTTTCTTCCTTCTTAGAGTTGTGCTAGATATTCGAACTTGGTGATGGATTGGATTCGTTATGAAATGATGAATAGATAGAGAATCATCAATACCAATCAGATGACTAAATTTGTTAATATATAGTTGTATTATTTTTTATATTAAGTATTCTTTTATGAATCGTGACCAATGACATTTTTAGAAATTGAAGTTGTAATAAATTTTTTTAAAAAGATGTATTCTAAAATTTTTGCAGCTAGTGACGTGGTTGGCCTAAGTACCGGATTCGAGGCGTGATAAAAGCTTCTCATGATCTTCTTACAAGAATCAAAATTCTCCTGGCTGCAGACTAGAATCCAACCTCTAACAGGCATATAATACTCTTAGCATGGACTCCTCTGTTGCTTTCTTCTTGAGGAAGAACCGAATATTTCCCTCTGCTAAACAACACCACCAAGTAGCTGGGACAACTTGATCCCACCGACTTCTGAGCTCATCATGGGTGCATCTTCTTCTCCAACCAGAAGGAAATGATTCCTTCTTCGAAATAACCTGTTACATGTTTTAGAGAACAAAAGCTGGGTTGTTCATAGGTTGTGTGACATTATTCTTACCGGATCCAAGAAAAGTGTGTTAAAAGAAAATTAGTAGTATTCTTTTTTGTTAAAAAAATCATTAGTCATCAAGGCACATATATTATAGTTCCCAAAATACAGACCGTATTTTTTGGCAATTCAAGTGGTGGAGGATGCCCTCCATGATAAATCCTGGGCATTGGCAACGTACACCAGCATGGGATGGGGATCGGAGTTTGAGATCCTTAAATAGAGCATGGGAGAGGCTGAATCCTGATTTAATTAGAAGGAAAAAAAAAAAAAAAAGACTTTCGATGGAAATCTCTTCGGATCAATTTATTTCCCTCTGCTTTAAAATTCGTGCATGATTTTTGTGGGCCTGATTGTGAGTGACCGAGCAGGTCAAGTGGACCTGGCCAAGTCGATTTTTAGTAGATACGTTGAGCTGGGATATTACAAATTTTGGCTGATTTTATTCCTCCGTTACTTGTTGTATGCCCACGGAGCATCAATTCTATACATCCCACCTTGCAAGCTTACAAGTATCGGAGGGCAGGCCAACATCAGAGAAAGATATAGCTATTGATTTTAGCTAGCGCACACTTTCAAAGTTCAGATGAAAAATCTACATTGTTTAATTAAATCTTATATACATCGTGCATGATGCTCCCATCATGGCAACTTTTCATGTTATTTTTGCTGCAACTTATCCCATTGATGTTCTTTGATATTTTATAATATTCTTTAATATTAACTGAAAATATTTATTGATATTTTTTGATATTCTTTAATAATAATATAATATATTAATATGTATTAATATACCAATTTTTATTGTTAGATTGGGACATATTTTGTCCCAAATTTCAATCCACGTCATGTTAAATAGAGCTTGGATCCTTTGCATAGCAATTTTTATCAACTTGCCATTGGATCATTCTTTTTCTTTTTGTTTTTTTTTTTTAATGGAACTAAATAATTTGTTTTGAAAATGGAAAACCCTCGCTCATTCAAGAACCTGAGATCGTTTTGTCTAAATGCCAAATACACAGGTAGCTACGAAACGAGATTGCGGGGAGAGCCCTCCATTTGGCGTGATGACGACCCAGACATGGATACGTATAAGATCTTGGTAAATGTTAAATGATACAGCTAGGTAGATATTGTTTGTTAAAATGATGCTACTGTCGGCATTAATATACCTTCAACCCCGACATAATGCTCACGGAATTCTAAATTTTTTAATTTTTATTTTTATATGGCAAGACCGAAGAAAGTGAAGGCATGAGTCCAATCACAAATATGCTGCGAAGTTGCCCGGTCTGTTGTTGCCGCGTTCTCTATTTGTTTTTTTAATCATTTAAGTCGGCCCAAGGAGAGACAAAAGACCTCCATATGGCTTTCGAACTCGGAAGTCTACTCCAACGAGATCAATCTTTCGCATGTATGGATAGTACGTACGTGGTGTTTGCTTGCAGGATTAATTAATGAAAGCTATCTCGCATAGAAAAAGTTTGGATGGACATTTCGTCACGCCTTGTTCATTAAATTAGCCACCAAATTTGTTAAATTTAAATAATCAGAAATTTTTTTTAAAAAAAAAAATAAAATTTTATATAAGAAAGGAATCATGAATAAAATTTGAAAGAAATAATTTATAAATCATAATTAGAAAATAAAGAAATTTGAATCAGAGGCATGCGAGATTTTGCAATAAAAGTATTATTATTCCTGTACCATGTAGCTTGGATATCTCTAAAGCTTTCAGGATGCAACCGAGTCCTATCTCAACTTTGCTCCTCCTTCTTGTTATAGCATGAAGAGCTGAAAGGCTTAAACTGTCCAACTCCTTCAGTTACCCGAAATCGATACTTTTGAAAGTATACAAAATGTGGAAACAAAATAGTAGTAGAAATGGTTTTTTTTAAAAAAACGTAGGTAACTGGAAAGAGAAAAGAGCGGAGAAGATGTAATTTCTGAAATATCTCCATTTTAATCATCAATCCATCCCGGTATTGCATGAATCCCTTTTTTCCACAATATTAGTGATTAAAACTTAGTTTAGTATATTATAAGCGCTAATCCTGAAACCATTAATATCAGAAATGAAATTGTTGCTAATTTATATTAGAAAATATCAATACTTAGATTGCTGAAGTTTTTTTATAACAAGCAGGAATATCTATCAATTAAAAATAATTTTATTGGTGATACACTAACAATGTGCATTGCAACTTTGCAAGCATATTTATAAAACTAATAAAAGAAAATCACATGACGAGAATGTACCAAGAGCACAGATCATGGTCCAGAGACTAGTCAGGTAACAGCTCTAATGAACGAGTGAGTGATCTTTACATATCTTGGGATAATAATTCTATGTTCGAATTGGGTTCTGGCATGACATTTTTGTAGTGATCCTGGTGGCTCTTGTTGGAAAGGTTCCATCATTTTTTAGGGAAAAAGAATGGACAATAACTTGTTTTTGATACCTAATGGATATCCCGATCCAACCTTCACCTAACCCGAATCTTGACCTGACTCAGTCCTTCAGTGGATTAGGTGTGGAACAAAAATTAGTCCCGAGTCCTCGAACGGGTTTTGGGACGGATTTAGTAACCGACCTGAAAGTCTTAGCTCCAGAAGCATCAAAAGATTTTTTTTTTTTTTTTTGTGGTTGGGGGGGGTTGGTAGGTACCGAGAGACTTTTTCCAAGAAGGTAGCTGGAAGTTTATCCTCGTACACGGTGTTAATAGAATCTAGAATGGGCGACACGCACCTTCGGGGATAAGAACGTCAATGTGGACAAAGACGTAGCCGCACTTGTACATTGGCCCAGTGCGGCACGGAAGGCATCGTTTACTAATAAAACAATTAAAGAAATTATAGTATTCCAATATATCTAATCGTTATTCCCAAGTTTGTCATGAAAATGGATTGACCTGAATTTTTTTTTGATGATTCGGTCAAAGGAAATATCATGGCAGTCCAATTCATCCTTGTTCTCTTTTGGACACAACCTTGATTAGTTGGAAACATTTTCTTACACACTTGGCTTGCTTGGTTTACATTTATAGTTATTGGGATGCTAGCTGATAGAGCTTATATCTTTTGCAAGGAGGAACGAGAAATTTATCGTCCTCCTTCACACGTATCTATTTCTGGGTTATATAATGACACCTTCAAAATTCATACAGAATGTGATTCAAAGGTCAACATCATGCATGAAAAAAAAGGACCATCATTCTTTCATGCAAAAAATATAATCCAAACCCCAGGAATGCAAGCTAAATGTAAGCGAACTACCAAGCCAACAACAAATTAATGTGGATGGATAAAAATACCAAGCTAAGTAGCCCGTGGTAGAGCTAGCGTATATACATTGTACGGTAGCTGCAAATAGTCCTGGTGCAACCATAGGGTACGTGGGTCAAGATGACGACGAGATGCTCTGCTCCCTGTCGTGTGTTTCATGCGGTCCCGTGGACCTGCTCTACATTTCCAAACTCATTTTGGATGCAAACCAATTAGCGGTCTCCGATCTGCCAAAGGCTATAAACAAATTGCCGTCCAGGATATCACTTATGACTTTTCTCATTCAATTTTCTTTGTTAATTTTGCTGTCAATTCTTACGAGTCTACATCTCAGGAACTTGCTCGGAACCTTCCTAGGGGCTTTCCCATGGAATACGTCAATTGCCACCGTCATGAAGAGCTTAAAAAAGTCTTTCGTCGGATTGTATATAGCATTCTGAAACCCCAATCCAAGCTTCCAAGCTCAGAAGGTTTCCTCTCCTTCAATCCAAGCTCAGGAAACCCCACCCAAGCTTCCAATTAAGCTCACAAATTTTCGCTTCCTTCAACCCCTTCCTCCCTCTTTCCAATAAGGGAACCACAGTGTGATTGAGAAAACTTCTCTCTACCCTCTTTTGGTACCCAAACCTTCTCAAGGACATTGCACTGGGCTTGCACAAGAGCCAATAATTTTTGTTCGTTCTTACCATGCTATACCCTCTCATATACATATATGGCTATGAAGCCCCATCACCAACAAAACACAAAGGCAAACGGTAGATGTACTTTCTTACTCCTTTCTGCTGCTGATAAGTTGATCACCTACTATTTCTCCTCTATAATCTATTCTCTAGCTAGTTATCCCTCCATTCTTCTAGTCCATCGAACCCCTGCTGCTCTGAATGGCTGGTTCACCAAACCACTCAAGGTCAGCTTCCACCAAACTCCGTTACTCCTCTTACCATCTCACACTCATTTTCCAGTTTCATGAGATTTAATCGCAGTCCAAGTTCAGCACGACACCTCTCATTAATTTCCAAAGAACAATCTTCACTTTATAGATTCACCATCTCCGATAATCCCATAGCTCCTGCCTACTTCTTGTTCTTGTAAGCTTGTAGCCATAGAAGCTCTGATCAAAGGAAATTTTGGTTATCGATTTCCACGTTAAAACATGAAGACAGAAGCAGCAACCTGCAGCTCCGCAGAACGTCAAAAGAAAGAGTGGTCCTTCTTCGGTTGGCTGAGCTGCATTCTCTCGCCACCCAAGAAGGGAAAGTGCGAAAAACCCAAGCCCATTGGGCCCCCAAAAACATATAGGTTGCTGTTGGATGGGCCAAGCATCCCGGAATTCGACCGGGTATTTCGCTTCTTCGACGAGAATGGTGATGGGAAGATCTCGCCGGTGGAGCTCCAGAGCTGCATGCGGATGATCGGCGAAGATCTGCCAATAGAGGACGTAGCAGCCCTTGTGGAGTCCATGGACTCCGATGGTGATGGTTGTTGGGCTTCGATGACTTCATTAAGTTGGTAGGCCCTAAAGAGGAGGAAGAGAAAGGGGCGAGTTTGCGGGAGGCTTTCCAGGTGTACAAGATGGACGGCCATGAGTGCATCACACCCACCAGCCTCAAGAGGGCACTTGGCAAGCTTGGGGAGTCCAAAACAATCGAGGAGTGCACGGCCATGATTCGCCAGTTCGATACCAATGGGGATGGTGTGGTCAGCTTTGACGAGTTCAAGATCATGATGCTATGATTGGATAGACATGGTCTGGTTGGGAGGCACCTTTTGATTTGTAGGTTCATGCCTGCCATTTGATATGTGGATCAATGACAATGCATAGCACCAATCATCATAGATACCTTCGAGGTAATCCATGTCGGCATAGATCATCAATATTAGTTTATTGAAGCTGCTTATCAAGTGGGCCAGGCCGAGATTGGGCCTAGCTGAGACCAGAGAACATAAACAGTGTTCTAGGCTCGAGCCTCCTTCTCAGGCCAGAGCCCGTTCCATACGAAGCTTCGAGTTTTCTTGCTGAGCCTTGGGCTTTCTTGGAGAAGAAGAAAGTAGGGAGATAAGGAGGTGGCTAGGATCTTGGAGGTGGAGATGATACAAGGAGGAAGCATTGAGGCTAGGATGACTTGAGGATTGAGGAGGAAACATGGAAGCTGGGACCTATGAAGAGGAGGAGAGGAGGCTTTGATGATGTGAGAAAGAGATGGGGAGGTCAGGACAATACAAGGAGGCGATAAAAGATGAGACAATACAAAGAGATGGAGAGGAGGATAGGATGATACAAGGACTAGAGAGGAGATAGGCATACCAGGAAGGAGGCGAGCATGTTGAAGGCTCAAAGAGGAAATTAGGAATCCAAGATTCTAAATTATGAGTTGGGAATGGGTCCAAGCCAAGTCTGGTTCAAGCTTCGCTTAATGTAAACTTGAGCTCCGCTCGTTTTAAAATCAAGCTTGATTTTTAGATCCGACATAATCTATCGGGCGGAAAATTATGATTCAAGCTCATTTTAAAAGAGCCAGGCAGGCCACCCAATGTATGAGCAGGTCAAAGCAATCCTTCCTCATCTTGGTTCAATAGTTATTTATCTTGGAAGTGGTGGTAAAGTGTCACGCCCCGAATCCAATACCGGAATCGGCTACGCGACCGGCCGCACAAATCCTAGGTTTTACCCTAAAGATCATGCAAGGCCTAATTACACCAGAGTCAACATATCAAAAGAAAACTAATATCATATAATTAATCAGGTAGCATCCATTTATTAAATCAGTCAACTATTGATCTACTGATTTACAACAAGCATCAGTAATCGAAACTAAACTCTAACTCTAACTAACTCAGCATGTATAGGTCTTCGTCTCACGCCTAGCCCAAATCCTGTCACGTGTCCTGAGTCTCTGAAAATTTAAAAGGATAGAAAGTGAGCTATACAGCCCAGTAAGGCATCTATATGATCATTCTAAGTAATAATATAATTTTCTGAAACAATAAAATCCCAATATGATATGTCAATGCAATCAAATGATTTCAGCCTCATGTATTACAAACTTTGATAACATTTTAATTTTTTCCTTGTAATTTCCATTACGTAATCTTTATCTTTAGGGTCCTGGACTAGCCATGGTCATGTACCAGCCCATGACTGGCAACCACAAAGCGACCATGTATACTATAGTCGGTCCTGCTCACGTACTAAGCCCGTGGCTCGGCTGTCCCACATACTATCCGCCCGTGGCCGGCTCCCATGTACAAAGCCCGTGGCTCAGGCTGTATAACCACGGTGCAACCGTAGCATGGCTAGACCAAACACCTTATTTACATCAATAACACTTGTCAAAACATCTTTTATGACCTCTCGACAACCGGTACCGTGGTCCAATGCACTCGATAACCGATGTCATGGTCCAACACATTGTATTAACCGATATCGTGGTCCAACCCACTCGATATCCGGTTTCATGGTTCAACTTGTTTAGCAATCCGGTATCATGGTCCAACTCATCCTGATATCAATTTTCTCTATAACATCATGCATGTAATACCGACGACAATAATGTTAAAAAAATATATTATCTATCACAAGAAAATAACTATGCCACATTATATATATCATACGTGTAAATGCATATATAAACTCATGCATAAAAAAATGATCGATACAGAATTTCCTTACCTTATCGCCAATCCTAATATATTGGACACTAGTCAGTACCCGAATTTTTTGCACGATGCCTCCCTGCTCAGAAAACCGATTCCCTACATTAATAAATAATTTAATTAAAATCTAAATTCCCGAATTTCATGAATTTCGAGAAAATCCCTGGATTCTCTCCTCTTCATTCTCTCTCCTCTTTCTCTCTCTTCCTTCTCTCTCTCTCTCTTCTCTCTCTCCTTCTCTCTCCTATTATTATTATTATATTATTATTATTATTATTATTATATTTTTTTTTTATGGACCGAACCAATATATATATATATATATATATATATATATATTTTTTTTTTTCTCCCGAACCCAAAACCAAACCACCCCTTTTTTTTTTTTTCTTTCTCTTTTCTTCCTTCTTTTCTTCTTTCTCCCGAACGGCCCCTCCCCTTGCCTCGCCTGAACCAAACCGATCCGGCCTTTCCCCCCCGGCTACTGGCGACCTAGGAAGAAGGTCTCCGGGAAGACATCTCGCAGACGGCGGCGGCGAAGCCACCCGTGGATCCACAGTCCCCAATCGGAAATTAGGTTCCCCCCCCCCCCCCTTTTCCTTAAAAAAATACTCATAAAAACCCTTACCTGACTTCACCGGACTCCTAGATGCTCGCTAGAGAGGAAGAAGTGCCGTGGAGGGAGCCCGATGGATTTGTGTCGACGACGGTGGAGGGGATTTAAAAACAACTCCCGACGATTCCTTCGACGTTTGGGAAACGAACTCCACCTATCGGAGTTCCATTCCAACTAAACCTCATTGCCGTCCATCTCTCTCTCTCTCCCTCGACTTCTCGGCGAAATCCTCGATCGGATGAGGAAGAAGGTAATCCCATGTTCCACTCCGCCTCCCTCTCCTCTGTTTTTTTTTTTTTTTCGTTGGTTTGGGTTGAAGTCAGCTGGGCCTGCCGACTTCAGCCCAAGCCGAATATTACATTCTCCTCCCGTTAAAATAATTTCGTCCACGAAATTAGCTTGATTGAGATTTTTTTTTTTTTTAAAACCTTAAGAATAACCAACCCTCATGTTATTCGATCTCCAACTTCCAATTAGTCACCTCTTAAGGTATTTACTTTCCAAGTCTTATTCAAAACTTATCCTTTCTCATTTATATTTCAGATCAAATTTTTGACATTCAATCCATATCCTAATCACTTATGTCATAGTTCTGAGTCCATGTTATGTCTTAACAACCACTAGGTGATTTCCAAATCACAAATTTCCAGTCTCGAATAATCATGACTTGAATTCCGATATCACTCACATCTATCAAAATCACTTATACCATAGTTCCAAATCATCATAATCTAAGGTCTAACACTATTCTTGTCATATCTTAATAATCACCATGTCAATATGATTTTAATCACTTGTATAACCATCCCAGATGGTCATAACCTACTCATACATGTCACTACTGAATTGGATGCATTGGCATCCTGCTGGGTGAGTGCGTACACCCGTCCTTGGGTACCTAACATATGTTGTCCTCCTTGTTGAAGTCCGTCACGCGATGCTTGAGGCACTTGACGCTGTGACCCTTGACCAAGACGACATACAGCTGCAGTGTGACCCTCCTTTCCACAATTGAAACATTTTCCTCCTGGCCAGGTGCAGTCTCGCTTAAGGTGCGGTCCACCACACCGGTAGCACTGGATATCATCCCTTTGTCTAGTTTTGTCATCTGGTGCAGCGGTGTCAAGTTTCCTTGCCTTTGCACTGATATTTCCATTAGATTGATCCTGAAATTCCCCTGATCTGGATCTTTTCTTCAAAGCTTTTTCTCTCTCTGCTTGAGCAGCATCCAGTCCTCTTTCTACTATCAGTGCCTTATTAACCACTTCTTTATAGGTGGTAAGTTCGAATACAGACACCTGATGCTGAATCCGACTTCTCAATCCATTTTCAAATTTTTTGGCCCGGATTCCTTCATCCATTATCAGTGATGGAGCATATCTCGATAATTCTTCAAACCTTGCTGCATACTGAGAAACAGTTAAACTATCCTGCTCAAGCGATCAAATTCCTGGAATTTCTGTACCCGAACACTTTGAGGAAAATACCTCTCATAGAAAATCCTTCTAAAATCTACCCAGGTATATGGTACATCAGTTGGTCCTTGCTTTCCAAGCTCTAATTCTCACCAAGCAGCTGCCTCATCTTGCAATAAAAAAGTAGCGAAGGTAACCTTCTCCCCTTCTGGACACCACAAGGCTTGGAAAACTTTTTCAACAGCTTTCAGCCATCCCTCTGCCTCCATGGGATCAGAAGTCCCCTTGAATACCGGCGGCGCATACTTCTTGAGATTTATTAGTGTAATTGGCCATTCTTGAGGAATTCTGATTTCTGGCTGTTGTCGTTGTAATAACAACTGTTGCATAAATTGCTGCTGTTGCTGTTGGGCTTCCATAAATCTTAGTGTATCAGCTCTTGCAGTAGCTTGCTACTGCACTAAAATTTGCAATAGCTGAGGAAGACCCATCTGGTCCCCAGGCTGAACTCCAGATCCACCCGGTGTTCCTGTTTCAGCAGTTCCAGTCTCCGGGGTGTTATCCAAAGGATTGGGCACTGGTTCATGGTGATGATCCTCATTACCAGTGTTGTCCACTAGATTCGGCATTGGGTCCTGTGGATGTTCTTCATTATCAGATAAAGCTCCAGCATTCACATGCTGCTCAATAGGATCCCAAGCATTTGCTCCATCCGCAAATCTTGTGGGCCTTCTAACACGTCTACGTCCACTACCACGCGCCATGGAAAACCTACAGCAATCGTTGTTAGTATAAAACTAATACTCAGATGGTCAAAACAATCATGACATAATATCTACCCCACATATGGATCAACCCACACTCTCTCTCGTTGAACTTATATCCTAAGATCCTAAAACCTGGTTTGCTCTAATACCACTCTGTCACGCCCCGAATCCAATACCGGAATCGGCTATGCGACCGGCCGCACAAACCCTAGGTTTTACCCTAGAGATCATGCAAGGCCTAATTACACCAAAGTCAACATATCAAAAGAAAACTAATATCATATAATTAATTAGGTAACATCCATTTATTAAATTAGTCAACTATTGATCTACTGATTTACAACAAGCATCAGTAATCGAAACTAAACTCTAACTCTAACTAACTCAGCATGTATAGGTCTTCGTCTCACGCCCAGCCCAAATCCTGTCACGTGTCCTGAGTCTCTGAAAATTTAAAAGTATAGAAAGTGAGCTATACAGCCCAGTAAGGCATCTATATGATCATTCTAAGTAATAATATAATTTTCTGAAATAATAAAATCCTAATATGATATGTCAATGCAATCAAATGATTTCAGCCTCATGTATTACAAACTTCGATAACATTTTAATTTTTTCCTTGTAATTTCCATTACGTAATCTTTATCTTTAGGGTCCTAGACTAGCCACGGTCATGTACCAGCCCATAACTGGCAACCACAAAGTGACCATGTATACTATGGTCGGTCCTGCTCACGTACTAAGCCCGTGGCTCGGTTGTCCCACGTACTATCTGCCCGTGGCCGGCTCCCACGTACAAAGCCCGTGGCTCAGGCTGTATAACCACGGTGCAACCATAGCATGGCTAGACCAAACACCTTATTTACATCAATAACACTTGTCAAAACATCTTTTATGACCTCTCGACAACCGGTATCGTGGTCCAACCCACTCGATAACCGATGTCATGGTCCAACACATTGTATTAACCGATATCGTAGTCCAACCCACTCGATATTCGGTTTCATAGTTCAACTTGTTTAGCAATCCGGTATCATGGTCCAACCCATCCAGATATCAATTTTCTCTATAACATCATGTATGTAATACCGACGACAATAATGTTAAAAAAATACATTATCTATCACAAGAAAATAACTATGCCACATAATATATATCATACGTGTAAATGCATATATAAACTCATGCATAAAAGAATGATCGATACAGAATTTCCTTACCTTATCGCCAATCCTAATATATTGGACACTAGTCAGTACCCGAATTTTTTGCGCGATGCCTCCCTGCTCAGAAAACCGATTCCCTACATTAATAAATAATTTAATTAAAATCTAAATTCCCGAATTTCACGAATTTTGAGAAAATCCCTGGATTCTCTCTTCTTCCTCTCTCCTCTTCCTTCTCTCTCCTCTTTCTCTCTCTCTTCCTTCTCTCTCCTCTTTCTCTCTCTTTCTTCTCTCTCCTCTTTCTCTCTCTTCCTTCTCTCTCCTATTATTATTATTATTATTTTTTTTTTTGGACCGAACCAATATATATATATATATTTTTTTTTTTTTCTCCCGAACCCAAAACCAAACCCCTCCTTTTTTTCTTTTTTTTTTCTTCCTCTTTTCTTCCTTTTCTTCTTTCTCCCGAACGGCCCCTCCCCTTGCCTCGCCTGAACCAAACCGATCCGGCCTTTCCCCCCAGCTACCGGCGACCTAGGAAGAAGGTCTCCGGGAAGATATCTCGCAGACGGCGGACGGCGGCGGCGAAGCCACTCGTGGATCCACAGTCCCCAACCGAAAATTAGGTTCGCCCCCCCCCTTTTTTCCTTAAAAAAAATACTCATAAAAACCCTTACCTGACTTCGCCGGACTCCTAGATGCTCGCCGGAGAGGAAGAAGTGCCGTGGAGGGAGCCCGATGGATTTGTGTCGACGACGGTGGAGGGGATTTAAAAACAACTCCCGATGGTTCCTTCGACATTTGGGAAACGAACTCCACCTATCGGAGTTCCATTCCAACTAAACCTCGTTACCGTCCATCTCTCTCTCTCTCCCCCGACTTCTCCGGCGAAATCCTCGATCGGATGAGGAAGAAGGTAATCTCCTGTTCCACTCCGCCTCCCTCTCCTCTGTTTTTTTTTTTTTTTCGTTGGTTTGGGTTGAAGTCGGCTGGGCCTGCCGACTTCAGCCCACATAAAGTTTGTCACTTTTCAGAGAATGACTTCAAAGAGAAATGGGACTTGGATGATCCCAGCTAGTGCAACTGTCCAAGCTCCCAAGAAGAGGGTTCCTACAAGTGGGCTTGAAATCTGAGAAAGTTTATTGGATTCACATAATGAGTGCTTGGAAATTTTGCACTCGAAATGCCATCTGTCTCCAATAGCCATACAAATCCTCTATTTACATGTTGGTCGAAGCAAACTTTCAAGTTCACAAAACAGGTAGACCTAACATTACACTCCTCGTAGAGAAGTCATACATTGAAACACTGTATTGTTTTTTTTCGTGAGGACATGTGTGAGGGATTTTTTTTTTTTTGTTTAATTAGCATGTAAGGGATTTCTTTGATTCTGAAGCATTTCTTATCTACTTAAGTCATGAGTAATGGATACGCAACTTGGCATGAGAACCTTCTATGATGTCTGGGAATTACATTTATGTGAAATCCCCATAGAAGGGTGAGGATGATGAAGGGGAAGTTGAAGGAATCAGAAGGAACACCATCGTCCCTCAATTCTTAAGATTTTTTGGTTTTTAGGCAACTTTGCCTGTTGATTCTCTCTCACTGAAATTTCTCCAATCCAATTACTCCATGGTGCATTAGCGACATCGATTGCATGGATATGGGTTCAAGTATCTAAACCGTTAGGATTTAAAGACTAGACCCATCCAAATGATAAAAAAATTTGGGGTGGTTTTCCAAGCATGCACGAACTGAAGCAATCAAGTTTGAGAATAATGAGCTACGTGACAACTTCCTATATATTTGCAAAGATGCCATCAAAGCTAATACTGAGCCACCAAACTTGAGGCATGAATTTTGATTGATAGCCTTAGGCCTAGGGATTCACCAGCTTAGAATGCATATAAAACTAACCAAACCAATTAATCATGCAATGAGAAAAATTGCACCAAAAGCAATCTTTACATCTCTCACCATCTAGAAGAAATGTGACATCCAAGTAAGATAAGTAATGGGGGACTACTTTTACTCCATGATAAGATGGTAGATATTGTATAGGACTCATGGCTTTGCATATGAGATATTATCCATTTTGGTTTATAAGTCTCACTTTTTTATCGTTTCAATTCCAATTCAAAAGGAAGCGCACCTCAAAGCCCCTTGTCCTGGCTATTTGTAGTTCAGTGATTTTGTTCCTCTTGAATGGAATCACATATATGAGGGTGTCTTATATGGAAAGAATGCTTCTTTCCTTATAAGCTAAAATTTTTCTTGACTCGTAACTAATATGGGATTAATGATGCCCTCCCACCATGACAGTAGCTATAGCACCATTCATGCCGACAAATATAGTGAAACTCTGTATTATAGAAGAATTGTGGCATGATGCTTGGACATGAAGAAGTATGATGTATAGCTTTGCTATTAATATTGCTTGAATGTATCATGTTCTTGAAGGGTCCAGGGCATACATATTTCCTCTTCTCAAGCAGTATCTTCAAGTTTATAGAAGACAAACTTGAGTTGCCACCAACTCCTCAAGCTAGCTGATTTCAAAAAGAATAACCGAAAAACTATCAATTTGAGAAAGTTGTTTTTGATATGGATAGGAAGAAATAAAACATCTCCCCCAATTTATTCAAAGAAAATGGTGATTACAAGAGAAAAAAAAAAAAGGATAAGGCTAAAAAAAAAGCCAACAAGGAAGAAAACAAAGAAAAATGAAAGTACATGACAAAGCTCAAGAGAGCAAGAAAAAAAGACATAGCAAAACAAATCTCTATGCCAGAGTAGAAACTATAAATATGGGACTTTACACCAAATTTATCGATTGCCCTCTACAAAATTCATGAAGCTAAAAGTTTCCATGTCTTGAAGGCGTGCAAATTTTACCGAGGAATATTATAAATAGATGAAGTTCACTAGAGTTTGTAAACAAGTCCTTAACTAACTTAGTAGTAATTATGGTGCTCGTGCACCATCCATATCACAAATTCCTTATATAATTGTTAGGTTTCGTCTACGATGCATCTTTCAAGAAAACTGATTTTCTCGTCTCCTTTCCTGGCCTTGCATTCTTGAGAAGAAAACCATAAAAAAAGCCAGAGTCTAGCAACTACAAGGCAGTGGAACAAAACCAGGAAGAGCTAGAAAGACAATCAACCAATAGAGGGTGCTATAATGGAAGCAATTGTTGTCCATAAAGTCTGATGAAGAGGTGTTGATTTTCCAAAATATAGATAGTACCAACTTGAAAAGTTTGAAAAATTATATGGAGAATAGTAAAGATGGTTTGCTTGTTATTCAGGAAGAGGCGGCATTGCTTTCCCTCCAAATTTCTCGGCAAATGGCAAGCAATAATTGGTCACCTCCTCTCCTAGTGAGCTTGCATTTGTTCTTGATCCTCCAAGTGGTTCAAAGATCGAGAAAGTTCGAAGGACGTTCCTTCAAGTTCAGTTGCAGCTTTTAAGTAGTCTAAATTGGCTCCTCACAATATACAACCACTGCTTATGTTCCACCTTTTTTTTGCAAGGATATCGCCAATATGCTAATAACATTGCAAAAATTGAGAGTGTAAGCTATGGGCCTGGGTTGAAGTCGGTAGACCTATCCAACTTCAACCCAAACGAAAAAAAAAAAAAAATGAGACGAAGACCGGAACAAGAGAAGGAGAGGCGGAGTCGAACAGGGCTTCTCCGACCGAATTCTTCGCCGGAGAAATCGGTGGAAGTGTCGTGGAGGGGAGGGAAGTAATCGACAATGAGTCCGGGACGGTGAAAACCCTAATTGGATGGGGTTTGATTTCCAAACGGCAGTGAAACCTCGGTGATTTTTCTTTTAAATTTCCCTCACCCGCCACCGATTCGAGCCTCATCGGGCTCCTTCCACGTGACGTCCTCCTCTCCGGCCAGCAACGAAGAACTCTTCAAGCACCGGTAAGTCTCTTCCAAATTTTTGGGAATTTTTTGTTGTTTTTTTTGGATTTTTCGTTTCGGTTTGGATTGTGGCCGTTCGCCGTCGCCGCTGCAGTCGCCGCCATCGTCGTCGCCACCGCCTGTCGTCGCCGGTCCGAGAAGCCTGCGGCAACCACCGTGGGTTGCCGGCAGTTGGGTGGGGGGAGGACCCGGTTCGGCCGGCTGAGGAAGAGACGCAGGGGTGTTTGGGAGAAAGAAAAGAAAAGAGAAAGAAAGAAATGAAAAGGAAAAAAAAAAATATATATATATATATATATATATATATATATATATATGATAAGAGGAGAGAGAAGGAGGAGAGAGAATGAGGAGAGAGAAAGAGGAGAGAGAAGGAAGGGAGAGAAGGAAGAGAGAGAAAATCAGGGATTTTTCAAGATTTGAGAAAAAATTGAGAATTTAGTTTTAATTAAAATTATTTATCTATGTAGAGAATTAGTCTCCTGAGCGAGAAGGCGTCGCACCGATTTCGAGTACGGATTAGTACAGGCGTGGATAGCTGATTTGTAAGGACTTCTAAACTTGATCACCCGTAATATTAATATATTTTACATGACCTGATTTGATCCGAGCATATATTAAATATTTTTCATGCATGGTAGTTTTTGGATAACATGATTTGATTTCCGGGTTACGGAACGAGTTTGTTGTTAATGTTGTTTGCATTTACCAAGTGATCTTGAAATGTGTTTGATTGTGATATCGATCGTTGGAAAGTGACATGATCTGACTATGTGAGAAGAAATGATAAAGTGTTAAGTGAACTGGTGTTTGGACTAGCCATGACACGGCGGTACCGTGGTTTCTCAATGTGCCCGTCACAGGCTGGAGTGTGATAATTTGTGTGCCAGTCACAGGCTAGAGTGTGACAATAGTGTGCCCGTCACAGGCTGGAGTGTGACAGCAGTGTGCCCGTCACAGGCTGGAGTGTGACAATAGTGTGCCAGTCACAGGCTGGAGTGTGACCGTGGCTAGTCCAGAATACTAAAGATAATGGTTAAATAATGGAAATTCTGAAAGGAAAAATATAATAAAAAAAGAAAAGAAAAGTTTTTGGTTAAACATGAAATCTGAATTGTTTGATTTCGTCACATGTTATGCTAATGTTTTGCTGTTTTCATATACATGTATATTATTATTGATGATCATTTGGAACCATTACTGGGCTATGTAGCTCACTCCCTATCATTTGTTTTCTTTCAGAGAACCAGGATACTTAAAAAGGATCTGGGCTGGGCGTGAGACGGAGCTTCATAATTGTTGAGCTATTTAGTTAGTTAGTTTCGGTTACTGATGTTGTGATTCAGTAGACCATTTAATGACATCGATTTAAATACTGAATTGTACATTTGTTATTGGATTATTTATATAATATTAATTTAACTCGGATATGTTTGAATTGTGTGTACCTAGGCCTTGCATAATCTCTAGGGTAAAACCTAGGGTTTGTGCGGCCGGTCATGTAGCCGATTCCGGTACTGAATTCGGGACGTGACAGAGAGGAATGTTTTTTATTATTATTTATTAAGGGTTCATCCCTTTATATATAACTTAGGTAGGTTATGTATAGTAACACATTTCTCATATTCTGCTGTACCAAAGATAAGAGAGATAAAAATAAGAGAGAGAATCAATAGAATTAACTCAGAAATAGAAAAAATCATCCCTTCCCATATATATACTGAAAGAGAAAATGATAGAAATGGAATTGAGGGACAGTAATATATGCTAATATATGTGTCACGTCCCGATCCAAAACCTGAATCGGCTACACGACCGGCCACATAAGCCCTAGGTTTTATCCTAGAGATCATGCAAGGCCTAAACTTCAATTCAACATCCAAATAGTGGTACGGAACAAATTTCACTAATTATTTATTTATTTCAAGAATTTTTTATAAAATTCAACTGAAATTTAATATAAACTCAAAGATCAACACCTAAACCCTAGCTCCTCACTGACTGGTCCCAAAGCCCAATTGATCTTCGGTATCTGTAACAAAAACATAGAAAAAAATAGGGATGAGCTACACAAGCTCAGTAAGTTATCAACACCTCCAGTATACATACACAAATATGCCATTAATAAATATCAAGCACAAACACACCATACAATAAAATGTCCATCAATATATTAATATATATCCAGCAACATGATGCAAATATGTATACTTAATCTCAACCGACACTGACACGACTATGGATAGCCAACCATTTACTTTACTCTTATAGTCCTTTTGACTATGACCACGATCAGCCCGTGGCTCGCCCCACAAGAGACTAGATCATAACTCACATACCGAAACCGGTCATGCGCCAGTGATCGCCCCACTGGAGGCCCGCAAGGAAAACTAGCTCTGAGTATCACACGAGAAACATGCATCCTCTGTATGTGCCTGCCATGCATGGCTAAAATAAGGCAACTAGCTCCTGACTCACATACCGCTCATCGGTCATGTGCCAGCGATCGCCCCGCTGGAGGCCCACAAGGAGACTAGGTCCTCGTATGATCATAGTCGGACTAGAAAGCACCCACACCAATACAATGCACCCACACCAGCACAATGCATGCACCCAATGCAATCCAATGCAAATTAAAATATATTACATGCATTTAATATTTCATAACATATTTGGCATATAATATCAGAGGTCAAGATAACTTACAGAAAAGAATCCACCAACAAGTACAATTCAAATCTAGATCTAATCCTCCAAGGACAATGATGATCCTGACCAACAATTTAAACATATAATTAATTTCTATAAAACTAAAATGGAAACTAAACTATCATGGGCACTCTCATCAATTCAGTTCTAATCCTGGTCCAAAATTTACCTTTCCTCTCTTTCTCTTCTCTCTCCTCTCTCTCCTCTTTCTCTCTCCTCTTTCTCTTCCATGATGGTGAGGGACCTTGTGGGTGAGCCACCGACGGTAGCTCCAGCCACCGGGAACCACCCGCGACGGACTCTCAGGTAGGTTTTTCTCTCTTTATATTATTTTATTTCTTCTCCCTTTTCTTTTTCTTCTTTTTTTTTTCTTTTTCTTTTCTCCTCATGGAACAGACCCCCCCCCCCGTTTTATTTTATTTTATTTTTCTTTCTTTCTTCCACTCTTCTCTCTTCTTCTCCACGGAAGAGCTTCTTCCACCCAAACTCTCCATGTTCCTTTTTGGCGTCAACTCAACCGAGACCCCCCCCCCCCCCCCACGACGGTGGCCGGCGATGCTATGGAAGGATTGCCGGAAAGCAGATCGACGATCAGAGGATATGGTGGCGCGACCACCACCGGTCCACGGCCCCACGACTGAAATGAAACAAATCCAAAAAAATAAAAGAAAACTCACCGGCCTCACTGGACTGTTGGATGCTCGCCGGAGAGGGGAGACGACAGCTTGGAGAGGAGTTAAAAGCTTGATCGGGCGATGGTGGAATGGGATTTAAAGAAAACTCTCGACGGATCTCCCTCGCCATATGGGAAGTAACCACCACCCGATCGAAGTCCAAACTTATCCCAAATACGCCTCCGACAAAGTCCCTCTCCTCCACGTCTCTGCCCTCGAAATCTCCGACAAAAATGAAGGCCAGACGAAGCTAATCCCAGCTCCCCTGTTTCGGTTCTCCGTCTTTCTTTTTTTTTTCTGGGTTTCGGGTGAAGTCGGCAAGGACTGCCGACTTCAGCCCATGACGCGCAAAAGTCGGGCAGGCCTCTCACAATATGTAACCTGTATTTTATGACCAACCATAAGAAAATCTTTACCTTTTTCAGGGCAAGCAATTAACTTCCAAATCACTCTAGAGAAAGGTCACCTCAAACCACTAAAACTAAGGAATTTGTAAAAAGAATCAACAGAAAGCAAACAAGAGTAATTGATCTTTTGAATCGACACATCCACCATATAAGTATGCTCAATTGTGTCCCAAAATATTGGAGGAGGATACAATCTTTTTTTACTATATTCAGGAGGTTACAGGAACTCCGCTTCACAAATGAGTTCAAAATGCATCGTAAAGTACCTCAAGATGGAAGTTACATGAAAAAATTATTCCATAATGTTAGCTTACTCTTTGCTTGTTGTTCTCACTCATCATCAAAATGTGAATTATAGTTCCCAAAGACATGTTAATCTCGTGGTCATATTGAATTATAATTTCCTATTCTTTGCTTGTTGAGTCGCATTCGCCATGATATATGGTCTAACAATTAAGAACAACTAAGCTTGATCTATTACTGAGGGAGATGATTAAATGACATCATGCCTTCAAATGAAAGTGGCAAGAAAATTAGATTAATTGTATTGATCCCAAGGGAATAAATGACTATGAGATTCCATCAAGGGAATTATCTTAATAATGCTTACCATCAAAATTGTTCTTATTAACAACACACAATGTGGGGTGGGGCTAGGCTTCTCAAATTTGATCATAAGTCTTGGAAGCAGCTGATTAACTACTTTTACTTTAGAAAAGTTAAAGCTTTCAGCCTCTTGGAACCTTAAATGCAAATGCTTCAGCAATTGGAAGGATGTAATTAATTGTCTTTCGCCCTCAAGGAGCAAAATTCAATTTATAGTCGATAATGGCTTAAATATGCTTTTCTGAAAAGGTGCTTGGATCCACCTCCTATGTTGCGGAGCATTTAGAAGAGGTGTTGTGGATTGATGCTGAGGTTGCTTCATCATCGTTCTATAATATTTTGTTTTTTGGCTCTATTGATTGTATTCATACTTGATTTGTGTGAGCACCATGCCTTATCCAAAAAAATAAAAAGTTGCTTGAATCCTAGTTGCCTTATTTTATGACACTTTTCCTGAACCTCTTTCAAGCCTGCCATCCAAAATTTGGAATTGTTGCTTCTTTTTTTTTTTTTTTTTTTACATCCAGATCTAAGTCTTGGAATTTCTGTCCGTTCTTCTTTATCTTCTATAGCGCAGGCTGAAATGAATCAACCATGCGCAATCCTTAATAACTTTCAGCTTGAGAAAAACCTGGACAACATTCATTAGAAGTTGAGTTCATCATGTGACTTCTCTACCTCATCTCCTTATCATTTCCTAAATTTCAGGTATGTCAAATGGGACCTTGCTAGCTCTCTGTGGAGGATCTAAAGTGTTGTCTTTGGCTCAGCCTCCCAAGTCCTAAATAAGCTGAATGAAAGGGAGATTTTGTATAAGAAATTAAATTGATAAAAATTGGGGTGGATGCTCCTTAAGTGATGCCCCTATTGAATCCATGAATCACCTCTTCACTGTATGTCTCTTTACAGCTAATCCGTGAAATCCGAAGGATCGGCAGCAAGCTGCATTTATGCTCATTGTAGCCTTTATTTGGAGTTGTTGGAAGGAAAGGAATGCTCAAATATTCTTCGAACAAATCTTTTTCTCCTCAATTAGTTGTACACAAAACCATCCATCTTCGTAACGACTGGTCTTTGCTCTGTGGACAGAAAGATCTTACAAGCTCTTGTAAGCTTTGGGAGGAATCCAAAAGCCTAGGTACCATCAAAAAGAAAATAAAAATCCCAGCTAGGTACCTCATCAGCTCAGGTAGCTGCTTCTTCTCTTGCTGCTCTGCATTGATTTGCAGATGGTCATAGCTCTATATCTCTGGAAGTGATACTGCAACAATCAAGAGACTTTCTTATCTTTTCACCACCTTTGAAATTAGATATGTATAGCTACTTTTGGATCCATACATCTCGAGGAGACGATGACCGAGGAAATTCCATGGGATTTTATTACTTGCTGTATTTTGAACTCCCTTTGTTACTTACCTTCCAAAGTCTCCTCCTCCTGTCCTTGCAAACAAAGAACGAGTGTTCTCATATGATATCCATCTAGTGGTAGAGCTTTCAGTTTAAAGTTTAAACTGTATTCCTGTACATTCTTCATTTGCCTGTTACTTTTCTGTGCTTGTACACCTGCTGCTGGAAGTACAAAATTCTCTAGATTATTTTTGAATAAAATTTGATGACTAATGTAGGTTACACCCATTAGTCTCCTCTACTAACACGCGCACGCACGGTGCGTTTCCATATTCAAGTCTCGTTCATGCTCTCTCTCTAAATTTTTTTATTTTTTGATAAAAAAAGACGAGAAATTAGATCCCGAGCGTGGCCATCCCTAAACGGTTTTTCAATCCCGACCAGAAAATATTCAATACAGGATACATATTAATTTTTCACAACCATTTTCTACCCGAAAGAAGATGAGACTACCGCTGGCCATCCATCCGATAGAAACCTTAAGAAAATAAACTTCATGTTCGATAGAAACCTTCAGAAATAATCTCCATATATATACCTTAAAAATTTTCTAGAACGTCTCGTAGTGGCCATCCATCCCGTCACTCTATTAATAAACAGATTTCTAGGATGACGCACCTCAAGGGAAAATGGTGGGGAGACCATGAAACCCAAACTCCTGATTCTCCTTTGCGCGCCATTCCTCCTCCACCAAAGCTCCTCTTCTCTTCCCTTCTACCATTAGTTAACCCAAACTCCACCTCCGTATATATTCTTTATCTGATCCTTCCTCTCGCTACTTAGATCTCGGATCAAGAAAACCCACCTTCCACCATTTTAACCCTGTCATCCATCGAAGAAGATCTATCCTCTCGTTTAATCCCATATCTCACCTCTTCTTGAATATATACAACCCATGAACACACAACATATGGCTCCCCACTTTCAAAGAATAATAAACCTTCAACATAAATAAACTCATCTCTTCTTGACTGCAACCGTAACAAAAAGATCGAATGAAAAGGCAGTTAAGAGATCTAGATCCCTTTTCATTTTAGATTGGGATCCAACTTGTCGACTTCAAACCATATAGATTTTTTTTTAAAAAAAAAATCATTATCCTTGGTTAATTTTAAGCCACATCCGATGACTTTGTGCTAACCCGATACATTAGGGTTCAAATTGGATTAGCTTTACATTCATCCAAGATTTTATGATATAATGACCAATAGCAAGTATCTATTATCTCGAAAATTAATTAGGCTAAATCTAGATTGAATACGGATCAAAAAATTAATATATCAATACATATTTATTTTCTTAATGCAGATATAGATATTAATTAGATATAAAAATTTATATATATTTATTTTAAATGGATCCAAATTGAATATTAAAAATATAAATATAATCAGATAATTAAATTATATGTTTATAGAACCAAAAATATTATTAAGTCAAGGATAAACATATTAATAATATATTAATATGCTAACATAGTTTTCTTAAAAATTAATTAGTATTATATAAAATTAAATAGAATCGGATATTCGGATACGGATCGACTAGCTAGTTATCATATATATATATATATGATATAAATATAAATATAATATTAATTTGATGCTCAAATTTATATTTATATTTAAATAAATCTAGATGCGAAATCAGATCCAAGCACATATTAATTAATCATACTACTTTCATCCCTGATGACGAGTATAAAAAAAAAAAAATTGATATATCTGACCAAATCGACCAGAAAACATGTCCAAAAGTCTACTGCTAATACGTAGCCATCGAACTGAATCGGGATATAGAGAATTCACCTAATCGAGGGGGTTTTTTTTTAAATATTATTTTTTAATATTTTATTTTCCAATCTAACGTCAAATTTGTTTTATTTACGAATTTAGATGTGCGGCTCCCCTTTTTTTTTTTTAAAAAAAAAAAAGTGAAATCGCGAGTTCTACCCGTGATTTAAGAAAAAATAAAACAAAAAATGAAGAATTGTTTGAAATCGCGGGTTCTACTCGCGATTTCTCCTCCATTTTTTTAATTTTAAATTTTAATAAAAAATAAAAAATAAAAAATTAATAAAAAATTAGAAAAAAAATTAAAAATAATAATAATATGATACTATAATAATTTTTTAAAATTATTATAACCTGCGATTTTGCAGTCCGGTCGCCGATCCGGCCACCGGTCTGATAGTCAGTCCGGCTCTGGCCATCGATCCGATAGCAAGTTCGGCTGCTAGGTTGGTGCAGTCCGATTGCCGGTCTAGTTGCCAGTCCGACCACTGGCCTGACAGTCGGTCACCGGTCTGATGGTCGATCCGGTCGCCAGGATCCGGCCACCGGTCAACTGGTGACCGGACCCTGGTGGCTGGACTGGTGGCTGGACGGACCGCTGGTCCGCCTTGATCCTGATGGCCGGACCAGTGGCCTGATTGGCGGTCAGATCGATGGCCGGATCCTGGCAATTGGATCAACTGTCAGACCGGCGACCGATTGTCAAACTAGTGGCCAGACTGGTATCTAGACCGGCGATCGGACTGGCATCGATCTAGCAGCAGGACTGACTGTCGAATCGATGACCGGAGCCGAACTGGCTATCAAACCGATGGCCGGATCGGCAACCGAACTGCAAAATCGCAGGTTATAATAATTTTTAAAAAATATTATAGTATCATATTATTATTTTTTATTTTTAAATTTTTTTTCTAATTTTTTATTAATTTTTAATTTTTTTATTTTTTATTAAAACTTAAAATAAAAAAAATGGAGGAGAAATCACGTGTAGAACCTGCAATTTTAAGAATACACGGGTGGAACCTGCGATTTCAATTTTTTTTTTTTTTTTAGAAACCATATATCTAAATTCATAAATAAAACTGATTTAGATTGGAAAATAAAATATTAAAAAATAAATTTTAAAAAAAAAACCTAATCGGGGCCGGTCTAGTTAGGCTCCGCGCTCCCTGGAGCATGGCGACCAGGCTCCGTTTTTTTTTTTTTTTTTCCACGCATCCCTGTCATAACGTTGCGTCAGCCGCAGACAATCTCGCTCAAAATGCGGAACTTACGCCACACCGAGATCGACACAGCCGAACGCGGTCATGCACGTGTCAAGCATATATCGGTTGCGACGGCTGGGTTAGATGACATCCCTTACACATGTCACTCCGTCATCGCCCACGGTAATGTCACGCTTATCTTGAGGCCGCGTTTTGTACGGCGGTTGGACCGTCACTACCCTCCTCCTCCTCATATTTTCCTTGTCCTTTATTTTTCATGTATATTATGACAAAAAGTCTCTCCCTTCCTTTCCGTCCCTCCGGGCCAGGTCAAAAATAAAAAAATAAACCCGCCCTTTTCTGGGCCATATCTCTCCCTTCCTTGTCATCTTCCTTCAAACCGCCAGAGACTTCTATGTGCCGAAAAACTGCCACCAGAAACTTCTCGAGGCAAAAACAATTTTTCCACGCCCATCGATTCTTTACCTATAAATATCTGTCTAGGAACTAAATCTATGAGCTACAAAACTAACAGCCTAATTCCCATGGTCATATAAAAGTTCCAAGCATCTTTGATAGCATTGCCAACAAAAGAAAACGCCATTTGCTTATCTTCTCGCAGATAACTATCTCTCCATCCTTCCCCCTTCCAAATACTATATATACATCCTCTGGTAATTGCTAGATCCCTAGTTCTTGTCGATCTTAGTAGTGTAGTATAGATGTTGCTCGCAGTCACAGACATGAAGAAAGAAGCGCTCGACTCCACCAGCTTAACAACGCATCAAAGCAGTAAGAAGCCATCACTCTTTGGTAGATTCTTCACCATGCTATCGCCAAAGAATGAGAAGAATGCCATGGTCTCGAGCCCAAGACTTCCCGTCCCGTCGACACTATTCACAGGTAGTAAATCCGGCGAGCTCGAGCGAGTCTTCCGATACTTCGACGAGAATGGCGACGGCAAGATCTCGCCAGCGGAGCTGCAGAATTGCTTGCGGGCGGCTGGCGAGGAGCTGTCGGCGGAGGATGCCGAGGCTGTCGTGGAGTCGAGCGACTCCGATGGCGATGGGTTGCTGGGCTTGGAGGACTTTTTGAAGCTGGTGGACGCCGAGGAGGAGGAGAAGGGGAGGAGTATAAGGGATGCATTTCAGATGTATGAGATGGAGGGCCAGGGATGCATCACGCCGAACAGCCTGAGAAGGATGCTCAAAAGGCTCGGCCAGTCGAGGAGCATCGATGAGTGCAGGGCGATGATTCGGCGGTTTGATCTCAACGGTGATGGTGTGATTAGCCTCGATGAGTTCGAAGTCATGATGCTGTAGACAAGGTTTATACATATTTGTTCATGGGCAGGGTTATATATAGTAAGTTTGAGATTTGTACAGCAATTCTTTGTCTCAATCTTCCGGTGGATGGTCATGGCCACCGAGGATGTATGTTAATTGAGCTCCAGAGATAAATATGTAGTCACGCGGTTTCATATATATACTTTTTTTTATTGCGTTTCATAAACCCCTGCCGCACATGAAACCGGCAAACCTTCGAGAATTTCCCTCTTTGTATAATTATTATTTTCTTGGTAATAATAATAATATTATCATTCATGATAGGCTAAAGCATATCCTAGATTTGTTTCTCATCTTTACTCCCTATCATTTCCTCGCGATATAGGAGACGATCCACAATCCTGTTCGTCTCCTCGTGTGATACACATGAGATGCAATTTTCTACTGGTCTTTCGAATCTTTAAAAATCCTGCAACGAGGGATGACCATCCAACAGCGGCACCTATCTCGCTATTAGAGCTCCGAGCATAAATCTTGCATGGCTGATCCCCTCCTGAGCTAGGATGGCACCAATTTCTGCCAAATGGGATGTCAATTGCACCGTGGGAATCCGGCAATGACCCGGCCGTGGCATGCCACTATATCTGGGGATCAGCATCTATATAATGGGATGCCACTATAGTGGCCGTGGCTCGGTAACCGAGAAATTTTCTCATTGATAAAATAAAATTAAAAAAAAAGAGAGAGAGTAAAAGAAAATGAAATTGGGATCAGCATGGCGGGAAGCTCACTGGCTTCCCTTAACCAAACTTTTTTCAAGTGCAGTGTCTTTTTTGTTCCCATTGCTTTCCCATCATGAATAGCGCTGCGGGAGCCAGATTGCTGTACGTACCGTACCAGGGTGTACCAGCTGGACACCAACATGTCATCATCCACCACCAGATTGCAAACTTGCTCCAAGAGAGCATCACAAGATTTATTTATGAACAAAAATCATCTTTATCTATTGCAGTCAAGTCGTGACTTTTTTTTTAAAAAAAAAAAAAAACATTTATATACCATTAAGGGTAACCAGAATTGTTTGACTAGGAGGATGATCCTGATTAAATTATCTGAATCAAGCATGTTCAAAGTAATATATAAATAAAAATTAGTGACAATTAGAAAATGCTCAAAAAGCACCAAATAGTTAAGATACAAAACTAAGCAAGTGATAAGATGACTGAATAATTGTACATACTTGCAGGGATCATTCTATGATTTATTTAAGCAAAAAATCATAGCTACCAACAAAGTTTTCACATTGCAGTCAAGTTGAAAACTATTTTCCTAACATTTATATCCCATTAAGAGTAACCACAATTTTTCGAGCGGTAGCACGATCCCGATGCTCGCACAGCCATATTCCCTGACATAGGAGGGACCACAGAAGAAAATTGTCAACAAAACTACAACAGTGATTAACCAGCAAACAAAATATCAAATGAACAGAATCATGAACATTGATAAAATTTGATGATTGGATCAGACAAAGGCAAAAAAGCAACAGAGAGACGTCTCCAATGTAAGAGTCAAAAGACAGTTTTCACAAAAAGGAAATTCTCTAGTTAGAAAATGCATTCTTTCTTCTAGTGCTTGGTAGGTTCTTGCAAGTTGCGGCGGAATGATTTTTTAAAAAGCCTACTTAATGGTGGTTTTGAACTAGAATAGACCATTTCAATAGAATAGAAAAGAAGATGAGGGCACTCTAGGTATTTTATTTAGCTTACCTGCCAAGTTCCCATATTGAGACGACCATCGGTAATTGGAATCCTGAACATATACAGTATCAGTCTTAGTGGCCATTAAATTTGAAAAAAGATGTCATCTCAACAGAAACAAATGATACATACGTCAGGGCACAACCAAACATCGAAGATTTAATATGTGCTGGCATGTCATCGGGTCCTGCAGAGATGATAATCTAACTATTAGAGCCCGAAGTTCCATTTATATAAAACCAAAGGAAGGTACTACAAGATCAATCTCACTTTGACTAACAAAATGATAGGGAGTTAAGAAACAAAAAGAAACACGGACCAAAAGCCCCTGGTATTGGGAGCCGGGACAAACTTTGAAGTCTCAATCTATAAGCTTATGAGCAGCATCCTCAGACAGAAAGGAAAACCAGTAAGAACAAAATGCTTAAAATGCAAAAACTGAAACAAAGTCAAGTCCAGCATGTTGCAATTCTGTAATCCATCAAAACCCAGAGGAAAATCCTCAACAATAACTGGAAAAAGTATGTTCAGCTAAACAAACTAACCTCCAACCAGTATCAGTTTAAAGGACAGCCTATTATTTAACCATTGAAAATCAGCCTAGATACAATAATTCATTTTTTATGGAAAAAAAAAGAGAGCATCACAATAATTCTTTATCTCCTGTACACCTCCCTCGATTCAAATAACTTGAGTTTTACTAATGCACCTGCTCCACATAAAGCTGTGTCAGATATACAAGGGACCAGCTGTCAATAAAAAGTGGTTCTGTCAAGGGTTCTACGCAGTGCATCCAAAACAGTGCATCCAAGGAGAATATCATGGTCACTGTTTGGGGGTAATGAAGTCATGAAATACTATTTTCATACCTTGATAACAAAAGCAGAAGTGCCAGTTGAAATTAGTAATCTTACAGTGTCAATTCTCAGTGAGAGATTCACCCTAAGTATCCAATCAAGTGAAAATCATCAGACTGGACTAACAGACATTCCATCCTTACATCAACCCTAGCCAAGAGACTCAGATTACGATGGAACCACTTTTTCCAGGAGCCACAGGGTGGTGTTTTTTTTTTTCTTTTTTTTTTTGGTGCAAATCACACTGAATACTTTATCAAAATTACATACAACACAATTCCTTATCCCTATTACAAATCGATCTAGATAATATCAATTTAAACTGCATCGAACACCTTGGATTAGGTTTACTCTAACAGATTGGTGGACAGCTATTTTTTAAAGTGTTTGGTGGGACTGTTGTAAATTAGGGAACTAATTTGCCGGCGCCTTTAATGGTCCAGCTTTAATTGATCGTCCATCAGACTTGGAAGGCATTAGACTGCCGTGAGCTTACTGAACTTACCAACCAGGTCCGATGGCTCTTTTCTTCTCTTCCTCTTTCTCTCGATCCTCCTTCCCACAGTCATATCGCGCCACCATCCTGGCCTTCTACTCTGCCCTATTGAACCCTGAGCAATGCAGGACCAAAAGGCCTAGCTTTTTGGAACCATGATGACCTCCTTAGTCCTCACCCTCACAAAAGTGCACCATCTCCTCCATCTGCCTCCTTGTCCATGACAGCCCAAAGCCCCCCTCCCTCCTGCCATCGCTCGCAACCTCATCAACTCCCTCTCCCTCCCCATCACCAATGTTCCCTTCCTCTCTGAACTATACTCCAACTACCAAACCTTCAAGGCATGCTGCATCCTCACAAACTCCCACAATGGCACAACCTCTTCCTCATTGATTGCTGAATATTTGTCTCCTCCCCACCTGCCTATGCAAGCACTTCTTCAAGAAGAATAAGAATTCCATTATTAACATCGCATCCCTTTCCTTTTAAGTTGTCTCTATACTACAATATTGCATATCTTATTTGATGTAAACCATGTACAAGAAAACATAACATTAAGCTGTTTGGAAAGGAAGTTTAAAGTAATATTTTCTTCCTTGCCTAATTAAATCCAACTTTTCTTAAATAACAAACTGAACCTAACCTGAACCACACAAACCAACAGACTAGTTTTTGTGTCAAGATTAGGAAATGCCATTAGTTTGCTAACTCTTCAACCCTTAGGATTCTTTAAGCACCCCATACCAAAAAACATTCCCAAACATCTCATGACCTTGATAATAACCCTTCTCAAAGGCAATGGAAAGGAAGCTGGAAGTGCAATTATGAGCTGAATAGGGCCATACCTCTCATCCATCAAAATCTTACCTTTACCTCTCTCCCAACTATAATTTAAGTTCCAATTATAATGATTGGTCATCGTCCAAATCATTTTGCATACAAGTGGCATCATTCCAGCATAACCTTAAAAGAAATAGTCAAAATAATCTTGCAAACACAACTTCTATTTCCATCAATGCAACTCAAGCACGAAATCCACTTCCATCGTATTGAAGGCTAAAGTCAACTAGCCTTCTCAACCCTATTCTACCTTCTCTTCAACCTAAACATACATCCATGCTAAAGAGAAGTTGAGCAATTAAGATATTCATAACAAAAAAGAAGACATTCACAACCTGAAAAGGTATGTGAAGTTAATAGGTTCTCTACCATAACATGGACTACTCTTTTTAACCAGTAAAGCCAACAATGAGAATAGAAGCCATAATGGTTACAATGAGCACAGTATTCATACAAGGAAACAGCAAAGATGGCGTGCCTCAATCCTCCAACAAGTGACCGAGTAAGAAATCATAAATGAAAGCCATAATAAGATGCCACTGAGCATAGCACCGGTCAAGTTATTAACAGAACTATTAGCAAGTTTATCTCCCAAAGAAGCCAGTAAAAGATTGTGGATGTTTTTTAGAAATCTCCCTCCAAAGACATGATTTTGTGCAGATCAAAAGGGAGAAGAAAGAGGAAGAACAGAATATTTCAAACCCAAACTTATTTTCATGAATTCATAAGCCTGTATATATTATTAAAAAATCATAAAAAAGAAAAACAGAAATATAATGAACTTAGGTTGCAAAACAGGAATAATTTTCATTAATCAGATCAATACCCTTTGAAGCTCAAATTTGTTAAATATTTGCATTGCTTGAATGATGCTCCACTATTACAAGTAAGAGCCCAGATAGAGTATTCGTATTTAAAAGCTAAACCATCACAAACTAAAACAACATAAAGCAACATAGGACATACTCATAGACAATCAAACAACATGACACCGTAAGCCTATGAAGAAGATAAGAGTGTATCTATAAATCCATACAAGCAGACTCAGCATGACCACCTACTCATCATCAAAGAAAAGGAAAATAACAACATGGCCAGACAGTGCTAACCTTCTATTGTATGCTTCCAAGGTGCAGATCGCCCCTGAAAGGATAGAAAAAAAAAATCCAATCCAATTAAACTCAGAACATCTCATAAAAATGTTTGCAAATTATTCAGATGCCTGAAGGAAAATGTTATCCATCAGCATCACCTCTGGAACAATCCGGTTAAGGAAGGTCTCAGTGTCATCCTGAACATCAGAGTCATAGTTCTCATTTATGGTCAGAGAAGCACTTGTATGCTGCACTGGAAACAAAAATCTCCATTTCAGACAACTCCACCAAGCCAGGTAACATATTAAACGACATATACTGGCATCAATGAGTTTGCTTACAGAAAAAATGAGCAATGCCGCATTTGAAACCCGATAGTTCTTGCTCAATCTCCCTTGTTATCTGATAAAATCAATGGCAGAGTAGTTAAACAAGGCAAACCAACAAGATATATAAATAGACATTTAGGTTATTTGAGAGATTTCCACTCGGTACACTGAAAAGGCATAACAAGAAATCAGGTGTCCATGAACTACATGACTATAATTAAGCATTAGTTGTCGAAGCAAGATAGCTTTACAAGGGTGAACAAAAGTATATAAATTGAGATTCTGCTCAGGTTTCTGCAACCAAAAGGAGACACAAAGTGAACAATGTAGTCAGCACATCGACTTTGATCAATTTTTCTCTTTCTTTCTTGTTTTCTGCAAGATTACCACAAAAAAGACAACAAACAACTCCCTCCTCCCCAATAAAACTAAACAGATCTCATTTTCCTGATTATTAATTCAATTGTCATTCTCAAGCCCTCGGAAGTTCAAAGCACAGTCTGAAACCACAGAAATCGAAAGAAGAAGACATAATGTTGATTCCCAGCTGACAAAAATACCCAATTCACGGCAGAAGAACAACAACAACGACCAACAAAGAATCCGACATACAATAGGAGAATAGATTGGGGGATTAGGAAAGAGAGATTGGAGAGAAATAAAAGACTGAGAGGGGAAAGACTCTAATTTACCTGGAGGTAACGAGATGACAGCCTCGCCTCTGGGGAGGGATGACGACGGTCTTCTGAGCCCACTTGGCGGCCATGGATTCGGAGGTGGATGTGGTTGAAGGGACGCTAACGGCGGGCTTGTACTGCGATCGCACACGGGGGAACGCCGGAGGCGGGGCGAGGGCTTCGCGGAGAAAAGAGCCGGCGCCGCTTGCATCGCACCTCGGAAGCCCAGGTTCGGAGTGCTCTATAATAATCGTGGAAAGGATCCGGCAGGGCAAGGAAGCGCGGCCTGAACGGCATCGGTAGCCCCAAGAGCCAGGCCCTGGGAGGCCACGTGGCCTCGGCGTGCTCTGGCAGGATTTTTTCAAAAAAAAGAATTAAAGTAAAATATATTACGTTATTTCCCGGTAAATACACCCACGAAAATTAATATTTAAAATATGTAAAAATTTAACAGGAAACATAATGTTTATTCATTTGATTTGAACTATATGATTTATGTCCAAAAACTTTTGTGTGGCTCGAATGGATAAGACAAGTCAGGTCTTGATTTAGCTTTATCTTCATCTAACTCTTGTTAGATGAAAGGCTAATTTTATAAGTCAAATTTAATCCATCAAAATTGGATGAAATCAAGTCCAGTTTTACAATACTCCAATCAAATTAACTGGAATGTCAAGTTTTAACTTAGACCTCATGTTAGGCTCAAGGATTCTAATTTTGAGTATGAATTAAGTTTACATAAATGTTGTTGCCAACTATTTAGATTTCAACCATTTCATTTTTTTACCATAATATCTTAATATCTCTTTAAATAATTTTTTTAAATAAAATAATTACAATATTTTATGAAAATAGGTTATGATTTTTTTCAATATTTTTTAATAAAAAAATATAGGAAAAAAATAATAGTAACAACATTGTATCTTGATAAAGAAGGCAATGATTTTGAAACATAATCATTTTTGAAAAAGATACAATCATGAAAAAAACAGCATCTCTAAAGAGGATGGAAATATGAAAAAATAGTATCATTTTATCAAAAATTTTCAATCATTATAAGAAGCAATGTTTGTATAACCGCTACAAAACCTATGGTTAAAAAGTATTCTTAGTTGAAGAAATAGCAAATATAGCCAATGAAAGTAGAAATACTTTGTCACAACTCACAAAGCATCTCATAACATGTTTGCTGAAGAATTATAGACCAATCTCTCTATTTATCCATTTAGCTGATTCCTACCTGATATTCTCTATCTACTTTTTTTTTTTTTTTTGGCATTTCTATTTTCGTTTCAGAAGAATCTTAACAAAATAAGACGGACATAAAATACCTATTGTTCGATTCTGCATCATAAAGCGCTAAAGTAGTGCATCAATAAAGTGTGAGTCAACCCGAAAAGTGTTATCATTCACATGTCTTCTTTTGTAAATTGATACTAGGCCACTTTCTCCATCCTTTTATATTATGCTGTGTTAAGTTGCAATCATAATTATGATTGATAACAGTTTGATATGCACATATTAATGGATTTGATAATGGTAATTCGTTTTTTCATGGAAAGCGGGAAGCATGTAAATACTTTTTTCAACATGATCAATCCTTCAAGTGAAGGGTTTAGGCATCATAAAATGTTTATGGTTAATAAACAGTCTCATATCTATGTACCAGAGAAAGTGCATCATATCCAAGCGTTTGGTACGGTCTATTCGGTAGCATAACCCTTTTTAGTATTGGGTGGGTAGGATAAAGGAGAGAATAAGGGCATCAGTTTTCAAGCTGATTATGGCAAGAATAAGATTATTCACTGGAAGGAATAAGTTTTTCCTGTTTTGCGGGATAATCCTGTTCCGCCAATTTTGACAGAATAGGATTCCACCGGATCGCGCGGTGAGGCGCCAAAGTGGTGCGCTGTATAAAGGGGGGGTTGATGCGAGAAATCTCTGGCGCGCCGCGGCGGTTGAGCCTCCCTCACGAAAGCACCGGCAAAAGCTCCGAATGATATACCCTTTCCCTTCTTTCTTTCCTCGCTCCCTCCAACAACCCGTTCCATCCGCCAAAGTAATTAGCCAATCCATTTGTATTTATTCCTGAAAGAAAACACGAACGGATTGCCCCGTACTCTTTTCTGTGAGGGGACGCGGACGCTACTCGTCTCTCCGACGCGCATGGCGGTTCCAAGTGTTTGGTGCCTTCTCGTCCTCCAACTCGTCGTCATGTCTGCCGGCCCTTGCTGGGCTTCGGAGCGCGTCATCTCCCGGATAGCCTTCGGCTCTTGCGCTAACCAGAGCGCTCCTCAGGTACAACTACAAATCCCGGGTGCTAGAAAATTTGTCGTATCTTTATCAGAAGCTCGTGGCAATGTTTGTGATTTTGTCTCTAATTTTTTTTTTTAAAAAAAAAAACAAGAACAATTGATAGGATCACTGTTTCTTGGATAAATCGTGAATAAGTTACGAAATTTGTTAGTTATGGAGGAATTGTTCGACCAAGGAAAGCATGGACAATTAGTCCTTTAGAAAAAATAATTTTGAAAGAAAATTTGTTACTACATCTGTTCTGTCTTGAGTGGATTCCTCACAATAACAAGTGAAAGAAGTTAACAGAATGCTGATTTACGTTTCTTTCTTCTTTTTTTTTAATATTGCTTACCGACAATTTTAAAGTTTGTATGTAATTTGTGATTTTTTTTCATGGTTTTGATGCAGCCTATTTGGAATGCCATAATTGATTTTGATCCCCAGCTTTTTATTTGGTTGGGGGACAATATTTACGGAGACAACAAACATCCGTTTAAGTTATTTGGAAAGGAAAGGACTATTGGACCGTGGAAGAATGTGGATAGATTCTTCCCAGCAACAGAGCAGGAAATGCGGCAAAGATACGAGATGGCCAAGAACAACCTAGGATATTCTAAGCTAAGACAGAAGGCTCAGGTAAGCTAGCCACCAACTGCTTGAAGTTAGCATGTAAGGGTAACCTTATAATTTTTATTCGATCATGTATCTGCAAGACTCTAGGGTGTACAGGTCATGCCATTGTCCAAGGATGAGGCGAAGGCATGCATGCCCTGATATAAAAACTCACACCATCTTTGTTGCACAGGTGCCCAGCCTGCATATGTTGTTTGGTCCAGTTAAATTTCACCATGGGCTTCTATATTTAATCTCGATTAATTAATGCAAACCATGAATATACTCATTTTTCAAAATATTTAAGCTAGAAATCATAAGACAGTTGTATAACAAATCTTCGTTTGAGGATTTGATTTATTCTCATAATGTATGGACTCTGTCAGATAAACCTCTGAAAGATTTAACAGGGAACTAAAATTTAAAGTATCTGCTCTTTCTTTCTTCATAGAAAGTTCAAAACTGTTTCTTAGAGAAACCTCTACCAACTCTTTTTTTGAGAACTAAATCTTTAACAACTCTCATTATGTTCTACAACATGTGATGAGATTTACCCGAAAGATCATCTGCTTGACCATGAGTTTCCATTAATTACTCATAAAAGAATCTCAAAGAGCATGTACGACACATCATAAAGATCATTGCTCCCCACAGTGGCCTTCCTCTTGCCTCATGCCCACTTGCATGTGTTCAAGGTGTGGACTGAATATTGCAGCACTCAGAGCATCTGTTAACTGGCCTACTTTGGTCCTGTCAACCTTCAATGATTTAAAAACAGATCAGTTGTCCTACATTTTAGGCACCTCTAGATAAGAGTTATCGATTGCATAGTTATGTTACTTGTGAATCCAGACAGGTGCACAAAGGAGGTCCAAGAGAGATAAAGAAGGATCTTATTGCAATGTTCCTGTTTACCTTGGTGGCTTCACTAACTTGATACTTTAGTACTTACGGGATAGAGATGTTGGATCTCTAAAACCAGGTTAGGTCAAGTTTGTTTTTGGTATTGTGCATCCAAGGCAGAAAGAAACTTATCTCACTCAAACAAGTTGGTTCTTGTGGATCTCAAGGACAAATTGAACATTGTAACCACACTCCATGCTAAGCCATGTTGTACTCAAAGAAAGTCTTGGAAACTAGATAAGTGACAATTGGCTGCATGCTAGTTGTCCACATGACGTGTTGTCTAGCACATCACATAGAGTATATGCATGCTCTTGGACTTGGACCAATACTCAAACATGATGACGAGACAGATGCAAGCATATGGGGTCATATACATGTGAACCTGCAATCTTGGCACATGTAGAAGCCAATGAATCTCACCTCTGCATGTTTGGTATGACACTGCAAGCTCGCACAAATGCACGTGTGCCTACAAGGGCATGCCATTGCATGTCTGCAAGCCGATCAAGGCCTTTCTATGTATGCCCATGCTCGTGCAATTTCCACAATGCATGCTTGAGCAACCTGTGGTGGTACATGTTTACCATCCTGGCCTGGAACCACGTGGAATCCTTTACTAAATTCACTGTAAATTTACTTGTGACCTGTTAGCTCAAATTTCCATATTGGCTTGAATCTGACTTGTCCAGAGAGTTGGATTGTGTTTCTCTGGCATCCTAGTTACACTCAACCCTGCTGTTCCTCACCTCAAGGCCAGACAATGGTTTCACCGCATTGAACCCTGAGGTCCAACATCAGGATGAGGCAACGTGCAATGTACAAAATGCACCTAGATAAGGGCTATTAATTTTTTTGGCCCACCACTTTGATAAATATGCTATTGCATGCACGTGATACTAATATATACACCTATTATACCAAAATCATCAATGTTATACCTTATAATATTTTAATATGTGATTATTTGTTTATTTATTTCTGGTTATATCTACTAGAATGCTCCAAAATTCAAACTTTATTCATGTGAATGTACCAAAAATAGTTATGTGATTTTAAACTTTAGACTGTCTGCTAGTTTCTGTATATGGCTTTGAATCTGCAACCATGCCTTATGTTTGTTTGATTACTACTTGATCTCAATACCTTCATTACTGAATTTTAGTTATGTTGGCATAACACATTTTTAAACCATGATTATGCTATATGTTTTATGGACATGTTTCTAATGCATTCCATGCTATGCAAATACACTATGATGACAAACTTAGCATATTATATTTGATAATTATTATCTATTTCATTAATATCCTTTATCTAATCTTGTGCTGATGAAATATATGAATGGTGATGGTGGCGTTGCAGCTTCCTCATTCCCAATTTGTTTTCCTTTATGATAGTTGGATTCTCATCATACTCTTGGATTTTAAGTCATACAATTGATTTCTGGTGAAAGGTATATACTTTTTCATATGTGTGACAAGTTATGACTTTGGCAGGCCTTTCAGAGCATGGCTGCAAGCTTGTTTGTGATTTTAAAATTTGAACTACTTTATTCTTCTGAATGACAAATATTAAGTTGGTTTTAAGTGGTTTAACTTTTATGTTGCTATGCAGAATTTCTACCAACCAAGGGATTTCCAGAAGTTCACCACAATGCTAGTTTAGTTGTACCCACCCATAAAGTAATCCTGTCTGAACATACTCCTGCTATTTGATTAAAACTATGAAGTGCAATTGCAAACTGACTGTAAGTGCTAGTTTTGGTCCATAATTAGAGCAGCAACACCATGGGGTATGCAACAAGCATGTAAGCTGCAATGATTTCTTTTTCAAAGTACTATAGGATCTTTGTGTTAACTCTTTCAAATAGTTTCCATGTGGTTAGTATCACTCTTGCATGCTCCGATATGGTTTAGCGAAGTAATATTTCTATACAATCTAGCTGAGACAATTTTCAATGTTACTAGATATATCTTTTGCTATTGTTTCTGTACTGAGTGGGCCCAACTGACAGTTATCTTCTCTAGTTTTCTGTGCATGGATTTATTGCATGTTTTAATCCTTTTTTCATGATTTCTTTATGTTCTGGCTCGGATTTTATGTCATTATCATCAATTGAAATTTGCAGGTTATTGGCACATGGGATGACCATGATTATGGATTGAATGATGCAGGGAAAGAATTTACTGGGAAAGATGCAAGCCAAAGGTTTCTTTTGGACTTCTTAGATGAAGCCCAAGAAAGTCCTCGGTAAGCAATTACGTAAGAAGTTATGCACAACTTTTTTATCAGCTTTCCATATTTGCATATGTCACATGAAGCAGTCACTTCACATGCCACTGGTGAATTGTTTCATGTTCCATATTATCATTCTCTTATGCCTTTACGCAGATACATAGCCAAAAAATGAATGTAACATAACCAAAGTGACTGTGGAAGTTTGTATTCCTCAACCTTAACCTCCAAGACTTGTCTCAACTATGTGCAAAATTCCAAAGATGTTTTTATTGGTTGGGCTTCTAGGCCTTTGTAAATCCAAAACAGATTGCTTGGTATCTTGACTTTATGGAATCTGTTTTAGTGCTGTGGTCCAAAAATTCAGCTCCAGCCGTGTCTGCTAAGTTTTGGTTTGGCAGATCACTTTTTTCAGCCATGCTCAAGTTCTTGAGTTTCGGCAAAAAGAATTGCTAAATTATGAATGAAGGAAAGAGCTGGAGACAAATAAAACAAGATAAGTAACATATATAATATGAAATGTCGTTTGTGATCTTTGAATTTACAATTTCTGTATTTTGGGGCTACAGCCTGAAGGTAAGAAGAATTATGAGAATATTAGCTGGTGAGAAAAAAGGAACCATGTTACATTCAATTGTTTGATAACAATCTATTTTTAAGCACCTGAACAATATGAGTATCCATAGGAGGGTAATGTACTAACATAAATCTATATATGAATTAAAACTGACAGATCAGTTATGATCATATTAAGAATAAAGTATAAATAGGGCTACAATTAGATATATCTCATATAAATGCCACTAAACTTTAAAGTAAGATATACCAAGTACAAGCTTGAATCTTTGAATCTGCTATTCAGGAGTATTGATCTGCTACATAGACCCCTTTTTCCCTTTGCTGTTAGAAAAAACTAAAGGACGCAAAAAGCCTCTTATATCCTGGACAACTTATTATTCCCATGGTAGTAATTTAACTATGAGACTTTTCTGTGTCTCATATCTTGGGAAAGTCTCTGCATCTTGGACAACTCCAATCCTACTAAATGACAACACACTTTGCTTCAATTTTTCAACATACGAAACATACGAAGAACAGGTAGCATTGGTGAAGAGGCATGTTGTCTTTGGTAGTTATGATATGCTTTCTAATAATCTTTCTTTGTTTATAAAAGTCTGATGCTTCTTCTGTTGTTGCTATATCCTTTTCTTCTTGTAGGCGAAAGCAAGCTGGTGTGTATGCTTCTTACTTATTTGGCCCCAAGGGAAAACAAGTAAAGGTGTGTCATTGAAACTTCAAAATTTCTCTGATTAGAATGTTCTCATTATTTCTTAGCTATGCTTGTAGCATGGCTGCATAAAAGGGCAGCTCAGTGTACGAATCACGATGCTCCCATCACTGCAAGGCTTAGGGAGGGCTAGATATACACTGCTTTACCCCCATTCATGGAAAGGTTGCTTTTTGAACCTGACACCTAGGTTACAATGGACAACCTTACTGTTCTACAAAATCTCACCTTTTTGTGTCATTGACTATATTGCCTAGTTAGATATATATACTGTGATGGCATCCTGTTCTTTTTTAAAAAATATTCTAGCACTTGAATTTAATTTTGTGTCAAGATTTATCATATACATCTGTTTAAGCTCATCTTTCTGTGCATTATATAGCAGTCAAGAATCAAGATCTAATGATTTGAAACATGAGGCTGGATGCATTATACGGTGAATTTGAATCTGTTACTACAGGTTATTCTTTTGGACACAAGATACCACAGGGATCCAGTGTTCAGTGATGGAACTGTATTGGGGGAAGCTCAATGGAGATGGTTAGAAGCAGAATTAAAGGGTCCTGAATCTGAGGTTACCATCATTGCATCTTCTATTCAGGTAACTGCATTATTTATTTCGTTAGCTGAGTTGTCCTACAATGTACATAAATTTTAATAAATGAAATTAATTCAATCCAGAATTTAGGGTACAGAGGAGTTCCAGTTATTCCTAACCATTCTCTGTTTTTCCAGTTTACTATGTTTACACTGCAAATTGCCTTCTTTGTCCAGGTAATATCAAATCTTTCTGCAACTACTGGTCCCATGTTCTATATGGAATCTTGGGGACGTTTCCCAAAGGAGAGGCAGCGGTTATATAAATTGATAAATGACAGTAAGGTGCGATGCCATTTTTTTTAAAAGATATTCTATGCTGTAAGACCTGACTCAGATTGAATTTTTAAAACTTTAATATGATGTTATGATAATGGTTTATTTAAGTAAGCCGTACTCCCTCAAACTTGACCCAGTCATACTTACAAGATTATTTTCGAACTTGATCTTCTTGTACCTAAATACTATTTTATGCCACATTTCTTACAAAATATGCTGAATCATTTTATCGCATGATTTCATAGTCCTACCAGACTCAATTTAGCTCTCTTTCTAAGAATTTTACCCTCTTTCCCGTATAGATCTAAAACCAATTAGGCATGCAGATCCTTTTTTTCAAGAATTATATTTGACGTGCAACTCTGAGACTTCTTTCACAGAATATTTTGAAATTTTGTTTTATGTTTTCTCTTTCAGGAGCTTATATTTAGCTCTATCAAATCAGTTCAACTTCATTTCCTAGATTTCGACCCTCTTATCTCTATTGCTCTAAAATGATTTGTATGAAAATTAGATATGTAGATTTGCTTTTTCAAGACTATAAGACATTGCCTTTGAATACACAGAGACATGGAGTATTCTTCATCAGTGGTGATGTTCACTTTGGAGAAATTTCACGCTATGACTGCGGTTGTCAGTATTCACTATATGACATAACCTCAAGTGGACTTACTCAAGCTGTTGAGAAGGCTGTGCCTCCGCCATTAGCTTTTGTTGTGAGAGTTGTAGCATGGCTGACACCAAGTACAATGAGAGTTTTTGCCCCAATTTGTCGATACAGATCATGCACATATGGTATGACAGCATATTGGGAGGAATTTTCTTACTTTTGTCCTCTAAACTAAAATATATCCTGTTTAAAGTTTATGTCACATCATTTCTCCCCATAAAGGTATTATGTTTCTTGATATTATATCACCCACATATGGTTATTTAACTCTATACCCCTCCATGGTCCAATATGGTGGCATCTGAGGATCTACACTTCAAGAAATACAAATTTGTATAATGCATTTTGATTTCTGACTTTGCATTTCTAATACATGTATTTAACGCATGCAATGCAAGCAACATACTAAGAGGCAGGCTATCTGATGGATGGGCTTTGATTCGATCCAAATTATTTACCATAAGATTCTCTTTCTCCGATGTATAGTCCAAGTTGGCAAATACTATTGAGCTTATGGTTATGTATGTGTCTTGTTTCTTCATCAAGCATGATTAGGGAAGGAGTCTAAAGATGCTGTGTTCATTAAATAAGAGGGTGTATTTTGAAAGTGGGAGTTTTACAGCATGTGCAAACATCCAGCCATGCTGGAACATTTGTATCATGTATATAGCAGTTGTGTTTGAATATCTCAAGACATTTCCACTATAAAATGGAGGTTTGCCATCAACAGATGTCAAAATAAGATTTGATTATTTTGTTCTGTCTATTGTCCATGTCATTTAAAATCCACCTTCTTTCACCAGCCATCAGCTGACTTGGTTTTTTAAATTGAGGTGGATTAATGAGTTTTTGTTGGATTTTATTCAGGTCGGCCAAATTTTGGGGCAATTGAAATAGATTGGGATGCAGTTCCACAAAGGATCAAAGTTGAAGTGAGGGATGAAAATGGAGATCCAGTTACTGGTGTGGATTTCTTGTTCTCTGAGTTGCATCCAAGGAGCATGAACATGACTTACAGAAAGAAAGGGGGATATCAACAGCACTGCTCTCTCGAAATTGATCTTCCATGGATTCTCAGATATCGCTTGGCTTTTCTGTTTTTTGGAACTATATCTGGTATGTAGTTTTCCTTATCATGGGTATTTTATTTTATAACTGGAGCTAGAATTTTAATTTATATCTGACAATTGTTGGTATCAAGCTCTTATGATCATATTGAGCTTGCTGATATCATTTCTCCATACAGTGGCCAGGTGCCCCACGTGCCCATATCTTTTTAATCATAGAAAAAGAAAATCTTATACAGTGGCCAGATGCCCATATCCTTTGGTATTTAATATGCATATTATCCATCCTAGGTTTGACTCGAGGTAAAGTCATGCACTAATTACAAATAAAAGCATCGTTTTTAATCTCACATTAAATTAAAATATTAAGTTTCTAGTTTAAGGATTTTCCTCTAGTTTATGATGGGAAATATTAGTGCTCAGTCCTTTTACTTTTATATAAGATGAAAAAGCTAAATCTGCAACAGAAAGCTTTCTTACGTTTCTGAAGGCAGTTAAATAAGCCCCTAGCTTGTGCACTGTATACAAATGACGACATGTCGTGTTTGTCTGCTCTCTGCAAGTATTCCTTGATTCTTTGTGTGTACATATAGTGCAATGCTTTTATATTTGCAGTCTTAGCATGATATTAACTTCAACTGCTTTTCTTTGACTGCTTGTTATACTGAGACTGCGCATTCACTTCATGTGCTTCATGAAGCAATGTTTACATTTAACATTTGGTAAAAACAATGGGCAAGGCATGTCTGTCATAGGTATGGTTATAAGCTAGCAGTTACAATATTTTGCTCAGCTTTTCTCATAAAAGAAAAACAGTATTTGCTCAGCTATGCTTTAATGTATGATTGTTCAGTTGTCACATAGAAACTGTTAGGTATTGGAATGACTTAATTTGTATGATTATCTTCCTGATAAAACTGATAGGTTCTGTCATACCGTAGTATTCACTATGCAATTAATCGATATGATTTATGATATATCGGGTTGGTCATTGTTCTTTCAGTATTCTCATTTACTGTTTTACTATTTCAGTTTTGGTTGCTGCTTCTGCTCTACTTGCATATCATCGTTTCCATTAGCATAAAATTCTTCCCCAAAAGTAAGATTGATTGATAATATAAGCAGATACTTTAAACGGAAAGATCGGATCTTGATCATCTTGGTTGTCAGTCAAACTTACAAATTCAAATCATAGCGGATATTCTTTGTACTCTTCATGCTGACTGGACAATCTTGTCTTCTCAATACACTGCTATATTTGCAGCATAATTTGACTTCAGCTTCCATATCCTTTTCCTCAATGGCTTCTGACAATTTGTTTCTTTTTTGTACCCTGTATTAGCAATACTGTGTTTATGCAACATGGCAACTTGAATCCATACTTATATGGCACTTCATTATTTGCCATATTTAATACTTGTAACTTTGTCATCTAGTGAAAGTAAAAAGTACTTTTAATGCCATAATGTTGTAGTTTTCATTACTTGATACTGACCTAAGACATTACTCTTGTGGTTCATTTGAGGAATCCAGTTATATGGACCTACCAATTGACAAAAGGGACAGGCTTGAATTTAAAAATAGCTGGAAGAAGATCAATTAATGTCTGCATCACATAATCTTCGAGGGACAAACTTTAGCCAGTCCATCAGAGCAAAATAAGGGCACGAAGAAGGGAAACAGAGTGTTTAGGGTTTGAAGTTTTTCATTTAAAAGCTTGTCACCCTTCGATTACGTATCAAATTTTCTAACCATCTACCAAAAATGTTGGTTTTGACTCCTAGTTTAAAGACCACTAACAAAGTAAACACACGAAGCCTGCTCAGAGATGCCAATAAAAAAATATTGGTTTTGACTCCTGATCTGAAGACCACTAACAAAGCAAAAACAAAAAGCCTTCTCAGAGATGCCAAAAGACAGGCGAAAAAAATGTGGAAGATTTAGAATACTTTAGATGTACAATTTCAAGATTTATGTGAATATTACCATTAAGGCCTTGAGGAGCCTAGAATTTATACAAAAAGAACGATCCATCTATGAGGGTCAAGAATGTTTTGGTGGAAGAACCATGATGCTGAAAACCACAAGGACTTTACCAGTCACCAGAACCATTAAAGGGAAAAATTTAACGGAAGAGTCAAACGAATGAGAAAGGTGTAGCCCAATATATATATATATATATATGAGACAATAACCAAATAAAGAAGAGAAGAAAACAGCAAGACTGCTTATTATCACTATTTCCTAACAAAAGAAAGGAAACCAAAAAAAAAAAACAAGGCAACTCACCATAGATAAGAAGACAGGTTGCTTATGATAACAGTGTAAGTGTTACAGAACAAAGATCATGAAATATATTTCATACCCACTGATGGTTACAACTTTTTTTTTTTTTGTTGGTTGGGGGGGGGGGCGGGGGGTGCGGTTGGGGGGGTGTTAAGATGGTTACAACTGTTCTGCAGTAGAGTAGAGAAAAGGGAACAATAAGTTGCAGTTGTCGGGCACTAGACAGTGAGCATCTTGGAGGATTTGAACCCAAAAGGGTGGCAGGCAACCAGGTAGAAGGCAACCTTGTTCTTGAGCCTCCTCAGCAGAAGGACCTTCCCCTCACCCCACTCGAAGATAGCTATGAGCCTGCTCTTGAGAGACACTTTGGACACCACCACCTCTTCCTCACCCTCCCTCCTTTCCTCTTCCTCCCACTGAAGAGGGTAGCTCCGTAGGAACACCCTCCTGCTGTTGTAGTCCTCATCCCTGAAGCTCCTTGTCTTCATCCCATCTTCCTCCATCTTTTCTGACAAAAGCTCTAAGACAGAGAGAGAGAGAGAGAGAGAGAGAGAGAGAGAGAGAGAGAGGTGGGGTATTAGTTTCTATGCTTTGGTGTATATATACAGCACAAGAGGCCCGAGAAACAGCGAGTTTTATTTATTATTTATTTAGAATGTAAAAAGAGCGAGAGAGATGCTTTCCCGGCACTCTGATAGAGAACATGGATTTAACTATAACTGATAAGCATTAAAATATATGAGCAAGAGTGATTGATACCTATGCGTGGCCTTTAACAGATATGGTGCTTGTCGCGCTCTCAAACTTCAGACAATAATTGTGAAGGAGATTTGGTGATAAGTATACGGAAAAACAACCAGTGAAATGTGGGTAGAAATTTTCTCCTCGCCACAAAATTTGTATTTTTTTGTCCTTTGTTATGTATATTATTTCTTAATTTTGGAGAGGGTGATTACTGTAATAGGACACGAAGTCTACTCTCATCGGCCTGTCCACTTCTTTTTTTTCTCCAAGCTTGGTATGGTGCGTACGGAGGGTCTTGATATATGAATGTCCTTGACCTTGGGCATCTCCAATCAATGCCTTGTCCGTTGGATATGCTTAATTATAATAATCTAATAATGGCAAATCATGGAAGAACTAAAACGAAGGAAATCGCCAGTCACAAATGCCGAAGTCACGTCTTTTTATATGTTGTCTGGTCGGTAACCCAAGGTTACCTCACTATATGTGACAGAGAGAGTACACAGAGGATGTGAAGACTTCGTCTCGCATGAATGAATTCGTGCAACAAATCTAGATCATTTAACGAGCCTTACTTGTTTCTAAAGCTTGCAGAATTATACTTCATTTGTATTTGGTGCGGCCACAATTGTAGATATTTGAGATGAGTCTCATTTAACAGAGATCATAAAGAGTCCTTGAATGTTAAGCTTATTCTCTTGAGTTTGGTTCACCCACCCCACTCCTAACCCAAACATGCTGACGAAAGCAAGATTCGAGCTAGACACTCTTTTTTGATACATCAAAGCTAGGTTCTTGGTACAACCACCATAAAGTTTATGGAAAGAAATTATAAGTAATGACATATCAAGAACATGCTAAAACATAAAACAGTAATTGAAAAATGGCTGCCGATGAACTAACTAATTACGGTAACGCACTTTGTAGCTTCTCTCACCCACCTTCTGCTCCGACTTCGAAGGCCAAGATAACAACAATTGAGTAAGCCAAAGGGCAGCTTAGGTCCCCTATTCTGGCTGGCTACATATTTTTTTGAATGTAGTTTAAATCCTCCTAAAAATTTAGAAACTAAGCTTCTACCCCGGACCTGCCGGCCATGCATTGTACATCTTAAGTGCCATTTCATACTAAATGATGCACTAAAACATATTACAGAACTATTTGCAATCTCAATGAATTGTAGTTAAATGCTAAAGATCATTTGCAATATATCACACACTCAGTTCACAGATGTCAAAACCAATAATCGGCTAAGCAGTAGATGAGACACCATTAACCTGTCTGCAAATCAATTCCAACAGCCATATTAGCCTTAAAATACAGAGTAGTGATTTACTGATGATAAGGTAGCAATACTCCATTATAAACATAAACAGCTTTATTGAATTTCCACATCCATCACCTACAATAAAGCGGGTACAAAGTCAAAAATATAGGGGTTTGGATTGTATCTTTCATAAAAAAGAATGGTTGATCTTTTTTTCATGACACCAACTGTTGAACCATGTATCGCACAACTCTCAAAGCACTCGGAGTTCTATTTCATCTACCTGCACATGCACATCATGGAGAAAAAAAAAAGTGCATCATTCTTTAAAGAAACAACATGAATCCAAAATATAGACCTGTTTAGCATCGGTTGTTTCTCTACAAATCACTGAAATACCACCAGAAGATTGATGTTAAGGAATAGCATTTACATAAAAACTTTTTCTTTTTCATGCTTTTGCTTTTGATCTCTATGTATAAAGAAATAATTTTTCACCTCCAAAATACTGGGATCTTAGAAATAATTTCAAAAATTAAAAGATTTCATGCCCTTTGCACTTCATATTCCTCGGGTTTTATCGAAGGAAAGCAGAAAAGCCATACCAAACAGGAGAATTTTTTTAAAAATATAATTTCTTGATAAAATATTTATTTAAATAGCATACTTTGAAACATATTTACAAAAATAGCATAGTTTACGTGATGTGGCCGCCACATGTAAAGCCGCAGGTTCTACTCGTGGTTTTTAATTGAATTGAAACCACAGGTTCAAGCTGCAGTTTCAGTTAAATAAAATCGCAAACTGTAGGTTGAACCTGTGATTCCAATCCACTTAGAAAAAAATAGTTAAAATAAAAAAATTAATAAAATGTTAGTGAAACCATAAGTTTTCAAAAATTAAAAGATTTCATGCCCTTTGCACTTCATATTCCTCGGGTTTTATCGAAGGAAAGCAGAAAAGCCATACCAAATAGGAGAATTTTTTTAAAAATATAATTTCTTGATAAAATATTTATTTAAATAGCATACTTTGAAACATATTTACAAAAATAGCATAGTTTACGTGATGTGGCTGCCACATGTAAAGCCGCAGGTTCTACTCGTGGTTTTTAATTGAATTGAAACCACAGGTTCAAGCTGCAGTTTCAGTTAAATAAAACCGCAAACTGTAGGTTGAACCTGTGATTCCAATCCACTTAGAAAAAAATAGTTAAAATAAAAAAATTAATAAAATGTTAGTGAAACCATAAGTTGCTCTCCTGCATCTTCACTTTGACTAAGTATCTTTTTGCAGCTTTCTTAGCTAAAATTTAAAAAATCAAAAATTAATAAAATTAGAATAAAAATTATTTAAAAGTTTAAAAAAATTTGATACATTTTAAGAGATTCATGATAAAGTAATAATAAAATATATAATTAATTAGTTATATTTACTAATATTTTATTTAATTAAATACGTAACATTTAAATATATTATAATACATTAACTTAATAGTAATATTTTGATAAATTTATCTTATTAGAAATATGTATGATATTTATATATTAATATAATAATATTAAAAACTAAATATTATAGTATCTAATATTAATATATAAATAGATAATCATAGAATTAATTATTAATAAAGAAGTTTAATATTTATATTATTGATTATATATTACAATGAATTTCATTTCATAATATTAATATTATATAATATTATCAAGTTATAATTACATTTTAATAAATTTTTAATATTATTAATAAAATTAATATATTATAATATATTATATATTTTAATATATTTTAATTATGCACTTGCATCGATTGTGGAGTCAGTAATTTTATGACCATTATCGTTGCGGCATGATGAGATGGGGCATCAGTTGATTAATGGGAATGGAGGCAATGTAGTAGTGTGATGATGTCATTGCAAGTCTAGGGCAAGAGGAGCACCCACCGCCCGTGCCACTTGAGACCTAATAATACTGCACGATGAATCCAGCACACGGCTCCACCGCACGTGACATCCATCAATGCGGCATGGTTGACGGAGACCACTGGGATGGTAATAGATGCCTGATGTTTTGGTGGTATCCGGCACAAATAAATAAATATAACATTCATCGGTAAATGTAATACATAAATATAAAATTCATTACAATGCAAATGCATAAAAAAAGTGTAATCAATATATAAATGTAGTACATAAATGAATCCAAAATATATCCTAAGTCCCATAAGGCAACCGTCTCCTCCTACGTGGAGGTTGCTTCCGATGATGTGAAGATTGTGGTTCACTTGGTCCCTGATGCTCCATCGAAAGCTCTACCTGAGCGTATGCCTCCTGTGTAGCACTCTCCTGTATCGATCCCTCGTCGATAAACTCTTTCCCATGGGTTGAGTATCCCTAATACATCATATACTTCGGCGCACAACATAGTTGAAATGCGTTGCATCATCCTCAACAGGCGTGAACTATCTCGTATACTCATGTAGATAACTTCTCGCAAACATGTAGGGAGTGAACTCAGGCATCGAATACAGAGAGGTATTGCATCGTCAAGTATGTTGCGTGTGCTAAGTTAGAGGATGTGCTCCTGATGCTGATGTATATGATAAATGCATAGGAGTCTCGTCCTCTCTGTCGATATCATGAACAAATATTTCTAACTGGATACAAGTCTGCTTATGGACAGCATGAAGGATGGTATTACATATCTCTGCAACGGACTGTGAGGACCTGGATATAGAACCTGGCTAAGCAAGCTAATATATCATGACAATCCCATTACTATGAAATATACATGTAATGAGTTATATAAAATATAATAATTAACTATGAACAATGATTAATAAAATAACTTAAATACTTACCAGGTAATCATGTATCGCACCAGCATGACTGATGAACCGCCGAGTGATGTAGCGATACCGCTGCATATATGGATCATGATAATCTATGATACCATCAATAGAAGCACCATCTAAAACATAATCTTGACGGCTCTTCCAAAACTGAATGGAATGCTGATGAGTGATGGACTAGTCTTAATCGACACATCCTCTGAGATTGATGTAGTGCAGTACAGCATCTGAATCATACCGATCTGACATAGACTGATAGATCCCAAACTTTTGCAACACTATCAATGAAGTGCCACTCTATGATGTAGAAATAAATAAGCGGCACTCGACTATACTAAATATCCTAACCATATAGATACTAACCCAATAGTTGTGCAAGAATGTCAGGAGTATATGGCTACCATATTACCTGTATGTTAAGAATTTGAAATAATAATATGTTAAAGATAATAATATAAATTATATATTTTTAGTTATTACCTTCTCCGGTCTCAGGTGATTGAGATATAGTCGATATGAAGAGAGAACGTATGTTGGTACCTCCATGACCAAAAATTTATCTCTCCATCTGCAATAATAGAGATTACATGGTTAATATAACTTAGTGAATATCGTTAATGAAAAATAATAATAAAATTTAATACTTACCTTATCCTTAAGGGATCTTGTGGCATTCTAGCTCCACTATCATCCAAATCAATCATAGGATCTACAATCGACCGAGATAATCTACGTGGTGCCAAACCCGAAAATCTATCCTATGTCCAAAGTTATAGCAATATTAATGGCCCCGCAATATCATGAGCATCTCTCCTGCTAGGCCTGCACATATGTCTATACAATCATGCAAGATATGCACTATCCCAACTGTAATATCCAGCTATCTCGAAATCCTCTGGTAGGGATAAAAACATGAGATGCTCACCTTCCTTGACGTATCCATAAATAAATATCTACTCATAAGCTATAAAATATAAACTCTAGCATGTCACTGTATCGTTATCTCATCAGTATCATGGGAAAACTCCTAGAATTGCTCTGCTAGCCATACTGGACTCACTCATGATCCCTGTAGTTTATCCTGTGGTGGAATAACTCCTAACAACTGGTAACAAAGTTGATGCCAATCTACCTATAACTGGTAATCTGTTAATTGGCAAACCTAACTGAATGGCGATATCCTAGAGAGTGATGGTGCACTCTCCATGCGGTAGATAGAATGTATGAGTCTTTGGACACCATCGCTCTTTGAATGCCGTAATCAAATGCTAGTCTAACTATAGTATCCTATACGTTCAAGTCCATAAAATCTGGTCTACTGCAAATTCGGCACTATATGCCTATCTAATGGTATCAACCTACACATAATAAGCTCCCTGCATCGATACTGAAGGAAAGTTACCTCTTGACCATCCCATACTAAAGATGATTAATGGCTATCCTTATCATATAATACAGTATGGTCTACTAGCCCTAGAACCATGTTTATAATATTGAAAAAATGTTATTTATCATTTTTAACAAAATCTATTTCATAGCCATGAACTCCTTTGAAAAAGGAAATGTATTAATCAATATATAATAAACATGTATATAAGTACAAACTTAGATTACATTACAACATCATATATTTTGTAACCATGAACTCCTTTGAAAAAGGAAATGTATTAATCAATATATAATAAACACATATATAAGTACAGACTTAGATTACATTACAACATCATATATTCAACTACTAAAATATGGAACTTGAATAACAGCAAAAATCCAAATACAACAACCGACAAAGCCTATATATTTGGAAAAAAAATAAATACACCCTGGATTTGTCAAGAAACCATCAGAACCAATGAAGTAGAATAGCCCTCATACAAATTTAATATATTTCCAGTAACGGGTACCAATGGAACAGAAAAATATTCTCGATAATACATCCACCTCCTATCCTAGTAGATCAATAGATGTAAAACATTAAAATATAAATAACATAAGTCTATTATATGTCATATATAATAAATCAATGATATGTAAATAGTGATTAAGATGATGTATATAGAAATACCTGTCGTATATAGAGAAATGGTAATACTAATCTACATTTCTAGTTGCTGGACATGACCGTCTATCGTGCCATTCTTCTTGATAGATTGAACATCTACGTCTGTTATTGATTTTCCTCAAATCCATGTCGTTCCTAATTCTGGTAGATTATGGTCTACTTTTTTGTCACAACTATGATTTATCCGGTACAACAATACTATCTTGACCAAGTTGTGATCAATAATCTTGGTGAGAAAGGGTTGAAATTAAGGTGCATAAGTCTGATGATAATCATTTAGAGTATAGCACCGATCAACATATTTATAAAAATCAATTGCAACATGTGTACAAGCAGCTATGACATGAGAACAAGGTAAATAGTAGCACTATCATTTCTGACATGTACATGTATACTCCGACTGTCAGACGATTTGCATTGTGAAGTATAATAATAATTAACTTAAAAATTATATAATATAAAGTAGTAATAAAATTAGTAACTTTAAAGCTTTACCTAAGTGTTGTTGTCTTTGTTCATATATGGACCATACATCACAGTTTGGACTTGAAATATACCACGGCTCTAGCAAATCTCGTAACAGTATGTGATATAGCTTTGGTTTACTTGACGATTCATGATCCATAATGAAAGGAGAAAATCTTTCATTCCTATTAAGTGCATTAACTGCCTGGGAATGTTGACCATCAAAATATGATACAATTCAAAAGAACATCAACTACACCCATGTAGTTATAAGTAGAAATCAAGCAATTTTTAGAACTTTATTAAAACAATCTGATAGATTAGTTGTCATTATTCTATATCTTCAACCACCATCATGTGCACATGTCCATTTATCTAAAAGGATATTGCTCAACCATTCAATAGCTTCTGATTTAAATTTCTCAATATTTCTCATACATTTTTCAAATTTTTTAATTTGTGTTTGCATTCCAATATTTTTTACGATATCCCTTAATTTCAAATTCCTAAATGCTGTATTGAGATTGCTTGCCATATGATGTAAGCAATACACATGATATGCATTTGGTTGTTGCTAACATATATGCTCATTTTGTATTGCAGCCAATATGCTAGGATGCTGATATGAAATTAAGCAAATATTCTAATGTGAGGTAACAAAATTTTGTTAACAAGCAAGAAACTAACCCCATATATTAGTAGACTCTTCATCGACAGTAGCAAATGCAAGTAAAAAAACTTGATTATTTTCATTAATAATAGTTGCGATCATTAATTTTTGTTTATACTTTTTATATAAGAACATTGCATCAATACTAATCACCGATCGACAATACTTAAATCCTTCAATTGACAGTGCAAAAGCCAAGAAACTCGATCAAATTGAGCACAGGCTAGATGACTGGTTGGAGTGCTAATGAATTTCATCCAAGAGCCGGGATTAAATTCCTCTACCTCACGTAATCACTTGGACAATAATTCATATGATTTATCCTAGTTACCGAATACCATGTCTATTGCTTTTTGCTTAGCATCCCATAACTTTCTATATGTGGGCGTATAATTGAATTTGTTCTTCATCATTACACCAAGTCTTGCAATAGTAATTATAGGTAATTCTTTCACTAGATTGCATATTTTATTGGCAAGTAATATAGGTCTAATCCAAAATGATCCGAGATATCATAGCAGATATGCATGTATGAGGACCAGAATATTATGAGATCTCAAAGTAATCATTCTACTTAATTGCTCTCAACTTTTACTAACATCCTAATTTTCTATTCTTACATTTCATAATCCATATATTTGGATTCGACTCAACAACCTTAAATTCATAATACCTACCAATTAAATACTGCTTTACTGTACTTTGTAATTCTTTCTTATTTGCAAAACGAAGTTCTTTACATAACTCTTCACCACTTTTTCAAATATAAAATGGTCCTTGCAGTGAATAATACATTGACATATTAGCAGCTTCCAAGTGAATGTTCCTAAAAGAGCTTCAAATTTAGCATAGTTTGGAAGAGTAGTATCATGTGGACTTTGTGCAGCATATGACGGGCCAGCTTCCTGAGCTTCATCTTCCATGTCATCTTTATTTACTACATCATCTTCATTAAAAAGTTGATTATCTACATATATCGTATCATCAGCAGCTATATACAGTGAAGCTTGTCTGATAATACTCTCTAGCACATCACTATCCATTATACGAATCTGGTTCTCAGTATATATGGAACTAGTATTTGCGGGAGGAATATCTAGAATGTTTAGATTACAAGCAGAAACAACCTATTCACTGATATGATTTGTTGCTATATTTCAAACAATTACTTCATAATCATTACGTTCATAAAATAGGTTGAGCATCTTCAATGGGTTGTACACTATATACAACTCCATACCTGATAGACATTGATATGCACTAATGGTTGAAAACATTATCACTATGTCCTCATCATCAGTAATTGAAATATGTTCATACTTTATTAATATTAGCTGCACAAGTTATGGATATCTATATATAATTAATATTTTATTTATTGTTCTGTCTATACGAAATACTCTATATAACTTGTTTTCAAATTCGTCATTTGTCACTCCATATTTAATTCTAATTACCTTTTTAAAATTATAGCAATCATAGAACAAGAAACAAAAATTCATCTATCATAAATATACAAACTGCCTGATAAAAAAATTGATGGCCCAATACATTATGTCAAGAATAATTAGCTTATTAACCAGTATAAGAGGCTTTGAGCCAGCCTAAAATAGATCAGGTCAGACTTTGACCTAATAATAGAGTCAATTCAATTTTCAAACCATGCTTATATTTTCTTGTGGCTCGGCTTGGTTCAGCCTGAATTTGGCCTAAACACTGGCCCCACTCCCAACTCGAGAATATTTATCAATTTTTTTACAACTTGCACTAATTTTTTTAATAACAATGCCATTTTTTTTCACAAGGTATCATTTTTTTTTAATACGAACGTCTTTTATTAACAAGCTTACTCTATTTTTGAAATACGAATATATATTTTTTAAAAATAACATACATTAGAGTTTATTACTTTAATAGTAATATTTTTTTAACATCTCCTACATTTTTTAAAATACAAATACCTTTATTTTTTTAAACAATCTATCATTAATTTTATTTATTAGAAAAATATTTTTTGACAGCTTACCTTGCATTTTTTTAATAAAATTATTTTTTATTTAATTAAGGCTTATACAACAATTCATATTAATAGAAATTTCTTTTTTTTAAATAAACAAAGCTAGCCCTAAAATTTTTTATAGTAATATTTTTTAAAAAGTTTACAACCATAATTTTTTTAATAAGAATGTCCAATATTTTTTATAAAAAACACCCTACAATTTTTAATATAAAAATGACTTTTTCTTATTTTTGTAAAGCTTATCTTATATTTTTTAAATATGAGTTTTTATTTTTTAAATATTTAATTTTTCATTTTTTATAAAAAGATAAGCCTTACTAAGTCACACCATTTTTCTTACATTTTATTATATTTTTTTTAAAAAAAATTGACCTACATAGACTAAGTCACTACCATATATAGTTTTTAAATAATCTATATTTATTTGAAGTTTTTTACTAAAACCTTGATAGATAGATAGGGTGCTTTGAAAAAAAAATATGATTCATTATAGCTAGCAGATGATGGTTGCCAAATAATTGTAAATTGTGGTTACTATAAACCATGCTTATATTTTTAAAGAATTATTAAATATAAACTTGTAATTAAGAAGATCATGTTAAGGAAAAAAGAATGCCATAAATATCTTTACCGAAAGCTGCAAATGGGTCAAGTTGGACTGGGTCATGACTGATCCCAACCCAATCTGGTTTCTTAATCAGATTCTAATATTAGACCCAGACATGACCAATAGAAGATCGGATTAAATCAAGTTGAGTCTATAGCTAAAATTTTTGATCTAATGAGTTATTTAAATCGAGTAAGGTCATGTATAACCTAGCCATAACTTGAGAATTTTAGATTTAGATTGATCTGAACCAAATATAGTTAATTATATTTTAATACTACATAGAAAACTACTATGAACAATATAAAATAGATAAAATCTGAATATAAGTAACATTTAGGGTTACTATATCCTTACCAAATATTAAAGAATTCACTACCATACAAACCTACTAATTAAACAATAGTAGCAAAATAAAATCATATCCTTACTAAAAATAAAATATAAAAATATAGCATAATTATTATTTAAAAAGTTTTGAATAACAAAATAGTAGTGGCAGCAACTCGGCACCACTACCGGTCGGAAGGGGCAAGGAAATCCACTAACCATGACCAAACAAACCTCAAAAAAATAAAACTATATCCTTATCCAAAATTAAAATATAAAATATAAAAAGAATGTATATTGTTCAAAAAAAGTACTTTCAAAAAGAAACTTGGGTGGCAGCAAATCAAGACCACAGTCAACCAAAGGGGAGTAGGGAGATCCACGAACCAGAGAAATGCAAGAGGGAAGGACCAAAGATTTTTTTCTTCTTTCAAATAGAGCTTTCAGATTCTATTTTTTGATCTGAGAAGAAGCTGCAGATTCATTATGTAGCTTGAACCTGTAGCTTCTCATTAAAGTCGCTTGTTGAAATTATGATTGACCAGTGTGCCTTACAGTCGTCATGCTCTAACTTGATAACCATGCCTTTCCATTTTTCTCTTGGTTATTCTATTCAACAGGTTGGCTACTAATGGCACAAGAGGGCTTAGCACACTATGAAGCATCTAAGGAGAGCTCCCGTGCTGGAGAAGGAGAACAACAGTGGGCCAGGAGCTCACCGGCGTCGAAGACAGAAGCCTCCCAAGGCCATGCAGTGCCCACGGGTTCGCCTATGGAGGATGACGGCTCTACTCATCAAACGGCAGCCAAAGGAGTTGTTGGAGCTGGAGATGCTGATCGATCGTGGGTTCGGGTGGTTCAGGGCCCTCTGCAAGGAGCGACATGGACTTCCCACAAGATAATTGAAGCTGAAATCGACCAACTTCAAGCTTTCATTTCTAAAGTTCTTGAACTGCTGGAGACCATCCTTGATGACTCTCATTGGCAATTAGACGGGTTCACGGTGGTGACCCATAGCTTGGGTCAACAGGTACCAGCAGATTGGATTGCCAAGGAGGTACGGTCCAAGATCAAGCTAGATTATGTCCCTGAAACCTTCCTAATTGATGATGATCATGTGGTCCTCTGCCTCAAAATGGTGAATGACTATGCTCTGGTCAAGGGGGGGCCCATGGTTTGTGGCTGGCCAGTTGCTTGCCTTGGAACCGTGGGTTCCATATTTTATCCCCGGTCGGAGAGCTGTCCAGCGGGCGGTGGTGTGGCTTCGGCTCCCCGAACCGTTGCTAGAGTACTAGGTGCTTCGGCCATCATGGCCATTACAAAGGAAGCAGGTACTCTCCTTTCCATTGATGACTTTACTGATCTATTATGAAAAATTGAGTATGCTAGGGTTCATGTCGAGATTGATGTAGGGAAACCAATCTACCTTGGGGTGCTAATATGAGGAAAAAAGGAGAGTTCTGGCAGAAGTTCATGTACGAGAATCTCCCACCTATGTATTATCTCTGTGGCAGGATTAGGCATATGGAGGAGTGCTGCCGCCTCTCGGTGGGAGGTTCTAATCCATTCAAAGTTGACCAAGGTTTGACCCAGGCAGACTCTTCTCCTTATCCTATGGATTCCTCGGTGGAGTGACAAGGCTAGCCGGAGACTGGAATGTTGGGGGAGGGTCCTGTGGGTCGATCGAAGCTGGGGCCATGGTTGGTGACTTCACGGATCCACCAATCCTGGCCTTCCAGGGTTCCACCGAAGGGGAGGAGGGTACCTGAGAAGGAAGGGGAGCCTAACTAGACTTCATCAGATCCCTACTCTTCTTCTCTGTCCCAATCTTCTCCAGCTGCTAATACCTCTTCCCCGAGTTCACCACCAGACTCGGATGTGTAGCAGAAGCTAACGAAGGTTGCCCGATGGCGCTCGTCGAGATCTACCAATGGTGACTAGTCCAGTGAAGGGGGGTCTTCTGTTTTTGTGTTCGAGGCCTTTGGCCCATTGGGGGACTCAATGGAGTTGGGCCTAGTGGAAGACTTTGGCCCAAAGGATTTGCAGATGGTGGACTACGGTGCCCTATCCCTGAAGAGGAGTCGTAGCCCACCAAAGCCTATTATTTCCTCTCCTCAGGCCTCCCCTCCTCCTGCTAAGGTGAACCCTGACCTGCTTCCCCCTGCCATGTCCTAGGTCAGTACCTCTCCTCCTACTAAGGTCAAATGCAGGATGCGAGGGTCCTATTATGCCTTTTCCTTCTGCCTTCACAACTCTCAATGATCTGGTGAGTAGGAATAATGGCTCTGTAACTGAAGCCAAGGAGGGAACACAAATGGTTGGGGGGTCTATTACAGCAGGGGCACCCTCCGGGTCCCTTGCTCGGCAACGTCGCTTTCCTGCTTGGGGTGCCTCCTCCTCAACCATTACTACGCCCTCTATTGTATCGACGGATAGGCCAAATCCCTCTAGGGATACTCAGTGTCATGAAGCAGTAACAGAAAGATTAAAAGTGGCTCTATTTTCTACTGGAATGATTGGGTCGGTTGATGAAATGGTGGATGGTCATATGAAGAATGTGGAGCCGGGGAATGGCTCTAATTAACTGTCTTTGCTTTTCTTTATAAGGATTATGGTATGGAATGTTTGGGGAGTGGGGAAACCCGCTTTTCACTCTTCTTTCCATCGAATGGTTCAATTATATCATCCCGACATTTGCATCATGTTGGAGACTCGTCTGAGCGATCCAAATTTGAACCGCATTCACCGGCGCTTCCCGCCCTCTTGGAGCTTTTATGCTATTGAATCCCAGGGCTAATCCGAAGGCATTATTATTGCATGGAATAAGGGAGTGGTTAAGGTCGATGCGTTTCACCATTGTTCCCAACATATAGCGATTGTTGTTTCTGAACCTTGGGGTGCTACTTGGTTGCTATCTGCTATCTATGCCAGTACTAATTATCGGATGAGAAGGAAGGTATGGCAGGAGATCTCCACTCTCATTGATCAGGGTACCCCGGTGATTGTGGCAGGGGACTTTAACTGCATTGATAAAGTGGAAGACAAAAGGGGTGGTCATCCCTTTGTTGAGGACACTGTCTCTAAAGAATTCACTCACTTCTTACAATCAAATGGACTAATTGATATGGGATTTGTTGGACCCCGGTTTACTTGGTGCAACAACCAGATAGGGGGAGCTAGGGTCTAGGAGCGTATTGATCGGGTCTTTGCTAATCCTAGCTGGCTTCACCTGTTCCCCCACCACCTAGTCTGTCATTTGCCCAGAATAGCTTCTGATCACTATCTCGTCCTCCTATCTATTGCTCCCACTATCACTGGCGAGACCCCATTCAGATTTGAGAAGTTCCGCTTGCAGTATCCTAGATCTTGGAAGCTTGTCAAAAAGGTTTGGATGATGTCGGTTTGTGGTGATGCGAGATATCACATTACATGAAGATTGGAGTTGGTGAAAAGGAGACTTCGCCACTAGAATAGAGTGGAGGTGGAAATATCTCTATTAGACTACAGGCTGTGGAAACTTCTATTTCTTCTCTTCAGGAAAAGGAGGATAGGGAAGGTAGCTTGGTTGATGTTGATTTGGCTTCTCTCCATAACTATTTTGCTATGCACAATGCTGTTAAAAATTAGTAGCAATTAGTAGCAAGATTATTGAAAAATGGCCTAAATTAGAAGATTGATAATGCTATTAAAAATTAGCATATAAAAGCAAATTTTTTTTAATATACTTATTCTATTCGATTCATGCACTTCTGTAATATATTACAGAAATTTGTAAGTCAATTGATTTTTATATTTTAAGCATCATTTCCAAAGAAAAATTTTGTGATTTATTCAAATAATACTTTTTAAATATTATTTTTCATTACATGAAGTTTTTATATTTTTGATATTATTTTTTCTTCTAGAATGTCAAATTTCTTCATTGATGTATCATGGTATAAATGAATATTATATTTCTTAACAGGATATCGTAGTTTTTAAACTTGGTGTCGTAGTTTTTTAACTTGGATGTCGTAATACTATTTCAGGATATTTGATTGACCTTATAGCACCCGTAATAATTTTTGACACTCTATGAGTCATAAACCAAGTCACGGAAGACATATATTATAGGTATAAGGGATTAGAAATTTTTATTTTATATTTTCTGCATGGATGTCATAGTTTTTTAACTAGGATATCGTAGTTTTTGAACTTGGATGTCGTAGCTTTTGAACTTGGATATCGTAATACTATTTTAGGATATTTGATTAATTTATAGCACCCATGATAATTTTTGATACTCTAAGAGTCATAAACCAAGCCACGGATGATATGTATTATAGGTAGAAGGGGTTAGAAACTTTTATTTTATATTTTTTGCATGGATGTCATAAGGTGTCGTAGTTTTTCAACTTGGATATCGTTGCTTTTAAACTTGGATGTCGTAGTTTTTAAACTTGGATGTCGTAATACTGTTTCAGGATATTTGATTAATCTTATAGTGCCCGTAGTAATTTTTGACACTCTGGGAGTCATAAACTAAGCCACGGATGACATGTATTATAGGTAAAAGGGATTAGAAACTTTTATTTTATATTTTCTGCATGGATGTTGTAGTTTTTCAACTAGGGTGTCGTAGTTTTTCAACTTGGATGTCATTGCATTTGAACTTGGGTGTTGTAATACTATTTCAGGATATTTGATTAATCTTATAGCACCCGTGACAATTTGTGACACTCTAGGAGTCATAAACCAAGCCACGAATGATATGTATTATAGGTAGAAGGGGTTGGAAACTTTTATTTTATATTTTTTACATGGGTGTCGTAGTTTTTTAACTAGGGTGTCATAGTTTTTGAACTTGGATATCGTAGTTTTTGAACTTGTATGTTGTAATACTGTTTCAAGATACTTGATTAATCTTATAGCACCCGTGATAATTTTTGATACTCTAGGAGTCATAAACCAAGTCACAGATGATATGTATTATAGGTAAAGGTGGTTAGAAACTTTTATTTTATATTTTTTGCGTAGGTATCATAGTTTTTTAACTAGGATGTTATAGTTTTTATATTGGATGTCGGAATACTGTTTCGGCTATTTTGAGTAATCTTATAGTATCCATGGCAATTTTATGACACTGTGGGAGTCATTATTCAGAATATTGATGATTGGGAATCCTGTTAGGAGCAGTTATTTACTTTACTTTCTTGTTTCATGCTGGGATATTCTAATTGTGTAAATGAATGTTATCCATTATATCAAGGGATGTCATAATTCTGTTATCCCTGTTTTAGTCTTTGGACACTTAAAGTAGTACTAAAATTTGTATTTAAATTAAGTTGATTCAATCACATGTCCAATACATCATATTTTAAATTTCTCTGGATAATATAAATATACACAGAACTATACGAAAATGAAAGCATTTTATATCCTCTCTTATGTTAGTTGACTATATATATAAGCATCAAATTCATCTAAAAAAGGATCGGATGATGGTATAGTGGGTTCAATTACTTGTTCCAGTACTTCCACTACAATATAAGAAGTCTGTCTCGTGCTTGTACTGTCTTCTTTCATTTTGCACAGGAGTGTCAACGGAAGCCTTATCCATATTTTTTCTTGATCTCTTTGACTTCTTTTCGACTCCACTCTTTATTCTATTATATTTTGGATGACCTTTTGTAGTAAGTTGGTCAGGTTCTTGGATTAGAAGTTGTATACTTTGCTTAGCTGCACAGTTAGCATCTACAACTCTTCTGAATAATGATGTAAAATCTTCCATCACTAAATTAAAGCATCTTCAGGCATGGAGGATATCTCTACAAGCTTCATCATCCGATGACTTATCAAAACATATCTACGATCAATAAAATATAATATTTGTATTAGGATTTCATGACATATGATAAGTTTATGTAAACATAAAATAAGATATCTGAATTTAAATGATTCCTTGATTGCATACCATGATTTTTGTGTGCTTTTATCACAAAATTGAGTATTGTATTCGAGATCATCAAATTGGTATTTCATGTCCTTGGACCATCTATTCAAGAAGTACTTATCTGGGTTACGAAATATGTCGCTTTGATGAAGAACCAATATGGCATGCCTACATAAGTAACCCTTATACTGAAAGGATCTATACTGGCATTGAACATCCTCCAAAATTTTATCATAGAAACCTCATAATTTTTCATAATCTTCTTCTTAATTCCATCAATTTCAATTCTTTCAAATAATTTAATAGAATATACATCACAGTTGTCAACTTCTTTAACTAATTTAGCATTTGATGCAGCCATTTCAAGAACCTCATTCTGAATTTTTTTGAATATATGCCTTGTATATTTTTCTGCTACTTGCCTTTCAAAAGGAGAGGATGTCTTTAGAAAAGTATTTGTTTGCAATGTTTTATTGTCTTCGTCATTTTCTGCTTCATATCTTTTCTCCAAGACATCTTTGTACTTATCGATGAATTCCTTGAGTATAGTCTTCAAGTTTATAAATCCATTAAAGAAGTGATTGTTGTTCTCGCTCATTTGTGAAGTTGACATCCCTGTTCATAAATATTCAAAAAATAGAAGCACTAAAGATACAAAATTTGTTGAAAATTTATAAAAATGAACATTAATCAATCATAATGACTAACAAACCTACAAAGAATATATCCTTAAGATAAATCGGAATCTATTTATCCCGATATTTATAAATATCACTTAACCAATATACAGCCTTGCATTCTTCATATTTCTCCATTAAATGTGCCCACCTTTCCTCGAAAGATACTATGGTAACTGAATCATATATCGTCTCTTCAAACTCAACCATAAATTTGGAATTTGCGGTGCAAATATGGCCAATCTTTTCATGAATCTTCTTCAATATATACCAAAGATAAAATCTATATCATGCATTGAGAAAAACATCCTTAACAGCAATCTCGATTATCTTATCTTGGTCAGTTATGATGGCATTAGATAGTTGACCACCATTTGTATCCAGCCATGATTGGAATATCCATTTAAATATCCCAGTCCTCTCATTTAATAACAATGCGCAACCAAGTAATATGGACTGTCCATGATGGTTGACTCTGATAAATGAACAAAAAGATATTTGATATGTATTTGTCAAATAGGTTGAGTCAAAGGTCAGTACATCACTAAAGTAAGTGTTTGCCAATCTTGACCTAGGATGGATCCAGAAGACAGACCTGAGCTATCCATTACATGCAGGTCCAAAGTATAAAAGAAATTTGAATTTTTTACTTGCATTTTTGTGAAATAGATTACCATTGACCGTGCATCTCCTTCTTTAGCTAACTCTGACATTCCTGATAGATGAAATTATGAGCATCATTCACTATAAAATATAATTATCTTCCACCCCCTTTCCTTCTAGCCATGGTAGAGTATATTTGAGTTATAAAAATATTCATGGCATGTAAATTGCTAACCTCTGCCTTTTCTAGTGTACTGATTCTCCTATGGGATCGTAGATAACGAACTGATGATATGGACAACTCATGGTTATGTTCTAGAAAAACATAATCTAATATCTACTTATCATTTTTTTAAATTTAATCTTGCTTTTATCAAAGCCTTACAATCAATTTTTTCATTATCCCTAGGATTCATGGAGTTATCAATTTTTCAGAATTTTCCTTGCCTCCAACATACTAGGTGCTTGAAGCATATTTCTTTGTTGTTGTTAGACCTACTACATATTGTTGTGATTCCAAAACTAACTCTCCTTGCATATCTATTTTATAAATTATATATATCATTTGTAGAATTGAACTCCATTCCATTTTTAAGATCAACATGCTCTTTCTCTGCATTCGGGGTGATAGGAGAAGGTGCATTCTTCTAAACAACACCAGCAACCTCATCCAAATGATCATATTCGATTTTTTCTAGATTTCTAATTTCAATGCCAAATGTAGAAATATCTATAAAAAAAATTATAAACATTGATATACATAGTTTTAGATGACATTTTATCTACAGCATAATAAATAATATGTTATGTATTTGATAGAATATGACACGACAGTATGATAATACGGGCATAGAATCAAATTTTTTTAAAAAAAGATATTTAAACTTATGACATCTTAGTTCAGAAGTTACGACATCCTAGTTAAAAGATTATGATACCCAAACATAAAATATGAAACTAAATATATTAACCCCTACTACTAGGAGAACCTATCACTTATGGACTGAGTTATGACTCCTAGGATGTCATAACATGCTATGGATGCTAAAGGATGACAATAATATGCTGAAACAATATTACGACATCTCAGTTTAAAAACTACGATACTCTAGTTATAAAACTGACATCCCTATACAAAATCTTAAATCGGATGTTTTGATCCTCCGTAACAAAGTGTTTCAGTATGCATTGCTGATATATGACACCTATTGGGGGACGCCGGCTCAAATGAATATATCTCCAGCTCAGGAGACCGGTCGTGTTCTCCCCCGGGCCGGTCGCCTAAACCAAGAGAACCAACGACGGCCCAAGAGTGCTGTAACGCCTCCTTCGGACCAGTCTTTGGATAGGCCAAAAATAAAGGTTCGAAGACTACCCCTCCAGATCTACGACGTCCACCATCCAACCGATCATCTCCATCGAAAAAGTCCGAAGGTAACTCCACCGATGAAGTTCGAAGATGACTGACTCGAAAAAGTCCAAAGAAGAAGAAGGCCCGAGACAAATCTCCAATCTGCCACAAACCCCCGAATGGGGGGATGCCTATATGACCTAAAGCATAACTGCCATCCCTAACTCCAGCCATTTTGGGCTGGCCACGCGTTCAGCAACCCCATTCTCCGATAATTCCAGACTGGCCATAATGGAGCGACAACCGTCCCTAATTGTACGTGGGGCGAAGTTAACCAACCGCATGTTAAACAGAGGCAAGTTAAGCCCAACCCAGGCTGGTGCCCAACTATTATAAATACTGGTAAGAGAGGACACTCAAGGTGAGTGGACACGACGACACTTTTGCTATCTTCCTGCCTTCTCATAAAACTTTCCATTCATTCTGTTGCTGGAACCTCTCCCTGACTTAGGCATCGAAGTGTCCTCCACCGGAGAAAATCCGATCAAGGGACCGGCTTTGCAGGTGCCAAGAGGAGCAGACCAGCGGTTCAACAACTCAGCCTGTCCAGTAAAGGTTCTACGCCAACAACACCCATATTATAATAAAATACTTTTGAGAAAACTTCGGTATCAAAAACTTTAAAACATGAATAACTCGGTACAAAACAAAAAATGAAAGCTTTTATCCTTCGTCATAGGACATTTTAACCATGAATTAGCTTGAATAAAATTGTTAGATTGTGATAAAATGACTAAGAAGAAAAATATTTTTAAAAAAAAAGTTTTCACTAAACGACACTCTAGTTAAAAGATTACGATACTCGATCATAAAACATGAAACTAAATATATTAACCCCTACTACTAGGAGAACCTATCACTTGTGGACTGAGTTATGACTCTTAGGATGTCATAACATGCTACGGATGCTAAAGGATGATAATAATATGCTGAAACAGTATTACGACATCTCAGTTCAAAAACTACAACATCCTAGTTATAAAACTGCGACATCCCTGTACAAAATCTTAAATCCAATGTTTTGATCCTCCGTAACAAAAGTATTTTAGTATGCATTGTTGATCTATGATACTCACATTGTAATAAAATATTTCTGAGAAAACTTAAGTATCAAAAATTTTGAAACATGAACAATTCGGTACAAAATAGAAAATGAAAGCTTTTATCCTCCGTCATAGGGCATTTCAACCGTGCATTGCTTGAATAAGATTGTTAGATTATGATAAAAAGACTAGAAAGAAAAAGTATTTTTTTAAAAAAAAAAATTCACTGAACGACATCCTAGTTCAGGGCTTACGATATCCTAGTTAAAAGATTATGACACCCGATCATAAAACATGAAACTAAACATATTAACCCCTGCTACCAGGAGAACCTATCACTTGTGGACTAAGTTATGACTCCTAGAATGTCATAACATGCTACGGATGCTAAAAGGATTACAATAATATGCTGAAACAGTATTACGACATCCCAATTCAAAAACTACGATACCCTAGTTATAAAACTACGACATCCCTGCACAAAATCTTAAACTATATTTATTATCCCCTCCTACCAGGAATACCTATTACATGTGGACTAAGTTATGACTTCTAAAGTGTCATAAAATTTCATGGATGCTAAAGGAGTATTATATGGTTTTCTACATAAATTTCTCTAACTACCAAAGCAGTTGGTATAATAAAGGAACTATAAAAATAAAACTGAACAAGATTTTATAAAGGCTTGGTTTACTTTTTGTTAGAGAAAACATTTTATATTGAAGTTATAGAAGAAGTCTTCGATGACTTATTCCAACCTCGAACCAAAACATGACACTTTTTTAGAATGAGAAAGAAGCTTATATTAACATTCGAAAGTTGATTCCTGCAACAGGACTCTCATAGCACATTTCAGAGTGAGGGAGATTCTTTCTTCAACCTTTTATTAATTCCTTGGACCAAAGCTAGACCATGTTTCAGATTGAAACATTTAGCTAGAAGTACTGGGAACAATATTTTAGATTCATCAAAATCCAAGCAAGATGGCGAAGAAAAGTAGGCTGGAGGGAAAGGATATTTTGGTATGCACAAATAAATCAAAAAAAAACTGAACGATAATTAATGAATGTCACGCTCAACTTTTAACATGTTATACATTCCGTCCTGTCAAGCCAGTTAGGATACACATGGACCAATAAGAAAATATGGTGCGGGCCATGTTGGATTTTCTGCACCGTATACAATGCACAAAGACTTTCTCTTATCAAGATAAGCTTTGATAGCAATGTTAGGAATTATCAGGATAGAGCTACCTTTGTTATCCGCGCCTTTGGTCTTGGATTTCTTACAACTGGGGGGTCCCACCTTTTTGATATGAAGATTCCGATAATGGAGTTACGCGGTGCGTGGATAGGTATTGCCTATGCCCGAAAGGTTTTGCATCTGGATCGACTGATCATTGCGGATGACTCTGCAACGATTATTGCCTGGACCCAAGAGGTTCAGCGATCTTTACATCTACATCATCTAGGATATTGTTCTTTTATTGTAGGCATGCATGAAGATCATCGTGCACCATGTATATAGAAAAGCCAACTCCATAGCTGACTGGATGGTTTCCTTCATCGCTGATCATTATGAGGATACTCTTTGAATTCGGATGGATGATGCCCTGCTACATTCCGAGATATCATCTTTTCTGATTTTTTTGATTATATCGATACTAGATTTTTAGTTTGAATACTCCATCCTATATAAAAAAAAAAAAAAATTCTAATAAAAAATTATAGGACAAGTATATAACTTCTCCACGTAGATCAATACCTATCACGATCATTGCCACGTAACCATCATCATGCTATTTTCATAAATATGTTTCAAAATATTTTATTTTAATAAATAGTTTTTTAAAAAAATACTATTTTTTTTAAAAAAAACTTCCAAACAGGACAAGCCACGAAGACCATGGATCCTAACCATCATCATACTATTTTCATAAATATGTTTCAAAATATTCTATTTTAATAAATAGTTTTTAAAAAAATACTATTTTTTTAAAAAAAAACTCCCAAACAGGACAAGCCACGAAGACCATGGATCCTTGCATTTAGTGCATATGCAGAGGTCCCCCACGCGGCCACGCCACGCCTGAATCCAAAGTCTAACGACAGGACCTGCCGCTCGTGCGGTACGGTCGCCGAGGGCGGTTGACCAAAGAGTCCGTGCCAAACGCTGGACGCCGGACCTCGGCATTACAAGCAGGCGAGGCATCCGCTGCCATCCCAGGAATTGTCGGATATCTCGGAAGCCACCTTGAGCTGTCAATCCATTTAAGCACGGAAAGCACACCCGAGGTATCCAGCGAGTGCCGGATTGGGTATCATTTTATTACCATCATTGTCCCAAGAAATATCATCCTCTGAATGGTGGACATGCATGGAAACCAAAGAAAATGATTGCGAATCAAAGCGCGACGGTATTGAAAAACTACAAGCATCCAAGGATTGTAAACAAGGCATATATACAAGGCATCAAGAGTGGAAAGAAACCAGCAGTCCGCTGCTTCGGTTTGCTTCTTGCTGAAATATATGTTTTAAGTTGTAACATGTCTTTGTTCCTGACACAAGAAAGAGACAAAAGTTAAAAGCAAAACATGACAATAGGGGTGGTTTTGCCCTTGGACGGTATCGAAGGAACAAGCCTAGTCCATCCAGTCAGCACCCCAGTCCTCTCCTTTCCTCCCATTCTGACCACAATTTCCTCCATGATTCTCGAAGAAAAAAACGTCAGTCTGTTATGGAACATACATGTAAAAAAACACTATGCATCAGTCCATCAATTTGACATCTACAAGACTAAGATAGCAACATTGCCAGTCCACTAAGCTTGCACGTTGGTAACATGCATCCTATGTAGAACAGCATGATATTATCATCAACTTTCTCCAACTGCATTATCAACAAAACCATATAAGCCGAGCATAGCTTATGGTCAACAAATGAATTGACAGCAGACATTGCAACATAGATAAGAGCAAGGATGAAACATGAATCTAAATCCTATGAGCGCTTTATCCAATATAAGCTAATGTACATTATAATCAATTTAACATGTACGGTCAGTGAGATCGAGAAAAGTGACCACAACCCAAAAGAGCCACTCACCGGAGTGGAATTAGCTAGCATGATGAAAATCAGTGATTGGAACTATACCAACCACTGTAGGAGCGCAGCTCAAGTCCAGCTATATGCAAAAGAATTGCAGAAATTGCATAGAACCAGAGGAGCAAGTTGCTATCCCTCAGAAAGCTTCTGCAAAATCTTCCAGTATCTCAGACACGATGGATTCAAATGTATTGCTTGAAGAACCCAATTCTTTGGGCTTTGCGTGGATTCTATGCCAGAATGTTGGCTGGAGCTTGCATTCAACTGTCTTGCAAGCAAATGCATTTGGAAATACAACTCAGCAGGCCTCATTTCTGTAAAATAGAGAAGTGAGAAAATGGCAACATAAAAATGGACTTGACAGTAAAACTTGCACACCCAAGAAGCTATGTTCAAAACCTGCTGGCCAAGAGAACCATTCGACCCGAAGGTTCCTCTCCCACTTAGCTTTTGCACCAAGGCTTCCTTCTGCTTGAGCCAACAACAAGGAAACAATAGGTAAAGGAACGGGTGAGGTCGCCCGGGCCTTGGTGAGGCTGCTTACCACACGGGATAAAAACTGACCACCTGATTGTTGCCTAGCAAGCTCCATGCAGACGGCACCTGTCAAAAACAAATTAAATCAATAAAGATCTCATTAAAAAGGTGGCAAAAAAAAGGTAAACAAGGATTAACGTGGAAGAGGAAAACTGAAAGAGTAGAAACACTCAACAAGAGCAATTTACATGTGCATCACAGATCAAAATTCATTAACCATACTGCTTTATCCTGTAGAAGATCCATTTATGAAACCCACTAGCTCGTACAATTATGTGTTGCAATAAAATGCAATTTGCACCCCAAATGAAATATGTTTTCATGAAAAGACTGCTCACTTAATCACATCTTCCTTTGATGAGTAATATGTGTTCAAGCCCAGAGATCCTGAGCTGCTTTCACAAGGTAAACTGAGTAAACAATTGCTTGATCAGAAGTTTGAGCCATTATTTCTGCTTAAATTTTATCTGATCCCAAATTTCTGACCTCATCATAAATTTGCTAAAACAACACAACGTCCAATGTTCATGCTTTTATTCTTTTGAATAATGTCCAATGTTCATTGCTTTCTTTACAAACATTTAAACTTCAAAATACATCAAAGTATAAATTAATGTACAAATGGAGTAACCACTCAAAATGCTGGAAGACAGCAGCACCATCATGCGGGCCCCATATATTTGTCGTTTCACCCAGCTGGACCAAAGAAAACCGTAATGCATATCCTAGCAGAAGAATTCACGCTAGCTTTATGTGCAGACTGACGGTTCCACCATGTTTTTAAATATATCAAAGTTACTAGAACAAAGGAAATGGTAAAATAAATAGATTTTCTTAGTTGATAAATAATTGCTCTGCAAGTAGGACAGCAAGTGGATTGGATTGGATCAGGGATGGGCACACACCAGATCCAGTATATTTTTGAATCATGCCAAAAAAATAAAACCTAAATCTAGTTCAATTCCCTTTGGGTTGGATAGACTGAATTTTATATCAAGTTTATCAATCCATGAAATTTTTTAAAAAATGAAATTGGGTCAAAATTTATTCAAACACAAAATAAACATATTTAAATTGGTTACCTAATCATATCATAAACATATCATGCAATAAAATAGTAGTAAACAATATGTAAACATAATTAGGAACAAATTTAGCAAATGATTTGATTGATAACTATAAATAATTATAATCAACAGCATAAATTATTGACAATATCTTCAACTATATAAAATTAGCTCAATTTTCTAATTTTTCAATTCCAAAAGTAACCCTAATCACATTACTTTGTTAAAAATTTAGAATATAAACATACCAAAAGAATTCTAATGTTGCTCAACTTTGAGATGGAAGAGTCCTAGGAATTCTATAATTCTATCATAATAGGAGTCCTATGTTTTCCAAAAGTCAATTATTGATAGTAATTTTGGTTTTAGATAAAAATATGATATAGCAAATAAATCTTAGTGTAAATTTCAAAATTATAATTGGATCAGAGGCATATTATAGCAAATAAAATGCTGGAAGAATTTCATGAAAAGGCATACTACTGTGTTACATCCATGCTTAGATTTTTCTGAAATTGAACATCTAGAATCTTCAGGAGCTGCATGCATCTGCGCATGCATCATAACTAGTATCATGAAAAGAAGACTAATTTCTTATATTTAAGGAGCGTTTTTAAATATATAAGTACACTAATTTTGTATTGGTTTGGGCCTATTCAAGTTTGGATTGAGAATTTAAAGATTAAAATCCAATTCATTTCTGAAACAGGTCATGTTTTTGAATCCCAGCCTAATCCATATAACTCTAGTTGGGGTTGGACCAGATTAATTTCAGATCGGTTTCAGATTGGAAGCAGGTCAATCCAATCCACTTGCAGCCCTATCTGCAAGTCATCAATGGAGGTGTCACGAAAAAAGAAAAAATCCATTAATTTTTGTTGCATAAACATATCGATCACTGTAAAGGCATGCACAAATACAAGAATTTTCGATTATCTCTTTTCAGGGGGGACACAGTTGGTGCTCATAAAAATTATTTCAGAAGGGTGACAATGTGAAACAACATTATAGATTCTACTATTTTCGACCTATTCACATGATAGGTGGAACTGTTCAAGCAGTAGCCTTGGATACTTTTATTACAACAAAAATGGAAAGGCAGACCATCTAGCATAACAAATGAATGGGAAGAAATTTTAGAAAGACAAAATGAGAATATAAGTACCATGAAAGAGTGAGAGGCAGCTCTCTGCATCTCTGAGTGCACAGGCATGTGCTAAAGCTTGTTCTGCACGTAAGTAATCCTGATCCCATATAAAGGCTTGAGCACAGACTAAATAAAAGACAGCCTCCCAAATATTTGAGGAAGCCCCTTTCCCTGTGGAGCACGTATGAAAGTACACGTCTATTTCATTTGAATTGTTCTGCAATTTGTATCTAGATTCAATATATTTAAGTGATATCCAACCAATTTGATTAAATGTCTTAATCTGCAAGCAATTCATGTACTCATTTCTAAGGTTCAAAAAATCCTCTTCTGCTGCGTAAGCACGGCATAATTGTAAGTGTGCAAAAAAGGGATCACTGTTGGGAGGGAGAATTCCTAATGCATCAGTAGCATGCTTGACACAACCATGATAGTCACCACACTGCAAACTGATCTCTGAAGCACAGAGCAGAAGCACAAACTTTTGATACCGATATAGTTTATTTTCCTTCGTATATATTTCTTTGGACAGAGCAACTAAAAGTAGACGTTTCAAAGTAGAACAAAGATGTTGAGGAAATTTTTCTTCACGAGCTTTTTGTAGAACATTAAGTACAAGAAGGTAGTGTGCATCCAAGTTCCATGGTTCTTGATGCAACCATCTGCATTGAAATGGTAGAGAATAAAAAAATGGTTAACATTAAATTAGCTAAGAAAACTATTAAGCTAGACAAAACAAGGAACACAGAAAAGTACCTTTGCATACAGTGTATGCCATTTGCTCCATGTGCAAGCTGGTCTTTGCAGGTTGGAAAAGAAAACTTTGGATTGTTGGAACAACTAGCATAGCAAGCAACAACTGCAGCACCATGAATTTTATATGATGATTCTAATTCTTTCTTAACTATGTGTCCAGCCGGTGTGGCAGTGCATCTAGCTGCTTTGTGAGAAGCCATCCAATCTCCACTGGATAGTAAGAGTGAACCAAGCTGGCTTCTGTCTCAAGCAACCAAAGAAAAAGGAGAAATGAGAAATAGGCTAGAAATGAAGGGGAACTAAAAAAAAAATATCCGACTGAGTATGGATAATATCCGACTGAATTCGATTTCATATCTAAATCTATCCGGATAAGGATAGAAATTTGAACATCTGATTAATATCCATATCCATAAAAAAAATATGGATATGAATATGGATAGACAACTATCCAATCCATATCCGAATATTTGATTTTACTTGTAATCCTATTTAATTTTATATAGTACTCATTAATTTTTAAGAAAAATATGTAAGTATATTAATATACTATTAACTTCATTTATCCTTCACTTAGTAATATCTTTGATTCTATAGTCATATAATTTAATTATTCGATTTATATCCGTATTTTCAATATCCGATTTGTATCCGTATCCCCTTAAAACAAATATGGATATAAATTTTTATATCCGATTAATATTTGTATCCATATTTGTATTCGTTAAACAAAACAAGTATGGCTATAGATACACTGGTATATGATCCGTATTCGATCCGATTTCAGCCCTACCAAGTTGACTTAGTATCGGGATCCAATGATTAGGCCAAGCCATCCAAAATTGCATCGCGGAGATCTTCGCTCAATGGCCATGTGTTGATGGGAGCTCTAAGATTGGTACAAGGTCAATCGGTTCAAACCAGGGTGCGGATCGGATCGCTAACCAGTTCGGACTGTTGACAGTGGACCAGTTGAGGGCGACGACCTGCATGAGCGCGTTGGCCCATGTGAGGATGCTACCGCGCACGGGCCCGTGGAAGCGAGGCTGTAGTGGTCGTGGGCTTAACCCGACCCAAGCGAGCCCAGCCACCCAATTTTGATATGGACCAGGCTCCTATGAGGCCCATTATATAGATCTAGTAGGGGCTTGGGGAGGAAGAACAAGGCCAAGGGCAAGGCGTTGGCTCCCCTTACTAGTAAGGAGCCGCTAGCAGGCGAGCGAGGCCCTGGGATTTTCTTTTTCTTAGCTAGGGCCTTAGGAGTGGAGTTGAGTGCATCGCTTCAGACCATGGTGTCAATGCTTGACCCTAGCGCACAGGGCAAGGAGGATCTCCTGAGCATGGGATGGAGACTGTGGTGGAGCCACAGGACATAAACCATGAGGTTGCAGTAAATTAGTTGAGACAGGCCATCCAAGAGGCAGGGAAGACCCCTTCGACAATAGATGAGTCAGCTGTCGGGATCGAGCTAGATGCTGAGGATGAAGTGCTGGAGCAGACCCTCCCCATGAGTCGATGTTATAAGGGTGCTAATCTGGAACACCTAAGAAGCAGGAAAACCTTGCTTCCGGACTACCTTTGGTAGGTTCATCCAATAGCACTGCCCTGATGTCTGTGTTTTGCTTGAGACCTGACTGTCCAAGGCGAGTCTTGCCCGTGCTAGGCAATGGATCCACTTGGCATGGAGTACCTATATGGTGAAGTCTCAAGGTTTATCAGGGAAGATTCTAGTAACGTGGAGACGTGGCTCGACAAGGGTAGAAGTTATCCACAGGAGTGAGCAATAGGTGGCCATGGTCATCCGGAGCAAACTGAAAGCCTTGGCTACTGCCAAGCATGTATGAAAACACAAAGTATAGAAAACAAAGGGTGCTTTGATTCTCAAGGATTACCTTCTCTTGTCGCCGGGAACTTCAACTGTATTGTGAGATCTAACGAGAAGAGGGGTGATAGGCAGTATGTTGATAGCATTGAGCCCAGAGAGTTCAGAGAGTTTATTGGCGATACGGGCCTAATTGACCTTGGATACTCTGGACCTCATTTCACCTAGTGCAACAACCGAATGAGGGCGGCCAGAGTTTGGGAAAAGATTGATCAGGTGCTTGCCATGACTGACTAGCTCTAGTGCTTCTAGGGATACCAAGTTCAGCATCTACTGAGGATGGCATCGAAGCACTACCCGATTCTCATTTTGGGTCCATCCTTGCCCGGGCCTCCGTTCCGATTTGAGAAGTTCCGGAGTCACTACCCGAGCTCGTGGGATCTGATCATGACGATGTAGAGGATGCTGATCCATGGGGACAGGGTATCGGATGACCCGAAGGTTGGAGCTGACCAAGCGCAAGCCCTTCGATGGAATCAACTTGAGATCGTTGACATCTTTAGGTGGCTTGAGGGGTTGGAGGCAGATATTGTGACCTTACAGTTGAAAAATGACCAAAAAGGAGGCCTCCAGTAGGCTGACCTAAGAGAGCTTCATCATAAGCTCTCAACACACCACTCCTTGCTGAGACAACAAGATACTATGGAGACAGAAATCAAAGATCCAATGGATCAAGGAGGGGGGCCGTTGATAAATCACATATTTATATACTTATTTTAAGTATTTTAAGTAATTATTGGTGCTAACATCCAAAGATCCTAATTTCATAATAAAACCAGATTTTCTTGCAAAATTAATTAATTTTAGAATATCTTTAAAAAATATGAAATTAGAGTACATTTATAAAAAATAGATATCAAGTCAAAGCACTACGTGCCCATTAAAATATTTATAAAAAAAGTTTTTATTTCTTTCTTTAGATAGGTATAATTAAATTTGTGGAGATGCTTGAAATCTTGGAATCCTGAAAAATATTTGACAGATAAAGAAAAGATGCTCGTCAATATGAAAAACTCGACTTGCAGGTCAAGAGGATATCAACGAGACTTGACACGAAGTTAAAATAGATCAAAAATTTCATCCTAAAGCCCCTGTAACATGGTTTACAAATGGTTTATATAATTGGTGCTTATGGATCTTTCACGTGGTGTTTGAGTTTTGAGTGGTTGGCTGGGTTCTAGGTGCATTTAGTGCACTTGTGGAAGGCTGAGAACATCCCATACATTGATATAACGGTGGATATAGCACTCAACTAAAAGAAGTGGCTGGGTGTTTGTTTTGAAAGGAAATAATATGGCTAATGTAGAAGCTTTGCCTGACACATTTCCAAATGCTCTAAACAGTGGATGGCTGGGCTCTTTCCTATAAGGATCAAACGATGGAGCTCAATCCTCACCAATAGAAGAATCTGGCCGCTGCCTCTTTCATGCAATAGTGCAGGCGAGAGGCATCCTTTGGAATTGATATGTATGTTTGCCAATGTAGAAAAAAAGTGGGGCATTGCTTCTGTGTTAATCCAATGGCTCTAGTGATTTGTGAAGAGATCCAATGGCAACAGCTCTTCCACTCTATAAAGGACTCCCAGCACGTTTTCAAGGCCACGAAGTGCATCGTTGTGCGGCTCCAAACAATTTTAATTATTGATCTAACAGCCAGTGTAAATTCCAACTAAGAAAAGGATGCCCAGGCACCGGTTCTTGTCGTGATCATGCATGATGAAGCGATCTGCAGCAATTTTAGGCACAACTCAAGCACCATCTAACGGTCTAGAGATGAGGAATCGCGATCCAATGGAGTCCTATCAGAAGTGTAATTCCCAGTCCTACATTGATTCGACCTCTATCAAGATCTATTTAAAGGATCCCTAGGCTATAGAAGAAATCATCTTGGAAAGGATACGGTACAGGATAGAGGGCTTAGCTTTGGATTACGGATTGACCTCTAAGAGTAAGGTTTCTTAGAGGAGAGTTCTGCGCATATACCATCTTCAAGCCTAGTCCATCTCCAAGATCAAGATCCAAAGAGGAAGAAGAAAAAGCCCAATTTGCTCCACGAAGTACAACGGAAGAAGGCGAAATGACATTAACCAACTTTCCGACGAGACTGCAGCGAATCAACTTTAGATGTTTTGTTACCATTTTTCTTTATTTATTTAGTTATTATTTTCTTGTAATTAAATTTTAATTAATGTAAATTTTTTTATGCAATTTAAATTCATGTCTTTTACTTTTCTCGCAAGTAAATACTAAGATCTGACTAACAGATCGAACGTACCAAGTTTTAATTTTCTGTTGCATTTTTAATTTTCGTTTTCCCGACTTCAAATTATTTTACTTTTATTTTATAAAAATCAAAGATTTCAAATTATCTTAAGTACTGCCTTCTCTGTGAATTTGACCCGACTCATCCTTTCTATTGTTTTCAATTTTATTTAAAAGTCAATTAATTAAACTGATAGCCATGATATCTTAACGACATCGCAATCCTATCAAGTTTTGGCACCGTTACCAGGAAAGGCACGAATGTTAATATTTTTTTATTTCTTTAATTTTCTATAAATTCGCTTTATTAACTTTTCTTTTTTTTCTTGCAGAAAAAAATCAAAAAAAAAAAAAGAAAAGAAAAAGTCATCTACAATTTTGGTGAGATCAACCCTAATCCTAAATTAGTTTTTTTATTAGTTACTTTTAATTAATTTCTTGCTTTTTATATTAACCAAAAAAATTCCTCCTTTTGTTTCTTTTGATTAGTCTCCTTTTTTTAAAATCTACCTAGTTTTTTTATTAGATTTATTTCTTTTTTTATTGCTTTCCCCCTTTTTCAAATTAATATAAAAAAAAATTTAGTTGCATTCAATTAGTTTCTTTCTTTTCAAACTAACCTAAAAAAAAATCTTTTTTATTTCTTCCTTGTCAAATTGACCTAGTAAAAATATTTTATTTACTTTTAATTGGTTTCTTTCTTTTCAAACTAACCTAAAAAGAAAAAAAAATAGTTTCTTCCTTTTTTAAATTAACCTAAAAAGAGAAAAAATTACTTAACTTTTTAATTAACTACCTTAAATGCTGATTTGATTTATTGCCTTAATTATAGGATGTATAGTTACTTTATATGCCTCACCTATTTTAGTCCTTTTTTTTTTTTTTCCCATCTAATTAACCAAAATTAAAACCTATCTTTTATTCCTCTTGCTTAAATTAACATAACCTAAAATGAAAACAAAAGCATCACATAATACTTAACTAAAATAAAAAAACTAATTAATATTTAAGAACTTACTACTTGTTTTGGACATCTTTTTTTTTTACATCTCATATTTTCATAAGACATTTTAAGGGCAAGGTAGAGATTTGATCACCCTTCCTTGGTCCACAGACCATCACCCTGCATCTTACATTAACTCAAACCTTTTAATTAAAATCAACTAGATGTCAGCCTCTAAAAAACTCGAGTTCAATAGAACAAGACACCTAGGAGAGTTAGATCGGGTCAGAATTGGATGATTGGCTAGTATTTAGGAAAGAGATTCAAGGATGATGTAGCCCTAAAAAAAGATTTTTAAATAGTTCCATTAACTAACTTGGCCACAATCTAATTGGTGTCTAAGGAAAGCAATGGAAGGACCCCACCGATCTTACCCTTAGCCAGTTGATTAGTTAGTTTCTGACTTGGAGGGCTCTAAGGTTGCCTTGGGAGCTAGGAGCTATCTAGATTTAGGATAATCCTAGGATAGAGAGTCCATGTTATGCTAACTTGTTTGTAAATAACATCAAACCCTAACTAATTCTTTTCTCTCTCAGCTCTAGAACTCCTTAGACCCTCATCTTTAGAACTTTTTTTTATCTTTTTTCCTTCTTCGTTTCACCTCTCTTTAAAAAAATAAGTAAAATAAATTAATACATAAATAAATAAGGATTGCTTTGATCTAAAATCTTGATTGCGTATCCGAATAATCAGAACAATCCAACAAACTAAATTAGTGCTAGAAGCATGAATCTTTATAATAGAGTACCCTTTCTTCTGGCACACCAAGTTTATTCGAGCCCCACTCACTTTGAGAGTGAATGTCCAACCGTATACCAACCTCTTGAGTTTATGTATGTCCAAGTTTATCAAGATCAAACCCAAATGGCCTGCAGCTTAAAAAATAATCTATACTTTAATACCTACAATTCAGGTTAGGAGGCTCAACCAGATTTTGTGGCAACCACACCTAGTGGTTATCCTAGCAACTCAAAGATCCATGTTCGTAGATGCACCATATTATGATCAGCCTTATCCACAATGTCAACCTTCTCTAACTACCTATAGCCCGTTATTTGAAAAGAAGCTTAAGCAAGCATCATACCCACCTCTACAGGCTAACTTAGATGTCGATAGGTTTGCTCAACTTCAACAAATAATTATAGCCCAACAGCAATCTATCGATAAGTTAATGGATTAAACTGATCAATGATTAATTGAACTTAATAAAGAGAAGGGAGGTGAAATGGCTAGTCAACCTGAGAGTAATCTAGAAGGACCATACCTGGCTCAAAATTTTGATGACCCTCTATCTTTTCCTGAACAATCAACTCTGACTCCCGGAAATGAACTAATCTTAGAACAACTTTACATAACCATAAAAACCAATATAGACAATTTGGCTAAGATAGAAAACTATATAGAAAAATTAAACTTGTAGGGCAAACCAATTCCATCATTACCCTACTCACATTGGCCCCATTCCCTAGTACCCTAGAATCATTCATGCCTTTTAATGGGATGGGAGAACAAATAGATGCAATGATGGAATTAGTAAACTTTCCAAGAACCAAAATGCATAACTCAATGGAGGAAGCCACTCCCATAATTCTTTTTCAGGATTTGTTAGATCTCCGTTTGGCTCAGTTAAAGGTAGATTTTAATGTAAACAGGTATAGTATTGAAGTGAATAACTCAATACAAACACTCTACCTTGAAACCACCCCACTCTCGATTGATAAACAAAAGCCATCACCTAGCCTACCAATAGCTCCTTGTTAGAATCACCACCTGATCTATAACTGAAATTCTTCCTAATGCACCCATTGAAACTTTGTCGATGAACCTTATCCAGGAAGCCCAACTTAGTGGTATTCTAAAAGCACATTAAAAAACTATCGAATGGGAAATTACTAAAATGAAGGATCATGATTTTGAAAATTTTATAATTATTTTTTTCGTATTTGGCACTAATCTTGAGAACTTCTCCAAAATCTTTCCATGATATTAAAACGATATATGGAGACATGTTTAATATTAATTTAAAAAAAGTGCCTAGCTTCAAAATGGAAAGAGATTGACCAAACACATTATACCCGAGAAAAAAAATAGGATGGATCAACCCATAATTAAAGAAAGTCCTAAACTATCACCTCCAATCTCGATCCAATAAACACAATCCATCCCTAAGTATTGTATAAACTATAATAATATTTTAAATCCCGGAATAACATGCTTGCTCAATTTAGTTTATTGATTCTAGCTAATCGTCGTAGAGTACTCTACGAATGTTTTTCTACCATGATGACAAGGCCTCCTGATTGGTCCTGTCCTTTTGATGTCGTGAGGGTTACAATCAAGTTAATTATCCACCAAACTTCCTCATGTCTTATTGAAAACGTTAAACTTAGCACTTATTAGGAGGCAACCCAATATTTATTTTTATGCTCTTAAAAGTAAAATAAAATAAAATAATTCTAATCCAGATCGATTGTGCAGCCTTTATCTCGTTGATAAGCTCTTTTCAAGTAACCTCTATCCTCATATATTTCTTTTTGTCCTTATGGTTTGAATTTATTTATTTAACTTGTTTATACCATTAGAGACAATGATATTTAAGTTAGGAGGTAGTAACACTTTTAAAAATTTGTTTTAAATTATTTTTTTTTTAAAAAAATCTCTAGAAATTTTGAAAAATCTTTGAAAAATTTTGAAAATAAAATTTTTTTATCATGTATCAAAAAAGAAAATCTTGAACAAAATATACCAGAAGAAAGTAATAGAGTTAAAAGGTATTTGCTAAAGACTGTGGTGAGTCGATAAATAGACTAGTGGTTGGTCTTTTAACAGCCTACTCAAGTCACCTAAAGGCTATTAGCACTTTCGATTGCACATGCATACTAACGAGGCAAAAAGTAGGTATTAATTGTAAGGCCAAGTGAGGACTCAATTATCGTTAAAAAATGGTAATTGATATACACCCCAATTAAAAAAACTTAAATTTAAGGAAAGAGCTATTTACCTGAAAAAAATCAGAGTGTGAAAGCTACCTTGAATGTAAGAAAAGAGCTAACTGTCCGAAATAAAAGTGCCAAATATATAGTATATATGCATTGCCCTAAGCTTAGTAACCGAGTCTCTGCATCTAAATCAAGTACGAAGGTTCGCGTCAAACAGTGAAGGAAAAGCTATGATGCTCAATAATTAAAAAAAACCAGGAAATGTGAAAGCTACCTTACATTCCTGAGCTTCATTTAGAGTGTACAGAAAATTAACCAAAATAGGCGATAAGCGAAGAAATATTTGTCCCTTTGCAATCTAACACAAAAATGCTAAGTTAGTCATCACAAACACGAGTGCTATAGATTTTTAGATGAATTCTAAGAAAGTTTCTAATTATGTTGACTACGAAATTTACTTCTAAAACTCAATACATAGTTAGTACTACTTGCTAGATCTTTACTTTCAATCCTAAATCTATTTTTGTAAAGAAAACTCTTAATGAAACATAGTTATAATTTAATACTTATATGTCTATTACATTGCTGAGAGACAAGCAATAAGTTGGGGGTTGTGATAAATCATATATTTATATACTTATTTTAAATATTTTAAGTAATTATTGGTACTAACATCTAAAGATCCTGATTTCATAATAAAACTAGACTTTCTTGTAAAATTAATTAATTTTAAAATATCTTTGAAAAATATGAAATTAGAGTATATATATATGAAAAATAGATGTTAAGCTAAAGAACTACACACCCATTAAAATATTTAAAGAAAAAAGTTTTTATTTCTTCCTCTTTGATAAATATAATTAAATTGGTGGAAATGCTTGAAATCCTGAAATCTTGAAAAATATTTGACAGATAAAAAAAAGATGCTCGTCAATATAAAAAACTCGACTTGCAAGTCAAGAGGATATAAACAGGACTTAACACGAAGTTTAAATAGATCCAAAATTTCATCCTAAAGCCCCTGTAACATGGTTTACAAATGGTTTATATAATTAGTGCTTATGGATCTTTCACGTGGTGTTTGAGTTTTGAGTGGTTGGCTAGGTTCTAGGTGCATTTAGTGCACTTGTGGAAGGCTGAGAACATCCCATACATTGATATAACGGTGGATATAGCACTCAACTAAAAGAAGGAAGTGGCTGGGTGTTTGTTTGGAAAGCAAATAACATGACTCATGTAGAAGCTTTGCCTGACATATTTCCTAATGCTCTAAACAGTGGATGGTTCAAACGGTGGAGCTCAATCCCCACCAATTGAAGGATCTGGCCACTGCTTCTTTCACACCATAGTGCAGGCGAGAGGCATCGTTTGGGATTGATATGTATGGTTGCCAACGTAGAAAAGGAGTGGGGCGCTGCTTCTGTCTTAACCCAAACGTCTCTAGTGATTTGTGAGGAGATCCAATTGCAACAGCTCTTCCACCCTATAAAGGACTCCCGGCATGTTTTCAAGGCCACGAAGTGCATCGTTGTGCAGCTCCAAACAATTTTAATTATTGATCTCATAGCCAATGTAAATTCCAACTAAGAAAAGGATGCCCAGGCACTGGTTATTGTCTTGATCATGCATGATGAAGCAATCTGCAGCAATTTTAGGCACAACTCAAGCACCATTAGACGGTCCAGAGATGAGGAATCGTGATCCAATGGAGTCCTATCAAAAGCATAATTCCCAGTCCTACATTGATTTGACCTCTACCAAGTTCTATTAAAAGGACCCCCAGGCTACAGAAGAAACCATCTTGGAAAGAATACGGTACAGGATAGAGGGCTTAGCTTTGGATTACGGATTGGTCTCTAAAAGTGAGGTTTCTTAGAGAAAAGTTCTACCATACACCATCTTCAAGTTATTCCATCTCCAAGATCAAAATCCAAAGAGGAAGAAGAAGCCCAATTCGTTCCACGAAGTACGACGGAAGAAGGTGAAATGATATTAACCCACTTCCTGACGAGGCTGCGGCGAATCAACTTCAAATGCTTTGTTACCATTTTTCTTTATTTATTTAGTTGTTATTTTCTTGTAATTAGATTTTAATTAATGAAAAATTTATTTTTATGCAATTTAAATTCATGTCTTTTACTTTTCTCGTAATTAGATACTAAGATCTGACTAACAGATCGAACGTACCAAGTTTTAATTTTCTATTATATTTTTAATTTCCATTTTCCCAACTTCAAATCATTTTTTTATTTTATAAAAATCAAAAATTTCAAATTATCCTAAACACTGCCTTCTCCGTGGATTCAATCCGACTCATCCTTTCTACCGTTTTCAATTTTATTTAAAAATCGATTAATTAAGCTGATAGTTATGGTGTCTTAACGACAACATTGCGATCCTATCAACCGTAACACCAGATTCTTTCACCAGTCTACCATAATCCGCAAGTCTATGAATCGGATTAGGCAACTACGAAAGAGCGATGGCAGAATGGTGACCGACAGCAATCATATTAAAGGGCAAATCTTCCTGTTCTTTAGATCACGATGGATCATGCCACTTGGTGGGGACGATACCCTTTAGGACTCTGCCGGTGGCTCATGTCCCACGGATCAAGAAAACATTGTCCTGGCTCACTCGACGTCTGCTATGGAGGTGCGCGAGGCTTGTGATCCCTCGGGGAGGACAAGGCCTCCGGGACCGGATGGTCCCCCCCATCTTCTTTCGTCGTTACTGGCCTATTATTGGAGGGAGGTGGTCGAGGCAATGCAGATGGTCTTTCAATTTAGTGGTATCCCCATAAAGTGGAAGAAGACGTTGATCACCCTCATCCCTAAGCAATCTGATGCTACTACTCCTAGTCATTTCAGACCAATCAACTTGTATACCACCCTCTATAAGGTATCAGGATCTTGGTCAGACGTCTGAAGTCGATTGTGCCTCGCTTCATCAGTCCTGAGTAAGAGCATTTGTCAACAATCATTGCATCATTGACAATGTCATACTTATCCAAAAGTTTATGTATGATATACATCGTGTCTCTGCCTGGTGAGTCTCATGATGATTAAGCTAAAGATGAAGCGGGCCTATGACCGAATGACCTGGCGATTCTTATGACGGATGCTTCAGGATTTTAGCTTCCTGGACAGGTAGGTCAGTTGGATCATGGATTGTGTCGAGATCCCAGTTTTGCCATTTTGATCAATGATATCCCGATGGAGTACTTTCAATCAACTATGGGCTTTGCCAAGATTATTCCCTTTCTCCTTGCCTATTCATTTTGTGCTAATACTTTTTCTCGTGCTTTGAGGGCAGCAATTCAAGGATCTGAACTAGAGCCCTACTAGCCTACCCCGAGAGCTTAGCCACTCGCATCACCTCTTTACAAATGATTGCATGCTCATCGACGGGGCCTCATTCACGAATGCGAGATGCTTTGCAACCACTGTCGAGTCTTCCGCAACTTGGTCAATTTGCAGAAGTTCTCGATGATCTTCAGTTCCAAGATGAAAGCCTAGACGAAGCACAAGTTTGAACCGAATTGGGGATTTGAGAGCAGACCGGAACCTTGACTTACCTGGGAATCCCTATGACAGGGTGCAGACTATGAAGAGCCGAGTGCAAACCCATGGAGTGCATCCTCCATCGCCTTGAGAGTTGGCAAGCTAACACTCTATGATGGGCAGAACCACCCTCATTAGATCGATCCTGAGTCACATTCCTATCTACCTCTTAGAGAACACAATGGTCCAAATTCTTGTCTTAGAAGGTTAGAGCAGCTCTTCCGAATCTTTCTCAGGAGCTCTAGGCATCATAGCCAGGGCCTTCACATGATGTCTTGGAAGACAATCTGCTAGCCTGTGAGGGACGAAGGCATTAGAATCCAGTCCCTTTTGATAAAGATGGAGGCTTTGATCACCAAGCATGCAGCAAGATTTCTCCTACAGCTTGACTGCTTGTGGAGTAGGGTGATGAGAGATTGATATGGGCTTGGAATCAGGGCTCCTAGATTCAATCAGCTCGCAGCCACTCCATCTGAAAGGAGATGTGCCCATGGTCCTACTATGCTGACCCAAGTCAGATGGATGATTGGAGATGGGACCTCAGTTGATGTGAGCCGGGACATGGATATCCAATCTGCCACTCTTGGTGGCCGACCTTTGTCAGCATAGAGGTGCATAACCACTTGCAAGTTTATGACTCGTTAAGATCCAATGGCAAGGGTTGGAAGATTCAAGATGTCACCTGTATCTTTGGCAGTCAGCTTGCTGATCGAATTCTCGCCATCCCGATCTCCGCCCACCGCAGCCAGGACCAAGGATGTGGGGCCGTTCGTACTACACTAAGGTTCCTTCGAGGACTCTTCAAGATGTGCAAGACATCACTTGATAGCAAGATCGCGACCGCTTGGATTTAGAAAGTGGCTGCTCATCCAAGGATGCGGCTTTTTCGTCGCTTGGGATCATCTTCCAATGTGTGCCTTACTCAAAGATAGAGGCATGGGACTGCTGACGTCTTGTCCGATATGCAAATTGAATGAGTCTACTGAGCATGCTCTTTTGCGCTATCCGAGGGCAAGGCTGGTTTGGACAATGGTAGGGAGTCAATCCTGGATGGCAAGCATTGGTCCCTGGCTAGGTACCATTATGGATGCATTCGGCATAGCTCGGCTAAGGTAGATGGCGGGATGGTAACCATTGCCTATTAGATCTGGCTTTCCAGGAATAATCTAGTTTTCAAGACCGAGGTTGTACCTATACACCGGATACTTCAAAGAGCCATCTGCTTGGTCAGAGAATACCACCACTTCGACGCTGCTAGTCCTTTCCTTGACACTCCAGATTCCTGGAATTCCCTTGCTACCTTGGTGGCGACCCGGAGGGTTCTTTTCATTTCCTAGGAACCCCCTCCCCTGGATTTGTCAAGGTCAATTTTGATTGCAACGCACGGAGGGTTCTTTTCATTTCCTAGGAACCCCCTCCCCCTGGATTTGTCAAGGTCAATTTTAATTGCAACGTTAAGGGTACTAAGGGTAGTGCAGGATATGTTATTAGGAATCCGGAGGGTAAACTTCTAGCGGCCAGAGGCTCCACTCTCTTTAAGCCTTCTATCCCGAAAGCCGAGCTTAGAGCTATCTGGGCGGGCATTATCTATGCCAGATAGAAATTTCATGCAGAGTGGATCTTCATCAAGAGTGATTCTATGACCATCATTGCCGAGATCCAGGAAAAGACGAAGTAGTCAGAGGCCCACCCACTGTTTCGTGACATCTGGACCTCCATGCCACTGATGTCGTGATCGTTCGCCACATCTTTCGGGAGGCAAACAGCATGGCTGACTGAATTACATCTTTTATTGCTAAGCACTCTAGTGCCTAGACCTAGTGTCAAGATGATGTCATCTTACAGGCCCTGCACAATTTTTTTGTTTCTTGATCGTTGAGGCTGCACTCACACCATAGTAGTGTGATTGCCTGCTTATACAAAAAAAGAATTCTGAGATCTATTATTTTCTTTATATGTAAACCATGCATTGCATTGCTTGTATAATCGGAAAGTATAAATAGGAGGAAAGAGATAAAATAACACTCTAATCTAAATGGTTTTACATCATCCGAGAATATAACTTCTGCAACTCCCACCATCTATCTATATACATACATACAAACATATAAACGTATATGCAAGGTTCGTCGAACCGGTACCACATGCTCCATCTATTGTAACAAGGATTCAGATCTCAAGAATTAGTATTGCATCAATAGATAATGACTTTGTTATAGTTGGGACAAAAAAAAAGGGGTAATACCAAGTAGCATAAGTTCAAGGGTCTATAACCTAGATATAGGCGAAAAAGTGCAATGCAATGCAAGCCTGGTTCCCCCAATAACGGTGTGTATTAGCCCCAACCATAGCAGCTCATGACCGATTGTACTACGGTGCCAGTATTCAAAAGATTTGAACCCTTCTTTGTATAAGTCTTAACTATCCAAAATATCAATGATAGACCCTTTAATAGAAGATACACAACCGAATACAATATACAACACAAGGATATAGCTATTGCATGCTGGTGGCATGCAAGCACACGGGATGCATTGGCATGACTACGTCTCAGACAGAACCTAGTGACCATGTGCTGGCACTGCATGTTGGCAAGGCATTAGCAATATATGTGTCATGCCATATGGTGTGCTCCAACTGGCACTTTGATACATCACCATAAATGCTTAGAAATCAAATATCATATTTTTGAAGGTCTTTCACCTATGTATCAAGCGAATGCACAAATTTATGGTACCGGATTTTGTTAGTATGCTAAATATACAGCATGTCATATAAATTAAAAATCAACGTGATCATGATGTACATGTACTTAGATATGCATACATCAGTATACCATACATTAATGCTTAGATCATAGCAAAAAACATATGATGTTTTTAAAGCTGTACATTAGCACCCAATTGATCCTTGTACTGGAAACCCTCAAAAGTATGTGATTTTTGAATTTTATGCATTTTTGTGATCAATCGTGCCATTGATTTTGAATTATAAATATGTTACCAAAGTCCTAATGTTTAGTCTGTAATCTAATTCATCATACACATGCACATAATCTTCATATAAATAAACAGAAAGGAAAATAAATGCTTGCCACCCTTCTTTCCAGAAAAGAAGCCCCTTAAAAACTTTCTCCAAATTCTCCAAGTCCCTTTAAATTAAAGAGAAAAAATTGAACATTAAGAATAATCTAGTCTCACCCTTCATGAGAACTAGTCTTTCTCTCTCATCTCAATCAATTATCTTGTTCTTGTTGGGTTTGTCCATTGATGCACATGACCCAATTCGAGTAATCAAGATTATGAAATCATGATGATGATGTCAAGTTTGCATTTAAAACACAAAGATCTAAACAACAGACAATCAGAAATAACTCCTTTGGTTCTCAATCTTCAGTCATCCTTCTTTTTCTTAGCCATGAGATGACAAGTTTACTTTGTATAAATATATTACTGGTACATATAACTGATCACTATCATTATCAGTTTGAGGAAAAATACGTAGAAATGTGCTTGTGTTTGGTATTTGTTTCTTGTTTTTATTCTGTTCGACAAAACCAGAAAGGAGCTTTACGACAATGTTTGGTTGCAGGATAGCAAACCCTTGGGTTAGCATCCCTAACCCACATTTAATGTCCAAATCATATATTAATTAAAACCCTGGCTCGGTTTAAGTTTTGGGGGTTAATGGATAAGTTGATAAAAAAGTAAAAAAGGTAAGAGAGAGAAAAAAGGGAGGTAGACTTAAACGGAGGATTAGTATAGTTTCACACCCCCTCCCCACCTCTTGTAGGTGAAATAATATTAACCCGGTTGCATGACTTTCTTAGCATTGAGTATCATTTTAACCCAAAAAAGTGACCTTGTTTCGGGGGGCAGCGGGATGACCTGTTTCTAAACCTAGGATAACCTAAAACCAGTTGTAGCTTAAGCATTTTTCAACAATTAATGATTATGATATGTGATTATTAAGTGCTAAAACAGAAAAGAAAAAAAATTGCGAATCATCAAGACCTGATTTATGTATTACACATGAATATAAAAATGAGAAAATTGATAAGCAATGAAAATAAATATTTCAAATTAATATCTTAGGATTTGGTCAAAACTGCAATTGGGCTAAGATATGTCGCGACTATAGCATATCTTAACTTTTAAATTCAAAGGGCCAAAGTATGTATGGCATTTGATTGACCCTCCAATGAAAAAATTCCCAGTTCCACACTTGATAAAAAAAGAGACAAGGTTAATATTCATACATGATGACCAAGATATTATTATGCATGTTAATGTGTTGCACACATACTCCTAGAGATATGATTATATCATGTAAGAATTTGAACCAAAGCAAAATGAGTTAGGTCAAAGGTTAAGCCAACTTGTCTTCATATATTAGATACAAAATGAGCCAAAAACAGAAGGATCTCTATATTTATAAATAACTATATGAAGTTATTACTCTAGGTTTGAGTAAATAAAAGCATATCAAGATATTGTTGTGATCACAATCAAGCATAACAAAAGTGGAGACTCTGACCATGGAAAGCAAAGGTATTCCACATGAAAATGCTATATACTTCTTACTAGAGCTATTTAACTTACAAGCTAATAAGTGGCAACTATTCATCTCAAATGGGCTCATTAAATCAGTAAATAAGATGAACACAGAGTCAACATTTTAAATTCAAAACATAAAAAAGCTGAAAGTAAATTAGGTCTGGTTCACTTTTATTTAGCTCAATTTGGTCCACAATAAGATATAACATAAGCACATATTATTAATTTATGATTTGCCTATAAGTAAATCTTTTATGTTTTATCTCTTTAAATCTATTTGACTAAAAATATTTTTTGAAGTTTATGGAACTCAATAATTACACTTCTAATTTTGGCAGCTACCCTTCCCTTGATTCTTTCGCATTGAAGAAAAGAGTATATAAAAGCTTGAAATCAAGGAGTGAAATTATTAAAGAAAGAAATATGTATAGTTACTAAAAGAGTAGATATCATGATTCCTCTTTTAGATCAATGGTGGGAGACATGTGATTAACAATGGAAGTTCGTGAGACAATGAGAAGACATGAAAGTACTTGGTGCAAGAGTACCTCTAGGCACTAGCTTTTACCATAATCTCCTAAGTTCTTACCCCTTTAGCACCCATCTCCCTCAATCCTTCTTCCCTCCACTGTCCTTCCCCCATTCACTGTTTGTAAAGATGATAACTTATAGATCCAACAGTAAATTATTCCCAGCACATCATCCTTATAGTGATTAATGTCCAGATCCAACAATTTCGCTTAGCCCCAGCTTTAGCATCACCATTTCTGACTTTGGTTCCACCTCGAGCTTCTCCCTCCCCCTATCTCACACTATTTCCACATAGAACTGGGCAGTTGCAAGTCAGCCCCCTTCATGTGTGTCTTAATCACTTGCCTGTATATGATCATTGTCACCTTGCTGGCTTGCTTGTCCTTGCCCTTGCTCTCATCTCCTCTAAACTCCATGCAGGCCTAGCCAAGCTGAATTTAAGACAGCTTGATTACATGAGCTGAGCTTGAGGTGGGTCTTTCTAGCTCACGTGGAGCCCAAGCTAAGTTTGATCTAGGCCAATTAACCACCAAGCTGAGCTTGTTCTACTCCAGCTCTTTTAAGACCAGCTCATTTACACCCCTACTTCTCACACCCCAAAACATGGATGTTCATATTTGTAATCATAAACTCTGTTTTACACAAAATGAGAATCATTGGAGGCATAGGAAATTGGAAATGTTGTGGATCCAGCGACAGGATTCACCCATTGACATAACTATAGATATGGTAACATCGATATGTGCATTAAAAAAAAAAGGTTCCCATTAAAGAATGAGATAACATACATGTAACATGTCAATAAAAGAACTAAAAAAGGGAAAAATAGAATAGGAAGCTTTTAGTAATTAAAAGTTGATTAAAAAGGACAACGTTGTTACAAAATATACATTGCCATTGTCAAAAAGATACTCCACAATAGCCGAGAAAAGTCTCAAATCCTCCATCACTTCAATAGTACTAAAATCAATATCACATAATCATTAGTCTCCTCCTGTTGTAATTTTTGTTAAGCACCTGGACCTTCGATTTTCAAACCCCCAACTTGATAGACAATTTAAATAGCTGGACCAAGGTTCGTGGAACCAATAATGGGACCTATGCTGGCCGGCAACCAGCACAGTACGGTGCAGGTTCCGCATTTTGTCATCTTTTTTTTTTAATTTTCAGATTTTGAACTAAAATCAGCAAAAGGATATGCGGACTTCAATTCAAAATCTGAAAATAAAAAAGAAAAGGGTTCGAAACCACTTTCCCCTGTTCTGAACGACAAGTGGGAGAGAGAGGGGGACAACGGCACCAAAAATAAAAAAAGAGAGGGGGGAGAGGGAGAAGGAGAGAAGAAGAGAAGAAGAGAAGAAAGGGGAGGGAAGGGAGAGGGATAGGGAGGGAGGGAGGGCTCAAAAGCCCTCATCTTTAAGAGTGGTGGGCTTGAAACCTTAACCCTAACTCCATGTGTATAAGAGAGAGAGAGAGATGGAGAGAGAAGGAGAGGGGGCGAGGATGTGTACCTTTGAGGCCTCTTCACCATCAAGATCCGAGCACATTGGGAGGCAAAGTTCTTGATCTCAGGGGAGAGATAATGTGGAAAATTGGAAAGAGGCAAGGAATGATCGAAACAGGGGGGTTATATCAAACTAAATTAAAGGTTCAAACCATGCCAGTAATTGAACACCATCTAGTTTGGCACAGTTCTGGCTTCCTTGAGTTGGACGTTTCATCTTTCCACATCAAATTGATGAAAACACTAACAAATAGATCCAAATCCAATATTTAATCCATTAATTATCTTAATTTTAGTTGGGGGGCAGCTGCTCCAATTGGATTGTAATCAAATACTACATATTATGTACATCCTCATACCCAGGAACTTATATATATAGAGGCACATTGCGGGTTAGGATTGTGTGTATTATTTAGGATATCCAAGTAAGAAAATCAACCAATACCTTGAATATCTCTCCATTTTGAAACTCAAAAGTAATGAATTGAATCATAGCACTTCAAGCAACATTGTACGTAATTTTCTTTTGCTTCTTTATCAGAATTCTTAGGTCTTTCTGCATTAAGATGATTTTGAAAAGTCATATGGTCAAAGAACAGTTCTAAATTCCAAATATGATGACCAAAATCATGATGTACTTGGAATATTCATCTAAATGAAAAATCATGTACCACCACGACAAAATCAAGAGAAGATAAGATAAAGTGGATAAATTGTCTCTTTGAATCTGTATAACAAAATTAAAGAAAAAGCAATTCACATAGGCAGAATATGTATATATGTGTATAACTGTAAATATATATTGTATATATGTACATATGTGTATATATGTGTGTGGCCTGTGAGAGCGTGTATGCATGTCCATCATCGGTCATTACCTTACCAAACTGCTGTTGGGATACAAATGAAGAGCTTTTCTCAGGTAATCCACTCCACTGTCAATATCCAAATTTTGTTTTGATCCATGGCTGATCTGAAAATGGACAAAAAACAAATTCCAGATTATTAGTGACTATTGAAAATGAAAACAATGTCTCCAGGCATATAGTTTACAAAATTGGCTTGGAAAGCACAATCTTACCATTTTGCCTATGGCAATTATGGAATAAATCTCAGTGACCACATCACGAGATTTAACATTTTGAGGACTTGGAAGAAGCAGCTGCAACTGATTGCTTGGGTCTAAAGCGTTCAGTGCAGAGAGCATAAACATCATTCTTGTACTCCTACAAAGTTCAGGAGGAAGTTTTTGAATGGTTGCAACTGCAGAATCCATCCCTGAAATTCTGTATATCAAACTGCATATCAACCCCGGTGCAGCAGCTGCACATGTTTGCTTCATGGTTGAGATGCTTTGAACCAAATTTCTTGCAATGGAGAGAGCTAGGTCATACTGTCCAATTTTCCACAATGCAACAGCATACATTTGCAAGCCTTTGCCATCAAGAAAACCTTCAGAGATTAGAAAGACGTAATTTGTTAGAAAAACAACAAAAACATCTCGAATTTTTTCCATCAAGGTTCATACTAAAATGGACCACTTTTGTAGTTATGACATTCTTTGTTACTTTCTCTTTCTAACGTGGATCTACAACTGACTATTTGGACCACTAGAAAAAGTCAAACTTATAAATCAGAAAACTGTCACATGCTTTCTAATACTTCTGCATTGAAAAATAAGTCAGTCATTAAAAAGGAAGAAGAAGAAGAAGGACAGGGACTCCAAAAATCCAGAAGGTTCATGGGATATACCTTCTTTCTTCAAATAATCACACATTTCTGCAGCATTATTTGCATGTCCCGCCTGCAATGAAATAGAAGTGTTCAGTTACAAATGCAACATTTAGAAGAGTGCACATATCCATGAATTTATGCATAATTAGTGCATATGCACTCAGAGAGGAGAAAGGAAGAGCACGCTGTGTCGCCAGAAGGAAGGGTTCTTTCATTAATGCGCTTCCTTGAAGAAAAATGGATCACAAAAAGTTATCAACTCAATCACCCATAAATACTCTACCTTAATGAGTGATCTGGCAAGATTAACTGAAACATCAGTAATATGAGATTTAAAGTCTGCCACTGAATTGTGCTCCATATGCAAAGCACATCGTGCTTGCTGATAGGCAGTGATCGCGGACTGGTAATCTGATCGTACTTCACACAGCAAGCCATGTAAATTATGTGCCTCAGGAGAGTAAGGTGCTCGCTGAATAGCCTGGCGTATGGCTCCAAATGCCTTCAAGAGCATGTGTTTTTTTTTTTTTGGTTAAATTGAGTATAAACAAAGAAAACAGTTAAGTACCATAACAGCAAACCAAGTGCAGCAGCATGGGAAGTTAGGCATAACAAGATTACTCCAGAAAATGCTTGAAGCAAGGAGAAAGAACTTCAACTTAAAATATAGATCAAGTATGACAACATGGAAAAGTTGAGGCATGATAAGATTGCTCCAAAAATGCTCGAAGACAGGAGAGAGGACTTCAACTTTCAACATAGATCACAGTAAAAAATAATTAAAATTTCTTCCTTTCTGTATTACATATGCAATCACAAAATCGAACTCAGCTTATCACTAAAAGGTAAGCTATGTTCTTTTGCTTCTCATATTTAAACATGGAGCAAAGAGGCCGGAACACTAACCTAGAATTGATTTCCATATATATGGGAAAATAACCTAAGCTACCTAAGTTTTTCTAGTATATGATGCTAAATCTTGTCACAAAGGAAACAAATGCTTTCCAAAGTCCAATCTTTGCAATTGATATTTGGTGAGGATTCAACAACAAAAACGCTGCATAAGCTCGATGCTGTGTTGTCAGAAGCTTCCCAGAAAGGAGCACCAACAAGATTTAATAAACCACCATTTGACAAGCATCCATGGAAGGATAATTACTAATGATATTACATTAGTACCACTGAGAATCTGCCTTTTCTAAAATATCATCAATCCAATGATTTCTTGAGGACAGGGCCTTCCTGCCATGGCCGAGAAGTATTGGATCAAGTTCTTGACACCTTAAGCTGTTGAACAGTCAAGCAGCTCTAAAACACACTAAGCCATTTATGGGGTTAAGCAAGCATGTCTTAAGACTTGCAAACATAACATGTTCAAAAAATTTGTGCATTAATTTATCTCCAGTGAGAGCAACCACCACCCGGTCCTGGCAATAAATTAAGATTACCGAAACTTAGTTTCCAACTGGGCAGCAATTCTAAATCATTGATTTTGTGAAGTTGCAATAGAAAACAATTTTCTTTTAGGGGATAAATCAAACATATATGACAAGATCCAATGCAACAATACATGTTATACTTGTACTGGATTCCGATTAGGTGCCAAAAGAGTTTTGATGCACCATAATATGCATCAGGACATTTTTTTTTTAGTATACTCTCAGATTCATATTTGATACTGCTTATAATTCTGTCCTATATCTCCCCTTGCATCGAAATAAAAAATACCATCCATAAACCAAAGGGATGAATATCATCAACTGCAAAAGCCAAGATAAACACTAGCATCTTAACGTTGAATTATTGGGCCAAAAGTACCTGGCACAATTGGATAAAAGACTTATTTGACAACTATGCAATCATACATATTTGTAAAATTACACATGACCCGAAGATATCTAACAAACCACTCATTCTTAAGTCATAAAAGAGAGATACATTGAGCTCCTCATCATGATCGCTCAAGACAGTGGATTAAGTAGCAAACAATCATGAGGACATGGAAATACAGAAATTTAGGAAGTATGTGTCTGAACTCTGAACTCTTTGAAGATCTGAAGTTACATGTTTGACCAACAATTAAACCTCCTTAGGGATTCCATGTTAGGTGTTGTAAAAGCAGGATCAGATTTTCACAGGTCCAGTAGCACTCTCACTGTCAATCAAATTCGCTTCTTTGAGCCTCATATGACATCTTCATGGTCATTGCTTCCTAAAAGACACTAGGTGAGCATTATCTGGTTATCCATCTATGTTGCTCCTCACATTAAAATCAAATCTCCAAGAATATAAATGGACTCAAATTTCACAAAAGGATGCCATGTTTTTCTTTGTGCTTAATTATAAAACATTAATCTAAAAAAAAGACATCAAGTTATACTGCTTCCTCTCCTTTTAACATGGCTAAGCACCTTGTGACACAGAGTCAAACATATACAAAATAATATTTTGAAATTTAAAATCCAATTTAATATCCTTACCATAAATATGCCTGGTTCAACTCAGAACAGCCTTGACCATTTGTTTCTCAACACTACAAACAATTTTCTCATTTTCTAACTATAAGAAACATGTAAACAATCTTTTACTTTTGTGTTATTTTGGTATATTTTTGGAATAATAACAACAAATTGTCTTAAGCCTCACGGATGATAGTAGATAAATTTATAGTAGCAATGAAACATTGATTTACATCAATCTGTGATTTTGGTAGACATGGACATGGATGTCAAATTGGTGACAGCTATGGATGTCAGACATGACAAATTCCAGATATCCATATATGGAGTAATATGGATTATAAATAAATATGCTGGCATAAGCACTTAATTATACCTTGTATTCTTATTTAATCATGATATATGCATAAGGTACATAACCGGAATGATTAATTGACTGAGTTCAAACAAGCTTTTATCCTACATCAGAAGATAAACTATAATAGTACATCAACATTGGCTAAAATTCTAAGAAGAAAACCGTTTTGTAAGTATCCATACATGCTAAATCAAGAACAGATACAGGACATACTAGAGTGCAAAGAAGTGCTCTGAAAAGAATGAGGATGTCAACGCAAATAGAAAAAATGTGTCAACGTAACTTTATATTGTAAACATAGATACGTAAAAGGAACTAAGTAGCAGCTGCAACATATCAGCAAGGTACTGACAGCACTGTACTCTTTAATACAAATTCTGAGTTATTTTTTTAAGGATACATGGATTCAAACAATGACAAAGCAATAAATAGCATCACATAAGTAAATTTAGGTTAGTCATGATAGCTGGATGTTGCAACATTATATGTCGAAAGCAGGTAGGAAACATCAAGAGCAGGTTTCAAAGTGAAAGCAACATTCCAAAGTGCAACCACAATGTCTCAGCAACAGTTTCTCACTATTATGGATAAGAATTTACAAGATTGACCTTTTCATGCAATCTTTGAAAGAAATCACTATCTAAACTCCAGAACTTTCAAGAGAAATGTGTGAGATGAATTACTAGTTCAATCTCTGAAGTCAGCATCTTTAATCAATATATGTCAACAACAGTTACACTTTTAGCAATCACCTCACATTGATAACAAATCCAGGCTGAATTTACATGCATGGACAAATGTCTCCTATGCCACCAATATGACATTGATACACATTAAACAGCATTGTTACACAAACACATGACATAAGTTGCAGACATAAGCTGATATGCTAGCCATTCCCACAGCAGAAATTCTCCAATCTATCCAATATAACTAACACACAGTGAATTCAACCAAATTAGACTGGATAAACAAGCTTTTAAACTGAATTGCAGTTTGCAGGAAGCAGGAAAACTTCAACAAATTAAAACATCAGCACTTAACCAACAAACATAGCATCATACCTGAGGAGATAGTAGTTGACCAGAAGAAATTGCAAGTGCTCCAAGACCAACTTGAAATTCCGGGAGCTGCATGCAGCCAAAAATTCCAAACATGAAACAAAAACTAGAAGACTTTAGCAGTGAACTGAAAGTACACAAACTAGAAGTACATAACCAAACTATGCAGGAAAAAAAAAGGAATACTGAATCTGACATCATAATAGATAAAGCCTGAATAAATTTATATGCAGTCATTTTGAACAGTATTCTATCCATATAGAAAGCGATGTTACTGTATCAGCTGCACTTTTACAAAGAAAATAGTTCATGTAACATTTTATCTCAGTACACTATTTGAATTTCTCTGCAAAAAAATTAAATCCATCATTCACAAAAATTACTTTACATTGGATTAGCCAAAAAAAGCATCTCATGAATAGGGTATCAAAATTGATGACAGCAAGCACGTTTTGCCAAAACATTTTACAGTTCATTACTTCATTCCATCTATATGCTCCACTAAAAGGATCAACTGAAAAAGCCTATTCACTTAAGACTTAAACTTATCAATTTCTTAGGAATCTTCTCTTAACAAGACCTCAACAAAATTAATTACTGTGAGTTGAGAATTTTGTGCAGAAAAGAGAGCATCAAGGTTGGACTTCAACCTACAGAAAGAAACATAAGGGAAACAGGAAGATATTTCTAATAAACCATGTAAAACTGAGTTCCATAAAAGAGTAAGATGACTTTATGCAGAAAGAGTATGTAAATTATTGTAAATAATTCAGAAATTGATTAACTAATACAGCAATAGGTGAAGATGAGTTTGTGTAGGAAGATGAATTCTACTTAGCCAACTAAAGGTGGAAGGAACAGGAGAATCAACAAGCAAAAATTTCAAACAATCCATGTTGGCAATTGCAATTTAGTTAATATGGAAAAAGATAGATGCAAGTGGACATCCAATGAAAAGAGAGCTGACGAGAAATTGCAAAATATGCAGCGTTGATGGGAAAAGGAATATGGAGCATTAGACTGGAGGCATAATCTGACAAAAAATGAAAGTTCTATAGGTAAAGAGGCTTGCAAGTACAATTATTCAAGAAGAATGAGTAGCATAGGCCCTATCTTTGCCTGAGTTAGTATATTGAACCAAGACGTCACCCAAGAGGGCAAGCAAGAAGTTGTAATTTACAGTTTTCATTCCTGATTAAATACTTGACCTCCACAATGCACAACCAATGTAGTAAGTAAACACATGGCCACACGAATCCTGACATAAAACCCTTGCCTAAACCCTTGCATGAGGGAAGGGTCCAACCAGAAACAAAAACACCATGATTGGCTTGTGATAGTCCTAGAAGGCGCTATGTTGAAGTTCCCCCAGCTACAAATAAGATGTAGTTTACCATTTGTAGCAACTCAAGACGTCATCCAAGAGAGCCAGCTGGAAGTTGTACTTTGGATCCTTGGCCCTACTTAAGTATCCAAGGCACCCCCCCCCAACCGCTGAATGCACAACTAATGTAGAACTAAACATGAGCCTGCAGAAGTTATCACAATTAGGCTAAATCAAATTGTATATAGATGGCATCTTATACCAGATTGGAAGATGAAGTAAAAGGTGAATATCGTTGCCCTATGCATATTTTAAGTTCAAGCTACAAAATCACTGGCCAAGAAGACAAGCAATCATCAAGGGCCTACAATTGGCAGTTTACATGGGTCTAGGTAGCCAAGAGCTTATGGTGGAAGCTGACTGCTTGGCACTACTAAGGCTGCAAGTTAGGGCATTCCATTGTAATATAAAGGAGTATGTAAATAAGTCAGAACATTAGGAGCAGGTTTTGTTAATTTTTTTCCACGCGCAATTTTAAAGAAGCCAATCAAGTCACTGATTGGCTTGCAAACTTGGGGAAATTCATAGTTCTTTTTTTTTTCCTTCTAGACTCAAACACAGCTCATAATAAATGGAACTACCCATGCCCATACAAATTAGACCCATGCCCGAAAAAAAGAACACCAAAATGATGGGCTTCTTTTATTTGTTTTCCATACTCTTTCAATATGTGGGTAGAGGATTTTGTTGGGGGGGGGGGGGGGGGAACACTTGTATTCTAATCTTTGATAGGGGATAGGCATGTGAGCTTAGCTCCATAAATAGGAGAAATACTTGTATTCCAATCTTTGTTAAACATTAATGAAACTTCTCTTCAACCATAAAAAATATATACTTTCAACATAATCTAAAATACTTGTTTCAATTTTAATTATTTGTAATCTTTGAATTTTTCTATTTTTTATTCTCTTGGTCTAAGACCCTTAAAGTACAAATGACATTGCTGAAGTTTTTGAAAAAGAAAGTCCACTAGCTAGGCAGAAGCCAAAATAATGATAAGTTTAAACCTTAGGCCTAGATCCATCCAAATAAAGGTTTGCTGAACCAGTATGGCAGTACCAAGGTACGTATTGGCTGGAGACCAGTTCGGTATGGTACAAGTCCATACAATGTTCAGAAACATCGAGGGAGAGAGAGAGAGAGAGAGAGAGGAAGGGGGAGAGAGATGGGGGAGACATACCAGTTGGAGCTTTGCATGAAAGAGGGAGAATCATCTAGCAGAGAGAGAGAGAGAGAGGAGAGGACTGAGAGAAGGTTACCTTGAACTTGGAGGCTTCTTGTTATCTGGTGGAGAAGGGGAGGGGGAGAGAGACTTATTGTGAGGGTTGTCCAATGCGGGGGGGGGGGGGGGGAAAAGGTAAGGTTCTCAGATAGTCAAACCATGGTGGGGCAGAGGTTACATAAGTGAACTGAGTGATATGGCTAAACCATTCCAACTTAGTATCAATTTGAATTGGTACAGGCTGAATTCCCCAATTGAGGTCAGTTCAGCAATCATTGATCCAGAAGCTACAATGTGAAACATAATTTTTCTGTCATGCATTAAAATTAAGAAATGTGCATCCACATAGCCAATTATGTTGATGGCATGCTTGGACTCAACTAATGTAACATGTGCATAGAACTTGGAAAAGCTACTAATCAGAAACCAGAGAACAACATTTGTAACAAAATAAGAGTACTTACAGGTAGTATCTGCACAGCACGAAGGCAGTTTTCATAAGCCTCGGATTGTGAGCTAAAATTTAAAATAAATCATTTGCCAAGAAGTAATTAGATAAATAACAAATTTTAGAAAAGCATAGATATCTGACTTTTCAAAAATAATGAAAATAATTTTACCTGTCATGAGAATCAATTGAAATGCCAGCCCATGGTAATGCTAGTGAAGGATCAATGCTTCTAGCATGATCAAATGCTTGCCTTGCCAATTGTTTTTCTCCTAATTTTCTATAGAGCTGCAGAATAACTAAATCAGATTTCCCACAGAATCAAACAGAGAAGTTATGATCATTACCTTCCCCAAGTATGCCCATGCTACAGAAAGAGACATATCCAGCTGCAGTCCTCTAATAAGAGCATGCTGCTTCAATGCATGATTAGTAGACAAACAACCCAATATAACCCAGAAGTCCTTATTACCTCCCTCGAGGATCAGTGCACCTAGTGACATCCTCTCTGCTAGTTGCCTGATCAATATAAAATAAACCAAAAAGTTGAATTTCAAGAAAAAAGAGATAATTCTCTAATAGTTGCTCATAAGAAAAATCATACCAAACATCGATGTCTGATGTGTCTTGCTCTTCCAGGGAGGAAATGAGATCCACAGTGATTGCAATATCAGCATAGATATTGGTCTGCCATGGGCTTAAGTGTAGAGCCCGTTGGTATGATTGCTTGGCAGCATTTCCAGCCAAAAGGCAAGTCTTCTTCCAATCACTGATGGAGGCTCTAAAGGCTGTCGCATCAAATTCACTACCATTCCTTCTATCTTCCCATGGAAAGCATTTTGCATATGTGACCTGATATTTATACAAAAAAAGCTTCCTAAACAAGTGTTGCTTTAAACAATTAAAAACAACTAGCTCAAACTTCAGCTTGCAAGATATAGCTCGTTCTAGGAAGTGGTGCATTAACTCGGAGAATGTCTCATTGCATATTCACATTTTATTACAAGAGGAAAAAGGAGAAAACAACTGTTGATGTGATGATCTTGAGGATCCCATTCTCAACAAGCAAACTGTCAGCTCACTGGCACACCTCCTACACGTCTTTGGTGTAGAGGCATTCAAGAATGGCAACAACATACAGAGAACTAGTTAAAAAGATAGACAATCAAAAAGGCATTACATAGATATGACATATGATTTTGTTGGGTGCAATAGCATCTAGAAAAATCATGCAAATGCAATTTATCTGTAATATAGTTTTGATGGATAACTAGACAGTTATGTTTAATTATGAAAAATGACAATGATAGGATAAGGGGGCAAACTTCTTTGGCAACAATTGAGGACAAAGGTAAACTCCATTTAACATACATATTCTGCTGATCCTTTCCCTCTAAAAAGCAATGAAGCATACATCTTGATTAGTTCTCCAGCCTACATGAATTAACTGGATGAATTCAATATAGTAACAACATCCCTAAATTTAGACAGCAAAACCACAAAAGAAAATCCCATCTGTAACTTCTGTCCAACATGACCTTGTAAATTGAGCAAGTATTAGAATGCTGAGATGGGATTGATACAATAATTGATCGAATTTGATGTGAACACACAAAAAAAAAGCCATAAACAATTCACGGAACACAGCCATGATACTCCATAACCCTAACAACCTTTTCCAACTTAGTACTAATCAGAGAACAAACATTAACAGGAAAAAACCCTAGGTATGTGACATAATGAGTTATTCTGAAGTAGTCCTTTGAGAGCAATTTAGGAACTACAAAGCTTTTCTGACATGTTAAGAAGTATTGAGGTTTACATCCTTGCTAATCATTTGTATATTATGCAAGGTTTTTAGCACTAGTATGCCGTAGCAGACTGGCGGGGAAGTGGTACTCAGTATGCTCCCCATACCAACACTAGCTAGCAGACCAATTCTATACAGACACTCAGTACAGCAAGCCGGTCAGGTGCTAGTATGGGTACCGGCACTTTAATCATAGATCTTACATAACTTCACTTGTCTAGATATCATATTCATTACCAAATTCATCAGCTGCCGTACATGCACCCAAAACTTTCTAATCATCAAGTCAGGAGATACTCGTGGTAGTTTAAAATTTATATCACATCTTATATGTCCGTCCTTATAATCAGCTCAATGTCTTAGCTTGAAATGATGGTGATTGGAGTAATGTAATTAGTAATTATCATTTTATATTTATTGCTATTAACTAATTGCAATAATCTCACTGTTTCTAAAATTTCGTGTGCTTCACAAATACTTAATCCTCAACTAAGTATTGTAGTGTGACTACTGTCAGTGCTTGTAAGTTGTTCAATTTCTACTTCAATTGTAATCTAAGCTTGGTGCCCTTAACTCTATATGGCTCATACATGAAAATGCTGTTATAATTAATTGAACACAACTTTCATGCTTATCTCAGAAACATGTGACTATTACCTTGTGCATGTAAGATAGATGATAATATAAAAAGTTCTCCCTCAGTTTGTCTCCTACAAAGAGCAAGTTGCAGATATATCTAAAACTAGTGGAATTAAGACAACTTTCTATAACAAAACTTCAGTTAGTTCCACTTGTAGCTTTAGTGAGTGAACATTCACGATGTAGGGTACATCTGTCAAGATTTGGTATAAGAACAAAATTGTTCATTTGTAAGTAAATCATACAATAATCAAAATCCAGGTGAATGTGGTGTTTTAACAGATACATATATGTTGTAGAGATTCCCTTTCAACAATTATGTATAAAGCAGTCTTCTACTAAATACACATCTTGTGACCCTCCCTCTCTCTAGCGTACAAGAGAAAAGAAATGAAAGGAAGTACCTCTCACGAAGATGGCAGAGTCTATCAGTTTCAACTAGTAGAACTAAAATTTTACTCGAGGATCCTTTCTTCACCTTAGATTACATCAAAAGAATAGCAATAATAATAAACATAGAGTTTCCCAGTTATGATGGCAAACAATGGCAGAAACATGTCCTCCCTCTCATATTACATATGGCAGAGATGGTGCAACCTATCAACTTGGTGTTTAGTTTCTACTTTTCCCTACCCTATGGATCACTAATAACACCTTGATTTCTTGCAATGAGAGTGGAAAGAATGGTAAGATAAGAATTTTTTTTTTTTTTGGTGTTGAGATATTAGACGGTTTGCCATAGCGGACCATACCGCCAGCTACTGAGCAATACAGTACCATGCCAACAGCAAACTGATACTCAGTACAAAGGGCATATAGAATAACGGTGCCAAGAACCAACACATACCAATATTGTACCAGCATGGTACCACTATTGCTGCCAAAACCAGTATTATAAAGGATGCTTAGAAAGACAAGTCATCAGACTTTATTATTTGCAATAAATGAAATTTCATCGCATGCATGGTAAATAAAAAGTAGAGCATGCACCTCAGATATGCAAGATTAACATGTAAATTGTTCAAAATTGTGAATGAGAATAAAAGGAAACAAGATGCAACCCACAAACCAGAAGAAGAATTTCCAAACTAAGTATCTAGAACAAATATGGTATGTAAAGTTGAAAAAATTAGTTGCCACCATGACAAGTGTTAAAGTCATGTTAATCCCCGCCGAAATGTGGGGATGACAAGTTGCAATAATAAGTTGCCTCTACGACTCGAATTAAAAGTCATGTTTAAGCCTCTGAAGTGACATCAGTGTGGTGGTATCAGTGTATATATAAGTTTTGGAAACAAGAAGGAATTATCAAAGAGATTAACTTCAGAATGGAAAGCTGCAATAAGCAACATTTCCAGCATATACCTGGATATCCCCATGCAATTTCCAAGAAGAAGATATATTATCTGATAAATGGATACTCGCTTCTGCGACTATTGATGCTTCCTACAAATTCAAGAAGGGTTTATCCAATTACATCATGTAAACTGTTATAACAAAAGCAATGGCCTAGGCTTGACAGCATGTTAACAACTAACCGATAATAGAGAAGCACCCCAACCAAATGCTCCAGACTTTATACAATCCTTAGACCATGCAAGCAGCCCAGAAGCAAGTCCAAAGTGTGCAGATACATTATGAGGTGTTATTTCTAGAGAATGCCGAAATTGCTCAACTCCCTATAAAATATTATATCGGGATAAAACATTGTTAGTGGAAGTCTCTGAGGTTCTAAATTATATGAAACATGACTTTAAGTCATTACTAGCATATAGATTATGCGGGAAACAATATATAACAGGTTAAAACCTGCTTTATGGAAGAAAATTACATAAACCAAAACAGATTTCCCAAAACCACAAGATTAAAAAAAAATCCAAAGGGCATATTTTGTCATATGAGCAAAAAATAATATCCCAAGGTGAGGACTTTCATACAAGGCCCTTTCTAGGCAAGCATAAGTTTTACATAAAAAGGAGCGAGAAAAATAGGATGAAATGTCCACTAAAACAAAATCAACTGGAAGACCAGAGAATGCTCATATATGCTCTCAAAATATAGAATTTCAGGAGAACTTGAACATAGAAAATTAGTTTTGTCAAATATATTCTATAGGAAATGCACTTGCCCATGACTAAATCTTGCACAAATAGCTTTGCAAAAGTTCCAAACAGAATATATGTATCTCAATTCCATCAAAAAAACTAAGATATGAGAGGAGAAAAGATCTTACTTTTCTAAATGAACCAAGCATAAGCTGAATGTTCCCACTTTCTATCAATGCAAATACTCTTGAGTCATCCAATTCAATGGCTCGCTCATAAGACTGTGGAGGGAAACAAAATCAGCACCGATCATACTACAAGTTAAGAAATAAGAATTTATGGGCATTAGTAAGAGCTATGTTCAGAAACTGATTGAACTTGACCCCTCAATTTCTCAACTGTGCTCTGTGGTCTCGGTAGGTTTGAGATTCCAAGCACACCTAAACTACTTCAAAGTTCAAACACTGAACTTAAAAAAAAGAAAAAAAGAAAGGACAGAACAAAAGCCAGTCAAATTATTCTAATGATTTGTTCTTCAAAGCTTGAGTTCAATGGACACTTCTGCAGTAAAGCAACCACATGACATTTTGACAAAAACATTAACCATAAAGTGAGAAAGATAATATCCTCCAATAATTGACTCAGTGTCAACGAGCCTCCTTATCTTTTAATTTTATTAGGAACCACAATACCCTTCTCAAACTGCATAAGATACTCCAGAGAATGAAAAGCCTCACAAAACACATCAGAGTTAGCAAGGAACTAATCCCGGGCAGATACAATTTTCCAAGGAAAACTAATTTAGTATCCATTCAAAAAAAAAATTTAAGAATATAGTCAAACAAGACACCAAGACATTAAATTTTCCATGGAAATTGACTTCCTACTTGAGTAAACGATTTCCTTATAATTGAAAAGGCTACTGACTTTTTTTTTCTTTTTATAGTCTCACCCTTGTATAATAAGAAAGGCTTTGTAGCTACCCTTTGTCAGAACCTATAAATTGTAATTTTTCAGGTGTGTTTCTCTTGGTCACATGTAAAGTCCAATTCACTTTCCTTGCCTAGTTATGCCCTTCTGTAAATGCTTCTCTCTTCGTATTCACTATCCAACCAACAATTAAGACAAAGATAGGAGAGTGATACACAAACTAACATACAGATTCCACTTATCAAATCAGAACTGATCATCAAATGCTCCCCCCGAATACACCGCATCCATATCCACTCCAAAATACCCTAATTAATATGATCACAAGTATCCATTAAATGCTTCTACCTTTTTGATAAGGCATGCATTCAAAACTAGCTCGAAGGGGAAAAAAAGCTGATGCACTAAGTGAACGTTGAAAACTTTATATCCATATCATATTAATGTCCATTAACACATTTCATATATCAGAAGTACCTAAAAAGCAAGCATTCTACAAATTCATTTTGCTTGTTTTTCTATTTGGTCTTACATACCTCAGCAACTGCAGGTCTTATATTTTATGAGCAAATTAACTACTAAACAGAAACCTTAGAAGCTGCTGACAATGGTTGAATAATCAATATGGCTAGACTTTCACCTTTTTTTAAGTCAATGCTATGCATATCTTTTTCAAGCATATTGGAGACTAGTACTATAAAGTTGTCCAGAAAATCTACTAGGTAAGCAATTAAATTAATCACTTCAAGAACTTTCAAGACCTACAAAAACAGCAAAAGGTCCAAAACATGGTACAGAATAGCATGAAATACTATCTGGTGGATTTGGTTGCAGTTAGACACCTTATCTTATTAAGAAAAATGCATTTTCAGGAAATAATATCATAACAACTAGAAGTAAATGTTAAAGCTAGACACCTATATTAACAACAGCAGACTGCTACCTTTATCGCTGCAGTAAACATGCCCAAGCATTGGTACGCAAGACCAAGTGCCTGCAATGAAGCAATTTGTGACTTTAGGAACATATTGAATCAAACAAATCAACAATAAAACAACTAGTAAGACCAATACACATACTTCCCACAAATCGGCACATGCTGGATAGCCTCTTATTGCATGCTGAAGGCATTGTACTGCCTCTGACCATTTCTTTTGGTGGACCTGAAAAAAAAAACATGACCATAATGTATTAGACCGACAAAATTTCTTCATATGGTAAATAGAAAATTTAGTTAAATAAAATGTAAATCAAGTTGGGTGAAAGGCCCTCTCACAGGAAGGGTGTTTTACATTGCACTCCAGTGAGAACTGGAATTCCTCTAGAGATCTACTTTCTAGGTGCATCCAATGGAAATGCAAGTAGGAAAAAAAGAAAAGGATAGGAACATCACCAACAAACAAATGATACGAATTGAATGACCACATAATAAAAATGAAAGAAAAATGAAACCAATGATCAATATATATTAGGACCTGCAGGTATCCTAATCTCCTATACGCCCAAAAAGCTCTCGGGGACTTCCCAGATGCCTCTTTGCACAGAGCAATCTCCAAAGTTTCCTTTCCTTCTCCATCCAACAAATCACACAGCCCTTCCTGAAGGCACAGAGAAAAAAACGATCAACAACAGCAATTTAAAACACGAACCACTAAAAGGCGCTGCCTTTAACTCAATTTCTTGAAAGGAAAACTCTGATTCACTCACACCGGCTTCAAAATCATCGGGATTCAGGGTCACAGCCCTCTGGTAGCACTTGGAAGCCCTCTGTACGTCCGCCAAGACCTGGCTATAGTAGTGCCCTAGGAACCGAAAGGCGGCACCTTCACTAGGGTTCAGCTTCGCAGAAGCCAAGAAATGCTCAGCTGCCTTCCCCTTGTATTCCTTCGATTCCTCTCCATCTATTCTTCTCCACTTTCCCACAAGAAGAGACCCTGAAAAAAAAAATCCATAAAATTCACCAAAAAGAGATAAAAGAAAAACGAGAGAGAGAGAGAGAGGATGAGGGACCGGGGGGCTACGAGATTGTAGTGGTGGGTGGGGTTGTTCGGATCGGCGTTTAGGGTTTGCTGCAGTTGCCGAAAGAGATGCTCTTCCATCTGCGAGAGGAGAGGAAACGAGGGTTCGCGAAGTGAAATTAATCGGAGATAGAAGACAGAGCGATTGGAAATTGGGTTGCCAATCGAATAGGACCGGCTGCGGTAGAGAAGGAAGATGAAACCGCGAGATCGGAAAGGAAATGGTGGAGGGAAAAAAGATTACGAAAAGGGGAGACGATCGGCGAGGAAGGAGTGAGTGGAGCGAAGGGCAACCGTCCACCATTTTGCGCTTAGTTGATAAGTACACTCCTATTTTCGTCTTCTATGGTCATTTTGTTACTCCATCTTGACACAATTAACAAATAAATGGCATATATGTTGGTAAGAGGTTTCCTATTTATTCGTTTATTATTTCAGGATGGGGAAGAAAAACGCCGTAGAAGACGGAGACAGGAGTATACTTATCAACTAAAGGCTCATAAGGCAGCTCTAATACGCAGTATTTTATAAATTTTATCCGAGGTGGCCGCCCATCCGGGGGTAAAATTGTTTTCTTCTTTTGGAACGGTACATAAATTTATTAGACTGACCCACCTTTGATGAGTTCTTTACCGCACCTTCTGTTACGCCCTGCTGCTCGGCATAGCCTAAGAAGAGGCAAGACCGGTTTGGCGAGGTGATACTAGGCGAGCGTACACAGAAAGTGTGCAAGATAGTGCATGGGGTGCGCACGCAGCATAGGTGCATATCAGTGGATGCAGCAAGGCCGCTGGGCGCATGGCCACAGGGCACAAGACCGTTGGGCGCATTGGTGCAAGGCTGCTGGGTGCGGGCGTGCGCAGGGCAGCGAGCGTGTGCAAGGTAGGCACATAGCGGGGCGAGGTTATTTGGCAATCCAAGGCATGCACAGGCCCGGGCGGGGGCGCGGGCGCGCATAGGCCCTGACACAGATGGATTCAGGCCACGATTGCTGGCTGGCACGAGCACAGGTGCTGGCATGCATGAATCTGGATAGCAGTTGCTGGGCAGTTAACCAGCAACCGCCCATCATGGGCAAATGGCAACTGGGCCAAACCACCAGCCAAGGTGGTATGGAGGTTACCAACGGTTGCTAGGAGGTGGCTGCAAGCAGTTGCTGGAAGTGGCTGCAGGTTCCAGCAAGCAGCAAAAGAGGAGTTCGGCCAGCAGAAGCAAAGGGAGAACACCATTTGCTACAGCAGCTTGTGAGAGCTTTGGAAGAAGCTAAGAGCTGTATTTAGGGTTATGCTGGGTAGCAGAACTTAGTGTTGTAAAGTGTCCAGTTTTGAGCAATAAAAGTCAATTCTGGTTGGGGGTCTTCCCCGTAATCCCCGTGTGCTAAGAGCTTTGTAGGTTGGGGCCATCCTAGGCATGCCACAGATCTGCAAAGGACTGTTATGCATTGCAGAAATTTCCAGCAAAGGTGTGCGCACCCAAGAGAAGGCTAACCAAGGACGGAGTTCTTGGTGCCGCACGCGAGAAAATTCCGGGCTAAGAATATCCGGCATTACAATTGATATTAGAGCGCAGTTTCGAAGTTTACTGTTGATTATGCGCAAAGATGATGCTCGCAGAGGCGAAGGAGCGCATCCGAAGGCTAAAGGAGTTGTTGGGCGATCCTCCGGAGGGATACCGGGATTTTACCATCATGTGCATCGAGAACGCTGAGAGGATTCTGGGCGTCCATAACACACTTCGGGACCTTGTCCGGGACATCTACATCCGGATGGCGAACTTGAAGCTAGAGAGCTCGGTGGCATTCGATGAGCAAAAGGAGAAGTGTCGGTGCTTAGAAGCTGAAGTTGCACTGCTGAAGAAGGCAGCAGTCCAGCTTCATGATGATGGTCCCGTATCAAAGATCAAGGTGCCCGAGCTGAAGCCATTCAATGGCTGCCGCAATGCCAAGGAGTTAGAGAACTTCTTATGGGACATGGAGCAGTACTTCAAGGCAGCGAAGATCCTGGAGAGGGAGCAAGTCTCTATCACCACGATGTACTTGGTAGGAGACACCAAGTTGTGATGGAGAACGAGGGCGGAGGATGATGCCAATGCCAATCGTCCCTGCATAAACACATGGGAGAGCTTGAAGAGGGAGCTGAAAGAGCAGTTCCTCCCTTGCAACACCTCATGGATGGCAAGGGACTCTCTCAAGCGTTTGAGGCAAACCGGTTCAATCCGAGACTTCGTGAAGGAGTTTAGTTCCTTGATGTTGGACATAAGGAACATGTCAGAAGAAGACAAGCTGTTCAACTTCATGTTCGGGCTGCAACCATGGGCTCAAGCGGAGCTGAGGAGGCAGGGAGTGCGGGACATCCCCGCAGCCATGGCAGCTGCTGAAGGGCTAGTCGACTATCGTGTGACCAGTTCTTCTTCCACTCCGGACAAGAGGTCTGCGGAGGGCAAGAAAACAAAGAACCAACCCAAGAAGAGGATTGAGTCGAAGAAGAAGGAAAGTGGGGTGAGAGAGCCGCTGCAGAACAAGCCCAAGCAGCAGTCGGGATGTTTCATTTGTGGAGGACCACATAGAGCGAGGGACTGCCCGAAGAAGGAGAAAGTGACTGCCATCGTCAGTCAGGAGGCTGACGAAGCCGACGCCGGGCCTTCCCGCGTCAACCCGCTGTAGCTATGCAACGCAATTTCAGGCAAGAAGCCAACAGAATTCAAAACTTTGATGTATTATATAGTGCAGGTAAACGGGGACATACGGGCAATGTTGGACACAGGTGCGACCAACAATTTTGTAGCCCAAAGGGAGGCAGCGAGGCTTGGCATAAAGGTGCTGGATAGTTCCAGCACTATCAAGGCAGTAAATTCAGGAGCGATGCTGGTGTTTGGGACTGCCGAAGCTATGTTGAAGATGGGGACATGGCAAGGCAAATGCCGGGTCATGGTTGTCCCTTTGGACGACTTCAACTTGATCTCGAGTATGGAATTCTTCCTCGGTGCTAAAGTGACATTGATCCCTTATTTGAAGGGGATTATCATAGGGGATGAGGTGAACCTTGCTTGATGCGAATCGACAACATCATTCATAAAGGTGAAGGCAGCAAGGTCGCTGCAATTTCTGCAAAGCAGCTGGACCGGGGCTGAAGCGAGGTGAGGAAACTTACCTTGCTGCCATGGTGCAGATCAAGGAGGATGTGGTGGTGCAAGTCCATGATGAGGTGGCTGCAGTCCTTGAGAAGTATGCCGATGTTATGCCGATGTTATGCCCGCTGAATTACCCAAGAAGCTGCCGCCTAGAAGAGCCATCGACCACCGAATTGAGCTAGAACTAGGTGCTAGGCCTCCAACTCGTGCACCATACCGGATGGCCCCTTTGGAGCTTGCAGAATTGCGGAGGCAGCTGGACGAATTGCTGCAAGCTAGACTGATCCAGCCGTCCAAGGCACCTTACGAAGCCCCGGTGTTGTTTCAGTGGAAACAAGATGGCTCACTGCGCATGTGCGTAGACTACTGGGCTCTCAACAAGGTAACTGTTAAGAACAAGTACCCGGTGCCAAATGCGGAAGACCTATTTGACCGGTTGTCAGGAGCTGCCTTCTTTATAAAGTTGGACCTGTGATCAGGGTATTGGCAAGTCCGAGTAGCGGCTGGCGACAAGGCCAAGATGACGTGCATGACGAGGTATGGTTCTTTCGAATTTATGGTCATACCGTTTGGCTTAACTAATGCACCCGCTACCTTTCGTAACTTGATGAATGAAGTCCTTTATGAATACCTTGATAGGTTTGCTGTTGTGTATCTAGACGATATTGTAATCTATAGTGAGAGTCTAATAGATCACGTCCAGCACCTAAGCCTTGTGTTTGAAAGACTTAGGAAGTACAAATTATATGTTAAGAGGGAGAAGTGCGAGTTCTGTCGCCAAGAAATTATGTTCTTGGGACATTGGGTGAGCAAGGGACAAATCCGGATGGACGAGAGGAAGGTCCGTGCCATCATGGACTGGCCGATTCCCTCTGGAGTCCAGGAATTGAGGTCTTTTCTTGGACTTGCTAACTACTACCGCAGGTTTGTCGAAGGCTACTCGAGGAAGGCTGCTGCCTTGACTGATCTGCTGAAGAATGACTACAGGTGGGAATGGACTGAAGCTTGCAACAAAGCCTTCAACAAACTCAAGATGGCCATCTCGACGAGCCGGTGCTGAAATTGGCAAATTTCAGCGAACCTTTCGAGGTACACACTGACACATCCGATCGGGCACTTGGAGGAGTCCTTGTGTAGGACGGTCATCCCATCGCTTTTGAGAGCAGAAAATTGAAGGAGGCGGAGCAGCGATACTCCGCCCACGAGAAGGAAATGACGGCTGTGGTGCACTGCCTCGACACATGGCACCACTATCTGCTGGGAACGAGGTTCACTGTGGTGATGGACAATGTTGCCAACACCTACTTCAAGACGCAGCGGAAGCTAACTCCAAAGCAAGCAAGGTGGCAGGAGTACCTTGCAGAATTTGATTTCCCGTGGCTTCATAAACCGGGCAAGGAGAATCAAGTGGCGGATGCCTTAAGCCGGAAGGATGTAGAAGGGTTTGTGGCTGCCTTGACTGCAGTCCAAACTTCTTTTTTGGACCGGGTGCAACTGCAGGCCGCCACATATGCGGAATATGCCCAGCTGAAGAAGCAAGTGCAAGAAAGTCATGTGAGGAAGTATTGGGTCGAGAACGACTTGTTGTACGCGAGAGGAGGCCGGCTCTATGTCCCTAAGGGAGGGGGACTAAAATTGGAGTTGCTGAAAGAGACGCACGACCTTCAATGGGCTGGGCATCCGGGTGTCAAACGGATGTTGGCTCTGCTAGAGCGGAGCTATTATTGGCCGAAGATAGGAGACGACGTGGAGGCCTACGTCAAATCGTGCCTGATCTATCAATTGGACAAGACCGAGAGAAGGGTTCCAGCGGGATTGCTGCAGCCCCTTCCTATTCTGGAGAGAACATGGACGTTTGTCTCTATGGATTTCATTTCTGGCTTCCCAAACATTGAAGGACAGCGATCGGTGCTTGTGGTAGTAGACCGATTCTCAGAATATAGCGTGTTTATCGCTGCTCCTGCAGCATGTCCAGCAGAAAAAGCTGCAGAATTATTCTTCCAAAATGTGGTGAAGACATTCGGGGTACCCGGAGATATCATCAGTGACCGTGATCCTAGGTTCATGGGTAAGTTCTGGACCTTCCTTTTTAAATTGCTGGGTTCAGAATTAAAGTTCTCCACAGCAAATCACCCACAAACCGACGGCCAAACAGAGCGGATTAATGGGCTGCTGGAGGAGTTTCTGCACCACTACATGACAGCGAGCCAGCCGAATTGGCTCGAGTTGCTCCCTGTGGCACAATTGTGCTACAATCTGCACAAGTCATCGGCAACATGTTTCAACTATGCAAAATTATGCATGGGGTTCCAGCCCCTAACACCATTGGAGGTGATGCAGCAGAAGGATCAAGGCTTGTGCCCCGCAGCCTATCGGTTCGCGTGGGACAAGATGGAGCTGATTGAGAGAGCGACAATCAGCCTAGCCAAAGCAGCGAGGAGAATGAAGAAGTACACTGATCGAGGTTGACGTCCCTTAGAGTTCAGCATCGGGGACAACGTACTTCTTAAGTTAACTCCTCAAATCTAGAAAAAAATTACTGACATCAGGTACCACAAGGGATTGGTGCAGCGGTATGATGATCCATTCGTGGTGACTAAGAGAGTGGGCAATGTGGCCTACCGGTTGGCTTTGCCCGACCGCCTGAAGATCTTTCCAACCTTCCATGTTTCTTTCCTCAAATGGTTCTATGAGGATACGGAACCAGGTCGACCACAACGGAAGCGGGCGCCTCCGATTGTGAGGAAGGAATTCACTAAGGAAATAGAGAAGATTTTGGCCCACCGGACGGTTGGAGAAAGCCGAACCAACCGCCGGACCGACTTCCTAGTCCATTGGAAGGGTGAAGATGAGGCGGATGCAACATGGGAGCGTGGGGCGGTCCTATGGCAATTCGAAGATATTGTTCAGCAGTATTTGGTGGGCAGCACGACGAGGGCGTCATCTATTTCAGCTGCGGGGGGTTTGTTATACCCCTGCTGCTCGGCATAGCCTAAGAAGAGGCAGGATCGGCTTGGCGAGGTGATGCTAGGCCGGGCGCACACAGGAGGTGTGCAAGGCAATGCATGGAGTGCGTGTGCAGCATGGGCGCACACCGTTGGATGCAGCAAGGCCACTAGGCACATGGTCGCAGGGCACAAGGCCGCTGGGCGCATTGGCGCAAGGCTGCTGGGCGCGGGCGTGCGCAGGGCAACGAGCATGCGCAAGGCATGCGCACAACGGGACGAGGTTATTTGGCAATCCAAGGCACGCACAGGCCCCAGGCGGGGGCGCGGGTGTGCATAGGCCCTGGCACGGACGCTGGCACACATGGATTCAGGCCACGGTTGTTGGCTGGCACGAGCACAGGTGCTGGCACGCATGAATCCGGACAGCAGTTGCTGGGCAGTTAACCAGCAACCGCCCATCATGGGCAAATGGTAGCTGGGCCAAACCACCAGCCAAGGTGGCGTGGAGGTTACCAACAGTTGCTGGGAGGTGGCTACAAGCAGTTGCTGGAAGTGGAAAGCAGCTGCTGGAAGTGGAGAGCAGTTGCTGGAAGTGGAGGGCAGTTGCTGGGAGGTGGCTGCCAACGGTTGCTGGAAGTGGCTACAGGTTCCAACAAGCAGCAAAAGAGGAGTTCGGCCAGCAGAAGCAAGGGGAGAACACCATTTGCTGCAGCAGCTTGTGAGGGCTTTCGGAGAAGCTAAGAGCTGTATTTGGGGTTCTGCTAGGTAGCAGAACATAGTGTTGTAAAGTATCCAGTTTTGAGCAATAAAAGTCAATTTTGGTTGGGGGTCTTCCCCGTAATCCCTGTGTGCTAAGAGCTTTGTAGGTTGGGGCCATCCTAGGCGTGCCACAGATCTGCAAAGGACTGTCGTGCACTGCAGAAAATTCTAGTAAAGATGTGCGCACCTGAGAGAAGGCTGACCAAGGACGGAGTTCTTGGTGCCGCATGTGGGAAAATTTCGGGCTAAGAATATCCGGCGTTACACCTTCCCTCATCCCTTGACCTCCCTGAAATACCGGAAAAAAAAAAAACATAGATGGATAAATAATAAAAAAAAATTTTTAAAATTTATATAAATAAATTGATAAATAATAAAAAATAAATATTTTGATATTTGTACAAGTCAACGGTTGATGTAGGGTAAATGTTTTAAAATATCTACATATATTTTATCCCTCAATCTTTTTGTTTACCAAAAAAAATATCTACATATATATATAATAATAATAAATAATATGTTTTAATATAGCGAGTTAGAATGTATATAAATAAAGGGATGATAGAGAGAGTATTTTAAAACTTGTACAAGCAAATATATCATAGATAAAAATATAAAATAATTGAAACTTTCATCATTCAATTTGAAGACCACCTGATTTTTTTTTTTCTTTGATAACTCTAATAAATTAAGTTCATCTAATATAAGTAAATCTAAACAAGTCATAACACTAAAATATTTTTTAAAGGATGTGGTATAAAAATCGGATTATGCCAAATAATCCTTTCAAAATGCCCATCATGTGAAGCTATCCAGTGCACCATCCCATTTTTTATATTTTTATGTTGAAGAATTGGCAAAGATGGTTGAAAAAACCACCACCAAAGAAATATTTGAATAGAAAGGGATAGGGAAAGACGTCCATGAAGCTACTTTTAACTAGTTCTCTTACATATCCAATCTAACTAGCCATGCAAGACCTATCGTACGCTACCATGATCACTTATTGAATTTTGACCTAATCTAATCCATCTCAATCCAAATTTCCTAACTCAACCAAACCCACGTTGATTCAACCAGGGACAGCGACTACGGATCTTGTAAACTCAGTTACATTTGGATTATTTTTTATGTTGAGAGCTAGACATCCATGACAGATTAGTCCTAAAGGAGATGAGCAAGCCTGATATAAACCCAATCTGATCTGACGCTTGAAGCCTTTTGCTCTTATAACCCTAATCAGGTCACTTCACATCACGTGCGGTTCGCACGGACCCTTCCCACATTCCATACCTTCCCTGGCGTGGAAGGAAAGGGTAAGCGGTGATGGCAGTGATAACGGCGGTGGGCCCGCCGCCAATCCCCGCCCAAAACCCCCTCTCCGGCCGCCGGATCGCCTTCACCACCCCGCTGACCTACGCCGGGCGTCTCACCCCCCTCCTCGAGCTCCGCGGCGCCGCCCCTCTCCCCGTCCCCACCGTCGCCGTCGAGCCGACCCCACGCTCCCTCGCCGCCGTCGAACCCTACCTCCACCGCGGAACCCTAGACTCCTTCGCCGCCCTAGCTTTCACCTCCCGCACCGGCATCTCCGCCTTCGCCCTAGCCCTCACCGCGGGCGGTCCACCGCCGCTCGCCGATGCCGGGGAGCCATTCACGGTCGCCGCGCTCGGCAAAGACGCCGAGCTTCTCCACGAAGGCGGGTTCCTCTCCCGGCTTTGCCGGAACACTAGCCGGATTAAGGTTCTTGTGCCTGAGATCGCTTCTCCGGCCAGTCTGGTGGCGGCGCTAGGCGACGGGTTGGGGAGGAGGGTCCTGTGCCCTGTGCCGACCGTCGTCGACCTGGAGGAGCCACCGGTGATCCCGAATTTCGTCGGGGATCTGGAGGTGGCGAGGTGGATTCCGGTGAGGGTTCCGGCGTACGAGACTCGGTGGGCGGGGCCCGGGTGTGCGGACTGTTTGATAAAGTTGAAGGGACCATTGGATGCGATGGTGTTCACGAGCTCCGCGGAGGTGGAGGGGCTCATGAAGGGGTTGGAGGCGGCAGGGTGGGATTGGGGGAAGGTGAGACGGCGGTGGCCGGAGATGCTGGTCGGTGCACACGGGCCGGTGACGGCCAAAGGTGTGGAGAGGTTCGGGGTGCGTGTGGATGTCGTGAGCTTGAGGTTTAGTAGCTTTGATGGAATCCTGGAAGCTCTTGCTTCAAAATTGCGGGCTTCTAGCGTAGTAGATGAATTTAGTTAGTATCTGACTCGTTATTTGATTCTTATCGCGAAGAACTTCATTGCATGAACCTTCATGCAAGACTTACTTAAATTCGGTAGATATCTGCTTGAATTTATTTGGTCCTAATGCCTGACCTGATTCTTTTTTCTTTCTTCTTTCTTCTTTCTCTCCTTTTTTTTCGTTAAGGTTGTATTTTACATTACGGACTAATGTCTCACATCAAATAGATGAGGAAGTGCTTGGCATTTTGGTGATGAAGTGCTGCTTGGTTTCTGATCAAATGATAGTTATGTCATCGAGCTTTTAACTTTTATGCCATTCGTGGACAGATCTAGAAGGATCTTTAAAATTGAATGAAAAATAATATTAGTATTGTTCTAAGTTTTAGAAAGAAGAAGTATCACCAGGTTCCTGGAGCCATCCCGTACTGTCCGGTACAGGACATTCCGTATCATACCGGCCAAGAGCCGGTATGGTTCATCATTAATTAAACGGTCCGGATATCAGACCGTTGACAAAAACAAAAAAAAAAATTCATACCGGTATGGTACGGTACCGTACCAATATGAACCGCCTGATTCGGATTGGTTCGGACCGGTTCGGGATCGGTTCAGTGAGAGGGAGAAGAAAGAATATTTTTTTATTTAATTTAGCATGCCGGTATACCTTACGGTATCGTACTGCCCGTTGACCGGTATGGGTTCCGGTACCGGTTCAGCAGACCTTCAGTATTACAATAAAAAAGTTTGATTTGCAGACCTCATAGGAGATTGTTGTGTGGATCTGTGGAGACATGGATTGAACTACTCTCATTTGAAGCCAAGAAACCAAACCGAGTCATTGTAACATGGTTATTACTGCACAAAATTGAAACTTTATGTGTAAGGCAGGCCCAATCTAGATGGGTTGAGACTTGAGAGCTGTTGGTTTCAGTCTTTAGAAAAGTTAGTCTGGTTATTAAGAAACAGACTTTAGTTGATGTGATATTTTCTGGTTTCCTGGATCTATGATGGCGGAAAGCTTTCATTGCTACACAGAATATAACATGTGCAGGCCCAAGATTTCTCTTATTGATGGCAAATGAATCCTGAAGGATGGCCCGTCAAGTTTTCCAAATGGCTAGCATATTCATGATGCTTTTCCGAGTGAAGAGCATGTGGGGTTGAGGAGTACATATGTTATAAGATTATTTCTGATAGTATGAAGAACAGAGGTTAAATGATTTTGGAAGATGCAATTTGTACAACTAATTGTAAATGATGTGGTAGTTTTGCTAAACATTGTGTAAGTACCTTTTGATGTTTCTAGTCTTTTTTAAGCAAAATGTTTCTATTCTTCCTTTAATAAGTCAGCTTGTAGTCAAGACACCGTTCTGAAATTTGTACATTTTTTTTTATTTTAGCATAGTGAACAGTGATTCAGTAAACTTTGAAATATTTCATATATAGTATGTAAAGCATTCACTGGTCAGCCATTTGCCTTCCCCAATTATAATCAAAATTGACCTTGTGTTTGTGTATAGCACACTGTTACTCCAGAGATTATGTGCAATAGAGGTTTTCTAAATAGGTTTGTCCTGAATGGCATGGGAATCTTATGACTCAATTTATGCTAATAGATCCAAGGACACCTAACTTGAAAAACATGGTGGATGGTATCATAACAAGCTTATTGCTACTAGTTTTACTTTCTTAATACAGTGACCCTCCAATATAAATGTTTCATCTACTTTCAACCTCACCCTCTATTAATTGATGATCACAAAAAGGGAATGACACACCCCATCTTGTCCTTTGCTGGCTCCAGAGTCTGGTGGCCACTCCATATATACGAAGCTGTGGTGCAACAGAGCCTAGATGCAGTTTCACTTTTATATAATGGACATGATCCCTGGCAATAAAGGTAAAGTATGTGTGACGGGTGCCTCTGGCTTTATTGCTTCATGGCTTGTGAAGCGACTTCTTGATTCTGGGTATCATGTGAGAGGAACGGTGAAAGACCCAGGTACCATAGCTTCCTTTGTAACTCTCATTTTCATTTTGTTAATTTTCTGTCATCACATTGGTTAGGACATGAACTCTTTGATAACAGTTATGTTACCATGTTTTCATAAATATTATTAGATGGGATAAAATAAGATGAGTGGTTTTTGTAGGAGATTACAAGAAAACTTCACACCTCTGGGAATTGGAAGGAGCAAGAGAGAGGCTCCAACTTATGAAGGCTGATCTTATGGAAGAGGGCAGCTTTGATGAGGCTGTCATGGGATGCAAGGGCATCTTCCACATTGCATCTCCCGTCCTCAAAGGCCACTCTGATCCAAAGGCATGCTACAGCTGCCCTATACTTTTGTCATGTGCATTGCATTTTATATATATTCTTTGAGTCGATCAGCACATTCCTGGTATTTCTCGTTGTTTTATTTTGTCCTTTCTAGAATTAGAATTTTGGTGCAAAAGCTTACAGAGACTCCATTCTCCCTTGGATACATTCATATGACCTGTGGAAGACTAGTACAAGAACATAAGAAATTGATAAAACCTCTGAATATGCTGAAGCTTATATTTGAATTTCTCAGATATTGAAAACATTGGTGATAATTTCTAGGCTTGTGACTGTGGTTAATCATGTTCCTTCAGCTTGGAATTCTAGATCCTGCAATCAATGGCACCTTAAATGTATTAAGATCATGCAAGAAGAACCAAGCACTTAAAAGGGTTGTTCTTACATCGTCATCATCTACAGTGAGGATAAAAGAGGACATCGATCCTAAAGTACCGTTGGATGAGACATCATGGAGCTCTATGGAACTTTGCAAAAGGCTCCAGGTAAACTTGAACTACACTATCCTATTTTCTTACAAGTACCCTAGATTGGATCATTTGATGCATTGTATGATATTGTATCCAAGTTGTTTCTCTGTTTCAATATGTACAAGTTGGTCTTTCCCATTTAGGTCTACAAGTGATGCTATATCTAGTGAATCATGTTTTTGTCCTTACATGCTTAGCTAGGAAGCAGGTTATGTTCTGCTTTGTCCTTACAATGACTTTTCTTTTTTATTCAAGCTATGGTATGCCCTAGCAAAAATTTTAGCAGAGAAGGCAGCTTGGGAATTTGCAAAGGAGAATAACATTGACCTTGTGACTGTGCTTCCAGCATTTGTCATAGGACCCAGTTTGCCCCGTGACTTATGCCTGACTGCTTCAGATGTTCTTGGCTTACTTAGAGGTAATCCAAATCCTGAAGAAGTTAAGTTTTTTACTACATTTCTAAAGTCATGTTTGAGTTAGTACACAAGAGAAAACTTCTTGTAAAAATCTTTCTAATATTTCACAATGTTTTTACTAAGAAGTTATTATTTAAAAAAAAAAAGATTGATTGGCGATTTTGATTATTGATTGATGATTTTTAGTAGGAAAATATATTTGGAAAGCATTCATCAAGGAAACCAAGTAGGATTTCCTTCCCCCTTCTTCATGGTCTTGGCCTCTTCCATTTTTAGTATCCAAAATGTTCTTCATGATGGTTCCCTTCCTCTCATATGACATTCTTCAAGTCGTCCTTTTTTAGCCTTATCCAAAAGAGGAATAAAAAGGTAAATTCAGTAGCGGGGCATCTTTTAGTATCTTAAATCTTAAAAGCAGATTTGTGAATGAAACTTAGCAACAAAGAATAATTTCAATGTAAAGCCTCAGAATGTACCCTTATGTCATAATGCTATCCATTTAATTCTTGATTCTTTGTTTTAATCTATCTTTCTGGTACACATGAAGTTTTAAGAGAATGTTTTGCAGGAGACAATGAGAGGTTTTCATTGCATGGTAGAATGGGATATGTTCATATCGATGATGTTGCACACTGCCACATTCTAGCGTATGAAGACACCAAAGCTCATGGGAGATACCTCTGCAGTTCTACTGTTCTCGATAACCATGAACTAGCTGGCATAATTGCAAAGCGTTATCCATCGCTGCCCATCCCTAAAAGGTTTATTTTCCTGATTGCCTTAGAAATTATCAGTAATCAAGATTCCGACAGAGGTTACAATTTGACCAAAACAAATATAGTTATAAGCAAGAACACGTCCTTTTAGTGATTGCCTTGTAACCGTGGTTACTAGTTTGACATCCTAAAATTATTCAACACATGGATTTTCTTCTGAGAAATAGCATCTGGAGATTTTGAAATTCATGAAACATATTGCAATAGTCTAGTCCAATACAATTTGAACCAACAAAAAAAATAGTAGACTTCTAGAAAGTCTGAAAGGTGTATGTTGTGCATTGTGTTGATTTTCAGTTGCAGAAAATCAACAAGCATGGGACAGAAAATAAAAATAATTATAGTTAACACCGATGGTTCAAATTTCGAACATTTTTCACCAAGATATTTTGCACTTGTGTATTTGAAGAACTAACAACCATAGTTTGGTTTCATTTTCTTAACAAAAACTAGGTGGTGCTTTGCCCTTTCATCTCTCTCAAAGAGTTAATTATAGTTGCATTAGTTTATTACCTGGAATTGAGATTTATTGTAATCACTTGTAAGTGTGCAGATTTAAGAACTACTATGGAAAGACACCCTACTATGAGTTCAATACATCCAAGCTACAGGACTTGGGCTTCATGTTTAAAGGTATAGAGGAGATGTTTGATGACTGCATCCGATCACTTAAGGAACATGGCTATCATCTTGACTGCTAGTCATTTTTGAGAGAGTATTCAATGTGACAATGATATTATTATGGTAATCATGGGCTCAACAAAATCTTTTTAAGTATCCTTTGCGCGGGCTACCTTTCTTTCAACTCTGTTGTTATTAATAAATGAATTCTGAAGCATGTCATCTGTAACCAAGATATAGTGATGTTTAGCTCGATTTTCCTTGTATCATCAACATACATAGCTTTTGCAATATCTTGGCCCTGTATATCTAACCTGACAGGGGCCTTTGAAACTGTTATAACAGTCTGTTTTGAAACATGACTAATACAGAAATGTGCTTTATATTGGTTACATGACCCGAGTAAAATTGTTTGATTGGTCGAGGTTGGTTATTTTTTTTGGTTAAACAAAAAGGGAAGGAGTTAGACCACGGGCGTGACCACTCCTAGACGGTCTCCCAATTCCAGCCAGGGAATGTTCGATACACGGTGCATATTAATTTTTTCGCAACCGTTTCCCATCCGAAGATGATTACGTCGACCTGATTATCACTGACGCCAGCTGAGTGAACGGGATTTATTATATATATTCTTAACTTTTTCATTACCATCCGTTAACAGGTTTCATGATTATTTTATTAATTTTCTTCTTTTTTTGATTTTACTTTCGGATTATTTTTTTATTATTTTTTTATTTCTGGATTTTTCACACAAAATATGTCTAAACCAGGATTCGAATTCCTGCCAGCTGGCTGTGAGATAAAATATGTACAAATTCAGCATATTTGACCAATGGCTTTGGTCAAGGTTGGTTTGCTAGACAAATTGTCAAGTAAAGCTTGAACATAAAATATGTACAAATCCAGCATAACATTGTTGGGCTGGTAGGTTGAGAGATGACAGTAACCAGCAATGTCTTAAGAGTAATTCTTTGTGCACTGCGTGCGGTGCAGCAAATCCAGCATGGCCCGCATCGCACGCGGTTATTGGTCTACGCTGACACCACGTGGCATGACGATGGGACGGGATATGGCATAACGGGAGGGGTATAACAGGTTTTAATTTGAGCGTGACTAGTATTAAATAGGATTCAACTTTTATTTGAAATATTCATCTAGTCCATTCCCTCCAGCCTCATTTTACCCGCCATCTTGCTTGGATTTATGAAAATCTTTCAGTCTGAAACATTCTGAAACATGCTCTGGTTTTTATCCAAGAAATCAATAAAGGTTGAAGAAGAATCTCTCTCATGCTAAAATCTGCTCTGAGAGTTCTGTTGCAGAAATCAACATCTTTCTTCTATCTGAAAAAGTACTCTGTTTTGGTCTGAGGCTGGAATAAGGCACCAAAGACTTCCTTTTTTTTTATCCGAGTTTGGAATAAGCGACCGAAGAGTTCTTCTATACGTTCAAGATCAAATGTCTTCTCCAACAGGAAGTAAAACATTTTTTTAGTTTTCTTTTTATAGTTGATTTATTATACCAACTATTTTGGTAGTTAGAGAAAGTTAATGGCACTCTGGGAGTCATAACTCAGTCAACAGGTTATAGGTATTCCTAGTAGGAGAGGGGATAATAAATGTAGTTTAAGTTTTTGTATAGGGATGTCGTAGCTTTATAACTAGGGTATCGTAATATTTTAACTAGGATGTCGTAACTTCTGAACTAGGGTGTCGTAACTTGAAAACTCCTTTTTTTTGGAATCTTTTTCCTTCCTGGTCTTTTTATCACAATCCAACAATCTTATTCAAGCCAATGCACGATTGAAATGTCCCATGATGGAGGATAAAAGCTTTCATTTTCTATTTTGTACCGATTTGTTCATGTTTCGATTTTTTTGATACCCAAGTTTTTCCAGAAGTATTTTACTATATTGGGGGTATCATATATCATCAATGCATACCGAAACACTTCTGTTACGGAGGATCAAAATATCCGGTTTAAGTTTTTGTATAGGGATGTCGTAGCTTTATAACTAGGATGTCGTAGTGTTTGAACTGGGATGTCGTAATACTGTTTCAGCATTTATATCTGAACTTTTTGCATCCATGTCATGTTATGACATCCTAGGAGTTGTAACTCAGTCCATAAGTGATAGGTTCTTGAGGTAGTAGGGGTTAGTATATTTAGTTTCATGTTTCATGATCGGGTATCGTAATATTTTAACTAGGGTGTCGTAACTTCTGAACTAGGATGTCGTAACTTGAAAATCTCTTTTTTTAAAATATTTTTCCGTCCTGGTCTTTTCATCATAATCCAACAATCTTATTCAAGCCAATGCACGGTCGAAATGTTCCATGATGGAGGATAAAATCTTTCATTTTCTGTTTTGTACCAATTTGTTCATGTTTCGATTTTTTTGATACCCACGTTTTTCCAGAAGCATTTTACTATATTGGGGGTATCATATATCATCAATGCATACCGAAACACTTCTGTTACGGAGGATCAAAACATCCGGTTTAAGTTTTTGTTCAGGGATGTCATAGCTTTATAACTAGGATGTCGTGGTGTTTGAACTGGGGTGTCGTAATACTGTTTCAGAATATATTTCTGAACTTTTTGCATCCATGTCATGTTATGACATCCTAGGAGTCGTAACTCAGTCCACAAGTGATAGGTTCTCATGGTAGTAGGGGTTAGTATATTTAGTTTCATGTTTCATGATCGGGTGTCGTAATATTTTAACTAGGGTGTCGTAACTTCTGAACTAGGGTGTCGTAACTTGAAAATCTCTTTTTTTGAAATCTTTTTTCTTCCAGGTCTTTTCATCACAATCCAACAATCTTATTCAAGCCAATGCACGGTTGAAATGTTCCATGATGGAGGATAAAAGCTTTCATTTTCTGTTTTGTACCGATTTGTTCATGTTTCGATTTTTTTTGATACCCAAGTTTTTTCAGAAGTGTTTTACTATATTGGAGGTATCATATATCATCAATGCATACCGAAACACTTCTGTTACGGAGGATCAAAACATCCGGTTTAAGTTTTTGTGCAGGAATGTCGTAGCTTTATAACTAGGGTGTCGTAGTGTTTGAACTGGGATGTCGTAATACTGTTTCAGCATATATTTCTGAACTTTTTGCATCCATGTCTTGTTATTGCACTGTCATGTCATATTCTATCAAATACATAACTCATTATTTATTTTGTTATAGATAAAATGTCATCTAAAACTATGTATATCAATGTTTATGAATTTTTATACAGATATTTCTACATATGGCACTGAAATTAGAAATTTGGATGAGGTTGCTGATGTTGTTCAGAAAATGCACCTTCACCTATCACCCCGATCACAGAGAACGTGTCTGTTGATCCTAAAATTGGTATGGAGTTCAATTCCGCAAATAATTTATACAATTTCTACAATGGATAGGCAAGGAGAGTATATTTTGGAATCACAATAGTGTGTAGTAGGTCCAACAACAACAAAGAAATATGCTTCAAGCACCTGGCATGTTGGAGGCAAGGAAAATCTAGAAAAATCGATAACTCCATGAATCCTAGGGATACTGGCAAAATTGATTATAAGGCTTCAATAAAAGCAAGACTAAATTCTAAAAATGGTAAGTGGATATTGGTTGATGTTTTCCTAGAACATAACTATGAGCTATCCATATCATCAGCTGGTTATCTACGGTCCCATAGAAGGATCAGCATACCAGAAAAGGCAGAGATCAGCAATTTACATGCCGTGAATGTTTTCACAAGTCAAATATACTCTGCCATGGCTAGAAGGAAAGGGGGTAGAAGATAATTAGATTTCACATAAAAGGATGCTCATAATTTTATCTGTCGAGAACGTCAGAGTTAGCTGAAAGAAGGAGATGCACAGTCAATAGTAATCCATTTCACACAAATGCAAGTTAAAAATCCAAATTTCTTTTATACTTTTGACCTGAATGATAATGGACAGCTTAGGACTGTCTTCTGGATCCATCCTAGGTCAAGATTGGCAAGCACTTACTTTAGTGATGTACTGACATTTGACTCAACTTATTTGACAAATACATATCAAATGCCCTTTTGTCCATTTATCGAAGTTAACCATCATGGACAATCCACATTGCTTGGTTGCACATTGTTATCAGATGAGACGACTAATACATTTAAATGGGTATTCCAATCATGGCTAGATGCAAATGGTGGTCAACCACCTAATGCCATTATAACTGACCAAGATAAGGCAATCGAGGCTGCTGTCAGGGATGTTTTTCTCAATGCACGATATAGATTTTGTCTTTGGCATATTTTGAAGAAGATTCCTGAAAAGATTGGCCATATTTGCACTGCAAATCCCAACTTTATGGTTGAGTTTGACGAGGCGATATATGATTCAGTTACCATAGTATCTTTCGAGGAAAGATGGGCACATTTAATGGAGAAATATGTAGAATGCAAGGCCGTATGTTGGTTAAATGACATATATAAATGTCGGGATAAATGGGTTCCAGTTTATCTTAAAGATATATTTTTTGTAGGTTTGTTAGTCATTATGAATGATTAATGTTCATTTTTTAAATTTTTGAACAAACTTTTTATCTTATATGCTTCTATTTTTTGAATATTTATGAATCGGGATGTCAACTTCACAAAGGAGTGAGAGCATCAATCACTTCTTTGATGGGTTTATAAACTCGAAGACTACGCTCAAGAAATTCATCGATAAGTACGAAGATGCTTTGGAGAAAAGATATGAAGCAGAAAATGATGAAGATAATAAAACGTTGCAAACAAGTGCTTTCCTAAAGACATCCTCTCCTTTTGAGAGGCAAGCAGCATGAAAATATATAAGGCGCATATTCAAAAAAATTCAGAATAAGGTCCTTGAAATGACTGCATCAAATGCCAGATTACTTAAAGAAGTTGATAATCATGATGTATATTCTGTTAAATCATTTGAAAGAATTGAAGTTAATGGAATCAATAAGGAGATTATTAAAATTACGAGATTTCATATGACAAAACTTTGAAGGATGTTAAATGCCAGTGTGGATCCTTTGAGTACAAAGGTTACTTGTGTAGGCATACCTTATTGGTTCTTCATCAAAGCGAGATATTTCGTATCCCAGATAAGTACTTCTTGAATAGATGGTGTAAGGACATGAAATATCAATTCGACGATCTCGAATGCAACACTCAATTTTGTGATAAAAGCATGCGAAATCACGGTACGCACTCAAGAAATTATTTAAATTCAGATGTCTTATTTTAAGTTTACATTAACCTATCATATGTCATGAAATCCTAATACGAATATTATGTTTTATTGATCGTAGATATGCTTTGATGAGTCATCGGATGATGAAGCTTGCAGAGATAGCCTCAATGTCTGAAGATGCATTCAATTTGGTGATGGAAGACCTTACACCATTATTCAGAAAAGTTGTTGATGCTAATTGTGCAGCTAAGCAAAGCAGATAACTTCTAATTCAGGATCCTGACCAACTTATTACGAAAGGTCATCCACGAGAGAATAGAATTAAGAGTGGAGTCGAGAAGAAATCAAAGAGATCAAAGAAAAAATTGGATAAGGCTTCTGTTGACACTCTTGTACAAAATGAGAGAAGATGTAGTACTAGCAAAAGGCAGACTTCCCATATTGTAGTGGAATTACCAGAAACAGTAATTGAACCCACTGTACCTTCTTCGGACCCTTTTTTAGATGAATTTGATGCTTATGTATGCAGTCAACTAACACAGGATAGGATACAAAATCCTGAATTATGGTATAGTCCTATATATGTACAGTCCTATGTTTTTTTAGATTATTGAATGAAATTTCATACATGATGTTTATAACTCCCAGATTGACAAAAAATCCCTTCTACCTATGGTATAGGATGTTTCCGACACCCTAGTTTAAATGTTACGACATCCTAGTTGAAAAGTTGACACCCTAGTTCAAAAAAAATAAACATGCAGAAAATATAAGATAAAATGTTTCTAATCCCTTCTACCTGTGGTACATGTCATCATTGGATAGGCTATTGACTCCCAGATAATCAGAAATAGTCCCGCTGCTTAAAATCAATAAAATCACCTGAAACAGTATTACGACACCCTAGTTCAAAGGTTACGACACCCTAGTTAAAAAAAAACAAACATGCAGAAAATATAAGATAAAATATTTCTAATCCCTTCTACATGTGGTACATGTCATCATTGGATAGGCTATTGACACCCAGATAATCAGAAATAGTCCCAGCTGCTTAAAAATCAATAAAATCATCTAAAACAGCATTACAACACCCTAGTTCAAAGGTTACGACACCCTAGTTCCAAACTTACGACATCCTAGTTAAAAAAAACAAACAAAAAAAAAATAAGATAAAATATTTCTAATCCCTTCTACTTGTGGTACATGTCATCAATGGATAGGCTATTGACTTCCAGATAATCAAAAATAGTTCCAGCTGCTTAAAAATCAATAAAATCACCTGAAACAACATTACGACATCCTAGTTCAAAGGTTATGACACCCTAGTTCAAAAAAAATAAACATGCAGAAAATATAAGATAAAATATTTCTAATCCCTTCTACCTATGGTACATATCATCATTGGATAGGCTATTGACACCCAGATAATCAGAAATAGTCCTGGCTGCTTAAAAATTAATAAAATCACCTGAAACAGCATTACGACATCCTAGTTCAAAGGTTACGATATCCTAGTTCAAAACTTACGACACCCTAGTTCAAAAAAACAAACATGCAGAAAATATAAGATAAAATGTTTCTAATCCTTTCTACCTGTGGTACATGTCATCATTGGATAGGCTATTGACTCCAGATAATCAGAAATAGTCCCGGCTGCTTAAAAATCAATAAAATCACCTGAAACAGCATTATGATACCCTAGTTTAAAGTTACGACACCCTAGTTCAAAAAAAATAAACATGCAGAAAATATAAGATAAAATGTTTCTAATCCCTTCTACCTATGGTACATGTCATCATTGGATAGGCTATTGACACCTAGATATCAGAAATAGTCCAGGGCTTAAAAATCAATAAAATCACCTGAAACAACATTACAACACCCTAGTTCAAAGGTTACGATACCCTAGTTCAAAACTTACGACATCCTAGTTCAAAAAACAACATGCAGAAAATATAAGATAAAATATTTCTAATCCCTTCTACTTGTGGTACATGTCATCATTGGATAGGCTATTGACTCCCAGATAATCAGAAATATCCCAGCTGCTTAAAAATCAATAAATCACGTGAAACAGCATTACGACACCAAAACTTACGACACCCTAAAAAACATACTGGTTGAATGAATTAACAGAATTTTCTTTGAGAATGATACTTAAAATATAATCCTCGAGTTAATTACAAATTTGTGTAACATAATACAGAAGTGATGAATCGAAAAGAAAAGTATATAACAAATAATTTGCTTTTATGCTAATATTTAACATCACTTTCAATCTTTTGATTCATACTCTCTCTCAAAATCCTTGCTGCTAACGGCGGGGGTACATGCTGATATTTTTTTCTGTGAAATCCCAAGTATCAGGCCTATTCCTGCGAGCAATAAAATCCTGTATTTCAAGCAAAACAACTAGCAGTCCAATGATCCTGTAGCTTGGGAGGGCATTCACTATTCTTTATCAATTGACCATTTGGATTACCTCACTATTATCACAGAATATGTGGAACATTGCACATACTATCTTGTGCCACTTCCTAGCATTTGCCTTGTACTTGGAATTGCACTTTATCGAATTCAGATGCATGAAAATCTTCTCTTGCATGTCCACCGCTATCAGGTGCCAGTGAGAATTTTCGGAGTTGATGATAGGGAAGAGAAATCGAAATTCCTTCTTATCTGAATCACTCACTGCATCAAAAATCATATTGCCGGCTGTTCCAGCAAGTTCATGACATGGTGATGTTGAGGTTAGGCATAAGCCAGAAGTCATTACCGGAGCAACTATACTCTTATGATATCTTTCTGCATTCTCAGCCCAGTTCTTTGTAATGACTCCTGCCCGGCATCAATTATCTGTCAATACAATTTAAACTGATTAATTATAAAGTAAATAATAATTATTAGAAAATATATTAGTACATACATAAAGAGAACAACAAAATGATGTAATACTCCATTACTTACATCATCAACTATCAGATCATTGTTGATGAGATCAAAAGATTTTTCCTAGTGATAGTGCCTCCGAATTTGTTGGTGTACATGACATCTCTGAAATTAATAAACATGAATGATATTATATATTCTCGATTATAAATTAGCATACATATTAGAAAAAATAGGTGTAAATATGAGTTCATCTTTTCTTTCAAAAATGTATTGATCAAATTTTCATCATCTTCAATTTGAAAATTCAAATTTGATTCCTCAGGCTGAGATGTGCCCACCATCTTCAACTTTTTTTTCATGGGCTTGTTTCGAAAGTAGAATCAGCTGCGATTTGGAAGGCTTTCTGCAGCCTAGGTCTTTTTTTACCCTCTTGATAAGTGAAGGAATCTGGATTTCTTCTTTTTACCACCTCAACTTCCTCACTTACAAGGGTATCCTTAAATTTTTCATCAAAAATTTCTTCCACCTCAACCTTAGTATCTTCAATATCCTCTCCCTCCGCCTCTTTCTGGCCTTCTTTATTGGCATTGGTACCTTTATTTACTAATGAACTAAGAAGAGTTTCAACTATGGCTAGCCTCTTCTTATTTCTTCAAGTTCAACCTTCACCTGTGCACAGCTTGCACAAGTTTTTTCTTTTCGGAGGATGCTGCTGTTACTGATCCTTTAGGGAGAAGCCATTGTTCTGTTATTGTTGGCTCAATAGCTCCCTCCACCTGCAAGCAAAGAACAATAACAAAATAACCATACATTAATCATAATAATATATTGTTCATTAATATTATAATGAAAAAATTTTTTATTTACCAACTCATGAGGCTTCAAGTTTGTAAGGTCAATAATCTTTGTTTTCACCTGGCTGTCATACTATTTTTAACAGCCTAGACAATTTTTTGGATATGTTGGGGCTCTCAAGGTACTATGCTCAAGGAACCAAACCTGTACATAATAAACATGTATGTTAAATATATGAAAGATTTAAAATAAAGCAATTATACTTTTACTGCATCTTAATGACACTTACCAACAGAGCAGCTGTACACTCATACAGGGTTGGCTGCCTCCTAACCTTGTCGCTTCTTTTGGTTAGGACTGGTTGGTCGGATCTCAAGCAAACAGCAGCATCTGGGAGAGACATAAGAGTCAACTCTATTATTGTGGTAGCCCAATCTATTTTATCCAGCTGGGATAAATTATCCAAGTAAGGGATGATAAATCTTGAGCAACTTTGATTTGACTTTGGACACGAAACGTTGCGAAAACATAATGCAATCCATATTTCACTGTGTCCTCGACATCCTCTTGTAGATTGGATGAATAAAGTTGGGCAATTAACTTCTCTAGCCCCTTATTTTTCATATTTAATTGTCTTCTAAATCTTCTGAATAACCGGCCCTTCTTAACTTGATCTTCCATTTTGATTTTCTTTCTGTGGCATGGTAGACCCGAAATCAGGGCCAGGTCTTCCACGCTGAATATAAGTTACTTACCAACAAAAAATAAACTGTTTCCTCCCTTATAGCATCTAATATTTCAGCTAGTAGACGCCCGTCGACAACAAACGGTTGCATGTCTACGAACGCATTGAAAGGAGTCTTTCGGGTTATTTCTATATGATAACTTGAGAAACTCATCTTCAAAACCTGTTCAGCATACACTGCTGGCTTGCAATGGTTTTTAAACAATTGTGAAGCCTTTAATCTGGGCAGCCGAAGCATTGGAAGATCACCTGAAATAGTAAAATATAAATATAAGTTAAGCAATTTCTGCATGGGTGTCGTAAGTTTTGAACTAGGGTGTCGTAGGTTTTGAACTAGGATGTCGTAATACTATTTTGGCCATTTGATTAATGTTACAGCATTCGTGGCAATTTATGATACCCTGGGAGTCATAAAATAAGCCACGGTTGCCATGTATTAGAGGTAGAGGGGTTAAAAGCTTATTTTTCACAATTTCTGCATGAGTGTCGTAAGTTTTGAACTAGGGTGTCGTAATATTGTTTTGGCCATTTTGATTAATGTTGCAGCATTCGTGGTAATTTTATGACACCCTGAGAGTCATAAAACAAGCCACGGTTGCCATGTGTTAGAGGTAGAAGGGTTAACAACTTATTTTCATAATTTCTGCATAGATGTCGTATTTTGAACTAGGATATCGTAGGTTTTGAACTAGGATGTCGTAATGCTGTTTTGGCCATTTTGATTAATGTTACAGCATCCGTGGCAATTTTATGATAACCTGGGAGTCATAAAACAAGCCACGGTTGCCATGTGTTAGAGATAGAAGGGTTAAAAATTTATTTTTCATAATTTCTGCATGAGTGTCGTAAGTTTTGAACTAGGATGTCGTAGGTTTTGAACTAGGATGTCGTAATACTATTTTGGCCATTTTGATTAATGTTACAACAGCATCGTGGTAATTTTATGACACCCTGAGAGTCATAAAACAAGCCACGGTTGCCATGTATTAGAGGTAGAGGGGTTAAAAATTTATTTTTCACAAATTCTACATGGATGTCGTAGGTTTTGAACTAGGGTGTTGTAGGTTTGAACTAGGGTGTCGTAATATATGAACTACGGTGTCATGATTTTATATTATGAAGACTTAATATTTTTTAAAAAATTATCGTGACATCCCTCTGTAGAGATAAATTTCAAATATTGACATTAAAATAGTAAAATATAAATTACGATACCCTAGTTCAAAACCTACGATACCGTTGTTCAAAATCTACGACACTGTTGCTCAAAACCTACGACATCCTTGTTCAAAACCTGGGCACCATAGTTCAAAAACTCCGATATCCTTGTAGAAATTGTAAAAAAAAGTTCAGATGCTAATGTCATATCCAAGCAGGAATCAAAATTTTCCTAACATGTTTCTGCTTTTGTAGCATTCTTGGGGACGGATCTTAGGGGTCTCATCACCTCCTGAATAAACAACGATCGCAGTACTTCCTTCCTCTATCTGCGTTTCCTTCTTGCGTTCTTTTCATATTGTTCGTCTGCGTTTAAAGACGAAACCACTTGTCTCCATTTTTTCAAGATTTCGAAGGCATATCAAATGTTAAGGAAGATCACCACACTTTCTCGACCACCAAAGAGGAGCAAAATATAAAATGTAGGTATCTGGGATGTCCAAAAACAATGGACGAACTCTAGGTGGGGTGTCGTAGTGGCAAATATATTTTTTTTTTCCTGTTTGCAGAATAAGAACCGTTTTTTTCGATACCGAAAATGATGAGAACAGAATGGTCATTTTGCATGGTTGAAAAGACTGCAGGCCGGCATCTGCAGGCTTACGTATACCCTCCCCGTCATGCAATATCCCGTCCCATCGTCATGCCACATGGTGCCAGCGTGGACCAATAGCCGCGTGCGATATGGCCATGCTGGATTTGCTGCACCGCATACGGTGCACAAAGAATTACTCGTGTCTTAATACCTGAGTTCTTGCTTGTTTACTTTCCTGACAGCCATCCAACAGACAAACGACGACCCACGTTTTCATTGTGTTCAATAATGGTGATTTATCTTGGCACATTGCTATTGTCAAAAACAGAGTAATGTAGCTTCCAACATGGATCCAGCAATCTGTCTGAACGTACCTGAGAAAACGTGTTTGGATTTCATCATTGGGATAGATTTGGGTTACTCGAGATCAAACAGAACTTGATCAGATTTATATTTGGATTCTATACCTACTGGATTAGTATGGTTTGGACAAGCTTTTAAAACCTTATTATAGGCCTCTAATACAGTGACATTTTTTCTTTTTTATTAGCTATGGATAGTTATAAATTGCTAGTGTAGGCTTTTTTTTTTTTTTTTTTAATGAATCAAAAGGGAGGAGAGGAGTTAGATCCCGGGCATGACCACTCCCAGACGGTCCCCCATCCCAGCCAGGGAATGTTCGATATACGGCGTATATTAATTTTTCCGCGGCCGTTTCCCATTCGAAGATGAGTACGTTAACTGACTATCCCAGTGTCAGCCGAGTGAACGGGATTTATTATATATATCCCTAACTTTTTCACTATCATCAACCAACAGAGACTTCAGGATTATTTTATTATTTTATTATTTTTTTTGATTTTATTTTTGGACTATGCTAGTGTGTTCTTTACCGCATTAATAGTTATAGTTTACCATGACATCTCTACTGTGGCTCCTTGGAGAACTGTAGTTCTCCATGGAAAACTTAGATTTAATCTCTCATTCTTATCCCTTCTCTGAAATGATTCTTAAGAACTGATTGCCATATAATCAAGAAAATTTGTAGCATGCCAAGGCAGGAGGTATATGTGTTCAACTTGTATTCCATGCGTCACAAATGTGGCAATGCTTCTCTCGAACTTGTTAAAGTAACAGAATGATTTAGATCTATATGTGAGCCTACGGGAGGAGTGTAGATGGTAATCCATCCTCAAACCACACTATCTGACTCTATTGGAAGCCAGGCTTAAAGGTGGTCATGGTGGAACACAAAAATAACCTCTGAAAGATCAAATAGAAGCCGCCTGGTTGACGAACAACGTTTAAAAATACTCACAACATTATCAAGTACATAACATTCAAAATGCAAATATCTTTATTTTTCAATGGGAACATGCTGTAGAGGATGTCTTCATGCACCTTTGAAAAGAAAATGAATCACTGTCAAGATGGTAATCCAGCTGGTTGGGGTTATGTCTCACAACCAACATGTTAGGTAGGGTTGGAAGTGGACTGGGCCAGACCGGGCCACACCCCTACCCGAGCCCGGCTCGAAAAAATTTGGACTTTGGACCGGGCTTAGGCCCGAAAAATTTTCAAATATTAGTCTCGAGCTGATGGGTTGGCCTGAATCAAGCCCGCCCCTTAGATCGTCGGAATCCAAAAAAAAAATCTTGGCCTTTGGGCGTCGGCTGTCAAGTGCGGTCGCCGAAACCGGGAGAAGGGGATTGGAGCAGGGGGCTCGGGGTTGCATGGGGGGCAAGGGCGTCCCACATCGGGTGTGGGTGCCAAGGCTAGGGAAGGAGATCGGAGCCGAGAGGGGTTGCGCAAGCGAAGTGGGTTGCATAGAACCAGGGGTGGTGGCAGGGTCGCACGTACGGTGGCGGTGGGTCACATAGAACCGGGGATGGTGGCGGGGTCAGGCTTGCTATGAAGCAATAGAGATTTTACCTTGGAGTCATCGAGTGGGAGACGACGATCGAAACGGCGAAAGCCAGAAGGCCAGCCAGTCAACCACGGTGATCAGCTCGCCGCTCGCCTGATTGGAATACGGGGGGGGACCAATGGACAGGGACGGCAAAACCCTAGAGATGATGACTCAGAGGGAAGGAGAAGTGGAGAACTGAACCAAAGGTCCAGAGAGGAGGAAATGATCTATCGAGCTAAAATGTGTTTTAAGTTTTATAAAATCTATCGAGCTGCTGCTGATGATTTGGATCTACCAGGACTTTGTCGGGCCTGATTCGGGTCCGATCCCTTCAGCCATTTTGGGCCAGGTTCGAGCCGGATCGGGCTCGGGCTTCAACCAAAGAGAAGCTCGAGCCCGCCCGAAAATGTAATGGACTTTAAAATGAAGCCCAAGATCGGCCTGATTTTCTTCGGGCCTAGCCCGATGCCCATTGAGTCGGCCTGAGCCCACTTCTAGTTTTATGTCACGGGTTCGAGGCATGACTCTGTTGGAAGACTTAGTTAAATTTAGAGGTTATTCCTTGAGGCCCGTAACGATTGAGTGAGTGAGAGGCTAGGATCTTTTTTCTTTCTCGTTTTGACCATCTTGAATTGAACATTTCCTGACGGGATGGGGACCTGCGGGCAAAAAGATCATTTTGTGCATTTCTTCAAGCAACTTAACAAAATAGGAAAGAATCCAAAAAGAAAACACAAGAAAATAACAAAGCAACACAAAGATATGTTTTCTTTTCTTTTCCTTTTTTTTTCTTTTTTTTGATAGTGGATTAAATCACTCTACAGTATATACATCTAGAGAGGTTCAAATACAAGATATCTCGAAGTTTGGAAGAGGTCATAGATAAGCTGTCTACTGCTAAGGTAGTAGCCTAGTTGATTAGGGCCTCACCTCACAACTAATTGGTCACAGGTTCGAGATATGACTCTGCGAAAAACTCGATTAAATCTAGAAGTTATCTCCTAAGACTCGTGACGGTTGGTGGAGTGAGAGATAAGGATCTTCCTTCAATCCCCATTCCAATTAGCCAGCATCTTGATAGTGTCGGGTTGACGTACTCATTTTCGAATGGAAAATACTATGAAAATCTAGTATTTTGAATCGAACATTTTTTAACGGGATATGGGCCTGCCGGGGTAGCTACATCGGTTTATCTCCCATCCCTTTTCTGTAACCAAAAAAAAAAAGAACAAGCTGTCCCAAATGATGTCCATGGAGTGGTTATTCAGATCGGATGTCAAATATATATGTTTTGTGATTACAATCTTCATTTGTGGCTACAGGTTGCTAATCAAGAGCCTAGATAGAAATCATGCAGATATTAAGGTTTTGCATTGATAGGGAAAATCAGCCTATGACAGAATCGAAGTGGTAAAAATGATTCATAGAGCCAACCACCAATCCATGGGACACCAAGTGATAATGCTTACCCAATCATCTCAACATAGTGGCATTGCAATGATCATGAATTACCAGTACTATGCAACAAAAACATGTCAACCTGAGTAATTTGGGGGACTCGATACTCTTGCTACAAGGTTCCTGAATTTCATCAAGAATAAGATATAGTTATACTTGGGAAAACTTGAGCACCTCGAATACTTCTTTTCATAAAGGATCATGTGGCACCAAACCAGTTTCATTAGTGAAATCAAAGTAGTGCATCTTCATGGTGATTATGAAAGGCATAAGCCAATGAAAAATATTGGAAAAAATGCGTGAAGATGTTTTCAGAATTTGTTAAATGACACCAAATAATATAGAAGTTTTCCATTTCTATGCCATAATCCTCGTGACTATCTCTCTCCATCACATTTCTGGCACCAATAACAAGTCGCACATGCAATATAATTCTTATGAATACTTTTCAAAAGAGTCACTTGCACTTCAATACTGTACTAAAATTTAGAGAACATTATCAAGAAGAATACATTAAAGGTTATACTTGTCCGTTAAACCCTGCTGACTTGACTGTAAAGATGTTGAACTCCTAAATTCCTATTCTGCTCATCGAGCAATCCACAGAATATTTTTGTTTGAGAACTTTTATTCTTAATTTTTTTGAAGATCAATTTTGATGATAGTATCACGAATAGTATTAATAGTACGGGTTTCATCATTAAAAATCCGGATCAAAAATTGATGGCAGCGAGTGGTGGTTATGTATCTGGGCATTTGATTATAGCGACTCAGTTTGAGTTGTTTGGAATTTTTTATTACATGACATGATTTATTTATTGAAAGATACTGTTTTGTTTGTGATTTATCGTGTTTACCGCAAAACAAATTATGCTAGTGTTGGTTATAATAGATTTGACAAACTTATGTTGATTTGACAAGGAGTGAACTTGGTTGATCAAGTAATAGATCGGTGCCCAAAGGACGCGAGATTAATCAATAAGTTATAAGGCCGATCAACGTCCAAGGGATGTAAGATTATCAATGAGCTATAAGACCGATCAACGTCTAAGGGGCGCAAGATCGATCAATGAGCCTTAAGGCCGATCAACGCCCGTGGGGCACAAAACCGACCAATGCCCAAGAGGCACCAGGCTGATCAATGCCTAAGTCAATCTTGATGCTATGTCGACCAATTAGACAGGTTGGTCGAAGAAGGTAAACCATAAGAGCTATAAAGGATAATGATTGATGCACGTGTTAGTCCACAACGAACTAACCGTTTTCAGTTTTCTTAGCTGAATTCGGTTAGGATCGTAGCTTATAAATACCAGTGAGTGAGAGGGAAATGGGGTTCGAACAGAGAGATTCTAGCACGTCCTTTGCTTTACTTTTCTCTCAGATCTAATCTATTTAGTCTAGACTTTTGTGGTGAACTTGAGCATTGAAACATCTCCCCACCGAAACCTACCAGAAGATGAAGAAGAGCTATATCAACTGGTTGAACTCGACTCCAACAAATTCAATCCATGCTCAAGCATCACAGCAATATTGACACAACATATTGGTGCGCCAGGAAGGGGAAAACTTGACGAAAGAGTTTTTCAAAAATCTGAAGAAAACATGGTAAAGGGTAGAATGCAGAATTTTTCTGTGGAAGAAGTCCATCATTCTCCAAGAGAGATGATGTCATATTCTAGATGGAATGGATGTTGCTCCTGCTGGTAATCTGGATCAAGAGCAACTGGGTATCCTTTTGAATAAAATGGAGGTGCTTACTGTAGCAGTCTAGAATCTCCAAGAAATAGCTACAAGTGGACCACCAAGACCTGCTGCTTCAAGGAGCAGCCGTCGATCTTCTCTCCATGTAAGCAACGTCCAGGTCCAAGTCGACGTTCACCTTGTCAACACTCTTCAGGACAGCACTCTCCCCTGAAGCAACGTCCCTGGTCTCGCCATCATGATAAGAGGCGGGACAGAGAGAAGTGTCATCGATCTTACTCGACATCCTCCGGTGAATCAACCTCTGACAGTGCTCAGACTCCATATCTTGGAAGGACAGATAACTTTGAGAGAAAATTTAGAAAGTTGGAACTATAGATCGCCAGACTCGGCGAACAAAGGAAGATGGAGGATGCAATTCCAACTTGCGACATCCTGCCCCCTTTTTCCAAGAAAATAATGGAGGAAAGGATTCCTCACCATTTTAAAATTCTTCAAGTAGAACCATATGATGGATCGGCTGATCCTCTTGACCATTTAGGCAGTTTTAAAGCATACATGCTGATTCAAGGAGCATCGGATGCGCTTCACTGCCTTGCTTTCCCAGCAACTCTAAAAAGACAGCAAGAATGTGGTACTCTAGCCTCCAGTCAGGCACCGTTCATTCCTTCGGACAGTTGGAAAGGCTATTCATCTCTCACTTCAGAACAAGTAGAAGAATGCCAAGGAACTCTGATAGTTTATTCTTCATTCAGCAACAAGAAGGAGAAACTTTAAAAGACTATGTAGCAAGATTTAACTCTGCCATATTGGAGATCCCATTCTCAACGAACACGTGGCAATGTCAGCTATGAAGAAGGGACTGCGAGCCTCCAAGTTCACATTTTCTTTAGATAAGAAATTTCAGACCAGTTATTCTGAATTGTTGGCCCGTGCCCAAAAATATGCTCAGGCTAAAGAACAAGCCCTAAGCCGATGCCAAGGAGAAAGAAAATCAGCACCGAGCAAGAAAAATTTCAAAGAAGATGGACTTCGATCTCCTGGAGTTCGACCAATTCAACGGCAAGTTCAGAAGCCAAAAAACTTGGTCGGCAGAAACTATGCCAACATATTTGATGCTTACACCCCCTGACTCTTTCGAGAGAAAAAATACTAATGGAAATAGAGAAAGAGAATTTTTTCCAAAGGCTTAAGCCAATGCGAGCTCCGCCTGATATGTGCAACAAAGCTAAATATTGTCGATTCCACCGCGATCATGGACACACTACAGAAGAGTGTATCCAATTGAAGGACGAGATTGAAGATCTAATCAAGCACGGTTATCTAGGCAAGTATGTCCGTAACCAAACTCAGAATCAACCGTTTGAAGAAGCAACACCAAGGTCGACGGCCCTGAGAATAATTACTAATAGAACAAGCTCCCTAATCAACAACCCACTGATGGATTAGTCAGAATGATTCATCACCAAGCATGTCACGAAGATGACAAGATTGCAAAGAGACTTCGAAAGAGCATTAGCTTTTCTAAAAATGATCTACAAGATGTTCAGATGCCGCATGATGACCTGTAGTAATTTTTGTGATAATTGCAAATTATGATGTACGCAGAATTCTGATTGATAATGGAAGTTCTACCGAGGTTTTGCTTTATGATACTTTTGTTAAGATGAACTTGCCAATTGATAAGCTATGAAGAACTCGTATGCCATAGACTGGATTTGGCGAAAATTCTGTGGGAGTAGATGGAGAAATTATACTTCCTGTAACCCTCGGAACGATGCCAAAACAAAGAACTCTCCCTCTCACCTTTATGGTTGTTCGGACCTCTTCTGCATATAATGCAATTTTAGGAAGGCCCACCTTGAACAAATTTCAGGCCATCGTGTCTACATATCACCTGCTAATAAGATTCCCAATCCAAAATGGGATTGGAGAAGTAAGAGGAGATCAACCAATGGCTCATCAATGTTTAATGATTCAAAATCAACAACCAGTTAGCAGCTCAACTTTAGAGCAAATAGATCCGCGTGATCAGACTGAAAGAGCAAACATGGCGGTAGAAAGAACTATCTATGTCCCTTTGAATAGAGATGATTCGACTAAAATCGTTCAGATTGGAAGTTCACTTAGTGAAGATCAAAGGAGAGAATTGATCGACTTTTTATAAAAGAATGATGATATATTTGCATGGATAGCCACCGATATGCTGGGGATTCCTCCCGAAGTGATCATGTATGAACTTAAGGTGGATCCACTTAGTCGGCCTATTCGTCAAAAGAAGCGAAACTTTGTCCCAGAAAGGTAAAAAGTCATCAATGAAGAAGTAGCCAAATTGCTTGATGTCAGATTTATTAGAGAGGTTCATTACCTGCCTGACTGGTAAGGAAAGCTAATGAAAAGTGAAGAATATGTATATATTATACCGATCTTAACAAGGCATGTCCTAAAGACAATTTTTCTTTACCTAAAATCGATCAACTTGTAGATGCTACGGCATGACATAAATTCTTGAGTTTCATGGATGCTTTTTCTGGATATAATCAGATATGAATGAGTTCAGAAGATGAGAAAAAAATCCTTTGTTACAGACCGGGGAATATATTGCTACAAAGTAATGCTTTTGGTCTTAAAAATGCCAGAGCTACATATCAGAAGTTAGTGAATAAGATCTTTGAAGATCAAATTGGTAAGACCATGGAAGTATATGTAGACGACATGATCATCAAAAGTAATCAGTTCGATGATCATATTAAAGATCTACAAAAAGCCTTTGATATTCTACGGAGCAATCATATGAAATTAAATCCGACTAAGTGTGTTTTTGGCATAACTTCTGGAAAACTTTTGGGCTTCATGGTTATAAAACGAGAGATTGAGGCTAATCCAGAAAATATTCGAACTATATTAGACATGAGGCATCCTGTAAATAAGAAGGAGATTCAACAGTTGGCTGGACAGATCGCTTCGTTGAGTCAATTTATTTCTCGTTCAGCCGAAAGATGCTTGCCTTTCTTTAAAGCCTTACAACAGTCTAAGGAGTTTAACTGGTCGGACGATTGCCGGCTGGTATTTGAGGAACTTAAGAAGTATTTAATGAATCCGATCCTATTATCTAAACCTGAAGAAGGTGAAAATATATATCTCTATTTAGCTGCGTCTGATGAAGCCATTAGTTTAGTGTTGATAAGAAAAGAATCCGATGGGTCACACAAACTCATCTATTACATCAACAAGGTCCTTCATGATGCTGAAACAAGATATCCAAGGCTTCAGAAATTGTTTATACCTTGGTAATATCAGCAAAGCATCTCAAGCCGTATTTTAAGTCTCATCCCATCATTGTATTGACCGATCAACCTTTAAGAACTATTTTGCAATGTCCTGATACTTCTGGTCGGATGGCAAAATGGGCAATAAAGCTAAGTGAATATGATATTACCTATCAACCTCGCTCTGCAATGAAGCCTCAAGTGCTGGCTGATTTCATAGCTGAATGTACTTGGAATAATAATGAAGATGAAACTCAGGTGTCCGTTGAAGTAGAAAAGACTGATTTACCTTGGATTCTTCGTGTGGATGGAGCTTCAAATTCTTCTGGTTGTAGGGCCGTATTGATTTTATCTAGTCTAAATGAGGATGTCACGGAATATGCTGTTCGATTCTTATTTAGAACTTCTAATAATTAAGCTGAATATGAGGCTCTTATGGCTGGATTAAGAATTGCAAAAGAACTAAATGTTCGGAGATTAAAAGTACTATCTGATTTTTAGTTAGTCGTTAATCAGGTAAAAGGAGACTTCGAAGTTCGTGACACAACTTTGGCTCTATATTTGGGGAAAGTTCAAGAACTTGGGGCTTTGTTTGATTTTGGGACATCAGTCACGTCCCTAGAGCTGAGAATTCTCGAGCTGATTCATTATCTCGGTTAGCTACTTCGGCACCCGATTTGATGGGTCAGACTTTTGTGGAGTATTTGAAAACTCCAAGTATTTATATAGATGACTAAGAAAAGTCCTTCAGATAGAACCAAATTGAACTGGATGAGCCCTATAATTAGATATCTGACCGAAGGAGTATTACCTGAAAGCAATGCAGAAGCTAAACAACTATGAAAGATTGCTTTTCAATATATCATTTTAGATGGACTATTTTATAAAAAATCATTCTCCCAGCCATTACTGAAATATTTATCTCCTTCAGATGCTGAATATACTCTCAAAGAAGTTCATGAAGGCATATGTGGTGACCATCTGGGAGGCAGATCACTGGTCTATAAAATTATAAGACAAGGATATTATTGGCTGACTATACAAAAAGGACATAGTGGATTTTGTAAGAAAATGTGATCCCTGTCAAAGGTATGCAAATATACAAAGGCGTCTCGCCAGTCAGCTAACACAATTAATTGCTCCATGGCCCTTTGCTTAGTGGGGGATGGATATTCTTGGTCCGTTTCTCCCAGCTTCTGAATAACGAAAATTCTTAATTATTGCCATTGATTATTTTACCAAATGGGTAGAAGATGAACCTTTGGCCCAAATCTCGGAAAGTAAGGTCGAGGCGTTCGTTAGAAATAACATTATATATAGATTTGGGATTTCTCATACCATCATTACTGATAATGGAAGGCAATTTGATAATCAGAAATTTAATGATTTCTGCACCCAATTCAACATCCTTCACAAATTAACTTCCGTCGGACATCCACAAGCAATGGAGAGGCAGAGGTGACCAATCGGACTATCCTCCATGGGTTGAAGACCCGATTGAATGAAGTTAAATGATCCTGGGCCGATGAACTTAATTCCGTTCTCTGGGTTTATCGTACAACTCCTCGATCAACAACAGGAGAATCTATGTTTAACCTTGCATATGGGAGTGAAGCCATGTTACCCATAGAAATCGTTCTTCGTTCTAGAAGAACAGATTGCCTTGAAGAATCGAATAATGCTGAACAAAGAAGAGTTGACCTAGATCTGCTTGAGAGCTCCAGATTACAAGCACAATTAAGAATGGCAGCATATCGACAAAAGGGTGGCTCGATATTATAACTCAAGAGTTAAGGCTCGAACCTTTGGTTTGGAGATCTTGTCCTGTGCCGAACAACGATATCCCGACCAACTAATCAAGGCAAACTTGCCTCGAATTGGGAAGATCCTTATCGCATCACTGAAGTGGTGCGACCTGGAACCTATCGACTTGAAATCCTTGATGGCTATTTGATGGCTAGACCATGGAATGTAGAGAATCTTCGTAAATACCATCAATAAAAGGATTCTCTCTTCCGTTCTTTCTATATAAAGAAAAGTATTAAATTGATATATTCTTAAAAGGTCGGCCTGATACGCTGACCACATTTCGATAAACTGAGTTGGTCTGATCCACCATCTCATCGACATTTTATGATAAAAAAAACTGATTAATTAAAAGGTTGGCCTGATACGCTTACCACAATCCAACAAACTGAGTTGGTATGATCCACTAACTCATCGGTATATTAATATCGGAATAACCGATCAATTAGAGGGTTGACCTGATACATCAATCATAATTTAGGTAATAAGAGTTGGTCTGATCTGCCACTCTAGCAGCATTATTACCTTAAAATATCAAAGACATTGGGAAGATGGTCCAATACATTAAACTGATTGTTACAGTTGGCTTGATATGCTAACTATGAAGCATCAAAAAGAAAGAAAGGATTTCATTGATAGTCAACTAAAAGGAAACATTGATTCATCAGAAATTTATAATTACAGGTATTATTCAACTCTTTCTTGATTGATTTGGGCACAGGTAGCTTTCTCTTGTACAGGTGTTTCTTCAGTTGGGGAAACTATCGGATCATTGATTGGCTTTTTCGCTTCATCTTCTTCCATAATTTCATCTATGGAAATGGAGGAAACATCAAGGTTAGGATACAACTTTTTGACCTTTTTTATGCAATCTTTAAATCGATCCTATAACCCTTTGCCCTTGCTTCGTCTATTTCATCATTGAAAGCTTTGGAGTTTTTAAAATTTTCAATTGCATGAAGACTCTGTTGAATCGCCGAAGTAGCCTCTCGTTCGATTTGTTCCAATTTTTTGTGTAAGATAAGCCATTCTTTCTTCCATTCTAGATTTCTGACTTATTGCCTCTTCAGAAGCCCGAGTTTTTTCTTCTATGGCTACATCTGCCAGTCGGAGTATTTTTCTCCTTTTCTCTACATTGGCTAAAAGCTTCATGGCCTGGTCTTTAACCGTTCTTAGTTATCTTTTCAACGACAAATTTGCTCCGGTTGCTCGGACTAGTTTTAACTCTAAGGCTATTCGACAAGCATCAGCCTTATCTTTTTCTTCTTGATCGATATTAACTGGTTTTGGAGATCTGTCTAAGATTTGGACGATCGGAGCCATTCTTCCTCAATCATGGAAATGTCGTTGATAAACTAAAAAAAAAATCAGGATGCTATTAAAACAGGAACAGAAGATTTTCTAAAGAGAGAATTGATACCTACCTTCAGTATTTTTGGATAAATAGAGGAGAAAATATCTTCTACTCCGTGCCTGTGTGTCGCCTCCCAATCTTTTCGAAGAATAGTGGACTATAACACAATCTTGGCTAGCTTTGGATTATCAAAACTTGCATTTGCAACGAGCATCTGGACGCCCTTGTCATCATTTGGATGAATAACTCTTCGTCAATTGGGGCTTTACCTTTCTCCGTCGAAGTAGGTTTGACGGATAGACCACTTTCTGGTTTTTTCAAGGAAGGATCAGATAGCTGTAATTTTTTTTCATTAGACAAGGATGTGATATATTCAGGTGATTCTTGCTTGCTGGAAGTGCTTTTCGATAAGCGACTTCTTTTCACACACAACCTTTGTTCTCTAAATCGTATGGATCTAGTTCTCTTCTTGAGTGCCTGACGAAGTCTCTTGCTATCTGGTCTCATCTCCAAGATATGATGAAAACTTTTTGAGATTTTCAAAATAAAGAAGTTTAAAGAAGAAAATGCTCAAAATACTTGAAGTAAAATTGGCTTAAGAAGCGAGCATGAAATCTCTTTATATAGGGAATGTCAATGATCATGATTTATGATCCAAATTCTGAGATGTCTTGAGATTATGACACGTCCATAACCTTGATTTGGTGGGAATTCATATGCCGTTACTACTCGGAAAATCGGTTATAAAGAGAGAAAAAATAGTATGTGATTTGAATTTGAATCATGTACGGTTTTTGGAATACTGACCAGTACGGTTTGCAACTTGCAGAATAACTGCCCTTCTAGTGAGAAGGTAACATTTGGTAAAAATGATATGCCCATTTTATTATGATGTATCAGAATTGATTTTAAAAATATCTCATGAAAATTCTTCTTCTCATAAGATAAATAAATAAATATATATATATATATTTGACGAGTCCGACTGAAATATTGGATTATCATAGGCCCTGGTAAGCATGGAAAGTTAAATGACAATTTCATTATGATTGACCTAAGGGCCGACTGATTTAAAGATCAGCTCCCTTAAGTGTTCAATGAATGATAATATCTTTTTAGGAGAAACGGGTAATTCTATTTTTCGATAGACCTTTTTCATCAATAACTTTGGATTATCGGATTTGTTCAAAATTAATTCGGTCGGATCTTTTCGAATGTTTTGTCAATGTCTGTCATTTGACGATATCGGATAACCGTTCGTATTTTCGGATAACTTTATACTTAGACTAATCTTTCTCAAAAATTTCTTTATATGATCTGATGGTTTCATACTTAGAAAATTTTTCATTTGTGAAACTTTTACTTATAACCTTTTCACTTATCAAGTGATTTATCGTATCTTCTTTTGAAAAAGATGTTTACTTTGTTTAAAGTTCGACAATCTTTGTTAAAGAAAAGAAAGTTCTTCATTTCATATCAAGAATTGGACAAGTCCATACATCAGTTATACAGATTGATTTTCTACATTTTGTTCAATTACATTTTCTTTTTCAATCTGTTCTGGAATGGGAGCCATTATCATCTCTTCTTCTTCTTGAGTCTGGACATCCAATATTGGTTCTTCATGCTGATGTTCAACTTATTTTTTAGCCTGATCTTCTTCATCATATTCTTCTTCGATTTTGGATGTCCAGATCAGGGTAGTATTTTTCACCTTGTTCAGACAGTCTGAATAGCCATAATCGTAGCTTTCGACGTCAGCCTCATGAAGTTTGTCTTGGAAAGTCGATGATCCCTCGTAGTTTTTTATGCCTTCCTTGACATCCCCCTTGACAGCTTGCTCTGTTTCCTTTTTTGCTGCCATGACCTTCTCTTCGACTTTTTCAAGCTTAATTGTAGCCGATCGAAGCTTCTTCTTCTTTTTCTTTAGCTTTGATTCCATGTCGGCTATCTTTGATTGAGCTGCTTTAAGTTCTGCTTCCAGAGCTGATGTTTGGGTTGCTTATTCTTCTAACTTCTTTTTCATAGTAGTTTTTAACTCTTCGGCAGCCTCTTTTTCTTCCTTGGCTATGTTTATTTCGTTGCGCATAACTTGGCAGAGTTGATCACAGCTTTTCAAGCTTTCCTCCATTATGGTAATTCCATGGATAAGCTGCATATTTTCATAAATTGATTTGATCATATTTGAAAAAATAAAGAGACGATAATTTACTTAATTGTTTGAAACAAAATTTAGTTTTATACCTTAAGCATAGTTGGGTGAAGTGACAAGATTGTCTCATCTATTTGCTGAGACTTAGCAATATCCCAGTCTTTCAAAATTATGGTCGACCTTAGAAGGTGAAGGGCCAATGTCGAGTCGCCCAAACCTGATTCATCTGCATAGACATTGAAGTTAATCATGATATCTTCAGCAGATAATCTCTCCTCTTCTTCCATCATTGGGGCTTTTCCTTTGTCGGCTTGATTAGTGGGAAGTGATGATGGACCTGCCATGGATGTTCTGATTGATTGCCTCTCTTGTAAGGGAGGCTGAAGAGATGAAGAAAGAAGTACTTCATCGTCATCCGACATGCTAGCTATCAGTATCGGAGACTCTGGAGCTGATGAAGTGGCTGGCTTTGTTTTCTTGGATTTCTTGGCCTCTCTTTCCTTTTGGTCGGATGGAGCGGTTATGACCTTCCTTTTCTTCGACATCTGTCGAAGCCTTTGAACATCCACCATGACTGATGTATCTGTATAAGCTAAAGAATTGGATATTAGAATTAATCATCGAAAAATGAATGAAAGAACAACATCGACGGTAAGATACCTAAGGGTTGGGGTTGATTTCAACCGAAAATAGCCCTCTCTTATTAAGAAGCTCTTTTATTGGGGGAATCTCCATCCCCGTGAGCTTCTCATAGTCTTCCTTATCTGCCGCCAGAATCTTTTTGCCATCATTCGGAGTTGTTCGGGGTTCCTTATGACTAATGCTAAAACTCCAAGGAATTTTAGAGACTATATAAAAGAAACAAGACTTCCAGCCATGTATGGCCGAAGGAAGCCCAACGATGAATTTTCGACCATGGCGTGGGTTGATCACCCACCATCCTTGGCTATGAAAGTCTCGTTTCAATATAAACAAGGTTGTAAAAAGAACCAGAAAGGCACAGATTATTCGGATACTATTGGGAGTTAATTGGGCCGGCAGTACACGGTATAACTTAAAAATCTTGAGAAAGAAAGGATGGAGTGGAAACCTAAGTCCATTTATTAAATGTTCTTCATAGACCGTTATACTACCTGGAGGAGCCCGATCTATTTGTTCTTCAGAGTTTAGGACAACCACTGCAAAATCATTCAAAATATTATAATACTTTTTTAATGCGAGAATCCTATGTTCTGTTAAAGATGTCCTAATGGCGTCTGATGTGGCAAGATCGCTGACATGGGGGAGCTGACAGGCACCACGTCAAAGGAAGCCACCGCGTCGGACGCCACGTCAATTCTCCTGCTCGAACTCCTTCGCCGAGCTGAGCTCCCTTGGGACAACGAGCCGAGCTTCGTCCTCCGCCAGGTCGGTCTCGCGAGCTCGGGATGCCTAGGCCGGAGCCGCACTCTGTCCTCCAGAGCAAGACCCTCGGAGATCGAGCCCGTGGTCAGAGTCGAGCTCAGCCCTCCTCCGCCATGTGGACCTCTTCGAGGCTGAGCCCTCTGGACCGGGCCTGCACTCTACCCTCCAGAGTGAGACCCTCGGAGATCGTGTCCTGCGGTCGGAGTCGAGCTCAGCTCTCCTTCGCCGTGTGGAGCCTCTTCGAGGCCGAGCCCTCTGGACCGGGCCCGCCTCTGCCCTCCTACACCGAGGCAACCCCGCAAGCTCAGAGCGTCTAGGTGGAGCGAGCCCTGCCATTCCAACTCAGCCCCAGCTCAGACGTGAGCACCGCCATCCCAGGACACCGGCGAGCCGCCCGGGGACTGCACTGGGATACCTGCCAGACCGCATTGATCGCCTGCAGCCACCGGTTACACCAAAAAGGGGAGAGACCCGCTGATCGAGGCGCCACGCTCCTCACCAATCGCCTGAACCACTCGAGAAAGGAAGTCAACTAGGAGATTCGAATCCCAGGGGCGGCGGCCCACCAATCGAGGTATTGTCAGGTTTCTCGGAATGAGGCGACCAAGGAGAATATCAGAGCACATGACAGCTTCCCTTATCATGGATCGGGAAAGGTTCCTCGGGACATCGTCGCACGCGCCTGACAGCTCGGTGGAGATCCCAAGATGAACGCCCAATGGTAACTTAGTCTACAAAACTCGGAGGTAACAACTACAAGAAAGAGAGAGACATAAGCTAGAACACACCAACACAAGTGCAGGCTCAACTAGAGAGCACAGCACCACAAGAAAAACTCAAGCAAGGGCGGGTGGAAGAGCCACACAGAGACTCTCTCTAGCTAGGCCACTCTTCCCCCCGACACACTTGCATCCCACTCTCGCACTACTCACTCCTCCTCGTGTGGAATCCATCAAGAGGGGCTCGACCAAGAGGATCTATTCTCCTGGGTCGTCACTGACTTGATCGTCGGAATGCCCCCACCAAAAATCCTGGCCAGGGTCACTAACCCCTATTTTGCAGGTCCAGGACCACCGGACGGCGAGACAGCGAAGGAGGCACTCTCCGATGCCGACAGATAGGCAGATCGCCATGGCCTGTAGCTGTTATCGATGTCGGAGTGGACCTCCTTCGCTGTCTCGCCGTCCGGTGGTCTTGGACATGCAAAACAGGGGTTAGTGACCCGAGCTGGGGTTTCTGGCAGGGGCATTCCGATGATCAAGTCAGTGACGACCCAGGGGAACATATCCTCCTGGTCGAGCCCCTCTTGATGGACTCCACTCTAGGAGGAGTGATTAGTGTGAGAGTGGGATGCAAGTGTGTCGGGGGAAGAGTGGCATGGCTAGAGGGAGTCTCTGTGTGGCCCTTCCGCCCGACCTTGCTTGAGGATGCTGGTGGTGCCGTGCTCTTTTTGGTTGAGCTTGTACTTGTGTTCCAGTGGTATGGCTTGTGCCTCTCTTGTATTGTGGTTGTTACCTCCAAGTTTTGTAGATTAGGTTACCATTGGGCGTTCGTCTTGAGATCTCCACCTGGCTGTCAGGCGCGTGCGGCGGTGTCCCGAGGAGCCTTTCCCGATCCGTGATAAGGAAAGCTGTCATGTGTTCTGACATTCCCCTTGGTCACCTCATTCTGGGAAACTTGGCAGTACCTCGATCGATGGGCCGCCGTCCCTGGGATTCGAATCTCCTGGTTGACTTCCTCTCTCGGGTGGTCCAGGCGATTGGTGAGGAACGTAGCACCTCGATCGGTGGGTTTCTCCCCTTTCTGGTGTAACCGGCGGTCACAAACGGTCAGTACGGTCTGGCAGGTGTCCCAGTGTAGTCCTTGGGCGACTCGCCAGTGTTCTGGGATGGCGGTGCCCACGTCTGAGCTGGGGCTAAGCTGGAATGGCAGGGCTCGCTCCGACCTAGACGCCCCGAGCTTGCGGGACCGCCTCAGTGGAGGAGGGCAGAGTGCGGGCCTGGTCCAGAGGGCTCAGCCTCGGGGAGGCTCCACGTGGCGGAGGAGGGCCGAGCTCGACTCCGACCACAGGGCTTGATCTCCGAGGGTCTCGCTCTGGAGGGCAGAGTGCGGGCCCGGTCTAGAGGGCTCAGCCTCGGAGAGGCTCCATGTGGCGGAGGAGGGCTGAGCTCGACTTCGACCACAGGGCTCGATCTGGAGGGCAGAGTGCGGGCCTAGTCCAGAGGGCTCAGCCTCGGAGAGGCTCCACGTGGTGGAGGAGGGCTGAGCTCGACTCCGACCACCGAGCTCGATCTCTGAGGGTCTCGCTCTGGAGGGCAGAGTGCGGGCCCGGTCCAGAGGGCTCAGCCTCGAAGAGGCTCCACGTGGCAGAGGAGGGCTGAGCTTGACTTCGACCACAGGGCTCGATCTCCGAGGGTCTCGCTCTAGAGGGCAGAGTGCGGTTCCGGCCGAGGCATCCCGAGCTCGCGGGACTGACCTGGCGGAGGACGGATCTCGGCTCATTGTCTCGAGGGAGCTCAGCTCGGTGGAGAAGTCCAGGCAGGAGAATTGATGTGGCATTCGACGTGGCAGCTTCCTTTGATGTGGCGACTGTCAGCTCTCCCATGTCAGCGATCCTGTCACATCATTTGCCCCCCACTCCCGAGGCTCGTTAGTGCGCGACGCTCGGGCCGAAGGGAGTAATTGTGATGCTGACATGGAAAGATGGAGATCTGGTGCAATGATGGCCATGATTGCTGGTGCCTCGTGGGACGGTCCTGCAGGCTAATGCGAGGGCACCACGTGGCCACGTTCGAGGAGTAGTTAATATTGGCACATAATTCAGAGTGGCTGGACACCATTTTCGTCGATGGGCAACACATGGCATGGATCCGTTGGCGGAGGGGTCGTAGCGGTACGGATCCATCGGGTCATTTCGAAATGAAAAGAGGGCCTTACCCGAAATATCCATTCTTTTGAATTCTCCACGCCTGCTGCTGTGTTCGAGCCTTCTTCTTCCTCCCAGTTGCCTCAGATCTTCTAAAGAACCAGGTTAGTCCCCTTTTTCTTCTCCCTTCACCAGAGTAGGGTCCTTCCTCCGGATCTAGGGTCTCCTTCGAGTTGAGACCGTTCTTTTATCCTTTACCTCGAGTCTTTCACTTCTCTTGTTCTTGAGGATGTCCGCTTTGGCCCGGGCTTCTGCCCCTTCACTGATCAGGGTGAGGCCGGTCCTTCTGAGTGGAGGTCGGCGTCTTCTTCTTCCTCCGGTGAGGAGGAGGATGCGACTTGCTTCGAATTCAGTAGGAGGCGTTCTCCCGGTCCGGTGCTCATCAGGGAACCAGGGTCCGATCCTTCTCTCCCTCTTCCTTTTGTAGCTGCTCCTGAGTCTGCCTAGTCCACAGGTCCTGGCGGGGTTGCCTCGACGATCACCGCCGAGGAACTGGGGACCGTTCGGGATGTCTATGGCATCCCACATTCTATTCGGCTTATGATCCCTCATCCGGGGGAACGGGTCACTTCCAGTGGCCCGGCCGCATTACTTTTTATGAGGAGACCTTTTCAGGGGTCTCCATTTTCCCTTCCATCCCTTCTTCATGTCCGTCTTGGACAACTATCGTTTGGTCCCTGCCCAGTTAGTGCCTAACGCCGTTAGGGTCATCTTCTCCTTCATTGTGCTCTGTCACCTCCACGGGTTTGTTGCCCAGTTCTCTTTGTTCAGGGCTTTCTTAGCCCTGAAGTGCCACCCGACTGAAGATGGGTGGTGGTCCTTGTCCTCCCGTCCGAAGGGCATTAGATTCGAGCTCCCCTCTTCCATCAAGGGATGGAATAGCAAATTTTTCTTTACCATGGTTGAGGGGGTCGACTGGGTCTGGAGCGATCTGGACCAGTCCCCCAACCGAAATTCTATGGTCGATGCAGCTGACCGGGATGACTATGAGCAGCTCCGCACCGCCCAGATCCCTTTCCTCAAGATCCTGTTATCAGAGCAGAACCTCTCCGACGCCAGGGTCGATCCAACGAATGGGTTGGGTGAGTTCGACCTGAACTTTTCTTTTTCCTCCTTGCATTTCTTACTTTGCTTCTTACGGGCTCTGACCGTTTTGTGACTTGCATACAGGGATGATTTTCATAGAGAGTGACCTGATGGTGATCACCTAGAAGAAGCCGCTGATCGGGCTGGTCGAGGAGCCTCCGACGAGACGAGTTCAGGGCGAGAGCGCACTTGCGACTGCTCCTGCCGCGGTGGCCGATCCGAGCTCTACTGCCCCGGTCGGTCAGAGTTCAGGGGTGACCCGAGCTACCCCTGCACCAGTGGAGAGGGCGGTGTCAGTGATGTCGGGGCCGGTCCAGCAGGAGGCCCAAAAGATCCCAGGGTGGCCCGGTCGTCAGGGGGCGGCCCCCGCCATGGAGCCCGAGGTAGAAGTCCGGGCAAGGGCCGTAGTTGCTGCTGCTGTGTCCTGTCGTCCTCTGAGTCTGCCTGTGATCGAGGTCGGGGATGAGGAGGTTCGAGCCACGACCAAGGCTACGACCGAGGCACCGCCCGCACCGGTATCAGTTTCTCAGTCTGCCTCCAGGGGCCCTGCGGCTAGTGGGGCAAGGCCGCCTACTCTAGGAGAGAGTAGGAAAGAGGAGGCGCGACGTCGTCTCCCCTTCAAGATGGGACCGGGGAGCTCTATCCTCCTGAGTCCCACGCTGGCCGAGCGCATGATGGATTTTTCAATCCAGACATGTGACCGGGTGGAGATGGCCGGACTTAGGCTGAACGACGTCCTCAGCACCATCTTCCCCCAACTTTACTCAGTGAGTTATCCCTTTCTTCTCCTTTTCTTTTCTTTTTTTTTTTGCTGACCTCTTTTCATAGTGCAGATCGGTGCCGAGGCCCTCTTCATTAGGGGCTGCTGTCAAAACTGGGAGCACATCGAGCGGCAACGAACGGTCGAGATCGAGTCTCTGAAGACTGATCTAAAGGAGAAGGCCGGGGTGAATGGGGCGCTCGAGTAGAAGGTCGGGGACCTGGAGAAGCAGCTCGCCGATGCTGAGCGACGAGCGAGGAAACTCTTGGAGGCCCTTGACCTGGAGCAGAGTCGCTCAAAGAAGGCTGCCGACGATCTCTCCACTGTCGAGAAGAAACTAAAGTGGTACAGTGCCAAGGCTGATCGGCACAAGGAGGCCTCCCGAACTGCCCAGGCGGAGCTGGTGGCAGGGAAAGGGAGGTTGGCCGCGGTTGAGAAGGCGGCGGAGATGGCGGGCAAGTCGACGGAGGCTGCCAGGTTGGAGGCCGCCGAGACAAGGAAGGGGGCCGCCGAGGCCAAGAAAGACGCTGAGGAGGTCATTGCCAAGTTCAAGGCCTCGGAGGAGTTCGTCGCTGAAATTCATCAAACGACGTCGGACTCCTTTTATAAAGGCTTCATGTTCTTGCACGGTCGGATCGAGGCATCTGTTCTCGATAAGGACCGCGACCGTCTCAAGTACCCCTCAGCCTCGGATGCGGAGCCTGATGAGGAGGTCGTCATCGAGGAAGCTGTGGCTTCCGAGCCTCGATGCCAGTCGAGGTTGGAGCTATCCAGCCGGAGATCCCTGAAGGCGGGGCCTCTCAGCCTCAAAGCTCAGCAGTGGGGCCGGCCGGTGCAGAGTAGTCCTTTCTTCTTTATTTTGTACTTTGTTTTATATTTTGTACTTGATCGGGGTCACCTGGCATGTCGGGGGCCCGTAAAATGTTTGTAACTGGCTCTCGATCAATGAAATTTGAACTTTCTTGTAACCCATCCTTCCATCTTTTTCTCTTTCTTTCCCTCCCCTCCCTCTCTTTCTTTGTTCTTTCTTCTTTCTTTCTTTCTCTCTCTCTTTTTTTTTAGATGAGTGGGGAGATCAGAGAAGAGGGTCTCACCTTGCCTAGGGCTTAGTTACCAGGCTTTGGTGTCGGCGAATCGGGCTCAAGTTTCTGGCAGTTGTGAGCAGCGGGGCTCGTTGATTCCTTGGCCGGAGAGTTGGGCCCCGATCCAAGGTGCCTAAGGGCTATTCTCAGGTCTTGGATACCTTGGAGCTAGGCTCGAGGCGCTGATAGGAGCTGCTTGGCTCGAAGATCCTTTGGTCGGAGAGTTGGGTTCCGATCTTAGGTTGGCATCTCGGAGTTGGGCTCGGAGACGTTGATGATTGAGAGCAGCTTGGCTCGAAGGTCCCTTGGCCGGAGATTTGAGCTCTGGTCTTGGGTTGGCATCTTGGAGCTGGGCTCGAAGACGTTGATGATTGAGAGCAGCTTGGCTCGAAGGTCCCTTGGCCGGAGATCTTAGCTCCGGTCTTGGGTTGGCATCTCAGAGCTGGGCTCGGAGGCGTTGATGATTGAGAGCGGCTTGGCTCGAAGGTCCCTTGGTCGGAGATCTGAGCTCTGGTCTTAGGTTGGCATCTCGGAGCTGGGCTCGGAGGCGTTGATGATTGAGAGTAGCTTGGTTTGAAGGTCCCTTGGCCGGAGATCTGAGCTCCGGTCTTGGGTTGGCATCTCGAAGCTGGGCTCGGAGGCATTGATGATTGAGAGCGGCTTGGCTCGAAGGTCCCTTGGCCAGAGATCTGAGCTCCGATCTTGGATTGACGTCTTGGAGCTGGGCTCGGAGACGTTGATGATTGAGAGCGGCCTGGCTCGAAGGTCCCTTGGCCGGAGATCTGAGGTCCGGTCTTGGGTTGGCGTCTTGGAGCTGGGCTCGGAGATGTCGATGATTGAGAGCGGCTTGGCTCGAAGGTCCCTTGGCCAGAGATCTGAGCTCCGATCTTGGGCTGGCGTCTTGGAGCTGGGCTCGGAGACGTTGATGATGTTTTCCTGTAAGATAGATAGATACTTGTGCAAGGAAAAACCATTATCATTATTATTGATGGGAAACCTTACATTATTGATAGTATCTCCGCAAGTTGCAGGCATTCCACGTTCGAGGGAACCTGACGCCGTCGAGATCTTCGACGTAATAGTCCCCTTATGAGAGGGCCTCAGCCACCTTGTAGGGGCCTTCCAGTTCGGTGAGAGTTTACCGCACTCCCGGGGTTGAGATGCCTTTGCCCAGCGTAGCACCAAGTCCCCGGGTTTGAAAGCTTTTGGTCTGACCCGGGCATTATAGTACCGGGCTACTCATTACCGATATGCCGCCATCCGTAGCTGTGCTTTATCCCTTGCTTCTTCGAGGAGGTCCAGGTTGAGCAGGAGGTGTGCCGAGTTCCACACCTCGTCATATTGTTGTACTCGTAGCGTGGGCACGCCGAGCTCGACCGGGATGACCGCCTTGGCACCAAAAGCAAGGTTGAAGGGCGTCTCGTCGATTGCCGTTCTGGACGTTGTGTGGTAGTCCCACAGAATGCTTGGGAGTTCTTCCACCCACCTGCCCTTAGCTTGGTCCAGCCTGGTCCTGAGTCCTTGGAGGATGGTCTGATTGGTCACCTCGGCTTCCTCATTTGTTTGAGGGTGAGCTACCGAGGTGAATCGATGTTGGATGCCGTGCTCGGTGCAGAACCCCTCGAACTCCTGGTTGTCAAACTATTGCCCATTATTAGTGATAATACAACAGGGGAGTCCGAAGCAGCAAATAATTGACTTCTAAAAGAACTGACGGATATTGGCTTCCGCGATCCGAGCCAGTGTCTCTACTTCGACCCACTTGGTGAAGTAGTCGATCGCCACCATCAAAAATCTTTGTTGCCCTGGTGCAGGAGGAAATGGCCCCAGGATGTCCATTCCCCACTAGGCAAAAGGCGAAGGGGTTGAGAGCTGGGAGATCGGTGCCGCCGGCTGGCGCTGTATGTTCGCGTGACGCTGGCACTTGTCGCACCTTTTAACGAAGTCGGCGGTGTCCTCCCTCATGGTCTCCCAGAAGTATCCCTGGTGAAGGGCTATATAAGCCAGTGTTCTCCCTCCCACATGGTTCCCGCAGAGGCCTTCGTGTATCTCTTGGAGCACAAAGGTTGTCTCGGCGGGCCTGAGGCATCTCAGGAGTGGATAGGAGAAGGATCGACGGTAGAGCTGGCCTTCCATCAGAACGAATCGGGAGGCTTTCTTCTTGACGAGGGCTGCTTCTACCCAGTCCTCAGGTAAGGAACCATTGGTGATGTACCTAATGTACTTGTCCATCCAGCTTGGCTCGGGGGCGACTTGATGCACCTCCTCTAAGCTTTCGTAGCTGGGACCTTCGAGATACTCGATGTAGGCGCATCCCAGTGATGAATCCGGCATGGTCTTGAGCCTGGATAGTGCATTCGCACGCGCATTCTCCCCACGAGGGTGTGGAAGATGCTGAAGCGCCGGAAGCCTGCCGTGCTCGAGCGGACCCGCTCTAGGTACTTCATCATCTGGGCATCCCTGGCTTCATACTCTCGGAGACTTGTCCGGCAACCAGCTAGGAGTCGGTGAAGACTTTTAGATTCCGCTATTATCTGCTCTGGCTCCTCGACGAACCCGGTGTACTCGACCACAAAGTCAGCTAGGACTTGGGCCTTCTGTAAGGGCCTCGATCGGTACACTATGTCGAACTCGCAGAGCAACAGGGACCACTTGGCCAATCTCCTGGAAGTTTCAGGTCGGCTGAGTATGGTCCTCAGCAGCTGGTCCGTTACAACCACTATTGGGTGTGCTTGAAAATAGGGCATGAGGTGCTTAGCAGACATTATTAGTGCAAAAATGAGTTTCTCGGAGCGAGTATACCTGATCTCCGTATCACGAAAAATTTTGCTGGTGTAGTATACCAGCTTCTGAGATTTGTCCTTATCTACGCGGACAAGCACCGAGCTGACGGCTCCTGACATAATCGCCAGATAGAGCAGGAGCTCCTCCCCCTCCTCGGGCTTGGAGAGCAATGGGGGAGAGGCGAGGAATTTCTTCAGCTCCTTGAAGGATGTTCTGCACTCCTCCGTCCAGGTGAAGTCATGCATCTTACGCAGCGCCTTGAAGAATGGAAGGCAACGGTCGGCCGACCTCGAGATGAATCTGCTGAGGGTGGTGACATGCCCCGTCAGGTGCTGGACCTGCTTCTTGAAGGTCGGGTGCTCCATGTCGATGATTGCCTGAACCTTTTTTGGGTTCACTTCGATGTTTCTCTGGATGACCATGAAGCCGAGGAACTTCCCCGTCGCCATCCCGAAAGCGCACTTCGCTGGATTCAGCTTCATCTGGTGTCACCACAGGTTGTGGAAGGATTCGGCGAGGTCGGCGACGTGGCTCGAGCTCGGCTCGTTCATGACGAGCATGTCATCCACATATACTTGCATGTTCTGGCCAATTTGATTCTTGAAGACCTTATTGACCAGACGCTGGTATGTAGCTCCTGCATTCTTCAGACCGAAAGGCATCATCCTGTAGCAGTAGGTCCCCTGGTCGGTGATGAAGGCGGTGTGCTCCTCATCCTCTGGGTGCATACGGATCTGGTTGTACCTAGAGAACGCATCCATGAAGGAGAGCAGCCTGTGGCCAGAGGTGGTGTCCACCAGCTGGTCGATCTTCGACAGAGGGAAGCTGTCCTTCGGGCATACTTTGTTGAGGTCTGTGTAGTCTACACAAATCCTCCACTTGACATTGCTCTTCCTTACCATTACTACATTCGCCAGCCAGCTCGGATACTGGACTTCTCGAACAAAACCGGCAGCTAGGAGTTTGTCAACTTCCTCCTTGATAGCTGCCTGCCTCTTCGGGATGAAGCTTCTCTTCTTCTGTCGAACTGGCCTATACTTTGGGTCAACACTCAATTTGTGAGTAATGACGTCAGGAGGAATACCTGGCATGTTCGCCGCTGTCTAGGCGAACACATCCGCGCTCGCCCATAGAAACTCCAGCAGTTAGGCCCTCTCCTCCTTGGATAGCTGGGCTCCAATTTGCACCGTCTTCGTGGGATCATCTCCGAGTGGATAAGAGAGTAGAAGTTCGACCGGGCCTCCCCTGGGGTCTTGGGCCCTTTGGTCGAGATCGTCTACCTTGGGGTCATCCTCGGGGACCTTGGCCCCAGGGAGGGTTTGGAAGCAATGCTGCACCAGCTGGGACGCTCCCCTTATTTTTTTGACACCGTAGGGAGTGGGGAACTGTACAAGTAGCCTCTTAGTGGAGACAATGGCATCGAGCAAGTTGAGCCCAGGTCGGCCCAAGATAACGTTGTAGGCGAAAGGAAGCCTAACAACCGTGAAAGTCATCATAACGGTGCTCTACCAAGGTGGGGTCCCGGCGGTGACCGGGAGAGTGATTTCTCCCTCTACCCTTACGGAGTCACCCGTGAAACCGACAAGGGGTGCATGCACAGGTTTGAGTTGATCGGGAGAAAGGTTCATCTTGGAGAAGGCATCGTAAAAAAGCACATCTGTGGAGCTTCCACTTCAACCATGATGCATTTTACAAGGTGCCTCGCGATCGTCATCTCGATGACTACGGCATCATTATTTATATTTTTTCTTCCATTTTTCCCTTTCCTCATAAAGGGGAGTACATTCTCAGGATCCCCTGCCCCCGGGCCCTTTTGGGCTCTCGCGCAACTCCCCAAGAGATCATGCCCACCAGCTTCTTGGTAGGGCGGTTATCGATAGCTGGAGCTGGCGGGAGAGCGATGAGTGCCTGTGATTCCACCTGAGGTCTGCCCCCCACGAACCTTTTGAGATAGCCTCTCTTAATGAGTTTTTCGATTTCCCACTTGAGGTTACGGCATTCCTCGGTGTCGTGGCTGTGGTCATGGTGAAAGCGACAATACTTCGTTTTATCACGGTCGGTGGAGGACTTCATTAGAGGCGGGCGTCTCAGGTAATCCTCGCCTTCGATTTCCATGAGGATTTTTGTCCTCGGGGCGAGGAGAGGGGTGTAACCCTCCTCAGGAACGGGAGATCCTTTTGGTCTTGGCCGGTCCCTTCGGGAGTTCGGAGCCTGGGGTGCTGGCTTTCGGGTTCCGGGTGTCTCAGTGGTGGCCTGCTTCTTCAGTGGCTTCCCATCGAGCTCCCGTCTCGTACGATCCACCTCCTTGGCGCGGATGTACTTTTGGGCTCGGAGAAGGAGCTCGGAATAAGTCTTGGGGGGCTTCTTGTCCAGCGAGTAGGTCAGGCAGGAGGTCTTGAGCCATCGCTTCAGTGCCAGCACGGCAACTGGCTCATCAAGGTTGTAAATCTCCAACGCGACGGCCTTGAAGCAGGCCACGTAGTCCCGCAGGGACTCGCGGTCCTGCTGCCGGATGGAGAAGAGGTTGTTTGCCTCTTGTGGCAACTTCCGACAGGCATCGAAGTTGGCCACGAACTTCTGCCCTAGCTGGGCGAAAGAGTTGATGCTCTTGGGCTCCAAACGGGTGAACCACATCCGAGCCGCCTTCCGGAGAGTAGCGGGAAAGGCGACACAAAGGAGAGCATCGGTGGCTCCCTGGACCCTCATTCTGGTAGCTTTCCAGGTGGTCTAGGGGGTCGATGGTCCCGTCGTAGGGATCCACATGCGGCATCCGGAACCGGTGCGGGATCGGCTCCGCTTGAATTTCTTGGGAGGAAGGGGGACAGGCATCGTAGCCTGCTGGCTTGCTAGCTGAGCCTTGCATGTTGGCAAACCGGTGGGAAAATTCAGCCAGCTTGCATTCATGCTCCTCCAGGCGCTTCTCCACCATGCGCCTGACGGCTTCATTAGTAGACCCCTCCGCTGAGGGAGACGGAGAACGTGACATGGATGCATGGTCTTCGTGATGGAGGGTCTTGCTCTTTCTGCCTCGGTGGGGTCTGGGCACCGCCCGCCCGAGGTTTGGTGAGCGGCTCTCCCTGTTAGCAGAGCCAGCTCGTTGCCTTTTTGCCGGGATTTGATGGCTTCCCCGGTTATCAGTGGTGGCCCGCGGCTGCGAAGGCCTTTCTTGGAAGGAACGCAGGCTGTTGCGGGAGGCCGCGGGTGTCCCTGGCTGTTGGTGGGTAGCTAGGGACCGGTATTGCTGCTGAAGCTGGCACACTGCTGTGGCAAGGACTTGCATCTGCTGGGCGAGTGCGGCCAGCTGGGATTCCGGCGGAGGTGGTTGAGCCGGGACAGGTGGCTCCACCTCTTGGCGGTGCGGGTTCCCCTGGGACGGGGAGTCCCCCGCACGGCTGGTGGAGGCCTCCCTTGCCCGTGTTGTCACCATCCTTTCGTCAGACTGCTTGTAGAAGAGGTGGAGGGCTTAACCTGAATCAAAGACTGCTCACGCTCCCCCTTCTTGGCGCTCCAATCTGTTGCCGCCAAGATCGCCGTGGCCTATAGCTGCTGTCGGCGTCGGAGTGGACCTCCTTCGCTGTCTCGCCATCCGGTGGTCCTGGACCTGCAAAACAGGGATTAGTGACCCGGACCGGGGTTTCCAGTGGGGGCACTCCGACGATCAAGTCAGTGATGACCCAGAGGAACAGATCCTCCTGGTCGAAACCCTCTTGATGGACTCCACTCTAGGAGGAGTGATTAGTGTGAGAGTGGGATGCAAGTGTGTCGGGGGAAGAGTGGCATGGCTAGAGGGAGTCTCTGTGTGGCCCTTCCGCCCGACCTTGCTTGAGGATGCTGGTGGTGCCGTGCTCTTTTTGGTTGAGCTTGTACTTGTGTTCCAGTGGTATGGCTTGTGCCTCTCTTGTATTGTGGTTGTTACCTCCAAGTTTTGTAGATTAGGTTACCGTTGGGCGTTCGTCTTGAGATCTCCACCTGACTGTCAGGCGCGTGCGGCGGTGTCCCGAGGAGCCTTTCCCGATCCGTGATAAGGAAAGCTGTCATGTGTTCTGACATTCCCCTTGGTCACCTCATTCTGGGAAACTTGGCAGTACCTCAATCGATGGGCCGCCGTCCCTGGGATTCGAATCTCCTGGTTGACTTCCTCTCTCGGGTGGTCCAGGCGATTGGTGAGGAACGTAGCACCTCGATCGGTGGGTTTCTCTCCTTTCTGATATAATCGACGGTCGTAGGCGGTCAGTACGATCTGGCAGGTGTCCTAGTGTAGTCCTCGGATGGCTCGCCGGTGTCCTGGGATGGCGGTGCCCACGTCTGAGCTGGGGCTGAGTTGGAATGGCAGGGCTCGCTCCGACCTAGACGCCCCGAGCTTGCGGGACCGCCTCGATGGAGGAGGGCCAAGTGCGGGCCCGATCCAGAGGGCTCAGCCTTGGAGAGGCTCCACGTGGCGGAGGAGGGCCGAGCTCGACTCCGACCACAGGGCTCGATCTCTGAGGGTCTCGCTCTAGAGGGCAGAGTGCGGGCCCGGTCCAGAGGGCTCAGCCTCGGAGAGGCTTCACATGGCGGAGGAGGGCTGAGCTCGACTCCGACCACAGGGCTCGATCTCCGAGGGTCTCGTTCTGGAGGGCAGAGTGCGGGCCCGGTCTAGAGGGCTCAGCCTCGGAGAGGCTCCACGTGGCGGAGGAGGGCTGAGCTCGACTCCGATCACAGGGCTCGATCTCCGAGGGTCTCGCTCTGGAGAGCAGAGTGCTGCTCCGGCCTAGGTGTCCCAAGCTCGTGAGACCGACCTAGCGGAGGACGGAGCTCGGCTCATTGTCTCGAGGGAGCTCAGCTCGGTGGAGAAGTTCGGGCAGGAGAATTGACGTGGTGTCCGACATGATGGCTTTCTTTAACGTGGCGCCTGTCAGCTCCTCCATATCAGCGATCCCGCCACATCAGAAGCGACTACTCATGATCTGATGGCAGACTTATCAGTGACAGGACGTTTGCATTTAATCGACGATGATCCTTCGTAAATTTCAAAAATGGCAATGATGACAGCAGACTATGATAGTCAATTTTTATAACTGCTCCCTTTATCGAAGATCGACACGTCATTAAAATGCACTGCTCAAGAATAGGAGCGTTGGTTTAAAAAAAAATAAGAGAAGAAAGAAGAAAGAAAGAAGCTTCTGACAGCTTCTGACATTTATTTAATGAGTTTAGAAGCTAGGGGGACTAGTGTTGGATTATAATAGATTTGACAGACTTATGTTAATTTGATAAGGAGTGAACTTGGTTGATCAAGTAATAGATCGGCGTCCAAAGGACACGAAATTAATCAATGAGCCATAAGGTCGATCAACGTCTAAGGGGCACAAGACCGATCTATAAACCTTAAGGCCGATCAACGTCCAAAGGGCACAAAGTCGACCAATGCCCAAGAAGCGCCAAGCTAATCAATGCCTAAGTCAATCTTGATGCTATGTCAACCAATTTGACAAGTTAGTCGAAGAAGGTAAACCATAAGAGCTATAAAGGATAATGATTGCTGCACGTGTTAGTCCACTAACGAACTAACCATTTTCAGTTTTCTTAGCTGGATTCGGTTAGAATCGTAGCTTATAAATACAAGTGAGAGAGGGAAATGGGGATTCGAAACAGAGAGATTCTAGCACATCCTTTGCTTTACTTTTCCCTCAGATCTAATCTATTTTAGTCTAGATTTTTGTGATGAACTTGAACATCAAAACATCTCCCCACCGAAACCTACCAGAAGATGAACAAGAACTAGATCAACTGGTTGAACACGACTCCAATAAATTCAATCCAAGCTCAAGCATCACAGCAATCTGGATACAGCAGCTACTAATAAGGTTACTTCGTTTGTCACCCAACATACTAATAATATGATCCGGACGGATATGAAATCGATTCCTAATTATTTTAGAAATGTTTTATCTTTTAATTTTATAAATTATGTTCATACTAAATTTGTATGGATGGTCATCTTATTAAAATAAAAAAAAATTAGGATGAGATTTTTTTTTTTTTAAAAAAAATATAGGTCTCCGTGAGTTCCTATTTCTCACAGAAAAATAAAAAAAAAAAAAAAAAAAAAAGAATGACTTCACAAAACATATGAGAGAATAGAACTCCTAACCAAAACCTCTAACAGATTTCCATCCACAGCAAAACCTCTCTCCCTCAAAGTCCTAATCAAGCTCGCAGCTTCCTCCAACCCCTTCTCTCCTTTCCTGAAAGTTGGCACATATGGTCCGACATCTCCATGCAGAACTCAACAGAATCCTCCAGTTTCCCCACTTTGCACAAGCCCCGAAGCAGGACCGCATACCTAAAAGAAATCGGGACAATCCCATTCCTCTGCATCTTCCCGCAAATCCTCTTTGCATCATCAAACTTTGCTGCCTTGAAAAACCCTTCCACAACGGCCGTATAAATCACAACCTCAGGGATTGTTCCCTTTTTCACGCATTAACCCAAACAGCTTCATTGCTTCTTGAATCAGTCCATTCTTGCATAGCCCATCAAGCATGGCGACCGCATTAGGGATGAGACCCGTCTCCTTCATTGTCCTGAAAATTTTATCAGCATCTTCAGGGGGCTCCAGCGTCACGGAGTCCGGTCCAGAGGATTGTTTTGATTGCTTCTGAGAAGCTTCCTCCACCTTTCCACCACTGCCAGCATCTCCAAGATTCAATTTTTTGAAGGCCGAAATCTTCTCTCCGTTCTCCCCTCAAGGTTCTACTGGGGATTCGGCTCGCCGGTGCTCGACTGCCTCTACCCATTGTTGCATCCTGATTTTTGAGCTCGGGGAAGAGATCTTTGGATCCTTCATCGAGTCTCCTCTCTCCTCTCAAAGGCCTCGTCTTTTCCGTTCTCTACTCCTGGCCATCGTCCCCAACGTGGAGACTTTTGAGGAAGAGATCCTCCGAGGAGTCCTCTCTTCTTCTCTCGCCTCTCATGGGTCTATTTGGGCTAGTGCTGAAAAGCGTATAGGATACAGAGCGAAAGAGCAGAGCCGCGGTCGAAGAGCTCTCGAAGATCGAATCTCTGGGCAAATGAGAGAGATTCTTGCAGAAAAGCTTGCATCGCTGCCTCTTCTTCTCCTACAGAGAGAGAGAGAGAGTGTGTGTGTGTGTGTGTTTTTTTTTTGTGTGCGTGTGTGTGGGTGGGGGGTGTTTAGGATTTTGGGGATAAATTTGCCTGGATTTATGGAATTACTTAATTACCCATGAGTGTGGCGATTTCTTAGAAAGGGAGTTATCATGTATGAGGGTAGTCTGGTCATGAGAAAAAATGATTAGAACGTATGGAGGGATAAGGCCTCTTTCATTTAATCATCTTGTCGGCAAATGGGAGAACCAGAAGTTTTGGCCATGGGTTCAGGCAGCTGCTTTGGTTGAACCGGAGATTCGTGACACAAGGTGAGTTTTTTTCTTCCCATCCTCCTTTTTGGTGGACATACTCTCTTTTTTTTTTTTTTTTTGCTAAGTGACTTAATCTGTCTGTTATCATCTAAAGCTACTCTATTGTTGGAATTGTTATACGAGTGTGAGATTATGGACTCCAAATATTATTTATTTATAATCTAGGACAACAGTGTACCAATTTCTGTTTATTGTGTATTAGACAACACCAATCACCTGTTTTGTGTTTGCTCCTGTTGTTTATGTTTCATTACTTCTTGAAATTTTTATCTTTTGGTTTTGTTTTGAGGGTGCCTCTATCCCTTGCTTAAACTGTGGATGTTGAAAGATTTTTAAAGTAATTTAAGAATTTGACTTCCCACCAGCTTCAGTTTGGAGAGGAATAGCTGCCAATGTTTTGCAATTTATTCTGTTTGGTGTTTGATGTTTTGTTTGTGTTGGTTTTGAGTTCATGAATTTTGATTTAGTTCTTGACTTCTTCTAAAAGGCAAAGCAAACTTCACTGCTTTGAAAATAGCCCATCTCTGATTTTAGTCACAACCATTCAAACCAAAAACTTGTTCAAATTGTCATGTTTTTCAGAAGCATCGGAAGTACTGAATATAAGAGGGTCGATGTAGCATTGTTCTTTAAAAAAGAATTTAATAATTTAATTTGGGCTATTGTTTTCTTCATAACAGTAATCTTCCCATTGTTTTTCGGATCGGAGCTCCTGGTTTTCTTATTGGATTTATTTATCTGATTTTTGGAAGCAGATTTTGATTTATACACCATAGGTCCATGGCTTCAAGTGGGAAATAAAATCTTCCTATTCTGGCAATTCAATGTTCTCTTTATTTTTGATAGTTTGTTCTCTTTTTTTTTGAAATTTGTTCTTTTCCTATGTTGCTAGTTCATGAATCATGGTTTTATTTTTCTCATAGTTAGATCATTTTCTTTTTTGATTAGTCCATTTCGGTTTCAAGTTACATGTACTCGATATTAGATGTTATTCAATTTATATTATAGGAACCATGGAAAGGAGCAGTGACCAGAAGATTAGTATAATAGCATTTTTTAGAGAGAAAGGGTTTAATGATGAAAGCATACAAGGAATGTTCAGAAGATGCAAGTGGCTTGAGGTTGCTGATGGCGAGAGAGCCTGTGAGAACTGGAATTACTTGAAAAGTATTGGGATTCAAGAGAGGAAGCTTCGTTGTGTTGTTTCCAAGTGTCCCAAGATCCTTATTCTGTGCTTGAATGAGAGGCTTGTGCCTATGGTCCAATGCCTTGCAACTTTGGGAACAAAACCTGGTGATGTCGCTTTAGCCATAACCAAATTTCCCCACATACTCTCTCACAGTGTTGAAGAGAAGCTTTGCCCATTATTAGCCTTTTTCCAGGCACTGGGAATCTCTGAAAAGCAACTTCGGAGGTTGGTCTTGCTCAACCCAAGGCTCATCAGTTACAGCATTGAGACCAAATTTTCACAGATTGCAGATTTCCTTGCAACCTTAGGACTTAATAGGGAAGGGATGATCGGAAAAATTTTGGTGAAGAATCCATTCATTATGGGTTACAGTGTTGAGAAACGGCTCCAGCCTACGGCAGAGTTTCTTAAGTCAATAGGATTAAATGAGTTTGAGCTTCAAAGGGTGGTTCTGAATTTCCCCGAGGTATTATGTAGGGATGTGAATAAGGTGTTGAGACCCAATTTAGCTTTCTTAAAGAGATGTGGGTTCTACGATGGACAAATTGCAGTATTGGTGGCTGGATATGCTCCTGTTTTAATCAAGAGTATCAAAAATTCCCTGGAACCCAGAATCAGGTTCTTGGTAGAAGAGATGGGGAGGGAAATCAGTGAGATAGCAGATTGCCCTGAATTCTTTCGGCATCGTCTAAAGAAGAGTCTGGTGTTTCGACAGAAGGTGCTGAAACAGAAGAACATATGTTGTAGCTTGAGTGAGATGCTCAACTGCAGTCAGAAGAAGTTTATTACCAAGTTCACTTAACTGCAGGCTCCTTGTGATTTTTTTCTTTTTCCTTTTTTCTATGTTCTTTAGCATTTTTAGTGTAACAGCTTGAGCATATCTGTATTGTATTTAACCATGCATGAATTGAGTGATGCAATAGGCAGGTGTTGGTTCTTGAATCTTGATAGTGTCCTGCTCCCATTTTGCCTCCTTATGGTTATGTATTCAAGGCTGCAGGAGTTGAGAACTTTACCACGTTAACCATAATTGAAGTGCACAACAGCTCTGAATTTGGGACAGTTGATGACGTCCAATCTGCATCTTAATCTGCATTTTTATCCAGTGCACAGTGTGAAGGAGTAATCTTTAGTTTCAGTGAAGCATTTGATATTTTCTTTCTTTTTTATTTTTCAGTAGAAAGCATTTGATATATTCTTTGATAATATGCGAGCTCCAAAGGTGGAGCCTTGTGATTTTGTAGGATATGCGTAGCCAATGCTTGATCATCTGTATTGATCTTGATATTGAACAAGTGTATACTTCGAGCCGATTGTAGTATCTCCTTGGAAAGTCTATCTTCCATTTAAAGAGAATTGTGGTGCAACAATATTGAAGCAAACAGCTACCACAGGATGCGTGGTTGTTCTATAATACACTGAAGCCCTGCTTAATGCTGGGCATTGGTCCAAGGCCATGACAGGAAACCATCTACAGCTGGGGGCCTCCAAGATGCCTCACTATCATTTGTGGAAACTCATTGCTGCAAGAGGATTAGCTTCCCTTGAGATTGAATGACTCAGTTCCATGGATCTTAGTACCATGCATTGTCAGACTTAAGAAATCTGCAACTTAAATAATGCAAAAGGATACATGGATACATACAATCAGTACCAATGAGTGCTGAAGCTTCAGGCGCCCCATGCCCATTTGCTTCCTATATTTTCCCTTCATAATCTCACCAGTTGGAATTTCACAAAAATGATTTTTTTTTTTTATTAGAGTTCGGAGGGAAATTTAAAATTCACTTCAAATTTTTCACTCAACACCCTTCTTCTAATTGTTTAGTCTCACATGAAAAGGGGAGAAAATCTTATGGTAATTTATATTGATCTTCTCATTTGGCTTTGTGTTGTGATATGACTACATCGATGACGTGGAACGCGTGTCAGGTCCAGCTGGACACGGTCAGTACCACGTGAATTTTTTTTTCAAAAGATCCTCCATTCGGGAAGAAGTGCTCCTGCTCCTTCGTCAGGTGGCACTCCAAGACGAGTCCATCTCGGCCGAAGTCGAGCCTCTCTCTGCCACTCCGCCAGGTGTCTACCCAGGAGGGATCCATCTCGGCCGAAGCTGGCGGCCCCTCGCTCCCTCGCCAGGTGGCATCCCAAGACGGGTCCACCTTTGCCGAGGTCGAGTCGGGCGCTCCTGCTCCTTCGCCAGGTGGCACCCCAAGACGGGTCCACCTCGACCAAAGTCAAGCCTCTCTCTGCCACTCCGCCAAGTGTCCATCCAGGAGGGGTCCACCTCGGTTGAAGCTGGCGGCCCCTCGCTCCCTCGCTAAGTGGCACCCCAAGACGGGTCCATCTCTGCCGAGGTCGAGCCGGGCCCTCCTGCTCCTTCGCCAGGTGGCACCCCAAGACGGGTCCGCCTCGGTCGAAGTCGAGCCTCTCTCTGCCACTTCGCCAGGTGTCCACCTAGGAGGGGTCCACCTCGACCGAAGCTGGCGGCCCCTCGCTCCCTCGCCAGGTGGCACCCCAAGACGGGTCCACCTCTGCCGAGGTCAAGCCGAGCCCTCCTGCTCCTTCGCCAGGTGGCATCCCAAGACGGGTACACCTCGGCCGAAGTCGAGCCTATCTCTGCCACTCCGCCAGGTATCCACCCAGGAGGGGTCCACCTCGGTCGAAGCTGGCGGCCCCTCGCTCCCTCGCCAGGTGGCACCCCAAGATGGGTCCACCTCTGCCGAGGTCGAGCCGGGCCCTCCTGCTCCTTCGCCAGGTGGCACCCCAAGATGGGTCCACCTCGGCCGAAGTCGAGCCTCTCTCTGCCATTCCGCCAGGTATCCACCCAAGAGGGGTCCACCTCGGTCGAAGCTGGCGGCCCTTCGCTCCCTCGCCAGGTGGCACCCCAAGACAGGTCCACCTCTGCCGAGGTCGAGCTGGGCCCTCCTGCTCCTTCGCCAGGTGGCACCCCAAGACGGGTCCACCTCGGTCGAAGTCGAGCCTCTCTCTGCCACTCCGCCAGGTGTCCACCCAGGAGGGGTCCACCTCAGCTGAAGCTGGCGGCCCCTCGCTCCCTCGCCAAGTGGCACCCCAAGACGGGTCCACCTCTACCGAGGTCGAGCCGGGCCCTCCTACTCCTTCGCCAGGTGGCACCCCAAGACGGGTCCACCTCGACCGAAGTCGAGCCTCTCTCTGCCACTCCGCCAGGTGTCCACCCAGGAGGGGTCCACCTCGGCCGAAGTTGGCGGCCCCTCGCTCCCTCGCCAGGTAGCACCCCAAAACGGGTCCACCTCTGTCGAGGTCGAGCCGGGCCCTCCTGCTCCTTGCCACGTGGCACCCCAAGACGGGTCCACCTCGGTCGAAGTTGAGCCTCTCTCTGCCACTCCGCCAGGTGTCCACCCAGGAGGGGTCCATCTCGGCCGAAGCTGGCAGCCCCTGCTCCACCGCCAGGTGGCGCCCCCTGATGGGTCCACCTCGACCGAGGTCAGCCCTACCCTGCAAAGCCTCGGGGAGGCAGAAACACGGGTCACGAGGTCACCACTAGAGCCAGCGCGCGCCGCGCTCCGTAAAAGGCACCGGTATGGCCTGTAGTGATACGCGAAACCTCGTTTACACCAGTTAATCAGGACCCCGCAACCGAGGAATGAAATCCTAGCGGGTAGGAGCCTGAAACGGCTGGAAGCCCACTGTCAATGCCCCGAAAGGAGAGCTCCCGTGCTCGGCCCAAGGCCTCACCAGTCTTCTCCCTTTCGTGACACACTGCGGACGAGGCGGGCCGGCCACTTAACTTCTAGACTCGAAGAAGAAGGGGAAGGAGAAGGTCCAGAGGTCTCAGAGAGCTCCCTGGAGGGGACGTGGGCTGAAGGCAGTTCAGTGATATAAAAGGGACGGTAAAAACAGACGGAAAGGTAGGTGAAAAAAAGGGGAGAACACCAAAAGAACGATCCGGGAGGATCTCGGGAAGTCCTCAGGCGAGAGCTCGGTGCCCCTAGCACGGGAGGCTGGGCCTCAACTCCTCTCTTCTCCATACTTTTTTCATTTTGCATCTCCTCTAAGCACGGGGATCCTTCGGGAGCCCGCCTTAGAGGTTCTGTTCCATCTTGCCGCTCTCTGACTTGATCGTCGGAGTGCCCCCGCTGAAACCCCCGGCCCGGGTCTCTGACCTTGTTTTGCAGGTCCGGAAATTTGGAGATCTCGAGGTGAGAGAGTCCGAGAACCGGTGCCAGCTCACGAGCTACAGGCCACCGCGGTGAGATCAGCAATAGATTGGCGTGCCAGGTAGGGGGGTGCAGAACAGTAACCCCTGTACAAGCAAGCTCTCCGTGGGCGAAAGCGTGCTCCGACCATGGTGGTGACGCGTGGACGCGAAGCATCCACCAGCTGAGCAGGAGAAGTTCCTTCTCCCCAAGGGCCGCGTAGCCCGGAGAGGGAACTTCCTGGTCCACCTCCTCCTCCTCAGCCATCCCCGGTGGACAGTCCTTTCATAGCTGTTGTCCAGCAGCTGCAAACTCTAACCACTGCTGTGTGGCAACTGCAGCACCAGCAGCGCTCCCTGGCCACTCGCCCCAGCCAGGGACCCCCGCGGCTCGAGCCACGGGCCCCCGCGGAAGCCTGCGCTCCATCCAAGGCAGGCCCTCCCATCCGCGGGCAGTTTCCAACCCCCGCGGGAGCTACCAGACTCCCGCAAAGAGGAACTACTCCGGTTCGGCGGATCACGAGAGTCGATCCCCGACCAACGATGCTGAAGCAGTGCGGTGCAGCAGGCGCCATCGGGGCAAGGCCCCCGTCGAGACCGATCGGCACCCCCTTCTCCAGTGACCTGGGTGGAAGATTCCACCGATGAGGCCATCAGGCGCCAGGCTGAGAGATGCCTGGAGGAGCACGAGCGCAAGTTGGCGGAGTTCGCCCACCGCTTTACCGACATGCAGAGCTCCCCAACCGATCTAGCGGGCTATAATGCCCAACCACCCTTCTCCCGGGAAATCTAAGAGGAACCGATCCCAAATCGGTTCCGCATGACTCAGGTGGATCCCTACGATGGGACCACCGATCCCTTGGACCATTTAGAGAGCTATAAGGCTCTCATAAGGGTCCAGGGAGCGACGGACGCTCTTCTAAGCATTGCCTTCCCAGCCACCCTCCGGAAGACTGCTCGAGTTTGGTTCACCCGCCTCAAGTCGGAATCCATCAGCTCCTTCCATCAGCTGGAAGGAAAGTTTGTGGCATACTTCGATGCTTGTCGGAAGGTGCCAAGAAAGGTGGATAGCCTCTTCTCTATCCGCCAGTAGGACCAGGAGCTGCTGGGGGACTACATCACCCGCTTCTAGACCATCGTCCTGGAAATCTATAGTCTGGACGAGCCTGTTGCCATGCTGGCGTTGAAGCGCGGGCTCAAGACCTCCCGTCTAACGTATTCCCTGGACAAGAAGCCCCCCAAGACGTACTCTGAGCTCCTCCTCTGTGTCCACAAGTACATCCGAGCGGAGGAGGCCGATCGCACCAGGCGAGAGCTGGATGGGAAGCCTTATAAGAAGCTTGCCCCAAGGGATGTCTTCGGGACGCGAAGGCCTGGACCACTTGCAGATTTTTGTCCAGGCCCAAAGCCGAAGAACGGTGCTACCCCGGAGAGAACGTTCACCCCTCTCCTCGCTCCCAGAACGAAGATCCTCATGGAGATTGAGGGTGAGCACTACCTCCGCCGACCTCCTCCTCGGAACCCAAGGAACATCCGTGACAAGACAAAATATTGTCAATTTCACCGCGAGCACAGCCACGACACGGAGGAGTGCCGCAATATGAAGCGGGAGATTGAGGAGCTGATCAAGAGGGGATACCTCAGGAAGTTCATAAGGAACGAAGCCCCGACAGAGGGTTAGCCGCTCACAGCCCTTGCCCCCATCTCTGTAATTGATAACTGCCCAACGGAGAAGCCGGTGGGCATGATCTCTTGGGGGATTGGGCGTGCGATGAAGAGAGCCCGGGAGGCGGGAGACCTAGAGAATGTACTCCCCTTTGAAAAGGGAAACAAAAATGAAAATGTAAACAATGATGCAGTGGTGGTCGAGATGACCATCGCAAAGCATCCTGTACATCGCATTATGGTGGATAGTGGGAGCTCTACTGACGTGCTTTTTTACGATGCTTTCTCCTGAATGAATCTGTCTCATGATCAATTAAAGCGGTGCACACCCCTCTCGTGGGCTTCACCGGAGATTCGGTGGGGGTCGAAGGAGAGATCACTCTCCCTGTCACTGCCGAATCCCCACCTCGGCAGAGTATGGTCATGATGACATTTACCATCAAGCTCCCATCACCTTATAATGCCATCCTCGACCGTCCAGGGCTCAACCAGCTGGACGCTGTCATTTCCATTAAGAGGTTGCTGGTGCAGTTCCCTACTGCTTCTGGAACGGGAGTAATGAGAGGGATGGCCCAGCCCATCCAGCATTGTCTGTATACGGTCCCGGGGGCCCGGAGCACTGAGCTCGGCTCCGATGTCGACGACCTCGACCTAAGAGAGCATACCCCAGGGGAGGGCCCGTGGAGCGCTTGCTGACGTACCCCCTCGGCTCGGACCCTCAAAAGATAGTGCAGATAGGAGCCCAGCTCTTGGAAGAAGAGCGGGCTCGCTTGCTAGACTTCCTCCGGGCGAACGCTGATGTGTTCGCCTGGTCCGCTGCTGACATGCCAGGTATCCCCTCGGAAGTCATCACCCACCGGTTGAACATTGATCCAAGGTGCCGTCTTGTCCACCAAAAGAAGAGGAGTTTTGCTACGGAGAGGCAGAAGGCCATCAATGAAGAAGTAGAGAAGCTCCTCACCGCCGACTTTGTACGAGAGGTACAGTATCCCAGTTGGCTGGCAAACGTGGTCATGGTGAAGAAGAGCAACGGCAAATGGAGGATCTGTGTGGACTACACCGACCTCAACCGAGCTTGCCCGAAGGACAGTTTTCCTCTTCCAAAGATCGATCAGCTCGTGGACACTACTTCAGGGCATCGCCTCCTTTCTTTCATGGTTGCCTTCTCCGGGTACAACCAGATCTGAATGCACCCGGAGGACGAGGAGCACACTGCTTTCATCACCGACCGCGGAACCTACTATTATAAGATGATGCCATTCGGCCTCAAGAACGCCGGGGCTACGTACCAACGGCTGGTCAACAAGATTTTCAAAGACCAGATTGGCTGCAACATACAAGTGTATGTGGACGACATGCTGGTGATGAGCAAGCCCACTTCGGACCACGTCGGCGACCTTGCGGAGACCTTCAGTAACCTCCGGCTTCACTAGATGAAATTGAACCCGGTGAAGTGCGCTTTCGGCGTGTCCGCCGGGAAGTTCTTGGGGTTCATGGTAACCCAAAGGGGGATAGAAGCCAACCCGGAGAAGGTCCAGGCTATCCTGGACATGGAGCAACCCACCTCCAAGAGGCAAGTGCAGTGACTCACCGGCCGGATCGCCGTCCTGAGTTGATTTATCTCAAGGTCCGCTGACCGCTGCCAGCCCTTTTTCAAGGCGCTGAGGAGGATGAACGACTTTACTTGGACGGAGGAGTGCCAGGAAGCGTTCGACGGGCTGAAGAGGACACTGGCATCTCCGCCACTACTTTCCAGGCCCGAAGAAGGAGAGGAGCTCCTCCTGTACCTGGCTGATGAATTGAAGGACAGACCTGATCGTTAGGGAGGACTGGGTTCTCCTAAAATCTCGGATGAAGTGGGACCAAGATGGAGGAAGTTTGTCTATCAAGCTTGATATTTGATAGGTTTCATCAAGTATATACCCTCCCCTATGAATCTCTTAAACTAGATTTTCGAACTGATGGATCTAGTCATTTATAGGTAAGTTATCTACCATTCTAAAGTTGTGAAAGTCTGAGATGGTGAACTTTATAGCCCCTTACATAGGCAAAATTACAAAGAAAAAGGTTTTGTATCTCAAAATTACTTGGACTTACCTGAGATTGAGACTTAGGAAGACTCAAGAAAATCATTTTGAAGTCAAGATCAATCTTGTTGGAACTCAAAATCAAAGTCTAAACTCTCAGGATCAAAACTTTAGAGGTCATAATCCCAATTTTAAACCTAAAAGGCAAATTTAAAAAGAAAAAGGTAAGTCCAAGTATCAAAACCAAAAACATAGGCCAAACAATCAAGTTCAAAGATCTACGAAACGAGGTAATGAGATATTCTACTTTGTTTGCGGTAGGGACAACCACCTTGCATCTCAGTGCTTCTATGAAAAAGAGTAAAATGTTATCTACAAGAAGAAAAATAGTACAAAGAACTAGCACCAACCTAAATCTCAGGTTCACATGATTGAAGGAGAACCATCTTTCTTTAGGTCAGTTTCCTTTATCCCTTCAGTCAACTTAACCTATTTAAATTTCGAATGGCGGTTAGATACCGATGCCAACATCCATGTTTATATTAATAGATCTTGGTTTTTCTCATATCAGGGATCAAATAGAAGAAGTATGATTATGGATGATCGAACAGTTGTTGAAGTACTAGGATCAGGAACCGTCAATCTAAGGTTTACCTCAGGAAAGTCACTAATTCTTCGTGATGTACAATATGTTCCAGCCATAAGAAGAAATTTGCTAAATGGTTCATTGCTTGTCTAGATAGGATTCAAGGTTATTTTAGAGTCTAATAAAGTTATAATTTCTAGAGGAGATGTACTTATTGGTAAAGGTTTTGTATCTGAAAGACTTTTAAATTAAATATAATTTCTCCTATCGACATTAATAAAAATTCAGTTACCTCTTCTAAACATCTTGTATTAAATTATGAATCTAGTGAAACTTGGCATGGAAGATTAGGTCATGTTAATCTTAAATCAATCAAGAAGATGTACAACCTTAAGCTAATTTTCAAAATCAATATCGATCATGATTCTAAATGTGAAGTGTGTATTCAATCAAAATAATCTAAGACACCTTTCAAGCCTGTAGTTTTAGAGACTCAAATTTTAGAACTCATCTACACTGATGTTTGCGACTCCAATAGAATTTCAACTTGTGGTGGTAGTCACTATTTTGTTACTTTTATTAGCGACTTCTCCAAGTTCTACTACACTACCTCTTAAAGACCAAGGATGAATAACAAGTTTAAGGTCTATAAGGCAGAAGCTGAAAACCAACTAGAAAAAAATGATTAAAATACTTAGGTATGATTGAGGAGAGTACACTTCGAATGAAATGATCCTATTCTGTGAAGAAAATGGAATAATTTATGAAGTCACGGCTCCTTATTCATCTCAATCTAATGGTGTAGCTGAACGAAAGAATCAAATTTTACTGGATATGACAAATGCTATGATCATTATTCAGGTATTCCAGAAAATCTCTAGAAGAGGCTCTTCTATCTGCTAACTATATCCTTGATAGAATACCTGCCAAAGATAGAGATAAAATATTCTATGAACTTTGGAAAGGTCATCCACCTCGCTTAATTATTTTCGAGTTTGGGAATGTTTGGCTAAAATTAGAATTTCTGAATCAAAAAAATCCAAAATAGGACCTAAGACTGGATGTTGTCTTTGTTGACTACTCTCTTGATAGCAACATCTATAGATTTCTAGTTATTAACTTCGAAATCTCTTCAATATCAAGTAATATAATTATCAAATCTAGAGATGCAATGTTCTTTGAAAATATATTTCCTTTTAAAAATAAAATTTTTAGATCGACCATCAATCTTCCATCCTCATCTGATTTGCTATCATCCTCTTCTACACCTTTGTTAGCAGATCCAATTCCTGAATCTGAACCTAGAAGGAGCAAGAGAATTAAAACTGAAAAAAACTTTGGTGAAAATTTCTTTACCTACCTAATTGAAGATACTCCAACCTTTTGTCAAGAAGCCATGGTTTCTCCTAATGCACATTTCTGAAAAGAGGCAATAAATAGTAATATTGAATTCATTATTGGAAATAATACTTGGATTCTCACTGACCTACCTCCGGAAATAAATTATTAGGTTGTAAGTGGATCTTAAAAAAGTAGATGAAAACTAACGGAACTATAGAAAAATATAATGTTAGACTTGTTGTTCAAGGTTTTGGTCAAAAGGCTGGTATCAATTTCTTCGATACCTACTCACTTGTAGCTCATATTACTACTATCCGAATTTTTTTAGTTTTAGCTTCCATCCATAAACTCTTTGTTCATCAAATGGATGTTAAGACTGCTTTCTTACATGAAGATCTTAAAAAGAAAATCTACATGCATCAACTTGAGGGTTTTTCTGTGCCAGGACAAGAAAATAAAGTATGTGGACTTGTTAGATCTCTCTATGAATTGAAGCAAGCACCTAAGTAATGGCATGAAAAGTTTGACCAAGTAATTTTATCTTACGGATTCTAAATCAATGAATCAGATAATTGTCTTTATCAAAAATGAGTTGATGATCAACTTGTTTTTCTTTATCTCTATATTGATGATATTTTGATTCCTGTTTTTGATCTGGACTTAATCAATGATATTAAGAACTTTCTATCCCATCACTTTGACATGAAAGACTTAGGTAATGCTGATATAATTCTTGGAATGAAAATATTCGAACTTGTAACTCAATCTGCTTATCCCAATCTCATTACACTCAAAAACTTATTGATAAATTTGGATATTTTGATTATTCTCCGATATCTACTTCATACAATCCTTTTGTCCACCTCTTAAAAAATACTGAAAAATCTATGAATCAAGAAAAATATGCTTAGATCATTGGTTCTTTAATATATCTATCTAACCGAATCAGACTAGATCTTGTCTATGCCATTTTCAGACTCAGCAGATATACTAGTAATCCCAGCACAATTCATTGGAATGCTATAGAGAGAGTATTAGTGTATCTTAAAGGAACTATAAATTTCTCCTTTCATTATACTGGTTATCCAAAAGTTCTTGAGGGTTATTATGATTCAAACAAGATCTCAGACACTTTAGATGTCAAATCTGCTTCTGGTTATATTTTTTTTATGGGAGATAATGCTATATCTTGGCAATCTTCTAAATAAACTATTCTAACTAGGAGCACTATGGAAGCCAAGATTGTTATTCTTAACTTTGCTTATTTTGAAACTGAATGGTTGAAAGAACTTACTGAAATCTCTGTAATATATTTTTCCATTCCTCCTATATTTATTCACTGTAACTCAAGAGCTGCTATAGATTTTTGCAAAAAGAAATTAATAAATACTAAAATGAGTAGACATATTAAAGTAAGATAAAAGTTTGTAAAAAGAAAAAAAAACTTTAAATTATTTCAATAAATCATATTGCTATAGATCTTAATCTTATTGATTGTCTTATAAAAGGTTTAAATAGGATTAAGGTCTTGATATCATTGAGAGGGATATGACTTAATTTATAAAGGACTTTCCAATAGTGGGAACTCAACCTTTGTGATAGGAGATTCCTTGAAGGAAGTTAAATATGATAATAACAAGCTGATTGATTGGTTAGAGAGCACATATGATTTACTTGATATAGGAGTCATAGACTTTATCCCATTCCTATGATGATCAGTGCTCTTATGTAATGGTAAGGAAGAGTTATCTCTGGATGAGACCCAAGAGGTATTCTTCGGGATGTGATACTACACATATCCTTGGAAGGGCTCACCTATATAAAAGTATATGTATATGACCGGGGCTAGAGTATAGGCAATTTCTAGAAACTCTCATGAAAAATTAAGATACTTGTACATGGCCATTAATGTGCAAACCTGCAACATGAGCTTCTATACTGTGTGTACTATAGTAGAAATTTGAGTTAAAGGAACATAGTTCAAGACCCGGTTTACTTCGCTTTCTTTAAATTAATACTATAGATATTAAGTGAAGTTAAGCCATGAAAGACACTTCACCCACTGCACAATATATGTACCTAGCAGAAATTCTTCTTCTATATTGCTTATCTATTTATTTTATTTCATGAATTTTGAGTTTTGAGGGGGATTGTTAGAGTTTGGAGAAAAACTCAAAATTTTCTCAAATCTTTCCCTCAACACCCCTCTTCTAATTATTTAGTCCCACATGGAAAGGAAGCAAAACCTTATGGTAGTTTATATTGATCTTCTCTTTCTTTGGCCTTGTATTATTATGGCCTTCCTCCATGCACGCACACGCAGCCCGGCTCGGTACGCACGCAATTGCAATTGTGACATGTTTATTTTGTTACTTAACTTTAAATTAATTAACCATTAACCCTGATTAACGTTAAACCATAACCGACTAGCCGTTGATTAATTAATTAACCATTAACCCTACTTAATATTAAACCACTAACCAACTAGCCGTTGATTAATTAATTAACTATTAACCTTGTTTAACGTTAAACCATTACTTTAATTAGCCATTAACCCACCGACTAGCCATTGATTAGCGTTAACTCACCATAATAAGTCTATTAGCCCTTAAGTAACACTAATCCATTTTATTTCATCGATGACTTGATTTAATTAGCTGTTAACTCATCTAATTAAAGTACTAGCTGTCGGGTCAGCCCAAATGGCTAGTATTTTGGACCTATAAGAGGACTATTAGAGTGAAAGAAGGGATAAGAAAAAATTTGGTATTCTTATCTATTTCTGTTCTCCAAAATCCTTTTCTCCAAGAAATACTAATCTTATCTTGTTGCTCAATATTTTTCTAATCCTTTTATATAATTTTCTATTTTTACTGTTGGGTGAAACTCTATCATCCTCTTCACGGTCGTGCCTGCAGGAGGGATATCCGGTTATATATTGGGATGAAGTTTTCGAGACAGAACCTGTACGAAAGTTAGGAATCATCTTATAATAGTGCACTACACGCCACCAGTCAACTATTTTTTTCTTTTGTAAGTTTTGCAAATTGATATTACAACTTATTATTACTATTGTTAGATTGTTTGATTCACGATCAGACTCATAGTGGGATAAGGTTTTACAATAAACTTATTCCTAACACTTTTTCTATTTTATATGTTTTAAGTTTTTGAGTGCTTTTTTATTGGTTATTAAATGTGTGTGTATGTTGAGCATACAATATACACAGTTAAGTCAAACTTAGGATAAAAATATATGAAAATTTCTAAATTAGATTGTTCTTTAATGAAAATCCAAAAATAACTGATATCTGATAAACAAAAACAAAGTGGATCATCCCTACAGAATTTCTTAAAAAGACCTGCCCAATCTTTCAGATAACATTTTTGTGCTATTCATGTTAGCTCTTATTTTAGTTCAATATTGGGTGTGTAAATCGATAGGTACAAGTGTCTTTTTTTTTTTTGGAAAATAAAGGTTCAACATCAAGTTAAATCATATAACAAGATCATAGGACCCTTAGGTACATTGAGAACTTGAGATCTGAAGATCAGCATTAACTACAAAAGTAATTTACACGTAATTGATCAGACTTATTACATCACTATCCCATAACTTTTGATATTTGTGTCTAAGTTGCAAGTGCTCTTTTAAAAATAATGTAATAATAACTTATGAGGAACTGAAATATCGCAAATATATGTTTTTTTTTTTCATGTGATGAATTAACTATTTGATTGTACAGCCCTTGATTATAACAGCATCTTGCTGTCCCCAATATTTGAAATTTCCATCCATTGGGGTTCCTCTGCGAAAATAATTTCAATTAATGAGCAAATTGGTTTTAAAGACAACAGAGACGTCCGCCATTGAGTGATGAGTCAAGAGACTTCAAATAAAATGGAAGCGTCTGTAGGAATTTGCATGGTGCTTCCAAGCTTTGGAGAGACTTGGAAGATCATGACAGGAATGCTGGAGGCGACCCTTGAGGCTTGGGGGCATGTCCCAAGCGGGTCCTGAATATATTCCAGGGATTTCCTGGAAGTGTTCCAGGGATACTCTGAGTCTGAGGTTGAGAAAACTAGTGAGACATGGATGTACATGGGCTCGGATTTGGATTTTCTCGAGTGACTCACAGGGGAAGTTTTTTAGGGCTAGGTCGGTTGTGACCTAGGGTTATATCTTTATATGTATATAAAGAACGACGGAATGTCGGAAAATAAAGAGTAGACGCGATCCCTTTTTTCCTCCAGAAAAATCCTAGTCTCTCTACTTCTTGGTTCTTTCTCGTGCGTGCAGCCCCATGAAGGCTCGTCTCCGCGACGGGAGCGGATGACGCGCCCCATCTCTTCCCTGGTGAATGTTCTCTTTCTGTCATGGCGGCATCAAGGAGGATCCCGGGCATTCGTGGAGCGGGTTTGCTCCAACAATTGGTATCAGAGCAACCTTGATGCGGTGGCATGAAGGATACAGGGAAGAGGACGTCACGAGAATGGTGCAGATCTGGAGGTGAGGGCCTGCTGCCCTCCCTGTAAACGGAGATGGAGAAGGAGCAGATCCGGCGTGGATCTAGGTGACGCACGGAGCAGTGCATTGCAGTGCACGGTCGCGGGTAAGGACAGCGGCGCAAGGGCGATGCAAGGCGGCTTGGGCGAGAAGAACCGCGCAGGACGTCGCAGCGTGCTCTCGCGGGCGCGGGCGCAGCAGGCGCGGGCACCGCGCGATGGCCGCAGCAGGCGCGGCGCAGAGGTACGGGCACAACCGTGGGCACGGCGCAGGGAGCGGGCTTGCCGGTGCGAGAGCAGCGCAGGGCGGCACTGGGCAGCGCCGTGCACGGCGCAGGGCCAGGGCTCGGGCGCCGCGCTACGGCAGCAGCGGGCGCGGCGCAGGGTGGCGCGGGCGCGTCGCCGGTTGCGCGAGATCGGGGCAGATCCCTCGGCGCGATGCCGGTCGCGGGCACTGGCTCGGTCGCAGCTTCGCGGGAGCGGCGCGGGGCCGGCGTGGATGCGCGGGAGGCATCGCGGGAGGTCACTGGAGGTGGCGCGGCGGCCGGGAGGCGACGGCGGCGGCCGGGAGGGGCTGCTGTCCACGGTTCCCTGCCGTGGACCGGCAGCCATGGCAGCTCGTGGACCGGCTTGGCGTGCGTGGATCGGCGGGCTGGTTCATGGTGAACCGGCCAATTAGGTTTTCAAGTCACTCTCTGCTCTGAAAATTATGCTGATTGGATTTTCGGCGATTCCAGGCTCAATTGAACTCTGATTTGAGCCCTGTATGCGCCGTTGTACTCCATGTTTCGAGCTCATGTTGAGATAGGTTGGATCCACTGATGGAGTCAGTTCACAGGTATGTAGAGATCGTGGCTCAGCGGCTATGTGTACGAGCAGCACGTGCAGGATGGTTCCATCTTCGGCATTCCTTGACGGATAGAGGTTCGTGATAGCGGGAGTAGTGAGGAGGTTTGCTGGAGGAGCGGATCTCGCCGAAGATGATGGGTCCGGTGGTGCAGGAGCTCACGACGGTGGTGCAGAGCTGTGGGTCCTGTGCTATGGAGCACTAGCAGGTCGGGTGATCTACGATTTAGCACAGGTGGAGCGTTACATACTGGAGATATTTCAGAGCATGGGGATATTTCAGAGCATGAGTGATAGCTCCATCGATAGTAGACCAGGCTCTTGGTCACTGTGGAGGAGAGCGATTGGTAGGTCTCCAGCTACCTTGATCGTGATGGAGCTGGACGTGGATGGTATCCCGCGTGGTTGGAGGTCGGTCTCGGGAGATGGGTATCTCAGGGAGACCGGGGTACATCAGCAGAGGCGGTGCCAGGGGCAGCTCAGGGAGACAGGAGACAGTCTCAGGGAGCACCGGAGGTATCGGGCAGTCGGGAGTGTCCTAGTATGGCGGCTTTTGTCTAGGGACAGAGACTGGAGCTGATGGGGCTGGAGCTCAGGGAGACCGGGGATAGGTCTTAGAGAGCGCCAGGGACATCATGCAGCCGGGAGACAGGCTGAGACATGATGGAGTAGCCGTTGGGATGGTTGCTGAGTCAGTCGCTGGGTTAGAGGAGTTGGGATGAGCTCCTGGGTTTCGGAGGTTCCTGCGAGGATGCAGAGTATCTGAAATGGTCTCGAAGGGGTTCGCAGTGATGCGGAGGATCCGAGGAGGTGCGACTGGGTACGAGGTTCAAGTGCAGGCTCAGCAGGGCAGCGTTGAGTTGCTGGTCTCGGGATTTCTTTCTGTGGCATCAGGGGGACTTCAGTCTCAGGTGGAGCATCGGTAACAGGTGGCTTCACGAGTGGAGCAGGTTTTGACACATGTTCAGAGCGGGATGTGCATGGAGGACCATATCCTTGCACAGACATCAGGGGTGCACTTAGCCAAGTGGAGCGGAGAGTGCAGAGTATGGTGTGGCTCTGTGGAGATTGTGTCAGGTAGAGCTCTAGTTACAGCGGGTGCCGATTCAGGTTCGCTGGGTTCTCTCCAAGGAAGTCCAAGAATAGACTGATGCAGCTGCCATGCAGAAGAAAGACTACAATCGATGGTGCCAGGATACAAGCGAGGGTTTTCAGCTGTGGAGGTGGTCATCTCAAAGGCCTCCATGTGAATTCAACAGCTGAAGAATGTTGGCAGAGACGAGTATATCCGCACGGAGCTGTCAAGACACGCAATTACAGCAGGATTGTGCGTGGAGGACATTGCCAGGTTTGCCAAAGCTTGGAGGCACCAAGGTGGAGATTGTAGGGATTTGCGTGGTGCTCCCAAGCTTTGGAGAGACTTGAGAGACCATGGCAGGGATGCTGGAGGTGATCCTTGGGGCTTGGGGGCGTGTCCCAAGCGGGTCCTGGATGTATTCCAGGGATTTCCTGGAGGTGTTCCAGGGATACTCTGAGTCTGAGGTTGAGAGAACCAGTGAGACATGGATGTACATGGACTCAGATTTGGATTTTCTCGAGTGACTCAGAGGGAGGAGTTTTTTAGGACTAGGTCGGTTGTGACCTAGGGTTATATCTTTATGTGTATATAAAGAACGATGGAACGTCGGGAAATAAAGAGTAGACGCGATCCCTTTTCTCCTCCAGAAAAATCCTAGTCTCTCTATTTCTTGGTTCTTTCTCGTGCATGCAGTCCCATGGAGGCTCGTCTTCGCGACGGGAGCGGATGGCGCGCCCCATCTTTTTCCTGGTGAATGTTCTCCTTCTATCATGACGGTATCAAAAAGGATCTCGAATATTCTGTGAAGCGGGTTTTCTCGAACAGCGTCCACCTAACATGAAGATGTCTCGGCTGATATGTAGCTCTCGGGCAAAAAAATTGAAAAGCAAGCAATTGTATGATTTCTTTTTTTAATAAAGCTTGATCCTTTCTCAAACCCTATAATGGGCAGGTGCCTCGTCCACTGGACCATCTTTTTTTTTAACATAAGTAAACTTAAACTGTTGAGGGCTGTACTCCCAAACACCCCTCCAGTCAACAATACTTTTAATTAACTGGACTCGCTCATCATTCTATATCTTTTAGGTTAAAGACTACACAAGTATCAATTTCTTTATTGTTACTAGCATTAAAGAATGAAAAAATGGAACCATCAGATCCAAAAACCTCTTTGGTCCTGAGCACCCACTTCTTTACTGAATTTCAGACGGTTGTCAATAAAATGCTGGTGAAGATCTAAAATTTCTGCTACATGGACACACTCCTACCATGGATTTATACACAATAATACACAAATGAATAGCTTTACTGTTGAAGGATCACATGATGCAATATTTGGATATTTGTCACCCATAATTAAGAAGAGATGGTTGTCTATTATTTAGCTAAATCTCTATGCACAAGGTATTTGAAAGTTGATTTGCACGGCGACCATTCAACACACTTATCAAGCGTTCTTTTAAGGCATTCTCTGATGGCTTTTTGCTGGGGTTCTGGCATGCAGTTGCAAACCATCTCCATGAGGCCAGACAATTCTAGATAGGCATCTTTCGCATAGCAGTATAAAATCTTTGGCAGAACAATCTTCTTTTCCTTTCGGACCAAGACATTAACTTGAATGAACTCAGCTTTGGCAAGATCAAGCTCCTGATAGATACCTTTGGCAGTGTAGAGTCGAACCTAAAACAGTCAATACAGCATTACGTTCAGGTCCAGCTCAAAGAAGTTTGAAAGAACAATTTTTTAGATTCATAAATAATTGAATGCAGAGAGATTATAATATGAAGTTTGGCTCAAACTCATACAGGAGGATCAGAGCATGCTCCTGAACAAAGAGCAAAATGCACAAGTGGCTCGGGACGATTGAGAGCATATGGATGCCTGCCATTCCCGTTCATGAACTTTACTGCTGGTGAGAACAGTGAGCGCAGCCACTGCATATGTATGTTAAGGAACAAAAGTGAGCATAAACACTTTGCTTCTATGTGGTTGAGAATTCAGAGCCTACATTCATGAGATGGAACATCGTCTGAAGGAGTTTTGAGTACAATTCAGAGAATGTGTTCATGTGCTTGTGAATCTTGTATTTCTGGTTCTTAATCAGATAGTTCTCTTTTAATTGGTGGCTATAACTCCAGGCACAAGGACCTGCCAACAAGACCATACAATGGGAAGGGAAACCTATAATACTTATGGGTTCCTCAAACTCACTCACAAATTAGAAAGCAACCTGTCAAGTTCCTTTGAGACTTGGAAGGAGTTGAAGTGAAGAGGAAAGAGGCAAAACTTAACACACTGAGCTACTTGTTGTCTGTATTTTATTAATGACAGTCAAAAACATGGCAACCATTTAAAAGTAATGGAACAGAAATAGGAATGACTTATGTTAGGCAATCAGCACTGACCTAGACATTATTTATTTTTTTACTTTAAGTAGTACACTAAATCATGCCAGATCAGTTAGTCCAAATACAGATCGTTGGCCCCTCTCTTAAAATGCTGCCAGACTTGAGGATGCCAACTAAGTTGGTAAAGACACTGGGTGTCCATCCAACTGATCCATCAGCCTCACCACCTCATCCTAGTTTCAAAGAAAAAAAGAATGTTGCTAGACATAGCCCCCAAATTAATAAGAAAATGGAACGTGTCTGACTGAAATCTTCCGAATAGAGACCTCTTGCCTTCATATTTATTTAGAGAGAATTTTGTTTAGATGACTCCGAATTTAGTCAACTGAAAAGCTTGACAACTATCGATGCATCTGGCTACTACAAAAACAAACATATACATTTATCCATTAAATTTAAATTTTCAAAAATATATATTGGATAAATTGTTGGGTAATAATCTAAATCGAACTTAAAGGTGATGGGAAGACGAGAGACGTACCAATGCTGGACGATGAGTTTGACATCCAAGAATTGAACTCTGAATAGCATAAGCATTTATTGAATGCCCGCCCACATTATAGGTTGCCTGTCAACGGAAATCAACATAACTTAGAGAAAGATCAAATTTTTGGTCAAGTTATGACTTAGCATACCATAATGCTTACTTTTAGGATTGAATATGTACTCTTCATGTGTTTCTCATGCAGTCCATAAGCTAGAAATGCCTGAACAATCTCACAAAACATGATAAAATAAGTCTATAATATAACATACAAGATATATTGCTTATGTCTCAAGAGAAAAAGTATGTGCAACTATCTTCTAATCTCAAGATGAACCCTAGTATGAACATACATGCATCACCAAAGCATTGTGAATGTTGATCCAGAAAGCAAGTTGCTGATCATGCTTCATCTTTCTTGGGTCAATCTTCTCTAGATGTTGAATAAGGGATCTATGACAGACACAATTATCAAACAAATTAAGTAACTTGCAGTAAGCCATATCTTCTTATCCTACAGCTTTTAAATATTTTCGTGATCGTTGAGGTGATTAATTACCTAAATATGTTGAGCATCTTAGAGGCGTAACCAAATCTGTCACCATCAATATGTATCTGCGGAATTTCTACCATATCACTGTACCAAAAGCTCTTGACTTTAAGTGATTCAAATTGAGAGGGACTTGCTGTAGCTTCATAGTGGCACTGAGGACTCCAATTATCACAAGGATCCTGTGGAGAAAATGTGCTAGAAGAGGACACAGATGGAGTAGGTGAAGCCATCTGCTCAACATGTTGAGCTGGAGGATTTGCAAGTTTGCAGTAAATAGCAGAAATGCATCGGATAATATCTTCAGAAAGTTTGCAACAAATCTCAGGCACAGGTCGGTGATGGAGGCACCAAGATGATGTGCCAGACTTCGATGTCCAGAAACAGATTTTGGTATGTCCTGCAAAATGGTCGACATATTTGAAGCATGAATCAGATGATACCCTTTTGGTAAAGTTACACACTTCCTGTAACAATGCAAATTAGAACACCATTTGTGTATGTTGGAGGCCACTTATAATAGATTCAGAACAGGGAGAGAAAATGACACACTCAAATGAAGTTTATGGGCACATAGGAATCACTACAAATTATACCGAATCATGCTAACAGTTGACAAAAGCAAAACTGTATTTCATGGAAAGGGGGGTGTTGTCTTTATCATGAAAATTGAGCAACTTAGGTTCATAATATGCAGGATGACAAAAGAATAAGTTTTTACAAATTATGTCAAGCAGGATAATACATACCAAAGCCCAAAATATGTGGTTACTTTTAAAGTGTTGAATAAATCAAGCAATTATATAAAGCTATAAGCAGTTAGTTCACAACCCTGAATATAGGAAGTGAACAATTTTAACTTTTAAATGTCCAAATTTGGAACTTTCCGCAAAGCTCACAAAGCATCAAAATTAACTATGAGATAATAAAAATCATTCTACATTCAACAGTAAAGAGAAAGCAGAATAGTATTTTTCACAATCCTTAGATATAAATGATGACTGAAAGGATAAAACAGCTATGCATATTTCTAATAAAGAGCCTCATATATGGGCTTACATTCTTGAGATCTGAACTAAATGCCAAATCATGTGCAGGAGAATGTTCAGTATGCTTTTCATTGGAGGCACTCTCCTCAACTCTCTCAAGGCTTTGAGAATGACATGATTTGTCAACTACTGGATCAGGACTAATGGAATGAGTTGCCTGATGTGATATCTGAATTGTAGAATCTTGTCTTAAATGTCCTGCATGACATTCTACTGGAGACCTAGAGGCATGGCTTGCAGCAGTAGAGGAGCTAGCTAGATATTGGTCAAAAGCAGTCCGGTATAGTGATAGAAGGTACCGTTCCAAATGCATTACTTCCAACTCAAGAGCGGAGATCTCCTTTACTAATTCTACAACAGACTGCATGGAACATACAGAAAGGTCAGTCATTTGCAAAATCACAGTCAATAGGTATATGTGTAGTTGTAATTTACATTGTCAGGAATTACAGGGCACATGGATGACAAGGGAAGTCATGCTTTGAATAAATAATATTATTATCTAGCAACAATAGAAAATGGTTAAATTATGTTTGTTTAGCATGAGGATAACCAGCCACAATAGAACCATTTGAATGATCATAGTTAGTCAAATAAATAATAATAACCCACAAGCCACTTCAGAAATATTTGGGATTGGTTACAATTTCCTTCTTTGCCATTCATTTCTATTAAAGGATAGATCAATTGTCAACACAAGCTTCGCAAGCTTATTTGTCACAAACTCACAACCCCCCCCCCCCCCCCTCCAAAATAATAACTGATCCTTCCAATTTTTGTCATACATTTCCCCTAGCATTCTCAACACCAACACTCATCTTATGTACTTGACCCTGTTGAGCCAAAACGGCAAGGTATTTACATATCTCAGTACCACCATCACCCATCATATTACCAGGCTGACATGGCAGTCAGCAATGAATGAAGTACAGGTGTGGCTTGGTGGTGTCAGTGGGCCCTGCCTAATGCTCAGCCAATCGCTGATTTCCACATTGGACTGGTGAACTGAGTGGTGATATGGTGGATGATCTTTAGTATTTTCCTTATTTCTCATGCAATACTGTTCAACAGAAAGAGTATCCAACAAAAATAAGGAACTCTGAACTCTGAAGGATTTAAGAATGTAGCAGTAACTCACTAGTTTCATTAGCACTCTATTTTTTAACATGTTCTTGTATAAAACCATGCAATTACAAATTACATAGATTAAGATTGCAAAATCAAGCAACTGCATTAATTTTGTTTGTTTTGCATTCACTTAATTTATTCTTTGAATAAGATATTCACTTAAGTTATTCTTTGAATAACATATTCGCTTAAGCTACTCCAATACAGAAATCTACCTTAGATTGTCGAAAACTCGAAACATTTAAATACAAGAATTTAATAACAGGCATGTATTTAATGACTGTTAAACTAAATCTTGGATCCTACAAAAAAATCATGTATCCCTAAATCTGAAATAAGTCTTATGAACAACCTTGGAAACTGGAGTTTCAGTTGAAGCAATAGACATTCTGGAGGCATACCCTGATGTTCCCTCTTGAAAGCACATAGGATTTTGGTCATGTAATATTCTCTCTATGTGGATAGTCTGCATGGTGATATTTTAATAAGGAAACATGAGATTTACAAACATTTATCCAAGATAACATATACATTTACACAACCCATCCTTCTTGAACTTCCAGTGACTTCAATTTTCTAACAGAGCAGCTAAGTGAATAGAAAAGTCTCCTATTCATTTCCTATTGCTGAGGAAAACATTATGTTATACATGCTTGACTGGCACATCTACACACTATATAATATAATCAGCTAGAAATGTACTGAAAATAAAAATAAATAAATCCTTTGAAGTTAAGAAAGGAAATTTCTTGAAGTAAATCAACATCAGATCTTAGTCCAATTGTTTGGAGACAAATGTTTTGATGTCTCTTCAGTTAGTTATCTTAATGGTAGTATAATCATGCCAAGAAAAAAAACTTGTTTAACATGAGCTTTCACTGATTTCTAGCAAATTTAACATTTAATAAATTAAAATTGTAATCCTAGAAATATTCTAGTTGGCATGCCCTGAAAAACCAGTCATTGATTTTAACTATTAACTAGCACCATTTTAGCAGAGCACATTATCATGCATCAGTACTAAAGGAATTCTTCCTTGAAAGGGCTTAAAGAAGTTTTTTTTTTTTTTTTTGAGATGACAGAAGAAATTTATCAATCTCCATCTCTTGAAGCTTCGAAGTAGAACCAAATTAAATGATAACTTCATGGCTTAAAGAAAGCATGAATCCCATAGAAATGATGTTAAAAAAAAAAAAGCCAAGTTGGCAGTGATCAACTCACCAATAATAACTGGACTAGTTTGGCCGAGGCTTTGTAATTTTTAAAAAACAATACTTTATAATTTTATGTTATCACTACATTTTGTCAACTCATGAACTTATGGTTTTCTCTTTTATGGAAATGAGAAGTTTTGGGTGTAAGCTCTACCATTATCCAAGCATTACATGGATAGTCATACAAAGCAAGGCCTTACCGCTAAGAATTATACATGGAAATTATTTTGATAAGAAGAGCTTCCCCTATCACATATGATGAATCAGATGTCTACTTGTTACTTCTTTTTTCTTCACTATAACTCCTGGCTCATTCTGATTGAAACTCAGCAATATCTTCAGAAACTTTATTTGGACTTGGTATGAATTGTGTTTCCACCAATCATGGACAAGAAAAAAGAGCAAAGTTCCAATGGAGTGGGATAAGATAAATAGAAGAAATTTTAGAAAGACATTTCCATGGAAAAAGTAAATGGTGGAGATATTTATTTCTTGCTTGAATGGTTAAACTAATGAGTTGCTCTTGCTTGGAGAATTCCTTTTGTAGTTTGCTACTTCCTTTTGAATCTCAAAAAACAGCCCCCGCCCCCTCCCCCCGCAAAAAAAAAAGAAAAAAGAAACACACACACACACACACACACACACACACACACAAAAAAAAAAAAAAAAGGAAGAAGCTGACCTAGTTTGCTACTTTGTACAGGGGCTTCCCCTTTTGTTCTATGCTGTTTTATTGTTCGCTAATTTTTCTGATAAGTAGGCCTTTTTAAATGCACACTCAAGGCTTGATTTAAGTTCTCCTTTTGAATATCAAAACAAAAGGGTGAAAAAAAGCTTATGCATACCATGAAATGATTGTTTCAGCATTCTAGTTCTTGGACCACAATATCCATTCCCAGCGGAAATATAAGATATGACTCAATGAAGATCAGAGTTGGATACTTACAGGGTTGTGGTAGGATATCCGAGGTGAGATGTTTAATATATCTTCATACACTCCCGATATGCTGAAACTGAATGTGCAATAATGTCAAAATAAGGCATGAGACCATATCAATATTGCAAGCAACAATACCAAGATTACAGAAAAGAAGATACATGAAAACACCTTGGTTTGAGATTTAATTTACTTCTTTTGTTTAAGAAGTAAGAGATTTAAGATACTTTGATTCTGGTGGAGGAAACTTAAAGAATTGGAGTGCTTTCAGAGCAAGTTAGCAATATAGATTCTTGGAAAAATTGGTATTAATTTGCATATTTACAAGAGTTACTAACTTTTACCATCTCTATTGTAATTTGAGAGAGGTGTAAAGATATGGAATAAATGTTGTCATTTATGTCTAACGCAAAAGCAAGCTATAAATGAATTAGCCTGAAATAATAGATGGAAGTAGTAGTTAGAATAATAAAATCACATGAACTTAATACACAAAAGATAGGTTACAGAGTAGCTTTTATGGTCCATAATTTGGGAGATATGTCAATCAATGGAAAGACTGTTTATACAGAAGCGAGGAAAAAGAATGTGAAGTTGATGAACAAGAACTCTCTGAGTATCTTTCCCAAACAGAGAAGACAATGTAGCTAATGTGTTGACAAGCATTCAAGGGCTTGTATTTGTCAAGACATGACTGGTGGAGATAGACATGCTCATAAGCATGTATATAAGCATTTTATTCTCAACAGAAGTAATATACTTCAAACATCTTTCCGTTATCATGTCTGGTGATTTACTCAATTCACTTTTGGCAAGCAACTCCAGTAGATTTCCTATACTTTTTGGTGGAAACAGGTCAGCTTCCCCCCTTTGCTTTAAAAACTTGTAAGCACAGATAATTCAAGATCACTCTGAAGCATGGCATATCCAAAGTTTTACTGAATGCTACTTTTAAGCTTATATCTACTTCAGAAGAAAGAAAACCAACAATCGAAGGCAACATATGCAAACAGAGTCAGATTGACAAAACAACAAATGGCTAACATGCTTTGTAAGTCCAGTGTCACAAAATTCCACTTTATATTGAGAAAATCTGCCGTGAAAAAAAGTTGACAACTCCATTAGGGCTGGCCAGGCCTCGGGCATGATAGCAATATGCCAACATACCTCCAGAAATACCTTCTATTTTAGTAGAAAAGGTGGATTTACTTATCAATTTCCATCAGGATCTAACAGATGATAATGGCTATGAAGTACATTAAATTTTCTATTTGCATATGAATATCCAGAGAGTTTACTGATTATCAACACTAAAATAAGGTTAAATTGACATGGATTCCATGCAGTGCTTTCTCACCAATAATAAGAGACATGGTGTTATTGTTGCTGTGAATGGCAAACTTTTCTGTCACAGAATTATCCATTTGACACCCAATTCAGTCAAGAAAGCAATTTATCATTACCCACCATATAATTATTTTTAAGGAAAGTTGGTCAAAATTTATCTCTATTAATTATTCAAAATGCATGTTCATTAATTTGTAAAATCTATATCTTTACAGAGAAAAAAGAACTTGGCAGTATATCTGAGCATTTTAATCAAAATATCTACCTGTGGAAATGCTGCTCCCGGATGGAAGAACATGAGTGGCAATTAATTCCTGGGTTTTCCATGATATCTCCTCCCTTTGAAGTGTCTGTTTCGTTGGTCCTCTGCATTCCTAACTTTCCAAAAACCTGCGAACCCAATCAGAATATGTTAGCCCATGAACTAAAGGAATACAAAATTACCACTAAACCAATAACAGAAACCATTTAGTTCAGATTCTCATAAAACCTTAGCTAAAAGTGCAAACATAACCCACCATAAAGAAGAACATGACCAATATAGACAAACCTACAATTCAAGAGAATCCAGGAAATGGAAAATGCCCATGAATCCAAGCTGGAACTAATGAGGAAGGGAGAAGAAAGCTCACCTAAGAAGTCCAGAGGCTATCCTTAGCGAGCCTTTTATGTGAATCTGGGAAATAAGCACCTCATATAGAGAACCCCTCTAGCTGCACAAATTTTTTTTGGGAAATGAAAGAGAGAACAATGGGCAAAACAAGGTAGAAGACACTTCTGATAGCGATGGGGGAGTTTTAGCTTAGAGTGAGGGAAAAAATAATTCTAATAGAAATAGTATATAGAAACAATGAACGGCATCCAGACAACCAAACTCCGAAAGTGAAGATGACCCACCTTAAAAAAAAAAAAAAGAAAGATAATAACTTGATTAATAACCGAATTCAGTGGAAAGACTGCTAACAATTCCCATGCCCACGTATAAAAAAACCTTTAAGGGCGGCCATTAGGTAAGAAACAACCAGTGGTTATGACAAGGACATTGTCACAGCAGAGGAGCAGCAAGCTCTGTTAGGGACTACCAATGATTAATCTACAAAGAGAACTAAAACATACCATCTACCGACCTCCATTAGATGAAAAGTGATGTAATACAGTTTATTAATTGATAGTGAAGCAATAAGCCCGACAAATCCATTAGCCATGGAATCTTCCAAGGTGACCAAAGGGCACTACCTATGGAAAGATCGCACTGGGATAACTTTTCAGCTTTCTCTGAGCTTTTGGTGCCATAGGAGGAAGGGAGAGAGGAGAATACCCATGTCATCTTGAATTTTAATGGTAGCTCCGGCTCCCAAGCAAGCTGCCCGCGATCTAAGCTTTAGATTTTTAAGGAAGTAAATAGCTACGGTGAGGTCACCAGCTGAGCTGGTGCGTTGGACTGGCGGATTTATGGTCTTGGCAGAACCAGATGCCCCTCGGGAGATACCTTTACCAAAAGTGCTCCTGCCATACATTTTGACTCGGAGGCAGTACATGGACTGCATTTTGTTCATAAGTATTTTTTTTTTTTTTGGAAAAAGATAAGAGAATACCATGCACAGGTAATAAGTCTAAATTATATCAAGTTTTATTTGAAATGAGATTATATACAGAATTGATACCAAAAATATTGAACAAATTATATATAATATATTATTTTTTTTGCAAAGCTGATACGGAAACAACTTTACGTTGCTCATGTGAGGCAGCAATATGATGTTGCTATTCTGATTGCACTTAATCATGCATGCAATAACGGAGGACCACAGGTCTGAGATCTATAACAGACTTCAGGCTGGTTTGATCTAATAATGAGCCATTGTTGGGCGGTATGGACCTTTCAATGAGTCAAATACCGTAGACCCACATACTAAACCAAACCAGCTAGCTTGATAGTTTTTAATTCCTCCTTTACTTGCCGGACCAACTCGGTCACATTTAATTTGGTTGTTTTGTCTTTTATACTCCTTGTCCTCTTTGGCCTATCACGGATGCATGAATGAAGCTTATTAGATATCATGCATTATAAAATATAAATTTTTAATAAATTATTCAACAAAATTTTATGCATTCAAGACTTTGATGCCAGCTCCCGAATCCATGCTTTAATGCCAACATTATCATTAAATCATTATAATAATCACAAGTATATCACATGGGCCCATTATTTTTCTTCTTGAACATTCTCAATACCTTCAAATTAAACTTGCATGCATTTCATTAGAAAGTCCATGCGAACTTACTTATCCCTGATATACATGTGCATTTGTTTTTGTGTTGTTACGCCCGTACGGCTTGTCCCGGGTCGGATCGGCTTCGGGCGCCCGGTCGGCCAACTCCCGTGTAGAGTCCGACCCCATGGTGGCTGACCCGGGAGCTTCGCGGACTGGCGGGTGCCTCACCGTCCGCGCATCGTCCCTCTTCACGGCCCCGGTCGGCTCCTGGGGTCCTGCCGATGGCCCCGGTCGGCTCCTGGGAGACCAGCCGACCCCAGCTCGAAGCTTTTAGGAGCCACTCTTCCCCTCCTCGATAAGCTCTGACATTCTGTTATAACAAACTCCAGCGCGTGGCCACGACCCTTGTTGCTAGGCCACCACTCTGACACTTCTGCCACACCGCCAGCCTACGACCTCGCCGCCACGCCCCTTCTGGGGGCATAGTCGGGCTTTCCCTGCTTGCTCTGCAACGGAATTTGGCAGTATTCCGTGCCTATAAGAGGCACCTAGGGGACCTCCGTGAAAGAAGGTAACGCTTTTCCTTCCTCTTCTCGAGCTCTCTTTCCAGCTTCTTCCCGTTCCGTTGCTCCAACCCTCCTCTAATTAAGCATCGGAGTGTCCCTCGCCGGAGACCCTCCGGTGCCCAGGGACCTTTTTTGCAGGTTGGCCGGTCGAGGAGCTCTCCAGCGCGTCCACCAAACTCGGTCCAGGAGGAACGGTGGCAACATATTGGTGCTAAAGGAAGGGGCTTTGAACCTTCGTTACGCCCCTTCTCTAAAAGGGAAGAGTGACAGGAAAGACGCAGCAATGGTAAAAAGAAGAACCCGGAGTGTTTCTGCAAGGGGAGGACGCTCCCACTAGGGGCCTGGTGCACACCACGCGGAGAGCAATGTCGCCGCTACCGCTGAGCCCACCATCACCAAAGGCTGCAGCAGTTCCAGACACTGGTAAACCGCATCTAAACACTTACCTCTGCGGTCCAGCGCTTCCAGGAGATAGCGGATCATCAGCAGCAGCCGCCGATGGCTTCCTGCGTCAATCACCAGCCGATGGCGGGCGACAACTGGCGGCCGGAGGCGCCTCCACCCCCGTCCCACGCAATTCCAAAACTCCAGGGGTCCATGAGGGCCCGCGCTGAAGGAAAGAGGGCAAGGTCGGCCTCCCCCTCTTTTGCTGATTCTGTCCCTCTGGACGGCCGGCACCCTGCTGCGGACCCGCATGACTATGGAAGTAAGATTATGCGCATGGAGGAGCGCATCGCCGAGATAGCCGAACGGTAGAACAATGGAGGAAGGCCGGTGCACGACACTCGCCCGTCCTTCTTCGCAGAGATTATGGGGGAGTCAATCCCCAGACACTTCAAGATTCCACAGGTGGATCCCTTGGATCATCTGGGCACCTACAAAGCCCATATGATGGTATAGGGCACATCTGATGCCCTCCACTGTATCGCCTTCTCGGCGACTTTGAAGAAGGTTGCACGGATGTGGTTCTCCACCATTCATCCAGGTACGATCCATTCTTTTTCTCAGCTCGAGACCCTGTTTCTTTCTCGTTTCAGGACCTGCAATCGGACTCCAAAGAACACCGACTGCCTTTTTCTCATTCAACAAACGGAGGGAGAGACCCTCCGGGAATACATGGCCCGCTTCAACTCGACCGCCCTGGAGATCCCTGACCTAAATGAAGCGGTGGCCATGTCGGCTTTTAAGAGGGGGCTTCACTCATCCAGACTTACATTTTCCCTGGACAAGAAGCTCCCCACAAGCTACACCGACCTGTTGGCCAAGGCACACAAATACGCCTTGGCGGAAGAGCAATCGGCGAGCAGGTGCCAGGCTGAGGGGAGGTCGGTCCCGAAGAAGCGGGGCAATAAGGCCCCAGCAGCACGACCTCCTGGTGACGACGGTCAATTTGCCCGGCACCAGAGCCCCAAGCTGCGAGACTACCTCAAGCGGTTCAACAACTATGCGCCCCTCTCTTGCCGTAGGAGAAAATTTTGATGGAGATTGAGATCGAGGCCTTCTTCCAAAGACCTCGGCCGATGAGAGGACCCCTCACCTCCAGGAACAAAAACAAGTACTGCCGGTTCTACAAGGACCATGGGCATGATACGGAGGAATGCCTCCAGCTGAAGGACGCCATCAAGGACCTCATTCACAGGGGGTACCTGAACAAGTACGTCCGACCCCGATGGGATCGGGCTGGGACTTCAACTGCCAGAGACCCCCCAGGGGAAGCTGAGCTCCCCAACCAGCACCCAACTGATGGAGGCGTTGGCATGCTGCACCGAAAGTCTGACTGGGGGCGGAAGGAGGACCTGGACATTGCAAAGAGGCCCAGGGGATCTAATGCAATCAGTTTTTCTGATGAGGACCTCCTGGAGCCTCCTCTCCCTGGCGATGACCCTGTGGTTGTGTCGGCTATCATCGCCAATTATGATGTAAAGCACGTCCTTATTGATAATGGAAGTTGTGCAGAGATTTTGTTGTATGATGCTTTCATTCGGATGAACCTGTCCAGGTCCAGACTGTGGGAGTCCATGGCACCACTTACTAGCTTTGGAGGTAACTCCGTTGGGGTTGAGGGCGAAATTGCCTTACCTGTCACCCTTAGGACTGAACCCTTCCAGTGAATTTTCTCCGTCAATTTCGTGGTTGTCCGTACGACATCGGTGTATAACACAATCCTAGGACGACCGGCCCTCAACAAGTTCCAGATTATTGTGTCTACTTACCACCTGTTGGCTAAGTTTTTGACCCGTGACAAAGTCGAAGAGATGAGGGGGGACCGTAGAATGGCCCGGCAATGCCTTGCTATCCATGATAGGCAGTTGGACGAGCACCCTACACTCGAGCAGCTGGATTCCAGGGACGAAGCCGACAGCCACGGTCGGCCTCTCGAGAAGATTGTATTTGTGCCCCTTAAGGAGGATGATCCTACGAGGGTCCTCCAAATAGGGGGCACCCTGGACGAGAGAGCTAGGCAGGAGCTGGTCGGCTTCTTGAGGAAGAATGCGGACGTCTTCGCCTGGTCGGCGTCCGACATGCCGGGCATCCCGGCGGACGTCATCACCCATCAGCTCAGGGTGGATCCCACTTACAGGCCCGTTCAGCAAAAGAAGAGGAGCTTCGCCGCCGAAAGGTAGAGGGCCATTGAGGAGGAAGTAAAGAAGCTTCTTGATGCTGGCTTCATCAGGGAGTCTCACTACCCGGAGTGGCTGGTCAACGTCGTTATGGTGAAGAAAGCTAGCGGGAAGTGGAAGATCTGTGTAGACTACACGAACCTCAACAAGGCGTGTCCCAAAGACAGCTTCCCCTTGCCAAAAATTGACCAATTGGTGGACGCGACGACCGGCCACCAACTTTTGAGCTTCATGGATGCTTTCTCTGGGTACAACCAGATCAGGATGCATCCCGAAGATGAGGAGAAAATGGCCTTTGTCACGGACAGGGGCATGTATTGTTACAAGATGATGCCCTTTGGTCTGAAGAACACAGGCGCCACCTTCCAAAGGCTGATCAACCGGGTTTTTGAAGCTCAGCTGGGCAGGAACATGGAGGTGTACGTCGATGATATGATTGTTAAAAGCCTCCATAAAGCCGACCACATCAAGGACCTGCAGGAGTCCTTTGATGCATTAAGACGCCACAAGATGAAGCTGAATCCTGCCAAGTGTATTTTCGGGGTGACTTCTGGGAAGTTTCTCGGCTTCCTAGTTACTCAAAGAGGAATCGAAGTTAACCCTGAAAAGATCAAGGCCATCATTGACATGACCCATCCAACCACCAAGAAGCAGGTGCAGGAGTTTACGGGTCGTATTGCTTCTCTCAGCCGTTTCATCTCCCGGTCGGCTGAGAGGTCCCTCCCATTCTTCAAGACTTTGCACCGGTCGGACCGTTTCCAATGGATTGATGAATGTCGGTTGGCCTTCGAAGCCTTGAAGGACTATTTGAGAAATCTCCTAATCCTGGCCAAACCAACGGAGGGGGAAGTGTTGTATTTGTACCTGTCGGCCTCTCACGAAGCCGTCAGCGCTGTCCTCATGCGCGTGGAGGAAGGCGGTCAGCAGAAACCTGTCTATTACATCAGTAAGGTCTTCCACGATGCTGAGGTCAGGTACCCCAAGGTGCAAAAACTGGCGTACTCATTGGTCATAGCGGCTAAATGCCTCCGACCCTACTTTCAGGCGTACCCCATCATAGTGCTGACGGACCAACCCCTCAGGGCGATCCTCCGAAGCCCCGATACCTCCGGGCGACTTGCCAAATGGGCCGTCAGGCTGGGCGAGTTTGACATCTCCTTCCAGCCACGGTCATCCTTGAAAGCCCAGGTGATAGCTGATTTTATTGCGGAATGCACCTGGGGCATGGAGCCGCCCCCGGCGACGGAGGGGACGTCCGAAGTAGAGCCCGTGTTGGAGACCGATCCAGCAGGAGATGCCGATCCCGCCTGGACCCTGCATGTAGATGGAGCTTCCAACTTTTCAGGGTGTGGAGCAGGTTAAATCCTAACCGACCCCGATGGGCAATGTTTGAAGTATGCCTTGCATTTTGTGTTCCAGGTGTCAAACAATCAGGCGGAGTATGAAGCTCTGCTTGCAGGGTTGAAGATAGCAAATGAACTGGGCATTGGCAAGGTCCGCGCCTTCTCCGACTCTCAGTTGGTCGTCAACCAGGTGAAGGGAGAGTTTGAAGCGAGGGATCCCTCCTTGGTCAAGTACTTAGACAAGGTACGGGACTTAGTGTCACAGCTTAAATTATTTGAGATCCTTCATATACCCCGGCAACAAAACTCCCGGGCAGACACTGTCACGGCTGGCCACCGCCGCGGTCGGCACCTCCGACCGGACCTTCATGGAGCACCTCCAGCGCCCCAGCATTGCCGAGGAGCCAGCGCAGATCCACCAGGTTAGGCAAGAGGCCTCGTGGATGGACCCAATTCGGGCATTTCTGGCACAGGGAGCCCTTCCAGATGACCCGACGGAGGCCAGGCGCATCCGCTCAACGGCCTCCAAGTATATCATCCTTAGTGGGACCCTCTACAAGCGTTCGTTCTCCTAACCATTGTTAAAGTGCTTGGGGTCGGCTGATGCGGACTACACGCTCCGGGAGGTGCACGAGGGCATCTGCGGCGACCATCTTGGGGGAAGGTCCCTGGCTTACAAAATTATTCGCCAGGGCTATTACTGGCCTACAATTTAGAAGGATGCCTTGGACTTCGTATGAAGGTGCGATGCATGCCAGAGGTTCTCCAGCATTCAAAGGAGGCCAGCAAGCCAACTGATCCCACTCACGGCACCTTGGCCATTTGCTTAATGGGGGATGGATATCATGGAACCTTTCCCCCCAGCCTTCGGTCAGCGAAAGTTCCTCCTCGTGGCCATTGATTACTTCACTAAGTGGGTGGAGGTGGAAGCATTGGCACGGATAACTGAGACCAAGGTAGAAAATTTTGTCCGGAATAGCATTATTTTCTAGTTTCGGATCCCGAAGACGATCATCACTGAAAATGGGAGGCAGTTCGACAACTCACAGTTCCGGGACTTTTGCCAACAATACCACATCGCCCATCGGCTCACGTCGGTCGCCCACCCTCAGTCCAATGGAGAGGCTGAGGTCACCAATAGGACGATCCTACATGGGTTGAAAACCCGGCTGAATGAAGCCAAGGGGCTCTGGGCAGAGGAGCTTCATTCAGTGCTTTGGGCATATCGGACGACCGCATGGTTAGCGACAGGGGAAACCCCGTTCAACCTAACTTATGGAAGTGAGGCGGTCATCCCTGTGGAGGTCTCTCTACTATCCCCGAGGGTAGATCAGTTCGCCGAGCCGTCCAACTCGGAACAACGAAGGGCTGACCTGGATCTGCTAGATGAGACCCGATTCCGAGCAAGCATGAAGATGGCGACCTACCGTCAAAGGATGGCCAGATATTACAACTCACGGGTCAAAGTGCGTACCTTCCAAGTTGGAGATCTGGTCTTGCGGAAGACGGAAGTTTCGAAGCCAACTGAATAGGGGAAGCTCTCCCCCAACTGGGAAGGCCCCTATCGGGTCATCGAAGTAATTCGGGCTGGGACCTATCGACTCGCACACTTGGACGGGGGGCAGATAGCGCGCTCATGGAATGTAGACAATCTTCGCAAATATTATCAATGAAGTCTACAAATCTCTTCAACCTCTTCCAGCCCACTTCCGAAAGTCTGACTCAGGTCGGCAGAGGATCTAGGGCAGCCCACTTCCGAAAGTCTGACTTCGGTCGGCAGAGGCTCTAGGGCAGCCCACTTCCGAAAGTCCGACTCCGGTCGGCAGAGGCCCTAGGGCAGCCCACTTCCGAAAGTTCGACTCCGGTCGGCAGAGGCTCTAGGGCAACCTACTTTCGAAAGTCCGACTCCGCCGGAAACAATTTTGGGACAACTCCCACAGAACTACTGGGAGGATGGGCCATAATAAGAGCCGACCCACGGACAGATACCAAGAGCAAGCACCCAGGTATTTTCCCCAAACCAAGCTATCACTCTCAACTACCCCACCGGCCCTTGGCTCGGATGGGCCGGCCGGGGGTACTTAGAGAATTTTCAGCTGCAAGACTTTAATAAGAAAGCGTTTGCCTTGTGCCCGTCGGCCACTTTGAAGGGGGCCCATGACCCTGTGATGCGATGAAGCCGACCGGAGACACTTAGAAGATTTTCGATAAAATTTGTAGCCCTGCAGTGTCGTACGGCCGACCGGGAACACTTAGAGAAATTCTTCAAGTAAGGGGAAAAAGGAGAGAGACAAGTGCATGGTAAAGGTAGACAAAATGCTTCTTCATTTCAAAAAGTGATATTTACAAAAGAAGTGGGTCGGGCCTTTACAAACTCCTCAAGTCCAACCCACCGGAGATGCTTCAGGAGCCACAACTTCGGCCCCGTCGGCTACAACCGGGAGGTCCACTAGGACTGCTCCGACCGGGGCTTCCTTCGGAGGGACCACCACCTCCGTGTCAGCTGGCGCTGGGACGTCGACCTCGATCGCCTCGGCTTCGCCTTCCACTTGAGGCTCCGCTTCGGCGCCTTCCTCGTCGGACGGGCCTTGCAGGTCGGCTCCCGATAGGTCTAGCTCCGGAAACAGCTGGCCTACCTTCTTCAAGGCATCGTCGTAGCCCTCCCTGTAGAAGTCGGCCACCGCCTCCTCGACGTCCTCGGTGAAGGCGCCGGAGGCCTTGTATGCCTCCATGGCCTCCTGGACCTGCTTCGCAGCCAGCTCTTTGGATTCCTTGAGCTCGGCCTCCAGCTGCGCCGCTGCCGCTCGCTCGACTCGGGCCCTCTTGTCGGCTTCCGCCGACCGCTTTTCCTCCTCACCCAGCCGGCGGGCGAGGGAGCGGGCCTTCGCCTTCTTCTTCTCGAGTTTGGTCTCGCAGCTGGTCAGACTGCTCTCAGCCTCCTTTTGGGCCACCCTTGCGGACTCAGCCTCCGCTCGAGCTGCCACCAAGCCTTCCTCGGACGACCTCAATGATGCCGCTACCACCTCCTGGGCCACCTCCAGTTCCTGGTCCCTCTTGGCGGAGGTCTTGGCCGTGTGCACCACCTGGCGGATGGCGTCGTCCATGAGGGAGATATCGTGGAGAACCTGCAAACATACGACCCAGTCAGTGTTATGGGTTAGAAGAAAAAGATGAAAAATGAAAAGTAAGATGGTTAGGCACTTACCCTCATGAAATCACGGAACGTTTCCATGGTTACGTCGGCCAGGTTGCGCTGGATCGACACCTCCCAGTCGGCGTCGGTCATTGCCCCTCTCAGCAGGCTCCGCGCCCTCCGGGGGTTTTCGAGTGCCTGCCAGTGTTGGAAGTCCTCCTGGCGGACTTTCTCGTCCGGCTGCTCTGGCGCGCTGCCGGTCGTTCCCTCCACGACCGGCACCTTTCCCCTGTCGGCCCTGGCTGCCTCCTCTGGGTCAGCAGGCGTCGTGGCCGCGACGGACGCCTCCGGCCCCTCCTGCCCCTATTGGGGGGTCGGCGGGGCCGACGCCCCCGCCATGTTTCTGGCCCTGCACTTACTGAGGCGGAGGTCATCCCCGTCCGACTCCACTTCAACGACCCGGGCGGGCCGCTCCTCCTCCCGCCTCTTCTTTTGTCGTTCAGCGGTCTGCGTAGGGGCCGACACCGGGGCAGCCCTCTTCCGTACCGCCCATTGGATGACCTTTGACTTGTTCACCCGCTGCATCCTCTCTCCTGCAATAGGGCACTCGGAGCCAGTAAAAAAAAAAAAAAAAGGAAGAAAGAAGAAAGTGGAGAAGAAGGACACACCAATCTGGAGGGGCTCTAGACGCCTGGTTTCGCGGAAGGTGGAGAAAGAGATCCGCAGTGGAGGAGAAAGAGAAGGGAGGGAGAGCTTGAGATCGTGAAATGAAAGAATAGCAAGGAAGCTTCCTCGCTCCACCTTCGCCCCCTTTTATAGGCTCTGAGGGAAGGGGGGAGCCGTTGCTCGCCTCGGGCGCGCCCCCGCTATCATGTCAAGAGCCATAGTCACCTTTGCAGGATCCGAAGCGACGGGAGCACCTCTTCACGCGGATCGCGATCCGCGGGCGCGCCGGATCGGCGGTATGGGACTGGCCCCGAGGGCTGCGCCAACCGACCGGATGTCGACGCGTGGCGCGGCGCTCCACTTTGCCTCGTACCAGTACGGGACATCCTGGCCTTCATCATGGCGCCTGACCCGTTTTAACTGCCTCGCCTGCGCTCCAACGAGCGGCTGACAGCTATCCAAAGAGCCGTTCAGGGGGGTGTTCGAAACGACCGGACGCCCCAATCCAAAGCCCATTGCAGGTGCGCACGATCGTGCTCTTGTCCTTTCGAGCCACGTGACACTTCAAGGCCCAGGAGCAGGAGGCAACTGTTACACCCGTTCAGCTTGTCCCGGGTCGGACCGGCTTCGAGCGCTTGGTCGGCCGACTCCCGTGTAGAGTCTGACCCCATGGTGGCTGACCCGGGGGCTTCGCGGACTGGCGGGTGCCTCACCGTCCGCACATCGCCCCTCTTCACGGCCCCGGTCGGCTCCTGGGGTCCTGCCGATGGCCCTGGTCGGCTTCTGGGAGACCAGCCGATCCCAGCTCGAAGCTTTTAGGAGCCATTCTTCCCCTCCTCGACAAGCTCTGACATTCTGTTATAACAAACTCCAGCGTGTAGCCACGACCCTTGTTGCCAGGCCACCACTCTGACACTTCTGCCATGCCGCCAGCCTACGACCTCGCCGCCACGCCCCTCCTGGGGGCATAGTCGGGCTTTCCCTGCCTGCTCTGCAACGGAATTTGGCAGTATTCCGTGCCTATAAGAGGCACCCGGGGACCTCCGCGAAAGAAGGTAACACTTTTCCTTCATCTTCTCGAGCTCTCTTTCCAGCTTCTTCCCGTTCTGTTGCTCCAACCCTCCTCTAATTTAAGCATCGGAGTGTCCCCACCGGAATCCCTTCGGTGCCCAGGAACCTTTTTTGCAGGTTGGCTGGTCGAGGAGCTCTCCAGCGCGTCCATCGAATCCGATCCAGGAGGAACGGCGGCAACATGTGCTAATATAGATTATTTAAATTATAAGTTTCCCTTAATTAAGTTTCATTGCCAGATGATGTCCTCTATATTGGCATCTCTCTCGAGACGTCTTTCTATGATAATTTATGATGGCTCCACCAGCTTCCCGGAGGAAGGGCCACAGCCAGAGTTCATTAATCCGATGGTCCAAGATCCAATGGCACGGGCCATATTAAAATACTCCATGTCCCAAAAAAATAATTTAATGGAAGCCAAAGCTATATTTAATTCTAGTTTTTACTCGCTTCGAGAGTATGCTCACCGGTTTACCCGGACAAACTTGCACTCATCTACCGACACGAGATTGCAAGCTAGAATCATGGGATGGGGTTGCTTCGGTGCGAGATTACTTCTCCTCCCTCTGCTTAGAGTCACCGCATGGTGAGAGACAAGGCGGATGTTCGGGTCCGTGAAGAATACGTTGCATAGGATCCAAGGAAAAAATCCAAACAAATCACCAAGCAAGCAATTCCCTCCCCATTTTGCAGCCAAATCTTAAATGGATTTTTGTACTCTCACCAAATTAAACGGCTGGGTTACCATTTAGGGGACTACGTTTTGGTGGTCCAAAGAAAGGATGATTCGCTTGGTTGACTCGGTTAATTTACTTATTTATTAGATTAAACAATAATCGTTACACCTTAGATAAAGGGAACTTTACACGGGATTAGAATAGTAGCATCATATGTTGCTGCACCTTCATGAATCATCTTAGTCTTCCATATTGACACCATATACCAACCAAGTGTCCTATGGAATTTATGAAGCCAGATGCCAATCCCTCTTCTGGATGTCATGCAGGAGTTGATATAGAAATAACTAGCAGTGATCAATTGGATGCGTAAATGTGGGAATAGTTACCCGCGATCGATATGGGTATAAGTCTCACTTAGGTGGATATGATCTATTAAGAGGCATAGAAATAGAGATATGATGTAAAAGATTGTATTAAAATTTCCATCAAGATCAAGCAAATGGATGTTGCAATGTGCCCAAAGAAGCTAGTAGAATTTCAGACTTTATGCATGACTAGGATGCATTTGTAGAATCATTTTGGTATCATGCAATATTGGATGTCCATTGTCATGTTCTTTTGAAAAATTTTGTTTTGGATAAAGTTATATGCACATATTTTGGATTCGATTTCAACAATTTGTTCAGACACTGTTAATGAAAAGGAGATCACACACAGGTTCATGAAACTAAAGTCGCAAGATCAAAAACTGTCAACCTAGCTGGTTGACATGGTCCTTTCCAAGGGAGAGATCCCAAACAAACTTGAGATGAATGACCTTTGTTTTCTCGAGCAAAACTAGACTTCAATTTCAGATGCTTAGCTTAGCTTAGCTATCAAAAGAGATATGATTAGTTTGCTTTGACTGCTCCACAAGAAAATTGTGGTCATGGGATTCTTCTACAACCAATTCTTTTAGTATTCTATGCTCCTGCATCAGGATTGTAATTTTTTTTAAAAAAAAAGTTTCATTTATTGGTTTTGCAGATATTTCTGATGCATTTGTCTCCTCATTTGCTGGTATTATTTCTCATGCATTTGTCTTCTCTAATAATGGACTGGTAGGGATCAGCCAAATCGTCCATCTCCTCTCAATGAATCACTTAAAAAATATTATACAAACTTAACAAAGCTTGCACAAGACCTAACTGGACAAAACACAGCCCCAATTTCTGCAGGACTGCAGGACATATGGTATCCAAAGCATTAAAAAAAATGAACGAAAAGGACTAAAAACATCGTGCAACCACCATATAGGATATCATAAACATGGAAAACTATTAAACAGGAGATCCTATACAAGGGAAGTTGAGGAGTTTGAGAACTTGAGATAGAATTCAGCAGTGCAACATCCATGGGGAAGAAAACAACATCCATGGGGAAGAAAGGACATGGTTCTACATTATTGAAGCTGATATTTTAGATGGCCAAGGAACAAAGAACAGAAAATTATGGGGAATGAATCGAATAGCAGTGTCGGGATCTAAATTTCCGTACCTATTAGCGTTAGCTTTTAGTTGTGCATTTGTGCTGCCTTCGCAGTCGTTGATGGGATGGTCCACCAAAGTTTGCTCCAAAAAAAAAGACTGATAGCGATGTCGGTGCTTTCACCAAGGTAAGTTATGAACTCTGAGGAGGAGAATAATGAGCTAAAGGTGGGGACGAAGGAACCTTCGAGCTCATGGTGTTGCTTGAGTTTTACTGCGGTGAAATTGTGAAAGGTAGGAGTCTCTGGAAAGGTGGAAAGACAAAGCAATGGAAATTTGGATACAAGTCACCTTTGGTGGTCAAATTTTTATGAGCTTTGAACCTTTTGTACTAAAGAGGCTGCTTGCATACTTGGATTCCTTGGAAGAGGTTAGGCACAGATAAATATATGGGTTTAAAGGTCATATTCATGCTAATCTACTGGAGGATTGTCTTGGGGATAAACATATATGTTATTTCAAGGGTGCATCAGGGTCAAGTTAATCAAGTAACTGGGATATAGGAAACCTAGGCATCTTTTCAAAAAGAAAAGAGAGCATGCTGGACTTTAAAGCATATGATTCTGATTAGTGATGGTGGAATTTAACACTTTTGATGCATACGAGTGGTTTCCAAGAAATAATTTGATCGATGTGTGTCATTCATAATCTTTTGACATGTTATTTAGCTATTACAATCAACGCAACTTTTAAAAGAGCTAGTGGTGAATTGCTGTGATCTTGTATAAAAATTTTGTGAATGGGATCTCATATATCGATCAATTATGATCATTAATTCAAAAGCATGTTATTGGATGACTGATGATCCATGCAACATCGAAGCGGCCCAATACATGGGCATCGGTAGACACATTTAAATAAAAGATAATCAATTAATGTATCCTTAGGTTTTTTTTTTTTTTTTTTTTCCCCTAATGATAAAATGTGTTTGACGAGAGTAAAAATAAAAGGAGTAACCCCTGACAATCATGATTATTTTATCGACGGCTCGACACTCCAAAGGATCAAGATAAAGGGGAATTGGCAAATAGAGGAAGGATTAAGAGCAAGGGAAATGGGCATGCAGAGAATGAGGGGTTGAAGGGAATGTAATGGCACTACCTTCTCAAACTCTTCCTGCAATCCAGCCTAGTTGAAAAATAAGAATATTTATATATTAGCACCTACAATTTAGTAAGAAAATTATTAAAAGATATTTTGATATCAAATTGGTGGATGTCATATAGTATGATGGATCCTATGTGTTAAGATAAGATTGACGGGACCGACATATCGGAAAAAAGGGAAGAGATCTAAACGACCAATGCAACCACTCTATTCGTAGAGGACCTCAAGTAATGGAGAATAAGCCTGGTATTTTCATCATAATATAGATTTCATGTTGATGTGACCCTGCTTTATGTGTTGTTACATTGACTTGTAGACAAATTCTCTATTATCTGAGCTGCATGCAGGATTACGTGAGTAAAAGGTAACACAAAGGTTCCGAACTTTTATGAAGCAAATGTTGAAAATTCCTGGGCACTGATATTAATTATTGGAAGATCCGGATCAACACCTATATGCATTGGAAGACCGCGGAAGCAACATGGAAGAATATAGCCTAATAACCTGTTCTTGGATTCAACATTCATAGATAGATAAGAAGAAGAGTTGTAGGAGAAAAAGAAAGATTGCTTTATTCTTTTGGAGAGAACCTTGTTACAACAGATAAGACAACACCTTACAGCCCTTCTGAAAATCAAGAAACTTCTCGCCGTCCCACACGTCTTCTCTCTTGCAGGCCTCATGCCCCAAGAACCCACGTACACCATGCACGGAGAATACCTCAACGTGCATCCCTTCTCCAAAGCCCCGTGAAACACCATCATGGCACAAGCCCTCCACGTGATATCTCCCTCACGTGCATCTCTCTGCAGCCCAACACCGTAGCCTCCTTGAAATCCAGGAGGCTCTCCACGGTCCACGCCCCAAGGGGCGTCCTCAAGTCCTCACTGTCCAGGACCAGGACCGTGAGAAGTCCTCACGGACTCCATACCGGATTGGACCCCAAAGGGTTGGCCTCTCTTGGACACTCCAAACCGCACGCCTCATCCCTCTTATTTATAGCACATGAGACGGTGAACTTTTTGTCTCGTTGGGCGTCTTGGATTCCTTGATCTTGCAGGACTACAATCACATAGGCTCACAACTTCTTGGTGGTTACAATCACATGGGCGGTTAGAACTTGTCCTAGGCCAATAATAAACTGATTAGGACACCTCACATGGTTGGGTTTCCTAATTGGTTACAACTAACCAACTGGCTAACCTCCTAACCAATTTAACAAACCTGGATCCAACCCCATAACCCAATTGGATTATGTTACAATCTTTCAAAAAAACTTTTCCCTAAGTCACATGAGAAAACACTCAAACTTAAAGTATCCCTGGAACACCTCCAGGAATCCACTAGGGACACGCCCCCAAGCTCCAGGGATTGCCTCCAGCATCCCTGCCATGGCCTTCCAAGTCTCTCTAAGGCTTGGGTGAAGGAAAAGCAAAGGAAAGCAGGCATGCAAGGCAGAAACATAATATTTTAAAACTATTTTAAAACATGCAGCGGAAGGCTCGGTAGATAGATCAAAATGATCTACCGATCTGCCTGTAATAGGACCTAGTATAACAATGTAGCATGCAATAAAATCTTCTTCTCGAAAGACAAGGAGAAGAGGTGGAACCCTTCCTAACTAGCTCTCTTTCCAAGACCTAGCTTGAGTGCTAGGTATTCTTACACTCAATCCCAAGTCCTCACAAAGCCCCTTTTTTCTTCTAGTTCCTCAACCAACCAGCAGCCCCTAAAATAATCTTTATTTATAGGGGCAGCCATGAGAGAGAGAAAGAGGAAGGAGGAGTGATTGGGGGAGAAGGTTAAGGGCCATACCAAATGGATCCAAGCTAAAAAAGGCAAGTATGACTATCATACCAAGAAAGACTGGAGCTAAAAATGCCCAGAATTCAAAATTCGAATTCAAATTCGAAGTCAACACCTTTCCAGAATTTTTGCTCATCAGTCAAGTGTCGACACTTCCATTTTACCAAGTGTCGACACTTCTAAGTGTTGACACTTTGAAGTGTCGACACTTGGAACATGTCACATTGACCTCCAGTGATGGCAAACAATTCTCAATCATTGATCAGCCTTTAGATCATATAGAAACCTCTATGGTATATGACCTCATATTTTCGAACACTAAACTGGTAGCACTGGAACACTTCCAATACCAGTCAACGTCCTCATTTAGCAATGACACCCGACATCCGGATAGGTCGAAGATTGCAAAGCAATATTCTAGAACCTCTGGTATATGGTTACCGCATAATTCATCCATTTGATCTCATAATGCTCAGGATGACCTAGGATTCGACTGCCAATCCTAATTTGGTTCATCCAGATCGTGTCTCAACCTTACAAGTTCTGTGACTTCTCATAAAAACTATCATGACCAAGGTTTTGCTAAATTGAGACACAGCGAGTCATTCACTCCAAACTATTTGGAGGGATCAATTTCATCTTGATCCACCACCGCTCCACAAGTACTTGACTGTACCCAGAAATCTTTCATCACTGAATTAGAAATCCAGGTAGTCCGGTACCAAAGTACGGTGAGTTGCTTGTAAGCTACCATGGTAATCTCAGGTTTGAGGGACACATATACCCATATCCCTTCGCGAGCAACCCTTTGGCAGAAGGGAGCTCCACAGATGGTCACGTTTAGTGAGATGTCATACATTTTACTTATATGTCACATCAGTGTCACCACACTTCTTGGTCAAGAGGACAACCAACTAATGTGAGATACAACAACCTATACTTCATACATTGTCGTTCTATAACAACATATCCTTTGGTTGTGAACCAGTTTAAGAACTACTTGATATATCCTCTCTATATCAAATATAATGTAGTTCTAAGGACTCCATCACACAGAGTTCTTTTCAGGAAAATGCACATGTGATGAACAGCCAAAAGAATAACTTTTATTCATTAAGAAATTCATATATAATTATAAAATTAGCACAACCGTCTATAGCCTCGACGATTAGCTTTGGAACATAATTCTCAATATTAGGAGCACCATGCAAAACCCTACAACAAAAAAAAGTTCAAAAGGTTCAAATGTATCAAATTATAGAGTTAAGTTATACTTTTTTTTAGGATTCAAAAACATGTTAACTTAGACAAATATCTAAAAGGAGAATATAAAGAATTTTAAAAATGATAATATATGTTAGAGTGGTCTATTGCCAGCATTGCATAAATTTTTAATATTTCATGGACAAAATAGAGATTTTAAATACAGGTTAAGTGAGATACTAGCAGATTGCATCTTATATGTTTTGTAAAATTAGATATTGATGTGAGAACCAGGCTCCCTGGATCGAAGTTGGCAATCCAAGCCGACTTCAACCCTCCCAAAAAAAACTCATCTGAACAGGTGACTTCGACCGAACGGAAACCTCGCCAATCTCTTCGACAAGGCCATCGTGTTTGAATGGGAGAGGGCCGGTGGAGTGACGGGTATGGATATGACTCTTCCTCGGCCAAGAAGATCTCTGTGCGACGAATCTATTTTTTCCCATTTTGTTTTTTTTAAATTCCACCCCTCATCCCTTTAATCGATTCAAAAAAATGAAGGTCTCTGCCACCCCTCTTCCTCCCCTCCGGCAATCCCCGGGATAATCTGTGAAAAAAAAAAGAAAGAGAAAGAAAACTTCTATTACCTTGATTCTTTAATGCTACCGTTATCGTTGGATGTTTAAGTCTGGATCGAAGGCCACATCGCTGTGGAATGCAGTCCTGGCCATCCTCCTTTAAGCAAGAAACCCAAAGTCTTGGGGGGAATGAGCAGGGGCGCATGTGCTCTGCTCGACCGAGCAAAAGAAGAAGAAAGGAGGAAGGAGGAGAGAAAAAGAAGATGAAGAAAAGAAAAGAAAGGAAAAAGAAAAAGAAAGGTGTTATGCCCCGAACTCGATATCGGGATCGACCACGCGATCGGCTGTACAAATTCTAGGTATCCCCCTAGAGATCATGTCAGGCCTAAGTATACAAGATTCTCAATATTTGTCCAAAATTAAAATTTAATTTAATTAACCAAATATCATTGAAATAATTTAAAAATAACTAAATGATCAACTCGTTCAACTCATAATCACTAAATGATCAACATATTCATTACATGAGTATTAGAATTAAAACTAACTAAACAAAAAGGATCCTGATACTTAGTGTCACGCTCGTCCCATCACATGCTAGGCATCCTGCGACTCTAAAAAAGAATGAAGAGTGTGCTTCACAGCCTAATAAGAACTCCATACAGTCATACCAATAATAATATAATTTAAAAATAACAAGTAAATAATAGAATATTATGTCATACAACCAAAATAACTCAATGCCATATATAACAAAAATTTTGATAAAATCATGATTCCTTTTTATGTTTCCATTTTGTTATCCATTCTTTTTAGAGTTCTGGACTAACCACGATCATGCTTCAGTCTATGACTGGTAATCTCAGTGTCATAGTTCAGCCTGTGACTGGCAAGCTAATTGTCATACTTCAACCTGTGACTAACAATCTCGGTGTCATACTTCAGCCTGTGATTAGCAAGCTCATTGTCATACTTCAACTTGTGACTGGCAATCTCAGTATCACACTTCAGCTTGTGACTGGCAGTCTCATTGTCACACTTCAGCTTATGATTGGTAATCTTATTGTCATACTTTTAGCCTGTGACTGGCAATCTCGTTATCACACTTCAGCCTGTGACTGGCAATCTAGATAACCACGATCCCATGGCAAGGCTAGTCCAAATATGTCATTCTTTTAATTATCACTTTATCAATTCATATTATGTTATCAAATTATGTCATTTCAAGATTTTCAATATCCAGCATCACAATCTAACTCATCCAAAAATCATTTTGTGTTGTCTAAACATAATATACAGAAAATATAGATATTGATAACATTGGCGATCACAAATGTCCATCATGAGAAATTGAAAAAATACAATGCATATACAATCATGCATGCCAATAGTCATATCCAAGGATCAAAATCATGCCATATAAATATATATATATAATTGGTGATCATGTCTAGAAATCCTTACCTTTACTGGTGACAGATTCAATACATTCGATATCAATCTATACTCAGATCCTGATCTAGGTGCTAAAAATTTACTCGATGTCCTCTTTTTAAAAAGTTATCTCTTTACAGTAATAATCTTAATATCAATAAATAATTCTATAACAATTTTTCGATTTTTTCTGCGATCCATCCACAATATCCTAAGTTCACAAATTCCTTGAAAGAGAAACTTTTAGAACTCTCCAAATTATTTATTTATTTAACTTGCTATTTTTTCTCTCTCTTTCATTTTCTCCCTCTTCTCTCTCCTCTTATTTTCCTCCTCTTTCTCTCTCCTCTTCCTCTCCCCTCTTTCTCTTTCTTCTTCTTCTCCTCCTCTTTCTCTCTCTTCTTTTTCTATAATGTTTCTCTCTCCTCTTCTCCTCCCTCTCCTATTCTCTCTCTTCTTTTTCTTTCCTCTTTCTCTCTCCTCTCCCTCTCTCTTATTTCTCTCTCCTCTTCTCCTCTCTCTCTTCTATCACTCTCCTCTTCCTCTCTCCTCTTTGTCTCTCCTCTTCTCTTCTTTCTCTCTTTTCTCAAAACATCTTGCTTTTCAAGCTCTTTCCATATTCGCCTCTCATGGGCTTCAACCTCCTTGGCAATTCTTGCTTCCTATCGTAATAAACCGGCTCGAGAAAGGTTGATTACCGGTTCAATTGAATCCTTTCTAAACCAGTCGTCCAAGCCAGAAGACTCGAAGGTAACTCTACGAACTGATAAAGCGACGATTCGATATTATCGGGTCAATCTTTGGCCCACGCCGAAGACATCGATCCTGAAGCATATTCCTAGCCCATGCTGTCCCATATGGTAGCTAGTCTTCTTAGAACTGATTCGAAGAAGACTGGTCTGAAGAAGACAGCTACCTCATCTCTCAACTTGATCCAAAGAGGACAAGTTTGAAGCAAAAATTCAGCCCACCTTGAAGAAGGCAGTTTTGATGCAAATGGCTAAAACATCTTCGGCTTACTCTGAAAAAGGTAGGTACAAGGCGATTAGCCAATCTGACTTCGGTCCCTTCTGAAGGAGTGGCTCTGAAGTAACACTCCAGTTAATCTCAACCTGAAATTACCAGAAGTGGGTGTGGTTATTATAACCCACCATGTGGCCACTAACTCTAATTTCAACAATATCGAAATGGCCAGAATCAGGCAGTAACCATTTATGGTTATGAGGATGTTGGCTAACTAACCCCCCTAACTGAAAGCAAGTGGGCTCAACTGCATTCTGTTACATCCACTTCTATAAATACTGGTAAGAGGGGACATTCATGATAAGCAATCTGCACTCACTTTCGCTCTTTTTCAAAACTCTCCGTTTTGTTGTCTGAATCTTTATTGACTTAGGCATCAGAGTGTTCTTCACCAGAGAAAATTCGTTCAGGAACTTATATTGTAGGTACTCGGGAGGCGAACCAGCAGTCCAGCCATTTCATCTGGTTTGCAAGAATTCAGCGCCACCACTTCCTCACTCACGTTTTCTCTCCATTCGAGAATAATCTTCACCACGAAAATTCCTCCTATCAGATAATACATATTGCTTTTTCGATCCAATGACGTGATGAACACCAAATTTAGTGTCACTTGGAGCATTGGGAAAAAAGCTACTGTGCGAAGCAGTCTCATACTCTGTTGCAACTGCAGAATAAATCTGCTGCCTACCTTGATGAGATAATAGGTTGGCATTTGACATTTTACCTTGAAAAGTGTAACTAAGAGCCAGCTATTCTGCCTGTGCAAATATTGTGTTGCTGAAGTTAAAGATTGCATCCTGGTACCAGGGGCATCCACTGAAGAATCATAGGAACAAGATTGAGGAACCCTGTAATATGTCTCTGATCGGACACTTGGCTGCTCAAGTAGAAACTGATATTCGTGAAGAGCCCTTGGACCCATTTGCGGATGAACTACATTAGAACCTCAAATCGATGAACTTGGCACTAAACAATGTTCTATGCTAGGCAAGAAAGTTGATGCCTTTGCACCATGCCTCTCAAACATTTGGCCATCATAAGGTCGCAAAAGCTGCTTCTGCTACGACGGCATTGCTATAGGTGCCCCAAAAGCACCACGTAGCAAAGGATCGAACTCCACACCGAGAATGGGCCCATCCTCCCTAAGCGGCTCCCATAGCTGTGCTTCCACAAAAGCAATCACACGGAGCTCCGCGACTGAGAGGGGCAGCGGTTGCACCAGCAACGGATGGGGCGGTAGCAGACCCGATGGAGGCTCATGTTAATTACCTCTTCCCAGCAGACGACATCTCCAATGCGTTCCTCGAGACAGGTCCAACAGTCTGGGAGGCGGCCTTCCTTGCCTCTCCACCACTCCCAAGCCCCCCTGCAAAGGGTTTCAAGCTCAACCCCACCCCTGCTGCCCCAACCCCATCATCACATCACCCCCCGGCCTGTCGCGGTAGGTGACAACACCGGCGGCTGCAACTCCTCCTCCTTCCGTTGCCTCTTCGCCGGTAGGAACTTCTGGTCCTTCAGCCTCCGATGGCAGAACCACATCTGTAGCCGGCGATCCGAAAGCCCGGTCTTCACCGACAGCTCCACCTCAGCACCTCCGACGGGTACATCTCCATGGCACAGGTTTTCTTAAGAATCTTCAATTGGTACGGGCTCATCTTCCTCTCTTTCCTCCTCCTGTACCGCTTCTTTTCTTATAGCAAGATAAATAAATATTTAGAAAGAGAAATCTAAAAGTTTCTCTCCTAAAATATTTATAAAGTTAGGATATCAGTAGATTGATCACAGATAAAATCCGGATGGAAGATTTTGAGTTTATAGTTATTACATCATAAAATTATTCATAAAAATTATTATTGTAGAGGACAACTTTTTAGATAGGAAGGCGTTGAGTGATTCCCGTATTAACTAGATCGATGATTCGGATGTAGATTAATATCGGATATGTTAAACCTATCTTCGGCAAAGATAAGGATTTCTGAATACGATCACCAATTTATAAATATATTTTACATAGCATGATTTTGATTCTTGGATATGTGCATTGACATACATGATTATTTATGCATTACATATTTCGTTTTCTCATAACGGATAATTATGATCATTGGTATTACTATTTATATTTTTCATATGATATGTTTCTGTCAAACATGATTATTTTGGATGATTTGGATTATGATATTGGTTAACAAAAATCTTGAAAAGAACGTGATTTGATAACATGTTGAGAATTGATAAAGTGATAATTAAGAAGAAAGGATATTTGGACTAGCCATGCCACATCGAGAATAGCCGAGCCATGAGTTAATAATACATAGAATAGTCGAGTCACGAACGGATAATACATAGAATAGCTAGTCATGGATAGATAATACATGGGACAGCCGAACTATAAGCTGATAATACATGGAATAGTCGAGCCATGGATGGATAGTATGTGGGTTAGCATGGCCACGGGTAGATAGTACATAGTCAATTTTGAGATATGCCGATCATGGGCTGAGCATGACTATGATTAGTCCAAAATCTTAAAAAAGATTGATGATCAAATTGAAACATAAAAATGACACATGGTTTTGTCACATATAACAATTAGATTGTTTTGATTACATGATATGATATTTTATGATTTATTGTTCTACTACTATTTTCTTGCTATTTTTAAATCATATTACTATTGGTGTGACTATATAAAAATCCTTACTGTGCTGTAAAGCTCACACCTTCTACTTTCCTTCCTTCTCAGAGTTATGTAGGATATTCAAGCTTGGTGATGGATTGAATTTATGAGTGAAATGATAAAAATATAGAGAGTTATTGATACTAATCGGATGATCGCAAAATGATCATTTTTAGAAATTGAAGTTGTAGTGGATTTTTAAATACCTTGCATGATCTCTAGGACATATTCTAGGATTCATGCAGCCGATCCGTGGCCGATCCGGGTACTGGATTCGGGACGTGATATAGTGGTATTAGAGCTTAGATTATGATCGCTCGAAACATGATATAAGTAATTAGAAAATAATATGGTGGTTATTAGGACATGGCATCAAAATTTAGGTTATGATTATTTGGGACTATGACATAAGTGATTAGGATATGATATGAATGACAACGAAATTCAAGTTATAATCACTAGGGATCATGGCTAAACGATATTTGTGATTTAGATCAACGATCACTGAGAACAATGATAAAAGTAGTATAAATGGATTGAAATTTGGATTTTGATCATTAGAGCCATGATAGAAGTACTTTAAATAAATTTAGAATTTGGATTTCAGATTATTGGATGTTGTGATACAATTTATGTTTAAGGTTTAATATTAACATAGCACACTTGAGGTATGGTAAGGACAACGAATCTTGAATTTTTTTTTTCCTTTTGGAATGTTGGGTCTTTTATGTTCTAGTGATAATTTATCTAAAATTCATCTAATAAAACTAGAGGATCTGGTAAATTTATATCAAAGTGCATAGCGAAAGTACGGTAGCTTAAAATTATTTAAAATTGATCAGAAATATTGACTCTTTAACTTGAAAGTTATGAGTATTGGGTACCTCTAAAGTTTAAATTTCAAGCAAGCTAATTTCGAAAATAAAATTATTTTAACGGGAGGAGAATGTGAGAACCAGGCTTCCTGGTTTGAAGTTGGCAGTCCCAGCCGACTTCAATCCAAAATAAAAAAAAACTCACTTGAATAGAGGACTTTGATCGAATGGATTCCTCACTGATCTCTCCGGCAAGGCCATCGTGTTTGAGTGGGAGAGGGCCGATAGAGCAACGGGCATAGGTAGGACTCTTCCTTGGCCAAGAAAACTTCCGTGTGACACTTTATTTTTTTCTATTTTGTTTTTTTAAATCTCATCCCTCGTCCCTTTAATCGATCTAAAAAATGAAGGTCTCCGCCACCCCTTTACCCCCTCTCTAACAATTTATGGAAAAAAAGAAAGAGAAAGAAAACTTTTATTACCTTGATTCTTCGATGTCGCCATCATCATTGGATGCCAGAGCCCGGATCAGAGGCTGCATCACCATGGAACGCAGTCTCAGCCACCCTCCTTCGGGCAAGAAATCTCAAGTCTTGGTGAGAACGAGTAGGGGGCGTAGGTGCTTTGTTCGATTAAGTGGGACAAAAAGAAAGGAGGAAGGAGAAGAGAAAAAGAAGAAAAGAAAAGAAAAGAAAAAGAAAAGAAAAGAAAAGAAAAGAAAGAAAAGGCAAAAGAAAAGAAAAGAAAAGAAAAATAAAAGAAGGGAAAAAAAGAAAGAAAGAAAGAAAAGGAGAGAGAAAGGGAGAGAGAGGAAGAGGAGAGAGAAGAATAGGAAAGAGAAAGAAAGAGAAAGAGGTGAGAGAAAGAGGAGAGAGAGAAGAGAGAGAAGATGAGAGAGAAATAAAGATAAAAGGAGAGAGACAAGAAAAAGAAGAGGAAAGAGAAAAAAAAAAGTAAGATAAATAAATATTTGGAAATGAAGATCTAAAAGTTTCTCTTATAGAAAATTTATGAAATTAGAATATCAGTTGATAGATCATGGATGGAATTCGGATAGAAGGTTCTGGGTTTATAGTTGTTACATCATAAAATTATTATTGTAGAGGACAATTTTTTGGATAAGAGGGCGTTGAGCTAGTTCCGTAGTATCTAGGTTGAGAATTCGGATGTAGACTGATATCGAGCATGTTAAATCCATCTTCAATAAAGGTTAGGATTTTTAGATATGATCACCGGTTTATAAATATATTTTATATGGCATAATTTTAATTTTTGGACATATGCATTAGCATGCATGATTGTTTATGCATTACATATTTTGTTTTCTCATGATAGACAATTATGATCGTTGATATTACTATTTATATTTTTGTATGATATATTCCTATCAAACATGATTATTTTGGATGATTTGGGTTGTGATACCGGTTAATGTAAATCTTAAAAAGAACGTGATTTAATAACATATTGAGAGTTGATAAAGTGATAATCAAGAAAAAGAAATATTTGGACTAGCTATGCTATACCGAGAATAATTGAGGTACGGGCTGATAATACGTGGAATAGTCGAGCCACGGACTATTAGTATGTAGAATAGCCGGCTACGGATGGATAGTACAAGGGAAGCCGAGCCATAAACTAATAATACATGGAATAGTCGAGCCACAGGTGGATAGTACGTGGGTTAGCCTGGCCACTAAAGGATAGTACATAATCAATTTTGATATATGCTTATCATGGGTTGAGCGTGATTGTGATTAGTCCAAAATTTTAAAAAAGATTGATGATCAAACTAAAACATAAAAATGGAACATGATTTTGTCACATATAATGGTTGGATTGTTTTAATTGCATAACATAATGTTTTATGATTTGTTATTCTACTGTTGTTTTCTTATTATTTTTAAATCGCATTACTATTGGTGTGACTATATAAAAATTCTTACTGGCTGTAAAACTCACACTCCTTACCTTCTTTCCTTCTCAGAGTTGTGCAGAATATTTAAGCTTGGCGATGGATTGGATTCACGAGTGAAAGGATGAAAATATAGAGAGTTATTGATACCGATTGGATAATCGTAGAATAACCATTTTTGGAAATTGAAGTTGTAGTGGATTTTTAAAGGCCTTGCATGATCTCGAGGGTATGTTCTAGGATTTATATGGTCGGTCATGTGGCCGACCCAGGTGTTGGATTCGGGACATGATAATTAAGCTGGTCAAAAGTGGATATGCATCTATCTCGATTAAAATTAAATGGCACTCCAATTTGTGATTCTGAGCTTTATGACCCGACAACCATGTACGTCCCATGACTCAGTCCTTGGGTTTATCCCTTTACAACAATGCAACAAAAACACAAGTAATTTTCATTGCATGAAGATTACATCATCTAATATATATTTTGAAATATGATTAATTATAGAAGACCCTATTGAACCAATGAGGGTATTGTCTTGTTAGTTCAATAATCAATTCAACTCCTCTATGCTCATGCAAGGTAGTTATTTAAGATATACTTCTACAAGCAGTCTACATTGATAATTGCATAAATTACGGTATAAGATAGCAGTCCTTAAAATAAGTATTAAGTGCACATGCTGATTGTTGACTGTCATATTAATTATGGTTTTGGGTTTTGTAGTTTACCTTGGAGGTTTAAACAAAAGGTACAAGAGGAGAAGATTTGGTTAAGCACGCTTGTATTAAAAATATATCATTATTCATGGCTAAATGTTACTTTCTTCTAGATTTTTCAATTTGTTCCCCTTCTTCATGTCCTTTTCTCCCTTCTAAAATATATTTTATCCCTTTCCTCTCACCTAATTATCACCCGATGTTTGTAAGTCAACAATATATAATACTAGCATAAACAAGTAGTGGCTTCAATTGCACGATGCTATCCTTAACCAAATCACTCACAAAACTACAACTTGACAATAAGAAACCAAACCCGAATGAAGAATATCAAGATACCTTATAACATTTTTCTTAATAAAAAATCTAATGGCTTTCTATATAGTTGACCCCGTTACAATACTACTAAATCATCGAGTCTCGCCGGTAAGGATGAAGGTCTTATAGAACAATGAAACTGATGGACGCAGGTACATTGGCAAACGCTTGGAATCATTATGCAAAAAAGAAAGAAGAAGAAGAAAAAGAAGGAGAGATAGAGATAGATAGATAGATAGAGAGAGAGAGAGAGAGAGAGAGAGAGAGAGAGAGAGAGAGAGAGAGAGAGAGAGAGAGAGAGAGAGCGGGTGGGTCCCCGAAGTCTGGTTCTTTGCAAAACTGAACCCAACCTAGATCAGCTCACCAAATAAATAAACCAATGATCTAGGTTTCAGGTTTCCAAATGAAACTGAGCCTGACCCATGACAACTTTCAGGTTAACCAAGCCCATGAACTGACTGATTGGATCTGGGTCTGGAGGAACATAGATGTCTAGCGGGCCTGCACTGGATTTGAGTGACTTTATACCAACTTGATTCATCAAATCTGCATCACCTAGATGTCATGATGGAATATTGATTATAGTTTACCACTTGTTTATGCTATGAAAGTTGGTCCCAAGAATCTGATTTAGCTGTAGTGTTGTAATTAGGTTGCTCCACCTTAGTTTACTGCATCAAAAAGCTCCAATTGTTTATAGCTAAGTTGCCAAAGGATTATTTTGGTGCAATGGTAAGGTTGTTATGTTATGACTTGGATGTTATGGGTTCGAAATATGAAATAACCTTTTACAAGATAAGGTTGTGCACATTTAACTCTTTCCGGACCGTGCAGTGATGGAAGCCTTGTACATTGGATATCCTTTTCACAGGTGCCGCTTCAGCGATGATGTATTGTTCTACCAAATGATGACTGATACGATGCCTAGCTAAGTGTGTAGCACTTTTAGTAGCATCTTGAATCTTTTGCTGAATGTCATAAATCTAAATTTAATAGTCATTCAGCTGGTCTGAGTGATAGAATTATTGGCAAGTCACTTGTAAGTTAAACTGTTCATTGACACACTACCTCCTCATCTTGAGCCCAATTGATGGTGCACAATGCTTGCATTAGGCCACCAACGTGCCATTTAGCCCTTCATTCATCCTCTAAATTGGACAACCTTTCTGTTTTCATCTACATAATGGGCTAAAATACCTTCCCGCAATCATGTACCGCCTTGGCTGCTTTGCTGGGCTTTATTGGGTCTTTTAGTCCTAGCAGTAGGGTTGGAAATGGGCCGGCCCAAAAATCTATTGTTTGGAACTGGGCTGGGCCAGCTCAATAAACTTCGGGCCCGCCCGAAATTGATTCAGGCTTCGGACCAAATTTTAAGCATATCGGACTAGTCTTCGGGCTGTAAAATAGAGTCCATTTAATTTTTGGACCAAAAGGATGCCCGGATTCGGTCCAAAAATTTTTAAAATATAGTCTTTGGACCGGTCCAATGAATTTTGGGCCTGCCCATTTCCAGCCCTACCTGGCAGTCAGGCAATAAGAGTAAATCTTGCAGACTATATATGTAATAAATGCAATAATAATAATAAAAAAAGATAATAACTAAGAGGTAGGTCCAAAGAAACCATCATAATGATTCATAATTTGCACATAAAAGCCATTTGGCCTCTACCATTCTAATGAAATGCTGTTTGCTGGGCCGTGATAGATCTCAATGGGCCATCAAGAGGCCTTCTCAAATACTTGGGGGTCAAACATATTCCAACTTTGCCGACAGGTTATAATTCCTATACCCATCCTTCTAAGCAACGAGCAGTGCCCATGGTTAGACTTGAGAGGGATGGGAGAACTTTTGTACTAGTTGGCTTTCATGCCTCCTGATCAATGATTTGTGGGCAGGTGATGCACATGGATATCAGAGCAGAGTTGATCCATACTCGATAGGATCGAGTTCCTCCCATCTCGAAAGAATTGGTAATGACACCAGAGCTAGGAAGAGATGTCAGAACCCTCCAGCTCATTGTAGACCACCAATGAGTAGTTATTCTATCTTAATTTCAGCTTGAGTCATGTAATTAAAATTAGTTTACTTTGAGTTGCAAATTGGTCAAGTTGAGTCTTGTATTAGTACTTGAATTAGTCAAGGGGGTTCTAAGGTAGCCAAGGTTCAAGTCCAATTCATCATCCATGTCATCATGCCATGTCTTCTCCTTATGCCACATCACCATGTCATGGAGCTTTGTCACCCGCTACTTGGAGTAGTATGCCTCACCACATCACTTTGGATGGCCAACTCAATATCAAAAGAAGGTTGTCTTTTATTTTCATCAAAACATTCAGACATCCAGACATTTAGACATTCAGACATCCAGACATTGAGATATTTAGGCAACATTTAAAGTCCAAGATTATCCAAAAGGAAAGAAAGGAGGGCGCATCATTTTTATCGCTCATTTGAAAGCATTTAAGAGAAGTAAAGTAGAAGGACTCGCATCTCTTTAGTGCCTCCTCTCATCCTTATTTTGTCGCCCATATGAAGAGGAGCGCCCCCTCTCATCCATTCAAAATTCAAAGCTGCTTTGGAGGTTATCTTTATCTGTTTTCAAAAGCAAGGAGATCAAGTTGAAATCCAAGCAAGATTAATGCCAAGATGGAGGAAAAAATTAGACGTCGACTATTCTTGAATTGTCGCCTACCCACGACACTTGAAATTTGAATTTAAGAGGAGGACTTCACGCATTTCTTTCTTCTTTATGTCGCTCATTTTATGAAGGATCGGTCAAGAAGGGAGAACACTGCATTTCCCATCTCATTTATCGTCCAAATAATGAAGGAATCCAACTTCAAGGGAGCACCTATCTAATTTAAATTCAAGGAATTTCAGCCACTTCAAGGAGGAGATTAGAATCCTATGTTAGCTTCAATTATCTTGTATTCAAAGGAAATTCAATGTTATCTTGCTACTTTGTATGGAGGGTCTATAAATACCACTCCATTTCCCCCCTTGTATCTATCTTTGAATTATTAATGAAACTCTGTCAGTTTGTTTTTACAATTGCTGGTTAAGCATTGTAATGCAAGAGTGCTCTGCTGGGTAAGCATTGCATCTGTGTGTGTGGGGTGTTGAAGCCCTAGTTTTCTTCCAAGAGTCCAAGATCCAAGAAGCCAGGCGCCAGTTTCAACATCCAGTCTAGATCGGATCCAAGCTGACCATCCCTCTTTCCCAATCTCTTTTCAAATTCCCACTCCTTTACCATCTCTCTAATTACAGTTCTCTTGCAAGATCCCTAGTGCTCTTGATCAGAAGAGGAGGTTTCCTTGCCATCCAACCATCAACGGGAAGATCTTCTCCGAAGGAACTGATATTTGGAATCCTACCGCGAGATCCTGAGAGTCGAATCCAAATTTGCTACAACGGAGGAGAGAAAAACGTTATTGGTAAGTAACCCATCCGAACTCATTAGATCTAATTATTTGAAGCAAGGAAGTCCTAGTTTCGGTGGTTTCTTAATCATCGGATCCAGGATTCTTTATGTGATTGCATGCTAATATATTGCGGGTAGCTAGTAGTAATTTGTAGTCTTTCTTTCTTAAATTTATTGATAGTTTATTTGAGTTTGCTGCCATTGCTTATTAAAAAAAATAAATTCTTAATCTTTAGATTAGTCCTTGCATCCATCCCACATCATCTTTAGTATCAGAGCTGGCATCCTGTATCACTCCATATCCCACCAATTAGCTATCTCATCTTGTAATATGAAAGTGACAAAATTAACTTTTTCTTCAATTGGACATCTCAAGACCTAGAATACTTTCTCTCTTGCTTTCAACCAACCATCGGCCTCCATAGGATCATAAGTTTTCTTGCATATTGGTGGAGCATACTTCTTGAAATCTTCAAGATTATTTGATACTCTTACTGGATCCCAAATTCTTGCTATTGTTGAGAAGTCCCTTGTTGCTGTTACTGCTACTGCTATAGTAATTACTGCATAAACTGTTGTTGCTACTGCATGAGTTGTTGTTGTTACTGTTGCACCTCTACTAGCCTTATCACATCATTTCTAGTAATTGCTTATTATTACACCAGTAATTGCATAAGTTGAGAGAGGCTAACTTGTTTCCCAGGCTAAATTTTAGGTCCACCTGAGGTTCTTGTTTCCATCATACCAGTCTCTGAAGTATTATCCATGGGATTGTGCAATTGTCCTTGTAGGTGCATCTTACTATTTGGTGATGATCCAACATCTTCTTACTATTTTGAAGTTTTTTAGACACTTGAGCCGTTTGCAAATCGTGTAGGCCTCCTAACATGACCATGTTCGCCTCCATGTACCATGGAATCCTATATCGATCATGGTTAGCATTCAAGTGTCACCCAAATCAACATAAACATATTATGTTATCTTACCCAACCAAATGATCGACCTACTCTCTCTCCTTGAACTTACATCCTAGGATCCTATAACCTATGCTCTGATACCACTTTGTTATGCCTTGAACTTAGTACCTAGATTGGCCACATGACTGGCTGTATAATCCTAGGCAACATCCTAGAAATTGTGCTAGGCCTAAAATATACAAGAATTTTATTATTTTCAAAAATTAAAATTAAATAATCAAATACCATCAAAATAAATTCATAATAACTAAATAATCTACTTGTTCGATTATATTGGTATCAGAAATGGAACTAACTAATCAATCTAATAAAGCTTGCACTCGAATTACCTACTCAATTCGATCCACGCTATGCATCCTACAATTCTAAAAGAAATGGGAGGTGAGCTTTACAGCCTAGTAAGAATCCCCATACACTCATACCAATGTATACAATATAATTCAAAAATAATAGTAAATAGTATCAAATAAAATATAAATATCAAAATCTCATATCAAGTAATCAAGATAACTCAATATCGATATATGTAGAAACATGTATCAATTAACATCCACATGTTGGGAATTATGTCTCAAAGCCAATCATCTAGGCTGTAGACAGTTGTGCCATTTTATAATTGTATATGAATTTTTAATGAATAAAAGTTATTCTTTTGGCTGTTCATCATATTTATATTTTTCTGAAATGAACTCTTGCATGATGGAGTCCTTAGAACTACATTATTTGATATAAAGAGGATATATCAAGTAATTCTTAAACTGTTTCACAACCAAATGATACATTGTTAATAGGACGACAATGTATCAAGTGTAGGTTGTTGTATATTACATTTGTTGGTTGTCCTCTTAACAAAGAAGTGTGAAGACATTGGTGTGACATGCAAGTAAAATGTGTGACATCTCACTGAACGTGACCATCTGCGGAGCTCCCTTCTGCCAAAGGATTGCTTGCGAAGGGATATAGATATATGTGTCCCTCAGAACTGAGGTCACCATGGCAGCTTGCAAGCAACTCACTATACTTTGGTGCCGGGACCACCTGAATTTCTAATCTAGTGACAGAAGGTTTTCGGGTATAGTCAAGTACTTGTGGAGCGGTGATGGATCAAGATGAAATTGACCCCTCCAAATAGTTCGGAGTGAATGACTCATTGTGTCTTAATTTAGCAAATCTTTGGCCAGGGTAGTTCTTGTGAGGAGTCACATAACTTGTAAAGTTGAAACACGATCTGGATAAACCAAATTAGGATCGGCAATCGAACCCTAGGTCATCCTGAGCATTATGAGATCAAAGGAATAAATTATGCGGTAACCATATGCCAGAGGTTCTAGAGAGGTGCTCTGCATGTTCGACCTGTCCTGATGTCGGGTATCATTGCTAGATGAGGACTTTGACTGGTACTGGAAGTGTTCCAGTACTACCGGCTTAGTGTTCGAACCTATGAGGTCACACACCATAGGGATTTCTATCTGATCTTAAGGCTGATCAATGATTGAGAATCGTTTGCTATCATCGGAGGTCAACATGATTGACCATGAATATTAGTGCTAGAGGTTGGTACAGTTATTTCATTACATTTACAGATGACCTTTCGAGGTACGGTTATATTTTCTTGATGATACATAAATTTGAGTCATTTGAAATGTTCAAACAATATCGTAATGAAATAGAAAAACAAACTAGAAGATGTATCAAAATCCTTCGATCAGATCAAAGCAGTGAATATCTTTCCGGAAAGTTTCTGACATATCTTAAGGAGAATGGGATTCTCTCTCAGTGGATACCTTCAAGGATACCTCAGTTAAATGGAGTGTCTGAAAGGAGGAATCAAACCCTGGTAGACATGGTTCGGTCCATGATGGGCTTCGCTTCTCTGTCACTATCCTTTTGGGGATATGCTCTGGAATCAACTTGTTACCTTTTGAATAGGGCCCCGAGTAAATCTGTTAACAAAACCTCATATGAGATATGGACTGGACGTAAGCCGATACTCTCACACCTTCGGGTTTGGGGTTGCCCAGCTTTTGTAAAATATTTGGAAACAGACAAACTTAGACCTAGGTCTGACCGGTGCCTATTTGTTGGGTATCCAAAAGAGTCTAAGGGGTATTACTTCTACTTGGCTGAGAAACAAAAATTGTTCGTCAGTCTTAGGGCTATCTTTTTGGAAATGGAGTTCCTTAGTGAAGGAACTATAGCCGCTAAGATTGAACTTAGTAAAGTTCAACAAGTAGAAGAACCAACATACTTAAGGGACAACATAGAACCGGTTGTGATTATATCACATCTAGAGCCCACACATGAACCATTAAGGAGATCCGGTAGGGTACCGAGTCAACCGGACAGATACTACGATTTCTTGATTCGGAACGATGATTCCATTGAACTCAATGAGAACAATGAGGATCCGATCACCTATATGGATGTGATGCAGAGGCCCGACTCTAAGAAATGGCTAGGAGCCATGCAATCCGAAATAGAATCCATGGAAATCAACAATGTATGGACATTGGTTGATCTGCCTGAAGGGATAAAACCCATTGGATATAAATAAATCTTCAAGAGAAAAAGGGATGCAGACGGGCAGGTGGAGACCTATAAAGCCCGTCTGGTTGTCAAAGATTATCGTCAACGTTATGGTATTGACTATGACAAGATGTTCTCTCCTATAGCAATGCTTAAGTCCATTCGAATCATGCTTGCTTTAGCGGTACACATTGATTATGAAATCTGATAAATGGATGTCTGAACAGCTTTCCTGAATGGTGAGCTGGAAGAGGAGGTGTATATGATACAACCTGAAGGGTTCACATCCACAGACGAGTCAAAGGTGTGCAAGCTTCGAAGGTCCATCTATGGACTGAAACAAGCATCACGGAGTTGGAACATATGATTTGATAAGTGTATCAAATTGTATGGCTTTGTTAAGAACGGAGAAGAACCTTGCATTTGCAAGTGGGCTAATGGTTCTGTGATTGTGTTCCTTGTGTTGTATGTGAATGACATTCTCTTAATCGAGAATGACATCCCAGCACTACAAGGAATAAAGATCTAGTTGTCATCTCAATTCTCTATGAAGGACTTGGGTAAAATCTCTTCCATACTGGATATGAAGATCTATAGAGATATATCTTCTAGGACTGTCCCAGTCTAGTACATTGACACTGCGCTGAAACGGTTCAGCATGAAAAATTCCAAGAAAGATTATCTCCTGATAGGCACTGGAATTGCTCTCTCCAAAGAGGATTGTGCGACAACTCTTGAGGAGAGAGAGCATATAAGCAGAATTCCATATGCTTCGGCAGTGGGTTCTATCATGTACGCTATGACATGTACTAGACCAGACGTGGCATACTCACTAGGCGTAGTGAGCAGATACCAGTCTGACCCGGTGAAGCTCATTGGAAAGTGGTAAAGACCATCCTTAAGTATTTGCGAAATACTAAGGACCAATGGCTGATTTATGGAGAACTTGACTTGAAACTTGTGGAATATACTGACTCTAGTTTCCAGTCAGATAAGGATGACAGCAAGAGTATGTCAGGATTTGTCTTTACCCTTAATGGAGGAGCGATCTATTAGAAAAGTTCTAAGCAGCCTACTATGACGGACTCAGTATGCGAAGCAGAGTACATAGCAACATCGAATGCAGCAAAGAAAATAGTGTAGTTACCAAAGTTCCTTGGCGAGCTGGGAGTGGCACCTTCCCTGGATGGTCCTATTCCGGTGTATTGTGACAGCACTGGAGCCGTTGCTTAAGCCAAAGAGCCGAAGTCTCATCATCGCACAAAGCATATTCTGCGGTGTTATCACCTTGTGCGAGAGATTATGGAACGAGATGACATTGACCTTTAGAAGATCGATAGAAAGGAGAACCTAGCTGACCCCTTCACTAAAGCCGTCGGGATTCAAGAGTTCGACAGTTGTAAATGGAAAATGGAAATGAGATTCTGTACTGATTGGCTTTAGTCCAAGTGGGAGTTGTTGGAAATTGTGTCCCAAAGCCAATCGTCTAGGCTATAAACGATTGTGCCATTTTGTAATTGTATATGAATTTTTAATGAATACAAGTTATTTTTTTGGCTGTTCATCATATTTACATTTTCTTAAATTAAACTCTTGTATGATGGAGTCCTTAGAACTACATTATTTGATATAGAAAGGATATATCAAGTAATTCTTAAACTGGTTTACAACCAAATGATAGATTGTTAATAGAATGATAATGTATCAAGTCTAGGTTGTTGTATGTCACATTTATTGGTTGTCCTCTTAACCAAGGAGTGTGGAGACACTGGTATAACATGCAAGTGAAATGTGTGATATCTCACTGAACATGACCATCTGCGAAGCTCCCTTCTGCCAAAAGGTTGCTCATGAAGGGATATGGGTATATGTGTCCCTCAGACTTGAGATCACCATGGCAGCTTACAAGCAACTTACTGTACTTTGATACCGGATCACCTGAATTTCTAATCCAGTGAAGGAAGGTTTCCGGGTACAGTTAAGTACTTGTGGAGCGATGGTGGATCAAGATGGAATTAACCACTCCAAATAGTTTGGAGTAAATGACTTATTATGTTTTAATTTAGCAAATCCTTGGCCAGGGTAGTTCTTGTGAGGAGTCACATAACTTGTAAAGTTGAGACACAATCTGGATAAACCAAATTAGGGTTGGCAGTCGAACCCTAGGTCATTCTGAGCATTATGAGGTCAAAGAGATGAATTATGCGGTAACCATATGCCAGAGGTTCTAGAGAGATGCTCTGCATCTTCGACCTATCCGGACGTCAGGTATCATTGCTAGATAAGGACTTTGACTGATACTGGAAGTGTTCCAGTGCTACTGGCTTAGTGTTCAAACCTATGGAGTCATACACCATAGGAGTTTCTATCTGATCTTAAGGCTGATCGATGATTGAGAATCGTTTACTGTCACCGGAGGTCAATATAATTGACCATGTTCCAAGTGTCAACACTTGCTTGAGTCGACACTTGGAAAGTGTTGACACTTGGCAATTTTGCGTGAGTCGACACTTGCTGTGACGAGTAGAATTTCTGGAAAGAATTTCTGGAAGATTTTGACTTCGAATTTTGAATTCGAATTTTGATTTTTGGGCATTTTTGGCTCCAAGCTTTCTTGGTATGATAGTTATACTTACCTTCTTTGGCTTGGACCCATTTGGTATGGCCCTTGACCTCTCCCCCAATTTCTCCTCATTCCCTTTTCTCTCTCTCATGGTTGTCCCTATAAATAAAGTTTATTCTATAGGGCTTTTGTTGATTTTTTTGGTTCTTTGTTTGTCTTGTTGGCTGGTTTCAAGGTCTTCAGGCCACAAGAAGAATAGAGGGAAAAGGGTTTGTGAGATCTTTAGGATTGGGTGTGAGAAACCTAGCATTCAAGCTAGGTCTTGGGAAGAGAGTTTCTTAGGAAGGGTTCCAACTCTCCTCATTGTCTTCCCGAAAGTAGAAGATCGGTTCGAAGGATTTCGAAGAGCTAGCACTCCAAAGGAGTTGATCAGAGTCGAGCCCCGGTGTAACTACCTGTAGAGGCTAGACATGTGTGTGGCTTAAGAGCATCGTCCTTGGAGCACCGCCCTGCATCCTTCAAAGGTATAACGGTAAGGTATCTTTATATCTTCGAGCTTTGTCATGTTTTTGATGTTTATTGCTTGCTATATCATTATACTAGATCCTGTTGCAGGCAGATTGGTAGATCGTTTGATCGATCTACCAAGTCTTCCACTGTGCTTGTTTTAAAATAGTTTTAAAATGCATGTTTCTGCCTTGCTGTTGCATATTGGTATGCTTTTCTATTTTTTTGTTTTTACCTTCACCACATCCATCTCATTCAAAAGTGAAACACCACATATATATTAAGTAAAATCTTCCTTTCTTAATTATTGTTTTATCCCTTAGTATCAACATCTTATTAACATGATTCGGATCAATCACTGTTATCTTTTAGGATTTTGGACTTATCATGATCACGCTCTAGTCCATGATTGGCAACCTCAGAATTGACCATGTACTAACCGCCCGTGGCTAGACTAATCCTTGTACTATTCATCCATGGATCAACTATTATACGTACTAAGTCCATGGCTCAGCTGTCTCATGTTTTAACTACTCGTGGGCGACTATTCTATGTACTATTCATTCATGGCTAGGCTATTTCACGAACTAAGCATGTGGCTCGGTTGTCCCATATTTTAATTGCCCGTGGATGGCTATTCTACATATTATCCGACCATGGCTCTACAATTCTCTATTTAGCATGGTTAACTTCCTTTTTTCTTGATTATTGTTTTATCAAATCTTAAACATGTTATCAAATCATGTTCCTTTCAAGATTTATAATAATCAGTATCACAATCAAAATCATAAAAAAATAATCATGTTTATTATGAACATATTGTATGAAAAGTATAATAATAAAAATTGATAATTACAATTATCCATTGAAATATATAATGTTTAAACAATCATGCATGGCCGTGCTCATATCCAGGGATCAAAATCATACCATATAAAAATATATTTGTATACTGATGATCATGTCCATAAATTCTTACCTCACTAGAAATAGACTTAATATACTCGATATCATTCTACACTTGGAACTCGCTCAGTACCATTCTGTCCAAAAAATTATCTTCTTATAATAGTAATTTTTTTAATAGGAATAATTTTATAGCGTAATAACTATAAACTCAGAACCTTCTACCTAAATTTTATTCGCGACCTACCTCATCTTAAGAGAAATTTTAGAAAGACAAAGTAGAGAGGGACTAGAGAGAGAAAGTAGATGATAGATGAGAGAGGAAAGGAAATAATGAGATTTGAATACTAAAAAAGAATAGGGATTCGATTTGGGTAGATCATGACATTCCTATTTTCTGGAATCAAAATAGAATTTTCTTCGATCAAACAGTTAAAATGAGAACACTAATTTCCATTTCCGTTTCATGGCCTAACTCCCTCCAATCAAACATGCCCCATGCTGATTAAACTTATTCTTGAGTTGACTCAATGGTGAGTCTCAAAAGCTACCATTCAGATTTATCAATTAATTTTTTAACAATAACATGCGCTCTCTCTCTCTCTCTCTCTCTCTCTCTCTCTCTCTCTCTCTCTCCGTCCCAATGAACAAGTGAAGTCTATCCATAATCAATCGCTTAGCAGGACCAAGAACAAATGGAATTGAGCTAGCGAAGGGATATCCTTGCATCGTTTTAGCTTAGAGTCAATCACAGCTTGCAGACATAATGAACACAATGACGCCCTCTAGGCTTTTCTTGCTTCGGTTAAGCCGTCGAATCGAGGGCCGGCAACCAGAAAACAGAGTTAAGTGGTTGTCATCTCAGCTCCCTTCTCAATCCTGATTCATTGTTACAAGTTGTTAGAAACTTGGAAAAATATGATGCCATGAAAGAGTTCTCATATAGGGTAGGTTCTTGTCTTCCTAGTGTCTAAGAGTGGTGGACTTAATCTCTTGGTTTTCTTGGAAAACTTCCAAGCTGCCTTGCAGTAACGGACAACATTTAGGGTTCAGGGTGGTCCATGAATGTTATCCCAACTCCAACCCCAATCATGAGGTTGGGACCAAACTAACACCTCTCCAAGTATAGATGGATTCTTACAAGCAGGCAATGGGATAGGAAAGACGTCATTCTTGGGTAGCTTTTTCTGGCCAAGAGCTAAGCTAACATTACCGTCAAAAGCTTATCATTACTTGGTTGCATTTTGTTTCAACGTGACATGTGATGACCAACTCAGACTTGGCCCAGTAGCTGGTACCTTGCTCCTCTTTTAAGCTCACTAGACCAAGATGAATCGATGGACTTAACTCCAATCCAAAAGAGAAAAAAACAAATTAGCATCGTAAATACCAAGAGATTGCAGGATATTTTTCTTTTCTCGACCAAATTGCATAGTATTTGCATTCTCTTTTCCTATTTGCTTAAGTTTTTAGTGCTAATTTTTTCGTTAACAGGTAAACGATAAACACACAATGGAGGGTCTAGAAAATTCAGATTGCCATGATATGAATTTGAATCTGTGCCATGCCATTGCCGGTGAGAGTATATTTTTTTCTATCCATGAACGCTGGAAGTCCTACTCAATATGAGGCAATAATCCACTCAAATATATCCTGAATGGTGGCTAAATATAAAGTACAGCAGGGCATGAATGAGTGGCCCAATAATCCTACTCAATGTGGGGCAATAAAGTACAAGGAACTAGAAGCAAAACCATCGAATGGTCGAGATCATGGATGGAGGTGGGTGTACAAAATAATTCATCCCCAAATAATTTAGCATTTCATTAAAATATTGAGAGAGCTTTGGAATCTCCTGAGAGCAGCATGAAATGATTTGAAAGCATAGGTTCGTGTCTGTTAGCCAGATTGATATCCCTCCATACCACCCGAAGAATAAAGAAAAAAAAAAAAAAAAGCTAGGATCCGCATGACTCTTGGGTGATCAGATTTTAGTGTGGACGGTTCTAGCATGCGAAAAAAGATTTGATCCCCATCTCACCATCCGGTGACTTTTTTCTTAAAAAGAAGAATTAATGAATTAATTAATTTCAGGGTGTGGCCAAGCTCATGAGTGATGAGTGCCAAATCCAACGTCTTTTTATTATTTTTTTCTTTCCCTACCTTTCTTTTTCTCTACCGTGCAAAGTGCCTTTTAGTCATGTCTTTTTTTAACGATCATTCCTTTTTTTTTTTAAAAAAAAAAAATTTAATTTTATTTTTATTTATGTAAATGCCTGGAATTGTCAATAGGGGAATTTTGGGGTGTCAACCGCATGCTTTATGATCCAATGATGACCTTCTATAATAGTATAGGATATCGACTCCTCTGCACAGAGGCACAAACATGAAATGTGCCCTTCTGGTACGCAAGTCAATTCAATTGGTGTGCAACATTATTGACTTATGGTTATAAAATCTTGCCATAAACTTTTCTTTCCTTCTCTTTTCTTTTTTGGAATAACTAAGCTTGTTGAATATATTTTATTTGACAGGTATTGCATGCATCTTGTGCCATAAACTCTAGTAATATAGCCAGGAAATGGTTAACATCAAATCCTTTATGTGTAGCTTAACAAAGTAGAAAAAGTTTGGAATTACAACGTAAAATGGAAAAGCAGTATTTCTTTTATGGTTCTATATACTTGTATTGATGCAACATATATATATATATATATATATATATATATATATATATATATATGAGGAACAATAATGAAAGCAATATCTGTTCATTTCATAGAAATGTTGAGAAAGTTATTTATATGAAATATATACTAAGCTAAATTAATACAAAAAATTTATTAAAAAAATTACACATCTACCATGTTACTTGACAAGTAGGCCTCTAACTAACAGCTTTTACCATCTTCCATACGATCTCTTAGAAAAAGTTCTAGTGAAGGAGCTACACAATATATAGCTCTATAACTTTTGAATGCTAGATTTTTGTGTCGCTATAGTATTTAATGATTTTTAAATTCAATTTCAGTGTTAAGTTTTTAATCACCAATTAAGAATATCAGAGTCAAAAGATGACCTGCCTAGCACGTACGTACCCATTAAAATTGGTTACACTTGCTTAAAAATCTAATTATTCTCATGAAAAATTAGAAAAGCTGAATTGTTTAATTACAACAACATCGAGGGACATATATCAGAGATCGAACTATTAAAAGCAAAGAAATTAGTTAAAAAGGATCAATCATCCAGCCCCGTTCTCAACTAGCTTGTTATTAGAGCCTATATCTTTGGCGAAGCAGGCAAGAATTTGGATCGTTATTGGATAATTTTAGATCAGCCCCTACTTTTACACCTCCAGGGCCGTGCATGATGTGTATAGCTCGACCTATGCTCGTACATATATTGTTTGATGACTATCCATGCATCTTTTAATAATAATTATTCATGAATCATGATGGCCGTACGTTCATTCTCGATGATGGTCATTCATGGCTACACCGAATAATGATCATTACGATTAATTTCTGATTATGCCGTTCATTTAACATCTAATTTGGCAACTCATTTAATTAGACTATGCTCTTTTGGTAGTCTCGTGGGAATTCCCATATTTTCATTTCACTAGCTCACCAAGGAAACTTGGGTGCCTGCACCATAATTCACATTTAGCCTGGCACGGATGCGTTGCAAGTAATTAAAAGACTGTACCTGAGGTTGATTCATCAAGACATCCTATGGTGCAATTAATCATATTATTGAAGCAAGCGCGGTTTTCCAATGTTTTCAGGTGGCAAATTAATGAGGCCCATTGCTGCTGCTTGGGTTGCTCATTAATTGTATTGGCCAGGGTGGCATCTATATATATATATATTCCAAGGCACCCCCCCTTATTAATCTTATCATCTTTTTATAATTATATGTTTGAACCTGATCCGGTAAACCGCAGCTTGCATGGAATGTACGGTAGCATGCAGTGCACGCATGCACCATGCATGCACGATGCCATCAATTTTATGATGGATGATCAGTAAACAACACGTGCTATGTGTATACATTACATGTTTATTGTTCGCTAATAACCATCCATCATGCAATGGATAGCCATGTGGCGCATCACATGCCATGTATGGTGCACCCTAGCAGATTCGTGCTCTATATATATTCTCTCATGGGCTCTTGGTGGAATTATTTCCTCATGCATCAGTCGGTTCTCTCCAGTGTTATAAGGGTTGACAAAATTCGGATGTGAATGGACGAATCTTTATATTATGCTATGCGTTATTTGAACAGGGAAGCTGGCAGGTGGTCACGGTGGGTTGGTTTGCCATGTGGTCTACTGCAAACTTTCTTGGTGCTATTTTCTGGATGGCACCCGTACGTTACGGTGCAAATGGGATGGGCGCAAGAAAGGTCAGGCCCGGTGCTTCTTCTCATGCATTTCCTTGCAACAGTGGTTCCGAGGTCATGACAAATAATAACACGAGCATGGAAGACGCTTGTGGATCCTGGAAAGTTTCTAACTGAATGTTTAGTCCATCTCTCCCAATTAATCTTGGTTTGAATTTAAAACTTCCTGAAGGGCTGGAGCTGGTTTCTTGCAACCATGACAGTGGAGTTTTATGTTTTTGGGATTCTATATTTGACCTATGCTCCATGGTATTCAACCTAGGTCCCTCCCGGGCCCTTAAAAAAAGTTTAAAAAACTTTCATTGATCGGGAAGAAGACGATCGGTTCTTATCGGAAAGTATTGATTAAAATAATTTGATTATACATAACTTGAATCATCCAATAAAAAGGCAACATGATATTCAAAAAAATAAAATTTTTATTCAAAACAGTAAAATTATTACTTATAATTAAAAATAATTTTTTATTTAATCTAAATAATATATATATAAAATAATAATAATAATACATCATGTCTTAATTTGCCATGGATTGTATCCAAATAAAATGGTTGTAATTAATAATTTCTAAATCCTCACCAGTGAGAGAGATCCGGGTGTTTTATCGTGCCGAGCGGTCCCTCTCTCTCTCTTTTTTTTTTTTTAAATCGAAGCATTCAACTTAGTATTTTAGCATGAATATATTTCAAAAAATAAAAACGAACAATATCATAAAGAAAACCTGGAACATTTTAAGTAGATCGACAATACATTTTTCATGTAATTGGCAACAAAGAAAGCAATCTAATTAATCACAGAATTTGTTTCTCGATATACATACCTAACAATAATGACAGAGCAATCTTGTAAGAAAATAGCAATGTCATGAATTAGAGGGTGCATAGGTTTCGTTCTCATAATCTCCTGAATCTAGAAAACAAAGATAATCAAATCATTTTTGATGATAAGATGCTCCACTTATAAGATCCTCTGAATATAAGTAATATCAGTCCAAGCATTTCAAAGCTCTATTACTAAAATAATTGGTTCAAAAAGATAGTATTCTCCTGCAACCACGAGATCAAGTCTAGGATTATGGATGATAAAGTTAGCATCGTCGTATTTATTCATAATATTTTTATCAAAATTGGTTGTCAGAAATTTTAAATGCCGGAGCTAACGAAAATTAAAAAACTGGTAGGCTGCTTGAAGAGCGGATCCCTTCACCCTCGAGTGGTCCGGCTACAGGGCGAGGGATGGGCCCACATCCAAGTTGCTCAGAATGCTCGTGTGTTTGTCCTTTTCCCACCACCCTTTGACGTCCATCCATGTGCGGAGAAGGGAGCCTCACCAGCTCACGTAATCGACCTTGGGCGGGACTTTGGGTGCCCCGGGACAAAAGTGATGCCGCGCCTGGCTGGAAGTCACGATGGTTGCAGGTTGACCAAGGTCAACGTCAAACATCTCAGAACTGTGGACTTTTTTTTTTTTTTTTTCTATATGCACTTAAAGGGCCATCCAATGACTAGTTTTTAAATAGCTGTAAATCAGAAGAACATCAATTCTATAAAAAGATCACATCTATATTATCTATGCACAACACGAGGATATGTTTGGGTATCTTGATAGTTTAATACAGTTTATATTTTTTATATTTTCCTTCAGTTTTTTTATTTTGCTAAATCTTTTTGGTGTCACCTTTTCTCAGTTTTAAACTCGATCTGGTTAAGCCTCTTCGTAGTATATCTCTCTCTCTCTCTCTCTCTCTCTCTCTCTCTCTCTCTCTCTCTCTCTCTCTCCTTTCTTGTGTGGGATAAACCTTCCCCTAACAAGCACGCATGTAGACATGCTCCCCAAAAGCCACGTCCACGGCATAAGTTATTTACTTATAGTATAAAAAGCTAAAATTTGCAACCAAATGCATACTAGAAAAATTTAATAAAATTTAGGTCCTCGTTGCAATCTTATTAATTTTGTATGTTTATTACTCTATAAATTAGTAAAATAGAGTAAAGAAACTGACATCGAGAATAGCATTTGTAGAAAGCTTTTTCTATTTTTTACTTTGCTTTCACTCTTTTTTAAACCAATAAAACTTTGCTAACAAAGATTCTAACAATTTTTTAAAAATAATACAGTTTCATTATATATGTTGCTCAATTTAGTTTCTCTCCTTCTTGAATTTTTGAAACATCATACAAAGGACGGGTAGTAATGAATGGGAAAACATATCATTAAAACTTTCTGAATTTTAATTCTCATTCTAATTAATGTGTTTAATGAAGTATGCAACTAATCCAAGTAAAGCCTTGGATCAATTGGCACTTGATGTGTTCACCTATATCGTACAAAATTTGTATAGTTGGGAGTTTGGAATTTCAAATCAAGGATATATGGATATTTTTTAATATTTTTGCAGAACTAATTATATGGATAATTTTCAATTACATTAAATTTTTACCTAGTAGCATGGTCTATCCGTGAAGCATATTTTTAATTCCATATCAATTATTTGCTAGGAAGATCTTGAATACTTATAAAATATAAATAATATCTTCTGGCTAGTCTTTTTGAATAAGATCTTGAATTGTTATTAATGATATCAGAGCCGATCCAGTTCATAATCCATGTGAACTAGAAGATACTGTAGCACAGATTTATTGAACTGATCATGGATCAATTGTGGTGTTTATAAATGGATGATGGATTTAGATTCTTAACCTAGTGAAAGTGCTAGAACTTAAGTGGGAAGAGTATGTAAGGATTCATGTGGACATGTATTTAGTCCCCATATCAATTATTTGTTAAAAAAATCTTGGATATTTATAAAGGATCGATGAACATAAATAATACTTTCTGACTAATCTTTATGGATGAGATCATGATTTGTTACATAAATATTTTTAAAAAATATTTCTCAATATGTAACCTAAGTAATCATCAGGTTATTTTTTTTGAATAATTGTTGGTGCCACCACCATCCTAATCCAGGATGAGCTTCAATTCATAAGTAATGTATAACCCAGTAACACTTGCAAGATTATAAAAAGCTTCTCATTATTAAACGCATGCCTTAATTTTGCTGGATTATGGTTCATATATATATATATATATATTGATAGAACGGGGTATTCATTAAAGAGAACGAGAGTGAATACAATCCAAAAATCAGAGAGAATAATATCCCTAAACTGTACAGGAGCTAGCTGCCAGTTGGACCAGAGCGAGGAAATGGAGTGCTGGGCGATGAAGGAGGCAACTCAATCAGCAACAGAGTTAGCCTCCCTATAGATATATAGGATCTCAATGGACACGCAATCCCGTAGGAGAAAATAGATGTCCCTCAAGATGGGGTGGACAGAGGAAGCTGACATGGACCGCCTAATCCAGGAAATGATCACCAAGGAGTCTCCCTCGATAATGAGACGATTAAGGTGGAGGATCTGACGGGCGTACCTGATACCGGCCCAGGCTGCATGCAGTTCCGTCTCGGGAATGGAAGGGTCAATAAGAGAAATGTCACCAGCAGCCAAGAATCCCAGACGAGAGTCACGGATGACAAAGGCAGCACCTCCAGGTCTATGGCGAAGACTCCCATCAAAGCTAACTGTGAAGTAATGTGGAGGAGAGGATTCCCAGAAAATGAAAACCACATGGGATGCTCGAAGAGCAGAAGAGGAACTCCAGATCTCCAAAGATCTCACAGTCGAATAGAGAAACTCATAGGCCAAGACAGTGGCTCTATCAACCAGCGATCGAGAAGAATATCTGATCGAGTTAAAGACCATTCCTGGAAATCCATATGTGATAAGCAATATAAGTCAGGAGATCAGCATAAGGGAGATCCCGAGCTAATCTCAAAATAGAGAGGAGAGAGTTCTCATTATCATGGATGATGGATGGTTCATATCTTTTGATTTCTAATTTTCAATAGACACATGTCCATGATTGACATCAAGATATATCTAGTCACATGTAACATTTTACAAATGTTTTAACAATGTTAATGGAAGGAGGGAAAAAAGAAAAATTGAAAAATTTCAGATACCAACCAATACAGTACAAGATTACTCCACAAACACACCGAACCAACTGGTCAATACAACGTGCACAAAATATGCTGACAGACCTACGCTCTTAAGAGAAAAATACTCAACTGCTGCCCGGTGCTCCCCACCGGGTTTATCATATGAAACGACTCCGAGTCCACCGAGCCAATGACTCGTTCGAAGCTCGCCCTCAGGTACATGAGGTCTCCGTCGCTGGACTTGGACTCGCCGGGGAGAACTCCGGCACCCACCGATGTTGACTGCATGAGCTTAAACACCGCCGCATCACTCTCGCTCATCTGCCGCCGGACGGCGAACCCCACCTTCCGGCCGTTGCAATACATCGACCACGCCGACACGCCGAAGAGCGAGGCCGAGCGGGCGCGAGCCCGGTCGCACTCGAGCGCGATCCGGAGCAGGCCGTGCTGCATCTCCCGGGCGAGGTATGCGGTGGGGACGGCGAATTCGAGGAGGAGGAGTGGGGCTGCGGCGCGGGAGGAGGAGGAGGAGTCGTCGTGGAGGCAGAAGCTGACGCGGCCTCGGCGGTAGCCGAAGAAGGTGCCGGTGACGGTGGTGGTGGTGGTGGTGGAGGCGGTGTCGGAGGAGTCGTCGGCGGCGTGCTGGAAGCCACAGCATGGGACCATGCACTCGACGAGGGAGCGGAAGGATCGGCGGAAGCGGACGTCCTTGGTGCAGTCAACCGCGGTCGACGTGTCGATGATGCCGAGGGGGCCGCCGTAGCTGCCCAGGTCTATCATTCTCATCTTGTTTGATGGATTGCTCAAGAGAGAAAGATGCCGATATGATAGAAAAAGAGGAGAGAATTAATAGGAGGGATGGATGAGTTTTTATTTGTAACCTTTGAGGCTTAGAGAAGAAGAGTTATAGAAGGTGGATGTGAGTTGGTGAGTTGGGCAGGAGGTGAGGGGTTTAAATAGAAGGAAAGAAAGAAAAAGAATTAAGCGGTTTGGAAGAGAAAAGGACTTGTGGGAGTGGTGGAATTTTTGGGTGGGGCAAAGTGTGGGCCGAGGAATCATGGAGGAAACGGGGGACAATAATTCTGCCCACGAGGGATTGGGGTGGGAGGCGCGTGCGTGGCGGTGGAGAGAGCACGGACTCAAACAACAGCCGTTCATGATGTCAAATATGTTTTCTTGAAAAGAGATCTTAGAATATAGAATGTAGATTTTAATTAATTATAAATAAAAGTAAGTTGTTGTTTTTGTCAATTTTATACAACCATCTGAAATATGCCACAAAATAAGGGGTTGATATATATATTTGAAAGAGCTTCCATGATCATTCGAGAATTATTGAATAATGCATATAGTATTAAGTCTTGACAAATGAACGTTACTTTCATGCCTGCTCTTAGAAATCTATGATTTAAATCTTAAATATCTGCCGAAATTTTAAAAATTGATACACGTCATCGACCATCCACTAATAATTCAAGCTTTTATTTACATTTTTGTAAATCCTATTACATCAAAGTTAAAAAATATTTATTTAAATTTTATTTATACTATGTTTTTGAGTTCATCCAATTAGGATAAGAAAATGCTTCAAGCTATACCAATCTCTGGTGTACATAACAAGAACTTATAATATTACTCATTGCGACATGATCCAAAATTTTACATGATAAAAGCGTGGTTTATAATAAATCGAGGAGGCTTCTGGTGTACATAACAAGAACATATAATATTACTCATTGCGACATGATCCAAAATTTTAAAACGTAGTTTATAATAAATCGAGGCTTCTCCTAAATATCATGTATCTATATCCAGCAAGTAAAAGTTTTTCTTTTTTTTTGAATATTGGTTAGTGCATCTCCGATAGTTTTAAGAAATTAAATATTACAGTGTGGATGAGCTTTCCTCATTTTTCTAAGAGAGTTTTTTTTTTTTTTTTTAAAAAAAAATATTAAAAATTTGTAAGTATCTTGATGGCTTAAAAAGATAAATGAAAACTCATTTTGATATGTTCGTTGTTTAGATTCCAGTAGCTTAACCTAGAAAATGCGTGCTAGTTATATATTTGAAGAATTCTCTTGTGCTGACCAGAATCTAGAGGTTTGATTTCTTCTCTGATTTCACTAGATTTTAACAAGTCCTAGTTAAAAAAATAGATATTATTCAATGCTTTATCAGACATATTTTAATTTTACCAATACTAATTTTTATCAAATAAGCAATAATACCCGTTGTGGTTTATATGTCAAAGATTTTGAAGGAAAAAAATTCCAAAACTAAACTGGTTGGACAACAACCTTTTTTTAATCATAGCGGTGAGACCGCGATGCTGCCCCAGGGGAGATTGGTGGTGCTGAAACTTGGGACAAGGGTAGGGAAGGGTGAAGAAGTAGAGGTCCAGCCCGTTGATGAGATGATGAAGAATTTATAGGAAAGGGAGACGGTAGAAGTAAAACACCGCAGGATTGTGTAGACTTCTTTATCGGCAACTCTGATCCCACGAGCACGAGGGCAGAGGGTGGAATGCGACAAGTCATGGGCTATGAGAGATGGCATGGAAAAAAGGGTTAATCTCACATTTCTTAGTCCTAATAAGATGTTGTGAAGTGGTTTAGAAATATATTTTCATTTCCTATTACTTCATTTATCATTTATCATTTTTTTTGGATGCCAATATGGGAATTCCTATAATAATTATTCAAGTTTAAATTTTCAATTATTTTTAGTTAAGTAGTTAACCGCATTAATTGAGAAATCTATCTGAATTGTTTCTACCTAGGTTGTAAATAAGTACTTTTTGGTCCTATTTTTTTTGTTTTGGTCACTTTACTTTTTGAACAACAATTTAATTATATTTGGTGGTTGCATATAACAAACTTTAATCATGTATAGTCTTGGGTTTACCAAACATTTCATGGAAAGTCTCGTTATTCGCCAATTGGCCCCCCAAGTTATTATTGTGGCTTAATGATTTGTAATGCATGGAAATGATTATTGGTAGTGGATCTCAGTTGCCTCACTGTTCCGTGTCTAGTAGATGGTTTACGTACCTTCAAGTAGTTGCCATAATCGATCTAAATACCAAAACAGGACTGCAATTGACTCGCATTGTCACGCTATAAGATGAGGATGATTCACACAAATAATTATTCTTAATTTAAAAATCCAATAATCTTTAACCTAGCATTTATTAGCAAAAGGAGAATTGGTGCAACATGGTTTAAAAAATGTTCTCACAAAAGTTATTGTTGGGATGTATACAGTGGATCAGATCGCTTTAGACTTTTGATTAATTATTTCTTTTCAATCAGATAATTTATCAAATACTTCACAGATATAAATAATAAACACATGAAAGATAAAAAATTTACGTGGTTCAGCAAAACTGTTTATATTTATAATATAGGTGGAGCAATCCACTATATAATCGTTCCGAAATTAGGTACAAAGATTATAAATATCTAAATTATAGGATCCCGAAATAATAATAAATAAGAGACACAAATAAACTGCAATAATAAACCAAATGGATAATACCTTTCTCGGCCTTGTTACGAATCAAGAGAAGATAATCTAAGAGATGGATCAATACCTTCTCAGCCACAACAATCAATTAAGAGATATTTTTCTAGGTGGGGACCAAAAAATTGGACCAAAGGGCTGCGACGAGTAGGGAGCAATCAGGACATGGATACTTTATAGAACTGAGAGTCTCATATTTCTTTTAAAGGAAAACAACAAAGAAAAGTTATAAAATCTTATATTGCTCGCTGGAGAAGAATTATGATCGAAGAGTGATTCTTCCATCCCAAAACTTTTTGGAGAAGAAATCAAACGATAAAAGGAATCCCAACTAAAAAAAGTTTTATTTGGAACAAATAACAATAATCCTCCTTCTTGCCATAAATAATATGCCTTATCAAATATGGATAAAAAAATTTTCTCACTACAAGTCTCAAGGGCATCACCAAATGTTCACACTAACAAGTTCAGGAAAGTCCTGAACTTACCTACTAGAATTGGTTTAGTGAGCATATCAGTCGGATTATGAGTAATACCAATCTTCTGAAATTGGATATCACCATCATCTACTAAATCTCTAATGAAGTGATACCTGATATCCACATGCTTAGTGTGTTCGTGATACATCTGGTTTCTGGCAAGATGAAAGGCACTCTGACTGTCACAGTGAATATCTAAATAGTTCTGCTTGAGATCCAAATCTTGTACTAACCCTCTTATCTAGATAGTTTCTTTCGTTACCCCTATCAATGCCATATACTCTATCTTTATAGTAGATAAAATAACTGTAGACTGCAAAGTAGCTTTTCAACTGATTGCATACTAGAGAAGTAAATACATATTCGGTCAAAGACCTCATATCTAAGTCACAAGCATAATCAGAATCACAAAATCTTGTGACAATGCAATTACTCTGTCCGAAGAATAACAAACCTAAATTAGAAATGCCTTTCAGATATCTCAGTATCCTTTTATGGCTAACTAATGAGCTTTCCTAGGCTTATCCATGTATCTGTTGACAACACTTACTGCTTATGAAATATCGAGTCGAGTGTAGACTATTGTAGATATAATGTTGCCAACTGCACTCGCATAAAGCATTCTAGATATATATTTTCCTCACCTTAGTATGAAAAGAGAGTATAGCAAATTCATAATCTGAAATGACTAGCAAAGGAAGTAGTGACTGGCTTAGTTATAGATATACCATATTTTTCCAATACTTTCTTAATAAAACTATGTTGAATAATCAAAAGTCTATCTGATTGCCTATTATGTACGATCTCCATCCCAAGTATCTTCTTTGCCGGTCAAGATCCTTCATATTAAATACAGTACTAAGCTCAGCTTTTAACTTCTGGATGACTAACATATTCTTGGTTGCAATCATCATATCATCTACATATTATAATAAATAATAAAAGGATCCGTTTGAAAACTACTGATGATACACGTAACTATTATATGGAGATTCATTAAATCCATGATCGATCATAAACCTGTCAAATTTACGGTACCATTATCTTGGAGACTGCTTGAAACCATACAATGATCTTTCAAGCAAGCATACACGATCTTTATTTGGAGCCTCGAAACCAGGTAGCTGTTGCATATAAATCTACTTCTCCAAGTCACCATATAGAAAAGCTATCTTTACATCAAGCTGTTTTAGCTGCAAATCATGAGAAGCAATCAAAGCAAGCAAGACACGAATAAAAGAGTGTTTAACTACATGAAAAAATATTTTTTTATAGTCAATACCCTTCTGTTGACTATAGCCCTTAGCTACCAACTTGATCTTGTATTTAAAATTCTAAGAACTACCTTCTTCCTTTTTAAAGATCCATTTACAGCCAATTACTTTCTTGCCTTTAGGTAATTTAATTATTTTTAAGTATGATTCTTTTCTAAAGACTGAATCTCTTCAACATAGTGATGGTTACTGCTCAGCCTGTGGACTACCAATAGCCTTCTGATATATGGTTGGCTCATCATTAATGGTATCTGCAATACTCAGAGCATAATAAACTAATTTAGCACAAGCAAAATCCTTAAAACTATACTTTTGACATGCTCTAATTTGGCGCCTGGGTCTGTAAGTGGTGATACTATCATCCTGAACCTGACCTTACATGACAACCTCCTCCTGAGTTTGTATCTTTGTATTTATTTGCTGATGCTACTCATTATGAACATCTACAATTGGTTGTTGCTGCTGTGATCTAACAATCTAATCAATATTAATAATATATGTCTTGCTGAACCTGAACTTGATCTTTCTGTGAAAGACTAGGCTGTATCTATCATGAAGGAGTAGCTATCTTATGAAAAGTCACATCCTTGCTGACTTGAAATCCTTGGGATCCAAATTTTATGCACCATAGTCTATAGCCATTTATCCCACATGCATATCCAACAAATATGCACTTCTTAGTCCTTGGATCAAGTTTTTCATTTCTTATATGTGCATATACTAGATACCCAAAGACTCTAAGTACCAAATAGTTTATAGATCTTCCTGTCCATATTTTTTCTAGTGTCTTCATGCTTAATGTTGATGCTGGAGATCGGTTTATAATATAGCAGGCTGTATGTGCATCTTCTATCCAAAAATCTCTACTCAATTCAGAACTTGATAACATAGATCTGACTCTCTCTAATAGTATGCGGTTCATGCATTCCACCATACCATTCTACTGAGGTGTACCCACTATGATCCTATGTCTGATAATGCCTTCTGATTTGCAAAAATTATTAAACTTTATAGAGTAAAATTCTAATCCATTGTCAGTGCAAAAGGTTTTCATTTTTTTCTCAGTTTGCCTCTTGACTATAGCCTTCCACTTCTTGAATTTATCAAATACATCACTCTTATTCTTAATAGTATGAATCCAGATTTTGCGAGAGTAGTCATCAATAAATGAAAGTAAATATTTGGATCCATCTTTGGATATAACTGGGGCAGGTCCCCATAGATCAGAATGAATACAATCCAATATGGTTGTTGTTTTATGTATGCCTGTAGAAAAGTTGACTCTATGTTGTTTTCTAAATACATAATGTTCACAGAATTAAATGCACCAACCTTCTGACCACCTAGCAGACCACATCTATTCAACTCTTATAAATCTTTATCTAACATGCGACTTAGCCTCTGATGCCACATTATGTCAACTACTCAATAGAGGATTGTACTACTGAAACTTGTCCAATCATTGTACTGCCATCAAGATAATAAAGGGTGCCACTCAATTTGCCTCTTAATAGAGTCAATACTCTTTTATTAATAGTTATAGATCCTCTACCTATTTGCCTCGAAATATGCACTATCAAGGATATTCATTAAGAAAATATTTCTTTTCAGTTGAGGAACATATCTGATATCATCCATAATCATCACAGTATTTGCATGATATTTGATATGAACTTTATCAATATATTCTACTTTGTAGATTGCATCATTTCTAAGAAGAATGGTGTCTCCTTTACATGATCTAAAAAAAAGAACCATTCCTTATGGGGTATCATATAAAAATATGCTCCAAAGTCCATAATCCAGGTATCAGCCTGAATGACACCGAGATAGTTATAAATACTGCATCATCTGTAACATTGTTATGATCTCCTGAAGTAACTATAATAGATGCTAAATCTGAGACTATTCTTTTAGCTTTCAGTTCTCTCTTTCTTGGACTGTAGAAGTCTATATTAGATTTTCAATGATCTAGCTTCTTGCAATAGTGACATATACCTGATTTTTTAGACCTTAATTTTGATCTTGTTTTGGACTTGCTTCTACCTTGTCCATCTTTTCTTTGCTCATCTCTACCTTTAATTATAAGTCTTTATGCCGGAGTCAGAGTCTGATGCTCTAACTGTACTTTCAATTTAAGCTCATTTAATAACAAAGCGACTTTTACCTCTTTAAGATTTATAGTCTCTCTTCCATAAACCATGATAGTAGTAATATTCTCGAAGGACTTGGATAAAAAATAAATCAAAATCAAAGTCTCATCTTTCTCATCAACATCAACACCAATATTGGCCAAATTATGTAGGAGCATATTTTATTCATCCAAGTGATCCTTGAGTGAAGTCCCTTCTGCCATACGAAATGTGTGCAACTTTTTTTTAGATACAATCTATTGGTAAGAGACTTTGCTATATACAAACTATTTAATTTATCCTGTTGCCCAAAAATGGATCCCAAGAGGGGGGGTGAATTGGGTCTTTTAAAAATTAAAACAGTAATGTAAAGGTCTAGTGGTGTTTGTAAGTAATAAATTCAATGCTCAAGATTCAATGCAGCTGAAAGCAGTAAATCAAATGTAATAAGCAGGGAGCAAGAGAGAAAGAAAGCAATCATACACAAACACAGTATTTATAGTAGTTCGGTGCAAACCTAGCACCTACATCCACTCCCCAAGCCATCCTTAGAAATTCCACTATAATCCAATCAAGATTACATCTGACTTGTTTTTCAAAAGGCTCACAAGTCAAAACCTATGTTGGTTTTGTCACCTAGGCTCACCAACAACCTTTTACACTTGTTTTATCTTCGGGCTCACAAGTTAACCCTAATTGGTTTTATCTCTTTGGCTCACCAACAAACCACAACAACCTCCTTTCAAAACACCCTTAAAAGTAAGATCAAATCACAAGATAAAAACAGATATACAACTTTTAAAACTAAGACAAACTCTCTTCAAGAGTAGGATGGAAGCTTTGAAGCTCAAGTTGATGCTTTGTCTTGTCTCCTTCTTGGAATATTCTTCAAAATACCTCTTTTGAAATGATGCTAGGATGAACTTGAAGGCTTTTTCAGGGAATCAAACTATAAAAGGCTTTTGATGTAAAGTTTTTGAGAGAATATTGGCTTTTTGGCTTTGAATGGACTTCAATATACTTCAATGCCTTTAGAATGAAGTTGGTGGAGGTTAAATATAACAAGAAACTTTCAAAAAATGGTTTGTAACCGTTGGAGCATCGAATCTAGCCGTTTGGAGCTTGAAAAGCAAGTTCTGCAAGTCAGAAAAATAGATCTGTTAGGGCTGTCAGGCTTCAAGTATTGACACTTGGCTCATCAGGTGTCGATCTTGGCTGTCAGGTATCGACACTTGATTTCTAGTGTCGACACTTGATGCACAAGTGTCGACACTTGACACAAAAATCCTCAAATGGCAAAGTTCTGGATTTTCAAAAATCTCAGACCTTGAGTCGACACTTGGAAACCTAAGTATCGACACTTGAAATACAGGTATCAACACTTGAAATCTAGGTGTCGACACTTGGCGTACTAAGAATTTTTCAGCGTGCCAAATGTTGAAGTGTCGATACTTGGCTTGCCAGGTGTCGACACTTGAGACTGAAAAAATTCAGATTCAAGTATAATTTGAGCCAAAAACATAAATATTGATATTGAAATTTAAATGAAACATAAATAAATAATAATTGAACATGTAAAAGCCCTTTTCCATGAAGAGGATATTCAGAATTGCAAAAAGTGTTCCGTGCCACAGCGTGCCATGATACATAGATTTTTGAGATTTTGAGGTGCTTTCTTCCTGAAAACTCATAACTTGAAATACACATTAGTATACATTATGCACTCAATGTTTTGTTATTCATCAAAATCACTAGGTGGAGCCAACAATCTTTCCCTTTTTGATGATGACAAAACCTTGAGTTAAAAAAGCATTAAGTTTCAATTTTCAACTATTATAATTCATGAATATGAATGAAAGTCCATATGAGCCATAATTTTCATAGTTAGGAAGAATCAATCTCCCCCTCAATTAGATATTTCTAATAAACAAATAATATGTTATTTCAGGGTATCAGAGCAGATCAAATTTGAAAATTTACACAACCAATTTATGCCAAACAATCTATACTATTACTCCCCTTTTTGTCAATCATTAGAAAAAGGAATAACCTCCCCCTCACAATGAACATAGAGACAAAAAGATGGTAGAGTATCAAATATGACAGATATCAGAGCCAAAAAGATCCAAAGAGTGTATCAGAGCTAAAGAGAACAAATGTGACTAATCAAGCAATCAAAGTGAATCATAATTTTTAAACATCCAAACTGAAATATATATATATATATATCTGATAAGAGAGTTTTCAGTACAAATTTGCTGAGTCATCAGCAAAACTGAAACATACAAAATGTACCTATGTCATACAACAATAAGAACCATACGAAGTAGCATGAAACATAAACAACATACAACAGAAGAGACATCTGTGAGGCTAATCCTCATCAGATGGAATCTCAAAAGAGATAGGACCGGTAACTCTAGTCCTACGAGCCAGACTACCAGGAGTCTTCAGGATACCTTTGCTCCTAGTCCTAGTGGATGGCCCAAAATGGGGTGCTACTCTAGAGGCCCTAGAAGAAGGAGGAGGCAGAGTCTCAGTGGGGGTAACAAAGAATGGCTCAGTGGCAGCTGGAGTGTCAGTAGCATCAACTAGAGGAATATCAGGAGTCTGCTGCTCACGACTGACGACCTCATAACCATCGGCACCATCATCACTGTCGCTGCCGTCGTCAAGAATATCTATAGCCCTGTCGTCAGTGCGATCGCCACCCTCTACAGTATCATCATGGTTATCCTAGTGGTCGTCGCCATCATCATCATCATCATCACCTGGAGGAACAGCAGGAGCAGCGGGAAGGAGTAGGGATCTGATCAAGCTCTCAATACATGCAAAACCACCCTCCATAGTCTGGCGAAGCTCGGCATGCTCAGCAGCAGTGTCAGCTCTAAGGCTGTCAATCTCGATCCTAAGCTGAGTCGTCCTAGCTCCCAGACTGGTAATCTCACCTCTCATCTGTGCAAACTGCTCTCACGAGTAGTCCTCAAACTGTACTCTAGAAGAAGCTGGAGGAGCTGCTGATGGTGTGGCAGAAGGTGTCGCTGGCTCAGTCTCTGAAGCATGTGCTATATGAACTGGAGAACTGACCGGCCCAGATGGCCCTGCCTCAACCTCATGTATCTCATCCTCCTCATCTAGCTCCTGGCCAGACTCTCTCCTGATCCATCTACCGCCAACCACTCTATAACCTATCCTATGGAGAGACCTCTCATCATAAACGTCTGTGTGAAGGATCTCCTTAGGGATCTCCCGCTCTAAGGATACTCCACACGCACGGAATAATCGGATCAGTCCCATCCCATAGGGTAGACAATGACGGTGCTGGCTAGCTGCGTCCCTCATCTGAATCAACATCATGGATGGAATGTCTACCTGTGTCCTCTGAGTCAAGCAGACCATGAGCATAAGCTCTCTCTCAATGATAAAGTCAAACCGCCCTGTCTTCGGTAGAAGAATCCGGGTAGTGATGTGGTGTAGGAGCCGCATCTCTACTGTTAGCTGGTTCGTGGTGACTACTGTCACACCGCGAACATCCTCTCTCTCCAAAATACATCGGTATGCGATCTCTCGGTCATCCATGGAAAAGATGCTGATCCCACGATGCGGTATCTCCCAGACTCTGCTCAATAGCTCCTCTGTCAGCAGAATCTCCACGCCACGTATAGATGTCCTCCAAGTCATACGTCGGCAATCCAAAGCTCCATAGAACTCTCGTACCAGATGAGGGTAATACCTCTCCTGCATAGTACAGAAGGGCACCAAACCTGCATCTGTTAGAGTCTGTCGGATCTGAAAGTGCTGGCTGTCGAAGAACTCTAAGTCCACTCGTCGACCGGAAGCAACAACCTTCCTGTCATCCTCTCTGCAGGGGAACCCGGTGCGACTGAACTGCTCGACTCACCAGTGTCATGCCTAGCCTTTGTTCTCCTCTCAGTCCTCTGACTCTGTCTCCTCACAGCAAGTCTCTTCCTAAGACCCATGTCTAACCAGCTGGATAGGAAGGAAAAGAGGATAGATCTAATCAAACTAGGAGCATGGGACTTGTTATAGGTTGTGTCAAGGAGAAAATCATTTCAAGATAGTTTTGAAACAGTTTTAGTTTATAAAATACCAAAAGGAATTTAAGAAATCTACAAACAAAAGTTAGAAAATGTTTTTGGTTGTTAAAGTATACCTGAACTTTTGTAAAAATACAATTTGTTCTGTCAAAATACCAAAATACATGGGATTTGGGCTTAAAACATTTAGGGTTTTATCAAAGTGGTAAAAATGTTGTCAAAACATCATGAAAAACTATGATAAATTAATAGAAATTAAAAACCATTAAACAGTAGTTTCTCCCAAAATCGAACGGAATGATCGTGAAGAGCGGCCAAAAATCATGGGAAAATCAAGAGAAATCCCACTAAACCGACATTCCTTCAAACGGAGTTTTAGAAAACTATTAAAACTTGGGAGAATCCAGTTAAAATCCCAAATATAGATGGAAAAATCCAAAACTAGGTCAAACGGTTTGACGGTAACAAAAAGAAAAAGAAAAATGCGAGAAATAAAGTGGAAATAAAAGAAATTGGAAAGGGAATACCCGATTCGTGAAGGGTTAAACGGGAAGAGGAGGGGTTTGGATAGTAGGGGACCACTGTAGCTTGAAATCGACGGGGGAAAAGTTAAAACAAAAACCCTCGATCGATCTTTTTTAAAACAGATTTTGTTTCGCAAGTGTCGACACTTTGTATTTGTCAAGTATCGACATTTGGCCAAGAAAATCCAAAAAAAATCGAAAAAATTTTCAAAAATCTAAGAAAATATTAAAAAACTTTTGGAGCTCAAAGCAAGTAGTTTTTGAGTAAAATGCCTTGGTAAGATGAAAAATTGTGAGAGTTCTAGGAGAATGGGTCAATGACACCTAACTCTCTTCTAATCAGACAGAACCTTTCTTCACTCAATGATTTGGTAAACACATCAGCTAACTGATCATCAGTACACACAAATTCAAGAATAACATTAAGTTTTGTACATGATCTCTTATGAAATGATGTCTTATTTCAATGTGTTTACTTCTTGAATGTTGCATAGGATTCTTAGTTAGATTGATTGCACTAGTATTGTCACATTTATGGGTATCTTAATTAGTTTAATGCCAAAATCTTCGAGTTGTTGTTTGATCCAAAGGATTTGAGCGCAATAGCTTCCAGCTGCTATATATTCGGCTTCCGCCGTAGATAGAGCAACTGAATTCTGTTTCTTGCTACTCCAAGAGATCAAATTTACTCCAAGAAACTGACAGGTTCCACTAGTACTTTTACGATCAAGTTTACACCCAGCAAAGTCAGCATCAGAATAATCAATCAATTCAAATGAAGAATCTCTAGAGTACCACAAACCAATTTCAATTGTACCCGATAAATATCTAAGTATGCGTTTAACAACCAAAAGATGAGACTCTTTAGGGTTAGACTGATATCTAACACACACGCAAACACTAAACATGATATCTGGCCTACTGGCAGTAAGATATAGCAATGAACCGATCATGCCATGATATAATTTTTGGTCAATAGATTTACCTGATTCATCCTTGTCAAGTCTACAAGTAGAGCTATAGGGGTACCTAAAGGCTTGGTGTTCTCCATCCCAAACTTCTTGAGTATCTCTTTTGTGTACTTTGCTTGGTTGATGAAGATCCCTTCTTTAGTTTGCTTTATCTGGAGTCCGAGAAAGAAATTTAGTTCTCCCATCATGCTCATCTCGAACTCACCCTGCATTAACTTTGCAAATTCTTGACAAAGAGATTCGTTAGTAGCACCAAATATTATATCATCTACATAGATTTGTACTACTAAGAGATCATCATTCTTTTTCTTTAAAAATAAAGTTTTGTCTACATTACCTCTAGCAAAATCATTTTTAAGCAAGAAAGAACTTAAACGATCATACCAAGCTCTAGGAGCTTGTTTCAAACCATACAAACTTTATGAAGTTTGTAAACATGATTTGAAAATTCAGAATTTTCAAAACCAGGAGGTTGTTCAACATAAACCTCTTCTTCAATAAGACCATTTAAAAAGGCACTTTTAACATCCATTTGAAATAATTTAAAATTCATAAAGTAAGCAAAAGCCAACAATAGCCTAATTGCCTCAAGTCTAGCCACATGAGCAAAGGTTTTATTAAAATCTATCCATTCCTCATGATTATTTTCTTTGGCAACTAGTCTAGCCTTATTTCTTATAACAACACCATTTTCATCAAGTTTATTTTAAAAAACTCATTTTGTGCCAATAATTGAAGTATTTGTAGGCCTATCTACTAATGTCCAAACATTGTTTCTTTTGAATTGGTTAAGTTCATCCTGCATAGCATTTATCCAATTTCTATCACATTCAGCTTCCTCAATAGTTTTAGGTTCAATTTGAGAAACAAAAGCTAAGTAATCACAGATATTTCTAAGGGATGATTGAGTACTTACACCTTTAGATGGATCACCAATAATTAGTTCTTTTGGATGTCCATGAGCATACCTCCATTCTTTTGGCAGTGGATCGATTGTAGAAGTGTTTTCATCACATTGTGCTTGATCTCTTTCATTGTTCTGATCATCTTCTCGTTCCTTGGTAGGCTCTTCGTTATTGTTTATACTTTCAGTTTTCTTGGTACCTGTTTCATCAGAAAGCATATCTTCTTTTCTCAAAGATTTTTGATCAGATTCATCAAATACCACATGTAGGATTCTTCAACAACAAGTATTCTTCTGTTGAAGACCCTGTATGTCTTACTAGATGTGGAGTAGCCTAGAAAGACTCCCTCATTTGATTTGGCATCAAATTTACTCAAATTATCCTTACCATTGTTTAAAATGAAACAATGGCATCCAAAAACACGAAAATAACGGATTGAGGTTTTCTACCCTTTCAAAGCTCATAAGGTGTTTTCTTTAAAATCGGTCGGATCAAAACTCGATTTAAAACATAGCATGCAGTACTTATGGATTCCGTCAAAAATATCTAGGTAAATCATTTTCACAAAGCATGGTGCGTGCCATTTCTTCAAGAGTCCTATTTTTTCTTTCTACCATCCCATTTTGTTGAGGTGTCCTAGGTGCAAAAAAATTGTGATGAATGTCATTTTCAATACAAAATTTATCAAAATCAGCATTTTCAAATTCGGTTCCATAGTCACTTCTCAAAGATACGATTGAAACACCTTTTTCATTGGAAACTCGTTTATGAAATCTAATGAATTCAGAAAATGTTTCATCTTTTGTGCTAAAAACATGATCCATGTAAATCGTGAGAAATCATCTACAATAACTAGACCGTACTTCTTACCTCCCAAACTAAATGTTCTAGTTGGCTTAAAGAGGTCCATATGAAGCAACTCTAAGGGTCTAGATGTAGAGATTACTCCTTTTGGTTTGAAAGAGGATTTGGTTTGTTTTCCAAGTTGACATGCATTACAAATTTTATCTTTTAAAACTGAGTTTAGGCAAATCCTTTATCAAATTCTTTTTGCTAAGTTTTGAAATCAAATGCATACTAGCATGTCCTAGTCTACGATGCCAAAGCCAACTAGTTTCATTGATCTTGGCTTCCATTGCCACTAGGCATTGACCATTTTGAATTGGAAGATCATCAAGATCAACCATATAGATATTGCCATGCCTATGACCAATGAACTTGATGCCATTGTCATCTAAACTAGAAACAATGCACATAGAAGATTCAAAAACAACATTAAAATCCTTGTCGCAAAACTGACTAATACTAAGCAAGTTATATTTCAAACCATCAACATATAAAATATTATCAATGTAAGAAGAGGGGGTGATATGGACTTTACCAATACCAATAATTTTGCCATTTCCATTATCATCAAAAGTCTTATTGCCATCATTTTGATATTCGAGCATTGAGAACTGCTCTACATCTCCTGTCATATGCCTTGAGCAACCGCTATCAAGGTACCACATTCTTTTCTTGTTGGTTGCAAGGCATACCTGCAATAAAGATCAAGTAGAGACTTTAGGTACCCAAGCCATCTTGGATCCTTTTAGGTTAGTGGCATTGGTTCCTTTTGGAACCCAAACTTTTTTAATATTACTCAATCTTCTTTTGTTGCACATATAAGATTTATGTCCTTTAGTACCACATGCATAGCAAGTAATGGATGAAGATGCAGGCACAAAGAAATTTTTGAAATGTTTTTGTTTCTTATGAGTTCTAAATCCTAAACCTGCTCTATCAAAAACAGCTCTTTGATTGTTTAAAAGCAAATTCAATTTTTCAAAACTATAAGTAAATTTATCTACAAAATGTTTTAATTTTTCAATTTCTTCTTTATATCTTTTATTTTCATCCAAAATTTTTTTGCTTTGTTTTGAAAAATTTTCATTTGAAACCAAAGAACTTCTCTTTTTCAAAACTTCTTTTTCCTTTTCAATAACTGAAATCTTATCATTTAATTTTCTATTTTGAAAAAGAAGAGATTCATTTTCATTTGAAAGCTTATCATTTGTTTTGACTAAATCCAAATTTTGCTTTTTCAAATCTTTATATTTTGACTTTAGTTTTTGAAATTCTATGACTAATTCATCAAAAACTTTATGAAGTTCATCAAACGTAAATTCATTTTGGTTTCAGAATATACCTCATCATGATCCACCATCAGATAGAAGTTTGCCACCTCCTGCTGTTCTTCCTCAGAACTGGAGTCCTCATTGTCACTCCAGGTTGTTATCATGGCTTTCTTTCTTAACTTTCTTCTACTTTTCTTGAGCAAGGGGCAGTCTACATTGAAATGACCGGGTTTCTTGTATTCAAAACAAGTGGGCTGCTCCTTCTCCTTGTCTTTCTCTTTACTTGGCTCATCTTTCAGAGGTTTCTTCTTGAAGTTGAACCTTTTCTTTCTCATAAATCTTCTGAATTTTCTCGTCATTAGAGCCGTCTCATCTTTTTCATCATCTTCTTCGGAGTCATCGCTTGATTCTTCTCTTGCAGTAGATTTGAAAGCGATCACTTTCTTCTTTTTATCTACTTCCACATTCTTTTGCTTGAGGGAGAGCTCATAGGTCATTAGTGAACCCAACAGTTATTCAAGTGGAAGAGTGTTGACATCCTTGGCTTCTTCAATAGCTGTTACCTTTGCATCCCAAGAAGCCGGTAGAGACCTGAGGAGTTTGTTCACAAGTTCACCGTCAGAAATAATTTTCCTAGGCTTCTCATGCCATTCACAATATTGTGAACCTAGTATACATCTCACTGATAGACTCAGTAGGTTCCATTTTAAATATTTCATACATATGAATAAGCATGTTAACCTTGGTCGTTTTCACTTGGTGTGTATCCTCATGGATAACCTCAAGTATATCCCAAATCTTCTTGGCAGAGAGACAATTAGATATTCTATTAAATTCACTTGGGTCAAGAGAGCAAAATAACAACTTCATAGCCTTAGCATTGAGCTCTATTTGCTTAATGCCATTCTCATCCCAATCATCTTCCATCTTTGGAGTGAGAATGCCATTAACCAACATAGTAGGATGATGAGGACCTTTTACAATTATCCTCCACAAATTATAATCAATAGCTTGAATAAAGATGCGCATGCATGTTTTCCAATACGTGTAATTTGTGCTATTGAAAAATGGGGGACGATTTGAAGCTTGACCTTCAACTACACCCATTCCTATTGGGGCTGCCATGATCTTTCACTCAAGATTCTTAGACCTACAAGAGAGTACCGGTGCTCTGATACCACTTGTTGCCCAGAAATGGAGCCCAAGAGGGAGGGTGAATTGGGTCTTTTAAAAATTAAAATAGTAATGTGAAGGTCTAGTGGTGTTTGTAAGTAATAAATTCAATGCTCAAGATTCAATGCAGCTGAAAGCAGTAAATCAAATATAATAAGCAGGGAGCAAGAGGGAAAGAAAGTAATCACACACAAACACATATTTATAGTGGTTCGGTGCAAACCTAGCACCTACATCCACTCCCCAAGCCACCCTTGGGAATTTCACTATAATCCAATCAAGATTATAGTTGACTTATTTTTCAAAAGGCTAACAAGTCAAAACTTATATTGGTTTTGTCACCTAGGCTCACCAACAACCTTTTACATTTGTTTTGTCTTCGGGCTCACAAGTTAACCCTAGTTGGTTTTATCCCTTTGGCTCATCAACAAACCACAACAACCTTCTTTCAAGACACCCTTGAAAGCAAGGTCAAATCACAAGATAAAAACAGATATACAACTTTTAAAACTAAGACAAACTTCTTCAAGAGTAGGATGGAAGCTTTGAAGCTCAAGTTGATGCTTTATCTTGTCTCCTCCTTGGAATATTCTTCAAAACACCTCTTTTAAAATGATGCTAGGATAAACTTGAAGGCTTTTTCAGGAAATCAAACTATAAAAGGCTTTTGATGTGAAGTTCTTGAGAGAATATTGGCTTTTTGGCTTTGAATGGACTTCAATATACTTCATGCCTTTAGAATGAAGTTGGTGGAGGTTAAATACAACAAGAAACTTCCAAAAAACAGTTTGTGATCGTTGGAGCCTCGAATCTAGCCGTTTGGAGCTTGAAAAGCAAGTTTTGCAAGTCAGAAAAATAGATCCGTTAGGGCTGTAGGCTTCAAGTATCGACACTTGGCTCATCAGGTGTCGACACTTGGCTGTCAGGTATCGACACTTGATTTCTAGGTGTCGACACTTGAACTTTCAAGTGTCGATACTTGATGCACAGGTGTCGACACTTGACGCAAAAATTCTCAAATGGCAAAATTCTGGATTTTCAAAAATCTCAGGCCTTGAGTTGACACTTGAAAATCTAAGTATCGACACTTGAAATGCAGGTGTCGATACTTGAAATCTAGGTGTCGATACTTGGCGTGCCAAGAATTTTTCTGCGTGCCAAATGCTGAAGTATCGATACTTGGCTTGCCAGGTGTCGACACTTGAGACTGAAAAATTCAGATTCAAGTATAATTTGAGCCAAAAACATAAATATTGATATTAAAATTTAAATGGAACATAAATAAATAATAATTGAACATGTAAAAGCCCTTTTTTCATGAAGAGATGTCCAGAATTTCAAGAAATGCTCCATGCCACAGCATGCCATGATACATAGATTTTTGAGATTTTGAGGTGCTTTCTTCCTGAAAACTCATAACTTGAAATACACATTAGTATACATTATGCACTCAATGTTTTGTTATTCATCAAAATCACTAGGTGGAGCCAACATATCCCATACACCTTTAGCTGTATCAAGATCTACAACATTGTGAAGAACTTTGACACAAACCCGAAAATAGAGTCCTTAGAGCTCTCTCATTGATTTCCACTTTGACAGCTTCAATATCTCCTGGGATTGCATCCATACCCTTGAGGACTATTGCCATACCCTCCTTAACCAATAGATATTTCATTCTTACCTTCTATAGTACAAAATAAACTGTGTTGTCAAACACCACCACTTCATGTCTTGTGATATGGAATAAAAAACAATTCTCTTGAACCATTGATAAACTTTGTTGCCCATCAGATGCTATCCAAATATTCTGATACTAGTTGTTGGGGAGTGCAGAGCAGATCGGATCACTTTAGAATTCTGATTAATTATTTTCTCTCACTCAGGTAATTTGTCAAACACTTCACGTGCATAAATAATAAATACATAAAAGACAAGAAATTTACTTGGTTCGGCAAAACTGTCTACATTCATAATTGAGAAGGAGTAATCCACTATGTAACCGTCATGAAATTGGATATAAAGGTGATACAAATATCCAATTTATAAGATCCCGAAATAATAATAAATAAGAAACATAAATAAATCGCAACAATAAACCAAACGAACAATACCTTTCTCGGCCTTAGCTATGAATCAAGAGAAGATAATCTGAGAGATGGATCAATACCTTCTCGGCTATGGCAATCGATCAAAAGAAAGATACTTTTCTAAGCAGGACCAAAAAATTGGATTAAAGAGTTGTGATGAGTAAAGAGCAATCGAGACTTGGAGGCTTCATAGAACCAAGAGTTTCATACTTCTTTTAAAGGAAAATAACAAAAAAAAAACTCAAAATCTTACACTACTCGTCAGAGAAGAAATACGAACAAAGATAGATTCTTCCGTCCCAAAATTTTTCGAAGAAGAAGTCAAACAGTAAAAAAATCCCAACCAAAAAAAATTTATTTGGAACAAATAATATCAGTTATTGTGTAAGAGGTATCAACTCTCAGAAAAAAGAACCAACCACATCAACCCTAGGGCACCAATATTTATTTGCAAATAACCTCAAAAAAAAAAAAAAAAAGAAGCATATAATTAGGTTCGCCGATCTAGTTTCATTTATCTAAACAACTCCTGTGACACCTTATAAATTTAGGAAATAGGAGGGCATGTTAAAAATTTAAAAAAATAAAAAAAAATATTTTTCTCAAGCACTCGTTCGCGTGGTAAAAATATTCAACAATGATTCTCTACACATCACGAAGTGTTATATATCCTGATCAGCAGAAAAATGAATGACCATCAATACATGTTGTGTATAATATAGCATGCATTTTTAGATTGCTTTATTTGATGGCTGCAGAATTGTATTTTGCCGTGCCATGCGTATAATATAAAGGATATATTTTTAAAAGTATTCTCTATTTTTAATTCAAATATTCTTTACAAGCATATGTGCAAACAAACGAAGCCTAAATGGTGTGACCTTACGTGAACGGTGCCGGTCTACGTGTGGGACTCCGGCTTTCAATCCAGCATCATTTCTTGACCTCATAAATTAAAAAAGAAAAAGGTGCATGCATGAACAATGATGGAGGGGACCAATATTAAGGCGTGACCACGGCATGCTCGGACGAGCTTTGGGTCAAAAAGACTGGAACCCTCTTTTGTGCAGCGAAACAAGATGATGAAGAAAAGGCTCCTGGTCCTCTCCCTCTAGCTCCTGATCGACATGGGCCTAAGTTCACAAATGAAACATAGCCATCTTGGGGCCCATTTCCACACCCCTATTCTCATGAAGTGTCTCAATTCCGTTCTAGGCACGGAAGTTCATGATACCCATGGTGGATCTTTTTACCATTTCCTTAATTAGATTCTAATAATTCCATACCTCTCTTTGCAAATAATTTTTTATGTACTGAAAGTTGGGTTCGAACATGGACTCCAACCACTCTTTATTATTAATGGAAGAAGTTTAACTTCATCATCGAGAGAACATTAAGATTAATTATACCTGGAGTTGAATGCAATGCAAATTTAAGAACCAACACCAATTCATGCAAGAATTTCCCATGGCTCAGCAGCTGGACTGTAGCCAAACTTGGCAGGACAAGTATAGATAGAAAAAAGGTTCGTGTATCACTGTATTGGATAAGAGATCAAGGCAGATTTGTAGTGCTGATCATAGGATTGGACTGGACATTTAATGGTGACTACAATACATAAGCCACCATATACATTTCCAAGTAAGTTTTTATATCTCATTGAAACAAATTGTCTTCTTTTACTCAAGAAAGAACGAAAGAAAGAAAGAATGAATGAATGAAAGAAATTGTCTTCTACTTTTTGAAATTTTTTTTTAAAAAAAAAAATCATGCTTTTCTAGAAGAAAGAAGCCAAAGCTTTATGGACTGGGAATATTACAAACCAAACAGTGTAGCTCTCGGATGGTGAACACTCGGAGGGCCATTATCAAATCATTCCATGAGTGGTCCTGCAAATAGGTCTAGTTTCAAGCTCATGAGATTTTCAGATATATTTGTCTTTGGGCCACATGATTTATTGTGGTCGAATCATGATCGAACGAACCGCAATCACTGAGATCAGATACTGATGGATGCTGTGAATGTTCCTTGGTTAACATCATCCCGGATGGGAACCTGATAGCCATCGGTTCACGTGGAAAGGGATGTATCATCCCCCTATGACTGAAATTATTCCTATAGTGATTGAGTGACTTGTGTGTAGTTTTCCATCAACATCATCGAGTTTGTCGTCTGACGATCATCAGCGGTAATGTACATTTATTCAACCCTTGATGCTTCAAGAATGGTCTATGAATCGGCCATGCATGCATGTGTAGAACTTAACATTTCCTGGCCTCATATATGGTCTTTCTTCTTCATTGAATCAATTCATTAAGACTCAATCATACTCAAGGGCTCGTATGAATTAGTGTTGTCAGGAAATCATTAATTTTCATGGAAAAATATTTTCTAGTCGCACCTCTTTGGGAATGTCAATAGCACCTAGCAAGTGTGTGCTGCCTGACAAAGAATTTGCAAGCCTCAGCCTAGAGACTTGATTGCATTGCAGTAACATATTGGTAATAGATCTGTTGTGCTAGAAGAGAGCTCAAGCAGTTGCATATGACTAGCTTAGCACAATACTAATATTGTTATTCTTTCATATGAATACTTTATGCTACCACTAAGATTCTCTTTCATGAATGGGCCCAAGGCCAAAAAATGCGCTTTCCATCGAAGAAAAGGCTCTTTCTTCACCCACTACTTCAGAAAGAAACAAACTAGAGGGATCTCAATCTTCATTCACTTTTATAAAAGCAGGCCCTAATCTTTTGAGTGCCCTCTGGAATAAGAAATGTTTTCCTCATACAAGTTAGTTGGATGCAATCATGTCATGTCCCAATGGGAAAGGATTGGGTGAGGAGAGGAGAATGAAGAGGCTCACAAGGGAATTGAGTCTGTGGTCATGATGGTGTGTGTAGGCAATGAGCATATTTGTCATTTTTATCACCATCCATGAGAAATCTACTTCTAGAGCACCTTTGCTTAGAAGAGGAAGTATTTGTGCGGTGGCATTAATTAGCAATCGAATTTTATTAAATAGAATTAACTATTTCTCAACTATGCTTGATTCTCTAATTATTTGTGCGAGATCTAAAGCAGCACCTTTTGTAGAGAAATAGTTGCATCCATTTCCTGCGTTATCCTTTGCTAAAATGTACAGTTCCCACTTAATCACGTACTTCTATTTTTTTGATAGGACTTAATCACACCTCTTTAGTGGACTTCTTTTATGCTATCTCTGACTTGATTAGGCTAGGATAACACTTGCTATTGTGTAGCAAATTAGCCAATTTGGAGCAGGCATGGTGGACCACAGCACACAACCTTTGTGCTTTTATGATGCAGATGGTATGAAGTTAGCTTGCTAATTACTCATTTTCTTTGATGTATCAAAAGCACTTCGTTCACCAAAGTATTTATAGGGCTGTTGAGTTACTCTTACTCCGATCCTTGATCATGCTTCCTGGCTTTCGGTTTTATATCTTTCCTATGGAGCTTTAAGGTACTGACGGTGTCTTCTCTAAATATGGAGAAACCCCTCTTGGTGCCTGTGGTACTGTTGGGAAGTGTGGATGTAATATTCTTGGATCCAAGCAGCACATGATGTGACTATGAAGCAGGTAATAGACAAGGCAGAGCCTATTGGGAAGCAGTGTCATGTCAGTTTAGCCAATGGACCCTGGTTGTCTGGAAAAAGGCAGCCATGAGAACAATGTGCTCCATCTAGCCATGAGAGCAATGATGCTCTGAAAAGGGCAGTCATTATATATATATATATATATATATATATATATATATATATATATATAAACATAAATTACAGCTATATTCATCATTCATTTAATGACTATTAGCTTTATAATTAGCTCCAATTTATCATTACTGGTAATTGAATCATATTTTGGAATTAAAACTTTTGAATAATTTCTCCATCTTGGAGCATTAACAGTAAGGTTTCCAAAAGTTTTAGAAAAGCAAGATATGGTTCATCCATGGGCACTGCCACTTTCTTTTCATTCACGGGAAGAACCGAAAAGGCTAACCAAAAGCCAATTTATTCATTTTCCTTTGCATCAATGTCATAGTCTTCACAACAAAAGTATCATTTCAATCTTTCTTGCTCTTTTTTGTGCTTTGATATGGGCAAAAAAACATGTGGCAGGGTTACAAGGAATGGACAAGGCAAAAAAAAATTGCAGTGCTTTAATTGTCGTGTCTATTTGCACCTGTTTAGATGAGAAAATAGGTATAAGAACTCCACACCGGAATACCAGAATTTGGACAAATTGAGGCCTATGAGCAGTGTCCTAAACCCTCTGAAAACGTGGTTCTCATAATCCCTCTCTGAGAGGAACATGCAGTTCATACCTTACAACTAGCCCGCATATCAAGTAATCAAGTGAGCCTTTTGCTTCTTGGTTTGGGCTTCCTTTTAAGCAATTGACTATCGGCTAAATGCAACCTTCTACGAGTTGCTAGCTAGTTATTCACAGGGTCGTTCATCCATTGATCATCAATGTTGAGGCATTGATGAAGTATACTAGCATGTTTAGTTTGTAAACAACCCATGGTTAAAGGTGAAATTACTAGCACATCTATGAGGAACTATGCAGGTATGTATCTACTTCGACATCAACCATGCACCGGGTAGATCTTAGGTATGAGTACAGGACAAAAAATCTAAATAACGCATTCTAGGTAATAATTTTGGGTGAGGTTTTGTTCAATTGTTCTGCACATATGTGAGCCTAGCTATTTTGTTCTTGGAAGCAAGACTTAAACAACTAATAGCAATGCTAGGCCCTGCAACAAATTTAACAGTAATATCTCTGTAAAATATGTTAACTCGGTCCTCTGCGATTTCATTTAGATCGGGCAAAAATAAATCCATGATCTCTCATCCTCAACAAATTCATTCAGTTTAGGCTACATAAATCTGGTAAGATGAGTTCGTCACAATTTATCTTGCTTCTTAACTCTTTAAAACGTAGCTTCTATCCTGAAAACCATGAGCGTCTGAATCAAGAATAGACTCGAGATGGAAAGGGAGGCAGCATCAAGAATAGATACATGATGGCCACATTTTAGGTTGATGAAACTAATCAAGTTTTGGGAAAAGTTTTGCACGAGTAATGCTCCGATTATAATTGGTAATTCATGATAATATGATCTCTTCTCTGAAGGATCTTAGTTCTGGCTGGGTTCTTTCCTCGAAGAATTAGAGGCACTTCTCTTTCTTGGCATTCCATATCACCAAAGAAGGCCAAAGCTCTAACATAGAGCAGTCAGCTTTTGGCCATCCTAAGTTCCTAAGAGGCAGCAATGGCAGGATTCATATGCTTGGACTGGATGCTATGTTCGTAGCAGTAACATCTTAAATCCATGAATTTGTACATAAATCCGAGGATGTCAACTTGCTGAGTTGGTAAGTCTCTTGTGTGCTGATACAAAGACCTGAAGTGAATCTGCAAACATTATCATGTATATATTATTTTCTTCTAAGCCATTGATCCAAAAGGGATTCTCAACTATGTAATTGTCATGAAACTGAATCACCCTTCAGACTTAGGGCTTGAAGGCTGCAACGTCAGAGAGTAATTAACTTCTCAGGGTCTCACATGAAACTCTGATAGCCTAAGTTGGTGCCCTGAAAAATGAATTCTAAGTTATGAACAGCTTAACAAACATTTGCAACATATACATAAATAGAAATGTATCAAAACAATTTTGATGGTAGATGTTGACAAATATCTAACAATTAACAACTCTATGGCGGAGTGTATTGACTGGACTCTTAATTATTGTGAAATTACAAGCCTGCTAAGCAAATAGAGGTATGTAACTTGTAATTGGATTTGGTGATGTTTTTTTTTTTTTTCCCCATCAAAATGATGAAGTTTTCCTTCCCTTTTTTTCTATGCTTAGACAGTGGATGAAGGTGAAAAGGTCATTGGAGATAACTTTTCCCTCTGAAATAAAAACCTATTAATTCCACCAAAATGATAAGATAAAATTGCACTCTCCCCTACTTGTCCATGCTACGGCATGGCTTTATTTCTAAAATCTCTAAACGATGTTTGAACATAAACTTTATATCGAAAAAAAGAAAAAAAAGATGTTTGAATATACTTTGGGGAGGCAGGGCAGGGTTGAACATGAATTAATTGTGACGAATAGCAATGGTAACACTTTTCTTTTTTTGATGTGAACAGAATGTAGCAGAGCTACCCTCTTTTTATTAAAATGAAAAAGATAAGAATTTACAATGCTCTGTTCGACAGAGCAGCATGGCTCTGAATAGTGTCCAAGCACAAACTTTCAGCAAACAGGCTACATACAGAAAGGTAACAGAGAGGAAACGGAATACTGCAAAAGCAACCGCCCCCCCCGCCCCACAAAAAAAAAAAGAAAAGAAAAAAAAGAGCAAATATCAGATTCCATATCCCACCTAAGAAGCTTTAAGAGGTGGGATGCACGGCAAGGGATTGCAACTTATTTCAAAGCTCTTGATGTTGCGCCTGAAACTTAGGAGATTACTGAATTCTTCTTATTCAGTCATAACACTTTTCAGGTTAGTCCAAACTATATTTCATTGTCTATATTTTTGAAAACAAAATCTGCCAAGAAGATCTCACCGAACTGATAGAACTCCCAGCATCCCTTTAAATAAAGGCCCTGTTCCAATGCTCGGGCAGTTTGTTCCTGAAATAAAACCAAAAATGTCTAAAATTAACTGGTATTTTAAGGAGAAGAAGTGCAATAGGGAGAAAGAGTTTAACAAAAATAAGAGAAGCTGATTCATTTGGACTTGTACAACCCTTGCAAAAAGATTTACTTAACTTCTCTTCCAATCTGCTCCTTTGTTGCGGTACGAGCCCTTCCCAGGTATAACCTGGCTGGGATTCCATACAGCGCCTGTTTCGAAAAAAAAGAGCATTGGAAAATTCTACACGTCTGAAGTTATAAGAGTAGTCAAATGCTTGAAAGCTGTTTGTAAGTTCACACCTTATAATTTGGAATCCAAACCATCAGTTGTGGGGAATGCGATTAATGGGAGATTCTTGTGGACAATTTTATCCAACAAGGAATTGCACTGAGAGGGTGTCCTCCAATGGATGTTTCTTGTGGGATAGCTGAATGAGCTAAATAAGTATGACGAGAGAGCAAGTAGTCAAGGGAGGACCCGGAAAGAAATGGGTTAAAATCCATTAATTCCGTTGGACATAAGGTTAAAGCACAAGATTTTTAAAGCTAAGCAAAATCTTATGTTTCTGCTGCGTAGAGACACAAAACTGCACCCCTAATTGTCAATCCATTTCTCAATCATATAGGTAACACTACAGTGAAACAGGGATATGCTGATGCTTTTTTTGACCTTTACCGATGCTTTTAAGCATCGTTAAGAAATCTCTCGACGCATCTGGAAGCATCGCAAAAGCGTCGTCTATGTAAGCGTGGGAAATAAACCTAGCGATGCTTTTTAAAAGCATCGGCAGGTAGCGACGCTTTAAAGTGTCGCCAGTTCTAAAACTAGCGACGCTTTAAAATGTCTGCAGATTTATTATTTTTTTTAAAAAAATTAAACTGCTATACTACCTATATACGTACATACAACACAACCTGTATACATTATCAAAATAAAAATATTAAACCTGTATCAAGTCCAACATACACAAACAAATGAAACATTAAAACCTGTATCACATCCAACATACACAAACACAAACGAAACATAAAAATTTTTTTATATATATAAAAGTATCAATACAAGTTCAAATACATAAAAAGACATAAAAATAATAAAAAAAAGCTGACATCACTGATCCGCGGGAGGCTGGTCGTCGTCAGGTCTGCGACTCGCAGATGCATCAGGAACCTACAAGATATATATCAGGAATTATGATACATATATTATATATATTCTAAATTATTAGATACATACAAAATTAAAAAATAATTACTTATATGAGATGACATGAACATATGCAGCACAGATGCAACATGCTCTAACCGAGACCTAATGGTCTGCATCACACTCTGCTCTGTCTGCATCACGTGTCTGTCGGAGCTCTGCTATCTCCTCCTGGAGTTGACGAACATATAACTGATCATGACTCTCTCTAGTATCCCGAGTATATCTATTCACCTCAGATAACTGAGTAGGGGTAACTCCAATCTCATAACCCCTCACTCGTCTAGGACGCTTTGATCCCATCAACTCCGAGAATACCTCGGCCTCAATACGACTGCTTTGAGTAGATGATGTACCCTCGCCAGCACGCTCGGAGATCATAGAGGTAGCCCTATCCTATATTTTATAAAAAACAGATATATCAATACTTAATAATAATAAAAATATAAATCATTATATAATATAAATAAAAAAATTACATATATATCTCTGGACTCCTCATGAACAAAACTGCCATCCTGGTGAACGTGAGTCATCCGATAGAACTCCACCTCACTAGGCTCCTTCCTTGCTGATCAGCCTATATAAAGAATAAATATTACAAAAAAACTCAAAATAACACATCTTATACCCCCGTACCATGATACATGGCACATGCATGATACATGATGATACATGATGTTAAAACAAAAAGTGTACTAAAAGTATTATGGGATGAGAAACATACAAACTCATCCCTGAGCCGTGCATAACTCTTGGACCCCGCTGTGTGAGGAACAGACTGAGCTGCTCATGCAGCTCTACCAATAGCAGAATATGTCTACAAAATAAAATTAAAACTATGTTAGATATTGTATATATATAATTATGACAAGTGAAAATTAATAAATTTCGAAGTGTTTGATGATGCTACGCAACTTGTGCCATCTCGGAGAACCAATAGTGCACCAGCTCCCTCCACTGATGAGGATGAACATCAGGAGGACAGGTAGCTGCAACCTGCTCCTTTATCCTACCCTTTCGCATGTAGTCTCCCTTCAACTTTGTCCTATATTCTTTCCACTTGCGATTGAGAGACGTAAGTACAAAATCAGAAGTATCTGGAGGGAGAACGAACTTGCTCTACAATTTAAATAAATAATAAAATATGTATTAAATAAAATAAATAATTCAATTGTTAAAAACCTTAGATATAAAATAATATATCAATTTTTTTATCTGTACAACTCGAAGCATCTCTACTTTATAAGCAGGAAGCATATCATTTCACTTCGAATAATTCAGGGGACATAGTTGACCCTGGCATGCTACTGTCCCCAGAAAGCTAGTCAACAAGCTAGCAGCTTTCTTAATAGGCTGTCCTAGCTTGTTGCACTCTATCACTATCCTCTCGCCCTCAGGTAACTGCCACACATCACGGACTAGTATGGATCCTCGCCTACGCCTGAGTCTCCCGGATATTTGATGCACTTTATCACTATTCGCTCTTTCAGATTCACACATCGTGAAATATTTGATGCATATCCATCAGGAACCTTGATATTCTTTAAAACTACCAAGAAGAGATCTTTTTCTCGACTAGACATTGTATAACATGTATGAGGGATATAAGTTGTATCATTTGCAAGCACTTGTGGATGAAGTTCATATCAGATGCCCATTTCTTTTAAATCAAGATGCGTCTTTATGTTATCTTTAGTCTTTCCATCAATATTTAATATTGTTCCAATCAAATTATCACAAACATTCTTTTCTATATACATAACATCAATATTATGCCGGAGTATATTATGCTTCCAATAAGGTAAGTTAAAGAGTATGCTTCTTTTCTTCTATAATTGTTTAGTATGCTGATGGGTAGATGCTGTGATTATATCATCATCATTTTCAACTTCAAAGAAATTATCTGGATCCTCGAACACTGCTATATCTAAGGTGCAAGTATTGACTTCCTCCGATACTTCTTCTTGTACTAAAGTCTCAACATCATCTCTTCCTCGCTTTTTAGAGGACTTTGTCATGTTGCCGTAACTGTGTCTGATATCAAGCATTTATCTACGAATATCAGAACCAGAAGGTAGAATTGGAGCAGATCCCAACTCTATAGTACCATCAAATAAATCCTTCTGAAATAGAAATGGATGATTTGCCTCCAACCATCGATGATGTCCCATATAATAGAACTTTCCTCCATGCTTTAACCAAATTGAATGGGTTGATTCACCACAAGAAGGACATGCAACTCGTCCCTTAGTGCTCCAGCAAGATAAATTAGCATATGCAGGAAAATCGTTAACAGTCCATAATAAAGCTACCCACAGATTGAATGTTTGGCCATTCGAAGCATCAATTGCACTGATACCCTCCCACAGTTGTTTCAATTCATTATTAAAGGTTGTAAAAAAATGACAATATCATTGCCTGGACCCTTATTACCTGAAATGACCATTGATAAAATAAGTGAAGACTATTTCATGCATATCCATGGTGGTAAATTATAAGAAATCAGAACAATTGGCCAGGTGCTATAGGCAGAACTTAAGGTCCTAAATGAATTGAACCCATCACTGGCTAAACCCAGCCTGACATTACGAGCATCATATGCAAAATCAGGATGTCTGTCATCAAATGCTTTCCATACTAAACTATCCGCTGGGTGTCTCAGCATTCCATCTTTTGTACGGCTTTCATCATGCCATCTCATTGACGAAGCTGTCTTTGATGATGCATAGATCCTTTTCAATCTAGGTATAAGAGAAAAATAGCATAATACCTTCGCCGACTTTTGTTTAATTTGTATTGCATCCAATTCATCTAATCCCTCACTCTCATTTTCTTTTTGCTTCGTCCATCGTGAACATCCACACACATGGCACGAGTCTTGATCAGCATGTTCTCCCCGATATAATATACATTCATTTGGACAGCTATGAATCTTTTCGTATCCAAGATCCAATTTCTTTACTAGTTTTTTGGCTTCATAACAAGATGTTGGTAAACTAGTACCTTCAGGAAATACATCCTTTAACAACTTGAGCAACATAGTAAAACTCTTCCCAGACCATCCATTCAAGTATTTTATATGAAACAAATGTACAAGAAAAGAAATTTTTGAAAAGTTCTTGCAACCGGCATATAATTTTGATCTGCATCTCTTATCAGCTTTTGATAACGATATGTTCCAACATTAGTTAGGGGTATCGACTCTCCATCATGTACAGATTCAGTAAATATAGGATCCTCAGGTAACCCAGCTGCTACTTGTCTCCACTGTAATCTCCAGGTTGTTGAGTACTGTATTCAAAAGTATCTCTGAGCAAACCCCTGATATCATCATCTCTTGCAAGATTTTTACGTTGGTTATTGGATCCAAAATCAGGTATATGTTCCATGTTAGAGGTTTGATTACATGTAGATTGTAACCTTGACTCTCCATGAAAAAACCACTCAGTATAACCTCTTAAAAAATCATTCCATACCAAATGTTCTTTAATAATATTTGGATATTGAGAACTGGAATTCACACATTTTGGGCATGGACATAAAATCTTCCCACTGATACTACTTCTCTCCATACCAAATTTAATAAAATTCTATACTCCATCCAAATATTCTTTGCTATTCCTTAGTTTAGTTATCCAACTCTTATCCATTGTAAGATTAAACTAACTGAAATAAACAAATATTTATAAGAACATAATAAATTTAAAATAAGTTTATTCAATAGATCAATTACAATATTATTAAATGCACCATATCACCAACTAATAGGTAAAGAGGTCCTATCCCATTCAAGAATTGCATTAATTATATAAGTCATTTACAGTAACCAAATGATACGTAATAAAAGTTTCAGAAAAATCTCGATAGCATTTTTCCTTAGTTCTCCCCATACAAATAAATATGTATGAGGAGAACTAAAAGAAAATGCTATCCGAAATATATCTGGAACTCTATCCGTACCATTTGATTACTGTAAGCACCTATAAAATTATTTGCAATTCCCAAACTGTCCAAACTGGACATTCAATTGAACACTGTACATATTTCTTCCATCTGTACAAAAAATAAATAATTGTACGGATGCTGTAGAATATATACTTTAATCAATTGACGGGTCTATATTTCTATGCAATGCAAGTTTTTTAAAAATATTTAAAAAATTATAATTGATCGTAACAAAGGTACATGTTCAGTAAGATGCAGGACAAAAATAAAATAAATATTGAGAAATTTTGTTCAGTCATAGGTGTTCTCACAAAAAAATTGAGGGCAGCAAACAATGAAGAGTTGATTAAGGGTATTGGATAGTTGGCTGTTGCCAAACATGCCCACTAAATTCAGTTTGTTGATGACATTATAGTTTTTGGCCAAGTTGATAAGTCTAGCATCAAAATGTATAGGATGCTTGTCATACATTATTTTGTGATATATGTTATGTCAGTATGTGCATAAATTCATATGTAACAATGCAATATTATTATATCTTACTTCAAATCACTTTTTCTCATGCTTCCAACCTGACCAACTCTATCTCATACAACCCTAAAATCTCAAGAATGAAAGTTATGTGAGCTATGTTACCAACTCTATCACCATACCAACTTTTGAGTTTTTTTGTTAGCTCTCGATCTATCATATTAGTTGTTGAATATACTCATAATCTGGTTTCCAAACTCAAGTTAATATCTATAGTATTATCTTAAGTTTTAGAGGGGGTTAGCATGATTTTAGACATCAGATAATAATTAACATGATTTTAGAAATTACATAACTTTTCATATCACGTTGTAATATTTATTTATTAACATGATCCTATATTGGTTTATGTTATTTTTCTTGTACAGAATTTATATAGCAGTATGTATTATTCCTGGGATGTACCAAATATGATAGAATGAAAAGATAAAATCTCCCCTCTCTTGTTCTTTTTTTTTTTTCCCAAATATTTTAACAATATTCACCTAGAAAGGGGGTCAACACTGTAGCCCAAGGGCTATTCCATGGAAACCTTGTAACACCAATTTGATTGTGGCATTTTAACATCTATTAATTACCTGCTTCTGATTCATTATATGTTATATCCACGACATCAAATGTAGTTGTGTCAAATATATAAAATACTAGCCATGCAACATATAAATGACATCACTTTGGACCTAAAGTAAACACCAGCAATATATTATATTAAGGCGCGTGTGCTATGTCTTCGCAAGCAATCCATAATTGAATTTTAAACACCGATCTTCATCATCTAATCATCAATCACCATCATCATATAATTTTAAAAGTGTAAGATGTCATCAACATCATTATATAAAATAAATAAAATAAAATAAATAAATACTGAGGGAGGGATCAGTGGAGGATGAGGTTGCGCCGGGCGGATCGACCGTGGGATCTAAGGCACGAAACGGTGGAGGAGCTACTGACCGGATGATGAGGAGGAGGAGGACGTGCTGCGTCCACGGATCGAGCCGAGGAGGAGGAGGACCGGTGGGTGGGCGGGGGGAGAGTCCGGCGGGATCTAGGGCTCAGGCGGGGGGTGGGGGGGAGGAGAAGGTCCTGCGTTTGCGGATCGAGCGGAGGAGGAGGTGGAGGAGGAGGATTGGTGGCTCGGGCGGGATCTATGGGCTCGGGTGGGGGGTGGGAGGGAGGAGGAGTTCTGCATCCGCAGCAGAGGAGGAGGAGGAGGAGGCTTGGCTCAGGCGGCCGGGGGGGGGGGGTCGTGTGAGCTCTGGCTGCGGGGGGGTTCGGGCGGGCTCGAGCGGGGGGGGGGGGGGAGATCGGGTGGGATTAGGGCTGGGGGGGGAAAATGGATTTTTGGGATTTCCGGCGATGCTTTTTGGCGACGCTTTTAAGCGTCGGTACTTGCCGACGCTTAAAAGCATTGGCAGGTTCTGGAGGATGCTGATGCTTTTCAAAAGCGTCGGCATGTTTCGGAGGATGCCAATGCTTTTAAGCGTCGGTATTTGCCAACGCTTAAAAGCGTCGGCGGGTTCAGGAGCTTGCCGATGCTTTTAAAAAGCATCGGCGGGTTCTGGGTTGTTCCCGATGCTTCAGCGAAGCGTCGGGAGAAAAGAGTCGGCGTTGACCCTTTTAACTGTAGTGTGACTATGATCTTACGTTCATAGGAGATATTTTTAATATAATCGTATTCTGCCTTGGACGGCATAGCCTACATGACAAGATATCATTGAGATCAATCTATATAACCATACATTATTATTACGATGTGGTGAGAGATTGCCATATCTTCTCCACATTTAAAAATTCTAGTCACAGTCTTTTACAATTTTTATGATCCATCATACCAAGAGTTTGTCATGTAATATGTCTTGTCACATATGTATTGGCTAATAGATGTTGACTTTGTTTATCAACTTGATGAAATTTGGAAGAAGATTGGAGTTAAAAATGGAGATGAAAAACTAGAGAAGAATATAATTTAAGATTCCATCTTTCTTTTAATACATAAGATCTCTTGTATATGATATTACCATACCTTACAAAGGTTCATACATCAATATATAAACTACATGACAATATAAGCCAAAATATGAGGCCAACATACAATAAAACCAAAACATACATAACTTAGAAATTAACAACAACAAACATTACATTTTAACTATAATACCTAGCTCAATCCAAAAGCATGGCCTAGTACGAGTTTTAAAGCCACAAACAAAATCAGAGGAAGAAGACTCTCGTTTCCTTCTCTGAGAGGGAGTTCAAATCGAGCAAGATCTGAAGCTTTCAAGCAATAAGAAGTGATTTCATCCCTTTCATGAACACCCATAATAGGAAAACCCTCCTTCCACGGTTTCTCCATTTATTTTTCTTTTTTTAGTTCTGATGACCTTCATCGTGGCCACCGGATTCATAGCCAAGAATTCACCAAAAAAGGCCAAGAACAACTTCTTTCCCATCTTCCCATCCTTTGGATGCCTAAATTTCTACCAATAAATCGATGGATTTTTCTTGGAGGAAATTACTTACTTTTTTTTTGGTTTTTCCTTTTTTTTTCTCCCTTGATTTTAGTGCAACCCATTATTGTTGATCACTGGATGGAAAATTGGTGGCCACACCACCATGGACCATAGCCCCACCCACCCTTTTCCAGTGAGATCCCCCAAATTTTGGAGGGCATGAATGGGGAGCATAGGTCCCTTATTCGGACCGAGCAAAAGAAGAAGAGGGGAGAAGAAAAGAAAAAAAAGAAAAAAAGAAATCTCTCTCATCTCTTTCTCTCTCCAAGATTAGTAATTTATTAAATTTCTCTCTAGAATATTCTTTCTCTAAAAATTTCTCTCTCCTAGGGATTGGAGAGGTTGTAAAGTCAAGATCAGGGATTGATGGATGGATTATTGATGAATCCTGATAGAGGATTCTAGATCTATGATTGCTAAATTATGAAATTTAATTATTAATATTAAGATTATTATGTAGGGGGATAATTTTTCGAACAGGAGAACATTAAGCGAGTTTCTTAGCATTTAGGTCGAGGATCTGGATGTAAATTAATATCTGGGATATTAAATTTATTTTCAATAAAGATAAGGATTCTTGGATATGATCACCAGTTTATACATATATTTTTACATTGCTTGATTTGATTCTTGAACATAATCATTGTCACGTATAAAAATTTATGTACTGTATGATTTTGGATTCTCGTAATGTATATTTATTTTATGAATTATTGATATGATTACTTATAGTTTTTGTATAATATATTTATATAATATAATTATTTTTGGATGATTTGGATTATAATACTGTCTATTATAAAATTTAGAAAGAATTTAATTTGATAATATATTTGAGATTTATTAAATTGATAATTAAGAAAGGGATGTTTAGACTAGCCACATTAAATAGAAAATAGCCGAGTAATGAACGGATAATATATGGAATCGTTAAGACACAAGCAGGTAATACATAAAATTATCAAGCTTTGGATGGTTAATACATGAAATCACTGAGCCATGGACAGATAATACGTAGAATCACTAAGCCGCAGATGGTTAATATGTGGAATCACTGATTTACAGGTGGATAATATGTGAAATCGTTGAGCCATGGATGTTTAATACGTGGAATCGCCAAGCTATGGACGGATAGTATGTGGAATAGTTTAGTCATGGATGGTTGGTACGTGGTATATATGTATATTGATGATGGCCTAGTCATGGATAAATATATAGTAGATACTTGAGTTTGCTGGTCATGGACTGAAGTGTAATCGTGATTAGTCTAAAATTTTAAAAATAATGATTGATTGTTTAGATCATGTTAATGAGATATGGATAATAAGAGGTGAAACTATAATTAAGTAAAAAAAAGATTCTACTTAATAATAGATGTAGTATTTTACTTTTGAATAAGATGGATATTTGGTATTAATTAATACATGTTTTGATTTTGAGTTATCTTGACCTCTTAATATGTGATTTTAAGATTTATAATTTATTTAATATTATTTATCATTATTTTTTTAATTATATTATATTATACTAGTATGAGTGTGTGGAAATTCTTATTGGACTATAAAGTTTATATCCTTATTTTTTTTCCAAAGTTACAGGATATTCAGTTTGGCTATGGTTTAGATTTATAAGTAAAAAGATGAAAATATAGAGAGTCATCAATATTGATCGGATAATTAAAAAATGATCAAATTTGTAATTATATGAATTATATTTTTTCTTTATATTAGATATTTTGTTATAAATTACGATCAATAGTATTCTTGGAAATTGAAGTTATAATAAATTTTTAAGACATTGCTTGATCTCTAGGATATATTCTAGGATTTGTATGGCCAGTCATATAGTCGATCCTGGTGCTTGTTTCGTGACATGATAGAATGGTATCAAAATTTTGATTATGATTTCTTAAAACTGTAGCATAAGTGATTAGGACATGACATAAGTGATATCGAAATTTATGTTATGATCATGGGATTGTAATATAAGTGATTAAGGCATGATATGATTGACATCAAAACTAAAGTTTTGATTACTAAGGGCCATAACTTAAGTAGTATTTGAACTTAAAAGTATGATCATTAGAGATATGATAGAAATACCAGAAATCAATTTGGAGTTTGGATTTTAGATCACTAGGTATTGTGATATAAATTATAACTAAGGTTTGGTATATGATGAGAGAAAAAGGGCTACATGTTTTATCTATGATCTCAGCGATAAGGTTGATTTAAGGTAAGTAGTTGATGATTTATATCTCTTATTATGATAAGTGAGAATTTGATTAGAGTGTAAGAAGTGTTGACCTTTGAATATAGTCTGTTATAATACTAGGCTATGTTGTATCATATATATTTGTTTGATTACTGTTAGATGATTTTAAAATTTCAAACTTGATATGGGTACAAATTATCATAGACTTTTAGTATTATTATTAATTATTCAATTTTAACTTTTAGATTTATCATCAAGTTATAGGAGTGACATGAGTTTCATGATATTGGAGTTGAATATTTTTTTAAGAGCCAAACTTTTATGTGGATTAAAAATTAAATTAGCATGTAGAGACAAAATGTATTTATAATTTTGCAAATACATGTAATTTCTCATTGATGGATTTGATTTTATTAAAAGGACATGGGATACACAACTTAATGAAATTTTTGATAATTTAAATTATTACCTTTGGATTGAATTACTTGATCTTCCCTATATTTATTGGAGATTATTGGGTGTGTTAAACTCCAAGTTAAATTAAGACCCATGAGAAGACCTAGGTTATCTTGCTACTGATGTTGATTGATTTGAGCCAAGAAATTGATTTTAGGAGACTTATATGAGTTTAGTTTATGAGGGATAATATTTTAGATGATTTGTCAATGGATGCTAAGAATTATAGTAAAATAGCTCTATAGGCAATAACATGATTGATCATACTTATAAGAATATTGATTTAAAATCATTTAATTTGTTAAAGATAAAATTAACTTTCTAAGAAAAAGTTTATCTAGATTATCTAATTAAATTGTTAAGGGACTAGAGTTATTGATGACTTAAAAGAATGATAAAAATTATGCAAGGACTTTAAACATGGAAAGTAGATCAGAGTTAATCTTGATATGATATGCTTAAGGTATGGACATGATCAAGAGACTCAAAAGCTTCACTTTAGTAATTTTGGATCTTTTAGTACCAATGTAAGGTAAATTTTTGGAGGGATTCATTATTTGAAATAAATTATATAAGGGTGCATGGTGAAAGTATGATAATTTGAGTTTTTCTAAAACTAATTAGGAATATTAACTCTAGCTTTAGAAGTATTATGATGAAAGAGTTGATTTGAATTTTAGGAACAAGACTTTTAGTGATAAATAAAAGAATAATTTTATTGATTCTTTGACTAGTCTGCATATGCTCCCAATTATTTTCTTCATCAAGTCATTGCCTCCTCCCTGTTCAAAAACTATGCCAGCCATCTTCCCAAGATGCCAAGAAGCCCTTTACCACCACCTCTCAATGTTGCCATCGCTTCTCTCCCCCATTCCCATCACTTATCCACCATCGCTGACCGTCCTCATCTTCCTTGCCTTGAGACCCACTAAGAACTAGTTGTCGGTTTCCTCCTCCTTTTCACCGTCACCTTCGCCTTTCAAGTTGCCATCATCACCTCCACCACGATCCACTATCGCTTCTTCCCAAGTCATCACTACCGTCATGATCTGCCATTACCATGCTAGACGATCATGGTCATAGAGGAGGATCCAAGAAGGAGATCTTCTACAATACCAGTTGTAGCAATGGTGACAGAACGTGAGAGGGGCTCCGATGAGGCTTTGGGTGGAGGCGGTGGCTTTACAGGCATCATTTGATGGTCCAAACATCACAGTAAGCGAGGTTCAAGGGTTGTCTCCTAATCTACTTAGGAGAAGAACTCTGCAGCGAGAATATGGCCATGATATGCGACCATCCAATGAGATGAAAACCACTGCAAGAGAAATCTACTAGCAAGTGTCAACTCCGATTGGGTTTCAGCTGCAATGAGAGAACTAAATGCAGTAGAATCAAATGGTCAATGGAGGTCACGGTGAGCTTCAAGGCATTTAGAGACTAATTTTAAGAGGATTTGGAGATTAATTTTCAAGAGAACTCTACTTTGACTCATAGTAGGATTGGGCTTTGTTTGGGCCCTATTTAAAGGGCAGCCATGGGGAGCTATGGAAGTAAGGAGAAAGCCAAGGTCAATTCTACCAATAAAATTCTATTTTATTTTTCTTCTTGTAATTAGTTTAGGCTTTGAAAGAGATGGAGAGAAATAAAGAAAAAAAGTTCTTCAGAAGAAAAGGTGCTGTGATAGAATTCTAAATCTCCAAGAAGATGTATCTAGGAGTCATGTGTGACTGAGGTACAGTTTGTAAGAAAATATAGGGGTCCTTTCATTATTTTTTATAATTATTTTAATTTCTATACAATTGAATAAATGCTTTCAATTTTCTTTTCTTTTTTGTTTAATTTTTTAAATTAATTATCCTAGTGGGATGGATCATGATCCTAGCATGATATGATCCATGCTCAACATAGATAATTAATTCTAGAATTTTATTTATATATCTTGTTAGGATCTTTTCAACTCAATCATTGGATAGCTTATACTTGTGGGATAGGCTATGATCTTAACAAGATATGGTTCGTACTTAGCAAGATAGCTTATGCTAGAAATTAGTTTGAAAGATTCTGAAATAAATATAGATTTTGATTATTTAGATTAGAACAAATATATGATCTATGTTTGTGATTACCTGGAAACTCGAAGATATCTTTTTATCCTTTAAACCTTTCAATCTCACAGTTAATTTAAATTGATTAGTTTTAATTAAACAATTATCTATCATTTTTAAATTTAAATATTTATCTATTTTTTTATTTTTCATGAAATAATTATCTTTGATCTCCGAGAATATGATCCCTACTTATCTTAGCTATAGTAGTGAGTTAGATTTTATTTTTGACCGCCTACGATAGCGATCAAATTTTGACACCATTACCGAGGATCTAGACACTATTATTTTATAAAAAAATATTTTTTAATTTTTGTTATTGGTCTCTTTAGTGTCATTACCTTTTTTTAGTTGCCTTAATTATTAGATTTCTTTATTTTCTTTTTAATATAAAAAAATATTTACTTTCTTTCTTTTCATAAATCAACTCCTAACCTAATTAACTTTTTCTTTTTAATAAACTACTTTAAATAACCTAAAAGATAACAAAAAATATCCTTCCATAGAAATTAATTAATTTAAGAAAATAAATAATAAACTTTAAAAACTTTCTAATTTTTTTTGGATATCTTGCTTGATTTGTATTGTATTTCCATAAGACACTTTAAGGGCAGAACCCCTAAACAATATAAGATGAAAATTTTATCACCCTTTCTTGGCCCACAAACCACCATCCTTCATACTGCATAACCTAAATCTTTAATTTAAAATCAATTAGATGTTGGCCCTAGGATATTCGAGCTCACTAGGATTTGGCTTCTAAAAGAGTTACACCAAGTCAAGATTAGCTGGTCAACTGGTATCTAGGAAAGGAATTCAAGGATGATGTAGCCTTGAAGGATGGTGATTTTTAATTGGTTCCGTTGATTGATTTAGCTAATTTATTTAGTGTTTAAGGAAAGCAATAGGAGGACCCCATCGACCTTATCCTTACCTGGCTAATCGGTTAGTTAGTCTTTAACTTGGAAGACTCCAAGATAGTCCTGGTAGTTAGGAGTTGTCTAGACATAGGTTAACCCTAGGATAAAGAGTCCATGTTTGATAACTTGTTTTGCTAACAAAATTTTAACCTAATTATACTATCCTTCTTTATCATCTATAGATTTAGGATCCTCTAGATCTCTCATCTTTAGAATTTTCTTTTTGTCTTCATTTCTTTCCTCTCATCTTTAAAAAAAAATCAAAAAAAATCCTACTAAGATAAAATGATGATTGGTCAGATACAATATAAACCATACAAGATTAAAAGGTCATGGATTCTATTGAATGACAAAAGAGCTTAATGGATTATTGTTACCCAGATCCTATTGAACGACCTCAAATCCTACAAGATTATTGGTACAAGATTGACTTTGTCCGATCATTTAAAATCAAATCCCAAGCTAATAATTTTATAAATCCACAATAATAGATTGATATGCATCCTAAATTCACGAGATTCAAAGATGCATACAATTATACAAGAAAACCTGAAGGAACTAAACTATTATCTATGATCTATAGTATTGAAAAAGTCCTAGAATGTAAAGGATATATCCAATTTTACCATGTGCCAGCACCCATATGCATGGCATGTGATATACCAGATCATGTTGTAGAGGAATGTCCTTACTGGATGCATCCATCCCAAAATGGGTTTACACAAAGGAGTGTAGCCAATAATAGATATATAACTGAACCTTATGCCTCAACTTATAACCTAGGATAGGATCATCATTTTAATTTTATGTGGTCACAAGATGCAATACTAGGAACCTATAATTTTGATCAACCCTATCCTAGGCCTAGCCAAGCACTGAATAGTCAATTAGGATTAGATCTTAAAAAAGAATCCAGTCCCCTAGAAAAAGCCCTAGAAGCTCTGGCTAAATCTCATGCTGACCTTGATGCTATAATTAAGAACAGCAATGCTACCTTGAATAATTTCATGTAGACCATGGGCCAACATATAACTCCCAATACCTTGATTAGTGCTTGTTTAGATATGCAATGGAAACCATTAGCCATAGCTACAAGTGAAGAAGAGTTGCCTAGTCAACTTGAGAGTGACCCTAAGAGACAATACTTAGCTAGAAACTTTAATATCCCTGTAACTATTCCTCAGTAATCGATTATAACTCTTGAAAATGAATTGGTAATAGAGCAACCCTGTACAATCAAAGAAACCAACTTAAATAATTCAACTAAGGCAGAAACATATGAAGAAAAATCAGAATGGAGAGATGAACTACTTTCATCATCATCTAATTTACCTATGGCCCCATTTTCTAGTACCCCAAAATCGTCCATTAATTTTAAAGGAAAGGAAGAATAAATAGGTGTAATGATGAAATCAATTGAGACTTTCAAGGATCACAAATGCATAATACAATAGAGGAAGCCTTGCATAAAATTCTTTTCCATGATTCGTTAAATTCTAGTTTGGCTCACTTTAAGATGGATGATTTTGATATAGAGGGATATATCCTAGAAATGAATGACCTCATAGAAACACCCTATCCCAGCACCACCTCACTTTGGATCAAGAAATAGGAGCCATCACCCAAACCCCTAATAGCTCCCTTGTGAGAATCTCCATCTCACTTAGAATGAAGCCATTTCTTGTTGCATCCACTGATACCTTAACAGGAATATATGATCAGGAAGTCTAAATTATAGGTATTCTAAAATAACATAAAAAAGTTGTTGGGTTGGTCGTTTCGTGTATGAGGGATAATGAATTTGAAACTTTTATATCCGATTTCTATGTATTTCGCACCACTTTCAAAAACTACCTCTAAAATTTATTTGCAGTATTGAAATAATATTTGGAGACAGAGTTGATATTGATTTTAAAAAAATACAAGGTTATAGATCAGAAAGGGCTCATGCTAAGATCTAAATTATTAATTAAACCCCTCATGACACTGGTTGCACCCTTGCCTATGAAGGAAGAGGCATCAAATGGAGATCCCAAAATACTTTCTCTATACATCGAGCATATTGAGTACATAGATCTAGGTCTATTAGAATCTCGACTGGACTTAAGTTATACATAGATCTAATTATAAAGAATAAATTATTAGCTATCAGGGGAGCAAGCTACTTAATGATCTCATGTAGAAAATATTTTGAAGCTGAACCCGAATTACGTAGGAATTACAAACCTGTAATAACCCAAAAAAAAGTTAAGAAGAAGAGGGAGTCTTCTCCTTTTCCTTCTTTGGAAGGAGTCTAAAATCAAATCAGACTCGGATTGTTCGGCTATAAGTAAAGGAGCGGTACCGGAGGAGGAAAGAGAGGAAGAAGAGGGGATTCATAGTTCAAATCATTAGAGTTCGATGGAGGAAGAAGATTGTGAGTCTAACTCTTTCCCTCGTACATGCAAGGCACCCTTGTTTTCTTCCCCTCCTTCCTTTCATTTTCTTCATGGGAAAAACAGGGGAAGGATCGTGCACCTTGAGATCTGGCAATGGACGGCTTAAATCATGCTATCAATGGTGGTCTCATGGCTAGAAAAAAAGAAAGAGAGGAGACTTTAGAGTTCCTTACCTCGTCTCCAGCAAGAAATAGGTGGTGATTTGTCGAAGGATGCTCGACAAAATCCATAATAAATCAAACACCCTCATTGACAATTGATTGGCATTTTGAAACATGATGCAAAGGAAGGGAAGAAGAAGAAGAGGAGAGGGGAGGAAGGAGAGGAAGAAGAAAGGAGAGGGAGGGGAGGAGAAGAGAAGAAGAAGGAAAGAGAAAAAAAAAAAAAGAAGAGAGAAAGGGGGAGACCTCTATTCGACAGAGAAGGAAGAAGGAGAAAGGAAAAGAAAGAAAAGGAAAGAGAAGAAAAAAAAGAAAAAGGAAAACGAAAAGAGAAGGAAAAAAAGGAAAAAGAAAAGGAAAGAAAAAAAGAAAAAAAAGAAAAAAAGAGAAAGGAAAAAAGAAAAAAAGAAAAAGAAGAAAAAGAAAGAAGAAAAAGAAAGAAAGAAAAGAAAAAAAAGAGGGAGAAGAGAGAAAAGGAGAGAGAAGAGGAGGAGAGAGAAAGGAAAAAAGGAAAAGGAGAGAGAAGAAGAGTGAAAGAGGAGAGAGAAAAGAAGAGAGAAAGAGAAAAAAATAATAAATATAAATATTGAAGGAGAAGATCGAAAAGCTCCTTCTTCGAGAATTTGTAAAGTAAAGGTATCAGCGATTGGACCACTAATAAAGTTTAGGTAAAAGATTTTAGATTTATCATTACTATAGGATTATTTATTTATATTAAAAAATATTATTATAAGAGGATAGCCTTTTGAATTTGTACATGATCATCGATTTATATATATATACTTTATGCTGCATAGTTTTATTCATGGACATGGGCATGTATTATTATTTATGCATTGTTTATATTTTGGTAATAGATAATTATATTTACTGGCTTGATATGATTATTTTTCATATATTATATTGGATGCTTTGAAAAATGACACTGGTTTGAAACATATTGATTTAAATATGGATAACAATCATGTTGAGCTTTGGTTAAACTGATAATTAAAAAAAGATTATTTTGAACTAGTCACTCCACATAAAATAGTCGAGTCACGGGCTGATAATACGTGGGATAGCCAAGCCACAGATGGATAATATATAGAATAGCTGGTCACGGATGGATAGTACGTGAGACAGCCAAGCTACAGATGGATAGTATGTGTGCTAGCCTGACCACGGGTGGATAGTACATGATCGATTTGAGATATGCCTTTCATGGGCTGAGCGTGACTATGGTTAGTCCAAATCCTAAAGAAGGCTATTAATCAAACTAGATATGAAATGGTTTTATGATAGTTGAGCTGTTTTGGATGCATGACATGATATTTATGACTTATGGTATTTATTATTTTCTTTATTATTTTGATGCATACAATTATGGATGAATTTGTACAGAAATTCTTACTGGGCTGTGAGGCTCACTCTCCACTTTTCTATTTTTCTTTCAAAAATGCAGGATGTGAAAGGATTATGTCCTAAAGGCCAATCGAAATGTTGTATTTCGATGGGATTTTCTTTTGTATTTCAAACCAGTGTATTGACATTATCAATTAATAAAGATATTTTATTTTCATCATACGCTGTGTCTTATTAATTTTATTAAGATATGATGAACCCCATAGATTAGGACTATGGTTCTAGGATTATGATGAGATCATACCAGTGAGACCTAAATCCTTAAAACCCTAATCTAGAATATTCCTGGTCGATGGGATATTGAGTAGGGGATCAATGTTTCCGGTGAGACCAGCACATCCTATGTATGCTTGGTGAAAAGGGTGACCGATCTCACAGTCACTTGTGTTTGACACTAATACTAGGATGTGGGTGCTCATTAGAGAATGAGTTCACTGAATGGATCCAGTTTGAGAACATTTAATGGAACCTTATCTATTTGTCAATAGATAGTTCTCATAGTGGGAGTAGTGCATGTGGTCCTTTGACCTGAGACTGCCATGGTATCTTGTATGCATGAATCCATACTTTGGTCACACTCAATCATGACACCGAGTCATGCATGGGGTGATACTGGGTATGGTGGATTGCATATGGAGGTTGAGTAAGTCAAAAAGGAATCGATCAACCCTAGTAAGAGGGAAGCGCATCCAGATGATTTCAATCAAATGAAGATTCGGAAAATCTTTGATCAAAGTATGAACATTAGAAATAGTTTCTAATGGTTCATTAATGAATCATCATTATTAGACTGAGCAAGGAATGAATATGAAATTGGATTTGACAAGTATCCATATCCATAGTCATATTCAGGGTGCAAGTAGATCGAAGGACTGAATTGCCCGGTAACTCACCACTGAAGGGTATTTTGGTAAATCCACCAAAATTTCTCATCTTTCGGGTAGGCGTGACACATTGCTAGACGTCAATCTTGTCTTGTAGGTCTTCATGAACTAATTGATTTGGTTTCATGAGTCAATTCGATGTGTGATTCAAATTAGACAATTAGGTGAGCCAATTTGACCTAATTAGGTCAATCGGGTTCGATCGGATCCAATCGGCTCAAACCTAAACCTACTACTGGCTAGATGTGGAATCCAATGGATCACACACAATAGAGACTTGGCCAAGGAAGTCATTTATGATTTAATTAGGGTCATAGGATCCTAATTGATTAGCCGGATTACATACTAGCATATGTAGGCTAACCAAATTCCTAACCCAATTGGATTGGGTCCGGTTGCTTGCTAATTGGGCTAACCTAATTATAGGAAACCTAAATTAGGTTGAGTCCTAAGTGGGGCTAGCCTAATCAGAGCTAAATCTGATTTTAATTTGGATTTAAGGGCATTTTAGGTGCCATATATGAAGAGTCCCAATGGCATGGGACTCTTGGTACCTAAATGATACCTTAACTTCAAAAGGGCACAGAATGAGCTATAGATCTCTGATTTGAATATAATTTATATGGTCAGAAAGAAAATTTTATACTCTTTCCAATGATACCCATATTGCCTATGTTTTGACTGGTCAACATTATTTGAAATTTGCGTGGAAGAAGGATGGCGCGCGCGGTGCATGGAGAATCGCAACTCTTCATGTAGCGCGCGATTCTGATGGAGAGTCCTGCTATTAGGACTCTTCATAATCTCCGATGTTTGGAGATTGAAGAGGCGCCTCTTGGCTTCCTAGGGACCGGTAATTGACATGTGGCAAGTGAGAATTCATGCAGATAAAAGAAGGGATGTGAATAAGGCCTTCGGTGCATGAATGGGCTTATTAGATATGATTTTTCAAGCCAGATAACTTCTCTTCATTCTTGAAAAATCATATCTGATAAGTTGATGGGAGGACATATCACACGCCCCTCTTGTATCTATAAATAAGGGGCGGTGAAATGAGTTTAATAATGAAGAATTCCACCGAAGTACTATTCTGAGTGTCTCTCTCTCCCTCCTTTAAGACAAGACTTGTCTTGTTAAGACAAGGTCTTTTCTACTAGGACAAGGCTTTGTTTTAGGACATAAGCCTAAGGGGTCCTAGAGGAGGGTTGTCCTAAAACCAAGAGTGGTTTAGGAGAGTGTCTTTAGTACCCTACAGTAGGACAGGGTGTCCTACAGTGGTTAATAGACCAAAGGCTGCTGAAAGAGTTCCACTTCTCCAAGCAACTTGAAAAAGGAGTTCTTCCTTGGTCCGAGTTTTGTGTGGATCACCGTTGGAGGGCGAACGTTTGGATTCCTGGTGGAGAAGAAGGCTGAATCAGGGTTTTCTTCATCGGATTGGATACTAGCGGTTCAGGTTGGTGCCTAAACTCTAGTTTATATTATATATACATGTTTGTATGTTTTAATTCATTGTAAGGAGGTCTTGGGTTAAGGGTTTGGTAGTGGTTTCATAATAAATTTTTGAAATCCATGCTTCCGTCCTGGTCACCAAAATCCTAACAGGATGCATAGCAAGGGTCGGACCGGGCGTGAGATCGAATACCAAAATTTTAGATTGCTTAGTTAGTTATGTTTCTGATATTTATGTAATAAACAAGTTAACTATTTTGATGGTCTTGACTTGAATGAGTAAATTATTAAGTTATTATTAAATTATTTAATGATGTTTGGTTAATCAATGTGATTTTTGAAAATAAAGAGAATCTGGTGTACTTGACCTGGGATGATCTCTAGGATGATACCTAGGATTGTACGGCTGGTCACGTAGCCGATCCCGGTGCTGGATTTAGGGCATGATAGAGTGGTATTAAAGCTTAGGTTATGATGATTTGGGACTGTAGCATAAGTGATTAGGATAGATATGAGTGACATCGAAATTCAAATCATGATTATTCGAGAATATGGTGTAAGTGATTAAATAAATAAATATATATAATATGATAGTTATTAGGATATGACAAGAATAGTATCAGAGCCTAGGTTATGATCACTTGGGATTGTGATATAAGAGATTAAGAAATAACATGGTGGTTATTATGTCATGACAGAATGATACCAAAATTTAGGTTATGACTACTTGGAGCTATGATATAAGTGATAAGGACATGACATAAGTGATGTTGAAGCTTAGTTTAGATTACTTGGGACTGTGATATAAGTAGTTTGGACATGATACAAATAATATCGAAGCTTAAAGTGTAATCACCTGGAACGGTGATATAAGTGATTAGGATATGATTTGAATCATATCAAAATTTGGGTTATGATCATTATGGACTATGACTTAAGAGATATTTGAACTTAGTATTATGATCAGTCGGGACATAATAGAAGTTACAAGAATGGACTTAAAGTCTGGATTCTAATCTTTAGGTTGTACATAAGATCTGACATATAATTAGTACCAAAGAGAAACATGATTTTTTATCCATAATAAAATAATGAGATTGATCTAGGATAAATGATAAGGGCTGGATGATTTGTACTCTTTGATCATGATAAGTAAGCATATGATGGATATAGAAGAACTAGATAGGATGTATCCTTGCCTTGGATAAGTGGGTTTGACTCAAGCATACAGGTCTGAAATTATAGTATGTTATGTTAATGGGTCATGCTGAATATGTATGTTCAATTATTAACTGAATGATTTTAGAATCCTAAACCTGATATGGATGCAGATAATGATAATATGCTAGTTCTGTGGATAATTATTGGATTATAAATTTTGGGACTGTTGCAAGAAGATATTTAGGATATAGGTTATGCAAGAGTTTAATGATATTAAAAAGGATAATTTTATGATGAACCTATATATGGATTATTGTTGAAAATACATAATAAAAAATATATTTAGGATAATGCATATATTGGTAATTTGTTATTAGCAGATTAAATTATATTATGTGAACATGCCATGCACATCTTGGTAGAATCTTTGATGGCTTGAGTTAATAGTTTGGATTGAATTACTTGATCATCTTTATAATTGTTGGGGATTATTGGGTGTGTTAGACTCTAAGTCAAATTTAAGATCTATAAGAAGATTTAAGTTATTCTACTATTGATGTTATATTGAACGAAGAAATTGGTATTGAAAGACTTATATGGGTTCAGCCTATGAGGCATAATATTATAGATAGTTTGTTAATTGATGCTAAAAATTATAGTGAGATAGTTTTATGAGCGATAATATGATTGATTCTTTTCATAAGGGCATTGATTTAAAGTCATTTATTTTGTTAGGGTTAATGTTAACCTTTCAAAAAAAGTTGATTTAGATGGTCTAATTGAATGTTCAAGAAGGCATGGTTAATTCGGACTTGGATTAGAGTTATTGACATCTTAAAAGGATGGTGAAACTTATGCATGGACTTTAAATATGAAAAGTGGATTAGGAACAAAATTTTTGATATGATATGCCTGAGGTATGGATAAGATAAAGAAACTCAAAAACTTTATTTTAGTAGCTTTGGATCTTTCCAATATCAATATAAAGTGAATTTAGGGAAAATTTATTTAGTAAACCTAGAACATTCAGTAAATTATATCATGGTGCACAGTGGAAGTATAGTAATTTGAGTTATTCTGAAATTGATTAAAAATATTAATTCTAAATTTTAGAAGTGTTATGATAGGAGAGCTGATTTGAATTCCAGTAACAAGATTTTAGTGATAAATGAAAGGATAATATTCTTGATTCTTGAACTAATCTATAGATGTTGCCATGTAATTTTCATCAATAGGTTTCCTTAATGCAGAGAACTCTAGTAAAAATTTTGGACATCTCTAAAGTTAGAATAAAGCAATGATGATTCTTGGACCCGGCTAGGATTGGGGATATTTTGATATACCAAGCTGCTTTAGTTATGATATTATGATTTCTTTATTTACGGAGGGCTTAAGGTTTCTATAAGATAAAAGACTAATTATAAAATCATGGAGAAAGTTAAGAGAAGAAGGAATGCTAAAGACCATGGCAAGTATGTAGCGCTCAAGTCTCCTTTTAATTTTGGTTAAGAATTGATTGGATCGATTATGATTTTCATGTAGAGTTAATCAAGAGGAATAAAATTCATAGACAGAAGCATGTATCTTAACTTGAGATTGAGATATTAATGCTCATTAGAAAAAAAAATGGAGGAGATTACTATGTATTGTGGATGGTAATGATCAAAACGGATATACCATATAATTTTGCCATGCTAAGGTCGTATGAAGAAAGTATCCTAAGAGAAGAATTATTTGGAAGCTTAAGGATGACATTAAGATTGGGTATATTCAAAATTTTGGCATCATGAATTTTCTATAGAATTAATCAAGGATTATTAATTGCATTAACATCAAAAAAATTAATAGTTTGGAAGAGCTCAAGAGAATTCGACATGCATTGTGAATGGAAAGGATCAAGTTTTAAGTATAATTTCATTACGATCTGAGAAATAAGTACTCTAAGAGATAGACTAATTAGAAGTTTGAGAATGACATAAGGTTTGGTTACCTGCAATATTAAAAATCTCAATCAAGCTAATTTCGAGGATGAAAATATTTTAAGGGGGAGAGAATATAATAACCTGAAAAAATATTAAGAAGAAGACTCCCGATGGGAGTCTTCTCCTTTTCTTTCTCCGGAAGGAGTCCAAAATTGAACCGGACTTGGATTGTCCGACTATAAGGAGAGGAGCGATACCGGAGGAGGAAAGAGAGGAAGAAGAGGGGATTCATAGTTCAAATCATTAGAGTCTGGTGGAGGAAAAAGATCGAGAGTCTTCTTCTTCTCGTCGCACATGCAAGGCACCCTTGTTTTCTTCCCCTCCTTCCTTTCATTTTCTTCATGGGAAAAATAGGGGAAGGACCGTGCACCTTGAAATCTGGCAGCAGATGGCTTAAATTAGGCCATCAATGGTGGTCTCATTGCCAGAAAAAAAAAGGAAGAGAGGAGACTTTAGAGTTTTTTACCTCGTCTCCAGCGAGAAACTGGTGGTGATTTTTTGAGGGATACTTGACGGAATCCATAATAAATCAAATGCCCCAGACGGTAATTGATTGGTGTTTTGGAACACAATGCGAAGGAAGGGAAGAAGAAGAAGAGGAGAGGGGAGGAAGGAGAGGAAGAAGAAAGGAGAGGGAGGGGAGGAGAAGAGAAGAAGAAGGAAAGGGAAAGGAAAAGAAAAAAAAGAGAGAGAAAGGGGGAGACCCCTATTTGGTAGAGAATGAAGAAAAGAAAGAAAAGGAAAGAGAAGAAAAGAAAAGGAAAGATGAAAAAGGAAAAAGAAAAGGGAAGGAAAAAAAAAGAAAAGAGAAAAGGAAAGAGAAAAAGAAAAGAAAAAGAAAAAAAGAGAAAGGAAAAGAAAAAGAAGAAAAAGAATGAAAGAAAAAAAAAGGGGGAGAACAGAGAGAAAAGAAGAGAGAAGAGGAGCGAGAAAGAGAAGAGAGGAAAAGGAGAGAGAAGAATAGAGAAAGAGGAGAGAAAAAAGAAAAGAGAGAAAGAGAAAAAAATAAAAGAAGAGAGATAAAGAGGAGAGAGAAAAGAAGAGGAGAAAGAGGAGAGAGAAAAGGAGAGAGAGAAGAGGAGGAGAGGAAAGAGAAGAAAGGAAGAGGAGAGAGAAAGAATAGAAGAGGAGAGAGAATAGAGAGAAGAGAGGAGAGAGAAAGAGAAAAAATAATAAATATAATATTGAAGGATGAGATCGAAAAGCTCATTCTTTGAAAAATTGTGAAGTAAGGGTATCAGCAGTTGGATCACTGATAAAATTTAGGTAAAAGATTTGGATTTATCATTACTATAGAATTATTTATTTATATTAAAAAAAATATTATTATAGGGCGACAACCTTTTGAGCAGAGGGATGTTGAGCGAGCTTCGGGTACAGACTAATATCGGATGTAGTTAGTTCTCTAGTGAGGTAAGAATTTTTATATAGATCATTAATTTATATATATATTCTTTATACTGTATAGTTTTATTCATGGACATGGGCATGGGCATATATTATTGTTTATACATTGTTTATATTTTGGTAATGAATAATTATATTTGCTGGCCTGATACGATTTTTTTTTATATATTATGTCGGATGCTTTGGAAAATGATACTAGTTTGAAATATATTGATTTAAACATGGATGACAATCATGTTGAGCTTTGATTAAACTGATAATTAAGAAAATATTATTTTAGACTAGCCACACTACACATAAAATAGCCGAGCCACGGCTAATAATACATGTGATAGCTGAGCCATAGATGGATAATACATAGAATAGCTGGTCACGGACAGATAGTACGCAGGACAGCAGAGCCAAGGCTGATAATACGTGGAATAACCAAGCCACGGGCTGATAGTATATGAATAGCCGAGTCAGGGCTGATAGTATATGGAATAGCCGAGCCACGGGCTGATAGTACGTGGACTAGCCGAGCCACGGACGGATAGTACATGATCGATTTGAGATGTGCCTATCATGGGCTGAGCATGACTATGGTTAGTCCAAATCCTAAGAAGGCTATTGATCAAACTGGACATAAAATAGTTTTATGATAGTTGAGCTATTTTGGATGCATAACATGATATTTATGACTCATGGTATTTATTATTTTCTTTATTATTTTGATGCATACAATTATGGATGAATTTATACAAAAACTCTTACTATGCTATGAAGCTCACTCTCCACTTTTCTATTTTTCTTCTAGAGATGTAGGATGCATAGCAAGAGCCGGGCCGAGCGTGAGATTGAATACCAGAATTTTAGATTGCTTAGTTAGTTCTACTTCTAATATCATGTAATAAACAAGTTGACCATTTAGTGATCTTGACTTGAATGAGTAAATTATTCAGTTATTATTAAATTATTTAATGATATTTGGTTAATTAATGTGATTTTTGGAAATGAAGAGAATCTGGTATACTTAAGCCTGGCATGATCTTTAAGGCAATACATAGGATTGTGCGGCCAGTCATGTAGCTGATCCCAATACTGGATTCGAGGCATGACAAAATCTACATCAAGATTTGGGCAGGAATAGGATAAGAACTCTGAGAGGTCTGGCTGAAGACCTTAAACTTAGCATTTGTTGGAAGGCAATCCAATCTTTTATTGATTCTTGCTTTAGTGATTTTATTTTTGTAGGAATAATGGATCACTTTTTATAAACACATCTAGTAATTGACGATGCATATCTAGTCAAAGTAGTACTTTCCTTGTTTTACTTTCATGTCTTAATTTTTTCTTACTCCATTGAGAACAATGAAAATTAAATTGGAGGATAAGAAAAAATCTTTTAAAAAATTTTAAAAATTATTTTGAATATCTTTTTAAAAAATTGGAAATAATTTTGAAAAATTATAGAATTTTTTTTTATAAATCATGTGCCATGAAAAAAATTCTTGAGCTAAATAGACTAGAAAAAAGGTAATAGGTTAGAAAGCATTTGCTAATTACTGTAGTGAGTCAAAGAGTTACTAGCTGGTCATTAGCGACCTACTTAGATCATCTAAAGGCTATTAGCACTTCCATCGCACATGCACATTGATGGGATAAAGTAGGTATTAGTTGTAAGGTTAATTGGAGATTAAATTATCACTAAAAAATTGGTATACACTCCATTAAAAGAAAATGAAGTCGAGGGAAGAGCTACCTGCTTGAAAAAAAGAAATAAAAGATGAGTTCTAAACATTGGTTTTTCCACCGAGTAATCGGGCATATTCGTCTAAGTAAGTATTGTTGTTCACATCAAAAAATGGATAGTGTGAAGACATCGCCAATAAAAAAAACTTAGGCAGTGTGAAAACTATCTCACTTATGTGCTTAATCTGGAGGGTGTATACAAAATTGACTAAAAGTAGGTGATAAGCAAAGATAGATTTGTTCTTTACAATCTAGTACTGTAATACTCAGTTAGCCATCACAAGTACAAGTGCTGTAGACCTTTGGATGATTTTAAGAAAGTTCTAATAGTTCTAACTATGAAATTTATTTCAGGAACTCAATACTTAGTTAGTGATGCTAGCAACTTTTGTTAACTTTTAGCCTAGATCTAATTTTGCAAAGAAGAATCTTAGTGATATATAATTATATTTTAATTACACTGCTAAGGGACTAGCAATGATTAAATTGGGGATGTGATAAGTCTATTAATTATCCCAACTTAACCATTAAAATAAATATTAATCAATTTATATTTGTTAAGAATTGATACTTTTTATCAATATTTATAGAAAAGGAGTTCATGGATTGAAAAAACTTAATTTTTAGAGTCCAACGGCATAAACGATACTAAATCAAAATTCAAATGGACTCAAAATTAAAGTTTAAAATTTATTAAAAAAATAGCATGGTTTTTTGAGTAGCCAGTCCTTGATGGACTGGCCACTCGGTCTATAGAATCCAGGCATGGGGTTCATGGCAGCCATGAATTCTGGTCCACAACCTTGTTTCATGGACCATCAGCCTTCCCGAGTTGTTTCATCATCGGAGAAGCCACCGGAGACCTTTCCCTCGTCGTCGAGAAGGCATCCATCGTCGGAGAAGCCGCGGGGGACTCGCTTATAGCCATCCAATCTCCATTCGGCCACCATCTTATATCCTCTTTTTTGTTCGATCACCTTCTAGCTGATCCCCACCACAGTCACCGTCTTGCCATCACTGGAGTCACCGTCCAAGCCTAAAATCATTATCGGAACCGCCAGAGAAGCTATTCAGCCATGCTCCCAACTATTTTCTTCATCAAGTCACTACCGCCTCCCTGTTCAAGAATGATACCAGCCATCTTCCCAAGATGCTAGGAAGCCCACTACCACCACCTCTCAGTGTTGCCATCGCTTCTCTCCCCCATTCCCATCACCGGTCCACCACCACCGGCCATCCTCATCTTCACTGGCCTGAGACCCACCAAGAACTAGTTGCCGGTTGCCTCCTCCTCTTCACCGTCACCTTCACCTTCCAAGTTGCCATCATCACCTCCACCACAATACCGTCGCTTCTTCCCAAGTCATCACTGCCACCATGATTTGCCACTACCATGCTAGACGAGCATGGCCACAAAGGAGGATCCAAGAAGGAGATCCTCTGCAATTCCAGTTGTAGCAATGGTGACAGTGCATGAGAGGGGCTCTGATGAGGCTTTGGGTAGAGGTGGTGGCCTTGTGGGCATCATTTGACGGTCCAAACATCACTGCAAGCGAGGCCCAAGGGTTGTCTCTTAGTCTACTTGGGAGAAGAACTCTGCAGCGAGAATACGGCCATGATATGTGACCATCCAACGAGATGTAAACCACTACAAGAGAAATCTACTAGCAAGTGTCGACTCCAATTGGGTTTGGGATGCAATGAGAGAACTAAATGCAGCATAATCAAATGGTAAATGAAGGTTGCAGTGATATTCAAGGCATTAGAGACTAATTTTAAGTGGATTTGGAGATTAATTTTCAAGAGGACTCTACTTTGACTCATAGTAGGATTGGGCTTTGTTTGGGCCCTGCCCCATTTAAAGGGCAGCCATGGGGAGCTATAGAAGCAAAGAGAAAGCCAAGATCAATTCCACCAACAAAATTTTATTTTATTTTTCTTATAATTAGTTTAGGCTTTAAGAGAAAGAGGGAGAGGAATAAAGAAAAAGAGTTCTTCAGGAGAAGAGGTGCTGTGATAGAGCTCCAAATCCCCAAGAAGATGTATCCAGGAGCCATATGTAGTTTGTAGGGAAGTACTGAGATTCTTTCATTAATTTTTATAATTATTTTAATTTCTATACAATTAAATAAATACTTTCAATTTCCTTTTCTTTTCTATTTAATTTTTCAAATTAATTATCCTGGTGGGATGGATCATGATCCTAGCACGATATGATCCATGCTCAACATATATAATTAATTCTAGATTTTTTATTTATGTATTGTTAGGATATTTTCAACTCAATCATTGAATATCCTATACTTGTAGGACGGGCCATGATCTTAACAAAATATGGTTCATACTCGACAAGATATCTTATGCTAAGGATTAATTTGAAAGATTCCAAAACAAATACGGATTTTGATTATTTAGATTAGAATAAATATGTGATCTATGTTTATGATTATCTAGAAATCTGAAGATATATTTTTATTATTAAACCCCTTGATCTCATAGTTAATTTAAATTGATTATTTTAATTAAACCATTATCTATCTTTTTTAAATCTAAATATTTATCTTTTTCTTTATTTTTTCATGAAATAATTATCCTTGATCCCCGAGGATACAATCCCTACTCATCCTAGCTATAGTAGTGAGTTAGATTTTATTTTTGATAGTTTACGACAGCGATCAACAATTCTGATGCATATGGGTATACTATAGAAATTTATAACTTAATACAAACACCTTACTTTGAAATCACCCAACTATGGATTGACAAACATGGTCTATCATCTAGCCACCAATAGCTCTCTTGTTAGAATTACCATCTGCTTTAGAGATGAAACCACTTCCTGATGCACTTGCTGACACCTTATTAGTGATCCTTAACTAAAAAGCCCAACTTAGTGGTATTCTAAAAATATATATAAAAAAACTATCGGGTAGGATATTGCTATATCAGGGATCATAAATTTAAAAATTTTATAATCAATTTTTCTATTTTGGTCCTACTTTCAAGAATTGCTTCTATAATCTATCTAAAATACTAAAATAATGTATGAAGGTAGGTTTAATGTTAATTTAGACAAAGTACCAAGCTATAAATTAGAAAGGATGATGCCCAAACACATCATACCCGAGAAAAGGATTAGAGTAGATCAACCCATAATTGAAAAAATCTCTAAACTATCATCCACAGTCTCGGTCCAGCTAACACAGTCCCTTCTTAGTTATCATATAAATTATAATAATATTTTAAATCTGGGTGTAGTATGTTTGCTCAGTGCACTTTATTGATCCGAGCTAATCATCATAGAATACTCTACGAATGTTTCTTTGCTTTGATGACAAGACCTCTGATTGGCCTTATCCTTTTGATGCCTTGAGGGACTACTAAAGTTAATTATCTGTGGAACTCCCTCATAGCATCCAGATGAAAACGTTAAACTTAGTACTTGATGGGAGTCAAACCAATTTTTTAGAAGTAGTCTTAATTAAGTCTTGCTGAAGATAGTAAACTTAGTGCTTATTAGAAGACAACCTAATATTTATTTTTATGCTCTTAAAAATAAAAAATCCAAATCACATTAATTGTTGCAACCTTTATCTTATTAATAAGCTCCTCTTCTTAGGTAACCTTTATCCCTATATATTTCTTTTTGTCCTTATGGGTTGAATTTATTTCTTTAACTTGTTAATATCATTGGGGATAATAGTATTTAAGTCGGGAGGTAGGGATAAATTTTTAAAATAAAAATCTTTAAAAATTTTAAAAATTTTTAAAAATTTTTGAAAATTTTTGAAAATTTTTGAAAAACCTTTTAAAAATTTTGAAAATAAAAAAACTTTATCTTAAATAAATCATATGTCAAAAAAGAAATTCTTAAGCAAAATAGACTAGAAAAAATAATAGAGTTATAAGGTATTTGTTAATGACTGTAGTGAGTTAAAGAATAGACAAGTTAGTTAAACTTTTATTAACCTACTTAGATTAGCTAAAAGCTATTGGCACTTCTAATTATATATGCATACTGATGAAGCAAAGTCGGGGTTAGTTGTAAGGCTAACTTAGGACATAATTATTAATAAAAATTGATAATTGATATACATTCAAACTAAAAAAACTTGAATTTAAGAAAAGAGCTGCTTACCTTTAAAAAAAATTCAGACAGTGTGAAACCTACATTAAATTTAAGAAAAGAACTACCTACCACTATGGTGGTAGTGCGGTTGGAAAAGGCTTGGCTCCCCCTTGCCTGGTCACGGGTTCGAGAAATGATCCCATGGGTGACTCGATTAAAATTCTGAAATTTTCGGGTGCACATGACTGGGGGGTGGACTGGCTGATACTTCGGCACTGTAGTGGGGCTAGGTTGACGTACTCACCAGTTGGTGGGGAAGGTATGCGAAAAACTATGGCCTGTATCGAACAAAGGTCTAGCGGGTTGGGGGCCAGAATGGGAAGCTACACCGGGATAAAACCCCCTACCCTTTTTTCTATCAAAAAAAAAAAGAAGAAAAGAACTACCTGTCTGAAATAAAAGTATAAAATATAGAGTATATATGGATTATCCTAAGCTTAGTAATGAGCCTCTGCACCTATGTCAAGTATAGAGGTTCGCATTAAACAGTGAAGAAAGGCCAGGATGCTCAACACTTTAAAAAAAACTAGTAATATGAAAGCTACCTTACATTCTTTAGCTTGATTAGGGGGTGTATAGAAAATTAGTCAAAGAAGGTATTAAGTGAAGATGCATTTATTCTTTTCAAGCTAGTATCGAAATGTCAAGTTAGCCATTACAAACACAAGTGCTATAGATCTTTAAATGAATTTTAAGAAAGTTTCTAATTATGCTGACTACAAAATTTACTTCGGATATTTAATACATAGTGATACTTACTAAATCTTATTGACTTCCAATCCTAAATCTATTATTGCAAAGAAGGATCTTAATGACATATGATTATAAATCTATACTTATATTGCATTGCTAAGGGACTAGCAATGAGTAAGCTGGGGGGTGTGATAAACATATATTTATACATTTATTTTAAGTATTTTAAGTAATTATTCATGCTAACTCTTTTAAAAATGCTGATTTCATAATTAAACTAGACTTTCTTGTAAAATTAATTATTTTAAAATATTTTTAAAAATATGAAATTAGAGCATATTTATAAAAAGTAGATGTCGAGCCAAAGCATAACACATCCATTAAAATATTTAATAAAAAAAATAGTTTATATTTTTTCCTCTTTGGCAGGTATATTAAGATTAATGGAGATATTTGAAATCCTAGAATATTGATAAAATTACTGATTTAAAAGTTCGCCAACATAAAAAGCTCAATCTACAAGTTCTAAGGATACAGACAAAGCCAAATCGGAGCTCAAACGAGTCCTAAATCATTTAAAATCCAAGTCCAGCATAATTTTTAAAGTAGCCAGTTCATCATGGATGGCCACTCGGTCCATAGCTAGCTTTCATGGACTGTCCCCATCACTACTTTCCTATTCCTATCCAACAGCTGCTATGCAGTCCAACTAGATTAGGCATTATAAAGCATTATTTTCACTAGAACTGTGGTGATCAAACAATCCACCTGTGGTAGAAATTCAGATCTAACGACCATTAAGGACTCTGACCAGGACTAATTTGATTTGGCCTAATTTAAAATGATTTGTAGCATCATCTAATGGCCCTATTTAATTCAGCATTATTTGGATGATTTGGCATGATTTCAACTACCAAAAATTCTAGGAATTCTAGTAGGAGTCTAATACCTAGTTTGATACCAAATAAGCCTATTCTTTCCTCTATGTAAAGGACCCTTAGGCTATGAGAAAAACCTATCTAGGAGAGAGGGGCACATTACAGGATAGTGTTGGGAATTGTGTCCCAAAGCCAATCGCCTGGGTTGTAGGCGGTTGTGCTAAGTATTGTATTCATTTTATGAATTAATAAAATATTATTTTTGGCAGCTCATCACATACTTAATTTTCTGAAATGAACTCTTTCCATGTGATGAAGTCCTTAGGACTACACTGACTTCGATACAGAGAGGATGTATCGAGTGGTCCTTAAACCCAGTTCACAACCAAAGGATATATTGTACTGGACGGCAATATATCAAGTATAGGTTGTTGCAGTTCACATCGTTTGGTTGTCCTCTTGACCAAATGAGTGTGGTGACACTGATGTGATCTACAAGTGGGATATGTGGTATCTCATTGAACGTGACTCCATGCAGCCCCTCTCTGCCAAAGGAAACTCACGATTGGATATGGGTATATGTGTCCCTCTGACTTGAGGTCATCATGGGGCTTGCAAGCAACTCCCTGTGCTTTGGTGCCGGACTACCCGGATTTTTAATCCAGTAACGGAAGGTTTCTGGGTACAGGCAAGTACTTGTGGAGCAGTGATGGACCAAGATGGAATTGACCTGTCCAAACAGTTTGGATTGAATGTCTCGCAGTATCTCAATTTAGCAAATCCTCGGCCGGGGTAGTCCTAGTGAAGAGTCACTAGGCTTGCAAGGTTGAGACACGTAGTCGACTGACTCTGTCTGGGTTGGCAGCCCAATCTCAGTCGTCATGAGCATTAGAGGTCAAAGGGATGAATTATACGCTAACCATATGCCAGTGGTTCGATAGTTTGCTCTCGCATCTTCGACCTATCCGGACACCGGGACCCATTGCTAGATGGTTTCCTGTGCTGGTACTAGAATTATTCCAGTGCTACCGTTTAGGTTCGAACCTATGAGGTCACACGCCACAAGGATAACTCTCTGATCCGAATACCGATTACGATTGAGAATCGTCTCGATTTTATGGTCACAGTATTTTTTGAGCACTCTTTTTCCAGTCTTGCCCTTGTCTGTGTCGCCGGAAAATGTTCCGGGTTGACCAGCTCTGCGCCAGGATTTTTCTGAATCAGTTTTGAACTGATTCGGAGTTCGTTTCGGCCTCAAATTGGTTGTGAACCAATTGAATCAAATTAAATTGGGCTTGGACCGGTTCAATTGGATTGAACCAAGGGGTTTTTAATGGGATTGGACCGGTTTAATTGAACCGGTGTTTTCTTTAAGCCTTGGACCGTTTACACGGTGTTTTTGCTGGTTGGACTCCAAGCGTCCCATGAGGCCAAACGACCAAGAATTCCATTCGTTCGTGTGCTGGCCTTTCTTCCCTTCTCCTCCCTTAATGGCTTTAATCCCTCCCTTAATGACTGATTAAATGGGTTAATGGCAGCATCCATCTTTCCCCTCCCTGCCTCTCCACCTCCCTCTCCCTGTTGCTGTCCTATAAGAACAACACGTCCCTGTTTTCATGTTGTAATTTTTTCACCGTGAGAAAATTTCAGAAGGAGAATATTGAGGGTCTTTGTGGCTTGTTTGAGAGGCTTAAGTGGGGAGCTTTGGGACTGGGTTTAGGAGCTTGTGAGGGAGTGAAACAAGGTTTTAAATCCCATTGTTTTGAAGTGCTCAAGTTCTGCCCAACTGCAGAAAACCTGTGATCGTGAAGCCCTCTTCTGGCGGCTAGCACCGTGCATGGAGGTGGATCCGAGAGTTCCGGGCATGTCTCCCCTCTAGAGGGAGTACCACTCTACTCCTAGGAGCAAACCACGCGAGCCGGGATCGCCCCAATCGCTCCGAAACGAAGGCCAAAGTCTGTTGTCCAGTTCTGCTGCAGAAATCTGGCAGCAAACTTTGGTGAATTATTTAATTTTTTTGGCTTAGATTTGATTGCAGCAACTGGTGGCAAATCGAAGAAGACTTGTCCAAGAAGCCGCTGCTCAAATTTGGAAGCAAACGGAGGTCCGGAAGGCAGTGTTCCGATGACGTTTTGCAAGCTAAAAACAGGGTCCCAAGGAGGAAGACGACTGGAATAACTTTATTCCAGTTATTCCAGTCTATTCCAGGTTTGTTCCAGAGTTATTCCGGGCAGAATAAAGGTATAGAAAATTTATTTTTTAATCATGCATGGATAGATTAAATTGTTTAATATTTTATAAATATTTTATATGTTTATGCATGCCTAAATGCAACTAGATCTAGATTAATTCCTGGCGGAGCAAATACCCGCTGCGTGAATTTTAAAAAAATTATTTTAAAATCCTATCTGCTCCCGCAGATGTTTGCATGCCTAGTGTAGGAGCTTGTCAAACCACCTGCATCAGTCTACTTTCAGATAGAGGGCTTAGTTTTGGATTGCGGGTTAGCCTCTGAGAGTGAGGTTTCTTAGAGAAAAATATGTCTCATATACTATCTTTTCACCTACACCAATCTTTAGATCAAGATCTAAAAAGAAAAAAGAAAAGAAAGACTAGTTCACTCCATGGAATATGATGGTGGAAGGCAAAGTAACATCAACCAACTTTTTGACAAAGGTATGCTAATCGACTTTGAATACTTTGTTACTGCTTTCTAGTTTACTTTATTATTATTTTTAATTTCTTGTACTTAGATTTAGCTTTTAATTAATGCAAATTTTATTTTTATATAATTTAATTTTTTATTACAAGTAGATGCTAAGATCTAATTAGCAGATCGAATATACCGAGTTTAAGATCTAACTCAAAATATTTTTTTCTTTTTAAAATCAAAGATTTCAAATCATCCTAAGCTCTGCCTTCTTTGTGAATTTGATCGACTCATTCTTTCTATGTATTTTTAATTATTTTAAGAAGTCGATATTTAAATTAATAATCATGATGTCTTAATGACAACATCACAGATCTATCAAGATGCTTGCTTTAACCCATACAATGCTTTTTTAACTTGAATACTTTGCTTTCTTGACCTTTGATGACGAAGCATTGAGATTATTCTATATAGATTTCTTCCTCCAATACCCTACTCAAGAATGCTAACTTTATATCGAGTTGGTGTAACTTCCAACCTTTGCACACTGCTATATAAATAAGGGTTTTAATTGTATCATGTCCTGCAATTAATGCAAAGGTTTTTTTGATAATCAATCCTGGGTAATTGAAAGTATTCTTTTGCTGCCAATCTTGTTTTATATCTTTGAATGGATCCATCTAGATTTTATTTTGTCTTGTAGATCTACTTCAAGCTAATGACTTCCTTATTATTTGATTTGTCCACTAGCTCTGAAGTTTTGTTCTTCTCAATTACTTTAGTTTCTTCTTGCATTGCCTTGTTCCATAGTTTTTCATGTATAGCTTCTTTATAAGTATTGGGCTCATTATGTAAAAATTACAAGTGGCATAAATGTCACTCATGCTTCTCATTTTTATGGAAGTGGAATTTGGAGATGAGCTTGAACTTGAAGTTGGTGATGGACTTACACTTGAAGAAGTTAGTAGTGAACCTTCATCCTCATTTTCTTCATTTTGGATATCATAAGTTTTTTTATCGAGAGTAACAATATTTTCTTCAACTTTCTTTCCTTCTAATCCTAAGTAGCCTTTTCATTGAAAAGAACATCTCTTTTTATGATCACCTTGCGTGCTTCAAGCTAAAAAGTCTATAACCTTTTGATTTAAAACTATATGCAACAAATATATATTTTTCACTTACTTCATCAAGTTTGTGCCTCCTCTCCTTTGGAACATGTGCACAGCATACACATCCAAAGACTTTGAAATGCTTCACCAAAGGCTTTCTACCGGATCAAGCTCCAAATGGTGTTTTATCTTGGATTGATTTTGTTGGACATCTATTCAACAAGTACACGATGGCATATACCACTTCTGTCCAAAAGAAATTTAGAAGATCTTTGCTTTTGGGCATAGATTTAGCCATCTCAAAATAGTATAATTCTTTTACGACAACTCCATTTTATTATGGTGTGTAGCCAATGATCAATTATCTTTGCAAAATAACATCTTCATAAAACTTTCTAAATTTATTTGAGTTGTATTCACCACCTTGATTACTTTTTAGTACCTTGATACAATGCTCATTTTATCTTTCCACAAGATTTTTGAACTTCTTGAAGATAATGAATGCCTCAGATTTGTATCTCATGAAGTATACTCATGTCATTTTGAGTAATCATCAATAAATGTAATGAAGTAGATGTTACCTACATGAGAAAGAGTTTTCTTTGGTTTACATAATGAAGTAGATATTATCTATATGAGAAAGAGTTTTCATATGTCCACATATGTCAACATGCTCCAACGATACTTGGGCTTTTTATGTATGCTCCTTTGAAAATACCTCTCGATATTGTTTTTCAAGTACACATCCTTCATAAACTTCTTTCTTGTTTTATATTACCGATAGGCCATACACAATGTTTTTTGATGTGCATTTTTCAAGCTTTGAAAATTCAAGTACTCAAACCTTCTATACCATGGCCATGACTTATCATTCACCTCCATCTTCATGCAACATTCTTTGCATAGTGCAAAATAAGAGAAAAACTTTATTTTTCTCTATGTTGATATTTGCCATAAATTATTTTTTCTTCCCTTTGTCATATCTTGCATCCATTGTCTTTAAAGTGCACCATATGCCCATGCTCAATCAATTATCCAACACTTAGAAAATTTTGTGTCAAGTTCGGAATAAGTGGAACATCATGGATGAACTTCTTCCCTTTCTTTGTATCAAGTGCAAGTATGCCTTTGCCTCTTACTTGAACTAGTATACCACTTCCCATCTTGACTTGTCAATTTGAAGAACTATCAATGTCAACAAAGATGGACTTGTCATCGGTCATATGGTTATACATCCACTATCAAGATACCACACATCATTCTTTTGCTCTTTCATGATATGATATGCATAGAATATGCTTTGACCACCTTCATTTTTCTCTGAGAAGTATGCTTGCTCACTTGTTTGGTACCTATAATTTTTTTGAGTATGGCCAAACTTTTTGCAATTATAATATTGGAGTTTCTCCCTAAACCAACAATCTTTTTCAATATTAGAAGACCTTTTATATATACTATACCTAGGTTGAGTGCTCTCATTATTTTGACTTCTTAGAGAGTTATTTCTTTTCTGTCCTCTTACTCTTCCTCTTATATTACTTCCTTTCCTTCTACTTTGGTTTCCACCTCTAAATGACTTCCCTTTAATATGTGCATGACTAGATGATTTTCTTTATGAACTTTTGTCAAACATCTTGAGCTAGATTGAAAGGTACTTTCTATTAATGATCCTTTGTGCCTAAATAATTTTTGCTCATGAGCTTTAAGAGATCCCATCATCTCATAGACACTTAAAATAGAAAGATCTTTAGATTCTTCAATAATAGTAATTACAGTATCAAACTTTAGAGGCAAACTAACTAAGATTTTTTCATATATTTTTTGTTCAGTGATGGTTTCACCATAGCTTCTCATTTGATTAACAATCTTTATAATTTTGGATAATAATCCTTCAAGCTCTCATTTTCTTACATTTTCAAATTATCTAACTTTCTTCTTAGAGTTTGAAATTTGATAGCTCCCATCTTGATGTTCTCTTAAAATTTCTCTTGCAAAATATCACATGCCTTCTTTGATTTGATGGCTCTAATGATTCTTGAAATTTTTTTATCGGATACCACTTGTTAGGTGAAGAAGAGGCTTTTGGCATCCTTCTTTTTGTAGTCCTTCATTTGCTCTCTTTGCTAGTTGGTTGGAATAGATGTCTTTTCATTCCCACTTTCTACCAAATCCTAAATCTTTTGTGAAATGAAGAGGATCTTCATCTTAATGCTCCAATAATCATAGTTTTCTCTATCAAAAATAGGAATAGAATGTTGATTGATGCTTATACCGATGTTGCTTGAACTTGTCATGGAGATCTTCTTGGATGGTGGTCTCTTTCTCACTTATTATTTTTAAACTCAAATCTTGTTGAACTTTCTTGCTCTGATACCACTTTTATTGGCTTTGTTTACCAACTTAATGACATTTGGTAGGAGATTAGATTGAAAAATAAGATGAAAAATTGGGGGAAAATATAATTTAGAGTTCTCCATCTTTCTTTTAATACTCAAAGCCTTTTATATCTGTGAGGCTATTATACCTTATAAAGGTTCATACATTAATATATAAACCACATGAAAATATAAGTCCAAACATGAACGCAACATACAACTAAACCAAAATATACATAACTTAAAAATTAACAAGAACAAACATTACATTTTAATAGTAGAAACCTGGCTGCTCAGAGAAAAGCCCAAACAATGACTGGGCCTATCAAAACCAACCACATATCTTCCAATTGAAACAGATGCTCTGATTGCAACTTAACAATCAAGATTAAATATCTTGTTATTAAAAACTTTACCATTCAAAAAATTTATATACAAGAAAAACAAAACTCGTTATCAGAAGCGAGAAGCAAATACCCATAACATGAAAAAAAAAAACCCATTTTGACATGCCTAATTCATTCATCAAGCTCATCTATGGTGCTAAGGCTCATTTTACTAAATCATCCCACCAATTTAACCCGCAAAGAAGCACTCATCCATGTCTTCTTTTTTGATTATTTAGAAATCCCATAACTGAATTCATCAGCTTTCTCCAACCTAGCAATCTTCTCTTCTTCAGACACTTGACCCATCACCTCAACCGGCATAACTTCAATCATCCATCGCTCATGGCCTCTCTTCTCCTCCATTGTTGCCAGCACCAAGCAATTGGGGAACCTGGCACTTTATCTTCCGGACTACTTTCCTATCCAAAGGTAGCTCACCAAACTTAAGATACTTGTAGAGTGGGTCGATCCAGCTTGGCTCTTCCTCGTCAACTTATTGGACAAGTTGGGGCTCCTGAAGGCTTGACAGCCTTAACACTTTAAGGTATATGTCTTTCTAAAGGTCTGACGGCAAGAGTGCTGCCAACTTCGACAACATATCTGCCTTAGCATTTTTAGCTCTAGGCACCTGTTGGATGTCAAAACTCTGAAAGGACTTAATTAGGGTCTTTGCCTTGGCAAGCTACTTCTTCATATTCTCTTTTCAAGCCTCATATTCGCCTCACTTATCCCACTACCAGCTAAGAATTGTTGAAGACAATTAGGTGCTCGACTCCTAATTCTTTTATGATTTTTAGTCTGGCAAGGAGTGTCTCGTACTCTGCTTCATTATTAATAGTGAAAAAATCAAATCGCAGAGCATACTCCACAACCTCTCCTTCGAGGTGAGCTAATATCAGTCCTATGCTTGATCTAGAAGAGCTCGATGATCCATCTACATGGAGGGTCCATTACTCTTTCGGGTCCACTGGGAACTTGTCCCCTCCTCCTACATCCTATCTTCCTTTGGAATTGTACACTCCAAAATCAAGTCTGCCTGTACTTGGACTTTGATTGAGAGCCTCAGATGGAACCTCACATCAAATTCGGAGAGCTCAAGCATCCATTTAGTTATCCTCCTCGAGGTATTTACCTGATGGAGGATTGCCTTCATGGGTTAATTAGTAAGGAGGGTAATGCTATGAGCCTGTAAGTATTATCGAAGCATCTAGGTAGAAATGATAAGGGTGAAAATAATTTTTTTTGATCTTGTATGTCTAGTCTAGACATCATGGAGGATCTTGCTGATGTAATAAACAGGCTTCTGAATGTTCCCCTCCTTTTGAACTAACAATGCACTTATTGCAGTTAGAGATATAGTGAGATAAAGGAAAAGTTCTTTGCCAAGCTTGGGTTTGCTCAATAAGGGCGCGGAGTTAAGGTACTTCTTCAGCTCCTCAAATACCTGATGGGCTCTACGGTCCACTAGAAGTCTTTTAGTTATTTGAGTATCTTAAAGAATGGGAGACATTTCTCCACCGACCGAGATATGAAGTGGTTAAGGACCGCCACACTCCTAGTGAAGTGCTGTACCTCTTTGATAGAGTTTGGTAGATTCATTTCCTAGATCGTCCAAATCTTCTCTTGGTTTGCCTCAATACCATGGCTTGATACCATGAAGCCCAAGAACTTATCCATTGCCACTCCGAAGATGCACTTCATCGGGTTTAGCTTTACTTATATTGGAATAGCATGCTGAATGTCTCCTGGAGGTCAGTAATATGGTCCTATATAGATCAATTTTTGACTAGCATATCATCTACATATATCTCCATATTCTGATCGATCTGATATTTGAAGATCTTATTCACCAGTTGCTGACAGGTTGCACCTGCATTCTTAAGCCTAAAGGCATCACCTTATAACAGTAGAGCCCACGATTAGTAATAAAGGTGATCTTCTCCTCATCTTCAAGTGTCATTTGTATCTGGTTATAGCCAAAGAAGGCATCCATGAAGGTGAGGAGCTCATGATTAAAAGTCGCATTGACTAGCTCATTGATCTGAGACAAAGGATAATTTTCTTTAGAGTAGGCTTTGTTTAGGTTAGTGAAATCAACGCACATACACCACTTCTTGTTCACATTCTTTACTAGCACCACGTTTGCCAGCCAATTGGGATACATCACCTTCCTGATGAATCCAACCTTTACTAGCATGTATGTCTCCTTGATGATGGCCTTTTGTTATTTTGGGATAAAGCTTCGCTTCTTTTGCTTCATCGAATGATAGGTCGGGTCAATATTCAGCTAATGCACCATCACCTTTGGATCTATCCTAGGCATGTTGGTGGTGGACCAAGTGAATATATTAGCATTCTCCTACAAGAAAGCGGTTAGCCTCTCTTTTATTACCTTGTCCAGGTCCAAGCTGGTTCGAACCATTTGAGTAGGGTCTCCTTTTGAAAAAGGTATCTCTAATAGGTCGCCTGAGGGCTTGTCATGCTCCTTGGATACTTCATCCCTGGTGTCCAACTTTGTAGGAAATGGGTCGAATTTAGCTTTGTCTTGGAGTCTAGCATCGTAACACTATTGTGCTATGGTTTGGCTACCCTTGAGCTATCCTCATCCATGATTAGTTAGGAACTTCACCATCAAGAACTGGATGGAAACTATTGCATTGAGGGTGAACAATCCCAGCCATCCAAGGATCGCATTGTAAGGTGACGGGAGTTTGACCACCAAAAAGTTCACCAAGATAATGACACATTGAGGGTAGGTCCCAGCTGTTATGGGTAACATGATTACTCCCTCCAAAGGCACTGGGTCACTAGAGAAACCTTGTACGAGGGTTTTGCTATTTTCCCCCATCGACCGATATCATCGGTGGTGATTTGGATGTCCCGGTCCTCGTCGACTTGAGGCATGGCCGGCGATGATGGGGAGAAATCACGGTCACCGGTGGCACAGTTGTGATGTTCTCAGCCTTCTTGACACTCAACTAGTCATGGATCTCTTTTGCCCGCCAGTGGCATCACCATCCACCTTCTCGTGGCGGTGACGACCCTGGTCGACGGTGAGGAGGCAATGATCGGAGGGTCTCGGCTAAGATGACAACAAAAAAAAATTGAAATAGTGAACCGTAAGGAGGATGATTTGAAATCCTCCCATGAGTGGCCTTATCCATACCATCGGCGATGTGCGAAGGTAGTGACCGGCCATCCTCAACCGATCTGAGTGGGCATCTCGCCAGTCTTTACACCGGTGGGGTGGATTTGGCAAGGAGCGGCAGTCAGTGGTCTTGAACCCCTGTATTTTTTTTATTTTTGGGTTATCGTGGGGAAGAAGATAGATTGCGTGGGTCTGGGGTTTTGGGTCTAAACCCAAAATCCAATAACCCAATATCCTATAATCCAAAAAAAGGTCATTTTGTATTTAGGCCCCTGACATTTTTTGATACTATAAATTAGTCCTTTTATAATTTAGTCCCTGCAAAATTTATATTTACATATTGGTCCCAAAAAATTAATTTTATTGGCATGTTTAGATCCTTTTGATTATTTTTGTTTAAGTTGTATAATTTTAATTAGAATACAATGATGATTTTAAATTGATCAGTGGGTGCATGTTGATTAGTATCCCATTTGTAACTGATCATTTAGGACATACATATATTTTGAAAATATCCTTTTTATTTTGATTTGGATATTTATTCCCAGTATGAATAATTTGTGGGTTAGCATAAATATTTTTCATCAAGTAGTTTGTTTATATCAGTCCATTAACTTTTTTTCTGGATATTTTCTGGTTATGACATACACTCGCCTGTCCAAAAGGAGTTCTTGTATATTTTAACTGAGAAAATATGGCATGGAGCATTGTGTTGCTAAGGTATTCTAGTTTCAAGGAGTTTGTCTTTCCAAAGTGGATAAGTTCATGAATGCTAGAATATTTTTGATTAGCTTGTAGCTTCATGTAAAGAGTACTTGTACATATTACATGTTCTGTCCAAAAAAAATATGATACTGCATTTATGATCTTATTTATTATTGTGATATGATATTATTTTGTTATGTCCAAAAATTAATATTTTGCATTCCTATTGTTTTAATTATACATTTACTTTTGGTGTGAACAATAATATTATATATTATTGTGAGATGCTTACCGGGTCAAATTATAAGAAGTGGAGGCAAGACTTAGAGTTAGATCTTGGAATTGCTAACATTGATCTTGCATTACGTGAGACTAGATATGATGATTTGAATAATCAAAGCATGCTTGAACATAATGATCACTTTGCCAAATGGGAGAAGTCAAACATATTTAGTCTGATTGCTATTAAGAGATCAATTTTTGAGCATCTCCTGAGTGGTCTACTTGAGTTCGACAATATAAAAGAGCTGTTTGAAGCTATCGAATAGATGTATCTTGCATCTAATAATATTGAGATCAGATCCCTAATGAAAAAATTGACAACGATGACATACAACAATGTCGGGGGTGTCAGAGAATATATTTTGAAAATGGTTCATCTCCAATCCAAGCTCAAGGGTCTAAAGATTGATCTACTGGATTCTTTTCTGGTGTCTCGTGCCTTGAATTCTTTACCTATTAAACTCTTCCAGATCAAGACAGTCTACAAGACTTTGGATGTTAATGATTTGATCACCAAGTATGTTACTGAAAAAGAAAAGGTCAAGAAAAAAAAGAATGACAGTGCTCTTCTTACTCTTCAATTTCAACCTCAATCTAGCAAGCATTTTATGAATATGAAAAAGGAAAAGCCTACTACTCCGAAACTATCTCAAGATTTTAGGAGAGATGGAAAATCATGATCAGAATCATTTTATAGGAGGTCCCAAAGTTGCCTTTAAGAAGAAGGTCAAGTGCTTCCATTGTAAGAAGAAAGAACATATAAAAAGTCAGTGTTTTAAATTCAAGTCTTGGTTAGAAAAGAAAGAAAAATAGAAAGGTAAGCCCTTAGCTTTAGTCTGTTGTGAGTCTAATATTATCAATGTCCCTATTAATTCCTGGTGGATAGATAGTGGTGCTTTAACTCATGTTATCATTTCTTTATAGGGATTGATAAATAAATAGAAGCCAAGCCTAAATGAAAGCAAATTGAAAGTGAGAAATGATTTAGAAGTTGAAGTAGAATGTGTAGGAGTTATCAACTTGTTCTTAAAGTCTAGTTTTATAATTACTTTAGAAAATATATTTTATGTACCTTCCTTCAAAAGAAATTTGATCTATGTTTCTTCTTTAGATAGGCTTGGATTTGGTTTTATGTTTAGTAATGAAAGAGTTGATTTGATATTCAATTTAAAAATTATTGGTTATGGTGTCCTAATTGATGGATTGTACAAATTATGTTTGGCCTGTGGTAATTCTAATGCTTCCTTAAGTGTTGAAAGTATTGTTGCCAAACATCCTAGGGTTAAAGATAAATCCTTTATATTATGGCATAAATGTCTAGCACATATATCTAAAGAAAAAATAACCAGACTAATTAATGATGACATCCTACCTGCTTTAGATCTTGGAGACATAGAAATTTGCATTGACTGTATTAAAGAAAAATTGACCAAGACCAAAAAGAAAGGGACAATTCGAAGTTCAAACCTTTTGAAAATTATTTACACTAACATTAGTGGACCTCATTCTTCTATAATTTATGGTAATAGATATTTTATCATATTTATTGATGATTTTTCTCAATATAGTTATCTTTATTTAATTAAAGAAAAAATTGATACCCTTGAAAAATTTAAAATTTTTGAAATTGAAGTTGAGAAATAATTGAGAAAGATCATCAAGATTGTGAGATATGATCATGGAGGTGGGTACTATGACAAACATGATATGGCAGGGTAGCATATGGGTCTATTTGCTAAGTACTACAGGATTGTGAAATTATTTTTCAATATACCATGCTTGAAAGTCCTGAACAGAATGGTGTGATTGAAAGATGGAATTGCACCCTTAAGGATATGATGAGGAGCATGATGAGTAGGTCTAATATGCCAGAATTTTTATGGGATGAAGCTCTTAAAACTGTATTATACATTCTCAACAGAGTTCCAAGTAAATCTGTATTGAGGATGCCTTTTAAACTTTAGATTGGAAGAAAACCTATTTTTAATCATTTCCATGTTTGAAGTTGTCCTACAGAAGTAAAATTATACAATCCTTTAGAAAAAATGACTGACCTCAAAATCAGTTGTTGTTACTTTATTGGATATCCAGAATATTTTAAAGAATCTAGGTTTTATGGTCCAGGAAAAGGTAACAAAATTATGGATTTCTTATTATCAAATTTCAAGAACTTGATGTGACTGATGAAGGATCTTTCCTAACTACTGATGATGATAATATCCAAGTTGAGACTGTTTCTATTTCTATATCTGATTATAGTAAAAATATAATTCTTGCTCCTATTGATAGAATGGATCATGGAATCCTTGATCCTCCTACACCTGCTTAGAATCTTCAATCAATTGAAGAAGTTTAAGTAAGAAGATCTGTTAAACAAAGAAGATCCACTATTTCAGATGATATCTATGTCTATCTTGACAAAAATGATTTTGATATTGGATATACGATTGACTTAGTTACTTATCTTGATATAGTTAATTCTTTCCAATTTGATTTGTGGATGAATACTATGAAAAAGGAGATATAGTCTATGACTAATAATGATGTGTGGGAGCTTGTTAAGCCTCCTAAGAATTGTAAACCACTAGGATGCAAGCGGATATATAAGACTAAAAGAGATTCCAAGAAAAGAATTGAGCATTTCAAGGCCGAACTGGTAGCCAAAGGCTTCACTCAAAGAGAAGGAATAGATTTTATCGAAACTTTCTCTCCAGTATCTTCAAAGGATTAATTAGAATTATTATGTCATTAATGGCTCATTATAATCTAGAGCTACATTAGATGGATATTAGAACTACTTTCTTGAATGGTACCCTCAGTGAAGAAGTTTACATGAAGCAACCAGAAGGTTTTTAAGAAAATGGTAAAGAACATTTGGTCTGCAAATTAAAGAGGTCTATTTATGGTCTGAAACAAGTATCATGATAATGGTACTTGAAATTTGATGAGGTTGTAACTTCTCTTGATTTTGAGAAAAATAAAGTTGATTAATATATCTATCTCAAAATTAGTGAGAGAAAGTTCATCTTTCTTGTTTTGTATATCGATGATATCTTACTTGCCAGCAATGATTTTGGTTTACTTTCTAAGACCAAACGAATGCTGTCTAAGAATTTTGAAATGAAAGATCTCGATGAGGCATCCTTTATTTCAGAAATTGAAATTCACAGGAATAGATCTCGTTATCTGTTGGATTTGTCTCAGAAGTTATATATTGACAAGATTCTTCAAAGATTTAGTATACATATTATAGACCATGTGATTTACCTATTATTAAAGGTGTCAAGTTCAATAAAGATCAATGTCCAAATAATGAGCTTGAGAAAGATCAGATGAAAGATGCGCCTTATGTCAATACTGTAGGGAGTCTGATGTATGCACAAGTCTGCACTAGACCTGACATTGCCTTCATAGTGGGTGTTCTTGGTAGATATTTATCAAATCCAGGTTATCAATATTGGATTGCTGCAAAGAAAGTAATGGAATATTTGCAAAAAATCGAGGTTTATATGCTCGTGTATAGGAGAGTCGATAATTTTGAATTGGTTGGGTATTCATATTCAGATTATGTCAGGTATTCTGATGATTTGAAATTAATCTTTAGATATATTTTTATGTTAGCTGGTGGTGCAGTTGTTGGGAAATGTGTCCCAAAGCCAATTTCTACTGTAGACAGTTGTACATTTGATGTAATTGTATATGAATTATATTATTGAATAAAATATTTATTCTGGCAGTTCATCACTATTTCATCTTTCTGTAATGAGTTCTTGAGTGATGAAATCCTTAGGACTATTTGTATGTGATATAGAAAGGATATATTATATAGTCCTAAAAATTGTTCGCGACCAAATGATATACTTATTTTAGGATGGTAGTATATCAAGTATAGGTCGTTGTGTGCCATAGTCGTTGGTTGTCCTCTTAACCAAGGAGTATGGAGATACTGGTATGGCATGCAGATGTTGTGTTTGACATTTCATCGAACGTGACTCGTCTGTATTTTTTCTGCCTAGAGTTTTGATATGGACGTAGTTATCCCTCAGACACGAGATCGTCATGGTAGCTTGCGAGCAACTCACTGTACTTTGGTGCTTGACTATCTAGATTTCTAATCCAGGGACGGAAGGTTTCTGGGTACAATTAAGTACTCGTGTAGCAGTGATTGGATCAAGATGGGATTGACCCCTCCAAAGTGTTTGGAGCATATATCTTACTGTGTTTCAATTTAGCAAAATCTTGGCCAGGGTAGTCTCTGTAATGTATTACAGGACTTGTGAGGTTGAGACACATTGTTGATGGACTTTATGGGTTTGGCAGTTTAACCCTAAGTCTTCCTGAGCATTGAGGTCAAAGGGATTAATTACAAGGTTTCCATATCTCCTGGTTCTTGATTGTTGCTCTGTAACTTCGACCTATTCGGACGTCGGGTGTCATTGCTAGATGGCGACTTTGACTGGTATTGGAAATGTTCCAGTGCTACCGGCTTAGTGTTCGAACCTATGGGGTCACACACCATAGGGGTTTCTACTTGATCTAGTGATCGGAGAACGATTGGGAATCGTTCGTGGACTCACAAAGGAAAAGTATTTTTCTTTATCCAAGTGTCGACACTTGATATTCTTGAAAGTATCGACACTTGTGTAAGTGTCGACACTTGTTGATTTCGCAAGTGTAGACACTTGATGTCACAAAAGGTTGTGACATAAAATTTTTACTAATAGTTGGTGATGCATGGAGGTGAATTAAGTAATGTGATTACTTGATAGCCCAATTTGATTGAGCTATAAAAATCTGGAATGAATCAAATGGGATTTGGTTCAAAATAGGTTTGGGTCCAATTGGGTTGAATCCAATGTATGCACACTTGATCCAATTGATTTCAGAAATTAATTAAGACATTAATCTAAATTTAAATAAGTTTAAATTCAGTTTTGGGGAGTTATGTAACTTCCCATGACCATAACTCTCCATAACTACCCATTACCACTCCATTATCACCCATAACTCCCCACTCTCCCTCTCCCTCTCCACCTACATAATGGGCTGAAATGGGAGGACGAAAATAAGGAAAAATTCAGCAAAGAAATGCTGAAAAACTAAAAGGGAAGAAAGGGAAGAAACTAGAAAAGGTTCTAGTTTTGTATGGGTGTGAGATTTTTGGAAATGTGTGCATATTTGTACCTAGTGATCTAGATCTTAGGATTGAGTGTTTGGAAAGGGTTTTAACCACTCATTCTCCACCTCTTGAGTTTCTTCATTCATTCGGAGAGTCCGACATCGAAAGAAGAAAAAGGAGTTTCGATCAAATTGTTCCACAACAAGCTAGCACTTGGAGTGGAAGTAGATTTTGAAAGAGCCCTGGTGTGAACCACCTGTAGAGGCCGGACACGTGTGCGGCTAAGCAGAGTTCTTCTTCCTCCTCCTGGATCTTTCGCAGTGGAGAGTGTCTCCACTTCATACGAGGTATGGTTATATATATATAGATATGTTGCTTTGAAGTGTTCATAGCATGAGTTCATGATTTCATAGTTTATAGTAATCATTCATGCAAGATCTTGGGCTAAGTAGCATAGAATAATTCTAAAAGCATGCTTAGATTAAATGTTAATCCTTTTATCATGCTTCCGCTGCATGTTATTTTGAAAAAGTTTTAAAATAGAAAGCATGCTCGCTACTAGTTTTCCTTTCAGCAGTATCCTGAAAAAGTGTTAGACAGACACTGACTGCTTTTTCTACCATTCAAGCGGAATTTATCTTCTATTATGAAGCTGCTACTCAAGATATTTGGTTGAGAAATTTTATGGCTAGGCTTTAGATTTTATATTCAAGTTTCAGACATGTAATTATCTATTATGATAATAAAGCTACAATATTCTTCACAAAGAATAATAAATCTTCTAGTAGGTCTAAACATACCGAGCTGAAGTATTTGACCATTAAAGATCTTGTGAAGAATGGAGAAATAACTGTTGATTATATTAATACAGAGTCTATGTTGACGAATCCTCTCACCAAAGGTTTAAGGCCCATATGCTTTACAAAGCTTATTAAAAATATGGGCTTATTGAGCTCTTTTGATGTACTTGGTTAGTGGGAGTGACTTTGTAATTAAACTTTATTATCATTATAAATTTATTTTTTATTCATATCTATCATGAGTATTTATATACATTGTTGTCATGATAGTTGATTGATTGATTCCTATATAGTTTAAATGTGTATGTGAAATAAAATTCAACATTATCTCAATAATGTGTATTTATCTTGAGAATAACAGTTGTATCGGTATATCTCATTTGATAATTAAGAGATGTCATTGTGTTTAGAGACATATAGACTTCTTTTGAAGTCATGGAATTTTTTTAGTTTGTTATAAAGCATGTGATTAAAAAGAAATCATGATTGATGGTATATTTATTTAATTTTTTATTATGAGATATCTTTTTTGGTTATGTACTTGTTGTATAAAACTGAGACCAGGTATCGAGTTTTAGATATGTTGTGCTGTCTTATCATTGACTTCATGTTTGAGTATGTGAGACAGAATGGCTTGTTATTTGATGCCATTAAAATTTTTCTTGCTTATTTTATTTTTAAGCATGTTAAAGAGAAATTAGAGGATCGATAATGAAAATAGCATATTTTATTTGGGATCACTTTGATACTATTTTCTTGCTATACTATCATACCAAGGCTCATGTCGATAGTATTTATGATACTTGTAACCATAAATAGGTCTTATATCGTATAAGTGATACAATGACTCCCATGATTCGGCATGATTGATATTATTGGACCGAGTAATTTATAGGTGATGTCTATGGATCATATGTTTTAGTGGCCACATATTATTTTCAATCCGAGAGTTGTTTTAAAATAAAATATTTTTAAAATCATAATTAATATTGTCCAAGTAAAATAATGTAAGAATTTTTTCTAATTTAGGCTAACATTAATTATTAATTATTATTTATTAAAATCGGATTGATTGTATGGTCCATATTGATAGACATGTATTGAGCCCAATATTATGTGATCATTATGTTTGGGCTGGGAGCACCTTATGTAAGTTGGTATGGTTAAGGTGACACATGCAGACCTTAGTTTAACTTGATTAGTGATGGGAGTGTCAGTTAGGGTATTTTTATTTTATTGGCTAGGCCCTCTCTCCACTTTCTCTATATATATATGACATGAGTTATATTTTCACAGTGATTTTTTCCATCAAGAGCTACTTATTGTGTGAGGAAGATTGGAGAGAAGGACTTTGCATTTGGTATTCGCATGAGCATCGGGATTAAAGTTTTGGAATTATGGCGAATATAGATATGTATCGCAAAACTCTTTTAACATATCTTGATGAATATTATGATCTATTATTAATGTAACAAATATAAATAATGTTTTATATATAAATCTTCTCATTTGATCCATGAGACTAAGGAAAAACTTTTCCTTCACTTCCTGCAAATACAATTATGGTTATCACATCTAAGCAAATCCAAGAGGTGCATATGGTCCTCATTATTGAGGCCCCTGGTTCTTCACAATCCTGAAGGAGAAGAATTTGTTGAGCTAGAGCCTCTTCACGTCGAAAGATGTTACCAACATAGTGTTTACTCCACCTTCTAAGGGCAAGTTTACTGTTATGCAACATCAAGGATAATCAAATCTTAGGGTAGTAATTGATATTGGCAAAAAAGAAAGTATACTCGAAATAAAATAATAATATATTTTTTGAGGTACTCAAATATTTAAAATAATCATGATTTTATTGTAAATTGATCCCATGGATATTTATAACCTTTAGGGAAGCTTAAAGGACATAATATATCACTAAATAAGAAATCAAAATATAATTACTCATGTATTTGTTTCTAGATAATGGGATTTTTTATATGACTCTTAGGCTTCCTCAACTTTTAGACTACCAACAAAAATTCTTAGACTTCTAACAAGAACAAAATTACAATTAACTTTATTTACCAACATTAATCGCCTTCGCAATGCCAAGCTTGTTCAATCAACTCTGTACCTTCATAATAGCATCAAAATTTCTCAAACATGAAACATCTTCTACCACCGCGATTATTGGATGAGATAGAAAGAGTGGAGAGTGGTGGGAAGCAAATCTTGGAAGATATTGGACTCTAGATTTAGGATACATATCAAGCCAACATTTGGAGACAAAGACCCACTCCCGTCTCTCCTGGAACCTGGCTAGGCCTTGTCTGATATTATTTCAAGTGAATCTAGGCCCTAAAAACCAAGATCTATAAGGCTGGAATTCCGAAATAAATTTTGAATTTCACGAATGTCACGATCTATTTTGAAGCTTTTACCATTTTTTTTTGTCCTCCACTTGGAGGATGCAATTAAAATCTCTGGCTAAAATAACCAGAATCCCCAGGATGAGCACATTGCCCACGGCTTCCTAGATCAATCTTCCTAGAATGCAACAAGTGCTAGCATAGACTACTCCAAGGATCCAGGTTGAGATATTGCAGGGGGTACGTACGTAGCGACTCCACAAACAAGTAAGTTGCCTGTCAACGTGGATGAAGTCAACTCGTCCAACCTCCTTCCTCTTATATCCCCCGACAGCCCAGGAACGCGAAAAAGAAAGGTATCCCAACAGGGGCCAAAAAAATGCTGGACTTTGCACGAGGCATCAACTTGAAGTCTGGTTTTTAAAAAATAGCAAAAAACAGGATCGTATTGACGAGGAAGGTTCTTAGTATATCTTCTAAAAGGAGGCTTAGCCGTCCTCCTACATATAGCGCTCCAAATTAACACCTGATAATATGGAATGTGAAGATTCATCCCTAGCTACAAGACCTCCATCTATAATGATTAATCCATTTCTCAGTCAATGTACGTCACTGTGATCTGATGTTTACAGGGGATTTTTTTTAATATAATCGTGTCCTGAGTTGCATAGCCTAACCTCCGTCACATCTATTCATGACAAGAGAGATGAATATATATATATATATATATAAATATTCATTATTGCCAAGAGTTGGTGAGAGATTGCCATATCATGTCCACATTTAAAAATTCTAGTAACAGTCTTTTACAATTCTTAAGATCCATCACACCAAGATATGCAATATATATCTTGCCACATATGTATCGGCGAGTAGAAACCTGGCTGCCCAAACAAAAGTCCAAAGATTTCTATAAAAAAAAATTTTAAAAAAAAGAAGAAAGTCCAAAGAACGAGTGGCCCGTCAAAACCATTTACCACATATATATCTGTCAACTGAAACAGATGCGTTGATTGCCACATAACCATTATGATTAAATATCCTGTCACCTGGGAACTTTCCCATTAACAAGATTTTTATACAAGAGAAACAAAACTCGTTATCAGAACCGAGAAGCAAATACCCATGCCAAGAAAAAAAAGAAAAAAAGGAAAAAGAAAAAGCAAACCCGGTTCGAGGAGCCTAATTCATTCATCAAGCTCATCTATGGTGCTAAGCCTCATTTTACTAAACCGACCAACCAATTTAACCCGTAAAGAAGCACCCATCCCTGCCTTCTTTTTTGATTCAGGAATCGCGTAACTGAATTCATCAAATTTCTCCAACCTGGCAATCTCCTCTTTTTCAGACGCTCCACCCACCGCCTCGACCGGCATAACTTGAATCATCCGCCGCCGGTGGCCTCTCTTCCCCTCCACCGCGGCCAACGCCAAACTAGCCTTGACGGCGAGCGCTGCCATTTCCGAACCCGTTAGCCTTCGCTCGAGCTTCGCAACCGGGAGCAAGAAATACAACTGACCCAGCTCAAGCGACTGGTTCGAACCCACCGCCGGGATATCGGCATCCATGTAGAGCTCATCGGAGCAGCAAAGAAAGCAGGAGGGGTGGAGGGAGCCGAGGACCTCGTAAACTTTAACTGCAGTAGAGTACTCTCTCAGAGAGCCATCCGTGCAAACAACTCTGGCCGTGGGTGGCTGAACCCAATCGGTGATGGTGATGGAAGAGAAGCAAGAGCCCATTAAACGTATGATCAAAAGGAAAGCTAGATATTATGCTTACGTTTAAAGATGAGAGAAGAGCTAGCTTTCTCTTATATAAGGAAGGGGTTGGCAGGGCGTCACCATGAAGGTGAGGAGAGCAAAGGCGTCGCTAAAAACTTACGAAAAAGAGAGGAACGGTTAAAAAATGGAATGTTTGGGTCATCGGTGACGAATAGAAGTAGGTCTGCTTGCTCCTGAGGGAACCGGAAGAGATACATGGCCAGTGCGTACGATTGCGTCCGGATACACCTCCACTTCGCCCAGTTTGACTGCAGCCGTCTTTTTGGACTCGGGGATGGTCCCCCTCCTAAACTCTCTTCTAACGGAGTGTGTGTCGTGAGCAATGACGTCAAGTGCGTCAACCGGAAGTTTTTTCGAGCGGTAAAGTTCTCCTGGCGGATGGCGTCGTTCCCGTGCAAGGAAGGAGTACCGTAGCCTATCATTGGTTTCACTCGGTGCACCACGCCAATAGTAGGACTGACCGTACTTTTGGCTGGCCGGTGCCGCGCGCGGTTTCATTCTTGTTCGCAAAAATATCTCGGATCACATATCATAACGAAAAAAAATATTTCGAACGACATCGTGGTTTCGTAAAATTGGTTAAAAACTTTCTGGATCTTAATGATCTTTTTAATATTTAGATAAGATTGAAAGGATGTGCTCGTCACGTAGTGAAAAAAAAAAAAAAATGAACCATCTTTATTATCATTATGTATCAAATAATCGAGAAAGAGTAGCTATGCTAATTCTTTCTTTTTTTTTTTTTTTTTTTGCATAATAAAATATTTATATATTCAAAGGTCATTATAAAAAATATAAAAATTAGTGTTATATTTTTTAAAATTTAAAAGAATTATTAATAATTTAAAAAAAAGATATTTATTTATCATGAATTTTAAAAAAAAATTGTATTTAATCGAATCATCCATATAATCGTATCTATTGGGCTACCGTCTTGACTGCGGATATTTTCCTTTACCCAATGGGACCGGACCGGAGACAGCGTTTGTTGCACGTAACGGGCTCCAGTGTTGCATTGTTTCCAACACGTGCGCACGAAACTTGATGATGTGATCATTAAACAATTAGTATTAATGACTCAAAGTTGGAAACGGTAACATAGAAACTGACCGCTTGACAGCTAGTATTGGTGAGTCAATGTTTTGGCAGTTAATCTGCTTGAAAAATTATACCATGCCACGCATATACCACATGCGCGCCGCATCAATCTCCACTTATTTGTATGGATTTTATTCATCATGCTCATCTTGGATTGCCACGTACTATCCTTGTATCATCTTGAATTGCTCTTGTAATGCATTGTCATGCAATGTGTTGTATCCAGATTGCTTTGATACTCAAGTTTGGATCGAATTTGTTAGAGATGAGTTCAGCATGTTGATTTAGCTCTTCTTCATCACCTGATAAAAATTTTTGTAAGCCAAATTGATCTTTCAATCCTGCAAATAAATCCTCTCACCGGAAAGGTTCCGGTAGGGGATACTCCAACGCTCAAGTCAATCATAGAGTTCAGACTAAAATAGATTAGATCTGAAGGAAAACTAGAGCAGAGGGAGTGCAAGAGTTTCTGTGTTTCAAATTGAACCTCCCCCAGAGGCCCCTTACTCACCAGTATTTATAGGCTACGATCCTAACTGAGTCTAGCAAAGAAAACTGCAAACGGTTAGTTCGTTAGTGGACTAGCATGTGCAGCTATCGTTATCTGTTATAGTCCTCATGGTTTACCTTCTTTGACCAATCCGTCAGATTGGTCGATAAAGCATTAGGGTTGACTTATTAGATCACCTTCAAACATCAGTCGACTGCATATTTAAGTCAGCCTAAATAATAAACTTCTTTTGGGCATTGATCGGCTTTGTACCTCTTGGGTATTGATCGGCCTTACAGCTCATTGATCGGTCTTGCGCTCCTTGGGCATTGATCAGCATGGTGCCTCTTGGAAATTGGTCGGCTTTGTGCCTCTTGAGCATTGATTGGCCTTATGGCTTATTGATCGGTTTTAGGCCTTCATTAATCGGCTTTACGCCTCTTTGACGCCGATCTATTACTTGATCAACTAAGTTCACTTCTCATCAAATCAACACAAGTAGACCAAATCTGTCATATCCTAATACTAGTTCCCCAGCTTCTGAATTCATTAAATGAATGTCAGAAGCTGTTAGAAGCTTTTTTTTTATTTTGCAAACTGACACTCCTATTCTCGAGAAGTACGTCTTAATGACGTGTCGATCTTCGATAGGGGGAGTGGTTATAAAAAACTGACTGCCATAGTCTGCTGTCATCATTGCCATTTTTGAAATTTACGAAGGTCGAAAGATCATCATCGTCGAATAAATGCAAACATCTTGTCACCGATATATCTATCGTCAGATCATGAGTAGTCACTTCGGTTTCTTGAAGAGCCATATTTTTCTTTGGATATCATGGACAAGTGGCATGATCAGAGCTAATCTCGGTGTTCGAGAAAAAAATCTTAACCATTGGACGCCACTATATAAGCATCATCTCTTCCAGGAAAATAGATTTTTTGCTATTACGATTTCTTCATCTTAGGAGCAAAAGAATCCCTTCAAGATGGCCTACTCTCTTCCTCACCCTCTATTTTAAGTTAATCTTTATTTTCTTCCTCCTTTCTCCATGGCTAGGATCTTAGAAACCAATCATACCAACGAACACGAAGGTTCTACTTCTCAGAAGAAGAAGAACCATGCGGAATCAATCAGGATAGATGCCATTAGGACTTCTTTAACAGAACATAGGGTCCTTACGCTGAAAAAGTATTATAATATATTGGATGATTTTGTAGTAGTCATTCCAAATTTCGAAGAACAAACAGATCGGCCTCCTCTAGTCTGACGGTTTATGAAGAACATTTAAGAGCTGGACATAGGTTTTCACTCTATCCTTTTTTTTTCAAGATTTTTAAGTTATACCATTTATTGTCGGCCCAATTGACTCCCAATAGTATCTGAATAATCTGTGCCTTTCTGATTCTTTGCAAGGACGAATACATAACCCCCATAACTTCTCTCTTTATGGCCTAGTTCGTATTGAAATGAGATTTTCATGGCCAAGGATGGTGGGTGATTAACCCACGCCATGGTCGGAAATTTATCGTTGGTCTTCCTTTGACCATTCATGGCTGGAAGTCCTGCTTCTTTTATATAGTCTCTAAGATCCCTTGAAATTTTATCATTAGTCATAAGGAATCCCGAACAGCCCCGAACAACTCCGAATGATGGAAAAAAGATTCTGATGGCAGATAAGGAAGACTATGAGAAGCTCACGGGGATGGAGATTCCCCTAATAAAAGAGCTTCTTAATGAGAGAGGACTATTTTCGGCTGAAATCAGTCCTAACCCTTTCTTAGGTATCTTACCGCCGACATTATTCTCTCGTTCATTTCTTGATAATTAATTCTAACATCCGATTCTTCGGTATATGCAGATACATCAGTCATGGTGGATGTTCAAAGGCTTCGACAGATGTCGAAGAAAAGGAAGGCCGTGGCCGCTCCGTACGATCAAAAGGAAAGAGAGGCCAAGAAATCCAGGAAGACAAAGCCGGCTGCTTCATCGGCTCCAGAATTTTTGATACTAATAGCCAGCGTATCGGATGATGACGAAGTACCTCTTTCTGCATCTCTTTAGCCTCCCTTGCAAGAGAGGCAATCAATCAGAACTTTTATAGTTGGTCCATCATCATTTCCCACCGACTAAGCCGACAAAGGAAAAGCCCAGATGATGGAAGAAGAGGAGAGATTCTCTGCTGAGGATATCATGATTGACTTCCACATCTATGCAGATGAATTGGTTTGGGCGACTCGGCATTGGCCCGTCGCATTCTGAGGTCGACCATAATTCTGAAAGAATGGGAGATTACTAAGTCCCAGCAAATAGATGAGACAATCTTGTCACTTCACCCAATGATGCTCAAGGTATAAAACTAAATTTTGTTTCAAACGATTAAGTAAATGATCGTCTTTTTTTTCTTTCAAATCTGTTCAAGTCAACTTATGAAAACATGCAGCTTATCCACGGAATTACCATAATGGAGGAAAGCTTGAAAAGTTTTGATCAACTCCGCTAAGTTATGCGCATTGAAGTAAATATAGCCAAGGCAAAAAAAGAGGTTGCCGAAGAACTAAAAATAGCTATGGAAAAGAAGCTAGAAGAATAGGCAATCCAAATATCAGTTCTAAAAATGGAACTTAAAGGGGCTCAATCAAAGTTAGCCGACAAGGAATCGAAGCTGAAGAAAAAGAAGAAGAAGCTTCGATCGACTACAACTAAGCTTGAAAAAGTCGAAGAGAGGGTCGTGGCAGCATAAAAGAAAGCAAAGCAAGCTGCAAAGGAAGCTGCCAAGGAAGCCGTTAAAAACTATGAAGGATCGTTGACTTTTCAAGACAAACTTCATGAGGCTGGCATCGAAAGCTATGATTATGGCTATTTAGACATGTTGCCGACCTTACCGTTGTGGTCTGTAGTTGTAAGTTGGCGTTGGACTGGATCTCCTGAATTATGGAATTTCGACACTTTCGGACCTGCAAAAATGAGGTTAGAAACCCAGTCCGGGAACCCCGGTGGGAGCACTTCGACGGTCAAGTTAGAAAGCAGTAAAGTGGAACAGATCCACTAAGGTAGAAACCTGCTGGGTTTCCGTTCTTAAGGGAATCTTAGATGAGAAGAAGGATAAGAATGAGAGAGAGAAGGGTGCTCTGATTCCTGTAACCGAGCTCGTTGGACTCAGTCCTACGGGTTCCTCTGGAGCCTCCGGCTTAGGATGCCCCTTCTTCTCCTTACGGGACTGCTTGTCCTCTCGATTACTTACCTTCCTTCTTGTCCCTGGTCTTCCTTTTTAGGTCGCCGATTCATACCTCCGTCTGCACCTCGATCCCTCGGAGGGCTCTGGAGGTCAGGGACCGTCCCCCCCTCATCCCCCTTACGGTCGGGAATTAAGTGGCCAACTGGTCTCGTCCGTCGTGTAGTCATGAGAGGGAGAACTTGGTGGGATACCGATCCTTGCAAAGGCACCCTCGAGCCTGAGGTGTTGACCGTGGCCCTCTCTTTTTAGAATGCCGGGCTATCGAATGCTACGTTCAGTGCCTTGGACAGGATTCCTTTTCCAAACTGGTGCCAACGAGGTTTCGCGCATCATTGCAGGCCTAGGGAAGCTGTACCGGGTGTGCCGCCTGTGCACGCCGTCTTCAGCAGCTTCCTCGAGGCTCGCACTCCCGGTCCTTCCGTCTTCCATAGAAAGGGCCGACTTCGATCGAGGTGGACCCATCTGAGGGTGCCACATGGCGAAGGAGCAGAGGCAGGGCCACTTCGACCGAGGTGGATCCCACCTGGATCGACACGTGGTGGAGTGGCAGAGGCCAGCTCGACCTTGATCGAGGTGGACCCATCTGGGGGTGCCACCTGGCGAGGGAGCGGGGAGAGCCTAGCTCGACTTCGACGAGGTGGACCCATCTGGGGGTGCCACCTGGCGAAGGAGAAGAGGCAGGGCCACTCCGATCGAGATGGATCCCGCCTGGTTTGACACCTGGTGGAGTGGCAGAGGCCAGCTCAACTTCGGCCAAGGTGGACCTATCTGGGGGTGCCACCTGGCGAGGGAGCGGGAAGAGCCTGGCTCGACTTTGGTGAGGTGGACCCATCTGGGGGTGCCACCTGGCGAAGGTGCAGAGGCAGGGCCACTCCGGTCGAGGTGGATCCCGCCTGGGTCGACACCTGGTGGAGGGCAGAGCCCAGCTCGACCTCAATCGAGGTGGACCCATCTGGGGGTGCCACATGGTGAGAGAGCGGGGAGAGCTTGGCTCGACTTCGACGATATGGATCCATCGAGGGTGCCACCTGGCAAAGAAGCAGAGGCAGGGCCACTTCGGTCGAGGTGGATCCCGCCTGGATCGACACATAGTGAAGTGGCAGAGGCCAGCTCGACCTTGGCCAAGCTGGACCCATCTTGGGGTGCCACCTGGCGAGGGAGCGGGGAGAGACCAACTCCACTTCGGCGAGGTGGACCCATCTAAGGGCCCCACCTGGCGAAGGAGCAGAGGCAGGTCCACTCCGGCCGAGGTGGATCTCGCCTGGATCGACACCTGGCGGAGTGGTAGAGGCTAGCTCGACCTCAGTCGAGGTGGACCCGTCTAGGGGTGCCACCTGGCGAGGGAGCGGGGAGAGCCTGGCTCGACTTCGATGAGGAGGATCCATCTGGGGGCGCCACATGGCGAAGGAGCAAAGGCAAGGCCACTCCAGCTGAGGTGGTTCCCGCCTGGATCGACACCTGATGGAGTGGCAGAGGCCAGCTCGACCTCGATCGAGGTGGACCCATCTGGGGGTGCCAGCTGGCGAGGGAGTGGGAGAGCCCGACTCGACTTTAACAAGGTGGGCCCATCTGGGGGCGCCACCTAGCGAAGGAGCAGAGGCAAGACCACTCTGGCCAAGGTGGCTCCCGCTTGGATCGACACCTGGCATAGTGGCAGAGGCCAGCTTGACCTTGATCGAGGTGGACCTATCTCGGGGTGCCACCTGGCGAGGGAGCGGGGAGAGCCCGACTCGACTTCGACGAGGTAGACCCATCTGGGGGCGCCACCTGATGAAGGAGCAGAGGTATGACCACTCCGGTCGAGGTGGATCCTGCCTAGATCGACACCTGACGGAGTGGAAGAGGCCAGCTCGACCTCGATCGAGGTGGACCCATCTGGGGGTGCTACTTGGCGAGGGAGTGGGGAGAGCCCGGCTCGACTTTGACATGGTGGACCCATCTAGGGATGCCAATTGGCGAAGGAGTAGAGGTAGGACTACTCCGGCCGAGGTGGATCCCGCCTAGATCGATACCTAGCGGAGTGGCAGAGGCCAGCTCAACCTCGACCGAGGTGGACCCATCTGTGGGTGCCAACTGGCGAGGGAGTGGGGAGAGCTTGGCTCGATTTTGGCAAGATGGATCCATCTGGGGGTGCCACCTAGCGAAGAAGCAGAGGTATGACCACTCCGGTCGAGGTGGATCCCGACTGGATCGACACCTAACGGAGTGGCGGAGGTGCCAAGCTCGGCCCCGAGGTCGGCTCTACAGCTGAACGAGCCACCTGGCGGGAGAGTCTGGAGATGATGCCATGCGGTGCCACCTGGCGCCCAGCTGGATCTGACGCATACTCCACGTCAGCGATGTTGCCATATCAGTTGCCTTCCACTCCCAAGTCCCATCAGAGCGCCGCTGTAGGGACGTGGAGAGTTAATTTGGAGATGACGCGGGAGGACAAAAATCCTGTGCAATAAATGCTGGGATCGCTGTCGATCCGCTCATCATGCTCGAGGTCCAATATGTAGGTGCCACGTCAGCATGTTCAGTAGGTTATAATTACGCCGTGCCAGACTCAAGGCGGTTTTCAGCGAATCGAAGCATCTTTATCGGGCGCCTTCCCAAATGGCACTTATCCGATGGCGTTGGCAAAAAAGGAGTTGTACGGTCGCTGTTGATGGGTTTGAAAAGAGAGGAGACTTTCTGGAAACGAGGTCTTTTGGCTTTCTCATACCTCGCCGGCGGTTGCAGCGATTCCTCTTCTTCACTCGGATCGCCATTCTTTCGCCACAATATCCCGGTGAGTGCCCTACGACCCAGTCTCCTCCATCTGCTTCCCTTTCACCTTCACCTTGTCCTTCACTTGCTCCTTCCTCATCTCGATGGTCCATCATCGCCACTTCTCTTCTAACCCAGACGATGTCGGTCTTTCCCGGCTAAGGACTCCATCCCCCTTCTCTTCAGAGGATGACTTTCCCGTCGACGTTCGGCGGCAGTTGCGGCCGGGCGGCATAACCATCGATGTCCCTAGGGCTCCTAGGGCTCCTCCTGTCCTTCCTGTTGTCCCCTTCTCTGCCCTTCCTCCTCCAATGGTAGAGACTTCTTCTGGTCCCTCCGGCTTTTCCTCGACGATGACCGGAGATGACCTTTCTTGGATCCGGGATATGTATGGGGTACCGGACTCCATTAAGCTTTCAGTCCCAGGGCCGAGGGATCAGGTGACTTCCAGCGGCCCTGGCAGAATTGCCTTCTATGAAGACTTCCTTGCCGGAGGTCTTCACTTTTCCCTTCATCCATTCTTTCTATCTTTCCTTAGCCACTTCCATCTTGTTCCAGCCTAGTTGGCTCCCAATGCCATCAGGGTCATCTTCGCCTTCATAGTTTTTTGTCATTTTCACGGGTTCGTCGCCCATTTCTCCTTGTTCAGGGCCCTTTTCACCCTGAAACGGTACTCCACTGATGATGGTTGGTGGTACCTTTCGCCCTGGCCCAGGTTCCTCCGGTTCGACCTCTCCATATCGATCAAGGGATGGAAGAACCGGTTCTTTTTTGCTTCTGTCCAGAATGTCGACTGGGTTTGGAGTGAGTCGGATCGGTCTCCAAATCGAAATTTCTAGGTCGAGTTGGCATATCAGGAGGTCTTCTCCCAGCTGTTGGGTGATGTAGTCCCTTCTCTTTACGTTCTGCTCTCAGAGCAGAACTTGTTCGAGGCAGAGATCAGCCTAGTATGGACGATCGATGGGCCTTCGCTCTTCTTTCTTCTCTTTCTTTTCTTTCTTTTTTTTTTTTTGCTGGACCATTTGACGCTCTGGCCTCTCTTTTTCTCCAGGGATGAAGTTCTCCGTCGAAAGCCTGATGAGGAGGCCTAGAAGAGGAATGCCCTAGAAGGGGCCCAGGAGGCTTCCCTGAAGCGGGCCCGAACAGAGACGGACCAGGGGCCCAGGCCCACTCAGGATTCGCCAACTCCCATAACCGTAAGTAGTTATGCTGGAACCTATAAATACTGGTAAGAGGGGACACTCAGGAGGAGGTTGAGTTCTTCCTAGAAATTTGAATCTCTCTTTTCCCTCTCTGCTCCTAAAAAACTCTCCATTCTGCTGCTGCTTGAGTTTCTTCTGACCTTGGCATCGGAGTGTCCCCCACTAGAAAATCTTCGGTCAGAAATTTGTTTTGCAGGTTCCGGTTAACAGCAACCTAGCAAAAAAACTACTCCATCCGGTCGGTGGAGATTCAGCGTCAACACCGACTAACCAAATTAACCCGTAAAGAAGCACCCATCCCTGTCTTTCTTGTTTTTAATTAAAAAATTCCATCGCTGAATTCATCAAATTTCTCCAACCTGGCAATCTCCTCTTTTTCAGACGCTCCACCCACCGCCTCGACCGGCATAACTTAAATCATCCGCCATCGGTGGCCTCTCTTCCCCTCCACCGCAGCCAACGCCAAACTAACCTTGACGGCGAGCGCTGCCATTTCCGAACCCGTTAGCCTATACTCGAGATTCGCAACCGGGAGCATAAAATACAACTGACCCAGCTCAAGCGACTGGTTCGAACCCAACGCCGGGATGTTGGCATCGATGGAGAGCTCGTTGGAGCTACAAAGAAAGCAGGAGGGGTGGAGGGAACCGAGGACCTTGTAAACCTTAACAGCAGTAGAGTACTCTCTCAAAGAGCCGTTCTTGCAAACAACTCTGGTCGGGGGAGGCTGAACCGAACTGGTGGTGGTAATGGAGGAGAAGCAAGAGCCCATATATGCACGATCAAATGGAAAGCTAGCTAGTATGCTTATGTTTGAAGATGAGAGGAGAGCGAGCTTTCATTTATATAAAGGAGGGAGTTAGGAAGGAACCATGAAGGTGAAGAGAGAAAAGTCGTCACCCAAAAAACTTTGAAAAAGGAGAGGAACGGGGATAAAAGTGAATGCTTGGGTCATGAGTGCCGAATGGAGCCATGCCTCCTTGCTCCTGAGGCTGAGGTAATCGGAACATATATGGCTAGGTGTATGATTGTATCCGGTAACACCAAATCTTGACCGGCACCACTTCGCCATTTTTTTTTTAATTTTTTTTTTTTAAATTTTTTTGGTAAGGCGAATGCTTCATTCAACAACTGTAAAATGAATACATCCAAAGAAGTCAAAAAAAATACAATTCCGGAAATCCACTGACGAATCAGCCAACCTGGTCCACAAAATCGATCCTGAATGAGCAGCAGCAAAGAAGGCCACCTAGTCCGCAGCTGAATTGGCCTTCCTATAGATGTGCCTGACTACAATTGAGGAACACCCCTGCATCCAGAGCGCAATATCCTAAATCAAAGGATGAACAGAAGCATAATTCGCCATCCCCTTGATCCACGATATCACAGTAGCAGAGTCCCCCTCGATAATTAAATGCTCAGTCTTAAGATAGTGACATTCATATTGAACCCTAGCTCAAGCAGCCGTAAGCTCAGCCTGAATAGCAGAAGACTCAACTAGATGACAGCCCACAGCTGCTATGATATCAAGACTCGAACTCTGAATCATAAACGCCGCACCACCATCAGGTCCTCTGACACTCCCGTCAAAATTGACCTTAATATATGACAGAGGGAGGGCTCCCAGGAAATAAAAACCCTCCGGGGTGCTCTAGGAGCAATGCTGGAATCCCAGATCTTCGTGGATGTCAAGGTCACAGTACGGAACTCCTCCATGTGAGCCCAAGCTTGCTCAATCAACACTCTAGTAGAAAACTTAGATGAGCCGAAGACAAGGGCATTTCGAGAAAGCCAGATGTGGTAAGCCAGATAAGCAGGAAGGCTGGAACTGAAGGGGAGACAGAAAGATCTGAGCACATCCAAAAAGGCATCCACCAAATCCCCAAACCGAGGACTCGTGAAATCCATCCCTACAGACGACCAAATATACCAAGCCCTAGGGCAAGTGAATAACACATGCTCCATAGTCTCAGTATGAACCTCATATTCTTATATATATAACTCTTTATAATTGGTTTGTGTTTGTGTATGTTGGGTGTGATACAGGTTTGAATGTTTTTATTTATTTATATATGTTGGATGTGATAAAGGTTTGATAATGTATACATGTTGATGTATGTATTTCATGTATACAGGTATAGATGTTTATTTTTTAAAAAAATAAATAAATCTGCCGATGCCTTAAAGCGTCGCTAGGTTTGGACCTGGCGATGCTTTAAAGCATTGCTAACTGCCAACGCTTTAAAGCATCGGGAAATTTCAATTTAGCGACGATTTAAAGCGTCGGCAAATGCCAACGCTTTTAACAAGTGTCGGCAGGTGGCGTCTCTATGCTTACATAGCCGGCGCTTTAAGAAGCATCGGGAGCTTTCTTGGCGATGCTTAAAAGCGTTGGGAAATGCCAAAAAAGCGTTGATAAAAGCCTGTTTCACTGTAGTGTTAACTGAATTCAGTTAGATAGGCCTTAGACGATTAGTTCTATTAGGAACTAACTCATACCTATAGTAATGGTGATAGGTTATTCTAGTAGGATAACTATCTCATTTCTTGTCGTCTTCATCTTTTTTATGCTGGATCAGCAATGATGTGATGGTTGACCTCTATGTGTTGATCTGCCTTCGTGTGCCGGTCTGCACTTGCGTGTTGGTCAGCTTTGAGAGTTGATCGGTGCTTTATGTTAAGGTCGGCCTTCACGTGGTGGTCGGCCTTTGCAAAAAGATCAACCACTTACTGTTTCTTCAGCTTCTGGGCCTGTTCTGGCCTTTTCTTTATTTCTTAGGCCTGATCTGGCTTTAAACAAGTTGATTAGTGTGATTTGTCCCAACATGATCAATTGGAGATTCTTGTGGAGAATCATCCACCAAAGAATTGTGTCGAGAGGGTGTCCTCCAATAGATGCTTTTTATAGGAATAGCCGCGTCAAATAAATAATATGGGAGCTTTAAAAAAAATCCGAGATATTTTTTTGCTGTATTTAAAAAGTATTACAGGACATTGTGTATGGTTAAATATCGTCCATCATAAAATTAATAATTATTCAAACATTTATAAAATTGTAAATATTTTTTAAATATTTTAATATTCATGTAGCCATCCCTAAATAATGGATGAATTCAATGAGGTATAGTATACCACCCAGGTGGTAGCCCAAGTGAAAGGAGCATTGTCACATATTCCATACCTCTAAGGTTCGAGACATGATATTGTACTTGATTCGTATAAATTCTACGTTAATTCTTGGGACCTGAATATGAAAGTATGGGATTGGCTAGAAGATTTCTAGATCCAAACTTTCTTCGTGTCACCAGGACATGGGATGTGGGATTGGCTATCCAAACTTTCTTCGTGTCACCTAGACATGGGATGTGGGATTGGCTAGCAAATTTCTAAACTCAAAGTTTCTTCATAATACTTAGGTTGGGATGTGGAATTGGCTATCCAAACTTTCTTCGTGTCACCTAGACATGGGATGTGGGATTGGCTAGCAAATTTCTAAACTCAAAGTTTCTTTGTAATACTTAGGTTGGGACTGGGATGGGTTAAAATCCATTAATTCCGTTGGACTGCGTCCTAGTTTGGTAATGTTAAAGCAAAAGAACTTTGAAGCTGACTGTGATCTTATGTTTACAGGAGATATTTTTAATATAATTGTGTTCTGACTTGCATAGCATAACCACCATCGCATCTATTCATGACATATCTTCTGCAAATTTAAAATTCTAGTCACTGTATTTTACCATTCTTATGATCCATCAAACCAAGAATTTGTCATGTAATATATATTGCCACATATGTATTGGCCAGTAGAAACCTGGCTGCCCAAAGAAAAGTCCAAAGCATGATCAGCAGGCCTGTCAAAAACCATTTAGCACATATCTACCAATTGAACCAGATGCTTAATTTGATTGCAAAATAACCATCATCAGTAAATATCATGTCATATGGAAATTTTAACGATCACAAAATTTGTATACAAGAAAAAAAAAAAAAAACTCGATATCAGAAACGAGAAGCAAATACCATATACACCAAGCCAAAAAAAAAAACCCAGTTTAATGAGCCTAATTCATTCTCCAAGCTCATCTATGGTGCTAAGACTCATTCTACTGAACCGACCTACCAATTTAAGCCGTAAAGAAGCACCCATCCTTGTCTTCTTTTTTGATTCAGGAATCTCATAACTGAATTCATCAAATTTCTCCAACCTAGGAATCTCCTCTTTTTCAGACGCTCCACCCACCGCCACGACCGGCATAACTTGAATCATCCGCCGCCGGTGGCCTCTCTTCCCCTCCACCGCGGCCAACGCCAAGCTAGCCTTGACGGCGAGCGCTGCCATATCCGAACCCGTTAGCCCGTGCTCGAGCTTCGCAACCGGGAGCATAAAATACAACTGACCGATCTCAAGCGACTGGTTCGAACCCAACGCCGGGATGTCGGCATCGATGTAGAGCTCATCGGAGCAGCAAAGAAAGCAGGAGGGGTGGAGGGAGCCGAGGACCTCGTAAACTTTAACTGCAGTAGAGTAGTCTCTCAGAGAGCCATCCGTGCAAACAACTCTGGCCGTGGGAGGCTGAACCCAATCGGTGATGGTGATGGAGGAGAAGCAAGAGCCCATTAAACGTATGATCAAAAGGAAAGCTAGATATTATGCTTATGTTTAAAGATGAGGGAAGAGCTAGCTTTCTGTTATATATAAGGAGGGGTTTGGCAAGGAAACATGAAGTGAGGAGAGCAAAGGCGTCAAAAAAAAAAAAAAAAAAAACAAAGAAACTTCGAAAAGGAGAGGAACATGGGTGACGAATAGAAATAGGCCTCCTCGCTCCTGAGGTAACCGGACGTTACACGGCTTTATGTACGATTGTGTCCGGTTACACCGAACTCTTGACCGGTACCACTTCGGAGTTTTTTTTAAAAATAATATAAAAAAAAAACTTAATTATAAAAATAGGTAATTCGTAAAATATTTACGGATCTAGATGGCACGTGGCAAAAAGTTCGGGGAAAAAAAAAAAATATGACACGTGGCCGGTAGGGCGGATGCGTGGCCGAATTCGTCTTTGGAAAAGACGAATTCTAAAATGAATTCGTCTTTTCCAAAGACGAATTCACCTAGGCCGAAATTGACAGTCTAAAATCGGCTTTTGAAAAGACGAATTTGAATTCGTCTTTTCAAAAGCCGATTTTAGGTCGAGCGGTGGACGAATTCGTCTTTTCAAACGACGAATTCGCCTGAGAATTCGTCGTTTGAAAAGACGAATTCTCTTAGACTGAAACAAGTAAAATCGGCTTTTGAAAAGACGAATTTGAATTCGTCTTTTCAAAAGCCGATTTTAGGTGGAGCGGTGGACGAATTCGTCTTTTCAAACGACGAATTCTCAGGCGAATTCGTCGTTTGAAAAGACGAATTCGTCCACCGCTCGACCTAAAATCGGCTTTTGAAAAGACGAATTCAAATTCGTCTTTTCAAAAGCCGATTTTAAGCCTCTGCCGTCACCCCGCTTTGACACGTGTCGATCGGGAGGCTTACCGATCGACACGTGGCTTTGGTTTTTAGCGGTGGTAAGACGAATTCGTCTTTCCAAACGACGAATTCGCCTGAGAATTCGTCGTTTGGAAAGACGAATTCTCACAGCAACCGCTTACAAAGCCTTCCCTTTTTTTTTTTTTCGGCTGTTCTTCCTCCTCCGTTTTTTTTTTTTTTCCTTTCCGGTGGTCCCTCCCCTCTCCGATTTATTATTTATTTTTTTTATTTTATCTTCTTGTGGGGTCAGAAATATTGAAGATCACTCTTCCTCATCCTTTCCGGTAAGTTTTTTTTTTTTTTTATTTATTTTTTTAGTATTTAAATTTTATTTTGATTAATATTTATTTTTTTGTGTAGATCTGAATATTGGCTTTTTGTTGGATGATCTAGATCTTGTTCTTCTATATTTTATTATCCGGATTCAAGGTAAATATCTTTTTTTAAATTTATAAATATTTGATTGTATAAATATTTGATTGTTCTTCCTACTATTAACAGTGTCAGGATATTGTCTCTTGCATGTTTTCTATTAAGATAGTGATTGTTAGGATAACAATTTTTGTTGAAACAGTCTGCCATGACCTTCTGCCATAATATAGCTTCTTATAAATTATATATAGTTGCATGACTACAACTTACAACTTGGGTGGACCCAGCCTAGTCCTTAACATTGGTGATCTCCTATGGGTTTGGCTTCCTTTTAGAAGTAAAGGGAGGTTTGTTTTTCTGTTTTAACCTTTGTTGGGAGAATATGACTTGCCCCTTTTCACATGTGGATTGGGCAATGCCTAGGTAGTCACCTCTCTCCATTTGGAGGAGTCTCCTCATTTAGGCTCAAATCCACTAGTTTGTTTTCCTTTGTATCTAGATTAGATAACTCCACTTTGTGGATTCTTAAGCATTTCCTAATAATAATGCATATAAAATATATAAAATAAAGAAAGAGTCACTTATGAAACTAATTATAACAAAACAAAATAAGGAGAAGACAGATTTTGAAATTTAAACTGTTTTGGAGTTTCCTCTCAAATATTTGGCTTCTTTGTTGGTGGGAGTTTTGGGTTTGTCTAATATTGGATGGGATAAGAGAACGGAGTGGAGGCCTCTTCTATACAAGGAGGGTCTCTCTCCTCCAAAAAAGCCAACTTTTGTTGAGGCCTCTCTTGGAAGGGAAAAGGAACTTGGTTTCATTTGCTTTGGACCAATGGACATTTTGTTTTGGTCCATAGTTGTTGGTCCCATTATTTTTTTCCTTATCTTTTGTTCCTAGAAAAGAATACACAAAATAGAGCTGCATCTCTTTATTCTAATGGATGTGTAATTGACTAATTATCTTCTATCAATATAGATGTATTTAAGGCTAGATAACAATGCCACATACCCTCTTCTCTCTATCTCTCACATACATGTCATCGGAACCCTTCACTATTTTTAGGTCATATTCCTTCTTCCCTATTTCAAGTTGAAAGCTTTAGTGCCAAAGATCCTTGGCGAGATCTTGAAAATTTTAGGCATTGAATCCAAGAGATAGGATTTTCATAAGTTTATCTGTATCTAAAGTGGAAAAATACTATCCTAACAAAAATGTATAAATTAGTATGCCTTGTGTCACTGACTCACGGTCCAAAAGCTTAAACTATTTGGAGGACTGGTCTAGGTTGATAAATCTATATGGCACTCCTTTTATTAGTCAGTATAGGAATATGGCAATCACCCCATCCAATATCATGATGCCCTCATCATAGTTGGCTCTCCTCGAGGATTGGCAGAAGCGTTTGCTAATGTACTAGCCATAGAAATCCTTACATTATGAAAGAAAGTTGCACAAATAAAAGAATCAATAGAAGATTTAGCTACTTCCAGAAGCACAAAGAAAATTGATGCCGAATTGAAATCTATAAACAACTTCTTATGGAAAATGATGACTAAAATTGAAGATATCCAAGTTGCTCAAAGTGCTCCTCCCTCTTCTAGACCTTTTCCTGGTCAATTTGCTCATCCAAGAGAACCTGCTCCACACTTTAGACCACAAGGATCCCATAATATCCCACAAGGATCCCATAAGTTTATGTATTTATAGTTTTTTTTTTTTAAATAAATGTGTAGCATGAATTTTTATAGCATGTATTGTGTACATATTGATATCAGTGATGTAATTATTATGTAATTGTAATTGTATTTGAATGATTAATTATGATGAATTTTATATATGCATTTTTATAAAATTTGCATTTCATTGAACCGTAGACCCGTCAATTGCTTGATATGCATATTCTGTATTATCCGTACATGTTTTTATACTTGTACAGATATGAGAATTATGCATGTTGATCAATTGATTGTCCAATTTGGACAGTTTGGGAATTGCAAATAATTTTACAGGTCAATTTATAGTAATCAAACGATATGCAATGAAGGCCGAATAAAATTTCGATCATCATTTTCCTTTTGTTCTTCGCATACATAAATATTTGTATGTGGAGAACTAAGGGAAAATGCTGCCGAAATTTCATTTGGTCTTCATTGCATACCGTTTGATTACTATAACTTGACCTGTAAAATTAATGCAATTCTTGAATGGGATAGGGCCTTTACCTAGTAGTTGATGATAGGATGCATTCATCATGATAGACAAATAATTATGTTTTGAATTTTATTGTCATGTTAATTATGTGATTTAATTAGTTTGTTAATGATATCAATATATGAGAAAGTTATTTCTAAATATATTTTGTTAATTAAACATGTAGGATATATAATGGGAGAAAGAATCACAGCATTATGTTATATGGATGGTTCTATGATTAATGGATCAAATGGAATTGAGTACAATCAGGGACCAAAAAAGGCAATTAGAATCAGTTCTGACATGACATTTCAAGAGTTGGAGAACAAAATATGTAGAGTTCTCCGTATTGATAGAACTGAAAAAAAGGTTTTGATTATCTATAGATATCCACAAGTTGTCCAGCCGACATTTGTAAAGTACGAACCTGTTCCATTAACGGATGATGAAGACATGGAGATGATGTTTTCAACTATCGGTTCACATTCATGTATATCGGGTGCAGAGTTATATATAGATATCCAAACCATTGAAGCTCCTGAACCTGATTGCGAACAGGATGATTACGAAGAAGCTGTTCGAAATATAGCAACAACTCGTGTAACTGAACAGGTTCTATCATATAGTACTCCGAATATTGCAGATAATGAAGTAGAAAATATTGGCTCAGTTTTTACTGTAGATCCGTTACGTACGGTGGACAGTATTGTACCGGAAAGTAATATTAGAGAAGCATCAATATATACAGCTGCTGATGACAGGGTGCATGTCGATAATCAACTTTTTAATGAGAATGATGATGAAAGTGAACATGACTTGGCTGACAAAGGTGACGAGGCCGGTACTTCACATCCAGTACGAAGTCCGGATGATACCACTGTTCCAAATTATTCTACATTTGAAGCTCCATCTAGAACATTTACCCAGATTGATTGGAATGCTGCAAATATGTCAATGTATTATTCAATGCTGGAACAACATTTTATATGGCAAAGGAATGAGGAGTTACGTAAAGGACTCCGCTTTATAGATAAGGCAGAATTGCAGACTTCAGTAAAACAATATTCTGTTGAAAGACATCATGAATTCAAAGTTATTGAATCAAATCCAAATCTATGGCATGTGAAATGTAAGAGCAAAGATTCTGGTTGTCAGTGGATGCTGAGAGGTATTAAACGGCATAATTTTTTTGAGATCTCACGATATACCGGTCCTCATACATGCCTATCTGCAATGATGTCTCAAGATCATTCTGGTTTGGACTCCACTTTAATTGCTAATGAAATTCGGGACCTGGTTAAAGAAATTCCTACCATTGCTATTGCTGGACTTGGTGCAGTCATAAAGAACAAATACAACTATACACCAAGTTATAGAAAATTATGGGATGCCAAACAGAAGGCGATAGCGATGCTGTTCGGAGATTGGGATATGTCATATCAATTGCTTCCGAAATGGTTGCATGCTGTACAAATATTTAATCCGGGTACCTGGGTTAAATTTATCGGCACTCCAACTGGTATACCAAATTGTGCCCAGTTTGATCGTGTATTTTGGGCCTTTGCACCCTCGATTGAAGGGTTTAAGCACTGTCGTCCGGTCATAAGTATCGATGCTACTTTCATGTATGGAAAGTATAAGGAGAAATTGTTGATTGCAACTGCTATTGATGGAAATAATCAGATCTTTCCACTTGCATTTGGTATTGTTGATGAAGAGTCAACGGACACCTGGGGTTGGTTTTTAGCTTGTATCAGAAATTTTGTTACAACACGTCAGGAAATTTGTCTAATTTCTGATCGACATGCTGGTATACTTGCTGCAGTACAGAATGAGTATCTGGGTTGGCAGCCACCGCATGCTTATCATGTATATTGCCTACGTCACGTGGCAAGTAACTTCAATTCAAGATTCCGTGATCCCAAATTAAGAGATGTGGTGAAAAGAGCTGGAATGCAAACGCAGCCTAGAAAATTTCATAAATACATGAGAAATATTGAGAAATTTAACCCAGAAGCTGTTCAGTGGTTGAATGAAATTCCTTTAGCAAAATGGACACGTTCACATGATGACGGACGACGGTATGGGATGATGACAACTAATATATCCGAGTGTTTCAATGGAGTTCTGAAAAATGCTCGATTTCTTCCCATAACAGCATTGGTACAGTTGACTTTCTTTCGCCTTGTGTCATATTTTGAAGGCCGACGTGTCCAAGCAATAGAGGCAATGGACAGAAATGAAAGGTTTACTCCTTTTGTTACGGGACATGTCATCTCCAACCAAGCCAAAGCGACATCGCATACCATTACCCGATTTGATAGAGCAACTGGCTTGTTCCAAGTCCAAACTGCTAGACGTGGACCGAACATGAACAAGGGTGATAATACACAGGTATTTACGATCTTTATGTATCATTGAAAATATGTTATTACGTTGTGTATATGCTGAATTATGATTTTTTATGCTGTAGGTTGTTCATCTTTCCCAGCAGACATGTACATGTCAGAAGTGGCAATGTTTTCATTTACCTTGTTCTCACGTCATGGCTTCTTGTGCACATGTTGCCATTGATTTTAAAATATACATTGATCGGTACTATACATTACACGATTATCATCGAACTTATATGCCACAATTTCAACCAATTCCTCATGAAGAATATTGGCCCCAGCAAAATGAACACGGTATCATTATACCTGATGCAAATAGGCTACGACAGAAAGGTAGGCCACGATCCACGAGGATCAGAAATGATATGGATATAAGAGAAGCCGGCAACAAACGCAAGTGTACAATCTGTAAAGAAGAAGGACATGATAGGCGGTCATGTCCAAGGCTTCTACAAGCAGATTAGTTAAATTATATCAGTCATATTTTACAAATGTTTATAGCTTTATGGATTGTAATGTATTAGGCTAATCTTGTGATTGCTTTGTATTTTATTTGATGGATTGTAATATATGGCTATGTTTTATTGTCTGATGTTTATAGCTTGTATATGGATTGATGTCCTTACTATGCATTAAATGGGCTTTGTGATTGATTTTCTTTGAGTTATCGCAGTTATGGATCCTGGTCCTTCTGATAGTAGTGTACTACACGGTCAGCCTTCACATAGATCATCCTTGGTATGGGAGGGACAGGATGTTGTTTTGCACTGTCGACGTCGAGAGATGGTTATGCGCAGATCGATACCGCTCGATCGTCGTATTTTGCCATTGCTGATGCAGTCCAGATTCTACGGTCTAGCACGTGTTGGATTTATTAGATTGGACTGGCATTTGATCACTGCTCTCGTCGAGCGGTGGCGTCCGGAGACACATACTTTTCATTTTCCGCATGGAGAGGCGACCATCACCCTACAGGATGTTGCTGTTCAGCTAGGTTTGCCAGTAGATGGTCTACCAGTGACGGGTAGTACACGGGTAGACTGGAGGCAGCTTTGTCTTGAGTTATTAGGGATCGTCCCACCGGATGATAGATTGCATGGATCTCGACTTAGCTTGGTCTGGCTTACCGAGCACTTCCAGGATTTAGCATTCGATGCGGATGAGGCAGCCATTCAGTGCTATGCTCGAGCATATATTTTACAGTTGATGGGTGGGTGCCTTTTTATGGATAAATCTGGGAACAACATGCATCTATTATTTCTACCTTTATTAGCGGATTTCGAGACGGCCGGACAGTATAGTTGGGGTAGCGCTGGACTCGCTTGGTTGTATAGAGAGATGTGCAGGGCGAGCCACAGAGATGTTACTGATATTGCTGGTCCGCTGTTGCTACTACAGTTATGGGCATGGGATAGAATTCCGATTATTGCACCCCACAGATTACTTCGACAGGCTCCAGATCCGATGATCGATTTTGATGATGATGGAGCCGGTTTACCACAGGGACCATTAGGGATGAGGTGAGTTTAGAATTTACATAATATTTTTATGCCATGTATGATATATATTATTTTAATTAATTAATTTAATTAATTTATTTTGTAGATGGAGAGATCTTTTTTCTGTCACACAGGTACCTATGCATGTGGTCTCTTCGTATCGTTATTTACTTGATCGACTGCGACCCGATGAGGTAATAAAAATTGAATTTTTGATAATGATTGTCTTGTTTAATAAATTATACTTTAAATTATTTATAAACAGGTCATATGGCAGCCATATAGTGCCGCAATGATTGCACAGTTACCAGACTACTGTCTACAGGGTCAGGAGATCTGGTGTAGTAGAGTGCCACTAGTATGTTTTTATATAGTAGAGTGGCATTTACCCGATAGAGTGATGCGCCAGTTCGGGATGCGACAGCTCGTGCCAGATCAGTTTGATACGTTGTCTGCACTACATCGTATTGATATGAGAGGACGATCTGATCAGGATTGGTCCACCGTTCATCGGGATTATATACAGTTATGGATGAGTCGTCATGACTATATTATACATGGCGATCCATTCGATGGTACCATGGATTATCACGATCCTTATATGCAGTGGTATCGTAGGATCACTCGTCGATTCATCAGTCGCAATGGTGCAGTATATGATTACATGGTAAGTAATTTAAATTTTATTATTTAAATTATAATATACGTTTAAATTTTGTCAAACTAATTAATTTTTTTATTTACAGGGTAGTAGTTTTGCGACGATACTTGAACGTGCGACCTCCCCGGATATACAGGATATATGTCACTCTGCCCTCCATACTCTTGGCGAGCATGCACGGATTCCACTCCATGAGTTTTATCAGGAGGGAGACAGGGAGGACGAGACTCCTTCGCCTTATTATCCATTTGCATCTTCATCCAGAGCACTTCCGTCAGCTCATCACAGACGAGGTACGAGACGACATAGCACCTCTCCACATCCGATGCACGAGTTCACAACTACTTTGGATGTGGTATCACATTTTGATTATACTACTGCACCGGATTTCATGGGCTGGCAGCATGATTATTCCGGACATGGAGCATCGTCGTCACATCATACATCTGCACAGCAGGCATCACATGATGTACAGCATGCTGCATATCAGGCATCACACGATATAGAGCATGAGACAGAGCAGCATCAGCCACCTCCGATCCGTCGTCGTATACAGCCTGCACGCACTAGGAGACGGCCACCATGTGGGACCGATTAGTCATTTATTTTAGAATTTATTGTAATTCATATTTTCTTGTTAATTTATATAAGAATTATTTATATAAGTGTTTATTTACATATGTGTTTATATGTGTTCTGGCCTAAAATAGACAAGCATTATTTATTTGTGTTGCCGATCTCGCCACCGCGCATGTGGCTTCAGAGCCACTGATTTGATTAGACTGTCTCGTAATGAGGTCTCCTGGCTCTCAGTCCTGTAATACAAGGTCAGAGGCCCTGGCCGGGGGTCCCGGCGAGGGAGCTTCGACGGTCAAGTTAGAAAACGACGAGAGTGACCGTCTCAGGGGGCCACCTGGCGAGGGAGCAAGGGGCCACCGGCTTCGGCCGAGTCCGGTCACCATCCCGATTGCCAGTCCGGCTACCACCAGGATCTGATCATCGGTCCTGTCACCATCTCGCTTGCCAGTCCTGCTACCAGTGACCATCGGTCCACCTATCGGTCCTGTAATTTTTTTATTAATTTTTTATTTTTTATAATAAAATATTGATACATTTATATAAATTTTCATGGGTGTTTTTAAAAATGTGTCAAGCCAACATGACTTTCAGGGCATACATCTAACATTTAGAGAGGCTGACCATGTTGTTGACTTGGAAGAGGCCTTCAATAACTCATCATGTGGAAACTAGGTATTCCAAATCCAAAAAAATCATTTTTGCTCTAATTGTTTATGCTTAGCATCTCAGGGCCTACTTTCAAGCTCATCATGTCATCATCCTAATCGACCAACTCCTAAAGGCTATCCTACATCAACTTGACACCTTTGTGCGACTGGTGAAATGAACAATCAAGCTCGATAAGTTTGATATCTCTTATCACCCGAGGTCATATGTGAAGGTGCATGTCTTATTGAACTTCTTGGTCGAGTGCACATGGACCGATGATAAACATGTGGAGGTACCCGGTAAGCAACTTGCTGAGTTGTCCAATATGGACCTAGCTTGGATCCTTTACGTGGATGGCACCTGAAATTCTCGAGGTAGTGGAGCCGGAATGATCTTGATGAACTTTGAATAGGTGGTCATCAAGTATGCCTTGCATTTTCTATTCAAGGCAACCAACAACTAATTTGAGTATGAGACCCTGTTCACATGACTGAAACTTATCAGGGAGCTTGGAGTAAAGCCCTTAAAGGTGTTCACCAACTCATAGCTAGTAGCGTCAAGTCACAGAAGTACGAAATGTGGAACTCGATAATGGTCCATGTTTTGGGCATTTTGGGCTGAAGTCGCCCTTGCCAACTTCACCCGGAATCCAGAAAAAAAATGGGAGAGTTGAACTGAATTCGTCCAATGGAAGAAGGGAAACAGTTGAGCTGAGCTCGCCTGGGGGAATTCAGTACAACTGAATTCGTCTTTTCGAAGAACGAATTCAGTTGGGCTGAATTCGTTCTTTGAAAGGACGAATTCAGTTGGGTTGAATTCGTCCTTCGGAAGGACGAATTCAGTTGGGCTGAATTCGTCCTTCCAAAGGACGAATTCAGTTGTGAATTCGTCCTTTGGAAGGACGAATTCGTCCACGTCAGCCGCTCCACCTACATCGGTAAATAAATTTTACCGAACCTATTTTGATAATTATTTTTTTAAAAAATATTATTTTAAAAAAAACTCTACCACTTCGCCCATTTTCACTGTTGCCGTCTTTCTGGACTCGGGTGCTGGTCCCCCACCCAAGCTCTCTGCTAACGCTAATACGTGTGGGTGCATTTTTTTATTCAACGAAACAGTCGAGCAACAATTTTAAAATAAATATAATAAAAAATAATTAAATAATAAAATATTTTTAAATGATCAAAATATGTTTTTCATATAAAATCAGAAAGTATCAACAAAATGCGTAATGATAAATAATACGATTCAACTAGCCGCTGTATTGGTTTCATGTAAAACATGTCTGAGCACCCCTGAATTTTTTTTTAGTTTTTATTTTATTTTATTTTTTTTTGGCCGAGTGCAATGAGGTCGCGGGCATCCACTGGGAGCTCTTGTAAAGCGGTTAAAGAGGTGAAATTCCGCGTACGGTAAAAAGTTCCGGCGAACACTATAACCTATCAATTTTTTTATTTTGAGTGATTATATATATATATATATATATATATAGTGACACTGTAGCTTTTCATCGGTTTCACTTGATGCACTACCCCCAAAATTTTGACCGACCGTACTTTCCTACGTTGCGGCGCGGTTTCGTTCTTGTACGTAGAGAACCATTGCGTCTTGGTGAGCTACGTACGGTCAACTATATGGCAGGACATGAGACGGCGTTTCTTGCACGCAGCATGAGAGGCTCCCAGCTCTTGCGCAATAAACTTGTTGAAGTACAAAAGAAATGAGTGGATGATTAGTACTGAAAAGTCACGGTTAGCAGCCCGGCTGATTGAGAAAATTATCCCCATCTGATTGAGAAAATTATACCTGTTGACGCCAAAATTCCTATTAACGCAGCACGTCTGCTCGAGAAATTATACCTATGATGCCAAAATCCCTGATAGCAACACATTAGCTCGAGAAAATTATACCCGTTGATGCCAAAATCCCTGTTAGCAGCCCATGTGCTTGAGAAAATTGTACCTGTGTTGCCAAAATCCCTGTTAGCAGCACATCTGCTTAAGAAAATTATTCTCGTTGATGCTAAAATCCCTGTTAGTATAGCATATCTGCTTGCAAAAATTATGCCTGCTCATGCATGCCAAAATCCTGTTCCATTATAGTGGCTTAGAGAATGTAGCTCAATCCATACAAAGAGACTAATCTGCACAAAAAATGGTAGCGAAAAGTTCGCCCCAATCTAACCAAATCCTTCTGTGCTTAAATGAGGAAGGGATTTAAAAATAAAAGTAGCACAAAAAAAAAAAAAGAAGAGTAGATTAAAATAGTGCACAATATCTTTTCATTCGGATTGGCTTGATTCTAGTCTGCTTTCGTTTAAGCCTTTTTAGGTCTATCGTTTCACCTTGGCCTTTTTACGTTAGTCTCAGAAGCTCGGCCATTGAGAGTTCGGCTTTTGAGAGCTCGGCTTTGGACTCCTCATCTCATCCTTCTAAAGCTTACTTTATGAGCTTGATCTTTGGAAACTCAGTTTTGAGAGCTCAGCCTTGTGAGTTTGGCCTTGGAAATTTAATCTTTGGAAGGTTGGCTTTGGAGAACTCGGTCTTAGATTCCTCACCTCAATCTTTGCCCTCGTCTTGGTCTTGTTCTTCATCTCATCCTCGACCTTCACTTCAGTCTTGGATTTCATCTTAGTCTTGGCTTCATCATTCATCTTGACCTTGACTTACACTTTAGCTTCGACCTTTATCTCCATCTCGACCAGTACTTTGATTTGATCTTTATCTTGGTCTCAATCTTTGCTTCGGCCTTGACTTTCGCTTCGGCTTCCATCTTGATCTCGGTTTTGGTTTTTATCTTGATTTCAATCTTCACCTCGTCTCGATAGCTTGTAGACTTGCTACCTATCACTACAAGAAAAATGACTATTATGAGAGCTCATTGCCATCGATAATATTTGTTTTTCCATCGCTAATTGATTGCTGGTTAAATCCCGATTGCTAATAAATCTTATTAGTGACGATGATCAAAATTATTGCAAATAAAGATTATTAGTGACAGTATAAATGACAAAAGGACACTGTCGCTAGTAAATTTTTTTTAAAAAAATAATTAAGAAACTTATTAGTGACCATAAAAATTTTTGTTGGTAATAAAACGGTGTTGATACTAATGATTTAGCGATGGCAATCTTTGTCGTGATTGTTATTGCTAATTTTTTTTAAAAAAATAATTAAATAAAATATTAGTAATGAAAAATATTTTGTCACCAAAAGAATGATGTTGATGATAGTTATTTAGCAACGACAAATATCATCGATAATATCGTCACTACTAATATTTTATTTTTTAAAAAAATCAGTAATTATTTTTTTAAAATTTAATTTTAATGATAATAATAGCAATTATAATTCTTAAATAATATTAAAAATAAAATCATAATTAACAATCATAATTATGCCATGGTAAAAATCTAATTATATTATATTAAAAAGTATAAATTTTATAATTTTATAAATTTTTGCAGCTAAAAAAATATATATAATATCAAAATAAAAAATCATATGAGATCTATATTATCTTCCTCCTTCTCCTGCATGTCCTCTCCAGTAGCTAGTGGATGAGTACCGATGTCCCAACATCATGTAACAAAGAGATAAAATCTTATTAATAAATTTATAAGAATAAAAAATTAAAACAAGTAAAAAAATTATTAATAAAATTATCTTCTATGATGGCTATGATAATGTGGCCAGCTAATCGTGTAGATACGCATCTCGAAAAAACTTTAGATCATATCATGAATAGTGTCCCTGAAGTGTTGAGATTGCTGGACCAGAACACAGCTCACAATATCCTCTATGTTTGTACCACTTTATATCTAGGTCATCCAAGTATGAAAAGAAGATACTGAAAAGTGCCAAGCTACCAGAGGGTCGAAGTTGTGGCCAAATCTGAGGACCCGGCTCCTACTCACCCCACCTGTGACCTCGAGTCATCCCTTAAGATCAAGGAGGAGTCGAAAGGATGGGTCCTCACCATATTGCGCTATGACATACTCTACGTAACCTACCTATATATTTTATAAACTAATTAGTCTAATTATACACATCAGTATATATAAAAATTAATATTTAAATTTTAAGTTCTTACTACAATACGTCGAGATCTCTCATCTAAAAAATCATCAATCCTTCTGGACCGATTTGTGGCCTCCCATAATTACAGCTACCCAGTATATGACCCAACTATTGTATCTACAATAATTAATAATAAAAATAATTTAATTAAAAAATAATAATATTAGTTTAAAATTAAAGTTAATTAACATAATTAATTATAGAATTCTTACCAATCTATTAGTCACTACATGCGTGCCAACATAGCCACCGGTATGCTTGATTGGATCTTGTTGGGCGATACCATTCTATCGTGTCATCTATCGCCTAGTAAAATATTTCTCGGTACTCCACATATTACAAAAGGCCTTCCATATATCCGCCAGTATCTAGTGATCCCTAAAAGTCCTCCAGTCTAATGCTGACTAGGAACCGGTGTTCTCTATGGCTTTCTGCCTGAGATTGTGCAACCCATCCTGGAATCGATGTCTGGCCACCTTCTCAAAGATTAAATGGCCAACCTCCTCAACTAAGGAGTGTCAAATCGATAATACTCCTACAAGTAAAAGCAAGCTTGTATTAAGTAAATAAAATATAATAATTTTATAATTCTAAAAATTAAATACATTTGACTTACTAGGAACATCTGTTAGGCTGCATCTCGAGCCCCCGATGGCCAACTAGAGAACTCGTTCACCAGTTTCAGCATCAATCGATAAATGATCTTGGAAACCATTCAAGAAACTACAGGCTCTCTAAATATATATCTTGAAAAATTGAAATTCAATAATAAACATTAACTTTAAAATGATTAGATTTTAAACATATTAATATGAGGATGTAATACTTGTGAGTAGCTCTAGACATGGATGAGCTCTCTATCCTCCAGATGAGTTAGAGATGCTACAAGTCGGGCGGATCCTCGACCATAATGCCGAGTCTAAGATAAGTTGGTCTTTGCAGACATATCTGTTACAAGGACAACAAGCCCGTTCTTCAAATAAGAGAGCCATATTTTCAAAAACATAATCACAAAAGTACTTGACACTTTATATTCAAAAGAAATTATCCCGTCACTAGTTGACAATCCATCCAACTATGATCCATTATACACTATCTAAAAATTTTACATATACAAATATAAAACAAAGTATTTACCAATTATTTTATCATTTAACATGGCAACACAAGTATTTAAAATTATTTAAAGATAATATAAAAATAAAATAATATGATAAGGTTATGGGGACATTGAGCATGCATTCAAACACTAAAGGAAAAATTTAGAAAAATAAGAATGAATGCAAAACAATTCCGAATGCGAGATATAAAGCCTTCAAAATCTAAATGGAAGCCATCACTGAGAGATGCTTGGACTTAAAAGTGAAGTCCAAGAAAAAAAAGGTGAAGCTATAGGAGCAAAATATTCATGATGAAGAGGTACCTGAGTACTTCACAGGAGGTAAAGTATAAAAAACTAGAGATCTAAAAGTTCAAGGCAGGTGAGGAGCACTATCCATTAAACTCTTCAGATATTTAATATCCTTAGAATTCTTCATTCGATTATTCATCCTTATCTATATCTTTTTTCCCTTCTTTTTATTCTTTCCCTTCTTGGATAGATTTTTCTATCCTAGAAAGGAAAGGCTAGAAAAAGAAGATAGAAGAGAAAGAAGTGGGAGAAGAATCAAGACAATGAATGTGAAAGAGACCTTATATTTGAAAAGGTCGATTAGTAATGCTACTTGCTTGTAATAAATTTCTGGACTTATGACTCACTATGCTTCATCTTCAACGAAACACTCAGTTACTTGTCCAACCGAAGATTCTACTTTTGCTTAAGTATTCTTCATCGATGCCCCACCTCTCCTTTCTTGGATGATATATCCAAGTCTGAGCACCTCTCAACTACGATAATCTCCACCTAGATATCTAAGCTCTTATATCTCGGATTTGGAATATCACATTCGATTGTTCTCATTCTTTCAAGTTTGGTCTTTAATGATGAGATATGAATTCAATATCCTAGCAACCTTTTTATATCATTTAAGGCATCCTACTACCAACTAATAAATAAAGGTCCTATCATATTCAAGAATTGCATTAATTATATAGGTCAATTACAGTAATTAAACAATATGCAATAGAGATAAAAAAAAATTTGGTAGCATTTTTTTTAATTCTCTCTAAATAACTAAAGATATGTAAGAAGAACTAAGAAAAATTATTATCCAAAATTTCTATCAAACTCTTAGCATACCGTTTCTTTACTACAACTATCTATATAATTATTTGCAGTTTCCAAACTATCTAAATTGGACAATCAATTGATTAATGTACATAATTCTCCCATCAATATAAAAATATATAAATATACGTATGCTTTAGAATATATACATAATCAATTGATGGGCCTATGGTTCTATATAATATAATTTTTTATAAAAGTAAAAATATAAAATTAAAAATTAATATTAATACATAATTATAAAATATAAATTCATAAATAATAATAGTTTATATACATTAAAATATAATAATATTATAAAACAAGAATTCATCAATGGTTTATACATAATAAAACATGATAATACAGGAGAATTATGAAAGCCAAATATAAGAGGACGATGACTAAATAATTTTTCTTAAAGATCCAGAAATAACTTCAAAATTTTATGCCTTGCTAATAATAATAGGATCCCTTGTACAACTCAGGAAGGCTTCCTGGATAACCTGAGATATGAGGGTGGCGACACCAAAGATTGATTTCAACCGGAGAAGGAGCAACATGATGAGACATCCTCTCTAGCTCTCTATCCTTCAGTTATAGTAAGGGAAGTAGCTATGTAGCAAGAGTACCGGCCATTTCCAATGCCTCCTATTTTTAATATTTTAATATGTATGCAACCGTCTATAATGGACGAATTCAATGAGGTGCAGTATCTTAGGGTACTTTTTAAGTACCATAGAGGATCCGGGCCAAGACGAGACAGAGCTGGAAGTCAAGGGAGGACTGTCAAAGAAATGGGCTAAAATCCGTTAATTCTGTTGGTCCACATCCCAGTTTTTAAAGAAAAAGAACTTTGAAGTGCAGCAAAGTCTTATGTTTCCGCTGGTAGAGATACAAAAGAGCAGCCCTAATCCGTCACGGTGATCTTTTGTTTACGGGAGATATTTTTAATATAATTATGTCCTGACTTGCATAGTATAGTCACCATCGCATCTATTCTAGATTTATAACCATAGATTATTGTTAAGATTTGGTGAGAGATTGCCATATCTTCTGCACATTTAAAAATTCTAGTCAGAGACATTGACTATTCTTATTATTGACACTGAATCTCCGTTGACCGGATGGAGTGATCCTTCCGCTGGACCGCCGCGAACCAAAACCTGCAACACAGATTCCTGACCTGAGGTTTTCCAGCGGGGGACACTCCGATGCTAAAGTTAGAAGAGACTCAAGCAACAGCAGAATGGAAAGCTTATAGAAGCAAGGATGGGGAAGAAGGGAATCGAAAATGATGTCCAAGCCCAGAGTTCGGATTTTTCTTGCTTCTCTTCTTTATTCGTATATGCATTACAATTTTCTTGTTTCCAATTGCAAGCAAGAAAATGAAGCCTCAACTTGACAAGGTTAGGCAGGCTTCTAGAAAAAGGGGGGTAGCCGCTCCCGCAACAACCGAAGCTAGAAAGAAAAGAAGGGCGGAAGAAGGTTCTAGCGCGTCTCCAATGAGGCCCGTACTAGATGAGGACAATCCCTCTGCTTCTCCGGCGCCAGCTGGTTCCACCAGAAGCTCGCCTCTGAGGACATCCCCTCCGAAGAGCCCTCAACACGCACCCTCCATGAGCCAGCGAGATATAAATTTCAACAAAGAATCTGTGATTGCCCTTCCAGAAGATAGAAGTCAGGAGAGGGCAAAATACCGATCCGAAGAGGACCCTAGGTGGAACGCCACTTCGGAGGGAGGGTGCAACGTGGATTTCACTACCTTCTCGGATCGAGAAGGTTTAAAAAATCCTGAACTGGCAAGAGAATTATTAAAGCGCACTCTACTCCCAAAGGACTGGGACAACGTCAAGTCCCGATGCATCGAAGAAATCTCGGACTCGGTGTTCTCCTCTGCTTTGAAGGTAAATACTCATACTGTATTATACTTAGGTTTACAATTACTAATCTTTCCCTTTGTTCTGGGAGATGATGCACGACATTACTCACATGGAGGAGAGCATCTTCGATTTCCGAGTAACTTACAGGAAGATGAAAAGATGAAAACGGCCATAGCCGAAAAGACCATAGCCGAGGAGCAAAGACAAGCTATGGAGGAGAAACTCGCCCGAAATGATGCTTCGGTTCAAAGTCTGAAAGCCGAAGTGGATAAATTTCGATCGGAACGTGCCGAACAAGAGATGAGATCCAAGAAGAAGAAGGCCAAGATTCGGTCCTTGGAGGCCTCTCTTAAGGAAGCGAACAAACGTTCCGAAGAAGCTTCCAAAAGAAAAGAAGAGGCTATTGAGGAAAACCGATCTCTAAAGGAATGATTAGAGAGAGCCGTAGAAGGCTATAAGGCATCTCTGGCCTTCGAAGCTGAAATGGTTGAGGCCAGGACTCATGGCTATCGAGAAGGCTTCAATGACGGAGTAGAGAAGGTACAAAAACTTTACCCAGACTTGGATATTTCAAGCATCTAGCTATTTGATCTTGAAAGTCCAACTACTCCTGAACTCCAGGCGGACTCCAAAGCACCAGTAATGGCCGAAGAAACCATGGGTCTGATAGATTTAGCCGATGAAGCTCCTTCAGGAAATTTGTAATAATTTTTTTTTTTTTGGAATGTAAGAAAATCATTATCAATGAAAACTCTTTTTGGAATTTTTGCTTGCATGTAATAAAATAGAAATTTTCTCAAGTACAAAGTCTTCAAACGAATAAGAACCCTGAAGCATATAATGCAAGAAATTATTCTTTATACAGTCTTCGAACTTAATACACGAAATCCATAAAATGATTTTCTCGAACTCGAATATGTACTAGGTCTTCAGTCTTAAGATAAAAGAAATCCAAAGAATAATCGAGTCTCCTGGACTCGAATTTACACTAAGTCTTCGGACATAGGATATAAGAAATCCAAAGAATAATCGAGTCTCTTGGACACGAATTTATACTAAGTCTTCGGACTTAGGATATAAGAAATCCAAAGAATAATCGAGTCTCTTGGACTCGAATTTACACTAAGTCTTCGGACTTAGGATATAAGAAATCCAAAGAATAATCGAGTCTCTTGGTCTCAAATTTACACTAAGTCTTCGGACTTAGGATATAAGAAATCTAAAGAATAATCGAGTCTCTTGGACTCGAATTTACACTAAGTCTTCAGACTTAGGATATAAGATTCTCTTGAATCAGTTAGAGGTTAAGATAGGCTGATCGGACCTATCTCGATAATTTGTAAGGTAGATCCAGAGATCATCCTTATGCCATTTTGTATTAATAGTTAAGACAGGCTGATCATGCCCACCTCGGCATTTCGGGAAGTAGATCCGGAGATCATCTTCATGCCTTTTAGATTAAGATGGACCATTTTGTGTCCAACTCGGTACTTCGTGAGGTAGGTCCGGAGACCATCTCCATGTCTTTTAGATTAAGATGGACCATTTTGGGTCCAACTCGACACTTCATGAGGTAGGTCCGGAGACCATCCTTATGCCTTTAAAAAAAATAGAGTGAAGAGAAATAGATTGAATCTGCATAAATGAACTTGAATGAAACCTTTATTGATAATACTTTCGGAGGTTCTGTATATTCCATGGTCGGGGTAATAAAGTTCCTTCTAAAGTTTCAAGCCGATAAGTTATAGGTCTAACAACCTCTTTGATCCGGTATGGCCCTTCCCAGGTGGGAGAAAGTTTACCCTGTTCTGTTGGCTTTGACACTTCGGACTTTCGTAGAACTAAATCTTCTGGGAGAAAGACTCGTTCTTTTACACGAGAATTGTAGTATCCCGCAACTTTTTGTTGATACATAGCCATTTTTAGCTGTGCCCGAAGCCGTGTGCCTTGCAATAAATCCAGGTCAATTCTTCGACGTTCAGAATTTTTGGGCTCTTTAGACTGATCAATCCGAAGAGAATGTAAAGAAACTTCTAAGGGAAGAACCGCTTCGGTGCCATAGGACAGGTGAAAGGAAGATTCACCAGTGGCTGTTCGAGGAGTGGTCCGGTATGCCCAGAGAACTGAGTTCAACTCATCAACCCAGGATCCCTTAATATCATTTAGTCTGGTCTTCAGACCATGAAGGATAGTCCTGTTTGTTACTTCAGCCTCTCCATTACACTGAGGATGCCCCACCGAAGTAAGTTTATGATGAATATAATACTGAGTGCAAAAACCTTTGAACTTCGGATTATCAAACTGCCTTCCATTGTCAGTTATGATAGAATATGGAATTCCAAAATGGAAGATAATGAAGTTTCTTATAAAATTTTCAACTTTTGCCTCTGTAATTTGTGCTAATACTTCGACATCGACCCATTTTATGAAATAATCAATAGCCACAATGAGAAACTTTCACTGCCCAGAAGCCGGAGGAAATGGCCCAAGAATGTCCATTCCCCACTATGTAAAAGGCCAAGGAGCTGTCATCAGAGTCAATTGACTAGCAAGCCATCTTTGTACATTGGCATATCTCTGGCAATGATCACATCTTCGCACAAAATCTGCAGAGTCCTTCTGGATAGTTGACCAATAATAACCTTGACGGATTATTTTGTATGTCAAAGACCTACCCCCCAGATGATCTCCACTTATCCCTTCATGCACTTTCCTGAGTGCATAATCCACATCGGATGGGCCTAAGCATTTTAGCAAAGGTTGTGTAAAAGACCTTTTATACAATGCTTCATTCAGGATGACATATTGAGAGGCTGTCGACCGAAGCTGTTTAGCTTCTAACTTGTCTTCAGGCAAGACGCCATCCTTTAAGAATTTGAGGATCGGATCCATCCATGAAGGTTCATGTTTAACTTGACAAACTTCAGCTGGGGATTCCGATATACTGGGATCTTCAAGATATTCCACATAGGTTCTCCCAAGAGAATCCGGTACGGTGGTTGCAAGTCTTGAAAGAGTATCTGCTCGAGAATTCTCTGTTCTTGGCACATGGACAATTTCAAAGTGCTCTAATTCAGATATCAGGATTCGGACCTTTTCAAGGTATTGAATCATATTTGGATTTCGGGCTTTAAAATCACCTTTCACTTGATTCACTACCAGTTGTGAATCGGAAAAAATTTTGATCCTTTTGATCTCTAATTTTTTTGGAGATTCTAAGCCCGGCAATGAGTGCTTCATACTCTGGCTGATTATTCGATGCTTGGAAAGAAAATCGAAGAGCATATTCAATAACCTGCCCATTCGGACCAGCAAGAATTAAACTTTCACCACAACCATCAGCGTTTGAAGCACCATCAACATGTAACATCCAAATGAACTCTGGACTATCTTCGGTTTTTTTCTCTTCGACCTTTGATTGATCTTCTTCAAATCCCCATGTGCAATCAGCTATAAAATCAGCCAAAACTTGTGCTTTCATTGCTGATCTAGGTTGATAATCAATATCAAACTCCCCCAATTTAACAGCCCACTTGGCTATCCTCCCGGAAGTATCATGATAACGAAGAATGGCCTTCAAAGGCTGATCCATCAAAACCACGATAGAATGAGCTTGAAAATAAGGCCGAAGACGCTTGCTGCTACCACAAGCGAAAAGATAATCTTTTGCACTCTAGGACATCAGACCTCTACCTCATGTAATACTTTACTAGTGTAGTAAATTGGTTTATGCACATGCTTAGTGTCTTTCCGCACCAAAACTGAACTAACTGCCACATCAGTGGTGGATAGATATAAGTAGAGTGTTTCTCCTACACAGGGCTTAGAAAGCAACGGCGGGCTTTCCAAATATTCCTTCAATTTGTCAAAGGCGACTTTGCTGTCTTCTGTCCACTCAAAATTCTGAGTCTAGCATAGAACTTTGAAAAAGGATAAACACCTTTCTGCAGAGCGAGAAATAAAATGACTCAGAGGGGCAATTCTTCCTGTCAGCCTTTGAACTTTTTTCTTGCAAGTAGGATGCCTCATAGTCCGAAGAGCTTGTATCTTTTCTGGGTTAGCCTCTATTCCTCGCTTGGTAACCAAGTATCCGAGGAATTTCCCTGAGGTCACACCGAAGATGCATTTGGTTGGGTTTGGCCTCATCTGATGGTGCCTTAGAGCATCAAAATACTCTTTTAGATTTGAGATATGATCGGAGTCGTGAAGACTTTTCACAATCATATCATCAACATAAGCTTCCATATTTCTCCCAATCTGGTTCTTGAAAACTTTATTACTGAGCCTTTGAAAAGTTGCCCCAGCATTCTTCAAACAGAATGGCATTACCTTATAGCAGTAAAGTCCTTTTTCAGTGATAAAAGCCATATTCTCTTCATCTTCATGGTTTATTTGGATCTGATTATAACCTGAAAAAGCATCCATGAAACTCAGTAATTGATGACCGGCAGTAGTGTCAACCAGCTGATCAATTTTTGGCAATGAAAAACTGTCATTTGGGCATGCTTTGTTGAGATCAATGTAGTCAATGCAAATTCTTCACTTGCCATTTGACTTCTTTACCATGACTACATTAGCAAGCCAAGTTGGGTACTGAACTTCCCTTATAAAGTTAGCTTTTAATAATTTGTCAACCTCTTCATCAATAACCCTCTGCCTTTCTGGAGCAAAATTTCTCTTCTGCCAAACGGGTTTATAATTAGAAGAGACTTCTAGGCAATGCGTAATTACATTGGATGGGATTCCGGGCATATCCGAAGCTGTCCAAGCAAAAATATCAGTATTATCCTGAAGAAAGGCAATTAATTTTACCTTCGATTCTTCATTGAGCAAACTACCGATTTGTAGCTGCTTGGTAGGATCGTCTTCGGATAAAGATATGAAGAGTATATTTTTCACCGGTTCCTCGCCGTCTTCGGATTCATCTCGAGGATCCAGTTGATCAAGTGTTAGTGATTTGGCCAGTTGTTTGTCTTGAATGGTCAAACATTGATGTGCAACCCTTTGATCTCCTCTTGCTTCCCCGATGCCCGTTCTAGTGAGAAATCATACCAAGAGATGGTATGTGGAAACAATAGCTCGGGATTTGTTTAATGCCGGACGCTCCAATATTGCATTATAGGCCGAAGAGGTTCTAGCCACAATAAAACTGATGGGAAGGGTTCTTTGGTGTGGTTCAGATCCAAAAGTCACAGGTAAAATTGTTTCTCCTTCCATCCCAACTTGATTTCCGCCAAAGCCCATAATTGGAATAAGAGATGTTGCCGCTCTCGCCGCCGCGCCCGTGCCACGGATCGGCCGATCCTTCCTGACCGCCTGGCGAGGGAGCCTCCCTTCCCACGGAACACCTGCAACAGAGGGGTTAGAGGACCCTGGCCGGGGATCCCGGCGAGGGAGCTCCGACGGTCAAGTCAGTAGACGACGAGAAGGAACAGACTCTCCAGCCGGACCCTCTAAAGGGTTCCAGACTTAGAGAGTTAACTGGTGAAGGAAACGCTCTGGGGACCAGAATTTCGGCTGGGCCTCCTTGCCGAGCTCGCGCCCAGTCTTTCCCTCTCGGGATTTCTGGCTTCTCTCTCAGCGCAAGGCCTTGTGCCGGTGCTTCCTCCTTGTCCCCAGGCTAATTGGCTTACCTTGTCGTCCCCAGATTCTTCCTTCTTTATCCCCTTCCGTCGCGCATTTGTCTTTTTCTGCCTCGGAAACTCCCCTCCCCCGTCCACTTCTCTTTTTCCCTTTTCGGTGAAGGGTGCCAGGCAGCTTTCCGACCTCGTCCGCCGGGCCCAGCATGGGAAAGGCAAGGACAGAAGAGAAAGAGGGGAGGGCGGCGCTGGCAGGGCGGCCGGTCAGGCCTCGGGCCCGGTGAGAGCGCCCTCTTCCCCAAGCGTGGGCGCCATCTATCTATGGGGCCTGTGTCGTCAGGGTTGCGTCTCTCGGCTGCGGGACCTATCGGGCCGATGTTAGTGATGTTCCGCGTGCCGCCGCCCTCCGTACAGGACGCCGTCTGGGATTCGTACGGCCCGAGGGATGGCCTCGGGGCCCGTCTATCTCTCCAGGGCCCTCGTCGTACGAGCGGTCTGACCTCGGCTGAGTTGGGCCCCTCCTGGGTGGACACCTGGCGAGGTGGCAGAAGGTCGCCTGGCTTCGGTCGAGGTGGGCCCGTCTCTGGGTGGCCACCTGGCGAAGGGCGAAGGATCAGCCGACCTCGACTTAGGTGGACCCCTCCTGGGTGGACACCTGGCGAGGTGGCAGGAGGTCGCCTGGCTTCGGCCGAGGTGGGCCCGTCTCTGGGCGGCCACCTGGCGAAGGGCGAAGGATCAGCCGACCTCGGCTTAGGTGGACCCCTCCTGGGTGGACACCTGGCGAGGTGGCAGGAGGTCGCCTGGCTTCGGCCGAGGTAGGCCCGTCTCCGGGTGGCCACCTGGCGAAGGGCGAAGGATCAGCCGACCTCAGCTTAGGTGGACCCCTCCTGGGTGGACACCTGGCGAGGTGGCAGGGGGTCGCCCGACCTCAGCCGAGGTGGGCCCATCTCCGGGCGGTCACCTGGCGAAGGGCGGAGAGTTAGCCGACCTCGGCTTCGGTGGACACCTCCTGGGTGGACACCTGGCGAGGTGGCAGAAAATCGACCGACCTTGGCCGACCTCACTTGGGCGGACCCCTCCGGGCCCGGGCACCAATGAGGTGGCAGAGGAACTCCGAGCCGAGCTCGACCTCGGCGAGGGCGGTTTGCCTTAGACATTCGTCGGGCGGTGTAGTCTTGCCGATCCTGGCCTTGAGGACGTGGCGCTGACTCCGCCGGGGAAACTTACACGTGGCTTGCTCGTATTCGGCGATACCTGAGCCTGGCCACGTCGCTGTCACGGCTGTAATAAGAGAGTTTCGCAATTTATGCCCAGATAACCCCATTCGAACAAATGCATCATACAGCAAAACATCAACCGAGCTTCCATTATCAATCAAAATTCGTTTTACATCAAAGTTGGCAATTGAGTTTTTCTTTCCCTTTCTTGACTTTGAGATCAAGTTTTGTCAAACTTCATTAGATGATGAATGAGCTGAGCTTATAATAAAATCAATCTTAAAAATTATTTCAAGCAAAGCTAATCAAATCTGGGTTTTATCAAGCTCGGCTAGGGTTTGCCGCTAGATAAATTAACTGAGCACTAAGGACCATGATATACAACATACAAGTTTAAAAAACCATCCAATATTTTTGGTTCTGGATGATGCGGAAAAAGTTTATTTCTATGAAAAGTAATGTTAGGAGACCGAAGTTTAGTATGCAAAATAACAAGCCCTTCCCGATCTAATATCCACTTGAATGTTGATGAAAGTGGGCCATTTTGAAAAGGCATGAGAAAAATCCAAGGATCCTTGAACATATTGATGGAACAGCTATTTCTAATCATCCATTGAAACTAATACTGGATTATAGGAACTGCTAAAGTGATTTTTCTAAATATTAGAGGAATTTCTAGGTTTGACATAACCAATCCAAGTACCAGGAAAGCAATATTTAGCAGTAACAACCTTAGCCTGAAGAGAGGTTAGATTCATAACAATATCTGTAGCCAATTTGCAAAGAAAACTTGAGTTCTTTGATGAAGAGGAATAATGCCCAACCCTCCCACACCCTATCAGGAACAAACACATTGTCCTATACCAATAAATGAAAACCCCGCTAATCAGAATTATGATCCCAAAGAAATGCCCTATACTTCTTTTCAATCCTATTAGTAACAGTAATTGGGATATGAATACAAGAGAATGCATATAAAAAATAGAAAATAAAACATATCTTAACAAAGTTGTTCTACCAGCCATGGACAAAGCCTTCCATTTCTAGTTTTGTAGTCTAGAGATCAGTTTAGCTTTAAAAAAAGTAAAATCAGAGACCTTAAGAGCCTTCGCAGTAATAGGTACTCGAAGATATTTCCAAAGGGTTTGATATTTAATTCATTTGAGTAATATGAATGATTGGACTCTTAATATCATTAGAAGCCTTAGGACTAATCTGTTGCCAAATTCTTATCAGGTGTTTGCTTGGAGAGTAAAGAAGCTCTATAACCAATTTTAAAATTGGTTTAAGGTTTATATATGGAGGCTATGATGATTATGCAACGTATGTTTGGCAGATTCAACAGTTTCTAATGGCAACAATCTTGGATGGCCTTCTTTTGTAGGAAACCGATTGTAGTCATTTTGATTTAGTTACAGATTAAATGGTATATAATTGAGCCTCCTTCTTATTTTTCATTATTTATTATTTTTTTTCTCAGTATATTATTTCTATTTCTTTCTAAATTTTTTGGTATATACCTGCATCTTACTGAACATGTTATGCTTTAAGGTTAATTTTATTATTGCAAATCTTTTATTTTAACACCATCTATAGCTCTGTTATGATCAATTATGATTTTTTAAGTATTTTATAAAAAACTTGCATTGCATAGAAATATAAATCTGTCAATTGATTAAAGTACATATTCTACAGCATCCGTACAATTACTTTATTTTTGTATGGATGGTAGAAATATATACAGTAGTCAATTGAATATCCAGTTTGGACAGTTTGAGAGTTGCAAATAATTTTATAGGCGCTTACAGTAATCGAACGATACGGATAGAGTTCCAGATATATTTCGGATATCATTTCCTTTTAGTTCTCCTCATATATATTTATTTGTATGGGGAAAACTAAGAAAAAATACTGTCAAAATTTTTCTAGAACTTCTATTGCATATCCTTTGGTTACTGTAAATGACCTATATAATTAATACAATTTTTGAATGGGATAGGACCTCTTTACCTATTAGTTGGTGATAGGGTGCATTTAATAATACTGTAATTGATCCATTGAATAAATTTATTTTAAATTTATTCTGCTCTTATAAATATTTATTTATTTCAGTTAATTTTATCTTACAATGGATAAGAGTTGGATAACTAAACCAAGGAATAACAATGAATATCTGGATGGAGTATAGAATTTCATTAAATTTGGTATGGAGAGTAGTATCAACGGAAAGATTTTATGTCCATGCCGAAAATGTGTCAATTTTAGTTCTCTATATCTAAATATTGTTGAAGAATATTAGGTATAAAATAATTTTTTAAGAGGTTATACAGAGTGACTTTTTCATGTAGAGTCAAGGTTACCATCTACATAAAACCAAACCTCTAACATGAAACATATAACCGATTTTGGGTCCAGTAATCAACAGAAAAATCTTGCAAGAGATGATGATATCAGGGGTTTGCTCAGAGATGCTTTTGAATATGGTGCTCAATATCCTCGAGATTGCAGTAGAGGACAAGTAGCAGCTGGGCTACCTAAGGATCCTATATTTACTGAATCTATATATGATGGAGAGCCGATACCCATAACTAATGTTGGAACAGATCGTTATCATAAGTTAATAAGAGATGCAGATCAAGAATTATATCCTGGTTGCAAGAACTTTTTAAAAACTTCTTTTCTTGTACATTTATTTCATATAAAATACTTCAATGGATGGTCTGTCAAGAGTTTTACTATGTTGCCCAAGTTATAAAAGGATACATTTCCTAAAGGTACTAGTTTACCACCATCTTATTATGAAGACAAAAAATTAGTAAAGAAATTGGATCTTTAATATGAAAAGATTCATAGCTGTTCAAATGATTGTATATTATATCGGGGAGAACATGCTGATCAAGAGTCATGCCATGCGTATGGATGTTCATGATGGGTGAAGCAAAAAGAAAAAGAGAGTGAGGGATTAGATGAACAGGATGCAACACAAATTAAGCAAAAGCCGGTGAAGGTATTACGCTATTTTTCTCTTGTACCTGGATTAAAAATGATCTATGCATCATCAAAGATAGCTTCATCAATGAGATGGCATGATAAAAGTCGTACAAAAGATAGAATGCTAAGATATCCGGTGGATAGTTTAGCTTGGAAAGCATTTGATGACAAACATCCTGATTTTGTATCTGATGCTCGTAATGTCAAACTGGGTTTAGCCAATGATGGGTTCAATCCATTTCGGACCTTAAGTTCTGTCTATAGCACCTTGCCAATTGTTCTAATTCCTTATAATTTGCCACTACGGATATGCAAGAAATAGTCTTCACTTATTTTATCAATGGTCATTCCAGGTAATAAAGGTCCAGGCAATGATATTGATGTTTTCTTACAACCTTTAATGATGAATTGAAACAATTGTGGGAGGGTATCAGTGCAATTGATGCTTCGAATGGTCAAACATTCAATCTGCGGACAGCTCTATTATGAACTATTAATGATTTTCCTACATATGCTAATTTATCTGGCCGGAGTACTAAGGGACGAGTTGCATGTCCTTCTTGTGGTGAATCAACCCATTCAATTTGGTTAAAATATGGAGGAAAGTTTTGTTATATGGGACATCGTCGATGGTTGGAGGCAAATCTTCCATTTCAATTTCAAAATGATTTATTTGATGGTATTATAGAGTTGGGATCTACTCCAATTCTACCTTCTGGTTCTGATATTCTTAGACAAATGCTTGGTATCAGACACAGTTACGATAAGATGACAAAGTCCTCTAAAAAGCGAGGAAGAAATAATGTTGAGACTTCAGCATAGGAAGAAGTATCAGAGGAAGTCAATACTTGCACCTTAGATATAGTAGTGTTCGAGGATCCATATAATTTCTTTGAAGTTGAAAATGATGATGATATAATGACAGCATCTACCCATCAGCATACTAAACAATTATGGAAGAAAAAAAGTATATTCTTTGACTTACCTTATTGGGAGCACAATATACTTCGGCATAATCTTGATGTTATACATATAAAAAAGAATGTTTGTGATAATTTGATTGGAATAATATTAAATCTTGATGGAAAGACTAAAGATAACATGAAGGCGCGTCTTGATTTAAAAGAAATGGGCATCCGATATGAACTTCATCCACAAGTGCTTACAAATGATAGAACTTATATCCCTCATGCATGTTATACAAAGTCTAGTCGAGAAAATGATCTCTTCCTGATAGTTTTAAAGAATATTAAGGTTCCTGATGGATATGCCTCAAATATTTCACGATGTGTGAATATGAAAGAGCAAAAAATTTTAAATCTTAAAAGTCATGATGGACATATGCTAATATAAGATATTCTTCCACTGGTTTTAAGATTGTCAATGCCGAAACAAGTTATTACGGTTGTTTTTCAGTTATCATCATTCTTCAAGGCATTATGTTCTAAGGTTCTTGATCCTCGGGAGCTTGATCAGTTGCAGTCTCAAGTTATACTTACGTTATATCAGATTAAAAAGATTTTTTCTCCTGTATTTTCTATGATGATGGTTCATCTACTCATTCACCTAGTTTCGGACGCTAAACTTGGTAGACCGGTACAGTACAGATGGATGTACCCTATCGAGAGGTAATGCTGTAAAACTAAAATTTCATAATTTAGATATCTTTTTCATTATTTAATGTGATATTAATAATTATAAATATCATACTTTTTGAAGGTATCTTGTACGTTTGAAGGATTATGTACGAAACAAAGTCCATCATGAGGGCTCAATAGCAGAGGGATATATTATCAAAGAGTGTTTAACATTTTGTTCAAGATATTTTGAAGGTGTAGAGACTGTATTCAATCAGCCTCAACATCATGGTGATACTATGGGGAATACAGATCTATATAATTTGCATCTTGTGGAAGATTTATAGGAAAAGCTGAAAGTATTGTTCTTGACCATAAATCCTTGTCACAAGTACACTATTATGTATTGCTACATAGTGACATAATATCTGACTATCGTAGATTAGTCTATCTATACATTGATAATACTAAATATTAGACATGTTGTTGTCAAACTTATATTTGATTGTCATGCAGTGAATTTTTAGCTGTACAACGACAAGCCAATTATTCCACTCGTCCTAATCCAAGGATTGAACAAAGATGGTTGGTTAAGTTATGTCCTAATTGGCTTGCCAATCAGGTTAGTATATATAAGTCATATAATAATTTTATATACATTTAACATCGAATAAGTGATCGATAATTGATATTATATTTTCTAGGTATCGGTACTGATGGAGAAAAATAGTTCAGCAGAACTAATAGCACTTGCTAGAGGTCCAAATTATATTATGAACAAATATAATGGTTTTATTATAAATAGCTTTAAATTTTATACCAAGGAGCGCGAGAAACTTAGAAAAACTCAGAATAGTGGTGTTATGGTAGAAGCAGATGAAAAATCTTATTATGGTGTACTTAAAGATATTTTGGAGTTGGATTATTATGGAAATTTTAAAGTTATATTATTTTGACGCAATTGGATGGATATAAATATACCAAGAGGTTTGAGAAAGGACTCAAACGGATTCATACTTGTCAATTTTTCAAGATTGATACATACAGGTGTGTTATTGAAGGATGATCCATTTATCTTTTCATCTCAAGCTCGATAAGTTTTTTATGTACAAGACTCAAAAGATAAAGAATGGGATACTGTTATTAAGATAAAACTCAGAGACTTGTATGACATGGAAAAAAGGGTGAAAGAAGATGATGATACTTACACTCAGTGTATGCCTTATAATATTGTACCAGATGATCATATAAATAATATAACCATTTTGGTTAGGTTGGATTCCGAAGAAGGTACAACTAGTTGATTATGACAAGTAAGTAGTTTATAAGATGGTTTACATTTTTGCATGAATGATTATGTTATCTTTTAAATTGTAATTCATTTCTATTATAATTTGATTATAATGTTGACTGACTTGTTTTTAAATAATGCATGTTAGGTACACCATGCCTCGAAGGATGTGATTATCAGATGTATAGTTTCAGTTTTTCCAGATCGAGGCTGGTACTTCTTCAGCACAGCAACCCGAGGGCAGTCTATCATCTTCATATCGGTCTGATGCCAGTCCCTCTATTTCTGCACATCCGGCCGATGCTAGTACCTTTCCACTTATGGACGATGCCATTCCCTCCGAGTCAACACATCACGATCCTCCTACGGATCATCCTGATGACGAGCCTATCGTCGATGACATACAGATACATGGTAATTTAATAATTTCATCCCATTTCAATTCATACATAGGAAATAGTTTTGATATATAATTTTCTATATTTTTTTGTAGATGGATCCGGGAGACTTAGGCGGAGGCGAGGACTCATACTAGTCCGTGATGTGTGGCAGTTACCTGGGGACGAGAGGATAGTCATAGAGTGCAACAAGCTAGGGTAGCCTATTAAGAAAGCTACTAGCTTGTTGACTAGTTTTCTGGGGACAATAGCATGCCGGGATCAGCTATGTCTCCTGAATTATTCGAAGTGGAACGACATGCTTCCTGCATATAAAATAGAGATGCTATGAGTTATACAGGTAAAATAATTGATATATTATTTTATATCTTAGGTTTTTAATAATTGAATTGCTTATTTCATTTAATACTTATTTTATTATTTATTTAAATTATAGAGCAAGTTCGTTCTCCCTTCAGATTCTTTTGATTTTGTGCTTAAGTCTTTTAATCGCAAGTAGAAAGAATATAGGGCGAAGTTGAAGCGAGACTACAAGCGTGAGGGTAGGACAGAGGAGCAGGTTGCAGCTACCTGTCCTCCTAATGTTCACATTCATCAGTGGAGGGAGCTGGTGCACTATTGGTTCTCCGAGAGGGCATAGGTTATGTAGCATCATCAAACACTTTGAAATTTATTAATTTTCACTTGTCATAATTATATTTGTACAATATACAACATAATTTTTAATTTTATTTTGTAGACATATTCTGCTATTGGTAGAGCTGCACGAGTAGCTCAGTCTGTTCCTCACACAGCAGGGTCCAAGAGTTATGCATGGCTCAGGCATGAGTTTGTATGTTTCTTATCCTATAATACTTTTAGTACACTTTTAGTTTTAACATCATATATCATCATATATCATACATATGCCATGTATCATGGTACGGGGGTATAAGATATGTCATTTTGGATTTTTTTATAATATTTATTCTTTATATTGGCTGATCAGCAGAGGAGGCAGCCTGGTGAGGTGGAGTTCTATCGGATGACTCACATTCACCAGGATGACAGTTTTGCTCGGGAGGAGTCCAAAGATATATATGTATTTTTTTATTTATATTATATCATGATTTATATTTTTATTTTTATTAAGTATTGATATATGAGTTTTTTATAAAACATAGGATAGGGCTACCTCTATGATCTCCGAGTGTGCTGGCGAGGGTACATCATCTACTCAGAGAAGTCGCATCGAGGCCGAGGTATTCTCAAAGTTGATGGGACCAGAGCATCTTGGATGAGTGAGGGGTTATGGGATTGGAGTTACCCCTACTCAGTTATCTGAGGTGAGTGATATACTCGGGATGCTAGAGGGAGTTATGATCAGTCCCATGTTTGTCGACTTGAGGAGGAGATAGCAGAGATCCGACAGACACGTGATGCAGACAGAGCAGAGATGCAGACCATTAGGTCTCAGCTTGAGCATGTTACATATGTACTGCATATGTTCATGTCATCACAGGCAAGTAATTATTTATTAATTTTGTATGTATCTAATAATTTAGAATATATATTGTTGCCATCAAGATCGTCGTGGCCCGTAGCTGCTGTCGGCATCGGAGCGCACCTCTTTCGCTGTCTCGCCGTCCGGTAGTCCTGGACCTGCAAAACAGGGGTTAGTGTCCCGGGTCGGGGTTTCCGGCGGGAGCACTCTGATGGTCAAGTCAGTGGCGATCCAGGGGAACAGATTCTCCTGATCGGGCCCCTCTTGATGGACTCCGTGCTAGGAGGAGTGAATAGTAAGAAAATGAAGACGAAAATGCAGCAGGGGGAGAACAACGGCGAGGATAGAGGGGTTTTCTATTCTGCCACCTCTTCTTGTTTCCCTAGCTTTTTCTTTTAGTGGTGGTGATGGTGGCACTTTGCCCTCTTGGTTGAGCTTGCACTTGTGGTGGTGTTGGTATTGTGTTACCTTCTCCCTTCCGGGGGTGTCAATTGTTCTTTGTAGTCATAAAATGGTCGTTGGATGCTTGCCTTGGGATCCTCGCTGGGCTGGTAGGCGCGTGCGACGGGATTCCGTGCCATGGACGAGACGTCTTTCTTAACATACGGTAGGGAAAGCTTCCATTCGTTCTGACATCTTCTTCGATCACTCCATTCCGGGAAGCTTGGCAGAGCCTCGATTCGAGGGTTGCCGCCCTCAGGGTTTGTGCCCTCTGATTGGCCCATCATCCTGGAAGTACGGGCGAACAGGCAGTTATTGCGGTATGGTGGGCGCTGCCCCGTATTCCTTGGGCGGCTCGCCGGCATCCTGGGATGGCGATGCCCACGTCCGAGCTAGGGCTAAGCTGGGATGGCAGTGCTTACTCTGACCTAGACGCCTCGAGATTGCGGGTTTACCTTGGTGGAGGAGGGCAGAGTGCGGGCCCAGTCCAGAGGGCTCGCGCTCGGAAAGGCTCCACGTGTCGGATGAGGGCTGAGCTCGACTCCGACCACAGGACTCAACCTCCGAGGGTCTCGCTCTGGAGGGCAGAGTGTGATCCCAATCTAGAGGGCTCGCGCTCAGAGAGGCTCCACGTGGCAGAGGAGGGCTGAGCTCGACTCCGACCACAGGGCTCAACCTCCGAGGGTCTCGCTTTGGAGGGCAGAGGATGGGCCCGGTCCAGAGGGCTCGCGCTCGGAGAGGCTCCACGTGGCGGAGGAGGACTGAGCTCGACTCCGACCACAGGGCTCAACCTCCGAGGGTCTCGCTCTGGAGGGCAGAGGATGGTTCCGGCCTAAGCATCCCGAGCTTGCGGGGCCGACCTAGCGGAGGATGGAGCTCGACTCAACTCAGCTCGACAAAGCGGTCCGAGATGGAAAGTTGACTTGGCATCCGACGTGGCGGCCTCCTTTGATGTGGCGCCTGTCAGCTCCCTCACGTCAGCGATCTCGCCACATCATATATAATGTATGTATAATAGTTATATGTATATCTTGTAGGTTCTTGATGCATCTTCGAGTTGCAGACTTGATGATGACCAGCCTCCCGCAGATTAGTGATGCCATCTATTTTTTTTTATTATTTTTGTATGTCTTTTTATTTATTTGAACTTGGATTGATACTTTTATATATATATATATGTAACTTTTTATAATTAGTTTGTGTTTGTGTATGTTGGATGTGATACAGGTTTGAATGTTTTCATTTGTTTGTGTATGTTGGGTGTGATACATGTTTGAATGTTTTCATTTGTTTGTGTATGTTGTATGTGATACAGGTTTGATAATGCATATAGGTTGATGTATGTATTTTATGTATATAAGTATAGCTATTTATTTTTTTTAAAAAAAATAAATCTGTCGATGCTTTAAAGCGTCGCTAACTGCCAACGCTTTTAAAAAGCGTCGCTAGGTTTAAAAACCTAGCGACGCTTTAAAGCATCGAAAAACTCAAATTTAGTGATGCTTTAAAGCGTAGGCAAATGCCGACTTTTTTAACAAGCATCGGCAGGTGGCGTCCCATGTTTACATAGCTGACACTTTTGCGATGCTTTAAGAAGCATCGGGAGCTTTCTTGGCGATGCTTAAAAGCATTGGAAAAGGCCAAAAAAAGCGTCGGTAAAGGCCTATTTCACTGTAGTGTTAACTGAATTCAGTTAGATAGGCCTTAGACGGTTAGTTCTATTAGAAACTAACTCGTACATATAGTAATGGTGATAGGTTATTCTAGTAGGATAACTACCTCATTTCTTGTCGTCTTCATCTTTTTTATGCTTGATCAGCAATGATGTGATGGTTGACCTCTATGTGTTGATCTGCCTTCGTGTGCCGGTCGGCACTTGCATGTTGGTCGGCTCTGTGAGTTGATCGGCTCTTTATGTTAAGGTCAGCCTTCACGTGGTGGTCGACCTTTGCAAGAAGATCAACCACTTACATTTCTTCAGCTTCTAGGCCTGTTTTGGCCTTTTCCTTATTTCTTAGGCCTGATCTGGCTTTTAACAAGTTGATCAGTGTGATTTGTCCCAACATGATCAATTGGAGATTCTTGTGGAGAATCATCCACCAAAGAATTGTGCCGAGAGGGTGTCCTCCAATAGATGTTTTTTATAGGAATAGCCACGTCAAATAAATAATATGGGAGCTTTAAAAAAAATTTGAGATATTTTGCAGTATTTAAAAAGTATTACAGGACATTGTGTATGGTTAAATATCGTCCATCATAAAATAAATAATTATTCAAACATTTATAAAATTTGTAAATATTTTTTAAATATTTTAATATTCATGTAGCCATCCATAAATAATGGATGAATTCAACGAGGGACAGTATTTTAGGATATCTTTTAAGTTCCATGGAGGATACCACCCAGGTGGTAGCCCAAGTGAAAGGAGCATTGTCACATATTCCATACCTCCACTACAGTAAAACAGGAAAAAGGCGACCGTTTTCTCCCGACACTTCGGTGAAGCACTGGGAAGACCCAGGAACCCGCCGACGGTTCCTGGAAGCGGCGGGAAGCTTTGAAATCCGCCGACACTTATAAGCATCGGAAAATAGCGCATATTTAGCGACGCTTATAAGCGTCGCCATCCATGGAAGCCCAAGGTCTGAAATCCGCCGACGCTTGAAAGCGTCGGCAATTCTCCACAACCCGCCGACACTTTTTGGAAGCGTCGGCAATTCCCCTCAACCCGCCGACGCTTAAAAGCGTCGGTGGAAAGCATCGCCGGACTTCTTTTAACCATCCTCCCAGCCTGAGCCCTAGTTTTCCGCCGCCGCCCCTAAAATTTCTTCCTCCTCCCTCTCCCTCCTCCTTCATCTCCGGTGCACTGCCCGAGCCGACCACCACCTCCTCCCTACCGGCCCACCGATCGAAGCCCCTCCCTCTCCACCGGCCTTTGTTGTATCCCACAGGTTTTTTTTTTTTCCTCTCGATCCATTAATTTTTGTTGTTATTTTTGTTTTGTAGAATACATATATATATATATATATATATATATATATATATATATATATATATATATATATATATATGCGTATCCATATATTTCTGTGCGCAAGTGAGTATATGCATATAGATTATGTGTATGCATATAGTTGCTTGGGGTTTCAGATTTTTGTGCATGAATCTTCTAAAACCTAGAACTCAAGTTGAATAGCTTGAGATTTTTTTCTTCCATTAACCCAGACCCTATACCACCTTGAATCGGCTTTGGATTAGGTTAATGGGTTACTTGCCCCATTGATACCCTGAATCTTCTAAAACATCAGCAAGTTTCACGTGTTTTCTATGTTTATATATTTTTTATAATTTTAAAAATGAATGATTCACAATTATTATCTTCTTATGAGACAATCATGATTCAAGATTAATTATTTTCTTCTTATGAGACACTTAGGGAGTAGTATAGAGTATTGATCCATATAACTCAAATAGAACCTAAGCAACAAATTAGGCATTTTAATTTTATATTGATTCCATTTTTAAATTTTTTTAATTTTTTAAAATTAATTTTTTAGTGTAAATTTGTTCCACTTAATTGATCCAATAGTTGGACTAGTGATCCGACGACCTAGACCTTTAGCTGTGTCAGTTTCCCATCATGTTTCAATAACTATGCAGTGGTGGGTAAATAACTATCATAACTCTAAAAAAAGAATAAGGTGCCTTACCTACTTACTTGGCATGGGGTGTTTCATCCAAAAGCATGTTAATAACCTAGTTTCTCACAATCCTTTCTCTAAGTTTTATAAGAAATGAGCTAGTTTTCTTGGCACTTCCTCATAAATGGGAAAAGCAATAGGCTTTTAATTGGACATAATCAGCTATCATATAATTGCTATTAAGCTCTCATCTTCGGCATTTCTTGGCATCATTGGCCAAAACATCAAACTATGTGAATAAAATTACCTATATTTATCAAATCTAGTGCATTGTGCACTTGCAGCTTGGATCGGATCTAAATGAATCGGGTCGAGTCGAGTCTAAATGGATTGGATAGGATCTACATGAATCGGGTCGAGTCGGGCCATGGATTAACCCGACCCATTTGCAGCCTTAATCATATCCTAATTATTTTAATTGCCAAGCAACATATTATATGGTACGTGTATTGATGGATAGATGACTCCTTGTTTTATTGCACATGCCGATGAGCTTACCTAACCTACCCATAATTATTAGTAGACTAACGTCTACCCAGCACAATATCCGACACTAAAATAACTTACAGTTAATGTTGATAAATTAGAGTTGCTACTAATGATAAGGACTTGTATTGAATGAAGCCATTTTCTCAGTTATAGAACTTCAATATGGGAACGACCATGTTATCTATACTCATGCCAAGCATTCCAGACCAACCTTTTTCTAATTGCCCCATCCATAAACATAGGCTCCTAACATTATTATACTATTATCTTGTTCCTTTCTTTTCCAATAAGAAGGGTGCACTACAATACTAAAATTGCTATTGTTAGATTGTGGTATGTACATTATTTTTATTATTTATTGTTCTTTTTCTTAGTAGATTATTTCTGTTTATTTATAAATTTCTTGGTATATACCTGCATCTTACTGAACATGTTATGCTTTAGGGTTAGTTTCATTATTGCAAATCTTTGATTTCAATACCATCTGTAGCTTTGTTACGATCAATTGTGATATTTTAGATATTTTTTAAAAAACTTGCATTGCATAGAAACATAGACCCGTCAATTGATCAAAGTACATATTCTACAGTATCCGTACAATTATTTTATTTTTGTACGGATGGGAGAAATATATATAATGGTCAATTGAATGTCTAGTTTGGACAGTTTAAGAATTGCAAATAATTTTATAGGTGCTTACAGTAATCAAACAGTACGGATAGAGTTCTAGATATATTTTGGATATCATTTCCTTTTAGTTCTCCTCATACATATTTATTTGTATGAGAAGAACTAAGGGGAAATGCTGCCGAAATTTTTCTGGAACTTCTATTGCGTATCCTTTGGTTACTGTAAATGACCTATATAATTAATGCAATTCTTGAATGGGATAGGACCTCTTTACTTATTAGTCGATGATAGGGTGCATTTAATAATACTATAATTGATCTATTGAATAAACTTATTTTAAATTTATTATGTTCTTATAAATAATTGTTTATTTCAGTTAGCTTTTTCTTATAATGGATAAGAGTTGGATAACTAAACCAAGGAATAGCAAAGAATATCTGGATGGAGTACAGAATTTCATTAAATTTGGTATGGAGAGAAGTAGTATCAGTGGGAAGATTTTATGTCCATACCGAAAATGTGTAAATCCCAATTCTCTATATCCAAATATTGTTGAAGAACAATTGGTATGGAATAATTTTTTAAGAGGTTATACTGAGTGATTTTTTCATGGAGAGTCAAGGTTACAATCTACATGTAACCAAACCTCTAACATGGAACATATATCTGATTTTGGATCCAGTAACCAACAAAAAAATCTTGCAAGAGATGATGGTATCAGGGATTTGCTCAGAGATGCTTTTGAATATGATGCTCAACATCTTAGAGATTGCAGTGGAGGACAAGTAGCAGCTGGGTTACCTAAGGATCTTATATTTACTAAATCTATACATGATGGAGAGCCGATACCCCCAAGTCATGTTGGAACAGATCGTTATCAGAAGCTGATAAGAAATGCAGATCAAGAATTATATGCCGGTTGCAAGAACTTTTCAAAAATTTCTTTTCTTGTGCATTTGTTTCATATAAAATACTTGAATGGATGGTCTGGCAAGAGTTTTACTATGCTGCTCAAGTTGTTAAAGGATGCATTTCCTGAAGGTACTAGTTTACCAACATCTTGTTATGAAATCAAAAAACTAGTAAAGGAATTGGATCTTGGATACGAAAAGATTCATAGCTGTCCAAATGATTGTATATTATATCGGGAAGAACATGCGGATCAAGAGTCGTGCCATGTATGTGGATGTTCACGATGGACGAAGCAAAAAGAAAATGAGAGTGAGGGATATAAATATCATACTTTTTGAAAGTATCTTGTACGTTTGAAGGATTATGTACGAAACAAAGTCCATCCTGAGGGCTCAATAGCAGAGGGATATATTGCTGAAGAGTGTTTAACATTTTGTTCAAGATATCTCGAAGGTGTAGAGACTGTATTCAATCGACCTCAACATCATGGTGATACTATGGAGAATACAGATCTATACAAATTTGCATCATCTGGAAGATTTATAGGAAAAGCTGAAAGTATTGTTCTTGACCATAAATCCATGTCACAAGCACACCGTTATGTATTGTTACATAGTGATATAATATCTGACTATCGCAAGTTAGTCTATCTATACATGGATAATACTAAATATTAGACATGTTGTTGTCAAACTTATATTTGATTGTCATGCAGTGAATTTTTATCTGTACAACGACAAGCCAATCATTCCACTCGTCCTAATCCAAGGATTGAACAAAGATGGTTGGTTGAGTTATTCCCTAATTGGCTTACTAATCAGGTTAGTATATATAAGTCATATAATAATTATATATATATATTTAACATCGAATAAGTGATCGATAATTGATATTATATTTTTTAGATACCGGTACTGATGGAGAAAAATAGTTCAGCAGAACTAACTGCACTTGCCAGAGGTCCAAATTATATTGTGAACAAATATAATAGTTTTATTAAATGGCTTTAAATTTCATATCAAGGAGCGCGAGAAACTTAGAAAAACTCAGAACAGTGGTGTTATGGTTGAAGCCGATGGAAAATCTTATTATGGTATACTTAAAGATATTTTGGAGTTGGATTATTATGAAAATTTTAAAGTTGTATTATTTCGATGTGATTCGGTGGATATAAATACACCTAAAGGTTTGAAAAAGAACTCAAACGGATTCATACTTGTCAATTTTTCAAGATTGATATATACGGGTGTGATGCGGGACAGTGATTGGACTGGATCGCTGGTGAGCATGAAAGTCACCAGGGATTAGGATTTGCAAAGGAGGAAAGAAGAGGGTGCAGGGTTAAGATAAAATACTGGGGTTCACATAGATTCCCCAAGAAGAACAAGCACATAGCAAAGGGGCTCACACAGATGCCCTAGAAGAACAAGCACATAGCAAAGGGGCTCACATAGATGCCCTGGGCTCACACAGATGCCCAAAATCAGGGATCACACAGAAACCCTGGGAAGATGGAGAAGGGATCATACAGATACCCTAGGAGCACACAGATCCTTCACACAGAACAATAGAAATTTTATTCATCCATCCTCCTGTTACAAAAGGCTGAGGGTGGTATTTATAGATTTTCCAACCCTCATTTGAATTTGAATACAAGATAAAAAGATAAGAACGAATCAAATTCAAATATAAGATAGGATAAGATAAGCCTATCCATATATCAATCCTAACCAACCAAATCCTAAATCAAATTCAAATATAAGATAGGATAAGATAAGCCTATCCATATATCAATCCTAACCAACCAAATCCTAATTCAAATTTTAAATAAAAGATAAATCCTAAATAAATTTATTCCAAAAATGCTTCAAGATCTGTGCCACTCCAAGAATTATGCTTGCTTCAAGATCCGTGCTTGAGATGTCCCCATCATTCTCCTACGGTGGGGTGAACTCGACTCCATCGAATCAGGCTGAGCGAGGTTGATGGAACTGAAACCAATCAAAAAGGACTCCGATGCTGAGCGAGGTTGATGACGTTGGCGGCCATGGCGGAGGAATGAGGCTAGCCAACGGAGAGCACTGAGGTGATCTGGTGGAGCATTCGATCTGAAGCTTGAGGGCGACGATGAATCAGGTGTTGGGGTCGCCGGCTGTAGGTAGGGGAGATGTCGTTGACGGAGAGAAGAAGATGACCGCCGGTGGGCTCGGAGGTGATCTCTCCGGTGAGGTCGGCGGACCAGTCTTTCACGGAGCGGCTGGGAGTTGGGGTTGAGGACGGCTGGGGGGAGAATGGTCCGACGTCGATGTTGGGGAAGGATCCGTGGACGAGATTTGAAACAGGGAGGAAAGAGAACAATGGGCCGGTGATGAAGAAGAAAAATCCTAATCCTTTAGCTCTGATACCACTTGATGCGGGACAGTGATTGGACTGGATCGCTGGTGAGCATGAAAGTCACCAGGGATTAGGATTTGCAAAGGAGGAAAGAAGAGGGTGCAGGGTTAAGATAAAATACTGGGGTTCACATAGATTCCCCAAGAAGAACAAGCACATAGCAAAGGGGCTCACACAGATGCCCTAGAAGAACAAGCACATAGCAAAGGGGCTCACATAGATGCCCTGGGCTCACACAGATGCCCAAAATCAGGGATCACACAGAAACCCTGGGAAGATGGAGAAGGGATCATACAGATACCCTAGGAGCACACAGATCCTTCACACAGAACAATAGAAATTTTATTCATCCATCCTCCTGTTACAAAAGGCTGAGGGTGGTATTTATAGATTTTCCAACCCTCATTTGAATTTGAATACAAGATAAAAAGATAAGAACGAATCAAATTCAAATATAAGATAGGATAAGATAAGCCTATCCATATATCAATCCTAACCAACCAAATCCTAAATCAAATTCAAATATAAGATAGGATAAGATAAGCCTATCCATATATCAATCCTAACCAACCAAATCCTAATTCAAATTTTAAATAAAAGATAAATCCTAAATAAATTTATTCCAAAAATGCTTCAAGATCTGTGCCACTCCAAGAATTATGCTTGCTTCAAGATCCGTGCTTGAGATGTCCCCATCAGGGTGTGTTATTGAAGGATGATCCATTTATCTTTTCATCTCAAGCTCGACAAGTTTTTTATGTACAAGACTCGAAAGATAAAGAATGTGCTACTATTATTAAGACAAAATCCAGATACTTGTATGACATGGGAAAAATGGTAGAAGAAGAAGATGATGATACTTACACTCAGTGTATACCTTATAATATTGTGCCGGATGATCATATAAATGATACAACCATTTTGGTTATGTTGGATTCCGAGGAAGGTACAACAGGTTGATTATGACAAGTAAGTAGTTTATAAGATGGTTTACATTTATGCATTAATGATTATGTTATCTTTTAAATTGCAATTCATTTCCGTTATAATTTGATTATAATGTTGACTGACTTGTTTTTAAATAATGCAGGTTAGGTACACTATGCCTCGAAGGAAGCAATTAGCAAATGTACAGTTTCAGTTTTCCCAGACCGAGGCTGGTACTTCTTCAGCACAGCAGCCCGAGGGCAGTCGATCAGTTTCACATCGGTATGATGCCAATCCCTCTATTTCTGCACATCAGGCCGATGCTACTACCTCTACACCTCAGGATGACGCCATTTCCTCCGAGTCCGCACATCATGATCCTTCTATGGATCATCCTGATGATGAGCCTATCGTCGATGACATACAGATACATGGTACATAATTTAATAATTCTATCTCATTTCAATTCATGCATATGCAATAGTTTTGATATACAATGTTCTGTATTTTTTTTTTGTAGATGGATCCAGGAGACTCAGGCATAGGCAAGGACCCACATTAATCCGTGATGTGTGGCAGTTACCTGAGGGTGAAAGGATAGTGATAGAGTGCAACAAGCTAGGGCAGCCTATTAAGAAAGCTGCTAGCTTGTTGACTAGCTTTCTAGGGACAATAGCACGCTGTGGTCAGCTATGTCTCCTGAATTATTCGAGGTGGAACAACATGCTTCCTGCATATAAAATAGAGATGCTACGAGTTGTGCAGGTAAAAAAATTAATATATTATTTTGTATCTTAGGTTTTTAACAATTGAATTACTTATTTCATTTAATATTTATTTTATTGTTTATTTAAATTACAGAGCAAGTTTGTTCTTCCTTCAGATTCATCTGATTTTGTGCTTAAGTCTCTCATCAGATTCATCTTTTCATTTGTTTGTGTATGTTGGATGTGATACAGGTTTGAATGTTTCATTTTTATAATGTATACAGGTTATGGGTTTGTATATATGGCTGTTTATTTTTTTTAAAAAAAAAAAAATCTACCGATGCTTTAAAGCGTCGCTATACCTGGAACTGGCGACGCTTTAAAGCGTCGCTAGGGTTTAGTCTAGCGACGCTTTAAAGCATCGCTAAAACTGGAACTGGCGGTGCTTTAAAGCGTCGCTAGGGTTTAGTCTAGCGACGCTTTAAAGCATCGGTAAATAAAAATTTAGCGACGCTTTTTATAAGCGTCGGCAGGTTGCGTCCCAATGCTTGCATAGGCGACGCTTTACAAAACATCGAGAGATTATTTAGCAACGCTTAAAAGCGTCGGGAAAGGTCAAAAAAAGCATCGCTAAAGCCCAGATTCACTGTAGTGCACCTAGACATGGGATGTGATATTGACTAGCAAATTTCTAAACTCAAACTTTCTTCATAATACTTGGGTTGGGACTGAATGATATACTCACCACAGACAAAGAAATGGGTTAATATCCATTAATTCCGTTGGACTGCGTCCTAGTTTGGTAATGTTAAAGCAAAAGAACTTTGAAGCTGACTGTGATCTTATGTTTACAGGAGATATTTTTAATATAATTGTGTTCTGACTTGCATAGCATAACCACCATCGCATCTATTCATGACATATCTTCTGCAAATTTTAAAATTCTAGTCACTGTATTTTACCATTCTTATGATCCATCAAACCAAGAATTTGTCATGTAATATATATTGCCACATATGTATTGGCCAGTAGAAACCTGGCTGCCCAAAGAAAAGTCCAAAGCATGATCAGCAGGCCTGTCAAAAACCATTTAGCACATATCTACCAATTGAACCAGATGCTTAATTTGATTGCAAAATAACCATCATCAGTAAATATCATGTCATATGGAAATTTTAACGATCACAAAATTTGTATACAAGAAAAAAAAAAAAAAAAACTCGATATCAGAAACGAGAAGCAAATACCATATACACCAAGCCAAAAAAAAAAACCCAGTTTAATGAGCCTAATTCATTCTCCAAGCTCATCTATGGTGCTAAGACTCATTCTACTGAACCGACCTACCAATTTAAGCCGTAAAGAAGCACCCATCCTTGTCTTCTTTTTTGATTCAGGAATCTCATAACTGAATTCATCAAATTTCTCCAACCTAGGAATCTCCTCTTTTTCAGACGCTCCACCCACCGCCACGACCGGCATAACTTGAATCATCCGCCGCCGGTGGCCTCTCTTCCCCTCCACCGCGGCCAACGCCAAGCTAGCCTTGACGGCGAGCGCTGCCATATCCGAACCCGTTAGCCCGTGCTCGAGCTTCGCAACCGGGAGCATAAAATACAACTGACCGAGCTCAAGCGACTGGTTCGAACCCAACGCCGGGATGTCGGCATCGATGTAGAGCTCATCGGAGCTGCAAAGAAAGCAGGAGGGGTGGAGGGAGCCGAGGACCTCGTAAACTTTAACTGCAGTAGAGTAGTCTCTCAGAGAGCCATCCGTGCAAACAACTCTGGCCGTGGGAGGCTGAACCCAATCGGTGATGGTGATGGAGGAGAAGCAAGAGCCCATTAAACGTATGATCAAAAGGAAAGCTAGATATTATGCTTATGTTTAAAGATGAGGGAAGAGCTAGCTTTCTGTTATATAAGGAGGGGTTTGGCAAGGAAACATGAAGGTGAGGAGAGCAAAGGCGTCACAAAAAAAAAAAAAAACAAAGAAACTTCGAAAAGGAGAGGAACGAGGGAAAAAAAAGTGAATCTTTGGGTCATGGGTGACGAATAGAACTAGGCCTCCTCGCTCCTGAGGTAGCCGGACGTTACACGGCTTTGTGTACGATTGTGTCCGGTTACACCGAACTCTTGACCGGTACCACTTCGCCCATTTTCACTGTTGCCGTCTTTCTGGACTCGGGTGCTGGTCCCCCTCCCAAGCTCTCTGCTAACGCTTACACGTGTGGGTGCATTTTTTTATTCAACGAAACAGTCGAGCAACAATTTTAAAATAAATATAATAAAAAATAATTAAATAATAAAATATTTTTAAATGATCTAAATATGTTTTTCATATAAAATCAGAAAGTATCAACAAAATGAGTAATGATAAATAATACCGTTCAACTAGCCGCTGTATTGGTTTCATGTAAAACATGCCTGAGCACCCCTGAATTTTTTTTTTTATTGTTTATTTTTTTTTGGCCGTGTGCAATGAGGTCGCGGGCATCCAGTGGGAGCTCTTGTAAAGCGGTTAAAGAGGTGAACTCCGCGTACGGTCAAGTTCACACTATAACCTATCATTTTTTTTATTTAGAGCGATTATATATATATATATATATAGTGGAACTGTAGGTTATCATTGGTTTCACTCGATGCACTACCCCCAAAATTTTGACCGACCGTACTTTCCTACGTTGCGGCGCGGTTTCGTTCTTGTACGTAGAGAACCATTGCGTCTTGGTGAGCTACGGTCAACTATGGGGCAGGACACGAGACGGCGTTTCTTGCACGCAGCATGAGAGGCTCCCAGCTCTTGCGCAATAAACTTGATGAAGTACAAAAGAAACGAGTGGATGATTAGTACTGAAAAGTCACGGTTAGCAGCCCGGCTGATTGAGAAAATTATCCCCATCTGATTGAGAAAATTATACCTGTTTTGACGCCAAAATTCCTATTAACGCAGCACGTCTGCTCGAGAAAATTATACCTATGATGCCAAAATCCCTGATAGCAACACATTAGCTCGAGAAAATTATACCTGTTGTTGCCAAAATCCCTGTTAGCAGCTCATGTGCTTAAAAAAATTATACCTACATTATAAGAAAAATCAGATTTAGCAATCAATTTTTCGATTGCTAATAATTAAAAATCGGTTGCTAAATTAATTTACAACCGATTTTGCAACCAAAATTAGTCGGTTGCAAAAGTATAGGTTGCTAAAATTTGTTACCGATTTTTTTCGACGGCAAAATTTAGCAATCGATTTTGACATAATTTTTTTGAAAAAAAAAATCAAAAAATATAAAAAAATTCTGAAAAAAAATTGGTTGCTAAATCGGTTGCTAAAAAAAATCCATAAAAAATAAAAAAAATCGGTTGCTAAATCGGTTGGTAAAAAAAAAATTCAGAAAAAATAAAAAAAAATTGGTTGCTAAATCAGTTGCTAAAAAAAATCCAGAAAAAATAAAATAAAATCGGTTGCTAAATCGGTTGCTAAAAAGAAAAAATAAAAAAAATCGGTTGCCAAATCGGTTGCCGAAAAAAAATCCAGAAAAAATTAAAAAAATTGGTTGCTAAATTGGTTGCTGAAAAAAAATCCAAAAAAAAAAAAAAAAATCGGTTACTAAAAAAATCTAGAAAAAAATAAAAAAAATCGGTTGCTAAAAAAAAATCCAGAAAAATAAAAAAAACTGGTTTCTAAACGGTTGCTAAAAAAATCCTGACAAAATAAAAAAAAAAAATCGATTGCTAAAAAAAAATCCAGAAAAAATTTTAAAAAAAATTGGTTGCTAAATCGTTTGCTAAAAAAAAAAACCCAGAAAAAATAAAAAAAAACTCGATTGCTAAAAAAAAAAATCCAGAAAAAATAAAATAAAATCGGTTGCTAAATCGGTTGTTAAAATTGAATAATTTAAAAAAAATAACGAAATATGAATTTTTTTCCTGAATTTACAAATTTAAGCTGAGATATATAAAGCATATATTCATTTCAACATTAGCTACAAATCATTGAGAATGGTTCAATCACATCCATTAGACACAATGGCAACATATAAAGTATCCATTAGACAACTTAGGCACAAATCAGATATTCATTTCAAGGGTTCAATCACATCAAATTATCCAAAAATAACAGCTACATACACCAAATGGGTTTAATCGGAATTGAATACCAGGTACAAAATGAAGGTAAAACAACCAAAAATTCTATAAGTCATAACTTGAACGCTGTAATTAATCGTCAGATTTAAAGAAAAATAATAAAATTCAGAAGCTCGGGATTGCCTCTTTTTCTATATTTAGAAGGGTCTAAGGCAACAAATGGTTGCTTTCTAAAAGAGCAAGCCATCCAAATTTGCAACACCATTTAGATCATTGCAAAACGGTCTGATCCAGCATACACTTTCAGCATTTGAAGCATCATGAAGATATCAAGACAACTCATCACAGCCTCTAGCCGTAGGTAACAATTGAAAATCAATGAAATTAAATGCACAATAAAACAGCAAAAATCGAACAAAACTTTCAAACAATAAGATTCAGAAGCTTAGGATTGCCTCTTTTTGTACATTGCAAAGGATCTAAGGCAGCAAATGGTTGCTTGTAAAAAGAGCAAGCCATCCAAATTTGCAACACCATTTAGATCCTTGCAAAATGATCCGATCCAGCATACACTTTCAGCATTTGAAGCATCACGAAGATACCAAGGCAACTCATCACAGCCTCTAACTGCATGAAATAAGAGGAGATAATTATTGAAAATGCATAATAAAACAACAAAAACAACATCAAGATTTGCAGTTCATAATACAAAGCTAAACAAATAACGATAACAAGAGATGCAGTTCATAATATAATGCAAAACATATAAGAGTAATCATAATACAAGTTAAACATATAACATTAAGAAGAGGTGCAGTCCATAATATAATGCAAAACTTATAAGAATAATAATTGGAGCAAGATAATATGCATAATGTGCTAATGCTCCTATTCCTCCTCATTCTCGTCCTCCTCAGCATCATCCTCCTCCTCGCCCCGCTGTGATCCTTGTCCATAATACATCTGATAAGGATCGACTCCAGTTCGTTGCGAAGGATTACAACTAAAAGCATGAGTTGCAGGAGTTGCTGCAGGTTGAAAATTTATGTTGGCTAATATATCCTGCAAAATTCGTTCATTGTGTTCAACTCGCCTCTGCAGTTTATCCCTTTCTTGCTCAGCAGCTTGTACCCGAGCATTTACTTCTTTGACTTCGTCTTCAACCTGCTTCCATACTTGCTCCTGGAATTCTTTACTATTCAACTATTGTACGGGAAATGAAGATTGTCCTGGAAATTTTGAAGTTGGCATCAGTGCAGTGGACTCTAATCCTAGCCCATACACTTTTCCTTTCTTATTTCCACCAACAATATGTATCCATACATCCAATTCTAATGGCGGAGTTTGCTGCAGGCTAGAATCAGCACTGCTTTGACTTTGTGACTCTTCCATGTTCCGTCTAAATTCAGACTGAAATTAATTTAATTAAGTTAGTATTAAAAAAAATTATAATAACTTAAAAATTTAACTTACGCAAATATGCTCTAATCTCCTGTTAACCCATATCTTATCCTTCCTCTGATGGGTATGAATAAATAGCTCAGATGGAGAAGGCACAGTGCTAGTCTTCGAAGTCTGTAACTCGTAGAACAAGATATTTTATTAATATGAATTGTAAATATATTAAAGATTTCGGTTGGTATTGCTTACCAAATTGTATCTGTGCTGGGATGTAGTGATCGAGCCACAGGTATGACGTGAAGGACCAAAATCATCAGTATCAGAAGCCTTATTTGCTGTTGCTTTTTCTGACTTCTCCTGATATTGGGCAGTGCGCCAGTGCTCACATAATCTATTCCATACAAGTTCTCCTAGCCATGGCGGTCTCTCCATATCTCTTCTAGCAGTAGCAAGGAGATTTTTAAGTCGAGCCGCACCACGTCTTTCAAAATTATGACGTGCCCACATATCATTCGGTGGCTGAAACTGATATCTCCTCTATTGCAAATTCAACAACCGGTTAAATAATAATAATAAAATTCAAAATTCATTTATATCTATCAAAGCAAAATTACTTGCCTTGAACTCATCAAACCACATATCCTTTACACCGTGCAGTATTTTTTTCCATGATACCCATGGCTCCTCAAAATGGCTCCTCATTATGTATGTAATGGCATTGGCAGCTGGATGAGATGGTAAAAACCTACAAAATTTAAGTCAATCAACAAATCTGATACAACCCACAAATATGATACAACTTAAAAATTTTCTAACAGGGAACATAAGACTATTACCCCTCTCCATCTAGGATCAGTACAGCCCTGCCATCACTGGATGAATAATGAGATGCTAAATGAATCGCACTGGTGGATGAATGAGAAGATGATGAACAAATTGCAGCCGATCCTAACTAAGGAGATGATGAATGGACTGTAGGAGATGTAGAATAAGTAGGGGGTGGTATAGTATACATGATAGGGCATAGAGCATGAATAGGAGGCCCTGAATATAATGGAGGTGACAACGTGCCTCCTGGTGAACAGGCGTAGTAGTAGTATGTGGTGGACTAATGAGTGGAGACGCAGGAAAAGTGAAAAATGCAGGTGTGATAGTGGATGATGGGGATGGGATAGTAACGGAGAGACGATGCCTCCTCCCATGACCCCTAGATGATGATGCAGGACTGTTTCCGGATTGATCTGCCATCTACAAACAAACATAAAGAATTTAAGTCAACTTCATGAATAATATGATAAAGCAGTTAAATACAGTCCGTACATATAAAATTAAGGGTCTGCTTATACAATTACTATTCATTATCAGAAGAACTTCCATGTTGGTCATGCACGGTATCATCCTCTTGGCTAGAATCAAAATCGTCATTCCGTTCTTCATCTTCATTATCTATGTTCAAATTCGTATCGACGATTCTGTCAACTTCTTCAAAAATACAGTCGTTGTCGACCAAATTTTCAACTATATTATCATGTGGTATACTATTCACATGAGATATTGTATCCTCTTGGTAAGCAATCTCAATTGTATATCGATCATCCATGGTACGTCTCGGTCTAGTCATAATTATAACCCATAAATGTTGCTTGTCCCTTAACTTCTCAGGATATGGTAGATAGTATACCTGAATCACTTTTTGTGCAACTATAAAGGGATCGTATCTTGAATACCTTCTGCTGTGCCAGATCTCAACGATCCCGTAATCTTTAAGCACTTTCATGCCACGATTCAATACCGTATCAAACCATTCACAATTAAATAACATTACCTGTTTCATTGGATGGCCAGGATATTCTACTTGAATTATTTTCTTAATTATGCCGTAGTAATAATTGTGTTCTGCAGCTTGTTCTGAACCTTTGACGCACACTCCACTATTAATTATTTTTTTATAGCTACTCCATTCATCTGTGTGAAACTTATAACGGTTGACAAAATATGTCTGCCATGTAAGAACCTTTCTTTTTGGACCCCATGCCAAATCATGGAAATATCGATTATTTACTTGACTCTGTGGATTATGAACCTACACATGATATAACGAAAATGCATACATGCCATTACGCATCGATATAACATAATTCGATAGACATATACCACAATTCGAAGAAGCACATACAAAAGACCTAAACCAATATTGTCTCATCTATACGGTTGGTTTAGATCAAGGTTTCATCAATCAAACATTGAAAACATTTTTAGTTCCCACAATCAGAAAGCAGCAATCCAAGTTTTGCCTAAACTTTGAAAGAACTGAGAAAAAGGATATCATACCACAATCTAAACACTCAAGTTTTGCAGATAAAATAATTTATCTTAACAATACTTGGTAAAAAATAAAACAATCTTAATAGTGTCAATGGACATCAATAAACAAAATCCACAAGTCAAAAAATAGTATTGTCATTAACTAAGGTTGCCCACTCAAACTATAAATTAAAGCAAGTATTCATTCGTGAGACCATGACAAATGACAGTTTCCAATAAAAGGTAGATCTACATTCTTAAAATTTTATAACAAACAAGGTGGCAAGCATAACAATTACAAAATATTTAAATGCTTTGTACAATGATGCAAAATATTTAAAAAAGACAATATTAGCTGCACGAGAATTGACAGGGCTGATGGACCATGGACGCTGCCGGATGATACAAAACTAAAACATAGACTATAGCAATTACCTGCACGAGATCAGGAGATATCTGAACAAAAGGCTTTAAAAAAAAATGAAACAATATAGACAGCGATACCAGAATCTGGCGGGGCTCGGAGTTGAGGAAGGGAGAGCCGGAGGTGGCGGTCGGCAGGGCTTGGAGCTGAGGAAGGGACAACCGGAGGGGTAGCTGGTACCCGACGACCGGCGGGTCTCGGAGATGAGGAAGGGAGAGCCGGTGGTGTAGGAGATACCCGGAGCCGGTGAGGCTCGGAGCGGAGGAAGGGAGAGCTGGAGGCAGCGGCCAGCGGGGCTCAGACCTGAGGAAGGGAGAGCCGGTACCCAACGACCGGCGGGGCTCAGAAATGAGGAAGGGAGAGCTAGTGGCGTAGGAGATACCCGGAGCCGGCGAGGCTCGGAGCGGAGGAAGGGAGAGCCGGATGCGGTGGCCGACGGGGCTCGGAGCCGAGGAAGGGAAAGCCGGAGTGGTAGCCAGTACCCAACGATTGACAGGGCTCGGAGATGAGGAAGGGAGAGCCGGTGCGTAGGAGATACCCGGAGCCGGCGAGGCTCGGAGCAGAGGAAGAGGGAGCCGATGGGGTAGCCGATACCCAGAGCCGGTCGTCGAGGGGAGCGATGCGTCGGCCGTCGAGGGAGGCATCCGGACGGAGGGAGATCCGGAATCGACGACGGAGGGAGATTAGGGAACCGGTGATTTGAGAGAGCGAGAGAAAAAAACCGGGGGGCTAGGGCATCGCATTTTTTATTTTATTAATACCCCTCAATTTCTAAAAAAAGAAATTTAAAAAAAAACTAATTTTTTTTGCAACCGAAAAAAACGGTTGCAAATTTTAAAAATTATAAAATTTATTTTTTAAAAAAATTAGCAACCAAAAAAATTGGTTGCAAATTTCAAAATTATAAAATTTATTTTTTAATAAAATTAGCAACCGAAAAAATCAGTTACAAATTACAAAAATTATAAAATTTATTTTTTAAAAAAATTAGCAACTGAAAAAATCAGTTGGAAATTACAAAAATTATAAAATTTATTTTTAAAAAAATTAGCAACCGAAAAAATCGGTTGCAAATTACAAAAATTATAAAATTTATTTTTTAAAAAAATTAGCAACCAAAAAAATTGGTTGCAAATTACAAAAATTACAAAATTTATTTTTTAAAAAATTAGCAACCGAAAAAATCAGTAGCAAATTTCAAAAATAAAAAAAATTAAATTTAAATAAAATTTGCAACCGAAATATCGATTGCAAAATTTTATTTAAATTTAATTTTTTTATTTTGAAATTTGCAACCAAATTTTTTGGTTGCTAAATTTTTAAATAATAATTTTTTAAAAAAAATAAAAATAATTTTTGTTTCGGTTGCAAAATTGGTTGCAAAATGAAATTTTTGCAACCGATTTTAATCGGTTGCTAAATTATTCAAAAAAAATATCGGTTGCAAAATCGGTCACAAATTTTTTAAAAAAAATTGGTTGCAAATTCGGTTGCAAAATCGGTCACAAATATAACCAAAAAAATCGGTTGCAAAATTGGTTGCTAAAACTGGTTTTTCTTGTAGTGCTGTATTGCCAAAATCTCTGTTAGCAGCATATCTGCTTAAGAAAAGTATACTCGTTGATGCCGAAATCCCTGTTAGTATAGCATATCTGCTTGCAAAAATTATGCCTGTTCATGCTTGCCAAAATCCTGTTCCATTATAGTGGCTTAGAGAATGTACCTCAATCCATGCAAAGAGACTAATCTACAAAAAAAATGGTAGTGAAAAGTTCGCCCAAATCTAACCAAATCTTTCGGTGCTTAAATCAGGAAGGGATTTAAAATAAAAGTAGCACAAAAAAAAAAAAAGAGAAGATTAAAACAGTGCACAATATCTTTTCATTCTGATTGGCTTGATTCTAGTCTACTTTCGTTTAAGCCTTTTTAGGTCTATCATTTCACGTTGGCCTTTTTAGGTTAGTCTTAGAAGCTCGGCCATTGAGAGTTCGACTTTTGAGAGCTCGGCTTTGGACTCCTCATCTCATCCTTCTAAAGTTTACTTTAGGAGCTTGATCTTTGGAAACTCAGTTTTGAGAGCTCAGCCTTGGGAGTTTGGCCTTGGAAATTTAATCTTTGGAATGTTGGCTTTGGAGAACTCGGTCTTAGATTCCTCACCTCAATCTTTGCCCTCGTCTTGGTCTTGTTCTTCATCTCATCCTCGACCTTCACTTCAGTCTTGGATTTTATCTTAGTCTTGGCTTCATCATTCATCTTGACCTTGACTTACACTTTAGCTTCGACCTTTATCTCCATCTCGACCAGTACTTTGATTGGATCTTTATCTTCGTCTCAATCTTTGCTTCGGCCTCGACTTTCGCTTCAGCTTCCATCTTGACCTCGGTTTTAGTTTTCATCTTGATTTCGGTCTTCACCTCGTCTCGGTAGCTTGTAGACTTGCTACCTATCACTACAAGAAAAATGACTATTACGAGAGCTCATTGCCATCGATAATATTTGTTTTTCCGTCGCTAATTGATTACTGGTTAAATCCCGATTGCCAATAAACCTTATTAGTGACGATGATCAAAATTATTGCAAATAAAGACTATTAGTGACAGCATAAATGACAAAAGGACACTGTCGCTAGTAAATTTTTTATTTTTTTAAATAATTAACTTATTAGTGACCATAAAAATTTTTGTTGGTAATAAAACGGTGTCGATACTAATGATTTAGCGATGGCAATCTTCATCGCGACTGTCATAACTAATTTTTTTTTAATTTTTTTAAAAAATAATTAAATAAAATATTAGTAATGAAAAATATTTTGTCACCAAAAGAATGATGTTGATGATAGTTATTTAGCAACGACAAATGTCGTCGATAATATCGTCACTAATAATATTTTATTTTTTAAAAAATTCAGTAATTAATTTTTTAAAATTTAATTTTAATGATAATAATAGCAATTATAATTCTTAAATATTATTAAAAATAAAATCATAATTAACAATCATAATTATGCCATGGTAAAAATCTAATTATATTATATTAAAAAGTATAAATTTTATAATTTTATAAATTTATGCAGCTAAAAAATATATATAATATCAAAATAAAAAATCATATGAGATCTATATTATCTTCCTCCTCCTGCATGTCCTCTCCAGTAGCTAGTGGATGAGTACCAGATGTCCCAACATCATGTAACAAAGAGATAAAATATTATTAATAAATTTATAAGAATAAAAAATTAAAACAAGTAAAAAAATTATTAATAAAATTATCTGCTATGGTGGCTATGATAATGTGGCCAGCTAATCGTGTAGATATGGATCTCGAAAAAGCTTTAGATCATATCACGAATAGTGTCCCTGAAGTGCTGAGATTGCTGGGCCAGAACACGGCTCACAATATCCTCTATGTGTGTACCACTTCATATCTAGATCATTCAAGTCTGAAAAGAAGATACTGAAAATTGCCAAGCTACCAGAGGGTCGAAACTGTGGCCGAATCTGAGGACCCGGCTCCTACTCACCCCACCTGTGACCTCGAGTCATCCCTTAAGATCAAGGAGGAGTCGAAAGGATGGGTCCTCACCATATTGCGCTATGACGTACTCTACGTAACCTACCTATATATTTTATAAACTAATTAGTCTAATTATATACATCAGTATATATAAAAATTAATACTTAAATTTTAAGTTCTTACTACAATACGTCGAGATCTCTCATCTAAAAAATCATCAATCCTTCGGACCGATTTGTGGCCTCCCATAATTACAGCTACCCAGTATATGACCCAACTATTGTATCTACAATAATTAATAATAAAAATAATTTAATTAAAAAATATATAATATCAGTTTAAAATTAAAATTAATTAACATAATTAATTATAGAATTCTTACCAATCTATTAGTCACTACATGCGTGCCAACATAGCCACCGGTATGCTTGATTGGATCTTGTTGGGCGATACCATTCTATCGTGTCATCTATCGCCTAGTAAAATATTTCTCGGTACTCCACATATCACAAAGGGCCTTCCATATATCCGCTAGTATCTAGTGATCCCTAAAAGTCCTCCAGTCTAATGCTGACTAGGAACCGGTGTTCTCTATGGCTTTCTGCCTGAGATTGTGCAACCCATCCTAGAATCGATGTCTGGCCACCTCCTCCAAGATTAAATGGCCATCCTCCTCAACTAAGGAGTGTCAAATCGATAATACTCCTACAAGTAAAAGCAAGCTTGTATTAAGTAAATAAAATATAATAATTTTATAATTCTAAAAATTAAATACATTTGACTTACTAGGAACATCTGTTAGGCTGCATCTCGAGCCCCCGATGGCCAACTAGAGAACTCGTTCACCAGTCTCAGCATCAATCGATAAATGATCTTGGTAACCATTCAAGAAACTACAGGCTCTCTAAATATATATCTTGCAAAATTGAAATTCAATAATAAACATTAACTTTAAAATGATTAGATTTTAAACATATTAATATGAGGATGTAATACTTGTGAGTAGCTCTAGACATGGAAGAGCTTTCTATCGTCCAGACGAGTTAGAGGTGCTACAAGTCAGGCGGATCCTCGACCATAATGCCGAGTCTAAGATAAGTTGGTCTTTGCAGACATATCTGTTACAAGGACAACAAGCCTGCTCTTCAAATAAGAGTGCCACATTTTCAAAAGCATAATCACAAAAATACTTGACACTTTATATTCAATAGAAATTATCCCATCACTAGTTGACAATCCATCCAACTATGATCCATTATACACTATCTAAAAATTTTACATATACAAATACAAAACAAAATATTTACCAATTATTTTATCATTTAACATGTCAACACAAGTATTTAAAATTATTTAAAGATAATATAAAAAATAAAATAATATGATAAGGTTGTGGGGACATTGAGCATGCATTCAAACACTAAAGGAAAAATTTAGAAAAATAAGAATGAATGCAAAACAATTCCGAATGTGAGATATAAAGCCTTTAAAATCTAAATGGAAGCCATCACTGAGAGATTCTTGGACTTAAAAGTGAAGTCCAAGAAAAAAAAGGTGAAGCTATAGGAGCAAAATATTCATGACGAAGAGGTACCTGAGTACTTCACTGGAGGTAAAGTATAAAAAATTAGAGATCCAAAAGTTCAAGGCAAGTGAGGAGCACTATCCATTAAACTCTTCAGATATTTAATACCCTTAGAATTCTTCATTCGATTATTCATCCTTATCTATATCTTTTTTCCCTTCCTTTTATTCTTTCCCTTCTTAGATAGATTTTTCTATACTAGAAAGGAAAGGCTAGAAAAAGAAGATAGAAGAGAAAGAAGTGGAAGAAGAATCAAGACAATGAATCTGAAAAAGACTTTATATTTGAAAAGGTCAATTAGTAATGCTACCTGTTTGTAATAAATTTCTGGACTTATGACTCACTGTGCTTCATCTTCAACGAAACACTCATTTACTTGTCCAACTGAAGATTCTACTTTTGCTTAAGTATTCTTCTTCGATGCCCCACCTCTCCTTTCTTGGATGATATATCCAAGTCTGAGCACCTCTCAACTACGATAATCTCCACCTAGATATCTAAGCTCTTATATCTCGGATTTGGAATATCACATTCGATTGTTCTCATTCTTTCAAGTTTGGTCTTTAATGATGAGATATGAATTCAATATCCTAGCAACCTTTTTATATCATTTAAGGCATCCTACTACCAACTAATAAATAAAGGTCCTATCCTATTCAAGAATTGCATTAATTATATAGGTCAATTACAGTAATTAAACAATATGCAATAGAGATCAAAAAAAAAATTGGTAGCATTTTTTTTAATTCTCTCTAAATAACTAAAGATATGTAAGAAGAACTAAGAAAAATTATTATCCAAAATTTCTATCAAACTCTTAGCATACCGTTTCATTACTACAACTATCTATATAATTATTTGCAGTTCCCAAACTATCTAAATTGGACAATCAATTGATTAATGTACATAATTCTCCCATCAATATAAAAATATATAAATATACGTATGCTTTAGAATATATACATAATCAATTGATGGGCCTATGGTTCTATACAATATAATTTTTTATAAAAGTAAAAATATAAAATTAAATATTAATATTAATACATAATTATAAAATATAAATTCATAAATAATAATAGTTTATATACATTAAAATATAATAATATTATAAAACAAGAATTCATCAATAAATTATACATAATAAAACATGATAATACAGGAGAATTATGAAAGCCAAATATAAGAGGATGATGACTAAATAATTTTTCTTAAAGATCCAGAAATAACTTCAAAATTTTATGCCTCGCTAGCAATAACAGAATCCCTTGTACAACTTAAGAAGGCTTCCTGGATGCCCTGAGATATGAGGGTGGCGACACCAAAGATCGATTTCAACCGGAGAAGGAGCAACATGATGAGACATCCTCTCTATCTCTCTATCCTTCAGCTATAGCAAGGAAAGTAGCTATGTAGCAAGAGTACCGGCCATTTCCAATGCCTCCTATTTTTAATATTTTAATATATATGCAACCGTCCATAATGGACGAATTCAACGAGGTGCAGTATCTTAGGGTACTTTTTAAGTACCACAGAGGATCCAGGCCAAGACGAGACAGAGCTGGAAGTCAAGGGAGGACTGTCAAAGAAATGGGCTAAAATCCGTTAATTATGTTGGTCCGCGTCCCAGTTTTTAAAGCAAAAGAACTTTGAAGCGCAGCAAAGTCTTATGTTTCCGCTGGCAGAGATACAAAAGAGCAGCCCTAATCACTGTGATCTTTTGTTTACGGGAGATACTTTTAATATAATTATGTCCTGACTTGAATAGTATAGTCACAATCGCATCTATTCTAGATTTATAACCATAGATTATTGTTAAGATTTGGTGAGAGATTGCCGTATCTTCTGCACATTTAAAAATTCTAGTCAGAGACATTGACTATTCTTATGATCCGTCAAACCAAGAATTTGTCATGTAATATATATTGCCACATTTGTATTGGCCAGTTGAAACCTGGCTGCCCAAAGAAAAGTCCAAAGAATGTGCGGTCCTGTCAAGAACCATTTACCACATATCTGCCCATTGAAATAGATGCTTTGATGGCAACATAACCCTCATGATTTAATATCCTGTTAACAATCACAAAATTTGTATATAAGGGATCAGAAACGAGAAGCAAATACCATATATAACAAGCAAAAAAAAAAAAAAAAAAAGTTTGATGAGCCTAATTCATTCACCAAGCTCATCATCTATGGTTCTAAGACTCATTCTAGCTAGTAAACCGACTAACCAAATTAACCTGTAAAGAAGCACCCATCCATGTCTTTCTCTTTTTCCATCGCTGAATTCATCAAATTTCTCCAACCTGGCAATCTCCTCTTTTTCAGACGCTCCACCCACCGCCTCGACCGGCATAACTTAAATCATCCGCCGCCGGTGGCCTCTCTTCCCCTCCACCGCAGCCAACGCCAAACTAGCCTTGACGGCGAGCGCTGCCATTTCCGAACCCGTTAGCCTGTACTCGAGATTCGCAACCGGGAGCATAAAATACAACTGACCCAGCTCAAGCGACTGGTTCGAACCCAACGCCGGGATGTCGGCATCGATGGAGAGCTCGTCGGAGCTACAAAGAAAGCAGGAGGGGTGGAGGGAACCGAGGACCTCGTAAACCTTAACAGCAGTAGAGTACTCTCTCAAAGAGCCGTTGTTGCAAACAACTCTGGTCGGGGGAGGCTGAACCCAACTGGTGGTGGTAATGGAGGAGAAGCAAGAGCCCATCTATGCACGATCAAATGGAAAGCTAGCTAGTATGCTTATGTTTGAAGATGAGAGGAGAGCGAGCTTTCATTTGTATAAAGGAGGGAGTTAGGAAGGAACCATGAAGGTGAAGAGAGAAAAGTCGTCACCCAAAATACTTTGAAAAAGGAGAGGAACGGGGATAAAAGTGAATGCTTGGGTCTTGAGTGCCGAATGGAGCCATGCCTCCTCGCTCCCGAGGCTGAGGTAACCGGAACATATATGGCTAGGTGTACGATTGTATCCGGTAACACCAAATCTTGACCGGTACCACTCCGCCATTTATTTTTTTAATTTAATTTTTTTTTTTTTTGGTAAGGCAAACGCTTTACTCAACGACCGTAAAATAAATACATCCAAAGAAATAAAAAAAAATACAGTCCCAGAAATCTACTGACGAATCAGCCAACCCGATCTACAAAGTCGATCCTGAATGAGTAGCAACAAAGAAGGCCACCTAGTCCGTAGCCGAATTGGCCTTCCTGTAGATATGCCCGACCACAATTGAGAAACACCCCTGCAACCAGAGCGCGATATCCTGAATCAAGGGATGAGCAGAAGCATAATTCGCCTCCACGATATCACAGTAGCAGAGTCCCCCTCGATAATTAAATGCTCAGTCCTGAGATAGTGACATTCATATTCAACCCCAGCTCAAGCAGCCGTAAGCTCAGCCTGAATAGCTGAAGACTCAACTAGATGACAGCCCACAGCTGCTATGATATCAAGACTCGAACTCCGAATCATAAACGCCGCACCACCATCAGGTCCTCTGACACTCCCGTCAAAATTGATCTTAACATATGACAGAGGGAGGGCTCCCAGGAAATAAAAACCCTCCGGGGTGCTCTAGGAGCAATGCCGGAACCCCAGATCTTCGTGGATGTCAAGGTCACAGTACGAAACTCCTCTATGTGAGCCCAAGCTTGCTCAATCAACACTCTAGTAGAAAACTTAGACGAGCCGAAGACAAGGGCATTTCGAGAAAGCCAGATGTGGTAAGCCAGATAAGCAGGAAGGCTGGAACTGAAGGGGAGACAGAAAGATCTGAGCACATCCAAAAAGGCATCCACCAAATCCCCAGACCGAGGACTCGTGAAATCCATCCCTACAGACGACCAAATACACCAAGCCCTAGGGCAAGTGAATAACACATGCTCCATAGTCTTAGTATGAACCTCATATGCTGGGCAGAAAATAGGAAGATCCATCCCTCTAGCCTGAAGGAGAACCATGGTCGGGAGACGACGCCAGGCAACTTTCCACAAGAAGAGCGCCACTTTGGGATGTACATGAAAAGACCAGATCCATCCAATCTGACAACTCTACTGAGGCACCTCCCGGAACATACAATAAAGATCAGACATAGGAGCTCTATTCAGCACCGAAGATTTCCATACCTGAATATCCGTATAGGGATGCATCGGCAGAATAATAGAAAGAACCCGCTCTCCTAAGATAAACCCAAAGGTTCGAACAACCAAAGCATAACTCTAGTGGGATCCATCAGTGGACATAAGATCAGCAACCAACCTGATAACCGGACCATCCATCGCAATGAAGGTAGGCCAGCGGGCTAAAAAAAACTCAGAGATCCACGGATCATCCATAAAACTAATCAAAGAACCATCCCCAATGATCCATCTCAAATATGGAATAATCGCAGAAGCAATCCGAGACATCTCTCTCCAAATGACAGAACCCCGTCGAGGCACAAAACCCTCCGCATCCAACACCGTGGTGAGGGAACCATATCGAAATATCATCATAGAAGTCCACATAATCTCCAGTCCCAGCAAAAATCTAGAAATATGTCTCCTAATACAGGCTTCCCTCACAGCTCCTAAGGAATGGATACCCAGACCACCATCCCTAGTAGGTTGGCAGACCACACTCCATCCCAACAAGTGAACACCTCACCGAGAAGCTGAAGAAGACCAAAGAAAGGAACGGATATTTTGCTCCACCTTCCAGATAATAGACCTAGGATTAATAACATTGGAGAGCAAGAACATCGAGAGGGAGGTGAGAACTGACCTAATCAGGGTCAACCGACCCATGGAAGAGAGAAGTCAACTCTGCCAACCCTCCACCCTCTCTCGAACCGCAGAGACCATCCTCCAACAGTCCGAGCTCCGCAACCTCCCCCCCGAGATAGGAACTCCCAAATACTGTAGACACCCATTCTGAACAGCAATGCCCAAAGTCTCCTAAATGGAACATCGCAACCTGATAGGAGTTTTCGGACTGAAACAGATCTTCGATTTAAGCAAATTCACCCTGTGGCCCGAGTACAAACAATAAAGCTCCACGACTAACCTAAAAAACCCGCCATCGATGCCAAAGAGGCTTGAACCAATAAAAGACAATCATCTGCGAAAAGCAAATACAAGATCGGGGGAGCACCAGGAGCAAGGTAATATGGCTGAATCGCTGACTCCCGCACCGCCATCCATAAAGCTCGCGAGCACATAAAATAAACAAGAAAGGAGAGAGAGGGCAACCTTGGCGAAGACCAATAGTGGAATGGAAGAAATCCGAAGGGATCCCATTGATAAGAATGGCATAAGAGGGATCAATAATGCACACCATAATCCGATTAATCCAAACACGATGAAAGCCAAAATCACCCAAAGCCTGCTCCAGGAAGCTCCAGCGCATCCGATCATAGGCCCTCTCCATGTCCAATTTGAGATGGAATCTAGATCCATCTTCACCCTCGTGTAGCCAAATTTTTTCAGATTCTCGATGAAGTCGTCCACCAGTAGGGACTTACCGGCCTCTGCAATAATCTTCATCAAAGCATTGGCGATCCAGAACTCCACCGGTAGCTTCGGAAGCCGAAGCCACACCACCGTTCTCTGGATCGAACTCCGACTGGGAGCGAAGTTCGGTTGCCACGGTTCCACAGCCAAGAGTTGACCGCTGACAAACCACGGTCCACTCGCCCACGCTCTCGAACACACCATTTCATCCTTAAATTGCACTAACAAATGGTCTTCAACCAAGGAAAAAACCTCCTATTCCTCGTCCAGTTTAAGCTTTAATTTGAAATCTCTGGCCACCTAACCAGCCGACACCCTTCATCCCAAGCTCCGGACAAAAAGAGACCTGTTCTCCCATCGGCTCTGGGACTCCTCCACCTCGGCATTCTCGAGCTCCACAACTTTGGTGAAGAAGCCTTGCAACTCTTCGATCTCTGCCTCCGTAATCCGGTGAGAAATCCACGTCGCCCCCCGCGGAACTCCCTGAACCACAAATGACCAACTCCTATCCCCCTCACCGACCTTCGAAGCCTCGCTGCTAGATTCCTTCCCTGTTCTTCTGGTAGCAGCCATGATGAACGATGAAGCACAGAAGATGCTCGAGAAAATGGCAACAAAAAAATCAGCTTAGCACGGAACCCAAGTCAGAGCTCTGCCAACTGCCGAAGCGACACCTATAAAAAAAACTTTGCCAATTTTCACTGGTGCCGTCTTTTTGGAGTCATTTTTTTTTTTAATTATACATGGATGATCGTACCAGTCTCATGTAAGTGCAATCCAAACAATAGAAGTACAAATATTCTGCAAGGCCTAAAAATAGATATCATCCTGCTACCGAATCCAACCATCAAAATTATCAACAATAAAAGATATACTCCAATCTACTACGTTGTTCGTCTCTTGGAAGACAGACCGAACAAACACCATGATAGAATAACAAAGAAAGCTTCAGGTATCTTGGAGAATTGGATAGACTTCGAGATGCTTTGTTACATCTCTGATCCAACCGATGACAATGGCAGATAGAATCACCTTCAACAATAATCCTCTATGTCCGCAATTCTTGTCTAGCACGGATAATGCCCGTCTAACCAACTCGAAACTTCACTTCCAAGATAGATAGCTCAAAAAGATAAGACCTCCCCATAGCCAATAGCCTCATGTCCAAACCATAGATGACAAAACCAACACCCCCTTGTCATCTCTAACACTATCATCAAAGTTAACCTTAACAAGTCCCGACGATGGGGGCTTCTAAGAGATGAAAAGATCAAGTCCCGATGATGGGGGCTTCTAAGAGATGAAAAAATCCCTCCAGTTCACTGCAAGCACAGCATGAGTCCTAGGAAACTAGGGCATCGACGATCGAGCAAGTAGTGTTAAAATGAACGTATTCCATAGCTAATTGACAGAAGTCTATCCAGAATCCAATGAGCAAGCATAACCTCAGCTTCGAACACCAACTATTCCTAGATAACTAAATATAATAGATGACATACACCATCCTGCCCTAAGTGCTGGTCGATCCCTTCGCAGAGCTCCTATGAATCACATCCAGAAAGGGACTCAGCCACAAGCTAGTACTAGCCCACCAAGTCTAGCCACTTGCCATTCTCCATATCAACCTCATCCTAGGATAACAGAGAAGAGAATGCTTAGTGGACTACTCCTTAAGCTTACAAACCGGGTAAGCTACTGGAATATCTATACCACTATTCCTAAGAAGCACCCTCGCGAAAGCCGATCCTAAGAAACCTTCTATAGAAATAGCCTGATCCTGGAATGGGCTGCCAATTTTTAGATCCAAACAACCTGAATCCTTCTATCTAGCATTGTCCTACTCAACTTGATGAGATCCTTCATAGGGATCTTAGAGCAGCACAATCAATCCCAAACCCTCAAGTCATAGCTCTGATGGACAAGAATCAGTATGACAAGAATCCTATTATTAACTGACTACCAAATTAGTGAGACATATCATGTGTCCTCCAACTTCTACCATCCTCTGTCATCAAATCACTTGCCCGCATATGGTCATCCACCTCCATGCTAATATAGGTTGGCCAATGAGACAGGGGCAAGCTAGAGATCCAAGTCTCCTAGCTCATATCAATGGAAGTCCCATCCCAACCAACCATCTAACCCTAGCAACAATATATATGAGGGACAAGGATATAAATCTCCTTCCAGATGAAGGAGACCTATATACAATCCGGATTTTCGATCCTTGACTCCATATTCCATACCGAGCCCTCATCACCTTGCACCATAAGCAATCAGATTGGATAAGGAAACGAGCAGCATGCTTGGCAATCATGGCCTTCCATGTAATCAGCAAGGACCGAATCCCCAGGCCTTCATCTTGTACAAGCTGATAGACCATGTCATGGGATAATAGATAACTCAGCCGATATGCCTAAAATTCTACAAGAAGTTTTAGAGCTACTGCTTCAGATGTCTGAGATAAGAAATCGGTATAATTGTGTTTGCCAAGAGATGGATTGGGATGGAACACAAAATCAATCTCACCAAAGTCGTCCAAACCATCATAGAGAAAGTATCAGTTTGTTAGTCTTCAAGATGATCTTGGATTTACTGCTCCATAGGTCGACGACAATCAGATCTCTTGAATCTCCATCACGTGATAGAAGTTTCTAGATAAATCAAGGATCCAATCTGCTTCAAGATTTCTAACCTTTTCCGAATCACCTATTTTTCTTGGATCTTTGTTTTAGAACCGGAAATGATCAAAGATATTTGGCTAGCTTGTTGCCCGGCAATAAACCTGCACAATAGAAACGAGGTGCCTGGACTCCGAGGTTGGCCCCCCTCCCAAACTCTCTTCCAACGCTTACACGTGTGGGTGTGTCGTGTGTACCGAGGTCAAGCGCATCCACAGGAAGCCGTGGTGGAGCGGTTAAAGAGGTGGCCTCGGCGTACGGCCAATGTCCGGCGAACACCATTGCCTATCAATTTTTTTTTTTAGTGATTTTTTTTTTTAAATGAAATTGTAGCCTATCATTGGTTTCACTCGGTATACTACCCAAAATGTTGACTGACCGTACTTTCCTCCGGTGCCGCGCCTCTTGGGTCTTGGTGAGCAACGGTCAACCATGGGGCGGGACAGGAGTCGGCGTGTCTTGCACGTAACAGGCTCCGTTGTTGCATGATTTCCAGCTCGTGGGCATTAAACTTGATGAGTACCACAAAAAAATGTAAGGATGGTTGGTACTGGAATGTCACGGTTACCAGCTTATCTGCTTGAGAAAATTATGCCAATCAACCAGAGAAAATTGTACTTGTTGACGCCAAAATTCCTGTTCACACGTTGTTTGTTTGTTTGTTTTTTTTTTTTTTTTTTTGAAAAAAAAAAAATAGGGGGTAAACCCGATTCACACGTCCCATTTGCTTGAGAAAATTATACCTATGATGCCAAAATCCCTGATAGCAACACATTAGCTCGAGAAAATTATACCTGTTGATGCCAAGATCCATGTTAGCAGCCTATCTACTTGAGAAAATTATACCCGTGCTGCCAAAATCCATGTCAGCAACCTATCTGCTTGAGAAAATTATATCTGTGTTGCCAAAATCCCCATTAGCAGTACATCTGCTTAAGAAAATTATACCCTGTTAACAGGACATCTGTTTGAGAACGTTATACTTGTTGATGCCAAAATCCTGTCCCATTATAGTGGCCTAGAGAGCGTTTCTCAAACCATGCAAATTAAAAGATGCTGATCTATAAAAAAAAAAAAAAAAAATGGTCGAGAAAAGTTCACCGGATTGGTTCCAACCGAATCTTTTGATACATAAATCAGGAAGGGCTTTAAAATAAAAGCAGTATAGAAAAAATATTAGATTAAAATAGTACACAATATCATATAATTTCGACTGGCTTGATTCTAATCTGCTTTCGGGTTCATTGTTTCACCTTGGCCTTCTTAGTTCAGTCTTAGAAGGTTGGTCATTAAGAGTTTGGCCTTTGGGAGCTTGGCTTAGGGCTTCTTACCTCAACCTTCGGAAAGTTAGCTTTAGAAGCTCGACGTTTGAGAACTCAGCTTTGAGAGTTCAGTCTTGGGAAATTGACAATTAAGAGCTTGGCTTTGGTAGTTTAGTTTTGGAAGGTCGCCCTTTGAGAGCTTGGTCTCGGATTCCTTGTCTTGGTTTTTACCCTTGATCACCTTGGTCTTGGCCTTCATCTCATCCTCAGCTTTCATTTCAATCTTGATTTTCACTTCGATCAAGATCATCATCTTGGTCTTGACTTTCACTTTGGCTTTGGCTTTGTTATTCATCTTGGTCACGACCCTCGCTCTCTCTCTGTAAGTTTGCTTGGATTATAGCTTAAAAGCTATTTATAAGTTCACATCCAGTACTTTGAAATACAATCCCATCAATTACAAGGAATGTGATTTGTTGTGGCCGAACTAGTATGACTTTGATGCACCATCTTGGCTTGCTCTATCAGACTTCTTGAGAACCTACAAAACAAACCCACTTACTGGAGGGATTCCGGTGGAGGACACTCCGATGCTTAAGTTAGCAAGGGTTCGAATAAAATAGATATAGAAATCTCAAGAAAGATGACTCAAAAATGAGGCAGTATTTCAGCTAGTTGATCTTACTTACCTTCGGAGGCTCCCATTTACCGATATTTATAGGCTTGGACCTTACACTACAGTGAAACAGTAAAAAGCCGACTCATTTCTTCCGACGCTTTGGGGCGGCGTCGGGAGACTCCGCAACCCGCTGACGCTTTTGAAAAGCATCGGTATCCTCTGTAACCTGCCGACGCTTTTAAGCGTCGCCAAGCATGGGACGTTTACCGACGCTTAAAAGCATCGCCGGATTTCTAAAAGCGTCGTTAAATTTTGATTCTACCGACACTTTTAACCGTCGCCAGAAGCGTTGCCAGATTTCCCAAGATCCTTTTTCCCACCCCGAGCCCTAGATCCCGCTCGATCCGACATAGCACATCCTCCTCCTTCAGTCGATCCACCGACGTAGCACCTCCTCCTCCTCCTCCGCTTGATCCGGCGACCTAGCTCCTCCTCCTCCTCCGATCCGTGCCCTAGGTCCCATGCTCGATCCACCGGTGCAACCTTGTCCACCGATCCCTCCCTCCTCCTCTTACTTGATCGACTGGTAGCTCCTCTGACGATCGACCGGTAGCTCTTCCATCAACTCCTCGCACGCTGGCCACCTCGATCCCTTCTGTTCATCAAATCCGTAGGTTTGCTCATTGATTTTTTTTTCTATTATTACTTGTTTTGTTTTGTTTTTTTATCTATTATTTCTCTATGTAAAATGCTCAAGGGCTTAAGGGTATCAACCACAACAAAATAAATTATTGGACCATCATGGGTTATCTGCTAGATCATCTAGTTAGAATCCAAAAATAATAGTTGCCTACAACAAAATAAATCTCCCACATCTGCTGCAGCAACAAACTATGAGCATGGCTTTGATGATGCTTCTAGTTTGGAACATGTAGGGCACTCTCATGGGACCTTCCCCAATGCAAGTGCAACTGGTATGCCATTTCACGGCCACCAGTACCATCAACAACCTTCAATTTTTTGAAGGTTGATTCTATTCCTTATATGGACTATGTTTTAACACCTGCATGGCACCCATCTTATTATCCTTAAATCATTGATTAGGGGGTATCTAATTGTTTTAGTACCTCTGTATGTTTAATTGACTCATTGTAAATGTTTCATAATTCAAAACTTGTTTCCATGCCTATAGGTACAAATGGGTTAAGTCAAACCGGATCATGAATGATCCTGACCTAACTTAGTTTCTTGATTAAGTACTAATATCGGACTCATACCTGAACCAATAGAACATTGAGTTGGATTGGATTAGAATCATGATTATGCTTGTATATTATCTGTTGCTCGTTTATGAATTTAAGGTAAGAAAAGGAATTTCTAAACTGTAATATTAATGCTTTATTATCTCGGTGTCTCTGAATCTTTGTAAACTGTTGACCGGTATAATTGTGATTAAGATAAGGATCCAAGAAGTTTTATTTTGAAAAATGTTTTTCAAAAAAGGATACTTATTAGAAATAGGTATCCTTTGAAAGATGCATCTTTTGGAAAAAAGTTTTTTTTTTTTTATGGTAAATATTATGATGGTTTGGAGATACGTAATAAAAGGATATCTTAGAATCTATAAATGAGACATAGATGTAATACTTTGAAGCATAGCAATTTTGATTATCTTTTCTCCTTTTTTTTTCCTCTACAAACATCCTATTCTTTCTTAAAGTTTGATCTAAAATGGATCACCAATCTAATGATAAGTGGTCTTTAATTTAAGGCAAAAGATTTAACTTGATCTTTATAAATCAATATTGAATTGAATTCAAGCTTGACTAGAACTTAACGTTGATTCAAATTTTATTAGTTTAGTGAAAAATTGATATATAAATAGATTGGTCTGAATATAGAGTTATGAAGTCAATTGAATTTTTCTTTCACCTTTCTTGACTTTGAAATCAAGTTTTGTCAAACTTCATTAGATGATGAACAAACTGAGCTTATCATAAAATCAATCTTGAAAATTATTTCAAGCAAAGCTAATCAAATCTAGGTTTTATCAAGCTCGGCTAGGATTTGCCGCTAGATAAATTAACTGAGCACTAAGGACCATGATATACAAAATACAAGTTTAAAAAACCATCCAATATTTTCGGTTCTGGATGATGCGGAAAAGGTTTATTTCCATGAAAAGTAATGTTAGGAGACAGAAGTTTGGTACGCAAAATAACAAGCCCTTCCCGGTCTAATATCCACTTGAATGTTGATGAAAGTGGGCCATTTTGAAAAGGCATGAGAGAAACCCAAGGATCCTTGAACATATTAATGGAACATCTATTTCTAATCATCCATTGAAACTAATAATGGATTATAGGAACTACTAAAGTGATTTTTCTCTAAATATTAGAGGAATTTCTAGGTTTGACATAACCAATCCAAGTACCAGGAAAGCAATATTTAGCAGTAATAACCTTAGCCCGAAGAGAGGTTAGATTCATAACAATATCTGTAGCCAATTTGCAAAGAAAATCTTGCCTTCTTTGATGAAGAGGAATAATGCCCAACCCTCCCACACCCTATCAGGAACAAACACATTGTCCTGCACCAATAAATGAAAATCCCGCTAATGAGAATTGTGATCCTAAAGAAATGCCTTATACTTTTTTTCAATCCTATTAGTAACAATAATTGGGACATGAATACAAGAGAATGCATATAAAAAAATAGAAAACAAAACATATCTTAACAAAGTTGTTCTACCAGCCATGGACAAAGCCTTCCATTTCTAGTTTTGTAGTCTAGAGATCAATTTAGTTTTAAAAAAAGTAAAATCAGAGACCTTAAGAGCCTTCGCAGTAATAGGTACTCGAAGATATTTCCAAAGGGCTTGATATTTAATTCATTTGAGTAATATGAATGATTGGACTCTTAATATCATTAGAAGCCTTAGGACTAATATGTTGCCATTTTCTTATCAGGTGTTTGCTTGGAGAGTAAAGAAGCTTTGTAACCAATTTTAAAATTGGTTTAAGGTTTATATATAGAGGCTATGATGATTATGCGATGTATGTTTAGCTAATTCAACAGTTTCTAATGGCAACAATCTTGGATGGCCTTCTTTTGTAGGCAACCGATTGTAGTCATTTTGATTTAGTTGCAGATTAATAGTATATAACTGAGCCTCCTTCTTATTTTTTATTATTTATTATTTTTTTTTAGTATATTATTTTTATTTCTTTATAAATTTCTTGGTATATACCTGCATCTTACTGAACATGTTATGCTTTAAGGTTAGTTTCATTATTGCAAATATTTTATTTTAACACCATCTATAGCTCTGTTATGATTAATTATGATTTTTTAAATATTTTATAAAAAACTTGCATTGCATAGAAATATAAATCCATCAATTGATTAAAGTACATATTCTACAGCATCCATGCAATTACTTTATTTTTGTACGGATGGTAGAAATATATACAGTGGTCAATTGAATGTCCAGTTTGGACAGTTTAAGAATTACAAATAATTTTATAGGTGCTTACAGAAATCGAACGATACGGATAGAGTTCCAGATATATTTCGGATAGCATTTTCTTTTAGTTCTCCTCATACATATCTATTTATATGGGAAGAACTAATGGAAAATGCAGTCAAAATTATTCTGAAACTTCGATTGCGTATCCTTTGGTTACTGTAAATGACCTATATAATTAATACAATTTTTGAATGGGATAGGACCTCTTTACCTATTAGTTGATGATAGGGTGCATTTAATAATACTATAATTGATCCATTGAATAAACTTATTTTAAATTTATTTTATTCTATTAAATATTTATTTATTTCAGTTAGTTTTATCTTACAATGGATAAGAGTTGGATAACTAAACTAAGGAATAGCAAAGAATATCTGGATGGAGTACAGAATTTTATTAAATTTGGTATGGAGAGAAGTAATATCAATGGAAATATTTTATGTCCATACCGAAAATGTGTAAATTCCAGTTCTCTATATCCAAATATTGTTGAAGAACATTTGATATGAAATAATTTTTTAAGAGGTTATACAGAGTGATTTTTTCATGGAGAGTCAAGGTTACCATCTACATGTAACCAAATCTCTAACATGGAACAAATAACCAATTTTGGGTCCAATAACCAACAGAAAAATCTTGCAAGAGATGATGATATCAGGAGTTTGCTCATAGATGCTTTTGAATATGGTGCTCAACATCCTGGAGATTGCAGTGGAGGACAAGTAGCATCTGGGCTACCTGAGGATCCTATATTTACTGAATTTATATATGATGGAGAGCTGATACCCATAACTAATGTTGGAACAGATCGATATCAGAGCTGATAAGAGATGCAAATCAAGAATTATATCCTGGTTGCAAGAATATTTCAAAAATTTCTTTTCTTGTACATTTATTTCATATAAAATACTTGAATGGATGGTCTGTCAAGAGTTTTACTATGTTGCTCAAGTTGTAAAAGGATGCATTTTCTAAAGGTACTAGTTTACCACTATCTTGTTATGAAGCCAAAAAATTAGTAAAGAAATTGGATCTTGGATATGAAAAGATTCATAGTTGTCCAAATGATTGTATATTATATCGGGGAGAACATGCCGATCAAGAGTCGTGCCATGTGTGTGGATATTCACGATGGATGAAGCAAAAAGAAAAAGAGAGTGAGGGATTAGATGAATAGGATGCAACACAAATTAAACAAAAGCCGATAAAGGTATTACGCTATTTTTCTCTTGTACCTAGATTAAAAAGGATCTATGCATCATCAAAGATAGCTTCATCAATGAGATGGCATGATAAAAGCCGTACAAAAGATGGAATACCGAGACATCCAGTGGATAGTTTAGCTTGGAAAGCATTTGATGACAGACATCCTGATTTTGTATCTGATGCTCATAATGTCAAACTGGGTTTAGCCAATGATGGGTTCAATCCATTTCGGACCTTAAGTTCTGTCTATAGCACCTGGCCAGTTATTCTGATTCCTTATAATTTGCCACTATGGATATGCATGAAACGGTCTTCACTTATTTTATCAATGGTCATTCCATGTGGTAAGGGTCCAGGCAATGATATTGATATTTTCTTACAACCTTTAATTGATGAATTGAAATAATTGTGGAAGGATATCAGTGCAATTGATGCTTCGAATGGTCAAACATTCAATCTGCGGGCAGCTCTATTATGAACTGTTAATGATTTTTTTACATATGCTAATTTATCTGGCTGGAGTACTAAGGGACGAGTTGCATGTCCTTCTTGTGGTGAATCAACCCATTCAATTTGGTTAAAATATGAAGGAAAGTTTTGTTATATGGGACATCGTCGATGGTTGGAGGCAAATCTTCCATTTAGATTTTAGAATGATTTATTTGATGGTACTATAGAGTTGGGATCTACTATAATTCTACCTTCTGGTTCCGATATTTGTAGACAAATGCTTGGTATTAGACATAGTTACGGTAAGATGACAAAGTCCTCTAAAAAGTAAGGAAGAGATGATGTTGAGACTTCAACACAGGAGGAAGTATCGGTGGAAGTCAATACTTGCACCTTAGATGCAGCAGTGTTCGAGGATCCGGATAATTTCTTTGAAGTTGAAAATGATGATGATATAATGACAGCATCTATCCATCAGCATACTAAATAATTATGGAAGAAAAGAAGCATATTCTTTGACTTACCTTATTGGGAGCATAATATACTTCGGCATAATCTTGATGTTATACATATAAAAAAGAATGTTTGTGATAATTTGATTGGAACAATATTAAATCTTGATGGAAAGACTAAAGATAACATGAAGGCGCGTCTTGATTTAAAAGAAATGGGCATCCGACATGAACTTCATCCACAAGTGCTTGCAAATGATAGAACTTATATCCCTCATGCATGTTATACAATGTCTAGTTGAGAAAAAGATCTCTTCCTGAGAGTTTTAAAGAATATTAAGGTTCCTGATGGATATGCCTCAAATATTTCACGATGTGTGAATATGAAAGAGAGAAAAATTTTAAATCTTAAAAGTCATGATGGACATATACTAATGCAAGATATTCTTTCACTGACTTTAAGATCGTCAATGCCGAAACAAGTTATTACGGTTGTTTTTCAGTTATTATCATTCTTCAAGGCATTATATTCTAAGGTTCTTGATCCTCAAGAGCTTGATCAGTTGCAGTTTCAAGTCATACTTACATTATATCAGATGGAAAAGATTTTTGCTCCTGGATTTTTTATGATTATGGTTATCTACTCATTCACCTAGCTTCTGAAGCTAAACTTGGTGGACCGGTACAGTACAGATGGATGTACCCTATCGAGAGGTAATGATGTGAAACTAAAATTTCATAATTTAGATATCTTTTTCATTATTTAATGTGATATTAATAATTATAAATATCATATTTTTTGAAGGTATCTTATATGTTTGAAGGATTATGTACGAAACAAAGTCCATCCTGAGGGCTCAATAGCAGAGGGATATATTGCTGAAGAGTGTTTAACATTTTGTTCAAGATATCTCGAAGGTGTAGAGACTGTATTCAATCCGCCTCAACATCATGGTGATACTGTGGAGAATACAGATCTATACAAATTTGCATCTTCTGGAAGATTTATAGGAAAAGCTGAAAGTATTGTTCTTGACCAGAAATCCTTGTCACAAGCACACTGTTATGTATTGCTACATAGTGGCATAATATCTGTCTATCGTAGGTTAGTCTATCTATACATGGATAATACTAAATATTAGACATGTTGTCAAACTTATATTTGATTATCATGCAGTGAATTTTTAGCTGTACAACGACAAGCCAAACATTCCACTTTCATCCCAACTATGACTATGTTCTCCTTGATCATCTCCGACCAACGAGCCCAATGATGCTGGCACGGAGCCCACTCACCTAGGCCACGTAAGAGCTATCGGCCACAGCGATCTAGGCGGCAACAGATTGGCGCGCCAGGAAGGGGGCAGATCTATGCTCCTCAATAAGGTGGGATGATGGTTTCCACCTTTGTCCTTAGTCCCTGGGGGGCAGATCGGGGGCACGGGGATGGGGGCACGAGAACTTCTCCCTCTCTCTCGAGGCTCCAAGGAGCGGCCTCGACCAAAATCCTTGAGCTATGAAGGTGCATCGCCATCCTTGACGAGGCAACTGGCATCAGGCCAAGGATGGAGCCACCTCCCGACGATGCCACCATCCAAGAGCCCCACTAAAAAAAAAAAAAAAAAAAAAAAAAGAAGAGGAAGAAAGAAGAAAAGCAAAAAAAAAGAAAGGGATGAAGGATCTGGCCATCGTGAAGAAGAAAGAAGCCCATACAATAGAGTATGCTCCCATGCAACGGGGCTTGCTCCCATCCAAAGGAGCTTCCCCCCAACCAACGGAGTATGCTCCCATGCAACGAAGCTTATTCCCATGCAACGGGCTCTCTCCCATAGCCTCGTTCTCCCATGCAACGGAAGCTTCCTCCCATGCAATGGAAGCTTCCTCCCATGCAACAAGGTTTTCTCCTCCCATGTAACGGAAGCTTCTTCCTCCCATGCGGTGGAGTACCATGCTCTCGTGCAGCGGTCCTCCTCCACCATACGACGGAGATCTATTCTCCCATTCAACGGAGTCCTCTTCTCTCAAATGGAGGTCTATCCTCCCATGTAGAGGAGTTCTACTCTTTCTTGAGGTAACTCCTCCCTCCGCTATCTTTGCAGTACAAGAAACTATGTTTTAGTTCTACAAGAAGACCTCCTATGACGTCATCAACGGAGCCTCGAGCTCCCATGCAAAGGGGTTCCATGCTCCCATGCAATGGGCTCTCTCACAGAGCCTCGTTCTTCCATGCAACGGAAGCTTCCTCCCATGCAACGGAGCCTCAAGCTCCCAGGCAACTAAGGTCTCCCCTCCTCCTATGCGACGGAAGTCTGTCCTCCCATGCAATGGAGCCTTGCTCCCCCATGCAACCATGTTTTATTCTTCCGTGCAAGGGAGTCTCATTCTCCCCTGAGAGGGCGGCCGGTGAATTTGATCTCGACCTGCTCAAGGAAGGAACATATCTTTATCTATTCATATAACCGGAGCTCAACAGGTAACTCCTTCTCCGCTACAATTACACAATGAAAAACTGTATCACAGTTCTACAGGAAAAGCTCCCGCAAGCTCAGAATGCCTAGGCCGGAGCCCTGTCCTCCCACCCTCCAGAGTGAGACCCTCGGAGGTTAGTGCCCTGTGGTCGAGGTCGAGCTCAGTGCTCACCCGCCAATGTGGATCCTCTCCGAGCACGCGCCCTCTGGACCGGGTCCGTCTTCTGCCCTCAAGAGCGAGACCCTCGGAGGTTAGTGCCCTGTGGTCGAGGTCGAGCATAGTGCTCACCCGCCAACGTGGAGCCTCTCCGAGCGCGCGTCCTTTGGACTAGGTCCGTCTTCTGCCCTCCAGAGCGAGACCCTCGGAGGTTAGTGCCCTGTGATCGAGGTCAAGCTCAACGCTCACCCGCCAATGTGGAGCCTCTCCGAGCGCGCGCCCTTTGGATCGGATCCATCTTCTAATCTCCAGAGCGAGACCCTCAGAGGTTAGTGCCCTGTGGTCGAGGTCGAGCTCAGCGCTCACCCGCCAACGTGGTGCCTCTTCGAGCGTGCGCCCTCTGGACCGGGTCCATCTTCTTCCCTCCAGAGCGAGACCCTCGGAGGTTAGTGCCCTGTGGTCGAGGTCGAGCTCAGCGCTCACCCGCCAATATGGAGCCTCTCCGAGCGCGCCCCTCTGGACCGGGTCCGTCTTTTGCCCTCCAGAGCAAGACCCTCGGAGGTTAGTGTCCTGTGGTCAAGGTCGAGCTCAACGCTCACCCGCCAACGTGGAGTCTCTCCGAGCACGCGCCCTCTGGACCAGGTCCGTCTTCTGCCCTCCAGAGCGAGACCCTCGAAAGTTAGTGCCCTGTGGTCGAGGTCGAGCTCAGCGCTCACCCGCCAATGTGGAGCCTCTCCGAGCGCGCGCCCTTTGGATCGGGTTCGTCTTCTGCCCTCTAGAGCGAGACCCTCGGAGGTTAGTTCCCTGTGGTCGAGGTCGAGCTCAACGCTCACCCGCCAATGTGGAGCCTCTTCAAGCACGCGCCCTCTGGACCGGGTCCGCCTTCTACCCTCCAGAGCGAGACCCTCGGAGGTTAGTGCCATGTGGTCGGAGTCGAGCTCAATGCTCACCCGCCAATATGGAGCCTCTCCGAGCGCGCGCCCTCTGGACCAGGCCCGCACTTTGCCTCCCTCCACCAAGATGAAGCTTCCGAGGCTCTGTATTCAAGCCAGAAGTCAGTCAATCTTCTTCATAAAACAAAGCTGAGGCCAAACTTCCTAATGAAGCCGAGCTTCTCACCAAAGTCAAGCCCTTTGACAAGACCAAGCTCCCTGCTAAGATCACACTCCTGTTAGAGATGAGGAAGACTAATCCCCACTATGACTGGGAAAGGTAACGAACGAAGAATGATTCCCAAAAGGAAGAAGCAGTGAAGGCTCAGTCACTTCACCCACATCATGCGAAACTTTGGAATAAGATTTTGCCCTCCACACCATGCGAACATGATGCAAAGGATGGTCCTGTTCCTCCATGCAACATGGGCAGTACAAAACTAATAAAAGCATGATCGTCACCAACATCATTAAACATTCTCGGCCGTTGGGATGTGCAAGGCCAACCACCATGGAAAGCTTCGGAGGCCCAACCATTCATGGCCCTCCTAGTATGGCGAACCAGCAGCTCTGCCACCTCATGAAGGATGTAAGAATCCCTCCTCAATAATTAAAGTTCCTCTCTGGTGCAACTTTGTTCTTCACCAACACAGGAACTCACCCATCTGACTCCAAGTCCGGTGAAGTTAAGAGCTGAAGTCAAGCACCTCAGCTCAGCCAAGCTGAAATCAAATAGAGCCGAGCTGAAGTCATGCCTCTTGATTCAGTCAAGCTGAAGCCAAGCTCTTCATTGAATCCCGCATCTACCTCCTGACCATCGTTCGGAGATGTCCATATATAGCTCTGAAGGTCCAACCATTTGCGGCTCACCTCCTAGCATGCCAAACAGCTCTGCCACCTCACGAAGGATGTAAGAATCCCTCCTCAATAATTAAAGTTCATCTTTGGTGCAACTTTGCTCTTCATCATTACAGGAGCTCATCTGTCCGATTCCGAGTCTGACAAAGGAAGCCCGGATCCCAGTTCCGGCATAACGGAACCCAATTCTGGTACAAAATCCCAGAGAACAGCTCGATAGGTCATGCAAGGCTCAACTCCAGCCTGCGGCCCCGGAGTTCAGTTCGGAAGTTCGCGTAGAACCTGGTTCCGAAATGAAGTCCCGGACTTCAGTCTGGAAGGTGGCACGGAACCCAATTCCCCCACGTGATCCCAGACTTCAGTCTGGAAGGTGGCGCGGAACCCAATTCCCCCACGTGATCCCAGACTTCAGTCTGGAAGGTGGCGCGGAACCCAATTCCCCCATATGATCCCAGACTTCAGTCTGGAAGGTGGCGCAGAACCTGATTCCCCCACGTGATCCCGGACTTCAGTTTGGAAGATGCCTCGGAAACCAGTTCCAGCATGAAGGCCCGGACTTCAGTCCGCGTGTTATCTCTTGAGTTCCTCCGCCAAGATGGCTCCCCCGAGATCGAGCGTTGCTCCCTCGAGGTCGAGCATCTGGCCCGAGTCGAACTCCTGCTCTTTGGGTTCCTTCGCCAGGACAGCTCCCCCGTGGTCGAGCATTGCTCCCCCGAGGTCGAGCATCTGACCGGAGTTGACTTCTCTCTCTAGCTCCTTGGGCTTCTTCATCCAGGATGGCTCCTATCTTCTAGCAACTTCAATACCTTCATCAAAGGTTCCGATGGATATTCTAAACTCGGCCACATCAACTATATGCCCGGTCATATATGTGAGCACCCAAGTTATACACCTCACCAACCTATGCCTCCATGGTACCACCTTCTACCTGGTCAAAGAAGAGTTGGACAGAAGTACTGGCACTGTCATGATACACCTAACTCAAGGTAAAAACACTTACAGGCAAGTAAGTTTCAAAAACAACACCTTCTAAGTTGAGTTGCAGGACGCTCCCAGTCCATGAAAAGAACAGCCATACTTGATGCCTTCATCTAGACCTTCAAAGAACAATAGCTAATCTCTGGTAAGTTCAGTTTTATTTAATGACTAACTTCTTGCAGTCGGTACAGAGCCCGTTAAAGTGCAGAGCCAAATGGATGATAATACTTCCTTTATCCAAAACGAAGACGTTTTGGACTCAGGGAGTGGGGGCATCTGTTACAGTAGTAAACAAGATCCATTCGGCCCTAACACGCATCCTCCTTAGAGGCTGGCGTGGCCACGTACTTCTCCACCTCGGCCCCAGCTCGGCCACATACTCTGCCACCTCGGCTAAGCACTTCTCCACCTCGACCTCACCTCGGTCCCACTTTGGCCACTTGGTGGTTCAGCTCGGCTCGGCAAAGCCCCACCTTGGCGGGGAATCTCAGTACCTCGGCCTCACTTCGGCCATGAGAAGTCCAACTTTGGCCATTCAGTTCAGCTCGGCATGCCCACGGCATGCCCATGGCACGCGCCCATTTCCAGCTCGGCAAGTCAGTGGCACGACCAGATCAGCTCCAGCGCCATGCTCGAGCCAGTTCGGCGCGGGTCCGCCCAGTTCGGCATGCGTGCCCAGCTCGGCACGCGTCTGCCCAGTTTGGCATGCCCGCATGGAGTTCCTTCGCCCGTGGCAACCCCTCTCCCGGGACGGCATGACCTCGCCCGCGCCTTCATCTAGTTTGGTACGCCCATTTCCCTCCGATCTGGTGCATCCGAGGTCACCTTTCCTCTGCCTCGGCTCCTAGGTCCGCCTGCACCGAGCGTCGGTGCACCTCGGTAGCGCCCGCGTGGAGCACCCGCGCACCTCAGCTCCACCTCCGCCAGCGACCGCCTCGGCTCCCAGATCCCGGTGCACCTCGGCAACGCCCACGTGGAGCACCCGCGCACCTCAACTCCGCCTCCGCCAGCGACCGCCTCGGCTCCCAGGTCCCGGTGCACTTCGACGGTGCCCGCATGGAGCCCCCGCGCACCTCAGCTCCGCCTCCGCCAGCGACCACCTCGGCTCCCAGGTCTGCCTGCATCGAGCACCGGTGCACCTCGGCTCCCAGGTCTGCCTGCATCGAGCACCGGTGCACCTCGGCAACGCCCGCGTGGAGCACCCGCACTCCTCAGCTCCACCTCCGCCAGCGACCGCCTTGGCTCCCAAGTCCGCCTGCACCGAGCGCCAGTGCACCTTGGCAGCACCCGCATGGAGCACCCGTGCACCTCAGCTCCACCTCCGCCAGCGACCGCCTCGACTCCCAGGTCCCGGTGCACCTCGGTAGCGCCCGCATGGAGCACCCGCTCCCCCGCAGCATCCATCCGCCAGTCGGAAACCCACCTCGGCAACAGCCACCTTGGATCCCAGGATCGCAGACAACCGTGCCAGGGCACGCCCCAGCACCGGTGCACTTCGACAGTACCCGCCTCGGCGCCTAGGTCCGCCAGCACCGGTCCACCCCGGCTTACTCCGCTCTGTTGGCCAGTCGCCCGTAGGGGTCCGCTCGTGGCACGCCCGTGAGGGGCCTGCACCCGCACCCAAACCAGTTCCAACGACTTCGGTTCCGCCCTGCGTCCGCCCATGTCTAGACCAGCTCCGGCTTCGACGGCCCCTGCTCCACCCGCAGCGACCCTAGCCACGTCCGCGCCTGCTCCGCGCCTACGGCATGCCCGCAGCAGCTCCGCCTTCACCAGCGACGCACCCCAGCTCTGATCCGGTTCCGTATGGCTCCCACGCGCCGGTCTGGTGCGCCTCCGCTTGGTCCGGCACCTTGGCAAGCCCATCTCTGGCCCTGATCCGCGCGCTCCAGTCGGCTCCACCCGAAGTAGTGACACGCCTCGATCTGCATGCAGGGGCCTCTCCTGCCTCGCCTCGGTTCACGCGAGGGACTTTGCATGCCTGGCGACGCGCATCGTATATTCGAGGGCCTCTCGATCTACATGCCACATGCCATCTAACATCGTTTCAGGTACGCTTCTCAAAGTGCAGGTACCATGATAGTACGACACGTCAAATCATCGTCCCTATTGCGCCTCCTACAAGAAAGGCTATATTAAAGCCTCCAAGTAGCAATTTATACCAATCAGGAAGGAGTGCCCAATCCAAGGCGCTGTACTCCTTCACCAACCGGCTGAACCACCTGGGAGGAGAAGGTGACCAACCTATCTAAGCCTCCCAGGCCTGCAGAAGCCTCACAGGCCTATAACAAGAAGAACGTGCCTCTCTAAACACCAAGAGCCACTCGTCTACATAAGAGTAGCAGGAAGAGGTGAGAAGGGGTAAGAGACAACACACTCTTTTCATTCTTACATTATCTGTCACCCTCTGGCAGCAGAGAGTCCCCCAAGCTCTCCGCCTCATAGGTTCCTTATTTCATTCAATCGTCCCACTGACTTGATCATCGGAGTGTCTTTGCCATAATCCCCAGCGCAGGTCTCCCCTGTTTTACAGGTATCGCCTAATGGAGGGACAATATGGAAGAAGATTACTCCTCACCAAAGATGCCCACAGGAGGACCACCACAGTACCAAGCCCCTTTCATCCCAACTATGACTATGTTTTCCTTGATCGTCTCCGACCAACGAGCCCGGTGATGCTGGCACGGAGCCCACTCACCTAGGCCACGTAAGAGCTACCGGCCATAGCAATCTAGGCGACAACAGGGTCGTTTCCAAGCGGATAAGAGAGCAGGCACTCGACTGGACCTCCCCTAGGATCTTGGGCCCTTTGGTCGAGATCATCTGCCTTGGGATCATCCTCGGAGACCATGGCCCCAGGGAGGGTTTGAAAGCAGTGTTGCACCGGCTGGGGTGCTCCCCTCATTTCTCCAACACCGTAAGGAGTGGGGAACTGTACAAGTAGCCTCTTGGTGGAGACAACCGCGTCGAGCTGATTGAGCCCGGGTCGGCCCAAGATCACGTTGTAGGTGAAAGAAAGCCTTACAACCGTGAAAGTCATCATGACGGTGCTTTGCCAAGGCGGGGTCCTGACGGTGACCGGGAGAGTGATCTCTCATTCCACCCTTACAGAATCACCTGTGAAACCGATGAGGGGAGTGTGCACAGGTTTGAGTAGATCGGGAGAAAGATTCATCCTGGAGAAGTTATCATAAAAAAGCACATCTGTGGAGCTCCCACTATCAACCATGATGCGTTTTACAGGATGCTTCGCGATCGTCATCTTGACGACCATGGCATCATTGTTTACATTCTTCCCCCCATCTTTTCCTTCCCTCATAAAGGGGAGTACGTTCTCAGAATCCCTTGCCCCCCAGGCCTTCTTCGGCGCGCGCACGCTCCCGAGGAGATCATGCCCACCGGCTTCTCGATAGGGTGGTTGTCGATGGCTGGAGCTGGTGGGAGAGCAACGAGCGCCTGGGATTTCACCTGAGGTCTGCCCCCCACGAACCTTTTGAGGTAGCCCCTCTTGATGAGTTCTTCGATTTCTCACTTGAGGTTGCGACATTCCTCGGTGTCATGGCCATGGTCGCGGTGAAAGTGACAGTACTTCATTTTATCACAGCTGGTGGAGGACTTCATCGGAGGTGGGCATCTCAGATAGTCCTCACCTTCGATCTCCATGAGAATTTTTGTCCTCGGGGCAAGAAGGGGGGTGTAACTTTCCTCAGGAATAGGAGCACCCTTCGATCTTGTTCCCCTCCAGGAGTTCAGAACCGGGGGTGCTAGCTTTCGGGTTCCGAGAGTCTCGGTGGGGGTTGGCTTCTTCAGTGGCTTCCCATCGAGCTCCCATCTCGTACGATCTGCTTCCTCGACAGGATGTACTTTTGGGCTCAGATGAGGAGCTTGGAATAAGTCTCGGGGGGCTTCTTGTCAAGCGAGTTGGTCAGGCGGGAGGTCCTAAACCCTTGCTTTAGTACCAACATGGCAACTGGCTCATCAAGGTTGTAGATCTCCAACGCAGCAGCCTTGAAGTGGGCCACGTAGTCCCGCAGCAGCTCGCAGTCCTGCTGTCGGATGGAGAAAAGGCTGTCTGCCTCTCGTGGCAACTTTCGACATGCATCGAAGTGGACCGCGAACTTCTGTTTCAACTGGGTAAAAGAGTTGATGCTCTCCGGCTCCAAGCGAGTGAACCATACCCAGGCTGCCTTCCAGAGAGTAGCAGAAAAAGCGATGCAAAGGAGAGCATCGGTGGTCCCTTGGACCCTCATGAGGGTCCGGTAGCTTTCCAGGTGGTTCAGGGGGTCAGTGGTTCCGTCGTAAGAATCCACCTGCGGCATACGGAACCGACTCGGAATCGACTCCCCTTGGATTTCTTGGGAGAAAGGGGGACGGGCGTCGTAGCCCACTGGCTCACTAGCTGAGCCCGGCAGGCTAGCGAATCGGTGGGCCAAATCCGCCAACTTGCGGTCATGCTCCTCCAAGCGTTTCTCCACCACGCACCTGATGGCTTCGTCAGTAGACCCCTCCACCGAAGGAGACGGAGAAGGTGACATGGGTGCATGGCACTTGTGACGGGGGGTCTTACTTTTCCTACCTCGGTGGGGCTTGGATGCTGCTCGCCTGAGGTTTGGTGAGCGGCTCTCCCTATCGACAGACCCCGCTCGTTGTCTTTTTTTCGTAGTTTGATGGCTATCCCGGTTGTTAGTAATGGCCCGCAGCTATGAAGGCCTTCCTTGGAAGGAATACAGGCTGCCGTGGGGGGCTGCGGCATGGACCGCGAGGGTTCCTGGCTGCTGGTGGGTGGCCAAGGATTGGTGCTGGTGCTGAAACTGGTGCACTGCTATGAAAAGAATCTGCATTTACTGGGCAAGTACAGCCAGTTGAGACTCTGCCGGAGGTGGTTGAACTAGAGCGGATGGCCCCGCCTCTAGGTTGTGCGGGTTCCCCCGAGAAGGGGAGTCCCCTGCACGACTGGTGGAAGCCTCTCGCGCCTGCGTTGCGACCATCCTTTCGTGAAACTTGCTTGTAGAAGAAGTGGGGTCTTGAACTAGATCAAGGGCTATTCACAGGAACACCCCCTACCTGGTGCGCCAATCTATTACCGCCAAGATCGCCATGGCCTGTAGCTACTGTCGACGCCGGAGTGCATGGCTTGGTGCTCCTGGGAGGTCCCGTCTTGGCCGGACCTGCACAAGACTGTGTTAGTGACCCGGGTCGGGGATTCCGGTGGGGGCACTCCGATGGTCAAGTCAGTGATGATCTAGGAGAACAGATCCTCCTGGTCAAGCCCCTCTTGATGGACTCCACTCTAGGAGGAGTGAATGGTGTGAGAATGAAATGAAAGTATGTCAGGAAGAGGATGAAGGCGGAGCTAGAGGGATTCTCTGCTTAACCGCTTCTCCTTTGCCTGTTTAGAGTGGTGGTGGTGGTGGTGCCTTGCCCTTATAGTTGAGCTTGCACTGATACTGCATTATTTTTCATGTTACCTCACCCTTCGGGGCTGTCGATCGTTCTTTGTAGTCAAGGTGACCATTGGGCGCTTGTCTTGGGATCCTCGTTGGGTTGGCAGGCGTGTACGATGGGGTACCATACCGTAGACGGGACGTCTTTCCTGACATGCGATAGGGAAAACTTCCATTCGCTCTGATATTCTCTCCGGTCACCCATTCCAGGAAGCTTGGCAGAGCCTCGATCCGAGGGCTGCCACCCCCAGGATTCGTGCCCTCTGGCTGGCCTATCCTTCTGGTAGTACGGACGGCTGGTAGAGGGTGCGGTGCCTTGATCAGGGTGTTTCCTTCCTTTCTGGTGTAAGTGGCGGGCAGGCAGTTATTGCGGTATGGTGGGCACTGCCCCACGGTCCTTGGGTGGCTTACCGGCATCTTGGGGTGATGGTACTATCCTCCCGCCTGCAGTCACCTTTGCCCTAGTTAGAGATCGAGCAGGGAAGGCAGGGCTCAGTCCGACGGAGGACAGGTGGCAGCTCCGACCCAGAGGGCTCAACCTCGGAGAGAGACTCCACGTAGCAGGTGAGGACTGAGCTTGACACCGACCACAGGGCTCGATCTCGAGGGGCTCGATCTGGCGGAGGACAGGGTGTGGGCCCGGTCCAGAGGGCTCGGCCTCGAAGAGGCTCCACGTGGTGGAGGAGGGCTGAGCTCGACTCCGACCATGGGGCTCGATCTCCGAGGGTCTCGCTCTTGAGGGTAGAGAGCGGGCTCGGTCCCAAAGAGGCTCCACGTGGCGGAGGAGGGCTGAGCTCGACTTCGACCACGGGGCTCAATCTCCGAGGGTCTCGCTCTGGAGGGCAGAGTTTGGGCCCGGTCCAGAGGGCTCGGCCTCTAAGAGGCTCCACATGACGGAGGAGGGCTGAGCTCGACTCTACCACGATGCTCGATCTCCGAGGGTCTCGCTCTGGAGGGTAGAGTGCGGGCTCGATCCAGAGGGTCTTTCTCTAGAGGGCACCGCTCGGCTCCAGCCTAGGTGTCCTAGGCTTGCGGGTTCGACCTGATGGAGGACGGAGCTCGGCTTCGACGGCGGTCCCGTTGTACTGGGGGAGCTCAGCCCGGTGAAGGAATCCGAGCAGGGGGACTTACGCGGTGTCTGACGTGGTGGCTCTCTTTGACATGGTGTCTGACAGCTACTCCACGTCAGCGGTCTTGCTACATCACACACCATTGTTGCTAATACTCACAATGACATGGAAGGAAGCACGAGTAGCACCAGTAAGAAAATGGTGGCATGGAGATGCGGCCATAGGAATCGGCAGAAGGTTGAGCATGGTGGCAATATAGACTACAGTGAGAGCGAAAGAAGAGGTGCCAAGAGGAAGGGAGCGCGGGTGCTCGGTATCAGTACAAGCACTAACAAGAGCCAAAAAGAGAGGTGCTGGATGGGGTGAGTCATCAACGCTAGACATAGGTAAGGCACCACGAGAGTAGGAAGGAGAGGCACTGTCTAGGGGCAACCTCGACGGTGGTACCAACACTGGTGGGAACAGGAAGGAGGGAAATGGCAAGGGGAGGGAAGTGGCAAGGAGAGGGAAGCAGTGGGAGGTCACCGGCCGGAACGAAAAGGAGGGGTACCGAGTGGGGGCCGTGGGAGCTCACTAGTGGGAGCGGGAAGGGTAGAAGCCACGTGGGGGAGGAATTGGAGCTTGCCAGTGAGAATGGGGAGGGGCACTGTAGGAAATAGGGGAGGCGTGGGAGTTCACCAACGAAGTGGAGGAGGTCATGGAAGACTGATAGCCACGAGACAGGGGAGGGAAGATGAACAACCAAGCAAGGAGAGGGAAAAAAGGCCACTAGGATTATTTTAAGAGAATTATTAGTGATGGCAAAATTGAGTTGCTAATTAGCCATTGGTAATACAGATTATTAACAATAGCATGTCATCGCTAATATTAATAAAAAATATCTAAATTTTTATTACCACTATTTGTGATGAAATTATTATTGCTCAAGATAGGATGAGCCATTGGTAATAAATTTATTAATGATGGCATAATTTGCCCTAGCTAATATTAGCAAAAAATATCTAAATTTATGTTATCATTAATAGTGATAGTATATACCATCACCAAGGATATGATTGCTGTTGCTAATATTTTTTTCTAAAATAAAAATTATTTATAGTTTTAATACCTATTAGCGATGGCTACTTGCCATCACTAATAGTACGGCTACTTGCCATCACTAATAGTACATAAGTCATCGGTATTAATTATTTTTAAAAAAATAAAATCTTTTATCATTTTCAAAGTTATTAGTGATGGTGCTTGACATCACTAATATTTGATTTTCCATTGCTAATAATGTTAGTGACAGTAATTTTTACCATTGATTTTGCCATCATTATATATCCTTATTTGGTGGGGACACCAGAGGCACCATAATAAGGCAGAGACTTCTCAACCCTCTGTAGATTACTCAGTAGCATTTGAGTTCATTTGTAATAAAAGTTTAGCCTATTTGAGTTGTCTTTTTATCATTTAAGTCCTGTACCAGTCAGCTCATATTGAGCTAGTCTTCTTTCCGAGTCCTGTACATGTTAGTCGAAGTCTAATGAAGACTCATACAAGTGAAGACCAAGCCAATTCAACTGAAGACCAACCCACTGGAAGCTATGAAGACCATGAAAGGCCTAGGAGAGAAATCAGAAGCCTGGGAGCCAAATCAGAAGCCCTGGAATCCTGGACCGCAGCCTAAAACAAAATGGGCCAGCCAAGGCCCAGGAGGAAAGCTAGGGCGCCATCCACCCTATGGTCACCACCCTCTTGGTCGGCCACTAGGGTCACCTCCCTTGGCCGACCAAGGCAAGAGAGAGGAGGAGAAATTTGAGGGATTTTCAACCTAGGCCTACCATGTATTCTAGCTAGGGTTTGTGTAGGATTCAAATTCCTAGGTAATGTCTATTGTAACATTACTTTGGGGCCAAGTTTATGAGTCTATTTAAGAGACTCTATTCTCTTGTATGAAGACACTTTTCTCATGAAATATAATTGAGTTCTTCCAATTGTTGTGTGCTAAGGGGATTCTGTGTGAGCCCCTCCTCTTCTTCCTGGTGTACTGCACCCAGTCTCCAGCCGCCATCTGCCTCTCCAAACCTTGGCCGCCCACATCAAATTCCTTCTTTTCCTTGCTATTTTTTCAATTTATCCTTTATCTTTGCTTTGTTTTTTAATCCCTGAAAGGCTGTTTGCAGGTCCCTCGACTCCTACTAATCCAACGACTCCAGCCGGGCAGCAATCGAATCACCGGGAAGAAAGCCAAGAATCTACGGGTCTCCGGCTTGATTTTCCAAGATGCATTCGGGAGTGAAAATGATCCCTTCGTCTACTATCTACATCGGACGCATCAATTGTTGTCAGGTACATCCCCTCTACCAGCCAGTCACCTTATTGGAGATGAACTAGCCCAACCGAGACTTCTCAGCCTCGGTGATCCTCTTTTTCTATTGCTTTTAGGTCATATCTTGCATGCTTTAGCTTCTTATCTTGCATCGATTTTCCTACTTAGGTTCTTGGTCTGTTCTTGGGATTTAGATTCATCATTTAACTTAAAAAAATACAAAAATAACTTTGCATGCATTGTTAGTTCCGCATCATTATTAGTGATGGCTAAGTAGCCATTATTAATGTTGAATTTTCTTATAATGTATGAAAAAGAAGAGCACAATGATAGATGAAGGCTTGAGAACCTCTCACTATGAGAGCTTTGAGCTATGAGAGCTTCTTCCTTAGACCTTGTACTTTTTAAATCTCTTGTTGTTTATAGAGATGAGGGAGCATGGATCCATCACCAATAAAGGTAGAAATTAAGAGATGGAATATAACTCCCTCCCTACAAGCCATAACTTTCTTCCTTATGAACCATAAACTTCTTTTTCATTTCTGAATTCTCTAAATTGTCAGGGTTATAACAGCCCAAAATATAAACTTCTTTCCATTTCTAGATTCTCTAACTTCTCTAAATTCCATTGCAATAGGTAGGCATGATTTTATGCCATATCAATACTCTACACCACATGCACCATGTGATCTATATATGCCAATTCATTATACACTCATCTTGGATGGGCTCGAGTTGTATCTTTCACAAAAAGAAAGATTTTCCATCTTTTATGATCTTGACAATTGGAACGCGCAATGTCTACTTTGAGATTTATATAGAAAGATAATTACAGACATTGGAGTACTTTGAAATCTATGTAAGAAAAACAAATATTGGCGATGGACATTACCAATGGCTACCTAGCCATCGATAATAAGTTGATATATCAATAGTAATTATAATGATAAAAAATACCATTGCTAATAGTATTAGTGATGATATTAACGATGAAAATAGTTGTCGCTTTTAAATTTTATAATTTAAAGAAATTTTTTATTGTTTATAAAAGATTATTAGCAATGCAAGATGACTATTACTGACTACATTTTAATTATTAGCGATGGCATTTTATTGTTGCTAATCAAAATCTTTAAAATTTAGGTATTACCAACACCGTTAATAGTGATACAAATTTGCCATCAGTAATACAAATATTACCAATAGGAAATAATTATTAGCGATGGCATATTACTGTCATGTTTGGTTGTTTTGCCTCTTCTTCTTCCCGACCCCCTGTCACTCCCGTCATGCTCCCGGCCTCCCTCCACCCCGATGCTGCTAAAATACGATGCCCCCAGTGCCACTGGCCATTGTCTTCCTGGCCCATTACCTCTTCCCACGGAACGGTGAGGCATCCCTCCGCCCCTACGATAACTGAAATCCCACATCCCCCGATGCTGCTAGCCATTGTCTTCTCGGCTCCCCGCCCCTTCCCGTCAAAAGATGAGGCATTCCTCCCACCCCCCCAATGCTACCAAAATCTCCTACCTTCCTGATTGCTACCGGCCATCATCTTCCCGACCCCCCATCCCTTTCTATCGAACTCCCACACCTCCCTCCCCCCCGTCGCCGCCGAACTCCCATGCACCCCCACCCCCTATGCCACTGGCCATCGTGCACCCCCTCTCTTACATGCTCTAATCGTCATGCTTTTCTCCTGTGCTCCATCGACTGCCCTGTATCCCCCTGGCATGCCGCACCCTCCCTGCACTGTCCAGCCTCCCCTCATCATCCTGCCCCCTTCCCGTGCTATCCGGGCCCTCTCCCAGCACTGAGCTCACCATGCCATGAGGCTCTCTCTTCATGCCTAGTTTGCCTGTCATGCAGCCCCCTTTTCATGCCAAGCTCACCATGTTATGAAGCCCCATCCCCGTGCTGAGCTCGCCATGTCGTCCAACCCCCTCCCCGTGCCGTGCAGCCCCTTCCAATGTCAAGCTCACCATGTCATGAGGCCCCTCCCCTCCTCTATAGTGAGCACCTCTATCTACAGCTAGTACTACTATACCAATTAAAAAACTTGAGCCAGGATATAGATTATTTTTATTTTTTATAAATATGGTGATCTTATGTAGTATTTGATATCTTAGTTTTTCTTCTTATTTGATTTCATCTATAACTTTAATTTTGGTGTTATTTTTTTAAAAAAATTACTGTGTTTTTTTAACTGAATTGGTTATGGCATTTGAACTTATTTCTATTTTCAATTCATATTTTTTATTACTTTTAAATTTATAAAATTTTATTAGATTTTTATCCTATCAATAAAAATTTTTATCATAGTGGTCTATGATAAGTACTAAGACTAGATTGCTATTCTAATTTAGTAGAATAATAATCACTTCTTTCTGGATCTAGGTACATATCATTAGCAATAGCTACAGCGATGGTGCCAGAGCCATCATTAAAAGATAAATTTTTTATATTAATAAAATTTAATTAATTAATTAATTAATTAAAATTTTATTTATTTATTTATTTATTTAGTTATTTATTTAATTATTTAGATATTTAATTAATTAATTAGATATTTATTTAATTAAGTAGATGTATTTTTTATTACTTAGATGCTTATTTATTGATTTAATTAATCAGATATAACTTTTTTATGTAATTAATTAATTAATTTGATACTTAATTAATGAATTAGATGTTTATTTAATTAATTAGATGCTTATTTATTGATTTAATTAATTAGATATTTATTTATTTAGTTATTTATATTATTAATTCATTAATTAGATTTTAATTTAATTAAGTAAATAATTAATTAAGTGTGTTCGGATGCATGTTCTTAATACATAAGATTTGGATCTCAATGTATAGATAGCGTTTGAACTGGGCTTAGGCCAATTTGATAGATTTAATTCGAGCCTGATCTGAAGCCTAGCCATGCTTTAGGCCAAGCTTGAAGCATATCAAGAAGGACTTGGATTCTATTAATAGAGTTTATTTAATTTTTGAGCCATGCTTAGACATTCAAGAAGAAAATGAGCTTCTCGATGGAGAAGCACTCGAGATCACTTTGAAAAGACCTCGAAGCTGTCAATCTCTTGTGGTGGTCATTTCAGAGTGGAAGTTCTAGAATTGTTTTTTTCTGGTTTATATCCATTTAATTACTCTAAGTTATGATAGGGGTGCCACCTGGCGCCACTTTCATGTCAAGGCAATTAGATGGCATGAACCAGAAGGCACGAACCAGAAGACTAATTTTAGGACTTCCTCTCCAAAATAGCCATCACAAGAGATCGATTGTTTTTAGATATTCTCTTACGATCTCGAGCACTTCTCCATTGAGGATATTGTTTTCTTTTTGGAATCATCCTTTCAAAAGTTGGAGCCCTCTACGACCTGTGGAGCACAAAGAGTCTGGGTCCAATAAATAAGGTCGGGTCTAGACCTAGATATATATCTAGATTTTGATTCGAATCCGATCCATTGATAGCTCTAAAATAAAGCAAGAAAAATAAAAGAAGAGAAAATCGAACTCTCTCTTTGTGTTAGAGTTAAAGAAAATAAGAGTTGAAGACAAAGAAGAACAAGAAGATAGCATGGACTGAAGATTCTATCTTAAAATTGACTTCATTCATTATTAATATTTTAATTCATTTTTTATCTTTAGTTATGTCATTAGCATGATTATAGGCTGGTCTAACATCATCTAATGCAATATCTGGTTATGGATTAATTCATGTTTCAATTCGTATGAGCTAAACAAAACTAATGATTTGTATGCATTAAAATAGAAATTAATAAATAATCAAATATTATAGTAGATGATGTTATGCTAGCCTGTGATACAAATGATGTAACTAAAGATGAAGAAAGTGTTAGAATCTTAATAGTAAGTGAAGTTAATATTCAAGTTAGAATCTACGATCGATGTTGTATCCTTGTTATTCTTCGTCTTCTTCTTTTCTTTTCTTAAGCTCTGAGAGAGAGGGAAAATTTGGTTTTATCTTCTCTTGTTTTGCTTGCTTTATTTTGAAATTCTTAACGAGTCTAGTTCGGGTTAGAACCTAGATATATTGTACTTGGACTTGAACTGGATCCTAGAATATCAATAGAACTAGACATCCCTTTTGGTCCTGCCCGGTTCAGTCCAAAGCCAGTCCAAAAAAATGTCCAGTCAGGACAGGTATTTAAAATTATTCAAGGATTTAAAGATAGAGAATCCTTGCAACCTTCACGTACTCCAACTTTTGGAATAAGGATTCCAAGAAAAAAATAAGATCCTTGGTGGAAAAGTGCTTGAGATCACAGGAGAAGATCTTGAAGTCATCGATCTCATGCAATTTTTATTCTAGAGTGAAAGCTATAAAATTGTTCTTCTGGTTCGTGTCATCTAATAACTCTGAGATACAGGAGTGGTACCACCGATTATTGCAGCTTTCACTGGGATTCCATCACTAAAAACTATTTTTTGCTCGAGAAATTAGAAACTAGATATGCTGAATTGGTCAATGAAAATGTATCTTTAATTGTACCAAGATATTGTAGTCTATTTCAACTTCATCATTTGGTCGGCAATAGTAGCACTAATGTAGTTATCGTACCGGTTATTATGATCTCCAATTTCAAGGTAAGTGTCCTTGGCATCAAAGCATCTTAAAACTAAGTAGCAACTAGTTCATTGTTGACTTCATTCATTATCAAGATTTTAATTTTTTATCTTTAGTTTATTATTTACATGATCATGAGCTAGTTTAAAATTACCTAGGATAATTTTGGATTGTGGATTAATTTATGTTTTAATATATATGAATTGAATAAAGTCAACAATTCATATGCATTGAAACATGAATTAATTACTGATCATATATTGTATTTGGTGATATTATGCTAGTCCATGATGAAAATGATGTAAATAAAGTACAAAAAGAGTTATAATTTTGATTATGAATAAAGCCAACAGTGAGCTAGTTGCCATTTATCCTAAGCTGTTTTGGTAATGGATGTTCATTTTAGAGTGGAAGGTATCCGATATGGCTAGTATAAGAGCTAAGTCATTGCTAGTGTCACTAGTCAATTAATAAAGTTGAAATGGAGTGCAGTATTTTAAGTACAATTGAAAATATCTTTTATTTACTAATTCAATATATCTAGTTTTTAATTTATCCAGCTTAAATCGGTTTTTGGTAATAAGGTTTTGATAGCATTGCTGTGACAGTCGGTGGCACCACTTCCATATCTTAGGACAATTAGATGGGCATAGACCAGAGGATCAACTTTAGGGCTTCCTCTCTGAAATGACCATCACAAGAGATTGATAATTTTAAGGTATTCTTCTGCAATCTCGAGTATTTGTTCATTGAGGATTTCATTTTCTTCTCGGAGTCCTTTCAGAAGTCAAAGTACAAGAAGGTCGCGGAGATTCTTTATATTTAAATTCTTGAATTATTTTAAATACTTATCTTCCATCATTTTAATTCGATGAATATGATGAGTAGGAGATAGAGGGATGAGTACGAGTCGGGTCATAGGATGAGGAGGATGACGATGATGACATAAATCTCATATGATTTTTTATTTTAATATTATGTATTTATTTTTTTAGCAATGTAAATTTATGAAGTAAATTTATGAAATTATAAAATTTATACTTTTAATATAATATAATATAATTAGATTTTTATCATGTTATAATTATGATTGTTATATAATTGTTATTTTATTTTTAGTATTATTTAAAGATTTAAATTATATATTATTATCATCAAAATTAAATTTCAAAAAAACTAATTATTTTTTAAAAAAATTAAAAGCTTATTAGTGACGGCTTTTGCCGCCGCTAAACAATTATCATCGATGGCAATTTTTACCGACATAATTTTTTTGATTGATAATAATTTTTTTAAAAATTAAAATATTATTAGTGACAGCCGATTGCCATTGTTAAAACCATATCTAATAATGCTCATTAGCAACAGTTTTGAACCCCATCACTTATAACCGTTAGTTAGTATAGGAGTTTATCCGATGACCTATTAGCTAGCGACAGTGAAATAATAATCTTTTAGCTATTAGTGCTAGTTACGGCATTTGGTTGTTGCTAATAATCTTTTTTCTTGTAATGAATCAATAATTTTTTCATGCTAAGAATATAACTCAAATCCATCTTAGGCTTTGTTTGGCTAAGTTTTTGGAGGGTTAGAAAGTACTTTCCGATCCTTCAAAAATACTTTAGATAGTTAGAGTAGTGTTTGGTAAAAATAAATAAAAACTATTTTGGCTTTTACCAAAAAGCTGAAATTATATATCTATTTGAGATAAGCTTTATTTCGAAAATCTCTACCAAAAATATTTTAAAATTACATTGAGAAGCTGTTTTGACTTTATTAAATATACTTTAGAAATGCAGCCGCCAAACACCAGTAATTTTTTTCTAAAATCTCTACTTTTTCAAATTTCAATAGCTCTATTTTTCAAAAATTCAATTTTCAAAAGTTCCGAAAACTCAACTGCTAAAAAAACTTAGCCAACCATGATCATCTAGGATTGTTCCTGAGTTTGTACTTCTTTTTGCACGGATTGCGGGATAAATTTCTCCGATTGCTTAGGATGGTGCTCAACTGCTCGTGGGCGGCGGGCCCAAGAAAAAGTATTTTCGTCCAGTCTTCAGCGTTTAAGATTATTCATCCTGGTTTACATGGTGGTTTGCCATTTTTGAGACCAGGGGTGGCAAACATTTGCGTAGACCTGCCAGCATGAATGAAATAGTCAAGTGCGGTCTGGGGTTTTGTTAATTGGTTGGTCTTTAGATTCATATTTGGCATCAGCATGCGTGGTGTCTGCATGTGTTGGATGTAAAAGAAAACAGTGTATTGGAGACAAGATGACCAGAGATTACAAAATAATAGAATCTATGTTCGCTCTCCTAAATTCCATCTATGTGATGTCAAAAGAAATGGTGATCATCAAATGCGATGTGTGCATAAGCATGCTTCTTATTAAGAAATTTCACTTAATGCTTCTTGGGATTTACTTTATAAACCAAAAACAATGTGCAACACAATATGTGCGAGCTTCAGGTGCGTCTGGATTAAAAATATCTTCACCAAGCTTGAAGGTGACAGCCCATTGGACTCTTTTGCCTGGCCCGTTGAGAATACGACGAGGGACCAAGCATTACTTCCAGGCCCATCCCGGATTAGACCTATTATTGTATCTAAAAACAGCCAAACCTGGCCTAAGTAAGCGATGAACTAACTCGGTTGCCAAATTCCGGCAACTATATCACATTAATATGTTTTAGGTTTTAAAAATTATAGGCAACTCGCATTTTATAATACGAAAAGAAGTGTTTCATTTTTTATGTTCAAATTAATTTAACTGCTCCCTAACTTAGGTTGTTCTTGGGCAAGAAGCCATGAAGGGGTTTGCCGTGCCAGTGATTTTGAAATCGTTGGTTTGATGATCGGATGCCGTTCTGTTCTCTTACTATTATCCATTTTCCAGACCTGTTTGTAGATGGTAGACAGGATGTTTGGGATGTTCAATTTAATTTGTCCTGGACCATGATGAAATGGATTTTGATGGCAGAAGAGTTGCTAATATGATTTTTTTTTTTTTTTTTTTTTTTTTTTTCCCTTCTTCTAAGAACAAGAACTATCTTGAGATTCGGTTGATAGTTATATGTCAAGACCCAAGTATTTAATTTCCAAAATCCAGATGCCTTGTTTTTTCATAGCCTGGGGACACTTTACATCTTGTGATCACCTTAATTTAATCTTCCATTTGCATTAAAAAAAGAGGGGGGGCCATGTATGTTTCATGCTCGTTGCCACAACATGTATTGAAAACTTTAATCCACATATCCAAAGGCACTCCATTACTCCCTTTCCAAGCTCATGAAGCTCTGGCATGACATGGTTTGGGCACGACAATTGCACTACAGGCTCCTTTCGAATCAAAATATTCTGATTCCACTGAACCAATTACGACATTTGTCACTCAGGATCTTTTGCCAGTCCCATGAAATTGGAGGGTCTAACCTCGTAGGGACCCAAGGCAGGGCAATTTGCCAACTACCATTTTTTTTCTTTTTCCATTATTTGATATAATAATAGAGAAAGTGAGAAACTTATCCTAAATTTTTGAAATAATCAAAATATGCCGATTACCATTCTGCACGTGTGAATTGTGCCGATCTGAGCAAAGATGTAGGCTACTTAGGACCGCCCTACTATGTGATTGGGGCAGTCAAACCATAGTCAGTTTTAATAATAAAAATCAAAGCTCGGTATCTTTCTTAAACAAAAACATTAAGAAAACCATAGTCAGTTTTTAATCCTCCGCCTTTTCTTCGCCCGGCTGCGCTCCTTCTGGATTGAGATGCCGAGGCCGAAGCCCAGCTCCACCCTGCTTGGCCTAGCTGCGCTCCCTCATGGTCGAGACGCCGAGGCTGAAGTCGAGCTCCGCCCTCCTTCACCTGGCCGCGCTCCCTCCGGGTCGAGACACCGAGGCCGCCTCTCCTTCGCCCGGCCGCGCTCCCTCCGGGTCGAGACGCCGAGACCGGAGTCGAGTTCCGCCTCTCCAGATCAGCTCCATATCGGACGAAGAGATCTGCAGTCGAAGGAAGTCACTGCTCTTCTTAGATGTCAGCCCGACACCCGAGGATCACAAAAAGATGCCTGCCAGGCCGCGATGATGGTCCAAACTGCCACTTACACCAAAATGGAAGGAATCCCCCGATCGAGGCTCTGCATTCCCCACCAACCGCTTGCACCTTCCAAAAGAGGAAGTCAACCAGCAGATCTGGATCTAGGAGGTAGCGGTCCGTCGATCGAGGCTTTGCTAAGTTACCCAAAAGGGAGCGACCAGGCCGCGCTCCCTCCAAGTCGAGACACCGAGGCCGAAGTCAAGCTCCACCTCTCCAGATTGGCTCCACCTCGGACGAAGAGATCTGCAGTCGAAGGAAGTCGCCGCTCTTCCTAGATGTCGGCCCGACGTTCGAGGATCGCGAAAAGATGCCTGCCAGGCATGATGATGGTCCCAGCTACCACTTACACCAAAATGAAAGGAATCCCCCGATCGCGGCTCTACATTCCCCACCAACCGTCTGCACCCTCCAAAAAAGAAAGTCAACCAGCAGATCTGGATCCAGGAGGCGGCGGCCTGTCGATCAAGGCCCTGCTAAGTTACCCAAAAGAGAGCGACCAAAAGGAATGTCAGAGTATATGGTAGCTTCCATACCACCAAAATGGAAAGGCCACCCGTCCACGACACGAAACATCGACGCACGCGCCCGTAAGCATGGGGAAGATCCCGAGGTAAGCGACGCGCAACGCCCCCAGCTAAAAGGGGTCTCCTAGATTCAAACAAGGTATGTTCAAGCTGAAAACTCATCCAAAAGAAATTGAGTCGAGTGAGGTCCAACAAGCAAGAGGGGGGCAGCACACAGGAAGACCACTGTTCGAGGCTACCGCGAAACCCCCAGGAGGGGTCTAAACGGACACAGCCACTCAGCTCGAGCTCTCCTCTGTTGCCACTCCCATACTTTGTTCTCGACCCACTCGCACTCACTCACCTCACAAATTCTCCTCCTAGCATGGAGTCCACCCTCGGGGCTCGACCAGGAGGATCTGTTCCCCTGGATCGTTACTGACTTGAGCATCGGAGTGCCCCCGCCAGAATTCCCAGCCTGGGTCTCTAACTCTGTTTTGTAGGTCCGGGCGTCCGAATAGGATCCCAAGTGACAGGAGCATAGTTCAAGCTCGACCTCAGCTACGGGCCACAGCGATCTTGACGGCAACAGATCCATTTGACGAAATAAGATGATTAACTTTGTGACATTCTCTTAGCTTGAAAAAGCCAAGCACAGCCATCCGCCCCTCATCATATTGAAGTTATGTTTGGAGAAAGGCTAGAGGGAGGGGTCGCAATAAGATTGGATTGGGTATATACAGGTCAGGTCAATTACGGATTGGATAAAAAAAATCTCAATTTGAACTTGACATGTTTATTAAATAGATTATAATTTAAATTCTGAATCTAATCTATTTATTAAACAGGTAACCCAACTTGAACTATTTAACCTATTTATTAAATGGATAACATACTAACCTAATCTGACCTAACTCAATCCGATCCGATCCAAAAATTAAATGAGTTAAATGAGTTAAACAAATCAAACATAAAAAACTTAAACCCAACCCATATATTAAATTAGTTAAATAGGTCGACTCTTTTACGATCCGAACCTATTTATTATAAATCTAAATCTATTTATGATGGGTTGAATATGAGTCGAATTGATGAGTCGGGTCATATTTTGCCACTCCTAGCTAGAAGCCATGCTTTGCATCAAGGATCTAAGTGGTATCTTTTATGCATGAAAGAATGATTTATCTTTCTTTGTATAATTGCTATTTTGAAATCTATGCAACTAGATAATAAAAATTTAAAATTACTTTGAGATCTATACACGATGTCATCCAATGGTTGAGATCGCACAGCAAAGATCATTCATTCTTTTGCATGAGAGACGCAACCCAAACCCTTGTGTCCATGGCAAATATTGAAGGCGATGTTTATTGGTACAGAGATCCCCAACTCTATGATGATATCTTATCTATTACTCCCATACAGCAGAGGGTGGAACTCGATGGTGATGACCAAAGTCTTTGGGGACATTATGTAGGCATGTCTTACCTATTGCTCTTCCTATTCATATCAACCAAGATGTCCAGGTTTGGAGATCCTCTTCTATTCCAAGAGCTATCATATCAGACCTTAATTATCTGTATTGGGAGGAACCCCTTAGAAGCCTTGATGTTGGTTGGATCAGGAGAATGGCTATCCACCCGAAGGTGAGTCTTTTTCTTTGAAAGATTGCTTAAAGTTGGCTTCCGACTAGGGCTTTCCTTATTGCCAGAGGAGATCTCTAGTCAATATGTATAGGCTGTAAAGGGGAAGAGGAGACGTTAGAGTATGTACTTTTTTTTGTGCCTGTGGGCAAGTCAAGTTTGGTGGATTGCTGAGTGTTGGCGTAGAGTCCCTATTCCGACCGGGTGGAGCTACTAGATCGCAGGCTCGCTCCCTGGTTCACCTGCAAAACAAATTCCTGGCCGGAGTTGCTCCAGCGTGGGACACTCCGATGCCTAAGTCAGAGGCGGGCTCCAGCCATAGAATGGGAAAGATTCTGAGGAAGATAAATGGAGAGGGAAAGACTCAGATTTTCAGGAGTATCTTGTGCCTTACCTGGAGCGTCCCCTCTTACCGTTATTTATAATGATTTGTCCGACCTGCAGTTCCGTTCTCCCTCCTGCGGTTATGATGGGGGAGTTAATTCCTTCCCCTCAATTCGCAATCGTGGACGGTTACTAAACGGTTCCGGTCAAACTGGAGGCGTTGCCGCTGGAGTTACGCGCCATGATTATACTTTGGAGGTAGTCGATGATAATCGTTACTGGTCGCGTTCGTGGAGACCTGAGACAAATCGGGGATCCATCTTCAGGCTTTCCTCTCGGAAAAATATCTATAGTCGAATTGGAGGAATGTCTTCGTCTTCGGACTCTTTCAGAGATCATATTTCGGTGTAGGTCGAAGACTGCATTTTCGGTGTGGGCCGAAGGTTGTGTCTTTGGCTTCGGCCGATCCGTCAGCCGTTTGGTTTCCTCCGGTTATTACGGTTTTGCGGTTTAAAGCGTATGGTTCGGGAGAAATGTCTTCGGCCGGTCGAACCGGTGGTTGATATGTGCTTAAACTGACATATCCCAACACTGAGCTAGATGGGTTGATATTTCAAATCGAAAATATTATGTCCACCTTTTCAGAGTTTTTAAGACGGGGTGCTAGAGATCATAGAACCAAGGCTACTAGTATTCGTGCATCTTATATTGCTTATCATATTTGGTTAACCAGAAAAGTTCTAGTATTTGATTGTAGGAGCTGTCTGGCCAAAGTTTTTCTGGAGCGAGCTTGTATTCATGCATATAAGATTTTGACTGTGACCTCAACAACCATGAAGACCTAGGGCCCTCAACTTGCTCGTAGAGTGATCTGATGGGTGTTCATCTTCCAGAAGCCCCACCACTGCAATATATTAAGATTAATTTAGATGGGAGTATCAGAAACAGGCGAGGTGGTGCCGATTTTGTCATTTAAGGCCCTAGTTTGGAATTCATAACAACGAGGGGAGCTATCTCTTTGAGCCGATGGTCCCAACAATGGAGCTTCGTGATGCGTAGGCTGGGATTGCTTATACACCAAGGATCTTACATGCTAATCTCCTTATTATCGATGATGACTTCGCTATAGCGGTGACCTGAATCTAGGAGTCTATGCATGGAAAATCTATGCATCTTCTTCTCTAGATATTATAGCTTTCTTGACTGCCTGTACAGTCATCATTATTCGGTGTGTACTGAGAGACGAATTCAATAGTTCATTGGGTCGCTTCATATATTGCAAAGTATTTTGAATACTTTTTAAGAACCGGCGTGGAGGATGTCCAAAACCAGTTCCATAATATTATACTTTCTAATTTTCATTAAATATATTTATACTAAATTTATATAATATAAATATTTTGTTTTATAAAATAAAATAAAATAAAATATAAGATAATGCCTGTACATGGCACCGGCTGCCGTTCGTGCCTGGTCACGTGATAGCGTCTTGTCTCCCGAGATGGTTTCTGTGAAGCAGCCAAAAGGCGCAAGTCCCGAAGATGGTTCCTCCCGACACGTGCCACACTATTCGATCCACGCCCAATCTAATCCATGACGCGTGCGCGCACACCACCCCTCAACACCAACGGAAAAAATTTTCGCCACGGCTTCCACTAAATTTACCAACCGACCAACCCCTGCGCCAACACCAGCAACCAGCTATGACACGGCGTCCCCATCCAAAGCCAACACGCGTACCTCTCTCCACAGGTTGTCACAATTTGTAAGCTTACTCGTGTCGCTCGCACGTGTGCCGCCGCCTTCTCCTATAACTGACAGTGATGGCCCCAAATTTTACGTTATTAAATAATATAAAAGCTTGGACGAGCTCATCATCAGTGGTGGCCTTTCCATGTTCCTGGTGGTCTCAAATGGTACGGTACGTGACAAATTCCATTTTAACTTTTGCTTTTACGTGTATATATATATATATATATATATTCCTTCTTTTCTCGTGAAACATGGATGAGAGATGACATCATAAGTGATGAACGAAAGATAATGAAATGGAGCACTACATCGATTTATTTATTTCATAGCCATGGCTCCGAAGTCTGTCTCTCCTTCCCTTGATTGCTCTCAAGCACACCTAGCCGTGTGGTAGGTGGGTTTAAAGAACTCCCAACTCATGAACTCGAGGATGGGTGGGAAAAGCAATTAGAACTTTTCTACTCATTAACTTTCAAACGTTTTTCCTTGAATCCAAGAGAATATTTTGACATGGAGGAGACAACCGAAAAATCCAAGAAAATATTAGTGTTGAAAATAACATTAGACCCTCGCCAACATGAAGGCTCCTATACCGCTTAGATTGTAGAAGCAAGTTTTACATCTAAATGATTAAGATTATATGTCCATGTCACATGCCGCGCATGAAAGCTCCTCCTACACCGCCAAGGATTTCAGGCATGGTTTCCTTGAACATTTGGCCCGATTCTTTTATATAAGGCTGCTCATTAATTTAGCATCGTCCATTCTCCTAAGTCTAGTTATTAGGACATTGAATTATATCCAATAACCAGACTCTTGATATGGTATCATGATCATGATTCAGAAAAAATAAAAAACAAAGAAACAATCAGGATGCTTTCCTGGTTCAACGATGATGGAAGAAAATTGCATACATTAATAGAAGATAAGGATGAATAGGTTGTACATATTTCTCATGTCAAGTACTAGAGAAAAAAACGAGGACGTACAGCAGAAATAGATTAGTTTATGAATATATATCTCAGCAATCGGTATAACTTGCATTCAATCATTCACGTGAATTGCACGTGTCAAAAACTAATTCTAAAATATTTCAAAAGTTAAAATAGAAAATATGAAAAAAAAAAAATCAATGAGAAGAATAGAGGAATAAAGACGGCATTATCTAGATGAAAGGTGGCCTTTCTCTGGATGAAGGATAATGCAGACTAGTTCAGCAATGCAAAATGTCGACACCCGCATCCACGTGTCATGATGTGATATGGTGAGAGCGACCCCCTCTGGAGTCTGCAAAGCTAAAAATGGAAAATGGAAAATCTAGCTTCCACAAACGCCGTTGCTTTTGGGGCCATCACGGGCCCACCACCCCCCCAATATTAATCTAATGCCACCCACCCACCTTTAATCCTACTTTAATCCCATATTTCATTCTTTAATCCCATTTCTTAATCCAACACCATATTCTAATGCGATCTCATCTCATCGGCCCCTGAATGGGGTGTTGGAAAAATTATGCTTGCCACGCCCCTTGACATGCTTGTGTTTTTGTATCTTATTTGGAGATTGGAAGCTTGATGACAAATATTAAAACCGCTTAAGATAACAATGGGAAAGGGATGGAAAAGAAAGCTGAGGCCTTTGGAGCTATCAGGATTCCTCACGTCTCTACTTTTGGAGGGAGGGAAGAGAAGCGGTGGAGAAAGAGAGGAGCAACTCAAGGTGGAGGTCCCTATCACTGGACTGCGTGTCCACCAAGTCACTGCTCGATGTGATGTCCCGGATCCTGACGGTTGATGACTCCTATACTATTCGGTTATATGCCTCCCCTCATCCTTGACCAACAAAACTAACCAACCAACTGCTATATCCAGGTTCAATGCCCAACCGAGCCACTGACACGATCCAGTTCATACACTCCAAATCTTGCAAGCATCATCGTCAACTTCTTTCCTTACCAAACTTGATGACAAAGGTATTCTCACCTTAATAGGTATAACAACATGCAGTTTTTGATCAATCAAATAGACAAAACTGTTGATTAACATGTAGATTAACGGATTCTTAAACCATTTGATGGTTTGATGCAGCACTATAGATGGTAAAACATGTTAATGGTCGTGCTAACACGATTGGACATCTTACAGCATTAACATCAGACTGCACAATTCCAAGCATGCGAACATGGATATTTTTAGGCATTCACATTATACTCTTAACCAAAGAAGTGACCTCCAAGATTTCCATTTCATGAAAGCCAGCTAAATAGCAGCACTATACTAGCCGAACCATTGCAGGCCAACCTCCTCTTTCGATGCCCATGTGGGATCACTAGATAAGATGATCGGTGCACACTTAATCAATGCGGCGATTAATTTATCTCATGAATCATGAACTTAATTACTTCCTTTAAAAGAAAGTCTGAGATGCATGCATGAAAACACATGAATCAGAGGAGTTAAATGCTACATAAATGCTGATATGGAGATAGTTATAAAATACTATGTATACATTACATGCACCATAAAGAGATTAGATTAAGTCATCTCGAAGGTTTCCCTTCTCTACACAACCCAACTTCAAGTACAAAGGACAAAGGGCTAAGGCTGGTAGTAATAAAAGAATATATATAGCAAAGGAAGAAAATAAAAGCAAAGGAAAAAAACACACCATGCAATAAAGCTAAAACAGTAACAGAGAGAGAAGAGAGACAGGGAGAGCACTCCATTCTAACCATGTTTACCAAAAAAAAAAAAAAAGGGACAAGATAGGTTTTTCCTTTTCTTTTTACTCCCCTATGTACCTGTTCTTCTTTCCCCCTTGGCTTTGCCCTTTTATGCCGGGTGTCTTTCCACATTTATTCACCGTATCCAGACCTTTTCTTTTTACAAACTTTGGAAGCTTCTATCGATCTTATTATGATTGCACCATTTTTTCACAGTTGTCCAGCTTTATTTTTTCTAGAATTTTTCATTTAATCTTCAGAATGGAGCCCGGTGGGGAATACCCTTTCTTCTGGAAGTCCGGTAGCTGATGATCGGAGGGGTCCCCGGAGAAATGCTGCAGGTGGAATTGCCAACCTCGTCATCCGATGGGTTGGCCGGGACTACGATGAATCGGTTGAAGGCCTGCGTTTTTCGGAGCTTCCGGGGGGTCGATGACTCGTCAGACTCCGATCCATGGAGCAATTCCCGGCTCAGTTTGGGACGCAGGGTGAATGTCAGCTCTGGGTCTCTCTTCATGCCTCCAAGCTGAGAAGAGAGAGATAAAAACAGACTTCTTTTATACAATGAAACGGAGAACAGAGCAGGAGGCGAGAGAGAAGAATCCAAGTAGGTGATTGGTTTTGCTTTGAAGCATCAGAAACCGAGAAATAAATGGGATGACACCAATACTAATTAATAAGAAACAGGTCTTGCTTAGAAAGCTGAAATCTTTCAGACCAATGCTTAAGAACTTGAAATAAGTGCTCTCTCTCTCTCTTTAATGAAGAAATTCATTTCATCTATTAAGAAATACAAAGCTGAAAATTAAGAAGAAAAAGTTGTTTTCCTAATAAGAAAAGTTTGCATGTTTGAAAACTCAATAATAATAATAATAATAATAATAATAATAATAATAATAATAATAATAAAAATATAATCAAAGTGGGCATCGCGCAATTGCTTCAAATATTTTTTTTATTTTTGCAATTCAGTTTCAGATGATAAACTTAAAATTAATTTTTAAAAAAAAAAACCTTCTGGAGCAACGATTCTTGCTCAAAGAAATCTCAAATCTTTCAGAATAATGTCTAATAACGTCAAATACCAAATTCATAACTCCCCAACTAAGAAATCTATTTCATCCATTAAAAAATAGTAAGCAAAAGCAAAGAAAAAGCTGTTTTTTTGGGGGGGGGAAGGGGGGTGGGTAAAAAGTATGCAATTTGAGTGTAAAAAAAATCGAAGTGGGCATTGCATAATTGCCTCAAATTAACATCTTTTTGCATTTCAATTGAAGAGGATAAACTTTTTTTTTGAAGAAGAAGAAGAACTTAAAGACGATAAACTATAAAAACAATGATTTCCCTCAAAAAAATCTATTAAAAAATTAACCTCTAGAGCAATGATTCTTGCTCAAAAACAATGGCTGACAACTACATAAAAAGAAATGAAAATAGGAGAGAGAAGGAAAAACTCGATTCCAATTCAAAAAGCTGAGAAAAGGTGCCATTTTTTAGAAGGAAAACTGGGTGAAAACTTCTATTAAACCAACTCCAGAGGCAAGAAAAAATATGGGAATTAGACTCTTGGGAGACGGAAGAGGACGGATAAAGGACGCAGACCTTGCAACCGAGGGAGCAGAACCGGAAGGAATCGAGGAGGCTCCGGCAGCAAATCTCGCAGGTGTTGGTCACCCCCTTCCCGGGCCTCGGCTGCGGCCTCTCGTTCAGGAAGACGATCTTGGCGCTGTTTATAATGTAGGTCTGGACGCAGGAGATGTCGATAAATTTCGACACCTCCGACACCCTGATCACGTTGTGGTACGAAGACCTCCGAATCTAAAAGAAAAACACCGATGAACAGCCAAAAAAATCAATCAAAATATCTTCTTTTCCCGATTCCTTCATAGATTTATGTCAGAAGAGTAAGAACGAATACCTGGACAACCTGGTGGTCCTTGTGGTTGGCGAGGCAGTATGAACAGAGAGCTCGCCCCATGCAATCCAAGCAGTACATATTGCATTCGCTCTTGTTGGAATCGCCATGAACCTCGCACGGAATGAAGAAGCTCGCCTTCAGAAGAGGCCTCAGCCAAGGCGGAGCATTGTCCTCATTCTCCCGCCGTATCATAGGACCCACCTGCTCCCAAACCCCCATCTCCCGATCAAAAACCAGCCCCAAAAATCCCATCTTTAGCAAACAGAACACAAAAAGATCGAAACTTTACCATCACTTTCTTCTGCTTGATCCCAACAAAGCCGATCTTCTGGTGGTTCTCGATCGCCAGCTCGTCCGGTTGCGAGGAAATCCAGAGCTGACACCAAAGCAGAGCAAATGCCAAAGTGACACCTTTCTCACAAACGAAAACACCAATAGAAAAATGGAAGATTGGGGCTTATTCGGCATCAAAAGTTACCTCAGGGGCCGAAGCGCCGCCGGTAATCGCCGGAAAACATGCCGGAGAGAGGAGAGGAAGCAAAGAGGAGAGAGAAGAGAGTTAAAGTGGGAGAGGGGAAGGGTTGGAGAGATATATATGGCGGATAGATTAAAAACGGAAACGTGCAGAAGATTTTAGCCGGCGATTTTATGGACGAAGGACAGAGAATTAGTTTTGGCTTAGGGTATTGTGAACCGTCTGATGGGCTGGTGATTAAAAGACAGAGACAGAATGGCCAATAATTTTATTAAATAAAAAACTGCGGTTTAGAGAATTTGTTTTTGTTATTACAAAGGCAATGATCATGGGTTAAAACTTAAAAGGAAAATAATCTAATCAACAAATCCTTCCCGATTTTCTTAGATCTACTGCTTCAGTGAACCAAATCATCTAATGATATAGTCTGGACATGCTATCTTTGGTTGTCTTATGATTTTCTTTTACCTTTAGAAGTAAATAATTTAATCTTGGAAATTTTGTTGGGAGATGGTTTAATTGATGTTGCCTGCTACTTGTGGCAATTGGCCAGGGATTTGTTATTCTACAACGCAAGAGAGAAGGGAGATTACTTGATGGGATCGTTATACTTGTGGACTAAGATTTGTGCGAAATTAATATTAGTTGACTTTCTAATGACTTAGTCAAACAGCAATAAAGCTCAACAAGATTTTTAAAATGTATTGCAATCGGATCAATTTCATATATATATATATATATATATATATATATCACTAGATGATGAAAATAATCTATGTGCTTGACCAAAAAAAAAAAAAAAAAGAGGCAATCGGATCAATTTCATATAGATATATATATATATAATCACTAGATGATGAAAATAATCTATGTGCTTGACCAAAAAAAAAAAAAAAAAGAGGCTATATCCATAAATTATACTAATATTTTATTATCTTGCAAACTAGTTTTTGATTATCTTGCTTAGGCAAAATAAAATAGAATAATAGTAGTTTTTAGTTTGAGATAGAAATGCAATGGTTTTTGGCGATGGATGTGGTAAGCAATCAACTTTATAAAGTATAATTTGACAGAAAGTAGACAAATAATACACTAGAATATAAGACATCTAAGCACCTGGAACTTGTTACGATTTATGAGGGGATTGAGATTGATTCTCAACATGTTCTTGAAGCATTTAGCTAAAAGTATATCCATGAGACCTGTTAATTAGAAAATCGGTATTCATAAGTTTTGTGTTTACACATTCAAAGTTCCCTGTTAAGTTGATTATACGTCATTTACAGAATGCATCCTCTCTCTTATGCTGTCCCATTATTGTGCAAAGATAATTTTTAGATGTATCATTTTTTTTTCTTTTTCATTGAATTATAATTGCTCATACTAAAAAATATATATATTTAAATAATTAAATGGAAGGAGAGTCTTGCACTCTATATGATTCTAGCTTCATGACTCTAGAAAATGTGATTATGATATTTTTGCTAAAATTACTCCTAACTTTTTTAACTTACCAATGCCTAAATCTTAACATAACTATAATGTTTTTATTAGTTTTCCCTAACCCATGACATAAACAATTTTTTTTTTTTTTTAATGAAGTAGGAGGCTAGAAAAAAAAGGCACTAATTCTTATTCAAGAGAGAATAAGAATATATAAAAACTGATTAGTAACATAAAAAACCACCATTTGAAATGATGGGATATAACGTGTTGATAGTTACAGAGTTCTAATTAAAAAGAAAAATCAACTAAAATGAAAAGAGTCTCGAGGATTTATCAATCTTCTCAATTTATACCAAATAGTGGAATATTTAACAAGTTAGTTGGCATTGCAGAGATTAGACCAAAGATTAAAACTACACCATAAATCTTATTCACAAACAATTATTTTTAGAGCCAAAATTATTTAAAAAAACTCTTGAATTTCTCTCCTTCTAACATGACCATGTCATCGCACTTATTAACATAAATAGTTGAGCTATTTTTAAAAAAATTTTATTTTCTTCCTTTCAAATAGTGCAAAGATTTTCAATGATGCAATGATATTGAAAAAAAACCTAGTAAAAGGCATAAAGGTTTCTAAATGTTAAAAAGAAAAAAAAAACTGGAATCTGTAAACAGGTGGTCAACTGTTCTAATTAGGTAATTATAAAAAGCAAACATCCTTCCAAGTGTTTCCTATTCATATGCTTAATGAAGTTATCGAGCCAAAGAAAGTATTTAATTTTTTTAGAGTACAAGGGTATTCCATAGAGTCGGGACAAATTCACACTTAACTCCTCTTGATCTTATGAACTGATAATGAGATGCACAGTTAAAAATATTGTTGCTCGTCAACTTTCAAGTTAATTTATCTTTCTTTTCATTCAAGGTGACTATTTGTAACAAGGAAAGAATAAAATTACATTGTTGTTCAATCTCAGCAAGTCAAATTGAGGAACGCTTGATTTTTCAAGTATGCTTCTCCAATTATAAAAATCTAATACTAAGCCATTCTTTTTGTTGTTTTGTATATATAGATTTAGGAGGATGGATTTGAGTGGCACATCCAAAATCCAACTATCATTTCAAAAGAAGGTATATTATTCATTTCTAATTTGATACCGCGTTCGATTTCTATAGGCTAGCAAGGATTTAGCAACATCTTTCCTAAAACTCGAGCATCTTCTTGGTGGCTTTCAACATCATGAAAGTTTGACTTTCTTTTGCTAAGCCAACCCTATTTGCTTTCTCCAGACCCCCTTGTCCTTAGATAAATATTTCTAACCCTATTTTGCCAACAAAGTAACATTGATAGAAAAAATGTCCACTTAATTCCTTTTATAAACATACACTCTACCATTAACCTTATCCTAAAAAATTTAGATATATGCTTTTATAATGCAATCCACGTACCATTTTTGTTTTAAAACTCTAGAATTTTTTTGAAGAAATGTGCTACTTACCTAGGCGTGTGGCTGTAAAGTTCAAACCAATTTTAATGTTTGTGAAAAACAAAAACTTTGCCCTTTTAAAGAAATTTACATCAAAATAATTAAAACTCTTAGTAGAATAGAAAATAACTAAAGTTGTACCTCATATAGTTACCTCAACAAAAAGAGCAACATTAATAATATTGAATGTGACCGCACCTAATTCTAAGGAAAGGTTATCAGTATTTATTCTGCAAATTATTGGTAGGAATCTTGGACAATAAGCATTGGGCGTAACGCAATAAGTTTTGGTGAAGAATCACGATCGGGTATTGTTGGCATGAAGTCCTTGGATCGGTCGGTCGGAGCTGCTGCATCGCAGGACCGCTCTCTGATTCACCTGCAAAACAGGTTCTTTGCCGGAGTTGTTCCGGCGGAGGACACTCCGATGCCTAAGTCAGTGATGGATTCCAGCCACAGAATGGAAAAGATGTCGAGAGTGGAAAAAAAAAAGAATTCTTGGAGATTGAAAGTGTATGTGTACGAGATAATTCGCACCCCCAAGCTATCCTTCTTATCCATATTTAAAAGATGGCCACCGGTCTGTGGCCCGCTCTTTTTCCAGCAATCATGGAGAGCCAATCTCTCCCATGATTGGAGATCGTGGGTTGTCAATGAGCGGTTCCGGTCAGATCGGGGGCGTGGCTGCAGGAGTTGCACGCCATGATCATGGCATGATGAGTGTCGATTGTAACCGTTGGTTACAGTTTCCTTTCTGGAACAGATTGCGGTTCAAGCTTTGGGTTTCTTCTTGCGTGGGCCGAAGGCTTGGTATTTCCCCGAGACCGGAGATCGTGTCTACAGCGGGGACCGAAGTACGTGTCTTCGGAAGTTAATGAATAGTTCAGACATCGGCCGGGGCCGAAGGTGCTACCTGAAGGACTGGCCTTCGGATGCTGTAGTCCAGTGTGAAGCCTTGGATTGCTTGCGGTTGGCCTTCGCTTAGTCCGAAGTCCGTAGTCCAGAGAAATGGGCTTCGGTCTGTCGAACCGGAGCTTGGTTCATAGCTGAACCAGGATATCCCAACAGGTATATTTTTAATCTTTCATGGTAGTGGTTGATGCCTAACATCATAAAACTACTAAATAATTTGCGCATTTAACTAAAACAAGACGCTTTCATAGAATTAAGCTTGAATTGGTCTGATGAGTTTGGAATCTGAAGTTGAGTGATTTTTTTTTTTTGTTAAATGTAAACTAAATGATCATCAATGAGGATTGAATTAATTAAGTAATATTAGTAGATGGATGCTAAAATACATTCTCAATATAGTTAAGAGTATAGCCTTATGGCTACCCAAAACAAAGGATTGAAGACTTTCATTGGAAGAGAAAAAATAATAATAAAAGAAAATACCTGCCTATGCTCGCTTAGCTAGCAAGGAACAAAGGTTGACTCCAATTCAAGTGCAAAGAGGATGAGGATGATGAGGATAATAATATTATCAAAACATAAAAATAATGCTAAATAATGCACTCATTAATTATCTCATGGCTGCAAATTTCAATGTCGAAAGGGGCCATGCCTTGACCAGTCATATGATGGTTGATCATCTATGCTCTTAGTTTAGTCAATGGTAAGTATGCTTTCAGAAATTTTTTCAATAAGAAACTGAAATTTGTTTAAAAAACGAAAGCAAGAAAAAAAAAAAAAAAAAGGGGGGGGTCTACCTTTCAAGCCTCTATCGCTTAGGTGCAAGAAAACTATTTCTTTTTTTTTATAAACAAAAGAAAAGGGGGGATAAATCCCGATATAACTATCTCTACTGGATCCCAACCCCACTAGGCTATGTTTGATTCGGGCCATAATTTTTTTGTATACCCTCCCTACCACCGGTGAGTATGTCAGCCTAACACCACTAAGACGCCGGAGTCAGGGACAGACCATACCAATTTTTCTAAGAAAGACCAAAAAAATATAAAAATAAAAATATTAATAAATAATTAAAATTAATTTAAGTATTCTTTATAAATATTATTTAAATTATACTAATCTTATTTCATAAGATTAAATTCATTAATAATAAAAATTATCTAAAATTTTAGCTATCTCCTTATCGATATAAGTGACCAAATAATCGATAAAAAAATCATCTTCCATCTTGTTGTATAATCTGGTCTTGACAATCTTCATTTTTGAAAATATTTTCTTTATGGTAATAGTTGGAATCGGAAGAGTAAAAAACATTACGGACTCATAGAGGATGTGCGCGCACTGGCCACAGTAGTGGCAGCGTCACGCCAAGTATTGTTGGCGCTGCACAACGGAATGTGACATCCATCGAGCGACGGTGCCAAAGATGATGGGATGTGAGTGCAGTAGTATTGGTGGGAGCCCGAGGCATGACAGGCACCCACCTGTCTGTGCCCTCCAAGATCCGATTATACTATGCGATGGATGCGGTCACTAAGATGGTACGCGGCTTCACCGCACGCAGTGTTCGTCAGTGCGACGAAGCTGACGAAGGCAGCCAAGATGGTAGTCATAGGTCAGCACATCAGTGATATCCGGCCTTATGTATGCACAACTACCTGGTCTCGTCGTGAGGGCGTTCTCGTCGATCGCATTATATGACAAGTCCAGCCGCCATTTTATCCATCGGTATAGTGAATGGGATGGTACTGATTGCGTGTAATGGCTTCCATGACGAATTCTGGAGACGGGCGCTGGTCGAGTAATAAAAAGAAAATTCTTTGTTTTCTTCTAAAAATTATGAAAAAATTAATAAAAAATAAAATTGGTAGTAATCCAACTTTCAAGTAAAGAAAGCTGATTTATAGTATTTATTTCATTTTAATTTTTTTTAAGATTCTTCAAATTATATTTAATATTTCCAAATTTAGAAGAGCCAAATATATATATATATATATTTAAAAGTTTACATAAAATCTTAATTTATAAAAAAAAATAGAAGGGGCCAAGGGGCCTCCTTGCCCTTCCGGCGGTTCATCCTTATATATATTTAAAAGTTTACAATAAAATCTTAACCGATAAAAAAAATTAAAAAAATTAGGGGGGCTAAGACCCTCCCTTGCCTCCTGGCGGTCTGCCACTGGCCGGAGTAGTGCGCTCTCCGCCACCTCGATCACATGTTCCAAAAAAATTTCTATATTTAATTGAGTCACCCGCGAGTACTTATGAACAGTAAAAAGTAAGGTTAAGTCTCTACCAACCAGGCTACCACCTTAACAATAAAAACTATCTTCTTCTTCTCCTTCTTCTTCTTCTTCTTTTTTTTTTTTTTTTTTTTTTTTTTTTTTTTTTTTTTTTTTTTTTTTTTTTTTTTTGTAACCAAGCCTCCTGGGTGATACCTGATTGGCCATTAACATATTTTTAAATTAAACAATGTCAATATTTAAGGTACCCAAACTATGAAATACTCCTCGAGGACAACTGCCCCTACTACCGAATATAGTACATCATTCAAATTATGTCAAGCATAAAATATTTTATTAAATAATAAAGAAAGTTTAGTCAACTAAGTTAACTTCCTGAGATTTTAGTACCGTTAAGAATACGATGAGCATAAACCATGTATTAAAATAAACAATGAAGGGACGATGGGTCTGGAAGAAAGTTCATAGATCAACCAACCAAAAGTCAAGAAGGGCAAGATGTACACCAGAAAACAATCATTAATGCTGACATTTTTTAAGCTAAATTTAGACCATAATTTGAGAGCCAAGATGAGCATTATTTTTTATGAACATTCGAAATATAACCTTTACTTTTATAAAAATATCGATTTAATGAATTGTATTATATTCTTCTCCTTTTCTAATACTCTCATTCTTTTGGAGGTTCCCTATTCGTTGAACATATAAACGAAAACATGGCCAAGAGCCACATATATGTAATCTTCCCCAAGCCCCTCCATTAGTGCTGCATTTGGAGATTTTAATTTCTAATAAGGTAGCATTGTTTATTTTATATTTAAATTTTGTAAGTGAAGGTGATTTTCTAATATGAATTAGCAAGCAGTAGTTTGTGTTCCATCAAACATAGTAGTTTGTGATTTGGTAGCAAATTAATTATATGAACAATATACTAGAGCTATCAGTGGATCGGGTCTGGACCTGAGATCCGCGGGTATTTATCCAATGGATCCAGATTTGGTATTAAATTTGGATCCGTTTATCCAGCACCGGACCAGGTCCTGTTTAGCTAAATTAAATAGATCCAAGTATGGATATTAAATATCCAGACCCAACAGATCCGGTATCTGATTATATAAAATACTATTATATATATTTATATATATTAATATTATTATGAACCATTAGATCAAAGATCTAATAGTTAAAAATCAATTGTAGTTTTAATATAAAAGGCCTTCAATTCTGTAGCCCTAAATCTTTATATTTAAGTAAATCCCTAATCCTCCCTCCCCTCGACGGCCGACCACCGATGCCTCCCCCTCCAGTCTAGATCGGTGTCCATCATCGATCATCTCCTCCCAGTCACAAGTAGTCCGGTCACTCCAATGTCACTCCATCACCCCTCTCCCCATCTGGTCGTCCGATCATCACATTCTTGCATTGTCATCAGCCCATCACCCAACATAGCCCCCTGCCAGCCATCGTTGCTTCGACATCATTTTTGCCTGTTGCCACTACTCCGACATCATCCTTTGCTAGCCGTCGCTGCTTCGAGATCATCCCCCACCCCTCCGGCTCTCCCTTCCTCAGATTTGAGCCCCGCCGGTCACCTTTGCTTCGACTTCATCCGCCGCCAGCCACCACTGCTCTGACAATGTCCCATGTCGATCGCTGTCGCTCCTACATCATCCCCACCTCTCCCTTCCTCAGCTATATGTGATTCCAAATGTTTAATTTTTTTGGTTAAGATTCATAAAATTTTTTACTAGTGATGATAGAAATGAGTTGTGATGCTCTTATTTATTTTTAGAAATACTTACTATATTTTATATTGATACATTATTTCTTTGATATAACTTGTTGTCATTGCAATAACTCATTTCAGGATTTTTTTTGTTCTTATTTTCATGATGTTTGCCACAACATAGGTTTTGATTCATTCATATTTGTTAAAGACTAAAACATGATAGATGACCATATTAAAACATATCACAAGAGCAGGATGGGTGGATGGTGGAGTCTTTGAACCGTGATGGGTATATGCAAGGCACTCCCTTACAGGTATCAAATCCTCCTCCACACCTCCTTTCCTACTAACATGTTGGTGTATCCTATTGTATTAAATATTTGAACAAACTCTTAGAATTTACTTATTATCTCTTCAAAAAACTAACATGCAATTAGATTCCTCACACAGATCATGAAGGTGTCTATCATATAAGTTCATATGCTAAAACCCCATATTAATTTGTTACATAGTTACTTGCATAATTTATTTCCCAGAAAATTCATTGTCACAATCTTACATTAGATTTTGCCTTTTCTTTTGACATATTTTCATCTACTGATATTCTTTTTCAGCTCCAAATTACTATCCATACAAACATCATATTGCATTTACTGATGTTCTTTTCTAAATCCCTATGGTGGTATATTTCATTCGAGTCCGGGTTCGGGCCCGAGTATGGTATTTTAAAACTAGATCCATCGGGTATTTGGGTCCGGGTTCGAGTACAATAGCTAAGATCGGATCCAGGTCTGGATATCTGGATTTGGACCCGAAGTCGACCCATTAACAGCTTTTACAAGTTTATTTCGCAATGACTTGTCTATATTATAGATTATAATTTGAGAAGGATATCAAAACCTTACCATGATTTTGAAGGATCTAAGAAAAAAGTTTAAAAAGTAGCTATATCTTTCTGCCAATAAAGATATAAATTCTATTTTGAGAAAATGTGAATAAATTAAAGAAAGATAGCAATTTGTTAATCCGCCAAATTATTTGGAGAAAGAGAAAAAAAAAATCATCCATATATAGGATCAGAAATATATTTCTTACGAAATGTTTTATTAGTGTCATGCCCCGAATCCAATACCGGAATCGGCTACGTGACCGGCCGCACAAACCCTAGGTTTTATCCTAGAGATTATGCAAGGCCTAGGTACACAACAATTCAAACATATCCGAGTTAAATTAATATTATATAAACAATCCAATAAAAAATGTACAATTCAGTATTTAAATCGATGTCATTAATTGGTCTACTGACTCACAACATCAGTAACCGAAACTAACTAACTAACTAGCTCAACAATTTTGAAGCTCCGTCTCACGCCCAGCCCAGATCCTCTTTAAGTATCCTGGTTTTCTGAAAGAAAATAAATAATAGGGAGTGAGCTACATAGCCTAGTAAGGATTCCAAATGATCACCAATAATAATATACATGTATATGAAAACAGCAAAACATTAGCATAACATGTGACGAAATCAAACAATTCAGATTTCATGTTTAACCAAAAACTTTTCTTTTTTTTTATTATATTTTTTCTTTCAGAATTTTCATTATTTAACCATTATCTTTAGGGTTCTGGACTAGCCACGGTCACACTCCAGCCTGTGACTGGCACACTATTGTCACACTCCAGCCTGTGACGGGCACACTGTTGTCACACTCCAGCCTGTGACTGGCATACAAATTGTCACACTCCAGCCTGTGACTGGCACACAAATTGTCACACTCCAGCCTGTGACGGGCACACTGAGAAACCACGGTACCGCCGTGGCATGGCTAGTCCAAACACCAGTTCCTTATCACTTTATCATTTCTTCTCACATAGTCAGATCATGTCACTTTCCAACGATCGATATCACGATCAAACATATTTCAAGATCATTTGGCAAATGCAACAACATTAACAACAAACTCGTTCCGTATCCCGGAAATCAATTCATGTTATCCAAAAATTACCATGCATGAAAAATATTTAATATATATGCCCGGATCAAATCAGGTCATGTAAAATATATTAATATTACGGGTGATCAAGTTTAGAAGTCCTTACAAATCAACTATCCACGCATGTACTAATCCGTACTCGAAATCGGTGCGACGCCTTCTCACTCAGGAGACTGATTCTCTACATAGATAAATAATTTTAATTAAAACTAAATTCTCATTTTTTCTCAAATCTTGAAAAATCCCTGATTTTCTCTCTCTTCCTTCTCTCCCTTCCTTCGCTCTCCTCTTTCTCTCTTCTCCTTCTCTCTCCTCTTTCTCTCTCCTCCTTCTCTCTCCTTCTCCTCTCTCCTCCTCCTCTCTCCTCTTATCATATATATATTTATTTTATTTTATTTTTTTTTTTTCGTTTGGGTTGAAGTCGGTTGGGTCTGCCGGCTTCAGTCCAGGCCCATAGCTTACAATTAGAAATACATTAGCCCCTCAATTATCCTCGTTTGATGGCCTCATAAGAAATACTCTCGTAATGTCCAACTAGAATGCAAGAACTTGATGCTTTCAGGCATTTATAAAGTTGATTCGCATCGCTACCCAGAAAGGTTGCAACTTTTGGTTTAAATGTGTCTTAACAATTCAAACTTTATTTCCATGGTAAAACCAAGTGTAATGCATGATAGACCAAGGATTTAGGTTACCATGCATTATTAACAAAATATCAAAGTCCACATCTTATCCACCTTGGCAATTTCTCCTAAAGCATCTAGTTTGCATCCTCCGAAAAAATATTCAACTAAAATAAAGTTTTAGTGACCAAACTTCAAGTTGGAATTCAAGCACTTTGACTTGCGTGAGTACTAGAAGTTTCTGGCGACAATCGTCTACCACAAAATCTACAATGTGGACCAAATAGATTGGAGAATAAAAACAGAAAACTTCCTTGGAAAAATCTTTCAATTAAAAAAATCTCATCTATGCAATATATTATACCTCAATCCAATCCTTTTGCGGCTCGTCTATCATGTTTACACCACAAAATCTACAATGTGGACCAAATAGATTGGAGAATAAAAGCAGAAAACTTCCTTGAAAAAATCTCAATCAGAAATTTTTTTTTTTTTTAAAAAAAAAAAAATCTCATCTATGCAATAGATTATACTGCAATCCAACCCGTTTGCGGCTCATCTTTCGTGTTTACGCCACGCCTCCCAAAACCTCACATCGTCCGCAACTCAGACGAGCTGTAAATAAATCGGCAAAAGGTCTACGAGTCCATTTGACGAGGAAATGGTGTTGGAGCCCGAGGCCGGAGGGCCGTCGGACACAATCGAAAGAGTCGGCGGCCGTGACGTCCATGTCGCCGCTTTGTGATGCCCGCGCCGACTTCTTGGCGCCTACACCGCAGTCACATCAACCACAGGGCCACTCCGTCTCGCACGTGTGGTACTCACACGTATGAAGCACCCACGGGTGATGGAGGCACGTGTCGATCGTAGGGAATAGTGGAATACCCATGTTTACAATACCGCTGCCAGACCAATCCGGATTTTTTTTTTTTTTTTTTATTTGCGCCTCGGAGGTGCAATTTGAGCTAATCTAATCCAAAATAGAAGTGTAGTTTGGGCGAGTTGAACTAATGGCCAGGTATTTTAGCTGTGCTTGGATTGGAAAATTTAGGCACTAATTTTTTTTTTTTTTTTTGGGTCAAAAATAGGGATACGGGAGGTAAATCCCGGGGGTAGCCCCCGTCCCCATCCTCTTTCCATCTAATGATGACAAGATTCTAACCGGGTCGTAGGTTCCAAAAAAATTTTGGCCATGTTACCGTCCTAGCGATAGGCACTAATATTTTTCAATACATTTTGTAGATAGAAACAGGTGTGCTTTTCCATCCTACCGCCTATTTTATTTAAAAGAACAAAAGAGAAATTTTCAGTAGTTGTTAAGGGAATTTGCTATCCTTGGATGTTCCGAAATAAATCATCATTTATATTTGTGGGAAGCAAAGATGCGATGCTACGAAGAACATGTTTGTAAAATATGTGATCAACCAACCTTCCATGCTTTTCTTCCTCATCCACCCGAGGTCCCGAACCATAACAGGGACAACTCCATTTGGCAATGATCGAGAAGCTAAAGTTTTCTTAGTCAAGCCATTCTCCGCCTATCTAAATGCAGGAGGGATAATTTGTCCTCTTGCATTTCTATTATAAAAATCGATGGTCCCAAAATGATTAAAATCTTTGTATCATTGTCTCGAAGAACAAGGTTTCACGGCAGAAATACGAGACCGAAGAAGATGGAGCCAAGTTTTCGACTGTTCCCTTTGTCTAATCAACTTGGAAATAATTAATCACCTACTCATCTCATGTCCATTCTCTTTCCACCGATCACATGATCCGTTCTCTTGCAATTATGGAGCATTATGGGGATGACATATGTACCCTCTCCTTTCACAGCCGCCAAATTCACTCCAAGAAAGCTTTAGAATGGGAGGAGGAATCAACCACAAATAAAAAGGAGAGGTTTTATGGTTTAAGCAATCATCTAAACTATTTGGTAAAAAAGAAAAAACAAAATCTTCCAAAAAGGAAAAAAAAAAAAAAAATACAAGAAAAAATCTGTCATTCTTCTCTAATCTTAGAAATCTATCATCATGACTGCTAAGAACTTCCGAGTCTGCTACACTTTTTTAAGGAACGATGAACTAACTCACTTCTCCCAACTTTATTGGAGAAAATAATTTTTGCTAAACTTACCTCACCCATATAACTTGATTTTGTTCATTTCCTTTCCTCCCACTCCCTTCTACCTCCTCCAAATATCTTTTTTGATTGAAGAGGATGTTGATTTAATATCTAATATATGGCATAATTATCACTTAATTATGTTTGACTTTTTGAATCAACCATATCTACTGAATCAGAATCTAATTGATTAAGAAAAACTATTCCTGATAAAATAGTTCTTATTGATCAAACAAAACTGGAGTAAAACTTTAACTAAGATTTTAATCTTCTGATGTAAGAGACATATACAGATAATATATAGAAGTAACTTAGTCAATTTTCTCTAACTCTCATAATAGCAGTAAATGGTTCTTCATCAATCGTCCATATAAGGAAAAAGAGGGTGAGGAAAGAGAAAACTAGTCATCTTGCGATGAAAAAAATATCTCAAGAACTGTACAATCTATAGACTGGAATAATGGAACAAGATATATCTTCCATAATTTATGATTTTGTATATATATAAAAGCACAGTTCAGGTATAAAGGATTTAAAATTTTTCACGACATATGGTATTAAAGAATGGTTTCATACTTTGTGTTCATACAAAAATTTAAGATAAATTTTGACTTAATTTCAAAATATTAAAATTATATTTTATATTTTAAAATTTAATTAAAAAATAGAAAATTAGTTTTATTTTTTTATAAAAATAAAATAAAATAAAATAAAATTTTTCATGTGGGGAAGATCTCGGTTCCCTCTCCCATGCAACCACATGCTGGGTGGCCATCATCAGGCCACCATGCCGAAACCCATCCCATTATTATATTTTATTTAATTATTTTTTATTGAATTATAATTTAAATCAATAAATAAATAGATAAAATAAAGAGGGAGAAATCGGTGGTTTTCAAGAAATCTCCTCTCTATCAAAAGTCGAATCAAACTCCCTCTCTCATCAGGCCACTAGTGGACTGTCGACAATGCCATCGCAAGCCATTGCATAGGTTTCTCCTCTCCAGCTTAACGTGGGCTCACCGAAGGATGGTAGCAGGCCGACCGAAGGTTGATGGTCGGCTGGTAACCTGCTGAGCCTATGTTAGACCTTGACACCGATGGCTAAGGAGTCAGCATCAAGATTTAGCCCGCTATAAAGTTCACCAGTGGTTTTCCCTTTTGATCGCCGGTAGATAGGGGCAATGGAGGGCAGCACTTCTTGGGGATGGGCAAGTTACATGGTCGGAAAAAACAAGGGCATTGGAGCGGAGTTTTATTGGTTTTGCTGCCCAAGAGAATTAAACTAGGCCATCATTTTGGGTTCACCGGTGATCGGTAGAAAGCTGTAATAGAAGTGTTGTGGGTGATGATCCATCAGTAGAGTCTTGCTGAAAAAGAAAGGAGCATCGACCATGGAGGTTAATCATTTTTCTTTGGAAAAGAAAAAAAATGGGATTTAGCTCTTTCTTCTTTGGCAACTCTTAGCAACCAGCAAGAACATCGTTGACGACCAGGAGATGGCTGTCGGAGATCTATTTTAGCCGGTGACCTACCGGTGGGAGAGTTGTCAACCTTGAGACTCCATTAATGGAGTTCTTGGAAGTATTGGTCCGAGGGAGGAGGATGAAGTCTTAATGGGTTTGGATTTTGATTTTTCGAGTTCCAGCTCATCATGGTTTGGATCTAGATCCATAATTAAAATCAGCCCATTTAATGAATTGATTGAACCTAATCACATTGAATTAATTTTAATTTGAATTAAAAAGATTTTTATATTTTAGCCCCTATAAAATTTTAAATTATATATAAATCTAAATTAAAATTATATTTAGGTCCCTATTATTTTTTGATTCCTATCTTATAGAAAGCCCCATATATTATCTACTATTTATCGTTCAGTTCTTTATTATTAAATTTTATTAAAATCATTATAACTTGCTCATTTTATATCTGATTTGAGCAATTTTTAAACCATTGGACCATAATAATTTGAAAAATATTTTGATTGAGTTCTTTATATATCATAAAATATTTAAATATTTTAAAATAATATATATAATTTTACTTACTATTGTATTATTTAAATGTATTTTCACGTAGCCTTAAAGGATTCGGAATACCCTATAGATTTTAAGTAGCTGGGTCATTAAGGGATATGGTTTTCTTTCTTATTATATTTTAAAATTATATAAAAGTGTATCTATGATTGTTGACCCAAAGATAACTGTAATTAGATATAAAATTAATAGTTATAGGTTAATCAACTTGAATTACATAAAGACGGAGAATTCTTCATCCAAAGATAGGAATAATCTCAGATTTTTATAATCATAGTTGGTTAAACTATTGAAAGTATAACTAATATTGATGTGGCACATCCACTAACATGGAGCCCCTGCTGGCATCCGCATTGGTAAGAAACCCGCCACCTGGATGCGGTGGCTAAACAAAGAGCCAAGGTGAGCCATCCTGCCAAGGTCAGCTCCCAGCCGGGGTCGTGCTCATAGGACGAGCCCCCATCTGAGGCCAGCTCCCGGCCGGAGTCGTGCTCATGTTGCCAAGGTGAGCTCTCTTGTTGAGGTCAGCTCTCAGCTAGGGTCGTGCTCATAGGGCGAGCCCCCTGTTTGAGGCTAGCTCCCGGCCGGGGTCGTACTCATGCTGCCAAGGTGAGCCCTCCTGTCGAGGTCAGCTCCCAACCGAGGTCGTGCTCATAAGGCGAGCCCCCCGTCTGAGGCCAGCTTTCGGTCGCGGTCGTTCTCATGCTGCCAAGACGAGCCCTCCTACTGAGATTAGCTCCCAGCCGGGGTCGTGCTCATAGGGCGAGCCCCCCGTCTGAGGCCAGCTCCCGGCCGGGGTCGTGCTCATGCTACCAAGGTGAGCTCTCTTGCCGAGGTCAGCTCCTAGTCAGGGTCATGCTCATAGGGCGAGCCCTCCATCTGAGATCAACTCTCGATCGGGGTCATGCTCATGTTATCAGGCGAGCCCTCTTGTCGAGGTCAGCTCCTAACCAGGATCGTGCTCATAGGGCGAGCCCCCCGTCTGAGGCCAGCTCCCGGCCAGGGTCGTGCTCATGCTGCCAAGGCGAGCTCTCCTGCCGAGGTCAGCTCCCAACCAGGGTCGTGCTCATAGGGCAAGGACCCTGTCTAAGGCTAGCTCCTGGCTGGGGTCATGCTCATGCTGCCAAGGTAAGCCCTCTTGTCGATGTTAGCTCCCAACTAGGGTCGTGCTCATAAGATGAGCCCCCAATTGAGGCCAGCTCCCGGCCGGGATCGTGCTCATACTGCCAAGACGAGCCCTCTTACCGAGGTCAGCTCCCAGCCGGGATTGTGCTCATAGAGCGAGCCCCCCGTTTGAGGCCAGCTCCCGGTCGGGGTCGTGCTCATGCTTCCAGGGGCAGGGCTCTCGAAGCAGACCCCTTCCTTATCTTGAGGAGGGTAGAATTCTCGCCAGCAGCAAATGAGGGAATGATCGACAGAAATTCAAATCACGACGGAAGGGGGTCCCCGTCCACCTATAGCCTCCAAGAAGTGGTGCACGCATTCGAGCCCTGCAATGCACCACCCGCATACTCTGTGCAAGGTGTGCTCCTCCAGGCCCCCGGGTTCTGTAGCATAACACCACTCAACAATCGTGCAACCGGGGGTTTCAACCCTCATGACACAAAACCTGAGCCTCCCCCAAGAGGAGTACTCCATTAAGGCCATAGGCCCTGCGACGCTCTGACGTCCCTCCAGGAATGGAAATGTCACACCGTGGCTCGGGACTTAATGGCACGATGCCCGCCCCTCCCACAGGGAACTATGCCACTTAGGGGACACTGGAAAAAAGGACATCTCAGGGAAGCCCCAAACTGGGTTTGGGCCATCATTCTTATATAAAATAGAATGAGGAATCCTCAAGAGAGGAAAGAGGCAATCGATAAAAGACGGAGAGCTAACAGGTAAGGGACTCCCAGCGAACTCTTCCAAGCTCTCCGATCACACTTCTACTTGACCTTTATATCTCATTTCCATAGCACATCCTCTATGCAGGAAGATCCTAAGCTCTCCACCACAGAGGTTCTATTCTCCTAGATCGTCCCACTGACTTGACCGTCGGAGTGTCCTCGCCGGAATCCCTGGCCTGGGTCTCATCTGTTTTGTAGGGCAGCCGACCAAGGAGTGCACTGGAATAGAGGAGCATGCATCCAGTAAGAACCCGATGCACCAGCTACAGGCCACGACAATCTCGGCGGCAACAAATATAATATATCATAATTTAAACATAAATTATATATTTATGCCATAATTACTATTCATGCTTATATATTTCATATTATTAGTGATTATAAAAATTTTATATTTATGATTTATATAATACATGTTTTGGCATTATTATGTTTAATTTGTGATTAGATTTTTACAGCATTTATTATAAGCTATAATTCTTGTCCCAAGATGTTTCATAGTTGTCTAATAAGTATCATTAGCAAAATTATTGCCCAGATATGGTGCCCAAGAGGGGGGGTAAATTGGGTATTTAAAAAATTAAAGCAATATATGTGCTACCAAGTTTTAAGGTGAAGAGTGATAGTGCTCAAATAATTGTGCAACGGAAGCAATGAAATAAATCAACAATTAAAGAGCAAAAGAAGATAAAGAGAGAAGCAATGCAAACACACAAGAAGTATAGTGGTTCGGTGCACCTAGCACCTACATCCACTCCCCAAGCTCCACTTGGAAATTTCTACTATAATCTTTAGATTACAGCCGACTTGTTTTACCAGGCTCACAAGTCAAAACCTTACACACTTGTTTTGGCTTCGGGCTTACAAGCAACCCTAGTTGGTTTTATCAATTGGCTCACCAACAAACCTCACTCACTTGTTTTGGCTTCGGGCTTACAAGCAACCCTAGTTGATTTTATCAATTGGCTCACCAACAAACCTCACACTAGTTTCAAATTTCCTTGAAACTAGCTAAAGACAAAAGAATATGAATACAATTAATAAAACTAGACAAACTCCTTTGGAGCAATAAGAAATTCGTTGTAGCTCTTGATGGAGACTCTTCAAGCCTTTTCCCTTGGAATCTTTGGACCTCACTAAATGCCAAATACTTGAAAGTTGGATTCCTCAAAGATGGAAAGCTTTTGGCTAAGGAATCTCTTGGTTTTCTCACTCTTTTTGGCTTGGAATTGATTGAAGGCTTTGTACTTTGACTCTAAACTTTTTCACTTTGTCTCCTTGTCTTTTTTGTAGTTTGGTGGAGGTTAAATACCTCATTCATGCTGAAACAACTCCACAAGACCGTTAGAATCAAAAATATGGTCGTTTATGGCCGTTAGAAATCAAATCAAAAGTTCAGAAAAACTAGCCGTTATGCCATGAGTCGACCTCATGAGTCGACCTCATGAGTCGACCTCTGGATCAAGTGTCGACCTCATGAGTCGACCTCCAGTTTGTTTTAGGCAAAAATCCAGAAAATCATAGTTCTGCCCATTTTGAATTCTCAGGCTATGAGTCGACCTCTGGTGTCGACCTCTGGACAGGTGTTGACCTCTGGTGGTCGACCTCTGGAGCGTGCCACTGAGATTTTGCCGTGCCGGCCATGCTGAACTTTTCTTCTCTTCATGAGTCGACCTCTGGTGGTCGACCTTTGACAAGGTGTCGACCTCTGGTGGTCGACCTCTGATCTGAAATTTTTTGAAACTCTTAGAGATGTGCGTGCCATGCTTGAGTTTCTCTAAGCCTTTGATTCTTTTGTTAATTATTTCTTAACAGGAAGGTCCAATATGAGAAATTTGATCTTGTCCAAGGAAGAAGAGCTCTTTTCCAAATCAGGCAAACTTAGTTTCATCATTGTACTCTTGATACTCTTTTTGAATAACCTAAGTCCTGAAACTTTATCTTGATATGAAACATTAGTCCAAACATATACTCAACCTTTTGTTAATCATCAAAACTAAGGAGCCAAAGTCAACAATCTTCCCTTTTTTGATGATGACAAAATCTTGAGTATATATGCAATTAAGTCCAAAAGCAAAATATAGCAATGATAAAAATTTTCAAAGAATCCTTACATGCATGAGTATATCATAAAAATTTTACTTTTCATCTACTTTTTGTGAAACCATTCTCAAGAGTCAAAAAGATTTTACTTTTCATTTACTTCTTTGTTTTTGTGAAAACATTTTCATGAGTCAAAAAGATAAGAAACTTACAAGCTTTACTCATAAGAATCATATATACTTTACTACACATAAGAAGGAGTCTCATATATACTTTACTACTCCCCCTTTTTGTCAAGAATCAAAAAGTCCATTTTTGTAGTGAAAGATATATTAAGGAAACTTATGTTCAATTATAATGAAGTATTTAGTTGCATAAAATACATGCTCCCCCTCAATTTGTGCATTCAATATAACAAAAATATTCTATCTTGAGGGTTTAAAAAGATAAATGCTAAGAGCTGGTATCAGACAGTAAAATATCACAATATAGATAAAAATAAATGTATTCAGTTACAAAATTGCTTACATAGTAAGCACAAAACACTGATACAACAGACCATACAAAGCAAACTAAGTACAATAAGTAAATCTCTGAGGCTACTCCTCATCAGAAGGTATATCTAAAGAGACAGGAGCCATGATCCTAGATGAGGATTTTGGAGTCCTATGAGAGTGACTACGAGTCCTCAGAGAGGGACCAGACCTAGGGGTAGTCCTACGAGATCTATAGGTCCGAAGAAAGGGCTCCATAGGTGTCCCGACTGAAGCAGTAGCAGAAGGAGTAGACGGATCAGTATGCTGAGTAGACTGAGCTGGGGTCTGCCTGCTGACTAGCTCATAAGCTGTGGGATCATCAATATCTGTCTCTGTATGCTCATCTATATCATCCGGAATCCCAGTAATAGTCTCAAACAGTGACTCTGTAAGCTCAGTATCTACTGGCACATCTGTGGCTGGAGGATCTGTACTCGGAAGATCAGTAGAAGGAGGATCAGCAGAAGGGGGTATCTCTGGAATCAGATCTGCAGGTGGAACATCAGAACTACCTGCTCCAGGCTGATCTCCATCACTATCACTGTATCCACTGGAGTCATCATCATCATCATCATCATCATCAGAATGTGGAGGGGATACTGTCGGATCTGCAGTCCTTGATGGCAGTGCTAATCTCAGTAGGCTGAGGATCTGTCGAAATCCTGTATCCATACTAGCTGAGAGAGCACCAATGCGCATATCTGTGTGTATCCGCATATCATGTAGCTCCTGTCATACACCAGTAATCTATGTCCGGACCTCTGAAATGTGATCAGTCAATCTCTGCTCAAAGTCCGATATCCTCACTGTAGTCCTCCGTGGTGTAGCAGTAGTAGTAGTAGGTGCTGGAGCTGATGAGGGTGGTGGCGTGAATGGCTCAGGCTCCGCAGTCTCTGACTCTGGTGCTGGGCGAGGAGGTGTACCATGATCAGTAGGCTCTGAAGGCCCTGCCTCAGCTGCTCGGATCTCATCCTCCTCATCTGGCTCCTGGCCAGACTCTCGTCGCACCCAACGGTCACCAATCAGTCGAAATCCCATCCTATGCAAGGATTTCTCTCCATAAGTATTAGTATGCTGCAGCTGACTGAAGGGTATACCGTCAAATGAAATACCATGCTCCTTGAATATCTGAGTCAGTCCCATGCCATATGGCTGAACAAGTCTCCTGTGAGATGCTGCCTCACCCATCTGCTGAAGCATGATCCTGGGAAGGTTGATGGGAGTCCGCTGTCTCAGGGACACCATCAACACCAGCTCACGCTCAGTGAAAAAATCGAATCTCCCGCTCTTCGGAATCAAGATACGGGCGATGATGTGATGCAGCACTCTCATCTCCAGTGAAAGCTGGTTAGCGGCTACTGTGGAAATGCCGCTAACATCCTCACGCTCTAGAATATATCTGAAGGCGTGCTCTCTGTCGCTGATCGAAGTGGCAGCAGTGCCGTGAAGTGGAATCCTCCAAACGCGACTGATGACCTACGGTGTCACTGGAATCTCGATCCCACGTACTGTAGCAGACCATCCAATGCCATCAGTGGCTATGGATCCATAAAACTCCCTGATGAGGTCTGGGTAGAATCTCTCAGACATCGTACAGAAATGAACCAGACCTGCATCTCTCAGTACATCTCCAATAAAGAAGTGATGCTGATCCCAGAATGGTATATCCACACGCCTCCCACTAGCAATGCTCTTTCGAACTAAGCTGGCTGGCACTGGTGCAGGTGGCTCTGGGGTCGGCTCACGCTCATGTCTGACTTTTCTTCGTCGCTCAGTGCTACCTTGGCCTTGTTCCAATCTCCTTTTCCTTACTGCCAAGTGCTTTCTCGGACCCATATGAAAGGAAGAGGGGTAACTTAGGGAGAAGTGCAATGAAGCAAGGCTAAGAGGAAAGGAGAGGGAAAGAGAGGTTCACGGATTGAGAAAAAGAGGAGAAGGTGAAATGGTGAGATAGGGTTTGTGAGAATGGAGAAAATCGAGAGTAAATGAAGAAAAAGTAAGAAACAGACGAAAGAAATAAGTGATTTCAATTGAAAAACAACCGAGATTTGAGGGTAGATAGATGCAAAGGCTTTCGGTTGTCCAAAACCAAGAACACGGTCAAAAAGAGGTTTGATTCCAAGGAAAGCAAGAGGAGAGGAGAGGATTACCCAAAAGATGAAGGAGAAGGGTGGAAATCTACTGTTTAGAGGTTTAGGAAAGTTGGAGGGGGACCACACGAAGGATAAATGAAAAAAAAGTGGAGAAAAAAGGCTTGCGGACGGGTTTTTAAAAAAGAGGGTTTCCGTTCAAGTGTCGACCTCTAAGAATTTTCAGGGGTCGACCTCAAGTGTCGACCTCCAAAAGCCTTAGGGGTCGACCTCAAGTGTCGACCTCCGAAAAATTAAAGTGTCGACCTCCAACAATAAATTACCCAAAATAAAATTCTGTAAAATTTAAAAAATTGATAAAATTTAGAAAAATAACCTTTAAACATATTTGAGAATTTATAAATCATTTTTGAGAAATTTTGATGAGAATTGAAGAGTTTCAAGTAAAAGAATCAATGACTCCCAGTTCTCTTCTGATCATACAAAATCTATCTTCATTCAATGATTTTGTGAATATATCAGCCAATTGATAATCAGTACAAATAAATTCTAACAACACATTAGAGTTTTGAACGTGATCTCTTATGAAGTGATGTCTCATTTCAATATGTTTGCTTCTTGAATGTTGTACAGGATTTTTTGTTAAATTGATTGCATTAGTATTATCACATCTTATGGGTGTCTTAGTTAGTTTGATGCCAAAGTCCTCGAGTTATTGTTTGATCCATAGAATCTGAGCACAACAGCTTCCAGCTGCTATATATTCGGCTTCCGCCGTAGATAGAGCAACCGAATTTTGTTTCTTACTGCTCCATGAAATCAAATTAACTCCTAGGAATTGATAAGTTCCACTAGTACTTTTATGATCAAGTTTACACCCAGCAAAATCAGCATCAGAATATGCAATTAATTCATATGATGACTCTCTAGAGTACCAAAGACCAATTTCGATAGACCCAGATAAGTATCTAAATATACGTTTTACAGCTAAGAGATGTGATTCTTTAGGAGCAGACTGAAAACGTGCACACATACAAACACTAAATATTATATCTGGTCTACTGGCAATTAGATATAGCAATGAACCAATCATGCCTCTATATAATTTTTGGTCTACTAATTTACCACATTCATCTTTGTCTAATTTACATGAAGAGCTCATAGGGGTACATATTGGTTTGGTAGTCTCCATCCCAAACTTTTTCAATATCTCCCTTGTGTACTTGGCTTGGTTGATGGAGATCCCCTCTTTGGTTTGCTTAATTTGGAGTCCGAGGAAGAAGTTGAGTTCTCCCATCATGCTCATCTCGAACTCACTCTGCATTAACTTAGCAAATTCTTGATAAAGACATTCGTTAGTAGCACCAAAAATAATATCATCTACATATATTTGTACTACTAAGAGATCATCATTTTTCTTTTTCAAAAATAATGTATTATCTACATTACCTCTAGAGAAATCATTTTTCATCAAAAATGAACTTAATCTATCATACCAAGCTCTACGAGCTTGCTTTAAACCATACAATGCTTTATGCAATTTAAAGACATGATTAAGAAATTCATGATTTTCAAAACCAGGAGGTTGTTCAACATAAACCTCCTCTTCAATAAATCCATTTAAAAAGGCACTCTTAACATCCATTTGAAATAACTTGAAATCCATAAAACAAGCAAAAGCAAGTAAAAGTCTAATTGCTTCTAGCCTAGCAACAGGAGCAAAGGTTTCATCAAAGTCGATCCCTTCTTCCTGGTTGTAGCCTTTAGCAACAAGTCTAGCTTTGTTCCTAGTTACAATACCATGTTCATCAAGTTTATTTCTAAAAACCCATTTTGTGCCAATTATAGAAACATTAAGGGGTCTTTCAGTTAAAGTCCAAACATTATTTCTTTTAAATTGATTTAGTTCATCTTGCATAGCATTAATCCAGTTACAATCTTTTTCAGCTTCTTCTATTGACTTAGGCTCTATCTGAGATACAAAAGCTAAATAATCACAAACATTTCTAATAGAAGAGCGTGTACTTACCCCCTTTGATGGATCACCAATTATTAGCTCTTTAGGGTGTCCGTGTGCATACCTCCATTCTTTAGGTAAAGGTTTTGGTGAAGTTGCATTGATCTCTTGAGTTTGATCTTGATTCTCTTGATCATCATCTCCTTTGGGCTCATTTTCACTGATTGTCAATTGTTCAAGCTTCTTTGTACCTGTTTCAGCATCAATAGAATCTTCTTTTCTAGAAGATTTTTCGTTAGATTCATCAAACACTACATGAATTGATTCTTCAACCAGAAGAGTTCTTCTGTTGAAGACCCTGTATGCCTTGCTAGAAGTAGAGTATCCTAAGAAGATACCCTCATCTGACTTGGCATCAAATTTACTGATATTATCTTTGCCATTGTTTAATATGAAACAGCGGCAACCAAATACACGAAAATACTTGAGATTAGGTTTTCGATTTTTCCAAAGCTCATATGGTGTTTTCTTCAAAATAGGTCGAATTAAAACACGATTTAAAATGTAACAGGAAGTATTAATGGCTTCTGCCCAAAAATATCTAGGTAAATCATTTTCGCAAAGCATTGTGCGTGCCATTTCTTCAAGTGTCATGTTCTTTCTTTCTACCACCCCATTTTGTTGAGGTGTCCTAGGTGCAGAAAAATTATGACTAATACCATTTTCATTACAAAAAGCTTCAAAATCATGATTGTCAAATTCAGTTCCATGATCACTACGCAAAGAAACAATAGTGAGATCTTTTTCGTTTGAAACCCTTTTATGAAATTTAACAAAAGCTGAAAATGTTTCATCTTTATGAGCTAAAAATATTACCCAAGTAAATCGTGAGTAATCATCTATAATTACTAGCCCATATTTTTTACCTCCCAAACTAGTTGTTCTGGTTGGTCCAAAGAGGGCCATATGCAATAATTCAAGGGGTCTAGTAGTAGATACTACTCCTTTAGGTTTGAAAGTAGATTTAGTTTGTTTTCCAAATTGACATGCAGCACAAATCTTATCTTTTTCAAATGTGAGTTTTGGCAATTCTTTTACAAGATTCTTTTTGCTTAATTTTGAAATCAACTGCATACTAGCATGCCCTAGCCTACGATGCCAAAGCCAACTAGTTTCACTTGCCTTGGCTTCCTTAGCCACTAGGCATTGACCACTTTCCATGGCTAGATCATCAAGATCAACCATGTAAATGTTTCCATGCCTATGACCAGTGAACTTGATGCCATCGACATCTAGACTAGATACCATGCACAAAGATGATTCAAAAATTACTTTAAAACCCTTATCACAAAACTGACTAATGCTAAAAAGATTACGCTTCAAGCCATCAACAAATAATACATTATCTACATAAGCATTAGGGGTGATATGGATTTTACCAATTCCGACGATTTTGCCTTTTCCATTATCACCAAAAGTAACGTTTCCACCATCAATAGCTGCTAGTGATGAGAATTGCTTCACATCCCCAGTCATGTGCCTTGAGCAACCACTATCCAGATACCACATTCTTCTTTTATTTTTGGTTGCAAGGCACACCTGCAAAAATTGATCAAGTTGAAACTTTAGGTACCCAAGTCATCTTGGGTCCTTTAGGGTTAGTCAAATTGGTTCCTTTTGGAACCCAAACCTTTTTAAAGGTATTTAATTTTTTTCTATTACAAACATATGATTTATGTCCTAATTTACCACATGCATAGCAGGTAATATTAGAAGATGCAGGTATGAAAAAGTTTTTGTAAAGTTTTTGCTGATTGTGTGGCTTAAATCCAAGTCCAGCTTTGTTAAACACTGCATGTTGACTATTTAAAAGCATATTTAGTTTTTCTGAACTAAAAGTAAACTTTTCTACAAAAGGTTTTACTTTTTCTAACTCTTCCTTGTAATTCTTGTTTTGAAGCAATAGTTCTTTATTTTGTTTTTCAATGTTCTCATTAGTTTTAAGACTTCTATTATTTTTCAAAGAATCATTTTCTTTTAAAAGATTATCCTTATCATTTGTCAAGGTCTTTACATGTTCAGTTAATTTCTTGTTTTCTTGAATTAAATCTTCAATTTCAGTTGAAAACTTTTCTGAATTTTTGGTAAGCTCAAAATTTAGCTTTCTTAATTTCTTATTTTTCAGTTTTAATTTTTCATATTCCATAACTAAGTCATCAAAAGCATCATGCAATTCATTGAAAGTAAATTCAGTTTCAGGTTCAGAATTTATCTCATTATCTTCATTGGCCATGAAACATAAGTTGGCGACTACCTGCTGCTCTTCATCACTGCTGGAGTCCTCACTCTCACTCCAGGTAGCCATCATGGCTTTCTTTCTCAACATCCTTCGACTTTTTTTAAGCAAAGGGCAATCCGTTTTGTAATGTCCAGGCTTCTTGCACTCGAAGCAGATGGGTGGATCCCTTTCTTTCTCTTTCTCTTTTTCCTTATTGTGATCACCTTTTTGTGGCCTTTTCTTGTAGAAGCCCTTCTTCTTTCTCATGAATCTTTTGAATTTTCTTGTAATGAGGGCTGTCTCATCATCATCAGCTTCTTCTTCTGATTCATCACTTGACTCTTCCTTTGTAGTGGACTTGAAGGCTATGGCTTTCTTTTTCTTGTCATTGTCCACTGTCTTCTGCTTTAGTGAAAGCTCATAAGTCATCAGTGATCCAAGAAGCTGCTCGAGAGGTAGAGTATTGACATCCTTGGCTTCTTCTATGGCTGTTACTTTCGCATCCCATGAAGCCGGAAGAGACCTGAGAAGTTTGTTAACCAGTTCACCATTAGATATAATTTTTCCCAAACTCCTCATACCATTTACTATATTGGTAAATCTAGTATAGATTTCACTTATACTTTCAGTTGGTTCCATCCTGAACATCTCATACGTATGAATGAGCATGTTCACCTTTGTGGTCTTCACTTGGTGTGTACCCTCATGGGTAACCTCAAGTGTATCCCAAATTTCTTTGGCGGAAATACAATTTGATATTCTGTTGAATTCACTAGGGTCAAGTGCACAGAATAGCAAATTCATCGCCTTAGCATTTAACTCAGCTTGTTTGATGTCATTGTCATCCCATTCTTCTTCAGATTTTAGGGTGATAATGCCATTAACCAAGTGAGTGGGCTGATGAGGCCCTTTAGTAATTATTCTCCATATATGATAATCTACAGCTTGTAAATAAATATGCATACGAGTTTTCCAGTATGTGTAGTTTGTGCCATTAAAGAAAGGAGGGCGATTTGATGCTTGTCCTTCAACTACACCCATTCCAATTGGGGCGGCCATGATCTTTAACTCAAGATCGTTGGACCTACAAGAGAGTACCGGTGATCTGATACCACTTGTTGCCCAGATATGGTGCCCAAGAGGGGGGGTGAATTGGGTATTTAAAAATTAAAGCAATATATGTGCTACCAAGTTTTAAGGTGAAGAGTGATAGTGCTCAAATAATTGTGCAACGGAAGCAATGAAATAAATCAACAATTAAAGAGCAAAAGAAGATAAAGAGAGAAGCAATGCAAACACACAAGAAGTATAGTGGTTCGGTGCACCTAGCACCTACATCCACTCCCCAAGCTCCACTTGAAAATTTCCACTATAATCTTTAGATTACAGCCGACTTGTTTTACCAGGCTCACAAGTCAAAACCTTACACACTTGTTTTGGCTTCGGGCTTACAAGCAACCCTAGTTGGTTTTATCAATTGGCTCACCAACAAACCTCACTCACTTGTTTTGGCTTCAGGCTTACAAGCAACCCTAGTTGGTTTTATCAATTGGCTCACCAACAAACCTCACACTAGTTTCAAATTCCCTTGAAACTAGCTAAAGACAAAAGAATATGAATACAATTAATAAAACTAGACAAACTCCTTTTGAGCAATAAGAAATTCGTTGTAGCTCTTGATGGAGACTCTTCAAGCCTTTTCCCTTGGAATCTTTGGACCTCACTAAATGCCAAATACTTAAGTTGGATTCCTCAAAGATGGAAAGCTTTTGGCTAAGGAATCTCTTGGTTTTCTCACTCTTTTTGGCTTGGAATTAATTGAAGGCTTTGTACTTTGACTCTAAACTTTTTCACTTTGTCTCCTTGTCTTTTTTGAAGTTTGGTGGAGGTTAAATACCTCATTCATGCTGAAACAACTCCACAAGACCGTTAGAATCAAAAATATGGCCGTTTATGGCCGTTAGAAATCAAATCAAAAGTTCAGAAAAACTAGCCGTTATGCCATGAGTCGACCTCATGAGTCGACCTCTGGATCAAGTGTCGACCTCATGAGTCAACCTCCAGTTTGTTTTAGGCAAAAATCCAGAAAACCATAGTTCTGCCCATTTTGAATTCTCAGGCTATGAGTCGACCTCTGGTGTCGACCTCTGGACAGGTGTTGACCTCTGGTGGTCGACCTCTGGAGCGTGCCACTGAGATTTTGCCGTGTCGGCCATGCTAAACTTTTCTTCTCTTCATGAGTCGACCTCTGGTGGTCGACCTTTGACAAGGTGTCGACCTCTGGTGGTCGACCTCTGATCTGAAATTTTCTGAAACTCTCAGAGATGTGCGTGCCATGCTTGAGTTTCTCTAAGTCTTTGATTCTTTTGTTAATTATTTCTTAACAGGAAGGTCCAATATGAGAAATTTGATCTTGTCCAAGGTAGAAGAGCTCTTTTCCAAATCAGGCAAACTTAGTTTCATCATTGTACTCTTGATACTCTTTTTGAATAACCTAAGTCCTGAAACTTTATCTTGAGATGAAACATTAGTCCAAACATATACTCAACCTTTTGTTAATCATCAAAACTAAGGAGCCAAAGTCAACAAAAATTATCCTTTTAAAATCTGCATCATGATTGTAACTGTATGGATATTCTTTTATTTACAGCTATAATTTTTGTTTCACTATCATTCCCATAGTGAATTTATCAAATTATTTTGATTGATACAAGCAGCTTCTCATTATTTTAGGATGCCTAGATTTATATTTAGCTTTTTGCAAACCTTAGCCTGATCCACTAACTCCTACTAGTTCTCTTGATCAAAAAAAATTATATAAAAAGTAGGAGCATTCTAATAGATTGTCTCTCATAATCATTAAGAGTTCTATAGTGAGAGACATTTGGGGATCTATTCCTGATAATAAATTAGCTTTTGGGTATCTTATTTTCTATAGAGCAATAGTTTACTAAGTCAAATAAAGTTCTAGTTGGTATTCTAATAAACAAGTTATCTCTATAAAATATAATAGAATTTCTGGAGTGCAAAAATATATTATAAAAATATGTGATATAACTAGAAAATTGAATGACATGAAAATGACAGTATCTGAAAACTTCCTTATCTAGTTTGTTCTCAACTCTTTTCCATTATAATTTACTCAATTTAAAATTTACTATAATATACATAAAGAATCATGGACAATGAATGAGCTCATCTTTCAATATATGCAAGAGGAAAAGAGATTGAGCTAGGAAGGGCTTCTAATTGTTCACATGGTTTCTAAGAAACATTTTAAAAAAAGAAGGCGAAGAAAGAAAATAAAGGATCGAGCAATCCACCAAAGAAAGGTTCATATAAACTAAAATATTTTCTGTAACAAGGAGGGATATATCAAGAAGGATTATGAGAAAAGAAGAAAATTGTTTGAAAAGAACGATATGTTCTTATCACTTATTTATTATGAAACTAATTTTATTGATGTTCCTTCTAACACTTGGCGGATTAATTTGGGTACTGTAATTCATATTTTTAATTCATTGCAGAAATTCCTTTCAAGCTAAAAACTAAATGACAAAGAGTGGTGGATCTATATGGAGAGCCAGATGAAGTCCAATGTTATTTCAGTTGGGACCTATAGACATATTATAGATATCGGTTTTCAATTAGATCTACATGATATTCTTTATATTCTTTCAGTATCTTAAAATTTAAGTTCTTTAGTAAAACTTGATTTAGAAGGTTTCTTATTTACTTTTATAAATTCAAGTTTTAAATTAATAAAAAATTCTATTTTAGTTGATATTGAAATATTGTACAATAAATTATATAAAATAAATTTAGATTTTTTTTGCATAATTTTTACTTATTTTGAATGTCAATGATGAAATGAAATATGGTATTATAAATGAGAGTTCTTCGATATTGTGGCATAGGTAATTTGGTCACATATCAAAAGAAAAGATAACTAGATTGGTTAAGAAATGTATTTTAGCAAATCTAGATTTTAATGATTTTGATATATGTATCGATTGTATTAAATGAAAACAAATTAAAAATTATAAAAAGCATGCTAATAGAAGTCAGGAACTCTTAGAATTGTACATATCAATATTTACAGCTATTTTTCATCTTGTTTTGGAGGGCAAAAGTATTTCATTATATTTATTGATGATTTTTCATATGTGGTTATGTTTTTCTATTATATGAAAAGTTTGAAGCTTTGGAAGTCTTTAAGGTATACAAAGTTAAAGTAGAAAATTAATTACATAGAAAAATTAAGGTTGTGAGATCTGATAGGGATGGTGAATACTATGATAGATATGATAAATCTAGCCATAATTATTGATCTTTTGCCAAATTATTTGAATAGTATGACATGTAGTACAGTATACTATGCCAGGAAATTCTTAACAAAATGATGAGATTGAAAGGCATAATCGCACCTTCATGAAAATGATAAGGAGTATAATTAGTAATTTTTTATTGTCTTTATATTTATAAGGAGAAGCCTTGAAAATTGCTATGTATATCATAAATTGCATTCCTAGTAAAGCCATTTTTAAAACTCCTTTTGAGTTATGGACGCGTAGCAAATCATATTTAGCGTATCTACATGTTTGGGATTATTTTGCATAGGCTCGATTATATAACCTACAAAAAAAACTGGATTCCATAACTATTAGTTATTATTTTATTAGATATCCAACAAGGTCAAAGGATTTTAAATTTTATTGTCTATCGCACATCACAAGAATTATTGAAACTAAAACTGCGAGATTTATTGAGGATAGTGATAACAGTAGAAGTGATGAATCATGTAATATAGTATTAGAGAATATAAGATAATCTTTTTCTATTACAATAATACCTAGAGATGTTCCACATGAAACTATTTATCTTAAAATTATGCAATATCAATAAGAAGTTGATACACCACCTCTCGAATAGACTATCAATGAACCTGATTCGATTGAAAATAATCATAATATTACCAACCTGAAGTATTATAAAAATTTGGTAGAATTAAGAGATTAGATATTCTAGATGATTATATTGTTTACTTATAAAAATATGATTATGATATTGGGATCAAGGGTAATCTAGTTTCATTTAAAGATGTTATGAATAGTGATAATTCTGAACTTTGGTTAGATGCCATGAAAGATGAGATAAAATCAATGAATAAAAATCAAGTCTGAAAACTTATTGAATTACCTGAAAAGTTTAAACCTGGTGGTTGTAAGTGAATTAAAACCAAATGGAACTCTAAAGATAATATCAAAAAAATAAGGCTAGACTTGTAGTAAAAAGATTTACTCGAAAGGATGGCATTGATTATTTTAAAATATTTTTACCTATTTCTAGAAATAATTCATTCAGAATTATTATGGTATTAGTAGCTTATTTTGATTTAGAGCCATACCAAATGAATGTTAAGACTGCATTCTTGAATGAAAATTTACAAGAAGAAGTGTATATTGAATAACTAAAAGGATTTTCAATATAAGGAAATAAAAGATTAGTATATAAATTTAAAAAATCCATCTATAATCTTAAACAAGCTTCTAAGCAATGGTACTTAAAGTTTAATGATGTCATTGTTTTCTTTAAATTTAAGAAAAATAGTATTGATCAATGTATATATCTGAAAGTGAATGGAAGTAAGTTTATATTTTTGGTTCTATATGTGAATGATATCTTACTAGCCAACAGTGATTTGGATTTCTTATATGAAACTAAAAGGTTTCTTTCCAAATATTTTGATATGAAAGATGCTTCTTATGTTCTTGATATAAAAATCCATCGTAATAGAAGTAAGAGATTGCTTGGTTTATCTCAGAAAAAATATAGTACTAGGATCCTAGAAAGGTGTGGAATATCAAGCTACTCATTAAGTGAAGTTTTAATTATTAACGATGATAAATTTAGTAAATTTTAGTATCCCAGGAATGAGATTGAGATAAATTAGATGAAGGATATACCCTATGCATCCATAATAGATAGTCTGTTATATGCTCAAGTATGTACTCGTACTGATATTAGTTTTGCTCTAAAAATACTTGGAAATATCAAAATAATCCAGGTATGGACCATTGGAAGGCTACCAAGAAAGTAATGCACTATCTTCAAAGAACTAAAGGCTACATGCCTACTTATAAGATGATTGATCAGTTGGAGGTGATTGGTTATTCAGATGTAGATTATGTCGATTATCTTGATAGCATGAAGTTCACATCAGGCTTTTTTTTTTTTTTTTTGGATAGTGGAGCAATTTCATGGAAAAATGCGAAATAGTGCATTACTACCTACTCTACTATGGAAGTTGAATATATAAGCTATTTTGAAACTTCCTCACATGCTTTATAATTAAGAAAATTCATTTTAGGGCTAGTAATTATGGATTCTATTTTCAAGTGATAGAGAATTTATTATGACAATCCTGCTGCAATTTTGTTTTTCAATAATGACAAGATTACCAATACAAATAAGCACATTGATGTTAAATATCTTATAGTAAATAAAAGAATTAGTAGCCATCATGTGTCTATTGATTTTATTGGTACTGTTTATATATTAGTTGATCAATTGATTAAAGGTTTGTGTCTAAAATTTTTCAAGAGGATATAAAACTTATGTGTATTTATCATTGAAATATTAAATTTATAATAGACACTTATTTTGAGATCTCTTAATAGTTTATTGACTACTATTATTTCTGTTCAATTATTGTTTGTATATATTATGATTGATTTTTATAAAAATTAAAGTAAATAGAAGAGTCATTTATATGATATTACATTCGGATCATTATGATAGGCATTATATCTTTGATAGCCTATATACTCTAGTATATAAAACTGGATTAAATGAAAATTATTGATATTATGATATATGGAAGGGAGTATGTCAATCGAAATGTATAATCGCCATAATATGCATCAATATTTTTTTACTTAATTAAAGTATAAAGGGTTTGTTAAGGAATAGATAATTGGATAAATTTTTAAAATGAGTGCACTCATCGTGTCAATTTCAAAATTTTGATCCAGTACTATTATTTTATTTTTAAAAATTAAAATATTTTATTTATTATAAAATAAAATATTTTGATAAAATCAAAGAATTATTTTTAAGTAATAATATAGGTCAAGTGAAAGAATGTTAGATTTAATATCTAATATGTGGCATAATTATCACTTAGTTATGTTCAATTTTTTTGGATTAACCATATGTACCAAATAAGAGTCCAACTGATAAAGAAAAACTATTTCTGATGAAATTGGTCTTATTGATCAAATAAAATTGGAATGAAACTTTAATTAAGACTCTAGTCTTCTGATATAGAAAATATATGCAGGTATAAATATAGAAATAATCTGGTTCTTTTTTCTAACTCTCATAATAGTGGTGAACGGTTTCCATCGATCGTCCATGTAAGAAAAAGAGGGTGAGAAGAGAGAAGATCGATCACCTTACGACAAAGGAATGACATCTCAAGGATTACATGATTTATATATTGAAACAATGATATAATGTATGTCTTTCATAATTTATAATTTTGTATATATATAAAAATATGATTTAGATATAAAGAATTAAAAAAATTTTACGATAGAGGAGGCCAGAAAAAAGTCACCCTGATTTATTACTAGATGTTGTATAGAGTTTTCGTCTCCAGGAGTCAGGTAGAAGGTTTAGAAGACTTAAAAATTACAAGATAGGTAAGCGGCCCAGAAACATAAGAATTGGAGAGCACAGCAGTTGTCGGAAGCACCAAACAAAGGAATCGTCCCGCCAGTAGAGTTGAGTGGCAGTGGAGTTCTAGAACCAAGAATAAGCAGTAGCAATAATGTTTCATGAATTTGTAAGTCTTCCAACTAAACCTTGGCCCACATTTTTCCATGATGGGATACGAGCTTAGAGTTGCAGGGTATTGACCATTCGTTGAAGAAATAAAGGCCTGCCATTGTAGTAGCTGAGATAGAGGATTTCATATTGAGGAAGACATGTGCATTCCTCTCCTTCCATAATGCCCATGCCATAGCTGCCATTAACATTTGGGGTGACTGGCTGTGAATTCTTGTCAAAATTTTTCTTTCTCCAGTTGAGACACGTACAAACTTTCAAAGGTGAAGGAGAAGTACAAGCCACCTGGTAGTGAACAAATTAATAATCCTTCGGATCATTTTGAACATGCAGCAATCAACAATTAGATGATTTACTAAATCGGGCAACAGGTGACAGAAGGTGCATCCACCAAGATGTTTTTTGAGCTTCTTACGGAGGGTGCTCCTTGTGTTTAATATCCGCTTGCCAAAGAAAACATTTGATCTGGCAGTCATTGAGAGCTCCATCGGCATACCCTATCATCCAGGACATTAGCCTGTTACTGCGGGATTGTGCCTTTTGTAAGGTTTGCCACATTTACCAGGAGGCTAACTTGGCAGCTGACTGGGTAGCCTCCTATGTAGCTTTTCATCTTGCTTCTGTTATTTGGTCGGACTGGCACACTGCTCCTATACAGCTTAGGGATATCATCCTTTCTGACTTTCTAGGTTGTATTCATTCTTTTTTCTTGTAATGAATGCACCACCTTTATCAAAAAAAAAAAAAAGAAGAAAACATTTGATCTTCAAAGGCAAGCAGATATTCCAAAGTGAAGAGGCAAAGCGACATTTGATTCCCCCGGTGTCAGTGCAATGTTGAAGTCTTCTTTCGAGCTTAAAAGCCTCCTCCATATATCTATTTGTAGAATCCTATGCATCTTCTAAAATAATTATTGTTTATGATGAAAGGACCGGTCGAGGGATAACTAAGCACACCTCAACCCACACAGCACACAAGCACAACAGAAACATGATCGTTTTGTTTGTAGAGGAAATAAAATTGAATAAATCATAGAACACAAAAGAAAGATAATCTAGCAATATAAAAAGCAAAAGAAAAGAAAGCATACCGAATATATGTGGTTCAGCCTATCAATCTTTTGGCCTACGTCCATGGGCAAGACCTCCTCAACGTTCCTCTATCAATATACAGTACAAAAGGTATAAAAATGATGAAAGAAAATATAAGAAACTCTTTTTTATTACAGAGGAGTTTTAATATTATTTTTTAATACCTCTCTTTCACAAAGCCTCTCCGAATCTCTTGATGCACACACTCATGCATCTCAGGCTTTTTCCTTTTAAAAACAAAATACCATGGATGACTCTTAATAGGACTTACAAAACAAAGTCTTGTTTGGACTCTAGTTTACAAAGAAACCAAAATTCAACGAAAAACAAACCCCACATGTTTCGGATTTTTGGGAACTCCTCGTGTGCTAGGCTTCTCCTCCACATGAGCTTCAACATCATCAATCCTCCCACTTGAAGACATGTGCCGAACTCTAAAGAATATCATCCTTGGAAGTCTTGCCAACCTCCACGCCTCACATAGCTCCAAAATCGAGAGAAGCTTTACTCCAATTTAACTACTTTCAAGTTACCAGCTTCGTCAATACATCTACTGGGTTTGCATCGGTATGAATCTTCAACAGCATGACTAGACCATTATCTACCACATCTCTCACAAAGTGATAGCGAATGTCAATATGCTTCGTTCGAGAGTGAAATGCTAGATTTTTCATCAAATGCAATGTACTTTGACTACACAATTCACCCTCATTACATCCTGCTTCATCTTGAATTTCCTAAGAAGCCTGTTGAGCCAAATAGCTTCCTTACACATGTGTACCACTACAATATATTCTGCCTCTGTCGTTAATAGTGCCATCACTGATTGAAGCTTAGATTCCTAGCTAATAGCACCATCGCCCATGGAGAATACATAACTTGTGGTAGATCTCCTTTTATCTCGATCTGTTGCAAAATCAGAATCCACATATCCAATGCACTCCATACTTGCACATCCATAATAGAGTGAATAATCAGACATCCCCTTCAAATATCGAAGGATCTATTTAATTATTTTCCAATGGTCATTACCTGGATTTTCCATTTATCGACTCATAACTCCCACTGCTTGTGTAATGTCTGGTCTTTTATATACCATGACAAATATAAGGCTTCCTATTGCTGATGAATATGGTATTCGGGCCATGTCAGCTTTTTCTGCTTCCATGCTTGGTGATTGCTCAGCCAACAATTTTAAATGAACAAGAAATGGGATAGAAACTGGCTTTGTATTTTGCATATTGAAGCACCACAGAACCTTCTTTACATATCTCTTTTGTAAAAGCTAGACCTTCCTATTCTTCCTCTTCCATAGCACCTTCATCCCAAGTATTTGGTTTGCAGCTCCTAAGTCCTTCATCTTAAACTTCCCAGCTAATTGAGTTTTTAGATTTGATATCCGATCCTTACTATTCTCCATGACCATCATATCATCGATATACAATAGCAAGATACAAAAGCTCCCATCATCATAACCGCAGAAATATACATAATGATCTACCTCCAATTGATCAAATCCTAAACTCATAATAAAGAATCAAATCGCTTGTATCAACACCTTAGCACCTGTTTGAAACTGTATAAAGATTTGTTCAACCAACAAACTAACTGCTCCTTGTTTTTTTGACAAAACCTTCAAGTTGCACCATATAAATCTCCTCATCTAGGTCATCATGCAAGAATGTTGTCTTTACATCCATTTACTCGAGTTTCAAATCTATGACTACTGCAATCGCCAAAACAACTCGAATAGTAGTTAATTAAACCACTGGTAAAAAGATCTATCAAAATCAATTCCTGGCTTCTGAGCATAACCCTTCACCACCAAACGTGTTTTGAATATCTCCACATTTCTATCAATATCCTTCTTCACCTTATAGATTCATCGATATCTGATCAGACTCCTCTTTTTCGGTAAAACTACAAGATCCTAGATTTTGTACTTCTGAAGTAACTCCATCTCCTCCTCCATAGCACAATACCATTTTCTAGCATTGGTGGACTCACAAGCCTCCCTATATAAAGTCAGCTCATTCTCCTTTGCTAAAGCAATATAGCACAAACATGGTTAGCAATAACATAATCATCATACCTCGTGGGAGGTCTAATGACCCTCCTAGGCCTCTCGGACTTCATTGATAGCCTTCCAATGAGATAGGATCTTTATGTGATTGTGAAGACTCCACACCTAGTTCGTCATCAACTACTTGGTCATCAACGGGTGCTTGATCTACTTGCACTTTATCGCATGCATCAAAGAACTTGATAGGAACAACAGCTCCATCATCTTGCTTTTTATTGGTGCCTTGAAAGGATTCTTCATCAAAAATAACATCTTGGCTAACAATAATCTTATGGGTAGTAGGATCCCACAATCTATATCCCTTCACTCCTTTAACATAGCTGAGAAAGATACACCTTTGAAAGTTCTTGTCCAATTTTGTCATCTTCTCTTTTAGGATCCATGCATATGCCTCATATCTAAAGACACAAAGATGGAGAATAATTTACTAGCTTGCTGCTCTAAGTTTTTTCTAAAATTTCCAATCCAAGTGATTTTATCGATGCTCAATTGATCAAGTAATAGATCGTGCTCATAGCCTCTGTCCAAAATCTCTAGTCAAGTTTTACAAAACTTAGAATACTTCAGACCCTCTCCATAAGTATTCTATTTAGCCTCTCAGCTATACCATTTTGTTGTGGTATACTAGAAACCATGAGGTATCACCAAATTCCATGCTCACCACAAAACTTCTCAAATTTCTTGAAATAATATTTTCCTCCATTATCAGAATGTAGATATTTGATTTTCAAATCCTTTTCATTTTTCACCAAAGCCTTGAATTTCTTGAAGGTTTCAAAATTTTCAGATTTATGCTTTAAAATGTACATCCAAGCTTTCCAAGAATAGTCATCAATGAAGGAGATGAAGTAAAAACATATACTCAATAACATATCAGGTGACTCCCAAGTATCTGAATGGATTAGCTCAAGAAATCTCTTACTCCATTGCTGCGATGAAAAAAGGAAAGCCTTCTTTACTTACCATAGATGCAATCTTCACAAAATTTTAGTGGTGCTAACTTATATTCTGGAAAAAACTCCTTATTTGATAATACCCATAGCCCACGTTGGGTCATATATCCCAAACAATGATGCCAAACCATTGGAGACACCATCTTCGTACTTGCTACTACTGCTTCTCCCACCTGAGTATCGCCTACCAATTTATAAAGACCATCTATAGGCTGTCCCTTCATCATAACCAAACATCCTTAACACACTTTTAGTTAATCTCTCTCTGACAAACTTTAAGTCTTACTTACAAAACTTTCCAAGTGATAGTAGACCCTTGCAAAATGAAGGAACATGCCGGACATAAGAAATCATCCGAACTATGCCATCAAACATCTCCCACTCTAATCACATGACATGTTGTTTTATTGCCCAAATAAACAACTCCACCATCCTATGATTTGTATGTGCAAAACTACTCCATAAAAGGAGTTGTTGCCGCCAAGACCATCGTGGCCCGTAGCTGTTGTCGGCGCCGGAGTGTGTTCCTCGGACCGCCCACCATTCTCGGTTCCCGGATCTCCTTGCTGGGTATGACGCCTTGCTGCCCGGCGATCCTCCGCTCCTGGACCTGCGAGATAATAGTTAGAGACCCGGACCGGGGTTTCCGGTGGGGGCACTCCGACGATCAAGTCAGTGACGATCCAGGAGAACAGATCCTCCTGGTCGGGCCCTTCTTGATGGACTCCGCACTAGGAGGAGTAAAGATGTGCACGAAGGTATAAACGTCGCAGGGGGAGAATGGTAACGGGGACAGAGGGATGCTCTGTTCCTCCATCTCTCCTTGTGACCCTTGTTTTCCTCCGTCAGCGGTGATCGTGGCGCTTTGCCCTCTTGGTCGGGCTTGCGCTTGTGCTTGTGGTAGTGATGGTGGTCATGGTGGTGCCATGCCCCCCTCCTTTTTTTTCTGGCTTGTGTGTCTTTTGTTATTTTTTTTTACCTCCAGGTTGGCTGTGAACTTGGTTACCGTTCGGTGCTTGTCTCGGGATCCCCGCCGGGCTGTCAGGCACATGCGGCGGTGTCCCAGGGAGCCTTTCCTGTTTCATGATAGGGTGCATCGTCAGGCGCTCCGACACCCTCCTTGGTTTCCTTGTTCCGGGAAATTTGGAGGTGCCTCGAACGACGGGTCGCCGCCCGCAAGATTCGAATCTCCCGGTTGGCCTTCTTTCTTGGGTGATCTGAGTGGTTGGTGAGGAATGTAGTATCTCAATCAACGCGCTACCTGTCTTTTTGGTGTAACTGGCGATTTCAGGCGGTCAGTATGGTCTGGGAGGCGATACGGTATGGTCCTCGGGCAGCTCGCCGGTGTCTTCGGCTGGTGAGGATCTCGTCCAGGCTGGGGCCGAGCTAGGATGGCAAGGCTCGCTCCACCCTAGGCACTCCGAGCTCGCGAGGGTGCCTAGGTGGAGGAGGGCGAAGCGCGGGCCCGATCCGGAGGGCGCGCGCTCGGAGAGGCTCCACATCGACAGGTGAGCTTTTGGCTTAACCTCGACCGCAGGGTACTAACCTCCGAGGATCTCACTCCGAAGGGCAAAAGGCAAATCCGGTCCAGAGGGCGCGTGCTCGGAGAGGCTCCACATCGGTGGGTGAGTTCTTGGCTCGACCTCGACCGCAGGGCACTAACCTCCGAGGGTCTCACTATGGAGGGCGGAAGGCGGGCCCAGTCTAGAAGGCACGCGCTCGGAGAGGCTCCACATCGACGGGTGAGTTCTTGGCTCGACCTCAACCGCAGGGCACTAACCTCCGAGGGTCTCGCTCTGGATGGCGGAAGGCGGGCCCGGTCCAGAGGGCGTGCGCTCGGAGAGGCTCCACTTCGGCGGGTGAGTTCCTGGCTCGACCTCGACCGCAGGGCACTAACCTTTAAGGGTCTCGCTCTGGAGGGCGGAAGGCGGGTCTGGTCTAGAGGGCGCGCACTCGGAGAGGCTCCACATCGGCGGGTGAGTTCTTGGCTCGACCTCGACCGCAGGGCACTAACCTCCAAGGGTCTCGCTCTAGAGGGCGGAAGGCAGCTCCGACCAAAGTGTCGAGCTCATGAGCTCGACCTGACGGAGGACTGAGCTCGACTTGCTATCCTGAGGGAGTTCAGCTCAGCTCGGTAGTGGGGTCCGAGCGAGAGAATCGTCGTGGCGTCTTCTCTTGATGTGGTACCTGCTAGTTTCTCCACGTCAGCGATCCTGCCACATCAGTTGCCCCCCACTTCCGAGGCTTGTTAGTGCGCGGTGCTCGAGTCGAAGGGAGTAATTGCGGTGCTGACGTGGAAAGGCAAAGATCTGGTACGATGATGGCTGAGTGTTGGCACTTCGGGGACCGCCCCTGCGGGCCAATGCGGGGATGCCACGTGGCCATGTCCAAGGAGCAGTTAATGTTTGCGCAGAATGCAGAGCGACCGAGACACCATTCTCACCGATGGGAGGCACGTGGCGCAGATCCGTTGGTGGAGCAGTTGAATCGATACGAATCCCTTGGGTCATTTCGAAATGAAAGGAAGGCCTTACCCGAACCATCTATCCTTTTTGAATTCTCCGTGCCTGCTGCCGCCGCGTCCAAGCTTCTTCCTCCTCCCAGTCGCCCCGAGTTTTTCTAAAGCAACAGGTCAGCTTCTTCTTTTTCTTTTTCCTTTCTCCCACCAGAATAGGGTTCTTTTCCGAGGTCCGGAGTCTTCTTTCAGTTGAGTCTCCCCTTCGGTCTTCAGCTTTGAGTTCTTCTTCTCCTTTGCCTTTGAGGATGTCTCGTTCTGGTCTGGGCTTCCATCCCTCCACTGATCAGAGTGAGACCGGTCCCTCTGAATGGAGGCCGGCATCTTCTTCCTCTTCTTCTGATGCGGAGGGAAGTGTAGCTCGCTTCGAGCTCAGTAGGAGGTGCCCTCCTGGTCCGGTTCTCATTAGGGAACCAGGATCTAGTCCATCTCTTCCTCCTCCCTCTGCTCCCGTCTCCGAGCTTGTCCAGCATGCGGGTCCTGGTGGGGTCGCCTCCACGATCACCGCCGAGGAACTCAGGACTGTCCGGGATGTCTATGGCATCCCACCTTCTGTCCAGCTCATGATCCCTCGTCCGGGGGAGCGGGTCACTTCGAGTGACCCCGACCGTCTTGCCTTCTATGAGGGGACCTTCTCTGGAGGTCTCCGCTTTCCCTTGCACCCTTTCTTTCTGTTAGTCCTAGACAATTATCGTATGGTCCTGACGCAGCTGGTGCCAAATGCTATTAGGGTCAATTTCTCCTTCATTGTGCTTTGTCATCTTCACGGGTTCGTGGCCCGATTCTCTTTGTTTAGGGTTTTCTTTGCCCTGAAGCGCCACCCAACCGAGGATGGGTGGTGGTCTTTATCCTTTCATCTGAAGGGCATTAAGTTTGAGCTCCCCTCTTCCGTCAAGGGATGGAAGAGTAAGTTTTTCTTTGTCGAGGTCGAGGGGGTTGACTGGGTCTGGAGCGATCCGGACAAATTCCCTAACCGAAACTCTACAGTCGATGTGGCTGACCGAGATGATTATGAGCAGCTCCGCACCACGCAGATTCCTCCTCTCGAGGTCCTGTTATCTAAGCAGAACCTCGCCAACTCCGGGGTCGACCCAACGAATGGGTCAGGTGAGTTCGACCTGACCATTTTCTTTTCCTTCCTTCTTGCACTTCTTGTGTAGTTTCCCACAGGTTCTAACCGTTGCATAATTTGCATGCAGGTATGATCTTCTCTGAGAGTGATCTTTTGGCCATTACCAAGAAGAGGCGGCCGACCGGGCTGGCCGGGGAGCCCGCTTCCAGGCGGGCCCGGGGTGAGAGCGCTTCTACGGCCGCACCCACGGTGGTGATTGGTCTAAGCTCGACTGCAGCTGCTGGCCCGAGCTCAGAGGTGCCCCATGCTGCTCCTGTGCCAGTGGAGAGGGCAGCTCTCACGGCTCCAAGGTCTGCCCAGCAGGCCCCTGCTGCAGAGCCCGAAGTGGTAGTCCGGGCGAGGGCTGCCGTTGCTGTTGCTGCTCCCTGCCATCCTTCGGGTCCGTCTGTCACCGACGCTGGGGTTGAGGAGACCCGGGGCACTCCCGGGGCCACGACAGATGCGCCACCTGCACCAGTGCTAGCCTCCCAGCCTGCCCCTCGGGGTCCTTCAGTCAGCGGTGCAAGGTCGCCCGCTCATGAAGAGAGCCGAAGGGAGGAGGCACGACGCCATCTCCCCTTCAGGACGGGGCCGAAAAACTCGGTCCTCCGGAGTCCCGAGCTTGCCGAATGCTTGATGGACTTCTCCATCCAAGCGTGCGACCGGCAAGAGATGGCCGGGATGCAAGTGGTCGATGTCTTGAAGATCTTCTTTTCTCAATTGTATTCGATGAGCTCTTTTACTTCTTTCATTTATTTTTCATTTCATTTTTTTTTTACTGACCTCTTCTTCTTTTTACAGTGCAGATTGGTGCCGAGGCCCTCTACATCAAGGGCCACTTCCAGAGCGGGGAGCGTCTCGAGCGGCAATAGGGCGCCGAGATCGAATCTTTGAAAGCCGACCTGAAGGAGAATGTCGGGGCAAGTGGGGCCCTTAAGTTGAAGATCAAGGACCTCGAAAGAGAACTCGCTGATGTTGAGGGGCGAGCAAGAGGACTCTTGACGGCTCGCAACTTGGAGCGAAGCCGTTCGAAGAAGGCGATCGACGACCTCTCCGTTGTCGAAAAGAAATTGAATTGGTACAGTGCCCAGGCCGACCGATACAAGGAGATCGCCCGAGCCGCCCAGGCAAAACTGGTGGCCGTGAAGGAGAAACTTGCCGCTGCTGAGAAAGCGACAGAGACGGCAACCAACTTGGCGGAGGCAGCCATGCTGGAGGCCGCCGAGTCGAAGAGGGTGGCCGCTGAGGCCACGAAGGGCGCCGAGAATGTCGTCGCCAACTTTAAGGCTTCGGAGGAGTTCGTTGCCGATATCCAGCAGATGGCATCGGACTCCTTTTACAAGGGTTTCATGTACCTGCATGGCCGGGTCGAGGCGCTTGTTCCTGACAAGGACCGTGGCTGCCTCGAGTACCCTTCGGCCATGAAGGAGGAGGCTGATGAAGAGGTCGTCGTGGGAGGCGCAGGCTCAGAGCCTCAGGCACCGGCTGAGGGTGGCCCTTCCACGGCCAGCGCAGCTCAGCCGAAGACTTCTGAGGGCGGGAGCTCTCGGCCTCAAGATCCGGCAATGAAGCCAGCCGGCACGGAATGACCCTTTTCTTCCTTGCTTTGCTTTGTACTTTTTGTTTCTTGTACTTGTTCGGGGTCACCCGGCATGTCGGGGGCCCAGAAAATACTTATAATTTGTGCTTAATCAATGAAGCTAGGATTGCTTTATCACCCGTCCTCTTTGCTTGGTTCTTCCCTTCTCTTTCTTTCCTTTCTTATATGGGGAGCTCAGGGAGAAGGGTTTCACCTTGCTTGAGGTTAAGTCATAACACTTGAGGGCTGCTGGGCTCGAAGTTCTCTTGGCCGGAGATCTGAGCTCCAGTCTTGAGAAGGCATCCTGGAGCTGGGCTCGGGGATGATGATTGCTGAGAGCTGCTTGGCTCGAAGTTTCCTTGGCCAAAGATCCGAGCTCCGGTCTTGAGAAGGCATCCTGGAGCTGGGCTCGGAGACGATGATTGCTGAGAGTTGCTTGGCTCGAAGTTTCCTTGGCCGGAGATCTGAGCTCCGATCTTGAGAAGGCGTCCTGGAGCTAGGCTCGGGGAAGATGATTGCTGAGAGCTGCTGAAAGTGGTAGCTTCGATGATGCTATATTTCTTCTCATTCTCTCTTTCTTTCCTTCTCCACTCTTCTTCTTTCTCTTTTTTTCTTTTTGTTCTTGTCCTTCTTTTCTCTTCTTCTTCTTCTTTTTTTTTTTTTAGAGTGGGGAGATCAGAGGAGAGGATGTGGTTGTACCCCCGTCTTGTTCTCTTTCTTTCCTTCCCCTCTCGTCTTCTTTTCGAGCTGGGAGGTCAGAGAAAGGGGCTGCCGGGCTTCCCCCCTTTGTTCTCTTTCTTTCCTTCCCCTCTCGTCTTCTTTTCGAGTGGGGAGATCAGAGAAGGGGGGTTACCGATTTTGATTGCCTTGGAGCTAGGCTCGAGGCCTTCCTGGACATGGAGCTAGGCTCGGGCCCAGGGGTTGCCTGAGATCTTGGCTCAGGTCTTTGGCGCCTTGGAGCTAGGCTCGAGGCGTTGACGGGAGCTGCATGGCCCCGTGATCTCTTGGCATCTCGGAGCTAGGCTCAGAGATGTTTGAGATAGAGAGCTACTTTGCTCGAAGATTCTCTGATGTCCTAGAGCTGGGCTCGGGGATGCTTGGAGTTGGAGAGCTACATGGCTCGAAGTTCCTCTAGCGTCCTAGAGCTGGGCCCGGGAATGCTGGGAAGTGGGAGCTACTTGGCTCGGAGATTCTTTGATGTCCTGGAGCAGGGCTCGGGGATGCTTGGAGTTGGGGAGCTACGTGGCTCAAAGTTCCTCTAGCATCCTGGGGCTGGGCCCGGGAATGCTGGGAAGTGGGAGCTGCGTGGCTCGGAGATTCTTCGATATCCTGGAGCTGGGCTCGGGGATGCTTGGAGTTGGGGAGCTACGTGGCTCGAAGTTTCTCTAGCATCCTGGGGCTGGGCCCGGGAATGCTGGGAAGTTGGAGCTACGTGGCTCGAAGATTCTTCGACGTCCTGGAGCTAGGGTCGGGGATGCTTGGAGTTGGGGAGCTACGTGGCTCGAAGTTCCTCTAGCATCCTGGGGCTGGGCCCGGGAATGCTGGGAAGTGGGAGCTACGTGGCTCAGAGATTCTTCGACATCCTGGAGTTGGGCTCGGGGATGCTTAGAGTTGGGGAGCTACATGGCTCGAAGTTCCTCTAGCATCCTGGGACTGGACCCGGGAATGCTGGGAAGTGGGAGCTACGTGGCTCGGAGATTCTTCGACGTCCTGGAGCTGGGCTCGGGGACGCTTGGAGTTGGGGAGCTACGTGGCTCGAAGTTTCTCTAGCATCCTGGGGCTGGGCCCGGGAACGCTGGGAAGTGGGAGCTACGTGGCTCGAAGATTCTTCGACGTCCTGGAGCTGGGCTCGGGGGCGTCGTTGGTCCTTTCCTGCAAAACATGCGGATACCCATGCAAGGAAAAAAATCGCTACCATGATCGTTGATGGGGGAACTTACCTCACTAGGGGCATCCTTATAGGTTGTAGGCCTTCCTCCCTCGGGGAGTCTGACACTGTCGAGTTCTTCGAGGTAACGGACCCCTCCTGATGGAACTTAGGCCGCCTCGTGGGAGCCTTCCTGCGATGGTTCGCGATCATCGTTCTGACGACCGTGGCATCTTTATTTATCTTTCTCCTTCGCTTCCTCCTCCCCGCATGGCAGGGAGATCACCCTTGGGGTCCCCTGCCCCTCGGGTTTACTTAGGTGCCTGCACGATTCTCAAGCGACCATGTCTGCTGGTTTTGCGATGGGGCGACCGCTGGTGATTGAAGCCGACGGGAGAATGGCGAGCGCTTGGGGGTTTTGCTTGAGGTCTGCCCCCTGCAAACCTTGGGAGGCGGGTCTCCTTGGTGAGCTTCTCGATCTCCCGCTCACGGTTGCAACGCCTTTCAATATCGCGGCCGTGATCACGGTGAAGGCGATGACACTCCGCCGCACTATATTCGGTGAAGGGCTCCAGTGGTGGTGGACATTGCAGTCCGGAGGCTCGACAACTGAGCCTTGCGTACTGATGGACCGGTGGGGAAATCCCACCAGCTGGTGCTCATGCTTCTCCGGGCGTGCTTTCGCTGTGTGCTCGATGGTTTCGTCAGCAGATTCCCCGTCGAAGGGGATGGGGGAAGTGATGTACTGGAGAGACCTATAAAAGATCGCCTATCTGTTGACCTTTCCAACTTATATCGCCACCTCTCTTCAGCGGTGTGTTGGTCTGGGGAGTGACGAAGGACTCAATCATACCCGTCTCCCCACTTCCTGGCGTGCCAATCTGTTGCCACCAAGATCGTCGTGGCCCGTAGCTGCTGTCGGTACCGGAGTGTGTTCCTCGGACCGCCCGCCATTATCGATTCTCGGATCTCCTTGCTGGGTGCGGACGCCTTGCTGCCCGGCGATCCTCTGCTCCTGGACCTGCGAGATAACAGTTAGAGACCTGGGCCGGGGTTTCCAGCGGGGACACTCCGACGATCAAGTCAGTGACGATCCAGGGAAACAGATCCTCCTGGTTGGGCCCCTCTTGATGGACTCCGCACTAGAAGGAGTAAAGATGTGCGTGAAAGTGTAAACGTCGCAGGGGGAGAATGGTAACGGGGACAAAGGGATGCTCTGTTCCTCCGTCTCTCCTTGTGCCCCTCGTTTCCCTCCGTCAGCGGTGGTCATGGCGCTTCGCCCTCTTGGTCGGGCTTGCGCTTGTGCTTGTGGTAGTGATGGTGGTCATGGTGGTGCCATGCCCCCCTCCTTTTTTTTCTGGCTTGTGTTTTTTGTTGTTGTTTTTTTACCTCCAGGTTGGCTGTGAACTTGGTTACCGTTCGGTGCTTGTCTCGGGATCCCCGCCGGGATGTCAGGCGTATGCGGCGGTATCCCAGGGAGCCTTTCCTGATTCAAGATAGGGTGTGTCGTCAGGCGCTCCGACACCCTCCTTGGTTGCCTTATTCCGGGAAATTTGGGGGTGCCTCGAATGGCGGGCCATCGCTCGCGGGATTCGAATCTCTCGGTTGGCCTTCTTTCTTGGATGATCTGAGCGGTTGCTGAGGAATGTAGCATCTCGATCAATGCGCTGCTTGCCTTTTTGGTGTAACTGGCGGTTTCAGGCGATCAGTACGGTCTGCGAGGCGCTACGGTACGATCATCGGGTGGCTCGCCGGTGTCTTCGGCTGGTGAGGACCTCGTCTGGGCTGGGGCCGAGCTGGGATGGCAAGGCTCGCTCCATCCTAGGCGCTCCGAGCTTGCGGGGGTGCCTATATGGAGGAGGGTGAAGCGCGGGCCCGGTCTGGAAGGTGCGCGCTCGGAGAGGCTCCACATCGGCGGGTGAGCTCTTGGCTCGACCTCGACCGCAGGGCAGTAACCTCCGAGGGTCTCACTCCGGAGAGCGGAAGGTGGATCCGGTCCAGAGGGCGCGCGCTCGGAGAGGCTCCACATCGATGGGTGAGTTCTTGGCTCGACCTCGACCGCATGGTACTAACCTCTGAGGGTCTCGCTCTGGAGGGCGGAAGGCGGGCCCGGTCTAGAGGGTGCGCGCTCGGAGAGGCTCCACATCGACGAGTCAATTCTTGGCTTGACGTCGATCGCAGGGCACTAACTTTCGAGGGTCTCGCTCTGGAGGGCGGAAGGGGCCCGGTCCAGAGGGCACGCGCTTGGAGAGGCTCCACATCGGCGGGTGAGTTCTTGGCTCGACCTCGACCGCAGGGCACTAACCTTCGAGGGTCTCGCTCTAGAGGGCGGAAGGCTGTCCCGGTCCAGAGGGTGCGCGCTCGGAGAGGCTCCACATCGGCGGGTGAGTTATTGGCTCGACCTCGACTGCAGGGTACTAACATTCGAGGGTCTCGCTCTGGAGGGCGGAAAGCGGGCCCGGTCCAGAGGGCGCGCGCTCGGAGAGGCTCCACATTGGCAGGTGAGTTCTTGGCTCGACCTTGATCGCAGGGCACTAACCTCCGAGGGTCTCGCTCTGGAGGGCGGAAGACGGGCCCGATCCAGAGGGCGCACGCTCGGAGAGGCTCTACATCGGCGGGTGAGTTCTTGGCTCGATCTCGATCGCAGGGTACTAACCTCCAGGGTCTCGCTCTAGAGGGCGAAAGGCGGCTCCGACCTAGGCGTCGAGCTCATGAGCTCGACCTGGCGGAGGACTGAGCTCGACTTGCTGTCCTGAGGGAGTTCAGCTCAGCTCAGTAGTGGGGTCCGAGCGGGAGAATCGTCGTGGCGTCTTCTCTTAACGTGGCGCCTGTCGGTTTCTCCATGTCAGCGATTCTGCCGCATCAGGAGTCATATAAAAAGATACTCCAGAATCTAAAATATAGTGATGTGCAAGTTCCGATCTCTTCAATGCTGTCGATGCATCTCCGTCTTCTGAAGTAATCAAATCAGCTTCACCTTCCGCTACATTGCTTTGAAAGTTTCCCGATTCAATTTTTGTTTCAATTCCTTTAACCCGATAATCTTTCTTCACGTGCCCTGATTTTCTACAATTCCAACATTTTACCTTCTTTTATCTTTAGATTTAGATCTTACCTTCCCTCGATCACAATATTCTCTCTCAATATGTTTTCCTCGTGCCACCATGGCCTCCTCCAAAAAAGCTTCCTTGGATAGATTTTTGTTTCATCTCTTCTATTATCAATGATGCAACAACTGACTCCATCTTGAGAATTTCAACATGACTCGGATTCATAATGAAATTATTCCAAGATTATGGCATATAACAAAGTAGAATGCTATTCTCATATCTTGAGGGTGCCTAGGATTATCTTGCTTGCTCAGTTATCAATTCATGGTCAATCCACTTATATAGGGCAAGAGAAGATTAGAAAAAAAACTGGAAGTATCAAATAGTCACCGTATTTGAAAAGGAAGGATATCCTTGAAATATATAAAAATAAAATATAAATATAAAATAATTTAAATTTTTGAATAAGTAGAATTTATAAAATTATATATTGTAAAATGATAACATATTTTTTACTAAATCATGCTAAATATATTTTGGGTTGATAAAGCTAAGTATGTGTTTATGCTCTTCTTCTTCTTTTTTCTTTTCTTTTCTTCTTTTTTTTTTTTTTTTTTTTTTTTTTTTTTTTTTTTTTTTTTTTTTTTTTTTTTTTTTTTTTTTTTTTTTTCTAATCTTTCGTCACCTTGGATTATTTCAACAAGCAGATTCAGATTTTTCAAAAAAAAAATTATAGGCAAATCAGGTCACATATTACATATGTCAGTATTTTTATTTTTTAAAATTATTTTTATTTATAAGATATATATATATATATATTTCATTAGTCGTTGAAAATGAATAGTAGACGACAAAACAAAACAAATTTATTTTATAATAGCTTGATATAAAAGATAAAAGAGAGATTTTTTTTTTTTATATATATAGATAATTCCAGGAGATTTGCCGGCCAGAATAGACAAATAACCATCACATGATTTGACTACTGTACTTCCATGGTTCCCCACTCGAAGTGAATAGGGGACCAACGGACAAGGATGGGAGCCTTCTTAGAATAAGCGTGTGGAAGGGAAAATTTTATGCTGCAGGCATTCTGGATAACGATGAGTCCCGGCATTTCAACATAAGAACCCTGTTGCCCAACCTTTAAAACATTAACCATGTTCGGTTCCGGATTAAGATGGAATTGTATTATCTTCGAGTTGTTTATTCTAGCTATTTTAGCAGATATTATTAAAAAAATATTCAGAAGATAAACTAGACATTTTAACGTAATCGACTTTATACATTCCATGAAATTTACCCAATTTATTATTTATCAAATAAAAAAATTGAATTTGTACCGCGAAACTAGTCAAGTATAATGTGTTTAATTGGGTTCGATCATTCCGACCATCTAACAGTCATCTGTATACCTTCTAATAGAGATGGTAGGTTCCTCAAGTCAAAAATTTTCAACCCTATATGTGAATTTAAAGAAGCATGAGTTATGGTACCCATTATTAAACATCATGGTGAAATTGAATATGTAAAATTATGTCAAGCAACCAAACTGCACGGTTTACTTGCTTGTTTTTCAGATTAATAGCAATGAAGTTTTGAAAAAAAATCCAAGATAATTCAGTCGGGATGTATAGCAAAAATACTTTGATACGTTTGGAGATTGTTATATTCCTGGGTCACAGTTAACAGAAAAAAAAAGTCCAAAATTTAAATACTCTACTGCTTTTTGCCCAAAGGAAAAATAAATAAAGTATTGACACGAGGTTATGGAATATTTTTCAATAAAATGGGGGTCCCTATGATCATGCCCCGTCCAGCCTGGTAGCACCTGCTATGATTTCAACCGGTTTGGACATGAATAATTCATATAAGGCCAAACTCAGGCCGTGACACGAGAGGTCCGCTTATTTTCTAAACGGGCCTAAAATATGGAAATAATTAGTATAATCTGGTCTGACCCGATAAATAATTAGTCTGATCCAGTTATGGCTGGAAATGGACAGGCTCGAAGACTATATTTTAAAAATTTTTGGACTGAATCCGGGCATTCCTTTGATCCAAAAATTAAATGGACTCTATTTTACAGCCCTAAGACTAGTCCAATATGCTTAAAATTTAGTCCGAAGTTTGAACCAATTTCAGGCCGGCCCGAAGTTTATTGAGCTGGCCCAGCCCAGTTCTAGATAATGAATTTTTGGGCCAGCCCATTTCCAGCCCTAGATCCAGTCTGACCAGATAAAAAAATAAAAGTTTAAAAATTAAAACCAGGACTAGATAATAAAGATAAGTTGATAGTCGGGCCAGGCCGGGTCTAAGTTGAAAAAAAGCTGAAATATCCTAATAAGTCCATGCTTAAAGCCCACGCGAGCCCGTCCATTGTACAGGTCAAGCCATACCTAGAGAGGTAGCTACCGTAGTCAACCCCCTATAAAATAAAAAAGTGTTGACATGACAGGTACCGAATTATTTTAGAGTAATTCTTTGTGCACCACATGCGGTGCAGCAAATCCAGCATGGCCTGCACCGCACGCTCCTATTGGTCCAAAAGTATTCACTATAGCATGATGAGACAAAAGCTGAGATGACTAGTATTAATTAAAATTTTTGTCCAGACCAAAATACCCTTAACATCCTAGTTCAAAAGCTACGATATCCAGTTCAAAATCTACGACATCCTGATTCAAAAAATGATCCGAAACAGTATTACGACACCCTGGTTCAAAATCTACAACACCCTGGTTCAAAAATGATCTGAAACCGTATTACGACATCCTAGTCAAAACCTACGACACCCTGGTTCAAAAATGACCAGAAACAGTATTACGACCCTAGTTCAAAAGTTACGATATCCTAGTTCAAAACCTACGACACCCCTGCAGAAAATATAAATTAAAACCAAAAACAGTATTACGACACCCTAGTTCAAAAGCTACGATACCCTAGTTCAAAACCTACGACACCCCTGCAGAAAAATATAAATTAAAACCTGAAACAGTATTACAATACCCTAGTTCAAAAGCTACGACACCCTAATTCAAAACCTACAGCATCTCTGCAGAAAAATATAAATTAAAGCCTGAAATAATATTACGACATCCTAGTTCAAAAGCTACGACACCCTAGTTCAAACCTACGACATCCCTGCAGAAAAATATAAATTAAAACTTGAAACGGTATTATGATACTCTAGTTCAAAAGCTACGACACCCTATTTCAAAATCTACGACACCCCTGCAGAAAAATATAAATTAAAGTCTGAAATAATATTACGACATCCTAGTTCAAAAGCTACAACATCCTAGTTCAAAACCTATAACATCCCTGCAGAAAAATATAAAATAAAACCTGAAACAGTATTACGACATCCTAGTTCAAAACCTACGATACCCTAGTTCAATACCTGCGACACCCCTGCAGAAAATATAAAATAAAATCTGAAACAGTATTACGACATCCTAATTCAAAACTTACGACACCCATGCAGAGAAGGGATCGGAGGGAAGGGTATTTTGGCCTGAACGAAAATTTCAAATAAAAGCTGAATAATAATTAATGCTAGTCACGTTCAACTTCCATCCCGTCATGCTATAGTGGATATATTTAGATCAATAAAAAAATATGGTACGGGTCACGCTGGATTTTCTGTACCATATACAGTGTAGAAAGACTTTTCCATTAGTTTATATAATAGACATTAAGGGCCCATCAAGGAGAAAAGCGTGTTACATATCGGTCCCATTTCGTCCTTGCTCTGTCGGGCCAGCCATTGTACAGTTGGACACTAAATTGCAAGGGCAGGGCTCGATGGGGCCATTTATGTCCTGCAAAGCTTTTCATACAAAAGGCACATAGAAGGCCTTCAATGTAATAGGGTTTTACCAGTTTTCTCAGAGGATTCAGAACTGGTAATCATGAAAGATCCAATCATCCAACCAGGTGGTGGGCTGTTTGGTGTCCATGATAATTAATTACAAATGGCAAAAGATCAATCATTGTTGGCCTATGTTCTTTGGCAGATATGGAAAGATACAATCATTGTTTTTCAAGCCATATCTATTCCAGTTAAAAACTCTCTTCCAATGGTTGAAGTGATGGCTGCGTGGCCTTTGGCAGATATGGAAAGATACAATCATTGTTTTTCAAGCCATATCTATTCCAGTTAAAAACTCTCTTCCAATGGTTGAAGTGATGGCTGCGTGGTATGTTTGGGAATGATAAAATTGTTTTGTAGGGAGATTCAAAGACAGTAGTGACTTGGATTGATGGCAAGAACTTTTCACATCCTAACACCAAGGAATATCTATGTTCTTTGTTCTACCATGTCTGAAATCCCATGTAGGCATGTTCTTCGCGAAGCCAATTAGCCAAGTTCACAGGCATTGAATGGGCTGAAAGGATCTAGACGGAAGGATTTCCACCTATGTTGGCTTTTCTTTATCAATGTGGATAGATGGGGCACCCCTTTCAAACTTCCTTCAACCACATTAAGATGGTATATATTGTCACGCCCCGAATCTAGCATCGGAGTCGCTACGTGACCGGCCGCACAAACTCTAGATTTTATCCTAGAGATCATGCAAGGCCTAGGTACACCAAAAGTCAACCATATCAACTAAAAATAAATTTTATATAAACAAGCAAGTAACAAGAGTACAATCCAATTATTTAATCGACCTTACTAAATGGTCTACTGACTCACAACATCAGTAACCGAAATTAACTCTAACTAACTCAGCATATATGAAAATTTGTCTCACGTCCAGCCCAAATCCTGTCACGCATCCTGAGTCTCTGAAAAATCAAAAGGTAAGAAGTGAGCTTAACAGCCCAGTAAGGTATCCATATGATCATTCCAATAAAAAATTTCTGAAATAATAAAGTACCAGTATGTTATGTCATGCAATCATATGATTTAGGTCTCATGTATTATATACCTTGATATTTTTACATTTTCCTTTAATATTCTCATTATTGTACCTTTATCTTTAGGGTTCTGGATTAGCCACGGTCATGTACCAGCCCATGACTGGCAACCACAAAGCGACCATGTATACTATGGTCGGTCCTGCTCACGTACTAAGCCGTGGCTCGGCTGTCCCACGTACTATCCGCCCGTGGCCGGCTCCCACGTACAAAGTCCGTGGCTCAGGCTGTATAACCACGGTGCTACCGTAGCATGGCTAGACCAAAAATCATATTCACTTCATTAACACTTGTCAAAACATTTCTTCTAAGACCTCTCGATAACCGATATCGTGGTCCAACCCACTCGATAACCGATATCGTGGTCCATCTATTTTAATAACCGATATCGTTGTCCCACCCACTCGATATCCAATTTCATGATTCAACCTATTTAACAATCCGGTATCATGGTCCAACCCATCCGGATATCAATTTTCTTAATAACATCATGTATGAAATACCGACAATAAAATCATAATTTCTATCTCAAGAAAACAACTATACCATGTCATATAGTACCATACTTACAATATATAAAACATATATGCTAGATCAAACCAGACCATAATAATTTCAAGCATAAAGGAATGATCAGTACAAAATTCCTTACCTTAATGCTATTCTTAATATATCCGATATTAGTCAGTACCGAATTTACTCGATACCTTCCTGCTCAGTAGACTGATTCCCTACATTAATAAATAATTTAATTAAAAAAACTAAATTCCCAAATTTCACGATTCTCGAGAAAATCTCTTGATTCTCTCTCTTCTCTCCTCTCCTTCTCTCCTCTCCTCCTCCCTCTCCCATTATCTCTCCTCCTTCTCTCTCTCTCTCTTCTCCCTCTCTCTCTCCTCCTCTCTCTCCTCTTTCTCTCTCTCTTCTCTTTCTCTTCTCTCTCCTTCCTCCTCTCTTTCTCTCTCTTCCTTCCCTCTCCTCTTCCCTCTCCTCTTCTCTCTCTCTCTCCTTCTCTCTCTTCCTTCCTCTCCTCTTTCTCTCTCCTCTATCTCTCCTCTTTCTTCTCTCTCCTCTTCTCTCTCTTCCTTCCCTCTCCTCTTTCTCTCTCTTCCTTCCCTCCTCTTTCTTTATTATTATTATTATTTATATTTTATTATTATTTTGTTTTCTTTTCTTTTCTTTTTTCTTTTCTTTTCTTCTTCTCTTTTCTTTTAAACTCCCGAACCCCTGCGTCTCTTCCTCATGACATGCCCGGCCGAACTCATCCCCCCCTCGCTTGCCGGCAACCATGGGGTGGTTGTCGCAGGGGCCTCACGGTCCGGTGACAGCGGCGGCGATGATGGCATCGGCGACGGTGATGGCGAACAGCCCCAAACCGAACGGAAAATCCAAGAGAAAAAAAATCAAAAATCCTTACAAAAAAAGAACTCACCGGCTTCGACGATCTCTCGATGCTCGCCGAAGAGGAAGGCGTCGCGTGGAAGGAGCCGATGAAGCTTGGATCGGTGGTGGTGAGGGAATTTAAAGGAACCCACCGATGGTTTCACTACCGTTTGGGGAGCAACCACCGCCGGATCGGAGTTCCACTCCATCCTGGACTCGTCGCCGACCAATTCCCATACTCCTCGCGACATTTCCCCGAATCTTCCGACGAGATCCATGGCGAGATCCCCTCCTCTGTTCCGGTCTCCCTCGTTCTCCCGTCTCTTCTTTTTTTTTTTTTTTTTTTTTATTTGGCTGGGTCGAAGTCGGCTGGGCCTGCCGACTTCAGCCCAAAGTCTAAATATTACATATATCCCCCCGGTTGCCTCTCTAAGCAAGAAGATGAGGGATTTGATTCTGGGTGGCCTCGGACTCCCCTTTCAGCCCCCAATTAATTAATTCCCTCGGTTCTGCAAGCACCGGGCTGGCTTGCTTGGTCATCTAGTCTTCGCCCTAGATGAGGTGGGTATAGAGTAGTAGGTGGAGATTAACCCAACTCTTTTGCTAAAAAAAAAAAAAAAAAAAAAAAAAAAAAAACAATGCAACCCCACCATGATTCAGAGTGTGGACCAGTACGTTAGTTCGGGCAAGATTTGGAGTCGTCAATGTGTCTGGAGAACGAACGCGGGTTTATGCTAGATTCCACACGGTTATGCTAAATTTCTAAAAGAGCAAACTTCCAGCCGATCGAGAAGGTAATAGGCCACAAGCATTCTTGTCAACAACATTGACTCGTGCCTCTCTGTTTCTCTGGTTAATGACTACAGTTGAATCGTGAAATTAACTGGGGAGTTAGATGTCTTAGCATCCATTGCTTCATGATTCAGTTCCAGGTGCTTCTTTTGTGTTCAATGAAAAGTTGGACATAAAGTCTCATATAAACCTATGCTCATTAAGGAAAATAAATCCATAAAAGCAAGTTTAAGCCTTGCCTCATCCGTTCTACCCTTTGAATTGGTAACTCAAAGAAAAGAAGAAAAGAAACCATGGACCACTCTGTTTTTTTTATTTTGCATACGTTTTGCAAAGTAACCCCAAAATTGAATTTTTTTTGCTTACATTTTGAGTTCTTTTTATATTTTCGATGAAACATGAAACATTTATTATCACTCAAGTGCACAATTTGGACAGCAGAGCATATTCATCCGATCATATATAAACCCCCCGAGACCCATGATGTGTTTTTGGTACCAGAAAAGAAATTATACCGAGAAGAACTGGACTTCCACCGCATCGGAGTCGGTCATGGCAATTCGAAGCAATGCCATTTCTGTCAGGATGTGGTGCATAGTAAGATACTAGAAAGTTTACAAAAAAAATAAAATGAAAGCTTGAAAAATAAATAAAGATAGAAGCACAAACAACACACATGAGGATAACGTAGTTTGGAGTTTCTTGTTCCGCACAGAATCAAATCTTCATTATGAAGAAAGAATACAAAAAATCTTTACAACAAAAAATCTTTTCAGGATGTAAACCTCGGCCAAATAAAAAAAAAGAAGAAAGAACAAAACAATATATGAGAAATCCTTACCCTGACCACTCTTCTGGGTTGCAAAAAACTTTTTCTGACTCTCTGTTCTTCTTCTGAAATAGCTCCGATGTCCCTTGTTGAAAAGAGAACGAAAAACCATTCAAATCGCGTCCAAATCTAAGTTAAAATGCCTTAAATCAAGCCTGATACTATCCATAATCCATCTCAGCTATCGGATCGTCGATCTGACGGCCCAAAATGTCCCAAAATGCCTGTGGACTGCGTGAACCATGCGTGGTCCATGGTGAGCCATGCGAAACCACTGGGAAATGCCTCAGATCACTACCACCTGGGCCTGGGTCGTGTGCCCACGCACCTAGGCCGCACACATAGGTCTGGGCTGGGTCCAGTATGGTGAGCCTGCTACTGTTTTTCCTTTTTTTTTGGTTTTTGATTTTTTGCTGGGCTTTCGGGCTTGGGTCTTGGATGGATATGGCTCCACATCCAACAACTCTCTCACTTGAAGACTTAGACACCCAATCTTGCATTCACCTGAAACATCAAAAGTAAACTTCCGAAGAAAAATAAAAATATGTCAGTATCTTGTGCAACGCCTCCAATCAACTAGCCCTAGAGGCCAATTGAGGCCATGCATAGCCCCAATTTCTATGCAGTGACTGTCTTCGTAAGCATATCCACCAAATTCTTCGATCCTTAGATCTTCTCCAGTAACAAACATCCATCTTCAAGTAGTGCCCTGATAAAATGGTACCTTAGCTGTAGGTGCTTCGTCCTTGCATGGAACATCGAGTTCTTTGCCAGATGGATATCACTCTGACTGTCACAAAACAAAACATTGTATCTCTGCTCTCTACCCAACTCCGTCAGCAATTTCTGCAGCCAAATCATCTCTTTGCTGGCTTTTGTAATTGTGACATACTCCGCCTCAATGATAAAAAGGGCTACGATCTTCTGCAACTGCAAGACCCAGCTCATTGCTGTCCCGCCAATGATGTACACGTACCCTGTCGTGCTCCTCCTAGTATCGGCATCACCACCTAAATCTGCATCAACATAGCCTTGTAAAGTCTGACTACCTCTCCGGTTACATAGGCCGACATCCTTAGTACCCTTCAGATATCTTAGGATCCACTTGACAGCTTCCTAATATTCTTGCCCGGATTTGCCATGTACCTATTCATAGCTCCCACTGCATGTGCAATATCGAGCATCATGTAAATCATCGCATATATCAAGTTGCCAACCGTTGAAGCATACAGAACCCTAGCCATTGTCTTCAGCTCATCATCAACCTTGGATGACTGTTTCTTCGAAAGCTTGAAGTGCGCAGCCGAAGATGTCTTCACAGATTTGCATATGCCATGTTGAATCTGTCCAGCACCTTTTCAATGTAATTACTCTGAACCAGCTTCAGTGTACCTACCATCCTGTCTTTTTCGATCCTCAATCCAAGTATCTGCTTTGATGTGCCTTTAATGTCCTTCATTGCAAATTCTCTTGACATCTCCATTTTCCATCTTTTGATCTCCTTCATGCTCGGTCTATCTATCAACATATCATCAACATACATGAGTAGAATGATGAAACTGGACTGCCATCAAACGACATGTAGTGACAATAATGATTTTCCCGGCACCTTGCAAAACCACTGTTTGTCATGAATCCATCAAATCTTTTGTACCATAACTGAGGGGCATATTTTAAACCATACAAGCTCTTCTTCAGCTTGCATACCAGGTTTTCTTTACCAGGAGCTATAAAGCCAACCGGCTACTACATATAAATATCCTTATCTATCTCATCATGTAGGAAAGCAGTAGTAACATCAAGTTGTTCGAAGTATAAATTTTGATGAGCTACTATACTTAGAATAACCATTATTGTAGAGAGCTTAACAACAGGAGAAAATATCTCAATATAATCAATATATTTTTTCTATTGGAAGCCTTTCACAACTAACCTTGCCTTATACCTCTTGCTATCATTATGCTCTTCCTTGATCTTGTAGACCCACTTGTTGTACAGTGCTTTCTTTCCTTTCGATGGTGTGCTGAGCTCCCATATCTCATTCTTTATCAAGGACTGCATCTTGTCCTTCATCACCAGCTCCCACTTGATCGAATTTTTGCTCTCCATGGCTTCATCAAAGCACTTAGGTTCCCCTCTATCTGTCAACAACAGGTAATGCAATGAGGGTGAGTACCTTACATATGGTTTTGGGGTCCTTATAGATCTTCTTAGCTGAGGTGTCTCTAGCTCAGGTTCAAGATCTCTTGCTCCCTCTGCAATGTCCTCCTCTATGATCTCTTCCAACTCTACTTATTCTTTTACCTTGTCTGCTTATCCAACTCTGTCTAGAACACTCTGGTCCTTGTATAGGCTTCTTTCATTGAACACCATATCCTGGCTCCTGATGATCTTCCTGTCCTCACTCCAGAGCTTGTAATCGAACTCATCAGTGCCATACTCAATGAAGAAGCACTTCTCTGACTTTGCATCGAGCTTGTCTCTCTTCTCTATATTAACATATACGTAGGAGACACAGCTGAAGACCTTCAGGTGAGATAAGCTTGCTGACTTTCTTGTCCACTATTCTTTTGATAGCTTGTACTCAAGGGGGACTGAGAGACTCCTGTTAATCATATAGGCAGCAGTGTTAACTACCTCAACCCAAAATATCTTAGGAAATCCAGCATGGAGCCTCATGCTCTTGGCTCTCTCATTCAAGGTCCTGTTCATGCGCTCAGCTATCCCGTTATGTTATGGCATGCTTGGAACCATCTTCTCCATCATGATCTCATTAGTTGCGTAGAACTCCTTGAACTTGGTGCTTTGTACTCATCTTCAATGTCCGATCTCAAGCACTTTATCTTCTATCCAGACTTATTCTTCACCATACTTTTTCACTTCTTGAAAGTGTCAAATATATCAAATTTATTCTGTAAAAAATAAATCTATACCTTTCTGGTGGAGTCGTCAATAAAGGTCACACAGTATCGTGATATATCTCCTCTTCAATGTCATTATGGTGAACCAATGGGATGGTAAGAGGGGGTTGGCTAAGAAAAAATTGAATAATATCTAGGATAACATGGGTGGATTGACTAAAGGGTTCTTAACTAATACTTGGTTCATCTCTAAGGGTACTAATCCTATAGGGTTCAGGTTCACTAGGGTTGACTTGGCTAGCACTAGGCTGATACCTAGGGACTATGGGTTCCTGGGGCTCATAGGATACGGGTTCAACTATATGGGTCTTGTCTAGGGTTTCTGACTGATCTCCTACCTGGTCTAACCTATCGGTTGTTTGGTTATTCGATTGGATCATTTTATCAAGTTGATTGTTGATCTGGGTATTGGATTGATCGAACTTGTGGTTCAATTGGATATTGGATTGGTTAATCTGGGTGGTTAATTGGGCAACCATCTGTTCATTCATGGCTTTTAGGAGGGCTTCAAGGTTGGACTCCATGGTTGTACTGGGTTAAGGTTTGGACTTTTGGTATTGGGTTCCTAGTCTAGTGGTCATGCACTTAACAAGCAATCAAGGTGAAATGATGTAGCCAAGCATGCAAGGGTTAGTACAAACTAGGGTTTCCTAAACCTAGAGTCAAAACTGAGTGGGTCAGCTCAACTTACACCCAACTCAACAACTAATCCTTCCTCTGGCCAGGTAAGGGGTGGGAGTGTGGGAGACCTCCCTGCTTTCGTAGGGACCCAATTAAAAATCACAACATCACTTAGGTCGTTTGACTTTGGACCCCCAGCCTTAGACACTAGATTCCAGTAATAGTTGGTGAATTGAATGCACTAGTTGGCCCACACAATTCGAACCCGACCTGTTGGTGTCACCTAGCCCACTAGGGCAAATTAAGTCTAATTAATTTTAATTAAGGCTTGGATGAAAATGCAAGGAGATTGTTTTGGGCCTAGGATAGGTTATGACCTCCAGCCCTAATTTGAGATAGTGAAAGTGCCCTTAAGATTAGTTTAATGAAGATGATGGCATTCAATGGTCCTGATGCAATCTACTAACAATCAAAAAATAAAATATTTTCGGGTGTTTTATGAGATGGCAAGTTAGGTTTAAGTTGATTAGGTTAGCAATCAAAATTGGGCTTGGGATTGAGGAGTTTGGTAGTTAATTTGGTTTGGTTTGAACAAGTAGGCAAAACAGAAATTTAGGATTTGGTTCACTGCAGAATTTGACATAGTTTTTGATGCAAAAAAAATTCAGAAAAAATTAAGGACGGAGGACTAAAAATGATGATGATCCATGCCAGATTTCATGCAATGCAAAATTTGGATGATGATGCAAAACCTAGGGTTATCAGACTGCATGTAGAAAGTTCAGGATTCTGGTTAGGGTCTCTAGGATGACAAATTTTATAATATTTTTTATATAAAAATAATTAAAAATTATGATAATTATCAAGACTAAACAAAGAACATGTCATGAAGATTTTAATAAAAAATAAGACTCCTAAGATGATGAACAAGACTAAATCTTAGACACCTACTGCAGTTGACAGGATGCAGAAAAGACAAAAATGCATATTTTTGTGTTTTTGGTGAAGATGCAAGCTATCCTAAACTAGATTTGATACCAAATTGATGCAGGATGATCCTAAGACTCATATGCATGTAGGAAAATAGAAACTAAATTTTTAAAATTTTTTTAGGATTTTAATTTGTAGACTAAAGTTCCCGATATCAAGTAAAGAGTAACTAGGAAACTAGTAATGAATGAAACTAACATACCCGCATAAGACTCATGCAAAATAATAAAAGATAGGACCTCGGAGATTGAGAAACCCTTAATTAGGATAGCATACATTCATCAAATCAGAAATTAGGAGGGGAAAGGATTGTACCAGGAAGGGATTTGAAGATCCAATCGATGAAGAGATCGCACGGCACTCTGAATCGGCGCCTGGAAGACAAGCCTTTAGACCTCGAATCAGTCGGCTCTTTGGGATCGGTCCTGGAGGCAAAGAGGGCCTCCTCTTTGGAGGTGAATACCACAGGGATCCTGCAAGCATCAGAGGATTAGTTAGAGAATAAATAAAAAGTGGAATTATGGAACTAGGGTTAGAAAGGAAGAGATTAGGGTTTCGGATGTGGACGGCTTGAAGGTGGAAGAAGAACTTTATGCTTGAGCGGCCTAGGGCTTCCTTTTCCTTGGCATCTTAGGGCTTGAAGGCAGCAAGCTGGTCGGCTAGGGCTTGGAAGACTAGGGCACTCAAGGACACTCACACCTCAACTCAAGAATAAAATAATACAAGAACACAAAAACAATCTCAAATAAAATTTACAAGAGTTTTGATATCATGAATAAAGATTACCTACTAGAGGGGGAGGGCTGGGATATTTATAGATGTTCCCCAAGTGCTCTCCTAGTTAGGATAGGAATACAAAGTAGAGAGGAAAAGGGATTACAAGTTTGATTAAAATTAGGAGAATGCACTTTGAATGAAACTAGTTCTCCTTATTCTACTTGGATTTCCTTCCTCCTTTGAATTGGTCAAAGGCTTGGACTTGGTCAAAGGGATTGGACGCCTACATGTATTGGGCTTGGGCGTGTGGGCTTCATGGACAGCAAGGGGGCGTCCTTCTTTGGATCTTAATGCATGGAATTTGGGCCCTAGAAACCGGAATGCCCTGCTATCAGCATATTCCTTGGAATCTTGGTTCTGAGGTTCATGGGCTTGACTCCTGGGCTTGGAATCTCTTGGCCTGGGTGCGGGCATATTCCTGGAATCATGAGGTGCCTTGATCTGGGAATATTCTTTGGCATCTTGAGGGTATCAAGGCATTTGGAAGGAATCTTGGACCCTGGGATGGCAAATAAGGCCCAATGAGCTGCTGTGAAGGCTTCTGGCTCCTGGATGGGGCCTGGTGGAACTTCAAAACTATGTAACCTCTCCTCTTGTACAAAATGGGACTCATACTAGACTAATATCAAGTACAGGACTCAATAACTAGACCAGGGTTGAGACAAATCAACTAGCCTCAACTTATTACATGATTCAATCTTACTTGATTATAAAATTGTGACACATGACTAAGGCTCTAAACCCTAATCAGTAAACTATATGGGATCCAGTAATTTGTGTCTGATCCTGGTGCCCCCATCATTGATCCTCTAACCAAGAATTTGAAGTCCGTATGATTTACAAAGTATGTTGAAAATATAAATATATTAATTTTTTTGTTGTGCTTGGTTAGTGGGAGTGATTTTATATTTGTGCTTTATTATTATAAAGCTTGGTTTTATTTAATATTTCTCTCATGTGTATTTATATATATTGTTGACATGATAGTTGATGGATTGCATTCCTATATGATTTATATGCACATGTGAAATAATAAAATACAACATAGTATCTCAAGAATGTGTTTTGTCTTGAAAATGATAGTTGTATGGATATATCTCATGTAATAATTATGAGATCTCATTGTGTTTGAAGACATACAAACTTCTTTTGAAGTCATGGAATTTTTCTAGCTTATTATAAAGCATGTGATTAAAGAGAAATCATGATTGATAGTATATATGTTTAATTTGTTTTGATTATGAGATATCTTTTTTTGGTTATATATATATTATGTTGTCTTATCATTGAGTATGTGAGACAGAATGGCTTGTTGTTTGATGCCCTCTTGCTTATTTTGTTTCTAAGCATGTTGAAGAGAAATTGAAGAATTGATAATAAAAAATAGCATATTTTATTTTGGATCACATTGATGCTATTTTTTTGCTACACTACATATCAAGACTCGTGTCGATAGTATTTATGATGTTTGTAACCTTGTATAAGTCTTATATCGGATAAGTAGTACAATGACCCAATGATTCGGCATCATGGATATTATTGGACTGAGTCATTTGTAGGTGTTGTCTATGGATCATATGATGGCCACATTTTATTTTCAACCCGAGAGTTGTTTTTAAAATAAAATATTTTTAAAAATTATAATTAATGTAGTCCAAGTGGAAGAATATAAGAGCTTTTCTTAATTTGGGCTAACATTAATTAAATTTTTTGTTTTATTAAAACCAGGTTAATTTTATGGTCCATGTTGATAGATGTATGATGAGCCAAATGTTATGTGATTATTGTTTGGACTATGAGCATCTCATATAGATTGGTATGGTTGAGGCGGCACAGTATAGGCCTTGGTCCAACTGGCCCATGATGGGAGGGCCTATTAGGGTTTGCTTATAAATAATATGCTAGGTTCCCTCTCCACTCCTCATTATTATATCATATTCTGTGAGTTTTATTCTCACAGCTTACTCTATCGATGAGCCGTATATCGTAAGGATGCTGGAGAGGACTCTGCTTTCGATGTTCACGTGAGCATCTCTTCCAGGTTTGGATTAATTTCGAATACAAGTATGTATCACAAAATCCTTTTAACATATTTTGATAACGAATGTTATAAATAATTTGTGATCTGTTATCAAACAGATCGGATCTAAACATTTTGTATTCTAATCTTCTGTCCATGATCCATAGGGATTAATGAATATTTTCCTACATTGATCTTACACTTGTTATGATGCAGCTAGCCCACTCTAATTCCGAGACAGTATAGGATGGACAATTTGGTCACCTTATACGAAGGTGCCAGCTTGATCTTTGGTAGTTGGACGCAGTTGAGCTCGTAGTTGCTCCTAGTGGAGGCCGAGAAGCCGAAGTATGACTCTTGGACAACATGGGCACCGAGGTCGAGCGACAAATTTAGTACAATAAAGCTTAGCTTCGATAGGCCCTGGACCGCCATGTAGACCTAGATGTGGCGGTCGATGCCATCGTAATTGATCCAGACGATGTAGTTGGCGGCATTCATTGGAGCGATTATGATGTCGAACGGGGTCAGCGAGGCATTGGCGATGGAGACGATGCTGTTGATGTCGAAGCCGACGTGGTTGTCATTCAGGTCATAGGACTACTTGACAGTGCCGAACTCCACGGCTATGAGGTGGTTGTTACTCAGTACTCTGGAGAAGTATTCTTGACCGGCCTGTATTTTGCTCCTGATCTATTGAGAAATATTTTATTTTCTAATTTTTTGATTGTATTTATACTTAAATTGTATGGATGTTTTGACTTATGCATTAAAAAAATAATTAAAAAAATAAAATAAAATAAAATAAAAAGAAAGAAGTTAAAATTGATACCATTTGGATTAAGGCCGAAAGCTAGGTGACTTGAGGTGTGGAAACTTATTACATGGACCAAGTAAAATGGATCAATCCTCATTTGATCTTGTATTGTTTAAATAGAAGATGATAACGTGGCGAGTGACTATTGAACCTGGAGCACGCCAGGGTCGGGGATATTTTGAGGAGGGCTACAGGGTCGAGGATATTTTGGGGAGGGCCATCTCCATTTGTCTAACGCATTGCCTACAGGTTTTTCTTTCGAAAAGAAGAAAGATATGTTAGGAGACACACCATGAGAGCGAGGTATCTACCAGATTTCATCCATATATTGGCGACATACATGCTATCCTTCTTGCTCCAATATGTTTTCCTAAAGGTAATTCGGATGGAAATATGCTTCCAGGCTTTGAATTGTTTGGGCATTGGTTTGCAGGCTGATGTGATGGGTTGGGCTTTGGGGGTTTGTTCTTATTCAATGGAGGGGCCTAGTTCCTCTAGCAATCTAATCATCTAATGTAGCTCAATTCCCCTTCCCTTTCACCCAAACCGATAAATAATTTTTTTTAAAAAAAAAAAAACAAAGAAGAAAATATCGAATAAATGAAAGACTGGTTCTTTCTCCAGGGATTGCTCCATGGCACTAGATGCGAGTCCTCTCATTTCATTCTCTTAATTATGTGGTGCGAATCCATTCTTTGCTCGCAAAAACAAAAAAAAACTCATAAATAAAACGTTTCAAATACTCTCAGAGTAATATAACATTGTTATTATTACTAATATCATCATCTCATATCGAATCATTAGACATTATGAAGCCTTATGCATTTCAGAGTTCCATATAAGACACTGTCAACGTATCACTATCTGAACATTTGGTGAAGCTTTCTCACAGCGTTGCAGTTGTTGAGCAGCAGATAAACAGCTCTCCAAGTTCTCCCAATCCGACATATCACCAGTAATGGTAATAAATAATTCTTCCAATCTTGATGATTTCTTCAGTAGATATGCAAGAAAGTGCACTTCATTTTTATGCCCTCTGAAGTTCATCATATTGACCTTCTTCAGATACATATCGAGGCATATGATGGGTGAGGTCTGTTGTGCTTCCCAAAACCCTTTGGCATCAAATGGAGTATTAAAATGTTCTTCATCCTGCAATAAGTCAAGAAAAAATTAATACAGAGAAGAAATGATGCTACATTTAAATCAAAACGGAACAATCAAAAACACTCACGCTGAGGATTCTAGGTGCAAGTTGCGTCTGATAACCCATGTTAATTGTTAAAGTTTCTAACACTGGGTAACTTGCTAGCAGAATTATGATTCCTGTTGACTCATCTTTATGTAATGTTGCCTTCATTAGTATCAGATGTCGAAGTTGTATTATGATTGTTGGCAGGTGAAGATTTTCAGAACCAATGACCTTCACATATGATAGTAATCGAGTTAATAAATTATTCAAGAACATTGTGCGATTGTCTTAAAGGAAGAAAACATGGACAAAGGCGGAAGGACCATCCATTATAAGGTATTTCTATGCAAGCAGCATATATATGACCAAGGAGAAGTTGTATCAAAACAAAATTTTAAAAAACAAAAAATAATTAAGGAAGAGGAGGTCTTCTGAAAAACAGATATAAGTTATCATCTTTTCAATAAAATCCCTATTGATTATTATCTTGTCAGTTAACAATTGTAATTTTACTTGTAAACACGACCAGAGATCTAATAAATACCAAGACAACAATGAGCAAGACAAAGGATGGTAGATCAGTATCATTTAACGCAATGATAAGTAATGGCATGACAAAAAGAAACAACAAAAAATAGCAAGGGGATTTAACCAAAAGTTATCAAATAATAATCACCTAAACACAAGAATTACAATTGGAAACAAAAGTTGTCGATCGAAGAACATACCCGGGTTACGTAACTGCATACTGTGAGTACTCTTGCATTCTGAAGGTATATGAGAATTTCCGAGATTAATTCGCCATGACGACCAAGTTCAAACTGCCGACTAAAATCAAGTTCTGCCTCCTCGATCGTATAATAGTCCTTGATGACAATGGGCACCGCGACTCCGGAGTACTTAAAATATTGGAGACCCGGCATGACAATGTTGGTTTCCAACATTGGAAAACATTCCTCTATGGTTACTCTCTTGATTCGATGCCTAAAATCATTAATATTGATATAGGTGAGATGGCCCAACATCTTAAGTTTAAGATCCTCGAGATGCCAACAATTTGCGACGAGGACCTGAAGCGATTCTGGATCAAATTCGACCCTTTCAATGGATAATTTCCTCAGCGCACCGAACTTGCCAAACAAAGCGGGCTGAAATTTGCATCCTGACAGCCTTAGTGAATGAAGAGAATTACGTAACATATAGACTTCTGGTGGCAATTCGGCACAGCTTTTGAAATACTCGGGGTACCTCCTGTCATGATCAGGAATAGAGAAATCGATATCGAGCTCTTCGACATCCCTAGTCGTGGCCATTCTAATCCACTCCATGGCATCGTTTATGTGCTCGGAAGGGTTCGAGAAGCAAAGACGGAGGCGAGAGACCTTTAGCTCTTGGTAATTGTGTTGGAGCCATCGGGCATGGGAGATGAAAGCATCCCTGCCGCTTCTCTTCATGTTATTTGCTTCTATATGGCGGCCGTAGAGGTCGAACATGCGTATGGCCTCGTGGTTCACGAAGTGTTTCTCATCCAGATCGATATATGGAGAGCAAAGGAGGGAGTCGCAAGGGCTCGTTACCGAACTAAATGATTTGGCCGATTCGGTGGAAGGGCTGGACAGGGGACTAGAGGGTTCGGACTGCACAGAATTCAATGAGTTTACGTACATGCTGCTACCAAAGAAAGAACTGAAAGCCTCTGTTTCATTAGCGATGGAAGCCTCTGACTCCATGATGGTGGTTGGAGAGAAGCGTATAATCTCAATCCAAGGTTTCTCTCCGCTTCTTACTCTACTCCCTCGGTAATTTGATGGAGGGAAATAGAGAGAGAGTGGGAGTGAGAGAAACGGAGACAGCCGCAACATGGAAGTCTGGTTTAAATTTATAGCAGTACTCATGGCCGTCGGGAAAACGGACAAGGAAGTGTCGGGCGACTCTTGTCCAACGGCGTTTGGAAACGATGTTACCGTTCACGGGAAAGTGAGACGCGTGGCGACGCCATCTAGGCGTCTCTCCGTCACCCGCCGAGACGCGGCCTCGGAAACAACGCGAGAGGGAGCCGCGTCGGACCCGGAAGGCTCCATGGCTTTGGGTTTATCGGGCTGGTGCTAGGCCCAGCACCACTCGTAGAGATGCAAATGGGTTATATATATTAGATCGGATCATAAGTAATCTTAAGTTGACCGATTTCTTGATTAGGTCTATACGTTAAATTAAAATCGAATCCAATAAAATAACGGATTGGATCATGATAGATTTGTCGATCCAACGAATCATGCAAATCAGATCTATATATAAACTGGTTCAAATTCATGAAATGCAGATCCAGATCAAATTACGAATCAATATTGTATACACTAAATTGGAGTTAAGATACAGGGAATTAAAGATAAATATTTTAAAGTATTACTAATTAGCCTGCTTTACCTCTTAAATTTGACTATCCTCTCGCTCCTTTGTTGTCTGCATCAACCATGGTAAATCAATACTATGATATATATTTACATTTCGAACGGTAATACAGATTGATATCTAGTGGTCTTGCTAGATGCGGTTATATATATATTTTGATAGTATCTTTTTATTATGGACCGTGGTAAATGGATCTATACCAACAACCATGTTAGCACCATATTATTTATGCAAACTATCATGCATGCTTTCTTAAATTTCTGCCATATTTGTTTTTCTTTTTTTAAAATTTTTTCTCTTCGAAGCTATACTTCCTCGTTCCAGCTATATAATGTTAACACTGAGAAAACATGTGACCAGGGTACTGCTCGATCACGTATGGTACATGGTGAGGCACTTAATTAAATAAAGAGACAAAGCAGAAGAGGGAAGAAACCTAAGAGACATCTGAAGCCCAAAAGTTTTATAATTAACGGGAATAACTAGATATTGGAACCGAAAGCTAGGGGTTGGCGAAAAAACGGCCACAGCAATTCCTTTGACCTCTCTCTTTCTTCTCGATCTCTACTTGGCAATTGGCACCATGCGAGCGACAACATATCATGAATTTGGTGATCTTGCGCTCAAAGAAAATGAACAGCCAAACCAAAATGAGACGGAGAGAACGATGACCCGGGTTTTGGTTTGGGTGATGGTTTACGGACTCAAGATTGATGCTTTGCCTATTCCAACTCCATCCAAATCATATAATGGATTACGGATGGATCGGACTATTGAATATAGGATCTATATGAACCCCCAAAAACTAAATAGATCGGGTTAGGTTGAGTCCGAATCCAATAAACCTAGATCCGATCCAGAAAATAGAATGCATCCAAATTTTAGAATCCGACGTGGCTCCGTAGGCTATTTTAAATTATCTAGATCGGATTTTCATGGGCTAAATTGGATCGGATCACGAGTCTGCTGGACCCATTTGCAGCCTTGCACGTTTGATGCTCACGTTAGACATGGACGTATGGGCCCTTCGTAGCAATCCAGCCCAAGACCACCAACACGTTTTGTTAGGGAACTTCAAGTTTGTGCTAAACCCGGTAGCTCCATCCACGGTCCATTATGATTTGAAGTTAGGACCGTTTCATCTTGTGTTTTGGAAGGGTTCTTGATATATATTTATAAATTTAAATGAGGGGTAATTTCATGACAAGAAAGTCCCCATGTTTAATTTGTGTTGCGGTGCTTATGTGGGAATACGATGGAGATGAAGTGCTGAGAATCGAACTTGATAATAAGAAATAAATTGACGGTAACCAAATAACCATATAGCTTTGATCGAGCCTTGATTATTAATGTAAAAAAAAAAATCCGGTTAGTCTTATGCAAGCATTAGAATCGTCAATTGGATGGTCATCTGAATAGAGAAACTATAAAATTCTTATCTATCTATCTATCCTATCGTAGTTTAATATTGAAATTGAATCTTATTGACTCGCATAAAACTCAAGGCAAACAAACATAAATTTATATTGCTAGTCACCTGTGAAGTTAGCAAGATGCATTCCCTAAGACTACAATACGTTGAGAGAACCATGGACTTGCCTCGAGACATCATATACTAATGGATGATTCGCTATGAACCGAGAAAACTTGGAAAATGTGGTGCCAAGATAGATGTACAGGCCCATTAGAAAAATATATTTTCCTTTTCATTTCTAGGAAAGTTTTCTTGAGACTCTCCAACACTTCCACGTTGCTAAACAGACGTTCCTCCACCACTGAGGTGCAAGGGAATTTCAAGTGACTTTAAAACACATCCAATCTGAATTATACGAAGGAAAGGCCATCTGTCAAATGAACTCGAAACAACTGGGAAGTTGGGATACACTCGCATATTGAATTGATGAGCTTTGTAGGTTCCTTCTTGTTATTTTTGCAATCTATATATTTATATCATTACACACATAAAGAAGTTAAAGTATATGGATAGCATTCTAAATGGTAATTTTAACTTGTTGGTGGATTATTTTTATCTTTTGTTATGCAATATATCAAAAATGTTTTAGAAAGATTTTTGAAATTTCGTGCCAACGTGATGGATAAAGAAGCAGTTAAGCACACTTTAGAATCTGTATATTTGCGAAAGTTTGTGACGAATACCCATGTCAAGAATTCTTTCTTCTTCTTCTTTTTTTTTTTTTCTCTCTCTCTAGAACTTGGGAAACTTAATTTTGAGCAGGAGGTACCCATTCAATTAACTCAATCAAACAAGTTGAAAGACCAAGAGGTGCTAGTCTTGCTCAAGGTGACGGATGACCAGTCTTGTAATTAGAGATTGGGCATGAGATATGACTGACAGATAAATACATTAATTAATGACCTGATCAACAATCATGTTATGCTACTAAACAACTAGAACATTTATTCTTAGGCCAGACCTGGCTCTATCCCTCTCATCCTGATGTCCGGTTCACAAAGTCGCAGGCAGAACTGTGCACACCACAAAAATAGTTTTGACAGGGGAAGGGAAGAAGAGAACTTATAAAATTGAAACCTGGCATCGGACCGGAACTGGGAAGTTTCTTGGTGGCCTCTACTGGGCCACCATGTGTACGGATTGACCGTCTTTTTCATTCATCACTCATCTTGAACCGTGCACGCAGCGATGCCGGTTCATCTCCCCCCTTCCTTGTACGGACATTTAGAAAAGTAGTGATTAAATTTTATTTTTTTTTTTTTAAAAAAAAAAAGTCTACCCTAACCCTAAAGGAAGAGTCTGGGTTTGGTTTTTGATTAATGGAAAGATTTGAGCTTAGAATTCTGCCAATTTTATGAATTAATCCAATATAACCATCAATATTACAGGCTATAAGCTAGGCTGGACAAAATATTCGCACTACAAGAAAAAAAGGTATTTGCAATAATTATTTTCTATGGATAATAAATTATACGTAGGTAAAAGTATCTTTTTTCAATAAATATTTTTATTTGTTGGGAATATTTTTTATGTATGATTCTTTCCGATGGATGGGGGATAATCGTGGGGAATAATTTTATTTCTAACGGGCCGTCTGGATTAGGCATAGAAAATAGATTGAATTTTTTTTCTTTGGAGTTATGTATGATTTTTTTTGACGGACGAGGCATAATTATGGAGAATAATTTTATTCCCAACGGGGTCTGGATTGGGTGTAGGGAATGAATGAATTCTTTTTCACTATGTATGATTTTTTTCGACAGTTGAGGGATAATCGTGAGGAATAATTTTATTCCCAAGGGGCAATCTGGATTGGGCGTAAGGAATGGGCCGGATTTTTTTTTTCGTTTGGCGCGGCCTGCAAACTACTCCCGCGACCATCTCAATTTGAGTGCTATATATGATTTTTTCAGATGGATGAGGGATAATCATGGAGAATAATTTTATTCTCAACAGGCATCTGGATTGGGCATAAGGAATGGATCGAATTTTTTTTTCGTTTAGCGCTATGTATGATTTTTTTCGACGGATGAGGAATAATTATGGGAAATAATTTTATTCCCAACGGGCCGTCTGGATTGGGCATAGGGAATGTGCTGAATTTTTTTTTTCGTATGGCACTATGTATGACTTTTTCCGATGGATGAAGGATAATCATAAAAAATAATTTTATTTCCAATGGACCGTCTGGATTTGGCGTAGGGAATGGACTGAATTTTTTTTTTCTTTGGCACTATGTATGCTTTTTTACGATGGATGAGGGATAATTGTGGGAAATAATTTTATTCCTAACGGGGTCTAGATTGGGTGTGGGGAATGGGCCGAGTTTTTTTTAGGGAAATAATTTTATTTCCAATGGGTAATCTGGATTGGGCATAGGGAATGGGCCGGATTTTTTTTTGTTTGGCACGGCCCGCAAACTCCCGCGACCATCTCAATTTGAGTGCTATGTATGATTTTTTCTGATAGATGAGGGATAATCATGAGGAATAATTTTATTCCCAACGGGCCATCTGGATTGGGCATAGGGAATGGACCGAATTTTTTTTATGTATGATTTTTTCTGATGGATGAGGGATAATTGTGGGAAATAATATTTTTTCTAATGGGATCTCGATTAGGCATAGGGAATGGGTGGAATTTTTTTTCGTGCTATGTATGATTTTTTCATGAAGAATAGTTTTATTCCCAACGGGCTATCTGGGCTGGGCGTAGGGAATGGGCCGGACTTTCATTTTTCGTTTGGCGCCGCCCGCAAACTCCCGCGACATCTCAATATCCCTGCATTTTTTTTTTTCTTCCGGTTATCCCGCTTTTCTCCATTTCCAGCCTTAGGACGACGTCGATCGGCAACCCGTCGGTGGAGATCATCGTCGGTGGCGGCGGCGAAGGCGGTGGAGATCATTGTCAATGGTGGCGGCGAAGGTGAGTAATTCGTTTCCATTTGTTGATAGGCTTTTTTTTTTTGGTTTCTTTAATGGATCCGGCGAGGGAAGATTATCATGGTGCCGGGGGGCGGGTGCGGGTCGACGAAGGTGACGATGAGGGGACCTTCTCCTCGGACTCAACTCGTGAACCGCTGTCGACGTTGGCAGTGGGAAGGGGCGGGGCCGCGTGGGGGGCTGTCGGGGTTGTTTGGGGGTTGAGGTCGGCAGTGGGGAGGGGCGGATCCGCAGGGGGGCCGCCAGGGGAGGGAGGTTGAGGTCGGCAGTGGGGAGGGGCGGGGCCACGAGGGTGTTGCCGAGGGAGGGGGTGCCGCGGGGGCGCTTCCGGGGGAGCGGGGGCCGGGGGTCCAAAACAGAGTAATGGCAAAGAAAAGAAGGAACCGAGAAACAGAGGAATGGTCGTCGGCGGCGGTGGGGACGGGCGGGGCCGCGGGGGGCCGCCGGGGGAGGGGGGCCGATGGTCCAAAAGAGAGAGAGAGAGGGAATCTTTCAGAAAAACAGAGCGGAGGCCGAGATGATCGTGATCTTAGGGAGAGAGAAACAAAGGGCCGGGGGAGAATCGCATCATCATTGTCGTCGTCGCCATCGAACTCCAGAGTGCCACCGGGGTTCCGGTTCCACCCGACTGAGGAGGAGCTCCTCCCTCTACTATCTAAAGAAGAAGTCTCAGAAAATGGGCTCTGGTTCCACCCGTCCTCAATCCCCTGTATATTATTTCATGCCATCATGTTTATTTTTCTGCCATGGGATTAGTTTAAGCCAAGGTTAAGATGGGTTCTGTTATTAAAAAAAATGGGTTGTATTCCGGCCATCATGTTTATTTTTTTGCCATGCAATTAATTTAAGCCAAGGTTAAGACTGGTTTTGTTATTAAAAAAAATGGGTTGTGAAGGCTAACAGATTTTTATGGATTTGGTGGTCAACGTAATTGGTTAGTAGGAAAAGTTTTGGAATGGTTCATGGGCTTGGAAAGGTTTTTATTTAAAGAGTTTACCTTCATATATTGTAGTTAAAGAAAATCAAATGGATTTCAATTTGATTCTTATGCATGATTTGACTTCATTTGTTTTGCTTTTTGCCAAACTACTTGATACTTTCCTGAGCTGAAATTTTACTGTAGGGGCCATGGATTGCAAATTAATACCAGTAATTTGGTTATAGAATGTTTTCTTGTTGTCTTGGTAAGTGGAGTGGATGGTTTGTGCCTTTGTGGATTTAATTTTGCAATAACTAATGTTTATTTTTTGGCCTACAATGAGCTACAGTCGATGTTATAAAATGCCTAAGAATTATTATGATGTTTATATTAATTGTAAGACCACAATATAGTATTATGAATTAAACTTCAAGTGTTTGTTGGGCTTTATTGGCAAATTTAGTTTGATAGGCCTTGAAGTGTTCTTTTTAGTGTTCTTGTATATATGGTTCTATTTGCCATGGATGAGTAATAACCATTTCATTGTTTTGTTGATGTTGGCGTGGGGTCCCTGGATCGGCCGGTCGGAGCCGCAGCATCGCAGGACCGCTCCCTGGTTCACCTACAAAACAGGTCCCTTGTCGGAGTTGTTCCGGCGGGGGACACTCCGATGCCTAAGTCAGTGGCAGATCCCATCCACAGAAAGGGGAAGGTGTAGAGAATGGGAGAGAAAAGGCTCTTGGAAATCGTAAGCGTATGTGAGCGGGGATGTTCGCGTACCTCTCGAGCCATCCTTCTTACCCTTATTTAAAGAAGGCCTCCAACCTGCGTCCCGCTCTTTCTTCGGAGATCATGGGGAGCCAATCCCTTCCATGATTAGCGATCGTGGGTTGTCATTGAGCGGTTCCGGCCAGATCGGAGGCGTGGCTGCAGGAGTTGCGCGCCATGATCATGGCATGATGAGTGTTGATTGTAACCGTTAGTTACAGTTGCCTTTCTGGAACAGATTGTAGTCCAAGCTTCGGATTTCCCCTTGCATGGGCCGAAGACTTGGTATTTCTCCGATGCCAGAGTTCGTGTCCACAGCGGGGACCGAAGTACGTGCCTTCGAAAGTCGATGAGTGGTTCGGTCTTCGACCGAGAACGAAGACATTAACCGAAGGTTTAGCCTCCGGATGTTATGGTCCGGTATGAAGCCTTGGGTTCCCTGCAGTTGGCCTGCCCCTTGCTTGGTCCGAAGTCCATAGTCCGGAGAAACGGGCTTCGACCAGTCGAACCTGAGTTTGGTTTATAGCTGAACCAGGATATCCCAACAGTTGATAATATGTTTTTGCAACTTGTTAATGTTTTCCTACTTTTTTTTCTTAATTGATAGGATGGTATGGCTGGAATAAGTAAAATCTGGATGCAGATTACTAATAGATTATCTCTTGAGTATAGAAATGGAGTAAAAGATTTTCTTGACTTTGCATTTGAGCACACAGATCTAGGGGATGAAATTTGGTGCCCTTGTATCAAATGTAACAATACTCGATATAAATATCGAGATGATGTTGAGGCTGATCTTGTGATTCATGGAATAGTCCCATCATATACTAAGTGGTCCTTACATGGTGAAGGTGTGGGTAATATTAAAAGTGATAATGTTGATGTCAATGAAGAAACTGATATGGAAGATGAAGAGATTGATGATATGCAAGAGTTGATACATGATGTATGTGGAGTCCTTTATTTAGAGGGTGACAACTATACAAATTTAAATGCAAATGACCAAGATGAGCCTCATGAGGAAGCTTCAAAGTTTCATAGACTACTAAGTGAGATCGAGACATGTTTATATCCGAATTGCAAGAAATTTTCAAAGCTATCTTTTGTTTTAAAGCTATGGCAACTAAAATATCTTCATGGATTGAGTAACAAAGCTTTTGATGCTTTGCTTAAATTATTTAAGGAGGCACTTCCCGAGGGCGAGACATTACCAAATTCATTTTATGAAGCTAGGAAGATGATTCGAAATCTCGGCCTTTATTATGAGAAAATTGATGTATGCGTCAATGATTATATGTTGTTTTGGAAAGAATATGCTAATGAGAATCACTGTGTTATATGTGGGGCATCTCGATGGAAATCAAGTAGAGGCAAAGCAAATTTTGTTAAATCTTCATCTTTGAAAAGTGGCAAAAAAATTCCTATTAAGACTTTATGGCACTTTCCATTGATTCTGAGGCTTCAGAGGTTGTATATATCTTCAAAAACTGCTTCAAACATGAAATGGCATCATAACAAACATCTCAAGGATGGGGCTTTAAGGCATCCAGCAGATTCTCAAGCATGAAAACATTTAGATGAGTTGTATCCATCATTTTCTATAGAGCCTCGTAATGTGAGACTTGGATTAGCAAGTGATGGATTCAACCCATTTGGAAATATGAGTACTATACATAATACATGGCCTGTGGTACTTGTTCCTTATAATTTACCACCATGGTTATGTATGAAACAACCTTCCTTTATTTTGGCATTGCTCATTCCTGGTCTAAAAGCTCCAGGCAATGATATTGATATGTATATGCAACCATTAATTGAGGAGTTAAAGGAGTTATGGGAAAAAGGAGTCGATACTTACGATGCCTCAATGAAATAAAACTTTCAAATGCATGCAGTACTCTTAGGGACTATAAATGACTTTCCTGCATATGACAATTTATCAGGATGGAGTACTAAAAGGAAGCTAGCATGTCCTTGCCGTAATAAAGATACATATTCATATTGGCTGAAGCATTGTGGTAAGTTCTGCTATATTGGTAGTCGTCGTTTCTTGGCCCTTAACCATAAATGGTGAAATTCTAAAAAGGAATTTAATGGTGAGAAAGAGCTAAGGCCACCTCCTAAGCAGTTGTCAGGATATGATGTGCTTGATCAATTGCATGGGCTCAAACATATTATATTTGGTAAGATTGGTAAAAAGAGAAAATGGAGAGATTTCATACAAAGCTATAATTAGAAAAAGAAAAGTATTTCCTTTGAATTACCATATTGGAAGAACCTTTTCTTACATCATAATTTAGATGTTATGCATATTGAAAAGAATATATGTGATAGTGTGGTTGGTACACTCTTAGACATTGAAGGAAAAACAAAAGATAGTCTCAAAGCTCGTCGTGATCTTAAGGATATGGGTATAAGAGAAAAGCTTCATCCAACACTAAATGAAAAAAATTGGACATTTTCTGCTACATGTTATACACTGTCTATGGAAGAGAAAACTGCTTTATGTGATTTTTTAAAGGATATTAAGGTGTCTGATGGATATTCTTCAAATATTTCAAGATGCATTCATTCCAAAGAGCGCAAGATATATAGATTGAAAAGTCATGACTGCCATGTCCTTTTATTACATTTTTTACTGCTTGCAATTCATGGAAGGTTATGTAAATCACTATCGGAAGCCTTAATTGAGCTTTCCACTTTCTTTAAAGAGTTGTCTTCAAAGGTTTTGTGGATAGAGGATATGGAAAAGTTGGAGTCTGCTATTGCAATAACTCTTTGTAAGTTGGAGATGCTCTTTCCACCATCATTTTTTGATATTATGATGCATTTGCCACTATATTTGGTGAACGAGGCTAAAATTGCTAGACCGATACAATATCGGTGGATGTACCCAATTGAATGGTTAGGCCATTTTAAAATTTTCATATTTATAATATAGATGATATATTTATCCATCTTCTTGGTATTATTCTTATTATTGCATTATACTTTCAATAACTATAGGTACTTGTGCACACTTAAACATTTTGTGCATAACAAAAGTCATCCTGAGGGTTCAATTGTAGAGGGATATATTGCAGAAGAATGTGTCACATTTTGTTCTAGGTATCTACACGGTATTGAAACAAGATTCAATAGATTGGAGAGGAACTATGATGGCTCAAATGCTAAATCTCATCATGGGTTAGCAGTTTTTGCACAACTTGGTTGTACTTTTCAAATAATGAGAAGAATGTTAGATTCAGATGTAAGCAAAGTAGAATGGAGCTACTACAAGCTCATATATATGTGCTAAAAAATTGCAACGAAGCTTTGCCATATTTAAGGTAAGTAAGCTCTTTTTATTTAATATTTATATATATGACTTGTAGCTAATATGCAACATTGTGATAGAAATGATTGTATTGTTTAGTGAGTATGACAACATGATGTCAAATTCCCAAGTTCAGTTCATAATGCTGGACAACCTCAAGATACTCAATTATCTGAATGGTTTGAAAAACATGTAAGTGATATAATCTCTCTTTTTAAAAATAATATATTATTTAAATATGAGAAACAAAAAATTATATAAATTATATTGAATGATGTGCTAATGATCTGTTTTTAACTATAATAGGTAACACAATTGTACTTCAAAGAAAACGAACAAGTGAGTGAAGAACTATATCAATTGGCATGTGGTCCAGATTCAATAGTCACAATTTATGATGGCTACAAAATCAATGGGTTCAAATTTCATACCATGCAATGTGATAGTGGAAGGGTAACTCAAAATAGTGGAGTTTTTGTCAAGGAAGTTGTAGGCACAACGAACATGGACTATTATGGTGTACTAACCGACATTGTGGAATTGCATTATATGAGAGGAAATCAAATTGTTTTGTTCATATGTATCTAGTGGGATGTTCATAGCCCTGGCAAAGATCGTTATGGCTACATAAGTGTCAATACTAAACAAAAATTGAATACTAATGAGCCATATGTGCTTGCATATCAGGTGGAGCAAGTTTTCTATGTTCAAGACAATATTAAGCTTGATTTTCTTGTGGTCCTTAAGACACAACCTCGCTCCTTCTATGATATGCCAATTGAGGAAGAGAGTATCGATTTGGAAGAAGAATATGCATTTCAGCAAAATGAATCATCCCATCCTGAAGCTATATCAAATATAATAAAAAATTATGATGAAGTGGATAATTGGGTTAGGAATGGCCTTCCTCTTCGAAGTATCGACGCAGAGTTGTTGGATGAGGATAGGCTTGAAAATATTGAAAAATTTGCAATGGAAGATGATTCTGATGAAGATGAGGATGATAATGATAGTGGGGAGGAAGAACTATGATGGCGTGAGCTTTTATAGAAGTCATTTACTTATGCAAGCACTAAATGTTATATATTTTCATAATTTTATAAGATTTTATTCTTTTTTACTTTGGACTAGCCATTTTTATGAAAGCCCTTTAATGAAATTTATTTCAATGTTTATTAACTGCATTGTTTAGATGATACATGATTCTTGTTTCTTTATTAAGTTTGTAATACCATGTGAAATATGTATGTTGTTTTACTAACTTAATGTATAAAGGTAGATAATTATGGCTGAAGCTAGTAATCGTAAAGGGAGATGCATTACTAAAAGTAGAGGCACAGAAGTTAATGCTATCATCCAACAAAGCCTTCCACCTACTACTAGAGATAATGTTGATTATGAGCAAGAAGGTGAAAATGATAACTCTAGTAAGTATCTTTAAATGTTATATTATATATATTCTTAATTCTTTTTATTCGAAGTAGTTATTTAATTTCTTTTTTTTTATGCTTCTGATTTTGCAGGTTTAGTGATGAATACTACAAAAAAGGACGAAGGAGGACTTTGAACAATGAGCTGAAAAATTCAAAGAGCAAGAAAATAGTAGAGTGGGATCGCAAGGGAAGAATTGCAGGAGAGAATCGTGCTCAATTTGCAAGTTGGTGTGGTACAATAGTTCGAAATCGATCCTTTGCACCCTGAAAGTTAAAGGATGGAGTGAAATTCCTGAGAATAAATAAGGAATATGATTAACCGCATCATGGTAAGATTTTTGTCAATTTTTTAATTAGAACATCAATAATCTTAACATTTGCTTAATTGTGTAATCTTTTTGTATGATTATTTTATTCTCTTTGAGGAAGGACTCGATAAGGCTGAAGTTATAAGAAGGACAAGATATATGATAAGGAAACTTAGTGATCAATATAGAGTGTATAGGAATGAGTTGTATGAAATTTATAAGAATCGACATAAAGATCAAGAAAAATTCAAGCACTTACTAGATGAGGTAATCACCAAGGATGATTGGGAATGGCTTGTTGCGCATTAGAATAGTGAAACTTTTCGGGTATGAAAATGATGAGCATGAAGCAATTGAAAGATGATTGTTTTAAGTATCTTTCTAGTATTAATTTAACTAATTCATTAATATTTATTTGCAGAAAATGAGCAAGACAAATGTAGAAAATAGATCAAAACTCAATATGGTTCTTGTACTGGTAGGACTGCTTTCAGTGTAATTGAGCAACGACTGGTATGAATATAGAAACAATATTAATTTCTTTTATAATCCTAACCTTATAGTTGTGTATTCTTTTTATTTTTACTAAATTTTTTAATTACAGACCCAGGCTGCAAATGGGGTGCGATCAAGTAGGTTGGAAATGTTTGAAAAGATCCGTACGCGTAAGAATGGTTCTTTAGTTGATGCTGCAGCTGAAGAAAAAATGGTATGTGAATATTCATGTATATTGGAAGATAATTGCTTTTGAGAATATTGAATGATTTTATTACTCAAATTTTATGTCATTCTATATTTGTTTAGCAAGTGGACTTTTAGTACTTCGTAAAATAGATAAAAATTGTAGAAAGTGACATGTCTATTGAATAGTTTGGGTATTCACTATATTTGGTATTCACCATATGTGTTCTTAGTTCGAGTAGGAATTGTGAATAATGTTAATCACTTGTGAATTTAAATTTCAATGCAGGCAGAAGTGAAAGAACTTAAACAGAAGCGTGATGAGGAAGAAATTTTTCTTGATGATGAAAAATATTCAAGTATGTTTTTGGCCCGAATAAACGTGGTCGTCTTTTTTGTGAAGGAATGGGTCCAAATCAATCTACTTTGAGATCTATTCAAGCTCAATAATCCAAGAATATGATTGAAGAGGCAATGAAAAGAGAAGAAAATGCTGAGACAAGAATTGAACAAACCAAGAAAAGAGCTGAAACTGCAGAATTAAGGCTTGAAACTACTAAAAAAAAATTGCATGACATGAAGGAAAAATTTCAGGATACCGAAAATGAGTTACAAGATGTGAAAGAGAAACTTACAGCATTAATGAATTTGGTAGCAAAGCAAGTGGGAGGGCAAGTACAACAGTAAGCTCTTTTTTGAGGTATGTTTATTATTGTAAAGTGATTTCTCTACATTAATGAATTTGACATATAAATAGTTTTTATCTAAATTCTAAAAGTTCAGCACTATAAAACATATGATCCTAATAATACTTTATATGCTGGTTAATTATTAATGATGCTTGTATTGCATGGTTTCAAATAATTTGTCATACAAGGAGATAAATTCGAAGAGTTTTTTAATTTTATAAAGTGTTATCTTAAATATTAATTTACATGAATTATGCAATTGAGGTTAACTTTCATGTTTGTTTGATTTGGATGTAAGTAGAATTATCGCGCAGAGCAAAGGAACAAGTGGAAGCATCTTTATTATTCGGGCATCTTCATGGTTGAAATATGAAGCAATGGAAATAAAACTTTCTTTTATTTTATTGGAATTTAGCTTCTGTCTTTTGGTGGTTACTAGTTTGTGTTAGATATGACTCTATGTAATTATGTTGATACATATATGTGAACAACTTATAATATGTCTATGGTGGATGAATTGTGCAATTTGGTTAAATCTTATGATTTGATTAATTAAGTTTTGAGTTTCATTTTGAAAATTTTGTAGCATTGGCTGGCAAATTTATAATTTGGATATTTTTGTTAAACCAAAAATAGGAAAAAAATATTTTCAGCAAAATATTTCAATGGTGGAAGTATATCTATCCTAATGAGTATATTTATAGCCATTGATAATAATAGATATATATGTTTTCTCATACATTTTGCCAATGGATATATATTTGTTAGTAAAACTTTTAATTATTCCTTACAGTAATAAGTCTGTGGTGAATGAGTTTATTTTTTTTTATGAATAACTTGTCGTCATAAATATAGCTTTTTTTAATAGAAAAGTTTTTGTCATAAAAAACTACACTTTTCCCGACGGTGGATACTTAAACTTTTTGCCAACGGATATATATTTGTTGATAAAACTTTCAATCATTCTCAACAGTAATAAATTCGTGACGAAGTAGTTTATTTTTTTCCAACGAATAACTTGTCATCATAAGTACAACTTGTTGCCGCTCCCGTCGTCGCGCCCGTGCCACGGATCCGCCGATCCCTCCTGACCGCCTGGCGAAGGAGCCTCCCTGGCTGCGGCTAACCTGCAAAAAAGGGGTTAGAAGACCCTGGCCGGGGATCCCGGCGAGGGAGCTCCGACGGTCAAGTCAGTAGACGACGAGAGGGAACAGACTCCCCAGACGACCCCCGAAGGGGTTCCAGACTTAGAGAGTTTACTAGTGAGAGAGACGCTCTGGGGACCAGAATCTCGACTGGGCCTCCTTGCCGAGCTCACGCCCAGTGATTCCCTCTCGGGATCTCTGGTTTTCACTCTCCGGAGCGAGGCCTTTTTCCGTTTCTTCCCCTTTGTCCCCAGGCTTGTTCGCTTACCTCCGTTGTCCCCAGATTCCTCCCTCTTTATCTCCTTTCGTCGTGCGCTTGTCTTTTCCTCCTGGGAGACTCCCCTCCCCTGTCTTCTTCTCTTTTCCCTTTTCGGTGAAGGGGGGCCAGGCAGCTTTCCGACCTCGTCCGCCGAGCCCAGCAGGGAAAAGGCAAAGATAGAAGAGAAAAAGGGAGGGCGGCGCTGACAAGGCGGCCGGTCAGGCCTCGGGTCCAGCGAGAGCGCTCTCTCTCCCAAGCGCGGGCGCCATCCATCTATAGGGCCTGTTCTGTCAGAATCGTGCCCCTCGGCTGTGGAGCTTGTCGGGCCGATGCAAGTGATGTTCCGCGTGCCGCCGCCCTCCGTACGGGGCACCGTCTGGGGTTCGTACGGCCCGAGGGATGACCTCGGGGCCCGCGACTCTTCCTTGAGATCTTCTCCGTACGGGCGTCCTGACCTCGGCCGAGTTGGACCCGTCTCCGGGGGCCACCTGGCAAAGAGCGAAGGACCAGCCGGCCTCGGCCTAGGTGGACCCCTCCTGGGTGGACACCTGGCGAGGTGGCAGGAAGTCTCCTGGCTTCGGTCGAGGTGGACCCGTCTCCGGGGGTCACCTGGCGAAGGGCGAAGGGCCAGCCGACCTCGGCCTAGGTGGACCCCTCCTGGGTGGACACCTGGCGGGGTGGCAGGAGGTCGCCTGGCCTCGGCCGAGGTGGACCCGTCTCTGGGAGGCCACCCGGCACAGGGGCGAAGGACCAGCCGACCTCGGCACAGGTGGACCCCTCCTGGGTGGACACCTGGCGAGGTGGCAGGAGGTCGCCTGGCTTCGACCGAGGTGGACCCGTCTCCGGGGGGCCACCTGGCGAAGGGCGAAGGGCCAGCCGACCTCGGCCTAGGTGGACCCCTCCTGGGTGGACACCTGGCGAGGTGGCAGGAGGTCGCCTGGCTTTGGCCGACCTCACTTAGGCGGACCCCTCCGAACTTGGGCGCCACCGAGGTGGTAGAGGAGCTCCGATCCGAGCTCGACCTCGGCGAGGGCGGTTTGCCTTAGAAAATTGCCGGGCGCTGTAGTCTTGCCGAACCTGGTCTTGAAGACGTGGCGCTGACTCGGCCGGAGAAACCTCCATGTGGCTCGATCGCATTCGGCGGTATCTGAGCCTGGCCACGTCACTGTCACGGCTGTAACAGTTGCCCCCTAGCCCGCCGTTCCGTCGGGGCATCCTAGAACGGAACGTCGGGATTAAATGCGGACATGACGTGGGGAGGCGAAGATCTTGCATCATAATTGCCACGATCCTCGTCGCCGTGGCTCGATGCGGCTGAAAACCTATGGGGAGCCGCCACGCGTCGCCCACTTGCCCGTAATAAATGCATCTCTTCGAGGCAGAGGCCGTTGCTCTGCTAACGAGGCGTCGATGTCGGGCGTGCGCCCACGTGGCGATCGTCTAGTGGCCCGAGGCGGAATGATGGGTACGGTCGCTGTCCGCTGAGTTTGAAAGGGAGGGGACTTTCCAGAACGAGGCCTTTTCCCCTTGCTTCGTGGGCGGTTTGCTGCAGGCTCACTCCTGTTGCCCTGCGCTCGTCTGGCATATTTTCGGTGAGTGCCCTCATCTTCTCCGGCTCCCCTCCTTTCCCTTCTTTTTCTTTTCTCTTTGATCCTCCGTTCTTCTCTTTTCCATGGCGCGCCGTCGCCATGTCTCTTCCAACCCGGACGAGGCCGGTCCATCCCGGTCGAGGACTCCATCTTCTTCCTCCTCAGATGAGGAGACGATCCCGGAGGAGATCCGTCGGCGTCTGCAACCCGGGGTGTCACCATTGGCATCCCTAGGGGGATCCGGCCTCCTCCGGTTGCTCCTGCCGTGCCCCTCCGTTCCCTTCCTGCTCTTCCTACTCTTCCTGCTCCTTCTTCTCTTCCCGCCGGTCCCTCCGGTCATGCTTCCACCATGACCGAAGGCGATCTTTCTCTGCTCCGGGATGCCTATGGTATCCCGGGTCAATTCGCTTGTTCGTTCCGCGGTCCGGGGAGCGCGTCACCATGAGTGGCCCCGGCCGCATAGCCTTCTACGAAGACTTCCTCCTCGGGGGTCTTCGGTTTCCTCTGCATCCTTCTTTTTTTCTTTCTCAGCCATTTCCGGCTTGTCCCGGCCCAGTTGGCTCCCAACGCCATCCGGGTCATCTTCTCTTTTATTGTCTTTTGTCACTTCCACGGGTTCGTTGCCCGTTTCTCCCTCTTCAGGGCCTTGTTCACCCTGAAGAAGTGCTCCACCGATGACGGCTGGTGGTATATTTCGCCCCGGCCCAGGTGTCTCCGGTTCGACATCCCTTCCTCGGTGAAGGGCTGGAAGAGCCGGTTTTTCTTCGCCTCAGTCGAAGATGTCGACTGGGCCTGGAGTGAACCGGACCGGACTCCGAACCGGAATTCTCGGGTCGAGTCGGCGGACCAGGAGTCCTACTCCCAGCTCCTGAGCGACGTGGTCCCGGCACTCGACGTTCTGCTTTCGGAGCAGAATCTTTTTGAGGCCGGGATCAGTCCCATTCGCGAGACTGGTGAGATTCGGCCCCACTTTGACTTCTGCCACCTTTTTCTTCATGACCGAGCCGGCTGACTTTCTGTTCCTTTGTGTTGCAGGGATGAAGTTTTCGCTGGAGAACCTCCTGGAGGGCGTAGCCCAGCGAGATGTCATCGAGGTGGACGAGCCCGCGGCGAAGAGGGCTCGTACCGAGGCGAGCCGGGAGGTCGTGGCGGCGACCGCACCCAGCCCGATTGCCGTCGCTCCCCCGCCCAGGCTACCCCAGGGCGGGGCCGCTGATGCCTCGGCCGCGCGACCTGGTGGCGCCGCTGCTGAGAGGGCTCCACCGCCTGCGGCTTCGTCTGGCGCCGGTCCCGTCATCGCCGCAGCCTCGACAGTGCAGCCGGTGGCCAACGCTGGCCCGTCGACCGCGGAATCAGCTGAGGGGGCGACCAGCACATGAGCCGGCCTGACACCTCCGGCACCGGTGATCACCCACCGGGACTCGGTCATCCGCGACAAAGGGCTCGCGGAGAAGATCATGGAGTATGCCTCCACCGCCCGGGACCGCCGAGCTCGGGGCGGCCGGGACTACGCAGATGCCCTGCTCGGGATCCTCCCGCAGCTTTTCACGGTAAGCCCGAGCTCCTTCCTTCCTTTTCTTTCAAGACCTAACTCCTTTTATCCTGACCTGGTTTGCTCTTGTTGGCGCAGATCGGGAACGACGTTCTCCTACTGAGGAATTTCCTCGTAGGGAACGCACAGAGGGACGCCGAGAAGGAGAAGAAGCTCGGCAAGCTCGCGGTCGACGTCAAAGACCTCATGGAGAAGGGGGTCGAGCTGCGAGCCAACAACCAGGCCCTCCAGTCCGACCTGGCACGTTCTGAGGGGCGGAACAAGGAGCTGGAGGCTTCCTTGTCGGAGGAGCGGACTTCCCACCAACGCCGCACGGAGGAGGACGTGGCGGAGAGGGCTCGCCTGCAGGCCCACTCCCAGTGGCTGGAGCGCTAGTTGGAGGAGGCCCGGCGAGACGCGAGCGCGGCGAGGGACCGGAGTGCGTACATCAACGGACTCCTGGAGGCCGCAAAGCGGGAGGCGCAGGAGGCCGTCCCGAAATTCCGGGCTTCCGACGAGTACACGTCGGAGGTCCGGGAGGCCGCCATGGACTCCTTCCTGAAGGGGTTCCGGATGTGCCGGGAGAAGGTGGGGGCCCTCTTCCCCGAGCTCGACCTCAGCGAGGTGGTGATCGGAGGCAGAAGGTAGGGAGTTGAGAGCAGGGCCTCCGGTGCGGCCGATGCAACTCCTGCGGTGCCGTCGACTAGCGAACTGCGGCTCCGGAGCAGCCTCAAGAGCCGGCCGCCGTAGAAGTCGAGGATGCAACGCCTGCGCCCCCGGCAGAGGGCTCCGACCCTGCACCCCACTGAGCCCGGCACCTTCTCCCTGCTTTGCTTTGTTGTTGTAGTGTCTTTTCTTTTTCTTCTTCTGTATTTTCTTCTTTTGGGGACTCCCGGCCTGTCGGGACTCCCGGCTTGTACTGATCCTTTGTATCAATGAAAATTTTGGTTTGATAAAATTTCGAGTTCATCCCATCTCATCTTTCTTTTTCCTTCTTTCTGAGATGTTGGCATGGAATGCTTGAAGCGGTTGTAGGCCTGGCCCTTCCATTGCTCAAATCGAAGGTTGGGGCCTCCCGGATTGCGTGGCGGCAAAGTAGGCCTTAAGCGGATCCATCTTTGGGATCGCCCTCATACTTGCACAGGCGACATGGTGTCTGCACCGCCTTCCAGGCCGAAGCCCAGGATCTCCGGACTGAGCTCGATGTCGCAGGCTTTCTCAAGCCTTATGCGGCTTGCTGAGCTGTTCTCCGGGCCTTTGTGGGCGAACTGGGTTCTGCGCCACCTTCCAGGCCGAAGCCCAGGATCTCTGGACTGAGCTCGATGCCGCAGGCTTTCTCAAGCCTTGCGCGGCTTGCCGAGCTGTTCTCCGGGCTTGCGTGGGTGAACTGGGTTCCGCGCCACCTTCCAGGCCGAAGCCCAGGATCTCCGGACTAAGCTCGATGCCGCAGGCTTTCTCAAGCCTTGCGCGGTTTGCTGAGCTGTTCTCTGGGCTTGCGTGGGTGAACTGGGTTCCGCAACACCTTCCAGGCCGAAGCCCAGGATCTCCGGACTGAGCTCGATGCCGCAGGCTTTCTCAAGCCTTGCGCGGTTTGCTGAGCTGTTCTCCGGGCTTGCGTGGGCGAACTGGGTTCCGCAACACCTTCCAGGCTGAAGCCCAGGATCTCCGGACTGAGCTCGATGCCGCAGGCTTTCTCAAGCCTTGCACGGTTTGCTGAGCTGTTCTCCGGGTTTGCGTGGGCGAACTGGGTTCCGCGCCACCTTCCAGGCCGAAGCCCAGGATCTTCGGACTGAGCTCGATGCCGCAGGCTTTCTCAAGCCTTGCGCGGTTTGCTGAGCTGTTCTCCGGGCTTTCATGGGCAACTGGGTTCTGCGCCGCCTTCCAGGCCGAAGCCCAGGATCTCCGGACTGAACCCGATGCCGTAGGCTTTCTCGTCGAAGTGAGAAGGGAGTGTTTGAAGTGGGAGAACTTTATTACAGGAGCAAGGAACCTTACATTACTGATAGTACATCCTCAGGTTCGAGGCGTTCCACGTCCGGGGGAATCTGACACCTCTCAATTCTTCCAAGTAGTAGGCGCCATGAGGGAGGGCCTCTGCCACCTGATATGGGCCTTCTCAGTTGGGTGAGAGCTTGCCGCATTCCCGTGGCTGGGAAGCTTCAGCGCGCCGGAGGACCAAGTCTCCGGGACGGAAAACCTTCAGCCGCACCCGGGAGTTGTAATACCTGGCCACGCGTTGCCTGTACGCCGCCATTCGAATTCGGGCTTTGTCCCTCGTTTCCTCGAGAAGGTCAAGGTTGAGCATCATCCTGGCTGGGTTTTCTGTCTCGTCATATTGCTCCACACGCAGTGTGGGTAGGCTGAGCTCGATCGGGATGACTGCCTCAGCTCCGAAGATGAGGTTGAACGGAGTTTCGTCGGTAGCCGTCCTCGGGGTGGTGTGGTATGCCCAGAGGACGCTGGGGAGCTCGTCGGCCCACCTACCCTTGGCCTGGTCCAGCCGCGTGAGGAGGCCCTGAAGGATGGTCCTGTTTGTGACTTCGGCTTCCCCATTGGTCTGGGGGTGTGCCACCGAGGTGAAGCGATGCTTGATGCCGAGGTCGCTGCAGAATTCTTCGAACTCCCGGCAGTCGAACTGGCGCCCGTTGTCAGTGACCACGGTGTGGGGGAGGCCGAAGCGGCAGACGATGGACTTCCAAAAGAACTTGGCGACGTTTGCTTCGGTGATCCTCGCCAAGGGTTCGGCCTCGACCCACTTCGTGAAGTAATCGATGGCCACTATCAAGAACTTCCGCTGTCCAGACGCCGGCGGGAATGGGCCCAAGAGGTCCATCCCCCACTGGGCGAACGGCCAGGGGGCTGAGAGCTGGGAGATTGGGTTGGAGGGCTGCCGTTGCACCGTGGCATGGCGCTGGCACCGGTCGCATTTCTTCACGAAGTCGGCGGCGTCTTCCTTCATTGTCTCCCAGAAGTAGCCCTGACGGAGGGCCTTGTATGCCAATGCCCTGCCCCCCACGTGATTCCCGCAGACGCCTTCGTGAATCTCCTGGAGTACAAGCTTGGCTTCCGTGGGTCCTACGCACTTGAGGAGGGGGTAGGAGTAGGATCTTCGATACAACTGCCCGTCCATCAGGACGAACCGCACGGCCTTCTTCCGATGAGGCGAGCCGCCTCGCGGCCCTCCGGTAGGGTGCCATTGGTGATGTATGCGGCGTACTTGTCTATCCAGCTGGGTTCATGGCCGACCTGGTGGACCTCCACCGGTGCCTCGAGGCTTGGGACCTCAAGGCGCTCCACATAGGCGCATCCCAGCATCGTGTCCGGCAGGATCGCCAGTCGAGAGAGTGCATCCGCGCGGGCGTTCTCCCTGCGGGGGATATGGAAGATGTTGAAGCGTCGGAATCTGGACGCGCTCGCCTTGACGAGCTCCAAGTATCTCGCCATTTGGGGGTCGTGTGCGACGTACTCCCCGGACACCTGCCCCGCCACGAGCTGGGAATCAGTGAAAGCCTTGAGGTTGGTTATGCCCAGCTCGCGGGAGACTCTCAGCCCGGCAAGAAGTGCTTCGTACTCCGCCTGGTTATTTGTCGCGGGAATTGGAAACGGAGTGCGCACTCGGCGACGACCCGCTGCTGTTGGCAAGGATGAGCCCAGCCCCGCTCCCGTCGGAGTTTGAGGCTCCGTCTACATGGAGGATCCAGGCGTCTTCTCTGGGCTCGCCGGTGCCTATCTCCATCGATCGGCCTGAGGGGCCTTCCTCGGGCTCCTTGCCCAAGCCTGCACACTTGACCAAGAAGTCGGCTAGCACCTGTGCCTTCATGGCCGACCTCGGCCTGTACGTAATGTCGAACTCGCTGAGTTTCAGTGCCCACTTTGCCAATCGTCCCGAGGTATCGGGTCGGCTGAGCACTGCTTTCAGCGGTTGATCCGTCAGGACAGCGATGGGGTGCGCTTGGAAATAAGGCCTGAGACGCTGGGCAGACACTATTAGCGCAAAAACGAGTTTCTCGGGCCGAGAATACCTGAGCTCCACATCACGGAGAAGTTTGCTGGTATAGTATACCGGTCGCTGGGCCCCCTGGCCGTCGGTTCGAACCAAGACTGAGCTGACGGCTTCCGGGGTAACCGCTAGGTAGAGGATAAGCTCCTCTCCCTCCTCGAGCCTGGACAGCAACGGTGGCGATGCGAGGGTCTTCTTCAGCTCCTCGAAGGCCTGCTGGTATTCCTCGGTCCAAGCAAAGTCATTCATCTTCCTCAGTACCTTGAAGAAGGGACGGTAGCGGTCCGCCGACCTAGAGATAAAACGGTTGAGGGCCGCAACTCGGCCGGTTAGTTGCTGCACTTGCTTCTTGGAGGCAGGCTGCTCCATATCCAGGATGGCCTGGACCTTCTCCGGGTTGGCCTCGATTCTTCTTTGGGTCACCATAAATCCTAGGAATTTCCCGGCGGAGACGCCAAAGGCACACTTCGCCGGGTTCAGCTTCATCTGATGGCGTCGGAGGTTGCCGAAGGTCTCCGCAAAGTCAGCCACGTGATCCGATTCGGGTTTGCTCATTACCAGCATGTCGTCCACGTATACCTGCATGTTGCGGCCGATCTGGTCTTTGAAGATTCTATTGACCAGGCGCTGGTACGTTGCCCCCGCGTTCTTGAGGCCAAATGGCATCATCCTGTAGCAAAAAGTTCCGCGGTCAGTTATGAAGACGGTGTGCTCTTCGTCCTCCGGGCTCATTCGGATCTGGTTGTATCCGGAGAAGGCGTCCATGAACGATAGGAGGCGATGCCCTGAGGTGGTGTCGACCAGCTAGTCGATCTTTGGAAGAGGGAAGCTGTCCTTTGGGCAAGCTCGGTTGAGGTCGGTGTAATCCACACAGATCCTCCACTTACCACTACTATTTCTTACCATGACCACGTTTGCCAGCCAGCTGGGGTACTGGACCTCTCGGACAAAACCGGTGGCGAGGAGCTTCTCCACTTCCTCGTTGATCGCCTTCTGCCTCTCCATGGCGAAGCTTCTCTTTTTCTGGCGGACCGGGCGGCAATTTGGGTCCACGTTTAGCCTGTGCATGATGACCTCGGGCGGGATGCCCGCTGCATGTCAGCTGCTGACTAGGCGAACACGTCAGCGTTGGCACGGAGGAACTCCAGCAGGCGGGTTCGTTCTTCCTCAGGGAGCTGGGCCCCGACTTGCACCGTCTTCAGGGGATCCGAACCGAGGGGAAAAGTCAGCAGGCTCTCTACGGGCCCTCCCCTGGGTTCCTTCTCTCTCAGATCAAGGTCGTCAATATCATGGGCGAGCTCCGGGCTCCTGGCGCCCGGGACCGTCTGAAGGCAGAGCGGGACTGGCTGGGTCGTCCCCTTCACCCCGGAAGGCGTGGGGAACTGTACCAACAGCCTTCTTGTGGAGATGGTGGCGTCCAGTTGGTTGAGCCCGGGACGCCCGAGGATGGCGTTGTAAGGCGAGGGGAGCCTGACGACGGTAAATGTTATTAAGACGGTCGCCTGCCGGGGTGGGGATCTGGCGGTGACCGGGAGAGTGATCTCCCCCTCGACCCCCACGGAGTCCCCCGTGAAACCTACCAGGGGGGTGTGCACCGGTTTCAGCTGATCGTGGGACAAGTTCATGCGGGAGAAAGCGTCGTAAAAAAGTACGTCAACCAAGCTTCCACTATCAACCATGATTCGATGTACAGGATGCTTCGCGATGGTCATCTCGACCACCACGGCATGGTTATTTACATTGTCATTTCCCTCCCCCCCCCGGAAAGGGATTACATCCTCCGGGTTCCCGACTTCCCGGGTTCTCTTCGTCGCTCGACCGGACCCGCGTGAGATCATGCCCACGGGCTTCTCCGTTGGGCGGTTGTCGATCGCAGGGACGGGCGGCAAGGCCACGAGCGGCTGCCCTTCAGAGGGAGCCTCATTCTTGACGAACTTCCTGAGGTAACCCCTCCTAATCAGCTCCTCGATCTCCCGCTTCAGGTGGTGACACTCCTCTGTGTCGTGCCCGTGCTCGCGGTGGAACTGGCAGTACTTCGATTTGTCTCGGACGGCTCTCGGGTTCTGAGGAGGAGGTCGGCGGAGGTAGCGCTCGCCCTCGATTTCCATGAGGATCTTCGTCCGAGGTGCGAGGAGAGGGGTGTACCTCCGCTCGGGAGTGGCCTCGCCCCTCGGCCTTGGATTCGGGCAAGAGTCGGCAGACGGCCCGGGCCTCCGAGCTCTCGGGGCGTCCCTCGGGAGCGGCTTCTTTGGAGTCTTCCCGTCTAACTCTCGACGGGTGCGGTCAGCCTCCTCCGCTCGGATGTACTTGTGGGCGCGGAGGAGGAGCTCGGAGTACGTCCTGGGCGGCTTCTTGTCCAGGGAGTAGGTCAGGCGGGACGTCTTGAGCCCGCGCTTCAAAGCCAGCATGGCGACGGGCTCGTCCAAGCTGTAGATCTCCAGGGCCGCGGTCTTAAACCGGGTGATGTAGTCCCGGAGCAGCTCCTGGTCCTGTTGGCGGATGGAGAAGAGGCTGTCCACCTCTCTCGGCACCTTTCGACAAGCGTCGAAGTGTGCCACGAACCTTCCTTCCAGCTGATGGAAAGAGCAAATGGATCCGGGCTCGAGGCGGGTGAACCAGACTCGAGCGGCCTTCCGGAGGGTCGCCGGGAAGGCGATGCACAGGAGAGCGTCAGTGGCCCCGTGGACTCTCATGAGGGCTTTGTAGCTCTCCAGATGGTCCAGAGGGTCGGTGGTCCCGTCGTAGGGATCCACCTGCGGCATACGGAACCGTTTCGGGATCGGTTCCGCCTGGATTTCTTCAGAGAAAGGGGGGCGGGAGTCGTAGCTCGCCGGGTCTGCCGACGAGTTCTGCAGGTCGGCGAATCGGCGGGCGAGCTCCGCCAGCTTGCGCTCATGCTCCTCCAGGCGCCTCTCGGCCTGGCGCCTGATGGCTTCATCGGTGGAGTCTTCCACCGAGACTGCGGGTGAAGGGGGCGCCGATCGGTCTCGGCGCGAGGTCTGGCCTCGGCGTCGCTTGCTGCGATGCACCATTTCGGCCCCGTCGGCCGGGGATCGGTTCTCGTGATCCTCCGAACCGGAGTAGTTTCTCTTTGCGGGAGCTTGGTGGCTCCCCCGGGGATTGGAGGCGGCCCTCGGATGGGATGGCCTGCCCTGGATTGAGCGCAGGCTCCCACGCTGCCCCGCGGCTCGGGCCGCTGGGGTCCCTGGCTGCGGCTGGGTGGCCAGGGACCGTTGCTGATGCTGAAGTTGCCGGACCGCTGAGGTCAAGGTCTGTAGCTGCTGGATGACGGCCGCAAGGGGTCCGTCCGCCGGGGTAGGCTGCTGTGCAAGAGGAGGGGGAGCCGGAAGCTTCCTCTCCGGGCTGAGGGCCCCTGGGGGGAGCGAACCTCCCCCACGCGACTGGTGGACGCCTCGCGGCCACGAGTGACCACCATCGTCAGAGAGCGCGACACCTGCAGAAAGCTGGCCCCCGCTCGGGTTGGGTGTCCTGCCCCCCTACCTGGCGCGCCAATCTGTTGCCGCTCCCGTCGTCGCGCCCGTGCCATGGATCCGCCGATCCCTCCTGACCGCCTGGCGAAGGAGCCTCCCTGGCTGCGGCTAACCTGCAAAAAAGGGGTTAGAAGACCCTGGCCGGGGATCCCGGCGAGGGAGCTCCGACGGTCAAGTCAGTAGACGACGAGAGGGAACAGACTCTCCAGACGGACCCCCGAAGGGGATCCAGACTTAGAGAGTTTACTAGTGAGAGAGATGCTCTGGGGACTAGAATCTCGGCTGGGCCTCCTTGCCGAGCTCACGCCCAGTGATTCCCTCTCGGGATCTCTGGTTTTCACTCTCCGGAGCGAGGCCTTTTTCCGTTTCTTCCCCTTTGTCCCCAGGCTTGTTCGCTTACCTCCGTTGTCCCCAGATTCCTTCCTCTTTATCTCCTTTCGTCGTGCGCTTGTCTTTTCCTCCTGGGAGACTCCCCTCCCTTGTCTTCTTCTCTTTTCCCTTTTCGGTGAAGGGGGGCCAGGCGGCTTTCCGACCTCGTCCGCCCAGCCAAGCAGGGAAAAGGCAAAGACAGAAGAGAAAAAGGGAGGGCGGCGCTGACAAGGCGGCCGGTCAGGCCTCGGGTCCAGCGAGAGCGCTCTCTCTCCCAAGCGCGGGCGCCATCCATCTATAGGGCCTGTTCTGTCAGAATCGTGCCCCTCGGCTGTGGAGCTTGTCGGGCCGATGCAAGTGATGTTCCGCGTGCCGCCGCCCTCCGTACGGGGCGCCGTCTAGGGTTCGTACGGCCCGAGGGATGACCTCGGGGCCCGCGACTCTTCCTTGAGATCTTCTCCGTACGAGCGTCCTGACCTCGGCCGAGTTGGACCCGTCTCCGGGGCCACCTGGCGAAGAGCGAAGGACCAGCCGGCCTCGGCCTAGGTGGACCCCTCCTGGGTGGACACCTGGCGAGGTGGCAGGAAGTCTCCTGGCTTCGGTCGAGGTGGACCCGTCTCCGGGGGGTCACCTGGCGAAGGGCGAAGGGCCAGCCGACCTCGGCCTAGGTGGACCCCTCCTGGGTGGACACCTGGCGGGGTGGCAGGAGGTCGCCTGGCCTCGGTCGAGGTGGACCCGTCTCCGGGAGGCCACCCAGCACAGGGGCGAAGGACCAGCCGACCTCGGCACAGGTGGACCCCTCATGGGTGGACACCTGGCGAGGTGGCAGGAGGTCGCCTAGCTTCGGCCGAGGTGGACCCGTCTCCGGGGGGCCACCTGGCGAAGGGCGAAGGGCCAGCCGACCTCGGCCTAGGTGGACCCCTCCTGGGTGGACACCTGGCGAGGTGGCAGGAGGTCGCCTGGCTTTGGCCGACCTCACTTAGGCGGACCTCTCCGAACTTGGGCGCCACCGAGGTGGTAGAGGAGCTCCGATCCGAGCTCGACCTCGGCGAGGGCGGTTTGCCTTAGAAAATTGCCGGGCGCTGTAGTCTTGCCGAACCTGGTCTTGAAGACGTGGCGCTGACTCGGCCGGAAAAATCTCCATGTGGCTCGATCGCATTCGGCGGTATCTGAGCCTGGCCACGTCACTGTCACGGCTGTAACACAACTTTTTTCGATGGAATAATTTCCGTTATAAAAATTGAAGTTTTCCTAATAATTTTTTATGTCATCATTTTTTTTTTTGCCCACATGAATTTTGCCAACGGTCCCGGCAGACTTAAAATTTATTAAAAAAAAAATTTCCAATGGTTTTCATTACTTTTTTTAACAAAATTTTTGGTTGTGAAAATTTTTTTTTCTAGTAGTGTCAAAAATAGTTTTAGAATTGATTATTTTATGAATATGAACCTAATTCAATATGTAGCTTGTGATCTTGTTAGTTATGCTAATGAAATTTACGAATTCTATAAAATTTTCGATCTGATTCTACAAAAAATCTAAACGCATCCTACAACTACAAAAGATATTTTAAGAATTAGAACATATTCTTACAGGTTACGATCACCTACCTTATTCCAATAGGCCAGAACTCCTAACTTTCGAGTGGCCGCCCATCAGGCAAAAAAAAATGTTCGCATTTGATTACCTTCTAGTTTGGTCGTGGGGAAAGTACTGTACGGTGGGGAAAGTAATGCAAGATACTTATACATTGGCGAGCGAAACTTTTCTTTTCACAACCGACAGGAATTCAAATTTTAGTTTAGATATATTTTATTAAATAAATTTAAAAATAAAATAAAAAATAATCAAAAATAAAATTAATAAAAAATTAATAAAATAATTTTTGAGTTTCTATTGGTTGGTGATAATGAAAAATTAAGAATTTTACTTAGCTGATACCAGTGATAATCAGGTTGATGTATTTACCTTCGGGTAGGAAACGGTTATAAAAAAATTAATATGCGTCGTGTATCAAACATTTTTTGATCGAGGATGACTCTCGGGATCTAGCCTCTTTTGTTTTACAAAAAAAAAATAATAATATAACATAAGTTACTTATGATCACTATGCCATGTCATACTAGTTATATTACTATATGATATTAGAAGTTTCATCATGCCTGATGAAAGTCAAAGTTCTTTTTGGTGCATGATATGACCGGCATCCTATAATTATGATGAAAGAAAGCATGCATGAATGATGACAAGTGCAAGTTGAAGAGGATTCATTTGTTTTTTTTTGAACAGGTAAGATGACTCTCGCCTCTCGAACACTTTTCTGTTTTTGGCTTATATAATATATGCGGGCAAAAGCAAAATTTGTACTTGCATTAAATATACAAACAACATTGTTTTCATTAAAAGTATCATTAGAAAGGGCCTTCCCTGCGAGCCATGGAGGACATTTTTTTTATAACTACCTACCTAATTATATTATCTCTGTTATGATATCTTGATTTTATTTTAATTAATTATTAAATTATTTTTTGAATTAATTTTAATTTTTTAATTTATTGATCAAATCAGTATACAAAGAAAAATGTCTCCTGAACTTGATGAAGATTCTGATCTACAAAAGGATATTTTATATCTTCGGCTTCATATCTTTATCTTGGTTCGAAGACTATATCTAATATCTTAATATCTATGGCTTCGTATCTTTATCTTGATCTGAAGACCATGCCTAATATCTTTATATCTTCGGCTTCGTATCTTTATCTTGATCCGAAGACCATGCCTAATGTCTTTATGTCCATGACATTGTATCCTTATTTTGGTCCAGAAGTCATGCTTATTAACCTTATATCTTCGGCTTCGTACTGTTACCTTGGTCCGAAGACCTAGCCTTTCAACATAATCCGAAGAGCATATTATCTCATATTCTGAACTGTAAGTATTCATCTTTCTTTGTTTGCAAAGAAACTTCACTGAAGTATATAACTAACATTCCTTTTAGGAGCGCTACTAAAGAGAATGTTAAGCTCACTTCGAATCTATTCTAGAAAAGAGGGGCATTTTGAGCATGTGGGCTTTTCCAACCCCAAAACAGTTGAAGTCTGTTTTGGTTGTTGCAACCACCCAAATGGTTGAAATTCTTAGATTGGATAAGCTCCAAAATAACTGATTTTTCGACAGCCACTACTTACAGCTATGTGGAGGTTGCACTTGCCAACTCCCATAACCATAAGTAGTTACGTTGGAGCCTATAAATACAGGTAAGAGGGGACAATCGAGATGAGTTTTGCGCTCATTCAAACAATTCGAATTCTCCTCCCTTCCCTCTCTGCTATCACACTCTCCATTCTGCTGCTGCCTGAGTTTCTTCTGACTTTGGCATCGGAGTGTCCCCCGCCGGAAGATTTCCGGTCAGGGAATCTATTTTGCAGGTTCCTGTCGACGGCGATCCAACGAAAGAGTCACTCCATCCGGTCAACGGAGATTCAGCATCAACAGATTGGCGCACCAGGTAGGGGAAGAAGACTATTTCCTCTGTTATGAAGGAGAGTTTTGGTAAGTAAAAATGGTGAGAGGAAAAGTTCGAAATGCTTCTACAAGCCAGGAGCAACATGCTCCTCCATCAAACGGTCCTCCAGCAAATGATCTTCTAGCAGATCAGGGAGTGCAGCCTCCCATGATAATGGTGGGGCAACAGTAATTCGAAATCCTGTTAAACAGGGTGGAAGCCTTGACAGCACTGGTCCAGAATCTGTAAGAAGCTGCTACCCAAAGGCAGCATCCACTACCAGATCCGCAATCCAGCCATCAACCTGAAAAGGAACAAGGTCGACATCAAGAAGTCACCCCCAGTTTCTCACAGATCCGGTCATCCCATGACCGCTATGCCTCTCCACCAGATCGTCAAACATGGGATCATAGTGGAAAGAAAAAAGTCAGACGCTCTCCTTCTGTTTACTCTAGAAGCTTTGCACCTGAAAAAGCTAGGCAAAAAGAGATCAATTATGAGTTCCAGGAGAAATTCATATCTATGCAGGCAGAAATAGCCAGAATTTCAGATCTAAGAAGAAATGAGGAGGTTATCACTTTCAACTCCCAGTCCCCTTTTTCTGATCGTATTATGGATGAAGTTATTCCTAGGCACTTCAAGATCCCACAGTTAGAAGCCTATGGTGGGACTTCAAATCCTCTCGACCATATGGAAAGCTATAGCTCATATGATGGTACAAGGAGCAATCAATGCTCTTTACTGCCTTACTTTTCCTGCTATACTGAAGAGATCGGCTCGAATGTGGTATTCGAGCCTACCACCAAAGAAGATCCACTCTTTTACTGAACTGGAGCGGCAGTTTGTTTCATACTTCAGAACATACCAGAGGATGCCGCACAACACAGACAGCTTGTTGCTCCTCCAGCAACATGAAGGAGAAAGTTTGAAAGAATTTATCCATCGCTTCAATTCGGCCACATTGAAAATACCGAATTTGAATGAGCATGTGGCTATGTCTGTCTTGAAGAAAGGCCTGAAATCGTCCAGGTTCATTTTTTCCCTAGACAAAAGATTCCCAGTGAGCTATGCTGAACTGTTGGCAAGAGCTCAGAAGTATGCAGCTGCTGAGGAGCAAGCGGCGAGCCAAAGACTTGCGGAAGGGAGATACTCTTTCAAGAAGAAAAGTGCCAAGGGACCAAACATGCCCACATCCTCCAACAATGCCTTAGTTCCCAGGCATAATCCCAGAGCAAAACAGCAGAATAACCGGTTTGATGCCTATACCCTTCTCAACTTACCAAGAAAAAAAATTCTGCTGGAGATTGAGAAGGAAAAATACTTTCAAAGGCCATGTCCCCTGAAGACATCTGCAAAAGCAAGGGACAAAAGCAAATACTGTCGATTCCACCGGGATTATGGCCATAACACAGAGGAATGTTTCCAGCTTCGGGATGCCATAAAGGACCTTATAAAAAGTGGATATCTGGAAAAATATATCAACCGCCCAGAATCTTAAGCCGAAGTAACTGCCCTTCCAAAAATATCCGATGAAGTCAATCTACCACACCAAAAATCAACTGATGGGAATGTTGGTATGCTTCAACGGTCATTTGCATGGGATATTGTTCCAAAGAGATTCAAAGAAAAAATTCTATTACTTTTTTCGATTCCATATGATAACCCTGTAGTGGTCTCGGCTGTTATTGCCAAATTTGATGTAAAAAAAATTTTAATTGATAATGGAAGTTCAATTGATGTGTTGCAGTACGATGCTTTTCTTTGGATGGAATTATCTGGACGTGAATTACGAAGATCTCTCATTCCAATAACTAGTTTTGATGGAAATCAAGTTGGGGTTGAGGATGAAACGGTCTTGCCCGTAACTTTTGGATCCGAACCATTCCAAAGGACTCTTCCTATCAATTTTATTGTGGCTAGAACGTCTTCAGCTTATAATACAATTTTGGGCCGTCCAGCATTGAATAAATTCATAGCCATAGTCTCAACATACCACCTGTTGGTTCAGTGTCCTACCAGGACAGGCGTTGGAGAAGTAAGGGAAGATCAAAGGATCGCTCACCAGTGTTTGATGATTCAAAATAAACAAGCGGCCAAGTCTTTAACACTTGACCAATTGGATCCAAGAGACGAATCCGAAGACTCTGGAGAACAAGTGGAGAAAATACTTTTTGTGCCATTATCCAAAGATAACCCAACCAAGCTTTTACAAATTGGCAGCTTGCTTCATGAGGAGTCCAAGGTAAAATTAATTTTCTTTCTTCGAGATAATGCTGATATTTTTGCTTGGACAGCTTTGGATATGCCTGGAATTCTACCTGATGTGATCACGCATCACATGGAAGTCTCTCCTAGCCATAAGCCTGTTCGGCAAAAGAAGAGAAATTTTGCTCCTGAAAGGCAGAAGGTTATTGATGAAGAAGTTAATAAGATACTTGAGGCTAAATTCATAAGAGAAGTCAAATATCTGAATTGGCTGGCAAATGTAATCATGGTGAAGAAATCAAATGGCAAATGAAGAATTTGCATAGATTATACATATCTCAACAAGGCATGTCCAAAGGACAGTTTTTCTTTGCCAAAAATTGATCAATTAGTTGACACTACAGCTAGTCATCAATTGTTGAGTTTTATTGATGCATTCTTAGGCTATAACCAGATCCGAACGGATCCTAAAGATGAAGAGAAGACTGCTTTCATAACAAAGAAAGGGCTTTACTGTTATAAAGTGATGCCGTTTGGTTTGAAGAATGCTGGGACAACTTTTCAAAGGCTCATCAACAAAGTCTCATCAACAAAGTATTCAAAAATCAGATTGGAAGAAATATAGAAGCTTATGTTGACGATATGATTGTGAAAAGTTTTCGAAAGTCTGATCACATTGCAGATCTAAAAAAGTCTTTTGATGCTCTCAGACATCATCGGATGAGATTGAATCCAACCAAATATATCTTCGGTATAACTTCTAGAAAATTCCTAGGATATTTAGTTACCAAGCGAGGAATTGAAGTCAACCCAGAAAAGATCCAGGCACTTCGGACAATGAGGCATCCTACTTGCAAGAAGGAGGCTCAGAGGTTAACAGGAAGAGTTGCTTCTCTAAGTCGATTTATCTCCCTCTCTGCAGAAAGATGTTTACCCTTCTTCAAGGTTCTTCGCTAGACTCAAAATTTTGAGTGGACAGAAGATTATAAAATTATTTTTGACAAGTTGAAAGAATACTTGGAAAATCCTCCATTGCTCTCCAAACCCTACGAAGGAGAGACACTTTACTTATACTTGTCAGCCACTGATGAAGCAATTAGTTCAGTATTGGTATGAAGAGATGCCAATCATTCGCAGAAGCCAATCTACTTCACTAGTAAAGTATTTCATGAAGCAGAAGTCCGATATCCCAGAGTGCAGAAGATTATCTTTTCTCTAGTGGTGGCAGCAAAGCGTCTTCGGCCTTATTTCCAAGCCCATTCCATTGTAGTTCTGACAGATCAACCCTTAAAAGCCATTCTTCATTGTCCCGACACCTTAGGAAGGATAGCTAAACGGGCTGTTAAATTGAGAGAATTTGATATTGATTACCAACCTAGGTCAGCAATGAAAGCACAGATTTTGGCTGATTTCATAGAAGAATGTACATGGAGATCCGAAGAGGACCAGCCAATAGCCGAAGAGGAAAGTACTGAAGATAGTCCAAAGTTTATATGGATGCTACATGTTGATGGTGCTTCGAACGCCAATGGTTGCGGTGCAGGTCTAATTTTGGCTAGTCCAAATGGACAAGTTATTGAATATGCTCTTCGATTTTCTTTTCAAGCTTCAAATAATCAGGTAGAGTATGAAGCATTAATTACTGGGCTTAGAATCTCCCAAAAATTGGAGATCAAAAGGGTCAAAATTTTTTCTGATTCACAACTGGTGGTGAATCAAGTAAAAGGTGATTTCGAAGCCCGGAATCCAAACATGATCCAATACTTAGAAAAAGTCCGAAGCTTGACATCTGGGTTGGAGCATTTTGAGATTGTTCATGTATCAAGGATAGAAAATTCTCGGGCAAATGCTCTTTCAAGACTTGCAACCATTGCACCTGATTCTCTTGGGAAGACATATATAGAAGATCTTGAAGACCCCGACATATCAGAACCCATAATTGAAGTATGTCAAGTTGAGCATGAACCTTCATGGATGGACCCTATTCTTAAGTTTCTAAGAGAGGGCACCCTACCTGAAGACAAGCTCGAGGCTAAACGGCTTGGGTGGATGGCCTCTCAGTATGTGATCCTGAATGAAGCATTATATAAGAGGTCTTTCACGCAGCCTTTGCTGAAATGCTTAGGGCCATCCGATGCATATTATGAACTCAGAGAAGTGCATGAAGGAATATGTGGAGATCATCTGGGGGGCAGATCTTTGGCATACAAAATAATCCATCAAAGTTATTATTGGCCAACCATTCAAAAGGATTCTGCAAAGTTTGTCCGAAGATATGATCACTGTCAGCGATACTCCAATGTGCAAAGGCGGCCTGCAAATCAGTTAACTCCATTGACAGCTTCCTGGCCTTTTGCGCAATGGGGAATGGACATTCTTGGTCCGTTTTCTCCGACTTCTGGGCAGCGAAAATTTCTCATAGTGGCTATTGACTATTTCACAAGGTGAGTTGAAGCTGAAGCGTTGGCACAGATCACTGAAGCGAAAGTTGAGAATTTTGTGAAAAATTTTATCATCTTCCATTTTGAAATTCCTTATTCCATAATAACTAACAACGGGAGGCAATTTGATAATCCAAGATTCAAAAATTTCTACACCCAGTATCACATTCTTCACAAGCTTACTTCGGTAGGACACCCTCAATGCAATGAAGAAGCCGAAGTAATGAACAGAACTATTCTTCATGGTCTTAAAACTAGATTGAATGATGCTAAGGGGTCGTGGGCTGACGAATTGAACTCAGTTCTTTGGGCATACCGAACCACTCCCAGAATAGCTACCGGTGAACCTCCATTTCAACTATCTTATAGCACTGAAGCAGTCCTTCCTATAGATGTCTCTTTATAATCTTTGCGAATTGATCAATATAAAGAGCCCGAAATTTTTGAACGTCGAAGAGTTGACCTGAATTTACGACAAGGTACACGACTTCAAACACAGTTGAAAATGGCAGTATATCAGCAGAAAGTTGCAAGATACTACAACTCTCGTGTTAAAGAATGGACCTTTCGTCCTGGGAATCTAATTCTGTAAAAAGTCTGAAGTATCCAAACCTACCAAACAGGGTAAACTCTCTCCTACATGGAAAGGACCATACCGAGTCAAAGTAGTCATTCGACCCAGAACTTATCGGTTGAAAACTTTAGAGGGTATTCTACTGCCTCAGCCTTGGAATGTACAAAATCTTCGCAAGTATTATAAATAAAGGTTTTTATTCAAGGTTATCAAAGGTAGACCTAACTATTCTATCTTCATCTTCTCTCTAAAAAGGTATAAGGATGATCTCCGTGATCCACCCTACGAAATACCGAGGTAGATTTAACTAGCCTATCTTAATTTTTCTTTTCTTAAAAGGTATAAGGATGATCTTCGTGATCTACCCTACAAAGTATCAAGTTAGGCTTAACCAGTCCATCTTAATCAAAAAGGTATGAGGATGATCTTCGTGATCTACCTCACAAAGTACCGAGGTGGGCATGATCAGCCTGTCTTAATTCCATTTAAAAAAGGCATGAGAATGATCTCCGTGATCTACTCTACCAAATGCCGAGGTGGGCCCGATCAGCCTATCTTAATCCTTGAACAAAGGGCATAAGGGTGATCCAAACGATCTATCCCCTAAAATTGTCTAAAGGTTAATCAACCTTCCATCCATGATAAAAATGCAAGTGACCTACACGGTCTATTTTATTATAAGTTCGAAGACTTAGTGAGTTTTCAAGTCTAGAAATTTGGTATTATATGGAATCATTCTAAGTCCAAGGACTTAGTATATTTTCAAGTCTGAAGACTTGCTATTCTCATCTAAGAGATTCTTTCTTGACTTAATTATCTGGAATTATCTCAAGTTCGAAGACTTGGCTCTTGTCTGGAGATTTGGTATTATGTATAATTATACGAAATTATTCTTAAGTCTGAAGACTTAATATATTTTCTAGTCTGAAGACTTGATGTTCTCTCATCTTAATTATATGAAATTATTCTAAGCCCGACGACTTAGTGTATCTTCAAGTCCGAAGACTTGACCTTCTTATTTAGAGACTTGCAGTCTTGAAATCTCAAGGTCTTACTTTGATATTATTATTCAATATGATATAACCATGAACCAGATTTTGGGAGTTCTATTTCCTAAAAGGTTACATTATTCTGAATCCGATGACTTAGGTTTGTTTTATACTTCAGAGTTTTTAATCATTCGAAGACTCTATACTTGAGAAAATTTTCATCCATTCACATATACATTCACGGAGAAATCTCATTGGAAAAGATTTTCATTGATATCTTTTACATTCTTTCAAAAAGAGAAGGAAAGAAAAAAAAGTTACAAGTTCTCCATTGTTGAAGTGTCATCGATTTGAGTAAGATCGATTGAATTGGCCACTTCTTCGACTATCAATGGTGCTTCAGGACCCTCTTGTGCTTCGGGCTCATTCGGACCTTCGGGATCAAATAGTTGAATCCCCCAAATGTCCAAATCTAGGTAAAAGTTTTGCACCTCCTTCATCCCGTCATTGAAACCTCCCTTGTAACTGTGGGTCTCGGTTTCAATCATTTCGCTCTCAAAAGCTAAAGATGCCTTGTAATCTTCTACCCCCTTTCTCATCTGATTTTTCAGAGACTGAATCTCTGTAGTAGCCTCTTCGATCTTCTTGGTAACCTCTTCGGACTTCTGATGAGCTTCCTTTAGCAGAGCTTCCAAAGATCGAACTTTATTCTTTCTCTTTTTAAGTCTTGCCTCCTATTCAGAATTCTTCGATTGGATCTTCTTTACATCAGCTTTTAAGCTCTGAACTAAGACGTCACTTTGGGCAAGCTTCTCCTCCGAAGCTTACCTTTGTTCCTCGGCCTTTGTCTTTTCAGCCTTCGTTGCTTTCAATCTTTCTTTCATTCTTTTATAATTGTCTGTGAAGTCGAAGATGCTTTCCTCCATGACAGTGATGTCGTGGATCATCTGCATTAACAAATAGACAGGTTAGCGATAATAAATTTATGCTTTGAGAATACAATCCAATATTTACCTTCAATGCGGATGAGAACACTGAGTCAAAGACATCTTCAATGCATTGGGACTTGATATTGTCCCAATCTTTGGATAGAAGTGTGCGCTTCAACAGCTCCCTAGCTAGTTCTGGGTTCTTCAAGCCCTCTGCATCGGAAAAGATAGTGAAGTCTACGTTGCAGCCTCCTTCCGAAGAAGCATTCCACCTGGGATCGTCTTCAGATCGATATTTTGCTCTTTCTTTTCCTTTCTCTCTTGGAGTTGCAAATAAAGACTCCTTGTCAAATGTCACGTCGAGCTGATCCGAAGTCGGCATCGGTCGAGGACTCTTCGGAGGGGGCATTCTCGGAGATGGACTCCTGAAAGGCTCAGGTGGATTTGGCGAAATGGGCGGTATCTCTTCGTCCGATGTGGGCCTCATCGGAGGACTGCTCGAGCCCTCTTCGGCTCTTCTTTTCTTTCGGACTTCGGATATCGCTGGGACAGTCACCGCCCTCTTCCTGGAAGCCTGTCGAACTTTATCAAGTTGAGGCTTCATTGGTTCACCTGCAATCAAAAGATTTCATCATATATATATATAAAATAAAATTTAAAAAAAAAGAAAAGAAAGATGGAGATAAGGAAAATTCGAAGACCACTATCTCTATACCTAATACTGGGACTTCGCTGATATGGGCTCGATGAAGGTTTTCTTCCTTCAGCAATTCTTTAAATGAAAGAATTTCCGGCTCTGACAGAGTTTCGAAGTCCTTGAGATCGACTTTCAGAACTCTTTTTCCAGCGTTTGCATCCAAACGTGGAGCCTTCCAGTCAGCGTTGAACCCCCAATTGGTATAGTATATGAAGAAAAAGCAAGGTTTCCACCCATGTATTGCACTGGGGGTCCCTTTTATTAGTCTTCGGCCTGGCCGAGGACCTATGACCCACTATCCTTTACTGTGGAAATCCCTTTTCAGCATAAACAGAGAAGTAAATAGGGATATCTTCGACTCTATATTCCTAAGTTTGCAAAGGACTAGGAACCCACAAATGTTCCTAAAGCTATTAGGAGTTAATTAAGCCGGAACTATTCGGTAAAGGTTAAAGATTTTTGTGAAGAAAGGTGAAGTGGAAGTCAAAGACCAGCCTTAAGGTGGTCTTCGTATATAGCAATTGAATGCATGGGAGATTTATCTACCCTTTATTCGGGTTTTGGAATGATCATTTTGAAGGTCCGTAGAATGTGAAAACGTCGCCTAACATCTTCTATCTTAGCAAGTGAAAAAGAACTGGCGATGGAATCAGGTGATCTTTCCGGGCTTCTCTTCCTACCGAAACTTCTCCCCCTACTGATTTCGCCTCCCAGCGAACCCCTACCAGTCCCACCTCCCGGCAAACTCTTATCGGTTTCCCTTTCCGGTGGTTCCCTATTGGTTTCACCCCCCGGTGAACCTCTGCTGGAAGAAGGGTTCCCAACGGGCTCTGACATTGTAGAGAAGAAGAAAGGAGGAAGGGAAGGACTTCTAACCTCTGAAAAAATAAAAATGGTGGACTGTAGAAGAAAATGGCGGACTGTGGAGCGCGAATGCAAGGAAAGTTCTTCTTCTGGAGTTCTCCTCCCTTTTATAGATGAGATTTCGAGGTTTCAAGGTGCTTCGAAAATCTCCTCGATCGTACGCCGTATCAACAGCCTCGATCATGGGTACGATTTCTTAATAGTCACCCATTAATGAAGCGGTGATTGCGATCCGCGTGAAATGACGTGAATGGCTACAATGCCTTCTCAACTGTGATCAATTTTCAGATGATTGCCAGGTGTCCTGCCTTGGTAAAATAAAAACTCTTTTCTAAAAAAATTTCTCAGAGTTTTCCATATTCGAAACGTTTCTTTTGAAATGGCAAATAAGACGATGACACGTGTCTTCTCCACGTCTCTCGCGCCACCAAATAGTTATTGCGAAAGACATGCAAGGGTTTAACGCCATCATGATATGTCAGTTACCACTAAACAACAGATTTCAAATACTCCCATTTTTTGAAATCAAATTATTTCAAACTTGGGAGTGGGGGGCAGCTGTTATGATATCCCGGTTTTATTTTAATTAATTATTAATCCATTCTTTGAACCAATTTCAATTTTTTGGTTTATTGATCAAATCAGTATACAAAGAAAAATATCTCCTGGGCTTGATGAAGATTCTGATCTACAAAAGGATATTCTATATCTTCAACTTTGTATCTTTATCTTGGTCTGAAGACCATACCTAATATCTTAATATCTATGGCTTCGTATCTTTATCTTGATCTGAAGACCATGCGTAATGTCTTTATGTCTTCGGCTTCGTATTGTTATCTTGGTCCGAAGACCATGCCTAATATCTTTATGTCCATGACTTTGTATCCTTATTTTGGTCCAGAAGTCATTCTTATTAACCTTATATCTTCGGCTTCATACTGTTACCTTGGTCCGAAGACCCAGCCTTTCAACATAATCCGAAAAGCATATTATCTCATATTCTGGACTGTAAATGTTCATCTTTCTTTGTTTGCAAAGAAACTTCATTGAAGTGTATAACTAACATTCCTTTTAGGAGCGCTACTAAAGAGAATGTTAAGCTCACTTCGGATCTATTCTAGAAAAGAGGGGCATTTTGAGCATGTGGGATTTTCAATCCCAAAACAGTTGAAGTCTGTTTTGGTTGTTGCAACCACCCACATGGTTGAAATCCTCAGATTGGATAAGCTCCAAAATAACTGATTTTCCGACAGCCACTACTTACAGCTATGTGGAGGTTGCACTTGCCAACTCCCATAACCATAAGTAGTTACGTTGGAGCCTATAAATACAGTTAAGAGGGGACACTCGAGATAAGTTTTGCGCTCATTCAAACAATTCGAATTCTCCTCCCTTCCCTCTCTGCTATCACATTCTCCATTCTGCTGCTGCCTGAGTTTTTCTGACTTTGGCATCGGAGTGTCCCCCGCCGGAAGATTTCCGGTCAGGGAATCTGTTTTGTAGGTTCTTGTCGACGGCGATCCAGCGAAAGAGTCACTCAATCTGGTCAGCAGAGATTCAACGTCAACAATCTCTAAACAAGAAAATATTACACATGATTAACTTGGTTAACTTGAGCAGTCGGTATATATATATATATAATAGTTGTAGTGCCCCATGGGCCAAGTTTTTTATTTATTTATTTATTTATTTTTAATAAAATGATATATTTAATTAAAAAATGAAAATAAATATAATTCAGAAAGTCAAAAAAAAAAAAAATTAAATGATATAGGAGCTACACGACAATCCAAACATAAAATAAACCATAAATAATATTGGAGGCGATCTTGGCCTTTTGTTTTTTTAAGGTATAACAACTAGGCCTTTTGATTTGCACCCACTCCCCTTTCAACAATGTTATTTTAAGACTCCTCATTGCTTTTACGTCAGCGTTGCAGCATGAGATTACGTCTCTCCCCTCACTCCATTTCTACGATGTTTCCTAATCATCATTCAAAATTCCAACTTCGATCATTCAAAATCTTCCACGACGCAAATATATGGTTTTTGGCACCGATAGAGGCCTGCCAAACAATCCCCCTTTGTGACAAGACATGTATAAAATATATTTTTTTAAAAAATATATATTTTTTGGAAGGGACAGGGAAGCGCTTGTCTACATCCATACCTGCTTCGTTCCCAATGATGACTTAGATAGGTAGGTATTGTTCTTACCAAAGAAAAAAAAAGGGTAGGTATTGTATTTTCTATTACATAAGTTTTTGAATTTATTAAAAAATCATTCAAAATATTTTAACAAAAAATAATGACCTGACTTGTCAAGACCCTAGAGTTAATTGGAGAAACTTCTTTATAAAGACACGGCAGAGCAAATAAAATTAGGAGAGATGCCTTGGCATAGCACTAATCTCATTGTAGGTAAGCTGAGATGCAACTTTTCTATTGCTTATCAATTTTAGGATAGGTCAAATGCTAGTTTACAGGAGAGCAGTGAAAAATAAATAAATACATAATAGATTTAATATTACTTGATGAGCCATGATAAAATATTATAAAGGTTACCCTATATTTGAATACAATGAATGACTTTTACATGCAAGAAAACTAAATGTTACAAGGAGCATATTTTTAATTATCCATTGAACTAGAAAACATAGTATTCTCTCATCAAAATGGATGGATGGAAACATTCTAAATTTGAAGCCAACAAACACAAACAAACAAAGAAGAAGAGAGGGGGAAAAAAAAAAAAAAGACAGGGACAAAAGAAAAAGAAAGTTGACAACTCACACACACGGACCCAAGACATTGTTCCAACCACAGGTGTTTGTTCTTTCCACTATTTATGCACTTTTTTTAATCTTCTCCTCCTTCCGGTCGGTCATTACGTGCAACCATGGAGTTGGGGTCCAATTATTAGTTGGACCGGACCCAAATAGACCAAGCAAGCCAAATCACACGATGGATAACACGCCGCATCACGTATTTCGCTTACTCCCGATTTCGGGTGCACCGTGCGCATTCTCCGAGATTTGATCTGGATCACTTGCATGCACTACTTTATCGGAGTTGGACAGATGCATATCGCCGGCTTCCACGTGTACTTCCGTGCTGGTATACTGCGGGGTCCACCCCGAAGATGACGCATAGTAGGACGACGTCACCTCGGTGCTGGTCAACCTACTCGACTCCTCGTCGTTGCCCTCCTCTTCCTCCTCCATGGGTACCGCCGCCGGCCATACGAACGCCGGCTTGAACGGAGGCACCGCCGGCGGCTGCACCGACCGGGATATGATCTGGACAATCTCCGCCGTCTTCGGTCGCTCAGCAGGCGTGGGGAGGCTGCACGCCAAACCGAGCAGGAGGAGCCGCTCGACGTCTTCAGCCACGTAATCGCCGGCGTAGGCGAGGCGGGGATCCACGGCATCGAGGAGGCGGCGCTCCCGGTATAGCTTCCAGACCCAATCGGCGAGGAACTGGAATCCGGCGACGTCGCAGCGGGGGCGGCGGCCGCAGACGGTCTCGAGGACGAGGGCGCCGAAGGCGAAGACGTCGGACTCACGGGTGGCGCGGCCGGTGTGGAAGCACTCCGGGGCGACGTAGCCCATGGTGCCGGGGACCCCGGCAAGCTCGCGCTCGGTGTAGGAGGTCTTGTCAACGTCGATGGCGCGGGCGAGGCCGAAGTCGCCGAGGCGGGCTTGGAAGGAGGCGTCCAGCATGACGTTGGAGGCCTTCAGGTCCCGGTGCACCACCTTCTGGTCGTACTCGTTGTGGAGGTAGTGGAGGGCCGACGCCACGCCAGCGATGATGTTGTAGCGCCGCTCCCAGCCAAGCAGAGGCCTGTCGTTGCCGCCGAACAGGTGGTGGTCCAGGCTGCCGTTGGGCATGTAATCATACACCAAGAGCAGAACACCATTCTTATGACACCACCCTGTAGTTAATCACCGCCATTCTCGCTATTAGGTCTCCTCTAAGTCTCTATTTTTTTTTTCTTTCAAATTTAATTTTCTATAATTATATATGTACATGTATATTTATAAGAAGACAATATACCAGCTTAATTTTCGATTTATCATTTGGCTACCATTTGATGATCAAGACTTGCATTTGTTGAACAAAAAATTTTGTTTTGTGATCCCCGAATTGAGAGGTATTTGATTTTCAATCACCATAAAACAGATATAGATGTATTTAAAACAAGCATGCATGTAAAACAAGTTGCATAAAAACATATAGACTAGTTAGAAGTAGTGCAACAAAAACAATCATGTCCTACACATGATATGACAGTCAAACAAAAGAAAGACTTCATTTCTTTTAACATTTTCCTACAACTCCTTGACTTTTATCGAACTATAATGGAGATGCTGTGAATAAACGGTCCCGTTATATACGTTTGTGTACAAAACAAACAGGATGATTCATTGATGTGCTGTATTTGTTGTAATTTATTTCTTTGTGGCAAAGGGTCTACATCACCTTCTTTGGAAGCAGCAATGACTAGGACTGAAAATGGACTGGCCTAAAATTTATTGAGCCGGCCCAAAATTATATTTTAAAAATTTCTGAACCGAATACAGGTATTCTATTGATTTAAAAATTAAATGGACTCTATTTTACAGTCATAAGACTAGTCAAATGTGCTTAAAATTTTGTCCGGACTCTGAATCAATTTCAGGCCGGTTCAAAATTTATTGAGCTGGTCCAATCCAGTTTCAAATAATAAATTTTTGGGCTAGCCCATTCCCAGCCCTACCAATGATACCCGGAGGTGACAATATTAAGGTTATCTGGTTCTTACATTAAGATAGAAAGAGAGAGAGCCAATTAACACATCGCAAGATTCTTTTCGATCTATCTCGTTACATTTTCAAATCACGTGATTCAGAAAGCGACGCAATGGATGTTGAAAGCTTTGTTTGCCGCTTGAGATGACGCCAAACCACATGACAAGTAATTTCAAATTCACAAACAATATATATATATATATATATATATATATATATATATATATATATATATATATATATATATATATATATATATATATATTATGGAAATGAAAGGATTCCACCATCTTTATTAAGAACAAAGCTATTTACAAGAAAATAATATTTTACATCGCACGAGATAGTGACCGGTAAATCCCCTACCAACCCTATCTGTTAGCCCGTCCCCTCGGGACAGATCTAAAAGACTTTGGTGACAAATCTATGTTCCTGTAAATTTACATGGGAAGAGAACGAAATTTCAAAGGGATTCTCTCTTAAGATAGCTCGGAAACTTGAAGAGCAAAATTGGGATCGATCATGGAACAACAAATTGCGACGCAAAAGAAACTAAAACAAAAGGAAAACTAATCTTGGAGTTCTGAGAAAATTACCGACTAAACGGACGAGATGCTTGTGGCGGAGGCGATTGATGATGCTGAGCTCGTGAATGAAGTCATCCTGACCACCTTTGCTGGTTTCCCTTGAGAACTTCTTCACGGCCACCTCAATCTTCTCTCCCGGATTGTCCCCCGGCAGCACTCCCTTGTACACCATCCCAAATCCCCCTTTTCCAAGCTGCAATTTCTCGTCAAAGTTATTGGTAGCCTTGTTTAGCTCATCAAACGTGAACTCCTTTGGTTGCCCCGGCAAACTCTTCAACTTGTTGGTCAACACAGAGGGGTAGTCGTCCCTCACCGGCCGCCGCCTCATATAAAAGAACCCCAGGATCCCTGCTACCAGCACCACGGCGGCCACCGGAAGACCGATAACCAAGCCGAGCTTCCAGCCAGCCATGCCGCTGCTACCATCATTGCCTTCGGAGAGATCCTCGACAGTTAGATTCCAAGAAAGAATGCAATTGAGCTCGTAGTTGCTCCCGGTGGAGGCCGAGAAGCCGAAGTATGACTCTTGAACAACGTGGGCGCCGAGGTCGAGCGACGAATTAAGTACGGTGAAGCTCGGCTTCGGCAGGCCCTGGACCGCCATGTAGACCCAGATGTGGCGGTCGACGCCATCGTAATCGATCCAGATTGTGTAGTTGGTGGTGTTCATTGGAGCGATTATGATGTCGAACGGGGTCAGCGAGGCGTTGGCGGTGGAGACGACGCTGTTGATGTCGAGGCCGACGTGGTTGTCGTCAGGGTCGTAGGACTGCTTGACGGTGTCGAACTCCACGGCGACGAGGTGGTTGTTGGGGTTGCCGTTGAGGGTGGCGTTGGTGAGGCCGAGGAAGCCGGCATCGCCGTTGGCGGGCTTGTCGAGATCCGGGGCGATGATGAAGGCGAAGCCCTCGCCGGGGGTGGTGTTGGAGACACGGTAGACGTTGACGGAGAAAGTCGTGTTAAAGGAAGCGACGCGCTTGCCGCCGCCGCCGCCGTTGTCGATGGTGGTGGAATTGGTAGTGGAGGGAGACGGGAGGTCTTGCCACAGGGTGACAGGGCGGGTGAGGAGGACGCGGCCGGACTTGCTGACGAGGTATTCGACCGTGTTGAGGGTGTCGGGTGTGAGCTGGAGGGCGCCCTGGTTGATGTTGGCGTCGCCGACCCTGGTGAGGTTGGTGGGGAACTCGGATTGATCAAAGGAGGGGAAGGAGAAGTTGCGGTAGGTGGTGTTCGCTACCTGGGAGAGGGTGGTGGGAGGGGGAGGAGGAGGAGGTGGAGGAGGAGGAGGGCGGCGCCGGCGGAGGGGAGGCGGCGGGAGGTTAGAGGTGAGCCCATCTCAGGGAGAAACGGCGGGGAAGCTGAGCGCCGGGTTCGGTTGGGGCTTTCCAGATCTTTTGCTGTATGAGCTCCGGAGTATTTAATATATTTGGACTGGAATGGTTAAGCCGTTCCGTTCATATCTACTACTGTAGTCCTTTATTATGCTCTTTCAAGTTGTCATAGTTTTCAGCAAGCTTTCCATATCAATGACAGCCCATTTCTATTTTTCGTTTATTCCATTTTTATTATTATATCAAATGTTAAGATTTATTTTAATCAAGACATAAAATATAATTTGAAGTTACTAATATTGATAAGAATTATATTACAAAAATATAAATCACCATAAAAAGAAAATTACTTGATCTTACCTCCAGTCAAATTTTGGCATATTGGGACCCAAATAGACTTTTAAAACGTTTGTTAATTATAAATAAGGGCGTTTGTGGACCAAATATGGTGCATCCATCTTCTCTTCTCATAATTTCTATATCTAGTATTCCTGTAAATTTTTTCTCTTTTTAAAATATACTTTATATTTTTAAAAAAAAAAAATGCTTCAGATGAAGTCATGTGCACATGAAAAGTTGCTTCGACGATTCAAGTTAGACCGGCAAACCCTTGTTTGGCATACTATAAATATAATATTACTTACCCCTACAAAATTAATTGAAACGTGATGGGGAATAAATTCGTCAAATGCAGCCAAGAGAAGCGCGGTGGCTGAATTGAGATTGGATGGGTAGGTTATGGAATCTTGCATGGATTATTACAACAGAGAGTAAAGTTCACCATCCAGTCGGAGTGCGGAGGCTTTTCCCATCGTCATGTGCTCATAATGTTAAATCTCAATCATAGCGGATGATTTGGAAAAGAGAGAGAGAGAGAGCACTGATTACACTTTTCTCTCTTTTCTTTAAGGTATTCTGCTTTCCTTCCTTTTTCTGAGTAGTGTAGAACTTTAAATGAATTTTTTATTTTCCTAGAATTAGGGGGGAAAGCTTGAGGTGCACTTCATGCGAAGCATTAAAAAAAAAAAAATTGACACATTGCCGCATCGGACGAATACTAGTTCGGTTCGTCGAAGACCTTTTCTTTCGAATCACTGACTTCGGACCAGGAGAGGTCAGGCCAACTACAGGCAACCCAAGAATTCTCACCAGTCTACGACATCCGAGGGCCAGACCTTCGATGATGTCTTCGGTCCTAATTGAAGACCAAGCCTCTCGACAACTTCTGAAGACACGCACTTCGGTCCTTGCCGGAGACGCAATCTCCGGCTCTGAGTAGACACCAAGTCTTCGACCCATGCAGAGGACGAAATCTTCGACCAAGAATCTCCATAAACAGGGGAAATCTGAAAATGGGACCACAATCTGGCCCAGATAGGCAACAGTAACCAACGGTTACCATCAACAATCTCCATGCCACGATCATGGCGCATAACTCCAGTAGCCACGCCTCCGGTCTGGCCGGAACCACTCAATGACAACCTAAGATCGCCAATCATGGGAGAAATTAACTTCCCATAATTGCCGGAAAAAGAGCAGGGCCGCAGGTCGGACATCTCCATTTACAATAACGGTAAGGGGAATTGCTCGAGAGGTACGCGCAGACGCACATACTCATATACTTACGCATTCTCTAAGAGCCTTTCCTCTCGTTCCCGACATTCTTCCCCATTCTGTGGCTAGGATCCGTCTCTGACTTAGGCATCGAAGTATCCCCCGCTAGAACGACTCCGACAAGGGACCTATTTTGCAGGTGAACCAAGGAGCGATCCTGTGGTACAGCAGCTCCGACCGGTCGATACAGGGACTCCACGCTAACAGATTGGCGCGCCAGGTGGGGGGCCACACAGCACTCTTTAGGCTCCCTCCTAAACAAGGGGAAGTAAGAAGTTCCCGATGGAGAGAGGAAAGATTCAGATAGCTTCTACAAGTTGAAGTCGTGCTCCGTCTCAAGGGGGCGCCCCCGGGGGAGAACGACGCCCCACCTCCTACAGTTGTTGTGGGACTACAGCAATTTGAAGCCCTTGTGAACCAGGTCATCAACCTCACGGCCATGGTTCAGGATTTCCAGAACACAGCTTTTCCGGTGGGAAATCCACCGACCGCCTCCAGACATAGCTCTCGGTCCCGAAGGAAGAGAGCCCCTCGGGAGGATCCTACACATCCCTCCCCCCATTCTCGGCCCTCTCCCGAAGGCCGAACTTCGAGATTGCCTAGGTCCGTCGATTCCCCGCAGAAAAAAAAAGACCTAGGCAAACTTTCTCACCCTCCTCCGAAGACTCCACATTCGTGGAGAGGGCGCCGAAGCAGACTCCTGACTACAACGGGAGATTCAGAGCCATCGAATCGGAGATGGCGAAGGCGCGGGAACCGAAATGCGGGATCTGAAGGATCCCGATGATTCGATTGTGGGTGATCTACGCCCACCCTACACCGACCGTATCATGGTCGAAGTTATTCCTCGGCACGTCAGGGTTTCCCAGATGGAATCCTACGATGGCACCTCCGATCCCCTCGACCATTTGGACAGTTTCAAGGCCCATATGATGATCCAAGGAGCTTCGGACATGATGTACTACCTCGCATTCCCAGCTACCTTGAAGAAAGTTGCTCGGATGTGGTACTCGAGCCTGTGCCCAGGTACCATTGACTCTTTTTCCGAGTTAGAAAAACTGTTTGTCTTGCATTTCAGGACCTGCCGCAAGACTCCCCGGAATACGGACACACTTCCTGCTTCATCAGAATGAAGGAGAAAGCCTGCGAGACTACATCTCCAAGTTTAATGCAGCCACACTTGAGATCCCCGATCTTAACGAGCATGTGGCCATGTCTGCATTGAAGAAGGGACTTCATACATCCATGCTTACCTTTTCCTGGATAAGAAGTTCCTAAAAGCTATGCTGAGCTCTTGTCAAGGGCTCAAAATACACCGATGCTGAAGAGCAGGCGGCTAACCGACGACTGATTAAAGGGAAGCCCCCTTCAAAAAAGAAGAACAACAGGGGACAAGGTCCCCCAATTTTCAATAACAATGGTGGCAAATATACAGACCGTCGAAGAAGTCCTCCCAAGCCTAGAGCATCGGGAGGAAGATTCGACTCCTACACCCCCCTAAACCTCCCTCGAGAGAAGATCCTCATGGAGATAAAGAAAGAAAATTATCTCCAACGATCCCGTTCCATGAAGGCCTCCTCTTCCGTAAGGAATAGGAATAAGTATTGCGATTCCACCAGGATCACGGCCACAACACTGAAGAGTGCATCCAGCTGAAGGATGCGATTGAGGATCTCATCAAGCGAGGATATTTGGGGTGGTACATTGGTCGCCAAGGACCTCGGTCGGAAGCAACTGTTCCCCATCCACCTCTCGAAGAGGCCGAACTACCGAATCAAAGGCCCACCAACGGAGGTGTAGGGATGATACACCGGCCTACCGACTGGAAAAGGGACGAGGACGATACCCCAAAGTGACTCAAGGAGAATAACGCTATTCTCTTCTTCGATGATGATCTTACGGGAGTTCGGTTCCCGCATGATGATCCCCTTGTAATCTCGACCGTTGTAGCCAACTATGATGTATAGGAAATCCTTGTTGATAATAGAAGTTCGACTGATGTCTTGATTTACGATGCATTCTCTAAAATGTGTTTGCCTAGACATCAACTACGAAGATCCCCCATACCGCTCACTGGTTTTAGGGGCAATCAAGTTCATGCCGAGGGAGAAATAGGATTGCCTGTAACCTTTGGCACTGAACCTCGACAAAAGACACTGCCGATCAACTTCACGGTGGTCCGGATCCCCTCAGCATACAACATCATTCTAAGGCGGCCCGCCTAGAACAGGTTTCGAACCGTAATCTCCTCTCATTATCTCCTGGTACGCTTTCCCACCAGGAACGGTGTCGGAGAAGCTAGAGGAGACCAGAGAGCGACACGACAGTGTCTGATGATATAAGACAGGCATTACAATGATCCTGTAATCCCGAACCAGCTGGATCCAAGGGATACAACTACAGGCTCTGGTGAACCCATGGAGAAAACAGTCCCAGTACCTTTGACAAAGGAAGACCCCACCAGGGTTGTGCAGATCGGGAGTACCCTTGATGAGGAAACCAGAACGGAGCTGATCTATTTCTCAAAGACAACGCCAACGTCTTCGCCTGGTCAGCTTCGGATATGCCGAGGATTCCTGCCGAAGTAATCACTCATCGGTTGGAAGTTATCCCTGGGTACAAGCCAGTGTGGCAAAAGAAAAGGAGCTTCGCTCCTGAAAAACAGAAAGCCATGGATGAAGAAGTTGGCAAACTCCTTAAAGCAGGGTTCATTCGGAAGGCCCACTACCCAAAGTGGTTGGCCAATATGGTAATGGTGAAGAAAGCTAGCGGCAAGTGGAGGATCTGCATCGATTACACATATCTCAATAAGGCTTACCCAAAAGATAGCTTCCCTCTCCCGAAGATTGATCAACTAGTCGACGCTACTACCGGCCACCAGTTGCTGAGCTTCATGGATGCTTTTTCTGGCTATAACCAGATTAGAATGGATCCGCAAGACGAGAAAAAGATGGCCTTCGTCACTGACAAAGATCTCTACTGCTACAAGATGATGCCATTCGGCCTCAAGAATGCCGGGGCCACATTTTAAAGGTTAATCAACAAGGTGTTCGAAAAGCAACTTGGGAGAAGCATGGAGGCCTACGTTGATGATATGATTGTCAAAAGCCTCCTCCAAAAAGATCACATCCATGACTTGGAGGAGTCATTCAGTGCTCTACGGCACTACCGCATGAAGCTAAACCCGGCAAAGTGCACCTTTGGGGTCATCTCGGGCAAGTTCTTGGACTTTCTTGTCACCAAACGAGGGATTGAGGCAAATCCTGAGAAGATCTAAGCCCTAAAGGATATGAGACATCCCTCCTGCAAAAAGGAAGTCCAACAGTTAACGGGGAGAATGCCTCCCTAAGCAGATTCATTTCTCGGTCAACCGAGAAATGCCTCCCATTCTTCAAGGTACTTCGACAGTCAAAGGGCTTTGAATGGTCCGAAGGCTGTCGCACTATCTTTGAGGAGTTAAAGAAGTACCTGGAAATCTCACCACTACTCTCCAAACCACAAGAAGGCGAGGTACTCTACCTGTACCTCTCTGCTTCAGATGAAGCAATTAGCTCGGTCCTCATCCGGAGAGATGAAGATGGATCCCACAAGCCGATCTACTACATCAACAAAGTTCTGCATAATACCGAAACGCGATATGCGAGGATGCAGAAGCTGATCTACTCTCTAGTGATTGCGGCAAAGCGACTATGGCCGTATTTCCATGCCCATGCTATTATGGTGCTGACCAATCAGCCCCTCAAGGCCGTTCTCCAGTCTCCGGATATCTCTGGAAGGATAGCCAAGTGGGCTATGAAGTTAAGTGAATTTGACATCAGTTTTCAGTCCCGAGCGGCTATGAAGGCCCAGGTGCTCTCCGATTTCTTAGCAGAATGCACCTGGAGGTCCGAAGACGAAGAATCTTCGGTAAAAGATGAAGTTTCGAAGGAGACGAAGTCCGTTTGGGTGCTTCATGTGGATGGAGCTTCCAATGCTACTGGATGCGGGGCTGGACTTATGTTGGCTGAACCTGATGGCCATACCATAGAATACGCACTTCGGTTCTCCTTCCATGCTTCTAACAACCAGGCTGAATACGAAGCCTTGCTTGCCGGACTTGATTGCCAAGAATTTGGGAGTTCGGCAACTCCAAGCCTTCTCAGACTCCCAGCTGGTTGTAAATCAAGTCAAGGAGAATATGCAGCTAAGGATCCAACCATGGTGCAGTACCTAGAGAAGGTACGGCCTTATCCTCTCAACTGGAATATTTTGAGATCATCCATGTTCCTCGATCAGAGAATTCCCGGGCGGATGCATTGTCTCGACTGGCAACTACAACACCGGAATCTCTCGGGCGCACCTTTGTTGAACATCTTGAAACTCCGAGCATAGCCGAAGAGGCTGTGGAAGTGCCAGATCGATGCTGAGCCAAGCTGGATGGATCCAATCATCAAATTCCGAAATGAGGGTATACTGTCGGAAGACAAGATGGAGGACAAGAAAATCGCTGGATGGCATCCCAGTATGTCATCTTAGACGGGACCCTCTATAAGAGATCGATCCTTCTCTCAACCACTGCTAAAATGCTTGGGACCAACAGATACGGATTATGCCCTGAGAGAGGTCCACGAAGGCATATGCGGTGACCACTTGGGGGCAGGTCTCTGGCATACAAGATCATTCGACAGGGTATTACTGGCCTTCCATCTAGAAGGATTAGTTGACTTTGTGCGAAGTGCGACCTGTGCCAGAGATACGCCAATGTTCAGAGATTGCCTGCGAGTCACCTGACCCAATTAGCACCCCATAGCTTTTGCCCAGTGGAGAATGGACATTCTTGGCCCATTCCCGCCAGCACCAGAGCAAAGAAAGTTCCTCCTTGTGGCCATCGACTACTTTACAAAGTGGGTAGAAGCCAAACCATTGGCCCAGATCACAGAAGGCAAGGTAGAGAATTTTGTAAAAAATTCCATCATATTCCGGTTTGGCATCCCACATGTCATAATCACGGACAACGGGAAACAGTTCGACAATCCGAAGTTCAAGGACTTCTGCGCTCGGTATCATGTTCGACATCGGCTGACTTTCGTTGCTCATCCACAGTCCAATGGAGAAGCCGAAGTCACTAACCGGATCATCCTCCATGGTCTGAAGACAAGGTTGAACACCGCCAAAGGGCTTTGGGTCGAGAAACTGACCTCCATTCTCTGGGCATACCAAACTACCCCAAGAATGGCCACCGGCAAGTCTCCATTCAACCTGGCATACGGTACTGAAGCTGTACTACCTATTGAAGTCTCCTTACAGTCCCTGAGAATTGACAACTACGAAGAGCCTGGGAACTCCGATCGTAGAAGGATCGACCTGGATCTGCTGCCAAGCGCCAGATTTCAGGCCCAGATAAGAATGGCGCGTACCAACAAAAAGTCGCCAAATACTACAACTCAAAGTGAAGGAGCAAACTTTCCACATAAGGGACATGGTATTGCAAAGGACGGAAGTATCCAGGCCAGCGGAACAGGAAAAACTCTCTCCCAACTGGGAAGGTCCATATCAAGTCGACGAAGTTGTTCGACCAGGAGCATATCGACTCAAGACCCTGGATGGGAAGACTCTGTCCCAGCCATAGAATGTACAAAACCTTCGCAAATACTATCAATAAACGAGTTCCTAAATTTTCTGTGCAAAATTGCTCAATCCTACTCAACTCTGAATGGCTCGTTGCATCGACTGAACGACAACAGCCTAAGCGGCCCGATCTGAAAAATCGATCAACTGTGCAAAGGAGAGTCCAATCCACTCACCTTATCGGAATGCCCGACGAGCGCAACGGATGGCCCAGTCAGGCCACCAAGAAGATCAAAGGCGCAGGGATGGTTTTTGTAACCTACCTTATGGTAAATCCAAAGACGCGCCGGGGCGGGCCTGAACAGCCTACCTTGATCACGACAGAAGTGCACAGGGACGGTGTAGCACCTTACCCTATGGAAAATCCGAAAACGTGCCTAAAAGGACCATTGTTGTCCTTTCTGTCGACAACAGACATTCCAAGAATGGTCCAACTGACCTCACTTCTTCCCTATAGACTGAAAATGGTCCGAGGAATTTACATTTCAGACAAAACATGATATAATATATCGCAAGAAATGCATGGAAAGAGGTAAGAAAAAGATATTTCATTTCACTTCTTTTTTTGATTTTTACAAAAAAAAACGAAGAAGAAACTCTCATAAAGAGAGAACAAAAAAAGAGAGACTCTTAAAGAGAGCCAAAAAAAAAAGAGTAGTAGCAGAGAGGTTGCGGGAATTTTTAATAACCTCCGCCAGATTTTTCCCGTACCGGCAGGGGGAGATCTGGAGGGATGACGAAGGAGCCCCAGGGTTCCCATCCGAACCAGAATCCGACCCCTCATCAGAGTTGGAATCAAATTCATGCCCGAGAAAGGGAACGGAGAGCTTGATGTTGTCCAGGCCCTTCAAGTCATAAAACTTGAAGGCCTTCCCCCTGCATTCCCAGAACCCCTGATGGTAGGAGTCCAGAGCCGCTTCGGTGACCTCCTCCTTGAAGGCAGTGGACGCCTTGAAGTCCGAGACAGCATTCATCGCCTCCTTCTTGGCCTCCTCTACCTCCGTGGCTACCGTCGCGACTTGGGCCCTGGCCTCCCTCAGTTGGGCCTCCAACAGGCAGACCTTCTTCTCCAGACGGTCCATGAGAGGCTCATCGTCATCCCCCGGCCCGAAGAACTCTGGACTCCTCTTCCTCTTTAGATCGACAGCCCTTCTCTTTGCGGCCCGACGGAGCTCGAAAGTGCTGAACCTCATTTTTAATTGGAAGAGGGAGTCTGCGAAAGGAGTGGCCCTCGACAGCAGAAAGCAAGGTCCTATTTATAGAGGCCCTACACCCATGATCGACTGCGGGGAGGCGTGCTCCACATCTTTTCCCAGCCGTATCAGGGAGCGCTACGTGTCTGAGCGACGCTTCGAGAACCAGAAGGCCGCTCGAGGGTCATTCCCAGGACAACAACTACCGGCACTTTCGAATCCGAAGAAATCCCCATCGTGCGACGGCAATATTAATGGCTCCTTTTTGGAAAAAGGAGACCTGGAGGCATACAAGGTGCAAGAAATTACGACTGTACGAGTATCGATATGCCGCGTGGACAACGAGAAACGCGATCAAACTTCCTTAATCACCGCATGACGGGGAGTTGACACCTGTCTACCCCAACGGATAGATTTAGTATCAAAAGGAGGGTGACACCAGCCTAATCAATTGTAGACGGTCTTCGACAACGGAGTTCTGACCTGTTCCGAGTTCGTCTTTGTCAACTACCAATTGAACGACCCTTGACCACGGCCGCTCGACCAAGTAGAAGAAGAGCAAGTGAAACTTGTTCAAGCTACGTCTAAAAACACAATACAGCATACGTAGGAGGAGAAGAAGCCACTTTAAAATTTGGAAAAAATTGTCATACAAAGCCATTGACGATGCAAAAAAGGAAAGAAAGAAAATGCATGTAAAGCTACTTGATTATTCAACATCAACAGGAGGAGAGCCGACACCACATGACTGAAGCAACTTGTCAACTTGTGCAGAAGGATCTCGTCAATTTGGGCCGGGGCCGGAGAACCTTCGGCTTGGACTCCCCCAACCTGAACCTCCTCCTGAACTAGGATCGGAGTTGGGGTCGTCCCCAGATCTTCGACTGATGCAGAGGCCTCCTCACCCAGGCACGGCGCCTCTTCGGTCTCTACTACGGCTTCGGCCTCCACTTCCCTCTCTTCTTCTTCTTTGGTTATGTCAAAGGGAGGGATGCCAAAAAGATGAAGGTGGGGGAAGGCCTCCCTTACCTTGGAAAGTCCATCATTAAAGCCATGCTGGTAGCCGTACAAAGACGCTTCATTCATTTCCTCTTGGAATTGTGAAGACTTCTTGAAGTCTGTTACAGCATCATCCACCCGCTTTCTCAGGGATACAAACTCTCTCTTGGCTGCTTCGGACTCCAGAATCACATCTTCGGCCCTCCTGGCAGCCTCCTCCGCTGCCTTGGTCAAGCTCTCTATCTTCTCCTGATTCTCCCTGGCAGCTTGCTCCAAGGAGTCAATTTGTTTCCTACTTTTCCTCCACCTTGTCCCTTGCTCCGCTATTGTCAGATGGGCATTCTTTAATTCGCCCTTCAGGTCATGAACCTCGTCGTTCACCCGGGCAAGGTGGTCCTCCATAGACTGTCTCAACTCTTCGGCCACTTCCTTTGCAGCCTTGGCAGTATGAAATTCCTCCTTGAGGCCGTGGATGAGGCCGTCAACATTTTCCATGCCCTCCTCCATAAAGGTAAGGTCATAGACCAACTGCATCAAAAACATGGAGTCATGGATCGAGTAATTCTCAAAACAAAGGAGACGGCAAGGACCATACTTGTTGCAGGGCGGAGAAGGCAGAATCGGACACCCTGGGAATGTTCCGATTTCAAAGAATTACCAAGTCATGAGGCAGCAGCGTGCCCTTCAATGCCTGCCTAGCTACGGCAGGGACCAGCAGTCCCCCCATAGGTAAAAGCTCCGAAGAATTCGCCGAATGGCTTCCAGCTGGGGAAGTCCCGTGAATGAACTCTCCCTCGACTTGCCATGCTTTGCCCCTATCAACAGCAGGGGGCAAAATGGTGGCACCTCCACCGCCTGAGGCGGACTCCCTGTTGTGCGAAATGGGAAAGTAGCCACCGGTGGAGTTTCAACTGGACAGGGTCTCGACGGGGCCCCTCTCGCGGGTGCTGCATCTTCCCCTGAGGTTTCCTGGGATGACGAAGTGCTCTAGTCCCCCTAAGGACCGTCCCTTCGAGCCTTCTTCCGAATCGCTGACCTTGTGAGAAGGGCTTGTGCTACCCTCTTCTCAGAAGTCTGACGGAGCCAGCTCACACTGAGCTTCATTCTGCCACCTACAAGCAGAAGAACTCCTTTCAGTCGACTGAGCTACAACAAAACTAGAGGAAAGGGAGCAGAAATTTCCGTTACTATACCTAATGCGGGAAATTTGCTAATTCCCGCAAGATGGAGATTTCTCTCCTCCAACAACTCCCAGATAGGGGCGACTTCTGAATTAACCAGGAGATCGTAGTCCGACTCATCAGCCACCAAGACCTTCTTCCCATCATCGGCGGTTAAGCGAGGCTTCTTCCAAACAGTGTCGAAGCCCTATGGATCGAAGGACAATACGAACACAAAAATGGGTTTCCACCCATGGATGGCACTGGGCATGTCCTTGATGACCTTGCGGCCTGGTCGAAGGCCAATCACCCACCATCCGTTGCTATGAAAATCTCTCTTGAGTACAAAAAGGGCCGTGAATAAATTGGTCCTAGGTTCTATGTTTACGATGCTGCATAAGACCAGAAACCCGCAGATATTCCGAATGCTGTTCGGGGTCAACTGCGTCGGCACCACTTGGTACAGGCGAAAGATTTTGATGAAGAAAGGGTACAGGGAAAATCGAAGGCCAGCCTTCAAATGATCTTCGTACACGGTTAGGCACCCGGGGGGAGGTTTGTTCACCCGTTCCTCGGGTTCGGGAAGGACAAAAGGGAACCCCTCAGGGGAGCGATAGCATTCCCGAAGAAAAGCCATCTTCCCCTGAGAAACCGAACTAGAGATCGACTCCAGACCTACTACATCGCCGGCCCTCGAGGGCCCTACTTGTTCCCCCTGGCTTTCTACAGTTTCTTCCATGATAAAAGAATGAAGCAAAGAGTCAGAAGGAAGATTCTACCTGCGGAATATACTGGTAGTCCAGAACAGGGAAAGCGAGCGAAGGATGAGACGAGGTTGAAGAAGCTTCTTTAGCCGGACCTTCTCCCTTTCCCAAGAGAAAAACAGGAGTCTCTGAAGCCCTGCCAGGTTGATTTGACCAAAGGTTACCCAGGGAGGTAACCCGCCTTCAACTAACCGCTAGGATCGAGCGCATCCATCATCCAATGGACATGGAGAAGCCGTCACAACCATTCAAATCTTAACCAAAAGATTGGGTGAACTATCATGCAACAGAAAAAAAGGACGGTCCCAGGGCCGCTTGCTCTCTCCCTCTCCCCCAACCAGGGAGTGACAGCTGTCCACCACCTGATTCCCAAATCGCCCGGCAGCCATGATGGGCAGTCCAATCAGAGATCCCATAATCATCCACTACACTATTCCATGGGAGGAAAACGACAAAGCATTAGTACTCTTACTTCTCGAGAAAAACCTTTGCTTCGAAAACTGAGAGTAGGGGGACAACTGTCGGGATATCCCGGTTCAGGTACGAACCGAACACTAGTTCGGTTTGCCGAAGACCTTTTCTCCGAACCACTAACTTCGGACTATGAGAGGTCAGGCCAACTACAAGCAACTCAAGGCTTCTCACCGGTCTACGACATTCGAGGGCCAGATCTTCAGATGATGTCTTCGGCCCTAACCGAAGACCAAGCCTCTCGACGACTTCCGAAGACATGCTCTTCGATCCCTGCTGGAGATGCAATCTCCGGCTCTGGGTAGACACCAAGTCTTCGACCGATGCAGAGGACGAAATCTCCGACCGAGAATCTCCCTAAACAGGAGAAATTTGAAGATGGGACCACAATCTGGTCCAGATAGGCAACGGTAACCAACGGTTACTATCGACAATCTCCATGCCACGATCATGGCGCGTAACTCCACCAACCACATCTCCGGTCTGGCCGGAACCGCTCAATGACAACCCATGATCGCTAATCATGGGAAGAAATTAACTCCCCACAATCACCAGAAAAAGAGCAGGGCCGCAGGTCGAACGTCTCCATTTAAAATAACTGTACGGAAAATTGCTCGAGAGGTACGCGCAGACACACATACTCGTACACTTCTCTAAGAGCCTTTCTCTCTCGTTCCCGACATTCTTCCCCATTCTGTGGCTGGGATCTGCCTCTGACTTAGGCATCGAAGTGTCCCCCACCGGAACGACTCCGACAAGGGACCTATTTTGTAGGTGAACCAGGGAGCGGTCCTGTAGTACAGCAGCTCCGACCGGCCGATACAGGAACTCCACGCCAACAAATTGAAATAAATAGATACTTTACTTGAGATTCTTTCTTCATTTAAGACAAGATGAACCTCTTTTCTGATCGGGATTCCTACATCAAGAAATCCAGCATGAAGAGATCTTCATTTGGGAATTGGCTTCTTCGTCGAGAGATAGGTTTTAGAGATGGAAGAATTTTTTTTTGACTTGTCTTCTCCAAAATTACCAGCATGAGGCGTGGAAGAATCAAAGTTCGATGGCCCTGTTTTTCTATAAAATAGAGAGAAACCCTTAGCTTCTTTGGATCCCCGTTATGTCCCAATAGGCCCCTAAGTTTCAATTGATCTCTATTCATCGCAGCTCTTGGTCTCGCTCTCTTGGTTCTCGATTTATTTATGCTCTACTTTCAAAGGCACTTATAATTTTATTTTTTATTACTTAGAAAAGTATCATTCTCTTGATTGATTGCCATGGCCAAGAAGGTATTGATTCATATTTTATATTATCTTCTCTTGATTAGTAGCCAAGACCAAAAAAGGTATTGTCATTCGGATTATTGTAACCTCTGGTTTGGTATTTTATTGTACCTCTTTTGTGATTATTCTGGGACCATTTAATTTGAAAATTTGTATTGCCTTTGTACCCAATTTTGGGATAGTTGTATAGTGGATTGCTCCTCCTCCAGTTTGATATTCTTGTCCATCTTGTGCTTATTATTTATACCTATGATGTGTTCGATGAAATGTCTGAATGAAAAAAATATTAAATTAAAAGCCTAAAGGCTCCAATCTACTACGTGTAACCCCAACAATTAGCATCAAAGATTTTGGATGGCTAGTGATGGGTAATAAAGTTCCTCAATTGCTAATGATTTGGCATCTGTTTCTCGTTCTACTATCGCAAGACATCAAGTGGTTGTATTTGATGACACAAATAATTTATTTTTATTTAAGATAAAAATGAAATATTTGTTGGTCAAGAAAGGAGAAATAGCTCTCAAGGATATTCATACAATTCTAGGCAATAATCAGGCCACCAAAGAGGAAACCAATGAGAAAGTACTAGGGATTCTATTTTCAGGTTTGAGCACATGGCTATAAATGGATCTTTAAGAAGAAAAGAGCTATCCTCAAAATATCAAATATAGGACCAGGTTGGTGGCTAAGGACTAAATCAATAGAAGGATATTGACTACAAGGAGGTACTTTTCCTATAGTCAAACACTTCTATTTGTATATTACTTGCTTTTATTATTTTTCAAGATTTAGAATTAGAATAGCTAGATATGAAGACAGCTTTTCTACATGGTGACTTAGGAGAGTAGATTTATATGCAACTGTCACCTGGTTTCGAGGCTCCGATAAAAAAAATCATATATGCTTGTTCAAGAGATCATTGTATGATCTCAAGCAATCTCTAAGATAATGATATCGCAAATTTGATAGGTTTATTATTGATCATAGATTTAACAGATCTTCATATAATAATTGCGTGTATCATCAATGGCTTTCAAATGGATTTTTTTTACTTATTATTATATGTGGATGATATGATGATTGCAGTCAGAGATATGCCAGTCATCCAGAAGTTGAAAGCTGAGCTCAGTACTGTATTTGAAATGAAGGATCTTGGACTAGAAAAGAAGATAAGTGGGATAGAGATCATATGTAATAAGCAATGAGATATACTCTTTCTTACTCGGCATAGTTATATTAAGAAAGTCCTAGACAAATATAGTATGCCTATAGCTAAGCTAGTCATTATTTTCTTTGTCGATCATTTCAGATTATCTGGAGAGACTTTTCTCAAATTGAGGATGGAAAGAGATATATTTAGAGTGTTATATGTGAGTACAGAAGGCAACATCATGTACGTAATGATTTGCACTCAACTTGACATTTCACAGGTAATAAGTATAGTGAGCAGATACATGGATAAGCCTGAGAAGGCTTGCTGGTCAGCCATGAAATCTATATTTAGATATCTGAAAAGCATTTCTAGTTTGGGATTGATATTCTCCGGACAAAGTAGTTACATTATTACAGGATTTTATAATTTTGATTATACATGTAACTTGGATTGGAGAAGATCATTGATTGGATATGTGTTTACCCTTTCTGGTTATGCAGTCAGTTAGAAAGATACTTTGTAGTCTATAATTATTTTGTCTACTATAGAGATAAAGTATATGGCATTAATAGAGGCTGCAAAAGAAGCTATCTGGCTAAGAGGGTTGGTACAGAATTTAGATCTCAAGTAAAATTATTTGAATATTTACTATGATGGTCAGAGTGCTTTACATCTTACTAGAGATTAAATATATCATGAACACACTAAATATATAGATATCAGGTATCACTTCATTAGATATTTGGTGAAGGATAGTGATATCCAGCTTTAGAAGATTTGTAATATTTATAATTCGACTGACATGCTCACCAAACCAATTTCACTAGTTAAGTTCAGGATTTTTCTGAACTTGATCAATGTGAGCACGTGTTGATGCCCTTTGGGGCTTGTGATGAGGATGTTTTATAATCCATATCTAATAGAGATACATTATTTATCGCAAGGAGAAGGATTGTTAAATATCATGAGTTGCTTCAAATAATAATCAATAGTTAATAGGTTTATTTGTAAAAGAGACTAAAAGTTTCTTATTCAATTACTATTTGGTTTCATTCCATGATAGACTTGTCTCGGGCATGAATTTTCCCATCGATAACTTTTGTTTGAGATTTCTTCTTCACCTGGGGATGCTTCTTCACCACAAGTTTGGGTGGAAATAGATGAACACTTAAGATTCTTTCTTCATTTGGGACCAAATGACCCTCTTCTCCGATTGGGATTCCTACTCCGAAAAATCTGGCATGAGATCTCCATTTAGGAATCGGCTTCTTCAATGAGAGATGGGTTTTGGAGGATGGAAGATTCTTCTTCTCCTCCGAAATTACCGACATGAGATGTGGAGAAATCAAAGTACGATGACCCTGTTTCTCTATAAAATAGAGAGACGCCCCTTGACTTCTGTAGATCCCTGTTATGTCCCAATAGGCTTCTAAGTCTCGATTGCTCTCTATTCGTTGTAGCTCTTGGTCTCGCTCTCTTGGTTCTTGATCTGTTTATACTTTGATTATCGAAGATACCTATTATTTTATTATTTACCATCCAGAAAATATCTTTTTCTTGATCGATTATCATGGCCAAAAAGACATTGATCCATCTTTTAGATTATTTTTTCTTGACTCGTAGCCAAAGCTGAGAAAGATATTTTTGTTCAGATTATTTTTGTCTCTTATTTGATATTTTATTGTACCTTCTTTTTTGGTTATTTTGGAATCCTTTAATTTGGATATTTGTATTATCTTTATATTTAATTTTAGGATAGTTATATAGTGGATTGCTCCTTCTCCGTATGGATATAGAGAAATTTATCGAATCACGTAAATTTCAAGTTTATCTTATACTTATTATTTATGTATGTGATATCTTTGATGAAATACTTAAATAAAAAAATATTAAATTGAAAGTTTAAAATAATTCAATCTACCGTGCATAATCTCAACGGTGACAAAAAGTGATATACATGTAGGGCATCTCTCTACAAACCTAAAAATATTGAGAACTGCAACTCGGGGGAAGAAAAAGGCACGGAGAAATGAAGACATGGTACAAGAAAAAGCTTCGGCTACAAGGGTCCTCCCAACGCACTGGGTAACGTGAATTGATGTACCCTTGAAAGCAAATAGCAAAAGATTAAAAAGAGGAATGAAGTCCAAATAAAGTAACTTGGTTCCACCGGACGTCAATGTCATCGTGGTTTTTGGACTACACGATTAGTTTATTAGCGATGCTGCTTCCTAATCTAATCTAATAATTAAAGTACTATTTTAAATCTAAATCAACTTATTTTATTATATATTTTATAATTTTAAAAAATAATTGAATGTTCTAGAGGTTAGATATATTGGAAGAAAGGATTTGAAAAAATTGTAATTTCACTTTTTTTATAATAAAACTTTTGTATCATCTAATGTAGGCCAATAGGTCAAACCATATTAATATTATATATTCTCTTTTTTTTTTTTTTTTTGCCTTCTTGTTTCCTAATTGCTTCTATCAATCCCAATAAATGCAATACCGATCTGTTCCTACTTTATTGATATTAAAAATATTTTAGAATTAGAATCAAAATACTTTAGAATTCTAAAATATTCTCTTATATATTTTTTATATATAACTTTTTTATTTTATATGTATATATATATATATATATTGTAAAGTAAGTTTTGTTAAAGGTGTGTAAAGAGTTACGAGTGTAGAAGTATTTAGATGGGAAATACCCTGCCTCTTCGATTGGCCAGCGTGGCCTCAATTCCCGACGATATCGGTTCTTTTTTTCCATTTTCTTTTCGATTTCCGCCTCTCTCGCCCTCCACCTTTCGGCTCCTTTTAGTCGACCGTAGCCTTTTTGACCGTGATACCATGGACACGGTACCCTTATCCAAACAATAGCGGTCTTTAGTGGCAGAGATGCTGCACGGTCTCCTCATTCGACCCCACAAATGCCGGCCACGGCCGTGGGCTCCACTGATCAGGAGATGATCTCAAGCATGGCCGCCATCTTGGGCCACTCGCCGGAAATGAGATAACTGCAGACGAAGGCGGAGGAGGATGATGTGCTCGATGTACGTCAGCAGTAGCAAGGCAAAGAGGTAGTGCTGGTAGTCGGCAGCAGAGACTTGGGTAAGTCCATATACCAATTCCGTATGTTAAGTCCTTCTGCAATCAGTCTGAAAGATCGACACTAGAAATCTATATTTTTGCAGATTCTAATCAAAGGGTTAAGACAAGTTCAGATGCTTCTTGACCAAATGTGGGAAAGGTCACCAAGTTCTGACACAAATTTGTTGATTTTTTTTTTGAAGAAATATTTATGATAAAGGAGGCTGGAAAAGCTGCCACCGGACTTCATTGAATAGCAGAGTATTTACAGAATGAGAGAAAAGAGTTGGAAGTCTTAAAAATTGAGGGTTAACAGAGTAGAGTTTCAAAAGAGTTAATACGGAGGGAGAATTGACAAAAAAAAAAAAAAATTACAGAGAGATATGTTTGACGGAGAAAAATGCTATCACCAGAAATGCATGCTTCGGCTGCTGAATGCCGGAATATTCGAGCTTAAAACTACGCTGAAGAGAGTGGTGTTGGAGATGAAGCATTCGGCCCAGAAAAAACAAAGGAACCATCTTATGCGAGAGCATAACAAGCAGCCAATTTTTTTTTTTTTTTAATAATAAGGATGGAGGCTAATTAGACCATCCCAGCTATTATAAAAAGTGCAAAAAAAAAAATATAGTAGAGAAAAAACTAGTAATCAAGAAGTATGACCAGGATTCATAAAAATTGACTAGAGCTCATAAAGACCGACCAGAATTCATAGAGATCGACCAGAACACATAAAAGTCGACCATATCACATAAAGACCGACCAGAGCTCATAAAAGCCGACCAACTCATAAAGTAGAGTTCGGATAACGGAATGGAGAGTTCAAAGAAAAAGAATAAAAGTTAAATTTGCATGGTTTAGGATAGCCTTAAACTTGCTTACCTCGGAGATCTCCTCTTATCTCTTTTTATAGGAATTTATCCAAACAAAATGGTTAGAATAAGTTTTCTTATAACTAATTGCTATTAGGGAAGTTAATTAAGATAACATCCCCTCAGCTAATTTAGTTACTGTTGACCTTCTCTCTTAAGGACCGGTAGCTAAGCTTGATGTCACCGATGGGTGTTGTCCGTTGAGGATAATTTCTTGAAGATTCTGTATTATGGCTGTCAGTGCATCCATTCGATTCAGGAGAGCCTCAATCTATTATAATAAACGGTTTCAAGAAGAGACATAACAAAGTGACATGACAAAGGGTATTACAGAAAAGAAGCTAGACTTGCCAATTTGTTCACAACAACACATAATCATCATTATCAAAAGAGACAAAACTTAAATAGCATTATAGAGAAAGAGCTGGTCTTTTGAGTTTGTTCCATAGCAACACGATCATCAAGCTTCCTTGTAGAAAGGCATTTTCAACTTAAAAAATGCATGAGGATTTTAAGTAGAGTAAATAGTGGATCACTTATTCAAAAAAAAAAATTAATTTATTCCCTTCAAATTTCAAAACAAATAGCTACTAACAATTGACCGCCCGCTGAATGAACCAGTCATTATTTGTTCTTGAGTCTCCATTTTGATCAAAGATCTTATAAATTAATAGACCATCTCTTTAGTTTGAGTTGAGCTTTGAACGTGAATCAGAGACTCCATAAAAATGGGCATCTAAGATCCTAGTATAAAGCTTATTACAAAGTGCTGGCCACAAGAAAAAAAATGAATCTTTTCTAGAATAGCAGCTCTCCAATAGTTTTTTAGTAAGGACAACGAATGCCACCATAATTCTAGAATGGATAGAAGGAATCAACTGAAAAGCACCCAAAAGGATTTAACTTTCAACATAGAATATTAGCCAGCCAAGTGGGCCTAACCAGAGAAAGAACATCATTCAATTCTGTAAACTGTACTAACTCATCCCTGGTCAAACAACCTCTTAGATCAATCCTCTAAGTGATCGCCTACTCCAAAATAAGTTAATTGTAGCTTGCCTTTTGACCGCTTTATCATACAATACAGTAAAAATGAAGCAAAGAGGGGAGAGTCAATCCATGCATCCTCTCAAAATTAGATATTATGTCCATTTTCCTATTTGAAAAAGAGGCAATTTCAAAAGCTAACATTTGCTTGCAAATATCCTTCCAAATGGGTGATATTTTTGAGAGGAATATCTTTGTTCTCATACCAAATTTATCTCTCCTATAGTAGGCTCCTCGAACTTGCCTAAACCATAGGCTATGAAAGCTAGAGGTGGTAATTTATAATCTGACCTGCCAACCTGACCTATGTTCAACCCATCATAAATATATTTAGATTTAAAACAAATAGGTTCGGATTATGAACGGGTTGAAATGGATCGGGTTCAGGTTTTTTAGGCCTGACCTATTTAACCCATTTAATATACGGGTCCGGTCGAATCGGGTTAGATAAATGGGTTATCTATTTATTAAACAGGTTGGATCGGGTTGGGTTGGATAAATAGATTATTCAATTATTAAATGAGTTAAATAGGTCAGGTTGGGTCGGGTTAATAGGTTACCCATTTAATAAATGGGTTAAATAAATTGAGTCGAGTTACCTATTTATTAAATGGATCAGGATCAAGTTTGAAATTACAACCCATTTAAACAACATCCAAGTTCAGGTAGAGGCTTTTTTGACCCGACCCATATATGACCCAACCTGACCTGATTGCCACCCATAATGAAAGACCAAAAAAAATTTCCATGCCCACTTGGCAAGTAAAGAAAGGTTCATTTGTTCCAAATTCTTAATTCTCAAGTCCCCTTACTCCTTGGATCTGCAAGCTTGATTTCAATCACTACAAGAAAATAAAATATTAGCAACGACTAATTAGCCATCACTAATAACAATTTTTAACTACCAAAAAATCAATCAAAAATTTTTTTCGATGCTAATATTATTAGTGGCTAAATAGCCAGTATTAGCAATGGTGAAGCCATTGCTAAAAATTTAGAATTTTTTTTTTTCAAATCTAGAAAATAATTATTAGCTACAAGATTTTGATCATTAGCGGCGACAAAACTTTAAATTTTTATTTTTTGAAAATAATTATTAGTGACATAAATTTTGTATTAGCGATGGTATTTATCATCGCTAATACAGAAAATTGATGCATTACCGATGATAGAATTTACCATCGCTAATGCTGTGGGTAGTACATTTTCTCATAAAAAACTCCACCCAATCATAATTTCAAAAGTTTTTCCTTTCCTCTCTCCTACCTCCCTTTCCTGACATTCTCCCTTCCTTTCCAATGCTCCTCCCTACCGGTCACTACACCCCCCCACCCTGCTCCTCGGTGCTCCCTCTTACTAGCTACGACACACCCCCACCCCCCAAGTGCTCCCCTCTACTTTTCGCCACACCCCCCCACGCCCCTGGTTTTCCCCCCACCGATCACCACACGCCCTCCTGGCCGGTGCTCCCCATACTGGGTGCCACACCCCCTAGTGCTCCCCCTTGCCGGTTGCCACACCCCTCGGTGCTCCCCCTATTAATCGGGTGCTCCCACTGTTGGTTCTTACCTCCCCGGCTTCCTGTGCTCCCCCTTCCCATTCCCCCCTCCCGATGCCCTATGCTCTCTACCAATTCTCCCTCCCCTATGCTTCCATCCCCTTGGCCACATTCCTAAGCCGACATCCAGTCCCTATGCTACCATCCATGCACTATCATCCATTCATGTACTTCAGTCACTGTGGGCCTGCCTATTTGGGATTATATGAGTATTAGTGATGATAATGGTGACAGTAATGGAGCCCTCACCGAAAACATATTAATTAAAATTAATTACTTATTTAATATATATATATATATATATGTTAATTTAATTAGTTAATTAGTTATTTAATTAATTAATTTATTAGTTATTTGTTTTAATTAAGTAGTTGTTAATTTAAGTAATTATTTATTTATTTATTTAATTAGTTAGTTATTTATTTAATTAATTAACTATTTAATAATTAATTTATTTATTTATTATTAGCTAATTAATTAATTATTTAGGTGTATACGGATGTGTGTCTTGTATGCACAGGACTCGGGTCTCAACATGCAAAGCACGAGCTGGGATCCAAAGCTGCTTTGGTGAAGAGGCTTTAGTAGCATTGCTGTGACAGTCAATGGTGCCATTTCCATATCTTAGGATATTCAGGAAGCCTTTTCGAGTCATACACAAGAAAATATTATAAAAGCTATGAAGACCAATGAGAAGGGAAGGAGCACGAAGCCTCAAGCATGCTTGGAATGCATCCTCATACATTCTGAGCCAACTCAGAGGTGGATTATTTACTCGATCATCGGGTTCGAGGAGTTCTATGATGAACTCCCCCAGACTTCATACTGAATTCCAATCTGAGCCTAGTCGTCCAAGCCTAGTATGGATCAGTATTCATCATGCCCAAATGTCTCCAGTCCGATGTGTCCCTTTATTGGTTTTTAGGATTTTTGGATCCTACCCTTCCAGAATCCCTCTTCTTCGATAACTATTCACTCCCTGAACTCTCAAAACCTACCATAGCAAAAAAAGAAATAAGAAAAGATAGACCCACTTGAAAAAGGAAAAGCAGAAGACGAAGATGACAAAGGACTGCCTGAAAAGATTCTCGACAGGAAGATCAAAAGAGGGAAAGAGAAAAAGTAGAAGCCAATTATTGGAGCTAGAGGCAGCATGAGGATAAGCAAGAGAAGAAAAGCAAGTGAAGAATGAAAGGAAGAGAAGACACCCCTTTTTGTAGCAAGGGATAGGAAGATTTCAAAATCCTGAGTCACTTTGGACTAATTAATGTACACCACGTGCGATCCCCCATTAGTTCCTTACTACCATTAGTCGTCAAAATTAAATACAGCCTAGCGATCGAGGTATCTGTTACTCTGATCTTGATTTTGATGATTGACAAAATGTTTAAGTATATATGAGTACTAATTATATTTAAGTATATTTTTTAGATCTTAGTACTCATCCATATTGAATGAAGAAATGCTTGTATTTCAGTTGAAGAAAGTCCTTGAATCAATGGAAAATCAAGTATATGGACTTTGGAATTGATATGGAAGAACTTGAAGAGGTTAAAGTTTGATTTTGGTCAAGTTTCAGCAGTGGCACAGGCAAGTGTCGACACCTGGAAAATGAAGTGTCGATACCTGAGGATCAAGTGTCGATACTTGAAGAGTGAAGTGTCGACTCAAGGCCTGAGAACAAGAAAAATACAGAAATATGAAAAATCAGAATTGGCTGTGAATAGTGCCAAGTGTCGACTCACTGTAGCAAGTGTCGACTCACTGTAGCAAGTGTCGACACTTGCACTGTTCAAGTGTCGACACTTACTGTTCAAGTGTCGACACTTGAACAGTAACGGCTAGTTTTCAAAAGCAGCAGAACTTCTCTAACTTGCTTCAAACGGTGATATTTTCATCCCCAACAGTCATAAATGATTTTTTTATAAGTGTTAGGAGGCTATATAAACATCAAGAATCAAATAGGAAAGTAATCCTTTGGTGAGTTTCTTGAATATTCTTAAAGGATTCAAGAGTTGAGTGATTCAAGCCTTCAAGCTTCCAAGTTTCAAAAGAGCATCCAAAGTTCACATCCTCAAGCATCAATCAAAGGCTTCATTAACTTGAAGACAAGATCTTCATCAACATTCAAGGGCTTCAAAGAGATATTTGCTTTATTTTAGAAAGCTTTTATTGTATTCATTTATACTTGCTCTTGCATTGTTTTAACTTAAGGTTTTTGGTGAGCCTCGAAAACCAAAGAGATTTATGATAAGCCTAGAAAATCAAAGTGGTTGTTGGTGAGCCTTGAAACCAACTAGGATTTTACTTGTGAGCCCGAAGCCAAAACAAGTTGTGTAGATTCTTGGTTAGCCCGTAAAATCAAGGGTAGTTGTTGGTGAGCCTTGAAACCAACTAGGGTTTAACTTGTGAGCCCGAAGCAAAAACAAGTTGTAAAGGTTGTTGGTGAGCCTAAGTTATAAAACCAAACTTAGTGAAATTTCCTAGGGATTCTTGAGGAGTGGATGTAGGTGCTTGGTTGGACTGAACTATTATAAATTCTTTTGTGTTTGTGTGATTGTTTCTTTGTGCATTTACTTTGTTATTTTCTTTGCATATTATCTTGAAGCACATAAAAACATTGCCAAAATACAAGCATTTGATTTGAACTAGCACATACTTGCTTTAGTTTACTATAAATAGTTGAAAAGTTTTAAAAGTCTAATTCACCCCCCTCTTAGGTTGCCTACCTGAGCCTACAATTGGTATCAGAGCAGGTGCTCTGTTTGAAAATCTAACGATTTTGAGCTAAAGATCATGGCAACCCTTGTAGGTATTAATGTTAGACCACCGTTTTTCAATGGCACAAATTATACTTTTTGAAAAACTCGCTTGTGCATCCATATTCAATCTATTAGTTATTATCTTTGAAAAATTATTGTTAATGGTCCTTATATTCCTTCTATTTTGGTTAATGGTATTTCCATTCCAAAGCTCGAAGAGGATTAGAATGAATATGACATTAAACAAACTGGAATCAATGCTAAAGCAATGAACTTGCTTTATTGTGCATTGGACTTAAATGAATTTAATAGAATCTCGACATGCACATCGGCAAAGAAAATATGGGACACACTTGAAGTTACTCACGAGGGTACTCTTCAAGTGAAGAATTCTAAAATTAATTTACTTGTACATTCCTTTGAAATTTTTGAAATGATGCATTATGAATCTATTTCTGACATGTTTACTAGATTTATGACTACTATTAATGAATTAAAAAGTCTTGGCAAAATCTATACTAATGCTGATTTGGTGAACAAAATTCTTAGATCCTTGCCAAAATCATGGGATCCAAAGGTGACGGCGATCCAATAAGCTAAAGATATAGAAACCTTACCTTTGGAGGAGCTTATCGATTCACTCATGACCTATGAGTTGAACTTATGGCAAAAGGTAGTGAAAGCTGATGTAAAGAAGAAGATAATAGCCCTCAAGGCCAAAAAGAAATTCAATGCAATTATGGCAACTTGGAGCGATAGCGAAGATTCAAGTTCGGATGATAAAGTTGCCCATCTTTGCTTCATGGCAAATGAGGAAAAGGTATGTTCTGAAAATAATTACGATTTTACCTTTGATGAACTACATAATGCATTCAATGATCTTGTGCATGAATATAAATTGCTAAAAATTGAGCATAAGAAATTAAAAAGGCATGTAGATTCTTTCTCTCTTGAAAACACCAATCTTGCTGATAAAAATAATGATTTAAATGCCAATATTGATATTTTAAAAATTGAAAAGAATATTTTTTCTAAAGAAAAAGAATTTTTAGAAAAAGAAAATATTGTTTTGAAAGATTTATATGATAAAGTTTTGAATAAGAAAAATATCTTGATTGAAGAAAAGAAGCAAAAATTTTTGAAAAATTTGCTTATTCCTTCTTCTAATGTTGCATGCTTTGATTGTGATAAATTTGAGTTTAATGCTTATCCTTCAAGATTAAGAAAAGTTTGGGTTCCAAAAGAAACTGTATTTACTAATCCTAAAGGATCCAAGAAAGTTTGGGTATCAAAATTGTCTACTTAGTATATTTTGCAGGAATGTCTTGCAACCCAACATGAAGAAAGAAGTTTTTGAAAAATGGGTGTACAAGACAATTTGAAGAAGTGGACAAGCTATATTTTGGACTAAATAGTAAAAGGAAGAATTATGTATATTAGTAAATTCTAAACATCTCCTTCCACAAGTGAAAATATAATTAAATTATTGTTATAATTATTGCATTAATTATTTTGAAAAATTATTTTAAATGTTTAATTAGAATCAAGTTTAGATTTACAATCATTGGTTATGATCATGAACTTTTTTATATTGATGAATTTCATGCTTTCATGATTAAACTAGTGATTGTGAGACCTTCACTTGATTTTGATTAATGTATTTCATGAAAAATACTTTTTAAAGATGCATATTGCTTTGAAAAATGTTTTAATTGATTAATTAGAATCAAGCTTAGACTACTAGTCATTTGTTGTGATCATGACCATTTTGATGTTGATGGATTTTATGCTCTCATGATCAAACTTGTGATTATTAGACCTTCACTTGATTTTGATTAATATAGTTTTTAAATTATTTCAAGTGAAATGCTATGATTTATGTGTTTTCATTTTTGGCATTTATGCATAATCTAGAAATGATTCGGATCAAGTATAGAACTAGTAGTTAAGGGTTACAATTAAAAAAATGTATGCATATTGATAAATCCTTGCTCTAGTAGCTGGACTTGATATCATATTACTTCTAGCATTTGTATGGATATCAAATCATTTTAAATAAAAATCATGCTGAAAGTTTTTAAGTGGTATAAATGCTTTGTATTTTGAAAATCATGAATATCTTGAAAAATTCAAATCCATGGTTTCAGACTTAGAATTTATGTTCATATCTAAAAATTGTCTGAAATTATGATGCATGTGCTCTCATGTTTTATTCCTCAAATGAATGTATATTTTTAAGGGGGAATAACATTCAGGGGGAGCATCTAAAGATTTGTTATCATTATGTATATATTGAATCATTTCTTGCATGTGCTTATCATTTTATCGTATCATGGTCAATTTGTATCATATTCAATTGATATCATAATTATTTGATTTCATGTATTGACTTTGATGATCTACTTGCTATTCTTTCCACTTTCATTCTTATTTTTTATTGCCTTTCATCCTTTTTCATAATATCAAAAAGGGGAGAAAAATGTTAAATATGAAAAGGGAAAGATTGGATAAACATGATAAATCATATGAGAAATGAAAGAAAGTGCAAAAGGGGGAGAAGAAAGCAAAATTTTTAATCTTAAGGAAAGAATTAGTAAGGGAGAGATTGTCTTAAAAATTTTGCATATTTTGAAAAATATTTTAAAAATTTTTGAAAAATCTTTTGAATCATATTTTGAGGGGGAGCTTGGTGCTTATTGATTTTGAGCTTACATGTTTATCTTATTGTTAATCTTTTTAAGCTTACCCTATGCATATACTTAAAGATTTTGTCATCATCAAAAAGGGAAAGATTGTTAACTCTGATCTTGATTTGATGATTGACAAAATGTTTAAGTATATATGAGTACTAATTATATTTTAAGTATATTTTTCAAATCTTAGTACTCATCCATGTTGAATGAAGAAATACTTGTATTTCAGTTTAAAAAAAGTCCTTAAATCAATGGAAAATCAAGTAGATGGACTTTGAAATTGATATGGAAGAACTTGAAAAGGTTAAAGTTTGATTTTGGTCAAGTTTCAACAATGGCACAGGCAAGTGTCGATACCTGGAAATGAAGTGTCGACACCTGAGGATCAAGTATCGACACTTGAAGAGTGAAGTGTCGACTCAAGGCCTGAGAACAAGAAAAATATAGAAATATGAAAAATCAGAATTGGCTGTGAATAGTACCAAGTGTAGACTCACTGTAGCAAGTGTCGACACTTGCATTGTTCAAGTGTCGACACTTACTATTCAAGTGTCGACACTTACTGTTCAAGTGTCGACACTTGAATAGTAACGGCTAGTTTTCAAAACTGCAGAACTTCTCCAACTTGCTTCAAACGGCTATATTTTCATCCCCAATGGTAATAAACGGTTTTTTAAGTATTGGGAGGCTATATAAACATCAAGAATCAAATGGAAAAGTAATCCTTTGGTAAGTTTCTTAAATATTCTTAAAGGATTCAAGAGTTGAGTGATTCAAGCCTTCAAGCTTCCAAGTTTCAAAGAGAGCATCCAAAGTTCACATCCTCAAGTATCAATCAAAGGCTTCATCAACTTGAAGACAAGATCTTCAACAACATTTAAGGGCTTCAAAGAGATATTTGCTTTATTTTATAAAGCTTTTATTGTATTCATTTATACTTGCTCTTGCATTGTTTTAACTTAAGGTTTTTGGTGAGCCTTGAAAACCAAAGAGATTTTTGGTAAGCCTAGAAAACCAAAGTGGTTGTTGGTGAGCCTTGAAACCAACTAGGATTTTACTTGTGAGCTCGAAGCCAAAACAAGTCATTTAGGTTCTTGGTTAGCCCGTAAAATCAAAGGTAGTTGTTGGTGAGCCTTGAAACCAACTAGGGTTTAACTTGTGAGCCCGAAGCCAAAACAAGTTGTAAAGGTTGTTGGTGAGCCTAAGTTATAAAACCAAACTTAGTGGAATTCTCAAGGATTCTTGAAGAGTGGATGTAGGTGCTTGGTTGGCACCGAACCACTATAAATTTCTTTGTGTTTGTGTGATTGTTTCTTTGTGCATTTACTTTGTTATTTCCTTTGCATATTATCTTGAAGCACACAAATACATTGCCAAAATACAAGTATTTGATTTGAACTAGCACATACTTGCTTTAGTTTACTACAAATAGTTGAAAATTTTTAAAAGTCCAATTCACCCCCCTCTTGGGTTGCCTACCTAAGCCTACAGTATCCACCAAATCCATAAATCAGAGTCCATGATTATGTTTATCCATAAATCGCTGTTGACTTCATTCACTATGGATATTCTAACTCTTTCTCCATCTTAAGTTATATCATTTGCACGATTATGAACTAGCCTATTATCACCAAAAATCAATCTTTGGTCATGGATTAATTCATATTTTAATGCATATAAACCGAACAAAGTGAATAATTCATATGCATTAAAATATGAATTAATCTACAATTAGAAATTGCCCTTGGTGAAATTAGGCCAACTCATAATGCAAATGATATAACAAAAGATGAAGAAAGAGTCTATAGAGAATGAAGTCAATAGCCGAGCAGATGAGATAGTACAAAGGAATTTGCAAGCACACCGATATGATAATTAAATATTTATTTATTTATTTAGATATTATTTTAATTAATTAATTAGTTATTTATTTAATTAATTAGATACTCGGCATGCAAAGTATAAGCTAGGATTCTAAGCTGTTTTGGTATCAAGGCATGATGATTGATGCTTACCTTAAAATAAAAGGAATTGGAAATGACCGGTGGAACAGTAGCATTGCTGCTACTATCACCGACTGAATGATAGAGTTGGAGAGGATGTTTTGGTTAAAAAGACTACCAATTTCATGGTTTTAGATAAAAATAGTAATAGGTTCATATCAAAAAATAAAACTAAATATTAAATTTGTAATGTTATACTATGTAAAATACATTTGAAATAATTATCTTTTATCAAAAATTTCTAACTTTGTACCATATCCTAGTTTAACTCTTTATCCTTTATCCAATCTTTTTATTTTCAATTATGGAACCTATTACTAAGATAAATGATATAAACTAGACAACTAGTCATTATCTCCGCCTGTTCTCTTTGTAATCATTTTAAATCTCATATTACCACCCAAAATTATATAATCAATTTAGTGAATCTATTTATTTTTTATTTTTAGAGATTATATATTATGTCTTTTGGAGATCAAAGCCATGCTAGCTAAGGAGAGAGCTCTTAAGAAGAGTGCAATCATGCTACCAGTTTGCATGGTTCTACACTACTCATACCAAAAAATAAACTCTAAAACTTTAGATATTCTTTTCAGACTATTTTATACTCTATTATCTAATATAACATTTTTATATTAGATGTTCTCCAATCATGTTCAGAGGATGTGGGATCACACTACAAAAAAATAATTTTTTGTGACAAATTTTTAGTGATCCCATAATCACACGCAGTAGCTAGTGACCGGCTCTCTAGCTCGGCATTATGGTCGAGGACCCACTTGCTCGAGGCACGTAGGACTCAGTCGGAGGATAGAGCACTCATCTACATTCGGAGCCACCCATAAGTGCTACATCTTTATATTAATATATTTAAGTTTTAATTATTTCAAAGTTAATACTTATTATTATTTTTTAATTTTGTAGTGCATTCAGAGAGCCTGGAGTTTCTCGAATAGTTATCAGAATCATTCATCGATTGATGCTGGGATCGGTGAATGAGTTCTCCAGTTGACCTTTGGGACCCATGATGCAGCCTAAAAGATATTTCCGGTAAGTCAAATATGTTTAATTTTTAAATTCATGAAATATTTATATTTTATTTCTTAATACAAAGTTGCTTCTACTTATAGGGTACTACCAATTTGAGATTCCTAAGATGAGGAGGCTGACTGTCCAATCTTCAAGTAAGTGGCCACACAGGCTCTGAAATGGACTATACAGTCTCAGGCAGGATACCATAGAGCACTCCAGTTCCGAGCACTATAGAAAAATAAAGTATTAATAATGGCTATTTGTGATGGCTAATTAACCATAGCCAATAAAGATATATAACAATAACAAAAATGATGGTAAAAAATACCATCGCTAAAAGTATTAAAGATGAGATTGTAACTATTAGTAATGGCAAATGTAGTCGCTAATAGTTTTTAAAATTTTAAGAAATTTTATTTTTTAAAAAATATTATTAGTGATGAGTTTTAAATTATTAGAGATGGCAAAGGACCATCACTATAAATTTTTTTAATTTTAAAGAATTTTATTTTATAAAAAATAGTATTAGTGATGATGTTTTGATTTTTGGCAATGGTAGTTTGCCTTCGCTAGTTGTGAATACAAAAAATTAGGCATTCCTTATCAATATTAGCGATGAAAAATTTTATCAGCATTAATATCATTATTACCGATGACATTTTGATTATTAGTAATGGCAGGCCACAGTCGCTACTAATTCTCCTTAAAACTGTCTGATCAATCGATTTTTTCTCATTCCCACTTTTGGCTTCCCTCCCGCCTGGTGGCACCTCTCCTTCTTATTGGTTCCCCCATCTCCCATCGGTGCTTGTCCTACCGTCCCCCTACCCAATCGCCAGTTCCCTCTCTCCCATCACCAAGCTCCCTCGTCCCCCGGGTTTCCTCTCTACCACTAAGCTTCCACCCTCAGTGTCTTCACTACCACCAAGCTTTCCCCTCCCCCCTTCAGTTTCCTCCTACCATCGAGCTTCCCCCTATAAGTTTCCTCCCTGTTGCCAAGCTTCTCCCTAGTTTTCTCCCTACCATCAAGCTTCCCCCCAGTTTCCTCCTCCACCAAGGTTCCCACCCATCTAATTTCTTTCCTCTACCGAGCTTCCTCCCAGGTTTCTTCTCCTCGTAGGTTCTCCCTCCCTTGCCACCGACTCTCTTTTTTTCCACCCATCGGTTCTTGCAACCCCATCCTTGTGGCCGCATCCCCAGGCCACCATTCCAAGTCGATGCCATCGTTTTTAAGTCGATACATGACACCATCCTATGCCTTAGTTTTTTTGCAAGTCGGGTCCATCATCCATAGGGCCCACCTATTTTGGATTATGTGAGTATTAGCAGTTATGGTGGCAATGATAATAGAGCCATCACCAAAATTATTTTTTATTTAAATAATTAATCAATTATTTATTTAGTTAATTAGTTATTTATTTATTTAATTAGTTAAGTACTTATTTATTTTTTTAATTAATTAATTAATTATTAGTTATTTAAGTAATTAATTAGTTGTATTTAATTAGTTTTTTATTTAATTAGTTAGATGTTTATTTATTAATTGATTAATTAGGTGAGCACGATGTGTGTCCTGCATGTACGGGATTCGGGCCTCGGTATATAGAGCATAAATTAGGAACCTAAGCTATTTTAATGCCAATGCCTGATGATGGGTGCTCACTTTGGAATTGGAGGTATTATAAATGACTAGTGTTCTAGCTACATAGCTGCTCCCTCGCTATCCAGAAGATAAAGTATTAAGAGGATGTCTCATCATGTTGCTCCTTCTCCAACGAAAACTGATCTTTGGTGATGAAGTCCTAATAGCATCATTGTGATAATCGGTGGTGCCATCCCTATGTCCAAGGCATCCAGGAAGCCATCCCGAGTCATACGAGGGATCCTGTCATTGCTGGTGAGTCATAGAATTTTGGAATTATTTCTGGACTTCTCGAATAAATTATTTAGTAATCATTCTTCTATATTTGACTATCATCATCCTCCTATATTATCATATTTTAATATACATGAACTATTGTTATTGATGAAGTCATATTTTATAATATTATCATATTTTATTATATATAAATATTTGTTATTAATGAATTTATATTTTATAATTATGTGGTAATTTAACTAATTAATTAGGGTTTTTTATAAAATTTATATTGTATAGAACCATAGACCCATATTTTGAATAATGTACACATTCTATGGTACCGTATATTTATTTATTTTTGTATAGGTGGGAAAATTATATATATTAGTCAATTTACTATCCAATTTGGATAGTGTGGGAATTGTAATTAATTCTATAGATAATTATAATAATCAAATGATATATTAGGGTTCGAGAGAAATTTTGGATAATATTATTTTTAGCTTTCCTTGCACATCTTTAGCCATGTGGGGAGGATTAATAAAAAATGCTCCTAAATATTTTTTCGATCCCTATTATATATCATTTGATTATTGTAATTGACTTATAGAATTAATACAATTCTTGAACAAAATGGGACCTAACTTTATCTATTAATTAGTGATATAATATATTTATTATGTTAGTCATTTTAAATGATAAAAAAGGTGGAGGCCATCACTGAGATATAACAATTTAGATATATAAATGGAGGCCATCACTGAGAGGTTCTTGGACTTGGAAAAGAAGTCCATTAAAGGAGAGATGGGGCTTCAAATTAGAGTCTTTGAGCAAGAGTAGTAGTCTTGTGAGAAGAGACATGAGTGTGCATCGTTGGAGGCAAAGCACAGGGAATCAAAGTCCAAAAGTTAATAGCAAGCGAGGAATACTACTCATCAGCCTCTTCAAATAATTGGCAACATTCAAATTATTTATTTAACTCTTCTTCTTCATCCTCTTCATTTTCTTCTTCTTCATCCTTTTTGGATAGATTTTTTTCATCCAAGATGGCGACGAAGAGGAAAGAGATGAAGAAAATAAAGAAATAGAAGAATCAGATAAAGAATCTAGAGGATACCAAATATCTAAACAGATTGATAAGTAGTGCTCCTCATTTAAGATGAATTTCTTAATCTCGACTCCCTATGCTTTGCCTCTGGTGAAGCACTCATGTGCCTCTCATCATAAAATTACTACTCTTGCTCAGGTACTCTTCTTCGAAACCCCACCTCTCCTTTTTGGATTTCACTTCTAAATATAAGCACCTCTTAGCAAAAGCCTCCACCTAAATATCCAAGCTCTTATATTTCATATCTGAAACATCACCTTTATTTGCTCTTATTCTCCCGAGTTTTATTTTTATTGATAGAATGCAAACCCAGATTCCTTGTGACCTTCTAGTATGATTTTATTTCTTGCATTTCCTTGATCATTTTAAATGCTTGTCTTACCATTTTAAATGACAAAATTAATACTAAGCATTCCACCTTATATTTGTATATGTAAAATCCTTAGATAATGTGCCACGAACCATGGTTAGATGGACCATCGAATAGTTGATGTAATAATTTTTGCTAAATATAAGGAGGATGTAAAGTACTTCTGTAATTATACTTTTAGAAATATAGTACTCTTAGTTAAAGAGCAGGCATGTTGTCTTTGTAATAGATGTGTTAATAAAAAAATACTTGATAGGTATATAATAACTATCCGTTTATTTAAGGGTGAATTTATGCCACACTACAAGCATTGGTATCTGCATGGGAAAATGTAGGAGATAATTGCAAGGATACAAATAGAATGGTAGATATGGTTATGAATGCAGCTAGTCTTGAATTTGATTGAGATATAGAGGACAATCCAGAAGCTAATAGCAAAGATTTCTACCATATGCTAAAAGATGCAAATGAACCACTATAGCCGAGATGTGAAATTCACGCTATAATATCAACTATGTCAGAGTTATTGAACTTGAAGGCCAATTGTTATAATATGATGGTAGCAATAATAAAAAAGATGCTACCGAAAGATGAGAAGTTTATTGGGAGCTTCTATGCTTTAAAAAAAATTGTGAAAAGATTAGGCATGGGATACAAAAAGATAGATGCATACCACAATGATTGCATGCTTTTCTATAAGGAAAACCAACTGAAGAGCTCATATGACGTAGATGGTCAAAGTTGAGATAAGAGAGTAAAAATCAGAAGAACATACTATATAAGGTTTTTCAATACCTTCTCCTTACTCCTAGGCTTCGGTGGCTCTATTTGTCCAAAAGTATTACTGGATAGATGAGATGGCATAAAGAAGAGATTCAGAAGTACACCAATATGTGTCATCCATTGGATAGCGAGGCATGAAAAAAATTTGATACTTACCTTCCTTTATTTGCTCAAGAATCATGTAATATCCAATTAAATGTATCTACAGATAGGTTTTCGCCATTCAATCATGCAACAACTTCTCATTCATGTTGACCAATCTTTATTATTCAATAAAATTTGTTGCCTTAGATGTATATGAAAGAACAAATATCTTTCTTACATTATCATTCCTGGACCACGACATCCTAGTAGAAACATTGATATATATCTAAAGTCTCTTATTGATGAGCTGAAATTCTTATGGTCTGATAGTATATATATTTTTAATATATTGAAGAAGCACAATTTTGTAATGAAGGCTGCACTGATATGGACCACTAGTAATTTTTCTACTTATGGGATGTTTCCAGGATGGAGCACTCATGAAAAGCTAGTATGTTCATATTGCATAGAAAATATAAAATCATTCCAGCTTGAGTATAGTCGTAAGCCCTATGGTTAGATTGCCATCGTCAATTTTTTTTTGAATATCATTCTTTTTGAAAGAAGCAGGACAATTTCAGAAAGAATAAAATAGAGAAGGACATGCACCCCAATGCCTTAGTGGATGAAAATATTTCAAAGGATATCCCAAGTTAATGAAGTTCAGTTTGGCATACTATTTGGCAAGGTAGATCTCATAACTGAATGAAGTACAATATTTTCTGGGAGTTGTCATACTAGTTGACCAATTTGATCCATCATAACTTTGATATCATGCACATTAAAAAGAATGTATTCAATAATAATTTCTAACTATTATGAATATTAAAGACAAGATGAAGGATAATTTCAAAATTTGAGCAGATATGAAGAATATATATAAACATCCTATATTAGAGCTGATTGAGGTGTCACTTGAAAATATTTTGAAGCTACAAACATCTTATACCTTAATGAGAGAGCAATTAAAGGATGTATGTGAATGATATAAAAATCTTAAATTTTTAAATGATTATACAAGTAATCTAGCTCGGTGCATTAATATCAAAGATTGTAGGTTCTATGGGCTAAAGAACCGTGATTGTCATGTTTTCATACAATGATTACTATGATTGGTTTGGCATGATCTCCTTTCCAATTCTATATGGAGTTCTTTGACCAAACTTAGTCTTCTCTTCAGAGATATTTGTGCTACCAAATTATCCACTAACTAAATCTCCAGTCTTGAGGCTAGCAGTATAAAGATCATATACAAGTTAGAAAAGATATTCCCTTCTAGCTTCTTCGACTCCATAGAGTATCTCGTGATTTATATAGCATATGAAGCTAGGGTGGGAGGACTAATACAGTATAGGCAGATGTATCCATTTGAAAGATACATGCATAATTTTAAGAAAAAAGTGAAAAACAAAGTCAGAATCAAAGGTTCTATTGTGAAGGCTTACATTATAGAAAAAATTTTAAATTCTAGTCAACACTACTTTAAGCTCGATGTATAGATAAAACTGACTCAAGTTAGTTGAAATGATGATGGTGGCGATGAGAGATCAAAGCGAGAAATTGTAATATTTATCTATCCTACTCATCAATTTGGCTACAAGGTTCATCGGGTTTTAATAGATATTGAATTTCGATAGACGGAGATTATGTTTTGCTAAACTACGAGAAGGTCGATCCATATATTAAGTATCCATCACAATCTTAACTATTAATTACTTATCACAGTATAGTAATCTTATGCATGTTTAAAAAATATGATGGAAAATTGAGACGAGACAACCTGAGAATAAGTGAGTAAGAAATTTTTGCATGGTGCTCACAAAACTTTGCAGATTGGTTCTATCAACTGGTGAATGTCCATTATCATTTTATCTTTTTTAATTTTTTTTAATTTATTCTTTTTATAATATGCTGGGCATGCAAGGGAAACTCTATTCCTAAAAAGCTAAGACATAGATTACGAGCCAGCAAAACACATGACATGTTATAATGGCTATAATATTAATGATTTTAAATTTCATATCCATGAATATGGATATCATAAGAGCACAATAAATTATGGATATATTAAAGGGCAGCTGGTAGGAAGAGACGGAAAGTAACCACTATGGAATCCTCAAAAGAGTGATCATATTGACCTACATTGGACGTAATAGTGTCATTTTGTTTTAGTGACAATGGTCTGATAATAACAATAGTATAAAGGTTGATCCATGATACGGGCTTATTAAAATTAAACATGGATCAAAAATATATCTCAACCAGTCATTTGTGCTAGATCACCAAGTTGTTCAAGTATATTATACTCATTTTTCATCAAAAAGAGGAAGGAAAGATTGGTAGGTTGTATGCAAGATTAAATCTCAAGCCATTCATTACGCACTCAATGAAGAAAAGCTTCATTTACCAGAATACTTTTAGAAGGATAAAATATTAAAAATTCATTAGTCCTACATAGATGCAGAGTTGGATTCTCTAGGAATTCTTCTACATGATGGCCAGCATGAAAAGTAGATAAAGGTACAAAGAACATACTAGATTGAAATAATTGACAGTTATAATAACCATAACCATCAAGTGTTTTCCCAACTAAACAGGCATAGTTTGCAAGATACCAAAATGTGTACTATAACAATTTCTACAACACCATTCTCTCTCTAGTCTATAGGTGTTACTTGGGATGGCAACCACTCATCAGACAATAAAGACATTCCAATGTTGAAACATCAAGTACAGAATCTTATTCCTTCTTTTTTAAACACTTCATTAGAGTATCTTTTATTACCAGCCCTCCCCTCGCCCTCTCCCTACCTAGAGATGGCAATTTTTACCGATCCGATCGGTATCCGACCTGACCCCATCCTAATGGAGCAGGTAAAACCCGACCCTCCTAATTTATAAACGGATATGGGTTATATAAAAAAATCTAACTCGGGTTCGGGTCGGGTACGGATAGTAGTATGCCCCGACCCGTTTATATATAAAAAAATTATGTTTATAAATATTTAAGTACAAATTGGATATGGGACGGATATACTCGACCGACCCGTTTAGCTTTTAAATAAACTAAATTTTATGAGACCGAGTATACCCGACCTGACCCGATCCACACGTGATTTTTTTATACCCGACCCGACCCAACCCGAGATGGGTATGGGACGAGTATGGGACGGGTAATTTTTTAGCGAGGCGGGTATGGATTTTGAGTGACCCGACCCAAACCCGACCCGTTGCCATCCCTATCCCTACCCCTCCTTCACCTCTACCATCGCCCTCCATCTCTACGCCCACCCCTATCTCACCTACAAGAACAACTACTCCATCCTAACCTCCCTCCCTTCCAATCACATGCCTGTGCATCCCCTTCTTCCCCCTAGTCTTCCCCTTCACCACTACGGCCCAATTGGGCCTCACCCATGGGCTCCCTCTTTTGCTCTCTTCTTTACTCCTGAAAAGCCATCCATCAAAATCTCTAGACTCGTTGACATCTCTTTTGTTCTGATTTATGTTTTTTATTCTAACTGAAAGCAAGGATAATATTGTTATTTCATAAAACTAAGACATCATATTAGGGTCATGTGATAGCATTCCATTAATAGAGATGGGCAGAAGGGACACATTGAAATAGTATAGTAATTTGAAGGGTTTAATTGAGACTTTTTAAAGTAGAGGGGTATAAATGAAATTGAGATAAAGTTGAGGTGGTGTTCCTATAATTTTTTCAAATTTTATTTAAATTATAAAAAGTCACCGAACAAATGGATGAAATGCTTGTAATGGAGGTGATTGATGATACCAAGCTTATGACTAAGTTTTATTGGCTGCCCTTCTTTCTCTCTTAATTTGTATTATTTATTTTTCTTGAAGCAACCTCAATCTTCTCCACCTCGAGCCATTGGAGATGATGCTAAAGTGGCTATCAAGTCTAATAAGTCCCACCAACTATAGACCCGAGGTTGAGTTGAATTTAACAATATTGTCTAAACACCCTATCTTTTCCTAATATATATGTTTTTAGAGGTTGTTATAATAATGCACATAACTCGATACTATAATAAAACAAACTTAGATTTTGCATTACCCTCGCAACCTCTAGAAAACACAATAGCCAACAGCAACTGTTAATTGTTGGTATCGCATTAAACAATAGCTAATAATATATATAATTATAGCTATTTGTCTAAGTCATTGTTAATTTATTGAATAAATATTATTACTAAATGGATTATTAAAAATAATATAACACGAAAGTAAAGCAAACTGCACTAAATTTATTAAAGTTAATCTACCCTTCCAAGAGAGTAACTTACTTTTTTCAATGAGTGGCATCCAAGAGTGCTTTGGTAACCTTTTGTGATAAAGAGAAAGGCCTAAATATTTGAAGGAACAAGACCTATGAAGCAATTCATCCAATTGGCAAAGTTATTAAAGTTATCAAGCATGGAGAGAGAGAATTAACAAGAAATATACTAAAATCTATTTAAGTTGTGATGAAGTCGCCGACCAAACGGATGAAATGCTTGTAATGGAGGTGATTGATGATATCAAGCTCATGATTAAGTTTTATTGGCCATCCTTCCTTCTCTCTTGATTTTTATTATTTATTTTTCTTACAGCAATCTCAATCTTCTTCGTCCCAAGCCATTGGAAATGATGCTGAAGTGGCTAGCAAGCCCAAGTCCAAGTCCCGCCAAGTATGAATCCGATGTTAAGTTGAATTTAATAATATTGACTAAACACTCTATCTTTTCTCAATATATTTTATTTTAGAAGTTGTTATAATAGTACACATAACTCGGTACTACAATAAAACAAACTTAGATTTTGCATTACCCTCGCAACCTCTGGAAAACACAATAACCAACCGCAATTGTTAATTGTTGGTACCACGTTAAACAACAACCAATAATAATATATAATTATAGCTATTTATCTAAGTCATTGTTTATTAAATAAATATGATTATCTAAATGGATTATTAAAAATAATATAATACAAAAGTAAAGTAAACATTATTGAATTGACCAAAGTTACTCTACCCTCCCAAGAGAGTAACTTACCTTTCCAAGATACCAGTTTTGCATTAATTTTTTCAATGATCGGCATCCAAGAATGCTTTGGTAACCTTTTGTGATAAAGAGAAGCCTAAATATTTAACGGAAAAGTCCTATAAAGCAATTCATCCAATTGGCAAAGTTATTAAAGTTGTTAAGCACGAAGAGGAAGAATTAACAAGAAATATACTAAAAGTTTATTTAAGTTGTGAGGAAGTCACCGACCAAACAAATGAAATGCTTGTAATGGAGGTGATTGATGATATCGAGCTCATGATTAAGTTTTTATTGGCTGTCCTTCCTTGTCTCTTGATTTTTATTATTTATTTTTCTCATAGCAACCTCAATTTTTTCCATCCCAAGCCATTGAAGACCACGCTGGCTACCAAGTCCAAGTCCAAATCCCACCAAGTATGATCCAATGTGGAGCCGAATTTAACAATATTATCTAAAAACCCTGTCTTTTTCGAATATATATATTTTTAGAGGTTGTTACGATGATGCACATAGCTCAATACTACAATAAAATAAACTTAGATTTTGCATTATTAGAATACAATTTGTAATTAATATTAGTATATATTTAAAGAATCACGAAGGTAAAAAAATCAAAAAATTATTGTTGGAATCAAAAAAAATCTAGTATTTAATAGTTATGATAACCAAAATGTTGATTAACTCTTATATCAAAGAATTAATTAGGAACTCTAAGATTTAAAAATTATGAAAGTTTAAGAGTCAACTAGAAAAACTAAGAGTCATCTAGATGATCAAGGATTGCATTCATTCATAAGGATAAGTAGGAAGTTATCCTTATATATCTATAAATAAAGTTTAATGTATCGAGTCCATCATAAAAAAAGTATTTTATGAATTTATAATATAAGAGCATCATTTACCATTCTTTCAATATTATTTAAGTATTATAATCAACATGCATTAATTTTTTTTCAAAATACTATCATATTGACATCGGTATGTACGAATACGAGCCTATCACCTTCTATCATGCATTATCCTTGCAACCTCTAGAAAACACGGTAGCCAACAACAATTGTTATTTGTGGGTACCGCATTAAACAATAGCCAATAATATATATAATTATAGCTATTTATCTAAGTCATTGTTTATTAAATAAATATTATTATCTAAATGGATTATTAAAATAGTATAATATCATTTTTTTCCAGTACGGTTGACCAGTATTCACATGGAGTAGTAAACTAAGGCGGAAGAGTTCCCAAAGCGCAAATTTATAAACGGTAAGTTGAGGGAAAAACAAAAAAAAAAGAGTGAACTACCGAAAAAAAAAAATACAACTCATGCAAGCTTCTGCACCATTGAAATTTAAAAACCAAACAAGAAGCAAAGACGTACGTGAATTGTCCAGGGTTGTCGCCATTCCAGTAGATCCGATCGATCAGAAAAGGAGCAACAAGCCAATTGATGATTCATGACCTATCTATTAATTTACAGCCGCCCCTCATATTCCATCATCTTGGATTCGTTGACCCATCACACCCGGGAGATGTCGCTCTGATCCCCCACCTGCACCTCCAGTCTGAGGCTCTGCATGGCCCACTGGCCGGCCGACGACGTCCCGGCACTGCTGGTCAACCCGTTCGACGTGTCCTCCTCGTCGATGGCCACCGCCGGCAGCACGAAAGCCGGCTTGGACGGCGGCACCTCCGGCGGCGGCACCTCCCTGGAAATGATCTGCACGATGGCGTGCGTCTTGGGCCGATCGCCGGGGCTCGGCTTGCTGCAGGCCAGGCCAAGGAGTAGCAACCTCTCCGCTTCCTCCGGCGTGTATCCACTTCCAAGCCGGGGATCGACGGCTTCGAGAATTCGGCCCTCGCGGTGGAACCGCCAGACCCAGTCGACGAGGGGCAGGAAGTTGGGGAGGACCGCGCTGCGGCCGCAGACGACGACGAGGATGACGGCCCCGAAGGCGTAGACATCGGACTCTCGCGTGAACTTGTGAGTAAGGAGGCATTCTGGAGCGATGTAGCCCTTGGTGCCGGCGACGTCGAGGTCGGTGTAGGAGTTTTTGTCGGTGTTGAGTGCGCGGGCGAGGCCGAAGTCGCCGAGGCGGGCGTCGAAGGCGGAGTCGAGCATGATGTTGGAGCACTTGATGTCGCGGTGGACGACCATCCGATTGTACTCGCAATGGAGGTAGTGGAGGGAGGAGGCGACGCCGGCGAGGACGTTGTAGCGGCGGTCCCAGGCGAGCAGCGGCCGGCTTGGGCCGCAGAAGACGTGCTTGTCCAGGCTGCCGTTGGGCATGTACTCGTAGACCAGCAGCAGCACACCGTTTTTGTGGCACCACCCTGCATCACGTAACAAACGGGTATTAGTTTTAGATAAAGAATTTTACAACATCATGAACATGGGTACCTTTTAAAAAATGGTTCTGTACTTCATATACAATTTAGATTAGGATTGGTTATAAGGTGCTAACCTTACATCCTATTATTGGTCAAATCTTTGAATTAATCATGCAACAGATGGGGATTGAATAGAACAGGAGAGAATGATGCAGAACATCCTGTTCATCCATGGTTTATATATATACATGGATGGTGGATGATGAAATTAATTGAAATAAAGAGTATGTATGCGAACTAGTCTTAGGTCACACACCAAAAAAAAAAAAAAAAAAAACCATGTTCGGAATATCATCTGACTTAGGAGATGATGCTGTTCTACAAAAAGAAAATAGATGATCCAGTAAACCAGTCCAATATTACTTAATATACTATATGTAATAAATATATTATTTTAGAAAAAAATTATTGGGTAGACCAAGTTCGATAAACTTATCTAATTAAATCCCAGGATACTTGTACGATGGATAACAGAACGAGTTATCATTCCTGTTTTGATCTTGAACTTGAATAATTTTAAGTATAAGAATGGGTAATATGGACAAAGGATTCCTGTTTTTTTTGTTCTATCAAAAAAAAAAAAAAAAAAAAAAAGCATTATTGTGCCCGGCCATCTAATAATTTTTCTTATTTTGGATTGCTGTAATGATCGCGACCGCTCTATAAATGTCTCGAAAATTGGAGCATAAAAATACACCTACATTCAAGGTTGAATTTAAGTGAAACAGGGACATATGGCTGTACTGAAAAAGATACGCTGTTTAAGGAGATGTGATGTAATTCAAGTTTGAATTTAATTTTGCAAGGAAGCCCATATGTGCTTGTGCAAGGATTGCAAGCAAAAACAAAATCGGGCTCTTTTCGTACGCTCCGGGGTATGGTCTACAAATATATATAGCTATTGAAATCATAAACATGCTATCATATCATGTCAACATCATATCAACTAAGAGAACGTAAAATCATCAAGATCATATCATAGCTGAGCAAGCAAGATGTTTTTAAAAGAATATCTCCTGCATATATATATATATATATATATCTTTACACGATTCGGTCCTTTTTATCCTTGTAAAACAATCTCCGGCAAATATATCCTTGAGAAAATTAGGAAAAGAAGCGGTCCAAAACTCACCAAGAAGAGGGACAAGGTGCTTGTGGCGTAGGCAATTTATGATGGTGAGCTCGGACAGGAAGTCATCCTGGCCTTTGCTGCTGTCCCTCGAGAACTTCTTCACTGCCACCGTTACGTTCTCCGCCTGGAGCAACCCCTGTAAACCTCCCCGAATCCTCCTTGTCCCAGCTTCATTTTCTCATCAAAATTATTGGTAGCCTTCTTTAGTGTCTCGAATTTGAACTCCCTCGGCATCCCAGGGAGGCTTTTGAGCTTGTCACTCAATACCCGGCGGTCAACCACCCCCACCCTCTTCCTTCTCTTAGAACGCACCACCCAGAGCACCATAGCTACTACCACCAGTACTGCCATGAGAGCCAGACCGCCAACAAGGACCCACTTCCACCAGCCCGGGTTCCGGTCGTCAGGGAGCTTTTCGACCGTTATGTTCCAATCCAGCACGCAGTTGAGCTGATAAGTATTGCCGGTGGAGGCCGAGAACCCGAAGTAGGACCACTGTTGAACGTATTTGCTGATGTCGAGCGAGGTGTTGAGGACGGTGAAGTTTGGCTTCGATCGGCCGCGCACGGCCATATAGACCGAGATATGGCGAGAAGTGCCATTGTAATCGATCCATACGGTGTAGTTGATGCCATCTCCTTCGGTGGCGATCGTGATGTTTAATGGTTTCAAGGAGGTACTGATGTTCGAGACGATGCTGTTTAAGTTGAGGCCGACGTGGTTGCTGTCGGGGTCGTCGGCGTAGGACTCCTTCACCGTGTCTAGCTCGACAGCGACGAAGCTGTTGTTGGCGTTGCCGTCCGTGGTGGCGTTGGTGAGGCCAAGATATCCACCAAAGCTGCCCGGCGGGGGTTTCGCGGTGTCGGGAAAGATGACGAAGGCCAAGCCCTCGCCGGGGGTCACGTTGTTCGGTTGGTTGATGTTGATGGAGAAGTTGGTGTTGAAGGAGGCGACGTATAGGTCGGGGTAGCCTCGGTCCTCCCAGAGCTTGAAACGATCCTTAAAGAAGACCCGGCCAGTTTTGTTGGTGTGGTAATTAGCGGCGGGGTTGGAGCTGTCTGGGGTGATTTGGAGGGCGCCCTGGGAGATGTCAGCGTCTTCCTTGATGATGATGTCGGTATTCCGGTTGGCCTCGGTGAAGCTGGGGAATGCGTAGGTCTCGTAGGGGAATGGGGTGGTGGCGTTCAGCTCCGAGCGAGCCTTGGGGAGGAGGTGGAGGAGGAGGAGGTGGAAAAGGAGGGAGAGGAAGGAAGGGTGGCTGATGTATGGTGATTCGATCATCGTAGGAAAGCTAAACCGAAATGGTGATCTAAGAAAAGTTTTAAGGATGGGGAGGAGGGTTGATAGTTTTGGGGTGTTATTATATTTCATCTTAAATAGAATTCGGGGGAGGAGAGAGAGAGAGAGAGAGAGAGAGAGAGAGAGAGAGCCGTTAGATTACACTTTTGGTCACCATCTGGGAGGGTTTCTTCTCTCTTTCCCATTGTTATCATGTTCCTACTTTTGAACATATAAACCTTATTTACATTCTTTAATGAATCTGTCACTTGTGCTGGTCAAAGTCATCGTCTGTGCATTGATATTCTCCGGGAGGTGGCGTGTATTTATCAGTTTGCCTCCGTTTTTTATCGTTTTTCTCTGTGTTTTCCTGCAGAAAAACAACAAAGAATGGTAAGCCAAGCTCGACGATTCCTTCCATGGCTCTTGTAATTAACTCCATTGACCTGCTAATCCAGGTTATTATATTAGTTTGGGTCAAGAGTAGTGCAGATGCTCTGAACTTTGAATTGCAGCAAAATCTTAAGATCAGGTAATTATTACATGGCAAATTATGACTAGAAGCGCAAGTCTAAAGCATGGTATGTCTACCAATGGTGAGGGTGCAGTTAGTTATGAGAAAAGTCTCACAATCAGCTGGCAGGGATTCGAATCTTGGTTTGGACATATTTTGACTGGAAAGTCCGGGAATAAAATAAAAAATAAAAAAATAGTTCGAGAGTAAAATCATAAAAAGAAAAATTAATAAAATAATCCTTGAGTCCTTATTAATGGGTGGTAGTGAAAAAGTTAGGGATATATATAATAAATTCCGTTCACTTGGCTGACTCCAATAGTAGTTAGGTTGACGTACTCATCTTAGGATAGGGAACGGCTGCGAAAAAATAATTAACATGCGTCGTGTATCGAACATTTTCTGACTGGAATTGAGAGACCGTCTGGAGGTGGCCACGCCCGAGATCTCGTCTGGAGGTGGCCACGCCCGAGATCTGACCCCCCCCCCCCCCCCCCCCCCCCCCCACCCTAATTGTTCATCAAAAAAGGCATGGTTTGTCTTGATGCCCTTTGGACATTTGATGGATTATTTTAGCATCAGCCATTAATCAATCCCGTGAGTCGTGACACACCTTCTCAAGCACCTCATCATCAGGCCATCAAAACAAGTAATCCCAGAGGCATAGGACCGGACCCACGTCCATAAGGCCATGATGAATGAATGTTGTTCCACTGTTCCTGCATGCATGTCAGGTTTGTTTTTGGAGCAACGTACAAGGGTTCATCATTTTATTAAACTAGTTTACATTATCTGCAGCTCAAAATAACTTAATTTGTGCCGGTTTATATTACTCATCTGATCATCCCAAAGTCTGTACTCTTAACCAACCTGAAGTCACACTTGAATATATAGTTCAGATACATTACTTGCAGTTCAAGGGTCATATAAATTACGCAAGAAGCACCCCTTGTTCCTTCTGATTTGACTACGGAAAATTTTTTTTTTTTTTTTTTTTTTTTTTTTTTTTTTTTTTGCTACAAAATTTTCTCTGATGATGCTCTGGATCTGAATTTGTCTTAATAAACTGCCAATTTAAAAGTGAACTGCAAGATTTTAAGTTATATTGGAAACCAAATAAAGCTCCAGTCACCAAATTCGTGGCACTTGGCAGTACTCCTATAACCCAAATTGTAGGAATCTGAGATCAGGGTGAGCGTGCCCGCCACCTTCTAGATTAGATAAGGCAGCTTCTAGGAATTCACTAATTGGAAGGTCAGAGTCTCTGGGGCGGGAGGGCGGGGCCTAAAGATCTCTTAGTAATCTACCCTTGGAATAGATCAATACCTGCAGGAGAGACTAAATCGACGCAACGAAGCTTCATGAGAGCTTCCCAGGCTTCCTGTTTGTATTTGTCAAAGGCCAAGCATGCTCTAAAATTTATATCAAAAGACCCCACCTCATTCACTAGTGCTATTTGGACACGTTGCTTACATCATTGTTTTTTTCTGGATGGACCCTACTTACATCATAAGATTGTGAATGACACATCGATCTTTGCATCTTGGGTTGGTCATCCATATGATATAGAACGATAAGAATATGATAATCTTTAGCATAAACTAGTAATTAAGAATTGGCTAATGTTGGTTTTACAGGAAGTGGTAGGTATTCAGAATCTCTAATTATGTCTAGTGAGTTAAAACACTTTCCACGGCAAGCTAAGTTTGATATGCTAGTTAATTTTTATTACATGCCAATTGGCTACAGCATCGATCTTCTCTAATAAGCTAAATATCGGAATCTAATCTTCTATAATTTATAGTGAGTTTTTTTTTTTTTTTTTTTTTTTGGCATTAATTCCCCGGAATATTAGCTCATTTCTTGCCTTGTTTCTTACTTCTTATTGTTTGATTTTGTCAGGGACTATTTAGTTTGGTGTAGTCTCATCAGGGCTTATCCTGTTCTCTAGATTTTAGTGACTTTTTTTTTTTTTTTTTTTTCTTTTTTCTCCTGGGGTTTGAATAGATTTTTTTGTAACTTTTGATTCCCTTTCAATGAGTTGGTAAGGTCCTACATACAAGCCTTCCAAACTGTCTTCGTTGGATAGGGGAGAAAAAGGGTGTGACATGAAGTTTTCTGGTCAAATAAACAAATATTCAGTCTTTCGTGCGTCTAAACTTAATGAGCTCGCAGTACGGGCCCGTGGAAGGTCAAGCAACCTTGCCCCTCCATCCAACCACATGTAAAGTATCCCCGCAAGATTTCTCAAAAGCCATATAACTCCATCCAACCATATTATTTTATAAAAATTATGCCTCTTGGGTTTCTGGACCACAACATTCATCATCTTAGACTTCTCGCCTTAAAAAATGTAGCCAAATCAAGCACTTGCTATGTAATCTCCAAGTAAAATATTTTGATAAAATATACTTCAACTCTCTGGATCACTGTCCATTACTTTCTCGGTACTTTTATTTAACTATCAACTCTGTTAGTTTAGAGATAAAAATATAACAGTGGTAGAAGTTTATGAAAATACAGGAAATAGGGAGAAGAAGGAAAGAAAAAATATGTAAGGAGATGCAAAGAGTTCAATTTTTATTATGCAACAAATTTATATTATATAGAAACCGAAAAATAACTTAGGGACTTAAAATTAAGCCATGAATAACAACACGTTTTAACAAACTAAGCACTTCCTAAAGACTAGAACAAAGTTTAAACAAACTAACCACTTCCTAAAAACTAGGACAGACTCCAAACAAAATAGAAATAATTTTTTGATACGTAAACAAGTTACAGTCCTAAAAAAAAATAACTAACAAACTCCTCATCATATCTGGCTTAAAAGACTAGTCTACTTTTGAACATTATTGGGATATCCCGATTCAGCTACAAGCCGAACTTCGGTTTGACTGATCGAAGCCTTTTCTTTCCGGACCATGGACTTCGGACCAACCAAGGGACAGGCCAACTGCAGGCAACATAAGGCTTCTAACCGAACTACACCATCCGAAGGCCAGACCTTCGGGCAACGTCTTCGGCCTTGATCGAAGACCAATTTTATCATCGACTTCCGAAGGCACGTACTTCGGTCCCCGCCATAGACACGATCTCCAGCCCTGGGGCAAATACCAAGTCTTCGGCCCACGCAAGGGGAAACCCGAAGCTTGGACCATAATCTGGTCCAGAAAGGCAACTGTAACCAACGGTTACAATCGACACTCATCATGCCATGATCATGGCGCGCAACTCCTACTGCCACGCCTTCGATCTGGTCGAAACCGCTCAACGACAACCCACGATCGCCAATCATGGGAGAGATTGGCTCCCCATGATCACCGAAAAAAGAGCGGCCCGCAGGCTGGATGCCTTCTTTTAAATAATGGTAAGAAGGATGGCTAGAGAGGTACGCTGAGATACACTCATATACACTCACACAGTTCCTAAGAGCCTTTCCTCTCATACTCTCTCGACTCTTCTCCATTCTGTGGCTAGGATCCGCCACTGACTTAGGCATCGGAGTGTCCCCCGCCGGAATAACTCCGGCAAGGGACCTGTTTTGCAAGTGAACCAAGGAGTAGTCCTGCGATGCAGCGGCTCCGACCGGCCAATCCAGGGACTCCACACCAACAGATTGGCATGCCAGGTAGGGGGTAAGCACTCTTTAAGCTCCCTCCTAGATAAGGGGAAGTAAAAAAAAAAATCCTTGATGGCAAGAGGAAGGACTCAAATCGCTTCTACAAGCCGAAGTCGTGCTCCATCCCAGGGGGCGCACCCCCGAAGAAGAACGATGTTCCACCTCCCACAGTTGTTGTGAGACTGCAGCAGTTCGAAGCTCTTGTGAACCAGGTCACCAACCTCACGGCCATGGTTCAAGACTTCCAGAATAGAGCCTTTCCGGTGGGAAACCCACCGGCCGCCTCCAGACATAGCTCTCAATCCCAAAGAAAGAGAGCCCCACGGGAGGATTCTACGCACCCCGCCCCCCATTCTCGGCCCTCTCCCGAAGGTCGAACTTCGAGATTGCCCAGGTCCGCCAATTTCCCGCAAAAAGGGAAAAGGCCAAGGCAAACTCCCTCACCCTCCTCCGGAGACTCCACTTCTGTGGAGAGAGCGCCGAAGTAGACTCCCGATTATGACGGGAGATTCAGAGCCATCGAATCAGAGATGGCAAAGGCGCGAGAACAGAGAATGCAGGATCTGAAGGATCCCGACGACTTGATTGTGGATGATCTATGCCCACCCTACACCGACCGTATCATGACCGAGGCCATTCCTCGGCATTTCAGGGTTTCCCAGATGGAATCCTACGATGGCAACTCCGACCCCCTCGATCATTTGGGCAGCTTCAAGGCCCATATGATGATCCCAGGAGCTTCGGACGTAATGTACTGCTTAACATTCCTGGCTACCTTGAAGAAGTCCGCTCGGATGTGGTACTCGAGCCTGCGCCCAGGTACCATCGATTCATTTTCCGAGTTAGAAAAATTGTTTGTCTTGCATTTCAGGACCTGCCGCAAGACTCCAAGGAATATGGACACATTATTCCTCCTTCACCAGAACGAAGAAGAAAACCTGCGAGACTATATCTCCAGGTTTAATGCGGCTACGCTTGAGATCCTAGATCTCAACGAGCACATGACCATGTCAGCACTGAAGAAGGGGCTTCGTACCTCTAGGCATATCTTTTTCCTGGATAAGAAGTTCCCTAAAAGCTACGCTGAGCTCCTGTCGAGGGCTCAAAAATATGCCGATGCTGAAGAGCAGGCGGCAAATCGATGACTAATAGAAGGGAAACCCCCTTCAAAAAAGAAGAATAACAGGGGACAAGGTCTCCAAACTTCTAATAACAATGGCGGCAAATATACAGGCCGCCAAAGAAGTCCTCCCAAGCCCAGAGCATTGGGAGGAAGATTCGACTCCTACACCCTCCTCAACCTCCCTAGAGAGAAAATCCTCATGGAGATAGAGAAGGAGAACTATCTCCAACGGCCCCATCCCATGAAGGCCTCCTCTTCCGTAAGGAACAGGAATAAATACTGCCGATTCCATCAGGACCACGGTCACAACACAGAAGAGTGCATCCAGCTGAAGGATGCAATTGAGGATCTCATCAAGAGAGGGTACTTGGGGTGGTACATCGGTCGCCAAGGATCTCGGTCGGAAGCAACTATTCCCAAGCCACCTCCCGAAGAGGCCGAGCTACCAAATCAAAGGCCCACCAACAGAGGTGTAGGGATGATACACCGACCTACCAACCGGAGAAGGGAGGAGGATGAAGCCCCAAAGCAACTTAAGGACAACAACTCTATCCTCTTCTCCGATGACGACCTTGCGGGAGTTCGGCTCTCACATGACGACCCTCTTGTAATTTCGACCGTAGTGGCCAATTATGATGTACAGCGAATCCTTGTTGATAATGGAAGTTCGACTGACATCTTGATGTACGATGTATTCTCTAAAATGTGTTTGCCTAGACATCAACTGCAAAGATCCCCCATACTGCTCTCTGGTTTCGAGGGCAACCAAGTTTATACCGAGGGAAAAATAGTGTTGCCTGTAATCCTTGGCACTGAACCTCGACAAAAGACACTGCCGATCAACTTCATGGTGGTCCGGATCCCCTCAGTATACAATATTATTCTGGGGCGGCCAGCCTTGAACAAGTTCCGGACCGTCATCTCCTCTCACTACCTTTTGATGCGCTTCCCCCCCAGGAACGGTGTTGGAGAAGTTAGAGGAAACCAAAGGACAGCACGGCAGTGTCTGATGATTGAAGACAGGCATTTCAAGGATTCGACAACTCTGGATCAGCTGGATCCGAGGGATGTAACCACAAATCTTGGTGAGCCCATGGAGAGAACCGTCCCAGTACCCTTGACAGAGGAAGATCCCTTCAGAGTTGTACAGATCGGGAGCACACTTGATGAGAAAACCAGAACGGAGTTGATCCGTTTCCTCAGGGACAATGCCGACGTCTTCGCCTGGACGGCTTCAGATATGCCAGGGATTCCTGCCGAAGTAATCACTTATCGGCTGGAAGTAACCCCTAGGTACAAGCCGGTGTGGCAGAATAAAAGGAACTTCGCTCCCGAAAGACAGCAAGCCATGGACGAAGAAGTTGGCAAGCTCCTTAAAGCAGGGTTCATCCGAGAAGCCCACTATCCCGAGTGGTTGGCCAATGTGATAATGGTAAAGAAAGCTAGTGGCAAGTGAAGGATCAGCATCGACTATACAGACCTCAACAAGGCTTGCCCAAAAGATATCTTCCTCTCCCGAAGATTGATCAGCTGGTCGACGCTACCGCCGGCCACCAGTTGCTGAGTTTCATGGATGCTTTCTCCAGCTACAACCAATTAGAATGGATCCACAAGATGAGAAGAAGACGACTTTCATTACTGATAAAGGTCTCTACTGCTACAAGATGATGCCATTCGGCCTCAAGAACGCCGGGGCAACGTTTCAAAGGCTGATCAACAAGGTGTTCGAAAAGCAACTGAGGAGGAACATGGAGGCCTATGTTGACGACATGATCGTCAAAAGCGTCCTCCGAAAAGACCACATCCATGACTTGGAAGAGTCATTCGGTGCTCTTCGACGCTACCGTATGAAGCTGAACCCAGCAAAGTGTGCCTTTGGGGTCACTTCGGATAAATTCTTGGGCTTCCTTGTCATCAAACGAGGAATTGAGGCGAACCTTGAGAAAATTCAAGCCTTGAAAGATATGAGACATCCCTCCTGCAAAAAGGAAGTCCAGCAGTTGACAGGAAGAATTGCCTCCCTGAGCAGATTTATCTCTCGGTCAGTCGAGAAATATCTTCCATTCTTTAAGGTACTCAGGCAGTCAAAGGACTTCGAATGGTCTGAAGACTATCGTGCTGCATTTGAGGAGCTGAAGAAGTACTTGGAGACCCCGCCATTGCTCTCCAAGCTACAAGAAGGCGAGGTCCTCTACCTCTACCTCTCTGCTTCAGATGAGGCAGTCAGTTCGGTTCTTGTTCGAAAAGGGGAAGACGGGTCCCATAAGCCAATCTACTATATCAGCAAGGTCCTGCATGACGCCGAAATGCGATATGCAAGGATGCAGAAGCTGATCTACTCTTTGATGATTGCGGCAAAGCGACTACGGTCATATTTCCAGGCCCACGCTATTGTGGTACTGACCGATCAACCTCTTAAGGCCGTTCTCTGATCTCCGAACACCTCTGAAAGGATAGCCAAGTGGGCTGTGAAGCTAAGTGAATTTGACATCAGCTTCCAGCCCTGAGCGGCTATGAAGGCCCAGGTGCTCTCCGATTTTTTGGCTGAGTGCACCTGGAAGTCCGAAGACAAAGTATCTTCGGTAGAAGAAGTCCAGAAGGAAACAAAGTCCGTTTGGGTGCTTCATGTGGACGGAACTTCTAATGCTATCGGGTGCGGGGCTGGACTCATATTGGCCGAACCTGATGGCCATACCATAGAGTACGCACTCCGGTTCTCCTTCCATGTCTCTAATAACCAAGCCGAATATGAAGCCCTGCTTGCCGGACTTCAGATCGCCAAAGATTTGGAAGTACAGCAACTCCGAGCCTTCTCAGATTCTCAGCTAGTTGTGAATCAAGTCAACGGAGAATATGCAGCTAAAGATCCAACCATGGTACAATACCTAGAGAAGGTATGGGCTTTATCTTCTCAACTGGAACATTTTGAGATCATTCATGTTCCACGATCAGAGAACTCCCGGGCGGATGCATTGTCTCGGCTGGCAACTACAGCACCGGAATCTCTCGGGCGTACCTTTGTTGAACATCTTGAAACTCCAAGCATAGCCGAAGAGGCTGCAGAGGTGCGCCAGATCAATACTGAGCCAAGCTGGATGGATCCCATCATCAGGTTCTTGAATGAGGGAGAACTACCAGAAGATAAGGCAGAGGCCAAGAAGATCCGCTGGATGGCATCTCAATACGTCATCTTAGACGGAACCCTATACAAGAGATCATTCTCTCAGCTGCTGCTAAAATGCTTAGGACCTACAGATACGGACTATGCTCTGAGAGAGGTCCACGAGGGCATATGCGGTGATCATTTAGGAGGCAGATTTCTAGCATACAAGATCATTCGACAGGAGTATTATTGGCCCTCCATTCAGAAGGACTCAGTTGATTTCGTACGAAAGTGCGACCAGTGCCAGAGGTACGCCAATGTACAGAGATAGCCTGCGAGTCACCTAACTCAACTGGCAGCCCCATGGCCTTTTGCCCAATGGGGGATGGATATTCTTGTCCCATTCCCACCAGCATCAGGGCAAAGGAAGTTTCTCATAGTGGCCATTGACTACTTCACGAAGTGGGTAGAAGCCGAACCATTGGCCCAAATCACAGAGGGTAAGGTGAAAAATTTTGTATAAAATTCCATCATATTCAGGTTCGGCATCCCACATATCATCATCACGGACAACGGGAGACAATTTGACAATCAAAAGTTCAAGAACTTCTGCGCTCGGTACCATATTCAACATCGACTGACATTCGTTGCTCATCCACAGTCCAACGGAGAAGCCAAAGTCACTACCTGACCATCCTCCATGTCTGAAGACAAGGTTGAACGCCGCCAAAAGGCTTTGGGCCGAAGAACTGATCTCCGTTCTCTAGGCATACCGAATTATCCCGAGAACGGCTACCGGCGAATCTCCGTTCAACTTGGAGTACGGTACCAAAGCTGTGCTACCTATTGAAGTCTCCCTGCAGTCCCTAAGAATTGACAACTATGAAGAACCTGAAAATTCCAATCGCAGAAGGATTGATCTGGACTTGCTATCAAGTACCAGGCTACAGGCCCAGATAACGATGGCGGCATACCAGCAAAAGGTCGCCAAGTACTACAACTCAATGGTGAAGGAGCAACTTTCTACACGGGGGACATGGTATTGTGAAGGGCAGAGGTATCCAGGCCAACGGAACAGGATAAACTCTCCCTCAACTGGGAAGGTCCATATCAAGTCAAAGAAGTCATTCGACCAGGAACATACCGACTCAAGGCCCTGGAGGGGAAGGCCCTATCCCGGCCATGGAATGTACAAAACCTTCGCAAATACTATCAAGAGTTCCTGAAATTTCTGTGCAAAGTTACTTAATCCTACTCAACTCAGAATGGCTAGTTGTATCGACTGAACGACAACAGCCTGAGTGACCTGATCTGAAAAATCGGTCAACTGCACAAAGGAGAGTCTGATCCACTCACCTTATCGGTATGCCCAATGGATGGTCTAACCATGCCATCGAAAAGATCAAAGGCGCAGGGATGGTTTTCGTAACCTACCCAATGGTGAATCCGAAGATGCGCCGAGGCGGGCCTGAACAGCCTACCTTAATCATGACAGAAGTGCACAGGGATGGTGTAAATACCCTACCCTACGGTAAATCCAAAAACGTGCCTAAAATGACCACTGTCGTCCTTTCTATCAACAACAGATATTACAAGAATGGTCCAACCGTCCTCGTCTCTTCCCTGTAGACCAAAAATGGTCCACGGAGTCTACACTTCAGACAAAGCATGATGCAACATACCACAAAGAATGCATGGGAGAGGTAACAAAAGGATACTTCATTCCTTTCAATTTTTTTTACAAAAAGAAAAAAAAAGAAAAAGAAAGGAGGAAAAAAAAACTCCCAAAAGGAGAGATACAAAAAACAAAAAAAAAAAAAAGTAGCACTAGGAAGATGTGGAAAATTTTCAATAACCCCCAGCAGGGTTTTTCCCGTACTGACGAGGAGAGATCTGGAGGGATGACAAAGAGCCTCCGGGGTTCCTGTCCGAACTAGAATCCGATCCCTCATCGGAGTCGGAATCAAATTCGTGTCCGGAAAAGGGAACGAAGGGCTTGATGTTGTCCAGGCCCTTCAAGTTATAAAACTTGGAGGCCTTCCTCCGACATTCCCGGAACCCCTGGTGGAAGGAGTCCAGAGCTGCCTCGGTGACTTCTTCCTTGAAGGCAGCAGAAGCCCTGAAGTTTGTGACAGCATCCGCCGCCTCCCTCCTTGCTTCCTCCGCTGCCGTGGTCACCACCATGACTTGGGCCCAAGCCTCCCTCAATCGGGCCTCCAACAGGCGGACCTTCTTTTCAAGGCGGTCCATGAGAGGCTCCTCGTCATCATCCCTTGGTCCAAGGGACTCTAGACTTCATTTCCTTTTCGGGTCAATGGCCCTTCTTTTTGTCGCATGACGGAGTTTAGAAGTGCTAAACCTCATCTCTAATGGAGGGAAGGAGCCTACGGAAACGATGGCCTTTGACAGTAGAAGGCAGGGTCCTATTTATAGAGACCCTGCACTCACGACTGACTGTGGGGAGGCGTTCCCCACGTCCTTCCCAGCCATATCAGAAAGCGCCACGTATCCGGGCAACGCTTCGAGAACCAGAAAGTCGTTTGGGAGCCATCCCCAGGATAACAACTACCATCGCTTCGAATCCGAAGAAATCCTCATCGTGTGACGGCATCATTAATAGTTTCTTTTTGGAAAAAGGAGACCCGGCGGCTCACAAGATGCAAGAAATCATGACTGTACAAATATCGACGTGCCACGTGGACAACAAAGATTACAATACTTCCCTAATTATTGCTTGACGGGGAGTTGACGCTTGTCCGCCCCAACGGGCAAACTTAATATCCAAAGGAAGGTGACAGCCTTCGATAACGGAGTTCTGGTCCGCTCCAGGATTTGTCTTCGTCAATTATCGACTAAATGGCCTTCGGCCACGACTACTCAGCCAAACAGAAAAAAGAACGGTAAAACCAGTTCTTATCAACTAAACGGCCTTCGGATGCGACTGTTCGACTAAGCAAAAGAAAGAACGGTAAAACCAGTTCGAGCTACACATGAAGCACAACATGGCATATGCAAAGAAAGGAGAATTCATTTCAAAATCTGGAAAAGTTATCATACAAAATTCATTGATGATACAAAGGAGAAAGAAAGAAAATACATCCAAAGTGACTCAAGTCACTCAACATCGACAGGAGGAGACTCTACACCACAGGATTGAAGCAACCTTTCAACCTGTTCTGAGAGGACTTCATCAATCTGGGCCAGGACCGGAGAACCTTCGGCTCGGACCCCTCCAACCTGAGCTTCCTCCTGAACCAGGGTCGGAGTTGCGGTCACCTCTTGATTTTCAACTAAGGCAGTGGCCTCCTCCTTCGGACATGGCACCTCCTCGGCCTCTACTATGGCTTCGGCCCCCTCCACTTCCTCTTCTTCTTCTCCAGCTATATCGAAGGGAGGAATGCCAGAAAGGTCAAGGTGAGGGAAGGCCTCCTTCATCCTGGAGAGTCCGTCGTTGAAGCCGTGCTGATAGCCATACAAAGACGCTTCACTAATCTCCGCTTGGAATTGTAAAGACATTTTGAAGTCAGCCATGGCGTCGTCTGCCCGTTTATTCAAAGATACGAACTCCCTCTTTGCAGCCTCGGACTCCAGGATCGCCTCTTCGGCCCTCCTAGAAGCCTCCTCCATCGCCTCGGTCAGGTTTTCTATCTTCTCCTGATCCTCCCTGGCAGCCTGCTCCAGGGAGTCGACTTGTTTTCTGCACCTTCTCCACCCTGTCTCTTGCCCCGCCATTGTCAGATGGGCACCTTTTAGTTCGTCCTTTAGTTCGCGAACTTCATCACTTGCCCGGGCAAGACGGTCCTCCATGGACTGCTTCAGCTCTTCGACTACTTCCTTGGCAGCCCTGGCAAGCTGAAGCTCCTCTTTGAGGCCATGGATGAGGCTGTCAACGTTTTCCAGGCCCTCCTCCATGAAGGTGAGGTCATAGACCAACTGCATCAAAAGTGAGGGGTCGGGGCGGTGAGGATCATACCTGTTGCAGGACAGAGAAGGCAGAATCGGACACTCTGAGAAGGTTCCGATTCCGAAGAACCGCCAAGTCATGATGCAGTAGCATGCCCTTCAACGCCTGCCTGGTTACGGCCGGGACCAGCAGTCCCCCCGTAAATGAGAGCTCCGAAGAGTTCGTCGAACGGCCTCTAGCTGAGGAAGCCCCGCGGGCGAACTCTCCTTCGACTTGCCGCGCTTTGCCCCTATCAGCAGCAGGGGGGCAAAACGGTGGCACATCAACTCCCTGAGGCGGGCTCCCCGTTGTGCGAACTGGGGAGACAGCCGCCGGTGGAGTTTCAACTGGATAGGGTCTTGACGGAGCCCCTTCCATGGCTGATGCGCCTTCCCCTGAGGTGCCCCGGGAAGACGAAGTGCCTTGGTCCCCCTCGGGGCCATCCTTTCGAGCCCTCTTCCGAACTGCAGACCTGGTAAGAGGGGCCTGCACTATTCTCTTCTTCGAAGTCTGACGGAGCCAACTCACACCGGGCTTCATCCCGCCACCTACAAGCAAAAGAGTTCACTTCAATAGACTAAACCACAACAAAATCAGAAAAGAGGAGCAGAAGCCCCATCGCTATACCTAATGAAGGGAATTTGCTGATTCCTGCCCGGTAGAGATTTCTCTCCTCCAACAGTTCCCGGATGGGGACAACTTCGGAGTTGACCAAAAGGTCGTAGTTCGACTGGTCGGCTGCCAAGACCTTCTTCCCGTCGTTGGCGGTCAGGCGAGGCTTCTTCCATATAGTGTCGAAGCCCCATGGATCAAAAGACACCACAAATACAAAAACAGGTTTCCACCCATGGATGGCGCTGGGCATGTCCCTGATGATCCTGCAGCCTGACCTAGGGCCAATCACCCACCATCCATTGCTGTGGAAGTCCCTCTTGAGAACAAAAAGTGACGTGAACAAATTAGTCCTAGGTTCTATATTTGCGATGCTGCACATGACCAGGAACCCGCAGATGTTCCGAATGCTGTTCGGGGTCAACTGCGCCGGCACCACTTGGTACAAGCGAAAAATCTTGATGAAGAAAGGGTGCAGGGGAAACCGAAGACCAACTTTCAGATGATCTTCATATATGCCTAGACACCTACGGGGAGGTTCGTTCACTCATTCTTCGAGTGCAGCGAGAATGAAGGGGAACTCCTCGGGAATGCGATAGCATTCCCAGAGAAGGGCCGCCTTATCCTGAGAAACCGAGCTGGGAATCGACTTCGAACATACTATGTCACTGCCCCCGAGGGCCCAGCCTGTTCCCCCTGACTTTCTACGGTTTCTTCCATGACAAAGGAATGAAGTAAGGGAGCAGAAAGAAGATTCTACCTGCGAAATAGACTGGTAGTCCAGAACAGGTTGGGTGGAGGATGAGACGAGAATGAAGAAGCTTCCTTGGCCGGACCTTCGCCCTTCCCCAAAAGAAAAGCAAGGGTCTCTGGAGCCCTGCCAGGGTTGAATTGACCCAAGGTTATCCTGGGAGGTAACCCACCTGCAACTAACCGCCAGGATAAGGTGCACCCTTCATTCAACGGACAGGGGGAGCCACCGCAACCATCCAAATCTCAACCAAAAGATTGGCTCAACCATCGTGCAACGGGAAAAGGAAAGATGGCCCCAGGGCCATCCACTTTTTCCTTCTTCCCCAATCCGGGAGTGATAGCTGTCCACCATCTGATTCCCAGATCATGATGGACAGTCCAATCAGAGATCCCGTAATCATCCACTACACAGTCTTCCGGGAGAAAAATGACAAAGCATTAATACTCTCACTTCTCGAGGCAAATCTCCGCTTCGAAAACTGAGAGTAGGGGGGCAACTGTTGGGATATCCCGGTTTAGCTACAAGCCGAACTCCGGTTCGACTGGTCGAAGCCTTTTCTCTCCGGACCACGGACTTCGGACCAACCAAGGGACAGGCCAATTGCAGGCAACCCAAGGCTTCTCACCGGACTACATCATCCGAAGGCCAATCCTTCGGGCAACATCTTCGACCTTGACCGAAGACCAATTTTCTCATCGACTTCCGAAGGCACGTACTTCGGTCCCCGCCGTAGACATGATCTCTGGCCTCGAGGCAAATACCAAGTCTTCGGCCCATGCAAGGGGAAACCCGAAGCTTGGACAACAATCTGGTCCAAAGAGGCAACTGTAACCAACGGTTACCATCGACACTCATCATGCCATGATCATGGCGCGCAACTCCTGCTGCCACGCCTCCGATCTGGCCGGAACCGCTCAACGACAACCCACGATCGCCAATCATGGGAGAGATTGGCTCTCCATGATCACCGGAAAAAGAGCAGGCCGCAGGCCGGAGGCCTTCTTTTAAATAATGGTAAGAAGGATGGCTAGAGTGGTACGCTGATATACGCTCATATACACTCACACAGTTCCTAAGAGCCTTTCCTCTCACACTCTCTTGACTCTTCCTCATTCTGTGGCTGATATTCGTCACTGACTTAGGCATCGGAGTGTCCCCCGCCGGAACAACTCCGGCAAGGGACCTGTTTTGCAGGTGAACCAGGAAACGGTCCTACGACGCAGCGGCTTCGACCGGCAGATCCAGGGACTCCACGCCAACAAACATGAACTCAACCAATCGCTCCAATTGAGGCTCAGAACTTCAGAACAGGCCAGTTTCAGATTGAATTCATCTAAACTTTCTTCGTTTGAAGCTGATTTAAATCGGCGAGGTCATGTTTTCAGAATTATGATAGTTCCAAGAACTTTGCAAAAGAAATGAATGGAACTGACTATCGCGATCCAAGTTTAAGTACCATGAGACTTGTCCCATCTATTTCATATCGGCTTATCATTACCCAAATTGAAAATAGACTGCTGGTTAGCTCTTATTGATTGTATGCTATGTCTTCCTGTTTCCTATCTCCTTTCATATCTAACTTTGTAAATACTTCCACTTGAATAAAAATAAAATTCTGGTGACCAGGCTTCCCTTCTCCTCTTTCTAAAAAAGAAGAAGAAGAAAAAGGAATATATGCTACATCTTACATGCATATGTTCAGAGTATAAACATCAAGAAAAGTAGAAAATGAATGTCGAAGACACGTACGAGATCTGCATTAGTTAATATATGAATTTTATTCTCAAATTTATCGATGCACAAAATATTCTCTCTTAGGAAAACAAGAAATAAAGGTTACATCCTAAACCATCGGATAATGATATTTTGTCTTAAACGCAGAGGGATTGAATTTTTTATGTAGACTTGTAAACAGTCAAGCCAGGAAAGGTGGCTACCAATTAACGTGTATGGATGGGAAGAAAGAGGAAAAAAGATGACAAATGGGTCTAGTTCACAGCCCCAAACAAGAGCCTTCTGGCCAATTTAATTGTGATCAACAGTTTCCTCTACTAGCCGAGGATAAATAAAGGTTCTACATGTTTTTGATTCGTCAAATGGTTTAATTTCTGAAACCAGGGGACAAAACAGAGTGGGGTGGACATCAGTTATAATTTATATAGAATGGTAATGGTCATCTAATTACACAGTTGAATATTTCAACAATATGCCTTGTCCTTTGTATTTTGCATCAGTTCATCATGCATTAAATATGATTAATATATATATTTGCGGGACATGATATGAAATTTTAATAAATAGTTCTCTCTTAGAGAATGCATGCAATAAATTAACAGGTTGAGTAGGCGGCAGGATTGCGAAATAGTTGGAATACCGCGTGTATACTTTTAAAACGCCTGCGGCAAATGAAAGCAAGCCTAGCCTGCCTCTCGCTTACACGCACGTGAACATTATTATGGTATGGATAAAAAATTCAGGATGAGGACAAACAAATTTGTTAAGCAAGATATTTCTAGAAAAATATCTTAAAAAATAGTTATCTTCTCACCATTGATAAAGATGATTATTTAAAACCACTAATTCTAAGATGCAATGCCTAACTAAAAAAAGTTCAAGCTATACTTAGCGTTTGATGATCCAAATGGAACCATCGTGATGTTCTAAGATCGCTGGTAATCCAAGTTCTATGATGATCCAATCCTCAATGATTCAAGATCATTGTGTTTGGCAAGCTATAATCCAGTGATCAAAAATCTTAAGGTATCCATAAATAATTTATTTGGTATTTCATGAGAATCTAAATAATGAACTCTATATATATATAATATCAAAACTATCCCTGATAAATATATTTATTAATTATATAAAAATATATTATAATAAAATATTAATACATTTATTGTTATATTAATAATTAATATATTTTATAAAATCTATATTTATTGTTTTATAAATTATTAATCCTATAAAGATATATTAATTATTATTATAGAATTGATATTTTGTTTATACTTATAATATATTATTTAATAATATAAATATTTATTTTGATTATAAAAATAATGTATGATATATTAAATATTTTATTATATAAACATAAAGTATAATAAGATATTTTTACTCTAATTTAAAATTATCATTAAATCATAATATGAGAATAATATGATTAATAATATATTATAATATAGCATATATCATAAATATAATATATAATATTAGTATAATATAATATCATATCATATATGTAGTGTTGATATAATATATTAATAGTATATTGATATATCAATTTTTTTATTGGATCAAGGGAAGTTTTTGTTCTTAAATTTCAATCCAAGATCACTGTCTGAGAGTGATCTTGGATCCCCAACCTCAAGGATGGGTATCCGATCATTGGGTTAGACAATAATTTAAGGAGTAGGGATGATTTGGAATCACTACCACGTATGATCATCATGGTGCAATCAGACATGATGATCTTGTCACCTCCATCTATATCATCCTTAATGTAGCAATATGCCAACATGGCACCGGCAAGAGCATCTCCAACCCTGATGACCCAAGCTCCTGCAACGAGCTCCTCCCAGGCCGAGTAGAGCCCTTGATCGGGTAGATCTCCAGGCCAAGTAGAGCTCCTAGCCAGGTAGAGCTCCAAGCCGAGTAGGGTTCCAAGCCGAGTAGAGCCCCCGGCTAGGTAGGGTTCCAAGCTGAGTAGAATTCCAGGAAGAGTAGAGCCCCTAGCTAGGTAGAGCTCCAGACAGAGTAGAGCTCCAAGCCAAGTAAAGTCTCAGGCCAAGTAGAGCTCTTGGCCAGGTAAAACTCCATGCCAGGTAGAGTCCCAGGCCGAGTAAAGCTCCTGGTTGAGTAAAGTTTCGGTCCAAGTAAAGCCCTAAGTCGAGTAGAGCTCCTGATGCGGAACGATCTGAACTAAGGATGCAAAAGTCAAAAGATGGGACTAATGCACATTATGATTATTATTTTTAAAAAATTGTCAACAAACTAAAGCTATAAATCAATATTAGCTAGTTCAGTTTTTTTATAATTATAGAAGGGATTAAGCTGTAATCAATTTTTTAAATAACTTTAGGCATCAATAAAAATCCTAGATCTTAAGAATAAGATCGAGAGGAGTTGAAAAACTATCCGCAAGGTTAGGCTCAGCATAGGCAATTAATATATTAATCTAATAAAATCAAAGAACTATGCTTACTACCAATATCGATTAAATATATTTAAATGGAAATGGTACTCACAAACTTGATCATGGTTGAATTTAGAAGATGAGATGTTGACCAAATCGGGTTGCGATCCTCTTGGATGGCAAGTCCGGTAAAGCCTTCGGACCTAGAATACCAACATGAGATAATAGCCATCAAAAAAAATTATCCCAAACAGGAATAAGATTCAATTAAGCCCAAATTTAGATGTCGGCAAGGTTTTCCAGATTTATTCTGAAAAAAGTGCTGATCCCATGTTCAAGCTTGCACCTTCACAATCGTGTAAACAAGGTAATCGAGACCAAAGATTGGCAGGGCTTAAAGGAGTTAACCGACAGGACGATGGTGGTCACGGTGGAGGGTCTAGAGAAATAAATTAATCCTAATTTTTTCAAGCTAACCCAAGTAGAAAACACCCAAACAGCCCAAAAAGAGAAGTCGGCAGGGAGCTGGGGTTATGCTTTCATGTTCGTGCTGAGGGGGCTAGGTGCTTCCATGTTCATGCTGTGGAGAGGAAAAACAGGGGATGGCTAGTTCAGTAGCGGGCAGCGAAATCATCTTGGCCGGAGGGCTAGCACTCATCGATGGAGGTGACAACGGGAAGTGAATGATGAGGCTCACTGGTGGTGGGAGGTTAGGGATGATGGGGACGGATGGCAACACTGATGGTTCACATGAAGACAGGCTGCGGTTTGGAGGCCTTGCTCCAGGGATTGTCGGCATGGCAGCCATGGGGCACCAAGCGAATCAGGTGCAAAGGTTCGATCGCTGGTGATGATAGGGGTAGCTTGGGTTCGGGCGGTGTGGGATGCTCAGTCGAGTGGTCCTTTCATAGATGGAAGATGGGGATCGACCGTGGGGCTCTCCAAACAAGAAGGAGGCAGAGTTGGCAGCATTTTTCAATGAAATTAATGGATGAGAGGTGGAGCAAAGAGTAGACGGCCTGGACGAAAGCTGATAGTGTTGTCTAGTGGTGGTCACGGCAAATTGACAATGGCTCGAATAACTGGCTCAGATGTTGGTTCTCATAACACTTAGGATAGCAGGGAGAAGAAGAAGAAGGGGAAGAGAGAAGAAGCAGGGAAAAAAGAAGAGAGGAGAAAGAGAAGAGGAAGAAGAAGAGAGAGGAAGATGAAGAGAATACGGGAGAGGAAGGAGTCAGAAAAATCCAAAGTATTTTTCTTAATTTCTCAATGGATCTATTCCAGTAACAAGACATCTTTAAATAAACTCTAGTATCCAGCAAATTGAAGATCAACTTAACCAAAACTTTAGGACTCCAAACTAATATGAAACAATTAGACTAGCCTAAAAAAAATTTAAACTAATCCAATTTTATGCTCTGAGATCTATGCATGAGCTAGATACAAAATAAAAAAATAAAAATAAATCCAGTCCCCAAACATTTAGGTAAAATAAAAATAAATACATATATCTGCTTAAAAAATACTGGGTGTCTGCTGAGTGATGTCCTCATCAGCTCTAGATCTGGGTGAATCCCTCTATGAGTCATGGCGGACAACGACTCAACAAAAGCTGCAATTCCCAACAGGAAAGGTATGGGTTGCCAGGCCCAACACTATAACAAGAGAATTCTAATAATAAAGATTCGATGGCAGGATGTGGCCACCTCCACTAAATCTATTATAACTTTCAGAAGGATACACCTTGACAAAGGAGCACTTTGTTGATTTCGCAGATTCTATTTCACAGTATTCATCTTCTATATAGGTAAGAAGAACCTCCAGCCAAGGTATGCAAGTTACCTTATGCTCTCATTCAAAAATTCCTACTCTCTCTATGGTGGTCGATCACCGCCACAGCTTTAATTGTTGTCCTGATACCATAATAACTTGAGTGTTAAGTGTCCCGTAGGTACCCCGGTCCAGGTTTTTCTTGCAAGTCTCACCACTCGAAGGGAGTGCTCGAGAGGCATAGAAGTCACTTCCCACTGCAGAGATGGAAGAGACCTCCGACCCCGTTGGAGTTGCAGGCAAAGGTGATCTGGCTGAAACACAGAAGGCCATAGACAAGGAGGTCGGGAAGTTCCTTGTTGCGGGGTTCATCCAAGAAGTTCACTATCCCCATCAGCTCGTGAAGATGGTCAGGGTCAGGAAATTCAGTGAGAATTGAAGGATCTGTATTGATTACACTAACCTTAATAAGGCATGTCCGAAGGATAGTTTCTCGTTGCCTAAAATCGATCAGCTCGTGGATGCGACGTCTGGGAATAAGTTGCTCAACTTCATGGCATGGATGCTTTCTCAAGATATAACAGATTCATATGGACTCGAAGGATGAAGAACACATCGCATTTATCATTGACAAGGGCATATACTACTATAATGTAATGCCCTTCTGTCTGAAGAATATGGGTGCGACCTACCAATGCCTAGTTAGCAAGGTCTTTAAGGACAAGATAGGTCATAATATGCAAGTCTATGTCGATGAAATGCTTGTTAAAAACTAGGAGGAAGCTGACCACATCGCTGACTTGGAAGAGATCTTCAATAATCTCCACCTCCATCGAATGAAACTGAATCCAACGAAGTCTACATTCAACATCATGGTGGGGAGATTTCTTGGCTTCAGGTCACTCAGCATGGAATCGAAGCAAATCCAAAGAAGATTCATGTAATAATGGACATGAAGCATCCAACTTCTAAGAAAGAGGTCCAATGTTTGACTAGCCAAGTAGCTGCCCTCAGCCACTTTATCTCTTGCTCTGTTAGATGCAGTTTGCTATTTTTTAAGGTACTGCACAAGATGCATGGCTTTAACTAGATGGAGAAGTACCTAGAGGCCTTCGAGGAGCTAAAGAAGTTACTCGCCTCAGCCCCTTACTATCTAGACATGAAGTTGGAGAGGAGCTTCTCCAGTCAGCTATCGACGCTTTTCAAAACCGCCGACAAAATAATGGTATTAACGATGCTTTAAAGCATCGGGATTTCATCCCATTTCCTCCCGAGCCCGAGCCCTAATCTCATTTCCTCTCGTTCCACCGCCGCTGATCTCCCAGATGGCCAGCCTTCTCCCGATCGAGCTCCAGTCGATCTCCCCATCCCTCCGTCATCTCCCTCTCCCTCCTTAATTCCAATCTCATTTCCTTTCCTCTCGTTCCACCGCCGCTCTCCCAGATGGCCTTCTCCCGAGCTCCAGCCGCACGATCTCCCCCTCCCTCCGTCGTCTACGGGTTTCTCCGGTCGTCTGCGGATTTCTCCTATCATCTCCGGGCTTCTCCAGTCAACTCTGGGCTTCTCGTCTCTGGGCTTCTCCATTTCCTCCGTGAATCACTGTGCTAAGGTAATATGCACTCTTCCCCCATCCTTGAATCACATGGTCATTTTTCTTGTGGCGGTCCTCTCATTTCTAAGGAATTATTAGTGAATTCTTTTGAGAGATGTTTACTAGATAATTTAAAATTATTGTCTCCAATGTATTGCATCTAATTTCAAAATTATGCATGCATTATTATGGTGCACCATGTAGTTTTTAAGGCCCCTCTTGCTTGCTAACATATAGGCCTTTAACATGTGCTAAGCATTGCAAGACTGAGCTAATTAATATTATTATTTGATATTGAAAATATTATTAATCAAAAGACCTCGATCGGCATCCTACCCTCAATAGAATTTATAATTAATTTACGATCTCAATAAATTGGTGATCAGCATCCTACCCTCATGAGTTTAGCTGTTAGGTCAGTGAACAGGGAAATAGTGTCATAGGTGAGGACTCCAGTCAGTAGTTCAATCAACATGCTACTGCCTCGGGCCCTCGGCAACAATTGTTCATTTAATTTTCTAAGATATTAAGTTTAGGTTGGACATTGTTTCAGTCACTTGGTCGCTTTGATTGCCATTTCGGCAATTCAAAGCTATATTTATAAGGCATATCCAAAGTATATCCTCATTTAATTAGGATCCTCTTCAATCCCAACTTGGATTAGAGAGGCACTACCTTCTAATCATGGCTGCCTGTGATTGGATATATATGGGCACACAAGTACATCACCCCATATGCTGTGGTGGGACCCATCCAATCACAACTGTAAAGCCAATCATGGATGGCCATGATTGAAGACACATTCTCTAGTCCAAGCTAAGTCTCGTGAGGAATCAAATCATGAATATTTAACATTGGGGCCACACCCACACCCTAATATTATCCTTACATCTAGGCTCATACTCTTTCTACTTCCCACACCTTTTTGAGTTTGCTTATATCCAAAGTTATTCTTATATATACATCTAGTCCATATTCTCAAGTCTGGTCCCTTATAAACATGAAAGAATCCAAACTCGCCTATATATAATTAAGATAGAATGAGTTGGCATAGGTGGAATTCTAATACAATGCCCAATTTCCTAAAATTAGTATGACTAATAGTAATCACATTGATTGTAACTGAGATAGAAGCTAAAATACATGTGCTATACAAAAGTTAAGTTTATATTCTCGAAAGAAATGAAATAAATTATTATTATTATGGCAGCATTTGGATTAATTAGTCCATTTACCTTCATTGTTTGAATAAAAGTTACAATTAATCTATGATCTAGGAATTAAAGAATTCATTCTTTTATGGTGCTTGATAGTTTAATGAATTCTTCTCTTGCACGGGGAATAATGCATTCCTCTATTCTTCTTTTATTTGAACAAAAATTTAGGTAATGTTACTATTATGATACATCTACTCATTCACTTAGCTTCGGAAGTTAAGCTTGGTGGACCGGTACACTACCGATGGATGTATCCTATTGAAAGGTATTAATGTTAATGTTTAATGTTTAGATAATTTTTAATAAAAGTAGCGTCATGATGATGTATAAATAAAATTTTGAAATGTTGTAGGTATCTTGGACGATTGAAAGATTATGTATGAAACAGAGCCTATCCAGAGGGCTCTATTACGAAAGGATATATTGCTGAAGAGTGTCTGACATTTTGTTCAAGATATCTTCAAGGTATAGATACTGTGTTTAACAGACCTCAATGGCATAGTGATTTCGTAGCCAATGCAGAGTTGTATATGTTCTTAACTGCAGGAAGATTAATTAAAAAAGGTGAAAGTATTGTATTTGACCATAAATCAATTACACAAGCACACCGTTATGTGTTACATCATAGTGAAATAATATCTAACTATCGAAGGTTAGCATATTTAATATATTTCAATGGTTTTAAATATCATATATTATTTTTGAAACTATTTTAATAATTATATTTTTTATGCAGCAAATTTTTAATGTCTCAACGACAAGCTAGTCATAGCACTCGACCTAATCCAAGGATTGAGCAACGATGGTTGGTCGAGTTATTTCCTACATGGCTTTCAAAACAAGTTTGACATATATTTAAAGAATATATGTATAGATTTCATATCAAATAACATGTTAACAATTTTTATGATTCTTTAGGTATCAACAATGATGGAGAAGAATTATTCAGATGAATTAATAGCCCTGGCTCGAGGACCGAACAAAATTGTCATCAGATATAATGGTTTCATAATCAATGGATTTAAATTTCACACTAAAGATCATGAGAAATTTAGAAAAATACAAAATAGCGGTGTTATGGTAGAAGCTGATGGAAAGACTTATTATGGTGCACTTAAAGATATATACGAGTTAGATTACTACGGAATTTTTAAAGTCATATTATTTAGATGTGATTGGGTAGATATAAATTTATCAAGGGATTTGAAAAAAGATGCAAATGGATTTACACTTGTAAACTTTACAAGGTTGATACATACTGGTGTCTTATTGAAGGATGATCCATTTATCTTTTCTTCTCAAGCTCGTCAAGTATTTTTCGTACAAGAAGCAAAGGACAAAGATTGGGCTGTTGTTATTAAGACAAAACCTCGGGACTTATATGATATGGGAAGACAACTGGAAGATGATGAAGATGATGATACTTATACGCATTCCATGCCATTCAATTTTGTACCAGTTGATGACGTACATGCTACAATACCCTTGGTTAGGACAGAAGTTGAAGAAAACGCTAATGATTGATTCTTATTGATATTAAATTTTATAATGTTTACAATTTATAGTAATTATTATGTTAAATTACTATTTATCTTCACTAATTATTGTTCTGATGTAAATGATAGGTCATACGATGCCTCGCGGGCGACGCTTTCTTGGGGTGCAGTTCCAGCACTCCCGGACAGAGGCCGACAGTTCTTCTGGACAGCATGATGAGGCTAGTACTTCGAAGGATGTTCATGCCGGTCTTTCCTCTCCTTCCACACAGCATACTACTGCAGCTCCATCATCCTCGGGCATCATGACCCTCCCGTCGATCCAGCAGATGATGGGATACATATTCAGGAAAATTTATTCCAATATCCTTGGTAACTTTAAATTTGATTATACTTTTTATTATAGCTTACTTTTATTTATTTCTGTGCAGATGGATCGGGGAGTGTCAAACATAGGCGCGAGCCTACAGTAGTACGTGATGTTTTGGCAGATGCCGAGGGTGAGAGGATATTGGTTGAGTGCAATGAGCTGGGACAGCCTATTAAGAAAGTCGCCAGCTTATTGAGTTCTTTTCTGGGGACGGTTGCACAGAGGCATCAGCTTTGTCCACTTAGCTATGCTAGGTGGAATGATATGCTTCTAATGTATAAAGTAAAGATTCTTCGAGTTATACAGGTAAAAAATTTATATTAAATTATTTGTTACCTTGTATAGTTCAAATATTACTATGTTTTATATTATTATTAATTATTTTGTTTTGTAGGATAAGTTTGTACTTCCTCCATCCTCTCATGACTTTGTACTGAAATCTCTCAACCGGAAATGGAAAGAATATAAAGCCCAGTTGAAGATGAAGTACAAGTTGCCGGGTATGACAGAGGAGCAGGTAGTTGGTACCTGTCCTCCTGATGTACCCCCGCATCAGTGGGTGGAGTTGGTTCACTACTGGTTTTCTGACAGGGGACGGGTATCTTTAAATTTATTTGAAGCAAGTTTATTAAAGAATATGGTATATTATATATATATATATACATTACTTTCTTGATATGAGTTCTCTTTTTAATTTTGCAGACATATTCTGATATTGGTAGAGCTACCCAAGCATCTCAGTCTGTTCCCCACATATCAGGATCGAAGAGTTACATGCGAGTCAGGCAGGAGTTCGTAAGTTTCTTAAACTATTCCCTTAATTTTTTGTGATATAGATTAAGTAGTTCTTGTTAAGTCCTTACAGGATATTTCAAAATCATGTCCTAGTCTTGTAACAGATCACTTGATGACAACATCAAGTTACCTAAATACTAGGATTTAGAGATGCTAGGATAAGTTATTTCTTATAACGGTACATTTATGTATCGCGGTACATGTATATATATCGCGGTACATGTATATGTGTTACGGGACATATATATGTATCACGGATAATGTATTGCGATACATATATGTGTCTTGAACAATGTATCGTGGACGATGTATCGCGATACATATATGTATCGCGGATGATGTATCGCGATACATATATGTATCGCGGATGATGTATCGCGATACATATATGTATCGCGGATGATGTATCGCGGACGATGTATCGCGATACATATATGTATCGTGGATGATGTATCGCGATACATATATATATCACGGATGATGTATCGCGGACGATGTATCGCGATACATATATGTATCGCGGACGATGTATCGCGATACATATATGTATCGCGGACGATGTATCGCGTTACATATATATCTTGATACTTAAATAATTTTTAAAATAGTTTGAGTTATTTGCTTAAAATTATAATATTTCTTGTAGGCCGATGAGCATGGGAGGGAACTCGGTCAGGTAGAGTTTTATCGGATGACTCATACTCATCATGACGGCACTTTTGTCAGAGATGAGTCGAGGGATATATATGTAAGTTATTAACATTTAATTCATCTAACGATTTAAATTGTAATTTGTTAATCTTTAAAACCCTACAAATTTGTCTAAATTTATACAGGAAAGAGCTACAGCTCTTATTACTGAGCGTGTTGATGATTCTACAGCATCTACGCAGAGTAGTCACATCGAGGCTGAGGTATTTACAGAGTTGATGGACCCGGAGCGCTACGATCAAGTGAGGGGATATGGAGTTGGAGTCACCCCCACTCAGTTATCTGCGGTCAGTACACATACTGTCAGGCTGTAGATAGTGCTCAGGATGCACATGTTCGTAGACTCGAGGAGGAGATAGAGGATATGCGACGGAGCCGTGATGAGGAGATTCGATAGAGCTGTGCCGAGGTAGAGGAGATACGACAGAGAGCTGATGCCGATAGAGCAACGATGGATAGCATGAGACAGCACATTGAGCGGCTTACATCTGTCATACAGATGTTTGTTCCACATCAGGTACATATATATATGATTTTAAATATATATTTTTTTGTTAAATCAATAATTTATATAATCCCTGTGTCATTAATAGTTTCGTGAGTTAAATATTTTAAATATTTTTTTATAGGCTTCTGGAGCATCAGATCCACATGGACCGGATGACGATCTACCTCCTGCAGATCATTGGCCTCGACTTTTTTATTATTTCACTCTATGTATTTTCATGTATTTTTAATTTTGTTAAACAGACATGTATAACAAACTAATATTAAATTGTAATGTATTATATTTTTGGATTTATATTTTGATTTATGTTTGGATGTATGATGAATGCCTGGAATGAAATTGAAATATATCTTATTTATGTACATGTTAAAAAAATTGTATAGATTTCAAATTTTAAAATAATTATTTATTTTTTTTCGAAAAATAAAATTCCCGACGCTTTAAAGCGTCGGGAATATCTTTATTCCGTCGATAATTACCGACGTTTTTAAATATTGGGAATAATTTATTCCTGATGTTTTTAAAAAGCATCGGTAATTATCGTTATTACCGACGTTTTAAAGCATCGATAATTACGTTTTTAACGATGCTTTTTAAAGATCAATTTAAATGTCGTTAAAAATCCTGTTCACTGTAGTGCATGCACATGCATGGACACAAACATGCACTTGTGTTGGTGTTGCTGCCGTAATCCAAGGTCGGGCTGAGGCCTCGTAAACAATTGCAAAAACTTTGGGAGCCTGACACTCGCAACGATAAGAAACCAAAAGTGATCCTAAAATATTAACCGTCCATCTAGCATACGTAGAAGGGTGGAATATGATACCCCCTTAGCATAAGGGTCCATGCACGTGCACATGCTGATCAATTACACACGTCAAGGTTGGAAAAATCGACTCAGTTTAATGGTGAATTCCAGTGTCAAGGTAGATTTTCTGAGCATGCAGCTGAACGTCATCGACGATTTGAGATACGATTGAGTAGAAATGGTGAATTTAACAGCCCCGAGATTAATCAATCCATCAAGCTTCTACTTGATGCAAAGTAATAAATCCAAAATCATGTACTTTGAAGCATGAGAGTGGGAATGTTACTCGACCGCCAAGGTAGTATCTAGAAACAAATGCCCGGTTCCATAAGCACAATGCTTGCAATAAGTTGCAAGGAGAGTAATGTTAGCTAATTGCTTGATTTGGTCAAAACGAGATGGATCCTGGAAACGAGTAACTCCAATTTCAGTTGTTTGGTTGGGTGAAGTTCTATTCCCATTCTGATTCCAAAGGGGAATGGAAATGTCTCAATCTTTCAAAACTCAATTCCTAATCTTTCATAATATTCAAATTTCATTCCAATTCATATTATCATTCCAATCACAAACCAAACGTATTAAAATGTAATTGTTGGAAATTATAGTATTTCAACAATATAAAAGGTTTCTTTTTCCCTCCAAAATAAATTCCTTTTCCCTCCTCTTGAATTGGTACAAATGAAACATCTTTAGTCCCACATCGGATAATTTGTTTTCCATACTCCTCTTTATATAGAATGTCATTCTTTTGAGTTGTTGAGTGATTCTAAAAGACTCTCTTGCATGCACGAGCCAAGTCAAAATCAGTGCAATCTGATTCAGCTCGATTTTGGACTATTTCTTTTTTGCACCGTTGATTGATACGGTGGCGTTAGGGCTGAATACAACGTTCCAATACGTCGCATCCGCATCCTTTTATGTTTTATAAATACTTCCGAAGACGCGGTGGTAAAAATATATAAATCGTTCATTCCTCTTCTTTCTCCTCTCTCGCTACTCTCCTTCAGGAACGGACGGATCTCTCTCGGTTATTCATCGAGCTTCTACATTGGTATGTGCACATCGGATTGAAACCTTCTTGCTGTTGAATCCTGGAGGGTAGCCGTGTTGGGATCTTCTGCACCGAGACATTGTCTCAGAGAGGCACGGATCTACTCTTAAGGACAGTGCTGTGATCGTCTGCACGCCTCAGCAACATATATCTGTCTAAGTTCTCCACATCAAATTCCTAAATCGGGTACCATCTAATCCAAATTTTTCCTACAGTAATAGCAATTCCAATCTGTTCTGAAAAGCCGGCTCAAGGAAGGCTAATTACCAATTCAAGGGACCAATCGAATCATTTCCAAACCGGGTGCCTAAATCAAAAAACTCAAAGGTAACTCTACAAACTGATAAAGCGACGATTCGACATTACTTAACCATTTTGTAGGGCCAGTCTTCGGCCTGCACCAAGACATAGGCCCCTGAAGCATACTCTTGGCCCGACCGTCCTAGATGGCTAGTCAATCCTCTTAGTATCAGTCCGAAGAGAATGGGTCCGAAGAAGACAATCACCTTATCTTCCGGCTGGCACTGGAAAGGACTGATCCGAAGAGGGAAACTCTGAGGAGGGCAATTCCGATCCAAGTGACTGGGATGTCTTTGGCTTACTCCGAAGAAGGTGGACACGATGCAGCTTAACTTCGGTCCCTTCTGAAGGAGTGATCTTGAGATAAATTTCCATTTGATCTTGGCATAAAAATCCCAAGAGTGGACGTGGTTGTTATAACCAACCATGTGGCCACTAACTCCAAATCACACAATATCGAAGTGGCCAGAATCAAATATTAACTACTTGCGGTTACTGGGATATTACGCCCACTAATCCTATTGATTGAAGGCAAGTGGGCCAAACTGCATTCTGTTACATCCACCTTTATAAATACTGGTAAGAGGAAACACCGAGGGTAAGCAATCAAGAGCTACTTTAACTTTCTGAGAGAACTCTTCATTATGTTGCCTGAACTCTTACTGACTTAGGCATCGAAGTATTCCCCACCGAAAAAATCTAGTCAGGGACTTGTTCTTTTTTGCAGGTGCCTGAGGAGACGAACCAGTAGCTCAACCGCTTCGCCCGGTTTGCAAGGGTTCAGTGCCAACAGATTGGCATGCTAGGAAGGGGGCAGAAGCTACCAAGTAGCAGCGTTCTTTCTTCTTGGAAAGGAGAGTCTGAAGATGGTGAAAGCAAGGACTCAGAACGCTTCGATGAGCAGGGGTTGTCCTCCCTCTCATAGGAATGACCCCCCGATGAAAAATAATATTCTGTCTCCTACACTGATTGTAGTACAGCATCAGTTCGAAACCCTTTTGAATCAGGTCGATGCGCTAATGACCTTGGTTCAAAATTTTGAGGAAACTACCCTTCAGGCAGGCCACCCGCCAGCCACCTCCAGGCACAGCCATCGGTCCGAACTGAGAGAAGATCACCATCGCGAGTCTACCCGATGCTCTCCTCAAGATTGACTTTCCAGTGAATGCCAAAGTTATCAGCACTATAAGTCGGCTAATACCGACTTGAAAGGAAGCGGACCCGACGATCTCTCTTGATCTCTTCCAAAGACTCTACCCCTAGAGGTGCTGAGCGAAAAGAAGCTCGCTATGGCTATGAAGAAAAATTTAAAATGCTCGAATCACGGATTGCGAGGCTCTGCGATCACAGAAGAGATAACGAAATTGCAGCCTATGACTCGAGGCCTCCCTTCACCCCTAGAATAATGGAGGAAATAGTCCCTCGACATTTTAAGGTCCCGTAAATGGAACCTTATGATGGGACTACCAATCTACTTGACCATCTGGGCAGTTTTAAGGTCCATATGATGATCCAAGAGGACTCCAATATACTGTACTGTCTCGCTTTCTCTGCTACCCTGAAGAAGGTGACTCGAATATAGTATTCAAGCATACGTCCAGGTACTATCGATTCCTTTTTTGAATTAAAAAAATTATTCATCTCACATTTCAGGACTTACCAAAAATGCCCCGCAACATGGATAGCATGTTCCTCCTCTGCTAGAACGAATGAGAGAATCTTAGAGATTACATTGCAAGATTTAATTTGACCACTCTCGAGATCCCAAATCTTAATGAGCACGTGGCTATATCCGCTCTGAAAAGGGGCCTCAAATCATCCCGGTTCATATTTTTCTTGGACAAGAGGTTCCCCACGAGCTATGCAGAACTCTTATCGAGAGCTCAGAAGTATACGGAGGCTAAGGAGCAAGCGACAATTCGGCACCTGATTGAAGGAAAATATGTTCCCAAGAAGAAGAACAAAAAGGGGGTGAATCCCCCTGTTTCCCCCCAGCAATAACAACTCCACTCCATGACGTAGTCCCAGGCCCAAAGCATTGGACGGAAGATTTGATTCATACACTCTCCTCAATCTTCCGAGAGAAAAGATACTTATGGAGATAGAAAAAGAAAGCTACCTGCAATGGCCGCGTCCCATGAGGACGTCCTCTACTGTGAGGAACTGAAACAAATACTGTCGATTCCACAAAGACCATGGCCATAACACTGAAGACTACATCCAACTTAAGGATGCCATAGAAGACCTTATCAAAAGGGGATATTTGGAAAAGTACATCGGTCATCCAAAACCTCGGCCTGAAGCTGCCGCCCCTCAGAGGACTTCTGAAGAGACCAAAGTGTCCAACCAGAGGCCGACTGATGGAAGGGTAGGTATGCTACATCGGTGAACTGACTGGAAGAGAGCCGAAAAGGATGTCCCCAAGAGGCTCAGGGGCAACAACTCCATATGCTTCTCAGATGATGACCTCCAAGAAGTTCAAGTCCCACATGATGACCATATTATAGTTTTGACCGTTGTGGCCAAATATGATGTAAGACGCATTTTGATAGACAATGGAAGCTCCATAGATGTTTTGCTTTATGATGCATTCTCCAGAAAGGGCTTGTCTAGAAATAAACTACAAAAGTCTCCTATACCCCTGATGGGGTTCGGGAGCAACCAAGTCAGAGTTGAAGAAGAAATAATACTCCCTGTAACCCTTGGCACCAAACCACGACAGAAGACACTCCCCATCAACTTCGTAGTAGTCCAAACCCTATTGGCCTATAACGCAATCTTGGGATGACCTGTCTTGAATAAATTTTGAGCCATGGTATCAACTTATCATCTTCTAGCACGTTTTCCTACTAGAAGTGGAGTTGGAGAGGTAAGAGGAGACCATAGGGTTGCCCGTCAATGCCTGATGATACAAGAGAAACAGTCAACTGATCCTGTCATGTTGGATCAGCTGGATCCAAGGGACCAGATTGAAGACTATGGGGAGCCACTAAAGAAAATTTTTTCTATGCCTTTAGTTGAAGATGACCCCACCAAAACAGTGCAAGTTGGGAATCTGCTGGACAAAGAAACAAAAGCGGGGCTAATCCATTTTCTTCATAATAACGTCGATGTCTTCGCCTGCTCGGTTTCAGATATGCCTAGGATCCCGGCTGAAGTGATCACTCATCGGCTAGAAGTTGTCTCTAACCACAAGCCAGTCCGGCAGAAAAAGAGAAGCTTCGCCCCTGAAAGGCAAGATAAGGAAGTGAACAAACTTCTCAAAGCTGGATTCATTAAGGAGGTACATTATCCTGAGTGGCTGGCCAATGTCATAATGGTAAGGAAGGCTAATGGCAAGAGGAGGATCTGCATCGACTATACATATCTCAACAAGGCTTGCCCGAAGGATAGCTTTCCCCTATCGAAGATAGATCAATTAGTTGATGCCACTACTGGCCATCAACTGTTAAGCTTCATGAAAGCTTTTTCTGGATACAACCGGATACGGATGGACCCTAAAGATGAAGAGAAGATAGCCTTCATGATAGAGAAAGGGCTTTACTATTATAAAGTGATGCCCTTCAGCTTGAAAAATGCCGGTGCCACATTTCAAAAACTGATCAACAAAGTATTTGAGAAGCAACTAGGAAAGAATATGGAGGCGTACGTCGATGACATGATTGTGAAGAGCCTCCTCAAAGAGGACCACATCAAAGACTTTGAAGAATCTTTCAGCACCCTGCAACACCATCAAATGAAGTTGAATCCAGCCAAATGCACCTTCGAAGTGACTTCGGGGAAGTTCTTAAGATTCCTTATCACTAAACGAGGAATAGAGGCTAACCCGGAGAAAATCCAAGCTATCCGAAACATGAGACATCCTTCCTGGAAAAAGGAAGTGTAACAATTAACGAGAAGGATCACCTCTTTAAGCCGATTCATTTATTACTTGGCTGAAAGGTACCTTCCTTTCTTCAATGCTCTTCATCAATCTTAGAGCTTCAAATGGTTCGAAGACTACCGTTTCACCTTCGAAGAACTGAAGAAATATCTGGAGAGCCCCCCTTATGATCGAAACCTCAGGAAGGGGAAACCCTTTATTTATACTTTTCCTCTTCGGATGAAGCAATCAATTTGGTTCTTGTCCGAAAGGGAGCCGATGACCTCCAAAGGCCGATCTACTACACCAGTAAAGTATTGCATGATACAGAAGTGAGGTATCCCAGAATGCAAAAGCTTGTATACTCGCTGGTGATCTCGGTAAAATGCTTGTGGCCATACTTTCAATCCCACTCCATTATGGTCTTGACGAATCAACCTTTAAAAGCTATCCTCCGGTCCCCTGATACTTCAGGAGGGATAGCTAAATAGGCCGTTAAGCTTGGAGAATTTGACATTAACTTCCAACCTAGATCGGCCATAAAAGCACAAGTGTTGGCTGGCTTCATAGCCGAATGTACTTGGGAGCAAGAAGATGACTTACTCGAGCCTGAAAAAGAGACAACTACCGAAAAGGATTTGGAACATGTATGGATAATTCATGTGGATGGAGCTTCAAATTCTACGGGATGTGGAGCGGGCCTCATGTTGGCCGATCCGAACAAGCATGCCATAGAATATGCCTTGCGCTTCTCTTTTCGTGCTTCGAATAACCAAGCCGAATATGAAGCCCTCCTCGCAGGACTTTGAATCGCCAAAGAGCTGAAGATTCGAAAGATTCAAATCTTTTCAGATTCTCAGTTGGTGGTGAACTAAGTGAAGGACAAATTTGAAGCTCGAGATCCTACTATAATCCAGTATCTGGAGAAGGTACAAGTTCTGGTGTCCCAAGTTGACTTCTTTGAAATCGCCCATATGCCATAAATGGAGAACTCTCGATCTGATGCACTATCTAGGCTCGCCACCACCACTCCGGATTCTGTCGGCCGCACCTTTATAGAATATCTCAAAACTCCAAGCATAGCAGAGGAAACATTGGGGGTGCATCAAGTTGGACATGAGCCCAGCTGGATGGATCCCATCCTAAAATTCCTGAATGAGGGAACGCTGCCTGAGAATAAAATTGAAGCCAAGCAAGTTCGCTGGATAGCATCTCAATATGTTATCTTGGATGGAGCTCTATACAAGAGATCTTTTACACAACCCTTATTGAAATGCTTGGGGCTGTCGGATGCCGATTATGCCCTGAGGAATGTACATGAAGGAATATGTGGAGATCACCTGGGAGGCAAATCCTTGGCTTATAAAATAATACATCAAGTTATTACTGGCCGACCATTCAGAAGGATTCTACCAACTTCGTCCGAAGGTGCAACCAATGTCAAAGGTATTCCAACATTCGAAGTTGGCCTGCAAGTCAACTGACCCAATTAACAGCACCATGGCCTTTTGCCCAATGGAGCATGGATATCCTTGGTCCATTCCCCTCAGTGACCAGATAACAGAAGTTTCTCATTGTAGCCATCGACTACTTCACCAAGTGGGTCGAAGCCGAGCCCTTGACACATATTACTGAAGTGAAAGTTGAAAGCTTCGTGAGGAACTTCATCATCTTCAGGTTTGGAATTCTCCATGCCATAGTCACTGACAATAAAAGATAATTCAATAATCTGAAGTTCAAGGACTTCTGTGCATAATATCACATACTTCACAAATTGACTTCCGTCAGACATCCTCAATCCAACGGAGAAGCCAAAGTGACAAATAGGACCATTCTCCATGATAGGAAGACCAGGCTAAACAATGCCAAAGGACTCAGGGCTAAAAAACTAAATTCAGTTCTTTGGACATATCAGATCGCTCCCAGAATGGCCATTGGTGAATCTCCATTTCATTTGGCTTACGGTACCAAAACAGTCTTTCCCGTGGAAGTCACTCTACAATCCTTAAGGATCGATCATTATAAGGAGCCTGAGAATTTGGAGCATCGAAGGGTGGACTTAGATCTACTACAAGGCACTAGGCTTCGTGCTCAGATGAAAATGGTGGCATAACAATAAAAAGTTTTCAAATACTACAACTCCAGGATGAAGGAACGAACCTTCCCACTCGAAGACTTGGTACTACAAAGTTCTGAAGTATCTAGACCGATGGAGCAAGGCAAGCTTTTCCCTAATTGGGAAGGCCCTTACTGAATCAGAGAAGTCGTACGACCAGGGACTTACTGGCTCGAAACTCTGGACGGTTCCCTACTGCCTCATCCATGGAATGTAAAGAACTTTCGCAAGTATTATCAATGAAAGATCCCTTTCTTTAAAAGACTCCAACAAAAGTCCGTGCAGAGGTGGGCCTAATCAGCCTATCTTACTCACAATCAAAGGCACAGGGAATGGTTCAAGCAACCTACCTTATGGTAAATCCGACGACATGCCGAGGTGGGCCTAATCAGCCTGTCTTACTCTCAATCAAAGGCACAAGGAATGGTTCAAGTAACCTACCCTACAGTAAATCTGACGACGTGCTGAAGTGGGCCTAATCAGCCTATCTTACCCTCAATCAAAGGCACAGGGAATGGTTCAAGTAACCTATCCTATGGTAAATCCGACGACATACCGAGGTGGGCCTAATTAGCCTGTCTTATTACTATCCATGAAATACCAAAAGGTGGCCTTATTATGTTACATCAATGGCAAAGCAGTCATCCTAGTTCTTCTATGGCTTCAGCAAGCTCGGATGCTTCAGTTTAAGACGAAGACAGATTGTTCTGGGCCTACATAAAATCCTAGCACTCTTCATAGATGCCCTAGTCCAGTATCTATGCTACCGAAGAGTTTATACTTAGCATTTTCTTGGAATGCCCCCTTCTATCAAAGGAAAAGATCCTGACTTGAAAGAAAAGGTGGTTTCATTGAAAGGAGCAGCACAGCCGACTGAATTACATCTTTCAAAAAAAAAAAGAAGAAGAGGGGGGCACTACACCGGGAAACTATTTCTACTCAGTTGGTTCAAAAGCTGAGGTGGGAACGGAGATCTCTCTAGCGGCCTCCTCATCAGCTGAAGGAGTAGATGTCTTTTCGACCGGATTACCCATCTCTTTCTCCTCACCGTCGGGTTTGGCGATAAGAGAAATATCCAAGTTCGGGTAAACCCCGTGATTTTATTTAGACAGTCTGTATAGCCGATGAAGTAACCCTCCGCCCCGGCTTCATGCATCTCATCGTCGAAGGCTTTGGATTTCTTATAAGTCTCGATGGCTTGGGAAGCATCCCTTTCAGCCTGCTCCACCCTTTGATTGGCCAATAAAATTTCCTACTCCAGAATGGCAACCTTATTTTCCAACTCAACCCTGTGAGCCGCCGCCTCTTCGGCATTCTTAAGGCAGTCCCTCAGCAGCAGCTCAGTCGAGATTGCCTTCTTCCACTTCTTTTGCAGCTCAGCCACTAGCTCAGTCGCATACGTCTGAACCATCCTCAGTTCTCTCGCCAAGGAACGGTTGGCAGCAGCAGTTGCATTCAACTTTTCTTCGACCTCAGCCCGAAGCTTTTCGATCGCTTCCTTTTCAACTTTGGCTAAAGACAATTGACTTCGGAGCCTATCGCTGAGATCAGTGGACTCATGGACGTTCTTTTCCAACACAGAAATGTCATGGATGATCTATCAAAAAAAAAGAGAAGGAAAAGGAAACACATTTGAAGTCAATCATGCCATCGCTGGTATCCTACGAACTACTTCAATACTTACTTACAGTATTTGGGGGTAGACGAAGGAAAGAGCACCCTCCAATCCATGCCTTAGTGTTGCCGCCCAATCTTTTCGAAGAATGGTGGCTTTCAACAAAGCCTTCGCCAGCCTCACATTATTGAGACCGGCATCATCAGCGAACACCTTACAACTTCCCAAGCCCTCCCCTTCCGCAGTCAGGAGTTTGGGCTTGACATCTTTCTCAAACACGGGAGCCTTGCCCTTGTCTGGTAGGCTTGGCTCCCTAGATGGCCCTGCGACAGGGGCTCCTGTTGGACGTCTGGCAGGGTGTTTGGGTGAAGGAACCTGCTCCTCTTCTGAGGAGGATTGTATGTCTATAGGAGCATCACCCATGGAACGTCACAGCATTAAAAATCAAGACTCCTTAATTATGAGCCCAAAAGATGAAGAATCAGACTTATGAACTAAAAAGCCGACCTGACGGGAAGCTGGACTGATCGACTCATCAGTAAGGTTAGCATTCTCGGTACGATTAAGTCTGGAGACTTCATATAGCGAAAAGATTCATATTTGTCTCAAAGACAACTGTGGATCATCCGAAGACTTTACACTTAAAAAATCTCAACTTGAGTCGAAAGCTATTTTATATTCAAAGACTATTCTCAGTCCAATGACTTACACTTGGAAAAATTTTCATTCAAGTTAGAAATTATTATGTCTTTAAGAAACAACCACTTACTTGAAGACTATTACACACCCAAAGACTCTATACTTAGAAAAATCGTAACATAGTCTGAAGGAAGAAAATACTTTTCATTGATATTAAAGATAGGCCTGTTACATGTCATTTCTCTTACAAAGCAAGAAATAAAAGAAGAAAAAGGCCTATTCATCTACTCCCATCATCGAAGGAACTCTAGGTCAGTCGCAGGAGGAGCCTCCTCAGTCTGACCCGCTGGAGAGGCCTCTTCAGCTTGAGCGGAAGTTGCCGAGTCAGCCACAATCGACTCCTCAATTTGTTCATGGCCCTCTGCCATAACTGGAACTTCTTCAACCTATCCTAGTGCTCCCTCAGCTTCAGCAGGAACTTCTTCCTCCTCTTCTTTAGTGACCTCGTACACCGGGATGCTCGAAAGGTCTAGTTTGGGATAAAGCTCCTGGACCTCCTTGACTCCGTCATTGAACCCAAGTTGATAACTAACCATCCCGGATTCAGTGATTTCTTCTTTAAATTTTGGAGACTTCTTGAAGTCTTCAACCGCCCTGGTTATCTGTACTTTCAGGGTCTCAGATTCTTTGGCCACTTCGTCGGCCCTCTCTTGAATCTCCTTAGCAGAGAGTTCCAAGGAGTGTATTTGCTTCCTCTTCTTCCGAAGCTTGGCCTCCTGTTCAAAAATTTTTAATTGAGCCTTTTTCAGCTCGTTCTTCAGACTCTGAACCTCAGTCCTTTCTTGAAAGCTTCTCCTCCATGATCGATTTCAGCTCTTCGACCACTTCTTTTTTAACCTTTGCTGCCTGAAGCTCTTTCCTCAAACTCTAGAGGAAGTTGTCGAATTTTATCAGACTCTCCTCCATGAAAGTGGTGTCATGGTCCAACTGTATTCAATAATGACCATATCATGAAGTCGTAATGTTAGGAGTGATCCAGAAAAGAAAGAAGAAGGCAAAGACGTTTACCTTCAGCACAGCGAAGAATGATGAATCGGACACCTCCTCAAGGCGTCGGTTCAGGGTGACTGCCCGGTCACGGGGCAATAATGTGGCCTTCAACACTCTTCTGGCCACATCAGGAAGTGCGAGGCCCCTTGCATCGAAGAAGATGGAGAGGTCCACTTCACAATCCTTGTCTAAGGGAGTGTTCCTCAGTGGACCCTCTTCGACTTGAGGTGCCTTGCCCTTGTCCCTCGTAGATGGGCAAAGCAGTGGTATGTCAACAGCTGGAGTTGAGGTCGGGCTCTCCGAAACCTGAATCGGAGTGCTCTCCCTCAACCGGGGCTCCATCGGAGGGACTCTGTCACTCCCTGATGACTCCCCACTTGGTGTAGCATCGGCCTGAGCCTTCTTTTGGGCCTCCGGACCTATAGGGGTGACCTAGGCCGCTCTCTTCTTGGCGGATTGACGAAGCTTAGAGAAATCGGGCTTCATCTTGCCGCCTGTTAACAGAGATAAGCTTCAAGGTTAGTTCGCTGAAACAATTATGGAGCTGCATAAAGTCGAAGTTATCTACTAGCTATACCTAAAAAGGAGAACTCGCTGATCTGAACGAGATGGAGATTTCTCTCTTCTAAGAGCTCTCGGATCGAAAGGGCTTTAGCCCCAGACAACACTTCGAAGTCTAGTCGATCGGCTGTCAGGACTTTCTTACACTATTGGCACTTAAGCAGGGTTCTCTCCACTCAGTATTGAACCCCCATGGCTGAACAGAAAAAATAAATAGGAAGTTGGGTTTCCACCAGTGGATGGCACTAAGCATATCCTTCATTATTTTATGGCCAGGACGGGGGCCGATGATCCACCATCCATAGCCATGAAAGTCTCTCTTCAATACGAAGAGAAAGATGGATAGAGTAGTCCTCGGCCTCACCCTTGCTATGTGACAGAAGGCTAAAAACCTGCAGATATTCCAAATACTATTCGGAGTTAACTAGGCGGGGACTATGTGGTACATATTGAAGCCCTTGGCAAAAAAAGGATGCAATGGGAAACGAAGACCGGCTTTTAAGTGGTCTTCGTATATAACGATGCCACTGGTAAGAGGACTGTTAACCCTCTCTTCGGGCTCCGGAAGGATAAGGGAGAGGTTTTCAGGAATATGATAATATTCCCGGAGGCTGGCTATCTTCCCAAAGGATAAAGAACATGGGATCAACTCTGGTCTAGACTCGGCGACAACCTTCCTAACTGGTTCCGAGATGCTAGGGGACTCAACTCCTCCCCTGCTGGGGGGGAGCCCTACCTGCAATAGGGGTCTCTAAAGTCCTAACCATGGTGGAAGGAAAAAGAGAAAGAAAAGGGAAGCCCTACCTGCGGAAAGAAATGGGAGCCGAGAAAGGAAGAAGGAGTAGGACAGCAGGGAGCAAAAGGAACAAAGCAGAGAAGCTTCCTCTGCCAGGCTGCCCCCCTCTTATATAGGGGGGACAACGATGGTTCGGGTAGTCTCCTCGAAGAAAGAGACGCCTCCTAGATCATGCCACGTATGGAGGTGCCGATCACGGATACGAAGCCCCAAACGCGTTGGTTGATTCGACGGAAAAAAAACCAAACTGTTAGTTGTGACCCACGTGATCACATCTGACGACCAGGATGAAGCTCGCACTTGACGCCCGAAGGACAGGATGATGACACATCCTCCATCCAAATTGAAGTTGAAGAGTTGACCGAATCGCCATAATGGAAGAAAGAGATGCAACCCACCTAACTGTCGTCCACCGGTAGAAGGGTGATACCTGTCCCCTGCATGACTACCGAACCAACGCCGATTACTGTCATCGACTGAATCAAAGATTCGCCATTATTGGTCATGCCGTTTTTGCCGGAAAGTGACAAATCATAAGTACTCCCACCTCTCGAAGCAAATGATTGCTTCGAAAACTAGGAGTGGGGGGCAACTGTTGTGATAAGCCAGCTCAAGGAAGGCTAATTACCGGTTCAAGGGCCCAATCGGATCCTTTCCAAACTGGGTGCCTAAATTATAAAACTCAAAGGTAACTCTACAAACTGATGAAGTGACGATTCAACATTACTTAACCATTTTGCAGGGCCAGTCTTCGGCCCGCACCGAAGACATAGGCCCCTGAAGCATATTTCTGGCCCACACCATCCCAAATGGCTAACCAGTCCTCTTAGTGTCAGTCCGAAGAAAATGGATCCGAAGAAGACAGTCACCTTATCTCCCGGCTGGTGCTGGAAAGGACTGATCTGAAGAGGGCAACTCCGATCCAAGTGACTGGGGTGTCTTCGGCTTACTTCGAAGAAGGCGGACACGAGGCAGCTTAACTTCGGTCCCTTCTGAAGGAGTGGTCCTGAGATAAATTTCCAGTTGATCTTGGCCTAAAAATTTCAAGAGTGGACGTGGTTGTTATAACCAACCGCGTGGCCACTAACTCCAAATCCCACAATATCGAAGTGGCCAAAATCAAATATTAACTACTTGCAATTACCGGGATATTACACCCACTAATCCCATTGATTGAAGGCAAGTGGGCCAAACTGCATTCTGTTACATCCACCTTTATAAATACTGGTAAGAGAGGATACCGAAGGTAAGCAATCCTGAACTACTTTCACTTTCTGAGATAACTCTCCATTCTGTTGCCTGAACTCTTACTGACTTAGGCATCGGAGTGTCTCCCACCGGAGAAAATCCGGTCAGGACTTGTTCTTTTTTGCAGATGCCTGAGGAGACGGACCAGTAGCTCAACCGCTCTGCCCGGTTTGCAAGAGTTCAGCGCCAACATAATCTATTCTTATTTCGATTCTAATTCTGGTAAACCAAACACATCCTTATTGTCATCTCCGCCGCAATCTCCCAGGCCCATATCCCAATCTTCCATGCAGAAGGGCCTTGCATGTCATCCCAATCTTCCATCTCACCACTGCTTGACCACACAAGGAGGGAGGAACCGCTTGACCACTTAATGAGGGAGGACTGGGGGTGTTTGGATGGGTTGGTTCGATCGAGCGGTCTCGTATGTAAAGAACCATCATCTTTCGCACAAAAGACAGCTCGAACCCCCTTCAAAGTACCTCCTTCCTAGCTTCTCTGTACCGAATCAGCATGGCCTAATTCTTCCCAACACCAATTGCTTTGTTTTCATCAGCTGTCTTTATTTCCGTGAGAACAGATCCAGCGCATCAGGAGGAAAGTACAACAAAATCTTGCATGTCACTTGCTGCTGTTGCAAGCGTTCAACACACAACCCTCTCGCATTCATAAAGAACTTGTTCACCAGAAATGGCACAAGAAATGGACACAGACTACCCAGTTTCAAAACAAGAAAGAGCTCCAAAAACGGAGGAGCTCCAGGAGGCTTACATTTTAAACTCTCCTAATCACCTCGTCATTCAAAGGATGCATCGTTACCACTAGAACGATAGCCTGATTGGTAAAATATTGCCTCACTATCAACAAGTTGCAGATTCGAGACATGATCTCACGGATGACACGGATGACTCGATTAAATCCAGAAATTTTTCTGAAACCTATAATAGTTAATATGAATGAAAGATCAAGATCTCCTCCTTTATTCCCGTCCTACTAGCCGGTAAGTTTTCCGTTGGTGTTGGCGAGAAGGCGAAAACTCTAGTCATCCATTAGTTGCTGAGGCTTAAACAAACATGGATAGGAGTCAGGTGATCTCAAACTGCTTTCTTTTTTTTTCTTTTTTTTTTTTTTGGTTGGGGGGGGGGGGGGGCGGGGGGGAGTTTAGTATCTCAAACCGTTTGGAAGCATAAAGAAAAAGAATCATCGGAGCATATGGCCATGAAGCTGCTAACTTCTGTTTCGAAGCACAAAGAAAAAAAAATCATCAGCACAGGGCCATGAAGCTGCTAACTTGATTATAAAAAAGCTGAACGTTATATACAAACCGCTCAAATTTAAACATTTGATGATATCCATTCGTGCTGGCTGACTGCTGTCGTTAGGGGAACCCGACCATCCCGAAAAATGGTTAGACCGCCCATGCATGTTTAGCCAGTTTCATGAAACAATGAACATGTTCAAAGAACAAAAAAATCAAGGGTGACGCATCAAAATCTGAGGCCGACAGACTCGCTCTTCCCATTTACATTGTACATCGTTGTGCAACCAGACTCAGCCATTAAGCTTTGACAAGAAATGGCTGAGATTGTATTCATCTGCATACTGTGACTGATCCCAGAGCTCCTCTAGTCCACTTAGAATGGCTTTCAAGCCCCTCCCACCCGCCATGGATTTTGAATCTCTACCCAGGTCGCCGTTGGAGCTGCTTGAAAGGGCACTACCCTGTTTCATGTTTTGTCAAGAGGAAACGGTTGAAGCAAAGTAGTTGTTTTCAATATTTTTTCAGGAAACAAAAAGAATAGGTTTTGTGAATATAGAACTGTAAATAAAATGCGTATCCAAAAAACTGAATGCCAGTGGGCCCCTCCTTTCAAGAAATCGTTGTTAACATGGAAGAGTTGTGAAAGATTAGACTGTAAATTACCTTTCTGGCAGTTGGTGCAGAAGTAAATAGATCAAGCAACTGGTCGGTGTTCATTGTTTTCAGGCTAGCATTCTCCGCATTGATGACAGCATTAGCAACTGACAGTTTGAACTTCTGGAGGCTCATGACTTTCTCTTCCAAAGTGCCACGCATGATGAGACGATGAACATTCACAACTTTGCGCTGACCCAACCTATGAGCTCTGTCCATTGCCTGCGATGACCATCAGTAAAGAATTAGCACATGATTGGAGACAACACACGAATAAAGTTCATTTTCTCCTAACTTAGCATGTCAAATTGCATGCAAATGGGTAAGAGGGGGGGGGGGGGTGCGGGGAGCGTTGGGGGAAGAGAGAGAGAGAGTGAGAAATTTTCATCTAGCTGCCTGATTTATATTTATATTTAATGATGAATGGACTTTCTTAACATTGTGGTAAAATTGGACCTAATACGTTTTGGTGGGATCAGGGTCAAAAATTGGACCAGATTTGCAAACTGAGTCAGGTCTGGATTTTGTATTTTTTTGACCTGACCTGACTTATACAGTATCCAGGTCTAGTTTGGGTCAACAAAAAATAGACCTAAAACAATCCAACCCAACTCGAAAACCCAAATTTTATAAAATCTCTTTTCTCTATCCTAAGTATCTTTCCAGTTCATCGAAAGAATCTTCTTTAAACCAATCCCTGTTCATCTCATCTCAGCAATCTCTCTTCTCACCAACCTACTTCCACCTAATTAAATCCAAACATGCATTGCTAATTCTGGTAAATTCTTACTAGTACTCTCTAATATACCAATATTTTAACGCTGGAACTAGACCAGGCCAGGTTTTAAGCAAATCAGGCTGGGCTTCGGGCCAGGTTTTAAGCAAATCGGGCCGGGCTTCGGGCCTTAAAATAAAGTCCATTCAATTTTCGGACCGACCTCTGGCACCCCTTTGGCCCGGCCCAAAAATAAGCCCGATCCAATTCCTGGCTATTTCTCTGATCTCCCGTCTCCCTCTCTCCGTTCTCTCTCACTCTCTCTCTCTCCCATCTCCATCCCCCGGTCAGCCCCCAACGGCCAACGCCCCCTCGCACCCGACAACTGACACTTCCTTGCACCCAATGATCGACACCCCCTCTCACCCTCTTCGTTTCCAAGCCACCCCACCCGACGGCCCCGAAGCTCGCCCCCAACACCCCTGGCGCCTGCACCCGACAACTCCGCCCCCCCATGCGACCCAGCAGCCCGTCTCCAGCTTTGATATGCCTCCCACGGCCCCGGTGCCCCACCCGATGCCCACTGCCCTCGGCGCGACCTCACAGCCCCCCTCCCCGTCTCTGATCTGCCTCCTTCGGTCCCGGCGCCCGCCCTCCATGCGACCCCGCAGCCCGTCTCCGACTCCGATCTACCTCCCCCAGCCCCGACGCCCCACCCGATGCCCACTGCCTCCGGTGCGACCTCGCGACTCTCCCTCCCTGGCTCCAATCTGCCTTCTCCGGCCAGTCGGGCAGTCGCCAGTCGGTAAACCATTTTTTTTTGTTCATTGAACTTGCATTCAGGCCGTGGCCCGATCGGGCTCGAGCCGTGCTCAAGTCAAGCTCGAGCCTGAGGTTTTAAAAAATTTCAGGCCTAAGCCCGGCTCGAAGTCCGAAATTTTTTTCGGGCCGGGCTCGAGTAGGAGTGTGGCCCAGCCCGGCTCGGCCCACTTCCTGCCATACAATATTTATTTTTAAAATTTATAGTCTGTAAACTTACATGTTGAGAGTGATCACTCTACATAACCAAATTGAAAAAATTGAATGAAAATTCATGCTTAAGTTGGTTATGTAATAATTTATATTTAATTGCTGTTATCACATTTATTTATGAAACAACAGTTAAATGTCAGAACCGATCCAACCGACCTGAATCAACCACTAGGTTGGGTCCAGGTCCAAAATCAAAATGCAAACTTGAAATCAGGTAGAGTTGGGTCAAGCATGCCATTGTCCAACCCCACCCATTTGCCGCACTATCCATGGATTTTCAACATTCCATTCGGGCATTCCGTAAGTTTTGTCGATTTTTCCTTTTTGATTTTTTTTTTCCCGTTTGGGCTTGGTGACTACTACTGAAATCATAAACCTTGCAACAAATGGGACATTCCGCTTCCATTGTAAATAGACCCATGTTTAAAGCTATCAGAAACAAAATACACAGAGCTCAAAGTGAGGAAAGCATAAAATAAGTATTTTGTCAGTGGTGCAAACACAACCTTCACCCCCCGCCAAAAAAAAAAAAATCCAACCTGACTGCTGCAATATGGATAATGTGCAAAATTTCATTCCGTAGTTGATAGTGCAGCAATTGATTTAAGAAAAATATGCAAACAACTTTATTCAGTAATTAAATGAGCTCAAAAACATCTAACATGTCCGCAATCTAAAATAAGTAATGGCCTTTTCTTGAAAATTTCCATAATAAGAATGTCCATATTTAAAACCTCCAGTTCATAGAAAAGCAAATTTAAATAACCATACATATGGAACCCATGGATAAAACAACAGTAGAACCACAAAACCTTGGTCTAAAATCAAAGCAATTAAGAAATGTATGATGCCTACAGGTAATAATTTTAATATGAGAAAGGAATTCTTCATTAACACATCCAGAAAGACTCAAAAAGCAAACTTTCTTAGCAACTACATGTGAACAAAGAACAGCCTTAAAACCAAATGAACAAGAAACATGAAATGAACAAAAATGTGATAACAATTTGAACCACACAGAAAGCAAATCCATCAATGAGAACATATATGAAATGTTGGAATTACATTAAGAAATAAATAGAAGACAGTAGGTCAATAAATATTTGTATCCATTCCTACAATCATCATCACGTCAGGCTCAATTCCATTCAGCAGACTAAGGGCATAACTAACCTGGTGATCTTTCATTGGATTCCAGTCATGCTCCATAAAGACCAGTGTATCAGCTGATGTAAGATTCAATCCGAGCCCTCCAACTGCAAATATGAGACATCAGTAACTTGCAAGGAATTGAAACCACCAAACTTAGTCAAACCTTACCATGTGTTGTGAGCAGCAGCACATCAATGGTAGGATCTGAGTTGAATGCTTTGACAATTTCAAATCGCTTTTCTGGTTCAACAGAACCATCTAGCCGCAGGTATGTGACGCTGTTGTATACCAAAAACTCATATTTTTAGATTTTCATGATGAAAAGAACCCCAAGGTTAACAGATTTTCAACAAACAGACTGCTGAATATTATTTTAAAAAGCATGTTTAATTTCTATTCACTTGAAAGAAAAATGCCTCTTGAGATGACTTCTATTATTTCATCAGCAGCCAAACTAGTACATATCTGCATCATCATGTCTGATTTCAATTTAAATAGGAGAACAACATGGTCTATCATCATGCAAAACTGAAAATAAGTGATGCTATACAAAAAAACACTTCAGTGAACAACCATCCTTGCAGAAAATGGTCCATAGCCAGTTCAACCAAGGAATAAAACGGCAATATTTACAGTATGCAGTTCTCAACAACCAAGAGGACAAGCACCCACAATTTAGCAAACCACCCAGCCTTTAGTTGAAACCTTCTGTCATGAATTATCATGCAAACAGCAATCTTCAAAAGTGCCCCGTAACTGTATTAATGCATACCAAGGTTTGCTGAACTAGTTCAGTGACTTATACAGGTCAGCTACCAGTCCAATACGGTGCCATACTATACCAGCTTTGACCCATTCTAAGAGCCGGAAACATCTGGTTTTGCACCAGTTTGATTCAATCACCTTGAATCAAATGGTTTAGGGTGGTTTAGCAAACCATAGTACATACATAATCTGCAAAAGCGATGCAAATAACGTTCTCAAAAATTAAAATTCTGCATTGGATGATCATGTCTACAAAAAAAAAAAAAAAAAAGGCATCACAATACACGAGGCTCCTACCTTTTAGGGTACAAAGGTCAAATTTACGCAACCTTACCCCCCATATGCAAAGAGATTGTTTCCATGTTTCAAACCCATAACACCCAGGTCAAAGCAAGGTTTTAAATCCTATAAAATGGAAGTGTCCCGGTTTCTCCATGGAAAGAGATGCCCCACGGTTCCATCTCGTTCCAACGGCAATCTCGATCATGCATCCGGATAGATATCCTCCGCCTCTCTCCCATTCTTCTTGCATTTCCTTTCTCTTTCCGGTTTCTTTCTTTGTCTCATTTTTATTTCTCTTTCCTATCCCTATGCTGGACTAGCATATCTTCCTCCTATATTATGCAAAGCCGAAGAAAAGATTTGGAAAAGAAGGGAAAGCAGCTCCTAGGTGAATGTAGAACTGCTGAGTTATGTGCAAAGGACTTGTACAAGCATGTATTTAGTCCCAAATATTGCCTCCAGCAAGTGTACTAATGTTATCATATGACAGCCAAAATAAAGTTCAATCATATCATGTATGATGTATCAAAGTGAAAAGAATGCTGCCAATGTATACTTACATGCACGACTGCATGCAAAAGCACATAAATAAATAGAGTTCAACTATATTATACATTTTTTTCTCGCAAATCACCAGGTAGATCTTCAATGTCTTATATTGTGTCATATAAGTCTACTGATATTTTTATTGCAAAATTGACAAAAGAAAGAAAAAAAAACATTTATTACATATCTGATGCTAAATCGCATGATAATATCATAAGTTGTGTAACAAGAGCAGAATAAACAGAACTTTTAAAAAAAATATAGAAATGACTAACCTCTTCATATGAGCCACAAACAAATCCCTTTCGATAATATCGAGAAAAGACTGAAGGTGTTTTGTTCCATTAAAAGGAGAAAAAACAAAGAATAATACTTTAGCATGCCGAATGTGAATCAAAGACCAAACCCAACCAGAAAGGGAAATATTTACCTTGTGTTGAGCAAAGATTAAAACTCGGTGCTGCCCAACAGCCACAGCACCATCAGAAATTGATGTATCTAAGCCTATTCCACACTCTTCCAAAATCTCTTGAAGAGCAACCAATTTAGGGGAATGGTGCAGCTTATGAAGCTCAACAAGAATATCAGCACAGTCCGGGATGACTTCTGATAGCAGAGGTGAAAGATAATCTGGAGGTTCTTCATGGATGACAAGCAATGGATGACTGCAAAGTTTTAACAAGTACTGCAGTGCCTGTAATTCATGATAACACATGAATTAGTATAGGAGCATTCACAAATACATCATCCATGAGTACTTTGACTACAGTACCTGGAAGACATGAGAAGTCGCCTTTGGTACTGAAGCCTCTTTGGCTGTAGTCATGTTTTCATGTGCTTTCACCATCGTTGATATCTTCTTCTTTGCATCAGAACAACAAAATTGTTCATACAGTTTAAGTTGCACAGTACTGAGGTCACAGTATCTATCCTGAATAATTTTCTCAGGGAGATCAGATAGAACTTCATCTTTTGTTCGACGAAGGAGGAAAGGCATGACCTGAGTGTATAAGTAAACAAAAAGCTGTGTGATGCTAAAAATTCATTACACTAAAAATATAAACTGTTTTCTAAGTTCAACCTGCTTATGCAAAGCTTCCATAGCAAGAACCCCTGCTTCAGCATCCTTGGAAGAACATTTTGAATCTTTTGCAGCCAGTAATGGTTTTCCATAAGTGGCTTGGAACTGTAGAAGCAGCCCACAATTAGTGACCATTTGGATAGATAAAAAAAACAGACAAATCTGAAGCAAATGCAGAAAACTTAACTCCATATACAAGCACTACAAGCATGTTCAAACTTGTAAAACATACCAATTTGGTCTTTCAATGAATGCATTATCTGACTGACAATTTGAAGGATAAATTAATCATAGTATCAGAATTTCAGAATGTGCATTCTAATATTTTGTACTCACCCCAGCATTGTCATCTTAAATCTTTCATCATATTCTACTCAGATTTTGTGCATATCAGGTTAGGAATGCAAGTTGGCAGTTGGGTCAGCTCATGTTTTAGCTCAAGCCTGGCCTACGATGTACCTATGTCAACTTGGAGTTTTAAACTTAAGATTAAATCCAAACAATTCACTTGATTAGGACATCTAGTTGCATTCCTTTTTGGATTGGGTTTGCATTAGGTCTAAGTTTTATAAGCTACACCTTCATTTTGGACTAACTTTTGTTGTGTCAAATAAGATCTTAATCAGGAGTTATCAAGTTGGATCCAATTCAACTGTATCAATAATAGATACGGTGAAAATTCAGGTCATTGACTCATGATTTGTGCAGCTAGCTAATTTCAGACTAAATTTTATCACGTCAAATAACATTGAGAACCCTTTGGAAGAATTCCGAGTGATACCCCACAGTAAGAAGATCCAGTCTAATCAGGGATTATCAAGTAGGATCAAATTCATCCAGATTCATAAATAGATACAGTGAAATTTCAGGTCAAGAATTCATGATTTGGGTAGCATATTGCACCCAAGGGTCTAGACTCGCAGTATCCATCAAGTCCATTTCAAGTTAGCTACAAACTTTACCCAAGTCTTTGGTGTACCTTTATTCATTGCAATATAATTCACCAAAGTACAAGACCTTCTAAAGTTGTATCTTAAGACATAATACTGATAGTTGGCATTCGAATTCCTGGCTAACACAACTTTAGGAAAGAGATGGACTTGTAAATCCAAAAAAGGCTTACACAAACCTATCCCATTACCTACATCATTAAGCTCATAGCCAAGGTTTATAAAGCTGGTTTGACCTTTCCTTTGACTTCAAATGGCTCATTAATAGACAACTCCAACAATTTCAAGAAATTCAACTTTGACTTGAGAGTAGAGATGCAGGAGTGGTGGCTATCTAATAGCTATCAGCTGTTATGCTCTAATTATGCAGTATAAACGTGAAATATATCTTTTAGAGTTTCTAGGATTTGTTAATTATGGTTGATGCATGTACGACCTAAATCATAGAGTCCATCAAAGTCATTAGAAGAGATATAATTATTAAGGGGTATAAAGAGTCATGCATTATCTGTATGAAGTCATGTAGCAGAGAATGACAGGGATCGGGGAATTGGATTATTTGTGTTATTTCCATTTAAATTTAGTGGTGGACACCACTTGATCTCCCTTCTCCTATTCATTTCTCCATGATAATCCCTTCTCCCTCTTTTTGCTTAACCACCAATTGTTTCCAATGTCGATATCAAAGCGATCTCTCATCCTTTCTACTATTTTTTTTTAAAAAAGACATTTCCTTTCCACAGTCATGGTTTGCACCAACAATGGGCATGATGAACTCCTTTTCGCATCACAAGAAGTAACTTCATTAACATGAAGAATGCTTGGCTTGAATAGAAGGCGGACTAGATGAAGGTATATGTACCTGCATATGCATGCATCAACACCAATAAGGATTCATAGATCAATACGTCCTAGCACATCTTGCCAACATCATACCATTCTAAAAAGAAAATGGTACCCAAATGCCCCCAGGACACTAGTTGGTTCATGAACTAGGACATCATAACCGAGATGGTTGCATCACAACACTTGGCACGACAGTGAATCGTACAACAAATTTTTTTTATGGTTTTCTTCATTCTTGTTGTTAATGGTCATTCTAACCCATCCCAAAATCCCCATACCTTACAACTCAAGATCAACTGGGATTTATACCAAACCAAAAAAGCCTTGCACTGAGGTGTATGTATTTTTGGACTATACACTAATTCACTAAACTTTAAGTTTTTAGAATATTTTGAATTTTAATTATTCAAAACTAAGAATGGACCATCAAAATTGAAGATACAAACCATCAAACCTATGATCTCCACCACAAGAAATGCCTATAAATCAAAAAATTGTGTTTCAGTGTGGTTTAACCCAAGCAACAAGTGGGTGCAAAAGGCAAGATCTTAATAGCAAGAAATGCCTATAAATCAAAAAATTGTGTTTCGGTGTGGTTTAACCCAAGCAACAAGTGGGTGCAAAAGGCAAGATCTTAATAGCAAGATACTATATTTTGCTATAATAAAATCAAAGCATAGTGAAAATATGTATATGTTCTAGGATGTGCAATCATGATCAATGAAATGGACATTCATTTCAGGAGTCCTGTCATATATTTTAGCACAGCAGGATAACTAATAGTATGATACAATTCACTTTTAAACCAACTTGATGCGTCTATTAGAGATCTCCAAAACACATAGCTTCCAATTTCTGAACATTTTTTATGATGCATCAAAATCAACAATGTGGATCTTCAACTTGCAAAACTTATCATTGATTTTGGAATCATTAGCTCTTCTTAATCAAAGATTTAACATTTAATGAGTTGAGTATATGTAAATATGTGTATGTGAATGTGTATGTATATGTTTGCATATCTTATGACCATACACAGTTCAAAGAAAATGATTCCAACAATTCTATAACAATACCGTATCAGATAACCAATGAGTTATGATGCATTCAAGAAATTAAGCCAATACATTAGTAAATTGAAGAGTAAGGATCGCACTTTGACATAGAAACCTACCTGTCTCTCTGTCCCAAGGAATCCAGGCATTAAAAAGTCAAAAAGGGACCACAGTTCCAAGACATTATTCTGCAACAAGAAGTGAACTAATAAAGTGTACTGCTGCAAGAAGAACTAAAACAAAGAAACAGCCCGGTTAGCAGGGGTTAACAACCTGAATAGGGGTACCACTCAAGATAAGACGGTGTTCAGCTTTCAGCTGCTTCACTGCAGCAGTGATTTTAGATTTCGAGTTCTTGATGATATGTCCCTCGTCTAAAATACAGTAGTTCCATGCAAGTTTGTCAAGATAATCAATATCTTTACGAACAATATCATAAGATGTTATAATGACATTGCACCTATCAAACTGACTGCGAAGCAACATCCTTTCTTGGACAGAACCAACATATTGAAGAGTAACCATCACAGAGTTGTCTATATATTTTTCTATTTCATATGCCCAATGCCCAACTAATGTCGAAGGGCAGATAATCAAAGATTGAAGGTCCTTGCTATTACTGCAGGCACGCTGCTCTGCAATATCAGATGCTACTATTGCAGATGCCTGAAGTGTTTTACCTAGGCCCATATCATCACATAAAATTCCATGCAGTTTGAAACGTCTCAAGAAAGATAACCAGTTAATTCCTTCTTGCTGGTACCTACATCAGCAACCATAATTTACTATTGAATGGAACACCATACTCTAATAATCCAAAAGTTGAATAAGGCCAAGCACCAAGGCTTGAAATTGTAAGAAAAAAAGAAAATCATGACAAGTACAAGCATGTTTCATATTTCACCATTCACCTACGAACAAAAGGAAGATTAACTTCTTCAGGCAGTAGCCTGATACAGAAGTTTATCTCTCACAACCTAGTTGCCAACAAAATAACATGTCTGCTGAAAACAAGTAGCTGCATCTGACAAATTGTTATTTAGGAGAGCATCAGATGTCTGTCTAAACTTATATCACAATATAAAAAACTATACAAGTTAGCCAAAATTTAGAAATTAATTAGGATGAAGAGACAACACAACTGTATAAATAAAGAATTAAAAGACCAAATATGCTTTAGATTTGAGCTTACTTGTAAGCAATTTGAATAAAACATGTGGGAGTTTTTTAGGATTTAAGCAGATTGAGAATTAACAAACTCACCTAGTCCTTTATAATGAAAAATTCCATGTATCCCAGTATCCCACTTCTAATCGATTCATTCTTCATATTATCTTCCTTTATTGCCATTCTTTTGCCTTAAATTCATGTTATGCAAATGCAAACATAATCTTAAAAATGTGCTAAGACTCATGGAACGTGTTATTTCTGGATGATGTGTTAGAAACAATAAAGTTTAATCATGGACCATGGTTCAAACAAGGGTCAAATGAGCCATTCAAATAAAGTATTCACAATGATATTTCACAGCTGTGAACCCTAACCACCAAAACTGTGGCAAATCAAAGTTTTTCTTAGAAAAAAAAAAAAGAAGCAAAGATGATGATTATGTCTATGTAGACAAAATAGTTGTAAATAATTATTTAAGGCTCAAAACTACAACCTTGGCCCAGATATACCAAAATCTAAAACATACAAGCTTAACTGAATGCATATTAAAAAATTATTATTAATGAAGAAAAACAATGGAGTACAAATTTAAGTGTCTGAAAAATGGAGCTAGTGAGCAAAAGTGAATAAGAAAACTTTAGTAAGTACCAACACAGAGACTCTTATAATAAAACGAGCAAAACAACAAAGAAACTAGCCACTATATGTTTGAGAGATTGGCTTTACTTGGCTCCACAGAGAAACCATTTTTTCCATCTGAAACATTGAAGTGTTCATGATTTGGTAGATGAAATAGCCATTGGTATTAAACGATGCTAACTCCATTAAACATCAAATCAGGCATCTAAAGTGCTGAAGGTACTCTCTATAATGCCAAATGGGGAACAACACCAACAAGATCCAAATGAACCTCCTGCCATATGGTAGAGGGGTGCAACCATTAGGTTATCAGTTCTAGGTCTTATAGAGTTTCTTTAGTTGAAAATGCAGATAATAGCATAAACTGATTGTGATTCAAAAATATATGACATCAAATGTATATAAAATTCTTGCATGCTATACCTATGTTCAAGCCCAATGTAATGCCATTATCATTTTTAAATTTGTTATTGATTAATTGAATGGCAAAAAGAAAGTAGTATACAGCATAATATCAGAAAATAAACAATTGGGGGGGGGGGGTCCAAAATTCAGTCAACACATTATATACAGGCACTAGATTTTCTTTTTTCTCTCAAAAAAGCCCAATTCAAAAGGAAGCCTTTGCAAAGTCAATTATCAATTCTCTTTTCATTAAAGAGATAGACGAAGGCTTGCCCAATTGAATTTAGAGCAATTAACAATGCCGGCAGTATTACCAGAGTCTCTTATGATCACCAATTGCCAGCAAGATTTCAAGAAGCCATTTATAAATTTGTATGTAGACAAAATATTATGGCCTAAATTTACAAACCAATGAATAAGTAGGGAATAAAAAGATGTTTAACACTGATGACAGCAGGATCATTGTGTGCTAAATCCATGAGTAAGGCCTAACTGGAAGCACTACAAAATTACAAAAGTTAATGATTTTACATTCTTTTGAAGCAATATATGGTTATATTTGACATTGTGCTCGGTCATGCAGCAAGAGTGCAAAATTCCTCCTGTCAACAAAGTAGAAATTTCTACTTAGAGTCAAACTAGACAATTTCATGAATTTGCTTTTCCCATCATCTTATTGTGCCCCAATTATTGTACTGCCCCATTCCCATTTTAACAACCAAACCCTTTCTAAAGAATTATATGTCTCAAAATTTGAGAAATTCAATCAAAATAGTATCATATTAGGTGCGCACTCTACCACTAAGCTAATAGCCCTGTCATTTGGGCATCCCTGTGAGAGGCCTGCTATGCCAAAAGCAAGACAAACACCATCCCTATCTTTCCTTTTTTTGTTTTGCACCGCGCCCCCCCCCCCCCCCCCCATCTCCCACCCATATGACAACATTTTGGGACATAGAAAAGGGGATCCTATCACATAACATGTTCCAAGCTAGAATAAAAAGCTCATGACTTGGCTTACTAGTCGAGAAATCAAAGAAGACTTTGATTTCAAAATTAACTACTTCCAGACAACTTTAATTAGACATGATTATACTAGATTTGATAGATGTGCAAGAGTTCGGATAGTAGGATAAAGAGTTGATTAGGGATGAAAGATGGCTCTTATAAAAGAAGAAGGGCTGATATTCATAAGGAGCAGCCAATAAAAGGTGAAGCATGGGACGTGTAGAAAGCTAATGGAAGTCAAACAAGAAGATGAAGGCCCTATTGGCATTGCTTTTGGAGGACCAAGAAACACTTCTTAGAGAGCCAGAAGCTCTTTTGGGTTTTGGTTACTTGGAAATTTGAGGCTTATTTGAGGCTTTTAGGCAAAACCTCTGGTTGAGGCACATCGCCCGCGGGGGGAGGGGGGGGGGGGGGGGGGGCGGGGCGGGGGGGCACATTTTTTGGGCAAAAGATCATCCAAGAGACACAAGTTCGGTTCCTTGCAATGGGTTTTTCTAAAATTAATTTAAAATACATCTATTCCCATAATCACTTAAATGTCTTTTTATTACCATAATGATGCAATTAAGGATTTGAAGTTTTAACCTTATGATATCCTTGTTACTTGGTAATCACTGGTAAAAGTAATTACATCATTTATTATATTATTTAGATTAAAATATAAATTTTAACATTTAAATTAATAATACTTTATTATAATAGTTTTTAATAGTACAGTATAATATAGCATATGTAAAAATATAATAATAACATATTATATTATATTTTATAATAAGGATCACTGAACCGTACTGGGATCCATACCGATACATGTACCGGTCTTGGTGAAAGTAAGAAAAACCGCCCTCCCTTATGGCTACATTATCCAACTTGAACCAGACCCAAACCAGACCGAACCAAGCCTGAACCGGACGAAACACACGGTATGGTACCATACCGGTCCGATTCAGGTGATTTTGGATGGTCCGGGATCCCGGATCATTTTTTAGAACCGAACCATACCAGTTCTTGGCCGGTACGGTTTGGTACGTCCCAAACCACCCCCGAACTGGACGATTCAGGACGGTTCCAAAAACCCTGGTTTATAATTTTATCTCTATTATCATATTTAAAAATCATACTATAATAATAGAATATTAAAATATAAAATTTAATTTTTAAATTAATAATACTATATCATAATAGTTTCTAATAGTACAATATAGTATAGCTGGCATAGTTAAAAAATAATAATAACAACATATTATACTATAGTTTGTAATTTTATCTCTATTTTCATATTTAAAAATCATACTATAATAATAGAATATTATTATATGTAATAATAAAACAATATAATACTATTAGAATACTATATTAAAATAATAATATCATATCATGATATTATACGATGATGATACTATAAAAAATTTACTAGATTTTCTAATAAATATTAAAAATTATTATTTATTATATTATTGGGATTAAAATATCAAATAAATAATTTGTACTACCTAAAGCAAAGCCAGACGGGGATGAAAAAAACTTGTCGTAATTACAGAATTGACTCTTCTTAAAATTTAACGGATGGTAAATTTATGATTCTAACACCTGGAAAAACAGTAGACGATCCATTTATTAAGGTAGTTTACCATATGTCCATGTATTTATGCATCCTCATCCAAACAATATCAAAAAGTAGCATTAGTAATGACATGACATCAAATAAAACAAAAGATATTTTAGAGAGTACCTTCTCAATGACACTTTGAGATCAACACACAGTTTGTAATCATCAATGTGGGAGTTATCAAGAAGTTGTTCTAGAAACTGCACATCTTCCATGCTCCTAGACAAACTTTCACCTAGTCCAGCTGGTGTAGAGAGTCCTCTAGCTAATGGCAGCAGAGGAACAAGCACAGCAAAGCTATGTGTAACACTGTGTCTAACAGTATGATCACAATCACTCATACATCTCAGGAGTGGAACCACAAGCAAAGGAGCATAAGAAACCAGCTCCACACCCAAACCCTGAACAAGAAAGCTCACAACCATTCCAGCTCCCTGTCGTGCATGCACAGAAGTTGTATCTGACATCATAGGAATAACTTTTTCAATCACCGCTCCCATCACACTGGTTGTCATTGATTTGGCCATGGAGGTGACACACCTTGAAGCAGCTAATCTAACAGCAACATGGTAATGGCGGACACACCCAAGAATGCATGGAAGAAGAGTGAGAAGTTGTGGTCTTAATGACCCATCCACCATAGATGCAATTGAATGAACAACCTAGAAAAGGAGGCAATTTCAGAAAGGAAAAACATTACAAGTTACAACTGTATGAAAGAAGACGAAAACATCAATAACTACAAATCAAACTGGAACAGCAACAAATCTTGCATTTCCTAGATGATAAAGCAAGTAAAGAAAGAGCCACAGCACAAGCAGTAGCCTATAATGCTTTGCAAACAAAACCATATTACAGATCATAAAATGGTATAATTTTTGTTATCAAAATTTCAGTTCAGTTCATAATTTGTAAAATAAATTGTTCACGAAAACTAATGATGCTAATATGGTAACGACAAGGCAGTATACCTTGCAACATGTCTTGATTATAAGCATGAAGCATCCATTCTATATTAAAGCTTGTCCCGATCCCTAATTATCCACACACTGTCTGAATATAGAGCAGTTATTCATTGATGGCACAATTGAATCCACAAAACTTCTTGTATATAATAACAAAAGAACCTTCTAGGCCTTTCACAATGCTGCCCAAATTAGGCATTTTTCCATAATCAAATAATGAAAAATGCTTGAAACTTTAACAGAACATAATGTATTTACTAAAGAACCCCTAAAGACATCAAGTTTGAGGCCAAACTTTAAAATTTAAGACCACAAACAATGAATCTTGCTGCTATTGTCACTATTCATAAAAATCCTATTAATAAATATATGGTTATTTTTCTTCATTAACCAAGTTCCATCACAGGAGCAATAGAGTCCATTTAACCTGGATTGCCCTGGAGAAACCCTCAAAAATTATTTGCATTTAGGTGACCTCGAATTGTCGCACTCATTGGGCCAACCATCCAATTGGCTGAAACCCTCCTCTTACTAAAAGTGGGTAATCTCTAACTTTGAATTTGGAAGCCTTCATGAAACATTCAGTTTTCACCAGTCTTCAGCATTTACAACCAAGAAGTATCCTCTCTTGTCCCTTCGATTCATGAGACTGAATAACGTAAGATCATCTGGAACCAAAAAGTAACACAAAATCTTCCCTTGGTTTAACACTGATTATTTGGTATGGATTGGTGCCCTTGACCTTTTTCCTTCTTCCTGCCATATCACGTTTTGTGATGTAAAATTAAATCCAAAACAAACATATACTTTATCCCTTATCAGCAATGATACTTTTCACATAGATTACACTGATGCTACAAATCCACTTATTTCCTTGCAATCTGCTCACACGTTATGTAATACATATTTGAAAGTTCATTTTGCCTGGGGGCTGGGGCAAACTAAAAAACCTATGAGGATCATCTGTGCACAAACAAAGCGCATGCAACACATGATAACAAAAGATCAAGAATGAACTTTAATTAAAAAATATATACATGATGACACAGCACAGAAGATATTCGCACAGATAGGAGAAAGAAAAGAAGTTTTAGATTCTAGAATGCACGAGTATTGGAACCTTGAAGATTAGGAAAAGTAAATCTCATTCCTACACAAAATATTGTTGATCCAAACTGCAAAGGAAGATTAAGTATATTTCACCAATTACTTAATTAACACATTCCCACTGGATACCAGGAAATAAATGGTGCCCAGAATCGGGCTCCCTTACTTGAACAAGGTTTCTATTAGCTTTGTTTCCAACTGGTCAGGTGCTCTTTTAGCTTGCAAAATCATGCAATGACTTCATGAGTAAGCTGCACCAAACAAATGATATAGAAACCACTGCAGTCTAGCTTTACTCACATCAGCTGAAACTTTAGAAAGATCTTACCAGAAAAAGGATGAGGTTGCCTTAAGAAATACATTTGACCCATTTACCCTATCAATTCAAATAAATAATTGGATTCAATGTTTCAATTTCATTTTGCCTTATAACAAGAACTAATTTGATAGCCAACATTTTCTCTTATCAGACTTTTCAAATGACAAAAAAAATTCTTTTTCAAACTCTTTTGAGAGTTATTTAGTAATGATTGTAGAGAGAGGGGCGGAGAACAGGGGAGTTGGTTTAACTACATCAAAGATGTCATGCGCGTACCTCTTTATAATTACAAGTGGGTCAGGCATACCCTTATCTAACCTGGCTTAGAGCCAAACCATGTCTAATGCTGAGACCCATGTATCGAATATAGGTCTTCAAAATAGGCCTCAAACTCTGAACAAATTGGTATGATTTCAAATAATTGGACCAAAAGAATTGGAATCTCAATGGCCTTCATTATTACAGGAAACAAAAGTTCAAGTTCCATGTGTAATTGCATACACCAAACCTGATTACAAATCAAACACCGAAAATGTAACAGAAGACTGAACCACAGAATTGTCCCAACTTGGAGAAAAATAGATAACAGTTGTCTGTTCAATATAACTTTGGAAATGAGATGGCAAGTTAAAGAATTAAAATCAGAATGGTGCAAAAACAAGTGTGAATCAATTTAGTTGGATCAGATTCAACTATATCTGCTATTCTCATATCCAGATTGAATTATCCAAGAATTATATCATATCCAACAACAGACCAGCATGGAAACGAGCAGTTATCAAAGGTCAAGATAACAATAATAGACAAAGACAAGCACGATTCCAATGTCTATAAAATGAATTGTAGGGTCCCCAAAAATCCTAAAGGTAGAAAAAGATCCATTTACAAGAATAAAAAAGGTTCAACATATTAGGTGTACCTTACTGTACCAGTACCCAAGGTCCGCAATCTCAATACCAGGGACCAAACTGGTATATTACCAATTTAGTACAATACGGGTTGGTATGGTACGATGCACACCCTATACTGAAACAACTCTTGAACCATTTTTCTCACTTTTTTATCACAGTACTTCTCAGTACAAGTCACATACCTCAATGCAAGGTGGTACAGGATGGTACAACCTTGTACCACCCTGAATATGAGTTTTGTATCGGTTCTGACCCATTACATTATAATATGCCCTGAATCGGACAATTCGGGATGGTATGGCAGTCCATACTAGCATCGAGTCTCGATACACCAAACCAACCCCATGCAGAGCATACCAACACTATATCAACATAGTATCAGTATGAGGTCTAATACAAAGAATGTGAACCTTGGCTTAAACCTTAGAAACTGAATTCCTAAACTATAGTTTTGAAGTCATTCCAAAATTATTCTCCAAGAGCCTCCTTGTATTGTTTCGCATGCCACTACAAACAACAAAGATAATTTTATCATTTCAACCATCATGCTTTGCTTCATCTTATCACTTCTACCCACTGGATTGTTCTAAATCTTTAAAAAAGATCCTGAACAGATACAAACAGAATTAGCACCATGGTAAAGAACAGCTACAAAATCAGACATTTATAAGATGTTTTGCTGAGTGGTTCCAAGCATCACAGTCTTTCAGTATCAAATAGTAGCTGAGATTACTCTTTCTGCTCACAATTCAGTGATGCACATGGAAAGGGCAGAAGGGATGACATCAGCCACACGTGTAAGGCCAGATTTCCACTATTTAAAGTTTTAAACCCTTCTGGAAATACTTTTTCTCAATTCTTAGACCCTTGCAAAGAGATCAGCTGTTATCACTATCTCAACAAGAAGAACATAACCCAGCACACAACTTGTTGACTTCTCTGTTGAATCACATTGCCGACACTTATCATAAAATCCAACATAATTACCATTTATTTACTTATAACCAAGGTCCTTAAAACCCATGGGACAGGACTACCCTGGTTTTTCTATGAAATGGGATGCATTGCCGTCCCGCCCCATCCTAACACTTGGGACAGGATGCATTGCCGTCCCCCCATCCTGACACTTGGGACAGGGATGACACAAAATATCCCAATTGAGACACTGAGACACTGGCAGGACATCCTATCCTGACACAGAATGGTATCCTATCCAGGTGTCCCGTGGAATGTCCTGCCAAGATTTGAATCCTTGCTTATAACTAGTGGCAATATGTGCATATAAATGAATTTGAATTGTAGATTGTTATACTCGAGCTGATAGCGGTGAACCTAGCAAGTATCAGTAGCAAAATAGACATATAACTCTGAGCTTGTTATAATAGCAACAGAAAATGTGAGTAGTCCAAGACTTTAGTGTTGATAAAATGTTTCACGAATGCATCATTGCCAACTGAAAACCAGAAAACCATTTCTTTAGTAAAATTATAAAAAAAATACAAAAAAAGGAGTTTAAAGTGATTAGAAATGAGCTCATCTATTAAAATAGCACACACTTTGAAAGTCGAACATGGAAACAATTGCCTGAAGTTCATTCAACCAAATAAAGGTACCAAACACAAAAACTACCAGATAAAAAAATTGGCCTACAATTAATCAGCATCTTAGTGAAGCTGGCCAAGTTAATAACATATGCAACACCAACTTAATCACAAGCAAAGTATAAAGTTAACTATCGTATAAAATCCTCATAGAAGAATTCAATAAAACCATATCAAAAGCAACAATTGCTTAATATATAAGTATATCTCCACCAGCATGCTTAAGAAACACAAAATCAGTAGAGACAAACACCAAAAGACGGTAGAATGCATAGTGCAAGGACATGTGATGGACAGATACTTAACCCTTCATGACATCAATGGCATTCATTCTTTGCTCACTAAAAGAATGTTTAAACTAAAATGCTCCATACAGAGCAGGATTCCACTAAAATCAGTAATTAATGGAGAAACCAACCTGGATGTTGTTTATCAGAATTTGTGGATCCTTATCCTTACAAATGTCAGTCATTTGTAGCATCTTCTGCTCATCTGCAAGAAGCTGACTTTCAGAAGAAAGAGGTTTGAGAACCTCAGTCAGGCATTCCCACAGCTTTGGAAGTTTATCAAACAATGAAGACCCAAATTTCTGAGATAAGTGCTTCAATGCCATTTCTGATCCACGCCTACTTATAAAGCCTTCCACCTTAGACCTATCTTCACTAGCAGATGGCACTTGAAGCTTAGTCTTCTGACTGCTAGCTGCCCTTCCAAAAAACAAAATTGGGTCCTCAATGACCTCCATCGAGTCTATGAGTGCAGCTTGGGGTGTCTCAAAAGCGTCTGCACATGTCAAGCTGCAAATGTGCTTAATTAGCTTGTCATTAGGACAAGGCTTACGCCCAATACAATGGAAAATAAGCCCAGCAAGTGCTTCAGCAGCTTTTTGTTGTAATATTTCCTCCTGCATGTGGAAAGTACATAACAATTTATTGCAAATATTCAAATATTTAGAAAATTTTCATGAAGACATGATGTCTTCGAGTATTAAACCTGTTCCCTTCTGACAGCAGCCATTAAAGGCAAAATAACAGGATTGAGCCTTGCAGGTAATTCTGACATCCAGACTACCGCAGCAGCAACCAGGGCCGAGACAGTCACGTGTAAATTGTTCTGCAATATGTTCAAAATAAGAAAGAGCATGTGAAAATGCAAAAAACAAAAAGACTTCGATCCGTTCAAATCAAAAAAAATAATAACAATAACCAACAACAACAACAACAAAAAATGATCAAGAAAGCACAATGAGGTCATAATCTAAACAAAATTCCATTTACGATCAATCATAACTTCCAAAAAAAAAAAATGAATGAATGAAAGGGAAATGCACAACTGAGCAGTATGAGCAAAGACCTGGATGCATTTTAAGTAGCCTGATGTAGCCAGAACTCGTTGTCTTAATGACTCTATATCATCCAAAAGGTGCTTTCCAATAGTTCCAGCACCAGTGGAATCAACAGGCAGTGAAAGTTTGGAAACAAAGTTAATCACTTCATCAACACTTACTGTATCTGCATTAAAGTTAATACTTGAAATAATGTCTTTGAATGCACCAGAAGAATCAACAGAGTGGAACAGAAGACTGGCTTCATTATGCATTTTAGCATAACTTCTTGAAAGTTCAGCATAAGGAAGAACTGAATCTTTTGTAGGAAATGCTGGATCAGAGCAGGCCAACAAATCCAACAACCATTGCTTTAATGGCTCCAAAATGCCAAGCAAGATTTTTCGAGATTCAGCAGGGTCCTTGTTTTGAAGTTCTTTGAACCAAGCCACAAGTACCATAGAAGCCACCTGGAAAAGAATACCATCATTTTAGTATCAGTGAATGATGGGTGTCGAGCCACTAAAATTCAAAAAGATAAAATCGATCTCAATATGAACCAGGGAAACAGAAATTGAAAATGAGGTAGATTTACCTGTCTCTGGACTCCAGAAAAGGATGTAAGATCACTCCACAATGTATCAACAACAACATGCAGAGAAGTCTCAGGCAATTTAGAAGCAAAGACACCAAGAGCTGTTGCAGTAACGACCCTTGTATAAGTGATAGACTTCTCACTATCAGAATTAACAATTATCTTAGAGATATTGGTGGAGACATCAAAATTTTTCTCCGGCAGATTATTTCCTTTTGCAGAATCGCAAGAAAAGGATTTCTCACTTTCGTTTTCAGGCCTTACAGCTCTCATCTTAGCAGCAGCTCTAGAACGACTTTTGCATGGAAGCATAACTGGCCAAAACATTTTTGTAGAATCCAGATGAGAACCACGTGGAGTAGTTGCAAGCTGCATCCAAGAAGCAAAATATGCCCTCGCAGCAGTTTCCAAGTCCTGTTCTGGGCACTGCCATAAATTCATCGCATCGAGAATTCAGGTTTAACCAGAAAAGGCATGCACTTGTTCATTACTAAAAAGTAAAAACAGAAAACAACTAGGTCAATGTTGTCAGTAGCCAGAAAACCTGAAGCAGGAGCCTCCACACCCTCTCTGAAGATTGAAGTATATCATCACTTGATTCCAAAAGCAGATTCTGAAAAACAATCCGTAATGCATCACCCAGTATTGAAGCACGCCAGAATCCAGTAGTCATAGAATCAGAAGAACTCCTTGTATAACCAACTTCTAAAAGGCACTCCTACAAAAGATTCAGGTATTTGGCAAAGTTAAAATTAGGAGAATATCTAGATAAATTAGCTGAATATATTCCTTGCTCAGAACTAAGCTAGAAATGCCAGTGTAGAAATAGGCACCAAAATACTAAATTAATTATCATAGCTGATGATCTCCAGTCAATAGTCTATGAGAACAAACTACTAGTATAAAATTTTCTGAAAGTTACTTGCCAACATCAAGCCATGTATGGAACAGTTACCAAAGTGCGTATAGCAGAATGACGAACTGAAGTGATACTGTGTCTCATAAATGGCCACAGCCTGGGTGTTAGAGTGGATAATATATAGGGATTGTCCAACTGTTTACTGTCATCTCCATGTTCTTCAGCTTGAGATACTTTGTTAAGATCAAACTCCTGCTTCTCAGCCAATATCAATGTATCTAACATCTTCGGAACCATCTCTGGCTGAGAATATATTTCTGCCAACAAGTTCATCACACTGCAACAAAGAACAACGTGTAGAAAATATACCCAAGTTAATCTTTAAGCTGGTTCAATGAACTAAAAATAAGAGCTGTATAATTTTTTCCAAAAGAATCGAGAATTTGAACATATTCAAAAGCTAATACAAGTGACCAGATTAACTAAAGAAATCAATGTAAGCATACATAAAATATGTACTTCACCAAGACAGTGAAAGAATTTAATCTTGCAGTCAGTGCTGAAGCTCATGAGTCGGTATGATACATACCCAACGACACAGCATACTAGCCAGTACTGAAATAAAAAAGAGGATTCAAAAACACCTTAACACTTTGCACCAAGTGGTATGGGGATGATACAGGCTAGTTCACCCACCAGAAGGGGTACCAGGTGTTAGTCCCTAGACGGAAGGCAGTACAGGCCAGTACTTGAATCCTAGCTTATATGACAGAACTGGGAATCATAACATGGTATAGGGTCATAAGCTCCACAAAATTTTGTATATAACAAATGATTATCTGTCCAGATGGCCCAAATAGTAGCACCTTTTACAATAGCCAATAGCTACAGAAAGTAGCAACAGAAGCATCCACATTGCTGAATCAGTTAACCATATTTGAATGTTCATTTAAGTACACATTAGTTAGCTAAAAATTGTAATAGTCAATGAATAGCTAAAATCATGGGCTCTGACACATTTGTTCTAAAAATATAACTTCCAAAAAAATAGAACCAGCTGCTCCTATGCAAGCACTTAAGATGGTATAATTTAAGATGTTTTTTTCTGGATACTTAAGATGTATTTTCCGGATGTCCAAGCTACCATAAAATCCTTAAAGCTTGGTATGAATCTAAATTTTATTTTTTATTTGAAGCACGATTGCATATCATGGACTCCATTTTACTGTGAATTGCATTGCAAGTCAATATCCTTTGTGCCAATTGGAAAATTAACATCTCTGATAGCAGACCAACTAAAAAAGTCTAAATAAGTCCAAATGCATCAAGTTCTATTGCTTTTTCACTTTCAACAAAAAAGATTGCTCGTCTCACCATTTTTTTTTCCTTCCACTCCCTCATTTTGTTCCTTGGTCACATTGTGGATGTTGCTTTAAAGCACACATGAACAGAGTCCAGTTCTGATGTCCATTAGAAAGGTAGTACAAATATGGAGGCCAAATTATAAAATGAATCCTGCTTCAGTTTTTCATTGATGCTAGCAGACCTAGTCAAAGTGAAAAGAGGATGACAAGTCATGAATAAAAATTAACACAAACAAAAAAAGAAGAAGAAAAAGGAAAAATAGATGTCCTATTGACTATCTAAATGTTTTGCCCTTTTTTTACATTAATTAAGTTTGGTGTGAAACTGTGAGTTTGTAAACCCCGAACCAGTTGTATTAAGCTCCTACATAGCTCATTCATTTTGCTTCTTCAATAAACAAGCATTGCTCATAAAGATGATCATAATGGATGAGCAAATACCTGCTCGTGGATGGACTGAGGTCATCCAGGTCAAGCAAAATATCCCAAAGTAACATAACAATTGAATGCAGTGCTTTGTCATTAAGGGAGACTATGGCTGCAGCAGCAGGTATTAATGCCTCAGCTGCAACTGCCCTAACATCATCATCTGGATCCTCCAGCCCAGCTCTACAGGCAGGCAGGACATAAAATAGCAAATCTCGAAGCATCTCCTGGAAGTCAAATATGAACTTTAGCAGAAAAGGCCAAAATATGAATTCACATATCAGGAACTACAAGGTAACTCTTGCACAACGAATCATTAATGGAACTCATTAATAAGTTTCCAGAATTAAATGAGACGTGCCATTTCTCATAGTACTTATCAGGTTATTGTAGGCTTTGCAAGCAGTTGAAAAGTGTTCTTAATAAGGATGAGAACTACAACAAAGAATTCACTATGACTCCATGCATTTTAAAATGTTAAACCAATATAAATAGTACAAAATCTGAAGATATACATTACGTGAGATAAGTTAAAGACAGCTGGCTAACTTTTACAGTGAAGATTTTTTTTTTTTTTGGATTATTATACTAATTTGACTAGGTAATTAAAAAACCAATCCTGACCTTGTTTTTTGCAACCCAAAGTAGGTATCGGGGACATAAGGGATTGGCATTAGGATGAGTCCAAGGGTTATGTTACACCACCTATAGCACAGCCGGGTACTTGAAGACTCTTGATGTCACCATGAATGATAATGATAGATAGCCAAAAATATGATTCTGGACATTATTAACACCATAGAGCCTGAGGTTGCACATTTAAAAATTATCTTTGGAGAAATTCAGCAGTTAGCTCACAAAAGGCTGATTTGCACTCCAAATGTGGTCCCCATTGCATTATAATCCCATACAAGGCTTAACCATGTCAATAGTGCAACTGCAGGATATTCATTAAATCCAATGTTTATCTTCTTCTTTTTTTCTGAAAAGTAAAAGGTGGAGGCACACCCAATTACTTCTAAGAAATTACACGAGAAGTATAAGGAAAACAACTCCAAGGTTCAAGCTTGGGGCTTCCTCACATTAAAGGAGGGATTCAACAGCTCAGCTATCTTAAACTAGGAAAATTAAATGAAGAGAAAACTAAAGAGACAACCCACAAAAAAGAGCCACCCGTAAATTCTAGCATCACTAAAACTATAAGTTCATATTAACAGTCAATTGTTTTCTTTTTCACAATAAATGAAATATAAAGAAATGTTGAAAGGATAGAATCTAGAAGAAAGCAAAAAGAAAAGAGAGAGCAGAAGATCATATAACATAGCAAAGTTGATGCAAAATATTTATATGAGTGCACCACCATTCTGCAGATAAATATCATGATATTATGAATTAATATGTGCTGACTGCAAATTTTGTGAAGAATCATTTGCAAACTATGAAGCATTCGTGGCGATGTTTGATAGGTCGTATTTTCTAGGCCACAAACTTGCATCATAAATAATACAGCTAGAATAACAATATAATCAATTTGTTCATTAAGCTAAATATGGGGAAAAAAATATGTGGGATAAAACATTAGAATAAGAAGTGTCAGAAAAAACAGATCTTTAATAATTGACATTGTGCTCAAATTCATACACATCGAACAGCAACTAAATATTTTATTCCAAGAAGGCTCCCATGCCGAATTTCCCATTCATGCCTGCGCTGAAGAGAAACAAGAGAAATGATAAGAATAAAATCTAAGTGTCAGTGAAAAGGTCTATCATTTAATAATATATACCTGCATTTGCAGTAAGATTTTCAATGTTTCATGAACTAATGAAGGATGCATGTACTTGAGAACAGCACCAAGAGCTTGAGCACAAGTTTCACGAACAGGGACAACAACCTGATCAGAAACATAATCTCCAAAGCTACAAGAAAGAATGAGAGAAAAGAGATGAGGAAAAGAGTTATTGGATGTAGCCAAGAAAATATAGCTCTGCAGGACCAGTCAAAACACAAGTATTGAGTTTATAAGAAAACATCAGAGAATTGAGTGCCGAACTGCCGATTCTATTAAAAGTATCATGGTTAACTTCTGGTGTAAATTATTCTGTTCCTGCTAAACACATAACGATCTAAAGAAAGTACACACAGAAATCGAACAGCACAATCTTGCAAAAAGTCCCAGTTCTTCATCCATGAGTGCCTGGCTAACTTTATCAATTTCGCAAGTTTGGAAATTTCAGGAATATTTGTACGAATAGTCACATTCAAAGTGGAGCTACCATCTTCAAAGAAAGATCGCAACGATGACATGTCCTCTTGTTTGACCTGAGGATTCAATCCATCTGTGCATAAATCTGGTACCACCTTAACAGGAGCAATGTCAAGGTCACCATTAACACATACAGAAGTTGCATCCACCAGACCCCATTCCATGTTCACATAAGCACCATCATTCATCTCCTTCTTACCAGCTCCACTTTTGGAAAGAACTGATTCATCGTAATCAGACTTGTGCCTCTTTGAATCAGGTTCATACACATCAACTGCAAACTGTATATTCAGATCAATTTCCCTAGCCCTTTTAATTGAATCTAAAAGGCTTTTATCATTAGAGTCAACTAAACAGGACTTCACCAAGTTCAGATCAGGGAAGTATCCTCCAGCACAGGCCCCTTGATAGGTTAAAATTTCTCTCAAAGCCATGATAGCACCGTGGCGTACTTCCCACACTGCCAATGCATAAAACCCACATGGCACATTGTCACATAAACCAGAATAAACCTATAAAGTAGGAAAAAACAGATAAAGAAAGGGGACAGAGAAAAAGAAAACTTACGAGGGTCAAACATATCATGAACAAGTTGCTCCACAAATTGTTGAAAAGGCCATTTCCCATTTTCATCATACTCACTACTGTCTTCATCTACAAGAGAATCTGTTGAATCCTGCAGAGAAAAATGTCTAAACAATCGAATATTTGATGTTTCGTGCAGCTTCAAGTACATAGGTGCACAGATATATACATTAATACATACCTAAACATAAAGGTTTTCATTAGATTACATGCTTTACTTTGAAAAAAAATGCAGCAGGAAAAGTTAAAATTTCTGATCTACATCAAGGGTGTCACTTGCAATATTTTGCAATTATTAACCATTTCTTACATCTAATGCCTGCCACATGTCTCCAACAGTTGCTCATGGGATCAAGAGAGCCTTTACATCTAAGGACATGAAATGATAAGCAAATACCCCAACGCTCTTTCCAATACAAGATAATCATCACCAGCATGACTCATCCCAACCAATTCAGTCACTTTCATGAACTTTAATTCACCAATCATGCCTGTTAAAAACCATTGCCAGTGTTATCACAAGCTTTTCCAAAAACTTTCTGCATAAATTTTATCCATGTTATATTGCAGCATCCCCTGCTCTTCCTAATTTTTTTGACACAGATTTGAGCATGTGTCCTCATTCACATGCCCATACCATATCGATTGATGTTCAAGAACTTGGTTAGAGTTTTCTTCTATTATTATTATTATATTATTTTCTAATACATAATTTATGTTATTAGATTATTTTTTTATAACATTCCTATTAGCATTATATTCATAATCATTTATATTAATATTAGTTCTGGCATTGATATTAATATTAATATTAAATGTAGCATTATTAATATTATTCATATTAATTGTATACTATTTAAAATATATTCTTAACAATATTATTATCGTATCATAATATGAGGTGGACTAGAACCCAGCTGACCATATTTGAAAGCAAATCAGTCAATTTCGATTGAATGATCGGGTCCAACACCAATGGTCTGAGTCATTGGATGTAATTTATTACCTCTAAACTACTTGCATACCAAAAATCATGTGATTATTGGCACCCTAGCCTATGGATCAAGTAGTCAAGATTAATAATTATTAAGTAATATTATTAATATATAATTATAATATAATATTAATTTATAAGTAATAATTATTAATTATTATGCTATACATTAGAACATAATAATATATTATTCATATTGATATGTTAATTATTATACATTATTTTATATGTTAAAATGTTGCTTGCCCTATGGATTATGTGGACTTGTCAAAATACATGAATCAGATCCATCAATGATTCTCATGCAAAAATCTCTCCTAATTTCTATTCCTAACAAAAGCATATGTGGCCAACAGGTGGACTAGGCAGCTGTTTCAGGGAGAAGGATGGGGGAGAAAAGGCATAGAAAAAATAAAGAAAAACTAGGATCAAAAATAGACTTAAGCTCCTAGTCTCAGACTATATTTCATTTTTACCAAAACCAAAAAAAAAGATTAATTTATTGCCTACTGATTGTTTGTTAAGTTCCAACAAATTCCACCAAAATAAAAAAACACCCTCTCACACAATCCGAGTAATTGTCTTTTCAGCCAATTACATTAAAAGACTGCAGTAGCAACACCCAACATAAAAGCATTCAAGCATAACCATAAAATGTATCTTTAAGGATTCTGCTATGGAAAAAAACAGCAATCTTTCTAACAACCCTTTTCATTTAATCACCAAGGCACGATCACGCAAGTCAACTTTTGCTGCTGCAATGCTCACAGCTCGGTTACATTATAACTAAATCAATTTATTTAGTTCTACACTTCTAATCCTGATTAAAGTCCTGCTGCACCTCTCATAATCTAACTAAATTTAAGTTAATCTACAATTAAACCAATTTATTAATCACTAATTCTGACTAAAGTTAAAAACCAAAGTAATGAGTAAAAATAGGACATGGATATGTATGTGTAGTTGCATACATATGTGCTCCCATGTGTTTGCATTACAAATAAATGGCATATGTCTGCTGTTAAATAAAAAAACTAGATTCATAAAATTGAAAGGATATACGACAAGAAGTTCTAATTCCCATAAACTGTCACTAAATCCACCCTCATAGCATCAGTTAACTAGACTGACTAGAATTAAAAGAAGAACAATACATGGCATGGGTGCTTTAAAAAAAAGGTGTATGAAGAAAATGGAATTGAAGAATACACAATTTCAAAAGCTCAAAAGTCTATGGTGCCTTATTTGCTGGAAACGTTTTCATAAGCATGGTGGTGATTGATTAAGATTTTCCAGCAGAGAAGTTGAAATGATACATTCCGTTTTTTTTTTTGGAAACAAAATATTTACTGATATGTGACTTTTCTTTGAGCAAGCGAAACAATAATATAATGCTCTACATACTTTTAACTCAAAGGGAAGCACAACCGACATGTCCATGAAACCCATCAAGCAAGAAATTCTTTCCAAATTACCTGGAGAGGTAGTTCCCCATACCTTTTAGTTCAACAGAAGAACAAATCAATGAAATTATGGTAGAATGACACATATAACATTTCAGAATCAGAAAACAATATAATTATGCATATGATATGCATAGGTGAATAGAGTTAATAGCCAAAAATAATTCTTAGGCATACCTTAGTGGCACCTAGCAGGTCCGAACACGTTCCTCTAGGCATCACTGAATTTTGAAAATATAGTACCTCAAGCTCATCATCCTCAGATAAGCATTTTGTATGATCTTTTGCCTTTACTTTGGCCTTTCTTTTTAGTAGATTCAGTTCTCTCGCACTTAAACTTCTAGGCCGAAAGCTAGGAACCATTGTAGCAACTAGCTGTCGAATATTTTGTCCAGATTGGGATGCATGATATCCATTATATGGCCCATTTGCACTTGGATAACCTTTTTGTGCCAGGAAATCCTCATCTTTAATCACATCACTTACATCCATAAACTGATCACAAACATCCAATCCTGCAGTTAAATATATAATCGAATGTTAACAGACCATATAAATACATGCATTAATATAAAGCATAACTTTATTTATGAGTGATATAGATATGCAAACCTATAGGATACAATAAAAATTCTTAAAAAAAATAAAAAACTACGATAAAGAGCATAATAACAAAAATGACATTTGGATTCAATCCAATATTCAAACATAGTCAATTTTGGTCACCAACAAATACACATTTATCCGGCCACATGGAGATTTTTCACAATAGGAAGAACATATAGAAATTTAAAAAATAAGTTATCATGCAAAGAGAACTAATCAACAAGGGCTAAAAGAAACTTGTTAAATTTTGCCCATATAGCTTACATTTATTAACTTCTTCCACATGTAGAACTGTAAAATAACTTGCAGCCCAAGAATACAAGCAAAGAAAAACAATACCACGGATACCAGAATTAGCTTACATCAGACCTTAGTAACCAGAATCTTCTGCCTAGGGTAATGTACCCTCTTTGAAATCTTCCCAGTTGAACCACACCCACTTCTTATGTGCATCCTTAAAAGTGCTTCTAAAATATCTGCTTCCCTTCACCCACACCAGCTCCCAATTCTGGCAACTATCAGACTATGCACAGAAGCAATAGTTTACAACAACTGGCATGTGCAGGTTCCCATGTGCTACCTTGAAAAATAAATGATTTGACTCATGCAAGCAAGAGACACTAGTAAGTTATGAAATGGACAATAAGAGGAACACAGAAAGTGCTCTTTGGCTGATTCCATTGCATTCCAGAATGTTTCTAATGTTTTCTAGACATAATATCCACTTCATGAATCAGAGGAAATTTCAAACATCCTTTCCCCAATTTTATGTATTTAAGAGTTATCTCTTCTCAACACTTGCATCCAACAAGAAGGCTAGAAGCTTCTGTGTCGAACATGTATCATGATCTGGGCATATTCAAACAATTCGATACTCATCAATTCTTTTATTTCGGGTTTCTGAGATCAGTGGAAAGTTGGACTCTCAAGGCCAATCCATCATAATGATGTTCGAACTTCGAAGTGCTTATTTTTAAGCCCAGATTAGCATGCATTTATGTACCTAAAACAATCTAATAACTTATAATTCTTTATAATACACATTTTAATATATATATATATATATATATATATGGAAAAATCAACTATTGACTAGCATGAAAACTTATAGTATAACTATAACCCATTTACTGACATACAAATGAAACCAGTCGCAATCATTGAAACATTTAAAATAAAAAGTGACATCATTATATTCAACAACCAATGAGTAGCAGCCAACAGCAAACAAGCTTCTTGTCAATTTTATGTACGAAATAAAGCACCAAAATAAACCAACTTCCCTACTTTACCAGGTTAATCGATAAATTTTGATGAACTTCAAAAAGAAGTAAATCACATATTCTAACAAAACTCTATGAACTTCAAGGTGAATTTTTGAAAGAATGCGAAACAATATATAGTATTAGCAGCTTAGGTTACGATACATGGTGATAAACAATAAACTGCAGAAATAATTGGATTCCAAAAAAAAAAGGTCACAAGGTCATCTATGAAGAAATAACTATAATGCATTGCACAATAAACCAGTATTGCATCAGTAGATGAACACAAACATGGAGAAAACAATGAGTGATTGAGCTAACCCAAACGGCGATGAAGATTTTGCTTCTGACATGCTAACCGCTCTGCAGGATTCTTGCTACTATCACTTGCAACATCATACTCCTGATAATCATAAGTGGGTAATTATTCACATTATCATCAGTAAATAAATATGAAAATATGCGACTAAAAGTTGTAAGTTACTATAATAATAATATTAAAAATGGCAATATGTAATAAAAAGAAAAGCAGCAGAAAACCATAAAGCAAATTCAAAATATTAGCAAATTGTAGGAATGTAATATCAAGCACATGTCAAACAAAATTATAAAATCAACAGACCAAAAATTTCAGTAAACTATTAAATGGCCACAATCTGTTTTAAAATTTGTATGATAAAACATTATACTTTGACCGCAAATCATGTGACCCTCGATTGAAAAAGTATATGGCTCGGGAGGACCCGCAAATTCCTTTTGAATAGCAGGACCCACAAGGTCAACACCAGATAAATGAGATAATAGTGGAACTTGTAATATAATCATAGGATAGGAATCAGAACAGGAATTTGATGAAAATTCTGTCCTTTTATATTTTCCATGGACCAAAGAAGTGGGGAAGGCTGGATCACGCAAGCAGGTAACATCCATTTTCAAGGAAATGCAGTGAAACAAAAGTTTAAGGGAAGGCTAAAATTATAAATAAAAATGATTCACAAAACATGCAATTTAATGCCTAATTCTAAGCTTGTAACTTAGAGTCATTTATATAACAAGACTCAAGAAAAGGGCAGAAAGATGGCATGGAAAAGTTAAGATAAAGAAAACATTTTTAAAAAGATACCAAATAATTAGCAAATCTATACACCCACCAAAAATAAAATAAAATAAAACACTACCAGCGACAACAATAAGGAAAAACAAGGAAAAAAACCTCATTTTCTCACTGGTGTTCTCCACTTGTATAGTAAGACATCCAATATTAATGTACCATCATAAATCCACAACTATCTACATACATACGCATGTATACATGTATATGCACAAATAAAAACACGTGTACATAGGCACAGGATTGCCACCTAAGCTACCATGACTTAATTACATATATTCATACGGCTTGAGAACGGGGTCCAAAATCATATTCCCATATCTGATGCCTTGCTAAACAAATTTTATCAACCTATTACCTGCTTTATAGCTGCACGTGACAGGAATGACAAGTACAGTAGATGCCAGTGAACAAGCAAATGGTTCCCAAACAAATCAGATGAAAAGCAAGTAACTAGGAAACATTTGAACAAAATCATGTCAAAGTTGATTTAAAGGTGACTTGGTAAGAAGACCAAAACTACTCATCATTCAAATATGGTGACACGCACTAGATAAGTTTAAGTAATTGAATTTTAGACAGCAAAGGTAGTGACACTCCTTTTATAAAGCCAGAAAGCACTTAGACACTGAAATAATATGTTTTAAATTGGATGCAGCACAACACATAGAACACTTTCTGACATTTAGTCGCATAAATCAAAATATATATTAGCATAAGATGAAACAAGAATGAAAAACAAAACATCAAGATGAAATGCAGTGTACTAATCTTCGGAGATTATTATATAATTAAATTCTATTTTGTAGGGATGCAATCGAGCCGAGTTGAGTCAAGTAATTAAAAGCTCGAGCTTGACTCGATTCAAAATACTTGATTCAAAGCTCTGCTCGAGGTTAATTGAGCCTTAATATCCTAAGCTCAAGCTTGGCTCGATAAAAAATAGCAATATTCGAGCTTGACTCAGCTCGAATATCAATCAAGCCATATTCAAGCTCAAATTCGAGCTCGAAATCTAGCCTTAACCTACTTATCAAAGATCGCTGAACCGGTACCGTACCATACCGAAACATGTACCGATCTTGGTAAATTGAGAAAAAATTATCTTCTTCCCCCTTTCAAGAAAGGATCGCTAAACCGATCCAAGCCAAGCCAAATCTTTGAGTCCCGAACCATTTTTTAGGCTGAACCGTACCGGTTCTCGACCACTACGGTATGGTATGTCCCAAATCGGGCAGTTCGGGACGATACCGTAAACCTTGCTACTTATAATATATATTAATATATATTATAAATAAAAATAAAATTATTAAAAATATATATAAACTCGAGTAGGCTCGTTAGCTTTTGAACCAAGTATCTTACTACACGAGCTCGAATCAAAAAACTATTCAAACTACTTCAGCTCGATAGTAATCAAGCCGAGTCGAGCTTAAACTCAAGCCAAGCTCGAGTAATTCTTGAGCAACTTAATTCGTTTGCACACCTACTATTTTGGTGCAAATATGCAACCACAGTACTCCTACAGCAGCACAGTCAGGCAAACCAACCACAGCTAGCTTAACTCAAGCCCACATGACAGGCTGGCTGCTGGCCAAGTTGATACATCAATAGGATGGACCTGTTTTGGGCCTAAAGTTTCTACCCAACCAGAACATTAGTGGAACTTAAGCCAGAACTTTCTGAGCCCAATAGCCCAGCCCAATCAAGACATCCAACATATACCGGCATTACGTATGCAGTCAACAAGCTACATAGTTCTTTTGCAGTTAATGGCACAGACTAGACAAGAAGATGATTATTCTCAATTAAATTTGAGGGCCGGGTTGCAGGGGGGGGGGGGGGGGGGGGTTTATGAGGCGGGATGAACATCAGCAGAAAGAGAAGAAAAATGGAGACAAACATAAGTTCTCAAGACAGCAACCTCTCGCATGAGCTTCTAGTTGACTACCATGTTCTTAACTCATGCAAATTAGGCCAAGCTTGTTGACTACCATGTTCTTAATTCATGCAAATTAGGCCAAGCTTGAGCCAAAAGATGCAACACTAAATGTAGGTTGATGTAATATGCTTGAGACATTGTCTTTCGACTTTAAGTGATGTGGTTCCAGCCAGAAATTATTTTTGGCCCGGTTCAATACTCATGATTCGCGCCAAGAATTACTCCAGATGTTTTTATATGTATCTCCATCATTTTCTTCCATTCTTTTGCTCACTAGCCATCGCCAAAAACAGGCACATATTCATAATATGCTACAATATGTCGCATGTTGATCATATATAACAACAAATGGTTATCATTCGCCAATTTATTGTTTAGTTGTCCACCTTATTAAATGCTCTAATGCAAGATTATTTCATATTTAATACCCAAAGTGATCACAGCATGATTGGTGGGGACACCAGGATCAGACACAGATCACTGGATATCATATAGTTTATTGATTAGGGTTTTAAATTTTAGAACCTGAGTCATGTGTCACAATTTTGTAATCAATTAAGATTGAGTCCTGTAATAAATTGAGGTTAGTTGATTTGTCTCAACCATCAACCCTAATCAGTATATCGAGTCCTGTACTTCAGTTATGAGTCCAGTATGAGTCTAATTTTTGTACAAGAAAGGAGGTTACCCTATTTTGGAGTTCCACCGTGCCACATCCAGGAGTCAGAGGCCACTACATCAGCTTGTTGAATTTTGTGTAACACCCCAAGATCCAAAATGCTTTCCAGAAACCCTGATTCCTTCCAGATGCCCAGATTCCTCCCCAGATACCAGAGCATATTCCCAAACCAGGGCATCCATGATTCCAAAGGTCCACCTACATCCCAGCCCAAGTGAATGCAAAGCCCAGGTCCATAAAGAATCAAGATTCCAGGTATATTCCAGCCCAGAACCAAGATACATCGAATATTCCTGCTCAGGCATCCCAAGCCTCCAGGGCCCAAAGCCCATGCGCCCAACCCATCCTTGGATGCCCCAATTGCTGCCCAAGAGCCCAAGTCCAAGCCAAGAGGCGTCCAAGCCCAAGAAAAAGAGATTTGACCAAGTCCAAGGCCCTTTGACCAAGTCAAAGGAGGAAGGAAATCCATATCAAACAAGGAGAACCTATTCCTATTCAACTTGTGAACCTATTCCTACTCCACTTGTAATCCTTCTCCCTATCTAGCTAGTATTCCTATTCTAACAAGGGGAGGGCATGGGAACTCTATAAATACCCCACCCCTCCCCCTCTTATAAGCAATTTTTATCCATGATATCAAAATCCTGGTAAATTTATTCGAGCTTACGAGCTTGTGTGTTACTTTGTTTTTATTTTCCTTTGGTTTGTGTTCTTGTGTTTAGCCGAATTCCTTGCTGCCCTAGCATCCTTCCACGCCCTAACTCACTGCCATCCAAGCCTTCACACGTCCAAGAAGAGTGCCCTAGGCCACCAAGCAAGGAGATCTTCATCAAGCTTCAAGCCACTCCGCTTCTAAACCCTAACCTAATTCCTTATAAACTTAGTTCCCTTTCTTTTTCTTGCTGTTTTGATTGACCCTTGACGTTTTGCAGGATCTCCGAGGTGTTTCACCTCCGCAGAGGAAGCTTTCCTTGCCTCTAGGACTGCCCAAATCAGCCATCTAATCAAGGGAACCGAGCTTTGTTTTCCAGGCATCAATCTGAGAGCTGTGTGACCCCTTTGATTGCAGATTCTTTAACTCACTGATTGGTAGCATCCTTCCCTTCTTTTAATTTCTGATTTGATAAAGATAAGCTATCCTAAACCGGGAGTTTCTCAACTCTCGGGTCTACTTATTATCTTGCATGAGTTATTTGCGATCATGATGATTCTATGCATTGCTATTCTTTTTACTACTTCTAACTTTTATTTGGGGATTTAGCCTCCAAACCTAAATTATAAAAATCACAAAAAAAAATTAGTTTACTGTTTTTCCTAAATGATTAGCAATCTTAGAATCGTCCCGCATCAATGATCAAACTTCAGATTTCCTGCTTTTAACTTCTCAGCATAAATTTTTGCAACCAGGTTTTGCTTTTAAACAATGATTTAATAGAAACAACATAAAAAATGATAGAACAATGCCTGAACGAAGCCAACCTCACATCAGAAGGAATTGTTATCATTTCACCATCAATTAAAGGGTGCCGGAATCTCATCAACAAACACTAAGAAGATTTTGTTCAACAAGGAAGAAACCAACAACTTTTTTATAAATCTTCCATGAATTCTGATCAAAATAATAAAATACAATCTCCTTCTTAAATTTGATCAATTCCTGCCTTTGCTAAGAATTTAAATTTTCATTGACAAAAGATGCTGAAAACTCTAAATAAAAGCATAAACTTAAAATCTCATGGAACTACACATAAAAAGAGGGCAAAACTACTACATAGAAAATCTTAATGATTTCTTATGACCAAAACTATAATTGATATTGGACTAATTCAAAGTTAAGACGCTTTCCATGACAAACTTGACTCTCCATAGAGTTCATCTATGTTCATCATATTTAGTTTCATAGTTTCTAAACAATAAGATGCTAAATTTACACATCAAAATAAACCGAATTAATTAGGAAAAAACCATGAGTTAAGTATATTTGAAAATGATAACTGAAGCCAGAAGATAGTAAAGAACCATTACCTGTCCCCCTGATGCTAATAGAGAAGAACCAAATTCCAATACTTTGTTAATGTCAAAACTGCAAAGAGTTTTTTAAAAAAAAAATTAACATCCTAAAAGTTATAACTATTGCATCATCAATTTCCATAAGTCTGCAGACCCACAACAAGAACAGAAATTCATGAAAGATGCATCAAAATCCAAAACAATGTTACAACAATATGTTTTCTGATCACATTGAATTATCATATAGAACCTTCTAAAAGAAAGGCCTGTGACATCATTAGGTTGAAAATTTGAGCAAGACATTCCTATGTCATTAGAAACATCAGAAAATCCAGCCTTTAGCATCTCTTCTTCAACAGATGCAAAAAGCTCCTTTAAAGATGTATGTTTGACATTTTCAGCTATTGCACCGACAGCATGAGCAGCAGCAACCCTTGTATCCCAGTTCCTACTGTGAAGATATTGAGAAACCTACGATTACAAAGTAATAGATCAACACCAAATATTTGTACAAGAATACCAATATTTCTTTTGATTTTTGTTAAAAATCAAAATTATCACAATGGTGCTACAAAAATAAACTTGATTAGAAATGTGTGACACTAAAGAAAGGTTTAAATCTCGGTACTGGGCCCCATATCAATTTGCACCTTGGGAGATATGGTACCAGGACAGGATGGTATGGTCAAGACAGACTGAAACAGCCGATAACAACAAGAATAAAGGAAAAAAAAAATTAAAAAAGTCCATGTCCGATTCAAGCTTTCCTACAGCATCCCAAGTGTTGAGATGGATTGGGACAGTAGGAGGTCCCAGTTCAAGAGAGAACTGATGTCTCACAAGTGTCCTATGACCAATTTCCTGTTGGAATGGTATGATACCAGCAATATCATCTCATTCTAGTGGGCTCTAAATCCTTGATTTAAAGATCTTTATAGACAAACATATAGTAAGAAATGCAGTAGGCAGCAACAAATCTTATACCTGGCAAACCAACTAGAGGATTACTACTACCAAGCAAACGAGATAATAAAATTTTGTGGCTTACAAAGTTTTACATTGTGATCAAAATGTGTGATTTTAACAACCTTAACAAAATAATGTAAAACTTGGCGAGATTTAAAATGAATTTTCTATTTATTATGGTGATATGCACAGAATTAAAAAGGATTTGCACTCTATGAGTAGGACATAGCGCCGAGGGGTGAACATGTGATAACATATACAGATGTATATATGGTCCATTCACCACAAAGAGTGAAAATGAATATGAACAGACAATGAAACTATACATGCCATAATGCACATGCAAAACTGTAGACCCTGCATTGTCTGAGACACCTGCCTGCTTCTTCAAGAACATAGAGCATCATGCCAAGAGTTTCCCGCATCATTGACAAAATAAGACAAGGAATATAATAGTTCTTGGGGAAAACAAAGTGTCAATAGATAGACAAAGCTGCAGCCATTCACAAAACTTCAATCCAAATCATAACTGTAATGCACATCAGCAAAGTCATCACTGCAACTTGCTAGTCACTCTGAGCATCAAGATGCAGAAGTGGTGATAAAGCAGGTACATGACAGCTGAAATTGTTCCAGAAGAAGCTAGAAGAAACATGACTAACCATAAAAGCAGCAAGCAGCAAATGGCAACCGGCAACCCATTAAGGGCCACTGGAATACCAGTCCATTCTCCAATGGAAGCCTCAAACAATTGTATGGAGATCCAATATATAAGCTAAAGACAGTGATCATGTATGTGTAATCCAATAAGCTATATGGCAACATGTAATCCAGTATCAAGGTCAACCAAGAGTTACATAATGCAAATAGCCAAGCAGCCTACCAAAGATACAGAATGGCAAATAAAGCTAAATAATGGAAGATGATGCTAATTGAAGACAAACCACCAACAGAGATCAAAGTCATGAGACATGACAAAAATTATTAGATAACTCTCAAGGGAAGGACCTGGAAATGGAAGGCAAATCAACAGATTAGTAAAGAACAAGAAACTGATGATCATAAAGCAAAGGAGGCCACCATCATAGCCAGGTAAATCTTAATATGATTGAGAAATTGCATCTGTATAAAATGAGCAACTATGATGTCTATAATATGAATGCTTGAGTCCTATCTTATATGTCTGTATATGAGGCAAAGATGACCAATGGCCACAATAAATACTAAATATAAGAAGTGACCAGAATCCAGAAGTACATAACAGACTGGTATTGTGCAAATTAAACCCATATGCCTGACAGTGGAGCAAAAGAGGGTGAGATAACAACAAAATCAAACAGTATAACAAAGAATGCAAACAGGAACAAATAAGCATATAGATAGCTAAGTCCAAATTAATGCTGATAATTAGATCCATCAAGATATAGTACAAGGGCTGAAGCTTATATGGTTTTAACTGATGGACTACCAATAGATCAGGAGGCAACAGGAAAGCTAGTTGATCAAGTTGTGGAATAGTTGGAAGCAACTGGCCCATGCATGGTATGTGCTTGTAATGTGAAACAACAAGAAAATAAATGCAAATATTAACCCGCATAAACCTCAAGGACAGACACCAAACATGCTGATAATTAATCCATCAATAGGAGTTATGAGGGCTGAAGCTCATAATGGTTTAACTGATGGACTGTCACAGGTTCAGGAGGCAACAGAAGAGCAAGCCAATCAAGTTGAGGAACAGGAATTGGAAGCAAATGGTCCACGCATGATACGTGATCACAATGCTTAACAAGAAAATATATGCACACAAAAATACAGCTATCAACCCACGTAAACGTCAAGGACAGGCCCCAAACAAAGAATCTAAGGGCCACCAAACATGTGATCAAATGAAGCCAGATGCGGTCCCACAAATTCCAAAGGCAAGAAGAGGGATCAAGTGAGCAAATGATCTTGCAGCTCCATGAACCATTCAAACAACCTTATAAAATAGCACAAAATTCCATGGATGGACATGACAGTCATGTCCACCTCCAACTTAAATGTTATACAATAAAACCCCAACGGGCATTTTAAGTCATTTTTTTATTTTTTTTCCTACACAAATTGTTTATTTTATCCACAGAAAATTATCCACAGCATGATATAGACAGTACACCTATAGCAAAGTAAATTGTGGGAGAAGTTGACTCCTAAAAGGAAGTTTTAGATTTAATCGAGATAGCATGTGAAATGCTTTGGATTCAAAAAGTTGGAAAAAATTATGTAATCAGCAGCAGCACCGACAAAAAGAAAAAAAGATGCACTGGAGAATGGTGCGAGAACACAAGGCATGCACTATGGCTGAATAAATTAAAAAAGTTCTAAGTTCTAACCATCCATCACAAGAAAAAAACACGTATAAAGCTCTAGTATCATACAAGGTGCAAAATAGGGTGAAGGGTTCCTACATGAATATCCATTCAATCATACATGAGTTATTGAGCCTTAACAATTGTGATACTTGGTGTGCACTGTGCACAACAAAGCTACAAGTGACCATCAAACTTATTCATCTAAATATCAAAATTAAACTAAATAATGTCTAACTTGCATGTACAACCAATCCTATTGGAAGTATGTGAACTGAGGTACACCATCTCAGTACTAGGCCCTATACCAATGCCACCCTATCGCTGTATCAGTATGCCTAATACGAAGGCCGATTCGACATACCAAATATCAATACACCCCCTATGCCATGTACCAGTTCAGTACCGGTATGGTATGGTACACCCAGTACCCCTTGGTTAAATAAGGTATGGCATACCTTGACATAAACCATGATCTAACACATCATCAGCATTGTGTAAGGTACTAATTTCATTTTTGTCCAATCCAGAAAAGGTAGCATCCTCCTATGTAATCTATTATTTAACATAGTATGATCGATTGCTATAGATTGATAGATATAAATGAAAATGCAAACAATTCAAATCAATAAGCTAAGGTCGAAAAAGGTTTAAGCAATCATGAAGCAAGTGGAGTTAGGGATCTGGAATAAGCAAAGTTGGCTAAATACCTTCTTTAAGAGGGAACTCAAGTCTTGAGGACGGGACTTTGCAATATCCCCAATTTGTTGTGCAGCAGCAAACCTAGTTGCTTGAGTTGAACCAGCTTAATTTTTGTCAAAGAAACTTCTTTCCAAAAGCATTACAAAAAAATTTAGACATTCTTCAAGATCTGGCCAGCAAAACAATCATGGCATATACATTTCATAGCAACATGAACTGCATAACTAGGCCTACAACAAAGTACAACTAGTGTCTAAAATATAGGAGGATACTGTCCAGTAACGTGAGCAAGCGATGAAGACGAGATGAACTTGGAGCCATAAGCCTGTAAAAAAGCAGGCTGTCTCATCCGAAAAGGTTTGTATGCACGCAAATTGTGCTTCCCTTAAGCTCCAGAGCACTTAACTCAGTACTTCATCACCTTCTCCATCACATGGAAATGCTTCCAAAGAACTGTTCTTTAAATGGAAATACATTCTGAATTTTATAAACCAAAAAAAAAATGTCAATGTCTAGTTAGACAGTATTTGGATTATAAGCTTTCTACAAGCATTCATGTATACCATACACACCATACATTCAGATATCATACACACGCATACATAAATACATACATATATGGATACACAAACTGATGTATGTATATGCAAGCATATATTTAACTTCTAATTATATAAAAAAAAACACATAAATATTGCATTAACATGTAATAAGAACATGGTTCAGTATGCATTAACATGTACAAATACATAGGTAGCCTTACATATATTTGTACATATTACAGCGCATCATAAATGTATACATTATAAAAGGTACATAAATATACTTATTCCCCGACATTCAACTTATAATGCATTATAATACAAGGAATGGTAATGCCAACACATTCTTCTATAGAAAAACAATCTTCAGGCACAAATATAATAGAATTACTAGGGTGGACAAGGAGGATGGTAGTACTGTTGAAGATCCTAGGGAGATTCATGACATGTTAGACTATTTCATAGACAAGCAGAACCTTCAACTGCCTTCTGTTACAGCTGAACTCCCTCGGACTCTGTGGCTTGTTGTAACCCACTGTTGAAGGACGTTTGTGATATAAGAGATAACTTGAGCTTCTTTAAGGCCAACCAGACAGCTGACTGGTTGGCCAGCAGAGGAGCTTATGAACATCATCATGTGCCTGATAGGATTCATCTACAACTTTGCTTGTTACTAGATGTTGACAAGTCTCATTGTACTTTTTTCAGATTTTGAGCATATCCTCGTACATTACCATAAAAAAAAAATTGACAAATGCACTTCGATCTTCTAGACCTAAAGTTCTCTGTAATTCGAGAAAAATCTACATCATCTGATAACTAATTCAAACACATCACTGATTTACACACAACTAAGCACCATGAGAAACTAAACAAACCAGTAAAGCAGCGCGAACTGATGAAAATCACAGCATGAACCGTCAAGCTATTGGCATACAAACAAAAACCATTTTTCCGACACAAAGACAATCCATTTATCATCCAACTCTAATCACTAAACACTACTTGCAAACCTGAAATCCTAAATCCAAACAACCTTGCAAGAACCGCTTCTTCAGCCGCAGTCTTTCTAACCATACTAAAATGGAAAACCAAACCCTAACTCAATCTATGCCCATGCCAAGGCTCCGCAAACTTCGACATCAGAGAACCGGGCAATGGCTAGAGGTCCTTCGTCACGGGCGTCGGCGACTTATACGCCTCGAACGATCCCAAAGAAACGGAAAGAACGATAGAGGGAGAGCGCTTACCAGGGATCGTTGCCGGTGTCCCAAGCCTGCCGGCGGCGGAGGCGATGGTGGAGGGAAGAGAGAGGGGCGGAGGAAGGGGGGAAGGATGGGGCCGACAAAATCCAGAGAGAGAGAGAGAGAGACGGAGGAGAGGTAACGAGAGGATTCATGGTCGTATAAATAAAGCTGCAGGAATGTGTGTGATTTGGGGGAAAACGAGCGAGGAGCCGGTCGGAACCCCGCGCATCGCGCGGGATGCGCGGGACTGGCGTAACCTTCTCACGGGTCCGCCGTGAGCGAGCCCACGCGCATAGATGGTTTTGGGTCCGGGCTGGATCCAGATCCTGGTCTGGCACAACCGACATAGAATTCAAACAAGGAAGAGGCCCACCGTCTAAAAAAAATATTATATAATTTATCCAAAAAAAACTATATAAGATAGTTAAAAAATAAAATAATTTGATCAAAAAAATCTTCCTGAATGATTTTTTGAATAATCACTCCTTAACTATACAAGATAGTTAAAAAATAAAATAGTTTTGTCGGCATATAAGTGAAGTTTAAATTAAATGGTCACATAAGAAATGATAATCTATTTCGATATATTTCATTCACTCATGAAAGATAGGATTATCGACGATATGGAGGGTGGCTGGATTATCGCATAAGAGTTTCATGGACTAAACATGATTGATTTCAAAAGATTGCAAACGGCTGAGCAACCGTAGGAGTACGCTAGTGGCAGCTATCATGAAGCTGTATTCTGCTTCTGTCTGGATACAGTGGTTTGCTTCTTAGTCTTCCAAAAAATGGAACAACTTCTAAGCATAACAAAGTATCCGGTGATAGAATGCCACATTATCGGGCAACCAACCCAATCCAAGTCACAGTAATTAGTCAATTACAAAGATATCGGTATATTGAGTAGAATCCCCTGCCCTGGATGACATTGCTTGAGGTATCAAAGGGCTTGCATCGCAGCATCCAGTGCGGCTATCAAGGATTCTGTATGAATTGAAATAGGATATGGATTGAGTAGTAGTGTTCCAATCATGTGACGGTCAAATAAGTCAAATGCCCTACTAAGTGCAAGTATTATCCAGGATCGGATATGGGTTCTCCAAAGTGTCGATAAACGGTGTTGTTGCTCCATGAAAAATGACGACAGTCTAGCTCGAAGCATACCACATTCATTTAATATATTCAGAGCATATTTTTATGAGACAAGAATAATCCTGATGGGCTACGAGCAATTTCAATACCGAAAAAATATTTCAAATGACCAAAGTCCTTAATATAAAACCGGATGGCCAGATAAGCCTTGAAATTTTATCATTGACATAAATTATTACATTCCAATATTAAGTCATCTACATGTACTAAAATAGCCATGATAAGTAGTCTCCTTACTGTATATAAATAAAGAATGACGGCCCCTAATTGAACGAACCCGTATTCGTGCAAAGTGAATACGACTTTGCAAACCAGTTTCTGGAGGCTTGTCGAAGACCGTAAAATGACTCTCGAATGTGGCAAGTTTTACCATGCCCTATGATACGAAAACCTGACAAAATACTCATACATCTTCGAGATCAACAGGTAAAAATATGTTGTGTACGTACATTTGATGAAGTTCCCACTTCTTGAAAATATAGATAGTTAGAAGGCAATGTATGCTCACTAATTTAGCAATCGGTACAAATATCTCATGAAAATCTAGTCCGTCGATCTGAGTGAACCCCTTTATGATGAGGCAAGCCTTATAACGCTCCACACTCCTATCAGTTATGCACTTTACCTTATATATCCTTTTGCAACCGATAGGTTTCTTATTTGGTGGGAGGTCTTCCATGGTCCATGCACCATTATCTTCAAGTGCCTTTGACTCTTAGGCTATATCAACTCGCCATCTGGGATCTTTCATCATCTAAGAGTAACTTCTGGGCTCAACATATTCATCAAGAGCTATTAAAAATGTCTCGTTAGATCGAGATAATTTATCATAACAGATAAAGTTTTTATAGGATGGACCATACAAGAAGTTACCGTGGAGCTAGGTGTCATGTATAAGGGATCTTTGGGCTTAGTAGCATGGCACACATAGTCTCATAGATGGGTCAGTGTTTTGTGCATCCTTCTAGGCCTTGCAATTTAGACCCCTATCAAATTTATCCCATCACACACCTCGGGCTCATTCTCCATGTCTAATATAATTTCCTCCTGATTAGGCTATTATGTTTTTAAGCTTGGTTCGGACTGGACTTGCAAACTGTTAGGTACCTCACCAAGTTCGATTGCACTGGTCCTGATTGAAAGAACTGGGTCTAGCCGAGCTACTAGCTCACCTATAGAGATCTAGCATCTGTGCATGTTGGGTATTGAGTTTGCATCATCTTTTCTAAATACTAATGGCACGATTGGCCTGTCTTCATTATTGGCTTCAAATTCTGTAAATTTTTCTTAGTCAAAAACTATATCCCTCGAGATAAAAACTTCTTGTGTATTGAGGTCATATAGTTTCTATCCCTTTTGATATAAGGATAATCAATAAAGATACACTTTCAAGCCCTTTCATGAATTTATTGCAGACCCATGATTTTCAATGAGCAAAGCATATGGATCCAAAAATTCGAATATGATCATAATCTGATTTTCATCCAAAAACTACCTTGTAATGTATCTTCCTCGATAAAAGAAATGTTGGAGTATAATTAACGAGATAAACAACTGTTAAGACACATTCACCCTAAAACTTAACAGGTAGTTCATCCTTGAAGTGCAAGGCCCTCGTTATATTAAGGATATGTTGGTATTTACGTTCTACTCTCCTATTTTCTTGTAGAGTATCTATGCAAGATGTTTGGTATATTATCTCCTTATCTGAGTAAAACTACTATGGCAGACCTGACATTAATTTCTAACCATTATTCAATCCGATTACTTAATTATGTGCCCAAATTGAATTTTAACCATATTATAGAATTTTATCAATAACACATGTATTTCATATTTTTCTTTTATCAAAAATATCCAAATTCCTTGGCTATGATCGTCAACTACGATCAGGAAATATCGTGCACCTGATAGGGATGCTATGTTATAAGGCCCCCACATATTATAATGAATTAAATTAAAGATGGCAGTAGCTTTATCTCACTAACATTAAAAGGTGCTCTATTATTTTGAGCGTAAGCATATATTGCATAAATCATTAAAGGACTTGTTAATTGAAAATCCATGAATTAAATTTAAAGTATGATGAAATGAATGACCTAGTCATCGATGCCATAAACCATGGTTTTCTGTCACGGTTAGGGCTGGAAATGGGCCGGCCCAAAAGCCCATTGTTTGGAACTAGACTGGGCCAGCTCAATAAACTTCGAGCCAGCCTGAAATTGGTTCAGGCTACGGACGAAATTTTAAGCATATTCGACTAGTCTTAGGGCTGTAAAATAGAGTCCATTTAATTTTTGGAGCAAAAGAATGTCCAGATTCGGTCAAAAAAAATTTAAAATATAGTATTTGGGCTGGCCCAATGGGCTTTGGGCCGGCCCATTTCCAGCCCTAGTCATGGTTGCCTTTGGGCCAGCCCATTTCCAGCCCTAGTCATGGTTGCCTGACATACCGATAATGGCGCCACATGCCTAAACTTTTAGACCCCTCCTTATAATTCACCAACTCCAATTGGCTTCTTCGACATGATGTCCTGTACAAGACAAAAATCTGAGAAAGCTGTCATGGAGCAATTTAGATATGATGTTATCTTTCTAATCGAAATCAAATTACAAGTAAAATCGAGAACATAAATAACATCTTGTAAAATTAATTTTGGGCCCAATTGCACTCATCCCATCACCCCAATTGCACTCATCCCATCGCCTTAGCCCAAATCGTCCTCATGTTTGGGAGTTGTATGGGATATGATGCTTTTACTTTATTGATTTTATCAATATACTCCAATTGTTCGGTCTGTGCATTATGGCTTCCATATCCAGTATCCAGTTTATAATACATTGTGAGTAAAATTCTTACATGATATTTATTTGATTAACCCCTTCTCATTATTCAAGAGTGCTAGAAGTTGCTGATATTGCTCGTTGTTGAAGGTTAGGCCCATTTGGGTTGAACTCTGGATCGGTTTTATGGTTTGAGCAGAATAGGCAGCCATTGAATTGCAAATCATCCAATGACTTGCCTCAGGTTTATTAATGCCCGGCTTCTTTAAAGTTCCATCAATGAATCCGAGCTTGTTCTTTGCCTATAGGGCATTCTCATTGCCTTCGCCTATGTTGAATTGTTGCCACCAGTAAGGGGGCAACAAACCAACAGGGTTCCCGGATTGTCCGAGAAACTCATCCAGTATGAACACGGTATCTTTGCCACCTTCTTCTAATCAGCCATGGTGAGTTAAGGTCATGGATTGAAAAGGCTACTATGGTTTCGTTGATATCAAGATCTTTACTCTAATACCATGTATAATTTGGGAATAAGATGAGAATTTCTCTCTTGATTCCATTAGATGTCAAGTACAACTAATATATAGGCCATATTGGCCAATTTGTATAAAAGCAAAATAGGTAAAGAATATCCATGATTTGTCAATCCCCATAATCTCTCATTCTTATAATCTTTCACGATCAATTCCTAGTCTACTAATTCCATGTTTACAGATTCTGGTATGCTAATTTCATATTTATATATTCTGGTCCACCAATTCCATATTTATAGATTCTAGTCCACCAATTCCATATTTATGATTTCATGTTTACAGCTCATCTAATAGCTAAAAAAATAAAATAATTTGATCGAGGGGATCTCCTATGGATAATTTTTTTAAACATTCACTCTCTCTATTTTCTTCTTACAATTATTGCTCTAAAAGCTGACTTAAGCATCAAAATGTCCTTCACTAGAAAAATCCCACCAGTTTCTGAAGTTGCGAACTTCTTTTATAGGTCAAGGAGCTCATTGGATCTACTAACAAAGACATTAGTAAGTCATCAACAAGTCATCAATAAGTTCTCAGCCAGTCTTTTGAAGATCCTTTAGAGCTCTATCAACTCCAACATAGCTTGCTTAATCAGTTTAGAGAGGAATATCAATAGATTAGTACTAGAGAAAAGGCTTTTGTGCTCAGATCATTCAAGAAAATAGTAAGAGGGAGATCTCTACTCAATCATGCTATCCAACCGCAATCTTTTCGAAATACTCATAGTACAGCAGGAGTTGAAATAAGGAATCCTCAACCCATTCTTGTAACTAATCCAAGAATGGAAGACCTCTCTATGAATTAGAGGGTAGGAACACCAAATGAGAAAGCACCAATCACTAGAGGCTTTGGATGAGCCTTAACCTTCCGAAAGAAATCTATTATCTATGCTAAAAGAGGTCACCTCCCAAACGGCATTCAGTTATCTCTAGTAACTCTAAAAAAATAGTAAGAAAGGGAATCCTGCAAGGTACCTTTTCACACCCCTCAGTTACATACTCATTCTAATATCCAGTCTTGCCATGGCTCTCAACTCTGACTACTGTTGTTCAAACTCCTTCCACTAACCTGAGCATCGGAGGGTCTCCCATTAGTAAACACCAATTAAGGAGGATTATTTTTATAGGTCTCAACCCAAGAAATTCCCGAGAGCAAGATCTAAATTTTAGATAGAACTCCAATCTCGAGATCATGAAATTTTGATAATTTGATAAAATATTATCTTTTCTTTCAAGAAGATGTCTCTCTATTGTTATCTATATCAAAAAGATCGGGTATTCTCTATTAAATTAAGGGATTGAATATTCTCTATCAAAAAAATTGGATATTCTCTATTAAAAGAATTGGATCTTTTTAATTAAAAAAGATCGAATATTCTCTATTAAAAAGATTGGATATTCTATATCAAAGAGATTGGATATTCTTTATTAAAAAGATAGGATTTTTTTCATTCAAAGTGACCGATATCCTCTATCAAAGATATCGGATATTTTATATTAAAAAGATTAGATCGTCTTTATTTAAAATGATCAGATATTCTCTATCAAAAAGATTGGATATTCTCTATTAAAGATATCAAATTTTTTTATTCAAAGCGATATGATATTCTGTATCAAAGAGATTGGATATTCTCTATTAAAGAAATCGAATCTTCTTTATTCAAGATAATCGGATATTCTCTATCAAAGAAATCAGATATTATCTATTAAAGAGATCATATCTTCTTTATTCAAAGTGATTGAATTTTCTCTATTAAAGAGATTATATATTCTTTATTAATGAGATCGAATCTTCTTTATTCAAAGTAATCAGATATTCTTTATTTAATATAATATCTTAATCGAAGTGATTAGATATACTCAAAGTAATCATGTAATCTTTATCAAAATAATCAAGTAGAAGGGCATATATTTCTCCATAACTTCTGATCAGCGATCGATAAGTAGTACAGGTTTGCCTAGAAAGGGTACAAGTTTTTTCGATCTTCGATTAGCTATTCTATATCAAAGTCATCGGGCAGATCGGTACAGGTTTGTCCATAACTTCCGATTAGTGATCAATAGATGGCACATATTTGTCTAGGGAGGGAATAGGTTTTTCGATCTCTGATCAGCTATTCTATATCAAAGTGATCGGGTAGAGCTATATAAGTTCGCCCATAACTTCTTATCAATGATCGGCAGGTGGCATAGGCTTGCATAAGATTTCAATCAAGCATTATATTTTATTCAAAGTGATTAGTGTTGCCGACCTTACCGTCGTGGCCTGCAGCTACGAAGTGGCACCAGACGTCTATCCCTTTACTCCGGAATCCATGCATTTCCGGACCTGTAAAATAGTGTTAGAGATCCGGGTCGGGGACCCGGTGAGGGTACTTCGACGATCAAGTCAGCGGACGGCAAAGTCGAACAGATCCCCTAAGGCAGATCCCACTTCGGTCACCGTGCTTAGAGGAGTTTTGAATAAAGAATTGAGTAGGAGAAAATGAGAAAGGGACGGTGCTTGAATTGTGGTGACTGTGCTCGCGAGACTCGCTCCGGAAGTCCTTTGGGAGCATCCTGCCTTCAAGTCACTCATCTCGCTACTTCGTGTGTTTGCCCTCTTTCGGTTGCTTACCTTCATTCTCACCCGTTGGTGCCTTTTTAGATCGTCGATCACTCCAGTGCCTCGATTTTTTCCCTCTGGGGGGGCTTAGGGGTCAATGGTGTCTGTTGGCCGCTCTTCCAAGGTCATTTCTTCTTGTAGTTGGGAGTTAAGTTGTGAACATATTTTGCTTGGCGTGTTGTCACGAAGGAAGAAATTAGGTGGAACCTCGATCTGGACGCAGCCGCCCTCGGGTCTGAGACCCTGAATGCGGCTTTCTCCTTCGGAGGGTTTTAGGTGGTCAGCTGTAGAATCTGACATCTCGATTGGGGCGCCCCTCCCAAATTAGTGCAGATGAGGTTACGCGCACCGTTACAGATTTGGGACATCGTACTAGGCCCGCCACATTGCGCGCGCCTGCTTCGGCGGCAGTCTTGGTGCTGGCGCCTTCGTTCTTCTTGATGCTTTCAAAGAGAGGGCTCGACTTCGATCGAGATGGGCTCGATCCTTGAGGAGCCACCTGGCAAAGGAGCGGAGGCAGGCTCGACTCCGGTCGAGGTGGGCTCGATCCTTGGGAGCTACCTGGCGAAGGAGCAGAGGCGGGATCGACTCCGGCTAAGGTGGGCTCGACCCTTGGAGAGCCACTGGAGAAGGAGCAGAGGCGGGCTCAACTCCGGCCGAGGTGGGCTCGACCCTTGGAGAGCCACCTGGCGAAGGAGCAGAGGTGCCGAGCTCCGGCCGAGGTGGGCGTGACCATTGGTGGGGCCACCTGGCGAGGGAGCTCGAAAGAAAACTTGACGCGGCGCTATCTGCTTGTCAGGCTGCCAGCTGGATCCGAGTGTACTCCACATCAGCAGTCTTGCCATATCAATTATAGGCATAGATTTATCTAAATTTCTTATTGGATATTCTAGTATTTTCTATTAGAGTGATCAACGATCAGTGATCAGATATTATTTATTAAAGTGATCAGGTATTATCTATCAAACTAATCAATGATCAGATATTATCTATCAAAGTGATTAAAATTTTTTTATTAAAGTGATCAGTAATTAAGTCTCTCTATCAAATTAATTAATTATATTTTTTTATAAGAAGGCTTGCAAATTTTTTTCATTATACTTTCGAGTTGAATTAAAAAATCAATTTGAACTTGAAAGTGAGGGGCAATTGTTACAAGATAGATAACCTATCATAAGTAACCATCGATATATGAAATTTTTTTTGGCCAGGATGCCCGATGATCTCTTATTTGAGATATAGGATGCCCTATGATCTTTTATTTTAGGCACAAGATGCTCGATGATTTCTTTTGTAAGATATAGGATGTCTGATGATATCTTATTTGAGACATCGGATATCCAATGATCTCTTATTTAAGGCATAAGATGCACGATGATCTCTTATTTGAGACATGGGATGTTGAAATAACCTCTTATTTGAGACACGGGATGCCAAAATAATCTCTTATTTGAGGTACAAGTACCAAGCCAACATCTTATTTGAGACATGGGATGCCCCCGATCTCTTATTTAAGGTATGGGATGCCCGATGATCTCTTATTTGAGACATAAGATGCCAAACCGATCTTTTATTTGAAGCACTGGATGCTGAGCTAATCTCTTATTTGAGGTACAAGATATCAAGTGGATTTCTTATTTAAGGCACAGGGTGCGAGCTGATCTCTTATTCAAGACACAAGATATCAAGCCGATCTCTTATTTGAGGCACAAGACATCGAGCCAATCTCTTATTGGAAGCACAAAATGTCAAACCCATCTCTTTTTTAGGCATAAAGTGCCGAACTGTTCACTTATTTGAGATACATGATGTCCAATAACCACTTATTTGAGGTATAAGGTTTCTGGTGACCACTTATTTGAGATATAGGATGCTCGATGACCTCTTATTTAAGACATAGGATGCCCGATGACCTTTTATTTGAGGCGCATGATGTCCAATGGCCTAGAGCTGACTAATTATTTGGGTCAAGTATAAAGTTTCATAACTTCATTTAACATAAAGCGTGTCTTAAGGTTGTTTGAGCTGTTACAATAATATTGGTAAAGTAATTATCAAGAAATGTAACCGATCATTTAACAAATCACTTTACAAACTGATCTCTTAATAGCCTAACCAATCCAACAACTTTTTTAATGGTGTAACCATCTTATAAACAGTTATAATCGCCTAACCAACTCGACCCTCTACTTCTATAAATAGGAGGTTGAGGAGATATTCCAAGGATAACTTTTTTAAACACTCTCCTTTTCTATTTTATTTTTACTGTTTTCACTCTTAAAGCTGACTTAAATATCAGAATGTCCCCTACTGGAGAAATCCTACTAGTTTTTTTAGCTCGTAGATTTCTTTCGCAGGTTAAAGAGCTCATCAGCAAAGACACCAGCAAATCATTAATAGATCATTGACAAGTCATCAACCAGTCTTTTGAAAACCTTCTAGAGCTCTTCCAATTTCAACATAGCTTGTTTGATCAGTTTGGAGAGCTACAGCAACAGCAACAGCGAGCATCAAAGAAAGCATATCAAGTTTAGTCATCAAAGAAAGAATATCAAAGAAACTTACTAACAAAGACATCAGCAAGCCATTGATAGGTCATTGACAAGTCCTCAGCCAGTCTTTTGAAAACCTTCTAGAGCTCTACCAATTCCGACATCGCTTGCTTGATTAGTTTGGAGAGCTACAACAATAGTGAGCACTAAAGAAAGTATATCAAAGAAATCTATTACTAACAAAAATATCAGCAAGTCATTGAAAGGACATTGACAAGTTCTCAGCTAATTTTTTAAAAACCTTCTAGAGCTCTACCAATTCCAGCATAGCTTGCTTCATCAGTTTGGAGAGCTACTGTAATAGCGAGCATCAAAGGAAGCATATCAAGCATAGTTCTTGTGGCCTAAGAAAGTAAGTTGCTTTTAGCAAATCTGTGATAAATCAATGCTTTCTTGGCTACAATACATTATGCTAATTTTGTCCCCAGCTATTAACAGGTTCGGTGCTTCAACCATCCCACTCCTGTTGAAATATGACCAAGAAAAGAGACCCATGGACTGGCTGGGTTCCAACGTCCATCCATGGTTCCCTAGGTTCTAACCATCCAGCTGACATCAAACTGCTTATCAGCCATCTTAGATTCTAATTTTCAGGTCTTTTGCCACCAGAAATACTTGCAATTGCTTAAAATCTCCGTAGACTACAAAATTGGAGCCAATCTTGTTCTATCAAATCTTTTTTGATTGTCTAATGACCTCAAATCTTGGTTGCTAGGTTTGATTGAACAAGATTTGTCTCCGTTACATTATCACCAAGAACCTCTTTTGGGCAAACTTATTCCCCACCCCCTTCCAGGATCTATTCTTTTATGATAAAAAAATATATCCCAAAAATTATGCTTGTGGATTATTATTATTATTATTATTTAGTAATGCAAAAGGGAGAGGAGATTAAACCCGATGTAGCTATCTTGCAGGCTCCTATCCTGTCAGGTAATATTCAATACAAGACATTTAAATTTTCGTAATCTTTTTCCATCTTATAGATGAGTAGGGTCCTAGGGATCGATCCCTAGATTAGATAAGACCACTATCAATCGGACTACCGTCTTAGTAATTTTTTATATTTTTTGATCAAGTACTTATTTGGATATCCATGTACTTATCGATCAACAAGATCATGCGGCGTACGGCGCGTGGAATATAATATCCCCTACAAAGCATTGGATGGACGCTGGACCGAATGACTATTAGGGCCGTGCTTTTGAGCCGTGGCACGAAGCACCTGTTCTCGTTAGTTTCCATGGCAGCGCCCACGTATGTCGGATGGCCGGATATTATCGGGCGGTGGGTGACGGACGGCCGATTTCGATCCCTCACGGCGGTAAAAGGCCGGTCCATCACGGCAGGAACCGGGCCCAGCAAATGCAAGGGGGTGCGGGTGCGCGTACAATCCCGCGTGCGTACGGGCCAGCTCATCGCCCACCTTATCTGACCCCCACCCATACCCAGCCAGATTCCGTCCTTCCCCCACCCCCCACCCCCCAACACTACTCGCCCACGGCAACTACACGTTCTTTGTGGGACCCACCGTTTTTTTTTTTTAAAACCACCCCTCGACTGGACCACTTTTTTTTTTTTTTTTTAAAAAAAAATTTCGTGCTTTATTCCAACCATTTGACCTCCTTCTCATCATCCACTCATTTATAATTTACGGTAACATCAGCACGAGTTATGTTAAAAATTTTTATGATTTACTCGAGCTCATATTTTGTCATGTTTGCTCTTCCAATTATTGATTAGATATTAAGATGTACAACAAATAATGGCTGATTTAACTATAGAAGAGGTATATAAGGTATGATACATCTAGATTCACTACCGCGCCCACCCTGGTTGTAAAAATAAAAAGAAAGGAGAGAAATAAGCTACGGAGAGATGAACCGGATTAAAATCTCTGGTTGGAAAATGCTAGCCAGACACGATCAGGGAATCTCGTCCACCATCAAGTTAGAATTGAATTATTCTCCCGTGGTCCCTTGAATAGTCTAATCTTGTATCTGCTCCTTGGGTTCACCAAATAGCGCTTATCCTCCATCAAATGTAAAACACGGACTATATAATAACATTAGCCGGGAGACCTCATAATTTTTCCCATTTAGGATATAGGAATGAATACCAATGGGGTTAAGCCATACTTCCATGGATGACAAAAGCCTGTATAATCATACTAGGCGTTTTAGATTTTGCTAAGATAGAGGTGTGATATCACACGGCCTTCTTGTTTCGTGTATGCCTAGTTGCCAAAATATAACGTGTAGACTTTTCTTCCGAGCTTTGTTGCACTGTTAATAAAAATAGACTTTATTGTACCTTGTGATCAAAGACATCCCCCCCCCCCCCACCCACCCAGCTTTGCAGTGGATAGAATACCTTTCTCTTTCCTTTGCGGCACAACCACATTTGGCGTTCACTAGATTACTTCCATGCAAGGAGCTAACCGTCCCATAAAGATGGACAACGTCAGGCCTAGGGGATGTGGACATGCCGATAAACCACCAACGAACGTGATGCAAGCGGCGAGCTCACGTCGCCCTCCTTGCATGTCCCCACCTCTTACCACCAAAGCCACCACAATTTTAGTCGGTTACTTCTCTCAATAGCATACGCCGCATCAACAAATTCCCAAAGGCCCTGTCATCACGAGAGGTGGATTGCACAAATGATAAGTTCAACAGGATAGTCGGACAGAAAAATAGAAATAGACAGGCAATCCAATCCACCTGTGGGAAGATAAGCTCGAAGAGCCCTGATGTCATATATAAATAGTAGAACGGTGCAAGCATATAAAGGTGCCAGCAAATGCTGCTTGAAACATGAATAAAAGAATCAATCAGCGTATCTATCTATATATCAATCTCATCTATCTCGATCCAACTAGCTGATACCAATGCTTGAGTATGAGATGTAATATAATTGAACTCTCCTGTTACAGACACAGAACCCATGAGCACTTACCATGCTACACACCCCATGGATCCAACAGGAAAAAAAAGAAAAAAAAAAAAAAAAAAAAAAAAAAGAAAGAAAGAAAGAAAGAAAGAAAGAAAGAAAGGTGAACTAAAAAGGAAAAACACTAGATATGTAACGAACACCGGGAAAATAAAAATCCCCCCTCTAAAACAAGCACGGACGCTCCAATGCGTGTAGTGTCTTGCTCCATCCGGGTAAACCGAGCTGGGAGAATATGTTCTTCCCCCCAGCTTCAAAAGCTTCCTCTACTACAGTTCCCCGGTTCCATTGGAGACTTACCTGAAGTTGCTTTCAGAACCAACCCCACCCAACATGCGTTAACTCCGTCTTATCCTCCATGCGCATGCGTTCCGCCACGTCCGCGCATCAAATGATACCACAACAACCAGCCAAAGAATCGAACCTCACCCCTAATAAGTTCAGTCCCCACGATTCAAAACTTTACGACAATGATAAAAAACTGATCATGACCAGATACTGTATGTGGGAACTTGCTGTTCCATTGTCTGCAACAGCATCACCAAGTAGAAGCTATCTGGGGCCGTAGTCAAGATTCTCCCATTTGAAGGGAGCAACAGAGCCAATCCGTGGTGAACCTCGGAGGAATAGGCAGACACAGACACAGACTGCAGCGATTGCCAGCATTGAATGGACGTAAGGTCGTTCCAGAAGCCCCCTTGTGCGGGGAGTTCGTCCGAGCCAACCTGCTCCTGCTAAGGCACACCGTGCACAAGATCTTGCTTGCGAAGGTTGGGCAGCAGGTCCATCTTCCTCTCCTGTAATCCATGATTTATGCAAAGATATATCTTCATCTCCAACAGAGATTGATACCTGGCCGTTTTTTCTGTCTGCAAGCTTCCTGGCCACCAGACTGTTGTAAGAATGATTGTTCTTCATGGTTGCATACATATATGGAGACCGACCACTGTCATCCCATAAAGAATCCCAGCAGTTCAATCCAATCTAAAAAGTTTCAGAGACAAAACGGGTAAACCAGTGAGATCAATTTCGGAAACATGATAGATCACTTTGAGAAGACCACAGTAAGTTAATTAGAGACATGGGAGACTTGAATGCATAACATAAAAGACATAAATACAAAGGCACCATTTTAAAGCCAGATCTCAAAGAATGCTAATAAAATTCCACCACGTGAGGTGATAAGCGTTAAACCAGCTTAGAAAAATTAGAGAGGGCAAAATTTGTTTACAGTGCAGCAAAAGTTCGAATAACAATTAAGCTTACCTCTTGTGGGTCGCTGGTCAGTGCATCGACCATGCCCTCGGAGTCCTCCATGGATGCGGCAAGATGTAATGGGGTCAATCCACCAGGACCCGGCAGGTTTGGAGCATAAATGTATATACTTTTATTATCATTTCCATGCCTTACTGAATAATTGAGAAGTAAGTCTACCATTTTCCTGCACTTTCTCTTCACTGCTCTGTTTAAGAGGTGAATTTCAACAAGCATTTCCAGCGCTTCTTGTGATCGGGCATCACTTCTAGAACTTCCTTCCGCAAGTATGTCCAAAAGTGTCTTAATAACAGCGCACCAATCTCGTTCAACAGAAAATGTCAGAAGATACTTAAACCGTGTGATAGAAAACTCAGGAGAGGAAGGGGTAGAAGAGGTATTTGTCTTTTGAAAGAGCCACCCAAGTTCATTTAGAAAGTGCAAAACATCCTCCCTAGATCTTGGATGCCCATTCTCCTGAACCTGGTCCTCTGTCTGAACATCTTCTTCCAACTCGGATTCAAGGACCCTCAGCTCTAGACAGATTCTAGAATCTGCAATAATAACAGGAAAACTATTCCCTTTAAAACCATTCTCCACCTGCACATGAAATTCAATAATAGGTTAACTCAAGAATTTTCAATTATAACATTTGGAGCCAATAAACAGCCACAGTATCAACCAATTCTGCAGCTATATCGACTCGTTTAAATTGAAGATAACCACCTCAACGAAACAACGACCAAAGATTTTGGGAGATCCTCCAGGAAAATCAAAGCTCTCCACACTGGAATCATCATATATGGTGCCTGGATAAGCTGAACACAGAACTTCTTTTGACGTGTATTTTCCCATATAGGTGCAGTGGATTCTGCATTCATTAAGCGTTGATTATGACCCAAAGAGAATCAGCTACTCATAACATTTATTTGCATGAATAAAGAATCTCGATCTTCAACTCACTTGGTGCCAGGAACTGTCAGATTGCGACCTTTAAGAACAAGGGAAGTCTCCTGCCCACTCACTACAGCAAGAGGTGACACACAGGTCAATTCAGGAGCACTCCACGTCCTCCATGATTTACACAGGTGGATCTTTCCTGGGATAAATAAGCAGCACACTGACATAATTAGTGAATTGCAAAGTATTTAATTAATATCATCACATGCATCCAGAAGAATGAAGATAGCAGAATTGTCCGATATCTATACCTGAAAAAGAAAAAATGAAAAAAAGGAAAAGCCGGAAGGTAAACAATTAAAGCATACCATCTTTATGTGAGATCAACTGTCTACTCGTACGAACTAAAGACCTCCCATTCCTCCAAAACTCGGACTCTGAACACTGGACTAGTGAAGTGACTCGTTGTAGAAGGTCCTCTTCAAGCTGCAAAGCAAACACGCATCCTGAGTTGAAGAGGAAGAACTGCAAGAATGCAAAAATGATTTATGGCTATCGCAATTACTTTATCCCATGCAATCAGTGGCATTGATAAATAGACCGACAGGACCACGCAACCAGGTCGGATGTAGCTCTCCATTTCCGATGGACTGTGAGAGAGCCAATTTAATATCTGAAATCACAAAATCATCAATATTACTTGATCATTCAAAGAGAGCAGATTCCAAGAAGGTACAAAACAGTAAATAACCATTTCAGCAAGATGTCGTGACATATCCTTCTCAGATGTCATACCTGAGTACGGAGGGTCCCAGGAAAATTGCTTGGATCCTTGTCAAAGAGCTTAAAAATGATCCGACCCGTCCGATCCTACGGGAGATAATATTAAGTTAAAGTAAAAAATGGCTACCCGAGCTTACATTATCATTCCATATATAGGATGGACCAGGTAGTCAAGACAAACAAGATTCATTGTGAACTGGTTGTGATACCTGTGCATCAGAATTTGAGCTAGAAGGTGAATGGTCTGAACCAGAGGAGCAAGTATAACCAGCTTGATATGGATGATTTTGACCTGCCCCATTTTCAAGTCTTCTTTGTGCGTCCTTAAAGAGCTCAAGTGGTGCATTCCATCCATGACTTGTGCTTAGTTCAACTGTTGCATTGTCTTCCCTGCAGTTTGACATCCTCGCATGCTTCGTACTCTCTTCTGCTGAATGTAGAGGGAAAAGCTTGTGCATAACAGGAGGAGAAGATGAAGGGGACCTCTCTTCCATGGGGTTGCTGCTTTCGGAGGATAAATATTTTATTGCAGACCCCAGTTTCGGAGGACTGTCATCTTCAGCAGGACCAAACAGCTGCAATGGCAAACTTGGCTGGGCTTCCTGAACTGGCTGCTCAGGTACTTCCATTGGGTATTGACCAATGCAGTTGGTTCTTACTACTCCTGAAGGAAAGGTTCGGGTTGGTTTGCTGTGTGAATTGACATCAGTAGCAGGTTCTGCACATTGAATCTTGGTTTTGTCATTGCCACTACTGTCGCTACTCCCCTGAGAAAGAGAAGCAATAGCCTCAGAGGAAGAAGCTGCAAGTGCTGCAGAGAGAACTGCCAGCAGGTTCATGGTTGATGGTACAGCAGGATTCCCATTTCCTTTTGGGGGTTGTTCAAGCGATCCTTGCTGGGAAGCTTGTGAAACATTTAGATCAATACCACCAGATATATGTAATCTTGATGAAGTGTTTGCAGTGTTCAAATTGTTTATTTTACCAAGGAATTGGATGAGACGGTCCCTATCAGGTAGAGGGGGGAGGCTAGCTGGTTTACCTGCATTGTTACCTGGGATTGCAGTTGTGATTAGTGAGGCTTTAATCCCATACCCTACAACAAATGGCTACCATATAAGCAAAATAGCTCACCTTGCAAGCGTGCCAAAATCGCTAACAAGCTGGCAATATCCGAATTCCCATTGGTTGCATTCTCTTGGTTTCCAGGAAGCAACAACCGGGACGAAACATCCTCTGGCTGGGTCTTCCTTCTTCGACGGTTATGTCCCGCAAGCCTCCTTCTGCAGCTCCTCTTCCCCTCATCAAACTCAGAAAGGAGATGAAATCTGGATAACAGGAGATGGAAACTTTACTGATTTGTCTCCAGAACAAACAAGCATCAAGCCAAGACCAAGAGATGGAAAACTGATAACTTCAAACTAGATCCAAGTTACATGAGGAAGTACACAAATATGCAGTTTTATATATGAAGACAACTCGAAGCAACTGGATTGCGGGCATAAAATTTTACAGGATTTAGACCAGAAAAAAAAAAAGAAAAAGAAAAAGAAAAAAAGAATGAGAAAGACAACTATAGCTTTAAACTACGTGAAACAAAATTTCCCAGCACTAGTCTTAACATGTCTTTGATAACCTCAGAAAAAATTTATGAATATAAGGATCTAAATAGATCATTGATGATAAACTTGCCAAATTATGCATAGAAGATTAATTAAAATATATTGTGCCAGTCACACAACCAAGCAAAAGAACAACTTTCCGACATATCTTGGTATCACACATGATCTACTCGGAGATACCTGAACATAAGGAATTACACCTTCATTTAGGAAACACTTACCGTACAACAAAGACATGACCAACAATTGGAGGAGATATGGGTAGAAGTCATCATGGAAAAAATCGATGAATCAAAAAGGCTTTGACTTGGGGAGATTCGGTTACCTGCTGCACTGTTGGCAGAACCTCTGCATCTGCTTCCCCACGAGAGCCTTGGTCGTCTTGCTGTGAACCTCGCACACCTTGTGCCGGCGGTGATAATCCTTGGCGTTCGACAGATCCACCCTACAATCATCGACCTGGCACATCGGGTAGCTGCAGCCGCTCCCCGGCGACCCGGACCGTACCCTCTTGTTGGGCCTCGCCACCGGCTCCTCCGCCGCCGTGTGGTTGCCCCCTCCAAGTTTCAAACTGAGGTTCTCCCCATCCTCTTCCAAACTCTTGGCCAAGGTCGGACCTTTGGAACTCTCCTCCCCTTTCTTCCTCTGCTCCACCTCAGCAGCGACAGCCGCAGGCTGGTTCCCCAGATAGAGAACGTCGGAGCCATCGGCCGAGGGCTTCGCCGAAAAATTCAAGCTATCCCAATCCCACATCTTGGGGTTCCAACTGCCACCGGGTTGGTTGCTGTTGGGAAGAAGAGAAGCGCCCATCAGTCGCTGCTGCTGCTGATGGCCGTGGTGGAAGGCGGGGCCTTGCCACGGGAAATCTCGCTTCTTGCCAAGCGGCGCCGCTTCGTGGAACTGGTCAGGGAGCGGCTGTTGGAAGAGAAGGGGAGGGGCAACCTGGGCGCCCACCTGTCTCTCCATCCCTCCTGAAGCCAACCAGACTCTAAACCTCCCTCAAATTCGTTCCTACGCCCAGAGGGTTAAAAAAAAAAAAACTCCTTTTCTTGGGTATCCCAAACGCCTTCCACACCTGAACCTAACTCCAACCTAATTTCACCAAACAGAAATGAGAAAAAAAAACAGAGAAACAATTACTAAATCACCACAGAAAGAGCAGGCAACGCTTCGATTTGAATATCGGGGTCAAATCGGAAAAAAAAAAAAAAAAAAAAAGCCCCAAATGAGCCACACAAAAAAACAAAAAAATCGAAGATCGGAAGAAAGTTAGCTTACTCTCAGTAGATTCTACTTTTGTTGTCCAAATTAAGAAAAAAGCAAACTCCGATCGACTCTCGGACATAAATCGAGGAAGAACGCCGGAACAAAACTCAGGAAGGGGAATCCCCACTCCCAATCGCGTGGAAACGGTGGGAAACCGTCGGATCTGGAGCCGATCAGAGGAGACGAGGATGAGATGCGAGTGGTTCGATGAGGAGGAGGAGAAGAAAAGTCTTTCTTCGGTTCCTACCTTCTACGGTTGGTTCTCTTTTGTCGTTCGGCCCGCGGCGTGGCAGGAAGAGCAAATTCCGACGCAAGCAATGGCCTTTTGTAATCTTGGCAGTCGCCGCCCCATGCCTCGCCGTACCGGGGGTGGCGGGTAAAGACGCAGGAAGGAAGGTGGAATCGGTGGTGACCAGACCCCCACCAAGCGCTTCAATTATTTTTGTCACGTAATAAAGTGGTGGGAGGATTCTTCCCGTCTTACTAATTGTCTCCTTGTCTAGATAACGGCCGTTGTCATTTCGTCATCGCCGTTATGCACGTAAATATGTCCATTTTATTTCATTGATAACATATTTTTGTAGTCGTATCAGCCATCTCGGTTCAAATCCAACCTCCATACTAATTTGCGAGATTACAACTATCTCGTCTTTCATTATTTTGTTATGTCATTTAATAACTATGCATTAATTACGTTCGTATGAAATTAGAATGCACGTTTGATTGTTGCAACGCTAATTAATGATTTAAAAGCGAAGCGGTATTCGTGAGCTCCATCTGTCACCACTCGATAGATCACGTATGCATTCATTTAAAAATAATTCGAGAAACAAGGAGATTCATATATTAAGAATACTATAATATATGTATGAATTGAGATCTGCGCTAGTGGTCGCACCCCTCCATTAGCATTTAGGACCTTTGGGTTTGATTCTTGAACCATACATCCTCGAACGGACGACGCTAATTTTTCTATAAAAAATTAATATATATATATATATAATAATAAATAATTTAAATTAGTTAAATAATTTTTAATAAATAATATTTGAATTATACTCATGTTATTTTTTAGATTAAATTTACCAATAATAAAATTTACTATAAAATTTTTATTTTCTTTCATCTCAATATAATTAATTCAATAATCAAGAAGAAAGTCCCATGTGCATCTGGTCTTGATAATTTTTATTACTGAAAATACTCTTTCTATAATAGCAGTTGAATTTAGAAGAGTCATGAGCATCCCAAACTAATAAAGAATGTGTGTACATCGATTGCTACGACGGTAGTGTTGCACCAAGTATATATAGTCAATGCAACGTGATGGGACAGGATGTTCATCAAACAATGGGCTTGGAGGTGATGGGATACGAGTGTCGCACCGGACTAGTAGAGAATGCGTGTACACTGATCGTTATGATGGTAGTATCGCACCAAGTGCCGTCAGCGCAGTATGATAGGATGGAATGTTCATCAAACAGTGGGGTTGGAGACGATGATAGTGTTGTACCAAGTACCGTCAACACAGCATGATAGTATGGAATGTTCATCAAACAGTGGGGTTGGAAGTAATGGGATACGAGTGCGATGGCATCGATATGAGCTCGGGGCATAATGGGCATCTACCCATCCATGCCTCCAAGACTTAATTGCACTGCGCAACGGGTTCGACCATTAGGATGGTGTGTTGCTCTATCACACACAATGTCCATTAATGCGGTGAGGCTAATAGAAGCAATCGAGATGGTAGCCGCTGCCCGATGCATCGATAATATCTGATCTTGTGCATGTGCAGCCACCTAGTTATGCTACCAGGGCATTCTTGTTATTACATCGCGCGATGGGTCCAGCCATCATGGGATTCGTCGATTTGATGAATAGGACAACGCCAGCCATGCATGGCAGCTTCGACCATGGGGGAGTCCGGAGACAGAGTACTAATTGAGTAACAAGAAAAAAATCCTTTATCTCCTTATAAATAATTATGTAAAAGCAAAAATTAATTTAAAAAATTAAAAATGATCTAACTTTCAAATAAAAAAATTGATTTACGATATTTATTTTTTTAGTTTTTTTAAATTATATTTAATATCAATTAATTTTAGAAAGGCTGAATAGATAAATACCTATATACTTAAAAATTCATTAAAAAAATTTAATTATAAATAAAAATTACCAAAACATTGAGGACCCTCCTGGTGGTCTGCCACTGCATACATCCCTTAAATTTTAGATTAAGATGATTAAATATCTAAAATAAATAATAATAATAATAATAAAGTACTGCTACAAAATATCCCTTTCTACTACTCTAATTTATGTGCTATATGACCACTCTAAATTGGGTATTATTTTGCCAATCATTGATTAAAACATAGATCCAATGATATTAAGTGTGACCAAAATCTCTACTTAATAACAATCCTGCATGACCAAACTAGCTTAAGTATTGTTTTGGGATAACCTTTGCTATTTTTTCATGGATTAAACAATTAATTTATCTCTCAACGTTAAGCTTAGTGTGTTATATATACATACATATGTATATATGTATTTTGAATGATAGATATGTATAATGATAATTAAAAAAATATTACGATGTTTTTTATGTTGAAAGTTAATTACTAGCAAAATCAATTATTACTCAAATATATGACACATGCCACTTATATAATTCACACGAAATAAACATTTTCTTTTTTTTTATTTTAAACAAATAAAGGAGATAAAAAAATTAGGTAAATCATGGTGCCATTTTATCAATGACACGTCATAAATTGGTTACCTTAGGTATGTACATTAAAAAAAAAAAAAAGGAAGCGGATGAATCCATGATCCCAATGCAAAATACTTATTAAAATTATTAAATATATTTTCAATATATGAAAATTATTAAAAATATTTTTGATATGTGGGATGACTATTATTCATCATATGCAATTCTTCCTTGAAATAATCAGTACATGACATTTGCATATATATATATATATATATATATATATATATATATATATATATATATATATATATATATATATATATTATAATACAATAAGTTTTAAATACCGTAGGTGTTTCCATTTTGAATTGTCTTTGTGGTGGCTCATTTTTTATCAAATATATCTCGTTCAATTCAATATTAGCTCTAAAATATACAAGATTAATTACTGGTCTAAATTTATTTTTTTCTATTACCGTCTAATAAATATTTATATCATTTCACAATATTTTTGCATGCGAATAAAAGTGGTAATTTACTCCAATCCACATATTTAATTTGACCTAACTTTAATAAATCTAATTTCATTGCTTTGAATCCGATTAGAATATATATTTTTATATTTAATAATTTTTTAGATGAATAATTTTATAATTTTATTTTATCTAATTGTCCTCTCTAAGATAAATATGAAAGAGAAATATGTAGGATCCATTTGATTTAAGAGAAAAACTTTTCTTTTCAAAAAATTATTTTCTAAGAAGAAACGGTATATTTGGTTGATCTTAAAAAAATTACTTATTTTAGAATGACTTGTGTATTGTTAAGTATCCACTTTTTTAGAAAAAAATATATAAAATATTTATTATATGTTTAATAGATATGATACCATATATTTTTGCTCCCAAACTCTTTATAAATATTAATATAATATTAGATTATAATAATATATTATATTAATACAATATTAATATATTTATTAATATAATATTAATATAATAAATAAAATAAATTTATTAATATAAATATTAATACATTAATATAAACAATATATTGATATATATAATAATTGATATTAATAAAAAAATATTATATTAGTAGAATATTATATTATATTACTATTTAAAATAATAATATTAAAATAATATGTTTAGAAAGAAAAAAGGATCGCTGATTTTCATTTCATAGGAAATTTCAAAATATATCTTTTTAAAATATAAAAAGTACTTTTACATTAAAAGATTTTTTTATTCTCTTCCTTTAAAATTTCCTTCAATTTTTTTTAAAATTATCTTTTTGCTTCACTAACCGTGGATCAAAGTAGTCTATAATAATTTCTCCAATGCGATATATTTATAGTGGAGCGGTTCTTTATTAAGAGCACTATTATTAAACTCGGCCTAGCCTGGCCCAGCTAGTTAGACCAAAAACCTGGTGACCCATCCATGGAGACGGTCCGAGTTTGAAATTAACCAGGTTTTACTCAAAAATCGGTGGTTCAACTGTGGCCCGACTGGTTCAATCATGGCTTGTTAGACCCGGCTCAAACTTGGATGAAACCCGAACCAAAGGGATTAATAAAGAAAAAATCAAAAAGTAAAAATGGATCGGCAAATCTCTCGAAGCTTTAATCCCACCGCTCTCTCGCCAGTCAAACGTAATAAGAGCGACGGTGACCAAGTGGCGATTGTAATAAGAGCGACGGTGATAGAGCGACGTTTGACTGTTGCAATGATAATTAATGATTTAAAAGCGAAGTGGTAATTCGGCAAATCTTTCGGAGCTTTAACCCGAACCAAAGGGATTAATAAGGGAAAAATCAAAAAGTAAAAACCTTGGCCGAAACTGGCGGCCCCTCGCTCCCTCGCCAGGTGGCACCCAAAGACGGGTCCATCTCTGTTGAGGTCGAGCCGGGCCCTCCTGCTACTTCGCCAGGTGGCACCCCAAGATGGGTCCATCTCAGCCGAAGTCAAGCTTCTCTTTGCCACTCCGCTAGGTGTCCATCCAAGAGGGGTCCACCTCGGCCGAAGCTGGCGGCCCCTCGCTCCCTCGCCAGGTGGCACCCCAAGACGAGTCCACCTTTGCCAAGGTCAAGCCGGTCCCTCCTGCTCCTTCGCCAGGTGGCACCCCAAGACGGGTCCACCTCAGCCGAAGTCGAGCCTCTCTCTGCCACTCCGCCAAGTGTTCACACAGGAGGGGTCCACCTCGGCCGAAGTTGGTGGCCCCTCGATCCCTCGCCAGGTGGTACCCCAAGACGGGTCCACCTCTGCCAAGGTCAAGCCGGGCCCTCCTGCTCCTTCGCCAAGTGGAACCCCAAGACGGGTCCACCTCGGCCAAAGTCGAGCCTCTCTCTGCCACTTCGCAGGGTGTCCATCCAAGAGGGGTTCACCTCGACCGAAGCTGGCGGACCCTCGCTCCCTCGCCAGGTGGCATCCCAAGACGGGTCCACCTCGATCGAAGTCGAGCCTCTCTCTGCCACTCCGCCAGGTGTCCACCCAGGAGGGGTCCACCTCGGCCAAAGCTGGCGGGCCCGCGCTCCCTCGCTAGACGGGTCCACCTCTGCCCAGGTCGAGCCGGGCCCTCCAACTCCTTCGCCAGGTGACACCCTAAGACGGGTCCACCTTGGTCGAAGTCGAGCCTCTCTCTGCCACTCCTCCAGGTGTCCATCCAGGAGGGGTCCACCTTGGCCGAAGCTGGCGGCCCCTCGCTCCCTTGCCAGGTGGCACCCCAAGACGGGTCCACCTCTGCCGAGGTCGAGTCGGGCCCTCCTGCTCCTTCGCCAGGTGGCACCCCATGACAGGTCCACCTCGGCCGAAGTCGAGCCTCTCTCAGACACTCCGCCAGGTGTCCACCTAGGAGGGGTCCACCTCGGTCGAAGCTGGCAGCCCCTCGCTCCCTCACCAGGTGGCACCCCAAGACGGGTCCACCTCTGCAGAGGTCGAGCTGAGCCCTCCTGCTCCTTCGCCAGGTAGCACACCAAGACGGGTCCATCTCGGTCGAAGTCGAGCCTCTCTCTGCCATTCCGCCAGGTGTCCACCCAGGAGAGGTCCACCTCGACCGAGCTGGTAGCCCCTCGTTCCCTCGCCAAGTGGCACCCCAAGACGGGTCCACCTCTGCCGAGGTCGAGATGGGCCCTCCTGCTCCTTCGCCAGGTGGCACCCCATGACGGGTCCACCTCGGCTGAAGTCGAGCCTCTCTTTGCCACTCCGCCAGGTGTCCACCCAGGAGGGGTCCATCTCGGCCGAAGCTAGCGGCCCCTCGATCCCTCACCAGGTGGCACCCCAAGACGGGTCCACATATGCCAAGGTCGAGCTGGGCCCTCCTGCTCCTTCGCCAGGTGGCACCCCAAGACGGGTCCACCTCGGTCGTAGTCGAGCCTCTCTCTGCCACTCAGCCAGGTGTCCACCCAGGAGGGGTCCATCTCGACCGAAGCTAGCGGCTCCTCGATCCCTCACCAGGTGGCACCCCAAGACGGGTCCACATATGCCAAGGTCGAGCTGGGCCCTCCTGCTCCTTCGCCAGGTGGCACCCCAAGACGGGTCCACCTCGGCCGAAGTCGAGCCTCTCTCTGCCACTTCGTCAGGTGTCCACCTAGGAGGGGTCCACCTCGCCGAAGCTGGTGGCCCCTCGCTCCCTCTCCAGGTGGCACCCATAGACGGGTCCACCTCTGCCGAGGTCGAGCCAGGCCCTCCTGCTCCTTCGCCAGGTGGCACCCCAAGACAGGTCCACCTCGGCCGAAGTCGAGCATCTCTCTGCCACTCCGCCAGGTGTCCACCTAGGAGGGGTCCACCTCGGCCGAAGCTGGCGGCCCCTCGCTCCCTCGCCAGGTGGCACCCCAAGACGGGTCCACCTCTGCCAAGGTCGAGCCGAGCCCTCCTGCTCCTTCGCCAGGTGGCACCCCAAGACGGGTCCACCTCGGCCAAAGTCGAGCCTCTCTATGCCACTCCGCCATGTGTCCACCCAGGAGGGGTCCACCTCGGTCGAAGCTGGCGGCCCCTCGATCCCTCGCCAGGTGGCACCCCAAGACGGGTCCACCTCTGCCAAGGTCGAGCCGGGCCCTCCTGCTCCTTCGCCAGGTGGCACCCCAAGACGGGTCCACCTTGGTCGAAGTCGAGCCTCTCTCTGCCACTCCGCCAGGTGTCCACCCAGGAGGGGTCCACTTCGGCCGAAGCTGGCGGACCCTCGCTCCCTCGCCAGGTGGCACCCCAAGACGGGTCCACCTCTACCGAGGTCGAGCCGGGCCCTCCTGCTCCTTCGCCAGGTGGCACCCCAAGACGGGTCCACCTCGGCCGAAGTCGAGCCTCTCTCTGCCACTTCACCAGGTGTCCACCAAGAAGGGGTCCACCTCGACCGAAGCTGGCGGCCCCTCGCTCCCTCGCCAGGTGGCACTCCAAGACGGGTCCACCTCTGCCGAGGTCGAGCCGGGCCCTCCAGCTCCTTCGCCAGGTGGCACCACAAGACGGGTTCACCTCGACCGAAGTCGAGCCTCTCTCTGCCACTCCACCAGGTGTCCACCCAGGAGGGGTCCACCACGGCCGAAGCTGGCGGCCCCTCGCTCCCTCGTCAGGTGGCACCCCAAGACGGGTCCACCTCTACCGAGGTCGAGCCGGGCCCTCCTGCTCCTTCGTCAGGTGGCACCCCATGACGGGTCCACCTCTGCCGAGGTCGAGCCGAGCCTCTCTCTGCCACTCCGCCAGGTGCCCGCCCAGGAGGGGTCCACCTCGGTCGAAGCTGGCGACTCCTCACTCCCTCGCCAGGTGGCACCCCAAGACGGGTCCACCTCTGCCGAGGTCGAGCCGGGCCCTCCTGCTCCTTCGCCAGGTGGCACCCCAAGATGGGTCTACCTCGGTCGAAGTCGAGCCTCTCTCTGCCACTCCGCCAGGTGTCCACCCAGGAGGGGTCCACCTCGGCCGAAGCTGGCGGCCCCTCGCTCTCTCACCAGGTGGCACCCCAAAACGGGTCCACCTCTGCCGAGGTTGAGCCAGGCCCTCCTGATCCTTCGCTAGGTGGCACCCCATGACGGGTCCACCTCGGCCGAAGTCGAGCCTCTCTCTGCCACTCCGCCAGGTGTCCACCCATGAGGGGTCCACCTCGGTCGAAGCTGGCAGCCCCTCGCTCCCTCGCCAGGTGGCACCCCAAGACGGGTTCACCTCTACCGAGGTCGAGCCGGGCCCTCCTGCTCCTTCGCCAGGTGGCACCCCAAGACGGGTCCACCTCGGCCGAAGTCGAGCCTCTCTTTGCCACTCCACCAAGTGTCCACCCAGGAGGGGTCCACCTCGGCCGAAGCTGGCGGCCCCTCGCTCCCTCGCCAAGTGGCACCCCAAGACGGGTCCACCTCTACCGAAGTCGAGCCGGGCCCTCCCGCTCCTTCGCCAGGTGGCACCCCAAGACGGGTCCACCTCGACCGAAGTCGAGCCTCTCTCTGCTACTCCGCCAGGTGTCCACCCAGGAGGGGTCCACCTTGGCCGAAGCTGGCGGCCCCTCACTCCCTCGCCAGGTGGCACCCCAAGACGGGTCCACCTCTGCCGAGGTCGAGCCGGGCCCTCCTGCTCCTTCACCAGGTGGCACCCCAAGACGAGTCAACCTCGGCCGAAGTTGAGCCTCTCTCTGCCACTACGCCATGTGTCCACCTAGGAGGGGTCCACCTCGACCGAAGCTGGCAGCCCCTGCTCCATCGCCAGGTGGCGCCCCCTGACGGGTCAACCTCGGCCGAGGTCAGCCCTACTCTGCAAAGCCTCGGGGAGAAAGAGACATGGGTCGCGAGGTCGCCACTAGAGCCAGCACGCACCGCGCTCCGTACAAGGCACCGGTACGGCCTGTAGTGATACATGAAACCTCGTTTATACCAGTTAATCAGGGCCCCGCGACCGAGAAATGAAATCCTAGCGGGCAGGAGCCTGAAACGGCTGGAAGCCCACCGTCAACGCCCCGAAAGGAGAGCTCCCGCGCTCGGCCCAAGGCCTCACTAGTCTTCTCCCTTTCGTGACACACTGCGGACGAGGCGGGCCGGCCACTTAACTTCCAGACTCGAAGAAGAAGGGGAAGGAGAAGGTCCAGAGGTCTTAGAGAGCCCCCTAGAGGGGACGTGGGCAGAAGGCAGTTCAGTGATATAAAAGGGATGGTAAAAACGGACGGAAAGGTAGGTGAAAAAAAGGGGAGAATACCAAAAGAACGATCCGGGAGGATCTCGGGAAGTCCTCAGGCGAGAGCTCGGTGGCCCTAGCACGGGAGGCCGGGCCTCAACTCTCTTCCCCACACTTCTTTCATTTTACATCTCCTCTAAGCACGGGGATCCTTCGGGAGCCCGCTTTAGAGGTCCTGTTCCATCTTGCCACTCTCTGACTTGATCGTCGAGTGCCCCCGCCGGAACCCCCGGCCCGGGTCTCTGACCTTGTTTTGTAAGTCCGGAAGTTTGGAGATCTCGAGGTCAAAGAGTCCGAGAACCGCCGTCAGCTCACGAGCTACAGGCCATCGCGGTGAGATGGGCAATAATATGATATGAATTTAAGCATCTGACTAATATCCGTATCCGTATCCACATTCATAAAAGTATATGGATATGGATATGGATATGGATAGACAACTATCCGATCAATATTCGGAAATTCGATTTTACTTATAATCCTATTTAATTTTATATAATATTTATTATTTTTTTTAAAAAAATATTTAAGTATACTAATATATTATTAATTTAATTTATTTTTAAGTTAATAATATCATTGATTTTATAATTATATAGTTTAATTATTTAACTTATATCAATATTTATATCCATATTTTTAATATTTAATTTGTATCTATATTTATTTAAAATAAATATAAATATAAATTTTTATATCTATATTAATATCTATATTCTTGAAACAAAATAAATAGGAACGTGAAATACCGGTATGTGATCGCGATCCTATCCGTTTTAGCCTTACGGAAAAAGCTCGCTTAACCGAGAAAAAAAGCGAGGGCATTTCCGTCATATGAAGTCATTAAAATCCAGAATGCCGACACGCGTGCACGAAAAATTAGCGGATCCAAACGGCCTGTCAGTACCTGACACGGTAACTGTGACGGCTGCCTCGAGCAACGTGCCGTTACCTGCACGAAGGCCCCTGGTAAACTGACCCGAATACCCCTCTCGTTTCGCACACCTCCTCTTATCTGGACAAGGTCGCAGACGACGCGTATTGGCTGCAGCCAAACTTTCATAATAAATTCGAATGGGAAACGGTTCCTGCTGCATCTTTCGCGCGAACAATTGGTTTCCGATCCCATTGTAATTTTGCACGATTTTTAACAAACCATTTCTTTCAATTAACGGTACAGATCACGAAGCTGAGATCTAATTTTTGAAACAAGACGGTCCAATGAATAACATCGTAAAAAAAAAATCGATCATTCAAGATAATTAAAATTTATAAAAATATGAAATCAAGTGGATATGGTAATAAATTATCATGATGACTGGTTTGAGATTGACGGTTATCATGTACCACGCCATGCAGCAATTTTTTTTTTTTTAATAAAATAATATATTCATTAAATAGGATGGGAATGAATACAGTCAAAAAAAAAAAAAAAAAAAAAAATCAAATAATATAATATCTCTAAATTGTAGAGAAAAGACTCGCCAACCGGATCAAAGATGATATAAAGGCATAAATAGTTGCAGCATGTTTTAATCATAAAAAGTTTCAGCCTTTCGCAGGGAAACCCATTTTCAAGGCAACTGACTCATACGAGACTATCTATGCCATGGCCTTGACATGTTGATTGAGATCACTCAACAACTGCGTTACGGAAGGTTCATGTATGTATGTGATACGTGGAGGACGGTGGAGAAAACATTTTGGTGTGCCATTCTTGCATGTATGTGATTGGTTACGAGTCATGGATGGGTTTCTTCTCCCTGCGGAGGATGTACCGCATGAATGATGGACTACTTCAAACTCCATGCATGGGTATTGGTCATGGAGTTGGAAAAGAAGCGAGCCATTTGCACGGAACGTTGCACCATGAAATTAATTTGTTTGGTGTAAAGCTTCTGTCCTTATTCAGAAACTGAGAGCATCGGTAGTTATATATATCATGGTATGTACAGATTTTGCTTCTCCACACGCGCTACATATAATATATTATAGTATATGATAAATATTTCCTTATTTAACTTACAAATTTTTTATGCAAATTTTTTTTTCTTTAAAAAAATAAGAAAAACATACCATTCAACGCCTCAAGTATGAATGCCTAGAAATGAAACAAATGACAATGTTAGTGTTTTTTAATAAATCAAATGAAAACATAGTTGCTTTTTCTGGATGTAATCATAAAAGTTTTTATTTAGTTATAAATTATTTAATATGGGACGATAATAAAGACAGCTAATCTCATCCTAACTCATCTTAAATAAAATATTATAATTTTTTGAACCTAAAATGTGCGGAATATGAAACCATAATCAATTTTACTTGAACTATCATCTCGAGGATAACAATAATGTTGAAAGTGGGCCTTGTTTCTTTTTCTAGTCTATTTTTTATTTTTTGGTATACATTTTTTGTCCTATTAATTAAGCACGATGATAACATGCCATTCGAGTGGTAGTTCAGTTGAAACAAATTCGGCCATATTTCAAGTTTGAGGGATAACATCATAGCCAGACTTCATTAAATATCAGGATAAATCTTAAAACCTAAATATAGAATTTTGGGTTAATCGAGATTGATCAGATCTTTCGATTCGCTGGCATTGAATGGTACCAGAGATGACATATTCATCAATTTAGTGAAGAGGATGGGTTTCGATCCTTGATATTCGAATAGGATCCGAATCAAACATTTTCCGATATAAATTGGGGCTCTCATGATAATGTGCAGGAAGGATATCTATGCTAGAAGCCCTTATTATAAATAAATAAATTTAAAAAAAAAAAGAAAAAAAGAAAAATAAAAAGAAAGAGACAATGATACCGTTTGGCCACCTTTGAGAAAAATTACTTTGCAAGCTGGAAAAATAAAATAGTTTATCTTCTTACATGCGTGTACCGTATTTTCAACTACCGAACAGGACTCATTAGACTCCACCAAAACCGACAAAAATGCCAAATAAGACTGCAGCTTTCATTCTTCGTGTGCATTACTTTTCCAGCTCGCCAACCAATTTTGTTCGAGGGTACGTGCAACCTCGCTAAAACGGTAGCTTAATTGATAGAATCGTAGAGACCATATCTCATTGTCAATCAATCGGGAATTTAAAATATGATCCAATAGGTCATTCAATTAAATTTTAATTTTTTTTTAAACCCGTAATCAAGAATTCAGATGCTGACAAGATATTTCATGAGATATCGAGACCGGATACCATCTCATATATTGGGACAAGACGTTCCGTCAGCATCCCAACATTCCAATCAGGACATTTTGGGAGATCCCTGTTCCAAGTATCATGACGGGATTGAAAGCAAATGCATCTCATTCTATGAAAAAACCTGGATAGTCCCGTTCCACGACATTTAAAATCTAGTGCATGATAATTGATGTGAATGAGAGGTCGGGATCTCCCTTTTTATTTTTATTCTATTAGTCGGTGTCTTGGTGATGTCAGGTTGACGTGCTCATTTTTAAATAAAAAAGATTACGAAAATCTAAATATCTTGAATCGAACATTACCTGATGGGATTGATACATGATATTCATCTTTAGATAAAAAAATAAAAATTTAAATTTAAATATTTTGAATCAAATATTACCTGATGGAATGATACGTGATAGCTGTATCAAGATTTATCTCTCAATTTTTTTTTTTTTTTTTTTAAATGTACAACTAAACAGTGCTAATCTTGACCGGTCTATCAACGGGACAAACGGGGCCCATTTTTATCAAAAAATTTTTTTGTGCACTATTGTCGTGTGGCGTGGCATCAGCCACCACAAAGGGAACCTGAAATGAAACAAAGAAGGTAAGAAAGGGTAGCCTCGATAAAGGATGCTTATTTGCTTACCCAAATAAAAATAATAATAATAAAAAGGACATTTAGTTCTCACCTTTGAATTGATTGATAGAAAAATAAATATATGTTTTTATAAAATGTGAAAGGACCCGAGAAGTTAAAAATTCGGACTAAGATGCAAAAATGAAAGGGTATAGTTTTCATTACACAATTCCTCAGCGGAAATCAAACTCTAGTATTGGGGAGGGAGAAGTTACTAAGAGCTATGTCTCAGTTGAATACTTAGCCAGAATTCCTGAGATATTAAAATAAGCGGTTTGGCGTACTGGCTGGTCGATTGTTCTCATCCTGCAGCATTACGTTGATGGTGCCAAGGCCGTTGCCCGTGCAAACAGCAATTAACCGTCAAGACAAAGCAGGTAAGCTCACCGCAGCTGTCCGGATCGCTACTAGAAGCCCGATTAGATTTCACCTTATCAAACCCAGCCCAGCCCGACCGGTTAGATCGGAAACCCGATGACCCGATTAAAAAATCGGTTTGAATTTTAAATTAACCTGTCTGTACCTACAAATCGACGGAGAACCGGCGATTCGGTCGGCTCAACCACGGACTGGCACAATCGGATCAAACCCGACAAAAATTCAATGAAGGAAACGTAACCGGAAAATGAAAATCAAAACCTTCCAAAATCCAGATCTTTTCTGAGTTTCCTTCCGAGTCCCGTCGTTCTAGCTTCCCCTTGGCCCTAATCCCCCATCGGCTGCCTCTTCCTCTTGGAGTCGGACCGGTGATCAAACGGTGACCGGCGGGAAAAATGCTGACGGCGGCGGCAGGTGGGAACGATGCTGACGGCGGCGGCAGGTGGGAACGATGCTGACGGCGGCAGCTCTCTGTTCCTCCGAATCGTCGTTCAGGTAAGATTTTTTTTTTTTGTTTCCGCCGACATGCTCGGCTCCTCCACCCCATCCTCTCCCAGCCTCCCCCACTCCCTCCCGGCCTCCCTCTCATCCCCTTTCTAGCCTTCCCCATCTCTGATCAAAAAAAAAAAAAAAAAAAATCAGAAGATCAAACTGTACCTGGAGCTTGGCTATTTGGGCCCCTGATCTCGACTCGATCCCCGATTGCCGAGTGCCGACGATGGGCCGGAGGCAATTGGGATCCCGGATCTAGGAAGTGGGAAGACTGGAATCAAAACTGGGAACTCTGTGAAGTGGGGAGAAGGGAATAGCTCAATAGCCAAAGTGCCAAACATGGGAAGGAAGTAACCAGTGAAGTGATTGATTTATTTCATTTATTAGAGAAGAAAGGGAGAGATAAATCACCTGCAAAAAGAGTTGAACTCAAAAACAAAAAAAAGTAGAACCAATAAAATAATTAAGTATTTAAATATTTTTAATATTTTAGTTTATTTAATGGGGATACGAATAACTAAAAGTTTGAAACAGAGTCAGAAATAGAAGAGTGGAATCAATAAAATAATTAAATATTTAAATATTTTTAGTATTTTAGTTTATTTATTGATCATGTTTCATATTTTCATGTATAAATTTTTTATTATATTAATTTATAATAAATAAATAATAATTGAAGTATTGATTCATGTTTGATTGTTTGTAATTTTTATTGTACTAAATATTTTTATTTAATTATTTATACATTCATCTTGTACTTTATATTTTGTCCTTCCATAGATTGTGAAAATGGCCTCTCAAGAAAATATACCATCTATGGGTGATTCAATTTCTCAAACAACCATAGTTAGAGAAAAAAATGATCCTGCATGGAATCATTGTAGAGAAGCTCATGAATTTAGTGGTAATAGTAAAATGATGAAGTTAGCATGTTTGTATTGTGCAAAGGTATTTGCTGGTGGTGGGATCAATTGCTTCAAACAACATCTTGCAAGAATAAAAGGAGAAGTATAGCCATACCATAAGGTACCGACGGATATTCGCCATCAAATGATACAAAATATTCAAATGGTTGGTGAGAAGAAAAAAAGAGCAAAGAAAATGGGTAAGGATTACAATCCCTTTAGTACAAGGCATAGGGAATATGAGGAGCAAGTATATAGGCAAATAGGGGAAGATGATGACAATGATATACAAGAAATTCCATGTCCAATCTCATCAAACAAGTGTACAAGTAATGTAAAAAATATAATTGGTGGAAGTAGCTGAGGTCAAGTGACAAATACAAGTGAAAAAGGAAAACAATCAATGACAATTGGGAATTATTTCATGCCAAGAATAATACCTGGTGCTCAACCAACTATAAAAAGCTTGTTGCAAAATAAAGAAGCAGTTGAAATATGTGATCTTGCAGTGGCAAAATGGATGATAGATGCATGTGTACCATTTAATGCTGTGAATTCCAAGTATTGTCAATCCATGATAGATGCCATAGCTAGTATGGGTCCTGATTACAAAGCTCCAAATTTTCACTCTTTTCGTGGTTATTTGTTAACCAAGAATGTTGATGAGGTAAAAAAGTATGCTGAAAGTTTTCATGCCACATGGAAGATAACTGGATGCACAATTATGACTGATGGATGGATAAATCAGTATAGGAGAATTTTGATTAATTTTTTAGTTTATTGTCCTCGAGGGACCGTATTTTTAAAGAGTGTGAATGCTTTAGATACATCGATGACAGCTGATATATTATATAAGTTATTCAAAGAAATTGTCATATCTGTTGGTCAGGAAAATGTGGTTCATATAGTGACTGATAATGCTTCAAATTATGTTGTTGCCGGTAAAAAGTTAGAACAAGAGTTTCTTACATTATTTTGGTCACCTTGTATTGCTTATTGCCTTAATCTCATCATGCAAGATATTGAAAAATTAGCTTCAATCAAGGAAATAGTTGCCCATGCTGCAGGTATTACAAAATATATTTATAATCATTGTTATCCTTTGTATTTGATGAGAAAGTTTACTGGCGGAAAGGAGATAATTCGTCCAGTACCCACACATTTTGCTACAAACTTTATTCCTTTACAAAGCATATTAGGCCACAAAGATGTATTAAGAGCAATGGTGACTTCTAGTGTAATACTTAGACTTTGGGCCGAAGTCGGCAGGCCCAGCCGACTTCGACCCAGCCAAATAAAAAAAAAAAAAAAGAGAGACGGGAGAACGAGGGAGAGATGGAGCCGGAACAGGGGAGGTTACCTCTCCCTTGTTCCGACCGGGGTCTTCGCCGGAGACATCGGGGAAGGAGTCGGGGAGGAGAGGGAGGCTGGGCGGTGCCGTGGTGGGCTGGAACGGGACTCCGGCCGACTGGTTTTTTTCCCAAATGACGAGAAGTCCATCGGTGGTTTTTTTAAATTTCCCCACACCGTCGCCTCTCGAGAGATCTCCGTGGCACTTCTTCCTCTCCGGCGAGCATCAAGGAGTCCGGCGAAGTCAGGTAAGGGTTCTTTTATGAATTTTTTTAACGAAAAAGGGAGGGGCCGAATCTATGATTTCCGGTTGGGGACTGTGGAACTGCGGGTGGCTTCGCCGCCGCCGTCCGCTGTCTGTCGAGACGTCTCCTCGGAGATCTCCCTAGGTCGCCGGTAGCCGGGGGGAGGTCGGACCGGTTTGGTTCAGGCGAGGCAAGGGGAGGGGCTCTTCGGGAGAAAGAAGAAAAGAGGAAGAAGAAGAGAAAAAAAAAAAAAAAAAACGGGGGTTTGGTTTGGGTTCGGGAGAAAGGAAAAGAAAATAAAAGAAAAGAAAAAAAATATATAATAATAATATATATATGTGTAAATATATAAATATATATATAAATATATATATATATATTGGTTCAGTCAAGAAGAAGAAAAATAAATAAATAAATAAAAAATAATAAATAAATATATAATAATGAGAGAGAAGGAAGAGAGAGAAGAGGAGAGAGAAAGGAGGAGAGAAGGAAGAGAGAGGAGAGAGAGAAGGAAGAGAGAGAAAGAGGAGAGAGAAGAAGAGAGAAAGAGGAGAGAAGGAAGAGAGAGAGAGAGAGAGAAAGGAAGAGAGAAATAGGAGAGAGAAGGAGGAGAGAGAAAGAGGAGAGAGAAGGAAGAGAGAAAGAGGAGAGAAAAGGAAGAGAGAGAAAGAGGAGAGAGAAGGAAGAGAGAGAAAGAGGAGAGAGAAGGAAGAGAGAGAAAGAGGAGAGAGAAGGGAGAGAGAAGGAAGAGAGAGAGGAAGAAGAGAGAATCCAGGGATTTTCTCGAAATTCATGAAATTCGGGAAATTAGATTTTGATTAAATTATTTATTAATGTAGGGAATCAGTGTTCTGAGCAGGGAGGCATCGAGCAAAAATTCGGGTACTGACTAGTGTCCAATATATTAGGATTGGCGATAAGGTAAGGATTCTGACGTGATCACCAGTTTATATATTATTTTATATGCATGGTTTTGATCCGAGTGCATGATCATTGGCATGCATAAATTATTGTTATATGGTGTAGTTGAGTTTTATGAAGAACAATATGATTATGATTGTTATTATTTATATTTCGGATATCGTGTTTATCGGATAAAAGTTCTATTTGATGATTTGGACCGTGATGTGGTCAGTGGAAGAGTTGAGATTTCATGATTGATATTGTGGTTTTATCATTGTCGATATCTCATGCGTGATGTTATAAAGAAATTTATATCCGGATGGGTTGGACCATGATACCGGATTGCTAAATAGGTTGAATCATGAAACTGGATATCGAGTGGGTTGGACCACGATATCAGTTATTACAATGGGTTGGACCACGATATCGGTTATCGAGTGGGTTGGACCACGATACCGATTATCGAGAGATCATAAAAAATATGTTTCGACAAGTGTTAATGAAGTAAATACGGTATTTAGTCTAGCCATGCTACGGTTGCACCGTGGTTATACAGCCTGAGCCACGGGCTTTGTACGTGGGAGCCGGCCACGGGCGGATAGTACGTGGGACAGCCGAGCCACGGGCTTAGTACGTGAGCAGGACCGACCATAGTATGCATGGTCGCTTTGAGGTTGCCAGTCATGGGCTGGTACATGACTGTGGCTAGACCAGAACCCTAAAGATAAAGGTGAAATAATGAGAATATTAAAGGAAAAATGCAAAGTTATCAAAGTTCGTAATACATGAGGCTGGAATCATTTGATTGCATTGACATATCATATTGGTATTTTATTGTTTCAGAAAATTATATTATTATTTGGAATGATCATATAGGAGCCTTACTGGGCTGTATAGCTCACTTTCTATCCTTTTAAATTTTCAGAGACTCAGGACACGTGACAAGATTTGGGCTGGCGTGAGACGGAGACCTATACATGCTGAGTTAGTTAGAGTTAGAGTTTAGTTACGATTACTGATGTTTGTTATAAATCAGTAGATCAATAGTTGACTGATTTAATAAATAGATACCACCTGATTAATTATATGATATAAGTTTTCTTTTGATTTGTTGACTCTGGTGTAATTAGGCCTTGCATGATCTCTAGGGTAAAACCTAGGGTTTGTGCGGCCGGTCACGTAGTCGATTCCGGTATTGGATTCGGGGCGTGACATCTAGAGAGTGGGCAAGTTCAGCTTATGCTAAGGATAGTAAAGGAAAAATATTTGTTGATGATGTATTTAATTCCATTTTTTGGAATAAATGTGCAACCATTGTTAAATTAATAGAGCCTCTAATTCGGGTTTTGAGGATTGTTGATAGTGATGATAGACCTTCAATGGGTTACTTATATTATGCTATGCATCAAGCTAGAAATAAAATGATCAAGAGATTTTGAAGGAAAAAGGCTACAGTGGAACCTTATTTAAAGATAATTGATTCCCGGTGGGATTTGCAATTACATCAAAATCTTCATGCAACTGGATTTTGGTTGAATCCATGTTTTCAATATGATTCAGAGCTTATGGAGAAACATCCTCACAGTATTTCTAGAGTTTTAGATGTTATAGAGAGGTATTCATTTGGTAATCCAACTTTGTAAGGAAAATTAACGGATGATATGTGATTATTTAGAAATGCAGAGTATGACTTTGGACGCTCATCAGCTATAAATGATCGAAATCGCTTGGCTCCAGGTAAGCTTTTTCATTATTTTTATCTTTATGCTTTCATTTATATAAAGTTTATTAACTTTATCCAATTGCATTCTATTTTAATAAATACAATATTTTATATTCAGATGAATGATGGGTTACTTATGGAAGTTGTGCACATAATTTGCAAAAGTTGGCTATTTGTGTGTTAAGCCAAACTTGTAGTGCATCTGGGTGTGAGAGAAATTGGAGTATTTTTGAACATATACATTCTAAAAAGAGAAATAGGTTAGAGCATCAAAGGCTTGATAATCTAGTATTTGTGCACTACAATTTAAGAGTACAACAAAGATAATTTTATTATAAATGATATACAATTATTTTTATTTACTTGTTTTATAATTTTCAAACTAACAAATATTAAACGCAGGTTTTATTTCAAAAGTCGGAACTATTATTCTATTGACTTTGAATTGTTTGGCGATAATGATACATGTGTGTTAATTGATGAGCCATCATAGTTAACTAATAAGGAATTGGAGACTTTTCATCGTGAATTTACATCATGTTCTATTCAAAAAAATGATAATGGAGGTGAGAAATTTTATTATATAGTTTATGAATAAAATGTTATTACAATTTCAAGAGATATGATTTATCTTTTTAACTTTGTAATATATTGAACTTGGAAGATTTAGAGGTTGATGATGGTGAAAGTGATGGAAATGATTTCAATGCAAGGGAAGATGGAAGAAATGGAAATATTGCTACTCAAGAAGATATTTTTTCAAATATTGATATAAATTTTAATCCATGAGCTTGAATCTTTATATTGTCTACTTGTTTGTCACTTCAAAATTTTTTAATAGACATTGATTTTGATTGTTGGACGTAGATATGAAATAGTTACTTGTTTATTAAAACTTTTTATTTTGCCAGCAGATATGGAATGTTATATTTTAAAGTTTAATTTATTTGTTATTATTAGTTTGTGACTTTATGTAATTAAATTTTTATATTCATGAATATTTTAATTTATGATATTATAATTATATTTTATTAATATTTTGATATTTATAATATTAAAATATATATTATCAGAATTATTATTATATTACTGAATATAAATAAATTAATGAATATTAATTTTTTTATTTTATGCATTGATCTTCCAGTTCAATCATTGATTCGAAGGTTGAATGGGTGATCTGATATCCAGTATAATTGATTCGATGGTTGAATTGATGATACGATGATTTAGCATCTTGTCCGAATCAATATCAGAGCTGGGTTTGATCAAAAAGAGATGTGAAAGAATATTCCGGCCATCATGGGAGGAAGGCTAGACGCCCCGCCTCCCGCCCCTGCGCCCGGGGTATCCTCCGGCGTCTCTCGGTCCGCAAACCCGACAATCCGTCCTACACGTGGCTGTCGCCCACTTGTCTCCGTCCGTCCAATAGATCCAGGCACGACAGCTGTTATTTTATTCAACAAAAAGAAGTAAATTAATAACGGAAAAAGAAGAACTATTATTTAGCAATTCCCGAGGGGGGCGTCTCTATCCAATCCACCGGGACGTACGGAGGCCCGTTTACCGAGATCACAGCCCTCCATCTCCGACCGTACGGTACCGTCATTTCTGCGCCGGTTGTGGACCCCACCGTCCCATCCATGCAACGGCCCCCGAGGACCCGGTCCGTTTTAACCCCGCGAGTGTCGAGGACCTACAGCCCTGGTGCGCGCCACGTGACCGGCCACCGATTGCGGCCACGACCCTGACGTGGCGAAACGTGGATCGCCCGACACCTGGTGCGCACCCACGCCTCCTTTCTTGTTACCCAAATGACATACATACCCCTACTTTTAATTGGAATTTACGGTAGTACGGGGAGAAGGGTATCGGGAACAACGACTCACGTGGAGACAGTCGGGAAGGGGGGCTTAGAGGGCCGTTGATTCGGTGTACTATATCACAAAGACCTGCGGTTCCCCCACCCCGTTGCCGGTACCGCATTCTGCTAGAAAGATAACGGAACGGCGATGAGGTGGAACGTTTTTTATTTTTATTTTTTTGATAGAAGCGAAACATTAGAGGAATAATTAGCTATGTTGCCAATTTTACCGCGATGGTCTGTAGCTTACGACCTAGCACCGTTTTTTGGACTCTCTCATCTCGATATCTCCAAGCCTTCGGTCCTGTAAAACAAGATCAGAAACCCGGGCCAGAAATTCCGGCGATGGCACTCCGACGGTCAAGTCAGAGAGCGGCAAGATGGAGCAGGTCCACTAAGGCGGGTTTCCTGTGGATTCCCGTGCTTAGAGAAAGTTTTGATGAAAGAAGTACGGGGAAGAGAGGGGTTGAAGCCCGGCCTCCTGCGCTGGGTCTACCGAGCTTACGCCTGAGGACTTCCAAGGATCCTAGGATCGTTCTCTCGGTATCCTTCCCTGCTTTTGGCTTACATTTCCATCCGCTTTTACCGCCCTTTTATACCACCGGACCGCCTTTGGCCTCCGTCTCCTCCCTGGAGGCTCCCGGAGATCTCTGGATCCTTCCCTCCCTTCTCCTTCGAGTCCGGGAGTTAAGTGGCTGGCACGTCTTGTCCGCCGTGTTGTCACGAAAGGAAGAATCTGGCGAGACCTCGAGCCAAGTGCGGGAGTCCTCCTTTCGGGGTGTTGACGGTGGGTTTCTAGTATTCTAGGCCCCTGCCAGCAAGGATTTTATTCCTCGATCGTGGGGCCCTGCTTAACTAATGTAAACGAGATTCCGTGCACCGTTGCGGGCTGTACTGGTATCCTGTACGGGACGTAGCGCACGCCGATTCTAGTGGCGACCTCGTGACCCGTGCATCTTCTTCCTCGAGGCTTTACAAAGTAAGGCTGACTTCGACCGAGGTGAACCCATCAGGGGGTGCCACCTGGTGATGGAGTAGAAGGGCCAGGCTCGATCTGAACAGAGGTGGACCTGTCTTGGGGTGCCACATGGCAAGGGAGCAGGGGGCCGCCAACTTCGGCCGAGGTGGACCCCTCCTGGGTGGACACCTGGCGAAGTGGCAGAGGAAGGCTTGACTTCGGTCGAGGTGGACCCATCTTAGGGTGCCACCTAGCGAAGGAGCAGGAGCGCCAAGCTCGACCTCGGCAGAGGTGGACCCGTATTGGGATGCCACCTGGTGAGAGAGCAGGGGGCTGCTAGCTTCGACCGAGGTGGACCTCTCCTGGATGGACACCTGACGAAGTGGCAGAGGTGGACCCGTCTTGGGGTGCCACCTGGCGAAGGAGCAGGAACGCCAAGCTCGACCTCGACAGAGGTGGACCCGTCTTGGGGTGCCACCTGGCGAGAGAGCAGGGGGCTGCCAGCTTTAGCCGAGGTGGACCCCTCCAGGGTGGACACCTGGCGAAGTGGCGGAGGAAGGCTCGATTTCGGTCGAGGTGGACCCGTCTTGGGGTGTCACCTGGCGAAGGAGCAGGAATGCCAGGCTCGACCTTGGCAGAGGTGGACCCATCTTGGGGTGCCACCTGGCGAGGGAGTAGGGGGCCGCCAGCTTCGGCCGAGGTGGATCCCTCCTGGGTGGACACCGAGCAAGTGGCAGAGGAAGGTTCGCCTTCGGCCGAGGTGGACCCGTCTTGGGGTGCCACTTGGCGAAGGAGCAGGAATGCCAGGCTCGACCTTGGCAGAGGTGGACCCGTCTTGGGGTGCCACCTGGCTAGGGAGCAGGGGGCTGCCATCTTCGGCCAAGGTGGACCCCTCCTGGGTGGACACTTGGTGAAGTAGCAGAGGAAGGCTCGACTTCGATCGAGGTGGACCCGTCTTGGGGTTCCACCTGGCGAGGGAGCAGGAGGCTGCCAGCTTCGGCCGAGGTGGACCCCTCCTGGGTGGACACCTGGCGAAGTGGCAGAAGAGGGCTCGACTTCGGTCGAGGTGGACCCGTCTTGGGGTGCCACCTGGCGAAGGAGCAGGAACGCTAGGCTCGACCTTGGCAGAGGTGGACCCATCTTGGGGTGCCACCTGGTGAGGGAGCAGGGGGCCGCCAGCTTCGACCGAGGTGGACCCATCCTGGGTGGACACCTGGTGAAGTGGCAGAGGAAGGCTCGACTTCGACCGAGGTAGATCCGTCTTGGGGTGCCACCTGGCGAAGGAGCAGGAACGCCAGGCTCGACCTCGGCAGAGGTGGACCCGTCTTGGGGTGCCACCTGGCGAGGGAGCAGGGGGCTGCAAGCTTCGGCCAAGGTGGATCCCTTCTGGGTGGACACCTGGCGAAGTGGCAGAGGAAGGCTCGACTTCGGCCGAGGTGGACTTGTTTTAGGGTGCCACTTGGTGAAGGAGTAGGAGCGCCAGGCTCGACCTCGACAGAGGTGGACCCGTCTTGGGGTGCCACCTGGCGAGGGAGCAGGAAGCCGGCAGCTTTGGCCGAGGTGGACCCCTCCTGGATGGATACCTGGCGAAGTGGCAGAGGAAGGCTCGACTTCGATCGAGGTAGACTCGTCTTGGGGTGCCACCTGGCGAAGGCGCAGGGGCGCCAGGCTCGACCTCAGCAGAGGTGGACCCGTCTTGGGGTGCCACCTGGCGAGGGAGCAGGGGGTCGCCAGCTTCGGCCTAGGTGGACCCCTCCTGGGTGGATACCCAGTGAAGTGGCAGAGGAAGGCTCGACTTCGGCCGATGTGGACCCGTCTTGGGGTGCCACCTGGCGAATGAGCAGGAGCGCCAGGCTCGACCTCAGTAGAGGTGGATCCATCTTGGGGTGCTACCTGGCGATGGAGCACGGGGTAGCCAGCTTCGGCCGAGGTGGACCCCTCCTGGGTGGACACCTGGCGAAGTGGCAGAAAAGGGCTCGACTTCGGTCGAGGTGGACCCGTCTTGGGGTGTCACATGGCGAAGGAGCAGGAGCGCCTCGTCCCGAGTGGAGAATTTTGAAAGAAAAATCCACGTAGCACCGGCGGCATCCAGCTAGATCTGACACACATTCCACGTCAGTGATGTAGCCATATCAAGCTGCATGCTAGTTTTTTTTTTTTTTAAGTAAAAGGGATGGGAGGGTTAAATCCAATTTAACTATTTATGTAGATTTTCATTTTACCAGATAATATTCGATTCAAGATACTTAGATTTTCACAATCTTTGCATACCAAGAGATGAGTACGTTAACTTGGTATCACCAGGATGCCGGCTGGTAGAACGGAAAAATAAAGGAGGAGAACCCCGATCTGTCACTCACATCAATTATCACATGTCCCAGGAAATAATTTCTAGATTTAATCGAGTCATACATGAGATCTTATTTTGAATCCATGACTTGTTTGATAACGAGGCCTCTTGGTTTGAGGCAAGATGGGGAGCTAAAGGTTGAGCAGTTCATAGCTTCGTGCAAAATTTAGTGAACAAAAGTTTGGTTTATTTATTTAAATACGGATGCAAAGGCTGTGATTGGTTGGAAGACTTGTTGGATATTCTAATAATAGCTACCTAAGTTTTGTGGCGGAGACAACATGATGCTTGTGATTTTTTTTTTTTTAAATAGTTACATGTTCTGATAATTTTTATATTGTTTAGATTTTTGTTGTATATATATTATATATATATATATATATATATATATACACACTAAATAGAATTAAGATGCTAAACGGGCAACTGATTTTAATCAAGGACAATTTAACATTGCAATTTTTAAGTTAAATATTGGAGCTATTTTGTTTTATGTTTTAATAAAATAATGAGGGATGATTCTCTGCTTTCTGCTAAAAGATACAATAATAGTTGTTGAAGATTGATAAAAAAGTTATTAATTATTTTTCATTCATTGCTTAACAGTTTTTTACCAAATATACCGTATCTGATCAAGATTATTTCTTATTGAGTGATGATATCATGATGAAAAACATTATAAAATATCTTTTCCCTTTGTCAAGAAAATAACATGCATGCTTACCTACCTGTAGTGACGTAATGCAAGTGATCTCTTTTATTATAGAAGTTTGGTGGGGGGTCATCCGCAATGATATCTATTTTTATCATATATCGCTCTTTGTTTAGTTCCAATTTCACAAAACGTTTGATAATTTAATTTATTATAATTATTATTATTATTTTTACGGTAAATTCATGATGCTTAGAGACTTGATACTTCATCGAAGGCATAATTTATATATATATATATATATATATATATATATATATATATATATTTCAAATAACATTGAAAAGAATGATATGTCCTTTTGGGTACATTCATGGTGATACGTTTATTATCTACCATTTAATTATTAAATGGATGGTTCCTTATAAACAGAATAAAGAAGAAGAAGAAAGAACAAAATATTTCTTTTGACACATGACTTTGCACTTTTTAAAAATACTTAAAATGATCGTGTAATCTCAAAAGAGAGACAAAATTAAATTCCATCATACTTCAACAGTGAACCTTTGTAACTTGGCTCATAAAATTGGAACAACAAACTCTTTAGATTGTGCTACCTATGTGCTAGCGTCCAGCATTTGGCTCTCACTTTACACGGATAGGGGACAATAATGCTAGATTGGCACGTGCTTGCATGTGAGAAGTACCATAGAATACCACCAGCTCATTTATGCCCTTGATATTTGTGTGGGCCCTGGTACATTAGGAATTAGGTAGGGCTTGTACAAAAAAAGGCGCCTTAGCATGTCATATATAATGTTCATGATCATATTCATCAAATAAGCAATAATATATATATATATATATATATATATATATATTTATGTCCAGTACTATTGACAAGAACTTAAGGAGTAGTATAAAATGATGTCAACCACCTTATTACTACGTACCATTCCCGTTGTTGTTTGATATAATTATTTCTTTTAGAAAAAAGATTAAAGGGAAAGGGAGGCTAAGCTGCCACCCTTTTTTTTTTTTTTTTTTAATCGAATTTAAAAGATGATATTAATAATTTACAAGGGGAAGAAGTCAAGAGCATAGAAGACTTTTTTGTTGGACTTGGAGGGAGTAACAGACAATAAAAATTGGGAAGTGGAAGAAGAGGATGTGCATGATAGCCTCGGATATGAGATGCTGGCTAAAAAACAGAGTACATCTCATGCTAGCAGTAAAAAGATGCGTTGTTTTGAAATCATGGTGATGCATTCCATGCTTCTCCACCTCTCAGCAGCAAAGGGGACCGGGATACATTCTTCACCCTAAGCCCAGATCCTTCCAAAATTAGCCAAATGTTCGTGGTCGCATCAGGGAAGGCCATGCATGCATTAATAGTGATCCTATAGATAGGAGTGTTTGTTGAGAAAAACTCCAGCATTTCGTTCTCCATGGTACTCGAGTCATTGCAGCAAAGAAAGAGCATCAGGATTATAGGTTGAGAGGATTCACAATTTTAATTTTTATCTCCGGTCCAAGTAGAGGTTTTCAAAGGTGAATCGTGGATGCAGAACTCTTTTAAGAGAAGAGGAGAAGTAATAATAGCATGCGGAGAAAAGATGGTCTACAAACTCAATCGAATATTTTGATAAAGGAAGCGACTCCCAAGATTTTTTTCCAGCTTTTTTTTTTTTTTGTTTTTGTATGGTTATCTTCGGTATTTAATTTAATTAATTAATAATATATATATATATATATTTTTTGCGAACAAAGCTACGAGAAACGCTTTCTTCAAAGGCACACTTAACTACCATGGCAAGCTAGTAGAGGAGCACTTGATGCCCCTGGTGTTCAGGAATCTGTGAAAGGAATCTAAGGTGAAGGATCCATTTCCATCGAATTTCCACTTTACAAAATACCCCTTTGGCTAGGAGAAACCGCAGCCAATTAAAGAGAAAAACCTGTGCACGCATTGCAATGGTGTTTTACAATAACTCCATCAGGCATATGTTGTTCGAGTTGCAATGGACTATCTTTCATTTCGTTGATGGTTGAATGATGAGATTTGTTCCCTGATGATTAGATGATGGGAAACTACATATCTCCTGCCAACATAACTTTGATACTCGCTCATATTAAATGGTCATCCAATCAAACGATGCGATATGCCGCTTCCCGGGCCTAACTCTGACTCCGAGCTCTTATTCGAAAACTTTGTACCATATCTTGATCCATTCTTCGTATTTATTCTTGATTCGACTGGAATACTCGTTCAAACATGCATCAACCTCAGAATTCCAATATCCCTCATCCTTTCCGATTCCCCATTTCTACCCATGTTTTCTACCAGTCTTTGTTGCCGTACTTTATATATATATAAATATATATATATAAAATAGCAGCCATGAGTTGAAGGGTGAAACGTCCTGTACCGAGTCAATGTTAGAAAATGTAAAACAAACACTTGCTTTATTTCTATTATATGTCAAGACGATGTACGTCGTTTTTATGAGAGGAAGGAAGGCCAGAACTATAATTACCTGGTCCGGATGTTTCGGAGATGCATCATCTCGAAACCTGGTTTAGATTTTCTAGGGATGCACTATTGAAGGATCAAACCTGACACCTCTAATTGAGAATCAATTAGATGTCTCTAACAGGGTAAGCCCTGAGTCATGGCTTGATAAAGGTTACTCATTTCATACTAGCTTAAACTTTTGTCATCTAATGATCAGTTAAAATGGCATTAAATTGAAACTCAAGTTATTAGAAGTTATGGGTTCAATTTTTCTATACCAATATTTATTTAATTTACCTATTTTCCATCTCGAATCATTTTTTATTTTAACTCATTTCCATTTTCATCTTTAGGCCATTTTATCAAGGAAAATGCTTCGAGGAACCCATTAGACCCATTGATGCCGGCTTGGCAACATAGTATTCAAACATGCTACTATATCGTACCAATTTTGGCAAAATATGTTGTTGCAACCAGGCAGCCGTATTATTTGCTCAAAAGAAGAATTCACCTCCGTTGCATGAAAGTATCGTTGGATCATGCAATGACCGCTTTGAGATCTATATGGAGAGTTGAATGAAGTTTAAAATGCTTTAAGATTTGTGAGGAGCATGATCTAATGGAAAATGTTGTGAACAAAGATCAATCATGCTTTTGCATGGAAGATACAATCCAAACCGGTTGCAACCTCTCATCGCACTTACAATCATATAATCTGGACGGCTGACAACAACATTTTTTTACCAAAGAGTGAATTCATCACCAACACATGCATCGTAAAAGTTGGTGTGGTCCACTTAGCTGCTAATATGTGGATTTGTGGATGCCTTGATGGTTCTCGATCTCTTATACTTTATAAAGCTATTATACATTGTTCACACTGTACTCCAATGCTTCAAGGGCCTACCTTGATTTCGGATAAATTTGTATATCCTCTTATACCGAGAGAGATGATATATTTTGTAAATTAAAATATATTTTTTTACTGAAATGTTCCTTATATTTTGTTTAATGCAAAATATAAACATGTACTCTAAAATAATGGTTACTCTTCTTTCTTGCAGTATCAGCCACGACAATGAGATGTATATTCCACTTCAAAATTTTTGATGGGTCAAAAGATTTAACTACCATGTCGAAAGCTAATTTGGTTTCGATAATTGATATTAATAGACATAAATTGATGTTAGCTCATGTCAAAAATTTTATCCTACTGAGATGGCTAATAACTAGTGGAAACCTTTTGGAAAACTTAGGAATCTGTAATATGGCTTCAATTTTTAATCATCTAACATATTAAATTAATTTATGGAGTGTCATTATTAATTGAGCTTGACCCTCTAGTTTTCAGGAAGATCACACACACACAACCACACGGACACTTTCTCTAATTGTATTAGATTTGATGCAAGAGGAGAAAGTGAGAGACACTTTCTCTAATTGTATTAGATTTGAAAAGATAATTTAGAAATGTTTTGAATACAATGAAAATAAGCAACCAAATATACATAAACCTGATTACTTTCACAGGAAACGAGGATCTTTTTGGATTTGATTCAAATAGTTATTATAAAAAAGACTAGAAACTAATTAATATTTTTAATAATTTTTATTAATATTAACAATACCAAAAATAATTAAATTATTTATTTAAAAAATAATTAAAAAAAATACTAGAAAGTTGGTACGGTCTATCCCTGAACACATCCCTCCCACTAAGACTATATTTGAGATAATAACCAATAGAGAATATGTGAAGGTTGCCGTAATCTCCGCAGGATGCAAGCTTCGGGACCAATTATTGGAAGTTAGCGATAATCTAATTAGCTATGAATACTTCAGTGCTATTGAAAGTCTACAGAAATTAAATGTCAACCGGTTTCTAATTTGATCAAGTTTTGATTAGGCATAATTCTTAGTTAACCAAATAGAAGGCCACTTAATTTAGAAGGTTTGACATCTTTAAATCAATCAAATTTAAAATCAAGATCTTGATTATATTTTTTTTAAAAAAAATCTCATAATCCAATAAGACCATTTCATTGATCAGGAATTTGAGCTATACGTACAATGCTCGATTTAGCAGGTTCTACTCCGGCTCAGCTTCAAATTAGTTTCTAGCTTAAAATTTAGTTCCAAGCTTTGATCGTGTCTATGTTTCGTTGCTTCAGATCAAGCCAATTATGTGCCACTTAAAAAGTGGCTTGAATGAATCCCAGAAGCCATGTCTCTAAATCTCTTAGGTAAATTATGACCTAGTGGCCATTTGTTGCATCCTAATTAATGGTCCTTTTTCTTGTTTTCTGGTAGGACATCCTAATAGTTCTAGCGAAGATCCAATCAGCTGGTTCCTTATCTCCATACCCATCGAAACATGAAATGCATCAAGGGCGAGATGTATGGATCGTAAATCCACCAAATTAATTAGTTTTTTAATATATAACCGTTAAAAAATGTTAAAAACGAGATAGAAAACACAACGTACGTATAGGATTTGTGCTTTGAACAAAAAAATAAAATAAGACTCCAACCCAAATATCATTCCTTTAAATGAATTGGACTTCCAAAATTTTTGACAACCCCTTCTTGCTTCTACGTACCCTGCCAATTACCCTTTAACCATTTTTATTCTTAAAGGGAAACTACGAACTCAAAAAGAAACCAACACGACTCCACGTACGCCTGCATGCTTACAAGTTACAATAAGCACGAATGCATAGCACCCTATACATTCCCATGCACGTAGAAAAGAGGAAAAAAAGAGGGAGAGGAAGAAGCAGAAATCCACATCCCCTCGTCGCACGCCAAATTGATTATTATTCCTGTGGTGCAATCGACAACCAAACTTAGTAAAATTTTCAAGAGATTTTTGGGGAGTGGATGTAGGTGCTTGGTTGGCACCGAACTACTATAAACCTTTGTGTTTGTGTGATTGTTCTCCTTATGCTTTTATTTCTTTATTCTCGCTGCATTTATTTAAAATACACAAGCACTTGAATTGCATATTTGCTTTAGTTCATTACAAATAATTTAAAAATTTTAAAAGTCCAATTCACCCCCCTCTTGGGTTGCCTACCTGAGCCTACAATTGGTATCAGAGCTCGGTGCTTTGTTTGAAAATCTAATAATTTTGAGTTAAAGATTATGGCAACCCTAGTTGGTATTAGTGCTGGACCACCTTTTTCGATGGCACAAATTATGCTTTTTGAAAAACTCGCATGCGCATTCATATTCAATCTATTAATTATTATCTTTGAAAAATTATTGTTAGTGGTCCTCATATTCCTTCCATTTTGGTTAATGGCATTTCCATTCCAAAGCTCGAAGAGGATTGGAATGAATATGACATTAAACAAACTGAAATCATGTTAAAGCAATGAACTTGCTTTACTGTGCATTGGACTTAAATGAATTTAATAGAATCTCGATATGTACATCGACAAAGGAATATGGGACACACTTGAAGTTACTCATGAGGGTACTCTTCAGGTAAAGAATTCTAAAATTAATTTGCTTGTGCATTCTTTTTTGAAAATTTTAAAATGATGCATTATGAATCTATATCTGACATGTTTACTAGATTTATGACTATTATTAATGAATTAAAAAGTCTTGGCAAAATCTATACTAATGCTGATTTAGTGAATAAAATTCTTAGATCTTTGCCAATATCATGGGTCCAAAGGTGACGGCGATCCAAGAAGCTAAAGATGTAGAAACCTTATTTTTGGAAGAGCTTATCGGTACACTCATGATCCATGAGTTGAATTTATGGCAAAGAAAAGTTGTTGCTGATCAAGAGAATAAGAAGATAATAGCTCTCAAGGCCAAAAAGAAATTCAAAGCAATGATGGCAACTTGGAACGATAGCGAAAATTCAAGTTCGGATGATAAAGTTGTCCATCTTTGCTTCATGGCAAATGAGGAAAAGGTATGTCCTGAAAATGAATATGATTTTATCTTTGATGAATTACATGATGCATTTAATGATCTTGTGCATGAATACAAATTGCTAAAAATTGAGCACAAGAAATTAAAAAGACATGTTGATTCATTTTCTCTTGAGAACACCAATCTTACCAATAAAAATGATGATTTAAATGCCAAGATTGATATTTTGAAAAATGAAAAGAATAATTTTTCTAAAGAAAAAGAATTTTTAGAAAAAGAAAATATTGTTTTGAAAGATTTATGTGATAAAGTTTTGAATAAAAAAATATTTTGGTTCAGAAAAAGAAGCAAAAACTTTTGAAAAATTTCTCTATTCTTGTTTCTTTCAATTTATCTTATAAATGTGGTTTTAATGCTTATCCTTCTAGATTAAGAAAAGTTTGGGTTCCAAAAGAAACCATTATTACTAATCATAAAGGATCCAAGAAAGTTTGGGTACCAAAAATGTCTACTTAGTTTATTTTGTAGGAATGTCTTGCAGTCCAACATAAAGAAAGAAAGTTCTTGAAAAGTGGCTGTACAAGATAATTTGAAGAAGTGGACAAGCTACATTTTGGACTAAATGGTAAAAGAAAGGATTATGTATATTGGTAAATTCTAAACATTTCTTTCCATAATTGAAACTACAGTTGATTATTTGTTATAAATATTGCATCAATTATTTTGAAAAATTATTTTGAATGTTAATTATAATCAAGTTTATATTTATAATCATTAGTTATGATCATTGTTGCCGCCTAGATCGTCGTGGTCGGTAGTTCTTACGTGGCCTAGGTGAGTGGGCTCCGTGCCAGCATCACCGGGCTCGTTAGTCGGAGACGATCAAGGGGAACATAGTCATAGTTGGGATGAAAGGGGCTTGGCACTATGGTGGTCCTCCTGTGGGCCTCTCCGGTGAGGAGTAATCTTCCTCCTTATTGTCCCTCCATTGGGCGATACCTGCAAAACAGGGAGACCTGCGCCGGGGATTCCGGCAAAGACACTCCGACGATCAACTCAGCGGGACGATCGAAGGAAATAAGGGACCTCTGAGGCAGAGGTCTTGGGGGACTCTCTACTGCCAGAGGGTGATAAAAAATGGACGATCATGTAAGAATGAAGAGAGTGTGTTGTCTCTTACCTCCCCCCTCTTACCTCTTCCCGCTGCTCTTATGTAGACGAGCGACTCTTGGTGTTCAGAGAGGCACGTTCTTCTTGGTATAGATCTGAGAGGCTTCTGCAGGCCTGGGAGGCTTATATAGGTTGGTCAACTTCCTCCTTCTGGATGGTTCAGGAGGTTGGTGAAGGAGCACAGCGCCTTGGATGTGGCACTCCTTCCTGATTGGCGTAAGCTGTGATGGGGGCTTTTAATATAGCCCTCCTTCGTAGATGGCGGGCTCAGTTTGGCAGAGATGGTGACGTGTCGGGCTGCAATCCAGCCTTCCTCCATACCTATATTTTGAGCAGCGTACATGCAATGGAAACAGATGAATTGTGGCACGTGCTTCGAGATGAGGCAGGAGAGGCTCTTCGTGAGCATGGTTCGAGGCATCCCATAGTTGAGGTAGGTCGCATAGCCCTTCTGCAGGGCTTCTGTGCATACGGGATGAGGTGCACGGGGCAGTTGCACGGATCGAGGCACGGCATGCAGGGTCTCCCCCATGCACGTGGTTCTGGGCATCGGAGCAGGCGAAAATGAGATGCAGTCCCACGAGCAGAGTCGGACCAGGCGCGGGCAGAGCCGGGGCATGCCTTACCGGTGGGGGGCGCACCGGGCGGACCGGAGTCGACCGGGTGTTCTGGACTGGGCGCGGAGGTGAGCCGGGCGCCGGAGCGGGCGGAGCCGGAGTGGACCGGCGTGGGCGTGCCGTGGATGTGTGTTGGCACGAGCTTGGCACGGGCGGAGCCGAGGTGTCGACCTTGGCGGTAGACACTGGAGTCGGAGCGGACCGGCACAGGCGTCCCGCTGGACTGGGCCGAACCGGACGGAAGACCGTCGAACTGGTGGGGGCCGAAGCCGAGGTGCTGCATGGAGCTGGGGCATTCCCAGGCGTAGAGGCGAGGTGGTGCGATCCCCTGCGGGCGATCGGGCGCGGGAGCTGGCGGAGCCGGAGTGGACCGACGCGGGGGCAGGTGGCACCGAGGTGCACCGGCGCTGGGGCGTGCCCTGTTACGGTTGCGGAGCTGCGGGCGCACGAGGGTGCGGCCAGGCCGAGCTGGGAGCCGAACCGGGAGGACCGGACCGGGGCACCGATCGCCGGACTCGAGCGGGGCAGGACCGGAGCTGCGAGCGGAGGCGGTGCCGAGGTGGGTTTCCCATGGGCGGAAGCAGAGCTGGGTGCACCGAACTGGGACGGTCGCAAGCATGGGCGAAGCCGGGCTGGCACGGGGCAGCCGCGGGCTTGCCTGGCTGAGCCGGTGCCGGAGCTGGCGGGGGTGAGCTGGGGTCGACCGTCGCACCGTTGGCGAGGTCGGGAGGAGCCGGAGGCACTAGAGCCCGGAGGCAAGCCTCTCGCGGGCGAACTTGGCGCCGGCTCGGGCGGAAAACTCTCGCGAGCTCCCACGGGCGGACCGGGCGCCAGCCTGGGCGGAGCCTTGCGGGGCGTTGCCAAGGTCGGCCGAACGCCGGAGGAGCTGGGGTGGCTGAAGCCGGACGCGGGCATGCCGGGCGGAGCCTTGCGGGGCGCTGCCGAGGTCGGCCGAACGCTGGAGGAGCTAGGGTCCCGCGGCACCGGGCGTGCCGCCCCGGGCTCGGACGAGCCGGGCATTCCGCGCTGGGCTCGGAGGCACCGGCCTCCCGCAGGCGGAGTCGGAGCTGGGTGAGACGTCACGCAGAGCGTACTTGGGGCGCAGGCGAGGTCGGGCGGAGCCGTGCGGGGTGATGCCGATGCGCCGGCCTGGGCGGTGGCGAGCTTGGAGCCGGAGGCGGACCACGGACGGAGCCGGAGAGGAACATAAGCGTTGGTGCCGAGATCGGAGGCGCCGGGGGCCGCGCCGTGCCGGGCAGGAGCACGCGGAGTCGGAGGCGGTGAGTGCATCTCCCACGCGCGCGAACTGGGGCTGCGGGTGCTCGCAGGGCAGAGACGTGCGGGCTGAGCTGGGGTCCCCGCGGGCGCGCCGAGCTGCACCGGAGCCGGAGGGGGTGTTCGCTCGTCGGAGAACCGCTGGGAAGAGCCGGAGCCGCGCGGGACCGTCGACCTGTCACGGGGGGCGCGCCGTGCTGGCAAAGTTGGGCAGAGTTGAGCCGTGGATGCCACGTTCGAAGGGATGTGGTACCTTGGCGCGGTACCTGGCACGTGCGTGGTACCTTGGCGCAGGTATGCTGTGCCGTGCTGGGCAGGAGCATGCGGAGGCACTGATCCGGGCGCGGCTTCTTCCTGATGATGCTTGGACCGGGCGAAGTGAAGCCGGCCGATCCGGAGAGCTTCGTAGGCCGAAGTTGGCTGCCTTTCATGCCTGGCTGGCTCCAGGCCAGGCTGCCGAGCTGAACTGAACTACCGAAGCTGGACTTCTCATGGCCGAAGTGAGGCCGAGGTACTGGTTCACCGCCGAGGTGGTGCCGAGCCCAGCTGGGCTGAACTGCCACATGGCCGAAGTGGGGCCGAGCCGAGCTGGGCTGAACCGCCACATGGCCGAAGTGGGGCCGTGGTGAGGCCGAGGTGGAGAGGTGCCTGACCGAGGTGGAGAAGTACGTGGCCGCGCCAGCCTCCAAGGAGGACGCGTGTCAGGGCCGAATGGATCTTGTTTACTACTGTAACAATCATGAATTGATGTTGATGAATTTCATGCTATCATGATTAAACTTGTGATTGTAAGAACTTCACTTGATTTTGATTAATATATCTTAAATTATTTCATGAAAAATATTTTTTAAATATGCATTTTGCTTTGAAAAATGTTTTAAGTGATTAATTAGAATCAAGCTTAGACTAATAGTCATTAGTTATGATCATGAACCTTTTGATATTGATGGATTTCATGCTCTCATGGTTAAACTTGTGATTATTGGATTTTTACTTGATTTTGATTAATATATTTTCTAAATTATTTCAAGTAAAATGATATGATTCATGTGCTTTCATTTTTGGTATCTATGCATAATCTATAAATGATTTGGATCAAGTGTAGAACTAGTAATTAAGGGTTACTTTTAAGAAGAAGGTATGCATATTGATAAACCCTTGCTCTAGTAGCTAGACTTGCTATCAAATTACTTCTAACATTTGTATGTATACCAAATCATTTCAAATGAATTTTAAATCATGCTAAAATTTTTAAATGATCAATATTATGCATTTTGAAAATCTTGCATATCTTGAAAATTTCAAATCTTTGATTTCAGATTTAGTGTTTATATTCATATCTCAAAATTATCTGAAATTATGATGCATGAGCTTTCATGTTTTATTTCTCAAATGAATGCATATTTTTAAGGGAAAATAATATTTAGGGGGAGCATCTAAAGATTTGTTATCATTTTATATATATATGCCTTGAATATTCTGTTTGATATCATGCTGTTCTTATATTGCTTTGATATTCATTCTCCTTGTTTTCAAATCTAATTCTTTGAGAGGAGTTACATTCAAATGGTATCATATTCTATTGGTATCAAAATTATTTTTAAAAGAATTTTAGTAATTGCTTCAGATTGGGTCAGTCACATGGCTGTCCGGTCATAGGAGATAAGTAAGGCTTAAAGACATCCTCCTTCCATTCAATGGGATCTCTTATGACGTGTTGGGTGCCGCTGTGGCCTTATTCCATGAACAAGTAAGATGAATGGATAATATATACATCAAATCATTTCTTGCATGTGCTTATCACTTTGTGGTATCATGTTCAATTTGTATCATATTCAATTGGTATCATAATTTTTTGATTTCATGCATTGATTTTGATTATCTACTTGCTATTCTTTCCATATTCATTCCCATTTTGTATTGCCTTTCACCATTTTTCATGATGTCAAAAAGGGGAAGAAAAATATTAAATATGAAAAGGGAAGATTGGATAAACATGAAAAATCATTTGAGAAATAAAAAAAGTGCAAAAGGGGGAGAAGAATGCAATAAATTTTTATCTTAAGGGAAGAATCAGTAAGATAGAGAAAATTTGAAAATTTTGCATATTTTGAAAAATATTTTGAAATATTTTTGAAAATTTTGTGGATCATACATTGAGGGGGAGCTTAGTGCTTATTGATTTTTGAGCTTACATGTTTATACTATTGTTAATATTTTAAGCTTACCATTTTTATATACTTAAAGATTTTGTCATCATCAAAAAGGGGGAGATTGTTGACTTTGGTCTTGATTTTGATGATGACAAAATGTTTAAGTATATATGTGTACTAATTATATTTTAAGTATATTTTTCAGATCTTAGTACCAAACCTTGTTGAATGAAGAAATACATGTTTTTAGTTGAAGAATGTCTTTAAATTAATGGAAAATCAAGTTATAAGGACTTTGGAATATAAGAAAGACTTGGAAGGGCTCAAGATTTAAATTTGAAGAAGTTTCAGCAAAGTTTCAGCCTGGTACAGTGAAGTGTCGATACTTGGAAATGAAGTATCGACACCTGAGGATCAAGTGTCGATACTTGAAGAGTGAAGTGTCGACTCAAGGCCTGAGACAAAATAGAAGACTTCAGAAAGCACCTTCAGTTAAGTGTTGACACAAGAAGCTGAAGTGTCGACACTTGAAAATGAAGTGTCGACACCTAGAGAATGAAGTGTCGATACTTGAAAGTCAAGTGTCGACTCACGAGGGTCAAGTGTCGACGCTTGGAGCATAACGGCTAGTTTTTCTGAAATGCAGAACTTTCCCAACTTGGCTCCAACGGCTAGTTTCTCCTCCCTAACGACTATAAACGATCATTTAAGTGTTGGGAGGCTATATAAACATCAAAAATCAATTAGGGAAGTAATCCTTTGGTGAGTTTTTTGAATATATATATCTTGCTTGATATCATACTGTACTTATATTGCTTTGATACTCCTCCTCCTTATTTTCAAATCTAATTCTTTAAGGGGAGTTACATTCAAGTGGTATCAAATTCAATTGGTATAATAAATTGGTATCAAAATTTATTTTTAAAAAGAATTCCTAGTAACCACTTCGGATTGGGTTAGTCATCATGGCCGTCCGGCTATAGAAGATAAGTAGGGCTTAAAGATCATCTCTTTCCATTCAATGGGGTCTTTTATGACGTATGGGGGTGCTACTGTGGCCTTATCCCATGAACAAGTAAGGTGAATGGATAATATACATCAAATCATTTCTTGCATGCGCTTATCATTTTGTGGTATCATGGTCAATTTATATCATATTCAATTGGTATCTTAATTATTTGATTTCATGTATTGATTTTGATGATCTACTTGCTATCCTTTCACCTTCATTCTCATTTTGTATTGCCTTTCACTCTTTTTCATGATGTCAAAAAGGGAGAGAAAAATGTTAAATATGAAAAAATGTAAGGTAGCCTCTTCGGATATGATATAAATTGAATGAGACAATAAGGTAGCCTCTTCGGATAAGACTGATGATATAAGTTGAATGAAATAATAAGGTATATATTAATGAAATAATAATATATTATTTTTATTAAAATTGACTGTGGTCCTTGTTAAATATTTTTAGATGCATTGATCTATTTAATGAATCAGAAATAAAATCGATCCAACAGATGAACTGATAATTATTTTATATTAAAATTGGATTACCACAATACCCGACAAGTCTGCTATTTCACAATCTATGAAGAAAATTATCAACTCATCGAGGCCAAGCCAACCTTAGAAGAGCCATCACCATTATAAACCGCAGTGCATGGTTAGGTCTCTATTTATTCGATTTCAATCATCAAACACCCCCAAATAACCAGGTACAGTACTTCATTATCTACGACTGATACTCTCTTCGCATTCATTCTTAGGGTAAAATCTCAATGTTTGACCTACCGTGCTACATAAATACAGTAGGAAGAAGAAAGAGATAGTCTTTTATTTTATTTTATTTTTATTTATTTATTTATTTTAAACCATGCTCTCCGAAGCCTAAACAATATTATATGCAACTGTCGGCCATTTAGACCACTATATTGTCATTCAAAATAACTAAGATATACACATCCTGGTCCAAAATTGGGAGCAAGCGTAATTTTTAATTTTAAATTTTTTGGATGATAAAGGAAGGCTAAAAGGAGCCGTCTGGTTTTTATTAATATAGAAAAAAGAGTTTACAACCTGAATGAGAGAAACAAGACCTGTTGGAAAAAATAGGAAAGATTCAACCATGAATAAATATCTGATGGACTTCCTTCCCGTTGTCATTTATGGGAAAAAAAAAAAAAAAAAAAAAAAAAAAAAAAACTCCGGAAGGAACAATGGGAGTCCAAATGAATAACCAATTATATTAAACTTCAACTTCTCTTACAAAACAATCGTGTTAACATTTCATAAAGTCCTAATTTATCACTAATACCTATAATAATGTGCATTAATCTTCTTAGCTAAACAAGCTTGGATAACAAGTATATATATCTTGATTAAAGAGTTGCCAGCGAGTGTCGACATCACCGTGCCAATTTTTTTTTTTTTTTTTTTTTTTAAAGTTTGCTCGTCCAAGGATGCTAACTAATCAAATCAAACTGATTTAGAATGTCACAACTCCAAATAACAAAAGTATCATCGTGTTGGACCATGGGATCAAATCATTTACCATGATTTGATTAACATGCACAATTTCTTTGCTGGCAAATCATGAACTGATAAATTCAACTACTTTATCGGCATAGCTTATTTGGCATTCGAACATGGTATTAGAAGGGGCTAATCTCTATCTTCTATACTGCACTTCATCTCTCAGGAGTTGGCTCTAATGTTTTTTTTTGCATGCCGACTGCTTAAGCGACAAAAAGGATGATGCTGTCAATCAAATTACAATACTTTATAATCATTGTTAGAAAACTATGGAAAAATTCTAAGTAAACAAGTACAAAATTAGATGATAAATAAACCAAGCAAGGGAATCCGAGCCACATTACTAATATACTGTGGTGATGAAATATGGAAATAAAAAAAAGAGTAGAAAGAAGAACTACGCGTCTTCCGCAAGAAAAGCCTGGGGCCAACGTTGAGATTGGAATGGTGTTAACACCTCCGGGCATTGCGTGAGGTGAACGCGCACGTCCATATCCGCGTATTCGCCACAACGGAAAATAGAAAAAGTCGTAGGATTTCTACGGGTTTTTGAAATTCCTACCGATATTAAAAAAAGCGGAGGAGGAAAAAAAAAAAAAAAAAAAAAACAGGCTGACCCACGCCGCTTAGCAGCGAGAAGTTTCAAAACACCAACAATTATATATTACCTTTCTTTATACCCATTGGGGGACTTCTGGTTTTACATCCACCAAAACCGTTGACTGGTGGTAACAATATTATTTTTAACGAACATATGTCATAAAAATCTAGGATCTCATCCAACAAAAATCTAGCGGGATGGTAATGTGCTATTTGTATAAGGTTTTAGATCGGTACAAATGGTATCGGAATGACTTTGATTTATGATACATATGAATTGGAAAATGCTATTACATATATATATCCTTTTAGTTTTTTCAGGACTGATTATAGATCGATCGTGATATTTATTATTGGACTAGATTGGCACGTCACGGAGATGGTAGGTGTTGGGGTGCAAACCCATGCCCATGATGATTTCACTATAAAGAAAAGAATTAGATCGGACGAGTTAGGAATAATTCGATATGGATACAAGTTGTCCTGGAAGCTATCCAGTGGCTACTTATTCGACCCGACATCCAACAAGATACTGCGACGATCTACCTGGTCTTTGATCGAGTAGAGTCAAAGAAAAAGATACCTGATCAGTTTATGTTCGGCCGAAGCCTAAAAAGAATTGCACCCAAGTCCAAAAGAAGAGGAGAAGAAGCTTGGTTGGCTCTTGGCCAACTAGGCTCCAAATAGAGGAAGCCTGGTTGGTCTTTAGTCAACTAGGTTCTCAAGGAGAAGGCCTAGTCAGTTCCTGACCGGCTAGATTCCAAATGAAGAGGAGCCTGGTAGGTCCCTGGCCGACCATATTCTCAAAGAGAAGGTACTTGGTTTGCTCTTGGTCGACCAGGCTCAAGGAAAAGCGCTTCTAATTAGCTCCTAGCCAACCAGGTCCAAGGAAAAAAGGCAAACGGGCTGAGAAGGTTTTGCGACAGGTCCGAAAGATCTCCGGAAAGACTGCAATTCAATCAGTTCCGAAAGGGTTCTGATAAGTTGTCGTCCATGACATTTGATCGAACCCTAGTAACTGACAAGTGATTGGTTGCCATTCGACCAGGAAGCCCACTTTCTGTGATCATCATGGGTACGAGCAGTCGAGTATGTTGCGTATAATTCATGGTGCGACAAATAGATTTTGATACCACGACGCGAATGGTTATCCCATATCCTTAATGGCATGGTTTCAGAAGGTAACGGACAAGGCTACTCTTTTAAATTTAAGGTGACGAAGGAAATCCAGGGAGGGACGTGCCACTTAGCTCTCAAAAGAGCAATTGATACCATCATTCTCCTGACTTAGGTATCGAAGGGTCTCTCATCGGAGAACCCCCACCTTCTTCGACCAAAGACTTTTATGTAGGTACATTTCATCGGGTGCTGGGGTGCACGCGATCCTCGGAGATCGGCGTTAATAATAGGCACATTGGAAAAGTCTGCGGTACTTATGTAAAGCCAAGTTAAATGTAGATGAGATTCTAGGATATTGTTATAGATATACTATTTTACTGAACTCGATTATACGACACGCCATGCCTATCTTAGAAATATCTTGCGTGTACAGGACACCTTTGACATTTTAGAATGGTAGTACAACAAAAGTTCAGCTTGCTTTTTGATGCGATCGAATTATATGACACACCATCATGATTGCAGGCATGTCGGGAAAGTCCGTGATTACACGAGTAAAAGCCAAATTTGGGTGAAATTCTGCATTGTCATAGGTATACTATTTTGCTAAAATCAATTATACGACACATCATGTCCACGGAGGAAATATCTTGCATGTGGAAGCCATATTCAACAATTTTTTTAGAATAATGGTAGTTTAAAAAGTTCAGCTTGCTTTTTGACATTATCGGATCGGTGACATGGCCTTCAGAACAACCTGGCCCGTTTCATGGAGCTGGATAGATCGAAATTGGCCCCCGGAAGTTAGCACGATCCGAGGGGCTTCGGATGCTGTACGTCGCCGCTCATCCGCATGCCGCAAAGCAGTAGTGCCCATAACCACCAGAAGCCAAGGATTCGACTGGCAAAATACTTCATGGTATATTTGGTGCATGTTTGTACTTATCCCGGCAATCGTGTCGAAGTTCAATTTCTTGGTGGCTCCAAGAAATTAATCAAGAAGGGTGACAGCCCCCAGCTTATGATCCAGAATCTCGGATGCTTGTGGGTGCCGGGGTGTGTCGCAATTTGACGAGCAGGAGACACTGCTCTGCCTTGATAACCACGTCGGCTTCTGGTTGTTTGCTTTTGCTTGCAGACTTTGTCCTGCAACATCATCTGGCTTATGGCCTTCCCTGGAATATTTTGCTCGAGGAATCCACCATCTGTCATATATTCTCCGAAGAAACCCTATATGGACGTGATAAAATGACCTAGCTTTTCTAATCGTCTTTTTATACGGTCAGGAGACAAAGGTTTGAAAGGAGTTTTTTTTTTTTTTTTTTTTTTTTTGCATGTTAGTTTATTCCACCTATATATATACGTCCTCTTATCAAGGTGCGGCTTGATTTATTTATTGGTTTGCCGCTGAAGTCTCTCCTCGAATGCAAGCAGCGTAAAGCACCGATACCTAAGATGACACGCCATTTAAGGAGTCCAGCATAGTAAATCATGAAATCCGCCTCGAGAATAACTTTATTTATTATTATTTTTTTTTTAAAAAAAAAAAATCTAAGCAAATCCTGAATCGAAGGAAGAAGAAGAATCGCTATATATATATATATATATATATTTTGGTAGGCTCCCTTTGAGCTCGAAGCAAAGCAAGTTACTGGCTTCCTATATAAACCATAACATATTGCTTTACCTTCTTATCCTGGCTTCAAACCCTCGGATCAAAAGGATCGGTCCTGCGGCAAATCTCCGTTGGAGACGACATTCCAATCGGCAGCGTGCCAACCTATCCATTTGTAATTAATTAATACTGCTTCCAACACCCTGATAGAACAATTACAAGGAAAAAACAGGTGCAAAATATCCTTACAAACACATATTATAGATATGTAAATAACTAAAATATATCTTTCCTCCATAGCATCAGTAGGGAAATTACCATATATGCAGTCCAAACTACCTCATGTTTCCGATACTTTTGTATACATCCTCCGTATATCTTGGAGGAATTCTGATGTGGTACCCTCATCCATGAGGAAATCAAGCAGATGCATGCCAATCGTCTGTTTGCCTCTCTACGATCTTAATTAATGCTAGCTACGAGTTAGACATGCGAAACCTAACTCTTGAAGTGTTTAGCTTTCTTGTTCTCATCTAATTTTTTCAAGTTGCCGGCCTATCCTGGTAACACTTTTATGTATCCATGTTGCTTGCCTTTGAATTAATCCCCTATGAAATGGCTGGCATTGTTGGTTTTATGGTAGATCCTTCAAACGACTGACCTTGTTCGAAATTCCATGCCAATCTTGAAAGCTGATTTCAAGTTCAGAGCTAATAGTACAACGATCGCCATTTCTAATGAAAATTTGCTGAAATCCGTAATGCAAAAGCGAGCTTTTAAAGGATGAGTAGAATTTAAAAGATTTTATTGTCATGATAAGATTTCGTCCAGACAAGAATGTAACATTCGTTGCCAATTAAAATGACTCGGTCCAGCTGGTCAAGCTCTGATATTTTAGGGAGAGATCGATCCTAGGTTCAATCATGGCTGGACACGTATTATAATTATACTTCTAAGAAAAAAACAGCTATCACTATGCTCGTCTTGAAATGGGATCGAGTCGATGATTTGAAAATGTCAACCATCACACCATCTTGGGGTTTACTTTGTCATTATTTTATTTCATCGAGAATCATGTCATGACTGGCAGGCTTTCAACAATTTAAAGATGGTCGAACATTACTGTTTATTTATTCATACCTCACACATATGTAGATACTGTTTTAAATTTGAGTTCGAAGCTTCTATATTTTTGAATATTGAATGAGAAAGGCTTTTATTGAATGGAAATGATGGAATAGCTGTGCAATTCATTGACCATGATTGTTGGATATTGCAGGAGATCTCCCAAGCCAATCCTGACAATCTTTTTATGCGGGCCGTGAACAAAGAAGAATAAAAATTAAAGAAGTAAGAAAGAAAAATCAAAATAGCTCTAAATTCAATTTAATTATTCAAGTCTAACCTCCATACAACTTGAACCCTTGAATAGAGTAACAAATCATATGCGAACGGAAGTCAAATTATAAAGTCCTGATAGAATTAAAAATTCTAATAAAGATAATAATTAAAAATAAAGAAAATCTTAAAATAAACACAATCTCAAAATAAAGGAAATTATAGATAAGCATTTATTCAAGAACTCAAAGCACATGACGTTTCCTTCTAAAATATGTGTAAATTTTCTGATTCCCATTATTTTCTCTTGGCCGGAAAGAATTCAACTCTGGCAAGGAATTGAGGTAGGCTTCTAACATATCTGAATCAATATGATGCAACTCTTTCTCAAGAATCTAAGTAGCATTTGAATCCGAAGGGTCCTGCCACTTAGCTAAAAATTTTTGAAAATTTTCATAAGCAAGACAGACTACTTCATCAGTGATAACGTGTTTAATATGACCCGACAAAGATGATGAAAGTGAAAGAAGAATTGTAATTAGCATTGGAGGAGGCCGAGTACGTCCCTTGGGATTACTTGCATGCATGGTAGGAGGCTCAAATGTGCCTCGATAAGGTAGCATATATTCAACATTGAAAACTGGACTAAATTTTAAATTAGAGGGTAATTTTATATAATAAGTGTTAGATTCAAATTTATGAAGGATGTGAAATGGGCCAGTGATTTGAGCATGCAACTTTTTGAATAAATTATCCTCATTAAATTTTACATTTATGGATGGATACCAACTATTACATAATTATCCTCATTAAATTTTACATTTCTATGGTGAGCATCAACAGCGAGCTTATACTTTTAAGTACTTACAGTAATCTTTTATCTAATATCAGTGTGAATGTCATAAATGTATTTAGCAAAAGAAGTGGTACGTTTTGAAGTATGGTTATCCATAGACAGAGGAACAAGGTCAATGGATTGACGAGGGTTAAAACTATAAACAATTTCAAAGAAACTCTTGCCAGTAGATCGATTCACTGAGCCGTTATATGCAAATTCTACTATAGGCAATGATAATTCTCATAGACTAAGTCTATCACAAACCAAATATCTAAGTAAATCACCAAGACTATAATTCATAACCTCTATTTGACCATCTATTTGGGAATGAAAGGCTGAAGAAAGTTTTAAAGTTGTTCCAAATAACTTATAAAAGGTCTTTTAAAAATAATTTATAAACTTGACATCACGGTCAGATACTATGAAAGAGGACAAATCGTGAAGTCGGACGACTTTCCTAAAGAATAACTTAGCAAAAGAAGAGGCGTCAGAAGTCTTTTAATATGGAATAAAATGTGCCATTTTAGAAAACCTTTCAACAACAAGTAAGGTTGAGTCGTGTCCCCAAGCAATCCTAGGCAATCCAAGAATAAAATCTATACCAAGATATTTTCATGGGAAATGCAGAATCGAAAGAAGAGTATATAGATTGGTGTTTTGTTTTATGGCCTTGGCTAAATGCCAGGTGCGACATTGTGCAAGGATTTTAGCTACATTCCTTTTAAGAGATGGCCAATAGAATTTATCTTCAATTATGGCTATAGTCTTATTTCATCCAAAATGGCCAGCTAAGCTTTCTGCATAAGGCTCCTAAATAAAAAAGTCCTGTAAGGATGTCTTAGGTATGCAAAGATGTAATCATCCATGATTATAAAGTCAATATATTCCTGACGGTTTTCTTGATTAACTTTTTGAAAGATGAGAGCAAAATCAGGATAACTTTGATAGTCATCCTTCATTTGCTCAAAACCAACTACCTCTGCACTTATGGATTGTAGGATAGTAACGACTCTAGTTAATGCATCGGCAGCTCTATTTTCAATACCAGCTTTATGTTTGATAATAAAGGTATAATCTTGGAGAAACTTTATCCATTTGATATGTCTAGTACTAAGTTTCTTCTCTGACTAGATATATCTAAGAGGTAAGTGATCAGAGTACAGGACAATCTCCTGGGATAGAAAGTATCGTTAATACCTAAGATGCTGAATTACAATGTAAAACTCTTTATCGTATATAGAATATCTTTGCTTTGTATCATTATGTTTTTTTGCTAAAATAGGTTATAGAATAACCTTCCTAACTGAGAACTCCCCCAATTCCAACACCTGATGTGTCACAGGCTACCTCAAAAATTTTTGAAAAGTCAGGATGAATTAATACGAGAACTTCAGTCATCTTAAGTCTAATATCGTTAAAAGCTCTTGCTACGGTAATAGACTACTAAAATTATCGTTTTCTCATACTATTTGTAATAGGAGCCATGATAGCGCTAAATCCTTCAATGAAGCATCTATAAAAAATGCTAAACCATGAAAAGTATGGTTTTCAGAAAGAGATGTTAGTTCAGGCTACTCTCTAATAGCTTTAACTTTTTTAGAATTAGCCATGATATTCTGGAAAGACACAACTTATCCTAGAAATAATACTTGGAAGGAAAGAACACTTTTTAAGATTGACACACAACTTGGTAGATTTAAGGATAAGAAAAATGTCGTTAAGATGAACTAAGTGCTCTTCCATAGATTTACTAAAAATTAGGATGTTATCAAAGTGGATAATTAAGAATTTTCTGATAAAGGATCTCAACAACTCTATCATAAATCTCATAAATATATTAGGAGAATTTGACAGTCTAGAAGGCATAACTAACCACTCATAAAGATAATCCTGGGTCTTAAAGGTGGTTTTCCATTCATCTCCAGGTCGAATCCTAATTTGGTGATATCTACTATGCAAATCAAACTTGGAATAAATTTTAAAGCCTGCTAATTGGTCAAGCATATCCTCAAGTCTAGGAATGAAAACTTGATATTTGACTATGATTCTATTGATAACTCTACTATTCATGCACATTCTTTATATACTATCTTTTTTTGGTATTAGTAGAGTAGGTACAGTACAAAGACTAAGGCTAGGCTGAATATGACCTTTATGTAATAAACTATCTACTTGCCTTTTCATCTCCTCACATTTTAGGATTCAATCTATAATGCGAGAGATTAGATATTTGAGATCCTGGGACTAAGTCAATAGCATGTTGGATGTCACGTAAAGAAGGCAGGTCATCGGGTACATCTTTCGAGATCATGTCCTTAAATTCTTCTAGCAATAGTTCGATATCAGAAGGTAGGTTATTTTAGAATTTTGAAGTTAATTAAATCTTACCTTTAGGAATCACTACTAATATGATTCTAGAATTCAAACTTTCCTCCTCAAATTTCTTATCAGTTAGAATATGACCTTTTTTTCTAATTAGGGATTTAAGAAGAACTCTTATCTTTTTTAAAAGGATAGGATGTGTTAGATTTAGCAGAGTTTAACATAATTTTTTTCATCATGTGTAAAAACATAAGTATTCTCCTATCAAAGTTATGAGCATCCATGTCATAGATCTAGGATCGATTAATAGGATACTAGCTATTTTTATAGATAACACATCATACATAATTTTGACTGAATAGGCTTTCATTCGAATTAGAACAAAACAACATTCACTAACAGGGAGCGATGTTTTATCGATCCAAATAACTGGATAAGGATATGAATGGGGTTGAGGCTTTAATTTTAATTGACTAATGATAGATTTAAAGATAATATTCATAGAACTACCGCCATCGATGACAAGCTTGCAGACTTTATTCCATATTGGACAGATATGGAAAATGCTAGTACGTTTCCATACTTCAGAGTCTATAGGAGTGGTGACTATATATCGCATGACATTAACATATCTTCCTGACTTTTCATAATCTTCCACATACTCTTCCTTTGAAATAGATAGTTTTAGGGGATTAAAATTTTTTAATATATTTTCAGGTAAAGTTTCCTCAAATTCCCTTTATTTTAGGGTTTCCTTTATTTTGGGATTTCCTTTGCATCGAATCCTATCCGAACGGAAGTCAAATTATAAAATCCTGATAGAATTAAAAATTCTAATAAAGATAACAATAAAAAAAGGAGAAAATTCTAAAATAAAAAATTCAAAATAAAAGAAATCCTAAATAAACCTTCATTCTAATTGTCAAAATACACGACATCTCTTTCTGAAATATGTACAAATTTTTTGATTCCCATCATATTTTCTCTCTCTTCAAGTAAGTTTTTTATAGCATAATCAGACGTTCAGTGCATGGTGAAGGTCAAATAATCTATTCTTTGGAGGTGAGAATTATTTTCTTTTCTTTTTCTACCAATTTGGTAAAAAAATAACTTTTGTATTTTCTACCCACTGTGTGCTTTTGAAAGAGAATAATGGCATAGTCTAATGGTTGTATCCCACTTTGTTGGGATGAGCCGGGTTTCTTTTTCTCTTCTTTTTGTAATTAAAGAGGTTTTATGTTTAAACCCTAAGAGATTTTCCTGTAGTTTTTGACATGGATAAATGAAAGCGTTAGCAGTATTCTAGAGATCACATATTGGCCAATGATAATTTTTTGTTAACATGATTCTATGATATTTTTTTTTGTTAGTTAGATTCTATATTAGTTATTATTATTTTCTTTATCATCATGATTTTGTATAAATTGTTTATTTTTTTTCTATTAAGCATGTGTACTATTATAGGTAATCCTGATATGTATCGAATAAAATTGAGATAAATATAGTAAAATCCCTTTCCTCTCTTGCTTTTATTTTCCTCCGCATATATTTTAAGAGAAAGAATAAGATCCGACATATTTATGGTTTTTTTTTCGAAGGAAATGATATATTCATGGTTACTTTGAAGTTTAGAGAATATTTGCTATATGTTATTGCCTTGCATTATATATTGTTAAGTTTAAGAAGTTGAATCTAGTAAAACTCAAATGTTGTGGAGAGGGTGAATTTTGGAGCATGGGAAGTCTATTAGAAGATTATCTTTCCTCTAATCAACTTATTTTTTTTGAGAGAAATCCGATCAACTTAGTTATGAGATCCTTTTACACATTTTTTAAATCTATATTTTGGTGTTACTGTTAGAAAAAATAGGATCTTTAGTTTTTGTTTTGTAAATCATAAAACTAATATTTTTATACCACTTGTCACGGGGTTAGTTTTTGCTTAGGTTAAACCCGTGCGGCGCTCCAAAATGCCCTGCAAAATGAAACCAGCCAATACGTGCTAGCGACAGAAATATGATGCCGCAACCAAGGCAAACACAAGAGACAACGGGAAAATGGCAAGGAAACACACTCAAATGCACAAAGGCAAAACCAGTGTTTTCATTGATGTAAATGGAGAGATCACAAGCAAAATGCAACTACCACTGAACCTATCCTAAGGGCTCAGAAGGTAGAGGAGGCAACGATGAACCGCAAGAATCCCCTAGGAAACCGGTCCACAATTGTTCTCGCTCACCCTCCAGCAACAAAATTGTGGGTTGCCCCAGTATCCACCAACATGCTAGTCAGCGAACCAATGAACTCATGTATGTGCAGGTGGAGCTCAATGGTCATGTAACATTTACCTTGAGCCATTACGAGATAAGAAGTACACCAAGTATTTCACCTTTGATTTGAACACCTTGTTTCTTTTCTCTCCTTCATACTTTCTTTCTTATGTTCTATTTCATTTTTTTAAGAGAAATAATGCAATATATAGATATGAAGCATGATACACATGTTTTATGGGGAGACATATTATTAGGAGACATTTCTGTACATATACTTGTTAGATGTCACATATAGAAAATAAATATATATTTATATTATTTTAAATATTTGATAATAATTTTTTAATAGTGTGTGTATGGTAGAATAAATTTGGTATAACAAAATAATTTTAAATATAATAGAACAAGGTTAGGAAGTCTGGCTTGGAAGGCGGATAGAACCACCATCCTAAAAGAGATTTGGTCTCCTTCTCGTACGAAGAACAATTATGCCACACATTCTCCTTCAAGGTATAACCCGGAAGCCAATACTCTAATACTCGTTGATGGCACGATCTCGAACGGATGCCGATCAGCTCATCTTTAGTTCAAATTTTTAAAATAAAAAAGGTAGGAGAGAGAAAGAATTTTAAAAAAAATTGAAATAAAGAAATATAGGAGAGGGAGAGCTTAGGATTCTTGGATGCTTTGTAGGGCTAGGGTAGAGGTATATTTATAGGCTCAAAATTTTAGAGAAAATCTCAAAAAAGTCCTCAAACTGGTTGTTATGACCATTAAAGAATTACTTTTAGAATTAATTAAAAAATTAAAAGAAAAAATGAAAAAAAAAAAATGCATGGGCATGCACGGATCATGCTCCTATTGCGTGCATGAGGGGAAGAGATTTTATTTTATTTTTAACGATAACGTTAACAATCTCCTATATAAATAAAAAAATTAAAAAAATTAATATTATTAAACTCAGTAAATAATTTAAAATTTTAGAACTTTTACTATCTTTAATGCAAGTACCTTTTAGATTTGAACTTGCATTTAGTATAAAATATATACAGTATGAAGATGAACTGACATAATATGGAATAGTGCTATCTAGGCTATGCACTTGTCTTGATTTTTATGAAAGTTTTTAGGGATTTGCCTTCATTCCATAGTTACGACCTCATGACTATTCTCACTAATAGATCAAAGTAAGCACCTAAGCAATGGCATGAAAAGTTTGACCAAGTGATTTTATCCTATAGATTCCAACTCAGTGAAATAGATAATTATCTTTATCAAAAATGAGTTGATAATCGATTTATTCTTCTTTATCTCTATGTTGACGACATTCTGATTCTTGCTCTGGATTTGGACTTAGTCAATGATATTAAGAACTTTCTATCTCATCACTTTGACATAAAAGACTTAGATAATGCTGATTTAATTCTTGGAATGAAAATTATTTGAACTTCAGACTCAATCTACTTATCCCAATCTCACTACACTAAAAAACTTATCGATAAATTTAGATATTCTAATTATTCTTTGATATCTGCTTCCTACGATCCCTTTATCCCTCTCATGAAAAATACTAGAAAATCTATGAATCAAGAAAAATATATTCAGATTATTGGTTCTTTAATGTATATATCTAACCGAACTAGACCAGATATTACCTATGCCATTTCCAGACTCAGTAGATATACTAGTAATCCTAATTCAATTCACTATACAACTTTAGAGAGAGTATTTAGGTATCTTAAAGAAACTATTAATTTCTTCCTTTGTTATATAGGTTATCCAAATATCCTTGAGTGTTATTGTAATTCAAACTGGATCTCAGATACCATAGAAATCAAATCTACTTCTGGTTTATTTTTCTTTTAGGAGATAGTGCTATATCTTGGTAATCTTCTAAATAAACTATTCTGGCTAGGAGCATTATGGAAGCCAAACTTGTTGCTCTTGACTCTGCTTGTTCTGAAGCCGAATGACTGAAAGAACTTCTTACCGAAATCTCTATAATATCTTCTCCCATTTCTTCTATATCTATTTACTATGATTTAAGAGCTGCTATAGATTTTTGTAAAAAAATAATAAATACTAAAATGAGCAGACATATTAAACTAATATAAAAATTTGTAAACAGAAAAGAAAAAATTTAAATTATTTCAATAAATCATATTGCTATAGATATTAATCTTGCTGACTGCCTTATAAAAGGTTTAAACAGGACTAAGGTCCTGATATCATCAAGAAAGATGGGGCTTAGCCTATAAAAGACCTTTCAATAGTGGAAATCCAACCTCTGTGATAGGAGATCCCTTGAAGAAGGTTCAATATGATAATAATATGTTGATTAGTTGGTCAGGAAGCACATATGATTTATTTGATATAGCAGTCATAGACTATCCCATTCCTATGATGATTAGTGCTCCTATATAATGATAAGAAAGAGTTATCTTTGAATGAGACCCTAGAGATATTTCTTGAAACGTGACACTGAACACATCCTTGGAGGGGCTAATCTATATGAGAGTATCCGTATATGACCACGATTAGAGATATAAGCAATCTCTAAAAACTTTCATGAAAAAAATCAAGATATTTGCACATGGCCATTAATATGCAAACTCGTGACACGAGCTTCTATACTATGTATACTATAATAGGAATTTGAGTTAAAAGAACATAGTTCAAGACCTGGTTCACTCCATTTCCTTCAAATTAATACTATAGATACTAAGTGAAGTTATGTCATAAAAGGCACTTCACTCACTGCACAATATATGTACCCAATAAAAATTCTTCTTTTATATTGTTTATCTATTTATTTTATTTCATGAATTTTGAGTTTTGAGAAAAATTATTAGAGTTTGGAGGGAAACTCAAAATTCCCTTCAAATCTTCTTTCTATATCCCTCTTCCTTTGATTTAGTCCCACATGGGAAAGGGAACAAATGTGATGGCTATTTATTTGAACTATTCTTTCTTGGGCCTTGTGTTATTTTGTCTTCCCTCTACGTGTGCGCTGCCCGACCCAGCTCGACTCATACACATGTGATCACACCATGCCCGCGGCATGGTGTGTTTATTTTGCAGCTTAATTAACTGTTAACCTTGCTTAATGATTGCTTAACAATTAACTCATTAATCTAATTAACTGTTAACCCTGCTTAATGTTAATTCATTAAACCAGTTTGCCTTTAACTCACCGAATTAAACCTTTTAGCCATTAATTAACGTTAATCACTAAATCAAATATATTAGCCATTTTTTAATGTCAACCTGCTTTATTTTCTCGATTACTTGCTAATTACTTGTCTAATTAAACCCCTAGCCAGTTACCTACTAATTACTCACCTAATTAAGCCTCTAACCATTGGGCCAGCCCAAATGGCTAGTATCGGACTTATAAGAAGGCTGGTAGAGGGGCGAGAAAGTTGAAGAAGAAGAAGACAAAATTCGGTGTTCTCTTCCTCATTCCTGCCCTCCAAAAATCTTTTTTCTTACTCTCTAAAAACCCTTTTCTCCGAGAATACTAACCGTCCACTATTCGACACTTTCTATTTAATTTTTCTTAATCCCTTTGATACTGTTTTTCTATTGTTAGATGAAGCTCTGTCATTTTCTCCATGGTCATGTCTGCAAGAGGGATTTTTGATTGTATCTTGGGATGAAATTCTTAAGACTAAACCTACACGAAGATTGGGAATCATCTTAGGATAGTACACTGCATGCCTTCGATCAACTATCTTTCTTCCTTTCATAAGTTTGGTAAATTGATTTTATAATCTATTATTATTTTTAGATTGTTTGATTCATGATCGTATTCCTAGTGAAAAAAGGTTTTATAATAAACCTATTCCTAACACCACGGTGGGGGAAGAATGACAAAAGATTATAAGATTTCATGTATTGAAATTTAAATATAGAAACATAGTGCATAATTATGAAAGATTTTAGGGATTAAAATAAAAAAAACAGCATGAAATTTGTTGCCGCCAAGATCGCTGTGGCCCGTAGCTGCTGCTGGTACTGGAGTGCGCTCCCTTCGCTGTCTTACCGTCCAATAGTCTTGGACTTGCAAAATAGGGATTAGTGACCCAGGCTGGGGTTTCCGGTGGGGGCACTCCGACGGTCAAGTCAGTGACGATCCAAGGGAACAGATCCTTCTGGTCGAGCCCCTCTTGATAGACTCCACGCTGGGAGGAGTAAATGGTATGAGAATGAAAATGAAAGCGTGGCAAGGGGAGAATGACGGCGGAGCTAGAGGGATTCTCTGCTTAGCCACTTCCCCTTTTTTCCCTGTTCTTTTTAGTGGTGGTGGTGCTTCGCCCTCCTGGTTGAGCTTGCACCGGTGATGCGTTCTTTTTTTTTTGTGTTACCTTCCCCCTTCCGGGGGTGTCGATCGTTCTTTGTAGTCGAAAAATGACCGTTGGATGCTTGCCTTGGAATCCTTGTTAGGCTGGCAGGCGCGTGCGGTGGGATACCGTGTCATGGACGGGACGTCTTTCCTGACATGCAGTAAGGAAAACTTCTATTCGTTCTGACATTCTCTTCGGTCACCCCATTCCGAGAAGCTTGGCAGAGCCTCGATCTGGGGGCCGTCGCCCCCGGGATTCGTGCTCTCTGACTGGCCCATCCTCTTGGTAGTACGGGCGGACAAGTAGTTATTGCGATATGGCGGGCACTGCTCCGTAGTCCTTGGATGGTTCATCGGTGTCTTGGGGTGATGGCACTGTCCTCTCGCCTTTATCCGGGCTAGAGGCCGAGCAGGGGAGGCAGGGCTCGATCTGGCAGAGGATAGGTGGCGGCTCCGACCCAGAGGGCTCGACCTCGGAGAGAGACTCCACGTGGCGGGTGAGGGCTGAGCTCGACTCCGGTCATAGGGCTCGATTCGAGGGGCTCGATCTGGTGGAGGACAGGTGGCGGCTCCGGCCCAAAGGGCTCGACCTCGAAGAGAGACTCCACGTGGCAGGTGAGGGCTGAGCTCGATCCCGGCCACAGGGTTCGATTTCGAGGGGCTCGATCTGGTGGAGGATAGGTGGCGGATCCGGCCCAGAGGGCTTGACCTCGGAGAGACACTCCACACGGCGGGTGAGGGCTGAGCTCGACCCCGACCACAGGGCTTGATCTCGAGGGGCTCGATCTGGCGGAGGACAGGTGGCGGCTGCGGCCTAGAGGGCTCAAACTCGGAGAGAGACTCCATGTGGCGGGTGAGGGCTGAGCTCGACTTCAGCCACAGGGCTCGATCTCGAGGGGCTCGATATAGCGGAGGACAGGTGGCGGCTCCGGCCCAAAGGGCTCGACCTCGGAGAGAGACTCCACGTGGCGGGTGAGGGCTGAGCTCGATCCCGATCACAGGGCTCGATTTCGAGGGGCTCGATCTAGCAGAGGACAGGTGGCGGTCTTCCCTGACGTGGCGTCTGACAGCTGCTCTATATTAGCGATCCTGCCACATCAAAATTCATTGTAGAAGGTTGGAAAAGAATACTGATTTATATCATATCCAGAGAACTCTACAATTTTTTAGAACTGACATGGAACAAGACCAATGCTTGCCGGTTTTGATATGGTGCTGAGGCTCCATACATATGTTTTAAATTTTGTGTCAGTATCAGCAATTCTCAATAACATTCAAAGGAAATAGAAGGCTATCACCCCATCAACACCCTGCATCCAACCTGAGCACAGTGACAAGCCTTATCATCATATTATATTTGATGCATTCAATCTTGAAAAAGTAATACGTAGATTATAAATAATATAGATTATTATATTTGATACATGTAGATAATGCTACATAATATATAATAAAATTTTTAGAATACCAATACATTAAATTATATTTTAGTTATAAAATATAATATTTTATATTTTTATATATTTATAAAAATATATATTTTAAATAATTTATATTAAAAATATTTTATATTTTATATAAAAATTAAAAAACTTTATACTAAATACATTCAATATAAAAAAAATTTATATATTAAATAGATAATATATTTAATATATTTAAATATATTAAATTATATATTAAATTATTAAATATAATATAATATATTTTATTATATATAAATATAATATATTTAATATATTATATACTACATTACAGTAATTATATATATTATTTTATTATATAATTTTATAATATTATAAAATAAAATAAAATAAAATATATTAATAAAATATATCTATATTATATTATATTATACCATATTATGTACTATAATATTATTATTTTTGTCGTGGCTAAAATCTGGTTCGTCACTGGAATATGTTCAAGGAGGTGGTGCTTACAAGAAGTATCTTAAAAAACTTAACTGGAGATGGCCTTGACAAAGATACTATGATATTCAAGTTAGTATCAGGCAACAACAGGAAGGAAAAAAATAGAGTGCAAAGAGCATAAAAAAAGAATAAAGAGAGCATAGTAATAGATAAGAAATGCCTACCTTGGGGGCTCTCAAGGAGCTCCCTTTTATAGGCAAAAGAGGAGGCTATTTTAGAAATTTGAAAATCCTTAGCGGGCTTTAAAAAGAAATGACAAGGCTGCAGGATGTGTCGGAATATTTAGTTTTTTTTAAAAGAGATTTTATCTCTTTCGTATTTTTAGATGCTTCCTCTAATAATGAGTGGAGCTTTAGCTTGAGATAGGTCACATCCCTCTTTATAGAGGGGATCTTTTGGAGGTTATGCAATACGGCTTTCTAGCCATGTCATCATATGCATGGAAATGAGGGTTAGATGAACCTCTTTTAAGTTGCTTTGTAGTATTTTATTAAAAGATTTTCCTCTTCCTGAAGATAAATCAAGTTGACTATGAATCAGGCTAAGGATGAAGAGGGGCTAAGGGTCTGCCAAGCCGAGGGTCGAGGCATGGTGAAGCCTAGGGCTGAGGGTTGAAAATCAACTGATTATAAAGCTATCATGTTGAGGACTTAGGATAAGAAGAGGCTAAGGGTCGGCCATGCTAGGGGTCTTCCCTGCTGGGGGTCTTCCTAGCTAGGTGTCAAGGCTCCTGCCTTAGTTAATCCAAATAGGGCTACTTCAAATGTTGGAGAGGTAAGGATCACTTATCAAAATCAAGGGAACTTGATTATTCTTGCTCTCATCTTTGGGTGCTAGTCATAAACTTTGGATGAGGTTGATTGAAGAGTCATCATGCATGGATAGCATGTCATTGATATTGTTTCGTTAATTATTCAGGGAATGCTGACCCTTCTTCCTTCATTCTTGTAGATATTTGGTTAATGTTTTATTTGAGCAAGTGCTTCGCATATAAACAATTTAAGTGCATTGAGTTCCCCACCGAGGGTCGGTGACGCTGAGGGGCTTGAATTCGATCTTGGTTTGTTTGGAAAATGGCTAATGACTGCTTATGTCTTCTTCGTTCTCGGAAGTTCTTAGGATATCAAGAATGAAAGGATTTTCCCCCACAACAATATTTATAATAATATACTATAAAATATTAATATACTATAATATCATATAATTTATAATATATATATTACATTATATGATTATATATTATAATAATATAATAATATAATATTATAATATTAACCTTTATAAATAATATAATATAATATTTTATAATATAAGAGTTAGGAAGAAGGGAAGAGTAATATTATCTAAGGTAGTGTTTGAATATAAAAAAATTTAGTCCTAAAATAGAAATACCAATTCTCAAAGAATAGTTATTCATTTTGTTATTTCAAATTTTTGTTTTATTAAAAATTTAGAATAACAACTTTATTCCAGCATAATTATTGTAATGAGATTTATTATATAGAAATAAAATGACTTGAAATAAGCTCTTCCATGATCTACCATGAAATAGTTATTCTAAAATACTAAAGGTTGACCAGAATAATTTATTCAAAGTAACCTACATCGATTTTCATAACTGTTTGATAAAAACTTATTCTGGATGGAAACAACCGAAGCAAACGCTACCTAAAAGATTATTTAGAATGTGATAATTTGAAATTCATCTGAATTACTATAAAAAAAGATATCAAATATAATAATATGATAGAACATCTTTAAATTGCCAACAACATGGAGCTACCAAATGCAACCTAATAAATAGCCTATCAAACGCCACCTAAGGCTACAGACAGACGGTAAGCCAAATCAACATGGCACGAGATTTGGCAGGCATAGGCCTCACAGTTTCAATTTTTTGATATAAACAAACAAACAAACATCACAATCTAAAAGCCGCAACCACCAGTCCAAGAACCATCCATCCTATTGCTACATAATGAGCTCTCTCGAAATACATTTAAAAAAAAAAAACGGTAACAGAGGAACAATATAGGGACTTTGTTTGAAAGAATCATCGGAGATATCTGAAACTATAGTGCTGCTGTTATTATGGACATAAGCAACATATAAATTAAGCATCCGTCCAAATCAAATAATGACAGGTATCAATGTCCTCCTGAAATTTCAATTGCAAATGAAAGGAGCAAACTATAGAAACAAAAACAATCCAAATGAAAAAGGCCTAACGAGTAGTGCACAAAAATAGAATGGCTGCCATTCACCTGTTGGTAACACTTCTCCTAAACTCTATATATGCCTGTAACTAACAAAGACAGAGAACTATGTGTAAATATATAAATATGCTCTAAAGCCAGATGGTTAGAGGCTGAAACTGAAAGATATGTAGTTGCCGGCCAAAAACAATGCCAGTACCAGTAGAGTTGTCAGAACCACCCACATCCATGTACGGATCTTTCTCTTACCCCTGTTACGAATGGGCAAGGGAACAGGTGGTGTCTTATTATATTGCTTTGCAGCCACCGATGGCCTTGAGGGCCTTTTTGAAGCAGTTACTGATTGGTTGTCATGTTCTGGAGCATTTTCAGGGGGGCGACTGTCAGTAGCAGGAGCAGGAGCATGATCTCCGTCACCATCATTTGCTGTATTTGATGTGGCCGCACTTTTCTTTTTCTCCTTCTTTAATTTATTCTGCACAACCATCCATGTTACTTATTGTTTAGTGACACGATGATGTGAGATGTATCTCAAAAAATGCCAAGCACATCCTAACATCTATTTAGTGAAAAAGAGGGATACATATAAAGATCAAGATGAAATTTTTAAATCTCAAACATACTTAACAGCAGGTAAAAACTAGAAAAGGTTACCTTTTCTCTGAGCTCAGCTTCCTTCTGTGCTCGGTATTCAGCTCGGGCTTGGGCCTTCTCAGCTTTCCGCCTCTTCCTTTCCTCGGCCTCCTTGGCTTTGGCCTTCTGTTCCAACCTCAACCGTTCCTTCATCTCAGCTTCAGCCTTTTCCTTTCTCAATTCCTCTTCCTTCCTAGCCAGCTCCTCCACCTTCCTTGCCTGTTCCTCTTCCTCTTTTGTTCGACTATTTTCATTTGGAGCAGCTTCTACCTCTTCTCTGTCAGAAACTGGAGCCATGACGGTTTCTTTTGAACCAGTCTTGGTTGATTTTTTGGATCTAGAAGATTGATTTGTTTGTGCTGTTAGCAAGGGTTGAAATGACTCCACTTTAGGAGAAGCCAGTACATCCAACTTTTCTGGTTTTGCTTCTGAAGCTATAACCGCTACAGGTGGGTTAGCGTTGGATGGGTTTGAAACAAAGCTCGAGCTTTTGTCTACAGTACTACGTGGTGCACGTGGCTCCTCATCTGGGCCAAGTGATCTTCCATCCAAAGTCTTCAATCTCCTCAACGTGCTGTTCTTGTTTGATTCAACATACTGCATGCGGAATTCATCATTGTTGTTCCACAGCTCCATAATTTTTTCCACCTGTAAGGCAGAAGAACATTAGGAAAACTGCTCCATTCCTACTTGTGGATCTGAAGTCTAATAGGCACTCACCTGTTTGCTGCAATGCAACAAAAGACCCTTTCTGTCACCAGAAGATAAATAGTTTGCTGCAGCTTCCTGGTCGTTCTTGTACATGTAAAAATATTTGCTCTGCACACAGATGCAATAAATCACAATCATTTGATAATAGTAACATGGAAACCCATAGTAGCCCTTTTTGTTTAAAATGGTTATTTATCATATAGTATTCGAAGAAAACATGAGGTTGCATTTTCTAGTAGAGTAAGTTCTACTGCAGTTGTAAGCCACGCCTATGCAGCTGAAAAAGGTATGCTTTGTTAACAACAGCTAAAAACTTTCACCATTACGAGAACCAAATTCCACCAAATTCATTACAGTATAAAGAACAAAACTGTTAAGAAGTGACTTCTAGATCTTAAAACTAAAAATCTCAAATTTAGTATGAGAGAGTTGCTTCTTTGACTGATAGAGATATAAACATAAATTTTAGCATTGATTCACAAATACATGTTTGATAGTCATTGAGCAAAAACAAATTAAAGAAATATGATGAAAAACAATATATAAAGGAAACACCCCCCCAAAAAAAAGACCAGAGAAACAAAAGACGGCTGATTTTGCACTGAGATGTGAACATGAGCCTATCACAAAATTCAAAAATAAAAAAAATGAAAGTTGAGCTGATAGTGATATACTTGGAGGAACTATCAAATTAGAAGTTGGAAATGGGTTCAGAAGCTCATGATTCTCTTAATCATTGAACCCAAGCTAGCAAATTGGGTTGCAGTGTTATCAACAGGTAAGAAAGGGTATCAAGTCATGAGCATGCAGAAGTGTTCCTCCAGACATACACAAGGAGGTGGCTGGGCTAATTCAGTCATCTCCATTTGCATTTCTGCGTGTTTCATATTCAACCACACAAATTTCCTCTTCTGGCTCTATGCATGATGTAGCTTGAGGTCAAATGAGGGATACAATAACCAACACCTCTCTCAAATAAATATGTGACTAAATTTTTCAGGCCTTGGTATGATATGCAATTCATATAATCATACTTTATAATTTGTCTTGCCTGCTTAACACATCCTAAGATCATGGACTCATAAAAGTTGTATGGGGACTAATAGATGAGAAACATTTGTATTAAAATGGCAACTTGCATCTAGAAATCAGCAGGATTTAACATGATCATGAAATGTCGAAAGAGCTTTCGGTCATCAAATAGTATTCACCATCTCTAGGATCAATGAGTGGAAAAGACTATATGGAACCGAAGTGTTAGACTATTGATATATACAGTAAAATTTACTGTAAATTAGAAGGTTCTTGTTCTTGGAATTTAATTAGATTCCAAAGTTTATTTTTAAGATTGGTTGTCAAAACAGAAACAGAGCCATACGATGGCCTACCATCCTTAAGCAGATTGATGCAATTAGATGAGCACTAAACAACTAAACAGTTAACCTTAGATGATAAGCAATCAATTTTAATATTAGCCTGAATGTTTTCATCAGTAATACGTAACCTTGTTATTGGCCTTTGGCCTAGGCTAGCTGATTTTCTTCTGAACAAATGCAAAGCAGTTCAACCAATCATGGTCATCTATACAGCTTGAGTGTCAAATTTGAGATGGAATTCATCTGGAAATCTTCCTGATTGGCTCTATCACACTTTGTAATCACAGAAAGAATAACCTAGCAAAGGGTATAAGCAATGAACACGGCATTGGTTGAACACAACTTTGTGAAGAAAGTTAACAATTAACAAATTAAGAGGATGGAGAAAAAGAAAAATAGGAAGAAAGAAATGGCATGAGGAAACGAAAAGAAGATGGGGTTGCTGGATAGAAAGGGGGGAGGGAATGAGGAATTCAATGCAGTAGTCTACGTCTATCTGTTATATTGCACCAAATAATTAGACAGTCATTATTTAAAGCAAATAATATACTTGTTAAGTTGATGTGGATAAGGTTGATTATGCATGGAAAATCCAATATGCAAAACACTCCAAGAGTATAGATCAAATAAAATAAAAATAGAAGAAAATAACTAGCTGTGCTACAAGAACAACAGACATTGTATATTTATCGCTTGATTTGAAAGCTTATTAGATGCAAATGGCACTTACAAGTATACAACTATTACATTTCTATCACTTCCATGCTAACTAAAGGACAACATGGATTGGATTACCGCTTAGGTGTTTAAACAAGTGTTAAAGCATTAAATGGACTCCATGCCGAATCTAGAGCGTTGTTGTATACATTCCATTGAATCTGAAAGCTTACCTATTGCAGATGGCACATATAACCATCATACTTCTATCAGTTCCATGTTCATTAAATGACAACATGGATCACTTTACTGCTTACATGTTTAAATGAGTGTTAAAGCATTTAAATGTACTCGATGGCCATGATGAGCTTAGGCAGGCAGTAAATATAGCCATTTAAGCAATCTTTATTAATTATATTCAAGCTTGGTAGAGAGAATAAATAAATTGGCCAGATGTAATGAAACTCTTATTTGCATATTTAGTAACAATTGTTAAGATGCTAGCCATGAGGGGAAAAAATGTAAAATATAGGAGATGATTAAGGCCACACATTTTCATGGGAAAACAATCATTTTTATAAAGAATAATTTCACTTAGACATTTAGAATGGCCCAGCTATACATTCAAGCTCAAGCTATAATCAGGACAAACAAGCTCAAATTATAACCAGGACAAAATTCATTAGATGACAAAGAAATGCACGAAATTGTTCCCCCTCATCAGAAGCAAAATCTCAGAAAGCAATGCAATAAACATGTTTGCTTCACCAATTTATCTTATGTAGAAAAAAGTGAAAGCAAGAGATTTGTGCTTTGACTTTTTATAAGAAAAAACACAAACATTTCTGAGGGGCTTTCTGGTCTTGTTTTCAAGTGCCCAACTCCTCTTTTTTCTCCAGATCTCCACTCCCCTCCACTTTCTACCATCTCCAAAAATTGATTCCCGGTCTCCAGAAGAGATCCAGCCAGCTTTCTCACCTCTTCATTTGCCAGAGCATCTCTCCCTCCTTCCTCTATTTCTTCTCCTCCCCTTCCTTTTTCCTTTCATTCATGGCTGGTTGCTGTTAGACTTCGGCTCTAACTTAATCCTCTTCTTCCTCTTCTTCTAATCATTCCTTTTCCTTTTCCCCATTCTCCACCAATCTTGGCCAGTTGCTGGAAAAGCTGGGCTCTAATCCAATCCAAGCCCCAGTACTACCGCTTCTCCTTCCCTTCCCTCTTTCCATGATTGCTAAAACATCTGGGCTTTAACCTCATGCCAACTCTACTCTTTATTCTCAAAAAAAAAAAAGCGGGGAAAAAGAAGACCTTGATACAAGACCCTACCAAACAAGTCATTTTGACAAAAACAGCGAAGAACAAATACTCAACTTTGGTTCTCCTTCTTCGAAAAACAAAATAGTGCAACAATGTTGAATGGATCTAAAATTGCCTAATCTCTATTTCTTAAGGACCAACTCTATGACTTGTCTCTTGGTTCAACTATTTCCTAAATAAGGTCAAAAACCTTGCCACCAACTAAACAAGCTTCAACATTGTTTGGGAAGTCAACTTTATCAATTGCCTCTTGCAAAAATCCCATCGATCATTGTGATACAAATTCCCACTCAAGCTGTTCATCAGGCACTATAGTCCTCCATTTGTTGGAAAGTAAGTGCAATATTGTAATCTCAAGCTTGGAAGACTTGTGCAGTGTATAACACTGAACAACAATTTCAATCAGTTATACCTTATTTTTCCCTATTGGAGTTAACTCCAATATATATTATTTTTATTTCATGTACCATCCAAACTTTGAGAAAAATCCAGCACTAACCTCCTTATCCTTGATAATAACAGGAACAAAAACTATCCTCGAATATCTCTTGACTGAAGACTTGTCTTCTACTCCAGTATTTCAATTATGATAGCCTATGCTATTTGTGATATGGTATGCAAATTTACAACAAATACTAGACATTCAAATCTGAAATAAAACTTTTCATGTTAGTTGCTAGCATCTACTGATTACACATCTGGAATCAAAATTAAGACCCAAATAAACATCATTAATGAGAGTCAAACTTTGTTTTCTAGTTCTCATTACAGGAAACATTAAAACATCATGAATAAAGAACTGACAAACACAATGAATAAAGAACTGACAACAGCAAGTTCCATGAGGTTTATTAATAGGATCAATCTCTCACATTGTTCAACCAAGTTCAAATTTATCACCATTCCATTATTGATTTGACTGACACCCAAGGGTGCATTTGGCTAGCTACAATAAAAGTACTTTTTTAGCTTTTTGATTTTTTGAAAGAAAAAATCAAAAAGCAATGTTTGGTAACACAGCAAAAAGCAAAAAGTAAAAATCAAAAAACTTAAAATAATTGCTTTTTTGTGGAAAGCAAATTTTTTTTTGCTTGTTAAAATTTGCTTGCTTGCTTTTAAAATAACACAAAATCTTAGTAAGTATATACATACATACATGCATGCATGCACACATACATACATAGATATATGCATGCATGAATACATGAAACATGCATACATACATACATGCATACATGCATCCATACATACATATATACATGCATCCATACATCCATACATACAAACATGCATACCTCCGTACATGCATACATTTATACATGCATACATATATACATCCATACATACATCCATACATACAACCATACATAGATATATACATAGATACATGCATACATTAAGAAGTGTAATCAAAAGCACCCTAAGTTTACATTATGCCAAAAGCAAGATACTGGAAATTCATTTTCAGACTGAATACAAGACCAAATATGAAAAATAAGATAAAAATAAAGTAGAGTTGGTTAGAGAATGATGCACTTATTAGATTCACCAACTGAAAGATAAACACTCAAGGGAATGTATTGTGCATTTGTGCTAATTGAGTGGTATAATAATGAAAGAAAGTATAGATAAAGTATGAACGAATACTACCTGCATTGTTAGGAACCATCCATGAGTTTCTTTTGGCTTGAATTTATCGTATACCCCATCTTAAAGGCTCTTTGGTTGCCTTGTTACTTTCAACAAATAATCATAAAAAACCTAAAAACTTGATATTCTGTAAAACATGTTTTTAATAGGAAAAAGAAATAGGGGACACCCATTTTTCAAGTTTGATGACCTGGCAGTTTCTACAAAACCAGATTTGTGTAGAATAACCGAAGCAAGCATTTTCACAAATCCTATTACTTTAGGTTTTGTATAAACCCAATATAGTAAAACTTGGTACCCAAACAACCCCTTAGTATCTCTGTTCATCTTGCAAAGTAACCCTAAAGTGCTCCAATATACCCATGCAGAGGACTGTTTTATTTGACATCATGCTAACTTTGAAGTTTACATCTCTGCTTTGAGGAAACAAAGATGAAATTCAAAATTACAAACAGAATGAAGATAAGGATATTATAAGTATCTCCTATCCAGTCTATCAAATATGAAATACAAGACTTGCAATTGAAACCTCCATCATACCCATTAGAATCACAACTAGCTTGCCAGAACTTGGAAAAGCAAAAAACTTAATACGACAATAACAGAACTAGACCATTTGATCACGCTAGCATATATATTCTCTGCAATCAAACAAAGATCACTAAGAATTCTTAGAAGTAATACGGTAACACACCTTTTCAATTGACTCATCTTTGAGGTTCCTCCAATGTCCATATGCTTTTTGCCGAATCTCATCAGCTGTTCTAAATTGTTCTTGTAGAACCCTCAAATGCCGGACTTTATCATCATATTCTTTCCATGCCTCTTTTGCTTTTATTTCAGCTTCTGATAAATCAGCCTTGAGGGAATCCAGTTCCTTCTTCAAAGTCTGCAAGAAACCAATATAAAAGACTAACTACATCGAATATAGTAGTAGTATCATGAGAAAATCACATTTGCAAATAATATATACCTTGAAGCTCTCTTCAATCTGGTCTCTTTGGTCAAATGCCATATCAATCTCTGATTTTGAGCCCATGTTGGAAGATAACTGTTCACGGCGTTGTCTCAGTTGCTTAATATTAAGCAGATGTTGTTTCTCTTCTTTCAAACCCATTGTCGAATGCTGAAATTCACGGTCCATTGCTTCTATCTACATACATAAGCAACACACAAATGAAGAAATTAGAAGATGAAAAAACAATAATGAATGTTTTTGAATGAGAACAAGACCTTACCTTATTATCAATTTCTTCAATTGAGGTTGCATTCTTGATCTTGTTAAGTGTTGACTGGACAGACTCTATTTCTTGTCGCTTAGCACTATATGCGCCCCTTACAGCTTTCTCTTTTGCTTTTGCAGTTTCTAACTTTTCCCGGTATTCATTACAAGTTGCCTGAAAGAAATGTTATAGTTCCAGCATAAGTGGACAAAAATGAAATAAAAAATTCAAAAGAGTAGTATGGTATCTGTAAGCATTCACTACCTTTTTCTTTTGAACTGAAACTCTAATAGAATCCCTGCTTTGTGTCTTCTCTTCTAGTTCCAATTTAGCATGCTGTATTTGCGTCCATAGCTCATCATCAGTGAATCTAGGGACTCTAATTATATAACATGGCTGTTTTTTTGCCACCTGTATATCCATCCCCTCCCTGTCAAGAGCTGCGCCACTAGGATCCTCTGGTGGGGCCTGGATCACTTTGACTGCTTCAACTTCCTGACAAATAGATTCTTCGTCATCACCCTTCCTTGTGGCTTGGTCATCTTCAACATAGCTGGCCAAATATTCACCACTTTCTGCAGAGTCATTTCCAATCCTAGAGTCTGATTCCATTGCAACAGCATGATTCTCAATTTCCATGTCATTGCAAACTTTACTCTCTAACGTATCATTATTTGAACAAACTACCCTGCTTTCTGCACTTGGAACCAGAGAATTTTCAATTTCGACTCCACTATTAATAGATGTCTTTATTATTTCTGATTCTACATCTGCAGCACTCACAGGACCTGATGGTCTAGGCTCATCTGCGCTGTGAATGACTGTCTCAGTTTCTGTGGGGCTGTTTTCACCATTCTCAGAAGATTTAGTGGTGACTTTGGCTTCTTTCAGAAATTCCAGGTCACCAACATGGTACACACTTGAGTTTTTGGAGCTTTCTGGATCACCACTTGGTTCAGCTTCCTTCACCATGACATCAAGATGAGAGGTAATGCTGGCTTCATGACTTTCAGCAGATTCACTGCTTTCTGATTTTTGTAAACTGGTTTCGCATTGGAGTTCTGAAGCCGCTGCATTTTCGGCCGAGCACTCGTCAGATGGACCTTCTTCAGCCTCATTTGACAGCCTCACCTCCTCATACTCAACAGGAACAGATTTGGAAGCCAGAGTCTCTGTGACCAGACTCTCAGGCTTCTGTTCTTCTCCTACTTTCACTATTGGTTCTGGTTCATCTTGGTCACTGGCAACCTCAGTCTCCTCTTTCGACTCTACTTCAGCAGATTGTAATTCTGCTTGGTCTTTTATCTCTGAACCCAGAGTCAAGGGCTCCTGTATGTCTTCCTTCTGAACAACTACTTCTGATTGCTCTTGGTCGTTCCTCTCTTTTGAGGCAATCTGGGGCTCCTGTGCCTCCACCACAACAGCTGAATTGGCTTCCACTTGATCATGAGTGCCTCTGGTGGCAGTCAAAGCATCCAGGTTTTGCACTTCAACAGGTGATTCCGATTCCAATTGGTGCTCAGTCTCTGTAACCAAATTCTCCACCTCTGACTTCGATTCTGCTTGGTGGTCGGACTCCATACTGACAGACATATACTCCTGCTTTTTTTCTACTTCAGGTGATCCTGATTCCAGTTGGTCTTTGGTCTCTGCACCTACGTCCAATTTACCTTGGTGGTCAGTCTCTGTAACCACAGTCTCAGGCTCTTGCCTTTCTTCATCAGTCTCTGTCATTGCGGTCTCCAACTTCTCTTGTATTTCAGCAAGAGATTCTGGTTCTGCCTTGAGCTCGGTCTCTATAGCGACGATCTCCTCCTTCCGTTCTCCTAATTTCACTTCATTGTTAGCTAAGCCATTATTCCACTTTGAGTCACCAGGCCCTCTACTTTCCTCCTCCTTGCGCACCTCCACCTCCGCCACGGCATTTGTCTTGAATTCCATGGTTTCCTCCTCAGCCGAGTCACTCACCGCCGTCTCATCTTCCCGATCTTCCACCCCTGTTGCAGAATTCACAACAGAATCGACACCCTCCTTGCGATCACCTCCCATCTCTCCATCCGCTTCGCGATCTCCGAAGGCCACATCCACCAACAAGGAACCCACATTCGCCGGCGGGCCGCCGCTCTCCTCGGCGACCACGGGATCCGCTTCCCCGCGAGGATCGAGATCCCTCCCAGCTGGATTATCCGAATCCTCGTTCACCATCACAAAAGAGCCCTCGCTGCCGTCCCGTCCGTTCTCCTCCCCCTCCCGGCACGCAATGCCGTTATGACCTTCTTTCCGCTTCCGATCTCCCTCCAACACCACTTCCAACCCCACCCTCCCCTCGGATTCCACCTTCTGCCCCTCGCATCCACCATTACACTCCTTGGAATCCGCCGTCATTGCTCAGACCCAGATGAAAGGACACCAAAATCACAAAAAAAAAAAAAAAAACCCCGAAACAAACACCGATCGCGGATAGAAACGGAACCAGATCGAGAAAAAAAAAAATCAGATCTTTCGAGATCGAAGTAAACTTACGGTTCCCGGCCGGTGCCGGTACCAGCGGCGCGGCCTCCGGCGAAATCGAAGTCGGAACTCCGAATTCGAGATCCGATGGCCGGATCTGGAGCTCCGGTCGCCGGATGGGAAACGATCCGATACGTCCTCTGTAGTGGTTTATGATTAGGGCCTGGATATGGATCGAAAACGAGACGGACAGAGTGAGAGAGCCGCGGAGGGATTTAAAAACAGGAGCTGTTATTATATTGGATAGAACGAATACTTAAAGAAATTTAATTTTAACCCCTTTCTTTCCGGAAAAAAAGCTATTTTAAATAAAATCCGTTTTTAAGATAAGGTGGAAAAGGGTAAAGAAAGAAAATACTAACAAAGCGGAGGGGTGGTACGCGGTTTCGGCGATATTTGTCGCCTTTCTAGCCTGGAACGGTGGTTGTGGATGCGGTCCACCTTCACTCAGCGGCTGCGTGCCGTTGGATCGTGAGTCTTGTAGCAACTAGCGGTCCCCCTACCGTCTGATCCATGTTCTCTTAGCGGGGCCCGAACACAGATCTAATCTCAGCGCACACCGCCGCGGAGTTCGTAACAAACAACACGAAACTCAAAGTCTGAAGTGTATTGCAGCTGGATCGGGAGACGAACTCGGTTTTCCGCTGTGTGGTGGATCCAAACCTGGCGCTTTCACGAGTACACGGTGCTTTTGGGGCGTGTGATACGGATCATGAGTTGGTACGATGATGAGACTCGCTTGTCAGCTTCTGGAAGAGGCCTACTTGAGGGTTGCTCTTCCTTTGCGATAAGGGTGAGGATGGGTGGGTTACAGCCATTGTTAGCACAAGAGCATGACGGCCGGTGTGACAGTTAGCTCTCCTCCTGACCCTTTCACATTAGGATAATATTATGGAAATTTCATCACCATGTTTAGCAGCTAAGATAAGTTTATCATGTACGTGTTCCAAGGTTAAGCATCCACCTCTTAGAAGGAAGCTAGGTAATATTGCGTTTTTTATTTGAGTTTAGGCCAAAATATTGGATGCATGGTTTAGTTCCAGTAGTGCAATTTGGTTAGCCTATTTGATCATGGACTCGATTCAGTATCAATTACCTAATACCACGATGTATACATATCTGAACGGGTACATATCTTGGGGACGACATTTTTGCAACTTAGAAGGGTGAGTTTGACATGGGTATGTTAGTATTTACGGAAGAAAAAATAAGACATATGTGTATATTTATATAATTTTAAAAATATTTAAAAATAATTTTTGTGGTGTATAGGATAAAATAAAGTTTGTATAATAAATTAATTATAAATATTATAAAATAAAGTTAGAAAGTTTGGTCTGGAAGGTGGATGGATCCACTGCTCCAAAGAAGATTTGGCCCCCTTCTCGTGCGAAGACTGATGGACCACACGCTCTTTTCAAAGGTACAACCTGTAAGCCAAAAATTTTAATGCCCGTCGATGGCACGATCTCGAACGGACGCTGATCAGCTCGTCTTCAATCCAAAAAAAATTAAAGTAGAAAAATTGAAAAGAGAAAAAACTTTAAAAATAATATTAGAATAGTGAAATATTAGAGAGAGATATTTGACTTATTTATAGCCTCACAACTCCAGAGAAAATCTCCAAAATATCCTCAAACTAGCCATTATGGCAGTTACAAAATTTAATTCAAAATTAATTAAAAATTAACCATTATCTTATTAAATAAGAAATGAATAAAATGGCCGTTTTGATCGTTATAAAATTAAATACATAATTAATAAAATAAATAAATAAATAAATAAAAATTATGGAAACATGCAGACCCACACGTGGCGTGCATGCAGATCGTGCACGTTGCATGCGAGGAAGGGGCAACCTTTTTTATTTTATTATTTAATGCATGAAAACACTAACAATCCCTCTCAAAAATAAAATAAAAAAATAATATTATTATATTCAGTAAATAATATAAAATCTTTGGACTTTTACTGTGCTTCGTTCAAGTACCTTCTAGGTTTGAACTTGTATTTAGTATAAAATATATATTGTATGAAGATAAGTTGATCATAATGCAGGATAACACTATCTAGGTCATACGCTTGCCTTGATTTTCATGAGAGTTACTAGGATTTGCCCGGTCCCATAGTTGCGGCCTTACACTACTCTCACTAAGGTAAATCCTCCAAAAGTACGTGCAATAGAATCGTACCTCGCTGAATGATGTGGTATGCGATGAATGATTTCTAATTTAGTGGATGATTTAATTTGTTGAGCAATAATCCCTACGAACATAAACCTATTCAACCACAAGATAGCAAAGAGTTATATGAAGGAAAAACCAAATAAGGGATAACTCAAACTAGGGCTTCATGTTCATCCATGAAGATTGGACCTAAGGCTTGGGAGACCATCCTATCTAGGACATAGACCATTCAAATATTCAGACCTAAGAAATAAGAAGGGTTTCCTACCAATACTGATGTCTCACGTCATTAGTAGGGATTCAATTTCAGCACTCTCGAATTGAGATTGGTACTTGAAACTATCACTCTAAGAGATGTAGACCTCTGGCTTGAAAGGTTCCAAGGGCAAGACCAACTTTCTCTTCAACTCGTGATCTTGGGGAACCCTGGAAAGGAAAGGGATTAGAGACTTGAGATGACAAGAAGAATGAAAAAATACTAAAACTTCAAGGAAGAATAGTATGGTTGGATTGGATGGAGTTGGAGGAGATCAAGTTGCTTCATTTGGTGCCTGGAATGTAATCTCATTGGAATCCTTGAGCTGCAACTGGAGTTGGCGTCCCATGAAGGTAAGGGATGGTATCCAAAATCTATTGTAGAAGCTTCTTTGAAGATTGAAGTTGGCGGGCTTGAAGAAAGGAGATGGTGGAGGAGCTTTGGTTGGGATTTGGGAGAACTTCTTTGGATGGTGGAAGGGCGTCTTCTAGCTAGAGTAATGGTGGGTTTAGGAGAAGATTAGGACGGCTAAAGGATGGTTTTGTGAGCCTCTCACCCGCTCTCTCGGATGATATATTGCTTATCACAAGTGGAATAAGAAACTTTTTTAATTTTCATTTATCAATATCCTTTACAAGGGGTTTGGAGTGGTATTTATAACCTCTTCAAAATCATTTGAAATTTTGAATTCAAAAGGAGGTTACATAAATCATGGAGAGATAAGTGGGGAAGTTGAAACTATCCTTGATTCATGCCTTGATCATGGAGAGATAAGTGGGGAAGTTGAAATCATCCTTGATTCATGGCTTGAATGCTTGGTTGGCCACCCTCTTTGAATTCAAACCTTGGCCGACCAAGATGGAGTGAGGTGGCCTCATGAGGTGGCTTCCATGTGGGCTTGGGAGATGAGGTGTCTCCATATAACTTTGATGATGTGGTGCTCCAACTTGGCAAGGTTTGTTGAAGTGATTTACCTCACCTAATCTTTATGTCTTCATGCTTTATTTGAACTCAAATCAAATCAAACTTGAACCCAACTTGTAAATTCACTAATTACAAGACCAAATTGACCTTAATTGGACTGAAAAGACCAAATTGAAATAAGCCCAACCCTAATTACAGGACTCAAACTTGACCAGAGAAACAAATTTTCCTATTTATAGGACATATGTTTAACAAAAGAAATAAAATTGAAATCAAAAGTGGCATTGACTCAATCAATTGAAATTCCTAATGAATTTGGCTTGATAAAATTGGATTGAAGCTTCTTTCGAATTGTGGTGCCCGCACCACTGAACTTACAGTCTTGGATCTATTAAAAGCTATGCTCAACTTAACTGTTATAATAGAGCACCACACCATAGGGATGGGATGGAGATAGACTTCTAAAAATGATGCTCCCATACATCACCTCAGAGATCGTTTCCCTTAGAACTTTAACCATGGGATTGCCATGACGGAAGGGATCCACTCTGATGTCTCAGATACCGTAGCCTTCACAAGGCTTTTGATCAAAAGACTTGTCTAACAGTAAATAACAGTCTACAAAGATTGATGTCAATTATATATCCATACAGTTCATATCCCTAACTAATGAACCAACATAAATTATGCAAGTATAATATAGTACAGCAATTGTTTCATATAATATAGGGCCACATGTTTATATTATTTGTAGATCATAAATTTGATCAATGAAAATATGGATCAATCATAATGGCAATTATAAGGGTTCCTGCTAATATCTGTTGACAGAAATTAAATATATGCATCGCAAACAATAAATATAACTATATCATAGCTACCATTATCTGACATTGCCATTATTTCATCATATACATGCTAACTTTGAATAATAAAATCATCAAATATATGATTCAAGAAAACATAGCACTGTTTTGTTTCTATACTGGTAATGATTATTCTGTTGTAAAAATGTTCAACTATAAAAGTAGATTTTCTACTTTACCTTTTCTTAACCTCATGACTCATTAATAGTTATGACTTTTACTAATATGTCATTTGACAGGAGTATAAATTTATTACAAAATTAAGTCTATAAATGAGTGTAAATAAACAAGGATTCCTCTTGACATGGATGCCATGATGGCATTTCACATAACATTGATGTTCTCAACAAACTTTTGAAATCAGATTATAAGAGAAGAGATTATTCATTATTTGTAAATCAAATGCATCCTCGTACCAAAAATTTAATATCAGCCAAAAACATGCTTGATGGTATAGATGATGGATTTATGTTATATTTGTGGTCATTTCACTAGTTTACATTTCTGCCCGTGCTTGCTATTATATCAATCTCTATTTTATGATACTGCAAGCTATTTAAATAAAATGTGTAGTTTTATATTTTTATGCTTTGAAATCTAATTTCATGTATAGATTTACCAAAATCTACTCTCTAAGTAGATAGGAACTTTAACTCTTTTGGGCCAAACTCTATATCTTTAATTCAATTTTAACGTGATGTATTGAGAATTCCTATACTTCTCCCATCTAGATGGCTTTCTAGTCCAGGCACTAATGATATTACTTCTTAATTTCAAATGTATGACTTTTGAAGGAAAAGGTGTTAGAATTGAGTATGCTATAGGCTTTGATCTTGTTACCAAAAAATGTTGTAGGTAGTTAGAATATCAAAACATACAAAAAAGAGATGGGTTCTCTGGTTAAATAATTTCACATACTTATGCACTGATGGGGGATGTACTGGATACAGAAACAGCTTGAACATGCATATGTACATATTGCTAATGGACTCCTAAGTCTTGCTAATTGCTATCCAAACAGTTCACATACAAATCCATAACAGTATTCTAAGGATAAATTTTCTCATGCAAATTTTCTTTAGATTATTAGTATTTAGAGCAGAAAAAATACAGATGTATGTATATATTTATATAATTTTAAAAATATTTGAAAATAATTTTTGTGGTATGTGTGGCAAAACAAAGTTTGTGTAACAAATTAATTGTAAATACAATAAAATAAAGTTAGAAAGTCTGGTCTAGGAGGCAGATAGATCCACTGCCTTAAAGGAGATTTGGCCCCCTTCTCATGCGAAGATTAATGAACCACACGTTCTCCTTCAAGGTACAACCCGGAAGCCAAAAACTTCAATGCTCGTCGTGGCATGATCTCGAATGGATGTTGAACACTCATCTTCAGTCCAAAAAAATTTTAAAATTAAAAATTGAAAAGAGAAAGACTTTAAAAATAATATTGAAATAGAGAAATATTAAAGAGAGATATTTTGGATGCCTTGAAAGGCTGGGGTAGTAGAGAAAATCTTCAAAATATTCTTAAACTAGCCATTATGACAGTTACAAAATTTAAATCAAAATTAATTAAAAATTAATCATTATCTTATTGAATAAAAAATGAATAAAATATATATTATGACCGTTATAAAATTAAATACAAAATTAATAAAATAATTAAAATAAAAATGATTAAAATAAATAAATAAATAAATAAAAATGATGGAAATATGTGAACCGGCATGCAGCATGCACGTAGATCGCGTGCATTGCATGCGCGAAAGGAGGAACCTTTTTATTTTATTTTATTTTTTTAACGTACGAAAATGCCAACAGGGGATGGACCAAATTTTGCATGGATGTGCCACATTGGATCGAGCTTTGTTTGCTAGTACAATCTGATGGGTAAGAGTAGGGAGTGATGTCGTAATGTAGTTAAGTAACCAAGGAGGTAGTGTGTTGGTTACGAGGCAAATTAAATAAAACTACGATTATTGATAGGCCCCTCAAAAAGGGAAGATGAATATGTCATCCATCTCCTGGCCCTTTCAAACGATAAACTAAAGATTTGATACTCAAATAAAAAAAAACACTGTAAACCATGTCCTTGTCTCCCAATTGTTGCTTTCTCCTCGCCTTTCTTTCGAAGATAAGCCGGAAATACGCAGTTAGGCACAAATTTTGCGTCTTTTTCCATGTCTCATTAGAAAAATCCATGCACCAATGAATGATGAAATCTTGGCAGGATGAGCAATTTCCAGGTCATCAGACCGATCCATAGCCCGATTTTCTCGTGGACCAGATTGGTCATGATCCTCCACAACCTTGATCGTAGGAATTTTCAACAAATGGAAGCCTTTGGTTGCTTTGGTTTGAAAAAGTGTTCGAAGCCAAATGATATCTTCTGACCGATGAAAGGTGGGGGAGTTTCGTGAAGGGAAGGGGGGGACTGTTCTTCTATCACTGTGACATTCGATGGTAACGGTTTCATCTACGCTAAAGACCATTTCAGCTTTGACCAATTATATTTAAGAAGAATAAATATAGCAATGCAAAGCCTCTGCCAAACCAAAATCAAAACGCAATTGCTTTCACCAGCTCCATTTCCATCCCATTCCAAATACAGCTTTCGTTCCTTTTCATGATTAAACTTAGGTAACCGCCCCACGTGCCATTCGGACTGAGCCAGGAGAATTATACTTTTCTAGGTAGGCTTTTCTTGACTGGAAGGCTATGTTATGATAGGAGAGGATCATTAATTTCATATTGGTTGTGAGTTAAAGATAATTCTAATTTATATAGAAAATGATAACCCTCCCGCATGAGGCCGATGGATTAAAGTGGACAATAATATGTGCTGTGCGATGCACCGCATGCTACAGTGCACCGCGAGTACAATGATCTCTAAAAAGACACCCATGAATCTGAGATTAGAATTTCATGAAGTAACTTGGAGCTCGACTCGATTTAAAAAATTCAGGCTCAAAACTCGGTTCAAGATCGATTGAAATTTAGTATCCAAAACTCAAGCTCGGCTTAATTAAAAGAAAAAGAAGCAATACTCAAGCTCGATTCGGCTTGAATATTAGCCGAACTATATTCGAGCTCGAGTTCAAGCTCGAAATTGAAGCATAATATATTTATAATGTATATAAATATAAATATAAATATAAATATATATATATATATTATAAATAAAGATAAAAATATTAAAAATATATATGAATTTAAATAGGTTCATGAGCTTTAGCATCTTATTATTCAAGCTCAATTCAAAAAACTATTTGAGCTATTTGTGTACGACTCAAGCCCATTAGTAGTCGAATTTGAACTTAAGCGAGCTCAAGTAGCTTGTAAGAGGCTCAAAGCATTCCTGTTGATAACATTGTCACATGTTTGGAAGCTAAAATTTACAAGGGATTGATGTTTGGAATTGTAAATAAAAAATATAGCATTTCTATCTAAATAAATGCATGAAAGGCATCTCACACGAAAATAACAAAGACATCAACATCACCTATTAATATCAATTGCTTAACGATTTGTTATAAATTCATCAAAATTTAGAAAAAATTAAGAATTCGAAATATAGTTCTATTATCCGAGAAATAGAGAAAATAATTTTTATTATGGTGTGAGAGCATCATTAGTCTTATATTAATTGTGAGTCGAGGGGGACTCTAGGAAGGGACCATCATTTCCAGGTGAGATGTCTTTTAGATTGGAATTCAAGGAGAAAAAAACTGTAAGGCCCATGGACCAGAACGAACAATATTATTGAGAAATGTATCATAATACCAATCGTCTAACTTGTAGATTGTAGTATATTTTATAATTGTATATAAATTATTATCAATAAATGTTATTTGACAGTTCATCACATTGCATCTTTCCCTGTAATTTTTTTTGTGATGGAATGTTTAAAACTATCTTTAGTACAATAAAGAGAGAATTTATTGTGTAGTTCTTAAAACTGTTCGCGACTAAATGATAAGTTATTAAAGGACGATAATGTATCGAGTGTAGGTCATTGTATACTATATAAATTGGTTGTCCTTTTAACAAAGGAGTATGAAGATAATGGTATAGTATGCAGGTAAAGTGTATGATATTTCACTAAACATGACCCACCTGTGGAATACTCTTCTGTCAAGTATTGCTTGCGAAGGGATACGTATATGTATCCTTAAACTTAAGATCACTAGCTTGTAAACAATTCACTGTACTTTGATGCCTGACTACCTAAATTTCTAATCCAGTGATGAAAGATTTCTGGGTACAGTTAAGTACTTGTGAAGTCAGTGTGTGAGTCTAGATGAGATTGACCTCTTCAAGTGTTGGAGTGAATGTCTTATTGTATTTCAATTTAGCAAAATCTTGACCAGGATAGTTCTTGTAAGGAGTCATAAGACTTGCAAGATTGAGACACATTATAAATGAACTGTTTAAGCGTTGATAATTAAAATCTAAAGTCATCCTTAGTATTGAGAGTCAAAGAGATGAATTATATGGTAAACATATGCTGGAGGTTCTTAAATATTATTCTGCAATAATTTGACCTATCCAGATATCGGGTACCATTACTGCATGGTCACATCGATTGGTATAGGAATTATTCCTGTACTATTGACTTAGTGTTCGAACTTATGGGATCATATATAATAAGAGTTTTTACCTGACTTGATGATTTATCAATGATTGTGAATCATTCCTGGGATCAATTATCAATATGATTGATGATTGTTCTTGAGTCGATACTTCTGTGAGTCGATATTTTGGTGAGTTGATACTTGAGATTTTTCTTCATATTGACTTATCAATGTTGCAAATATTGTGATAATTTTTTTTCACTAAAAGTTGATGGATTATTGGAGGATTAATTAGTAATTAGATTGTTGGTTAGTTCAATTTGATTGAGCTATGAGATTTGGGTTAAAACTAAATATAATTTAGTTTGAGTTCAAGTTGAGTCCAATTGGATTGAACTATAGCATGCACCCTAGTCCTATCTGAATTTAAATTTTGAATTCAAACTTAAATTAGTTTCTGAATTTGAATTCAAACTTAAATTTTGAATTCAATTTTGAATTTAAATTTGATCTTGAATTTTGAATTCAGGTTAATCTTAACTTTCTAACCTTTCTTCCCTTGTCTCTCCCTAACTCTCTAACCTCCTAACCACTCATGGGCACCTCATTAAAAGGGATTTGCTGGTGGGCGTGTGGGAAGGCTAAGAGAGAAAAGCTGAAAGGCTTTCAACCTAAGAGAAAAAAATAGAGTGGAAAGGAGAGGAAAGGGATTGGGTGTGAGCTACCTAGTATCAGGTTTTGGGAAGAGTAAAAAGGGAAAGGATTTTTTAGCTTCTTCTTCTACCGCATCCTCTCCTTCAAAAGTTCTTCTTTGACTCCTGGAGTGTCCTGATATTTGAAGAAGAAGAAGATTAGCTTCGAGGTTTTAGAAAGGAGCTAGCACTTTGAGAGGACTGTTAAGATGGAGCTTCTGTGTGGATCATCTGTAGAGGCCAGACATCATGTATGGCTTGCAGAGTTTTCATTCCTTAACCTTCTTGCAGTGACGATTGTCGTTCTGCATAAAGGTAAGGAGTTCTAAACTCTTTTGCATCATGGATGTGACTTACGGTGTAGCAACAATAAATAGATATGATTATCAAATGTGATATGTGCATTCTCTTTTACATTTTAGCTATTATTTATATGTAACATATTCATGCCATGATCCTTTCTGTAGGTTATTTATAGATATGATCTAATGAATGTGTAGATTAATATGATTAATCTAGTTATTTTATTGTCTAATATTTAAAAAAAATTGAAAATACATGCATGAAATAGCATAGGTTTTCCATCAAATATCTTATGCATCAAGCTTGAGACTATGATGAACCTGCAACTGCGAAGCACTTTTTATTCATACGCACTCCCCCAGGAGTTGTGGTGATAATAAGGAGGAGAGCACCTCTTGCCCATTTTACATGAGGGGACAAAATTGTGAGGTCCATGGACCAGAGTAGATAATTTTTCATACGTCGAGTTATGAGCACCTGGCTATCATAATTTTAATAATACTCTTTCCATGATGAAATTGTATAAAAAAATCATGTGTAATAGTTTGAAAAAATATTGTGGCAATAATCATAATGAACCTTTCTTAGAAGCAGCCTTTGCATTTGGAAACAAGCATCCCAAGATGATCATGGTTATGCCAAACTTATGCAATAAATTATTAGCATCTTATTTTAAATGTGCCCGAGAATTTTGGCCTTGGCTAATAGGATGAAATTAGAGGCTTTACATCTTTAAACTTCAACCTCATTAAAATTATCAGGCAACAAGTATGTTGAAAGGTCTGTATATAAAATGCAGGATCTGCTACGGTGCTCCAAAGATAGAATCATCTTGTTTTTAACAATCTTTTTTTAAAATTAAAAATTCTGGAAATTTTACCTAATATTAATGATCAAGATTTATCTATATATAGCCAGCGATGTGGATGGCTGGTATGATAATTTTATTAAAATCTAGGATTATTTTGTTATTAAAAAAATTTAGATCCATAAATCCCATCACACTTGGGGGGTGCTTAGAGAGCCATGGGCATGGATGTCGGAGGAGCCACAGGCCTGTGGCTAGTGAGGCATGGGGGGGGGGGCAGAGGAGCCACGGGTTAGAAAGGAAGGGGGTAGAGGAGCTGCAAGTTGTTGAGGGGCATATGGGACGTTGAGGAGAGAGAGCCTGCATGGGTAGTGGGGGAGAGTTGTGGCTGGATGAGGATGCGATAGGGGTGTGGTCGATTGGCGACAGAGGATGAGGTTAGGATCATGCATGGTTGACAAGCAGCATGCAGTAGGAGGCATTGGTGATGGGCAACGAAGGAGCCACGGGTATAGGTGGGGATGGGGTGAAAAAAAAAAAGAAAAAGGAAAGAAATTAAAAAAATAATAAAATAATTTTTTTTAAAAAATAGTGATATTATAATTTTTTTAATATATTTTTTATAATAAAAAGTTATAAAGGAGTATTGTTATAAAATCTTAAAATATAATTATGGGGTACAAGACCCTAACAATGACTTTGGAACTTCTACTGTCCCTTGATGCATGTGTAATAACTCAGATTTTTAGACCTATGGGCCAGCCTAACCCATGGTCCATCCATGCCTAGCATATGTGGGTGGAGAAGAAGACTCCATCTTCTACCCTCCGACTCTGTCGGACATCGAAGAACTTAGGGCATGCCAAGCTCAGAATAAACCCTAGGCTCTCGCCTATAAAAGTCTGCTATCTTCTCCTTCGGACTCCATAAAAATCCCGAGAGGTTCCAAGCCTTTTCACATGATTTTTTTTGGATTTTTGCCGAAAAAGGATAGCCGGACCGCACTTAGAGCCTCATCAGACTTGGGTAAGGGCCCTAAGCCCTCGATCCCCTTCCCTCCTTGGTCCTATGGCTATCGTTTTATTTTGATTGGAGCCAGCAAGTTGTTGAATCCCATGGTTGAAAGAAGGGTGCCCTGTTTTCAGTTTTTTTTTTTTTTTGTTTATCACTGCTGGCCATTGGTTTTGACTGGACTTTGCTATTTCCCAAATTCCTCTAAGGTCGTATGTTGGAGCATGGCCATCGGTTAGAGGCTTGGCCATGATCTAGGCTAAGTTTTAAATGATTTTTCCTTGGCTTCTTTTCTTAATTATTCTTGTCATCTTCTCTCGTCGTTCAACAACAACTAAGAACCGTACTAAATCGCTATAATTATGAACTATCCTGTTGGGATATCCTGGTTCAGCTACGAATCGAGCTCTGGCTTGACTGGCCAAAGTCTTTTTTTCTTTGAACCACGAACTTTGGACCAGAAAAAGGCCAGATCAACTATGGGCAAAAAAAGGCTTCTCACCGAACTACGATATCCGAATGACAGAACTTCGGACGACGTCTTCGGCTTTGATCGAAGACCAAGTTTCTTGCCGACTTCCGAAGACATGCTCTTCGGTCCTAGCCGTAGACATGATCTCCGGCCCTGGGGCAAATGCCAAGTCTTCGGCCCATGTAAAGGGAAAATCCGAAGATGGGACCACAATCTGGCCCATATAGGCAACCGTAACTAACGGTTACAATCGACACTCTCCATGCCACGATCATGGCACGCAACTTCAGCTGCCACGCCTCCGATCTGGCCGGAACCACTCAATGAAACCCACGATCGCCAATCATGGAAGAAATTGACTCCCCATAATCATCGGAAAAAGAGCGGGCCGCAGACTGGAGGTCTCCTTTTAAATGGTGGTAAGAACAATGGGAATGGAGATACGCAAACGCTCACATACACTCACGCATACTCTAAGAGCTTTTCTTTAATACTCTTGACACCCTTCCCCATTTTGTGGCTGGGATCCGCCACTGACTTAGGCATCGGAGTGTCCCCCGCCGGAACAACTCTGCCACGACTTCTTAGCATTTTTTAAGCTCCCTCCTGGATAAGGGGAAGTAAAAAAAATTCTTGATGGCGAGAGGAAAGACTCAAATAGCTTCTACAAGCCGAAGTCGTGCTCCGTCTCAGGGGGCGCACCCTCGGGGGAGAACGATGTCCCACCTCCCATAGTTGTTGTGGGACTACAGTAATTCGAAGCCCTTGTGAACCAGGTCACCAATCTCACGTCCATGGTTCAAGACTTTCAGAACAGAGCCTTTCCGATGGGAAACCCACCGGCCACCTCCAGACATAGCTCTCGGTCCCAAAGAAAGAGAGCCCCACGGGAGGATTCTACGCATCCCTTACCTCGTTCTCGGCCCTCTCCTGAAGGCCGAACTTCGAGATTGCCTAGATCCATCGATTCCCGCAAAAAGGAAAAAGGCCTAGGCAAACTCCCTCACCCTCCTCCGAAAACTCCACTTATGTGGAGAGAGCGCCGAAGCAGACTCCCGATTATGATGGAAGATTTAGAGCCATCGAATCAGAGATGGCGAAGGCGCGTGAACAAAGAATACAGGATCTGAAGGATCCCGACGACTTGATTGTGGGTGATCTACGCCCACCATACACCGACCGTATCATGGCCGAGGTTATCCCTCGGCACTTCAGGGTTCCCTAGATGGAATCCTACGATGGCACCTCCGACCCCCTCGACCATTTGGGCAGCTTCAAGGCCCATATGATGATCCAAGGAGCTTCGGACACGATGTACTGTCTAGCATTTTCGGCTACTTTGAAGAAGTATGCTCGGATGTGGTACACGAGCCTGCGCCCAAGTACCATTGATTCTTTTTCCGAGTTAGAAAAATTGTATCTTGCATTTCAGGAACTGCCGCAAGACTCCATGGAATACGGACACACTATTCCTCCTTCACCAGAACGAAGGAGAAAGTCTGCGAGACTACATCTCCAGGTTTAATGCGGCCATGCTTGAGATCTCCGATCTCAACGAACACGTGGCCATGTCTGCACTGAAGAAGGGGTTTCGTACCTCCAGGCTTACCTTTTTCCTAGATAAGAAGTTCCCTAAAAGCTACGCTGAGCTCTTGTCAAGGGCTCAGAAATATGCCGATGCTGAAGAGCAGGCGGCAAATCGATGACTGATCGAAGGGAAACCCCTTCAAAGAAGAAGAATAACAGGGGACAAGGTCCCCAAACTTCTAATAACAATGGCAGCAGATATACAGACCGCCGAAGAAGCCCTCCCAGGCCTAGAGCATCGGAAGGAAGATTTGACTCCTATACCCCCCTCAACCTCCCTCGAGAAAAGATCCTCATGGAGATAGAGAAAGAAAACTATCTCCAACGGTCCAGTTCCATGAAGGCCTCCTCTTCCATGAGGAATAGGAGCAAATACTGCCGATTCTACCGGGACAACGACCACAACACTGAAGAGTGCATCCAGCTGAAGGATGCGATCGAGGATCTCATCAAGAGAGGGTACTTGGGGCGGTACATTGGTCGCCAAGGACCTCGGTCGGAAGCTACTGTTCCCCAACCACCTCCTGAAGAGGCCGAATTGCCAAATCAAAGGCCCACCAACGGAGGTGTGGGGATGATACACCGATCCACCAACTGGAGAAGGGATGAGAATGAAACCCCAAAGCGACTTAAAGACAACAACGCTATCCTCTTCTCCGACGACGACCTTGCGGGAGTTCAGCTTCCACATGATGATCCTCTTGTAATCTCGGCCGTAGTGGCCAATTATGATGTACAGCGAATCCTTGTTGATAATGGAAGTTCGACTGATGTCTTGATTTATGATGCATTCTCCAAAATGTGTTTGCCTAGACATCAACTATGAGGATCCCCCATACCGCTCTCCGATTTCGGGGGCAACCAAGTTTATGCCGAGAGAGAAATAGTGTTGCCTGTAACCCTTGGCACTGAACCTCGACAAAAGACACTGTCGATCAACTTCACGATGGTCCGAATCCCCTCAGCATACAATATTATTCTGGGGCGGCCTGCCTTGAACAAGTTCCGAACCGTGATCTCCTCTCACTACCTCTTGGTGCTCACATATGGAATAGCCTCCAGAAACTTATGCTTAAAATTGCTCTTACAAGCTATGCATAGAATAGTCTCCATGAGCTTACATGTGAAATAGCCTCTAGAAGCTTATGCTTTGAATAGTCTCCATAGGTTTATGTGTAGAATAGCCTCTATGGGCTTATGCATGGAATAGCCTCCAGGAGCCTCAACAAACTTATGCATGGGATAGTCTCTATGAACTTACACGTGGAATAGTCTCCAGGAGCTTATACCTGGGATAATCTCTATAGGCTTATACATGGAAATATGATTTACCAATCAGACATTTAGGCATGATTTAGTACTTCAAAGCTGGACAAGAATATGTTAGTAAAATCCGGAAGAAAATTGATGATATGATACATAAAATCAATTTTAAATAAGAGGTTTCTTGTGTTGGCATGTCATGCTATATCCCTTTTGATAAGATGGGTGTTTAATATATATTTAGGCGGTTATTTGAATTATTCTGGACATTTGATATGAGCCCCTATATATTATATTTATATTTTGATATTTCTTATTATTATTTTCAAATCATATTAGTACATTGACGTGGATATGCGAAAATTTTTACTAGATTGTAAAGCTCATTTTCTTTATTTTCTTTTTCTTCTTAGAGTTACGGGATGCTTATGGTTATGATTTAAATTGGTGGATGAAAGAATAAATAGATAGAGCATTATTGATAGCCGATCAAATGGTTGATGGATGATAGAATTTATAATTATACAACTTTTGCTAATTATTAAGAATTGAAAATATGATTATTTATGGATATCGGTATTGTAACAGATTTTAAGATCTTGCATATTTTTTAGGACCTTATCTTAGAGAATGTGCAGCCATGTAGTATGGCGAATCCGGATGCTGAATTCTGGGCATGATGGCATAAGTTTCTAGAAATGTGAGAATAAGTATGCCTTCGAAGGAAAGTTCACGTTGCCATTGATATACAAAAGGGAGGCCTATTTTCAGGACTGGAGCTGGGCCGGCCCAAAGCCCATTGCCTGGAACTGAGCTGGGCCAGCTCAATAAACTTCGGGCCGGCCCGAAATCTGTTCAGACTTCGGACCAAATTTTAATCATATCGGGCTAGACTTCGGGCTGTAAAATAGAGTCCATTTAATTTTTGGGCTAAAGAGATGCTTGGATTCGATCAAAAAATGCTTAAAATATGGTCCGAAACCCGATCCAATTTTGGACTGGATCGATCCAATTGACTTTGGGCCGGTTCAGTTCTAGCCCTACCTGCTTTTATCATCAGCCGGCCTTAATTATTGTGGCCATGCAATTATAAACTAAGTTGATAATTAGTCATTAACAAGAAGAAATATCTTTCCTCGCCATGGATAAAGAAGGTAAGTCATTGGTCTCTATGTTTCTACAACTGGTGAGCCAGCTGCCGTCCTGGTATTTGCGGTCCCCATATTCTTTTTTTGAAGGATTGCGGTCCCTATGCTTGTTTGGATCAAAGAAAAATAATTAATGCAGTAACATCCAAATTGCCAATAAAATCAAAGACGACCTACGTATCACGCTTTCAGAATAATCCATGTTCCCTACGTAAATAAGCACATGAGTACTCGATCGATGTGGAAAATGATACAATTCTCATAGTCTAGATATATACGACCCCAGATGAAGGCAGAAGGCAGAGATGTGTTGTAATGGTTCGATGGTAACTGTAGGTATTGGCTCAGATGGAGACACTTGGTATGAATTGTCATGCATAACTAGCTGTTTCTTAAATGCTTACTCAATATTTGCCCTGTTATTATTCCTTTAAAAGAAAATATTTTGCCATGTTCATATAATTCTTCAATAATTAGCTAGTTATGCATGAATGGTTGAAATGTTCATCAACTACTTACTTAACGTGTCACAGCTTTATCATAAATTGTCCATGGGCTTAATCATCAAGCTTTTGTGGCGCCGAATAAATGATGCCACGCATCATGTTCCTCCTTGCTGGTGTTCTTTCTATTTTTGACATCTCTATTTGTTATTTTTGCATGTTCCTGCTAGATATAGAAGTTCTTTCACATCCTTCAATTAATCTAATAAAATAATTTCTCCTAAAATCTCTCCCCGCCACCTCTCCATTCCAGCAGTGGATTCTGTTAAAAAAAAAATCCAATATGCACTCTGATCTTTCTTGCAAAATCAATTATAAAGCTAATTTTTTACAAAATTACCTCCGGGTAATATATATATATATATATATATTCAAATTCATCACCAAAATTACTGCATTTTGCCTAATTCACTAAATTTGTCCTCACCAAATTACTTCTGAATAACTAGCCACGTCATCATGACACATGAAGAGTTTCCACGCATAAAATCAATGAATGATGGAGCTAATAAGCTACATATATGTAAAAATTTATCTGTCCACACTCCAAAGGGAGCTAAATAGTAATGCAGAGAATATTACCAGACACAAGCAACACAGCAAACCAAGTAAAAAATCATTGAAATTAAGCATAGAACCATCTAAGCATGCATATAAATGGGGCTACACTTCCTTGTATAGTGTAAATTTATCAACAGAGAATGAGGTTGACATTTTATCAACTTACTCCTAATTTTCTGCATCAAAGATGGGACAAAGAGCCGTGGAAATTGTGGGAATTTCTATGTTAGACAAAAGACCACGTGAATTGAGTATCATAACCAGCAAACCTGTCATACGATCTATGAAAAAAAAATTCTTTACGTAACTATCGATATATAATATCCTACAGCCAGCATACATACTTGATACCTGTTAAACGTTCAGGTAACATATGAAAGGAAATGCTATTCTGATTGGTTGATACGACAGTGGGTGAAGTGGGGAAATGAAATAGTTTTTATGACAAAGATGGATTGGATCTGTTGGAGAAAAGACCAGGAATTGCATTACAGATCAACACTTTTTCTCGGTGGAAAAAGAAAAAAGAGGCACAGATTGAATGTCTAAGCATCTGTAAAGTAGCATAAAAGCAAGCCTCCGTTTAATTAAAAATCATCTACTCCTTTGCCAACTGGGCTTTGGCTGGGAAAAAGATGAATATACTGAAGAAATTACCGAAAACTGTGTTCTAGCAGGTAATCGAAGCTAGTGTTTCCACTTAAGAGATACAAGAATGACAGCAAGTTCATGGGATTAATGTGCATTAGAGTACAACAAAAAATAATTTTAGGAATGTTGCAACTAGGACTCTTGAGGATTTACCTGGTTGTCCAAGTTCGAACTGGTATATAGTGAACCATGGTGATCCGGGGGTTGCTTCAACAGTCACACCTCTTACCTGTTGCGGAACGGATTGCAGTGAAATATGAAGTTCACAAGAAAAGAAAGGAAAAACCTGGTAAAAGAAATCAAGCACAAGCACAGCACAAGGAATTACGTGGTTCGGAGACTCCTGCTCCTATTTTCATGACCGCACAAGAACAAATCTCTACTATAAAAAAATTTACAGGAAGTTTTACGGGATGTTCATCCCAGCCCTCAAACAAGAAAAAGAAAAGAAAAAAATAAAAAATATTCCAAAAAATATCACTCGCCCGCGTGCACGCTGGGCCGTGCACGTGGTTCTGTGCTGGGCCGTGCGCCAGCCCGTGCTTGCGCGGGTCGGGCCAGGCCATTTTTTTTCTTTTTGGTTTCTTTTCCTTGAGCTGGGCTACTGGGTTGCTGGATAAGACTACACTCCTAACATTATTAACCAAAGATTTATATATGTCATATATATAGTTGATCAACTTTGTTTCCCTTTGCACCATTTTACTCGGCTACTCCGCTTTCACCCTTGTGCTCTAATACCATCACTCATTCATTATAGTTTCTCTAGATGGGAACTAGAAATTTGCTAAAATTTGGGCTTTCATAGCTGATGCCCGACATGATGAAACTTATACGGAAGACTCTATTTCATAGATATGCATGATAGAGAATTACAGATTAACATTAGCTAGCAGTACTAGATATTACTTATCAAAATAATTTGGTTCTTCAAAATGATTATTTTAAATATTGGAAATTATTGGTGGACATGTTATTACTAATAGATCCTTTTCAGAAGTCTGGGATGTTTATTCTCCTAAATTTATGCCTTTGGCAGACCTGACATGAACCATCATGGGAATTGATTGGATTTTAGTTTAACTCATGGACTAGAAGCTAATTCTGTTTGAATCTAGGATAAGCCAGACCTGGACCTGAATCACCCGATTTAAACCCTTGCTAGCCTTTCTTGCGGCTGTAGTTATTGAAAGATTATATTCATGCAAAATACTAATGTTATGCTCATATTAGATCAATTCATGTGAACATGCTTCCATTGCACAAACCTTATCTCGAGATTTGGCTGCTAAACATCAACTTTATAATTCACCATTTGTTTTCTTGCAATAGTGGAGGAAATGTTCTGCAATACTAGGCTTTTAGCCTTGGTTAAATTGATTTTCAAGTCAGATGCCTTCCTTGAGATGATGCCAATCAACTTGACAATTCTGATCAAAGAAGGGATGATTCCATGACTAAACAATTTTTGTCATACTGGAGCTCATCTGATCGGCAACATTGGTGATGAATGACAGTAAAAGATTAGTCCTTCAAGAGATCTCCATTTATAAATGTATGTCTAGCGTTCCTTTCTTTTGCTTTCCGACGCAACAAGATCATCACCTGAAATCTATGTGCGCAATGAGATCGATTTCGAACGGGATCCATAGAGCTGTCGACAAGTCCATTAGCAACTCGTTATTAATTCCTAAGGTAGTGTTTGGTTGGTAAACTTATTCTGAGAATAGAAATAGGTATTCTTCAAGAATAGCTTATTTTCGTTGTTATTCTCAATTTGTGTTTGGATGAAAATCTGGTATTCTACCTTATTGCAGTGCAATTAATGTGGTGTTATTCTAAATGGTATTTGGATGAGATGGGAATAAGCCTGTATTCCACCAAGAATAGGGAAGGAATTTTCTGAAATCCCAAAAATACCCCTACTCAAATATATAAATAAAATGAGTTATAATTTTTTTAAAATTTTATATTTAAGTAAATATATCATTATATTAATAATAATTTATTAATATGATGTATTAAAAACATGTTATACCAAATAATTTATTAATTTGGTGTATGTAAATACAAAATTAAAATAAATATATTAATATTAAATTCAAATTATGATGTAAAAAAATGATGTTATACAAATTAATTGATTATTACAACATATTAAATTAATATCGCTACAACAACAAATATTATTTAATTTATTATTATGATCTAGTAACCATTCATTATCCTATTTGAAATATTTTTTATATCTACGAAAAGCACTAATAAATCTATTTAAATCAGATTAATTAGATAATTTTACAGTGGATATTGTTAAAAAATAGGTTCATCAATTAATGCACAAGTAAATGACTTACATGAATCCCTGCCATAACAAATATATTTTACAACATAAACAGTAATTATTCAACACTACGTGCAATACAAGCATCAATTTTTTGACTTCTGAATTTTTAAATTAAATTACGTATGCAATGGCAGATATAAAATTCATATATCTTATAATACAAGTAGAAAATATCCTGTGACACGAGCAAACTATATAATATCCACATCAAAAGTATCTATTTTATTATTAATCTGAATTATCATAATAAATGTATAAAAGATGAATATGTTTTACAAGAAAATGAATATAATATAAATGCCCAGATAATACACAAATGAACCTGAGTTCCCACAAGTCCAATAAAAAAATGATATAATTAACTAGCAAAACAGTCACACTCTGCACTTCAATCCTTAATCATCAGCACCAACCAATAATCAACTATTGTTGTGCAAACTGCTCTGTAGACCATTTTGAAGTATTATATCCCCTATAACAAAGATAAACAATTACCTTTAATAATAAATACTTGTCAGTAGTATAAAATATACAATTTACATACCCTACCTAAATTGATATATATGAAATATCAAACTTGCGTAATAAAATTTTATTATGACAATTGATAAAAGTAACCTGAAATTTGACATGGCAACATAACAGTCTTGGTTAAGGGCCATTAAGGGCCGCCAAGAATATAAGCATAGTACATAACAGCTGCCAAAATGTAAACTAGTACAAACATATATTTTATAAAAATGGCTCAGGACAGCGAATATAATCTCACTTGAGCACCACAACAACAAGAGAAAAACAACAAATATCGCCTTTCCATTCCTGCTTCCAAGCAATACTCAATCAATAGGCTGCCTATCATCATAGCCACATAAATAATATATACCTTATGGAAAGAAAGAACTTGAATGACACGTAGTCACTTGAACATTATAGAAGCACGCATGGACCTGTCTAGCAAGTATCAAATATATGAGCATCATAAACCATCAGAAACCACATATTCGTGAGGTATAAATATTTCTTCGTAGATCCGTTCGTTGCAGTAAAAGTGAACAAGGCTGCCCATATCAACCAAGACAGTAAACAAGGAGCCAGGAACTCATAATTCCAAGACCAAAGCATACACATCAATTGGCCCAACCACATCATAACAGGAAAACAAATGAACCGGACTAACAACAAAGTGAAGTTGGCAGTAAAAGTGAACAAGGCTACCCATATCAACCAAGACAGTGAACAAATCCCTCAGGAACTCATGATTCCAAGACCAAAGCATACACATCAACTGGCCCAACCACAGCATAATAGGAAAACAAATGACCCGGACTCTATGCAGCAGAAATCAATTCTCGTATTGAAATTAATAGGCTGCCTAGCTCTTTTTTTAAAACCAAAAAATACTTTTAAACTCTATGTAGCAGAAAATTTATGATTTCAACTGTTAAACACTGAACATATATTAGACATCCTGTGTTAGTTGCCACAAGATCAACAATTAAAGAGCCATAATATTCCAAAATTTCACATATCCTTTTGTTAACCATTTTTAGTTCTTCACTTAACATGCCATAACAAAACACAAGAATCTGACACTTGGATGAAAGGTAAGAATCAGCAAAAGTGCAGACTTGGCTGATGGACACCAGGAGTAATGGGCATTCACCACTCTGCTTATAGAATAAATATCTCCAAATTATCATCTCAGATTAATATACATCAAGAAGGAAACTCAAAGAATCATATGTCTTCATGATCTAGAAGTACCCTTGTAATTAGACATGAAAAATACATATAACTTTCATGATTTGTAAATGAAATTATGCAATCGAACCTTTTACAGAGTATTCCATGATTTGAAGGAACAATTTATCAATGAATTTTAACTTCAAACATTCCATGAAATATTTGAGTTTGAAATTAGGCAACTGCATTTTTCTCCAAAATAATAAAGAATTTATGATTTAAGACAACAAAGCTTCAAACTTTGCTGCATGTTGCACTTCAACAAAAGAATCAGGACACAATTTTGCTCTTAGAAAGCCCAAACTCTGGTTCTATCATTTACCATTTCTGTCACAGTGATAGAAGGGTGGGAAGGAAGCTAGATTATCCTTTATTGATGATGCCTTTTTATAATTTTGTCAATTGCCTTTTTCTTCTCCAACACCTATTCAAACACAGTCTGTATCAATTTTAGCATTACACATGCTCATTCTCAAGCACAATCATGTAACTCACTGAGTGCAGTAAAAATCATTAATCATAACATAATATAACTGAAAAATAATATGGGAAGAAAATTGCTATGTTAAATAGGAATATAGCAACCACAACCAAAATGCATTAATTTTAACTGCAAAATAGCTCAATTACAGGTATCATAACTGTTAATAGCGAGAGGGATATCACTTACCGTCGGCAGCATGTGATACAAGTATGGGTAGCATGTGAAATAAGTAAGACAGCGAATGTAATCTCAATCGAGCATCACGGCTACAATATATGTGGAAACAACAAATATGTAACAACTAAAGACATCATGTGATATAAGTAAGACAGTCCCAGTTATAGCATGTTAAACATGAATAGAGAAACCACAACCAAAATGCATTAATTTTAACCTCTTCTATATTTGTTTATATACAAACCTGTGAAACTGAAGCAAGGTTCCAATAAACATTAGGGCAAAGTAATTAGCATGTATACATGTCTATCCATGGATGTTAGACCATAAAACCAACAGAACTTGACCCACCAGCTATCACCAAACTCCATGAATTAAGCTTATCTGCTACCAACAAGAAATTGAAAGTAAAAGTGGCACGGCCTCTACCAATCAAAGTGGCATGGCAGGAACCAAATGAACAAAATGATAATACACATAATGAACAAAATACATGAACAAGAATAGTAAAAAACACCTGATGCCCGATTATGAAGTCAAAGCCAAAATACATGAAGTGCAGGCAAGAACCAAATGAACAAAATGATAATAATTATTACATAATAAAGTACTAGGTCTTGTAGTAGGATAAGATCAACCATGAAGCATGGTTGGTTCATTGATATATGTCTTAGAACCAAAACTTAGGAATAAAATAATTCAAAGATGGACAATCCAATGCCCACACAAATCTATAATCCATATAAAACTTCAAAATCCTAAAATAATAAGGGCTGCCATGAATATAAGTATAGCAACCTGAAAGCTGCTATTATTGCTACTAGTACAAATATATATTTAAGAAAAATGACTCAGGACAGCGAATGTAATCTCAATCGAGCATCACGGCTACAAGATATGTGGAAACAACAAATGTATAATTCCACTCCTGCCTCCCAGCAATGCTCAATCAATCAATACACAGCCCATCATCATTGCCTTAGTTAAAAACTATGTACATATTTTCAATCAAACAATACAAGGAAGCTCAATATAGCGGGACTTTAAGGGCTACCACTTTAGTAATGCCTTACAATGGCAAATTTAATTTATAGCTCAGCAAAATGCGGAATCCTTGTCAATGGAGCATTGCGGCTACAATAGTAACAAACCTCGATACATGGTATCACTATTGTCTCCTGGCATTGCTCCGTCCATAGACAGCCCATCATCATTGCTACATTTCAAAAATTGAACGAATATCAAATAACAAAATATAAATTGTAAAAACCAAGAAGTATGTAGATTGGAAAAGATGGCTCGGTACATTCAAAATTGATATGACTTAAAGCATCGCGGCTATAATAGTATGACAAATAACCAATATTAGGGTCAACTATTGTCTCTAGGCCATGCTCCATCAATAGGCAGCCCCACATCTTTTTCTTTCATAAAACCAGAAACTTCAAAATAATGTATCGGACTCACCTGGAACCATTCAAACATGATTGGCATACAAGAGAAACATAGCCATACTTTATGCACACGACAAACACATAGCAATACTTTATGCACACGACAAAAATATAGCCATACTTTATGCACACAACAAAATGCAACATACAACAAACATTAACACATCTTAATAATACAGTATTAATAATTCATAACATCCTAGTTTCATTTAGCAGTACATGTCAGCAAGCCCAGCACATAGCCTATGAGGATGGCAAGTACTATAACAAACATTAGGGCACATCATGAGTGACCATTATTGCCCCTATCATGATTAATGTTTTTTGCCTCAATCTCATTGATAGCATATTCATGTAAAGTAGATTGTTGAAACCTCGTACATATCTGTCAAATGCATCGAATGCCTCTGATTGTGTCCTAAACTTTTTATATAATGTATGGTTGTAACCAGAAACTTCACGTTGACATTCAGCCCATGAGTCATAAACTCCCCTTCAGCGACCCTCAAAAACCACATAGTACTTTTCAAATGTCATTACTGGAGGTAGTTAACGAGGACCTCGCCTTCCTGTATAACAAAAAAATAACATCACTTTATACGTAGTGTAGTAATGTAAATTAACAACAGTTTGTGCCAAACAATTTATGAAATAAATTCCAATGTTTAGGGATAAAAAGGTATGTCATTTTCTTTATGTTCATTTGCACATACCCCGGTGTAGATGATCAACCCATAGCCTATTCGATATGGAATTACGTAGATCTTTCCCTTTACGACATTCATCATCACTGACAATTAGCAAAGGATCTATGTCATCCTCGTCATGGTCAGGAGGCATTGGTGCTAATGACATGTTGAAGTACTTGTCATTATCCTGGTTGTGTCTTATGAAATTATGAATAATGCAACAAGCCATTACTATCCGCTTCTGTACCTTGAATGGAGACGGTATAGCAGTCCTCAAAATCTTAAAATATTTCTTCAAAATTCCAAAGGCCTTCTCTACACAATTGCGTAATTGTGCATGTCTATGGTTGTATACATCTCGATTGGTTGAATATCATCGAGTTCGAGGATTGTTGAATGTACTCAGGTGGTACCTATTTCCCCGATAAGGAGCCAGGAACTTATCGGTATTCGCATATCCAGAGTCAACAAGGTAATATTTTCCTAAAACGTATAATTCGTTTATATAAACTCAATGACAGTGTCAACGATATCCCATGAAATTAATTATTCGTAAGGCATTCGATACCTTCCGGGACCATGAAACCACCGGACTCCACACACCAATGTAAAATACGCATGTTAGCTGCAGAGCCCTCCCAGCCAGTACAGATGAAAAGAAAAGTGTGATCAAATGAAGCAGCTGCCATAACATTTTGAGAAAGTATTCCCTTGCGATTCCTGAATTGAGGTTGTTTGCTCTTCTTTATTAGAGCAGGTATGTATGTACCATCAACAGCGCCTACAGCATTCTTTGATGACACATATCCAAAGTAAATCAAATCATGAATATAACGTAGCAATAGTAATTAGATAAAGCTTTGAATTATACCATGAAGTATGGATAGAAGAGGTTGTTCTCATGGATTCGTGGATGCACATCCACATCATCAGATGGTTGAACTATGAAATCATGCTTTAGGGAACAAATCCCTTTAAGTACTTTGTTAAAGTATCTTGATATCGTCTTACCTGAATGTTGGAAAGTTTCAGACAAAACTCTATTGCTGACCCCATGCCCTACGTAGTACAAAAAGAAAGCCAATTATTCGGTAGAGGTTACATTTCGAGTGCCACTTAAAACTCCTCATGAGACAAGCAGCTGCTCTAGTTGTTGGAACATATTATTGGTCATTCAAAAATGAGAGTAACCCCTGTCAGAATGACCACTCATAATGTCTGTAATCGGATTGTGACCTGAAAATGGACGAGTTTGACAAGGTCTCTTGTAATGTATGTTATAATCCTCTAGCTGAATAAGTCCAATACTTAACAATGTCATAACTACATCATCCCAAAAATCTTCCTCATCAATAATGAATTGCAATAGCTGATTCAGGAGAGACATCTAAATAAAATTTCTGGGATTAGAAATGGAAATATAAAATATACTTCCTCTATAATTCCTATCATCAATCCATAAGCATTAAAACTGATAGAACAATTTGGATTGCCGAGAAAAAAATGTAAAGAAACAAATATAGAACTACGATACGAGAGATTTAAGTACTATTTTATTAATGTTAAGGCCAAAAAGATATACATACATATATTCTATGAAGATGACATAACAGCATACACAAATGTAGAACATGTAATGCAACATAAACTTAGCAATACGAACATAAAACACTTATAATAATACGTCATTCAAGCATATGTAACTTTAAAGTAGTTAAGAAAAATGTTAACTTCAGCAGACATAGAAACACATTATGTCATCCCTCAACCATGTCTGTAAGTGTCATCAGACTGATTTCGTGGTGTAGAAGAGCTTGTACCGAAAAATTATGAGCTGTGTTCAGGAGATGTTGAATGAGCTGCACTTGGACTACCTCTAGTACTAGCCCTAAAAACTTGGTCCATGAATGATGGTGTACCACCTTGAATTCCTGATTGCATAGAAGTCGAAGTAAACATATGTGGTGCAGAGTAAATATTTGGATTCATAGACAGATTCATAAAAAAATTTAGGGTAGCTCTGTGGACATCATGCATGGGATTGGGAGTGTAAATATTTGGAACATAGACATTTGATGCAGGAGGAGCTTGCATCGATCTAGGGCCTTGATTAAATTCAGACAGTTGTTGCCGAAGCCATGCATCCAAAACATGCCCATCATAGATCAAAAGAACCATCGATTGTCCTCATTTTTGAAAATTTTGAATGTACCTATTATGCATTCAGGTGTAATTCCGGGTAAACTCTCCAACTTAGCCATGCATTGAGCAATAGAATAAATATTTGGCCTACCAAGCTTCTCCCTACGTAGAAGCTCATTTGCAATTTCCAATCTTTTTCTTTCTTGTTCAGCGATCTCTTGTAGTGCATCACTGGCATCACTACTAATCCAAGATCGACATGACTTACCAGTTTAGAAAATTGACCTCCTACTCTTTTTTCTAGAAGAGGAAGGTCGTCCTTCAGAAATTGGTTCAGTTACGGGTGTCGAGGTACATGCGGACGGGCTATTGGGTGCTGCATCTGATCTGCTTTCATCGAAATCTTCTAAATGGTAGAATGAAGCAGCAGATACGCGGTTAGTATTTTGTGAGGGCTGCCTGATATTCAAGGTATCAAAGTTTGTCGTCTGTCCTTCATCATAGGATGTTGAATTATCCGATACACCTTCCGGTAAAATAGATGTGGCCCCGTGCCTACCGGTGGCTGTGCTTCTAGAGAACAAGATCTCTAGATCTTCATAGGCAGGAAAATGCTTATCCTTAATGCGGGCATAAGCTTTGTTTACTTGTATGTCATACAGGTGTATGTGTTAACTAGATAAATTGATATGCTTCACACTTGGTTAGAATGGTATTAGCTATAAAGCACTCACCACAATGATCTCCTCCCACATCTGTTCATCACCAGGAGTAGGCACCTTCAATACAGGATCCCAGCCCCAACCCGATCGATTAGCCAGGTTGAAATACAGATTAAAGATTTTTTTGAGGACCTTCAGCCTGTTCTTCAGGTTGGGGTACGTGAAACTCTTCATCGTTTATTGATTAAAAGATAAGGTCATCTTTTTCCAAGTTTCCTTCATGAAGGTTCCATTTCTACAATTATCTTCATCATATTCTTGCCGCATTAAGGCAATCATGATCATGTCAAGGGAATCCGTCCAATTAGGTGCCCTTTGACGTGAGGAACCTTCCACATCTTGTTCATTCTTATCACGTGATTTGGACATTTTAGAAACAACTGTAACTTTAATCCAAGAAATATTCGTCAGAAAGGTATTGAGGCTTTAAAGGAAGAAAGGTATGGCAAAAACTTTAATCCATGACTACATGCTGGAAGCTTAAAAAAAGAAAATAATACGAATCTTAACCATCATCGAGGGCTGTCATAAAGGAAGAAAGGTAGGGCAAAAATTCTCTATAAATAAAGCTCTGTATATGAAAATTTTACCTCAGCAGGGCTACATAGAAAACTTAGATCAATTTTCGCATGCCAATGTAACGGTTAGTAATCATGTTTTGAAGTATGACAAAATTCAACATAAAATTCCAACAACGACCAATTCACAATGATGAATGCAAACTTGTATTTGTAAATGGCATGGCAGACTCTTCAACAAATATAATTTAGTGGTAATTCTCTCCTGAGCACCTTAACGTGATTGCAATTCTTCGACCTCACAACAGGAATCACTTTTAATAAATGTACAACGATTCATGTCAACAAGATAATCAGATAAAATACCACAAGCGAATATCATGTAAATATGCTAACTTTGATTAATAGGGAAGACCAAAAACAAGCTCTCTCTCATACCATCCCAACTATCAGCCTAGGGTTTCTATCAAAACCTATATCAACCACCAAATAATGTAACATAAACCAAACAAACACTCAGAAACAAAGAGAGAAAATGTAAATTACTAAACCATCAGCCCAAAATTCCAAGCAGAGAAAGAGAGAGAGAGGGAGTTGGGATACCAAAATGGACAACCAATATACGAAGTGGAGCAGGTTATCAGAGTATACTTTATCTTGTTTAAGAGACAATCAGTTTATTTTGGCATCATATTCATATTATTACGAGAATAGAACTCCATAAATTGAGAACTTTGCAGAGAAAAACCCTTTTCATCAAAATCTCCAAATCCTACAAAATATCTTGCTTCTACCAAGATCAAGCTAACACTGCCACAAAGCACACAAAAACCCCAACCGAAACCTAAACAACCCTCTAATCCCCCTCAGGTGGTCTCCTTCCCAACAGATCTCGGAAAAGAGAATGAAATGAAAAGGAAAACAAATGATCAATTGAGATGGAAAAAGGTCTTACCTTCTTAAACCCTAACCCTAAAACATCCCACCGAATCAAGTTCATAAACCCTAACTCGAAAACAACCGAAGCAAGGTAGCCTTTTCTAATACAATGGAAAATTAGGAAAAATGGGGGTTTTGGGATGATGTACTTCTTCCGAAACTAGGATGGTAGGCAGACCCATGGAACGGCCCTTTGCCATCGGCATGGACAAGCACGGCTCCCCAATACACCGTGAGAAGATTAAAATGAAAACCATGGATGAAACAAACCCCTGAAATGGAAGTGGACTCACCTCACGCCACCTGCAAGTACTTGGATTGATCATCGACGCCGAGGGGAGAGGCCGGAGAATGGAGGGGAGAGATGAAATCCAGGGTTCGAGGGTTTGCATCGGGAGGGGAGAAATGAGCGACGGGATAAAACCATCAACAAAGACATCGCTGCCCCTGGAATCCAGAAATAGGAATACCGTAATTTCACGGGGACTCGTGGAATAGGTATTCACGAATTACCTGCGTTGACCAGGATAACATATTTCCCTAATTCCCCATCGATTTTGGCACTGTTTAGCAGAATAAGAGGGATAATCCCTTATTTGACCCCCTATTCCATTTCCAAACACAGCCTAATGGAAGCTTCCTGGTGGTCCATGAACCGGGGACTCCTGCAATGTTGGCAAGAGTGGATGCCACGTCATCCATTTTGATACGACGGCCAGAAACCTCCACGTATGCCGCACATGTAAGGTAGTCTTGCATATCATTTAGCTACAGGAGTTTGGGATGAAGGCCTTGGTTTTGTATAGAGCTAGCTCAGGAATAGGAGGGGGGACTCTGGTACTGGGTAGTCAGGGAGAGAGTGTTCAGGTGGTTCAGGCTCCATGATGGGTATGAGGTAGTGTTTAGGCAGTGGTGGTGGTAGTGCAAGAATGGGCGACTTCTTAGAGGGGATGTGAGTTCTACAACTCCAGTACGAGTGGTCAAATCGGAGACACACGAAGACCTGATGGGAATGGTCATGGTCTCCACAGCGAAAGCAGTATCCCTTTTTAAAGGGCGAAAAAGCGAGGAGGAGGTTTGAACTGCGGTTGGTGAAGTTGCCTCGATCCATGCACGGAAGAGGATGAGAAGGCATTTGGGGTAGTGGTGGTGATGGTGATATGCTTCCTATTGGCCAGTAAATCTTTGATAGTATCGGTAAAAGATTTCGATGACCAATGCTTCGAGGTCCCTATTCTATACCCAGATAGCAGTATAGAGGGGACCAATGATAAGGCCAGAGAACACCTCTGGTGTGGATAGCGTATGGAAGTTGTCATGTCTCGAATCTAGTATCAAAATCGATTACGCGATCAGCTGCATAAATTTTAGATTTTATTCTAGAGATCATGTAAGACCTAGATATATAGAAGTCATTCACATCAGTTATACCAATATTATTTTTTTAAAAAAATTAAAATTGAATAATTCTTTTCTTTAAATCAAAGTTACTAAATGGCCTACTGATCCATACTAAGAATCAGCAACTGAAATAACTAACTAACTAACTAAACAAAACTAAACATCAATGATTCGTCTCACACCCAGCCCGATCCTTGCTATGCATCTTGAGTTTCTGAAAAAAATAAGAAGTAGGGAGTGAGCTTTACAGCCTAGTAAGGTTGCCATATGATCACACCGGTAATAATATATATTTCTGGAAATAGCAAAAACATGCGGTCAAACAATTCAAACACCATGTATGTCAAAACCTTGATAATATTATGTTTTTCTTTTAGAGTTTCTATTAATTAACCTTTATCTTTAGGGTTCTGGACTAGCTACAGTCATGCTCCAGCCCAGGACTGGCAACCTCAAATCAACCATTTACTCGTGGTCGGGCTAGTCTCATAATCGACTATTTCTCATGGTCAAGCTAGCTCACGTACAAAGCCAGTGGCTCAGGCTGTGTAACCACGATACCACCATGGCATGACTAGTCCAAATACCGTATTTACTTGATTAACACTTCATCAATGTAGTTAAAACATGTCTTTTACGATTTTTCAATAATCGGTATATGGTCCAATGGTAACCGGTGTCATGGTCCAACCCATCCAAAGATCACATTCCTTGATAACATGGTGTATAAAATACAGACAACAATAACAACAACACATTATTTATCACGAGATATTAACTATGCCATGCAAAATAATACCATGCATGCAAGTATATATATATATACTCGGATCAAGTCAGGTCACATAAAATACATATATATAAACAGGTGATCAATCCAAAAATCCTTGCCTTCAAGAGCTAATCCTAAATACCTAGTATCAAACTGTACCCGGAGCTTGCTCAACACCTTCCTGCTTAGAAGGCTGTCCCCCTATAGGTAAAATAATATTTTTTTAATTAATAATTATACAATAATTGGTAAATCAAAATCTTTTACCTATAAAACCCTAACTACACAAATTCCGAGTGAGAGCTTTTAAATCCCCCCTTCAATATTTTTTTCTCTCCATTCTCTTCTCTTTCTCTCTCTCCTCTTTTTCCTTATCTTCTCTCTCCTTATCTTTTTTTCCTTTTCTTTTCTTTCCCTTTTTTTCTCTTTCTTCTTTTTTTTTTTCATGGAATAGAGGCTTCTCCCTTTCTTTTTTTTTCTTTCTTTCTTCCGCCTCTTCCCCAAACTCTCCCCGTCCCCCCCTCGGCTCGACCCAACCGAGACTCCCCACGGTTGCCGGTGACCAAGGGAGTGGTTTCCGGGGAGGGCTTGATGGACCGAAGGCAGGTGGCGGCGTGACCTCCGATGGTGCACGGTCCCAAGTAAACCAAAGATAAACCAAACTAAACACGGTTAAATCCTTCCTAAACAAATTAAACAAAAGCAACCGGTCGCCTGTGCTTGAAGGGCTCTTCGCTGCTCGCCGGAGAGGAGGACGTCATGTGGAAGGAGCTCGTTAGGGTCTGGTTTGGCGGCGACATGGAGGATTTAAAGAAACCTACCGACGGTCTCCTTGTCGTTTAGGGAAGGGAGATCATGTCGACCAGAGTCCTAATCCCTCCTGGACTCGTCGTCAACGAAGTTCCGCTCCCCCATGGCTTCTTATCGGCTCCTCCAACAAATTCGACGATCGGATAAGGGGAAAAACCAATTCCCCTGTCCGACTCCGCCTCCCTCCCTATTTTTTTTTTCATCGTGACCTAAGTCGAAGCCGGCTGGGCCTGTCAACTTCGGTCCAAAAAGCTCAGATAGAGCTTGGGTTTCACAGGAGTGGCGGAGTTGACATTTGAGGGGGAGATTGGGGAGTGTACGGACTCTCCCCAGGGTTTTTTTTAAAATAATATTTTTTAAAATTTTATTTCCCAAATTAATGCTAGTCAAAATATATTTACGGATTTAGGTGTACGGCCTCAAAAAAAAAAAAATGAAATCGCAGGTTTAACCTGCGATTTCAAAAAAAAAATTTAAAAATTGCCTGAAATCACAGGTTAAACCTACGATTTCAAGAAAATGCAGGTTGAACCTGCGATTTCTTGAATTGCAGATACAACCGGCAATTTCTCCTCCATCTTTTTTATTTTAAATTTTAATAAAAAATAAAAAACTAAAAAATTAATAAAAAATAGAAAAAAAATTAAAAATAAAAAATAATAATATGATACTATAATAATTTTTTAAAATTATTATAACCTGCAATTTCGCAGTCCGGTCGTCGATTTGGCCATCGATCTGATAGCCAATCCGGCTCCGGCCATTAATCCGACAGCCAGTCTAGTTGCTAGGTCGGTGCCAGTCTGATCCCCGGTTTAGTTGTCAGTATGACCACTGGTCTGACGGTTGATCCGGTCGCTAGGATCCGGCCACCGATCCGACCACCGATACGACCACCTATCCGATCGTCGGTCCGGCCACCTGTCCGACCACCAGGGTCCGGCCACTGGTCCTGCTGCTGGTCCTGCCACCCATACGGTCACCGGTCTGTTGCTAGGGTCCGACCACCGGTCCGACCGCCATACGGTCACTAGCCTAGTCTCTATTGTCTGACCATCGATCCGGCGGTCGGACCAGTGGCCAGACCTTGGCGACTAGACCGGTAATCGTATGGGTGGCAAGACCAGCCGGCGGTCAAACTGATGGCCGGACCCTGGAAACTAGACCGGTAACCGTATGGGTAGCAAGACTAGTAGCCGGACCGATGGCCGGACCCTGGTGGCCAGACCGGCGGTCGGATCGCGGCCGGACTAGCGATCAGACAAGCGATCGGATCTGGCGACCGGATCGACCATCAGACCGGTGACCGACTGTCAGACTAGTGGCTGGAGTGGCAGCTAGATCGGCGATCGGACTGACACCGATCTAGCAACCGAACTGTCTGTCGAATCGATAGCCGGAGCCGGACTGACTATCAGACCGGTGGCCGGATTGGCGATCGGATTGCCAAGACACAGGTTATAATAATTTTTTAAAAAATATTATTGTATCATATTATTATTTTTTTTATTTTTAAATTTTTTTCTAATTTTTTATTAATTTTTTATTAATTTTTATTTTTGTTAAAATTTAAAATTAAAAAAAAAAGGGATGGAGGAGAAAACGCGGGCTATACCTGCGATTTCATGTAATTTTTTAAATTTTTTTTTTTAAAAGAAGTTATATATCTAAATCCGTGAATATGATTCGACGGATATTAATTTAAAAAATAAAATTTTAAAAAATATCATTTTTTTTAAAAAAACCTCTCTTCCCGATCGGGGGACGAGGCTAGCCCTTGAGAGAGAAAGATACCTTGGACCCGTGTAGAGGGAATGATGGTGTCCTTGGAAACGGTCGAAGGACGGTTGGCGGCTTCATCTCCTTTCGTCGCATGGCGAGACGGTGAGGCGACGTGCCTTGGGACCCGAAAAACTGGAAGGAAGATTTCTTGCTCGCTTCATCAAGTGGCGGTGACCTCTTTTATAGACGGTGGTCCATTAGCCATTCGGAGCCGGAGGGGGGAGGCTCAACAAAACGTTCGGTAATCGCGAACGTGATGCCAAGTGATGGGAAAGAGGGGAGTTAATTATGATGGTGGAGGAGTTGTGACTCATGCTGCCAGGCTTCCCTGCCTTCTACGCCCTGGGGACCAACTCCAACGGGGGGTCTCTTCTGAGAGCTGGTGGAAGATCTCCCGTGGTGTCTCACACCGGGGGCTTCCCACAGCTTCTCTTACTAGGAAACATGGCTTTCTCTCTCATGTCAGACGATTTAATCCTTTGCAATCTTCATCGGGGTATTTATCCGACTCCTGTACATCGGCAAAGTAGTTGAAGCCTCTATAGTTGATGTCAGTCCATGCAGCAGGGAATTATCACCTTAGACATATGCATGCATGTATATATAGTTGGTGAGTCACACCTTTGGAATTAGACCTTCCTCTAGAAACTGCTAATTTAAGCTCATATTGACCTATGTAACACCGAAGCAGGAGTAAAGGGACTAAATATCATATATAATGTGGACAAAAAACCAACAACAACTCCAATGCCATTGCTTTCACTCCTGCCGCAAGGAAACTGCAGTGAGAAACGCACTTTACTCTCCCATCACCCTTTATAACCGGCCAGATCACACCAGTACTAAGAATTTCTTTCTGTCTCCTTTGGCAGCTTATGACACAATCTCGTAAATCTATCATTAAGAAATCCCAAATATGAATGCTATGTCCTATACTCCTATCTTCGATAGGTTATGGTATGATTTCACCATTTCTAATTTTTTATAATAATATTGAAAATACCTTCAATTGTTTCAAAACTAATGCTATAGTACTGTGCCTAGCCACTTGGTGCATAGGAAAGTTCATCTTGCCAAGTCATGATGCGAAGGGATTGGTGTGATACACAGAAATGGTTGTATAGAACCACCATGTCAGCATTAATTTGATGGGCTCGAGAAATTTTTGGTGCACACCTATCGGCACCCTAAAATATTTTTTTATTATTCTACAAAAGTAATAAAATAATTATTTTTTTGGATGATCTTTCCATGTATCATTCTTGTTGTCTGATCACATGAGAACCTCCTGACTTTAATTTCTCAGGCTTCACTCATCTTTAAATAAGGTAATTACTAGCCCACTAATTGGATAATTAGGGGACTCCTCTAAGTACGAGGAATGCCGATCGATTAGGATTTCTGTCCCTCTCATCTCTTGTTCAAGCAATAACTGATAATTTTGGATGTAAATTTTTTAAGATCATTGAGATTTGACCTCCCAATAAACCTTTGGAAAAGGCTGAAAGGATGTGCTAGCTTATCAATTAGCTGGTAAAATTTTTTGGTAAGTAGACCAAGTGACCTAGCATCGAATCCGGCCGCCGGTCCCATGATTTGAGGGGTTAGGGATATTCGAGATAAAGCACTCCCATTTTGTAGATCACTATTTATGGGTTTTTCTATAAAACAAAATCTCCATCCAACATTAAAATTAAGGTAGAATCCTCCAAACTTTGAAGATCGAACCTGTTTTCAATAGAAGGGTGCAGTTGGCAGTCTACAAACTTGTTTGCCGGTTTATAAATAAAATTACTGAGACTGTAATATATTTTCCTTTATTATTATTATTTATTTTGTTTTTGCATGGAAGACTGTAATACATTTTCTTCTACGTTAACATTACTTCATTATCTTCCAATAAAAAATAATCTCTGTCATGAGATTAATGTTGTGTCCGACAGGGACGTTCACAAGAAATGTTCCGCAGTTTTCTTAGACATCATCTACTCCTCTTTTGGAACCACACACGTAAACTACTAAGCACTTCCCAAACTCTCCATCAAACAGATGAACTGCTTTAAATTTCTCGACCCAGCAACCATCAAATCTCTAAACAAAATCTCAACCATCATTTATGCAAACGTCCACAAGAGAACAGACGCAAAGAATGATATAATTATCCTTCACTTGAACAAAAAAAATAAAATAGAATAAAAAAGAGGAGAAAAGAACAAAGATAAACGAAACTGCAGTTTGTCTTTGTGTTGTCCTAAAAATATATGACAGAAGGCGTGTGATCTGCCATAGAATGCCACACTCCCACCTTCATGGAAGCAGATCTTGCCAAGGCATGCACCGAGCATAAGCTCTCGGTGCCTGATGATGAGACTCATGGCGGCGACGAGAAAGAAGCACGAGAACAGCGAGCTCAGTGGCTCCGAGCAGCAATCTTAGGTGCCAGTGATGGTCTACTGTCCACGGCTTCTCTCATGCTTGGAGTTGGATCAGCCAACGAGGATCGCTGGTCTATGATCCTCTCCGGGGCCGCCGGCGCCGTCGCCGGCGCATTCAGCATGACCGTCGGCGAGTTCGTGTCGGTATCCATGCAAAGAGACATCGAAATGGAAGGAAGTAAAACAAAGGCAGTCGAGCAGGCTGCCATGATTTCAGTTACTAAAAACTCCATTCCACCGCCACCGCCGCCGCCGCCGCCGTCACCGGCAATGCTAGCAGCTGCATCACCGGCTCTAGCGTTACCCGTCCTGTCACCGGGGAGGTCGCCAATGATGAGAGCAATTGCAGCAGCTAAAAGGGCGGAAGTAGGCAAAGATGATGGTGGAGTGTCGCTGCCAAGCCCGATCAAGGCGGCGGTGGCGTCCGGGCTTGCGTTCATGGCTGGTTCACTGGTGCCGCTCCTGTCGAGTGCTTTCATTGGCCATTATTGGATAAGGCTTTTGGTGCTTGCTATCGTTACATCGGTTGCTTTGGCAGGGTTTGGAGGACTAGGGGCTTATCTGGGTGGGTCTCAGGTGAGGACGTCGGCGATGAGGGTGCTGATCGGAGGGTGGGTCTCAATGGGGGTCACGTATGGATTGCTTAAGCCCCTAGATAAAGATCACAAGAATGGATGATCAAGTGCCTTCTTCTCGCTCGGTGATACAAGTTTATATATGATGAAATGGTAGGTGACAAAAAAAAAAAAATAAAAAAATAAAAAATGTTGGGATTGTCGCTCTACTTCCTTCTCTTTCTTAAAATTAGTTTGTCATGTATTGCTACAAGTTGAGGTATCTAGTCTTCTCTTCCTCGATCCATTCTAATTGTACACTTTTGATTCAAGGGAACCGAGGATGAATCATGCTTGCATGAATTTGGGCTATGTGAGCAATAGTTAGCTAGCCAGGTGGTTCTTTTTCTATCGATGTCCTTCTAAGTTTAGAGTTAGATTACTCATGGCTGAAGTTGGCCTAGCTAAGAATAAAGCGTCAACCAACAAATGATCAGAAAACAGCTAGGCTATCAAATTTTGTTACATATAATTTTAAATTCAGAGTTAGTCCAATAAGCAAGCTAGATGTAGATGGTGGGGGGATTTATCCGGCAGCAGCTATCCTTAAGACCTCAGTTTCATTCTCTCGTAAGCAGGATGCAATCAAAGAAGCTAAACTCATCAAAGATGGACATATAAAAAAACAAAAAAACAATAAAAATACTACCACAAGTAAAGATGGATCATTATCTAGGGCCTTTATGATACTATATTTCGGCGCCTTGTCTTTGGTAGAAGAAAAGGAACCGGTCAACAGTGCTCGATGACAGCCGGATTAAGTCTAATGTAACCAGAAAGGCCGCTAATAGATGTACCAATATCTGCAATCCAAAGAAGCTCAAACTAGTGTAGAGTCTTCGATGACAACCAGATTAAGTCTAATGCAACAGAAAGGCCGCTAAAATATGTTCCCATATCTACATTTAAAAGAAGCGCAAGCTACTGTAGATTCTTTGATGACAGCCGAACTAAGGCTGATGTAACAGAAAAGGCCACACTAAAAGATGTGCCAATATCTACAATCCGAAGAAGCTCAAGCTAGCGTGCAGTCTTCGATGACGGCTGAATTAGGTCTAATGTAACAGAAAGGCCGCTAAAAGATGTACAAATATCTGCAATCCAAACAAGCTCAAGCTAGTGTAGAGTTTTGATCCAGGCCTCTCGATCATAAACTTTTCTAATGTCCTTCATGCTTAGAATGATGTTCTGAAATTAAATATCAGCGGCCATTTTTCTGCACTAAAAGTGGTGATCTCAGGTTCAGTTGAAGAGAAACAAAACTTGCATGCAATTTTCGAGAGGAACACAACTGCCATTCTCCTTTCATGTAGTAATGCAAATCTTTGGTTTAAATGTAGAACTGCTAGCTGTGGTGCGGAGGAGGCATTTCTACGATCCTCAACTGAATGGAGGAGTAAAGACACACTTTATTCATTCAAATGATAGCACCTAATCAAGAACAAAAGATGGGATGGCAAAGCTAGAAAGGAAAAAATAAATAAATTACCACAAAGATGCATGTTAGGATATGATAAATTGATATGTTTAAGTTGACCCTTTAAGAGTTTGAAATTGAAATTGGTCTATGCCCAAAAAGTATCGAATCGATCAATGCTTAAAAGGCACAAATATGGTTGGAAAATGATTCGTCAACATCTAAAGGGTGTGAAGCCGATTAACAACCAACAGATACGAAATTGATCCATTTCCAGGTAACCGATAGATTTATTTGAGAATGGAATTTGGTAATAATTATGTGTTGCAGGAGATGATTAACTTTGGGAGAGACGATCAACTCTGGAGGAGACGATCAATTTCAGAAGAGAAGACCAACTCCGGAAGAGACGATCAATTCTGGAAAAGACGATCAACTCTAAAAAGAAGATTAATTCCTTACGACCAATTTTGGTTGCACGTGTTTACCATCTGGATTAACTGTTTTATAGATAGATGCCAGCTATAAACAGTCAATTCCTTACGACCAACTTTGGTTGCACGTGTTTACCATCTGGATTAATCGTTTGACAGGTGGATTCCAGCTGTAAACGATTATCTCTTAGCCTATAAATACTCACAATTGTAATGAAGGGGGACTTTTTGGCATTTCAAGTTCTTCGAATACCTTCCATCTAATCTTTCTTTAGATCATATCTATTCCAATCCAGACGCCCTCAAGCTTGATAGATGATGAAAAGCTGGATCAAATTCGCCTGACCCATTCCTCTTTTACTTCAAGCTTGCTGTGATTTGTTTGGACGCAACAGATTGGCGCGCCAGGTAGGGGCATTCTCTGTAAGAGAGTTCTGAAAAATCTAAAAGGAAGCATGGTGAAGGGTAGAAAGAAGGATTTGCCAACAGGAGCTGCTCCTAATTCTTTAAAAGAAACCGATCTTGTCCTTGACAACCAAGGAGAAAATCTTGTTCTGGATGGCAAAGCAACGGATCCTGTTCCCGATAAAAGAAGAAATGATCTAGTTCCAGAGGAAAGGGTGAAAGTTTCTTCTGCAGTGCATTTTGATCAAGAAAAATTGAATGCTCTATTTGATAAGGTAGAAGTGCTTACCACAGCGATGCAGAACCTTCAAGAAAGGGCAATGAAGGAACCAATGCAGCCAGCCATATCAAGAACCAGCCGGCAACCATCACTCCAGGTAAGTAAACATCTCAGCCCCAGAAGACATTCTTCTTATCAATGTTCTTCAGGTCAACTATCTCCTATAAGATATCATCACCGATCTTGTCATCACTCCAAGAAGCAAAACAAAGAGAAACAGCAACGATCTCGGTCAACCTCATCTGAAGAATCAACTCCTAATAGTACCCAATCTCAACACCTTGAAAGAGAAAGAAGTTTTGATCGAAAATTCAAGAAGTTGGAGTTGCAGGTTGCCAAAGTTTTGGAGCAGAGGAGAACAGAAGATGTTACCCCAAGTTATAATATTCTTCCCCCTTTTTCCAAGAAGATCATGGATGAAAAGATCCCACATCATTTCAAAGTACCGCCGATCGAATTATACGATGGGTCGTCTGATCCTTTAGACCATTTGGATAGCTTTAAAGCTCATATGCTAATTCAGGGAGCGTCAGACGCATTACATTGTCTTGCCTTTCCTGCAACTTTGAAGAAGTCAACTAGAATATGATATTCAAGTTTGCAGCCGGACACCATCCACTCATTCGGTTAACTAGAAAAATTGTTCGTCTCTCACTTCGGAACAAGCAGAAAAATGCCTAGAAATTCTGATAGCTTGTTTTTTATTCAGCAATCAGAAGGAGAATCTTTGAAAGATTATATCAAGAGATTTAATTCTGCCATGTTGGAGATACCTGACCTTAATAAATATGTGGTGATGCTTGCTATGAAGAAATGTTTGCGAGCCTCTAGATTTACATTTTCCTTGGATAAGAAATTCCCGACCAATTATTCAGAATTACTGGTCCGTGCCCAAAAGTATGCCCAGGCCGAAGAACAGGCGTTGAATCGGCGATAGGTGGAGAAAAAATTAATGTCAAGTAAAAAGAGAGCCAAAGAAGATGAATCTCGGTTCTCTGGGGTCCGATCTATTCAACGACAAAATCAAAGGCCTAGAGATTTGATTGATAGAAACTATGTCAACCGAGTCAATACGTACACTCCGTTGACCCATTCAAGAGAACAGATTTTGATGGAGATTGAGAAAGAAAACTTTTTACAAAGGCCAAGGCCAATGAAAGCTCCACCAGCTATGAGAAATAAAGCCAAATACTATCGCTATCATCAGGATCATGGCCATACAACAGAAGAATGCATTCAATTGCGAGATGAAATTGAGGCTTTGATTAAACAAGGTTATTTGGCTAGGTATATTCGAAGTCAAAATCAGAACCGACCAATTGAAGCAGCAATACCAAGGCCAGCTGTTCCAAGGATGATCACTGACGGGACGGAGCTCAAGGAAGTATTGTTTTTTCTGATGAAGATTTACAAGGCGTTAGAACACCTCATAATGACCCTGTTGTAATTTTCGCTGTTATTACAGACTACGATGTACATCGGATTCTAGTTGATAATGGAAGTTCCACAGAGGTCTTGCTTTATGATACATTTGTTAAAATGAACTTACCATTTAATAAGTTATGAAGAATTCATACACCGCTCACTGGATTTGGTGGAAATTCTGTAGGAGTAGAAGGAGAAATCACCCTTCCTATAACTCTTGGGACAGCACCAAAGCAAAGAACCTACCTCCTTTCTTTCATGGTTGTTCGGATTCCTTCTGCTTACAACGCCATTTTGGGAAGACCTACTTTGAATAAATTCTAAGCCGTTGTATCTACATACCACTTTCTGATGAAATTCCTGACTTCAAGTGGAATTGGGGTAGTAAGGGAAAATCAGCAAATGGCTCGGTAATGCCTAACAATTCAGAATCAGCAATCAGCTATCAAATCAATTTCTGAGCAAATGGATCCACGTGATCTGAATGATGGAATTAGCATATCAATAGAAAAAACCATTTATATTCCTCTGACAAAAGATGATCCTACTAAAACAGTTAAGATTGGAAGCTTACTTACTGAAGATCAAAGGGGGAAGATAATTAATTTCTTACAGGCAAATGCCGACATATTTGCATGGAAAGCTATTGACATGTTAGGGATTCCTATTGCGATAATCAAGCATGAACTTAAGGTTGATCCATTTATTAGACCTATTCGATAAAAGAAATGAAACTTTGCCCCGGAAAGACAAAGTGTTATCAATGAAGAAGTTATCAAATTGCTTGATGCTGGATTCATCAAAGAGGTTCATTATCCTGATTGGCTGGCTAACGTAGTGATGGTCAAGAAAGCAAATGAAAAATAGAGAATATGCATAGATTATACCGACCTTAACAAGGCATGTCCGAAAGATAATTTTTCTTTGTTAAAAATTGATCAGTTGGTTGATGCAACGGCTGGACACAAGTTTTTAAGTTTTATGGATGCTTTTTCTGGATACAATCAGATACGAATGAATCCAGAAGATGAAGAAAAAACGTTCTTTGTTACAGATAAGGGAATATATTGTTACAAAGTAATGCCATTTGGCCTCAAAAATGTCAGGGCCACTTATCAGAGATTAGTAAATAAAGTCTTTGAAGATCAAATTGGAAAGACCATGGAGGTATATATTGATGATATGATTATTAAGAGCAATCAATTTGATGACCATATTAAAGATTTACAAATAGCTTTTAATATTTTATGCCATAATCATATGAAGTTAAATCCGACCAAGTGTATCTTTGGTGTGACTTCCGGAAAATTCTTGGGATTCATGGTTACACATCGAGGAATTGAAGCCAATCCAGAAAAAATCTAGGCTATCTTGAATATGAGAGAACCGGCCAATAAGAAGGAGATTCAATAGTTGACTGGATAAATTGTTTCATTAAGCCGATTTATTTCTCATTCAGCTGAGAGATGTTTGCCTTTCTTCAAGGCTTTATGGCAAGTCAAAGAGTTCAATTGATCGAATGATTCTCGAACTGCATTCGAAGAACTGAAGAAGTATTTGGTCAACCCGATCATATTATCTAAGCCTCAAGAAGGCGAGGATTTGTACCTTTATTTGGCTGCATCAGATGAAGCAGTTAGTTCCGTATTGGTCAGAAAGGATTCTGGCTGATTGCATAAGCCCATCTATTATATCAGTAAAGTTCTTTATGATGCAGAAACTAGATATCCAAGACTTCAAAAGATTGTATATACTTTGGTAATATCGGCCAAATGTCTCAGACCATATTTCCAGTCTCATCATATCATTGTATTGACTGATCAACCTTTAAGAACTATTTTACAATGCCCTGATACTTCTGGTCGAATGGCAAAGTGGGCAATTAAACTGAGTGAATATGATATCATTTATCAGTCTAGGTCTGCAATGAAAGTCCAAGTATTGGCTGACTTTATAGCTGAGTGTACTTGGAGGGACAATGAATCATCTGTTGAAATAGAAATGACCGATGCACCCTGGGTATTACATGTAGATAGGGCATCCAACTCTTCTAGCTACGGAGCAGGGTTAATCTTATCTAGTCTCTATGGAGATGCCATAGAGTATGCACTATGGTTTTCTTTCAAGGCTTGTAACAATCAAGCTGAATATGAGGCTCTTTTAGTAGGTTTGAAAATTGCAAAAGAGATGAATGTCAGAAGATTGAAGGTATTATCTGATTCACAGTTGGTCGTCAATCAGGTGAAAAGGGACTTTAAGGTTCATGACACCATTTTGAGTTTATATTTGAAGAAAGTCAAAGAACTGGGAACTTCATTCGATTCATGAGATATCAGTCACATCCCTAGAATCGAAAATTCTCGAGCTGATGCATTATCCAGATTAGCTACTTCTACACCTGAATAAATGGGTCGGATCTTTGTGGAATACTTGGAAATTTCGAGTATCTCAGTAATTGAAAAAGAAAAAGTTCTCCAAATAGAACCAAAAACAAATTGGATGGATCCGATAGTAAAGTACCTGACTGAAGGAATATTGCCTAAAAATGATATAGAAGCCAAGCAGATTAGAAAATGGGCTGCTCAATATGTCATCTTAGAAGGTTTATTATATAAAGTCATTTACTCAATCGTTGTTGAAATGTCTGTCTCCTTCGGATGCTGATTATGCTCTTAGGAAAGTACATGAGGGAATATGTGGTGACCATTTGGGAGGAAAATCTTTAGCCTATAAAATCATAAGACAGGGTTACTATTGGCCGACTATGCAAAAGGATGCTGCAGATTTTGTAAGAAGATGTGATTCTTGTCAAAGATATGCAAATATCTAAAGGCGTCCTGCTAGCCAATTGTCATAATTAGTAGCTCCTTGGCCATTTGCTCAATGGGGAATGGATATACTTGGTCTATTTCCTCCAGCTTCTGGGCAACGGAAATTTTTGATTATCGCCATTGATTATTTTATCAAATGGGTAGAAGCTGAACCTCTGGCTTTAATCACTGAAGCAAAAGTTGAAATATTTGTCAAAAATCCTATTATATACAGATTTGGAATCCCTCATGTAATTATTATAGATAATGGAAGACAGTTTGATAATCAGAAGTTTAAAGATTTCTATTCTCGCCATGGAATTCTTCATAAATTGACATATGTCGGACATCCTCAAGCTAATTGAGAAGTGGAGGTAACCAATCGAACGATCCTTCATGGATTGTAAACTCGGCTAAATGAAACCCAAGGATCATGGGTTGATGAACTTAATTCTATTTTATGGGCTTATCAAACAACACCCCGATCTACAACAAGTGAATCTCCGTTTAATCTAGCTTATGGAAGTGAAGCTATGTTACCTGTGAAAATTATTCTTCATTCTAGAAGAACCGACAGTTTTACAGAATCTGATAATGATAATGGGAGGAGATTGGATCTTGATTTGATTGAAAATTCTAGGTTGCAAGCATAACTGAAGATGGTTGCTTACCGACAAAAGGTGGCACGGTATTACAATTCAAGAGTGAAGGCTCGAATCTTTCAGATTGGGGATCTCGTTCTGCGCCGAACATCTATATCCCGACCAACTAAACAAGATAAACTTACTCCAAATTGGGAAGGTCCTTATCGTATCACTGAAGTTGTACGATCAGGAACCTATCGACTAGAAAGTCTGGATGGTTATCCTTTGGTAAGACCTTGGAATATGGAAAATCTATACAAATATTATCAATAAAGACAGTTTCCTTTTTTTTTTTTTTGCTATATGAGGGAGATATTTTATTTTCCGGTATTCTCTAAAAAGATTAACCTGATAAGCTAATCACAATCCGATAAATCGAGTTAGTCTGATCCACTAACTCAATCGGTGTATAATGATCAGAATAACTGATCTAAAAGATTGGCCTGATAAGCTGATCACAATTCGACAAATCGAGTTAGTCTGATCTACTAACTCAATCGGTGTATAATGATCAGAATAACTGATCTAAAAGATTGGCCTGATAAGCTGATCACAATTCGACAAATCGAGTTAGTCTGATCCACTAACTCAATCGATATATAATGATCAGAATTACTGATCTAAAAGATTGGCCTGATAAGCTGATCACAATCCGACAAATCGAGTTAGTCTGATCCACTAACTCAATCGGTATATAATGATCAGAATAACTGATCTAAAAGATTGGCCTGATAAGCTGATCATAATCTGACAAATCGAGTTAGCTTAACCCACTAACTTAACCAGTATTTAATGGTTAGAATAAAAATTATATTATATTATGATAGAATAGATTGATCTGATATTCTAATTCAGTTGTTCATGGATTAATTAAAGAAACACAGGGGAGTTCATTTATATTCTTTTATAAAGAGTGGAAAGAGGAAAATAAATAGCAATAAAATTATTGCCAATTTCCTATTACATATACTATTTTGTTTTCTTCCAAATAATGGTTGGTCGGAATTTTCTCTTGATCAACTGCCTCTGGATCAGGTAACTTTATCAAAATTTGCTTGTTTGCTCTTCTTCTTTCTTCACAGAAAAATCTGAAGAAATATTGGAAAGATCAAGACCAGGATATAATTTTTTAACCTTATCAAGGCAATTTTGAAACCAAGCTTATAGCCTTTGGCTCCCACTTTTTCTATTTCTTGGAAAAAACCATCAGATTTCATAAATTTCTCAATTACGGAGGACTTCTGTTGAGTCAGCGAAATATTTTCCTGTTCAATTTTTTTCAAATCTTCTTCAAGAAGCGATATTCTCTTCTGTAACAGTAGATTCTGATTTAGTATCTCTTCATATGATTGAGTTTTTTCTTCTATGGCTTCATCGGCTTGTTGAAGTCTTTTTCTTCTTTTGGCTCCATCTTCCATAAGTTGATGAATATATGTTTCGTTTTGTTTTAATTGCTTCTGTAAGGATATGATCTTCGCTGTCATAAAGAGAACTTCTGTTCTGAAGGCTTTCCGATCGGCAACGGCTTTATTTTTCTCCTCTTTAACTATTGCTAATTATCTCTGAAGATCTTCTTGAAGATTCTGCGCCTGATCCCAACCTTCTTCAATCATTGAGATATCATTGACAAACTATATAACAGGTTTGCTGTATTGTTAGAGTATGAACAGTTTGTTATGAAGAAAAGAAAGGAATATTGCTTACCTTTGAGATTTTTGGATAAATGGAAGTTAAGGCTTCCTTTACTCCTTGTTTAATAGTCGTCTCCCAATCTTTTCGAAGAATGATGGATTGCAGTATAGTTTTTGCCAATTTCGGATTGTTGACACTTGTATCAGCAACCAATACTTGAACGGGTTTATTACCCGTTGGATTAGCCGATTCTTCAACAGGGGCTTTTCCTTTTTCTGACGGAATATCTTCAGTACATGGATTTTGGCTTGTTTCCTCTAAAATGGGAGCGAAAGGGTTCTCTTCTTCTTTTTCAAATGAAGATGAGATATATTCAGGAACTGTAGGTTTGACGGAAGCACTTCTTGATAAACGCTTTCTCCTCACACAGGACCTTTCTTCTCTGAATCATACCGGTCCTATTTTTCTTTTGGACATCTGATGCGATTTCTTATCACCCGGCTTTATTTTTTGAATTTGATGAAGATAAAGACTATGCCTTAGAGTGAAGAATTGCAAAAGAGAGGTATTTGGTACGAAGATGGTTTGAAAACTTGAACCTGAGACCCCTTTATATAGAAGATGTGGATGGTCATGATTTGTAGCTCAAATTCCGAGATAACGGGAGATTTTGACACATTTTCGGATATTATTTAGCGGGAATTTGCATATCGTCGCTGGTTCTCGGAAAGTCAGTTCCAAGGTATGAATATAAAAGCATACAATTTGAATTTCAAATTTATGCGCCCTTCTAAATTCTGACAAAGATGGTTATACGGCCCTCAGTTGTACGGCTCTCAAACTGAACCTCTGACAAAAAGATTATGCCTGTTAAGGTAAACATAATTACCTCTTTCATTTGGAAAAGTTTTTCTCAGTCATACTTCTGACAAAAAGTTATGATTGGCAAAGTAAGTATAATCATCTACCTCGTCGGGAAAAGTTTTTATAAAAATAAGAAGATTAACGACTTAGAAATTGTTTTTGTCTTAATAAACTAGAAATTGTTGTTTAATAAATTCTGACAAACTTATTTGAAATTAGTTCTTTTGAATTTTTTGAAATATTAGTTAATGCTTGTGATTTAAGTAAAGCTTGTTATAATCATAACGATTTTTTTTAGAAACTTGTTCATCTAATCCGATCATTTTTCATAATCTGACGAACATTATAAAGAAAGATTTTTCATTAAAAATTAAACTAAGTTAGTACATTTTCAATCTGTTACATTGATCTTGATGGAACTTCCTTCTATTTCACTTTGATCTACAAAAGAAACTGGTAAAATTTCTCCTGGGATTTGAGAAACTGGTGCCGATGCTTCGATTTCATATCTGACTAATTGATCAGTAGGAGCTCCAGTTAGTTTTTCTGCTTGATCAAAAATGGGTTCATCAGTTGGGTTTTCTTCATCTGAGCTCTCTTCATCAGAATTTTCTTCATCAGAGTCTTCTTCTATCTTGGAAGTATCAAGGTCAGGGTAAAACTTCTTCACTTTCTTTAAACAGTCAGCAAGACCATAATTGTAACTCTCAACTCCCGCTTCGTGGAGTTTGTCGTCGAAGGCTTTTGATTCGACATATTTCTTGACCGCCCCATTCACGGCCTCTTCAACAGTTTGCTCGATTCTTTTAGTTGTTGATAAAATTTTTTCTTTGGCTGCTAAAACCTTCTTTTTAGCCGTTGCAATCTTTTCTTCTGCCCCCTCCAGTTTATGGGATAATGATCGGACCTTTTTACTTTTCTTTTTTAACTTTGATTCCATACTATTCATCTTTGATCTGGCTTCTCTTAATTCCACCTCCAGTACCGAAATTTTAATCGTCGCTTCCCTTAATTTCTTTTTCATTGAGTTCTTCAGTTCCTCGGCTACTTCTTTTTCTAATTTGGCCATGTTTACTTCATCACTCATGACCTTGCAGAATTGATCAAAATTCTTCAAACTTTTATCCATGATATTAATTCCATGGATGAGCTGTTAATTCATGTCTTATGTTTATTCATGTCTTATATTAATCGGATTTGCCAAAACTAAGAAAGATAGTTAAATATGTATTCAAAATATAAGTATAATTCATACCTTCAACACTGTCGGATGAAGTTGTAAGATTGTATCATCAATTTGCTGGGACTTTGTTATCTCCCAGTCCCTTGGAATTGTTATAGACTTCATAAGTTGACGAGCCAGCATCGGGTCGTTTAGGCCCGAATCAACGGCATATATGAAAAAACCAGCCAAAATATTTGCAGCTGGGGTTCTTTCTTCCTTATTTCTTATCGGAGCCTTGCCCTTATCTAGTTGATCGATAGGGCAAGAGAGTATGTCGTCTCTTGGTATGCTTGTTGTTTGTTTTTGCATAGGAGGTTGAAGAGATGCTGATAGAGAAACTTCGTCGTCCTCCGACACACTAGCTATTACAATTGGAGAGTTAGGCTTTGTTACTGTTGGTGAAGTTGTTGGGTTGATCAGAATCTTCTTCTTCAGTTTCTTGATTTTTCTCTCTTCTTGGATAGAAGAAGTGGCTTCTACCTTCCTTTTCTTCGAAAGCTTCCGGAGTTTTCGTACGTCCACCATGACTGATGTATTTATAATTAAAAAGAAGTCAGAGATTAAGATAGATTGATCAGAAAAACTGATGAAATAATATTAGTAATAAAAATACCTAAAGAGGGTTTAGGACTGATTTCTGCTGAAAAAAGCCCTCTTTCGTCAAGAAGTTCTTTAATTGGAGGAACTTCCATCCCCGTAAGTTTCTCGTAATCCTCTTGATCGGAAGACAGAACCTTTTTGCCGTCGTTTGGAGTTAATCGGGGTTCTCTATGGCTAGTTGTGAAGTTCCAAGGGATTTTAGAGAAGATATAGAAGAAGCTTGGTTTCCAGCCATGAATGGATGAAGGAAGTCCAGAAATAAATTTCCGACCGTGTCGTGGGTTGATTACCCACCATCCATGACCATGAAAATCTCTTTTTAATACGAATAAAGAGGTAAAGAGTGAGGTTTTTAGAGTTATGTTTGCGTCCTTGCAAAGGATCAAGAATGCACAAATAATCCGAATGCTATTGGGGGTCAGTTGGGATGGTAATACCCGATATAGCTTGAAGATCATGAGGAAGAAATGATGGATCGGAAATCTAAGTCCGGCTCTTAAGTGTTCTTCGTATATGGTAATGCTACCAGCTGGGGGCCGATCTATTTGATTTTCACCAAGAGGAAGAATTACAACATATTCATTAGAAATATTGTAATGTTGTTTTAATGCTAATATCCTATGTTCAGATAGTGAAGATCTAATATCCCCTATTTTTACTTGTTCGATTTGTTTTCTTTGCTGTTGAGAACTGGATCCTTCAAGGTTCCCAAGGTTTTCTACATGACTAGTTTCTAAGATTCTAACCATGATGAAGAAAGGAAGTAAAAGAAGATTAACTTCGAAAAGCAGAAAAGAAATAAGAGGCCGACCTGTGAAATTTTTTTTTCGCTCCTAAGGCAAAAAGGCGGAAATGGTTGAAAACCTATTTCTTTGAGAGGTTTGATGTTTATATAATACTTTTTAACGGACCGAGATCTCTTTGCCAATGCTGAGAATGAACCAGATTCATCCATCTGTCCTTAAAATATTTAATGAAAAATGCGATTCTCGAAGGGTCGAAACAGCTTTTACGGTGCAATGGCTGCGATCTGCTGATTAGACAGATATCTTTTTTCTTTTTTGAGGATATTTTAATTTTCTCGGATTTTGAAAAAATTATAATGATGGGAAGAAGATACGGTGGTTGTTTTGTAACCGTCTCTCCAGTTAAAGTTTGACACGTTATCTGGGCATATCGTTCCAGGACAGATTTCTGACAGTTTCTGATTTCCATTTAATAGACTCAGAAACTGGGGGGACTGGTGTTGGGATATGATAAATTGATCTGTTTAAGTTGACCCTTTAAGAGTCTGAAATTGAAATTGATCTATGTCTAAAAGGTATCGAATCGATCAATGCTTAAAAGGCACAAATATGGTTGGAAAATGATTCGTCAACATCCAAAGGGTGTGAAGCCGATTAACAACCAATATACACGAAATTGATCCATTTCCAGGTAATCGATAGATTTATTTGAGAATGGAATTTGGTAATAATTATATGTTGCAGGAGATGATTAACTTTAGGAGAGACGATCAACTATGAAGGAGATGATCAATTTCTGGAAGAGACGATCAACTCTGGAAGAGACGATCAGTTTCAGAAGAGAAGACCAACTCTGGAGGAGACGATCAATTTCAGAAGAGATGACCAACTCTGGAAAAGACGATCAACTCTGGAAGAGACGATCAACTCTAAAAAGAAGATTAATTCTTTACGACCAACTTTGGTTGCACGTGTTTACCATCTGGATTAACCATTTTACAGATAGATGCCAGCTGTAAACGATCAATTCCTTACGACCAACTTTGGTTGCACGTGTTTACCATCTGGATTAATCGTTTGACAGGTGGATTCCAGCCGTAAACGGTTATCTCTTAGCCTATAAATACTCACAATTGTAATGGAAGGGGGATTTTTGGCAATTCAAATTCTTTGAACACCTTCCATCTAATCTTTCTTTAGATCATATATGTTCCAATCCAGACGCCCTCAAGCTTGATAGATGATGAAAAGCTGGATCAAATCCGCCTGACCCATTCTTCTTTTACTTCAAGCTTGCTGTGATTTGTTTGGACGCAACAATGCAAATCAAGCTCTGTTCTCTGAAACAGAGAACATCTTGAGCGTGGTTATCAGTTTGTTGTCACAATACTACATTTTGTAAGTTCAGGTTTTGAGATGCAAATAAAAACTGTAAGCTCGATCTCTTCTTTGATCCTTTTCCTCTGCTCCTGGCCTTCCACTTTGCCAGCAATTACATCATACTATACCGGGAATCTCTTAGAAGCTATGTGCTGAGATCAGGGCTATTGTAGACAAACAACACTATCACAGCCCGGTACCCAACATATCTACAAGAACCTGCACTAATCTATTAAGCATCCAGTACAAGATTATAGTTGTCCTATGAACCAATCTGCTCATCAACTTGACACATTATTTTTTTCTGAAGACAGCAGGCACCAGCTTGACAGGTTTTTTTCCTGGTCAGTAAACACCAGTGCAGAGAGAAACAAAAATAAATCAAGCAAACATTTGTTTCTTTCATGTCATCGTTTCTTCTATTCCACGTAACCACAGAACGCCAGTGAAATGAGGTTCCTAGTGATTGCTGTTACCGTTCTCAGGTTCTTCTTTGTTTCCTGCTCCTTATTCGAGGTTGTTAACAGGCTGCTATCTCTCGGTCTGATTAAAGGCGAGGGATGCTGGTTACGCATCGATCATCGGGATCAAACTCATGGTGGGACTCCCCATGGCCTGAAGTTCAAAGTGGCAGCCGGCCTCCTCGATCTCCTATTGGTCTGTCGGAACCTTGAATTCATGGCCACCATCCTTCCAAGCTTCGACGTCCCATTGAGAGCAAGCAAAGCTAGTATGAGCTGGGAAGATCTCACAAGCTTCGACGTCACCTTCCTTTGCGAGGAGATCGACACCCTCCCTCAGTCCATTGAGGTTACAATCGGTCTGAACAAATTTGACATTAAGCTTCGGGTAAATTACACCAGTCAGTATGCTCCGCCCACAGATCGGAGCCCATCATCCCAAGACAGCGACGAAGCCGCCATGGACGAAGATGAACTGGAATTTTGGTTCAAGTCAGCAGAGCAGGGGAATGCAAATCACTCCCTGAGTAACACACCAACTACACCCACCGTCGGGTTGCTGGAGAGAAGCTTCTCTCAACGGCAAGCCACTCCGAACCTTCCATCGCCGATGTCGGCTACCCGGGATGATTTTTGGAACGTTACCCGATCGACGGTTGCCTACAACCACGATTAGGATTTTCCTAAGTTAGCGGACCCGTGGAACATGCAATCACCATCATGCTTACAGGCAGGTACCTCATGTCACCTCGTCCCAGTTATACATTGTACCCTTTATCCAAGGTTTTCTTGCATTGTACCCTTTATCCAAGGTTTTCTTGGTTGGGCTTCCACAAAATTATGCTAGCGGCCTTATTCAAACGACCCCTCCACATCCCATCTACCATCTATCTGTTGGACAAAAACTTGGAAGATGACCCCTCAAACCTCATCGACTACCCACAAGCAAAAACCTCAACCCTTCCTATTACACCTGCCCTGAAACATCAGGAGGACATCCCAAGTCAAAAAAATTTCTCATACCTGAAGGACACACTGCCTGGCCATATAGAAACCACACCGCTTCATTCATCTGCATCCCCCTCCCCGCACCCAACATCTTACGGCCTTAAGCGAAGCGCCCGTCTCCGGACCAAGAAAGCCAAGGCTCAGCCTCCTTATTAGACCAAGACTTCCCATTCATCAACTCCCTCACCTCTGGTGAGATCGTCAAACTAGGTGCCAAATGCGGGGTAAGCTTCCACTCAGACAACATAGAACGTGCTTCTCGCATGCTGAAAAACATGGAAATGTCTCGCCGTGTATTACCTCTTGCTTTAGCGGAGGCAGTCTGGGAGCTGTTCTGGCGGCTACGGCTATAGCATTTTGCCTCCTGGAAGACCGGTCTAGACCGCAACTTTTTTTTTTTTTTTTGGTAGGATGGATAATTCAACCAACCAACAATTCTGATATGCATATATCCAAAAAAAAATCCAAAAAATGTATAATTCCTAAAAGTCATAGACGACTTATTAAAGTAAGTCCATAGCACCTGAATGGATGGCAACAAAGGATGCAATCCAATCCGCTGTCATATTAGCTTTCTTGAACACATGCCAACAACAAAGAAGGAACGGCCATCCAACTAGAGAGCAATGTCATGGATTATAGGATGAGCAGGAGCAACATAAACTGCTCCCTTGATCCACGAAATAATCATAGCAGAGTCCTCCTCGATAATAAGATGATCACACTGAAAAAATTGACAGGCCCTACCCAAGCCATCGTAAGTTCTGCCTGGGAGACGTAAGACTCGACCAGATGGCAACCCCCAGCAGCAATAATACCCAAGCCAGAGTCCCGGATCACAAAAGTAGCCCCACCCTCAGATCCTCTCATACTCCCGTCAAAGTTGACCTTGACATACCTCGAAGGAGGGGGCTTTCAAGAAATAAATACCATCTAAGGTGCTCTAGGAGCGAAACCGGAATCCCAGATCTTCGTGGATGCCGTAGCTACTGTGTGGAACTCCTCCATATGGGCTCGAGCTCTCTCAACCAGAACTTTGTTGAAGCATCTCGAGGAATTGAAGATAAGAGCATTCTTAGAAAGCCAAATGTGATAAGCCACATAAGTAGAAAATTCAGAGCTGGAGAAGGCAGAAGGTGACCTCAGAAGGTCCAAGAAGATAGCTTCCAAATCCTTCGAATGACCAAGAATGAAGTCCAACTCCACCGTCGTCTAAACTCGCCTAGCCCTCAGACAAATGAATAACACATGCTCTATGGTCTCCATATCCGCATCACATGCTGGGTAGGAAAGAGGAAGCTGAATCCCTCTAGCAAAGAGGAGAGCCCTGGTGGGGAGGCGACGCCAGGCAACTTTTCACAAGAAGAGGGCCACCCTGAGATGCACTCATAGGAACCATATCCATCCAATCTGACAACTCCTCTGCAGCTTCGCACTGAACATAGGATACAAGTTCGATAGAGGAGCTCTACTCATAACAGAAGACCACACGAACATTCATACAGGGATGGGCAAGCAGAGCAATGGAAAGGACCATAGCTCCCAAAATGATCCCGAAGGTTCGAATAACCAAAATAGAACTTCACTGTGAGCCATCAGTCGACAAGAGGTCAGCAACTGTCCTGGTATCATAACCATCTATAGGAATAAAGATAGGCCACCGGGCTAAGGGGACCTCCGAGATCCATGGATCATCCATAAATCTGATCAATCTATCATCTCCAATGACCCATCTCATCTGGAAAATAACAACAAGTAGAGCTGTCAACGGGTCGGGCCGGACCCGAGACCTGCGAGTATTTACCCAATGGGTATGGGTCTAGATCTAAATATGGATTCATTTATCCGGATCTGGACCTGGACCCGATTAGTCATAGTTAAATGGATCCAGGTATGGATATTATTTATCCAGACCTAGCAAACCCGGGACCCGATTATATGAAATAATATTATATATATTTATATATTTATATAAATATGGGATGTTAGATTATGATCCAACGGTTAGGAATCCATCCTCCTTTTACTATAAAACCTTCTTCCATCGGTGCCCTAGCCCCTTTCTCCGGTTCTCCCTTCCACCGAATCCCCAAATCCCCTCCACGCTCCGCAGTCGACGCCTCCCTCGACGGTCGACCCCTCCACGGCCGATGCTCCGATGGTTGATGCCTCCCTTCCTCAGCTCCGAGCCCCACCGGTCACCGCGTATCGCCTACCCCTCCGGCTCTCCCTTCCTCAGCTCTGAGCTCTGCCGACCGATGCTCCATGGCCGACACCTTCCTCGACGGCCGACCCCTCCACGCCCGCTGCTTTGACGGGTGATGCCTCCCTTCCTCAGCTCTGAGCCCCGCTGGCCGCCGGGTACCACCTACCCCTCCGGCTCTCCCTTCCTCAGCTCCGAGCCCCGCCGGTCGCCATTTTGGACATCATCCTCCAGCTCCAGCAGCGCTGCCTTCATCGGATCCTAGGTTGTCTTCCTCAGATCCGAACCCCTGCTACAGTGCTCGGTTAGATGTTGTTGTCTTATCCTTGTTTTTTATTAATAGCAGATAGCTATGATCAAAACAAGTAGTGGAATCTTTCTTGTATTTTATTTATGTTTCAGTTTTATCATTGCCTGCTATTAGAGAATGAAAAAAAGAATAGAATCCTCCACTCTTACAAGCCCATGGGCTATGGTGGTACCTTCCATTCAGGTCCGGGTTCGGGTTTGGATACTCAAGATCCATTTGGATCCGGGTCTGGTACTTTAAAATTAGACCCATCGGGTATTCGGGTCCGGGTCTGGGTTCGGTAGCTAAAATCGGGTCCGGATTTGGATATTTGGGTTCCGACCCGAACCCGACCTGTTGACAGGTCTAACAATAGGGGCTATTCATCTCATCTCTCTCCAGATGATTGAACCTTGGCGAGCTGTACCAATCTCACCATCCACCACCGAGGGCAGGGGACCATAATGAGTCCTCATCATAGAAGTCCACATGCTCTCTGGATCCAACATGAATCTAGAAACATGCCTAACGATCAAGGACTCCCCTGTCACCTCCAGGGAATGGATACCAAGGCCACCAACCCGAGTCGGCTGACATACCACACTCTATCCCAGCAAGTGAACTCCCCAATGAGTACTCGAAGATGACCAAAGAAAGGAACGGATAGTTTGTTCCACCTTAAGGATGATAGACTTGGGAATGATAGCATTGGAGAGCAAGAACACTGTAAGAGAAGTGATAACTGACTTGATCAAGGTTAACCTGTCCATGGAAGAGAGGGCTCTACCCTGCCAGCCCTCCACCCTCTCATGAATAGCATGGACCACCCTATGACACTCCGAGTTGCGCAGTCTCCCACCTGAGATAGGAACTTCCAAGTACTAAAGGCATCCATCCTGAACAGCAATCCCCTGAACCCCTGAATCGAGCACCGTAACTGGATAGGAGTCTTCGGACTGAAACGAACCTCCGATTTATAAAGATTTACCCTCTGACCCGAAGACACACAATAATGCTCCATCACTGTCCTGAATCCCACTACCATCGCCAGAGAGGCCTGGCCCAAGAGGAGGCAGTCATTTGTAAATAGCAAATATGAGATCGAGGAAGCACCAGGAGCGAAACAATATGGCTGAATAGCCGACTCCCGCACCGCCGTCGATAAAGCTCATGAAAGAGAATCAGTACATAAGATAAACAAATAAGGGGAGAGAGGGCAACCTTGGCGAAGATGGATAGTAGAGTGAAAGAAATTTGAAGGAGTCCCATTGATAAGAATAACATAAGTAGGATCAGTGATACAAGCCATAATCTAGTATATCCAGACCTGATGAAATCCAACATCGCCTAAAGCATACTCCAAGAAGCTCCAGTGCATCCGATTATAGGCCATCTCCATATCAAGCTTAATGGCCATCAAAGCCTGCCTAACAGGGGCTCTCTGAAGATCATGCATAAACTCTTGCGCTATAATAATGTTGTCAGAGATACACTGACTCCCAATAAAAGCCTCCTGCTCAAGAGAAATAAGTTTAGGAAGAATGGGTTTCATTCTGTTAGCCAAACATTTGGCATATAACTTATATAGAGTATTACATAAGCTGATAGGCTTGAAGTGACTCGACTCAGATATATTAAGATGCTTCGGGACAAGAATAACAAATGTATGCTTTCAGGTAATCAGGCATATGGCCAATAGCAAAGAATTCCTGCATAGCTGAGACAACCTCTCTCCAAATGATATATCAATACCTCCTGAAGAATTATGGAGGAAATCTATCAGGCCCCGGTGCTTTGTCTTCCTCCATAGACCAAAGAACATACTGGATCTCCTCAAAAGAAATGGGACTGAGCTATCAACCATTCTCATCCACAGAAACCTGGGTCTCGGTCTCGGGATGAGGGGAGTGAAAGAAAGGGGGTTCCTCCCGAGGCCCTGCCCATCTAGAGGAAAGGAAGGAGAAGATCGCCTGCCTAACCTCGTCTGCATCCTCCAACCACCTCCCCTCCGAAGACCGCAATGCCTTGATACGGTTCCATGCCTATGAACAATAGTGGCTTCATGAAAGAACCAGATATTCCTATCCCCTTCCTTCAACCACTGCACTCTGGATTTTTATCTCCACATAGTCTCCTATTGGCTTAGACGGCATGATCCAAAGACATGAAGTGCTGAAGAGCAGCCAAATCTACATCACCGAGACCCCCTTTCCTCTCCTCCCTCTCTTGAAGAGTAGAAATGGAAGTCTCTACTGAAATCAAGGTAGAGGCTAAATTCCCAACCGTCTTCTTGTTCCACCTGAGAAGAAGGCGCTTCAACAAGGAAAGCCTGCGGAAAATCCAATACTGCACATCCCTCCGAATAAGTAACCTCTAAACCTCCCTGGCTATATCCCAAGAACCAGGATAAGCCAGCAAAATTTTTTGAGTCTGAAGGAAGCACAGCAAGGGACAGATACAGAAGTAGTGAGAAAAACTGGACAGTGATCAGATACGATCCTCGAGAGATAACGAACTTGATGGTCAGGATGCAGGAGAAGCCAGTCTAGAGAAGCAAACACCCTATCAATGCATTTCTAGACTCTAGGCAGCCCAATTATGTTATTATACCAAGTAAAATGGGGCCCCATAAATCTCATATTCACCGGACCATTAGCATGTAAAAATTGGGTAAATTTTTTAGAAGCAACATCCTCCACAAAGGACCGACCTCCTCTCTTATCCTCCGCAGCAAGCACACAATTAAAATCCCCTGCAACAACTGTAAAAATTTCCTGGTCTATCAAAGCAAAAATTTCTTACTAGATAATCTTCTTTCCCTATAATTAATACTTGCATAAATCCCAGACAACAACCAAGTAGGCCCACAGCTTTCCAAAATGACAATGGCCACCTATTTAGAACATTGGTTGAACATGTCCACCCTTGCTACCCCTATGCTACACAACAATGATACCTCTCGAGAGCTCCTGAGATTCAATTGCAAAGCAACTCCAATCTCCCTGAATTCGACATCGAAACCGATCCAAAGCAAGCCCACATAGCCTAGTTTCTAATAATACACACATATCAAGATTATATAATTGCCTAAAGCGGCGAAACGTAGAGTAAAATGAGGGCTTCCCTGCACTCCTCACATTCCATACCATAATTTTCATAAAAACAAGGAGATATTCAATCTAATCTTCCTTCCCTATGGACTTGGAACTCCCGGTCCTTCCTGCAAATAAAGCATTCTTCAAGTGCTTCGCGATCTCATCATGGCTAGATTTTTCTTCCTCAGCAGGCCCCATGGCATCTCCTTGTTCTGGACTCCCCCTTCCCCTACTAGCCAACTTTTCCAAGACTCTGGTTCCTCCTGGACAGTGGTGTGGGACCCCACCTCTAACTTGAATGCTAGTTCTTCGGAATTGCCGCATGTGCTTTTGTATTATGGGGATTATCTATATTATCCGCGATTCTCCTTAACTAATGTCTACGTATATCATCCAACTTGTCTGCTTTGGTCATGCAATGCTCTCCCTAGTCACTGCACCTTTGGCTTGTTTCCCACTTCATATTAAATAACTATACTATGTTGGAATGTTTATGGACTCCGCTTGGCATCCAAATGCAGGGTTGTTAAAACTGCCATCCATGATTCTTTCTGCAACATTGTATGTTTGCAGGAAACCAAACTCAGAAGCTTCAACGACAAGCTTCTTACATCAACTTGTGGACAGCCATTCGACTACTGGGATGCAAAAGATTTGGTAGGGTCCAGTACTGGTGGGTTGGCGACGTGCTGGAAGAGTTTGCTTCATACTGGAACTAACTTCCACTCGAGCTGTTTCAGCATCATAACTACCTTCAACTTAGCAAATAAAAGCAGAGGCACAACTTGGTTAATCACCAATATCTATGGACCTACATGTCAGGAGGAACAAAAACCATTCTTTGAGGAACTCGTCTTCCTCGAAAACATAATCCGAGACAACTGGATCATAGTAGGAGACTTCGACGCCACCCAAAGCCCAGAGGATAAATACGGCCGCCCAGGCTCCTCGGCCAACTGCATGGCATTCAATAATATGTTAAATAAATTAGAGGTGATCGCAATAAATCCTGTTATACCCGATCAGCTTTTTTCCGATGCAGATCGGAGCCGACGGCCCTTCGGCCCGGTCGAACCAAAGGTCTGGTTGACTCACCGAAGGTCCGACCGACTCATCTAAGGTCCGACCGACCCATTTAAGGTCCGACCGATCTACCTGAGATCCGACCGACCCATTTAAGGTCCGACCGATCCACTTCAGCCGAGTCCATATCGATCCGAGGCAGGCCACTCTAAGGACGGCCCAGAGGCTCCAGAGACTCCTTCCAACTGGTGATAGGATTCCATTATGACAGAATCCTGACATCTCGGCGCCATTACTCTGCGGATCACATGATCTCAGTGCCGTTACTCTGCAGGTCCCACGATCTCGGCACCGTTACTCTGCAGGTCCCACGATCTGGTGCCACCTGGCTACTACCAAGATTCCTCTAGGGGCAGATTGGCCATTCCTAGCCGGTTCCTAACAGATTCTGGTGAAGTTCTGTACCTATATAAGATAAAAGGGGAACCCCGAGTGGTAAGAAAGCTTTTTCTTCCCCACGAGTAATTTCCTTTTGATTTCTCCATTCTGTTGCTTTAAAGCTCCAACTAACTTAGCCATCAGAGTGTCCCCCGTCGAAACACCACTGGCCCGTGGGACGTTTTTGCAGGAATCAGGGAGGCGCACTCCAGCCAGGTCGAGAGAACCCGGTCCGGCTACTACCAAGATTCCTCGAGGGGCAAATTGGTGATTCCCAACCTGGCCTCTAATAGATTCTGGTGAAGTTCCACACCTATATAAGGTAAAAGAGGACCTCGAGCGGTAAGAGAGCTTTTCCTTCCCCACGAGTTATCTCCTTTTGATTCCTCCATTCTATTACTCTAAGGCTCCCACTAACTTAGCCATCGGAGTGTCCCTCGCCGAAACACCACCGGCCCGTGGGACGTTTTTGCAGGAATCTGGGAGATGCGCACTCCAGTCAGGTCGAGAGAACCCGGTCCGGAAGATTCGGCGGCAACAGATTAGCACTAGACGAAGGGGCATGAACCTCCGTTCTGGTTTTTCTTCTCCAAAAGAAGGAATCCACCGCTAAGTAAAACGATAGCGAAGGAAGAGCTCAGAATACCCCCAAAAGGAGAGGCCGCTCCCAGGCGAGCTTGGGAGAACCTCTCAGGGAGAACGATGCCGCCCAGCCTACCATCACCTTGGGACAGCAACAGTTCCAGACTCTTCTGAACTGCATCGACACTCTCGCCACCGTGGTTCAGAACCTCCAAGACGCGGCCAATGACAGACAGCAGTGGCCCGCGGTGTCCAGAACTAGTCATCCACCTGCTGTCGAAGGGAGTCAACAGTAAGGAGTCCCTCGACACTGCTTTCACGCAACCCCGGAGCCCCGAAAGTCACAGAGGACTCATGCCGACAGGAAAAGAGTGAGGTCCGCCTCACACTCTTCCGCGGATTCGGTCTCCGATAATGACTAGCGATGCGATGAAGACTCGAGGGACTACACCAGCAAGCTCCATCGCATGGAGGAGCAAATTGCCAAACTCATCGATCGACAAAAAGGAGAAGAAGTGCTGGCATACGACTCCCGCCCGCCATTCTCTGCCAGAATTACGGAGAAAACTATCCCCCGTTACTTCAAGATCCTCCAGGTCGATGCTTATGATGGCACCACTGACCCTCTGGACCATTTGGGTACTTACAAGGCCAACATGATGGTGCAGAGCACCTCCGACGCCCTCCACTGCATCGCTTTCCCTGTAACACTTAAGAAGGCGGCTCGGATGTAGTTTTTCGCCATCCAACCAGGTACGATTCACTCCTTTTCCTAGCTGGAAAAGCTCTTTTTGTCCCATTTCAGGACTTGCAGCTGGACACTGAGGAACACGGACTGCCTCTTCCTCGTGCAGCAGAAGGAAGGAGAAATCCTTCGGGAATACATGGTCCGATTTAATTCGACGATCATGAAAATTCCAGACCTCAACGAACACGTGGCTATGTCGGCTTTCAAGAAGGGGCTGCGATTGTCCAGGCTCACCTTCTCACTGGACAAAAAGTTCTCAACAAGCTACTCCAAACTACTGGCCCAGGCATAAAAATACGTCCTGGTGGAAGAACAAGCGGCAATCCGATGCCAGGCTGAAGGGAGGTCAGCTCTAAAGAGGAGGAGCGATAGGGCTCCCGAAGTCCGACCTCCCAGCGATGGCACCAACTTGGCCCGATGCCGCAGCCTTAAGTCGAAAGATTTCTCCAGGAGGTTCGAGACTTACACACCTCTCTCCCTCCCGAGGGAGAAAATCCTTATAGAGATAGAGAAGAAGACCTTCCTACAGAGGCCTCGCCCGATGAGGAGCCCCTCCATGTCAAGGAACAAGGACAAGTACTGTCAGTTCCACCGTGACCACGGGCACAGCACAGAAGATTGCCTCCAGTTAAAGGATGTGATCGAAGACCTGATCAGGCGTGGGTATCTGCATAAGTACGTCCGACCCCAAAGGAGTCGGGCTGAAACTTCCATCGCCAGAAACCCCTCGGAGGAAACAGAGCTGCCCAACCAATGCCCTACTGACGGAAATGTTGGCATGCTCCACCGCCAGTCCGGCTGGAGAGACAAAGGAGGTCGGGACATCTCAAAGAGACCTCGGGGTTCCAATGTAATTAGTTTCTCCGACGAAGACCTCCCAAAGACCCAGGTCTCCGGGAACGATCCTGTTGTTATGTCGGTAGTAATTACCAATTATGATGTAAGAAGGATCCTCATTGATAATGGAAGCTCCACTAAAGTTTTGTTGTATGATGCCTCTATCAGAATGAATCTGCCTAGAACTAGGCTGCAAGAATCTCCAACACCGTTGACCGGGTTCGGGGAGAACTCTGTCGGCGTAGAAGGAAAAATAACTCTGCCCATGACCATTGGATCAGAACCTTGTCAGAAGACCCTCCCTATCAATTTTGTGGTAGTCCGCACAATATCAGCTTACAATGCCATATTGGGATGACCGGCCCTTAACAAATTCCAAGCCATTGTGTCTACCTACCACTTGCTGGCGAAATTCTCGACTTGGAATGTGATCGAAGTGATGAGAGGGATCGTAGGATGGCCAGGCAGTGTTTGACCAATAAGGACAGGCAATCGAAAGATCGTTCCATCTTGGAACAGCTTGATCCCAGGTCCGAAGCCGACTGCTGCGGAGAACCGGTCGAGAAGATCCTATTCGTACCTCTTAGGGAGGATGATCCTACTAGGGTCCTGCAGATTGGAAGCACGCTCGATGAGGAAGCCAAATCAGAGCTGGTCAGCTTCCTAAGAAACAATGCTAATGTTTTCGCCTAGTCGGCATCTGACATGCCAGGCATCCCATCAGAAGTCATAACCCACCGGCTTAAGGTGGACCCCACCTACAAGCCTGTCCGATAGAAGAAGAGGAACTTCGCCCCCGAGAGACAGAGGTCGATCGATGAGGAGGTTAGGAAGCTCCTCGAAGCTGGCTTCATCAGAGAAGCCCACTATCCTGACTGGCTGGCAAATGTCGTGATGGTGAGGAAGGCCAACGGGAAGTGGAGGATATGTGTAGACTATAATAACCTTAATAAGGCCTGCTCGAAGGATAGCTTCCAATTACCAAAGATCGACCAGCTGGTGGACGTCATTACCGGTCATCAACTTCTGAGCTTCATGGATGCCTTTTCCGGGTACAACCAGATCAGCATGGACCAAGAAGACGAAGAGAAGATAGCCTTTGTCACTGACAAAGGATTGTACTGCTATAGGATGATGCCCTTTGGCCTAAAGAACGCCGGAGCCACTTTCCAGAGGCTGATCAACAGGGTCTTCGAGGGACAACTTGGAAGAAACATGGAGGCATATATTGACGACATGATAGTCAAGAGTCTCCGGAGAGCCAACCACATCAAGGATATGAAAGAGTCCTTCGATGCCCTGAGATACCACCGGATGAAACTGAACCCGACCAAGTGTACCTTCGGGATGACCTTGGAAAAATTTCTCGGCTTTCTGGTCACACAGCAAAGAATTGAGGTCAACCCTGATAAAATCAAGGCCGTCATCGATATGAGGCATCCAACCAGTAAGAAACAAGTGCAAGAACTCACAAGTCGGATAGCCTCTCTCAGCTACTTTATTTCTAGATCGGCCGAAAAATATCTCCCTTTTTTTAAAACTCTACAGCGGTCGGACCACTTCCAGTGGACCGATGAATGTCGGTCGACCTTCGAAGCACTGAAGGCTTATCTAGAAATGCCTCCCTTACTCGCTAAGCCTGTGGAGGGAGAGCCCTTATATCTGTATCTATCGGCATCGGATGAGGTAGTGAGCTCCATCGTCATCCGGATAGGAGAGGACAACCAACAAAAGCCGGTATATCACATCAGCAAGGTACTCCAGATGTCGAAACAAGGTATCCCAAGATGCAAAAGCTTGTCTACTCCCTAGTTATGGCAGCCAAGCGACTGCAACCCTACTTTCAGGCACATCCAATTAATGTCATGACTGATCAACCTCTCAAGACGATCCTCAGAAGTCCCAATACTTCAGGGTGATTTGCCAAGTGGGTCGTCAAGCTTAGCGAATTCGACATCTCCTTCTGGTCTCGGTCGATCATGAAGGCTCAGGTGATCACCGACTTCATAGCAGAGTATACCTGGAGACAGGAGACACCTCTGCAAGTGATCGACACACCTAAGGATGATATTGCTGGCGAGTCGGACCCTGCCTGGACACTCCATATGGACGAGGTATTTAATCTTGCTGGTTGGGGAGCAGGCTTGATCCTGGCCGACCCTGACGGATAGAGCCAGGAATATATCCTATATTTCGCATTCCAAGTATCAAATAACCAGGCGGAATATGAAACCCTCCTTGCGGGATCGAGGATAGCTGATGAGCTGGGCATCGATCGGATCAGAGCCTTCTTTGATTCCCAATTGGTGGTAAACCAGGTGAGGGGCAAATTCAAGGCAAGAGATCTGACCCTGGCCAAGTACTTAAGTAAGGTACAGAGCCTCGTGACTCGGTTTAAATCTTTCGAGATACTCCATATACATCGAGTGCAAAATTCTCGGATGGACGCCTTGTCATGGCTGGCCACTGCCATCGCTAACCCCTCCGACCAGATCCTCGTGGAGCACCTACAAAGTTCAAGCATTGCTGAAGAGACATCGAAAATCCATTAAGTGGAGCGAGAAGCCTCTTGGATGGACCCCATCATTGCATTCCTCAACAAAGGAACCTTGCCAGAAGATAAGACCGAAGCCAAGCATGTGTGCTGGATTGCCTCAAAGTACGTCGTCCTCGACGAAATTCTCTACAAACGGTCATTCACGGAACCACTGTTGAAGTGCCTGAGGCCGTCGGACACCGATTACACACTCAGAGAAGTGCACGAAGGTATAAGTGGCGACCACCTGGGAGGTAGATCTTTAGCCTATAAGATCATTCGATAGGATTTTTACTGGCCAACCATTCAAAAGGATGCTTCGGACTTTGTTAAGAAATGCGATGCATGCCAAAGGTATTCCAATATTCAAAGAAGACCAGCTAGTCAGCTAAACCCGCTGACCACCCCCTGGTCGTTCGCGCAATGGAGAATGGACATCCTCGGGCCGTTCCCCCCATCGTCTGGACAATGGAAGCTCCTGATTGTAGCCATCGACTACTTCACCAAGTGGGTAGAAGCTAAGGCGCTGGTGCAGATCATCGAAGCCAAGGTGGAGACCTTCGTCCGAAACTGCATCATCTATCGGTTTGGCATACCACAGGCAATCATCACCGACAACAGGCAGCAGTTCGACAACCCGAAGTTCTAGGATTTCTGCTAGCAGTATCATATCTCCCATCGGTTAACTTCAGTCAGGCATCCCCAATCCAACGGGGAGGCCGAAGTCACCAATCAGACGATCTTACATGGGTTAAAGACCCGATTGAACGATGCCAAGGGACTCTGGGCGGAAGAACTTCATTCGGTGCTCTGGGCCTATCGGACTACCTCCCCGACAGCGACTGGAAAAACTCCATACAATCTCACCTACGAGAGTGAGGCGGTCATACCGGTGGAAGTCTCCTTGTAATCCTTCCGGATTGATCATTTCGCCGAACCAGCCAATTCTGAACAGAGAAGGATTGATCTCGACTTGCTCGAAGAAATCCAACTCCAAGTGGACCTGAGGATGGCGACCTATCATCAAAGAATGACCAGTTATTATAATTCTTGAGTCAAGACTTGAAGCTTCCGAGTAGGAGACTTGGTTCTACGGAGATCAGAGATATCCCGGCCAACTGAACAAGGAAAGCTCTTCCCCAACTGGGAAGGCCTCTATCGGGTGGTCGAAATGATCCAGGCCTGAACTTACCGACTCGAGCATCTAGAGGGACGGCAGGTGGCGCATCCTTGGACTAGCCATATTCCTTGATTAGCCAACTTCGTTATCAGTCAGCTTCATCACATTGAGGCCAAGTGACCTAGTTATTGTCACAACATTGCCCTCCACTTCCAAGCTCAAAATGATGCTAGTGAAGTGCTTCGGCTTTTATTCTTTTTGGACAAAGAAAATAGTTTCATTTCTTCGGCCTTGATATTGGCATAAGGTAGGCTGATCAAGCCCACCTTTGTGCTTATAGATCATGTTGATAAAGTTGGCTGGTTAGGCCCGCCTTTGCATTCATCAGACATATCGATAAGGTAAGCTGGTCAGGCCCGTCTTTGTACTTGTAGATCATATTGATAAAATAGGCTGGTCAGGCCCGTCTTTGTACTTGTAGATCATATTGATAAGGTAGGCTGGTTAAGCTCGCTTTTGTGCTTGTAGATCATATTGATAAGGTAGGCTGGTTAGGCCCACTCTTGTGCTGGTTGGCCTTTATGATCTTTGTCAGCTTTTATGATCTCTAGTCAGCCTTTATGATCTCTAGTCGGCATTTTTGAGCTATGGTCGGCCTTTTGAGCTCTGGTCGGCCTTTATGAGCTCTGGTCGGCCTTTATGAGTTATGATCGGCCTTTAAAGCTCTGGTCAGCCTTTTATGAGCTATGATCATACTTTATGATCTCTGGTTGGTCTTTATGAGCTCTGGTCATATTTTATGATCTCTGGTTGGTCTTCATGAACTCTTATCAGTCTTTTGAGATCCGATCATATTTTATAACCTCTGGTTGGTCTTCATGAACTCTGGTTATACTCCTTGATTAGCCAACTTTGTTATCAGTTAGCTTCATCACATTGAAATCAAGTGACTGCGAGACCAAATGACTGAATTATTGTCACAACACTCAATGTCAATCATCATCAATTGGATCGCACCTATACAGCTTTCAATGGTGTACTCCGAACACCCCCATTCATCAAGCTGTAGAGACATCCAAACGATGATTGTGCGACCCATTGGTGGATACATATAAAGAAAGGTGAATCCTTCTTTCATGCGAAAGATACCACCATGTCAATCATCAGCCCTGCAATGTAACAAATTAAAAAAAAAAAAAAAAATCAGCTCCTTGATCAACCGAATTGGTTTCACAACAATTGGCTCCTTCTCAGAGCCTACGTGTCCAATAGACAATGATGACAAGATTTGATGATAGGAGACAGAGAAATAATAATACAAAAATATCTTCATGCGCATCCCAACCAAAAATCTAATGCTATGGGCAAAGAATACAATCGAGAGGTTACACACTAACAGCCAAACTCAGAACTTCTTTTCATGCTGAACCTATAAGCGTTGCTGTTAGTCTTCCATGCCGAACCTATTAATTTCTGGTCCCCTTTCGTTGATATAAAAGCTAGAGATCTCTTTCTGAAAAAAATAGAAATAATACCAATACCAAGCCAGGCTGCATTCTAGAATTTTATTGTAATCAAGGTTGATAACTTTGGCTAGAACAATTAAAGGACATACATATTGATGAAGAGAGTGGAAGATCGCAAGGCCGTTTGAAATATTTCATCACAATCTATGAGCCACTTCTGCTCCTCAAGACTAGGAAGTAATTCAGCAATCTAGGTAGAATCTGAATTCACTCCAACATATAAATATGAATAAATAAAAAATATTTTTTTTTTAAAAAAAAATACAAAGTTCTTCTCTTGCTACGCAGAGAAATACTATCCATAATTCATCTCGATCTAATTAAATAATTCTTTTTAATCCAAAAAAACAAATAAATAATCCAAATTTTGTGAAGAAAAGTGACACCATCCATCTCTACCTCTGATTTGAGACATAATTATTACTTAATCATGAACCAAATTGTAGATATTAATCAATTAAAGAGAGTTAACAAGCCATAAACATCAGCAAACTACAAATATTTATAGATTAGCTTCCTATCAAACAACAACATCATCAATCTTAACATACCTCACCCAATAACTCAAATTAACAAGAAACAGAGATCATTGATTGTCCCATATATTCTTATAGACGGATCGGATCTGATCATGATCACTCGTCGTAGACGCGGCACTCGTCGGTCTCCGGGTTCTCCTGGCAGAAGGCCTCGAGGGGGTCCCCCTCGCTCTCCGCCAGCCGGCGGCGGAGGTGGGCCATGGCCTGGCTGACCTCCTCCACCTCGTCCCACGCCACCTTGCACCCGTCCGACCCCTTCCCCTCCTCCCCCTCGCACGCCGCCTTCGCCTCCTCCACCTTCTTCTCTATCATCTCCGCCAGCTTCTCCTCCCTCATCGCCGTCCCCTTGTATCTCTTCCTCACCGCCGCCGTCGCCACCGCCGCCGATCCGCTCCTCCCGAGCCACCACCGCCTCGCCGGAATCGAAACGATCGCCTCCACCGGATCTCGTTGCGATCGCGATCGGAGGCCGCTCGAAGAAGGAAGGGGAGGAGGAGAAAAGAGCGAGAGAGAGGACGAGGACGCCATTGACTGGATCGAGATCGGGGAAAGCAAACCCTAGAGGAAGGGCGGAAGGTCTTTATTTTCCCTGAGGGCGAGCCGTCATCGCTATCGCTTTGCCGTCTTTCCTGCTTGTTCCTTTGCGGACTTTATCGGGGTTATCCGGAGAACGGTAGATGGGCCCTTTGACCTCACAATGGGGATTTTTCAGGTTGCGTTTGGATTAAAAAAAAAAAAAATCTTGAAATAGGAATATCAATTCCCACTATTAATCTTTATTATTTTATATTTTTATTTGATTAAAAATTTAAAATAATAATTTTATTTCAATATAATTATTACCGTAGAAACAAAAAAATTTAGGATAAATTATTTCATGATCCGGTCATAATTCTAAAATATCAAAAATTATCCGAAATAGCTTATCATGGATAATACAGCTCGATTTACGTAGCTGTTTATGAGAATATAGTAGAATAAAGATTTATTTCGGATGAAATTAAAGTAACCAAATTCCATCTCTAAAGATATATAAATTATGATAACGATAGCCATAAAGTTTAATATGTAAAAGAATTTATAAATATATCTTAATTTGTGCAGTAGAGTAGATAAATTTTGGAGACACCCTTTTTACCATAATTTAACATAGGCTATTTATGGGATTTTTTTTTATGGTATATTTTATTCCATAGATAGGTGAAGAGAATAAGCAAGTTCTTTGAATTTCTTGATGACTTAACTTTTATTAAAAGAATAAAATTATCTTTTTATTTTTAGATTTGCTTAACGTGTCGCTAGGGGCAAAATCATAACTGATTATGTATTTCGGGATTTTAGAAATCATCCTTTTTTTTATTTTAAAATATTAAAAATTTATTTGATTGAAAGAGCTGAAGGATTGAAAATGCCTGATACTTGAAAATCTGTTCTCTTATCGCTAAGGCGGTAGCCCGATTGGTAAAGGCCTTGCCTCACTACCATCCGGTCGTGGGTGTTGGGTGTGGAGCCGTATCCACCCAAGCCTAGAAACCCAGTAGAAAAAAACCAAAAAAAAGACCTAGCAACCTGGCCCACCAGACCGGACCCGGCCTAGACCCACGCGCGCGGCCCAGGCACGTGGCCCAGCTTGGCATGAGAACTCGCGGGCGCGCATGCGCGCGGGCTCGGTCCAGCTGGAGGCGATCATGTGCAGGGGCGCTTCCCTTGCATTTCATGCAGCTCACCGTGGACCGCGCACATTTCATGTGGTCCACTGGCATTTCGGGGCATTTTGGGCTATCAGGTCGATGATCCGATGGCTGAGATTAATCCCAAGTGAGATCAGGCTTGATCTGAGGCATTTTGACTCAGATTCGAACATGGTTTGGACTGTTTTTCATCATCTTCTCAATAGGGAACACTAAAAAGCAATAGAGATGAAGAACAGAGAGCCAGGGAGAGTTTTTGCAACCTAGAGAAGTGGTCCAAGGGTTTTCTAAGAGAGAAAACAATGAGAGAGAGGTAGAGGGAGGGCAAGGGTTTCTTCTGTATTATTTTGTTTTTTCTTCTTTCTTTTTATTGGGCTGGGGCTTGTATCTAAAGAGGGTTTTTTGTTGTAAAGACTTCCTGTATTTTTTCTTCATAGTGGAGATTTGATCTCATGCGGTCGTGGACGTAGGAGCAAGAGGCTCCGAACCATGTAATCTATGTGTGTTGCTTGTGCTTGTGTTCTCTATTTATTTTTCAGGCTTTCTTTTTCATTTCTTTTGTGAACTTTTCGGCATCCCACTATGCACCATATCCTAACAACTGGTATCAGAGCACCGAGTTCGAGTGGGAGTGATGGTAAGAGATGAAGAAAAAGTCAAGATCGATAAATTTGATGGAAAAGACTTCGGATTCTGGAAGATGCAAATCAAGGATTATTTATACCAGAAGAAGCTTCACCTACCACTGCTGGGAAAGAAACACACTGAGATGTCATAAGCTGACTATGATTTGTTGGATCGCTAGGCTTTGAGAGTTATCCATCTGATGTTGGCTAGGAACGTCGCGTTCAACATCCTGGAGGAGAAGACGATAGTTGGATTGATGCATGCACTATCCAACATGTACGAGAAACCTTCGGCCTCCAACAAGATTTATCTCATGCATCGTCTGTTTAACTTGAAGATGAGCGAAGGTGCATCTATAATCGATCATAGCAATGAATTTAATTTGATCACTAGTCAGTTGGGTTTAGTTGACATTAGCTTCGAGGATGAAGTCCATGCCCTAATCCTGATAACTTCTTTGGGCGAGAGTTGGGGTGCAATTGTGATAGCGATCGTAATTCATGTGGCTCAAGCAAGCTAGAATTTGAAGAGGTCTGGAATCTGATTCTTAGTGAAGATATCAAAAGTAAAGAAACTGAAGGAAACTCTTGCTTTGCCTTGGTCACTCAAGAAGGCAGAGGAAAAACTACACAGTGCAACAAAGGCCACGAGAGATCCAAGTCCAAGCAGAGGAGTCAGTCAAGATAGAAGGGTGATGGTTGTTAGCACTGCGGCAAGAAGGAGCACATCAAAAAGAACTACTGGGCAAGGAAGAACTACTGGGCAAGGAAGAACAAGGAATAGAATGAAGAGTTAGTCAATGCAGCGACCGAGATAATTAAATATGCATTGGTTCTTAGCATGGACGGTCTGATGGAGTCTTGGATCCTGGACTCAAGAGCTTCATTTCACTCTACCTCATAGAAGGAATCTATGCACAACTACATTACCGGAGACTTCGGAAAGGTCTATCTTACAGATGATGAGCCTTTAGATATTATGGAAAAGGGTGATGTATACATCAAGATGCCAGATCAATCAATTTGGAAGCTCAAGAATATCAAACATATCCTAGGATTGAGAAGAAACTTGATATCAGTAGAGTAGCTGAACTTAGAGGGATCCATTACAACTTTTATTGGTGGCTCTTGGAAGATCACCAAAGATGTGATGGTGATAGTATAAGGGAGCAAGTTGGGTACCCTATATATGACTTGTAACACCAGAGATGCAGTGGCACTGGCACAGGCAGACTCGGAGTTGTGGCACTACAGGCTAGGTACATGGGCGAGAAAGGAATGCAAGTACTGTTGAAGAAGGACAAGCTATCGGGTTTGAAGATGACAGATATTGGTTTCTGTGAGAATTATATTCTTGGAAAGCAAAAAAGAGCCAGCTTCTCCAAGATTGGCAGGGCACCAAGATCAAGAAAGCTAGAGCTTGTACACACCGACGTGTGAGGTCCCTTCCTGGTTGCATCCTTTGGAGCTTCGCCATACTATGTGACCTTTATCGACGACTCCACTAAAAATGTATGGATTTATTTTTTATAGAATAAATCTGATGTGTTTGACACTTTCAGAAAGTAAAAAAATCTAGTGGAGAATGAGTCTGGATAGAAAATAAAGTATTGGAGATCGGACAATGGAGGTGAGTACGACAGCACCGAGTTCAAGGAGTTCTGCGCAACCAATGGAATCAAATGGAGAAGACAATTCCAAGTATGCCATAACAGAACGGGGTAGCTAAGCTCATGAATCGAACCTTGAACCAGAAAGCCAGGAGCATAAGGTTCCATGCTGGAATGCCCAAGAAGTTTTGGGCTAAGGCAGTTAGTACTATTGCCTATCTGATCAACAGGAGTCCCTCAGTCCTCCTTGAGTACAAGCTACCAGAAGAAGAATGGACAGGAAAGTCAGTAAGCTTATCTCACCTGAAGGTCTTCGGTTGTGTCTCCTACGTATACGTTAATGCAGAGAAGAAAGACAAGCTCAATGCAAAGTCAGAGAGGTGCTTCTTCATTAGATATGGCACTAATGAGTTTAGTTACAAGCTTTAGAGTGAGAAGAACAGGAAGATCATCAGGAGCAAGGATGGGTGTTCAATAAAAGAAACCTATACAAGGACCAGAGTATTCTAGATAGAGCAAGATAGGCAGACAAGGAGAAAAAACAAGTAAAGTTGGAGAGATCATGAAGGAGAACATTGCCGAGGGAACAAAAGATCCTGAACCTGAGCCAGAGACACCTCAGCTGAGAAGATTTACAAGGACCCCGAAACCACGTGTAAGGTATTCACCCTCATTGCATTACCTACTGTTGATGGATGGAGGGGAGCCTGAGTGCTTTAATGAAGCCATGGAGAGTGAAGATTCGATCAAGTGGGAGATGGCGATGAAGGATGAGATGCAGTCCTTGATAAAGAATGAGACATGGAAGCTCAGCACACTACTGGAAGGAAAGAAAGCATTGTATAACAAGTGGGTCTACAAGATCAAGGAAGAGCACAATGACAATAGAGGTACAAAGCAAGGTTAGTTATGAAAGGCTTCCAACTAAAAAAAGGTATTGATTATACTGAGATCTTTTCTCCTGTTATTAAGATCTCTACAATAAGGGTTATTCTAAGTATAGTAGCTCATAAAAATTTATACTTAGAATAACTTGATGTTACTACTGCTTTCCTACATGGTGAGATAGATGAGAACATTTATATGCAGCAACCGGTTGGTTTCATAGTCCCTGGTAAAGAAAACTTGGTATGCAAGCTGAAGAAGAGCTTGTATAGTTTGAAACAGGCCCCTCGATTATGGTACAAAAGGTTTGATAGATTCATGACTAACAGTGGTTTTGTAAGGTGCCAGGAAGATCATTGCTGTTACTATAGATTGTTTGACGGTAGTTCCATCATTTTACTCTTATATTTGATGATATGTTGATAGCTGGACCGAGCATGCAGGAGATCGAAAGATGGAAGACGAAGCTGCCAAGAAAATTTGTAATGAAGGACAGAGCAGATACTTGGGTTGAGGATCGAAAGAGACAGGGCGACAGGTGCACTGAAGCGGTTCGGAGTAATTATATTGAAAATGTGCTGGACAGGTTCAATATGGCAGATGCAAAGCCTATGAAGATACCTTTGGCCGTGCATTTCAAACTTTCGAAGGAACAGTCATCCAAGGTTGATGATGAGTAGAAGACAATGACCAGGGTTCCGTATATTTCAGCAGTCGGCAACTTGCTGTATGCGATGTTTTGCACGAGGCCCGACATTGCATATACAGTGGGAGCTACGAGTAGGTACATGGCAAATCCGGACAAGCAACATTGGAAAGCTGTCAAGTGGATCCTAAGATATTTGAAAGGTACCAAGGACATCGACCTATATTACTGGAGAGGCAGTTAGACTCTATAGGCTATGTTGATGCAAATCTAGGTGGTCATGCCGACACTAGGAGGAGCACGACAAGGTATGTGTACACCGTTGGCGAGACAACGGTGAGCTAGGTCTTGTAGTTGCAGAAGATCGTGACTCTTTTTACCATCGAGACAGATTATGTTGCAATCATAGAAGCTAGCAAGGAGGTGATTTGGCTATAAAAATTGCTGACAAAGTTGAGTAGAGAGCATAGCTGCAGTGTTTTGTTTTGTGACAATCAGAGTGTTATCCATCTAGCGAAGAACCCGGATATTTCATGCAAGGATAAAGCACATACAACTAAGATACCATTTTATCAGAGCACTGCTTGAAGATGGATGTCTGTTACTGGAGAAGATCCAAGGATCGAAGAATTCGGCAGATATGCTGACGCAGACAGTCACTGCAGGGAAATTGGGGCTATGCATGGCCTCAATTGGCCTCCAGAGCTAGTTGATTGGAGGTGCTGCACAGGATACTGACTTATTTTTATTTTTTTTTGGAAGTTTACTTTTGATGTTTCAGGTAGATGCATGATTGGGTATCTAAGATGTTTTAGGTAGATGCATGATTGGGTGTTGAAGATGTTTCAGGTATATGCATGATTGGGTGTCGAAGTCTCTAAGTGGGAGAGTTGCTGGGTATGGAGCCGTATCCACCCAAGCCCAGAAGCCCAGCAGAGAAAAACCAAAAGAAAAAAAAAAGACCTAGCAGCTTGGCCCACCAAATCGGACCTGGCCTAAACCCACGCGCATGGGTGAGCGGTCCAGGCCCACGCGCGGGCTCGGCCCAGCTGGAGGCGGTCATGCACAAGGGCGTTTCCCCTGCATTTTGCGCAGCTCACCATGAACCGCACGTGTTTCACGTGGTGCATGGGCATTTCGGGGCATTTTGGGCTGTCGGATCAACGATCCGACGGCTGAGATTGATCCCAAGTGAGATCAGGCTTGATCTAAGGTATTTTGACTCTGATTCGGACACGATTTGGACTATTTTTCATCTTCTTCTCAATAGAGAATATCAGAGAGCAGCAAAGAGGAAGAACAGAGAGCCAGGGAGAGTTTTTGCAACCTAGAAAAGTGGTCTAAGAGTTTTCCAAGAGAGAAAACAAGGGGAAGAGAGAGAAAGGCAGAGGGAGGGCAAGGGTTTTTCTTGTATTATTTTGTTCTTTCTTCTTTCTTTTTATTGGGCTGGGGTTTACATCCAGAGAGGGTTTTTATTATAAAGACTTAGTGTATTCTTTCTTCATAGTGAGATTTGATCATGTGCGACTGTGAACTTAGGAGCAAGAGGCTCCGAATCACGTAATCTCTGTGTATTGCTTGTACTTGTATTCTCTATTTATTTTTTAGGCTTTCTTTTTCATTTTTTCTACGAACTTTCCGGCTTCCCACTATGCACCACATCCTAACAGTGGGTTCGAGGCATGATCCCAACGATGACTCGATTAAATCCAGGAATTTTTCTGTGGCCCTCGACTGCTGGTATGAGTGAGAAGTTAGGGTTTCCCTCTTTGTCCCCGTTCTACTAACCGACGCTTTAGTGGTGTTACATTGACGTACTCACCTTTAGGTGAGAAAAGACTGTGTAAATCTGAGCTTCTTGAATCGAACATTATCTAGTGGGATGAGAGCCTGCAGGAATAGCTACACTGAGATTTGTCTCCTTGCCATCCTTTTTTTTAATCAAAAAAAAAAAAAAAAAAAAAAAACGATATCTACTCTTTCTAGCATTTAAGTTTTCTTTTACAATCAGTTTTGATTTCAACTCCGGTCAAGAATCCAATGTGTCAGAAAATATAATTATTTTGATTTGCATTCCAATCCCTTCTTATTCGAAATAGGAATCAAACGTGCTTGTAAACCAAATAGCTCCTCTGAAATAGCAAGTCGTGAAGGATAATAATCATGTGGCAACTCACTCATTTCAGTAACATACATGCATGCGCGCGCGCGCGTGTATATATATATATATATAATAAGGAAAATGGTTCGGGCCAAATCCCTTACAAAGAAAAGAAAAGAAAAAAATACTACAACATTTCTATTGTGCAGAAGATTTTGTCCAGTGCCACATGGCATTTTTTTTTTTTTTTTGCAGGCCATGGTTGCGATGCATAGCAGTATCCTGAATCATAACATCAAATTATTGTCATGGATAGACAATCCACAAATATAAAAAAAAATTCATGATACGAAGTAGCTTAAAATTGCAATGGCAAAAGAAATGACAAAGGAGATGGAAGCAACGAAGTTGACGCTGCTGGTTCGACCATTTTTGGAGGTTGAAGCAACGGAGAAGTTGGTTGATAATTAAAGGTAAGAATTAAATTTCTTCAATAGTCGATACATGATTGTGATAACTTAGAAAACCAATTAATAAGCGACAGTTATAGCTTAGAAAATCAATTAATAATAGACGGTTTGTAATTTTAAGGGATGCATGTCACTCATTGAATCCATCTCACTTCACAACAAATATAATACGTGGGGATTGCATTTGTTATCGAGGTGGTGGCTAAATCATAAACCTCCACCATGCATCTTCCATTGTCATCCGAAACAACGTGCCGAAAACCACAAGCTACTTGTGGGCAAATTGATAGCTGATGTTGCTCTTGGAAACCTAGATAAGAAGATACTGACAAAGAAAGGGAAGGTGACGAGATTAGAACGTTGCAAAGCTTGAAGACTAGTACATGCAAATTTACGTCAGGCGGAGGACAACCATGTGGAGCTAAGGTGCAATTGTTTGGAAAACAATAGACCTGGGAGTTTACGATCTAATTATCCGAAGCCTATAGAACATTCTTTCTTTTTCGTGGAAGGAAAACAGAGACATGAAAGAGGAGGGAGGGAGGGAGAGAGAGAGAGAGAGATAGAGAGACGTGAATTCAACTTCTTGCTTTCTTCCATTCCTCACTCTTCACTCTAATACTTGCCAATTGATTGCCATTATAGAGTGTTTTCGTGCGTGTGATTGGACGAGCATGATTATCAAAAAGGGATAGTGATTGGTGAAGAAGAGGAAACAGGAAAAGAAACGGGCAGCCCCATAAGGAACAGGAGAGCCAATTTGTGATTTATAACTATCTTATTAATTTATTTTCTAACTTGTAGATTTGTGCTTTACGAAAAATAAGATTGTCGAGAAGGTGCGCCTGCGTGCGCGCGGTTGCGGTTGTCAGTCCTCTAACTTGATATTCGTGCTCACCATGTTTTCTCTTGGTGCTTTCGTCGAACAGCAGGAGGATAATGCCGAAGGAAAGAGTTCAGAGAGAAAATGTAGGCGAAGGAGAAGCTAGCTTGGGGGAAGGACAGCATACATGGTCCCGGGTCGTTCGAGGCCACCTTAGGGGTCAATGGATATCTCACAAGATCTCCAATCAAAAGATCGAGAGATTATAGGTTTTCTTCAACAAGATTTTGGAGCTGTCGGAGAAGGTGATCAATGTTTCCCGTCGACAATGGGACGGAGTGGCAGTGCTCGTGAGGAGTCTCGGTAGGAGGGTTCCAGCGGATTGGATCTCGGAGGAGGTAAAGCTTATATCAAATTTTGATTATGACTATGAGATTTTTGCTCTACCGGAGGACCATTTTGTACTGTGGTTGAGGTCGGAAGCTGATTGCTCTCTGGTGAAGTTGGGAGGACCCTGGATTGTTGCTGGGTGCTGCTGGCGATGGAGGACTCGAAAGCGGATTTCAACCCAAGCCGGAGGGCGATCCAGAAGGCGATGGTGTGGATGAGGATGCCGGGGCTGCTGTTGGAGTACTGGGTGTCCAAGGCCATATTGGCAATAGCAGAGAAAGCGGGTCGGCCATTATCCATCGATGGATTCACAGACTCTATGAAGAAGATGGGCTATGCGCAGGTATGGGTTGAACTGGATGCAGGAAAGCCACTCAAGCTGGGCATCCTGATTAGGGGAAAGATAGGTACATTTTGGCAGTAATTTATTTTTGAAAATCTCCCATAGGTTTGCTATCGGTGTGGGAGATTGGGGCACTCGGAGGTGAGCTGTGGGTTCTCGGAGAAGTCAGCTTCAGGAGGTTCTGAATACTCCTTGTAGTCGAAAAATGTGGTGGCAGCAAGTGGGGAGACAAGACATGGAGACCCTGTTCCCTTGGTGGCAGAGGGGATGGGGGCTGATGAAGGAAGAAGACCATAGTTCGGGTCGTGGCTTGTGACCTCCAAGATTTGCCAACCCAGGGTTCCAAGAGCCTCGGTGAAAGGAAGAAGAGATGAGGAGAAATAGAAGAGGGTTGGTCCATTATCATTGGACCCATATTCATCTTCCCTGGTTGTGTCCTCATCAATAGCTACCATGTCGTCTCCCAACTCATCACCGGTCTCTGATGGATGGTAGAAACTAATGAAGTTAGCTTGCCGACGTTCACCAGAAGCCAACAAGGATGGATCGGCTGTTGACAAGGGTGGTCCTGCTACTGGATTTCTAGTTCTTGGCCTGTTGGGTGAGCAGATGGATATGGGCTTACCAGCTGAAGATGGCCCAAGAGACATGAATATGACTGAATATGGAGCGGGTTCGTTGAAGCATGGCCGGAGTCCACCGAAGTCTGATGCCTCACTTGCCGGTGGGAGTCCTTTGCCATTAGCAGTCTTTGAGTCTTTGGAGGGGGCAGCTAATCAGGTTAATCCCTCTCCTCACTCTTCGATAGGGGTTTCAGGGGGCAAGGATAATGTTCTTATTGGAAAATCTTTGTCCATTTCCACTTCTCCGATCCATAAGGAGGATGTAGCCTCTACCGGGGATGGTGTGTGGTATGATGATCGGAAGGGGAGTGGAAAGGCATAATTGGTTGTCGATGATGGGCTGGAGAAGTCTGCGGCGAGGGTTTTAGGATCTCCTACAGCGACAACGACTGTCGAGACTTCTATAGGAGGAATTGGGGGGGATTCAATGACCCAGGGGAAGGTGTACTGAGCTAGTGGCAAAGCTTTGAATTTGGGTTTTAAGGCGAAGTCTGCTTGGCCAGGTCCTCTTCACCCAAAGGAGATTGCTGCTTCTTCTTCAAGGTCCACTTTTCCTACAACCATCAAACCTCTAGGTGGTGCTTCATAGAGTGCCATTGGATCAACTGAAATTGTCTCTCAGGGGTGCACTAGAAGAACAGAAGGAGGGCAAGGGCACGAGATGTTGGTGAGGAAGTTAAAAGATGGTTCTATTTCGAGCTGGATCAACTATAGAGGGAGGGGGTTTGGATATGGAAAAGCTGTTGATGCTCAGGAGGGGGATAGCATCACCAAGTAACTATTTTTCAATGAAGATTATGGTTTGGAATGTAAGGGGAGCAGGGAACCCTCGTTTTATTCTACCTTTCGTAGATTGGGATAATTACATAATCCTGACTTTTGTATCTTGTTGGAAACTAGACTGTGTGGTCCTGCTTTGGATCATTTCCGTAGGCGTCTTCAGGGAAACTGGGAATTGTATGCTATTGAGTCACAGGGATTGTTGGGTGGTATCATTGTGGCTTGGCATAAGGGAGTTGCTAAAGTAGATTTTTTTATTGTAGAGCCCAGCAGGTGGCCATAGTTATCTCTGAAAATTATGGTCCTACATGGTTGCTCTCGGGTATCTATGCTAGCACTAGTTATAGAGAGAGAAGGATTGTGTGGCAGGAGGTCTCTGCTTTGATTGATCAGGGTATTCCTTCGGTGGTAGTGGGGGACTTTAACTATATACTTGGATCGAAGGATAAGAGAGAAGGAAGACCCTTTGTGGAAGATGTTGCTTCAAGGGAGTTTACCAAGTTCCTACAAGTTAATGGCTTGGCGGATTTGGGGTGTATGGATCCTTGTTTTACCTGGTGCAATAATCATTCAGGGGGGCTAGGATTTGGGAGCGCATTGATAGGATTTTTGCTACACCAAACTGGCTACAATTGAATCCTAAATTGAATCCTGAACATCAGGTCCAATTTTGGCCAGGATTGCTTCAGATTATTGTCCTCTCCTTCTATCTACTTTTGTGTTGGCTCCTTGTCATGCACCATTCAGGTTTGAGAAGATTTGGTTGGCTTATTCTAAATCCTAGGATATTGTTAGGGAGGTGTGGAGGTTGCCTATTCGTGATGATGTGAGGTACCGGATTTCTTGTAGGCCGGTCTTAGTTAAGCGGCATCTTCTTGGGTGGAATAAGGAGGAAGTTGACAATATTTTCTCTACCTTGCTTTCTGTGGAGAATACTATTAATGAGCTTCAGCTGAAGGAGTAAACAGAAGGGGGTTTGGAGGCTTCTGATTTAGCTTATCTACGAAGTAATCCGTCCAAGCATCATGCTCTTCTTAGTTAGTAGGAAATCATGTGGAGGCAAAAATCTAGGGTTCAGTGGTTATAGGAGGGGGATAGAAAATTTTTTTCTTCCATTAGGCTATTATTGTTCAGAGGCATAGGAACCGGATCAGGGCGCTGTGGTCTTCTGATGGGAGTTGGATGGAGGATGCCGAGATGCCGAGGAGATAAGGAGGGAGATCACTTTGTTCTTTTGAGTGAGGTGGGCTGGACCTTTGGATGGACCTCTCCCCTTCTTTTCACCTTATCCCAAGGTTCGGATATCTTTTGATGATAATGGTAGACTTTTCAGGCCTGTTTCGGTGGAGGAAATTCGATCTGTTCTCTGGTCTACGGTAGAGGATAAAATTCCGGGTCCTGATGGATTTCCTCCATTATTTTTTAGGAGATATTGGTCTATTATTTGGCAGGATGTGATCTTAGCAGTGTAGAAATTTTTTGTTACTGATTAGATGCCTGATAGCTGGAAGCAGACCTTTGTCACTCTTATTCCTAAGCACTCTGTTGCTTCTGAGCTCAGTCATTATAAGACTGATAGCAGTGTAGAAATTTTTTGTTACTGATCAGATGCCTGACAGCTGGAAGCAGACCTTTGTCACTCTTATTCCTAAGCACTCTGTTGCTTCTGAGCTCAGTCATTATAAGCCTATCAGTCTATGTAATACTTTTTATAAGCTACGTGCTAAACTTATGGCTAACAAGATGATGCATTTTCTCCCTAAACTTATTTCTCCTAAGTAGGGTGCTTTTGTTGGAGGTCGTTGCATATCTGATAATATTCTTATAGCTCAGGAGTTTATGTCAGCTCTACAGAGAGCCCCTACTAGTCGTAGTCTGATGGCCGTCAAGCTGGATGTGGAAAGAGCTTATGATCGGATGCATTAGGCTTTTTTGGAGAGGGCTTTGAAAAACTTTGGCTTTCATTATGACTGGATTTCTAGGATTATGGCCTGTATTACAAAGCCTTCCTTTGCTATTCTTATCAATGGTACTCCTTTTAAGTTCTTCTACTCCAACATTGGTCTTCATCAAGGTTGCCCTCTCTCCCATTTTCTGTTTATTATTTGTGCTGACTCTCTATCGTGAGCTTTGAGGGTGGCAGTACAGGAATCGACACTCTAACCGTATCTTCCTGCTTCGCTTCTTCGATCTCACATCTGTTGTTTGCAAATGATTGCTTATTATTGGGTTGGGCCTCTCCGACTTTGGCATGAGCTTTCAGGATTGTCCTTGAGTGCTATTGTTTTCCTTGTGGCAAAGAGTCAACCTTCTGAAATCAGAGATTCGCTTTAGTCCCAAGACTCCTATGCAGCTTTGCCGGAAGATCAGGGATATTCTAGGGATTGCTGATTATGATGGAGTCCTTCACTATATGGGAGTTCCCATTTATAGAAGAAGACTTCATAAGGTAGATTGTGATAGGATGATGCACGTGGTTCGAGAGAGGGTGGAGGGTTAGCAAGGTAGAGCTCTATCCTTCATGGATAGGATTATCTTGATTCGGTCCGTCCTCACTTTTCTTCTTATATACTTGCTCTCTAATGTTATCATCCCCAAGGCTGTGATTCTTAAGGTGGAGCAAACTATCAGATCTTTCTTATGGTGTTCTTCTGATGCCCATCGGGGAATTCATCTTTTGGGGTAGAATGTGGTTTATCAGCCAGTTAGGAGGGGGGTCTTGGTATTCAGTCTTTGGTAGTGAGGAGGGAAGCTCTACTTGCAAGACATGCTGCTAGACTGCTACTGGGTCCGGAGAGCATGTGGATTTCTATGATGAGGGCTCTCTATGGCCCTCATTTACTTGCAGCGGAGGTCCCCCGCACTGCTCGGCATGCTTCGACAATTTAGAGGGAGGTGGTTGCTCGGACCTCTAAGGTGATGGGGCATGTTAAATGGATCAATGGGGATGGTCGATTGGTTAATTTCATGAATGACCCTACATATCGAAGGTTCCGTTACATCGGTGGCCTACCTTTTTTTCATAGATGTTGCTGATACTATGTAAGTTGTTGATCTCTTGACACCTGATGGTACTAGTTGGATCTCTTCGAGGGTGTTTTAGATATTTATGGACATCCTCGGTTGGAAGGTTTTATCCATTGTTCTTGTTTATCCTACGTCCGATGTCAGGATATGGAGGTCTTCTACTTTGCCTAGAGTTTCATTGGCTAACTTGTATCCTATGTTCTGCAAGCAGTCGTAGAGGAGGCTTGACATTGGGTGGATTTGATCTTTGAGGATACATCCTTGGGTGAGTCTCTTTCTGTAGAAAGTTGCTTGGTGCCGCCTTCCGATGAGATTCTTACTTAGTGCTAGAGGTATACATCTACCGCCCTTTTGCTCGGTCTGTGATACAGATGTTGAGTTCATTGACCATGTTTTTTTTCTATGTTCGAGAGCCATACATGTCTGGAGGACAGCTGGATGTGATCACCATTTTATACATGCTGAGGATATTGTTAGCACCTTCTTGGACCTCCTTAGGTCGGCTACTGTGCACCCTCCTTTAGCCTTCTTGGCTTACCTTGCTTATCATATTTGGCTTTCTCGGAATGCTTTGATTTTCAATGCCTCTTTATGCACCGCCAGGATCATTGTTGAGAGAGCTCGGTCTCAAGTTAAGGAGTATCAGATGACAACTGCGATGCTCACGGAGATCTGGGGTTCCACTATGGCTCTTCGAGCGCCCCAATACATCTTCATCTATTGGAAGCCCCCTCCTCCGAGGTACGTCAAGGTCAATTTTGATGGTAGTGTTAGAGGGAGAGAGGGTGGGGCCGGGTTCGTTATTCGAGGGTCTGGCTGGGGCATCATTGCTACTAGAGGATGCCATCTTTTTGATCCTAATGTTCCTGCTGCAGAGCTGAGGGCTACTTGGGTGGGTATTCGGTATGCCCATCGGATCATGCTGTCCGATCTCCTTATCATTGAGGGCAACTCCGCCGCTATCATCACTTGGATTAGGGAGGCTATCAGGTCTACTTTTCATCCCCTAATCCGTGATATAGCCTTGATGTTGCATGGCTGTTCCTCTCTTCTTGTCTGCCATGTTTATAAGGAGGCGAACACAATGACTAATTGGATGGCATCTTTTATTGTCAATCATTCCGGACCAGTGTTATGGATCCATCTGTCTCAGACTCCTTTATCTTTTTAGGATGTACTTTTATCTAATTTCTTTGGATGTATTCATTTTAGAACTGTTGAATGGGTTATCCGCTTTACCAAAAAAAATAAGATTAATAAAATACAAAGTGTTGCTTCTCGAACCACCCTTCTCTTTGCCAGGAGCATTGGGATGATAGGCGGGTCCATGTACCAGCCCACCAATTACTGCTAGACTAAGCGATGGATCGAAGGAAATGGTTAAGATGTTTTGCAAAATATTTTGATTTTTTTTTATACAAGCAAGCAATTATATAATAATATACGTGTAGTCCAAAGGATCAATAAACAAAAAATTATACATGACCTGCAAGTAAGGTTGCAAATGGGTTGGATTGAGCCATGACCCGACCCAACCCACTTAAATCCGATCCAACCCAGGTTAGGTTCTAAAGTTGGACCCGTTCCATTTTTCAAGTCGAGTTTGGGTTTATTAAATTTGGACCCAACCTGATCCAATCCGATCCTAACCTAGTAATAGTATTAGGACCCAAACCTATTTGGATCCCTAAGTTATAATTTAAGATTTGTATGAAACTTATTTTTAATATAAAAATAGATTTATAATGATCTTTATATCTTAATTTGTTTTAAGAGCAATGTTATTTGTTGTATATTTTATGATTAATAATTGACAATGTGATAATTAAAACATAGTTGTATCTAAATCTGATATATACTCAAATTTATTAGATTAGGATTGGATTATTTATTGACCTGATCTAACTCGAATGACCGGTTGGGTCAAAAATTTTAGTCATGGACCCAACCTAACCAGATCCAATTTTTTATTAGGTTGGATCCGAGTCTAATTTATGAGAACCCGATCAAAGAACCGGGTTGGATCGTGATCGGTCATGACCTGATATAACTCGATCCATTTTCAGCCTACCCTCTGAATGATCTCTCCCTGACACCAAGTCCAGTCATCAAAGTGCTCAGTAATAAAAGATGCAATCCAGTCGATCGCGCTATTTGTCTCATGAAAGACGTGGTGAATAACCACTACATCAGTGGTAGAAGGAAGACCTAGATGTCACAAAGTAGTGGATGGGCCTCGGACCGCTTCATTTTATCTTGGATCCGGTCGATGAAGATAGCATCCTTGATGAAGATTCTCTTCGCATGAAATTTTTGTCTAGCATAGGTGATACCCGTCCTGGCAGTTCTAAGCTTGACTTTTGAGACAGAAGGCTTAAAGAGACTAGAGCCCTCGGCTACCAGAAATCTACCATCCAAATCCCTGATGACATACCCTATGCCACCCTTGGCACCCCTAATGCTGTCATTGAAGTTAATCTTGATAAATCCCAAGAAAGGGGACTTCAGAGAAAAGATAAGAATCCTTCATGTAGCTATCGAGGCAGCAAGAGAATCCCAGGAATCCGAAGTATTAAGGGATGGACTAGCAGTGCCAAAATGGTGATACTTTATAGCCAGGCAGATATCTCTCTGAAATACTTGGTGCACAAATACAATCTCGATCTCAAAAACTGGACTGCTCCTGAAAAGTCAGATTTGATAAACGATATATGCCATCCAATAACCTACCTTAGCCAAGCTTTGTTGTATCACATCTAGAAAGGGATCCAACTAGGGGACATACTCCTCGCCCATGGCTGACTCCCTCACATTGCCTTCCCTCAAATAGCGCAAGAGGTAAAATATTTTGATTACTAAATGTATTTTTTTAAAAAATAGCAAAATAAAAAAGTCATAGTCATGGTGTTAGAAAACATTCAAGTAAAATCACACAATAACATCAATTGATAATAATAACAAAGTCATGAAATCACTAAATACTTTGAAAAGTTATGAATTGGATCATTTTTCCAAACTTCCAAAAGATCAAACAAATGAGAAATTCAAGAATCGGTGCAACCTCAATTCAACGGAGTCGAAAATCAATCTAAGCCTGCCCGATTTCCATTGTTGGAAGACTTAGGTTATTACCATCTGCAAGTCTTTCACCTCTCCAAAAGAAATAAGGTTAAAAAAATAACCTATGCAAAATACAAATCATAAAACAGATGAATAGCTTTGCGTAGTAGATTGTATCCTAAAAATACTATAAAAGAAAACAAACAAATCGAGACATTTATATCACAATGGTATCATCGGCAACTTAATCTGCATAAGATTAGTCAACCAACATAAATTTGGGCCGACTAGAGTCGTAGTCCCAGGTCTACTTGTTCTGGGGTCTCATATCTCATATATATATATAGTTAATATCAAATCCAGATTTGAAGGTGGTCATTTTTTTAAAATATAAGCTTGACTTAGATGACTTTGGATAGATCACAACACGCTCTGTGATGTTGGTTCCAGGTCATAATGGAATGGTCAAAGCCACTTGCAAACTCAACTTCCAAGTCACGCCAGATTCTTGACTTTGACCCAAAATGGTGGCCCTGAAAGGGGATTCAGCTTGCAGAAGTGCTTGGTGTCACAAGGTTTCCAAGTTCTAGATTTCTTTTTGAAAAAAGGGGTCATGAAATCAGACAAGATAGTGGAAGGGAGTCATTAGAAAAAGGCAAAGCAGATTACCGGTGCATAAAGATGGCCACTCCAAAATATTCAGATAGAAAAGGGGTCTGATACCGATCCATGATGACCAACTACAAGTGTATGTATTAACAGATCATTGTAGGCCATCTATGTGAAAAATCGACACCTGGTTGCTGTTATTGTAGTGGGTCGGTTATGGGAGCATTCTCAATCTGCATGCAGTCAAAAATGTAGAAACGTATAGGAATAACTGATCTTAAAAACAAAAATAAACAGATGATATTTAACATAGTATGGAATAAAATGAATCTTGTACTCGCAACAAAAAATGCCTTTGATGGCTCCGTTAGTGAAAATCTTCCCAAGATATTATACAAGATAAATAACATAATTAATCCCGATCTATTTTCTATACTTGGAGATGACATCAAAAACTTTTGCAGCAGTAAACTTCATAACACGCAAGAAAAAATAAAATTAAATCAAGCACATCAGTATCACAAGATAACTATCCTGTCTGAATAGCAGTTATGCCTTCAAGAGCTGAGCCATGGTCCATGGATTGCAAATCCAACTCTTCATCAGAGTCGATCACTTCTTCAAAGTCATAGTAGGCATTTGCCTGCATAACATTCTCATTGTTTTAAACTTCTTGAAGGAAAAAAAAAAAAAAAAAAATCAAATGTAAGGTGGAGTAAAAGTAGGTTTGTAGTACGTTGATTTCAAATGAGAAACCACACAAGAATGAACCAATTTTCCCTTGCCACGACCAGCAAAAACTTATTTGACAGTAGCATTAGACCAACAGAAATGTTACCAAGCAAGGCTTATTTATTTTGTTTTTCATCCCTAAACTATCAAGTTAGGTAAAACTTACTGCTTTTATGACAAGAACATGGAACTTTTAGCCAACAATATGGAGCTATGATGAATAAAAACAAAGAAAATGTTCGTTCTTGTAGTTAGATAACAAATACCCTCCTGTTAGTATAATAAATCCCCAAATAAATGCAAAACATAGGACAACCTAGAAGCATTGCAGTAAAAAAAAAAAAAATGAAAACCTAGTATTTTGCTTTTCACTGGATTACATAATGACATTGAAAGAAGCAGTCATATACCTGCGGCCTTGGTTTTATGGCTTCAAAAGTATGGAATTCAGGAGAAGCAAAATCAGGCGAGCGTAGCACAATATATGCACCTCGATTGTTGAATCGTTCTTCTGTAGCCTGCATTAGTTATGATATATAGCACATTTCAGAATTCATAAGAAATATATATGACCAGATATTGACACTGATGATTATAATCAAGTGTCTCATGCAGATCATATGCTCATACATAAAAAAATTAAGGTGGTTTGATGACCGCTGTTAACAGATGCTGCAGACTTGGATTTCACAACACCAAGATGAAATCAAGAGTTCAGATGTTAGGTATATAGGTATATAAGGTCATGAAAGTAGTAAAAGATGCATTACTGAAGGCAAGTATGAACTATAGACTACTCCATAGCAATAAAAGGTCACCATAGAAAAGAACTATGGCATTTCTGCATGTCATGGTGTTAAAATCCTATTTATATTGAGATCTCTTTTGACAATAATTCAAGTTTGACTAATAAAATAATAAAATAACAAAATATATTTTGACCAGGAATGCAAAATATATATTAGTACAAACATAATTATAGACATTAGTCAATCTTCCACAATATCAAGGAATTGGATTTGATGAAGATGATTGAGCATGGCTGGCAAGTTTATATAGTTCTTGTTATTACAGGTTGAATATTGGCATTAAATTATACAATAATTAAGATACAGCATCCCTGGGAACATAGTAGTTAAAGCTGCCTCCTCCATAGGGAAGGAGAAAACTCTGAATGTGGCAGACCCCAAAATCTCAAAACCCTAACTTATTTGATGTACAAGTCTGGGATTTGCCAGTTATTATTTAGGGATGAAGCGGGCAAGTGTGAGGTGTTCTGTACCCATTTAATGTAAGTCTCCATATAAATGAGTGGATAACAGGCTATAACTCCAACAACACTATATATGGCTAATGCCAAGGCATAAATACAAAAATGAAGTTTGTTTTAGTGAAGTTCCAATTATTGAAAAAAAAAGTATGCCTATGTCACAAATAATTCCTCACCAGAAACAGAAAGTAGATAGATAAACTCAACATCAGAAAACATAACACAATAGCTAGATTATGCATATTGTTGATGCTTATTTAATTATTTATGCATTGGTTCTCTTTATAGGTAGCCATCTCCATGGACATGACAATAAGCAGATCAGTGTTTTTAAAGTGAAAAGAATTCTGTAGCTTGCCTCTATCTGATGCCTAGTCTATAAACAAGTCACTACAAAACTTTCCCAGAAAATAATTAGACCAGATGACCTTAATGAAAAAAAAAAGTCAATAAGATCTTCTTTTTTCCTTTTTCTCTCTTTTCTTTTTGTGTGTGTGTATGTGTCCGGGTGCTTTTGGGGAGGAGGGAGTGATAATTTAACAACAGCTGCAGGGAAAAGCATGGTAAGTTACAACATCTAGAAGATAATTCTCCGCACTACATGTCTAAGTGTTTAAATAAAAGATGTATTAGATGTAAAGGGTAAAGGAAACCTGAAATTGGGGGTAGTCCGGAGCACTAAAAAGAGTAATGAGCTTTCCTGATTCCACTGTATGATCTATTGTATAGCCATCATCCATTCCAGTAAGATCATGCCGTTTATCCCTTGCATCAGGGCCTTCATGTGACCTGATAATCAACTATATTTCCAAAATAAACAAGATCTCAGAAAATTCCACTTGCAAATTTAACATATCTATATAAATTAAACCTCCAAAATATGGGATGATGCAAAACCAAAGAAGAAAAAATCCTGAAGATAATTTTTCCAAGAGAAATCTGATCATACTTGTTGGCAATTTTCTGATTAATGAAACCAATGTCTCAACCTTATATCATTGGTAGATTATTATTTTAATAAATCAAACAATATGAAAAAGATAGAAACATATCTTAAAAAGGTTTTAAGCTCTATTCTAATTATCCTCATAGGGAACTAGAATTAAAAAACATTTGTACTTTACCTACGTAAGGATATCCAAATACAAAGTTGCCTCAGTTCAAGTAACCTATACTTGTATTTCATTTAATGATCAGAAATGCAACAATCTGATGTTTGCAAGGAAATATGTGATGCTACTTCAAGCAAACTTCTTGAAGCAACAAAGCAACAGAAACTAACGAAAGCAAACAGCTTCAAACTATGAAATTTCACTACAGAATCCTGTTATGTGCTTCACAATGCATTAGTATCTAAGATTGATAACAGACAAGCTGGCATATAACTACCCCCACCCCTCCTCCAAAAATGGAAAAGAAAAGAAAAAAAACACTATCATTGAGAATATTTACATGTCAAAATCAATGTACAAATCATTAAAGTTTGTGATTCACCATATAATAAATATGGGGGGAAATCCCCTAATACACCATAAACATGCACATCATCATAAAGAAAGGAAAATAAAACATATCTGAAAAGGTAATGCAAACCTTTAGATGATATTTTTTAAGGAACTCTTCAGTGCAATCAGGTCCCCATAACAAACCGATTCCTCTCTCTTCGTTTGGAGAAATCCCTGGCTTTGGTGAAGGATCAGACCATAATACATCACCAGGTATCAAGTTTGAACCCTCCCATGGAGGGTCAAGAACTGTCCGCCTGGCATTTTGCAACTCCTCCAAGGAACCAAGCTTTAGCAAGTTTCTGTCAACATTGGTGACTACCTGACGGCCTTTTTTGCCTTTTGATCTCTTTGATGAAGCACGAGTCATGCTGCGAAAAAGCCCTCCATGAGCAGTATATACACATCCTGCTATAATGGATGCCAAAGGAAGACCTTCAAAACATCTTAAACACTTTCGATAGACTTGTTGGCCTTGATCTCCATATTTAACCATTACCTCTTTCTCAAAGCCATAAACAGATGTGCAGTACTTGGATTCATGATTACCACGGAGGAGAAATACTCGATGTGGTAAAAAGACCTAGAAGTCAGGAAGAAACATGTCAACGCACAGTATAAAGCTAACTAATAATGGGTAATAACTTCTTAATGATGTACAAATTGATAAATAAACCTAGACATAGTGCATAAATTATCCATTACATATGTGTAAAGGTCATGAACTATGTTGGACAATATTAATACAACTGCTTGATACTTTCAGAACTTTAGATAACATTGCAATGAGTAGAGATTTATATGTGTGTGCAGGCACGTTTGTATATGAATGTATTTCATACAGAAAAGAAAAATAGCTACCTTAACTTTTGGGCCCCATGTCTGTGCTCAACACCCCCGCCCCCAACACACACACACACACACACATGAACACAATATAAACAACCACCTTCCCATGCACATGCTTATATAGTTAAATTATCAATCACTTGGTCTCATACAAAAAAATTGTCATGCCATTCTTGGACTTGTGAGTTGTTTCATCAATATAATGAATGGAATTTAAGACTTAAGTGTAGCGAACAAGAGTATTAATTAAGCCATTGGGCTTGGTTCTGACAGTTTGAAAACCTCTTCTCATTGTATGCTTTGTGGAGAGGTTCTGGTTTTGAATCCAAAAGCTCGCATTTCCAACATATTTCTTCACAAAAGGGAAAAAGTAGCATTTTAGTTCTAGTTTCAAATGCCACAGATATTATCAGATAGGTTCTTATCTCATAATCAATGTAAAAGTTTTAAAAGTTACTGAACAAAATTTGTAGCTTCACAAAGTTTCTATTATGCAAATTAGAGTTCACAGGATTTAGGACTATTGCACATTTTGCTGCATTGTAGGTTCTAGTTTTTCCTAAATTTTGCTAATTTCAGACTCCAAATATTAGGTCATAAGAAGCCATTTGGGTGAAAGATCTAGGATTCAATGTTCACATGCTTCAGGGTCTGAAACAGGGAAAGATATTCAATGTTTTAGCTTGTCAATACTTGGCTTATTTAGCACTAAGCTTTTTGTCATAGAGGTTGTGTTTGAGTCATCAAGGATAATATGAACATTACTAGCTCTAAACATTCAGATTCCACGACTTGCCAAGGTCTAGTATATTACATGATGAGCACTTGAAAGCGATCTTTTTGGTCTCTTCTTTAGTACGAAGATTGGTTTACTTATAGTTCAACCACTGACAAATTAAAACCTTTTCCTTGAAGTAAAAAAGCAAAACCCATTTAATAGAAATCTTCTAAATCTTTGGAATAAAAAAGGAAAGAACAATTTCGAGCCCAGACTCAAATCAACCCTCATTACATGTTTTTCAGATCACTGTCTATGAAAGCATACTAACCAACCATTCCCAACAAGTAAATCGCCTTAAAATCATTAGTTTTTTCAAACTGAACTAGAGGAGGAAAAAAAGAGACAAACGCCAAAAATTGGACCTTTGTAAGCAAAATTCAATCTTTAAAGGTAACTACATGGAGCAAGAAGAGAAAGAAGCAAAGAGAAGACCTTCCAAGCCAGCAAGAGGACGAAAGTCTCCAAGCCCCAGGCACCCCGATCCACATAGTCTCCATTAAACACAAAGAAGCGATCTTCCGAGGGAAACCCAGCATCCTCCAGCAAGAAGATCACATCATGGAGCTGGCCATGAACGTCGCCGACAACGACGACGCTGCAGGGGTCGTCGCCGACATCGACGGTCACGCAGTTGCGCTCCTTGTGGAGGACGTTGGAGGCGGCAAGTACCAGGCGGTGGAAGACGGGGAAGGAGAGGACGGAGGGGAGACCGGAGGGCGGGAGGTGGCGGGAGGCCCAGTCGAGGGCGGCGGTGAGGGCCCGGATCCAATCGACGGTCAGGATTTCATCGGAAGGCCAGGAGAGGGCGATCTCCAGGGTGGAGGGAGGACATGGGGTCGCGGCTTCGGTTGCAGAGGACGAGAGATCGGGATTGGAAATTTTCTTCGTGGACATGGACGGAAGAGGGAGGGGGTTTGGAAGCGGGGGAGATGGAGAGGAGGGTGGAGGGGATTGAAAATTCGTGTGAGAAGGTATGGAACTGACGAGATGAAAAGTAGGGTTTGGAGGGTGATTCTCGGGAAGATCCATAACAGATGCAGGGGCAATCGCTGGCAATTGCCAAACCGACTACCGGATCTTGATTAATTAAAACTAATGTTATAATTAGTAGTATAACAGGCAACCAATCCACAATACCAATAATATATATATATATATATATATATATATATATATATATATATATATATATATATTGATGATAACGTAGTATTATATCCGATAATCCGGATTATCTTTTAAAAAATAATCTAAATTATTTCTAGGATTGCATTTGATAGGCAATCCATCCAGATTAGTAGTAATTTTATAGATAATATGGATTATTATATTTGGTACATACGAGTAACATTACCTAATATAAAATTAAAATTTTAAAATATTTTTAAATTAAATTTATATTAAATTATCTATAATCTACATTACTGGTATTCTACATTATTATATTATACTATAATAATATAATATATTATTAAAATATATTTTATAATAGTTATATTTATAATATAATATATTAATAAAAGATATTTATATTATATACTAAAATAATAATATAATATAATCTAAATATTATATTATATTATATTATTATAATATAAGAGAAAGAGAGAAGGGAAGGGTAATATTTTCTAAAAAATTACTTGAGAAATAGTAATATGGATTATCATCTATTTCATAGGTAATCCAAATTATCTATTGAGAGGCAATTCAGAATTTAGATTATTAGATAGGATAGATTGCCATCCAAAAAAAATATACAAAATACAGTAATATGGTGGGGCCTATTAAATTACCAACAATCCGAATTGATTACCTGCTACCAAATGCAACCTTCAGGATTATCTCGCAATATACCAAATGCAACCTAGGAGGGATGGTAATCCAGATTATCACCTTTCAGGTAATCTAAATTATCAAATTATCCTTTCCTCCTGCCATCCTCTTTTCATACATATAATATAATATAATATAATATAATATAATATAATATGCATTAAAATATATTATATAATATTTATAATATAATATAATATATAAAAATAAAAAATATTTTTATATTTTTAATATAAAATATATTTTTATATTTTTAATATAAATATATATTTATATTTTTAATATAAATTTATTTTTATATTTTTAATATAAATTTATTTTTATATTTTTAATATAAAATATAAAAAATATATTTTATAAATAAAATATAAATTTGATTTATAAATATTTTAGAAATTTGAAATATTACTTGTATGTACCAATTATAGTAATCCACATTATCTATAATCAATATTGCTGGTAATCCACATTACTAGCGATTCATATTATCTTTCAAGATTGTTTAGCAATACACAAAATGCAACCTAAAATAAACCGATAAAGAGATGCATTTGTGGGGGAGAATGTGGACTAATTTTTTTCCCCTCCCTTCAACCAAAAAAAGAAATTTATACGATCTCCTCCCTTGGCAATTTTTTTAACCAAAAAAATAAAAGAGAAATTTGGCATTTCCTTGATCTCCTTAATGGACTTCGACTTTCATTTTCATTGGACCGGCTAGATCATGCTATATATATATATATATATATATATAATATGCATGTATGCAACCCTCGGACTTCTATTCCATGATTGGATTATGGCAAGGTTCTTCTATATCTCTTTATCTCGTCATTATTTTGTAAGCCTTGCACACTACATTTCAGGAATGAGTACTAGATCCTCATGTGCCAGTCTTAGAGATTCAATCAATCTTGCATTTATTTTTTCGTAAATGATTGCCTGCTGTTGAGCCAGGTTTTAGTTTGGAATGTTCTTGACTTCAAGAGAATTTTTGAGAAGTATTGTTTTACTTTGGATTAGAAGGTAATTTCCTTAAATTAGCCATGTATTTTAGCCCAAGAACATTGATTCAATTGTAGCATATGATCAGGGATAGACTTGAAATTATGGAGCACAATGGGACCTTACAATACCTGGGAGTCCCCATCTTCGGGTGCAAACTGAGGAGGGCCGAGTGCACAGGTGTGGAGTGGACGATTCGAGAGCAATTGGAGGGTTGGTAGGCTAGAGCTTTTTCTATGATGAGCAGGGTTACCTTGGTGTGGTTAGTTCTTAATTCTATGTCCGTTTATCTTCTTTCAAACACGATCTTGCCCAAAACCTTAGTGTTGAAGCTTAAGCAATACTTCCAAAGGTTCTTGTGAGGCTCACTCCTTAGAGATGGAGGTATACACATACTGGCCTAGGATGTTGTATGCTAGCTGTTGAGGGATGGTGGCTATGGTATTGGATGTTGTATGCTAGCTGTTGAGGGATGGTGGCTATGGTATTCAATCCTTGGTTGCGAGACGAGAGACCTTAATTGCTCAACTTGCGGCCAGGCTTCTGCTCGGCCCTAATAGCCTATGGAGTATGATGATAAGGGCTAGGTATGGTTTGTGGCCAGTGGACAATAAGTTCAGGAAAGTTGGAGTAGCTCCTTTTTATGGAGAGAGATCTATGCATGAGCCCCTGATGTAATTTTTCAAATAAGATGGCTCCTAGGGGACGACCGATCTGTAATCTCCTATTAGACTCAAGGATTGCTAACATGTTCTTGAGCCGGTGGCCAACCTTCATTAGCTTTGAGGAAGCAAACTCCATGAGGATATGTGATCTTTTCTATCCAGATGGTAAAAGCTGGGACCTAGAGGCAATGGTTCATTTCTTTAGGGAGCAGTTTGGAGAGGATGCATGTGCTATCCATGGCGATTCATATCCATGGTAGTCAGGAAGTTAGGTTTGGAGTCCAAGAGTAGTGATGGCCAACCTTTATCCCTTATATCAGAGAGAGCCCACCGAGCATTTAGATGTCGGGTGGATTTGTTGTGGTACCACTTGTATTGATACCACTTGTTAGAAAATCCATCGTATAGAATATGAATCCCTTTTTTCAAGATCATGATGTCATTATTAATGCTACAAGAAAAGGAATAAGAAAAAATAAAATAGAGAACACAATCAATAGGGCATGCAAGATTTCAATATGAAAAAAATTATAAAGAAGATCTTACACTCTTATCCTATATAAAAAGTTCAATAAGAAATCCAAAAAAATCTCTCTCACATGCTTTCACCTCTCAAGAAGACCCTCTAGCCCCTACATACTTTTTCTCTCACTACCACACCTCCTGGAAGTCCTCTAAATCCTCACATGCTAGTTTCTCTGGCTCTTTATCACTTTTTTATAGATCTTGACACTCCATATTGCTTTCTGTATCAAAGTCTTCTTCGACAAAAATCCAGAGGTCCAATCCATGTTGAAAACAGAGTCCAAACAAAGCTAGAACCGCGTCCCAAACTCATAAATTACATGTGAACCATGCTAAAACCTCCGCACAACCTCCCCCATGTGAACCAGTAGTGAACTAGCTAACTCCTGTGTGCCATGCGATGCCTGCGTGTGTCCGTGCATCTGGATAGTGCGAAACACCTGGGAAAACCATTTGCATCGTGTGAAGCACAGTCCATGGATTGCGCTCAAGAGTGCTTGGGTCGTGCGCGTCTCATGCACGCATTAGACTGCATGCTTGGCTAGGTCGTGCATGTCGATGGGCCGCATGCACTAGGCTGGGCTCCCTTTCATGTTTCGGGTTGGGTTTTGGGTTTCTTCTCACAGTTTCATTTCAGTAAACCTCTTTTAAGTCGAATCAAGGCATTTTTTCTCAACAATCTTCACCTTAACTCGATATTTGGTCTCCATCTAATTTTCAGAGCTCTTGAAGGATCTCGCCCTCATGTCCTAGGACAAACACCTACTATTTATGAATAAAAAAATATGGGAGTCGAGTCGACCACTTGATCTTATCTCTATCATGTTTCATGTTCACCTTGACTTGAGACCTGCTTGGGAAAGCCTCCTACGGTAATAAGAACTTCATCATGCGACGTTGCATGTTATCCTTTCGAGTCTCTCATCTTGTACCCGATCTAGCTACTTCCAAAGCTCTGTCTTGCACTGGACTCCTTATCAAGAGATAGTATCCTATATGCTTTTTCTCCTGCAAGAAAACCCTATTATTATAGATAACATTCAAAATTCCATCATTGGCTCTCCATGTATAGCCATTTTAATTCAATTCACTCAATGAGATTAGATGCTTGCTGAAGTTAGGTATGTATTAGATCTCATACAATTTCTTTGATGTTCCATCATGAAGCTTTAAGCTAACCATCCATTCATCCTTGATCGTACAGCCCGATCCATCTGGTAGGTGGATATTACCCTCTCTACTCTCTAGAAAATCGAATAACTCCTCTCTATAATATACATGATGGGAATATGCAGAATCTAAATCTCATTGTTGAGAAAAAAAGATACTTTATTGGATACAATGAATGTATCACCATATCCATCACTATCAATACCATCAGCCACCGTCATAGTAGCATTTATCCGATTCTTGAGTTACGAGTAATATTTGACACGATGCTCTAACTCGTTGCACCGGTAGCACTTGATCTTATTAGTATCCTTCGACTTGGACTTGGATTGCCTGCCATGCGATCCTATGCCACTCCGTTCTCTACATCCAGCTCCTCTAGAGACCGTTAATACTGAGTTTCCTAGTTCTCCTACTTGAGAATCTCGTTCTGAATAGTATTGAAGTGACTTTCTCCATCTTGATGGTATTCTTTTCTATTAGAAGAACATTTATCAAGGACTCAAAGAGTGTAGAAGTAATGATAGCAAGATCAACGTCCTGATCTTCTCTTCAACATTCTCACCTATTCTGAGTAGATTGATGAAGATTCTTTGGAAATTGCTTAAATGCTCTTGCATACTTTGTCCTTCACTTATCCATAGTTCATAAAATTACTTCCAAAAAAGAGCATATTGGTGAGGGGCTTTGCCATGCACAATTTCTCGAGCTTCACTCGTAGCACTATTAGAAAAGTCTCACTCGGTACATGAATCATATTCATTAAATCACAAGCGGGTCCTACAACTCACTATTTGTATCTGGAAACTTCTAAATCTTATCTTCCATGGTGGCCAGCATCTCCTTATATGAGAGCATCAATCAACCCATGTTGGATGAGCATATCTTTCATCCTTGCTTGCCGAGAGAAAGAAATTGCTCTCTTTCTGTCGAACTGATTGATTGATCAACTTTGATTGTACTTATTTTCTTCATCTTCTTTAATCTTCATCAACATAGACAATCTGGACAATCTGAGACTCAATACTGAGTTATACTAGTTGGTTACCTATATCAATACTATATCAATGTTGAAAAATTCCTTATATGGAATATGGATCTCTGTTTCTAAGATCAGATATTGTTATTGATATTGCAAGAGAAGGAAGAAGAGAAATGAAATAAAAAATACAATCAATAGGACATCTAATATTGCATTATGCAAAAAAGATTAAAATGAAGATCATACACTTTCACCTTGTTCAAAAAACTCAATAAGTAATCTAAAAAAATCTCTTTTATAAGCTCTCATATCTTAAGGAAACCCTCTAGCCCTTATAAGCTTTCTCTGTCGCTGCCACACCTCCTGAAAGTTCTTTAGATCTTTATATACTAGTTTTTCTGGTTCTTTTATCACTATTTTTATAGACTCTAATATCCCATACTGCATTTTAGTCGAAGTCCTCTTCAACGAGAATCTAGAGGTCCAATTCATGTTGAAAACGGAGTCCAAACAAAGCCAAAACACATTCCAAACCTGTAATTGCATGTGAACCAATGCTAAAAAATGCTGCAAGCCTCCCCGGCCTGAACTGGCAGTGAACCAGCCAACTCCCGTGTACCACATCATGCTCACCATTCCGTGAATAGATTGCACGTAAATCGTGCGAAACATGGAGGGAAACCTTCTTCACTATGTGAAATACGCCATGGACCATGCACGTGCAACATGCACTGCATGCCAAGCTGCACGCTTGCACATGCTTGGGCTGTATGCATCATGTGCATGTGCTGGCCGTGCATGCCTACAGGCCGCATGCACTGTGTAGGACATCTAATATTGCATTATGCAAAAAGATTAAAATGAAGATCATACACCTTTCACCTTGTTCAAAAAACTCAATAAGTAATCTAAAAAAATCTCTTTTATAAGCTCTCATATCTTAGGAACCCTCTAGCCCTTATAAGCTTTCTCTCGCTGCCACACCTCCTGAAAGTTCTTTAGATCTTTATATACTAGTTTTTCTGGTTCTTTATCACTATTTTTATAGACTCTAATATCCCATACTGCATTTTATGTCGAAGTCCTCTTCAACGAGAATCTAGAGGTCCAATTCATGTTGAAAACGGAGTCCAAACAAAGCCAAAAACACATTCCAAACCTGTAATTGCATGTGAACCATGCTAAAAATGCTGCAAGCCTCCCCGGCCTGAACTGGCAGTGAACCAGCCAACTCCCGTGTACCACATCATGCTCACACATGTCCGTGAATGTAGACTGCACGTAAATCGTGCGAAACATGGAGGGAACCCTTCTTCACTATGTGAAATACGGTCCCATGGACCATGCACGTGCAACATGCACTGCATGCCAAGCTGCACGCTTGCACATGCTTGGGCTGTATGCATCATGTGCATGTGCTGGGCCGTGCATGCCTACAGGCCGCATGCACTGTGTCGGGCCCCCTTACATGTTGTAAGCTGGGTTTTGGCCTTCTTCTCATGGGTTTCATTCCCATGGACCTCTTCCATGCTTAATTACGGCATTTTTTCTTAATAGGATTTGGAGGACTATAGTGAATATGAGGGTGAGCTTTTTCCTATAGAAGGTGGCATGGGATTGGCTTCCGATTAGATCTATTATAAAAAACAAAGGCATTGATCTCCAATCAGCCTACCCATCCTACAAACTAATGGATGAGACAATGGAGCAAGTTCTCTTTTTGTGTCCAAGGGCTAGACAAGTTTGGTACATTGCAGGTCTGCATCAATCAATTATCCAGGCTGAGGCTCCAGTTCAGGAATTTCTAGAGCTTTTGAGGTGGAATACCAAGGATGATGCAACTAGGGTGGTAGGTATCCGAGCAGCTTGTGTTACTGGTTACCCCCTACATCTATCCATCTAGGAATAAATTGATGTTCAAATCTAGAAGGTGCCCAATGAGATTTATTTTGGAGAGAGCTCTCATCGTGGTAGTGGAGCTGATTGAAGTGACCTCAAGGACCCCGACAGACCTAGAACTTCTATCCTGTGCATGTAGCGACTCGATGGGTATTTATCTCTTGGGAGCCTACTCCTATAGTGTACCTCAAGTTCAATTTCAATGGTGGTGCAAAGATAGGCATAGTGGCACCAACTTTATCATCGACGGGTCTGGTTCTAAGCTGATGGCAACCTGAGGGAGTCATCATTTCGAGCCTGCAATTTCTAGAGTAGAGCTTCATGCTGCTTGGGTGGGGATCATTTATGAGAGGCAGCCTTTACGAGCTGACCACCTAGTCATCGAGGATATTTTGCTATGGTGATGACCTGGATATGGGAGGTACGCTCACCCCCTTTTGTAGGATATCTCGACTTTTTTATGGATGCATAGCCCTAGCTATTAGTTATATCTTTCGAGAGGCAAATATTGTAGCTAATTAGGTGATTGCTTTTGTACGGAGTACTCTGAGAACTTTTTGTGGATGGATGTGAGGGTGGCCCCAAAGCCACTCAAGGATATTTTATTTTCTGATTCTTTTAGATGTATTTATATAAGACTTGTATAAATGCTCTATTTTTATCAAAAAAAGGAAAAAATTTATGTTACAACCTGTTATGTGATTTCAAAGATTGATGCCGAGATTAAAAATTTAATTTGATATTTAAGAGACATAATTATGGGGTGACACATTTGATTGCGTAGAAGAACAACAATATTGAAAGATTTTGATATAGAGATCTAGAGATTTAAAAGAGTTTTAATAGAACAGTTGATCGGGTTACTTTTTTTTGTTGCTGATCATAGTGGATCCAAGTTGTGGGAAACCTCATATGTATTATTTGATATTTTTTAGATTTATTTATGCTAATGCAAGCCGATATGTTTATCAAGGGTTGTGTAAGATGGCGAATACAAATCCCCCCCCCCCCCCCCCCCCCCCCCAACACACACCTACAGAGAGAGAGAGAGAGAAGCAATATTGTTGGGAAAAAAGAGAATTTTTTTTGAAAAATATGAGAAATGATTAATATATATTTTAGAAAGTAAAATAAATGACGAACATTGGTAGGTGAAGTAGAAAAAGTATATCATTTGGTTAGAATTTTTTCGAGGCAGCAAAAGTTAGAAATGATGTACCGTGAATGGTCAGGTATGGAAATTCTGCAAAGATTTGTAAGAATTTCAAAATTTCTTTTTAAGTACTAGAGATAAATAGATAAATCTCCTGTTCATGTGTCACATACTTTTAGGTAAAATAATTTGGAGAGAGGCCCGGAGGAATAGAAAGAATGAGAGAATAACATAGCATCCATTAGAAGAAAAGTGCTTGAAATGCATAAATAATCATTTCATTAGCTTCAACATCACTAAGATATATCTCCTCTAATGCTTGCATTCCAAGTTATTTGGATCCATTAATAACATAATCATGGAATAAGGAGATCTACATCCTGTGATTCATTACATGTCTTCCATTGAAGTTCAAAAGGAGATGCCCATATTTATAGATAAAAGTGATATATAATCACCAAACTCAAGCGAAAGTCTTGATTAGACCAAAAACTATATGTTAGAACAAATTTAAACAATCATATCTCCAGATTTGTCTCAAGACCAATTGATGGGTTGAGACACATTTTGGAAGACCTCGGCTCACCTCTCTCTCTCCTACTTGCCTCAATTCCCCTCTCCCTCTTCACCTTGCCATTACCATCCACCAATGTCCTTTCCTTGTATCTAGCATGGAGAACAAAACCCTAACCCTTGTCTTAGAATTATTACTTCTATGTTGCAAGGTTCTTGGATCGCCGAGAAGCAAAAGACCTTAGGGCCTGGCTCAAGGAGAAGCTTGATCATTAGATAGGTGGAGATGGACCTGGCAGATCGAGGAAGCCAATGGGTCTCCTAGCCCACAAATTTCCAAGTCTTGAGGACTAGGGAGGGATCCATGTCATTATCAAGCAGGTTTGACAAAATGACCTTGAGAGGATGACTTAGGTTCCTCTATTCTAGTTACCGGGAATTTGTTTCAAATTTCAAGTTGGAAAAATTGTAGCACTAAAATGGCATGTCCACTGTTGGCGTAGAATCTCTTTTTTGACCGGTCGAAACTGCCGGATCACAGATTTGCTTTCCTGGTTCATCTGCAAAACAGATCCTTGGTCGGATATTCTCCGGCGGGGATACTTCGATGGCTAAGTCAAAGGCGGGCTCCAGCAACAAAATAAGGAAGATTCTGAGAAGGAAGATGACGAAGAAAGGAACTCTGATTTTTTCAGGATTTTGTTGTGCCTACCTTGAGTGTCCCCTCTTATCAGCATTTATATCGGCTGGCCCGGCCTGCGGCTTCGTACTCTTTCCTACGGTTACGATGGGGACTAATTGATTCCTCTCTGACCATAACCGTGGGCGGTTATTGAACGGTTCCGGTCAGGCCGGAGGTGTTACCGTTGGAGTTAGTGGCCGCTTTGATATAGTTTGTACTTTGAAGGTGATAGTTAGGCAGCCGATTGTAACCGTTGCCCCTCCCACGTTCGTGTGGGTTTGAGGTTGGTCGGAGATCTGCCTCCGGGCCTCTTCTCCAAGAGTGGTCGTTGCTGGATCGGAGAGGTGTCTTCGTCTTGAGACGTCTTCAGATTGGTACCCGTGGCTGAGGCCGAAGACTGTCTCCAGCTAGGCCGAAGATCATGTCTTCGGCCGGGATCGAGGCCATGTCTTCGACCGAGCTAAGGATTATGTCTTCGGTTGAATCCGAAGATCACATCATCGCCTTGCCCGTTAATCATTCGGCTTTCCCTGGGTGCTTTGGTTCGGGATGTTTGGTTCAGAAGGAAGTGCATGAGCGATCGAATCGGTAATTGATTTATGCTTGAACCAATATATCGTAACATCCACTTACTACCATTGTTAGTGAATATATTTGATACTTACTTCTCTAAATATATCCGGCGGAAAATAAAAGCTTCAAAAAACCACACTCAGTTAACTGTATGCAGATAATGCTTTACAGATGCATGCAAAAATAGCCTAGCTTGATTAAGTCAATGTAGGGTTGTAGGTGGGTGAAGCAGGCAAGATGCATGACAACTGGCTCCTAGAATATGGATTCTGGTTGGTATAGGTAACATGAACTTAAGTCAAACAAGAACAGACCCAAGAATAATGGATCACATTCCAATTACTAAGATCTGCTCTTTTTCTAATGGCATTGATTTTTATTAGCCTTTATCCTCCAGCTTAGTCTGGAAAACAAGAGTAGCTTAACGGTCAAATGTAGCAACTCTCTATCATTTAACATAAATTTGAAATAATCTGAAACCAGATATCACATGCAACCATGCATCATGTTGCATGTCTAATGTATGGCATGTGTTTGGTACAAGAAAAAGAAGAGCCCTGAAATCTTTATCATGCTGCATTTTAAACCCAACCAAACCTGATTATTTGCATTAGTAACCTGCATCGAGCTGGGCCAACTCGTTGGGTGCAGGAAGAAATATAGAAAATATGATGCAAGAAATAATTTTTTTTTAATAAAAAGCATGGAAGATTTTTATTCATGAAAAAAAGTGGTGCAATAGGTTTTCAATGACTTACTCTACCAAAGTTCTAGTACTCATGTACTTATAAATAAATAATGATTAAGAGAATACAAAAATGGTCATTTAATCTCCATTGTAATTTTTAATTTATTTAAGATGACCCTTTGATCTCCATGATATATTAAATACATGGTTACATGACTTTTTAATCTCCATAATATATTAAATACTAGAGTTATATTCCTCCTGAACTTGCTAATATTAATGAAAACTTTATCATAAATCAACTTCTTACATAACTCGCAGCTACCTATGTCAAGCCCATTTAAGCTGGTTGGCTTTATCTTGTTGGATGGATTGAAGGCTAGGGGATTATATTTTTTTCACCTTAAGCTTGTACTTTGTTCAAAACTGCCTGTGGCCAGCCCAGTCCAGATGATGATGTATACATCTAATCTAACTAATAAATAAATTGTCGAATTCCTAATGGATTAGGTGTCCGGAAATCATGGCATCAATGATCCTTGGTTGGCGTAGTTTGCGGTGTACAATTACTTTTCCTTCATTAGGTGGTGTAACATTAGAAAATGGATGCTAACAATTATATGTTACAGGCAATGTAAACAATATATAGCCGTCCAACAGGATGAGAACAGGATGAAAAGGACACTCAAATGAAGCAGGTTTGGACGATGGTATCAGAGTAATATATATGTGTCATCTAAAAACAGATATTTTACAAGAATGTATGAGCTCAATCTGATATCTTCTCGAAAGCAGGAATTAATTTTTATCTGCATATAATAAGCAACAACATACGTTTACAGCCCATTTGTGCTGATCAATTCATGTAGCTGACAAGGTATTGCTAATTAGCTTTTACTTGTTCTAGGTACAAAATGTTTCTAAACAACATATGATAAAGGAAGAGTTTATTAGCTTTGTTGTTGTTCAAGACTTATCCATTTTTTTCAAGAAAATTTGCAAGCTCGCATTAAACTAATTATCAGGGATGCTTTAAGGGAGTGACTTATTCGAGAATTATTTAGCTTGCTAAACTGACTTGGCTATTTTTCATCTATCTTATTTAACAAAATAATGAATAAGGAAAATACATTCTCAACATAATTTCCTTCTTATAGATGTTTCGCAACTTAAGATAGTACTGATGGTTTGCTAAATCACACATGTTTTCAGGGAGCAAATCAGCTTTGGACTTGTTAGCAAATCAAGTGTTGTTGCTAATAAGGTGTACATTGCTAAGACAATACTTCCATCTCTGTTTTCAACTATTTTTGTATAGAGAGTCATGGTCGCTCTTTCCTTAGGTTTTTTTTTCTTTTTCTTTTTTTTTTTTCGAGGCTTGCCTCTCCACTTGTACCGAAATAGGGAAAAAGATAAATTACTACAAGCGTTATAGAGTAATGAAATTTGCTGCAATACAGTCCTGCTTCGATGCTCCAAGCACATTTGTCAGGACTGTGATTTTAAGAGCATCCCAGGAGCACTATGCATCTCTACAGAGACAATCTAAGATTACCTACAAGTCTCATCTACCGATTTTTGCTTACAATATTAGAAGTATTTTTGATTCCATGTGATATCATAGAGACGTAAAATCTAGAACCTTTTTTTTTTTTTTTTGAGTATCGTAACATCCAAATATCTTTTTGAGAAATGTGCTGACCAAATCAATAAGATCAGAGATAGAAGAATGTGCGTTTTGTTTTTTGGAGGAACAGGGATAGAAGAATGTGATAAATTAAATGTTTTTTTTTTTTTTTTTTCTACAAAGATATGTGTTTCATGAAGAGTTTTTATGAAGATAGTAAGCGATGTGATCGAAACCTTGGGTAGTGATGATTCTAGTTTGAAAGAAACTTGAGCTCGAGCAGACCAGTAGTCAATTTCTTAAAACTTGGACATTTTTTGAATCATTAACAATTTAGGCTAGTCAATTATTTCTTTTTTGAATGGATGGAATGGAACGCATTTTTCAGACTAATCAATTTCATAGACCATGGAGAGGTCCACACAGTCCATTAGTCGTGATTTCAAATGGTGTTTCTCTTTGATCTGTGCCAAGGAAGGCAGCCACCAAGAGGATTGGTAGGTGAAAAAGGGGTGATGACGGCAACCATTAAATCTGTCGAAGCATAACTTCCTCATCATTTTTATTTTTTTTTGACTGTTACAGAAGATGTAAATGGAATCTTTCATGGTTGAATTAAAAAGCAAAAGAAAAAAACGAAGAGGGTTGAAATTTTGGTATCATATCAGTATCAATTTCGGCTCAATAATTAAGAGAAAGGGCTCATCATGGTTAACTAATAGATTAACCAATCGATGCTCTCCAAGATCGCTCTCAGCCTCGGAAAAAAAATCACCATCAACCTGGATCTCATTACTTAATGATCAAACGGCATTTAAATGAGAAATTATATTCTATATATACCGTGTGCAGCGCACCATGTAGCCATGCATGCATGCAGCTAATCACGGTAGCCCATTTCTTTCAGCTTCATGCAGGAAGCACTCAATTCAGTAAATTTCTGCAAGAATCGATGGTGATGATTATTTACATGCATGGTGCAATGCAGGGTATGATTTCTTTATCCAGGTATTCCATCATCACCGAGCTACTCACGCACGTGTGGAAACCACGTGTGTTCTTTAAAACCTAGAAGCTCCAAGGCAGATGAGCTGTTCCGAGACAAAAAAGGCCTTGCCGAAGCCAAGTTTCCGGAACTTTGCCCGTGTTGGAAAAGAAAACCATGAAGGCAGTGGAAAAGCCAGTGCGTGCGCGTGTGGGTCACGCATGTCGCAGGTCTCGAGCCATCGACCTAACCCTCGAAGACGAGACGAGTGGCTTTGGAGGTGGACACGGGAGGGGCAACAGTAAAGGTCAGTGCGCACAGTTCTGCTATCTAGCCTGCTAAGTCTACCAACTCAACTTTAGTGCTTGCAGTTTGGAGGGAAGGGAAGGGAAGGGAGAGGTTGACAACCCAAGGTCATATGATATGAGGACACTCCTTTTAATCGAGCCATCTGGCCGGCTCCGTTCTTTGGGAGCATTCAAACCACTCCATTATTCCCTCACTTAGTTTAATAATATAAAGGAATCACAATTTGATTGCAGTACAAGTTAGAAAAGAAATCGTAGGTGGCCCAATATGATAATGGTGTGGCAGCAAGTCAACCTTCTTACTGGAAAAAAAAATGTTTTACCTCTTTCTTTCTCTGTTGAATGACGCATGAGCCCTCGAAACAAAAAAAAAAAATAAAACAAAACATGTAACCTCTAAATAAAAGGAGAATTACAGAATAATAATAATAAAGAACTTACATATGTTCTTCGATCTTGTATATGATTCACGAGATAAAGACCGGCAAGATTTAAATATACCAAGAAAACTTATCTTTTTTTTTTTTTTTTGATATTTAAAGTTATCTATAAAACTTATTTTAGAGAAATATTACCGATCGATGAGCTTTTTAAATCACGCTACAATTTTATATGAAAAAATAATATAAAAGCCCGATAGCAACGATGCATTATTTATCTCTTAACAGGATGGTCACTTAACCGTCCCTCGTAAAATAAAATAATAAAAAAAAAAAAAAAAAAAAATTTATGATGAAAGAGTCATTCTATTTTTGTCGAGGATGTTTATGTCTAAAGAGGACATTAGGCATCCTTTTTTCACGTTTTGGTAACCTTCCCCTTTTATCCTTGATGTCATCTTCCCAGCCTTATAATATCATTGCTAATGCTGCCATGTCTTTAAATCACGAATCCTCTTCAAATGGGCGGTTCAAACCTACCCATCTTCTACGTTCCTTCGCCAGCACTTTTCAAACAACCAACCTCACAAAAGATGTTTCCTTAGTGACTCCCATATTATTTTATATACATATATATATATATATATTTATTTGTTTGTATATTATATCACCCTCGAGTCATTTCGAATGCTACTGGGGCCAAATGGGTCAGCAGGGATACGCCAGGCTAAGCCGCGGGAGGTGGCGCCGGAAAAAAGGTTTCCGGATGAACTGCAACCGATTCGCCGTTTTCCGGCCACGATTCAGGGTATTCACCTTCTTTGCCTCTTGAAACGATGCCTACGTTTTCTAAAGGAAGGCTTCACGGGAAGCCATCCGCGGCGGTGCGGTGGAAGCAGCAGTGCAAGGGGTTTGGTGTCCCCGCCGGAAAGGCGTGGAGGCCAACCGGAATTTAAGCTACGGTCATGCGTGAGATCCAACTCCTTCTATGCCGAAGCGATAGCTGATTGCTTGGAGTTCATCAAGAGGTCTTCGGTGCCTGAAGAAAATAATCCGGTGGTCGCCGGCGCCGGCCGATGAGAAGGTTGACATGGTGATTTAGTTTACGGTACGCGCCGAACGTTAATTTGGTGGCTTTGCTTTGACCTTGTTTGCATGGTTCTTCATGAGCCCTGTTTCTTCTTCTTCTTCTTCTTTTTCTCTTCCTCCTCTCTTGGGTTCTGTGAACCATCCAGATCAAATTAGAACACGGTGCAACCAGAAGCGTTGAAGCACTAGAGCTTGGGCCCAGCCTTAGTGTCATGTTGTTTTATGAGATGGAAGTGTAAAGTTGAACGAGCAGGGGTTCAGAAATATTTCATTTGCTTCTCTATTTATCCATTTCATTCTTGGCTTTCACCCCTTATATTCCATGAATTTTTTTTTTTTTTTTTTTTTTTTTTGCTGATGTATGTAATTCATTATGTGAATTAGTCTAGTCAGAACATACCAGTTTATATATATATATATATATAAAAATGTAGTGGATGCAGCATAGCGTTCAAACTTTTTTAGTCGAGCTTTTTTTTTATGGCTAATGTTAATTTGAATGAAAGAGAGAGCCAGTCATGTTTTTGTCTGTAACTTTTCATCTCCATGATCGGTTGCTCGTCCAAAATTTGCTAGAAAAATATAATAATTTAACAAGTTCTGACTCAAAGTCCCTTCTCGATCGAATTGCTTATTTTTTTAAAAAAAAAAATTACTTCATTTTTTAAGTAGAGTGAGATGATCTTACCCCAAAAAAAAAAACAAAAGGATCTCCTATGGTAATTACCTTGAACATGTTTACCGTTCGAGCATTCGATGATAATTAACGTGACGTTTACGGTGGGAGTGGGAAAGAAAGAAAAACGGTATTCTAAACGAGTAGGCAGCCGTACTTTTTCTCGCAGCCACCGGAAATTTCTATTCAGCGGACGAAGACTTTTGGGAGCATCTGGAACCGTTTAATATTGGACAACAATCATGCCTTCGCAGGATGATAACGAAAACGGAAATATAGATTAATAATAAAAATTTAAATTTAGAATAAAAAAAATAGAAATATGACCCTAGCTAATAATTTCGATCATCTTGGCAAGGATTGACAATTCAATTGCATGAAGAAATAGAGGCTTTTTTTTTTCGGTCTCCTGCTATTTTAAATCGTTAAGACATTAAATTCACGTTCGAAGTTTTTTCATGTAAAAAAAAAAAGCTAAAATTTTTAAGATTTTACAAAAACAAGAATAGGATGTTTTGGACTTCCATTCTTTATATTATTTGGAATACCGTATTTATTTGATTTTTCTGTATTTTTTTTGTATTTTTAACTTTTTTTTTCTCAGATAATTTCTTCTGACTATGATGAATGTTTTGTGCATATCATGGTATCACCTTTTCTTTTTTTTTTTACATGACTCCGTATAATTATTATGAAATTTTTGCGCATGCTTTTTTTTTTTTGGGCATAATCTTTTTCAACTTTTTTGAAAGTTCTTTTTGATGACTATTTTTTCTTTTTGATGAGTTTTATTAAACATCTATTTACTTATTTAGAAAATATTATCAACCAGTCTTTTTTTTTTCTTCTTTTTTTTTGTACATGCCAAGTCCTAAAAGAATATGAAGTAAATTTTTTATTTCAATTTTTATGCTTATAGAGAAAGTGTTATGGACAAATTTTTTTTTTCTTTTTCAAAAAGTTACACTAAAAATTTAATTTACAAAATATTATGAAAGATTTTTTTTTTTTTTGCATTTTTTGTGCATAAACTTTTGAGCGGAAGAAAACATGCAGGTGCAATTTTTTTTTTAACATGTCTTCCAAAATAATTAAGAATAGTTAATTTATATATATATATATTTATTTTTTTGAATTTAGGGAACTGCAATTTTCTCTCTTTTTCATTTAAAAAATGTAGAGAAGTTGTTGGCCTTATTTGGCTAGGAATATCAGGGCATGACAATAGCTCTCTTGAGTTGGAGGGAAAAAAAGTTAAAAAAAATAAATGAAAAAAAAAAGTGTTGAATTGGAATAACAATATTTCTTTCATGCAAAAAATAAATAAAAAAATGCTTGGAGTTCATATACAGAGCCTAAGCTTTTCTAAATGCTGAATTAGCTAGGAATTTTATTTTATGCTTACAAAAAAGACTTGCAAATAACAGTATAGCACACATCTACATCTAAACACCAAAATCCGTTCTTCAGCATATCATGTTGTTTTATGAGATGGAAGTGTAAAGTTGAACGAGCAGGGGTTCAGAAATATTCATTTGCTTCTCATTTATCCATTTCATTCTGGCTTTCACCCCTTATATTCCATGAATTTTTTTTTTTTTTTTTTTTTTTTTGCTGATGTATGTAATTCATTATGTGAATTAGTCTAGTCAAGAACATACCAGTTTTGATATATATATATTGAAAAATGTAGTGGATGCAGCATAGCGTTCAAACTTTTTTAGTCGAGCTTTTTTTTTATGGCTAATGTTAATTTGAATGAAAGAGAGAGCCAGTCATGTTTGTCTGTAACTTTTCATCTCCATGATCGGTTGCTCGTCCAAATTTGCTCTAGAAAAATATAATAATTAACAAGTTCTGACTCAAAGTCCCTTCTCGATCGAATTGCTTATATTTTTAAAAAAAAAAATTACTTCATTTTTTTAAGTAGAGTGAGATGATCTTACCCCAAAAAAAAAACACAAAAGGATCTCCTATGGTAATTACCTTGAACATGTTTACCGTTCGAGCATTCGATGATAATTAACGTGACGTTTACGGTGGGAGTGGGAAAGAAAGAAAAACGGTATTCTAAACGAGTAGGCAGCCGTACTTTTTCTCGCAGCCACCGGAAATTTCTATTCAGCGGACGAAGACTTTTGGGAGCATCTGGAAACCGTTTAATATTGGACAACAATCATGCCTTCGCAGGATGATAACGAAAACGGAAATATAGATTAATAATAAAAATTTAAAATTAGAAATAAAAAAAATAGAAATGACCCTAGCTAATAATTTCGATCATCTTGGCAAGGATTGACAATTCAATTGCATGAAGAAATAGAGGCTTTTTTTTTTCGGTCTCCTGCTATTTTTAATCGTTAAGACATTAAATTCACGTTCGAAGTTTTTTCATGTAAAAAAAAAAAGCTAAAAATTTTAAGATTTTACAAAAACAAGAAGTAGGATGTTTTGGACTTCCATTCTTTATATTAGTTTGGAATACCGTATTTATTTGATTTTTCTGTATTTTTTTGTATTTTAACTTTTTTTTTCTCAGATAATTTCTTCTGACTATGATGAATGTTTTGTGCATATCATGGTATCACCTTCTTTTTTTTTTTTACATGACTCCGTATAATTATTATGAAATTTTTGCGCATGCTTTTTTCTTTTGGGCATAATCTTTTTTTCAACTTTTTGAAAGTTCTTTTTGGATGACTATTTTTTCTTTTTGATGAGTTTTATTAAACATCTAATTTACTTATTTAGAAAATATTATCAACCAGTCTTTTTTTTTTCTTTTTTTTTTGTACATGCCAAGTCCTAAAAGAAATATGAAGTAAATTTTTTATTTCAATTTTTATGCTTATAGAGAAAGTGTTATGGACAAATTATTTTTTTTTCCTTTTTCAAAAAGTTACACTAAAAATTTAATTTACAAAATATTATGAAAGATTTTTTTTTTTTTTGCATTTTTTGTGCATAAAACTTTTGAGCGGAAGAAAAACATGCAGGTGCAATTTTTTTTTAACATGTCTTCCAAAATAATTAAGAATAGTTAATTTATATATAATATTTTAATTTTTGAATTTAGGGAACTGCCAATTTCTCTCTTTTTCTTATTTAAAAATGTAGAGAAGTTGTTGGCCTTATTTGGCTAGGATATCAGGGCATGACAATAGCTCTCTTGAGTTGGAGGGAAAAAAAGTTAAAAAAAATAAAAAAAAAAAAAGTGTTGAATGGGAATAACAATATTTCTTTCATGCAAAAAATTAAAAAAAAAATTGCTTGGAGTTCATATACAGAGCCTAAGCTTTTTCTAAATGCTGAATTAGCTAGGAATTTATTTATGCTTATGCTTACAAAAAAGACTTGCAAATAACAGTATAGCACACATCTACATCTAAACACCAAAATCCGTTCATTCAGCATATCATCATCATCTCTGGTTGCAGCATTATTCTATAATTTGGATCTTCTGTGGCCTTCTTGACTTGTATCATTAAATAATTAGTCCATCCAATTAAGTGTAATAACTTGATTATGAGAGAGCAATCCATCAAAAGTTAGAACATGCGATGCATCTCTAGCCTCCAATATATGGAATTTAAATAAAGTTGTATTTAATCCTGGAAAAATCCAATCATTATGGATCCCTGACACAAACGGAGATGCCTATGCGCCGCCCCCCCCCCCCCCCCCAACACACACGCACGCACAAAAAAAAAAAAAAAAAAAAACCTAGACCATAATTAGATGAAGATACCGTGATGCAACTCGAACAAAATGCCATTTTGGTATGTAAACATGCCTTCATGTCAAATTTGGGTCAAATATTTTCACTTACTATTTTCTACTATTTTCTCTTACCGTGCTGGTTATCTCCTTCGGTCAACATAAGCCAAGCATTTTCTTGCCTTTATACATTCAGTTCATGGTTCTTATTACACTAAAATGGCTGGATTTTCAGTCTATTTCCTTTGTCAATTCAATCAGTATGCTATCAATTATGCTTGGTTTATTGTCACTCCTTTATCTGGCACAAGGGTGTTGAGATTCCTAGGCACTGATATCACTCGGTGGGAGATCCGGATCAGGCCTATGCAGCAGAAATAGCGAGGAAAAGATCAAGAACCAACCTTTTTTATCAAGAACCAGCAACAACATGCTATTGGATTCAATATCATGCAACAAAGGAGATATAGAGAAGAGATGTAGGAGAAAAAGAGAGATTACTTTATTTCTTTGGAGTAGAACCTTGTTACAAGACAACAAGACCCAAGCACCCCTTCTGAAATCCCAAAAGCTTCTCGCCGTCACCCATACGTCTTCTCTCTTGCAGGCCTCATGCCCTAAGAACCCACGTACGGACATGCACGGACAATACCTCAACTCCCTCAGCAGAATCCCTTCTCCAAAGCCCCGTAGAACACCCCACGGTCCAAGCCCTTTACATGATATCTCCCTTGCGTGCGCCTCTCTAAAACCCTCCACTATGGCCTCTTTGAAACCCGGGAGGTCTCCCATGATCACGCCCCCAAGGGCGTTCTCAGCCCTCATGATCTTATGACTGTGAGAAGTCCTCACGGACTCTCATCTTGTTTCACGCACACCCCCCTTCTTATATAATGGGGCGAATCAAGACTTGGGCGATGAGACTTCTTCTTAGATAGTGGTTAGGACTTGGATTTCTTGGGCCAAACCAATTATGACACTTGGTTAGTTAGAGTTCTTGATTTCTTAGTCCACATGGGTGGTTAGAACTCTTAGGCCAACTACCTAACCACCTAATCGACTAACCATCCAACCAACTGCTAACCAATTAACCAACTTAACCCTTGGACTCAAGCCCATAACCCAATTGGGTTATGTTACAATCTCTCAAAAAACTCTTTCCTAAGTCACATGAAAAAAACACTCAACCCTGGATCAAGCCCATGGCCCAGCATGTCGTGATCCATATATGACTCGGAGCCCCTGGAATACCTCCAGGAACTACTTGGTATGCCTCCAAGCTTCCAGGGATCGCCTCCAGCATCCCTGTTATGGCCTCCCAAGTCTCTCCAAGGCTTGGAGCACCATGCAAAACCTTACAATCTCCACCTTGGTGCCCCAAGCCTTGTCAAACTGGCAATGTCCTCCTGCACAACCCCGCTATAACTGCATGTCCTGACAGCCCCTTGTGCGGATCTTCTTGTCTTTGCCAACACCCTTCAGCTGCTGCTAGCCCTTGGAGGCCCTTTGGGATGACCACCTCCATAGCTGAAGATCCTTACTTGTATCTTGGCACCATCATTGTAGCCTTCCTTCTGCTTGGCAGCTACATCAGTCTTTTTCTTGGACTTCCATGGAGAGACCACAGCGAACTTGAGCCAATACTCGCTGTAATTGAAGCTCTACCTGACATAGTCTCCTCAGAGCCATGCCAATCTCTGCATACTCTGCTCCACCTGGCTAAGTGCACCCCGGCGCTCTTGTTAGGATATAGCCACTATCCCTGCACCTCCCGCTCCGAACTTGTGTCGAATCCTGCTGCATCCGTGAAGCCACCTCTCCCTGATGCTCCACCTGAAACTAAAGTCCCCATGATGCCATAGAAAGAAATCCCGAGGCCACCTACTCAACATTGCCCTGCTGAGCCTGCACATGTACCTCGTACCTAGTCGCTACCTTTTCGGATCCTTCGCAACCCACGAACCTCTCTAAGACCATTTCAGAGACACTACCTCTCGCAGGCTCCTCGAAATCCAGGAGCTCATCTCAACTCCTCCTTTGACCCAATGACGAAACCTGAGAAATCTGGGCTTTTCCTTTTTCCATCCCTGACAAGCTCCGCATAACCGTCTGCACCCATCATGCTATCTCCAAAGCTGACATCTTCCCACCGAGGCCACCTCGCCTCCCCAGCTGGTACATCAACCCATGCTCCACAGCTCCTGAAACTCATGCTCCACCACACTCCTGATCTCGAACTGATGTCTTCCTGCTCTGTCCTTATGATTGCAACACCAACCTATGCTTCTGCAGTGCACCCAGACAGCTGTGCAAACATAACGCCAATGTCAGACCTCTTTAGCAAAGCCTCCTTGCCTTGAATCATCCTCTCCCAATGCTCGAATAAGGCTCGAACCCCGCTCTGATACCAATTGTTGAGATTCCTAGGCACTGATTCCACTTGATGGGAGATCCGGATCAGCACCTATGCAACGAAAACAGTGAAGAAAAGATTAAGAACCAATATTCTTGATCAAGAACTAGCAACAAACTGTTTTTGGATCTAATATCATGCAATAAAGAAGATATAGAGAAGAGATGTAGGAGAAAAAGAGAGATTGCTTTATTCCTTTGGAGAAAAATCTTGTTACAAGATAACAACACCCACGACATCCCTTCTGAAATCCCAGAAGCTTCTCGCCGTCACTCGTACGTCTTCTCTCTTGCAAGCCTTACGTCCCAAGAACCCACGAACGGTCATGCACAGACAATACCTCAATATGTATCCCTTCCTCTCTGAAACCTGAGAAGAAGCTCCACTTGCGGACTCCCTTATGCAAGATCTCTTCTCCAAAGTCCCGTGGAACACCCCACGGTCCAAGCCCTTCACATGATATCTCTCTCACGTGCGCATCTCTAAAGCCCTCCACCATGGCCTCCTTGAAACCTAGGAGGTCTTCTATGGTCATGCACCCAAGGGGCATTCTCAGCCCTTACGGTCTTCTCATGATCGTGAGAAGTCCTCACGGTCTTCTCATGACCGTGAGAAGTCCTCATGGACTCTCATCTTGTTTCACACACGCCCCCCTTCTTATATAATGTGGCGGATCAAGACTTGGGCGATGAAACTTCTTAGATAGTGGTTAGGACTTGGATTTCTTGGACCAAACTAATTAGGATACTTGGTTAATTAGAGTTCTTGATTTGTTAGTGCACATGGGTGGTTAGAACTCTTGGGCCAACCACCTAACCACCTAATCGACTAACCATCCAACCAACTGCTAACAAACTAACCAACTTAACCCTTGGACCCAACCCATAACCCAATTGGGTTATGTTACAATTTCTCAAAAAACTCTCCCCTAAGTCACATTAGAAAAATACTCAATCCTAAATCAAGCCCCTGGCCCAGCATGCCGTGACCCAAATATGACTCAAAGCCTCCTTGAACATCTCCAGGAACCGCTTGGCATGCCTCAAAGCTCCCAGGGTTCACCTCCAACATCCCTGCCATGGCCTCCCAAGTCTCTCCAAGACTTGGGAGCACCATGCAAAACCCTACAAGGTGGTGAATGCTTACATTGACTCTTGTATTTCCTGTGGACTATCCTTATTTTTTCATTGGATCTATATTTTCCATCACTGACACCCATGCTCTGCTAGAAAGTGGAAGCCCAAGATCTGGTCCATACATTCATCTTCTGGAATAAAATCTATAGGGGTTCTATTTATACTGCACTTCCTGTTATGGTACCTACAGTCCTGCCATATGTTCAGGTCTATATTAATTTTGTTTCATTCCAAGGTTGCATGCGGAGATTAGAGTTACATCTATTGTCCTCAATTTTTGATTGGCTGACAATTTGTTCTGTTTTTATGTTTGTCTTTGTTTTGTAAGTTTTTACTGGTTCAACTCTAAGTTTAACTTCATTCTTTTTGGCCTTGCATATATATGTTTCCTGTTGCACTCTAGGAAATTTTTTTTTTTAAATAATGCCAAAAAAATTACAAAAATAGGTGTCGTACAGTACATTTATGGAAGTAGGTGTTTTTGGTTGACGTGGAAATGCGGCGCCAAAAAACCTGCCACGTGGTAGGCAGGGTGCCAGCCAGGCTTGAAATCATCTTTTTAGATGATTTCATGTTGAGAAATCGTCTTTCCCAAATACTATTTCACGTTGAGAAATCATCTTTTCCAAAGACGATTTCAAACACCTTCTCTCCATGTGCCTAGCTCCCTTAGCCGTGACACGTGGCAGCCAAGTGATGGGGACCCGAGAGCTTAGCCACATCAGCAGCCAAGTGGAGTCCCAGTCACATCTGGGATTGCGCCACTTAGGATTACATGGAGGATCACATGAAGATGGCCCGTGCATGCCACATGCCAGCACACCCTCCCACCCTCTAGGTACATCAACTCCACATGCCATCAAGTGAGAAAGGAAGGTCAAGTGGATAAGCATGAATCCCCTTATTCATGCCAAGCAACTAAGGAAAGATATGGTCCCCCCAAGACCAAAAGAGCAAGTGTTTGGCGCCCCACATGGTCCCCCCCTTCTTTCCTTATTTTCTTGAGTTTTTTTTAGAAATTGTATAAAACCTTCCATGTTGTCACTCAGCAAATCAGGAAGGATTATGATGCATATATTTCTTTACTTGCTTCCTAAATAATTAGTCCCTATATAAGGACCCCTCTCTTGTATTGAGAATAATAAAGAAAATAAATTTTTGAAACAAGTGTTCTTGGTTTTGGCTCCATTAGGAGTGGGCATGAGGCCCATCTTTCCTTCACCTGCGGGTGTCGAGGGATGTGAGGCCCCAGTTATCTTCTCCCAGCTGAGTTCCCTCTATGATCTTGGAGCTTCTCCTTCACGGCCCCAGGTAGTGATTTGGGTGTGATGCCCTAGGCTCCGTATGTAGTGAGATGGGTGAGACGCCCTAGACTACATGTAGTGGGATGTCCTAGAGGTGCAACATCTCTCCGTGAAGGTAAGTCCCAAGTATATAGAGTATCCATCTTTCTTGCCCCCACATATTTTTTCCGCCTTTTTGATCATAATCACATGAGACTTCACAGCTCTCCAACGATCCTCCTAGCTAGCCCCCCTTTGTCCCCCATCAATTTGGTATCAGAGCGGGTTAAGATTAGGGTTGAAAAAAAAAGTTGACAAAAAAAAGGAGAGAGAAAAAAAGGAAGAAAAAAAAGAGAGAAAAAAAAATTACAGCGAGCCTGACTCGACGGAGTCGAGTCCCCCCCACCACAGGAGAATGATGGGGACATCAAAACCCATCTGGATTTTTTCCCTTTTTTCAGATTTTTTTTCTTTTTTTAGTTTAAGTTTTATCCCTGCTATTCCACCTATTCCTTTATTCTAGATTTATTCCAGACTTATCCTCATTATATTTCTCTGCTATTCCAGTCATCTTCAACCTCCCAAACTCCATTTTTTCCCATTTTTTCTTCCCACCGATCCCGGATATGCCCCGTCTGACCACCGGCGACCCTCCCCCGATGGCCCTTCCCCTCCCTCTCAAATCCTAACCCTAGTTTTCTCTCGTTGTTGATTGATCGATCTCGAAAGGGAAATTGGGATCTTTCTTTCTTCTATGATCCTGGCGTACAGGACCCTGGAGGTTGTGCTAATCTCCGCCAACGACCTCAACAACGTTAATGTCTTCTCCAAGATGCACGTCTACACGATAGTGTCCATGGCCGGTGATCGACGCTCGCGGCAGTGCATGACCTTCGCCAAGAACGGTGGCACCAACCCCTCCTGAAATGCCACCCTTCGCTTTGCCGTCCCCGCCACCACAGACGGCCTCATCCTTCACGTCCTCCTCCAGCAAGCCCAAGGGCATCCTCAATCTCTCCTTTAAGCTCATTGAGGCCCTGGTGGCTCTGCCCATCTCTCTGTACTCTTTCCCGACAAATGAGACCATGTCTGGTGCTCGTTCAACCACATACCTGGCCGTGCCGTCGTCTTCCCTGCCACCACCGACCGCCTAGATCTATCGCATCTCCACCGAATCTCTCTTCGAAGACTCCCTCCCTGTTCCACCTTGCAAAGGAGATGCCGCGCGTCGCCCCGCTGTTCCACCTTCCACGGTCACGGAGTTTTACTGCATGGATCTCAAAGCCAAGAGTTTGCACGACTTTCAAAGCATAGGAGGAATTTGAATTTGAATTCGAATTTGAATGGGTCCACAATTTCTTCACAAATGCCACTCTTTTCTTTCCTTATTTTATTATGTTTTGAATTTTGAAATTTAAATTTCAAAAAGGCTTGGTATCTATAAAATATGCTCCAATCCTCATTGTAAAAAAATTAATTGAGAAATGAAATTTTGTTTTAGTGAAGAGTGATTCTTCTTCACTCCATGAGGAAAGGGTGTGAGGCCCAAACCCAGGACATGATGTGAGGTCATGTCCAGTTATCTCCCTTCCCATTCCATCTTCTCTATCCTCTCATGGCCTTTGAGATCCATCCTAGCACATCCAAGTATCGAGGAGGGTGTAATGCCTTAGAGGTGAGAGGTCTCTTCATTATGGTGAGTCCCAAAGTCTATGAGATCTAGACCTCTATCTTCCATCCCATTATTCCTTCGCCATCAAATTAGAAAATCCAAAAAAAAAAATTAGAATACCCTAATCTAGGTGACTTCTAGGCTCACCATCGATCCAAGATCCTAGCCCCCTTGTCCCGCATCACCAAGAGAACTCATCTTTGCCAAAGCGGAATTCTCACTGAGAAATCATCTTTGGCAAAGATGATTTCTCCACATGCCTTGGCTCCCCCAGCCATAACACGTGGCGGTAAAGAGAACTCGTTTTGGCAAAGCCAATTTTTCACTGAGAAATCGTCTTTGCCAAAGACGATTTCAGGCAGCTGAGAATCATTTTTGGCAAAGACGATTTCAGGCGACTGAGAAATCATTTTTGGCAAAGACGATTTCAGGGTGGTTTTTCTCTTTTTTTGAATTTTTTGTTGAATAATGCGGGGAAAAAATATCTATGTTTGAATTTCCCTAGCCCAATTTTTAAATTTTGTTGAATAATGAAAAAAAATTACAAAAATAATTTTTTGAATTTTTCTCTAGTCGGTTTATGAATTTTTTTTTGAATAATACGAAAAAAATTATAAAATTAGGTTTTTGAATTTCCCCGAGCTCGATTTTTTAATTTTTTGTTCTCTATTTCGTTCTTTTCTTTCCTCCCGCATGCCTCACTACGATTTCTTTCCCCTTGACCCACTACCGCTCCTTGCCAGAGATGATTTCAAATTATGCCGATAAACCCTAAAATGCGACTGGTGGCCGAACCCAAGATGCCGGACGGACCATAAGACCAATGGCATGACTGGCGGCCGGACCGGTGTCCTGACCCTGATGCCTGGACCAGTGGTACCGGACTCTAGCCATCGGATAGACGGTAAGATCGATGGCAGTAAGGGGGCCAGGCCGGTGTCAGGATTGAAGGTTAGACCCTGGCAACCATATCACTAAAATTTTTTTTACATTATTATTAAAAAAATTCATTCATGATGACTTATCATTTTTACTTCTATGACTCGATGTAAATAATTTTTTTTACCAACACTAACCCTAAACAGTTAAACCATAAACTATCGACCGAACGGTACTGAACTGAAAATCATACTAACTCCGGGTTGTCAACCGAAATGGTACCGGGCTGGATATCATTTTAATCTATATATATTTTTGTCTTAATTATTGTATTACCACATAAGAAATCATGATTTTATAATTAAATTTTATTTCAAAATATAGTTTTACAAATACAATACATAAAAAAAATATATCCTAGGTCCCACATGATGGCCGTCTCTTCTTGCGTGGAGGCTGGACACAACGAAGTGGAGGTACAACTTCAGCTGGTGGCCGATGCTCTTCATATACTCCCCGACCTGGGATGCATGCTGTGCCAACACGTGATGCGATGAACCCTCACCATAGGCATGTCCTCAATGTCCAAAATAATCATGCTGCGATATGTAGTTCGGTGCAGTGGTAGACTCAAAATGTGCAGCAACAACATCAGTAGATATGAAGTCGGGCATCGGATATGGAGAGGTACTATAATGTCGAGTACCTCGTCCGTGCTGGAATGATGGAGGTGCTCCCGATGAAGATCTATAGTGGTAAGGCGAAGGAGTCTCGTACTCTCTGTCGACCCCCTGATAAAACTCCTGTAACGGGACACGTGCATGCTCGCCGATAGTATGAAGGACAGAATGACAAACCTCCATGATAGTTTGGAAGTTCATCGCTATGCAATCTGGATGAGCCAGCTGAAGTATCCGCGTGATGGCACTGCTCTATAAGATAAAAAATAAATAATGATTTTCAAGGAATATAAAATTTAATATTAATAAATACTAAAACTTAAATTTCTTACCATATAATTATCAACCGTGCCAGGATGACTGATGAATCAATGCATGATGCTGCGGTACCACTGTATATAGGGATCGTGATAATCCATGATACCAGCATCTAGAGCACCATCTACAATATGATCAAGTCGACTCATCCATAAATGAACGGACTCGTGATGAGTTGCGGACTAGTCCTGGTCGGGTCGTCCTCTCAGATCAATATGGTGCAGAGCCGAACATGTATCAACCGGTTCAGGCACGACCCGTCAAAACCCATACTGGCGCATCACTCTATCAGGTAAGTGCCACTCCGCTATATGAAACAGATAAGTGGCACTCGAGCATACTAGATATGCTGCCCATCTAGACAGTAACCTGGTAACTATGCAAGTAGATTGGTAGAATATGGCTACCATATCACCTGTTCAAAATAATTTAAAGCATAATTCATTAAACGAAAACATATAATATAAGACTAATCAACCATTTAAAAAGAATAAGCACTAATGATTATCTCGTCTAGTCTGAAATGATCTATCAAGTAACGATAAGAGAGACCACATGTGTTGATACCTGGGTCACACAAAAAACATCCCTCCATCTGCAAAATAAATTTATTAGAATTATTAAATAGTCAGTAAATATCATACAGTATAAAATTAATATAAATACCGAACTCACCGCATCCCTAAAGGACTCTGTGGTAAACCAGCTCCATTATCATCGAAATTGATCAACGGATCTGGAGCCGGTGCTGTAATCTACGTGGTGCAAGGATCGTGAATCTATCCCATGCCCATAGCTGTAGCAGTAATAATGGATCGGCAATGTCACTGGCATCTCTCCTGCTCGCCCTACCATCTCCCTGTATAACCATGCGAGCCCTGCACTACCCTAACTATAGTGTCCAGCATCATCCAAATCTGCTAGTAGAGGTAGAAACATGAGATGCATCATATTCCCGGATTTATCCATAAATAAACACCCACCCATCAGCTGCAAAATGTATGCTCGAGCATAGCGCTATATGGCTATCTTGTCGACATCAATATGTAAGTACTGAAATTGCTCGGTAAGTCAAACCAGACTCAACAGCGACCCCTGGAGTCTACCCTGTGATGGGACAACTCCTAATAAATCATGACAGAGCTGTCCCCAATCTATCCCTGTAGAACCTATTATTGGTAGACCATCCACCGACAAACCAAGCTGAATGGCAACGTCCTGGAGGGTGATGCTGAGCTCTCCCTGCGGGAAATGAAAAGTGTGTGTCTCTGGATGCCAACGCTCGACAAGAGCAATGATCAAATGCCAGTCCAATTTAATGAAACCAATCCATGCAAGTCCATAAAAATCAGAATGAATCAGCAAAGGTACTATGCATCAATCTAGTGGTATCGATCTGCACATAACATTTTCTCGTCGACGATAATGTAAAACCGTAGTATCTTGTCCATCTCATACTACAGTCGATCTATGTATCTCCTGATCGTATATTACAGTATGATCGGAAGGACCGGGATCCATAACTGTGATATACAATAACTCAAAAGAAACGAAATAAGCAATCACAAACATGATAAATATAATACAAATTCTTACATTAAAAAAAAGATATGAAGCATAATACAAAGTGTTAACATGAACCATGGATAATTATGTTACAATAATAATTGTATTACAACCCAACATATAATTGTATTACAATCCAACACACATAATACAAAGGGACAACATGAACCACGAACATGCGATAAGACTCCCGAAGCAACAACATAATGCAGTCCTAAAACTACAACATAATTTAAGCAATGAAAATATATGAGTATAGCTGTATCAATTAATAAATAAATATTGGATGAATAATAGAAATATGTGATGTACCTTAAAATTAATGTGCAATTTGACTACTATCTTTTTACTGATTTGGTTGTAGAAGTCTTGGACATGACCGTCTATCATGCCCTTCATCCTTATAGATTGTACACCTGGGTTTGTTGCCAGCTTCTCGGATATCCATTTCATTTCCAATCATTGTGGACCATGGCCTACCTTTTTGTCGTAACCTATTGATATCAAGAATAATGATACCATGTCCACTTTGCTGTGGCCAATATTCCTTTGAGGAATTGGTTGAAATTGTGGTACATATGTTTGATGATAATCTTGTAATGTGTAGCACCGATCAATGTATCTATAAAAATCAATGGCAACATGTGCACAAGCAGCCATGACATGGAATAAGGTAAATGATAACATTGCCATTTCTGACACATACATGTCTGCTGGAATAGACGAACAACCTACAACATCAAAAACTATAATTCGACATGTACACAACAGAATATATAAATATTTTCAATAATACATATCGATAGTAAGTACCTGTGTATTGTTGCCTCTATTCATGTTAGGACCACGTCTAGCAGTTTGGACCTGGAATAGGCCACTTCCTCTATCGAACCTTGTAATTCTATGTGACAGAGCTTTAGCTTGCTTGGAAATAACATGTCTATTGACAAATGGAGTAAACCTTTCATTCCTGTTCATTGCCTCATTTGCTTGGGCATGTCGACCTTCAAAGTATGATATAAGCTGAAAGAATGTCAACTGCATCAACGCTGTTATTGGCAGGAATCGAGCATTTTTAATACTCCATTGAAAACACTCAGATAATTAGTTGTCATCATCCCATACCGTCATCCATTGTATGTGACCGTGTCCATTTCGATAAAGGAATTTCATTCAGCCACTGAACAGCTTCTGGATTAAATTTTTCAATGTTCGTCATATATTTCTAATTTTTTTGGGTTGTGATTGCATTCCAGCTTTTTTCACTACAGAGGGGATCATTAGGTCATGTGGGGTAGGGGGCATCGGGTGTTGGCACCAAGGTTAGGAAGAGAGATCGGAGCTGGGAGAAACCATGGGATCATACAGGGGGTAGGGGGCATTGGATACAAGCACCGAGGCCCAGAGAGGGAGATCAGAGCAGGGGGTGGCAGGGTTGCATGGAGCTGGGAGGTGCAGAATTGGGTGCCACTGCAACCGGGAGGTTGATGCAGATCTAGTGGGTGGTGCGAGGTGCAGGCACCGTCGGGACCAAGTTGGGGAGCACTGAGTGGTAGGGCAGCGATTGGAAATGAGAGAGAGAGGGGGGAAACCTAAATGGCTAAACCAATAAACATAAATGGAAGGGTTAGAGAGTTGGGCTTGGGCTGGGTTGGTGTTCGGGCTAATTTCTGGGCTGGATTCGAGTCGGACCAGGCCGAGTTAAAGGAATACCCGAGTCTGGTTCAAAAATTGAATGAACTTTAATTTGAAATACCAAACCCAGCATGATATACTTGAAGCTCGGCCTAAATATGGCCTGATTTCGAATAGGCTCCAAGTCCATCGGATTAGGCCGGCCTAATTTCAGCTCTACTGGTGGAGAAAGAATTATACTTGGACTTTGTATTCGGGCCGGCCTAGCCCAGTTCTTCCCTAATCAAAACATAAAAAATATATTCATGATTATTAATTATTTTTTAATATTTATATTTACAACTTTAATTTTTAAATTTAATTATTATTTATTCTAGCATTGTATATTATTTTAATATATTATCAATAACAACAACATAATTAAATTACTAATAATAATATTTAAACAATTAACAAATATATCTATAATTATTATACTAGTTTTTTTTTAGATTATTTTAATTTAATCATGATTAATCAGTATATTAATTAAAACAACAACATTAAATTTAAAAATTACAATAAATTCATACAACATAATTAAAGAATTTTCTAAGTTTATTTTAATTTAATCAACATTATTCAATATTTTAACTAAAACAACAACATTATATTCAAAGAATTACAACATAATCATACAACATAATTACATTACAAAAAAATAATATTTACACAATAAATATAACACCATCTAAAAAAATACCTGTATTTTTTTTTGAACCGCAAGATCTAGCAATCCCGGATATTCACCACAAATTAACGTAGACCGGATCTAGAAAAAAACATAAGGATCTAAATAATTTTAAAATATTGTGGGACAAAACAAAATTACCTTCAAACCGAACTCGGATCGGGAGTAATGGGGTCGAGCTGGAATTGGAACCGAGAAGGGGCGACCGGTCGGGAGGGATGGGCCAAGGGGGAAGGAAAAAAGGCTGCGATGGGGACGGAACGGATCGAATGGGGCCGGAGAGGAAGAAACGAAGCACCGAAAAAAAAAAAAAGAAGCTCGGGGAAGATCAGGCGAGAATTCGTCTTTCCGAAAGACGAATTTGTTCTCTGACATCGCATTTCGGAAAGACGAATTCAGACATCTCTTTCCATCCCGTCTGCCCGCCACGTTCCTTGAAAAACTACCACGTGGTCACGGGAACCTGCCACGTGGTGCGAATTCATCTGTCCAAAAGATGAATTCACTTAAAATCGCCTTTTGAAAAGACGAAATCAGACCAGCTCGCTCCCTAGCATGCCACGTGGACAATTTTTTTTTGCCAGTGCGAGGTTTTAGCCACGTGTCGTGGCTGGGAGAGCAAGCACGTGGAGGGAAGGTGCCTGAAATCATTTTTGGAAAAGATGATTTCAGCCCGGCTGGCACCCCACCTACCTCGTGGCAATGTTTTTGACACCGCGTATTCATTCAGCCAAAAATACATGCTTCCATAAATATACTGTATGATATCTATTTTCATAATTTTTTGTTTTGGCATTATTTAAAAGAAAATTCCACTCTAGGTTTAGATTTATTCTTTTGGTCCTTTCATTGGGATCTTTGCACTGCACGTCGTAACCTTCTTTATACATTCTAATATAGTTCAGGCTGCAGCCTTTTACCCCCCATAAATAAATAAATAAATGTAGGTCAAATATCAGCTAAAGTGTTGCTAAAGTCAATTCCGGATCCAAACAAACTTCGGATACTAGAGAAAGTTTTTGTACACCATCCCAAGCGAAGAAAAAATATACCGCATAATTTAATAGGATCATATAAGTATGGCTTTTTCAATATGCATTTAATATTATAAATTTTTTTTTAAAAAAATTAAATAATAAAAATATCCACCCTCTATGAAAATAATATTACTCGTTAGCTTGGATTATGTTATCCAGTGGCAGTCTTATCATATTTTCATGTTCACATAATATCATGGAACCGAGATATATTTTTATCATTAAAAAAAGTTTAAAATTTTCAATAACAAAATATTCTTCGTCTTATAATATCCTGTGAACAAAATTATAACATCCTATTTACAAAGAGATATTACAAGCAGGGCATTTTCATCGTTCACATATAAATTTAATGCCTGCGTTTATTTTTTATTAAAAATTTTGAGTGATGAAAATGTTCTTCCTTTATAATATCTATTTGTGAATATTGTATTGTAATCCTGTTCATAGGATACTATAAGGCTAAGGATGTCTTTATCATTAAAATTTTTTAAAAAAATTAATAAAAAATATCATCGGCTTTATGACATCTTATGATATTTTGTTTGAATGATGTCATAAAATCAAGGATATTTTTATCCTTGAAAAATTTTTAAATTTTTTCAACGATAAATATCACCAAGTCTTATGACATTATGTGAATATAGAGATGTTATAAGCCAGCCACTAAATGTTATAACTCAAGCCAACATATATCATAATTTGTCATAAGTGAGAGATATTTTCATCATTTAAATTTTCAACGAAAAGTTAAAATTACAGATATTGAATATGTGTTGAAAAGTGAGGCTTACATGATCCTTACGTGATCCATAATATTTGGCATTATATTTTTTACACCACCCATGGTTAGTGCTGAAACTGGGCCAGGGCGCCGGACTGCCATACCCCTACCCAAGCTCAGTCTAAAAAAAATTTTAGGCTTCAAGTCAGGTTTAGGTCCAAACTATTTGAAAATATTAAGCTCGAGCTTGATTGAGCCGACCCAAACCAAAGTTAGCTCGAGTCCAAATCAAAGCTGGCTTGAGCTTGAACGATCGGAAAAAAAGCTAGCCGAAGCCATGGGGGGCACCGGAACCATGGGAGGGAGATTGGAGCTGGGGGGCCACGGGATCATAGGAGGGGGTAGGGGGCAATGATTGTGGGCACCGAGGCTGAGGGTGGAATCGGAGCCAGAGGGGATCGTTAGGTCATGTGGGGTAGGGGGCATTGGGTGTTGGCACCAAGGTTAGGGGAGAGATCGGAGCTGGGAACCATGGGATCATGCAGGGGTAGGGGGCATTGGATACAAGCACCGAGGCCCAAAGAGGGAGATCAGAGCAGGGGGTGGCAGGGTTGCATGGAGCTGGGAGGTGCAGAATTTGGGTGCCACTGCAACCGGGAGTTTGATGCAGAGCTAGTGGGTGGTGCGAGGTGCAGGCACCGTCGGGACCAAGTTGGGGAGCACTGAGTGGTAGGTAGCGATTGGAATGAGAGAGAGAAGCGGAAACCTAAATGGCTAAACCAATAAACATAAATGGAAGGGTTAGAGAGTTGGGCTTGGGCTGGGTTGTGTTCGGGCTAATTTCTGGGCTGGATTCGAGTCGGACCAGCCGAGTTAAAGGAATACCCGAGTCTGGTTCAAAAATTGAATGAACTTTAATTTGAAATACCAAACCCAGCATGATATACTTGAAGCTCGGCCTAAATATGGCCTGATTTCGAATAGGCTCCAAGTCCATCGGATTAGGCCGGCCTAATTTCAGCTCTACTGGTGGAGAAAGAATTATACTTGGACTTTGTAACTCAATTTTGGGCTCTCACCTCCTTAATCCAAAACCCACATTATTAGAGTTGTCAATATGGGCTGGCCCGGCCTAGCCCTGCCCTAACCCATATGGTCTTGCATTTTGTGGGCCAGGCCGGGCTAGGCCCACTTGTACAAATGGGCCAAAAAAATCCAACCCGGCTCGGCCCTATGTGGGCCATGGGCTAGGGCCGGGCCAGCCCCCTATGTGGGTCGTGGGCTAGGATCATGGGCTAGGGCCGTGGGCTAGGGATCCACGTGCTGAAAACATCAAGTAGAAAAAAAATGAATCAATTTATACTATTCATTTCTGTAGATTTTGGAACTGGAAATATGTGCTGATACTATGGTAGGAGATGAAATGATAAGAGGCATCTTTGGAGGACAAAAGAAGCGTGTTACAATAGGTAAATCTAACAAGAAAAAGAAGATGCTAGACTAGAAGTCTAGAACTATCAATCATAAACCGGAACGGTCGCACGAAGGAGGTCTCCTAGTCCTGGAGGCCGAAACGGTGGCCGGTGGCCAATGGGAGCAAGGAAGCAGGGGAAACCCGGAGATCAAACTTTTCCCTCTCCAATCTACACTATTTTCGATGATGGATCGATACGACATCGGGGAAAGCCTGTGAGCCCTCATGGCAGGCTGGCACGGCGACGGTGGCACCCCCCGACCCCGAGCCCTCTCGGACCCGTGCTTCACTGGTCACTGCTTCTAATGATCCGTTGAGAGAAATCAAAAAAAAAGATAGAAGAATGACGAGTCCTCACCGCCAAACGGTCGAAGTCCTGGGTTCCAACCGGCATCACGGTCTCGCAGAAGAAGAACGGTGGCCGTGGGGTGGGGTTCTTCGTTCTCCCATCTCTAGTTCTCCCAAACAGCCAAACTTGAGACTTCATTATCCGACGGCTCTCCGTGAGTCACTCACGGACTCACTAGTTCCCTCCGACGGAGGGCAGCGGCTTTGACCTAACCCTAACGGAGGGTCCTGAGTCCCGACTCCCAGTCTCCCGTCGTTGTCGAGTAAATAAAATCCGTAATGCTTTCAGTCTTCATCCTATAAGTAGTAATTAATAAGTCCTAAACCAGTAAACCGTAGGACCGTAGGTGAGTTAACTAACAGTAACGGATTAAGTAAGTCCTGACCCGTAAGGCTAATTTTTTTTTTTATTATTATTATATCATGGCCCATGGGCTGGCTCGGTCCAAATAAAATCCGTAATGCTTTCAGTCTTCATCCTATAAGTAGTAATTAGTAAGTCCTAAACTAGTAAACTGTAGGACCGTAGGTGAGTTAACTAACAGTAACGGATTAAGTAAGTCCTGATCCGTAAGGCTAAGTTTTATTATTATTATTACTATTATATCATGATCCATGAGCTGGTTCGATTCTAATCCTGTTGAGCCCATGAACTACAGGAACCGAGCTAAAAAGTTTTTTATATAAATAGATCAATTTTTTTCAGTTCAATCCGATCTATTTATAAGATCAAATGGATTGGTCCATGAACTTAGCCCATTTTGACTGGTCTACACATTGTGGACCACCCGAGGCGCGCAAAACTTCACCGATATCCATGGGAAATACTTTCACGAGCCCCCGCTCCAAGCTCGCTGCATTACTCAAGAAATCCCGCTCCCTCGCCGGCGCCACCGCTGTCCGGCCTCGACTCAACGGTTTCTCCACCTCCGCCATGGGCGACTCCGCACCCGCCCCTAAGCCTCTCCGCACCCGCCTCTGCATCATCGGCAGCGGCCCCGCCGCCCACACGGCAGCGATCTACGCCGCCCGCGCCGAGCTCAAGCCCATCATGTTCGAGGGCTGGATGGCCAACGACATCGCCGCCGGTGGCCAACTCACCACCACCACCGACGTCGAGAACTTTCCCGGCTTCCCCGAGGGCATTCTTGGCTTCGAGCTCATGGACCGCTGCCGCACCCAGTCTCTCCGCTTCGGCACCCACATTCTCTCCGAGACCGTCACCTCCGTCGACCTCGCCGCCCGCCCCTTCCGCGTCCGCTCCTCCGACACCGTTGTCGAGGCCGACTCCGTCGTCGTCGCCACCGGTGCCGTTGCCCTCCGCCTCCACTTCCCCGGCGCCGACGAGTTCTGGAACCGTGGCATCTCCGCCTGCGCCGTCTGCGACGGCGCTGCCCCCATCTTCCGAAACCGCCCCATCGCAGTCGTCGGCGGCGGGGACTCCGCTATGGAGGAGGCCAACTTCCTCACCAAGTACGGATCTAGGGTTTACATCGTGCACCGCCGGGACACCTTCAGGGCGTCCAAGATCATGCAGGCGAGGGCGCTTGGGAACCCGAAGATCGAGGTTGTGTGGAACTCGGAGGTGGTGGAGGCGTACCGGGAAGGGGAGAACGGGCCCCTGGGGGGAGTCAAGGTGAAGAACGTGGTCACGGGCGAGATCTCGGATCTCAAGGTCAATGGGCTCTTCTTCGCCATCGGCACGAACCCGCCACCAAGTTTCTCGGGGGGCAGTTGCGGCTGGACTCCGATGGGTATATCGTGACGAAGCCTGGGAGCACACAGACGAGCGTGAACGGAGTGTTTGCTGCCGGCGATGTGCAGGACAAGAAGTATCGACAGGCGATTACTGCTGCTGGCTCAGGTTTGTGCTTCAAAATCTCTCCTTTATTTCTTTAAAAAAAATCTCTCATTTATTAGTTCTTTGATCAGTTGTACCATTTTATGCTATGAAAAATGAGTTTTTAAGAAATTGTTTTTGCTTGGATGAATGATTTTTAGCAAAGAGGGGTCTGAGTTTGGATTTGTAGAATGAGTTAATTTTCTCTGTATATTAGAGCTGCTATGATATGGTGGTCTTGTTTCTTATGCTTGTGATTGGAGCCATCTTATGTAGTTTAAATTAAAGGTTTTAAGTCCTAGAGTGAATTCATATCATTCTGCCCATTCAAACTTGTTCTTGCTCCATGTCGCTCTGCACTTGTTTTAGATTTTTGTGCCTTTTTGTTGTTCTGCTGAATGATATCCTGCTTATTGGTGAAGTTCTGATGGCTTTTTGTGTCTAAGTGCTTCTGCTCAATGATATTTATTATATTAATGAAGTTCTGATTTACTTGCTGGCAAGCTGAGATAGTCATCATTTACGCCTTGGTTGGGAGTTTTGGAAAGAAAAGAAAAGAGAGGAAAATATTAGTGAAAAGGGAAACGAAAGGGAAGGAAAGGAAATGCCTTCCTTTTTCTTTGGTTGGGAATTTGAAAAAGGGAAAGGAAATAATTTCTATTCACCATGATTGGAAATAGAGAAAAAAAAAGGGAAAGGAAAAGAAATGTTATATTTTTTTTTACTATTATACCTTTAAACCAAGACTTTAGGCGTTAGGCATTGAAAATAGAGAAGAAAGGAAAGGGTAAAATAGGAATTATAAAAAAATAACTAAATCCCGATTTCTTTCTCTCCTATTCCGCTCGATTTGAAAGAGAAAAAAAATATGGAGTTGAGGGGATTAGTATTCCTTCTATTAAAGGAAAGGGTAAAATAGGAATTATAAAAAAATAACTAAATCCCGATTTCTTTCTCTCCTATTCCGCTCGATTTGAAAGAGAAAAAAATACGGAGTTGAGAGGATTAGTATTCCTTCTATTTCCTACCGATTCCTTTCTTTTCATTCATGAAAAAACTCCCAATCAACGGGAAGTAAATACTTTTCCTCATATTCTTTTCTATGCTCTCCCAACCAAGGCGTTATGGAGGTGACTTCCTCTAATATGGAACTACATCCAGCTGTTGTGGCAATAGATTATATCCTTCATCTCTTGGGCAGTCCTCAACCCAAATCTGTAAACAAGCCCTAATTGATGAGAAGCCCACCCTCCCCTCTTCCTCTCTTCTGCATCTTCTGCCTTTTCAAAAGAATGTGATTTATCAATTAAAGGAAGTAAAGAATCTATTTCTTGTGCCCCAGATAGGACAGTTTGATAACATAGTTCATGCTGCTTTCCTTCTTCCACCTCCTTTGCACAAATATCTTGTTCTGAAAGTAGACCTGCAGATTCGTTCTCTCCAGTGGAAGTATTGTGTGCCTTCTCAATTTTCTAATGTCAGGAAACTTCTCATTTACAATTGCAATTTCTAACAACCCAAAGCTTCTTTTGCTTTGTTGGAAATCCCCATAATAGAAGCCATAGTCTAACTTGCATTTTGGGGCCACCAAACTATGGGCTATTATTAATTCCCCATGGGTCATTTTGTAACTGTCAGACAGATCCAGGTCTAACTAAATCAAGATTACTTGATATAAAAAATTTCATTCATCTTTGAAAGCTGAATAGAAAATACATAACTAAAGTATGGTTGATCCCCTGATTGTGATAGAATGGCATTTTATATATACCTCACACTATGAAGCTTTTTCTCTATGATCTGAAAAGGATGCCATATATTAATCGAATTTCATTATTTACTGAGATTTAAAATTAGGTATCTTTAATATACTTTAATATTTTCCCAAAATTCTTTCCTTTTAATTTTTTTCTTATTGCTTGTGACACTATGCATATAGTGTTCTCATAGTATGTTTATGCATTGGTTTTAGAATACAACAGTACAGCATCCACTACTAGAAGTTGAATGCTTAATTCACATAGCATCTTACATTAACACTTACTATGATTATCAATGGAGGAAATCTTAGCAGCCATTACGGCTTTCTGATTTCCAATCCCAAACCTGATGATTGGCTAATGATATATTGCAAAAAGGACAGATAACATAAAATCAGCCTCTCCATTTTTTTTTACTTGAAAACTATATGTTGTACAATGCTTCAACCTTTGCCTGATAAGATTACTTAAAATGTGTTTATGACAAAAACGATTCCCTATTACTTTCCTCTCTTCATTCCCTCTTGGTGGGTGATCGGCCCTATTCTGTTTGAGCTTTTCCAAAGAGGAGAGGGTTATAGAGATATCTCATACACCATAGGCTGCTTGCATATCCATGCATGGAGCGACCACTGCCAACATGGTTTTATTGCCTCATATGATATTTGCAAGTACGTCCAATGCTTGCACTATTGAGGGGTGGTTGAATCATACCTGTCAAAAATACCTATATCTTCCCTGCCAAGCACATACAATCATGTCCAAGACACTCATTTGTTAGGAGGATTGAGATCAAAGGATTTGCGATCGTTCCATCGTCAGCTGTACCAATTGTGACATTTGCAATGTATATTTTTGGCATTTAGTACAATTTGTAGAACCTATCTTTTTTTTTTTTTTGGATAAATAAAAGGAATATGGGGGGATAAATCCCGGTGTAGCTATCCCGCTGGCCCCCATCCCGCCAGGTAATATTCGATTCGAGACGCTCAGATTTTCGCAGTTTCTCCCCACCTAATGGTGAGTAGATCAACCTGACACCACTAAGATGCCGGCTAATAGAACGGGGACAAAGGGTGAGATTCTGACCTCTCACTCATATCAATTGTCACAGGCCTCAGGAAAATTTCTGGATTTAATCGAGTCAACCGCGAGATCATGCCTCGAACCCGCGACCTGTTGGTAGTGAGGCAAGGCCTCTACCAACCGGGCTACCGCCTTAGTGGTAACCTATCTTTTTGAATAGTACTTCACGGAACAAGGGTAATAGCTGTAGTAGTGGGTAGAATGACACTGGATGCTGCTCTGGTCTTTTGTGCTAAGTCATATTACTATGAAAAAGCTAAGTCTTTGTGATTGATGACTATACTTTGGTTTCGGTTCATCTCTTGGACTATTTTCTTCATTCCTGAATCACTTCTCCAGTCAACAAGAACTACTTGTAAAACCAAGGGTATGAAGATCGCCATAACCCCCAAATTGAGGAAGTTTAGTCAGTTTTCCTTCATAGGATAGCTGCATTGCATGAAACTAGTCTACATTATGTATAATTTCATATTTTTTTTTACATCATTTACTTTCTCTTACGAAAAGAACTGTCACTTTGTGCTCATCTTGTCCTCTGGCTACTTTTTTCTTGTATGTGTTGTCTGTCCTGATTACTCAGCTAATCCTCTGCTAAGTTTGTTGGAAGATATGCCACCATGCGTTCATAATAGAACCCTATGTAATGTATAGTTTACAAATCTTATTTAATGTTTTTCGATGTATTTTTCTTCTAAGTTTTGCTGTCCATTTTATGACAAAATAGACTAATGCAAAGAGAAGATCTATAGACTAGAAGGTTATGGCGTAATGTTGACTTCTGGAATCTGATTTTGTTAATTTAAGTGTCATCGGTAAATTTTGCATTGAAACACCAGCAAGAATTTCTAAACTCTGCAATCTGCATCTATCATTTCCTGCAATTGCCATTAACCTGTCCCGCTTTTTAGCTGATGTAGAACAACAAAAATTGTTGCAGGATGCATGGCGGCTTTGGATGCTGAACACTACCTGCAGGAGATCGGAGCTCAGGAGGGAAAGACTGATTGACCGTCTTTAGATGATGTTGCCAACCATCCAGAGATCATACCTGCAGTGACAAAGGCTAGTATTTAAGATGTGCAGCAATTACTTCCAGATTTATTGCCACGGTTTTTAATAGGTCCTAGTAATGGAACATGAACGTAGCAGCATCTGTTACCATTTTTATTTACATGATTTGATTAAGCACCTTCCTATTTTCTCAGTGCCGAGATTCTTTGGATTTTCAAAAATTTATGTCCATCGTGTGCAGGCCCTTGTATCTTGAAAATTATATTTTTCATGATGATAGTTACGCTGTGAAAACTTCCTGAATTGCATGCTTAAATTCCAAGCACCAGTTATTTCTGGTTTGATGCAGCTTGTGTCAAGCTTTTTGAGTCTCCTAATACTATTCGAGTTGTCTCTGTGCTTCCACTAATACTTAATAATTTCTGGTTTGATGATACTCGGTTCGAATTATCATTTAGTTATGCAGGCAACAAGTTTTTTTTGGTCAGGTAAGGTTGCATGGCTAAGTTGGGTTGTTTCGCTGGAAGACAGAATCTATTGAGAGAACTTGCGCATTAGCCATGATGCAAAAGAGAATCCATGCGTCCTCTCAATGATGTGAAGCCTGGGCGACAGGATTCTTTTATCCTTTGTGCTGGTAGCAATGTTTTCATTAGTTGCTGTCTATTTCCAATTTGGTTTTGCCTTTGTTTTGGCTGCGCGCCATTACATCACCGGAAACTCGCCTAATGCTCTGCTGGGCCCTTCTTCATAACAAACAAAGGTATTTTGGGGCCCACCCAGGGTACCAATGAAAAGCTATAAGACCCCATGGCATGGTAAAAGGAGGTCGGTGCCAGCTTTCTTATTTCCATCAAGACCGTGAACCGCATCACTCTTTTTTATAGGCCCGGTTTCTTCTGTCAGCTGAGATAAAATGGAAGACTAGCAGACAACCAGAAGAAACAGAGCTCCACCCAATGTCAGATGAGAAGTAAATGGATGGAAAATGCTAAAAATGAGGAAGGGCTCGGACCGAATTTAGCACGTCCATGGATATGATCCTATTGCTTCGTGTCCCCACTGCAGTACACGTAATAGGAAAAAGATGATGTCCGCGTCCATTTCCACCGTCCATAGAAAGGCCTTTCCCAGATAGATGATGGGTATCGATAAACATTTTAAAATGATCGGCACGTGAAAGAGATGGCTCGTTGCTTCTACCTGATCACCGTCCATTTGATTTCAGAGGAGGATTCTGGGGTGGTTGTATTCGAGATCTCTCGTCATTCTGGAGCCAAAATCAAGCACAGACTTGGTTCGGGAGCAACGTAAAATAAAAAAGCTTCATACCTGAAGCTACATGGAAGCAAATTCGAAGATATATTGCAGCCTCCGACTCTTAACTTCTTTAAGGTTTTAGCAACTTGGATACGCGAAGTTATAATATATTGACCGGTCCTTGTACCTCTTAACAAGCATGCAGGTAAACAACTCCCCCAACTGAAGGCCAGGGGGAGCTCTCTTCCCCCCCTCTCCCCCTGCTGCAGGATGTATGGGAACTGGTGAAAGTACCCTCTCCATCGTCAAGCATGCCTATCACGAGATGAACAGAGCAGTGAATCGGATTATCTTGTTTATCAATGAACAATCAACCGAACCGAAACCTGGTGGATTTATTTAACATCAACCCCATGAATGTTAAAAGACATTATATTTTCTGATAATTTTTTTTTAACGTACTAAACCGATGTGATAATCAGCCACCTTAACCAACCCCCCCCCCCACACCCCAAAAAAAAAAAAAAAAAAACTAGATCCGGTTAAATTGCATGCTCGACAAGCTCTCTAGATGCCTTTATTTTGATGGCTTCAGAAGGAATACGTGCCTTTTCTTCTTTAATTTATTGTCAAATAGCATTGTTTGTCATATAAATCAGTAATCCACATAATTCTACGGTTGAAAGAATTTAGCGAAAGGGGAAGAAGTAGAAGAAGTGCGAACTGCTCCGAGACAACCATTTGTGCACGTAACTACACATTGAACGCAACAGATTGATCGCATACAGGAAACTTTTTTTCCTTTGTTTTCCCCTCTTCTCTGATTATTGATCAGCTATAAATCTTCGAAGATGCAGGGTTCGACTTTTTCAAGGCATAAATTCTTAACATTCAGAACACCCTTACCCGCACCCCTCCTGCAGATGCATGCATGCACGGATGTATGCGTGTCACACCCGCATGAAATTCTCTTCCAAAGTTTTCTGACCACGACGTGAAATATTAAAAAAAAATTCTGGAACCACACCGATAACTTCTGGCATCATGAAAAACTCTAATGGAGCGTGTACTTTTTGCATGCCCATGCAAGGATGAACGGTGGTAACGGCATAGCCACCACCGAGAGATTAACATTGTCGGTTCCTTCTGAAGAAGGGGCTTCTCGATCTCCTTTCAAACTTCGTATCAAATTATTTTCACCTCCCGTGGTGAAAAATAAGGAGATGAGTGGCGGTTGGCAGAAAATTACTTGCATTGCTGGTAAGAAAAAGATCGAAGCAGTACATTCTAATCTAATCAAAATGTTCCTTTTGCCCGGTGCTGACATAAGCAATAAGTTGGTAACCTTTATATCAAGTTATTACCCGGCATTTTATATGTTGTGAAAGGAAATCTGGTAACAGATTGTCTCAGCAGCTACCCTCAACATCTGATGTTGTTAGTAAATGCAAAGAAACCATCCCCTTTCAAAGGCTTAAATAAACAAATACCAAAAAAAAACTTTTGAGAAAAAACCTCATGGCAATTGAATAATTAGCAACAATGATTTGCACGAGTCTAAGGTACTTGGCTTGATAAGCAAAAGGCATACCGATGATACAAAATTACAAATGTTAATCCTGAACAAGTTTAGATCAAGCAATTGAATGATAGTTTTAGGATGCGTAGTTCAGGGTCTAAGCTTGAAAAAAGCAGCCCAAGAGCACGAGCATCTAGTAGGAGTTTGGAGGCTTTCTATTCAACAACATGAAATATAGTGATAAGAACTTCTGGATGAAAGAGAAACAATTAACATACTGATTGAAGCTTCTGCTACCATAGATGGTTATGCCGGTGATTAGATTAAGAGGTCATAATAGCATTTATAGAATTACTAGCAAAGGGTAGTTTTGCAAACTACGGATCAGAAACCAGTCGGTGGATGCACGATGTATTGAAGGGAAGGATGACATCTCCTGACACAGCCAGACCTTTCAGGAAAAAAAAAAAAACCGATAATGTAGGTTTAGTTTAAAAGAAAACTAAATGTAGAGTATCTCAATATATTCAGTAGTTCCCTGGTCCATGTAATTTCCTAGAATTTAAATGAACAAAAAATTTCATAGAATTCATAAACCATGTATTTTAGTAAATCAAAACTCCAGCATGAATATGATCATGGAGTTGCTAATTAACGGTAAAATTTGGTTCCTACAGCTAGTTGTAATTCTCTCGATGTGTTACAAGAATTTCTCTCTTTATTCTAGCATTAATAGCATGAATCTGGTTATTGCATCCCAGCTTTCGACTCTTATAAACATATGAGAAGGGTTTTAAAATTTCCGTTATCAATAAATCTATTACATCACTCATGCAAGTGACTTTACTATGAGTTATGCTGATTTCAAAACTCAAAGTGATCAGATATTGATGTCGATCCTATATAAAGGTCCATGACTCGAGCAATTGCAATCGCAAGTTCACTTGCTAACCAGAAAATAGCTAAAAAAAATATAGAAACAAAATGAAAATTTATATGACATTATATTGGCGGTGTCGTGCCATCTAGTCAATTAAGTTGTTGTACTAAGAATTTCTCCACGTTGATGTGGTGCATGTTTCCATACTTCCTGATATTCCTATCAAAGGATTTCTCGAATAGATAATTTTTATCAAAGGCAATGGTCATATAAAATGATTACAGAAACAGTCAGCATATGTTGGATCTAAGCCGATCGAGTAATGTTTCTTTCAATTTTTTGTTTCTTTCCCTTGACAGTATATTTACCAAGAGGACCAAGTCTTTGCAGTCTCTATATAAAACTACAAAAAGCCACAAAATAAATCTCAATCATATAATCCAACATATCCACATTTTGAATAGGAAGATAGACTGCTAAGCCAAACTACATTGATAATTACGAATCTTTGGACAGCATATTTCACTGTTTTAACATGTCAAGGCATTCAGAGAATTGATTTGATGTCCCAAGAAATTTGCCACAATGTTATATTGTTTCCATTCAGGAAATATTCTTACGAAACAGTGTTATAGTGTTGGATTTAAAACATGCAGTGCTTTTTTCTTTTTTTTTAAAAAATGTGTTCATCAAGATACCAACTATTTTTCTACCTTTAAAAAAAAAAACAAAAATACCACACTCAGAAGATTTTTTGTTTGAAAAATTAACTTAGAAAATTCAGAAGATGGAAAACCCAGTGATTGGGTAGAAAAGCTGAAAGGTGCTAGAAGAATAATAACTACATAAAAGTAAAGGTACATATCCCAACAAAAATAGTACAAAGTCCAGGTGCATGCATGAATTAATGGAATCCATATGCATGAGGATTTCTTTACTAGCTTAAATTAAACGTAAATTTCAGTTCAGCAACCATGGCATATGCACTACATCCCAACAAAGCCTTGTCGCATATGAAATATGTTCATTAGCTAGCATTGGGTTTTAAAACAGAACGAAATACACATGAAGACAAATCGAGAAAAAAACACAAATATAAAACAATGTGTGGAAATGCTTACCATCATGATCACTTTCTTAAAAGTTTCGAAGGAACACTGGATAACAAAAGCATAAGCCACATTAGTTCTGGCTATAACCAGTCACCATATATATTGTCACAGATGTCATGGTGTACTAAAACATATACATCGCCATCTGTGTACATGATTTAGTATAAAAGTTAAATTGAAGTGCGTTTGTGTGTGCGTTATAAAAATAATTAATTTGAATGTTTTGAAATTTGAATAGACAAATATTTTTTCATTTGAAAAAGTTAATGGGATAGTTCATAAAGAAGTTCATGTATCTTGTATCTAATTCTTAAATGGGATGATTAATGTATTGAATGGGGATAATATATGAAAATGAAGAGTCTTTTCAGGTTCATGAACATGCAGAACCGAAAGATTTTTTTTTACTTATAAATACTGCTTGTATTTATCATTTGGTTTTAAGAAAAGAAAGAAGAAATACTTTTCTTCCTGAATTCCTATCCTTCTAACAGTGTGTGCGGTGCGTGTGGGCTGGGGGGTGGTGGTGGTTTGGAGGGGAAGAGAGAAAGAGTACAGGTTTGATTTCCAAAGTCTAAAGGTTCCAAAGTTACAAGCATGATGACTTAGAAAGCGTGGGTTTCTTTTATGCTGCTGCTTGGGGACTCCGGTAGAAATCCATTCTCTCTAGAATTGTACTTGGAAAAAGATTGAAGCAGATGTTGAGAATCTTGCACCTGCTGTTAATATCTTATGGACAGTTCCCCTCCCATCCCTCGGTAAATGACAAGTTAACTGCACCCTCCTCTGGCCTCTGCTGTAACCTCTGGCCAGTAAATGGGAAATTTGACAGAACCGGTCAGAGCACTGAAGTTACTTGCTACCTTTTTCCACCCAACCTCCCATCAAAAACTAGGGTTCGGCCAGGGGCTACAGCAGCAGGCTTTTTAGGTACCCCACTGCCAAGACTAGTACTTGTCTCTGAGCTCAAATTGAAACAAAATCGAAACACAAGCAAAAGACCACCAACCATCTCACATGCAACGAAAGTTGAAATCTCTCTCTCTCTCTCTCTCCAAAAGACTTTTTTGGATGGAACTCTCTTCAAAAGACTTAAAAATGATAAATTCCCTTGAAGTGCCTTCTAGTAATAAACACCGTAATTCCAGTCAGTGGCCGGTCGAGGAATGAGCTTGGATTGTATATATAGATATAGTTTTTGATAGGAAAAATCATGCATTGACAGACAGAAGACATAGAATAAGTACATTTTCTACATCAGATCTACATACTCCATTACATCACAAAGCTGATATAGAGATACAGGAGATAAGAAAGGAGAAGAGTGAAAGAATGCGAGATGATGCTCGTGTACATGAACTTTGAATCTACTGACCTTTGGAAGCCTGTGAATCCCATTCCTCCAAGCTCGCCACTCCATTTCTTTCTTCCATTTTTCTACCACCCACTTCTCTTCTCTCCTTCAAAGCAAATCCAAGTTTACCCACTCGAAATCCCACATTTTATTAACAACTTCCATATCAAAATGTTCCATTTGTCGCTCTTCCACTTCCAAAACCACCAAGGTAACCCAAAGGTGGCACAATGGCACCACCTTAGAAAACTTCACTAAGTACATACTCCAATTACCACCAAAAGTATCAATCCACCAACCAAATTGCAACATTACATCTATCCATATGCATGACCTTCTTCTCCTTCTTGATGAGAGAGCAACAACCAAAGAGAAGAGCTTCTTCCTTTCAATGAGAGAAACTTATGCTGGTAGTAGTAGTAGTAGTAATTGCAATAGTAGTACTAGTAGAAATTGAGCTTGGAATTGTCAGAAGGGTGGTCTAACTCCACCACCAACACCACCACCACCACCCCATCCATAAGCATCACTAGGAAACTGATAACTCCCCATGTTTGCACCCAAATTATAGAAAGAAACACCGCTGCCACTGCCGCCGCCGCCGCCCAAGCTTCCACCACCCTCACCACCGCCACCGCCCGTAACGCCGGAAGACTGAGACTGAGATGCCGATGGCTGCTGTCCCTGCGCCGCCGGTGGCGGCGCCGGCTCCTCCTCTCCCTCGATCGGCAGCCGCTCATACACCGCGTTGGCGAATGACGCGGCCATCAGCACGACCGGCCCGGCCGCCACCAGCGGCCCCACCACGCTCCCCCCGACCACTTGCCCTTGCCCACCGGCGAGGAAGACGGTCAGTCCGCTGGCCCCCGGTGGCGCCGGTGGTGGGAGGACGGTGCCGGTGAGAGAGAGGATCTCGAAGCGGCCACGAAGGGTAGCCACCACGCTCCCCGGCGGCGACGCCCCGGGCTGGCGGAGGGCGACGTTGGCGACGGCGCCACCACCGCTGAGGACGCACACCCCGCGCCCCCGGCGGCGGGCGTACTCGGAGATGCACTCGACGACGTCGGCGCCGCCAGAGACCTCGAGGACATGGGAGCGGAGGGCGTTGGGGCTGTCGCGGGTCACGATGATAGGGGGCTTCGGCCTGTTCTTCGAACCGGACGGCCGGCCGCGGGGACGGCGGACGGGGCCGACCGCTCCTCCGCCGCCCACGTCAGCGGCGGCGGAGGAGGTGGACGGCTTCTCGCCGCCGCCCTCGTCGGGTGAGGACTTCATGTTCTTCTCGGGGGAGGGCCCGGACTGCTCCGGCGGGACGTGAGTTGAGGGCGGCGGTGGCGGCGGTGGTGGGCGGAGGAGGTGCTGGAGATAGCGAGACGAACCTCCGCCGCCGCCGGAGTCCATTCCGGCCATCGCCGACACATCTACTCTCTCCCACCACTTGCTTGCCAGCTTCTCCTCTCTTCTTCTTCTCCTCCTCTTGTACTAATCTTTCGAGCTCGAGAAGTGCTTCCAATCTCGCTCGTCTCTTAAAACTCTCACCTTTAGCGGCTTCCCGATACAAAAGGCGAGAGTTTTCTTCTTCCCCTGTCTCTATACTGTATTAAGGAGAGCTTGACTTCTTCTGTAACCGTTTCTTCTCCACCAATTCAAGCACTGCATCCAAACTAGACGATTTAGAATCCAAAAAACTACTTTTTTTTTTTTTTTTTTCGCTAAAACTAGCTCGAGAGTTCTCTGCCACCTTTTGATATTCCTATTCTGATATGTAGTGACAAATCCAATCAAAGCTCCAATACCAGCAAAGAAAGACTTTTTCTCACCATATAGATCCTTCCGAAGGAAGACGAAGAATAGAAATCTGAGGTGAGTTTAGCCTCAGAGAACCAAACACCAATAAAAGCTTGCTCCTTTGCTCAGATATTTGAAGGACAGAATCAACACATGAACAAATCTTGGCAGGGGAGAAGAGGCCAGTGCAACCATGAAGTCCCCAGCCTTTCCTTTGCCATGAGTAGAGAGAGAGAGGGATAGGTTTTGAAGGGAGTTCCGAATGGATGGACCGAGGGAAGGAGACCGGAGAGACGGTGGAAAGTGGGAAATAATAATATAATGGCATATGCTACAGGGGAGAGAGAGAGACAATAAAGAATGGCCCACAGAACCGTATCTGTGCGCCAAGAGTATGCAAGCATGCCGAAAGCTTATATAAATAATGCAGTTTTTGTATAGAACTGGTATTGGACCTGTCGAATTCAAAATTTGATCAGATTTTAAATTATATTTTAAAAATTTTTAGATCAAATCTGAATATTTTTTTAATTTAAAAATTAAATAAATTTTATTTTATATTTCAAAGTTTAGGTTATATATTTAAAATTTGATCTGAAATTCGAATCGATATCAGGTTGATCCAAAATTTATTGAACTGATCTGGTTCAATTTCAGATAATAAATTTTGAGCTAGCTCAATTTCAGTCCTATCTTTGTGAGTACGATATATATTGCAGGCCACAACATATAATAAGGACTTAGAGGTGTTATTCTAAATCTAATAGGCGCATGGGATATTATATGAGTTGTTGGTGTTGTCCGTCTTAACCACGGACGGAGGTTGGAAGAAGCAATTCTAGGGGGACCAACATGGTTTATGTGCGTTTTACCGTGGCTCTTAGGCCTGGAGTAGGTCACTTGACCAATCATGTGGGCACTTTTGTCTTTTACTAGGTGTAGGCCAGTGTAGCCTCATCCTTGTTTGACATGCCATCCTCCACTAATGTCTACCTCCAAAGAAAAATATGGTAATGATTATCTTATTTCTGGTAAATATGAATTCTTTCTGTAAAATTATTCTCTCCGTATTGTATTTGTTTTACCACCCCGGCAATAATTGGCACTGCAATCTTGAAAATTATACATATATATATATATATATATATATATATATATATATATATATATATATATATATATATATATATATATATATATATATATATATATGTATGTATGTATGTATCAATATAAAAATATATTCAAAGCAAGTTAAATTAAATAACCAGTAGTTTATGTCTGATTCAATCCAAAATATTTAGTTTCAAAATTTAATTCGAGATCGATTGAATTTTAATATTTTAAATTTAAATTTAGCTTGATAAAAAAAATTAATACTTATTTTTGATCCTGACATGAATATGAACATGATTATATTAAAATTTAAACTTAAGTCTTAATATATTTATAATATATATTATAAATGTAAATAAAATTATTTAAAATATATATAATTTAAGTAGATTTGTAAGTTTTCAAGATAAATATTTTATTATTTAAGTTTGATCGGAAAATTATCCGAGCTACTTGAATCGAGTTTGAATAGCATGCATATAGCCGAACTTGTTTATACCACTATATGTATAGCTGGACTTGTTTATAATATACATGCACATATTATAGTTTTAAAATATTATATATCAACTACTAATTTTTTGAATCATTAAAATTAATTATATATGTATAATATAAATTTCTAAATATAATGGTTTGATTAATCTTTTCATGGGGTAATGTTGTGAGCCCGCAATTATCATAAATTTCTCTATCAATTCTCGGTAGGAGATAATAATTAAGTCGAGTAGGACCATGCGACGATGCTTGTTTACGTGACATCCAGAACTCATGTTTCATATTAATTTTCGAAGTTTCAATTGAGATAATAATTTCTTAACCACTCCATTACATTGCTATTTCAAAATTTAGTTGATGAAATCAAAATCAATCCACATGATACATAAATTCTGTTTAAAAAATATTAAAATAAATTTTGAAGAATGTTTATTATATACAATATATAGATACAAATATTAATCCGATATTTAAGTTTATATTTTTATAAAAATAAATTTGGATATAAAAATAGTTATATTACTGATGGTTTTTTTATTTTTTATTTTTTTTTGTCTCCAGTAAAATTAATCGCAGTTGCTGCATCATTCCTTATATTCTATAGTTGCAATAATAAGGATTGCAATAGTCTTTGGACCATTGTCTGGGTCTAATCAATCAAAAACCTGGACACAGCAATACTGGTAGCGTTACTACCCCACCATCAGCATGGGCTGTGGTGGGATCCATCGCTTGCATGGCTGTGATTGGGACCTGTCCATCAAATTTTTCCTTCTTTGGGTCATGTCCCATGGCTGGGCAGACCCCCTTGCCGAATTATGGCTTCAATCGTAGATTATATACACCACAAACAAAGTCAAAATGATCCCAGTTTTTTTGTGCCGGGACCCACAAGAACTGGTGCACGGATCACCCCCAAACCGAAATCGTGCTATGGACAGAATGACCAGAATGCCCTTGGTGGGTCCCTACCTAACCGTGGTCTGGTCACCGATGGTTGGGTTAAGGGCCGGTTACGGGGCGAATACGTCACGTGCGGTCAACAGGTCAAGGGTGGTTGGCGGTGTCCCCGGCCGTAGAACTGTTAGACACGTGGAGGGTGGTCGGGGGTGTCATCGGGACCTGGTCAACCTTACCTCTCTCTCTCTCTCTCTCAACCCGGGCCTTAGACTCTCGGCCGCACTGGCCGGGTGAGGAGGAGGCCCAGCCTCCCCGGGCTGTGCTCCCCAAGGGATCCCTTGGATCCTCTCAAACATGGGACACCATGCAGTTTGCAACATGAGTCGTCACAGGTCGAAACGTGTCCATCATACTTTGTTTTCTTCCTGGGGTTGGATGGCTAAGGCAGGAGAATGGAGGGTTCAGTAATGCATCAAGAATTACTGGGTGTTTGTGACCAGCAACATAAGTTTAACTCCCAATCTTCATCAGAATTCAGGATTTCAATGATCTCCAGTAGATTTTGCTTGTATTGTTCTGTAAACAAGCCAGAATCCATAAATACCAAATACTGTCATAATTGCTATCTACTATGAACTAAGAATACAAATTTTTGTTTTGCCTATCCAGCCTTTTTGCTTAATTTATTTGAAATAACATCATGATTGTGATAATGAAACATAACAGATAACACAATGATTTGCTTAACTCTGTTCACGAAATCAAGAACTTGCTTGCTTTTTCCCCTTCAAATCTCATACAGAGTTTTGAATTAAGAATTTGTCTAGTTGAATGTTTCAAATAATGATTTTTTTTTTGGGTAGAAAATAATGATTTTTCATAATCTAAGTTTCCAAGCATAATTTGATACTTCTGTACCGTTATAGTGGCCATTATTTTGAATTTTAGGTATATTTCAAAAAACTTCGGAAGAAAACGAAGTCTCTCATCCACTGAGGAATGCCATTGTATCTCATTGAGTCAAGCAAGGTTTTTAATTATTTTGATGAATATGTTATTTTTAAAGATATTAATTTCTTAAATTTGATATCTTATGAGATGCTTTAATACCCAGGGTATAAAACATGGTTGACTTTTATGTGAGTTAGCTTGGCTTATGTTAATTACAATGGTTTCTTCATAGAACCTAAATAATTATGCTTAAACTGAAGCCATGCCTGATATGGCTAAATTAATGTATTATCTTTTTATACTTTCAAGATTTGTAGTTTTCAATACTTGATTGGGAGTATTAATAGCAACAAAGAAATCGACAAGGTGCCACATAAAATGCAGGGACGACAACGTCAAAAAGAATCAATTCTTAGATCCATATACAAGTTCCTAACTTGTAATTTTAATAAAATGTCACAAACACTTTGATTGCTCTTTCCCTAAGTCACGATACTTCTTCTTCTGGACCCAAGCTACAATCCTTTAAATTAGCTATACATATTTTATATGCCTTCCAATCATTATGTTCTCTGGTTTGGAAAAGATTTTAAAAATAGAAAGGCACTCGTACTAACTAATTTTTTATTTTCTGTTAACTCATAAACTTGCACTTTTTAAGTTTTATTAAGGAATTTATCAGAATAGAATTCAATTCTCATGTCGGAAGCACACTGAAATATAAAATTATGACATCCTTTTTATTACTTCTGAAGCTGGTCGAGAACTATTATCCACAGTAGATTAATATAAACATCTCTGCTATGATATCAAGTTATATTATGCTCATTAAAAAAAAAAAAAAAACTTTACTTTTTAATATATTTTTAGCTCTTCCATAAATCATGGGCAGGTGCATGCCTTGTTTTATCATATAGAAGTTGCTTTTGGAGAAATTAATGAAACAAAGAACACTTCAAAACCAAGGACATACAGAATACTGGTGTTTTTTAAATATTTGATGGGCTTATAGCTAAATAAACAAACAATAAAGGGCTTAACCTTGGCATTGGTTCCACCACTAAAGTAAGTTTGATAAGTTAATGGATGCTAAAGCCTCTCCTAACAACTTTTCTCGAAAAAAAGTAATGGGGATTAGTTCTATGCAAACTGTCGAGAGATGCTTTCCTTTTTTTTTTTTTATGCCCACCTGTTGGGAGTTCTGTTTTCCTTTTATTTTTTTATTGTGTACCAGGACTGCTTTCACAAAGCACAAGATTTCACATGACCATGAAAGAAAACTAAATGAAGCTTTTACTGACTTTGTTCTAGCAAGATCCTATTAATCATGAAACACAGGTTATAAGATAAAAAAAGACTCATTCATGAATTATAAAATATTAAAATAAAATACTTACATCAACCTTTTTTTTATTCATCTGATTTATTATTATTATTATTATTATTATTATTATTTTATATCCCTAATGTCAAGCTAGATGGTATGTAATGTATGTATGTACTTCGGTAGATGCGCTTTCTACCAAAAGCCATCTTATGATCTTCTTTTTGATCAAAATCCTATGATCATCTTAATCAGCAACAAGACAAACTCAATGAGTTTCATGACATAAGCTTTGGAGTTCTGTTTCTTTACACCCTGTTTAGCATTGTACTCAAAGTAGGGTGCTCTGCATATCAACTAGTAGGGGTATTCTATCTGAACAAGGGAGGTTTAATCCATTCCCAAGGTAGAGGGAGACTTCTTTGCCCTGAAATTGTATACCGCTGCACACCCTGATATGCAATTATGCAGCGCTGTGAAATCAAGCAGCTGGCTTTAGCCACCGTACCCGGATGGTCAGCTACATACATAGGTTGGAATGGAGTAATAGACTGCCCTTTTCACCCAAAAATGAGCGAGACTAACATGTTTTAATTTTTGGTTAGGGTGTCTTGAAATTGCCACCTCCTCTCGGGGTCAATCAAGACTATCATGTATCGATTTTAAGCTTAGTCAAATATCCAGATCTCACATATCAAATCCTCCGTCAATATTCTATCGTTTTAATTTAAAATCCTTAAATTCTTAATTATTCATCTATAGTCAAATGGATGACATCAATTATAGTGACTCAAAGTTAAAAACTTTCAATCCAGGTTAAATGCCATTTATTGGGCTGCTCCTTAAACCTATGTTGCCATTGGATTCCTTGAAAAAATTATTTAACAATAGAAAAAAAAAAGAAAGAAGAAGGGATGTGCATATAATTAACATAATTAAATATTGTAACATGGGGAACTACAGAAAAGAAAAAAAAAAAGAAAGAAAAACAAGTATTAGCAAGGAGACACAAGTATCGCATTTCAATAAACTAATTTATCGACCAAAAAGTAAGGGAGCTAAGTGTGCATTTGTTAATTAATATTTCAGTGGTGCACTTTATTGTCATCGGCGGTGGGAATCCATGTGCTTTTGATTATATCTATATTTGCGGTATTTTTCAATCCAATCTATCGTATCGATATGGACAAGATCCTCTGTTTCAATAACTTCAATCGAGCTGACTTGAATACTATACCTAATATTTTAAAAATAAACTAGATCTATACTTTAATCCATAAGATTAGAAATGATTGCACCCTCTTTCATCGCTGGTCCTAATCTATGAACTAATGTGGCTCTGTCCTGGGGTGCTTGCTTACTTTTAAAAGTTTAAAGCAGAGAAATAAAAATAAGATCCATAATTTAATTAGGTGAGGATTATAGCTTAATGAGCCGCACGCCCACACCATGTGAACAAGCCTCGCCTGATCGAGAGGCTTTTCAGTTTTTTCTCCATTCAAAAACAGGCGGCAGCTTCGAGGGCAAATCCGAAGGACCCGCGTTGGCATGCTAACTTAGCCGCATCCAACACCGTCCAACGGATGTTGTGCCCGATCCCTGCCCCGATGGAGGCGCTCAAAGGCATGGAGGTTAGCTGCTCCTTGACACGTGGAATGAAACTATAGGTTAGAGTCGTCAAGTGCCACGTGGATATCACCCGTGCGGCCCGGAGGCCAGAGTTCTGCAGGCGAGCTTTCCCGGTCTGCAAGTCGCGTTGAGTGCTCCGTGGTCACGTGACCATGCTGGTCTACATGGAAGAAAGGCAACGGACATGCAAGCGGGACCCAAACCTATCCGGGAGGGAAGACGGTGCTCACGTGACCATGCTGTGCCAGAGAACCCTCAATCCGGACCCAAGCGGTTTATGATGAGGTTGGAAAAATAAATTCTTATTTATTTTAATAGTATGTCTTCAATTCAACTAGGACTTTATTTTATGGATAATATATCTCAAGTAAATTATATATTTTAATATAAAAAAATTAGTACAGGGCTACGAGGAAGAATCCTGAAGAGTCCTAGTTGTATGATTCAACTAGGACTTCTTTATTTTATGAATGATTTATGATTAATATATCTCGAGTAAATCTGGTTCTTTTTTTTCTTTTTCTTTTTCTTTTTTTGATTTTTATAATTTATTTTGATCATAAATCATTCGACTTCTCTAATTTATCTAAATCAAGTCCTAATTTGCTAGCACATAATTATCGATGTTTCAAAAGCTTTTTACGTGATGCTGGTCCATGAGTTTAAATGATAACTCTAAACCCACCGCAACTATAGTTAAGCTTGTCGTATACACGGTGAACATCTAGGCGATTTAATTATAACAACTCGCTACGCTCAAATTTATTCATTTTGAATGAGTTGGAGCACGTTGGTTTGGTCTCGGTAAAAAAATTTCTATCATGCCGGAAGGGTTGAAACCTCCAATACTGCATGAAATTAAGAGGGAAAGAATGGTTGATTGTGATCTCTCTTTTAGGTTACTTGATCTTCAACAAGAAGGCATTTGTCGAGCTATCAACCGTGGAGACTATTAATTACAATGCAAACCAAGGGAACTAAGTATTGGACAACTACAAATAGCCGGCCTTTTGCTGATATAAATATTATACCCGTTTATTTTAGTTTGTCAACATGGCCACAAGCAATCAAGCATAAACCCGTCTGCCCCTTATTATTGTTTCTGCCTATTCTGTGCATGATCAATCGTCAGCCATTGATTAGAGAGGGTGGATCGGCGAATAATGTGTTGGCATGTCCAAAGAATATCATCGTATTTAAATTATTATTATTATTTTTGTTTTTTTCTTCAGCCACTATTTGTTCCTCAACTTTAATGGTATAAAGGTGATTTTCTGTATTTTGAGTATTATAAGATCACATCTACCTACTAGCCCGTTGCAAATGAATAAACTCTTCATCTATTGATGGGATCTGAAACCTTCCATTTTCCATATCCTAATTACCCCGATCACTTATAAATCATGATTTTTAAATTTATTTTTTGGTATGATCTTTCCCTAAGTTTCTTTTGTAATAAAGTTCTAGAGTGCTTGATTTAAAGGAAAACGTAATCTAAACGTTACATATAACCCACCCACCATCCATGACCGAGCCCAATTCCTATCTTTTCCCATCCTGATTTGGCTTAAATGCACTCCATATATATATATATATATATATATATATATATATATATATATATTCCAATTTTATCATATTTACTGAAAATTTATGTTGATTTTCTCTAATTAGGCTACTAGACCTTGTCCTATTCACCTCAAACCATATCCTCATTTTGTCGTATCATCTATCCACCTAAATCTTTCATCACACACGCATATATAAAATAAAATAAAATAAAATAAAATAAAAAACAGTTTCCAAGGATGTTTAGGAAAATTGCACTTGAGAGATTGGCTAGCCTGATAGGAATTCTAGGGCAAATTTTGATGTGTCCTTCGTCCCCTTTATTCCATTTTATCAAGCCCCATAGCCTAGAAACCTCCATCACCATCCATCTGGCATTAGATCTCAAGATCTCAGTCATGTCAAGTGTGAACATGATATTTTCTTAAACATCACCTCCATTCTTAGAACCATGACCCTAGATTTTTTTGACACTTGTCACGCCCTCCTAAAATTGTCCTACAACCGACCAAATATTATTTTCCCTGATGCGTCCTTTATACACATCCTCATTTTAAGCCAGCTCTCCTGCACCCTAATCCACTTCCTAATATAAGAAAGAGAGATTTATCCATTGCAAGTCAACTCCCTAGCCTAACCTTCAAACGCTTTGTACAAGACAAACAATAAGTTCTATTATTATTATTATTTTCGCAAGATAGGATTCATAAGCCAACCACCTTAAATAGTTGGGAAAAAGTTGAAGGGTCATGATTTATATAATGCTTAATCATTATCTAAGTTCCAACAGTATTTTGATGCCTCCAAAATTGTTATAATGACCATTATCATAAATTTTAGGTAATATTAAAAAATAAAGTAGAAAAACGAAGCTTTTGTCTACAAAATAATATCATTGCACATAATTGGATTAAGGAAAAAGTTCAATTTTTTACACTGGCATGCAATCCTGTAAAGATATTTGTTGCTTAAATTGAATTTCTCTGTTCCTCAAGGATAGACTTTGATACCCAGGAGATCAAAACCTAGCTAGGAGACGCTTTGAGGTATTTTTGAAGGGTCATGTAACCTGACCAAACTGGCATAGCATACAAAACATGCTTTAGGGTTATGAATCCATGTGGGAAAAAAAAAAGTTGTAGCCAAGGACTCTGATCTCCTTTTGGGATTATCCAATCATCCATGAGGAGATGGTTGTTGAGCTATCAGTTATCGAAACCCTATTGACTACAATGAAAAGCAAGAGAACTGAGGTATTGATGATTTAAGGCAGTTTGGACAACTACAAAATGGTGGTTCTTCTGGCAATACAGAAATTAGAGACAAGTTGTCTTATCCCCTAGGCCCAGTTCCTTCTTGATTATGATAAAGACACCAACCCAAGTAGCATAATCTAATGTCCACCATTATGTAGCAGATGAACAGAAAACAGCTGTAAAGTATTTACATCATTACCACTAGTCCAAAACAAGCATATCAAAAACAGTGAACAAAGCGGGCATTGAGCACCCTAGCTCATACAAAATAGCATAAAATTTGTATTGTACTCTGAATATGCCGAGAAGATACAAGCATCATGTCATGAATTTATCTATAAGATATCAGGGCTACATTTTTATTTTTGAGTAGAACATCTGTGCTACATTAAGGTCTCCCATTTTCACAACATAAGATTATCAAAATACTCGAGTCTAAGCAACAAGTCTTATTGATGTTACTAGTTAGAAGTAAACAAAGTGATTAAGCATGCGCGAAGTATGCATCTGGGAAAAATTACATATATAAAGAGAAGCAATGCCAAGAAAAGCAGAAACTCCACCAACAAATCAGCAACTTTAGACAAATCAAATATCTGAATTCTGGGCTTCCTTCCTCTTCCCATATATCAAGCCAGTTTCCTGCTGCAATATACCACTTCCATAAAATTAACCTCCCAGCAAAATTATTATTATAATAATCCTACATTACAATAAATCGTTCTCATCTTGAAGGATCAAAAAATACCGCCTGAGGATCAGGAATAGGCTTTCTTTTTTTCAAGATAATGATCTGAGGCTGCAGCTAAGGCTGCCTTCTCCTAAAGCACAAAAAGTTTCAAATACATGAATACTTAAATCATAGACAGCAACACTAGCATCAATACAAAGAGAACCATAACCTATTGAACCATCAGACCCTCAAGATAAATTTCACCTCAAGTTAAAAGCATAAATTGTAAGAGTCACACTAAGTAATTTCAAAAGCAAAAAACATTTCAAGTATCCCAGCCCAAAAAACAATATTTTCCAATATCCACAGCTGAACAATTAAAAGGCCATGATTTCTTAACTTTTTTTCTTGAGATAAAAAACTTAAACAAGTACGAGAAAAGATTAACTGGATCCCTTTGTTGGATTAACTTATAAACAAATCAGTAAACACCGTGTAATGCACATAAACATTAGGGAAAATGGCTTTAAAATATGGGAGGATTTTAAATTAAACATAGTACATTCATCTGAAAATAAATCTAGCACATGATTATAAATTTAAAAATATTTGAATATTACATGTTGCAGTCCCTTTAGTTCATTTTTGTTGGCTTGGAATAAAGGTTCCATTTTCTGGATCTAAGATGTCAAATTGGTTAACTTAAATTCAAGGTCCTATGTTAAAAATGTAGATGGTTAAATTTGTTCACCAGAAGCAAGTGTACTTTTCCAAAATAGGTAGATCAGATTGGTTCAGGCAGGGTTTATATCCACAATGACGATCTTGAAGGTCTCCCAGCTGACTTGAAACTTGAATGTCAAGTTCCCAGATCTAGGCCTTGATTCGTTGAATCAAACAAAAACTAAAGGAATCTCAAGCTTAGGGAAGTGGTAGTCCAATTTTACAAAAGCAACCAGCCCCAAGATGTGAAGGGTATTTTAGCATGATCACTTCATAAATAATCTCGATCCTCACAATTTTTTGCATATAGATCATTTGTGATAAACTCTTGGAGTTTACATGAACTAACAAAGCAATTAGCAAATGATCCCTCCAGCATATGCTAAACTTATAGGAAAGAGAATTTTTCATCGTTTAAAGAGGGAGGTGGCTAGAATTTTTTAAAAGATATTACAACATTATTCCTCGCATTAGTTAGCTAAGGCTAGGATGAGCCATTTGCAAGACTTCCAAACATAAGCATCAACTCTACTCTAGATGCACAAGAACTAAGAATGAGGTGATACAATTCAAATATAAGCATCCTTCTATTGCATCATAATTAAAAATCTACCATATATAATTACGGGGAGAAAAGGGCATGACCTTAAATTATCACCACATGGACCAAAATTAACTTTGGCACTCCTGGGCAAAAGAGAAGATCGGCATTTTCAGCCTACTGACAAACCCAGCTCCTCCACTTTGGCTTAACAGCATCAAATAAAACACCAAAAATTGCATACTTCTGAATGAAGTACAATTTGGGATTCTTGAACCAAAAAAGCACATTCTCATGTTTAGAAATAATGGGGTACATTTATATTTTATGACCACCAATGAAGATGGCTAGAATGTAAAGTTGAAAGATTGATTTTGAAATGAGAAAGTTTATATAAGAGCTAACCAAATAAAGAAAAGAGTCACATCACTGGAGAAAGGAAATATCGGAACCAAGGTGGCATATAACTTCATTTCATCACCTTCTCCACAATCACTCTATCAGCAGTGGAAGAAGTTACAGTTAACTAGAATTCATCCAAGAGTCCAAATTCTATCAAAATGTCACCATTGACAATCACCAACAAGTGAGAGTCCTCGATCATCAAGTAAACTATTATAGCCTAGACTGCCGCAAATGCCACCAAGAACCTGAGACCATAACACAAAATCCATTGCAAATAGAGGGAAACTGTTTATATATGGAGTACGTTTCAAAATTCAAATCCTTGTCTAACCTCCTATCTTGTCCAGCCAATTGCAATAATTTCATGGCAACAACCTTGGGAAAGGTTGGTTTTGGAAAACCATAAAATGTGCTGCTGGCTCTCATTTTACTGGTTCTTATGAAATTAATAATACACCATTGTCACTTACTTAAGGCTATAGAAGTGCAACACCTTCTTACTTTTCACTTGCTTAAGGCTTTAGAAGTACAACACCTTCTTACATTGCAAGCATATCCCAAGTTCTTCTCATAAATAAGCTTAGGTCCACCTAAAGGCTGGTTTATTGAAACATTTCCATCTAAATTACACCAGATGCTGTACATCAGTACCTGTAACATCCATAAATGCACTTATTTAGGCAAGCATAAGTATTTCCACATCTTCACCAAATAGCAAAAAATTGCCAGACTTCTAATAAAGTCCCGAGGCAACAATCCCCACTCTGTTTCTCTTAAGTTTTTATTGCAGCCATTAGTAACACTATCCGTATAGCCACCAGATGTCCTCTTGCTAATGGTTACAGCTTATTTTGGGTCCTAACTTTGCTAAATAAAAAAGCTAGCATTACAGCTATACGTACTACTTAGATGGATTAATGGTATTATGATTCCATTGCGAGGAAGGAAACTGTTATATTTCTAATTAGAACTTGTTGGAATTTTCAGTGGCAAAAAGTCTAGAAGAATTACAGACAACCTGTCAATGCAAATTAAGTGGTTTTGATGAATGTCACAATGAATCTGATCATAGTTCCCCTGCGTCGTGTTCATTTCAATATCAAAGATTCAACTATTCATGATAAATGATTAAAAGAATTGCCTTTCTCTCTATATTTACCCTTCAAATTACTAATTGCACATCGCACCAGGAAGCAACAATCCCAAAAACAAGTTTCATAACAAAAATCATCAAAACCCTAAAACAGCAACACTGCAATCAAAATGGGTTGATCAACAGACACTGCAAGCAAATATCAATCATCCTATAAAGAGTAGAAAAATCACATAAATCTCATTTTTGCGTCCTAAGAAGACCTAACTTACGAAAGTTTGATCGTTTAATTGAATCTTAAGATTTCTTGAATTAATAATTCCCACTATCACATTGCCTATCAATAAAACGCCCTAAAATTAGCGACCAAAAGATCGAAAAAAAACATTAATCCTCGTAAAATTTAAAGAAAGAAAATATTAGAGAGAAGGGCAAGCCATGAGAAAGATTACCTACTGCTCCTTCTTGGGCTTGATCCAGAGGAAGTAAGCGAGCGTCCCCGCCACCGCCCACGAGGCCAGGTTACTCCCCCCTCGTAGTCCCCCCATGGCGTTCCCCACGAAGGACCGCACGTTCCCCAGATTTCTCCTCCACCCGCCGGTGGCCATGAGATCTCCCACCAAACTTACCACCAATATCTTTTGGGATGGTTTCGGAGAGATGTGGTCTGGATCTCAAGTCTTAACTCCAGGGAGCGATCTCTAGCTAGGGTTTTACTTGTTGTCCAAAGGGTTTTGGGTTCCTGCCAAAGCCTAGAAGGAGCTTCCTCTGGACCGCGTGGAGGGCTGGAAATGACCCGGTACGGCTTCAGGTCGGGCTATACCCTATAGGCCTACGACAGAAAGTTTCGGTTACGTCGGGCTATCGAAATTTATTGGGCCCAAGCTGGGGAACGCATAAGATATGGCCCGGCCGGCCCAGGCCAGTTGTGGCGCTCGCAAGTGAAGGGGATGCGGGTCCAACTAATACCCCCCTTGCGGCATGTTGATTTATGCTATCGAAGACTTGTAAAATTTTGGAATATGAGGGGATGCATGAAAATAAATAGGTATATGATATAGTCACAGTTGATATGTAACAGATGGTGTCTTAGATTGCTACGTGCACCACCGATGGAAGTGGATCTAGGCATGCCTTGAAAAGAATCACGAGTGCGGCTTGCTAACTACGCACCCTTGTCAGAGCCGGCCAGATGGCTCCGACCCTCTTTTTGTACCACATCTTGTCCACGCCTTCTAGACCGGCTTTCTATTCGATTCGACCAACTAGTCGGGTAGTTCAATCTAAACCGACAAGTAGCTGGCTTGCCCATATGGCCGTAGGCCCATTCTAGTACAGCTGGCCTGTATGCGAGTAGTGGCAGGCAAAATCCCAACGGCTCCTGATGCTGCAATTGAAAGATTCCAGTGATGGAAATCTTAGGAAACAAAATCCTACCACCTCAACTGAATCCATTATACTTGTCAAAGATAGACATCTACTCTAAGGACATTCTGTTATGCCACTTAGCCATATAAATAGGTAAGAGAGACCTCCAACCAGGTACACACCCAGACGTTCCACAATCTCTTACTCTTGCATTCACCGGATTACCACATGCCTCTGGATCTAACTGTTGTAACCTCTCATTTTTCAATCACTGATTTGAGCATCGGAGTATCCCCGTCGATAACCCTAGCCCAGGAACCTAGCAGGTTGCTAGAGCAAAACCGCCTAAACCCATCCATGTCGGAGAAGACTGGAGCATTCCTACTCCATCGTCGGAGTTCGGTGATAGGTGAACGGATATCAACAGATTGGTGTACCAGGTAGAGGGATCCATCAGGCAGAAGAACAATCCCATGTCGCAGCTAGAAGCTATGGTAATTACGCGTGTGTAAGATGCCTCTACTAGCTATACCAGGAACCCATCATGTCATGAAGACCGGTGCGGCTAGGAGGTGGGGCCTCTTGCTCCTTCACCTTCATCGCTGTCGAACCAATAGGATCAGCTTGCTATCCTTATGCAGCATGTCCAAACGCTAGTGGCAGCAGTTCAAGGGCTATAGCAGTAATAGCTAAACTCTATGACAACCTAGCAGCAAGTGGGGACCCCTGTCACCTCCACTATCCCTGCTCATGCTAGTCACCGATCTCTGCATCGACATACTTCTTGCCGATGGTCTCCTTCACCCTGACCTACGAGCCACTACGCCTCCCGAGGGAGACCTCTTCACCATCAAATTGCTCATCACTCACGGTCCCTCACACTGCGACATACCATGCCTGAGCACCAAGAGCAGTGGACGGGGAAGGATCCAAAATGCAAGCATCCCCCATCTTCCTTTGTTTCGACCTCTGAGTCTTTGAAAGAGGGGTCTACTAATGAAGCGATTAGGCACCTGGTTGAACGATCCCTAGACGAATACTATCGCAAGCTGGACAACCTCAATCACCGGTTTGATGATTTTCAAGGTGGATGTCGGGAACGATTGAGTTTTAGCACCCAGCCCCCGCTTACCCACCAAGTTCTATGAGAACTGATCCCCAATCTATTCAGGATGCCCTAGCTAGATTTGTAAGACGATACTTCTGATCCATTGGACCACCTAGAGAGCTACAAGGCTCTCAAGCAAGTCCAGGGCACCATTGACAACCTCCTCTGTATTGCCTTTTCAGCCACACTGTGCAAGTCGGCACGAGCATGGTACTCTCAACTCAAATTAAGAAGTATTGATTTCTTTGGACAGCTGAAGGAGAAATTTGTGGTATACTTTGATGCTTGCCGAAAGATGCCATGCAATGCTAACATCCTCTTTTCTCTCCGGCAGCAAGATCGAGAGTCTCTTCGAGACTACATAACCTATTTCAAGTCAACCACGATGGAGGTATACTACTTGAATGAGTCGATGGCCATGCTGGTCATGAAGAGATGACTCTACACCTTCCGCTTCATGTACTTTCTTAATAAGAAGTCCTTAAAGTCCTACTCTAAACTACTAACCTACGCATAAAAGTACATCCGCATGGAGGACGGAGACTTTACCTGATGGGAGATGGATGGAAGGTCTAGAAGGAAGCAGGTCCATGGAGAGCCAAGCAGAGCTTGAGTAAAAGAAGTACATCCGCATGGAGGACGGAGACTTTACCCGATGGGAGATGGATGGAAGGTCTAGAAGGAAGCAGGTCCATGGAGAGCCAAGCAGAGCTTAAGTAAAAAAACTTGAACCATCGTGCCGACCAAATTCTAAGCTAAGGAGCTTTGCCAACAAAGATTGCAAATACACTTCTCTTCTTGCCCTCAAAACAAAAATTTTGATGGAAATTAAGGATAAAAAGTAGCTCAGAAGGCCTCATCCATTGAGGTCATTGGCCCCCTGCAACAAGTCCAAGTATTGCCAATTTCATTAGGATTATGGCCATGATATCGAGAACAACCATCACTTAAAGAAAGAAATCGAGAATCTAATCTAGCATGGCTATCTCAAAAAATATGTTCATGAAGAGGCTCGGCCTGTTGTCCCGACTCTTAATCAGCAACTACCTCAAACTAAGATAAATAATGCACAAATTGAAAGGTCGGTTGGCATAATATCCTGGAAGCCAAGTAGGGCTGAAACTAGGCTAAGGCCAGCTCGATGGGCTTCGAGCCAGCATAAAGTCGGGTCAGGCTTCGAGCCAGGGCGAAGTAGATCGGGTTTGGCTTCGGGCCTAGTTATATAACCAATTCAATTTTCGGGCTAGGCTCGATCATCCCTTTGGCTTGGTTTGGCTCGAACCCAACCCAGAAAGAGACTCGACCCGGGCTCGAGATATTTACTTCTCTCTCGTTTAGGCTCGCAGACTCCCAGTTGTTGGGAATTGTCCCAAAGCCAATCGCCTGAGCTGTAGGCGATTGTGCTCAGTATTGTAATTAGTATATGAATTAATAAAACTTTATTTTGGTAGCTCATCGCATTTTTCATTTTCCTGTAATAAACTCTATATATGTGATGAAGTCCTTAAGACAGCACTGACTTCGATATAGAGAGGATATATCGAGTGGTCCTTTAAAAAAGGTTCACAACCAAAGGATACATTATATAGGATAGCAATGTATCAAGTGTAGGTTGTTGTGGTTCACATCATTTGGTTGTCTTCTTGACCAAAGGAGTGTAGTGATACTGATGTGATATACAAGTGGGATGTGTGACATCTTATTGAACATGACTCCGTGAAGCTCCTTTCTATCAAAGGATTGCTCGCGATTGGATATGGATATATGTGTCCCTCCGACCTGAGGTCACCAGGTAGCTTGCAAGCAACTCCCTTTGCTTTGGTGCCGGACTACCCGGATTTCTAATCCGGTGACAAAATGTTTCTGGTTACAGGCAAGTACTTGTGGAGCAATGATAGACCAAGATGGAATTGACCTGTCCAAATTGTTTGGATTGATTATCTCGCAATGTCTCAATTTAGCAAATCCTCGACCAGAGTAGTCCTAGTGAGGAGTCACTGGACTTGCGAGGTTGAGACATGTAGTGGATTGACTCAGTTAGGGTTGGCAGTCTAACCCTAGGTCATATTGAGCATTGGAGGTCAAAGGGATGAATTATATGGTAACCATATGCTAGAGGTTCGATAGATTGCTTTTGCATCTTCGGCCTATCCGGACGCCGAGACCCATTGCTAGATGGTATCTTGTGCTGGTACTGAAAGTGTTCCAATGCTACCGTTTAGGTTCGAACCTATGAGGTCACATGCCATTGAAGATTTCTTTCTAATCCGGGAATCGATCAACGATTAGGAATCGTTTCGGTATTAAGGTCAAACGGGCTGATTGAGCATACATTGAATTTTTTCTTGTCCATCTAGTCTGATTTTGATCAACCAAGATTATTTTGGATCAACCAGGAATTATTCCTGGTAGACCAGAACTAGATCCGGTTTTCTTTCTGATCGGGTTTGGTCGGACTGGGGTTGCGTGGAACCGGTTTTCATGGTTTTGCCGCCCCATCTAAGACTAGTTCACACGGTGTTTTCTTCCCTTGCTGTCCGTTCCCCTGTTTTACCGATTTAATGGGATTTGCACAGCATATTGAAATCGGATAAAAGCCTATTCAAAAAGAGTTTTGATTTAATCCGGTTCTTCTCCCACGCGTCTTCCCATTGCTTCGGTCCCTGTTTCACGGTGTCTTGTTTCTCCCAGCATTTTTTATACACCGACTTGTTTTCTTCCCATGCGCTCGGTTTTGCTTTTGTTTCATTGCTTGAATAGGATAAGGACAGCAAGAGATCGATGGCTGCTTGGGAGATCAATTTTCTATCCAAAGTTCAGCAATCTGGAATGGGTCTCTTGGTGGACTCTCTCACGCGTCTTCCTGGCTTTCACGAGTTTCTTTGTCTCGGTTTTATCTGGACTCTGCCTTCACGTTTTGTGTTCTCAGCCGATTACATTTTCCTCGTTGAAGGCCGTGAGAGTGGGAGAAGAGCATGAAGCATTTGAGATGTGCCGTCACTTATTTCTTGGTTGGCCGTGAGTTTCTGGCCATGTGAGAGCCTCTGGTAATTTGTGATTGCTGGCCGTGAGAGAATGAGAGAGGGAGCCCTCCGGTTTTGCTACAGGCCGTGAGATAGTGAGAGGAAGGAAACAGGACTTGCGGTCTTGGGTTTTCTCCGCCTTTGTTTATCTGGTTGTTGGCCATGTGATGAGATAGAGGGGAGAACAGGGGATGAAATTGAAATAAGAAACGAAATTGAAATAAGAAACAGAGAGGAGCCGTGAGAGGGTTTCCTTTGGGACAATTTTTGAGAGCTGAAAATCACAGAGCGTTCGTGATTTTCTTCCCTGGTTTTAGTTTTCCGGTTTGTGTGCTCTTGGTGGATTTTGGGCAGTCTTGGAGCAGACCCTTCATGAGGGTCTTTGGCTTTCCCTACTCCACCTATCCGAGACCTGTCATTGATTCCCGAAGGACTAGCATCCTTTCGGAAGTTGGATCAGCGAGAGCTTGTGCATGAATACTCTAGAGGGTGAACACTTAGACACAGATTACACCGATCCTCTCTTCTTACTGTGTTGCAGATCTGATTTGAGTTCAACCGATTGTTTCGATTTGCTGTTAAAGGAAGCTCTACAAAGATATGTGATTTACTTTTTGTTATCATGCATGCTTAGATCTAGATTATATCATGTTATTTATGATTATTGCAATTGCCTATACATGCCTATGTTTCAGTTTCATCTATCATGTTATGTTAGATCATATGCATGAGTAGGTTTTTCCGTATGCATGTTAAAAATTTTTAATTATGCAATACCTACTTCCTAATATAGCATGCTTTCTAATATAGCATGCCTAGGGTAGGAGTCCGGTGCATTGGTTTTCCTTCACCAGTTCTCTCAATCTCTTTGTCATTTCTCTCCTTCGTTTGCATCAACACCAGCCTACCACCCCTTACATGTCGGTACCCCCTAACTTAGCCCTGGCGGTGCCCATGTCCCGCACCACCCACCGGCTATTCAAAACCCTCCAGCCTTGGCAGCACCTGCACTCCGTGCCATTCTAGCTCAGTGGCTTTGCACGACCCAAAGGCCCCTTGCTCCGATCTCCCTCCCGTGACCCCACCACCCGCACTCGATGCCCTCTATGGCTTTGCATGACCCCTGCCCCCCAGCCCTCTGCTTCTCTCCTTCCTCTTATCTGGTCCTGACATCTGCACCTGACACCGCCCGTGCATCAACGCGACCACCCTGCCCCCATAGCTCCGATCCCGACAACCCCCCAGCTCCGCACCAACCTCCTCCCCCTTCTCTCTCACCTCCTTCTCATCCACCATATGGTCATCCGTAGTTTCATAGAGATGGTCGATGATTTTTTAAAATTTTTTCTGATCATTTGGGTTTTATTCAGGCCAGGCTTTGCTTCAAGCCTGCCCAACCAGTCTTAGGTTGGGCTCGAGCTTGGGCTTAGGTCAGGCTCACGCCTAGTTTTTTCAAAATATTTCGAGCCTAAGCCTGGGCCCGAAGCCCAAAAATTTTTTTCGGGCCAGGCTTGGGTAGAGGTGTGACCCGGTCTAGCCCGGCCTAGTTTCGACCCTAGAGCTAGGGCGCACTTTGAAGAGGTTGAGGGGAGAAGGGGATGATGATTATGTAATTTCTTTTTCTAGTAGGGAACTAGTTGGGGTTCATAACCCTAGTGATGATGTTGTCGTCGGGTCTATGACAATAGCGAAACATCCCATAAAGAAAATTTTGGTTGATAGATGATGTTGTCGTCGGGTCTATGACAATAGCGAAACATCCCATAAAGAAAATTTTGGTTGATAGTAGAAGCTCGACCGATATTTTTTTTTTATGATGCTTTTTGTTTGGATGGATCTGCCTTCAAACTGCCTCAAACCTATCTCTATACCTTTAGTCAACTTCACCGCTAACTTGACCAGAGTCAAAGAGGAGATAACTCTTCCTATCACTGTGGGGACATCCCCTGATAGAGTATTACTTTCATGACTTTCGCAATAGTCCATCCGCATTCATTGTACAACGCTATCCTTGGGTGACCTGGGCTAAACTTGCTAGATATAGTTATTTCAACAAAACACTTAGTTAGTTTCCTCACCAAGGGGGGAGTCAATGAGATGTGCAGTGACTAGCAACTTGCTAAGCAATGCTTTCTGATATGGTTGTATCCGCTGACGTGGAGTCATCTGGATACCAGTTTTCAGCTAGAAGATGGAGGTGCCACCTAAGCTTGGCACCCGAGCAAGAAGCCGAAATAAGCTCCTTGCCGAGGTCAGTTCTCGGCTGAGGTCAGTTCCCGGTCGAGGTCATAACAAGATAAAATACTATCGGTTCCACCATGACCATGGCCACGACATCGAGGACCGCCGCCACCTCAAAAGAGAGATCAAAGATCTGATAAGGAGGGGCCACCTCGAAAAGTTCATGGGGGGCAAAACCCTCGTAGAGCCCCAGGCGCTTACGGTTCTTCCTTCTGCCCCTGCAGTTGACAACCGGCCCATCGAGAGGCCCGTGGGCATGATGTGTTGGGGGGCAAGCTCTCCCCAGACTGGGAAGGCCCCTACGGAGTAGTCGAGGTCCTTCCACCTGGAGCCTATCATCTCACAAAGATCGATGGCAATGAAAGTCTAAGGGCTTACCTTCAAAATTGTAAGGCTCCCCCCTTTAAATAAAAGTTTTCTTTTGATGCAATGTTGTCTTTGCCATGTTAAAAAACCATTGCCCGACCCCAGGCCTGGCGATCCAAGCCAGGAAATTCATGAAGCCCCACACTTGTCACCGTGCTCACAGTCCAGAGATTACAGCAGGACTCCCTAGAAGTTCTACCATCTACCGCTAGACTCACAGTTCGGCATCTCAAGTCAGAAAGCTCTTGAAGCCCCGTATCTATCGCCGTGCTCATAGTTCGGAGATGTCAGCAGGACTCCCCAAAAGTTTCACCATCTACCGCTAGACTCACAGTTTGGCATCTCGAAAACTCCTAAAGCCATACATCTATCGCCGTGGTCACAATTCGGAGATGTCAGCGGGACTTCCCAGAAGTTTCGTCATCTACCGCCAGACTCACAGTTCGGCACCTCAAGCTGGAAAACTCCTGAAGCCCCGCACCTGTCACCGTGCTCATAGCCCGAAGATGTCAGCGGGGCTCCCCAGAAGTTTCACTATCTACTGCAAGGCTCACAGTTCGACATCTCAAGCCAGAAAACTCCTGAAGCCCCGCATCTGTCGTCGTGCTCACAGTCTGGAGATGTCAGCGGGACCTCCCAGAAGTTTCGCCATCTATCGTCAAACTTACAATTCAGCACCTGAAGTCGGAAAACTCCTGAAGCCCCACACCTGTCGTCGTTCTCGTAGCCCGGAGATGTCAGCAAAACTCCCCAGAAGTTTCGCCATTTACCACGAGGCTCATAGTTCGACACCTCAAGCCGGGAAACTCCTGAAGCCCCGTATCTGTCATCGCACTCACAGTCCAGAGATGTCAGCGGGATCTCCCAGAAGTTTTGCAATTTATCGTGAGGCTCACAATTTGGCACCAAAGCCCGAAAACTCCTGAAGCCCGGCACCTAAGCCCGGCAACTCCTGAAGCCCGGCACCTAAGCCCGGAAGCTCCTGAAGCCCGGCACCAAAGCTCGGAAACTCTTGAAGCCCGACACTAAAGCCCGGAAACTCTTGAAGCCCGGCACCTAAAGCTTGAAAACTCCTGAAGCCCTGCACCAAAGCTCGGAAACTCCTGAAGCCCGGCACCTAAGCTCGGAAACTCCTGAAGCCCTGCACCTAAGCTCGAAAACTCCTGAAGCCCGGCACATAAGCTCGAAAACTCCTGAAGCCGGCACCTAAGCCTGAAAACTCCTGAAGCCCAACATCTAAAGCCCGGAAACTCCTGAAGCCCGGCACATAAGCCCGGAAACTCCTGAAGCCCGGCACCTAAGCTCGAAAACTTTTGAAGCTTGGTACCTAAAGTCCAGAAACTCCTGAAGCCGGCACCTAAGCCTGAAAACTTCTGAAGCCCAACATCTAAAACCCGAAAACTCCTGAAGCCCGGCACCTAAGCCCGGAAACTCCTGAAGCCTAGCATTTAAGCCCGGAAACTCCTGAAGCCCGGCATCTAAAGCTCGAAAACTCCTGAAGCCCGGCACCTAAAGCCTAGAAACTCCTGAAGCCCGGCACTTAAGCCCGAAAACTCATGAAGCCCGATACCTAAAGCTTGAAAACTCCTGAAGCCCGGCACCAAAGCCGGGAAACTCCTGAAGCCCCACATTTATCACCGCGCTCACAGTCCGAAGATGTCAGCGGGATGCCCCAGTGGTTCTGCCATCTACTGCCTGACTCACAGCCCGGCATCTCAAGCTGAGAACTTTCAAAAGTCCTTCATTCAACCCACTGGACCCTCGGTCTGGAGATGTCAAAGCAGGGTACTCTCAAAGGCCCAAACTCCACCAGTCAGATTGAGAGCCAGTGAGGGTAATCTCGAGACTCCTCATGTCAAGTTCCCCAACTTGGCGATCTCTCAGGGCCATGCAGGCCCCCCTTAAGCCATCGCCAGCTCTTGGCAAACTGAAGAGGTTCAAGGCAACCATAAAAATAAAAACTCGGTAAAGCGAGGAGGACTTCATTAATGTTGCATAAAAGAGATACATTGTCAAAGGACCCCCGACAGCCCGGGCGATCCCAAAAAAAAAAAAGAAAAGAAAAGAAAAGGAAGAGAAAAGGGCAGGTTCTAGAGGGAGACCGGAGCCTATCCCTCAGCAAGCTCCTTCACGGGATGGCAGATAGGTGCACCGGCATCCTCTTGGGCCTTCGTAGTCCCCGCCGACGGGACCTCTTCAGTGACAAGGGCAAGCTCCACCTCAGCCATGGCAATGGGAGTCGTGCCTCCCCTAGAGCTTCCACCAAGGTCGCTCGGGACCACGATCTCGTCCAGCCATAGCCCTGCAATGGTGCGAACACCAGAGGCACCAGAATAAGATAGAGACTTGTTAACCCTCTATGGATTTCCTAGTAGTGTTAGTCTATTTAAGTCTAGTTTGTATTAAGGGCTTAGCCTATTTGAGTCCCCACTTTGGTCCCTGAGTCATGTTTTTGGCCTTTTCACAATTGAGTCATGTATATAACATTTGATCCATACCATTAGGGTTTTGGATCAGTCGGTCAAGTCAGCTCATGTTGAGCTAATCACATTCTGAGTCTTGTAATCATGTCCAATTGTATTGAGTCTGTATTAAGTCAAGCCCAGTCAAAGAAGACTCAAGCATGTGAAGGACACCACCCAGCATGCCACCTCAGCAGCCGCATGGAGTCCCAGTCATACCCTGGATTTCACCACCTAGGATTACTTGGAGGGTCATGAAGTCAGCCCATGCATGAGGAGTTGATGACCACATGCCAGCACACCCCTTCCACACCCCAAGCACACCAACTCCACACACCAGCATGACAAGAAGGAAAGTCAAAACAGATAAACTTGAATCCCATGATTCATGCCAGCTTGCTTAGGAAAGAAGTGGTCCACCCCAAGCCAAGAGAAGTAAGAAGTTGGCGCTCGTTAGTCCCCCCCTTTGGCTGCCCACTACCTACCTTGTTTGGAGGGATTTTGTATAGAATGAGAGTGTTTTCTTCCATGTATTCAGCCCCACACTTTAGAAAGAAAGTGGGCACCCCTTATTTTCCTTGTTTTCTTTTGCTTGGGCTCTAAGTCTCATGACTCTATATAAGGAACCCCTTGTATGAAAATTTGATAATTTTTTTATGAATATAAATTGAGTTTTCCAACTTCTGTTGTGTGCTTGCTGTGTGCTAAGGGAAATCTGTGTGAACCCCTTCTTCTTCCTTGTCTCCTGCGCCCTGCCTCTAGCCTCCATCAAAACCCTAGAAGCCATCTCTCCAAGCCTTGGCCATCCAACACAAAAACTCTTTCATCCTTGCTATTTTTAATTTATTTCTTCATCCTTGCATTATTTTCTAACACTTGACAGGCGATTTATAGGTCCCTCGACATCTACGAATCCATTGATTCCAGCCGGGCTGCTATCGGATCACCGAGGTTGAAAGTCGCAAATCCGTGAGATCTTTGGCTTGATCATCCAAGCCACATCCGGGAGTGAAGAGAGACCTCTGCAAGGATTCATCTACTAGATCCTATCAGGTACACCCCCTCTACTTGCCAGTAGCGTTATTGAAGGGGAACTAGCCCAATCGGGGCTTCTCAACCTCGACGATCCTCTTTTCTATTACTTTTCGGATCTTTTAGCATGCTGTTGCTTCTTATTTTTGTACAGAACTCTCTACTTAAATTCTTGGCCTTATTTTTGGGATTTAGACATATAACTCAACATATAAAAATACAAAAATATTTTGCATGCATATTTAGTCCCGCATCATTTTGGTATCAGAGCTTGTTTGGGCTTAGTTTCTCTTTGAATATTCGGATCGGGTGCTTCATCATAGCCGTCTGGTCATAGGAGACAAGTAGGGCTATAAGACCCTCTCTTCTCAATCTACAGGATCTCCTATGGAGTGTAGGGGTGCTGCTGTGATTGATCCCTAAAGAAGAAAACAAAGAGCTTTATTAGGATAATTTGCATCTCGACCATCTCAGTATATAGCCTACGGTTTTAATTATTTTTGCCTATAAAAAATTCAAAAAAAATTTGTTTTGATGGATTCCTTATAATTGAAATTATTTTTCAAAATTCTCTAATGAATTATTTTGATCTGTGAATTTTCTGCCAGCCGGAACACTGCCTGAGAACAGTTCTGTCCTAATTTTTCAGCAAAGCTAATTTCAGCAAGTTTAGGATTTTTTTGGCATAATTTTTGCATATCTTAATTTTTGGCATCTTTCCTGCATATTAGGTACTTTTTTAGTAAATTATATTTCTGCTTAAAAAAATACCAAAACAAGAAAAAAATTATATATACTCATAAAATACCAAAAATACTAGAAACCCTAATTTCATTTTCATATGCTTGCCATCATTTGCATAATTGACTTAAGGGTGTCAATATCACAAGATAAGGGAAGGAGATCATTATCTTTCCTTAGCCCGAAAACCACCACCCTTGCATGTCGAACCTAAGCCTAATCTAAAATCAATTAGTAACCTAATAGCTTAGGGATATCAACGAGTCGGGTTTAACCATTTTGGGGAAGCTAGTGCATGCAACCCTTCAATTAGTACCGGGAAGCTGGTATCTAAGACAAGAGATTTAGCGTCAAACGACCTAAGTGGTGTTGTGGTTCTTTAATTGGATCCTTGCAAAAGTAAGGGGGGCCTCCCACACTCTTATCTCTTACCTTGCTAGTGAAAGGGCTAGTTGTTGTGCTGTGTGTCTTCTACATTAACCCATTCTGTTTAAACTCCTAGGTCTAGCAAATCGTAGTACCCTCCATTATGTTGCATGTCTAGTCTAGATTAGGAGTCCATTAGCCCATCAGTCCTTATCCAGCCCAGTATAGTCATGGGATCAAACCTTGAAGCCCACTTGTGGGCCCTCAGTGAACAGCTGGCCCAATTGGACCAAAAGATGGCCCAAGTAGAGGCACGGGTAGAAGCCCGCAAGGCCCATGCTAAATTCAACTCCTCTAGGCCCAATTTCCTTGATCCAAGAGCCTATGATCATGATCTTGCCCCTGAGTCTAGCCCTAGGAGCCCATACCCATACTTGGTTGACTCCGAGGAGAGACCCATTAGGAGCACCCAACCTTATGCATCCACTTTTGATGGAAGACAAGAGGTGTATATCGATTGGGAGGAGAGCATGGATCACTATTTCAAGTACACTAGGATGTCGAGTTAGAGAAATTTAGATTGGCCACACGTAGGTTAACCCGATATGCTAAGTGGCATTGGGCAGCTATTGAGGATGAATGTTATCAAAGAGGAGATAGACTATGTAGCTGGAGAACCATGAGAAGTAGGCTAAGAGAAAAGTACCTAGGTAGATTTTATGACTAAAGACTTTTAAACCAATGGTACAAACTGAGACAGGGTGATAAACCAGTGTCTGAGTATATTGAGAAATTCAAGGGGTTTGTCGGGAGATGTAACACAGCCGAATTTAAGACCATGACCATATCTAGATTTGAGGAGGCCTATGTAAGGACACCCAGGGGGAATTACTTCAATGAAAAATTCATACTCTAAAGGAAGCTTATTGGATTGCTAGAGAATTCGAGTCTTATCAAAGAGAACTCATGAGCAGCTGACCTAAGCCCAGCATGATTAGCACCTCTAGGCCAATTCTTAGACATATTCCTTCAAACCAGCCTATTACTCCTATCCCATTAGTTTGCAAGGGAAAGACCCCTGAACCCTTTAGTGAGCCTGAGGAAGAAGTTTATAAGGCTGAACCGAGTTTAATTAATGGATATGAAGGGGAAGAGGAAGAACCCATTGAAGAATTTCAGGGAGAAAAGGTTGAACTCATTAAGAATCTGGAGAAAGAAACTCCTGAGTCCACTGAAGAATTCAAAGAAGACATCTATGAATCAAGTCTAGTAGAGGAGTATGATGAAGGTGGATGCAAGGTTGAGATCACTGAGAAACTAATAGAAAAAGATCCTGAACCCACTATAAAATTTGAAGGAGTGACTGACCAAGGGTCAAACATATCAGATGAAAGTGAGGGTTCATACGAGTTGTCCATAAAAGAGGTCCAGGAACAAGTTCTTAAGGAGCAACCCCAGGAAGCAGATGTTATTTTAGAAGACTTTCAAGATAAACTTCTCGAAGACCTTCTACCATCTAGGAGCATCCAACCTATCCTAGATCTTACACCCATAGATCAATATTCAAATCTTAAGGTCATCTCAGGTAACCAAGGTCTATTTCATATTTCTAATAGATTACCCCAAGACTCCAATTTTTATATCCTATCATACCCTAAGGCTTCCAATGTTCCCCAAACTATCAAATTATACTTTGTTGAGGTCGTTCAGTTGCACCAGTGCTGTGAGTATGTTAGGTTTGCGACCTCCTTTTGGAAGACCTTATGGCATTTACTAGGGATCCAATATAAATTTTCATGTACATGCCAGACCAGGGTCAAACCTAGAGAGTCTATAATCTGTTAGGTTTAGGTCCTAGAGAGTCTAATAAAATTTCTCTCAATAGGAATGCATAGTCTACACTTTGTTAGGTGTCAGTATGAGTCACAGGTGCATCATCCGCATTAAGCATTAATTTTGAAACAAACATGTTAATTCCCAGAAAAGAGCCAAGAAATTTAATGTTGGAAATTCTGTCATGATTAGGCTTAGGCTTGAGCGGTTCCCACCCGGGACCGTTAAGAAGCTTCATGCTCACGGAGCCGGACCTTTTAGAATGATAGAGAAGGTTGGACCAAATATCTATGTGTTAGATTTGCCCCCGGATTTGGCATTAGTTCTACCTTCAATGTCGCATACCTAGTTGAGTATAGGGAACCAGCAGCGATACCCAGTGAGGCCTTTGGACCTACTCTATTCCTTGTGAGTGACCCTAGCCCAGAGTGTCCACCAATTAATTGGCCTGAGAGAGGAGAAAGGATCGAGCATATCCTGGACGATCAAGCCATCACGACCCGGGGTCGTGGCTATAACGCTACCTGGTCAGATGGCAAGGCCGACCAGAATCGGACGATTCGTGGATTTCTCGAGAGGACTTGCAGCGCCTCGACCCAGATCTTCTTGAGAGATATGTGAGCCAGTGTGATCCTTACTCGACATGGTCGAGTTCCTCCCACCCCAAGAGAATTGGTGCGGACACCAAAGACACCAGAATAAGACAGAGGCTTCTCGATCCTCTATAGATTTTCTAGTAGTATTAGTCTATTTAAGTCCAGTTTGTATCAAGGGCTTAGCTTATTTGAGTCCCCACTTTGGCCCCTGAGTCATATTTTTGGCCTTTTCACAATTGAGTCCTGTATATAGCATTTGATCCATGCCATTAGAGTTTTGGATCAGTTAGTCAAGTCAGCTCATGTTGAGCTAATCACATTTGAGTCTTGTAATCATGTCCAGTTGTATTGAGTCTGTATTGAGTCAAGCCCAGTCAAAAAAAACTCAAGCATGTGAAGGACACCACCCAGCGTGCCACCTCAGCAGCCGCATGAAGTCCCAGTCATACCCTGGATTTCGCTACCTAGGATTACTTGGAGGGTCATGAAGTTGGCCATGCATGAGGAGTTGATGACCACATGCCAGCACACCCCTTCCACATCCCAAGCACACCAACTCCACACGCCAACATGACAACAAGGAAAGTCAAAACATATTAACATGAATCCCATGATTCATGCCAGCTTGCTTAGGAAAGAAGTGGTCCACCCCAAGCCAAGAGAAGTAAGAAGTTGGCATCCCTTGGTCCCCCTTTGGCTGCCCACTACCTACCTTGTTTGGAGGGATTTTGTATGGAATGAGAGTGTTTTCTTCCATGTATTCAGCCCCATACTTTAGGAAGAAAGTAGGCACCCCTTATTTTCCTTGTTTTCTTTTGCTTGGGTCCTAAGTCTCATGACTTTATATAAGGGACCCCTTGTATGAAAATTTGATAATTTTTTATGAATATAAATTGAGTTTTCCAACTTCTACTGTGTGCTTGCTATGTGCTAAGGAGAATCTATGTGAACCCCTTCTTCTTCCTTGTCTCCTGCGCCCTGCCTCTAGCCGCCATCAGAACCCTAGAAGCCATCTCTCCAAGCCTTGGCCATCCAATACAAAAACTCTTCCATCCTTGCTGTTTTCAATTTATTTCTTTATCCTTGCATTGTTTTCTAACCCCTGACAGGCGATTTACATGTCCCTCGACGTTTACGAATCCATTGATTCCAGCTGGGTCGCTATCGGATCATAGGGTTGAAAGTCGCAAATCTGTGGGGTCTTCGGCTTGATCATCCAGGCCATATTCGGAAGTGAAGAGAGATCTCTACAAGGACTCATCTGCTAGATCTTGTCAGGTACACCCCCTCTACTTGCCAGTAGCGTTATTGAAGGGGAACTAGCCTAACCGGGGCTTCTCAGCCTCGGCGATCATCTTTTCTATTACTTTTCGGATCTTTTTGCATGCTGTTGCTTCTTATTTTTGCACATAACTCTCTACTTAAATTCATGGCCTTATTTTTGGGATTTGGATACATAACTCAACATATAAAATACTAAAATATTTTGCATGCATATTTAGTCCTGCATCATGGGAATTGATAGACCACCAAGGATTTGCATACCCTGAACCCTTTGACAAAGGAATCCATGGCCGCCTCCCGCACTTCATCGGCAAACTTCATCGAGGCCTTGAATCTGGGCACCACCTCGGCGGCCTCCTTGGTGGCCTCCATCAGAGCCACCACCCTAGCAGCTTTCTCCTCGACCACCGATAGCCGAGCTTGTACCACCTCCAGCTGTGCCTGGAGGCCACTCATCAGCTCTCCCGCCCGGGCAACACCAGCCTTGAGCTTCTTCGCTTGGCGGGAGGCCCGATCCCTTTCTTGGGCCAAGGATGCTTTGAGGTCCCTGACCCGATTCTCCACATTGACCACTTCGGCCTGGAGGATCCTGTCCTTCTGCTCCAAGGCCTAGGCCCTGTCAGCCTGCTCCTGGGTGTTAGCTGCCAGCGACATCCTTTCTTGCTCCCACTGGGTGCAGTGGTCATGAACGAGAAGAATGTCGGTCCCGATCTACACCATCAAAGATGTTAGCCCTGGCAGTTAGACTGAAGCAACAGAAAGGTAGAAGACTACCGTGAAGAGGAGAGGAAGAGTGCCAAGAAGGGCCCCCGCCAGCATCCTGCCTCCCCTCTCGTGGTGGTCGCGTGACTGGACCGTGAACTCCATCATGCACTCTGCAAGCACACGATCCTGGGCGACCGCCAAATTCGGTCTCACCCCAAGTGCTGCCCTTCGGATAGCAGCCCTCCTTAGTGCTGAGGGTGTTGCCATGTCTGAGGGAACCGCCTCTGAAGGTACCTCATCTGGCGGTGGGGAGCTCATCACCGTAGGCGATGGCATCGGTGATGGCTGCTCCACCACCCCTTCTCCCTCTAAGTCCACCTCGATGACTGCAAGAAGGTGGACCGCAATCGCTGCAACCGGCCTGGCCAGCATGCCCATGCCAGGTTCTTAGGCTGAAAGCTGGGCTCGCTACTCCAAAGGCCCAAGGGCTAATTCGACCGTTTACCCCTAAGGCCAGAGATTGAAGCAGGCCCCCGCCTTTTGGCTAGGCTCAACCTGGGCCCTCTTTGGTGGAGCCTCCCCGGGCATTGATGGCAGCCCTCTGTTATGGGCGGCCTTTAGAAGATCTTGCACCAAGAACTTCATGCCTGCAGGAAGAAGAAGACAAAGTTCAGCAACAGGCCAAAAAAGGGCTCACTGAAGAAGAGATACCCCTCCGGACTCACCTCGCCCATGGATCGAGCTGATCTTGGCATCGAACAAGTTCTGCTATGATAACAGAACCTCAAGATGAGGGGTCTAATCGAAGATAAGCTGGTCGTATACCTCCTAATCAGAGACCTCAACATGGGAGTTCTGGTTTGGGGTCCGATCCGGATCGCTCCAGAACCAGTCCACCCCTTCGATAGAAGCAAAGAAGAATTTCTTCTTCCACCCCTTGATGGAAGAGGGGTGCTCAAACTTTATCCCCCTCGAGTGAGGATAAACGCACCACCACCCATCCTCGGTCGGGTGGCATTTCAGGATAAAAAAGATCCTAAACAATGAGAAGCGGGCAACAATCCCGTGGAAGTGACATAAAACAATGAAGCAGTTGATGACCTTAATGGCATTGGGAGCCAACTAGGCTGGAACAAGATGATAGTTACTCAGAAAAGAGAGAAAGAAGGGATGAAAAGGCAAGCGAAGGCTCCCGAGAAAGAACTTTTCATAGAGGGCTTTTCGACCAGGGCCACTAGAAGTGATCCGCTCCTCTGGTCGTGGAACCGAGAGCCATACAGAATCAGGGATCCTGTAGGTAGCCCGGATCGCAGAGAGATCCTCCCTGATAATCATCGAAGCTATGTCCGAAGGCCCGATCGGGCGGGAAGACCCAGAAGAAGCAATGGGAGCAGGAGAGATGGAAGGAGCAGGAGGGACCTTGGGCCCATCGATGATTACTCCAATTGGGCGAAGGTTTCTATGGATGATGAAAGGGATTCCTCCTCCTCATCTGAAGACGGAGTCCTCAGCCGAGAAGGCCCTGCCCTAGTGAGGTTACCAAAAGAGCGATGGTGTCGACCAGACACAGCCATCCGAGATCAGAAAAAGAAGGAGGTGTACAGGAAAAAGAGACCTGAGAGCCCTACAGGAAGACTCAGCCTAGCCAAAAGAGAAGGCCCAAGGAGACTAACCTGATGGTTAAGGAAAAAGACAGTCAAGAGAAGGAAGAAGCTTTGGCCCGGCGGTGAGCGAGAAAGTTTTGAAAGAGGCGAATAGGGAGAAAAAGCTTACCCTCTCTTCAAAGCCCAAGACTGTAGCCATACGTCCTTTCAGTGCTCCCGCCACCGGATAGGCACCACGTGGCAACACCACCCGAAGGCGATGCCCCGGTGCAACATAAATAGCCTCAAGTCATACATCCACCATTATGCTTCCTTGGACCCGTTGATGTGACGCCCCCATACCGGCCTCAAGGCACGGCGCGCGAAGTGGCGGTGATCATGGCATTTAATGGTGCCAGATCTCAGCCTTTCTGCATCAACTCCATAATTTCCTCCTTAGCCCCGAGCACGACGTTTTGTCAAGACTTGGGAATGGAAGGCAATGAAGAAACGACATCACTAGGTCCTGCATGGATTCATTCGACGAAGATTGCAACCATAAGCTTTGTCCCATCAAGTCCTTATGCCAGGCTGGCTCCCCCTAGGTCGAGACTCTAGCAGAAGTCCAGTTCCTCAAGTCCCTTTGCTAGGTTGGCTCTCCTTGATCGAGACTCCAACCGAAGTCAGACTCCACCTTCCGCTAGACTGGCTCCCTCCAGGTCAAGATTCCAGCAGAAGCCCGATTTCTCGAGTCCCTTCACTGGGTTGGCACCTCTCTGGTCGAGACTCCAGCCAAAGTCAAACTCCACCTTCCACTGGGCTGGCTTTCCCTAGGTCGAAACTCTAGTGGAAGCCCGATTCCTTGAGTCCCTTCGCTGGGTTTGCTTCCCCTGGTTGAGACTCCAGCCGAAGTCAGACTCCACCTTCAGCTAGGTTGGCTCCCTCAAGGTCGAGACTCCAGCGAAAGCCCGATTCCTCGAGTCTCTTAGCTGGGTTGGCTCCCCTCTGGTCGAGACTCCAGCTGAAGTCAGACTCCACCTTCTGCTGGGCTGGCTCCCCCCAGGTCGAGACTCCAATAGAAGCCCGGTTCCACTTCGAAGCTCTTCTACTGGGCTGGCTCCCTTCAGGTTGAGACTCCAACAGAAGTCGAACTTCTCTCCAAGTCTTCCCGTCGAGCTAGCCCCTTCAAAAGTGCATACTCGCGGAGTGCACAGTTGTAGCCCCGACAGGCCTCCTTCGAAGCAGCTCAGACGGAGAAGGAGAAGAAGAAGAAGAAGAAGGAGACAAGGAGAAAAAGCACACAGTAGTCAAAGCAAAAACCTTCATTGATCAAAAATCCCTTACATCCTATGGAGGTTCCCAACAGGCCAGGAAGCCTCCCAGAGATCTAAGTTACAAGTAAGAAAGGATCCTCCCAGGCAGTACTCCCAGAAGCAGCTGGGGGAGTACCAGTCCTTCTTTCAGGTGGGCTTCCTGGGAAGAAGGATGGCGGTGCCTCCAATTCTATCGGCCCATTCTCCCCAGGAAGTCACCGGGTCTCTAGAGCCCGGCATTGGTTCCACTTGGAGGATGCAGGTACCCTTCCACAAGTGAACTCTAAGGAAAGGGTATAACGATGCATCCTCCTCGACCGCACCGTCCTTCTTGGATTTCACCAATCTGGTGATTCCAAGCTTAGCTATGGTTGCTCCTTGTTAGGCCACTCTCAGTAGTGCCACGGCGGTCATGGCCTTCTCCTCGATGACTGCAATCACCGTCGTCCCCTCATTCAGTCGCATGACCAGGCGCTCCCAGGAGGTTCACAGGTAAACTACTTCCATCACATAAATAGCCACCTCTCCTGCCCCCCAGGGCCTCTCCACTTTCTCCTCCTTTAGGAGAATCTCGAGCTTAGCAGACCTCTCCTTCGACCAGGACACCCCCGCCCAGATGCCGACCGGACGTGCCAGGAGAAGCATCAGGCAACCTCCCGGAGCTGAAGCTCACCAGAAGACCTCCCTTGGCACAAGCCAGAAGAGAAGAGTCAAAGAGAAAAGGTATTGGAAAGAAGAGGATGTTCTGCGAAGGCCCATCCACTAGTGCTTAAAATGGCGAGGGATGGCCTCTCTACAACGGATCCTACCGACCCCTCATACTGATTAAAGGTACGCGTCTCATTAATCGCCAGGCCAGCTAGAAGATGCCACGTGCCAGCACTGGACGGTCTGCATGCTTCGTTCTCAAAGGATTCGCACCGACCCAGGAGGGGCATTTATGGCCACCATCGGAAAGCCGAAGTGCCACAAAACCCCCCCATCAATGCGAAGGCATGGTCTTCGTAGCACAGGCGCACCAAAACATCGATGACATAAAGATGCCCCGGTCCACGTTAACATGATCATTACTCTCCATGCCCCGAGCACCGCATTGTCTTCCGGGCTCGAGAGTGGGAGGCAACTAATACGATTGTATCCGCTGACGTGGAGTCATCTAGATGCTAGTTGTCAGCCAGAAGATGGAGGTGCCACCTAAGCTGGCGCCCGAGCAAGAAACCGAAGTGAGCTCCCTGTCAAGGTCACTTCCCGGCCGAGATCGAGCTCAAGCTGCCATCCAGTGCAGGGAGGAAGGTGATATGGATTCAAATTATGGCAAGAAAGAGAGTTGCCTTCATCGGGACCTTGCCACTGAGACAGAGTTGGCAGGCGATAGCCCGCTGCCTGAGGCCTGATGAGGGGGGCGCCTCACCGGAGCACCAGGGCCCCCCAGGCCTCAGTTTATGCCGATCAGGAAGGAACATCCCCATCAAGGCACAGTGCTCCCCCGTCTACCAACTGCACCACCCACAAGTGGAAGGCCGTGCCAGAGGATTTAGATCCTGGGATGGCCACCTGCATGCTGGTGCTCTGCCAGGTTTTTCAAAACATGGCAACCAACCAGAACATCAGAGCTAGCAACATAACGCCCCACCTCAAAGGGGTAAACGGGAACCCACGCATAGTTCCCGTATGCTGCCAGATGTCATCCTCTAGGACTCTCCCAAAAGAAAAATATCTGGAAAGCAAGGACGAGGTCACACACACGGCCTCTCCACAATAAAAACAAAGAAGAGCCTCCAAACAAAAGGAGAAAAATAAGAGGCAAAAAACCAGCAAGGGATAAGGGAGGTAAAGGTTGGCACACAGAAGGGGGAGTAAGCCAGACACAATGCTCTGGGGCTACCAGGAAATTCATCGAAAGAATCCCACGGACACAGCCAACTCTGCTCTAGCCCTCCTCTACTGACACCCTACACTCACTTTTTTTTCTAAAATACACGACCCCCGAACGAGGAAACCTCATCGAGATCCATGGAGGGGGATCTGTTCCCCTGGATCATCCACTGACTTGATCATCAGAGTGCCCCTATCGAAATCCCCGGCCTGGGTCTCTCTTTCTTTTGTAGGGGTCCAAGAACGTGCGCAGGATTCCAGCCAAGGGGAGCGATGCCTGATGCTGCGCCGGAGCTACAGGCCACGACGGTCCAGGTGACAACACTTTCAAATAGCACCGAGATTATAAAGTACAAATGAGATGCCTGCCACAAAGCACTTAGATCAAAAGGAGCCAAAGAAACAAGGTGAACTAGCTAAGCTATTACTCTCCTTCCCTCTAGGTGATGATCCATTGAAATTGGTTCAAATTGGCGCCCTCCTACTTGAAAAGGAAAGGAATCGACTACTTAACATTCTGCAGGCCAACTCAGACATCTTTGCCTAGTCAGCATTGGACATGTCGGGATCCTTCCGGAAGTGATAACACAAACTAAACATCGACCCTAAGTAGCCTACTTGATAAAAAAAGAGAAGCTTTGCACTTGAGAGGTAAGAATCCATTGATGAAGAAGTTGACAAGCTCCTCCCTACTAGATTCATCAGGGAGGCCCATTGTCCTCACTAGCTTGCTGATATAGTAATGGTTAATGTTAATTCCTGTATTGATTTTGATGATTAACAAAATACTTAAGTATATTTGAGTACTAACTGTGTGTTAAAAGTGTGTTTATCAGAAAAGGGTACTCACATGTTGAAAATTCAAATTGCTTGTCATCTTGTTGAAGAAATCAATTTTATGGATGAAATCTCAAGTTAAATGGACCTTGGGACATAAAAATAACCTTGAAGAACTCAACTCTTAAAGTTGAAGAAGTTTCAGCAGAGTTTCAGGAAAGTTTCAGCCAAGTGTCGACTCATGGAAGTGAAGTGTCGACTCACAGAAGCTTGAGCTGATACGCAGAAGAAGTTTCAGATGGCATGCATGAAGTATCAACTCATGAAGCTCAAGTGTTGACTCATGTATAGACTCAAGTGTCGACTCAAAGTCTGAGGCAAAAATGATACAGACATGCTGAATTCAAAACTTCCTCAAATATCGACTCATGAAGATGAAGTGTCAACTCAAGGTTGACTCACCAGAAGAAATGTTGACATACCAGTTCATTCCAAAGAGCTTCAGAAAGTATTTTTGACCTAGTATCGACTCAAGTGTCGACTCATGACCTGAAGTGTCGACTCATGACCTGAAGTATCGATACTTGAAGTTCTGGATGAACAATAACGACTAGTTTTTTGAAGCGCAGAATTGATCCTTTTCATCTCTAACGGCTATTTTCACCTCTTCAACGGTCAAAAATGGTCATTTAAGGCTTTAAAAGGTATTTAAAGTGGACCAAACTCAAGAGGGAAGTAACTAATAAAACACTGATGAGAATTTATTGAGTATTCACTATATTTGAGTGAAGTTGAGCCTTCAAGCATTCAAGAACATTCACGAAGCATTCAAGTCAATCCTTCAAGTATTATTTAAGGCTTCAACAACTTGATGACAAGCATCTTCAATATCATCAAAGAGCTTCAAAGAGATATTTACTTTTATTTTTGAAAGCTTATTGTATTCCTTCAATATACTTGTTTTATCTTGTTGATTCCTAGTTTCAAGTGAATTGAAACTAGTGTTTGGGTTGTTGGTGAGCCTTGTATTAAAAACCAACTTAGGTTGTTGGTAAGCCTTGTAAAAATCAAGAGATTTTTTGTTAGCCTTATAAAAACCAAGGGTTTGTGATTAGTGAGCCTGGAAAACTAATCGGTTATAATTAAGTAAGATTATAGTGAAATTCCCAAGTAGATCTTGAGGAGTGGATGTAGGTACTTTGGTATGCACCGAACCACTATACATCTTTGTATTTATAGTTGCTTGCTCTTTCTTATTATTTGATCTTATTTATTCTGTATTTATTTTACTAATTCCGCTGCATATCTTCAAGCATACATACACTTGAATCACTAGCACCTTCATTATATTTGAATTGGCACATACTTATCTAAATCATTGTAAAAAGTTTTTAAAACCCAATTCATCCCCCCTCTTGGATTGCTTCGCTGGGCAACAGTTAAGAAGGGCAGCAAAAAGTGGAGAATTTGGATTGACTACACTGACTCAACAAGGTATGCCCAAAGAATAGTTTCTTATGGCCTAAGATAGACTAGCTAGTTGATCAATGTCCGGATATAGGCTGCTTAGTTTCATGGATATATTTTTAGGCTACAATCAAATTCAAATGGCTTTTGAAGATGAAGAAAATACCACCTTCATGACCAACAAGGGTATCTACTGCTACAAAGTTATGCCCTTTAGCTTAAAAATGCAAAGGCCGTCTATTAGTGACTAGTCAACAAGGTGTTCAAGGACCAAATTAGGAGGAACATGAAGGTCTATATTGACAACATGCTTATCAAAATTGCCGAAGAGACCGACCACATCGCTAACTTGAAAGAAGCCTTCAACAACCTCCGTCACCATCGAATGAAGCTGAAATCGAGCAAGTATGTATTTAGGGTCATGGTCAAAAAGTTTCTTGGCTTTATAGTCACCCAACGACGCATCGAAGCGAATCCAAAAAAGATTTAGACAATACTCGACATACGACATCCAATTTCCAAGAAAGAAATCTAGTGGTTGACCAGTCAAGTTGAAAGTCTTAGCATGTTCATCTCCACGTTGGTGAAATACTGTCTGCCCTTCTTTAAAGCACTATAGAAAATATATGACTTCACATGGATAAAGGAATACCAACTAGTTTTTGAAGAGTTGAAAAGCTTCCTCGCCTCCCTGCCGTTGCTATCAAAGCTAGAGCTGGGAGAAGAGTTATTTCTATATCTCGTTACCTTCCCGAAAGCAGTCAATTCCATGCTCATGCTAGTAAACAATAAAAAATTTTATAGGCCCATTTACTATACTGGCAAGGTGCTTCACAATATAGAAACTAGGTATTCCAAACCCAAAAAAAATATTTTTGCTCTAATTATTTCTGCCCAGCATCTCAAGCCCTACTTTCAAGCTCATCCAGTCGACGTCCTAACTAACCAAATCCTAAAGGCCATCCTACATCGACTTGACATCTCTAGATGACTGACGAAATGGACAATTGAACTTGGTGAATTTGACATCTCTTATTGCCCGAGGTTATCCATGAAGGTGTAGATCTTAGTAGACTTCTTGATCAAGTGCACGTGGACTGATGACAAACCCGAGGAGGTACCCAATGTGTGGCTTGCTAAGTTGTCCCACATGAACCCAACTTGGATCCTTCATGTAGACGTTACCTTAAATTCTCAAGGTAGTGGAGTCGAAATGATCTTGACAAAATTAAAAAGCATGGTTGCCAGGTACACCTTGCATTTTCTATTCAAGGCAATCAATAACAAGTTCAAGTATGAGGCCCTTCTAGAGGGACTGAGACTCATCAAGGAGCTTTAAGTAAAGCGCATGAGGGTCTTCATTGACTCACAACTGGTAGCCAAGCAAATTAGCAGCAAGTATGAGGCACGGTATTTGATAATGGCCAAGTACCTTGATCGAGTCTACTCCTATATGGGGGCACTCCAACATTTCAGTATCTCTCACATCCCTTGAATGAAAATGCCTAGGTAGACATGCTTTCTAGGTTATCAACCTCATCAGACAATTCCCTTGGATGAGCATACGTGGAATACTGGAGGCCTCTAGCATCGATTGCACTGAAGAGATCCAATAGGTCACATAGGAGCTGAGTTGGATAGAGTCGTGCATTAAGTATATAATTGGAGGTGTCCTGCCTAAAGAGCCTAGAGAAGCAAGGCTGCTGAAGAATAGAGCTTCTTGCTTCATGCTACTAATGGAAAGCTCTACAAAAAATCCTTCTTGTATCCCCTACTTAAATGCTTGAGAGCTTCTGAAGCCGACCACATCCTCTGGGAGATCCATAAAAACATCTGCAAAAATCACCTAGGAATAGATTATTGGCCTATAAAGCACTCAGGCAAGGGTACTACTGGCTCACCATGTAGGAGGATGATACAAAGTTAGTCCAGAAGTATGATCAATGTTAGCGACACATCAATATCCAGTGGCAACTGGCAACCCCACTCTTTTAGCTCTCGTCACCTTAGCCATTTGCCTAGTAGGATATGGATATTCTTCGCATATTTCTTCTAGATCCGACTAACAAAAATACCTACTCGTGGCCATCGACTACTTTACCAAATAGATAGAGGCAGAGTCCTTGGCGCACATCACCAAGACCAAGGTCCAAACCTTCTTTTGAAAGTCAATCATCTACTGATTCGGACTCCCCCACACCATCATCATCGATAATGGCCGATAGTTTGACAAAAGGCATTTAGGGATTTTTGTGTCGAGTTGCATATCCAGCATCGGTTCATATCGGTTGGCCATTCCAAGATAAATGGAAAAGCAGAAGTAATAAACCGAACCATCCTTCAGGATCTCAGGACCAGACTGGACGAAGCCAAAGGTAGGTGGACCGAGGAGCTTCCTAGCATGTTATGGGTATCCTACACCACTCCCTGGACTTCGACAAACGAGACCCCCTTCAATCTAATCATCGGCACTAAAGCGGTAATACCCATTGAGATTGGCCTCTCAACCATGATAATTGAGTGTTATGATGAGTCGAGTAACCCGATTCGACTGAAGGCCAACCTCAACTTGATCGAGAAGATAAGAGATAAAGCCCACCTTCGTATGGTGGATATCAGCAACAAGTCATTGATACTTTACTTCTCGGGTAAAATCCAAAACTTTCTACCTTAGAGACTTTATCTTGCACTGGGCTAATATTTCTAGACCAACCGAGCAAGATAAATTATCTCCAAACTAGGAAGGGCCATACCCGGTAGTGGAAGCCTTGCATCAAGGAGCCTACAAGATCGAGGAGCTAGATAACACTCCAATCCCTCGAACTTGGAATGTCGAGAATTTACGGGTGTACTATCAATAATGTACCACTCCATTCAAGAATAAAAAGAGTTCTTTTATCAGGTGAAGCTCCCCAACCTCCTCACTACAACTCTTTCCGGCTAAAAGGAAGTCATCCGAAGTATTGACGAGTTGCTCCACGATACCATCTTTCAAGACCGAATGCTCTACAGCACCTCCCCTTATCTAGCTAATAAGGAGTCATCCGAAGTATTGACGAGTTGCTCCATGGCACCATCTTCCTAGACAGAATGCTTTACAGCACCATCCCCTATCCGACTAATAAGGAGTTGTCCGAAGTATTGGCGAGTTGCTCCATGATACCGTCTTCCTAGATGGAATGCTCAACAACACTGCCCCTATCCAGTCGACAAGGAGTCCTCCAAAGTATTAATGGGCTACTCCATAATACCATTTTTCTATATAGAATGCTCTATAGCATCGTTCCCTATCCGACCGACAAGGAGTCATCCGAAGTATCGGTGGGTTGCTCCATAGCACCATCTTCCTAGACGAAATGCTCTATAGCACTACTTCCTATCTGACCAATAAGGAGTTATCTGAAATATTGACAAGTTGCTCCACGGCACCATCTTCTTAGACGAAATGCTCTACAACACCGCCCCCTATCCGGTCGACAAGGAGTCATTCGAAGTATTGGTAAGTTGCTCTACAGTACCATCTTTCTAGATGGAATGCTCTACAATACCGCTCCCTATTTGACCAACAAAGAGTCGTCTGAAGTATTGGTGGGTCACTCCATAGCACTGTCTTCCTAGATGGAATGCTCTATAGTATCGCCTCCTATCTGGCCAACAAGGAATCGTCCAAAATATTGGCGAGTTACTCCACAGCACTATCTTCCTAGATGGAATGTTCTACAGCATTGTTTCCTATCTAGCTAACAAGGAGTCATCCGAAGTATGGTGGGTTGCTTCACGATACTGTCTTCCTAGATATAATGCTCTATAGCACTGCCCCCTATTCGGCCGACAAGGAATCGTCCAAAATATCGATGGGTTGTTCCATAGCATCATCTTCCTAGATGAAATGCTCTACAGCACCGCTTCTTATCCGAAGGATAAGGAGTTTTTTGAAGTAATGGCACATTGCTCCATAGTGTCACCTCTTGCCTGATTGACAAGGAGTCAACCAATGCATCATTTCTTACCTAATCGGTTCACTATCAACCTGAACAAAAGTGATCATGCACTCCACACTTATCCTGTAGCACGTCCAAGGTGCCATTTGATGGTCAAGTCTTCATGGCTAACAAATCCATTGTGCTGGAATATTTGGGTGACTTAAAAAGAATTATTATTCTACTCAACTAGGTTTATGTTAACCAGGTTCAGTGATGATACACGGCACTTCAACATTGACACTACTTAACCACTTGCAATTTTTTTCAAAAAAAAATATACTTTTCATTACTGAAGGGAAAGCTTTTACCAGATAGGACAACGCCCGTGTACAAGAACAAAAATGAAAAGAAGGAAGATACACTTCACTTTTTGGACTTGGCTGCAGGGAGAGAGCCAAACTTGATAGCTTCTACCATAGCGGTGATAATGGCCTCCATCTTGGCCATCACTTTAGTGATAGCCTCCTTTACGGAAGCTTTCCCAGTCTTGTTGGCAGCCTTCTTCTCAGCCTACCCTACCACCTTCCCAACCTCTACCTCCTAAGCAGCTCCAGCATTGATTATCTCAGCTTCTCTCACCTCTGCCAACAGCCTAGGTTCACCCATAGAAATCTCACTCAAACCCAACAAGTTGAAGGTTATGAAAACTTCCCCTTGCATTCTTCAAACCCCTTCTCGAAGGCATTGTAGGCGGCCTCACCGACCTCGTCCTTGAGTTGACTGATTCTTTATAAGCCTCGACAGCCCACGCCACCTTTGCCTTCACTGCTTGGCCACCAGTTTGATAGCAGCAGCTTTTGCCTCAGCCACCACACCCTTACCTTTCATCGAACAGGCTTTGTGGTCGACGGTTTTGAGCTGCACCTCCGGTGAATCACCCTAGCAATGGACTCGAAAAACCTATTCTCCTAGTAGGTGATGTAACCTTCTTTCTCAACGACCTCACCTTCGAATTTTTTTGCCTAGGATTCCTGGTAGTGGGCATCTTCCAAGGCTGCTTGAAGGTCCTCCTCTAATTTGCTCTCATGGGCCTTGGCAATCGAGCTCTTATCCTCCATAATCTTGACCCATGCCCTCTCGATCTCAACCTGAGCCATGGTGGAGTCCTTTAACTCACTCGTCTTCTGGCACGCCTCCTTGATTATGAAGGCATCATGGGAAAGCTATCAAGAGAAAGATGTTATGAGTTGGTCTTTCCCTGGTTAACAACTGAGATAGGGACAAGTGTACTCACCCCGAGAATTTGTGGGAAGAAACCAACCAGGACATGTTCTACTGATCGGTTCCCTCACTCCTCTCGGTCGACTGGTAGAAGTATGAGGTCGAGAAGCTGCTTGGCCATCCCATAATCCTTGAAGATGGAGGAGTTCGGCCTGACTAATGCCGACCTCCAATCGCCCTCCTCCCTTTTGGGAGGGGCTTCCTCGAGCACTGGATGGCCTTTGGGGGCAGGGCTAGGAGGCCTGACCTTCGTCTTAGAAGGCAAGGATGTAGTGGCAGACGGAGTTGGCATCGAGCTAGAGATAGTACAAGAGTGATGGTGGAGCTCCTTGGTATTCATGGTTGGATTGTTGGCACTGGTAGATCAGCCTTACAACCACTCCATTGACGATAGGGGTTGGAGTGGATTGGAGTATGGCAGCCTCTTCTAGCCCAGACTTGGAAGCCTACGCCACCTCAGGTGTCACCGCACGGGCTTTCTTTCCCATGGCATTTCTTGGCTTCCCTATGGTCGCCCTCTTTTGACTGATCTCTTTCAGCTCCTCAATCAAAAACTTCATGTCGTATGAGTCGAATGATTGAATTGGTTAGGTCAGAGAAACCATCAAAGACAAACATGAGAACACTCACCTAGAGCTCCCACCGGTTTGATCTCGGCATTGAATAAGTTCTGTTCTGATATGATGTCTCTCTCTTGAAGGATTTTTGAGCTGAGAAGCTGCTTGCAGATTTCTAAATCGGCGAGGTTGACTTCATCATTTTAGTTTGGAGAGTTATCCAGATCACTCTATGCCCAATCCACCTCCTCACAAAAGGCAAAGAAAAATAGGTTATTCCAACGCTTAATAGAAGAAAGTAGTTGGAATCGGATCTTCCTACCTTGCCTAAGAGCTATAAATCACCAACCTTATTCAGCCAAGTGTCATTTCAGGGCATAAATTGCCTGAAACCTAGCAATGAACCTATGAAAGTGGTAGAGAACAATGAAGGAATAGATGATCTTAAAAGCATTTGGAGAAAGTTGAGCAGGAACAAGCCAGTAATGGTCTAGATGGTTAAAAATAAAAGGATGGAGTAGAAGGTGGAGCCCGATGTGAAAAAAGCCCTCATATAAGGCGATTCCCCCTTGGAACCAGAGGTAACCCTATCACTATGGTCATGGACAGTAATCCTAATATGATCTAGAATCCTATACACCCCTCGAAGATAGATGACATCCTCCTGGGTCATGGTGGAGGAGGCCATGCTAGCTGGACACACGGACATCGAGGCATCGACCACCAAAGCGATGACCACTAGCATAGGAGGCGATGCTGGGGCACTTGGACCCCGAGCTTGGCGAGTCCTGCGCACCATCCTAAATGGAACATCTTCTTCCTCATGGTTAGAGGAAGAAGCCCTAACCAGGGAAGGTTCAGCAAAACCTTCGAGCCTGGAGATATTGCTTACGGAGTGGCTTTCACCCCTAGATGAACTCATGTCAACCTAAAGAATGGAAAGGGATGGAGGCCCTAACAGAGAGACAAGACCGTTGAGCACAGCCTCACCAGAAGGACCCTATGAAGGACCAAGAGAAGAGATGGGCGAGGGTGAGAACAGAGAGGGGACCAACCTGGCACAGAGAAAAACCCCAGGAGTAATCTCATTTCGAAGTTCTTCCTCTCTTTTTCCTCCCTGTAGACTAGTGAAGGCAAGACACTCTTGATGAAGATCGAAGGCCCTTAAAACCTATCCCAACAGCTAAATTTGCCTCCATCCGGCATGGCCCTTTGGGATTTGTATGCATGGCGAGCCCTCACCTTTGAAGGGTCTCATTGTCTTGAGCACCTCTCTCGTACATTTACTCTCCATTCCGAGAAGGGCAAGCGAATGATTTCAAATCACCACCATTAGAGCCATGTGGCAACCCCTGGTTGGCCAGAGGAAGGCGTGTGAACTGCTTAGTGTGTAAGGAATTAATTGCAAGGTTGTGACATGCCGCATCAATGGCTCTCTCCCTTTTGATCGGAATACCTTTATAGCTAGCAAAAATCCATTCAGGAGCCCAGCTAGTAACCAAATGGCGCCCAGATCGGTCCGACCTCCAAGGCGATTAAATCATCTACTCCTTTACCCGAAAGTGACAAGAGTGACAAGCTTCCTAGGCTCAGGAGTGGGAGGCATCTGATATAGCCATACCTGACATGTAATCGATGGCATCCCAGACTGCCACGTTCACCACTGGCGGACGTGGATCCAGGCATGCCTCGAGAAGAATCACAAATGCGGCTTGCGGACTAGGCATCCTTGCTAGGGCTTGATCGACGGTTCTGACCCTCTTTTTCTACTACATCTTGCTCCGTGCCTTCCAGGCTGGTTTCCTATTCGGTTCGACTAGCTATTCGGGCAGCCCAATCTAGACCGACAAGCATTTGGACTGCTCGTGTGGTGATAGGCCCGTTCTAGTACAGCTAGCCTATATGTGAGTGGTGGCAGGCAAAATTTCAATGGCTCCTGATGCCACAACTGAAAGATTTCAATAGTAGAAATCTTAGGGAACAAAATCTTACCATCTTAACCGAATCCATTATACCTTTTAGATATGGATACCCACTCCAAGGGCATTATGTTATGCTACGTAGCCATACAAATAGATAAAAGAAATCTCCAATCTAGATACATACTCAAACGTTCCCACATACTCTTGCTCTTGCATTCACCGGATTATCACAAACCTTCGGATCCAGCCACTGTAGCCGCTCATTTTCTGATCACTGACTTGAATGTCGATGTCCCCACCGGTAACCTTGAACCAGAGACCTTGTTATAGGTTGCCAGAGCAAAACCGTCCAAGAAGATCTTCCATTCTTATCGGAAAAAATTGGAGCATTCATACTCCATCATCAAAGTTCGATGATAAATTGGAGCATTCATACTCCATCATCAAAGTTCGATGATAGGCGAATAGGCGGCAATAGTATCTACCAAAAACGCCGTCTTTCTCCGTTGTTTCCTTCCATGTTCAATCTTTGCGCATGTTCCTAAGACCACTTCAATCTTGGGCAGCGTAGCATAATGAAGCAAGCTTTGCTGCTGTTCCCCTCCAAATCATCCATTTACCATAACAATTAATATATTTATGCCGGGTTCAATATAGGCAAAAGAATACACTCGCGCATTGTTTGGATACAATACATTTAGATCAATTTTACAGGATTTAACAATCGGGGAATAAAAGTTTAATTGATACTAAGGTTGAATGTTTGGATGATTAATCCTCCGGATAGCTATCCTATAAAAATATGCTTATCCCATGGGAGCCAAAACCACACAACTGCGCACTTGCGCCCCATCATAATCTTGCAAATTTCTACCGAAACCAGGACCCATTTCTCATAGGTTCAGAATCGCCATCAACTTGCATTTTGGGAATGTAATAAAGTGAAGCCTCCGATAAGTGGCCAATACAACTGGAACTCAATGAATGAAGACACGGCATGCTAACGCAGATATCAAGCTCACCAACTTGGATGGATCCCAGATCCAAAAACCTCGCTCCAAAATCCAGAGAAAAAACTGACCTTTGATGCTCAGCTCATGCCACCTTTCAGCTAATGCTGGACATGTTGCATCGACCACCTTGCCGGTCATAGGAATCCATAATTAAATCACAAACATTCCTCAAATGTTGGTCATTCACTTATATTTTACGGTGCTTGGATACTTAAGCCAACAAAGGCAAAAGTTGCCCAGCTTCATGAAATAAGCAAGCAAAAGCAAAAGTTGCCCTTGTCCTCATGGTGTACATAACCAACCACCCTGTTAAAGTAATTTCATGTCCCTGTGCTTTGGTTACTCATCAGAATCTGGCCTACTCATGATATATAATGCAACAATATATTTGCCGGATTTCATTAATTTGCTATGAACCCATCCACCACAGATCTCAATGCAAAACAATTTAAACAAGAGGCCAGGAACACATCCTCCATCATGCAAAAAGTTACCCGATAGAACAAATAACAAATACCAGCTACAAATAAAATAGTTTCCAGAGTAGCTCCACTTCCTTTTATTGCAAAGGTCAGGAAATACCGCAAAAGAGACATCAAGACCTTCAAGCTCCAGGCAGATGACTTCTAGCCATGCAACACACAAAAGCCATGGAGGTTAGCAGATCGATCACAGTGTTAACAGCAGAAGGAGGCATAGAAAATGAGTTCTATCTGATGCTGACAGGTGGCAAGGCGGGTGATTAGATGGCAACCGATAAAGTACAAAACCCACAAAATAAAAGGGAAAACAAAAACAGTTTATCTGCTTGGGTTTTACCACTCAGCTCCCGATGAGGCTAAACTGCTCTGGACTCCCTCATGGTCACGTTCACATTCTAAGGGGAAATTTATTACAACATTTAAAAAAAAAAAAAAAAAGAAAAAAGAAAAAGATTTTGTCCTTCTGGAAGAATCTATCCAGAAGGTCCCTTTATTGGGCAGCCTTGGATATATCTTTGCTGGATCTGTTGTACTTCATGTGGCTCTTCACAAGCTGGCCAGCAGCAAGAGCCGACATAAGAGAGAGCTCTCCAGCTAGAACAGCACCTGCTACAATGGTGGCCAGAAGCCTAGCATTTGCCCCAGGTGACTCCAAGCTTGCACCCTTGACCCCAAGTAGGTCCAAGCAGGCTGCCTGAGAGGCCAGCTGAGTCCCACCCCCAACTGTACCAACCTGTATGAGAATAAAGCACCATGGAACTCTTATGTATAAATTACCATCAAAAAGAACTTTATGTATAAATGGAGATACAGATGGAGTTGTGTACAGAAGTAAAGAACCAGTAATTTTAGAAGAACTAGAAGATCTACTCCCAACCAAACCCAAATAGAAATAGAAGAATCTCTACGATTCAAAAACATGACATATAAAACCATAAACCAATAGAGGTTTAAAAATGATAACGTTCCTAATTAGAAATAATAACAAAGATAAGATAGAGAATGAGAATATTAAATTGCTACATGACATGATGGTTGTGAATCCTAAATTCAGATGGTCTTGTCAAGAAATTAAGAACTTGTAACATAGCAGAATCCTGTAAAAAATTATCATGTCTCATAAGTGAAAAGAGTGTTTTTTTGGTAAACAAAAACACTGCCATGATGGTGGAATTTGAAGCAACTTGCAAGAACACGAGATGACTGCAACGGGATTGATCAATATAAAAAGCAAAGAACAGGATATCATAATTACCTCGATGGATGGCATGGTCACTGAGACGTGAAGATCCTTTCCATCATTCACAGCTTCCATCATGGTGATACAGTGAGAACTCTCCACATTCTGTGCAGGATCTTGGCCCGTGGCTATGAAGACAGCAGACACGATGTTGCTGGCATGAGCATTGAACCCCCCAAGAGCCCCAGCCACAGCAGATCCAGCAAGATTCTTGATCATGTTGAGTTCCACAAGTGCTGGCACAGTGGTCTTGAGAACTTTCTTTACCACATCCTCCTCGATGGTTGCCTCACAAACTACCGATTTGCCCCGTCCTTCAATCCAATTCACCGCAGCAGGCTTTTTGTCGGAACAGAAATTACCTGGTCGGTGCCACAAGAGAAACATGAGATCCAATAGAAAGGCAAAACAAAAAAAATAGACATTTCACATATAAAGTTTTCCTACTGATAGTAGAAAGTTACTTCATATGACACCGGCTGGGTTGTTTCCTCATAAACTTCCATATTAAATGGCATTCGCATGAGCAGAACTGCATAAGTGAACAACTGACATTTCGAGTCACCTAATTGGTGAACTACTATCTACTAAATTTCGAGGTACATGGTGGAATATGTTGAGAACCACGACATGGACAGATATCAACAAAATAACTTTAATAATATGGACCCAAACAGGTCCTTGATAGTTGGAATAAAATCTCCTGGATCTCAATGTTAGTGGTCAGATATAAAGACATACAATATACTGTTGCAATCTGGACATGACATTGATGAGCTACGATTACAAGCCTAGATCCCATGCCATGATTACCATGAGAAGATCTCACAGAATAACTTAAAGAGTTTTGTAATGGACACTGGTAGTAAAATGTAGGACTACAACTAGAAATCGACAACAAAGTTCCAAAGACGGATAAATTCAACATGTTACATCTCAGCAGTGTACATAAAGTTACATAAGAGCAGAGATAACAAAGGATAAACACGAGCGTAAACACAGAATTCTACCCATCACATGAGGTTTTCTTGATCTTACCTTTTCCCCTTCAATCAATTGATAACAAAAGAATTGTATAAAGTGAAAAGTAAAGTGCCTTACTATAAGAACAGTCAGGTATCATAATCAGTAATATAGAGAAAATATCTCAAGCAAATTCTCTAAAAACCATGATTCTCCATCCGGTATGATATTTATTTGGAGTTCACCATTAAGTTCTGTATCTGTTGCTAATTCAAACTAAAAGAAACTTCGACCCAAACAAGTGCACAGATTAGAGCTTAGTCAGGGAAAAAGATCCAACCAGATATGCTAATCACATCCATGTCAGGGAAGTCACCCTGCAGATAATCCAAGACATTCTGGACACCCTTCGACACCATGTTCATCCCCATCGCATCTCCGGTGCTGCAACTAAATCTCATGTAGAGGTTCCTCCCAGCAAGCGCACATTGGATCCCCTGGAGCCGCGCAAATCTGCTGGACCTGCAAGTGTTATAGGGAAAAAATGGAGATTTTAACCTCTACAATGCATGAATCAGCTTGTATAAGAGGAAACGTGCCAGTAAAATGACGCAAAAGATTAAAACGCACGAAAATTACCACTTAAGAATTTTCTTTTCAAACTTATATATCACACAGATGGTGTGGAACGAGAGGGAAGAGTCGTTCTGCAACATCAACTAGCACAGAGAAAGAACGACAAGAAAATACTCCACTAACATGAAAATCATAAGCCAGCCTTCACGGAAATCATGGAAAACCAACGGTAAATTATATGAAAGGATACAACGATCAACAGAAAGTACAAACATGTTAAAATGATTCCACAACTCATACAAAAAGATTGTTATAAAACAAAGAACGAATAGAAAATTGTTAAAGAGCAAAGAAAAGACCAGTCTCGATTATAAACCAGACAACGAAAAAAGAAGCACGACAAGAATACCACAGAAGCCCATCGACGAACATAACTCAGACATCCCCAATGCAATACTCAGACACTTCAAAAATAACAAAGAAACCAACACTGAAAAAAATAAAGCCAATCTCTTTCCATGACAAAATAAAAATTCCAACAACTTCCCAAGCAAGATCCAAACTAAAGTCCGAAAAACGCGGAAGAAAGGCAAAGAATTCAAAATTGGAATCCAAACAAACAAAGAAATGGACAAAAGGAGAGCCTACCTGTTGAACACAACAGCAAGAGTCTCGAAATTGCTCGGCTCTTCCAAGAAGGCCTTGAGCTCTGCGGCCCTCCTCGCCGACGGCAGCCTCACCGCCGGCGCCCGCGTCATCCCGTCCCTCAGAACCACGCTCGCGGCGCCGCCAGACTCCGCAATGGCCTTGCACCCCCTGTTGGTGCTCGCCACGAGGCACCCCTCGGTGGTAGCCATCGGCACGTGGTACTGTCTTCCGTCCAGTACCAGAGGCCCGGCGATCCCCACCGGCAACTGGACGTAGCCCACCGGGAGCTCGCAGCACTGCCCTAGAATCGACCCGTAGTCGAATCCATCGAGCGGGAGCCCTTCCAGGGATCTTCCGGTCATCCTCCTCAGCACCTCCCGCCGGATCGCGGCGGCGCGGTGGCAGTCTCCAAGCTTGGATTCGAGAATGTAGGAGGGAGTCTTGCCCGCAACGACGGACAAGATGATCTCCTCGTCCTTCTCGGTGACGGCCGGCATTTTCTCGGGGGCAGGGGCGGCGTCGCAGAGGAGGGGACAGGGGGCTGGGGTTGGGGCAGCGGCTGGGGGGGCGGTGGTTGGGGCTGGGGCGGGAGAGTGGGTGAGAAGGAAGTCGTCCTCGTCGTGCGAGGAGACGATGGACTGGACGAAGGCGATACCGAAGAAGGAGATGAGGTAGATGAGGGAAGCGACGAGGCCGACGACGGCGAGGAGCTCGGCGAGGCCAACGACGTGGAGCGGCGTCGACGAGCGGATCTTCTCGCGCCACCGCCGCATCAGGAAGACAAGGGAGGCGGCGAAGAGGGCGGAGAAGAGGAGATTCGTGTGCCGGATTGGGAGTGGGAGGGCGTCCGACGCCTGGACCCGGGCGGCGCCACCGACGGAGGCGGTCTCCGCCTGGTTGGCGGCGGTGGCCGCACCGCCGGTCTTAGGGAATCTCCGGCGGACGTCCATTGGGGAGGCGGAGAGGGAAGCGAGAGAAGCGCAGCACCGCACCGCGTTGGGTCCTTGGAACGCGGACAGCCAGGGGCCGCGCGGCTGGGTATTTAATAGGTGGAGAAGGCTAGGGTCACCACCGGTGAAACCAACCTATATTTCTGTGTTATTATTAATAACTAGGTAAAAAATAATACCCATGTTAGAAAACCACGAGGGATCGGACACTTGGAATTTGGATTTTTTTTTAAAAAAATAAAAAGAGGTGTCTGCCATGTTCAATTACTCATGGCATGGGGTATCCTCCCCCCCCCCCCCCCCCCCCCCCACACACAAAAAAAAAAAAAAAAAAAAGAAAGAAAGAAAGAAAGAAAGAAAGAAGAAGAAGAAGAAGAAGAGAGAGAGAGAGAAATGGGATTGGTGGAGAAGGATGTAAGGCCATTTAATTGCTTGTTGAGTTTGCTGTGGGTTTGAATTAGGTCAATGATGAGTACCCTTTTAGGAACCAAAGAAAAGAGTATATATTTTTTTATGTAGACAGGTGATCATACTATTTTAATATGATAATAGTTCTGAAGATCAAGTGATAGTCCTAAAAGAGTAGAGAATATCATCATCCTAGCATCATGACCTATCCGAGTGCTCGACCACAAATGAGGCAACCTAGTCGGTTGCACTATTCGTCTTCCTGTAAACATGTCGAACTGGTGCAATCATCAGTGGATCAAGAGATTGTCAAATATTATAGAGAAGGGGATAACGTGACACAGCTTAGTCCTGTCCTGAATCCATCCGATAATAATGGATGAATCTTCCTCAAAATGAATCCTTGCGGCACGCAGCTCCTGAATGGTCCAGGTGATGCCTGCCCAAGCTACTTTTAGCTTAGCCTCAGGAACCTAGGACTTATATAGGAAAGAGCCTCCAGCAGCCAACAACCTACCCTCAGCATCACAAATGACAAATACTGCAACTCCCGAGGCATCTCTAATACTACCATCAAAATTTATCTTGACGAAATCCAGAGGGGGCTCCCAAGAAATATAGATAGCCCTCCAAGCTGCTGCCAAAGCAGCAAGGGAGTCCCAGAAATCCGAGACCGCAAAGGCAGTAGTAATAGTGTCAAGGTGGTGATACTCCATAGCTATGAACATGGCATTACGAAGAACCCGGTAAGCCGGAGTGAGAATAGCCTCAAAGACAAAGCTGTTCCTAGACAGCCATATCTAGTAAGCAATATAGGCAGAGATACCACCCATCTCAGCCGAACAGTACCGGAGCATATAAAGGAAGGAGCACAACCAGGATCCTTTCTCTTGAGCCCAGGGCCATCTCCCTGCCAAAGCCAAATCGATCTCGTCCGAGGGCAGCGCAAGATCACATGCTCAATAGACTCCACCTCAGAACCATAGACCGAGCAAGTTATTAAAAAGTCTATGCCTCTGCGCTCGAGCAACGCCCTCGTGGGAAGATGATCCCAAGCCACCTTCTAAAAAAAAAGGTACACTCTCGGATGAACAGGCAATCTCTAGATTTGGGCAATAGAAATCCTCATCTCAGATGGATACCTATACATATTGGAAAGGATACTAGAAAGAATCCTAGGGAAGCAAGAGTGGCCCCATACCTTCAGATCCTGGCAACTATATGTCGGAATCACCATGGTAAGGATGCAACCAGCCAGCTGGCTTTCGAATAATCTGGTAACCTCCTGAGCTCTCTAGCTCCTAAATCATCACTCATCAACCGAGAGACCCGAAGATCATTGACAAGGCCAAGCTCACAAAGATGGGCCACCTGGAAATATGTAAGCAAGAGATCCATGCATTCTAGCTCATATCAACCATGGACCCATTTTCAATCAAGTACCTGATCTAAGGTAATACATCAGGAGGCAAGAGTGGTCTCACAATACTTTTGTTGCGTTATGCTGATTTCATGCTAGGTTAACTTTGGGATGATTCTAAGCTGGAGTTGTATGATCTAGTTTTTTTTCCTTTTTAATATTGGCAATGCATTTGATTTAGTTACCTAAAACATGTTTATTATCCTACAATTCTTTTTCATAGTTAACTCAAAGATCATAAATCTTATGTATATGAGTTATTGGTGAAATACGATGATGTTAAGATTATTATCTAACATAAGCATGTTTATTTTTTATAGTTCTAAAATAATATTTTTTTTAATTTATATTATTAATTTTATAAAAAAATTTAATTATACGATGCATCCAAACATCTTTAAAGCATTTCATTTGAGGGGGAAAAAAAAAAGTTCTTATCTAGTACTCTCTCTCTCCCTCCTCCTCCTCCTCCTCCTCCTCCTTCTTCTTCTTTTTTTTTTTTTTTTTTTTTTTTTTTTTGCTTTTGGTAAGAGAATCGGTGGTGGCTCGATTGACTTGTTTTAAATCGCGGTGCATCTTTATAGAAAGGAAAGAAAATATATTTTGTCACGGTCCGACGGATAAAATTATCATTTTAGACATCAGAACTTGCCTAAAAACAATAAAATTTGAGTCTTGTGGCCAAATTCAGGTTTGGAGATGGAGTTGGTTAATATATAATCATGGCTTAGATGCATTTCACCCAGATGCTATTTAATATTTAAGTTGTCATTATGATAGTGATACCTTCACTCATTTGTGCGTATAATGCATTTAAAAAAAAAGAAAAGAAAACGGTACTTAACAAAGTAATATATTTTGACAAATAATTTAATTTTTTTATCCTATGCAATAACCAGCATCTTTTGCTAATATATAAAGTTTTGGGGTTTTCTAAGCCAATTTATAAGGACTTATTCGATGAGGTTTTTTATTTATTTTTTTCTTCAATTTCTTCTTCTTTTTTTTTTTTCATACCACTCTTTTGGAAAAATATGGTGGGTCGAAAGTGTTCTAATCCAACCCAACAAGATAAAGCTTGTCAGATCCCTTACGACTCTGCATGAAGCCTTCCTTTCTCTCTCTCCCTAAAATAAAATAAATTTAATTTAATTTTTTTTATTAAAAAAAAAAAAATACTCTCCTTATCAAAGCACATCGAATTGCTTAATTTTTTTATCAACCCCCAATGTCCATGACTTAAAACAACTATTATTAAGAGCGAAATCAAGCTGGACTTGTAAAATTCTTTTACGTTCGATTATAGTTGTGGTAATGTCATAGCGATTTGTCATGCATGGGTCTCAAAGTCCAACATGAAAGTTGACGTACTCGAAGGTCTCGATGGATAAGCTCCATCATGGTAGGATATGTATGCCCATCAATACACTTACATAATTTTATTAAATCTACACTGCTTGTTTCGATAGCAATTTTGTATAAGAAATTATTACAGAGAGAATGCAGAGAAAATAATTAATGATCTCAGTAATGGAAGTTAATTAATTTCCCAGTCCCCCACTGTCCCAATCTAATGGATGTCACTTCCATCACTGCTATCCCAATCTTGGGTAACAAAATTGGTCAATTGTAGATATACGGTTCTGTGAAGGACCTGACATGCTATCCCGGTGAAGCATCTCTTTTTGGTAAAGTTAATAGCTTGGACATTTAAGAGGTTTCGAAATTGAAACAACGCAACTCGACTCACTCATGCATTTGCAATAACCATTAATTAGATTTGTCAATCAGCGATTGATGGTATTAGATGAGAATAATCATAGCAATCGCTCTTGGCAAAGGTTTTTTTTTTTTTATACGAACCAAAAAGGAATAGGAGGGGATAAATTTCGGTGTAGCTATCTCGCAAGTCCTCATCCCGTCAGGTAATGTTCGATACTGACACCACTAAGATAGGTAATGTTCGATACGAGACGCTCAGATTTGAGCAGCCTGACACCACTAAGACACCGGTCAGTAGATCGAGGACAAAGGGAGACACCGGCCAGTAGATCGAGAACAAAGGGAGATCCTGATCTCTCACTCATGCCAACTGTCGAGGACTCCAGAAAAATCCTGAATTTAATCGAGTCATCCACGGAATCATGTCTCGAATCATCGACCTGTTGGTAATGAGACAAGACCTCTACCAACCGGACTACCATCTTAGCGGTATGGCAAAGATCTTTGATCGATGTGGTTTTGAGAATTATCAGACATGATCTTGATAATCGACAAATCTAGTGTTGTTGGACAAGTACTATACAGTAAGATGCATTTATAGGGTGTTTGTAGGACCGAGCACCACATGCTGCCATTGTCGTTCATGCAATACGTTAAATGAGATTTGGTACTTGATATATAAATAGCTATCCTATCTAATCTAGGGCATCCATCAACAACTTGGTCATGAAACTTGTAGGTCACCCAAAGCATAGTAAATGTGTCACAGGCGTTGGTGTGCTTTTTTGCATGCATCTAATATGCTTGAGCTTGTTGGATTCTTTGTAACCTTCGTTTCCTTGATGAACGCTGATGGAGTTCTCTTCCTTCTCTTGAGAGAGAGAGGGAGAGAGAGAGAGAGAGAGGGAGAGAGAGAGAGAGAGAATTTTGTAGATGTAAGAGAGAGAGAGAGAGAGAGAGAGAGAGAATTTTGTAGATGTAAGATAAAGGAGGCAAGAAGAAAATAATGGACCCATCATCCCAAGTCCATTCCCATCTTCCAACCACCAACATCTCAATCTATTAAAATCAGGCAAGATCATGTGGGGGAGGTATGGTGAAGGAAGGGGCACTGGCAGGGTGGTGGTGATGGTATTGAAATTTTAATTTAAAAAGAATTTAAAATTTTAAAATATTATTATTTAATTCAAATAAATTTTTAATATATTAATTATTATTTTTATGTGGTTTTAATTTCTGGTCATTGGGTTTTAATATGGATTTTAATTTTCTAGCCACTGGGCTTCTAATTATAAGCTTTAATAGATTAGTACAAGACCAGACGAACGTATCGATAGCTATAAAAGGTTTTCTTGGATTCTTGTCTAAGTAGCTATCTTTTTTGAATTTTTTTCTCTTCTTTCAAGAGTTTTTTTAATATTTCTTTTTATTTTTAAGTTTTTGTTGGGTACTGAAAGAATTTTTTATCAACCTCTATCACGATCGTGCTTGCAGGCAAAAGAATTCCGATCATATCTTGGAGTGGTATTTTTAATTATTTCTGCACGAAGAATGAAGATATGCCTTAAACAATATCCCGTAGGATTCTAAGTTTGATTTTAGTTTTGTAATTTCTTGTAAGTATTTTATAATTTTTTTATAACTAAATTTTTTATTAGTTTTTTTAAAATACATCCATATTTTTTTAAAATATTGTTCTAATATTCTAAGACATATTTCTAGATTATATTGTATTAAGAAGCTAACACAATATTAGATATTGATATCTCGATAAACATGAATAATTGATGATTAAGAAATATGAACATATTCAAAAGATATATATGCATAATGTTTTTTTATAAGATTAGTGATGTTAAGCCATGTTAATCCAATTGGCTATATCATACGCAGTAAATGTTGGTGTCACGCTTCGAATCCAAATCTAGGATCGGCTACGTGACCGGCCGCACAATCCTAGGTATCATCCTAGAGATCATGCCAGGCCTAACTTTCAATACAATATCCAAACAGTGGTAAGGAACAAAGCTCCTACATTATTTATTATTTCTAGAGTTTTCCATAAAGGTTAATAGATAAATAAAATATAAATAAAATATAAATTCAGGATTTAACATCTAAATTCTAGCTCCTCACTGACTGGTTCTAAAATCCAAATGATCTTTGATATCTGAAACAAAAATATAGAAAAACAGGGGTGAGCTACACAGGCTCAGTAAGTTATCAACACCTCCAATATATATACACCAATATGCCACTACTAACAATAAGCATAACACATCATACAACAAGATGTCCAGCAATATAATAATATAATCAACAACATGATGCAAATGTGTACACTTAAATGCAACCGACACAGACACGACACGACTATGGATGGCCAACCATTTACTCTACTCTCCTAGTCCCTCTGACTATGGCCACGATCGGCCCGTGGCTCGTCCCGAAAGAGACTAGATCCTGTGTCACATACCGCTCAACAGTCATGTGCCAGCAATAGCCCTGCTGGAGGCCCAAAAGGAAAACTAGCTCTGAGTATCACACGAGAAACATGCATCCTCTGCATGTGCCTGCCATGCATGGTTAAAATAAAGCAACTAACTCCTGTGTCACATACCGTTCAACGGTCATGTGCCAGCAATAGCCCTGCTGGAGGCCCAAAAGAAGATTAGGTCCTCATATATCATAGTCGGACTAGAGAGCACCCACACCAACACAATGCATCCACACCAATACAATGCACGCAATCCAATGCTATCAAATGCAGATATATTACGTATATTTACTATTTCATAAATATATACATATTGGCATATAATATTAAAGGTCAAGATAACTTATCGAAGAGCATCCACCAACTAGTACAGTCCAATGCTAAACCGGGTCTTCCAAGGTTAACAATGATCCTGAATCACAAATTAAAAAGAAATTAAATAGAAAATTACTAAATTTTCTAGGACATCCTCAACTAACAATTCTTTTCTTCTCTTCCTCCACCTTCCATTTTTTTTATTAATTATTATTATTGTCATTATTACATATATTATTTATTATCTCCAAATTGTACCTTTACTGGACCGGCCCATCACGGAAACAGGCCCGACCCAACACGGACATCAAAACCTGGCCCAACACTGTTAACAAAGAAGGGACTTGTTAACAGGGTCGAGCAAGCTTCCATCCCCCCCCCCCCCAACGGAAATCAGGAGAAATGGCGGCGATCTTCACGATCGACCCCGGGAAAGATCGCCGGAAGGGAAGGGACCGGCGGTGCGACCACCGGCAGCCATCCGGCCAGTCGCAAAAGTCCGAAATGAAGCCCCCTGTTAACAGAGCCAACCCCCTTTGTTAACAGGGCTGACGACTCTCCACGACGACTGCCGGAAGGAGGGATCGACGGCGATTATCAGGATCGCCCGCCGAGAAGAAGACTGGAAGAAAAGGAAGGGACCGGCGACGATCAACGATCGCCCAGCCTCTTCCCAAAATCCCAGAGAAAAGAAATAAACAAAAAAGAAAAATAGGATGGACTCCTCCCTCCTCTCATCGATCACCCCTACACAAACCATGCCCAAGAGAAAACGGGGAAGGACTTACCGGCGATGTCGGCTTCGAGTCGCGACGATCACCGGAGGAGAACGGCCTTCGGAATGGCAGAGGCACCAGGAAAGGGGGTATTCCGACGAGATCAATGCCGATCTCGAGCGTCCACCGGAGGAGGAGGGTTCGGATTGTGCTGAAGCACGCAAGGAACCCCCGATCCCAGAGAAAAACCCTTATCCCCCCGTGCCGAATGACCGGCTTCCTGCAACTTCCACCGTTCGTTCCGAAGTCCGGTGCCAATTGAAATTCGAACCGAAGTCGATAACCCAGTTGCCAACTTCAGCCCAAATCCTCCTGGATCGAGCAGCCAGATGGGCTGGGCCTCACAGTTGGTATCATAAAAGTGAAGACAATTCATTTATAAGCAAGAAATGTTTTGTGCCTCTCGCATGAAAATATAGTCCTTCAAATTGTCTAGCTAATTTTTCCTTTTCATGATTCTTTTCAAGGCATAGCATTGCCGTTGCTTTCCTAAATTTTTGAATAGGTTATAACTTCTTCTTTTTTTTGAATATGATACTTTAATTAAAGAACTAATTGGGCTATATTAGTTTGAACGTGTAGGCCAGGATATTGCTATGTTTGCTTTAAAAAAAAAAAAAAAACTCAAGAATAAGTTGTTTTTGGAGTTGAATGAATCTTGAGTAGTACAAAGAAAATCAATTCTCTAGCTATTTTCTCTTTCTTAATACCACCGAACTTTTCTTGTATTTCTTTCAAACTCAACCGAACCCTTGCCCCCCCCCCCCAACAAGTTGACAATGCTCCATGCAACATGAATTGATCTGACTAGGATCTAACTTGATTGGACCTAACCATGCTAGATCTGATCCAACACAAGTCTGCCTAACCTAGCTGAACTTAAACTATGTCTAAATTAGAAATTGTGGACTTAGGTTCCAGATTAGTTGGCTGCATTTGATGCAAGATTAGTGTTGGGTAGCTTAGAAATTTGGTTGGTTATCGATCAGTGATAAATCATATTAATGAAATTTTGTTTAATGACAGCCATTATATATAAAAAGTAATAAGTGTTATTTGACATTTTTCCTTTTCTTCGATAAAATTATTATTTATAAATATCAAATTTGTATAATAATTTTAATATCATTATTTTCCATTATTACTATCATTTTTTTGCTATAATAGTCATCATTTTAATACCAAATAAAAATCCTGCTTTTTTAATTTATTCATGATTGCAGTTGTGAAATTCTTAAATGTTCTATTATGATAAAATTATACTATATAATTTAATGCATACCTTTTCTAAGTATGTATTCCAATTCACATGGGGGTGGGGACAGTCGATTGTTTGAGTATCCAGTATTAACGGAGTCTAAAATTAGTTTCCATAAAAATCAACCAAGATCTCTAAGATCTTTCAATGATGCAGAAGCAACTTGTCTACGAAAATAGTATCAGAGAAGCCATCTTAAATCTATCCAACGAAATGATGTTTTTAAGTTAGCTTCAATTATGTTCTTTGTTAAGTATGAATAATATCCATCCACACCATCAATACCAATCATAATACGATGTGTGTGTCACCGCAATTAGGCCTGAAACTAAAATATATGCCTCATATGTCATGCTAGTTATCCTGTAGCTACCATGTAGCATGACAAACACAGCATGAACCTGCCAAAGCTGTTTGAGATAAAAAAAACTTATAAAGTAAGGTGCAAGAGATCTGAAACAATTAAGAGCTCTCATAAAAAAATATTACATGTAAGGCCCAACCAACTACAGATGCATTATAAATGCAAGCAACTCAATTATTTCTGACTTTAAGTACAGCATGGCAAAGGGAGCACATAGGAGGCTAATAACATTCTTAATTAACCATCAAGTCAAAGTATTGTCAGACTAAAATTGAAAATGTAAATGAAATAATGTGCCATTACAAATAATAATAATAATAATAAATTATATGTTATTATAGGACAAATAGTGGTCAGAAATGGTATAGTATACATTCTCTTTTGTAACTGTAACAGCAAATATGTTTGCATACATGTATTCTTGACATTTTACATTTTACATAATTTTTAACTATTTTCCTTTGCCTAGTTTTATATGCCTTTGTTTGTTTTGGTTCATTCATAATGAATTATTAATCAACAAATATTGCTCATCAACTCGAATCCACTTCGGTGACCAGGAATTGATCTATCAAATAATGAGAGAGTTATGCAACTACTTCTTAATCTGATACCAACCCTATACATTAGTATTGTATTGTCAGATAAAATATATTTAAAATGAGATAGGGCTTGTCCCGAAACCTAAGCCGGTCGGTAGGCAAGAAGGCTTGCTTTGCTAGCATGGCTTAAATTTATGTAACTAATAACAAACCCTTGATGATTCCCTTAAACTTGAAAGCCTGAACCAAGAGAAGATTGTGATGGTTGATACCAGAGATGGCATTGAATAAAACAAAGAGCGAAACAGAAACAAATATGCTGCTGTGATCGGTCTTATATTTTCTTGCAAACTTCTCATGTTAGATAAAGAAATAATAAGATTGTATTTAAGATAAAGCAAGCGAAGTAATCGGACATGGTCCACCACAGGAAAATCATAAGTATAATGCAGAAGAGAAAGGACATGCCTAACTAGATAATTGGAATTAGAGCCATCCAAGCTCTTAATTTTTTTTTAAAAAAAATAATGCTAGCATTGCCGTCTACGTAGATTCTATTTTAATGTTGGATTAGCATCATATTAGTTTCTTGATCACAATCTTGAAAGTACACCTTAGTTTGTTATAACGAAGCTTTAAAAAATACATATGTGATTAAAGAAAGCCAACAAAATTTTATTGAAAATATTATAAATAACTCACAGATGATTGCAAAATAAGAATACCAAACTTGGAAGCATACAAAGCACCGTTCCAAGATATATTTTTGTTTCTTATATGAAAATGATCGGAAACACCGTTCCAAGATACAACCAGGATTCTCCATTTATGAGCACGGCGATGGTGGTATTCGATAAAGACTCTTTCACCGTACCCATCAAAAGGATTTTGAAATAAGAAAAAAAAAATTAAAGGAGAAAATATTGGAGAGGAAAGTACTGAAAATAAAAATAAAAATCTATATCTTTAAGTCTCTAAAATAATTTTTTATAGCCATCCAAAATTTGATTGTTCAAATTTTTATTGGCCTATTAAAATTTAATTAGATATCTAATAGTCAGAAAATTAAAACTCCGATAATCAAATTATTACAACTTCAATAGTCAAATTATTAAAATCTAATGGTTAAATAATTGATATAAAAAATTAATTATTGAAGGGAATTTTAAATTTTTTTCAACACTAACATATGATTCCACCTATGGCAATAAGGTGGATGGTATTGGATCGGTATTACATAAAAAAATAAGACGTTGTTCTGGTCCAAATGTTGGACTAGTATTACATCGAAAGGAAAACAAGTCTTATCCCTACTCATAGAAGTTGCTGCAATGGAAAACAGGATATAGATAGGTTAGGCTCCGTACACTAGTTCCTTCATTCGAACTCACAAGGCCTCCCTCCGAACATAGAGGCTTTTACCAACTTGGTTACATATTTGCACTTCATATCGAATAAAGTTTGCATGACGTCATTTAGATCTTTGAAGTAAAGATTGAAGAATTGGCATAGATGATGCATCGATGTTGAATGTTATGGCACCAAGTCAAGTCAGAAGAAAGATACTTAAGGGACAAGAAACGTTTTCTTACAATGCTCTTAATTTGTGCACGGAACTGGTAGCTTTGTCGTCCAAATTCTGATCCAAATTCAAAGTGTATAGCATTCAAATTCTACAGAGACAACCTTGCCATCCATTGTTTATTGAAGGTTTTTTTTTTTTTTTTTTTTTGTTGTTGTTGTTGTTGTTGTTGTGGTGATGCGGGTCTGAATTATAAAATGTGGTAGGTTTCGATATGTTCTTAAAGAATGCTCAGCTCGGTCAACCGGATGCCATTTCATTTCAGAAGATTCGAGTCTAAACTTTCAATGATGCATGATACATTGGAGTACATGTCACTCTAGCTAGCATTCTAATTAGCTCAGATCATTTTGTCACATCCTGACCAACCTTTGATTCGAAAGCAGGGATGTGTAGATCATTTTGATTCCACATGATCACATATTTTATGCTGCTGGATGGTAACTTTTCTTGGTACATTCTCCAGTATACGTGGATGATACAACTTCGCATGAGCAAGGAGTGTCCACACGATACTTTCCTCCATAAATGTTGAGATGGAAAGGTAGCACTGTCCTGGTTCTGAAGTTTTAGTAGATAATCCAATGCTCTCTCATGAGTGGATTGCATGCTTTAAGTTGAAGTCATCGAAAACCCAGGGCCCTTCTTCAAGCATGGTTGAAAACAAAAGTAAAAAGAAACAAATACATAAGTAATGCAGCAAATCTAAGCATATATATATATATATATATATATAAGCTAATATTTAACAAATCTACCATGAGATGAATGGTGTAGCAGATTGGATTACTTTTTTCATAGCATTACACCCGGATGATATTCTCTGGACCGATGTGTTATAGGATGTACTCATATATGATTTATATTGAATCGTCTATCTTAAATATATATATATATATATATAAAAGAAGGTAGAAAGTGATACACGACAAGAATGCATCGAAATGAGATTTGGATCTCGAGTCCTTGGCAAGTGGGGAATGGTTTTAAGATCTGACAGAAGTGCATGAATGCAAAATCTCAGGAGGAAGTATCTTGCAAGGGTCACATGGTGATCTTGGATGGAGAAAAATAACACATACGTATTATATCTGAATGATTCTGATTCCTTTATCGCAGGAATGATACAGTTTAATATCAAATAGACGTATGGCACAAGTTTCTAAGCTTTTTGCCTCTAATATGGTTCCACTTTTTTTTTTTTTTTTGGTTCCTTAATTATTTTTATTTATTTATATTTTTTTACAGGAAAGAATAGCACTTCCCTGTGGATAAAAGGGAGACAAAATCTTGCAATACCCTCTTCAGCAGGGATTGGAAATGAGCTGGGCTGAACCAAGCTACCCACCTATTCAAATCCGGTTTGAATTTTTCCTTTTCTTTTTTTTCTTGGCACTTTATAGGTTGGATTCAGGCCTGAAAACTTTTAAAAAATTTCGATCCGAACCTGATCCGACCTCGAGCTCGAGCCTGCTCGAATTATCCTCTTGGACTAAAAATTTGGTTGGCATGAGCCTGGTTGAAGTTTAATTTTTCATTATTCTCTCATACTGTAGGTTTATAGTTTTTTTGAATGAAATGCAGTAGCTTCATATTAGCAATCATTTGATCATTAGAAAAATGTTTATCAAAAAGCAAATTAATAACACCATTGAAAATGTTAGTTCTATATTTTTTTAAGCATCTTTTTGAGCTGGATTCTATCTAAATTCGGGTTCCATTTTGGGCCTTGTTTTACACCCCCTTATTTCTTCTCCCATTCCTCTCTGCCCCAATCTTTGTTGCATCGGTCTATTTTACTTCTGACCTCCCATGGCACATCATAATAATTTAGGAACAAAGGGGAGGAAGGGGAAAAGGAATATGATGTTGGTGCCAGTACGACTACCATAAATTTCAAACACAAGATGCCTATGTATCATTTTCTTTTGATTTTAATAGAATTCAAATCTATTTGAAGGTACAAACACCTATTTAAAAGTATCGTGAGTGGTGGATTTAATTGATCACCACATGCCTTATAATATAATTTCTTCCTTGAGAGAGGGTAGGAGGCTGAGATTTGTAACCGTGCTCTGTTCTATTACTAACATTCCACACAAGAGACTTGGTTAGTACTGGACACTTGAATTTTTTTTGCCCTACATTTAGTTAAAGAAAGTAGGTCTGCATATATTTGCTAATGGTCGTTTTCTAACGACTACATACATCCTCAAAACTTCTCATCATGGACTATACTATACATCATGTATTCTAACTTATTTTGAGTCTGTTGGTGTAAATATCAGATCAAATTTGAAATTTCTTGAACCATTATTGGACAGGCAAAGCTAACTTCAAATCATCAATTTTCGGTATTAAACTAACTTAAAACTAATTTTCTAGCCATCCAACCAATCAACAAAGAAGAACTTGCCATCAATTGTTAGAATTTAAGCATCATTGTCCTCATATACCTTTAGGCTTAGTTTTGGAAATTTTGGTATAAACTTTTTAATGTTTAGTAGGTACCGGCAATTCCACGATAAGGCCAGATATATAAGTCTTGAATTTGTGTCTGAACAAAGTATTCTTAATGATCCCCTTATCATGGTCACATAGGTTGCATTTGGTGCATTGCTAGAAAATTTTCAAAAATAATATAGATTATCAGTAATATGGATTGCCAGCAGTATTGATTACTGGTAATATGGATTATTATATTTAGTGTATGCAGATAATGTTGCATGATGTAAAATCAAAATTTTAAAATATTTGTAAATCAAATCTATATTTTATCCATTTATTAAAAATATATATTTTTATATTTTATATTAAAAATATAAAAAATATTATTATATTAAATGAATTGAATATAAAAATTTATATATTAAATAGATGATATATTTAATATATTACTTAAATTTATTAAATAATATATTAAATTTATATATAATATAATATTATATAATATTTTAATATTATATTATATTAATATTATATATTAGATTATAATATATTATATTATATAATATTATATTATCATTCTATAATATTATAATATAATATAATATAATAATATTTTTATCATATTATATTATAAAATATAATATATATTATATTATTATAAAATATTGAATATATTATATTATATTATATGGAAGGGAAGAGAAAGGAAATATGAAAGAGTAATTTGGTAATCTAGATTATCTGAAATGTAGTAATCTGGATTACCATACTTCTCAGAGATAATTCAGATTATCTCTTAGAAAGTAATCAAGATTACGAGACGGATAGATTGTCATCCACAAAAATATACCAAACATAATAATATGATGGACTTCATTAATTTGCCGGTAATCTGGATGGATTGACCGCTACTAAATGCAATCATAATGTCATATAGCTCACCAAGAAACGTTGATCCTAGGTCATCAGAGCTCTACAAAATTGTTAAAGATCGGTAATCCGGCGCTAGTTTCGGCTTGATTTGAAATTATTACCAGAAAACGCCGGGATAAAGAGCCTTTCCCATGCTCCATTCCAATTCCAAACTTTGATGTTTCCCGGTAGTTTTATCCTTAATTAGCATATCATTCAATGATCTAGAATGTTGATAGATATTAAATTATTTATTTAAACCTATGCACAATAATGTCACATATTAGGCAGAGTTTGAAAAATTCCATTATTAACTTGAGCAAGAAGTTATTTCTAGTGGTATTGTCATAACCATGAAAGGCATCCTTGATCATTTTCTGGAAAAGTTACCTACAAAGTTCCTAAGTTTGCATTGTTATCAAGAATCATATCCATGTAAATGATAACATAACCAATTTAAAAGTTACTTTATGCTATCCATCAAAGGTCTCTTTATTTTCTCCTATCATTTGATCTCTTCAATTGTGGGGTTTGGAATTTCTTAAACTTGTACAGAGTGGTTGGGCATAAATATAACTCAAAATAATGCTAACCTGAAATTATTAATGATGGAAAAGTTACATCAGAAAATTGTACAAGCGTTCTCGCAAGCTCCATCGCATTCTATCACTCTCCACCAATCAAACAAATTCCACAGCATCCTATCGCATTCGTAAAAGAACTTCTTGGGAAAGGACCTTGTGAAAAGTCTTGGTCATGCGCTCACAGACTAAGCATTGTCTCCCTTCTAGATCTCCAAATAAGATCAAGAATTCAAATTCCGGTAAAATATCTCATAGGATACCGGGACATCCCAGTATGGAGTACCATCCCATATATTGGGATAGATATCCCATCAGCATCCCAACATTATAATCAAGACATCCTGGGATGTCCCTCTATCGAGATAGTGATGCATCCCGGTATATTAGAAAATCGGGATAATCTCGTGTCATAAAATTTAAAATCTTGAACAAGATAATAATATGTACAAGTCCACCGATATCTATTCCAAGTGAAATGGTAACATTTTTTTTTTTTAAATTTTTTTGCACTCATCATAGGAAGAATTTTTTTTCACTAAAATATTTTTTCCAGAAATCTAATATTTAAAAATATGATGTCTAAAAAAAAAAAAAAATTTGTTATGTTTAGTTAATCATTAAAAAATAATACATTTTAGAGCTGCTTATATTTGACTGAACATTATTTTTCTAGAAAAGTTATATAAAATATCCAGTATGCTTTTAATAAAGAAAAAAATGCCTTATTTCATCTTAAAAACTTAAAAATACTTTTGAAAAGAAAAATCAATTTCTAGGTGGTGGAAATTGAACTTTATCAGATCCTATATAATTCTTTTAGAAGATATAAAAATTTTATTTTCACGAAATGCTACTGTTTCATCTTTCTTTCTTTTTTTTTTTTTTTTTTTTTGAAAATCTTAACCAAACATGAATTTCATTATTTTATGCACCATATCATTCCCTTTTTCTCTGTCCACGCATCAAACAGATCCTCGAAGTAAAACTTTGGTGTTTTTGGAGCAAAAGTAAAGCCATAATGTATCGCTTTAACAAATTCCAAACCCCTCTACCATCAAATCAGGCTAGCAGAGAACGCGAGTCGTTCTTTTTTTTTTTTTTTTTTGATTAAAAAAAAAAAAAAAAAAAAAAAGGAGGAAAGGAGAGGGACAAGATCCCGGGCGTGGCTGTTTCCAGAGAAACCTGACTGTCACTAAATCCCTTATTTTTTTACAAATACGAAATGACAAGAATTTCAAAATTATTTTATTAATTTTTTTTATATTTTTTATTTTGAATTAATCTTCCATCGAAATATGTCTTCACAGACTCGAACCGCCTTTCTGGTGAGGTGACCACCCGTGCCACTCACGGGTGGCACGCGAGTCGGTCTTTGCCCACACCCTATGGGCGCTCCTAGAAAGTGCAAGGACGCATGGCAAAGAGTGTGCATTTTAATGGTATCATTACATGAAAAAAAGGTGTCATCCCCCACTATGATGATTTATTAATCCACGAAAAGATATCAAAACTACTGCAGCCAAACGGAACTTCATATATTCTATAATTTTTAACAAGGAAAATATCACGAATCATCTTCTTTTCCCTTCTCTAGATTCCGTCACATATACCTTTCGATTAGCCATCCGAACAAGTTCGTTCGGAACCATCTCAAACAGAGCAGTAGTATGGAGTCTTTTCTTGGCTTCGTAGCTGAATCGAATTGGCCTCATCCATCGATCTGAATTCTGATGTCCTCCATAGGAATCTTGATTAGAGAAGGCCAGGAATTTATTTAGTTCTAATCTGATTTCGGCGCTTTCATTTGAAATCTTCTTGAATAAATCATTTGAATTATCACGCACTCCATGTGAATTTGTTTAAATTATATTTTTGAATAAAATTCGATCTTACATGGAGACTTGTATGGCTAATCATAAACAACTTACCGTACTGAAGTAACAATTTTTTTTTAGAAAAAAATTTATACATTTTTTTTTTTTTTTTTGATTTATATGGATATATGTTTGATAGATTGGCTCGACAAATACGATTTTATCAAAAAAAAAAAAAAAAATCAAACTGATCTTTTGAAAGTCGCATTAGACCTGGGCCAACTTTGTCTCTTTCACCGGCCAATGTTGGGCTAGGCCAAATTGGGGTTGAGGGCTGTTGAGGTCCAATTGTTACTTGGACCTGGTCCAAAATCCCGCGGTGGATAAGACACCATATCACTCCTTGTGTTTTACCGACCCTTGATTGCACGTTATCCACCGTGCATATGTCCTACAGTTTTTCCAAAGTCCCGGTGGATCAGGTGCATACAATAATTTCTGGTGTTGGGGGTAGGTGTGACTCACCTCAAAATAAAAAATAAAAAATAATGGATGAAATTTGGAGAATAGTGATAGCATATTTTATATTATATATTATTAAAACTAATTTATTATTCATAATAATTATATAGGAGGATAATCAGTTATTTCTCCTCAGCAATATCTTGAATAAAAAAAGGGCTTCGATCAACTAAACCCGGTTCAGAGACATGTGTACCCAGGGTATAGCCTTATCATGAATAAAGTGATTAGATAAAACTTTAAGATATTAAATTATTCAGATAGAGAAAATGAATTTTAGCAAATAAACCCCCTGATACCCTATCCAAACAAGGCTGAAGGGTCATCCAAACCCTATATAGCTATACTTTCAAAAAGTTTCCGCAGAATATGCTATCCATGTCATGAGTATTGTTCATGTATATAAAACTTCTTTCTTTTTTATTTTTTTATAATTTTTTTTTTAAAATACAGACAAGCAGTCATACAACTTAGTATGCGAGCAATCTAAAAGGTTCAAAAAAAAAAAAGTCATGCAATGATTGTGGAAGACTATCACCTTGACATTAGTTTCAGTCTCCAGAATGCTCAATGATAAAGGATGTAATCCAGTTGATCTCATTGTTCGCTTTTCGAAATACGTGATAAATAGAAATCACCACAAAAGAATAGAGGGATCTCCAAATGTCACGAAAAAGCTGGTGGACCTCATGTTGCTTCGTCATGCCTTGTATCCAGCTGATAACAGTCATAGAATCTCTCTCGATGAAGATCCTCTCACACGTAGCTCCTACCTGACATAGATAATACCCGTCCAAATGGTTCTAAGCTTAGCTTCTAGGATACCAGGCTCAAAAAGAAAAGAGCTCTAACTACTAGTAGCCTACCATCCAAATCCTGAATAACATACCCTGGCATCACCTTGGCACCATGAACAACACATACTAGCAGCATCATTAGCGATGATACTTTGCGGCCATACAAACAATTCTCTGAAACATACGGTGTATAAGTATGATCTCTACTTTGAACACCATTCTGTTCCTATATAGCCAAATCTAATAAATGATATAAGCAAACTGACCGCCCACCTCGGTGAACTCTATCGAAGCAGATCTAGAAAGTGACTCAACCAAAAGTGGTGCGGACACCGGGCACAAGAAGAGATTTCAGCAAGCTTAGCTAGGTTCTTATTTGAGTCCTGTAATAATTTAGTTCTTATTTGAGTCCTGTAATAATTTAATTTTGCATTTGTTTTTTAAATTGAGTCATGAGTCAAGTCTCATTGAGTCCTGTTTAAATCAAATTCCATTGAGTCTTGTTTAAGTCAAGTTCGGGCCAGTCCAATTGCAAAATCATGAAGGGTTAGTGTCTAGTCAAAAGTCAAAGGGAGCATGGTCCATGGGTTCACCACCAAAGAAGCCACATCATCACATGAAAGCCACCTCCTTGCCACATCACAAGGAGGTTCAAATTCAAGGAAATTTGGCCAAAGAAGAGGGAATTTTGAATTGGCCAACCTCCCCACCCATCTCTCCTACATTCATGGGGATGACCCACCTTTCTAGGAGTTGCATTTTGAATTCAAAAATAAACAAGGCTGCAAAGAAATTATTATAAGAGTCCTTGGTTTTTGTAAAAAGGGTAAATGATGATGAATGAAGAAAATAGCCTTTCTTTTCTAAAGAAGTTTTCTTGCTTGTGATGTTTGGTACCCTATGAGAGGGTAAGGTGTGAGGCCTTGAAGTTTTGATATCCTGTAATCTACAACTCTCCCTCTCCACTCCAAGATCTTGCATGAATTCAGCTTAGAGAAAATCTTCCAAGAGCTTGCCAAGGGTTGCCTCATCAACAACTAATGCAACAAGGGTTTCTACAACAAACCTTAAAGTCATCCTGCTAAGGAGCCATGGAAGATTCAAGACAATCCTCCACAACCTCCTCCCATCTTGTTTCTTTATTTCTTTTATCCCAATCATAAATTCTCTTCCTAATCCCTCCATCTAATTTTGTTGCAGGATCCCCGGGTTTATTCTTGAGTTCCAAAGAAGGAGGTTGGATTTGCTAAGAACTAGAAAACCTACCTAGGGTAATTTCCTTATCATCCAGAATCCCCCCCTGAGTGTGTTATTCAAGAGAGTAGTTTAATGCCTGGAAGCCTTCTTATGAACTCTTTCAGATCTGAAATTGGTAAGGTGAATTAGCTCTAATCTGAGTGGTTTCCTAACCACTAAGATCCTTCTCTCTTAATTATCTTGAATAGAACAAATTTCAGGGTTTTGTGTGACATTTCAGAATTCCTTTATTTACATCTAGGTTCTTTGCTTTGAATGGCTAACTCTTATTGCTTTGTTTTCATTTGAGTTTTACTAATTTGATTAAGAGCATGTCATTCCAATTGTTTACCGCATCAAAAAGCCTTCAACCTCCTCTTAGGGCTGGCTCCCTACCATCCTCGGACAGCACAAGCTAACATGCTTAGTGGACTCATCCTCTAACTCGCTTACTGGATAAGATGCTAGCATATCCATGCCTTTATCCCTGAGAAGTGCACATGTCAGGAGGCGATCCTAGGCAACCTTCCAAAGGAGCAAGTGCATCCTAGGGTAGGTAGCCTCTTTTCAGATCCAAGTAGCCATGATCCCACTATCAGGTGAGATCTTGTATAGGTCAAAAAGGGCCCTAGAGGGAGTGAGGGCAACACGACTGGCCCCACACCCTTAGGTCCTGGCTACAATGGATAAGAAGTGGGATGGCAATAATCCTATTAGCGAGCTAGCTTCCAAACAGATAGGTGACATCCTATACTCTCCAGCCCTTATCGTCAACCATCAATAAGTCAGAAACTCAATGTTGGTCATCTATCTTCACGCTGACATAGGTGAGCCACTAGGATAGTGATATGCTGGAGATCCAAGTATCCTAACTCACATCAATCAAAGTTCCATCCCTAATCAACCATCTAACCTGGGCCAACATAGCAGGGTTGCAAGCACAAATCTTCTTCCAAAAGGAGCAGTTACAAGAAGTTTGAATATAGGATCCCTAGTAGAATTTTCAATGGGTTAGGTTCGAGTCAGAACTTAGATATCTAGATCTGAAAATGACCTTAGTTATCATACCCATACCCGAATACCTGATGGGTCTAGTCTTGAAGTACTAGACTCAAATCCTAATTGATCCCGGGTATCCGAACTAGGATCTGGGATCCGAAATGTACCCGAATGTGAGTAGGGCAGTGAAAAACGTAACTTGATGGAAATCTGAGATAGATTCATCTAAGCATTGCCAGAATTCAAGGCTCGAATGCGAGGAGGGCAGTGGCAAGGGATGATATTGGGGCACCACTAGAATCCGAGGCTCGGATGTGAGGAGGGCTGTGGTGGGGGATGATGTTGGGGCAGCACCAGAATCCAGAACTTGGATGCAAGGAGAGTTGCGACGGGGGACAAGGTCGAGGCACCGACAGAATCAAGGCTTGGATGCAAGGAGGGCTACAGTGGGGGACAGAATTGGGGCACTGAAGAAATCTAGGGCTGGCATGCGAGGAGGGCAGTAGCGGGGAACAAGGTTAGGGCACCATCAGAATCTGGGGCTCGAATGCAAGGATGGTAGTGGCGGGAGACAATGTTGGGGCATCGTTGGAATCTGGAACTCGAATGCGAGGACAACGTCTATGGGGGACAACATTAGAGAGCTAGAGAGATAGAGAGGGTCAATAGGTGGAGCAGCGAAGAAGTTAGAGGGTGAGGAAGGAGAAGGGGGAGGGGAGGAGGGAGAGGAGATGGCCGATCTAAGTGGAGAGGGCGGAGCCGGGGAGAAAGGGTAGCTAAGCAAGGGTTTCTCGCCCTACTACTACTACTTCCTAGGGCTATACAAAGGAATGGAATTAGGGATCAATCTAGGAAACAATTGGGAATCAAAATCTAGGAATTTTGTTCAAGTTGGGAGGCAAGTGGGGGAGTGGTGCCTGCACTTGACAAGGACTTTTTCCCTTCTCCTTCTAGGGCTTGATGAGGACCTGGGTGTTGCAAATGAAGCGAGGGTTCTCCTTAGCCAAGATCAACTTCACCATTTCTGGGTAAATAAAGGTCATGAACCCAAACATCCCTTCTATTAGTATGGGAACCTTACATCTTGAATTGGCCCACAAATATATATAATTATATATTATATTAGTCGAGTCTCGGGTCTAGATATTAAATATCCAAATCCTATCTATTTATATTATAGTTAAATAGGTCCGGGTCCCAATAAATGGATCATATGTTAGTACCGGACTTGGATCCATTGGATAGATATTCACAGATCTCGAGCCTAGACTTGGCATGTTGACGGTTTTAAACCCTGGCTCCATGCTTCGTAATGAGCCCTTATCATCTTGTTCTACAAGCAATCAGGCTAAAGAAGGTATATATCTTGTAGCATGTCTAACAATCAGTGCCTCCCTACTGATAAGAAGAGATTGAATTCCAAGACCCCATCCCTTATAGGCCAGTAGACCATCTTCCAAGATACTAGGTGTAGCCCATGACTATTATACCTGATATGGCTACATCACTGACGTGGGGCACGTGTCAGGTCCAGCTAGACACGGTCAGTACCACGTGGATTTTTTCTTTCAAAAGATCCCCATTCGGGAAGAAGTGCTCCTGCTCCTTCGCCAGGTGGGATCCGAAGATGGGTCCACCTCGACCGAAGCTGGCGGCCCCTCGCTCCCTCGCCAGTAGCACCCCAAGACGAGTCCACCTCTGCCGAGATCGAGCCGGGCCCTCCTGCTCCTTCGCCAAGTGGCACCCGAAGACAGGTCCACCTCGACCGAAGTCGAGCACCTCCCTGCCACTCCGCCAGGTGTCCACCCTTAAGGGGTCCACCTCGGCCGAAGCTGGCGGCCCCTCGCTCCCTCGCCGGGTGGCACCCCAAGACGGGTCCACCTCTACCGAGGTCGAGCCAGGCCCTCCTGCTCCTTCGCCAGGTGGCACCCCAAGACGGGTCCACCTCGGCCGAAGTCGAGCACCTCCCTGCCACTCTGCCAGGTGTCCACCCTTGAGGGGTCCACCTCGGCCGAAGCTGGCGGCCCCCTCGCTCCCTCGCTAGGTGGCACCCCAAGACGGGTCCACCTCTGCCGAGGTCGAGCCGGGCCCTCCTGCTCCTTCGCCAGGTGGCACCCGAAGATGGGTCCACCTCGGTCGAAGTCGAGCCTCTCTCTGCCACTCCGTCATGTGTCCATTCAAGAGGGGTCCACCTCGGCTGAAGCTGGCGGCCCCCTCGCTCCCTCGCCAGGTGGCACCCCAAGACGGGTCCACCTTTGCCAAGGTCGAGCCGGGCCCTCCTGCTCCTTCGCCAGGTGGCACCCAAAGACGGGTCCACCTCGGCCGAAGTCGAGCCTCTCTTTGCCACTCCGCCAAGTGTCCACCCAGGAGGGGTCCACTTCGGCCGAAGCTGGCGGCCCCCTCGCTCCCTCGCCAGGTGGCACCCCAAGATGGGTCCACCTCTGCCGATGTCAAGCCGGGCCCTCCTGCTTCTTCGCCATGTGGCACCCAAAGACGGGTCCACCTCGGTCGAAGTCGAGCCTCTCTCTGCCACTCCGCCAGGTGTCCATCCAGGAGGGGTCCACCTTGGCCGAAGCTAGCAGCCCCCTCGCTCCCTCGTCAGGTGGCACCCCAAGATGGGTCCACCTCCGCCGAGGTCGAGCCGGGCCCTCCTGCTCCTTCGCCAGGTGGCACCCGAAGATGGGTCCACCTTGACCAAAGTCGAGCCTCTCTTTGCCACTCCGCCAGGTGTCCACCCAGGAGGGGTCCACCTCGGCCGAAGCTGGCGGTCCCTCGCTCCCTCGCCAGGTGGCACCCCAAGACGCGTCCACCTCTGCCGAGGTCGAGCCGGGCCCTCTTGATCCTTCGCCAGGTGGCACCCGAAGGCGGGTCCACCTTGGCCGAAATCGAGCACCTCCCTGCCACTCCGCCAGGTGTCCACCCAGGAGGGGTCCACCTCGGCCGAAGCTGGCGGCCCCTCGCTCCCTCTCCAGGTGGCACCCCAAGACGGGTCCACCTCTACCGAGGTCAAGTCGGGCCCTCCTGCTCCTTCGCCAGGCGGCACTCGAAGACGGGCCCACCTCAGTCGAAGTCGAGCCTCTTTCTGCCACTCCGCCAGGTGTCCACCCAGGAGGGTTCCACCTCGGTCGAAGCTGGCGGCCCCTCGCTCTCTTGCCAGGTGGCACCCTAAGACGGGTCCACCTCGGCCGAGATCAAGCCGGGCCCTCCTGCTCCTTCGTCAGGTGACACCCGAAGATGGGTCCACCTCGATCGAAGTCGAGCACCTCCCTGCCACTCTGCCAGGTGTCCACCCATGAGGGGTCCACCTCGGCCGAAGCTGGCGATCCCTCGCTCCCTCGCCAAGTAGCACCCCAAGATGGGTCCACCTCTGTCGAGGTCGAGCCGGGCCCTCCTGCTCCTCGCCAGGTGGCACCCGAAGACGGGTCCACCTCGGTCGAAGTCGAACCTCTCTCTGCATCTCTGCCAGGTGTCCACCCAGGAGGTGTCCACCTCGGTCGAAGCTGGCAGCCCCTGCTCCACCGCCATGTGGCGCCCCCTGACGGGTCCATCTCGATCGAGATCAGCCCTACTCTGCAAAGCCTCGGGGAAGCAGAGACACGGGTTGTAAGGTCGCCACTAGAGCCGGCGCGCGCCGCGCCCCATAGGGGGCACCAGTATGGCCTGCAGTGACACGCGAAACCTCGTTTACACCAGTCAGACGGGGCTCCGCAACCGAGGAACGGAATCCTTGCGGGCAGGAGCCTGAAATGGCTGGAAGCCCACTGTCAATGCCTCGAAAGGAGAGCTCCAGCGCTTGGCCCAAAGCCTCACCAGTCTTCCCCCTTTTGTGACACATTGCGGACGAGGCGATCCGGCCACTTAACTCCCATACCCGAAGAAGAAAGGGGAGGAGAAGGTCCAGAGGTCTCAGGGAGCCCCCTGGAAGGAACGTGGGCTGAGGGCAGTTCGGCGGTATAAAAGGGACGGTAAAAATGGACGGAAAGGTAAGTCGAAAGAGGGATAAAACACTAAGAGAATGATCCTGGGAGGCCTCAAGAAGTCCTCAGGCGTGAGCTCGTTGAACTCAGCGCAGGAAGCCGGGCTTCAACTCCCCTCATCCCCGCACTTCTTTCGTTTACATATCCTCTAAGTACGGGAATCCTTCGGGAACCCGTCTTAGGGGATCTGTTCCATCTTGCCGCTCTCTAACTTGACCTTCGGAGTGCCCCCACTGGAATCCCCGGTCCGGGTCTCTGACTTTGTTTTGCAGGTCCGGGAGTTTGGAGATCTCGAGGTAAAAGAGTCCGAGACCGGTGCCAGCTCAAGAGCTACAGGCCACCGCGGTAAGATCGACAATAATACCAAACTAGAAAAATGAACTACATATACAACAAATAACCTTTAAATTTAAGAATTACACCAAATAACATATAGAATTATGAAAATGATTGCTTGATGTCGGCACACAGAGGAGGGGGGGTTACAATAGAAGATATAGATATAGATACAAACACTTTGATTTAGTTGTAGAATAGATAGTAGCTAAATTAATTTAATTATAACTTATATCTTTCCTTATTATCATGGAATAAAACATGTTCTCTAACTTTTCCAAAAAGTAATATTGGTTAATCTCCTGGGGGCCAATTCTTTGAAAGGTAAAACACTTACCAGGAAATCTGTATTTTTTTGGATAAGTATTTAAAAAAAATATTTAAATAAAAAAAATTATTTACTCACATTCTTTCATAGATTGGAAATTGGCTCTAGATTTTATTATTCATTTTTTATTGATTTTGGAGGAAATCCATTTTAGGCCAGTGATATGAAGTCCAAGTCAACAAGCCTGGTCAGATATCTCCATTATATGCTCGCCGAACATTCATCGGATTAGATCCTTCAAGTTCGATGGGCAACTTGACATGCTGGTCGTATAGCCTTGATACGTGCCCACCGACCATTCATCAGGTTGGGATCTTAATCGAAAGAATATTTCCTCCTAGCTTCAATATTATCGGATAAGTCAACATGATCAATACATGATTGGTCCCACTACTCTATTGATCCCTCATCAAAGTTGTTTTCCTGGCTAACCCGATCTAGCAAAGTGTTAAGTACCGAGTATCCTTGTCCAAGTAAGCCTTAGTGGTGATTGGGGCTTCCTCATCAGCTATGTATGCCGACCATTCATCAGATATGATCCTTGATTATTAGTCAATAATTTCCTTCTAGCTCCAATATCTCTAGACATAGCTCGACCACATGCTCGACGTATTGGCAGCCTCCTTGTCTGATCGACCTTTCATTAAAGAAACAAATACCTCGTTCGACCAACTAGACCTAGCCAAGTACCGTTGTCGATTACCTTCGTTTGATCTAACCTCAATAGTGATTGATCTCTCCTCATTGGTCAATCCTCGGAAGGCCATGGCACGTATTCATCTTTGATCGAGGCCATCCGATCAAGCATCTCCTAGTCGACTATTTTTCAGCTTCAATAGAAGTGCTCGAAGCAATCCTTGATCCTTGAGTATGATGGCAAGTAAGTCCTTGGGCAATTTTCCTATTTGGACATTCCAAAGGCTAACATGACTGACACTCACTTCCATGCTCTCGATTGAATGATCAAAAGATCATATCACGTCTCATGATCACTAATCACCGTTATGTCTTCGTGATTAAGAAGAGCATGCTTACACTGATATGGTGGTCAGCATCACCATTAAGAAACATGACTAATTTCATATAAAGGACAAGGTTCAAATAAAAAAGGAATGGATATTTTCTACTAACATGAAGATCCCTTGATGGCCTGCATGATAAGTCCTGTCACTTTCCACCAAATTTATCGAGATCTTTTTATTTCCGAAATATCCTTGTCTTTTACTTATAAAAGGAATCTCTTGGGAGCTTCCAAGGTATGAAAAAACTCCATCATGTGCTCCTCATCTTGTTATTGTGCTAGAGATCTAACTTGAGCATTGGAAGATCCATACCGGAACACCTTCCAGCTAGAATTTTTTACATGTTACGTCTTTTGAAGATCTTCCTGCATCACCAGCTCTAGTATCTCGGTGCCTGATGGATTTCGAAACCAACAATTGCATTACTATTTCTTTGATAGGTTGCTAAGATTTATCCACATTTTTATGATGCCCTTTATACGTGCATACATACAATATATATAATTTTAAAAAATAAAATAAAATAATATTATATTATATTATAATATTAGGGTTAGATATATTTTAGAAATAAAATATAAAATTATTTTATTATATAAATAATTTTTTTTATTTTATTAAAAATATTTATTATAAAAAAATAACTTGTATGTTTAGAAAAATATGAAAATATGCATAAGTTGGTTTGACGGCAACATGCCTTGTCATTATTTTGCCATACTTTCTTATATATAAGTACATATAAACAATGCATGGCCCATGTCGATGCACGGGTCCATGTTGCTGCGCTTGATTCATCAATTGCCAGCCATCGGCACCATTTGGAAGATTAAAATAAGTCCACATAAATAATAATAATATATAATATTATATTATATTAGATTATATTTAATATATAATATATAATATCATATTATATAATAATATAATATAATATTAGGATTAGGGATATTTTAAAAATAAAACAAAAAATTATTTTATCATGAGGGTACAATTTTTTCTTTATTTTATAAAAAAAAAAATATTATTTATAAAAAAATAACTCGTACATTTAGAAAAACCGGGGAGATAGTTAACCTGGTTTGACGGCAACTTGCCATGTCGTTATTTTGCCGCACCTTCTCACGATTAAGCAGAAGAGATAAAGGATGCATGGTCCATGCCGCTCCACCGGTCCATGTCGTTAATCAATTGCCCGGCTTTTGGTACCTCCTGGGAGATTAAAATAATAAGTCTGCATAGATAATTGGACGGCGAAGGGAAGAGAGAGAGGGGGAACGATCGATGGAGGTGGCAGGAGAGAAAGGAAGGGTTTGTGTGACTGGTGCTGGAGGTTTCGTGGCCTCGTGGCTGGTGAAGCTCCTCCTCTCCAATGGTTACAAGGTCCATGGAACAGTACGAGATTTAAGTATTGCTCTTCCCTCCACTACAACTGCTACCATATACTGTCTAAACTTTTTGTGTTCCTCTTTTTCTTGTTTTACTGTACATTCAGGTTGAAATACTCTACCATTTTTTTATTATTATTATTATTATTTTTATGTGTGTACGCTCACGCCAGAGAGAGAATCAAATCATTTTGTGAGTTTTATTTCTACCTATGAGTTTTTATCAGGCACTGTAATCTAGATATGGAATTAGTAATTGAGTCAAGTATGTGATGTAATACCTAGCCCAAAATAAAAAAAAAAAAAAGAAAAAGAAAAAGAAAGGAAGACTCCTGATCTTCTCCGACTCTATTGAGGAGGAGTCTTCTCGGGCAACCCCAAAATCCTATAAAAAGATCTCTCATCCCTCCGCTCGCTATGTCCCAAATTCCACATGTGCTGACAAAAAAGAGTCTCGATTTTCTTCGATTTATGCAATGAATCTTCAAGTTTTCTTCGACGATCGATCGTGAGGATTTCATCGGAACTGAGATAAGCTTGTTCCCTCTTCTTCCTTTCTTCCAGATGAGTCATCATCGAGATTGGGACCGGCGGGGCACCGGATCCGAGGCAACACAGGATCTTCTCGGTTTTCTTTTTTCTTTTTCTTGATTCACTGATCGGGCGAGTTTCTTAGCACCTAGATCGAGGATCCGGGTATGGATTGGTATCTGGCATGTTAAATCTACCTCCAGTAAAAGAAATGATTTTTGTACATGATCAACATTTTATATAATGTTTCACATTACATGATTTTGATCCTTGGAATGAACATTAGCATACATGATTATTTATGTATTATATATTTTGATTTTTTATGATGGACATTTGTGATTGCCGGTATTACTATTTATATTTTTCGTATAATATGTTCCTGTCAAACATGATTAATTTTAGATGATTTAAATTATGATACTAGTTATTAGAAATATTGAAAAGAACATGATTTGATAATATATTTGAGATTGGATAAAGTAATAATCAAAAAAAGTTATGTTTGAACTATTCATGCCATGGACAAGCCATAATTACTGAGATTGCCAATCATAGGCTGAAGCATGATAATAAAGTTGGTAGTCACAAATTGAAGTATGACTATAAGATTGCCAGTGACAGGTTGACTTATAATACTGAGATTACCAGTCATGAGCTGAAACATGGTACCAATAATAGCCCCACCATGGATAAAAATATGGTATTTGAGAATGCCAGTCATGGACTGAAGCATGATCATGATTAGTCCAAAATTTTAAAGAAGATTGATGATTAAACTGAAACATAAAAATGAGATATGAATTTATCATATATTATGGTTGAGTTATTTTAGTTGCATGACATGATATTTTATGATTCCTTGTTTTATTATTATTTTCTTATTATTCTCAAATCATATTATTATTACTGTGAGTATATAGAATCCTTACTGGGCTGTAAAGCTGACATCCCCTACTTTTCTTCCTTCTTAGAGTTATGTAAAATACTCGAGCTTGGTGGTAGATTGGATTCGTAGTGAAATAATGAATAGATAGAGAATCATTAATATCAATTAAATAACTGAAGGATAACTGAATTTGTAAATATATAAGTTATATTATTTTTTATATTAGGTATTCTCTTATGAATTATGATTAATATTGTTCTTGAAAATTAAAGTTGTTATGGATTTTTAAAGGCCTTGTATGATCTCTAGGTTATATTTTAGGATTTATGCGGTCAGTTGCATGGCCGAACCGAGTGCTGAGTTCGGGTATGACACTTGGTGCTTTGTGAGTTTGGCTTTGCATCTTAAAACTTGGGTTTTTGTAAGGGTTCAGCGTCAAATTAGCATACTATGTATTAATTGCTTCAAAAGTGTTGTGGATAGATCACCTATTCTTGGAACTTCGGCAGCACCGGGTGGTCCTGTTGCCTTTACCGATGAGATGAGGTCATGTTCCTAGGCGCTTCTCGAACGAAGATCTATAAGAACAATCTTCCTTTGATCGATGGTTACCAGCAGGGGATCCTCCGATGCTCAAATCAGTAGGAGGATCTTGGTAATAGCTAGAGCTAATAAGGAAATGATGAGAAAAAAAGCCAAAATGAGTGTGGATGGTAACCAGCATACCTGTTGGAAATCTTCTCTAATCAATTTATAGAATTACTCGAGATGATTGAATTCTGGGAAGGAGGTCGAATAACTGAATATCTTTAGGGATAATAGCTTTCTGTTACGAAGTTGAAGATGTTAGGAAGTTGGAATAACTGATTTCTGTTGGTGACCGAATGTCATTTGTCCATTAGGATCTCTAATCAGAATGGCTAGAAATTGTTTGCTTATGTTACTTATTTGGCTAACCTTATTCAGCCAAGGTGGTATTCATACTTGGCCTCAGGTACTCTTGGTCTCAGGTACTCTTACTTAGACAAAGCAGTCGACTAAGGTAGTCAGCCTTAGGTGCTCGGCTAAGACAATCAACCAAAATAGCTCAGCCTTGGCCAAAGTAGTCAGCCTCGGGTGCTTAGCTAAGGTAGTTGGCCAAAGTAGCTTAGCCTCAAGTGCTCAACTAAGATAATCGGCCAAGAGGCTCTATTCCGCCATCCGTGGCCTCCAAGGGGTGACAGTTGCCGAGATGCTTTCGTAGGTAGTTGGATCCAATCTCTTGTAGGTAGTTGGCCACTGGTGTGTCATAACGAGATGAGCTTGGTAGCGAAAACTTGTAACCTGAGCGGGAGCACTGGGTGGTTCGGATGTTGCATGTTGATGCCTAGTCCAACTACATTGCACCACTAAACAAGATGAATCGGAATGCAATCCAATGAAGATGAAGGTGAAGCCAAGTCTTGAGAATCTTTCCTACTTGGTGACCCTTTTCCTCTGCAAGAACCAGCTCACTGGTGGCATGCCAGAGGAGCTGACTGATAGGTTTGTGATGTTGTCATTAAGATACCATCATTATTAGTTCAATTATCTAACTTCTAAATAAATTAAAAATATGTAAAAAGTAGCAAGTCGGGTCGAATCACAAAGAAGGCAGTATTTTAAGAGATTTGAAATCTTTGATTTTATATAGAAAGAAAATATTTAAAGTCATGAAAAATAAAATTTAAAAATGCAAAAAGAAATAAAGAACAATAATTTAAATTTTGGTATGTTAGTTCTACTAATTAGATCTTAGTATCTACATGCAATAAAAATAAATAACAGGAATTTAAAGAGGCATGAAAATAAATATTGCATTAATTAAAAATAAAATCTAACTACAAAATTAAAATAACAAATAAAATAAATAAAATAGTGATAAAAGTTTTGAAGTTGATTCATCACATTCTCATTGGGAAGTTGGTTGATGTCACTTCGCCTTCTTCCATCGTACACCATGAAGTGAACTGGCTTTCTCTTCTTCTTCCTCTTTGGATCCTGATTTGGAGTTTCATGTAGGCATAAAGATAGTATAGGAGACAGAGCTTCTTTTCTAAGAAACCTCACTCTTAGAGGCCAATCCTTAATCCAAAGCTAAGTCATCTACCCTGTATCGTACTCCTCTCTCATAGATGATTTTCTTTTTAGCCCAAGGTCCTTTAAATAGAGATTGGTGAAAGCCGAATCTGTATAGGGCTAGGGGTTAGGCTCCTAGTAGAACTTCTGGAATTATTTTGGATGTCGGATGATAATCATATCACTAAAATCAAGTCAACAGGCACAAATCATGTTGAAGTTAATTTCAGCCATCCAATTGGCTTTGGATGGCTATGAATCGTTGGGTAGCCATGGGTCGTGCTTGGGACTCTTAGATTCCTTCCTCCATTCAGAACTCATTGGCACCGTTGGATCTCTTAGTGGATGGTTATGATGGGGAGCTTGGAATTGGTAAGGGAGACGCAATGAGAAGGAGGCAATGATCACTGTGATGGGGAGGAGCATCGATAGTGGAGAAGATGATAGTGGCCAGTGATATTTCAACGGATTAAATAGGGGGGGTGGCATGGACTATGGGGGGGACAAACGTGGCCGATGATAAAGGAGAAGATGGGGGCAATGGCATCAGGAGGAAGAAGGCAACACGGTGAGCTTGGGATAGGGCTAGTAATGGCAATTCGGCATGGGAAAGAATAGTGACGCGATGGGCAGCATGCGAGTGTCTCGCGACAGCGATGGATGATGGTGGAAGGGAGGATGGTCGGTGATGGATCAAAATGGGGAAGAAGAAAATGATAGCGGCGATGAGGTGGTGTCCGGCAGCTTGGGATGGGTGGTGGCCATGGCAGATTGCGACGATGGTGGATTCATATTGGAGAGGAGAAAGATGGCTGATGTCGAGATGGTGAGTGTGGGTGGTGGGGGCTTGGGAAGAATGGTGGTGGCAGGTGGCAACAGGACAGCAACAGTGGGAGGAAGCAACACAGGCTTGAGAGGGAAGATGGTGCTAGTCCACAGAATAGGGTCTGTGGATCGAGCAGCCGATCCATGATGGGCCAGCTACTCTAAAAATCGTTCTAATCTTGTTTTTATTTGATTCAAGCTTATTTGAACTCTGATTTGGCTTCCGTCTACATTCTTAGAACCTTTAGATCAAGCTCTTCATATTGGAGAGCTTCTAAATCAATAATTCTACTAATTTTTTAGGATTCTAGGATTCTGAATATCTTCATTAATTTTAATATACATGCCAAAGAGGAAGAAATATAATTCAAGTTTTTCATTAAAATTTTAATGGATGTGTGGTACTTCATTTTAACATCTACTTTTCATAAATATACTATAATTTCATATTTTTCAAAGATATTTTAAAAAATAATTAATTTTGAAAGAAAGTCTAGTTTAACTATAAAATTAGAATTTTTAAAAATTATTAGCACCAATAATTACCTAAAATATTTAAAATAAATATATAAATATATGATTTATCACTGATGCAGATGAGCAACTTGACGTTCTCGAACCTCACCGAAAATGGAATCTTTGGTGGCACCCCTCTAGCATTGAGAATCTTGCAAGGTTATAGAGCTTGAACCTGAGCATGAACAAGCTCTCCAGCAGCATTCCGAAGGTGATTGGGAGTCTCCTAAATCAATGCCACTACCATTGATGGAGAGGGTGTTAAAGGCCTTGTTGGGGATGATGTGGATGAAGAGCTCTAGCTAGGCATCGAGCTTGCTCTTGTATGTGAGGCTCTCAAACTAGATCTTGTCCAATGTACTTGAGGCATTGTTGATGAACTCCCGAAGGAAGATCTCCTTGTTGTTATAGGTGTTGATTATGAGGTTGAGCTAGTTAATCTCCTCCTAGAAGGTGAAGGTCTCTGTCTCAGCTGCCATGGCAACAGAGCTCAAGGAGAGGAGCAAATTAGGTGGAGAGAGGCATACGAATGGGATCCTTTTAGGAAGAAGAAAGCCTTTTAGCCATTATTTTATTAAATAATGGTAGATCGATGGGACCTTTTTGGGCAGAGGAGCAAAGAGCTCTATTATTTTATTTCAAGAAAGAAGAACCCTTTTTCCTTTTTTATTAAATAGTAGGTTTATTGATAGAGATGGCAACGAGTCGGGTTTGGATCGGGTCAATTAGAACCCGTACCTGTCCTACTAAAATTTTTTTTGCCCCATACCCATCCGTACCCATCTCGGGTCGGGTATAAAAAAAGAATGCCTGGGTCGGGTCGGGTCGAGTATACCCGGTTAGGATCAGAAATTCAAAAAAAGAGCCTAACTGGGGGAGAATGGAGAGGAAAGCTTCGAGGGCAAAGAGAGGAAAGCTCCGACGATTTGAGACTAGATATCATGGGTTATTGGGTTGAGGAATGGTTGAATGGGGTGGGGCGACCGAGGGAGGAGGCTTACCGCTTAACTAGGCTCACACGACCGGCTCGAAGCATAGAGACTCCAGCATCTCTAAGTCAATTCTTTGTGGCGTGCATCGACAGCATCCAAGAGGCACTGGGACATAGCATTGATCTACGACATCCGGGGACTAGAAGTAGTCTTGGAGGAATGTAGCCGATGAAGGAAGGGAGATGCAGAGCTGGTCAAGGAATGCAGATGCAAAGCCGATGGATGAATGGAGATGAGGTTAGAGGGATAAAGACATGGTCGGAGGAATGGAACCGGCGAAGGAATAGAGACGTGGAGCCAGCGAAGGAAGAAGACACATCTCTCTCAAAACTTCTGAGGATCGATAGGGATTGGAAATGGATTTGGGAATATCGAATAAAACATAAACCATATAACTGAGTCGGGTTTGTGGTCGGGCATACTATTACTCGTGCCCGACCCAAACCCACCTCAGGTTTTATATATAAAATCCATACATGTTCTATATATAAATGGACCCGGTAAAATCCATCCCATTTGGGTTGAATCATATCAGATATCCTTTGGGTTGGTAAAAATTACCATCCCTATTTGTTGAGGCCGAATGGATCTGTTGTTGCCATAATAAAAAGTAACCTCCATTTTAATTTTCTTCTAAAATAAAGGTTGCAAACGAGACTTCAAACTGTATTAGCTTGGAAAATCAAAGTTTCTTTTTCTGCCCTTTTTGATTTCTTGGCTACCACAGATGCCCATAGAAACCAATAAGGTTTATATCCTCCGGTGATCCATCGTAGATGCAAACACTTGGAAGCATTTTATGCAACAGATTATAATAAAGCACGGAAATTTGATTATTCTAAATAAATAAAAACAAGAACTTGATAGCCAGAAAACTAAGATGATTGAAGGGAGAATGAAAGGTTTTTTTTTTTTTGCTCAAAAATAAAGAAAAGAAGGTTTGTTTCTGGCCAACAAGATTCTATTTAAGTTAGCAAAAAAAGGTGGCCAAGTATTTGAATTCTTGAATAATAAGCTATTTTTCCTCCAAGATAAGGGACCATGGATCACCTTGTCTTTTCTTGCCTATATTCTTCAATTTGATTTGAGATCATTTCAGAAGATTTCTTAATCTTCCTGCCTTGTCTCACTCACTAACCCTATTTGAAAAGAACATGAGGTTAGGATGGGACACAATTGGGTCCTTAATTTGTCAATTAGATGCATGTTTGTTGATTGGAATGGGATTGCCTTCCCCAAGTTGCTGGGTCCAATGTTGAAGTTTTCTTGCTCTTACACCTACATGTTGTCTAGTTGTTGCTTCCTTGTCATCTCTTTCATTTCTTATCTACCTTCAAGTTTTTTATACTTACTTTCATCTCCTTATCATTTCAGAAGATTTCTTCATTTCCTTAATAAAAGTATTCTACAATTTTTGTTGTTGATATACAATTGCTAGTATAAAAATAAGATTTACTGTATTGATTAGTATTGAACATAGCATACTACTACCAAACTAGTATGCCATCTTGTACTATACTAAAATTCAGTATGTTTTGGCATCTTGTGCTACATCATATATCGACATTGTAATAAAAGGATACCAGTATAATACAAAAATAATCACATAATATAATATTAGGATTAGAAGTATTTTAGAAATAAAATACAAAAATTATTTTGCCAGCTCGTTTATGGATAAAACTTTTTCTCTTCATGTTATAAAAATATTATTTATAAAAAATAAGTTAAATATTTAGAAAAGTATAGGACATAGACATGAACATGATAAGAAAAGTAGGTTGCATCTTTTACATGAATGAATAATTAATCTTCTTTTGCTAGACTGATCATGGGCATTTAAATTATTTTGAAAATTATGCATGCGAAAATATTACGGTGCATTCAAAATTACATGCTTCTGTTGAGAATAATATAAGATGGCCAGTGTGGCGAAAGAAGATCGATCATTCATCAAAGATAATATTAATCATGATATATGGAAACATATATATATGTGTGTATGTATATATGCATGTATTTATACATAAATCTGAAATATTTGACAAATAAATTTTTATGGTATGTGGCAGAATAAATTTGGTATAATAAAATAATTTCAAATATAATAGAATAAAGTTATGAAGTCTAGCCTGGGAAGCGGATAGAACCACTGTCCTAAAAAAGATTTGGTCTCCTTATCGTATAAAAAATGATTGGACCACATGCTCTCCTCCAAAGTACAACTCGAAAATCAAAAACTCCAATGCTTGTCGGTGGCGTGATCTTGAATAAACACCGATTAGCCCGTCTTCAGTCCAAATATTTTAAAGTGGGAAAGGTAGGAGAGAAAGAATCTTAGAAATTTTTAGAGTAGAGAAATATAGGAGAGGAAGAGCTTAGAATTTTTGGATGCTCTGTAGAGCTGGGGTAGAAGCCTATTTATAAGCTCAAAATTTTAGAAAAAAAATCAAAAATACCCTCAAACTAGACGTTATGGTCGTTACAGAATTAACTACAAAATTAATTAAAAATTAAAACATAAAATGATAAAAAATTGAAAAACATGCAAAAATGTGCGGACCTGCATGTAGTGTGCACGCGGATCAGCACGTTGCATGTGGGGAGTTTTTTAACATCCAGTCAACAATCCCGCATAAAAAAATAAAAAATAAAAAATTAATTTTATTAAACTCGATAAATAATTTAAAATTTTTGGACTTTTACTGTGTTTAGTGCAAGTACCTTCTAGGTTTGAATTTGCATTTAGTATAAAATACATATAGTATGAAGATGAGCTGATCATAATGCGAGGTAGTACTATCTAAGCTATGTATTTATCTTGATTTTCATGAGAGTTACTAGGGATTTATCCCGGTCCCATAGTCGTGGTCTCACGACTACTCTCACTAAGGTAGATCCTCTAAGAATACATGCAATAAAATCGTATCTTGCTGAACTCACGGTCTTGGATTTATTAAGAACTATGCTCAACCTAACCGTCATAATAGAGCACCACACCATAGGGATGGGATGGAGACAGACTCCAAATCAGTGCTCCCAGAATCACCTTAGAGATCATTTCCCTTTGAACTTTAACCATGAGATTGCCATGATGGTAAGGGTCCACTCTAGTGACTAATATATGGGCTTAAGCCCTATCCCCTTAATATCTTAGATACCACGGCCTTCGAAAGACCTTTGGTCAAAAGATCTGCCAAATTATGTTTTAATCTTATCAATTGCAGTGATATCACTTTTTTCATTTTATTTCTTACAATTTTATGCCTAATTAGGATATGATTATTCATCTTTTATTAGTTGTTTGTTAATTTAACAGATCCATTAAAACACTATAATTATAATTTAAATTTTTTTTTGAAATTTTTAGTGAAAGAATTGCTATATCACTAATCTTTGATTTTATTACTAAGAATCTATAAGCATCGCTATTTTGGACATAGCCAATAAATACAACATTTATAGTCTTAGATCTTAGTTTTCTCTTATTGGATTCAAGGATGTTAACCTTAGCTAGTCACCCCCACATTTTGAGAAATTCTAGGTTAGGAGTCCTTCCTTTTCAAAGTTCATAAGAAGTCTTTTGGACCTTCAACTACAAGAACTTGGGGTCCGGAGAAAGCAGGAGATTCGTGAAGAGATCCTTCTGATGAATGCAATCTCTTGCAAGATGGTTTGTCCTTTTGCATACAAAATAAAACCTTTCACTTGGACCTTGGACAGGCTTATTAGATCTAGTATTATATTGGCTTTAAAGGTTTTACCTTTGGATTTGAACTTGTTTGGATCAGGCCGGTTAGGTTAGTTTGACTGGTATTGGTGGTTTGGTTAAAGTCTAGGCTTTGATTTTGGTTTAGTGTTATTGTTGGTATGGTATTGTTGGATTAGATTAGTTTGGATACTTAGAATTCTAGTTTACTAGATTTTAGACCTATGTTGGTCTTCTATATTGATTAAGTTCAAAAGTGGGCTAGGATTAGCTCTCCTTGCTTTTGGAGCTAACTTTTGACAAAGCCATTCTAAGAAGGAGGTATTTTATTTAGAATGCTAGAGACATTAAATCCTTCAGAGAATTTGCCTTCATTGACTTGAAGTTTTCTAAGATACTCTTGGAATTGATGAAGCTGGCCGTTGATGGGTATGCTTCTACCATATTAAATATAAGAAATGATGCAGTGTTGAATCGTTCAACTCCAGCATCATCAAGGCATCATCAAGGCCATACTTAGATTTTAGGGTATCCCATAATTTCTTTGCACTCTTGGCTAACAGGTAAATATCGTAGAGTGAGTTGGATAGGGCACCAAGGTACCTTTACATAGGTAATCCTCTTTTGGGATAGTTAGTGTGGTTGAACTAGAGGAATAGGTGGACTAGTCAATCACTAACCAGAGTTCTAAGATAGTTAGCCAAAACTTTATTTGACTTTGCCACTTCCTAAAATGGAATCTATCAATTTTTTTGGATTTAAGATTAATGATATCATCCCTAAGGATTGTCATTGGATCCAAGTTAGGTTTAGAAAGAAAGATCTAGAGAACAAAAATAATTTTATTAAGGATTTGTTTAAATAATTTAAATAATTTTTATATTTTTAATTTTTTTATATATGTTTCTAAAAATACTTTTTATTTTTTTGAAAAATTAATGTTTTATTAAAATGACCACTAATTTGATCGAATCTGTAGTTTATTAAGATTTTTAATTAAATTATTTATCTCTAAATACTAAAAGCTTTGATTAATTTATTTATGCAATCTTTTAAAAATTAATTTGTATGCTGCAATATAGGTTTACTGGGGATCTTCAATTAATTTTACACAATACAAAAGAAATAGATATTATACTATAAATAATCAAAAAATATATTTTTAAAAATAAAATATGTAAGGTAAGTAAATTATAGTTAAATACAAATAATTATATTTATATACATATACTACAAACCATACCCAAATCTCCTTTAGACTGTTAATCATGATATATGAAAATATATATATATATATATGTAAATTTAAAATATTTGAAAAAAAAATTTGTAATATGTGTGGCCGAACAAATTTGGTGTAAAAAAATAATTTTAAATATAATAAAATAAAATTAGAAAGTCTGGCTTGGAAGGTGGATAGAACCACCATCTTAAAGAAAATTTGGTTTCCTTCTCATGCGAAAAATGATTGGACCATACGTCTCCTCTAAGGTACAACCCGAAAACTAAAAACTCCAACGTCTGTCAATGGCACAATTCCGAACGGATGCTGATTAGCCCTTCTTCAGATCAAAAATTTTAAAATGGGAAATGTAGGAAAGGAAAAGAATCTTAAAAATTTTTAGAATAGAGAAATATAGGAGATGGAGAACTTAGAATTTTTGGATACTCTGCAGAGATGGGATAGAGGCCTATTTATAGGCTCAAAATTTTATAAAAAATTCTAAAAATACTCTCAAATTAATCGCTATGATCATTATAAAATTAATTATAAAATTAATAAAAAAATAATTATAAAATTAATAAAAAATTAAAATATAAAATAATAAAAAATTGAAAAATTGATAGCGAGTTCCCATTTCAACGATACAACCCGCGTCCATGGATAAGTTGGTTTGACTAATTATGCCGCATGATTTATGCACCAAAAAGGACCAATATATATATATAAATATTTTGATGAACCAAAAGGGAGGGAGAGGTAAATCCCACTGTAGCTGTCCCAACCGAGCCTCCAAGGCCGTACCCTTTCCACTCGAAGGTGAGTAAGGAGGCAGCTGAGCCTCCAATCCACCGGGCCATGTTCGATTCGGACCGTAATTTTTACGCGTATCCTTCTCACTCGAAGGTAAGTAAGTCAGCCCGACCCCACTAAAATATCAGAGTGAAGCATCCCGTGTCCCGTAAAAAATTTCATTCGAAGATTAGTAAATCAGCCCGACCCGACTAAAGCATCAGAGTGGGGCATCCATAATAATAATAATAAAAATTAATAATAATAACTGAGGTGCTGCCAAATGGACAGCGAGTTCCCATTTCAGCACTGCACCGAACTTTCTTGCCTATATAAAGGACAAATTTTTGGGGGATATTGGAGACCCCGTGAGGTACTAAAGGACAGGTAAGTCCATGTCGCTGGACCTGCTTAATCAATGGCCGGCTTTTGGTACCTTTTGGGTCGCATAGATAAGAACGCGGAGGGAAGAGGGAAGGGGCAAGGGGGAAGAGGCAGAGGGGGGAACAATGGAGGTGATTGGAGAGAAAGGGATCGTGTGCGTAACTGGTGCCGGAGGATTCGTGGCCTCATGGCTGGTGAAGGTCCTCCTCTCCAATGGTTACAAGGTCAATGGAACGGTCAGAGATTTAAGTATTGCTCTTCCCTCCACTGCTACTATTATTGCTAAGCATTTTGTACTGCCTTTTTTTCCTTGTTTACCGTACAATTAGGTCGATGTACTCTACGATTTTTTTTTTGGTGTGTAAGATTTAAATCATTTTGTGTATGGTTGAGTTTTATTTATATCAATAAAGTCCTATCAGTCACTCTAATCTGGTTGTGCAATTAATAATGGGCTAACTATGTGGTGTTTTTTTGAGTTTAGCTTTGCATCATAGAACTTGGATTTTTGTAAGATTTTAGTATCAAAATAGCATGCTGTAAGGATCTATACAGATATGTTTTTAGTTAATTAATCCCATATTGATTATTCATTGAAAAAATCTATGATGCTTATATAAGATCAAGATATTTAAATAATACCTTCCGGCTAGTTCTTTTAGATGAGATCCTTTTACAAATGGTATTAGAGTGGACTCGGTCTATAACCTATATGGACTAAAGAATACTTAGCATAGGTTTTTTGGATTGATCATGTGCCAATCATAGTATTTAGAAAAGTATGTGAGGAGCCGTGCTAGCGTATATCATATTTAGTTCTACATTGATTATTTACTGAAAAAATATATTATGTATCAATTGCTCCAACTGTAACCTCCATTTTTTCTCCCGAAATAAAAGTGAAAAGGAGACTTCAAATGTCAAAAGAAAATCAGGAAAAGCATGATGATCAAAAAAATCCAAGTTTTTCCCTCCCTTTTACTTTCTTAGGTGGTGCAGTCGCTTATAGAAACCAATAAAATGTTGGGGTTTAGCACCTCAATTTGGTCCTGGAACAAGCCTAAAAATAGCCTAGGAAGGAAGCAAGCAACCTAAGCCCACAAGCCAGTTATAGCCCTTAGGTGCGCGCGGCCCAGCATGCCTGCGCGTGCAAGCATGGGGCCAGCTTGGGCCCAAATGGTTCCCTTAGCACTTCATTTTTTTCTGTCATGATGTTTAGCAGTTTACAAAGGCAGGTGGTCCACGGGAAGCTGTGAGCGGTCTATAGTGCAAAATAGCGAGATCTATAGGGATATCTCGTGGCTCATGCATGTGATTCGAGCGATCAAGCAGCCATGAACGATCCAGGCATGGATCAAAAGGCTCGGTATATCCCACGGTATGATCTGATACGATTTGGGTCTGTTTTGCGCGATGGAGGGCGATCGACTGCTAGAAAGAGTTTTATGGTCAAATAGAAATTATTGGAGATACAGGACTTCGTTTTGGATGTGGTTTGGACCATTGGAACATCAATCAGGGCAGCCAGTGTATGATGATTCAGAAGGCTTCTAGAGGGTGTGGCATTGGTAGAAAAAACTTATGATGGCTAAGAGTTGAGAGCTTGTGTGAGGGACTGGGATTTTTTATTGAAATAATTTGTATGGGATCGAGAATAGGAGTTCTAACCTTGTAGGTATTTATTTTTTTTTATAATGAAACCTTGTATGTCCAATTGATTGTATGTTTTATTTAATTTTTTCTCTTCCTTTTCTTGTGATATTAATACTGACATCATGATTATGAGAACGGAGATCCATATTTTATATGAAGGATTTTCCAAGAGAGTAGTATCAGTGCAGTTCAGTGATCAATCATAGATGCAAACACTTTATGCAACAGATTAAAATAAAGCACGAAAATTTGATTATTCTAAGTAAACAAAAACCAGAACTCGATAGCTAGAAAACTAAGATGATTGAAGGGAGAATAGAAGGATTTTCTTCCCTAAAAAAAGAGAAAAGGAGGTTAGTTTCTAGTCAATAAGATTCTATTTAAGTAAGCAAAAGAAGGTGGCCAAGTATTTGCATTCTTGAGCAATAAATTATTCTTTCCTCAAGATAAGGGGACTATGAATCACCTTGTCTTTTCTTATCTATTCTTCAATTTTATTTGAGATCATTTTAGAAGATTTTTTAGTCTTCCCACCTTGCCTGACTCACTAATCCCATTTGAAAAGAACAAGAGGTTCAGATGGGACACAATTGTGGTAACCTCTCTCCCCGACCTTAATTTGTCAATTAGATTTTTTTTTGATGTAATGGGGGAAGTGAGATTCTTCCCCCTCATTTATTAATGAATGAAGTTAGAGTACATAAAAGAGACCCAAACCTAAGTCTGCATAGGAGGACATCAGGATAAAGTAAACATAACAGAAAAAAGAACTTTTAACTTGAAAAAGTATAGCAGATCGGGTAAGGATCAGTAACATGCTGTGCTTATGTATTCTGACTAAAAGTCTAGTTCAGTAGCTGCATTAAATCCAAGCTATCTATGCAAAGTGAGGCTCTAATATTTTGCTGAAATAGCATGTTATCAGAGGTGGTTGCTGCCTTCCTATTTTGAACAGACTCCTATTCAAAACAAACATTGGGTAAACTTGTCGACTAAAAAGAATAAGATCTTTTCCACTACTGTAGCTGTGGGAAGGACTCTATAAAGTATAACTGATACCTTCCTACTCGCTTCACCTTTTGATACCTTAATTCACCTGACCTGCTGAAGTACCAAGGAGCTTAAGAAGATGTTTAGGATGCCTTTCCATTGCAGATGGCATTCCAACCTACATGTCTGACAGGCGTTGAGCATGTAAACATCTATCCATTGACCACCTTTCTACAGTTGACCTAACTGTCTTCTATGGTGTTTCACGATTGCCTGGGTCAAGTTTTTCGTTGATCCAGAATACCAATTTAGAAGCAAATGTTCTATCTTTTGACAGGTTTTAGGAAAAAATGTTTTCAGAGAGCAAGCTAATATTTTGCGGGTCTGTAGAGGAATCAAAGTGTCCGGCAAACAAAGAAAATTGTTCTAGCTCTCCATCTTGAGATTGGTATGTTCTGAATTACAGTTGGGCTCTTTCAGACTCTTGAAATATCTAAAAATCTTAGACAATTGCTGAGCTCCTTTGTCAAGTTTTTTTTGTCAGAATTTTTCGTCTAGTTGACTGCCAATACTAAAATGGTCCTGATAATCTCCTTACTCGATCTGGCCTCTGAATGGAAAATTCTACTATTGCGCTTCTTCCATAGAATCTAGTAGGTTGTTGCAGTGATGATATCTGAAGCTTTTCGTAGCTTGGTGATTCTGTGTGTGTTCCTTCATTCGGACCATAATAAATGTTCTTTGAAGTAGTTTTTCATTGTTGTCACACCCAATAGTATGCCACACTTCATTGGAGAATATGCATTTTAGGAATAGGTGCTCTGTATTTTCCATGCTGTTGTAACACAATGGGCATCTGCTTGGTCCTGCCAAACCTTTTTTTGCAAGGACATCTATGGTTAACATTTTATTGTGAAAACATATCCAATAGAACACTTTGCACTTCTCAGGTATGGACAACTTTTAGATAATATTACCAAAGTGAGAGGTGATGCCACTATGTATTAAAAATTTGTAGCATGTAGAGATGGTGTAGGAATGCTTGGGGAACCATTTCCATAGACGGTTGTCAAGTTCTTCGGGCCAAGATATATCGGCCAGATAGGATCTGAGAATGTTTAATTCTTGTAACGCCTGATGAGGAAGTGGTTGTCCGAAGTTGTCCAAAATTGAGGATCTGTTTGTGAAACTGGCAACACTGAAGCAAGTATCATAAGTCAACCAATATGAGGTTGGGAAAACTGCTATGAGATCAATATTGTCCATCCACTTATCATCCCAAAGGGAGGTGCTTTTAGCTGGTTGCCAATGAAGACTAAAGTGAAAGCAAATGTTAGGTGACCAATCTTCAAAATATTTCTCTAGAAGGGCAAGATCTTTAGTCTACTGCTGGAAGTGGTGGCTGGAGAAACTAAGCCACTAAAGTAATTTAAATCTATCAGTGCTTTCCATAGTTACTAGGGACCGGTAAGGAGCTTGCCCTACCATTTCAGAAGTAAGGCCTGATTAAACACTTACAAATTGACATAACCTAAACCACCCAGTTTCTTAGGTTGGCAGATGGAGGATCAACTAGCTAGAATACGAAAGTTGCTGCACTGTCTTCCCCCGTTCCACAGAAAACTTTTGTAGATTCTATCTATTTTTTTGATGATTGTACTTGGTAGATGATATACCAACATCTAAAACCCAGGAATCATTCTCAATACAGAATTTACCAAAGTGAATCTTCCGGCAAGAGATAATATGTTTCTTTTCCATCTTGATAATTTTCTCACAACCTTGTTCACTAGAAAATTTCAGTGGTTGATTGAGACAGATTTTATATGTAGAGAAATGCCAAGATAATGAATAGGGAAGGAGGATAAGTTACATCCCAGAATAGAAGTAGCTCCTTGAACCTCTTGATTGTGAATACCTGGACCAACTACGTATGACTTTTGGAAATTAATCTTAAACCCCAAAATAAGCTCAAAAAGTTATAGAATCAGCTTAAGATTGTTGAATTGATGTTTTGAAGCCTTACATAAGATAATAGTGTCGTTGGCACACTGTGATGAGTGCATCAATCTTGAAACTCTCTCAGGATCCACTAGATCCAAAATTTTCTCTAAAGTTGAGAGATCCAGCATACAATGTAATGTGGTAGCAGCAATTATAAATAGAAGAGGGTAGAGAGGGTTGCCTTGCTTGACCCCCTTTTTGTTTGAAATCCATTTTCCCAGCGAGCCATTAATGCTACCTGCTGAAGTTGAATTGGTGAAGATGATTGACAACCAAGATAAGAACTTTGATCCAAAACCTCATTTTTCTAGTAAATCAAAGAGGAATTTGCATGAGATGCTATCAAACACTTTTTCAAAGTCAATTTTCAGTAGGTACCCGGTAGCTTCAATTTGATGACATGGTTGATGATCTCCAAGACTGAAGTGAAGCTTTCAAAGATGAGGTGTCCCTTGATGAAAGTGAATTGAGAGAAGTGCACCAAAGAGTCCATAACCTTTCTGAGTCTGATGGATAAAACTTTGGAGATAATCTTTATGAAACCATGCTCTAAACTGATAGATCTGTAGTCTTTGACTGATGGATTGTCTGCCTTCTTAGGGATTAAAACTATGTGACTGTAGTTTAGTCTAGATAGGTCAACTGAGCTCAAACTTAAGCCCTTGAACAGATTAATAATATCAGGTTTAAGTGTTTCCCAAAAGCATTGGTAGAAGGAAATTGGAAACTCATCGGGGCCAGGCGCCTTATCGCTTCTAGCCATTGAGAATAAAGCATTCTTAATCTCTTCCTTAAAGAAAGTAGAATCAAGTGACTTTAGGTTAGCAGGTCCTTCTAGATAGAGCAAGTCCCAATTAGGCTCACATAATGATGAATTGGGCATCCCTATTAATTCGGTGAAGTAAGAATGAAAGACCTGATGAATATTCTTTGGATCAGAAACCTGTTGCCCATTCACAAAGACCTCAATGATCTCATTTTTTCTCCTTCAATTGCTTGCACAAATGTGAAAAAATTTAGTATTACAGTCTCCATCTTTGATCCACTGATCTCTTGCTTTTTGGCACCAATATATTTCTTCTTGAGAGAGTGTGTCTGAAATAAGTAATTTTAAGTTGGAGCGCTATATGTTCTCTTTAGTTGAGAGGATGGGCTCTTCTTCCTTCTTGTCCAATGCTTGAAGTCTATCAGTTAATTCCTTTTTCTTAAAGAAAATGTCACCCCCTACTTTTCTTTTCCACCTCCTAAGTACCTCCTTGAGTTGTCTCAATTTCTTAGCTATGGTCATTGCCGGGTTGATGTGGCAATATTTCCTTTCCAAGAATCTTTAACAATGGAGTCCGGATCAGGATAAGAATACCACAAGTTTTTGAACCTGAAAGGTTTGTACATCCCAGCTTTTTCTATTTATGTTGGCATGAAAATTTGATCTTGATTGGTGTATGATCAGAAGTGATTCTTGCAGGGTTCGCGGTACCGTCCCGTATCGTCCGATACGGGGCATACCGTACCGGCCAAGAGCCCGTACGGTTCGCCTCCAAAAAACAGTCCGGCCTCCGAACCGTTGAAAAAAAAATAAAAAAAATATTTTCCATACCAATACGGTACAGTACGGTACCGTATCGGTACGTACCGTCCGGTTCGGGCTTGGTTTGGCTCGGTTCGGGTCTGATTCAGGTTTGGTTCAAGATTCTTGCTTGAGAGGGGGGAGGAAGACTTTTTTTTTAATTTTTTAATCTCGGTACAGAAGGCAGTACCAGGATTTTCCGAACCGTGCCGAACTGGCCGGTTCGGGGCATACCGAACCGGACCGGTGGCTGGCCGGCACAGTTCAGCCATATAAATCGGCACAGCCCCATTTAAAAAACAAAAAAAAAAACTTATCGCATCGAATCGGTACGAACCGGACCCGAACCGGTCGAAACAGGCCCGAACCAGCCGATTCGGCCCAGTTTGGCCCGGTTCGACTCGGTACGGCTTGGGAAGAGGGGGGCAAATTTTTTTGGAATTGTCACATGGCTACTGTAGCCATGTGACATTTTGTCGGGGAAGGGAGATGCCTTTCCTTTTAATTAAGGAAAGGCACAGAGAGCTCTTCTTACGAGCTCTCTGTGCCCTCTGCTGCAGCGCACCGTGGAAAGAAAAATGCAGAAAAAAAAATTCGTTGATCAATTTCAACCCAATCCAACCTGCAAAAATCGAAGGGATAAGTAGAATCAAGGTACGTATATATTTTTTTTCCGTATTTTCGTTTTTCGTATCATTAATTTTTGTTAAAATCCATGCAAAAGAGAAAATTAAAAAGAAATGCTGTTAAAATTTATTTGTTGGCAATGATTTTAAAGTATGTGGTAGATCTAGGATAGATCTACACAATGATACTAAAATCTTAATTTTTTGTTAAGTATATAATTTTTTAAATTAAAAATTAATTTTGGATTAATAAATTAATTAAAAAAATAATTAGAAAAAAATTGTAATTATAAATTATTAATTTAGGGCTTGTAAGCTACTCTCACAATAAATTTCATGTCGATTTATTCAAGTTTTGTGCATCTTATGAATAGTGCCCGTAGGTCTTAAATTGAAAAAAATTGACTTTTAATGCATTTATAGGATCTTAAAAAAATATATGTAGCATGTATGATGGAATCCTACATGAATCTAAAATTTAATTTTTTTTATTTTTCTTTATTTTTTGAATTTTTTAAATAAAAAAATTAAAAAAATTAATTAAATTTTTAAAATTAGGTTAATAAAGTGTTAATTAGTAAAGATTATTATTGACCTTATATGTAATTTAAATATTCAGGTATGGATCCATCAAGGAAGAAGAAGGATCTGGAGCGGGATATTGGCCGGTCACATGGAGAGATGCTCTCGGGTCGGCATCACTGGAGGTGTAAATGGTGCAATACTGAATTCAAAGGTGGGGGGTAACAAGGTTGAAGCAGCACTTGGCTGGTGGTTATCCTGATGTATCTGCATGCCGACAGTGTCCACAGGAGGTCCGTCAGTTGATGAAAAAATACTTTGCTGATTTTAAAGCTGGGAAGGAAAGAACAGCAAAGAAGAAGGCAGAGGTGGAACGCAAAGCCGCAGAACTACCTTCTTATCACTCCAGGGAGTCAGAGGAAGCATCTATTCCTTCTGATGAGGAGGCACAGATGGAGGCTGCTATTCAAGCGAGCTTGTATGAGCAGAGGCAGCAGGAGGAGGCAGCCAGGCATAGACAATGATTCAGGCCATCAGCTTTTGAGTCAGGATCGGGATTCGCTTCTATTAGTGCTCCAGGAGAGTCTGAGACACAGTTTAGGAGGACCTCCTCAGTCAGAGAGCCCGTCAGGAGAGGCACGACAGTATTGCATTCATGTTGGGAGCATTTGGCAGTAGGAAGAAGTCTTCCAGGCCCAGGGACATTTCATAGGGAGCCACTATCAATGATGTCGATCCACATGTATTTTCCAGTAGAGATTCCAAGCAACAGAGGATTGACACAATGCTGAAAAAGGATAAAAAGAAGGATATGTGGCGGGCCATCTCCTCCTGGTTTCATTTCAATCATATCCCAACCCAATGTAGCTGACAATCCATATTATCGCTCTGCTATTTCATCTATATAGGCTGCTGGTGCAGGTGTAGATCCTCCAGCATCGAGGGATATCTATGGTCATCTTCTGGACAGCAATAAGGAGCTAGAAGGATGGATATCCTCATATTAGAGCAAGTGGCTTGTGTATGGATTGACGATGATGTGTGATGGTTGGACTGGTCATACTAGATGGAGCATCATCAATTTTTTGACTTATTGTGATGGGAAGACTTTTTTCCAGAAGTCTATCGATGCTTCAGATTAGGTGCATGACGCCAGTTATATCCTCAGATTGATGGAGAAGGTGATTGATCAGGTGGGAGAGCATAATGTCGTGTAGGTCATCATTGATAATGGACCACAGTACAGGGCCGCAGGGCAGATCTTGATGGAGCGGCGGCCGCATATTTTCTGGATCCCTTGTGCTGCACATTGTATAGACCTCATGTTGATGGATATTGGTAAAATTCGTAGGGTGCAGAAGATTGTTGAGCTAACACAGTCTATTACCAGATTTATATATAACCTTACATGGGTCTTATCATTGATGAGGAGCTTTACAGGGGAGTAATATTGAAACCGAGGGTCACACGATTTGCTACTAATTACATTGCATTTGATAGTCTTCTTAGCAAGAAAGCAGAGCTGCATCAGATGTTTGTCAGTCAGAACTGGCAGGAGAGCAGATATGCCAGGACAAATACTGAGGGAAGCAATGTAGAGAATTTAGTGACGAGACAGACATTCTGGCAGCGGGCTGAAAGGGTAGTGGAAGCTATCAACCCTTTATATGAGGTATTTCATGCCGTGGACTCCGAGAGGTATGCTCAGATGGGCTTCTTATATTTCATGATGCAAAGGGCAAAGGAAAAGATCCAGGAGGCAGATCCATCACATGCATGAGTATATCCGGATCATTGATGGACGGTGGAGTTATCAAATGAGTTTGGATTTGCATCTAGCAGGTACGTAGTATTTTATAGAATTCCTAAAAATTAAGTTTCAATTAGATTCATTCAAGTACGCTTGACTAATTCTTAAAATATATGTACAGCTTACTATCTAAATTCGAGATTTCAGTACTCTGTACCGGACATTGCCATGGATAAGGATCTTATGTCTGTCCTGCGCAATGTTATATATAAGATGGAGCCCGATCCAGATATCGCTGCTATGTGCCTTGAAGAAGTAAGTTAGGTTGAAATTATTGAATGATTTTTAAGAGCATTAATTTTAACAAGCTAACAAATTTTTTTCTGGCAGACGAAATTTTTTAGGGAGGGCACAGATTCATTTGGATCTACCGTAGCGGTCAGAAGTAAATCAAAGATGAATCCTGGTAGGTATTACTAAGGAGTAAGTCTAATATTATATCAGGATTAAATTTTTTACTTTGCCAAATCTAAAATTCTAAATGATGTAATGCCTTTTGCAGCTGAATGGTCGGTGCATTTTGGTGGATCTGCTAAAAATTTGAAGGTTCTTGCAGTGAAGATCCTCTCCTAGACGGTGTCCTCCAGTGGATGTGAGTGCAACTGGTCTACATTTGGTCTTATCAACTCCAAGCAGAGGAACCATCTGAAACAAAAACGCCTCAACGATCTTGTATATGTACACTATAATTTAAGGTTGAGACTAAAATGTATTTAGGAAGAAGTAGAATTGAAATATCCGGATCCCACTGCAAGTTCATATGTTGATAAGGATGAAGATCCAATGATTGGGTGGGTCATGGGTCAGCAGTAGACGCCAGAGCTTGATGAGCCAGGATCGCCTCCTCGACCAGCCAGTGTTGTAGCTAGTGAGGCTGGGATGGATGCTGGACAATGGACAACAAGTCATATCCTCACAGGGCTCCAGCAGATACAGCACATCGTCCGTCCCCGCTATCTAGTAGACCTGGAGACAGAGGAAAAGGAAAGGCAGTTGCACCTCCATCAGAGCACTTAGTCCACTCAGATTCAGATACCAGAGATAGTGATGATAGTGCTTCAGATAGTGGAGGATCTAGTGATCAGGGAGGGACAGGAGGACAGGAGTCGCAGCCACCTGTTCATATTCGATTCACTAGGGAGTCGCAGTTTAGCCGTGCCACGCAGGATACAGATCATGGAGTACCATCTGATAGACCCCGTGGTGATGCGATTCCATATAGGCGACGGGCTCCGCGTGGTCGTTCGAGACACAATACATCAGCAGCTCTTGCACGTGGAATATGATCTATGGATGTATCTGGATCATCCTCATATTCAGGATCTTCTTATCCGCAGCTACCGGCAGCTTCTGGTCCATATGATCCATATGGTGCATCCGAGACATCAGCATCCAGTGTTTATTATCTCGGAGCATCTTATGTATATGATTTTGTTGCTGGTATATTTGGATTCTTCCCTGCACTGCCATATCGTCAATCTCTGGACAGTTCTCAGAGTCGGGACACCAGAGAGGGATCTGCGATTAGTTATGACCCATCACGCATACATCCTGGGATGAGCTTAGAGGAGTATCATGCTGCCTGGTAGGAGGGACATGCCGAATTTCCTACAGAGTACATACATGATTCCTATATTTATGGACATCGTCACTCTACCCGATTCTAGACATTGGTATGTAATTATATGTTTATGCCACATTTTACTTTCATTAATTACTGATAATCTTAGTTTAATTATCATTTTTTTATTTTAATTAAAAATAATCATAAATATTAGTATTTAGTCCTAAATCCTAAAACGGTACGTCATTTTAAACCCTAAATCCTAAATCCTAAACACTAAATGCTTCCTAAACCCTTAAAAAATAAAATAAAAACCTTAAAATTACAAAAAAAAAATTCAAAAAAAAAAAAAAAGGTATACCGGTCCCCGCCGTACCGTGTGTCGGTACGGTGCGGTTCGGTACCGAACCGGTACCGGCCGGCCACCGGTACGGCATCCGGTATCGGTACCGGGAATCTTAGGCGGTACTATACAGTAAGGACCATACTTTACCGTACTGGTCGCTGACTAGTATGGACCCCAGCACTGGTTCAGCGATCCTTGGATTCTTGCTAAAAATGCGCAAGTTGTAAGAAGGAAAACGGTGTGCCAGATTGTGTTTATAAAGCATATGTCCAGTCTAGCTAAACTAGGTTTATCTCGAAAGTTGGACCAAGTGAATCTACCAACTAAAGATTGAATTTCAATGACTTCAAGTTCAATGACAATTTATTAAATGCCAAGCTGAAAGAGGTAGAGCTATGCTATCCTTTCCTGTCTACTGGACGTATGGTTACGTTGAAATCTCCCAGAATTATCCATGGGGTGTAACTATCATTCTAAGATCACTTAGTTCGTTGAAGAAGTTTTTCTGCTCCGGCCTTGTAGCCAGACAGTATACATTAGTGATCATCACCTGTTGGTTGATGTCACAGTCAATCTTATGAAGGCAAATGGAGATGCTGAAATTGCCAGTGTGGAAATGGGCTCCATCGAAGTGTGAGCTTTTCTAACAAGTTCCCAATCCCCTGACAAACCTATGGCTGCTTTTGCATCCCAACATTCAAGATTTTTTCTGCATGTAGACCTAAGAAGGCTCTCGTTAAAAATTTAAAGCTTTGTTTCCTGCAAGCAAATGATGGAATAACCAGACTTCTGAATGGAGGCTTTGACAATCTTCGATTTAGAGGCTTTTCCTAGTCCTCGAACATTCCAACATTGGATGGTCATTGACGACAAAATAAGATGCCAAGCAGTATCTAGGACTTCAAGAGATATACTGTAATTCCGAATGAGTTTGAAATTTTGATTGCATGACTAAAATAGATGGTCTTATACAAAAAGAACAACTTTCTGCAGTACCTAACATAACGGCAATGGGAGGTAGAATTTTGTAAGACAACTATGTTAAGTTGAAGATGAGGGGAAACAAAGTTTTGTAAAATCACCATACTAAGTTGAAGATGAGGGAAAACGGAGAGACAATGAACCCAAAAATTGAGCATGATTCTGGAACCAAAATGAGAAGAAGCCTTGAGATTTTATGCGGCACCTTCTTGCACCATTCTCATGAACTGGGTGTTGCATCAAGTCGGTTCCATGATTTTTAAAGTAGACATAGTCTCTTCTATAGCAGAGGAGGGGAATTTTGCCCTGCACTTCGATCCCAACTTGATGATGTCACTAGCAATCAAGGAATTGATGAATAGAATGTCTTGCTCTGTTAATGAAGCAAGGCCAATGCCCAGTGCTTTTGCTTTCTTAGATTGCAGTTTTGTGCTTCTCTTGTAGCTTAAGAAAGGAGGAAGCAGTATAGAAGCTCCAACAAAAGTGAAAGTGTGGGGCTTTGCAGGACCTGGGAGAGCCTCTTTGAGGTAACTGAAGATTTTAAGGACTGGTACTGCATCTTGGTGAGGCGAGATAGGTGATGACTATGAGGGAGGGATGACGGCTGTTGCATTCTTAGCAAAGTGAGTTTCAGCAAACTAGTTGTCATTCAAAAAGGTCCATTGTGTGACTCGGAATGAGTTCAAATTCAAATTTGAAGCACCTGCCGACAAAAATGGAATAATGATGGCAAAGTTCCATGAGGTGAAAGAAAAAGGTCCATTGGCACTGGGTGTTAGAAAATGTAGGTATGTGATTGAGATCAACTTTGGTAAGTCCAATGTCATTGAGAGAGCAAGATGATTATAGGCAACAAACGAAAACCCAGTTTCCCTGACAAGCTGACCTGCTGATGTCAGAGTTGGAGAGCTTTGGTTTGGATGCTGCCAAGTGGGTGTTCTCTCTGGTGACCCGGCGTTGGAACCATGAGGACGAGGCCTGGTGGAAGAGCTTCCAAACCTATTACGGACTGTGCCAAACCAAATTCTTCCTCATCTTCGTCCATGGTGGTATGGTCATTATCATGGGATGAACTTGGATCCACAGATGAAATGAACGGGTTGCTGTGATTAATTTTAAGCTTAACCTCATAAGTGAAATCACCAACGGTTATCTCGATGACATGAGGAAGGTTGTCAACATTCTCGCAGAGGAAAGAAATATCAAAACTGGTAAGGTCTTCCTAGTTTGTACTTGCTTTGCTAGTTCGAACTGGGACCTCAATACTGGAGAGGATATTGCCCACGGATTCTAAGTTCCAGCAAACTAGAGGAAGGTCAAATAAGCTGGCGGCCACTTTGTGTTTCAGGTTGTGTGGCGTTCCACCGTGAGTCTGGTCCTAATTATCAATGAACAGTGAAAAGCCTTTACCATGAATTTCCCCAAGTGTAACCTGATTGTGGACAACGTAAAAGTATGGGCATGCCATGAAGAAGGTGTTGTCAGGTAAGAGTCTCCTGGTGGTCCTGGAGCTGGGGAGTGTAGCAATCTCAACTAAGGTGGACGCAACATCATCTAGCTTAATCATGCAGCCTGCCATCTCATTAAATGCATCTCTCAATAAGTAATCTTGGGTTTCCTTAAGGCTGCATGAGTTTAGGATAAAAGCCTTGGTTCTGCGAACCGTAGGTTCAGGAGTTGAGGGTGGGGGTCTCAAGGAGGGGATGATCAGGGAGAACATATTAAGGAAACTCAAGTTCCATAGGAGTGCAATGCTCTTGAGGAGTGTTTTGCATGACAGGGATCTATCGATCTGGGAAAGTGTTTTGCATGATGGAGTGGTGTAAGCAAGAGTCTACCATGGTTTTCTCTATGTTTGAGTTGTGTCTTTTGCAACTCCGGAGTGAGTGTCCGAAATGTCAATAGGCAAAGCACTTAATGGGATTCCTACAAGCTTGCTTGGAGTGGCTATGGTCTCTACATGGAAAGCAAAGGTCCTTTTTAAAGAAGATGAAGGGAGGTTAGGAGTGTGGAGAGGAGAAGCTACCTTGAGCAGTGGGAGCCAACGAAGATGGTTTCATACTTGTTGATCGGACTAGGATTGCCTTTCCCAGGATGCTTGATTCAAATGTTGGAGTTTTCTCATACACCTGCATGCTGTTTAGTTGTTTCTCCCCCATCGTTTCCTCTATTTCTTTTCTTCCTTAAAGCTTTCTGTAATTTCTTTCATCTCCTTAATAAGAGTGCTCTTCTTTTTCCAAGAATATAAGAGTAGAAAAATAATTTTTGTTGTTAACATATAAGTGCTAGTATGAAGATAAGATTTGTTATACTGATCAGTATTAAACATAACGTACTAGTACTGAACTAGTATGCAGTCTCATACCGTATTGTAACTAGTATATAGTCTCATACTGTATTGTAACTAGTATATAGTCTCATACTGTATTGTAACTAGTATGTAGTCTCATACCATATTAACATATTAGTGCTAGTATGAAAATAAGATTTATCTTACCGATCAGTATTGAACAAAACATGCTAGTATCGAACTAGTACCGCATATTGATATTGTAATAAGATGATACTAGTATAAGATATGGTAACAGGATGATGAATCTTGTATGAAGATACAAGACTAAGCAGTGATGTTGTCCAAGTTGCCAGTAGATAAGAAGATGGTCCAAGGGAGGAGAGCAATCATCATGTGGTCCTAGAAGAGGCAGATCAAAAAGGTCTGATGATATCATGCCCATGTTGAATTTTGAAGAATGCTTGGATAATTGAATGGTGTCGTTGGAGACAACCAATATATTGTGAAAAGATCTGTCTTTTAATTATACCAAACAGAGAATGTTGATTTAGCATAATTTATTTTTTGTGACTAAAGAGCATCTCAGAAAGTGATACCAAACAATGGATTTTTCCTAATTATTCAATTCTCTCCATCCCCTAATGTAAAATAAATTTTCTAAACATTTGTTTTAGGTGAAGAAAAGAATGCTCACTTGAGGAAATTGGAGAAGGCCTCTGAAAACCTTCAACTCTTCAAAGCAGACGTGCTTGACTTTGACACTTTAAAAGCAGCCTTTGCAGGATGTGATGGAGTATTCCATGTGGCTAGTCCTGTCCCTTCAACCAAATCAATTCTTGATCCAGAGGCAAGTCTTTTATATGCTTTGAAATATAAGAGATCAAAAAATTTTCTCATAACGATACTTCAAATAAGCTTATGCATCTGTATAAATAATAGGACATTGATATGATTATTGGATACTGCAATGGTCACGGTTTGAAATTGTTAGTGTTCATATTCATGTATGGTATTAGGAGATACTGAGTCATTTGTTTCATATAGAAGAATACAATGGAGGGAAGGACATATAGAGTTTTGATGGCTAAAAATTGTATACACCTTTTTCCTTGGGAAACTTGACACCTGATCTTTTTTTTGAACCAACTTTAGCATGCTATCCCTTAACCATTATCATTTAAATTTTAGTTCTCCATGCACTTGTATTCTCCTGCACACACTTATTTTCAGTTTTTCCACACGGTTATATTCTTCCTGCACAGTTTATTGTCCTTGCACACATTTATATTCATGTGTACAAAGGTATTTGTAATAATAAAGCCCCAGTTAATAGCGACTAAAAGTTAGCATCCAGTTTATGGAAGGACTAGCTATTAAATACACCTTTTTCAAAAGGGTAACTCTTAGGTCCCCAGATTATCATATTATTTCCTTGCATCTTTCTTTAGAGAGAGAGGGGGAGAGAAAGATTGAGCCAAGAGCCCAGTGAACTTCTTCAAGGCAATGAAATTACAAAGAAAAGGGAATAAGAGATCAAATTAAGTTACACATTACATAAAAATTGGAGGATATGCGCTATGTATTTGAAAGAGTATGTGATCTGGATTAGTATATCTTATTCTTTCAATCTTTTTTATTTCCAAATATCACCTACCAGTTAGAGGTGATCGCTCCTGCTGTTGAAGGTACTCTAAATGCACTTCGAGCATGTTCGGAGATGAAAATCAAACGGGTGATTGTGGTGTCATCAACTGCTGCCGTTCGACTGAATCCTCGTTGGCCACAAGATAAGCTCCAGGATGAAGAGTGTTGGTCGTCTGAAGAATTTTGCAGGAGCATTGAGGTGACTCTTGTGATCTTTGGAGCTTTTGTTTAATTTCTGTGTCTTGTTGTAAAATGAAGCAAAGTATTTTTACCTTTTTTTCTTTTATAGAATCAGGCATACAGTTGAATACTTTGATTTAACTTGCATGGAAAATCCGTAACTAATAGTTCTTATTGAATCACAAATTAGCATCATGATCACCAATATGCTTCATACTTACCATATATTGTGTTATGCTAAGAAGCTATCTCTATGGTTAATAAATAAACGGAATACAAAGAGGCAACCATTTACGTGGCCTGCATCCATGAGCAGAGATGATCAGAAAAAGCTCACTAATGATGGAAGAGTACGAAGAAGAAAAATCCCTGATACAATGCTCTAAATCTTTCCGACACTCCAAAGCCCTATTAACAAGAGAGAGCCCACAGATATGCTGCACCTAATGCTTCCTCTAATATAAAAAACACCACAACGGGACTCATGGCCCAAATTTGTTAATCACTTATCTTGAACCACCCAGCCAGTCTTTCTTAGGATCTTTGTCTCGATCAATCACAACTCTTGTAGTAAAAATAGAAAACTTCGTACTGCTTCTCCAAAATAATTTTCTAGCTTACATAATGAGGACTATTACAAGAACATGTGAACCTTGTGCTTGACAAATTCCCTTACGGTTTACCGGTGGTCGCGTGATTTTTAGTAACTATGGCTGGATAAATGTTTCAGATATTTTTGATACTAGAACTAAGCAATAGTACCTTCTCCTTTCATCACCATCAATGTTAAGTTTTTTTATTATGCCATTATTTCTACCAATGAACATATTTATCAATAGTGTAATTCTCCTAATATAGTTTTCAGCAATTTCCATTTAGGTTAACTTAGGTCATCCTCTAATTAATCTGTCGTTGTTCCTTTGTGAGTATGGCTGTAGCTTTTGTGTTGTAGGTTCTTTGGCTTGTGCAAAAATCAGTTTTGAGTGAAGAGCTTTAATTTGTAGATACTGTTGCTCCAAGGCTTAAACTGAACTTTTATTTAAGTTGGCTTGTATATGCCCTGTGAACTCCTTTTGTTTTTTTCACAGATTATCATATGAAACAAGGTGGTAAATCCACCTCTATTAAGAGGGGGTGGTCATGCAATGCCAAACTACAGAACCATCACTGAATACACTCATAAGCTTCTAAGGCATCCATTTCACCTTGCCCTTCCTAAATCTATTATTCATGTACATTTAACATGTCTAAAAGATATGATCTTGTGGACGACTAGTGTTCTTTATTTGCCAAAATCCTTCTCATCATAAAATTTTGTGAATTTCTCCGTAGTTACTTATTGTAGGTGGAAGATTCTATCACCAATGCAAGAACAATGTTTGTATAGGCTGGTGTGCTAGAGCCAAAATAACAATCTAAGATTAATCCTTAATTTGCTTTTACAGAATTGGTATTGCCTTTCGAAGACAATGGCCGAACGTGCAGCTTGGGAGTATGCAGAGAAAAATGGGCTTGATCTTGTAACTGTTGCCCCGTCAGTGGTTTTAGGACCATTGCTGCAGCCTACAGTGAATTCTAGCAGCTTGTTTCTAATCTATGTTATAAAAGGTCCTCTTTTACACACTGTTCTTTCTTCTTTAGTGACACATATAAATCATTTTAAATATAAATGCATTCTGGCTAGATTGTAGTCTAAATTTTGAGGATAACTCTATTATTACTTAAGCTTCTTGCTGAATGTATTCTGCGCTAGTTAAACATAGATAACAAGCAAAAAAAATACTGATCTGATCTATATGATTCTAGCTTTTTTCCCCCATAGATGAATGTGTAGTTCTAGCTATATTCTACTTCAGTGCTACAGGTCATATTTTCCACCATAGTGAGCTCAGAGGACATCCCTACATGAAAATGAGCATTCTCAAATTGTTTCTTTGCAAGTTAGTTCTCAATTTGCTTAGCTCTTCTGATCCTTGTCTTATCCCCTTCAACCTTGAGCTGAGCAGAAGACATATCTGGGTGCAATGAGCCACAATTCCTATAGGAACTCAATAGCTTTGTTTCAAAATCCTCATGAATCTGATTAGCCTTTCCCAATCATTTTTCTGAAAATAAAAAGATTAGGAAAAAACAACTCTTTGTAGGCACTAACAAGCAGAGAACAGTTGATATTTGAAATTTTTTAGTCAGGTTCAAACATATTCTCTTCAGTTTTTTTTTCCATGTGTTCCTTTATGTTTCTCATTTCGTTAACAACATGGCATCCATGAATGACATGGAACAAGCGTCTTTCTCCTTGAATGAGAAATTGTCAATGGGCAATTCACCATGAACATAGGTGGTCTCACCACTACCAGTTCTTGCAATTGTCATGCCTCCATGCAACTTTCTTTATGCTCTCAAATCTCTGTATACCTCATTTGGCTGATGTCTCTTTGCCACTGATTTCCCTTTATTGTTTGGTTGATGGTTGTTCAAGTCAATTGAGAACATGTGAGTTTACTTTGTCTTACTTTCTTCTTCTCCAGTTCATTGAGAGAAGTCTTCTGTTCAAATTCTTGTTTCACATTGTCTTATTGGTCTTATTGGAGAATTCGACCAGGTACATTAGCCTTCTGTATGCTAGGCAAGTAGCAAAAATCTTTGTTTCATGTCGTAAGCCTGTTTGGAGTAATAACTGTGTATGCTTGTACTGATATCTTTAAGAGAGTCTGACACCATGTAGGCTGAAGAATTTGCTTCCATGGTATGTAATTATTACAAACCCCCTATGTTTCGACACCTACCTGAGAAAATGATTTTTGTGCTTGGGTTTGAGTTTTCCAGCTTCAGCATTTTTTGTGTGTGATTTCATAACAGGAGGTCCAGAGCCCTTGAGCAACATGTCCTGGAACATTGTAGATGTTCGAGATGTTGCTGATGCATTGCTTCTAGTATATGAGAGGCCAGAAGCATCTGGAAGATACCTTTGTGCAGCTTATAAAATCAATCCTCGAGATTTGGTTGAGTTGCTAAAGGGCATGTATCCTAACTATGGTTACCAAAAGAAGTTCGTTCTATTCTCAAACTTTTTATTTTGAGGAGTACCTTGAACATTTCCACTTCAGTTTTTGACTTTATTTTCTTAAGAATTGCAGTATCATTGAGGCACCACCAAATACTCCACTGACCTCAGAGAAACTGAAGAAGTTGGGTTGGAAAGGCAGGCCTCTGGAAGAAACTCTCACTGATGCTGTTGAATGCTACAGAGAGGCAGGTCTTTTGGATGAACTAGAGGGCCATACTATTCATATTCCTGCTCCCTTCGTTCTCACAGTTAAACCTGGAACTCCATCTGCGGAATAAGTTTTATCAATAAACTTGGTTAACTTTTTAAGGTGCAACCTATCAATAAAATGGTACACCCTTTCTTTGTTATATGTGGAGACAAGTGAAACAACCGTTCATCATGTCACCTGCCCTCTTGGTTGCAGATGCTCTTCTTCTTAGTTGTAAAAGAAATAAGTCTTACTTCTTGCTTGCTCTTGGACTAAAGTTGGAGATCCTATTAACTCCGCATGTAATAAAGTGTGCAATTGAGAACTTGATTTGAGAATGGCTAATTGGTAATGGATGGCATTTCTTTGCCTTGTTTGGGTGAAATCTGCCAATAAAATTCTTGGGCAAATAGAACCAAACTAAAAGTTAGTTGCTAGGTTTAAATTGCAAATGGTTAATACTTCCTTGCTTCTGCTCTGTTATTTTCTCTTCCACTGCCACCACTACCACCTCCGACGATGATGGGGGGAGTTCGAGATCTATGAGACCAAAATGATCAAAAGTTGCTGGAATTGGAAAAAGCTAGGGTATGTAAAATACTTGCCTCAGCTTATGTCGAGTGTCTGCTTGGTGTTTGGAGGTCCTGTTGTGGATTTACTTCCATATGGACAATTTATGTGCATATAAAACCATCGTGTTACTTGTTGAAGATGCAGCTGTGCACAGACCAATTTTTATGCATATTATATTTGCTTTCAATTCAATTTGCAGCAGTTAGAATTACAATTATAGAAAGGGGTATTTTTTGTTTCTCTGTAATCGAAACTTGCTAGTATAATTGAACCTATTCGGTTATTTAATATAAAAAGAGATCTGATCATCCTATAATTGAAGTGGTAATATTACCTCCCTGAAAAACAACAATTTGTTTATATTTTCTATCTTAGTAGAATATTTATCATGTTACTCCTATAGTTATAATGAAAAATTATATTGTTATTAAATTGTCTTTGAATTAGTATAACAGTAATTACTATAGTGATTATGCCAATATAAATTAACTTGATATTATGATATATATATGTATGTTGTGCCAACTGGTTAATCAATTTTAGTTGAATGGCCGATGAAGAATGTCAAAATGGAGTAACAAAGAAGCTCAGGACAAAGCTAACAATCTTAAGTTTGATCAACTCTGGAGGAGAAATTAAAAACAAGGTGGATGACACTAAAAGTTCATTCCTCCTTTGAAAAACTAAACAACCAAATCATCAAATAAAGTGAAATAACTTATGAATAAGCCCATGACCAAGGCCTACTGGCTGGCGAATCAGAAATGTTCGAGCAAGTGAGTGGAGAAGAAACAAGCTATTACTTCTAACCCAAAAAAGGTTGGCCTTAACAAAAAGTTATTATGCTTAACCAAAAGAAATTATTTCCTAGCAAAAATTAGTAACCCTCAGTAACTATAAAAATGTAAGAGAAAATCCTGACAGGGACTTTTTGGAGCTACCCCTATACTCACTTTAAGGCCCGATGGATTTCGAGCCAGCCCGAAATCGGGTTGGGCTTCGGGCCTTAAAATATAGCCCATTCAATTTTCAGGTCGGGCTCGGACACTCCTTTGGCTCAACCAGATCGGCCCGAACCCGATCCAAAAATAAGTCCGATCCAATTTGGGCCCCTGGCTATTTCTTTCTCCAATCTCCCATCTCCCTCTCTCTCCGTTCTCTCTCCCAATCTCTCTCTCTCTTAGTCTCTCTGTTTTCCATCTCCCTCCCCCGGTTAGCCCTGAACGACCGACGCCCCCGGTCAGCCCTTGATGGTCGACGCTTCCTCGCACTTGATGGCCAACGCGATGACTCCCCCTCGCACCTGACACTCCCTCTTTGTTTCCAAGCCACCCCACCCGACGGCCCCGAAGCTCGTCGTTGCCCCCAACGCCCCGGCCCCCGTGCGACCTCGCGGCCCCTCTCCAGCTCTGAGTTGCCTCCTCCAACCCCGACGCTCGCACCTGATGACTCCGTCCCCCATGCGATCCCGTGGCCCATCTTCGGCTTCGATCTGCCTCCGATGGCCGTAGCACCCAACCCGATGCCCACTGCCCCCGGCGCGACCTCACGCCCCCCCTCCTGACTCCGATCTGCCTCCTCCGACCCCGGCACTCGTACTCGATGACCCCGCCCCCCATGCGACCTCATGGTCCATCTCCGGCTCCGATTTGCCTCACCCGGCCTCAGCGCCCCACCCGACACCCACTGCCCCCGGTGCGATCTCGTGGCTCTCCCTCCCCAGCTCCGATCTGCCTCCTCCGGCCAGTTAGGCAGTTGCCAGTCGGTAAACCTTTTTTTTTGTTGATGGGCTTGCATTCGGGCCAACCCGACAGTCAGTGAACCTTTTTTTTTATGGGCTTGCATTCGGGCCGGCCCGATTGGGCTCTGGTTTGGCTCGGGTTAGGCTCGGGCTTGAGGTTTAAAAAAATTTCGATCATAAGCCCGGCCCGAAGCCTGAGATTTTTTTCGGGCCGGGCTCGAGTAGGGGTGTGGCCCGGCCCGGCCTGGCCCACTTCTAGCCCTAACTCACTTTGGTACTCTTGCTATCTTTTTCTTCAACTCATGTTGTTGCCTAGATCATTTCACTAACTTGAGCATCAGAGTGTCTCCCACTGGAAACCCGATCCAAGGACTTTTTTTGTAGGTCTCCATCTAAAAGGAACGCCCAGAGCAAAACCTCATCCCATCGAAAAAGCTAATGGGACCACCTGATACCGTCGAAGCTTCAGCAGTAGGTGATTGATCCATAATAGATGGCACACCAGGAAGGGAATAGAAAATTTAGGAGCTAAGAAGTGGTAGTAATTCACAAACCTAACGGGCAAACCAAGATATGAGACATGAACACCACCAATTGAGACAATGAAAAACTTATTCAACCTTGTAAGGCAACCAAATCCAGAACATCATTATCCTCTGCATAACTCAACTACCTATGTACTCCTTATTTATTCTAAGTTTTATAATCTTTCAACGAGTTCTTGCAAACTATGGTGGGCATGCTTTGGAATGGGGTAAACAGCAAGAAAAGGATAAAAAGGGAGAGAGGGAGAGAAGGTGGAGGGAAACAAAGATGAGACTATTTAATTAAGGAAATGGGGACCTTCATAAGAAACATTGGGGCTCTCGACTGTCTTCCAGCAAAGATTCCTTGACATCTTCATCCCCGATAAAGTCAAAATGAGAAAGATCTCATCATTCCCAAGATAGTCCTCAAGCTCCTTCCTTCAAATAAAATAATGAAGCTCTTCTAATCAAAGAAAAGAACAGAGCTCCCTGCTCCTCTAGCAAAAAAGGTCTTGTCCGTCAGCCATTATTTAATAGAATAATGGCTAAAGGGCTTTCTTCTTCCCATAAATGCCCCATGTCTACCTCACAGTGTATGCCATGCTTTCCCTGATCCCTTGTCCTAGAGCTTTTTAAGCCATGGCAGCAGAAACGAAGATCTTCATCTTCAGGTGGAGATTAACCATCTCCTTAGTAAAGAGATCTTTTTTAGGAGCTCATCAACAACACCTCCGATGCACTGGACAAGATCTAATTCGAAAGCCTCGTGGACAAGAGCAAGCTCGACACTAGCTGGAGCTCAAAACAAGTAGGGGGAGAAATCCTAAAGAGAATATCGCAAGCCGGATGAGAAGATAATACAAGGGCTTCTAAAACTCCATACCAATCAAAGATGCATTAATTGCAACAGATTTATTTTGGATTTCACATTAATCTTTCATTAGAATCTTTGAAAGAATAGTACCATAATCGGCAAGTTCGAGGCTATCTCTCTTGACAACTTTATCTAGAGGCCAACGACCATGTCGTGATGTCCAATAAACTCCATCCCAGAGGTCGATGATCATGTCACGATGCTCGATAAACTCCATCCAGAAGGCTGATGAACAAATCATGATGCTCGATAAACTCCAACATGAAGGCCGACGATCATGTCATGATGCTCGATAAATTCCATCATGAAGGCCGATGATCACTTCGTGATGCTCGACAAACTCCATCTCAGAGACCGATGATCATGTTGCGATATTTGATAAACTCCATCTAGGAGGCCGATGATCACGTCGTGATGCTTGGTCGATAAACTCCATCCTGGAGGCTGATAATCACGTCGTGATGCTTGACAAACTCCATCATAGAGGGGGATGATCACATCGCAATGCTTGATAACTCCGTCCTGAAGGTCGACAATGACATTTGCCCTGACAATTATGTCGCAGTGTTCAACAAGTATGACCAGAAAAAAATGGTGCTTGCCGATGATGACAATCTCCATGCAAAGTTGATAGATGAGCTCAAATTCTTCCAACAGTGGGGGCTCATTAACAAGCAAGATTGGAATAACGTCTCCTTCTTAAATGATAAGAAGGCTTCAAGCTATGGATTGGAGGTGACGAGGAGGTATCCAAACTTCTTGTTCATCCTACAACATCCTCACTACCAAGGCTTGCTGCATGACGGCGTCGATGAAGGGATCAAGAAGATCGTTTATCGAGCACTATGGTGCAAATTGGTGGATCTCATGGACAAGGCATTGTAGACTAATTGCTTATCAAGTCCCTAGGAAATCAAAGAGATGATGGAAGAAGTCAAGGGTCTGGAGAATCTATGCTTCGATGTTAGGCATGACCCATGAGGGGCAACCATCATGCAATATCTTTGACCTCAATCTTATCAATGATTAGCTTCGATTAGCAAAGAAGAGGAAGCATGAAGTGGAAGAGTGCTGACTCCAACACCATCAGCTCTGAGAAACTCGAGCATCATCAGCTCCGAGGAACTCGGCAAGGTTTGGCACCTTGTCGAGAATAATGGAGGCCAAGGTTAAGCCCTCTACTTCATCGGCCACACCAGGGACATCCTCAACATCAGGCATGACCTTTAGCTCCCGCATCTTCATCGCGAGATCCCCATCCACTTCATCTCCCTCAGCACCCACCACATGTTCTTGAGGTGCCCAACCTGGATGTAGGGGTCGAGGAGCTCTGTTCCAGCCAACACCCTCCTTGCCCATCTCTAACAGTGAGCAATCAGCTTGCCATCCTTTCCACCCACCTAGCCACCATCGCAGCCTCTCTTGCTCTGTGCGGAGATCGTTCACCCTTCAGGGAACCTCGATAACTTCTTGACAATCAATGATGGGAGAATCAGGATTGTGCTTAAGGTCTCTAAAAAAGGGACCGTCAAAGCCACAAATCTTAAGAAGATAACGGCCGGAAAACAAGAAGGGCTTAAACCAACCTACTTTAATACGACTTTGGTCCATTCGTTCATCTGTCGTATTGACAAGGGGATTCTTCAATACAAAGATTATCTATTTGAAGAGATAGCTGAGAGAAGCACATTTATCGATGACCTTTTGCAAACTCAACCTTCAGATCGCCCTCCAGCAAGCAATTACCACATAGATGCTAAGCTATCGAAGTTGAGTAAGTAACTTTGGCCCTCTCTTGAGGCCAACTACAAACATTAGAGGCCGAGTGAGAGCACATGTGGCTGACTAATATTAGCACAAAAAATTGAAGACTATACAGCTGGTGGATATCCGGCCAGAAAAGAGATGAAAAATGTAGCTGACAAATACTTGGCCGAAAAAGCAACGAAATATGTGGCTAATGAATACTTGGCCAAAAAAGTGATGAAATTGTAGCTGACTAATACTAGGCTGGAAAATCAATAAATGAATTAATAAATATAGTTGATCGACACCCAACTATCTAAAATCAATCGATATATCTGATAAATTAAAAAGTTGGCTTGACTGCCCAACTTATTAGTATGTCTGACAAATTAAAAAGTTGGTTTGACTGTCCAACTTATCGGTATATCCGATAAATTAAAAAATTGACTTGACTACCCAACTTATTGGTATGTCCAACAAAAATATAGTTGGCTTAATTATTCAGCTAATCAGTATATCTAATAAAAATATATTTGACTTAATTATTCAGTTAATCGGCATGTTCAATAAATTAAAAAGTTAGCTTGACTATCCAACTTATCGATATGTTCAATAAATTAAAAGTTGGCTTGACTGCCCAACTTATCAGTTTGTCCGACAAAAAAAAGGAGAAAGTTGGCTTGACTTTCCAACTTATTGGTATATATAAAAATTTAATAGTTTGCTGAACTATTCAACTTATCATACATTCAGCCGTCATCTCAGGGATGGGCAAACAATAAAGTGATTACCAAAAGGCTAAGTGACCATTGCAAAAGAATCTGTTGGGGAAGTAGCTCTTGATATTTTGAAAGTAGTGGCCGGAGGAGTAAGTTCTTCGACTATAACTCCTTCAGCCGCCTATTCTTCATCTCCTTCTATTATATCTTCAGCTTCTCTACCAACAACAACCTCACGAAGGTCCACATATGGAAAGAGTTTTTTAACTCTTTCTTTGCAGTCATTGAAGCCAATTTCATAACTAAAAGCTCTTGCTTCAGTCATTTCATCTTCAAAGGTGGAATTCATCTTTTATAACCTTCTAGAAGAACATTGATAACCAATGTGAAAACAAAGAAGCTCGAGGCATAGAAACTCGTGAATGTTATGTACTCCCTTCTCTCAATACGATGAAACAACTTGAAATTGGGAGTGGGGGGCAATTGTTATGCCAACTGATCATACTGGCTAATCATTTACAATTGAATGGTCGATGAAGAATGTCAAAATGGAGTGGCCGAGAAACTCAAGACAAAGATAATGATCTTAAGTTCGATAAACTCTCTTCCGAGAAACTAAAAGCAAGATCGATGACACTAAAAGTCCAATCAGTTCTCTTTGAGAAACTAAACAACCTAATGACCGAACAAAATAAAATGACTTATGAATAAGCCGATGACTAAGGCTTATTGGCCAATGAATCAGAAGTGTTCAACCAAGTAAGTGGAGAAGAAACAAGCTGCCATAATAGAAGGCTATTACTTCTAACCAAAAAATTTTGGCCTCAATAAAAATTTGTTATGCTAATCAAAAGAAATTATTTCTTAACAGAAATCAGTTATCCTTAATAACTATAAAAAGGTAAGAGGGGACCCTCGACAAGAATGTTTTGAGAGTATCCCCATTTACTTTGATACTCTGGCCATCTTATTCTTCAACTCTTGCTGTTGCCTAGATCATTCCACTGACTTGAACGTCGGATTGCCCCTGCTGGAAACTTGACCTGAAGACTTTTTTGCAGATCTCTGCCTGAGGAGAATGCCTAGGCATAGGACTTCATCTCACCAGAAAAGCTAACAAGATTGCGCGGCATTGTCAAAACTTCAGCGAAAGATGGTTAATCTACAACAAGAGTTGGCATATCTTTGTATATGCATTATAAAGTGGCATTTTTTTGTCAAACTCAAATGTTATTCATAAGGCAGCAAGGGTTTGGCACTTTTACTGTAGCTTGTTGATAAATTTGTGGCCCAGGTGTAAGAGGGACTATACAAATTACATACCACCTTTGATGGTCTTAATCAGGTTACGAGGGAGACTTCATTGTATTTTCCTGTTAAAACAAAAAAAACTTCCAGCATCATGATAGCTAATCAACTGATCACGGGTTCGAGACATGATTCCGTGAAAGACTCAATTAAATTCAAGGATTATGATGCTTGGATGAGTGAGAGGCTAGGATCCTTCTTCTTCTTCGTTTTGACCAGCTGGTATCTTGGTAGTGTTGGGTTGACGTACTTATCCTTGAATAGAGAAAGGCTGCAAAAATTCAGTACTTTGAATCGAACATTTTCTAGTGGGATGAGAGCCTACAAGGATAACTACGCCGAATTTATCCTCCTATCCTTTTTCTTTACCAAAAAAAATTATTTTTTTAAAAAAATACAGTTACCCTCTATTACAGCTCTCTCCATTCAAGATGGCAGTCTCTTCCTCCAAAGAATTTGGAAGGCTTTTGGGATTTAGCAGCTTCCCAGAACTCCATCCACTAACAAGATTTCCATGCCGACATCTTTTGTGTGAAAACAGAAGTTGGCCGAATACTTTTCCTTAAACAACGGCTATGCATTGCAGCTAGCGTATGGTCAATCTCACCATGAACAAGACTTTGGAAGCCAGCAGTCATATTTAACCTATACGGCGATACACCTGGTGTCGACTATCAAACTAAGATGGGTCTGATGCCATCAGCTGAGACTTAATTATGTTGAAGCTGGTTCTTCAGTATATTTGTAGCAAACGATGTGAGCTTTCTCTAACAAATGGACAAGTCAATTATATCTTAAAGCTGTGAACTATAGAACATATTTTGTATAACACGTTAATTTATTGTAAAGAGCTAGCTGTTCTTCATGTTTCCAGGATGTTTGGCAATAGGTAAAATTAATCAGCACTTGCATTCTTGATTGATTGATTGATAGCGAGATAAATATTATAACCCGGTGATAAGTAAAAAATATCTGCAGGGCTTGGAAAATGCAGTCAAGTAACTTTAAGAAAACAATTGTTCATCATGGTTTACTTTCCCTATGGTTTTAGATTTTTTATGCCCTACTATTTTTTTTTTTTTTTTTGCCTCCCTTTATTCCCATGTAACTCGATAGAGAATGTCACCCTGGATGAGAAAACCGACCAATTAATCATGCAGTTTTAAAAGTTCGCTCATAAAATCTCATATATAATGTTGAATAATTATATAGTTGATATAAAATAAAGGGAGGAGATGCTACTAATTAATCAGGAAGCCGAAAGCATGGCTATTTTGTTTTTTAACTACCAAAAACAAGTTTTTTTTCCTGAAAAAAAAAAAAAAAAAGATAGCCAGGGACTAAGATCCTTTGAAATTTGCTGAAACTAGAAATTTTTGCCAAAATAGGAAGTTCTAGCCATCACTAATACCCAACTCCAATGAATTCCCCCACAGCATCGGGGAGCATAATTCAAGGGTTTGTCATTGTAACTTTCATGCAAAAAAATGCTTTGCCTTTTTTGTTTTAAGATAGTAATCTATGCATCATGCAATGACTACTTCAAGATTTATATAAAAAAATAAAAAAAGTTATTATAGCATTTTGAGATACGTGTAATGCGTGATCCAATAATTGCTATTGTGAAAGAAAATTAATAATTCCTTGATGTAAAAGGAAACAATCCGAACCCTAGAAGACCATTTCATAGTTATGAAATAATTATTTTTTTTTCAAATAGATTATATTATGGCATGTTTAGTTTTAAGTAGGCCCGATGGTGGCTTACTGCAAAACCTTCGGCTCTTATTGATGAACTAAGTATATTCACTTTGACTTGGTTTCGGACAAAAAAATTAGGGATGAAAGTAGTATGGATAATATCCAACCGAATTTAATTTATATCCAAATCTATTCGGATATGGATATAAATTTGAACACCCGACTAATATTCATATCCATATCTACGTTCATAAAAAAATATAGATATAGATATGGATAGACTACTATCCGATCCATATTTGCATATATAATTCTACTTGTAATTTTATTTAATTTTATATAGTACTCATTAATTTTTTTAAAAAAATATATAAATATATAATATACTATTAACTTTATTTATCCTTAAATTAGTAATATCTTTGCTTCTATAATCATATAGTTTAATTATTCGATTTATATCCCTATTTATATCTATATTTTCAATATTCATTTTATATCCATATTTATTAAAAATAAATATATATATATTTTTATATTTAATTAATATCTATACATATTGTATCAATATTTATATCTATATTTTTAATATTTAATTTATATCCATATTTATTAAAAATAAATATAAATATAATTTTTAATATTTAATTAACAACTATAAGTATTGTATCAATATTTATCAAATAAAATAAATATAAGTATTAATATACTGATATTCTATTCCTATCAAGGTGCTGTTTTGGCCTTACAGTAAATTTTTTGATGCGAACTCGAGTATGTAGTGCGTAAGATAGAGCTAGCCACTTATCCTAACAAAAGGCCCAATGATTGTTTTATTTATTGTCAATAATAAAATAATCGGTTAAAGATAGAAAAAAACGAGCATATGGATAACTTCATAACCAAACCCAACTATCCAAGTTAAAAAAAATTCCATGTATGAACATTAGGCCTCGAGGGATTTGTAGGAAAAAAAGGGGCCCACATGTATTTTCCTTCCGCTCCCTTTGCTTTGTTTTAAGAGTCCTCTCAACAGTTCCCTCTTCTTCCCTTTTCGAGATCATTCTCTCTCTCGCTCTCTCTCTCTCTCTCTTTGGAGAGCTGAGAGAGTGCTTGAATTCTCTCTTCAAGCTTCTAATTGGAATCAATCCATGTCGTGTACGAGTGATCGGCATGAAATTTACGTGCTCTTTGACCGAATCTTCTATCCAATTCATCAAAGTTAGGGTTTTCCTATGCCCAACCTAGGGTTTTCGTGGTCGATCGCAGGATCACTTTATCCTTCTTAATTATCCCCGTTTTGGAGCCCGATTCACCTTCCGGGTTCTCCGTGTAAGACCTCTTCTGGTTTGGATTCCATGGCTTTTTACCACCCGGGCCCGGGCTCGGCGTCGAGCTCGAGCTCCGGGCACCACCTCTTGAATTCCCCCTTCGGGGATACGACCTATACAAAGGTCTTCGTTGGAGGGCTGGCGTGGGAGACCAAGAGCGAGACGATGCGCCGCTACTTCGTGCAGTACGGCGAGATCCTCGAGGCCGTCGTGATAACTGACAAGAACACCGGGAGGTCGAAGGGCTACGGTTTTGTGAGTGTTTCTTGCCTTGGTCTTCACGGTTTCTTGATAATTCGATAGAAAGATTGCTCCTTTTAATTGAATAATGTGGAAAAGATTCGATTTTTCTTTTTTTAATTACCTCTCTTTATATTTATTTTGTCGGGGGATTGCTGCTGATTTTCTTAAGTGGCGTTTGGTTTGGCGTGGAGGATTTAGGTGACGTTTCGGGACCCAGAATCTGCAAAAAAAGCATGCGCAAACCCAAGCCCAGTTATAGATGGCAGACAGGCAAATTGTAACTTGGCTGCACTGGGGCGGCCTCGGCCTGTTCCAACTTTTGGTAATTTTCTGCTTATAGGGATGATTGCCCTTTTTAATAAGAATTTTGTCTCAAGCTGCTGAATTGTTCTTTCTTCTTCATTTATTCAGCATTGTTTTTAATAATATTTGATTTGACTCCATTTATAGTTGTACTAAGTCACTGATGGTATCACGAGTTTAACTTTTGTGCTCTGGTTGGTGTTGCATTTTTGGTTATGTTCCTTTATATGAGCTGTTTGTTTTATGCCATTAACTATGGACGATTCCCCAATTTAAGGCTTGTAATTTCATGCATTCCGTGCTTGCACAATGAAATGATTCATCACATTGGCAGTGTAGGTGGATGATGGCAGGCACGATTTTGGTTAGTATCTGCACTTTGCTGGGCGAGGGAACCAAGGATTCAGATCTTGGTAGGACATCCTGTGGGACATTGGGATGGGATTCATCTCATGTGATGGGTTAGGACCATCCTGCAAGTGTCCAAGCATCCTGATCGGGATATCTTGGGATATCTCCGATCCCAAGTGTTGGGATGGGGTGGGATGGTGGCACATCTTATTCCATGAAAAAACCAGGACAATCCAGTCTCGCAGGATTTAAAACCTTAGAGGGAACTATAGCATCTTATTTTTCATCTATAACTCTTTGATTTTATTTATGGATGACCTCTTTAATTGATCTTAAGTCCTGTCTTTCTTTGTCCACATCAACATTTTCTCTTTGATTCAATTCTGATACATGATTTCCTGAAGAACTTTGGTGGATGTATAGCAAGTGCATTATGTTTGTCCTTGTCAAGTTTAATATACAATACCTAATTCCTTTCCTTTATGTATATAAGATATACTATCTCTGGATTGAATCAAAGTAAGTTTGATATGATGCTCGGAATTTTGAAAACATAAGCCACAATGGATGTGTGCCCTAATAAACACTAATCAAGTGGTAAATTTCTTGTCGACTCTCTAACCATTTGCTTTAGGTTACCACTTAGTGTAACCAATCAATATTAGTCAGGTGGGGAATTTAAAAAAAAAAAAAATTTCTTTTATCCTTAAATGGAAATATGGGTATTGTTATATGCCCATTAAGCTAATATGCTATGAATTGACTTGCCACCATGACTACTGTGTACCATTTAATAGTATTGTAGAGCAGATGGTCCTTAATTTTTCACTATCTCACATAGATAGCAGAAATAAATTCATGTTTTTCAGTTTATTAGCACATTGCACCCTCGCGACTCTGTGGTTCTCTTGCATCACTTTATACCCATGGTACCTCATTCTTGTCCTCTTGTTTGTCACCTCATTCGCAATGTTACCTAGATATCTGGCACAACTGTAGAGCATCAAGGAGTCTTGAAATGTTATACATTTCAACCTTCAAAAATGTTGACTTATGGACATCTCCATTCAACATCAGTGTATACTTGTGCATGTATATCAATCACATAGAGAGAGATTACATACCAAAAAAGTTTTTTGATAAGAGATTTAATGGTTTGAATCAATAATGGGCTGTCCATATTGGAAATTCACATCATTGGTCATAATCTACACCTTAAAAATGCCTATAAAACAAAATCAATATATTTTGGTAGGCTTCTAGTTATGCATCAGGTGGATTGAAACTTAGTTGCTAGTAATGGGAGCAGGTAGTGGTGCTGGTTCAAGATTCTAGGAAGATTTTGAAGTGGGCGTGTTATCCTAGGTAGAAGATTTTGGTTCGAAGGATCCAAAAATGGTTAGCAATCATGCTATTGTGCTAAAATATGTGATAGGGCATTCCAATCAAAAATTCACACTATCGATAATGATGTACTTATCTTAAAAATTGGCTTTATCAGTATTGATAGGTTTTGATGTGTAGGTCACAGCAAAATAATTTATGATGCCATTAGAGATATCTACTACTCTCACTTGATGAATAGGTTGGTAACCTCTGAAGCATATGACTTTTGGTTCCTAGGAATTTTGTGATGTAAATCATAATAAGTGGTGGATCTCGAATTGAGATGGGTTGACATCGATTTTTTAGTTGTTTCAATCTTTCACCAAAGATTTAATATCTAATTTGTGGCCCAACTCATACATATGTACATGTATGTATATGTATATTTTGTATACATATGCATATGTGTATTTATGGAGTTGGCTTCTTGAAGGCACTATACTCTGAAAACAGTTGTTTTTATTTTATTATTAAATGATTAAATAGAGAATGAACTTGTTCAACTTTAATAAAATCTCCCAGATACGATAGGTCAATCGTATTCTGCAATCACATCAACATTTTTCTTCGATGTTTCGTATAATAGGACACCACATAATTCTATGCCAGGGGTTGACACTTTGATTGAAGTTTGCAGGATGCTTTTAAATTGCATGGAGTGTTGCATTGTGTTCATCAGGAAGTTTCGCATGAGTAGTTAACATAGCTTTTGGAGCTTTGGCCTTCATTAATGTCGATTGAGCTTTTGATATTTTTGATTTAGATTTTCGTTTTGGCTTTTCTGTTTGTGCTAGAGTTTCACTTCTTTAGGAGGGCAAGAAAAGATAATCTTCTGCTTTTGCATTGTTTATATTACTAGAAAGGTTATTTGACTTCTCCAGCTTGGCTATAATGATTGGAATTATATTATGGTTGCTAGTCTTTTAGTCTTTCAAGAATAGAAGATGTCTTCAAAGACCAGTTGCCATGACATCCAACTTCTTTATCCTAAAGTTTCACTTTCATTCTCCTATATTAGCTAATCAGGAAACTTGTAAACTTGTCAAAGATTCATAATTTCATATATTGTCTGCTTAACCATTTGTCAAACTCATACTTGAGATTCACCTAGAGTTTGAAAGGGAGGGGATTGTGATTCTATGTCATGATGGTATGCTTTTACATGTAAAACTTATGACTTAGACTCCATTTGCATTAAATGACAACCCCCCCCCCCCCGTGCTAGTTGTTTTTTTTTTTTTGGCATTATTGGATCACATCCAACACTTCCAATTTTATTCATGATTGCTTGTACCAATTGTAGTGATTTTGCTTGCATTATTAAAATTTCATGATTTTCCGATAAAGAAGGCATAATGAGTGGGCTTGTTTCAATATATATTGCTGCTGTACTTTGCCAAGAAATTCTGAGGAAAGGGTGCAAACAGAGGTTCAGTTGTTAGATTGGTCCAAAATGTCAACTTTGCCCTTGATCATTTGGACAAAACTATGAGTTACAGCTTTCCCTGGAGGTTTTGGGGATGTAAAGTTTTTTGATTTGAGCAATGTTAGAGAATATGCATTGCCTCACATGCTTGTTACCGATGCTTCTTCAAATTTTTTGAATGGAATCATGGAGCGGTATGGATTAAAGGATTCAAGGCACCCTTAACAAATCTCCATCTTAACTTAAATTCCATCACAGCACACCAGTAGAATGTCTCTCCTTCTTCTCCACATAAGCCTGGAAGGGCAAATCTCAGTTGTTGCATGCACAAGTCATGTCTAAGCAATGCTTGAACTTGGCCATTGGAAGAGACTTAATCTCTTCTTGCATGGTAACTGACCACTTAGCAAAATCAATACAAGAAACAGCTTCTGCATACGAGTAAGGCTCACCAACATCAAATGTCTCTTCTGCCATCTCTTGTTGCATGGTAACTGACCACTTAGCAAAATCAATACAAGAAGCAGCTTCTGCATACGAGTAAGGCTCACCAACATCAAATGTCTCTTCTGCCAGTGACAAAGTATAAGCAACTAAATCTGCATAGCCATATCACTGAGGTGGTCTAATCCTCTCCTCTGTCCGCTTCTAGCAGCATTGTACTCCTTGTCCTGTCGTATTTTTTTAATCTTAGTAGTATCGGGCACCTTTTCTGAACCAAGTTGAGAAGAAGAACTATGCTGTAGAGAAACTGAACTATCATTCTAATTCTACTTGCTTGATGTGACATTTCATCTTAACCTAAATCACACAAAATAGAAAGCTCTTTTCTCTAGTGAAGGATAGCAGACTCATCAAAAATAACATCTCATGAATTTAAGTGACTTGAGATCCTCACACCACAACCTTTATCCCTTCGCTCTCGATGCATAGCTGAGAAATATGCACTTTTTAGCTATAGGTTCTAATTTTCCATCATCAATATAAATATATGCAAGGCATCCAAATACTCTCAAAATATAGTCAGCAAGGTTATTAGACCATATCTCTTCAGGCATCATATATTCAATTCCTATAGATGGAGAATGATTCATCAAGTAATATGCTGTAGAGATTGCCAATGCCCAAAAATCTTTTGATAAGCTAGCATGTGAGAGCATACAAGCTCTCTCCAAGGGGGTTCTGTTCATGCACTTAGCTACTCCATTCTGCTGTGATGTATGTTTGTCATGTATTTGACAATATTCTCATTTTTTTTATAACTTATCAAACTCAGAAAAACAAAACTCTAATTCATTATCTATTCTGACCCTCTTGATCTTTTTTCCAGTTTGCTTCTCGATTATAGCCTTTCACTGCTTATAGTGTTTAAACACTTCATTACGATAATGGCACACCTTTACTAACTTTTATAACTAAACTTTTAGCTGTGTATTTGCACCCATTATCATGAAGGGTTTCTAAAGATGTGAGTTGCTTCTTCAAATCTGGAACATACAGAATATCGATCAAGGTTCTCACCACATTATCATGCATTTTAATTTGGATTGTCCCTTTTCCAACTATTTTACAAGTGGCATTGTTGCCCATCAACACAACTCCACCATTAACTGATTCATATGTGGAGAATCAATTCCTGTGGAGAATCAATCCCTATTGGGACATATGTGGTAGGAACAATCCAAATCCAGAATCCATTTATTCTTGTATTTAATTCCATTGGTCACTGTGAGAACATCTTCATCACCTTCAAAATTATCCTCTGCTACCTAGATTTTGCAGTTTTTTCTTTCTTTTTTTTGATCCTTTTGCTTGTTTTCAACTCATAACAATTGGTCTTAATATGCCCTTGCTTGTGATGGTAATGACAAGTCAAACTTCTGTTTTTAGACTTGGATCTAGGCTTACATCTACTATTGTCCAATCCCCTTTCATGAGACCTCCCTCTAGCAACCAAGACTTTTGCTTGACCTTCCTCACATTTGCAGTTGTGTACTTTTCAAATTAATTCTTTAGAAAGTAAGGATGCTTTAGCATCTTCCATAGAAACCATATCTTTACCGTAGAGGAATGTATCTTTGAAGTGCTTATTTTGTAGGAGGTAAAGAACAAAATAATAGGAGAGCTTGATCTTCATCATTGATTTGGACTTCAATATTCTTCAAATCCATAATAATAGAGTTAAAGTCAGCAAGATTAGATTTAATGGATGTAAGTTTTGCCATACGTAGTATCAACAAACACTGCTTCAAATACAACAAATTTGTAAGAAAATTTGTTATATACAAGAACTCCAACTTGTGCTGCAAACCATCAGCCATCTTCCCATCAGAGCCTTCTCATAAAACCTCATCAGACGAGCACAATTGGATTGCAATAAGGTCTCTTTCATCTATATCCTCTTTCTGCTCATCTGTCGAAGTGTTGGGAATCTTCTCCTTAACCGGTAGTGCCTTTTGCAACCCTTGTTGCATCAAGACAACACGCATCTTAATCTGTCATAAACCAAAGTTGTTGAAAGGATCCCACTTCTCGATCTCAAATTTTGTTAGCATCTCAAGATCTAATCAAACAACCTGTAGCTTTGATACCAGTTTGTTGCAACAGATCTTGATGGAACCGAAAGATAGAGAGAAGAAAAAAGTCCAACATACACAGATTTACGTAGACCAGCCACAAGCCTACATCCATGAGCTAGGATGGAGAAGATATTCCATTATCAAGGGGATGGAGTACAAGAATAAAGCCACTCCTAAATAGAACCTTAATATCTGCAAATTTCCTAGTATAATGGCCACTATAATATCCATTATTTCATTCCACGAATGTTATGCAAATGACTTGAGTCACCAATTAGATACTATTTGTATTGGTAAGACAACTTCAATGGGATTTGGGTTTTAGAAGATATTGGCAGGCGAATTAAAACACAATGGAGAGAATCTTTGGTTCTGCAAGTTTTTTTTTTTTTTGAGAGAAAGATGACTTGAAAAATTCACTCAGAGATAGAGCAGGAAATGAGATACTGGCTGCTGTTTTGAAGCAGGTAGCAAGTTGACATGGCATGCTGTTGGGCACATAATAGGTTGATTCCTTTTTGTACAAACAAAACATGCTATTTTAATATAGCTGATATATCTTGTCCTGTAGTACTATTAGAAAAGCTAATGGGAGATGGGGAAGAAAAGTTGATGATGAAACCCTTTTGGGAATATTAATTTTTTTATTTAATTCAAAAAAAATCATGTAAATTTTTTATTGGAGACCCTGGATATCATCCTTATATGAAGATTTTTTGTTAGATTTTGATGGATATCATCCTTGTTTTCAGATCACCTTCCTTAAATAGCCATATGTTTCTCCATCAGCTGTCGTAACTTTATCCCTTAAAACAGTCAAGACTTGGTCATATGGTAATATGTTGAATCTGCTAAACCCTACTGCAGAACATAATGATAAGGGCCTTGGAGACTTGAAAGAAACATGTGAGAAGAAAGTAAAAGGCTCAAGTTGGGATTTCATTGTGACACCATCAGACTCCAGTCAGATTGAAGATACTCCTGTCGTCAAGCCTGAGCGACCAAGGCTGTAGATTCTTCTTGTACCTCCTAATGTAAATTTGTTAGGCCTTCAGATTTCTATCTGCTGTACTAGATTTTGTACAATGCAACAGATTACATGGAAAAAAGCATGACAGCATCCATGCTCTAGTTCCTCGGAGGATAAGAGAGATTAGCTTCTAAATTGTAGTTCAGTTAGTAGGATTAAATTGCTATAAGGATATTATGGTCTCTTTAGGAGCTCAGCAATCCCTTTCTAGAAGAGTTAGAGATCTATAAGAGAGTTATGTCCTTGAGAAATCAATGCATTTTTCCTTGTTTTTAAGAGTCATGCAGCAAGATAATTTTTTGACATTATTTCTATTTTTACCCATGTTTTGTCCTCAGCCCTGTTAAAATATTGTCCATATGGACATGATTTTTATGCTTGATACAAAGATCAAATTGATATGAAGAACAACAAAGCCTTCAGAGTAGCTACTCTAAGCCATGCTTCATTTCATTTTATGTCAAAACTTTTCCTTTTTTTTATTTTGCTTTAGCATGCAGACCAGATTGCAGGATGCTGGTGTTTATCTCCTCTCCATGGTCATGCCTAGTCCAAGTAGGATATAGCCTCGTGGTTATGAAATGTTGGTACCACTTGTCATGGAGTTTTGGGGCTGAGTTCGTGACAAGTTGTATCAGAGCCAGACCCATTGTGCATCACAACCTTTATTAGTCACATAGGCCCTTCATCGGGGATACTAGGGTCGAGGTGGACCTAGTAGTCTAGTAGGACCTGATCCATGAGCCCCCTCCCCCTCCTGAGTAGGAGCTATCTGTTGAGAGTGTCATGAGGTTGGGTGGGGAAGATTGTCATTAGTCTCACATTGACTAATAAAAGGAGTGCTGCTACATGGGTTCATTAGCGTAGATTGGTCGTCCTCCCAGTGGCTTAACTTTTGGGCTGTGAGTCTGGCAATCTCCACCCACGGGGAGGGGGGCTTTTTTTAAAAAAAGAAAAATAAAAAAGATTACAACATGAAGAAACTGAAAAAAACAAAATAGATGTTTTATGTTTATGTTTGCCCTCTTTTTCTTTCATAATTAGCGATATGACCTTTTGATTTAGATTCCCATGATGCAAATGTTGTTCCTTGTGGCCCTAATTTTCTTTTTGTAGCACGCCCAAGGTCAGCTGGCCCCTACGTTGGAGGTGTTCCAGCTCCAAGAGGGACTTATGTTGGAGGTTCTGCTCATCACCAACTGGTTCCATTTGGCTACCAACAAGGGTTTTCATATCCATCGTACAGGTAAGTTGATTTCTGGAGTGGTGTTCAGTACTTGGTTCAAATGCTCATCTTCCAATATTAGAGTTTTTAGAACCAGTCTTAATCATAGATGACTTGGCTTTGAAGAACTAGTTACTCTGAAGAATTGATTTAAAACCATTAGAAATATGCAATTTGAGGAAGTAAAAAAAAAACTTTGGTAGCATACTTGGATTTTAATATGCAGTTTTAGAATTAGCATGATATGCAGGATTGAAATCCAAAACTTGGGCAAGAGATTTTTGAATAAAATAGAAAATCCCTATTTTTTCTTAATGATTCTTTAGGAAAAAAAATGGACGAAGAAAACAAAAGAAAAATGATAAACGGTCGGTAGGGCTAGGCTGTAGAGTTTGTATGAGGTTAATTATACGCACTATATTCCATGAAAGTATAATAAAGTAGGTTTTTTTCCAAATCAATTACTTGTAGTTTCTTCTTCTTCTTTTTTTCATGAATTAAGATTTTTTTGGTATAATGGAGAGAATCTATACTACCTGCACTTTGTGTTCATTCATGATAAATGTAGTCAATTATACGCACTATATTCCATGAAAGTGCCATAGGTAAAACATTCAAATGTTTATTGGCTTCCTTTTGCAGTTACACCACATATGGATCCGAATACGTCTATCCACAGGTTGAGAAGCAAAATCATTTGATCCTTATTCCAGTGAACATTTCTTTTGGAACAATAGATTTACAACCATCTGCTTCCACTGTTACAATGCATTTTTCACTTGCAGAGTGTCTACGGTCCTTATATGGGGCAACAATACTTTCAACTTTATGGCATTCCTGGAACTGTTAACACAGCTATCTACCCATTTGGCCAATTAGGCCAGCCTATCCCTGGTGGGCATGGTTATGCGACAGTTCAAGGCTACACAATACCAGGTCATAATTTCGTGCAGTTCAGTGGGCCGAATGTCAATGGAGTGACTGCTGCTGCTCGACCCACGATTCAAGCACCATATCCGGCAGGCAAATTTTCTCTTGGAAAATCCCTTTCCCCCCTCTGTTTTGTGGATTAAGTTTCATTAGTTTAAAAGGACATAAGCATAGCAGATAGACTTTCTACATATATAGCTGTTTCTTTGTCTTTTGTAGATTAAACTGGTTATTTAAGGGATCCTAGGTGTTTGTAGTTATCACTCAGATCTTACTTGACTGGCTAAGTGTTAGGTTATCAGTACGTGTCTAAGATCCATGTCATTGAGATGGATTGATATAGGTGGGCAGCTGGAAGCTTGTAGATTAAAATGGTCAGTTAAGGGATCCTAGATGTTTGTAGTTATTACTAAGACCTTGCTTGACTGGCTAAGGTTTAGGTAATCAATAGGTGCCTAAGATCCATATCTACCGACCTATAAAACCCGAAAACAAAGATATTGGCCAATATATGCTAGTCATTTGCATTTTACAAATAATTCTTTTTCTCAAGTCATTGGATGTTGCTCCATATATCATATCAAACATCGAAAGATATTTTTTTTAAAAAAAAATCATATGCATAGATTACTGTATGCTTCCTGGCTTTCAAAATCTTGTTTGTGATAAACTCCAGGCCTGCTTTTCTTTTGCAAGGATGTCCTCAATGAACAAAATATTTCATGTTACAGGTGTAGCAGCACCAATCCTACCTCCACCTCGCTACTTGGTTACTGCTCATTCTCCACAGTTTACACAGGGCAGTAGTTCAGACCAAACAGCAGGTTGAACTGTGCATCAGGGTGATAACATCTTGAGGTATAACACCATTCCTTATCCATGCTAGCTTGATGGTTATTTGAGCTGACTGTCATGTGCATTTACTATTTATAGGAGGTATCCTTAGATTGCAGCAGGACCAAGAACCGCAGAACTGCTATGTCAGTCGCATGCATTCTTGCCTTGCAAGCTATCATCTTTGCATTCTAGAGGTCAGTTGGACTCCATATCCATTTATGCATGTAAATGATCCTCTTGTTTTGAAGGACTTAGCCTTATATAGGAACTAATGATAAAAGTGAGATCCATATAACTAATCTTGAATAATTAAACTAGGGTAATATTTATTTGTATGTTTGTTAAATTTTGACTATCATTTGATGGAAGCATTTCACCAGTTCACCTTTGCCACCTTTGTGTTTTCTGTTACACACTAAAATTGCCAATGGTCCAAATAATCCGCACAGAAACTTCTACTTGTACTGAAAACAGTTGATGTGATTAGAGCTTATTATTCATAACTGGCATAACTTGGTGAGCATGTTTATTTTTTTAGTTTAGCATGTGAATGATACTAAGAAAACCTGATCTTTTACTTGATAGCTGCTGTCAGAGATTAAGGTGTACTGTACTTTTTTTAGAACTTAATGCTTAGGGGAAGAAAGATTCTATTGAAGCAGCATTGTCTTGGAGTGTCATTTCTTGAGTTGCAGTTAGGAGCAATTTTTTTATATATTAAAGGTTATCTCAGTTGATGTTATTGTTTCTTTTTATAATCTCTGCATCAGTATCATGGCAATTTGGCTTAAGCAGGGATGGCAATAGAGGCTGATAAGCCACTAGCCCAATGCACCTGAGAAAACAAGCAAGATTGGATCCTAAAACTAACCCAGCTGGCTCTATCCTAAAACTGAGTTAAATGTTCCCTCTACAAATGACTAAAAATACCCCTAGAAAGCAGTTTGACAATGGGTAGTTATGGTCATTTTGGCTAGCTGATCTTTAGGAGTTTGATCAATATCTTAGTGAGATGTTGAAACCACTTTTCTCTCGTGATCAATGCTACAAAGTGCTCTCCCGTGTGACACTATATAACATAAAAGGTACCAGGTGCAGGGAAGCTGAAAGATTCCCAAATTTAACTGAGCACATCCATTTCTCTTTCCTTTCTTTTCTCTTTCCCTAGAAGCCTTAGATGAGCTTCCTTCTCAGATCATATCCAGTTCTCCTTCTTGACCATCCATTGCACCCATCAAGATTTGTTCATCCACATGCCTGTTCTCTCTCCATCCCCATTTCTCTTGATTATCTCTCTAGATGCTTCACCCTGATGAGCAAATGCCCAACCCGTCACTCCCCTTGGCAAATGATGAGTCAAACCCATTATGCACTTCTTATTTGTTAACAAATACATTAACAGTCACTCCTATGTACAGTGAGCACTGCTGCAGATCTATGTTCCCTCCCCTTGGGTTCTTGTTCTTTTTTTGATAAATAGAGTTGTTTTTTTCTTTTAATTTATTGATATTTCGATGAGGAACCCCGTGCTTAGTTTTTATATTTTTCCCCATTTTTACAACCACCAAGTTGGTGCTTCCGAGATTTGGCTTTGTGGGTAGTAAGCATCTTTTGTTTCATAAGCTTCAGAGCTTTATATTAGACTTGCGGAAATTCCCACTATTGGTATGAGAACATACTTTCAATAAAACAATGAAACCTTGGATAGGAATGTCGCTTGATTGTTGGGCTGAAAGATAATATCTTGTAGAAGGTTATAGTGTCAACAATATTACTGAAATAAATAAAGCAAAGCATGCCAAAGGAAAAGATAATTTGGCTACAGTGTCATCTCAATCCATAAAAAAGGGAAATATGCAAGAAGATTAGGGAGATGATCCGAGACCTCAAAGGACTTCCAAGCATCCCATATGTTTCAAGAAGGAGATTTATCAACAGACTGGCTTGGGGGGTTGGGCATTTCCTATAACTTTACCTCTACTCGCATTCCTTATCAGCTTCCCTTTTTACTTCTTGCTGATGTTTATGGTTCTATGTTCCTAAGAACTTTGAGTTGTTACTCCAAAGGTCTCATTTCTAGCCAGATCATGCTGTCTGCTATCCTTGGGTTTTATATGCAAACTTGTTGTAGCTCGTGCATCATGATGCCTAAATACATTATAAACATATATGCTTATCAATATTTTTTGTGTACAAACAAAATGTGATCCACCTTGTACATTGAAACTTGGACCAGACTGGAGACAAATTGTAATCTCAAGAAAAGGATGAAACCAGAACTGAACTTTTTTCTTCAAAATTCATTCATAGTATGTCCCAAAATTTGTTACTTCAAACAAAATCCCAATTTCTTCTGTTAGCGAACAAGTTTAACCCACTTGAACTAAAAGCTCATGGCAGCTAATAACAAAGGAAGAGCAACATTATTTGATTGTCATTACAGCTAGATTTTGGCTGTTGGGTGATTGTCCAATATATATGTCTGAAGTCAGGAGGATCTGGAAGGGGGATTTGTATAGGACCAAGAAGTGAGGAAGATGAATTGAAAAGACGGGAACAAAGATAGGGAAAGGGAACGGGTTGTTGGAGAGAGGACAGAGGAATAAAAGAGGGAAGGAGTTATTGGCGCAGTATGGACTGACAAATCCTAAAAACAATCGGAACAAATCAATCCTAACAACTGGTAAGATAAGATAATATTCTTGAATTTAAATTCAAGAGTGGTGCTCCATCAGGATTAGTGCTGATGATGACGACTTCAGGATCTGGGCTGGGCTTTAGGTTTGATCTGGGCTCTTCAGATTCTGGGCCGATGTTCCCATCATTTTTTTTGGTGTGGGGAGATCTCGACTCCGTCGAGTCAGGCTGGAGGTACTCAAATAGATGCGGATCAATGTTCTGTAGCTCCTCTTCAGTAATCCAGGAATCCTTCGACTTTGGTCTGCCTCGCCAGTGAACCAGGTAGCGATACCAGTTTCGATTCTTCGAAGACTTGATTTGCTCGTCCAAAATACGTTCGATCTCATCATGCTTTCCTCTCATTTGGACTGGGTGGGCTCTCAAGAAGAGGGTCACTCTCAAAGGAAGATGCAGGCCCAAATAAATCACCAGGTGTCAATGCTGGTTCTTCATATTCAATTAGATCTAAAGTATTAATCAAATTAACTCCTAATCGTTCTTCAGCTCTAGCCTTATGGTCACATTCTTCGTAGGCATCGGCTAATCCTGGGTCAGTAATGTATATTTCCTCTTCAAGAACATCACCTAGATCCTCATGTTCTTCAAGTGCCCCTATATACAAGGTTCTAGATGGACATTGACTAGCCACATGACCTATCCCGTTACATCTAAAGCAGTAGATCTTAGAGCTACTTCCTCGAGAAGACTCTCCTATAATCCCTTTTCCCTTTTCATCTCTCTTAATTGGTGAGGTTGTAGACGGGGGTCGACTACCAAGGGTCTGACTCATGTTAGGTTGTGGACCTAAAATTCCTGGTCTAGAAGGTTCAGGTCTACGTGTGATAGACATCCTCTAGAATCTTTCATAGTCCTGGGCTAATTGATATGCTTGTTCTAGACTATAAACCTCTCTCAAAAACAGTTCTTTTTGGATATCTACTCTCAGATCAGCTCAAAACCGGGATAAAGTGACAGATGGGTCTTCACTCACATTACATCGCATAAGATATTCATCAAATTTATCAATGTAATCATTTACATATCCGGTTCCCTGGATCAACCTTTGCCATTGGTCCAGGAGTCGCTGTTGATAAGATGCAGGAAGATACTTCTCACGAAGCTTATCCTTTATCTCATTCCATATTCCAATGGGGTCCTGTCTCTTATGAGTGGCTAATCTTTAGACATTGTGCCAATATAATTTGGCTTGACCTGACAACCTCATTTCGGCAAACTTAACTTTCCTATCCTCAGTCATGTCATACCAAGTGAAATAGTGGTCCATATCAGCTTCCCAGTCAATGTATTCTTTGATGTCCAGGCGACCTACAAAACTCAGGGCATCAACCTTAACACTCCTCGTGATTTGTTCATCCTGATCAATTGGGTTGCGATAAGGTCTAAATGTTTGATCAAAACCTGGATAATCATATCGATCCCTAGGGTCAGGTCGAAGGATTCGAGTATGACCACCATCATAACCCGGGTAGTCATTTCGGTCTCTAGGATCTCTAGGATATGTAACTCTTGATGAAGAGTTCCTAATAGGGTGATTGATGTTCACTAGTTGTTCCTCCTCAAGGGCTCCTACCCTTGCATCTAAAGATCCTAACTTGCTATCAATTGCTTCAAGTTTATCCATGATTCCCTGAAGGGTAGTTTTTAAACTGGGATCTATTTTGTTATCTAAGGAAGAAGGTTCTGATTGATACTTGATTCTTGACCTAATTGTCATGCAAAATTAAAAATTGAAATTGACCATAACCTAACCTATTGCTCTGATACCAAGACTGGTGTGGTACAGGCCGACAAATCCTAAAAACAATCGGAACAAATCAATCCTGACAACTGATAAGATAAGATAATATTCTTGAATTTAAACTCAAGAGTGGTGCTTCATCAGGATTAGTGCTGATGATGACGACTTCAGGATCTGGGCTGGGCTTCAGGTTTGATCTGGGCTGCTTCAGATTCTGGGCCGATGTCCCCATCAGTTACCTTTTATTTGATGTGACTTTTAAAATAGTTACCTTTTATCTAATGTGACTTTTAAAATAGTTACCTTTTATAAAGTAAATCGCATGAGATTTTAAATGGGTTCATTGCTATTCGTTAATTTCTTAAAGTTCCAAAAATGCTGATGTGCTAAGCAAAATCCATCATTGTACACATGGAACAACTAATCTGGTTGTTCCCGAGGAACTAAAAATCCATCATTATACCTTTTTTTTTTTTTCTTTCTTTCTTTTCTTTTGCAGTAATCTGAGGCTCTAACCATTGATTGCTATTAGATGCACTCCTGTTATGTCTGTTTCTCACACGCTTGAGTCATAAAAGGTGTGCTTATAATTAAAATGAAGTTTTTTTATAAAAAAATAGGTTCTCAAAGTATATTACGACCAGATGATAACTATATTTTTGTATCAATGGTATCTTCATGCATAGCCTTCTATTGCATTTTACATTCAAACTTTTACTCGATATGCATTTACCAAACTCCTGCACAAACCATGATGTAAATTCAATAATTTAGCAGGCTTCCTCCTAACCAAATTTTTCAAGAGAAATACTAGATGCATTATATACTTATGGCTTTGGTGTATGCCGTTCGTGACCATGCCATTCACAAGAATAATGACTGGTTGGTTATCAACATGTTGCAGGTTTTCCCTAGTCATCATGGTCACCAGAGACACCAGTCATCTAGTTGCTCCGATGGATGGAGTCAACTTGTGAGAGCTCGGATTGCTCATCTCGCTGCTGTCAAGTCTGTAAAATTTCATGCCCTGCTGGAGTTTGTGATGACCGGTGGAGCATGGACTGATGGATACCAAAATTGGATCCAACAACTTGGTAGGATGCATCATGGATTATGCCGGAATTGGAGTCCGATAATCCATATGGAGTATAGTGTAAGGTCACCATGGAATCAAAGGGATTCTGTGGAATTCCGAAGCTTGCATCTCGTTGTACAGAGTCATGTTTGTTGTGGTTCCTGGGTAGATTGGTCTTTCATTGTAGTAAACAATGATCTTACGGATACACATCAGTGGTCGGTGGACTAACATTGGATAGCTTTTCTAAAACAGACTCGTAAGCAAATGAAGGGCCTCAAAAACTCGGTGTTGGTTCATTGGGGTCTTCTTCTCTCTGTCTCCCAATCTAAATTTTGTGCAGTGTTGTGCTGGCTGTGATCCGGGGATGCTCTGCAAGGTTATGCCTACCAGTGCTCGAGTTTACCTCGAAATTGTTGGCTGGGTTCGATAAATTAGACTCGCATTATTTCGGTACGTTCGCAGAAGCTACTGCAGTTCCTGACCAAATTGGTGCCTGCGCAGGCAGGAGTCATCTCAAGCTATTTCCAAGCGAGAGAGATTGAGGAACCGGAAATCCAAATAATACTTCCGTGCACCAACCACGCTTGATCAGCTGAAGGGCCGGGCAAAAGAAAGAATGGACTGATTCTGAGCTGCTGGAAATCCAGGTGCTTCTTTCTCGTAGTCAACTGAATCGAGCGGTCGGCGGTGAAGGATTTGGTCTAGAGGACTGCTCCGATTGGACGTGTTCATGGATCGCATAACAACCAAAATGTTGGAAGAAAGGCGATGATCTCCAACTGTAGATTTAAACCTTGCCCTTTTGAAATTCATCAATTGAAATTATATAAATGATGGATGAGGTAGAGGATTGGTGGTTGTGTTGCTGGGGTGGAGATCCCCCTGTTCTCGTTTTAGGCAAACTCCAGTTGTTCTTGTTCTATTATGCCATTTTGAAGTAAATGGAGTTCTGCACACAGCTGTTTGTAAGAAGCTCCACGTTTCCTCGCTAATGCTGTTGTCCCCGTTAAAATTTCAGTGTTCAATCTGGAGCAACCATGTAAATTTGATCTGACATGTAGCTCATATAATATATTTTAATAATAAATTCTTATAATAACTTATTATATATATATATATATATATATTAAAAAAAAACTTGGATAGTAAATCTCATGATGGATGCAACGTTAGAGTCGACCTGTATCCATCCCATTCCTACTCTGCATCTTTCTTTCGGCTCGTCATGGTCATATACGTAGCACGATAGCAAACCTTGGGTCGACCATTCAGATCCGCATCAAATGTTTCAAGATTTATTCCTGGATTAACAAAAACCCTTGTTTGGTTGAAGGTTTTGGTGGCGTAAGTTAACAAAACAGTCAAAAGTTGGATGGAGAAGAGAATTAAAAAGGAGAATATTATTTAACTTTGGCTAAGTTGGCTTTTTGTTCTGTTGACCGAGAGAAAAAGAGGCCCTGGTCGGTTGGTCAGCAACATAACATAAACCGTCTCTGACCCGCAACCAAATAGTTTTGTTTTTTTCCCCCTCCCCTTCACTGCAAGATGGTGAATTTGAGGACTGAATGACAAAACTTGAAATAAAATTCTTCTTTATAAAATGATGAGTTCCTGTCTCCATTTCATTCGTAATTGGATCGGAGTCTGGATCATAGGCAGTCACGGCTTTTTCCGAAAGCTCAAATCCCTGCTCCAATGGCAGTCTCAAGATACGAGTTTCATACAAAATGCGTAAATTTCAAGTAGATTCATCTCTCTTCTTAGATCTCTTCCCATCCCCCGCATCCTGCTCCAATATCTTAGAGAGCATCAAGTACATATTTTACCGAAACTTATAACCCCAACAATATTGAAAATTTGAAAAAGAAACATGATGAACAGATGTTCTCCGCACAGCACAAGGTGTTCATCCTCCTTTCATTCAACAACTAAAAAAGTGCATTTCCTCTTTCCCTATGATAACAACATTTGGTACAGGAAACTGATCTTGAGCTTCTAACAGGAGCTACCAGAATAGATCATTGGACCACCACCGTGACTGCCACTGATTTTATGAGAACATGCAAACTCGAGAAGGTCTTCTTGGCTGTTGTTTCATTTCCCTGGAGGACTGAACTGAATTGAGCTCAGGACCAGGAGGAAAAGAAACAAAGCTAGGTCTTAATATTTATAGAACCCTCAAATGAAGATCAGGATAACCAGCTCTTGTTTTGTGCTTCTCAAAGAGCTCTTGGAAGGCCACAACAAACTGCGCATGAACTTCATTTATCTGCCCACTCCGAGAAACAAATAAAAAATCAGGGCATTTGCAGTGATAACAGATACCAATGTGTATTATGTGACTACAATAGTACAACTATCTTCTCCGGTGGCCAATAACGGAGTTCCTTCCTCGTAGGAATATGGCCACAAAGACCTTAAGGAACTTTCGCACAGTGATATAAAGGTCATTATGAATGTTTCGATAAATAAAAAATGCATTGGGGTTTTTCTTTCAACCTCTTCAATGGTTGGCTTGAGATTCCTCTTGAGCTCGATGGGTTTTCCCACCACTACATGCATTGGATGCCGAAATGGTATAGGTGATCTACAATGAAGAAGAGAAAAGAATATTATGAAACATGCAGCAAATTTTAATTGCAAGAATTCATACACTTGCTGAAACTTTCCCACTTGTTGTGGTCAATTGCATGAAATTGATAAGTCCAAGGTATGATGTATTTGATTACCCGAATATTCCCCAGAAGACTATTGGAGTAAATTTGATTGCTCTAGCAATCCAGACAAAGAATTTTCCACTGGGCTTCCACCACTTGTAAACATAACTCTGCCACCAATTAAAGGATGAAGCAATAAGCCAAATATGAACTTTGTTACATGGATTTGTCCACAAATTACTATGATCATAATCATGGAGCACGCGAGAAGAAAATAGAGAGATGTGTTCATGATAAAATAAACAATATGCATACATGAACTGGTCAGTTCTTTGAACTTAATGAACAGAGGATTCATTCCAATGCTATTCATAATTCTTAATATAGTCGATTATCGAACATTTTCAAACTCAAAATGCAGGCATTGATTCAGCTGATTTTGCAATTAAGACTAAAAACTGACTGGTTTGAACTACAAAAAAGACAGAAGACTAGTAGATCTACATGGTTACCGCTAATTCTTGATATGCATATAAAGAAAAGAAGAAAACAGACTACCTGACCAAAGCAGAAAACAGGAACTATGGGTCGGCCAGTCTCCATGGCTATCCGGACAAATCCCTTTCTCGCTTTAAGGAAAGCAACCTATTAACCAAATAGAAATCACTTGTAAACATACTGCCAAATGTTGTCTTAAACATGGAAGCATCAATAAGTTAACAGACAGAAGTTTTTCTATACAAATTTTAACAGAGAACATTCTGGAAAAAACTACAGCACCCAAGAGGGAGCAGTAATGCATGGTCCGATCAAACATGATACTGTATGGATGAAAAGGTGAGAAATGTGTTGCTAAATGTTTCACCTTCTACGTGTTTCATGCTTACTAGCATGGAACTTCTATCTAGAGTGCCAAACCAACTTTTGGATGTCTCTAAGAAACTCGCTTCTCAACCAGCTCCCCAAGCACTTCATATTCTAAATATTTTTAAGTGATCGTAATGATATGAACACCTGCTAGAACTCAATACCTAAAATAGCTGAAACAATTGTATGAACAGTGAACCTGATATGTAGATGCGGTACAATATCAAACCAAACAAGTGTTGCATTTTTATTTCCTTTTCAAGCACATATTGGATCTTTTATATCTTGTCCTCCATTTTATTTATAGTACATTTTTTTATCTCTGATATTTCAGCTTAAGATTGGGCGAAAAATATTTCTATAACTGCAATCTCAAGTCTTCCCTGATAAAAGAGCCTTTTAGTTGTTGGTTTCTTACAGGTGGAATCAACCAGACTTGATGCTCCTTACAACAAGTTGTTGCTGAAGCCTCTTTTTGTCCTTTTAGTTGTTAGTTTCTTTCAGGTGGAATCAGCCAGACTCGATGCTCCTTACAACAATTTGTTGCTGGAGCCTCTTTTTGTCCTTCTCAGTATTTTACATGTTTTATCTTCCTATCAACTGTAAGAGGAAAAATTATAATGCCTATGCTAAGACTAAGGAAACACTTGGACAAACGTATATAAAATTACAGTACCTATGGTGAAGACATAAGTTGCAAGGGAAGAGCATGGATTTGAAACAATGATGTGAATATTTTAGATTTTAAAATCAAACAAACAAAACTTTGATATGATGCTACAATATCAACATAAAGGCCAATTCATAACAGTCAACTTCCAAATCTTTGATGCGTATTAGAGTTAAGTTTAGGTTTCTCCATGCCTGCTCAATTTTCGTACAAACTATTCCTAACTTGCTAGCTAACTATTGGAGCCACATTAAATTCTGTCATGTTTCACTTCATTCATCATCAACTGATAATTGAAGCTTTTTTTCCTTTTTTAATCAAAGATTGAGTAGTCATAGGCATCTAGTAAAACTATTTATTCAAGGACTTAAAAGGTTAAACTACACAGGGATTTACTACTCAGCAGATAATGCATTTGAGAGCTCTCCAACCATTATGACAACCATAGGATCTGTATCAATGCCGTACTAACATAACCATGAACCAATAAATATTTCTCTTCCATCAGAAAAACACCAGTCATATAGCTCTTGCTAACCTGAAGATGAGCCATATCTTTACCCACCGGAAACAAAACAGTGAAGAAAAAGCAAAACATAAGGCTGCAGTGCAATATCATGAGCAAGGTGCACACTGTATCAATGTAGTGTAATATCATGAGCAAGGTGCAAAGGCCAAAGGTTAACCTCTGAATCATGGTCCATATGAAGCATCTCCTGCACACCACCCGGAACTACGATGCAGCTATATCCAGCTTCCAAGTATGCATAGAAGTTCTTTCTTGATGCAGAGACCAGCCCCATCCATGTCCACAAGTGCCTCAGAAATGGTGTATAGAACACCTGACCAAATTATAGTAGCCAATGCAAGAAAATTCAGTAATAGAACAAGAAGGTATCAATAATTCCAATCACCCAACTCTTAAGAAAAGCATAAATCATAGAGCACAAGAGCAGGGAACCAACCGCGCTGCTTGCAAGGACCTTGATCTTAGGTAGAGGCATGAAACCCGTGAGGTCGGCGAGAGCAACAACGCCAATTGGAAACACTGAATGCGGCTCAAAAGCAAACACTGCATATGAATCACTCTCTCAATTACTCAAGATCACCTCGCCATTAAAGTCTTAACATCAATGGATACCATGCCTTTTTGGAACAAAAGGCAGACCATATATGTAATAATCGAATGAAAAAGAAGGGAGCTTTCTTTTAAAAAATAAAAAAATAAAAATGTCAAAGCAAATTAAATTTTCAAAAGAAAAAGTTGATTACAGATCACTACAAGACTGGTTTGGAACAATATATCTTCTTCTGAATAAAAAGCAGTAAGTATTTGTAAAAATTGACGAAAAGAAGAAGCTTTATCAATTTCAAATAAAAAAACAACACAGAAGTCTAAAATTTAAAAAAAAAGGAATTCAAATAGAAAGACTTGCCATAGGCCTGGTTAGGATCAAAGACCTTGATATCCTCCACATAAAGGGTCACAGGGAAGTACCCAACTGCATACTTGCAAATCCATCTATTTATTCAGTGAAAAAAAAAAATAGAAAAAAAAAGTTAAAATAAATTTTAATATATTTGTTTCAAAATAATCGATAAAAATCACACCTTGATAACATCCGACCCCATTTGCAATTTTCATGGAGAGGAATTGCCATAAAAACCAGCAGAAGCCCCAAGACCCTGCAACGTATGGGCAAGAGAGGTAATCACAGGAGAACTACAGGGGAAATACGGGAAGACGGAGGAGAGGGGGGAAAAAAAAAAAGGGCAAGGGAGAGGTACGGACGCGGCGGCGAAGCGGGCGGGGAGGAGGAGCAGCGCCGTCAGGACGACGGCGACGTTGAAGTGGATGAGGCCAAGCCAGAGGGCGAGGGCGACAGTGCTGCGAATGACGGAATATTCCGTCCCCCGATACACCGCCGCCTCCCCGGCGCCGGCGGGGTCGTTGATGACGGCGCGTTGACGGTCTCCGTTACCTCGGTCCATCCGCCAAGACGCCTCGTGACAGAGAGATCTCCGGGTGCTTCGAGGGGCCGCGACGTATAGACCGCCAGATGCAATGGACACGTAGGCACTTTTAAAGTCGGCTGGATCGAAGAGGACGGAGCTCCTCGCCGAGGAGCGAGGGGAGTCCAGAAGGTGGATCTGGACCGTGCTATTTGATTATTTAGGGAGGTACAGATTGGTGAGGGGTCCACCGATAAGAGGATCCAGGTTCTTGGTCCACGAATCACAACGGACATGGAGTATTACTCTCTGTCTATTTATTTATTTATTTATTTTCTTTAAAATCGTAATGGTTTGGTAGGGTGGGATCTGGAATTCGGGTGGTGGTTGGGATTTTATTTAATAATTGGTATAAATGGTGTGGTGCGGGACCCGTGGGCCTCCGGGAACACGTCACGTGGATGGTGTCGGTCTTTTTTTAATATTATATATATATATATATATATATATATATCATAGAAAGGAAAGAGCCTTTATGAGCCCGTGTGTCTTTGTGAATCAAATCAGCCAACTTTGCGGTGCCGGTATCATACGATTCACTCTCTTTAGGGCTGGAAAAGTGATCCGGCCCAAGTCCATGCAACCCATGCCCAAAGGGCAATTTCATAGCAACACCTTTCTTATTTGGAGGACACTCGATAAAGGTTGTAGCATACAAATGAAACCACATAGATTCTTTCATGGGCCTGCACCAAGCATTTCACACACACACACACACACACAGAGAGAGAGAGAGAGAGAGAGAGAGAGAGAGAGAGAGAGAGAGAGAGAGAGAGAGGGAGTTATGATATAATAGCATCATGTCCTAAACTCTTCAAAGCTAAGCATTCCATCTTCATCAATATCAAACCTCTGTCTGGATCATTACCATGCAGTCCTCAATGGACCTGGGCATCCCTAGCAGACCTAGGGCCATCCTCAAGTTCTCCGGAGTGTTGCACACTTCCCCCACCATCACGAACACCCCAAAGGCCTCCCTCAGCTCCCTTGTCTTGCCTTCCTCCTTCCCCGCTGTTGTAGGGGCAATTAATTTCCCAACGCCGGACGTCGACCGAGACCTGTCTCGGCTACCTACTGGCATATCCGAAAGTTTGGCCCAGTTAAATTAGTGTAGTCATGGCCCGTGAAGGTTACACCATCACAAGGACTAATTCTTTATACATCGAAGGCCATATTGGAAAAATACATCATCAAATATAAAATATAATTAGATTATATAAGGACCACGTAAACCTCACTTTTCAATATATATTGAATGCCTATGGTTTTATATTTTATCTTTTCATTAAAAATTTTGAATGATAAAAATATTCCTTTCTTAAAATTATGATACTCGCTAGTTTAGATCATGACATCCCATGGCTTGGATTATGATATCCCATGACTAAGATGTCATAACTCTCTGTTCATATGATGTAATAAAAATGTTGGCATTTTCATCATTAAAAAAATTTTAAAAATTTTCAACGATGAAAATACCTTTAAGCCTTATGATATCCTATGAACTGGATTATAATATCATGTTTACAAAGCTGATCACAAAGTATCATAAAGGAAAGAAGATTTTTGTCATTCAAAATTTTCAACAAAAAGTATAGGTATTAAATGTGCATTTAAATGATGAAAATATCCCCTCCCTTTTATGATATCTCATAGTCAAGTTTGTGAACAGTATATCATAATCCAGTTTACATGATATCATAAGGCTGGGGGGTATTTTATCATTAAAAAAATTTTAAAGCTTTTTTAATGATAAAAATATTCTTTAGCCTTATGATATCCTTTAAATAGAGTTATGGCATCCTCGCCACGAGGTATTATAATTCAAGCCACAGGATATCATAATCTAAATCAACGAGTGTCATACTTTTTTTTATATGGAAGGGATATTTTCGTCATTTAAAATTTTTAACAAAAAAATAAAATTACAGGTATTAATTGTGCATTAAAAAGCAAAATTTATATGATCCAATCAAGTTGTACGGTCAAGAGTGGTGTATAAAAGATTTCTCAATGCCTACGATGTGTGTACGTGGGATATAAGGTTGGGGGCTTTTTAGTTCCACATCGGTCTTGAATAACTCTGACTTGTGTAAGAAGATTATTGCCTTCCTTCCAACGAAATACCTCCCATCAAGCAGGGATAAATTTACTTAATTATAGATGGATAATTTTCTTGCCTTTCGAGATGTACATAACCATGAGTTAGCATTGACCACAACATTGGTATCCAGGTAAGAATGGGGTATATCCAAACTTTTCCTTGGTAAATATATGGAGAGTAGACACCGATCAAGAACTTCCATGAAAACTTGGGAAGGGAAGGATGCTGTCATAGAAGAAGTTGGAATGGTTTAGAGACACTATTGGTGACGGCGAATTGTCGATTCAGAACAAGGAGAAGCCGTAGGTAATGCATGGCTAAGGTTACTGCCGTGCACGTCTTGCATGGGTTTTTTTTGGTAAACTGGTACATTCAATTAAAAGATCTATCATGAACACATCCAAGAAAGTCAAAAAAGATAATATCACGGAACGACTTTGGGGCATACCCCAGGTCGGTCTACAAAATAGGGCCCAAATGATGGGCAACGAAAGAGGCTACATAGTCAGTTGCAGAGTTAACTTTCTAGTAGACATGTCTGACAACATAGGAGGAACGCCCTTGAAGGAGAAAGGCGATGTCGTGGAGGAGAGAATGCACCGGCCTCGATCTCCTCGCCTCTTGAATCCAAGAAATAACCATCATAGAATCACTCTCGACAATGAGGTGGTCAACATGGAGGATCATCTGAGCATAGACGATCCCGGCCTAGGCTTCCCGTAGCTCAACGACCGGGACCGTCGGTTCAAGGAGGAAGTGTCCCCCCGCAACAAGGTTGCCAAGTCCTGGGCCATGAACGACGAAACCAGCACCACCCTAAGTGCCGATGATGCTCTCGTCGAACTTGACCGTGATGAAGGTCGGAGGAGGGGGCTCCTAAGATACGAAAACTCGACCGAGTGCTCGAGGAGCGAGGCAGGAGTCCCAGGTCTCCAACAATACCATGGTTGACATCAAGGACTCGTCAGCATGACTCCGCGCTCTCTCCACAATGACTATGGTTGAGTGAGAAGCAGAGTAAAGATACTATCATTACTGGTGAGCCAGATATGATATGTAGTGTGGACAATGAGAAAGGCCAAAGAATGAGCAGTGCCAGGGTGGAGCATCTACAGAAAGTGATCAATATAATCAACCACATACATAAGTAGTGGTTCGAAACCAGCCATCCTCCATGCCTGAGTAGCCCGGTGACAAGAGAAAAGAGCATGGGCCATTGTCTCCTCTTCTTCCCCGTAAAAGGGACAGTGCGAGGGAACATGTACTCCTCTAGAGCTAAGAAAGGATCTAGTGGGGAGACATCTCCGTGCCACCTTCCATAAGAATAGGCCCACCCTTGGGTGAACCCGAATCCTCCAGATCCAGGCAATATCTTTTTAGTTATGCGATGCATGGCTAAAAAGCGAAAGCAAGTCAGATGTGGTCACTCTAGGGATGGAGGAAGACCTCCACGCCTTAATATCAGTGCAGGCATGAATAGGCAGAGAGGCAGATAAAACCCAGGCCCCTATAATGTGGCCAAAAGCTTGGATGACTCATAGTGAATCCCACTGTGATCCATCCAAAAGTAATAGGTTGGCGATGGGTAGGGAGTTGATGACATCCATCGCGATAAATGTCGGCCATCGAGATAATGATAGGTCAGCCATCAAAGGATCATGCAATAAGCTGATCGCCCTGCCATCCCCCAATATCTATCTGATGTAGGCTGACACTAAATACGCAGTAGCCATCATCGCTCTCCAAATGGCCGAGCACCGGTGGGATGGTAATCCTTGGCAGGATAGAGGGGATCGTGTCTATGCCTCATCATCGCCGCCCATAGGCTATCAGGACATAATAGGAATATGGCGACATGCCTGGCAAGCAGAGCTTCCTGCGTCGCTAGAAGGGAGTGAATACCAAGCCCCCCTCCCATCGAGGCTGACACATCATGTGCCAGCTAAGAAGGTGGACGCTCCTCTGACCAAACATCGATCCCCAAAGGAAGGCCCGAAGGAATTGCTCTAACTTGAGAATGGTGGATTTTGGTAGGACAGCATTAGAGAACAAGTAGACTAGTAAGGAAGTGAGAACCGACCTGATCAAGGTAATCCTCCCCATGATTAAAAGAGTTCTACCTTGCCAGCCCTCAATCCTATCATGGGCCACCTTGATGAGGCGGTTGCAATCAGCCCTTAGCAATCTGCCTCCCGTAATAGAAACTCCAAGATAGTGCAATGTGCCCACCTGCTCTGCAAAACCAAGAATATCCTGAATAGAATGCCACAATATGGCCGGGGTCTTTGGACTGAAATGAACCTCTGATTTCTAGAAGTTAACTCTCTGACCAGAAGATAGGCAATAATCCACCATGATCCTCCTGAAGACTTGGGCACATAGGACAGTAGCGCGGCCTAGGAGCAAACAATCATATGTGAACAAAAGATATGAGATTATGTTGGCCGCAAGGGCTAGGACATACGGCTGGAGGCCCAACCCCTGGGGCATTGCCCGCAAGGCTTGCGAGAGAGCATCAGCACAAAGAATAAATAGGCGCAAGCCGACATTAGAAGTGAAGAATTTCGATGGAGTACCATTAATGATAATTGCATAAGATGGGTTTGAAAGTGAAGCAGTACAAGTAGATTGTATTTTAAAATGATTTTAAAATAAAGAACAGTGGAAGACTTGGTAGATCGATCTAGTCAATCTACCAATCTGCCAGCAATAGGATACAACATAATAAAAGTGGATGCAAAAGATATCATAAGCGATAAAAGGGAAAAGCATGTAACAAGTCTATGCTTTAGATCTGATCGCATGAGACCAAGAAAAAGGAACGTTACCTTTAAATCGTTGGATGGAGGTGATGAAGAGTTGTCGAGCCATACAAGTGTCTGGCCTCTACGGGTAGTTCATACTAGGGCTCGATCCTAGCTCCTCAGGATCCTGGAAGTCAATCTTTTCCTTGGACCAGCAAGACCTTTTTGAAGACGCCGGGAAGAACTTATTGGAGGACAATGAGGAGAAGTGGAAGTGGAACCCTTCTAACCGACTCTCTCTTCCCAAACCCTAGCTTGATTGCTAAGTAGACTCACACCCAAAATCCTAATCCTCTCAAACCCCACTCTAAGGAATCATTTTCTCTTTCTTAGAAAAGCCCAGCTTGTCATCATTTTGTTGGCCCTACAATAACACTTATTTATAGTGGCAGCAAAGAGAGAGAGAGATATGGAAGGTGGAGTGATTGGGGAAGAAGGTTAAGGGTAAATTAGCTCTAGGTTTAAATGGGAGAAATCTGCATTCCCAAATAATGCATTCCATAAAAACTTTAGAGCCAATTTCAGCCAAGATTTGAAATTTGAATTTGAAATTCAAAATTAAATCTTTTTAAAGGAAAGAGAGCATGAAAAATCAAATCCAATTTGATTCTAAACAAATCATATTTGGCTTGACCCATCATGTTGCAATATATTATAAATAAGTCCTCCAAGATTTACTAATCGAATTAGTGAAAAAAATTCCTCGTCATAGCCAGGTATCAACACTTCAAAGTGTCGACACTTCAAAGTGTTGACGCTGGATCATGGTCATCATATTGACCCCTAGTGATACCAAACGATTCTCAATCGTCGATCAGCCTTTAGATCAGGTAGAAATCCATATGGTGTGTGATCCTATAGGTTTGAATACTAAGCCAGTATCATTAGAACACTTTTAGTATCAGTTAAAGTTATCATCTAGCAATGATACCCGACATTCGGAAGGTCAAAGATTGCAGAGCAACTCTCTAGAACCCCTGGCATATGGTTACCATATAATTTATTCCTTTGACCTCATAATGCTTAGGATGACATAGGGTTTGACTGCCAACCCTAATTTAGTACATCCAGATCGTATCTTAACCTTACAAGTTCTATGACTCCTCACAAGAACTATCCTAGCTAAGGTTTTGCTAAATTGAGACATAGTGAGTCATTCACTCCAAACCATTTGGAGAGGTCAATCCCATCTTGATCCACCACCGCTCCACAAGTACTTGACTGTACCTAGAAACCTTCCATCACTGGATTAGAAATCCAGGTAATCCGGCACCAAAGTACAGTGAGTTGCTTGCAAGCTATCATGGTGACCTCAAGTCTGGGGGATACATATATCCATATCCCTTCATTAGCAACCCTTTGGTAGAAGGGAGCTCCGTAGTTGGTCACGTTTAGTGAGATGTCATATTTTACCTATATGTTACATCAATATCTCTACACTCCTTGGTCAAGAGGACAACCAACCAATATAACATACAACAACATATGCTTAATACATCGTCGTCCTATAACAATTTATCCTTTGGTTGTGAACCAATTTAAGAACTACTCAAAAAATCCTCTCTATATCAAATATAATGTAGTTCTAAGGACTCCATCACACAAGAGTTCTTTTCAAGAAAATGCACATGTGATGAACAACCAAAAGAATAACTTTTATTCATTTAAAAAATTTACATACAATTATAAAATAGTACAACCGTTTACAGCCCAGATGATTGGCTTTGGGATACTATTCTAACAAGGTTGACAATACAAGCAAGAATCCGGGATATCCAATAGGAGTGGAAGCCAAAGTCCATCAGGGTTTTCTCCAGAAAAGACCAATTTATGCGGTCATAAGCCTGTTCCATGTCAACTTTGATTACCATCAAACTGGACCGGGTAGGTGCCCTTTGGAGATCATTCATGAATTCTGGTGCAATAAGAACATTATTAGAGATAAAGCGGCCCTCCACAAAGGCTCCCTGCTCCTGATTGATCAGGTTGGGCAGAATAGGATTCATCCTGTTGAGCATGAGCTTGGCACAAAGTTTGTACAAGGTATTGCATAAACTAATGGGCTAAAAGTGGCTAGGTTGAAGAGCATTATGATATTTAGGAATGAGAATAATAAAGGTCTTCTTCCAAGAGTCCGGCATCTGACTAATATAGAAGAATTCCTGAATAGCAGCTACCATCTCAGTCTGAAGAATACTCCAAAATCTTCTAAAAAATAGGAAAAAAACCATCCGAACCAGGGGCCTTGTCTTTCACCATAGATCAAAGAGCTTCATGCACCTCATCCTCAGGAACATGACTGATAAGGCCCAGGTTCTCCCAGTTTGACACCCTGAGTAAAGGAAGAGAAGAGTGAAAAGTGGGAGGCTCCCCTATAGGAATTAATCACCTGGATCGAAAGAAATGAATGATCTCCTGTTTGATATCCTCAGAATCTTCTACCCAGCGGCCATCAGCAATTTGAAGAGCTCTGATGCGATTGCTATGCCTCACAATAATTGCTTGGTAAAAGAATCTAGTGTTCCTATCTCCTTCCCTGATCTACTAAGCTTTAGATTTTTGTCTCCAGAAGATCTCCTGTTGGAAGAGCAGGGGCTGATGGGTAGACAACTGGCTACACAAGGTGATGAGGTCGTGATCAGGAAGACTCCCTTCCCTCACCTCCCGCTCCTGGAGTTGTAGAATAGACTTCTCAACAACCTCTAATCTATAAAAGATATTATCCACTTCCTCCCAATTCCAACATTTGAGGTACCTTTTAAGGAGCTCCAATCTACAGGAGATACGGTACCTAGCATCCCCCCAAACCGGCAACCACCCACCTCCCTAACAATCTCTGAACCATTCCAACTTTGTATGACAAAAATGTCACCCCGAATCCAGCACCGAAATCGGCACGCAACCGACCGCACAAACTCTAGGTTTACCCTAGAGATCATGCAAGGCTTGGGTACACAAGAGTTACTTGCCTCAAAAAAATCCCAGTCATCACCAAGCCCGAATATCTACATGACTCTATGAAAGAAGAAAGTAGTGTTGTGAGCTCTACAGCCTAGTAAGGTTCCCTCACAATCACACCAGTATTAATATAAAAATTGAAAACAGTAAGATCATAATCATATAACGGAAAACAATAAATTTTTCGGTCACGCAACCAAAACCAATCGCATATCAAGTATATTAAAACCTTTCATAATATTATATTTCTTTTATATGTTTTCATTAACTTTCCTCTTCTTTAGAATTTTGGACTAGCCATTGTCATGCGATGCCCATGACTGGCAATCACACTATCAACCATGTATTCTAAGCCCATGGCCAGGCTAGCTCACTTACAAAGCCATAACTCTAGCTGTCCCATGTTTTAAATGCCCATGGCCGGCTATTCTATGTACGAAGACCATGGCTCCGGCAACTTCAGATCCATGGCTAGTCCATACACCGTTATCACTTTATCCATCTATATCATCTTATCAAATTGTATCATGATGTCAAACCTGAAATCTCAAACTTCTGAATGACCGGCATCACGGTCCAAACCATCAAAAGTAATTTTTGTCGATAAACACAGTATCCAGAAATATAAAATAATAACAATCATAGTCATGTTGTCCTTCATAAAAACTCAACTACACCATGCAACAATAAATCATGCATGCCAATGCTCATGTACTCGGATCAAAACCATGCCATGTAAATAATATATAGATTGGTGATCATGTCCAGAATCCTTACCTTCAATCGCTAATCCCAGATATCCGATATCAATCTATATCCGAAATTCATCAACACCTTCCTGCTCAAAAGACTGTAAAATCTTAATTACACGGATTTCGAGAAAAAGGCTTTTTGATCTTCCACTTCAAAATTTATATTTTTTCTCTCTTCCTTTACTTTTCTTCCTCTCTCCTCTTTCTTCTCTCTCTTTCTCTTTCTTTCTTCTCTTCTTCCTCTCTGCTCTCTCTTTTTTTTTCTCCTTCTCGCTCTCTTCCCTCTCCTCCTCTCTCTTCTGGCTCTCTGCAGGCTCTTCCTTGCCTTCTGCCGACATCCCCTAATAAAAAAGAGAAAGAACCAGTCCAAATCGTATCAAACTCTTCTCAGAAAGTCTCTAAAACCATCAAAAACCTTTCAGGCGGTTAGATTTGAAATCAATGTCTCAAACCGCGTTCAAATCCGAATCCAAAAGTCTCAGATCAAGCCTAAACTCTTTCGGATCATTCTCAGCCGTTCGATCAGGAGATCGGACGGTCCAGATCGCTTAGAAAGTCCATGGACCATCGTGGACCGTGAGAAACTACCTGGGATATGCTTGGAAAATGCGGGGAAATGCCAAGAGCCTCTACCGCTTCGAGCTGGGCTGAGCCCACGCGCCCGCGCGTGCCTCGTGTGGGGCTTGGGCTGTGCCTCGCGCGCCATGCATCTCAACGGCAGCGCTCCCGCATGCCAACACATTCGCGCCTCTCCCATCGCGTGCTCTTGCCCGTCCGCATTGCTTCGCCGTAACGCGCTCGCCAATCCGCTCGCATGTCCGCACCGCTTCGCCCATCACGCGCTCATCCACGTCGTGCCCGCACGTCTCACTGCACTCACCTGGGTGAGCCTAGCTGTGCACTGGGCCACACACATAGGTTATTACATCTCTCCCCCTTAAAAAATAATTTTGTCCTCGAAATTAGCTTGATTGATATTTAAATCAATGCTCCCATCATAACACTTCAAAAGTTAAAGTTAATATTCTTAAATCACTATGCTTCCACACTCTAATATAATTTACTAAACCATCTAGATTCACTAAATAAATCATTCAGAAATTTCTGTCATGTCTTACTAATTATCATGTAATTTCTTAATCTCTTATGCTTCAGTCACAAACAATCATGACCTGAATTCAATACCACTCGTATCTATTATAATCACTTTTGTCACGATCCCAACTCATAACCTAAACTCTGGCACTATACTTGTTATATCCTAATAACCATCATGTCATTATTATCATCATCCACTTGTATCACCATCCTAAATGATTATAACCTAAGCTCTGATACTACTCTGTAACATCCGAATTCAGCACCGGAATCGATATGCGATCGGCCACACAAACTCTAAGTTTTATCCTAGAGATCATGCAAGGCTGGGTACATAAGAGTCACTTACTTAAAAAAAATCTCATTCATCACCAAGCCCGAATATCTGCACGACTCCATGAAAGAAGAAAATAGAGTTGTGAGCTCTATAGCCCAATAAGGTTCCCTCACAATCACACCAGTATTAATATTAGCAATATCATAATCATATAATTAAAAATAATAAATTTTTTGATCGCACAACCAAAACCAATCACATATCAAGTATATCAAAATCTTTCATAACATTATATTTCATTTATACGTTTTCATTAACTTTTCCTCTTCTTTAGGGTTCTGGACTAGCCATTGTCATGCAATGCCCATGACTAGCAACCACACTATCAACCATATATTCTACGTCCATGGCCAGGTTAGCTCACGTACAAAGCCCATGACTCTGGCTGTTCCATGTTTTAAACGCCTATGGCCGGCTATTCTACGTATGAAGCCCGTGGCTCCGGTAACTTCAGATCCATGACTAGTCTAGACACCGTTATCATTTTATCTATCTACATCATCTTATCAAATCGTATCACGATGTCAAACCTGAAATGTCAAACTTCTCAATGACTGGCATCACGGTCCAAACCATCAAAAGTAATTTTTGTCCGATAAACACAGTATCCAAAAATATAAAATAATAACAATCATAGTCATATTGTCCTTCATAAAAACTCAACTACACCATGCAACATAAATCATGCATGCCAATACTTATATACTTGGATCAAAACCATGCCATGTAAAATAATATATAAACTGGTGATCATATCCAGAATATTTATTTTCAATCACTAATCCTAGATATCCAGTATCAATCTATACCCGAAATTCGTCCAACACCTTCCTGCTCAAAAGGCTGTAAAATCCTAACTGCACGGATTTCAAGAAAAAAGGCTTTTCGATCTTTCACTTCAAAATTTATATTTTTTCTCTCTTCCTTCTACTATTCTCCTCTCCTTTCTTCTCTCTTTCTCTTTCTCTTTCTTTCTTCTCTTCTTCCTCTCTGCTCTTTTTCTTTTTTTTTTCTCCTTCTCTCTCTTTCCCTCTCCTCCTCTCTCTTCTGGTTCTCTGCAAGCTCTTCCCTACCTTTTGTCGATATTCCCTCATAAAAAGAGAAAGGACCAGTCCAAAATCGTATCAAACTCCTCTCAGAAAGTCTCTAAAACCATTAAAAACCTTTCAAGCCGTTAGATCTGAGATCAATGCCTCAAACCGCGTCCAAATCCGAATCCAAAAGTCTCGGATCAAAGTTTAAACTCTTTCGGATCATTCTCAGCTATTCGATCAGGCGATCGAATGATCCAGATCACTCAGAAAGCCCATGAACCATCGTGGGCCACGAGAAACTATATGGGATATGTCTCGAAAATGCGGGAAAATGCCAAGAGTCTCTGTCGCTGGGCCGAGCTCATGAACCCGTGCGCACCTCATGCGTGGGCTTGGGCCATGCCTCGCGCGCCCACGCATCTCGGCCGGCAGCGCTCCCGCATGCCGCGCATTCGCGCCTCGCCCATCGCGTGGTCGCCCACGTGCTCCCGCGCGTCCGCGCCGCTTCGCCCGTCCCGCGCGTCCCGCGCTCGCCCACGTCACGCGCCGCTTCGCCCGTCCCGCGCGTCCACGTCGCGCTTGCACGTCGCACTTGCACGTCGCACTGCGCTCAACTGGGTGAGCCTAGCCCGCGTGCTGGGCCATACACACGGGTTATTACAAAAAACCCATGCAAGGTTTTCTCTCCTCGGCTTTTCTCCACAACTAAGGCGATAATGGATCTGTGACTTGGTTTCTGTGCCCCCTTTTGTTACTCTCCTTGGATTTTCTCTAAACAACTCCCGGGTTATGGTGAAGTGGGTTCCTCATTGTTGTTCTCAGGGCTCTTTCTCCTTTCTTTTGGCTCTTTCCTTGGATTTCCTCCAAGAAGCTCCCAGGCTATGGTTGAAAATACTTCTTCAAAGAGGGAAGCTAGACGAGATTCCTCCGACTCTACCAATGACGAGCATTCGTGGGCTAACGTGGTCCAGAGGATAGCTCGTGGTGCCACTTGGACCTCCCATCAGATTTCTAAAGATGAGATCAAGAAGCTTCAAGGATATTTTTCCAGGGTTCTTCAACTCTCCCAATCAATGATGGAGGAGTCCCACCATCAATGAGAAAAAAAAGGTGGTTTTCATCAAGAGTTTGGGCCACCGGGTGCCGGCGGAATGTGTTGGGAAAGAGATAAAGATGAAGATGAAGCTTGCCGATGACCCGGAAGTCTTCCCACTGGTCGATGACCATCTGCTTCTCCGGTTCAAGAATGAGATCGATTGCACCTCAGTGAGGAAGGAGGGGCCATGGATAGTTGCCGGTCAGCTCCTGGCCATGGAGCCATGGGAACCGAATTTTGTTCCTGATCGTCGCCCGATCTGGAAGACCGTCATATGGTTGAGACTGCCTGAGCTACCACTAGAGTTCTGGATGCCTTCCGCGACCATGGCGATAGCATTGGAGGTGGGTCGGCCACTGGCCATCAACGACTTCACCGACCTTTTGAAGAAAACCGGCTATGCATGGGTGAAGGTGGAGATTGATGCTGGTAAGCCCCTACTGCCCAGCATTTTGATCAAAGGGAAGAAGAACCCATTTTGGCAACAATTTATTTTCGAGAACCTCCCGGCCGTCTACTTCCAATGTGGGAGAATCGGGCACCTTGATGATGATTGCTTGTTTTCTGATGAATCCCCTTCCATGGAGAACAAAGATATTCCATTACAGCTCTAGAACATGGCAGCGACAAGGGCTAAGGCAGTGGTAGGGGCTGAGATGGCTTCTGAGGAACCCATCCTATAGGTGGAAGAAGGAAGAATAGCCCTTGGGGTTTGTCGGTCTATGCTCGGACTGTGGCTCGTCACATCTCGAATCAGATAACCCGGGACTACTAGATCACCCATGAAGGGCCGGCGAACCCAGGCGAAGGACAACATGTATGGCCCTGACTCCTCTGATCCATATTCCACTTCTCCTTCGGCCAACTCCCCGAGAAACAATTCCTCTCCTCCGAGCTCCCCCCGGATTTCGACGGGTGGCAGAAGCCCTCCAAAGTAGATCGCCGTCGATCACCCGGTGCTGCTAGAGGGGAGTCTGGGGAAGATGCTTTGGGGTCTGGATCGGGATTTGCCAGCCTTGGCACATTAGGAGACTACATGGACTTGGGCCTTAATGAAGATACCGGCCCACGCGATGCTATCATGATTGATCCATCAGCAACGTCTCTGAAACGTGCCCGTTGTCCTCCCAAGTCGTCTACCTCCAATTGCCCGAACTTGCCTCTCACCAAGGCTTCTCCTACTCCAACTATGGCGATCTCCAATCAGGTAAGTCCCCCTAATCCTTGTATGGCAGGGGGGAGGGTGGATGGGATCTCAAAATATTCTACTCCCTCCTCAACTTTGGTTGGTGCCTCTATCTCTTCCCAGCTACCTGGCTCAAAGTTGGATATCGGATCTCTAAAGAAGTCGACTAATGACCATAGCTTGAAGTCTTCTGATGCTGCTACTGAAGCTATGCCTCCGACGGGTGGAGGGCTCGCAACCTCGGACAATGGAGGCATTTCACCGTCTATCCCCTCAAGGCCTCTGCAATTGCTGACCAGTAAAGGTGTCCAAGATCCCTCTTGCCATCAGCCTCTAGAGGTCGGTGAAGGGGGGAAGGTCCGAAGTTTGTCAAAGGCTTCTCCTAAGGCCTCAGTTGGGCCACGATCTATTGGGGAGTGGCATGGAACTGCAGTTAAAAGGACACAGGATCATAGCAGCGACCCTGAGCCTGCAACTGACCAAGCATCCTTCGCTGCAACCCAGAGAGGAAGGCAGTGGGCATGAAGTAATTACCGGTCAATTGAAGGCTGCACTGTTCACTAGGGTATCAGGGCCTCCGAAGTCTTCAGAAGTGGGCTGCCTGAAGGATGCCAGTGAGCAAAAAGGCAAAGAAAAATTAATTTAGTATTGTCCTATGAAGACTCTAATATGGATTGTTCAGGGGGCCGGTAAACCCTCTTTTTTCTCTAATTTCGAAAATTGGGTTATCTTTATCATCCTTCCATATATATATTCCTCGAAACAAGACTTGCCGGTCTCTCTTTGGATCGATTTCCGACGAATTTGGGGTTCTATGCCATTGAATCGCAAGGGTTGTCGGGTAGTATTATTATGGTGTGGGACCTCCAGGCTGCCAGAATTGACGTCTTTCATCGATCTTCACAGCATATACCTATTGTGGTAACTAAAGCCAATGGGCGTACCTGGTTGTTGTCTTGGATATATGCCAGTATAGATTATAGGAAAAGGAGGAACCTTTGGAAGGAGATCGCTGTTTTTGTGGATCAGGGGATACCTACTGTGGTTGCAGAAGATTTTAACTATGTGCTCCATCCAGATGAGAAGAGAGGTGGAAGGCCCTTGTTACAGGATGCTAGATCCAGAGAATGTGAGGAGTTTATGAATCACAATGGCTTGGTGGATCTGGATTTTGTCAGTCCTCGCTTCACCTGGTGCAACAACCACTCTAGGAGAGCTAGGGTTCAAAGATGTTGTTGGTGACAATAAAGTGCCGATTGAGAAGCCATATGTAATGCATGACTAATCAAGGTTATGGCTTGATGGATCTGGATTTTTGTTATACATGGTTGTCATCATAACTCCTCTCGTCTCTCACCTTGACAGATACGGTGCATGTGTCGACGTTTTGGAAGGTTGGAAAAAATTTGTGATGACATTAGAATGTGCTGCATCATACTTCTTGTGCACGCAATGATAATGAAACAGACGTGACGTGATAGAAGGGAATGGAGTTGAAGAAGACCATTAAACTGGCCATGTTCTTCCGTTCGACATCATAGCCATTCATCGCCTTTTAACATGTATCGATGATGGATAACCATTAGAATGATGAATAACGATATTTCAATAACAACGTCACGTAGAGCATTTTTTTGGTGGAACATCACAGCCTTTACCAGCTCTCCAATGTGCAGCCGCTTTACCAGCTCTCCAATGTGCACCCAATGCCAGTAATCAGGTTCTGCCGTTTGATCAAAAATATTACCAAACCCATGCAGTACAGAACGCGAACTCATTTTTTAGACATTTCGTGTCCGTTAAAATCGAATCACAACAAAAACAGCGCATCGACAGAACAGGACACTTTCTTCGGACTAAAATGTTAACCATAAACAAAGGATATGTCCCTCGCGGCGGCGGGGGCGGAACAAGCTGAACTTAAAATTACTTTATTTTTTCTTTAGGAATAGCAAGTTTAAATGACAAACCATATTATATTACAAAACTTGAATAAGTTTTATCTTTTATTTACAAAAGATAGTACTACACATCATTCCTCAAGGGTGGGGGCTGACATCAATAATATTCATCGGTCAAGATTTAATACTAGGAAATTTCTCATATGGATCAAGGAGACTGAGCAATCATATCATAAACTTACTTCATAACCAAGGCACAAGGTACTTCAACAGAATAGAATACAGCCTTATAATAAAGAAGACTGAGCAATAATATTCATCAGTCAAGATTTAATACTAGGAAATTTCTCGTATGGATCAAGAAGACTGAGCAATCATAACATAAAACTTATTTCATAACCAAGGCACAAGGTACTTCAACAGAATAGAATACAGCCTTATAATAAAGCTCTAATAAACAGTCCAGAAGGTACAGAAATTATTTACCGACAAAAAGAAAAATAATCAATGCCGTGGTCATTCGTGAAAAACTAAGATAAAACTAACTCATTGAAGTTAAACCATCATGAGAACCACAATTCTAAATAAAGAGTAAAATTTCTCGAGAATCAAATAGTTTAAGAATCACACATCTTTAGAGAAGTATATCTCAAAACTTTCCTTCAAACTCAGCTAAACATAAAATTGATGATGAATTGCTCAATTCTCAATGAATTCCTTCATGTTCTTCAACCATACTAAGTACTCCTTCTCATCCTTGTTCATCATGTACGAATGCAAGAAACCAAACAGGGAGCCCTTGATACCTCTCTCTTCAAGATACTTGTGCAAGGCCTTCTGCAAGTTCTCATCCAAATCCCTGCAACCAAACATTAGACATGAGAAAGTTTCCATTTGCTTTACATCAGCTCACTTTTTCTTTCTTTTCTTTTTTTAAATTACGGACTACACTTTTCCTTTACCACATTAGATGAGGTCTTTCCATACAAATATTCTTGAATATTCAAGGAACAACAATTATCCTGATTTTGCTTATCCAAAGTTTCTGTCCCCCATCGATTCGTGACCCAAAATGACTATAATATACTTCTAAAAATGTCTTGAAAATATTGCCCATAATTCATAATTTGGTGTACATAATACACACAATGCCCTTAAATTTTATGAATTTCCTCATGCTAACCATTTGTCCTTGCTGGTTGTATATTTTAAATATTTTTTCCAATATTCTTCCAATTGTTGCCTAACCAGGGCCAACGGTTGGTCAGTCTAGTGGTAAGATAGGGGCCCTTCCTATTCTTATCAGCCTGTAAAGCAATTCTTATTATCCCGAGGATCTGCATAAATTCCAAAACCCCTTTTCTTGTCCCACAAAATAAACGATCCCTTGAAATCAAGTTTCAAGAGAGTGTCTGAATCAAATTTCAGTACCAAACAGCATCTACCCAAAACCTCGTCTACTTACTGTTGATTAAAAGCATGCAAATTCACCTTGAATTCCTATTAATACACCCCAATAACTAAATAGTTCAAAAGAGAATGGATAAAGGAACTTACGAAAACTGAGGCCCTTGATAAGCACCCTGATCATCAAGAGCATCACGTTTCTTCATGACCATGCTTTCTATTTCAAGCTCATCATGATTAAGGTTGCAGCAAAATTCCAAAAACGGACCCTCTCCTTTTTCAATAGATACAACCAGAGAGATGGTTGGCTGAAAAGAGCTCTCATTGTTGTCATCCTCACTCCCATCTTCGTCATTCTCATTAAAATCTCCCTCTGCATCTAAATTCATGAAAACAGTGACTTGGATGTTCTCACCTGCAAATGCTCGTTTAAGGATGACCATCTGGTCCCCAGGATTATCAATGATCTCAAAGGGAAACCCATCTGGCAAATCAATTTCCTGCAAAGAGAAACTGAATGAATTACATTGACATTTTCAATTTTACTCTCAATGTATATGATGGGCAATTCCAGAACCCAACAACAACGAGAAAATTTGCGCCAGCCCTTCCTAATATTTAGAATCAACTGAAGCACAGTTTACAAAAGAACCATTAAACATATAGGATGTTAATACTACACACCACCATACTGTAATGCACTTCCACAATATAGTTTGACTTCATGAGTGGATGCAGAAAATTTGTCCCATTTTCAAACAATGTATGATACTAGCGTGCACACACATTCAATATATTGTAAAAAATCTAGCAAATTACATCATAAGCTCACCTCAACATGGTGACTATGCATGTATAAATATGCATAAACAGATAAAAGGCTTTATTAATCTAAGAAAATTAATTGAATGCAAAAACTTGCAAAAAAGATACAATGTGTTTCTGATACAATGTGTTTCTTCATCAACTGAGATGGTATAATAATGATTCTTCTATGCATTTTATAATTTGCAATATGTAATTCTTAATTCCTTAATTAGTCTCAAACAGAAGATAACCACAATCAGCGATCCTATGACTCACAGCACAATAAATTTAAATGAAGACTGTAGCAACAGAGGACAATGATGAAATCAAGTTGACACTAAAGAGACGAGAAGTTGGGAAGACTGAGGCCGAAAAATAATTAGTGAAAGATCCAACAGAGCTTTAGGATTATAGAAATAAAAGGCACGGTGTTAAGCAAGGAGCCAGATTTGTACAGAAGGATGATAAGGAAAGTTAGGATAGGCAAACTACAATCACCTATGTAACTCAAAAATGATTTAATTAAACCATTAAAAAAAAAAAAGAGTATACCAAAAAGGAAAAAACCTACAAAAAATAAGAATCAATCCAAACAAAAGATTAACCCAAATTCCAGTTGTTAGTGACTACTGAGTGACAATTTGAAGCTGGCCGTTTGTCCTAAACTGATACATATCAATTAGTTTCTGTCATCAGCAACATTGAGAAAATAAAAATCAGAACCTTCATTTCCTGCTCTAGTGTTATCATGAATGAGCAAAAGATATGGGATTTAGTGCCTCCCATATCTGGAAGAACTTGACCTTGAGTTACCTACAGGTATGCAAAAATTGCTCTCCATCATTCGCTAGTTCAAAATTAAATAATGAAGACCAATCACATGGAAATGATATCTTAGCTTGGTTTTGGATCTTTGGAGCTTATGCCTCTCAATTCTTGTTCACAGCTTAACATTTTGGCTACTCTCCATCCATTGAACTGACCATATGATGCCATGAGAAACTTAAAAAGGCGACACTCTTTAATTGTCATAAGCATCAGTATCAACATATAATCAACTGTTCACTTCTTTGCATAAGAAATATAGAAGTACCTTATTCTATAATAACCATGTAGAATACTCAGCATCGATATGAAGCCCTTCAACATCCTAGTTTCGAATGAGATTGAAACTTCCAAAATATTTTTGGCCAACCATCTTACCAAAGTCAGGCTCCTGACAATAGGTCCAGCCAATCACAAGCTACAACAACTTCGGTCCAATGAAAATATTTTCAGATGAAGGTCGAATATGCAATCAGTGTTCAGACCTTTAAATCTTACATTGGCATACCACAAATAACTCTCCCCAAACTACATCGGCATGTCAACATAAAGTTTTCATTTTGTACACTATATAGATGCATCCAGCTATTATCATCCTATATTGTGATTCTGATGTGCAAGTAATTATTCCAGCTGCTCCACGGCAATCTACCAAGGTTGCTACTTTGACCATCAAGACAAGGCATGCCGGTTAAATTAGTGAATCAAGTGTACAAAACATTAACAGCCTGATAAACATTTTGGCAAGCCCTTGCTTTTCTGCAACACATATGGCCGTGATAGTGGACACAACAGTTCAAGCATCACAAGTCTCGTTCTCCTCATGTTGTCATTCCACTTAACCAACTCAAGACAAGACATGGGCAGGGAATTCCATTGTATACCCCAATATCATAACCTGCAATGCTACAAATAGTAAATTTTGTAACGGAACAAAGGACACAAAACCAAGAACACAATTAACTTTACCTTGTGTCGATAGGAAAGGAAACAAGAGTTAGAAACAACAGATTTTATGCTCCATGATAACAACATTTGAACTTGGCACTCATTTAACAGCAAAAATAAGAATTTGATACAAAAATGATAATGGCTTCCTCCAAATCAACAAGTCAGGGAGAAAGGAAAATATATCCACGATTCTTTATTTTTAAAAAAATCTGATATGACTCGTGGTTTTTAGCTATCAAAAACATATAACAAAAAATAAAACCTCTTCGATCAATCGTTTAGGGTGATAAGGTATTGGAGGCATTACCTGTTCGTGAGGGTCCGATTGCAGGACACAATCGATCTCGGAATCCAGAACTCGTTTGAGATGCGCATCCGCCGACACCTTGGAGGAGGCGAACCGAAAGGAGAGAAGGGAAGGGAGTTCCCTGAGGCTTTGGGGAACCGCTATCCGGGTCGAAGGGGAGGAGGAGGGAAAGGAGGGAAGAGAGGAGTAGAAGCGCGGCTGGCGATGGCGGCAGAAGAGAGAAGAGGTTCGAGAGAGGCGGAGGGTGCCGCGAAGGAAAGAGGAGGCGATGGACGACGACATCTTTCTTCTTCTCTGGGGATTGGGGCGTCGAAAGCGACGAGATTCCGTCCTTCGAACTAGGGTTTAATGCTACTGCGAAGGTTTTAAGTTTTTTTTTTTTTTTTTTTTTTTGTTTCCGAAGGTTTTAAGGTTTTTTTTTTTTATAAAGCTGGGTGCGGAATTCCTTTCGGCGCCTGGATTGTACCTGATTAGCCGAGAGCCGGAGAACTAATTTGCCGCGTCCCGCTAGCGCCTTCCAAACGAGGAAACTGGAAGCTAAATCGGAACAGCACTCCTCAAATTAAAAAAAAAAAAAAAAATCAATAAATCTGATAATTTTAAAAAAAACTGCATATGCTGTTTGGATTTTCTAGTCCATATAAATATTATAATTTACATAAATAGTTTTTTTTTTTCAAAATTAAAATTCAATAATTTAAATATTTTTAAAATAAAATATTATATAAGAATATCACAGCAAAATTTTGACGTCTATATTCTAAACCATTATTTTCTTGATAATATTAGGTGACATAAATGCACCAACCAAAAAATAATATATATATATATATATTGAAATAATATTTAGATAATTTTTAATATTTAGAAGGATGTCTATAGAAAAATTTATATGTATGCCATATATTTGGATTTTAAGATCTATGAGCAGAAAGTGTAATTTATCAGAGGAAAGAAATTAATATATACAAAGCAATGATAAATGCTATTAATATTTATCAAATCTTAATCTTTTTCCCCACCGATAGCTCCAATACAAATGAATTGCCTTCAGTTGCCTTGTATTTTTTACGAGTTAGTCTTGACCAGCAAAATCAGCTTTACTCCAACTCCGTTCCTCTCACTTTAGCATATCAAGGGAACCAAGAAACAAAGTAGAATAATGAGATTTAGATAATAATGAAATATCAAAGTTCATAATAGAATTATGATACTGGTAGTGAGAATTTGATACCAACCCCAGCAAAATCAACTCGATTCTCCAGATCACCATGCACAACATAAACAAATTACACCCATGCACATTACAATCAAATTACACCATGAAGATGGGAAGGATCATCTCGATGATCAGTGAAATATCGAGAAATCCTTTGTGCTCCACATTGCTTACAAGCTTGCTCTCTCTTGAGTAGAGACTGAGAATCCATAACATGGATAAAACAACTCAAGGCAATTTCAATTGTTAATTTCCATGAAAAAGCAAATAATCAATTTGTCGATTCGAAGACCGGAAAAAAAAAAAGAAAAAAACACACAAGTCCAATTAAACTTTGATAAAATAAGAAACTCTAAGCTAAACTTCCATAAAAAAACCCTAGCTAAGCATATGTAACAATGCGCTGCTCCGATCTACACAAGGGGCAAGAATTCTGCCGTTGCAGCAATGCATCCCAAGTGGAAGTGTGGAACATACGATCTTCTCCGCCTCTGCGAAATTGTCCTATAATAAGACCAATCCAACCCTCGAATTCCTGGGACAAGATCCGATCTTCTTCGCGATATTGCTGCTGCCACCCTCGTCTCGATTATAATTTCGTCGGAATTCCAAAGATCTTCTTACCGATCTGAAGATTTTCTACATTTTCTTCGATTCTCCTCCCACAATCGAACACCTGAGGGGGCGAAAGACGAGAGAGATTTGGGGCCCCTCAAAGAGGGATGAAATGGGAAAGAAAAGAGTGCCGGTACGATCCATGCTATGGCTCGAGGAGCGCTGTCATATATTCCGCGTCTCTAAGATTGAAAATATCGTACCGTGATTAATTTAGATAAATTCTAGATAATTTATTTGGACCCGATTCGTGGAATAATATCACAAGTATAACTATTACCTGGGGACTGTATATGCCTGGATCTACCTGGTTGACTCATGATCCAATCCAATTTAATCTATTTAGACTCCATTCTATCTATTTTTAAAAATTCATAGATTCGGATCGGGTTCTAAAATTGAACCTAATCCATTTTTCGGATTGAATCTGGATTTATTGAATAGATATCCGATCCGAACTTATTAATATTGTTAGGTGGTTGACTCGTGATCCAATCCAATTCGATCCATTTAGACTCCATTCTATCTATTTTAAAAATCCATGGATTCGAATCGGGTTCTAAAATTGAACCTAATCCATTTTTCGGATTGAATCTGGATTTATTAAATAAATCCGATCCGAACTTATTAATATTGTTAGGATACAAATCTATTTTGATCACTGAATTATAATTTAAGACCTGTATAAAACTTATTTTTAACATAAAAATAAATTTATAACTAAGTAATAATTAAAATATAGTTATCTATATTTGATCCGGATTCGATTTAAATCCAAATTTTTTAGATTATGACTAGGTTATTCATAGACTCAATACAACCCGAATGATCCGTTGAATCGAAAATTTAACCATGGACTGACCCGATCCGATCTGATTTTTTATTAGCTTGGGTCGAGGTCTAATATTAGGATCTAGTCAAATAACCGAATTGAGTTGAGATCATTCATGATTCGATCTGACTTGACCCATCTTCATCCCTAACTATAATCATGTACCATGTGATGTGACAAAATCACTGACATGGAGTACACCTCAAATTTGGTAGGCAGCAAGGCAGGCAAACGTCGCCACGTCGGATTTTTCCTTCCAGCTCCTTCGCCAGGTGGCTCCCTAAGGGTCGAGCCCACCTCGACCGAAGTCGAGCTCCTTCCAGCTTCTTCGCTAGGTGGCTCCCCAAGGGTCGAGCCCACCTCGGTCGAAGTCGAGCTTCTTTCAGCTCCTTCGCCAGGTGGCTCCCCAAGGGTCGAGCCCACCTCGACCGAAGTCGAGCTCCCTTCCGGCTCCTTCGCCAGGTGGTCCCTAAGTGCAAGCCCACCTCGACCGAAGTCGAGCTCCTTCCAACTCTTTCGCTAGGTGGCTCCCCAAGGGTCAAGCCCACCTCGACCGAAGTCGAGCTTCCTTCCAGCTCCTTCGCTAGGTGGCCCCCAAGTGCGAGCCCACCTCGGTCGAATCGGGCTCCTTCCAGCTCCTTCGTTAGGTGGCTCCCCAAGGGTCAAGCCCTCCTCGGCCGAAGTCGAGCTCTTTCTAACTCCTTCATCAGGTGGCCCCCCAAGTGCAAGCCCACCTCGGCCAAAGTCGGGCTCGTTCCTTAGAGGCGTCGCAAAATGAAAAGGGCGTCAGCACCAAGTCTGCAACCAGAGCCAGCGCGCGCAGTACGGTGAATCCAGTGCGATGCCCCAAAGCAAGAAAGGTGCGCCTACCGTCGTTTGCACCATTCGGGGAAGAGAGCCCCAATCGAGGCATCCGGTCCTGTAGCCGGCCACCTGCACCATCCACTAAGAGAAGGCAGCGTTAGGGACCTCAGACCCAAGGGCGGCTGCCTCCGGATCAAGGCTCTGCTAAACTTTCCCAACTGTGATAACCCACTGGAAGAACGAGGCTTGCAATATAATTCCCTACTATGAGAAGAAATGACCTTGGAAGTGCGGCCTCGGATGCCGTTGACCCTCGAGCACCCCAAGAGAGGGAAAATCGAGGCAAGAAGGGGGAGAACCGGTGATCTAAAAGGAGGACCCGGCAAGCGAGAAGAGGTTAAGCATGGAAAAAGGTGAAGAAGGGGAGACAAGCGGAGGAAAGGCACGAAGACCTTCCAAAGGGCTCCTAGAGAGAGTCTTGACGAGCACGGCCATCCTAGCTTGAGCCTCACTCCTTTCCTACCACCCCTACTCTATTTTTACTGAATATTCTCCTCCAAGCGTGGGGACCAAACAGGGATCTGCCTTGGGGGATCTGTTTCTCTTCACCGTCCATTGACTTGATCGTCGGAGTGCCCCTGCCGGAATTCCCGACCCGGGTCTCTAACTTTGTCTTGCAGAACAGGAGACCGTTGAATTCGAAAAAGACGGGACTGACATCCGATGCCATATCAGAGCTGTAGACCATGACAGTGAGGACAGCAATACCATGTAACACATTTTGCAGCAACTTTTAAGCTAAAATCATAAATAAAATTTAAAATATTTTATTAATATATAAATTTTTATAATATATAATATATAATATTTTTATTAATTAATAAATTTATATTTATACTAATTTCTATCCTTCATAATTTTTTTTAGATCAAATATATAAATTTTAAAAATTTATTAAACCACTACTGAATGAAAAGGTTTTATGGTAAAATATGAATTCGAATGATTAAAGAAATAAGCTGTGATGTTTGAAATCAAATTACTTCTAGCAGATTGAAAAAGAGGGAAAAAAAAAAAAAAAAAAAAGGAAAGACGAATGATTAAAGTGTATTATTAGATTCTATTTGGTGATTTTTTTGGAGAATATTTCTTTAAAAAGTCTAGTATAATTCTATTCTTTAGTAGTTAAAATAATAAATTTTTTTAAGACTTGAAATGAATAAAATTTGAAACTTAAACTTTTGGTAAATTATGAAGCTGAGATTTATTTCTTAAAAATATATTGATGATTTTAAATTATACATGCTATTGTTAAAACTTTATGAATCAAATATAATCTAAAATATGTAAATGTCACCGAGAATGTTTTCAATAATAACCAATCAATTAAATCTATTATATTTTATATTCATTATAAAATTAAGTATTAAAATACTAATTAGTTATTGAATTAATTATTTAAAAATTATAAAGATGGCCATACCAGTTTCATTTTCAATATTACTATTTAATTTATACCATAAGATAATGAATACACTAAAATTACTTTTTTAAATAAAAATATATTTATTTTTAGTAAATAAAATATAGAATTAAAAATTTTATTGCAACTTTACAATGGTATAGAGGACTGATCATTTTTATTTAAAAATTATAAAGATGGCCATACCAGTTTCATTTTCAATATTACTATTTAATTTATACCATAAGATAATGAATACACTAAAATTACTTTTTTAAATAAAAATATATTTATTTTTAGTAAATAAAATATAGAATTAAAAAATTTATTGCAACTTTACAATGGTATAGAGGACTGGTCATTTTTATTATATCAATTATACTAAAAATATCACCATAAATTTTACTATAATCATGCAACTGTAACATATTTTATACCACCAACCATAAAAGGAATTAATCGATTCTAAACATACCAAGTAAATTTTATTTTCTAAATAATAATTAAATAATTTAAAATATTTTTTGCATGCAAGTTATTGGATATAAATGAAATATTCTCCCGTATGTCCATTATTATAGGTCCAATCCTATATCAACAATGTACCCAAACCCTATTCCATAAAGTAAATGAACCTCATATTTTAATTCAATTTTGGTCATTGTTTTGTCCAGCATAATATCTAATATAGTACTTAATCGATATGGCCCAACATTTTTTGAGCAGATCTAAGCCCATAAATAGATTGTTTATTATATTTTAAAATTAATTAGCAAATATGATCCATAATTTTAAATTTATATATCTAAATATCAACTTGTTAAACCAAATACTCATATATATATATATATATATATATAGTAATTTTATATAACTGCAATTATCAACTTTATTTATATTAATCTTTGAATATTTTTTGGATCACATATAATAAAATTAAATATTTCTATATATTTCAATATAGGATCCTAAAATTAATATTAATTTTTATTTTTTTATGAATTAGTGTCATCTAATTAATACAATTAACTTTATTTTTTAAAATTTTTTAATATTATTCACCAACATATAATTGATCAAAATATTTTCAATGTTTAGACATAAATTCTTAAAAATCATCTTTAAAAAGTTTTAAAAATATATTAAAATGCAATACACTGGCTCAAAATTGCAATAAGCCAATGCCTCATTTAATGATATAATAGGCTTAAGGATGTAGTCGAATAGATTTTTTTTGGATACATGATCCATTCCAAATTTTAATAAAATCTATTTAGTAATATGTTATAAAATTTAGAATGGATTAAAAATTTAAAATTAAGATATGCTCAGATTTGGAAGGGTTTAGGATTTACCATTGGACATCCATTACCTAAATCCAATTATATATATATTTTATATTTTTTTATAAATATATATATATAATTAAAGAATAAAAAAATTTGAACTCTAAATTTTTGAAATCATGCGGCCACTATCTTAATTAATAAAATTATATTTATTTTTAAATTAATTGATGATATATTTATACCCTCTAAACTAAACTTGATATTAATATAAAATCCTGGCGATCATCTAAACTTCCATATTTGACTGCTCTAAGCCTCTCACGATCCCATCTGATTGAGGCTCCCGAGAATGGTAAAAATAGAGAAAGCAGAGAAAAAATATTGAAAGAATCAATAAAAACCAAGAAATGACATAAAATTTAAAATAAAAATAAGATCTTTTTTGAAGATAGATCAATTTTTTTAAAAAAAAATCTCTCTTTTTCAAAGATGCATGGGAATGAGTGTACTGGGAAGAGAATCAAAAGTTTCTTAGTTTTTGATTGAATTTTTTTTCAAATATATGAAACATAAAAATATCAATAAAAATAAAATAAATAAATTGTATGATCTTTTCTTGCATATAGGTTGATTTTGTTTTTTTTTTTCTTTTTTTTTGGAGATTTGTAGAAAGAAGAGCATCCGAGAGATCAAAGGGACTTCTTAGATTTTAATTGGGAGTTTTTTCTCGAGCATATAGATTTTGTGTAAATTATGATGGTGTGAGTTGGTTCCTTAAAATTTTGAGAAGTTGATAAAAGTACCATATATTTTATAAAATTTAAAAAATTTTTATTGATCATATTTTTGTACTATAAAATTTGTAATTTATGAAATTTTGCTTTCAAAATCTGCCACCGTTTTATTTTAAGCCATACATGGAGGGGTTTAAAAAGCCTCTATATGGATGCCACATGTCATTAAAAATGTATAGACGATCGGGTACTAATTATATCTTTCGCATGAAAAAAATGATCAGTTTTTTTTTTTTAAGGGAAGGGGGAATTAACAATCATTGGATGGTGTAAAAATTATTTTAAAATTTTGCAAATGGAAGGATGGAGAGGCACACTTTCTTTAGGACTGCAAATGGATCCGGTTGATCCATACTTAACCCAATCCAATCTCGTTAGATCCAATCCAATTTTAAGGATTCATGAATTTAGATCGGGTCTTAAAATTGGATCCATTACATTTTCTGGGTTGGATCTGGATTTACTGAATTAGGATCCAATCTGATACGAACTTAGTAATACCATTATGATCCAAACTTATTTGGACATATAAGTTATAATTTAAAATTTTTTATAGATCATATTTTTAACATAAAGATATATCTATAATTAATTTTTATCTTAATTTATTTTAAGAGTATTATTTCTTGCTTATTTTGTGTGATTAGTAGTAATTGGCTATATGATAATTAAAATATAGTTATATAATTTGATCTAGATCCAATTTAGAAACAAATTTTTTAGATTGGAAATAAGTTATATGTAGACCCGATCCAACCCGAATGATCCATTGGATTAAAAATTTTGATTGTCGACTTGACCCAATCTTCTATCAAGTTGGATCCGGGTCCAATTATAAGATTCGATCAAAGAACCATATTAGATCGGGATCACTAATGACCTGATCTAACCCAATCCATTTTTATCCCTAACTTTCTCCATTTTCAAAAATGTTTGGATCAAAAGTTTTTTAGAAGATGGGGCTTCATCTTTTGCTACTACCACGACCGCATCCAAAACCATAAGATACAAAAGGAGAAGCTTACTAGCGAGGGCATACGATGACAATGATGCAGCCAGCGAGCTCGGTTTCCGATAGCAGGAAGGGTCGGATGGTTTCAAAACTCTCAGACCTAAACAGAATAATTGGGGGGGGGGGGGGGGGGGTATGGAGGAAGATGAAATCTTAGGGTGGTGGAGGCTTGACTTCGATGACTCTATGATCACTAGAGATGAAAGAGAAGGCAAGTGACAAAGAGCTTGGATTCTGATTCCATAGAGGGCGATGTGGGGAAGGATTTAAAGAGGGGTTTGGAGGAGATAATCCTCGACTTCTCGCGGATAAATCCAACCATTTAAGAGTTAGCCCATCCTCAACGCTCTTCTGACCTTCTTCCTTCCCTCCACGACAACCTCTCCGATCTTCCCGGCAAGCTTTTCGCTCGAAGAAGTAGGGGATGAAGTCCCTTGTTTTAGTTTTCTTTTTCTTTTTTTTTTTTGGCTTGGGTTGAAGTAAGCTGGGCCTGGCAACTTTGGCCCAGAAATGGCCCACTAACCTGGGTTCTCACATTCTCTTATCCTTAAATAAATTTTATCATTAAAATTTGAAAAAAAAAAATCTAAGTCTTCCAAAATTTAAAAATACTTGATCCAAAACTCACATATTCCATTCTACCCGAATTCAGTAATTTATCAAACATAATATATAATCTTATCATTCCAAAGTCAACTTGAAAGATTGTGCCCTGAAAGCCAATTGAAATATTATAATTTTGATCCCAAAATCAATGAATTGACATTTTATAAAGGCATTATTTTCATCATTAGGGCTATGGTTCTAGGGTTATGATGAGATCATACCAGTGAGACCTAAAGCCTTAAAACCCTAATCTAAAATATTCCTGGTCGATGGGACATTGAGTTGGGGATCAATGTTTCCGGCAAGACCAGCACATCCTATATATGTTTTGTAATAAGGGTGACTGATCTCACAGTCACTTGTGTTTGACACTAATACTAGGATGTGAGTGTTCATTAGAGAATGAGTTCACTGAATTGATCCAGATTGAGAATATCTAATGGAACCTTATCTGTTTGTCAATAGATAATTCTCATAGTGGGAGTAGTGCATGTGGTCCTTTGACCTGAGACTACCATAGTACCTTATATACATGAATCCATACTTTGGTTCGCAGTCAATCATGACACTGAGTCATGCACGAGGTGATACTGGTTATGGTGGATTGTATATGGAGGTTGTGAGTAGGTCAACAAGGAATTGATCAGCCCTAGTAAGAGGGAATAGCATCCAGCTAATTTCAAATGATGGATTCAGGAAACCTTTGATCAAAGTATGAACATTAGAGTTATTTTCTAATGGTTCATTAATGAATCATCATTATAAAGATTGAGCTAGGGATGAATATGAAAATTGGATTTGACAAGAATCCATATTCATAATCATATTCGGGATGCAAGTTGATCAAAGGACTGAATTGCCCGGTAACTCACCACTGAAGGGTATTTTGGTAATTCCACCAAAATTCCACATCTTCCGGGTAGACATGATACGTTGCTAGACGTCAATCTTGTCTTGTAGGTATATAATTGAGTCATGGTAATTCAAATCAGTCAATTTGAATTAGATTCTAATTGACCGAGTCGAGCTAGTTTGGGTTGACCTAAATCGGCTTAGTTGAGATCTAACCGAATTAAGTCAAATAGCACTCGGACCTACTGCTGGCTAGGTGTGGAACCCAATGGGTCACACACAAAAGAAAATTGATGAAGGATTTAATTTGGAATTAAATCGTGTTTGCAGGATAAACACACTAGCATGTGTTGCAGACCAAATTTCTATTCGAATCAGATTCGAATTTGGTTCCGAATTGGGCTTAATTGGGTTCTAATTGAACCAGATTAAGGTCCAATTTATTTTTTAGGACATTGGGCTAACCCATGGCTGAACCCAAGTGAACTTAGTTCACTGAGACCCTCTTTCCAAGCTGCCCCCTCCCTTCTCTCACCCGCGCGCGCCAAGAAAGAAAGTCCACGCGCGTGGACTTCTCTTAAAACGCGTGAGAAGAAAAAACGTCGGAGAAATTTCTGAATAGGGGCGTTTCAGATCCTTGTCTGGCGCCCTTGGATCTGGATCTGATGGCCAGAAAAAATTAAGGAAAAGATCCGTCGCTTTTGGTCGCAAATCCGTCTCCAAAAGTCGCGAATCTTCCTGAAGTTTTTCCGAGAGTCCTCCTCGTCGGAAAAACGAAAATCAAATCGGAGAATCGTGATTTTTGGTTGAGGGGACGCATGAGGAATGAGGGATCGTGATCCCTGGGATTTCAGAGGGTTGCGTTGTTTCGAGATGACACCCCTCTGAGATCTATAAATAGGGTTGGGGTTCTCGGGGGTTTTCACGTAACATAGTTCAGAGATCCAATTCCCTTTCTTCCTCTCCAGAATACTCCTTCCTCTTGTTCTTGTTGGGTATTGTTTCCCTTACAGAGGTATCCTCTGTCGAAACTCTGACCCTAAACAAGAATAAGAAGAAGGTCTTGAACGGTAAAGGAAAGAAAAAGGAAAGGATCTATTCTTCTTTTCCTTCTTGAATTAAGACTTTGCCTGTCTTAATTTTTCTTCCAATTCAATTCAAGAAAAGGGATTCAAGAAAGGGAATTCTTGAAGAAAATTCAAGAAGAGGAAAGAAGGAAGAAAAAGAAATTTTCAAGAAAGAAAATTTCAGCCTAAAGGTCCAAGAATTGAATTCTTGAAAAAGAATTCAAGAAGAGGAACCAAGAAATAGAATTTGTTGTCTTCATTGTTTTTCTGTGTGGATCACCATTGGAGGGTGAACATTTGGGCACCTGGTGGAGATTCAGAGTTTGGATTTTGCGATACAGGTTAGTATCTTAATTTGAGATTAAAATCTTATATAAACATCTTATATGTTTTAATTCTTTTAAGGAGATTTTGGGTTGAAGGTTTGGTGAAGATTTCATAAAGATAAAAATTTTTGAAATCTATGATTCCGCCTTGCCACCGAACCCTACACAACTAACTATCCAATCACTTGATCAATTACGATACTCATACATATTTTTTACTGTCAAGATATAGCCTCTTTCTGAGATTATTTCATAATTTGATATTTATGTCAACTCTAAAAAAAATTTGCCCCTGAGGTAATATAATTTAGAATATCATTTTTTCTTAATCAAAATCAGATAACCTGATCTGAATTAGTTATCAAAAATATTCTATCATACTCAATATTAAGATATACTAAATAAGATTAGTTGTAATTAAGGGATCAAAAGTCTATGATCACAATCATGAGCTTGATATGAGAGTCACCCTACATGATGGAGAAAGGAGCTTTGCCTTCCCATGCTGTCAGTCCATAATTTAATTTTTCAAGCATAGGCATCCAACAATATCCAAGCAATTTCTTATGATATAAGGGGAGGCCTAAGCAGGTGAAAGGAAGAGAACCAAGCTTACAATGCAACACCAATGCAAACAAGGAAGCCTCCTCTTCTCTCACATTGAGGCAGACAAGCTTTCTCTCGTTGAAGTTGACCATCAAACCGAGACCTTTTTAAAAGCAAGGAGGGTAGCTTTGATCGTAAGAATACTTGAAGAGGACACGTAATTAAATAATTTATGGAGCTAAAAATGGAACTTAATCATTTTCATGTGAAAAGGACACGATAAAGAAATAACCCTAGTAGCATCAGGAGGAATGGATTTTATTAGCAAGAACTTGATAAGAGAGGAAGAAGGGCTACCGACAATGAAGAAGGCAATCTAAGAAATAGTTTTGACTCATATGGGGGACTAAAAGAGAGGGATCGAGAGATATTAAAAAATCTCTTAGATGAGATGGAGGGATTAGGACAATCTTGAGCAGAAGAGAGCGATCACTTAGGAAAAGAAAAAAGTTTAATAAATCATTGAAAGTTCTCGTTAACCTCTTAATTACTTTGAAGGTGGAAAGTTAATTTTATAATTTTAATTAACTTTTTTTTAAGTAAATATGATTTTTGTTAATGAGGTCAACAAAATCGTTATGTCAAAGATATTCACACAAAAATAATATTTTATAAGCATACGCATGTAAATATTAATTTTAAAAGAATATTTATATAAATTTGAGTATATAGAAAAGTATTTAAACAAAAAGAATTAAGATTTTTTTCATATATATCCTCTTAGATATATGAAATTACATGGATATCCTCATAAAATTATTATTTATATATATACCTTACAAATATTTCTTTTTGCATATATACCTGTTATAGGCATTTCAATTATTTTAATTTTAAATCACTAATTTATTAATGATATTAGATGAAATATATATATATATATATATATATTTAAATTATAATATCTCATCAGTAGATTTAACTTTTTTGAGTTTTCTCGTGCTGAAAAAAATATTATAAAATAGGAAGCCCAACCTATATGAGATTATATACCCGCTCCATATAAGTTTTTGTTAGCCGAATGAGCAAAACCACCCCAAGTTATAAATCGATTACAATCACGCCAATTATCATGTATGTAAATGTTAAAATTTTATATACAAGCTACCAAAAATATATTAAAAAAATAAAATATAGTTCAAATATTTACAAAGTTTTAGAGAATCTTGGAAGCTTCCGGAGTCCTGTAAAGTTTGAACAAATTTTTGACTCTTTGGTGAGCTGATGAAATGAAGCTTGGTATACTGGGTATCTGGTCAAATGTTTTGGACCCTCGAATGAGTCATGGACTTAGGTAGAACTATGAAACAAAATGAGTGGCATGCATGATACATCCATGATTTATTTTAAAAAAAAGGAGTTTAATGGATGGCTGAGATGAAATTTATCGGGAATTTTGAACTACGTAGCTGAAAAAATGTACTCTTGGACAAGGAAGAATGGACAATGTACATGTACTCCCTGCCCAAACTACTAGGCGAGGATTTGTCCATTGTTTGCTACCACCATAGCAATTTCAAAAAAGCATCATTGTTATATTCTATGTATACAAAATAAATATGCAAATGATAGATATTATTTATTATAGTGATTTTTTTGTATCGTATTACAATGGTTTAAATATTTAATCGAAGATTTAATGATTCCAAAAATAATTAAAATTTACTAAAATTGAAGACCTACGGCTCTTGATTTTGATTTAAAGGTGAGAGGAATAAAAAATATATACTTTTTTTTTTTTTTTGATAGGACGAAAAAGAAAGGAGGGATAAATCCCGGTGGACCTCAATCCCACCGGGCTATGTTCGATTCGGACCGTAATTTTTTCGCATACCATCCCATCGTTGATAAGTACGTACATCACTAAGACACCGGAATAGTAAGCTCTCTTATCATCCCGATTACATGTCCCTGAAAAAATTCTGCATTTAATCGAATCATCCACGAAGATTATGTCTCGAACCGGTGACCGGTGAGACTAAGCCTCAACTAACCGGGCTATTCTTATAATTTTTTAACCTATAAATCAAATGAGTATAAAAACTATCAATTGGATCGATACATAATAAGGTATATCAATTAATGATACTTTCGGCGGTATTGAATTAATATTTCAAAATATGAATAAATTCAAATTAATAATGAATTTAATAGGTTTTGATAATTAAATCATATTACAATAGCAACATGCTATTAAGACAATTCATTTTCGCATCCATCTAACACCTAGGTTAAGGAGAACTAGAATATACGATTTCTCATTTTTATACATTTCTTATATAAATCATGTTCAGTAGTTTAGATCTATGATTTAAATGGTCCAACATTGACTTCAGATTAGGAGGAACTTGACAAGGTGAGCCCTCCATTCTCGATCCTTACAGAGGTTTCCAGGCAAGCTTCCTCCAAAAATAATGCCCATTCCATAGAGTAGCCGTAACTAATCTCAAAGTTCTTCAGCAACTACATGCAGCTATCCAAACAATTACAGCAATCTCTTCTCCTCCATACACTGCTGTTTTCTTCCAGTATATGAGCTTATTCCAACCAAGACTTCAAACATTTCAGAAACAGCTAAAACAATCATTATTTTATCCAGGAAAGGATTGTCAAAAAAAAAAAGTCTATTATTATTCAACTTCTAAGTAGAACAATGGACTCATGGTAGTGACTACCATCAACAAAAATTGATGCCAACGAAAAATGGACACAAAAACAGAAAGCTGATCGTTATAAAAAATTCTTACCTCCCAACCAAATTTTCAACAATTTGGAAATGAAAGATTGGAGGAGAGAATAATAATAGTAATAAATGGAACCCAGAGATTATTAATGGTGTGCAGCTCAGAAGGGTGGCTGACCACTATATGAGGGAGAAGCCATCATGGACAACACGTCCGTCACAGAAGCCATAGCACTCAAAGCTGCTTTCAGAACATCCTGTGAACACCCAGGCTTCACAATGCTTTTCACCTGAAAAAAATATAGGAGTGCAAGAATTAGATCTATAGTAGCAGCAAGGGCCACCGGAGAATTGCTGTTATAATGACAGCCATGCAAAGGGCAAGGACAACTTATAAACCAACACTGCAGCACACAAACAAGGTTTGCAATTAGTCATTTTCCTTCAGGAAAATCTAGACCAGGTTTTAGGGTGTATTGAAAGTTGCTTGGGATAAGCACCGTATCAGCAATCAGGCTTTGTGATTCAGATCACAAAGGAGAGATCCACTTCCAAGAATCCGAATTGCTTATTATTTAACGAAGTGATAGAACGAGAGGTATATATTGCATAAGAAAATTAAGACAAATAAAACATGGGGGGAAAATCATAGTGGATTGATTCAGGTTAAGCAGTGAAGCAGGATTGGGCACAACAGAAGCAAAACAGTTCTCTGGAAAAAATTGAGAAGTTGGAGTCTGTAGAATGTTTAAACATAATATATCAAACAAGGTAGCCCACATTTATTAACTTGGTGGTGGCAAGAGGTAGGACTGTAGTTCAAGAGTGGTGTCAGGTGGCTCCAGGGATGGTTCCTCCACTTAGGTAGAACAAACAATTTTACTAGAGTTTAAAATGAGAGAACAAGAAGATATTATCATATCATAGAATGACGAAATATGATAACCTTGTCCAGATGCTCCTGAAGCAACTTTATCTGGCCCATGTAATCTTGATCTTCAACACACAATGTAATGGCTTTAGCATCAGCACCAGGTCCATCAAACTGAAGAGGTCCAGGGTTGCTGTATTCGTCATCCATCAAAAAGCTGGAAGCATGTTGCCTCAACAACCTGGAATTCGGAATTAAACATTAGAACAACAAGTGAAACAAACAAGCACATTACAAAATGATAAGTTAGATACTAGGCCACGTCAATCATAGGATTCTCATCCAAAGAATATTTAGAAAAAACAACTAACTCTGCATAAACTGAGCTTGTCTTTCATATTAGACTACCAGTGATTTTTCTAAGGATCATTCACGATTGACTACAAAAAATGGACTGAATACATTTGCCAGTTGCCATTGCTGGAAAAAGGAAAAAATGCTTACAACTAAAGGAAAATTAGATTAAAAGAAAAGCAATTTAAGGCTTGAAAGAACTGGAATTCACGTTCTCAAAAAAAAAAAAAAAAATGTTGTTCCACCACAAAAGCAAGCATATCTTGCCATGCTAAGAGAACTGCTTGGACAGGTAATTGATTTCAAACAGAAAATAGGAGGGAGCAACTGTCATATCAGTAAAATGCTTAACAATAACATACTCATATGCTTTTCCTTTCAAGTCTACAGTGGCAGGATGCACAGCAGGTTTTCCAATAATGGAGGCTGCAGGACCATGTGACCATCTCTTGACAGTCATCATTGCCTATCAACAATCAAAACAATTGTTACATGTTTATTTTGATCATCCTGTTGGGTATGTGTGTGTGTGTGTGTGTATATATATATAGGTTAATTAGGAAATAAAGAGGATGGAAATTCACCATGATTGGAGCAGCACCGCAATGCCATTTATTCACAGGATTTTTCAGATTTGTAATAGTAGCCATGTAACCATTCAAACCAGCTGCTAATGTATGATAAGAAACATGCCCAAGAACCTAAGCAGATAGAGTTTCATAAATAAACTCATAGCACATAGCAAAACTAACAAACCAAAAGAAGGAAGCTACTCCTTGTAGGAACTCACATAGGCATAGTCACAGTCAAATTTAGATGGTAAGGATCCCGTGCTTGGTAGCCAAAAAAGTGGCAGATGGCATTGAATTTCTTTCCTTTATATGTATCTTCTTTCTGTGAAGATAGCAAACATAAAACATATAACGCACTAGAACAATTTGGAGCTAGGGATGATCCAGCAAGGACTGATAAAGAATACAAGACATGGAAAAAGCAAACCAGCTATCAGTCCATTAAGCACAATCATGATAGTGCATAAACTAGCATCAAATAAAGAAACTTAACCAGAATTATTAAGTTATGATGTATGATTAAAAATCTGAATTTATGATGCACTACCACTACAAGAAATACACAATAAATGGAGGTTGTATTATTGTTAATCTAAGTTGAAGATGTGATCCTCTGTTTCATCATCACATAAAGTGCAATTTGAACTCACCAGCTGCTTGTTCATTTCTGTCTCCACCAACTGAGCTAGAAGTTTCTCTATCTCAATCTAAGCATAAAGGAATAAAGAAAAAATCAGAAAATAATGATCATGATGATGCTGTTCTAAAGGACTCCACTTCTGGATTGTTGTACTAGATTTTACCTGGGATAACTGTGCTGAGTCATCAGATTCTGGATGGAGAAGAAGCTGCATTATAGATAAAAAATGTTACAATTGTAGTACACCTCAAGCAAGTCAAGCAGCACCTTATGGATACAAATTTATCAAATATGTTTATAGCTGCCATAAAAATAGCAAAAATAACCTGTTTCCTTATAAATGGTGGCAAAAATTCAAACAGTGCAGATGCCCATGGTGATAGTTGAAAATGAATATTCTCAGCAGACACCCCCTGAAGATGGAGACCATGGATTTCCTAAACCAGGCATAACATATTAGTAAATAAAACCATAGTATATTAAGGGGGAAAAGAATGTGAATATAACTGTTTACTTTAAAATTTGATCCAAAAATCATCATGCCGCTTTTCTTCTTCTTTCTTTTTTTTTATTTTTTTTTTTGGGGGGTGGGGGGGGGGGGGGGGGGGTTGTAATAGTACCTGAATCAGGGCATATAGTTCAGGTATGCTTTCCACAAGCCCCTCAGGAATAAGAATTACACCATGGTACTTGTCTGCATGAAAAACAAAAAGCAAAAAGTACATCAGAAGTTGACAAGATGAACATTAAAAGAGAGACCAAACCAACAACCACTAACCTTTCTCTGCTCTGGCTTGCACCGCATCACAGATCTGTTTTGTAATGTCAAAAATAGTGAGTTTTGATGCAGCAACCTCCTCACCTAGGATGACCTGAGAAAAAGTTAAAAGTTCATATAAATCAGTTGATGAAGAAGATATTATAAATAAATAAATGAACAAATAACATGGGTGAAAAAGAAAAGCAATGTGAAATCAAATAGGAAGTCTAACCATATTTGGCTGTGACTGGAGAGCACATTCCAAGGCCACATGAGATGCCTTCCGGCCCATAAGCCGAATAAAATAATAATACTGCAAAAGAAAATACAAACCATTAATTCACCAGAAAATTGAGGGAGCTGAAGTTTATGCAAGAAAAGAATTAACAAGAAACTGCTAGTTTAGAAAGCAAAAAAGACATCTGCTGACAAAATCTACTATTGACTGAAACAAGACTGAATATTGGAATATGGTTGGCTGCATAAACGCTGAAAACAGGTAGCTTCAAGATTTGTGTTGTAGCCCAAGGTAACCATTATAACAAAATAACCCTTGGCCAGCACTGCTAGAGAATGATAAGCTCTTTTAGCCTAAACAAGTTGTTGAAGCAAGTTTGAGAGGTAAAGCCTTGCAAATTTATTCATCCACACGAAACAAACTATTGCATTACCTTTTCAGCTGAAAGGGCATCTGTGCAGATATTGCTAATGAGCTGTGAATTAACCTGCAGATAGAATGCACACAATAAAGACTCACAGTGGCTTTGCACAGCTTCAAAAGCAGGTTGTTAATTTAATCTGGCATGCATGATAAAGTGTTACAAAAACCTTAGATCTGACAAGATGGGTACTATGTCCAAAAGTAATGAGGAATGAATTAGACAAACAAACATGAAAAAATAAAATCAGAAACCAAGAATTCATTGACAAAAAAATGAAATCATAATTATCTTAACATGCCTATACAATTGCAGCATTTCATTTACAAAACATACCTTGCAAATTGTATCAAAGCCAACATTTGTCTCCACAAACTGATTCTTAAGATCCCCATTCAAAGTTACAGGAACACCCACAACCTGTCACACATTTTCAAATTTAATGAACTTATCCAGTTCAACCAAAGGTACAAAGAAGTGAAATATCAAAAGCCAGCATTTCCTGGAAGGAAAATCCTGATTCCCTGTAGAGATATTATCTAAAATCAAAACATTATATCATATAAAATACAAATGCATGCAGAAAAATAGTTAAAGTTGACTCATTCTCTGGAATAATACCAAAACCATATGTCAAGTACCTTTGTTGGACATTTTGACTCAGCAAAAGTTTCTGCAAGATAAGCAGCGTCCATATTGGAAGTAACCCCTTAATAAACACAAGGAAAAACATATCAAGTCACGCACAAGTCTGATAGCATATATTGGCAAATATATTATGGGACACACCTCCAAGGATGACAAGACCATCCAACTTCAGTGCCTGGCATGCAGTGATCGCAGCATTGACCTGCTCAGTTGTCCTGATTTGATCTTTAGTCCGGCCAAGCAAATCATACCCACCTTTAAAAAAACAAAAAATATGCACAGAAATTAGGAAGATAATTTAAGTTAATATAAGAATAAGAAAAAGCAATTTAGACAATTTACAACAAACCTTGGTTTTTATATGTGGAGAGGATATCATCTGTAATTTCCAAAGTTTTCTGTGCAAATAAACCTTCAGTGCCACCTATAACAAAAACAAGAGGTATCAGCAACGATAATAAAATGCTTTCACAAAAAAAAAAAAAAAAACTACCAGAATCATCTCTAACAACAAAGCGATCCAGACAAAAAATCAGCAGGTTGTAGAAATATATGGAAATCATTCTTTAGAAAAAGGGAAAAAGACAAGCACAAATAGAATCCATGTCAGATAACAACATAATCAACATCAACATTTATTGATCAATTACAGCTATCCAATGTAATATAGTGAAAAAAAAAATCCCAAGTCATATATGTACCAAAGTTAGGTATATTCATAAAAAAAGGTCAATAAGGATTTTAGGGCACAGGAAATGAATTCTTATGTAGTAAACATACTGATAACAAGGAATTTTATTGCAATGGTACAGTAACAAATGGAGAGAGCCAGAATATGAAAGAGAAATGAGTCACTATATTAAAATGACTTTATTAAAAATAATGTGAAATTGTCTTATGTCAGTCCACCTGGACAAGAAAAAACTTTTGACATAGCTTTATCAATCCAAAATGAAACTAGTTAAATATCAGGGGATATTCATAGTTGATGAGAGAGCAAGTTTCGTACAGAGGAGCAAGAAATGCAGCAAGCAATTATAGAGAGACTAATGAGTTGGTAGGAACAATAGGCCTCCTTAGTTAGCTGCTTTGAGGTACTTCTTATTTGGGAACAGAACCACTTAATGGAAATTGCAGTCACTCTTGCCAATCAATTAGGTGATGGTCTGAACACCAGATTTTTTCAACTTAATCAAGCATACTCTTACAAATGAAACATCAGAAATTTATTGCTTGAGGATTACATATCAAAAGATGTTTGACTAGGGATGGGTGGGTTTCTTAAGTGCTACTTGACCTGTTAGATATGTTGATCTTCCTAGAAGAGTAAGTAACAAAGTGCAGCATATGATTGCAACTTGCAAGAGAAACTTAGATGATGTGGAATCAAGGTATGCATGACTTCTTGCACTCTAAGGCGTAGATGGGGAATTCTTGAAGTAAAGGCAAATACAAGAAACTTATGTTCAGGTTCTCAAATGGAATAAAGGCAAATCAGAGGGCTTTCTGCAAATTGATAAAACCAAGAATGCCATCCATTCTTGACATCTTTTCCCATGTTATAATTATCATTTTCATCTATTAGTCTTTAAACCTGACACTACTCTTTTCACACAGAATAGGTACTGGGAAGTGATCTGTTTTAGATCCATGAGCAGCAGAACAGCTCTTCAGTGATCACAACAAATTGAGAAAGAAATCAGGGCAGCTAGTGGTACCTGCTTCCACACTTTTACTTATGACATATAAATGTTTGTGTCATCAGAATCAAAAGATGAATAGTGCTACATCCTCTCTTCCAATATAATGATTAATCAGAAAGCAGGGTTCAACCCATAACCAGAAAGTGACACACATTTTCAAGTGATGGGAGTGGGATCATACACCAGTCAACAACATGTTAGATGAGCTTGGACAAACCTGCAACAACCAATTTCTAACTCTCCAATTAACTCCATCATGCCTTATTTCAAGGACAAAGAATGCAAAAGATACCTAGGATAAAATATAAAGAAATTGACAGTACATGTGATGCTACCCAATGAAAGATCAGAGAAAGAGCTGGTCTAATTTAAAGCAATTTTAAAAAAGATATTAGATAGACTATGAAAGAAAGAGATGAAAAGTAAGCCAATGGAAGCAAATGCAAAGAAACCAGTAAAGAATGTGATCAGGATGTGATTATATTGATCATTTTCCTTGTGCTACTTTTTATCAGATTTACTGTTGATTAGGCTCTCTTCATTACCCAAAAAAATAAAAGAAAATAAAAGCATTTCACTGGAAGGAAAAGAAAAAAAAAAGCTTTTCTTCAGTTGAACCTAGAAAAACCTGGAAAAGAAAAAATATTTTTCTTTTGTTACTTTAAAGCCTTTTAAAACAAAAAACTTCGGCACCTTTCTTTGTCTCTCCCTGATTTTTCTTTTTATTGTTAGACAATGGAAACGAAGATTCCCCTCCTTGTTTCTTTCCTGCCATTTTTTTAGGCCTTAGCAAACAAAAGTCTAGAAGTGCAAATAACAACAACAACAGGAACATTAGTGATCTAAAGGCTATCTCAATTGTGCTAATTTATAAAAATGAACAAAAAACAGAAAATAGCAATTCCTGACTCTGGCCATAAATATGCATTATACAAAAAAAAAAAAAAAAGGCTTACCAACAAATCCAAGCAATGTACTATAGGGGTTGTAAGCTTTGATAGCATCATAAAGTCCCCATATGACATTATGTCCTCCTGGTGATTGTCTCCCAGAAAATACGACACCCACCCTGCAATAACATACTCATAAAATATGAATGTTAAGTGCTACAAGGGATATAATGATGGAGACCCGAAAGTCTATTTTATTTTATTTTATTTTATTTGAGTCCATTAATCCTGTGAGTCTTTTGTTTTAAGTTTTGAGTCCTGTAATAAGTTGAGCTGTCTCAACCTCATGAGTCCAGTTGAGTCCTGTAAGTTTGAGTTAGTCCAATTTTGTACAAAAAGAAAGTTCGCAGCTAGGAGATTCACCGGGCCCCCCAACTAGAGCTGGCCTTCATGCACCTGGGCCCTTTCATGCCGCCAAGCCCACAAGAAAGAGCTCCAATCCAAGACAAAGGCTCACTGTTGACCAGGTCCACCAGGATTTCTTGGCCCACAAGTCAAGGTTTCTTAGCCCTCAAGTCATGTATCCTGAAATGAATCTATAAATACACCACCCCCTCTTGTATTTTTTTAAATATCATGGATTAATGAAATAAATTGAGTTTTCTTCTCTTGCTGTGTGCGAGCTGTGTGCCCAGGTATCTATGTGTTCCCTGATTAGCTGTGTGCCCAGGGTATCTATGTAATCCCTGATTTTCTGGGTGAAAGGGTATTTGTGTGATCCCTCAAAGTTTGTGTGATCCCTACGCCCTCTTCTTTCTTCCAAGCAAGCCCTAATCCCCTGGTGACTTCCACGCTCGCCAGCGATCCTACCCCCGATCTCTGTCCCGCATCATATAAGCTAATGTGTCATGAGCCTAAGACATTTCTCAAAGGACCAATCTTCCAATGATGCTGTGTGTACCAGAAAATAAAATGTATAATATAAGGTAATAACCAACCTACCAACTAATAAAATGTTTCAAGGAAAAAGTTTTGATATTCACTTATGGTATTAGATCAATCGAAAAAACTATCAAGGAAACAATATGTCCAATATTTAGAACAGTCAATTCAAAACAGAACTCCACTTTAGCAATACCTGTATGTACATGAGTTCATGAACGGAATGTGATGATATTTTAGGAATACGAAGTACAAACAATTTCCCCCTCTATACAACACCTCAGAGAATGGTCTAAATAAACAATCTACTAGCATCAATGCCAATAATGATGAACCGTTCCCAAAAAAAAAAATCAAAAATTGTATTCTCTGCTCATTGGCCAATATGCATGAGAAGTTCTTGGCCACACAAACCTGATCAGCATGTCTAAAAGTGCATCCAGCATATTGCTGCATAGTACAAGTGAAAAGCAAGGCTAATTATGTTGTTGAGATGGCTTTTAGTAAGATGATTCAGATGCTTACTTATAGGTTTGCAATATCATATAATTTGCTTTGATGAAAAAATTTGTGGAAATGCATGCTAACTAACAACCTCTTCAGAAAAAGACACCAGTGGAGTAAAGGTGCAAAGCAGGCGAGACATTCTAGCAGTTGACTGCTTCGATTAGCATGATGAATTGGTCATTTTCCCTTTCAAGACGAGACAAAGTCATATGCTAAGGCAGGGTGCTGCATTTACTGAATATCTAACTCTTATTACACTCAAACAACTCCATGTTGGTAGAATCACTGGTTCAGAATTTATTAGAAAGTGAAAAATAAGTCACAGATGAGTATAAACCTTATAACTGGATGCTCTGTGATGATCTGTGCATCGGGAACTTTGGCCGTTGCCCTCAGAAAATGAGCCAATAGTTGCCCATATGTGTGGGGAAAGCTTTGACAGATCACATGCGCACTAGCTGGATCTGCAGCTGTTGTTGCATCACCAAACTCCACTCTCACTGTGGTGCCCTGATTGAGGTGAAGAGAGAGGGGGGGGGGGAAGGGAAGAAAAATTAGAGGCTGACTTCTCAGAGATCAGATGAAGTAAAGGAATCAATTTTACTATCATTAAGACAGCATGATACAAGACGCAACAAACTAAACAAATTAAAAATCATTGGTAAATAATGAAACTATTGATCTACTAGAGCTACGACACAACAGTAGTTTTATTTACTGCTTGATACAGATAATCTACGACTTTGATATGCCAACAAACCTTTATGAGTAAATAAATACAACTTCCATGTTAATGATGCGATTGGCGACAGATGGGTGATATATATTGGCTTGGAACCCATCCCATATCTCTTCCAGGACTAAGATCTTGCTCACGCATAGAGCCACGAGCAAAATGCAGTTAAAATTTAATCAAGACGTCCATCAAAGCAAAACAAAAAAGGTGGAGGATAAAAAAGACAAAAGGATCAAACATATAGTCTACGTAGTCGAGATTTGTCTCCTACGGTCCAAAAAGAGTCAAACCTTCGTCAAAATTATTACATGGTCCCAGAATTTACATCAAAGTCGTATGAAAAAGAAAAAAACAATGCACAAAACTGAACACACACACAAAAAACAAAAAAAAAAAGGGTCAAAGCATGCTAGTTTATTGGTTCCATCTCAAACAACAGTACTCGAAAACAACAGTAGAGAAAAGGAATGAGACGGGCAACGCCCGATCTATAATTACCTGGCGTCGTAGAACAGACCGCAATTTTAAAACAAAACGAGTAAATCGACGACAACATAAAGCTTTAAAAACATGATCGGCGAGACACTGGTTAAAGTTCACTACTTGACATCAAATCCAGTCTCCACCTCGAAAAAGGCCAAAACAGAACAGATTAAATCATCAAAACGCCAAGAAAAACAAGAAAACGTCGTAAAGATCCGATCTTTCCAAGCGGCAATGCCTGCATCGCACTCCCACCGTCCATTAAACCCAAAACCCTGGACCGACGTATTGCGAAACCACGGGAAAAATTAAAAAAAAACACACACACACACACGCACGCACGATATAACGTACAGCCCGATCGCCAGGGTTAAAAATATTTTTTTTAACAAAACAAAACCAAGCGAAAACTGATCGATATCGTAACGTACAAAAAGGAGGAGGAAAATATCCGAGACGGGAGCGAAGAAGGACAATGGAGGCGAAAAAACAAAACCCTGGAGGAGAGGAGAGGGACCTGAAGGCAAGGAGGGAGCTCCGGCTTATAGAGAGTCCTTTGCTTCTGGATACCAGAGAGCTCTCGGGGAATGCCGTAATCGGAATCCATCGTCTTCTCTCTCTTCGCTTCTCCCTTTCGTCTCTTCGTCGTCTCCACTCCCTGGGAGGAGCGGTATTTATACAAGCAGCGGTGCAACCTCGCCCACCAAATCTGCTGCCCTAACTTTACACAAAAGCCCAAAACTTCTTTATTTTTATATTGACAGATAAGCCACTGAGGGGCGTGTAGAGTAGTACCTCAGTACCCGATTGTGCTTGGGTGTGGGTCGTCCGTGTATTATCTTCTATGCGGGTGCATCATCTTCCGTCCACGTCGAACACCTGAGCCCACTGATTCACTTGCAAGCAGACGATTGAGTGGATGTATAGAAATTTTATGGGATTTTGTGTTCCTTTTGTTTTTAATTTTTTGCTGCTGAGATATGCTAGCTGCCGGGGCCAGGGGTGACAGGATCTTGAATTTGGACCATCAGGACAAGCTTGGTATGGGCGGGATCCTAAATGGTTTTGGTTAAATGGGTTAGCTCAGGTATGGACCGGGTTTGATATGCTAGATTTGAATATTATTGACTAGGTTTTGCTGGATTTGGTGCAATCAATTGCAGTTCGAGTCCAAATCGATGGAATTGGTGTAGTGTAAGCATATTGGCTGGAGTTTGGGTGGGAGGCTAGGTTTTGATTGATTAATTTTTTTATGTAGGCTTTGATCAAATGATATCTTGTTTGATACATCTCTGTTGGTTAACAGGGAAAACATCTTTTAGTTTGAACTTTGATTGCGGTTGTAAGTGATTCCAAAAAGCAAGAGTTAAACTTACCGCTATAGTAGAATGTGAAATTGATATTATACAATTTTTTAAAAATAAATAAAAATTATCTTGATGATTATCTAATAAATAGTTGATTTTTATATTTTTAATATAAAGTTTAATATTGATATTATTTTATCACATTCGAATTGAGTTTTACTTGCCAAATTTTAAAAATAATTATTTATGGACCGATAAAAGATTTTTTTTGTAATGATTCAAGTTGGAAACATGCAAGTTATATGTTACTTTGAAATTTATTGATGATGTCTATACTAAAAATCAATTATTTTATGTGTCTTGAAAATTTTATGCCATCCCATTCATCAATATGATGCATGATACAAATTTGAAGGCAACCTTTATGAGTTGAATCACTATTATTTATAAGATCCAAAAAAATCAGGCAAATCTTTTGACCAGATGCCTTTCAAAGACTGGCGGTACCTGAGATATCGAGGGGGATGGGGCTTAAGCCCATATATTAATCACCAGAGGGGACCCTTACTGTTATGGCAACCCCATGGTTAAGGTTCAAAGGAAAACAATCTCTGTGATGACGTCTGGGAGCACCATTTTTTGGAGTATGTCTCCACCACATTCCTATGGTATGATACTCTATCGTGACGGTTAGGTTGAGCATAGCTCTTAATAGATTCAATGCTGCAAGTTCAGCGAGGTACAATTCCTTTGCACGTACCCTTGGAGGATCTGTCTTAGTGAGAGTAGTCGTGAAGCCGCGACTATGGAACCCGGACAAATTCATAGTAACTCATAAAAATCAAGGTAAGTGCATGGCATAAATAACACTACCCCGTATTATGATTAGCTCATCTTCATACTGTATATATTTTATACTAAATGCGAGTTCAAACTTAGAAGGTGCTTACACTAAGCACAGTAGAAATCCAAAAATTTTATATATTTATCGAGTTTAATAATATTAATTTTTTTTAAATTTTATTTTTGAGGAGGATTGTTAACGTTTTTGTGTATTAAAAAATAAAATAAAAGGCTTCCCGTGCCCCGCTCGCAACGTGCACAATTCGCGCGCGCACCACGCACAGGTCACGTGCGTTAGCCGTTTTCTCTTTATTTTACCATTTTTTAAATAAATTTTATAATTAATTTTATAACGGTCATAATAGCTAGTTTGAGGATATTTTGGAGATTTTCTTTGAATTTTGAACCCATAAATAGACTTCTACCCCAGCCCTTCAATGTATCCAAAATAATTTAAGCTATCATTCTCTAATATTTCTCTATTCCAACATTGTTTTTATAGTTTTTTTCTTTTCAATTTTTTCACTTTAAAATTTTTTGAGTTGAAGATGAGCTGATTGGCGCCCATTCGAGATCGTGACATCGATGGGCATTGAAGTTTTTGGCTTCTGGGTTGTACCTTGGAGAAGAGCGTATGATCCAACTATTTTTCACGCGAGAATGAGACCAAATCTCCTTTAAAGTAGTGATTCTATCCGCCTCCCAGGCCAGACTTCCTAACTTTATTCTATTATATTTTGAAATTATTTTGTTACTCACTAAATTTATTCTATCATACACACCACAAAAAATTATTTTTAAATATTTTAAATATATATATATATATTAACATACATTGATTATACATTTTCTTGCTCTAATCATTAACGGTCTAAAATTTTTTTTTATAATATTTCTACCTCGATAATCCCTTCCAATTATATCCCTATAGCTTGCAATTGCAAAGATATAAATTTAATGACATATAGGAAAATATACCATCTCCTCTTATCTCGGATGTCTCTGTTTGTGGTATCAGTTTTAATGCCGCAACTGTTGAGGAAATTCGTACATATGCCATAAATGACTGCCCTGTCTCTCATCCAAGCCAACAAACAAATCCTTTCCTGTTTGCCATTAGAATTTGGCAAATGTGAATCTTGTGGCATTGCTGAACCTGAAAAATGTGAAGGTCATTTTGGTTACATTGAGTTGCCAGTACTAGTATATCATCCTTCTCATGTCAGTAAATCGAGACAAATCTTGAGTTTAGTGTATTTAAAGTGCATGAGAATAAAGGGAAAGATCACGACTGTATGCATTGGTTATTCAGTACACTGGAAAAACTCCAAGCTTCATCCATCCTGCTCTAGTCCTATTTTATATACCTTCATTTATCGCTTAGTGTTGTTGTATCTTGGGTCATAAATAATGAAATTAATGATTGTGAAATCCCTTTTCTGTCAATCTTGGCTATCATGGGGTCTTAGTTTCATATCGGTTCTTATTAAAATTTCATTCCCTTTAGCTCTTTTATATTCTTATAAATTAAAACCATCTTAGTAAGGCTTTCCTCTAAAAATTTACTTTAGTATTTAATCTTTTCCTCTTCCTGTCATGAACTCTATTATATGACAATAGCATATGGAATGAAACATCCTGTTTGAGCATCTCATCAATAGTTGGCATAAAAAAGGATAAGGACTTAGTATTCATCCTTGATTTTAAGCTCATCATGACTAGAAAAACACTTTATGGTTATGATCCATAGCTGCTCTTAATGCTAATCATTGTTCCCAGCATGCAATCCTCAATAATTTCAATGCATCGCACCTTTCCTTCTTAAAGCTGACAAAGTTATATTTTTTAGAATTCTATCAAAAGCTTTTTCCAAGTGAATAAAGACTTTAAACTCTTTCCTTTTCTTTATACCTTTTCTATCAATTACCTGCATCCATTTTTGATTATCATATCATAAATTATAATCTATAAAATAAAATAATGTAGGTAGCTGACTAATGATCCAGGGGTTTGCCAAAGAAGAGGCACCATGGGCAAGCCTAGAGATCAAGGAATTTAAAATACCCAAAATTTCAGAAAAATCGAAAAAAAAATTGAAGAGTGGCATGAATAGCAAAAGAAAGGGGCATCATTTTCTTTCTTGTTTGTAAAAAGAAAAAATAATAATAATTTAGTTTCTAATAGTAGTTGCCATTGATGCTTGCATCACATTCCTTGTGATTGTTGTTGGTTCTTGTAGTGGTGATAATTATAATCCTAATAATCTACAAATGAGAAAAAGGATTATAGAGAAAAGAGAAAAGTTAAACAAGAAAACTACTGGCCATTTTGTGTTTCTATTGCTGACTGTCTTTGCTGGATGATGTCATTATTGATTGACTTCAAGTGCTTCTCTTGTACCTAACCTCTATCTGAAAGTGAAGCAGTACAGCAGACTATATTGTAAAATTATTTTAAAATAAAGAACAGCGAAAGACTTGGTAGATCGATCAAGTCGATCTACCAATCTATCTGCAACATGATCCAACATAATAAAAATACATGCAAAGGATACCATAAGCAATAAAAGGGAAAAGCATGTAACAATTTCATGCTTTAGATCTTATCGCATGAGACCAAGAAAAAGGTACGTTACTTTTAAACCGTTGGATGGAGGTGATGAAGAGCTGCCAAGCCACACAAGTGTCTGGCCTTTACGGGTAGTTCACACCAGGGCTTGATCCCAATCAACTTTCTTGGAGTGCTAGCTCCTTAGGATCTTAGAAGCCAATCTTCTCCTTCCTTGGACCTGCAAGACCTTCTTGAAGCCGCCGGGAAGAACTTGTTGGAGGACAATGAGGAGAAGTGGAAGTGGAACCCTTCCCAACCAACTTTCTCTTCCCAAACCCTAGCTTGATTGCTAGGTAGGCTCACACCCAAAATCCTAATCCTCTCAAACCCCACTTTAAGGAATCCATTTCTTTCTCTTTTAGAAAAGCCTAGCTTATCATCCTTCTGCTGGCCCTACAATAACACTTATTTATAGTGGCAGCGAAGAGGGAGAGAGATATGGAAGGTGGAGCAATTGGAAGAGAGGGTTAAGGGTTAAACCAAATTAGCTCTAGGCTTAAATGGAAAAAAATATGTATTCCCAAATAATGCATTCCATAAAAATCTTGGAGCCAATTGCAGCCAAGATTTGAATTTTGAATTTGAAATTCAAATTTAAATATTTTAAAAGAAAAGAGAGCATGAAAAATCAAATCCAATTTGATCCTAAGCCAAATCACATTTGGCTTGACCCATCAGGTTACAATCATATTGCAAATAAGTCCTCCAAAATTCACTAATCAAGTTAGGAGAAAAAAATCTTCGTCACAATCAAGTGTCGACAAATGGAAGTGTCAACACTCCAAAATGTCGACACTTCAAAGTGTCGACACTCTAAAATGTCGACACTTCAAAGTGTCGACACTCCAAAATGTCGACAAACTTGGATCATGGTCAATCATATTGACCCCAGTGATGTCAAACAATTCTCAATCATCGATCAGCCTTCAGATCAGGTAGAAACCCCTATGATGCGTGATCCCATAGGTTCGAACACTAAGCCGGTAGCACTGAAACACTTTCAGTACCAGTCAAAGTCATCATCTAGCAATGATACCCGACGTCCGGATAGGTTGAAAATTGAGAGCAACTCTTTAGAACCCCTGGCATATAGTTACCGCATAATTCATCCCTTTGACCTCATAATGGTCAGGATGACCTAGGGTTTGACTGCCAACCCTAATTTAGTACATCCAGATCATGTCTCAACCTTACAAGTTTTGTGACTCCTCACAAGAACTACCTTGGCCAAGATTTTGCTAAATTGAGACATGGTGAGTCATTCATTCCAAACCATTTGGAGGGGTCGATCCCATCTTGATCCACCATCACTCTACAAGTACTTGACTGTATCCAGAAACCTTCCGTCACTGGATTAGAAATCTAGATGGTTCGGTACCAAAGTATAGTGAGTTACTTGCAAGCTACCATGGTGGTCTCAGGTCTGAGGGACACATATACCCATATCCCTTCGTAAGCAATCATTTGGCAGAAGGAAGCTTCGCAGTTGGTCATATTCAATGAGATGTCATACATTTTACCTGTATGTCATATCAATATCTCTACACTTCTTGGTTAAGAGTACAACCAACCAATGTGACATACAACAACCTACACTTGATACATCGTCATCCTATAACAATGTATCATTTGGTTATGAACTAGTTTAAGAACTACTCGATATATCCTCTCTATATTAAATATAATGTAGTTCTAAGGACTCCATCACATGAGAGTTCTTTTCAGGAAAATGCACATGTGATGTATAGCCAAAAAAATAACTTTTATTCATTTAAAAAATAATTTACATACAATTACAAAATAGCGCAACCATCTACAACCTAGGTGATTGGCTTCGGGATACTATTCCCAACACTATCCTCCCTTTCCCTTCTTTTTGTTTGGGGCTTAGGGCTTTTCAATCGTCCCTCATTTGATTTGCTTCAAATGCTACCTGCTCCTCGGCCCTCATTAAATATAATTTACTATGTTAATCATGCTTTAGCCTTGAGGCCCCATCCACCAAATAGAGTTGCCCATCTTCTTTATAATCAAGGATACGATACGACCTTTAAAACGATCCTGTTCCAAGCTTCGTCATCTTCTAGGGCTTACTAAGGTCCGTTTTCTCTACTTTTTATTCAGTTGTCACTTCAGGTTATGCTGCTCAATTCACCTTATTTTACCGGTATCAAGTGCTTACTTAATGATAGATTCAAGAAATATGATGCAGAGGCTGGAATTCAAGATTGGGGGTCTCTTGTAATTTCATCATTTGATCACTTAGAGTCAATTGACAAATTAATTGTGCTGGCCTTTCCGGATTCATTTAGAGGAGCTATTACAATCTTGCAATGCAAATAGAAGCTATAGATGCCTTATTCATTTGTTTATTTGTGTTATTGAGTACTGCTGCAGCTACTGTAGTATTTGTAACTTGTAAAGATGTAATGAACATCATGTTTGAAGGACTGGAGTTGTCAGACGGTCCCTGGATACAAGGTATTTCAGGTTCGATTATCTATCAATAGTATTTCTACTCTTATATATCAATTATATGAAACAATTACTGTACTATATTATATTTGCATAATTTTCGTTGGTTCATTAGTTAGCGATATAAGCTACATAGATATATATAATTGACAGTAATCTATAATATATCTCATATATGATATCTATAGATTATCATAAGCCTACACTGCCATAATAAAATTTTCTTGCTAGATTCTTTTTGAATTGAATCTGCAGAGGCTATTTTGAATTTACATATAGATTTGTTAGCGAGCATGAAGAATGGAATGTGAAATTGATGTTACATAACTCTTCTTTAAAAAATAAATAATAAATAAATAAATAAAAATTATCCTGATGATTATCAAATAAATAGCTGGTTTTTATATTTTTAATATAGAGTTTAATATTGATGTTGTTTTATCACATTTGAATTGAATTTTACTTGCCAAATTTTAAAAGCAATTATTTATGGACTAATAAAAAATTTTCTTTATAATTACTCAAGTTGGAAGCATGCAAGTTATATGTTACTTTGAAATTCATTGATAATGTCTATACCAAAAATCAGCTATTTTATGTGCCTAGAAAATTTTATGCCATTCCATTCATCAATATGATACATGATACAAATTTGATGGTGACCTTTATGAATTTAACCACAATTATTTATCAGATAAAAAAAAATTTGGTAAATCTTTTGATCAAAAGCCTTTTAAAAGCTAGCGGTTTCTGAGATATCGAGAGGGATGGGGCTTAAGCCCATATATTAGTCACCAGAGTGAACCTTACTATCATGGCAACCCTATGGTAAAGGTTCAAAGAGGAACGATATCTGAAGTGACATTTAGGAGCACCATTTTTTTAAGTGTCTCCATCCCATCCCTATAGTGTGGTGCTCTATTGTAACGGCTAGGTTAAGCATAGCTCTTAATAGATCCAAGACGGTAAGTTCAATGAGGTATAATTTCGTCGCATGTACCCTTGGAGGATCTACCTTAGTAAGAGTAGTCGTGAGACCGTGACTATAGGACCCGGGCGAATCTCTAGTAACTCTCATGAAAATCAAGATAAATGCATGGCCTAAATAACGCTACCCCGCATTATGATCAGCTCATCTTGATACTGTATATATTTTATACTAAATACAGATTCAAACTTAGAAGGTACTTATACTAAGCATAATAAAAGTTCAAAAATTTTGTATTATTTACTGAGTTTAATATATTAAATTTTTCTATTTTATTTTTGAGGGGGATTGTTGACATTTTCGTGCATTAAAAAATAAAATAAAAGGCTTCCCCTGCCCCACTTGCAACGTGCACGATCTGCACGCATACCACGCGCGGGTCATGTGCATTAGCCATTTTTCCTTTATTTTATCTTTTTTTAATAAATCTTGTAATTAATTTTATAATAGCCATAACGGTTAGTTTGAGGATATTTTGAAGATTTTTTCTAGAATTTTGAGCCTATAAATAGGTCTCTATCCCAGCCCTTCAATATATCCAAAATATCTTAAGCTCTCTCTCTAATATTTCCCTATTCCAACATTATTTTTAAATTTTTTTTTTCCCATTTTTTTCACTTTATATTTTTTTGGATTGAAGATAAGCTGATCGACGTATGTTCGAGATTGTGTCATTGACGAGCATTGAAGTTTTTGGCTTATGAGTTGTACTTTAGAGGAGAGCGTGTGGTCCAACTATTCTTTGCATGAGAAGGGGGCCTAATCTCTTTTAGGACAATGGTTCCATATGTCTCCTAGGCCAGAGTTCTTAACTTTATTCTATTATATTTTTAAATTATTTTGTTACTCATTAAATTTGTTCGGCCACACGATCCACAAAAAATCATTTTCAAATATTTCAAATATATATATGAACATATACGGTTATACATTTTCCTGCTTTAATTATTAACATATAGCATATTTCACATGGACCAACATGGCTAGATATTAACCGAGCCCAATAAATCATATTAATTTGATGATATGCAATTCATGGTTTTTTCCCATTTTGTTTCGACAATAGGGCACCAATTGCCTACACGGTAGGCTTGAATTCAATTTTAACCCAAGGTAAAAAATTGCTCAGTCTCGAACAATCTCCTTGATAAGACATGAATATACTTATATTACATACAATATTTTCTATATATAACATCATTGGATTAAAGTCTTGATTACAATTTTTTTAATCAATTAAATGTGAATTAAGATCTAAACTATGTTCCGAACCGAGAATGATATGATAAAGTTTGAATGAAGTCCTATTCAAACTCAAATTAAGTTCAACTTGATTTAGGATTACTGTGCTTATCAGCCAGTCTCATATTCAATTTGATTCCGAGTCAAGCATGAATTTAGTTTGAAACAATGATAAATAAATTCAATCACTCATGTTGATGGGTTCGAGACATGATCCATACGCGATGACTCAATTAAATTCAGGAACTATTTTCTAAGATCTGTAATAGGTTAGATTGGATGAGAGATCGGAATTTTCCTTTTTTGTGTCCTCGTTCTACCAGCTAGTTCTTAGTGGTGTTAGGTTGACGTACTCACCTTTAGATGAAAAAAGATTGCGAAAATCTAAGCGCCTTGTATTGAACATTACTTAGCAGGGGCAGGACAGGGGCTTGTAGGGGTAGCTACACCGAGTTTAACATTTTTTTCCTTTTTTCTATCAAAAAAAATAATAGTAATGATAAACAAATCAAGGTTGAACTCATGATTAATTTCAAACTAAACTTGATCAAATCCAAGCACAATGAAATATGGCTTAGCCATACATCAGGCTTGTAAGATAGTAAATACCCATGAAGTATTCGTATCTCTTCCATTAGCCATATGTCAAATGCAAAGCACCCTAGCTCTATGTTTATGTACTATATCCGAGTTTGACAAATGATGCTTTTAGTATCCATACAAATCAATCCTGGGCAAAGGCACGTGTAATTGCTTTTTTTTTTTTTTTTTTTTTTAATACAGACAGGCAATCACATAACTTTGATATAAAAGCAATTCAGAAAATCAAAAAAAAAAAAAAAAGTCCTCAAGAGCATGCGGAGTACGATCACCTTGCCATCAGGACCAGTCTATAGAATGCTCAGCAAAGAGAGAGGCAATCTAGTCAACCGTATTTTTTACCTTTCGTAAGACGTGGTAGACAAACACTGCCATGGCAAAGCCAAGGGATCGCCAAATATTACAAAGGAGTGGGTGGGCCTTTCGCTGCTTTGTCTTATTCTGTATCCAGCCAATGACGGTGATGGAATCTCTCTTAGTAAGAATGCTCTCAACATGCAGCTTCTACCTGGTCCAGGTAATGCCCATCCAAGTGGTCGTAAGCTCAGCTTTTGAAATTGAAGGCTCAAAGAAAAAAGAACTCCCAATCGCCAGCAATCTACTATCAGCATCCCGGATGACATACCTAGCACCGTCGAAGTATCATGAATGCTGCTAGGGATGGCAATAGGCCGGGTTCGGGCCGGGTTTTTAACTATCCAAATTTAAATCCGAATATCCAATAAACTATCCAAATCCTGTCCAAACACTATCGGAACTAGAATTTTTTATCCAAATCCATCTAAATCGGGTATCGAATATTTCGAATTTACCCGACGCGAGCCTAATTGAGTCATATTAAATATTTTTTTTTATTTTTATCAATTTTAAAATCATCTACCATTCTATAAATCATATACATTAAACAAATAAAATTTCACTGCATTTTTAGTTCAACAATACTTAGTTTCATATTCAATCAAAATAAAATATATTTAATATAATATATATTAATTATATATATTAAAATATTAAAATAATTTCTAGTCGGGTTTGGATCGAGTATATATCTATTTAGTCCCGATCCAGTTAAGTATTCGGGTTTTATCCAAATCTGGTCTAAATCCAGTTAAAGCATTGACTATCCGATCCAATTGGATCGGGCCAGATTGGGTACTCATAAGTTTGGATTTTGTTGTAGTCCTTAAATACTGACATCAAAATGCACTTTAAGAGACTCCAAAGAAGGGCTTCCAGGAAATGAAATATAATTGTGTTTTAAGCCCAAGTTTTACGTAGGTAGTGAGTCTAGAAATGTAATATTTAAAACGTATAAACTTTGGAGGAGAAAAGAAAAATTACCGTGACAATATAAACAATGAGAGGGTTTTCTTACGTATGTTTGACAAAAAAAAAGAAAAAAAAAAAAAAAGAAAACCCGAATACCAACAGAAAATAAAAGAAATAAAAATTGAATTGACAAAACTAGGTCTAAAATGAAGAAGTAAACCCACAACAAAAATTTTAAAGAATAGTTAGAAAATGATATCCAAAAAATGAGAATTCAAAATACTGTTACAAACAACAAATTTACATAATAACAAAAATATGTAAAAATAAATCAGATAAGATCCGAAATACGAAAATGAGAAATATAAGAGAAGCATAAAAAAAAAAAAAAACTCCGAAAGATATGGTTAATGCTTTGAGTCATATTACGTTTTGGCAAAAAAAATAAAAAAAATCATCTGTATCCCAGTTGGTTGGAGTCTTGCCCCGTAATATGTTTAATTCAAGAATTATTTTTTATGAATAAGTGAGAGACTATAATCATTCTTCTTTTTCATTCTGATGAGCTAGCATCTTTACGATGTTGGGTTGATTTACTTATCTTTGGATAGAAAAAGTCCGGGTACCTTGAATCGAATATTTTTTAATAAATTTATCACTTTATCTATTTTTTATATTAAAAAAATAAAAAAATTATCATAATAGAAAAGTTCTATGGGCAACGATTATTTATTTTGAAAACAAGATATTCTCTGTTGCTAAGACAGTAGCCTGGTTGGTAAAAACTTAAACTTCTTATCCACCGATATCGGGATTGGGGAGAGAGTGACTTAGCGGGATCAGACTAACATACTCATCTATGATGGAAAGGGCAAGCAAAAAATATGGTCTGTATCGAATATGATTTGACGAGGATGGGGCCTAATAAAGGATAGCTGTGACAGAATTTATCCTTCCTTCCCTTTCGCCTTGTCAAAAAAATAAAAAATAAAAAATAAAAAACAAAGGACTTTTTTGAAAGGAAAATAAGGGATTCTTTACATTTTGTTGCCATACAAATAAAGGAAGTTGAACCTCGGTCAAAAAACACAACGTTGCAGGCTAAATACGGGTCGAATCTTGCCACCCCTCCAAACCGACCAATTAGAACGGCAGAAATTCCACGCATCTAGAACCTTCTTGCGGGCGTGATTTTTTTTATTAATAGGCGCCCCTTTGTTCCCTGCCCTCCTCTCCAAGCATCAGCCTCCGCCGTGGTGGAAGGGTTTATCTAGGGTTTTGGTCGCGTTCCTCTTCTACCGTTCCAAAACCCTAGGTTCTCCAGCCAAGATCTCTCCAATGGCGATTGGGTCCGTACTAATCTCGAGGCTGGCAAGGTCGAAGACCTTGGCCTCCGGCATCTCCTCTACTCTGTTTCAGGTCCGCAGCTCTGCTACTTTTTCTCTTTCTTTTTCATCTTATTTTGAATCTTTTGGACCAATTCTGATTTCTATCTGATGGAAAGTTGCAATCTTTTTCCGTTTGATCTATCTGAACTTTAAAGATCGATGTATTTGTAGTCATCTTTCCATCAGTTTAGTTTTTTTTTTTTTTTTAACAGCTTTTTTATTTCTTCCGGTATGAATGATATCTAAGATTATTTTTATTTTATTATAAACTTTTTTTTTCAAATGGAACTCATGAGATAAACGTTCGTTACTCGTGTCGAAATTTTACTTATATTTTATTAAGAGGGTCGTCGTTGTTAAGAAAAGAAAATTTGTTTGTTGTTTTGACGTTAGGTTCATTTATCAAGCACAGACAGGACAGGAATTACGGATGGTTGCTGGAAGGATTAGTTAATATTTTTTATATAAATATATATATATATATATTTCAGCTTATTACTTGTTTCTAGCAGAATATATGACCAAACTTAATTTGGACAACTGATTTCTGATGTCATTTTTGGATCATAGGGAAAGATAATCTCTTTTTGCTCGATTGTTAGTGCCTTTACAAGTTCGTCATTTATACAATTTCATTTATTTATTTATTTACTCACCTTTGCTTCACTCTTATGTAAATCTAGGTTTCTGGTCTTCTGAAGGCTTCGCATGGCTTGTCTCCTTTATCTCAAAGATGGGCAGCTACATCAACAAGGGCATTCAGGTTCAAATATGCTATGCCCCATCCTTCAGTTTCCCTTTTCCCTCCCATGTTTGTAGCTGATTTATCTTCTGTGTTTGGTTTCTGTAGCTCTAAACCTGCTGGCGCTGATGTTATCGGGATTGACTTGGGTACTACGAACTCTTGTGTTTCAGTTATGGAGGGCAAGGTTTTTTTTCCTGCTTTCCTGCTTGCCTTGTAATTTTTTGCGATCATGTTGCCTTCCATAAAGTTTCTATAACGTGGAATCAAAGTCTCTTGATTTAAACGTCGACTTGATGCTTCTAATACATATAAATCTTGAATCATTTGGTGCAGAATCCAAAAGTAATTGAGAATGCTGAAGGTGCAAGGACAACACCTTCTGTTGTGGCCTTCAATCAAAAGGGTGAACTTCTAGTCGGTACCCCAGCAAAGCGCCAAGCCGTGACAAATCCAACAAATACTTTATTCGGCACCAAGCGTTTGATTGGAAGAAGATTTGATGACCCCCAGACACAAAAGGAACTGAAAATGGTGCCATACAAGATTGTCAAGGCACCAAATGGAGATGCTTGGGTGGAGTTGAACGGACAACAATACTCCCCAAGCCAGATCGGGGCATTTGTCCTCACCAAGATGAAGGAGACCGCGGAGGCTTATCTCGGTAAATCCGTTTCCAAAGCCGTCATCACAGTTCCTGCCTACTTTAACGATGCTCAACGTCAGGCGACGAAGGATGCTGGGAGAATTGCTGGACTGGAGGTGCTGAGGATTATTAACGAGCCTACGGCTGCGGCTCTTTCATATGGAATGAACAATAAGGAGGGATTAATCGCTGTATTTGATCTGGGTGGTGGGACTTTTGATGTCTCGATCCTTGAAATTTCTAATGGAGTTTTCGAGGTGTGCTGCTTGTTTCTAATGCATGTTAAATTTTCGTTCGTTCCATCTGCAAAATGTGATTTTATTTATCTGTTTTCAGGTCAAGGCTACCAATGGAGATACCTTCCTTGGCGGTGAAGACTTCGATGGCGCGTTGCTGGACTACCTTGTCGCTGAATTCAAGAAAACCGAAAACATCGATCTAACCAAAGACCGGTTGGCATTGCAGAGGCTTAGAGAGGCTGCCGAGAAGGCAAAGGTGGAACTTTCATCCACCGCGCAAACAGAGATAAATCTTCCATTTATCACTGCCGATGCTTCGGGTGCCAAGCACTTGAACGTTACGCTGACCCGATCGAAGTTGGAAACTTTGGTTAGCCATCTGATCGAGAGAACCCGTATCCCATGCAAGAACTGTCTTAAAGATGCAGGAATCACCGCGAAAGAAATCGATGAAGTTCTATTGGTCGGGGGAATGACGAGGGTTCCAAAGGTCCAGGAAATTGTTGCCGAGATCTTTGGGAAGACTCCAAGCAAGGGTGTGAACCCTGATGAGGCTGTTGCCATGGGGGCTGGCATACAGGGTGGCATCCTGCGGGGTGATGTTAAAGAGCTTCTCTTGCTCGACGTCACCCCTCTCTCCCTCGGCATCGAGACCCTTGGAGGGATCTTTACCAGGCTCATCAACCGGAACACGACCATTCCAACCAAGAAGAGTCAGGTGTTCTCCACCGCTGCCGATAACCAGACCCAGGTCGGGATCAAGGTACTGCAGGGTGAGAGGGAGATGGCCGCACATAACAAGCTTCTTGGGGAATTCGAGCTCACAGGCATTTCCCCTGCTCCGAGAGGCATGCCTCAGATAGAGGTGACCTTTGATATCGATGCTAATGGAATTGTGAAGGTCTCGGCAAAGGATAAGGCAACGAACAAAGAGCAGGAAATTACCATCAGATCCTCGGGTGGGCTATCGGAGGAAGAGATAGAGAAGATGGTAAAGGAAGCGGAGCTCCATGCGCAGAGGGATCAGGAGAAAAAGGCTTTGATCGATGTTAGGAACGCTGCGGACACTACAATTTACAGTATCGAGAAGAGTCTGGGAGAGTTCAGAGACAAGATACCAGAAGATGTCGCCAAAGAGATCGAGTCTGCTGTTGCCGATTTGAGGGCTGCAATGGCCGAGGACGATGTGGACAAGATCAAGGAGAAGATTGAGGCAGCAAACAAAGCTGTCTCTAAGATCGGGCAGCATATGCAACAGGGTGGAGGATCTTCATCTTCGGGGTCAGGTGGAGGGGATCAGACTCCTGAAGCTGAATACAAAGAAGCTAAGATGTAGTAGAGTCATCCAACAAAATTCTTCTTTATATTTTATAATTTGGAAGCCGAGATTGCTGATCAAGCTCCTCTTTCCTGTAGTTGGTTTTATTATTAAACTTGGTTTAGCCTGCTTAGGTAGTAGTAGTAATACAAGAGGAGACTGATGAGCGATGGATGACTCTGGGATTTTTGAGATAAAGACTTGAGTTTTGTTGTTTTGTCTTTTGATGGATTTATTATTCGATTATCGTGTGTTTTGTCACAAATATTTAGAATGGCCTATTCTTTTGCCTTGCATTTAAGGCAAGGTCTAGCTTAGCAGTTGGGGAGGGGCAACCATTGCACGTTCCCACTCAGCTACCTTACTGGATTTGCCATCAATCTGGTTAACGACTAATCTTGTTTTTGCTCCAAATACTAAAAATAGGTAGTTTACAGGAGGAGTCATTCTTTAAAATCCACCCTTGTTAACCACATTTCTTCCGTTGCCAAGAAGCAATAATGTTCCTGAGAAGAAAAACTGAAGCTATGAGCAAAATCATGTACAGATGAACCATCGAAGCAAGTAGAAGGTGGTCAAGGAGAGCCATTCTCCATCAGTATTGGCAAAAACAATTAGCTTTCTAAGTGCAGATAAGCATCATCCTGACTAGAAGCAAAATCAGGAATACAATCAATGGAATGTATAGAGAACAATAACACCTGCGGCGGCCAATTTTCATTTACTCAGCAAGTGAAATAATAACAAGGTATTCCTTGCAGGCGACGGCCAAATCAGATGTAAACTAATAAAATATAGTTAATGAAATCTTAAACCGGCAGCAAGGGAAAAGGGTTTTGTCCGCAAACATCACACCTCTATGAACAATAATACCCTTGACCATATGAAAGAAATGTAAGATGCCATTACGTGCTACCCGCAGTGGAAGTGAAAAGAGCGTATGGAAAAAAGGGACAACTTCGCACTGCTAGAAAGAAGCCAGCATTTGTTTTTTACTGGGAGAACCGGTCCTTCTGTTCCATATATACAAATCTCACATACCTCAGCAAGCTGAAACAGAACTGATATGAGAGAAGAATATGCACCATCCACATTCCAGTCCACCTGCGATTATGTCATACTTTATTTTCATTCCATACACACCCCCACCCATCCCCAACAAAAAATAAAAAAAAACACTAATCCAAGCTACATGAAGCTAAAGTACATTATTGTTTTGTACTGCTGCTGTTATCCCATGAACCAGGTCCAACACTACTCCCCCAGGTCCAACACTACTCCAGACCCCGGGTATGTTCAGCACCGTCCAATAACAAACCTTCAATTCATCATACATTGACTTGGATGATCATCTAAACAAATTTTATCCACATCAGAGCCAGTAAATCATGCTTTTAGATGGTATTCTTATAACAAAAGATGATGAAAAAAATTGAGGATACATTCTCTGCCATTTTATGATACAACCACCTTTAGATGTACAGTAACTGATCATGCTCATTTGGTAGTTCAGAGATGATCACTGTTGTATAAAGTACCATATTAGCCATGTACTTTGCCTTGTCAAACTCATCTACTTTTTAACTTAAAACAGGAAGGCATGGAAGACACAGGACTAGATTGCCCATATGAAAACCACATACACTTCAACATCCAAGCTGGTGTTTGCCAAGGTAGCGTGGAGGACCAACGACTTAGGGGGAATCTGTCGTTTTACCAGAGCTTATCTATTTGTGCTTGCTTCCTCTAAATAAAGTGAATGATTAACTGTGATCACAGATGAAATGCCAGTGGTTACTTCTCTATGAAGTTGAAAGCTAACTGGCTAAACTTGACCTTCCTAAGAGATTTGGATTTCAATGTTGGTCCATCAGCACACCCTGACAAGATCTCAGTCTTCACTTGGGTGGGTGTCTTAACAGTGATTTTGACCTGTGGAAGCCTTCTAAACTAGAGAGGGAAACAGTGTGCTGTGAGCTTCAGGGATAAATCATGTACACCATTTTCTTGTCCAATGCAGATGTGCTTTGTGTGTCAAAAAACCTCCCTAAATGAGTTCAAGCCTCTATGTAAAGAAGAACATGCATGAAGCAACAATTATAAATAATGTTTTGCATGGTAGTATCTTAGGCAATCCAAGAGGGGAGATGAATTGGGTTTTATAAAACTTTTTTATTATTTGCAAAATGTGAACTAAAGCAAGTATATGCTAATGCAATTCAAGTGCTTGTGTATTTCAAATAAATGCAGCGGAAATAAAGAATTAGATTTGAAAACAAGGAGTATCAGAGCAATATAAGCAAAACATGATATCAACAAGATATTCAAAGCATCAAATATGATAACAAATCTTTGGATGCTCCCCCTGAATGTTATTCCTCCTTTAAAAATATGCATTTATTTCAGGAATAAAACATGAAAGCTTATGTATCAAGATTTGAAATTTTTCAAGATATTCATGATTTTCAAAATACAAAGCATTTATATCACTTAAAAACTTTTAGCATGATTTCAAATTCATTTTAAGATGATTTGATATCCATATAAATGCTAGAAGTAATATGACATCAAGTCTAGCCACTAGAGCAAGGGTTTGTCAATATGCATACATTCTTCTTAAAAGTAACCCTTAACTACTAGTTCTATACTTGATCCAAATCATTTCTAGATTATGCATAGATGCTAAAAATAAAAACATATAAATCATAGCATTTCACTTGAAATAATTTAGAAACTATATTAATCAAAATCAAGTGAAGATCTAATAATCACAAGTTTGACCATGAGAGCTTGAAGTCCATCAACATCAAAATGGTCATGATCACAACAAATGATTATTAGTCTAAGCTTGATTCTAATCAATTACTTAAAATATTTTTCAAAGCAATATGCATCTTTAAAAATATTTTTCATGAAATACATTAATCAAAATCAAGTGAAGGTTTCACAATCACAAGTTTAATCATGATAGCAAGAAATTCATCAACATCAAGAAGTCCATGATCATAACCAATGATTATAAGTCTAAACTTGATTCTAATTAATCATTTAAAATAATTTTTTAAAGTAATTGATCCAATAATTATAACAAAAAATTTAACTACATTTTCAATCATGGAAGGAGATGTTTAGAATTTACCAATGTACATAATCCTTCCTTTTACCATTTAGTCCAAAATGTAGCTTGTCCACATCTTCAATTATTTTGTACAGCCATTTATCAAAACTTCCTTTCTTCAAGTTGGGCTGCATGACATTCCTGCAAAACAAATTAAGTGGACATTTTTGGTACCCAAACTTTCTTAGATCCTTTATGATTAGTAATTATGGTTCCTTTTGGAACCCAAACTTTTCTTAATCTAGAAGAATAAGCATTAAAACCACATTTAGAAGATAAATTGAAAGAAGCAGGAATAGAGAATTTTTTCAAAAGTTTTTGCTTCTTTTCCTCAACCAAAATATTTTTATCACATAAATCTTTCAAAATAACATTTTCTTTTTCTAAAAATTTTTTTTCTTTAGAAAAATTATTCTTTTCATTTTTCAAAATATAAATCTTGGCATTTAAATCATCATTTTTATTTGCAAAATTGGTGTTGTCAAGAGAAAATGAATCTACATGCCTATTTAATTTCTTGTGCTCAATTTTTAGCAATATATATTCATGCACGAGATCATTAGATGCATCATGTGATTCTTTAAAGATAAAATCATAATTATTTTTAGCACATACCTTTTTCTCATTTGCCATGAAACAAAGATGGACAACTTCATCATCCGTACTTGAATCTTCGCTATCGCTCAAGTTGCCATCATTGCCTTGAATTTCTTTTTGGCTTTGAAAGCCATTATCTTCTTTTCTGTATCAGCTTCCACTATCCTTTGCCATAAGTTCAACTCATAGGTCATGAGTGAACCGATAAGCTCCTACAAAGGTAAAATTTCTACATCTTTAGCTTCTTGGATCACCGTCACCTTTGGATCCCATGATTTTGGCAAGGATCTAAGAATATTGTTCACCAAATCAGCATTAGTATAGATTTTGCCAAGACTTTTTAATTCATTAATAATAGTCATAAATCTTGAAAACATATCAGATATAGATTCATAATGCATCATTTCAAAAATTTCAAAAGAATGTACAAGCAAATTAATTTTAGTGTTCTTCACTTGAATAGTACCCTCATGAGTAACTTCAAGTGTCCCATATTTCCTTCGCCGATGTACATGTAGAAACTCTATTAAATTCATTTAAGTCCAATGCACAATAAAGCAAGTTCATTGCTTTAGCATTGAGTTCAATTTGTTTAATGTCATATTCATTCCAATCCTCTTCGAGCTTTGGAATGAAAATGCCATTAACCAAAATGGAAGGAATATGAGGACCACTAACAATGATTTTTCAAAGATGATAACTAATAGATTGAATATGAATGCGCATGCGAGTTTTCCAAAATGTGTAATTTATGTCATTGAAAAACGGTGGTCTAACACTAATACTAACAAGGGTTGCCATAATCTTTAACTCAAAATCGTTAGATTTTCAATCAGAGCACCGAGCTCTGATACCAATTGTAGGCTCAGGTAGGCAACCCAAGAGGAGGGGGTGAATTGGGTTTTATAAAATTTTTGTATTATTTGCAAAGTGTGAACTAAAGCAAGTATATGCTAATGCAATTCAAGTGCTGGTGTATTTCAAATAAATGCAGCAAAAATAAAGAAATAAAAGCATAAGGAGAACAATCACACAAACACAAAGATTTATAGTGGTTCGGTGCCAACCAAGCACCTACATCCACTCCCCAAGAACCCCTTGGGAATTCCACTAAGTTTGGTTTTAGAACTTAGGCTCACCAACAACCTTTACAACTTGTTTTGTCTTCGGGCTCATAAGTCAAATCCTAGTTGGTTTCAAGGCTTACCAACAACTACCCTTGGTTTTACGGGATAACCAAGAACCTAAACAACTTGTTTTGGCTTCGGGTTCACAAGTAAAATCCTAGTTGGTTTCAAGGCTCATCAACAACCACTTTGGTTTTCAAGGCTTACCAAAAACCTCTTTGGTTTTCCAAGACTTACCAAAAACCTTAAGTAAAACAATATAAGAGCAAGTATAAATGAATACAATAAAAGCTTTCTAAAATAAAGCAAATATCTCTTTGAAGCCCTTGATTGTTGATGAAGATCTTGTCTTCAAGTTGATGAAGCCTTTGATTGATACTTGTAGATGTAGACTTTGAATGCTCTCTTTGAAACTTGGAAGTTTGAAGGCTTTGAATCACTCAACTCTTGAATCCTTGAAGAATATTCAAAAAACTCACCAAATGATTACTTCCCCAATTGATTTTTGATGTTTATATAGCCTCCCAACACTTAAATGACCGTTTATAGCCGTTAGGGAAGAAATATGACCGTTTGGAAGCAAGTTGGAGAAGTTCTGTAGCCCAGAAAACTAGCCGTTACTGTTCAAGTGTCGACACTTCACCTTCAGGTGTCGACACTTCAGTTTCAAGTATCAACACTTCAGTTTCAAGTGTCGACACTTCATTCTCCAGGTGTCGACACTTCAGCTCCAGGTGTCGACACTTCAGCTCCAGGTGTCGACACTTTACTGAAAGTGCTTTCTGAAGTTTTCTGTTTGTCTCAGGCCTTGAGTCGACACTTCACTCTTCAAGTGTCGACACTTCATTTCCAGATATCGATACTTGCCTGTGCCATTGCTGAAACATCTTCAAATTGAAACTTTAACCTTTTCAAGTTCTTCCATATTAATTCCAAAGTCCACATACTTGATTTTCCATTAATTTAAGGACTTTTTCAATTGAAATACAAGCATTTCTTCATTCAACATGGATGAGTACTAAGATCTGAGAAATATACTTAAAACACAATTAGTACTCATATATACTTAAACATTTTATTAATCATCAAAATCAAGACCAGAGTCAACAGTATCAGAGAAGAAAAAAATAAAATATTGGATAAGTCACCCCTATCTTCTGAAGATGGCAATTGACATGGAAATGTTTACTCTACACCTCTCAGTCCACTGGTTCTAAATTGTCCATTAAACTTTTGATGAATTTATATTGTGCGAGTTAATAAAGCTTGTCATATGGAACTAATGCCTAATGAATCAATCATTATTCTTTCGACAAAAACCTTAGGACATAAAAGGACAAAAGCTCAACAACATATAGAGAATCTTGAAACAAATCCTCCTCCTTTGATCTGATCCTCTTTCGAAATAAGCATCTTTTTGGACCCCCAATATAGTTCTTGTCTAACGACCCAAGATTCTGATAACCCACTTCTGACCTGTGTGAACAGTAAGACTAAGAACTCTTAGATTGTGCCATAAACAACCTATTCTCAGTTCCCTATAACCATAGGCAAGAATGTTAATAGTATCAAAAGACATACGACTCCTAATCTACTCCTCAACATTCAGCCAATTTAAACAAATATTTATGAATGCATTGCATGTTTGATGTGTACAATATGACCAACCCAAGTCATGTACGTGTTATATAAATCTAGACAGAACTTTTCTTTGTTGAGCTGCCAAACAGAAACCTAAAACATATTACACACAACTGCTAATGTAAAAAATCTGGAAAAAGGCAAAGGAATAATGGTACTACCAAATTGATAGTATACATGTTGTGCAATGTATTCATCTATCTGTTGCTCATGAAACTTGCCAGCATAGTGAAACTTTTGGGTTTCAACCTACATGTAGTTCTTCATCCATAATATGTTTAGACCACAGGAGAAAAATCGGAATCAATCTTTTAATGCTTGGCTGTCTGTTATTTGACATTCAACAATATCAACAAATGTTAGTAATTGATTCAGGGCTTCAATTATTCCAGGATATATCATTTTCACATGAACTGCCTTCAATTAAAATGTACAGAACAACAAATAAAAATAGAAAAAACATGGTGTTAAAAAAAACAGGAAACAGACAATCAGCAAGTGATAGAAGCATCTTATAACATGCCTAACCGTCGTAGCAAAAGGATTCGTTAGAGACTACACCTGGAACATGTGAATACACATCAATCCATCAGACCATGGCAAACCAAACAGACATGTAATAGACTACAAAAGATCCAAGTTCTCATTCACACAGTGAGATCAAAGAGAGCATTTTTGAGGTTCAAGGAGTGCTATCAAAATGCCTGAACCATAAAGTGTTTCAACAATAAAAGAAGCAGAAGGCCAGACAGGACTCCTTGCCTAGGTCACCCATGAATAAAAATGACAAACAAGAGACTGCAAGAAATTCAACCTGAATCATGAATGCCTCTCCTCTCTTTCCCGATTCCACTGCTCAATCCTAGCCCTTCGTTCCTCACTTCCCTCCCTCACTGGACTCCTTGTCTTCCTAGGGCTCCCATGTCGTCGCCTTCCACCATCACTGTCGTACCTACCATGCCTGTCTCCACTCCTCCGCCCACTTCCATGGTAGTCCCCACGGTCACGGTAGTCCCTATCCCGATAGTCTCTCTGATTTGATGGGCTCAGGCTTCGGCTACGGCTCCTCCCACCAGACCTCCGATAACGTCCAAATAGTTTCCTCCTCAACTCTCTACCTATCTGCTTGACGTGCATAAAATTGCAATACCCACCACGGTTGCAGCTGTTCTCCTCAAACTGCCGGCAAGTGGCCTCCCGAAAGTCCGTCACTGGTGAGAAGTCCACAATTATCGGACGGCCTGAGTAGAACCTGCCTTGAAGTGCTCTAAGAGCTGCAGCTGCTTGTTCTTCTTCCCTAAACTGGACATAGACATTCCCGATCATGTGATCAGCAAGGTTATCACACACATTGAGGCTCTCGATCTCACCGAACTTGCTGAGCTCCTCAAAGATGTCCTCATAAAAATCCTCAAAATGCTCCTGGATCCTTCGGGGGTCGATAGTCTGGCCCTGTGCATCAATTCCTGGGGTGATCATGTCTGGGCGCTGATACATGTTGGAGAGGAGAAGGGTGGGAGATATCGTGGGGCGGTTGTGGAGACGGGAGCACCTGTCTCCATGGCGGCATGCTCCAATCTTGAAATAGAAGGGGCAGTTCACCCTATCCTTCTCGGTACCAAAGATCGAAGCCAAGTGCTCCGCCATCAATCCCACCCAACAGAAATAACCCTAGAACCGCCAGAAATCCTAGATGGCAATAACAACATTGTTAGATTCCAAAAAAAAAAACCATTTCATAAAAAAAATAAAATAATAAAAATCATCTTTATACTCGATTTGAAGAAGAACATGTAAAGATTACAAAACAAATGGTAAGGAAAACCAGATTGCCGTTATGATCGAGAAATTGAAAGTGCGGTTCAAGAAATCCAGCTTTAAATAGAATCATAGAGTTGAGGAAGTTTAGCATTTCAAAAACGAGCGATCGTTGGGCAACATTTTGGTTCACAAGATAGCCATTTGCTGACAGGAAAACTTCATTTCTTTCAAAAAAAATAGGAAAATATCTCCGAAGAAATCAAGATCACACATTCGATTGATTAGGGTTTGAGATTTTCTTTTCTGAATTGATCAAGCTTAGTGAACTAAAACTCCGAATACCCAGGGCCCATGAATTCTAATATCCGAATGATTTTAAAAAGTTGAAGGGGAAAAACCGAAAAGAACAGCAAGAGTACGCTCCAACTCCACGATCTTCTATTCTTCTTAAAACCCATAATCCCCATAGCATCTGGAGAGAAAAAAAAAAATCGAGAAAAAGAACAAAAAGAAAGAATTAGAGTTCTCTCTGATGAAAAAGACCCCTCTCAGACGAATCGAAGCACGGAACAAAGGATCCCAAACCCTAGCAACCAATCCTAAGCTCTCAACTCGTATAAAAACGAACAATATACGAGACAAACTATAGAAATTATAGAAGAAAATATATGATTGCCGGGTTTGGGAGGCACTGACCTTGTGGATCCTCGAAGGAGGGATTGGATCGACGTATCGAATCGCAGGTGGTTTCGCCGCCGTCCAGACTCTTCCGAATGGGACGACAGAGCTTGAGCGTCGATTTATGGAAGCAACAATAAAATGGAACGCAGAATGCACCGATCGAGGACCGTCCGTTGGTGCTGATACATCGCTGATGGATGGATGCATCGCCGTTTCAGGTGAATTATTATCTTTCCCGCAACGGAGAGCCAGATGTCGGGAAAAAGGCGCCGGCTCTGGATTGAAAACAATAGTGGTTGGCTTTTTTTTTTTTTTTTTTTTTTTTTTTTTTTTTTTTTTTTGATAAAACAAGAGGATTGGGGGGAGGTTTTTGTGGTGGGGAGGGTAAATCCTGGCATAGCTATCCCTTCGGGTTCCAATCTCACTATATTATGTTCGATTCAGATCGCAAGTTTTATACGTGCTCGATGAAAGGGGAGCTAAATCTCTATCAATCGGACTACCGTTTTAACGATGTGGTTGGCTTTCTTTATCAAGCATTCTCGAAATTGACTTGGTATCAGAATAATAATGTTTCACAGGTTTTACAAATTTTTTTTTTTTTATAACTATTTTAGCTATTTTTATACCAGAATTTTGTGACCATTCATCTACATAAAAAATAATAATAATAGTTGAATAGAAGCATCTAAAACTTTTAAAAGTATTACTTAAAATTATTTGTTTTATTTCTTGTTAATATTCATACTTTTTTTTTGATAAAATAAAGAAGAAGGGGGATAAATCACGGTGTAGCTACCTCCACTAGGCCTCAACCCTACAATGCTATATTCGATTCGGACCGTAATTTTTTCGCATACCCTCCTCATCATCGGTGAATACGTCAGTCTGACACCACCAAGATACCGGAGTAGTACGCTCTCTCGCCATCCTGATGGCGTGTCCTAGAAAAATTCCTGGATTTAATAGAGTACGTCAGCCTGACACCACTAAGACACCGGAGTGGTGCGCTCTCTCGCCATCCCGATCACGTATCCCAAGAAAATTTCTGGATTTAATCGAGTCACCCGCAGAGATCATGCCCCGAATCCATGACTGGTATAAGATGAGACTAAGCCTCTATCAACCGGGCTATCGTCTTAGCAGTGTTAATTTTTACACTTTATACAGTAAAATTTGGCAAACAAAATGTCATCATTTTATAAAAAGATGATATTAAATTATATAATCAAAATAAAAAATATGTAAAAACATATCTTTATTTTATATTATAATTAACTATGCTGATTTTTAATTTCCGAGATACTTTCTTCATTTTGGTTAGAAAGTATTTTGCAGCCAAACACCCTCAAAAGCATCCCAACATAGAAATTTCTCTCTCTCTCTCTCCGATTAGACTTTATATATTTTATATTATAATTAACTATGCTAATTTTTAATTTTTTAGATACTTTATTGATAATACAACTCTCTCTCTCCCTCCTGCATATGCACATATAGGATGCAAATGGATCAGACCAGATCGGGTCATGAGTGATCCCGATCTAATCCGATTCTTTGATCATATCTTAATATTAGATCCATATCCAACCTACTAAAAAATCGGATCAGGTCGAGTTAGGTCAACTATCAAAATTTTCAATCCAACGGATCATTTGGATTGGACGGGTCCATAAATATCCCGGTTCTAATCTAAAAGTTCGAATCTATATATAATTCGAATAAAATATAAATAGCTATTTTTTAATTATTACATATCCAACTATTATTAATTATAAAATAAATAATAAATAATATTATTTTTAAAATAAACTAATATATAAAAATAATTATAACTCTATCACTATGTTAAAAATAAGTTTCATACAAGTTTTAAATTATAATTTAAAGGTTCAAATAGATATAATCATAACAGTATTAGTATATTTGAATCGGGTTGGATAGGGTCCAAATCTAGTAAATCCAGACCTGATCCGGAAAATAAAATATGTCTAATTTTAGGATCCGAACGGGATCCATGGATTCCTAAAAACGAGTTGCATGGGATCTAAATGGATCAAGTCGGGTTGGGTCACGGATCAACCCGACCCATTTGTGAACTTATACATGTAGGGACCCGCTATAGTTTCATCAATAAATATAAACCTGAGCTTGGCTAAATATTATTCCTCTTAGATTTATGGTACAAGGCTTTCCACCGATGAAGATATAAATAACAAATTATGAATGCAGTGTAAGAAAATTATAACTAGATAAAGTAAAAATATAGAAAATGCATAAAAAATTTTGAGTTATACAAAATTTTGCAGGAAAATATTGATTAAAAACATTATGTTAGATTACTATCCATTCATCTTTTATAAGTAGGGATAAAGCTTCATGGTTGTAATCTATAAATATTTTGTAGCTATGTTCTCTACCACAAAAAGAAGAAGAAGAAGAAAATTAGTGAATAAAATAAAAATGAAGCATAATATATGAGGAATGAAATGAAAATGGTATTTCAGTTAGCTCCATCCTTCCCAAAAAATACTCTTGATTAGTTTCTCCTTTTGTACATGAGGTGTATATATATATATATATATTTGGTAGAAATAAAGAGATGGGAGGATAAATCTCGGTGTAGCTACTTTCTTAGATCCCCACCCCATCAGGCAATGTCCGATTCAAGATCTTTATATGATCTTTCCCCACTACCACACGAAGAAGGGATAAAGCTTATGGTTGTAATCTATAAATATTTAGTAGCTATGTTCTCTACCACACGAAGAAGAAGAAAAAAATTAGTGAACAAAATAAAAATGAAGCATAATATACGAAGAATGAAATGAGGATGGTATTTCAGTTAGCTCCATCCTTCCCAAAAAATACTCTTGATTAGTTTCTCCTTTTGTATATGAGGTATGTTTTTTCAATATCCGATTCAAGATCTTTATACGATCTTTTTCCACTACCAATGGTGAGTATGACATCACTAAGATGCCGACTGGTAGAACGGGTGTCCCCATACCAAAGATGGAATGGGACTTCCCTGACATCTCCCTCGCACCAATGATCTAGGACTTTAGAAAATTTCTAGATTTAATCGAGTTACCAATGGGATCACACCCCGAACCCGAGACCGGTTGGTGGCTAGGCAAAGTCCCTACCAACTGGACTACCGTCTTAGCAGTACATGAGGTATGTTTACACGAGCCATTCAAATGAATAAACATTCAATAGCTACAATATTTGTTAATCCAAAATTTACGACTGCATGGTTAGCTACTAGCCAAACACACCGATCCATGGCTACAATATTTGTTAATCCAAAATGTAGGACTCCATATATAGTTCGCAAGCCAACGAGTCACCTGATTGGCTTGCCTATATACATGAGATATTTTTTTTTGATACAAGAGACATTTTAAACCCTTGGACCATGACTTGGCTCCCCAGTGTATTTAACATGGATAATACAAAGTCATTGAAGCTAATCCACTTTTTTAGAATTATTTGCGAAAATTTAAACCCGTGGAACGAGGCTATTCTAGTTTTCTAATAGAATAGGACGTGCTACTTACCATCCCATCCAATTCCAAGGGATACGAGATATTCCAATATGTTCTAAATGGAACACATGGACGGTGACTGCATGGTCTTATGTTAGGATAGTATCCAGTCTCGGTGTCTCGTAGAACATCTTGTCAAAATCTAAATCCTTAGAATACTAGCAATCAAAATTTTGATCGGTAGTTACCAGAATTAGATTACTACTTAAATCCTCGTGATCTAAGCTCAATTCCGATGCAATCAACCCACGGAAACCTGCCAAACTTGACGAGGCTGCTTGCCAACCAAGAAGATGCATTTCATGTAGGTACCATTTTAAGAAGAAATACTGAAATGATGGGAACGGACACATTTATATCATGATTGGTATTAATCAATTCGAAATTCAGATCAACATGATTTAGATGAAATTATCTATCTTTCAGATTAATTCCTTGTTATTATGTCGAAGAAATTTAATATCTTTCTTGCTGCTTTTCACATAATAATATGTATTAATCCTCTAACAAATTTGGACCGTCCTACAAAAGTGAAGAAATTTGGACTATCTTTTAAATATCACATTTTGGATTATTTCAATTTACTCCAAGCCGCTTGGCCGGTCATTTGGTCGAGGCTTGAACAACCTACCTCAAATGTATTTGTAGATAGGCAGGAAGTTTTTGAATGAAGTAGTCGTTAAAGTTTTTGAGAGGTAGATCAGTGTTCGAGTACCAACATCATCGCCAGTTTTCATCAAGATTTTTCCCAATATAGTTTTCATAAAAAAATTAAAAAAATATATATAGGAGGAGGGTTGGTGTTGATCGTTATTTTTTTTTCTATTCATCTGAAACTATGTCATACCATGAGCAATTCCAATGTCTTCATTATTTTCACAGCTAGTTATTGTTGCTTCACCACATTTTTGAGCAAATACATGGGTATATTTTAATATTGTGGATGGTGCTGGCTCTACAAGTAAATAATAGATAAATGATGGGCATCGATGTGAAAATTTGTTGATAGAAAGCTTCTGAATTTTCTGAATATTTTTACCTATAATGTTCCTTGCACTACATGATCCGTTTGACATTTTGAGGACAAGCATAAGCTGTAAATGTACACTACACCTGTGTCCTGTATGTATCATCCTATTCCTATACTGCATTCTTAGTATGGAAGTATAGATCATATCTCTATTTATTATATTTATTTATCTTTTATGCATGCCTGCGTGTGTGTGTGTGCGTGCGTGTGTGTGTGTGTGTGAAAGAGAGATTACATCTTGTTTCAGTTCAAAACACAAAAAAACTGCTCTTGAGCTAATAGCAGGACTCTTATCCTCTAATTAATTTAGATTGTTTAGTCCAATTGCATGTTCTTGATCCCTGATCACAGATTGTTTGAGCCTTATCTACTCTCTGATGCTTAGATCTTATCATTATCTCTGTCACAGCTTCGATTTATTACATTGCCAATGTTTTTCTTATGAATTCGACTCAATCGTGGCTTGCATTTTATCCCGCATTGAGATAGATAGAGAGAGAGACTATATCTTGTTGGACCAATGGCACCTCAACGACCCAGGGAAGAAGAGACAAAATCCAGAAAGAAAAAAAAAAAAAAAAAACATGGGGCCCAGCGGAGAAACCAGAAAAAAGAAGGAAACCGTATGCACGACGCGCGCGGCACGATTCTGGCGTAATCTACATAGATCTCAATACGATTGACGGTCACGAGCAGCGTTGCAATCAAACTACGATTGGAAGAGCTACAGGATTCCAATTTGGACTTCGTTCGGACCGTTGGACTCCTTGTGAGATGCTCTACACAGTGGAGGCTACAAATTCGTGGGCAGAGACACAAACAGATAGTGAGAGGATGAAAAAGTGGTAAGAGGATGAAAATTTGGTGAGAGGTCTCTTGTAGAGGGCTGATTGAGAGCTTGAAAGAAGGATTCGGGATTTCTTGTTGAGAGATACTTGTACAGGGTTGGGAGAGAGTTCAATCTATAAGTTTTTTTTTCATAGTGAAACCTTTTGTATGCCCAAAAAATTGTATTTGTTATCTTTTCTTCTTTCTCTTATGGTATCGACATCGACAATCGACTATTCCGTTTCGCTTCCGCAACAACCGGTATCAGAGCGAGTTGATACCGATCCCAACAACTGGTATCAGAGCCCAGGTTGTCCATGGTTGATCGAGATTCGAAGAAGATGGAGAAGACAAGTGTAATTAAAATGAAAATCAGCAGGTTCGATGGGAAAAGCAACTTCTCCCTCTGGCAAGCGAGGGTGAAATATGTGCTTATGCAGCAAGGACTGATCGACGCTCTCATATGCGAGGAGAGACAAGACACTATAGAGCAGAAGACCTAGAAATAGTTTCAGATGCAGGCGGAAAGCACAATCCGCTTGTACTTGGTGGATGATGTGGTGATCCATGTACTGACAAGTCTTCCCCGACGGTGTTATAGGAGAAGCTGGAGGAGCTGAACATGGCGAAGTCCTCACCAACATCTTGTTTCTTTGGAAGCAGTTCTATCAATTAAGGATGGCCGAGGGACAAAGTGTGTAGGAGCACCTGAGCAATTTCCAGAGGTTCCTCACCGATCTCCTCCGTATCGATGAAAAAGTTGAGGAGAAGACCCGGGCACTTGTATTGCTATAATCCCTACAGTAGTCCTTCGAGTCCTTGGTGACTACTCTTCTAGTGGGAAAAAGCACCATCAAGATGGAGGTGGTGACATCGGTGCTACTTCAGAAGGAGGTTCTCAAGAGGGAGAACCAGACTTTGAGTTAAGGTAGGAACTCAACGTTGGCAGTTTCTGAAGGTGTAGGCGACCGAAGGTGGAGTGACAAAGGATCGCGAGGAGGACGGTCCAAGTCAAAGGATGCCAGCAAGATCAGGTATTTCTGGTGCGATGAGTGGGGCATCGTGTTAGAGATTGCCCGCAGCTCAGGGATTGGTCGATGACTGTTACGGCGGTGGCCGATAGCGGCGACGACAGATACATCAGCGATGTATTCTTGGTATCCGACGAGGTATTCCCTTCTTTCTAGTGGATTTTGGATCTGCATGTCCATGCCATGTTTGTTGAAGGGAGGAGTTGTTTGACTCTCTAGATAGTAGAGATGGTTCTGTCTATATAGCAGATGGATCGAGCTGTGCGATCGCGGGTATCAAGACAGTTAGCTTGAAGGCACATGATGGGACAGTGAAGAAACTGGATGAGGTCCGATGTGTACCCAGTTTTAGCAAGAATCTAATTTTCTTCGGCAAATTGGATTCAAGCGGCTATAGGTGGAGAGCCGGTGATAGAGTCCTAAAGGTTTTGCATGGCAATAGGATTGTTCTGCAAGGAAAAAAGCGTGGAAGTCACTACCTCTTTACAAGGAGTCTAGTACGAGGTGGAGTTCCTAGTGCAGACAGGAGTCCAGTGCAAGGTGGAGCTCCGACAGCAAGTGGATCAGGCACGGGACGCGAGACTTGAGAGGACGACAGGTGACATCGCAAAGTGAAATTCCTATTACCGTAGGAGACTTTCCCGAGCAGGTCTCAGGTCGAGGTGAGCACAGCACATGATGAAGATGGGATTGAGCAGCCTGGCTCAACTCCCATGTTTGCCCATCCATGATCAGGTGACTATCCCAGGGCATGGGGGCATTGGAATCCTTAGAAGCTCTCAAGTCGGGTGAAGGCAGTGCGTTGAGTCGAGGTGGAGGTTATTGGACCAATGGCGCCTCAACACCCCACTTGAAGAAACATCCGCGCGCGACCCATGGAAGAAGAGACGAAACCCAGAAGGAGACCAAAAAAAAAAATGTGGGGCCCAGTAGAGAAACCAGAAAAAAGAAGAAAACTCGTGCGCGCGACGGGCGCGGTGCGATTCTGGCATAATCTGCATGGATCTCAATGTGCATGATTGACGGCCACGAGCAGCATTGCAATCAAACTGCGATTGGAAGAGCTACAGGACTTTGATTTGGACTCCGTTCAGATTGTTGAACTCCTTGTAAGATGCTCTACGCAGTGGAGGCTATAAATTCATGGGCAGAGATATAGACAAATAGTGAGAGGATGAAAAAGTGGTGAGAGGTTTCTTATAGAGGGCTGATTGAGAGCTTGAGAGAAGGATTCGGGGTTTCTTGTTGAGAGATACTTGTACGGAGTTGAGAGAGAGTTCAATCTGTAAGTTTATTTTTCATAGTGAAACCTTTTACATGCCCGAAAAACTGTATTTATTATCTTTTCTTTTTTCTCTTGTGGTATCGACATCGACAATCGATGATCCCGTTTCACTTCCGCAACAACTGGTATCAGAACGAGTTGATATCGATCCCAACACATCTAGTGTTTTCAGAATTGGCTGTGTCAACCATTTCATACAATTGTTAGCATTTTTTTTCTTTGAAATTGCATCAAGAAAATGTTTTTTCATGGCATTATTTGGAATCGATAACATGGAATCTATGTATGAATTGTTTTATTTGTCGATCACCTATGCTCAGAAATGGATGCTTGCAGGAAAATTATGTCCTTCAATGGAGTGTTGGACCGGCGGTGCCTCAACTCCTGCACGACCAACGAAGAAAAAAAAACACACACATGGGGCCCAGCAGAAGGAAACCCAGAAGGAGACAAAATCTGCATGGATCTTAATGCGATCGACGGTCACGAGCAGCGTTGCAATCAAATTGCGATTGGGAGAGCTACAGGACTCCAATTTGGATTCTGTTTGGACCGTTGGACTCCTGACGAGATACTCTACGTAGTGGAGGCTACAAATTCATGGAAAGAGACACAGACAGAGAGAGGAGGATGAAAAAGTGGTGAGAGGTTTCATGTAAAGGGCTGATTGAGAGCTTGAGAGAAGGATTCGGGGTTTCTTGTTAAGAGATACTTGTACGGGGTTGAAAGAGAGTTCAATCTATAAGTTTATTTTTTATAGTGAAATCTTTTGCATGCTTGAAAAAAAATGTATTTGTTATCTTTTCTTCTTTCTCTTGTGGTATCGACATCGATAATCAACGATCCTGTTCAGCTTCCGCAACAACCGATATCAGAGTAGTTGATACCGATCCCGACAACTGATATCAGAGCCCAGGTTGTTCGTGGTTGATCGAGATCGAAGAAGATATAGAAGACAAGTACAATTAAAGTGGAGATCAGCAGGTTCGATGGGAATAGCAACTTCTTTCTCTAGCAAGCGAGGGTGAAAGACGTGATTATCCAGCAAGGGCTAATCGATACTCTCATATGCGAGGAGAGACCAGACACCGTAGAGCAGAATATCTGGAAATGGTTTTAGATGTAAGCGATAAGCACAATCCGCTTGTACCTGGCGGATGATATGGTGATCCATGTACTGAACGAGTCTTTCCCGATGGTGTTGTGGAAGAAGCTGAAGGAGCTGTACATGGCGAAGTCCCTCATCAACACCTTGTTCCTTTGGAAGCAGTTCTATCAATTACGGATGGCCGAGGGACAAAGTGTGCAGGAGCACCTTAGCAATTTTTAGAGGATCCTCACTGATCTTCTCAGTGTCGGTGAAAAAGTTGAGGAGAAGACCCGGGCACTTGTATTGCTATCATCCCTACCGCAGTCCTTCGAGCCCTTGTGATTGCTCTTCTAGTGAGAAAGAGCACCATCAAGATGGAGGAGGTGACATCGGCGCTACTTCAGAAGGAGGTTCTCAAGAGGGAGAACCAGGCATCGAGTTCAGGTGGGAACTCAGTGTTGACAGTTTCTGGAGGTGCAGGCGACCGGAGGCGAAGTGACAAAGGATCGCGAGGAGGACGGTCCAAGTCAAAGGATGCCAGCAAGATCAGGTATTTTCGGTGCGATAAGTTGGGGCATCGTGTCAGAGATTGCCCGCAGCTCAGGGATCAAATGAGGGCTGCTACGGCGGTGGCCGATGGCGGTGATGATGGATGAGCAATGTACTCTTGGTATCCAATGAAATATCCCCTTCTTTCCAGTGGGTTTTGGATTCTGCCTGTCCATACCATGTTTATTGCAAGGAGGAGCTGTTTGACTCTCTAGACAGTAGAGAGGGTTCTATCCACATAGCAGATGGATCGAGCTGTGCGATCGCGAGCATCGGGACAGTCAGCTTGAAGACACATGATGGGACAGTGAAGAAACTGGGTGAGGTCCGATGCATACCCAGTTTTAGCAAGAATCTAATTTCCCTCAGCAAATTGGACTCAAGCGGCTACATGTGGAGAGCCGGTATGGAGTCCTAAAGGTATTGCACGGCAATAGGATTGTTTTACAAGGAAAGAAGCATGGGAGTCACTACCTCTTGACAAGGAGTCCAGTATGAGGTGGAGTCCCTAATGCAGACAGGAGTCTAGTGCAAGGTAGAGCTCTGACAGTAGGTGGATCGAGCACGGAACATGAGTCTCGGGAGGACGACAGGCGACGTCGCAAAGTAAAGTTCCTATTGCCACAGGAGACTTTCTCGAGCAGGTCTTATATCGAGGTGAGCACAGCACATGACGGAGATGGGATCAAGCAGCCTGGCTCGACTCCCATGTTTGCCCATCCATGATCAGGCGATTGTCCCAGGGCATGGGGGCATTAGAATTCTTAGATGCTCTCAAGTCAGGTGAAGGCGGTGCATTGAATCGAGGTGGAGGTTGTTGGACCAGTAGCGCCTCAACTCCCGCGCGACCCATGAAGAAAAAAAAATACACACGTGGGGCCCAATAGAAGGAAACCCAGAAGGAGACAAAATCTGCACTGATCTTAATACAATCGATAGCCACGAGCAACGTTGCAATCAAACTACGATTGTGAGAGCTACAGGACTCCAATTTGGATTCTGTTTGGACCGTTGGACTCCTGGTGAGATACTCTATGCAGTGAAGGCTACAAATTTATGGACAGAAATACAGACAAAGAGAGAAGGATGAAAAAGTGGTGAGAGGTCTCTTATAGAGGGCTGATTGAGAGCTTGAGAGAAAGATTCAGGGTTTCTTGTTGAGAGATACTTGTACAGGGTTGAGAGAGAGTTCAATCTGTAAGTTTATTTTTTATAGTGAAATATTTTGCATGCCCGAAAAAAATTGTATTTGTTATCTTTTTTTCTTTTTCTTGTGGTATCGACATCGACAATCAACGATCCTGTTCCGCTTCCGCAACAACCGGTATCAGAGTAGTTGATACCGATCTCGACATGGAGAACTCATGAGACTGGCAGGAATGACTGTAAGACTTATAGTGGATGACTGCTTTCTTGTGACACGAAGAAGAAATGATTAATTTGAAATTATCTAGCTTACTCTTAGAGTGTCCATGATAGAACAACGGTTCTATAGGATTCGTTCTGAAGTCCAAATTAATTAGTTATTTTATTATGGCATCTTACATTTATAAATGTACATTGATTCAAAGCAAAGTCCAATGCCTTTGGCTTGACTTATGAGCTGGTTATCCGTTGCAGATAGTAGATTACGGTGTTCACAAGCTATGGGACTACAAGATTTTTGGGAAGAGGCGGAATGATCATGTTGAGCTTCATCTTTTAGTTGTAACTGAACCATCAAAGCCTCTGAAAACTACTGATCATGTCTGTCTTCAAATTATCATCTTGTTTTCTGCAGTTCTAACATTCAACTTGGGATGCTTGAAATATTTTCTTCTGTTTTTTAATCACTGAAGGTTTTCATAATGCTATCTTTTCTTGAAATAGTATTCAATTTTCTGAATTATATTCCACTGTGCACGTCCATCGTATACTTTAATAAACTTAGCCCATCAAGAGAGCTTTCTCTTTACTTCTATCTTTCAATGTCCCATTTCTCCATTCTTTATGTTCACATCTCTATGCATATGTCTTGCCTTTTCTTCCCTTTTTCATCCTCTTTTTCCTTCTTTCTTGTAGTGGATTCTTTTTCCTCGTGCTTTTAGACCAAATTATGAATGCCCATCATATGCAATGTACTATATATTTGCGCACATCCATGAACAAGTCTCTATGGTTGTTGTTTTTTTTATCCCAACAAAGTTATTTTATGTGGAGTTTTATATCCTGAAGCCGGCACTTTGTCAGGCTTCAGATAATATGGAAATTCATGGATGAAAAACTTGTCAGATATGAAAGTGGTGCTGAAGCCCTGCTTGGTTTGTCTATATAGAATTTATAACTGAATTGTGCATGCGGTCGATCTTCGTAGCAAGATATTAATATTCTCTACTGATTACGTAATAGGATTTGAATATGGAAATCTTGTGGATTTCAAGTTTTGCAGTTTAATTTTGATACTCTCCTCTTATTATTCTGCGGTCAGTTTTTGGAATGCAGTGCTACTGGAAAATTATTGTTAAAAGTCGATATATTTGTTGCAACAGAACCGCATGTCAGTATTAATTACTCATAGTTGTACGATGGAAGATAATGTAATGGAGTTATAAACTGCATCTTTAAGCTATTATAGACAATATTCTTTCATAGAAGACTTGTTTAAAAGCATTTCCTTTCTTTAAAAATTTTATTCAGAGGCCCAAAGTCGCTCAGACCGGTCGCCATGATTATGTTGCCCTTCATATTCTAATTTTTATCGGTTCTTTTTCTTATGATCAGCTGCCGAGACCGCATGAAATCCTAGGATTATTATATAGGAGTCTTCTGACTGTGAACAACTATTGTCTTGAAAGAGAAAGGGAATGGTGCTTTGTTTGTTTGCAGTGGTGGAACTTGCTTAAAACTGATGGATCCATTCTTGTTTCTTTTGATGTCTCATTTATATTTTGATCAAAGAGCAGGCCTGAACCAACTTTTTAATCACCAAGAGTTCCCAATTAGCTAGCTATAGGGAAGTGACACGACTTTTCCAGAATTAGCTGCAAGGAAGGATAGAAACTCAGGCGAGTTATCTCAAATGAACAGAATATAGAAGGTAGCAGCATTGCAACTGCCATCAACTAGTTTATTCCCTCTACTAGCTCAACACAAATAGTATATATCAAAAGTTTGAAGTAGAAGTAATGAACAAAAGTATTGCAGAGGCGCATGATTTCTATTCTATCCATATGTAAGAAAGTAGCTTTCCACTACTTTCTCATACTTTTTCTTCTTTTTGTACGGAGTATAATTATAATACTCCCAGTTGATCACATTTATTGGACTGGTAGAATCAATTAATGGGTTACCGAAAAGGCAGCAGGAAATACATGCATGAAGTTGTAGGTTTAGGCCCATGGAGGTTGGTTTGTGGAGGAGAGTGGCTGGAGGTAACAACCAACCATGCTAACTGAAGAGATGAAAACCTCATTCAAAGCTTCCACCATGAGTACAGAAAGTGGGAGTAAAACGTTATCATTGGTTGATGAGAAAGTTTCTGTGATATATATGGAGAAGTAGCGGAGGCTACAGGTGATGTATAAAGCCCAACAGTAGTGGTGAAAAAAGTCCCTGTGCTGCATGTGGGGAAGAAGTGCACTGCAAGACATCATCTGCTCTATGCGAGCCTATTCGTTCTGCCTCTCTGTTGCCTAACTGTCACCATTATTACCATCACTAACACTGAACTGGTATAAAATGTTTCATGTCGGGAGTTTCTACCATCTGCTCTCATCAAAAAAAAACTTGATAGGAAGTAGTTTGGTGTTTGCAATGGGGGTCTTCTCGAGGAGGACCCCTTGCTATGGTTTCCTGTTTGTTGCTTCCACCCAATTCTTCACCATAGCACTCTGCTTGGCCACCGGTTCGATGCATTCCAAAGAACGTGCACCGTCGTCACTTGATACCAACAATGTTACTTCCACCACCAGCAGCAGTAATGGCATCGGCATTCAAGCACAACTGCACCATGCGCATGCGAGGATTCACAAGTACAAGCAAGTAGGTGGCGGTGGCGGAGGAGGAGGTGGTGGTGGTGGTGGTGGTTGGGGTTATGGCTGGGGATGGGGTAGCATGGGTGGCGGGGGCGGTGGAGGTGGCGGCGGTGGAGAAGTCCGTGGTCGATGCTGGTGGAGATGTGAAGAAGGTGGGGAAGGAGGGAGTAGGGGAGGGAGACACCACGGGCACGGGCATGGAGTTAGAGGAGGAAGGGGACATGGACCAAGTTATAGCTCAAGCTTGTACCGGGTAGGGGAGTATGCAAGGTGTTCCGGCAAAGGACGGTGCGGTGGGATGAAGCTGCTGTGTCCCATGCACTGCGATGGTCCATGCTTCTATGACTGCGAGAGCAACTGCAGGGCTCACTGCAGATTCTAACGAAGAAAAAAGCGACATGGCTAGTTTTATGTTCCATGCGTGCGTGGTGTTTCTTTGCGTACTTCCACTTGTTTGGTCGTTAGATGACCTGATTGACTTTGGGTTTGAGGTTTTTTTTTTTTTTTTTTGGGCGGTCGCTAATTATTTTGATGTGGGGTCTTTTAGTGCTTTAGCTCCCTTGTCGTTGAGATCATTGATTGGTTTTTGGTTATTTTTGCAGTCATCTAACTGCAACGTGTTTTTTTTTTTTTTTTTAACGGATAATTCAACCAATATTTTTGGTATGAATATATTCAAAAAAAAATTAAAAAAATATAATCCCTGAAATCTATAGGCATTTCATTAAAGTGGATCTACAGCACCTGTCCCATATGGGTGGCAACAAAGGATACAACCCAATTCGCTACCGTATTGACTTTCCTGAACATATGCCTGACAACAAAGAAAAACAACCCGGCAACAAAAGAGCAATATCGTGGATCATAAGATGAGCAGGAGCAGCACGAACTGTCCCCTTGATCCACGAAATAACCGTAGCAGAGTTTTCCTCAATAATAAGATGATCACACTGGAAAAACCGACAGGCATACCGAATCCCTGCCCAAGCCGTCGTAAGCTCTACCTGGGGGAAGGAAGACTCGACCAGATGGCAATCCCCAGTGGCAATAATGCCCAAGCCAGAGCCCCGGATCACAAAAGTAGCCCTACCCTCAGATCCTCTCACACTCCCATCAAAGTTGACCTTGACATATCTCGAAGGAGGGGCCTCCGAAGAAATAAATACCCTCCGAGATGCTCTAAGAGCAAAACCGGAATCCAAGATCTCCGTGAATGCCGTAGTTACTGTGTGGAACTCCATATGGGCCCGGGCTCTCTCAGCCAAAACTCTAGTGGAGCACCTCGAGGAACTGAAGACAAGAGCATTCCAAGAAAGCCAAATGTGATAAGCCATATAAGCAGGAAATCCAAAGCTGGAGGAGGTAGAATGTGACCTCGGAAAGTCCAAGAAGACAGCCACCAGATCCTCCGAATGGCCAAGAATGAAGTCCAACCCCACTGCCGTCCAAACTCGCCTGGCCCTCGGACAAATGAATAACACGTGCTCTATGATCTCTATATTTGCATCACAGGTTGGGCAGGAGAGAGGATGCCGAATCCCTCTAGTAGAGAGGAGAGCCCTGGTAGGGAGGCGACGCCACGCAACTTTCCACAAGAAGAGGGCCACCCTGGGATGCACTCATAGGGACCAGATCCATCCAATCTGACAACTCCTCTACGACTCCACACTGAACATAGGATACAAGTCCGACAAAGGAGCTCTACTCATAACAGAAGACCTCCATACATGAACATCTGTATAGGGATGGGCAGGCAGAGCAATGAAAAGGACCCTAGCTCCCATGATGATCCCAAAGGTTCGAATAACCAAAGTAGAACTCCACTGTGAGCCATCAGTAGATAAGAGGTTAGCAATTGTCCTGATGTCATAACCATCCATAGCAATAAAGGTAGGCCACCGGGCTAAGGGGACCTCCAAGATCCATGGATCATCCATAAATCTGATCAATCTACCATCTCCAATGACCCATCTCATCTAGGAAATAACAACGAAGCCATCCATCTTATCTCTCTCCAGATGACTGAACCTTGGCAAGCTGTACCAATCTCACCATCCACCACCGAGGGCAGGGGACCATAATGAATCCTCATCATAGAAGTCCACATGCTCTCCGGACCCAACATAAATCTAAAAATATGCATAGCGATCAAGGCCTCCCTCGTCACCCTTAAGGAATGGATACCAAGGCCACCAACCCAAGGCGGCTGACAGACCATACTCCATCCCAGCAAGTAAACTCCCTGCTGAGTACTCGAAGATGACCAAGAAAGGAACAGATGTTTGTTCCATCTTAAGGATAATAGACTAGGTAATGATAGCATTAGAGAGCAAGAACATCAGAAGAGAAGTGAGGACTGACCTAATCAAGGTTAACCTACCCATGGAAAAGAGGGCTCTACCTTGCTGCCCTCCACTCTCTCATGATAGCATGGACCACCCTATGACACTCCGAGCTACGCAATCTCCCACATAAGATAGGAACTCCCAAGTACTGAAGGCATCCATCTTGAACAACAATCCCCAGAATCCCCTGAATCAAGTGCCGTAACCAGATAGGAGTCTTCGGGATAAAATGGACCTCCGATTTATAAAGATTCACCTTTTGACCCGAAGACACACAATAATGCTCCATCACCATCCTAAATCCCACCGTCGTCGCCAGAGAGGCTTGGCCCATGAGGAGGCAATCATTTACGAACAACAAATACCAGATCGGAGAAGCACAAAGAGCAGGACAATACGGCTAAATAGCCGACTTCCACACCACCGCTCATAAAGCTCGCAAAAGAGAATCAGCATATAAGATAAACAAATAAGGGGAGAGAGGGCAACCTTGGCGAAGACCAACAATAAAGTAAAATAAATCCGAAGGAATCCCATTGATGAGAATAGCATAAACATGATTAGTAATACAAGCCATAATTCGGTCTACCCAGACCTAATAGAATCCAAAATTGCCCAAAGCATACTCCAAAAAGCTTCAGTGCATCCGATCATAGGCTCTCTCCATATCAAGCAAGATGGCCATCAAAGCCCGCCTAGTAGGGGCTCTCCGAAGATCATGCATAAACTTCTGTGTTATAAGAATGTTGTCAGAGATACACCGATCCCCAACAAAAGCCTCCTGCTCAGGAGAAATAAGTTTAGGAAGAATGGACTTCATCCTGTTAGCCAAACATTTGGCATATAATTTATACAAAATGTTACATAAGCTGATAGGCCTGAAGTGACTCAGCTCAGACACATCAAGATGCTTTGGAACAAGAATGACAAAGGTCTGCTTTCAAGTATTAGGCATATAGCCAATAGCAAAGAATTCCTGCATAGCTGAGACAACCTCTCTCCAAATGATACACTAATACCTCCTGAAGAATAATGGAGGAAATTCATCAGGCCCCTCTGCTTTGTCCTCCTCCATAGACCAAAGAACAGACAGGATCTCCTCAGTAGAAATGGGGCTGAGCAGTTGACCATTCTCATCCATAGAAACCTAGGTCTCGGGATGAGGGGAGTGAAAGAAAGGGGGTTCCTCCATGGGCCCCGCCCATATAGAGAAAAAGGAGAAATCTCCCACCTAACCTCGTCCGCATCCTCCAACCACCTCCCCTTCGAAGATCGCAGTGCCCTGATGCGGTTCCTATGTCTACGAACAACTGTGGTTTGATGAAAGAATCGGGTATTCCTATCCTCCCTTCAACCACTGCACTATGAATTTTTGTCTCCACATAGTCTCTTGTTGGCTCAGAAGGGCATGATGCAAAGACATGAAGTGTCGAAGAGCAGCCAAATCTACATCACCCGGACCCCCTTCCCTCTCCTCCCTCTCCTAAAGAGCAGAAATGGAAGTCTCTACAGAAGTCAAGATAGAGGATAAATTCCCAACCTCCTCTTTGTTCCACCTGAGAAGACGGCACTTCAGCAAGGAAAGCCTACGGAAAATCTAATACCGCATATCCTCCCGAATAGGTAACCTCCAAACCTTCCTGACTATATCCCAAGAACTAGGATAAACTAGCTAAAATTTTTCGAATCTGAAAGGAGCAGATACAAAAGTAGTGAGAAGGACTGGACAGTGGTCAGATGTGATCCTCGGGAGATGACGAACCTGATGGTCAGGGTGCAGGAGAAGCCAATCTGGAGAAGCAAATATCCTATCAATGCATTCCCAGACTCTGGATGCCCCCGTTCTATTATTACACCAAGTAAAATGGGGCCCCACAAATCCCATTGATATAGCCGTTACGCTGACATGGCGTGTCTTAGGTTCCGCCGGACGTGGTCCGAACCACGTGGATTTTTTCGGCGAGCGAGATCGGACTCGGTCGAGGTCGAGCAAGGCATTCCTGCTCCTTCGCCAGTTGGCACCCGGAGACGGGTCCACCTCGGCCGAAGTCGAGCACTCCTTTGCCGCTCCGCCAAGTGTCCGCCCAGGAGGGGTCCACCTCGGCCGAAGCTGGCGGCCCCCTGCTCCCTCGTCGGGTGGAGCCTGGAGATGGTTCCACCTCGGTCGAGGTCGAGCCGAGCCCTCCTGCTCCTTCGCCAGATGGCACCCGGATACGGTTCCACTTCGGCCGAAGTCGAGCACTCCTCTGCCGCTCCGCCAGGTGTCCGCCCAGGAGGGGTCCACCTCGGCCGAAGCTGGCGGCCCCTTGCTCCCTCGTCGGGTGGCGCCCGGAGATGGGTCCACCTCGGCCGAAGTCGAGCCGGGCCCTCCTGCTCCTTCGCCAGATGGCGCCTGGATACCGGTCCACTTCGACCGAAGTCGAGCACTCCTCTGCCGCTCCGTCAGGTGTCCGCCCAGGAGGGGTCCACCTCGGCCGAAGCTGGCGGCCCCTCGCTCCCTCGTCGGGTGGCGCCCGGAGACGGGTCCATCTCGGTCGAAGTCGAGCCGGGCCCTCCTGCTCCTTCGCCAGATGGCGCCCGGATACGGGTCCACCTCGGCCAAAGTCGGGCACTCCTCTGCCGCTCCGCCAGGTGTCCGTTCAGGAGGGGTCCACCTCGGTCGAAGCTGGCGGCCCCTTGCACCCTCGCCGGGTGGCACCCGGAGACGGTTCCACCTCGATCGAGGCCGAGCCGGGCCCTCCTGCTCCTTCGCCAGATGGCGCCCGGATACGGGTCCACCTCGACCGAAGTCAAGCACTCCTCTGCCGCTCCGCCAGGTGTCCGTCCAGGAGGGGTCCACCTCGGTCGAAGCTGGCGGCCCCTTGCTCCCTCGCCGTGTGGCGCTTGGAGACGATTCCACCTCGGCCGAGGTCGAGCCGGGCCCTCCTGCTCCTTCGCCAGATGGCGCCCGGATACGGGTCCACCTCGGCCGAAGTCGAGCACTCCTCTGCCGCTCCGCCAGGTGTCTGTCCAGGAGGGGTCCACCTCGATCGAAGCTGGCGGCCCCTTGCTCCCTCGCTGGGTGGCGCCCGGAGATGGTTCCACCTCGGCCGAGGTCGAGTCGGGCCCTCCTGCTCCTTCGCCAGATGGCGCCGGGATACGGGTCCACCTCGGTCGAAGTCGAGCACTCCTCCTTCGCTCCGCCAGGTGTCCGCCCAGGAGGGGCCCACCTCGGTCGAAGCTGGCGGCCCCTCGCTCCCTCGTCGGGTGGCACCCGGAGACGGGTCCACCTCGGCCGAGGTCGAGCCGGGCCCTCCTGTTCCTTCGCCAGATGGCGCCCGGCTATGGGTCCACCTCGGTCGAAGTCGAGCATTTCTCTGTCGCTCCGCCATGTGTCCGCCCAAGAGGGGTCCACCTTGGCCGAAGCTGGCCCTGCATAGTGAGGCCTCCGAGAAATGGGGGCGCGAGTTTCAAAATCGCCACTCGGGTAGCGCGCACCGTGCCTCGCGAGGAGCACCGGTACGGTCCGCAGTGACGCGCGGAACCTTGTTTACATCGGCCCGACGGGTTCCGCAACCGAGAAGCGGAGTCCTGGCAGGCAGGAGCCAGCGACGGACATCGTCGATGCCTGGAAAGGAGAGCACCCGCGCTCGGCCCAAGGCCTCGCCAGTATCTTCCCTCTCCCCTTTTTCTCGCTGGGCTTGGCAAGCAAGACAAGGAGGTCACCGGGTTCCTGGACCCGAAGGGGAAAGGAAGGAGGAGAGAGAGAGAGGAAAAAGTAAAGGCTGAGAGGGAGCCTCCCGGGGGGGGAGCCGGAGGCAATGTGATGGGATAAAAGGATGGGAAGAGCGGATAGCCAGGTAAGTGGAAAAAAGGCAGGGAAAAAGAAGGCATCGAGAGAAGGATTCAGGGACCCGAGAGGAGTCCTTCGGCGTGAGCTCGATGAAGGAGCTGGGCCCAATTTCCACTCTTCCTAAGACCTCTTTTGTTAAGATCTTCTCTAAGTCTGGGGCTCCTTCAGGGACCCACCTTAGGGATTCTGTTCCATCTCGCCGTTCTCTAACTTGACCGTCGGAGCTCCCTCGCCGGGACCCTCGACCAGGATTTCTGACCTTGTTTTGCAGAACCGGAAGCTCGGAGACCTCGAGGTGAGACGGTCTGAGACTGGTACTAGCTTTGAAGCTATAGGCCGCGACGGTGAGATCGGCAACACCCATATCCACCAGACCATTAGCATATAAAAATTGGGCAAATTCCCTAGAAGCAACATCCTCCATAAAGGTCCTACCTCCTCTCTTATCCTCCGTAACAAACACACAATTAAAATCCCTTGCAACCACTATAGGAATATCCTGGTCTATCAAAGCAGAAATTTCTTGCCAGACAGTTCTCCTTTTCCTATAATTAGTACTTGCATAAACCCCAGACAACAACCAAGTTGGCCCATAATTTTTTGAAATGATAATGGACACCTATTGAGAACATTGGTTGAACATGTCCACCCTTGCTACCCCCTATGCCATACAACAATGATACCTCCCGAGAACCCCTGAGATTCAATTACAAAGCAACTCCAATCTCCCTGAATTCAGCATCGAAACCGATCCAATGCAGGCCCGGATTGCCTAGTTCCTAACAATACCACATATCAGGATTATATAATTGCCCAAAGCGGCAAAAGGTAGAGTAAAATGAGGGCTTCCCCGCACCCCTCACATTTTATACCATAATCTTCATAAAAACAAGAAGGAGATAAAGATAACAGTCCAATCTAATCTTCCTTCCCCATGGGCTTGGAACCCCCAATCCCTCTTGCAAACAAAGCATTTTTTAACTGCTTCGCGATCTCATAATGGCTAGATTTTCCTTCCTCAGCAGGCCCCATAGCATCCCCTTGTTCTGGACTCCCCCTTCCCCCACTAGCCAACTTTCCCCTTCCATGTATCACTGTAGAAGACCCAGCACAAGACTCCGGTTCCTCCTAGATAGTGGAGTGGATCACCGATCCCACAGCCTCCTTCAACACGGTAGCAAGCTACTCACTCTAGTCTATGCCCTTCTTACCAGAGACTGAAAAAGTGGCAGAAACATGGGTTTCGATTACTCCCTCCGACTTCTGCACCTAAGCAGTAGACCCACCATCACTTTGAGAAATAGGCCTTCGGTTAACAACAACATCCTCAAAAGACATCAGAGGTTCTTCGCCCATAACTTCCCCACCTCCCACCATAGTGACCGGTAATCTATCCACAAAATCCAATCCCCCTTCCACAGTGCCACAAACAATAGAGGAAACAGAGGAAGCCAAAACCATAGAAGAACCGGTAGCAGAAGAAGAGTGCTTAGGCCTCACAAGACCACCCTCATCCCGACCCCCACCTAGGTACAGAGAAGAGGAGCAGATCTGATTGGAGAACAAAACATAACTGGTCACTGGAGAAAACAACTGTTGCTTCCCTTGAACCGGAGATGTCAGATTGGCAACGTCGAGCTTCGGAGGGCTTCTCACCCTCTTTAGAGACCCTGAAGCAAGGTTGGACATCAGCACATCTTGTGGCCCCACTTTTTCATCATCACTAGCCTCCATCTTGTCCCTAAGCAAGCCGAGAGCAGAGAAACCCTTCCCAGCTATTGAGTCCTCCCTTGATGGCTCATCCCCAGTGAAACTCGGAGACAGGTGCCACACCACTTTTGTTAGTTTTTGCTAGCCATCTGAGTCCGACGGTGAGTTCAGGGGAGAAGAAAAGTTTCACGAGGAACCCAGAGGAGGGGAAGAGGAGCATGGATTCGAAGACTTAGGGCACCCTTCTTTGGACTTCTCCTGATCTCTTCCACCTTGCACGGGAACCCTAGGGGCACGAGGTTGCCGGACACGGGAGGTCACCAGCCATGGACCAAGTTTGGGTTGGCCTCCCCCAGCTGACCTACCAGACTCCTGCACCAGAGGGCATGGACGGTCCATGGAACCCTCTTCCTCATCAATGACTACGCTATCCAACAGCACCCGGCCATGACCTTTCTCCGGAATGGACGAATCTACAACAAATCTATAAGCTTCCTCTCCGTGACCCATTCTACCGCCCCGGAAGCACACCTTCGATAAGTTTTCGTACTGGAACTGCTACCAGAAAAGGTTGTTCCTCCCTCGTAGAAGAACCTCCGGTAACAGAGGTTTACTTGACTCCAGTTCAACCTTTACCCTTGCATACCCGAAACTTCTTCAGATTTTCGGTGAAGTCGTCGATGAGTAAGGGTTTTCCGACCTTCGCTGTAATAATCATCAGGGCATTTGATGACCAGAACTCCACCAGCAACTCCGACAGTCTCAACCACACTACAGTTCTTCGGATCGGACTTCGACTTGGAGAAAAGTCCGGTCGCCACGGCTCCACCGCCAGCAGCTACCTGACAACGAACCAGGGCCTCCCACCCGAGCCAGAGCACAGTCCCCTTCATTCTTAAACCGAACAACCAAATGATCTTCAGTAAAAGCAAAAACCTCTGGCTCATCCTCAAGCTTCAGCTTGAGCTTGAACTTCTAGCCATCTAACCGGCTGGCACCCGATGTCCCAGACTCCGCACGAAGACTGCCTTGTGTTCCCACAGTCTCCGGAACTCCTCCACGTCACTACAGTGAAATAGGGATATGCTGACGCTTTTTTTAACCTTTACCGATGCTTTTAAGCATCACTAAGAAATCTCCCGATGCTTCTGGAAGCATCGCAAAAGCGTCGCCTATATAAGCGTGGAGACGCCACTGCTGACGCTTTTGAAAAGCATCGGCATTTTCGACGCTTTTTAAAAGCGTCGGTAGGTAGCGATGCTTTAAAGCATCGCCAGTTCCAAAACTAGCAACACATTAAAGCATCGACAGATTTATTATTTTTTTAAAAAAATTAAACTGCTATACTACCTATATACGTACATACAACACAACCTGTATATATTATCAAAATGAAAATATTAAACCTTTATCAAGTCCAACATACACAAACAAATAAAACATTAAAACCTGTATCACACCCAACATACACAAACACAAACGAATAATAAAAAGTTATATATATATATATATATATATATATATATAAGAATCAATACAAGTTCAAATACACAAAAAGACATACAAAAATAATAAAAAAAAAGCTGGCATCACTGATCCGCGGAAGGCTGGTCATCGTCAGGTCTGCGACTCGGAGATGCACCAGGAACCTACAAGATATACATCAGAAATTATGATACATACATTATATATATTCTTAATTATTAGATACATACAAAATTAAGAAATAATTACTTACCTGAGATGACAGAACATATGCAGCACAGATGTAACATGTTCTAACTGAGATCTAATGGTCTGCATCTCTGCTTTGTCTGCATCATGCTCTGCTCTGTCTGCATCACGTGTCTGTCGGAGCTCTGATATCTCCTCCTGGAGTCGACGAACATATGACTGATCATGACTCTCTCTAGTATCCCGAGTATATCTACTCACCTCAGATAAAGTAAGTAGGGATAACTCCAATCCCATAACCCATCACTCGTCCAGGACGCTCTGGTCCCATCAACTCTGAGAATACCTCGGCCTCGATGCAACTGCTCTGAGTAGATGATGTACCCTCGCCAGCACGCTCGCAGATCATAGAGGTAGCCCTATCCTATATTTTATAAAAAATACATATATCAATACTTAATAAAAATATAAATATAAATCATGATATAATATAAATAAAAAAATTACATATATCTCTAGACTCCTCTCGAACAAAACTACCATCCTGGTGAACGTGAGTCATCTGATAGAGCTCCACCTCACCAGGCTCCCTCCCCTGCTGATCAGCCTATATAAAGAATAAATATTATAAAAAAATTTAAAATAACACATCTTATACCCCCGTATCATGATACATGGCACATGCATGATACATGATGATACATGATGTTAAAACTAAAAGTGTACTAAAAGTATTATGGGATGAGAAACATACAAACTCATGCCTGAACCGTGCATAACTCTTGGACCCCGCTATGTGAGGAACAGACTGAGCTGCTTGTGCAGCTCTACCAATAGCAGAATATGTCTACAAAATAAAATTAAAACTATGTTAGATATTGTATATATATAATTATGACAAGTGAAAATTAATAAATTTCGAAGTGTTTGATGATGCTACATAACCTATGCCCTCTCGGAGAACCAATAGTGCATCAGCTCCCTCCACTGATGAGGGTGAACATCAGGAGGACAGGTAGCTGCAACCTGCTCCTCTGTCCTACCCTCTCGCATGTAGTCTCCCTTCAACTTCGTCCTATATTCTTTCCACTTACGATTGAGAGACTTAAGCACAAAATCAGAAGTATCTGGAGGGAGAACGAACTTGCTCTACAATTTAAATAAATAATAAAATATGTATTAAATGAAATAAGCAATTCAATTATTAAAAATCTAAGATATAAAATAATATATCAATTTTTTTATCTGTACAACTCGAAGCATCTTTACTTTATAAGCAGGAAGCATGTCATTTTACTTCGAATAATTCAGGGGATATAGCTGACCCGGTGTGCTACTGTCCCCAGAAAGCTAGTCAACAAGCTAGCAGCTTTTTTAATAGGCTGCCCTAGCTTGTTGCACTCTATCACTATCCTCTCACCCTCAGGTAACTGCCACATATCATGGACTAGTATGGGTCCTCGTCTACTCCTGAGTCTCCCGGATCCATCTACAAAAAAAAATATAATATTGTATATCAAAACTATTGCATATGTATGAATTGAAATGAGATAGAATTATTAAATTACGTACCATGTATCTGTATGTCATCACAATAGGCTCGTCATCAGGATGATCCATAGGAGGATCATGATGTGCGGACTCGGAGGGAATGGCATCGTCCTGAGATGTAGAGGTTGTAGCATCGGCCTGATGTGCAGAAAGATAGGGACTGGCATCAGACCGATGTGAATATGATCGACTGCCCTCGGGCTGCTGTGCTGAAGAACCAGCCTCGATCTGGGAAAACTGAAGCTGTACATCTGATAATCGCTTCCTTCGAGGCATGGTGTACCTAACCTGCATTATTTAAAAACAAGTTAGTCAACATTATAATCAAATTATAACGTAAATGAATAACAGTTTAAAAGATAACATAATCAAACATGCAAAAATGTAAACCATCTTATAAACTAACTGAAATAAACAAATATTTATAAGAACAAAATAAATTTATAAAATAAGTTTATTCAATAGATCAATTATAATATTATTAAATGTACCCTATCACCAACTAATAGGTAAAGATGTCCTATCCCATTCAAGAATTGCATTAATTATATAGATCATTTACAGTAACCAAAGGATACGCAATAAAAGTTTCAAAAAAATCTCGACAGCATTTCTCCTTAGTTCTCCCCATACAAATAAATATGTATGAGGAGAACTAAAAGAAAATGCTATCCGAAATATATCTGGAACTCTATCTGTACCATTTGATTACTGTAAGCACCTATAAAATTATTTTCAATTCTCAAACTGTCAAAACTAGACATTCAATTGACCACTGTACATATTTCTTCCATCCGTACAAACAATAAATAATTATACGGATGCTGTAGAATATGTACTTTAATCAATTGACGGGTCTATGTTTCTATGCAATGAAAGTTTTTTAAAAAATAATTAAAAAATCATAATTGATCGTAACAAAGGTACATGTTCAGTAAGATGCAAGACAAAAATAAAATAAATACCGAGAAGTTTTGTTCAATCATAGGTGTTCTCACAAAAAAATTGAGGGCAGCAAACAACGAAGAGTTGATTAAGGGTATTGGATAGTTGGTTGTTGCCAAACATGCCCACTAAATTCAGTTTGTTGATGACATTATAATTTTTGGCCAAGTTGATAAGTCTAGCATCAAAATGTATAGGATGCTCGTCATACATTATTTTGTGATATATGTTATGTCAGTATGTGCATATAATTCATATGCAACAATTCAATATTATTATATCTTACTTCAAATCACATTTTCTCATGCTTCCAACCTGACCAACTCTATCTCATACAACCCTAAAATCTCAAGAATGAAAGTTATGTGAGCTATGTTACCAACTCTATCATCATACCAACTTCTGAGTTTTTTTGTTAGCTCTCGATCTATCATATTAGTTGTTGAATATACTCATAATCTGGTTTCCAAACTCAAGTTAACATCTATAGTATTATCTTAAGTTTTAGAGGGGGTTAGCATGATTTTAAACATCAGATAATAATTAACATGATTTTAGAAATTGCATAACTTTTCATATCACGTTGTAATATTTATTTATTAACATGATCCTATATTGGTTTATGTTATTTTTCTTGTATAGAATTTATATAGCAGTATGTATTATTCCTGGGATGTACCAAATATGATAGAATGAAAAGATAAAATCCCCCCTCTCTTGTTCTTTTTTTTTTTTTCCAAATGTTTTAACAATATTCACCTAGAAAAGGGGTCAACACTATAGCCAAAGGGCTATTCCATGAAAACCTTGTAACACCAATTTGATTGTGGCATTTTAACATCTATTAATTACCTGCTTCTGATTCATTATATGTTATATCCATGACATCAAATGTAGTTGTGTCAAATATATAAAATACTAGCCATGCAACATATAAATGACATCGCTTTGGACCTAAAGTAAACACCACCAATAGATTATATTAAGGCGCGCGTGCTATGTCTTCGCAAGCAATCCATAATTGAATTTTAAACACCGGTCTTCATCATCTAATCATCAACCACCATCATCATATAATTTTAAAAGTGTAAGATGTCATCAACATCATTATATAAAATAAATAAAATAAAATAAATAAATACCGAGGGAGGGATCAGTGGAGGATGAGATTACGCCGGGCGGATCGATCATGGGATCTAAGGCACGGAACGGTGGAGGAGCTACCGGCCGGATGATGAGGAGGAGGAGGACGTGCCGCGTCCGCGGATCGAGCCGAGGAGGAGGAGGATCGGTGGGTCGGGCGAGGGGACGGTCCGGCGGGATCTAGGGCTCGGGTGGGGGGTGGGGGGGGGAGGAGAAGGTCCTGCGTTCGCGGATCGAGCGGAGGAGGAGGAGGCGGAGGAGGATCGGTGGCTCGGGCGGGGGAGGGTCCGACGGGATCTATGGGCTCGGGCGGGGGGTGGGGGGGAGGAGGAGATCTGCATCCGCGGATCGAGCGGAGGAGGATCGGCGGCTCGGGAGGGGGAGGAGGAGGAGGAGGCTCGGCTCGGGCGGCCGGGGGGGGGGGTGTCGGGCGGGCTCGAGCGATGGGGGGGGGGAGATCGGGCGAGATTAGGGCTGGGACGGGAGAAATGGATTTTTGGAATTTCCGGCGATGCTTTTTAGCGACGCTTAAAAGCGTCGGTACTTGCCGATGCTTAAAAGCGTCGGCAGGTTCTGAAGGATGCCGACGCTTTTCAAAAATATCTTGTTTCGAAGGATGCCGATGTTTTATAAAGGTATCGACGAGTCCTGAATTGTTCCCGATACTTTAACAAAGCATCGAAATAAAAAAATCAGCGTTGATCCTTTTTAACTATAGTGCGTTCGAGCGCGGGAGCACCAGCACCCTCGTAGAGAAGCCCTATAGCTCCTCTATTTCCGTTTCAGGAATTCGATGAGACGTCCACGACGCATCCTGGGGAGAGAGTTGCACCACCCGCGGCGACCAACTTTGCACCTCCTCGATGATGTCAGAAGCTCCGCTGCTGACCTCCTTCCTGGTCATTCCATCGTTCGTCATTGATTCAGGCTAAGCACAGAAACTATTCGATGAAGAACCGTGGAGAAAACCGTCGATACACAGAAACCAATGCACCGCTCCCATCTACCGCCGAAGCGAACCGATGTCGGGACAATACTGCAGCGTGCTTGTTCTGGGGACAATATGACACGCCCATCATGCCTCGTGCTGATGTCATAACCCATCAAGTTTTTTTTCTTTTTCTTTTCTCGATATAAGATTAATGGTTTTAGCACTTTTACCAGACAAAGGACTAGCGGGATGAGTAGTTACCCGTTTCAACTTGCCCATAATCATACTTCGTACCAGAACAAGGGATTTCAAGGCGTGTTACGTCGCCCTGATAACCATGTGATCTATGTTTACAAGTGTCTTATGTCGATACGATATGGATGTAGTGCTTTCAAACCATGAAGTGCGTACATATATGCCAACCACACGGAACCACAGTATGAGCAGTCACAGCACCCGAGATGTCTTTGATACATACACGAGCCACCACATCATCTGTCCTGAACCAACTTACTTTCAGCTCACTTATGTTTGTCTAAAACTCATACAAAACTGGATGCAATAACATGATTAAAAATATCTTTCGACTGACCCTTGCTATCATCTTATCTGACTAATAACTTGTTACATCTCTCCATGCCATCCACAGCCAAATTAGAATCCCGCATCTCTTCTCCCGCTCAATAAAATCTACACAAAACAGTTTTATACATTAAAAAACAAACCTATAACAAATTCCGATCCAACACCCACATGCAACACCCAACGCCTGAAACTTTGAGCGTCATTTTTTAATTGTGAAAAAGTTGCTGCACCTAGTCATCATTCAAAATCCCTAATGAGAATGACAGGACAATTACCATAGATTTTTCATAAGCTCGTAGTCACCAACCACAATTCAAATCTCAATTCCATCACTCCAAACATTTACTTAGGTCTGCTATCAAAGCATTCCACCTTTTTTTTTTTTTTTTTTTTGGATGATAAGTCCACAAAATTTTCTACCACGTTTAGCTCATTTCATCCAATGGGATCCTTAACGTTTACGGAAGCAATGCTACATTATGGATCATATGAAGTGAAAAGATGAACCTGTAGCATTCTGATACACAGATATCGAAGTTAGATTTACAAATAGATACATCTAGACGGTGTTCTTTAAGGTTAAGATGCAACTGTCTATTCAAATTTCTCAACCCTAGCCTAGTACCCTAACCACAAACAACACGCCATAACCCAATTATATTGGACCAACATCCATAGTAAAAAGTACCAAATATCAGCTCATACGACATATTACATAAAAAGGGTCCAGTGTTCCAGCTTATTTGAGCTTTGCCGCATACTTTCAAACACAACCAGTCATCTCAGCAACATGAGAGTTCTTCGAGCCTGTAAAAAACAATTAACTGATATAAGAAAAAAACTCAATTGGAGAGAATCAGAATTAGTAGAATACAGAGATGTCGGCATGGATTGAGAGAAGCACCTGAAACACAGAGCAGAATTCCTACCATTGCTTCCCAAATTTGCCACTACAAGATATTAGTCTGAGAAAACCTAAATCACCATTATATATCTGACTGTTCAAAGGGCGCGCGCACAAACAACTGGCCATGCAGGGTGACAACTGCTGATGTTTGATGTGGATCAATTCGTGAAGGCAAGGTAATAACCTGTGAATGAAGTCATATTCTATTAAGAAAATATGAATCGATAGAAATTAGATCATTTCATTAAGAAAACTTTCAATCACCTTTTTAAAGGGGGTGACACCCCATGGATTATCAGGCTGCTCTGGCTCACCAGATATTACCAAACGACCAGCAGGATCCGATTGAACATGCACCTGCGTTCATCCATGAATAAATTTACTAACGATTGACACAAATATCACTTCTGATACTTGTTTTTCATACTTTTTCCATTTGATATCAAAAGGAATAAAAACAAACAATTTTTTTCCTGCTCATATGCTACATTATACGATAACAGCCATGAAATTATGTAAAATGATCATTCCATGGCTATGCAAGAATGCATTATTAGTTTCGAAGCAAAGAATGGTATGCATCTTTACCTCTTCACGCAGAAGCCCAGGAACCAAAGCATAGACTTCAAAGCAATCTTTCTGCACAAAATCATAAAAACTTAACAAAAAAACCTTGGTTGAACAAAAAATTATTCAGAAAGATCCTATAACCAGTATATCTCAGATATGGTTGCAAAAAGTACAAGCTCTATTTACTCGATCACAAATACATTCCCTTTGACAGCCTGAATTTATGAGCATCAAAGGAGATTCAGCTAGAAGTAAATTCTCTTCGGAAAACTCACAGTTCGCCGGACATTGATCTTCACCCAATCAGCAGGAGCCCCAACATCAACAACCATCGAATCCCCTCTGCCAATAGAAAAATATTTTTAACACCAAAGTAAGTCAATATCAGAGTGCTATGCAACAGTAGTTCAATAAACAAGAAATATCAGGAAAAAAAATATGATTTATAAATTAAAAGATTTAAACTTGTAACTCATTATGGGCCTCCCCCCCCCCCCGGCACAAAAAAAAAAAAAAAAATCATTATGGCTAGCATAAGCATTTTTTTTGTATCTATATCAAGACATGAGGAATCCACCGAGCACCAAGAGATCTGAAGTTAGTGATTTTCTCTGCAACAGCATCAAAATCTGATATACACCTAGGGAAACTCCTAAAATAAATACAGATTTGAGAAAAAGAGAAAAGAGATTGAATCCACAATATTGGGGTGACTCCTTAAGCATATATTCCATCTAAGATTTAAGACATGGAGTCCTCATCTAGGAATCCAAAAAGAAAGGGGGATAACTCATAATTTTTTTCTCGACAAAATAAATTTCAAAACTTTTTTCTTTTTGATAAACAAAAGGAGAGGGGGGGATAAATCCCGGTATAGCTACCCCCACTGGGCCCCGACCCCGCCAGGCTATGTTCGATTCGGGCTTCAATTTTTCCGCGTACCCTCCCCATTCACCACCGGTGAGTATGTCAGCCTGACACCACTAAGGCGCCGGAGTAGTGTGCTCTCTCGCCATCCCGATCACGTGTTCCAGAAAAAATTCTGGATTTAATCGAGTCACCCGCAAGGATCATGTCTCAAACCAGTGATCGATGGAAGGTGAAGCTAAGCCTCTACCAACCGGACTACCGCCTTAGCATTAAATTTCAAAACTATTGACCATGGTAACCCACTCTTGGAGTTAGCACTACTGTTATATATCTTGCCTGATCCATCAGAAAAAGGAAACCACAAAATCTAATTGCAGCCATATAACAAAAGATTCATTGGCTTAACCATCTCACAATCAGAACACATGAAGATTAACTGATAAATGCTCTCATACTAAGTCACATAGCCTTTCCATGAGACGACAACCCTTCCATTTTCTGACAGACCTATTTTACAATTTTTTTTTAATTTAAAATACCATCCTACATCAATATAGTAGGAAGTGTCAATTGAATCTCCTCAACAACTAGATTTTAAGTATAAATTCTGGAAAACCTCGACAATAATCCAAACACAAGCTAACCTTTCAATATTTGTTTCCTTCTTTTACAAATTTATCACAATTGTTGCTTACACTATATCGGAATTAAACCATAATAAATTAGAAAGCATAAAAGGCAACATAATTATTTTAAAGAGCATCACAGAGAAGGTTTGTCTGGCCACTCTATCTCAAATTAGAATCAAATCAAGCCACATAGATTTCAATGGTTTTAAAGGCAGCTGTGACATATAAGCAGTCAAGAGATCACATAACATATATGTTATGTAGGTCACATATGTGTGTGCATGTGTGACTAGTATAATAAATATTTAAAACATAATACATTGTATATAATGATAACAGCATAAACAACAGCAATACTAATAATAACATCTACCAATTAGAGCTTAATACGTAGTACTTGATTCTTAGCAACATTAATTAAAGCATAATTAGCATATTGAGATTGTTAATATACACATTGTTGGCCTGTTTGAAACCCATTTCCAGCCCAAACATTAGCTTGAACCTGCCTTATTTGCATAGGCCTACATAAAAGTAGCCTTATATGTGGTTGCACAAACACAGTCACACAATGATAAGTACACCGCATATGCAACTGCAAAACGCTAATCCTACTACGAATGGCCCCACAAAATGCTATACAAACTGTCCTTTTGGCCCTTATGTAACCTGACCACATAAAGTAGCAGCATATAGGGTATGAAGTGCGGTCAAGGGTCCTCATAAGCATATACAAGTTTATGCACTGCATCTGAAAAAAAATGGTAGAGCTATAAGAGGATTCTACAACAATAAATTGCAAAACTCAAATCCTTTCAAAGTTCAACCTCTACAGTTTTACTTCCATAAACATTTCCAGAGCCACTGTCCATTATCATCAAGCTTTTGTAGTGCTCACATGCTTGCTTTGACATTTATTCAAAAGGATGAACTTCAGATTTGTTCAATATTCACAACCCATTTTCAGGCCAGTTCAGATGATGACCTCAACAAACAGTTCGGGCATCATTAAAAATTAGCATAAGTTTTTTTTTTAAAAAAAAAAATTGAAGTCACAATTGATATTTTGATAATTTCAAAATGGGAAAAGCAAGCCTGGAATTAAAAAAATATTCTTGTATCAAAGTGGTAAAGATCCCATTATGATACAATTAGACATATTGTAGAATTAACACCGTTTGGCAGCAAAAGAATCAACCAAAAGATTTTCTCTATGCACAAAGTTAGGTTTCTGTATCCCTTTCTATTAAAACTAGTTATATACTAGAATTCCAAATTAGACTTATAACAAGCTTGATCAATAAGGTTGCAAAAGAATTGGAAGTTCAACCTTGACCCATAGACCAAACTCAACCCATAAATGACACCGTGGATCGGGTTGGAAGCTAAACCATGCTTATTGTGTTGCCCTTCCCTTGGATCTTCCATGTTTTGACCCAAAGTCAAAACATGGGCCAAATTAGGCAGGTAGCACTCTAAGCCAACTAGAACCAACTCATATAAATTGTTCATTAAAGGAAATCAATTAAGATAATTAACACAATAAGCTTATATGATATCTTCTAAATCATGCAAAGTTTTAAATCCTATAGGATAGGGCTTTCCCAATTTACCTATGAAATGGGATGCACCACTATCCTGCCCTATCCTGACACTTGGAATAGGAGATGTCCCACAATACATTGATTAGGATGCTGGGAGAATAGTGGGACAATCCTGTCCTTACAATCGGGATGGTATCTCGTCCCAATGCCCCGCGTGAGATACACCCGAGATTTGAGACCATGAAATCATAACATAAAGCCTTTTAATGAAATAAAAGATATTGCACATTCAAGGTTTGATTTCCATTATAGGATGATCCTACTAATTGGTTCATCAAATCTATTTCTGAGAGTGGATTTCTTGAAACCATGATAGATGGACTTTAAGTCCTTGAATTTTAAGGGTCTATGCATGACTATTAATTTGTTTCTCTGCATTCCAAATTCCTTATATTACCTATACCTCAGATCTCCAACGACATCCAAAACCAAACTGGACATATATCTTACCCCAAAAATTTACCCCTTCAGTCCTACTCAAATCCAAACCCAAAGATTCATGGTCAGATCTGGATGTAAAGACTCCACCCCATTCCAATATTCCAGATGAATATTAGAAATAAAATTGACAACTTGACCCAACAAGACAAAATTTTAAAATGGGTGGATAGGGTTACGATCTGAATCAAGAGAATCTCTTATACATACACGGCAATTGTCCAAAGTTTTCTGGGAAATTCTTGCAATTCAAACTCCAACCAATTTCAAAAAACCAAGATTTCCTGTTGGGATTATAATGAATCTCAGGTCTACCACCATGCCCAGTTGAACAACGCAAATAAACCATACAGCCAAAAAAAGGTACATATCTCACAGTAACCAAAACAAAAAGGCAACATTGGCCAAGCATAAAGGATCTTAACTGTGGCCTGATGACTTTCGCATGTGTAACTTTGGCTGCACGATCCAGGCCAGATGTTTTCTTCCTTTTCAGCAAACCTAAACACATTTGAAAAATTTGTAAGTAACCATACATACTAATATTGTTAACAGAAAGCAGCTAAATCGATACTTTTAAGATGTTTATCACGTTTCAGGAGAGGCATTGCGCTTTTATCCTACAAAAATGAATTAATTGTGTTAACATGTATACTGAATAGAATAAGAGAATGTTACAATCAGTATGTGATGGCCAGCGTTACACATACAAACCTTAATGATTGGGTCTCCAACCTCACCATTACCAAGTAGGCGCTGAGAATGCCAACCCTGCATAGCCCGTGCTGCAGCATCCCTTCGGGCTCTACCCGAGCCCGATGATTGATTTCCACCTACCTGCAAACAAGCTACATAAAATAACTGACCAAGAAATTTCACCTACCTCTCTGCAGAAGCTTATCTCTGCTAGTTTAATAAGCAGAGAGCAAATTTCAACAAAAAATTAATATCACAATGTAAAGTAATCCATAAGGCATACAAACATTTCATGGATGGTGAGCATTTAACCGCAATATCAGCTCATCATACCATAGATTGTCTTGGATAAAGAATTCATATGCTTGATTGTTTAATATATATTAAAAACAGGAAAACACTACAAATGGTCATGCTTGCTGATAAGCAAACAGGAGTAAGTAGCAAAATGCAAATGCTACCAGGAAGCACAGGCCGAACTACCAAAGGTGACACCTAAAAGGGAGACAAAGGGAGGATTTGCAAGGCTTAGTTCAAACAGCTTAGTTTACCAATGAGCATTAGACAATAATCATAAAATTCCTATCAAGATTGAGCTCTTCTGCCTACAACTTGAGCCTTAATGCTATTTCTTACATACCAAAACTTCTTTTATTTTTTATAAAGTATAGATAATCTTGGATGTTTGAGGGCAGGCCAATTTCTTCTCTCTCTAAACCAGGTGTTCGCTACCTTCCTACAGTAGCTTAACCTATGTAGCCAATGAGCTGGCATTCCTACCTGCAAGAAAGTCTTACAAGTTCTATGGAACCCCCCAAATTGCCTACGTCATTTCCACACCAAGTCATAAGGGGCCGGAAGATTGGGTTGAAAGTCCACCACAATAAGTATTTGTTCTTTGTTAAATTGTAGCATGATTCATATATCCAACACATAAGAGACCGCAGAAAGCCTAAGGTGTACTGTAATCATGTCACTGCATAGCAAGAAGATATTAAATTCAGTTGTTGTTACAAGATCAGAATGAAAACTCACCTGATGATCAGAAACCATAGTGTCTGGAAGGGAAGAACTTGGCACTTGGAGCTCACCTGTACGAATTTTATGTTTCTCATACTCAAGAAGTGCCTGCAATTTTAGGAGAAAGGGATATTGAGATGCAAGGAAACAAAAATTGTTATTTAATATATTAAATACTTTCAAATCACTTATTATTTTTAACATTGATATGGTGGAATTGCTGTATATTAACCAACAAGCAGCCAGTCAAGACAAAAAAATTCTAGTGACATTAGCAGATTGGAGCAAACCAAACTTCTCTTTGTGATGTTCATATTGGCATTTTTTTTTAATTTGATGAAGGTGATATCAGCATGGGTTAAGGGCAGATTAGATATATTTATTAGCAATAATGTAAACAACGTACATGCTACCTGGGCTAGAAATAGTCTAAGCCTCATACGAAATAAGAAGCACTTGATTTTTACAAGACATTCAACAGGTTGGTGTATTTCAATTGCTGTTCTTAGGGGTTGCGGATGTGTCTCTGTATGTCTACTATAAGATTCTCATTATCATGAACAAAAGACCTTCAACCTGCTCTTGGAAAGAAAAAATTCTCGCTAAAACACGGGTGAAGGCTGAAAGAGAGAAATCTTATGGAGCATTAAAATGGGACTAAGGCAGGAGGTATAAACCATAAGCAATTTCTTGATGACAGCACAATGAATGGATTTGCATTAGCCTTCTCTGAAACTCTCACACTTTTCATAAACTTGGCAAAAAGAACTCTTTAACTTGGAATTTTTTTTTACAAAAAAAAAAAAAAAAAAAAAGATAAAAAAAAGTTGAGCAATGTTCTGGCATTTTGTTTCTATTTGACCAGAACCACTTGCAGCCTGGTTCTATCAGAAACCAATATAAAAGACAGACGCAAATTACCAATTACAATATCATAGACAATATGGCAACTTTGAGTACAATAAAATGTAAATGAAAATAACAAACAAAAATAACTTATGTTTTTTTACTTCAATCTCATATCCACAGGTAAAAGATCAAGCAAATTAGTTTAACAAAACTATATTACAGATCCAGGTAGTAATCTTCCAGTCTAAGCACTACCTTCTCATAGAAAATTCGAAATGACCAAGATACGGTAGTACAGGTCCTGCATCAAAAATGATGGTCATCAAGGAACTGGCTGATCAATTCAACAGACAGAAACTATAAATTATAGTGATCGCTACCATATTTACAAGTTATGCATAGACTCAATGCATTTAGAGAGTTGAAAAGACAGCAAATATTTAGAGGTTAGCAACAAAATAGTCAAGCAAAAAATTAAACTCTAACACAAAGAATGCTGTCAGTAACTAGTAATTCAATTAGCTGAGGGTGAAGCTTCTCCTTATGAGCCTGACAGCAATTCGGGGTAACATTGAAAGATGTTCATATAGTTAATAAATATAGATTAATAACAGATATGCCTCTACGTCCGTTTGGTTGGGATATGTCATATTATGGGATACTATAACAATTCCTGGAAATCATTTATCTAGAAAATTGACTACAGAGAAAATTAACTTCTACCACGTTTGGTTAGTAAAAAAATTTCTCCAAAAAATGACACTGGAAGAAGATTATTACGTTTGTTTGGAGGTAATCCTATATAGGAATATGGCCAAATTTACAAATATGCCCATCAACAATTTTTTGTTAATATCGAGAAAGCATTGTCATCTTCAATCAATTTTTATATAAAGACTATAATCACATGACCCTTTGTATAATGCCATTTGCATTTTAATTCTTTTACAAAAGCCCTATTGAATGAATTTGGAAAGACATCAAAACAAATTCAATGATAAAAAATGTACCATTTTGGAAATATTTTTGTTAATTATAGATTACCATCGCTCAGGAATTTACCAAATATCAACTCCCTTATGGTATTTGTTTTACCTTCTCTCTCCAAAAAATAAACATGAGACCCACCATTTTTTTTACGATTTCTCTCTTCCACTTTTCATACCAAACATGGTAATCTAATATGGAATTTATTTTTCCATGCTAGATTACCCCCAACTAAACAGATCCTAAGAGTACAAAAGGATTTCCTCTTAAAATATAATCAAAGGTAGGGATGGGGGATATCAAGACCATAAGTACAAATAATGCAACTAGCAAGTATAATTAATATCATGAATAACATGCTAAGAACTTCAACTGACTCAAATTGGATCATCAAACACGTTTCATGTAATATTCCCGTTGAATATCACATCATCATGGGTCCACTAGTTAAAACGGTTATAATAAGAAGCTCATTAATTTCAAAATTCCGCATCATGGTTCCAACAATCAAAAGACCCGTCAATATCAGGGAACCCCACGAACGATCTGAGTGTGAGCAGTTGCTCCAAGAACTTACCTGTGTCAACTGAGCTCTTACTAAATTCCTTCCTCAAGAAGACTTCAGCACATGACAAAAACTTAGAAAGCAACGGCTTATGACATCCTTGATCCCACAGTGTTTGGATTTAGATATTCAGAGAGGAGAAGAGAAGAATAAGAGCCAAAGTCAAAATCCCTGTTTCATTAAGAGAAAAAAGAAGAGACACTGCAAAACTGTCATTTGGACAGTTAAATAAGGAAAGAATCAAACAGAAATGGAAGTACAGTTTTCTCCCTTGATCCACCTTTTTAATGCCTCCAAAAGTGGACAGCTTAGGAGAGGAGAATTTTTTTTTGTCTCATGTCAGAAGTTCTCCTCTTGCTTCCCTTTTTTCTTCTCTCTTCCACTGTATATCCAAACAGAGGGAAGCAGAGGGGGAACCAACAGGGTGCCAGCAAAGAAGGTATATCTCTTGTCACCTGAAGAATAGAATATGATTTTTTTCCCTTTCTTTTCTTTTTATTCTCTCTGTTCTGAATTCCTCTTAAGGAGATGTGTCAAAGTAGGATTATTTTTGTAAAATTAAAACGTAGATGACAAAGCATAGATGCCTAGCTTAGGACTTGGATTGTCTTTATAAAAACATGTCAATGATTGTCAAGTTCTGTCATTTCCCTAAAGATTTGGATTGAGCATGGAAGAAGCTAATTCCAAACAATTTAAGTTACTTTCTCGTATCTAAGCTTTGGCTTGTTCATTCAAGTTTAATAGCTTGAATTTGTACTCAAGAACAGCAGAAATATGATCAGTGATCTAAGCTATTAACAGCCCCTCTTAATAAGGAATCAAATTTGAAGCTTGAAACCGAAGTTTTAAGTACTAGTTTCAGTTCGCAAACCAATATTGAACAAGTACAAGCATACCAAGTGTTGGTACGTTACACCTCTTGGTATTGACCCACAGTATAGAAGGTGTACCAGGCAAAGGTTCCCACTCAATAATGGTAAGGTCCATCTAATACTAGGACTAAAAACGAATCAGCTATGGATCAAATACTAGTATATCCGTATTAGTGTCCATATTTTTAATGAATATGAATACAAATATGGCTATTAAATGGATACCAAAATTAGTATCCATATTTGTTCTAAACAGCAAGAGATACAAATCAGATATTAACCACATCTATATTTGTTTTGAACAGAGACAAATATAAGTCGAATATTATTTATATCCATATTTTTTACCCTGATACAAATAAAAGTTGAATATTATTCAGATATAAATAAAATTATAATGGAATTCAATATGAAAACTAACAGAAATTATATTATTATAAAGGACGAGAATAGAATTAACTATGAAGATCACATACAAACACACAGATAACTAGGGACCTGAGGCATGGCTATTAAATCTACATAGAGACTGACCTAGTCAAGGATCCAAGTCACTAGTTTGGCCAACTTTGTACCAAAAATATAAAATAAAAAATTATCAGATAAAAACACGATATGAAAATATTAACATTTTTTTTGCATCAACAATTATATATCCTAATTCGAATCCCGATCTGGTCGAATAAAAATATTAACATTTATAGAATTTTTTGTACATTGTTGCTCTTTAATCATACCATAAATAAAAATAATCATGAATTATCTATTCTCAAAGAGCATGTAAGAAAAATTATACATAAATGCAGGAATACAAAGAAGTTGTTAATATTTTTAAACAATTTTAGCAATAAAGCTTTGAAAATATCATAACGAATATTAATTTTTCATTTTTTTATCAAAGAGAAAAGAATTTTTAATTAAAAACCATTATTAAAATATGAAAAATCATAATATACATCAAATGATTATTTAACAACCTAAATACATGTGAATGGGTAAAATAAACTTCTTATATGGAGTAGAAATACATGTTGCAGCCAAGTGGTTAATGGCTTGTCATTCAAACCAAAGATCATTGGTAAAATCCGAGGTTACAAAGTTTATTTTTGAGAATTTATAACCAAATCTGACAAAATCTATAAATAGATATCCTAGTTCGAATACATATCTGATCAAATATCAAAATTTCTATTCGAATCCGATTCAATAGAGATATGTAAACAGATATGGTTAGATTTTATCCAACCCAGCCCGGTACAAACTGATATGTTCCGACACTTCAAGCCATTCTTGAAATAACTAAAGAGACTCAATTCAATAGTATTTCAACCAAAAATCTAGCTGAAGTTACTGTTTGACCATTGATTGCCAAAAAAAAAAAAAAAAATCTTAAGGTTGTTTGCCTATACTATCCATTATACATCAAATTGCTGCCATCAAGCAATCACCTTTATTGGGGGAATTGAGAACTTGATAAAGGAAGTACTTGCATGCTAGACCATCATTCCTTGGCAATGAGAGTGAAATCAATCCTAAAATCTTCCTAGCATTTATGAGATAAACAGCAGAATCAAGAATTGGAAATAATGGTATCTGTTCAAATGCAACAATGACAAGACCAAGAGGGATTTCATGCAAAATCACATGAATCCCTCAGAAATGCAGTCTGCAAGTTATAACATTCAAAGGAGAGAGAGAGAGAGAACATGATGATGACTAATCTTGGCAACTGAACATTCAACCACCTAAGTGCTTAAAAGCATTCATACATAAGGGATAATGGATAATATCACCAACAAGGTATTACCTAAAGTTCCCACAATAGCTTGAATAATATGCCCATTTTAAAAGTATTCTTATTGAATCGTGTCCATGAATGATAAGTTTAATTGGTACAGCAAGCCCTGTGGAAGCAGGGTGACATTCATGACAAAAACTAAAGAATTTGCACGTCCAATGGCAAAGCACGGAACATTGGTCACACGGCAATATAATCATCGATCAATGCATGAGAAGAAATGGAACCAACTACAAATAAACCTTGAATAACAAATTGATTGTTTTCAGATAAGTGTATAAATTAACAAAGGATTGCCCTGAACAATCCAAAGACTCACCCCTAAGAATGGTGTGGATAAAGCTTCCTAACTAGCCAATCCCATAATGAATTTCTCTGCTTGACAATTCTAACAAGGGGAAAATTGATAAGGTCAAACAAGAGAGCTTACATCTCTTCTTGTCAAACCTAAGCAAAGAGGGTCCCTTAGGAACATACTTTGTTTGATTCTTTTTCTTTTGAAGTGTTATAGTGACCGTCTTTTGAAGAGAAGTACCGGTCAAACAAAAGCCTGCAACCTGAGATTAAAAAATATATGGTAAAGGTTTATTTGAGTTCTAGACTACAACTAAGGGAGTCATTTTTCTTGTTATATCACTATATGGAAAAATTATATTCTCCAGATTGCTTTTACTTCAATATTTGCTGAAGCCTTGGTGAGAAAATGTTCAAACCATCCCCAGCATAATTTCTTCCTATATCAGGTTTAAAGACCTAAACCAAGATGCATTTCCATTCAAAAATGCTTTTAATGGGTTTAGGCAAAACAAACTCATACCCAGAGTCTCAAGAAATGTCTCTAGCTAGCCAAAAACTGTCCAAGCTCCAAAGTATAAGCACTTAAGAGTTAGCTAAAAGTTATATAGCCACATGATGCATCACTTAGATTCTGGTACTTTCAGCATATCCAAAAAAGGCAAACCCCCTGCATTTTAGAATGCAGATCTCTTGTGCCACCCTAGCAAGACAAGCACCATCCTTCCAATATCTAAGATTTTAATTCTTTTAGTAATTTGAACTTCAAAAGATGTCCTGCAATGTCCATACAAGTAATTGAACAATAATTGGAGGATAGTCCTCTCCTGGTCCCCTTCCATGACCAACAATTGGTGGAACCCTGACAATTAAATAATTAAATTTCCTAAATCATTTTGATAGAAGTTGATCAAATTCTTCATTGTAATACATCCACGTCTCATCCTTATATTAATCTGAACCATATTTTGCAATATTATTGTTATTCATATAAGCTAGTTAAATATTGTACTGTAACAGTGGCACCATCAGCTCGATATATTGTCTGATGTCCGTAATTTCCCATTATTAAATGGAAAAAAGCTGGAGAAAGTATCTTATGATATCTTTGAGTCTCCTGGAAAATTAATCATCGATGTTTATAACAGTTTAACTTCATTGGAAAGGTAACAAATAGATGGTCCATGTTAAGCATTTTAACAACATCACATGAAGCATGCAACCTTTCTAATAAAAAAAATAACAAAAACTGATCAAACACAAGAGGCAGCCCATCTTGGCATTTGTTAATCCAGCTATGCATTTGATTGGTTGGATCAGTTGATAGTTATATAAGAATTACATGCAAAGATCAAAAGCAAATAAAGGCAATTATTCTTTATGGGAATTTTGAGAGGGGGAGTGCAGATAGGTAGAGAGTGAGTTATCTGCAGATTTGAACCAGGTTTGACCATTCAGTTGATTTCAACTGGCCACATAATTGCAAGTGTCTATGATTGGTAAACAATCACACAGTCTGATGAACATCAGACATGCAAGATTTAGAATTAACAGCACAAACCAAAAACAGATTCATCAGAAAAGAACTTACTTTGGGGGCTTGAAAGACTCTCCCACCTGACGCCACAACTTGCACGATGTCACCTGCAATTAAAAGAAAAAAGAAAAAAGAAACATTCATATCAACCACATGGCTGCATGAAAGACACTAACCACATGCACAGTTGCCCTTCCAGATATTCTATTCTTGTCTATTGAATCACTATAAATAGAAGATATTTCACACAATCCACAAAAATCAAGAACACATCCTGGTTAAAATTACATCACTCTACCTGGTCATAACCACCCAATCTAGTCACCGCCCTCCATAACCTGGTCCCAGCAAAGTGTCACAAAACTTGATAGAAGCAAAGCACAAATATTGAAAAAAGATTCAAGGCCCAGAACTAACTTGAGACAATTCAACCCTTCTCCATAAAACTTGGGTGGCTTAAACTCCATGCTCCTTTCCCTGAAAAAAATTTCAAGCTCCTTCATGAAGGCTGCCTGTTCTTCCTCAGTTCCAGAATCATCACCATCCAGGAAAGAGTTGAAAGTGTATGACTGATTAGAACCCTCCACACGGGCTAAGTACTCTCCACCTTCCCTTTCCTGTTTCAGTGAGGCCTCCGTAAATTCTTCAGAATGAGCTGCATTATCATCTGTTGCAGTAGATCTGCCCCCGTTCTCCAACTGTACATTATCCAGCTTGCTCTCCTTGCCAATCCTGATATTAGATGCCTCATGGTGATCTGAGGCCTTGTCCTTCTCAATCAGAGGACCAGGATCTTCAGCAACATTTTTGAGGTCAGGCAGTATGTCATTGCTTTTAGTAGTCTGTTCAACTGAAGCAGGTTCCCTGGAAGTTCCTGCAAAAGCTTCTGTTTGCAACTCAGAGTTCTGCCCCATAGGGTTCTCTATTAAAGGTGAGAAGTCATCATCTTCAGCCACCTCGTCAACCTGCTCATCTTCTGAAAGTTCTGGCATTTCTTGGTCTGATGATTCAGTGCTATCCTTTGTCTCACTCATATTGATAAATTAACACTTAGAACTGATCAGAACTAAAAAGCAGGACTAAACTCCCAGTTGATGAAAACTAGTTTAAGCTTCTCCGCGAATTTCCGAAGCAGGAAATGATCAAAAATCTTCCTCCCAAAACCCTCTTCGCTCTTAATCCTTATCCTCAGCGCAGCACCCAACTCTGATTCCCGCAAACCCGAGCAAATATCCAAGTTCCAGTATCAGTGAAACCGCATGAATGGAAGGATACTCTTCAGAAGAGTCCCTCAAAACCACTTCTCTCTCGGGATTGCCGCAAAAACCCTAAGTTCCAATGACTAGAAAGAAAAGCTCCAACTTTTCTCAATCTTTTGAGGAAAAAGCCCGAAACCTAAGCCCCAATTCCTATTCTTCCTCGCACCCCGCTTACAATACTAAACTTGCTCCAAACGATTCAGAGTTCCAATCTCCTTTTTGATCGAAATGAAAGCCAGAAGTTCTCAAGAACGGAGCCAGTAACCAAAAACTAAGCGAAGCGGAAAGAGAGAAAATCGCTTAAGAACCCTAACTTTCTGCAGCGAAGAAAAGGAAAGAACTTAGCTTCATTGAGACACCGTTCCTCTTGGCGAGCAGAAACCACGATGAGAGCCAGGGCTTGAAGAATGGCCGGTATTCGGAGCTCCAGACGATTCCCGGGCGCTATCAGGGTTCCGATCGAGGCCACTTCCGTAACCCTAAATCCTTCGAGAGTCGAGACTGAGCCAATGAAGGGGACGAGATGGATCTCGGCACATGAGCTTCTTGCGGGAAGGAGATAAAAGATCCAATCACCGCCTGTGTCGTTACCTAGAAGTAAATACAACTCCCGCTGAACCGGAAGTGGACCTTGCCCGGTTTGGGATGGCCGGTTCGAGAACTGGTCCTTATCACGCGCACATGGTAGGTGTAGTACGTGGTAATTGAAGACAAGGGACTAGGGACACTTCCGGAAACTAGATTTCCCAACCCCTTTTTTTTTTTTTGGATTGTTTTTTAAATATTATTTTTTAAAAACAATATTACCGAAATCCCGTGATTCCCATCAATTTTACCATTTTACGGTATTTTGGGCCACGCGGATATTTTTTTTAAAAAAAAACCACGTCGAGAAGGCGCAGGTCCTCTCACAAAGTTTTTTAAAAAAAAAATTGTGAAGGGGGGTTGGACAACACCTAGAGAAAGCGCAGCTTCAAGCTGCCTTTTCTTTTGAGAAGGCGCAGCTTCTATGTATTTTTTTTTTTTTTCTTTTCCGAACACCTGTTTGTAATTTTTATTTTAATTACAAGAAGGTGCACGCTAAATCTACGTCTTCTCATTTAACTTATTTTTTAAAAAAAATTAAATAAACCTGTGCCTTCTCATAATATGAAAAAAAATTAGTAAAGTAAAAAAGAATCACCGAAGAAGCAGGTTGAACCTTCGCCTTCTCATAAAATTAAAAATTCGACCTGCGCTTTCTAAATTGGGCGACATTAAAAAAAATAGATTTTGCATAAAAAATTTTAAAAAAATTTAAATCGGTGGCAGGATCTTGCAGGCCGGATTGGTGGCAGGATCCTAGTGGCCGGACCGATGGCTAGATCGATGATAGGACTCTAGCGACCGGATCGATGGCAGGATCCTGATATTCGGACCGATGATCAGACCAGTGGTAGGACCTTAACAACCGGACCGGTGATAAGACCTTGACGGCTGGACCGGTGGCAAGACCTTAGCGACCGAACCGATCGGCGATTTGACCGGTGATAGGATCCTAGCGGCCGAACCTGTGGCAGGACCCTACCGGTCAGACCGATGATCAGACCGGTGGCAGGACCCTAGTAGCCGGACTAGTGGCAGGGCCCTGGCGACCGACTGACGGTTAGACTGGTGACAAAATCCTAGCGACCGGATTGGTGGTAGGACCCTGGTATCCGGACCGGCGATCAAACCGGTGGCAAGACCTTAGTGGCCGGACCAGTGGCATGACCCTGGCTACCGGACCGGCAATCAAATCGATCGCAGGACCTTGCTACCAGACTAGCAATCAGACCGGTGGCAAGACTTTGCAGGTCGGACCGGCGGCAGGACCCTGCTGGCCAGACCGACAGTTACACAGGTGATAGGACCCTAGCGACTGGACCGGTGGTAGGATCCTAGTATCGACCATCAATCTCAGACCGGTGGCAGGACCCTAGCTGGACCGATAGCAGGACTCTGGCAGTCGGACTGGTGGCAAGATCCTAGCATCGGACTAGCGATTAGATCGATACATGATCCTGGTAGCCAGACCGGTGGCAAGACCCTGGCAACCAGACTAGCGGTTAGACCGATGACAGGACCCTAGTGGCCGAACCTGTGGATGACCTTGCCGGCCAGACCGACGATCAGATCTGTAGCAGGCCCTGCCTAGCCGGATCGATGGCAGGACCTTGGCAGTCGGACTAGTGGCAGGAACTTGGCAACCGGACCGGCGGTTAGATCGATGACGGGACCCTAGCAACCGGACCGGTGGCAAAACCCTGGCGGACCGGTGGCAGGACGGGTTTGATTATCATCGATCTCTTGACTGGGTTGGTGGCCAGATGATGGTGGCCGAACCTTGATGGTCGGACTGGTTTCAACCTAATGACCGATGCAAATTTTTTTATAATTTATTATTTTTTTTAATTTAATTATGTGAAATTATGAAATATTCAATATTATTTATAAATAAATAATAATATAATGTAGTATATGAATATTTAGTTGCATGTATGTCATTTATGTCCAAAAATTAAAAAATAAAAACTATTAAAATAAAACTTCATTATAATGCCCGATCAGTACAATAATATAGTCAGTACAATAATATGGTCTACATATAAATGTAATACATAAATGAGAGTAAAAAATATATCCTAAGTCCCACAAGGCAGCCATCTCCTCCTATGCGGAGATTGCCTCCGACGATGTGAAGATTCTACTTCACTCGGTCCCTGATACCCCATCAGAAGCTCTGTCTCAGTGTGAACTGGCTCATGTATAATACCCTTATATGTCAATCCCTCACCAATAAGTTCTTTTCTATGAGCTAAGTACCCCTGATGCATCATATACTTCAGGGCGATAATATAATCGAACTGTACTGCAGCATTCTCCACAGATGTCAACTATCTGACATCCTCGTGTAGATAACTGCTCTCAGGTAAGTAGGAAGTGAACTCAGGCATCGAAAATGAAGAAGTACTACATTGGCAAGTACGTCGCGTATGCCGAGGTACAGGAGCTGCTCCTGATGATGATGCATAAGAGAAATGTGCAGGTGTCTCATCATCTCCGTCATCATCATGAACAAATCCTCGTAACTGGACACGAGCCTGCTCATGGACAATGTGCAAGACAGTATCACATATATCCACAATGGACTAGGATGATGTGGATATAGAACCTAGCTGAGCAAGCTGTCGAATCTTGATGATACCATCGCTCTAAAATATACATGTAATTAGAATATTATTAAAAAAATTCAACTATGAAGTTTGTTTAAAAAAATAATTAATTACTTACCAGGCAATCATGCATTGCACCAGTATGACCGATGAACCGCCTAGTGATGCGACGGTACCACTACATGTATAGATCATAATAATCCATCATGTCATCAATTGGAGGGTCATCTAAAATATAATCTCGATGGCTCTTCCAAAGTTGTACAAAATATTGATGAGTAAAGGATCAGTCCTGCTCATGTCGTCCTCTAAGATCGATATGATGAAGTGCAGCATCTGTATCACACCGATCTAGTATGGACTGACGAATCCCAAACTGTCATAGCACTCTATCAGTAAAATGCCACTCTACGATGTGAAAACAAATAAGTAGCACTCCGGTACATCATATATATTGACCATGTAAACAATAATCGAGTAGATGGGCAAGAATGTCATGAGTATATGGCTGCCATATCACCTATTAATCATAATTAAAGATAATAAGATATTAAAAGAAATAATATTAAAAAATAAATTTTACTTATTACTTGTTCCAGTCTCAGGTGATCAAGATATAGTCATGTGTTAGCACCTCTTTAACTGAAAATTGATCTCTCCATCTGTAGATAATAAAAATTACATTATTAAGATAAAATATTAAATTTTTAAAAAAGTAAAAAAAAATTGTTACTTACCTCATCCCCAAAGGACTCTATAGTAATCCAGCTTCACCATCATCTAAGTCAATCATAGGGTCTGCATACGGCCGGAATAATCTAACTGGTGCAATATTCGAGAATCTATCCCATGCCCAAAGCTGTAGCAATATCAATGGTCCAGTAATATCATGGGCAACTCTCTGACTAGCCCTGCACATATGTTTGTATAACCATGCTAAGCCTGCACCATCCCAACTATAATATCCAACCATCTCAAAATCATGTAGTATAGGTAAAAACATTAGATGTATCCCCTTCACTGACATATCCATAAATAGACATCAATCCATAAACTGTAATATATAAGCTCTAGCATGGCGCTGTATCGCTATATCATCTGCATCAAGGGATAACTCGTGAAACTGCTCAGCTAGCCATACTAGACTCAATTATGATCCGCGAAGTCGACCCTCCGGTGGAATAACTCCTAATAACTGATGGCAAAAATGATGCCAGTCGATCTATGTACTACCAGTAATGGGTAATCCATCAATAGGTAAACCCAACTAAATAACAATGTCCTGTAATGTGATGGTGCACTCTCCACATGGCATATGGAATGTATGAGTCTCTAGACACCACCACTCTATTAGTGCTATAATCAAGTGCCAATCTAACTGTATGTAACCTATGCATGCTAGTCCATAAAATCCGGCTTGCTGTAGGTATGGTATGATACGTCTATCAAGTGGTATTGACCTACGTGTAACAATCTCTCTATGTCGACATTGAAGGAAATCTGTCTCCTATCCATCCCATATCAACCCGGAACAATGTGTGTCCTAATCATACAACACTGAACGGTCTACTGGCCCTGAATCCATATCCATACAATACTGCATATATATACAAAGGTTTGTTTTAATTGTAATTAAAAAAATTATTTAATAATAATCAATACTTTTATAAAATAAAATGCATAACAATATGTAACAAACAACTACATTAATATGGAACTGGATTGCATTATGTCATCATTTAGTCAATTAATAAAATACAGAACGTGGATAACAACAACAATCCAAGTACAACTAGCAACAATATAGGTAATTATATAAAAATTAAATACATCCTGAATTATATAGACAATCGGTCTCAAGAACATGAAGTATGATGGAGCAATGGAATCTGATTACCGGTCGCTGATGTAGTTACCTAATCCAATCATGACAGGTCAAACGATGTTCAATATTAAAAATGGAACATGAAAATTTTAATAATTATTAATATACAATAATTATATCATATGCAATAAATAGTTTTGGATATAATTACTTTTCGATAATAGCACTAATCTGTATTTCTAGATGGACATGACCTTCTATCATGTCCTTCCTCTCAACATATTATGCACATTTATCTGTTTCCGCTTTCTTTCAAATCCATATCATTCCTGATTTTGGTAGAGCATGGCCTACCTTTGTATTGTTACTGTATTTGATCAGGTATAACAATAATATCTGCAACAAGCTGCAACCAGTATGCTTGATGAGAAATTGGTTGAAATTGAGGTGCATACGACTGATGATAATCATTCAAACTGTAGCATCGATCAACATATCTATAAAAATCAATTAAAACACGTGCATAAGCAGCCATGATATGTGAACACGATAAATGATAGCACTGCCATTTTTGACATGTACATATACGATCCGACAGTCGAACAATCTGCATTACAAAAATTAATATTTGGTACATTACAAAGTACATAACAAAAAAAGCATAAATTTATTTACTTCAAAGATGTACCTGAGTGTTGTTTCCTTTGTTCATATACAGACCATGCATCGCAGTTTGGATTTGAAATATACCGTTGGCTCTATCAAATCTTGTAACTGTGTGAAATATAGCTTTAGCTTGTTTGGCATTATATGACCCATGGTGATTATACGGACCATGCATCGCAGTTTGGATTTGAAATATACCGTTGGCTCTATCAAATCTTGTAACTGTGTGAGATATAGCTTTAGCTTGTTTGGCGATTATATGACCCATGACGAATGGAATAAATCTTTCATTCCTATCTAGTACATCAACTGCCTGGGCATGTCGACTGTCAAAGTAAGATACAAGTCGGAAGAATGCTAACTGCGCCAATGCAGTAACAAGTAGAAATTGAGTATTTTTAATCACTCCATTAAAACATTGATAAATTGGTTGTCATTATTCCATACCTTCGGCCATCATCATATGCACATGTCCATTTATCTAATAAAATTTCGTTCAACCATTGAATAGCTTCTGGTTTCAATTTCTCGATACTTTTCATATATCTCTCAAATTTTCTGATCTGTGTTTGCATTCCAGCCTTTTTTACCATATCCTTTAATTTGGCATCCTTAAATCTGGTATAGAGATTGCTTGCCACATGACGTAAGCAGTATACATGATACGCATTCGATTACTGCCAATCTAGTTGCTCATTTTGTACTGCTGCCAGTATGTCAACATGCCGATCAGAAATTAAACAAATTTCCTATCATGGGGTAATAAAAGTTCACAAACAAGCAAGAAACCAATCCCATGTATCGATCAACTCTTTATCAACAATAGCAAAAGATAATAGAAAATTTTGATTATTTTCATCAACAACAGTTGCAATCAATAATTTATGTCTATATTTTCCATACAAAAATGTCATATCAATATTGATTACCATCGACAGTACTTGAACCCTTTAATGGACGGTGCAAAAGACCAGAAGACCCAATCAAATTGAGTACATGTTGGATGACCAGTTGGATTGCTAATGAATTTCACCTAAGAACCATGATTAAATTCCTCTACTGCATTCAACCACTTGGACAATAATTCATATGATTTGTCCCCATCACCAAACACCATGGCTATTGCTTTTTATTTTGCTTTCTATAACTTTCTATAAGTGGCAATGTAATTGAATTTATTCTTTATGACCGTACTGAGTCCTGCAATAACAATTGTAGGTACTTCTTTTACTAGATCACGTATTTCATTGGCAATTAAAGTAGAGTTTAATCCAGAATGATCTTGAGACATCACTTCAGATATGCATGTATGGGGATCACAGTATCGTGATATCTCAAAGTAATCATTTCATTTAATTGTTCTGAGCTTCCATTGACATCTAGAATCTTTATACTTGCATTTCACAGCTCATAAATTTGGAGTTGACTCGGCAACCTTGAATTCATGGTATCTATCAATTGAATACTGCTTCACAACACTTTGTAATTCAGCCTTGTCAGCAAAACGAAGTCCTTTGCATAACTCCTGATCAATTTTCTAGTTAAATGGTGATTCTTAAAGGGAATAGTACATTGAGACATTAGCAGCTTCCTAATTGAACTGAGTGAATGTTGTAGATGAAGCCTCAAATGCAGTATAGTTCGGTACAGTTATGTCATATGGACTTTATGCAAAATGAGAAGGGCCAGCTTCCTAACCTTCATGATTAACATCATCTTCGTGAGGAACATCATCTTGATTAAAAAGCTCATTATCTACATGTATTGTATCACTAGCAGTTATGTATTGTGAAAAATGCCTGATGACACTCTCTGGCACATCACTTTCCATTGTACGAATGTGATCCTCGGTATTTAAAAAAGCAGTATGTATTTGAGGACTATTGTAAATATTTGGACTACGAACAGAAACAACCTATCCATTGATACTACATGTTACCATATTTCGAACAACTTTTTCATATTCATTTGATTTGTAAATGGGTCGAGCATCTTCAACAAGTTATATATCCAAATACAACTCCGCACCTGATAGACATTGATGTGCAGCAATTGTATAAATTATCATCTCTATGTCCTCATCATCAATGATCGAAACAGGTTCGTACTTCACTAATGTCGGCTGCACAAGTAAGGATATCTATATGTAATCAACAATTTATACCTTGTCCTATCAATACGGAAGGCACTATGTAACTTGTTCAATAGTTTGTCATGTGTGATTCTATATTTAATTCTAATAGCCTTTTCTGGTCTTCTATTGTATTCAATACCAAATTCTCTATTGACGATATAATCATTAATAGAACATAATGTTGTGATAACTTCTTCCATTTTCACTACAACAAAAATAAATGAATACTTGATGAAATATGCTATATTCAATAAATTTATATAAATATTAAGCATGTTGTCATTTAAAATGAAAAATCTATATATCTGTAAATATGCTTTAATAATATAACCATTTACACCATAACAATTATACAACGAGAAGTTAAAAAATATGTAATATTAAAAAACAGTTATATGATATTTCTGAATATATACAAAAATAAGATTTAAAAATGATGTACGTAAAACATGCATCCTATCACCATCTAATAGGTAAGGGCCCTATCCCATTCAGGAATTACAATCAATTATATAGATCAGTTGACAGTAATCAAATGATATATAATTGGGATCGAAAGAAATTTTGGCAGTATTTTTTCTTAGTTCTCCCTATACAAATATTTATGTGCAAGGAGAACTAAAAAAAAATGCTATCCAAAATTTCTTACGATCCCAATTACATATTGTTGCTGACCTTACCGTGGTGGCCTGTAGCTCGTGAGCTGGCACCGGTCTCAGACTCTCTCATCTCGAGATCTCCAAGCTTCCGAACCTACAAAACAAAGTCAAAGACCCGGGCCGGAGATTCGGTGGGGGCACTCCAACGGTCAAGTTAGAGAGCGGCAAGATGGAACAGATCCCTTAAGGCGGGTTCCCGAAGGATTCCCGTGCTTAGGGAGATATAGACGAAAGAAGGGTGTGGAAGAGAGGGGTTGTGATGCGGGACTAATATGCATGCAATTCTTTTTGTATGTTTTATATGTGGGGTTAGGTGATTAATTCCCGAATTTCAGATCAAAATTAGTTGTAGGAAATTTTGTATGAATTTTTGAAGCCAAGCATGCAGATTAGAACCTAGAAAAGTACTAAAAAAGGATCGCCAGGGCTGAGAAGCCTCGGTTAGGGCAAGTTCTCCTACAATATAAAGACTGGAGGTAGAGGGGGTGTACCTGACAATGTCTGAAGCACCCAGTGAAGATCGCAGCGAAGGGATCTCTCATTCCTCGATGAATGCGGCCTGAAAAACCAAGTCAAAGACCCGCGGATACCCGGCTTTCTGCTCGGTGGTCCGATTGAGGCTTGGCTGGAGTCGTTGGATTCGTAGGAACTCGGGGACCTGCAAACGACCTGTCAGGGGTTAGAAAACTCAGAGAAAATTAAGAAAACAAAGAAAAACAGCAAAGGAAAGAAAGTTTTGGAGGGGACTGGAAGGATGGTTGGCGGCAGGAAGATGATTGCAAATACCGGGAAGAAGAACTCTCAAACCCCTTTATGCACACAGCAGGGTAATCACACAAAGCAATAGAAAACTCAAGGTTTATTTCATATCAAAAATCTTCCTTCATACAAGAGGCTAGGGTCCTTTAAATAGACCCTTAGCCTTGGGCTCCAAGTAAGGGCACATAAGTCTTTACATAAGAATTATTTTCCCTCTCAAACCCTAGCTAGAAAATAAGGAAACATTAGGTAGAAAAATCCCTAAAAATTCTCTTGACTTGGCCAACACTCCAAGGATGCCTAGGGGGGCGTGTTGGGCTTCTAGAAGCAGCAAGAGGCCGGCCCAAAGGGGCTCGGGCGCATGAGTTTGGGCCTCTGGAAGTTGGGGTGGCTTGGTAGCCAGGTAGCAGGAATATTCCCTGGTATCTTGCCTCTTAGGGGCTTGGGCTTGGTGCTTGGGCTTGATTTCTTTGGGCTAGGATGCAGATGGACCTCTAAAATCATGGATGCCTTGGTATATGAATATATTTTGGCAGCTGGAAGGGAATCTAGGCATCTGGAGGGCATCTGCAAGGAATCAGGGTTTTCTGAATTTTCCTCCTGGGATCTTCAAATCTTTAAGCTGGGTTGGACTTGGGCTATACTTTCATGTCTTCAATCTAGTTGGACTTGGTCTTCACTTGTATGATGTGGTCTTGAGTCTTCAATATGGTTGAACAGAACTCAAAAAAATAAAATTAGCTCGACATGAGCTGACTAACACTGGACTGAACTAGCTCAACATGAGCTGACTAGTATATAACTGAAACTCAAAAGACTCAAATAACAACTAAAATGGACTCAAATGGGCTAAGCCCTTATTACAGATGGACTCATAAATTATTGATCAATTCACAGAGGGTTGAAAAGCCTCTGTCTTATTCTGGTACCTCCGGTGTCCCCACCAATTCTCCCGGGATGGGAGGAACTCGACCCTGTCGAGTGAAGATCAAACTATCTCACATATCTCTCGAGAAGGTCTGGGTTGAGGCGTTGCAAGTCCTCTCGAGAAATTCACGAATCGTCCGACTCTGGCCGGCCTTGCCATCGGACTAGGAAGCGTTGATAGTCACGGCCCTGGGTCGTGATGGCTTGATCGTTCAGGATATGCTCGATCCGTTCTCCTCTCTCAGGCCAATTTGTTAGTGGACACTCTAGGTTAGGATCACTCACAATAAAAAGGAACATGTCCAAAGGCCTAACTAGGTATCACTGTCGGTTTCCTATACTCAACCAGGTCTATAATATTGAAGGTAGAACTAATGCCCAAATCCGAAGGCAAGTCTAACACCTAGGCATTTGATCCAACCTTCTCTATCACTTTAAAAGGTCTGGCTCTGCGAGCATGAAGCTTCTTTTAGGCCTAAGCCTAACCAAGATAGAATCCACTGCATCAAATTCTTTGATCCATCTTCGGGAATTAGCTAGTTGTTTCAAAATTAGTGCAGGAGGTGAACATGCTGAGCACATGCAGACTCCTAACAAGATAATGCAAAGGACTCAAACCTATACCTAACAGACTCGACTAAAGAGGTTTATTAGGTCTTAACTACCACTTGGGCATGGGGGCATGAGTCATGGTTGATGGATGACATGCAGAAGAAAATTTGCTAGTAACTCCTAATAGTGCCAGAGGGTCTGCCAAAAGTAGGTAGCAAATGGGATGGGCTCTATGGATCCTTGCAACCTAGTAACCTCAACAAAATGTAACCTAATAGTTCTAGACACATGAGAAAACTCAAGAAAGGATAGGAATAGGAAGTGGGTTCAGAATTACTCTGGTAGGGTGGAGAAAAATGTTCCAGATTAGTTGGATAAAGTAGAATAAAAGAAGGCATGTCAGGGACTAATCCTAGACTAATAAGGCTAACCTTACGAGGTTGCGGTATATCTATGCGGTTTGCATAATGGAAGGATGGGTTACTAATCTCAAGGAAGAGGTCCTTAATGGGAACTATAGGAGGAAGCTCATCCTAAGGGTACTGATTCAAAGAGATCAAGTCCTTAACAAATTCTTCTAGTCTTGTATTTTAGGACTAGACTCTATAATTTGGCTCTCCTTTATGGTTTCCTCAGGTAAGGCTCTAGTAGCAGTACCTAGGTTCTCTTCCTCTATTTGTTCTTCCACTATAGCTTTAGGTTGGATGTGGTCAAGGTCAACTACCTCTAGGTTGGGTATCTATTAGGTCAGCTAATTCTAGGTCATCTAAAGGTGTCTTCTCTTCTCCCTCATACTCATCCACTAGGCTCGCACCAGCTTCATACACTTCCACGTTAATGTAAGCCTTGTCAATCTCAAGAATGGTTGGAGAAGGTCGGCTAGGAAAAAATTGGTTAGGTCATGGTTTCTAATTATGGACACTAATCCTAGTAGGTTCAGGTTGCCTAAGGGATAGTGGCTCACTACTGGGCTCATATTTAGGGGTGCTAATCCTATGGGGTTCAAGTTGACTAAGGAAAACCTGACTAGTACTAGATTGATACCTTGGGGTTATGGGCTCCCTAGGCTCATAGGACAAGGGTGCAGATCTATGGGTCATGGGATTATAAGATCTGGGGTCATAGGATTTGGGTTCAGCTCTATGGGTCTTGGGTCTACTGGACTCATGGGATATGGGTTCGTAGATTCTAGAGTCAGAGGATTTGGAGTCATAAGATCTATAGGTTGTGGGTATAATAGGCTTATAGGGAGAGGGTAAATAGGATCTATCTTCCTGGTCTACAAAATCCTGATTGGGTCTTCTAGGACTAACCTTAGGGATTGGGTCATGACGATGGGCTCTCCTAGGTTCAGCCTCAAGGTATGGATCAGGGTTTGGGGTCTTCCTAGGTTCAGTATCATAGTATGGGTCATGACGATGGGCTCTTCTAGGTTCAACCTCTCGGTAGGGATCAGGGTTTGGGGTCCTCCTAGGTTCAGTATAATAATAAGGGTCATGGCGATTGTCTCTCCTGGGTTCAACATCAGGGTAGGGATCAGGGTTTGGGGTCCTCCTAGGTTCGGTATAATAATAAGGGTCATGGCGATGGTCTCTCCTAGGTTCAACCTCACGGTAGGGATCATGGTTTGGGGTCCTCCTAGGTTCGGTATAATAATAAGGGTTATGGCGATGGTCTCTCCTAGGTTCAACCTCACGATAGGGATCATGGTAAGGGATTCTCCTAGGGTTGGGCTCCTTATATGGGTCAGAGTATTGGGTTCTCCTAGGATTGGACTCCCTATATGGGTCAGAGTAGTGGGTTCTCATAGGGTAGGGCTCTATGGTTTCACTAGGTTGAGTTGGGTTGAGGCTATTGGTCTGGGTCAACTGAGTCATTTGGGTAATTAACTGGGTAGACATCTGGGCCATTTGGTCTATAAGAGCTTGAATCCTAGCTTCCTACTTATCCATGGGTTCAGGGAGATGGTGGATGAGATGGGACTCCTGATCTAATGCTCATGCAAGACTCGATCAAACCGACTACAGCTAACTAGACCTAGAGTCCAAAACTAAGGGCTCAATCAGGGTGGCAAACTAGCCTATAGTAACCCTGTACTCAGCCAGGCAGGTGTAAGGGGAGTGTTAGGTCCCTGATTGACAATCCTATACACCAATCAGAGATTAGCCAGGTAGGCAGACCAGCACACAAGCCCTTTTCTTATACCATTTATGACTATCATATCAACTAAGCTTATTTTGGCTAATTTGATTTTTTTTAACAAGTTATTTGGATCTCATTTCGGCTAACCTTATGTCAAGTTATAGGTTAAATTGTACGAGAAATTAAATCTCAAGAGGATAAATTTAGATTTTTATAATATTAGATATATTTATTCACAGCCTTAAATTTTTGTTATAATTTATCTAAAAAATAATATACAACAATCAAAATTAGAATAAATTAGGATGAAAATCATATCTTCTAACATATTTAAAAATTAGAATCCAAATAAAAAATAAAATTTCTTTCAAGTAAAAATGGATAATTCAAGTGCTATCACAACATCTGGCGTTAGGGCATTGGTGCACTCCACTAGAGTTTTTTGCTTTTTTGGGTAACATTTTTTTTTTTTTAGGTGGGGGAGGGTGGGGATAATTTTTTTAAAATATATATATATTTTTTAATAAAAAAAGGGATGAAGGATAAATCCTCGGCATAGCTTTCTCATCAGGTGCCATTTCTGACACCGCTATAATGCTAGAGTAGTAACCATCTCGTTCTCGAATCAAGACGGGTTCGCGAGTGGCGATAGGATATCTCGGTTTCCCCGCCGTCTTCTCCGAGTTCTTGCAAGTGGGTTTTGAGGGTTTCGGGGCTTTTCTCTGGGTTAGGGTGGCTTGATGGCGGAGCTAGGAGGCAAAGGGAAGTCTTCTGGTTCTAATGGCAATGACGTTGCGGGCCGTTCGTGGGCGGAAGTGGTGCACGGACCGTCGTGAGCTCCTGTGTGGACCTCGTATAAGCTATCGGAGAAAGAGATGGAGAGGCTACAGCAAAGCTTCTCCGAGGTGATTATTATGCTGGAATCTCTCATTGACGGCGCGAGGAAGAAGTGGGAGGACCTCACGGTGACATTTCGAAGCCTGGGTCACCGGGTTCAGGGACTCCGGTTGGCCAAGGAGATCCAGTAGAGAATGCAGATGGCAGTGGATCTAGAGATCTTTCCGGTCGGAAAGGACCACTTTGTCGTCCGCTTGACTTCTAAAGAAGAATGTAAGAGGGTTCTGGGGGTGGGACCGTGGCACGTTGCTGGCCAGCTTATGGCAATGGCACCGTGGCAACCGGATTTCTCACTGGAAAGGAGCCCTGTGTGTTGCACGGTGGTGTGGATGAGGTTGCCAAACTTGCCTCTCGAGTACTGGGATGCTTCTTCGATTATGGCTATTGCGAGAGAGGCAGGTAAGCCACTATCTTTGGACACCTTCACGGACCACATGAGAAAGACCGGATTTGCCAGAGTCCGGATGGAGCTTAATGCTTCAAACCCTCTATTGCCTGGTGTCCAAATTCAAGGGAGGAATTCAGTCTTTTGGCAACAGTTTGTTTATGAGAGCATCCCAACTGTCTGTTTCGGTTGTGGGAGGATAGGCCATCTTCTACAGGGTTGCCCGTTCAAGGAGGAACAAGGATCTTAGGCAGCCTCTGAGCAGGTTCTAGGTCCAGGAAACTTTGTGGATGAACAGGGGGTTCAAAACCCTGGGGCCTTGGGTTCCTGCTCCTTGCCGCAGGGAGAGATCAATAACTTTGGACCTTGGCTAACTACCTCGAGGGTGCGCCCAGCTCGCCCGGTGCAACCCTCAACTTTGCGTGCTTTGAAGCCTGACCATGGTAAGGCTCCGGTTTCCTCTCCAAACCCCCCCTCCTCCCCTTCTCGGTCTTCACCTGCTCGTCATTCTTCCACTCCTACGTCTCCGTTGGAGTCTGATGGATGGCAGAAGCCTTTGAAAGTGGCGAGGAGGAAATCACCGGTAGCCACCAAAGCTGAAGGTTCAGAGGGCGATGACTCACTAACGGAGGCAGAAGCTAACTTCTTCCAAGTGCTGGCGAACTCCATGCAGATCCTTCCCCCGGAAGAAGTCACCCGGGATCAGGGGATGGTGGACGTTGGTACCATCTCGCTCAAGAGGACCAGGAGCCGGTCCAGATCATCATCACCAACTTCTGGGAAGCCTAGTTCGACGCCCGCGGGCCAGGTATGCCCTTCAACTTCAGTGAATGTTGTTGAGGGAATTCATCAGGGGGTTGGTAGTTTCACTGTTCCTCTGCCGGTGATGGGGTGTGCTGATGTTAGGATGAGGGAGAGGAAGAGAGAGTGGCGGAGGGTGGAAGCTAAGGCTAGGAGGGAGGCTGAAGGTAAGGCTCGGGAGAGTTTGGAAGGTACTGTGGGATCTAAAACAGTTAGTGGGGGTGCCCTCTATGGTGTTAAGGTTGGGAGGGAGGGTGGAGGCAAGACTGGGGAGAGCTATGTGAGTGTCTTAGATCCTGCCGAGGGGAGGGAGGGGACGGTATGGTCCGGAGGTGGGAGTTCTGCTAGCGAGGGGGATAAGCTGCAGGTTTCTCCTTCTGGAGGTCTGGAGGATTTGGGGTATGAAGGAGGAAGTTTGGTGCTCTTTCATTCTCATGTAGCGCAGGTGATCGATGCTGCTGGGAAGCCGCCACGGATGAAGGATTTAGCGAGGAAGTCGGCAACCAAGATGCAGAGTTCATCAGGCGAGGCTTTTAACCCGAAGGATGAAATGAGGCAATCTGTGACGGAAGGAAAGGATGCCTGGGGGGAATCTTCGGACGACTCAGTCTAGTGTCCTTTGTTTGAAACAAACGAAATGGCATCTTCGCAAGGGGGACATGATAAAATCTGTGACAGGGTCAAAAGTGCCCCGGGGATCAATGCTGGAACCAGTCAAGGGGATCAGTTGGTCAATGTTCCAATTATGCAAGCTAATGTAATTAAGAAAATGGAGGTCGGGCAGGGATCTAAGCTTCTTAACTAATCCTGTACTTATGAAACTTTTTGTCTGGAATGTAAGGGGAGCGAACAAGCCCTCTTTTCTTTCTACCTATCATAGATATCTTCAATTACATCATCCTCAGATATATATTTTGCTTGAGACAAGGATCACGGGTCCAGCTCTACAAGGATTTAGGCATCATTTGCCCAAGGACTGAGGTTTCTATTCTGTGCCTTCCCAAGGCCGGGCGGGGGGAATTATTGTCAGCTGGGACATTACGGCGGCTAGGATTGATATTTTCCACAGATCTTCTCAGCTGGTGGCGATTGTTGTTACTGAACCAGATAGACCCTCTTGGCTCCTCTGTGGAGTGTATGCAAGTACCTCCTACATTGAAAGGAGAGTGGTCTGGAAGGAAGCTTCTGCTTTAATCAACCAGGGTATCCCTACGGTGGTGGCAGTAGATTTTAATACCATTGAAAGGAAAGAGGATAAGAGGGGTGGAAGACCTTTCATTCAGGATGTCGGTATTAGGAAATTTTCTAATTTTATCCATGACTGTGGTTTGATTGATTTAGGCTTTCAAGGTCCCCGTCACACCTGGTGCAACAATAAGATGGATCTGGCTAGAGTCTGGGAGAAACTTGACAGATATATGGCGACGCCCTCCTGGCTCTCTCTCTTTCCGGATTACAATGTTCGCCACCTCAGCAGAATTGCTTCGGATCATGCCCCCATCCTCCTCTCTATTACTGTTCCTTCCCCTAGAGCCAGGCCCTTCAGATTTGAAAAGTTCTGGCAATCTTATCCTAAGGCCAAGGACATTGCCAGGGAAGTCTGGCATATTCCGGTTCGGGGGGATGCGGCCTACAGGATTTCCAGGAGATTACTTCTGCTGAGGAGACGCCTTCTTTGGTGGAACAGGGTGGAGGTTGGCAATCTAATTAATCAGATTAAGTTGGTTGAAGCTTCTATCCAAGATCTGCAAACCAAGGAGGATGTCCAAGGTAGTCTTTCTGATGCTGATATCAATGCCCTCCGGGTATATCTTGCTCACCACCACTCCCTTCTTCAGAACCAGGAAGTCCTCTGGAGGCAAAAATCTAGGACTCAATGGTTAAAGGAAGGGGATGGGAACACCCGCTTCTTTCATCATGCTACCGTCATAAGGAGGCACACCAACACTATTCAAACCATTTATTCGGACCACGACGGCTGAATTGAGGACGAGGCGGACATCAGGAGGCAGTTCCTCCACTACTTTGGAACTAGGTGGACTGTTCCTAATACTGTTTATCCTTTCATTTTTCCTGATCCCCCCCAGACTTCTGTAACTGCTATCCAGAACTTTCAATTGCTGAAGCAGGTTACAGAGGATGAAGTGAAATCCACTTTGTAGTCGCTCGCTGAGGACAAAGCTCATGGCCCTGATGGGTTTCCACCATTCTTCTTTCAATCTTTCTGGGATATTCTGAGGTTGACTTGGTTGCTGCTGTTCAACTCTTTTTCAATTTGGCCACCATGAATCCTGATTGGAAGCAGACTTATATCACTCTAATTCCCAAACGAAGGAACCATCCTTGCCTTCTCATTTTCAGCCTATCAGTCTATGCAATACTCTATATAAAGTTTGTGCTAAACTATTAGCCAATAGGATGAGACTGATACTCCTGGATCTTATTAGTCATGAGCAAGCAGCTTTAATTGGAGGGTGCAATATCTCTGATAACATTCTTATTGCCCAGGAATTTATGATTGACCTGCATCGAGCATCGAAGCGCCACAGCCTGATGGCTATCAAGCTCGATATGAAAAGGGCCTATGACTGTGTCGATTGGACCTATGTTTCTAAATCTCTGGAGTATTTTGGCTTTCATTCTGCCTGGATTTCCAAAATTATGGGCTGCATTAAGGCTCCGGCATTCTCTATCTTGATAAATGGCTCCCCCATGGAGCACTTCCAATCGTCTCACGGCCTCCGACAAGGTTGTCATCTGTCCTCTTATTTATTTATTATTTCGGCTGACTTTCTATATAGATCCCTGTCGGTAGCAGTTCGGGATTCGCGTATCCAGCCTTATATTGCTGCGCCGGGGGCCAGTCTAGTCTCTCATCTCCTATTTGCAGATGACTGTCTTCTACTTGGCCGAGCTTCTCTATCTAATGCCAGGGTCTCCGGGATGTTGTGGAGCATTATTGCCATATTTCTGGTCAGAGAGTTAATTTCAGCAAGTCTGGAATCTATTTCTATCCAAAAATTGCTCCTACTCTTCGCGGGAGGATTATAGATATGTTGGGTATTCGGGAGCATCACGGACCTCTCCACTACCTAGATATTCCTATTTCTGGTGCCAGACTAACCAATCGGGATTGCTCACCTTTGCTTGCTTCTGTTGCCGATAGGATATAAGGATGGCAGGCCAGATCTCTCTCAGCGATGGGGAGGATTACTCTTATCCGATCAGTCCTTGCTTCGCTACCTGTTTATATGCTCTCTAATTCCTTCATCCCGAAAGGAGTTATTATCAAGATGGAGCAGATGATTGGGTCTTTCCTTTGGGATTCCTCCTCTGATAGGCGGAGGATACATTTGATGAGATGGGATGTTGTTTGCACTCCTACTCATTCTGGTGGTTTGGGTATTCCCTCTCTCCTTCATAGGAGAGAGGCGCACTTGACCAGACATGCTGCCATATTCTTTTTGAGTCCTGATACCTTCTGGTCCTCCTTTATGAGGGCCAAATATGAAGATATCCCTATGGACCCGGGTGATTGTCCTACTCCTCACAGGAGATCTTCAGTGCTCTGGCGGGACCTCTTAGCTAGGGCTCCGACTGTTATCCCTCATATCTCTTGGATTGTTGGGGATGGCCGTTCCATTAGATTCATGCAGGATCCCTGGATTTCTGACATTCTCCTGATTCGATGGCCCACTTTCATCTCGGTTCTCGTGCCCTTCTCCATGACCATTGCTAATCTTCGGCGACTAGGACTTGTCGATTGGGATACTGACGTGGTGCTCACCACGTTTGGTGCTATACTTGGGGCCAGGGTTCTCAGTATTCCATTTCCTATTCATACTTGTCCGGACATCAGAGTGTGGCGCCATACGACATCTTCCCGAGTTCCTATCTCTGATATCATTCGGAGGACCCATCCTGGTCAGCAGTATTCCAGGAGCTATCGCTGGATCTAGAATTTGCCAGTCCACCCTAGGGTCTTTCTCTTCATTTGGAAGCTTGCTTGGCATCGGCTCCCCACCCGGGAGCTGCTCAGCTCCAAAGGCATTCATATTCCTCCTGGGTGTCCCTTCTATGACATGCAGTCCGAGTCTCAAACTCATGCTATATTTCATTGCCCTCGAGTGACGAGGATTTGGACTTTGGTGGGCTTCCTTGATCCTATAGTTTCATCCGACACCATGCCTGATGTGTTTTTTGATCTCCTACGGACGGCGCCGACACTTCAGGTATCTTTTACTACTTATCTGGCCTACTATATTTGGATGTCCAAAAATGAGAAGATCTTTCGACATAATAGATCCTCTCCACGGATGATTGTCGAGAGAGCTAGGACTGCGGCTATGGAGTATTGTAGAGCTTACTTGTTGACGACGGAGACCTGGAGTTCCCTATCTGCTCCTCGAGCAACCCGGAGGGTGTTTATCTCCTGGGTTCCCCCTCCTCCGCCTGTTGTCACGGTCAGGTTTGATGGGAGTCTTCGATGCAGGATGGGTGGTGCTGGTTTTGTTATTAGGGATTTCTGCTTGGGCTTCCTTGCAGCTGGTGGCATGTCACTTATGGACTTCTCTGTTCCGACTCTTGAGCTTTATGCTGCTTGGGCTGGTATTATATATGCATGGCAGATTCTTGGTCGTGATCGCCTGGTTATCGAGGGTGACTCAGCGACCGTAGTTTCTTGGATCTCGTATCCTTCTCTACGGCTACAGATCATCCTATGGTCCGGGATATCAGACTTATGCTGCAGGATTGTAACTTTATTTCCATTAGGCACATTTATAGGGAGGCTAATTCAGCTGCTGACTGGGTGGCCTCCTTTGTAGCTCAGCATTCGGGGTCAGTTTTGTGGTCTGACTGGCGCTCTATCCCTGTACAGTTTAGGGATGTTTTACTTGTAGATTTTTTATGTTGTATTCACAATCGCTCAGTAAAATGAGTATACTGATTTACCAAAAAAAAAAAAAAAAAAAACCATCTCGTTTTCAACTACGTGCTTTCAAAAATTTAAAATTTAATAGAATCTTGAACCCATGGTCGAAGAGAGCTGGGCTGCGCCTATATGCCAACTGCGCTACTACTGTAGCGGACGGTGGATAACGCGCAAGCGGGAATCGGTGACATACAAAGGGTGGTGTGGCGTGTTATCCACCGTGGGATCTTGGAGCGGCCTTTTGGATCTGGCCCGAGCAAATAATTAGATCTTGGTTTTGCCTGTTTTGTGGTCGTAGAGTTTTCTAATAGTTTTATATTGCAACGTAACAATATAAAGCATCGACGAAAGAGACGACAACTTCGGTTATAAAAGTGAGAGGCATTGAACAAACTCACGCTTATAAAGTGGGCTGCCTGCCAACCTGTCAGGAGGTGGAAACGCCGTCACGTGAGGTTTTATGATGCCTTCAACTGCCCTTCCCGCAAAATCGACGGAATCTCTGATCATATATAGAGAGAGAGGCCCCATTGCAATTCATTTCGAGCTCTCTAAGCAGCATACATTTTCTGACTTCTATCTGCGGTAAGTGAAGGCAGGCTTATTGGTGACTGGTGATCTCTCTTCACTATTTTTCCGTGCAATGTTGAATTTTAGCTTCATTGAAAGTTTTTTTTTGAACCGAGTCATGTTTGTGCTGAGACTCTTAATTTGTTACTAATTAGATCGAGATACTGGATGTGAATGAGCAATGGAAGAAGTTTCAATAGGAAGTGCTTTTGTATTGGAAAGTGTCGGAGATATTTGATGCAGAGAATCATGGCTTTTGAGAGGGAAACAAATTGAGAATTTTTTTTTTTTTTCCGGAGTAATCATAAATGCTTGATGAAATCCATCTGTCTTTAACGAATCTATGTTTTTTTTTTTTTTCTGACAACTTTTGTTATTGGAGTCTTTATATTGAGAATATAAAAATTAAGAATTATATGTTGTCGCTCCTGCTTGACACAGCGAAAAGCATTAGATCTAGCAACGGGGCAAATACAGACACAAGAAAAAAGAAATTTGATGGACAATTTTTGAAAAAAATCGACGGACAATTCTGTTTCGAAGGGTTAAAAATATCCGACAGAAAGTGTTGGCGTGGAGTCTCTGTTCCGGCCAGTCGAAACTACTGCTTCACAGGACCGTTCCCTGGTTCACATGTAAAATAGGTTTCTTGCCGGAGTTGTTCCGGTGGGGACACTCCGATGCCTAAGTCAGAGACGGGTCCTAGCCATAGAATGGGAAAGATTCTCCAGAAGTGGAGGGAAAGCTTCATTAGCTTTTTGACATAGACAAAATAAAATAAAATAAAATAAAATCACAGCAGTCAGGAACATTTGTTGGAAAAAATCATTAGCTTTTTGACGAGTGCACTTTTATTTTTATATTTAATTTTTGAGTCTGGTTAAGATTAGAACTTTATAAATTTCTCTAGTGACTGCCATTTTAATACAGAGTTCTAATCTGGGAAACTTAAGATCTGCACTGGGCCAAGGAAAATAATGTGCAATAAAGTAAATAGAAAACATAAAACTAAAATTCAATTTCTAGTAGAAGAGGGGATATGCGGCATATATGATCAAATACTGGTATCACCATGTAGCATAAACTTGTCAGATGCTGAGAATAATTTGGTGTATATTCTTTGATTTTTCTAATTTTGAAGGAATTTTTGTTTGAATAGATTAAAAAAGGATTTTTTTTCCTTAAAAAAAAGAGAAGAAAATGGGTTTCCATGATCTCTTCATTAGTCTATTCATATTATAAGCTGCTTCATGGTCTATTCAAGACAGGATTTGTTTAAAGGTTTTAATTCTCTTCCAGGAAGTAGAAATTTACTCTGATATGACTTATGATTTACCACCAACCCACAAAATATGTGCTTAATGCCTAATGAATGTAGCAAATGGAAAAACTCCAGCTAAGCTTAACAAAAGCCAATTTGAAATGCTTTGTTTTCACAAATTGATGCGGATGCTTTCTCACCAAAGGGATACATGCTCTTATGCTGTAAAGTTCCGTTGTTTGAGTGGTTAATAATTTTGCAAAGTAAGAGACTGATACAAGATCTTTATTTACAGAGAGGGGAAGGGAAAAAGTGTGCTGATAAGGACACCGAGATATGGTTTTTTTGGAACTCTTTATCACTGCCACAGTGCCAGTAGTGAATGTTCTTCTGGTGACTGGCATCGGATCGCTTCTCTCAACAAGTTACGTTGGAATTCTGAGCGAAGATGCAAGGAAGCATTTGAATAATGTAAGTTGTGAATGGTTATTCTAGATTCTTGTGCTCTTAATTGGGTACTAAAAATGCACATTTTTGTTGGCAGAACCTCTAGTTTTCCATCACATTTTTAATTCTGTTGTTTGATATAAATAAGACAGACCTTTTCTCAAAAAAGAAAAAGGCTCAGTTGGACAGATTAAGCAAAAAGAAATCTTCATTTTCTGAATTGGTTTCTTATTTAGTGAAAGAACAGGAAGCAACATCTTGTTTACACATGCTACATGCCATTTCTGTTTAGATTTGTCCATACCATTTCCTTTTCCTCAATTACGCTACTAAATCCCTGTACTTTTGCACCCTACCAATGTTATTCTCATAACATGAGCATGAAAAGAGGATTCCTACAAGGTAGCTATCACCATTTCTCCCTAATTTATAGTCCAGAGCACTAGACACCTCTGTGTTTCCTGTTTTATTAATTAATTTATTATATATTTTCTCTTAAGCTAACTGCTAAACTCTGTTTACATGCAGGTTGTGTTTTTTGTATTTAATCCAGCTCTTGTGTCAACCAATTTGGCTCAAACAATCACTATGGAGAGCATGGTTTTATTGTAGGTTTTCTACTTATCTTTTGCAAAATCATCATTCGCTGCAATTGATGAAACTGCAGCATCCTCCTACTTTCTTTTACCCCAATAATTCTGCATCTTCTGGTTTTGCACAATTCTTATTTTTATTTTCTCTCTAATTTTGAGACCATTATAACCATAACAAATACAAGCCTGCTTTCCATCCTTATAGGATTGGCTTAAATGACCTTTCTTTCTCATTCATTGTTAAGTTTGGCCAAGTCCTCTTAACAATAAGTCTTCGTTGACATAGGTAATCAGTAATATACAGTAAAAAGTTTATGCAGATGTCTGTGTGAAACTTTATATGAGCTTTTATTAGTTACAGTGCAAAATATGGCAGAAAAATGTAAATCCCTGAAAACTGAATATGGATACATTTCGATGTATCATTACTTATGGCATTTCTATTAATGTGACTGCTATTTTTCCATGGATGAATGAAGGAGCTTTACTCTTCTCAGTATTTATACTTGTTTTTCTTCTATCATAATTTTAATACTCAAAAACAGAGCCCCTTCTTCAGTCATATAGACCAACTCTTTTCCACTATCCTTGTAGGCCACATTCTTAATATCGTATACACCATTCTACATTGCTCTGCATGCATTTTTATGACATTATCATTGTATGCATTTGTTATAGCTCCCCGTCATTTCTTGCCAAATGATGTTTTTTTGCTTCAGATAACCATTACAATTCTCGTATTAAATATTCATTCCTGGTTTATTTGTGTGCATATGATCTGAACTTGCATGCTTTTCCATTTGTTTCCTCAAAAGATGCACATTGGCAAGGATAAGAGTCAATAACAATGCTATATTTTAGTGAATGGATAGCACTTGTTTCTTATATACCTGTTCTGGATATTTCTGTATTTTAAGTCCTGGAGAAAAATAGAGAGGTAATTGTCACTTGTGTACTGTTCATGCATGCAGGTGGTTTATGCCAATCAATATCCTTCTCACCTTCATTGTCGGTTCATTATTTGGATGGTTTGTCATCCAACTCACTAGAGCTCCTACAAATTTGAGGGGCCTTATTTTGGGCTGTTGTGCAGCTGGTAACCAAAAATATACATTGGCCAATATATTTAATGTTAATAAATCTGCAGAAATAGTAATAAACTAGGCACTTCCATGGTGAAATGATTTATCTGACATTTAGACATGAATCAATCATGGCATTATGTATGGTATCTACTTTTTATAATTTATTCTTCAATCTATAATTACTATAAACTTATTCATTGTATTATTCAGAGCATTGTTTGTTAGCCATTTTTCTTATTAATTATTAGCAAGAACTCTCATAGATAATCAGTGCAAACTTGAAGAGGTATTCTTCTTGCTGTTAATATGATTTTTAGTATGTTTTTTTTATCAATTTGTTGTTTCATGATCTTAATTGTTCTAATGTTAAAACTTTAGTTTCCAAAAGAGTCTGACCTTCAAACAAAATGCATGAAGATTTTTTTCTTAGTCAAAGTCTAAAATAAGTTTCCATAACATTCTTAAAGATCAATAGTTTGTCTCACCTGTCAGTATACTTGGTATTTCTTGCACTTGTATTATGGAACTGTTGAATGCATATTGGCAGCTAATCTGCATTATTTATCGATTCATGGGAAAGGATATAGTAATTCTGGTATCAAGTCTTTTGAAAAATATTTACTTTATGCATGATGAATCTCAATCATTTGGTTCATGATTCCAGCAGAATACTTTTTAATAAATCATTAAATTGGTTTAACAGGAAATTTAGGCAATATGCTTCTCATTATTGTCCCTTCTATTTGTAAAGAAAAAGGCAGTCCTTTTGGTGCTCCTGATGTATGTCATACATATGGCTTAGCATATGCTTCTCTGTCAATGGCTGTAAGTCTTTTCTTTCTTAAACATCACTTACTATATAGTTATATTTGGTCACTGCACATGCTATGCAGTAAACCTTTATATTTACAAAGAATGAACTACAGGTTTGCAGTCATGTCTTGAATTTAGATTTCAACACAAATTGTTCAATCTATTACATACCATGCCAGCCATGATATGGGCACTGCATAGGAACTGCTGCAGTAGTGTGTGCATCATGGTCCATAATAATGGTGCTGTGTGCATTACCCTGTTTTTCCAAAATGAGCCTTCACATGTGTTTGGGCATTTGCCCATCACAGTGCTGTACGGCATTGTATGGTTTGGTATCAGACCATGCCATCTTATAGTTGGCACTAGTATGGTATGTGATACTTTAATGCCTGGATCAACCAAAATGATTTGTGTCATAAATTTGACAAATGATAACTCATATCAGATCATCCACATTTACTTCAATTTTTATCATTTAGGTAGTAAATAAAATGAAAAAAAATCTCAAGTCTGTCTGTGTTTATGTGACTGCAGATAGGTGCAATCTTTCTGTGGTCTTATGTCTATAATATTGTGCGGATATCTGCCAAAGGCAAAATGGAAACCAATTTTCATCCTCCTACGATGGAGTTTCCAGAAGAAAGCACAAATTTAATTCCAGGGAGTGGCACAGATGGGACAGTTACAACTCATAACTGCTCTATATCTGAGCATTATGCAGATGAAAGCACACTTCCTCTCTCTAGGTCCAATGAGTTCATGAAGAAGGTTGTTTAAAAGTTCAACTCCTTTCTATAGCTCTAATCAGTTTCTAAAATTTTCTATTCCTCTGTGGTAATAAAAATTATCATTTTTAGTATAAAATTAACAAATACAATCCCTTATTGCAAAGCCAAAGCTTTCATATCAATCCCAGTTATTTATTATTCACTTTAATACTTGTGATATATATTCATTTACAAATATTTTTTATCAATCTAAGTCAGTACATTTTATATGGCCTGAAAATGCTGACTCAGAGTATAGAATAAATTGGTGCATTATAACTTTAATTAGCTAGAAGATGGGAGTGTACCTTGAAACATTGTTGGATGAATTATCCACATAGTATTTACTAAAACATGCCTTTCAAGATGTACATCTCTTATTGTCCTCAAACTTATGATATTGTAGATTTAAACAACGGAACCAGGAATTTACAAAACCCTCATTCTTAATACTGTGGTAGTGCCAGCTTTTCACAACACATATGTTCCAAATAATTTAAAATTATGGATGATACATTTTTTCTGTATATCTGCATTTAAGCATGCAGATATGTCATTCATTGAACACAAGGTCAACTTTAAGTAACTTTTAGACACATTGTAATGGTTTGGAAACATAGTGGTTAACATATTAACCAAAACAAATAGAAGCTAGCTCTCCATCCAGAAAAAAAGCTCTTATTAATCATCGCATGAATTTAAAAGGCATTTATTAATGTTAATTTTATGCAATCTCAGAGTTATATATGTTGGGGTGAAGAATTCCCTACCACTACCTTGGTTAAAATTTCTTCATAGCCTTATAATGTTTATTACTGCCTCCTAAATTTCTGCATCAGGACAAAAGAAAGGGGGAAAAAAAGATAAAGAAAAGTGGTTGGTAAAGGTATAAAACTGTTCCTTTGGTCTATTCGGAAACTTGTAAAGACTAACCATATGTCTTCTACCAGTTAAGGCGACAATTGGCTGATTCAAGTGATTGTGTAACAAGAACCATCCACATGATCTGACATATGTCTCAATTTCTTCCCTGAAAATCTCTTGGTGCATCCAATGTGGCTAAACATTTCTGAGACATGTTGCAGGTACCATTTTTAGCCAAAGCTCGAAAATTTCTCTCAACACTGTCAGGAGTAATTGACTTAAAGAAACTGTTTGCTCCTTCTACTATTGGAGTGGTACGCCATCATTCATCATATTTCTCCAAAGAACCATTTTATAAGTTATTGCTCTTATCCATGCTGAATACATGTTGATAAATAAAATTAAGGTTTTTTTCTTTTCCTGAAATGCTCTAAATGCACACTGTACCTTTAAATAGTTAGAAAGAATGACTAGAACTTGATCGGTATCAGTACAACTTTAAGAAACATAGTCGCATTTTAATCATGTAATATTATAAATCAAAAGTAGTTGTTCAAGATTCCACTAGGCAAGCAGCTTTATTACCTGAATCTTCTAATCCAAACAAGAAAAGCTCAAATGTTCAGCCTAATGTAATGAAATGATTAAATCTTAGTTATATCTAAAATCAATCTATCTTTCTTTGGATGACTAGTGTCAAAAAACCAACATCATTGTGAAACTGGATACTATCATTGTTGAGACTATCCTCAAGACTCAGATTTGGAAGGTCCACCATATTGTGTGAATGGTTCCCTTGACCATGTGTCAGTCAGGGAGGATGGTTTGAACTTTCAACTTGGTTGCTCATCCTTAATATAGCTGTTCTTAATATTGTTATCCCAAGTTTGCCACCACATCCTGCACATTGCAGTCTACCAGCTTGAAGAATTCACAAAAAATCTCACACTTCTCTACATACAAGAAAACTCTTGGCTTTGCTTATCTGGTACTCTGACAGTAGGACACCTTAAACAAGGAAACTCGTATCATATAGAAGAGTCAGTCAGTGACATTTATGAATCTCTGAAGGAATAGATGTTTTCATCTCTTATTGAATATTAAGAATGCCTGAAAAAGGTAATATGACATCTTGAGCAATTACTTTTTGCACAGTGATGTATTATGATCTCTATGTATGAACTAAAAGGCAGCAAAGGTGGAGCAAAAGGTAAAAGTTTCTTCGTATAGTTCTTGCTAGATTGATATCAAAGACTCCCAACTTGAACAATCTAGAAAACCCAAATCAATTAAGTGAACATGGCATCACATCATCTCTATTATTCACTACAGAGACAAATCAAATGCCATCATCAAGATGCACAAAATGGAAAGGACAAAAGAAAGATCCCAAAGGACTCTTTGGTTCCTGACATCAATATTGTGCAGTTATGACCTAAAATGTTTCCAGATCATCAAAGGAAGGCAATCCAAGGAGAACACTTTTTATGCAGAAAAACAGAAAACATGCCTTTGGTGCATTGTGACCTACATTTTTGTGTTTGTCTTCTAATGGTTCTGCATCATTTCTGGTGCACTGCAATGTATCGGTAACAAGTGCTTTTATATTCCTGTTGCATGGTCCAAGACTTTGTTCTTTTTTTCCTTGTCATCTCTCATGATTGATATTCTTAATGTGGAAGATGTAAGAAATCGTTGTTTCTTTTGTCACTTTACATGAGTTTCTACTTAAGTGTAGAAGTTACTTCACGATGTTGGTAGACTGGAGCTATGGTGCATGTTTAATACCATGTCACTTTAAATTTAAGGAAGAACCTTGATTATGTATGATTTTAAAACATGATTTCCATAATATGGTTAGATTGATTATCAATCTACTTATGTCATGAACTTATTAAGGTAAAACAAGAAACAAAAAAGATGGCTGCAAACATTTATTGATAACAGTATTTACCTACTGTTAAAAAACCATGCTTTTATAAAAGAATTAGCACTCAGGATGTGGAATTGCAGAGAGACATCACCAAAGTGCTTTAGCCATGGATACACTGAAAATCTTTTTTTATAAGAATGTTTTAAGAGCCTGAGTTTGACTTTGATATACAATTCTTAGGTGCATCATCTATTAAAATTTTATGGATATAATCTTTTCCACTTTCTTGTGTAGATTGTTGGTTTCATTATTGGCGTCATTCCTCAAATTAGAAAAGCATTGATTGGTGAGGGTGCCCCTCTCCGTGTGATTCAAGAGTCAGCTGCTTTGTTGGGGTACATTCCTTGGGCTGTAATTTTGATTGTACTGCAGTATTCATTGTACTACTCATTTGCAGTATTTGGATTGCTACTCTATGGTTATGAAACTCATGTTATATGGTAGACGTGATGCTCTAAACAGGACTCATTTTAGTGTTTACTACCTAACATCAAAAAAAGAAAAAAAGCTTAAGCTCACCTTTGCTTTGAAATGCATAAAATAGCTGGTTTTTTTTCCCCTTCTTTTAAATGAAAGCATATTATAGCTGTGTTGTAATGCCATTTGTCATTCATGAAATTTTGCACAGATTGGTGGGCCACAAGTTCATATGACTTTGTTGGTCATGTATTACTGATTTGTGGTATTTGGATTGCTACTCTATGGTTTTGAAACTCATGCTACATGGTAGGTGTGATGCTCTAAACAAGATTCCTTTCAGTGTTTACTACCTAATACCTGGAAAAAGAAAAAAAAGAAAAAAAGATTAAGCTCACCTTGCCTTGAAATGCACATAATAGCTGTGTTGGAACAACATCTGTCCATGAGTTGTGAGCCACAAATTCATACAACTTTGTCAGTCTTGTATACAAATATATGATAGGCGAAGTTAGTCACATCGGGAATGCTCTCTTTTAATGATCTTATTCTCAACTAGATATATTTAGATCGCTGCATCAGACTTTGCCGCCTTCATCTAGATTTTCTAAAAGTATAGGGAAATCTTGGAAGTTGCTCTCAGGTTGCATGAGCCTAAGCTGCACAGCCAAGAAACGTATATGGCATGTTTCTGTTTTTTTAATATGCCTTAGTTGCAAACCCGGCCCTGATTAAGAAATTTTCTTAAATTTTAATCCATCACACCTCAATTCTCAAAGCTGGTGCTGTATGGAAGGAACAAGGCTCTCAAACTACAGTTAATGTCTATTTTTTATGTTGGAAAAATCTATTATTAGAAGGCATCACCTTTTTCTAATACAAATTCAAGATTTTGGAAGAAAAGAAAAAAATACATACACACACACACCATACACATATATAGATTACCCACTAAGCTGGAGCATTTTTTTCTCAACTTATCAACAGACGCTTCTCCCATTGGAGCAGATGGTTTAAATCCTGCATCAACTATTTTCGTGCAATTTGCATGCGCATATGTACTACATTTTCATAAAGAAAGAGCACATCTATTGCCATTTTGTATAATTCTAGGAATATATGCCACTTTCTCATAAGTTCTTATGACGTTACTAGGTAAATTAGACAAACTATTAAAATGGTAGGAATGGAATGGTCATCTTGATAGTCCCATCATAAATTACCCAAACATTTCTTTATAGTTATTTGTTACCACTTTAATTTATATGTCATCACAGTACTAGCTGTAGAACAGAGGGAAGTAGAATACACATGCCTGAGCAATATGATTACAAATCAATATACTGTTTTTTTTTATTTTGATAGTTAACACAAAAGTCATTTATCATGTTCATGTGAGAACCGGGTTTTGGGCTAAAGTCGGCAGGCTCAACCGACTTCAACCCAGAACATTAAAAAAAAAGAAAACCAGAAAAAAATCAGAAAAGAAAAAGAAAAAAAATGAAACCTAGCAGTTGGCCCACCAGACCGGGCCTGGCCCAACCCACGCGCGTGGCTTGACCCGACGCGCGAGAGCGCGGGCTTGGCCCAGTTCAAAGCGGCGTGCGTAGAGTGGTTTCCCAGGCGTTTCCCACCGGTTTCCTAGCCGGTTTCTCGCGGCTCACCGCGATCCATGGCATTTCTGAGGGGTTTGGACCGTCTGATCGCCTGATCGGACAGCTAAGATTGATCCGACGGAGTTCAGGCTTGATCAGGGGTCTTTTTATTCGGATTTTGATGCGATCTGAGGCGTTGATCTCATATCTGACGGCTTGTGAGGTTTTTCGACGGTTCTTGAACTTCTAAGACATATTTTGACATGGTTTTGGATTGCTTCTCATCCTCTTTTCAGCAGGGGACGCCGATAGAGAGAAAGAGTAGAGAATAGAGAGTCTGTAGACCAACAGAGACTAACAGAGAGGGCCAGAAGAGAGATTTTGCAACCAGAAGAGAAGTCCAAGGATTTTCCAAGAGAGAAAATAAAGGAAAGAGAGAAAAAAGAGGAGAGAGAAGATGAGGAGAGAGAAAGCAGGGGTTTAGGAGAAGAGAAGAAAGAAGGAAGAGAAGAGAAGAAAGAAAGAGAATAAGAAAAGGGAAGAGAAACAAAAAGGGAAAAGAAAAAAAAGGAAAAAGAAAAAGAAAAAAGAGAGGAGAGAGAAAGAGGAGAGAGAAAGAAGAAAAAAATATAAATATTGAAGGAGGGAGATCGAAAAGCTCTTTCTTGAAATTTGTGAAGTTAGGATTTTATAGGTAAAAGATTTTGGTTTATAATTTTTTCAGGATTATTTATGGTTAAAAATTGTTATCGTAGGAGATAGCCTTCTGAGCAGAAAGGTATTGTACGGGTTCCGGGTATAGATTGATACCGAATATTTTGGGATTAGCTCTTGAAGGTCGGACCTCTGGACTTTATCACCTATATATGTATCATGACATAATTTGATCCATGCGCATATGCATTGGCATGCATAATTGTTTTTGCATGGCATAGTTGATTTTTCATGATGGACGGTATGATTGTTGTTATTTATATTCCCGTATACCATGTTTTATCAAGTAAAGTGATCTTTGTATCGGTTGGACCATGATACTGGTCATTGAGAAACTGAAAAAATATTATTTGATTTATGATGCGAAAGTAAATATGATATTTGGACTAGCCATGCCACGGATCGTGGTTACACAGCCTGAGCCACGGACTTTGTACGTGGAATAGCCAGCCATGGACAGATAGTACATGGGACAGCCTGAGCCACAGGCTTAGTACGTGGACCAGCTTGGCTACGGGCGGATAGTACATGGTCGATTATGAGGTTGCCAGTCATGGGCTGGAGCATGACCGTGGTTAGTCCAGAACCCTAAAGAAGAAGAAAAACTAAAAAAACATATAAAGAAAACATAATGTTATCAAAAGGTTTGGTTATACTTGACATTGGAGTTGTTTTGATTGCATGATTTGATAACGATTATTTTTCAATTATTTTCAAGTTATACTATTATTGGTGTGACTGTTTGGAAATCTTACTAGGCTGTAAAGCTCACAACCCCCTACTTTCTTTCTTCTCAGAGTTGTGCAGGATATTCGAGATTAGTAGTAGATTGGATTCGTGGTGTAATGATGCATTGCAGGGATCTGGCTGGGCGTGAAACTGAATATCAATATTTAGATTGTGTAGTTAGTTTTGTTTAGCTATATCTGTTGCTGATACTTATGTAATAACTCAGTGAATCATTTAGTAGTTTTAACTTGAATAAATAGATTGTTTAGTTATTACTCAAATGTTTAAATAATATTGGTTTATTTGAAGTGATTTTTGAATGAAGTGAATATTGTGTACCTAGGCCTTGCATGATCTTTAGGATAAAGCCTAGGGTTATACGGTCGATCACGTAACCAATTCTAGTGCTGGATTCGGGGCGTGATAGAATGGTATCAGAGTTTAGGTTATGATGACATGGGACTGTGATATAAGTAGTTGGGACATGACATAAATAGTATCGAAGTTAAGAGTATGATCACTTGGGACTGTGATATAAGAGATTAGGATATGATTTGAATATCAAAATTTGGGTAATGATCATTATGGATTATGACTTAGTTCCATGATCAGTCGGGACATGATAAAAGTTACAAGAATGACTTTGAAGTTGGATTTCTAATCTTTATATATTATGCATAAGATCTGGTATATGATTAGTACAAAAGAGGAACATGATTTTTATCTGTAATATGAATAGTAAGATTGATCTAGGATAAATATAAAGGGCTGAATGATTTATACTCTTTGATCATGATAAGTAAGCATATGATAGATATTGTAGAGTTGGATAAGATACATCCTTGCCTTTGATAAGTGGGTTTGACCCAAGCATCAAGAGTACTGGTATGGAATTATAGCGTGTTATGTTAATAGATTATGCCGAATAAGTAGGTTCAATTAACAATTGAACGATTTTGGAATCCTAAACTTGGTAGGGATGCAAATCATAATAACATGCTATTTTTTGTTGTCAATTATTGGATTGTAAATTTTAGAACTATTGTAAGAAGATGTTTATGATATAGGTTATGCAAGAGTTAAGGATATTAGAAAGGATACTTTTTTCGATGAATCTATATATGGATTATCATTAAAATATATATAAGGAAAAATGTGCTTAGGATAATGTGTAGCTTTGTAGCTCTCTATTGATGGATTAGATTGTATTTTATTGACATGGTATACATATTTTGATAGAATATTGATAGCCTATGTTAGCAGTGTTGGATTGGATTACTGGATTTATCTTATAATTATTGGGGATTATTGGATATGTTAAACTCTAAGTTAAATTATGATCTATAAGAAAATCTAGGTTATCATGTTACTGGATTATAGTAAGCAGAGAAATTGGTATTGGAAGTTTCATATGGGTTTAGCCTATAAGGAATAATATTTTAGATAGTTTATTAATCGATACTAAAAGTTATGATACGATCATTTTATGAGCGATAATATGATTGATTCTATTCATAAAAGCATTGATTCAAGTCTTTTACCTTGTTAGAGTTGATGATAATTCTTCAAGAGAAAAGTTAATCTAGATTGTCTAATTGAATTATCAAGGAAGGTATGATTAATTCAGACTTGAACTAGAGTTATTGAAGTTATAAAAGGATGGTAAAATTTATGTAAGGACTTTCAATATAGAAACTAGGTCAGGATAAACTTTGATAGAATATGCCTGAGATGTAAAGGAGATAAAGAGACTCAACAGCTTTACTTTAATAACCTGAGATCTTCCTGGTACCAAAATAAGATCTTTTTTTGGAGGGATTCATTTAGTGAACCTAGACGGTTTAGTGAATTTTATCAAAGTGCACAGTGGAAGCGTAGTGGTTTAAGTTATCCTGAAATCAATTAAGAATGTTAACTTTAACTTTAGAAGTGTTATGATAGGAGCATTGATTTGAATTTTAGTAACAATATTTAAGTAATAAATGAAAAGATGTTATTGATCCTTGGGCTAGTCTATAGGTGTGGCCATGAAATTTTCATCAATAGATCCCCTTAATGTAGAGAAGTCTAGTAAAAATTTTGGACATATCTAATCTAGAATAAAGAAGTGCTAATTCTTACCCGGCTAGGATCGGGAATATTTGTGACACCAAGCTCCTTTAGTTATGACATTATGATTTCTCTATTTAAGGAGGGCTTGCGGTTTTCTTAAGATAAAAGACTGATTGTAAAATCATGGCGAAGGTCAAGAGAAGAAAGAATGTTAAAGACCATGGCATGTGTCTAATGTTCAAGCCTTCTTCTAATATTTTGGTTAAGAATAGAGTGGACCGATTATAATTTCCATGTGGGAGTTAATTAAGAGAAATAAATTTCAGGGATAAAAAATTTTGTATTTTAATTCGAGGTTGGGGCGCTAATATTTATTTGAAAAAAGTTGAAGGGATTCACAATATAAATAGATGATGTTGATCAAAATGAAAAAGTTATGTCTTGTTGTTATGAAAAGGCTATATGAAGAAAGCATTCTAAAAGAGAAAATATTAGACACTTGAGGATGATGTTAAATTATGTATATCCAAGATTGGGCATCATAAATTTTCTGTGGAATTAATCAAGCATAATTAATTGTATTGATATCGAAAGATTAGTATTCTTTTTGAAGAGCTCGAGGGAATTCGATATGGATTTTAAATGAAAAAGATCAAGTTTTGAATGTTATATTAATTTTGCTGCGACTTGGGAAGCAAGTACCTTAAGAGGTAAACTAATTGGGAGTTTGAGGATAACATAAGGGTTGGATACTTTCGAGAATTAAAGTCTTAATCAAGCTAATTTCGAGGACGAGATTATTTTAACGGGAGGAGAATGTGAGAACCGGGTTTTGGGCTGAAGTCGGCATGCCCAGCTGACTTCAACCTAGAAAACAAAAAAAAGAAAAAAATTAGAAAAGAAAAAGAAAAAAAATGAAACCCAGCAGTTGGCCCGCCAGACTGAGCCCGGCCCAACCCACGCGCGCGGCCCAGGCACGCTTGCACGGGCGGGTGCGGGGCCTAAGCCTAGGCCGCGCACGAGCGTGCGAGCACGCCGCCCGGCCTGGCGTGTGGGCTCAGCCCAGTTTGGAGCAGCGTGCGTAGAGTGGTGTCTCAGGTGTTTCCCACTGGTTTCCTAGTCGGTTTCTCGCGGCTCACCGCAGTCCACGATGTTTCTGAGGGGTTTGGACCGTCCAATCGCCTGATCAGATGGCTGAGATGGATCTGACGGAGATCAGGCTCGATCAGGGGTCTTTTTATTCGGATTTTGATGTGATCTGAGACGTTGATCTCAGATCTGACGGCCTGAGAGGTTTCCTGATGGTTCTTGGACTTCTAAGACGTATTTTGACATGTTTTGGATTGCTTCTCGTCCTTTTTTCAGCAGGGGACGCCGACAAAGAGAAAGAGTAGAGAACAGAGAGTGCAGACCAACAGAGACTAACAGAGAGGGCCAGAAGAGAGATTTTGCAACTATAAGAGAAGTCCAAGAGTTTCTCAAGAGAAAAAATAAGAGAGAGAGTGAAAGAGGAGAGAGAAGATATAGGAGAAAGCAGGGGTTCGGGAGAAGAGAAGAAAGAAGGAAGAGAAGAGAAGAAAGAAAGAAAAAGAAAAGGGAAGAGAAAAAAAAGGAAAAAGAAAAAGAAAAAAAAAGGAGAGGAGAGAGAATAAGAAGAGAGAAAGAAGAGAGAGAAAGGAGGGAGATCGAAAAGCTCTCTTTCTTGGAATTCATGAAGTGAGGGTTTTATAGGTAAAAGATTTTGGTTTATAATTTTTTCTAGGATTATTTATGGTTAAAAATTGTTATTGTAAGGGGCAGCCTTCCGAGTAGAAGGGTATTGTGCAGGCTTTGGGTACATATTGATACCGGGTATTTTAGGGTTAGCTCTTGAAGGTAAGGATCTCTGGACTTGATCACCTATATATGTATCATGACATGATTTGATTCGTGCGCATATGTATTGGCATGCATGATTTGTTTTTGCATGATATAGTTGACTTTTCATAATGGACAGTACGATTGTTGTTATTTATATTCGTGTATACCATATTTTATCAAGTAAAGTGATCTTTGTATGAGTTGGACCATGATACTGGTTATTGAGAAACTAAAAAGACATGATTTAATTACATGATGTGAAAGTGAATACAGTATTTGGATTAGCCATGCCATGGGATAGTGGTTATACAGCCTGAGCCATGGGCTTTGTACGTGGAATAGCCGGCCATGGGTGGATAGTATATAGGACAGCCTGAGCCACGGGCTTTGTACGTGGAATAGCCGGCCATGGACGGATAGTACGTGGGACAGCCTGAGCCACGGATTTAGTACGTGGGCTAGCCTGGTCACGGGCGGATAGTACATGGTCGATTATGAGATTGCCAGTCATGGACTGGAGCATGACTATGGTTAGTCCAGAACCCTAAAGAAGAAGGAAACTAAAATATATAAAGAAAACATAATGTTATCAAAAAGTTTTGTTATACTTGACATTTGAGTTGTTTTGATTGCATGATCTGATAACTATTATTTTTCAGTTATTTTCAAGTTATACTATTATTGGTGTGACTATTTGGAAATCTTACTAGGCTGTAAAGCTCACAACCCCCTACTTTCTTCCTTCTCAAAGTTGTGCAGGATATTCAAGATTGGTAGTGGATTGGATTCGTGGTGTAATGATGCATAGCAGGGATCTGGCTGGGTGTGAGACTGAATATCGATATTTAGATTGTGTAGTTAGTTTTGTTTAGCTAGATCTATTGCTGATACTTTTGTAATAACTCAGTGGATCATTTAGTAGTTTTGACTTGAATAAATTGATTGTTTAGTTATTACTTAAATGGTTAAATAATATTGATTTATTTGAAGTAATTTTTGAATGAAGTGAATATTGTGTACCTAGGCCTTGCATGATCTCTAGGATAAAATCTAAGGTTGTGCGGCCGGTCACGTAGCCAATTTTGGTGCTGGATTTGGGACGTGACAGTTCCATAGCTGTTAGGTGCTCATTCTGGAATTTAAACTATATGGTCTTGGGCTTTCTAAAACATCATGAAAAATATCAGAAATTGGTTCTGTTGGTGTGGATAGCAACACCTTTATTCAAGGGTAAACTAGACCTTAGAGCTGCCTTGATTTAGAAATTTTTTTTCTTTTTGTAAATGGGAAGAACATCCTTAAACAAAATTATGCATGCAGTTGATGGTTCAGATTTGTTTGCTAAAACCTGAACTGCTGGACGATCTCCAATGTCCTTTTTTTCTTGGGCATGACTAGGCAACAGGATAGCACACAACCTGATTTTCTTCCATTAACATGTTAACGTTCATCAAAAATCAAGATCACTCATGCAAACATGAACATACATAGTATTTCATTATGACATCTATTGTTCTTCCAATGTATCATACAATGGGAGCTGATATATCTTTTTTCTTTCTTTCTTTTAAAAGAGGGGACTGATTTATCTTTTTCATTTTCACTGGCTTTGCACTATTATGCCTTTTCTTTCTCCTGACCTTTTAAGCTTTCATTTTATTGAGCTTTTCCTTTTCTTGCATGAAGTGATGGAGCAATTCCAACACTCACGCTGATAATGGGAGGAAATCTTATCAAAGGTAGTAGCCATTCAGTTTATGGAATGTGTGATCATGTTTCGCTTCCATGAGTAGATTGCATTTGCTAGAAAGCAAACTATAAATGTGAAAACATGCATCTGCTTCATGTTTACAGGCTTGCGAGGTTCAGACATCCGGCTGCCAATTATTATTGGGGTTGTAGTTGTTCGGTATATCATGTTGCCCCTAGTAGGTATAATTGTAATTAAAGGGGCAATTCGTCTTGGCCTGGTGCATTCGGATCCTTTATATCAATTCATTCTTTTGGTGCAATATGCACTTCCACCTGCGATGAACATAGGTAAGAAATGCTTATGATAGATCAAATAGTGGTCCAAAATTGATATGGTTCTGTGATGAGCCATACCATCCCAAGATTTATCAGCCCTGGCTGATAAGTTATTTGTTAAATAGATTTAATTTTTTCCTTCAATAAGTGATTCAGTAACCAAGTGATGTTTTTCCAAGTTCCTATATACCTAACATGCTTGATGTAAATTGGCAGGCACTATTACTCAATTGTTTGGGGCTGGTGAGAGTGAATGCTCTGTCATTTTTCTCTGGGCATATGCCCTGGCTTCAATTTCTCTCACACTATGGTCCACGTTTTTCATGTGGCTGGTATTATCATGATCAATTTTAAGTTTGACAGGAGATAAAAAGAATAATTGTTAGCAGCGTCAAACCCCTGGTATCATAGCAAGCTTCTCATAGCTTCATGTATTGAATTTTTTTGTGGGAGGTGTTTTCATGGAATATGGTCTGAAACAACATCAAACATGAAGCTGGTTCTCAAAAAGAAATCAAATATGGAGCAAAGCCGTGATTACAGAATCCAGAAAACTGAAAGGAGTGCTACCTTCTTCAACTATAGCCACACCCTTCATGCAGCTTTACCACATTCATAAGTATTTGGTCCGGACATGGTTATGGCATAGTAATTTTCCCTCCCACTTTCTTACCTCAAATATTGTGTCCAGACATGGTTATTGAATGTTTTTCCAGCTTGTTCCATTGTTGAACTCTTTTGATTTCATCTTCCAATGTCACTTTTCGTTCTTCAATAAGCAAGTCACATGAAAAATTAAAACAAATATTAATCCCATACATGCCAGAGTATTACTAAATAAAGTCATACATGTTAGCATTCTTGAAAATGTTTTGGTCTCCCCACCTCTCTCAGATAGACTAAAAACATCACAAAGATTAGATCTTAGATACACACCAACTCCCCACTTCACCAATTTGCAATGCTTCCATTCCAGCTTGTTCCATTGTTGAACTCTTTTGATATCATCTTCCAATGTCACTTTCGTTCTTCAATAAGCAAATCATATGAAAAATTGAAACAAATATTAATCCCATACATGCCAGAGAGTATTACTAAACAAAGTCATACATGTTAGCATTCTTGAAAATGTTTTGGTCTCCCCCCACCTCCCTCTCTCAGATAGACCAAAAACATCATCACAAAGATTAGATCTTAGATACACCAACCAACTCCCCACTTCACCAATTTGCAATGCTTGAGGGAAGCAATTTACACACCAAACACACCATGAAGAAACTTGATATTTCTGGACCCAAAACACCTTGGCACCAGTATTTGAAGGTCTCAAAAATGTGCTTTATCCACATCAAAAAAGTATGGATGCTCCATAGCTTTCTTTGCAGAGATCCGCTTTGAAGGCTCATATTCCATCATCTTCTGCAAAATGTGGACAAGCAGAAGGGATTAGAGAAACTCAAAAGAAAGACATATCAACCCTCTATTACAACAAATAAAAAGTATAGATAACAGTATTTCAGCTCAAAATTTGATTGCTCTAAAAAAAAAAGCTTAATATCTTAGTGAAAATTGATATCTAGGTTTTAAGGCAAAATATGCTTCCTTCTATGCATAAAGAAAAGCGTGTGAATGCAGGTTGGACTCACCGAAAGCAGATCGATTCCATCAGCATCAAGATTCTCAATCACCGAAGAAAGTTTCTTTGGCCCCCATTGAGGATACTCATGCCAATTAGGTAATTTGCTTATTCCCGGCCACACTTCTTCATTTGGGGTGCCCAATAACCTGCAACAATAAGCAAACAAATGATCGATATGAAAGAAGAAAAGATTAGTCAAGAACAAAATTTCTCAAAGCAAAAGAGGGAAACAAAAGAAAAGGACTTGGAAACTACTTCACCTGAAAATGTGAAGGAGCTGCTGCAGTTCTGAGTCTCCAGGAAATAGTGCTTGAGTTGTAACTAGTTCGGCTAGAACGTAAAAAAACCAAGCAAAACAACTAAGAATATACTTCAAGAGAAAAAAATAAAAAAGGGTTGTTTTTTACAGGGAACATGAGTTCTTTAGCATGCTTGGTCAACTTGGGATAAATGAATTGCCTACCAAATATACAGCCAACAGACCACATATCAACTGGTGTTGAATAATGTGTGGCCCCAAGAAGCACTTCAGGAGCTCTATACCACAGTGTCAGGATCTGAAACACATAATTATCTTAGTGGCCAGTAATCATGAAACTTGAACAAAAGAATACACCATGTCATCCAAGGTGACAAGGCACAATCCTCAAGATAATATTACTTCAACAATCATTGAGGATAAATTCTAAAGCACAAACCTCATGAGTATACTTCTTAAGTGGAATGGTGAATGCTCTACTTAGACCAAGGTCTGCTATTTTAAGCATCATTGTCTTCCGATCCATCAAAAGGTTGTGAGGCTTCAGGTCTCTGCAAATGAAGAGGAATCAAGATGTGTAAATCAAGAAACATGGGACCTGTTTGCTTGAAAACTAGGGAAAGAAGGTAAGGTAACAATATAAATTTTACCTATGCAAAACACCACGACCATGACAAAATGCTACACCCTTGCAAAGTTGGTACATTAAAATCTGCAGGATAAACAACACCAACTCTTAAAAAACTCGATTCAACTAACAGATCGAAGCAGATGATCTCCAAGGACCTTGATGTTGAATTTTCCAAATAAGGCTAATAAACCATCAGCTGTATATAGATTGGTTCTGCTTCATTTTCAGCAAAACAAAGATGTTGTAATGTTTGACTTAAGAAGTAGAAAATAACTATGAGAAAAAAAGGTTAAGTATCGCAAACATTAGACTCATGAATAATAGTCATTTGAAAATCTATTCTTTGGAAATTATTTGTGCTTCCTTGATAACAATTTTGGTTCAAAACTCATGGTTGTATATGTGTCTTTGAGAAGCTGTTAAAGGTTACCTTCACAGTTTTGGATGGAATCATCTCCTGATTCACGCGGAAGCTTCTGATGAATTTCTTGAGATCAGTGTCCATGTACTCAAAGATCAGATAGAGAACTGTCTTCCCTTCTTTGTTTTGGCCTTGTTTGAGATCCAACAACCTGGAATAGATATTGGAAGCAAAGAATTAACAGAAGCCTTGGTATTATTAATCAGGAGAAATTTGGAAGGTGAGAGAGAAGAACAATGCATAAAAATGCCTAAAAATTGCAAATAAAGAGAAACTAATACGGAGAAGCTGCAAGGAACTGCAAAATTATGAAAAAATACCTTTTTTTCCTTTCATATCAGCAGATTGGCAAGATCTAGAAGATATAAATCATCCAACTCAATGCTAAAACTAAAACATTGCTCTAAAAATAAAAAATTAAAAGAACACGAGATAAATAAAGAGAAACTAATAGGGAGAAGCAGCAAGGAGCAACAAAATTATGAAAAAATACCTTCTTCTTTTTTTCATCTCAGCAGATTGGCAAGATCTAAAAGATATAAATCATCCAACTGAACGCTAAAATTAAAAACATTGCTCTGATTTTTTTTAAAAAAAAAAAACTAAAAGAATACAAGATAGAAACATCAGAATAAATCCCAAAACAGCAGCTTTAGATCATCCCAGAGTTCTCCAGATATTTTTGACCACATGAAACAGAAACTAAGCTCGAACAACTGACATAGGGGCACAAAGGAATTATTAGACACAAAAATAGCGACAAATCGCGGAAAGAGCAAATAAAACTAAGAAACCGGGCGGGAAATATCAGTTAAGACCAGGGATCAAGAAAAATAAACCAGAAGAAGATATTGATTTTTTTTTTTTTAAAAAAAAACGAAAAAAAAACAACTATGATTAGCTCATGAAATTCAACGACCAAGAATCATAAGAAGATTTACAGCCAAAGATAGAAAGAAAAAACTGATATACGAAAACCTACCCAGAAGACAGAATCTAAAGAGAAGAATCAAAATCCATCGACTTAGAAAGAGCCCCAAAATAAATAAACTTGAAAACGGCCTCAATGCTCTAACAATCGAAACCAAAGACTCGCTCACCGGACGATATGTGGATCGAAGGAGAGCATTCTGAGAAGCGAGACCTCACGGAGAGTGGTCGATGGGACTCCCTCTTCGTCCTCGGGAAGGCGGGTCTTCTTGAGTGCTACGATCTTTCCCGTGGCCTTCTCCCTCGCCTTGTAGACCTTCCCGTAGGTCCCTTCTCCCACCTTCTCCAGCTTCTCGTAGGCATCCATTGCTCTCGCCATCATTGCCATTTCTCTCTCTTTCTCTCTCGGGCGGATATTTGGGGAAGGGATTGGGAGAGAAGGTTTTATGCAAGAAAAGATGGCCGTTTGGGTTTCGGTGCGATTCACCAACGGCTAGAATTTTTGAAATTCGAATTCAAATTGGGGAAGGACCGCTTTTTGTGCACATGGTTGGGCCATTGATCCCTGGGCCATTCCAATCGTAAGCTTCTCAGCCCATGCGCATCCCTCCTTATCATTGCCCATGAAAAATTCTTTGCGGTAGAGAAAAAATACACCGCTCCATATAATTGAGCTATATAGCGTTATAATTGATAAGAAGACTATACGGTTAGAAGCAAGGATTTAATGCAGCATAAGTTTTTCATTTCAAATTTTTAATAATAAAAATATGGATTCCCTTTCTAAAAAAAATATGATAGCCTGGTTGAATCTTGATTTCCTGAAAGCATGATTCAATCATAGAATGTTATAATTTTTTCTAGAAACTCATAAAAAGAAAAGATATATTTTTATCTCATAAAAAGGAAAGAGATATTTTTATTATTAAAAAAATATCCTTATTGATTAAAATTAAAGATAAAAACTCTCCTCTCCTTTTTATAACTTTCTAAAAAATTATGATAATCCATTGTTGAATTATGACTTCCAATTTTTTTCTTATTAACTATTGCCAAATGACCCAATCATATGGGGCAATATATTTTTTCTTTATGGGAGATAGTGTACATTGAATTTTGCTAATACCCATTTTCTATTCCAGAAAATTATGTGCAAGCCCTCAATAAATTCGATCTCTTATCATGGAAAAATTGTTGCATTGATAAGAAATCTAGTGGACCAATCCAAATCCCCGAGCATATGTATTGAGCTCACTGTTAACCATGGTTAGTTAACTTTTACTATTTTCAATAAAAATTTTTTTTTTTGGATGATTTGTTGATCTTTCGTTAGATGGTCTAAGATACATATGATTGAATAGTTCTGACCAATAATTTTTTTAAATAACAAGCACCCTTCATTTTATTCAAGGTAATTTGATGAGTGACCATGAGATTGGTCCTCTGGACATGATCCATCTAATAATTAGTAGGACCGTAGGAGTTCAGTTTGCCCGTATGACATGTAATTATTATTATTATTATTATTATTATTATTATTATTATATTATTATTATTATTTGTTGGCGTGGAATTCCTGGATCAACCGGTCGGAGTTGCTGCGTCGCAGGATCGCTCCCTGGTTCACCTACAAAACAGGTTCCTTGCCGGAGTTGTTCCGACGAAGGACACTCCGATGCCTAAGTCAGTGGCGGATCCCAGCCACAGAATGAGGAAGGTGTCGAGAATGGAAGAGAAAAGGCTCTCGGAGATTGTAAGCGTATGTGAGCGGAGATATTCGCGTACCTCTCGAGCAATCCTTCTTACCCTTATTTAAAGAAGGCCTCCGGCCTACGTCCCGCTCTTTTTCCGGAGATCATGGGGAGCCAATCCCTCCTATGATTGGTGATCGTGGGTTGTCATTAAGCGGTTCTGGCCATATCGGGGGCGTGGCAGCAGGAGTTGCGCGCCATGATCATGGCATGATGAGTGTCGATTATAACCGTTGGTTATAGTTGCCTTTCTGGAACAGATTGTGGTCAAAGCTTCGGATTTCCCCTTACGTGGGCCGAAGACTTGGTATTTTTCCGAGACCAGAGTTCATGTCCATAGCGGGGACCGAAGTACGTGCCTTCGGAAGTCGACGAGTAGTTCGATCTTCGGTTGGGGCCGAAGACGTTAACCGAAGGTCCAGCCTCCGGATGTTATGGTCCGGTATGAAGCCTTGGGCTACCTGCAATTAGCCTGTCCCTTGCTTGGTCCAAAGTCCGTAGTCCGGAGAAACGGATTTCGACCAGTCGAATCGGAGTTTGGTTTATAGCTGAACCAAGATATCCCAACAGTTGCCCCCCTACTCTCAGTTTCGAAGCGAGATTTGCCTTGAGAAGTGAGAGTATTAATGCCTTGTCATTTTCCTCCTGAGAGACGGTGTAGTGGATGATTACAGGATCCTTGATTGGACTATCCATCCGATCTGATAATCAGATGGTGGACAGGTGTCACTCCCGGATTGGGGAAGAAAGAAAAAGTGGGTGGCCCTGGGGCCATCTTTTCTTTTCCCGTTGCACGATGGTGCAATCTTTTGGTTGGGATTTGGATGGTTGTGGTGGCTGTCCTCCGTCCGTTGGATGAAGGGTATACCTTATCATGGCAATCAGTTGCAGGTGAGTTACCTCCCAGGGTAACCTTGAGTCATTTTAACCCTGGCGGGGCTCTAGAGACCCTTACTTTTCTTTTTGGGGAAGGGCGAAGGTCCGGCCGAGGAAGCATCTTCAACCTCGTCTCATCCTCCGCTCAAACTGTTCTGGACTACCAGTCTATTCCTCGGGTAGAATCTTCTTTCTGCTCCTTGCTTCATTCCTTTGTCATGGAAGGGACCATAGAGAGTCAGGGGGAAAAGGTTGGGCCCTCGAGAGCCGGAGACATAGTAGGTGCGGAGTCGGTCCCCAGCTCGATTTCTTAGGACAAGGCAGTCCTTTGGGAACGCTACCGCATTCCTGAGGAGTTTTCTTCCGTCCTTCCCGCACACGAGGAGCGGGTGAACGAACCTCCCCCTGGGTGCCTAGCCGTATATGAAGATCACTTGAAAGCTGGTCTTCGGTTTTCCCTGCACCCTTTCTTCGTCAAGATCTTCCGCTTGTACCAAGTGGTGCCAGCACAGTTGATCCCGAACAGCATCAGGAACATCTGTGGGTTCCTGGTTATGTGTAGCATCGCGAACATAGAGCCTAGGACCAATTTGTTCATGGCCATTTTCGTCCTCAAGAGGGATTTCCACATCAACGGATAGTGGGTGATTGGCCCTAGATTAGGCCATAGGGTTATCAAGGATATGCCCAGCACCATCCACGGGTGAAAGCCCGCTTTTGTGTTTGTGTTGTCTCTTAATTCATAGGGCTTCGATACGGTGTGGAAGAAGCCTTGCCTGACCGCCAATGATGTGAAGAAGGTCTTGGCGGCCGATCAGTCGGACTACGACCTTCTGGTCAACTCCGAAGTTGCTCCCATTCGAGAATTATTAGAGGAGAGAAATCTCTACCGAGTGGGAATTAGCAGATTCCCCTCATTAGGTATATCAATAGGAATTTCGGCTCCTCTTTCTTGGATTTATTGTATCCTAATCAATTGAAGTGAAATCCTTTGCTTGCAGGTGGCAAGATGAAGCCCGGCTTGAGCTGGCTCCGTCAGACTTCGGAGAAGAAGGTGGCACAGGCCCCTCCTACCAGGTATGTGATTCAGAAGAGAGCTCGGAGGGATGGTCCCGAAGGGGACCAAAGCACTTCGTCTTCCCGGGGGACCTCAGGGGAAGATGTAGTAACTGCGGAAGGGGCTCCGTCAAGACCCCATTCAATTGAAGCTCCGTCGGCGGCTATTTCCCCAGTTCGCATAATGGGGAGCCCGTCTCAGGGAGCGGATGTACCACCATTTTGCCTTCTATTACTGATAGGGGCAAAGCGCGGCAAGTCGAAGGAGAGTTCGCCTACAATGCCTCCTCAGTCGGAGTCTGTTCGATGAACTTCTCGGAGCTTTTGCCTATGGGGGGACTGCTAGTCCCGGCCGTAGCCAGGCAGGCATTGAAGGGTATACTCCTGCCTCACAACTTGGCTATTTTTCATAACCAGAGCCTTCCCAGGGTATCCGATTCTGCCTTCTCCGCCCTGCAACAGGTATGATCCTGCCACTTCTCTTTGTCTTGAGAATTGTTCGATTCATGATCTCTCTCTTTTGCTGTAGTTAGTCTACGACCTCACCTTCATGGAAGAGGGCCTGGAAAATGTAGACAGCCTCATCCATGACTTAAGGAAAAGCTTCAGACTGCTAGGGCTGCCAAGGAAGTAGCCGAGGAGCTGAAGCAGTCCATGGACGACCGTCTTGCCCGGATGAATGATGAAGTTCGCGAACTGAAGGGCGAACTGAGAAGTGCTCATGTAACAATGACTGGGCAAGAGGCAGGGTGGAGGAGGAGCAGGAAGCAAGTCGAATCCCTGGAGCAGGCTGCCAGGGAGGATCAGGAGAAGATAGAGAGCCTGACCAAGATGGTGGAGGAGGCTTTCAGGAGGGCCAAAGAGGCAATCCTGGAGTTCGAAGCTGCCAAGAGGAAGTCCGCATCTTTGAAAAAGCAGGTAGACGATGCCGTGGAGAACTTCAAGATGTCTCCGTAATTCCTGGCTGAGAGCAATGAAGTAACTTTGTATGGCTACCAGCACGGCTTCAACGACGGACTCTCCAGGATGAAGGAGGCCTTCCCTCACCTCGACCTTTCCAGCATTCCACCCTTTGATATAGCTGGAGAAGAAGAGGAAGCGGAGGTGGCCGTTGCCATGGTAGAGACCGAGGAGGCGCCATGTCCGGAGGAGGAGGCTGCTACCCCAGTCGAAAATCCAGAGGTGACCCCAACTCTGACCCCGGTTCAGGAGGAAACTCAGGCTGGAGGAGTCCAAGCTGAAGGTTCTCCGGTCCTGACCCAGATTGACGAGGTCCTTTCAGAGCAAATTGATAAGGTGCTCCAGTCCTGTGGTGTGGAACCTTCTCCTGCTTATGTTGAGTGACTTGGGTCGCTCTAGATATATTTTCTTTCTTTCCTTTTGTTTTATCAATGAACTTTGTATGACAGCTTTTCTAGGTTTTGGGATGAATTTTCCTTCCTTTGTATACACTATGTTGTACTTCATGTGTGGCTCAAAACGGTTTTACCGTTCTTTCTTTTGATTAGTCGAACAGTCGCGGCCGAAGGCCGTTCAGTCGATAAGAACCGGTTTTACCGTTCTCTTTCATGTTTAGTTGAGCAGTCGTAGCTGATGGCCGTTCAATCGATGAGGGCGGACCCTGGAACAGATCAGAACTCCGTTGCCGAAGATTGTCACCTTCCTACGGATGTTAAGTTTGTCCGTTGGGGTGGATAAGAGTCATTTCCCCGCCAATCCATGATCAGGGAGATTTGATTGTGATTATTGTTGTCCATGTGGCACGTCGATATTTGTACAGTCACGATTTCTTACACCTTGCGAGCCGCCGGGTCTCCTTTTTCCAAAAAGGAGCCATTAATGATGCCGTCGCACGATGAGGATTTCTCCGGATTCGAAGCGATGGCGGTTGTTGTCCTGGGGATGGCTTCGAGCGACTTTTCTGGTTCTCGAAGCATCGCCCGGACACGTGGCGCTTTCTGATGCGGCTGGGAAGGACGTGGGGCATGCCTCCCCGCAGTCGGTCTGGGTGCAGGGTTTCTATAAATAGGACCCTGCCCTCCGCTGTCAAAGGCCATCATTTCCGTAGGATTCTTCCCTCCATTAACAATGAGGTTCAGCACTTATGAGCTCCGCCGTGCGGCGAAGAGGAGGGCTATCGACCCGAAAAGGAAGCAAAGTCCGGAGTCATCTGGGCCATAGGACAATTAAGAGGAGCCTCTCGTGGACCACCTCGAGAAGAGGTCCGCCTGCTGGAGGCTCGGCTGAGGGAAGCTTGGGCCCAAGTCACGGTGGCGACCACGATGGTGGAGGAAGCGAGGAGGGAGGCGGCGGACGCCGTCTCAAACTTCAAAGCTTCTGCCGCCTTCAAGGACGAACTCATCGAGGTGGCTCTGGACTCCTTCCACCAGGGGTTTTGGGAATGTTGGAGGAAGGCCTCCAAGTTTTATAACTTGAAGGGCCTGGACAACATCAAGCCATCCGTTCCCTTTCCCAGCCACGAATTTGATTCCGACTCCAATGAGGGGTCAGATTCGGGTTCGGACGGGAACCCCGGGGGTCCTTCGTCGTCCCACCAGATCTCTCCCCGCCGGTACGGAAAAAACCCACAGGGAGTTATTGAAAATTTTCCATATCTCTCTATTGCTGCTGGTTTTTTTTTTTTTTTTGTCTCTCCTTATGAGAGTTTCTTCCTTTCTTCTTTTTTTTGTGTAAAAATTTGAAAGGAATGAAAAATCTTTTCTGTTACCTCTTCCCGTGTAATCTTTGCAATGTGTTACATCATAATTTGTCTATAGTGTAGACTCTGCAGACCACTTTCGGTCTATAAGGAAGAAGTGAGGTCAATTGGACCATTCTGAGAATGTCTGTTGTTGACAGAAAGGACGACAGTGGTCCTTTTAGGCACGTGTTCGGATTTTTCATAGGGTAAGGTATTTACACTGTTCCTGTGTACTTTCTGTCATGATTAAGGTAGGCTATTCAGGCCCGTCTCGGTGCATGTTCGAATTTACCGTAAGGTAGGTTACGAGAACCATCCCTGTACCTTTGATATTTTTGGTGGCCTGGTTAGACCATCCATTGCGCTCGTCGGGCATATCGATAAGGTGAGTGGATCAGACTCTCCTTTGCGTAGTTGACCGATTTTTTAGATCGGGTCACTCAGGCTGTTGTCGTTCAGTCGATGCAACTAGCCATTCTGAGTTGAGTAGGGTTGAGAAGCTTTGCATAGGAATTTCAGGAACTCTTTTATTGATAGTATTTGCGAAGGTTTTGTACATTCTATGGCCGGGACAGGGCTTTCCCCTCCAGGGTCTTGAGTCGATATATCCCTGATCGAATAACTTCTTCGACTTGATATGGACCTTCTCAGTTGGAAAAGAGTTTACCCTGTTCCGCTGGTCTGGATACCTCTACCCTTCGCAATACCATGTCCCCTGTGCGGAAAGTTTGCTCCTTCATCCTTGAGTTGTAATACTTGGCAACCTTTTGCTGGTATGCCGCCATCCTTATCGGGCCTGTAGCCTGGTGCTTGATAGCAAATCCAGATCAATCCTTCTGCAATCGGATTTCTCAGGCTCTTCATAGTTGTCAATTCTCAGGGATTGTAGGGAGACTTCGATAGGTAGTACGTCTTCGGTACCGTAGGCCAGGTTGAACGGAGATTCGTCGGTGGCCATTCTCAGGGTAGTTCGATATGCCCAAAGAATGGAGGTCAGTTCTTCGGCCCAAAGCTCTTTGGTGGCGTTCAACCTTGTCTTCAAACCATGGAGGATGGTCCGGTTGGTGACTTCGGCTTCTCCGTTGGACTGTGGATGAGCAACGGACGTCAGTCGATGCTGGATATGATATCGAGTACAGAAGTCCTTGAACTTCGGATTATCGTACTGTCTCCCGTTGTCCGTGATGATGACATGTGGGATGCCGAACCTGAATATAATGGAATTTTTTACAAAGCTTTCCACCTTGCCTTCTGTGATCTGGGCCAATGGTTCGGCTTCTACCCACTTCGCGAAATAGTCGATGGCCACTAGGAGAAACTTTCTTTGCCCTGATGCTGGTGAAAATGGGCCAAGAATGTCCATCCCCCACTGGGCAAAAGGCCATGGGGCTGCCAGTTGAGTTAGGTGACTTGCAGGTTGTCTCTGTACATTGGCATACCTCTGGCATTGGTCGCACTTCCGCACGAAATCAGCTGAGTCCTTCTGGATGGAGGGCCAATAATACCCCTATCGAATGATCTTGTACGCCAGAGATCTGCCTCCTAAGTGATCACCGCATATGCCCTCATGGACCTCTCTCAAAGCATAATCTGCATCGGTGGGTCCTAAGCATTTTAGCAGTGGCTGGGAGAACGATCTCTTGTAGAGGGTTTCGTCTAAGATGACGTACTGGAACGCCATTCAGCGGATCTTCTTGGCCTCTGCCTTATCTTCCGGTAGTTCTCCTTCATTCAGGAATCTAATGATGGGATCCATCCAGCTTGGCTCAGTGTTGATCTGGCGCACCTCTGCAGCCTCTTCAATAATGCTAGGAGTCTCAGGATGTTCAACAAAGGTGCGTCCGAGGGACTCTGGTACTGTAGTTTCCAGTCGAGACAGTTCATCTGCCCAGGAGTTCTCTGATCGTGGAACATGGATAATCTCAAAATATTCTAGTTAGGAAGATAAAGCCCGTACCTTCTCCAGGTATTGCACCATGGTTGGATCTTTGGCTGCATATTCTTCGTTGACTTGATTCACAACCAGTTGGAAATCTGAGAAGGCTCGAAGTTGCCGGACTCCCAGATCCTTGGCGATCCGAAGTCCGGCAAGTAGCGTTTCATATTCGGCCTGTTTGTTGGAGGCGTGGAAGGAGAAACGGAGTGCGTACTCTATGGTATGGCCGTCAGGTTCGGCCAACATGAGCTAAGCCCCGCACCCAGTAGCATTGGAAGCTCCGTCCACATGAAGCACCCAAACGGACTTCGTCTCCTTCGGAGCTTCTTCTTCTATCGAAGATGCTTCATCTTCAGACTTCCAGTTACACTCAGCCAAAAAATCGGAGAGCACCTGGGCCTTCATAGCCACTCGAGGTTAGAAGCTGATGTCAAATTCACTTAGCTTCACAGCCCACTTGGCTATCCTTCCAAAGGTGTCCGGAGATCGGAGAACGGTTTTGAGAGGTTAATCAGTTAGCACCACGATGATGTGGGCCTGAAAGTATGGCCGTAGTCCCTTTGCCGCAATTACTAAGGAGTAGATCAGCTTCTGCATCCTTGTATATCGCGTTTCTGCGTCATGCAGGACCTTGCTGATATAGTAGATCGGTTTGTGGGACCCATCTTCTTCCTTCCGGACAAGAACCGAACTTATTGCTTCATCTGAAGCAGAGAGGTACAGGTAGAGGACCTCGCCTTTTTTTGGCTTACAGAGCAATGGTGAGGTCTCCAGACGCTTCTTTAGTTCCTCGAAGGCAGCACAACAATCTTCGGATCATTCGAAGCCCTTTGATTGCCGGAGTACCTTGAAGAATGGAAGATATTTCTCAGCTGACCGAGAGATAAATCTGCTTAGGGAGGCAATCCTCCATATCAACTACTGGACTTCCTTTTTGCAAGAGGGATGTCTCATATCTTTCAAGGCTTGAATCTTCTCAGGATTTGCCTCAATCCCTCATTTGGTGACAAGGAAGCCCAAGAATTTGCCCGAAGTGATCCAAAAGGCACACTTTGTTGGGTTTAGCTTCATATGGTAGCGCCGGAGAGCACTGAATGATTCCTCCAAGTCACGGATGTGATTTCTCCGGTGGAGGCTCTTGACGATCATGTCGTCAACATAGGCCTCCATATTTCTTCCTAGTTGCTTTTCGAACACCTTGTCGATCAGCCTCTGAAATGTTGCTCCGACATTCTTGAGGCCAAACGGCATCATCTTGTAGCAGTAGAGGCCCTTATCAATGATGAATGCCGTCTTCTCCTCATCTTATGGATCCATTCTAATTTGATTGTAGCCGGAGAAGGCGTCCATGAAGCTTAGTAACTAGTGGCCGGCGGTAGCGTCGACCAGTTGATCAATTTTTGGGAGAGGGAAGCTATCTTTTGGGCAAGCTGTGTTGAGGTCTGTGTAGTCGATGCAAATCCTCCACTTGCCACTAGCTTTCTTCACCATCACCATATTGGCCAACCACTCGGGGTATCGGGCCTCTCTGATGAACCCTGCTTTGAGGAGCTTGCCAACCTCTTCGTCTACAGCTTGCTGTCTTTCGGGGGTGAAGCTCCTCTTCTTCTGCCGCACCAGCTTGTACCCAGGGATTACTTACAACCGATGAGCAATCACTTCGGCAGGAATCCCGGGCATGTCCGAAGCTGACCAGGTGAAGACATCGACGTTGTCTCTGAGGAAACGAATCAACTCCGTTCTGGTTTTCTCATCAAGTGCGCTCAAGATCTGTACAACTCTGGAGGGATCTTCCTCTTTCAAAGGTACCGGAATAGTCCTCTCCATGGGCTCACCAAGATTTGTAGTTGCATCCCTCGGATCCAGCTGATCCGGAGTTGTCGAATCCTTGAAATGCCTGTCTTCAATCATCAGACACTGCCGTGCCATCCTCTGGTTTCCTCTAACTTCTCCAACACCGTTCCTGGTGGGGAAGCATACCGAGAGGTAGTGAAAGGAGATCACGGTCCGAAACCTGTTCAAGGCAGGCCGCCCCAGAATAATATTGTATGCTGAGGGGATCCGGACTACCGTGAAGTTGATCAGCAGTGTCTTTTATCGAGGTTCGGTGCCGAGGGTTACAGGCAGCACTATTTCTCCCTCGGCATAAACTTGGTTGCCCCCAAAACCAGAGAGCGGTATGGGGGACCTTTGCAGTTGATGCCTAAGCAAACATATTTTAGAGAATGCATCGTACATCAAGATATCTATCGAACTTCCATTATCTACAAAGATCCGCTGTACATCATAATTGGCCACTACGACCGAAATTACAAGAGGATCATCATGTGGGAGCCGAACTCCTGCAAGGTCATCGTCGGAGAAGAGGATGGTGTTGTTGTCTTTAAGTCGCTTTGGAGCATCATACTCATCCCTTCTCCAGTTGGTGGGTTGGTGTATCATCCTTATACCTCCATTGGTGGGCCTTTGATTTGGTAATTCGGCCTCTTCAGGAGGTGGCTAGGGAACAGTTGCTTCCGACCGGGAGCCTTGGCGACCGATATATCGTTCTAGGTACCCTCTCTTGATGTGATCCTCAATTGTATCCTTCAGCTGGATGCATTCTTCTGTGTTGTGGCCGTGGTCCCGGTAGAATCGACAGTATTTGTTCCTGTTCCTGACAGAAGAGGAGGCCTTCATGGGACGGGGCCGTTGAAGATAGTTTTCTTTTTCTATCTCCATGAGGATCTTCTCTCGAGGGAGGTTGAGGGGGGTGTAGGAGTCGAATCTTCCTCCCAATGCTCTGGGCTTGGGAAGACTTCTTCGGTGATCTGTATATCTGCCGTCATTATTAGAAGTTTGTGGACCTTGTCCCCTGTTATTCTTCTTCTTTGAAGGGGATTTCCTTTCAATCAATCATCGATTCGCCGCCTGCTCTTCAGCATCGGCGTATTTCTGAGCCCTTGACAGGAGCTCAGCGTAGCTTTTAGGAAACTTCTTATCCAGGAAGAAAGTAAGCCTGGAAGTACAAAGCCCCTTCTTTAGTGCTGACATGGCCACGTATTCGTTGAGATCTGGGATCTCAAGCATGGCCGCATTAAACCTGGAGATATAATCTCGTAGGCTTTCTCCTTCGTTCTAGTGAAGGAGGAACAGTGTGTCCGTATTCCGAGGGATCTTGCGGCATGTGTCCTGAAATGCAAGATAAATAGTTTTTCTAACTCGGAAAAGGAATCGATGGTACCTGGACGCAAGCTCGAGTACCACATCCGAGCATACTTCTTCAAGGTAGCCCGGAACGCCAAGCAGTATATCGCGTCCGAAGCTCCTTCAATCATCATGTGGGCCTTGAAGCTGTCCAAATAATCGAGGGGGTCGGTGGTGCCGTCGTAGGGCTCCAACTGGGGAACCTGAAGTGCCGAAGGATGACCTCGGCCATGATGCGGTTGGTATAGGGTGGGCGTAGGTCACCCACAATCAGGTCGTCGAGATCCTTAAGATCTCGCATCCTGTGCTCTCGTGCCTTCACCATCTCTGATTCAATGGCTCTGAACCTCTCGTCATAATCGGGAGTCTGCTTCGGCGCTCTCTCCACAGAAGTGGAGTCTCCGGAGGAGGGTGAGGGAGTTTGCCTAGGCCTTTTCCCTTTGTGTAGGAAATTGGCGGACCTGGGCAATCTCGAAGTTCGGCCTTCGGGAGAGGGCGAGAATGGGGGGAGGGATGCGCGGAGTCCTCCCGTGGAGCTCTCCTTCTTCGGGATCGAGAGCTATGTCTAGAAACAGTCTCCCATGCTCTGTCTTGGAATTCTTGAACCATGGCCGTAAGGTTGGCGACTTTTTTCTTCCCAACTGGAACATCGTTCTCCCCTCTGCTTGGAGGGAGCTTTAAAAAATGTTAACGCCCCCCTTCCTGGCGCGCCAATCTGTTGGCGTGGAATCTCTGGATCGGCCAGTCGGAGCCGCTGCATCACAGGACCGCTCCCTGGTTCACCTGCAAAACAGGTCCCTTACCGGAGTTGTTCTGGCGGAGGACACTCCGATGCCTAAGTCAGTGGCAGATCCCAGCCACAGAATGGGGAAGGTGTCGAGAATGGAAGAGAAAAGGCTCTCGGAGATTGTAAGCGTATGTGAGCGGGGATGTTCGCGTACCTCTCAAGCCATCCTTCTTATCCTTATTTAAAGAAGGCCTCCGGCCTGCGTCCCGCTCTTTTTCTGGAGATCATGGGGAGACAATCCCTCCTATGATTGGCGATCGTGGGTTGTCATTGAACAGTTTCGGCCAGATCGGAGGCGTGGCAGCAGGAGTTGCGCGCCATAATCATGGAATGATGAGTGTCGATTGTAACCGTTGGTTACAATTGCCTTTCTGGAACAAATTGTGGTCCAAGCTTCGGATTTCCCCGTGCGTGGGCCGAAGACTTGGTATTTTCCCGAGACCGGAGTTCGTATCCACAGCGGGGACCGAAGTACGTGCCTTCGGAAGTCGATGAGTAGTTCGGTCTTCGGCCGGGGCCGAAGACGTTAACCGAAGGTCCAGCCTCCGGATGTTATGGTCCGGTATGAAGCCTTGGGTTGCCTGCAGTTAGCATGTCCCTTGTTTGGTCCGAAGTCCGTAGTCCGGAGAAACGGGCTTCGACCAGTCAAACCGAAGTTTGGTTTATAGCTGAACCAGGATATCCCAACAGTTATTATTATTGGGTTGGGGGGGGGGGGCGTTTTGAAGGATCACGGAGTAAGATTCAATTTTGATGAAATCATGAAGATCTTCAGTCATGTGAATCTAGCGTCACGTTGATCAGCTGCTAACTCGCAAGAATCACTGTGAAGTTTTGTTATAATGTTGTGATGGGTTTCCTAGCCATTACCGTTGGAGGTATTTAGCTCATTACACAAACCACCCCCAACTCTAACCAAAAATTATCCTCATCATCTGAGTCGATAAAAAGCAGCATCTTCCCCAAACTGAAAATTGAGCCATAATTAACAAATGCTTGTTTTGAGAGATGTGAATGGTGGGTGAAAGGAGAGGAAAATTGACTCGGAAGGCATACAAATGAACAATGAATAGGGATCAGGCAATCTGGCAATGGAACCTCAGCCATCTTACAAACTTTGAAAAACTCTCTTCTGAAATTTAGCATTCAGCTTTAGAAAGGGAGGGGAAAAAAATTATGAATTGAATGCACAAAGTTTATACGCTAATGCAACTTTTAAAAGGTCTATGTTTCACGCCATTGTCACGAATATCAGCATGCCTGCAGACACGAACCATTTTAATTTGATCACTCTATCAAGCATGATTCTGAACAACTCACAGTAACACAAATCCTGGCAAACAATGCGCTAAATCTCCAAGCTCTGAGGGTACTCCAGGCATGTTTTACTTGCTTAGCTCTGGCAAGAGTGAGAGGGAAAAAAATTTGGATATACATTAAAAGAAGGCATGCACAGTACATGTATTAGAAACAGCCAATGTTACAACCACCATGTTTCCTAACCAAAAACAGGTGTTACAGAGAACCCATAATCTACTGAAGCTATTCATTTGATGGCAAAAATAACACAAAACACTTCAACGAAATAATTTGGAAATTCAGTGGAAGTTTAAAGAACGCTCATTGAGCTACAGTAGCAACAGATTCAGCATGTGGTTCAGCTTCTTTGTTCAAGGCTTCCCATCTTAGCTCCCTAAGAATTTTGAACCTCTCATCAAGTGTCACAAAACCTGCCTGAAGACCAACTTCTCCACAAGTACCAGCTTTATATATTAGGACTATGCTGGCCCCCATGTCAGGGCCATGAAGCTTTCCAGTAAGCAGTAGCCGAATAGGCATAAAGAGAGATCTTCCCTGAAAGAAAACATAGAGATGACATCTTTCAGCCTACATTGTTGTCAAGCACTGCCACTTGGGCAGCTGTGTGTTTTTGAGGTTATACTACATGTTAAACATTAGATCTCTGGAATCTAACAGGAAAAATAAATCTTATCCAAAAAGATTTAACAATTCAAAGAAATTATCGATGCCAACCAAATCGGAGATACACACCATTAATCTAAGCTACAGCATTAAAAATGTCTACAATCCAAACTTCATTCATTGTTGGGATCTCTTACCATGCATCAAGTGGGTGCAAAAATGGACAGCACCAATTGTGCGAAATAGGACATAGAACCCGGAAATCCACAAAGTTGACTATGATTTAAATTTCTTAAAAACATGTGCAAATCAAAATTCAATAGGTTTTGATGCTTGGTCATGGCAAAACATCTTATTATGCCTCTGGAACTGTCTGTTTTCCATCCAATATATCCACATGTCAGAGACATCCAAGACACATGTTTGCTTTCTAAACAATTTTGATGTTGCAGATCATGGTCAATCCTTTGAATATTCAATTTGGATAGCCATGAATGAATTTTAAATCTTTTATCAAAAATTTCATGTTTACTGTGCAGCCCAACTCTGCACATACATGCATATGCACAGGCACACACTTATACTACATATGCAAACTATTTCCGTAACTTATATGCAAACTATTTCTGATAACTTCTTTCAAAGAAGTAAGATGCATCAGATTGGACACCAAGGAAAAGTCAAGTTGCATTGTAACAATTAAGACAATTTAAATACCAAACAAGTGATCACAAGGCTCTCATACAAATCCCTAGAGTCAAGATCATGCCTCTAGCAAAGATGGATGGTTGAGGAACCTCAACAATATCTACAACTTGAGCCAAGACAAAAAATAGTATGGTATTAATTTCCTTTTTTGGTCTCACTAAAAAAATTGCACACTGAAATGTATCTTGCACGTGTTTTAAATTCTTTACTTTCACAAGGCATACCTTAAGGTATATAAAATGCAGGCTAAATTAAATAATGTAAAATCTGTTAACTTAAATAGTTGAACTTAAAAACCTATTGACTTTGCATTAAATCTATTGCCTAGGCAACCACCTGGGACATAAATTTAAAGTCCATTGCCAGGGGTCACCTGAGCTATTTGACATGTAAGATGCCATGTGGCCTCATAAAACTGACCTTGCGCTTCAACAGCTTGCCAAAGCTTTTCACCCATTTTTGCCAACCAGCATGACCTTCCTCCAATGCTTCACGAAGCTCTCCGCTATCATAAGCAGAAATCAAGCTAGCAGCCACCTCAGAAAGCTTGTCTTGTAGCACAGGTTTACATTCCGCACTGCATATTGCACATGTCGCATATGAGTAGAATCAAAGGCACTAACTTGATAATATAGAGGCAATCACTTGAAGATAGTGCACCAAACTACTTTCTCAGGTTTCAGACTAAGTAGGGTTCACCTAGGCCAACCTAGGTTTGCTAAGAAGAAAGCCCTAAATTCACTTGGGCAAACCAGCTGCTGCCCCTTGACACATGAAGGAGTCTCAGCAACATGAACAACACCATCACAGTGGTGTACAAATTGTGTTATAACAAGAGCATGTTATAACAATCTTATATTCGTAAAAAAATAAAAACCGTTCTCATCAAAATATAGAGAAGGTTCTATCACCTGCCCAACGTAGAGTCCAATGGATAAGAAAGCAAATTCTTCAGAGCCATATCAGCATCTGTTACCAAATCAATCCCATCCTTCAACAACTCTGTTGCATCCTGTACATGGGTTTGCGCTGTTAGTGTTAGCATGCATTCTTTTCAAAATCAAGTACATAATTTTAAAGTAGGAGTTCACTTAAGTGCATGCATGAAGTGCATACGTTAAAACAAATAGCCAGAACCATCATCACTGGTCTATCTGTATGCAATTGACTTTTACATATTTTGTTTTGTTGGTTCTATCTCTCATAGATTATTAAAAAGAGACTGGAAATATGTTACTTTGTTTTGGTTCAGCTATACCACAGACCAATAATTAATTAGACACAAAATACGAAGTGCTTCTTAAAAAAAAAAAAAAAAAAACTTGGAAGTTGTTGTGGACACAATTCAGGGCACAATAAATGGTTCAGGGATGAAGAAATAATTTGTCATGTTCAACCAAGGTTCTAAAAGGTCATGCCGGTCAGTGTCGTGCAGTACATACTATTCATGGTTTCCAAAAGACAGCCAGGCACCTGCCTAGGCCTTTAGGTGGATTGGGCCCCTAGGCACCTCTCCTGGTCCCAAGCAGCTCATCTACCACCAGGCAGGTGCCTGGGCATTGCGTCCATGCCTAAAGCACATCTTTAGGCTAGTGCTTGCGTGTGTGCTTGCATGCCAAGCAGGCAACTCAGAGTCAACTACATGGGTCAGGTACCAATCAACCCAGTACTCAATCCAAATTATTTTACTAATTTTTCGTTCCCCTTTCCCCAAGTTCTCCAAACCCGCTACTCTCTAACCCTAAATGAGCATACCTTGGGAAAGGGCATGGTTGTCGGTCACAGATCAATATTCGGGGAGTGGTGAATCATGAAAAGGCAATAGATGTCGACACTTAGAGATAAGTTTTTTCATTTTTAATTTTTTTTCTTCTTCTCTAGCTCCCTTTTCCCTTTTTTTTTTCTTAAGATGGTGTGAGATATGCACTGGTTGCTGCTCTGATGATGCTGTCAGTAAAAGCTGTTGCTACCGGTGGTGTTGCTGCTGCTGCAACAGTGGTGGTGGAGCTGCCTGTAGCAACCAATGGTGGCTGCTGGTGGCCTGCTGCTGCATGTTGCTACTAACAGCTGCAGTAGGGGCTGTGCTCAAGCAGTCACCTAGGTGCCTGCCTAACACCTAAGCACTGAGTGCTCCCTTGGCCGCTCACCTTGAGCCTCTCATGTTCTGGAACATTGATACTGTGCTGTCTTATGATGTGCCGAAACAAAAAGGAGGGTATCTAGAAAGAATTTTCAGTTCAAAGGTAAATTGCCACCTTGCTTAACCTAGTGGGAAGCCAGGCATGGTATGTACCTGCCAGCATCTAAATCTTTGATGCTACTGCACATTTACAAAGCTTTGATATTTGTCATTTATCATAATTAAAACTTGAAACCAGATTTAATATTTAGAGAGTTGACACAGTCAGACATGTGCAAAAGTTAAGATCTATGCACATGATTTAAATGCAACCTAAATAGTAAAAAAGCCCTTGAAATACAATTAGAAGGCAAATAGCAGTTTGATAGTCACTTAGATGTAAAAAAATAAATGTTCACCTCTACAAATTTGCCTTTAGATTCTAAGAGAATACCAGTGCTTTTCCACCGATCTCCAAACATCTCAATCAACTTTTCTGATGGAAGGGCTCTTAAATGCTGACCATTCATCCACCTGATTGCAATGGAAAGATCATGTTAGCAAGTAAACAATAACCAAAATTAGTCAGGCAACATCAATTTACATCTCTATTTAGGTTGGGTGAGCATAACTATTTTGTTTATGCTATACAATCATCCAAACAACATCAACTAAAAAAAAAAGAACCCCACAATCGACCAAGGTTCAACCAATATCAACTGTATAAAGTGTTGTATTATAATAGAACTCATGCTGCTGTAGCCTGTGGCAGATGCAGGCAAATATCTTGTGCAGCAAACATGAAAAATTCCTGAAAGAGATGCTATGTATAAATATTTTACAGAACGAGCATTTTCCTTCAATGATCATCCACATGCCTAGTGTCCAAATTTTAAAAAAAAAATCTAAGGCAGTCAGGATTGGTACAAAAATTACTACAGAATTAGGTGTTTCTGAAAATTTAAAGGAAGCTGTAAAAATGAAAATCAAATGATATACTGGTATAATATTACAAGACAAGGGTGGTGAACCACACGAGAAGCAGGCAACTCCCTTAAGATAAGAGGAGCATCACTGGCAAGAGATATGGGACCATAATCCATTCATGAGTGATTGATTGTCCTCCATTCTTTTATTTATTTATTTATTTATTTTGGAGGGGTGGGTGGGTTGGGGTGGGAGGGAGTCACTCAATTCATTATTCCAACTTAAATTCAGCATATTGTTATTAATAAAGCCACACCATAGGCAGAAGGAGAAAATTCTTTCAGATATAACATCAATAGATAACCTTCTTATTTCTTATTGAGTATTTACCTTAACTTTGTTGAATCAAAGATTGCTCCACTTTTATTGACACGGTTGATAGAAAACTTTTCAACTACAAAACATAAAATGTACAGCTGGATGAGCAAATTATAATAAAATTTCTTGCATTCTCACTGTTAGCATAAGTATTAATAAAACGTGAACAGTATAAGAAACAAGAAATATCTACCAAGCTGATCAATGGTAAAAAATTCGTTTTCTGTTCCATCACCCCAACCCAAGAGTGCTAGGTAGTTCACCATAGCCTGAGATAGATATCCCATTTCCCTAAACTGAAAAAGGGGAGGAAGAAAACAAAGACCACAATCTTAAAAATGTTGGAGAAATTAAACAAGTACAAAAAGTATGATTAAATGAAAACAATACATTTGAAACATGCCATTGCACTATCTTAACCACAAAACTATCTCCTAAACATCATGACACTTTGGCAAGTACCTGTCCCACCGAAGTTGCCCCATGACGTTTTGATAATTTACTTCGATCTGGGGCAAGAATCAGAGAAACATGTGCAAAGGAAGGCATCGGAAATCCAAGTGCCTGCAAAACAATAATAATCATGTTCATACTATCACGTCCACCAACTGTAGATAAAAAGGGAATTAATCCAAGAAGGAAAAAGACCAAAAACAGAGCAAACTCACTTTATATATAAGTGCTTGCCGCAAGGTGTTTGGTAAATGCTCCTCAGCCCTGATGTGCAAAACAAATGTAAAAAGGAGCCATCACATCAAACTTATTCTATACAAGACCATTAACCTTAAGGAGTAAAACTCATTGACAGTAAGGAAAGAAAAAGGGAACTACCTAATAACATGGGAAATACGCATGGTAGCATCATCAACAGTGACACAGAAATTGTATACTGGTTGGCCATTGCTTCTCATTATCACAAAGTCACCTAGCGTGTCTAGGCTCCAACTGACCTTTATGAAACTATCAAATGAATCAGCAACTAAAATTTCAATTGCACAATTGGCAAGATATCTACATATGCAAAACCATAATGATACAATCACTTTAGAAATCTTAATTAAAAGATCAGCATTCCCCCAAATGAGCAAGCAGGCAAAGAGCTTACTTCACCACGGATAAGATCATTAATTTTCAAGGTCCCTTCCTTAGGTACACGAAAACGATAGGTATAAGGTGTTCCTTTTGCCAATTCCTCCTGTATTTCTTCATCCGAAGCGGTGGCCCATTTCCCCATATATACCGGTGGCAGCTGCATTTGTTTTGCTGTTTCCTTCATTTGTTCTAGTTCCTAGAAAGAATGACTGCTGATAAGAAAATGCTCTATAATTTTAACAACAAGTTGGACAAAAACTACAATAATTTAGGAACTAGAGAACAAATACAATGCACTGTTCTCAAATCCAATTGCAGCAGCTCTAGCATGAAGTAACTGGTAGTACTTCTTCTAAAATGTATCTAAACAACTGTTCATTCGCACTTAACAAAAAAAGAACAGGGTGCATCTTTTCTTCTTCTAACTATTAGAGGTACTGAAGTCCTATCAAAGTTAAAGTGCTTAGGAAGTTAGGTACATTTGGCTACTTAACAAGTCCTCAAGGTAACTACTAATGAAAAAATTGGTCAGTGAAACATATAACAGATCATCCTTCGGTATAGCCTCTTGTTTTTTTTTTTTTTTTCAAACTTGAGTGCCAGATGCAGATACTGACTTCTTAGATAGTAGCTCAGCAATTAGTCAAGAAGCACAATGAATTAGCAAGTTCTTAATCTGATCATGCATAGAGAGTGAGTTAGAAAGAGAGACTGTTAGTGAGATAAAAGAAGCTGATCTTGCTCACCTGGTCACTAACTCACCTAGAACAAAATTTATGTCATAATAATGCTGGGATTAGTAACACAACCCAGATTAAGGTGGTGCTGCAACAATATGTGTAATTCCTGATGAAAATTGACACCATTCGATGTAGAAGGTATCCAAGTTTGGAGTTAAGCATAACATTAAAGAAATCTGAGATTAAGTTGGAGTACTTAACAAAGTATTAGAGTCGAAAACAAAGTATATATTTAGACCATGCTTTAAATTTAGACCATGACATTAAGACAGAAAGTATGTTTTACCTTAAACACATGCCATTAATGCTGGAGAACCATTTAAATAAAAAATGTAGCAGAGCACTCAAGAACTGACTTATATGCACAAATTTCTCAAGCCTTGTCTGGTTCAGAAATACTTTTATCTTAGTTAGGTATAACCAAGGGAATAACTCAGGGCCTGCTTAGTTCCAGCATGGTTTACCTGAGTTATTCAAACTCAAACATTTTCAATAATTTAAGTCAGGTTCAGAAGAATTAACTAAAAGGTGCCTGTTAACTTTCTGGAATCCCCTAAGTACCCTTTAACCTGCTTTATTCCAGTGCCAAAAAGGTAGCTGGGAAAATAAAACCCGATAAGTGGGTTTTATTCAGGTTCTGTCTAGGTTATTCATGACCAAGCAGTTAGTGCAAAAAGGAGGAATAACTGGAATAAGTCTATTCTACTATTTGGTCAAAATATTTTTATCTAGGTTGATGAGACATGAAAGCAAAAATTAAAATCACCCTATTGCCCCTCCAGCAACCTTTTTCATACTAGAGCAAAATGTTTGTTTGTTGGGATGGAGTGGAAAAGAGTGGTATACAGAGGGCTTACACTGTTCATTCTGCAGTATCCCTGAGTGAAACAAGGCTTGAATGTTCCACTTTAACTTTCTTCTCAGACATTTAAACTATTAAAACTAATATAAGAAATAATGATCAACTACATGAATATGTCATAAATTACCTCATTTGAACAAAAACACTGGTAAACAGCACCAGAGTTCAACAACTTCTCAGCATATTGTTTATATAGGGAATTTCGTTCTGACTGCCTGTAAGGACCATAGTCTCCACCCACACCAGGGCCTGCACCAAAGATGATATCTTTAAAGACAACAAGTAACTAACATTTTCTTGTAATAATAACAAAGATTCAAAAAGTACTGAAAAAAGTTTACAAGAATAGAAAAGTTCAACTTAGCTTTACATACTGCAAAGCGCAACTCCAAGTTCCTTTAAGAAACTTGTTTCATAATACTTGCAGTTCACAATTAACCCACCAAACTAATGGAAACATAACATTAGCTTATAACTTCATCATGACCATATCTTCTCTAAAAGAATATATCACAAAATATAGTATGACATACCATGCCAACCAACTCCTCATGTATTATGAGTGAATAACGTGCAGCAGCAGATGGTACATAATATGTAAAAGGATTTTTTTGCATATGCACCATTGTAAATATGACTTGTTGTGTATTTATTCCTTGAAATTTTATGCATATATACATAACCCTAAATTCATCCTGTTCTTCCAATGATGCCACTCCCATCAGACTATTGGCTGATGGTGTTCATAAGCAGCCATTTAGAATGATTCTATTACCCTTTGTATCAATACCCTAAAAAACAATGCAAAACAAGCTCCTCAAAAAAAAACATATGTTAAAATTTTCTGAAGGGTGTTGATGATAACAGCTAATAAGGTCATTTTACACATGAAACTGCTAATCATGCCATCAGCCAAAAGTCTGGCTGACAAGGCATCATTGAGAAAAAAAACAAGGTGAATCTAGAGGTGCATCTGAAAATACTGATTTTCGATAGGTAAAAATACAATAAATCATTTTTTTAGTATAGATGCAAAAATCCCTATGCAAAACTATCTAAGGTTTTAACGTAAAAAGGCTTGTTTTTCTTTCTTTTCAATCAGAAGAATGTGGGTTAGATATCCCTATATAATATCATGATAACCTTTTTTCCTGTTCACTAGCAACATCATATGTTTAACTTTTGACTTGCAACACTATAGTTAAGTCATGTTCAAAGCATGAACCAAAAAACCTTCTCTGGTTGACCCAAAAAGATGAAATTATAAAGACAGCTAAAGTGGTAAGCTTTAATTATGAATATTGTCATTTGCCTTCTGATCTAAATTCACCATAAACTATAAGAGGTAAGGCTCATAGATGCATCAAAATTCAGGTAACTTCAAGTGTATCACCAATTTGGTAAGCAAGACCTCTAGTTGACACCTGATTGGGGAAGAAACAACTCAGTGCCTTCACAATCATGTTGACTTAGAGACTGCCCTGGCAGATCATCTTCTGATCTGAAAAAAATTGGCTGATAATGACATGGACTATATAATTCTTGTCAAATTCACGTATGATCAAATCTGAATGAAAATATCCCACTTATCAATACATGATCATATACCACAGAGTTTGAAAGATAACTCCATGTAAAGACCAAGGTAGAGTCTTCAATAATATAAATGAAAAATTATTCAAAAAGAAATCTCTATTGGTATCCTGGACTACCGGCATAACTGGTAACTAAAGAAATAAAGTGAGTTTCTGATAAATTGGAGGCCTAAGTAGTTAAAATCAAGGAATAAATGGAATTATTCTGGAACAAGCTCCTTTCAGTATCATTGCTTGGCCAAGAGTAACAGTATGGGAACCAACTGTATGATCAATGGAGTAGAGAGGCAGCATTTCTGGCAACTTGCAGCATGCTATTTGATGACTTTGTTATGGCTGGTGCTTTTGAATAGTCCATTTACACTAGAGAAGATTTTCCACATAGTTGAAGAGGCCCAACAGGGTATCTCACCCAATGCAATGTACTCTATGAAAACCTTCTCAAGGTAAAAGAAATCATTGATATTTAATACTATTGATAGGTGATGGCAAACAGTAAAGAACGATAAAATGTTCAAATCTAGCAGGATATAATAAATCACCTTCATCCCAATCAAGACCAAGCCAAGAAAGATCGTTCAACATTGCTTCTTCAGATTTCCTAGTAGATCTCTCTAGGTCAGTGTCTTCAATTCGAAGAACAAACTTACCACCCTTCGACCTGTGAAAAAAAAATATATATTATTTATCATGAAGAAAATGTTGTATGACATAATAACCTCCCTAACTAATGACATTTAAAATATGTGGATGTGATAGAATTGCAGAAAACAGTAAAAAGGCATGAGTTATAAAGTGGAGATGTTGACAATTCAACTGGAAAAAAATGATAATAATAACAAGCAGCAAAATGTTTTTCTATGAATAGCAAAAATGAAATACATAGAAAGTAATTCAAAAGACCCGATTCAGGAGCCATTTTTGAAACTCCTGCATTGGAAAATTTAAAACAGTCACCAATATAGTCCATCTTACATTTCATATTTTGGAATACCACATACTGAATTTATTTTCTTGAGTTATTATCATCAACAAAAGATTACATAAATGGATGTCAAAAAATGGAGGATTCTCCAAGGGTGAGTTTTTTTTCGCCTCTTTGAGTGGTCACTGGCCTTTTTGTTTCATTTGTATAATATATTCACCAATTTTAGCAGTGATATAAAATTACAAAATCACAGAAGAGTTCAAGATGGCAGGAAATTCAATGTCTTAGTCTCACAGACAGTTCAAGATGTTTAAGCACTGATAGAAAATAATCACAACAAAAGATGTGAATGAAAGTCTTTGAAGGATTTCATGAACACTTTCCTCGTTTAGAGCAAATCAAAGTTTTGACAGCAGGAAAGATACTGTTAGGATTAGTTAAAACATGAATTCTCTGAACTTTGATTTCTTTGCCGAAATGTAGTTTAAAACGATCCACTTGGAGCATTATTTGGCAGTCCATGCAATTTGAAAATAGAATTTTAGTTCAGTAGTTACACCTTTGGAACAGAAATTGACCAAATATTCATTGTCACACCGCTAGCCACACTCTCCAGTCTCCTTTGCTGGGTTAAATTTGAGCCTTAACATCGGCCTGATGATTAGGTAAAAGATCTCGACAATCTATCGAGGAAATGCAGTTTGCCAACTTCAACGTGCATGATAACTATGCCAAAAATTTAGAATAGATTAAAATTCTAGGATTAAAGAAATCCATGTAAAGTGCACCAAACCCAAAATCTCAACTTTTCGAAGAATCGGCAAATAGATGACTAAACTTTTCTACAAGATCGCCACTTTACCCAAAAAAATAAAAAGGTGTTCTTTCTTTTTCCAGACAACTAAAAGAAAACACGATACATATCTAAATCTCAAATTCTCCAAAACTGGTGATTGAGAGGGGGAGAAAGAGATGAACCTGGCGAATAGGTAGTTGAAGAGAGCCGTCCTTGCTCCCCCGACATGGAGGTTCCCGGTGGGCGACGGAGCGAATCGGACCCGGACCTCCCCATCCGCCGGACCGGTGGCGGAAAAAGCAGAGACGGAGAGACTCCTCCGGCGGACGGAAAGGTAGGGTTTGGAGACAAGGCATGGGCGGAGGAAGGAGAGCGGTAGATCCGGACGAACACTGATCCGTATCCACGGCGATCCCACGAGTCTCGCCATTGCCCTTCTCGAAAGAAAGCTCTCGCGCTGAAGGGTGGAAAAGAGAGGACGCCACCTTGAAGAAGATATACCTGCAAACAAAGAATCGCCAACTGTCACCGCTCGATCGAGATCAGACGGATAGCATATATGGTGAGGCCTGTTTTCCTTTAATCTTCGATCTTGCGTGAAAAGCGTTGCATGGTCATTTTGATCTATTTTTTTTTACTATAAACGTTATTGAATGGAATTTTTTACCATAAACTTAGATTGTGATAGAAGTTTTCTTTGTGGGCGCTTGAGCTACCATTTATTCTATAGCAGAGGATGGAGCCCATTGTTAGGGTCCCACGCTGGCTAATGAAAAAGATGCCACATAGGTTTATTAGCATGTGCAGGTTCCTTTTTCAACAGTTTTTTTTTTTAAAAAAAATGAGTTTGTGATAAATGACCTTACTGCCAACCCTATTGTGCCTCGCTATTTTTTAATTATAATTTATCTATCCAATATTAACCCCAATTTTATTAAACTCCTATAATTTAAAAAATAATATTTAATATATTTAAATTGTTAGATTTTATCTGAATTTATTACTCAACTATAAAATAAATTTAAAAACTTCTTTTTACCATATTCATGTTGCACATTTTTTTTTCCAAATTGCTCAATTATATCCTAGTTCTCCCGAAGCAAAATTTTTTCTATTATTTTTTTAAATTTTTTTATCGCAATTTCTACCCTTCTCTTTTAAAGGAGTTTGCTCTTTCTCTCCTCCTATTTTTTTTCCTCTGCATTATCTTTTAATAAAAAAGCTTCGAAGATGGTGAAGTATAAATTTTGTATAATGCTAAAAAAATATGGCAAGAGGGTTGTCACCAGCGAGATGACAGGCAAAGAGTTCGGCGAGGTGCCGGGCAAAAAGTTTGGCGATGAGCCCATCATCAATGACAAGGCTACTATTACTATAACAATTGAACACGATTATTACCATTCATTGGTAAATCTCAAAGAGTCGCTAATCATGAGATCTAGAAGTTTCTATCTCGGTAGGGAGGTATTAGCCCCACTTGTGGAGGGGCTTGGGAGTAAGGAGGGTTGGGAGCACTAGGTCCATGGCCAATTCTTTGGTGATAGTGCCTTCTCTTCCTATAATTATCTCGCTGACCTTTGTATCATCTCAAGTATCATGTGCACCCCCTGACTCTATTCATGTTAACTTTGCCAACCCTATCCCTTGAGGTCTAATTATTATCTAGACCAGGTCCAAGTGGACCAAGCCAGATCTCATGGTGGATAACATGCCACACTGTCTCTTATATTTCACTAATTCTCAATTGCTTATGTATCCACAATGCATCGTATGAACTCCACTGACCTTTCCCTACTTTAACATCAAGGACATAGTCATTATGAGGTTTAATTATTACTTAGAATAGGTCCAAGTGGACCGCACTAAATCCTATGGTAGATATCATGCTACATTATCCTTTGTATTTCATCAATTCCTGATTGGTTGTTATCTACCTTGTATATGCTCCAATATTTGTATCATACATGTACATTGATAGAATTTTTTCCATTCCCCAATATTAAATCCAAGATAGGTATGGATTTTTCTTCTTTAGTTCACTCTAGCTTTATCCTGGCAAGAAACCTCATCGGTGTAGTACATGCTGCAATAGTATACAACGGTATCAGGAGGCCTCAAGCTCTAGAACTGCATCCTAAATGTATATACCATGGTAAAGGTGCAAGTGGCGACGTCAAAGTTTGAGATGGCTACCAAGTTGATAAAGAACCATTATTTGTTGTGGGCTGGAGAGTTTGGTGGCTTCATCCTTTGACAAATAGCTCGGGGATAGGTTTTAAACAATAATGCTTTAAGGGGGCATCCTCCCCCCTTAAAAACCCCTGGTATTATGGAGAAGGACCTCCCCGAACCCCTCCCTACCGCTCCTCTGGTACTAATAAAAAATGCTTAGGCTCCCATATTATAGCAAGAGGTGAATCAGAGCTGAGGAAAGCCCTCGCCCTTGTGATACCTTTCCCTCTTAATGATATCTTCAGTAGTCTTGTCTCCCATAAGGAGTAGTAAAGGATATTTTATTACGATTATATACTTTATACACATTTAATGACTCATCAGGGAATCAAACCCTAACTCACTCAGACAATAGTTAGTTGTTTGTTTGGGGATTAAACCCTCACTCACTTAGCTCCAATGGTAAGCTGGTATGATACCACGTCCCTTAGCTTAGTGCCCACACCCCTTTTAAAACTATGAATCTATTTTAGAGCATAGGTAGATGATGGAGCTAGATGAAACACTTCAGTTGAGTTAAGCACTATTTTTCGAACCATAGGAGTTTAGTAAAATTAGGCTTAATTTTAGATAGGTAAACTATAATTAATATGTATATTACCATCTTTATTAATACTCTAGGCTCCTCGTTGAGAGCTACCATAGTATGACTCGAATCAAGGGCAAACGCCTTTATTTCGAATAGGAGGCAATTATGGCAAAAAAATTATGAAACTGGATGGCTTAAATCTTTGGACTATGAATATGTGAAACAACATAGTTGATTATTAGATACTTTATATATTTTTGTAAGAATAAAACTTTGTTAAAACATATAAGAATAAATTGATGTTAAAAATAAATAAATAAAATTTCAAATAAATATGAATTTGGAGACATAAAACTTCTCCTTTCCTTATAGCTTATTCTAGATGTATAATGACATTTCAAATTTTGGATATGCTAATGTAGTAATTTTTTAAATTTTAAAATGATAACTAATGAAAAATAAATAATAAATAATAATACATGCATATGCATATTTATATATTTTAAAGTATGTATTTGAAGATATATTTTCTTGTAGTGCATCGAGAGAGAACATTGGGAGGAGCAAGGCTAAAGTGGGATGATAGATAGACAAGAGAGAGAGAGGAATTATAATTGAAAGTAGATTGGATAATATTTATCTAAATCTGTTTTCGTATATAAATATATCCGAATATGAATATAAATTTGAGCATCCAACTAATATCTATATTCGTATTCATGTCTGTTATAGAAAAATTAATATTGATATAGATAGATAATAATTCGATATATAGTAGAGTATCTAATTTTATTTATAATCGTATTTAATTTTATATAGCACTTATATTTTTTTTAAAAAATAAATAATTATATTAACATGTTATTAACTTAATTTATATTCTTCTTAGCAATATCACTGATTTTATAGTCATAAGTTCAATTATCCAATTTATATCTATATTAATAGTATTTAATTGGCTTCATTATGTGTTTATATATATATATATTCGATAAGATAGAAAGGATAGGGGGTAAACCCGGTGTAGCTATCCCGAAGGTCCCCATCATGCGAAAAAATGTTCGATATGAGATACTGGATTTAAATAACCATCAAGATACCAACCGGACAGTATGGAGAATAAGAAAAGACCCTAGCTCAAGTACGAGCTGGACAATATGGAGAATAAGAAGAGACCCTAGCTCCTCACCTACCCCACCTGATATGAGTCACAGGAATTAATTATAGATTTAATTGAGTTAGCCACAGTATCTTTTCTCGAATTTATGCCAAATGGATATAAAGTAAGATCTTATCCAACTGGACTACCATCTCGACGATATATATATATATATATATATATATATTGTTAAGTAAAATAAATATAAAATTATGGATATGAATATATAAGTATCCATTCTCTTTTATTTTTAAAAGAAATGGCGTCAATATATATATATATATATATATATTTTTTTTTTCTTTTTTTTTATGAAGCCAAAATATATGCCAAGCATATGTAAAATGGTTAGTAAATTTAAATTTTCAAATTTAGAAATAACTTTAGATTTTAGCCTCTCCTTGACATCAAAATCAACCGCATCAAAATTCCAGTAAAGATGAAATCTTGGCAGAGGTCAAATTTCATGGTTCTTTAAAATACCTGAATGTCCCGAAGCAACAAAAATAATAGGTATAGCATGCTCCCGTGGATTAAAAGCCATGATTACCTGCAACACAAATTTAAGAGCCAATTAAATTCAATACAAATTTAAAAAACCAATTAAATTCATGGATTGTCCTAGATCAATCCGGTGCGAAGCTAAGGCTTTAATTACAAACTTCTGATATAGATACAAACATTTTTTTTTACAAATATATATTTTTTAAGATTCAAACTTCAGCTATCATGCATGTGGCTGTGACCGAACCCAAAGCATGTAGCAAATGTCATACGAAATGCTTCTTCTCCTTGGTAACTAGCCACGGTACAAAGCCTCTAAAGTCTAAATCATCCAGCCATGAAACCAGTACGTGACCCAAGGAAAGTAGTGGATTCATATACAAACCTACATCCTTTGCAATAAGTTTACATTAGAATATTATTGTGTTTGGGTGGTTAAACGGAATCAAAAAGGGACACAGCCCCGAACCATTTGTCTAATCTTCCGTATATTAGTCCTTTTATAAATAAAAAAAAAAAAAAAAAAAACGGAAAACATACTTTTAAGCAAATGGTTTGCCGACTTTGTCGAGGCACACTATTTTGGGACTTGGGATCACCGTCCGTTGTAATTCTCATCGGTATTCTTGAAATTTTGATACACGGGAAAACACCGTATCCTCGCAGACTGGTACTGGTTCGCATGCATCTAACTGCACGCAGGACACCGCTGGGTTGCCGATATAAAATCTCCAGGACCCGTTCGACACCAATCCAACGGTTGATCAGAAGACCGTCAAGTCCTCTGATCGTCTTCCTCCGGAGTGCGGAATCTCTGTGAGCGCGAGGGCTGCTCTCCCCCTGATCTCTCTCGCCATCGTTCCCCTCTCTACCTCGAAACCCTGGCTTGGGTTTTCGAGATCCAGTCGAGTCTACATCATTCGATCCCAAAACCCTAGCTTTCCCATCCCTTCGGCGGCGGAGAATGGAGGACTACCCCGAGGAGCTCCGAACCCCGCCCGTCTCCCTCGTCTCCCTCGTCGGGTGCCCGGAGCTCCACCATGCGATCTCGGCGTTCCTCCACTCCGAGCAGCCCCCCATCAACACCCTCGCGCTGCCGGATTTCTCCAAGATCTCTGTTTTGGCTCGGAAGCAGAAGGATCCCCTTGCTTCCACCGCACCGGCGGCGGGGATCCTGAAGAGGAACTGGCTCTTGAAGCACCGGACCAAGATCCCCGCCGTTGCCGCCACCCTCTTTAGCTCGGAGCAAGTCACCGGTGACCCCGCGCAGTGGTTACAGCTCTGCACCGATCTCGAGAACCTAAAGTACGGATCTCTTCCTCTTCGAATATGTGTTCTTCTATGTTACTTCGTACACAGGTCTGTAGCATCGAATGGAAAGAAAAAAGATGAACTCTGCGCAAATTTCAATTTTTTTCAGCCGTTAATTTGACTTTTAACTTCTCTGGCTTAAAATGTCAGCAGACAATATCAGGAAAAGATCAACTTTTGATCAACTTTGTGGTGTCCATTATCTTTATGTTCTTCTTTCTTCCTTTTCCAATCCAATTTTTTTTTACTTTTGATGCGCTACGTTGTAGTATATTTTAGTGCATTTTTTTGGCCTTCTTATTTTATTTTTTATTTTTATACGTTTTTTTTTTTATTAAAAAAATTTGAACCTTTCAAGTCTTGCTGTTGACTTGGGTAAAAGACGTTGTGGTTTAGATTAATGCGGATGAGTGCGCTTGTTTTCCAGCCAAGGATGACTTCCTTCAGTGCATTCTTGCTGATTATGCAGATACGTATGAGTACTGGATAAACTACATTATAGAATAGAAAAGGCATTATTAGTTATTTTCTTGTTTATTCTAAGTGCATTAATACTCGATGGATAAAGGTAACAGGGTTTATGCTTGCTAGGCATATCTGGAAATGGTATATGACAAAGGAAACTAGAAGCGCAGAAGTTAACATTGCCAAAGTGGAATTTTGACAAAGATGAATTGATCAGATGAAGAGCAGTCATCATAACCTGCTCGATGGTGCTCGTGTATACATTCTTCAAAGGATATTTTGGATCTAAAACAAAATAATCATCAAGAGGATCTTGCTTCTATTTCCCCCTTTTCATGGCATAGATTTTTTAATAGAAAAAGGAGATGCGTGTGTTTGATTTGATATCAGGGCTTAATCCTTTTTCCCATTTTCTACATATTCATACTTGTTTGTACGTTCTAGGGAAATGTAGACTTAGATTTCTCTTCGTTGGAATTTGCATTATCGAATGGCTTAAGGTTGGAGCTAAGCATTTGATCTGTAAAATTGAATCCGGTATTGATGCAGATCTTCTTTGGAAATTAGTAAAACTTTTTCCAGGATCCTGTCATTGGAAAGATCTGAACTATAAATATACAGATGCTTTATTTGGGGTCGTTAAAGGCAATGAAGTCCATTCTTCTATTTTATCATATGCCAATATGCTTAGCTCTGACTGCTATGTTGATATGTGTGCTGATGCCTTTGCTATGGCTAATTTGGATTTGGATTCTGGGGAAATTGATGCTTATTCAACCTCTTTGTTTATAACTGTAATTTTACAGCTATGTGTGATTCCTCTCTGGAATTTGGGTACATTGCAGGGGATTCATGAGGTTTTGGTGGCATGATATGATTTAATGGGATGGAGGTTGTAACATTATATAAGGTTCTTGGGAATTGTTACCTGCCTCTATTATGCTAAGGCTTAAAGATGGTTCTTTGTGCTCTTAGATGGTAGAAGTGGTGAATGGTTGTGATAATGCGCGAGAGACACTGGGAAAGGCAATTAAAGTAAAGAGAAGTGTTAATATCTAACAATAAGGGAATGTGCAATTTTTCAGTTTTAGCTTTGTTTTTGCAATATCTAGATTGGGTTTCATGAGAGAAGCTAGTTCTACTGAAATACTAGCCATCATTTGCATTATGTATAACTGGTGATTGGCTTGTGTATAACATCAAAGGATGCTTAGAAGACTTGAGGCCCCCAATATGACTAAGAATATTTCTTTAATTTTTTTTAAAAAGGAGTAGCAACAGAGGAGCTACAAATGTGGTATCAAACAGAGATTCACAAACATGTGCAATGCATGCAATGAGATGTTAAGGCTTGCGCGCTACTACATTAGAAGGATAGATAAGCATGCAAGAAAATTCTTGGTTTAATGGGATCTGAAGTGAACCTACTGAATTTGTGTAATGAACAATTAAAAGTGAACCTTAGACCAGTAGAAAAACTTTTTCAGAAAAAAGTCAATCCATGTTGCTTGTAGGTTACTGTGCTTATTTCATACTATTCTTGGACATACATGATGCATATTAAATGATTTAGTAATTAGTACTTTGATGATGCATGATGTTGAATGAAATACTTTAGTTATAGGTCATAATTGCTCATATATGAGCAATTATACCAAGAGAAAAGGTGGATTTGATCAGGGGTTGAGACCAGAAAGATTGAAAGTAGACTATGATTTTATTGACAGGGAATAATTTATGAGAGCTTTAATTACATCAAGGAAAAAGAAGATGGAAGCAGGGTAAGTTTTACCCTCATAACTCATATGAGAGGAGTATTGGACTACTGCAGTGTTCCTATTCTGCATGTGCATGCATGACACACACACGCGGGCGTGCGCACACACAGAGAGAGAGAGAGATGTTTGCAGTGTATACTGTTGTAACTGGGATCCTATTTTATGAAACTTCCATCAAATGGCTTGCTTATTCTTTTACAAATCCATTTAGAGAAGTATCTAATCTTTGAAGGTTTTCATGCATGGAAATCTTAGTTTTTCATCTCCTTTGTAAATCATTTTAGCTACAGTTTCCTTTTTTATGCTGTTCTTATTCTTATTTGAAAGTAACATATGCTTTTTGAGTTAAAGTTCTGGTTTTAGTGAGTGCATTCACTACTTTGGTGTAACGTGTTACAACATATCCATTCTTTTTTGATGCCTATTAATCTCATGCATTATATGGACAGAGCTGTTCTTCGTGGAAGAAGTACAAAATTGGTAGTTGTGCTCGTGCAGACAAGTGTTAATGGTAAGTAATTAGGTTGGATTCTTAAGTTACCTTGCTTGATCTTATTATAACTACACGTGATATGAGGTTCTATGTTATCAGTGCAAGATGCCAAGTTGGTCTACATTTAATGAATCAATCTATGCTGTATCCTATTTGCCATTCTTCTTGATGCATATGTTTGTGCATATTGCTCCATTCCACATTCGAAGATTTTTAAACCTTCAGTCATAAATCAAGTAAGATGTATGGACACTTGCATGTTTAATGCAGATGAAGTGAGTGAAGACCTTATGATTGCACTGAGAAAGCGGGCAGAGATCGATTCCAAGCACCTGATTCTGTTTGTTCAGAATGATGCATCAGAACTAAGAATATCACTCAACAGGTCTGTAAAAACGTTGTCATGTAGACCTTGATTGTTGTCTGCTCTTTAATGTTATATTTCCATGGATAAGCTTGACTTATTGCAGAAATTTCAATGTGTTTTATTTGTTAAATGAGTTTTTAGATTTCTCAGTGTATAAATCTTTGGATTTTACATATTGCAAACCTTAGAAAGTAGTGAATCATCAATTTGTAAAGTTGTTCTGACATAGTTAGAGAAAAGGTTGTTGGTTATGTGGCAGACTAGCAACTGGTAGTATTATGATCAAGCTAATTCATCTATTAAACCATATGCAGACTTGCAAGCATTTTTGCTGAGTTGTGTAACACATATTATAGAGAAGAAGGACGGAAGATAAAAGCCCGCATGGAGAAGAAGAGCTTTACTTCTATTGAGTTGAATATCCGCCACTCCTTTAAGGCAAGAGCTTTGTCTTGTTTACTGATTCTTGCAAACATAGTTTGTATTATTTGATTTTTCAAAATTATAAATGTGCCATTCTATACCCAGTGAAAACCTTTTGAGTTGCATGGGAAGTGCATAATTTCATGATATTACTTTTTTTCCCTCTTGTTTTGTAGATGTCATGAATGGCCACATGATTTGTTTCCTATATTCATCCATCTTGTTTTTGAATGTTACTTTTGTGCATTGCAAGCTCAATTTTCGATGAACAAATGGAAGCTTTCCAAGTTCAATGTTCATTTTCAATTTTTCATTTGGAACTGTAAGTTTTTTAATATATTTTATTTAGGGAAGCAATTAAATTGTCAAAAAAAAAAAACCATGAACTCTAAAAGCTTCTGCAGTGAGTCTCTTCAGCAGTATAAAAACAAAAATGGACATAGCTAGAAGAAGAAACAGCACACCCCCTCTACCGTTGAATGGAACACTCATTATGGCAAACTTAAGAATTAATAAAACCATATATCTAGTTCAAAGACAAGTATAAGAAACTATATGACACTAAGTATTAAGGTTTCTTTCTTTCCTTGCCTTGCACCATATGGTATGAGGGACCGTCTGCACTCCTTTAACAATCTTTCTTTATATGGAAAGACACTGCATCAGAAGCCAAGATGGGATGTCTTTATATTGTGGTCTCCTCTGTGTCAATAAAGATTCTCAAGGCAATGCCAGTAGTCTCTAATACTCCCTATACATACATGCATGCATGCATAAATGCATATATATACATACATACATACGTACATACATATACTTGGGTGTAGAGAAAGAGAGCTAAAGTGCTTTTTGGTAATGTTTCAGAAATTTTTGGAGGAATCTGAGACTTCTTTAAATGGCAGAAAAGAAATAAACAGGCAAGCAGTTAATAGATGCTTGCCTTGTTATAATGTTATATTTTTTGTCTGAATAGTTGTCTGCTTCCACTGCCTTCAACCTCCCCTTCCCTTTACCCATTCTTGAACCATTGCCTGTCACCTCCTCTCCACTCATCACCTATTTTGCCTTTGCCTGCTATCTTGCCTCAACCACTGCCTGGCACCTTCTCTCCACTGTCGCACATCCTCTAACCTCCACCTGTTCTCTTGCCTCAGCCCATTTCCGATCTCCTTCCTTTCTCTACCTTTCTTGCATTCCTTAGCCTTGGCTCACAGCTAGTTGCTTCCTCTCCATCATCTCTCTTCTTGAATCTTCACTCCATTGCCCTGTCTCAGCCCATGGTTTGCTGCTTCCTCTCTAATGCCTTCTCTTCCACATCCACTTTGTTGCCCTTGCATTGATCTGTAGCTGCACTTCCTCTCCATTGCCTCCCTCTTTCACTGTTGCTTTATTCCACTGTTTCAGCCTATTGCATGTTGCCTCCTCTCACTTGCCACTTCAACACCATCAATCATTGTTTATGACACGATAGTGGCATAATTGTCAATTGATGTGGTGCAAATGTAGTACCACTAGCTTGATGGTGCTAAGAGAAGCAGGTCAATGGAAAGAGAGTGGGAGGGTATATGGAAGACTAAAGTAGCGGCCTCATGATGAGAGAGGGCTCATGGGAGGGAGGGTTGTTGTTGCTGCTGGTGGGAGGGAGGAAAATATTCTGTTTAAACAGATGTGGGAGAGAGATGGCCCTCTTCTCTCTTCTTTAGTGCCATATACCCTCTTTCAATTATTTTCATTACTTGCCTTGTATACATGCCCTCTTTTAATTATAATTGATAATAGTTGGTTTCATTCGTGTGTCATTCTAACCTTGCTTTGACAATGGACAAAGAGTATTGATCATTCAGAATAGAGCACATAGAATTTATGAAGCATCGTAGCAAAACCCTACATATGCACGTGCAGACATACATATTATGCTCCTCTTGAGATGAGAAGGTATCCACTCTTCTCGAGTCCAAAATCAATGATGGGATGATTAAATTAAAAGTTCACGCTATTGAATATTGATCATGATATATATTGCTAAAAATGCCTAAAGGCAAATATTACATATTTTGGTGATCTCTAGCTTATGCATCATGTGGTTAAAAAACAGATGGTTTCTATTATCCTATTATACTAAAATATATTATAGCATTTAAATTGAGAATCCATCTTATGTGCAATGATCTACACATGTTAAAAGATATATATTGAAAATATACAAATCTTAATACTTAGTTCATGGCAAACATAGTCTCGTATCATTTTAACCGTTCCTTCTTGCTCCAGCTTGATGCACAGGTCAGAGACTAGGAAAATACATGCCTTTTGGTTTCTAAAGGTTTTTAATGATATAGATGATCAATGGTATGAATCTTTAATTTGGATGGCCCATTTTTGAGTTTGCAATAATGTTAACAATCTATTAACTCTTTATCTTGAAGGCAAATATATCCCTCTTAAGGTTTGTAACTTTGTACAACTGCTATTGTGTTTCTTTTCCCTCCTTGTCAACTTCAATTGCTAGCATAGCCTTATCCAATATGGAGTAAGATATGAGACACAATTTTAAATGATATATAAGGGAATAAGCTAGATATTATGGCTATCGACCTGATTTGCATCAAACCCTCCCATGGGTTATGCTACCAGTTTTAGCTTAATGCAGTTGGCATGTGGGAAGGTATATAGAGGACGTTGAAGGATAAAGAGAAAAGTTTAGCAAAAAAATTAGCAGTTATTTATTAACAATATCGGCACTACCTCTAGGAGTTGCACTAATTTAGAACAAAGTGATGGAGAATCAATTAAGATGGTAAGGGCAATGTATGAGAGAGATCAAAGAAGCTCCAATAAGAAGTCTACTTGAATCTTTGCCCAAATTGAGATAAAATTTCAGCTTGGGCTTATGTTTTATTGCTCGTCATTAACCAAATAATATGCCTTCACTTAATCTCTATGAGGATGCTGTTTGGAAATGTTTTGCGACTGGTTCTCAACCTAATGTTGATTGTCTGTAAGTAGAACTATAACCCTAGCAACCGCAGTGTAGGACAAAAGAGGAGTCTGATAGGAAACCTTGAACACTAAATTTACAGATTGCACTGACGAAACTCATGCAATTGGGCAACAGTCCTTAAAAGTTTCACATACTTGGAAATTGTAAGGGAAAAAAGCGAAGAATGATATAGGAATTTAATTAATAATATATTCATACTCTGTTGCACATCTCCCATGTGGAATAAATCTGTGTACAATTTAATAATTCAGATGTATCTAAGGATTAAAGTGATTTCTTTATACAGAAAGCCCTTACCATCTTAATTGATCCTCCATCACTTTGTTCTAAATTAGTGCAACTCTTAGAGGTAGTTCCTATAATTGCAGACAATTATGATGTTTTGGTGAAAGAGAATGGAGAGCAAAAGGAATGCTTGCACCTATTTTAAATTCAATACATAGGTTCTGCCCTAATGATTGTTGTTTAAAACTTCCCAATCCAAGTGAAAACTTGGTTGGGTAAAATTTAGGATTGCCCCGAACTTGTCCAAAATTCTTGATGGATCAAAATTGGACAAAAAATTTGGATTGCCCGAGTTTTAGCTTGACTTCTCTTACGTTGAAATTTTTGTGCTCATAATTTATGTCCGCAAATGAAAACTCCATGTGTTATATTAAGGTCTTAGTATGAATGTCCTAAAACCTTGGTATCCTGGGTCAAACATGGAGTACATGACATAAAAAGGCTCTTTGCCTCTTGCATTTTAAATCTGGCTATTTATAATGGTTTTTCTCTTCTGCTCATGCATAAAAAAGTGGCATCATGCCTGCCTGCCCAAATGTTCTATCTTCTATCATATATTTACAGCACATCCTTGTGATATTCTTGATTCAGAAGATGAATAATTATTAAATTTAGAATTTGCATGTGGCTTAATTTGCTGCAAAAGAAAAAGCTTGAGTGTTCTCTGTGATTTTGTGAACATCGTTTTGTTTTGTTTATGTTTTTTATTTGAAATAGTAATACCTCCAACTTCACTCACCTGAATCAAATTTTTTTGCTATTCCATTCCAACCGTGAATACCAAGTTTTTGAACCATGCTAGTGATGCCATTCTTCCCCACCCAGAAGACTATATGTTATTTAGCTTCAATGTGGAACGAAACATGGCTGAACTTAAACCTATCTTTACCTCACACAAGTTGCTTGTTAGATCAAAGCACCTCCATGGGCCATTGACATATCTGTTAATCCATGGTAGATTAATTTGGGGACCACCTTCTGTTGTCAATCTTTTGCTTAATTTCAACAAAAAATTGATTTCTATTGGATACAAGTTCTATGTGCATTCCCTTTTTTTGCCTTGTTTGGCACTTTGTCTTTAATACAATGAGCAAACCCTTCTTGCTTGATTTAACAGCCTGCTTAATAATATTTTTAACATTAATATTTCTATGGATGTTGCATTTGTATTCTTGTATTGGTGAGACAGTAAGAGCTGGATTAGGTACTCTTTTTGGTTCAAATGTGGCATGGAATGTTAGAGCTTGATTATTTCATATGAATAACATCAGGCTGCTGTTTATGCGGAATTCAGAAGAGACTGGACAGAAGCATTGAGATTCTATGAAGATGGTTATCGTGCTTTACGTGAGGTGCTGCACCCTTCAATTCTTCCATGGATTGTTAACGTCCTATTTTAATGGAGTTATTTGATTGTTGATGAGGCAATGTTTTATTCAATAGTCAGAGTCTGCAATGTCATTGAAAAACTCACAAATTATTGTTAGTTAATCTCTTGGCTGAATGATTCTTCAAATTATTCTTCATAAATGAGTTGATCCAGAATGCATATCATGCACTGAAATTATGACATATTCATGAGCTATCCACGACTACTTTGAGGCATCTTTTTGTGTTGCAAACTGATGGTGCTATGTATTGGCATTGGTAGTGTTGTTCTTGCATCTTTTATTATTTTTGCCTTTCACTTATATCTATGTAAATAAATATTTTGATATTTAAAAAATACTTATCTTTACTTTTGTTATTTCCTTCCTAATTTTTGGTTATTGAACTCTTTCTGAAGTCTTAAATTTGCCAGATTTTTTCTGAATTCCAAGTCTTTACCTCTTTCTGAATTGTTCCCAAATGCCAACCTTGTGACTCTTCTTCATTTGGCAAATAGTGTTGATCTAAAAGTTGTTTACTTGTCTTTCTTTGGTGATGTTGAACTTCTCAGATGTCTAAGAGCGCACTGTGCATGTTTGGTGCAACGAAGTAAGACTATGCAAGTAGGTTTCTTTTTTTGACAGAGTAAGGATTGACAGTAGGGTCTGTCCTCATGTATATCCTTCTGTCAAAGAATTGTAAAAAAGGTTATCTTAAATGCAGTATAGCACCGATGCACACTGAGGTTGTTGGGCTGGGTCAATAAATGCTATTAGTGCATCTATATGCTTACTGAAAACATAGCTAGTTAATGTGGCCTTAGTTGTATTTCATGTGGCACAGACAGAGTGAACTTTTATTGTCTTTGTTTCCTTTTGTTGTGCATTAGCAAGGTGCACATATATGAGAGCATATATACTTCTGGTTCCATTCTAATTTTTCTGTTGGTGCGAAATTTATCTGTGCCTAGAAATTTTATAACCAAGTTACAAACTAATGTTCCATTACAAAAATTATATTTTGTTAATTTAATTAATCAATGAATCTTTGTTCTTAATATTCAGATGATTGGAACCTCAACCAGGTTGCCACCCATCCAACGCCTAGTTGAGATAAAAGCTGTGGCCGAGCAGTTGCACTTCAAAATATCAACCTTGTTACTCCATGGCGGAAAAGTTGTAGAGGCAATTACATGGTTCAATAAACACATTGCAGCATATGAACGGCTAGTGGGGGAACCTGAAATTGCTTTTCTTCACTGGGAATGGTTGGGTAGGCAGTTCCTAGTTTTTGCAGAGTTGCTAGAGACAAGCTCAGCAGCTATTCCAAGCACCCTTTCTCCTCGTTTTGGCACATCAGAAAGTCCCTTGACTGATTGGGAATTCCAACCGGCATACTACTATCAGGTGCTGCTAGAACCCGCACTGTATTGTCTTTTTTTCACAATAACATGATCTGCGTATATTTTTCATTTTGTATTTCCCATTATTGTTTACATTACTGTTTATCTGTGTGACAGTTAGCGGCAAATTACTTGAGTGAGAAGAGATATTATTTGGAGTGTTCTGCATCCATGCCAGAGCACTCTGAACTATCAAGTACAGTTGGTGGTGCCCCAGAATCTGTGATGCCCTCAGCATGTGTCGGTCAATATGCCTGCTTGTTTGAGCAAGGAGATACAATCACAGTGCTTCCGTAAGTTTTCTGCTGTGGGTCCTGGAATTCATGATGCTGTTTCTTGCAGATGCTGACACTTTATGGTGATTTTGCAGTCTTTCTGATTCAGAGTATGTGAGCTATGCTCGTATGGAAGCACAGAGATTTCAAGATGCATACGAGATTATTGCCCTGTTCAGAAAAGCATATGAATCAATTAGTGGCCTTAAAGCTCCAAGGATAGCTTCTTACTGTAGTAATAGAATGGCTAGGGAGTATTTCTTAGCAAAGGACTTCAGTAATGCAAAGCAGCTTTTTGATGGTATTGCCTGTCTTTATCGTCAGGAGGGTTGGGTCACTTTGCTTTGGGAAAGCTTGGGCTATTTACGGGAGTGTTCACGAAGACTTGGTTCAGCAAAAGATTTTGTTGAATACTCTCTTGAAATGGCTGCATTACCAATATTTTCTGATGTTGGATTGGAAAATTCAGAGAATAAACGGGATTATGGCCCTGCTGGTCCTGCTACCCTTTCAATGAGACAGACAGTACAAAAGGAAGTTTTCAGTCTTCTTAAAGGAGAGCATGTGCCAGTAACAACTGATGGTAGCTGCATTCTTCATGTAACAGAAGATGAACCCATTCGTGTTGATATTGATCTTGTAAGCCCCCTCAGAGTGGCATTTCTTGCATCTGTTGCTTTTCATGATCAGTCTGTCAAGCCAGGTTCACCCACAATGATCACTGTCTCACTTCTATCACAACTACCCTGTCCTATTGAGGTTGATCAGTTGGAAATTCAATTTAACCAGTCCACCTGTAATTTCATAATTGTCAATGCCCAGAAGTACCCTTCAACAGAAAAGTTCACAGAGGATGATCAAATAAGCTTGGTGGAGACTGCTCCATCACTTACATTGTCAACCAACAAGTGGCTTCGATTGACATATGAAGTTAAATCAGGTAGGCATTCACATTTTTATCCTCTTCTTTGTTCAATCCAGTAGACATATGATCTATCTTGGTGCTGCCTGTACCCTTGGGGCCTGCCATCAGGTGATATGGCACCTGAACTTAATGATAAGTCTTAATCTAACAAGCTACCTGATCGATGATCCAACATATTACTGTTTGCAATGATAAGTCTTAATCTAACAAGCTACCTGATCGATGATCCAACATATTACTGTTTGCAATCTTCTGATCTCTCCTTTGTCATGAGAATTTGAATAACACAAGCAAGGTGATTTTAGATTATCAAAATACCTAACATCTTCCATCTGTTGGATTTTCATAATTGATGTTCCACCGTGAGTGTTTTGCTCCAGTGGACAAGAGCAGTGTTATTTCAATTTCAATACCTTCTTTCTGCAACCAATGGTTGGTACATGCACTTACCCATACTGCGATCTTCTGAAACTGGTATGTGTTTTCAGGACAGAGTGGAAAGCTTGAATGCTTGTCAGTGTCAGCTAAAATAGGGCATTCTTTCATGATTTCTTGCCGAGCTGAAAGCCCTGCTTCAATGGAAGACTTGCCACTGTGGAAATTCGAGGAGTGGGTGGAGAGCTTTCCAACCAAGGACCCTGGATTAGCATTCTATGGCCAAAAAGTTATCCAGGTTGAAGAGCCTGAACCTCTGGTTGATCTCATTCTGAGTACTTCTGGCCCTGCATTAGTTGGAGAAAACTTCATCGTTCCTGTCATGGTGGAATCCAAAGGTCATGCAGTTCATTCTGGTGAGTTGAAGATCAATCTTGTAGATGCAAGAGGTGGCGGCATGTTGATGAGTCCAAGAGATGCAGAATCATTTTCTTCAGATAGAAAACACGTCGAACTTCTCAACATTTCTGGGATACCTGATGAAGATGAATCTCAAACAGATTCTGACAATGTCCGGAAAATTCAGCATTCCTTTGGAGTGGTCTCTGTTCCAGTTTTGGGTGTGGGAGAGTCATGGTCCAGCAAACTAGAGATTAAATGGCACAGGCCAAAATCAGTCATGCTCTACGTTTCGCTTGGCTACTGCACAAATTCCACAGAAGCTGCTTCCCAGAGAGTTAATGTGCACAGGAGCTTGCAGATTGAAGGCAAGATTCCAATCATCATTAGCCACCGTTTCATGATGCCATTTCGCCGAGAACCCTTGCTGCTATCCAAAGTCAAAGCATTGTCTGGTTACGAACATAGGGTGTCACTTGCTGTGAATGAAACAAGCATCCTCATTGTGAGTGCTAGAAACTGCACTGAGGTGCCGTTGCGGTTACTATCCATGTCCATCGAAATGGATGATGATGATGACAGCCAAAATTCCTGCTCTGTGCAACACATAGGTGGAATTTCGGATGACCTTGTCTTTCTAGTTCCAGGTGAAGAATTCAAAGGGGTCTTTTCAGTCACACCACATATTGATACCCTAAATCTTGACGTGGGGATGATTTGTATAAATTGGACAAGAGATTCAGAACCTGGCAGCGAGCACCAAGATTCTATTGTTGTAACAAAACAGAGGCTGCCTGATGTGAAATCAGAGAAGCCACCAATGGTTGTGAATCTAGAGTGCCCTGCTCATGCTATCCTAGGTGTCCCTTTCTCATTCTATGTAAGGGTTAGAAACCTGACAAGCTTACTTCAGGAAATCAAGTACTCACTTGGAGACTCTCAGAGCTTTGTGTTTGGTGGACCTCATAATGATGCTGCCTTCATTCTGCCAAAAGCTGAGCACCTTATCAGCTACGAGCTTGTTCCATTGGGTTCAGGTCCACAACAGCTGCCACGTATCACCTTAACTTCTGTGAGATATTCGGCTGTGCTGAACCCAACAGCTGCAGCTGCAACTGTCTTTGTGTATCCTTGTGAACCTAAGTTTAATACGGAAGAGAGAAAGTAGGAAACCATTTCATCTCAGCGAAATCTTATTTGGTTTGTGTATCATTTTGCTTCAGACACAGCTTTGATGCTGCTTGGGCTGGAAGGCTCAATTTTTCCCTGTAAAGTGCAAAGGCAATATAGGCTTCTGTCTTGATATCAAAAATCAGCATTGTTGTGTGGGAATACACCAGAATTTGTTATTCTTTGGGGTTTTATCTGTTCAAATTGGTTATCAGGTCATTGCACTTTGTTTTGGCAAACGGTCTGTTGATTTTTCTTTGGGGCTGAGGTCCCACAGAGCTGCATCAGATCAAAAAAGTATATACTCGTAATTTCTTTTTACTCATACAGAACCTCGTAGGAAATAGAAAATTTTTTGCAGATATGCATTTGGGTGTTGTTTCAGTCTCAGATTAGTCAATTTGAGGATGCATAACTTCTTATGAAGGCCTTTTTTCAGTAAATGAAGATTGCGAAGAGGCATGTTTTTAAACCGAAAAAAAAACCAATATCAATTGTTTTGATAATACATGTTTATATTTAGATCGATAGAAAACCAAAATTTTTCCTTTTCTATTTCTATTCTAACTTGACATTATCTGTTTGTAAATTGTATATCATCTGCTCTTTTTTGGCATGCATGCCCATTTGGTTGCCCTTTTTCATTCATTGATTACGAACTGATGTGTTTAATACAGGGAAATCACATGAAACATAATTTATTTTGATTAAATAGAAACATTTCCTTGGCAGATGGTTTGGAGAAGGCTCAGTGCTAATGATTATGCTTATAAAGATACCCAGATTATTTTCTAGCATTCTGCATCAGTGCATCACAAAATAAGCTTACAAGAAACCCTGATTGTTTTCTAGCATTCTGCATCAGTGCATAGCAAAATAAGTTTACATGGTTACAGTAAGATTCCTGTGACAGTATCGGGCAATTCTTGTTTTTATTTAACTGTTGAATTTGATTATATTGTCAGAAGTAATAAACCAGTGAACTTTTTTTACTTCTTCCACTATAAATATCAGTCAAATGCCGTATAAATAAATAAACAAATGGAAAAAGATCATGCTTTGCCGACTGTGTGACCAATTTGGGCCTTTACGTAACCATTTTTTGTGTCTTTTGATGTAATTTTATTTATTGCAAAAATACAGTTAAAGGCAGAACATTTCAAGGAGATCGTGCTGCAGATAAGAATGAAAAGCAATGACTACGATGAGAACTCAAAAAAAAAAAAGGTCCAGTCTGAGGACATTATTCATCAATAAGGTGTCATGGCTAACAAATTTGAGAAGCTCCACCAGAAAGAATAGGAGGAAAAATTTTATGTTATATATGATGATCCTCCTTTTGCATTCTAATTTTATCTCTAACTTATTTGTGAAATAAAGAGGAAAAGTGAGTTATATACATACCTCTTCATTAGTTGATATTTGGAGGGGGTCTGGATGATTTGGGGCCTATATTGCATCATTGCTGTTTTCTTGTCTCTGTTTCTCCGCAAATAAGTGAATTACTATGTTAAAAATAGAATTTGCACAAAACATGCTATTGCTTGTTTTTATTTTTCATTCTTTTTTTGAATGCAATGAACATTTGCTTAAACTCCTAAAGATTGTACCAACAATTTTTAAAAACCACAAGGATTTCCATGGTACATCTTATGCGCTTTGTATTCAGTTTACCTGAGTTTTTGGAAACAAAGAAAGAAAGAAACTAAAATCAATAGCAGACAGGCCTCTCGTCTTGCAGCTGGGAAGCAATGAAAGACCATTTCTCTGAAAGGCTATGTTTCATTACGGTTCGCTTTGCTGACCAAGAATAATTGGATGTACCTTTTGATCCATGGCAGTAGGGTAAAAGTCCCAATGGTTTTGCTAAGAACTCAAAGCATAATGCAGGCGAAGCAATGTTGTATTTATATATTGTGCTGGTGAGTACCCTTTATATTCAACACTTTCCAGGCCTGATGGAGGCCATCTCTCTCTGGCTGTTATGTTCTGTTTTTTTTGTTTTTTATTTTTTTGGGATAAAGAAAAGGGATAGGGAATAAATCCGGCATAGCTATCCCGCAGGTTTTCATTCCACCGAAAAATGATCGTTTCCGGTTATCATATTTGTAGAAACATAAATAAATTATGCGGACACTGGGTACTTTTCGGATACCAAGAAAGTGAATTTATGAGTATTAATCTTGATTTTAAATCCCGTAGGACAGGACTATTCCGATTTTTTCACGGGATGTCCCGCCGGGATCTGAATCCTCGATATTAACATGAATAAAATTGATGCATATCAATGGATGGTTGGTGAGATGACATTATCAATCACATATTGCTCGAGCGAACGCATGCTCCATAATTTGGGTTATTGTCACAATTAATCCACATTATTTTATAACTTCCTTGGAACCTGGCATCACAAACTCACCAGTGCTTACCACGGTCAGCTTTTTATTGTTGCTGGAATTATGAGGAATATTAGCTGAAAGTAGTGCGCATCGGTCTCATCTCTTATCTACCGAAACAATATTAATTTCTCGACGACCTTGGAGGAGGCCAATCCAGAGCCAGATCTTAGAATGTGCGAACAATGTCACAGGAAAACTAACTTTTTTCTTTCTTTTTTTGTTGGAAACCCAAATTTAGAGATGGAAAGATATGAGCATTGCTGGACTTCAGGCAAAATCAACCCATCAACACCCATGGCAAGATCACCAATACCAGAAAGAGAAGAATGTGGAAATCCAGGCAAAGCATCGTCATATCCGTTTTAGGATTCATGGCACGCACTAACCCAAGCGAGTGGAGAGGTTATTTTGATATAGGCACAAAACAATGCATTAAAGTATCAGGGTAAAACAAGTCCAACGATTCCATTAATGGACATGGATAATATATATCTTTTGCATGAAAGGATTTTTTTTTTCGTCGGATCATCCGCTAGTCACTTTAAGATCCATGCAGATTAATATTAGCATACGGAAATCGGATAATGGTGGATCCGTGTGAAAGAAGGTGAATAATTATTCGATGAAAAAGATACGACATGTGACCTTATCGACGCCCCCTCTGGGATATCAAAAATATCAAGAATAAAGTAGGAGTGGAAACACACAAAACATAGACAGGTGACAAAAGCCATGCATCCAACATGAAAACATTCTTTACACCAAAGTCCGATGGTTATCAAAAGCACTAGAATTATAGTGTTTGGATTGCCTACTGTTGTAGTTCCACGTTGACTAATAATTTTTTTTTTAAAAAAAGCCACTTGGATTTATAAGCTTGGGCTAGTCCTCCTCCCAAGGTTAAAGTTTTTGGATCGTGAGTCAGCGACAAGTAGCCAGGCTCATTGGCTTATTGCAAAAGCGAGGGATATAAGGATCGAGAAGGACTTGGTAAGGTCGGGGAGAATCCAAACCACAGGTGCGCTCCTTCTCTCCCGAGTAGGAGCCAATTATGATGGGAGCAAGATTGGATGCGGGAGATTATTGTGATCCTATACTGAAAAAGAAAAAGAAAGAAAGATGCCACATAGGTTTATTAATTGCTATATTATTGGCAGCTTGGGAAGGCCTACAACTTTTGTAGTTTTTAATTTAAATCTCTCAAATTTGATTGGAAGATGATTCAACCACCGTTATTGGATCGATGATGCTTCCTCTAAAGCTCCTCTTATAACCCATATGAACCTTATCCAATTAGCTAGCCTTTGCTGCTTTTTTTTTTTTTTTTTTGGATAAACCGGATGTATATTAGATAATAATTCTAGAATGGGTATAATCCAAAGTATCTGCTAACAAAAGATCTTTAAACTGTACATGCATATCATGAAAAGAAGAATATAAAAACTCTCGCAAATGAAATGCCATAAAAGAAGCCACCCAGTCCGCAGCTGAGTTGGCTTCCCGGTAAACATGACGAACTATAAGGCCCGTACAGTCCCGAAGTAACAGAGCTATGTTTCGTAAAAGAGGTAGGGAGGGCATCCCTCCAAGAACACTCTGGATCCAGGAGATGACAGTGAGGGAGTCGCCTTCAATAATAAGGCGATCTAAGTGAAGGGTCCTCCTGGCATACCTGATGCCCTCCCATGCTCCATAAAGCTCTGCTAAGGGGACGGTCTGGTCGAAGAGGTGGGTACCCTGGTGACGAGAAAGCCGACACCAGAGGCCCGAATGACAAACATAACCCCTGCAGTAGACCCTCTGACACTCCCGTCAAAGTTAATAGTAGCATAAGTTGAAGGAGGGGGTTCCCAGGAAACAAGAACCCGGCGAGGCGCTCGAAGAGCAAAACCGGAATCTCAGATCTCAGACGAATGTACCATCATATCTTGATACTCAGCATCCTGGGCCCTAGCTCTCTCAGCAACAAATCTGGCCGAACAAATATCAAACCTGAAGACAATGGCATTTCGGGTAGTCCAGAGATGGTAAGCCAAATAAGCAATAAAGTCATGAGAAGCCGTGTCAGGAGGATGGCACAAGGTGTGAAAGAATGTGTCAACCACATCATGTCTCGTGTATAACAAGGATCTGCAGGGACCAGACCCGCCAAGCTCTCACGCAAAGGAAAAGAGTATGATCCACGAATTCCTTAAGAGCAGCACAAATCGGGTAAGAGGGGGGTAAGTTCATCCCGCGAGTGTTCAGAAAGGATCCGGTAGGGAGCCATCGCCAAGCCCCTTTCCAAATGAAAAGGCGTACCTGCGGGTGCACAGGAAGAGACTAGATCCACCCGGCCTTTGCTGCTTTGAACGCGGACATCACCTCGGAGCAGTCTTCTATTCCAATTTTTTTTTTAAAAATAATAATTTTTTATTAAATATTTATGTTGATTTCATATTTACCAAAATAGGTGCCGTACGGTAGGGCTTTCACCGAGAAATTGCGGGTTTCATTAAAACCACAGGTATAACCCACGATTTCATAAAAAAAAAATACATCCATATTAAAAATTAATAAAAAAATTAATAAAAAATTTTAAAATAAATAACTTTTAAAAAAATTAATGAGAAATCGTGGGTTGTACCTATAATTTCAATGTGAAATCGCAGCTACAACACACGATTTCATCAAATAAATTATTCCCGAATCAAAATTTAATAAAAAATATAAAAAAATAATAAAAAATTCTAAAATTAATATTTTTTTAAAAAAAAAAATTAATGAGAAATCATGGGTTGTACCTGTGATTTCACATTGAAATCAACCTGTAATTTTTCTACATAAATCATTTCCTACATCAAAATATAATAAAAAAATATAAAAAATTAATAAAAAATTTAAAAATTAATAAAAGTTTTTTAAAAAATAAAAAAAATAATAATAACATAATATTATAATAATATGTTATGATATATTTTATATTATAATAAAAATTTTATATTCTAAAATATAATAAATATATTATAATATATTAAATTATGTATTATATATTATAATATAGTATATTTGTTGATGTACATATACCAAACATGGCGATGGTGGTGTTGCATCAAGTACCATTGACGCAGCACAACGGGATGGGTGGCTAGACCGGTGCTAGGGTTTGGCCACCGGTTCTGCCACCGGTATGATCGCCTATCTAACCGCTAGGGTCTGGCCACTGGTCCGGTCACTACCAGGGTCAACCACCAATCAGGTCGTCGGTATTGCCACTTGTCCGATCGCTGTCCGGCCATCAAGATCCAGCCATCGATCCGACCGCCGGTCCTGCCACTGGTTCGGCCTCCAGTCCTGCCATCGATCCGGCCACCGGTCTGGTTGCTAGGGTTCGGCCACCGGTCTGACCGTCAATCTGACCGCTAGGGTCTGGCACTGGTCCTGCCACCTGTCCAACCGCCGATCCGATCACCAGGATCTGATCACCGGTCCAGCCACCGGTCCTGCAACCGATCCAACTCCCAATCTTGCCATCGGTCCGACCACCGGTCCGGCCGTTAGGGTCCGGCCATTGGATCCTACCACCGATCTGGCTACCAAGGTTCGGCCCCCAGCTCGATCATCAGGGTCCGGCCACCGGTCCGGTCGCTGACCCTGCCACCGGTCTGACCGTCGATCCGGTCGCCAGGGTCCAGCCACCGGTTCGACCATTGGTCTAGCCCTAATCCTGCCATAGATCCGATCATCGGTCTGGCCACCCATCCCGTTGTGCTGCATCAACAGTACTTGGCATAACACCACTATCGCCATGTTTGATATACATACATTAACAAATGTACTATATTATAATATATAATATATAATTTAATATATTATAATATATTTATTATATTTTAGAATATAAAGTATTTATTGTAATATAAAATATATCATAATATATTATTATAATATTATGTTGTTATTTTTTTATTTTTTAATTTTTCTAAAAAACTTTTATTAATTTTTAAAAATATTTTATATTTTTTATTAAATTTTGATGTACGAAATGATTTATGCAAAAAAATTACAGGTTAATTTCAATGTGAAATCACAAGTACAACCCATGATTCTCATTATTTTTTTTAAAAAAAATATTAATTTTAAATTTTTAAATTAATTTTTTATAGTTTTTTATTAAATTTTGATGCGGGAATAATTTATTTGGTAAAATTGCGTATTGTAGCTGCGATTTCACATTGAAATCATGGATGTACAATCCATGATTTTTCATTAATTTTTTTAAAAAATTTATTAATTTACAAATTTTTTTATTAATTTTCAATATGGATGTTTTTTTTGAAAAAATTATGGATTGTACCTGTGATTTCTGGGTCCAAGTTCTATATAGCACGTATTTTGATAAATATGAAATGGGCATCATTAATTTGATAAATATTTAATAAAAAATTATTATTTAAAAAAAATTCCTCCAATCTCCAATTCCAGATCCAGCAAATCTACACGGGTTTCCAACTTTCCATTGTTAAAAAAAAAAAAAAAAAAAAAAAAAAAAAAAAAAAAAAAAAACTGAACCGGGATCGATCGGGAAACCCGAACCTTCCGGGTTAAAAAAAAAAAAAAACCGCGCGACGCCGAGGCCCAAGCTCCATGGGTGATGAAACCGCGGCGCTTCCCTCTCCCTCCTACCTTTTCCAGGACGCTCTCCACCGGCATCGCTCGCTCTCTCCAAACCACCGCCAAATCTGTCCTGGAAGAGCAAAACGCTTGCACCGCCGCCTTTATTCCCTCACTCCTCCCCCCTTTGTGCCTCTCGCCGCCGCCTCCGCCCCCACTTTCCTCCCTCTCCGCCGCCGCCGATTCTCTACCTATCTCCGGCGCCCAACCCACCAAGTCCGGCCTCTCCTCCATCCCTCCCCTCCGCCACCATCTTCTACCGCTGTTCTCCGGTTCCCGCTCCCCTGACCTCGCACGCAAGGTCTTCGACGTAATACCCCACCCGGACCTTGTCTCATGGTCCGCCCTCATCTCCAACTACGTCCGCAGCGGCCTCACCCGCGAGGCCCTCCTGGCCTTCAAAAGGATGCAATCTTTAGGCATCCGGTGCAACGAGTTTACCCTTCCGACCCTTCTCAAGGCCTGCTCGGCCTCCTCGAACTTCATTGCTGGCACCCAAATCCATGCTGTCGCGATCGTCACTGGGTTCGAATGCGACGTCTTTGTCGCCAACACCCTCATTGTCATGTACGCTGGCTTCGGCCTCCTCTCGGACTCCCGGATGCTCTTCAACGGCATTGCCGGTCGGAATGTGGTTTCATGGAATGCACTGCTTGCAGGGCATGTTAAGAATGATCAGTGCGAGGGGGCAGTTGGGCTGTGTAGTGAGATGGTGATGAGTGGAATTAGGCCGAACGAGTTTGGGTTCTCATGTGTTTTGAATGCTTGCACGGGCTCGCAGGATCTGCGTCATGGGAGAGAAGTTCATGGTTACCTCACCAGGCTAGGGTATGACTCAGACCCTTTTACAGCCAATGCACTGGTAGATATGTATGCAAAGTTGGGGAATATCAAGGCAGCAGCTGCAGTTTTCAAAGGGATAGCTCGGCCTGATATTGTTTCATGGAATGCTTTCATTGCCGGATGTGTTCTTCATGGGCATGATAACTGGGCTTTAAGGTTGTTGGTGGATATGAGGTACTCTGGAATGCTTCCAAATGCGTTCACTTTGTCGAGCATTCTGAAGGCTTGTGCTGGGACAGGGATGCTATATCTGGGACAGCAGATACATGGCAATCTGATCAAGGCTGGCTCTGATTCAGACATGTTCGTGGGTGTTGGGATTGTTGATATGTATGCCAAATGTGATCATTTAGGAGATGCGAGGAAAGCTTTTGATTTGATCCCTGAGCAGGATTTGATTTCGTGGAATGCTTTGATCTCCGGGTGTTCACACAGCGGGAGTGATCAGGAGGCTCTGCTTCTCTTCTCGAAGATGAGGCTGGAAGGTTTGAGCTTTAATCGGACCACATTGTCAGCAGTTCTTAAATCTATTGCGAGCTTACAGGCTACAAATGCGAGTAAAGATGTTCATGCCCTTGCTCTCAAGGCAGGATTTTTATCAGATCCTCATGTTGTAAATGGTCTTATTGATGCATATGGGAAGTGTAATTGTATAGAGGAGGCAGCGGGAGTTTTTAAGGAATGCCCATTTGGAGATGTGGTGGCCTTCACATCTATTATCACAGCTTACTCTCTGAGTGGTCAAGGGGAGGAAGCTATGAAAGTTTTTTATGAGATGCTAAGCCAGGAGCTTAAGCCAGATTCATTTGCCTTAAGTAGCCTCCTCAATGCTTGTGCTAGTTTATCTGCATATGAGCAAGGGAAGCAAATACATGTTCATGTGCTGAAGATGGGGTTCATGACTGATGTGTTTTCTGGGAATGCGCTTGTCAACATGTATGCCAAGTGCGGGAGCATAGAGGATGCATCCTTAACTTTTTCTGAGATACCTGAGAGGGGGGTTGTCTCATGGTCTGCAATGATTGGAGGGCTTGCACAACATGGGCATGGAAAGGAGGCATTAACTTTGTTTCATAAGATGCTTGATGAGGGTGTTGCTCCAAACCATATAACCTTGACTAGTGTTCTTTCTGCATGTAATCATGCTGGTCTTGTTGATGAGGCAAAACGATATTTTGAGTCAATGGTAGAGGTGTTTGGCATCAAACAGACTCACGAGCATTATGCTTGCATGATTGACCTTCTTGGCCGTGCTGGCAGATTAAACGAGGCTGTGGAGCTTGTGGATAGCATGCCTTTCGAAGCCAATGCTTCAGTGTGGGGAGCACTCCTGGGGGCATCCAGAGTGCATAGGAATATAGAATTGGGTAGGAAAGCGGCTGAGATGCTCTTTTCTCTTGAGCCGGAGAAGTGTGGAACCCATGTTCTTCTTGCTAATATATATGCTTCATCTGGAATGTGGGACGATGTTGCCAAGGTGAGAAGGTTGATGAGAGATAGCAGGGTGAAGAAGGAGCCTGGCATGAGTTGGATAGAGGTGAAGGACAGAGTATACACTTTCATCGTGGGTGACAGAAGCCATGAGAGGACTACAGAAATATATGCTAAGCTAGAAGAATTGGGTGAATTGATGAACAAAGCTGGGTATGTTCCCATGGTAGAGATTGACCTCCATGATGTAGAGCAAAGCGAAAAAGAGGTGCTCCTTTCCCACCATAGCGAGAAGCTTGCTGTTGCATTTGGGTTGATCAGTACTCCGGCTGGAGCCCCCATCAGAGTGAAGAAAAATCTTCGTGTGTGCAAGGATTGCCACATGGCATTCAAGTTCATCAGCAAAATTGTTTCAAGGGAGATTATCATAAGGGATATCAATCGTTTCCATCATTTCAGGGATGGGTCATGTTCTTGCAGTGATTATTGGTAATGTGTGAAGGAATAAGGACCGTTTCTCATCTGAAGAGACTGCATTCTATTTATGCAAAGGCTAACAGGATCATGGAAATTAACTTAGGGTGAGTTGTAGTTTGGCATGATATGATTATTTTATCATGACACCGAGTTTTTTGGCAGGAACTGGGAGTTTCTTAAGTTTGGTCGAAAGAATAAATTATGCAAAGACTGCTTTTTTTTGGGATCCGAGACGAAGGACTCAGAGCCTAGGTTGCTGAAGATATTCAGGACACTGAATTTTTGGCAGGAATTTGGAATTTCTTCACTTTAATCGAATAAATTATGCGAAGACTACTGTTTGGATTTGATATGCAGGACTCAGACTCGGAGCAGGTGGATGAAGAAATTTTAGAAACATCCTTGGTTTACTCTGTCACATGGCTGTATAACAGATTCATATCTCGCACATATTTAGTTTACATGACATGGTATTATCCTGGGGAAGGTGTAATTCCTTGAACAAGGGCAATTCTCCTCCAAAACTGTTTGTTGTTGTTGTTGTTTTTACCTTTTGTGTCACCATGTATTGTAACCCCATTTGTTTACCAATTACAATATAAGAATTTACCAGCTTCGTTTGTATATCGAAAATCTCATTTATTGAGGATTGCACGAGTCATCCGCCTTATCAAAAATAAAAAAGAAGTTTACATCAAGACTTGTTTTGCATGCAGTTACGTAGTTGAACACGGATATCGTCGCATCAGGATATCCATGCTCAACGCTGCAGCACAAGGAGGGAATTGACGACCATTGGAATATTTCGACGAGAAAAAAAGATCGTCCAAACCTATGCATCCACCGAAGAATAATAGCGTGTGAAATCAACTCGTTCGGGTTTCGGCACGAGATGATGCTTAGCCATGGACTTGATATATATTCCAATCGCATGAAGATGACGGCCATCAGAACGCCCATGGAACCCCGCAAAAATAACACCAGAAGGAATATTGAAACAAAAGGGTTTCCCCTCCTCTTTGCCAAACGGTCCATACGTGGCTCCATTGGTGCCGAAAGTAAGTGACCTTACAACAGCTGCGTTACTTCCTGCCAGGGGCCCATAGTATCCCTTCACCATGGTAAGAGTCTCCCATGGCTCTAAATTAATCTGCAGCACGCAAAGCTTAATTAATCAGTGCAGTAATCTTTATAATCCAAACCAATTAATTAAGCATGAGATGTGTCGATGGTACGTTGCTGAAGTTGCTTACGCAATCAAATGTATCTCCATCTCCTCCATGCCTATGAGCAAGAAATAATAACCCTGATTGGGTGGTATATGCTATTTGGATGGAGTTGATGGCATCTCCATGGGTAATTAGTATTTGCTTGATCTTACAATTTAGCACCTCATCCCAAACTTCAAGTCCATGCGAAAGATTTCCTCGGGGACCAAGCTTAATAACAATCTCATTGAGACCAGAGGATGTATTTACAATAGACTGGTATGATAAATCCAAAATTATCAACAATAACAACAGCAGCAACAACAAAAGAAAAAAGTGAATCGTATTGTTTTGTATAATTATGATCTGCAATTAATAAAATTGATACATTGCCATGACATCGACCTACAAGAAAATATAGTTAGAATTTCAAAATAGAATGCAAAGAAAAATGGTTTTGGCTGCATAGAAGGAAATTAAGAGCATATGCACAAGGGGGGACAGTTTAAAACTCATGCATGCAGCCCAATAATTTCATGCTTCGAAGTTCTGTTGATCATTCCCTCGGACCTACAAATGTTAAATGTAATAATCCATTTTAATGTACGCATATAAATCATGACATCCTTCATTAGTAACTACATAATATAACATCTATTGGAATTTGGCGCATTCAGACATATCCTTAAAAACTTGATCACCTCCTAGATGTGGTATATTCTCATCAGTAAACTCATAACATAAAACAAATCCCTCCTCCGCCCCCCCCAACCCCTTCAACAAAAAAAAAAAGAGCTCTCGAAAAATAGATTAGAATGGTTTCGATTGGCACTCCTTAACATACGTTCAGCAAAAAAGTTTACGATCATGCATGATGTTCTTCTACTCAGCTTCGAACTAAAAGTTACACTGTTATACTACTTGCAGATATTATTCCCAGAAACTCTAGCAGAAATAATTGGTAAACTCCATCCATCAATTTATTTTATGAGCCCTGGTAATTTTTTATATAAATGAAAATAAATTGTTACAAGTAATTATGTTGCTTTCTATAAGCTCTTTAATTTGAAATCAAAATATTTAGGAATGCAAGAAAAGAGCATGCGAACATAAGAGGATGGAAATACTCATGTAACCAAAAATTTCGTGATTTTATAAGTTTTTGGTTATTCTGTCAAACTTATAATGGCTATATATAATTTATTCTAGTGTACATGTATAAATATGTCATCCTTCGCCAACTACTATAAAAGACACCAACTATTGGAAGTTGTTAGTGTATCCAAAAATTTCTCGATTAGAAACTTGATAATCTCCGATATGTGGTTCTTTCTCACGAGTGAAATCATTAATATAGAACAGATTTTTAAAGTTTTTTAAGTCTTGCAAGATATAAGACCTTCACATAATTGCTTCAATTTGTACTCCTACTCTTGATTCACTTTAAAGCTTACCATCTGAAGATGTTCTCCTTTTCAACCAGGAGCTAAAAGCTATATTGCTATATTAGCTGCAGATATTATACCCAAAAACTACATCAGAAACAATTGGTAAAGGCAAACTAAAGACTATTTAAAACTTCTAAGGAGAGATTTACCTTTTTGTGCGGATGTCGAAGGAAACCATGTAAGTTTGGAATATGGAAAGAAACTTGAGCTTATATTGAGAGAAGCATTGTAGTTGGCTTTTTATGGGCTCACTCATCAGTTCTTTAGATAAAGGTACCTTACTTAGTGCGCAACTTTATTCTCCTACAATGAATACTTATTCTTCTACCAAAAAAAAAAAAAAAATCTTGAATGAGAATCTACTCGCTAAAGTGAAAATAAACCAACTCCCACCAGATTTTTTTCTTCTTCTTCTTTCATGTCATTTTCTGGCCTCTTTGCGAAGCTCAACTGTAATTCTTGTCCTAAAATCCAATATTTCATTTTTGAAAAATATGATGGGGTTGCCACCGCTAGAGTTCGAATCTTGGTCCTCTCTGCTGACCCAATAAAGTACATTGTGGTTGGTAACATACAACAATCCATGTGGTAAAATTTTTATCATTGGCAAATATCCTCAAAATTTTGAAATAGAAATAATAATGGTTTCATGAATATGAACTGGGATTTGTCCCAATAGTTACAACCCTTTGCTAATAACCAGAGATTCTGGCTCAAATCAGTCTAGACCTAGATAGATGTAGTGTGGGTCATTCTATCTTCCTTTATCCCAAAAAAAAAAACAATTCTTTGTTTTTGTTTTTTGTTTTTTTTTTTCCTGAAACCGCATCTTCTAATTTCTAAACTCGAAAAGCTTTGATTTTTGTTGGCTCGTCATGCTACCACTCTGTTTCTTAATCCGGACAGTTTGTGGGTCACCTTTATGAGAGCCAGATATGATACCCGATCCCTGGAGGGGGGTGACTTTGGGCCCTCTTCTCAGGGGTCGCCTGTTTGGAAGGAGATCAGGAGAAGGACTCCGGAGGTCTTTCACTATTTGAGATGGATGGTTGGTGATGGAGAATTTATCAGAGTATTGGCTGATGTCTGGATCTCTGAAATTTTCCTTCACAGATGGCCGACATTCGTATCCCCGGACTTGCCGAATTCTTGGATGGTCAGTGATCTCATTATCTCTGGGATGCAGACCTAGAATTCTATGATGCTCTCTCGGTATTTTGGGGATGCACCGAAGGATCATATCCTGATCTATTGCTTTACCTGTGTCACCTAGCCCGGATACTAGAATTTGGGGGCCCACTTCTTCCACCTCTGCTCTGTTGTCTGAGCTCTACTCTATTTACCATCCTGCGCAGCAAGTGACTATCCATGTGGGTTGGATCTGGGCTCTCCCGGTGCACCCGTGGGTGTGTCTCTTTCTCTGGAAGGTAGTTAGGCTCCGCCTCCCTATGAGATCCTTTCTCAGCTTGCGGGGTGTATATATTCCCCCCTCCTGTCCATTTTGTGCTGACCCAGAGGAGTCCTTGGATCATACACTATTTCGCTGTTCGCGAGCAAGGCGTGTATGGACCCTGGCTGGCTATAGATCCCTCATGTACTCGGGAGACGATGCGGTGGATACCTTCATTCGCACCCTGCTCTCTCCCCCTGCTACTGTTTTCCGAAGCTTTATAGCTTATCACTTGTGGATCACCTGGAATGCCATGATCTTTAGGTCAGAGACCAGCTCACCTACCTTTATTGTGGAGAAAGCTAGGGCTCAGGACATGTAGTATCAAGGATCGATGGTAGCATCATCTGAGATCTGGGGCTCCGGTTCAGCTCCTCGAGCGCCTCATCGGATTCTGGTTTCTTGGTAGCCCCCTCCTCAGGATTATGTTACTATCAGCTTTGATGGGAGTGTCAGAGGGCCTATGGCTGGAGTTGTCTTTGTCATTCGGTCCTCGGCTGCTGGTTTTATTGTGATGGGGGGCTCTCACCTAGTGGAACATACTGTTCCCCTAGCGGAGCTCTATGGAGCTTGGGTGGGTATTGTATGCCACGAGGAACCTTCATCTGGATCGTCTCGTTATCGAAGGCGATTCCTTTATGGTTATCTCTTGGATCCAGAGTGCTATCAGGAAGACTCCCACTCTTCCTCTACTTCGAGATATAGCGTTGATGCTCCGTCATTGTTCTGGGCTTATTATCCGTCACGTCTACAGGAAAGCCAACTCCGCTGCTGACTAGGCAGTTTCTTTTGTTGCACATCACTCGGGATGGTTCATCTGCATCTCTCTCGAGGAAATGTCTGTACAGTTTAGAGATATTTTATTTGCATATAGTTTAGGTTGTACTTTTTCCAGGACTATTTTATAAAATATCCGGTTTACCAAAAAAAAGCTTTGATTCAATGGATGGGGACTTTTACTGGCACTGCAATTGAGTAGCAAGTGACTTTGAGGTGACCTGACCAGAGAAGAAAGTTGTTGGTAGTGAGAAAGGGTGCCATCACATTCTATGCTTTGCAAGTTATTCTTATTCTCACTCAGAGGTTGTTCATATGAGCCTTCCACGTAGAATAATTCTGAATGTGCCCAATAAAAGCATAACTTATATATATACATAAAAAAGGCACAATTTCATTGCGGCTGATAAATGCAAACACAAATTATATGGGTTGGGCACTATATAATATCATATAGAACGAGCTTCATAGTTGACTATGTTGCTCTTAACATCAATTTTAAAAAGTAAGTCTAAATGTCAAACACATTTTCTACTAACAGAATTATTAGTTCTATAATTATGATTTTCTCTTTTTTTATCATTTTCAACGTATACATTTTATTGATACATAATATATATTAGTAAGCTATCTAGTGCATACCATTGGATCATGTATTGTGTATTAGTAAGTATTATATTCTACAAATTATATATCGATTTATTTAAAGATATGTATTGGAATGTTAGATAAGTATTTTATAGATGTGTATCAATTGGTCATATACTATGTATCGATGAATACTATTATTGAAGAATTATGTATCAATTGACCCACATATATATATATATATATATATATATATATATATATATATTGGATCACTACTGGATATATATCAAAAGAATCTATAATACGTACCAGTAAACCATCAAGTGTGTATCATTTAGTTATGTATTATATATTAGTGAGTAGCATATTCTAAAAACTATGTATCCATATATTTAGAGATGTATTTAACATATTGAATGAATATTTTTCTAGCTAGCTATATATTAACCGGCCACATGCTATGTACTAGTGAATACTATATTTAAAAAATATGTATTAATTTATTTATAGATATGTATTAGATTGCTACTAAATATGTATCAAAAAATTATGGTATGTATCAGTAAGCTATCAAATATGTATCATTTGATTATGTACCGTATATTGATGAGCACCATATTCTAGAAATCATGTATTAATTTATCTAGAGATATTTATTGATTTATTTGATGAATCATTAATTTAGTGTGTATTATATTACTATGTAATATTTATCAGTAAAAAATATGTGCTAAAAATGAAATAATGCCATAATTACGGAATCAATAACTCAATCGGTAAAAAATATATTTGACCGTTAAACTTATTCTTTAAGATTGATGTTAAGCAAAATACGGCAAACTATAAAGCTCGTCACATATGATATCTTATGATGCTTGTCCTTAATATTTTTTTCACTAAATCTACTTTATTAATGATTGGGCCCGACCTAACAAGTAGAATTCCTTCTATCAAGCATTGCAAGCATTATGAGCAAGTTGATGGTCCATGACTCGAGATCTTTCCCAAACCCATCCAAATTTGGGTCCAAGAGGTGTGCAAGAAAAAAAAAAAAACGAGTATTCTTCAAAATGGCCACCTTAGCCCACATTCTAATTATATTATCGTCCAGGTTCTAATTTTTTTACTTAAAGAAATGCTAGCCAGGTTCATGTAATCATAGATGTTGATAGATTAATAGCATGCTTTTTATTATAACCCGAATCAAAATCGAAATCGATTATAATGGAAATCATAATGATCATATTCTTGGACATGCATATGGTTCTTTACGAACAACCTTTTTCCTTTCAATCCAATTCCTGGATCCTTGCCATGGAACTTAGAAGAGAAGGAGAAAGGTGCGGCCAGGTCGGATGAGGCCGGGCGGTGGGCGGTGGCAGAAAGAAGATAATTTTAAAAATAATAATAATAATAATAATAATAATAATAATAATAATAATAATAATAAAAGATTGCAACCGGTTTCTCGATCAACTAAAGGAAATTATAGTATTCTTATTGCTATGTGGTTAAGATCTTATTTTCGTATATTTTTTTATAAAATATAATAAAAGGGCAAAGTTTACATCAAATTAATAGGACTTGTTTTACAAGCAGTAGTTTTGAACATATGGATATTAATCGTAGCATTAATTAGCAGATCCAGCATGCTTAAGCTTCAGCATAAGGAAGGGCATCGACAGCCATGCAATGCCACGCATGAGAAAAAGATCGATGAGCCAAACAAACACCTCCATGGCTTAATTAATAACCAATCCAATCCCAAGAGCGTGAAAAATCAACTCGGCCGGGTCTCGGCGAGAGATGATACGTAGCCATGGACTTGATATATATGCCAATAGCATGAAGATGACTGCTATCAGAACGCCCATGGAACCCCCGAAAGCTAACACCAGATGGAACATTGAAACAAAAGAGCGTTCCCTCTTCCTTGCCAAACGGTCCATACGTGGCTCCATTGGTGCCAAAAGTAAGTGACCTGATCACAACGGGTGCTTTGTTACGTCCTGTCGTCAGGGGCCCATAGAATCCCTTCACCATGGTAAGACTCTCCCATGACTCTAGATTAACCTGCACAACATTAATATTAAAAGCTTGGTATATACGTTTATATATATCCAAACCGTACATGCATGCATGAGATCGATCATGTCTAAATTTCTTACGTACTACTTGCATGAAGTAACTGCTTACGCAATCGAATGCATCTCCATCTCCTCCATGCCTATGAGCAAAAACTAATGTCCCACCCGTGGTGGTATATGACATTTGGATCGAGTTGATGGCATCTCCATGCGAAATTAGGATTTGCTTCAGCTTACCATCGTACACCTCATCCCAACCATCAACTCCAGCGAAAAGATTTCCTCGGGCACCAAGCTTGATAAGAAGCTCATTGGGGGATGTATTTATAATAGACTGCAGTCATAACAAATCCAAATTTATCGGAGAGAGAGAGAGAGAGAGAGAGAATCGCATTGTTTTGTATCAAGCTCTGTAATCGATATTAAATAATAAAATTTCTGTTAAGAAAAAAGATAGCATATATGATATGGACTCGAGGAAATGTAGGATTTCAAAATAGAATGTAAAGAAAAATGGTACCGTTTTGGCTGCACTGAAGAAAAGAACATATATGTACATGGGACGACGGTTCAAACTCTTGCAGCCAATAATTTCATGCTTCAAATTAAGTTCCTTTTGATCATTCCCTGATCAAAACTACAATTAATCGTTACATGCAATTCTTTTTAATTTACATGCATAAAACTTAATCGACATCCTTCATTAATAACTACATCATATATAACATCCATATTTGAATTTGGTGCATCCAGACATGCATGTATTCAAAATCTCGATGCATGTAGTACTCCAACTATTGGAGCATCCAATTAAACATATCCCGATGAGAAGCTTGATAACCTCCTAGACGCGCGTACGTACGTGTGGTTCTTTCTCACGAGTGAAATCATTGATATAGAACAAAATTTTAAGGTTTTTGTCCCCCCTCTAAATTAATTACTAACTACTCTCTCTCTCTCTCTCTCTCTCTCTCTCTCTCTCTCGAGAAATAGATCAGATCTTTACAGAATGGCTTCGATTTGCACTCATACTGATCTTGATTCACTTTAAAGCTTACCATCCGAAGATTTTTCACCTTTTCGGACAGGAACTGAAGGCGATGCTCCGATATTGGCTGCAGATATCATGCCAAGAATCAGAAACAACCGATAAAGCCAAACTATAGACTACTTAAAACTTCCAAGGAGAGATTTACCTTTTTCTGAGGATGTCTGAGGAAACCATGTAAGTTTGAATAATGGAAAGAAAACCTGAGCTCATATAGAGAGAGAGTAGCATTGGAATTGGATTCTTTTTTTTTTCTTTGGGTGATGGCATCATTTCTTTAGATAAAGGTACTCTTAGTGCTCGAGCTTATTCTCCGACAATAATAAGTTATCTTCTTCCAAAAGACTGATAAATAGTTCTTGAGCTTGACACAGGTGCAATGATTTGCTCATCAAAGTGAAAAATAAGACGACTCCCATGATCTCATCAGATTTTTTTTTTTCTTCTTTTATACCTTTTTCTGGTCTCTTGGATGAGCTCGACTATGGTAGTTGTTCCCCCCCGCCCCTTTTTATTTTATATTTATTATTTATTTTTTAAAGTTCTCACCGATCCTTGGGCGGGTGAGGTTTATATGCAGCAAGCAAACGCATCGTGTCACCATCTTTTCATTTTAGATATTTTTAGCAAATCATTTTAGGTTGTCTTGGTATCTTTTCATAAATAATATCCAATATTTTTCTTTCAAGAAATATAAAGAAATATGGCGGTCGCCGCCGCTGCTTCGAATCCTCCTAGAAAATGATATTTCTTTCCCTTCATTTTCCTTCCGTTAGACTAGTTTTCTAATTTCCAGAGTTTGAAAGAATTAGAAGGAAAAAGGACATAATCTTCTGAAAATTTTAAAATATCTATCCGCATTTCCTTTCCTTTTCTTTTTTAGAGCTATCCGAACATTGCTGATACGGTGATATTCATCCTTCCCTTTCTTTTCCATCTTCCCTCTTTTTTTTCCTTTCCTTTTCTTTCCTTCACGAAGGTTATCCAAACAAACCTTAAAAAAATTTTAGATAAATTTTGGTCGGTAACACGTAACTATCTTTATGGTCAAAATTTTATCGTTAGCAAGTATCTTCAAAATTTTGAAAGAGAAATGATGATGGCTATATATGTTATACTTCAAATGTGGAACATGATATGGCTGTGCTATCAAAGGTTACGGTCCTTGAAAATACGAAAAAATTCTTTCAAAATTCTAAATAAAACAAAATCCATCATAAATAAAAATATACTAAAAATGACCGATTCAAATTTATCAATTAAACAAATATCAACTCATAATATCTAAACCCAAACCAAAAATCAAATCCAAGTTTCATAATCCGTAATTAGATAACTACAAGTTTATAGCATCTACGTAACTAATTTTGATTACAAAATTTCTAAGCTTGCTAGTACGGACTCCCGAGCTTGGATCATCCATCGTTCTTAAACTAACTTCTCCGTATATACATCAATAAGTCATTAATAAAAAATAGCTATTATTAGAAAATAAAACATTTCATAATAATAGTATGATTATAATCGATGGATGTGCATAAATCATATAATTTATATGAACATGATTTTCAATGCATAGTATAAATAAATTTATAATCATGCTGATTATACAAAAAAAAATTATAAAATCCATTATGCATACAAAAATCATCGATACTTCGTAAACACAATTCCAAGTATTCAACATAAATTATAAACCATTTATTATTTAACCACATCATGGTTCGATCATTTCTCTCAAACTAAATATTATGATTATTATTATACCTATAACAAGAGGTTGTCATCATTAAAATATCAACTACCATTATTCGTTGGCAGGGTCATATGCCAACTGCTATTATTTATTGATAGAATCATATACCGACTACCATTACTTATTGGTACGATCGTATGCCAACCACTATCATCCATCGGCATATATAGTTATACGAGAGTTCGTAATCATATTTATTAATTCGGTCCTGCATAGCTATACAATAGTAGTCCACCCTTCCTTTATCTCAAAAAATAAAAAAAAATAAAAAATTTAATTTAGAAAAGCTTTGATTGGATAGATGGGGACAAACCTTCGTGGGCATGCAGTAGTAGCACAAGCGACTTCAGCGGTGATCGGAAGTTGTGGTTGGTCAGGGTGGCATCAGATTCCATTCCATTGCTTCGGGAGTTATTCTTATTCTCGCTCCAAGGTTAATTACGAGCCATCCATGAAGAATAACTCCAAATGCACCCCATCATAAAAGCACCGCTTCGATAAATGCCATCCCTTGCCGATAATTAATGACATGGTCCGCACGCTGCTCGTTGGCATTTGGATATATGCCAAATTATACGAAGACGACACCTGATGGGCAAGCCAATTTTCTCTCGATTCCATGAAACAAAATGGACCGGTCCACTTGATGGAATAATTTTTTGTTTTTTTTCCCTCTCTGATCGAGAACGTATCTTGTTTGACCAAATAGATCTATTTCGCAACCTTGAATGGCTTTCTAATCTGCCATATCAAAAAATTGCACGTAAAATAAACTTCCAAATTAAGGTCTCGGTTCATGATGGGAATTTAGCCATCGGCTCGAGAACTAATTAATTCTTGCGCTCCTGCAAAGTTGGGCATTCCATGAAGAATAACTCAAAGCATAATTCAGTACGCGATGTTTATATTGTCGATCACGGTAGCTCGGCGCAATGAATCTTAGCTAGCTAGTTTAGATGATATATATGGGAATCCTTGGATCATAACTTACTAGCTAGCTACAATTAATTAAGTTGATAACCAACCCTTTTTTTTAAAAAAAAAAAAAAAAAAAACCAAAAAAAAAAAAAAAAAAAATCGAAAATCTAAACATATGCACGAGTTGGTTATCATGACCACAAATTTTCATGCCTAGTGACATGCACGTGCGTTCATGCATGCGCGCATCCTCTTTGTCGATCGGTGTGATGGATTAATTGTGGTTCAAAATATTTGATTCGAGAAATCCCTTATTCTGCCAAGCTAGCCAGGATACGAGATGCACCGTTGGTAAAAAAAAAAAAATAACCTATTTTAATTTAATTGTGATGATAATTGTTTGCTAGCGGTTATCCAAACCTAAGCAAATGGGGACTTTGATCTCTGGATGGTGTGGATCGATGCGAACCTGTTTCCACGGGCTGCTCTTCTTCGCTTCCATCTCGTGCAGCGAAGGGTGTGTTAAACCATTCAAAGAGCCCGAGCTTGGTTTAGAAAAGCTCGATCGGTTCGATCAGGCTCCGTTAATTTGATGCTAAACGAACCACGCTCGACCCCGCTATAGATTCAAAATCGATTTTAGTTCGAGCGAAAAAAAGACCAGGCTTGATCAAGCTCAACCCAGTTGGTCATGAAAATATAATCTCTATGTATCTCTATCTCTATCTCTATATGCATGTTTGCTTGTGTACGTGTAGACGGAGCTTCAAAAAAAAATCGGGATATATTTGGTCCGTGATTGGAATCGAAATCGAAGTCGACATGAATTGGAACGGGGATTCCCATTCCCGATCCCCATTGCAGCAATGCGATGACGGACGAAACCTTTTTTTTATTCTTTTTTCGATGTATAGAGCTGGTAGGATACGATCCCAAGTTAATTGCATCCATGAAAAGAAACGTGCGGTAGAAGCTTCTGTCGCATTTGGTTCATGAGTCAGGAAGCCAGCTTGTTTTTCAGAGGGGTCTGAACATCTAAAACGAACACACAGCTGGCTTGCTGGACCGGAATAGCATCGAATACGAGAAAATGTAGCTAGAGATGGCAACGGATCAGGTTTGGATCGGATCATCCAAAATTCATACCCGTTCCGTTAAAAAATTCTCCATTCCATACCCGTCCTATACCCATCTTGGATCCGGTATATCCGATCTCATAAAATCTAGTTTACTTGAAGCCTGAATGGATCGGATCGAGTTGGATCGGATCGGATATATCCGTCCCATATCTAATTTACTTGAATATTTTATAAATATAACTTTTTTATGTATAAACGGGTCGGGTTTGGATCGGGATGTACTATACATACTCGATCTGAATATAAGTCGGATTTTTTTTTTATATATATATAATCTATATCCGTTTATAAATTAAGCGGGTCGTATTTTATCCGTTCCATTAGGATCGAGTCGGATCGGGTATTCATCGGGTCGGTAAAAATTATCATCCCTGGATGCGGCAAGAATTTGAAAAAAAATATTTAAAAACTTGTAAGTACCGGAGAGTATTCCATATAAAAAATTTTATTTTATTTATTTATTTATTTGCATGCAACTCTCATGCAATGCAAATCCCTATATATAGAGAGTTATATTTGGTTCCTTTCAAAAGAATTTAGAGCTGAATTCGGACAAGTTTTTTATTATTTGATTTATATAAATTTTCATGCAAGTAAAACTAAAAAAATTAACGATGCAGGATAAATACAAATAAAAATAAAAAAAATATTTTAAAATAAATAAATAAATATATATATATATTTACTTGTATCGATGTTATATCAATGGTCGGTGAAAAGTGTCATGGTAAGTGCATGGCTTTTTGAAAGGGCAATTATCTCGGGATTTATATACATCAAAAAGGGATTTATATACATGAACTTATCATGGGATGCAATTAGCCGATTTCAGAAAGTTTACGTCAAGACTTGCTTCGCATACAATGGTTTTTTTTTAAAAAAAAATTATTTTATTTTATTTTTTTTATGAAAAAAAAAGGATATGAGGGTAAATTCCGGTGCAGCTCTCCATTATGATCTCCAATCCATTAGACGGTTAGACGATTGTTCGATTCAGGTCATATCTTTCGACATACCTTTCTCACCGACCGATGAGTACGTCAACCTAATCTTAGGTGCCCGAGTGGAGTAACGGTCGCTCCGCCCTCCAGTCACGTATGACCGAATTTTTTAATAAGATAGAAAACTCACACAAATATAACGGGTTGGGACCGGTCAAGCCCCGAATTCAGCACCGGAATCGGCTACGTGACCGACCGCACAAATCCTAGATTTTATCCTGAAGATCATGCAAGGCCTAGGTACAGAAGAGTCAAACACATCAAAATTAAAATTAATATTTTATAAATAATTGATTAACAATTAAACAATCAATTTATTAAATCAATATCACTAATCGGTCTACTGATTCACAACAAGCATCAGTAACCAAAACTAACTCTAACTAACTAACTAACTCAACATTAACGAAGCTCTGTCTCACGTCCGGCCCAATCCTCGCTATGTATCCCGAGTCTCTGGAAAAACGGAAAATAGGGAGCGAGCTATACAGCCCAGCAAAGCTTCTTCACAATCACACAAGTATTAATATAAAAATCGAAAACAGCAGGATCATAATCATATAACGGAAAACAATAATCTTTCGGTCATGCAACCAAATGATATGACTCTTAATTTATTCTTCATGAATATAAAAATGATCATTTAATCTTTGTAGGACTCTTAGTTTATTTAAGATGGCTCTTTGATCTCCACGATATATTAAATACAAGAATTACATAATTTTTTTGATCTTTATAATATATTAAATATCAGAGTTATAGGACTCTTAAACTTTTTAATATTAATGATAACTTGAGTTATAAATTAACTTCTACCATGTATAGCATATGCTATGCATGGCTAGAGATGGACTAACTTTTTAAGCAATGGTTAAAACAGTTTGGATATAAACACACACACACGCATTTAAATGAGACCATGTACTGATTATAAATAAAAGCTCATATAGATAGCTCTAAACAACTTGCAGTATGTTCAGAGAAAAGATACGGGCATAAAGATAATTTGGGCAAGGCGATTTTCTCTCATAGCCATGCAATAAAATTAATTATTTGACAAATATATATCTATTTTGCAGTCTTAAATGGTGTACGTTTGGCAAGATATATCAAAGATTAATCTGTCCCTTGTTCTGTATAGCAAACAATATAGCCTCGAGGATTTCTACCGAACTCGAGTTTTCTTTTCTTTTTCTTTTTTTCAAGAGTGGAGAAGACGAGCTTCACTTGCTTTGTCAGGTGAATGAAGAAAAATTACAGAAATCAGACTAAAAATGGATCGAGAATGCCGACATCGAAACATTGAATTGCGTCTACAAGGATCTGCCCAAGAGAAGAATTGATGAACCTGATCAATATCACTGCCAATCACAATATCACCTTCAACTCAAGAACTCTCGTAGCCAACCAACCACCACAACTTGATCGCCTTCGAGGTAGACATACAATATATATATATATATGCCGCCATGAAAGCCCCATATGCATGCATGGTGAAATTCTATTGTTCTTCTTCTTGGCCATGTATATATAGAAGATAGCAGAAGAAGAAGCAAAGTGCAACATCGATCAATTGCGAGATCTTTTTAAAAGTGAAATTCCTCGAATATATAATTACATGCAAAAAGGAATTCAATTTGCATCCATGAATTCATCATGGGATCGATGAGAATGATAATTAAATCACTTCGATCAGGATATCCATGCTCGATAATTAATTCTTCGGCACCAAGAAAGGGCATCGACGAACATAGAATGCGATTACATGAGAAGAAGATGAGAGCCAAAAGCTATGGCTTTCTAATCCGCCTTATTAACAGAGCGTGAAAAATCCACTGCCAAAGGTCTTGGATCGATATGAAACAGAGCCAAGGGCTTGACGTATATGCCAAACGCGCGAAGATAACCGCTATCAGAACGCCCATGGAACCCCCCGAAACTAACACCAGATGGAATGTTGAAACAAAAGGGCGTTCCCTCTTCTACGCCGAAGGGTCCGTACGTGGCTCCATTGGTGCCAAAAGTGAGCGATCTTACTGCACTTGCACTGCCATATCCTCCTCTCACTGGCCCATAGAATCCCTTCACCATGGTAAGAGTCTCCCATGACTCTAGATTAACCTGCACAACATTAATATTTATATATATATATATATATATATATATATATATATATATTGAAGCTGGTGCAATCGATCGATCATGTTCATTTAAACAAATCAACAAACATGAAAGCTTGCTAATATATATATATATATATATATATAGGTTGCTTACACAATCAAATTTGTCTCCACTTCCTCCATGCCTGTGAGAAAGAAATGATGATCCTTTTATGTTATATGCCACTTGGATGGAGTTGATCGCATCTCCATGCGAAACTAGAATTTGCTTGATCTCGCCGAAGAACACCTCATCCCAGCACTCGAGACCGAATGAAAGATTACCTCGAGCATCCAGCTTGACAAGGAACTCGTTCTTGAGTCCCTTGAATGTTTTTATGATAGACTGGTATAACAAATTCAAATTAATTATCACCAAAAAAAAAAAAAAAAAAAAAGCTTCTTCTTGTTAAGAAAACAATGATATGACATCGACTTACAAGAAAAACTGGGATTTAATTCAAAGTAGAATATTATGCAAAGAAAAATATAGTTTTGGTTATATATTTATGGAAACCAATTTTTCACAACTAATTAATTGCATGTAAAATTTATTTATTTTGTTTCATTCCTTTCTATGTAAATAAAAAGATATAGGAAGTGTGATTGCATAGAAGAAAATAACTTGTGCACATATGATCGAGAGGACAGTTAATTATTAACTCCTATATGCAGCCAATAATTATATATATATATTTCAGTGTTCTTTCGATTACTCACTCAAACCTGCAATAGTTATAAATCGTCGCATAATTCATCAATAACTGCATAAGATAACATCTACTAGATCGAATTTGGTGCATCCAAGCATATCTTTAAAAACTTGATCACCTCTTAAATACAGTCATGTTTTCTCATCGATAAACTTAGTCGTATAAAATAGATACCCCCAACCCCCCCGCCCCCACAAAAAAAAAAAAAAGAAAAAAATCTCCTGAAAAATGGATCGAATGGGTTCGATATTTGACACTCCTTTAACATGAATTGTTACCATGATAATGTTCTCCAGCAAAGAACTAAAAGCTATACTGCGCCTGTAGATATATATTATTCCCAGAAACTTCATTAGAAAATAACCGATCGATAACGCCGCACTAAAACTATTTAAACCTTCCAAGGAGAAACAGACCTTTCTATGAAGCCTTGTAAGTTTGGAAAATGGATTATAATTAATTTCATGAATTATTTTGTATTAAGCACTGCAATACATTAAATAATATGAGATTTAATCACCACAAAAAATCTTGGATCTAAAAATCAGAATGATAAAAGAATGGATTTGGCTTAGAGCCCCCCATTTTTTAAGTAAAAGTGAGGGGAACGACCCCCATCAATTTATTTTATGAGCCCTGGTAATTTATTATATAAATGAAATATATTGTTACAAGCAATTATGTTGCTTTCTCCATACTCTTTAATCTGAAATCGTGGAGTTTGAAATCAAAATATTTTGGAAGTATGAGTAGATGAAAGAAAAGAGCATGTGAACATGCGAGGATGGAAATATTCAAGTAGCCAAAAATTTCATGCCTACAGGATTTTGGTTGTTCTGTCAAACCTATAATGGTTACATATAATTTATTTTAACAAATATGTATAAATATGGCATCCTTCATCAGGTAGCTATAATAGACACTAACTATTGGAAATTGTTACTAGCTTGTTGGTGCATCCAAACACATCCTAATTAGATAGCCTCCTAGATATATGGTTCTTTCTCACGAGTGAAATCCTTTTTTTTTTTGGGATGAAATGGAGGCTGGGAATGAGTGAAATCACTAATACTGGACAGATTATTATGGTTTCAATTTTCACTCCTATTCTAAGTTCACTTTAAAGCTTACCATCCGAAGATGTTCTCCTTCTCAGCCAGAAATCAAAAGTTATGCTGCTATACTGGCTGCAGATATTATGCCAAGAATCAGAAACAATTGGTGAAGCCAAACTAAAGACTACTTAAAACTTTCAAGGAGAAATTTACCTTTTTGTGTGGTTGTCGAAGGAAACCATATATCTATGTTTGGAAGATGAAAAGAAACTCGAGTTTATATAGAGAGAGCAGCATTGGAGTTGGCTTTTTTTTTTTTTTTTGTTGGGGGGGTGGGGGGGGGGGGGGGGTCACAGCATCAATTCTTCAGATAAAGTAACCTTGGTACTCGAGTTTATTCTCCAACAATGAATAGTTCTTCTTCTGCCAGCAAAGAAAACGATGAACAGTTCTTGAGCTTAACATGTGCGGGGATTAATTTGCTCACTAAAGTGAAAATAAGCCGATGCTCATCAAACTTTTTTCTTTTATATCTTTTTTTGGCCTCTTGGATGAGTTCATGTATACTATAGTACGTACTTGTTTTCGTCATTTGATGTTTCTCCCCTTTTTTTTCCTTTTTTTTTTTTTTTTTTTTTTTTTTTTTTTTTCGAGGTTTTCATTAATCTTTGGGTGGCTGAGTTTTCACTACAAGAAAAACCAATTTTAGCAACAGATTTTACAACCGATTTTTTTAGTTATATTTGTGACTGATTTTGCAAATATTTTTTTTAAAAAAAATTATGACCAATTTTGCAACCGATATTTTTTCTGAATAATTTTGCAACCGAAACAGAAAATATTTTTAATTATTTTAAAATTATTATTTAAAAATTTAGCAATCGAAAAATTCGGTTGCAAATTTAAAAAAAAAATAAATTTAAATAATAATTTTGCAACCGATATTTCGGTTGCAAATTTTATTTAAATTTATTTTTTTAAAAAAAAAATTTGCAACCGAATTTTTCGGTTGCTAAATTTTTTTGAAAATAAATTTTATAATTTTTTAAATTTGCAACCAAATTTTTCGATTGCAAAAAAAAATTATAAATATATAAATTTTAAATTTTTTTATAAAAAAATATTTAAAATTTTGTAACTGATTTTTTGGTTGCAAAATTTTATTTAAATTTAAATTTTTTTATTTTTGAAATTTGCAACCGAATTTTTCGGTTGTTAATTGTTGGCTCCACCCAGTGATTTTGATGAATAACAAAACATTGAGTACATATTGTATTCTAATGTGAATTTCAAGTTGTGAGTTTTCAGACAGAAAGCATCTCAAAATTCCAAATATTTATGGTGTATGGCACGCAATGGCACGGAGCAAATCTCACACATCCGGGCAGCCTCTTCATTAAAAAAAAGGGCTTACAATTACTTAATTATTATGTGTTTATGCTTTCATGAGCATCATTTTTGATTTCAAGGCTTTTACTCTTGATTCTGGATGTTTTCAGTCTCAAGTGTCGACACCTGGACAGTCAAGTATCGACACTTCAGCATTTGGCACGGACAAAAATCCTTGGCACGCCAAGTGTCGACACCTAGGATTCAAGTGTCGACACTAAGTGTCGACACTTAGGTTTCAAGCGTCGACTCAAGGCCTGAGAATTTTGAAAATACAGAACTTGTTGGTTCGAGGATTTTTGTGTCAAGTGTCGACACCTGTGCATCAAGTGTCGACACTTGAATGATCAAGTATCGACTCCCAGAATTCAAGTGTCGACACCTGACAGCCAAGTGTCGACACCTGACAGCCAAGTGTCGACACTTGCAGCCTGACAGCTCTAACGGATCTATTTTTCTGGCTTGCAGAAATATGTTTTCAAGCTCCAAACGGCTATTTCCAATGCTCCAACGGTCACAAACCGTTTTTAGAAGGTTTTTGGTGTATTTAATCTCCACCAACCTCATTTTAAAGAAAGAGAAGTGAGAAGAAGTCAAGAAAAAGAAGAGAGAAGTCTATTCAAGAGCATTCAAGTCCACTCAAAAGCCAAAAAAGCCAATATTCTCTCCAAACTTCAATTCAAAAGCCTCTTCTAGCTTGATTCCACTGAAAAAGCCTACTTGCTCAACTCTACTACATTCCAAAAGGAGGCAACTTGAAGAAGAGTGAAGTCAAAGCATTCCTTGGGCTTCAAAAATTCCAATCCACTCTTGAAGAGAGTTTGTTGTAGCATTTAAATTTTATATCTGATTTGTTGTGCTTTAACCTTGCTTTCAAGGGTGTCTTGAAAGAAGGTTATTGTGGTTTGTTGGTGAGCCAAAGTGTTAAAACCAACTAGGGTTAACTTGTAAGCCCGAAGATAAAATAAGTAGTTAGGTTTGTTGGTGAGCCTAAGTGATAAAACCAACTTAGGTTTTTTACTTGTGAGCCTTGTAAAAACAAGTCAACTGTAATCTGGTGTGGATTATAGTGGAATTCCCAAGGGTGGCTTGGGGAGTGGATGTAGGTGCTAGGTTTGCACCGAACCACTATATATCTTGTGTTTGTGTGTGATTGCTCTTTTCTTTTTGCATTCTTTAATTAAGTGCTATTATCTTGCATCTAATTAATTGTTACTCACAAGCACCACTAGACCTTTTGTTTTATTGTGTTAAATTTCTAAAAGACCCAATTCACCCCCCTCTTGGGCTCCATTTCTGGGCAACACTAATTTTTTTAAAAAATAAATTTTATAATTTTTGATTTTTGCAACTGATTTTTTTGGTTGCTAATTTTTTTAAAAATAAATTTTACAATTTTTTAAATTTTGCAAGCGATATTTTCGGTTGCAAAAAAATTGGTTTTTTTTTTAATTTCTTTTTTTAGAAATTGAGGGGTATTAAAAAAAATAAAAACCAGATGCCCTAGTCCCCCATTTTTTTCTCTCGCTCTCCCAAATCACCGGTTCCCTAATCTCCCTCCACCGTCGTTTCCGGATCTCCCTCCGTCCGGACGCTTCCCTCGACGGCCGACGCATCGCTCCCCTCGACGGCCGGCTCCGGGTACCGGCTACCCCATCGGCTCCCTCTTCCTCCTCTCCGAGCCTCGTCGGCTCCGGATTCGGGTATCTCCTACGCCACCGGCTCTCCCTTCCTCATCTCCGAGCCCCGCCGGTCGTCGGGTACCGGCTACCCCTTTGGCTTTCCCTTCCTCGGCTTCGAGCCCCATCGCCGCCGCCTCCGGCTCTCCCTTCCTCCGTTTCGAGCCTCGCCGGCTCCGGGTATCTCCTACGCCACCGGCTCTCCCTTCCTCATTTCCGAGCCCTGCCGGTCGTCAGGTACCGGCTACCCCCCGGCTCTCCCTTCCTCAGGTCCGAGCCCCGCCGGCTGTCGCCTCCGGCTCTCCCTTCCTCCGCTCCGAGCCTCGCCGGCTCCGGGTTTCTCCTACGCCACCGGCTCTCCCTTCCTCATCTCCGAGCCCCGCCAGTCACTGGGTATCGGCTACCCCTCCGGCTGTCCCTTCCTCAGCTCCGAGCCCCGCCGGCCGCCACCTCCGGCTCTCCCTTCCTCAGCTCCGAGCCCCACCGGATTCTGGTATCGCCGTCTACATTGTTTCGTTTTTTTTTTAAGCCTTTTGTTCAGATATCTCCAGATCTCGTGCATGTAATTGCTATAGTCTATGTTTTAGTTTTGTATCATCTGGCAGCATCCATGGTCCATCAGCCTTGTCAATTCTCGTGCAGCTAATATTGCCTTTTTAAGTATTTTGCATCATTGTACAAAGGGTTTAAGTATTTTGTAATTGTTATGCTTGCCATCTTGTTTGTTATAAAATTTTAAGAATGTAGATCTACCTTTTATTGGAAACTGTCATTTGTCATGGTCTCACGAATGAATACTTGCTCTAATTTATAGTTTGAGTGGGCAACCTTAGTTAATGACAATACTATTTTTTGACTTGTGGATTTTGTTTCTTGATATCCATTGACATTATTAAGATTGTTTTATTTTTTACCAAGTATTGTTGACATAAATTGTTTTATCTGCAAAACTTGAGTGTTTAGATTGTGGTATGATATTCTTTTTCTCAGTTCTTTCAAAGTCTAGGCAAAACTTGGATTGCTGCTTTCTGATTGTGGGAACTAAAAATATTTTCAATGTTTGATTGATAAAACCTTGATCTAAACCAACCGTATAGATGAGACAATACTTCCTAGTTATTGTACTGCTCTTAATTTTCCTTTTCCACTACTTTGTTCCCTTCTACAAATGATCATTACTTCTAAAACTGATTTCCTGCTTAGAAGATTAGTTGATGTCATTAGGAACATAATATAAGCAGAGTCTGAATTGTTTGCTATCATTTTTGTTTAAATTTATATTCTATTTTCTTAGATGAATCATTGCACTGATGATAGAATTAATTATATGATTTCTTAATCATTTTATTTTAAACTTGCCTTTAGCTGGTTCACTTTAATTACATGTCTAAGCATGAGTCTTTTATAGATTGAAGTGGAATAACACTTGTGAACATGGTTTATAATCTTTAGATGCAAATAATTCCATAAATCTTTCTCTATGTAATCCAAACCCCAACCATAATCAGAATGCATCTTCAATCAATGGAGGTGGTCATCCACTAGCTAACCCAAATGCTATCAACTGTTGAACTGATTCTAATGTGGTTAATGATAGGTTTAATTTAGGAAAGATGATCGTAGGGGACCTTAGATGAACTTGCTTTCAAAGTGTTAGTGAACCCAATTACATATGTGTTAGAAAAAGTGAATATGAATTTTTTATTCCTAAACTATCCTTTGGGATTGGAAACCATCCCGTGGGATGGAAACTATCCTGTGGGATGGAAACTTTTAGTCCCACATGGAAAGATTGGAAAAAGAGAAGGCTCTTTATAAGAAAATCTTTTTCCAAGCTCTTACTTCTAGGCTCACTATAGGTGGAGAGCTTGAGGGTGATGCGAACCGCACGCGCGTGTGCAACGGGCGACAAGGGTGCAATGGGCGGGATGACTGGCCGAGTCGACTCGAGTGGTTCGAGTTGACTCGGATCCACATAATGATATCATGCAGTCTGGACGAGTCGACTCGAGGAATTCGAGCCGACTCTTGTCAATAAGGTAGCCATTGTTCATTAAATCTGATGATTAATTACAGTGTTCAAGTTATGACTTATAGAATTTTTTGGTTGTTTTACCTTCATTTTGTACATGGTATTCAATTTTGGTTAAACCCATTTGGTATATGTAGCTGTTATTTTTGAATAATTGGATGTGATTGAACCCTTGAAATGAATATCTGATTTGTGCCTAAGCTGTCCAATGGATGCTTTATATGTTGCCATTGTATCTAATGGGTGTGATTGAACCCTTCTCTATGATTTGTGGCTAATGTTGAAATGAATATCTGCTTTATATATCTCAGCTTAAATTTGTAAATTCAGAAAAAAAATTCATATTTCGTATTTTTTTAAAAAATTATTCAAATTTAGCAACCGATTTTGCAACCGATTTTTATTTTTATTTTTTCTAGATTTTTTTTTAGCAACCGATTTAGCAACTAATTTTTTTTATTTTTTCCTGGATTTTTTTTAGCAACCGATTTAGCAACCGATTTTTTTTTATTTTTTCTGGATTTTTTTTAGCAACCGATTTAGTAACCGATTTTTTTAAATTTTTTCTGGATTTCTTTTAACAACCGATTTAGCAACCGATTTTTTTAAAAAATTTTATGGATTTTTTTTTAGCAACCGATTTTTTTTATTTTTTCTGGATTTTTTTTTAGCAACCGATTTTTTTTTAATTTTTTCTGGATTTTTTTTTTTACCAACCGATTTAGCAACCAGTTTTTTTTCTGGATTTTTTTTTTTAGCAACCGATTTTTTTTTCATAATTTTTTAAATATTTTTTTGATTTTTTTTTTCAAAAAAATTATGTCAAAATCGGTTGCTAAATCGGTTGCTAAATTTTGCAACCGAAAAAATTCGATCACAAATTTTAGCAACCTATACTTTTGCAATCGACTAATTTCGGTTGCAAAATCGGTTGCAAATTAATTCAGCAACCGATTTATAATTATTAGCAACCGAAAAATCGGTTGCTAAACCTGGTTTTTCTTGTAGTGTTTATGTTCAATAATCAAGCACATCATGGTACTATCTTTTGATTTTAGATAATATTTTTAGCAAATCATTTTAGGTCATCTTAGCATCTTCCACAAATAATATCCAATATTTCTCTTTTGAGTTCAGTCTATATATATATATATATATATCTTTTGAGAAGCATGTGGAGGGTTGCCACACCATTAAACTTCGAATCTTGGGCCTCTCACACAACAAAGAAACATAGACCGGTGAGATGAAAGTATGGTTGGTAACATGCAACAATCCTCGTGGCAAAATTTTCACCGTTGGCTAATATCCTTAAAAATTCTGAAAGAGAAATGATAAAAGCTACATGAATATGAACTGGGGTTTGTTTCACTAATTACAACCCTTTGCTAGTAACCCCAGAGATTTTAGCTCAATTCAATCTAGACCTATATTAGCTTGGTTTGAATAATCCTCCCCTCCTTTATCTCTTTCTCTCTCTCTCTCTCTCTCTCTCTCTCTCTTTTGTGAGAAACTTCATCTTCTCGATTCTAATTAATTTATAAAAGCTTTGATTAATTAGATGGATGGGGACCATGATGATGATGAGAAAGCTGTAGTTAGCGAGAAAGGGTGGTATCACATTCTATGCTTTGGGAGTTATTCTTATTCTCATTCAAAGGTTAATACGACTACATGAGCTAGCCTTCCATGAAGAATAATTCCAAATGTGCCCAATAAAAGCACAATTTCATCGTGGCTAATAAAGGTTGTTTCAAAATATGCCCATCGATAGCCTCTAGTCTCCTGTAACAATGAGAAAGGCTAGCTAAAGGAGTCCATGAAAGAGTCCAATACACTACTGCCATGGAAACATTAGAAATGCGCCCATGGGGAAGTATGATATTCCAATGTAAAATGCTTCCAAGGAATTTGAGTCGAGTTAATATATACATGCTCTTATTCTTTCCCAAGTCCAGATATATTAGAAGTAGCAAAAGCAAAGTCCCACATTCCTGATGGTTACAACCATATGGAATGCGATGCAGGAGAGAAATGATCGGAACAAACCTATGGCTTTCAACTAAACGAAAATAACTGCCATCATGCACGATGCCCATGGAACCCCCCTCATAAATTATATTATGAGATAATCCGACTTGATCGTACAAAGTTATGCTTGGAGGGAAAGGATGATGGTGTCATATTCCATGCTTCGAGAATTATTCTTATGCTCGTGCAAAGGTTGGGCCTTCCATGGAGAATAATTCAAAGCATAACCTTTAATTTTGAAGCACGCTTCATCGTGGCTGATAATGATGTACTTTCTTGCTGCATGATTGCAGCACAAGGAATATTCTTGCTAGCATGTTGATAACCAGGCCTTTTTATTTATTTATTTATTTATTTGCCCCCTTTAATATAACATCGTGCAAGTCGGCTATTTCATATGCTAGATTACAAATATTTTCTGTATCCACTGACGCATTCATCTTCTTTATCGATGTAAATCTTGGTTAACTACATGGTTCAACTTGTATTCGAGTACCTGTTCAAAGTATTTGATCCATGAGATCTAGATGGAATCGATCAACCATGATTGTTTATACTATACCTAGCTAGAAATGAGATGCACTATTGATAAATATGATCGGAAATTTGGCCAAACTAAAGCAAGCTCGCCAAGGTTAAGTGTTAGAGACTTCGCGTGGTGCACGCTTGCGCGCGTGTCATGTATGCTGATAACCTTTCTTACGTGGGATAATTGATCATTAGTGGCTATATTCAATGGCACCCTTGCTAAACCTATGCAAGTAACACTATAATCTATAGATGGTGGACTAATGTAAGTTAGCTTCCACAAGCTGCTCTACTTTTACCTCTATGTCACGTAGCCAAGGGTGTTAAACCTTCCCAAGACCCCAAGCTTGGCTCAGAAAAGTTCAACCTATTTATAGCATTATGTACATATAAAAGCTATTTTCACATATGCATATATAGGCTATTTTCATCTATACGTGTTTGTATATGTGAAGTACACCCCATGCTCTAAATCATGGATAATGGATGTGCAATGCCTAGCAAAAAAAAAAAAAAGAAAAATCAAAGGACGAAGGAGTCTTCTCCTTCTCCTGAACGGAATCCAAATCAAGGATGGTCCAAGGATTTTTTGCTATAAAAGAATCTTCGGTAGAGACCAGGAGGATTGGATCGAGGGGCAGGACGGAAGCGAGGTACGATCATCTTTCCAGCCCCTTCTCTTTTGGCGAGGTGAAAGGCTGCAATGGCGATAGAGAGGTAGTAGAGCATGGAGATGACCGGGGAGTAGGAGAGGGGAGGGAAAGAAAGGGGAAAAAAAGAAAGGAGAAGAAGAGAAGGAGAAGATTAGTGCCGGTGGCGACGAATGGGCTCGGAGGTGTTGGCCTGTCCGACGAGCTTATTATTGAAGATTCCACGGAAGCTACAAATGGAGAGGGGGGGGGTTTCCTTTGTTTTGAGCCAAGTGCGGGAGAAGAGAAAAGAAGAAGAGAAAAGAAAAGAAAAAGAAACGAAGAGGAAATAAAAAAGAAAAAGAAAAGAAAAGAAAAGAAAGAAGGGAAAAAGAATAAAAAAAAAAGAAGAGGAGAGAGGAGAGAGAGAGCAAGATAAACAAATGAATATTTAAAAAAGGAGATCTAAAAATTTCTCTTCTATAAAAGTTGTAAATTTAGGATTAGGAATTAATAGATAGGCCACTGATGAAATCCGGGTAGAAAGTTCCGGGGTTATAGTTGTTACGCTATAAAATTTATTCATATTAAAAATAAAATTATTATTATAAAAGGATAATTTTCTGGGCAGAAGGATATTGAGCGAGTTCCGTAGCACCTAGGTCGAGGATTTGGGTATAGATTGATATCGGACATGTTAAATCTATCTCCAGCAAAAATAAGGTTCTTGGACACGATCATCAATTTATATATATTTTTTTATATTGCATGATTTGATCATTGGATACATCATTGGTATAAATGATTATTTATGTACGGTATGATTTTGGTTTTTCATGATGTATATTCATTTTACAAATTACCGGTATGATCATTCATAGTTTCGTATAATATGTTTGTATCAAACATGATTATTTTTGAATGATTTGGATCATGATATCGGTTATTATAAATCTTGAAAAGAATATGATTTAACAATATATTTGAGATTTGATAAAATGATATTAAGAAGAAAGGATGTTTGGACTAGACATACTAAACAGGGAATCACCGAGCCATAGGTAGATAATACGTGGAATCGCCAGCCATGGGCGGTTAAAATATGGGATAGCTGGGCCATGGGCTTAGTATATGGAATAGCCAAGTCACGGGCCGATAGTACGTGGAATAGCCAGCCATGGATGGTTAAAACATGGGACAGCAGAGCCATAAACTTAGTACATGAAATAGCTGAGCCACAGGCGGATAGTACGTGGGTTAGCCTGGTCACGAGCGGATAGTGTATAGTCGATCTTGAGATTACCAGTCACGAGCTAGAGCGTGACTGTGATTAGTCCAAAACCTTAAAAGATAATAATGGTTGATCTGGATCATGTCAATGAGATATGGCAATAAGACATACAACAATAATTAAATAAAAAAGGAAAGATTTTATTTAATGACATTTATGGTATTTCATTTTTTTTTATTGAACCAAAAGGGATGGAAGGATAAATCCTGGTGTAGCTACCCCGCAGGCCCTCATCCACCCTGACCTCTCACTTATACCAACGATCTCTCACTCACACCAACGGTCACGGGCTATAGGAGAATTCCCGGATTTAATTGAGTCACCTACGAGATCATGCCTCGAACCCGGATTTAATTGAGTCACACCAACGGTCACGGGCTATAGGAGAATTCCCGGATTTAATTGAGTCACCTACGAGATCATGCCTCGAACCCGGATTTAATTGAGTCACCTACGAGATCAAGCCTCGAACCCGTGACTGGTTGGTAGTGAGGCGGGCCTCTACCAACCGGGCTATCGCCTTAGTGGTTCGTATTTCATTTTTAAATAAAATAGATGTTTGGTATTAATTGATGCATATATTTACATTTTTCGATATTGAGTTATCTTGATTACTTGACATGAGATTTTAAGACTTATGTTCTGCTTGATACCGTTTAACATTATTTTTGAATCATATTGTATTATACTGGTATGAACATGAGAGATTCTAATTAGACTATAAAGCTCACACCCCCTACTTTCCTTTCTTCTCGGAGTTATCAGGATATTCAAGATTGACGGTGGATTGGATTCATGAGTGGAAGGATGGTAATATAAAGAGTTTGTGATATTAGGGATGGCAACAGGTCGGGTTTGGGTCCGGTTACCCAAAACCCATACCCGTCCTGTTAAAAAATTATCCGTTCCATACCCGTCCCATACCCGTCTCGGGTCGGGTATACCCGGTCTTATAAAACTTAGTTTATTTAAAAACTAAATGGGTCGGGTCAGGTATATCCGTCTCATATCCAATTTACTTAAATATTTTATAAACATAATTTTTTTTATATATAAACGAGTCGGGGCGTACTACTATCCGTACCCGATCCGAACCCGAGTCGGGTTTTTTTATAAAATCCATATCCATTTATAAATTAGGTGGGTCGGGTTTTACCCGTCCCATTAGGGTCGGGTCGGGTCGGATATCCATTGGATCGATAAAAATTGCCATTCCAATGTGATATCGGTTGGACGATTGCAAAATAACTAAATTTGTAATTATATGAGTATTATTTTCTTTACATTGAATTTTCTTTTGTGAATCACGATCAACAGTATTATGAGTAATTGAAGTTGTAATAGAATTTTTTTTAGATTTTGTATGATCACTAAGTGTATTTTAGAATTCCTGCCACGTATCCGAACCGGATTCTCCATTTTTGGGGCATGACAGGATGCACGCCCTCTAGCACCTGAAATTTTAAATCGAATGTCCAGGGAATTGACCTGGTTGACTAGGGTCGGGTCCAAGAAGGTATGCCAACAAAAATTTCAATTTTCAAGCGAAGGTTCAGCTTAGCCCATATTCTAAAATGAGGTAAGGTCCAACTAATGACCGAGACTTATCTTTTGAACCTGCCGCCCATAATTTCTACACCTGGTTCACAATCAGAAAAAAAATAAATAAATAATAATTTCCGGTCCCGATGCGAACGTTTTTGCCTTCGGTTACGAATAAACCCTAAAACGACCGTGCCACCCCCCCAACTTCCCCACCGTGAATCCCCCGTGACTGCCCCCTTCTCCACCGTGAAACCTCCCTTCCCCACCGTGAAATCCTACCGGGGCCCCTTTCCATCGAGAAATCTCACCGTGCCCTCCTTCGGAGAGAGAGAGAGCGGCAATGGAGAAGAGAGCGAAGAAGTCAATACATCTTTTCTACTGCGCAGAGTCCGAAGAGCTCGCGAGGAAGGTCGTACAGCATTCCGATACCATTCAGCTCCAATCCATTTCTTGGAGGTCTTCCTCTCACCCCTTATGTCACTTTTCCTCTTTCTCTGTTCAAATCTTTACGTATAAATAGGTAGATTGGCATGTGAATTAGTTTGCGTGTAGTTGGTCTCGTGATTTTCCCCAAAAGATCAGATTTTTTGGTCGTTTCCGGGACGGCCTATGATTGGAGATGCTTGTACCACATGTAAAATGATTATGTTGTTGCGTGGACTCTCCTCTTTTTGTGCGGAAGAAGTGCTGAGTTAATGAAATTCTGAATTCCGAGGTGTTTATTGGGAAAACCTTTTGAAAAACATAGTTGGACAGTTTATTCTGTGACCTGGATTTGTTAAATTTACCCAAAATATTATATTTTTATCCTTTCCGGCACCGCCAGTGATGTATTCTTTGCTTTTTGTTCCTTTATTTTTCCAGAAGAAGTGCTGAATTTATAAACTTCTGAATTATGAGGCTTTTATTTGAAAAAATTTGAGCAAAGATGATAGATAATACAATTTTATTAGGTGGATTTGGGATTTCCCCCCTAAAGATCAGATTTTTATGCTTTTACGTGCTGCTTGCTCCTTATAGTTGCTGGTCTTGTCTGTGAAGTGGAAGGTCACTGCGTTGGTAAAGTGTTTTTCTTTTATTCTGTTTTATAGTTCTTTTGTGTTGTGAAATAGAGGTGCCGAGTTCATGACTTATAGATCTGTTAAATAAAAAAACAAGGTTGCTAGCATACAGATTACAAAAACTTAGAATTTCAACCAAAAAAGGCCATAGAAGGCCCACCATAACCCAACCTTCTCAGATTGGTAGAACAAATGGAGTCACCAAGAGATAAGCAAGGAAGAAGAAGAAGCAAAAAAAAAGAAAAAGAAGAATGAACCTTAGTCATGAACCCATCGAAGATATTTAGTAGAAAAATTCTAAAGTTTATGGATGTGATATGGAATGTAATCAAGGATGCCTATTCGATGACTCAAATAACTTGCCATGGCTACTGCAGTAGTCTTCTTACGAGGACTCTGAAATTTTTTCTCTAACAATGCTTGATACATCAGTCAACATTCACGTAGGATTGTGAAGCGATTATGGTAAGCTAAGCCATTCTGAATTTGGCCTTTCATCTTTGACCTGTACATTCAAACACTCATTCTATATCATCTTTCTGATAGATGATCATGGATGAACTTACATGTTCTAAGGAAATTAATGTGTCTGACACTGGTACATTTTAAGATCTCTATTTGTGGAGTTGAAAGAGGTGTACTTAGTTTCAAACATTTATATGATGATGATGCTTGTTCTTGCCAATTAAAGTTGCCTATGTATGTGTATGCAAAATGTCTTTTTGTGTGTTTAAACGCATGAACATGTATTTCTGCATATATGCATATTATGTATGTAAACAAGACACCTTTTGGTTCTTCATATATTGTTTAATGTTTTTTTTTTCATTTTATGAAGAATAAGATTGTAGAGTTCTTTATTGTCAGTCTGTTGGAGATTCTTTTTGTTTCTTTCCTTTCTTCTTCTTCTTCTTCTTTTTTTTTGGGGGGGGGCGGGGGAGGGGGAGGGGGTGCTAAATTGGGGGGTATCTGTCTCTCTTTTTGGTGCTCCACCATCACTCTCAAGGTTTTTATCTGTTTAGTCTTACAGTGCTAGCCCACTTTTTAATGCTTTTTCTGTTGAAATTGTACTTCACAAAGAAACCTGCTTGGTGCACATTAATTTTGTGAATTCCATCATGCTTTTTCTTTTTTGTTTTATTTAGATAAGGTACAATTATTGACACTGTGGCATGTGTAGTCTGGATTGAAGTGCAGTCATTTCATTGAGTTTGCTATGGAAACTAATTTTATTTAAACATTCTCATATATCATACAAGGTTTTTGTACGACTTTAAGTTGTCAATAGATGGAATGGTTTTCTCTGAGAAATATTTTCTAGCTTCAGTTATTTTTCATATATGAAGACAAATTTTCAGACCACTTGTGATATCTACTTATGGAGTCTCATATATTACCTATCTTATTAAAGCAACTTTGTGAAGTATTCTTGCTTGGAAATTGCAGTAAGCTATAAGTAAATGGAGCATGGGTAATGCTGATTTTATTGCCATTAACTGTCCTTTTGATGACATGTATTTATATAGCAATTTCTTATTCATTTTAATAAATTTAATTATGCAAGAAATTGAGTAAGAATCATCTTCTTTCTCTAAAATTTTGCGATAATTGGTGCAGTAAATTAGAAGGGAAAGAAATGGTACTTAAGTTACTAGAAGCCATAAATAAAACTATTGAACCAGTAATAGCCTCAATAGAATTTGCAGTAAGCTAATTCAACAGAGTGAAGGCCCTGAGAAGCAGAATGCAGTGCCTGGGGAAGTGAAGTTAATGCAAATCTTGATTATCTAATATTTTCTTGACCTTAGTTTGCATGTCACTTAAACTTTGCACTCATTTTTGGGAATAATATTTCTTCTTCCTTGCCCCTTAATCCTGCAAACGACAAACAATGCTTTTACACATATGAGTGTATCAAATATTTCTAATACTTGTTCTATATGGCAGGCTAATAAAATTTTTGCTTATATTGAACTTACTTGTTCATCTTGACCGGGTCCATTAATACTTAGAAGAATTTTTTTCCCCTTCCTCTAATACAAATTTCCATTAAGGATACAAAATTAAGAAGCTTATGTTACCATACCGTAACTAATGCTCTCTGTTACATATGTTAATTTAGGAGAACTGATGCATTGTTCTGCTTATCTCAGAAGCTTTGATGATGGATTCCCAAATATCTTCATCAACAATGCACATGATATTAGAGGGCAGCACGTTGCTTTTTTAGCTTCTTTCAGTTCTCCTGGAGTAATTTTTGAGCAGATATCTGCAATATTTGCATTGCCAAAACTCTTCATTGCCTCCTTTACACTGGTTTTACCATTCTTCCCAACTGGCTCTTTTGAACGCGTAGAAGAAGAAGGAGATGTGGCTACTGCATTTACAATGGCACGCATATTGTCAATGATCCCTAAATCTAGGGGCGGTCCAACCAGTGTGGTCATTTATGACATACATGCTCTGCAGGTTGAATTTCTTTACAGATAAATCTGTGCCTCCATGGATTTGTGATTTTCCATGAACTTATATGCATCTTCATTTACTTGTTTATGTTTGGTTGTTCCTGCTTAATTGTTCCATATAGCAAATATCTGCATCTAATATTGTAAGAAATTACTTAGGATGAAATGCTGTTGCTGGCTGCTGCAATATTTTGTTGTTGGCTAATTTCCATCTCTTAGGATTACATTTCTAGAGTTCCATTATCTACTGCCAGTTTTTCCTCCTAAACTGCCATCCTCCTATTTTGGGGCAATTGGAACTTCCTTCTAAATGTTATGTTGATAAACAATGCCTCTTTGTATGAATATTTTAGCTTCAGATTCCCTATCTGGGAACACACACGTGGACTTGTGAATATCTAAAGGCCAGCTTGAAGTGTATTGCTAGAATGTCCTGTTATTGGTAAAGTTTAACTTATGTATTTTTTAATATCTCATGCATAGGTTGTGTCTCCAAACTCTGGTTTATTTATATGAAAAAGATTTGTTTATGTTTCATGCTTATGCTTTAACCCCTTGAAATGCCATCTTTTTTCTTTTTTTTTTTGAATTTTGGTGGCATTAATCTCAAATCTACCTTGTAATAAAGTCGTGTTAATCAATATTTTCTAGTGTGTGAGTTTTCATTTCATGTTTCAGATAACATATTGATATTATTTTTTCATTCATATCCTTTTCTATAACATAAAGTTTTCTTGTAGTGTTACTTTGTTATATTTCTCACTCTCGAGCTTGTAACTTTATTCTTCAAGTTTGAACCATCTGCAATAACTTTTTGGTTACAAAATTTGACTTAAAATCTGGGAGATGACTTTGTTCTCTAGCTTTTACTTATTTTATTGACAATTTTATTTTTATATGCTTCTGGTTTTGGATTTGGTATATGTACTGTTCTTTATTGTTGTTGAAGCATTTCATATAAAAAAAAAATTGTTAATCAATAAGTGAGTTATTTCCTTTATTAAAATTTGCTATTTTTGCATGACTTGAGTCTCATTTTTCTATTCAAAATTTTCTGTTTTCTGTTTCTATTGCATATGTTTGTACCGAGCCTTTACTCATAAAGGTATCTGTCTCATGAAATTTTAGTATCTGTCTCATGAAATTTTAGTAGCTCTGCATACAGATACAGGATTAATTACCAAGAATTAATCTTGCCATGTATTGATTTCTTAATCATTATTTTCTCAGGAAAGATTCTACTTTGGGGATGATGTCTTGCCTTGCTTTGAAAGTGGGATACCTCTATTGTTGCAACGTCTTCGCCAACTTCCTGATGCTGATAATGTGTGTAATGTTGTTATTTTTACATTATAACCTGGGGTCTCATCACTTTATGCTGTTCATGATTACATATACATGTTACAAAAAGCATTTACTTACATTAGTTCTTTCATGTCATAGCTTCAAGTTAGATTTTTGGAGGAAGCATTTCATCTGCTAACAATTCGATAAACTAATTTATCTTCTTTCTTCTCTGCAGGTAACTATAGCATTCCCAGATGATGGTGCGTGGAAGCGTTTTCACAAGCAGCTGCAAAATTTTCCTATGGTTAGATTGTTGGTCTAGAGCATAGGATGTGCTAATCATTATTCCTAATCTTTGCCTGAAATTTCCTTGTAAGTTGTGAATGCCAGGTTGTTTGTGCAAAAGTTCGTGAAGGTGATAAGAGGATAGTTCGAATTAAGGAAGGGAACCCCGAGGGTCGGCATGTTGTAATTGTTGATGACTTGGTGCAGTCTGGGGGCACTCTTATTGAATGTCAGGTATCAATAAAATATCTTGATTCTTTTTTTTTTAAAAAAAAAGCAGAATGATTTGATCTATTTTTTCCTCGTATATGGATCTCAATGTTGAAAGGGTACTCTTTTACAGATTTGTTTCTAAGAATTTATTTATTTATTTATTTTTTGTTCATTTATAACGATTTAACCTGTTGATTGGAAGGGTTGATCATCTGATCCCAATTTAGGGGATGATGAGTGGAAAATGAAAATTATGGCTCCTATAGTATGACGGGAAGAGGGCTATGGGCCATGGTTGCATGCTAAGAAGGTTTTAGGCACCATGGTCATGTGTCTTGAAAATAGTGGACTCTAATGGGAGGTAAATATAGAGAACAATGAAACTAGGGGCCTGTTCTTTGGAGGGTAAATAACTCACTTGGGAATCTCTATTTTCTTATGTAAGTATTTCTCATACAACATGCGGACAGGAAAATAATTTACTTATATTCCTATATGCATTGGAAAATAGTTTCGGAATCTATTATTTATGTTTTTTTGCATTACTACTTTCTTGGATAAGTTGCTAAGATCTATCTATATTCTCTATAATACCCTTTATTATATAAATATATAGTATAATTTATATTATATTATATATAATTTAATATATCATAATATCGTAATATAATATAAATAATATAATTTTATTTTATTATAATATTATATATTGTAAACATACTATTATATTATATATAATATAATATATTATTATATATTATATAATAATGATAAATTATCTTATAATAATATATTAATTATAATAAAATAATAATATATTATATTAGTAGAATAACATATTTGTATATGATAATAAATATTATTATTATATATATATAAATGTATTAGATTATATTATATATAACGTAATATATAATAGCATATAATATAATATAGATAATATATATCATATCATTATTATTATTATTTTATGATTGTATTATTATTATATGGTTAGGGGCATTTTAGGAATAAAATAAAAGATTTACTTTTTCAGCCGATAGGAAAATAACTTACTTACCTAGAGAAGCATAAGAACATGGATAAATTGGTCAGTGAGAAAGTTGATTAACTTTTCCATGATATTTAACTACCGAAGAACAGACTTTAAAGAAGTGTGGTAAGGATGGGTTGTGGCTAAAGGAGAGAAAAATGAATTCTAGCTAGATTATTGCTAATTAGGCTATTTAGATTGTGCTCATGAATTTGGCCAAACTAGCTGTGGTTAATTAGCTTCTGGCTATGATTTTTGGACCTCTGGTTAATCAGCAACAGTTAAGGTTAATGAGACTTGATGTTTACTAAGGTTTAGGTCAACTGGTTTGGTTTGGAAAAGAATTAGGCATGTAGGTTGTGTCTATAGAAAAGGGACAAGATGTCAAAAGATTTACTCGATGCATTAAAGATTGTACATCAGCATGATATAGATCCTACTTCCACAGAGAACTTATATATACAGATCCAAGAATGCTACCCAGGGAACTAGCCAAAATCCCCCTTTTCTAAGAGGATGTATGAGGAAGTTAATCAAGATGATCATGAACCAATTAGTAACTGCTCAAGCTCGGTTGATTTACTAATCGAGGGAGCTTTTATTGAGGCAAATTTCAAGCAAAATGTGAACCGTTTTTTTTAAAATAAAAACACTGCTTGTTTAATAGCCTTAATTTCAGAGTCCACTTTTTTCCCTCTCCTTTTTATTTGGGATAAATGAGCCATTAGCTTGGAACAATAGATTGTGTACATGTAACAGATGTGGGCATATCCTACTTGGGACAATCTTTGTTTGAATGAATGGGAGGCAGGGATAGCCACCCAACTTTTATTGAAGATTAGAAAATATTGTAGAAGGGAGGATGGCAGATTTAAAGAAGTTATATTACAGCTGGTATGTGGAACAGGATTAAAAAAATGAGAAGAAAGAACCAGACATCTTGTATGTTGGCCTTCATGAAGATCTCTAGGGATATTTCTAATCTTCTTCCAAGCTCTCCTGAGTTATGACAGAAGATCTTGGTCATATAATATAGACCAGTCATTGAAGATGTGAAGTCCTTCCAAGGCTACGGTTGCAACAGATGAATGTTTGTTAAACAAAATCTTGGAATTCTATTCTTTCCAACACACCCATGCAATAGCCGTGAGAAGCATAGGAACAACCTGCTGAACCTTCTTCTGAAATTTAGGACAATCTCTAAGAGTTTACTGCAGAAAATGAGCTTTTAGAAACTTGCTCCTTCAAGCATTCAAACAACCTTCGTAGGCCAGTCCTTTATAAAGTCCACTTTGGCACATTTAATTCAGCCTCCAAAATTATTATGCGGGCAAGCTATAATCTCATTTTTGCTTAGTTAGTTTGAAACTTAATGTTGAACTCTATAACTTAGTGGAAACTTTAGAATGTGATAAAGAGACCCAAAGTGTGAGATTTGTGAAACACTTAATATCTTCAATAAAATTTGTTTCAGATTTTAACATTGGATGCATTAGTTGTTCTTTGTTCCCCCTGTTTTTTTATTTAACTTTGTGTCATGTTCATCGGTAAGTGAATAGCGAGTTAACATTCTTCCAGCCACCAGCTGAAGTACGATTGCTTTCTCCTTGTTTCATGTCAGTTTGTTCTCTTTTTGAGATTAGAAATGGTTATAGCTGAAACAAATCCGAAAACAATGCTTGCTATACTGTAGATTGCGTCTTCTCCCATGGTAACATTAGCCATTAATTTTTGAACATGTTGTACATTTGAATTCACCATGGAATAAACGTAATCCCGACATGGTACATGTCTGCAATGACCAACAAAGAGACCAACTTTCTTATTCAGAAATCCGATCTGGAATCACCAGTGAAGAAACTCACTGCCCTCATTTCCTTTGTAGAAAGTTTTGGCTACTCATGGTGCTGCAAAAGTTAGTGCATATGTCACCCATGGTGTGTTTCCCAAGCAGTCATGGGAGCGATTCCTGCAGAATGGTTCTGGTACATACACTTCCGTTATGGTATCCATTCTTCCGTTCACCCTGGCAGGTTCTGAGCATGCTTTGTCGTTGTTGCAGAGGAGTCGGCAAACGGTTTTGCTTACTTCTGGATAACGGACTCCTGCCCGCTTACTGTCAAGACCATAGCCAATAAAGCCCCATTTGAGGTGCTCAGCCTTGCTGGATCCATTGCAGATGCTCTTCAAATCTAATACTGCAATAAAGACTTGTTCCAGAATAGAGATGAACTTAGCAGATATTATCCTAATATTTGTAGAAACTCATGAAGACTCAAGTGTTAGGATGGAGATATACTGATTCAATTTTGGAAGCACCAAAAGATCATCTGAGAGAAAAACAATGGGTTTGTAGTGTCCCTCTACTCAGCTTTTCTTTTTCCCCCTTTTTGTTTATTTTGTTTATTTCTTTGTAATGGCACACGGGCTGTCCTTTTGTTCGTATTTAACTATTAATTAGCTGCAAGAATGACTACCTGCCCTCAAATTGTTCAATCTCAATAAATTTCATCAGAGACAGCTCATGAAAAGTTTTATATAGTCCATATTCAAAAAGAATGGTATCGAAGCAGAAGATTCAGTGGCTGCTGTTTATAAATTCTTAACACTTTGTAGAAGACTGAAGAGTCATGATATTTTTCATATATTCAATGAAATTCCAATAATTCAAGTACCTTAAGCTTGCCTCATACCTCCACCCCACTTCTTCTTCTTTTTTCCTTTTTTTTTTCTCTTTTTTTGATGGGCACCTCTAACTTGTCATTTGCTGAATGACAAGTGCTCATTTTATTGCAGGGAAAGGGTGAAGAATGTTATAGTTTTCATGCCACTGAAAATATACTAATATTTCTAAGTACCACGTACTTGCACTGGCTAAATGAGTAACTAAATTGTTCTCAAATGAATACTTGTACCCGAAATTTTCAATCTCGGATTTCTTGAATTACTGCTGTTAATTTTTTTTTTCCTTTTTTTTTTTTTTTTTGGACGAAAAGGATTTGTTGTTGTTGTTGTTGTTATTATTATTATTATTACTATGAGAGAGAGTCCCATATAAGAGAAATTATCTAGGCTAAATACACGCGAACTTACCATCGAGCTTCTTCAAGGCAAGGAGGAAGGGTGCCCCTACCACCTAGACCTTGAACGCTGCCTATTTCACCAATAATTGCTAAGATATGTTATTTATGAGAGCAATCAATTATTAGTTGCAATAATAAATGATATTATAGTCTATTTGGTTGCATAAGGAGCTGGCTTAACCTAAATTCCTCATGTCATCAGTGTCACAAATTTTGATTTTTAATGACTATTTTTTTAAAAAAAATTAGAATAATATTATCTAAAAAATCATATTAACTATGAGTTGTTTAAGCATATATCAAAGACAACATTTTTTTACTTTGTTTGAGCACCATTCAAAAATTATCCTTTGACTCCTGTGCATGTGTGTGCAAGTATATATGCATATAGATAATAATTTTGAATTTGGGAAATATTCTATTATATATCATTTCTTCTTCCAAAAAAAAAAAAAAAACTTTTGCATCTCTTACGATAGATAACTAATTGCTATTTAATTAAATCCAATTATCTTTTCAAAATCCCAGCTATTAAAAAACGATAAAAGAATCGGTTTTCTTCCTTTTTACAGGTGATATATAGGGAAAAAAATATATAATATAAGGGAGAACTCACTATTATATTTATAATTTATATATTATATAGTCCTAAATTATACATTTGTCAAATATGCATTGCATATCTTTGGTTGCTAATTCTCTGCTAATTTAAATTTCAAATGGCTTGGATGTATTTTCTCTTCAACCCAACAACTCAAGTTTAAATTTAAATGAAGTGGTTTAAACCAGTAAACCAGCAAGCCTGTATCTTCTAAATTTTAATTATGTTTTTGTTTTATTTATTATTAATCTTCTTAAAACGGCATATCTAGAAACAAGAAAGCTTGTGGGTGGGCGGGATTGCACCCAATGGTTTAAATCAACAACCCAGCTTGGCTCCGATCTAACTGGTAAGACCATAAGTGGATTGGGTTGGCTTATGACCCGACCCAACTCGATCCATTAATATCCAATTCAACATATTTTTAAGGATCTATGAATTGATCAGGTGTCAAAATTGAATCCATTTCATTTTTTAGATCAGGTCTGGATTTATTAAATTCTGATCCAACCCTACCGTTAAAATCAAAATCTATTTAAATATCTAAATTATGATTTAAAACTTGCATAAAATATATTTTTAATATAAAAATAAATTTAAAATTATTTTTATATTATAATTTTTTTAATAATAATATTGTTTATTATCTCTACTATATAATTAATAATAATTAGTTATATTGTAATTAAAATATAGTTAGCTACATTTATCTCGTATTTGATTTGAATTGAATTCAGATTCAAAATTTTAGATTGAGATCTCATAATATATGAACCTAACTCAATTCAAATAATTTATAAAATCAAAAAATTTAATTATAAATCTGACCTGATCTAATTTAATTTTTTTATTAGATCCAGTTCACTACTGATTAAGAAACTGGATCGGGTCGGTGCCACTCGAGAACCCGACCCAATCCATTGGTACCCCTACCTGCCGTTGACCCCGTCCGTCGCAGCATGATTTCTCCGACTTCATTCGTGCACGATCCGAACCCCCCACTGTTCCAAACCGACCTCCGCTTCCTGACAAGCACCCTCATTTTCTTTCTCGACTTTCTGAGGAATCCGCGTCTCCGCCCCTCGCCCTGCAAGCGCGAGCCGTGGCCGTCCATCTCCTCCGGCGAGCGCTCCGCCTTCCGCGCCCTCCGTGGATCTTCGCCTCCTTCTCATCCAATCTTCTTGTACTTCGAGATTTCCGCGAGGGATCGGGATCTGGGGTTGCTCGAGTCTTCCGATCTTCGCCGTGGCTAAGTACTCTCCTCGATCCCCTGTCTTTTGATATTTATTTGGAGGGGAGGTATTGCGGCCAAGATTTTCTTACGATCTTTTTTCGATTGTTCTCCAGATATTGTCGGAGAGGCTCCTCGGAGTAGGAGTGGAGAATCTAGGATAAGTGCGATTTATTCAGATCAGTTCTTGATCGCTTAAAGGATGGTAAGTTTTTCCATTCTTCTTGGTCTGTAATTCTTGCAGAATTAACTTCAATTTTGTTGGTACTTTGTTGGCAATTCAATGATGCACGTAAAATTTGGAAATAAGATGAGAATTTTTCTCTTGATTTTATTAGATATCAAGTACAATATATTTATAGGCCATATTGGCCAAACTATATAAAAACAAAATAGGTAAAGGATCCCCATAATTTGTTAATCCCTACAATCTCTTATAATTCTAGCGATCTTTCGCAATCAATTCCTGGTCCACTAATTTCATATTTATAAATTCTGGTGCACTATGGATTCTCACGATTCCTACAATCTTTTATAATTAATTCTTGGTCTACTAATTCTATATTTATAGATTCTAGTCTACTAATTTTTTATTTATAACTCATCTAATACTTTTCTCAAGTTAGTGCATAAATATCAATCATATCTAACTTGCTAAGTAAGAACCAAAATTGATTTCGTTCCATGGGATTTGTGAACATGTAAGTCAATTGAAATTTGGTCAGCATATAAGTTATGATGCTGTCGTGAAACTTTAGATTATCATATATAAAATAATAATCTATCTCGATATGTTTTGTTCGCTTGTGAAAAATAGAATTATCAATGATGAGCTGCATAGGCTAAATATGATCGATTCTAATAGATCATAAAAGACTGCGCAACCATAGGAGTTCATTAGTGGCAGCTGTCATGGATCTGTATTCCATTTCTGTCGATGACCTGGATATAATGGTATGCTTCTTAGTCTTCTAGGAAATGAGACAATCTCCAAGTATAAGAAAGTATCCAGTTATGGAATGCCGCGTCATCGGATAACAAGCCAAATTCGAGTCACAATAAGTGATCAATTGCAAAGATGTCGGTGTAATGAGTAAAATCTTCTATCCCGGACATTACTTGAGGTATCGGAGGACTCACATCGCTGTATCCTAGTGTGACTGTCGAGGATTCTATATGAATTGAGACAGGATATAGACTGAATAACAGAGCTCCGGTCGTGTGATGGTCAAATAAATCAAATGCCCTACTAGATGTCGATATTATCCCGGACTGGATGTGGGTTCACCAGAGTGTCAATAGATGGTGTTGCTACTCCATGGGAAATGGCGATGATTTAGCTCCAAGCATGCCATATTTGGTTAATATGTTAAGAGTGTATTTTCACTGGAACAAGAATAATCTCGATGGACTGCAAGCGATTTCAATGCCAAGAAAATATCTTAAAGGACCAAGATCCTTGATATGAAACCGACTAGCCAGATAAGCCTTGAAATTCTGACATTGATCTAAATCATTGCATACCAATATTAAGTCATCTACATAGACTAGAATAGCCTTGAAGGTGGTCTCCTTACTGTACGTAAATAAAAAATGATCGGTTCTTGATTGAACGAACTTGTATTTGTTCAAGATGGATGCAAACTTCGCAAACCAGTTTTTGGAGGCTTGTCGGAGACCATAAAGTGACTTTCGAAAGCGGCAAGCTTTGCTATATCCTGTGACATGGAAACCTGATGGAATACTCATGTATACTTTTTCAAGATCATCATGTAGAAATATGTTGTGTATGTCTATCTGGTGAAGTTTTCATTTTTTAAAAATTGAGACAGTCAGAAGGTAACGTATGCTCACAAATTTAGCAATTGGTATGAATATCTCATTAAATCGAGTCCCTCGATCTGAGTAAATTTCTTTGCGACGAGGCAAACCTTATAATGCTCCACACTACTATTAGCCCTTTGCTTTGCCTTATATACCCATTTATAACCGATGGATTTCTTATTTGGTGGGAGGTCCTCTATGATCCATGTACCATTGTCTTCAAGTGCCTTTATCTCTTGGACCATAGCATCCTGCTATCTAGGATCTTTCATTGCTTGAGAGTAACTTCTGGGCTCAACATGTTTATCAAGAGCTGCTAAAAATATTTTGTGAGATTGAAATAATTTATTATAACAGATAGTTCTCTTTGGAATGGACCATACCTGAAGTCGCCGTGAGCTAGGTGTTATGTGTGGGGGGTCTTTGGGCTTGGTGGCATGGCACACAATCTCATAGGTGGGCTGGTATTTTGTGTATCCTTCTGGGCCGTGTAGTTTGGGCCTCTGTCAAATTCTTCTCATCATACATCTTGGGCTCGCTCCCCTTGTCTAACATAATTTTTTGCTGGTTGAGTTGTATTTCTGGGCCCTGTTCGGACTAGACTTGCAAACTATTGGTCACCTCATTGAGTTAAATGGCACCGATCTCGTTTAAAGGAACTATGTCTAGTTGAGCTACTAGTTCACTTGCAAAGATTTGGCATCAATGCATGTTGGGTATTGAGCTTAAATCGATCATATCATCTTCCTCAAATACTAACAACACAATTGGTTCATCTTCATTATCGGCCTCAAATTCTACAAACTTTTCTTCACTAAAAACTACATCCCTCGGGACAAAAACTTCTTATGTATCGAGGTCGTATAGTTTCCATCCTTTTTGGACGTAGGGATAACTAATAAAGATACACTTCCGAGCTCTTTCATGAAATTTATGGCAAACCCGTGATTTTCAACGAGCAAAGCGTATGGATCCAAAAATTTGAATATGATCATAATTTGGTTTTCGTCCAAAGAGCACCTCGTAAGGTGTCTTCTTAATAAAAGACATGTTGGAGTATAATTAATGAGATAAATAGTTGTTGAAATACACTCATCCTAAAACTTAATAGGTAGTCCTGTCTTGAAGCGCAAGGCCCTCGCTACATTAAGGATATGTCGGTGTTTATGATTTACTCTCCCATTTTGTTACGAAGTGTCAATGCAGGAAGTTTGCTATATTATCCTCTTATCTGAGTAAAACTGTTGTAGCGAACCTAACATAAATTCTTGATTATTATCTGATTACCTTAATTATGTATCTAAATTGAGTTTTAACCATATTATAGAACTTTATCAATAGCTCACATGTTTCAGATTTTTTTTATCAAAAATACCTATCCTGGGTTATAAGGCCCCTACTAATCATAATGAATTAAATCAAAGATGGCAACAACTTTATTGTCACTAACATTAAAAGGTGCTCTAACTTGTTTTGAGCACAAGCATATATTGCAGGAATTACTAAAGAAATTGTTAATTGAAAACCCAGGAATTAAATTTAAAGCATAATGAGACGGATGACCTAGTTGTCGATGCCATAAATCATAGTTCTCTGCCATGGTTGCCTGACATGCCGATAATGATGCCACATGTCCAAGCTTATAGACCTCTCCTTGCAATTCACCCACTCCAATCGACTTCTTCAAGGTGAGGTCCTATACAAGACAAAAATCAGGAAAAACTGTTACCTAGAAATTTAGATCTACTATCAACATTTCAATCAAAATCAAACTGCAAGTAAAACCGGAAACATAAAGAATAAAATCGGAAACATAAAGAACATCTTGCAAAGCTAAATGCGGGCCTATTGCACCATCCCATTACTTTAGCCCGAACCGTCCTCCCGTTTGGGGCTTGTATAGGATATGATGCTTCTATTCTATTAGTCTTGTCAAGATATTCTAGTCATACGGTCATGTGCATTGAGGTTTCCATGTCCAGTATTCGGTCTATGGTATCATTGTGAGTAAAATTCTTACTTGATATTTGTTTGGTTGATCCCTTATCATTCAAGAGTGCCAGAAGTTGTTGATATTGCTCATTAGTGAAGGTTGGGGCCATTTGGGTCGAACTCTGGATCGAATATGTGGTTTGAGCATAATGGGCAGCCCTTGAATTGCAAATCATCAAATGGCTTACCTTAGATGCACTAGCATCCGGCTTCTTCAAAGTTTCATCAACGAACCCGAGCTTGTTCTTTGCCTATAGGGCATTCTTCATCACCCTCGTCTATGTCGAATTGTTGCCACCAGTGAGGGAGCAACAGGCCAATGGGTTCCCAGATTATCCGAGGAACTCGTCTGGTATGATGACGGTACCTTTGCCACCTTTTGATCGGCTATGGTCAGTCAAGGTCGTGGATTGAAAAGGCTACTAGAGTTTCGTTGATATCAGGATCTTTGCTTTGATACTATATAAAATTGGGGTATAAGATGAGAATTTTTCTCTTGATTTCATTAGATGTCAAGCACAATATATATATATATCGGCCAAATTAGCCAAAAGGATTTTCATAATTTGTCAATCCCTACAATCTCTTACAATCAATTCTTGGTCCACTAATTCCATATTTACAAATTCTGATCCACTAGTTCCATATTTACAGCTCATCTAATGTGCACTTGTTGACTTTTATGGATTTGAAATTTGATGGATTTTATGTTTAGTTACAGTCTTGGTTCTCAAGGTTTGAGAAGTTTCAGTTTTGGCAGTGCCAAAAAGTTTCATATTATCTAAAATTTTAATTTGCCCTTTTATTATTTGTTAACAATATAAAGTTCAGAATGGTTAAACCTACTCTCTAATATTTTTTAATAATCATTTTGAATTTGCAAAACTCAAGGCTTATATTGGCAAGTTGCATCTTTATGCTGACATATACAGTTTTAATCTGAGACCAATACTGGATTAGAATTAGTTCCAACCTAACCAGAAACTTCCAGTTAAGGTTTTGGAGTGCATTTCTCGAATATGTGGGGGAATTCTTTGGGTTTTCTATTTTTAAATTGTGACATTTGTTGGTGGATGTAGAATATTGTCATGGAATGGGACGAGAGAGATAGAGAGCATAAAAGATGTTCTTCTAGAGACAATCCCACATAGGTTGTGTATCACATGGTTAAAATGCATTTAGTTGGACTGTGTAGCTGCTCTGCCCTAGGTAAGTTGTTCTTGTGCATTTGATTGGAGATATTGGCATTTATAGATATTTCATCACTTAATTTTTTTAGTCTTTATTTTTCTGTAGTTTACTGCTTGTATTACTTTCAAACATGGACATTAGAATCTGTTTAGCATGTTGGTTGTTCTTTGATATTTGTTATTTAGGTTGATAGATGCGTTCTATTGTTTTATTAAACTGTACTTTTTTACTCCAGAATTTCATTGTTGGAGCATTCAAGCCACCATGTAACATCACAATCACCTTTTCTGATGGGAAGACTAGAAAACAGGTAAAAAATTAGTTATTCAGTGCATTATATTAAGGTTGTAAATTATCTGACTTCTTAGATTTCTTGATCTTGTTTTATTTGTGGATGTATGTTTTTGAGTCTTGGTAGAAACATCATGTGAGTTGAGGTTTTTACTCATTGCTGGATTTTCATGGTCATACTCTTAATGCCTATGGTGAAAATATCTGTTTGAATATTTGCTTTATACTGTTCGTAGTGTTTTGTTTAATGAATCTTTGGTGCCTCTGTTGGGCCATCAGTGATATATTCTGTTCAGCAATTTATCATAGCTAGTTTTGTCAGTGGAACTATGATTGGTCCCTCTGCCATGGACCTGAAGCCTTGAATTTGAATCACTACTACTGTATGATACCTGCTGCATATGCTAAACCAGCTTTTTATGAGTTGCCATTCTGAGCAGTTTTCTTGAATATCGTATAGATCACTTAGAGTCGTTGAAAAGAATGTGTCTTCTATTTGTTGTTCAAGATGAGCTTTAGCTTGAGTGATTGGAATTTTCAGGGATTCAGCTTTTGGAGTAAATAAATCCTTTGGCTTCTTACAGCATAACCTAAAACATAGATTCTAGCTAGACAGCTATTTCTGATCTTGAAGTAGGCTCAGCTAATGACCAAGCTTTGGGCTGTTCTAGGATAGTCTTGGTTGTTGGTTCTAATAGAAACTAATAATTTTGAAGTTAGAAACAGAAACCAACTAAAAAATATAGTTTCATATGTAGCATCTATGATTCAAATATGCCTAATCTTTCCTTATAGAAGAATAACTCACTGAGGGTATGATGTTACCAGATATTGGTTTGAAATTTGTGGGTATTTGAATGAGGGCTTTAAAAAGTACAAATCATTTAAGACAATGAATCCAAGCTTCGTATAATCTAAAACAATCTTTTGAGCCTTGGTCAGTATTTAACTCTCCACCTTGCCGATGAGTTACTGGTATGAGTTGAGCTGGTACTGTATGTCCTGTTGACACATCAGAATTAATCTAAGATAAAGTGTTCTATGTTAGTTGAGCTCAATTTTTAGGGTTTGGAGTCTAATTCATGTTAGAAGAGCCATCTCACCTCAACTCTGACACCTCTATTTGCATCCACGTTACAAACATATTACAAGAAATTTTATGAGAGCTAAAACATCTTAATAAATCCAACTTCGTTGATAATTTTTGAAGGAATTTGTTTCTTTTCTTGTGTCCATTTCTCAAGACAAATATTATTTCCAAGGGGAGTAGTTGTTCCTGCATGAAACACTGTCTGATTTCTAGGATGCAACATTCAGACTGGATAAGATGACTGTGAAATTTAGTTTTTTTTAAAATGATAAATGTGTGAGTATGTTCCTGTGATGTTTATATTATCCATGTACATGTATCTATAATGCATGCATATACATACATATGCACTTACATATACTCTATGAAGATTCACGTTTTTATTGTTAAACTTGGAATATAAATTATGGGCAGCATTCATAAATATGCATGTATATGCCTGTGTTTTTATTTTTGTGTGTATGCATGTATCTATTTTTGTATATGTATATCTACATATATATATATATCTTTAATTTATCGGTGTTCATACCTATATGCTTACTAGTGGAGCACCTCTCTCTCTCTCTCTCTCTCTCTCTCTCTCTCTCTCTCTCTCATGTACACTGTGAAGACATTAACATTTTTTGGGGTCAAGAATAGGATTATAACTTATGGGTTGCATTCATTATGATAGAGAATTGGTTTATAGTTTATACATTTCATGTTGTCATTGGGAAATCGCTTTTCCCCATATCTGCTAATTTTACATTGTTGACATCATTCTTTCCCAACAACTTCTGTACTTGAGAATCTGTATGGATATAAGTTGCTCTCTTTGTTTATACAGGTTTCAATAAAGAAAGATAATGGTAAGACCACTATGGTCCCACTTTTCCAAAGTCAAGAAACCATATCCGGGGAGGTATGTTGCATAAATTTTGAGCATATGTTTGTTTTATATAGCTTTATCATCTTTGGCTTTCCTCCTCTTATGCAGAAATTGGATAAATAATTGTGCTGAGGTCTTTATTATGCAGGTGGTTATCGATCCTATTCAAGGAAAGAAGGTTGAACACAATGGTGTCAAAGTTGAGCTCCTTGGTCAGATAGGTGTGCCTTTCTTGTTCAGAGCTCGTGTGTCTGATTAGTGCTTGTTGAACATCAGATGGCTGTTGTAGGCATGCATGTGTTCACAATATTTCTTATGTTCTTGTCTATAGATGTGTAACAAGAAGCCTAATGTGGTTGTGGCAATGCTTTTTATATATTGTCATGATCAAAGTTAAAGTATTGCGATCTCTTTTAACATTTCACTCAGTTGAAATGTTGCTAGCCTGCAAGTCATGATTTTTATATCTAGTACAAGTCGTGTATCATTTATTTATGCTCTGTTTCCTTGATTATTCAACTTAAGAATATCGTATTCATGATTGTCATGAATTAATCAGTTATAACATCCACCTTTTTGCTAAAGATTTTATTAGTTCATCATCAATATACCATCTACTTATGTTGCTTTGTTTCCTTGATCATTCCGGTTAGGAATATCATATTCATAATCGTGTCATAAATTAATCAATTATGATATACACCTTTCTTTTCTTAATAATTTAATTAGTACATATACTATCTACTTATGTTGATCTAAAACAAAGGTATTTCAAATTGTATATATCTGTTAGTTGGTTAGCAATTTGTTTCATTATTGGCAAGATTTAGGATGTTTTTTAAGCAGTAAGGCACCAATCTTTGGTTGTTGGTGACCTTCTTAAGTTGTTTGCATTAGTTTAAGTGCTACCTACAAGAGTTATGAAAGGCCCTTTGGATTTTCAGTATGATGTGTTCATTACAATAAAACAAGTATATAGGTGTCAGCATTCATATGAGCATGCTGATGTGGCATAAGTAGTTACAAGCTCGAAAGCCCCAAGACATTAAATCATTTCAGTACGTACCTATACAACTATGAATCAAATACTGTCGCGTACTATTTATTTTCAACATCATTTTTTAAAAATAATTCTTTAGTTTTGTGTTCTCAAAAAATAAAATACACTTGATATTAATCTTTATTAAATTTGTAGAGACGGCCTGTTGCACTATAGGGCCATCTTGGTGCAACTAAGAGTGTGCTTTTGATGGTAATGACCTTCTATGTTCTTTTATTTGTTCTTCTTTTTTTTTTTTTTTAATGAACTGGTTTTCTTAACATTTTATTAGATACATTAAAATTCTTTGTTAAACTTTTCGTCCTTATAGATCTATTCCTTATTCTTGATTTTACTATATCTATGTTTGCTCTAAGTTTTCCTTGAACATATAGTTTTGCTCCAGGTTAGAGTGAGGTTTGGTGGTTATGCTATGACATCCTTTTGTTACTTCATACATGATATACTATAATTGTTCACATTGAATACTTTTCCCCTCCTTTTCTGATGCCCCATTCTGCTTGCCTTTAATAGATCAAGTTTTATGAGACAAACAGTGCATCAATACCCGATCCATGTAATAGATCCCAACAACTCATGCACTTCTTCACGGCAGTTCCAAGAGATTCTTTCTCATCCCGTGCCTAACCTATTTCTGGAAATAGTTTCTCTTATAAAAATTTTATTCTGTGTGACAATAATCATTTTTTGTAGGCACCTTCTATTAGATTAAGCCAGTACTCTGGCTTGCAGTCTTCTATATAAATAAAAATAATTAAGCTTCAAATTTTCTCTTTTTTATTCATTATACTGTGAAATTTCATGTGTATTTTATTTTGAGTTCGCTTGTATTTTGTCACTTAGCTGCTGTGAAGTGTGCAAACAGAATCATATTTTTTTTACTGTAATGATTTCTTGGGTACCAATTATTATTATGTTCCCTAATTTTCTTTCATTTTTTTTCACAGAGCTGTATTTTGACAGAGGCAACTTTTATGACTTCACTTCCCTTGGTGAGTTACATAAGTTTACTGACAAAATGAAGAAAATATTAGCAGATAATAATATCTTTTGTTTTAAAAACTATTCCTATAGGGGAATGATTCTGCTGATCAATTTTGTCTCAACTTTTAACTGTAACATAAGGATATATATTGTGGTTGCTAATAAACCCTGCTAAGTTTTCTCAGGTGTAGTGCATGAATGCTTTACCAAAATCAACTCTAGGTTGCTGCTGTTACTGATTTTACACTTATCCTCTACTTGCATTTTTTCCCTTTTTTGCTTCAAATTGAATTTGCTACCCTCTTTGGGTTTTAATGGCTTATGACTGTCTGCATAATTTCTGTTTAGCATCTCTCCAAATCTTAGCATACATGTTATCTGGTGTATAAAGATGAGCAATGTTTTAAGTTTATTGCAGCTGGAAAAATGTCACTGCAGTCAGCAATTCCATTCTCAGCATGACTGCTCATGCACGTGATAGCAATGGCATTCATGTTTTGAATGCTGATGTATATATTGTTAAACTTCTAGATGTACGAAATACCTCTTGTGGTTCCCCTTTCTCAATGCTATAATTTGTACATCATTGCTCTCATGCATATGTTTAATGCTCATGTATTGTTTGCTAGCATTCCTGATTCTCGCTGCTCATGCATATTTTTACTGTTCAATTATTGTTTGCTAGCAGTCTAGATGCTAAACACTCGTAATAGCTTTTAGTTATTTGTTCCTGCTGATCTTTCTTTTGTTTCTCTAAAGGCTATAGTTTAATGCAAGAGTATCCTAAACAATACCAATTGGTTTAAAAAATCGCTGGCTCTTGGAATATTCTGTCTCCCACCATCCTCTCGCAGTGCTGTAATGCCATGGATATCTTCAAATCCATGGTTGTTACATTAAGTCTTTTCATGTTTGTTTTCTTAGAAATACCTTTTTACATAATTTCATTTTCTTCATACGAAATTTAACCAGTCTTCAAGATACAATTGAGTTAGTTAAAAAGGAGTCCATCCTTGTTTCATAATGCGAAATTATCCTTCCATTTGGCAAGGTGACAAGCAAAACAAGAGCCATGACATATGGATTCCTGTGACAGTGATACTTTTGTCATTTTATTGCATGCCACTTTTTTAATTAAAAAATTGTTGTTTATTACTTCATTTGATTGGATAGCTTTATGACCTCAACATAATGTTTTCTTATGCAGTGCGTGAATTAGATGTTCCTGGTGAAATATATGAAAGGAAAACATACCCATTCGAATTTTCTACTGTTGAAATGCCGTATGAGTCATATAATGGGATAAATGTGAGATTGAGGTAAGCAATCACTTTATATATTTCACATGCCTATTAAATAAGGTTGAGTTGTTTCTCATATGGAAATTGTGCAATTTCTATTATCTTTTTGGCTAGTTCAACAGAGGAAAAAGAAACTCTGGGGTTGGGTATTTTATACTAATCTACTTGGGAATTATATAATAGGTAGTGAGCTTTCATTAGAGAAGAAGCTAGAATCGAATAGAAAGCGTATTCTCATGTAAAAACCCTTTTAAACTTTTTTTACTGTAAGTGATTGCAGAATTCCTAGTGGCTCTAAAAATGTGAATAATGATGATGTTGCCTCTTTATAGCACCTTGGATCATGAAACAAGTTTGCTGATATCATTTGTTTGCATCTTCTGTTCTGCATTAAGCTGTGATTTTCATAGATTTTACTAGGAAATACATTAAGGTTTAATAAGAAGATTCTTTTTGTTTTGTTTAATGCTTGATTTGGCATTTAATTTGAGTTTATAACTAGCTAGTTATACCAGCATTCACCCTTGTTCCAAGTTGTGGAAGTCTTGAACATTTTATTATCTTCAGTTGGAGTTCATTAAAAAATAATAATAAATAAATAAAAACTTGAGCTGAAGTTGTTCATGAGGTTACATAAGTGGTATATTTTCGATGTATGTATGTTTTTCTAAACTCCATCTGGCTTGTTTGATCATGGGCCTTTGTTGTTATGGTCCTCAATACAACTGTTCAGTTTGGGTACTTTAAGATTTAATGCACTTCTTTTTGTTTCTTTCTCCCAAAAGCTTAAAAGTTACACTATGAAGGAAGTGAATGCCAAGGGGTCCAACTGTTAAACATCACTCCAAGGGATCTATGATTTTAAGATCGCATTAAATGTTTCTTTGTCTTATTTAAATTTTTGTTTAGTTAATCCCCAAAAAAGCTAAAACTCAAAAAAAAAAAAGAAAAGAAAAATCCTATTACCTTCACATTTTTTAGCATAATAAAGCAAATGTGGTCATTTTGCACCTTTCCTTTTTGGTGAAAAAGTGCCATATCACCCATCTAAGTATCATAGATTCCCTATATTTAATTAGTTTATGATTATTCAGTACGGTATTCATATTAGTAACAAATGAATCTCCTTTTGCTTTTGAAATGTATATGTTCTTTCTCAGGGTACCAATCAAATTAGGTCAGGTTGGATGTGGGTTGGATCAAAAATCTGTCAACTCAAAGCTGACCTTCTTATTAAAAAGGTCAATTGTCCAAATCTAAAGCTGATTTTTTTATTAGACAAGTAACCCAACTCGACCTAGATAACCCATTTAATAAATGGGTTGAATGAGGTTAAATAGTTTAAACAGGTTTTGCAGGACTTAAATGGGTTGAATGGGTTTTAAATAGGTTAGGCAGGCCTTAAATAAGTTAAATGAGTTGAAACGAGTTGAGCAGATCTTAAATGGATTTAGCGGTCAGGTCATGGCCCAACCCAACTGTGAATTGGGTCAAAACAGGTTATAATGAGTTTGAGGTCCTCAGTCCATTCTGTTTAATAAACAGGACTAGGCAAGTCGCCTCATTTATGACTTAGACCCATTCATGCCAAACTTGAACCTGCTTAAAGCAGGTCAGTTGCAGGTTGGGTTATAAATTGCCACTCCTGGACTTATGTCAAATATGCAAAATCTGTTAAATCAAAATTGGCAAAATATCATGAATATATTGTAGGAAGCATGTTGAAATGTCTGTCTGGAAAGCAAAGATAAATTTGTGAATTTTCTTTCATGTCCATTGAAATATTTACTGGTAAACTGCTCTGGAATGATCTTTTCCAAGTCAGTTGTCAATCTTGTTCTTATGATTGCAAGCTTTTGTGAAATCTATGTAGGATGTTGCATAAATGCTCAGACTTTAGTTCATTTTATGTTTCAGGTTTTTCCTTAACATAGAATTTTAATTTATTCAAAAATGATATTTGTGTTGTATCCAACATTTTACTTGAAAAAATGGCAAGTTATTTCTTCTATTATTGTTTTTTACTAATTTATTTTTTAAAGTAGCTGATGTTATAGATTAGTGGCAGCACAGAAATATGTACTTCTGGTGATGTATCATGATTTAAGCTTGTAGCGTTCTTTATGATTTGTAAAACCTGCTTAATTAAGAGTCTCTAAGCAAGAACTGCTTCAAGCTAATCATGAGTATAATTTCCTTAAAAATCCCCAATACCCTTCAGCTTACTATTCGTTTCTTTTGAGCTTTTTCTGATTGTACAGCTTAAATTTCATTATCCACATGTAGCTTATCATGTGAAATTTTGGAATCATGTGTGCCTTTTTATTTAAATGAATACGAATATGATATATGTCATATCCTGTCTTCTCCAATGAAGTGATCTTCTCTACATGCTTTCAGGTACATCTTGAAAGTAACAGTCGGTCGTAATTATGTCAGCAATATTGTGGAATACCAGGAGTTCTGTGTAAGTCCATGTTACATTTTTTAAGACAATAAGTATGAATATCAAGTAGCATAGGATGGCATCATATGCCAAATATAGTATAGTTCTATTGCAATAATTGTTTGAAAATGCAATGGAATGAAAGTCAGATGTGGAATGTTTCCTGACTTATCCTCTTCTTTCAAAATGGTATATTTTGTACCGCACCATGAAGTATACTATCCCCTTATATATTGAAAGTTAAATGTAATGGCATTTTCCATTGATCATACATTTTGAAGTTGTAAATCATGGCAAACTTGTTCTCCCAACTACTGAGGATTTCATTAAAATAATGAATGAAGATTACAACTCATGAATACATGGGGATCTGAAGAGGGGGTGAGCAGAGTAGCATAATGAGAAATAAGATTATGACAAACACAATAGAATGAACTTTTAAGATGTTGAAGTTTGTGTATACTACAGATTTTGGTATCAAATGATGATTAAAAAGAATTGTCATCTTCTTGGAAGAAAAGGAAAAGTTTTTTCATGTTATTTTTTTATTCAATCAAAGAGTTTTTTAGTATTTTTAAAGGATTTCTTACTTTCTAGAGCAAATACATTGATATAAATTATTTGTGCCTTATCAAGACTAAATGATGATAATATTTTATAAATGACAACTCATTCATGTGATGTTCATTGAAACCTTTTGTGTTATCTGGTTATACTTTTATGAATGAGTATGCCAAGTCATGCATTTCTTTTTTGAGGAGGCTAATTCATGCATTTCAACTTGTTCCTGTAAACCAATACATCTGTGTCTAATGTCTTGTGTTTCTCTTTTTATCAGGTTCACAATTATACTCCTCTTCCAACAATCAACAACAGCATCAAGGTTAGTTCAATGTTTAGAATGTGTAAAGTTCAGCTGTTAATAGGAAGAATTTAAGCTGAACAAGAAACTAGGAAGCCTCATCCTAATCTATATGAGTGATCTTTTTGGATCAAGAATGATCCATCAATGTTTAAGAACATTTTGCAACCTGTCAATCTGATGCCAACAATCTATAAAAACTAAACGGCAGAAACATTCATGTTATTTTGAGAAAAATATGCACTTTCAATGATAATAACTGGAAAAAAGTAGCGAATCAGTTACAATATGGAGAATCAGTTATTGGATGAGAATCATATGAAATGACAGCATTGTTGCTTAATTTGAAGTGTCTGAGAGTTAGCATCAAGATTTTGCCAATACAACTTCCCAAACCGTATGCAGCTGAATACAATGCATGCATATTTTAATTGCACGTGAATCACTAATAGATTATTGAAAAGTACCAGCATTCTTGCCCCCAGCAAGTGCCGTCTTAAATTGTCATTTGAGGGGGATATGGTAGTGATGCATGTCATTGCCATGCATCTTAAGAAAAAATAAAAATTCACTTTTAGATCTTACCTCCTTGTGTTAGACCTTTTTCTTAATGCATATTCTTTTGCTTATTAATGTTGGGATGACATTCCACAAATCTTTGTTTTTAAGGTGAACCTCTAGTTTGTCAATATCTGCATCAGGTGAATGATTGAAGTTGCCAACTCAACATATAATTAAAATTCCTATATGGAGATATGATGAAACGTAGCTCTTTTGAACAACCTAAACAATGATTTTATTTTTCTAAATGCTCAGAAAATTTCTAACCAAACATCTATCAGAGCAAAATGATTTATCAGATATTGCCTTCCATAACAGCTCTAATAATGCAATTTTTAGAGCTATAATAATGCAATTTTGAGCTTTATTTCAGTAAATCAGTTTGCTCTGTCTTGATTAGGGTGCTAGTTTTGCAGATGGAAGTTGGAATTGAAGATTGTTTGCACATTGAATTTGAATACAACAAAAGCAAGTGAGTTTGGTTGCACATAGACCTATCCATGCCCGACTTGTTCTGCTTAAATTTGAATTGTAGGCTTTTGCCTTCTAACTAGAGCTTACCACATTCAGGTATCATCTGAAGGATGTTATCATTGGCAAGATTTATTTTCTTCTGGTAAGAATTAAAATAAAAAATATGGAGCTTGAGATTAGGCGGCGTGAATCCACTGGATCAGGGCCTAACACATATGTTGAGACTGAGACTCTTGCAAAATTTGAGTTGATGGATGGTGCTCCTGTAAGAGGTATCTCATTTTGAACTCAATATTTAGACATTCTGTGATATGCATCTGGATGTTTTATAATGTCTTATTCATATTTAGGAGTGCATTGGTCTTCTGGCTTGTCGGACTACAAGTTTCTGCTGGCCACAGGTGCCATTCAATCTGCCTTGAGATGCGCGAGTATCCTTGAATGCAGCTGTTCCATAATTCAAGGCATGCAGTGTGCATCTCAGGGCAGGATGTGTGGCATCTGTGGCTAATGGTGCCCCCTATTCTTGCTGGCTATCAGAGCTAACTTCTTATCTGTAATTCATATTTAGCTAAATGAATATCTGCTGAATCTTTCATAACCTTGAAATTCTACCATTAGTGATTCTAGTGTCTATTGCTTTCTAACAACTTATATCTCACCAATTAATGGTTCAAGTGTCTACATCTTTCTAGTGACTTAGTATCTGATCACCTCTTAAATATGGAAAAGTTTAACTTAGCTCTCAGAATACTTGGTTATGGTGATTCATGAATATTGAGAAGACTCAAAAGTATAGATTCATGCAAGACATGTATGGCAGGCTTACAAGAAAATTGTATGTGTAAACACTTTTTGCATTGTGTTTCTTTTAATCTTAATGAACTGAAGGTGTAACATCAATTCTTAGTTGTTAGAGAGCATTGGCACTGGCATCTAAGCTCAGCTGAGTTTCTGGTTGTTTGACATTGACGTGGTGTTCAATAGAAGTGTGGTGTATTTAGCATTTTGCATGGTTCTCAAAATCAGTACTGGGTGTTATGGTGATTTGGGTTACTGTGGTGCCATACCATATCATACTAATAGATAGTACATTGGTAAGGTGCTAGTACCGGGGGGGGGGGGGAGAGAGAGAGGAGGGGGATTAGCGGATTGATAGACGAGGGTGTTCGGTGAGGGAGATTGGTGGTGATGGACAGGTGTTCAATGAGGGAAATCGGGGTGACTGGTAGAGGAGTTGCTCAGTGTTGGCAGTGGTGGCATCAAGGCAGAGGGTGCTAGAATTTCAAAGATGAGAAAATGTGAAAAGTCGGAATTATAGGATGTGTAATTTTATGTTAAAATACCATTTTGCCTCGGCAATTAAACAAAACAGGTCTGAACAAAGCAAAAACCGGCCAGAACTAAACATGCAAATTGGCCCGGTTTGGTTTGATATTCTCCAAACCAGGTGGTTTGGGTCAATATTGCAATTCTCTATTTTGAGCTTTATAGTACAAAACTAAGTCATTTTTAAGCATAGGTGTGATTAGTACTAGTAAATTGTTTAGACATTTAGTGTGTAACCTATTAATATATGATTATAAATGATTAAATTATTATGAAAATAGACTGATTATTTTCTCAAATGGAAAATTTCTCACATGTGGTTTTTATGATGGATAGCCCTTTTGGCCTATGGGTGAAATCCTCAACCAAAACTGTATCTTTTTGGACGAGAGAGGAGAGGGTACAAGATTGTCGTTGAGATTTCTAATGCTTGCAAAATTCTTGCAATGCAAAAGAAATGAATAGATGAAAATCTAGTTGTTGTAGGATCCATCAATTAATCAACTCAATGTGGTCTTGGGTTGGTCCTTATTACCCTATCTATATAGACTAGTTCAGTTCATGCAGTGTAGTTAGTTGAGGATCAGCTTGTGAAAGGTTCTTCATTTCTATTATAGCACACTTGATAAGACTCGTAATGTTCTAATTCAACTCCATTAACCAACTTATCAGGATTTAGATAATTTTGGTTGTGTGACTCCAAGGCTTAGGACAAGAATATAGTGAGTCTTGAGCACTTGTTATTAATGCACTCGTTACCTTCATCTTGCTTATGAAAACATGCTTGATAGGACTCCTGATGCTCTAATTTAACTACATTAACCCACTTATCGGGATTTAGATGTATGGTTTGGTGACTCCAAGGCTTTGGAAAAGAATATGGTAAGTCTTGAGTACTTGTTACAATATCCCTTAGTTATCTCTTAACCCTTTTGTCCTTATATTTCCTGTTGGAAAATTTCTGGATGAATAATTTGAAGGAGACTGTTTAAAATGTTTGTCAATAATAAAGCTAAGCTTGACGAGAACAACAACAATAACTAGACTGAATTTCTAGGTTGGTCAAGTTGGATAGATGCTACGCTAGTTCAAAACATGGCTGCAGTGGAATCGCATTATTGTTCTTGAATGAATCGTGGCATAATGCATGCATGCAGTTTAGAAATTTTCGAAATCTGGAGCTTTTGCACCTGTTGTTTCTACAGAAAGGCATATTTGCAATGTGAGTCTGCGGAGCTGACATGATAACTAACAGTCAATTTTTCATCAGATTAAATATTATCATTTCCTCCCCTTCATTCAGTTATTCATAATGAACCATGCTGCTTGATCAAAGTTAGCTGGCAGATTTTTGGATGCTGTGATTGAGAATATGAAAACTATTGTGGGTGATTCATTATATGAATTTTGATGTGGTTAAAAAATGTATAGTTCTATATTTGGATTTGTTTAATTAATTATTTATTCATTTGAGTTGTTGGCAGGGGAATCAATTCCAATTAGATTATTCCTGAGTCCATACGAGTTGACGCCAACTTATCGCAACATTAACAACAAATTCAGTGTGAAGTATTTCCTGAATTTAGTTCTTGTGGATGAGGAGGATCGGCGGTACTTCAAGCAGCAAGAAATCACGGTATACCGTCTTCAAGAAACTTCTTGACCTACCTCTCGGAGAACCCACAGCTTTGACCGTAATTGATGCACTACAATCAGGAGGCTGATGTGTATTGTGTATATATATCACCCTGTCCGTCTTTTGAACTGATTTTCATGATCAGTTTCTGCGAAACGCAAATCTTTATTTTTTGACCTGTTGTTTGTTTCTGGAGTTGAAATTATTGTATCTTTGGTCGTTGACATACATACTTGATTAGCTCTGACCATGCACTTTTCTTGGAAGATCTTTATTTTTATTTTTTAAGCATGCGTTCCAATTCTGACTAATGCGAGCAGCTGGGATAGCTTTAAGATTAATCAAGAGATTGAAAGCAACATCTCTCTGCTAAATAGGCAACCACCACTAAAACGAATCACCATGTTAATTTTTCTTCTTCAAATCGGGAGGGAAGAGAATTTTCGTTGTTATATGTTTAATCGGGAGGCACGGTCTCTACTGCTACTTCGTAATGAACAAGTTGTCAAATTGGTTAATATTACTTATTTCTTTAGTCCGTCATCAATCTTAACGTTTGATAATTCAAAAAGTTGAACATCAGGACTCAAAAAGGACAATTTTGTGTGTTTGTCATGCTGACCGCATTTCTGGATTGATAAAGGCTTGTATCTTGCCCAAGATGAAAAGCTTGAGCGATTATAATGAAATCAAAATCCCATTTTTAACCGTATAACTGTAGTCAGTCATCAATCCCATTTTTACATGTCATCCGTTTATTGTTTTGACGATTGAGATGCATCATCCCACGACCACGAGATCAACATTTATGATGGATCATGAAGTAAAACAGTGGTTACTGCTTAACCAAATTACCCAGAAAGTTATTTTACAACACATTTATGCCTAATGCTGAATAACATATTATATAATTCCTCATCTAGGAGCATAAAGGATTATAATGGAAGTAAAGCCTAATTGCTTGCAACATTTGCAAGTGAAAAATGACACAACACATCCATTTCTTCATCACAAAAACTGTTATCACCATTTTGTTGTTTGTGTTGCCTTCTCATATGAATCTGAATGATGAAACAGACTGCAACAGAACAGTTTTCGGTAGTTATGGTTCACAGGAGCATGTAGAATATCCTAGAAGGAACTTTAGTTCTACCTCACCTTCTCGATTTGGGATCTGTACTTCTCTGATTCATCCTCCATAAACTGCAAAATATCATTTGATGCTAGTTCAAAGATAATGATATTGATATTAACCTTCACGAGCTTATTAAATTATGAAATGAGACTGAAGTGTTAAAAAGATGGACAAGCTTTGTATCAGAGATGGCAGTAACCACCTGGCCTGTAACTGTATACAGTCTATTGTACCAACCATTGGATGCCATTCCAATGGCTGACAGTATGTGCCTGCATCTCTCCCCAGGATTTTGCAACGTATACTCGATATAATATAGCCCTGCCCAAATGGAAAATTGAAAGCAAACAAAGCTCAATAGTACAGATTTTTTTTATGAAATATCAGATATCTGAATTTATTGCACAGCAACTGTCAAGCAAAACAGCAAGTTAGAAGAGGCAAAATTACCATTTGCCGCTTTAGAATTAATTAGTTTTGCTGCCATCCCTGGGGGTCTTTTCCAGCTTCGATCCAATCCATTTACCTATTTAAGCAGGCATCAAATACAGAAAAGTCAAAAGAGCACTTAATGAGTGTATAAATGATAGTTCTGCTCTCTGGAAAACAGCCAGAAATCAAAACTTACCAGGCTTTCTGCAAAAGCATCTACCGTGCCAAAAGATTCTAATCTGGTGAAATCTGGACCAAGCCCAGTGATCGCGACGCTGACTGAAGAAAGCCCGTTCAGAAACTTAAAGTTGATGATTAATCTGGGAATCATATTATGCATTTAGAAGGCATACATACCACTTAAATCAGAAGTTCCTTCAGGGTAAAATGCAGTGATTGACTTAAAGCCATCAGCTTCACCTGCACCGACTAACCAATCTACAATGCCAAATTTCTTATCAAAGTCTGAAGTTTGTCATAACCAATGCTGTATTAGAATCATTTGCTACTACAAGTACAGATGGCTAAAAAATATAATTACACATTATATGATATCACTCTACTAAAATTCACAATCTATTTACTACAGATACCATGGAATGAAACAACTGCACACATTTGGGCTGAAAGTATAACATTTAATACATTATAACAATAACTTTTGGCAGTTTTCTAGTTGGCACAAATTTAAGAGGTTGTCCCTGGTTTTAGTCTCCCCCAGATAAATCCTGTCAATACCTGCACACGAGGCTGGAATAATGAAGAGATAAATTTAGGGTACTATTATTTTTAATAACACTTTCAATTTTTTTATCCTAAAGTTTCTTAAAGAACTAGAGGCACAAGATATTTATATGAAACTCGCAAGTTGTGGTATCGTTCCTTAACCCATGGACAATGAGAATCAACTCTATATAGGTCTAGAAAGAGAAAAATTGTTGGCATCCATCCTGGTTCTACATTTGTTTGAATAAATGTTTAGCTAATTCAATGCATTTGACCAAAACTTCTTTTCTTCTAATTTTTGATTTTATTCCCATTCATTTCCAGTGGACCCGCATCTCGTATTTCCTTCCATTCTAACAATGAATTATCTTTGCAAGTCTGAACCATATAATTGTCCTCTAACAGCACCTGCTATTTGAGAGATTTTTTTATTTCAAAATGACAGCCAAGTTTAGCTTTGGACCTTTCTTGTGCATCTTAGGTGGAAGGAAAAGGAGGCTTCCTTTCAGGGGTTCTCAACTATCAATGAGATACCACTATGAAAGAGCTGGAATTCTAACCTTGTACCGGGACCAATGAGCTAATTGCTAGGGGACAATATCAGGTAGACAATTTCTATAGGGTGCAGGCCTCTCAAAAGATGGAGTTGTTGGGTTACAATTTTTTGTTTTGGTAAAAATAAGGAATCACTATATTCTACATTGTATTAAAAAAAAAAAGCAATCTAATAATATATACATCCAGCTGCATATTTTGTATATACATCTCCCCTTGCAACAAATTAAGTGTCCATGACCCTCTGTTTGGTACAAAAGATGGATTGGAGGAAGGATGGGTAGAGAACAACGGATGGATGAAAAATCTTTCATCCATCCTCTCATGTATTTGGTGAAACATGAAAGGATGGATGGGCATGATTCCCTCCTATGTTTGGTATATAGAAGGAAAGATCGAAAAAATGGATGTTATTTGTATGATATTTTTACTAAACTATCTTTTGATAAAAACTATTATTATTATCAATTTATGATACTTATTTATACTAAAAAAGTAAGCAATATATAAACTTATAATCTTTATAATTTATAATTGTATACAAAATTAAATAAATATTTAATTTTAATTATATTTAACTAAATAAATGATTTTATAAATTAATTTATTTTTATATATTATTATATAAATAATGAATTAGTTTATAATTTAATTTAAATCGTTAATTAATTTAAATCAAATAGTTAATTAAAAATATTAGATATAAATAAAAAATAGAAGATAATTCTTATTATTTAATTGTAATTATGAAAATTATGTACTAAAATTAAAATAATTAGTAATAAAGTTTAATATATAAGATTAATAGTATAGAGAAAATAAAAATATATATAAATAACATGAATGAAAAAGTAAAGATGTGTTATAGTTTTATTAAAAAAAATCAATAAGGGATAATTTTGTTGATGCAGAAATCGACTTCTCACATGCTTCATTCATCCTTTCTCATCCTCCTAGTTTGGGAGGATACAAATTAATGAGCTAAGATGGATGGAGAATCTCTTCTTTTCATCCATCTTCTCTATAACTTTTTAAACCAATTGGTGTCCATCCTCCCTCTCATGACTTCAATCAAATACAGGATAAATGTCATTCATTACATATAATTACTTATATTATTTGTTATTATTATATATTAAATAGATGTGAATGTAATCAAAGGAATATTATATCTCATACAACACAAACAAAATCTTCTTTGGATTTCATTTTTTATAAATAAAAATTTGAATTTTTCCAACCTTTTATAAATCTAAATCAGTGTCCATAATAACATTTCATGATCTGTTATAAGGATGTTTGGAGAGAATATAGCATCAAAATTCAAAGTTCATGGTCCACCAAGGCTATTAATAAAAATGTAATGAGATGTATTCCTAAAGAGAGAGTATTTGCTACTACATGCTCTGAAATTTTTTCGAGGAAAGCAAACTTTGCAGTGGCACAAAGGTTGCATCTATCCTCCAAATGGAGGAAGTTCCATGTCAACACCTTCGAAGGTTCCCCAATCATGTCCCATCATTTCTCTGAAACGATTGGTGGTGGCCCAACTAAAAATTAAAATAAAAAACATTGCCAACAATACTATTCTAGTAAAAGAATGGGAAAAAAATTACCATATTGTAAATATTAGATAATTAAAAAAAAATGTTTTGTTCCCTTTTGTTTTACTTTTAAAGCCATACAAAGCAATTGAATTGCTAAAATTGGAGAATAACCCAGTCATGAGAAGCATATCAGGTGGAAGCATAAACTTTGCAAGCTAATACGGGCTGTGTCTGTTTTATATGTTGGCAAGCTGAAATGTTGGGTTGATCAATAGCTAAAGGATTTTAAAGAAGACACTCTAGTAGATACTTTGACTGAAAATTTGGCAACACCATCTAAATTAGTGCACTTGTAATTCCCGGGATTCAGATGTATGGCACAAAGCAAGTTTGTTGCGTAAGTGAGGCTGCCTATCCTCGTGCAAGGCAGAATTAATGCTGTTGTTTCTGAAAATAAAACCAGATGAAACGAAAAACCATTACAGAAAAATCAATTTTAATGGATCTGTTCTATAATATCCACACATAGTTAATTACACCGATATTAACGTATAGTTTGGCAAGTCAGTTTTTTTAACGAAACCAGCAAGAATACCACCATTTAAGGAGTAAAATAGTAAGATTCACACTGTCAGCTTGGCAAATGCAATCCTATCCTTAAAATCAAGCATATGCAGCCACAAATATTGCCCTGCTTATTCATTGTCCATAGCAGCAGAATCATGAACATGATAAATTCAAATCATATTTCCAAACATCAACACTACTCTCAGAAAACAAGTTTGAATCCTGAAATTTATAAATAAATATATGATTGAATAATTGTTACCAAACAAAGAGGAATATCGAGTGCCAATAGATAACCTTGGGGGATCGAAATTCGAAACTTATTCGTCTCATCCTCATATATGCGAAAACTCTGCCACCGATCTTCTAATCACAAAATCATACCAGTGTATCAAGAACACAAACTTCATGCTGATTCCAAATTATATTTTATTTTCCAAAAATAACAACAACAATGATGGTAGTGGTAAAAGAATTATAAATTTACCAGTATCAGCTGAAGCATTGTTAGCTACAAACGGAAAGGAAACCGCAGAGAGAAATATCTGAAGCAACGCCTCTCTCCTCCTGCTTCCAGATCGTTCCCTGAAGCTAAAACTGTAGAAACTTATCGAAAAATAACAAAAAAACTGATGCATCTCAAAAATATTATATCAAGAACTGGAGCCAAGAAACGTAGATTCTGAGGTCGAGATTACCGGGTTCTTTCATCGGAAAGGGCGTTGTGCTCTGATGGCGGAACTGGTCGCGCTCGGCATTGAAGAATTACTGAAGAAATCAACGAAATTGGTTTCAAAAGGAAGGAATCGGAATTAGGGTTAGGGTTTAGAGGCCGAGACCTTTTGCGCGGCCCGGAGGCGCGGAGTAGCGAGGAGGTGGGGCGGGGGGTCGGATGGGGACGACGGAGGCCATTGCTTTGGATTGGTGTCTAGTGGCGGGTGTTTAAAAGTTCATGATGGTTGGAATCTTTTACCGTCGGATCTTGATCGTGCGGTAGACATGATACGCGATGCATAACCTCTCCTTGCTTCCCGGGGTTAAGAGATAGAAAGGAAGAAGCGGCAGCTTCCCGGGGTTAAAAGATACAAAGCTAGTAGTTCTTTAAAACAAAAACAAAAAAAAAAAAAAAAAAAAAAGAGGAGAGAAGGAAAAAAAAAATAAATCTACGTTTAAATAATATCTTAGAGAGGATAAAAGGAAAAAAAAATATAACCAATTTATTATTATATCTCTAATATATAAATAACTAAAAAATTTAAAAATAAATTTAATTTTAATAATGAAGTATAACGAGCAAAGAAGAATAAAAAAATATAAAGAAAGAAAATTTTATTTTAGAAGGATAGAACCGAAAAATGAAAAAAAAAATGTTCATCGAAGGTGGATGGTCTTTATAAAAAAAATGTTGGACGGTGAAAAGAAAAATAAGGATAGGAAATATGATTTCTTATTTTATTTTTAAAAATATTTCAGTTAATTAAAATAATTATGAGATTTTTTTTTTTTTTTTTTTGGTCGTTCCATCCATGGAGCGGAACAAATGGAAAGAAATTTATCACTTATTTTCTCTCTCTTTTCTTTCTCTTTCCTTGTCATCTCTTTATCATGGAAGAATAGCATTTTTTAAAATTTTCTTTTTACGTCCTTTCACTTCTCTCCTCTTCCCCCGATCCAAACAGGGCATTAACGATTCTTCGGATACAAGCCGTACCGGTTAAATTAACAATCATTTATATCACAATACCAATCTTTTATCACAGACTTATATCGAGCAGAATGATGGTGCAGCGTGCAGCAGCCGATTGGATGACGTCCTTGGTTGCCAATTACAGTGGGTCGGTACTATAGAAGACTACGGCTGATTATAGGATATTATGTTGTATATTTCAAGTAAGTTGCATTTAATGATTCTTCTAATGCTAAGTTGTGCTGGTTAAATTAGGAATCCCTTGTATCGTGATACAAATTTTCTACCGCTGGCAAAGGTATCGAGTTGCACTTATGTGTAAATAGACATATCTATAGAGGAGATGATGGTGCAATCGATTGGATGACACATTTGGCAGCCAATCATGATGGATGGGTGCTATAGAATGCATTGTTGTCGCTACCGTTGATTATAGGAGATTATGTTGTAGTATATTCAAAGCAAGTTGTATTTAATGATTCTTCGAGTTAAAATTAACAATCCTTTGTATCATGATGCATATATCGAGCTGCACTTACGTGCAATCAAACAAATCTATAGAGAGAACAATAGTGCAGCCGATTACAGTGGAACGGTGCTATGGAAGGCATCAATGTTGCTACCGGTGATTATAGGAGATTATATTGTATATTAGGCATCCTTAAATATATTCGTTTGTACACTTTACTCATAAGCATTCTGATTTTAAAACTACGATCATGATATTTTTGGTTATGCTCCTGATTTGACGGTATGCCATCATGGTGCCGACCAAAGCATCCCTGGCTCTGGCGATATGGGCTCTTGCGACGGGCTTCATCCTGGCCGAGTAGTGCTTCGAGCCAAGTGGAGTCTTGGTTCGAGTAAAGTCTCGGGCCAAGCAGAGCCCCTGATCGAGTAGAGCTCCTGGCTGAGTAGAGCTTCGGATTGAGTAAAGTCTTGGCTCGAGTAAAGTCTTAGGTCGAGCAGAACCCCCGGCCAAGTAAAGTTTCGGGCTAGGTAGAGCCATGGGTCGAGTAGTGCTCCAAGCCTAGGTAAACCCTCCTAATTGGTCGTGGCAGACAATAACTCGACAAAAGCTGCAACTCCCAATGAAAAAGGTACGGGCCACCAGGTCTCGATATCATAACGAGGGAATCCTGACAATGAAGATTTGGAGGCAGGATGTCACTACTTCCGTCGAATCTGTTATGACTGTCAAAAGGATACACCTCGTCAGGGGAGTACTCTATTGATTCTATAGACCTTGTTTCACAGCATTCACCTTTTATATGGTAAGAGGGACCTCCGGCCAAGGTATACAAGCTACTCCATGCTCTCACACTAATTTCTCACTCTTTCTGTGGTCATCCATCACAACTCTGGCTATTGCCCAGATCACCACACTAACTTGAATGTTGGAGTGTCCTCGCCGGTACCCCTGATCCGGGTTTTTCTTGCAGGTCTCGCCATCCGAAGAGAACAGTTGAGAGGCGTAGAAGGCACTTCCCACCAGAAAGATCGACAAGACCTCTGGCCTCGTCGAAGTTGCGAGTGAAGGTGATTGGACGGCAATATATTAGCATGCTAGGCAGGGGGATACGCCTTGTTGGATTGCAAGCAAATTTGAGCCATGCCCTCTACGAAGAATGCTTGATAACCTCGAAGTGAGATGCCATAATTGCAATGCGTGCTCGGGAAGCCTTTGCCAGCCGCATGTTTAACCCCTCCAATCGTGCGATTGACATGGTTAGGAGGTGGAACTTCCCATTCCACCGCTTCCACCGCTAGCAGACCAGTAGAACTTGACCGTCGTGGCATAGCAGGTCTAGATGCTGTTCACAGCGGTGCAGCAGCTGCAGTACTAGCAACGCTCCATGGCGACACAGTAATATCCAGGAACCCCGATGGTCTTTGTTGCTGTTGCTTGTGCTAGCCTTCGATCCTTCCATGGAGGGCGTCCCACATGCAGGCCCATAGTCCTCACAAAGCTCTCGGGGGAGCCGCCACTCATCCTGGGGAAAGTCATGCGGCCATCCAGCTGCTCGGGGAACCCATCCCCTGACACCGAGACGATATAGCCCTCTGCACCATCGATGTCGGCACAGAAAGGGGCTGAAACGCGAACATTCCTGGTCTTTGTTCGCGTCCCCTCCTACGGCTTCTAAGGAGGGGTCACCAATGAGGCTATTCGACAGTGAGTTGAGGAGCGTCTGGAGGAGCATGAGCACAGGCTAGCTGACCTCACTTCCCAGTTCGTCGACCTTCAGGGAATTGCCCGCTAGCCGACAGTCTACGATGCCTGCCTCCCTTTTTTATGCAAGATCCAAGAGTTACTCCCTAGCCGATTTTGCATCCCCCAACTGGACCCTTATGATGGGACCACATACCCCCTTGACCATCTCAAGAGTTACAAGGCCCTCATAAGAGTCCAAGAGACGACCGATGCCCTCTTCTACACTGCTTTCTCGACCATGCTCCGTAAGTCGACCTGAGCCTGGTATTCTTGACTCGAGCCAAGAAGTATCAACTCCTTCAGGTAGCTGAAGAAAAATTGGTGGTGCACCTTGATGCATGTAGGAAAGTGCAGCAGAAAACCAACAGCCTCTTCTCAGTTTGCCAGCAGGACCAGGAGCTCCTAAGGGACTACGTGGCCCGGTTCAAGGTGGCTGTACTGGAGGTATATAACATGGATGAGTCTGTGGCCATGTTGGCTATGAAGAGCGGGTTCAGGACCTCCCGATTCACCTACTCCCTCGACAAGAAGCCACCAAGGACTTACTTGGAGCTGCTCTCTCATGCTCAAAAATACATTCGCATGGAGGAGGATGACTGTACTCGAAGGGAGCTCGACGAAAGGTCTAGGAAGAAGCAGGCCCGAGGAGAGCAGAGTGAGCCTCGGGCGTAGAAGGCCATCTTGACCCGTTAGCTAGATCCCAAGCCAAAGAATTTCCTTGATAGGGATAAAAAATACACCCCCTCCTCACTCTGAGGACCAAGATCCTGATGGAGATCGAAGGTGATGCTACTTGCACTGCCCTCCCCATTGAGGCCATCGAGGAATCATAACAAGACCAAATATTGTCAATTCCATAGAGACCATGGCCATGATACCGAGAGAAACCGCCACTTGAAGAAAGAGATCAAAGATTTGATATGATGCGACTATCTTGGAAAGTTCATCCAAAAAAGAGCTCCATCTAGGATCCAGGGTGCTGATACCCATCTGATTGACATCGACAATCAATCTACAAAGATGCTGGTCGGGATGATAGCTTGGAAGGAAAGGCAAGGCCCAAAGAAAGCAAGGGGAGAGGTGAGAGTTGAAACTGTAATCCCCTTTATTGATAGGGATCTTGTCGAGGTTGAAAATTCTAACAACGATGCTATTATCGTAGACATGACGATAGCAAATATCCTGTAAAAAAAATCATGGTTGATGGTGGAAGCTCCATGGATATCCTTTTTTATGATGCATTTATCATGATGAATCTATCATCCAGTTTGCTTAAATTTGTATTTGCCCCTCTAGTCGGCTTTGATGTGGCGGGATCGCTGACATGGAACCCATGCCAGACCTAGTCAGCTGCCATGTCGGATCTCTCTCTTCGGACTCTTTCGCCGGGCGGCTCCCTCTAGGTCGAGATGCCCTGGCCGAAGTCGAGCTCCGCCTCTCTTCGGACTCCTTCATCGGATGGCTCCCTCGAGGTCGAGATGCCCTTGCCAAAGTCGAGCTCCGCCTCTCTCTTCGGACTCCTTCACCAGGTGGATCCCTTGAGGTCGAGATGCCCTGGCCGAAGTCGAGTTCCATCCCTCTTCGGACTTCTTCGCCGGGTGGGTCCCTCGAGATTAGGACGTCCTGGTCGAAGTTGAGCTCCGTCTTTCTTTGGACTCCTTCGCCGGGCGGCTCTCTCGAGGTCGAGATACCCTGGTCGAAGTCGAGTTTCCTCTCCCTGGGTCGGTCCTACCTCGGACGAAGGGACCGACAGCTGCAGGACATCGTCGCCTTCCTTGGGCGGTGATGAGCTGCCTGAGGGCCACAGAGGGGCGCCCACCATGCCGCAATAACTGTCCCAACTGCCACTTACACCGAAGGGGATGGGGTCCCCTGATCGAGGTACTACGCTCCCGACCGACCGTTTACGCCACCCAAAAGAGGAAGTCAACCTGAAAGATTCAAATCCAGGGGGCGGCGGCCCTCCGATCGAGGCTCTGCCAGTTTTTTCAAAGTGGAGTGACCAGATGGAGGGACAGAGCACAAGTCATAGCTCCTTATCATAAATAAGGAAAGGCACCTCGTGCACGGCACGGGACCTCGCCACACATGCCTGCAGACGAGGGGAGGATCCCGAGGTAGGCGGCATGCAGCCATCTGGCTTAAGAGAGCTCTCCAAATTTTCAAAAAGAAGGTAAGTCACAAACGAGCAATGGAGGGACAGCATACAGGAGAGCAATCGAGAGGCTATCGGAGACTCACCGGAAGAGTCTCGGTGGACACAGCCATCCAGCTCGAATTCTCCTCGGCTGCCACTTCCCTCGCTTTACTTTCAACTCACTTCCAAATATGTAGTTTTTCTCCTCCTAGAGTGGAGTCCACCTACGGGGCTCGACTAGGAGGATCTGTTCTCCTGGATCATCACTGACTTGAGCATCGGAGTGCCCCCGCTGGAATCACTGGCCCGGGTCTCCTCTGTTTTGCAGGTCCGAGCGCACGAGTAGCTCCCGAGCGACGAGGGCGCGGTCCGAGATCAGCTTTAGCTACAGGCCATGGCATTCTAGGAGGCAAGGCTTCACTAGGGACTCAGTTGGAGTCGAAGGGAAAATCAACCCATCGGTTACGGTGAGAGCCCCACCTTGGTAGAGCACATTCCTGATGACTTTTACTGTTGTTTGACTCCCCTTGGCCTATAATGTGATCTTGGGATGACTCAAGCTTAACCAGCTTGATGTAGTCATCTCCATTAAGTGTCTCTTCATCCATTTTTCGACCCTGCAAGGGATTGGGGAAATGTGGGATGACCAGTGATTGGCCCAACACTGTTTCCAAATAGTCTGGAGGATCCAGAGGGTCGTAGAGGTGTCGACCATAGAGCAATTGGATCAAAGGAAGCCAGAGATGAGAGGAGCACCTATCGAATAGCTGCTACCCTTCCTCCTAGGAGAAGACCCAACAAAAATAGTATTGATGTGACCGGATCGCTGACGTAAGGAAAGGAGCATGACGTGGACTCCTCATTGGATGCCACGCGGGATCCCACTCATAGGCCCCTTCACCGGGCTGAGCTCCACCATGCCAACGGGGCCGCCCGTCGAAGCCGGGCTCTGTCCTTCGCCAGGTCGGTACCCGCCAGGTCGAGACGCCTAGGTCGGAGCCGAGCTCAGGCGCCACCGGAGGCAGACCTTTCGAGCCCGAGCTCGAGTCCCGTGGTTTGGAGTCGAGCTCAAGCCTCCTCCGCCGCGAGGAGCCCCCTCGAGGCCGGGTCCCCTGGCCTGGGCGCGCCTCATCCACTTCAGCCAGCCCAAGCTCGGTCAAGGCTGGGCCCCTCTGGCCTGGTTCCGAGCTCGGCCCCTCTCCGCATAGCCAAGCCATTGCAAGGCGGGTCCCCTGCGAGTGGGCCCCATCTTTCCAGCTCGGCCCCCAACACAAATCAAGACGTCAAATGCCAAGGAAGCAGCACCTCCCATTCAAAGACGGTGGCGGGCCCCTCATGACAGTACGACAGCACCCGCCACATCACCATTAATGCCCATAGCTGCCATTCACCCCAGGAGGAAAGGAAGCTCACATCAAGGCACTATGCCCCCTACCGGCTTACCGTACGACCGGAGAAAAGACTCCACCAAGGAGCACGATTCCCGAGAGCAGCGGCGCAACAGTTGAGGCCGTGCCAGGCTTCCAGGAAGGGCAAATCGAAGGAATGTCAGAGGCTTGTGGAAGCTTCCCCAGATATCCAATAAAGAAGGCGTACCGTTCACGACACGATATCATGTCATACTCATCTAACAACGTTGGAGCACCCCGAGGCAAGCCACGAAAAAAGGACCCGGCCAGTATAAGCAAAGGGGAGGTAACACTCATTTTTAAAATTTCAATTCCAAGCAAGAACAACACAACCACCACAAAGAGAAAGAGGAGAAAGGGGAGAGGCCAGACAAGAGGGCAAGACCACCTCGGCCACCACATCTCCCAGCTCACTCGCACTCTCATACACTATATTCACTCTTCCTAGCGTGGAGCTCATCGAGAGGGGCTCGACCAGGAGGATCTGTTCCCCTGGATCGTCACTGACTTGATCGTCGAAGTGCCCCCGTCGGAATCCCCGGCCCGGGTCACTGATGTTAGCTTTCTTGTAGGTCCCGAGGCACCGGAGGCATCTCCCGCGGGCGGACACGGAACACCCGGCACCACCAGCAGCTACGGGCCACGACGATCCGGGCGGCGACAAGTATAAATTGGGACCCTTTTAACAGAAGAACAAAGAAGATGGTTGCTCGATTTCTTATGGGCCAATGTCGACGTGTTTGCTTGGGTGGCATTGAACATGCACAGAATTCCTTCCAAGGTGATTATGCATAAGCTGAATATTGACCTCAAGTATAGGCCGGTCCACCAAAAGAGGAAAAGCTTCATACCTGAGAGGTAGAAGGCCATAGACGAGGAGGTTGGGAAGCTCCTTGCCACGAGATTCATTTGGGAAGTTCACTACTCCCGTTGGCTCGTGAACAAGATTATGGTAAGGAAGGCCAACGGGAAGTGAAGGATTTGCATCGATTATACCAACCTTAATAAGGCATGCTCAAATGATAGTTTCTTGTTGCTTAAAATCAATCAACTCATAGATGCAACGTCTAGGCACAAGTTGCTCAGCTTCATGGATGCTTTTTCAGGATATAACAAGATATGTATGGACCTAGAAGATAAGGAGCACATCGCATTTGTCACAGATAGGGGTACGTGTTGCTATAAGGTGATACGCTTCAGTCTGAAAAATATGGGTGTGACCTACCAACATCTAGTCAGCAAGGGTCTTTAAGGACTAGATAGGTCACAACATGCAAGTTTATGTCGATGATATGCTTGTCAAAAATGAGGAAGAAGTCGACCACATTGTTGACTTGGGAGCGACCTTCAACAATCTCTGCCTCCATCGAATGAAACTGAATCTAAGTATGCATTCGATGTCACGGCGGAAAGATTTCTCAGTTTCATAGTCATCCAGTGTGAAATCAAGATGAATCTAGAGAAGATTCAGTCGATAATGGACATGAGGCATCTGACTTTTAAGAAGAAGGTCCAATGATTGATTGGCCATGTGGCCTCCCTCAACCGCTTTTTCTCTCGATCTACTGAATGTTGTTTGCCATTCTTTTAAGGTACTATACAAGATGCATGGCTTTACCTGGATGGAGGAGTGACAGGAGGCCTTCAAGAAACTGAAGAAGTTCCTCAACTCATCCCTTTTACTATCCAGACCTAAAGTTGGAGAGGAGCTCTTCTTGTACCTTGCTGTCTCCTTGGAAGTGGTCAATTTGGTGCTTGTCCGCACTAATAGAGATGCACCCAAAAGCCGATCTATTATGTTAGTAAGGTGCTACATGATGCAGAGACCAGGTACACTCAAAAAGATTATTTTTGCGCTAACCATCTCTGCTCAGCATCTTAGACCATACTTCTAAGCTCACCTAATCATGGTCCTCATTGATAAACCTTTGCGAGCCATGCTAAGCCGGCTGGACACATCGGGATGCCCGGTAAAGTGGACGATAAAGCTCAATGAGTTTGATATCTCGGATCACTCGAAGCTATCCCAAAAGGCTCAAGTCTTGGCAGACTTCCTAGTAGAATGCACATGGATAGATGGTGAGCCCATGGAGGCATCAACAGAGTCATCGGAATGGCCATCCCATAAGAGGACCACTTGGATCCTCCATGTTGATGGCGCATTCAACTCAATGGGGAGTGGGGCCAGACTCATCTTAACAAATTCGGATGGGATTGTTGTCGAATATGCATTGCACTTTTTATTCAAGGTGATTAACAACCAGCCTGAGTACGATGCACTTCTAGTGGGACTAAAATTATCCTGCGAGCTCGGGATGGAAAGCCCGAAGGTCTTCACTGACTTGTAACTCGCAACTCGTCATATGCCAGCATAGCACCGGCCAAAGCATCCATGGCCCTAACGACCCGGGCTCTTATGACGAGCTCCATCCTGGCCGAGTAAAGCTTCAGGCCGAGGAGTAGAGCCTCGGCCTGAGTAAAGCCTCTGGCCGAGTAGAGCTTTAGGCTGAGTAAAGCTTCAGGCCAAGTAGAGCCTCGGCCCAAGTAAAACCTTAGGCCAAGTAGAGCCCCCGGCTAAGTAAAGCTCCAAGCCAAGTAGAGCCATGAGTCGAGTAAAGCTCTAAGCCTAGGTGAACCCCCCAACAGGTCGTGGCGGACAATGACTTGACAAAAGCTGCAACCCCAATAAAAAAGGTACAGGCCACCAGATCCTGACACCATAACGAGGGAATCCTAATAATAAAAATTCGGTGGCAGGATGTCACCACCTCTGCCGAATCTATTATGACTGTCAGAAGGGTACACCTTGTCAAAGGAGCGCTTTGTTGATTCCACAGACCTTGTCTCACAGCATTCACCTTCTATATAATAGGTAAGAGGGACCTCCGGCCAAGATATGCAAGCTATTCTACGCTCTCGTACTAATTTCTTATCCTTTCTGTGGTCATCCACCACAACTCCGGCTATTATCCATATCACTTTACTAACTTGAGCATTAGAGTGTCCCCACCGATATTCCTGATCCAGATTTTTTTTGTAATTCTCATCATCCAAAGAGAATGGTTAAAAAGCATGGAAGATATTTCACACCGAAGAGATCGACAAGACCTCTAGCCCCATCGGGGTTGCAGGCGAAGGTGAATGGGCGGCAACAGCTCCATCTGATTCCCGGGAAGTGCTATAAAATTAAGACGGTTTTCGTGGTTCACGGTGCCTATAAGTGAAGGTGCCTAAACAAATGTCTACATTTAGCTTTGGTGTCGGGTAGGATTCAAACTTTCCGAGGGATATAAATATTATAAAAAAAAACACCATGGAAACTATAATTCATAAAAATAAAAAAAATATAACTATATATAAGAAAATAATTAAGTACATCAACAAGTGTTGACCACACTGGAAAGGCCATGATGTTAGAAAATGGGATAAATTGATAAGGATCTGGAATGCTGAATTTTCTTGATGCTTAACCAATCTTTGATATCAAATTAGACAACTAATCCTTTGGATGCCCGTCATGGTATATAACAAACCCATAATACTGTCTTGTCCAATATTGCGATAGTTAGGTTTCCAAAAGCCTCTTTCCTTTCTTATTATATAGATTAATAATTATTTTTAATAAAAAATATATTTTTTTTCTTATCAATAATTATTAATGATGGTAAATTAATTATTTTTTATAGTATGTTATATTGATAACAAAGGTGATAGAGATATCTAATATTATTAACGACAGCAAATATAATTATTAATAATATTTAAATATTAAAAAGATTTATTTTTTAAAAAAATATTAATGATAAAAATTAACTATTAGCTGGGATAAAATATTTTTATTAATAATATTTTAAAATTTTAAATAAATATATATTATAAAAAATATTAAAATAATAAAATAGTATTATATCGTTATTAATAAATTAAAATATTTATGATGGTGTTCTGGATGTTAGTAACGGTAATTACCGTTGTTTATCATAGTGCGCGGAAAAAAAAAAAAAGAAAAAAAGAAAAAAAAGAAGAATGGCAGGGTCTTATTCGCGACGGTAATAGGTCCCCCTGTACCGACTCGAGCGTGCAATTTTTTTCCTTCTCGCCTCTTGGTTTCCCTGCTCTCCAACCTCCCGGTGCCTCTCGTTCTTCTCCTTGTCCTCCCTGCCGCCGGCCACCGTTCTCCCCCCTTCCTGCGTGCCATTGGCCGCCTGCTTCCCTCCCCCCTGCGTGCCACCGGCCATAGAGTTTCCTCAGCCGAGCCCAGGTTTCCTCCTTGCACGCCGCCGGCTGCCAAGTTCGCGCCCCCCCCCCCCCCCCCCGAGCCCAGGATTCCTCCCTTCGCGCCACCAGCCACCTTTTTTCTTTCCCTTGGTCATGGTATAATATGTGTCTCGTATTTATGATTGTGATTTTCATGCAAAATTAATGGTTCAAAAATTCTTTCAATTTTTACATTTTAATGGTAAATTCAACAATGAGGGTTGATCCCATATCTGCTCACGAAGATGTGGTGTCTTGATTTATGAACAAAATGTATATCAGAAGTAGGATTTATAGATTGAAAGAAAGAAGGAAGATAGCCATCAGAAATCCATTAATGTTTGCATCCATGACCTATAAATTGACTTTACTGTTTTGTTTTATAGTTCTTAATGAAATCCACATTCGGTACATCTCTTTGCAAGTGCCTGTAGGAAAAGGGTAGATCCTGACACCTTGGAGTCATGAAATATTAGGAGATATCCTTGCTCGTGTTCTTTGTGTTGCTTTTGTTTCACATGATATATATTATTTGATAACTTGATAGATCACTGCAAGTTCCACAATGCTTATTGTGTGCAACGATATCCAGAATCAGATATATAAAACTATTTTACCTTTATATATATGGGCCAGCCTGGTAAAACAAATGTCCGTGATCTGTTCTTATGCAAAGTTAGCCTAATTTGTTTGTTTAGAACTTTTATATAAAATTGAAAGGTTGAAGCTTTAGCTTTCATTTGGAACAAAGTTGCTCATTTCTTTCCCAAAGAATAGATTAATGCAACTTGAAATATTTATCCTAGCAGCTCTACCAGTCCATTTTATTGTAGGTACCTCAGGTACTAAACCGCAATAACACCTTGTTAAGTGAAAATTGAATACTTGCATGCTGATTTTGATCCCTATACACTGAACTGTGATTTCAAACTCCAACATTGTGATTTCAAGATTCATTTGTGGCTGTGCATCCATGCAAATGCTTATTTCTTAAACTAAAAGAAATCCTGCACCATCCTTATTGTAAAGGATTTTCAATATAAACACACAACCAACTTTCAGTTTTTCTATTATATACCCAACTTGTTTATGTGATGGGCAATTGTTTATTCCTTTCACTTGGTTAATATGAAATGATTTAGCCTTGCAGTCCAGCTACTTGAAGTGTTTTATTGACTGTCTAAAAGAGCATATTAGCTATAGTTTATCTTGAACTGTTCATGTCAAGTTGAAAGAAAAATTACCATGCATGATATCTCTTAATAGAATATGTTTGTTGATCAAGGTTGGTGATGGGTTGTCTAAGATTTGTACAAGTTGGTAGGAAAAATTATTGCATAAGGAGTCCTGACACTGTAAGCTTACAATTTGTACTTCAGATTTGAGAATTGCACTCTCCTGACTGGGTTTATCAAGAGTGGGTTTATTTGCAGGCCTATCCTGTTCCTGTTTTTCCTGAAGAAATCAAAGGTAGCTGGTCTTGTCATGAGATTAGTGGATATTAACTTGATAGCTTCTCTTTATAAGAATATCTTTTCTTTCCCTGAAGTTTACTTTCTTGTAATCTAATTTCTGGACTGTTAAACATCTAGAACATCCTCGATAAGAATTCTCAAATTGTTAAAAAGGGTGATAAGATGGAGAATCTCAGATTGGAATATGTTATAGAAGTTTCTTTGATTGTTTAAGCTGATCATGAACTCACTCTGTGAATATAGTTTCACTTTAAATTAATGCACAGGATTCATAAAACTTAAAAATGACGCACTTATATTTAATATGTGGGATATATGAAATGGTCTGTTATACCAACCAATGGAAATTCCCAGGATACAAATGTCCTGCTGCATTATATTTTCTTGACATGCTTTGGATTAATACTCTGGGGCGTGAACAAATAGGCTGTGGGTTCAGCGAACTATTTCAATTTAGCTACAATATTCAACCACAAGAATTGATAAGCATATATTTATATACATATATATAAATATATATATATAATTTATCAGAATGTTAATCAAATCATTAATCTTAATTGGGATCTAAATACCATATCAAAAAAAATTGAAAATGATCAAAATAATCCTAAATGATCTAATAGCCATCTAAGTATAAAAGAAAACATGTGCATGCTTCTCTCCACTCAAGGACAATTTCGATTTTTTATATAGGATAAATGATTTCACCAATATTGTTAATTTTCACTGAATATATATATGCAGATTTCAAAAATTATTGAATACAAGTATAAAGAATATAATTAACACCAAGAATATTTTAATAATTTATTAAAAAAATGAATCAAATATATTTTTTGCTGTCAAAAATCTGGAAAAAAATAAAAAAGAATCCCCACTCTCAAAAAACTAGCAACAATGTCAAATGCAGTGTCTCTTTTCTTCGTTTTATCTTTTTTTCCCTCCGAAGGATCAGAATGGAAAGAGATTTAGTTGAAATTATGCGAGGGGAGAACTCAAACCTAAATAGTTCGTACCAACTCCCGATACGAAGTCAATTGTTTGGACCTTTTGTAGTTGGTACACTTCCCTCAAATGGAAACAATCATCTCAGGTTCTGGAACCTGATTAAATTAATGCAGGATCCATAAAATTTCAGCTCAAACGACTTTGTACGAAAATGCATCGAAATGAAATCTTAAGAACCTGTTCTTTAACTATATAAATTGGATGCCAAGTTTGTCCAGGTCCAAACGATTTAGCCAGAGAGGATTTTGTCCCACCGTGGACCCATCTGTTCGAGATTTTTAACATGGATCTAGTTCACAAAGTTAAAAATTTAAGGAAAAAAAAAAAAAAAGGTCTAGATTGGCTCTACTTGACCCCACTTGTATCCCCAGGTAAAAAGGTTACTTACCCACAAAAGTTACATGCCGCCCCATCAAATAAACATAAGGTGTGCTTGCAAGTCACCCTAAGATGCTACTCATGAGCCAACCACCAAGTTACATCATGCAACCAATCATTTGGCCTAAGTAAGTTGGCAGATTCCTTGCTTCCATCTTATCATTCCAATAAAATAAAATACTTGCACTTATATCTTTCTTTTTCTTGCACTGCTTTCATAAACATCCAATATATCTAGGTCTCTTGGTGCATAGTTTAGAGTATAATAATAAATATCTAATATAAAAATTAAAAAAAAATTATTGCCTGCACTGCATCAATATATAGTCATGTACATAGATGGCCACCGGTTCTTGTAAAAACCATTTATCAATCATGCATCATCATAGAAATCAATGGCTGGGATCGGCTGCATGCACGATCATGTTGGTGCATGTAATATAGACAATAATTTTTTCTAGCATGGATTTACTTAGAGCTACTACAGGTGGGAAAAAGGTTCTAAGGGAGAGGAGAAAAGGAAAGGTGAAACGAGACGAGGGGAGGCCTCACGGAGTATTTGTCTTCGTTCCTTTGTATGAACCCCGCCTTTTCAACCCAACGCTATTGTTTTGATACCTAACGAACAGGTGCTCGCTAGCCTTTTGGACATATTTTTTTTTTAAAAAAAAAATACAAAAAAAAAGCATCCAAAGTCAAGATAAGGTTTTGAATTCCCTCCCCTTTCTGCAATAATTCAATTCTAAGGTCTTGTTAAAGGCCGTCCATCAACTCTCGTCTTTTTTCTCAGCTACTTGAAAGATTCCCTAAGCTTTTCTCTCGTAACCTTTAAAATTTCATACTTATCCCTTTAAGCGAATTAAACAATCAATATTATTTGCTTCCTTTGTTGGATAAATCTCTTCTCATTAATATAATGTCATGTTTGAATACGTCAAGACTTAAACTAAATATAAAGCATGAAACTTCCGTCCGTCAAGAACTACCGGTTGTGATTTCTTTTATATTGGACTGTTCTAACTTCAGCCACTAAATTAATCTTAGTGCTCGATAAAATATTTCATGATTTAATTTTTTAAATCTTTATTTGTGTATGTATACGGAGCTGAATTGCTTCAAAGTTCAAGAAAATAAGAAAAATATTAAAAACTTCGCTCGATGTTTAAGATGCAATATCAAATTTATAGTATATAAAATTTGTAATAAAAACAAGTTTAATTATATCTTATATCTAGGAAGCATGGCATGTAAATTTAACAATTATTTTTATATATTTTTACCGGTAAGGTCATTATTTTAGTAAAATTTTAATTTAATAACTAAAAATATGGTGAATATTGGAAAATATACCCGTATAAATAATTAGATAATGTTACAATGGTTCAACATTTTTGGCTCATTTTTTTGTGATAATAAAATCCAATAAATGTTCATTTTTGCAAAAAATGTAAGGGCTTGTGGATGGTGACATAATTTTGCCGGAGGGTTGACGTCATGCATGATAATTGGGTAATTCTTTAAAGCCAGCAGCATATCTTTTTAATTGGAAGCAACGGTGAAATGGACTAAGATGACAGGGAATGCGGCGTGCGTAAAGGTGAAATTTACGCAAGAGGGAGGGGAGTAAACGGTAATAAAAGAAGAAAATTACGGGGAGTAAAAGGTAATAAAAGAAGATGATTACGCAAGGAGGGGGCAAAAAAGGTAATAAAAGAAGTTGTCGGGTTGTCGAGGTTAATGGCATTTAATCCCTGTATTTTATATTATTTTGTACGAAAGCAATTTCGGCCAGCTTTACCTGGCCTTTTTTTTTTTCCCCAATATTTTTAAAAGAACCCCTCCATGGTTAGGGTTTGTGAGAAATTTAAAAAGGGAGAAAAATCGGAGGAGGAAGGGGAGAAATACGAGGGCTTGGATTTCGTCCATTTTGTCTTCGCCGGGTGTGAGGGCTTTTAGGGGCGCTCCGACAGGGGGTTAGAGTTTTTGTGCTTCTTTTTTTTTTTTTTCCCTTACCAAAACCTCTGCTTTCTCCCTCGTTTTCCCTGTTTTTCCCGTATTTTCCGGCCTTTTCTCCGAAAATAGCGCGGATTTTGGGAATTTTCCGGTGAAATTCGGAAAAAAGGAGGAATTTTGGGGAGGGTCCGGCGTCCGGGGCAAGTAATTTCTAGGGTTTATTTGCTGCATCTTGATAAGGGTAGGGTTATTTTTACTGCTGCCGTTTTTTTTTTTTTTAATCTCGTATTAAGGTTAGGGTTTTAGGATTTTTCGGTAAGTATCTTGCTTTTATTTTCCACCTTGTTACTTGTACTGTAAATTATGTCTTGCTGCTGCTGCTGCTGTAATTTGGAGTTAATGGGCTGATTTCGGAGCCTAGGGTTTATGGTTTCTGAGAATTCTTGCTTCCTGTTAGAGTTCTGGAGCTTGTTAATGAGACGCTCTCGGTAGAAATCGGATTTTGTACTGTTTTCTTCCCTGATCTTGTTCGTGGTCGCGGGAACAGTGCAAAATTCAAGTCTTTCGTGAAAAAAAACAAATCTTCTACGGAAAAAGAGGACTGGAGTGTGTTTCTACTAGATTTTAACTGGAATTCTTGGTGTTGGGGTTGCAGTAGAGCTCGAATCTCACGTAACGGTGTTTAAAGCTTCCTTTTGGGTGAATGGAAGTAAGATCTGAGACTGGAATCATGTCGGGGAGGGATTCGTTTAACGTAGGTATGCAGAAAAGTCCTGTCCAGACCCAACCATCGATGCAGAACATGCGTTTGGCCTACACTCCAGACGGAACCGCGATCTACAAGCCCATCACCACTAGCTCTCCTCCACCTCCACCTTATCAAGGAGGAGGAGCAGGAACAGGAGTAGTAGTAGGAGGGAGCACCGGAGGCGGCGATGCAGCGGCGATCACACCACATGGCCTGAACATCAACATGGGAGAGCCGATGAAACGGAAGCGAGGGCGGCCGAGGAAGTATGGGCCTGATGGTACCATGGCTCTCGCATTGACAACTGCATCTCCAACTGCAGCAGTCTCACCTGGTTCGGGAGGGTTCTCTCATTCCTCTGCTGGGGCAGGGAACCCTGCGTCTTCGGCCTCGGCGGAGGCCATGAAGAAAGCAAGAGGCCGGCCGCCAGGCTCTGGCAAGAAGCAGCAAATGGCTGCTCTAGGTAATCTCAAAATCTCACCTTTTGTTGCCTCCTGGGTTTGTTTTGCCATGGAACTTTATATGTATCCATCATGTTTTCTGAAATTTTTGATGTAGTAGAGTTCTTATTTTAGTGATCTGGGCTTTATTTGTTTGGATATCTGACAGAAAAACTGGGGTTTGATGGGTGTGAGAGGAGTGATTACTCTGTCAAAAGGATAAAGAAAGGCTGTTTGGTCTATGCTGAGTGTTCCGGTAGATCTGACAGGAAGGGCATGAGATGTGGCTAAATTACCATTATGCCCTTCTTCATGTTAGCATGATTATTGAATTTTGAGGAATGATTGATTTAAAACTGAAATATATGGAGTTGTTCTTGGTTTAAGTTATTAAAAGCTATTAATAATGCATGATTAGGTACACTGTGGTTATGCACAGTCCAGCTATAGGTGGAACGGTATATACCTTTTATCCAACAAATGGCATGGTTTAAATTCTAAATTTTTGCATGCAATTTCTTTGTTTTATGTGATGTTGATGATTTTCATATTTACTGATTCTTTCATATCAATTGCATTTACTTCTGCTAAAACTGGCATTGGTGATATCTTTTTACTTTCTCAGTTAGCTGCCTTAGTCCTAGATTAGCGATGCCTCTTTGCAGATTCTGACAGTGAGACCTTGTTACTTGTGTTTGTGTCTACATGTTTAATTACTGAACCTGTTAATAACTGTAGGTTTTAATTTTAATTGACTTTCTCGGATTATAAAGATGAATGGATGCTGAGATTCATCAATTCTTTACAGGATCGGCAGGGATTGGATTTACACCTCATGTTATTACAGTTAAGGCTGGAGAGGTATTGATTTCTTCTTCTGGATTTTGAGATTCTTTTACATGAGCAAAATACATTTTCAATAATCTTTTCCCTTGAGATTGTTTTTTTTTTCTTGGATTTCTGTGACATCTGGTGCTTTGTGGATAATATTGTGTTCATCATTTTCTCTTTATAGCTACTATGCTGCTGTAATTTTTATAAGGAAGGAGATAAATGATTTTTGTTTCTCTTTGAGCTTACAAGTATCCGTGCATAATTTGTTACTTGCCTCTTTACTGCTGACTCCTAAGAAATGCGTTATCTAAATCATTGTTTCAAATAAGTGACTACTCAATATACAATTTCTGTACCTTCATTTTGAAATTCCAGTGATTGCACTTTTTATGTTTGGACAATTGTTTAGTAACTTTAGTTAATGGTATTAATTACTTGATACAGTCATGAAGTCAGTATTCTTAGAACATATTTATTATTGTACCACTTAGAATGAATGTTTTATCAACCTTGCTCTCTTCTCTTATTGTGTGAATGATTTCTTATTTTAGAATAATCATTATGGAGCTTCTTGGGTGCTGAGACTTAGCCATTGCTGTAAATAAGGCAGTTTTCCATTAATGCTAATTGGTCATCCAGGTTTGCTGGCACATGCATCGTTTGTTTGAAGATGTATGATGCCCATTTTTTTTCTGAAATTGCCTTAACCAGAGATTTACCACCTACAGAGGATTGGTTATAAACTGAGGACAGTCCTAAATTTTCAAAATTTAACCTGTTGTAATTTGATTCGCAATGATAATCGTAGCCAATGGGATAAGTCTGCTGGTTAAACTCTGTGTTTTTGTGCTGATGCATCTCAGCAATCACTTTTCCTTCCATGTGAATGTCTTTACAGTTATTGTAACCATATAATATCTATATTTGTGAATGCTTGGAGGCCCTAAAGTTCCTTCTGTTCAGTTTTGTTCTTGACCATTTTCATGCAACTTGTAGGTGAACTCTCCCTAGGATGCTTCCTTTTATACAGTTTGATCTTTGTGCCTTCAAATTTAATATCCAAACGGTTAGAGGCTTAAGAAACAAATGATTTTATCGTGCCTTTGATTCTATTTGGCACCATTTCCTATTGTATAAATAGTTTGGTAGTTATAGTGATTTGTTCTAGTCTCTTTAATTCATAGTTTTGTTTTGTTTGGTTAATTCCTTAAGAAAATTGTGCTGTAGTTTTACTATGTTCCATGTTTTGTGTGGGCTACATCTTATGAGTTTTGCGTGGACATTGGTGTAGGAGTTGAAATGATTAATTGGTCAAGATTTTTTTGATGGTTAAGATTGCAGAGATGTTTTATTTAAAAACATTTTTATGGTGGGGTTACAAAATTCAATTTTGCGAGTCAGTCATTATCAGTGTACTATTTATTAAGAAGTTATCCATGATGAATTCTGTTTTACTAGCCAATTTTGACTTTCTTGCCACTTCCAGGATACCTGATTACTTCAAGTTATCAGTAGCCTCTTTACCATAGCTATTGTGTTCAGGCCTTAAGGTCCATTTGGATGGCTATACATGGTGATTGTCCTTTTTATGACCTTGCTTTATTTTGAAGATACCTTATTTTGGGGTCCGTTGATGGAAAAAATGAGAAACTTTCTGGAAGGTTAAAAAAGGGTTTCAGATGAACCTTTTTCAGAAAAACTTGGATCTCCTCTTGGGAGACAAGGAAGTCTGATACAAGTTAGATATACAGAATTCCTTGTTATTCTGCCATTGCTCTAGATCTGTGCAGGTTACTTTAACATATCAATGAAGTTTTCTGTGTTTTCTTTAATTTTTCAATCCAAAAGACCATCTTTGTTGATTGGAATAGAAATTTCTGACTGCTTGTTTCTTCTGTGTATCTTTTTTCTGTTTTCCACCTTTTTATAGATCAAAGAGGGGGTTTCCTTGACAGGGAAATGATTGTAGGTGTATCTGTCTTGCATTAATTTTGCATATATTATGCTTTCTTGGATCACCTTATGTGGATGAGGTGAACCTGTTAGTTGGTTTCACATTTATCTTTTCATATGATTGTCTTACTGCTTCCCAATAGAAAAAAATATTGTACTTCTTACTGTTAACAAATCAAAGCTATTGAATCACATCCTGTTATCCTGTTGATATACCATGGCAAATGAATTTTCCTTATGAATTGTTTGTCTAGTCAAGATCTGGTGCTCCTGGAATTGGTAAATTGTCGACTGCAATGATGGTTCATATAATCTGCTATGATTTTGGACTAAGGAGCATACTGATATGCTGGATGCTTTTCATATGTAATTAACTAATTATATTATCAGGCATGGTGGTAGACGTTTTGTTGCTTTTTCCACCAATTGTAGAACAAAAGTCCAGCATCATTTTTTTTCCTAAGAAAAACTTATTATATCTGATACTGCCTGTGCAATCAAAATTTTTTATTAATGCTAATATTTTCCCACTTGGATTGAAGTTGCAATTAGCAGCGTTTCTATGTCTTTGTAAAGTATTCTATTAGATTTGATCTGATTTTTAAAAATAACTTTGTTATGCCTTAAGATTTTTTTTCTGCACCATGCCTGTATGTTTTTTTCTTTTTTGAGGGGAGCACACCACCCCCCCCCCCCCGCCCTTTCCCCCTCTTTCCTGCACCAACAACAAGTTTGTTTCAAGAAATCCAAAAGTGGTCCCCTATAACCTTTAAGCATCAAACTGCTTACGGCTATTCTGTTTTTATTTGCAGGATGTGTCGTCAAAGATCATGTCATTTTCTCAGCATGGACCACGTGCAGTTTGCATCCTTTCAGCAAATGGTGCTATATCTAATGTGACTCTTCGTCAGGCAGCAACTTCTGGTGGAACAGTAACTTATGAGGTTTGTAACTGTGACTGATTTGGCAATCAATTATTTTCAGTGATTATGGCACCAAATGTAAGCTTATATATTATTATATTCTTGAATTCAAGCTGCTCCTTTACCATTCTGCTGTTAAAACTGATGCATTCAGGCACTCAGGAACCTGTAATTGCTGTTCAACTAGGCTGGTTTTTAGATGATATTCATGCACCTCTTGTTAACAACATTGCACTTCGATAGTGAGTTATGCATGTTTTAGATGTTGTAACAATTTAATAATGATGCTTACATGTTACTTTTTGACATACAGGATACCCATAACTTTTTTTTTTCCATATAATTTGAAAAGAAAACTTGAGCCTGTATTTCCTGAATTTATTCTGTGGATTTATTTTGTTATCAATTTTAGAGGTGTCTTAATTGCTTTTATTTTTTAAAAAAATTCCATATGCAGGGCCGATTTGAGATATTGTCACTATCTGGTTCATTTTTGCTGTCAGAGAGTGGTGGTCAGCGTAGCCGAACAGGTGGTCTGAGTGTTTCCCTGGCAGGCCCTGATGGCCGTGTTTTAGGTGGTGGAGTGGCAGGACTATTAACAGCAGCATCCCCGGTCCAGGTTTCTCTCTCTTTTTACTGACATTGTACGATGAGATCATAGTGTAACATCCTTTAGCATGATTTTTTTGTTAGCTAGCTAATATTTACTGTGGCTTAAGCAATGCTTCATGACACATTCTTTTGTGTGTAAGCTTAGAGTTTTTAAGCTAATAATATTGTTTGATAATAATGAATAGCCAGGTTTGGTTTTACCTGACAGACCATGGGAGATGATAATTCATCATCTAGCCTCATCATGATAACCAGAAGACATCCCTCAAAGCACATTGCTTTCAATATATCATTCCTTGTGGATATTCTGATTTTCATATTCTTTGCTGAGCTGTGCATATTTTATATGGCATGCTAGAATGAAATTTCAAAGGAACCATCTGCAAGTTATCAATTAAGCAATTGATGATATCACCATACCTAAACAAAAAAAAAGAAAGAGACCTTAAATTCCTCATGTCTTCGTTCATGAAACTGTCCTTTGATCAAATGCTTCTTTTTTTCATTTAGCCAAGGAACATCTTATGACGTTATAATGCTACATTAGCCTAACCTAATGCGGTGAAACAAGGTTGTACTGGGGAACTTACCTTTCTATGGGGGTTTAAAGATACATGATATGTAGGTTGTAATAAATTTGAGGTACCATATATGATAGTTTCTCAGAGCTTTTCATAGAAACTTTATTTTACCAGACCACCACCCCCATAAAGTTTTTACACCGTTTATCTTCTCAGTGAAAGCAATTGATTGATTGTTCTCTTGGCAGGTTGTGGTGGGCAGTTTTATAGCTGATGGAAAGAAAGAGCCGAAGCAGATGACTCCTTCAGATCCTGCGTCGGCTCCTGGAAAGCTTGCCCCTGGTGGGACAACGGCTGCCAACAGTCCACCTTCACGAGGCACACTGAGTGAATCCTCCGGCGGGCCTGGAAGTCCATTGAACCAGAGCACGGGCACCTGCAATAACAGCAACCAACAGGGTTTGTCTAACATGCCATGGAAATAACTTATGCTGATGCTACTTGTAATCTTAATTGCAATTGAACCTCTTTTCCTCCCCGTTTTTTTTTTTTTTTTTTTTTTTTTTTTTTTTTGGGTGTAACTTAGCTAGTACTTTTCCCAGTCTTGTATCGGTTTAGAGAGAGACATCTAGTTTTCACGGAGCTCTTGTTCTATCTTTCTAGCTGTATGCTGTTTTATTAATGTATCTGAAGGTGTGAACGGAGATATTCCATGTATTGACAATGTGATCATGTGTGTTCGACCTCCCCATTTTGTCTGTCTAATGACCTTGATGCTTCCTCGTCTTTTTTTTCTTTAAACATTATCCTAACACTAATATATATACATGTACATATACGTGCATACATACAAATAAATAAATAAATATAGATATATATATATATATATATCTATATATATAGATGCGCACTCTGAACTGCTAATAGAGGCGAGCAGCATATTATTGATTGATTATTTGATATTATCTTCAATTGGACCAAAGGCGCGAGCCTAGCTGGGAAGAATGTTGAACCATCCCATGGTTCTTTGCATGAAAGATGATCATATTGTCACTGGAATCTTGATAATGTTCACCCTTAATATTAACAATGGCTAGAATTTTAAAAGTGATATAAATGCTTTTCTGTTTTTGTGTTTTATATGAAGGTATCAAAACCAGACTGACAAGGTAAGTGCTTTTGAAAAATCTTAAATTTAGAAATGCTAGAATATGTAACATGCTGGCGGCAGAAATCAAAATGGATACCGATTGGTGAGGGGAAACATGGTAGGTTTTTTTGTTATCAGGCAAGGTTTTGATTACTTCGGAAAAGTAGGTACCAGAGGCGGCAAAAAAAATGTGACCTCAATATATACCAAAAAAAAAAAAAAAAAAAAAAAAGGGTAAGTACCAGATCTCCAGGTTGCTCTATCATGTAATCTAACCTTGCCGCCCTCCAAATAAGCATAGCTCTTGGAGAGGTGAATAATAAAACATGCTCAACGATCTCCATCTTCACATTACATGCTGGGCAAGAGGGTCGAAACTGATATCCTCTAGCAGAGAGGAGCATTCTCATAGAAAGATGCCGCCATGTAACTTTCCACATGAACAAAGCCACCCTAAGGTGCACCTCTAAAAACCAGGTCCAGCCAATGTAATGAGTTATATGTTGCCCTGCACTATACATAGGATACAAGTCTGACAAGAGAGCTCTGGGCACAATCAACAACATTCAAACACAAACATCAGCACAAGGATGGATCGAAAGGATAATAGAAAGGACCCTAGCTCTCATAATACCTCAAAAAATCCGGATGACCAGAGAAAAATTCCAGTGAGAACCCTCACCAGACAAAAGGCCAGCAACTATCCTGATGTTATGAAGATCTATAGTAATAAAAATTGGCCATCGGACTAAGAAAACATCCGAGATCCAAGGATCATCCATAAAACTGATCAGTCTACCATCCCCGATAACCTACCTCATCTAAAAAATAATAGTAAGAGCTCTCTAAGCCATCCTCTCTCCACATGATAGAAAAATGCCAGAAAGTATTCAGACACCATCCGTCAACAAAGAAAGGGATCCATACCGCACTCGCATCAAAAAAAGTTCACAAGCTCTCTGAACCCAACATAAGTCTCGTAATGTGCTTCACTATCAAGACCTCCCTTGTCACCATCGGAAAATGAATACACAGCTCATCATTCCAAATCAGCTAACTATACTCCACCTCAAGTAAACTCCCTGATGAGAGATAGAAGAAGATCAAAAGAATGAGCGAATAGTTTATTCCATTCTGAGGATGATCTGCTTGGAAACAATAACATTAGATGGTAAAAAAAAATTGATAGGTTAACCTTGATCGTCTGTCCTCTCTTCATGTATTTGCAATCTGTTCTTTGATTGGCAGATATAAAGCTGCCGAACAATGAAAAAATGTTATATATCAAGGAATATCCCATGCTTGCACAACACCATCATCAAACAAAGAAAAACGACCAATCAGAATGAGCACTGATAATGGTGCAATCTGTTGCGACGCAACTCATTAATCATAAAATGTTTGCATTGGGCATTTTAAGAAGTGATCCATTAGAAATTCGAAAGATCACAATTGATCAATTAGAAACTGGAAAGAAAATCACAATCCACAGTAAACTCTATTTATTTAACTCAATTTATTTGTGCAGCCCATGAAAATAAAACACCAAAAAAGCGAATAGTTTTGATGACCATCTTGGGAAGACATCGTAAGATATCCATCACAAACCAACCACACAAAAGTTCTCCAACCCTGAGAAGAAGAAAGATCACTTGAGTCAGGTTCAATCTAAACATTATCAACTAGGCTGCATGATCCTCATTTAATCAAAATACAAACTACTAAACAAAATTAGAGAATGGAGATGGAGTCTCCAAAGGCATCTGACAAAAATAGTAATTGCACAAAGAAGATTAGCATGACCCTGAATGATTGTCCTGGCTGTGCAAATTCAGCTTGTACTCAATGCTTGATCTTCATAGAATTTGGGAACATAAAACTTGGTTGACCACATGCGCATTGGAGCAGCAATAGCTGCTAAATAAGAAAACATACAATGACATGTATATTATCATGCACACATCTTTGGTTACCAAATGGAACTAGAAGAGGGATTCCAAGATGCACATGTTGAAAAAGGAAATAAATAAAAATGCACACAGTATCTTTGCCAATGGAAGCTCTACGAAGTTCAGAGGTCTGCTTAGTTAGCTGACCTTGTTTCACCAAACAGCAAACTTACAATTTCAACAAAATATTGTTCCAAAGAGAGAATGTTCAAATGCTTAGCAGCAATATCAAAAATTTTGGATATCATAATTTATTCAGAATAAAATTGAAATATTTATCAAGAAATGACATTTTGGTAGATCTTCTTCTTTTATTAATATTCTAATTAGAAAATTGAGGATGTAACATGTTCAGTGAAGAAGCAAAGTTGGTTCAAACATCAGAGGCAACAACTCTTCTTCCAGTTATTGTGTGTCAGCCTCACGAACCTTCACTTGGTATTCTCTTGTATTAGAATGTGCACATCTGTCACCACTGGGTTTATTGCGCTTATCAAATACTTTGTTCAATCCTTTCCATGTTATGTTGCAATTTCCCTCCCATTCCTCAAGCCTACTTACAGGTCAGAGCCACCCCCCTTAAGAGGTCTGTTGACGTAGGTTAATTTTTGTACACTTCATAGTTCATTCTCTAATCTTGGTTTCCTATTTACCACGTCTCAGCATTTCAAATACCATGGTTTATTAGATTCATGTTGCATAAAAAAAAGCAGCTGTTATAGGCTAACTTCATGATTTCCACCTAACTGTTTAGTTTCTACTCCCCATTTGAGCTTTGTGACCCTCACACTGTTGGAGCCTAGACACGGGCGCACGTGCATGTGCACACACAGATACACACACGTTACATGTATGTGCAAGTGTATATGTATATACATATATATATTTTTTTGAAAAAAAAACTATACAAGGATTACCATCTTACCACATGCCAATCAGTTGTCACCATGGTACCATATGCATAAATCATCCATGAATTAGGGTAAACACTCTAATGAAGTCTTCTTTACACACTTTACATCACAAAATTTATTTAAAATAACATAGTTTTTTAATTAAAAAAATCAAGAAATAAAAAGTTTTTTAATTAAAAAAATCAAGAAATAAAGTGTCTTTCTTCATCTTATCTTTATTGTGACCATCTCCTAATATTTTATCAACAAAATTTGTTCCCTCGTTCTTTCCTAGTTCATTAATTTTTTAAGCAGATTTCCTTCTTCACATGCAATAAATTCTTCAATCAAATTATTGGTTCAAGAAAGCAGTTATTTTAAATATATGTTAATCTTAAAGTCCATCAAGTAGTCCTTAAAAACTAAATCAAGAAGCATAAATACATGACAAAACATTTCTATAAATTATCCATCATTATGACCAACAAGCCCATCATGACTATTTGAGTCAGATTTATGAAAAACTTATATTAACATTTTAACATTTACAGATAAGTCATCCAACATGGGTAGAAACTCATACATTTTAACAAGTTGACGATTATAGATGAAAAAAAATCTTTAACGATTAGAAGGACATTTGCGGCCTTGTCAGACAAACAAACTTGCAGCATGATGTAGTAAAGCAGCCATGTTTAAGATCAAGAGACCTTCAAGTGAATTCAAAACTCTCAGCATATCATCATTCCTCGATGTGAATGGCAGAGAGCTTAGAGCTATGTATGTGAAAAAAAATCAAGGAGAAGAGATCTTTATCCTTTTTCTTCAATTTTTTTAAAAAAAAATTTCTACGCATGCCCTTGTGTCTTTGTCCAAAATTTTACCCTCATCCCTGATTTTATGCATCAAATAGATAAACCAGCCGTGCTCTCCGGACAGAATATGCCCCCCACACCATCTTAAGGACAGAAGCAACCATCTTTTTGCACTTTCCTGTACATGGGGTTCAAATATATGTTGGCTGGCAATCAACCATGAATATTAATGATCAGGATTTGGTTTGTCTTCATACATAGAGCCTAACTTTGGCAGATGCCAAGAGTCATCCACAGAAAGGCATTTCTTACTGCGCCCTAAAGTTTTTCCATGTACTTTCATCCCTATATTTCTAGGTATTCTTACTGCTAAGCTGTCACGCCCCGAATCCAGCACCGGAATCAACTACATGACCGGCCGCATAACCCTAGATATCATCCTAGGGATCATGCCAGGCCTATCATTCAATTCAATATCTAAGCAGTGGTAAAGAACAATTTTCACTAATTATTTCTAGAATTTTTCATAAAGGTTAACAGACATGTAGATAAAATTTAACTAGAATTTAAGATAAAACATAAACTAAGGGATTAACACCTAAACCCTAGTTTCTCACACATTGGTCCCAAAGTCCGATTGATCTTCCGAATCTATAACAAAAATATAGAAAAACAGGGGATGAGCTATATGAGCTCATTAAGTTATCAACACCTCTAATATATACATAAATATGATAACAACAAATTGCAAACATATACAAATCATACATTACAGAACAACCAGCTCGCCATAAAATAAAATGCAACATCACATTATATGGTATGCACATTCAATTACAGATAACACGACTATGGATGGCCAACCATTTACTTTACTCTCCTAGTCCCTCTGACTATGGCCACGATCGACCCGTGCCTAGCCCCGAAAGAGACTAGAGTTTTGACTACACATACTGCACATCAATCATGTACCAGTGATCGCCTCACTAGAGGCCCAAAAGAAAACTAACTTGAGGCCCAAAAGAAAACTAACTCTGATATCACACGAAAAAACATGCATCCTCAGCATGTGCCAGCAACTACTACACATGACTAAAAACAGAAAAAGCAATTAGCTCCTGACTACACATACCGCACATCGATCATGTATTAGTGATCGCCCTACTGGAGACCCGGAAGGAGACTAAGTTCTCATGTGATCATAGTCGGACTAGAAAGCAACAACACCAACACACATGAATGCAACCCAATGCAGATCAAACTATACCACACATATGTAACATTGCACAACAATCATAACATATTTAGCATGTAATACTAGAGATCAAGATAACTTACCTGAAACTGATTCTATCAGGAACATGCTACTCAATTATAGATCCTCGATACTCCCATACTGATCATAATGATCGCCCTACTGGAGGCCCGGAAGGAGACTAAGTTCTCATGTGATCATAACCGTACTAGAGAGCAACACCACCAACACACATGAATGCAACCCAATGCAGATCAAACTATACCACACATATATAACATTGCACAACAATCATAACATATTTAGCATGTAATACTAGAGATCAAGATAACTTACCTGAAACTGGTTCTATCAAGAACATGCTACTCAACTCTAGATCCTCGATACTCCCATACTGATGATGGCTCTGATAAAATAAGTTAAATAATTTAACCTGAACAGTAAGGACAAAAAAAATAAGATAAAATATTTTTCGATCCGATCTAGGATTAGGTTCGATCTAGATATCTATTTAGGTCTAGTTGATAGAAATCGAATTAATCAACAAGAAAACAATTTAAATACCCAAAATTTATTTATTTATTCTTTTTCTTCTCTCTCCTCTTCTTATCTCCTCTTTCTCTCTCTTCTCTCCTCTTTCTCTCTCCTCTCTCTTTTTTTTCCTCTCATCTTTCTCTTCTCATTCTCTCTCCTCTGTCTCTCCTCTCTCCTCTTTTCCTCTCTCCTCCTTTCTTTTTCTCTTTTTTTTAATTTCCTCCATTTTTTTCTTTTATTTCCTTTTTATTTCCTCCTTTCTTTCTTCCATCTCTTCTCCCGAACTCCCTGTTCCTCCATGGCTCAACCGAATCGACCTCCCCACGGTTGCCGGTAGCGACCAAGGGAGGTGGTCATTGGGAGGAAGGGTGGTGGACTGGAGGTGGATGGCGATGCGACCACCGACGAGGTACAGTCCAAGGCAAACCAATCCAAAAGAATCAACCAAAACCAGATTTAATCCCCCCAAAAACAACTGAAAAAAAAAAATAAAACTTACCGGCGTCGAAGGGGCTCTCCATCACTCACCGGAGAGGAGGAAGACTGTGGAACAGGGTCGATCATGCACCTAGAGACGGGGGTTTTAAAAAGGAAGAACGAGGGAGTTTTTCCTCGTCGTACGGGATGGAACCTCGATCGACCAGGAGTCCCAACCTTCCACGATGCTCCACCGACCATCTCCGGCACTCCCACAACTCCCCTCCGCACTTTCCGACGATGGTTTCGATTGAACAAACATCTCTTGTTCAGCCTCTCCATTCTTTTTTTTCGGTTTTTAATTTAAAGTCGGCATGCCTTGTTGACTTCAGCCCAAAACGGCCCCAAAAGCCGGGGTTCCACATTCTCCCCTCCTACAAAAAAAAAATTCGACCTCGAAATTTTTTTAAAAAAATCTAAGTCTTTCGAAACTCAGATATACGTAATCCAATACTCACAAGTACCAGCTCACCACAAAATAAAATGCAACATCACATTATATGGTATGCACATTCAATTACAGACGACACGATTATGGATGGCCAACCATTTTCTTTACCCTCCTAATCCCTCTGATTATGACCACGATCGGCCCGTGACTAGCCCCGAAAGAGACTAGAATCCTGACTACACATACCGCATATCGGTTATGTGCCAGTGATCGTCCTACTGGAGGCTCGAAACGAAACTAACTCTGATATCATACGAGAAAACATGCATCTTCAACATGTGCCAGCAACTGCCACGCATGGCTAAAAACAAAAAAGGCAACTAGCTCCTCACTACATATACTGCACATCGGTCATGTGCCAGTGATCGCCCTACTGGAGGCCCGGAAGGAAACTAGATCCTCGTGTGATCATAGTCAGACTAGAGAGCGACAACACCAACAGACATGAATGCAACCCAATGCAGATCAAATTATACCACACACATGTAACATTGCATAACAATCATAACATACTTAGCATGTAATACTATAGGTCAAGATAACTTACCTGCAACTGATTTTATCAGGAACACGGGACTCAACTCTAGATCCTCGATGCTCCCATACTGATGATGGTTCTAATAAAATAAGTTAAATAATTTAACCTGAATAATAAAGACAAGAAAATAAGGTAAAATATTTTTTGATCCAGTCTATGATTAGGTTCGATCTAGAAATCTATTTAGGTCCGGTTAATAGAAATCGAATTAATCAATGAGAAAACAATTTAAATACCCAAAATTTATTTATTTATTCTTTTTCTTCTCTCCTCTTCTTCTCTTCTCTCTCTCCTCTCTCTTTTTTTCTCTTATCTTTCTCTTCTCATCCTCTTCTCTTTCTCTCTCCTTCTCTCTCCTCTTCCTCTCTTATTCTCTCTCCTTTCTTTTTCTTTTTTTTTAATTTCCTCCTTTTTTTTTTCTTTTCTTTCCTTTTTTTTTCTCCTTTCTTTCTTCCATCTCTTCTCCCGAACTCCCCTGTTCCTTCCTGGCTCGACCGAACCGACTTTCCCACGATTGTCGGCAGCGACCATGGGAGGTGGTCACCGGGAGGAAGGGTCGATGGATCGGAGGTGGACGGCGATGCGGCCATTGGCGAGGTACGGTCCAAGACAGACCAATCCAAAAAATCAACCAAAACCAGATTTAATCCTCCAAAATAACTGAAAAAAGAAATAAAACTTACCGACATCGAAGGGGCTCTCCATCGCTCACCGGAGAAGAGGAAGACGGTGGAACAGGATCGATCGTGTGCCCTAGAGACGATGGAAGGGAAAATTTTAAAGAGGAAGAACGAGGGAGTTTTTCCACGTCATATGGGATGGAATCTCAATCGACCATGAGTCCCAACCTTCCACGATGCTCCACCGGCCATCTCCGGCACTCCCACGACTCCCCTCTGCACTTTCCATTGATGGTTTCAGCCGAACAAACATCCCCTATTCAGCCTCTTCATTCTTTTTTTTTTCTTTTTTTTCCCGGTTTTTGAGCTGAAGTTGGCATGCCTTGCCGACTTCAGCCCAAAACGGCCCAAAGGCCGGGGTTCCACATTAGCATATTCAACTTGCACGCAGAAAAGCATCCTTTGATGCGATATTTGCTTTTTCATAGGCTTTGCAGAATCTTTTAGCCGTGTTCAAGATGCAACAGGAATCGTCGACTTGACTTAAAACGAAAGTGCGAGATCGCAAACACAATCAAAGGTACCAAGGATCAACTAAACATGTTAGCCATGCAATAATAATCATAAAATTTATTAGAAACATCATTATCTATTCCTGAAAAATCTATTTACATCGTAACTAAAGTTCACCCTTTGAGATTGATCTAAAGCCTCAAATCCAAACCAGAAGAACACAGATAAATTAAAATGGAAGAACGACGCATTCCAAAGATGTACCACTGAAAGATGAAAATTTAATCAAAGATCATGTTAGGCACGAGGACAAAGGCTAGGATGTCTAGCGGACCTGGGTCGATAAGATCAGAAATCAATGGCCGCCAGCGGCGTGCTTCTGCTGGTGCTCGAGGTGGCGGCGCTCCTCGGGGAGGGCGACGAGGTACGAGAAGATCATGCCGCCGATGCAGACGTGGAAAAGGGGCTCGACGGAGCTGGTCTCGATGTACTTCTCAATGTAGCGGTCCACGGCCTGGTCGGTCGTCTTCTTGATGTGCTCCCACGTAAGCTTCGGCTTCAGATAGCCCGGGAGATCCCTCACCCTCATCCCCTTGATCTCGTTATACAACGTTCTCATCGCCATGGCCGCCCGCTCCGAGCTCCCCTGACCCTAACCCTAGTTCGAGATTTCCCCTCTTTTTCGTCGACGGAGAAAAAAAAAGACCCGGATCGCTCGGTGGGGACGCCGAATCGATAAAATGGACGGAGTCCATCTCCGTTTCATACTTCCCAGGCACGTGCATAGCACGGGGACACCATATTTAATGGAGACAAATAAAAACTATATGCTCAATTGCTCAACCTATCTGTACCATTTTCAGGGCAGCAAGCCCGCTTGACCCAGGGATGGCGATGAATTGATGCATGTCCAGATTCAAATTCAAATATTCAATATATTATTCAAACTTCATTCAAATATTATCGGGATTAATTTTTTTTTATCCAAATTCATCTCAATTGAGTATTGGATAATCGGGTTTACTCGATCCAAACCCAACTAAATCATATTAAATATTTTTTTATTTTTATCAACTTTAAAATCATCTATAATTTTATAAATTATACGTATATTAAATAAATAAAATTTAACTATATTTTTAGTTCAACGGTAGTTAATTTCATATTCAATCAAAATTTATATTATGAAGTTGGTAAACAATTAATTATGATCTTGTTTTGAATTCATCTCGAATATAATAGGATGAAAAAAAAAATTCTAATATATATATATAATGATTAGGATATAGAGTTCAAGTATTTTAAAATTTAATAACTAATAATTATAATTAATAAATTATATATATATTTAAATATTAAAATAATTCAGGTCGGATTCGGACTGGATATATATCTATCCAGTCCTGGCCCAAATCCAAAGTTAAGCATTCGAGTTTTACTCAAACCCGGTCCAAATCCAGTCAAAGCGTTGACTACCCGGTCCAATCGAGTCGGGCCAGGTCAGGTATCCATGAATTTGGATTTTATTGCTATCCCTACTTGATCCCGATAAAAACAGACTCGCTTTACAAAAAAAAAAAAAAAAATCAGACTCGGGTTACGTTTGGGTCTTGATTTCATAATCAAAGACACAACTATCGGTGGATCAGGTTGGTTCGGATGGGGCACATGAGGCAAACTTTAACACCAATAATTTTGACTATTGGTCAACATTGTATCTAATCCAAAATGTTTAGTTCCAGTCCGAGACAAAGTTCGATTGTGTCTACAATTTAAGTCAAGCATTTAACGGTCTTTTTTTTTAATGAAAAAAAATATTAATTTATATCAAAAAATATTAAACTACTTAAAATTTTAAATAAATTTAAAGAGAGACTAACTTAAGCATTAACTTTCTCATATATATATATATATATATATATATATATATATATATATATATATATATATATATATATATATATATATATATATAAATATAATTTGATCGAAGGAAATGAATATAATCAACACAATAAAAAATGAATATAATCAACAACATAAGTTTACAAATAGTTTTTTTAATTTGATCACTGTAATTTAGAAGGCCACGTCCACCTTCACAGTTTTGTATACTAATAGGATGTCGTAATGGTGAAGGGATAACCCTGCCCTTCACAGTTGGTACACCGTATATTTATACATGCATACATACATACAAATATATATATATATATATTTGCTTGTTAGATTATTAACCTCCTTTTCTTCCATGCCTGAGTTATGCTGGTGAAAATTGTTGAATTTAAGCAAACAACAGCATGCTTAGATGGGAAACAGAATGTGTGACTGAATTACCCAGAGTATTCTTAAATTTGATCAGGGTGGTATACATTATTTACTGAAAAAAAGATAGGTAACATGATTCGAGAAGGTTATTTACAATAAACAACAAAATATAAGATACGTAATTATGTGCATGAGTGAAGTCCATACATGCACATGAGCCCTTGCTAATTGGATTGCTTTTATTTAGTTATAGATTAATATGGATGCCATCCTTTGCCAGACGGAGATGGGTGGGAGGCATCTCATTTCATCTCGAGGTCAAGAAATGGTCTAATCCATTGCCAGTTATCACAATCTCTTTGAAATATCCAATCTTTTGTTATACCCATCGACCAATCTAAGATTTTTTTGGATAGATCCTCTATTTGTGCCCCAAAATGCATGCTCTTGCCCTTTCTTTCTTGCTAATATTATAGATCGAGCACTTGCAAATTCATCAAGCTTAGATATCTTACTGGCTTATTCTGTTCGCTTGGATTTCATGGGATGCATCCGAATGTGGTGGAATTCGAGCTGGATGTTTTATTTATTAATCCCTATAAGGCCTAATACAAGCGGAGTAAGATAAATAGGATAAAGAGGCAGCTTGAAGATTCCTAACACAACATCATGAAGATAAATGTTTGTTTGGTATTGTTGCTGATCTCGTGTTTTTCGTTTCTCTACGGATTAGCAACATGGTACATGGAGATTGATTTGAAGATGACGACTGCATAAATTTTTCTGATATTCCTTGCTTTTATTTTCACTCTTTTTGAAAGCAATAGATCTTTGCTACCAAAAACTCTTTACATCTCACAAACAATTCAAAGAAACAAGAGGGTTTCGTCCTACATGTTGTTCGGTCTAGTTCGTTTTCTTCTCAGGTCTTTGAAAACAAAAACAGAAAACAAAAGCTATACCAAACGGTCCCCAATATTCTAGGTTTCTGATGGACATATCTGGGAAGTGCTTATTCGTTGAATCTTGTATATGGTTGCATAGCAAACATTTGATAAGTGTCTCAGCAGAAAGTTCTTTTAATTTTGGCCTCTTTACATTTGGAATTGGGTTTCCAATTTGATGATGAAGACATTTTCTCAAAAAATATTTGATGATAATTAAAGCAGGGCTTATTTAAATTAGCATGCCATATGTTCAATTGCTTCTCTTTTTTTTTTTTTTTTGCATCAAGGAAAGGTAGAACTGAATTGCATCTGAAAAAGAGAAGGATCATGATATATAAACAACACATTTTCTCAACTGGTATGCACAATTATAATATCAATGCAGGTAGCATAATGGCAGTGTCATGGAAGGGGTGATGGACGCTCCTTATTTCTGCCTGATGCTGTAAGTGACATGTGGCCTTATAGAAGTCTCTTGTTATGGTTCAATATATTGGTTTTCCCCACAGAATTTTGACTTATCAAAGGACAAGAAAATTGAGAGACCTGCCCACATGATCTTTTTATGTGGTGATGCACTGTATTACACTAAAGTGTCATAAAAATTCATCTTACACAGATTTGTTCCACATGATCTGTAGAATACTTTCAGCCAATTTCTGCATCTCTCTGTCCCCCTTCTGGCCTCTCTCACTCTCGACTCTCTCTCTCGCATCTAAATGTGTGTGCGTGCATTCAAAACTCTTTCTCTTTTGCTTTAGTGGTTCTACAAAATTCTACCACTAAATGTCCCCTTTCTCCTTTTCAGCGTTATGCTAGCATGTAGAGGTGGTTCTATGTGGCAGATATATTTTTTCTAATGGATTTTGATTTTGGAGTTCTTGATACCTTTTTGAATCATTTGATCCCTGGATCAACACCAGATAGATGGGATAAGGCTTTTTTGCAGGTGAGTTTTAGTACTTATTTTGTATCCTACAAATAGATCTGCAAACTTCTCCTTCTTCTTTCTTTCTTTTCCCTTTTCCTTTTTTTTTTCTGGTAGAAGAGATGTGCAAATATCAAAGGCTACAAGCTAATATGATTCTCTTGTTTCAGGATGTTGCATCAGAGATTGTGACATTATGACAACAAAGACCAGATGCTGTTTGAATTCTTTCTGCAAGTGGTGGTGTTTCTAAAGTGACCTTCCATCAGACCATGACTTCTGCGGAGACTATAATTTATGAGGTTTGAAGTTTTAGAATTGCAATTGACATGTTGAAAATTAATTTCCTGTGGGCAGCCTCTTAAACATTCATTGTTCTGAATTTAAGCTATCTGATGTCCCTTTTCTACTTATCTTTTTTCGTTGGTCTATTCACCTATATATGTGTCATCATGCATATAGGCATGCTACTAAATAGTAAAATATCGATTCTTTCTTTGAGTAGCACTGTTTTGATGGGTTGATAACCTTCTAGAATCTGAAATTTTTTGTGTTACCCGCTTACATTTTGTCTGGCAAGTTCCTGTTCTCGGTGGAACAATCAATTGCTCATTGCAGGTGGTCTTGGGTTTATTGCTAAGGGCAGAGAAGTATTCGACAACTCAAAACAGATGCCTCCTGCAGATCCTGCATCCGCACATGCAACAGTTGCTGCACCAGTTGGCGCAATGTTTTCCAGCAATCCACCATTACAAGGCATGGTGTTCTCTGGCACTTCTGTGAGTTCTCCTGCGGTCCTTTGAGTTTGGTCCTGCAAAGCACTCGCATTTGAAATGATAATCAGCTGGCTGTTGAAATGCCATGAAGATGACTGCCTCTTAAAATGTTAATACAAGCTTGTTTACCTAAGGAAACCACAGCTTGAGTTCAATAAAAATACTGAAAAATTCAAATTTCTTACAAATAAAATTTTGATTTTTCAGCCTTCAAATTTTAAGTTTTTGGGTTGGATCACAATTTCAACTTTTATATTCTAAAGTATTTCTTATAAATTACAGGCTTATAAATGGTATTTTTATCAAACATTGTTAGAAACCACAAATCTAATAAGGAAAACCATATATTTAGTCTCCAAAGTACCTCACCCTAAAATAGACTAATCAACCCTTAGCTTCAAAGGAGATATTCAAGCGTTTCACAGACAGTTACATATATATTCCTCTTATGTAGGGGGTAAATTATTAGAATTCCATAAGCCTGCTAGGCACTTGATGTGACATGGAGGTGAGAAATTATAATTTTGTGTCAAAAACATGGCAAATATATCTTTATTTGTTCATTTGCCAAATCAGCATTTGTAGTAGATTAATTCATATTGAATGTACTATGACTTTTTTATGATTGTTTAATTCATTAATTTCCAGTAATTTGAACTTTATAATTAAGGTTTTTCTCAAATATTACAGGCTTATAAATCTTATTTTTTTCCAAAAAATGGTAACACCCACAAGTCTAGTAAGGAAAATCATGTATTTAATCGCCTAAGCAGCTCACCTAAAATAGGACTTGTCAATCCTTGGCTTAAAGGAGATTTTCATATTCAAGTGTTACACAGACATTTACATATATATTCCTCTTACGTATGTGGTGGACCTGGTGGTTTATTAGAAGTCCATAAGCCTGCTAGGCATTTGATGTTGCATTGTGAAGGATTATATTTTTATGGCAAAAACATGGTTATTGCTGCCCAGTAATATGCCAAATGTATTTTTTCTTTTTTCTTTTTTCAAATTGGTGTTAGTAATAGTCTCTTTCATATTGAATGCACTATAATCTTTGGTATGATTCACTAATTCCTTGATTTCCAGTAAGCTAATTAGATTTCAATTGTGAATGCACATATATTGTTTTTAAATGTTGTTTTCAAATTTTCATTGCAGATTATGTGAAGTTTTGTATTAAATTACAAACAAGAAAGCTTTGGTACATATTGAATTGGATGACTAGGGCATTTTAAATCAGTATATTTGCTGTATATATACAAAAACATAGTACTAGAACAATAAAACATAAGAAAAAAAGACCAAAAACACAAACCTAAAGATCAAAATAGGCCGAATGAAGGGTGTACTGGCTATACCCAAGTGCGTCATTTGGTATCTTTGGTCAAAATGATATTCTAATCTATGATCTTAAGTAAACCAGAAAAGCATATTGGAAACTGATGTTGGTAGGACCTGCGTATTGACAATGGTATGCAATATAGAGGAAGTATTATATGGAATTAAACTTGCATTAAATCTGCCATTACAGGAGTAAAGGTTTTAATGAAAAGAAATCCAAATACAAAAACTTTGATTATTGAACTTTTCAACCAAAAAATCAGAAAGATTTATAATTATTTTAAAATTAAATATTATATAACATTATATGCATATATCTAGTGTCTTTGTGCAAATGATGCTGATTATGTTTGCTTTGATTTTGATGGATGTGCTTCATCTTTCCTAATATCGAGATATCTATTTAAGCAAACCTTTTGTGTTTAATATTCAAATGTCTTGAAGTGCATCTAAATATTAGTTTATAAAGAAAACTCTATTGCGACATATTAAAGCTTGGTTTTTATTTCGAAGGATAGGGTCTACAAGAGGTGCCGCATTAATTTTATTTTGTGGGACTCGTACTGAGAGAGAGAGAGAGAGAGAGAGAGAGAGAGAGAGAGAGAGAGAGAGAGAGTCCCTTTTCTCTTATCTTTACTTGCCTCTCACTCTTTTTACACGTGCATAGCATGTGCATGAAGCTGATGTTGGGCCACCAATATGAGTGTAAACCTAGTCTTTTAATACCATATGTGGGTCATTGGTTTATTAAGGTTTGAAAAGCCAAATTTGCACCTGATGGTTCATAAGACCATAAGCTGAAGTCTGAACAAGTTTCCGAGAGTTGAACAAGTTTGGGGGAGATAGGGCACTTTCTGTGTTTTAAATATACAAGAGAAGAAAAAAAACATCTATGCCTCATTGGCTTTCTATGAAATCTAGCATTCTTTCAACTTTTTCTTTTAATAAAATCAATTTTCAAATTATACATATGCTTTCTCATGCATATGTATAGTTTCAAAAAAAAATAAAGCATGGACTAGTGATATGTCCTTTTGTTATATTGAAGAATTAGTAGGCATGAAAGGAGATAAGAGAGAAGAATTTTTCCTTTTTTAAATATGTATTTGCTCTTGTATATTTACTTGTGAAAATGAAAGGACCATTCTTTAAAAAATATTAGCGGATGAGGGAAGGCAAAAAGTTTAAAAGATACAGAATACCATTCAGTCAGACAGGAGCATATCTGAGCATATATTTTTCAGGTAAGGAGTGATGCATGTATTTAATATTTTCCATTATTTTTATTATTTTACAGGAAAGCAATTTTGTCATACTTCGATTTTTATGTGTATTTATTGTAATAGAGTTCTCTCCTATGTGTTGCACAATTGAAAGGGGAGAGATCTTACACTTTCTCATGTTCTCTATCTGAAGCTTTGGCGGCTTTGACAAGGTTAGGGTGTCTTCCTTTTCCTCTTCCTCTTCTCATTTTTTCCTTGTTCCTCGGTCTTCTCCGTCCAAATATTGGTGGAATTCATGCATATTGAGGTAAAATTCAGGATAAAAAGAATTTTTTTGGATGACCCGGCTTTTGAGCTTCATAGTTTTCTTTACCTTTTTTTTGCTCTATCTTGATTAGAGTTTGGTTTATTCTAAATATAATTTACAGCCATGTCTAATATTTCTTGTACTGAAACTTACATATTGATTCCATTTTTGTAACTTCTGGATATAATTTTGAGCATGGTCCAAACACAGCCTCCAATAAACAACATGGAAATGATGTCCCATGGAGGTGGTGCTGCTATTTATAGACCAATTGGTGGCAACTACAAGCTACGCACTAGAGTACCAATGAAACGGAAGCGTGGACGGCCAAGGAAATATAATCCTGACCAGAACATGGTGTTTGCCATCGTCCCCATATCAGTGGCTCTTTCCGGCCCATCTGGTGATGATGGAAGGTTTTTTCCTTCTTCCAGTATAGCTTCAACACCCTTATTAGAGGCTGAGAAGAATGATAGTGATGAACAACTAAGTAAACTCAATTCTCTCTTTTTATTTATGTTTTGGGCTTTATATATTGCAATAAAAATTTAAGGTTGGGCTCTTGTCATAGCAACAAGGTGATCTCTATTCAGGTTAGTGGGTTTGATGATCTTAGTTATTTATGCATGGAAAATGCCTGCTATCAGATGTGCACACAAAAAATTCATTATGCCCATTACTTTTTAATTTGATGGCTCCATGATCCACCAACCATCCCATGTTTGGCAAGAAATACCATGAATTGCACCAATCCCTTCTTGCCACATAGCAAGTGGATTGTTTGTGTGCACATGAGGGTAGCCCTGTAGCATTACTCTTTAAGCATATATTTATTTTGGACATGAGAGAAAGATGTGATCTTGGTAATTGGTGAGGGTTGGAAAAGAGAGTCTACCATGTCAGAAGGGCAAAGAAAAGCTGTTTTGTTTCTGTTTAGACTTTGGTGGATTAACATGCTAGAAATGAGATGTGGCAGAATTACTAGTTTTGTTATTTGTGTGGTTTTTACAATTGTTTCAGAAAAAATGTAAAAAATATTCTTCTAATTGAAAATTTATTCTTTTAATGTTGAATGTTTTGGGAAGTTATAACTGTCAAAAGTTAGTTCTTTTTCTCCAGGGGATGTTATGGTTTGAACACTTTGAACTTTGGCCCAAAGCTTTTTGAGTATTTTTTTTGTCCTTTCTTCTTGTTTAATTTGGTGCTGATTGTTTACTGGATTTACTATATACTGTAACATCTGTCCTTATTTTAAAGAAATTGAAATTTCATGCTGGCTTTGTTGTTCAAGATGCATCTTCTGTCATCTCCATTTCAATTAAAGGTATCATCTCAGATTTTGAGAAAAGAGCTTTTATTATTTGTGTTTGATTATGTACATCCAATGATCTTCTTTGCATTGTACATATAACGTTGCCAAAATATCCTATACCTTTTGACAAAATTTATATGTTACAGTATATTATTAATACTTACAAAGAAAATCACCGCAGGATCATCTGGAACTGGATTTATCTCGCATATCATTAACCATTGAGGTTGGACCGTTGGAGAGGTTTGATTTTTCTTTTACAAAAATGAGACTTTTTTATATGTTTATAATGCATTTTACCATAATTTCTTTTTGTAAAATACTGTCTTGGGATTTATTGGTTTGATGATTTTGGAATATTGCCCTTTTTAGAGTATATACCTACACAAGAGTTCGTTATGAAAGAGATATTTTACTAATTTTGCCTCCTTGTTCATGGGAGCTATTGGAGGCCTCTAGATATTATTTGTTTAGTGGTTATTAGTTGTGCCAAAAAATACTAAGTATAACTGCAAGTTTATTTCACCACCTTGAAGTTACAAAGTATTGTATATCTTTCTATTGTTAGCAAGAATCATTTCTAAGTAATGTTTTTAGTGAGTTAATCAACGAATACAATCAGATCCTTAAGAAGACTGGTATGGTTAATGCATCCTTGCAATAAATTTGCTATTCTACATGATTGACCTTTAAAGAACAACTATTGTTGTAATCTTCTCTTCTCTTGTAATCCTATCTCAATTTAATTGTGATAATTGGTAAATTGATCCATAATAGGACATTTTTGTTATTCCTCAATCTCATGAATCCAATGCGTATAGGTCTCAATTTATAACATTTTTCCTCAAGTGAAAGGTTCTCAATCATCTACTACCTATGATGTCTATGTAGCAACTACAACCTCACCCAAAAAGGCTACCTTAAAGGTTTTACTTGGATCCTTTGGCCTTATATAAGTTCCAAGATCTACTCAGCACCGTGTCCTTGTTAAGCTAGGGGTCCAAAATCAATGTAAATCAATTACAAATACTTTAATCAGCTCATGGTGAACCTCAAAAAGATTCATGTTGCAGTATCCCCTGGTCACACAATAGGCTGTGGGCTAGCTTTGCTTTGTTTCCATTTATAAATATCCAGCACTTCATCCAAAAAGGCTTGCTAGAAGGTATTATTTGGTTTTCTCAACTCTATATAAGTATCCAAGATGTACTTGATGCACAACCATTGTAGGAATAAACATACACCTGCACGGGTCTTTGCATTCTTTCTTTCAGTGTTTTATCTTAGTCAAAATATCATTAACAATTTGCAAAATCCTTCATGTCAGCATATAGTATGGATTATATCTAAACAGGGTGGTCTCATCTTTATTAAATCTAGTTTTAAATTGAAGTTGAGAAGGAGATAGGGATAAAATTTGTAGATTGCTTAGGCCATTCTCCGTCAGATGTTGGAGTAAGCTAGTAAGTTGAACAAATCAAGGAAAGGATCATCATATCAGCTGGTGTGGTCATGATTACCAAATGAACAAATTTTAAATTTCATAATAGTGGACTTCTTTTATATTGGAAGTTTTCTAAGTATTTAATGCCTCTTAATTTTTTAGATTTAAATTCAATTCACAATGTAGAAGCCAATATATCAACCATTACTAGTATCATTAACCTTATTGGCCTTGCAAGCACAACACCTTGTATTGGAAAACCCTTGATCTGATCCTTATTGAACTTATTCTTACCATATATGGATAAGGATTCTAAATTCCTAATTAATAGGGGGTTTCATAAAAAAAAGAATGATTACAAACTGTATTGATCTAGGGCTCGTCACCTAATTAAAAATCAAATAACAAAAGAAATAAGATAATATAAGATTAGCGAACAATTATATAAGTTTCTTATTTTTTCCTCCAAAGACACTACAATCCAGTTAACGATATACCAGCCAGTATACCATCTACTACCAGTACATTGACCTTATTGGCTGTTTTTAATACACCACCTTTTATAAGCATTCGTACCCCAAATGATACATTTCCCTTTTCTAGTAAGGATCCTGATCAATATAAGCTTCCTAAAGGAAGATCTGATTATAATCATGCAGACATGGGATTCATTACCTGATCTAAATAAAATGAAAGAAAGAAGGATAATCCAAGATTTTTTTTCTTGAATAATTAGATAATCAGGAAATTTAACTTGCAAAAACATCCTATAAGATAGCCATTTGTATGATTCTAGAAATACAAAATAAACAGAAATGTCCAGCATACCTACACTTTTCATATATAAGATCTAATAAATGTTTTCTACCAGACTCAAGAAAATATAAAAATAAAGAATCAGAGAAAGCAGAATACCTTAAAATTTCCTAATAAAGGATTCTAAAACTATCGCTCCTTTTATACTAAAAATTGCATAATATTGGAACAACATATTAATAAAACTATGGGTTATTCAGCTATGTGAACTCAGCTACGATATTATTAAAGTTGGGTCTGTTTACAGATGCAACTAGAGTTCTTATGTATTGTCATCATTTGCTTTCTTCCAATAATGGAAGGGCAGAACTCCTAAATTAACTTTTGAAAATAAAAGTCTTGATGTACATATGAGTGCATATTCTTGGCTGGTTTGTGTGGTGAGAAGATAATGGAACTGGTATGTGATTATGTACTTGAACTTGACATGTTTTCTTGTAATTTTGACATGTGAATATCAATTATACATCATTTTATACAAAGTATAACAAAAAAGGTTGTTGACTGTAAGTCTGTAACGACACCTTTACTATGAAGGCTGTTTTATTTAAACAATTGTCGGCCTTGTGGTTTGCCACAAAAATCTTTCTTAAATGATTTGAATAAATCGAGAGACCTATTTAGGTATTCTCTCTCTTGGTACTGCACTATACCAGCCTGGACAGTTGTATGCATACATTTCATATACATTTTTGCCTCTAGTTCTATCATGCAAGTGTATGATGCTCACTGTCTGCTTATCCATATTGCTCTGTCTTCTTTGAATGAGAATTCTCCATTCTAATGCTTTTACTATGCTGGATCGACACAAATTACCTAACACCCCATGTTGGTGTTATCGTAGTCTTCTGAGGATGCAACTTTTTGGAGGTCCAGTGTTCCAATAAGTTCCTGGTAATGAAGTTCTAAATACTTTTACAGATTATACCGTTACCATCTATCAACACCGTAGAAATGGAATAAGGATTTTGCTGCTTAAGTTACAAGTTTTGAGGTTTTATAAATAGGTATGCAAAAATCGAGATGCTATAAACTGAATGTTTTTTATGTTTTAGGATGTTGGATCAAAGATTATGTCAGCTTTTCAGAATGGTTCACGCTCTTTTTGTATTCTCTCTGCAACTGGTGCAATGTCTACTGTGACTCTTCAACAAGCAGCAACCAGTGGTCCAGTAACATATGAGGTTAGTAAATTTAAAAACTTGCATCTGATACGTGAACATTAGTTTCCTTGTTAAAGTCTGATGGAATTTTCTTTTCCAGATTCAAATTGTTTGCAGACCACCAGTTTTTGTCCATGTTGCTTGGTTTTCACACACATAATAAACATATTAGTTCAAACGTTCAATGCTTTCATGTAACCAGGTTGTAAATTAAGTAAACGTTCTTCACTCTACTAGAAGTTCAGCAACTTTGGTCATTTGTATTGCTAGTGAATGTTCCTTTAACTTCTCAATTATAGAATCATCTTGTTCACTACAATGAAACAAATGCAAAAACTTAGTTTTTTGCATATAAATATTCTTAACTATTTACCCCTTCCATGTAGTTTGATAAGAAGGTAAGTAGGTAACCATTACTTCATGAATCTATTCCCTTGAATGTTCCCCCGTCTCATTCTCTAGGAACAAGCTTTTTTTTTTTTTTTTATGTGTAACTTTGCTCTTATGACCAAAATACAGGGTCCATTTGAAATCTTGTCACTATCAGGCTCATATGTGCTCCCAGAGTGTGCTGGCCGGCAGACCTGGAATGGGGCCCTGAGTGTGTCACTAGCTGGAATTGATGGTTGGGTTTTAGGTGGCAGAGTGGCAGGACACTGTAGAGCAGCAACACCTGTCGAGGTTGCTTTGGAATTTTGGATAGGAATAATAACCCTGCATGAACTTGAAATTTTGTATATAATATACTGTGAACTGAATTGTTCAGTATTAGATATTCTTTTGGCCCTTCCATATAAACTTACATTTGAACTTTGATCCTGTTTTATCTTTATGTGAGAATGATTACATTCCTCAAGGGTCATCCTGGATAATATTTTATTTTGCAGATCTCCCTCTGCCTCTGGAGCTTTGTGATTGAACAACCAGTTTGTGGAGATTTGCATGTTAATATAAAACTCCTGCAGATAAAAAAAAGTCATGATGAATTAGTTGGTTTCTCTTTTTATAATCGATTAAGAAATTTGTTCTAAGTGACAACAGACAATGTCATCTTACCTTAATGACCAAAAATCTTCATGAATCCCTCTCCAAATATCTCAGCAATTTCTAGGATCATACATGTTCTTTAATTTGGTCAATGAATTGGCCTTGGATGTTAATGGAGGTTCAGAAATATAATGCATTATCATGGCAGATTTATATGATGAATATTGTGTTTGCATGAGTTTATATTTAAGGTCATGAATCAAGCAGATATATTATTATATGCACAGGGTCAACAGAAAATTGCTTTTTTTTTTTCTCATTTATTTTTTTCTTTGACATTTTGATCATCTTTCTACTTCTAAGATAACTTATGAAGTTTGTCCCTTCCTCTTCGTCCTGGAGGCTGCTTTTAGCAATGGCATGTAACAAACTATTGCGGTATTGCTCATTGCAGGTGATTGCAGGCAGTTTCATTGCTGGTGTGGCCAAAACAGTCTGACCCTTTGGTGCTTACATCTGCCCCCTGAATGCTTGTCCCTCGTGACAACAATAGGAGCCAATGGCCCTTCATAGGGCATACTGACATGTGAAACAACTAGCAGAATATCGACAGCATACCATGGGATTAACTTGCATCTTACAAACTTCATGGTTCTTGTTCTCTAAATCCATCTTGTCATCTTACCTTGCATAATTTTCTGGCTAGGATATTAGAAAATGAATGCCGTGTTTCTCATCTTTTAAATGTAAAGTACCTTTACTAAAAATCTTTATGTTTAATCTCTAATGTTCATTGTATCATTTGAACAACCAATATTGCTTTTGGTTATTTGATGCTAGATTCTGACAGATGCGGGCTGCACAAAATCATCATTTGTGATATTACTATATCTTGTAGAAACAACTAAAACATACTAATACAATTGAAACAGAAGGATCCTTCCTTCTGCACTCGCAGTCCTGGTTGTGTTTATCCAATGTAGTCATATGAAATGTCGATCTTTTTGGCTTGTGCACGTCAAAGTTTGGCGTCTTATCTAACTGCTTCCTAGTAGATCATGGGGTGTGCATTTATGTCTTAGAATATATAGAATGTATCATGGCCCCAACGCAAAATTGTGAGTCAAAGATGTGGCAACTACTGCATACTTGTAGGGCATTTCCTTACAAGAATGTAGGGCTTCGATCATGATAACCTAAATAATGTAGCAGAATAAAATCAAAGCAACTAGAATTCAGATTTTAACAATCAATAAATTCAAACTAACAAGAAATATGTGGATTTTTTTTTTTTTGCAAGAGTCTTACATCAACTATTCTTCAAACACTAAATCAAAATAAGAAACCTATAAAAATATTTCCAATATTAAACTATGAAAGAAATACTAATTCTAGGCTACATCCGTGCATTTTGCTCTTGCTTCTAATCACACGTCCATTGCAGTACCCCATCAACAACTAATTCTATGAATATGTAGGGAAAGAAGAGACCGGACAGTAAGCTCATCAACCTAGTAAATAATGAATACCTTAACTCAATAATTTATATAATAAATTAGATAAGTTTTCTTACGGATAATAAGCATATAATCAAAATTATTATAGTTCTAAAGACACCCAGAATATCCAACATTGCTCAAATATTCATATTCATAAGTTCAATTTAAAAATATCATTCTTTGCCATTTTGATTATGACGACATTATCCTTGTGGTAAGGTCTAAAGTACCATATTTAACCCTTATAGAGTAGGTCCATAGTATCCCATGGTACCACACTAGCATTAGTTGTTTGCATCCCTATATTTGGCACTCCATCTATCAATATATGCCGAATATTGGCACCACATGGATGGACGTTCAAATACCAGGCTAGTACACTATTGGTCATGTACCTTGATCTATGGGTCTAACTCGTAGAAGACAAAGCAATTGAACTTCATATGAAAGCAAACCTTATAAAACTTGTTAGAAATCCTAAAGTTGGCATGGCCTTTAAACTCTAAAAACATTCGTAAACTAAATTAATAGATGGCATTAACTAGCAACTGCAAGCTTATTAATTGTATTTGTGGCCTCCTTTTATATAATTTGGTGACCTGAAGAATTCATGGTTCAAATTTTCAGTCTCTTCATGTTATGTTCTTTTAATTATATCTTTATATACAGTTTGACTATCAAGAGTGTGACTCCACCACAAGTTTGACTCTACCCCTACCTTATTCAAGATGAAAAACTAGCCCATCGATGGGCCCTGACTTTAGGTATGGCTCCCATGTCCAAGATTGGCTCCAAAGATGACTCCTTTTTCCCTTGCTTTTCGTTAATATGCTTCTTTCATGGTAAATCCTAGTTTACATAAATGGAATGGAATAATTCTTCCATGAAATGTTGGATGAAAAAGTTGTGGCTTATTAAAACAAAGAACTATTGCACTAATGGGCTCCAACTCTAGGTGTGGTTTCTATGTCCAAGATAGGCTCCAATAGTGACTCATGTATCCCTCCCTTTTTACTCAATCATGTGTTTGATGTGTGCTAAATCCTAGTTTTTTTTAAATTGAAGGAAAAACTCTTGCATGAAATTTTTAATGAAAAATTTATGGCTTATGAAAACATGCATATCCTTGGGTAGTGCACTGAAAAGACAAATGAAGCAAGATGGAGTTATGGATTTATTTAAAAATTATTTATTTGTTCACTATTTGCTATATATCATTTCAAATGTTAATCAAGAAAATCTAATGGATGTTTTTGGTTCTTATGTAAAGCATTAATGTTCATAACATGTATGTAACAGCCATTATAATTGAGTATGGGATATGTCTATACAAAATAAATTTATAGTGGACATGCCTTTAAGATGTTATGACAGCTATTTTAAAATTATTGGCCAATCTTGTAGCCAAGATTTTAAATCCCGTGGATCGGGGGGGGTTTTCCTGGAACAGGATGTGCCACCATCCTACCTCATCCTTACACTTGGGACAGGGATGTCCCATCACCCCATCCTGACACTTGGGACAGGGACATCTCCATTAGAACACTGGGATGCTAACAGGATGGTTCTATTTTGATATATGGGATGATATCCTATTCTGAATATCTCATGGAACATCCTACCAGGACATGAATCCTTGCCTGCGACTTCTCTCCTGAAAACCAAATCCTGTAACTTGCCCTAGGGAATCCAACTTTTAAATGACTGTATGAAATCAGAGACCTACTGTCATGATCCCCTCTTGGTGTTGCACTGTATATATGTAGTTGTACTACACTGGTGAAATTCTATAGGCTGCATGGGATTATCTTAATCTGGGATAGTTTCTTTGTTTAGAAGATCTTTTTATTTTTCTATCATCTGGTGATTTTTCAGTTGCTTTTATGGATTACATTTGATCCCTATGTCTCTACAGGACATGAAAAGTTTAATGCTGATTTCTGAAATTCTGGAAATAGATGTGCACATTAAGCTGTTGTCAACTAAAGAATTTCTATTTTCAGGATATGAAAATTGACAACAAAGATTGTCATTTTACAAACAGCACATTCTGCCGATCCGTGGTCTGGTGAATGTACAAGGTTTGTTAGTCTGGAAACTTATCTGATATGTTAAAGTAAATTTCATTTATTCTAGGGATTTTGTGTTTCAAAAATTCAAGTTGTTTGCTACCTCTTTACTCTCTCCATTTGATTGTTGGGTTCACTCAATTAATGCATTGGTTAAGTGCCTTGTGTTAACTGGACTCTGATTTCGATAAACATTTTTAATGGAAGTTCAGCAATTTCTGTCATTTGTTTCGCTAGTGAATGGTCCTTCAGCAGTTATAAAATTGTCTCCTTCAGTCCTCTTTGTCTATGAAGTAGGAATATACAATATTGTAAATTTGGGCTTATAAAAATTCTTAACTACATAATCCGTGCAAGAAGTATTAGAGCTTCAATGTATTTGTGCTTTTCACTAATTTCTCATTCTCTTGTTTGAAAATTAAGTGTTTTTATCCGTATTTTGCTCTTACGATCAACATATAGTGTCGATTAGAAAACTTCATGAATAAGTACATGGAGAAAAAGGTTTCACCATACCAGCGCATACTGCCTCATTTTGGGCATGCGGTGCTGTACCAACAGCGAACAGATGCTAGTGCATATTGAGAATCCTTATGCTGAACCAACCTATACCAACACTATATGAATGGTACCAATACCAGTAATGAAACTAGTATTTTGAACCTTGACAAAGATATTGGTTCAGACTTCAATGATGCATGTAATGCAGATTAACAGGACATTGAGGTTGATGGAAGAAACTTAGTTGAGCCATGGGTTCAAGAATTAACTGATGGAAAATATTCCAACCATGGTGTTGAGAAGTGCCTCGGTCCCCTTGTAGCTTTAATAGGCATGGCCAATGAAGGAAGTTCATTGCATGTTTTGGGTAATAACTTGATTAGTTTTTTCGATTTATTCTGTTTTTTCATCCTTGTCATCTGAAAGTAGAACATTGCAGGAATGCTTTCAAGTGGAAAATGTGGGCTGAAGCATGACTAAATTAAATATGTATGAGAAAGCTGAAGATGAAAGCAAATCAGCTTCACTCTGTATTCAAAAGGAGGGAGTCAGAAACAACCGTGCAGTGTTTATAACAAAGACAATGATGGGAAGATCAACTTAATAAATGATTGGAATTATTTTGATCCATACAATGAGAGTAAGGTTTATATTAAGCCTGCAGCTACCAAGAACTTGCTAGTTCTCAAATCCAGATAATTCTACTCTTGACTAATAAGAATATGTTGCTTCATCATTACATTCATTAAGACAGAACTAATCTATACAACGAGAAACTGAGCTTTAGGTCAAGATCTTAGGCATAATTGATACCAGCAATCTTTAACATCAGCTCTTCCAAATGATCCCAGAGCAAGAAGAATCTCGTATCATTCATTTGCAGGATTTACTCATATTTCCATACTACACTTTTTCTTTTATTTTTTTTTTTGATGTTGAACATTTTTACTGCATTAAGGATCGTGGTGGATTCAGACTTCAAGTGTTTTTATGCATGCTTATCATTACTTTGGGTGCAAACTGAAGGAGCAGACATGCAAAAATCAGGGTTTTTCAGAGTATGAGGGATGGTTCTTTCTCTTAAGATTAAGAAAGGAAAAAATGTAAAGCATGCATTATTGATGGTTTCTGTGTTGTGGAGGACTTCTTTGCCTTTCTCATCAGCAAGGTGTCATCATGATGCCGGTTAATATCGTGGTACATTCACTAAAATCAATTCCTATGATCTTAGCTTGACCTAGCAGGCATGGCATGAAGGGTTGGGGGGGGGGGGGGGGGGGGGGGGGGGGTTGCTTGACACATCAAAAAGGAAAGCTGGCTTTCATTTGAGCCGAGATGGTTGATAATAAAATGACCCATCAGTTTAGGCCTATTGCTTGTCAGGGAAAACCTAATTTCACACAGCACATGTAGAAATGATTGTGGGAGTGATTGGATCATCAACATCCAGGATTATTAATTATCTGGTTTTGAATTGGTGCTGCCTATAGTGTTGAGTTCTTCCTCAAGATCTATGCCTTTCTACTTAACATTGTCGCTCTATCATTTGCGTCTTTGATGTTTTTTCGTCCGTGCTTATGTGATCATTCGAGCAACTGCAGATCTGTGCTACATTATCTTGATGCATATATGACCGAAAAATTTCATGAAGCTCTCCACCTTTCTTTATTCTTTCTATGGTCTTACACACCCTTTAATTCAGTGAAATCTAATATGCTCATACAGGAATTTATATGTTGAATGCTGATATACGAGGCTTTATGCATGGATGGTTATCTAGTCAATACATCATAATCCATGCAAGGCCGATACCAAAGAAAGCAGCTATTATTTTCCAAGTCATGGTATTTGGCATGTTGATCAGCTTTTACATTCTCAGAAATTCATTAAATTTTTTATCCCTTCTTTCCCTTCCGAGTAAGAGAATGGTTGGTTTTTTTTCCATGATATCAACTGTTAGATTGCACTTTGCATAGGTCTTAAAGTATTTTGAACCTATTCATTTACCCATCTGCATAAATCTTGAAGTGGCCATAAAGTGATGGCTTCGGATTTTTTTTTTTTTTTTTTTTTGAGAAATTAAATCTTACATTGTGTATCATGTGGTAAATAATTACAGCCATTCATCTCTATAATAATGCATTAATTAAGCTTGCAGAAATGAATTAATATGATTGGTTGCGTGCCTCGCTATGAGTAGAGATGTAATTAAGTTGAATCAAGTTAAATAGCAAAAAATTTGAGTTCAATTGGATTCAAAATATTTGATCTAGGTTCAATTAAAAAGAAAAAGTTTGAGAGCATTTAAAAACCAATCACACTATATTCAACGCCGAATTTGAGCATGCTTGCAAGCTTTTTTTAAATCAATCATTCTGTCATTCGGATTTGATTCGGAAAATTATGCAAACTATTTAAATTCAACCTGATCTTGGTAATAACCAAACCGTACTTGAACTCGAATTCCCTAGTTTGCACCCCTAACAGGTGCACGCGGTGTAGGATTAATCTGTTTCTATCCTCGGTACGAGCGATGCACAATTTCAAAAAAAAAAATAGTAAAAAGAACTTTATCCTGCGCGCGTCCCTTGAATTGAACCGAACTTCCCAAATTTTCCGTCTCCCTCTCTAATTTATTCGAATTCACAAATCCGAGCTTCTGTCTTTCGCTTCCCGCTCTCCTCTCCGCCAATGGAATCTCGCCTCCCGATCCTCTTCCCTTGCCCCTCCACCCTAGCTCCTCCCAGCCCCCAGGACGCCGCTGGAGGGGCGGAGGGCTGCGACGCCGGGGAACGGGGCGGCAGCGCCGGAGATCCCATTGCCGCCCAGCCCCTGCGGCGGCGGCCGCTTCTCGGCAAGGGAAAGGGGGTTAGGTTTTCTACCTCCAAGGCCGAGAGGGTGCCGAAGGATACGGATTCTTCTACTTCTTCCTCCTCGTCTGCTTCGTCCTCTTTTCGGCAACCGCAGCACAGAGGTGTCCGCCTGAGGAGCAGATGGCGCGGTCCTTGGGCGTCTCATGGTCGGCGGCGCAGCGACGGTGAGGATCCCCATGATCTTGCTCTTCCTCTTGGAATGTCTTTCGCCGCTGTAGTTGCCCAGGTCCGTTAGCCTTCTTGAGGGTTTAATTTTCTTTCTTCAAAATCCTTTTTTTTTTATTAATTTTAATTTCATGTATTCTTGACCAAAATCTTCATGATTCGATTGAAACGAGAGACATTGGTTAAGTTTCGTTATAAAAATTGTCTCCCCACCACCACCACCAGTTTTCCTCGTAAAGACAGTGGTATGGCCTCATGCATATAGTAGGGGTGCAATCAGGCCGAGCCGTTGCTCTATTCGAGAAGCCTTCTGTACTGGGACTCATTGTGTTATTTATGATTGGGGTTGCAATGGCCCATATTTTATCCCATTGGTGATTTCCACCCAACGTTGTTGCTATGTTTCTGGCAGAAGAACTGCTTGGTCCAGGTGTAGCTTGACCATAATCTGACTCCAACGTCAGCTCTAATTCTAGGAATTAGGCCCAGCTCTGAAATTAATTTTCAAGTCCGAGTTAGAGTCAAAGTCTACATTTAAAGGGACCTGAATTGTGCTAATAAAATTTCAAATTACCACTAAAATAATAATGATAATACATACATACATACATACATACATATACATACATACATACATATATATATATATATATATATATACACATATATAAACCATTTGATATCTGCCAAAGGTGTTTTTTACTCTGTTCTCCTATATCAGTAGTACCCAAGAAATCCAGCTTCACAATGAGTTAAGAAATTGCAGTCCAAGTAATAGCAAATTATGATTAAATTCATGTTTGATTGGATAATTAAGATCAGTTTTAGCGCCTTTCCCCTGTCCAATATGCCATGTTTTCCGTTTCTTTTATTTTGTGTTTTATTTCATTGTTTTGAGTGCTCAATTGGCTGATAATATTGATGTTTTTGTTGATTTCAGATTTTGGATGGGAAGAATGTCTCAGGAGAGAGGATACCGGTAGATCGCCTTTCCATGGTACACTTTTCAAATCCTTATATCTCACATAAAAACAAAACATACAATGAGAATATTGTATTACTTTCTCGCATATAGTTATGGTTTGCAAATCTGTGCTTCAGCCGTGAAAGAATCTATAACGGATGTAAGTCTGGATTGCAACTGATCACTGTCTCTATTTGTCAATTTCAAGTTTTTTGAGATAATTCACAAGCAATGCTATGCCGAGTTGTAATGGAAACTGTGCGTTTGTTTTCCCTTTCTTTTGAGTAGATATATGGGGACAAGTTTGAATGTTTCACAAAAAACTTCGAGAAATCATTTAGCAGCACACTAAAGACCCTTTCACTAATTAATGAAACATCTACCATCGAGCAAGGAGATACTACTTGTAGTTCATTTATCAGTAGCAGTTGTCACAGTGCACCTACTTTAGGCACTCATGAAGCCTGCAGCAACATGGAAAAGTTCAAGAGAATCCATCATCGAATTCCATGAATCATGCTGTTCTTCATGGGAAAATAAATAAGCAGCTAGCTCATGTTTCTAATGGAGAGGCCAATCCTGGATTTAATCAATCCATTCAGCATGGATCTGATAGATCCATTGTTGAGCAGACTTGCTCTAATAATCTCAAGGCCAGCAGTATGGAGGAGTTTCAAGAGAATCCATCATTGAATTCCATGAATCAACTTGTTCTCCATGGGCAAAGAAATCAGGTGGTAGCTCATGTTTCTAATGGAGTGACCAATCCTAGATTTAATCAATCCATTCTGAATACATTCGAGAGATCTGTTGTAGAGCAGAGTCGCTCTAACTATCTCAAGGAGGTTGAGTTAAGTCTAATCATGAAAAGACTGCAAATGAAGGAATCTCAGCTAGCTCTCACTTCCCATGCAAATTTGTTAGAGAAGATAAAAATATCTATGGGTATCTCAAAGGCTTCCTTTGAGGAAGAGAAATTAAGGAATAAAATGCAGAATATGAAGCATGCAGAACTCCTCAATAGGTGCATAGATCTTCTTGTAACTGGCTTGATTATCATGTCTGGCTTCCTTTTATATGGAGCATCCATCTATCCATACCAACGGATCACAGAGGCAACATCAACCTGTACATCCACCTTCAAGGTATATTTTCATATATTTTTAAGTTCTAACTTTCTGTATGCATGCATGCATGCTGTCATTTCTGGAGATGAAAGAGTTTTATATTTCTTTTTTGCTTTTTTTTTTTTTTTTTTTCCTTTTCAGGAGTCCAGATCTTGGTGGATCCCAAAACCAGTGAGTGGCATCTTTCACTTCAGGCTGGCTTATGCTGAGATGTCAGTTTGTAGCCCTATCCCGTATGTTGTTTGGCATATCGATGATTCTGTCAATTGCTTGCTTGCTTTTTCAACGCTCTGCAATGGCTGGGCCAACTATGCCTGTGACATTTATTCTCCTGCTGTTAGGAGTTGTTTGTGGTTTTGCTGGAAAGTTTTTGCGTGGACACATTGGGAGGGAATGGTTATCGCTGGCTTTTGCATTGGGAGGCTCTCTGTTTGCTTCATTTCTTTGCACGTGTGTTTCCATCTGCTCTTTACCATATTCTTTATGGCCCTGTTTCTGTGTCTCGAGGAGCTGAGGTGGTCAGGCTTCCATACTGGATTCGGCGATATACATTCTACGGTATCCTGTTACCGGTTCTTCCCACATTTTGTGGATTGTTGCCTTTTGCATCTATTCATGACCGGAAGGATCGCTTCTCTGAGAAGATCACCCTTTGGAGTTTAGGAAATAATTGGGAAGTTTGTGGATTGTTGCCTTTTGCATCTATTCATGACCGGAAGGATCGCTTCTCTGAGAAGATCACCCTCTGGAGTTTAGGAAATAATTGGGAAGTTTGAGCTATGGTAGAGATGGATTTATTGGCCTGAGAGAAGTTGCTTTCCTGTCTAATTGTTAGCTGCTGTTTCACCCGGGTTTTGCAAGCTTTCAGCCAGATGGTGTTTGTTAGTGGTGAAAGCCATCGGTGGAGATGGTCATTGCTCGGTTCCAATTTTATTTATGAGAATTAAGTTGTTGATGGTAGACTGAATCATACTTTTGTTGTAATCTTAACGTCTGGTTGATGCTGATATTTTTTTATCTTGAGAAATTCGGTATGGTGTCTATAGCTCGGAGTCCTTTTGACTGCAGATTTTATGCAAGCATGTTGGGACTTTATTCAACCTGTTGCCAGGAATAGAGATTTATCTTGGCGGGGAGAATAAAGCCAGCATGAAGTAGGTGGTATATGTCTAGCTTGCATTTTATGTTCATCATGGAAAATTTGATTATAGAAATCTCTTGATAGTTTTGAATGAAATCCAGAATTATGGAACGTAGTTACGCAAATATGCCAAGTTAGGGTATGATCGTTATTATTTGGATTACGATTATAACAAGGATGCGGGCCTGTAAATATCAAATAAAACATTTTTGCAAGCGTATGCTAAATTGCTTGTTCATCATATATGCGAGAATAAGAGGTAAAAAATAGGGTGACTTGTTTTGCTGTCGTTATTCTGGCAAAAACTTCATCAAACATTCAAGATGTTGGAAGGTATTGCAAATCAAGTCGTGATCCTACAATTGTTATGTAATACGAATACCGAGGTAACGTCAATGCACCAATCCTGTAGACTATGCTAACACATTGGTCCACCAAAACCATCCCTGTTCATCAGAAATCTCTGCTTCTACTTTAGCTATTACGGTGCTGTACAGAGATCTACCTCTGATGTTGATGGCATCATGACACGCAAGATGTGGCTCAAGGAGGATTTTATTTTCTTAAATGGCTTCTGATTTCAAGTTCTCCATACATCCATGGATGAAACATTGATATTTGATCCATATTGCTTGATGCTTGTAGGTGGAATCTGTTTAATGCTTACCTGGGAGTTTTAGAAATAAGTCTGCAAACATTAAGCTGTTATGTTGGAGTTTGATCCCTCTCTCTCTTTCTTGCACCCATGGCCATGGCCATGGCCCCGGTCCCGTGACCCGGGGGGCTAGACAAAGGTAGCTCCAATTACTCATCATATTCATGGCTCCGTGGCTTAACCTCAGAGAAAGGAGGGTAGGTGGGCGCTCTGATCGCATGCCTATAATTGAGTTTAGAGATTGGACACGATCATACAATGTTACTCAAAATTCTACGAAATCATATATCCAAGCAAATTAAACATGACAAGATTTGGACTTTATTACATATCTAACCTTCAATCTTAATTTTTTTTCTTTACTAAAACGGATAAATTAAACCAAACAAGTATAAATATATCCATGCCACGAGAATCAGCAAATAAAATATGTAATAATGGAACAGGGAGACATGTCCTAGAATCTTTTAACATCGATCTTGTGTGGTTGGCCATACGAGACACCGATCCAGTTTAACTCTCCATTATTGGCCTCTTTATATATATATATATATATATATATATATATATGAGAAATCTCAAATGAAAATAATGAATGGAATAATTGCTAGCAATCTAGGAGAAGAAGATGAAGTCTTAAGCAATGGATCAAAAAGCTATACAATAACTCTATGAAAATCTTCTTCCAAGCAAATATTGATTTCCTGTAATATTTAGTATAAGACGGTCTTTCTCATGTTGCATGCAATTCTACCATTGGAATAGTCATGTCATGGATCCTAACATCACCTGCAGCTACAAAAGCACCACTAGCACTTCTCGATAATTAAGCCCCCTTTACCAAAAACATCTCTCTTATCAAAGTTGATCTTGAGTAAGTAAATAAGGGGTGGTGGCTCCTAGGCCACTAGCACTTCTGATAATAAAGCCTGCTCCCTCAAAGGCATCTCTCTCTTATCAAAGTTGGTCTCGAGTAAATAAGGGGTGATGACTTCCAAGTGAAGTAAGAAACATGCGAAAATGCAAAAAATGCTAGAGAAGAAAAGCAAATTCCTCCTACTATCAAAGTAGAAGAATTTATAAGCTTGTGTGGAAGCCTTTGGCAAAATCAATCGAGCACTCTATTTCAAATCTTGAAATATACATTCATTTCATGCTGGCAATATATGATAAGTAATGTAATAAATTAAAACTACTTTAGAGTATCTCGCATTAATTAGATGATCTTTCTCTAATAATCTCAAGAAACTCACCCAAAGATCATGAACAAAATGTTGATGAATGCCGAAGCTGGGCCATTCTCCATACATATACTACCATATGTCATTGGAATGTAACATGTGTCTGAATAAGTTTCTCTGAGCATAAAACACAATCACCTAATATGTAAATTCCACATCGAAGCAAAATTTCTTTACATGTAACTTGATGCCAGGCAATTTTTCACATAAATAACACAATCCTGGGATGAACATGTAACTTCCATACTTAAGCAATGCTACGATTTGATTCTAGTGTAGATAAAAAAAGTTAATAGAAGTTAGATATCTTGACAGTCAAACTAGAAGATGGACCTTATCGCAATCTATCACCACGGTTAATAATTGGAGCTAGAATAGATAATACTTCGGCTTCTAGTTCTTCTGAAGAAAATTGCATATAAGTTGTGGGTTCTATCTTTTTTCTTTAGAAATTATAAAATCCTTAACCATGAGGACTTGGAATATAGCAGTAATAAGAGGATGCCATCTAGCTTAAGGAACAAATGATATCAGTGGATTATGCAAAATATCCCGAAAGGACATCACGTAGTTCCAAGAAATCAAATGCACCCTTCAAGAACTATTTGTTGAGCCCAAAAGGACTCCCTTGGGAATAAGAGAATGAGACATTAAATATACAGAAAAAAGATAGAATAAACTTTATAAGAATAACTCTATGATACATCATTGAAAAAGTCTTCCACTTCTAACACTTCGATCTAACCAAAAACCACTGAATCGGGTCTTTGCAATTCACGAAAGTTGGTTTTCTTACTAGAAATAGAGATTCCTAAATATATCCACGTGCTATCCGACTCTTTAACATGTAGGCTATATTTAAGACTTCATCATATAAGAGTATTAACCTTTGGGCTAAACTTTATCACTAATTTTTCAAAATTTGTTCTCCCTTGCAAAGTAGCCATTAATAATGAAAACTAACACTGTTGCATTAGACGCAATAGCATGAATAAATAATAGCAATCATTAGAAAAAAGAAGGTAAGAAATAGTTACCCCCATGCAACAAGGCTGATATACTAACAAAGAATTAGCCTCTATTGTAGCCTTCAACATTCTCAACAAGTATCTGTATATATAATAAACAAATAGGGTGATAACGGACAACCTTATCTCACAACAATTATAGATTGGAAAGAGTCGGATAGAAATCCATTAATCATGATAGTGAAGGGAGAAGATACAATACAACCGCGAATCCGATCAATCCAAACATCCAAGTTACAAAGGTACTCTCATCAAACTTTGTTATATGCTCTCTCTTCATGTCTAATTTAATTGTTATATATGCATGATCAAAACTTTATGCAAGTTATACATAATTTTCTGGGCTATAATAATATTATAAGAAATACTTTTGCCTTTATAAAAGCACTCTACTCCAAACTTATCAAATGATGTAATGCATGCTTCAATCTCTTCATCAAGCTTAAAGTTTTTTCCTTTCCATTTCAAAACTTGAAAAGCCACTTGATCCAATAGTGCAATATGCCACTACAAAGCATAAGATGTACCCTAAGAGGTAATGAGGGTGTTTAAAACCTCTATCCATATTTTACTTTACCTTACAGCAGTCTATTGCACAAAGAAATCCAAACCAAGTAGTTATTAGTCAGTATTTGTTACACTAATGGTGGAATAAGAGAAAAGGCATTAGCATCAAGCAATTTGTCAACTAATCTTAGAAACAGAGCTCCTCCTTCACTGTTGCTATCCATCAATCCATAAAAGTCAAATTTGTGTTGGACCGCTTTTATAGGTTTAAGGAGACTAGTAATAGTGTTTGTCAATGAAACATTGAAACCTTAAGGTTTTGGGCACTTGGTTATAAGATTATAAAGATTTCCTCCTCTCTAGGAGGGATTAATTAAGGAGAGCCTAATATATAAATTCACTAACATGAAAGCATTCTTTTATGGAAAATCGTCAATAGAAATTGCCATACAATCTGAACAAATATATAGATTGGTCACTTTGTTCTCTATATGAATACGAGAGGGTAGAAAAGATTATTGTATTTTGTTAATGATCCTTCTCTCTTTTGTTAAAGACTCCTTTAGGACAAGTTTGGATCCCTTGATTAGCTCTCTCCTTCAATTATACCTGTTGCCGCCAAGATTATCGTGGCTCGTAGCTACATTGGCGCCGGAGTGCGCTCCTCCCGCCGCCCGCGACTCTCGGTTCCCGGATCTCCTCGCTGGGTGCGGTCGCCTTGTTGCCCGGCGGTCCTCCGCCCCTGGACCTGCGAGATAACGGTTACAGACCCGGGCCGGGGTTCCGGCGGGGGCACTCTGACGATCAAGTCAGTGACGATCCAGGGGAACAGATCCTCCTGGTCGGGCCCCTCTTGATGGACTCCGCTCTAGGAGGAGCGTAAAATGTGGGCGAAGGTGAAAGCGTTGCCGGGGGAGAATGGTAGCGGGGACAGAGGGATGCTCTGTTCCTCCGCCTCTCCTTGTATCCCTCGCTTTCCCCTCCACTATGGTGGTAGTGGTGCTTCGCCCTCTTGGTCGGGCTTGCGCTTGTGTTTGTGGTGATGGCGGTGGTGCCGTCCCCTCTTGCTGATGGGGGTTGCACTTCTTTTTTTTTGTCTCTTGGAGTTGTTGTGTGTGTTACCTCTGGGTTTGCTATGAACCAGGTTACCGTTCGGCACTTGTCTCGGGATCCCCGCCGGGCTATCAGGCGCATGCAGCGGTGTCCCGAGGGACATTTCCTTATTCATGATAAGGGGTGTTGTCAGGCGCTCCAACACTCCTCTTGGTTACCTCATTCCGGAAAATTTGGAGGTGCTTCGAATGGCGGGCCGCCACCCGCGGGATTCGAATATCTGAATTGGTATAACTGGGGGTCGTAGATGGTCAGTACGGCATGGAAAGTACTTCAGTACAATCCTCGGGTAGCTCGCCGGTGTTCTGGGCTGGTGAAGACCTCATCCGGACTGGGGCCGAGCTGGGGCGGCATGACTCACTCCGACCTCGACATTCCGAGCTCGCGGGGGCACCTCGGTGGAGGAGGGCGGAAGGCGAACCCGGTCCAGAGGGCGCGCGCTCGGAGAGGCTCCACATCGGCGGGTGAGTTCTTGGCTCGACCTCGATCGCAGGGCACTAGCCTCCGAGGGTCTCGCTCTGGAGGGCGGAAGGCGGACCCGGTCCAGAGGGCGCACGCTCGGAGAGGCTCCACATCGGCGGGTGAGTTATTGGCTCGACCTCGATCGCAGGGCACTAGCCTCCGAGGGTCTCGCTCTGAAGGGCGGAAGGCTGAAAGGGTTCCAGTGCACCACAGTGAAAAGATAATTTCAAAATGATGAAATTTACACCAAAACCCTTAGCCAGGATCTCCCTATTCAGGATTAAAACATATGAGAAACATGCAAACCTACACTATTAGAAATAGGGCACCAACCTGTTATCGCTAAATCCAATTTTGATGTAGAATCAAAACTTGATGTTGAATGACCCTTTTGAATTCACCAGGCGTCCAAATGTCCACCCTCCAATGGTGATTCACAAGAAAATTGATCAAGATGCTTACTTCTTCAAAAGTTCCTTCACTTGAATTCTTCTCCTAGAACTCAAGAGGACTATGGCTGAAAAACTCCATGGCAGGGACTTCTTACTTCCTTTCTTTCTTCTTCCTCTCTCTTTCTTAAGACCTTGTCCTAAGAGTACACTCTTGTCTTGAAGGAGGAGGAGGATTTAAGACACTAATGTCTTAATGTAAAAGGAAATAAAAACAGAGTATATCTTCTTTTCTTTTACCGTTCGAGAGATTTTTCCTATCTCTTGTTTTAGACTTGAGTTTCAACAGAGAAGAGAACTCTATAAAAGGGAAACTCTTGTGTCCTAAACAAGCTAAGAAGGAATCAGTCTCCTGGAAAGGAAAGAAAAAGAAAAAAAAAAACTTCTGTCGTACATCAGAAAAACACCCGAAGCCTCTGTTCCTTAAATAGACTACAAAAAGATGTCTTTTCAAAAGAACACAACTCTCCGTAAACTATTTCTCACGGCTTTCCACATTTCTCACGCCCTCTCCTTCCTTCTCACGGCCCTTCAGATTCAAACTCATGGCTCTTCCTAAAAGAAAAGTCGTAAAGTTTTCAGAAGAAGGAAGTCGCGATGTTTCGGTCTCCGAAGAGATGTTATATCGCGCAACCGGGAAGAGTTAGCACCTTTTATCTTTCTCAAAATCCCCCAAACCGTTAGATGACCATCTAATGGTCATTAGGAGATGCGCTAATAGAGAATAACCGGCCAAAATGCAAAAATTGCTGTGAAATAAGAAGACTTCACGCGCGCATGAAGAGTCCATGCACGCGTGGAGTCTTTCCTCTTATCCACGCGCACAAATAATTTGGGCGGCCTATATGGATGGGCTTGGGTGTTAATTAAGATGTAGTCCAATTAGAGTGTTATCCTGCAAAGATGATTTAATTACAAATTAAACTCTTGATCAATCCTCTTAAGTGTGTGACCCATTGGGTTCCATATCCAGTCGGCAGTAGGTCTGAGTACAAGTTGACCTAACTTGATTAGAACTCTTTCTAATCGATTTAGGTCAAATCGAGCTTACCCGACTTGATCAATTAGGACTCTTCCTAATAAGTGATTTTTAAATTTGATCAACCCACAAGACAAGATTGACGTCTAGCAACGTGTCATGTCTACCCGGAAGATATGGAAATTCTGGTGAAATACCAAAACTACCCTTCAGTAGAAAGTTACCGTACAATTAAATCTTTCGATCAGCCTGCACCCAAAATATAATTATGGATATGGATATATGTCAAATCCAATATTATATTTATTTCTAGCTCAATCTTATATTGATGATTCAATTATCTTGATATTAGAAACCATCTTTAATATCTTTACTTTGATCAAAGATTTCCTGAATCATCATCCGATTGATAACTAGCTGGATGCAATCTCCTCTTACTAAGAGTGATCGATTCCTTGTTGACCTTCTCATTACCTTCATATACAATTCACCATTCCCAGTATCAATCCTGTGCATGACTCAATGTCATGATTAGGATTGAACCAAAGGATGGGTTCATGTACATAAGGTACTTATGGCAGTCTCAGGTCAAAGGATTACTTGTACCACTCCCATTATGAGAACCTTCTATTGACATGTAGCTAAGACTCCATTAGATGTTCTTGGATCATATCAGTGAACTCATTCACTAATGAGCACCCACATCCTAGTATTAGTGTCATACACAAGTGACTGTGAGAGCAGTCACCCTTTCCAGTATACATGGGATGTGCTAGTCTTACCGAGAAAACCCTGATCCCCTACTCAAGGTTCCTTTGACTAGGAATATTTTAGATTAAGGTTTTAAGACTTTAGGTCTCACTGGTATAATCTCATCATAACCCTAAAATCATAGCCCTAATCTATGGGGTTCATCATAATAAAACACAGCGTATGACGAAAAAATAATGCCTTTATTAGAATATTGTCAATTACATTGATTTGGGAGATACAATATTGATTGGCTTGTAGGACATATCCCTTTCAAAGGCGGCTCCGACCTAGGCGTCGAGCTCATGAGCTCGACCTGGTGGAGGACTGAGCTCGGCTTGCTGTTTTGAAAGAGCTCAGCTTAGCTTGGTAGTTGAACACAGGCTGGAGAGTTGACGCGGCGTCTTTTCTCGACGTGGCGCCCACCGGTTCCTCCATGTCAGCGATCCTGCCACATCAATACCATATATGGGATGGGCCTTGAAAAGATAATCAATTAGAAAAATTTCAAGTCATAGAGTCCACATAAAATAGGGATACCATAAATTACCTATGTTAGATTATCATGTTTGGTATGAAAAAATAAATATGAAAAATGGTAAAAAAAATGATGGGTCCTATGCTTTTTTTTTTTTTTTCTGAAAAAGAAGGTAAAACAAATAATACAAGAGGTTAATATTTTGCAAAATTCTAAATGATGGTAATCTGGTATTGACAAAAGTACTTCCAATAAAATTTATTTATGATCATTGAATTTATTTTGATATTTTTTTAAATTCGTCTGGTGAAGAACTTTTACAAATACAAAGGATTATATGATTATAATCATTATATAAATTTTGATTGAGCATGATAATGCTATTTAGTATTAAAAAATATTTTTTGCTGATAGATATATTTGTAAATTTTATCATATTCCTATATAAATTTATTTTTAACAAAACATAGTATTCTTTTTTCAGCATAATTTTTTGAAAAAAAATTTTCACCAACCAAATATGATAAAAATTACTTTTTTCCGTAATCAATTTTCTAGATAAGTTATTTCTAAGAATCATCAAATTATCTCATAATTTGATATATCCTAACAAAAAGGATCCTTAAAAATTATTCAATATCTTTAATTTTTGGAATTTTATGATTTTCAAGGTTTTTCTTTTTGTTAATTTTTTTCTTTCATGATTACCTCTCTTATGTAAATTCAGATTTATGGAGAGTCGTCCCTTGGACGATTAGAGCATTTAGGGTTTTTAGATTATAATGATAAAATCTTAGCTATTTTTTTTAAAAAATGGAGGGAAAAGATGTATAATGAACAATATGATTTGAAGAGATTTTTATCATTACTTAGATATACTCTAAAATATTAATTAAAATGGTAAAGATTATTATACGAATAGTTTACTAAAATAAACTATTTTCTCTTACCTTGCAAATTTTAAAACCATAAATAAAGATGTTATTGGAAATATTCAAATTAATTCATTCTATCTTTATGTTAATATTTTGTACAAAGGTTGAAAATTGTTTTCAACATCCTTTAATTACCTAGTGATGAGGGGAAGGTCTTGGTGTAATCTTAAATTTGAATAGTTATCTTGCGGATCCCGTTAGTATTTTTCTTAATAGTTTTTCTCATAATTTATAAGTCTACTAATAAAACAAATTAAATAAAAAATAGGGGAATCAATAAATAAATTAATAATAACTCTCCGAAAAAATAAAAAAATTTCTGAACAAATCTTAATTATTCACTATTTTTGATAAAACAAATCTTGATGGCCTTGGTTTCTATTTTTTATTATTAAATTTCTTTTATTAGAACATTGAGATTTGGAAAGATTTTAAAATATTAGAAATCAATATCATTGTTCTATTTCATGAATTTTGGTGTCCTTTGTTGACAACTCCAATAAAATTTCTTGATTATATTTATACACACTTAAAGCTTTATATCTTAAATAATTTATTTTAAAATTAAAAATGTAAATAATTAAATCACAAACACGGTATATTTGAATACCAAGCTAAATAAATATTTTCATAAATAAAAATTAATAAATACTAGAAAAGGATTCTAGCCTACTATCCTAAAAAAATCACTACAAAGTTACGGTTATTATACTTTTAGATATTATTTTTTCTAAAAAAAGAAATATAGTTGGCGTACCCATCGTTTTTGCATGGATAATTATCTTACCATGTGGAAGGAATGAATTGATATAAATTGCTATAAAGTTACGATTATTATAGTTTTAGATATTAATTTTTTAAAAAAAGAAATATAATCGGCTCACTCCTCGTTTTTTCCTAGATAATTATCTTGCCATGCGGAAAGAATGGGTTGGTGTAAATTGCCAACATGATGATAGGTTAGCCTTAGAGGAGCCAAATTAATGATCATGGTTCCATGGGCTTTTCATACGTGTATCACCGGTCCCTTTTAGTTATTTTTTTTTTGGCAAAAATAGAAAACTGATTCATATTTAAATGCAGTGTATGAGATTTTTTTGAGAATCATGGTAATGAGTTGTTGATACACCTTCTTTGATCCAAGTAATGTCAAGGTAGATGGTTCCGATTAAATGCTTATTTTTTTTTTTTTGGATTATATAATATAAAAGTAAAACTATGCATGAACAAAAATCATAAATTTTAAAAAATAAAAATTGAAGAATTAGGAGAAAGGTAAAAATTAATAATAAAGTTACTGTTAGACGGTCTAAATTTGGGTTTTTAATGTAAATGAAAACGTATGTACGTAGTTTCCTTTAATTTTTGTATTATTGTACGTGAAGCAATTTCGGCCCGCTTTACCCGTCACTGTTATTTAAAATAATAATTCTAATGGCGCTGCTTGCAGGAGCGTTCGAGGGAATTAAAAGGGGAGGAATCGCATGATCTTCCCCGATTTTCTCATCTATGTCCGAGGCTTTTTTCGGGCTCTCGGATTGGGATCGGGGTTTTCTTCCCGTCGCCGCTGCCTTTGACCTCGTTTGCCCGGATTCTACTCATCCCCTCTTCCTCGGAAATATTCGCGGATTTACCGTGAAATTTCTGGGAAAAAAGAGGAATTTCGGGAAGGATCCGGCGACAGGAATTCATAATTTCTGTGAATTTTCCGCTGGATATTAATCGGGGCCAGGTATTTTTCAGTGTTTCTCCCCTTTTATTTCCCTTTGTTTTTACTGATTTCCGCCCATTTTTCCATTGTTATTATTTCTGAAGTTATGTTTTACTGTGAAACCGAGGCGCAAGGAACTGACTTTCGAGCCTGGGGTTTAGGGTTTTTCGAAATCCTACTGCTCCTTAGGGTTTTCGATCTCCCTCCCTCTATTAGATTCTCGAAGTGTAAAATTCGCTCCTTTGGGGCATTTCCTCTCCCTTTCTTCTTAGTATGTTGGGAACTCTGCAGACTTTCAAGTCTTTGATTACATAAAGTTCTAAATTTTGGTTTTCTTTTTCTCGTTTCTCTTCCAGATCAGAGTAGAGTGTGATAATTCCCGAAATAGTACTGAAAATTTTAATTTTTGGGCATATGGAGGCGAGGTCTGAGCCAGTAGCCATGGCAGCTAGGGAGTCATCCGATGCCAAAACCATGCAGAGAAATCCAGTCCAACCGCAGCCCCCGGTGTATAGCATGCGATTGGTTACCTCTTCTGATGGAACGGCGATGTATAAATCATTAAGCGGTAACTCTGGTGGAGGGGGCGGTGGTGGCGATGGAAACTCGGTAGCAAGCGTATCGCATGGCCTCGGTGCCAGCACCGGCGAGCCATTCAAACGAAAGCGTGGACGGCCGAGGAAGTATGGGTCCAATGGTACCGTCGTCGTTCCTCTTACCACCGTATCCCCGACCCCAACTGCCTCGGCTCTTCCACTTTCTTCCTCTGCTGCTGCAACTACTGCAGCAGGAGCCATGAAGAAAGGAAAGGGACGGCCATCGGGTTCCAGCAAGAAGCAGCAAATGGTGGCTCTGGGTAATCTCAATCTCCTCTTTCTCTTGCTACTTCATATCTGGTGTGTTACGTCTTATGTTTTTGTAAGCTTCCCACATTTTGGAACTTATGATGTTGTTGGGGTCTAAACTATTGAAACAAGGGATTGTAAATCTGTTCGGGTTTTGCTTGTTGGTGTCTGACAGAAAGATGGGGGCTTTATGGGTAGTGAGGTGTAGAAGGGAGTTTAATCTGCCTTGGTGTCTGACAGAAAGTTGGGGGCTTTATGGGTAGTGAGGGTGCAGGAGGGAGTTTAATCTGCCAAAATAGAAAAGAAAGACTGTTTTGTTCTGGTAGAAACTGAGTTTTTTTTTTTGGGTTGTTCTGACATTCTATAAATGAGATGTGCGGAAATTACTATTGTGTCCTTGACATTGTTCTGGTGGTTGTTGACGTCTAGGAAATTTACAAACGATGGATCCAATAAAGACTTCGTGGATGTGTTCCTTCGCACTCAAAAGTCCGTACTTCTAATAATGCATGATTTGGAAAGTCATGTTTGTTGGTCGCTATTTCTTATTGCCCAATAATCGAGATGGCTTGACTTGGCCTTTTATCTTAATGTAGTCCTATTCTATCAAAGTACTGTTGATTTTTATTGAAATTGTTGAATTTTATTTAAAAACTGCATTTAATTCTTGAAAAAACAAAACTAGGACTTTTATTGAATTTGTGGCTCCAAATACAAACTTCTTTATTTCCATATTGACTAGAGGTATCGACTAAAAGTATTTGAAGGTTCTATCTTGTTTTCATGTTTAATTGTGCATACCCTATTTGTAGATTTTTTTTTTGAATTTAATTATTGGTATTGTTGATGTAATATTACAAAAACTCATCTGTAGTTTCCATCAAATTTGCATTTTCATACACAGTATTAATTCTTGTGAAGAAAATAATTTGCAGGATCAGCTGGGATTGGTTTTACACCTCATATAATTGCAATCAAGACCGGAGAGGTACTGATTTTTTTCTCATGCATGATGACTCTCTTTTAAATGTCCGTAATGCATTTCACTGTGGAAGTTTGTCACAATTGAATTAAGTTCCTTATAAAAGACCCAAAATATTTCTGCCCTGAATCCTAATCGGCGATTAGCTTTATGAGTATTTACACCTTTTCCTTTTTACTTCTGAACTTATGCCATCACAAGTTTTGGGTAATAGATTATTTGCTTTTTCATGGCAACTTGTTCTTAAGGTTAAAACTTAAATGTCATTATAATATTAACTGCAGGGGCGTTATCAACTTGAAATCAGGATGTTGTTTATCTCGTTGGTTGTTGTGTAAAGTCATGCCAAATGTAACTAGGAAGCTCATGTCAATGTTTGAAATTTCAATATATTTTATGTATCCCAACCCTTATCAAGTGTTTGTCTAGAAATAATTCTTGGCTGTTTTTTGGTTTAGGAATAAGAAAAGAGTGGAACAAGAATAGTTATTCCTTTTTTTTATTGGACTCCAATTTTTCAGATTTCTTTAGGCTGAGAGTGTCTTTGTCCATTAAAGGAAAAAGGTAGGTACGCATAAATAAAGGCTTTGTGGTAGGAATAGCTTGTGACAGCTTTCCCTAGAATGGGCTTGCCTGGTATAAGCATGGACTGGAACAACTATTCCCTCTTTACATTTGTTTCTTAGAAACTGTTTTTATTCCAAGCCTTGTGCCGCTTTATTCCTGATTTTCAAGGCTGCTTTAGTGTATTCATTACTTTACATAGTCAAAATTTTCAAAAAAATTTCCTTGGTGTACTTGATGCACCTCAGTAATGAATTAGCATTCAACATGAACATTTTTGGTAAGTCTTAATTATCTTATCATATTGTAATAATATTGTAACATGGTTTTTGTGGCAAGATACTTTAGAATGTGCGAGAGCACATTTTTTCAGTCAGTTTTATGCCTCTTCTATGTATGATATCTTGCATGGATGCTTGTGTTTGTGCTATTGACTCTTTAGCCCATAAAGTAATTTTCCTATTATTATGTAGCAAAAATAGTATCATAGTTTCATCATGTTCAATTTTCAATGTGATTGTTATGATATATAGTCTAGTCTCATTTATTGCCGATGTAGGACTAAATGCATGTCCACACGGGTCCTCACACACTTTCCTATTTAATCTCTAGCATCCTCGCTAGGCTAAGGGTTTTAATCCATTTAAATTAAATTACAAGGACCAAAAACCCAATCACAAACACCATGTTCAGCCTATGATCAACCTAATTGGACCCATGCTAGTGTCTTCTAATCTACATGGACCATGGGCTAGGTTCGCTCTAATACCATTTGTATCAACAGGCCTCATCCAAAGTTGTAGCCTTAAAAAGTGTTATTTAAGTTATTTGGCCCTATATGAGTATCTAAGATATACCTAGTATCTAGCCAGTGTGGGACTAAATAGACACCTGTATCAGTCCTCACAATCTTTTCTTCTCTTCCATCAAATTCTTCATTGAATGCAGTGTCTAAAACTCTTTAACTCCTTTTGCGCAACCCCCAACTTGCGCCCCCCCCCCCGCCCCCCAAAAAAAAACTCCCTTTGTTCGGTCAATCTTATGTCCCAAGAGGAGCCTATCTCGTTGATAGCTTTAGGCTGTTTTTTTCTGGGACAGGTTACATTTTCTTTATTAATACCAGTTGAATACCAATAGAACTCAAGCTATATCAACTTATGTTGAACCAGCATGATCTGATATAAGCCAGCTTATGCCAATAGCTCACAATATGTAATGGCCAGTGGCTAACGTGCATGCCCCTTGTGCAACTAGCCTGGCATAGTGCAACATAGACGGGCACTTGAACCTTTGTTTCCCTACTCACCAACTCACCTTCTAGGTCTCATGGCAAGCACCTACTTCATCTAAAGTTGCCTATGATGGGAATTTAGTACTTGATTTTAGAGGGCCAGTCAAATTGATAGCTTATTGTAAAAATTTTCTCAATACTCTGGTGGAGTCTTCCCAACTTGGACATGCTGATTTTCAGTAATCGACCCATTTTGATGGGAAGAGGTCTTGGTGGTGATGACAAGTATACTTTTGTTATTTTTTCTCAGTTTTTTTATTGATTAGGATCATTGAGTGATGTCTTGCTTACAAGATGTAATAATTGGCTTTCCCTGTGCACCTTTGACAAGTAAATAATTTTCATTCAGCTCATGTGAAACATATTTGGCGATGTGGTTTATGTGAAAATTAAATTTGATTTTTGATTAATGTGAGAGAGTAGTAGAAAGTGAGAGGATAAGGTTTTGATGCTGTCAAAGAACAAGAGGAAGAAACTTGTGGACATTACCAGGTTTAAAAACTCCAACATAGGGGAAATGTGAGAATTACGTTATGTGATGTCCTTTTAAAGGTCACTTGGTTGACCATTTGAATCCCATTGCTTTCTATTTTCAATAAGGATTTTCTTCTATCTTAGTTGCAAAATGAGATGTTATTAATTGTTATATTGTGAGGTTTATCACTTTGTGTAATAAAAAGTGAAGAAAAAAGAAGACTTTAAAATATTTTTCTGAACAAGTAGACCATTAAGCTTATTATGTTAAGTCCTCGCTGAATTTACCCCAAAATGAAATGAACAAAAGAAGAAATAGGTGCAATACTTTCTCAAAAATTTAACACATTACTCTTATGAGACCCATATGGGTGAAAATAGATAAACATAAAGAAAAATAAACCCCTGGTACCAAAAAAGGAAAAATAAACCTAAAAGGCTCTTGATAAAAATTCTTAAAACTTTTGCCTCATGTAAATTTATTGTTACATCAACAAGCCTCGTCTATGTGTCTAACTCATGGCAAGATCCATTAATCCAAGTAATGATTGAAGAGCTGGTCACTGTATCTCTGGGGTTCAATCATATAATTGAACATTCACTTGTATTATTTTCATGATTAAATTTCTTTTAAAATCAAATTCTCAGGTCCTTGAGTTTCTCCAATTACATCATCATCCACCAAAATTGTTGCTTCTAAATCTGGAAGATGTCCTGTTTATGAACCTTGTGAAAGTAATGACTGTATCTCTTTTCATATCATAAATACATGTTACAAGAGGTTCTATATATAGAGCAATAAAACAATGAACCATATAAATTATGATCTCAACCAAATATTCTGTTATCTAATTTATCTTGTACTTTATCTTTCATGATTGATACATATCCTAAACAGGATTATTCTCAACAGTCCTCTAGAATTTCCAGTTCCTTTTCTCCAGTGAATCCTTAGGCTTCTGTACTTTCAGATCATTAGAGGTCTCTCTATAGGATTAAAATTGTCTATCATCTCTTCAATCATTTAAGATCGCAAGTGAAGGCGTGCTAGAACACTTTCTGCCACCCAATGATCTAAATAGCTTCTCTGGTGGAAGGTTTCCACACACATGCTACCTCTCTTCCAATGTAAATTCTGGTTCTGGTACTAATGCCATCTCAAATTTGCATAATCTTTCATGCTGATATCGGTTACTGTAATTCAGATCTGGTAATCCAATTTTCCTGAATATCTAAACTAATGGCTGATCTGCTTTGAGAAAACATTTTAAAAAAGAGAAAGCATAGGGTGTTTAATTGAGCTCACAATCAAGAAGAAGAAGATAATCACAGGAGATCCATATGCTTTAGGGGGGACTTTGTTATTCATTTCTTCTTATCTGAGTATCGTGACAATAATTTTCTTTTATGAGCAATGCAACCAACTGATCTGTTCCAGAAATAATTACTCGGTGAGTGTCAGTATGGTTTATGTCTTGTGGACTGGTACACTGTTGGTTCACCGGAGAAAGAGCGTGCCATCTCAAGATTGACCATTGTTGATTCAATGTGGTGCAAATTATGGCAGGTTCAAGTAATTCTAGTCAGCTTGTGTCAGGGGCCTTTTTTATCCGCATGCTTTTTCATGTACTTTCAAAAAAGGAGGGATTAAAAGAAACACTAGTAAAGAGGAAAATAAAATAAATTGGAGAATGGAGGAACAAAGGCAGTTGAACTCAAGGTCTGTGTTTGACGTGCCCATGTTTCATGTTTACTGAAAAAATAAAATATCGAGGCATTTTTTCCTAGAGAACATTATGTGCATGATAATTGGTTATCAATTTTGAACATGCATGAACCAATTAGTGTTTGATCTGTCCATGGATAACCCATGTTAAATTTAAGAATCAATTTTTCTGTTTTGCATCAAAACCATGCTTTCAACTTGTACATATTAATGCATAGAGAAAAAGAATTCTGAAGGTTTTTAGATATATTACTTGTTCTAAGAAACTTGTACCTAGCCATATGTGCACATGCCACTCCAATGGCTTACCAGCATGCAGCATGGCTATGTCCTGATGCTTGGCATGCTGCGGCTTGCACGTGTCCTTGCAAGTGCCAAGCATTGGCATGGCACATGGCATATCATACCAGTGAAATGTAATGCATATTATAGTTAAGGGGATACATACTTGGTGGATGGCCGTGATCCCATCAACCTCTGAAATGCTTGTGAGGAGGAAGAGAAGATGAGAAGGTGTTCATCCCCTTGATAAACTGTTTTGTAATGGGGCATAGGTGGTGAATCACGTTAGATAAATTTGTTAAGGAAAAGTCTCTCTCTCTCTCTGTAAACTTTCTCGTATAGTGGGGAATGAAATCCAAACGGCCATTGAATAGGAGGCCAATCAGTGGCCAGGATACTTTCCTTCTAAATGGACTGGAGGAGAATGTATTGGGTTGCTTAGACATGGAGACACACCACAAGGATTTGCATTATATATGGTAGTTTTTTATTATTAATATAAAAGAAATGTCTATTTTGATGATCGCATGATGCCATAAAAATTGTCATAACATGTCTATAGAATTTGTTATTTTATAGGACATTAATGTAATAAAGGTTCTCCAAAACTGTTAAGAAGGCCTCTATTTCTGAAACGATGGGTCTATCCTTTGGTTTGCCCAGAGAGATGTGATTACTTAAATGAGTGAATAGAACTGACAGATCCGCTTCCACAATCCCTTCTCTTTGCACTACACCTGTAATCATTGGACCCGCTGCACAAAATATTCTCAACAACATATGTGCCTTGTCTTGTTCCATTGAAGTCTATCATGGCTGCATATGGAGTGTTGTGAGACATCACCGCCAAACTATGCATTCCCAATTTATGCATCTCATGTATGTCCTTATGTGCCAGCACACAAGATATAGTTTTTACTCCTCCCCTTTTGGTCTAAGAATCCTAAACAGACCCAATAAACTCACCTCTGAATGCTAATGCACCATGTTGGCAGGCCATGGTATGTGGAGGTGGTTCTGTATGGAAAGTTTATCTTTTCTTATAGGTTGTCTGTTCATTTAAGTTCTCCATACTTCTGTGCATTATACTTTGATCCATGAGACAATAGCCAATAGATGGTATAAGAGGGTCTTGAAGGTTAAGTCCAATGTTGATTTTGAAGTTTCGCAGCTAAATCTGCAAAAAATTAAGTTGATATTAACTAATACATTTTTAATGTTTCAGGATATTGCATCAAAAATTATGGCATTTTCACAGCAAGGACTGCATGCTGTTTGCATTCTTTCAGCTAATGGTGCTGTTTCAAATGTGACTCTTCGTCAGGCAGCAACATCCGGGGGAACAGCAACTTATGAGGTTTGTAACTTTAGAAACTTGCAACTGATAATACTTATTAATCTGCATAATACCAGAGAGTCATGTTTTTCAGAATTCAAACTGTTTGTGTTTCCTCAACAAAATCCTTATTTTCTTTGTTTAGTTGATGTGTTCCCACATATATTGAGCATACCAATTAAAAGCTTTGCATGTAACCGGATTGTGAATCCGGTAACGATTCTTCATTCAGGTGGAAATTCAGCAATTTGGTCTTTTGGGCTGCTGGTGAATGATCCTTTTTTTGCAGTTGTAGAATTGTGTGCTTCACTAATGAAGTATCATGGATATGAAATTTAGGCTTTTGAGCAGTTGACTTTTATTTGTTGTTGGTCGCAATTCACTTCCAATCATTGATGCCTTGTGGTCAATATACAGGGTCGATTTGAAATCTTGTCACTATCTGGCTCATTCATGCTGTCAGAGAATGGTGGGCAGCGTAGCCGAACAGGGGGACTGAGTGTGTGTCTGGCTGGTCCTGATGGTCGTGTCTTTGGCGGTGGAGTGGCTGGGCTTCTAACAGCGGCATCTCCTGTCCAGGTCATTCTCAGTTCATCTTATGATTTCTTACATTTATCTTTGTTGGGGTTAATAAATTTATTTGCATAAGTTCTGACCTTTTTGTCTGTGTGTGTGTCTATACATGTATATTTATATATGTAATATGGTGGATCGGTCAAGTTAATGTTACAGTATGAGCAAATGTTCCTCAGAAAAATCTTGTATAACACATTCTTCATATCTTTTCGCAAGTACATCCTTCATGGATTTCTAATTAGTTTTGTTTATTTCCCAGATTAAAAAAAATGATCTCTGCCCTGGATGTCAATGAATTTCCTATCTCACCCAAATGATCAAAACAGTTTTAAAATTTCTGTCCATCTTCTCTCTCAAATCATTATTGGATCATGAGTACTTTTTGATTTAGAGACCTAGTCTAGGATGTTAGTGCATGTAGCAAAAATCTAATGTAGTGTTGGCAAGTGTTTTAAATGTTAAATATAGTATAATGCTGTATGAAAGGATTGCGTGTGTTAATGATTTACACAAGATGATGCTAAAATCTAATGTAGTGTTGGCAAGTGTTTTAAATGTTAAATATAGTATAATGCTGTTGAAAGGATTGCGTGTGTTATTAGATTTACACAAGATGATGCTAAAATCTAATGTAGTGTTGGCAAGTGTTTTAAATGTTAAATATAGTTTAATGCTGTATGAAAGGATTGCATGTGTTAATGACTTACACAAGATGATGATGCTAAACAAAAAATACAGTTTTTATCTAAGGTGTTCTGACATGTTGATCAGCTTCTGCATTCCGACAAACATTTTAAATTATATGCCCTTACATGCTCTTCCTTCAGCATATTTCTTTTCTCAATGGTATCCAAGAAGCATCGCACATTGCAGGTGGTAGCGTGCAGTTTTATTGCTGATGGGAAGAAAGAGACAACTGAAATGAACCCATCAGAACCTTTATCTTCCCCTGGTAAGCTTGCTGGTCCTGTTGGCGTTTCACAGGGCACACTGAGCGAGTCCTATGATGGTCCGGGGAGCTCACCCAACCAGAACATTGGTGCTTGCAATAACAACAGCAACCAGCAGGGCCTGTCAAACATGCCATGGAAATAACTGCAGTTCGCACCCTCTGTAACTCTAATGCTTAAAGATTTGTCGGAACTACTTTTTTTCCTGTCATCTTCTTTTCGATGTAACCTAATTTACTCCCTTTGTAACCATAAAATTAGAAATCCAAACAAAGTATTTTATCTCGTCTCTATACTATAGACTTACATGTTGCTCAGCCAGGAACGGGTTGCTGGTGACCGAGCAAACCGTTCCTTGACTAGATCTAAAGTGACGGTTGATATATAAACGTTGAAAAAAGGAAAATTTGATGGTGTTTGATTGGAAAGTCTATATCCTCCTGGAAATGTTGTGGATCTTACCTCTAAGAAGAGGTACTGATATTTCAATTTATATTATAGAAATAAGGATTTTACACTAGGTAATTCATTCCTTGAACTCTATATTATGGGTTATCGTGGTCATCGATCCATTGGCATTTGTTTTTGTAACCTTCACAAATATATGTATGTGTATACATACATATGTACCCATGCACGCATGTATTTATGTATATATGTATTTAGGTAGTTGGTCGATCTTCTTTGGCAGTTCATACATGGATTTTGCTAGCTTGTTGATCGGGACAGCCATCTACTGGGTTGCAGACTTTAAAAAGTGCAATTGCTTCGTTCATTTTACACTCCTGAATTTCCCTTTTCTTTTATCTGGGTCGGGGGAAACAATATCGGTTTGTTGTAGGGTCAAAACACACGATTGTTTATAAGAATATACACAAAATTCATCTAAAATATTTGTTTTGTATTTATATTTCATTGTTCATTCCGTTGACAAAGTTAATCTTGTTCTTCTACGCCATGGGAGGAGTCTATTCACTTCTTGAGGGGGAGGATTGGAAGAAATAGCTACCTGGATTTATTAGCAGAAGATGCTGTACGGAGTTCCACCCTGGTTTGGGGTCAACGAGAATGTTTACGATACTTTAAGAAGGCAGAGCAAGAAGGTTTTACAAGAGAGGTATGCGTCCAGAAAATATAAATTTGGAGAAAACAAAGTAGTTGTCAGAAGCTCCAAACAAAGGGATCTTCCATGGCTTAGTCTACATGCGAGCAAGTTCATCCAGTATGCCATGGATCTCGGCATCCCATCGAGAATCATGAACATGGTAGTCGAGTGCCATGAATTTGCAAGTCTTCCAACTAAGCCTGTGAGCCTGGCCAGTGTTTGTAAGTTCGAATATGGTGGTTACGTTGATTAGAATCTTAGAACGTGTTCAATTCGTAACGGAAATCAAAATCTAAATTGGAATGATAAAATTTGTTGAAGTATTGGATTTCGTGGATGAAATCAAAATTGGAATGGATAATTTTTATTATTACTGTTCAAATCGTTTAAAAGATAGGAATCAAAAATAAATAAAATTTTTAAAAATAAATTAATTTTATTTATTTATAATTTTTAACTCATTCCATTTTATTTATTTTAATATAATATAATTAATTTTAATATTTTATTTGTTTAATATTTTTTTAAAAAAATTTTGTGGGAGATTTATATCGAAAGATAGGCACGTGGGGGTTCAGGGGTTTTTCAATCTCCACTTTTCGTCTTCCTCCTTTTCGATGGATGCGAGGACCTTTTCATTCACGAGTCATCAATCACGGAGGGTGAGGCTGTGGAGTTCACCAGTATTGCACTGATGAAAGTATTCGAATTGGATTTGAGTTTAAAAATATAAAGCCCTTTTAATTTTTTGGTTAGGCTTGGGTGTGTCATTAGCACAATCCAAGCCCGGCTCGAATCCCAACAAGGTCCAAAATAGAATCCGAGTTTAAACCCAAGACTCATTTATCTTTGTATGCTATTATTCGGGGAGAATGATAAGAAGATAAAGGATAAATTAGAAAAGGTTTAGCTAATAATAATGTGTCACATGCCATTAACTTGCGTTGCAGAAGAGAGTCCGATTTTTGGTTAGCCTATCTACTTGTAAAGCGGCAATGTGAAATACTGAATTCTAATCATGTCCGACCCCATCTTACTTTTTATCCAATTTCATAATTTGGTCCTGTCCAATTAGGCTTGGATTGGCTCCAAGTCTTTGCTGGAGTCATGCTCAACCCTATATCATGTAAACAATTTTCAATTCTAAATCTAATTGAATATATATATATATATATATTATAAAGGGAATGGATAGGGAGATAAATTCGATATAGTTATTCTCGTAGATCCCGTCCCATTAGGTAATGTTCTAAAAAAAAATTATTTTATAAGGATCTTGTTCCTCTCTGACCCTAGCTTAAATATCAAGACTTAATTAACCTCAAATCAAACTACCTGAAGTTCAAGTATTTTCTGAATTGAACCAGCTCGATCCCTTTGCTGTTCAATCCAGCTCGGCCGCGTGCCCCTATTACTTATCACGTGCCGGGCACGTGCAGAACCCTTGTGTTGATAGATGCGGATATCAACCGAGCCGGAGGCCGTCAGAGAGAGAGAGAGAGAGCCATGAACTCCTCTCTCCTTGGCGCCCCTTGTCTCTTGCGCCCCAACTCCAAAGCTCAAGCCCTAGAAGATCTCCATGGCCGTCTCTGGATCTCGGAGTGCCCTCAGACGCGGAGATCGGGGAGGATGAATGTTATCACTATGAGAGACCGCAGCAAGAACCGGAAGCCCACCCAGAGGGGGCGGTACCTCAGCATCGAGGCGATCCAGGCCGTCCAGGCCCTGAAGCGGGCCAAGATCAGTGGCGGTGATTCGCTGGATCGCGTGCTCGAATCGAAGGTCCGGCGTCTGATCAAGGCGGACGCGGTTGCCGTTCTTCGGGAGCTCCAGAGCCAGGGCGAGGGTCTCCTCGCTCTCCAGGTCCATATTTCAACCTTTTTATCCTCGAATTCATTGTTTTCTTTTAGATTTGCTTATGCCGTAGATAACTGATTTCTTTCTTCTTCAAGTTGATCTGACGAGATGACCATTGCGAAATTCTTTAAACAGTATTCATGTGAAGGAACCGCCAAACAGGCATCTAGCCATGATTCTTTGAAACGCGAATAGAATAAATATGGATCCACCGCATAGACCATGGCCTTGTTTGGTACGGCTGAAAGCGGATCCGATACGGATCGGATACTAGCATATCCATATCCATAATTTCTTTATTTAATAAATATAAATATAGATATGGAGATTAATCGGATGCAAAAATTTATGCCCATATTTGTTTTAAATGGATATAAATATAAATTGGATATCGAAAATATGGATACAAGATGAATCTTTAAATTTTATAAAGATATTACTAAGCGGATGATAAGTAAGTTAATAGTATATTAATGTAGTTATTTATTTTTCTTAAAACTTTATGATAGTTATATAAAATTAAATAGAATTACGAATGAAATTGGATAAGGAAGTTAATAGTATATTAATGTAGTTATTTATTCTTCTTAAAACTTTATGATAGTTTTATAAAATTAAATAGAATTATAAATAAAATTGGATAATCTAATACAGATCGGATAATTGACTATCTATATCCATGTTCATTTTTCTTTAACAGATATGGATGTTAGTCAGATGTTCAAATTTTTATTTATATTCGAATAAATTTAGGTATAAAAATAGATCTGGATGGATATTATCCGTTCCGCTTTTACCCTTATCCGTCCCATTTTCACCGTTATTGTTTGGGGTTAAGTTGCCTTCTTTTGGAATGGCTAAAGAACATTGAACATGAGGGTCAAATATGTCCTTAAAGAATTATCAAATAAACTAAGCAAACCGCTTAATGTGGGCCTCGTTTCTCTTTTGAAATGAATCTTAAATGAAGCATAGACATGAATGAGCCTTAACCAAGTTGGGGGTTCAATGTATAAATCAGGTCTGTACCAAATTATGATCCATCAAGTTCAAAGATGTTGTATGAACTTCTTTTAACTTTTTTGAGGTTTCTACCTTGGATAGAGTGCAGCTAGAAAAGATTCACTGAGTATTGTGCATGACTAATTGATTTAATAACCCCAAATGAGTTAGCCCATACCTCCACATGTTATCATTTTAGTTTTCTTCAAGAGCCATCCAATGTCCCTGAAGTTCAAAAGATATCTCATCTCAAGTCTGAAGGACTGTTTGGAAACCTGAACTAGTTATCCATGGATAACGAATATGAACAGGATTTTACAGTTGAAAATAAGTGAAAAAATAGAGCGATTTGAAGAGATCTAGGGAACTGCTGATTCTCTAATCCCAGCCCTTCAGGGATAAGCTAAATAACCTTCCCAGCAGTTTAGGTTGCCCCAAAAAATAAATCAGGATTCTAGGAACCATGTGCTGCACCAAGATCTCCAACTCCTCCGAGTCTTTTTTCCAAGTATCTCTGACATCCAAACAGGTTATTAAGGATTCAGTTACTGAGATGGGTATGTGCTGGATGTAGACATGAAATGAATTATAGCAGTTAATAGCAGATTGAAACTTGAAACTTGGCTCATCTGATTTCACCTTCTTAGAGAAGGAATAATCAAGTTTAAACATATCATGGCACAACTCATCTTATGGTGGGTATCTTAAATGCATTCCCCAGTTCCCAGTATTCATGTCAATGGCAAGTTACTATAACGACATTTATGACTCATGAGTGTTACTTGATTAACAAACATGGTTCTTATATTGATGCTATGTTTAAATTGTGACCATGAATTCACCTGACCAGCGAGCTTTACTTGTATCGTATGTTATCAACGGCTATGGTATACTAGGATGCTGTTATTTCCACATATGAAGACATGCTTGTTGTATCTTATTTTATCTTAAGCTTGAAAACTTAAGTACCGATATATACCTGTCTGTACCTACCATATCATACCATATTTGTAAGGTAGCAGTACTAGTACACCTTTCAGCACTGTTTTGTGCAGACACTATGGAACCCGGAACCGTCCCGTACCGTCTGGTACGGAGCATTCCGTACCATACCGGCCAAGGGCCGGTATGGTTCAGCTATATAAAACGATTCGGGAAGCCGGACCGTTAAAAAAATAAAAAAAATATTTTTTCCGTACGGTATGGTACAGTACGGCACTGTACCGTACAGCCCGGTATACTCCGGTTCGGGCTTGTTTGGCTCGGATTCGGGTCCGGTTTAATTTTGGTTCAGTGATTTTTGCTTGAAAGAGGGGAGAAAGATTTTTTTTTTTTAGCTTATTTTTTATTACCGGTATTGTACCGGTACGGTACGGACCGTACCATACTATACCGTTGATGACCGGTACGGCTCCTGGTACCGATTCAGCGATCCTTGGTGGACACATTGTGCATCAGCTTATTTTTGATGTGCTGACGCCAAGAGGCATATCGGTGGAGTATCATATTACTTTGTAGTTTGTAGTGTACCAATATGGTACCAATTCAAGTTGTTCAAACTTGCTTGAACTTCTAGGACTTAATTTCTTTTTTGATGTAAAATATGGGCTTTGACAATAATCATTTTAGACATCTTTTCATATTACATTGTTTCAGTTTTTTTCTTTTTCCCACTGATAGTATGATTGGCAAGTTGTTTTCTTCAAGATGCAAGCAAAGTGCACTGAGATGTCTTTGGACACTCCTAACAGGTTTTTGAAGAGGTTCGAAAGGAGCATTGGTATAAGCCTCAGTTATTGGTGTATGCTGACATGATCAAGGTGTTAGCAAGCAATGATTTACTTGACAAGGTTGAACTGATGTGTTCATATCTGAAGACCGAGCATTTGGACTCTGATACTGGAGGTTTTAATTTGCTTTTAAAGACTCTGTTGGAGTTTGGCTTCACACAATCTGCTATGGACTGCTATCGCCTGATGAAGCTGTGGAATAGTGAGCCCGATGAGTCTACATTTAGGATATTGATAAATGGACTTGAATCCAAGGGAGAAGTGGAACTTTCAATTGCTTTAAGACAAGAAGGAGAAATGTATTTTGGCAGGCCTCTGGAATTTTTAGAGAAAATAGAAGAGATTGCATCAACTGGTGTTGCTGAGTTTCACTAAGTGCAGAAAATGGTAGAGTGGGTCATCCATTAGTTCATATCCAGATCTTCCATATCAGGTAATTTTCATCAAGCTTCATAGAATGCGATTCTCTTTAAGCTGTGGGAACATGGAGTGGCATTTGAACTTGTCTGCCAACTAGCTGCACTATGCAGCACATTGCCTACAAATCTGCATGTTGTTACACAAAATATGTAATGGTGAGTGCAACAGGACTCGATTGCAGGCGGTGGTGGATTTCTTCCACTCAGCTGGGAACCTAGTGGGTGGCGCACATGTTGAAGCAGCTTTTGGCAGAGCCCCAAAATTCTTACACCAATGGACCCACAAGCAAGGGAATGGACAACCACCACCTGTGCTTGCACCAATGGGATATTTTGCTCCCAATTGTGTGGTTCTTTCATGAAAATGGCAACATGGGTTATCCAGTCTGTTGGCTGACTGGGAAGCCAAGGAGCTGAGGTGCAAGAGGCAGGGACTATTCATGCTTTCAAGTCCTGCTTAAGCTATGTAATTACAGTATTTGAATCACCCTCAATCCAGAGTTTAGAAACTTGCTACTTGGAGAATGGGACATTCCCAACCAAGCTATGCAAAATTGACTCAAGCGACAGTTACCAGCCGGAGAAGACAACTGAAGCAGCACCTGCCTGGCATTCATCTTACGTGACACTGGAAAAAAGGCTGGCTGAGGGGGTACCTGATGAACAATACAGGATAACAAAAGAGAAGAACAAAGGTGGTACCCTAGAAATCAAGCAATTTTGCAAAACTATACAATGTTATGCATGATAACCTTCATTCTCCTTCATGAAGGCTTACAACATCTGTGACTTTAGACACCGAAGAAGATTATTATTCATCAATCACCGTGCAATCACTTCTGTTTCTTCAGATGTGATTGATGTATGTGCTGAAAGGGTAAACCAAGTTTCATCATTGTTCTACATCAATTACAGCTTGCATGCATCATGTAAGAGCAACTTTGCCTTTTGAAAGACTGAAGCCTAAGCTTATCACATCAATTGTTTGAGATGATTAACTCCAGCAATGTGATCCGGATTTTAATTAAAAAATAGCAAAAACATGCAAATATTGTATGATGATATTGAAAATATACATAAATTGGTAAAACCTATCGTCTTGTTGGTAGGAGGGCATGCTGGTTAGTCGACTTCATGTAATGTAACTATGTAAGATAAAAAACCATTTTGGAAAAGAAAACATCAAGGTATGTTAAATATGACAATAAAGCTGACTGCTTCTCTGTTAGAAAAACATCAAAAACATCAAGCATTAAGTCTGTTGATTCTTGATTTCTTTGAGAAAATATAAGGGAAAATCATGCAATATGAATGATAAAAGAATTAAAGAAGAAAGCTGAGATAGGACATTGGATGTAGTGGAAAGATGGGTGGAGGAGATGAGTGGACCGAAGGGAGGATGGGCGGTGGTGTTAACGATTGGACATCTCTCCTCACCCCCTTTTCCTCCGACGCTGTTTCTCTGTCTCTTTTGAAAATTTGAAGTCTTTGGAGCTCGGACGGAATGCCCGGGGATTATGTAATGAGATTGTTGTAAAATATACATTTTGCTGTCAGGTAATTAACTGCTCCATGTGGTGGTGCCTCTAGATTCATGGGATCTATCAGATCAGATTGTGCTCAGGTGGGGAATCGGAGTCCGGTAGGGGACAGCAGGTACAACATTGCAAGATGCATCTCTCATTGGTTGGTACGTGTTCGATTTTAGACCCAAAATACCCGATCTTATTTTTGTTTCATTTTCTTTTATATATTTGCTATCATGGCTTCAGCCTTATCTCACAATTAACTCTCATAAATAGCAACAGTTCTGTTATGCCATGCTCTTCATAACTGTACCATGATTGAAGCTATAGTATGGATTGCTTGTAAATCTTACTTGGAGGTTTGCCTTCTGGCTAATCTATCGAATAGATTTTTGTTTTTTTTCTCTCTTGTCATGGAGTTCTTTGGTGTGAATTGAAGGATATTTGTTGATTTGAATATCATCATGACTTAAGATCATAGAGGATACTAAATACCATGTATAGTTGGATAAATATTTCTTATGTACCTGATTGTATATATATTATTCAACCATGTATAGCCAATTATGGCCAACTAAGTTGCTTCTCTTCATGCCTCTGCACACGTTCACACATCAGCCATTTCTTAGGCATGTGGAAGCTACCATGATACAATTACTAGGCATCCAGAAAAGCCACTAATGGAGTGGACACGGGCCACAAAATGGCACTGCATCGTCGAAAGCTATACCGGCCAAGACAACACTTATGCTTGGCTCTCAAAATAAGAGGTAGTATGGCAACCATGCATTTTCTTATGGTTTGCGACACCAAGGCTCTTGCATGCTCTTTTAGTGCTTCAAAGGGTGTTTCCTGTTATTTATTATACGCACTAATGAAATAATCAGAAAGCTCTTGAACCTGAATCAAATGTTAAAGCATCGAGACAGCATGGCAATGGTATATATATATATATATATATATCTTCTCTCTTCTCATATAAACACTGAGTTATAGTACATATGCTTTGGCACAAGAGAAAAAGCAAGGAAGAGAGTACTGAGGTGGCAAAACATTGAAATACTGCCTGTAACGGTGAACATGAGTTGAATACGTTCTCATACTGAAACACAAACAAACAAAGGAACAAACAAACAAAAGAAAGGTATTGATAGGGTAGGAGGACCTATATTAGATTCTCTAGAAGAAGCTGAAGTTGTTGATCATCAGGCTTCCAGTGGCATAGGCACTGAGTATCTCATTCTGTGGGGACCAGAATTCTGCTCTCAACCCCACTCTCCTCAGGGCTTTGAGGATTTTGTTCCTGTGTGCATATCCTGTGACCACAACCTTCTGAATGCTGGCCTCCACCTCAACTTTCTCTATCCCTGCGAGTCACCACACCGCCGCCACTTAAGCGTTACGAAAGATCATTAAAGCTCAAAGCGTAGATGCAAAGTGCGAGCGAGCTTCAAGATTTATTTCACACACGCTACCCTAAGCAGGGAGGAGGGAAAGTCATTCGCACCTTTTACTTTGGACAGGCATTTCCTCAGCCTCTTCTCATGTAATGCTACCATCTCCACCTTAAGCTCGATAGTCTGTAGCACAAAAGCAATATAAAATTTTAAACACCGATAAGAGTATAGCTTTAGAATCATTCTAATATAATAATCATTCTTCTCCGAGCAAATGATCAAGGAGCGCAAATGATGCAATCAAAAGTGAACAGATTTGCCATGGAACAAAGTTGATCGATCGCATATATTAATTATTTTAGACACTGTCGGATGAAGAGTGCTACTGTTAAATAAATGATGCATGTTAGGCGATGTCAAAGATCTTTCATGAAAGCAAGGAAAAACACACATTTTTTTTCACTTGCTATGGTAATCTAAAATTTTGATCTTGTTTACTTACAGGTAAATATTACTAAAGACATTTCGTTAGAAAATACCGACGAAACATGCATGCCTCTGACCGTAAGCAAATGAAATGAAACTGCTAGACACATGCGACACCCGCTCAAAAATTGAAGGCAAAAGACCATCTTAGGAAAAGAGGTTGTTTCTCGAATACATTGGCGATTCGGTGACTTGAAAGGAACAAAGCAATTCGGTGAGAAGTATTCCCGTTTCCTGATGAGATGGAGATCAAGGGAAGAACTAAAAGATAATTTCCTTTCAGACTCATTTTTTAACACACCTTCAAATCTCAAGGCTGATCCCATTTTGAAACACATCATCTAAATTCACTGACACGATATCAGCAACATTGCAAAGCAACATCTTTCATGGGATAGGTTTTGTACGAGTAATTCTTGCAACATTTAGCTGAAGCTTTAATGATGTTGCAAAACAACTCGAAGGTGGAAGAGCTAGAAGCATACCTCCATTTAATTAAATCCCGAGAACGGAAGGCGAGAGGAGTAATGATGAAACGTTGGAGAGAAGCACAGGAAAAGAAATGGCATGAAAGCAATGGGAATGAAGGAGATGAGGAAGGGCGCGCAGTGCTTGCTTATATAGCAGCAGGAGTTGAAGGGGGCTCAATTTGTATGAACAAAAGAAAGAAGGGTAGGGATGCAGGAAGGGGGCAAGGTGGGTCTGTGGATTCTGAGATTTCAAGTTTGAGGAATGATCTTCTTTTGGTTGCTTTTCCCAAGGAAAGGCATGGTGATGGATGGAAACAAGCAAACGTTTGCATCGAGGTAGAGAGCTCAAGGATCTAGGCTAGCCCTGAGGAAAAGAAGGGTGGGGGGGGCGATGGGTGATGATGAGTGTAGGTTGGCAGGGCGTTGACGGGTCCAACTTGGCTTTTGAGATCCTTGGTTTGGGATGGCAGGACAAAAAGAGAAAAAAAAAAAAAAAAAACAGTTGAGGAATGTCCGGTGTTTGCAGGCACGACGGTAAAAAAAGGAAAAAAAAAAAAAAAAAGGAAAAGAGGAAAAAGAAAAAAGAAGAGGTCCATGAGGGAGAAATGGACCATGATGCAAGTTTGGTATTTTTGTTGAGGAGTATTGCTTAGGGTGTCCATAAAGGACTAAACTTTGAGATAATTTTATCAATATACGATGGATGTTGTCGTAACCGATGCTGGTGAGTCATGGGGGACGTGGCGGGTTGGTCTCTCCATGCTAACAACTTTTTCTTCAAATATTCTAGAAGGTGATCAGGGATGTGTGAGCTGGATCAAAAATCTTAGAACATGATGATGATACCATGATCATGAGAGCTTGATTATTTTATCAAAGCCCAATCCGGCTCCTCGAAATCCAAACCATGCCATTTATTACCATAGTAAACATAAGTATTTGGCTTTGTATAATGAATATATTTATAACTTTTTATGCATTTAAAATCTGAATTTATCGGGCATCAAGATTCTTGGACACCAAACCTGAATTAGTCATCAATAAAGATCTCGGGCTCGAGGTAACCGTGTCTTGTTATAAATTGATGAGGTGGCTTAATTTTTATTTTAAAGTCCTAGGTTGTTGCAGAGGAAAATCTTAGACCTCTATAATCTACGTTCCATATGAATTAATATAGATCCATTTGGCATTGCTATTGTTTTCTGCTTTTGTTTCCAAGAAGAAAAATGAACTGGACAAACATGAAACCTTTTTGTTCTAATGAGAGACACCCTCATGAAAGCGTTTTGTTGCCATAAAGCCACAAACCAAGACAAGCAAGTTTGGTTCGATCCAGTTTAATAATCTGTAATCCAATTTCAAAGTTCAAATCTACCATTCACCAAGGTGTTAGAGCAGAAGTCTTGGTTAAGTCCACTTCGAGTATATATGGCTTGAAGTTGGGACAAAGGTTGGCCAAGCCTGCTGATTTGGAGAATACACGTTGGCCAAGGTTTATGGAGCTTTGATGGATTTTGTTCAATGGCCAATCCGGGCTAAGGCTTGCAATTATTATTGCAAGTTTTTTGTGCAAGTCTCTCAGAGCTAAGTCGGACATGATCCTGAAACTTAGAGCCTGCTCCCAGTTGTCACTGATCCAGAAACCTAGAGCTGCATCCCATCAGATAAAGCATTAAAAACTAACTTGAAATCCAGATTATTCACAATATAATTGATACTCTTTAATTTTCTAATTCTTTCAAAACTGGTCCATGCAACAAAGCTACCTACCAATGTATGCATTTATTTTATTTTTTTTTAAAAAAAAAGAATTTAGCAGGAAGATCTATGGGAAAATAACAAAAAGAAAAAAAGAATAATTGGAGCTGATGTCGATTTGGCTAAAGCTGATTGGTCTGTGAATTATCCAAGGGAAATCAACTTGAGCTATCGCTGCTGGGTAAAAGGTCCTTCAATGCAATGAAGTTGTTGCCATTGTCATCCCTACTCATTTTCTTGAGGCCTTTTTCACTGATGCTGGCATTTTCTTCATCCTCGTTGCAGAACATCTTTGTGAAGTCATCCAAAGTGCCATCACGGTACACGAGCATCCATTCTTCTTCCACTTCCATCTCGCAATCTCTCATGGGACGAAAGGTTCTGTCGATCGCTCGGTCTTGTGCCTTAGTGAGAGACATGGTCCTGGAACCAGTATAATTACACCAGCACAGTTGAGGTTTAGAATAAAACAGCTTTAGAGGCAGGAAAAGTAGTACTAGTGGAAATTCATGTCATCAGATCAAAAAAACAGCCACTAATTGTCGCCAAAATAAGATACATTGCAGGATTTATTAGCAAACTTTCGTTAAGGGAAACTTCAATTAATGGATAGTTATAATCTAATAATTTGCAAATAATATTTTCTCAGAAAATAACTTGTGAATCGTCTAAAACTTGTTCCCAAAGTCCTAACTAGGTTTGGATGTGTACAAGTGTCAATGTCTTTATTTGCCTCAATAAATAATTTTAGCAAAAGTCGCATGTCATTGATCTTTGAATTCTTATTCAATTTTTTTGGTGCAAATTTCAAGTTTGTAATCCTAATGTAAGCATTCATAGGCCATAAAGAAAATAAAACTTTTTACTCAAAATTTTGTGCATTGCATGAGAAGTTAGAAAAACTTGAAGATGAGTCGGAAGAGCAAGCACTCATTCGATAACTCAGGATAAAATTGATTTGAAGGATGGCGGGTAGCCAGCCTTGGAGCTCTGGACTGATTTCCTTTCTGGCTATAATTTGTAGGAGTTCTGCTGAGGACTGGACCGACATTTGGAGAGCTAGGATGACATATGTTGCTTATCAGATTCGGCTTTTTAAAAATAGTTTGGTTTTCGATGCTGAGATTATGTCTACTCATCGGATCCTTGAAAGAGCCATTTCTTTAGCCACTAAGTACTACCATTTCAACACTACTAGCTTATCTATTAATACCCTGGGACTTTCGTGCTACATCTACGGTGAGACAGAGGGTTCTTTTTATCTCTTGAAAATCCCCACCGCCTGGATTTGTAAAGGTCAACTTTGGTTGCAATGTACGAGATGGCAGGGATGGTGCGAGCTTTGTCATCCGCGGTCCGAATGCCAGGCTCTTGGTTAAAGGAGATTTCATTCTTTCGAGCCATCTTTCCGAAAGCGAAGCTTCGTGTTGTCTGGACATGTATCATCTATGCAAGGCAGGAGCCACACCGGAAACTCTAGCATCATGGAAATATTTACTCCCGAACTTTATAAGATATTTTGTACCCACTTGTATTTAAAAAAAAAAAAAAAAAGGTTAGAAGAATCAGAAAGAAAACCTTAATTAGAAGGTCTTTTAACTAGTTTTCAGTTTTCAGCGCATGTGATGCATGTAGGAGGGAGGAGCAAAAGAAACAAATGGCCAAATGGATCCCAGTAAAAATTTTAAAATATGGTTCATAGATGTAACAAAGATAAGAGTTTTAAAAGTTCTGATGTCATCCTCGTAGGAAGTGGCCAAATAATATGCAAAACTCTGATACATGTTTCACCCAAAACAACATCTAATCGAGACCGTTCGACCTAATCCATCAATGGGTAGATCGTTGTGTCTTGACCTATGTTGACCCACATCTTACTCTATTTTACAATCACTTGATTGGTGATTGGCCCCACCAAAGGTTGCTCAATCTAATTGTTGCAATTGTTAATGACCGAATCCCAAGATGAGTTGAATCATCGGCATCAAAAAAGCAACCTTATTATAAAAAAAATTTTAGCCCAAAGTCGTAACCATATCAAATCCAAACGAAGTAGTACCATCATGACTAAAGTCGGATCAAAGCTTTGCCCTTCATCAAGATTTTCATCTATGATCAAGATTAAAAAACTTCGATCCGTACCCGACCTAAACTAGAAAACCCTGGATTCAAACCTTAGCCCAAAGTGGGTCAGTCAAGTTGAATTTTTGGCCAAACCTGTTTTTGCCCTCCTTGATGGTGAAGTTCATGCTAAAAGCCCCATAACAAGCATCCGTAACATCATAATATCCCATATTTTGAACAACGAACTGGATCTAAACTGTTCAACGAGTGATAGATCCTGTCCAATCCAATGTCATAATGGGAATTCCCAAAAAAGAAAAAAAAAGAACTCTACTGAATCCTGTAACATGATACGACACCCAAACTTCCTTTTGAACGAGACACGATCATATCAGACTTGGACCAGACTCGGTAACATACAATGATGAGCCTGGGTTGCTGTCTGTGTATGGAATGGGGGTTTATCCCGCCCCCTAGCTTTGGCAAGCTTTCTTGGAGGCTCATCTGGTCGAGGTTTGTAAGTACAGAGATCACTCCTTTTTGACCACCATGAATGAATCCAGAAGAGAAAAATAAAATTTTAAAAAAAACAGCAATGGGGTGATTTAGTAATCACTCTGATCACCGCCTGATAAATAAAAAAAAAAAAAAAAAAAAAGAAGAAAGAAAGAAATGAAAAACGGAACAGAAAAGCCGGAAAGGAGCAGCCATTTCAAAGTTTGAACAAGTCTCCTCCCATAATTTATCCCTGAATACCAAAAATAAACATATAAAATACAAATGACAACTTAAAAGATATGGATCCACTCATTTAGATAGTGCTGGCCAATGGCCCCCACAGCATGCCTTCTTAGAAAAGAAAAATTCTAAAAAAGCTAACTGGAAAAAGGTTTGTTTGTTTTTTTTTTTTTTTTTGGGTTGCATTTTGTCCTTCAAAAATTAAAATACAAGTATGAGGAGTATGCTCTCTTTTACCCAATCTTAACAGCTTTGGCATTTATAGGTCTACAACTTAGTTGCAAGTCGACTATGAGTTGATCACTAGCTAAGATATCAACCCTTACTCCATAATCCTTCAAGGATCTATCTCGGTCTCCCCTTTCTGATTATTTCTATCTTAGACAATCTCGGCTCTTGTTTTCTCTTCCAAAGTTCTAATCCACTTTGATAGCCATACTTCCCCTCCAACAAATCTGAAGCAACGGCCACTAACCTTTTCCTATCCTTCCCTATTGATGCACATGTCGTTATACATCGATTACCCCCAACAAAATAATAGCCACAATAATATAAAAAAAATAATTTTCTCCTCCTTTTACCATAAAATAAAGGCGTTGACAACTCAACCAAGGAGAATGTGGATGCGAGGCTTTTCCTCCTCTAATGGAAACAACAACAAGTCTTTTCTATTATTTGGTGGTGTTGAGATCTTTCCCCTTATTTGTTACAGTCAATATATTTCCTTCTTTGCAAGCTGATCAAGGACAAACAGGGAGATTTGATTAGAGAGACTGATGTGGTGTTTTTAAATTAAGAGATATGAATTTGTTTTCCTTCATTCAATTGATGACTTACAAACTGAATAACAATCCAACCCAGCACTTCAAATAGTTGAACCATTTAGATTCACAACTCAAGCAGGTTTTATAGATTTTTAAGTTTTTTGATTGCTTGAACAAGTCCATGTTTTAAAATATGCATTCTCCTAGATGAAAAGTACCAGTACATCAAGCAATATCCTCTTTTGTAATTCAAATATATATATAGGATCAAGAATCGACAATAATTATTGGATATACTTGGGGTAGGTATGGATGTGCGAGCACCTTATCTAGGGATATTATATAATCAATGCAACTAAGTCTAAGAAATAATTTCCACTGAGGAGAAGCTCAAGGATTTTGATTCTTGATGGATAAGAAAAAAATCAACTCTATATTGAATTTTCTAATAAAGATTATTTGCAACCTCCAATTATTTCAAAACCCTGCTTTCACAAAACCATTCATCCTCGAGAGCTCCCAGAAGCCTATCGCATAAAGAGTCAGTTATCCCATGAATGTCTGATAAGATATCCACACTGGCCTTTTAAAGAAATGAAATGGGCAGAAAGTAACAGTATATGAATTATATATTACAAAAGCCAATTTTGGATGAAAGTAACTAAATTGGAGTGAAACTGTTTAATTGCAAAAACTGGCAAAATCTAAAACAAAAAACAATTTCAGGTTGGTCCTGGCTATAATTGATCTGTTTTGGCTGACAAAAACTTGAAACCTTGTTCAAAATAAGGCAATTAAGAATAACATCAAGAACAACTCTAGAAATTCTTCGATAACTCGGGATGCAGTGTCACCATGCCATTAAAAGAAAGAAATAATGTGTAATAAAAAGACAATGTGAATAAATCCAATGTGTAATAAAAAGACAATGTGCATATATAGTGTGTAATGCAAAAACAAAAATACAAAGGAAAACAAGCATGTACTCTATTCAAACTAAGACAAGAATATATATCCATTTTGAAGAAGATACATTGTAGATGTTAGAATAAAAATTGAACACATACAAACAGATGAGAGCAAAGAGAACTCATGTTTCACTAATTGTTGTCTGGCTTCTAGATGATGATGCTAGAGGCAGGAACATTTTGGGTCCATCTAGACTTGGATTCATCCAAAATAAACTCCTTAACCTTATTTATTCAAGCAAATGATCCTCTCCCAAGACTGGATGGGAGAAAAGGGAATGTTACAAATCAACATCTAGTCAACATCTTTATTTCTTTTCTTTTAAAACAAAGCCAAGGTAAGCACATAGATAAAAACTATTTCATGAATATGAATATAAATATGGATATTAAGCAACAGCACAAATTTCCGCCTATATACAATACAAATCCAAACATATATTATCCAATGCACATTCTTCCCCACACCCTAGATAAAGGCATTATCGTATGTTATCCCATTGATAACTCTCAAACAAGTCAATTTTGGAGCCAGAGCCACTCATCCATGATAGCTTGATCAAAGTGGGGATAAATAGAGATAGGTGGATCCTAAGCTTGGATACCTTAGAATTGGCTTATCATCCCATACGTATTTACAAAATGACCAAAAAATTCTAAGCTAGCAAAAGATAACCACAAACTTTAAGGCCAACATTGTCCTTTCATCCAAGCACATCCAATATGTTATGGGATAATACTATGTTATAATTATAACCATTATCGGGCAAGTTCATCCAAACAAGAATAAACACTCATCTTTCCTTATCCTAGATTTTTTTTTCCTGATAAGAGGAGCATTCATACAAGTCGTGTATGTATACATCCAAAAAAGTCAGAAAATAAAATATTATGGAGATGGACTGAAGCATCCCTCATCTCAGTTCACAAAAACTTTTATGAATGCTTTGCAATGTAAGCGGCTGTCCAATCAGTGACAGGATTTACCTCTCAATAGACATGCCAAATAATTATAATAGCATAGCTTATCAAGATAGCAGCAATATCGCAGAGGAGAGGGTGCACCCCCCTCGCATACCCCTTTGAATCTAGGTAACAATAATAGAGTCACCTTTAATAATAAGATGGTCGGCTTGCAAGATCCTCTAAGCATAAATAATTCCAATCCAAGCATCTCAAAGTTCCACCGCATGAACCGTTGGCTCATAGAAATAGCTCCCCTCTGTCACCATCAATCCCAATCTAGAACCATGAATAACAAAAACCAGTACCACCCCAGCTACCTTTGATATTGCCATCGAAGTTGACTTTGATATACCATGGAGGTGAGGGCTTCTAGTAAATAAACACTCATCGGATCACTACAGGAGCAAAGTAAGGGTCCTAGGTCTCCATGGGTCTCGAGGTCACTTCAGCAATCTCCACAGCATGTATGCATACATACTCCAAAATAATCCTCGTCGGGCATCTCCTGGATTCATAAATAAGGCTGTTTTAAGATAACCATATATAGTATGCAATGTAGGCTACTCGAATTCCGTCTTTCCTGATCCGTTGTCCAGCAACACTCTGTCTCAGAAAATCAAGAAAGACCTATACTAGATCATCATGCTAGAAAGTCAACCCATGAAGTCCTATAAGATGCCAAACCTATCTAGCCCGTTGGTATATGAAGAGTACATGCTCTAAAGTTTTTTCTTCACGTTCACAGGATGGACAAGTCAACTATAGATGCAGCCACACCTACAGTTTGCTCTTCACTTGTCTAGCCCATTGGCACATGATGTAAAATATGGGCCTGGGCTGAAGTCTGCAGACCCAGCCGACTTCAACCCAAACGAAGAAAAAAAAAAAAGGGGACGATGACCGGAATAGGGGAAGGAGAGGCGGAGTCGAATGGGGCTCCTCTAACCGAATTCTTCGCCGGAAAAATTGGTGGAAGCGTCGTGGAGGGGAGGGAAGAGATCGACGATGAGTCTGGGACGGTGAAAACCCCGATTTCATGGGTTTGAGTTCCAAACGGCAGCGGAACCGGTGGATTTTCTTTAAATTTCCCTCACCACCACCGATCCGAGCCTCATCGAACTTCTTCCACACGACGTCCTCCTCTCCGGCCGGCGACGAAGAATTCTTCAAGCACCGGTAAGTCTTCCATTTTTTTTGAAAATTTGTTGTTTTTTTGGATTTTTTCCGGTTCGGTTGGGTTGGGGCCGTTCACCGTCGCCGGACCGTGGAGCCCTGCTGCAACCACCCGTGGCTGCCGGCAGTGGGGGGGAAGGAAGACATCGGGTCGACCGAGGAGAAACAGGGGTGTTCGGGAGAAGAAAAGAAAAGAGAAAGAAGAAGGAAAAAAAAAGAAAAGAAAGAAAAGAAAAGAAAAGAAAAAAAAAAGGGGGAAGGGTTCTGTACGGCCAGAAAAAAAATAAAATAAAAAATAAAATAAAAAATAAAAATAAAAATAAAAATAAAAATAAAATATATATAAATATATGATAGGAGGAGAGAGAAAATCAAGGATTTTTTTCAAGATTCGTGAAAAATTGAGAGTTTAGTTTTAATTAAAATTATTTATTTATGTAGAGAATCAGTCTCCTGAGCGGGGAGGCGTCGCGCCGATTTCGGGTACAGAGTAGTTCATGTGTGGATAGTTGGTTTTGAGAGGTAAGGACTTCTGGACTTGATCACCCGTAATATTATTATATTTTACATGACCTGATTTGATCCGAACATAAATTAAATATTTTTCATGCATGATAGTTTTCGGATAACATGATTTGATTTTCGGGTTACGGAACGAGTTTGTTGTTAATGTTGTTTGCATTTGCCAAGTGATCGTGAAATGTGTTTGATGAAAGTGACTATGTAAGAAGAAATGATAAAGTGTTAAGTGAACTGGTATTTAGACTAGCCATGCCACGGCGGTACCGTGGTTTCTCAGTGTGCCCGTCACAGGCTGGAGTGTGCAATTTGTGTGCCCGTCACAGACTGGAGTGTGACCGTGGCTAGTCCAGAACCCTAAAGATAATGGTTAAATAATTGGAAATTCTATAAGAAAAAAAATGTAATAATTCCAAAATTTTTGTTAAACATGAAATCTGAATTGTTGATTTCGTCATATATTATGCTAATATTTACTGTTTTCATATACATGTAAATTATTATTGGTGATTATTTTGGAACCCATACTGGGCTATGTAGCTCACTCCCTACCATCTGTTTTCTTTCAGAGACTCAAGATACTTAAAGAGGATCTGGGCTGGGCGTGAGACGGAGCATCATGTTTGTTGAGCTAATTAGTTAGTTAGTTCGATTACTGACGTTTGTGAGTTAGTAGACCAATTTATGATCATCGAGTTAAATAATGAATTATACATTGTTAATGGATTATTAATATAATATTAATTTAACTTGGATATGTTTGAATTGTTGTGTACCTAGGCCTTGCATAATCTCTAGGGTAAAACCTAGGGTTTGTGCGGCCGGTCATGTAGCCGATTCCGGTATTGAATTCGGGACGTGACACATGAAAAGTACATGCTCCAAAGTTTTCTCTTCACGCCCACAAGATGGACATGTCAACTGTAGGTGCAACCCTCTCCCACTGAGGAAAGATTTGGTTGGCAACCATCTTTAAGCAATCTTTTACTAGAAAAGACTCATCCTCAAATGGACACCGGTCCTCCAAATCCAGCTAGCATCAAGGCTTCTGTGCGACTCCGCCCGATATAGTTAGTAGAGATCCGTCGTCACAGCTTTCAAGGTGCAAGAGGATCTCCATATCCTGACATCTTGGCTCTTATGAATTGGAAATGCTATGACATGACACGCTCAGCCAGCACCTTTCCAAAGGCTTGGGTAATAGCCACCAGATTCCATTATCTACTTTAGGGGTAGAAAAGATTCGAAATTCTCAAAGTTAGATACATCACAACTAATGAAGGTTGGCTACCAGCTCAGGGATAGGTCAGCCATCTACGGATCAAGCAAGAGATTCACCGACCATTAATCCCTCATGATCTATCTAGTCTGAGAAATCACCTCCAGGGCTTGAGCGCAAATTTCACGCCAAATAGTAAAGCTGCCCTAACCAGCTCAAATCTCTTCTCTAATGGACCATGATCCATACCTAGTCTTCACCATCAAGCTTCATAAGCTATCTAGACCAAGCACTAATTTAATCGCATGTCTAGCAATCAAGGCATCTCTTTTCATGATCAAAGACTAAATGCCAAGGCTCCCCTTAGGAGCTGGTACACAACATCCCAAGCTAAAAGGTGTAAATCATCTCCTCCAGGCCGAGAACCCTACAAGAATCTTCAAAAATATTGTTCAAGCCTGGTTACCAAAAGTTTGGATAAGATGGCTTTTAAAAGAAAATAGATAGGCATAAAGCTCAAAACTGACCTCACCAAGATAACCCTGCTATCATGGAAAGAGCACTGACCTGCCATCTTTTCAAATATTCCTGAATCACCCACTCCACATGGCTACATTCTGCCTTTCTGATCTACCACCAATGATGAAAACTTCCAGGTACTGCAATATCCTAGTATACTTAGTAATTCCAAGTCTGTCTCTTATCATATATCGAAGATGACCCGGTGTCCACGGATCGAAATATATAGTAGACTAGAAGAGGTTCACCTTTTGGCCCGAAACTAAACAATAATCTTATAGAATTCACCTGAATCCTTCCGAATTCCATACTATAGCTCTTTCTACTAATAAGCAATCATTTGCAAACAGTAAATATGATACCTATAAAGATATCCATACCTTTTTCTCAATTTTTCTAAAACATAACAAAACTTAGACCAGCCTATCTGGGATAAAAGGTCCTTAGGTAAACCCTATACATATTTGAAAGCGATGAGAATGGTAGCCAAAGAGAGGTAACTAAGGTATCATTCAACATCACTTTTATTTATTTATTTTAAAATAATAATTTTATTTTTATTTTTTAAAATATAAAATATTTGATGTATTTAATTTTTTTAATAAAATATATTGATGGTAATTGTATTGACAACAATGTTGATAATAATGGTGTTGATGGCCGGTATGATAGTGGCATAGTGAAGATGGAGATGATGAGTAGTAGTAAATTAGAGGCAAAAAGATAATAGTGGTAGTGGCAACGATAATGATGACCATAATATTAATGACAATGATGAAAACGAAGGTATCAACATTATGATAGAGGCAATGGCTGTGAATCATGATAGAGACGGTAACAATAGTAATAGTAATGATGATGGTATCATAAAATATGGTGAAGTTGGTGACAATGATAGCAATAGTATTGCAGTGATGGTTTATGCTAATAGCAATAGCACTGCAATAATAACAATTATAATGGATAAAAATATGAGATTCTTATTTTTAAAAATATTAAGCATTAAATATTTTTACTTTATTTTTTTATAAAAATGAAAAAAAAAATTAAAAATAAATAATAATAAAAATATATTTTTATTTTTTTAAATAAAAATAAAAAAATAAAAGTGATGCCATGCACAGCCTAGCCTGTTCCAATAATCCCATTATTTCCGCCGGTGATTGACAAATCAGCCGAGACCAAGCCTCAAAACCCGACGAAATAATCACACGACTAATCGGAAAGTTGCGTCACCACGAAATTTCAATCTTGACTGGGCCCATTTTCGACCGTGGATGGACGAGTATTCCAAACCTTGACCTTCGCTTGGACGTCCCAAGGGTACGGGCTTTCTAGCATCCTCTATCAAATTCAGTGGCTCTTCCGTAAATCTCCCCCGATCCCATGCCAATTTCAACCATGTGAGAGCTAGGGAGAGAGAAGGGGGGGGGGGGGGGGGTGTGACCTGACGTGAAAGAGTTCGGAGACCGCGTAGGCGCCGATGTGGAACTCGAGGGCAAGGAAGAAGGCCTTGTACGCCTTCAGATGTAGCCCGTCGATCCTCGGATACGGCAGCCGCGGCCGCGGCAGCATCTCCCACGCCGCCGCCCGGTACCTGTACTCCTTCCACGCCGTCCCACCGCCTCCTGGCGCCGCCGCCTCGTTCACCGGCAGTGGCACGAACCCGGCCGCCAGCATGATGGGCTCCAGCTCATCGTGGGTGAATATCGGCTGGAACGTCCGCGTGTCCCACAGCGTCAGCTTCTTCGCCACCTCCTCCATCGCTATCTTCATCTCCGCCGTCAGTCTCGTCCACCGCCCAGCCGTCGCCGCCGTCTTGACTCCAATAACACGGACACCAACGCCTCTTCCCTAATTTTGATCTTTTATTTGGATGATTCCGAATCCTGTTCGTCTTGTAATCGGGTTTGGACTTGGATTATATTTTTGTTTCCTTTCCTTTGTTTCTCCTTTTGGTTTGGTTTATTTGTTGCTGTTTTGGGAAATAAGGGTTCAGGGAGGAATTTGGGCGTCGGAATGAAGGCAACGGGAGAGCGCCATCTCGAGGATTAAAAGTTAAAACCGGGGGGTGAGCATGAAGAGTCGGGGCACCGAATCTGAAAGTCCGCGGCTGTATTTGAGATGAAAATATAAAAAATAAAAGAATTTATCTTTTTTTCAAAAATAACGGGATACCCTCAGTTTTAAAATACCATCTTCCAAATTAGTAAACTATATCGATAAACATGAAATTCATGTGAATGCTATAATATGATCCTTATATAATATTCTAATTTTATGAAATAATAAAATTATACTTACTTTTAGTTTTTAATGAAATGTTAGTTATAGCACCAAAAAAGCAAAATCATGTATCTCATGTAATTCCAAATTTTTAATATTTTGAATTCAAAGGAGAAGAAAACAAATGCTAATAGTACTGTTGGGACAATCCTTGATCAAGCATGGATACAGAGGAAGAAATTATTATGTATGCAATGGATGGAAAAAAAAAATAAAAAATTTTAAAAAAGAAAGATTATCGGTAGAGAAAAATATAATAGAGGGTTTCCAATAAAATTTTTTCAATTACCCCTCCCGATTTCTCGAATTTTGTCGTTATGGAATCAAATCACCTATGAGGATGGTGTTTCTTTGGATATAGGTATGAGGCTCATTTTATACTTTATATCCAATCTTTAGCTTTAATCTCAAATTATTTTTCCAGAAAAATAAAAGCTGTTTGTACTTCCGTTGGTATGATCCACTTTCAAATGCAAAGAAAAAGAATACTATTAATAGGCTTTTGCAAAGAAATAAAAAGCTTGAGCATCAAATGCAAAGCTACGAAAGAAAGGCCAGATGGACTATTCGGTATATACTATCATACTAGATAGCTATGATTTTTTATATAATCAGTTGTGGATTTTAAATGTATTGACTATATTTTGGAGACATTTCGAGTAGCTTATTGTAATGCTTAACCATTTAACTTTATTCCCAGAAATTTGAATATCATTCTCTTTTTGATTTGAATTACTTTATAAAGTTTTAGTGCCACCATTCCTCTTGGGATTACATTCATCACACGTGGTATAAAATCCATTCCTTACGAAACATTCTAATATATATATTTTGAATAAGTGGTATATATTTATTTATATTATTGCATATATGTTATTTTGATTCAGGGATAAAACTAATTAGATATCTTTAAATATATATCACTTTGCAAGAAAAATAATTCCATCTCCTTTACAAGCATGATAATTAAATAAATATTTTATGCAACATCTATTTTTGGGTCGATAGAAGAGCATAATAATGTAGCTTGATAATCCATCCGATGTTATATGACTTTCAACTCACAAGCATTGCAAATCTTATGTATATTAACATGTCATCAAGGAATATGAAGAGCTATTTGAAGTTAAACAACAGTCATGTTATAAAATATCTTATGATCTTTCATATGCAGTTCAAAGGAATGACTAATAGTAAAGATGATCAATATGTTATTTATTTAATTTTTAACTGCATTGAAACTTTAATTGATATTACTTTAATTAAAATAGAATATTAATTTACTTTCTAGGCCCCCTTCAACTATCACAAACATGTCCCCTTTCATATTATAAAGTTTTAATAGGACCCCTAAATTTTTTATTTTGTTATACCTACACCTCCTCTACTATCAAATAATTAAATATGCACCCTCTGATATAATAAAAATTTGAATAAATACATATTATCATTTACAATTTGGGAGTACCTGTAAGATATTTTTTTATCAGAATATATCAAAATATCATAATATTTAATAAAATATCACAACATATCAAAAATTTTATGAACAAATTATAATAAATTGAAATAATTTTTAATATTTCACGATATTTCATAATATTTCACAATGATACATGAATGCATTACAAATAGTTGAATAGAGATGTAATGTGGGCAGTCGCTGATGTGGAACCCCTGTCAGATCCAGTCAAATACCATGTGGGCAGAAGTTACCATCCCAGACCGCTCTCTCTGAGCTCCTTCGCCAGGTGGCTCCCTCGAGGATCGAAGTCGAGCTCCTTCGCCATGTGGCTCCCTCGAGGTCGAGCCCACCTCGATCAAAGTCGAGCTCCTGCTCTCCTCGAGCTCTTTCACCAGGCGGCTCCCTCGAGGTCAAGCCCACCTCGGCTGAAGTCGAGCTCCTACTCTCCTCGAGCTCCTTCGTCAAGTGGCTCCCTCAAGGTCGAGCCCACCTCGGGCGAAGTCAAGCTCCTGCTCTCTTCAAACTTCCTCGCCAGGTGGCTCCCTCGAGATCGAGCTCTTGCTCTCTTCAGGCAAGGGGTCCGATAGTTGGAAGTCAAGGCCCCATGGTGCCACCTCCCTTGGGCGGCGGATTGCCATCCAAGGACCACGGAAGAGCACCTTTCAGGATGACATTATCACCCTCGTTGCTACTTACACCGGATAGGAAAGAGAGCCCTGACTGAGGCACTGCACTCCCAACCAACCTTCTGCGCCACTTGAAAAAGAAAATCATCCCAGAAAATTCAAATCCAGGGGGCGCCTACCCCCGATTGAGGCTCTGCCAAGTTTTCCAAAGTGGAGCGACCAGGAGGGAGGTCAGAGCTGGCAACATAACTCCTTGTCACGAATAAGGAAGGTACTTGAGCGCACGGTACGAAGCACTGCCAGAAGTTGACCTTCCGGTGCCTGCAGAGAGGGAAGATCCTAAGGTAAGCCACTGGGAGGAAGCCTAGTCTAAAAGGACCCTCCTAAGGTTCTCAACACAAGGTAAGCAAGCCTAATCCAAGCGAGCAAGGGAGGGGGCAGTGCACGGGAGAGGAACCGAGAAACTGAGCGCCTTGGGCTACCGGAGACTCACTGGAAGGGTCATGACGGACACAGCCACAAGGCTCGAGCTCTCCTCAGCTGCTCCTACCCCAGCTCCATTCTCTTTCTTTCAAACCAAATCTCCTCCTCCTAGTGTGGAGTCCGAGCAAAGGGGTCCACAGGGGAGGATATGTTCTCCTAGATCGTCACTGACTTGATCGTCGGAGTGCCCTCGTCGGGATCCCCGGTTCAGGTCTTCCTTCTTTTGCAGGTCTGGGCATACGAGCAGGCTCTCGTGCGACGAGGTCGGCATCCGAGATCAATTTCCAGCTACAGGCCATGATGGTGTAGACGGCAACAAGGTGTATTAGCATATGCAGTTCGAAGGTACATGTGAGATATTTTTATTATAATATATCAAAATATTATAATGTTTCATAATGATATATGAATGTATTATAGTTTTTCATAAGATAACACAATGTATCAGGATATAGACTCAAGCATATACAAAATATAACCAAGTCTACAATCAAAATGATATTCCAATTATTCAAAATGATACATTTAAAATGATACATCCAAAATGACCATGATATATCTCATGGTTGAGAGAATGTTGAGGCTGCCTGAGATAAATAAGGTATTGCTAGCTGAGAGAAATAAACTGCTACTAGTTGAGAAGATATTACTACTGCTGTTGGTTACGAGAAGGGATATTGGGAGAGAGCTGGCTAAGAGGAGGGTGCTCTTGGCTGTGAAGATAGAGGCTGGGAGAAAACTGGCTAGGAGAAAGTATCCCATGAAATTGCTGACTTTTTTCTTTTTCTACTCATTTGAGCCTATAAAAAAAGTGTAGAAAGAAAGTACATACCTGTGATCTCTCTCTTTAACAACAATGTTGAATATAAACATACATATGATATCTCTTTTTTCTACTAATTTAGCTTCTGGTTTGACTGGATGCAGTGATATGTTGTTTCTTTTTTGCTTCTCCTTTCTAAAACCTTTGCAAGTTCTAAAATTATAGCCCTATTATTGGCAACTTCAACATTTTAAGGATGTACCCTCTTTTTAACTTTACTAGAATCTTTTAGCTCACAACAAAAATAGGACCACAATACATTCACACAAAGACCATAAAATCATTTCAATGGAATTGGAATAAAAACCATTAATCAAAACAAAACTCGATGGAGTTATCCCATTATGTGCTATCAAATACCTAAAGAACAACTCTAAAACTATAGTTTTGGACCAATATCCTTTAGGTCGGCCACTAAAAAACAAACATAAATTCAATATTCATCCTAATCATACTTTTATATGAAAAAAATTGGAGAAAGAGGTATTATCAATCAAAGGAGAAATATGGCTTTCACGGTAGATAGATGAAAGGATTTTGAAAGGTTGCCATGCTCATGCACGAAGGAGAAGATATTGCTCAACCCAAGTGACAGAGTGGATTGGGGCCATCGCTAGAATTTCATCAAAAAAATGTCGGAAGCGCAAGGGATGCAAAACGAGTATCACTTGAAATTCGAAGGGCCACGATTGAAATACCTTTCAAAATAAAGATAAGCATTTTCATTTTTTCAAGGGACAATATAATGATGTTAACAGCTAAGTGGAAAGGTCATGGTGATACAGTTTACTAATTTGAAGATCTAATTGCAACGTTTTAAAGTTGAGGTGGTATATATGAAATTGAGATAAAGTTAAAGGCGGTCCGGTAATATTTTTATTTTTTTATCTAAAACAACCCTATTATTAATAACATTCGTGATGTAACACACGGAATTGACTATTGTTCGTTTCTTATCCAAATAAAATAAAATTGAGTTGGAGAGAGACCGTGGTTTGTTTTGGATTTGGGGATCCTAATTTTGCCAGGTGCATTTGATTTTTGTGTTATATTTTAAATATAAAATGCCAAATAATGACAAATTAAAAATGATGTTCCACTACGAGAACTTTTTGAATTTTAAATTTTACAATCTAATCCATTCAATTTGACAAAGCATCTAAATACTTACCTAAATTAATTTTCCATGGCAAGTTAAAAACTTAAATTTATTTATTTATTTTCTTCTCTACAAGTCAGTGATACTTTTTCTTATTTAGTATATTACTTATTACTCAACATGACCCCCCCCCCCCCCCCCACCCCAAAAAAAAAAAAGAAGACAAGCAAAGCTGTAAATAATCATTAAATCAACATAAAATGTACATATCATTAATAATCAATGGAATAAAATCAATCTAACATACACCAAATAGAATATTTGCCTGCAAAGACACCATGGAGAAAAAAATAAATAATTAATTTGGAAATGAATCCAATGCAAGGGAAATTGAATTTAATGTAGTAAAGCAAATTAAGAAAACCCAAATAACATATTGCCTCAGGTTCTTAGATAAACAATCACTAGCAATCAATAATTTTCCTATCTCTTGAAATTCAACCAAATACAACAATAAACTTTAATTACTCCCTCCATTCACATTGATATCTACATGAGACAAGAAGTATATATATATATATATATCCGTTTAAAATATAAGACATTTAATCTCTTTAAAATATACTTGCATGTCTATATATTATTCAACCGATCTGTTGAACATGTTTAATATATTTTAATCTATTTAATTCCTTAATAATGCACTTAATTTGTTTAATCTAATTTAACTTATTTAATAAATATTATATGGATTAGATCAAACTATCTATTTAATAAATAGGTAGGCTCGACCTAATTTTTTAACCTGTTTAATAAATTGAATATGTTTGGATTAACAAATTTTTAAACTGACCCACATTTAACCATACCCGTATCCATTTTGACCCGTTCCAATTGCCATCTCTAACTAGCCCTAACGCAGACTCAATCATTTGATGGTCAAGGTTCGGATTTAAAAAATAGATGCAAACCTGATGGGTTTGGATCCAAGTCCAACTACCTACCTATATCCAAACCAATCCAAGAAAACCTAGGATTGGACTTGGGCCCAAGCCAACCATTTTTGAATTGGCCTATGGGCTAGGCATGAAATATTTTGGACAGTGTTTGGGCTTAAACATAGAGTTCAAATATTTTTCTCGGGTATATTATTGGCTTAATCCAATCTTAAGCAAGGTCCGAAATGGAGGCCGAACTTAGGCTCGGACACAGCCCAAACTTTATCCCGAAATGGAATCCAAACTTAGGTACATGTCTATAAACTATTTAGAAAATAAGAATGTCAATTCTAATTATGTTATCAATTTACTTTTTGGATAAATATAAAATTGATCATCAGACGATTGCTAATGTGAAGTTATAGTATTTTATAAAACAAAAATATGAAGCTACAATATGAAATATTGGAAGCTTATGTTTCAATTGGGTTCGTATCAGCGTAATTTTTTGTCCGAACTGATAACTCGGGCCTTCGGGTCAGGCCCAGGTGGCCTATATTTTTAAATATATTAGGCCTAAACCCAGTCCGAAATTTTAGATCAGAGTTGGCAGGGAAATGACCCAGCCCAGTTAGGCCCGTTCCAGCCCTACCAGGATCGGTAGATGCCTGGATGGTACTCGCACTTCACATCCACCCTGCGACTCTGCTGACCCTCCATCCTGTCAATGGAGGGATGCAACGGACTCTCCTTTCCTCGTCTCCTCCGCCTCCCCTTCCTCCTGTTCCTCCTCCTCTCGTCGGTGGCGGCATCGGAAAACGCCAATAAAGGCGCCTCCCTTTCCACCTCCGAGGCGGAGGCGGCGGTTTCCCGATTCCGGGAGTACCTCCGGATCAACACCTCCCAGCCGGACCCCGACTACGCCACCGCCATCCGCTTCCTCCGCGCCCAGGCCGACGACCTCGGCCTCGAGTCCGACGTCCTCGAGTTCGCCGCCGGCAAGCCACTCCTCCTCCTCCAATGGCCCGGCCGCATCCCCTCCCTCCCCGCCGTCCTCCTCAACTCCCACACCGATGTCGTTCCTGCCGAGCCCCTCAAGTGGGCCCATCCCCCCTTCTCCGCTGCCCTCGACCCCGCCACCGGCAACCTCTACGCCCGCGGCTCCCAGGACATGAAGTGCGTCGGCCTCCAGTACCTCGAGGCCCTCCGTCGACTCCGTGCCGCCGCCTTTACCCCCGACCGCACCATCTACCTCTCCTTCGTCCCCGACGAGGAGATCGGGGGGAACGACGGCGCCGGGAGGTTGGCCGCGTCGGAGAAGTTTCAAGAAATGAAGGTCGGAGTGGTGCTCGACGAAGGACTGGCGTCGCCGGGGGAGGAATACAGGGTGTTCTACGGGGAAAGGAGCCCCTGGTGGCTGGTGATCAGGGCACGGGGGCCGCCGGGGCACGGGGCGAAGCTTTTTGATGGGAGTGCGATGGAGAATTTGATGAAGAGTGTGGAGGCCGTGAGGCGGTTCAGAGCGGCGCAGTTCGATTTGGTGAAGGCCGGGGTGAAGGCCGAGGGGGAGGTGGTGTCGGTGAATCTGGTCTACCTCAAGGCTGGGATTCCATCACCCACTGTAAGTTTCTTGTAGATATGCGATCTTTAGCTAGCTGCTAGCTGTGATGTATGTAGTTACTTTCTATTTACTAGTTGTTCGTCGAGACAAAATGAATTGACTAATTATTTGTTTCTGATGTTTTGGTTGTGAAGTTCGCTGGTCATAGAATATGTAGTGAATTCCTCACCGATTCGTAGGTTTTTAGAAGTTCTGTACTGAGTGTTTGTGCAATTGAATGTAAAATGGACAACTCAAGAGAATATTGAATTTACTTGATCGATCCATGGTTAGGCAGTTGGGGTTCAAACACGCACGCATATCTGGAGAAAAAATACCTTATGATCGGGCAGGTTGAGTCTTCTTTGATTCTCTTATAGACAGAATTGGTTTCAGAGCTAAGCTTATATTTGTACTCTTGAGCTTCTTGCCTCATTTTGATACTCTATCACAATAAATGGGTTTTGATTTGTCTTTTATTTCTTGTTTGTTATTGAAGTGTTGAATGAAAGTAAGAAAATTGGCATAATATAGGTCTATGAGTAGATGCATGCTTTACAATATCTTGATGAAGGTCAACATAATATACTAAGTGGATGTTATGATAATCCTTTCTAAACCTAATTTTGAACAGATATGTTTCTTTTGCAAACATTTCTGATCAGACTGTGATAAAGCAGACCTATCATAGCAATAAGGGTGGGGATGAGATGGTAGATCCTTGAAATGCAGGAATTTGTTTTAGGAAGACTCGAGTACTACTTCATAATCTGGAAGGAGATTTAGCTTCCAATAGCAATGATCAATATAGGATTAAGAGTTTGAAAAGTTCTAATTCAACACTTTCTGGCAAGTGGTGGTGTTTTGTATTATTTCATTTCTAGTAGTTATGGGTGTTAAGTCCTCCTAGCATCCACTGCGATTTTTTGGGATCTAGAATTTTGCACGTGAATATGTCTTGTGGCTTTGGATCACATGATTGGGATAGTCTAGAGTGCTTGATGATCAATTATCAAAATGGAATTTCAAGAATCTTGGTTTGATATCATAGGTTTTATTGGCATGTTACCATGTTTGTTTTATTGGAATTTCAAGAATCTTGGTTTGGTTTGATATCTTGGTTTGTTCCTGGTAAACAAGAGTATTAGAGGTGGTAAAATGGTATTGTTTCTTTCATTCAATAGGTGATTCTTGGTTAAGTTTCTAACATACTTTTTCCATCATGGCTTCCTACTATTTTGCCAACATCTAGTATTCCATTAGGTCATCCATTCTTTGGATCCATTTAATTTCTTCAACTTGATATCGATGCACCAAATTCTTAGAATGAACATGAAGTAGATGGGAAGATTAGGGAGACCTCTCAAATGGAAGCAAATCTTCTTCCTAAAGAAATAAATACACATTTCCATATAGCATCATCTATTAGAATACTAAAGAATGTTATTCATATAATGCTTGATAATCTCTAATTACCAAAGTTTTGCCTGTACACATTGTAGGAGATATCTCAAAATTACAAACATATATCTTTCCTCGTTGTGGATTTATTAATCAAAGCTTGTCACATTTACCTTGGCGACTTTTGTTTTTTCATATGATAACCTAAAATCCAAAAACCTCTCTAAGAACTCCAGGTGTACCTGAAAACAAATAATTCAACTAACTCCACCTTTTTTTTAAAAAAAAAAGAAAAGATTGTGTGTGCGCAACCTAGAGATGGGTCATAGCTCCAGCCCTTTCATTACCCTAGGATTCTCAAGTTATTATCCCTTAGAGGTGGTGGTAGAGCATCTCAAAATGATGTGTAATCTTGTTGATTACATGCAAATAGAGGATCGCCTATTTTTCAACATTTAGAACTATGAAATGAACCTTGGGGTATATTGATGAAGACTAAGAGAATAATCAATGTATATAACTAAATACTACCCCATCCACTTGCAAGACGCTCTCTTCAAAGTATGAACTAAGTCATCCCTAAGTTACATTATCATTCGCTTGCTGCAATGCCATTGTCATAAAACAGATCATGTCAATGGTTCTATGAAATTTTTTTTTTAAAAAAAATTTTGACTCTCAACTTTGTAGCCACGCACCTTGCAAGTATGATTTGTTGAAACCTTATAAAGCATAATGACTTTATTGACTCTAAGCATGAAGTTTTTTCTCATTCTACAGAATCCAAATAAGAAAATTAGGCATGGTGATTTTTGTTCAGTACTTATGAATATTATTTGCTTATCGAAGACCTTGAGGAAGTTGTCTATATGAATTCTAGCGACAGGCTGTCTCACAACTGTGCCCAAAAATTTCTCTTTTCAGGGTTTTGTCATGAATCTGCAGCCATCTGAAGCAGAGGTAGGCCTTGACATCCGAGTCCCTCCTAATGCTGATACTGAAGCATTGGAGAGACGTATTGCTGAAGAATGGGCACCTTCATCACGTAATTTGACATTTGAGGTAAGGACTACTTACTTTTGATATTTAAATAGTGTTTATGATGCATAAGTGTCATAATATATGCAATTCCTTACTTTTATTTCAACCTCTTTTCCATCAAGAGTCAGATGTAGTCATCCTTGTCATGGACAGCAAGCGGATATTTCTGGTTTCCTCTTATATTAGGCTGCTAGATAATTTTTTGAAGGATTGACATCCTATACCACATAAATAAACTTTGAAGAAACCTAGTTAGTAGAGCACTTATGTAATTATCTTGTGGTTTATTACCATTCCTTGGCCATCTGATCCTGGGCAACCATTAGAGGAATGGCATTTAAGCAGAGTATATTTAGTTGACTCTATTGCTACTTTTGACATTCGATAACTAATACTCATAGAGAAGATACAAGGCTTTAATTTTGATTTCAATTCAAGCTACAGCGAAGTTTTCATAATTATGAATGTATCTGAATTCTAGTTCATGGAATCTTTTGCTGAAATTTTGTTACTCTAACAGAAATCGGACTTGAACAGAAAATATGAATTGCTTTATGCAGGACTATATGTATATTCCTTGACAAGTGGTAGTAGGAGATACTGAGTTTAATGTTGGTCCTTTTCTGGTATATTGGGATGGAAAAGTTTATGATATGTTTTGGTTGATACCTGAGGAGTTTAGAGTAGGATTTATATTCTTAAGTCATCTGAAATCGTGGGTGTCAACTAATTTGATTGGTAAAGTAATTGTGGATTGAGTACTGGTGACCCAACTCCACATCTTGCCTGCACTACTTCAAAATTTATTACCTCAATAAATTGGGTGGGTCCAGATAACCCTTCATATTGTCTCAGAAAAGAAAGTCATCTGAAAATCATCTTTTTTTTTTTTTTTTTTGGGGAGTGGGGGGGGGGGGGGGGGGGGGGGGGGGTGGGAATCAAATCTTGCATATGGACTTATAGTGTTATCTCATTTTGGTGGTTTTGAAATGGTGTAACTTTCTAGTTCTTTATATGTCATGTTTGGGCAGTTTAAGCACAAGGTTTCTGTGCATGACATGTTTGGAAAGCCAGCCGTGACAGTTGCTGACAATTCCAACCCATGGTGGATGCTGTTGGAAGAAGCTGTGAAGAAAGCCAATGGCAAAGTCAGAAAGCCAGAAATATTCGCAGCCTCAACTGATGCTCGATTTTTCAGAGAACGAGGGATACCTGCATTTGGTTTTTCACCAATGGCAAATACTCCTATATTGCTTCATGACCATAATGAGGTTTGTCCTTCTGCCCCTGTTATCAATTTATCCAAGTTCCTTATTCATGATAATAGCTAAAATGGTCAAGAATGTTCCCAATTTTAACTTGAACTGGAAAAATATATTTAATAGCAGAAATCATAACAACTCCAAGGTCCATTAATTTTTTTTATATGATTATGTGGAAGATATGTATTTTACATAAATGATGCATGTGTGCAAGCTCGTATATATGATGCAACTATTCATTTTCCAGCTGTATTTATTGCTTATTGCGAATAAGGTTTCTTTTCTTTGTTTTAATTTTTTTTTTTTATATCAATACTATTAAAGAAATAAAAAACTAATGCTTGTTGCTTCACTTGCACATGGTAAATACCATGCAAGTCATTGATTTGGAGCATGTGGCTAATACCATTTTAATTTGAAGATCGACTACCATGCATATGATTAATTGATGACTTTAACACAAGCGCATCAGTTTTTGAACTGAAGTTAAATTAATGTTTTTGAATAGCCTTCACAAGTAAAGCTTTCAGACATTATTATTGAGAAAAAAAGGACCGGTCTGGCTGTTGTGGAAAGCAGTCTTGAAATACAAGCTGCTTGGTCTAAAATAGTCAGTATTAAAAATTATAAAAAATCACATGCTTTTTAACAACCTTTGCAAGTACAACCTTTTAGGCATTATCATAAAGAAAAGGGGCTAGCCTGGCTGTCATACTGCTTAGCCTTGAAAGGCACGCCACTCAATCTCGAGAATTACAGGTTAAAATTAGTTGGTATTGGTATCTAAAGTTTTAAGGAAATGATGGGTTTCGCCACCATTCAATACTTGGGTTGAGAATCAAACTCATGCTTTTCAACATTTCCTCTTTTTTTATTTTTATTTTTTGATATCTTACCTGAAAATAAATACCTACTAATGGGGCTAGTTTGTTTAGATCTACTACCCTTGTAGTTTATCAACTATTGTAGATTCTCTTTAATCATATACGTGCATCAGTTTTTGAACTGAAGTTAACTTAATGTTTTTGAATAGCCTTCACAAGTAAAGCTTTCAGGCATTATTATTGAGAAAAAAAGGACCGATCTGGCTGTTGTGCTGCTTAGCCGTGAAATACAGGCTGTTTGGTCTAAAATAATCAGTATTGAAAATTATAAAAAATCACATGCTTTTTAACAGCCTTTGCAAGTACAACCTTTTAGGCATTATCATTAAGAAAAGGGGCTAGCGTGGCTGTCATACTGCCTAGCCTTGAAAGGCAGGCCGCTCAATCTCGAGAATTACAGGTTAAAATTAGTCGGTATCTAAAGTTTTAAGGAAATGATGGATTTTGCCACCATTCAATACTTGGGTTAAGAATCAAACTCATGCTTTTCAACATTTCCCCTTTTTAAAATTTTTTTTTCGATATCTTAATAGGGCTAGTTTGTTTAGACCTGCTACTCTTGTAGTTTATTAACTATTGTAGATTCTCTTTAATCATATACGTGTCTTTGGACACCCCTTTGAACATCTGATATATGATCTACAAAATTTTGATGCAGTTCTTGAACAAAGATGAGTATCTGAAAGGAATAGAGATATATGAGTCTATCATCAAAGCATTTGCTTCTTACAAGGGTGACACCAGGGACGAAGAATCAAGGGCAGAGCTGTAAGCATGGAGGCTTTTCCTGTTTCTCATTGTGCAGGTGATTCGAGTGAAGGGATTACGTTGAGGTCAGTGTGATATTTAAGCATCAGGAACAAAAAAAAAAAAAAAAAAAAAAAAAAAAAACAATGGGACTTATATTTGGTGTTAACTTGCGTTAAAAATCGTGTACATTGCATGTATAATTCAATGTAGATCGAGACCCAGCATATTCAACTCTAAAGTACGTGCTGGCACCACTACTACAGTTTTCCAGCTTTTTGTGAAATTAGTCAAGCATGTGAATGCGATAACTGTTACCAACCAGACCAGTCCCGTATGAGGTTGATGATTCTATCTGCACCCTTTATTTCCAGAAAGGCTACAGCTTCAGTTTCATCTTTTCTAATTTTTTTTTTTTTTTTTTTGAAATTACATCCATGGCCCCCTAAGGTTTCCTTGGAGTAGCTGTCTTTGTTATAACCTTCTGCAGATCCTTGTAGCACATGCTGGTACCATTTTAATAGGTTGTTTGAAAAATTATCTTGGTGCAACACTAACGACATGCTCATTTCTGATCCTATTCTTTGCCCCGTTAAGGTGATTCTACATTTCATGTAGTAGTAGAGTTTTCGTTGATCCGAAATCAAACATGCATGCCAGGAGCTCTTCTTAATGTCATCCAGCTTGATAAATGGTACAGTTGCTGGTCGAGCTTTATATTTCATTTATATATCCTCCATGGTTCCCATCATGCTCAAGTCACACTGATAGGATTGTATCTGTTTGCTCAAAAAGGATCGTTTGTATCTGTGAAAAGTTAGACAGCATACATCATCCGAACCATTCCTGAAGTACATGATGATGCCATGCTTGTTAGGATCTGAGAAAGAGATAGCTGTTTATCAGAGGAAACAAATAACTAATGGATCTGTGTGTGTTGCGAGAAATATTAGAATATATACAATTTTCAACTTGCATGGTGCAATTCTCTCAATTATGATGTTGAAAGAAAGATCCGATGTCCTTTTTTTTGGATGAATCCTCTCAACGGTGCTGACCAAACTTTATTCATTTGGTTAGTTCGGCATGCCTTCATGATGAGCAAACAGACCCAGATCCGATAGTGGATTGGGGTCTCCGGTCAGCTAGAAATGCTCTCTCAACCCAGCTGGTGGTGGTGGATTCATTTTACCATTTTTAAGTCTATCGCCTTTATTCTCTCCATCGACCTAAAATCGTACCATCCTTCTTCAACAAGTCCTGCATGACCGCATGCAAAAAAGAACTCCCACGATGGTTTTCATGGATCCTTCTTCATCTTCACGATATCGAATAAAGCATCCTCCGAACCACAGCATCCACATGCACGTGACACTTGCTTCCCATCTCCAGCGATAACGGTCAAAGTCGATTCCCATTCCCCAAAACAATCAAATCCTGAATGACCATCTCATTAAAACTCGAACCCAACTCTCCAAACTTACCAATGAGAAAACTCTCTGATTTAAAACTCCAAACTTTTGAGTATATGTCAATGAAAAGAACTCCCAACAAATGCATCCGACTTTAACCATCATAAGTCCTTAACATCCATTGCCAATTTCTTGTGGCTAAAAAATGGTGCCAAGTAAAAAATAAAGTTTAAATTTATAATTTTATGCTATATACATCTACATGTATTCTGTATGTATGTACACATACATATATTTTTGTAGAGATATCTAGCTATCATATTGGTTCATATATATGTGTATGTATCGTTGCATGCTAACAGTTGTGTAATATGTTCGCCAGTCTTTTATTATTATTATTATTTTTTTTTAAAAAAAAATTTGGGTCTCTTTTTCATATGGAAAACAAAATGCTTCGGAGTTAAATGCTTGTCAAAGTAATCCCCTCTTCACAAACCGGATTTTCTCGTGCCCCGCATGAAGGTAGGGCCTGCCAGATTTGGAATCATTCAAATTCCATGCTTGAGCTAGGATCCAAAAAAACTAGGAAGTCCAAGCACAAATTGATGGGTGGGACCTACTTTCTACGGAATATTCACAGTAAAACAGGAAGGTGAGTGTGACGCTGACGGTCGTGCCCCATTCCAACACTATGTGAAGGTCCAAAAATTTTTCCTTTATTTTGTTTCGAGTTTTCGCGGAATTGCTTCCACTCAAGATATGGTCCAAAAATGCGAACCCTACATCTAATCTGTAGAACTAATACGACAATTTAAAGCTGCATTCTATGGAGGTGAAAAAAGAAAATCGATTTTGTTTTCAAGTGAGCTAAATTTTGAAGCTTCTCTTCAAATCTCCCATGCATGATAAAATTTTGAGATTCGTGCACTCCATCGTGCATTCCTGGCTCAAAACTTGACGTATGATTCGCGAACTTTCTCGCAAACAAGGGCATGGTCCGTAAACTCCTCCCCTCTCTCGTAGGATCCGCTTCTCCGACGTCCCTCTCTTCCCCCACCTCATCCTCCATCATCAGTTCGGCCTTTCGCCACTCCCACAATTCAAAACACTAGCCGGAAAACATGGCCTTCTCCGTCGATCATCGCCGGAGAACCCAGAAACCCGGTGAAATCTAGACCCTTAGGAGGAGGAGGAGGAGGAGTCGAAATCTTAGGGCTTGGCCGTCCGACACCGCCGGCGGGGACTCCTAGAAGGGAGGCATGTCGTTAAGGATCAAGGCGGTGGTGGATAAGTTCGTGAAGGAGCTGACGGAGGCTCTACAGGCGGACATCCAGGATCGGATCATGAAGGAGAGGGAGATGCAGAGTTACATCGAGGAGAGAGAGCGGGAGGTCGCCGAGCGCGAGGCCGCGTGGAAGGCCGAGCTCTCTCGCCGTGAGGTAATTAAAAAAGAAAAACAAGGATAAGATTTTTATGTCGAGGATATCGGGAAATCGTTTATTTCCTTCTTCCCTTCTCTTGTTTTGATATGAATGCTATTCTAGTCGTGCTCGTGCGAGAAGGAAATTCAAATTATAATTGGAACTGAAAATATTGAATCTTTTTTCGTTTTGGGTGGTGATTGGGGTTTCCAGGGGGCGAAAATGTTTGGGTTTTTTTGTTTAGTTATCAACAGTTTCAAGTGTTATGGACCAAAGTTGAAACGTCATGCTTGGAGCTTTGAAAAATAGAGATAAATGGAGGAAAGATCAGAAAAGACATCGACAAATGTGGGATATGGAGAGAGAGAAAAGAAGAAGAAGAAGAAGAAGAAGAAGAAGAAGAAGAAGAAGAAAATCTAAAAGCTTTTTTTGCTGATTTTATTTTGTGTTCGAGTGTTTATAGATTTTTGAGTTGTGTTGAGATATGTCAGTTTAGGCATAAATCAACCACCGGTTTGATCGCTCGTGCACTCCCTTCCGAACCAGACACGTTGAACCAAAGTGCCCGAAAGAAGTCGAATGAACAACAGACAAGACAACGATGTGATCTTCGAATTCAGCCGAAGACATGGCCCTCGGCCCCCGCCGAAGACACAGTCTTTGGTCTCAGTCGCAGGTATCGGTTCGAAGGCATCTCAAGACGAAGACATCTCGGAATGAATACATCCCTCCGATCCAGCAACGATCACTCTTGGAGAAGAAACCCGAAGGCAGATCTCCGACCAACTCAAATCACACAAATGTGGGGGCAACGGTTACAATCGGCTGCCTAACTATCACGTCCAAAATACAATTACGTCGAAGCGGCCACGAGGCCACTAACTTCAATGGTAACGCCTCTAGCCTGACCGAAACCGTTCAATAACCGCTCACGGTTACAGTCAGAGGGGAATCAATTAGCCCCCATCGTAATCGATATAAATACTGGTAAGAGGGGACACTCGAGATAGGCACAACGAAACCCTGAAAAAATCGGAGTTCCTTTCCTCGCCATCTCCCTTCTCAGAATCTTTCCATTCTGTTACTGGAACTCGCCTCTGACTTAGGTATCAGAGTGTCCCCTGTCGGAGAACATCCGGCCAGGGATCTGTTTTGCAGGTGAACCAGGGGAGCGAACATGTGATCTGGCAGCTCTGCCCGGTCGAAAAGGAGATTCTACGCCAACAAGTTGTTTCACCAATACTTTCTCTTTTGATGAAGGGAAATATATTAATGCGCAAACATTATTCATTATCTAAAGATTATCACTAAGAAGATGAAATTTTAGTTATCTAGATATATGCTAACACTAGATTTAACTACCCAGTCCCGATTAATAACATCCGGCCAATGGGTATCGTCATGTTTTCAGACTGAAAATGTGTTTTGGACAAAATTCCAGATTTTGTGTGAAACATGTCTATCCAGGAATAACATGTGGTTTAGGTTCAAGTTGAATAATCATCATGCTCAGGTTTTCGAAAGAGACATGAGCAATTCAAACATTTGTGTCTGTGAGTTCATCTTTAGCTCTTGCATTGAGGTTGTTTTCGCAAATAGTGCTTCTTTGCTATCTCTTATTACTTAGATCATTAATTAAGATTTGAAGAGCCAACAAATGCAATTTGTGAATGTCAAGGTTATCTTTGTCTTACATTTGCTTGACAGATTAACTGATGGTGCATGATATTGTACCATACTTTCAAACTAGGACTGAAACCATTCTAGCATTATAATTTCCTTTATAAAAGGAAAAAGGATCTTTTTTTGTACCTTATTGATCATTGAGATTATCATTTCCAGTGCCATTCCTTTTTCTGAGATAACCTTTGCATGCTTGTTTTCCATGAAAATGATAACCTTTGCATGCTTGTTTTCCATGAAAATATTGTATTGGGAGTAATATATAACAATACCTTTCTTATCATTAAGATCTTATTTTGTTAAGATAATTATTTATATTTTCTCATAACCTTCTTAAGAGGAGCTCTTTGATAAAGTTTTTTTTTTTAAACCTCTGTATGCCTTCACTTCACTGTATGAGTTTAACAGGCTTTCTGCAGTATACCATAATACTGTAATTTGGCTGTACTGAATGCTGTTTCTCTGTAGTTTGCTATTTCATGAACTTAGGAAGCTTCACAAGGTTGTCAATTTTCCCCCTTTCCTTTCCACCTTTACTTTATCAGGTTATCAGAAGATCATTAATGCTAGGTAAATCATATTTTTTTGGAAGTACATCGTAAGTAATTACAGCATGCTTGACCCCAATTTGTGACAGCATTTGTTGCCAATATACAGTTTCATGCAAAGGAGCCAAATGATAAGATACTCTTCAGTGTTACTCTGCTGATAACTAGGTTCTAGAGGACTGGCACCTCTTGAAATTGTATAAGAGTGGAGTTTGGTATGTCAGTAAGTTAGTTATCTGGGGGGGGGGCAAAGTTACTCCCATGTAACAGAATAGGAAGTCGTAAATCTGTATTTGCATACTAATCAAAGGGAATTCCTTTTTATCAATCTAATTCAGACCATCAATTTCAGGTATAGTAAAAAGGCGATGATAAGAACAAACTTTCCTGCTTGCATACCTTACTGCATAATTCTTGTTGGATTATGGGCTTTAATGATTCTCCACAAGGTGCCTTTATAGTTCTGAAAAACCTTGGTGAATGACTGTGCTCAAAGATCAACACGTACAATGTAGAAGGTTGATAAATTTGCCTTTTGGCTGTCCAAAGTAAATGTTCATGTTTCTTTGCACAAATTGTGTCCGAAAACTTAGTACCACTTGGCATTGTATGGCACTCATTTTCGTTTCTTTACATACATTGTTTGTCCATAATCAACAGACATGATGCAAATATAATGAAACAAGAAATATGATGGTCATGAAGGTGTAATTAGATTTTTATTATCTCAATTTTCATCAGTGCCATGTGCAGTATAGTATATAATGCTTGTAATGGTTGCTATTATCATTGCACTTATTCAATATAGGCACATCCAAATTTCAATTTAAAGTCTATTTCGGTGCCCTTGGGTTCAAAACCAAGGTTCACCAATTTTCTGGCTGGTTTTGAGTGATGATTTTTTTGGTCAAAACATTTCAAATCCATTTTTAGAAGGTGTGGAGATCAGGATTGATTTTAATTGGAAACATGTCAAAACAAAAAACAATTGTGTCATTTGATTGTTCATTTCCCATCATTGAAAGACTGAAATACCATGAAAAACATTTTATGTTAAAACATTGGTTAAGTTTATCGATCAACTTTTTTATAGTTTTATGTATTATATGTTGCATCGTCTCAATTTGACAAAACAAGAATATCTTCTCCACAAACTTCCTCAAGGAGCTGGGCATGGATATCTGAGCATTCTATGTGATCAATAGAGTTAATAAGCTAAAAACTTCTCTGAATTTATATTAGAACTAACGAATTTTATTTGTAATAAGGAAATTGATGATTAAATAGGAACCATTGTCCATGTTTGATGCATGTCTAGCTTATTTTTGTTGCATTTTAGGATAAGGACATGATCTACCTCCATTTACAACAATTAACATTTAGCATGATAAACATACTTGGTTCCTTGCAGGCAGAAATTGCCCGTCAAGAGGGCAGGCTGAAGATGGAGAGGGAAAATCTAGAGAAGGAAAAGAGTGTCCTCATGGGCACTGCATCAAATCAGGACAACCAAGATGGTGCTCTTGAGATCACTGTCAGTGGTGAGAAGTACAGGTGCCTTCGGTTCTCCAAGGCAAAAAAATGATATTATGAGACAAATGAAGAGAATAGAGCCTAGTTTGAGACACTAGGTTTAGAAATACGAAGGATTGAGTTAGTGTTGTACAAGAATCTTGGTGAGAAGTACAGGTGCCTTCAGTTCTCCAAGGAGAAAAATGATATTATGAGGCAAATGAAGAGAGCAGAGCCTAGTTCGAGAGACCAGGTTTAGAAATACGAAGGATTGAGTTGGTGTTGTACAAGAATCTTGGTGTTTAACGAGTGATATTGAAGTAGCATTTATATTTGATTTTTTGTAAAGAAATTTGGCCTAACATGTCATGGATATTCTTGTTTTCTAAAGTTTGCCTTTTATGAGAACCACATGAGGGTTCTGCTTACGGCACCAAAGCTCCCTTTTTTTTTTTTTTTGGTGAAGGACTAGCTCTGTAAAAGTCTTTTGAAGTGAGGTTTCCTAGGGTGCACTATTATCTTCACCATTTAGCTTTGTTGTTCCCTCATGGAAACATGTGAACTTTTTCTGAAACTTGTCATATCCTTATTGTTGCCTGCATGGAGTTGCGGAGCTCTTCTATTAGTTGTATGAAAAAGGCATGATCGAAGTTATTACATTGAAGAAATGTTAGCAGTCTGAGTTTCAATATGAAGTGGTACCTCATGAGTCATGATCATCATGTATGCATCACTTTCCTCTGGCATCACAAGATTACCACGGCATCCTCATCAGTGTGTCAAGGCTACCACATCCGTAGTTCCTTTTGCTCTCAAATTAAATTTTCCAAGACGGCTAAACAAAATGGGACGCCATCTAAGTAACTTTTCTAAAGTTCAGCAAGGAGACTGTTCAGGAAAACACAATTAACCATCTAAACGAACATAGAGGTGTGGGAAAATCAGTGGATCCTGATACTTGATTGCAAATTGAATATATATGTGGCTCTAGGTGGTAATGATACCTGGAAAGCATTTTGGTCCTGAACTGTAAGATCACTATTAGCACAGCTTACAATGAAACTGTTATAGTGTGCATATATAGCCTTTTAACAGTAATTGCTGCATAAAACTAATGATTTAGGAGTTGACAAGAGGCAAAATGATTTATTTGCCTACTAGAGATTAATACTACTAGGGTTTAGTGAGGGCAGGGCTGATGCATTCTCTCTGTAATATTGCAAGGTTTTTCGGCTATGCTCCTTCTATGGTAACACAGCCTCTTTGAGCAACTTCTTCCACTTTTAGCAGCACGCTTGACAGGTAAAATGGTCATATAAAGTTATGAACTTTACTGTCATCTAGAAACCGATGTTTATTAAAATTCACATCATACTCCATTTGAGCATGTAGGTTTCTTTACACCGAGGGTGGAATTGCACCAACATCAACTAAAGCAGTTGCTATTCAAACTGACATTTAAAATTCCATTGCTAATTATATTGGAATACCTATCAAACAAAGAGTTTGGTTCTATCTAGGTGCACCTCTTTCTTGTTCAAAGCTTAAATTTTCTGATTACAAATTCTCTCTTCAATAAAATTCACGATAGACTTCATAGTTAAAAATGAAAAAAATCCATCTCAAGCTGGACTGGCTATTCTCCAACAATTGGTAGTCTAATCCACTCCAATTTATACAATGGCTAATTCAGCCTTACCTCAAGGGTGTTGGACAAACTGGAAATAGAATACAAAGCTTTCGCCGATACTAGGAAATTCCAGTTAATTACGCAAGACAAGATTTATGATACCAGAGATTTTGAGAACTTTGCCTTTATTCTTTTATATTTAAAAAAATTGATGCGAGGGCTAACCCACCACCCCTGGCATCAAGGATCTGCCTCACCTTTGACGGTCAAGCTTCGGCACCTTTCGGATAAGTCAGGATAGTACCTTGGAACCCTTGGTCATGGTTGACCCTTGGCTTGGGCAAGGAGACCTAGGCCGACCCTTGATTCTTGTATCCAAGGATAAAGATTTCTCCTGTAATATTTGACAAATTATCTCAATTAAGGAGAACGTGACCTGTTTCAGGCAATAATTTTCGTCACTATTAAGAAGTATGGTTGGCAATGCATACGAGACAAAAATCTTAATTAATGGAAAGTGGATATTCTGATTGGATCTGATACTCAACAGAATGGAATCTTCGGATCTGTCACTTCTTGCTAGATCCACCGAGAACTTTTTTTCTCTTCTAAAAATGCCCGTCTCTAAACTATGAAAGAGGATTCTCCGAGAACTCTGAAGGCATGCTTTTACATTACGTTACTTCTTTCCACTCCGATCCTCTCTTCTTTTTATTGCATGCCACCTGGCTTGCGTGTCGGAGGGTTCTTGCCGGACCTACCTTTGGTCAGGACCTTTTTTACAGGTATGACTCGCAAACACCACCTCTCCAGCCACCTCCGGCACCCGGACGGGAGCAGCGACAACAACTGCATTAATTGGTGCAAAGCAACCGGTTATTTGATCCTGCATTCATACTTTTTATCGAAGCAAACTTTGCTTCTGCTAAATATAAATTTCAGAGAAGACAGGGAGGACTCTGTACCACCTAGAAGTTCTTCCATTTGAAAATTCATTTGTCAAGGAGCAATGTATATCAAAGATAACTTCTAAAGGACATTTGGTTCACGAACAGAGATCGACTTATTCAAGCATCCCTGGATGTCTACAATTCCTCTTCAATCACTGCTAGTTGCACTGAATATGAATAATTACAAGGAAAACCTATTATGTTACGACTGGTAGAATTTGGAATCATGAGGCTGTCTGCATTGTTTTCCTTGGATATGTTTAATACGGTCATCAGGTTTCTCATACCACAAGGAAATTGGAAGGATACTCTTTTTTCTTTTTTTCTTTTTTTTTTGGGGTACGATTGGGAGGTTACTCTTTGCTGGGGAAAAACAGGAGTGGCAAGGTCACGGAGCGTGAAGGAAATTTAACAATTTTAGATAGCACCGATAGTCTTTATCAATAATATCAGTTGGATCTAGCATATAGCAGTCACTCCTGAAAGTAAGAGTTTTCTGGCCGAGTCCTTCGGAGGAATATTCCTTGGGAGCCCATCTTTGTAGATCACGGAATTCTGAACCGGAATATCTTTATTTTGATCTTTGTTTGGATTGTGAAGAGAATATTAATCATGTTCTAATATCATGTAATTTTACACAAGACGTATCACATAGAGCATTAAGCAAAACCCGAACCTTGGTCTTAGCTTCGTGGAAGATGTTATGGAATAAATATATTACATGTTCAGACTGCTCCGAAGAGATGGAGGCAGTGCTCATGAAGACAGGGTGGTTACTTTGGATTAGCAGAAATAAAATAATTTTTCAAGGAAAACTATACACCGCACGGATGGTCACCGATAAAGCTGAAATACTCGCTCAAAGGCTTCTTGATGTTAAAACTCGAAGATTACAATAGCAAGTAACTGGGAAAGGTTCTGGTCCACTCAAAACTATTATCGAGGTTTGTTGGCTATCCCCACTTTTTTAAGAGTTTCGAAAGTGAAGTGAACTTCGATGGATCGGTCAAAGACTAGAGTGCTATATATATATGCAGGCCTTGTAATCAGAAACCTTTCTGGCCACTTCGTTCATACAACATCTTGATCTCTTGCTTTATCTTTGCTTCCAGATAAAGAGCTTCGAGGAACCTGGGAGCAACTTCGTGCAGCATTTTATGTCTATTGAGGTTCGCAAGTTCGGAATATTATCAATTGGCTGATATTATCAATTTGCTGAATGGCCCTTTTTATGTTCTTCTCCAACAGACATTCCTATTCTTGATGATATATGGCGGATCGGAAAGGTTCAAAAAGGTGCTGGAGAACTTCAGAGATAACTCGTATATTCCGTGAATGCAACCCAAGTTTGTAAATTGGTTATCGAGACCGCATGAACCGAGACATGATTTCTTTTTTCATTATCTTATATTCTTCAAGATGCCGCTATCGATTGTTATTTTAACATACCACGATTTTCTTTTCAATCGCCGGGCGCTTGCACTCGATGTACCCTGCGGTCCCCGCCCAAAAAAAAAAAAAAAAAAAAAAAAAATGGTAGAAGAAATTGAACTTATGTGTAATTAAACAAGATTTTGAGGGTGCATTTGCATGAGTGCACCCATAATATTCTATTTGAGATGGGTTTTCATGCTCTAATTTTGCCGTACCCAGATCCAGGATCGTAAGCCAAAGATTGCGGCAATCGTCGCACACCATGCAAGCATCTCATCATGCTACAATAAAATAGCAGTGAAATAATTGATCTATAAATTAAATTCAAATTTAACTAATTTAAATTCAACTTTAATATTATCTTGCATCCACATCCATATAGTTTTCGATATAAAATAAATATATCCATGTCTTTTCTTATATTTTGGGGATAAAACAGGACTAATCAAACGACATTGTCCACCATCTTGGTCCAATTTAGATAATCTAATCAAATTATAATTGAATTACTACACAAATAATTTAATAAAATCATAAATGATCAAATCTAATAAAATTCAATCTAGTCGGGATGGATGCAAGCACATTGCCTGGCAACCATGATCATGGATCGAGATTCTTTCAATAGAGTTATTCAAATTTATCTTTCTTCCCAAAGATCTAGAAAATTCTAAAAAAAAGATAATTTAGAGAAAAATTTTTAGAGAGAGAAAGTGAAGAAAAAAATTAGAGAGGGAAGAGGAAAAAAAGAGATAAAAGAGCAATGATTTTCTTTTATTTTTTCTTTCCATTCTTCTTCTTCTTTTTTTTCCTTTCCTTTTTTTTTCTTTTTATATTCTTCTTCTTTTCCACTAAGCCAAAATAGGGGATTCCTTTGAGTCCCCTTCTTCCCGAGTTTCCAAGGGTTTTTGCTGAGAGATGAAGGTTGAAGCTACGACTCATGGCAATATAGCCATAGATCTTCGATCTAGCATTTGATAGTGACCAACGGTACCGACAGAAGGAAAATTGGAACTTTTGTTTCCATCTAAAAATCCAGCAATAGTCGATCGAAAACTGAAATCTAACAACTAAGAAAGAAAGCGGGGAGGTTTAGGCAACAATTGCCAACTTCATACTTGATTTTCCAATGATTATTATATTGAAACCCAATGAAAAATTTAAAGAACCTTTGAAAGAGAACGATGAGGAGAGGTTTGTATCTAATGATGGCTGACATTCAAGGGTTTAAAGGAGGCTCGCCTTTTTTTAATGGCAATAGAAGGAAGGAGTTCAACTCCCTGACAATGTCGATTTTCATTGAAAAATTATGAGAAAGAAGAATCACATCGAGAGTTTTCTTTATAAATCCATTCATTTTTTTATTTTTTTTTTTAATGCATTAAAATTCATGCATGAATCGTTTTGGGCTCAATTTTGATGGCTGGGCTGGGATATTATAGTTTTAGATAAAACAGCACAAGGAAAGGCATTTCTTAGGAAAAAAAAAAAAAAAATGGCTTGAGTCTTCTTTCTCAATCCATTCCTTTTTCTTTTGTTCTTTTTTTTTTTTAAAAAAAAATTCATGCATGAATCATTTTGGGCTCAATTTTGATGGCTGGGCTGGTGTATTACAATTTTAGATAAAACACCACAAGGAAAGGTATTTCTTGGAAAAAAAAAAAAAAAAAGGCTTGCACCCAAAGAAGTGGACATGATGCGTGCATTTGAGCACATCTAATGTTCTGCCTGAAAGGATTATATATTTGCTGTACTCAATGTTGATAAGCATTGAATGCGTGCCTCCATGTCAATGGCATGCAGCTTCATATAATGGACTTCTTCAACCACACAAAAGAAAGTTTATATACTAAAAATATTACTTCTATAGTGCAAGCTTTTTTTATACACAAATGATTATATTTGTCATTATTTCTTTACCAGCAAAATATAGAAAATATAATTAATTAAATTCATGAGATATCAGAGAAAATCTACACGTGAAAAAAATAGTTTGTTTCCCTTAAGTTTTAAAGGTAAAGACATTATTATATAAGAGATCTTCATTTAATATATACATTTTATTTATCTCCTTAAAATAGTGATATATTTTAATTAAATTTAATCGTAATGGTTCTTTCTTTTTTTTACTTAATATAAAATCTTAATAAGTAGATATTAAGATTTCATTATAATCACTATAATTTTTATTTAAAAGACAACGATAACAATTTACAAAACTTTCAAAAACATATTTCCAGATAATTAAGATTACTCTTACTTATTCATCATAAATATAAAATTATAATTTCATTCTTATAAAAATTACTATTAAATATAAACAGATAGATAATCAAAATATTCAATACAATAGACAAGAAAATAAATAAAATTATTACCATATTAATGCTGGAGAATTTATAAATTAGTTACCAAATTAGGTTTGAAATTTAAACATTTTGCACATCCTTGCACTATCTTGCAAAATAATAATGGATGTATTATGACGGCCTTCACATGCCCTTCTTGTAAATTAAGATACAAGAGTCTTTAGTCATTAATGTATTTTCCTAACAAACAATCACTCTAAATCAGATTATCCAATTCAACTAATAACTAACAAAGCACATATCAACAGCTTTAGATGCCCTGAAAATGCATTTGCTTACAGTAGATTGGTGCATTATATTCTAGCAAATTTCCTTTGCAATCATCAAGCATCTCCTTTTAGCTCGACACATTCTCAGACCATCAAATAGAAAAAGGTTTTCGCACAAAATGTGAGTATTGCTAATATATTGTACTCTAGTTTTCCTGCCAATGAAAATAAAACATGATACACAAAATCATCCCAATAAAATTTCCTACAAACTTGAATATTACCAAAGACTAGTTTGTGCAAGCAAACTCTCTCTACATTGTACAATTTTACACCAACAATGATAGAAGGGCAATCTCACTCGAAAATGCTTGCCTCTTTGTGACTACTTTCAGTATCAATAATTACCTCTTCCTCCTTTTGGATTCCACCTAGAAATGAAAAGCATACAAATATCAAGAACTATAGAAGACAAGTCACTACCAAACAGCCAATAGAGTTGGCTTACAATATCAAGAATCTGTAACTAGCTTACATACATACAATAGATTAACTACAACTGAATAGCAATGGCAAGTGAGGAATCCTTTAATAATAGTTCAGCTAGTAGATAAGTGTCATTAGATTCTTGGTGCAAACAAAAGGACATCTGAAACCTGCTCAAATAACAACATTCATAGCAGAAATCGAGTTTTCTAAGTTTCAGAATGAAACTAAGAGCCCCACAACTAGCAATAACACACCTAATTTCTCTTAAGAAAATAGAGTCCAGCACCTTAACTAACTAGCATAACACACCTGCAAGATTTTACTCAAGGGATTTACCATGTATTTGCACATCTTGTCCACATGTTTGTAGAATCAAATTTAGTAGTGAAAATGCATGATGGGTCATTTAAATTGATGGGCTTACACCATTTGTTGAATTTACACAGCCTAAAATATATTATATACACAATCAAGATTTTATTGATTTGAATGGTTTCCAACCACATTAAGTTATTTATTTATTCTAGTACCAAAAATCAGTTCACTCGGTATAAGAGATAATAACACTATCATGCATACAAATATTAATAGTAGGTACTTAAGACATTATACATTATGATAAAAAATGTGGTGCTGATCCATGCATCCTAGGACCAGCAACTATTTTCTCAACTTAAGAATCGAGTCACCTACTAGAAATGCTTAAGCCCTATGTATGCTCCAAAAAAAGGCCACACTGTCCTAGTATATATTTTTATATATGTTAGGATACATACATATGATATGTACATATACATATGTGTAAATCTCTACCATTATCTAAAATTCTAAAACTTGAAAGACAAGTAACTTTAATTATCCCTAAAAGAATTATAAAGCTTTAATTAAATACTATGGAAATATAACAGTATTATTTTCACCTTAGGTTCAGGAGGTGGGGAAATAGGGAAAGCATTCAAACATCTCTTTGTATCATCATCTGAGGAACAATCTGAACATAAAAAATCTTTTATTTTTTCCGCCTGCTCAATAGTCATGCTCATACAAGATGGATGAAACCTGTCCCAATAAGAACAGCCGCATAACATGAATAAATAAACATAAATGATACCATAAAAAATAGATCAAATAGTTAATTTTATTTATGTTTATCTATCTTTACACTAATTGTAAATATTTGCAAACATAGTAATGACCGAACATTCAAACTTTTGAGAATAAAGAATGGAATAACTTCAATAATTTTTAAAAATAAAATTTGTAAAATCAAAGAATTTAATTTTATGATAGGAAAATTGATATTTATTACAGTATAATAAAGTGGATAAATGAATAACATCATCATTTGAAGAACAATCCGAATAATATCTAACTTTTTTGCCATGCCCATAAAAGATAGATGAAATCTTGATGTAGAACACAAGAGTACAAATGGAGGCAGCGAAATAGTTAATTCTTTCCGTAATTTATCCATTTAATACTAATCATAAATATTTGCAAACCATAGAATAGTTGGGCTTTTAAAAAAGAAAAACAAATTATCTTTAATAATTTTTAAAAATTAATGACAAAAAAATACCTCAACAAAAAAAATATTATTATTTATAGCGTAATAAAGTGGAAAAAAATGAAATAGCATACAAACCACTGGTTTTCAATAATAGCAAGCACAATAAAAGCATTCAGTTTAAAGAATTAAAGTGGTTGGTGATAAGATACGCCCACCAAAGGTTGCATTACCTACAAAGTTAAAAATATTAGAAAAATGGTAAAAATATCCCAAATATTGAGCTAAGGCACCATCCGAAGTATCGGAACTAACAAGTCACGAAATGAACCAAGACAAAAAAGAACATCACCATTCCAAGCACGGGCAACATGTTCTAAAAACACTAAGATGACATCATCCCACAATACTGAAAATCTTGATAATTTTGACGGGCACGTTTAGCTCCAAAAATCATGTCGGATATATATCCAAATCAGAAATACTTGCATACATATGAAGTTCCACAATCACCATCTTTAAGGATTGGCGAAAAGTTGAACTCTTCCAACAATGAATTTGACCTTTCATTTTTCATGTTAGGAGTAAGTATATTTCTGATTGGTAATTGGCAAAAGGATGTAGGTAAAGAAATAACTTTCTAAAATGTTGTTTTTCATATATTACTACATCAAATAGAAAGTCTGAATGAGTAATGAAAGGTATATATATATATATATATATATATATAAATCTTAACAAACAATAAATTCTCATTTTTATTTTTAATATTTAAACAAAGTGTAATGAAAGATACAAATATATATAATTTAATTAAAATTATAGTTTATCGTATCCTTATATTTTCTTTTCTTTTCTTTCTCTTGCTTAGTTAGATACGCATCTGATTTTTCATCTTTGTATCCATGCAACGCTCACTAAAGGTGTCAAGTTTCAGCAAATTGATCAATTAATTTGCCCAAAAGTACAAAAAATTCCTAGAAATATGAGTAGAATAATTAAAAATTTAAAAAGGTAAATTTATTTTATAAGTTAGTGAAAGGATCTGCAATATAGATAGTCAAGAACTCAAAATATTTTACACAAATCACAAATATCCAATTGTTGAATCATTCTTCTTGAATATGGAGGATCTTCAAATTATCGCATCTTCAATTAGCATGTTAATTATGGCATTTTTGACCATCATACTACAATGATTAGCAAGCAAAAAATCAAATCTTCAGTTGTAATCTTCAATTAGTCATTAGTGCAAAAATATTCTTATTAAATTCACTATTTCTAACTTTTGAAACTACATTCCCAACATACCCTCTTTTGAGCACTTCCCAACCTAAACTCCTCTGAAGAGAATGCAAAACAACAACTAGCATACAGAATAATCCAATATTTATATCAGAATTCAGGAAGAGAAGAAATATAGGCATAACGGATTAAAGGGACAAATCAAAAGGACAGAATGAATCAAAATGATCTGGTCCAAAATCGATCAAAGGGATCGATCTTCTCTCTGCAAAACATTCATCCATTGAGTAATCATGGAGTTCAGGGGACACGAGTTTTATGATTGTTATAATATTCATTTTCCCATAAAAAAATTATAGATAAGCTTTCACTTGTGCTTCGGCAGTACCTACACATTAAATAGCATCGTAAAAAAGGTACCTGGTAAATAGCATAAAAAAATTGGCACAAATCTAGAAAATACTCAAAACAATTAGACAAGTAATATGGTGAAGAGAATGGTAGATAAAAAAAAAATTTATTACAGACTTTAAGTTGGATTTTTCTATGATTTCATTGATGTAATTTATTATGGAACTAGAAAATATGGTTACAATGTGCTATATCATAGTTTGGATCATTGTGATACTAATATTAGCTGCAATTGTAAGTTCTGAGATTTCAATGATATAAATCAAAATCTGCTGTGGTGATGTCACCTGAAAAAATATATTAAATGTAAATGTAAAACACTTAATTGGAGCATTGCACATAACAACAAAAAGGTATCATATCAAATACCTAGCGGAAGAAGATAAATTATCAGAGCTAATAACTTTAAGAACAAGACAAAATATTAGATTCTTCACTAACCTGGTAATTTTCTGTTTAATTGTTTCTAAATTGATTGTTTCCACTTTTATATTATCTATAAAGTCCTTACTCAAGATACTAAAAATTTATCTTCATAACCTTGCTAAAAATATTCATTTGACATTTTGAATCTCATTTGCACGAGAAATGCACAAGCAACAGGTGCAGGGGACTTAGAATTGAAACCCACCAAAACTCTAAAGTTTGAGTAGATTCTTATGTTTCTGTTCTACGTTGTTGAAAGTTTAGGTCAAGCATAATCAGACTCAACGCAATAGAATATCCAATGTAACTCATGAATATAGACTCATCATGGCCCCTCCCAAAAACCCAAATCAAACCAAACCCTGCTCAAATCCACCAGAGATGAGAACTGGCTGCAAGTCAAGTTAAACTTTGATTTGTGGCTGTTTTGCACCTCTAATAAAAGTCAACATATGAACCTATATTTGCACTTGCTCTTAATTCATTTGCAAGTTATTGAGAATTTAAATTTTCTCATCAAGCATAATTAATGTTGTAGACTAAAATGTTAATTTCCTATGTATAAGTTTTATCAAGTCTAAGAATACACAGGTTCTGCAATATTTAAACAACAATCTACACCAAATAACTACAAAAAGATGCCTGCAAAACGATGTAGATTTGGTAGTCAAAAGCATATTACTTAAGAAATAAGATAGAGGCCTCTCTTACATAAAATGCTTGGCATGCACTAAAAGGCATCAAAGCCTAACAAGATAGCATTCCACAATAGCTACAAATTTGGATAATTAACTTTTAAGATTAATGAATGAAATAAGTAAAGAAATTTGGAGGATATAAAAATTGTTTAAATAATTTTATTAGTTGGCACTGCAAAATGGTTAAAATTTCAACAGAAGTATGGATATGGAAGGACTAAAATATATGAACCTTTGGTACAGGTCACACCCTCTTCTCTTATAGGTGAATTCAGATACACTGGCACAAAGTTCCATGTATCCTTAGCACCACTAACCATTGCATTTGTCCTTCTAAAATATGATTTCTCATCATTTCCTTAATATGCACCCTTAAAATGATGGTGATTTGCAAAAGGAGTTGTTTCTCTTGTGCATTAATGTCCAAGAAAACTCTAATCATTGAATTATATATATTTTTTTATTTCTAGTAATCTTTCTTGATTCATACTTCATGTATTTCTCTTAGGCATATATAATACAGAGGATGATGTGATTTCTAGAACAAGTGATTGGTCCCAACTAAATGTTCATCATGTAAATCATATTAACGGATTGCCAAATAACTATAAATGGAAGACAAATAAAAATGTTAGTAAATACATTTGACTATAAGAATATCAATTGGCATATGATCCTTTCTTTCCCTTTTCCCAATTTATCGTATCTGATTAGGATGCTTGAAATCTTTTTAAGGAAAAAAAATAAAGGTTTTGAACTATAATTCTTAATTTGCCTTCAACCAACACATATAAGTGTACTTCTGAACAAACAAAAATCAAAAGGTGTGAAATTTTGTTAAATAAACTAAGAGACTCCATAAACTTAAAGTGGATTGCATGTAAATTACATATATCGACTCTTATTATCATCTCCCATACATGCATCATTGTAAAGAGAATTTGATTTCAACCAAGGACATCCTTCTCACAACAGTTGGATTTAGTATTTGCCTCATTTGGAATCCAGTATGCATGTACCTGATGCTAGATACTAAATTTTTCCCTGCCCTACTTGACATGTTCAAATATAAAAGATAACTATATAGCCAATTACTCACGAAAAACAAAACAAATAAAGCATAGCCTGTCAAACTAAAGCAAAAGGTAGAACACTAATCGATAATAACAAAAGCCAAGCCCACAATCCTTCTCCACCCAAAGATTATAATAAATATTACAAATTAAGTATTCCACATTACATGATGCAGTATCAATCATCAAAGTTTTCTTGGTCACAAAAAGTGGACCTTGTTTTGTTACATGGGAACCTGCAGATTCAAATGAAGCCTAAAGTAGCATACTAATATCTAAGATTAGACGAGAAAGAAAGGAAGCAATAGTAAAAAAAATTGGCAATGCATTGTAAACAAATACATGGATTAAATAGGGACAAACTGTAGTACGTCCTTATTGCTACTAGTTGCAGCTGCACAAGAGTAGACATTGTGCAGGCAGCTTGTGGCCATGCCACCAAGATTTTATTCCTAATTTGAACTAAAACTAATGAAACACTGAATGAGAAGAAGTTAACATAAAAGCTATTGGACATGGAACCACTTGAATAATTAACTCCAATCCCTTTCCAAACAATGCTTAAATTATCCTTAATCTCTAACTTCTAACACTGCACTAAAATCATATGACAAGCCCAGGTAGGTCAAAGACTAAAAATTTCTCCTAAATTGAAACATAATTTAAGCCAAACTAACAAGTTTGGCAGTAATGGACAACTTAAGATAGACGTCTATATTAGAAACCTCTAGCTGCCAACATAGTCCCGTTAACATCGGCCAGAACTCTTGGTAACACAAATTAATATCACCGTGGAAAATAAAATACAGACAAACAAGTAAAGAAGCCAAGGGAGTTCAACCTAATAATGTCTCGGGAAAAAGTCCACCAAATCCAAGATGTAATGCATGCCATCCATACTATCGTTTTCTTAGCTTCAACAAAGAAAACAAACTGCTTTAACCTTAAAAAGAATAAAAATTAGAAAAAAAAATAAGCATGGTACGGTAAATTCACGGAACCAAAAACAAAAAAAAAAAAAGACAGGAGGGAGAAGCAGAGTAATGGTGAGCAATTTCACGAAGATTTACCAGTCCCTGCACCCCTCACACTGGACCATGAGGTCATCCGGGTTATACGGCATCTCACACTTGCAATACCTTCAATCCAAGAAGATAAATTTAGCAAGAGGATAAAATCTATGGGAGTTGAGGAATGGAGAAAAAGGAAATGAGAGCAAAGGATGCATACACGGCGACATGATCGGGAGTGAACCCCCCAGTGACAGCCTTGTACTCGAAACGGCTGAAGTAATCCTCGGCACCGACGTTGTCGAGCTTGGTATAATTCTTGAAGGAGTGGACGACACACTTGCCCTCGATGGTGTGGGCACTCTGCACATCATAGTGGTCAGAAAGGAAGAGCTCCTTGGACCCATGGAACTGGCGCCGCCCGCCGATCGCCTCCTCCGGCCGGTAGTACCACCGTACCCGCACCCGGACGTTGCCGCGGTGGTCCGCCTCGAGCTTCTCCACCCGCGCCACATACGGCAGCTTGTCCGAGTCCGCGGGCCGCATCAGCACGCAGTCCCCCGCTGCCCTCCAGCCATTTGTGCAACCAATCGGTTACCCTTTTCAAATTCATCCAAAGAAAAAGAAAAAAGACAAAAAAAAAAAAAAAAAAAAAAAAAAAAAAAAGGAGGGAAAAAGATCGGCGTCGATCGATCCATGATTACCTCTGACGATCTTGTTGGTGCCTCTGATGGTGTAGGAATCCAGATCCTTCTTCCCCGGTTTTGTCTTGGCCATTGACCAACTTTTTCTCTCTCTTCGTGCAGCTGGTGATGGTATCCCCCGGAAGAGAAACCGATGAGATCGGTCTAGGTAGTAAAAATATATATTTTATTTATATGGATGAGCAAAAAGAGAGCATTCGATATTTAATTGATGGTATTTTATAGGTCTCCAGAAGTCTCTGTTTTGCTTGGATTGGGAAGGGGAGTGAGAGGAGGAAGGATGCGAGGTGGAGGAGGCGCAGGGAAGGCGAGAAGGTGGTTGATGGGATAGAAAGGAAGGAGGGGTTCGAGAACCCTAGAGAAATAGCAAAAGAAGTGAGGTGCTGGAGGTGGGGAAGTGGAAATGATGGGAAGAAACGGAAACCTTACCCTACCTTACCATATATGGACAGGATGATAGCTGCCGTCCTTCCCCATTCCGACAAGGGACGGGTGCTGTTGGCTTCGGGGTGCTGAGGTGAAGCATGTATCATGCATGAAATTAATGTGGATGATGGTATTATGACTCGGACTCCGATTTGATAACATTCTTAGTAGGCTGGCATGCATCAAGTCATCCATGATGTAGTTCCGAGGAAAAATGATCATTTTTATACATCAACAAAAAGAAAGGAGAGCGTTTTCGTGTTACGGATGGCCGTGGCCATTTCAACTTTCAAATTGCCGATACAAAAGAAAAAAAAATAAAAAAATGTGACCAATATTTTGTTATTGTTGTCGTCATTATAATTATATAATTATATATTTAGAATAACGGTTTCTATTTCTTATTTGCTATTTCATTTTTAATCCGTATTTAATTTTTTATCTTACATTTATATAAATTCACCTAAAAAAATATTAGTAACATATAAATAATAATCTTACTAAATTATTTCATTATTTTTCAATATAATTGATCTGAAAATAACCTCAAATCAGGCTGGCCAGCGCGTTGGGTCTTCAGCCAAACCGAGACCGGACTTAAATAAATAATTATTTTTTATTTAAAATTTAAATATACATTTAAAAAAAAATAGAGGGTGCGAATGGGACACGACTTGTCAACGGTGTGGCAGTTACCTCAACAGCAATTAAGGTATTCGATAGAATGTAAAGCCATAATTAAAAATAAAGAGAGATATGACAAATATAGATAATGACAGGATCAATGTCACAAATGTTACAACCTTCGATTATTTGTTCATGACTTTAAAAGTTAGACTTGCTTTCTGCATTGATTTTTTTTTTTTTTCAAATGCATGTAATGCTCTTACAAGAATCACAATTGTTGATTTAGTGTTGTATAATCTACTAAGCTTCTTGTGTGATAACGGCTCCTCCTAAGTTTTTTTTTTTTTTAACCAAAAAAACTCCTCAAAAGTTGCACCACTCACTTTATGGCACGTCTAATAGCAGCTAGACGTGTGTCTGGTGCTCACTAAATACCGATAATTAGAACATATAGACGTGTCGGGTCCATTACAACCAGAGCAATGCCCCGGATGGCGTTCGCCGCGAACCCTCTGTCTCTGAGCGTCCCGGAGCCTGCCTTCGAGACTTGGCTCCGCGATACGGGCTACCTCGAAATCCTCGACGAGCGCACCACCGCGGCCTCCCTCGACGCCTCCCCTTCCTCCTCCTCCGACATCCACCGCTCCCGAATCACCGCCCCCGGCGGCGACGCCTCCACCGCCGCCTCCACTGTCGCCTCCTGGACCAGCACCTTCTTCCGAACCCTCTTCTCCCTCCTCACCCTCAACGCTTTCGCGAAGCTAACTCCAGATGATTTCTCCGGCGGGACCCCTTCCTGGACCCTCGAGTTCATCGGCGGCGCCGAGTCCTACTCGTGGCCCGCCGGGCCCTCCCAGGCACGGATGAGAGTCCAGGAGAACGTTCGACGATATGCCCGGAACTACGCCTTCCTCTCCCTCCTCTTCTTTGCCTGCTCCTTGTTGTTCCCTTCTTCCCTTGTCGTTGAAATCTCGATCGATTTGCGGTTATCTCTATCAGCTTCTTGGATTTTGTAATCGTTTCTTGTTGTTGACAGGTACCGGATGCCGATTTCGCTGCTCGGTTTGCTTGCAAGTTTGGGTCTTTGGGAGCTGGTGAGGCTTTGCAGTGATAGGTGGGAGCTGGAGAAGCGCTACCCGAGTTTGAGACAGGCATTAGTTCGAATTGCTCAGTTTGGTAAGCTACCTTGAATTAGAATTTTCCTTGTTTTTGGATGAATAGAACGATTTATTGGAAAGATTGTTTGGTTGCTTGGCCGTGTGCGGATTTTTTGTCCAGTCACGAAATTGCTTTTGACTATTGCGACCGGTTTTCTAACATGGATCTATTTATCATAAGATTTATTTTTCTTGAAAAAGAATGGTTTTAAATTTGGATAATGAAGGTTTCAGGGGTACCGGTGCTACCCTAGGTCGGGAAAACATGTTTTGAGCGGAAAAGGATTGGGTATTCTGTAATTGAGGATTTGCCAGCAACTTTCATATTTTTTTGACACATAGTTAAAGTAGAAAACCAGTGTGGTGGAGATGAAAGAGAGAAATAGAGGGCTTAGGATTAATTTTTGGTGAAAGAATGTCGGGCTTTTATGTCAACTTACATTGGTTATTGATTTCTAATTTGTTTTTGTATTTGTCAAAAAAGAAGAAAGAAACAAGGTATAGGAAGTAGATATAAGAATGAAGTGTTCCTGTGCAAAGAAGAGAATGAAATGTTATTGACCCTTTAACCCATGTTTTGATCAACAAGGGCCTCATTAGTTATATGAATCAAAGAACAAACTCATCCTAGTCCTAGCCTAAATTATGATTACACTTTATATTGTTGTTCTTTTATCATTCCTCATGCTGATCATCACCTTTCTTGGGCACTTTTCTTCACTCTTGCTTCTTCAATTGTCTGCTATTAATCTCTTTGCGAGTGTTGATTGTGTGCATATAGAAGTTCTCATTCACAACATGTGTGTGTATTTGTCATAAATCTATGACATGCCTAAGAACACAAGCTTCAGTCATTGTAAATCCTAGTCACATTGTTCCTTGCCTATTGGCATGTACCATGCCAATCCTAGATCAAGATGATGCATAGGACTATTCTGGTTATTGAGAGAATTACTTGATATGGTTTTATATGAATCTTGCTAGTTCAAATTGCTCAATATTGTTTGACATTGCTGGGTTCCACTTGGTATCAGGTTTTCTACTACTAAAATCCATCCTTGTTTAAATAAATATCATTTAAATGAATGTCCATTTACTTAAGATATTATATGTAAATAAGGAGCTTCAATAAAAATACTTTAAATTTTACATTCCCTCGATATAAAAAGGTCAACTTTCCAACTCTTGCTAACTTATAGATTTTTGGAGTTGGGTCAAAATGATGACATTTAAAGTGAACTTTTCGAATATCAAAATCTTTTAAACTTTATTATATTAAAAAATTTGCCAAGACCTAGAAGTCTAAAGAGAAAAATGACATCTTTGTCTCGAAAAGTTTTCATCACTATGATGTTAATCATCAAACAACTCTTCAACAAGCATCCATGCCCATTTATTATCAAAAATTTGTCTTCATGAGTTTTCTCATCTAAGATTTTGTAAATGACCTGTCTATTTTTATCAAGAATTGTCATTAGATAATGCTAATGCATTTTTAGGATGTCATGTAATCTTAGATAAAACACTACTCTGAAGTTGTATCTTGCGGCATTTGAAGCATCCCCTGAAGCCCAAACACTTGCCTCCTCCCCCACCCCACCCTCCTGCATGGCCATCACCTTCCCTTGCTTAGCCCGAAGGCGAGATGCCCTGTTTTACTATGTTTTGACATCTTGTCTCCTCTGACACTAGAGGCAAGAGGCCTTGTTCCACAAAGCAAGGGTGGAGGAACCCTAACTCTTGTTCTGCCTTCTTCTTCTTTGACGCCATCCTGTGCTGTTCTGCTGGATTTTGGCATCCTAGTGCCTGTATCATTGCCAGTTTCATGTTGGAACAGGTAATGCTGGCACCATCCCATTCCAATAATTTTTAAAATCTTGCATTGCATAATATTCAACATGCATGTGTGGCTTATTCTTGATTGTATGATGCCATGTATGTTTAAATTGTTTATTTCAAGTTATGAAACAATTCTTGATAAAACCAGAAAAAAGTTTAAATTATCCTAATTATTAAAAAAATCTCATGCCAATGCATGCCAAATGGTGCTAATGTAATTGGCACCATGCCTACAATGTGCAATTTCATGATTGTCAATATTGCACATCATGCAGCACTTGTCTAGATGATCCCCTGCTAGGATGAGCATGGCATATCATTCCTAATCCTTAACAAAAACATTATTGCAAACCCTTCTTGAACACAAGCTCAAATAGTTCAATGGTGCCTTGTCCACTTTCCTATAATGGTTATAAATCTGCACAGACTTTTTTTGACATAGATTAATGCCCTACTTTGATCTTACTACTACAACAAAATATTTTGAGGCATGGTTTTAAATCCCGTGGGACAGGGGTGTCCCAGTTTTTGCTCGGAATGGAACGCCTCACATCCCGCCCCATCCTGGTGGCTGTCCCGACCAGGCATCTCGATACGCGCTAGTGATGCCTTATATATATATATATATATATATATACACATATTAGTTTTCGAGTTTATCTTGAAATTTTCGATCAAGGGGTGAAGGATTATCGCCTCATATTGGAATTTTAAAAAAATGAGGAGAGCAATCTTTTTCTTCAAACAAGGCCTTCTTCTCCCTTTTATAAGAAAATTGAGATGTGCGACGAGTTTCTCCCTTGTCTTTTATGAAACAGGATCCTCCTTTATCCCTATTTAACATTGCAACTCAAGTCTTGGGCTTCTTGGCAATGTGATTTTTTAAAACCTTTTTCGTACTTTTTCTTATCGTTGTTTTATTTCAGTATACCTGAATCGACCTTTAAGAATAACCCGTGACCCGCCTCATTCCTTACAAAATGGAAAAAAAAAAAAAAATGTTTGCATACCTGATTCGACCGTTAAGAAAAATTCATGACCCGCCTCCCCTGTTAGAAAACGGAAAAATTATGTATTTTTTGTTTCAGGCTTTTTAGCACACCTGGTTCAATCGTTAAGAAAACCTGTGACCCGCTTGCTTATTAAAATACGGAAAAACACCTGTCACTGCCTCCCCAGAATTCTCGTGTGAAACCATGTGCGGCTTTCGATCAAAATGGGATTTTAGAGGGATTAGGGCTACAAGTGCCCATTTCTTCCTCCCTCCCTCACTCTGCCGGTTGCTTTGCATCCCCCGACTCCTTCCTCCCTCCTCCCTCAGGCTTCTCTCTCCTCCCATCTCCTTCTTGAGAGGTACTCGATTCTTCCTTCCCGTTGTTTCCAAGTGCTCCTCCAGTCCTCCAGTCATGCAATCAAAGGCCACACCCATCCTGTTCCCTCCTGGTGACGATGCCGATGCTAATGCCGACGCCAACGCCGACGGTTCAGTAAAAAAGCTAGCAAAGAGGTCAGTAGATTTCGTACTCTCTCTTTCTCCTTCCTCTCTGCATCATATGTTAAAAAAAATTAGGGCTTATCTTGCTCATGACGGCTGCACCGAGCCTAATCTAGCTGGGATGAAGTCAGGACAATTGGGACTGTGATATCTGGTCCATATCAAATTGAAAAAAAAGACTTCCAACGGCTACCGAAAGTATAAGACCTTCATCCAAAATATGACTTCATTGCTACTTTCTCATTGGAAGACAGACGCCTTATCCATAACTCTCAATTAGATCTCTAGAAATCAAACTTTGTGTGGAATCGGGAACCACCACGTCTCATCTCTCAATAACTTTTATTCCAGGCTCTGGCAGGAAGATGTGGCTTAGCTCCAACTCTAAGAGTCCTAAGCTAGTAGGACATCGTTTCATGTGGAAAGGAAGCTCTTAATCAACGTGTTACAGCCGTGACAGTGACGTGGCCAGGCTCAGGTATCGCCGAATGCGAGCGAGCCACGTGTGAGTTTTAATGCCGGAATCAGCGCCACGTCCTCAAGGCTGGGGTCGGCAAGACCGCACCGCCCGATACTGTCTGAAGCAAACGGCCCCCGCCGAGGTCGAGTTCGGCGCGAAGTTCCCCCACCAACTCATCTGCGCCCGGGCTCGGAGGAGTCCGCCCCGTGTGAGGTCGACCGAGGTCGGCTGACCCTCCGCCTTGCGCCAGGTGGCCACCCGGAGACGGGTCCACCTCGGCCGAAGCCAGGCGATCTTCTGCCACCTCGCCAGGTGTCCACCCAGGAGGGGTCCACCTAGGCCGAGGTCGGCTGACCCTCCGCCTTGCGCCAGGTGGCCGCCCGGAGACGGGTCCACCTCGGCCGAAGCCAGGCGATCTTCTGCCACCTCGCCAGGTGTCCACCCCGGGGGGGTCCACCTAAGCCGAGGTCGGCCGATCTCTCGCCTCTCGCCAGTCGGCCCCCGGAGACAGGTCCAACTCAGCCGAAGTCAGACCGCTCGTACGGAGAGGCCCCCGGGGGAAAGCGACGGGTCCCGAGGCCATCCCTCGGGCCGTACCGACCCCAGACGGCGTCCCGTACGGAGGGCGGCGGCACGCGGAACGTGACTTACACTGGCCCGACAGGTCCCGCAGTCGAGAGATCCGATCCTGACGGAACAGGCCCCGTAAACGGATGGCGCCCATGCTCGGGGAAAAGAGCACTCTCACGAAGCCCGAGGCCTGACGACTGGCCGCTCTGCCAGCGCCGCCCTCCCTCCTTTTCTCTTCTGTCCTTGCCTTCTCCTTGCTGGGCCCGGCGGACGAGGTCGGAAAGCCGCCTGGCCTCCTTCGCCCTTCGAAGACAGGGGGGAGGAGTTTTCGAGGAGGAAAAGGACAAGCACACGACGGAGGGAGATAAAGAAGGAAGAATCCGGAGACTGCAAGGTAAGCCAACTAGCCTGGGGACAAGGAGGAAGCACCGGCACAAGGCCTCGCTCCGAGGAAGAAACCAGAGATCCCGAGAGGGGAATACTGGACGCGAGCTCGGCAGGCAGGCCCAGCCGAGATTCCGGTCCCCGGCGCTTTCCCTTCACTAGTTAACTCTCCAAACCTGGGACCCTTTAGAGGGCCTGGGAGCGAGAGTCTGTTCCTCCTCGTCGTCTACTGACTTGACCGTCGGAGCCCCCTCGCCGGAATCCCCGGCCAGGGTCCTCTAACCCCTTTGTTGCAGGTTTCTCGCAGGAAGGGAGGCTCCCTTGCCAGGCGGTCAGGGAGGATCGGTTGATCCTCGGCACGGGCGCGGCGACGGGGACGGCAACAGATTGGCGCGCCAGGTAGGGGGGGCAGGACACTAACCCCTAGTGGGAACTAGCTTTTTGCAGGTGTCACGCTCTCTAGCAATGGTGGTCACTCGTGGTCGCGAGGCGTCCACCAGCCGTGTGGGAGAAGCCCACTCCCCACCAGGGGGCCACACCCCCGAGCGGGAGCTTCCGGCTCCCCCTCCTCTTCTGCAGCAGCCTACCCCGGCGGACGGATCCTTTGCGGCCATCGTCCAGCAGCTGCAGACCTTGACCTCAGCGGTCCGACAGCTTCAGCATCAGCAACGGTCCCTGGCCACTCAGCCGCAGCCAGGGACCCCCGCGGCCCGAGTCGCGGGACAGCACGGGAGCCTGCGCTCAATCCAGGGCAGGCCGTCCCATCCGCAAGCCATCTCCAACCCCCGAGGGAGCCGCCAAGCTCCCCCGAAGAGAAACTATTCCGGCTCGGAGGATCACGAGAGTCGATCCCCGGCCGATGGGGCCGAAACGGCGCATCGCAGCAAGCGACGCCGGGGCCAGACCTCGCGCCGAGACCGATCGGCGCCCCCCTCACCTGCAGCCTCGGTGGAAGACTCCACCGATGAAGCCATCAGGCGCCAGGCCGAGAGGCGCCTAGAAGAGCACGAGCGCAAGTTGGCGGAGTTCGCCCGACGGTTCGCCGACCTGCAGAACTCGTCAGCTGACCCGGCGGGCTATGACTCCCGCCCCCCTTTCTCCGAAGAAATTCAGGCGGAACCGATCCCGAAACGGTTCCGCATGCCACAGGTGGACCCTTACGACGGGACCACCGACCCCCTGGACCATTTGGAGAGTTATAAAGCTCTCATGAGGGTCCAGGGCGCCACCGACGCCCTTCTGTGCATCGCCTTCCCTGCAACCTTTCGGAAGGCCGCTCGAGTTTGGTTCGCCCGTCTCGAGCCCGGATCCATTTGCTCCTTCCAGCAGTTGGAAGGAAAGTTTGTGGCGCATTTCGACGCTTGTCGAAAGGTGCCAAGGGAGGTGGACAGTCTCTTCTCCATCCGCCAGCAGGACCAGGAGCTGCTCCGAGACTACATCGCCCGGTTTAAGACCGCAGCCCTGGAGATCTACAGCTTGGACGAGCCCGTCGCTATGCTGGCTTTAAAGCGCGGGCTCAAGACGTCCCGCCTGACCTATTCCCTGGACAAGAAGCCGCCCAGGACGTATTCCGAGCTCCTCCTCCGCGCCCACAAGTACATCCGAGCGGAGGAGGCTGACCGCTCCCGTCGAGAGCTGGACGGGAAGATTCTGAAGAAGTCAACCCCGAGGGACGCCCCGGTAGCTCGGAGGCCCGGGCCATCAGCCGATCCTCGCCCGAACCTAAGGCCGAGGGCCGAGTCTGCCCCCGAGCGAAGGTACACCCCTCTCCTCGCGCCTCGAGCCAAAATCCTTATGGAAATCGAGGGCGAGCGCTACCTCCGCCGACCTCCACCTCAGAACCCGAGGGCCCCCCGAGACAAATCAAAGTACTGCCAATTCCACCGCGAGCACGGGCATGACACGGAGGAGTGCCGCCATTTGAAGCGGGAGATCGAGGAGCTGATCGGGAGGGGATACCTCAGGAAGTTCGTCAAGAACGAGGCCCCCTCCGAGAAGCAGCCGCTCGCGGCCTTACCGCCTGTCCCTGCGATCGACAACCGGCCAACTGAGAAGCCCGTGGGCATGATCTCGCGCGGATCCGGCCGAGCAGAGAAGAGAGCCCGGGAAGTCCCGGAGAATGTAACCCCTCCCAAGGGAGGGGAGTCTAATGACAATGTAAACAATGATGCCGTGGTGGTCGAAATGACCATCGCGAAACACCCTGTACATCGAATCATGGCGGATAGTGGAAGCTCGGCCGACGTACTTTTTTACGATGCTTTCTCTCGGATGAGTTTGCCTCTCGACCAGCTAAAGCCAGTGCACACCCCACTGGTAGGTTTTACAGGGGACTCCGTGGGAGTCGAAGGGGAAATCACTCTCCCAGTTACCGCCGGATCCCCACCTCGGCAGGCGACCATCATGGTAACTTTCACTGTCGTTAAGCTCCCTTCGCCTTACAACGCCATTCTTGGGCATCCCGGGCTCAACCAACTAGACGCCACTATCTCCACAAGGAGACTGCTGGTGCAGTTCCCCACGCCTTTCGGGTTCGAGGAAATGAAGGGGGCGATTCAGCCAGTCCCGCTCTGCCTACAGGCAATCCCGGGCACCAGGGGCGCAGAGCTCGCCCACGACGTCGAGGACCTCGACCTGAGAGAAAAGGAACCCAGGGGAGGGCCCGTAGAGCGCCTGCTCTCCTTTCCCCTTGGTTCGGACCCCCTGAAGACGGTGCAAGTCGGGGCCCAGCTCCCCGAAGAGGAGCGAACCCACCTGCTGGAGTTCCTCCGTGCCAACGCCGATGTGTTCGCCTGGTCGGCGGCCGACATGCCGGGTATTCCGCCCGAGATTATCATGCACAGCCTGAACGTGGACCCAGGCAGCCGCCCGGTCCGCCAGAAGAAGAGAAGCTTCGCCATGGAGAGGCAGAAGGCGATCGACGAGGAGGTAGAGAAACTCCTCGCCGCCGGTTTCGTCCGAGAAGTCCAGTACCCCAGCTGGTTAGCAAACGTGGTCATGGTAAAGAAGAGCAGCGGTAAGTGGAGGATCTGCGTGGACTACACCGACCTCAATCGAGCTTGCCCGAAGGACAGCTTCCCTCTGCCGAAGATCGACCAGCTGGTCGACACCACCTCGGGGCACCGTCTCCTGTCATTCATGGACGCTTTTTCCGGATACAACCAGATCCGGATGAATCCGGAGGACGAAGAGCGTACCGCCTTCATAACTGACCGCGGGACTTTCTGTTACAGGATGATGCCCTTCGGCCTCAAGAACGCGGGGGCGACGTACCAACGCCTGGTCAATAAAGTCTTCAAAGACCAGATAGGCCGCAACATGCAGGTGTACGTGGACGACATGCTGGTAATGAGCAAGCTTGACTCGGACCACGTAGCCGACCTGGCGGAGACGTTCGGCAACCTCCGGCGCCACCAGATGAAGCTGAATCCGGCGAAGTGCGCCTTCGGGGTCTCCGCCGGAAAGTTCCTAGGGTTCATGGTGACCCAGAGAGGAATCGAGGCCAACCCGGAGAAGGTCCAGGCTATCCTGGACATGGAGCAGCCAGCCTCCAAGAAACAAGTGCAGCAGCTGACCGGCCGGGTTGCGGCCCTTAGCCGTTTTATTTCCAGGTCGGCGGACCGCTGCCGTCCCTTCTTCAAGGTGCTGAGGAAGATGAATGGTTTCGCCTGGACCGAGGAATGCCAGCAGGCCTTCGAGGAGTTGAAGAAGACGCTCGCATCACCACCTTTGCTGTCCAGGCCCGAGGAAGGGGAGGAGCTTACCCTCTACTTGGCCGTTACCCCGGAGGCCGTCAGCTCTGTCCTGGTCCGAATCGACGACCACGGGATCCAGCGACCGGTGTACTATACCAGCAAACTCCTCCGGGACGCGGAGCTCAGGTATTCCCGGCCCGAGAAACTCGTTTTTGCGCTGATAGTGTCTGCCCAGCGTCTCAGGCCCTATTTCCAAGCGCATCCCATCGCCGTCTTGACGGACCAACCGCTGAAAGCGGTGCTCAGCCGACCCGACACCTCGGGGCGATTGGCCAAATGGGCACTGAAACTCAGCGAGTTCGACATTACATACCGACCGAGGTCGGCAATGAAGGCACAGGTGCTGGCCGACTTCTTGGTCGAATGCGCAGGTTTGGGCAAGGAGCCCGAGGAGGACTCTTCGGCCCAGCCGATGGAGGTCGGCACCAACGAGCCCGGAGAGGACGCCTGGATCCTCCATGTAGACGGAGCCTCAAACTCCGGCGGGAGCGGAGCTGGGCTCATCCTTGCCAACGGCGACGGAGTCGTCGCCGAGTGCGCGCTTCGTTTCCAGTTCCCCGCGACAAATAACCAAGCAGAGTACGAGGCACTCCTCGCCGGACTGAGGGTCTCCCGCGAGCTGGGCGTGACCAACCTCAGAGCCTTCACTGACTCCCAGCTCGTGGCGGGGCAGGTGTCCGGGGAGTACGTCGCTCACGACCCCCAGATGGCGAAGTATCTGGAGCTCGTCAAGGCAGGCGCGTCCAAGTTTCGGCGCTTCAACATCTTCCATATCCCCCGCAGGGAGAACGCCCGCGCGGATGCTCTCTCTCGGCTGGCGACTCTGCCGGACACAATGCTGGGACGCGCTCATGTGGAGCGACTCGAAGTCCCAAGCCTCGAAGCACCGGCGGGGGTCCATCAGGTCAGCCAGGAGCCCGGCTGGATGGACAAGTACGCCGCGTACATCACCGACGGCATTCTGCCGGAAGACCGAGACGCGGCTCGCCTCGTTAGGAAGAAGGCCGTGCGGTTTGTCCTGATGGACGGGCAGCTGTATCGAAGGTCCTACTCTTATCCCCTCCTCAAGTGCATTGGACCCACAGAAGCCCAGCTTGTGCTCCAGGAGATTCACGAAGGCATCTGTGGGAACCACGTGGGGGGCAGGGCATTGGCGTACAAGGCCCTTCGTCAAGGCTACTTCTGGGAGACGATGAAGGAGGACGCCGCCGACTTCGTGAAGAAATGCGACCGGTGCCAGCGCCACGCCACGGTACAGCGGCAACCCTCCAACCCGATCTCTCAGCTCTCAGCCCCCTGGCCGTTCGCCCAGTGGGGGATGGACCTCCTGGGCCCATTCCCGCCGGCGTCCGGCCAGCGGAAGTTCCTGATAGTGGCTATCGATTACTTCACAAAGTGGGTCGAAGCCGAACCCTTGGCAAGAATCACCGAAGCAAACGTCGCCAAGTTCTTCTGGAAGTCCATCGTCTGCCGCTTCGGCCTCCCCCACACCGTGGTCACCGACAACGGACGCCAGTTCGACTGCCGAGAGTTCGAAGATTTCTGCAACGACCTCGGCATCAAGCATCGCTTCACTTCGGTGGCGCACCCCCAGACCAACGGGGAGGCTGAGGTCACGAACAGGACCATTCTTCAGGGCCTCCGCACGCGGCTAGACCAAGCCAAGGGCAGGTGGGCCGACGAGCTTCCCAGCGTTCTTTGGGCATACCACACCACTCCAAGAACGGCTACTGACGAAACCCCATTCAACCTCGTCTTCGGGGCCGAGGCAGTCATCCCGATCGAGCTCAGCATACCCACGCTGCGCGTGGAACAATACGACGAGACAGAAAACCCGGCCAGGATGATGCTCAACCTAGACCTCCTCGAAGAAACAAGGGACAAGGCCCGAATTCGAATGGCGGCATACCGGCAACGTGTAGCCAGATATTACAACTCCCGAGTACGGCCGAAGGTTTTTCGTCCCGGGGACTTGGTCCTCCGGCGTACAGAAGCCTCCCAGCCACGAGAGTGCGGCAAGCTTTCACCCAACTGGGAAGGCCCTTATCGGGTAGCAGAAGCCCTCCCTCACGGGGCATGTTACTTGGAAGAATTGGGAGGTGCCAGGTTCCCCCGGACATGGAACCCCTCGAACCTGAGAATGTACTACCAGTGATGTAAGGCTCCCAGTTCCTTTAACAAAGCTTCTTCACTTTAAACATTCTTCTCTAAACTTCAGCAAGGAGGCCTGCGAAGATCCTGGGCTTCGGCCTGGAAGGTGGCGTCGAACCCAGTTCGCCCACGCAAGCCCGGAGCACAGCTCAGCAAGCCGCGCAAGGTTTGAGAAAGCCCGCGGCATCGAGCTCAGTCCGGAAGATCCTGGGCTTCGGCCTGGAAGGTGGCGCCGAATCCGCTTCGCCCACGCAAGCCCGGAGCACAGCTCAGCAAGCCGCGCAAGGTTTGAGAAAGCCTGCGGCATCGAGCTCAGTCCGGAAGATCCTGGGCTTCGGCCTGGAAGGTGGCGTCGAACCCAGTTCGACCACGCAAGCCCGGAGCACAGCTCAGCAAGCCGCGCAAGGTTTGAGAAAGCCTGCGGCATCGAGCTCAGTCCGGAAGATCCTGGGCTCCGGCCTGGAAGATGGCGTCGAACCCAGTTCGACCACGCAAGCCCGGAGCACAGCTCAGCAAGCCGCGCAAGGTTTGAGAAAGCCTGCGGCATCGAGCTCAGTCCGGAAGATCCTGGGCTCCGGCCTGGAAGATGGCGTCGAACCCAGTTCGACCACGCAAGCCCGGAGCACAGCTCAGCAAGCCGCGCAAGGTTTGAGAAAGCCCGCGGCATCGAGCTCAGTCCGGAAGATCCTGGGCTTCGGCCTGGAAGGTGGCGTCGAACCCAGTTCGCCCATGCAAGCCCGGAGCACAGCTCAGCAAGCCGCGCAAGGTTTGAGAAAGCCTGCGGCATCGAGCTCAGTCCGGACGATCCCGGGCTTCGGCCTGGAAGGTGGCGCCGAATCCGCTTCGCCCACGCAAGCCCGGAGCACAGCTCAGCAAGCCGCGCAAGGTTTGAGAAAGCCTGCGGCATCGAGCTCAGTCCGGAGGATCCCGGGTTTCGGCCCAGAAGATGGTGCAGGAACTGTGTTGTCCGCGCAAGCATGAAGGCAGCCCAAAGTCGGACCTGCTCAGGATTCTTGCCTTGCCGCAACACGGTTTTGCAGACCCCGTCCTTCGATTTAGTATGGAAGGACCAGGCCCACAGTTGTCTCAGGTATCCGAGACCGACGTCCCAGAAACAAACAAACAAAGAAGAAGAAAAAGAAGCAAAGACGATAGACAAGTTTTTATGAAAAAGGAGTCTTCATTACAAAGTGTTCAGTACAAACTGGGAGCTCCGACAGGCCGGAACTCCCCCCAAAAAAAAAGAGAAGAGGACAAAGACAGCAAAAATACAAAGTAAAGGTCACTGGGGCGCAGGGTCGGCGCCGTCCGCCGGAGGTGCGGGCGCCACCTCTTCAACCTCCACGACAACCGGCTCCGGGGGCTGTGTCGGGGCCGCGGCGTCATCAGTCGGAGGTGCTGCAGGTGCCGCCTGAGGTGTCGCCTGGGCCGTGCCGGAGGCCCTGCCCTCGCTCCCCGGCTTCCTGCCGCCGACAACGACCGCACTCAGGTCCAGTTGGGGGAAGAAGGCCCCCACCTTTTCCCGGCACATCCGGAACCCCTTCAGGAAGGAGTCCACGGCGGCCTCCCGGACTTCCGACGTAAAGTCGTCGGAGGCTCGGAATTTGGGGACGGCCTCCAGCGCTTCTCGCTTCGCCGCCTCCAGGAGCCCGTTGATGTAAGAGCTCCGATCCTTCGCCGCGGCCGCCTCTCGCCGGGCCTCGTCCAGCTGACGCTCCAAGAATAGAGAGTGGGCCTGCAGGCGGGCCTTCTCCGCCGCCTCCTCCTCAGTACGGCGCTGGTTGGAGGTCCGCTCCTCCGCCAAGGAGGCCTCCAGTTCCTTGTTCCGCTCCTCGGAACGTGTCAGGTCGGACCGGAGGGCCTGCTTTTCAGCTCGCAGCTCGGCCCCCTTGTCCATCAAGTCCTTCACGTCGGCCGCGAGCTTTCCAAGCTTCTACTCCCGATCGGAGTCCCGCTTGGCGTTCCCTACGAGGTAGTTCCTCAGTAGGAGGACGTCGTTCCCGATCTGCAAGGGCAAAAATGACATGTCAGTACCGAGGCAGGAGGCCTCGGATTGGAAGAGAAAAGAAGAGTCAAGGATCAGGCTTACCGTGAAGAGTTGGGGCAGCATGCCGAGCAGCGCATCCGCGTAATCTCGGCCGCCCCGGGCTCGGCGGTCCCGGGCGGTGGAAGCGTACTCCATCAACTTCTTCGCCAGTCCTCGGTCGAGGATGACCGAGTCCCGGTGCGAGATCACCGGCGCCGGGCCCTTCGGGCCGATCCCCGCGACAGCTGCCCCCTCTGCTGGAGCTGCAGCCGACGGACCGGCGGTCGCCACTGGCGGTGCCGTTGGGCTGCTGACAGGAGTGGGCCCGGCGATGGGCAGAGCGGTGGGCGCCGGAGCTCTCTCGGCAGCGTTGCCAGGCCGTGGGACCGAGGCGCCAGGGGCGCCGCCCTGAGGAGGTCTGGGCGGAGAAACAGCGGCAGCTAGGCCGGGCGCGGTCGCCGCTGCGACCTCCCGGCTCGTCTCTGTGCGAGCCCTCTTCGCCACGGGCTCGTCCACGTCGACGACCTCCCTCTGGGCCGCTCCCTCCAGAAGATTCTCTAAGGAAAACTTCATCCCTGCAAAGTGGAGAAATCAGAAGGTTAGACAGTTCAATCTTAAAAAGAGAGGGGGGAAGGGCAGAAGTTAATGCGGGGCCAAATCTCACCGGTCTCCCGGATGGGACTGATGCCGGCCTCAAAAAGATTCTGCTCAGAAAGCAGAACCTCGAGCGGCGGGACCACGTCACTCAGGAGCTGGCTGTAAGACTCCTGGTCCGCGGGCTCGACTCGAGAACTCCGGTTCGGCGACCGGTCCGGTTCGCTCCAAGCCCAGTCGACGTCGTCGACCGAAGCAAAGAAAAACCGGCTCTTCCATCCCTTGACCGAAGAAGGGAGGTCGAACCGGAGACACCTAGGCCGGGGCGAAATGTACCACCAGCCATCATCGGTGGAGCACTTCTTCAGGGTGAACAGGGCCCTGAAGAGTGAAAAACGGGCAACGAACCCGTGGAAATGGCAGAAGACAATGAAGGAGAAGATGACCCGGATGGCATTAGGAGCCAGCTGGGCCGGGACGAGCCGGAAATGGCTGAGGAAGGAAAGGAAAAAAGGGTGCAGAGGAAAACGAAGACCCCCGAGGTGGAAGTCTTCGTAGAAGGCAATGCGGCCGGGGCCACTCATGGTGACACGCTCCCCGGACCACGGAGCAAACAGACGGACAGATCCCGGGATGCCATAGGCATCCCGGAGCAGAGAAAGATCACCTTCGGTCATGGTAGAAGCATGACCGGAGGGACCGGCGGGAAGAAGTGGCGGAGCAGGAAGAGAAGCCAAGGCGGGGAGTGAACGGAGGGGCACGGCAGGCGCAACCGGAGGGGACCGGACCCCCCTGGGGATGCCAATAGTGACACCCCCGGGTTGCAAGCGCCGACGGACCTCCTCTGGAATTACCTCCTCATCCGAGGAGGATGAAGACGGAGTCCTCGGCCGGGATGGACCGGCCTCGTCCGAGTTAGAAGAGACATGGCGACGGCGCGCCATGGAGAAGGAAAGGAGAAGGGGGCTGAATAAGAAACGAGAAAGAAGGAGAAGAAGACACTTACCCAAAAATGCACAGACGGGCGCGAGCAGCAGAAGTTGTTAGCCTGCAGCGAACCGCCCACGAAGCAAGGGAAAAGGCCTCGTTCTGGAAAGTCCCCTCCCTTTCAAACTCAGCCGGCAGCAGCCGTACCCACCATTCCGCCTCAGGCCACTGGATGGTCGCCACGTGGGCACACGCCCGACACCGACGCCTCGTTAGCAGAGTAACGGCCTCTGCCCCGAAGCAACGCATTGATTGCGGGCAAGTGGACGACACGTGGCGACTCCCCATAAGTCTTCAGCCGCATCGAGCCACGACGAATGGAGATCGTGCCAATTATGATGCAAGATCTTCGCCTCTCCACGTCATGTCGGCAATTAATCCCGACGCTCCGTTCTACGATGCCCCGACGGAACGGCGGGCTGGGGGGCAACTGTTACAGCCGTGACAGTGACGTGGCCAGGCTCAGGTATCGCCGAATGCGAGCGAGCCACGTGTGAGTTTTAATGCCGGAATCAGCGCCACGTCCTCAAGGCTGGGGTCGGCAAGACCGCACCGCCCGATACTGTCTGAAGCAAACGGCCCCCGCCGAGGTCGAGTTCGGCGCGAAGTTCCCCCACCAACTCATCTGCGCCCGGGCTCGGAGGAGTCCGCCCCGTGTGAGGTCGGCCGAGGTCGGCTGACCCTCCGCCTTGCGCCAGGTGGCCACCCGGAGACGGGTCCACCTCGGCCGAAGCCAGGCGATCTTCTGCCACCTCGCCAGGTGTCCACCCAGGAGGGGTCCACCTAGGCCGAGGTCGGCTGACCCTCCGCCTTGCGCCAGGTGGCCGCCCGAAGACGGGTCCACCTCGGCCGAAGCCAGGCGATCTTCTGCCACCTCGCCAGGTGTCCACCCCGGGGGGGTCCACCTAAGCCGAGGTCGGCCGATCTCTCGCCTCTCGCCAGTCGGCCCCCGGAGACAGGTCCAACTCAGCCGAAGTCAGACCGCTCGTACGGAGAGGCCCCCGGGGGAAAGCGACGGGTCCCGAGGCCATCCCTCGGGCCGTACCGACCCCAGACGGCGTCCCGTACGGAGGGCGGCGGCACGCGGAACGTGACTTACACTGGCCCGACAGGTCCCGCAGTCGAGAGATCCGATCCTGACGGAACAGGCCCCGTAAACGGATGGCGCCCATGCTCGGGGAAAAGAGCACTCTCACGAAGCCCGAGGCCTGACGACTGGCCGCTCTGCCAGCGCCGCCCTCCCTCCTTTTCTCTTCTGTCCTTGCCTTCTCCCTGCTGGGCCCGGCGGACGAGGTCGGAAAGCCGCCTGGCCTCCTTCGCCAAAAAGGGAAAAGAAAGGAAGACAGGGGGGAGGAGTTTTCGAAGAGGAAAAGGACAAGCACACGACGGAGGGAGATAAAGAAGGAAGAATCCGGAGACTGCAAGGTAAGCCAACTAGCCTGGGGACAAGGAGGAAGCACCGGCACAAGGCCTCGCTCCGAGGAAGAAACCAGAGATCCCGAGAGGGGAATACTGGACGCGAGCTCGGCAGGCAGGCCCAGCCGAGATTCCGGTCCCCGGCGCTTTCCCTTCACTAGTTAACTCTCCAAACCTGGGACCCTTTAGAGGGCCTGGGAGCGAGAGTCTGTTCCTCCTCGTCGTCTACTGACTTGACCGTCGGAGCCCCCTCGCCGGAATCCCCGGCCAGGGTCCTCTAACCCCTTTGTTGCAGGTTTCTCGCAGGAAGGGAGGCTCCCTTGCCAGGCGGTCAGGGAGGATCGGTTGATCCTCGGCACGGGCGCGGCGACGGGGACGGCAACACAACGTTTTAAGCTCTCCCTCTGCGATGTTTTTCCACATCAAAATCTTTCGAGTTTGCCGTATACAAAGTCTTCCAGGTGGTTAGAAAAACAAAGAGAAGAGAAAGAAAGAGAAGAGAAAAAGAGTAGAGAGAGAAAGAGAGAAGAGAGTGAAAGAGGAGAGAGAGGAGAGAGAAAGAGAAGAGGAAGAGAGAAATAGGAGAGAGATAAGAGGAGAGAGAAGAGAGAGAAAAGAAAGAGCAAGATAAATAAATAAATATTCAAAAAATGAGATCTAAAAGGTTCTTTCCTAGAGAAGCTGTGAAGTCAGGGTTAGGGATCAGTGGATGAATTGGTGGTGAACCGGAATAGAGGGTTTTAGACCTATAACTACCATATCATGAAATTATTTATTAAAATTAAGATTATTGTTGTAGGAGGATAATTTTTCGGGTAGAAGGGCGTTAAGTGAGTTTTGTAGCATCTAGATCGAGGATTCAAGTGCAAACTTATATCGGGTATGTTAAACCTATCTTCAGTAAAGATAAGGGTTCTTGGACACAATCACCAGTTTATATATTTTTTTTTATATTGCATGATTTGATTTTTTGGACACGATTATTGACATGAAAGATTATTTATGTACATTATGATTTCGTTTCTCATGGTGTATATTCATTTTACAAATTATTGGTATGATTATTCATTGTTTCGTATAATATGTTTATATCAAACATGATTATTTTTGAATAATTTGGATTGTGATAGCGGTTAATGTAAATCTTGAAAAGAATATAATTTGACATATTTGTGATTTGATAAAGTAATAATCAAGAAGAAAGGGTATTTGGACAGCCACATTAAATAAAGAATCGCCGAGCCACTGGCGGATGATACATGAAATAGCTGGCCACGGGTGGATAGTACGTGGGACAGTCGAGCCACGGGCTTAGTACGTGAAATAGCCGAGCCATGGACGGATAATACATGGAATAGCCGGCCACGGACAGATAGTATGTGGGACAACCGAACCACGGGTTGATAATACATGGAATAGCCGAACCATGGATGGATAGTACGCGGGTTAGCCTGGTCACGGATGGATAGTACATGGTCGATCTTGAGATTGCTAGTTACGGGCTGGAGCGTGATCGTGATTAGTCCAAAATCCTAAAAAGATAAAAGTGGTTGATCCGGATCATGTTAATGAGATGTGGATAATAATAAGTGAAACTATAATTAAATAAAAAAGAGATTTTATTTAATGACATATATGGTCTTTCACTTTTGAATGTGATGGACGTTTGGTATTAATTAATGCATGTTTTTGTATTTATTGATATTGAATTATCTTGATTACTTGACGTGAAATTTTGATATTTATGTTCTGTTGATACTATTTACTATTATTTTCGAATTATAGTATATTATATTGCTGTGAGTATGTGGGGATTCTTACTGGACTGTAAAGTTTACATTCCTTACTTTCCTTCTTTCTTAGAGTTCTTAAGATATTCGAGCTTGGCGGTGAATTGGATTCACGAGTAAAAGGATGATAATATAAAGAGTTTGTAATACCGATCGGATGATTGCAGAATGACCAAATTTGTAATTATATGAGTGGTATCATTTTCTTTACATTAGGTTTTTTCGTGTGAATTGTGATCAACAATATTCTGGGGAATTGAAGTTGTAATGAAATTTTTTTAGACATTGCACAATCTCTAGAATATATCCTAGGATTCATGCGGCCGGTTGCGTGGCTGAATCGGATGCTGGGTTCCGGGCGTGACAGGGACGGAGGATGGAGGTGGGTTTCAGGATCCCGCACCCATCCTATGTGCCGAAATCTCAAAGGTACGGGCCAGGACGGCCCCCGTCCTGGCAGGACTTAGATCCTTGCTTTGAGGTGCCACATTGTTTGTTAACAGATTTCTTCAACCTTCTTATTCCTTGTGCATCACTTCTAGTGACTACAGTATTATCTAGAGATTGTGAGAATGATGTGGCTGATGGGGTTATACCTCATGGACATAGAATGGTCCACTTGACATTGCTGAAGTCCATATATATTCAATCAAAGCTGAGGAAGTTGATAAACCAGGCTCTAGGTGACTATCAATCTGAGAAAGTTTCTTTCTCAATGTGCATATTTTGTGTTCCTCTTTAAAGCAAACCCAGTTTCTATTACATATAGCTGTTTCTTTAAATAGGTACTATGTAAATGTGCATTCTTAAAGTCCATGTGATACAGCAGCTGATTTATATTTGCAGCCAAAAATGTTATCGGGCTGAACAGAATGTAGTTGCTATTGGTTAAAAAAGGGTCTGAAAGTGCTTACTCTGTATACTTGGGCATATCTTTTGGCCACCATGTGTGCTTTATATCTTTTGAATGCAACCATCAGCTTGATGCTTGACAGTATGTATCCATCTTGGTAATCAAGCTTGTGCTTGTCAAATTGGTATAATGTGTTTACTGTCTTGTCCCATGGCTAAGTGCATTGCTATATATATTTATTTGTTTGTTTGTTTTTCAATACAGACCAATTCCACCTTCTCTATGGATAACTTAAACAAATGATTGTAGCTTTTAACTCTACTTGGAGAATTTAATATCACAAAGCATCTTTGGTATGTGTGCACATGCTGTTTAGGAAGTACATCACATAATTTCAAGTTAAGCATGATAAAACTTTGTTTATAAATAAATAAAATATCATCTTAAATTCATAATAAAAAATACAAGCGGAATGTGATCATGTTCACATATTAACAATGCATTGTATGTGTTTTACATTGCTGGAACTCTTCATAGCTCATCAAGGTTGTACTGAGACTTCTATGCAATGATTAGCTAGATTTCTAACTATTGGTATGTTTTTACCATTATTTTGTCCAATCCTATATTGGGCTTTCAAATCATTGAAAACAAAAAGGTTAAAAGAAGAATTCTCAGGGAGGAGAACTTTTCTAGGATCCAGGGGAATAGTTCTGATTTTCTAGTGATTCAAGAATAAAAACGGTTGTTTTAGTTTGTAGTGGGGCATTTTAGGTTGTAGGTGCCTCAAGAGGTTAGCGAATCCTTGAACTTGGATATCAAAAATGGTGGAGACGATGGATTCTGAATTTTATATCATCGGCTATTTCAATGAATATTAAAGTTGGCTTGTGATTCTAGTTTTATTAAATAGTTGGTCGGGCTCCAACTCCATGGTGACATTCAAACAAAAAGGGATACAGTGCATGGCAAGCATCTTTTGTAGGGATGGTAACAGGATTTATCGAATCGTGCCAAATGGCCAACCGGCATGGTTCGGCCCAAAAAACCAGTTCTCCAGTTTTGAAATTAAAAAAAATAGTGAACTGGTCCAGATCGGCCCTGAACTGGCCTGAATCGTGTCGAATCGGTTGATTCGGCCGGTTCGGACCAGTATGGACCGGTTTTTTTTTCTTTTGGCTACTATGCATTTATTGCTGGGGGGCCTTTTTAAAGAACTTGAGAGTTCTCTAAGATCCAGAGAGCTCTCTATTGGATTATTAGAGGTTTCAACGAAGGCTACAAACTCTATTTTTTCCTGATTTCAAGCCAATCAAACGTTAAATAATTCAAGAGGAAGGTAGATTCAAGGTACGTATAGCTTTATTTCTCTTCCTCTCCCCTCTATTTTTTTAAATTCATGAAAATTAAAAAATTAAGAAAAAATACTGTCAATTTTTTGGGCATGATTTTAGAGTATGTTATAGATTAATGAAAGATCTACACAATGATACTAAGATCTTGATTTTTTGTTAAGTATATAATTTTTAAATTAAAAATTAATTTTAGATTAAAAAATTATTAAAAAATAAAATAATTAATTAAAAATATAATTATAGATTATTATTATAGGGCTCGTAAGCTACTCTCACTATAAATTTCGTATCGATTTATTTAAATTTTGATGCATCTTATGAATAGTATTTTAGGTTTAATATTAAAAAAAAAAGTGGTCTTTAATGCATTTCCAGTATCTTAAAAAAATATATGAAGTATCTATGATAGGATCCTACATGAATCTAAGATCAAATTATTTTTCATAATATTTTAATTTTTAATATTTTTAAATCCAAAAAATAAAAATATTATATATTTAAATAAAAAATAAAAAAACTAGGTTAATAAAGTACTAATTAATATACGTACTACATGAATCTAAGATCAAATTATTTTTTATAATATTTTAATTTTTCATATTTTTAAATCTAAGAAATAAAAAATTATATGTTTAAATAAAAAAATAAAAATTAGGTTAATAAAGTACTAATTAATATACGTAATTATTGAGCTTATGTACTTTTTAAATATTTAGGAATGGATTCATCGAGAAAAAAAGATCTAGAGTGTGATATTGGTTGGTTGCATGAAGAAATGTTCTCAGGTCGGCATCATCGGAGGTATAAATGGTGCAATGTAGAATTCAAAGATAGTGGGGTAACGAGGTTGAAGCAGTACTTGGCTGGCGGCTATTTTAATGTATCTGCATGCCAATAGTGTTCATAGAGATCCGTCAGTTGATAAAAAAGTATTTTGCTGATTTCAAAGTAGAAAAGGAAAGAATATCAAAGAAGGCAGAGGTGGACCATACAGTCGTAGAACCATCTTATTATTCAAAGAGTCAGTGAGCATCTATTCCTTCTGATGAAGAGGCATTGATGAAGGCTATTATTCAGACGAGCTTATATGAGCAGAGGCAGCTAAAGGAGATGGGCAGGCAGAGACAGTGATTTGGGTTATCAGCTTTTGAGTCGGGATCGGGATCGCGCTCTATAAGTGTTGTAGGAGAGTTTGAGATAGTTTAGGAGTACCTCTTTAGTCAGAGAGCTCATCAAAAGAGTCACCGGCCGTATTGCATCCATATTGAGAGTATTTGGCAGTAGAAAGTTTTCTAGTAATATTCCAGCAAGAGCCACTATCCATGATATCGATCCATATGCCCTTCATAACAGAGATTCCAAGCAATAGAGAATTGACAACATGTTGAAAAAGAATAAAAAGAAGGATATGTGGCGAATCATCGAATCCTGGTTTCATTTTAGTCATATCTCAGTGCACGCAACAGACAATTCATATTATCACTTTGCTATTTCATCTATACAAGCTGCTGGTATAGGTATAGATCCTCCAAGATCGAGGGATATTTATGGTCAGCTTCTGGACAACAATAAGGAGGAGCTAGAAAATTGGATTGTCTCCCATCAGAGCAAGTAGCCCGTGTATGGATTGACAGTGATGTATGATGGTTGAACTGATCCTACTAGACGGAGTATCATTAACTCTTGACTTATTATAATGGAAGATTTTTTTCGTAAATTTATTGATGCTTCAAATCAGGTGCACGACAGTAGTTATATCCTGAGATTAATGGAGATGATTGTTCAGGTGGGAAAGCAGAATGTCGTGTAGGTTATCACAGATAATGAACCATAGTATAGGACCGCAGGACAGCTCTTATTATAGCGGCGACCGTATATTTTCTGGACCCCTTGTGCTGCACATTGTATTGACTTCGTCTTGATGGATATTAAAAAAATCCGTAGAATGTAGAAGATAGTTGAGTTAGCATAGACTTACTAGATTCATCTATAACTATACATAGATCTATCATTAATGAGGAGCTTTACTAGGATACCAGATTCATCTATAACTATACATGGATCTTATCCTTAATGAGGAGCTTTACTGGGGAAGAAATATTGAGATTAAGGATTATATATTTTGCTGCAAATTATATAGTACTTAATAATTTTCTTGGCAAGAAAGTAGAGCTGCACCAGATATTTGTCAGTCAGGTATGGCAATAGAGCAGATATGCCAAGACAAATACTGAGAGGAGCAATGTAGAGAATTTAGTGATAAGATAGACATTCTGGCAGCGGGCTGAGAGGATAGTGGAGGCTATTAAGCCTCTATATGAGGTACTTCGGACTGTGGACTCTAAGAGATATGCTCAGATGGGCTTTCTGTATTACATGATGCAAATGATAGAAAAAGATCCAAGAGACAGATCCAGTACATACGATTGAGTATACGTGGATCATGGATGGACGGTGGAGTTATCAAATTAGTTCGGATTTATATTTAGCAGGTACGCAGTAAATCATGAACTCTCTAAAATTTTAAATTAAATTAAATTTGTACAAGTATACTTGACTAATTTTTAAAATATATGTGCAGTTTACTATCTGAATCCGAGATTCCAATACTCCATATTGAACATTACCATGGATGAATAGCTTATGTTTTCCCTATATAATGTTATATACAAGATGGAGTCTGATCCAGATATCACAGTTATGTGAAAAGAAAAAGTAAGGTTGAAATTGTTGAATGATTTTTATTAGCACTAATTTCAACAAGTAGCACATAATAACAATACTTTTTTTAGACGAAATTTTTTTAGGAAGGATACAGATTCTTTTAGATCCACTGTAGCAATCAGAAGTAAATCAAAGATAAATCCTGATAGGTATTACTAAGTACTAAGTCTAATATTAGATTTAGATTGATTTTTAATTTTACTGAATCTAAAATTCTAAATGATTTAATATCTTTTACAGCTAAATGGTAGGTACATTTTGATGGATCTATAAAATATTTGAAAGTTCTTGATGTCAAGATCCTCTTCTAAACGGTGTCTTCTAATGGATGTGAACGCAATTGGTCTACATTTAGCCTTATTCACTCTAAGTAAAGAAACTATCTAAAATAAAAATGTCTCAATGATCTTGTTTATGTACACTATAATTTAAGATTGAGACTAAAGTGCATTCAGGAGACAGTTGAACTGAAATATTTTGATCCCACTACAAGTATTTATGTTGATGAGGATAAAGATCCAATGATTGGATGGGTCGTGAGTCACTAGCAGAAGCCAAAGCTTGATGAGCCAGGATCGCCTTCTCGACCAGCCAATTTTGTAGCTAGCGAAGCTGGTGTGGATGCTGAACAATGGACAACAAGCAATATTCCTTACAGGACTCTAGCAAATACATCATATCATCCCTTCATGTCATTTATTCGATCCAGAGATAGAGAAAAAGGAAAGGTAGTTGGATCTCCATCGGAGCATTCAGTTCATTCAAATTCAGATACCAGAGAGAGTGGTGCTAGTGCTTCAGATTGTGGGGATCTAGTGATCAGGAAGGGGTCGGAGGATAGGAGACGCAGTCGCCTATTCATCTTCGATTCACTGATGAGTCACAATTTAGTCATGCCACACAGGATACAGATCATGGTATATCGCTAGTAGATCCCATGGTGATACGATTTCATATAGGCGATGGGTTTCACGAGGTCGTTCGGAACATGATGCACATGGAGTAGGATTCATGGATGTACTAGTCATCCTCATATTTAGGATCCTCTTATTCGCAGCTACGGACAGCTTATGATCCATATGGTCCATATGATGCATCCGAGACATCTTCTAGTAATTATTCCATGCAGCTCGGAACATCTTATGGATTTGATTTTGCTGCTGGTATATTTAGATGGACTCCTACACAGCCATATCATTAGTCTCTGGATACTTCTCAGAGTCGAGACCTTAGCGAGAGATTTGCGATGAGTACAATCCATCATGCAAACCTCCTGGGATGAGCTTACAGGAGTATCATGATGCCTGGTTAGAGGAATTTATTGATCTTCCTTTTTAGTATATAAATAATCTCGATATTTTTGGACATCGACACACGATCCGATTCTAAATATTGGTATGTAATTATGTTTATATTTTACCTTTTACTTTTATTAATTGCTAGTAATCTTACTTTAATTATAATTTTATATCTTACTTTAATTAGAATTAATGGATGAAAGCTTACTTTAATGTATTAATATTTTTTAAATCCTAAATCCTAAACCTTGAACCCTAAACTCTGAATCCTCAATCTTAAACACTAAATCTTAAATCCTAAAAAAAAAATCCTATACCCTAAAAAAACGGGGCATGCCGGTTTGAACCAACACACGGTACGGTACCGGTACCATACTGTACTGGTACAGTGCTGCTATGGGTCCTGGTACCGGTACCAGGATCTTTGGATGGTAATTTTTATCAACCGGGTGGATACCCGACCCGACCTGACCCTAATGGGATGGGTAAAACCCGACCCGTCTAATTTATAAATGGATATGGATTATATAAAAAAAACCCGACTCGGGTTTGGATTAGGTACGGATAGTAGTACGCCCAGACCCAAACCTGACCCGTTTATATATAAAAAAAGATATGTTTATAAAATATTTAAATAAATTAGATATAGGGCAAATATACCCGACCCGACCCAATCTGTTTATGTTTCAAGTAAACTAGGTTTTATGAGACCGGGTATACCCGACCTGACCCGATCCAAACTTGTTTTTTTAATACCCTACCTAAGATGGGTATGGGACGGGTATAGGATGGAAATTTTTTTAACAAGGCGGTTATTGATTTTGGGTGACCCGATCCATTGCCATCCCTACCATAGTAGGGGGGATTGAAGTTGCTAAGCTGTTTTCAGTCGTTACTGGTTACTTTATAATTTGCAATTCATAGCCAAACTCTGTTTCAGTAGTTACTGGTTATTTTATAATCTGAAATTCATTAACCTTAACATTCTTTCTATCCTCATCTCTTTTGTGGTTGTTTTAGATCTGTTTTTAGCTTTAGACTTTTGTTAAACTTTGTTTTACTTCTTTCTGGATTTAATCACACAAATAGCGCTCAAGGGATGAAACGGGCGATCTAAGCATTCATTGTAGCTACATTCTATGTGATATTGCAAGGATTTGAGACACATCCTTTATGTCTTAAATATACCAAATAATTTTAGACTTAAAATCATGCTATTTAATTTATATTTGGATTAGATTATTACACGCACAGCATTGAATTGATGTAAATCAAGATCTAGGCATTCATTTCTGCTGTATTATTTATCACATTGCGGTGATTTAATGGGACATCTCATTCTCATGAGTTCTACATCAAGCAGGCATATTTAGACCAAATTATTATGGCATGATACTTTTATGACAAGTTTTGCCAATTTTTATGTTCATTAGTCATCAATTAAATAAAGAGTAGGGAGCGATTGAGTTAGATCGATTCTTTAAATTTAACCGAGGTTTCCCAAAATTCAAATTATAATCCTACAGTATTTGAAGATTTGCCCTTGTTTTTAATATAGGATTTATTATCATCTTCAAATAGTTTGTGGACTGGACAGTCTTCAATAAATTTCTTTTAGCTGATGTGGGAATATTTGTTCACCATGTTATTATCATGCGGATTAAAGTTGTTTTTAGTTCTGGAATTTTTTTTCTTTTGACTGAATTGAGCTTTATGTTTTTCTTCCAATGTATTCAATGCGTACATATCAAGGAGGCAAAGTGAATGTGCAACAGCCTACATGTACTTGGAGTTGCCATCTTATTATTGTTACCCTTCCATATTAATGTAGTGCTTGTGCAATGGAACTCTTTGAAAGTTGTTACATCAACTCAGGTGTTTTACTAAATCTAGAGTGCTTGTTTGATTTTCCTGTAATTCCATTCTTTTATTCAACTTGCTAAACAGAAGTGTGAGATGTTTATAGTTCTCTTAAATGATTATGATGTAATAGCTTTTAGTCCTTATCCAAGCCTGCAAAAAATGCCATCTTGTTTTCCAGACATGCACACCTAGTTTTCTCCACCTGCAGATATTTTTTTCCTAATGGATGCTTTCTAACAGCTACTGGACTGGTACTTTATCTGTGCAATCTTCAGTTAGCTGTCATTTGGGCCATCAGTGTCAGTTATGCAGGTGACTACCTGATTTCACTCCTTTCATCATTTGATCCCCTCCCTACTCATAATGTAATGCTGTTCCTTTGCTAGCGATGATAATGCATGCTTCTCTGCGGAAGCTAACTCCTTTCAAGCAATCAGTTGGAGCAAATCGCCGTAAAAGATTTCAGCAGAAAAGGCACAATTAGCTGCCAAGTAATTGTCATCACAGCTTATGGAAGCAGGTCCATGCAGTGTTGTGAGTCATAGAGAATGAGAATTCTCAAGATATGGAACACCGTCACTGGAGAATTTTGTCCGACTTTGGCCAAATTGGTGTTTTTTGTCAGAACCTGCTGCTCAATGAATCTTCATGGCTCCCAACATTGAAGAATGAATTTGTATGATGCTTCCAAAAGATTGTTGTCTTTTTCTTTGTTGGTGAATGATGCTCTGGTTGCATAACTGAAAGAATAGTGATGTGACCTCAATTTGACAAATCTGTGACAGAATTGGTGTCTAAAACAATATGCACGCTAAGGTAAAAATCTGATCTATGGAGCACATCCACGCTGTTCATGTGCGAGGAATTAGTTGAACCTCAACAGGCTTATCAACACTGCTGTGCCCTCTAGACCGTGATAATGTTAAAAGGAGCTATTTATTTGGTTGACTCATTTTAAAATGAATGATGCTATGGGGGCCAGTGCCGTGCAACTTAACTTCCTATTTAATGTTCCTAGGAGATATTATACCCTACATTATATGTACCATGAGGCCATGCATGTCACCAATCATAGCTGCTTGTTTCTAGAGATTTTATTCATCAAGCACGCATCTCTCTGTCGCTAGGGGGGGAATATGGCAAAGGATTTGGTATGGCATGTGGGAAAGGTTGCACGCACAGTTGGCTAGCCTGCTGCCGAAAGTCCCATGGAACATTTCATCTTTCTAAGAGATGCCTTAAAGCATTTTCTTCGAAATTCAGCTGATCGTGTAGACTTGAAAAGGTGCCTAACACTCTGTTGAGACTTGCAGCGGAGGCTGGGAAGCCACTCCCGATCGACGGCTTCATCGAAAACTTAAAGAAGTTTGGATACGCTAGGATGAAAGTTGAAATGGATTCGAGCTAGCCTTTGCTGTCGGGGGCTCTGGTTCAGGAGAGGAACGGATTATTCTGGCAACAGTTCCAATACGAGAATCTCTCGGAGGTTTGCTTCGAGTATAGAAGAATGGGTCATTGCCAAGATGCATGTCGGTTTGCTGAGGAGCTGTCCAAACAGGGAGACGGGACTATTAGGCTGCGGTCGGATAGTATTGTTGTTGAAGACGGGGATGGTTCTGCAGATTGCCCTTGCCCTCTGGTGTAGGAACCCGGGGGGTCTGTTGGAGGTGGCCGACCCATGTTTGGGTCGTGGCTAGTGACGTCGAGGGTCTGGCAACCCAGGGCTCCGAGGGTGCCCTTACGGAGTGGGAGAGATATAGGTAGATCGAGGAGGGTGGTATGGAATCGTCGGATCCTGGCTCATCCTCGGCTCCGTTGGAATCTCCAAGGACCGTTTCTTTACACCCGAACTCGTCGCCGACTTTCGATGGATGGCAGAAACCTTCGAAAGTGGCAAGGCGCAGGTCTCCGGGGTCCACTGGGGATGATCAATCGAAGGAAGATCCGGCGTCGGGTAAGGGTTTCTCTGCCCTTGGTTTGCTAGGAGATAGAATGGACATTGTTGGTCCTGCTGAGGCGGGACCATGGGAAATCCATATGTTTGACCCTGCTATGGGGTCTTTGAAGAGGGCCAGAAGTCCACCTAGGGATGATGCTGACCTCCCTGTTTCTCCTGAGCTTGGCTGTCAACAACCTGCTTCCGCGGTGACGATATCTGCTACGGCCTCCAGCAAGGTTAGCACTTCTTCTTTGTGCCTAGGTGGGGGTCGGGAAGTGGGGACTACCATGGTTTCTGCTTCCTTTGTTTCTCCTGTTTTGTGTGATGTCGTGGAAGGGGTGAAGGTGGCAAATTCTTCTTCTTTGTCTGTGTCCTCTATTTCCCTTGCTGGGAGTGATTATGTGGTGGCAGCGGGGGTGTTGGCTATGGAAGGGGTGGGGGGAGTTCAAAACTTGGGCATTGATGGGCTGATATCTACTTCTAGAGTTGCTGCAATCAAATTGAAGGTTGGTGGGGCTGTTATTGAAGGATAGAAGCTGCAGGGGGTGATGCCGGTGACTATTGATGGAGGGGCTATTTGTGGGGAGAACAAGTCCACATTCCTGGAGGTGCCGACGGCCGTTGACGGGTCCTCTTCATTGTCTTCTGGAGGAGATAAGTCTGTTGGTGGGGTTAAGGAGACTCCACGACAAGGGAATGGACTGGAGTCTGTGGATCAAGGGCAAGATAACCATGAGAAGATCTCTAAGAAACTGAGGAATGCATTGTTTACGAGAAGGTCGGGAGGTGCTGAGCCCTCGGGGAAGGAGGATTAATGTGTTTTTCATCTTTCTATTTATGTTCTAATGAAGATCATGTTATGGAATGTGAGGGGGGGCCGCTAAGCCTTCTTTTTATTCTACTTTTCGCCGATTTGGACAAGTTTATAATCCGGATGTGTATTTTGTTAGAAACTAGACTTTCTGGGCTTGTGTTGGAGCAATTTCGCCGTCATGTTCAAGGAGAGTGGGATTGTTTTGCAGTTGAATCTCAGGGGCTTTCGGGGGGTATTGTTGTTGTGTGGCATAAGGGGGCTGCAATGGTGGATATGTTCAACCGCTGTTCTCAACAGGTATCCATTGTTATATCTGAAAATGATGGGCCTACGTGGTTGCTATCTGGAGTTTATGCAAGTATCAATTATAGAGAGAGAAGAACTGTTTGGAATGAAATTTCTGTTCTGGTAGGACAGGGTATCCCTACTGTGGTGGCGGGGGACTTCAATTATTTGTTAACGACGGAGGACAAGAGGGGGGGCCGGCCTTTTGTAAAGGATATTACTTTTAGGGAATTTGCCCAGTTTTTAGATGATAATGGCCTGGTGGATGTAGGATATGTGGGGCCCAGGTTTACTTGGTGTAACAACAGGACAGGGGCAGCTAGAGTCTGGGAGTGCATTGATGGGGTCTTTGCATCTCCAAATTGGCTTCTCTTGCACCTTGACCATCAGGTTCGTTACCTCCCGAGGATTGCCTCGGACCATTGTCCCATTCTTCTCACTATTTTGATGGCAGTTCGGTGTTCTCCTCCTTTCAGATTTGAAAAATTTTGGCTTGCTTATCCTCGTTCTTGGGATTTAGTCAGGGAGGTTTGGAGGCTACCTATCCGGGGGAGGCTCAATATTGGATCTCCCGTAGGCTCTCTTTGTTGAAACGTCATCTTCTCAGGTGGAACAAGGTGGAAGTTGGAAACTTAGTTTCTATGGTGTCTTTAGTTGAGTCCTCCATTACTACCCTTCAGGAGGAGGAGAGCGAGGGGGGATTGGGGGATGTGGATTTGGCTGCTCTTTGTCATCTCATGTCTAGGCATCACTCCCTCTTAAGCCAGCAAGAGACTATGTGGAGACAAAAATCTCGGGTGCAGTGGCTGAATGAAGGGGACAGGAATACCCGGTTCTTCCACCAGGTCACTGTCGTTCGTAAGCACAGGAACCACATCAGGGTTGTGCGGTCCATCGAGAGGTCATGGGTGGAGGATGTAGATGAGGTTAGACGGATGCTCTTCTCCTTCTTCCACTCCAGATGGGCAGGGCTGCAGGATGAACCATCTCCCTTCTTTTCCCCTCATCCAGAGATTCAGGTCTCTATGGATGAGAATGGCAGTCTTCTTTTCCCCATTACTGCTGAGGAGATCCGAGCTGTGCTTTGGTCCATGGAGGAGTATAAAGCCCGGGAGCCGGATAGTTTCCCGCCATTATTCTTTAGGAGGTACTGGTGCATCATTTGGAGAGAGGTAGTTTTTGCTGTGCAGGAGTTCTTTGTTTTAGGTTATATGCCTTATTCTTGGAAGCACACATTTGTTACGTTAGTTTCAAAGAGACAGGATGCTTCTGAGCCGTCCCACTATAGGTCCATTAGTCTTTGTAACACTTTGTACAAGTTATGTGCCAAGTGTTTGGCTAGCAGGATGGAATCCATTCTTCCCAAACTTATCTCTCCTAATCAAGGGACCTTTGTTAGTGGTCGGTGTATCTCCAACAACATTCTTATTGCTCAAGAGTTCATGCATGATCTTTGGAGAGCCCCTGCTACGCTACCTTGATGGCTATTAAGCTTGATATGGAAAGGGCCTATGATATGATGCACTGGAGCTTCTTGAGATATGCTTTGGGGGAGTTTGGCTTTCATCAAATCTGGATTGACCGAATTATGACTTGTATCACTCATCCTGCTTATGCTATCCTCATCAATGGGACTCATTTGGACTTCTTTCACTCCACTATTGGCCTACGACAAGGTTGCCCTCTCTTCCCTTATTTGTTTATCATATGTGCTGATGCTCTTTCGCGAGCTTTTCGGGTAGCGGTGCGGGAGTCGGCCATCCAGCCTTATTATCCGGCTCCTGGGGCTTCCCCGATCTCATATTTGCTTTTTGCAGATGATTGCCTCTTATTAGGCCAGGCCTTGATGGCAATGACTGTAGGCTTCATGTCGGTGTTGGAGCATTACTGTGTGGCTTCGGGTCAGAGGTGAATCTGCATAAATTGGAAGTCCGATTCAGCTCAAAGACTCTTAACCGGCTTAGACACTCCATTCAGGATATGTTGGGCGTTTCTGTTCGGGAGGGGTGTTTGCAGTATGTGGGGGTTCCTATCTCCGGTGGGAGACTGCGGAGGATGGATTGTCATAGGGTAGTGCTTGCTATCCAGGAGAGGATGGAGGGTTGGCAGAGTAGAACCCTTTCTGCTATGGGTAGGTTTATCTTGGTCAGGTCTGTTCTCACATCTCTTCCTGATGCGGGACCGTACACTCTGATATCAAGACCGGTGTCGTACCGTTGATCGTTAAGAAACGATCTCTAGATTAGGGTGTCTAATTTAATTAAATTAAATCTAATTAAATAAAAATATCCAGCAATCAATTAAGTCAGGTTATCAAAATGGATCTCACCCGAAAACACGGAATCTCACGAAATTTGGAAGAGAGAGATCGTCCTGAGATCGTCCAAAATCCGGACCAGTAGTTCACGAGCGAGGTGGATCAGAAGCCGTTGGACCTGGAACATCAAAAAAAAAAAAAAAACAAGTGAAGAATAAATTCCAAATCAAATAAAATTTAATTTAAATCCAATGCTTTGAAATTTGTGCTCTGAGATCCGTGTGCTCTGGGATCTGTGGAGAGCAGAAATCAGCAATAGCGAACGTGAATGCTTTCACGTTCGTGCAAAAAAAAAAGGCTTTCTTCTTCCTTTGGTCCGATGCAGGGGAGAACAGGGACCGAACGGAAGAGCAGATCCGGTGGGACCCTGCCGGTGACAGGGCTGGCCGGCGACGGTGGTGGTGCCGGCAGGCGCTTATCTTGCACGGTGGAGGAAACGGACCGGAACAGGTGGCTTGGGCGGTCCGGTTGTGGTCGAGCGGTGGCCTGGCAGCAGAGGCCTGGGGGGGGAACGTCACCGGCGATGGCGGGGCGACAGTAGGGGGCGTTGGCGTTGGGCGGCGACGGCGAAACGACTGGCAGGGATCACGGCGGCGGTCGTTGCAGCAGCAAGGAGACCCGGCGACTTGGGGCTTCACGGGAAAGACGCTCGGCTGCAGCGACGCGCGGTCGGAAGGGAGGAGGAAGACCGGCTGGGCTTCAACAGCGGTGGCGCTGGGTGGAGGCGGCGACACGGACGGAGAGCGGAGGAGAACTTGGGGGCCTTCTCAGCGGACTTCCATGAGGCGTCGCGGGCGGAAGACTGGCGGAGTCTTCGGGGGAAAGACGGGGATGGTTGACCTGCCGGTGGCGGCGGCCGGCTTGGTTGAGACGTTGGTCGAAGGCAGATGGGTCGTGTGGAGATCCGTGCACAGGGGTTCCGGCGGTTGGTCACTTGGACGAATCCGAAAAATGGCAATCGGGCAGATTCGGGAAGAAGAGTTGATCCAGGAGAAGAAGGGAACAAGGAGGGGAAAAGAAATATTTCGGGAGAAGAAATAGAGCAGGGGAAGAGAAGAAGAACGGGGAAGAAGGGGAAGAGTTAGAGGAGGAAGAAGACAGAGAAGGGGGAAGGGAGTCGGGACACACTTCTCAAATAATTTTATTCATCGCTGATTTTTTTCATTCAAGAACATGATCTTAAATAAGCCCTAAACAAGAAACTATCGATAAAACTAAATCCCTAAATAATCTCAAAATAATCAGAACTATAAGAGATTCCGATAATTCTAAATACAAATAAAGCTAATCTCCGATTCGGAGATATCCCAAATCCCACGTACACCCATAAAATAATAAAAATACATCAAGATCCGTGCTGGGCTGGCACCGAGATCTGGGCTGGCTGCTGGGTCTGAACTGGCTGGATCTGAACTGGCTCAATGTCCCCATCATTTTCCCTGTGATGGGGAGAACTCGACTCTGTCGAGTCAGGCTGGAGGTGCTCAAATAAATTTGGATCAATGTTCTGCAGCTCCTCTTCAGTAATCCAGGAGTCCTCTGACTTCGGTCTGCCTCGCCAGTGAACCAGGTAGCGGTAGCAATTTTGACTCCTTGAAGACTTGATCTTCTCGTCCAAAATTCGTTTAATCACATCGTGTTTTCCTCTCTTTTGGAAAGGTGGACTCTCAAGAGGAGGATCACTCTCAAAAAATGCAGGCTCAAATACATCACCAGGTGTCCTTGCTGGTTCTTTATAGTCAATTAGATCCGAATTATTAATCAAATTAACTCCTAATTGTTTTTCAGCTCTAACCTCATGGTCTTGTTCTTCGTAGGCATCGGCTAATCCTGGGTCAGCAGTGTAAACTTCTTCTTCAAGGACATCACCTAGATCTTCTTGCTCTTCAAGTGTCCCTATATGCAAGGTTCTAGATGGACATTGGCTAGCTACATGACCTATCCCATTACATCTAAAGCAGTGGATCTTAGAGCTACTTCCATGAAAAGTTTCTCCTATAATCCCTTTTCCTTTGTCATCTCTCGGGGGTCGACTACCAGGGGTCTGACTAATGTTAGGTTGTGGACCAGTCGGGGCTTGGTTCATGCTAGGCCTTGGACCTAAAATTTCTGGTCTAGAAAGTTCAGATCTACGAGTGATAGACATTTGCTGAAATCTTTCATAGTCTTGAGCTAATTGATATGCTTGCTCTAGACTATAAACTTCTCTCAAAAAATAATTCCTTTTGGATATCCACTCTCAGACCAGCTCTAAACCGGGATAAAGTGACAGATGGGTCTTCACGCACATTACATCGCATAAGGTATTCATCAAATTTATCGATGTAATCATTTACAAGTCCAGTTCCTTGGGTCAACCTTTGCCATTGGTCCAAAAGTCGCTGTTGATAAGATGCAGGAAGATACTTATCTCGAAGCTTATCCTTCATCTCATCCCATGTTCCAACGGGGTCCTGTCTCCTATGAATGGCTAACCTCTGGACATTGTGCCAATATAGCTTTGCTTGACCTAACAATCTCATTTGGGCAAACCTAACTCTTCTATCCTCAGACATATCATACCAGGAAAAGTAATGGTCCATATCAGCTTCCCAGTCAATATATTCTTTGGGGTCCAGGCGACCTACAAAACTTGGGGCGTCAACCTTAACACTCCTCATGATTCGTTCATCTTGATCATTTGGGTTGTGATAAGGCCTAAGTGTTGGATGATTACCTGGATAATCATGTCGATCCCTAGGGTCAGGTCGAAGGATTTGAGTACGACCACCATCATGATCTAGGTAGTCATTTCGGTCTCTAGGATCTCTAGGATCTGTAACTCTTGATGAAGAGTTCCTAATAGGGTAATTGGTGTTCACTAGTCGTTCCTCTTCAAGAGTTAATACCCTGGCATCTAAAGATCCTAACTTGCTGTCAATTTTTTCGAGTTTACCCATGATTACTTGAAGGGCAGTTTCTAAACTGGGATCCATTTTGTTATCTAAGGAAGAATGTTCTGATTGATATTTGTTTCCTGACCTAGTTGTCATGTAAAATTAAAATTGACCCTAACCTAACCTGGCTCTGATACCAAATTTGATGCGGGACCGTACACTCTGATATCAAGACCGGTGTCGGACCGTTGATCGTTAAGAAACGATCTCTAGATTAGGGTGTCTAATTTAATTAAATTAAATCTAATTAAATAAAAATATCCAGCAATCAATTGGGTCAGGTTATCAAAATGGATCTCACTCGAAAACACGGAATCTCACGAAATTTGGAAGAGGGAGATCGTCCTGAGATCGTCCAAAATCCGGACCAGTAGTTCACGAGCGAGGTGGATCAGAAGCCGTTGGACCTGGAACATCAAAAAAAAAAAAAAATACAAGTGAAGAATAAATTCCAAATCAAATAAAATTTAATTAAAATCCAATGCTTTGAAATCTGTGCTCTGAGATCCGTGTGCTCTGGGATCTGTGTAGAGCAGAAATCAGCTACAGCGAACGTGAATGCTTTCACGTTCGTGCAAAAAAAAAAAAAGCCTTTCTTCTTCCTTTGGTCCGATGCAGGGGAGAACAGGGACCGAACGGAAGAGCAGATCCGGCGGGACCTTGCCGGTGACAGGGCTGGGCGGCGACGGTGGTGGTGCCGGCAGGCGCTTATCTTGCACGGGTGGAGGAAACGGATCGGAACAGGTGGCTTGGGTGGTACGGTTGTGGTCGAGCGGCGGCCTGGCAGCAGAGGCCTGGGGGGGAACGTCACCGGCGACGGCGGGGCGACAGCAGGGGGGCGTCGGCGTTGGGCGGTGACGGCGAAACGACTGGCAGGGATCACGGTGGCGGTCGTTGCAGCAGCAAGGAGACCCGGCGACTTGGGGCTTCACGGGAAAGACGCTCGGCTGCAGCGACGCGCGGTCGGAAGGGAGGAGGAAGACCGGCGGGGCTTCAACAGCGGTGGCGCTGGGCGGAGGCGGCGACACGGACGGAGAGCGGAGGAGAACTTGGGGGCCTTCTCAGCGGACTTCCATGAGGCGTCGCGGGCGGAAGACTGGCGGAGTCTTCGGGGGAAAGACGGGGATGGTTGACCTGCCGGTGGCGGCGGCCGGCTTGGTTGAGACGTTGGTCGAAGGCAGATGGGTCGTGTGGAGATCCGTGCACAGGGGTTCCGGCGGTTGGTCACTTGGACGAATCCGAAAAATGGCAATCGGGCAGATTCGGGAAGAAGAGTTGATCCAGGAGAAGAAGGGAACAAGGAGGGGAAAAGAAATATTTCGGGAGAAGAAATAGAGCAGGGGAAGAGAAGAAGAACGGGGAAGAAGGGGAAGAGTTAGAGGAGGAAGAAGACAGAGAAGGGGGAAGGGAGTCGGGACACACTTCTCAAATAATTTTATTCATCGCTGATTTTTTTTCATTCAAGAACATGATCTTAAATAAGTCCTAAACAAGAAACTATCGATAAAACTAAATCCCTAAATAATCTCAAAATAATCGGAACTATAAGAGATTCCGATAATTCTAAATATAAATAAAGCTAATCTCCGGTTCGGAGATATCCCAAATCCCACGTACACCCATAAAATAATAAAAATACATCAAGATCCGTGCTAGGCTGGCACCGAGATCTGGGCTGGCTGCTGGGTCTGAACTGACTGGATCTGAACTGGCTCAATATCCCCATCACTTCCGGTGTTCTTGTTCTCCAATGCTGTTATCCCCAAATCTATCATCCTGAAGGTGCAACAGATCATTCGCTCCTTCCTTTAGTCATCTTCGACTGCTCATCGGGGTGTGCACCTGATGGGTTGGGATGTGCTCAGCCAACCTATTCAGGTTGGTGGCCTTAGTATTCGCTCCTTGGGAGTATTGAGGGAGGCTTTCATTACTAGACATGTTTCCAGATTCATGCTGGGTCTAGAGAGTATGTGGACCTATATGATGAGGATTCGGTGTAGTTCCTTGCCCTCGGTGCTGGATATTGGGATTGGTCAGGCTCGTCAGGAATCTGCCATTTGGAGGGAGATGAGGAGGGTAGACCCTATGGTTATACCCCAGATGAGGTGGACTATTGGAGATGGTACTTCGATCAGTCTTTTGGAGGATCCTTGGATTGCGGAGATTCCTTTAGCTTGGTGGCCTACCTTCATTGTGATGGATGGTTTGGATATTGGAACTGTGGCTGAGCTCCTGTCTCCTGATGCTTCGCACTGGAGGGTTTCACTGGTCATTCAGACTTTTGGGTACATCTTGGGAGCTAGAGTCCTCTCTATCACTCTGCCGACACATTCCTGTCCGGACATCCAGGTTTGGAGGTCTTCAATACTGGGGAGGGCCCCTATGGCGGACTTGTATTGGATGTTTAGTGAGGAGCCTAGGAGGACTTGTTAGATTGGTTGGATTTGGTCTCTTAGACTGCACCCTAGGGTGGCCCTTTTCTTGTGGAAGGTTGCCTGGTGCCACCTCCCTATTAGCGCTCTCCTTCATGATCAAGGGATTGATCTTCCCCTCTCCTGCCCAGCCTGTGACACTCAGCCCGAGACTATGGAGCATGCGTTATTCACCTGTGTGTGGGCTAGGCGGGTTTAGACGGCTGTGGGGTTAGAGTTCATATATGATCGTTTGGAGGATCTATTGGTTTCCTTCTTGGATCTGCTAAGGCCATCATCTAATTCTTTCAGGTTTGGTTTCTCGGCTTATCTGGCCTATCACATATGGCTTTCCAGGAACACTCTTATCTTCAGCTCCATGAGGTGTTCCACCAGGGTTCTGACGGAGAGGGCTCGGGCCCATTTGGACGACTTCCACACTGCGACCTTGCCATCCATGGAGATCTGGGGTTTCGGCTTCGCTCCTAGAGCGCCCCGAAGGGTTTTTATTTCCTGTGAGCCCCTCCTTCAAGGTATGTCAAGGTCAACTTTGATGGGAGTGTGAGAGGGCCTGTCGGTCCCTCAGATGTGACCACCTTTTTATTAAGAGAGACTCTGCTACTGTCATTGCTTGAATAAAAGGGGCAGTTGATGCTGCTTCTGTTCATCCTTTGCTTCGTGATATTGTTATATGGTTGCAAGGTTGTCCCTTGGTTTATGTTAGGCACGTATTTAGGGAGGCCAATACGGTGGCTGATTGGATGGCTTCCTTCGTTGCCAACCACTCAGGACAGGTGCTCTGGATCCAGTTAGATGAGACGCCTTTAGACTTCATGAATTGTATTTCTTCTGACTTGTTTGGATGTATTCATACCAGGACTGTTGGTTGAATCATCCGCTTTATCAAAAAAAAAAAGTGCCTATGTTTCTGGTTTGTCTTGAATAGCAAAATTCAATAAGAGTAGTCCAGCTGGGCTAGCAGCCTAATTAGGGAGCAACTATAATATACTAATCCTTGCATTTTCTCTATTGATATTTTTTTAAAAAAAAAACAAATTTTCAAGCTAGTGTAAGAAAAAATTCTGGGGATGATGATGCTACCAAACACTATAATAGCAATACTATTTTTTTATTCTAATATATATATATACATAACTACTAATGACTGTTGTGGGAGCTATTGTTTTATTTAGAGAGAATGTCTATTATAATGAAATACCTGACTTTGAGCAGTGGGAGAGGGCTGGGGAAGCCGAGGGTTTTTTACTTCCTACATCCCTATGAATCAAGAAACAAATTATTTAACAACGAATTAGAATGCTGCACCATATAATTTCATAATATTGAATTTATGTAATTGGGCACATCGGATGTCTTCCGGTTAGCTGCACCATTAGCTTTTCTATATATATAAAAAACATTGAAAGAGGAGAATGAATGCAAAAATTGCCAGCAATCCAAAAGAAGACAAGGAAGTCTGATATCAGCAGGCAATGGGCATGAACTATTAGCTTTCGACATTTTCTTACCTTCAACATCATTCATATCCCGGTCACCCACCGGGACAATCGATTTATCAGGTTTTGAAACCCCTTCAAAGACTATTTATTGGCTATGTTATCAAAAAAAGAAGACTTTGTATTGGCTGCTGTCATCTATTGTCCCAGTGGGTCAGCAAGATACGAAATGATGATGAAAGTAAGAAAATATGCATGACCTTCCAAGATGGCAGACAATATTTGATGACAGCAGCCAATATTTGAGAGCCAATATATCAAGATCAACCAATATAAATCCAGACTGAAATATATCAGCCACTATTGTATCACCATTCCAAAACATTGAAAGATTTTGTGTTTTCTGTTGGTGGATGCCATACCCGTTAAAACTTAGATCCTGGTGGAGATGAAAACCTGTCATGAATCTAAGAGAACAGCGGAAAAAAGGGAAAAATTTACACTGTAGGATTATTTGCATGGTTGTCAGCGCTCCAGTCAGCAGTACATTCATAAGCTGTGGGAGGGGCCACCGTTGAATGGAGGCGACAAGAATGCTGTAATTCCTGGCTCTCAAAAAAGGGTAATAGAAACTAAGCACGTATCGCAAACCAAGCACAGAATATTTGACAAAGGCTTCTTGTCCTGAAAATTCTTATACTTGGTATAGCATAAGAACTTCAGAAATCCCTGTCAACATTCTTTTCATCATGGTGCATCATGCCCTGCTCTCATACCTAGTGCGAAAGACCAAAGATAAGCCTTCTTTAACGATTGATCCCAAGGGTACCTGTCACCATCCTCTAAAAGTACTAAGAACAGCAGCATTCATGCATAAGAAGAAAAATTCTCTAAACATTAAGAAATATCCAAAGAAAGTTTGACATCATATTCCGTAGGTACAAAGGATGAAAACATCACATTCATCCAGGGGATCCAAAAAAAAAGTCTGAAACAAATAAGCTGCCATCCCCCAATCCAGGGAGGAACGAAGAAGCCCATCTTGTATTAAATATTGTAGAGAACCCAAACAATGACTTAGCTACAAGATGAACAAATATGAACCCAACAGTTGATGCAAAATAATACAGAAGAAAACTGCTAAAAGAACTCAAGTATATGTTGCTAAGAACAAATAAAATATTATACGGCATATGCGAAATTCTATCTCTATAACAATTTCTAATTATACACACACTTACATTTTTCATGGCCTAAAAAGATGGTAATAAACAAAATGACTCCAACCCAAGAAGCCTCAAAATGCCATTTTCTTCATATCATGATTGTCTGCCAATATAGGAAACCAGCAGAATCTGCCTACCAAGGGACAGCACTGTCCTGTACTCATACGAGTGAAACAAGCATTGTCAAGTCCCAATTGTAGCCCGTGGGCTTGAAGAAGCCATGCTAAGGGAAGAGACAATTCGAGAAACAAGAACAGGTTCATTACTAACAGCTTTGGATGCTGCAACATCTTCCAAGCGCTTCCAGGTTAATTCCCTCTTCAGTTGTAACTCCTTTTCCTTTGCTTCATCTTCTTGGAATCTTATTAAACATTCCTCAAAAAGTTCTTGGTCAGCATCCAAAAAGAGCTTCCTCACATTGAGTGTCAGGCTCTGGACAGCCTGGTTCCAGTGCTCCCTGGTGTTCCTCTCCAGAGCTGGGAATATAATTGGTAGGATGACCTTTCGGTTTTGGGTGATCAAGTTTCTGACATGATCGTTATTCCAAAGAAACAAAGCTCGCTCTGCTACCTGAACAATCCCACATCAACTCAGTATCAGTTTAAGAGAAAAAAAACTTGTTATCTTATACAGATAGCATCAAACAATGAAGTCAAACTTTACAAGAAGAACATGCCCCTGATCTATAAATCATTCCTAAATTTATATCTTTTCTTCAAGTGGGAGGGAGGCCCACCTGCATTTTAATTACCTAGATTTAAATTACTGGGAATGCACAATTAAACCTAGAACCTCTGGTCACCAAGCAGAGGTGTGTGACCATTAGGGCAAGCCTCACTTACATTTAGTTTTTTTTTTCTTTTTCTTTTTCTTTTTTTCATGACCATACATTTCTTACACTCATATAATTGGTGAGGTGCCGGTGCATGTCCCAAGCTGGTAACGACACATCATGCCAAGAAAATAAAAAAATAAAATAAAAGATTGTGTTTAAAAGGCACCGTCCAGACATGCCATGTGCTCATAATAGCCCAGCAGGGTACATGCCAATTGACACAGTGGACTTTCAAAACCATGATTTAAGGCCAATTCTCAAGCTTCATTAGAGAGTAATTACTGCAAGCTTTACAGTAAACAAAATCCAACATATTATCTACATCTCTTTTTTGCCATTTGTGCAAACAGAATGCTGAAATGACAAAGTGCACACAACACATGCACAGCTTGATGGATAAATAGCCAACTGCAACTGAAACTTCTTTGCCAGGCAAGTCATGGAAGAGATAAATGAATCCAACTAGTTGAAGACTGTGAGCATAAAAGAAACCTCATTGATGAGGGACAAAATTATTTCTGAGAAAAGCAGCAGGCAAACAGAATCACTATATACACATTTGTGCATTATAAAGCACTCAAAGACAAGTGGAAACGAGAAATTAATCCAATTAAAAATATAGTAAATTTTGTCTTCAATGCAAGTATTTATTGAAGAGTTTGCTCTAGGTATTGTCTACTATAAAAGCAACTTCCATGGAAAACACTTGGATAAAAATATAGGGATTTTCCTAATATTCTAAGCACTTGCATTTTATATGAGATGCACCTGACAGATTGAAGAGCAAGAGTGCTTTGATTAGTGGCTTTGATCCATCAATGATCAGACAACAAAATATTTGGGATTAAGTATTTCTATATACATGGATGGATAGTTGTAAATACATGCATAAATTCATACCCACATATACATAAATGCGGGATTGAGTTGAACTAAACACCAAATCCTAATTCTTTGGCAGAAGATTTTACAATTCAAAAATCAATAATGAACATCAAATTGAATTTGGCACGATATGCAGATTATTTGGCACAAAAAAGAAAATGCGAGTGATCCAAGAAAGCTATGCTGATGTCATGCAAACACAGATTTAGATATATGGTAAATAATATGCAGATATGGTTTAAATAGATATATCCAGTGTCAATTTTAGAAGAGACAATTAATAACACTCATAAAGGAAATTCTGATACACCATCAGTTTCCTGAATAAAAGCCAACAAGTAATGTCCTGCAATCCATCAAATGTCTTCAAATTGTTTTTCTCTAAGAATGCATCTCAAAATTTGTATGAAATAATATTAATCTCTAAAACTGATTGCCTGCATATTTGCCATATACGGTAAGCATGGATATATTTTCCATAAATGGGGACTATTTTGTGCTTGAACATTAAAGAACCATCATCATTCCTCTATTCAACTTATCCTCCATGTGTATCATCAGTCACACTATTCCTGCGAACTACCACTTACATACCATGCTGGTGGTTTCAAAGCAGGTTTTGGTGGAATTTCCACAGTACCAGCAGTACGTGCACAACAACATTTATTATAATGTGTAAATATAGTGTTAATGAATAAACATAGTTACACATTCCCATGCAATTTTGTCATCTATTTTGAGCCTATTTTGTATCATTAGTATGTAACATTATTATATAAAGCTAGCAGCTATGACAAATTAGTCAAAAACAAAGCTTTAAGCTTCAGCAACCGAATTGTTTCTGCTAAGACCAAACCAAAAGCAATTTCCAGTTTTGGGCTTAGTCAGTTTTGGCAGTTTTATCTAGTCTTGGCTGAAACAGGCTGGTTTTAGTCCAATTTTGACGAAACTGTTCAAAATTTATAGGTGTTCTTTAAATTTTATTTTCATGTTCACTATCATATTGGGCATGGTTCTTTATTTCTGTAAGTACAGAGGCTATATAACATGGATCTTAAGCAAACATTTTTTCCTTTTTCTTGAACTAAAAGAGGGGATGGATGATAAATATACTCCTTGACAGGCCAAGACCCCTAAAAAGACCATTATCTCAGAATTCTATAAGGATCAACATGATAACTAAATACAACACACTGACACTCTTTTGTTATAAATATGACATTCTATAGTTACACATTTAACATAACAACCACCTAACCTTCAAATATGAAGAAAAAATAGCTCAAATTCAATATATTTATGTCTGCATTCAACATAACATGAAGAAAAAATATTTAAATGCATTAAGCACCGAAAAATATCAGAATTGCTAAAAACAATGATACATCAAATATCTGAAGTTCAAGAAGCAAATAAAGTATATGTCCATATCAAAAATTACCAGTATGCTTTATTAGTTCTGTTTATATGCCATATGAACTTTGGCATAAACCCTATGAAACAGACTACTTTGTTGTGTAATTACCATTCTTGACTTACTTTATTTTTCCATTTTCAAACTATTTCTTTTCCTAAACTGAAATCTGCAACACAAAACTACTGAAACCACTGAAAAAAAACCAAGACTGATTTTTAGACATTGCTTAAATCCTGCACAATGTACCTGTTGCAATCAGCACAGATGTTGAGGATTTTTTATAATATTAGATTTCTGTAGATTAATTTAAAGTTTAAACAATGTTAATTTCTTTAAATATGCCTTACATTAGCATAAAACAATTTAAATAGGCTCATGTCATTCCAATAAGATTTTACTGTGCCAGATCCTTCTATAGACTCATGTTCTTCCATGAGAGTGAATGTTCATTGTTGACACTACAATATGATGTGTACCAGATCAGCCTCTGATCGACTTAAACTCCAAAGAGATACTTAAATTCTTGAGATCGAACAACAGTGCTCAAAAAGGCCAATATGACAAGCAAATTATATTCCAGATATTATTGATGGCAAGGAAGCATGAACGAAATTTGAAGATCACATGCTGTGTTGCGCTTCTAGCAAATCATACTACAAGGAGATGAATCAACGTCAATCATTAGGGTATGTAGTTCTACCATGCCAAAAAAGCAAGGCTTTAAGTTTCATATGAGACCAAACTAAAATTAATTCCGACTTTCAGATTTTTGTCAGTTTCGGCAATAAGAGTCAATTTTATTTGAAACTAGCCATTTTTTGTCGTTTCACTAGTTTCAGCCACAACTAGCCGTAGATGCTTTTTCTAATTTTCTTTTTAGCATTTAAAATCATATTAGGGTTATCCCTTTATTTGTTTAAGTATGTACGCTATCAAGTATCAACTTTAAACTACTTTTGTTTCTCTGTCTTGAGCTAAAAGAGTAGATAATAGATATAACTCTTGATGGGCTAAGGCCTTTGGAAAACCCTTAGGTTCAAGTCAGTGGCAATGTATTTATATGACCGATAATGGACACAATGGAGCTAAAGTTAATTTGCCAAGCTACACAAATGACAATGCTAGGTGTCTAATGCATGGTAGATTAAATGTAATTATAAGCTACCTTGGAGGAAAAGCAAGTAAACCAAAAGCCGATGCAAATTCAAGCTTGTTTCAAGCACTTGACAAGTCTAGAATGAGTAAGCATGTTTTGAAAGGAATTTTGATCTTTTTCTTTTGTTCGAGTCAGCAAAGAGTCATGATGGTTTATCTTCAAGATAAGAGCTAGAGAGATTTTTGAGCCCTAATATTTTTACTATTATAATCAAGAATTTAAGCACCAACATAGATTAGCCAGTACCAAATCATATCAGTGAAGTATATTATACCACTACAGTCCATTATGGTACCATGACCAACATGTATTGTACCAAGGTTCATCTCGGCACCAAGCTCTATACCAATGCCAATCTGTTACTATATCGAAACAGTACTGGTTTAGCATATCGAGGGTCGATATGCCCTCTGTACCACATATTAGTACTAAACTGATATGATATGGTATGTCCTATATCATCTGGTTCAGTATGGTATAACAAACCTTGTTGTATACTCATTTTTGTTATGCTTGTGGTAAGACGCATATTGTGTATCAATATGGCACCACATGTACAGTATTAATAAAATACCAGCCCAAGCACCAACACTGGTACCTCCAACCTTGATTATTACACAAATGCTAAAAAACACTTTTAATTTTATTCCCAAAATATTCGATCTTAATGAATGGACTTCATATTTTGTTTCCCAAAATGCAACTCAATGGGCCCCAATGTCCTTGAACATTCCCTACTTCCAATCTCTCAAGTGCATCATGTGTGCTTGAGCCTTGTATGGTTGAAGCAAAACCCAAATTTTCTGATTTTCTATTTGGATCACAACAATCAAACTTTCCTTGGAGTTTAATATTACAAAGAGATTTTATGTTTGATCCAATAGACAAAACTTCCATCAAGAATACAATATAGCTAAGTCATTTCTATCCATGGCAGACATCCCCACTTTAGTTATTTCCAAGGATTCAGGTCCCGACAGGACGTCCCGTGGGATACCAGGACGGGATACCATCTTATGTGTTGGGACACGACATCCTGCTAACATCCCAGCATCTCAATCGGAACACGTTGGGACATCCCCTGTCCCGAGTGTCGGGACAGGATGGGATGCCAATGCATCCTGTTCCATGAAAAAACCGGGGCAATCTCGTCCCACGGGATTTAAAACCTTGGTTATTTCCTCATATTATTTCTCTATTTTGCATGTTCATTAGATACCTCGCCCCCAAGGCTATGAGATCCAACTACCATGTCTTTGTTCTTGCCAGATTTGACAACCTCCAGTCTCTTCCTCGTTGCAATGAGAATTAGCATCTTGTCATGAGATCCAACCACCCCCTCCTTACATGATCCAACTGTGCTACCTCAAAACAGCCATGAGAGACACCAAAACATGGTAACCTCCATGGTCAAAGGAATGGATTTGCAATGTCCGAGGAGGTTTATTTTTTTTTACAGTTGAGCCAAACAGGATAGAACCTGGGTTGACCAAACAGTTTGAATGATTGAACCCTTCGAGTCATCCAGTCAAAATAGGTTTTTGGATTTCCTGGGTGCAGGTCCAACCTAACCAACAAAGGTCAGTGAGTGACAAGTCAAACAGGTTGATCCGAGCAACTTAGCCAAGTTTCTAAATACTAATTCAGATGCAAAATGATCTTTTAAGGATAGTTTGATGATAAATAGCATTGATGATCATTACATCAAAGATGACAAATAACGAAGTAGTTCCAATTATTTATCTGAATACAATTTCAGCACAAAATATGCGGAAGAATGAATTAGATTATTAAAATCAAGCTATATAAATGGTTTTACTAATATGCATCCAGGTATTGGAACCAAAATGAGAGAAAAAACACAGAAACTGTACCCATATTCGACATATATCCAAAAAATCAAGGCAACCAGGCCCCAAAAAACTCCTTTCTTTTTTTTTTAATTTCAGTTTTTCCTTTTTTTTCATCATGAATTATCCGTTACTTCACCAATTTTGTGCAGATCCAACGGTCACACAGGCGAAAGACAGGGATGGTCTTTTGCATTAACGGTGGGGATGGTCTTTTGCATGAAATACCATCTTGAACCCTATAGAAAATCTTAACCAATATTTTCCATTTGTCATTTTATTTTAAATAAACTTTTAATTTATAATTCCTGAATTGATACCTTTTGTTAATTTTGGATTTATCATATTGGTTGAAATCTTGATAATCAATCTGAATACACCAACCAACATCTTAAAAAATTCTCAGGGTCCGTTTGGTTGGGATATGCCAGATTACGGGATAATTTGACGATTCTTAGGAATCATTTATCTAGGAAAATGATTGTGGAAAAAAATAACTTTTACCATTTTGGTGGGTGAAAATTTTTATCTAGAAACTGGTATTGGAAAAAGATTACTACGTTTGGTTGGGGATAATCATATACAGGAATATAGTCAAATTTACAAATATGTTCATCAACTAAAAATATTTTTTTTAAATACTAAGATAGTATTGTCATCCTCAATCAATTTTTATACAATGATTATAATCGCATAACCTTTTATATAATGCCATTTACATTTTTATTGTTTTGCAGAAGTTCTTTATTGAATGAATTTGGAAAGATATCAAAACAAATTCCATGATCATAAATATACTTTATTGGGATTTCTTTTATCAAGTATAGATTATCACCACTCGGCAAATACCAAATACCAACCCCCATGGTATTTATTTTATCTTCTCTCTCCAAAAAATAAACATGGAACCCACCACTTTTTTACCATCTCTTTTTTTCACTTTTTATACCAAATATGATAATCTGACATGGAATTTATTTTCCCATGCCAAATTATCCCCAACCAAATGGACCCTCAGATCTTTCCAAATTTTTCCACATTCTATTTTGGGAGATAAACCAAGAACTCAATTCATCTTGGCATTGGTCACCCACCAAAATGGCCAGTACCTCAACCTTTAAAAATCTTGACCATTGAAAAGTTTTATTGCTAGGTGAATAATTGAAGGTACAATAAAGAACACAATAATGAAGCTTTCTGGCCTTTATCCATGAACGGAATAAGAAGGTAGGCTTTAATTAGGTCCGCAAAAACCCTAAACCAAAAATATTAGCGTGTCAACTACTAAGGAGGAAAGCCAACCATTTATGGGCTCATTCACCATTGAATCTCCTTTAGTATGCATATTCTTCAAGTATGGGAAGGGAGACCTACGTTTTTGATTGACTACACCAGCCTTAATAGCACCACCATTATATTAAATTTACAGACTAACTCTGCAAGTTGATGGTAGAGTTTAGTCGCTGGGAGGATGGGCACTTTTAGGGGCTCGACAATGGTAGGTTACGTAGGTAAAACCAGATAATAGGGTTTTACATTGAACCAATTGGATTTCCAAAAATAATAGTTACAAAATATACTTTAGCATGATGCAAAAAGGAGTTTCTCTATGAGCATGGACTCTTGAAATAATTGTCAAAAAAATTAAAAGGAGTAAGAGACAAGCAATAAATGAAGGCTTTCTGACAAGTTTTGCTAATCCAACTCCTTAAAATAAAACCAGTTTTCCATAGTCTCATTCTTTTATGAGGACTTTATCATCTTCATTTTTTATGGATCTAATCTGATTTAAATTTTCCACAGCTTGGCTAGTTATGGATTACTTTTACTACATTTAAGCTAAGAGACATGCTAAACCTATGCATGCATATAGGCGAATATTGCCAATACAAGATGGCACATATCCAAAGAGAGTCCAAGGATCCCTTTCAACAGTCGGTTGGACAAGAAATCCAAACTTCCAAGAAACTAAGATATGTGCATATATGCATCAGTATCTTACACAAGGATTAATCCAATAGAAGGTTTCAAATCTCATGATACGTCCCTGTGCATTTCACATGCTGGTACAATACGAGATGCCATACTCTCCATTATGTACTCACAACCATCAAATCAGATGATACTCTATATGTCGATACAAGTTGAAACGATGGGTTATGTGGTCAACACAACATGCATGAGTTTGAAACCTTGGTCCAACATCACTCTTTGAATTAAATGTAGGGATGGCAATTTTTGCCAACTCGATGCATACCCGATCCAATTCGACCCGAATGAGGCCGGTTTTACCCGATCTATTTAATTTAGGGACGGATATGGATTTCACATATAAAACCCGAGACGGGTTTGGGTCAGGCACGGATAATGATATGCCCTGTCCCAAACCCAACCCGCTTATATGGTATAAGTTTTATTCTCTCCAAATCCCAAATTCCTAATCCCTACCAACCGTCGAATGCTTCAAGAGAGACGCGTCTTCGTCTCGTTGAATCAAGGCTACTCCCCATCCTCCGTTCCTCCGACTGCTCCATTCCTTCAACCGCATCCCTGTTCCTCCACCTGCTCCGCATCTCCGTTGCTTCGTTCCTCCGACTGCGTCTCCATTCCTTCACTGGCTCTGCATCTCCGTTCCTCCGAGACTACTTCCAATCCTCGGACACCATAGATCGATGCCATGTCTCAGCGCCGCATGGATGCTATCGGTGCACACCACAAAGAACCACCTCAAAGATGCCAGCATCTCTATGCTTCGAGTCGGTCCTCTCCCTCGCAAGAGCGTGCAAGCTTAGCTTAGCTAAGCGGTAAGCCCCCTCGGTTCTTTGTTGAATCTGCCTTTTGATTGAAAAAACTGAGATTATTTTGATCCCTCTGATCCCAACCGGGTATACCCGACCCAACCCAGGCATGCCTTATTTATACCCAATCCAAGACGGGTACAAGGTGGATATGGGACGAAAAATTTTTTGGCAGGACAGGTATGGGTTTTGGATGACCCAACCCAAACCCAACTTGTTGCCATCCCTAATTAAATGTTTTTCCTTTTATGATGGTACATATCTACCTTGCCATTTTTGTCTCCATGATAACTGATAGCATTAAAAATCCTTGTGCTTCTAGTCATTTGCCATATTCAAACAACAATCTAATCTTGTCATAATATGCATCTTGAAACTCTATTATACCACTATAAAGATTTTTTCAACATACATCAATCACATTCCAAGCAAAAATGACTATTTAATGCATCCATCAAGGAGAAGATATGAAAGCCAATATGCAGCATATATAGCCAAATCTGACAAATTAAACCTGCCCTTTAATAACAGATGCATCCTCTAGCTTTGCCACACGCACATAAAAGAAGGCACATCTCTTTGCTTCAACAAATCAATGTTTTAACTAAATGACATCTCACCTACCATAGCCATAGTTTTGCCATGTGGTTACATTGAGACCTCCAACCACTGTAATTTTCCATTTTCTATTAAAAAAGCCAGGTAAATGAGCATTCTTGAATACAACAAGGATGGTTGGCTTTCATGTGGGCTCCTTTGCAGTAATATTCTTGCTAAGAGTTTATCATGTCCACCATGCTCCATCACCACCTTCATTTAAAGTTTGTCTAGTCCTCCAATTACTAGAAGTCCAAATGACAATTATTGCGAAAAATATAGCTTTCTTAGCTAATCCATATTTAATAATTTCCAGCTTGGGCCGAAGAACCATGGCTCAATCACCATCCACAAAGCCATTCTCTTTGATAAGGAGAGCTATCAAAAACCTATACATTTGCGTAGCTTCAGTCAATTCACATGTTACCACCAAAAATTAATATTTTTTGTCACTCCTTTAGTCAACATATTAAAAAAGGCACAAACAAAGTACTTGACAAGTTGCATATAATCAACCTTTGGGAGCACGCAATTTCTATTTAGGGTGCTACATTGCTTCAAAATCTCTCCATATTTATATGAGAGATTTGATTCTCAATATTACATCTGAATCTGATTCTATACCCACTACCAATTATTTGTGATTAACCTCCTCTAAAAACATATCAATATATTACCATTACCCAAGATTTACTATGCTGGAACTAGGGTTGGATCGATCGGCCAGTGGAACAATTCTATGTCCCCTTGCCATTTCATGCTAGCCCATACCGACATAGTAAAGAAGGCAAGGGAGAGGGAGAATGAGAGAGAGAGGATGCTAGAGTCTATGAAGGGTCAGAGGAGAAGCTCCATCCTCCTCCATACAATCGCATAGAAGCAAAGAGGTCCATCTCCCCCCCCTCGGGAAACTTTTTTTAACTTTAGGATGTTTTAGTGAAGTTGGCAATGGGCTGACTTCACTAAACATCACGAAATAAAAAAAAGTTGGGAACGGGGTGGACTTAGGACTGGCAAAATATGACTCAACCTACATTCGATCCTCCTTAAGCAAGTTTGGATTTGGCCTAAATGGATCAACCAATTTGACCTATTCAATTATTCAGGTCAGGTTTGAGTTTTTATTTTCTGGCATGTTTAACATTGTTATTAAATGGGTTGGGTTAGATTCTAGGTATCTATCTACAATAAATTAAATAAAACCTGCCTAAACTTGCCACATCCCTAAACCCATTTAAATCTTGAAATCAATGCGCACGTGGTCACAACTCAAGAGTCACGTCTTTGGCCTTTGAGAGTCTTTGTCCCTTCCATGTCTGTCTCTCTCGTTCTCCTTTTTTTTGGTTAAGGTACCCAAGAGATAGAAGGGACTAGGTCGGAGAAGGCTTGAGATTCAATTGAAGTAGTGCCCCATCGAGGAAGGCCGGGATGGAAGCGATGATGCAATCGGGGATGAAGAGGAGCGGAGAGGTGGAGAGAGCAGGGTCAAGGCAACTAGAGAGATTGGCAAGGATGGAGAGACGACCGAAGGTCTGCAAGGGCGAAGAGGCAGCTGAGAGTGGGGTCGAGGGCAAAGAGGTAGCCGAGAGTGGGGTCGAAGAGAGAGAGGCAACCAAGAGTAGAGATGAGGATAGAGAGGTGGCCAAGAGTGGGGTCGAGGTGGCCAACGAGGTTGGAGGACCCTGTGCGGAGGTTGCCAAGGGCAACGATGTAGTTAATGGAGCAGTCACCGACATGGGTGGAGTAGAATACCCCTCTATTTATTTTTCAACCAAGTTAGATGACTCAAATTTGAACCATTTACCTGTTTAGTAAACAAGTTAAATATGTCATGCCGAATAACCTATTTATTAAACAAGACAAGTTCGAATTTCAAAACCTTACATGTTTAATAAACAAGTTCAGGTTTGAATCGACCCGTATCTGACCTAATTCATTTATATTCAACTCGACCCGATTGCCACCCCTAGATGGACCCCTTGGCCTCTGTGTGATTGTCTAGAGGATAGAGTTTCTCCTCCAATACTCTATGGATACCGGCAACCTCTGTAGCCCTCCGGCAACCTTCAGCATCCCTCTCTTCCACTCCCCCTCCCTCCCTCCCCTCTCTCTTCATCTTTTTCCTTCTCCCTCTCCTCCTCAGTCAATTCTTGTTTCGAATGCTAGAACCATCCCAATTCGCCACCAACATAGCTTGGTATGCCTTAAACCATGCAATTCATAATAGTTACACATTCCTTGTCGTTACCCAAAGATGCTTCTTATGAGTTGATTAAAGAATCATGGTTACACTCTTCTCCATCAGCATAATCAATGCAACGGTACATCCACTGTACACTTAACAATAAATGTAGTGAAATGTTCTTCAATCCCACTTATTTGACAAGGCTGGGGGATGCATAGATGGAGTTAACCAAGGATGGTCAATGATAATGTAGTACAACGGACAACATTGAGGAACAAAGGGCAGACCTCATGGCCAACCTTTATTTATTCATGTTCAAAGGACAAGCATACAACAGAACTAGCATGTGGATCAAAGGACAAGCACCTCATGCCAAGTGCTAGTTATACAAAGGCAAATCCATTCATTTGGAAATGAATGGCAAAACTTCAGACTACATATGAGCAACATTCATTTTATTAAAAAAAGAGGAGATCATGAGTTATCCCACAACTTGGTTTTAGAGTATGAAAATATTGGGATTATATCTTCCGTCCAAACCTAGTGGCACAAGATACATCTTTTTTTGGTAAAATGCTAGTATGAAATGAAGAATACAATTTTTAACATTCGAAGAATGAGAGATCCATTTTTTGTTGTTTGCAGAAGAGACTAGATTCAAAGAAACCCTACATGGTAAGAGCATCATCAACACCATCATCATTGTTGTCATCATTGCCACCAACATTGTCATCAAAGCCTTTTCTAGTATCTAACAATATATTATAATGTTCTATACATCAAGAATAACATGGACATTCAATCCAAATGTAAATTTTATGAAATCTGAGAAAATAATTAAAAGAAAGGCAATAAAAAAATAAATATATTTTCTGACACTATAATAAGAGATCATGTGCATACTAATTGCAGACCAGCAAAATCTAAGGCTAATGACTAGGCAATAATATAATAACAGACTATGATATAATTTATAACCATCTTTATAAGAGTACATATTAACACTTCAAGATTTCACTGTTGATTGGAGTGTTGCAAGTGTGAAATAAGCAAGCGTTACAAGTCTAAATTTGGTCATGTAATTTCTAGATGGGAGAAAAGCTATAAAAAAATATATAAATTCACTAGTTCCCCAAAATTGGATTTATTTCAAGCTTACACTATTGGTTGTAATATTTTTGGTTGTAGTGCTAACCAAGATTTCAAGTCACAGCAGGATAGGGAGTGTCTTAGCAGTCCCATTCTATTCCTAGGAGAAAACGAAACCGAAACGGTGTTGGGACTCCGAAATCCAGTCATGCAAAGAAAAAAGAAGAAAAAAATGGGAAAGAAAGAAAGAACGAAAACATGAAGAAAAGGGAAGGCGAAAGGAAAAAAGAAGAAAAGGAAAGAAAGGAAGGGAGAAGAAAATAAATGGAAAGAAGAAAAGAAAAAAGAAAGGAAAGAGAGAAAAAGGAAAGAACAAAAGAAGCAAAGGAAGGGATAGCAATAAGAAAGAAGAAGAAAAAGAAAAGAAATAAAAGTAAGGAAAAAGGGAGGAAAGAAAGAAGAAAAAGAAGGGAAAGGAAAGAAGGAGAGAGAAGGAGAGTATCTACAGGACTCTTGACCGGACTATTGCCAGGACAAGGCAGGGCAAGGGTTGTACCATTCCATGGATAAACCGGGACACCCCATTCCAAGAGATTTTTAACATTGGTGCTGACAATAGTATGAGTTTTTAGGCAATGAAAATAAGATACATACATTTTTTTTAAAAAAAATCACAATGACAAAATTTTTACATGGTGCAGTTGATGTGATGACATAAGTTCCAAATGACTGCCATTTTCATTCCACGGAGAAGTAATGGAAACCCATTACATGAAAGACCAACCATATAGAAAACAAGATACCTTAACTTCTACAAAAGTGTATTTTTGTCCACTGGTGCACTTTTTCTGCTTGATGCATCTTATGTAACACCATATTCTTAGAAAACATCCAAGCAAAGAATTTTTTTGCTTCATTTAATTCAAGAAGTTATCATGACACATGATAAATAAACAAGCAGATTGACATAGTTTGTTGCAGGTTTTATCTTCAACAATTGATTTTGTTAATTCACATACTAGAGTGAGCCAATTTGGGGAGACAAATAGCATTATATTATTTGAACTTTAGACGACACTATCATATAGTGCTATTAGTCTTACTAAAACAAAAAGTATTTTTGTCTTATGAGCAGACTTGAAAATTAACTACACATTCTGGAACCAGAGCAAAGAATGACACAATATTGGCAAGATCAATTGGAAACAAAGCTAGGCACTGGGGTCTTTGCTAGACCTATTCACAGGTGAAACAGCCTGCCCAGCTTGATCAAGCCTAAGCCTGGCAGGCTGGACCCAGTCTAAAATATAAGTCCACATGTTAAACAGGCCGAATTTGGGTTTGGATATGGAAGCCCAGCCCAAAGCGCAGTCTGGCCCAGATTTATATAAAAGATTACATCATATAGCCCAGCCCATATACCTATGTAGGCCATCCATCTCATCTCCCATGTCCTTCACCATATTCACTTCTTACTTCCCCTCTCTAGCTGTCATTATGGCCGATCCCTCTCCATCTTCTCCAATCTCTCCCCTATCTCCTCTGGTCGACAATTTGGTGTCATCCTTCCTGGGACCTCTATCCCATTTTCTCCATCCCTGGAATGAGCTGCCCAATCACTGTTAGAGACTAGGTTTAGGTTCCGGTATTAAAGGTCATGAGTTCAAGCTAGGTTCTGGTGATTAGAGGTCATGCATTATACTACTCAAGTTTAATATCCCCCCTAGTGCCGCTCCCTCCGCTGCACACCTCCAAATTCCTCCCTCCTCACCTCAACCGCAGCCATCATCAATGATCTGCAGAACCTCCCTGCAGCCATCATCAATGATCTGCAGCAACCTCCCTTCACCCTTACGCCAGGCCCTTTGCCTTGTCCTTCGCCTAGGAGGCCACCGCTGAACATCGCTGCTCGTCATGAACACCCTCCGCCTTCCCAACCTGACCTCCATTCTCATTTGCCTCCACCTTAATCTCCATAGCTGTGACCAATCCCTCATCCAATCTGGCAATCTGACTCCGCCTCCACCACCACTTCCACATTGTCTTCTCCACCGTCAATCCTCATCTTCACCTATAGCACTGTCATGCCTCCATGCTCCATGTTTACCACCTCTATGACATCCAAAAAGCCTGAAGCCTGAAGTTTGAGTAAGTACCACGCTTGGGTCAGGTCCGAACCTAGCTAATTTTAGTTATATATTGGGCTGAGCTCAACCCAAACCCAGCTTGGCCAGCACATTGACCATGTCTAATATGTAACATGAAAACTATAATGTTTATTGCATTCAACAAACTCAGATCCCTCAGAATTATCGACATCAACTTGGGATCATCAAGAATAAAAATTTCATGATAATTGATCCGATTAGATAGTTGGCATCTAAATTAATAATAGATTAAGCAACGCAATACATCTATACCTTACAAAAAGATATTATATTTTATATAATATGGATATTAATGTCCACGAATGAAATACAAAACATTATCTTAAATTTAGTAAAAATATATCGTAAGGTTATTGATTCCTACATAATGATGGTGCTTGATTGATGTGTAATGGTAGTGATGTGTCGGTGAATGCAAGGAATGCCAACTTGGAGCAGTTCAGCCATGCAGGTTGGTTCGAGTTATAAATCGCTTCGATAATTTTCACTTAAGATCTCCATACCTATTCAAGAGCCTTTGAGGGTTTTCTCGCCAACTCTCTGCTCTCACCATCTCGTGATCCCTTCTCTGCCATGTCTTGCTTGCCGATGGTGATTGATCCCTCATATAGGGTCTCATCTCGATGTCAAGCTACACAAGATTGCTCTCTGATTGCTTCCCAACCTTGTTCTCCTCAATATGACATCACCACCCTTGCCTCCACCCCACTCCCCAACGGCATTGGACCATCCTTTCTCTTAGGTGAGCTAAGGCCTCTCTCCCCCTTCCTCTCCCTCATCTAGGGTTTCATCTCAATGCTGATCTGCACGGCATTGCTCCCTGACCTCATCCTTGCCGACAATATCACTGCCCTCACCTTCACCCTACTCCACAATAGCATCAAACCATCCTCTCTTTCACTCAAGTGAGTAGAGGTCTCTCTCTCTTCCCCCCTCCTCTCTCTCTCTCCATTTCCATTCTCTCCCTCCCCTCTCTTTCTCTTGCTCCTTCCTCTCCCTATTTGTCTACGCTCTGGCAAGGCATGATATAGGCTTGTACCGTGCTATACCGATAGCCAACTAGTATGGATTAAAGTTTGCAATCTCAATATCGGATTCAATACCGGTACCATCATATTATAATGTTGATATGTAGTACGATACAAGACAGCAAAGCATTCCAAGTGTCAGTATTAGACTGCATACCAGTTTGGTACATTATAGTACGGTATGTCTAGTACAATATGATATTGGTTGGTATGGCAAACATTAGTATGGGTCACGATACCAATTTAGCAAACTTTGGATGAATGTGTAAAACTAAGTAGCCAGTCTTCTAGGCCAAACAAACTAAAAAGCTACCAACAATTCCAATAATAAGTATAACACTAAAAAATGTTCAAGACAATATGCAATGTGTAGAATAAGCTATACTGAAACTTCAGCATAAAGTGATCCCAATGTAGGTCGGAGGGTTGGCCAAAAGACTGGTGTGGATGAAATTAGTGAACATTATTTCAAGACACGTTGAGTTTTGGAGCACTTGGCTTTGAAAATAGAAAACAACGACAAAGAATAATCCAAATAACATACCACCTTAAGCTTATTTATTTATTATCTTTGTTAGTTTTTATTTTCACAGGGAACGCTCTTGAAAGCTATTGAAATCTCTAAGTTAAACAATGAAAATCCAAAATAATCCACCTATTTTCCCACTTCAATGCAACCTTAGATTGATGAAATGGGAGAAGAAACAAAATGATATCATAAATTAACACAAAGTACATCAATGACAAAAATAAGATCCTTAATGAAGAAAAAATGATTAAGATAAAGAGCAAGAACTGAGTTTAGAAACAAAAAGAAGACATGAAGTTAGTAGCTCATAAGTTGTAAATTTTCAAGCGATGTCTCTACTAACACTCTTGTTTGACAATAGCAACCCTAGGCAATTTGTAAAAGGTCCTTAGATTCAACTAGAAGACTCATCTCAAGGCAAAAACATTATTAGCTAAGATGCTTATACAAAAAGCACACAAAATCAGAATAAATTCTTCAATAATTTATCGTTGCAACTTTCAACTAACTTTTGACCATTAAAACATTAGGATTTTACAAATGAATGTGCAATATCACTAGATCTCAAAAAGTTCTTCCAGTGGGTCTAAGATCATTAAGATATAGCAATGGACAAAAAAGCTAAGCCCATGGAAAGCTTTCTAATTTCTTAAAAATTGCAACAAATTTGATTGCTTCCTTGGATGGATCTCCAAATCTATGCTATATCAAATAAGATGTTAAAATTTTGATTTTCCTAAGAATTGGAACCTGTGGATAAAATTCTGGAACTCTTCAAAGCCCATGAAAAAGAAAATAATTCCTACTTAAAGTTGGCTTTTAGAACCATTTTGTCTTCATTTATTCTACGCTCAATCATCAATAATTGAAAGTCCTATTCCTTTTCCACATTCATCATTGAACCTTAGATTGAATTCTTCCGGACAGATCCAAACACTCTCTTACAATGACCTCATTTGACTTCTTCAACACCAAAGCTAACTTTGTATTCATAAGTTATCCAGAGCTTTGCCACAGTCATTTTTGATGTTCGGTTAACTATACCATATATATACTAATGATTCAAATCTCGGCAGGATGTCTTATGGGACACCAAGACAAAGTACCATCCTATGTATTGGGACAAGGCATTCCACCATCCCAGCATCTCAATCATGACACCTTAGAACATCCTTGTCCCGAATGTCAGACAGGGCAGAATGCTAGTGCATCTTCTTCCATGTAAAAACCGGATAGTCCTATCCATGGAATTTAAAACCTTGGTATATACCTATTAACTTTTCTCTATGGTGATCATTTTACATAAAAGAATCATCCATAATCTCTCATGTATACAATATCTCCACCAAAACTGAAAAATCAGGCCATGATACAAGAATAAATCTGCTATCAACCAGCGAAAAATTAAAAAAAAAAAAAAACACACAAGAAAAGCAGAAGAGCATATGAAACCAAGCAAATATCTCAGGAATTGACTACCTGAAAGTGTGAGCTATTTAGGCAGCGGCCAATCTGTCGGAACAAGGGAACCATACACCTCTGGAACTCTGCAGCCTGAGTGGCTTCCAAAACCTCTTCCAGCTCCCCAAGAAACATGACTTCCTTGGAGCTATTGGTGATTGGCCAGTACTTGAGGAGCCCTCTGATGACAGTATCTGCCAGCTTAAAGTCCTTCTCCACAAACTGGGTGATGCAGTAGGAGAGCTGCTGGTGGTACAGAGCCACACACTTGGGCTTATGAAGCGGGATGAGAGCGCGAACGAGGAAGAGCTTATGCTCCTCCTTGAGCGGCAGAGCGAACCCGTTAATTATGCTTCCCAGTATCTCCAGCAACTCGGCGATCCCATTGTGCTTCTCGGTCTCGAAGATGAAGCGGTAGAAGATGTTGTTGATGGCCTTGCGGATGAACGGGCGGTGAACCATGAACTTGCCATACACGCGGTGGAGAATCGTCTTGAGGTACTCCCGCTCCCGCTGATCCTCGGAGTCGAAGAGGTCGAGCAGGCGCAGCACGAAGGAATGGTCGATGTAACGCTTGGCAAGCTTGGCATCGGTCTCCGACGAGGCCACGAACCGCAGCAGGAACTCGTAGACGACCTGCAGATGGGGCCACGCGGGCTCCATGGCCGGCTCCTCCTCCTCGGCGTCGAACCCCTCGGGGAGCCCCCGGAAGGTGGAGTCGGAGATGGACGAGGGCAAGGCGCGGAACAGGTTGGCGCCCACCATCCGCGTCGCCTCCTGCATCGCCGCCTCGGTGAACTTGGTGGTCGCCGTGGCGACAAAGTCGACGAGCTCCAGAAGCGTCTGCCGCTTCACCTCCTTCTCCCGGAGGTTCTTCGTGGCGTCAGTGAAGTCGAACACCACGCAGCACATGACCATCTTCTTCAAGAACAAACTCGGTTTCTCCGAGCTGGGGACGTCGCGGAAGATGGGCAGCGGCTCGTACACCACCGTCTGCACGGAGGCTGCGCTGCCATGGCCGTTGCTGCCGGCGGGCTGCGAGGAGGACTTCTTTCCGTAGGCGGATTTGCCGGCGGCGGCGGAGGTCGAATTCGGGGTTCGGCCGGATGAGGAGGCGGCGCGGGGGAGGCCGGCGGTGGGGCCCGGGGAGGCGATGAGGCCATCGGGGGAGTCGGCGGCGGCGGAGGATTTGGAAGAGGGCTTGCGGGGCAGCTTGCCGAGAATCTGCTTGATCATATTTACAGGAACGCAACCCTAATCAACCCTAAGCAACCCTAAAACCCTCTCGATCTTGCATCAGATCCCCTATATCCGCATACCTTGGCACAAGAATAAATTAAATTGGAGCGAGCTAGACGGATTGGAAGGAGATTGGGAAAGGCGATAAGAAAGAAGAAATTCTCACTATTTTTTTTCTTGAACTGCTTTAAAGGTTGTTGTTTTCGTTATGGGTAATAATAATTAGAGGGAAATAAATGAATGATTATTAGAAGACAGAAATGGAAAGAAGGGAATGGGGTTTGGGGGGTTGTGTTTGTGGAGAAGAAAGAAGCGATGGAAGGGGGTGGAGAGAGAGAGAAAGAGAGAGTGCTGGCGCAATTCTGGAAGTCGGACAACGCCGGCAGGGAGCGTACTGTGTGTGCCGCAAAGCGGGGCTGACACGTGCCGCTGACACGCGTGAGGTCCTAAAAAATCAACACCTTCGTCGCTGTAAATACGGGTCTTAATGAGGGGCAAGATGGGCAGGTTAGCTCTTTCCTGGGACGATGATGTTCCAAGTGTGGGCGATAGGATTTGTTGTTAACGCGTATTTGGCACGTGTCATACATGTTTACCTCTCTTACTAGCTGGCAACCGTCTGGAAGTAATTCAGAAAGGTAGCAAAAGTGGAACCTTCAAGTTTTTCTTTTTTTTCTTTTTTTTTTTTAATTAATAAATAAAAAGAATGTAGAAATAAATTTTTATGATAGTATGTTCGATGATTCGAGTAATATTCGATACAAGACATTCTCTAGTAAAACGAGGATAAAGAAAAATCCTGATATCTCACTCATACTAATTATCATGTCCTCTAATAAAATGAGAATCAAGAGGAAGATCCTGACCTCTCACTTATATTAACTATCATGAATTTTAAAAAATTTTTAGATTTAATCGAGCCATCTACATAATCATATCTTAAATCCATGATCGATTGATAGTGAGACAAAGTCTCTACCAACCACGCTACCATCTTAGTGATTAAATTTGATGTTTTTGTTTCACTGTATTTGTATGTATTGTAAACAAGAATTTTTTTTTTACAGGAAAGGAATACATTAATGTATTATTAAAAGGATATGTTTGATTTGCAGGAAGAATTTTTTTTTAAAATCTTTTTTAAAAAATTATTTTTTCTAGAAATAAATTTTTTGACATATTAGACAAATCATAAAAAATAACTTATTTCTATTTCATTAAGCATCCATTTTTCTACTAAATTATATAAAATATTTATTAAATCTTTGATAGATATAAAATTACACCTTTTGGTTTCTAAATTTTATATGAATAATAATATAATATTTATATTAACATAAATATTATAATAATATTACTTTCCAATATTTTTTCTTAATCATTATTGATATTTTGTAAAAATTTAGTCATGGATGTTAAAAAGATTTTTTTGAAAAGAAAAAAATTATTACTTATCAGCATATGAAAAGTTTTAAAACATATATTTTTTATAAATTTTTAATTTTTATAAATTATAAAAAAAATATCTATTCATGAGAAAAATATAATATCCTGCACGTCATCTTAGTCCACTAACCGAATAGAGCCTAAAATGGTTCAGCACGAATTTAAAGACATCAAAACAATAATGGAAAAAAAAATAATGGAGAGAAGACTGTTGATCACGAAGGTCGAGAGGGAGACTAAGTCCTCTCTTCCACTCTATTTAAGATTCTTGAACTTTTCTTTCAAACCCAACTCCATTTTTTGAAGGATTGAGGCACAAAATTCCATCCTTTTGCTTGACAGTTTTTGCCACCACCATAACCGAGCACCACGAAAATCTAGGTACGAGATTAAGAACCCTTAGTGAGTTTCTTTGGCCATCTTTCTCGATCCTTGAAAGCTTTAATTTTGACCAGTGATCGTCGGATTACTCATAGAAGATCGAATCCCTATTTTTTCCATCCATTTTTTCTTGGATTTCAGCACCACCTATCACCGTTGATCGCTGGATGGGGCAGCAGCGGCTGCGTCGCCATGGGTTGTAGCCCCATCCACCCTCCTCCAGGCAAGAACCCCTAGGACTTGGGGGCACGAACAAGGAGCACAGGTCTCCTGTTCGGGCCGAGCAAAAGAAGATGGAAGAAGAAAAGAAAAATCTCTTTTTTCCCTCTCTCTTCTCTTTCTCTCTTTAAAATTAGTGATCTATTGACTTTCTTTCTCTAAAATATTTTTTCTCTCTAGTTTCTCTCTCTAAAAAAAAATCTCTCCTAAAGATTGGAGAAGTTGTGATGTTGGGATCAGGAATCGGTGGATGGATCTTAATGAATTTTGATAGAGGGTTCTAGATCAATAATTGCTACATCATGAAATTTAATTATTAATATTAAGATTATTATAAAGAAGGATGATTTTTTTAACAGGAGGATGCCGAGTGAGTTTTTTAGCACCTAGGTTGAGAATCCAGTTATGGATTGGTATCTAACATATTAATCTATCACTAGTAAAGATAAGGATTCTTGGATATGATTACCAATTTATATATATATATATATATATATATATATATATATATATATATATATATATATATATATATTTACATTACATAATTTGATTCGTGAACATGATATTGGCATGCATGATTATTTATGTACGACATGACTTCAATTTCTCATGATGTATATTTATTTTATAAATTACTGGTATGATTATTTATAGCTTTTGTATAATATATTTGTATTAACAAGATTATTTTTTGGATGATTTCGATCATGATACAGGCTATTGAAAATCTTAAAAAGAATATGATTTGACAATATGTTGAGATTTGATAAATCGATAATCAAGAAAAGGATGTTTGGACTAGCCATGCTAAATAAATAATAATTGAGCCATGGACAATAATACATGGGATCGCCGAGCCACGAACGGATAATACATGAAATAATTGTTGGAAAATGTGTTCCAAAACCAATTATCTACTGTAGACAGTTGTACATTTGATGTAATTGTATATGAATTATATTATTGAATAAAATGTTTATTCTGACAGTTCATCACTATTTCATCTTTTTGTAATGAGTTATTGAGTGATGAAGTCCTTAGGACTATTTGTATGTGATATAGAGAGGATATATCATATAGTCCTAAAATTGTTCGTGATCAAATGATACACTTATTTTAAGACGATAGTATATTAAGTATAGGTCGTTGTGTGCCATAGTCGTTGGTTGTCCTCTTAACCAAGGAGTGTGGAGACACTGGTATGGCATGCAGATGTTGTGTTTGACATTTCATCGAACGTGACCCGTCTGTACTTTTTCTGCCTAGAGTTTTTGATATGGACGTAGTTATCCCTTAGACATGAGATTGTCATGGTAGCTTGCGAGCAACTCACTGTACTTTGGTACTGGACTATCTGGATTTTTAATCCAGGGATGGAAGGTTTCTGGGTATAGTTAAGTACTCGTGTAGCAATGGTCGGATCAAGATGGGATTGACCCCTCCAAAGTGTTTGGAGCAGATATCTTACTGTGTTTCAATTTAGCAAAATCTTGGCCAGGGTAGTCTTTATAAAGTGTTACAGGACTTGTGAGGTTGAGGCACATTATTCATGGACTTTATGGGTTGGGCAGTTTAACTATAAGTCTTCCTGAGCATTGAGGTCAAAGTGATTAATTACAGGGTTTCTGTATCTCCTAGTTCTTGATTGTTGCTCTGCAACTTCGACCTATCCGGACGTCGGGTGTCATTACTAGATGGCAACTTTGACTGGTACTGGAAATGTTCCAGTACTACCGGCTTAGTGTTCGAACCTATGGGATCACACACCATAGGGGTTTCTACTTGATCTAGTGATCGGAGAATGATTGGGAATAGTTCGTGGACTCACAAAGGAAAAGTATTTTTTCCTTACCCTAGTGTCGACACTTGATATTCTTGAAAGTATCGACACTTGTGTAGGTGTCGACACTTGTTGATTTTGCAAGTGTAGACACTTGATGTCACAAAAGTTGTGACATAAAATTTTTTCACTAAAAATTGGTGATGCATGGAGGTGAATTAAGTGATGAGATTACTTGATAGCTCAATTTGATTGAGCTATAAAAATCTGGAATGAATCAAATGGGATTTGATTCAAAATCGGTTTGGGTCCAATTGGGTTGAACCCAATGTATGCACACTTGACCCAATTGATTTCAGTTATGAACTGAAATTAATTGAGATATTAATCTGAATTTAAATAGGTTTAAATTCAATTTTGGGGAGTTATGTAACCTCCCATGACCATAACTTCCCATAACCACCCATAACCCCTCCATAACCACCAATAACTCCCCACTCTCCCTCTCCCTCTCCACCTATATAATGGGCTGAAGTGGGAGGACGAAAAAAACTGATAATTCAGCAAAGAAATGCTGAAAAAATCAAAAGAGAGGAAAGGGAAGAAACTAAGAAAGGTTCTAGGTTTTGTATGGGTGTGAGGACTTTGTAAAAGAGTATGCATATTTGTACTTAGTGATCTGGTCTAAAGATTGAGTGTTTGAGAAGGGTTTCAACATCTTATCCTCCACCTCTTAAGTTTCTTCATTCATTCGGAGAGTCCGGCATCGAAAGAAGAAAAGGAGTTCCGATGAAATCGTTCCACAACAAGCTAGCACTTGGAGTGGAAGTGGATCTTGAAAGAGCCTCGGTGTGAACCGCCTGTAAAGGCCGGACACGTGTGCGGCTAAGCAGAGTTCTTCTACCACCTCCTGGATCTTCCGCAGTGGAGAGCGTCTCCACTTCATATGATGTATAGTTTTACATATAGAGATATGTTGCTTTGAAATATTCATAGCATGAGTTCATGATTTCATAGTTTATATTACTCATTCATGCAAGATTTTGGGCTAAGTAGCATAGAAAAGTTCTAAAAGCATGCTTAAATTAAATGTTAATCTTCTTTATTACGCTTCCGTTGTATATTATTTTAAAAAAGTTTTAAAATAGAAAGCATGCTCGCTACATTTTTCTTTTCAATTGGTATCAGAGCAACAAGGTTGCTCTAGCATGAATGTTTAGTATAAACATTATGAAATCGGTTTAATATCTTGCTAGTACTCGGATTGAGTGCCTCACCAAGCCGTCCGGTCATAGGAGAGAAGTAGGGCTGCAAGACCCTCACTTTCCATTCAAAGGGATCTCCTATGGCGTGTCGGGGTACCATTGTGAAGGACTCATCAAGAAGAAAAAGAAAAGAAAAAGTAAAGATTAAAATATTTTGATCTTTATTATGTTCTAAATCTGAAGTCATAAAATGTTTTAGAAATATTCTAAAGTTAGTTTATGATTGTTATGTTAAATAGTTTAACATAAAATTCAAGTTTAGAAAAGACAAAGTTGGGTTTTCTTGTAAAAATGTTTTATAAAGTTTATTGAAAATGTTTCAATATGATGTATGATTAACTTAATCTAAGTGACTAAATGATCTAGGGATATGATTCTAAGATTTAAGTCATATTCATAACTTTGGATTAAATGGGTTAGCTTGAATTAGGTCATAATTGGGTTAGACCAAAGTTTAGATGAATTGAACTTAATAGAGAATTAACTTAATCAAATATTGAGTTAAGGTTCTTCTCTAGTATCTATCTAATAGTTAGATTGATTGGTCCATACATCTAAATGGACTTAATCTTAGCTTCGTGGTAGGACCCGATTCCTTTGGCTAGTCTAATCGAAATTGGTGAACTAATTGGTGTCTAAGGTAAGTATGGCATTTGATCTATGGTTTTTGGGGCTACCTCTTCCCTGGCCAATGATATTGGTGTCTAAGGAAAGATGGTTAATGGCTTAACCCATAACCTTGATCTCACTTACCTGGCCAATGTGGTCAACCAGATTTGGTTAGTTAGCTCATTGATTCGAGTTAGCCCATGCCAACAAGGTTAATCAGCTTGACTGATTTAGGTGCCCATGGATTTTGTGGTTCATGTAACCCTTTCATTAATATATGAAGTTAGTGGAAGATAATCCATGACTTATCATTTCTCTTCTATCACAACATGTATAAAACCTCTAAATTATTAGGTCCTTAAAAAGATGGAAATTATATGATAATTTTTTGTCTTAGCCTTTCATTAAGATGTTTGGTAATGAGTCCAGTAGTGGGGTGATCATCGGCATATCCACAGATCGGGTGGTCATCATGCTATTGAAATTGCCATTCATTATATGATGGCTTAGTGCAACTTTCTTAACAGGTGGTCAGGTTAGCCGGCCAAAGTCGGGCTTGATCATTTGTTAGCTAGAAGCATTAAGATTAGTCATGTTAATGGTTGGACCTAACCGGGACCTTCTTTAGCAGGTAGCCCAAAGGCCGATTGAAGTGTTCCTGGGGCAAAATAAATTACTTGGAGTTGTTTGGAGAAACAACTAGTTCTGAACCTACCTTTAGATGAGCATGGGTTGGTCGACCAAAGTCGGGCTCATGCATTGTCTATTGGATTCTGGTACCCACTAAGGGATAAGTGTTATTCTTCGGATTGGAGGTAGAGGCTACCAATCTGAATAAAATAGTGGGAGGAGCTTTTAGACAAAAGTCCATGTCTTTAAGTTTTAAATAATTCATATACTAAATAGTCTTGGTTTTCTCCTTTTCAGATAATGTCTACTAATATGTTGCTCCGGTCATTATTAGATAATGACAAGCTCATGGGACCCAACTTGATAGCTGGTATCGAAGACTGAGAATCATTCTCGAGCACGAGCGGATCCTTTATGTATTAACAGATCTGGCACCTGAGGGGCCAACCCCCACCACACATACTGCAGTCAGGGACGCTTATCAAAAGTGGGTCTCTGACCGTACTATGGTGTGGTGCATTATGTTGGCGGCTATGAACGACGATTTCAGTCGTAGATTCGAGGAGGCCCAGCCGGAGGAAATCCTTCAAAAGTTGAAGGAATCTTTTGGTGCCCCAGATGATGCTGAAAGGTACAGGGTTTTCTCTGCCATCTTCAATGCTCGAATGACTGAGGGATCCTCGGTCACTGATCATGTATTGTACATGATCGAGATGATTGAGCACCTGGCTAAACTCGGATATCCTTTCCACGAGCAGCTTGGGAAGGATGCGATTTTGAATTCTTTGCCTCCCCCCTACTTACCTTTTCTAAATCACTATAGATTGACAAGGCCTGTAGTCAACTACCATGAGTTGATGGGGTTGCTGCTGACTTATGAAAAGGATCACCAGCTCTAAAAGAGCTTGGTGAATTTAGTGGGAGGCAGTGCGGCAAGGCGTCGTCCCTTTAAGAAAGGGAAGAAGAATAAGAATAAAAGTAAAATGGTGCAAAGTGCTGGGCCCAGTCAGGCTAAGAAGAGGGCTGACCAGAGTCAGGCAGAATGCTTCTACTGCAAGAAGCCGGGTCATTGGAAGAGGAATTGTTCTGCTTACCTAGCTACATTTGACCCGAACAGGCCAAAGAAGAAGAAGCAGCAAAAAGTTGCTGGACAAGGTATTTATATGATAAATCCTTGTTATTTTTTTATTTGTGATACTACTAACTGGGTATTGGATACTGGTAGTCCTTACCACATTTGCAATACATTGCAGGGACTACAAGTTAGTAGAAGATTCGAGAATGGCGAGAGATTTCTGAATGTGGGGAATGAAAGTCAAGCTCCAGTTCTGACGTTGGGAATTGTCAATCTGTTTTTCGAGTCTTGTAAAGTTGTTCTTAGTGATTGTCACTATTGTCCATCATTCCTTGTAAATATCATCTCTGTAGGCCAGTTGGTCAGTAATGGTTATGAACTGTTAATCAAGAGCGATTTTTGTAAAGTCATTATGAATGATATTGTGGTTATGACTGGACATATTAAGAATGGTATTTACGTTTTATCACAGCCTGTTGGTGTAATGTACATTTCATGCAAATGCCCTAGATTAGATAATGTCAGTGATGCTTATCTCTGGCACTGTAGGCTAGGTCATATAAACAAGAATAGAATCAACAGGTTAGTAGGAGAAGGTCTCTTAAACGTTAGTGATTGTGAATAACTGTCGACCTGTGAATCTTGTTTACTTGGTAAAATGACCAAGTCACCTTTTACTAGAAAAGGTGTACGAGCCGATGACATTTTGTGTCTAGTACATACTGATGTATATGGACCAATAAATGTCGATGCCAAGGGTGGGTATAAATATTTCATTATGTTTACAGACGACCTCTCAATGTACGATTATGTCTTTTTGATGATACATAAGTCTGAATCGTTTGAAATGTTCAAACGGTATCGTAATGAAGTTGAAAAACAAATCGGGAAGCTTATTAAAATCCTTCGATCAGATCGAGGTGGTGAATATCTTTTTGGAGAGTTTTTGACTTATCTTGAAGAGAATGGGATTCTCTCTCAATGGACACCTCCTGGGACGCCCCAGTTAAATGGTATGTCTGAAAGGAGGAATCGGACTCTGTTGGACATGGTCCGATCCATGATGGGGTTTGCAACTCTGTCAACTTCCTTTTGGGGGTATGCTTTGGAGTCAGCATGTTATCTTCTAAATAGAGTTCCGAGTAAGTCTATTAACAAAACTCCATATGAGATATGGAATGGGCGTAAGCCGACTCTTTCACACCTTCGGGTTTGGGGATGTCCGGCTTATGTCAAGCATTTGGAGACAGATAAACTTGGACCTAGGTCTGACAGGTGCCTCTTTGTTGGATATCCTAAAGAGTCTAAGGGTTATTTCTTCTATATGCCTGAGGAACAAAAGTTGTTCGTCAGTCTTAGAGCTACCTTTTTGGAAAGGTAGTACCTTACTGAAGGTGCTCAAGCTGCCAAGGTTGAGCTTAATGAAGTTCAACAGATAGAAGAACCAAATCACTCAAGGATTGCTATAAAAACCGTTATGATAAGATCAAACCCTGAGCCTATTGACCAGTCATTAAGGAGATCTGGTAGAGTACCGTGTCAACCGGACAGATACTACGGTTTTCTGGTCCAGGACGGTGATCTCGTTGAGCTCGATGAGAACAACGAGGATCCGATCACCTATATGGACGCGATGCAGAGGTCTGGTTCTGAATTGTGGCTAGGAGCCATGAAATTCGAAATGGAGTCCATGAAAATCAACCAAGTATGGACTTTGGTTGATCCACCTGAAGGGGTAAAACCCATTGGGTGCAAATGGGTCTTCAAAAGGAAACGGGGCGCAGATGGATAGGTAGAGACCTATAAAGCCCATCTAGTTGCCAAGGGATATCGTCAACATTATGGTATTGACTATGACGAGACGTTTTTTTCCTGTGGCAATGCTCAAGTCCATTCGGATTATGCTTGCCTTAGCTGCATATCTGGACTATGAAATCTGGCAAATGGATGTCCGAATAGCTTTCCTAAATGGTGAGCTAGATGAGGAGGTGTATATGATACAACCTGAAGGGTTCACATCCACAGATGAGTCTAAGGTATGTACGCTTAGTAGGTCCATCTATGGACTAAAGCAGGCATCTCGAAGTTGGAACATGCGTTTTGATAAGTATATCAAGACGTATGGTTTTGTTAGGAACAGAGAAGAACCCTGTATATATAAGTGAGAAAATGGTTCTGTAGTTGTATTTCTTGTACTGTATGTGGATGACATTCTCTTAATCGGGAATGACATCCCTGCATTACAGAGAATAAAGGTTTGGTTGTCATCCCAATTTTCTATGAAAGACTTGGGTGAGGCTTCTTTCATACTAGGTATGAAGATCTATAGGGATAGATCAAGGAAGCTTCTGGGTTTGTCCCAGTCTACGTACATTGATACCGTGCTGAAAAGGTTCAGCATGGAGAATTACAAGAAAGGCTATCTTCCGATAAGCCATGAAATTTCTCTTTCCAAGAAGGATTGTCCGACAACTCCTGAGGAAAGAGAGCGTATGAGTAGGATTCCTTATGCTTCGGCAGTAAGGTCCATCATGTACGCCATGACATGTACTAGACCAGACGTGGCATACTCATTAAGAGTAGTGAGTCGATACTAGTCTGACCCAGGTGAAGCACACTGGAAGGTTGCAAAGACCATCCTGAAGTATTTGCGAAATACCAAGGACCAGTGGCTTCTTTTTGGAGGACCTGACTTGAAACTTGTGGGGTACACTTACTCCAGTTTCCAGTCAGATAGGAATGATAGCAAGAGTGTGTCTGGCTTTGTTTTTATCCTGAATGGTGGAGCTATCTACTGGAAGAGTTCCAAGCAACATACTGTAGCAGACTCTGTATGCGAAGCAGAATATATTGCAGCATCTGATGCAGCAAAGAAAGCTGTTTGGTTGCAGAAATTTCTTGGTGAGCTGGGAGTGGCACCTTCCCTAGATGGTCCTATTCCAGTGTACTATGACAGCACTAGAGCCATTGCTCAAGCCAAAGAGCCGAAGTCCCATCAGCATACCAAGCATATTCTGCGCCGGTTTCATCTTGTGCGAGAAATCGTGGAGCGAGGTGACATCGACCTTCTGAAGATCGACGGAAAGGAGAACCTAGCTGACCCCTTCACTAAAGCCATTGGAATTCAAGAACTCAATGATTGTAAATAAAAGATGGGTATACGATACTGTTCTGATTGGCTTTAGTCCAAGTGGGAGTTGTTGGAAAATATATCCCAAAGCCAATTGTTTACTGTAGATAGTTGTATATTTGATGTAATTATATATGAATTATATTATTGAATAAAATGTTTATTCTGGCAGTTCATCACTATTTCATCTTTCTGTAATGAGTTCTTGTGTGATGAAGTCCTTAGGACCATTTGTATGTGATATAGAGAGGATATACATATAGTCCTAAAATTGTTCACGATTAAATGATATACTTATTTCAGGACAATAGTATATCAAGTATAGATCGTTGTGTGCCATAGTCGTTGGTTGTCCTCTTAACCAAGGAGTGTGGAGACACTGGTATGGCATGCAGATGTTGTGTTTGACATTTCATCGAACGTGACCCGTCTGTACTTTTTCTGCCTAGAGTTTTTGATATGGACGTAGTTATCTCTCAGACATGAGATCGTCATGGTAGCTTGCGAGCAACTCACTGTACTTTGGTGCTGGACTATCTGGATTTCTAATCTAGGGATAGAAGGTTTCTAGGTGCAGTTAAGTACTCGTGTAGCAATGGTCGGATCAAGATGGGATTGACCCCTCCAAAGTATTTAGAGCAGATATCTTACTGTATTTCAATTTAGCAAAATCTTGGCCAGGATAGTCTCTGTAAAGTGTTACAGGACTTGTGAGGTTGAGGCACATTATTCATGGACTTTATGGGTTGGGCAATTTAACCCTAAGTCTTCCCGAGCATTGAGGTCAAAGGGATTAATTACAGGGTTTCTGTATCTCCTAGTTCTTGATTGTTGTTCTGTAACTTCGACTATCCGGACGTCGGGTGTCATTGCTAGATGGCGACTTTGACTGGTACTGAAAATGTTCCAGTGCTACCGGCTTAGTATTCGAACCTATGGGGTCACACACCATAGGGATTTCTACTTGATCTAGTGATCGGAGAACAATTGGGAATAGTTCGTGGACTCACAAAGGAAAAGTATTTTTTTCTTACCCTGGTGTCGACACTTGATATTCTTGAAAGTGTCGACACTTGTGTAGGTGTCGACACTTGTTGATTTCGCAAGTGTAGACACTTGATGTCACAAAAGTTGTGACATAAAATTTTTTCACTAAAAGTTGGTGATGCATGGAGATGAATTAAGTAATGAGATTACTTGATAGCCCAATTTGATTGAGCTATAAAAATTTGGAACGAATCAAATGGGATTTGGTTCAAAATCGGTTTGGGTCCAATTGGGTTGAACCCAATGTATGCACACTTGACCCAATTGATTCCAGCTATGAACTGAAATTAATTGAGACATTAATCTGAATTTAAATAGGTTTAAATTCAGTTTTGGGGAGTTATGTAACCTCCCATGACCATAACTTCCCATAACCACCCATAACCCCTCCATAACTACCCATAACTCCCCACTCTCCCTCTCCCTCTCCACCTATATAATGGGTTGAAATGGGAGGATGAAAAAAACTGATAATTCAGCAAAGAAATGCTGGAAAAATCAAAAGGGAGGAAAGGGAAGAAACTAAGAAAGGTTCTAGGTTTTGTATGGGTGTGAGGACTTTGGAAAAGAGTATGCATATTTGTACCTAATGATCTAGGTCTAGGGATTGAGTGTTTGGGAAGGGTTTCAACATCTAATCCTCCACCTCTTGAGTTTCTTCATTCATTCGGAGAGTCCGGCATCGAAAGAAGAAAAGGAGTCACAATCAAATCGTTCCACAACAAGCTAGCACTTGGAGTGAAAGTGGATCTTGAAAGAGCCCCGGTGTGAACCACCTATAGAGGCCGGACATGTGTGCGGCTAAGCAGAGTTCTTCTACCTCCTCCTGGATCTTCCGCAGCGGAGAGCGTCTCCACTTCATACGAGGTATGGTTTTACATATAGAGATATGTTGCTTTGAAATGTTCATAGCATGAGTTCATGATTTCATAGTTTATATTACTCATTCATGCAAGATCTTGGTCTAAGTAGCATAGAAAAGTTCTAAAAGCATGCTTAGATTAAATGTTAATCTTCTTTATTATGCTTCCGCTGTATATTATTTTGAAAAAATTTTAAAATAAAAGCATGCTCGCTACGTTTTTCCTTTCAAAAATCTGACCACTAGTGGTTAGTATATTATCAATCTTGAGATTACCAATCATGGACTGGAGCGTGACCGTGATTAGTCCAAAACTTTAAAAGATAATAGTGGTTAATTCGGATCATATTTTTGAGATGTAGATAATAAGAGATAAAATAATAATTAAGTAAAAAGAAAGATTTACTTAATAACATACGTGATATTTTACTTTTGAATGATATGGATATTTGGTATTAATTGATACATTTTTTTATATATATTAATATTAAATTATCTTATTACTTCATATGAGATTTTGATATTTATATTCTATTTAATATTATTTATTATTATTTTTAAATTATATTATATTATAATGGTATGAGTGTGTGGGGATTCTTATTAGGCTGCAAAGCTCATATCCTTTCTTTTTTCTAGAGTTATAGGATATTCAATGGAATCATAAGTGAAAAAATGAAAATATAGAAAATCATTGATACCAATCGAACGATTGAAGAATGATAAAATTTGTAATTATATGAATTATATTTTTTTAAATTAGATATTTTGTTATGAATTGTGATCAGTAGTATTCTTGGAAATTGAAGTTGTAATGAATTTTTTTTAAGGCCTTACATGATCTCTAGAGTATATTCTAGGATTCATACAGTCGATTGCATAGCTAGCCCTAGTGCTGGGTTGGAGAGTGATAGAATGGTGTCAGAGCTTAGATGATGATCACTTGGAACTATAATATAAATGATTAGGGCATGACATGAATAATATCGAAAATTAAATTATGATCATTAAAGATTATAACTTAAGTAATATTTGTAATTATATGAATTATATTTTTTTATATTAAATATTTTGTTATGAATTGTGATCAATAGTATTCTTAGAAATTGAAGTTATAATAATTTTTTTAAAGATCTTGCATGATCTTTGGGGTGTATTATAGGGTTCATGCAGCTGGTTGCATGGCCGACCCTAGTGCTGAGTTCGGGACTTGACAGAATGATATCAGAACTTAGATTATGATCACTTGGAACTGTGATATAAGTGATTAGAACATAATATGAATGATATCAAAAGTTAAGTTATGATTATTAAGGTCTATGACTTAAGTGATATTTGAACTTAAGATAATGATGATATGATAAAGATAACAAAAAAAGATTTAAATTTTAAATTTTAGATCATTAGGCATTATGATACAAGATGTGTATGAAGTTTGATATATTATGAGTGCAAAAGAGCTATGTGATATTGTCTTTGATCTTAAAGGCGAGGTTGACCTACGATAAGTATAAAAGAACTAAATAATTTATATCTCTTGATCATGATACATGAAAGTTTGATTTGGAGTGTGATATGTGTTAACCTTTAAATATAGATTGTTATGTAGATAGGCTATATTGTGTCATATATAATTGTTCAATTGCTATTAGATGACTTTGAAATCCTAAATTAGATATGGATGCAAATCATGTACTATAACCTTTTAATTTTGTTATTAATTATTTGATTTCGAGTTTTGGATTTATTGGCAATCTGTTTAAAGAGTGACCTAAGTCTCATGATTTTAGAGTCGAATAATTCTTCATGGACTAAGCTTATATATAAATTTTGAATGAAACTAGCATATTGAGAAAAATTTATTTACGATGTTACGAATACATATAATTTTCTATTGGTGGATTAGGTTTTATCGTAAGAACATGAAGACCTGCATCTTAATGAAACCTTTGATAATTTAATTATTATTTTTGGATCGAATCACTTGATCTTTCTAATATTGGTAGAAATTATTGAATGTATTAAATTCTAAGCCAAGGTTAAGGTTTATAACCAATTCATGTTATATTGGATGGAAAAATTGATTTTCGTAGACTTTTATGAGTTTAACTTAAGGGATTGGATTTCAAGCGTGTTAGTTTATTAATGCTAAAGGTTGCGATAAAGAAAGTTTTATGTGAATAGCTGAGTTGATTTTATTTATAGGGATATCGACTCAAGATTTTCTAATTTGTTAGAGTTCAGAGCTAATCTTTTAAAAAGAGAGGAAAGTTTGGAAATTATCTAATTGGTTATCTTTTAATTGTTCTAAATTTATGGAGTTCTAGAAAGATGGTGAAATTATATAAGGGCTTTAAATATAAAAAGTTGATCAAAGTTTAATTTTGATATGATATGCTCAAGACCTAGTAAGGATAATAAAATTTAATAGTTTTGGTCTTAGTTTATTTAAAATATTTGATGGTTGGATTTTACATAGATTCTAATGTAAAGTGACATCTTTATCAGAAATTTATCTAATGAAATTAGGTGGTCTAATAAATTTATATCAGAGTGCACAGTGAAAGTATTGTGATTTAAGTTATTTTAAAGATAGTTAAAACCTCTTAATTCTTTGATCCAAAAGTTATTGAGATGCAAAACTTGTTCTAGTGAAGAAAGACTTTAATGATAAGGAGAATGAAATGTCATTGATCCTTAGCTAATCTAGATGTGGCAATGTAACTTTCATTTATAAGTTCTTTTATTGTAGGCTATACTAAAAAGAATTTTGGATATCTCAAATTTTTTGATTTGTAGTTAAAGGATTAATGTACCCTTAATTAGATTCGAATTTGGAATATAATGATATAGATCTTCTTCTAGTTCCTATATTATTACTTTATGCATTTGAAAAAGAATTTAAGGTTTTTCCTAGATAAAGTCCAACTATTAAATTATTAAAAATATTAAGAGAAAAAAAGGATACTAAGGACCATAGCTAGTGTTTAATGCTTGAGCCTTCTTCTATTTTTGCGAAGAGCAGATTGGATGGATTATAATTTTTATATAGAATTAATCAAGAGTAATAAATTTTATGGATAAAAACTTATGTATTTTAATTTGAAGTTGAGACATTAATATTCATTTGAAAGAGATTAAGAGAATTCACCATGTATTTAGATGTTAAAGATCAAAATGGAGATATCATATAATTTTGTTATTGTTAAGGTCTTATAAAGAAAGCATTCTAAGAGAAGGATTATCTAAAAGCTCGATGATGATATTAAGATTGGATATTTTTAAAGTCTAGGCCATCATGATTTTCTTGTAAAATTAATCAAGGGTAATTAATTATATTGATATCAAAATATTAGTATTATTTTGGAAGAAGTTAAGAGAATTCGATATGTATTATAGATGGAAAAGATCTAGTTTTGATTATTATATAATTTTATTATGTTAAAATGTTAAAAATAAGTATTCTAAGATGCAGACTAATTAGGAGATTGAGAATGACATGAGTATTAGCTACTTTCAAAATTTAAAACTCAATCAAGCTAATTTCAAGAACGAAATTATTTTAAGAAATGAGAATATAATATCCCAGCTCGTTATCTTAGCCCACTAATCGAATAGAGCCAAAAAAGGTTCAGCATGAATTTAAAAGCATCATAAAAAATAATGGAACGGAGACTCCAGGAGTCTTCTTCCTTGAATAAACTCTCGATCAAAGTCTTAAAATGGAGGCTAGGAAGGAGTCTAAGTCCCCCCTTCTACCCTACTTAAGATCCTTGATCTTTGCTTTTGAACTTGACTTTGGATTCTGAAGGATTGAGGTAGAAAATCTTACCCATTTGCTTGATAGTTTCTGCCACTACCATAGCCGAGCGCCACCATAAATCCAGGTACAAGGTCAAGAATTCTTAGTGAGTTTCTTTCATCATCTTTCTCGATGTTTGGAAGCCTTAATTTTGACCAGCAATCGTTGGATTACTTGTAGAAGATCGAATCCTTATTTTTTTCAATAAGTTTTTTCTTGGATTTTGGCAACGCCTGTCGCTGTTGATCGCTGGATGGGGTAGTAGTGGCTGTGCCATCATGGGCTAGCCACCCTCCTCCAAGCAAAAAACCCCAGGTCTTGGGAGAATGAACGGGGAGCACAGATCCCCTGTTGTGCTGAGTAGAAGAAGGAGAGGGAAGGAAAAAAAAAGAAAAAGAAGAGAAGAAGAAAAGAAAAAGAAAAAAAAAGGAAAATCTCTTTCTTCCCTCTCTCCTATCTTTCTCTCTCCAAGATTAGTGATATATTGACTTCTCTCTATAATATTTTCTCTCTAGTTTTCTTTATACTTTCTCTCTCTAAAAAAACTCTTTCTTCTAGAGATTATGGAAGTTGTGAAGTTGGGATAAAGGATCGATGTGTGGACCTTGATAAATTCTGATAAAGAGTTCTAGATCAATAATTATTACATTATAAAATTTAATTATTAATATTAAGATTATTATATTGGAGGATAATTTTTTGAACGGAGGATGTCAAGCGAGTCCCTTAGCACATAGGTTGAGGATCCGGATACGGATTGGTATCTGGCATATTAATCTATCACCAGTAGAGGTAAGGGTTCTTGGACGCGATCATCAGTTTATATACATATTTTTACATTATATGATTTGATCAATGGACACGATAATTAGTATGTATGATTATTTATGCACTGCATAACTTTAATTTCTTATGATGTATATTTATTTTATAAATTATCAATATTATTATTTATAGCTTTTGTATAATATGTTTATATCAGTATGATTATTTTTCAGATGATTTGAATTATTATCTGCTATTAAAAATTTTAAAAAGAATATAATTTAATAATATGTTGAGATTTTATAAATTGATAATCAAGAAAATGGTGTTTGGACTAGCCACGCTAAATAGAGAATAGTTGAGCCATGGGCGAAAATAGATAGGATCGCCAAGCCATGAATGGATAATATATGGGATTGCTTAGCCACGGATAGATAATACGTGGGATCATCGAGCCATGAGCAGATAATACATAGGATCGTCGAGTCATAAGCAGATAATACGTGGAATAACCTGGCCATAGATAATTAGTATATGGTCGATTATGAGATTGCCAATCATGGGCTGGAGCATGACCATGATTAATCCAAAATCCTTAAAGAACAATAGTTGATCCCAATCTTGTTAATGAGACCTAGACAATAAGAGAAAAAATAATAATTAAGTAAAATGGAAGATTTTACTTAATAACATATGTGGTGTTTCACTTTTGAATGAGATGGATGTTTGGTATTAATTGACGCATATTTTTGTATATATTAATATTAAATTATCTTGATTACTTAACATGATATTTTGAAATTTATGTTCTATTTAATACTATTTATTATTATTTTTGAATTATATTATATTATACTGATATAAATGTGTGGAGATTTTTACTGGGATGCAAAGCTTATACTTCTATTTTCTTTTTTTTCAGAGTTGCAGGATGTTCGATAGATTTATGACTGAAAGGATAAAAATATAGAGAGTCATTGATACCAATCGGACGATTGAAGAATGATCAAATATGTAATTATATAAATTATAATTTTTATATTAGATATTTTGTTATAAATTGATCAACAATATTCTTAAAAATTAAAATTGTAATGATTTTTTTTTAAAGATCTTGTATGATCTTTAGGACGTATTTTAGGATTCGCGTAGTCGGTTGCGTGGCCGATTCTAGTACTAGATTCGAGACATGACAAAAAAAAATTTTTACTCTCCAAAATCTAAACAAATTTAAAAAGTACAATAAATTTGGTATAGTTGCCCTCGCAGGCCCCCATTCTAACATGATAGAGTGCAATAGGAAGGCCCCAAATACAAAATAAGGGCTACCCGCAGCAAAACAAAGGAACTCTCCCCCCCACCCCAAAAAAAAAATTAAAAAAAGAAGGCATGGGAACTTGGTACAAGCAAGACAACGGTGAAAGTAATACAAAGGAAGTGCTGCTGATTATAATGAATCATGTTCACTTGGCTGACGCTAGTGGTAGTTAGATTGATGTACTCATCTTTAGATGAGAAACGGCTACGGAAAATTAATATACATCGTGTATCGAATATTTTCTGGCTGAAATTGGGAGACCATCTGGGAATGGCCGTGCCCGAGATCTAACTCCTCCCTCTTATTGGTGATACATAAAGGTGATGCACTGGGCAGAACCAAATAGCAAAACGGCCAGCGAAGCTTGAACCGCACCCCCCCCCCCCCCCCCCCCCCAGCCCCCAACCCACCAAAATTTTTGCTAATTTACAGCAATCGAAAAGCCAGAAAGGGACCACCTTCTACAACTAACGTTCACTTGTAGTTGCAGATATTAATCAACCGCACCATCATTTTTTGAATTATACTAGTCAAGAAAAAAACTATAAAATGCCAACAACTAAGATCTTAGCAAGTTGGCATCCACCTCTCTACTCAAGAGAGCTCTTATTCAAAATTTTGTGATGTAGAAAAATAGTATATTTTTTGAAAAAAAAATTATGAAGCGCACATCATACTACAAATATCACGTCGTCCATAAATCTTTAAGCTTGTATATCTTTCCTGATTCAATGATAGTTTGGACAGCCTCGTGGTCAATTTATGCTTGATCTGTCACTGCCACTTCTATGCTTGGTTGATTAATAACTTGAGCCTTAAACTGAGATTTAAACTTGGTTATTTTTTCTTGATTACCGAACAAGTTTGACCGTCCCTTTTTTTTTTTTTTTTTTGGTTAAATAAAAAGAGAGGGAGGAGTTAGATCCCGGTGTGGCCACTCCCAGATGGTCTCCCAATTTCAGCTAAAAAATGTTCGATACACGGTGTATATTAATTTTTCGCAGCCATTCTTCATTCGAATGTGAGTATGTCATCCTGATTATCACTGGCATCGGCTGAATAAATATAATTTATTATATATATCCTTGATTTTTTTACTATCATCAATTAACAGGATACCAGGATTATGTTATTAGTGGCCGTGCCTTTTTATGAAGGCAAGCCCATTCTGTTCAACTGACTCGTATGCTAGATTGTTTAAACAACATATTTATGTTTCATGTAATTTATACCAGCTACAAATAAAGCAAGAAAGAAAAGTTAAATATTTATCTATTCTGAAGTGACTCAGCAAATCAAGTGCTTTCCCCGTGACGGTTCAGTAACCCTATCTCACAAGAAATAAAGAAATAATAGAGCTGCTGCATAGCATCGATCCGTCGGAGAGAGAGAGAGAGAGAGAGCATAGCCCCAACAAACAAAAATAAAAAAATAAAAATTTCAGTTCTAAACAAGAGCATAATTACAATCAACAAATGGCCAACTGATGAGAAAGATCACTGCCCCAAGTGAAACTAAAATTGCTTATAGAGCTCAGTGTTAAGGTAGATTTATTTTTGTATCGATGCGGTCTTAGCTAGACCTACCAAAAATATTAAAATATAAATGTTTAAAGATCTAGTTGATGCGTGTAAAATACACGCCACATCAAGTCTTTTATTAATTAAACAACCTCATACGGTAGTCCATTTAGGCCGGCAGTTTAAAATGCATGGTTCAACTTACCTTTCCGATCATAAATCTAGTAGTATCAAGAGAAAAAAAAAAAAAGGTTGAGAAGGTTGAGTGTAACCCTCAGTTTAACTATACATCATCCTATTTAGTTGAAATCATTTTTTAATAAAAAAAAAAAGTAATAAAAATATAGCCGACTCATCAAAACTTCAGTTGCTAGCCAAAATAAAGATGAAATTAAGTTTCCCTCCATTTGGAGGGAGAAATTAATTATTGCATGAACTAGGTCCAAGTGGACGAGGACAAATCTTGGAGCATATGAAGCGGATAATACACGATCAAGAATTGGTGAAATACAAGGGATGATGGCGATTTGGCGCGGTCCATTTGTACCTGGTCCAAGTCATAATTAATCAGACGTCTGGAGGAATCTCTTCCAGCTTTCATTTGTAGAGGATCAGTAACCAAATACACTGCACCTCAGAAAGGAAAATAAAAAATATATCTGCCCACAAGAAATTAACCTACGATCGATGTATTACTTCGACTCTCAAGTTTCACCCTGGCACGGCCCGAGGGGTGAGACCTCACCTATCTAGCGGGCCCACCGGAACTAGAACCAACCATGTCAGCTTATAAACCTGAACGAAGAAGACAGTACTTTAATTTGCCCTAAAATATAAAGTAGACAGTAAAGCCGCTAAACCGCATACAGTTAGACTTTAGCTAAATGCGACATCGATTAAAAATTTAAATCAAAGAAGACAAGAAGAAAGAGAAGTTGGACAATACTAATTGAAAAAGCCGTTCAGGTATTCCTCGCATACGCATCCCACCCGCACCTCAAAAACCATGAAGTGCCGACGAAAAGCTAGCAGTTACCTTGTAACCAAAAAAAAAAAAAAAAAAAATGAAAAAGAAAAAGAGCTAACAGTTACAGCAAATAGTGACGTTCTCGCCACCCCTAAATCAAACCGATCACAAACTTATCACGTGATTCCAGAGTGCCTTTGCATGGTTTAAGGCTTTCAAGCTTGCAACGTCGACTTTATAGCCTGCCTTCTTAATTGCTATTTAGCACCGTTCTCCCACTCTCTAATTGTTCAGCCACGCAATGAAGGGATACTCAAAACTCTCTCTCCCATGTATCCAATCTCTCGTCCTATCTTCTCTGGTTCTTCTTCTTGGTACATTAAGGATGGCTAAACCAAGCCTGGATGAAGAACGAGCTATCTATCTGGTCCTGATGGATGGCGAACCCGTGGCATTTCGACAAGGAGCGACACCACCTAGACAGCACAATCGGTTCCAACCTGCTGAATGGTAGCAAGCTAGCGTAAAAAAATCATTCACATGCAGTAAAACGTACGTTTTAGTAAATTTAGTTTCGATGTCCGACTCGGTGCATGTGTGTTTGACTCAGTGAGTCATGCAAGACTCATGCGACGCGTTTGGTCAAGTCCCACGACCAGCTTCTCCAGAGCAACTTAGATGCTGGATCTTACACCAAACTCTACAGCTTCCACCACCTTGTCAATGGCTTTGCTGTACACACCACTCCATCCCAAGTGAAGCCCATAAATTAACCACCTATTAATTAATTTGCATATATATATGTATATATATATATATATATTAACTCGTTAAATGGTGCAAGTAGCTAGGATATAAAATTTTTATGAACATGGATCCAGGCAAAGAGACTTGAATTGGCTCCTGGAGTGCTGCGGATAGAGAAAGATAGGGGCGCAAAGCTAATGACCACCTACACACCTCACTTACTTGGACTACCGGAAGGAATATGGACCCAAGAAGGGGGTGAGAAGCATGCAGGAGAAGGAATAACGATCGGAGTCATCGACACGGGCATCGATCCCACACACCCAAGTTTTGCTTACAACCCTTTGGACGCATATGAAGTGGATCGGAGCACCCTGTTCTCCGACGGTGCTTGTCAACTGGGTCCACACTTTCCTGTGGGTTCGTGTAACGGTAAGATAGTGTCAGCAAGGTACTTCTCGGCGGGTGCTGCAGCAGCTCTTCCTCTAAATGCTTCAAAAGACTTGTCTCCCTTTGATCAGATTGGACATGGAAGGCAAGTAGTGATGATGCACTCGATACAAGGCAAAGTTTTAATTTCTATATATTAACGTAATAATCGAGACCGATCATAAGCTAAAAGCTAGTGAGGATTTTGTACGTGCTGTTCAGTCATGTCGCTTCGATTGCTGCTGGAAACTGGGGAGTTCCAGTGGTGGTGAATGGCTTCATGTACGGGTCTGCAAGTGGAATGGCCCCCCGAGCAAGGCAAGATCAGTAGTAATTAATTTTGTTTAACTTTTTCTATTTAATTTGGATAAAAGAGCTACTCGATATAATCGTAGATTCTTACAGAAGGGTAGAAGATATATGCTTGGATAGCAGTCTATGTTATAATGAGTTATCAGTGTTTGTAAACAGACTGGCCATTTATAAGGCTATATATCCTGAAGGAGGAACCATTGCCGACTTGATTTCTGCAATAGATCAAGTAAGCTAGCATCGATCCTTTGATATATGTACTCTGTTATTAATTATATGATTGCTCTATTAATTATAATTTTAATTATTATAACCATATCTGCTATATATCTCATTGTTACATGCATCAAGTCCCTGTACTTAATTCTATTTAGTTACTAATTAGCGTTTCTTTTAATGATATTATAGGCAGCTCAGGATAGGGTAGATGTGATAGTTCTGTCTGTCGGGCCAAATGAACCACCGGAGGTTACGCCAACTTTTTTGAGCGTATTTGACATCTCTTTGTTATTTGCAAGGAGGGCTGGCCAGTTCGTGGTTCAAGCTGCCGGGAATAAAGGCCCCGGAGAAGCTAGTGTCGTGTCCTTTAGTCCTTGGACAATGGGAGTTGCCGCCAGCACCACTGGCAGAAGTTACAACCCTACCCTTATCATGGGTGACGGTCGCCAGCTCCATGGTGTTGGCTTGGCAGGCACGTTTTCCTACAAACAAAATCGAAGATTAGTTTTCATTAATTACATCCACCATCATAACATTCTGGTCCGCATGCACCCCATGCATGGATGAGGTCTCATCAAGTTTTCTTTTATTTTTTTGAGAAACTTATCTCATTCTAGTTAATTTGTCCATTTACTGAAGTATAAGCTGCGTAGGCTAAACATTTGCATCACTGTTTTAATGGTAATTAAGTTCTTTGATTCGTGGTATCAAATTTCTAGAAGAAATTTACTTCCTAAAGACTTTCAGGTAATAATAGATACTTTTTTTTTTTTTTTTCCCCTCACCATGTGGATAAGTTTAAAAGTAACGTTCATTGTCAAATTTTCTTTACTCTTATTGGCACAAAATCTGTTCAGAGTTCAGACTATAATTTCGATCAAGCAATCTCTCATGTCAATAGAAGTTCTCAAAATGCTTAATTAGCTATGATCACTCTAACCTTATAGTTTGGTGATGAGCTGTGAGCGAACCAAACATACTATAATTAAAGCTTCTTCTTTTCAATTTTTTTGGAGAAATTCATCCCTATATCAACAATATGGAAGGTTTGCCAGATCCTTAATTGCCGAGCGATAGAATTTCAGGAGATAAGCATGATACTTGTCCAAACCCCAAAGTTTTGTCCTTTTTCTAACCATGCCAGTTTGCACAACATCTTCCTTTTGGCATTAGCTTTAGCCCTGTTTAAGCTTGCACAAATATGACAACAATTAATATTGCCTATCTTTGTTCTAATCGTTAGCACCAACTCCTGGAGATGGGCTCTTCCAATTTAAGCTGGTGTCGGCTAAAGATGCTGCATTAGTAAATGGTAGCCACCCTGCATCAATCCTGCTAAATGTGGAGGATTGCCAGCATCCGGAGGCACTGCGGCGCGAGGTGGTGCTCGGCAACATGGTCATATGCTCATTCTCAGAATCTTTTCTCAATGGAACCTCGACCGTCACCGCCATCCTCAAAAGTGCAAAGGCCCTTGGATTTATCGGTTTCATCCTTGTCGCTAATCCTCGGTATGGAGATTTCATTGCAGAGCCACTTCCCTTTACCATTCCGGGCATCATGATCCCCCGAGTAGCCGATGCACAGGTCAGTCCATTTGTTTCCATTTAATCGAACTCGGGAAGTATTTGGATGTCTACCACATATATAATATTGTTCTTTTGGATGACAAGTTGCATGCTATGACTTTATAATATCAGGATATATGTTTGGTTGTGATCAAATTGGATAAGTTAAAAGTTCTGATATCATGAAATCGAATAAATATGAGAGCTTAAATTTTGAAAATAATTAATTTTTTAAATATTTTTTGTAGTTCTAAAATTGAGATTTTTTAAGGAGATGCTTGGTGTTCAAGCAAGATTAACTTTGAACATGATAAAAATCCTAAAACAAAAAAGAGCAGCGGTAGCTTATATGCGATTGGAAAACTCCATTTAAAGTAGAATGATTTAATATTGGAAACTAATCTGATCGGTAGCTCGGGTAATCAAAGAGTACTGATGGACTATATAACTTTCAATCTAGTCAATGGAATTAGATCGAATAAATGACCCGTGAAAAAAAAAAATGAAAGGTATCTAAGCAAAACCCAGTAAAATATTTTCTTGTTATTTATTTATTTTTTTGATAAACAAAAAGGATATGGAGGGATAAAATTAGTCACTAAGATGGTGGCTAATAGAACGAGAATAAAGAGTAAGACCTTGATTTCTTACTCAAATCGGTCATCGATTCTAAAAAATTTTTTGGATTTAATCAAGTCATCCACGAGATCCTATAAAATCTCTACCAACCGAGCTTCCATGAAAATCTTTTTTTTATTTTAACGAGCAATAACCTTCATAAAATCGGTACGTATTTAAAACTACAAAACTTTTGAATTTAGACAACCAGTAAAATCAAATTTTATTTTTTATTTTTTACTTGAAAAATTCTAAAGTCAGCCTTAGCAACCATTCGACATATTACTCAAAAAAATAAAAGTTGTGTATCCTAAAAACTAAAGGTTGGAAGCAAAAACTTGATGACAGATCCTTTGGGAGTACTATGAGAAGCACACGTACAGAGACCCCAGAGGAGCAGTCATCAGCTACGGTGGTAGCGCAGCAATCGGGGAAGGCAGAGACGCTGCGTTCACTGACCCAGCACCCATCGTTGCAAGGTTCTCATCGAGAGGGCCGGACGTCATCGACAACAAAAAGAATCCGGCCGATGTGCTGAAGCCGGACATCCTCGCTCCAGGACAGCAGATATGGGCCTCTTGGAGCCCTACCGGTGCACTCGATCCCATACTCTCCGGCAACCATTTCGCGTTGCTGTCAGGGACGAGCATGGCGACGCCTCACGTCGCCGGCGTGGCGGCGCTCGTCAAGCAAGCCTACCCATCATGGACGCCATCTATGATCGCCTCTGCCATGTCCACCACCGCCAAGAAACACGATGACCGTGGGCGGCCTATCATGTCCCAAGGTCCCGAGCTCTACTTTTTGTATCCCTCCACTCCGTTTGACCACGGTGCTGGTTTTATCAATCCTTCAGCTGCCCTGGACCCGGGCCTCGTCTTCGCATCAGGTAATTCACCATGCTACCAGCTACTGGATTCTATATATATATCAATCATGGAGAGGTTTTTAAATCAGAGCCATTAATAAAATTTATTTTATAAAAAAATAATGACACAAAAGCATAAAGTTTTAATACCTGTCATGCGCTTCGTGCTCGGATCCCCTGCAGTGCACCACACCGTTCCTTGCACGGTGACGGCCGTACATCGACCCGGAACGTACGAAGCATGCCGTGCATGCACGGCCGTCCATTACTCGGATGCGTTATAGTGTACTGTAGTACATCATACCGTGTGATGTATTGCGTGCACCATCCATCGTATGATGAACGGCCGCGTATCGATTGGAACGTGCGATCCATGCTCGTGCACCGCAGGGAACGAGCTCATGCACTCCTGGAATGATATGTAGCGTAAAAGGATTATCGTGTGGTTCACGGCAAGTGGTATAAATTGCCATCCCCCCACAACTGCTCTCCAGAAACCTTTCAGATCGAAACAGGGTTGGGATTCCTGCCATTTCTTTGCAACGGCTGTTACTATGATATAACAACTGTTTTGTTACAAAATAATAAATGTCATTCAATATTTTCACTTTATATTTATTTTTTTGTGATTTCGAACGTTATTTTAATTATCCTAAAACAAATATAATTGAAGTGCTAATTTTCCTGTTTGAACTCAAAATCTGTTAGGAAGGTTACAGGTAGTCTAACATAGGAGACCTACATATATAGATTTTCAAACACAATTTTGATTTAAATATATATATTAGTCATTAGGTTCTGAACCCACTTATATATATTTCAATCTTATCTCCATTTCATATGCCTATATTATATTCTTTCTTCCATCTCTAAATTAAACTTGATTATTATTCAAAAACTTAAGATATTAGATTTGATCATGATCGAATAATTAATCCTTCCTTCTTAAACTATTTATTCCAAGGAACTATAAACATTCCATTTGACCAACTAGTATATGTAAATCTCATGATCGGGGACAAAATTATCTTATATATTCATGAACGGATTTAAATCCATCATTACAATACAATCATCAACACCATGCCATTTTACATGAAAGGTGAAAAAAAAATCTCACAGAACAATAACAAATTAACTATATATAGGAACTTCCTAACTCCAATTTTTCAGTACAGTTTCTCATAATTATTTGCTATTATGTTATTACAAAGTTTTTTTTGGGTAAAATTGGTATATTAATTCGCAATGGGCTACAAAATAAGGAGTAGCCCCCCTCCTCCAAACCCGAGAGGAGATGGTATATATATAGAACTTACTACCATCTTGTATATATAATAGATATTATTATATTCACAATTAAACCAGTCCAAGGCAGAAGTAGCGTTGGACCCATTACTTTAATTAATTGCAAGAGAATATATACCTCCGTGAAAATTCCCTGGATTTTCTGCTTGTTATAGGTTTTGAGGATTATATCAGCTTTCTATGCTCGTTGCCCAACCTCGATCCCACTGTAGTGCGGTCTGCCACTGGAACACCATGCAATAAAATATTTGACTCTCCAACAGATCTCAATCTTCCATCAATTACCATATCAGCTTTACGAGGGTTTCGGCTGGTCCGGCGCAGCATCGAGAATGTGGCAAACAGGACGGAGACATACCTGTGCTCCATTCAACCACCTGAAGGAGTCCAGGTTAGCGTGCAGCCATCTTGGTTCAATATCATACCAGAAGGAACACAACGTTTGCAGATAGAGTTCAACGTTACTCAGGTATCAGACTCATTCAGATTTGGTGAGATCGTTCTCACCGGGGCTCTAGATCACATAGTGAGGCTGCCATTAGCAGTTTTGCCCACGTCAACATCGCACCGAGATAAAAAATAAACAACCAAACAATCTTGTTAATTAATTTGCTCAAACAAGAAACAGCCATTAATTTCTTGTTATTGTTATTGTTTAATATCAGTACGTATCACCTCCAAGAACACCAAAATATATATACCCTACTCCTGGATGTATTACAGTACCTATCAATAGTGCATCCTGATCGAACTCATATGTAATGATCGACTTCCACCGTTTCCACCTCTCTGTCACCATTTTATCACGGCTTGCCAACGGAACGTATAATTGTTCGGCTAGTAGCCGCGGATACCGTGTCATGCAAATGCTATGGGCCTCCTCCCTGCAGTTGAAAGGGCCAAAAGATTTTCCAGAGACCGTTAGTGTAATTCGAGCTTCGGTGCATGCAATAGGTTATGGCTCTAGCTAATTAACATATTCCATATGTTCATCTCCTTGTCCTGCTCTACATATCATGCTCTCATGCTGAGATTAGTTTTGTTCTGCTTGCTTCTTTCTCTTGTAAACAATTTTGTTCGATCCTTTTATCATCTCCGTGCCACAAAAGTTCTAGACCAGATTGCATCAGTCAAAATCTGATACCTGGGGAACCTATTTTAATCATCACTGCAAAAGAATATTAAAATATAACAAACCCTCCCGTGCAAGGAAAGGCATGCAGAAACAAACAATGCATTCATGAAGGAAAGCAAATGGGGCCCATGCTGTTAGACGTCATCATGCATCATCGGCATAGCTCCCGTACACGTACGTTAGACAACACCGTGAATCCCCACGGAACCCATAAAGAAACAACCAGACCAGCAAAGCATCGGAAGATGAAGAACACCCATACATTATTGCTACAGAACCTCACAGGACGCTTGGGGAACGAGAAAACATAGCGGTCTCCAGAAGAGAATCTTCCTGTCTTTAAGTACAAACGCACAATTAATATAGGGTTCCTTGCTCAGCTCAGAAGACATTTGCTATAGAGTAGCCTTTAGGCTGCAAACAAGTACAAATCCCAGCTAGCTAGCTTAGATCACACACTCAGAGTTCAGAAATGAGAATTAGATCATCGATAAAAAGAGTCCGGTTAAAGAAGAGCTGGGGCACAGTCCAAGGGAAAGGAACTGCCAAGACTATTGTCCATGAAGTAATGGGGATGCGCTGCATCCATCACCACGAACTGCATCTCCTCCGATGGTTTCCAGTGGCGCTTCCTTTGATTGATGAACCAGTTGTTTATTTGCTTCTGGTCCAGTCCCGTCGATTGTGCCAGTGCCAGCTTCTGCGACTCCTGGGAAACCAGAACAGAAACCAAACCACCACCCTCTAGTCAGCCAACCTAGCTATATAGCCAATGTTTCTTATGATAACATAAAGTGCTGCTCGGATGGATGATCGCTGGCATGGCATGTATGATCCTTAGAGTTGATACTGGTTATGCTTGGGTAACATACCGAAGGATATGGCCACTTGTAGTGCCTGTTCCACCAGTCAAGAAGCTGTTGCCGAGCATCTTTGGGCAGCTTCCCTTTCTTCCTCTTCTTTAAAAATTCTTGCTTAAGGCTGCCAAGATAGCCGCTGTATTTTCTAAGGAGTTGACCTTTGAGCTCCTTGTCCTCGGCTTGAGGATCCACATAATTCTCGCATGCATCAAACTCTTCATCGGATGATCCGTTCCTTTCTAACGGCTCCCCATGCACTTGTGATGCAGGATCCAAAAACCAGATCAAAATGAAAGGAAATGGACAACGTATATATAACTTAAAAAACTAGGAAAACCAGAACATAAATACAAGGAAAATTCTCCTGTGTCGGTAGCAAATTTGGCACTAGAACGGCTTAGTGGCTGGGAACGGTTTCCTTCCGATATCCCCCTCATCATATTGTTTTATCTTTTTTTTTAAAAAAAAATACTTTTATTTATTTGTCTGTCCGCATTTTCCAGACATGCATGACTGTGATTTATATCATTTTTGAGCATCCCTGGCATGCATACCTACATGTGGAGTAGAATTTTAGGACATTATACAGCTAAAGATACTTGAAAATAACCACAATAAATGTCAGAAATTCTTATATTTCAGCAAAATATGTTAGATATGAATCATATGATCAACAAGCCGTGCAAGACGTATGCAAACACTGAAGTATATATGATTTGCTGAATGAGAGGTAAAAATTTCAAATATTTGAAAAAATAAACTACTTCATATTCTGCACCAGAAATTACAAGGTGATTGCAACAGAGGCTTTGACATCGATAAAAAAACATGATGTTCCATGTCACGGATTATAGCAAGAAAAACGTGCACAAAAACCGGAGCAGAAAATTGGGGAAATTTGCTATGTCGATAGCCTGTAAAGAAGTTCCGTGGAAGAAGCAGCATAAGAATTTTATTTTATTTTATTTTCAAAAATTGAGGTCCTCATAAACCATAATTTATAAAGGTACAATGTGTCTAGATATAGTTAATAGGATTTAAACAAGAGTCAGGGCACATGTTCTGCATTGATGGAACTGACATTATAAAATGCCAAAATAAAATAAGTCCTACTCGCACCACCTCTCCGGCCGGTTTGAATCTGAACCTTCCAGTGAGCAGATCCTTTTGGTTATATGTTCATGTATAACCAATCAGACAAAATATATAAAGCTACAAGCAAAACATAAACAGGCGAAAAACAAAACATAATGTTTTCTGAGAAAACAAGAAAATCAACATTTCTTGAACAATCTAGCTTTGTATATTCAATACATACTGGAATGCCCCTACATAATTTCACAAAAAACCACTGGAAAGCACATAAATGTTGTTACTGCAAGTGTCAGCCTGCATATCAACCATTTAATCTGAAAGCAAACAAATTTTGTTGCTGCATTAACCTTAGAATTTAGAAAATGCTAACAGATATATTGTAGCATCTAGTATTTGGCCTTACAAAATAATCAATAGCAAATTGTAAAACATAAGCTAGACCACGGACCATGCTCAGGAGCTAATTGTTGACTTAATTAAAACCTAATGATAAATTACAGTTTGCATGCATACAATTAACCACTGATGAACATTAATCTCAAGGTGTCTTTGGTTTGTTTCCTTCCTTCAGACCAATCAAAGTTGGTTGAAGCACCCTTTCCTCAGCAGAGAGGTTGCAAGTTCAACTTAGGATGATGGCAAACTTCCACCATGTCTCTTGAAAAAAGAACAATATTAGCATGTAGAAGTCATGGATCAGTGACTTGGAAAGTGATCATGTAATGGATTTTGAAGACAGGTACGGGCCATACAAAGAAGTGTCAAAGCAATGTGCAAGAAATGGTGAAATTGAGAATTAGAAAGAGGTGGAAAAGTGTAAGCAGCACACTTGATCTAGTCATGATTGAGTCTAATATGAACTTCCATTATTTGGTACCAGAGTAGATCAATCCCCACAGCTTTATGATCTCTGGAAAGTCTTGACAGAAAAGTAAATAATCTGAGAAGGCAAGTGCTTGCAGCAACTTATAAAACATCTTACACACTTCAAGTCTCAGAGTCGTGATGATGGACATCCAAATTTGAGGGTGATGACATCATATCCTTTTTTAATCATCACATGCCATGCGAAGATCTAGATGGAGAGGCAAACAACCAAAGAGGTTGTGGTTATTGGTCCTGAGATGTTGACCTGAAGGTTGAAATTCCAGCCAAATGAGTTCACCAACTGGAGCAACACAATGGAGCATGCATTCTATTATAAGGAGGTGCTGATTGAGTGCTTCAAATGTCATGCATATGTACTTCAAAGCGGCTAACAAATCTATTAACCTTGTAAAAGCCATTGGTAAAGATCTATGAGAGGAGGAACAACTAGCTTATATACCTTGCAGCAACTTATAAAGCATCTTACACACTTCAAGTCTTGGAGTTGTGATGATGGAAATCCAAATTTGAGGGTGATGACATCAGATCCTTTTTTAATCATCACATGCCGTGTGAAGATCTAGATGGAGAGGCGAACAACCAAACAGGTTGTGCTTATTGGTCCTGAGATATTGATCTGAAGCTAGCCAAATGAGTTCACCAACTGGATCAACACAATGGAGCATGCATTCAATTTTAAGGAGGTGCTGATCGAGTGCTTCAAATGTCATGCATTTGGACTTCAAAGTGGCTAACAGAAGATCTATTAACCTTGTAGAAGCCATTGCTAAAGATCTATGAGAGGAGGAACAACTAGCTTATATACCTTGCAGCAACTTATGAAGCATCTTACACATTTCTAGTCTCGAAGTCGTGATGATGGACCTCCAAATTTGAGGATGATGACATCAGAACCCTTTTAATCATCACATGCCATGCGAAGATCTAGATAGAGAAGCGAACAACAAAATAGGTTGTGGTTATTGGTCCTGAGATGTTGATCTGAAGGTTGAAATTCCAGCCAAATGAGTTCACCAACTGGATCAACACCATGAAGCATGCATTCTATTATAAGGAGGTGCTGATCGAGTGCTTCAAATGTCATGCATTTGAACTTCAAAGTGGCTAACAGAAGATCTCTCAACTTTGTAGAAGCCGTTGGTAAAGATCTATGAAAGGAGGAACAACTAGCTTATATACCTTTCAACAATTGTGTTGACATAGGGGAGGACAACATGACATGCAATGATCGTTATGAACCCCTCTTCATGTAGTGAATCGAGAGCACCATTTGTATTCAAGAACAATATCTGAATTTAAAAGCAAACTTTAAAGAAGACGTAAATCAGTATGACCTACGTGATAGCAGCAATTTCTACTCTTTGTTGATGAACACTTTGATGGGCCTAAGAAGGATGAAGGTTCCACGGAGAAAGACCAAGCAAGTCAATCGGAGGGTCTGCTCCAAAATAAAATATCAAACACTCTATCACTTGACCATAAACCATTATGGGATGATTGTTGCATATCTTTCATGTCAGATATTACATGAACTAAATAAAATATGGGTTGACATATCCCTTGTGCAAGATGGCACAAAGCTTGAAGAGAATCATAAGCTGCCCAACAAAGTAGCAAACAAGTTGAAGCACATTGAGAAATTGCCCATTAAATCAAGCTACCAATAGACATGGGAGCTTCAACATTGGTCACATTCAAAGCCTTGCCTTTGCATGACTGTCATAGCAAACATGAATGAGAACAAGCAAATTTGAGGTTGAGCCATCTCTGATAGAGGAAGAATGGTGGTGGAGAAATCTAGAAGGAATGCAATCCCTTGCCAAGCTCTCAATTGCGAGTTCCTCCATGGCCATTTTTCATCCAAGGTCAAGTCTTCTCCAACTAAGGGAGACTGATGATGGACAAAATACACAAGGATAGCGAACCCTTGTCAAGCTCTCTGTTAAGAGTTCTATCATGACCGTTTTTCACTCTAAGAGGGATAAACTTCCATAATTCCACTTAGTTTCCACGTTAAGGTTACAAATGGGTTAGGTCAACTTGTGATCCTAGCTGAACCTAGCTCGATAAAACTCAGTCCAATCAGCTGTTGGAAGACTCTTGGATGGGGTTGGTGTTGGTCCCGTTTGAAAAAACTAGGTAGAGTTTGGGTTTTGTAATCTCAGACTCAACCTGACCATACACACAGCCCATATCTTATCCCGGTTTAATTTGTGCCAACAAAAAATATACCCAACCTAAATCCAACACAATTCGACATGACCCAAGAACTTGAATCATTTAACACCACCCTTTCCTTCTTCCCAAACATCTATCCTAGTTCATCAAATGAGCCTCACATAAATTAATCCCTCATTGTTCATCACAACATCCCTATCTCTTCTTAACTGCTCTCACTTAACCATATTTAGACATCAGTTGCATATTAATTATCCATTCTTCACAACAGTGTTCTCGAAAGCTGCTTATTAAGAATGTTCATTTTCTTTCATCAATTAAAAGTTTTTTGAGTGAAAATTCATATTTATGTTGGCATTCACCTTTAGTTTTATTAAAAAATATAGCAATTTTATATTTGATTATCAATTATTTTTTATTCAGAAAATAGAAACCAACAGGAATGACCCATAATATAAACCTGATTCAATCCAAATGGCACACCAAGTCTGAAGTTTCTTTCATGAACGCCACAAGAGCCCACTCAGCATGATCAGCAGCTAATGGATTAGGTTTGGATCCAAAATAAAAACTCAAAAATGTGATTGAGTCATGACAGGGTCAAGTTTTCCCTAGGCCAACCCAACTCAATTGCAAACCTACTCAAAACTTTCTCATTCCAAACAATCTCATCCTCGACCCAATTTGCCTCATCCTTATAATAGAGGTAAGTATCAAACCTCCCATGTTATATCAAATACCTCGAAGCCTTTCCCATCAGCACATAGGTCATGCTCAGCACCACTTGATCCCCATAACTTGCTATTATTTAATTCGTGAAGCTACCAATCATATTGTTATCCTCAAAAGCCAAGCATCTCAAGGATCAAGATGTGACCAATTCCTCGGAAAGGTTGTTTCAGTCTGTTAAACAAAGGCCTGGATTATTGGAAAACAATTGAAAGGCTATTAGGACAAAGATAGATTTATTTTGAATATTTTCTTTCCATAAAAGCCACTTCTTAGAGATTGTTGAGATGGCTAGTAATTTGAATTCATTTTCTTTACTTAAGAAGAAGAGTGGATCTAGTTAGTTATTTAATTTGGTTATTTCTTGTGTTCTTTTCATCTCATGGTTTTCTAGTTATTTTGCTAAGCCCATCACGGGATTTTCACTCACAACTAGAAAGCTTGGTGGGCATAATAGAAGGAATATCAAAGAGATTTTGTTTAAAGCATAACACTCATTGCTATAAACAACAGACTATATTGGAATGAAGGATATATGAATTGGAAACAAGAATAATTGCAAAGAATAGATGTGAAATCCTATGAGGGCACATCTTAGTCCCACATCAATTGTATGCTAGAGAGATCTTAGATACTTGTACATGGCCAAAGAATCCACATAAAATCTTCTAGCTAGTCTTATTATAGGAGATCAAGCAAACCCAGCCCATGACCCATGTGGACTAGAGGACATTGCAGCATAGGCCTTTTCGGACTAACAATAGGCCAAGGTTTAATTGAAGCAAAAGTATGTAAGAGCCCATGCAAGCATGTGCTTAGTTCCGGTCAATTGTGCAACAGAGAGATCTTAGGTACTTATTCAGGACCAAAAAATCTAAATAACACCCTCCGACAAGTCATTTTGGGTGGTGATATATTGGATTGTTACAATAGATATCATTGAACATGTAAGAAAATCTTAGAAAAAAGAGAAAGATGGGGAATCTTTGTATATGCTTCTCAATGGTACAAGTGGCTCTATATATAAAATAGTAATAAATCTCTACTTGATATGTTTCCTAAACAAGGATTATACACAATCATACACACACACACACACACACACACACACACACATATATATATATATATGATAATAAATTTCAACAATATATGCTAACATATTATATTCTAACAATATATGTTAACAATATATGCTAGCAATATATGAATATATGTTAACAATATATTCTAGTAATATACGTTAACACACAATATTCTAACATTCCCCCACAAACTCAAGTAGTTGCAGAAGAGGACACCCTGAGTTTACTATATAAATCTCAAAACCGACCCAGAGGATGAGATTTGGTGAAGATATCCATAGTTTGATCCCCAAAGGGAATGTATTGAAGATGAATTGTACGACTAATAACTTTATCTCCAATGAAGTGATAGTCAGTCTCAATATGTTTGGTGCGCTCATTGTAGACATCATTGTGGGCAATCCCAATAACACCGCAATTATCACAATGAAAAATAGTGGGACCATCATGAATCACACCCATATCAGTGAAAAGCTATCAAAGCCAAATCAACTCACCCACTGTATTAGCAAGGGCTCGATATTCGACCTCAATGCTTGAATGAGCAACCTTTGTTTGTTTCATACACTGTTAGGAGATAAGAGAGATGCCTAGTAAGATCACCAGCCCAATCAGTATCAGAGTAGGCAACAAGCATAGGTGAAGATTGGATAGAGTAATGAAAACTATAGTGTAGGGTGCCTTGTACATAATGAAGAATTCGGAGGACAATAGCATAATGAGTACAAGGGGCAGCAAGGAATTGACTAACCTAGTGAACTACATATGCAATGTCAAGATGGGTGACAGTCAAAGATACCAATCCTCCAACCAGTTGATGACAGCGAGTAGAGTCAGGTAGAGACATCCCATCAGTAGAGTTGAGATGGCTATGCGATTCCAATGGGGTGGAGATAACCTTGGTATCGGTGATGCCGGCATGAGTAAGAAGATCATAGGCATATTTGGTTTGGGATGGAGAATAACCATTAGAGTTAGAAATAATCTCAATCCCAAAAAAGTATTATAAGTGGCCTAAATCCTTCATCTCAAAGTAATATTGAAGATGCCCTTTAAGATCAGAAATGCCATTGGCATCATCATCAGTAATAATCATGTCATCAACATAGAGGAGAAGTAAGACAATGCCACATAAAGAGTATTATATGAAGAGAGCAGGATCATGAAGGCTAGAAAAGAAATTAAGGTTGTTAACAATGCTACTGAACTAGGCAAACCATGCCCGAGGAGCCTATTTGAGCCCATAGAGGGTCCATTGGCCGTGATAGACTTAGCTAGAGGGAACATCAAGACCAAAAGGTGATTGCATGTAGAATGCTTTCTCAAGGTCACCATTGAAAAAGGCATTCTTGACATCCATTTGAAAAGGGAACAAGCGATGAAGAGCAGCAACAGCAATGAAAGAGCAAACTGAAGTAAGGCATGCAATAGGGACAAATGTTTCATCAAAGTCAACATCGTATTCCTAGATGAAGCCCTTGGTCACAAGACGGGCCTTATAGCACTCAAAAGATCCATTTGAGTGTGTTTTGACCTAATAAATCCATTGGCATCCAACTGTGAAGTTTCTTGCAAGTAGATCAACTAGATCCCAAATGTAAGTATGAGTTAAGGCACGTAATTCATCCTACATAGCTTGCTGCTAACATGGGTCAGAACAAGTCTTACGATAAGTGCAAGGCTCATTAAAGCTAGAAATAGTGAAATAACAATGAAAGTTTTCTTGGAGATGAGAGGGAAGTTTATCCTTAATGGTACGAGTAAACTGATGTACAAGAAAAAGTTCGGGTCCTAGAGAAGATGGCAATGAATTTGGCCCAAGAGGTGAGGTTGTCATGGCAGAATCGTCCAGGAGAGGCTAGTCTGCTAGAGGCATAGGGGTGACGGCACGATAAGGAAAAGAAGGTTCAGTGACCAAGTTAGTGTGGAAAGGATGTATAGGGACCAGAGAAGAAGACAATGATGACCTAGAAGACTCCGGAAGAACAGGATCAAAAAGATGAGAAGTGGAGGAGAGCAAATGGTAAAGGGGTGGACTAGGACAGTGAAGCAAACATCACATATTCCTAGAAAATAACATGATGAAAAAAATGAAGATGATGTGACAAAGGATCCCAATAGCGATAGCCCTTGTGTTCTATACTATAACCTAAGAACCAACAAAGATGAGAGTGAATATGAAACTTATTACGTTCATGTGCATGAAAAAGAACAAATTAGCTACAACCAAAGATCTGGAATGCGAAATAATCAAGGGCTTGACCATGGAGATGCTCATACAAAGATTGATGAGCAATGACAAGGGAAGGAAGGTGATTGATAGTATAGATGACAGTGAGGGTAGTCTTATCCCAAAACCGTTTAGGATACGATGCAGAGAGGAGCAGAGCGCGAGTAATGTTGAGAATATGACGATGCTTTTGTTCGGCTCAACCATTCTATACAGAGATGCCTGAACAAGAATATTGGAAAAGGGTGCCATGTTGGCATAAGAGACAAAGGAAGAGTTCCAGTATTCCTTAGCATTATCAAAACAAAGATATTTGATACAGCAAGAGAATTTTGTGAACCATGATGACAAAAGCAAAGTAAATTTGATAAAATTCAGATCGATTTTTAAACAGATATAGCCAAGTGAGAGTAATCATCAATAAAAATAAGAAAATAGCATGACCCATCCATGGTGAAATGAGTAAGATTTCAAAAATTAGAGTGAACAAGATCGAAGAGAGCACTGGCGTGCAATTCACTATTATTAAAAGATGAAGCAGGTTGTTTTGATAGTTGACAAGATATACATTGAGAAGTGTCATTGTGGACCGATCCTAATTGGCTACTAGAAACTAAAGAACGAAGGGAACCGAAGAAGACATGACTAAGATGAGAATGCCAACGACTAAGGGATGTGGAGGTATAGGTGCGGTAGAGACAATTAGAGGCATGAACAAGGGTATATCGAGGCAAGTAAAAGCAAACATGTGACCATCCCTATGCTTGGTCCCAAGAACCTACCCCATTCGAGGATTCTGCACATGACAATCGAAGTGAGAAAAGAAAACATCATAGCCAAGTTCACAAAGTTGTCCAACAGAAATGAGATTGAAAGTAAGTTTAGGAAGTAAAAATGTTGAGACAGGGATAAAGTAGATATTGTGACATGATCAGTGTGAGAGACAGATAAGGTGGTGCCATCAGCATATATCAAAGGAGCATCAGAAGTAGGAATTTTAGAATGAAAAAGGCATGGATCAGATGTCATATGATTACTACAAGCAGAATCAAAGTACCAAGTTCAACTACTTGAGACAGTAAACAAGACAGTGAAAAAGATGTACCAGCTTAAGATTTGTATTGATAAAAAAGTGCCCGTTGATCACTCAAAGAAAAAGTGACTTGTGAAGATGGAGGGAACTCATTGGTGACAGCAGCAACAATAGGAGGGGCCTTGGAACTAGATGGAGCATGGGATCTGGGATGCTGCCTAGGTGGTTTGTGGCCAAAAGACTGAGCAAGAGGAGCTTTCGAGCATTCTTGTTGATAGTGCTCAAGATCAATTTTGTAGTAGTAGCGACACTTGCAAGTAGAACAGGCTCGGAGAATGTAACCAGTTACCTTGCAATAACTATACTTAGAAGGTCCAGAAGAAGAGCGAGAGCAATATGTAGGGGCGTCATATTATAAACGGGTATAATAAGTGAAGGTTCAGTAAAGCAGACCTGAGAAGTACTAAGACGTGTCTCCTTTGATAGAAGTTTAGCAATGGCAGTCTCCAAGGTGGGAAGAGGGTTGCGGTTGAGCAAAGAGGCTCGAACCAGCTCATAGTCATCAAAAAGTGCCACCAAGAAGTAAATAGGTAGTCCTATTCTTGGATAAGGCCAAATTAAGTTGAGCTCAAAGAGGATGAATCTTAGCAAGAAATGCATCAAGAATTTGACCAGAGGCTTGGTGAAGATGATGAAAAGTTTGATAGAGCTGATAGCGATGAGAAAGTCCGGTGATAGAGAAATGACTTACGAGAAAGTCCCATACGATTTTAGCGGTATCATAAGTACCAAGTTGAGTGCAAACAATGAGCGTAGAGGTGTTGCGAATCCAGGTAAAAATTTTATCATTTTTAGCAACCCACTCGTATTTGCGCTTAAGGAATGTTGCATCCATTTCATCTTTGAGTTAAGTGGGTGGAGGTTCATCACCAGTAACATTACCACACTTGGCATCCTTTAAGAAAGTTAGACATCTCCCGGCTCCAAAGGATATAGTAGGAGCCATCCAAAATGATAGCAACAGGATGAGTGGACTCAGATTGATCCATACATGGATGTGGAGATCCCAGATGAGCAGATATGTGGACAAGTGAGATTGGCCTAAGGATCGAGATCTCGATCAAGTGTCGTCAAAGATCAGGAGTTGGTGCAGAGTGAGATAGGTGGACTCACGTCTTGTGTAAGTGGAGACCAGGACACACGAGTGCTCTCACGAGAGCAAGCGACGATCTTGAGTGGTCAGTGATAGAGAAGAAGCTGGCGAAGAGGGCCGAAGAGGGAGAGGCCGGATAGGCGCTGAGATCTCGAGATGTGCTTGGTTTCTTGGGTTTGGTATTGTGGTAGGCTCAAAGGCTTGATCACAGATCAGGAAAGGAAACACCAATAATAACGCATGAAAGGATTGTCAATGAAGAAACCTCAAGTGCACCTGCTTTGATATCATATAAGAAAATCTTAGAAAAAAAGAAAGATGGGGAATCTTTGTATATGCATCCCAATAGTACAAGAGGCTCTATATATAGAGCAATAATGAATCCCTACTCGATATGTTTCTTAAATAGGGATTATACATAATCATAAATATATGGTAATGAATTTCAATAATATATGCTAATATATTATATTCTAGCAATGTATGTTAATAATATATTCTAGCAATATATGTTAACAATATATTCTAGCAATATATGTTAACACAAGATAATCTAACAGAATCAGCAATTTTTTACTTTAAATTTTTATTTTAACTCCTTACATTATAATGGGTTTAAGAAGCCACATATAATAATTATTAAATAAAAAAAAACTTCAAAAGTAACTGCAAGATGAAATGCAAATTTAATAGATCAATTATTTTTGATGACATACTTAATTTTGATTCTACTAGATAATTTAAGCTGCCATAGGGTTTTTTTTTCTCTGGGAATTACCAATAAATTAATTTTGAATATTTAAGATTAACATTATCATATTTCATACCTTGTTCAAATGTCTCTGATCAATTTTAATGTCATGTGCTCAACTTATATATTGGTCAATGACATAAATGTTGCAGTGGCAAAATTAATTATATTATTAGAATACTGGTCACCAAAGATAATAGTACAAGTGAACAAAAGTATACCTGAAAATAGAATAATAATAATATATAAGGAGGAGAGGACTGATATAATAATTTTATTTTAAAAATTAAATAAGATGACTACAATTTGTATTTTATAACAATGAATAATTATGTAACTATTTGATATTTGACAGCCCATTCTCGGCAATTATGCATATACCCAAAATGCTTAATTGGCTTTCACACTAACTTATCTCATAAGACAACAAGGCAGAGGTCATCTAAAGAAGATCTGCTTGAAACCACTTGCATTTGTGGAAAATATACCTGCCCGAAAAATATACGAAGGGCCTCTTCATTTACTTGAAACTAGAAGTGGTGTCTGTCGAAATCCTGCAACCTGGCCTTTCTGATGTCTGGTTACATATAAAACTTGCAGACCCATGTAACTGCAAATTCATCAAAGGGCCATGTTGCAGTCGTTGAATAGTATAAGCTTAATTTTTGTATTTAATGTAATCTATAAGTTTAGCTTTGGAATGTAGTAGCATTCTAATAGTTACATTAAATGTAGTAGTTTCATGGAGTCCTTTTTTTTTGTCAAATGTATGGAGTCAAAGTCAAACCCGGGTGACTTACTTGACCCCTTGTAAATGGTTCTGAGTTCATTTCTAGAGAGAGAACAGTCTAGAAAAGTGCCTCAATCATTTTACATGCACATGGAGAACATTTTTCATGTAGAAATGCATAATTGGCCCAACAAAGAGAATTTTTTGGAGTCTTCTTCCACCTCTATCCTCCTCCATTCTTCTCGATTCTTAGAAATAGAGAGAGCTTGTATGCCCATCATATTTCCACAATTGAACAGCTGCCATATGGCCAAATAGGCAGTAGGACAACTTAATTAGTACAATTGGCTGCATATTTGGAACGAGAGTTGAACCTCATTTCTGTTCATTACTGCTACAAAACAAGTTTCTTAATGTTATCAGCAGGATTCCGCATGTTCTGCAAGTAAGACCACAACTAACCAAATGAACATGTAAATGAAAAAACATTAATTAAACCCATATATGAGGCCCTAAATTATGTAGCAAATGTATGCTATTTTCTTAAAATGGTTTCGGATGAAAAAGTTTTGCAATTTTTGTCCACTAGGTAAAATCCTGAAGTTAGCAGCTATGTCTGGATTTAATGCCTTAATTTCTAACGAGATTAATTGTTTTGTGGACTTTATTAATTTATTACTTTAAGATTACAGAGATTTTATGGTTTGGAGTTTAGAGCATGTACCTGAACTAACAACAAAAATAATGAAGGCTGGTCAAACTGCATAAAGATAATAGAAATCCTGGTTATTTAGATCAATTAATAAGTTGAAGTTAGCTACTGCATCATCCTCAAGAATCAACACATTGATGGAACAGTAGTGAACACAAAACACCAGACAAGCCATGCTTCAAAATTGACGATGATTGTGGTGATTCAAAAACTGATCAGATTTTCTGAATTAAATTTGTTAGAAATCTTCTCCATCTATTTTAATATTCTCAGTTTTGCAACAGATGATCTGATTAGGAAGCTAAGGATGTAACAACCAAAGCAGGAGGAACAAAGGTCAAAAAAACAAAAGAGATGACAAGTTCAGACGGCATCATCCCTCCATTGTAGACAAGTGTGATTTCCCAAAGAATAACCATAAAATAACAAATAGACAAAAAAAATGTATAGAAGTTTTCAAAGAATAATCATAAATTAACAAATATATGAACACTCATGCATAAAATGCTTTTTGTTTCATCAAAATGTTTTAAGCAAGCAAAGAATATATACCATGCCTATGGGATCATGTCTACAAGAAAAGAAACAAGAAACAGATCTTGTAAGAAATTTTTTTATACAAACCCCATTCGGCAGAAACACCACATATATATACATATATATTCAGGGAAAAATTGAAATTGTTCTAGGAATATGGCAGATGCCTCAACATGTATGTTGTGAAGGCAAAGATTCTACGATGCGATTGCAAAACTTAATGTTAGCCATGCTGCCTACACCTTCACGTCTACCTCCTCAAATATGTTGGTTAATGTGAGGTTTTATTCTTTTAGATATTGATCACAATGTGGGTTAAAGTAACTTTACAAAATGTCATTTTTTCTAAAATCCTTCAGCTAAGTGGAATGATTACATGAGAACCAGGCATATGTAAAAACTTTATCAGATAGTCTTTTAATTAATATCTTCATTCATGCAATATATGTGTATATATGTTACTTAAAATTGCTGTTCTATTTATCCTGGTATATAATCCTTTTCTCCCTCTTGCCTAGTCAAACACTTGTGGCGTATCCGAACAAAATTCTCATGTCCATGTCCATCATGCAACATTGAATTTAAGGATATGCTTTTAAGACACGAGTATTGGATGAAAAATCCTGTGAATATATACACAGCAGCACTTATAGCATCAAAGCATATCAGCTTCTATGTCTTCTCATCAACTTTGTTAAGTATAATGGCTCTTGAATATGGATTGCTACCCCCAGCAACCCTTCCCGCCCGCCCCCCCCCCCCCCCCCCCCCCCCCCCCCCCCGCCCAACCTTTTCTTCAAAAGAGAAAAAAAGGCCCAGTATTAAATCTCTTCAAAAAAATCAATGAAGTGCTACTGCAATCATCTAGTTTCCATCTCCCAACCAATGCATAAATATGATAAAGCTAACAGTATGCCTTGCATTAAAGTTTATTTCAAAGAAGTATCTTGAAGGACAAAAACTGGTTCTTGGGTTGAGTGGATTTCCTTTACCCCCCCCCCCCCCCCCCCAAAAAAAAAAAAAAACAAAAAAAAAAAAAAAAAAACAAAAACTGCCGTGAAAGATAAAAAACTGAATTCGTGTGTTGGATGAATTTCTAAACAAAAGCAATAAGTATCTTGGAATTGAGATAATACTGATGTCATGTATCGGGACGATCTGTAGAAGAAGAGAAAAAAACGAAATAGCTTCACTTTGCAGTACCAAGAAAGTGAATCAATCAACAAAGACTATATTAGCCTAAACCTCTTGCTTAGCCAAGTCAATATGCTACGAAATATAAGCATAAAAAGGTTAGTCATAAACTGAAGCAGAGATTTCTTCAAAAAAATAAATTAATAAATGAACAGCAGAGATCACTCAAATGGAAAGTTAAGCACTAAAAAAGTTAATTGGATTTAACATCAAAATAATTTTTATAATACATGGATATAGAGGGTTGTAGGCTACTTTGATATAGCCCTATATCTCAATATCCCAGACAAACTTAAGATCAATTTGTTCATAAGAAAAGGCATTACATAAACATCTTGATGTCGTATGAAGAATGATAACAAAAAGGAGCTATTCGAGGAGGGGTAGTAATGATGATTCAAGTTATCATGCAAATGAATTATTATCATTACTAATGCACAATAGTGAGACATAATATATTCTCCATCTGCAAAAGGTTTCACAAGAGTCACATGTGAACATACCCCCATGCACAACTATAAAGGCCAACAGACTTCACTTTGACCAACATAGGATCTTCGCTATCTAGGTGCAACCCAGATGATAAAATCGCTAACTTTAACCTTGTAGCTACCTGGTCACCCGGAGAAGTGACAAAAAAAACAAAGAAAAAGAAAAACATCTCTCTTTCCCTTAGCAGGCTTCGCGGTTGATCTCCCCCCTCTGGATTGCAGGGAGGGAAGACAACCCCCCCAAAAAAAAAAAAATGTGGAAGTGATGTTGAGAGAACTTAAACTTTCCTGGACAAAATAAAACCCTGGCAGCAAAGCAGTCGCTTTCTATTGCTGCCTACCTTGAGAATACTTGGCCAGCAAGTGAAGACAACACATCAACGAGAAAAACTACGCCAAACCATGGCTATCTATCTAGGCCTCTAGGAAGAGGGGAATGTTAAGGTTAAAAGGCAGCTATCTGTTATTCCACGAGCTAACAGACAAACCATTTCAAAATGGTGCCAATCCCATAGATTAAACCTAACCATGCTCCCAGATTTCTTGGACCACATTCAGTCGAAAGGAAGATTATAATAATTTAAAAAACAAGGCATGAAGCACTAATTAATTAGTCCAAGTGTCAACCACCAGATGCTTCTGCGAAACCGTAAGATTTTGGAACAACTCCCAGTATTATAAAAAAAGTAGCACACGTTCTCATGCATCTCTCTACATTAATGTGATCTGTCTCTTAAGCACGGGAGAGCGAAGGTGGATCAAACAACGCATGTACAAATGAGAGAGAGAGAGAGAGAGAGAGAGAGAATACCTTGAGGTGGAGGGGGAGGAGAGAGGGAGAGTGACTTGAACTGGGCATCGATGCGAGAGAGGAAGAGCATCGCTTCCTTGAAGGGCTTGGAGAGCTCCTGCTCGTACTTGGTCAACATCTCACAATAGGCCTCCATGAACTGGTCCAGCGCCGGATCCTCTCCACCAGCACCACCACCACCACTCCCTCGATCCCCGGCCGCCGCCGACGACGAAGCCTGCCCCATCATTAGCGACGACGCGCACGCCTCCTCCAGCCTCGTCACCACCTCCGGCGGCGCCCCCACCTGCCGATATTGCACGCAAAGCTTAGTTTGTGTCCATTTTTCTTGTTAACATATGTATGTTTGTGCATACCTTCTGGCAGTTAACGTATGCGGAGAGGAGGCGAGGGTACTGAGGATGAGCCATGATCTTGGCCTTGATGACGCTGTTGTCGTAGTCCTCGCCATCTGCGTTGCTCGGCGGCGGAGGGAGGAAGAGACCGTTATTAGACATGTGTGGAGTCGGCGGCAGAATGGAACGGGAGGCCATTAGAGGCATGATCATGAGCGGCGAGAGGCCGCCGCTGCCCTCGCCGAAGCCGCCCATCAGGCACGAGCCATCTTCGCCCCCGCCGCTCCCGCTCCGGCCTTCCATCTCTCTCACTCACTATTATATGCCTTGCTTATCTCTGTGTGTGCGGGATACGGAGAGAATAGAGATAGATAGAGAGAGAGAGGGGGGGGGGTGGGAACAAGGGTGGTAAAGAAAGAATAAATAGGGAGTTCACATATTATGCTTTTATGATGAGGATGATAATTATTTCTTCCTTTGTCTTGTAACTAAATGGGTGCCGGGGCTTTTTAAGTTCCAGGTTTGGGGCATTGCCTTTTTCTCTCCACTCCCGGGTTTTATGCTGGTTGATACTGTGTCTATTTCTGCTACCACTGTTTGCCAAGCCACCCGTTTTACAGGGAAAATCCTATGTTGCAGTCATCAATTACCAATGGGCCTCTTTCTCTGTTCGCCAAGCTGTTTTACAGGGAAAATACTATGGCCGCAGCCCTCAATTATTAACGGCCCTCTTTCTCTGCATCCTTCCCCTGTCCACGGGCTAGCATTTTGGAAGGGCAAGGCTCAGATTATTATCTAATTTTCCAGCAAGTGGGTGGAGGTCAGAGAGAGAATGAGAGAGGGCATGGGATGAGAAGGATCCGTGGCTGCAACTCCTGCTGCAATCTTTCCTTCCCGACGTAACCAAAACAAATGAAAGAGAGACCCGGAAAATAAAAGTGATAAGAAAACTTCCGACTCCTCGATAGTTGCACTGCCACTGGGACTAGGATTAGAGAGAGAGAGAAAAGGGGGGAAGAGAGGGAAAGGGTCGGTGACAGTGAAGCTGCACTGGGTGTAAGTAAAATGGGGGATGAGTAAAGTGAGGCTAATAATGGTTATTAAAAAAAAGTGATATAAAAATAAATGCTCACCACACGACCATCCCCGAGGTGGGAGAATATGTGAGCCTTGAATGGGACGGATTGCACCTCTCAGTGCGCCCTAGACCCGCTCTCTTCCTTATAGGTGGTGGGCCTTTGATAGATTCCCATCTCGCTTTCTCTCGCACCCTCTCCTCGATTTTATCAGCAACAACACCAGTCTCAGGGCTACGCTTCCAACCAGTACTCTCTCTCCTATTATTGCAGTGTGGTGGAATTGTCATACTAGAGCACTGTGGTTGTTGTGAATTTTCTTTAAATATAATTTTTAAAATAAATTTTTAAGTGCTGAAGGAGTTCTATTTATCACAGCCAGGAAAGCTGGCAAAGCTAAGGCGGGGACAGTGCGAATGTCTCTATCTGTCCCTATAACCCTCTCTCTTCCCACATCTTTCGCTTCCCGGCCCCCCCTCCCGCCCCTCTCTCGAACGGAGAATGATATGAAACTGCGAAGAGCTAGCTCCTCCTCGCGCAGCAAACAACAGACGGGCGCCTTAAACATAGAGAGCTGAGCCATGTCGTGTCACCCTAACCATTCGGTTCCATGTTGTGCCTGGTGGGTTTTTTACTTTTTTTCTAATACGATTTGCCAAGGATGGAAGCAAATGGGCTTTTCGGTATGGGAAATGAGGAGGGAGTTGGGTGAACTTTTTTTTTATATATCTATAACATTGCTCTAAATATATATTGTTATAATAATTATGGACTCGAAGATTTATTGGATCATTTATCATGTCATTAGTTATGAACGAGGGAAACATACTATTCGAAACGATCGAATTATCAACTATGAGGAAGATAATAAAATTGGCTATTATATCATCAACCGGAAAAAAAAATTAGTAAGAAAAAAATAAAAACGTCGTTGGATCGAATAGTTACTCTTTTCAAGATAGAGTAGTACTCACTTCTTTCCAAACTAAATAATCATTTCTTTTTAAAACAAGTAACTATAATATGTTTAGTTTTATTGGCATAGTATTTTTCATGCGTATTCATCAAGTCTTACTTAGACTCGACTAATTACTTAAGTAAATCTAGTCGGATGTGATTGGATTTGGCAGCAGATAAATCGACTACCTACTCAAAGTCTATGATATGTATGTATCATCATTAATAAAAAAGATGCTAATAGAAAAGATTTCAGGAACATGATCCTGCCATCTAAGCAAAAGCTGTTATACATATTGATATGGCTATATCAGTGACGTGGAGCGCGTGTCAGGTCCAACTCGACACGGTCAGTACCACGTGAATTTTTTCTTTCAAAAGATCCCCCGTTCGGGAAGAAGTGCTCCTGCTCCTTCGTCAGGTGGCACTCCAAGACGGGTTCACCTCGGCCGAAGTCGAGCCTCTCTCTACCACTCCACCAGATGTCTACCCAGGAGGGGTCCACCTTGGCCGAAGCTAGCGGCCCCGTGCTCCCTCGCCAGGTGGCACCCCAAGATGGGTCCACCTCTGCCGAGGTTGAGCTGGGCCCTCCTGCTCCTTCGCCAGGTGGCATCCCAAGACGGGTCCACCTCGGCCGAAGTCGAGCCTCTCTCTGCCACTCCGCCAGGTGTCCACCCAGGAGGGGTCCACCTCAGCCGAAGCTGGCGGCCCCTCGCTCCCTCATCAGGTGGCACCCCAAGACGGGTCCACCTCTGCCGAGGTCAAGTCGGGCCCTCCTGCTCCTTCGCCAGGTGGCACCCCAAGACATGTCCACCTCGGACGAAGTCGAGCCTCTCTCTACCACTCCGCCAAGTGTCCACCTCGGCCGAAGCTGGCGGCCCCTCACTTTCTCACCAAGTGGCATCCCAAGATGGGTCCACCTTAGCCGAGGTCGAGCTAGGCCCTCCTGCTCCTTCGCCAAGTGGCATCCCAAGACGGGTCCATCTTGGCCGAAGTCGAGCCTCTCTCTGCCACTCCGTCAGGTGTCCACCCAAGAGGGGTCCACCTAGGCTGAAGCTGGCGGCCCCTCACTCCCTCGCCAGGTGGCACCCCAAGACGGGTCCACCTCTGCCGAGGTCGAGCCGGGCCCTTCTACTCCTTCGTCCGGTGGCACCCCAAAACGGGTCCACATCGGTCGAAGTCGAGCCTCTCTCTGCCACTCCGCCAGGTGTCCACCCAAGAGGGGTCCACCTCGACCGAAGCTGGCAGCCCTTGCTCCACCGCCAGGTGGCACCCCCTGACGGTTCCACTTCGGCCGAAGTCAGCCCTACTCTGCAAGGCCTCGGAGAGGCAGAGACATGGATCACGAGGTCGCCACTGGGAGCTGGCGCGCGCCGCGTCCTGTACGGGGTGCCAGTATGGCCTACAGTGATACGCGAAATTTCGTTTGCATCAGTTAAACAGGGCCCCGCAACCGAGGAATGAAATCCTTGCGGGCAGGAGCCTAAAACGACTAGAAGCCCATCGTCAACGTCCCGAAAGGAGAGCTCCCGCACTCGGCCCGAGGTCTCACCAGTCCTTCCCTTTTCGTGACACACGGCGGACGAGGAGTGCCGGCCACTTAACTCCCGAACTCAAAGGAGAAGAGCGAGAAAAGAAGACCCAGAGGTCTCGGGAATTCTCCGGGAGGAGACGTGGGTTGAAGGCGGTCCGGTGATATAAAAGGGAGAGTAAAAACGGGCAGAAAAGTAGGTCGAAAAGGAGGGAGAACATCGAGAGAACGATTCGGGGGATCCCAGGAAGTCCTCAGGCGTGAGCTCGGCAAACCCAACGCAGGAAACCGGGCTTCAACTCCCCTCTTCCCCACACTTCTTTCATTTACATCTCCTCTAAGCACGGGAATCCTTCGGGAACCCGCCTTAGAGGTCCTGTTCCATCTTACTGCTCTCTTACTTGACCGTCGGAGTGCCCCCGCCGGGATCCCCGGCTCAGGTCTCTAACTTTGTTTTGCAGGTCTGGAAGCTTGGAGATCTCGAGGTGAGAGCGTCCAAGAACTGGCGCCAGCTCACGAGCTACAGGCCATCGCGGTGAGATCGGCAACACATATCAAAGGAGGTAAACTTCATAAGGATATTCAGTTACCCAGTATAGCCCTATAAATTAGTAAAGGGGGATTTTCAATAAGGTATGCTATACTAACATACTCCTACACTCACTCTTACACTTGCTCAGTCACCATCATCACTCTCAGCTCTAGCTATTGTAGCTCATTTCTTCCATCTATTGACTTAAGCATCGAAGGATCCTCACCGATCATCATCGATCAAGGGACTGCTTTTGCAGCACTCCATCAAAGAGCTAATAAGAGAAGCACCCAATTCCACCTCGAGAAGATTGAAGCACCTTGACCGCTACTGGAATTCAGAGAAGGATGATTTGATGGTAATAGATTAGTGTACCTGGGATAAGCAAGCAAGTTTCGAGAGATTCTCGGAGTTTGGAGTGCAGTGGTGGTAACAACACGGGCACAGGATGTTTCCACCAGCTACCAGAAATCTCTTGCACTGTGATGAACAGTATAGTTAGGAGGTGGAGTCCCTTGTTCCACCACCTCCACCATTGGTGACCCAGTAGAATCTGCTTGCTACCTTGCAAGTCCAAATACTGGTTACGATGATGCAATAACTGTAATAACAATAGTGGTCTGTGATCACATAACAGTAGCTGGAGATTCAGCCATTTCTACTGCTGCCACTCATCCTAGCCATCAATCTTTCCAGGAAAGATCTTCTCATCATTGGACCTCTCATAGGTAGCGGTCTCTTTCACCCTATCAAGCAAGTCATCGGACCTCCAAGGAAAGGTCCTACCACCATCAGATTGCTCATCGATCATGATTTCCTACACCGCACCAAGTCAATTTCCTATGCGATGAGCGATGATTAGGCACTACAAGAAAACAAGTTATTAGCGCTAGCTAATTACCATCACTAATAACCCAATCCCCGTTGTTAAAACTTCATTGGAAAAACCATTGTTGCTAATAGGGATTATTAGCAATGAGAACAAATCCATCTCTAATAAAGGGTATTAGCAACCATATTAGAGATAGCATTATCATTGCTAATAATTTTTTAAAATTTTTAAATTAAAAAAAAATATTAGTGACTAAAAATCACATCGCTAATTAATGCCGTCACTAATAATAATAATATATATTTTTTGATAGAACAAAAGGGTAGGGAGAATAAACCCCGGTGTAGCTCCTCCATCGGGCCCCCAACCCATTAGATGATTATTCGATTCGGGTCGCTAATTTTCTATGTACCCTTCCCACCAACCGGTGAGTATGTCAGCCTAATCCAACTACGGCACTGGAGTATCAGCCGCTCCGCCCCCAGTCACGCGCATCCAGAAAATTCGAAATTTAATCGAGTCATCCAAGGGATCATGCCTCGAACCCGTGACCGGAGAGAGGCGAGGCCATGCTTTTACCAACCGCGCTACCACCGTAGTGGTACTAATAATAATTATTACCGATGATAGATTGCTATCTCTACTACCGTTAGTAATAAATTATTTAATTTTTTAAAAAATATAAAATTATATTTTTTAATATATGTTTTAATTATAATAACATGTAATTAGATTTTCTAAAACCTATAAATTAACAATCAATAAGTACCACAATTACAAATAAAAACTAATTATATTATATTAAAAATATAATATATACAATTTTATAAATTAACATTGCTTTACGAGTATCAAAATTAAATTCATAACATCAAAATAGAAAAAAAATTATATAAAATCCTTCTCGTCATCATCATCCTCCTCTTACTCATCCTGCTCCTGTATGTCCTCTCCAACAATCAATGGATAAGATCCAGATATCGCAGCATCCTGTAATGAAAAAAAATAAAAAAATATTAATAAATTTTGATATGAAAGTTTATATGTCGATATGGAGGCATATATTTCGATATACTTCTCGAACAAATTATTCTTACACATTCCATTCAATGATATGGAGCTATAGACTCTTCCGGTCTATCAATTGGATGGTTAGATTAAATTTTTATCTCATGGATACTTTTTCTGACTTAAGTCTAAATATATAAAGTTTTTGAATATATAAATTTAAAATAAGTAAATAAAGTTATTAATAGGCTTCATGTTGTGATGGCTGTGATAATGAGGCTAGTTGATCATGTAGATGCGAGTCTCGAAGAATCTCGATGACTGTATCACGGATGGTATCCCAGAAGCTCTGAGATTATTGGATAAAAAGTGTGTCACGACGTCCTTGACATGTGCATCACCCCATATCTAGGTTCTTGGGGCTTAAGATGAGGAGATCGAAGAGTAGTGAGCTGGTGGAGGGTTGAAGCTGTGCTCGAATCCTATGACCCGGCTCCTACTCACCCATCTAGTGGCCCTAAACCATCCCTTGAGATCAAGGAGGGGCTGAAAGGAAAGATCCTCATCGTACCGTTATACGATGTACTCCTCGCAATCCACTTATATAGTTTATAAATTAATTAGCCTAATTATACATATCATTATATATAAAAACTAATAAATAATATTTTAAGTTATTACTGTGTACATCAAGATCTTGGATTTAAGTAATTACTAGTCCTCCTAGATTGGTATGTGGCCTCCCACAACATAGCTACCCTGATGCACGATCCGGTTATCGTGTCTACAATAAATAAATAATAAAAATAAATTAGTTAAAACATATATATGATTAATTTATATAAAATTAATCTAAGTGTAGAATGCTTACCAATCTATTGACCACTACATGCATGCCAATAGAGCCATTAGTATGCTTAATCAGATCCTGCTGGACGGTGCAATTCTATCGTGTCCTCTGTCATTTAAAACACATATATGATTAATTTATATAAAATTAATCTAAGTGTAGAATGCTTACCAATCTATTGACCACTACATGCATGCCAATAGAGTCACTAATATGCTTGATCATATCCTATTGGACGGTACAATTCTATTGTGTCCTCTGCCATTTATCAGAGTACTCCGTAGTGCTCCACTGGCATAGAAGCCCTCCCATATGTCTGCCTGCATCCTGTGATCCCTAAAAGACTTCCAGTCTGATAGTGACTCGAAAGTAGAGTGCTTTCTAGCAGATTACCTGAGACTATAGAGCCTATCCCGGAGTCTACATATGGCGACTTCCTCGAAGGTTAGATGGTCAGTCTTCTCATGCTGAAAAATCTTGAATCGATAGTATTCTTGCAAGTAGAAGCAAGCTTTTATTAAATAAATAAAATATAAATATTTCATGAATTCAAAAAATAAACATATTTGACTTACTAGGAACATCTTCCATGCTGCATCACGAGCTCCCAATAGCCAACTAAAGAACTCGTTTATCAGTCCCAACATTAATTAGTGAATGATCTCGGTAACCGAATATCTTGCAAAATTAAAATTTAATAATAAGCGTTAACTCTAAAATGGTTAAATTTTAAACATTGATATAAAGATATATTTACAAGCCGCTCTAAACGTAGATGAGCTCTCTATCCTCCGACCGAGTCAAAGGTACCACGGTCGGATGGGTCCTCAACCATAGTGTTGAGTATGAAAGCTGATCACTGGTACATATGATTGTGGGATCATTAGTGACCCCACATCCTCTAAACTTAATTGCAAATTTCTAATATAAAGAATATTATATTAGATAATAAAGTACCAAATAATATAAAAAATATTTAAAATTTTAGAGTTTATTGCATGGTATGAGAGGCATAGAACAAGCTGGCAGCTTGATCGCTCTCTCCTCAAGAGCTCCATCCTCTAAAACTCTCTTCTCAGTTGGCATGGCTCCAACATCTGAAAAATATGATATATAATCTCTAAAAATAAAAGTAAATAGATTTACTGAATTAATTACATGATTATGGATGGCAATGCAAGATATAAAATGATGCAAGACAAGTATTTAAAATGATTCAAGAATTATATACTTAGCATTACTCATCGATCTCTTTAGATATTTGATATCCTTTGGATTCTTCTTTTGATTCATCCTCTTCTTGCATTTATTCATCTTCTTCCTCTTTCATTTTTCATCTTCTTCCTCTTCTTTCTCTTCTTTCTCCTCTTGGATAGGATTACCCCCTAAAACAAACTTGGTATTATCTATCTCTTCATGCTGGCTATCATGTAGAAGAATTTCTAGAGCATCCATCCCCACATCTATGTAAAACTAATGAATTCCTAATATTTCATCCTTCTAAAAATATTTTGGTAAATAGGGCTCTTCTTTTTCTTTGAGCCTGTAATAAATGACTCGAGACTTAATCTTACAAATAGTCCATATATCCTTCTTTTCTCTCTCCCTTGATGGAAAAAGAGTAAATATACTTGAACAACTTGATGAGCTAGTACAAATGGCCTGCTAAGATATGCTTTCGATTCATGTTTTGATTTCAATAAATCCATGTCGTGGATCAACATTCATATTATTGTTACTATCAAATCATTGGCATTTAAATAAAATGACACTATTATATCTAATGTAGATCAACTTGATCATTTCTTCGAGAATTTTATAATAGTCACTCTCCGTCTTGTCCCACTAGCTACCTTTTATATACATAATACTATTCATTATGCTCTTATCATATCCATATTCATGGATATAAAATTTAAAACTATTAATGCTAAAACCATATAATATGTCATGTATTTTGCTCGTCCATAATTTAATGATCTTAGCTTCTTAGAAATAGAGTCCCCCTTGCATGACTTGCATATCATAAAAAGAATGGAGAAAATTAAAAAAGATGAAATGATAATGGATGTTTACTGTTGATGCAACAAATCTGCAAAGTTTTGTAAGTGCAACACAAAAATTTCTTACTTAGTTTCAGGTTGTCCCATCTCAGTATCCCACCATATTGTCTAAACATATATAACATTAGTATATTGTAATAAGTAATTAAAAAGTTGGAATTGTGATGAACATTTACTCAGTATATGGGTCAACCTCTTTATAGTTTAGTAAAACATGTCTCTACCTATCGAAATTTAACATCAGTTTAAATTCGATGAATCTTGTATCCAAATTCATGAATGGGATATGTAAATATTGAGATCTATTACTCCGATCCCTCTGTTAGGATTCGTTTATAGATAACTAGCATGCAGAACTAGATTATAAATCCTAGATTCAATGAAAGTAGAGATTATATAAAATAATTTTCACAAGCATGCTGATTTAATATTAAATCATAAATCATCTATTTAACCTTCTAATATACTGGAATAATAATAATATCAGTTCTGAAATTTTATAAAATTATAAGATGAAGGATCCACTTACCTAGATCTTTTAACTCTCTTCTAGTACCAGATTTATCGGATCAATCGGATATATCGAGATTTATCGAAGCTATACATAAGCCTAATCGCTATTGGTATCCACGTGAAGCCTTTCTCACTGAATCACCAAGACCCCCGGATTGCTAGATCCTTACAGGTCTTTCTTGAAGCACAAAGATAGACCTTCTTCTTCTAGTCTAAACTAGAACTCAATAGCCTTCTTTTCTTTTCTCTTAAGGAATTAAATACCAAAAAAAATGAAAGAGTATTTTTTGATATTTTTTATAGAAACTCTAACCTCTTAGCTTTCTATAGAGATATTATATTCTATTTTTCATGGAGAAAAAAATTAGGAACTAATTTTGAAAAGAATCTATGTCAGAATTAATTCTATGCAGCCTAGTTTCTGCGCATCTTAAAAATCATAAAAATTTCTAAAAAATGTCTCTTAAAGGTCTAGATAAAATTGGTTTCTTATTTGATTTGATCAAACTTCAAATAATGATAAGATTTCAATTTTATCTAATAGGAGAGAGAGTCCCATATAAGAAAGAGGGCCGCTAACTTGGCACCTCCCTCTTCTCACCGCGTGTGCTAAGAGGAGGCATGTATTTTCATGTCCTTCTCTTGGTTTCTACATGAGATAACAAAAAGAGACCCAATCAACTGGGTCTCTTAATTACCGGTTAATTTTGACTAATTTTTGACTGAGTTTGAAACCCTTTTCATACCTGGATTCAACCAAAATCAAAAAAGGCTGTTGACCCGATTTGACTAGGTTAAAAATTCAAATCAAACTTGAATTACCAATCTAATTAACTTTAAATAAAGTTAATAATAATTAAATATGATTTAATTAAGTCAAATAATGAAGTCAAAAATTATTGTAATATTTACAAATAGGCCTGTCAAGCTAAAATTAATAAGTGCTGAAATTAGTACTGCTAATTTCAATAAGTGCCAAAATTAGTAGGTACTAAATATATAACTCTTACATAGATCCATGATCATGGTTAGGTCGACTCATATTACGTGTGATCTCTCAGGTTCTATTTCATCCAGTAGTGAGATATACTATAATCTCTATTATAGTATTATTGAAACTCTTCCGATAAATTGAAATAATTTCAGCTCAACCATAACTTGGATTGTTGATCCAAAAATAATCCTAACGAGCTCTCATAATCTATCAATGATACTTAGCAGTATGTAGTTGTAACCCAATAGAATAGAAATGAACCCCTAGATATAATTACTATGTGATCAAAATTCTATATTGAAAATCTCGACAAGATACAGGTCATGGAAATTCGTCAAAACATAAGTATCCATCATATATCAAACTTCATTAGCTTGAGTCTAATTATGATTTCTATGAAAACTCTTTTCTAACATCACATAACTATGATCATAGATTCAAGAATTTAGCTAATTAGGTCACATAGGATTATACCTTAACTACTAAGTTTGATAGATCTCATATAGTAAATACCCTACTCCTACATGAAGCGACTATAGCCAATGAATACTATAAGGTTCTGAATGGCTAGGGACTATGTTAATGTGCTGTTAAACTACAATAACCTCACTGCGAGTAATCGAGATACTGCAGGTCAAGGAATTACTCACACAACTATAATATTTAACAAGTTACTAATGAATGAGAAGACATTCATGTGACTTCTTAAACTTGGTCACGCTCAGTACCGTTATTCTTTAACAACCACTTATACTTTCACTCCAGTATCTCTATACTGTAGACTCAAGACTCATGTACCAGAAGGGAGGTAATCATGCACCAATCTTGATGGATCAAGTACCATTTTTATGATGATCTAATGGTTGAGAGCTTTTAGGAGTTAATATATAATGACACATGTCTCAAATTCTCAACTCATGAGAATATGTATCATTGTTCATTAATTGCATTGATGATTCATAGACATATTAGATATGAATAAAAAAAATAAAGCCTAATTTTATTGATTTCAATGAATTAAGTATAAGATTTTGTCCTAGAAAAGTTATAATATATCATGCCAACTTAACTTCTGGGGCATACATCTAACAATCTCCCACTTGTACTAAAATTAATTGGCCATATATCTAAGTCCCATCCTCTCAAGATGGACTTTAGTCTTCTACTGGCTTAATTACTTCATCAATGGATCTTCCATGTTATCCACAGAGTTCTACTCTTCGCATGTCGATGTACTTTTTGTCGAGGTAGTTATGTATGATATGAAACTGTCGCTCGATATACTTAGACTTTTGGTAAGATCTGGACTCCTTGGCAAGGGTTATGGTACCATTGTTGTCATAGCATAAGGAGATGACATCTAATGGCATCACTCCGAGCTCCGTAACGAATTTCTTATACCAGAAAGCTTTTTTGATAGCTTCAAAGGTGGTGATGTACTCAACCTCTATAGTAGAATAAGCAAATGGGTTGCTCGAAACTTTTCCAGCTAATAAAACCACTATTACATAGAAACACACATCCTGATATAAGCCTTCTATCATCAGGATCAGATATAAAGTCTGAATCAATGTATCCCTCTACCTATAAATCAGGACTTCCTCCAATGACCAAGAATAAATCCTTAGTGCTTCTAAAGTACTAAAGAATATTCTTCACAGCAATCCAGAACTCTTCATCTAAATTTGATTGATACCTGCTTGTGACACTCACAACTAGGACAATATCAGGTTGAGTACATAACATGGCATATATGAGGCTCTCAGTCATCGAAGTATATGGGATCTTGCTCATGCACTGTATCTCCTCAGGTGTGCTAGGATACATCTTCTTGAAAAGACAAATGCCATGCCTAAGGGATGATAATTTTCTCTTAGAGTTTTCAATATTAAATCTTTTCAGCACTTCCTCTATGTATAATTTCTTTAAAAGGCCAAGCCAAGCACTATATTTAGTCTATCTCTATAGATCTTAATTTCTAGAATATAAAATACTTCACCTTGGTCTTTCAAAAAGAATTCCTTAGATAACTAACTTTTAACTGAAGTTAACATGAGAATATCATTCCCAATTAGGAGGATGTCATCCACGTACAATATGAGAAATGTCACAGCCCTCCCACTCACCTTCTTATATACATAAGGCTCCCCCTCGTTCTTAATAAAATCAAATGATTTGATTGTATTATTGAAATAAGTATTCCAACCCGAGAAGCTTGCTTTAATCTATAAATGGATCGCTGCAGCTTGCAGACCTTGTGATCTCTATTAGTGAAAGTGAAACCCAAAGCTTCCTCGAGAAATCCATTAAGAAATACAGTTTTCACATCCATCTGTCATATTGCATAATCATGAGTACTGCAATGGCAAGCAATGTATGGATGGATTTTAGCATGGCTACAGGTGAAAAAGTATCTTGATAGTCAATGCCTTTATATTGACTATACTCTTTTGCCACTAGCCTAGCATTATAGGTCTCTGCATTTATCTGTATTCATCTTCATTTTATATATCCATTTACATCCAATGGATACTATTCTCTTAGGTGGATGAACTAAGAACTAGACCTGGTTCGAGTGCATTGAGTTAATTTCTAACTTCATAGTATTCAACCATTTCTTGGAGTCAATGTCTAGCATCGCCTTATCATAGGTTTTATAATCAATTATTTGATCCTTGTTTCCTACAAAAACTATTTTCTCTATATCCTCTGTAAGCATACCTAAGTACCTTTCATGAGGATGGGAGACCCTACTAGACCTACGAGGTGGTGACGTAACTACATCTACTGGTTCATCAGGTTCAACCTAATCTCTAGCTGGCTACCCTTCAGAGACTTTCTCATCGTGCTCAATTAACCTCCCACTACCACCATCTCGAACAAACTATTTTTCGAGGAATGTGGCATGCCGGCTCACAATTACATTGTGATCCTCTGGAAAGTAAAAGCAGTATCCTATAGATTTTTTAGAATATCCTATGAAGCGAGCTTTCATCAATCTGGACTCTAATTTATCTGTCATTAATCTTTTGACATAGGTAGGATATCTCCAAATCTTGAAATAACTAAGACTTAGTTTCTTACCAAACTATATTTCATATGGAGTGGTAGGAACAAACTTAGAGGGAACCTTATTAAGAATGTAAATTAAAAGTTTACAGGGCATGTCTCCAAAGAAATAAAGGTAGGTCGGTGAAGCTCATCATGGATTAGACCATATCCATAAGGTCCTATTCCTCCTTTCAGATATCTTGTTGAATTGAGGCATACCAGGAGGAGTCTGTTATGAGACTATGACATTATCTTTGAGATGATCCAGAAATTCTCCACTAAGGTATTCACCTTCTTGATCTGACCGAAGAACCATAAGAATTTTTTCTGTTCATTTTTCTACTTCATGTTTGAACTTCTTGAATTTATTAAATGCTTTACACTTGTATCTCATAAGAAATACATACTCATACCGTGACTAATCATCGATAATGGTAATGAAGTATTGAAAATCACCCCTGGCTAGTATATCAAATGGTCCACACATAGTATGCACCAGGACAAGTAACTCAAAGGTCTTCTCCCCTTCCTACAAAGGATAATTTGGTCATTTTTTTGAAGGCACAATTCACAAACTAGGTATGACCCAAAATTAATTGGGTCTAGGATACCATCCTTTTCCAGTTTATTAATCATGTCCTCTCTAATATGACCAAGCCTAAGGTGCCACCCATACTTTAGGTTTAGGTTATCTGTAGGTCGTTTATGTCTTATGACATTCACTATTTGCTCGTTAATGTTTACAAATACATTAGTATGTAAATGGTACATACTATCAATCAAGAGAGCTTTTGTAATCAATTTATTTTTAAAATAAATTGAATAAAAGTCTTTATTGAATAGAAATTCAAAACCTTCTAATGCTAGTATAGAGATAAAAATCAAGTTTCTGCTAGCTACAGGTATATGATAACAGTCTAATACCCAACTAGAAGTAGAAGATACCGTAAGGTTTGATTCAATAACGAGCATCGACATATCTTCTGAAGGTGCATCCGCCTTCTATTTCTTCATGCTCTCTAGGTACAATGGACAATTTTTCTTCCAGTGCCTATAAGTGTTGCAATGGAAACATTTTCCTTTACTCACAATAAGCTTCTTTTGACCATCCTTTTTCTTAGGCTTATTGTCCTTCTTCTGCTTCTTTGCAAGCTTCTTCCAAGCAGACTTTCTCTTGGATAAAAATACCTATTCCATAATATAAATAGAGCCTTTTGAACTCTTCAAGGTTCCTTCATTACTTACTAGTATATTTAATAATTCAGATAAAGTGTAACTCAATTTGTTCATGTTATAGTTTAATACGAACTAAGCATATAAATGAGTTAGGGATTAAAGGATCAAATCTAGTTGCAGTTCACTATGAATCATTATGCCCGGCTTCTCAAGCTGTTCGATGTCTTTGATTATTGTTAAGCAATAATCATATATTGACTACCCTTCATGCATTTTAGAATTAAATAGTCTTTTTAAGATCAGAAAGTGCATGGTACAACTTTGCTCCCCATACAGCTCTTGTAAGTGAGTAATTATAGTCTTGGCAGTTGGCATATCCTCATGTTGGTTTTGCAACTCATTTGATATTAAGGCTAAGGTTAGAATTGGGCCAAGCTAGGCGATGGGCTTCAGGCCAGTCCGAAATCGGGTCGGGCTTTGAGCCAGGTTTCAAGTAAATCGGGTCAAGCTTCGAACCTTAAAATAGAGCCCATTCAATTTTTGGGCTAGGCTTTGGCACCCCTTTGGCCCGGCACGGACTGGCCTGAACCCGGCCTAGAATAGGCCCAATCTAGGTTCCTCATCATAGATATTTTTTCTTCGATCTCTCTCTCGTTTCCATCTCCCTCCCCTGGTCAGCCCTTGACGGCCGATGCCCCCTCGACCTGATGACCGACGCCCCCTCACACACTCTCTCTCTCGTGCATTTCCATCTCCCTCCTCCGGTCAACCCCTGATGGCCGATGCCCCCTTAACTCAATGGCCAATGCCCCCTTGCACCTGATGATCGACGCCCCCTCGCACTCGACGGTCGATGCCCCCACCCCTTGTGTAGCCGTGCGACCTCGCGGCCCTCCTACGGCTCCGCCACTTCGATCTCCCTCCCCTGGCCCCGGTGCCCGTACCAGATGACCCCGCGGTCCCCTTTCGACTCCGATCTCCCCCTTCGGCTCCGATCTCCCTCCCCGTGTGACCCCGCGGCCCCCCTCGAGCTTCGATCTCCCTCTCCCGATCCCGGTGCCCCACCCGATGCCCCCTGCACGACGTTGAGACCCCCCTCCCTAACTTGATGACTCCAATCTCTTCCCCGGTTCCGGCACCCTCATGGCCCCTCGGGCTCTGGCCCGACCTTTTTTTGGGGGGGATCATTTGGGCTTTTGTTTGGGCTAGCCCAATCGGGCTCGAGCAGGGCTCGGGCCTGATGTTTTTAAAAAGTTTAAGGCCTAAGCCTAGTCTGAAGCTTGAATTTTTTTTCGGGCCAGGCTTGGGTAGGGTGTGGCTCGGTCCAGCCCAGCCCACTTCCAGTCCAAATTATGGCTAGTATGTTACTATCATCTTCTATCCATTTCTCATGTGCTACCATCTAGCAATCACTAGGATGGTCAAGTAAGATGGGGGGTCTTGGTGAGCACATAGCCCAACTTCTCAAAACTCAAGACTATTTCGAGGTTCCTGAGCTAGTCCTTATAGTTAAGTTCAACAAGTCAGTTTGTTTCAAGTATACAGGTTAATGGATTGGAAGTTGATATGGTTTAGCTGCAAAAGAGTAGAAAATTATGTTAGACTTTTGTACTTAATAATAAAAATTATTCTAAAAATTTTAAGAAATAATTTAGATTTTTACTAATTTCATAAATCTTACACACTCCCTCGTAAAGATGTGAAAATCCTTACGCAACCAAGATTTTTGTAGGTGATGCGATCCCCCTGATATGCAGTACCTCACCGTACTCGATTATTGGTAATTCGCTATATCGATGATTAGACAACTCTTGTCTAATGCAACTCATGCATGTTATAGTGACTTGGTCTCTAAGTCAAGAAACTTTACCGTGACTAATTATTGGTCCAGTCCTTAGTTAAGTCTGACCCACTGTTCATGCTTAGACAAAGTAATCATCGGATCCCCTACCATACCTGATTATTGTGCCCAATCCTATCTATATATAGTAATATCTCATGTTAATAGGGTGGTTGCATCTTTCTAGTGCAACTGAACTACTGTAACCAGCCAAGAATAGTCAATACTAGTAGGACACCTGTATACCTACAACGATAGAAGATCTAAAACTTAATATTATTGAGGAGGTTTGGATTCAGGTTTTTTATAAATTAGTCAGCCCAATCATATGTCTAACTAACCAAGTTTAGGTTAGCACATTTTCATGTTTGACAAAACTAGTTGGCATGGGCTAAGTCGAATCAAAAGCAACCTAATCAAAATCTTAATTGACCAAGTTAGCAAGGTAAGTTAGATCCATGGAAGGATTCTACCATTTAAACTCTTTACTTAGATACCAACCGAGTTGGCAAGGTAAGAGTCAGTTCCAATTACTGATCATGATCTAAACTTGTCTTAGACACCAATTGATCAATAAGAATCGATTAGGTCAACTTAATGACTTGGGCTCGCCACTAAGCTAAATTAAGTCTTAATTAATTGATTCACATTAAGTGTGAATCAATGTGACCAAACTATATTTATGATCAATTTTGAGCCCTTTTGACCTGACTCTAATCAATCATTGATTGGGTTCAGTCAATTGCTCAAAACTGAAACAAGGTTCTAGCCTAATTTAGTTAAGATCCTAATGCGTAGCCTAATCACTAGATCTAATTTATTCACCCATACCCACATCCATGAAATAAAATTTAGAATCTTAATCTATTTTAGATTAGGTTTAATTTGGTTTATAATCATGAGTTATCAGTTCAGATCTAAACCCTAACTCATGCATCTCATACAATTTGTTTTAGATAAACTGCTTATGTTACATCTTATATAATTTATTTTAGGTCTAAACATGAACCTAGTTACTTAGCCATGTTTTTCTTCATGGATTAAATCACAAGCAGCACCCATACACATCATAGGAGATCGATTGAATGGAAATAGAGGGCCTTTAAACCCTACTTGGCTCCTATGATCAGACGACCATAGTGGTTGTACCTAATCCAAGTTTTTAGCTAGATTAATTTTAATTAATTAATTATAAAATTAATTTAATTATTTTTATATCTAAATTGGAAACATGATAATCCATATATCAAAAATTTAGATCTAAACATATCAATATTAGTTTCAAAAATAGTTTTTCAGAAATAGCAAAACTTGCAATATTAAAACATTTTCAATCATTACAAATTAGTTCAAATCCATTTAAATCCTTCATATCTAAAAGGGATTCAGATATGATTTTATTTTAAATATATCAAAACATGGCTCGGATACCACTGCTAGGATTCATTCATAGATGATTAGCAGGCAGAACTAGATTCTAAATCATAGATACAATGGAAGCAGAGATCATGCAAAACAATTGTCACAAGCTTGCTGATTTAAAATTAAATCATAAATCATCTATTTAACCTTCTAATATGCTGGAATAATAATAATAATATTAGATTTGAAATCTTATAAAATTATAAGATAAAGGATCTACTTACCTAGATCGCTTAACTCCCTTTTCTAATACCAAATCTGTTAGATTAATTAATCCTATTGGGATTCATCGAAGCCGCGCATGCACCCTACCTTTACTGGTATCCACATGGAGCCTTCCTCACCAAATCATTAAGATTCCTGGATTGCTAAATCCTTGCAGGTCTTTCTTCAAGCATAGAGGTGGACCTTCTTCTTCTAGTCTAAATTAGAAATTCGCAGCTTTCTCTCCTTTTCTCTTAAAAAATTAAATGCCAAAAAATAAAAATATTTTTTTGATATTTTTCATGACAACTATCATCTCTTATATTTTTATAGAAATATTATACTCTATTTTTTATGAAGGAAAAAAATTAAGACAAATTTTGAAAAGGATCTATGTCAGAATTAATTCTGCACAACTTAGTTTCTATACATCTTAAAAACCATGAATAATCCACTCAAAAATGCCTCTTAAAAATTCATATAAGAGTATTTTCTTATCTAATTTGATCAAACTTCAAATCTAGATAAGAATCCAATTTTCTCTTGGTACGCATGGTGAGAGAAAGTCCCAGATGAGAAAGAGGGAAGCCAACTTGGTGTCTTCCTCTTCTCACTATGCGTGCCAAGGGGAGGCACGCATTTTCATGCCCTCCTCTTGGTTTCTACATGAGATAAGAGAAAGAGACCCGGTCAACTGGGTCTCCTCGCTAATGGTCGATTTTGTCTAATTTTTGACTGAGTTTGAAATCCTTTCCATACTTGGATTCAACCAAAAAAAAAAAGCTATTGACCCAAATTTGACTAGGTCAAAAATTCAAGTCAAACTTGAATTACCAATCCAATTAACTTTAAATAAAGTTAATAATAATTAAACTTGATTTAATTAAGTTAAATAATGAAATCAAAAATTATTGCAACATTTATAAATAGGTCCATCAAGCTAAAATTAGCAAGTACTGAAATTAGTAGGTGCTAATTTTAGCAAGTGCCAAAATTAGCATGTACTAAATATATATCTTTTACATAGATCCATGCGGATAGTTATGTCGACTCCTATTGTTAGGTTCTATTCCATCTAGTATTGAGATATACTACAATTCTATCATAGTATCATCAAAACTCTTCCGATGGAGTGAAACAATTTTAGCTCAACCCTCACTTAGATCGTTGATCTAAAAATGATTCTAGTGAGCTCTCATAATCTACCAGTGATACCTAGCAATATATAGTGGCAACTCGGTAGAATAGAAAAGAACCTCCTAGGTATAGTTACTATGTGGTCAAATTTTTCTATCAAAAATCTTGACAAGACGCAGGTCATGAAAACTCGTCAAATCTTAAACATCCATCATATATCACATTTAATTGGCTCGAGTCCAATTATTATTTCTATGAAAACTCTTTTTCAATATCATACTACTATAGCCACAAATTCAAGGATTTAGTCAATTAGATCTTATAGGATTATAGCTTAATTATTAAGTTTGATAGATCCCATATAGGTGAACACCCTATTCCTATAATAAAGCTACTTCAGCCAATTGAACACTACAAGATTCTAAATGGCTAGAGACTATGTTCATGTACTGTCAAACCATAGCAACCTTACTATGAGTGACCGAGAAACTGCAGGTCAAGGAATTATTCATACAACTATAGTATTTGAGAAATCATTGATGAGTGAGTAAACATCCATGTGACTTCTCTAACTTGGTCACGCTCAGTATTACTATTCTCTAACAATCACCTACACTCTTACTTCAGTGTCTCTATACTGTAGACTTAAGACTCATCTACTAGAAAGGAGAAAATTTTTATACCAATCTTAATAGCTCAATCACTATCCTTGTGATGATCCAATGATTGAAAGCTTTTAGGAGTTAACTTATAATGACACATGTTTCAAATTCTTAACTCATGAGAATATTTGTCATTATCCATTAACTCCATTGAAGATTCATAGATATATTAGATATGAATAAAAAGAATGAATTCCAATTTTATTAATTTTAATGAATTAAGTATAAAATTATATCCTAGAAAAGTTATAATATGTTATGCCAACTTGGTTTCTAAGACTTACATCTAACACCCTCACTACCATCACCATCATTTCAGCCAACTTAAGTCAGCTTTGTCTATACATTAGGATTAAAGTAATTTCGACTGAAATTTGAAATTTATTCTATAATGTAAGTTTCTATAATAGAACCTTCGACTCTGGCTTTGTTTTTCACTTTTTTTTTGATACTATGTATGTATCTTTCAAATGGATACATCCACCTATACTGCACTGATTCTCCTACTCTATCTTAATATGCTAGATGAATCATAAGGTACTCCATGGAGTCGTAGAAGGTAGGAGAGAATATCTTCTCTAATTTGTATATGGTCTCTACATTACTAGTCTCAAGACTTGAGATATGGTCAGTGGATAGTTTGGTAGTACAAATATCTCTAAAAAAAGACTGAGCATGGTCAAAGAACTCTATATGGAGTTGGAAAGGAGATCACATCAAGCCAATGATAGTAATCATTGCATGAAAACATGGTAGTCATGGCTTTTTAACCCATAGAACCTATAATCTTTGATATTGACACACCAAGCTAGGTTACTTGCATAATCATCTAAAAATTTAAGATTTTTATATCATTTACATACATCCTTTAACTGCTCCCTTGTAAAGGTATAAGATGCCTTTAGCTTCAGAAATTTTTTGGATGACACCTTAACCGGCTTTAATAAAGGATACTTGCATATGTTCTTCATATTTACTTAAGCATTGAGGTTATCCTTTATCTTCTCCTTGATATCCATAACAGTATAGAAAATATTATCGAATATATTCTTCTTAATGTATATGATATCAAGGTTATAATGAATCAAATTGGTGGACTAGTATAGCAACTTCCAGAAGATGTTGTACTTCCCCAGTTATGAGTTTTACTGAACTCTTGAGGTTTTTGCTTATCAAATAGTATGCCATATTGGACTTCATCAAGCTAAGATATCCTCTAAAATACTTCCATACCACTGAAGCACGGGGGTGCACAATCCTTCTTTATCTTATTTCTCCTAAAACTATCCCGCTACTTTAGAAAGGGATGTTGCTCGAGAAGAAATTGACAATGACAATTGAACCAACAAGGCTTATAACCATGATCTAGTTGAAATAATTTTGTATTCTCCTTACAATATGGATATGCTAGCTTTCTATGAGTGCTCCATCCTGATAGCATCTGATAAGTAAGAAAATTGCTAATGATCTACATCAATACAGTCTTCATTACAAAATTTTACTCCTTCGATGCATCAAAAGTATATGTACCATTAGATCATAAAAATTTTAGCTCATCAACAAGAGACCTTAGATAGGGGTATCATGGTCCAAGAATGACTAATATAAAAAAGATATTATGTTCTTTCATGCACATCTCATATGGTAGATTGTATGGAGTAATAAAGACTAGCCAACATGAATAAGAAATTATTGCATAACTGAATAGTGCCAACCTATCTGTAGATAAATCCAGTAGGATATTGCATGATTCTGAGTAAATAAAAGATGAGAAGCATCAAATTTCTTTCATGCCTTACTGTATAGATGATATATTATATCAGTATGCTTGCGAATCCCTTCTTTGTATTATCTCATCTACCCAGTAGTATTCTTGGATAAATAGAGCTTCTAAAGCCTTGGAGTGAGGAGAAGGTATTGAAGAACCTTATATGGTATGTCCTTCTAATTTCTACCCTCTTGTCTTGGCTTAAATTAGCTTTCACCATATATATCACATGAGCTCTTCGGTTGGTTCTTCTTGTAGAAAAGCATGCAATCATTGTAGCATCATCTATTTTCTTGTATCTCATTCTTAATCCTTTCACCATTTTTTTTGAAGCATAGAAGCTCTCATTAATGTTCTCATCTTTTGGTAGCATCTTATTTATTGTCCTATCATAACAATTAACTATCATACTAAACTCAATTTTCAAGTTCAATAACTCTGACATAACTGATAGTATAGTGTGTATTTCATAGCCTAGCTACAGTGGTTCATCAACATCTTTTAGTATACAATAGAAATCTCTGCTGTCAGTTTTTAGATCATCCTCCATATCATATTCAAATTTAAGACTAGTCGCATCCATAACTATATCTACCATTCAATCTATGTCCCTGTCATGTTGACTTCTAACCCTAACAATTATCTCACACATCTTCCTATGCAGATATCAATGCTTATAGTTTAGCATAAATCTATTCTTAAATAAATGGGTAGTTATTATATCCCTATCAAGTATATCTTTATTGACATATTTGTTATAAGGACAATGAACTCATCCTTCAACTAAGAGTGCCGCATTCCCAAAAGCATAATCACAGATGTCTTGACACCCTTCTTATATTTAGCAGAATCATCCCGTCGACTACTCGACGGTCCATCTTACTATGGTCCATGGTACACTATCTAAGAATTTTACATATACAAATATAAGGCAAAATACTTACTAATTATTTTACTATTTAATATGGCAAGACAAGTATTTAAAATGATTCAATGCAGTGCAAGAAATAAAATGATACCAGAAGGTCATGGTGATCTGAGTTCGCATCCAATCACTAAAGGCAAAATTCGAAAAAATGAGAGTGGCTGAAGGTGACATTTTGAATGTGAGATATAAGAGCTTGGATGCCTAGGTGGAGATCATCGCTGAAAGGTGCTCAAACTTGGAAGTAAAGTCTAAAAAAGGAGAGGTGAGGCTTTGAAAAAGAGTACTCGAGTAAGAGTAAATTCTTCTCGACGAAGAGGTACAGGAGTGCTTCGCTAGAAGTGAAGCATAGGGAGTCAAAGGTCCAGAAGTTTATCACAAATGAGGAGCACTACTCATCTATCTCTTTAAATATTTGGTACCTTTCAAATTTTTCATTGATTCTTTATCCTCTTCAAGTGAAGCACAGGGAGTCGAATGGCTATGAAAGGAAGAACGGTAATAGGAATAGTGGTGCAGGGCCACAGGGAGGCCAAATTCAAGCTGGGAAGCACGGTGCAAGGAGGAGGGAGATGAGAATAGTGGTTTTGAAAAAAAAATTGGCAAATCACATGTTGGGGAGGTTATGGACCACATTTAGTAATGGCAAACATTGCCATTATTAAAAGTAGTCAATAAAATTTTGAAAAATTAGAAGTCATTAGCAACAACTAGTGACCATCACCGAGTCACTATACATTTTTCAAATAATTAAAAAATAATATTTAAAAATTATTAGTGATGGCAACCTCCATCGCTAATAATTTTTAATCCATCACTAATAAAATTTTCTTACAAAAAATAAAAAATAAAAAATATTAGTGATGGCTTTGCCAACATGAATAGTAAAAAGCCATTGCTAATTGTATTACCGATGGCTTATTATCCTATCATTGTTTTTGGTAGCTAAAAACCATTATTAGAAATAACAAATTAGACATCGCCAATAAGTATTTTTCTTGTAGTGAGGGAAAGAGCCAAAGTAGAAGAAGCATCCCCAATTCATTCGAGTCATCACCCAAGTCCTCCAAAGAAGAATCTACCAATAAGGCTATTGGTGACTGACCAAGTAATGCATCGATGATTACAATCATAAGTTGAGTGATATCAACCATCGACTTACTAATATTCAAGGCAAAAGTCAGGAACCGAAGGATTTCAAAACCCATCCTCTTCTCACCCTCTAGATCATAAAGAAAATGATTCCTAGTTGGATCAAAATGTCCTAACTAGATCCTTACAATGGCATAACCGATCTACTGGACCATCTTGAAAGCTACAAGGCTCTCATGCATATTTAGAGCACCACCAATACCTTACTCTATCTCGCCTTCCTAACAACTCTTTACAAAGTGACCTGAGCATGGTGCTCCTGACTTGAGCCAAGGAGCATCGACTCCTTCAAGGAGGAAGAGGAGAGAGAAAGAGGAGAAGGAAAGGAGAAAAAATATAAATATTGAAGGGGAGAGATCAAAAAGCTCTCTTGAAATTCGTGAAGTTAGGATTTCATAGGTAAAAGATTTTAGTTTATAAATTACCTTAGGATTATTTATGTTATAGGGGAACAGTCTCCTGAGCAGGAAGTGTTGAGCGGGCTCCAGGTATAGATCGGCACTAGATATTTTGGGTTAGCTCTTGAAAGTAAGGATATCTAGACCTGTTCATCAATTATATATGTGTGTTTATTATGATATAGTTTGATCCGTGTGCATATGCATTGGCATGCATGATTTATTTCTGCATGAAATAGTTTGAATTTTTATGTTGAACAATATGATTATTATTGTTATTAGCTATATTCATGTATACCATGTTCTATCAAATAAAGTGATATTTGTATGGTTTGGACCATGATGCCGATCATTGAAAGATTTGAGATTTTACAGTTTGACATCGTGATATGATTTGATATGATGATGTGAAAGGATAAAGTGTTAATTAAGAGAATGAGAAAATTAGACTAGCCATGCCACAAAATCATGATTACTGATATTGCAGGTCACAGGCAGAATCATGACAAATATTCCTATCATAAGCATGGATTTGCCCGTCACAAGCTGAAGTATGACGCCGAGATTACCGGTCACAGGCAAAATCATGACCAATATGCTTATCGCAGGCATGGATTTGTCCATCACAAGCTGAAGTGTGACACCGAGATTGCCGGTTATCGATGGAATCATGATAAATATTGCCTATCACAGGCATAGATTTGCCCATCATAGGCTGAAGTGTGACATTGAGATTGACAGTCAGTCCAGAATTCTAAAGAAAAAGGATAATTAAATTGAAAGCATAAAGAGAAAAACATGATTTTATAAAAGATTTTGTCATATATGACATTGAGTTATTTGGTTTCTTGATATAATATACTATTATATCCTTGTTTGTTGACTTTGATATTGATTTTGATGATTGACAAAATGTTTAAGTATATATGAGTACTAATTATATTTTAAGTATATTTTTCAGATCTTAGTACTCAACCATGTTGAATGAAGAAATGCTTGTATTTCAGTTGAAAAAGTCCTTAAATTAATGAAAAATCAAGTATATGGACTTTGGAATTAATATGGAAGGACTTGAAGAGGTTAAAGTTTCAATTTGAAGATGTTTCAGCAATGGCACGGGCAAGTGTCGACACTTGGAAATGAAGTATTGACACCTGAGGAACAAGTATCGACACTTGAAGAGTGAAGTGTCGACTCAAGACCTGAGACAAACAGAAAACTTCAGAAAGCTCTTTCAGTGAAGTGTCGACACCTGGAGCTGAAGTATCGACACCTGGAGCTGAAGTGTCGACACCTGAAAACTGAAGTGTCGACACCTGAAAACTGAAGTGTCGACACCTGAAGGAGAAGTGTCGACACTTGAACAGTAACGGCTAGTTTTCTGGGCTGCAGAACTTCTCCAACTTGCTTCCAAACGGTCATATTTTCCTCTCTAACGGCTATAAACGGTCATTTAAGTGTTGGGAGGCTATATAAACATCAAAAATCAATTGGAGAAGTAATCCTTTGGTGAGATTTTTGAATATTCTTCAAGGATTTAAGAGTTGAGTGGTTCAAGCCTTCAAGCTTCCAAGTTTCAAAGAAAGCATCTAAAGTTCACATCCTCAAGCATCAATCAAAGGCTTCATCAACTTGAAGACAAGATCTTCATCAACTCTCAATGGACTTCAAAGAGATATTTGCTTTATTTTAGAAAGCTTTTATTATATTCTTTTATACTTGCTCTTACATTGTTTTACTTAAGGTTTTTAGTGAGCCTTGGAAAACCAAAGAGGTTTTTGATAAGCCTTGAAAACCAAAGTGGTTGTTGGTGAGCCTTGAAACCAACTAGGGTTTTACTTGTGAGCCCGAAGCCAAAACAAGTTGTTTAGGTTCTTGGTTATCCCGTAAAACCAAGGTTGGTTGTTGGTGAGCCTTGAAACCAACTAGGATTTGACTTGTGAGCCCGAAGACAAAACACGTTGTAAAGGTTGTTGGTGAGCCTAAGTTATAAAACCAAACTTAGTGGAATTCCCAAGAGATTCTTGGGGAGTGGATGTAGGTGCTTGGTTGGCACCGAACCACTATAAACCTTTGTGTTTGTGTGATTGTTCTTCTTATGCTTTTATTTCTTTATTTATGCTATATTTATTTGAAATACACAAGCACTTGAATTGCATTAGCACATACTTGCTTAATTCACACTTTACAAATAATACAAAAGTTTTATAAAACCCAATTCACCCCCCCTCTTGGGTTGCCTACGTGGGCCTACAATTGGTATCAGAGCTAGGTTCTCTGATTGATAATCTAACAATTTTGAGTTAAAGTTCATGGCAACCCTTGTAGGTATTAATGTTAGACCACCGTTTTTCAATGGCACAAATTACACATTTTGGAAAACTCGCATGCGCATCCATATTCAATCTATTAGTTATCATCTTTGGAAAATCATTATTAGTGGTCCTCATATTCCTTCTATTTTGGTTAATGGCATTTCCATTTCAAAGTTCGAAGAGGATTGGAATGAATATGACATTAAACAAACTGAAATCAATGCTAAAGCAATGAACTTGCTTTATTATGTATTGGACTTAAATGAATTTAATAGAGTTTCTACATGTACATCGGCGAAGAAAATATGGGACACACTTGAAGTTACTCATGAAGGTACTCTTCAAGTGAAGAACACTAAAATTAATTTGCTTGTATATTCTTTTAAAATTTTTGAAATGATGCATTATGAATCTATATCTGATATGTTCTCAAGATTTATGACTATTATTAATGAATTAAAAAGTCTTGGCAAAATCTATACTAATGCTGATTTGGTGAACAAAATTCTTAGATCCTTGCCAAAATCATGGGATCCAAAGGTGACGGCGATCCAAGAAGCTAAAGATGTAGAAACCTTACCTTTGGAGGAGCTTATCGGTTCACTCATGACCTATGAGTTGAACATATGGCAAAGGATAGTGGAAGCTGATGTAAATAAGAAGATAATAGCCCTCAAGACCAAAAAGAAATTCAAGGCAATGATGGCAACTTGGAGCGATAGTGAAGATTCAAGTACGGATGATGAAGTTGCCTATCTTTGCTTCATGGCAAATGAGGAAAAGGTATGTGTTAAAAATAATTATGATTTTACCTTTAAAGAATCACATGATGCATCTAATGATCTTGTGCATGAATATAGATTGCTAAAATTTGAGCACAAGAAATTAAATAGGCATGTAGATTCATTTTCTCTTGACAACATCAATCTTGTAAATAAAAATGGTGATTTAAATGCCAAGATTGATATTTTGAAAAATGAAAAGAATAATTTTTCTAAAGAAAAAGAATTTTCAGTAAAAGAAAATGTTATTTTGAAAGATTTATGTGATAAAGTTTTTAATGAGAAAAATATTTTGATTGAGGAAAAGAAGCAAAAACTTTTGAAGAACTTCAATATTCCTGCTTCTTTCAATTTTTCTTATAAATGTGGTTTCAATGCTTATCCTTCTAGATTAAGAAAAGTTTGGGTTCCAAAAGGAACCATAATTACTAATCATAAAGGATCCAAGAAAGTTTGAGTACCAAAAATGTCCACTTAATTATTTTGCAGGAATGTCTTGCAACCCAACATGAAGAAAGGAAGTTCTTGAAAAGATGTTGTACAAGACAATTTAAAGAAGTGGACAAGCTATATTTTGAACTAAATGGTAAAAGGAAGGACTTTGTATATTGGTAAATTCTAAACATCTCCTTCCATAATTAAAAATGTAGATTAATTTTTATTGTATCAATTACTTTGAAAAATTATTTTAAATAGTTAATTAGAATCAAGTTTGGACTTATTATCATTGGCTATGATCATGAACTTCTTGATGTTGATGAATTTCTTGCTATCATAATTAAACTTGTGATTGTGAGACCTTCACTTGATTTTGATTAATGTATTTCATGAAAAATACTTTTAAAGATGCATATTGCTTTGAAAAATATTTTAAGTGATTGATTAGAATCAAGCTTAGACTAATAATCATTTGTTGTGATCATGACCATTTTGATGTTGATGGATTTCAAGCTCTCATGATCAAACTTGTGATTATTAGATCTTCACTTGATTTTGATTAATATAGTTTCTAAATTATTTCAAGTGAAATGCTATGATTTATATGTTTTTATTTTTGGCATCTATGCATAATCTAGGAATAATTTGGATCAAGTATAGAACTAGTAGTTAAGGGTTATTTTTAAGAAGAAGGTATGCATATTGACAAACCCTTACTCTAGTAGCTAGACTTGATATCATATTATTTCTAGCATTTGTATGGATATCAAATCATCTTAAAATGAATTTGAAATCATGCTAAAAGTTTTTAAGTGATATAAATGCTTTGTATTTTGAAAATCATGAATATCTTAAAAAATTTCAAATCTTGATGCATAAGCTTTCATGTTTTATTCATGAAATAAATGCATATTTTTAAAGGAGGAATAACATTCAGGGGGAGCATCCAAAGATTTGTTATCATATTTGATGCTTTAAATATCTTGTTGATATCATGCTTTGCTTATATTGCTCTGATACTCCTTCTTGTTTTCAAATCTAATTCTTTGAGGGGAGTTACATTCAAATGGTATCATATTCTATTGGAATTCCTAGTAATCGCTTCGGATTGGGTTAGTCACCATGGCCGTCCGGTCATAGGAGATAAGTAGGGCTTAAAGACCCTCTCTTCCCATTCAATGGGCTCTCTTATGACGTGTAGGGGTGCTACTGTGACCTTATCCCATGAACAAGTAAGGCGAATGGATAATAATATCAAATCATTTCTTGCATGTGCTTACATTCTATGGTATCATGTTCAATTTGTATCATATTCAATTGATATCATAATTATTTGATTTCATGCATTGATTTTGATGACCTACTTGCTATTCTTTCCAACTTCATTCCCACTTTGTATTGCCTTTCACCCTTTTTCATGATGTCAAAAAGGGGGAGAATTGTTAAGTATGAAAAGGGGAAGATTGGATAAACATGAAAAATCATTTGAGAAATGAAAGAAAGTGCAAGAGGGGGAGAAGAATGTAAAATATTTTTATCTAAAGGGAAGAATTAGTAAGAAGAAGAAATTTTAAAAAAATTTAAAAATTTTGCATATTTTGAAAAATATTTTTGAAGATTTTTTGGATCATACTTTGAAGGGGAGCTTGGTGCTTATAGTTTTGAGCTTACATGTTTATACTATTGTTAATCTTTTAAGCTTACCTTATTCATATACTTAAAGATTTTGTCATCATCAAAAAGGGAGAGATTGTTGACTCTGGTCTTGATTTTGATGATTGACAAAATGTTTAAGTATATATGAGTACTAATTATATTTTAAGTATATTTTTCAGATCTTAGTACTCAACCATGTTGAATGAAGAAATGCTTGTATTTCAGTTGAAAAAGTCCTTAAATTAATGAAAAATCAAGTATATAGACTTTGGAATTAATATGGAAGGACTTGAAGAGGTTAAAGTTTCAATTTGAAGATGTTTCAGCAATGGCACAGGCAAGTATCGACACTTGGAAATGAAGTATCGACACTTGAGGAACAAGTGTCGACACTTGAAGAGTGAAGTGTCGACTCAAGGCCTGAGATAAACAGAAAACTTCAGAAAGCTCTTTCAGTGAAGTGTCAACACCTGGAGCTGAAGTGTCGACACTTGGAAGTGAAGTGTCGATACTTGGAAACTGAAGTGTCGATACTTGGAAACTGAAGTGTCGACACTTGAAACTGAAGTATCGACACCTAAAGGTGAAGTGTCGACACTTGAATAGTAACGGCTAGTTTTCTGGGCTGCAGAACTTCTCCAACTTGCTTCCAAACGGTCATATTTTCCTCCCTAACGGCTATAAACGGTCATTTAAGTGTTGGGAGGCTATATAAACATCAAAAATCAATTGGGGAAGTAATCCTTTGGTGAGATTTTTGAATATTCTTCAAGGATTCAAGAGTTGAGTAGTTCAAGCCTTCAAGCTTTCAAGTTTCAAAGAAAGCATCTAAAGTTCACATCCTCAAGCATCAATTAAAGGCTTCATCAACTTAAAGACAAGATCTTCATCAACTCTCAATGGGCTTCAAAGAGATATTTGCTTTATTTTAGAAGGCTTTTATTGTATTCTTTTATACTTGCTCTTACATTGTTTTACTTAAGGTTTTTGGTGAGCCTTGGAAAACCAAAGAGATTTTTGGTAAGCCTTGAAAACCAAAGTGGTTGTTGGTAAGCCTTGAAACCAACTAGGGTTTTACTTGAGAGCCCGAAGCCAAAACAAGTTGTTTAGGTTCTTGGTTATCCCGTAAAACCAAGGTTGGTTGTTTGTGAGCCTTGAAACCAACTAGGGTTTGACTTGTGAGCCCGAAGACAAAACAAGTTGTAAAGGTTGTTGGTGAGCCTAAGTTATAAAACCAAACTTAGTGGAATTCCCGAGAGATTCTTGGGGAGTGGATGTAGGTGCTTGGTTGGCATCGAACCACTATAAACCTTTGTGTTTGTGTGATTGTTCTTCTTATGCTTTTATTTCTTTATTTCCACTGCATTTATTTGAAATACACAAGCACTTGAATTGCATTAGCATATACTTGCTTTAGTTCACACTTTGCAAATAATACAAAAGTTTTATAAATCCCAATTCACCCCCCCTCTTGGGTTGCCTACGTGGGCCTACATTGTTATTTTCAAATTATTATTATCGATGGTAACTGTTTGGAGACCTTACTGGGTTGTAAAGCTCACAACCCCTATTTGTTTTCATTCTTAGAGTTATGTAGGATGTTCGGGCTTGGTGGTGGATTAGATTCGTGAATAAATAAGGAATAGCTAAAAAGCCATTACAATCAATGGGATGATTAAAGGATGAACAAAATTGTATCCATAAGAGTTGTATTATTTCCTTTGTATAATGTATTTTTCTTATGAATTGTGATCAATAATATCATGAAGGTTTGAAGTTACAATGAAAAATTTTTATGCGTTGCATGATCTCTAGAATAAAATCTAGGATTTGTGCGACCGGTCGTATAGCCGATTTCGGTGCTCGATTCGGGGCATGACACACTTCAGCCTGTGATGGGCAAATCCATGCCTATGATAGGTAATATTTATCATGATTATGCCTGTGACCGGTAATATCAGTAACCACGATCCCATGGCATGGCTAGTCCAATTACCTCATTCTCTTAATTAATACTTTATCCTTTCACATCATCATGTCAAATCATATCACGATGTTAAACTATGAAATCTCAAATCTTTCAATAACCGGTATTATGGCCCAACCCATACAAATATCACTTTATTAGATAAAACATGGTATACAGGAATATAGCTAATAACAATAACAATCATACTGTCCAACATAAAAAGTCAAACTATTCCATGCAAAAACAAATCATGCATACCAATGCATATGCACATGGATCAAATCATATCATAATAAACATACATATATAACTGGTGAACAGGTCCATAAATCCTTACCTTCAAGAGCTAACCCACAATATCCAGTGTCAATCTGTACCTGGAGCCTGCTCAACACTTCCTACTCAAGAGACTGTTCCCTTACAATATATCATAAGATAATTTGTAAACCAAAACCTTTTACCTATAAAATCCTAACTTCACGAATTTCAAGAGAGCTTTTCGATCTCCCCTTCAATATTTATATTTTTTTCTCCTTTCCCTCTCCACTTTCTCTCTCCTCTCTGTCTTCTCATATTCTCTCTCCTCTCAACTTCCTGCAAAAAGTCTCTCTCTTTCCACAAACCAAATCTTTAAGATCTCTCCACTTCTCTATCCCGAACTCCAACATATCCCCAAAAATGGTCGCTATCCCATGCCATCATAGCATGATAACCTTCCTCTTCTCCTAAATCGAGATCTCTTTCCTTCCCCCTTCTCTCTTTTTGGCTCTTCCTTGCACTCTGTTGGCCCTCTCAAATCACCCTTAGTGTCTCGGCATCCCTTGTTAATAACGAAACCAGTCCAAAATCTCATGAAAATATATCTCATAAGTCTAAAATCATCAGGAAAGCTTCAAGGCCATGAGATCTGAGATCAACATCTCAGATCACATCAAAATCCGAATCCAAAAATCCCTAATCAAGCCTAATCTTGATCGAATCGATCTCAGCCATCCGATCAAGTGATCAGACGGTCCAGATCATACAGAAACACCATGGACTGTTGTGAGCCTTAAGAAATGCTTAGGGAAACACCGGGAAATACATGGGAAACATCCAAATCATCACCGCAAGTGCCTGGGCTGAGCCCGTGCGCACCTCACGCATGGGCCTGGGCCGTCGTCCCTCCTTCTCGATGATCGCCTTCCTTGGTCGCTGGCAACCGTGGGGGGGTCTCGGTTCGGTCGAGCCGAGGAGGATACAAGGAGAGTTCAGGAGAAGAGAAGAAAGAAAAGAAGAAGGAAAGAAGAAAAAAAGAAGATGAAGGGAAAAAAAAGAAGGGAAAAAAGAAAAGAAAAAAAAGAGATACCTACCTAGGAGTTGAGTCACTGGTATATTTTTTCGGTTGCTGGAGCTGCCGCCGGTGGCTCACCCGAGGCTCTTCCCATCATCATGGGGGAGAAAGAAGAGAGAGAAAGAGGAGAGAGAAAGAGGAGAGAGAAAGAGGAGAGAAGATGAGGAGAGAGAAAGAGGAGAAAGGAGAGAGAGGAGATAGAGAGGTGAGAGGATGAAAAGTCTTCTTTCTTAAAATTCATGCTTTTAGGATTATTCGGGTAAATCGTAGAGAAATTTTAAATAAATTATTTATTATTGTAAGGGAACAGATTTCTGAATAGAAAGACCTTGAGCAAATTCTGGATATGAACTAACATTGAATATACTGGGATTGTCTCTTGAAAGTAAGGATTTCTGGACTTGATCACCCGTTATATATATATATTTTACATGTCATGGTTCGATCTGTGCCCTTAAGCATTGGCATGTATGTTTGTTTTGCATCGTATATTTTGATTTCTCAAGATGGATAGTATGTTTGAGATTATTAATTATGTTCCTATATATCATGTTTTATCAAGTAGGTTATCTTTTAATGGTTTGGACTGTGATGCCGGTTATTGAAAAGTTTGAGATGACATGATTTGACAGTATGACATGAATTGATAAAGTAATAACCAAGTGAATACGGTATTTGGACTAGCCATGCCACATAATCGTGGTGAGACAGCCTGAGGGCTTTGTACGTGAGCTAGCCTGATCACGAGTAAATGGTTGATTGAGACTAGCCTGACCATGAGTAAATGGTGGATTATGAGACTAGCCTGACCACGAGTAAATGGTAGATTATGAGACTAGCCAGATCATAAGTACATAGTCGATTCTGAGACTAGCATGACTACAAGTAAATGATCGATTATGAGACTAGCCTGACCATGGATAAATGGTCAATTATGAGATTGCCAGTCATGGGCTAGAGCATGACCGTGGTTAGTCCATAACCCTAAAGAAAAAGAAGGATGATTAAATTGAAACAATAAAAGGAAACATGATTTTACAAAAGATTTTGACATTTGAGTTGTTTGATTACATGATATGATATATTCTTATATTCTTGCTATTTTTTAAAATTATTATAATTATTGGTGACTGTTTAGAGACCTTACTGGACTGTAAAGCTCACAACCAGGGCTGTAAAGCTCACAACCCTCTATTTATTTTTCCTTCTCAGAGTTATGCAGGATATTCAAGCTTGGTGGTAGATTAGATTCATGGTAAGATGGTGCATAGCAAGAGTTGGGCTGGGCATAAGATCAAATACCAAGATTGTGAAATTTTTAGACATTCCGGGTATAAATGTAAAAAAAAATTTTGGGCTTTGCATGATCTCTAGGATAAAACCTAGAGTTTGTGCAGCCAATCGCATAGCCGATTTCGATGCTGGATTCAGGGCATGACAAGCTGGAGAGATAATTCGTGGTCCACTTTGATCTAGTTAGAAGATGCCAGGGGAAACTAACAGTCTCTTCTTCATCCACCAGCAAGATGAAGAATCGCTGAAAGACTGTGGCTCGATTCAAGGTGGCCACATTAGAAGTTTACAACCTAGCTAGGTCTGTGGCCATGTTGGCTATGAAAAGATGACTCCACACCTCCCACTTCACCTATTCGCTAGATAAGATTCATCTAAAGTCTTATTCAAAAATGCTGGCCCTCATACAGAAGTACATTCGCATGAATGAGAGAGTTCTCACTTGACGGGAGATCGATATAAAGTCGAAGAAGAAACAAGCCTGAGGAGAGCCAAGTAGAGCCCAAGCTGAAAAGAACAACTCATCCTACCGACAAAGTCCTAAGTCCAAGAACTTTACTAGCAAATCTGATAACTACAGTCCTTTCATCATGGTCCTTTTATTTATTATACTTTTGTTTGAATGAACTTTGGCTCTAAATTGTTTGAAACCAGTTTCTATACCCACTACAAGAAAGTCACGTATACCCATACTTTTTAGTCACATAAAATACATAAATGGATGAAATGTCAAATTCTAAAAAAAAAATTATATGCATCTATGTTTGTCAAACATGAAAATGTTATAATTAATTTTTAACTTACATTTCAATGATTAAACAAAAGTAAATCAAATTTGCTAATGAGTAAACATGGATAACTCAAATCTGTTAAAAAATATACTAAGTATAGGTAAAAAATAACCGGTACCAAGAGATGAGTGCCAAAATAATAAAAAAAAAGCATCGAATCTAGGTTGGATGTGTTTAGAATTATGCTGTCCCATCACGTCTCTTGGTGGTGCCATCAATTTTGTTGAAGAATAGAGCCTACATATAAAAAAATATCTTTTAATGACAATTTACACGGATAATATTTTAATAATTATAAAAAAATAAAAATTATATATTATTATGATTATTAATAATGATAAAAAAAAATTTTAATGACTATTCTTATATAATTGCTTCTAAAATTGAAATGCTCGATGAAAATTTTCTTTCCGTGCATGCCTGCATCATAGCCATCCATTCCTTCATCAAAAATAAGAAAAGGAAATACCCCCGTGTCAAAGCCATCCATCCCCTTCAACCAAAAAAAAAAAAAAAACTCCCCGCAACTAGGAGATTTTTTTAAATAAATATTTATTAAAATAACATAATTTCAAACATATTTATGAATATAGCATTGATTTGATGTTTTGTGGCCATATGGCAAAGACGTGGCAGGGCTTGAGATGACATGGAGAAGCCGTAGGGCGAACCTGTAGCTTCTTCCCGGTTCTTATCCTGAGCCTGCAAGCTCTGTTTGAAACAAAAAAAACCCTTGGTCCCCCCACTACAGCATTCCTCTGGTTCATGCACCCCCTACTTCCCTCCAGTTGGTTGTGGTGCCGATTTGCCACCACCATGAGTTTCTTCTTTGAGGTAATTTTTTTTTGAACAATATGGATTCTTTTTATTTGTTCATTTTATTTTTTTGGTAAGGATGTATTTTTATTTTGTTAATATTTGTTTGGTTGCGGTTAGTGGATCTCCCTGTCCCCCTTCGACCGGCCATGGTGATGAGATTGCTGTCACTATTATTTTGTTGTTCAAGATAATTTTTTAATAATATTTATATTATATTTTTATATTTTTTTAGTAAGGATATAATTTTATTTTGTTAATATTTTTTAATTAGTTGGTTTGTATGGTAGTGATTTAGTTCATGTAGATCAAATAATATTTTAAAAAATATAGTAAAATATAGAAAAAATGGCGTGTCGATGTAGTAAGGCATGCCTTTTTATAAAAATAAAAAATTGAGGGATGGTTTTTAAAAATGGACATTAATATTAAAAAAAAAGGTAAGCTCTACAAAAATAGAAAAAGCCATTTCTATACTTAACAAATTATAGGGCAAGTTTTTTTTAAAAAAATATTGGACATTCTTATTTAAAAAATTATGGTTGTAAACTTTTAAAAAAATATTACTATACAAAAATTCTAGGGAAAAATTTGGTTATTTAAAAAAGGATATTTTTATTAATACAAATTATAGCATAAGCCATAATTAAATAAAAAAATATTTTTATTAAAAAATATAAGGCAAGCTGTCAAAAAAATATTTTTCTAGTAAATAAGAATTAAGGGTACATTGTTTAAAAAAAAAAGACATTGTATTTTTTTTTAAAAAAGGAGATGCTTTAAAAAAAATTATTATTAAAGTAATAAAATCTGATGCATGCTATTTTAAAAATGTATTCGTATTTTAAAAAATAGACTAATTTTTTTAATAAATGACATTCGTATTAAAAAATACTTTATACCTTATGAAAAATATAGTATTGTTATTAAAAAAAATTAGTGCAAGTTGTAAAAAAAATTCAAAGATAAGACGAGGATAAATATTCTCAGGCTGAGAGTGGGGTCAATTTTTGGGCAAACTTCAAGCCGAACTGGCCCGAGCCATAGAAAAAATCCGAGCATGGTTTGAAAATTAAATTGACTTTTTATTAGATCAAAGTCTGACTTGATCTATTTTAGACTGGTTCGAAGCCTCTCATACCAGTCAATATCCTAATTGTTCTTGATCTCATATATTGGGCTATCAAATTTTTTACCAAGCAATCTGTATATTTGTGATAGATTTGTTTCTCCTTCTATGTTTGCTCTAATTTTAATAGAGATATGAACATATATATTTATAATTTTTAATATTTATGAAATATTATTATTGGAGTGCTCATATTATATAATTATGTATTAATTTGATTAATTAATTATTTATTTATATTTATAAAGTTTGTATTGCACAGAATCGTAGACCCATCAATTGATTGATGTGCATATTCTAGGCATTCATATATTTATATATTTTCATACTGATGGAAAAATTATATACATTAGTCAATTGATTATCCAATTTGGATAGTTTGAAAATTGTAGATAATTCTATAGGTCAATTAATAATAATCAAATGATATATAATAGGGATCATAAAGAATTTCAAATACTATTTTTCTTTAGTTCTCCTTACATATAATTATTTATGTAGGAAGAATTAAGGAGAAATGCTATCGAAATTTCTTTTGGTCTCTATTTCATATCATTTTGTTACTGTAACGACTTATAGAATTAGTTATAATTCTTGAATGGGATAAGATCTTTACCTGTTAGTTGTAATAGGATGCATTTATTATGTATATCATTTCTAACTCCACATTTTGGTGTTGACTCTAAAATCTAATATAATAATTTTCTAATATTAGGTGGATTTTAGCTTCTCCTTATATGCTTTTTATGTTATTAATAAATATATGTAGAATGCATATTTCTAGCTATATATTGAAACATTGCCTTTCTATTTTGAGTATCACCATTGATGTGGAAAGACCGCTGACGTGGGTAGCTGATGAGCGCCACGTTAAAGGAGACCGCCACGGCGGGCGCCAAGGCGACGCCTCAGTTCGGGGCAGTTCGCCGAGCTGAGTTGAGTTCTCCCAGGACAGCAAGTCGAGCTTAGTCCTCCGCCAGGTCGAGCTAGTGAGCTCGATGCCTAGGTCAGAGTCATCCTCCGCCCTCCAGAGCGAGACCCTCGGAGGTTAGTGCCCTGCGGTCGAGGTCGGGCCAAGAGCTCACCCGCTGATGTGGAGCCTCTCCGAGTGTGCGCCCTTTGGACCGGGTCCGTCCTTCGCCCTTCAGGGTGAGACCCTCGGAGGTTAGTGCCTTGCGGTCGAGGTCGGGCCAAGAGCTCGCCCGTCGATGTGGAGCCTCTCCGAGCGCGCGCCCTCTGGACCGGGTCTGTCCTCCGCCCCCCAGAGCGATACCCTCGGAGGTTAGTGCCCTGCGGTCGAGGTCGGGCCAAGAGCTCGCCCGTCGATGTGGAGCCTCTCCGAGCGCGCACCCTCTGGACCAGGTCCATCCTCTGCCCTCTAGAGCGAGACCCTCGGAGGTTAGTGCCCTGCGGTCGAGGTCGGGCCAAGAGCTTGTCCGTCGATGTAGAGCCTCTCCGAGCGTGCGCCCTCTGGACCGGGTCCGTCCTCCGCCCTTCAGAGCGAGACCCTCGGAGGTTAGTGCCCTGCGATCGAGGTCGGGCCAAGAGCTCGCCCGCCGATGTGGACCCTCTCCGAGCGCGCGCCCTCTAGACCGGGTCCGTCCTCTACCCTCCAGAGCGAGACCCTCGAAGGTTAGTGCCCTGCGGTTAAGGTCGAGCCAAGAGCTCGACCGTCGATTTAAAGCCTCTCCGAGCGCGCGCCCTCTGGACCGGGTCCGCACTATTCTCTTCTCCACCAAGGTGACCACACGAGCTCGGAGCGCCCAGATCGGAGCAGACCCTGCTGTCCCAGGACATCGGAGAGCCACTCGAGGACCACGGAACGGCACCCCCCATGTCGCCATAACTACATGTCCGACTCTACTTCCAGGGGATGGGCCAGCCAGAGAGCATGCACCCCTAGGGCGACGGCTCCCAGATCGAGACTCTGCCAGACTTCCTGAAATGGGGCAACTAGAGAGGATGTCAGAAGGAATGGAAGCTTCCCCTACCACCTGTCAGGAAAGATGTCCCGTCCACGACACGGAATCCTGTCCCATGTGCCTGCCAACCCAGCGAGGATCCCGAGGCAGGCTCCCAACGGCCAGTTTTTAGCTACAAAGAACGATCGGCACCCCCGGAAGGGAGGAGGTAACAAACAAAAAAAACAACAAATAAAAACAACAATAAAAAAAAAAATATAAGCGCAAGCTCAACCGAGAGAGCAGAGCGCCACCACCAACACTACGGTAGAAGGAAAGTCACCGGAAAACAGGGAGAAGCGGAGTAACAGGGAAACCCTCTGTCCCCGCCATCACTCTCCCCCTGCTACTTTTCTCCTTCACCGACACATCAGTTCACTCCTCCTAGTGCGGAGTCCATCAAGAGGGGCCCGACCAGGAGGATCTGTTCCCTTGGATCGTCACTGACTTGACAATCAGAGTGCCCCCGCCGGAAACCCCAGCCCGGGTCACTAACCCCTGTTTCGCAGGTCCAGGAGCAGAGGACCGGCAGGCAATGAGAGGAGCGCACTCCGACGCAGCAGCTACGGGCCACGACGGTCCTGGCGGCAACAACCATGTTTAATATTTTTATTCAGAGCATGAGGACAAAGAAATCGCCATAGGGGAGGAGCTAACATGGGAGGGGGAGCCGATGGGAGAGGGGAAGGGGGAAATTATTATTTTTTTGGTGGATCAAGTGGATCTGGTAGGGCGAATGCTGGCATAGTAGTGTAAGGACACCAATAGGGGAGGGGTAGCTGATGGGGAATGAAGAGTTAAGCATGCTTGGACGAGAGTAGTACTAGGATGGGTGACCCCCTGGGAAGTCCTCGTCTTGTATCTTTTTTTAACTTTCAACTCTTTTTCTATCCTCCATCAGATCGGATATATCCTTTAAATTTCTATAATTCTCTCTATTTTTTTCTCTCTAGAAACTTATCATGTTCAGCATATTCTACTGTGCTATGAGTTTAAGTTTTCAACCCTAAAAATTGGCATTTTCTCCATAGTTTAGGGTTTAGCATATTTCAATAAATTATTGTTTATTAATTTTATAGTGAGAAATGAAAAAAAGTAATCATAGCATTATATTATATTAATGATTACATTATTAATGAAGAATTTGGTATTGAGTATAATTGGAGATCAGAAAAGATAATTAAATTAAATATGGAATGATACATGATGAATTGAAGAATTAGTTATACAGTCTTAGATGAACAAGAAATAAAATATTGATTATATATAGATATCCATAACTTGTGCAGCCAACGTTAATAAAGTATGAATCTATTCCAATTACCGATATAAGGACATGGAGATAATATTTTTAACCATTAGTGCATATCAATATCTATCAGGTATGGCATTGTATATAGATGTACAACTCATTGAAAATGCTCAACCTATTCAAGAATGTAATGATTATAAAATAGTTGTTTAAAATATAGCAATAACTCATATAGTGAACAGGTTATTTCTACTTGTAGTCCAAATATTCGGGATATTCTTCTAGTAAATACTAGTTCCATATATATAGAGGATCAAATTTGTATAATGGACAATGATGTGCTAGAGAGTATTATAAGACAAGCTTCACTATACATAGCTGCTAATGTCACAATACATGTAAATAATCAACTTTTTAATGAAGATGGTATAGTAAATAAAGATGACGTGAAAGATGAAGCTCAGGAAGTTGACCCGTCACATGTTGCACAAAGTCCGCATGATACTACTATTCCAAACTATGCTATATTTGAAGCTTTTTTAGGAACATTCACTTAGGTTAATTGGGAAGCTGCTAATATACCAATTATTATTCATTGCAAGGACCATCTTATATTTGGAAAAGTGGTGAAGAGTTATGCAAAGGACTTTGTTTTGCAAATAAGATAGAATTACAAAATATAGTAAAGTAGTATTCAATTGATAGGTATCATGAATTCAAGGTTGTTGAGTCGAATCCAAATATATGAGTTATAAAATGCAAGAATGGAGAGTCAAAATATCAATGGAAGTTGAGAGAAATTAAGCGAAATGATTATTTTGAGATCTCACGATATTCTGGTCCCCATACATGCATATCTGCTATAATATCTCAGGATCATTCTGGATTAGACTCTATATTAATTACCAATGAAATATATGAAGTATCTATAATTGCTAGCTATTGCAGCGCTTGGTGTAGTAATAAAGAACAAATTCAATTATACGCCCACTTAAAGAAAGTTATGAGATGCCAAGAAAAAATAATAGTCGTGATGTTTGATGATTGGGATTAATCATATGAATTATTATCCAAGTGGTTATGTATGATAGATGAATTTAATTCTGGCTCTTGGGTGAAATTTATTAGCACTCCAACCAGTCTTCTAGCCTATGCTTAATTTGATAATGTTTTCTGGGCTTTTGTACCATCAATTGAAGGGTTAAGTATTATTGACCAGTGATTAGTATTGATGCAACATTTTTATATGAAAAGCATAAATATAAACTAATGATCACAACTGTTGTTGATAAGAATAATCAATTTTTTTTACTTGCATTTGCTATTGTCAATGAAGAGTCTACTGATATATGAGATTGATTTCTTGCTTGTTTACGAAATTTTGTTATCTCATAACAAAATATTTGCTTAATTTCAGAATAGCAACCTGGCATATTAGCTGCAGTACAAAATGAGTATTTAGGTTGGCAGCATTTAAATGCATGTCATGTTGTATTATTTACTTCATGTGGCAAGCAATCTCAATACAATATTTAGGGATTTAAAATTAAGGGATATAGTAAAAAAGGCTGGAATGTACATACAAATTAGAAAATTTGAGAATTGTATGAGGAATATTGAAAAATTTAAATAAGAAGTTATTCATTAGTTTAGCGATATCTTTTTAGATAAATAAACATATGCACATAATAGTGGTCGAATGTATGGAATAATGACTACTAATCTATTGGAGTATTTTAATGAAGTTATAAAAAATGCTCGATTTTTGTCTATAACTATATTGGTGCAGTTGATGTTCTTCCAACTTGTATCATACTTTGATGGTCGACAGGCCCAAACAATTGATGCACTTAATGAATGAAAGATTTACTCCTTTCATTATGGATCATGTAATCACCAAGCAAGCCAAAGCTACACCACACTGTTACGAGATTTAATAGAGCCAGTGGTATATTTCAAGTCCAAACTATGATGCATAGTCCTTATATGAATAAAGACAACAATACTCAGGTAACTCTTTAAAGTTACTAATTTTATTACTACTTTATAGTAAATAATTTTTAAGTTAACTATTATTATACTTCATAATGTAGATTGTTCGACTATCAAAGCATACATATATATATCAGAAATGGTAGTACAACCATTTATCTTGTTTTCATGTTATGGCTACTTGTGCATATATTATAATTGATTTTTATAGATATGTTGATCTGTACTATACTCGAAATGATTATCATCAGACTTATGTATCTCAATTTCAACTCATTCCTTATCAAGATTATTGATTATAACTTAGTTAAGATAGCATCATTATACCGGATAAATCACGGTTGTGGTAGAAAGGTAGACCATGATCTATCAGAATTATGAACGACATGGATTTGAGAAAAACTAATAATAGATGCAAGTGTACAATTTGTCAAGAAGAAAGGCATGATAGATGGTCATGTTCAATAACTAGAAATGCAGATTAGTATTATCATTTCTCTACATGCAACAGGTATTTCTATATACATCATCTTAATCACTTTTACATGTCATTGATTTATTGTATATGACATGGACTAGACTTATATTGTTTATATTTTAATGTTTTGTATCCATTGATATGCTAGGATAAGAGGTGGATGCATCATCGAGAATAATTTTCTATTCCATTGGTACCAGTTACTGGAAATCAATTAGATTTGTATGAAGGCCATTCTACTTTATTGGTTCTAATGGTTTCTTAACGAATTTAGAGTATATTTATTTTTTCCATATGTATAGGCTTGGTCGATTATTGTACTTGGATTTTTGTTGTTATTCAGGTTCCGTATTTTAGTATTTGAATACATGACATTATAATGTAATCTAGGTCTATACTTATATACGTGTTTATTATATATTGATGCAATACATTTTCTTTTTTAAAGAAGTTCATGGTTATGAAATAAATTTTGTTAAAAATGGTAAATAACATTTTATTAATATGGCAGTATATTATACATATGGATCCAGGGCCAGTAGACCATACTATATTATATGATCAGGATAGCCATTAATCATCTTGTTGCCGCCTAGAACGTCGTGGCCTGTAGCTCTTGCGTGGCCTGGGTGAGTGGACTCCCTACCAGTGTCACCGGGCTCGTCGGTCGGAGACGATCAAGGAGAACATAGTCTTAGTCGTGGGGATGAAGGGGGCTTTGTACTGTGGTGGTCCTCCTGTGGGACTCTCCGGTGAGGAGTAATCTTCTTCCGTATTGTCCCTCCATTGGACGATACCTGCAAAACAGGGAAGACCTACGCCGGGGATTCCGGCAAAGACACTCCGACGATCAAGTCAGTGGGACGATCGAAGGAAATAAGAGACCTCTGAGGTGAAGAGCTTGGGGGACTCTTCGCTGTCAGAGGGTGATATATCATCTAAGAATGAAGAGCGTGTATTGTCTCTTACCTCCCTTACCTCTTCCCGCTGCTCTTATATAAACGAGCGGCTCTTGGTGTTCAGAGGGGCACGTTCTTCTTGGTACAGGCCTGTGAAGCCTCTGCAGGCCTGGGAGGCTTAGGTAGGCTGGTCAGCTTCCCCTTTCTTGATGGTTCAGAAGATTGGTAGAGGAGCCCAGCGCCTCGGATGTGGCACTATTCACTAGTTAGTGTAAACGATAGCTTAGGAAACTTAAATGCAAACCTTTCTTCGCAGGCAGCGTGTCAGGCGGCGTGTCCAGGACCCACATGGAGGGGGATCCATGGAAAGAGCACCGGGCCCACGTGGATGGGACAGAACCGTGCAATGCTCTTTAGTGGCCGAGCTGGACTGAGACGTCGAAGTGCCGAGTTGGCTGGGACTTTACTCCAGGCTGCCATGCGGGCACGCGGACCGGGAGAAGGTCCGTGGGGGCCTCCATTCAAGCTGATCGAAGCGGTGTGCAAGGCCCATACATGTGGATGCGAACCCACGTGGCGCGGACCCACACGCTGCTCCTGGTCGAAACCAGACCGCGGGGGAGCGGAGCTGGACCACAGGCGTGCTGGGGTGCGGAGCAGGCATGGATGGGATGGGGTGCCACGTGGGCGTGCCGGACCAGGCACCACATGGGTGAGCTGAGCTGGGCACGCGGGCATGTGCCAAACCGGATGTCGTGCATGGGGTGCGGAGTAGGCATGGACGGGATGGGGTGCCACGTGGGCGCGCCGGACCAGGCACCACATGGGCGAGCCGAGCTGGGCACGCGGGTACGTGCCAAACCGGACGTCGTGCTTGGGGTGCAGAGCAGGCATGGACGGGATGGGGTGCCACGTGGGCGCATCGGACCAGGCACCACATGGGCGAGCCGAGCTGGGCACGCGGGTACGTGCCAAACCGGAAGTCGTGCATGGGTGAAGCCGAGCGGAGCCTTGCTGCGGTCGCACGCCGTGCGGAGCCTTGCTGCGGTCGCACGCCGTGCGGAGCTGGAGAGACCGGTCATGCCGAGGTGGGTCCAAGGTTGCCGGGGGCGGAGCAGGGGCAGCCTTGGGCGCAGGCAAGCCGGGCTATCGACGAGGCCAGGCGGAGCTGCGGCGAGGCGCTGCTGGGGTGCCACTCGGGCCGAGTCGGATCCGCTGCCGGACTGGAGTAGGAGGGCGGAGGTGAGCGGAGTGGCGCGGGGGTGCCAGACCGAGGGGGGTCTCGTCGGGCTGAGCCGGAGCGGGCAGACGTGGGGGCGGAGGCCTCCCTTACCGGACTGGGTGCCGGTCGAGAGTGTGTGGAGCCGGAGGGAGGTTCGCTCGCCGAAGAACCGCCGGGAGGGGCCGGAGCTGCGCGGGACCGCCGACCTATCGCGGGGGAGCGCCATGCGGGCAAGATCGGGCGGAGCCTTGCTGCGGTCGCACGCCGTGCGGAGCTAGAGAGATCGAACGTGCCGAGGTGGGTTCAAGGTTGCCGGGGGCGGAGCAGGACCGCCGGCGGAGCAGGGGCAGCCTTGGGCGGAGGCGAGCCGGGCCGTCGGTGAGGTGCTGCTGGGGTGCCACTCGGGCCGAGCCGGATCCGCTGCCGGACTGGAGCAGGAGGGCGGAGTTGGCGGAGGCAAACCCGGAGCACGGCGTCGCCGAGGGGAGCCGTGCGGGTACACCGACGAGGTCAGGTAGAGGGACTCCTCCCCTGCGGGCATGCCGGCGAGGTCAGGCGGACGGGCTCCTCCCCTGTTGCTGTTGCGCGAGTCGAGGGAGCCGGTTCAACGTGCGGGCGGAGACCTGGCAGGCTGGGCATGCATGGGAGAGCTCGCCCGTGCAATCTTGCATGGATGTTCGTCGACGTGCTCGGCTGCGACGAGCAGAGACAGGGAACCTTTCGCCCTGTAGGCAGAGCCGGGGAGGGCAGAAGTACCCACGCAGAGCCGACCTGTGGCGCGGGAGTGCTAGACCGAGGGGGGTCCCGCTGGGCTGAGCCAGGGAGGCCGGTGGGCTTGAGATGATCTTGGCACACCGTGGGCTTGCCGAGGTTGGATTTCTCATGGCCGAAGTGAGGTCTGAGATTCCCCGCCGAGGTGGGACCGAAGTGAAGAAGTACCTGGCCGAGGTGGTGGAGTACATGGCCGAGCTGGGGCCGAGGTAAGGCCGAGGTGAAGAAGTACCTGGCCGAGGTGGTGGAGTACATGGCCGAGCTGGGGCCGAGGTAAGGCCGAGGTGAAGAAGTACCTGGCCGAGGTGGTGGAGTATATGGCCGAGCTAGGGCCGAGGTGGAGAAGTACGTTGCCGCGCCGGCCTCCAAGGAGGACGCGTGTCAGGGCCGAATGGATCTTGTTTACTACTGTAACAGATGCCCCCACTCCCTGAGTTCAAAACGTGTTCGTTTTGGATAAAGGGAGCATTATCATCCATTCGGCTCTGCACTTTAGCGGGCTCCGTACCGGCTGCAAGAAGTTAGTCATTAAATGAAACTGAACTTACCAGAGATTAGCTGTTGTTCTTTGAAGGCCTAGATGAAGGCATCAAGTCTGGCTGTTCTTTCCATGGACTGGGAGCGCCCTGCAACACAACTTAGAAGGTGTTGTTTTTGAAACTTACTTGCCTGTAAGTGTTTTTGTCTTGAGTTAGGTGTATCATGACGGTGCCAGCACTTCTGTCCGACTCTTCTTTGACCAGGTAGAAGGTGGTATCATGGAGGCATAGGTTGGCGAGGTGTATAACTTGGGTACTCACATATATGACCGGGCATATGGTCATCATGGCCGAGCTCAAAGTATCTGTCGGAACCTTTGATGAAGGCATGAAAGTTGTTGAAGAAGACCAAGAAGCGGGAGAGAAAAATCATCTCTAGTGAGATGCTTGTCTTCGGGAGAGCAATGCTCGATTGCGAGGGAGGCACCCTGACGAAGGAAGCCAAAGAGCAGTGGTTCGACTCAGGCCAGATGCTCGACCTCGAGGGAGCAACGCTCGACCTCGGGGGAGCCATCCTGGCGGAGGAACTCAAGGGAGAACATGCGGACTGAAGTCCGCGCCTCCACGCCGGAATCGGGTTCCAAGGCACCAATCAGGCTGAAGTCTGGGACATCGTGGGGAACTGGGTTCCGCGCCACCTTCCAGACCGAAGTCCGGGACATCGTGGGGGAACTGGGTTCCGTGCCACCTTCCAGACCGAAGTTCGGGATGTCGTGGGGGAACTGGGTTCCGCGCCACCTTCCAGACCAAAGTCCAGAACGTCGTGGGGGAACTGGGTTCCATGCCACCTTCCAGACCGAAGTCCAGGACATCGTGGGGGAACTAGGTTCCGCGCCACCTTCCAGACCGAAGTCCGAGATGTCGTGGGGAACTGGTTTCCGTGCCACCTTCCAGACCGAAGTCCAGGACATTGTGGGGGAACTGGGTTCCGCGCCACCTTCCAAACCGAAGTCCAGGACATCGTGGGGGAACTGGGTTCCGCACCACCTTCCAGACCGAAATCCAGGACATCGTGGGGGAACTGGGTTCCGCGCCATCTTCCAGACCGAAGTCCGGGACATCATGGGGGAACTGGGTTCCGCGCCACCTTCCAGACCGAAGTCCGGGACGTCGTGGGGGAACTGGGTTCCGCACCACCTTCCAGACCGAAGTCCAGGACATCGTGGGGGAACTGGGTTCCGCGCCACCTTCCAGACCGAAGTCCAGGACATCGTGGGGGAACTGGGTTCCGCGCCACCTTCCAGACCGAAGTCCGGGACATCATGGGGGAACTGGGTTCCGCGCCACCTTCCAGACCGAAGTCCGGGATGTCATGGGGGAACTGGGTTCCGCGCCACCTTCCAGACCGAAGTCCAGGACATCGTGGGGGAACTGGGTCCCGCGCCACCTTCCAGACCGAACCCCGAGGCCGCAGGCTAGAGTTGAGCCTTGCGCGACTTACCGAGCTGTTCTCCGGGATCATGTACCGGAACTGGGTTTCGTTATGCCGAAACTGGGATCCGAGCTTTCCTCGCCAAGCTCGGAGTCGGAAGGATGAGTTCCTGTGTTGGTGAAGAACAAAGTTGCACCAAAGGGGAACTTTAATTATTGAGGAGGGATTCTTACCTCCTTCATGGGATGGCAGAGTTGCTGGTTCGCCATGCTAGGAGGCCATGAATGGTTGGGCCTCCGGAGCTTTCCATGGTAGTTGGCCCTACACGTCCCAACGACCGAGAATATTTAATGATGTTGGTGACGATTATGCTTTTATTAGTTTTGCACCGCCCATGTTGCATGAAGGAATAGGACCACCCTTTGCATCATGTGGAGGGCAAAACCCTACTCCATAGTTTCACATGAGGTGCGTGAAGTAACTGAGCCTTCACTGCCTCTCCCTTTCGAGAATCGTACTTCATTCGTTGCCTTCCCAACCATAGTAGGGGTTAGTTTTATTCATTTTTCAATGAGAGTTTGACCTTAGTAGGGAGCTCGTCTCATCCAAGAGCTTGACTTTGGTGAGGAGCTCGGCTCCATTAGGGAGCTTGGCTTTAGCTCTGTTTTATCGAGAGGCTTGATTGACTCTTATCTTGAACGTAGAGCTTTGGCAGCTTCTTGACTTTGGCGCGGGACCTCTGGTGTCTTGAGGTGTTGGAGAGCTCCCGGGAACTTTTCCTGTAGAACCGTGACACAGTTTTTCATGGTGTAAATGTAGCGGAGAAGGAGTTACCTGTTGAGCTACGGTTATATGAATAGATAAAGATATATTCCTTCCTTGAGCGGATCGGGATCAAATTCGCCGGCCGCCCTCTCAGGAGAGAATGAGACTCCCTTGCACGGAAGAATAGAACTCGGTTGCATGGGGGAGCAAGGCTCCATTGCATGGAAGGACGGACCTCCGTCGCATAGGAGGGGAGACCTTAGTTGCCTGGGAGCTGAGGCTCCGTTGCATGAGGGAGATGACTCTAGGAAAGAGCCTGTTGCATGGGAGGAAGCTTCCGTTGCATGGGAGCATACTCTGTTGTGTGAGAAATATGGCTGCATTTCTTGGGAGGAGAAGACCTTGCTGTATGGGAGGAAGCTTCCGTTACATGGAAGGAGAAAACCTTATTGCATGGGAGGAAGCTTCCATTGCATGAGAAAAATGGCTGCATTACTTGGGAGGAGAAGAGACTCCCGTTGCATGGGAGTAAGCTCTGTTGCATGGGAGCATACTCCGTTGGATGGAGGGAAGCTCCGTTGGATGGGAGCAAGCCCCGCTGCATGGGCTTCTTTCTTCTTCATGATGGCCAGATTCTTCCTCCCTCTCTTCTTCTTTCTTTCTTTCTCTATTTTTTCTTTTTTTTTTTAGTGGGGCTCTCTCTTGGATGGTGGCACCGCCGGGAGGTGGCCCCATCCTTGGCCTGATGCCTGTTGCCCTGTCAAGGGTGGCGATACACCTTCACAGCTCAAGGTTTTTGGTCGATGCTGCTCCTTGGAGCCTCAAGAGAGAGGGAAAAGTTCTCGTGCCCCCATCACCATGCCCCCGGTCTGCCCCTCAGGGACCAAGGACAAAGGTGGAAACCATCGTCCCACCTTGTTGAGGAGCGTGGATCTGCCCCCCTACCTGGCGCTCCAATTTGTTGCCACCTAGAACGTCGTGGCCTGTAGCTCTTGCGTGTCCTGGGTGAGTGGACTCCCTACCAGTGTCACCAGGCTCGTCGGTCGGAGACAATCAAGGGGAACATAGTCTTAGTCATGGGGATGAAGGGGGCTTTGTACTGTGGTGGTCCTCCTGTGGGACTCTCCGGTGAGGAGTAATCTTCCGTATTGTCCCTCCGTTGGACGATACCTGCAAAACAGGGAAGACCTGCACCAGGGATTCCGGCAAAGACACTCCGACGATCAAATCAGTGGGACGATCGAAGGAAATAAGAGACCTCTGAGGCGGAGAGCTTCGGGGACTCTCCGCTGCCAGAGGGTGATAGATCATCTAAGAATGAAGAGCGTGTATTGTCTCTTACCTCCCTTACCTCTTCCTGCTGCTCTTATATAGACGAGCGGCTTTTGGTGTTCGGAGGGGCACGTTCTTCTTGGTATAGGCCTGTGAAGCCTCTGCAGGCCTGGGAGGCTTAGGTAGGCTGGTCAGCTTCCCCTTTCTTGATGGTTCAGAAGATTGGTAGAGGAGCCCAGCGCCTCGGATGTGGCACTATTCACTAGTTAGTGTAAACGGTAGCTTAGGAAACTTAAATGCAAACCTTTCTTCGCAGGCGGCGTGTCCAGGACCCATGTGGAGGGGGATCCATGGAAAGAGCGCCGGGCCCACATGGATGGGACAGAACCGTGCAATGCTCTTTAGTGGATGAGCTGGACTGAGACGTCGAAGTGCCGAGTTGGCTGGGACTTTACTCCAGGCTGCCATGCGGGCACGCGGACCGGGAGAAGGCCCGTGGGGGCCTCCATTCAAGCTGATCGAAGCGATGTGCAAGGCTCCATACATGCGGATGCGAACCCACGTGGCGCGGACCCACACGCTGCTCCTGGTCGAAACCAGACCGCGGGGGAGCGGAGCTGGACCACGGGCGTGCTGGGGTGCGGAGCAGGCAAGGACGGGATGGGTTACCACGTGGGCGCGTCGGACCAAGCACCACATGGACGAGCCGAGCTGGGCACGCGGGTACGTGCCAAACCGGATGTCGTGCATGGGGTGCGGAGCAGGCATGGATGGGATGGGGTGCCACGTGGGCGCGCCGGACCAGGCACCACATGGGCGAGCCTAGCTGGGCACGCGGGTACATGCCAAACCGGATGTCGTGCATGGGGTGCAGAGCAGGCATGGACGGGATGGGGTGCCACGTGGGCGTGCCAGACCAGGCACCACATGGGCGAGCCGAGCTGGGCACGCGGGTACGTGCCAAACCGGAAGTCGCGCATGGGTGAAGCCGGGCGGAGCCTTGCTGCGGTCGCACGCCGTGCGGAGCTAGAGAGACTGGCCGTGCCGAGGTGGGTCCAAGGTTGCCGGGGGTGGAGCAGGGGCAGCCTTGGGTGGAGGCGAGCCGGGATGTCGACGAGGCCAGGTGGAGCCGCGGCGAGGCGCTGTTGGGGTGCCACTCGGGCCGAGCCGAATCCGCTACCGGACTGGAGTAGGAGGGCGGAAGCGAGCAGAGTGGCACGGGGGTGCCAGACCGAGGGGGGTCCCGTCGGGCTGAGCCGGAGCGGGCAGACGTGGGGGCGAAGGCCTCCCTTGCCGGACTGGGTGCCGGTCGAGAGCGTGTGGAGCCGGAGGGGGGTTCGCTCGCCGGGAGGGGCCGGAGCCGTGCGGGATCGCCGACCTGTCGCGGGGGAGCGCCACGCGGGCGAGATCGAGCGGAGCCTTATGGCGGTCGCAACCCGTGCGGAGCCTTATGGCGGTCGCACCCCGTGCGGAGCTGGAGAGACCGAACGTGCCGAGGTGGGTTCAAGGTTGCCGGGGGCGGAGCAAGACCGCCGGCGGAGCAGGGGCAGCCTTGGGCGGAGGCGAGCCGGGCTGTCGGCGAGGTGCTGCTGGGGTGCCACTCGGGCTGAGCCAGATCCGCTGCCAGACTGGAGCAGGAGGGCAGAGTTGGCGGACGCAAACCCGGAGCGCGGCGTCACCGAGGGGAGCCGTGCGGGTACACCGGCGAGGTCAGGTAGAGGGACTCCTCCCCTGCGGGCATGCCGGCGAGGTCAGGCGGACGGGCTCCTCCCCTGTTGCTGTTGTGCGAGCCGAAGGAGCCGGTTCAACGTGCGGGCGGAGACTTGGCAGGCTGGGCATGCATGGGAGAGCTTGCCCGTGCAATCTTGCATGGATGTTCGTCGACATGCTCGGCTGCGGCGAGCAGAGCCAGGGAACCTTTCGCCCTGTAGGCAGAGCCGGGGAGGGCAGAAGTACCCACGCGGAGCCGACCTGTGGCGCTGGAGTGCCAGACCGATGGGGGTCCCGCTAGGCTGAGCCGGGGAGGCCGGTGGGGTTGAGATGATCTGGGCGCGCCGTGTGCTTGCCGAGGTTGGATTTCTCATGGCCGAAGTGAGGTCTGAGATTCCCCGCCGAGGTGGGACCGAAGTGGGGAAGTGCCTGGCCGAGGTGGTGGAGTACATGGCTGAGCTGGGGCCGAGGTGAGGCCGAGGTGAAGAAGTACCTGGCCGAGGTGGTGGAGTACATGGCCAAGCTGGGGCCGAGGTGAGGCCGAGGTGAAGAAGTACCTGATCGAGGTGGTGGAGTATATGGCCGAGCTGGGGCCGAGGTGGAGAAGTACGTTGCCGCGCCAGCCTCCAAGGAGGACGTGTGTCAGGGCCGAATGGATCTTGTTTACTACTGTAACACATCTTTATATGGGATGGTCAGAAAGCAGCTTTCCTTCAGTATCGACATAGGGTGCTTGTTATGCGTAGGACGACACCATTGGGTAGGCATATAGTACCGTACTTGCAGCAAGCCAGATTTTATGGACTTGCATGTATAGCATACATACAATTAGATTGGTATTTGATTATGGCATTCATAGAGCAATGGTGTCCAGAGACTCATACATTCTATCTATCGCATAGAGAGTGCACCATCACCCTCTAGGATATCATCATCTAGTTGGGTTTGCTAGTTGATGGACTACCAGTGATAGACAGTACAAGGTGGATTCGCATCAGCTTTATCACCATTTATTAGGAGTCATTCCATCATAGGATAGACTCGAGGGATCACGGGTGAGTCCAATATGGCTAGCGGAGCAGTTCCAGGAGTTATCCCATGTTGCTAATGAGATAGCGATACAGTAACATGCTAGAGCTTATATTTTACAGCTTTTGGATGGATGTTTATTCAATGATACATGAGGGAGGCGATGCATCTTATGTTTTTACCCCTTTTGAAGGATTTTGAGATAGCCAGATATTATAGTTGGGGTAGTGTAGGCCTTGCATGGTTGTACAGATATATGTGCAGGGCTAGCAGGAGAGATGCATGTGATATTTGGGACTATTGATACTGCTACAACTCTGGGCATGTGATAGATTTCCGGGTTTGGGACCATGCAAATTATCTCGGTCGATTGCAAATCCTATGATTGATCTGGATGATGATGGAGCTAGATTGCCACAAGATCCTTTAGAGATGAGGTAAGCATTAAATTTTTTTATTATTTTTTATTAATAGTGTTTACCGAGTTATATTAACCATGTAATCTTTATTATGTGCAGATAGAGAGATGAATTTTCGGTCATGGAGGCACTAACACACGTTCTTTCTTCATATCGATTATATCTTGATCGTCTAAGATCGGAGCAGGTAATAACTAAAAATATATATTTTATATATTACCTTTTGTAGGATCGATGCCCCAACCAACTATCCAAAAGGAATGTCCCTATTTAGAAGTGGCGGATTATCTCTCTTAAAGCAGGCAGCACAGCAACCCCGGGGCACACGAGTCAACCCCCCACTGAGCATCATAGCACCAACCCAGCATACTATCATCGAGCCGGCTCTCGCCTGGGGATGAGCACTGCAGCACCACCTAAGGGGCGTTGACGTGGCACCAGCCTCACCTTAATAGTGGCACCCACATTTCGTGGGCTCAAACCCCCCATCCGGATGAACCAAGAGGGTGTGAGCTGGCCCACCCAACAATCCCTCCTAGTGAAAAACCCCTCGAGAATTTTGCTTGTGGGGATTTGAACTCGTGACTTCGGCTCTGATACCAAATGTAGGATCGACGCCCCAACCAACTATCCAAAAGGAACGTCCATGTTTAAAAGTGGCGGTTTATCTCTCTTAAAGCAGGCAGCGCAGCAACTTTGGGGCGCACGAGTCGACCCCCCCACCGAGCACCGCAGCACCAACCCAGTGCACTATTATCGAGCTGCTCTCACCTAGGGATGAGCACCGTAGAACTACCCAAGGGACGTTGACGTGGCACCAGCCTCACCTTAACAGTGGCACCCATATTCCATGGGCCCAGACCCCCCATCCGGACGAACCAAGAGGGTGTGAGCTGGCCCACCCAACACCTTTAACAACTTATTGTTTCAAATTCTTGACATACAAGTGATATGGTAGCCATATATTCTTGATATTCTTGCACAACTATCAGGTTATTGTCTACATGGTTAGGATATATAGTGTAGCCGAGTGTCGCTTATTTATTTCCACATCGTAAAGTGGCACTTCGTTGATAGAGTGTTGCGGTAGTTTGGAATTCACCAGTCTATATCAGATTGATGTGATACAAATGCTGTATTGCACCGTATCGATATCAGAAAATGAGTCGATTAGGACTGGTCCATCACTCATCAGCATTCTATTCAGTTTTGGAAGAGCAATCGAGATTATGTTTTGGATGGTGCTCTTGTTGATGGTATCATGGATTATCATGATCCATATTGTAGTGGTATCGTCGCATCACTCGACGGTTCATCAATTATGCTAGTTCAATGCATGATTACCTGGTAAGCATTTAAATTATTTTATTAATCTTTATTTATAATTAATTATTATATTTTACCAACTCATTGCATGTATATTTTAGAGCAATGGGATTGTCATGATCTATCAGCTTGCTTAGCTAGGTTCTATATCCACGTCCTCATAGTCCATCATAGAAATATATGATATCATCCTTCATGCTGCCCATAAGCAGACTCGTATCCAGTTAGGAGCATTTGCTTATATGTTGATAGAGAGGACGGGACTTCTATTCTTTTGTCATATGCATCAACATTAGGAGCACCTTCTCTAGCTCAGAGCACATGACATACTCGACAATGCAGTACCTCTCCATATTTAATGCCTGAGTTCACTCTCTACATGTCTACGAGCAATTATCTACATGAAGATGTCAGATAGTTCACGTCTATTAAAGATGCTACATAACATTTTGACTATATTGTTGCACCGGAGTATATAATGCATCAGGGATACTTAGCTCACGGGGGAGAGTTTATCGACGAGGGATCAACACAGGAGGGTGCTACACAAGAGGCATACACTTAGGTAGAGCTTTTGATGGAGCATCAAGGATCGAGTGATCCAAAATTTCACATTGTCGGAAGCAACCTTCATGTAAAAGGAGATGGCCACCTTGTAGGACTTAGGATATATATATTGGATTCATTTATGTATTACATTTATGTATTTTATATATTGATCACACTTTTTTTTATACATTTGCTTTGCAATGAATTTTATATTTATGCATTATGTTGCCGATCCCGTCGTCGTGCCTGTGGCTTCGGAACCGCCGATCCGACTAGACCGTCTCGCTTCCGGGGCCTCCTAGCTGGACCGAACCTGCAAGGCAAGGTCAGAAAACCCTGGCTGGGGATTCCGACGAGGGAGCTCCGACGGTCAAGTTAGTAGACGGCGAGAGGGAACAGATTCTCTGGGACGGGCCCCCGAAGGAGTCCTAGACTCAGAGAACGTGCTAGCAAGAAAGGTGCCAGAGAGACCAGAAACCCGGCCGGGCTCCTTTGTCGAGCACGTGCCAAGCGACCCCCTCTTGGGACCTCGGATCTTGCTCTCGAAGCGGAGTTTCCAGCCTTTGTTTCTTGCTTGCTTCGCTTACCTTGTCGTCTATTCTCTCCTTCCTTTTATCTCCTCATGTCGCCCCTTTCTCTTTCCCCTTCTGGTTCAGAGGGCCGGGCGACTTTCCGGCCTCGTTTGCCGAGCCCAGCGGGGAAAGAGTAAGGGAGGGGGCGCTGGCCAAACTGCCGACCAGACCTCGGGCCGAGCATGAGCGCTCTCCTCCCCAAGCGCCGGCGCTGTCCGTTATCGGGTCCTGTTTTATCAGAGCCACGTCTCTCGACTACGGAACATGTCGGGCCGATGTAAGTAATGTTTCGCGTGCCGCCGCCGTCCGTACGGGGAGCCTTTCTCGGGGTGCGGTGCGCACGGCTCGAGGGGCAACCTCGGAGCCTGCGCTTCCATTCTTCGGGACCTTCTCTGTATGAGCTGGCCTACTTCGGCCAAGGTGGACCCCTCCTGGGTGGACACCTGGCGGGCGGCAGAAGGACGCCCGGCTTCGGTCGAGGTGGTCCCGTCTCCGGGTGCCACCTGGCGAAGGGGCCCGGCTCGCTCTCGACCGAGGTGGGACCATCTCAGGGTGCCACCTGGCGAGGGAGCAGGGGAGCCGCTGACTTCGGCCGAGGTGGACCCCTCCTGGGTGGACACCTGGCGGAGCGGCAGAAGGATGCTCGGCTTCGGCCGAGGTGGTCCCGTCTCCGGGCGCACCTGGCGAAGGAGCGAAGGGGCCCGCTCGACCTCTGCCGGGATGGGACCGTCTCTGGGTGCCACCTGGCGAGGGAGCGGGGGAGCCGCTGACTTTGGCCGAGGTGGACCCCTCCTGGGTGAACACCTGGCGGAGCGGCAGAAGGACGCTCGGCTTTGGCCGAGGTGGTCCCGTCTCCGAGCGCCACCTGGCGAAGGAGCGAAGGGGCCCGGCTCGACCTCTGCCGGGATGGGACCATCTCTGGGTGCCACCTGGCGAGGGAGCGGGGGAGCCGCTGACTTCGACCGAGGTGGACCCCTCCTGGGTGGACACCAGGCGGAGCGGCAGAAGGACGCTCGGCTTCGGCCGAGGTGGTCCCGTCTCCGGGCACCACCAGGCGAAGGAGCGAAGGGGCCCGGCTTGACCTCTGCCGGGATGGGACCGTCTCTGGGTGCCACCTGGCGAGGGAGCGGGGGAGCCGCTGACTTTGGCCGAGGTGGACCCCTCCTGGGTGGACACCTGGCGGAGCGGTAGAAGGACGCTCGGCTTCGGCCGAGGTGGTCCCGTCTCCGGGCGCCACCTGGCGAAGGAGCGAAGGGGCCCAGCTCGACCTCTGCCGGGATGGGACCGTCTCTGGGTGCCACCTGGCGAGGGAGCGGGGGAGCTGCTGAACTCGGCCGAGGTGAACCCCTCCTGGGTGGACACCTGGCGAAGCGGCAGGAGGGACCGGGCCGAGCTCTACTTCGGATGTGGGGGAGCGGCAACTGACTTGGCCAAAAAAACTCCACGTGGCTCGAATCATGCCTGACGAAATCTAAGACCCGCCACATCATCGTTACTGCCGTAACACATTATATTTACCAATAAATGTTACATTTATTTATTTATACTGGATACCACTAACACGTTGGATGACAGCCATCCCGGTGGCCTCTATCAGCCTTGCCTCATCGATGGATATCACGTGCAATGGAGCCGCACATCGGACCCGTCGTGCAGCATTATCAGTTTCGGGTGGCATGGGCGATGGGTGCCCATCTTGCCCTGGACTTGCAACGACATCATCACGCTACTACATTGCCTTTATTTCCATTAATCAACCGATGCCCCATCCCATCATGCCGCAACATACTTGTCATGAAGCTGTCGACTCCACGATCGATGCACATGCATAACTAAAATATATTATAATTTATAATTTAATATATTATAATACATTAATTTTTATTAATAATATTAAAAATTATTAAAATATAATTATAACCTTGATAATATTATAGAATATTAATATTATAAAATGAAACTCATTGTAATATATAATCAATGATATAAATATTAAACTTTTTATTAATAATTAATTATATAATTATCTATTTATATATTAATATTACATATTATAATAATTAAATTTTAATATTATTTAATTAATATATTAATATCATACATGTAATAGTAGTGAAAAATTCATTCGGCCCTGATACGGCATTGCCCCTGTTTAGCCGACATAGTCACGAGCTTCACGTGGCATCCCCAAGCCTCCCACCTAAATAAAATAACAGGATGTGGAAAACCATTGCGTGAAGCCTTTCTGTTTATTTCACTAACAGCATGCGTTTTTTATGGTGCTGAGAACCTATCAACATATATAACTTGCATGGCTCTGACAATAATTCCAACAAAGGGCAAGGCATCACGTGACTTAGAAGCAATAATAGTCGAAAATAGTTCATAAAAAAACATGATAGCCGAAGGTGAAGAGGATGCAACGAGCGTATACCTTGGTGATCCACATTTCGGCTCCACCCCCGGGGCATCGGGCTCTGTTGGTCCTTCCATCCCTCGAGCACCAACTTGGTTGCCACGAATCCCAAGGCAAGGTGAGACCGAAGAGCACCAGCTGGGCGAAGGCGATGGGCATGCAAAATGTTGCCGATCTCACCGCAGTGGCCTGTAGCTCTTGAGCTGGCACCGGTCTCGGACTCTCTCACCTCGAGATCCCCAAGCTCCCGGACCTGCAAAACAAAGTTAGAGACCCGGGCCGGGGGTTCCGGCGGGGGCACTCCGACGATCAAGTTAGAGAGCGGCGAGATGGAACAGATCTCCTAAGGCGAGTTCCCGAAGGATTCTCGTACTTAGAGGTAGATGTGAAACGAGCTCACCGAGGACGCCTGAGGCTCCCAGGATCGTTCTCTTGGTGTTTTCTCCCCCTTTCGACTTACCTTTCCGCCCGTTTTCACCATCTCTTTTATATCATCGAACTGCCCTCAGCCCGCTTCCTTTCAGGGGGCTCCCTGAGACCTTTGGACCCTCTCCTCCCCCTTCTTCTTCGGGTCCGAGAGCTAAGTGTCCAGACCGCCTCATCCGTAGTGTATCACGAAAGGGGGAAGACTGGTGAGGCTTTGGGCCGAGCGCGAGAGCTCTCCTTTCAAGGCGTTGACGGTGGGCTTCCAGCTGTTTCAGGCTCCTGCCAGCAAGCATTCTGTTCCTCGGTTGCGGGGCCCCGTCTGACTGGTGTAAACGAGGTTTTGCATGTCATTGCAGGCCGTACTGGCGCCCCCTACGGGGTGCGGCGCGCGCCGGCTCTGGCGGCGACCTTGCAACCCGTGTTTCTGTTTTCCCGAGGCTTTGCAGAGTTGGGCTGACCTCGGTCGAGGTGGACCCGTCGGGGGGTGCCACCTGACGGAGGGGTAGAGAGAGGCTCGACTTCGGCCGAGGTGGACCCGTCTTCGGGTGCCACCTGGCGAAGGAGCAGGAGGGCTCGGCTCGACCTCGGCCGAGGTGGACCCGTCTTGGGGTGCCACCTGGCGAGGGAGCGAGGTGCCGCCAGCTTCGGCCGAGGTGGACCCCTCCTGGGTGGACACCTGGCGGAGTGGCAGAGAGAGGCTCGACTTCGGCCGAGGTGGACCCGTCTTCGGGTGCCAACTGGCGAAGGAGCAGGAGGGCCCGCCTCGACCTTGGCTGAGGTGGACCCGTCTTGGGGTGCCACCTGGCGAGGGAGCGAGGGGCCGCCAGCTCCGGCCGAGGTGGACCCCTCCTGGGTGGACACCTGGCGGAGCGGCAGAGAGGGGCTCGACTTCGGTCGAGGTGGACCCATCTTCGGGTGCCACCTAGCGAAGGAGCAGGAGGGCCCGGCTCAACCTCGGCAGAGGTGGACCCATCTTGGGGTGCCACCTGGCGAGGGAGCGAGGGGCCGCCAGCTTCGGCCGAGATGGACCCCTCCTGGGTGGACACCTGGCGGAGCGGCAGAGAGGGGCTCGACTTCGGCCGAGGTGGACCCGTCTTCGGGTGCCACCTGGCAAAGGAGCAAGAGGGCCCGTCTCGATCTCGGCAGAGGTGGACCCGTCTTGGGGTGCCACTAGCGAGGGAGCAAGGGGCCGCCAGCTTCGGTCGAGGTGGACCCCTCATGGGTGGACACCTGGCGGAGCAGCAGAGAGGGGCTCGACTTCGGCTGAGGTGGACCTATCTTCGGGTGCCACCTGGCGAAGGAGCAGGAGGGCCCGGCTCGACCTCGATCGAGGTGGACCCGTCTTGGGGTGCCACCTGGCGAGGGAGTGAGGGGCTGCCAGCTTCGACCGAGGTGGACCCCTCCTGGGTGGACACCTGGCGGAGCGGCAGAGAGGTGCTTGACTTCGACCGAGGTGGACCCGTCTTCGGGTGCCAGCTGGCGAAGGTGCAGGAAGGCCCGGCTCGACCTCAGTCAAGGTGGACCCGTCTTTGGGTGCCACCTAGCGAGGGAGCGAGGGGCCGCCAGCTTTGGCCGAGGTGGACCCCTCCTGGGTGGACACCTGGCGGAGCGGCAGAGAGGGGCTCGACTTCGGCCGAGGTGGGCCCATCTTCGGGTGCCACCTGGCGAAGGAGCAGGAGGGCCCGGCTCGACCTCAGCAGAGGTGGACCCGTCTTGGGGTGCCACCTAGCGAGGGAGCAAAGGGCCGCCAGTTTCGGTCGAGGTGGACCCCTCCTGGGTGGAAACATGGCAGAGCGGCAGAGAGGGGCTCGACTTCGGCTGAGGTGGACCCGTCTTCCGGTGCTACCTGGTGAAGGAGCAGGAGGGCCCGACTCGACCTCGACCGAGGTGGACCTGTCTTGGGGTGCCACCTGGCGAGGGAGCGAGGGGCCACCAGCTTCGGCCGAGGTGGACCCCTCCTGGGTGGACACATGGCGGAGCGGCAGAGAGGTGCTCGACTTCGGCCGAGGTGGACCCGTCTTGGGGTGCCACCTGGCGAAGGAGCAGGAGGACCCGGCTCGACCTTGGTCGAGGTGGACCCGTCTTGGGGTGCCACCTGGTAAGGGAGCGAGGGGCCGCCGGCTTCGACCGAGGTGGACCTCTCCTGGGTGGACACCTAGCGAAGCGGCAGAAAGGTGCTCGACTTCGGCTGAGGTGGACCCGTCTTCGGGAGCCACTTGGCGAAAGAGCAGGAGGGCCCGGCTCGACCTCAGCCGAGGTAGACCCGTCTTAGGGTGCCACCTGGCGAGGGAGCGAGGGACCGCCAGCTTCGACCGAGGTGGACCCCTCCTGGGCGGACACCTAGCGGAGCGGTAGAAAGGTGCTCGACTTCGACCGAGGTGGACCAGTCTTCGGGAGCCACCTAGCGAAGGAGCAGGAGAGCCCGGCTCGACCTCGGCCGAGGTGGACCCGTCTTGGATTGCCACCTGGCGAGGAAGCGAGGGGCCGCCAGCTTTCGGCCGAGATGGATCTCTCCTGGATGGACACCTGGCGGAGCGACAGAGAGGTGCTCGACTTCGGCCGAGGTGGACCCATCTTCGGGAGCCACCTGGTGAAGGAGCAGGAGGGCCCGACTCGACCTTGGCCGAGGTGGACTCGTCTAGGAATGCCACCTGGCGAGGGAGCGAGAGGCCATCAATTTTGGCTGAGGTGGACCTTTTCTGGATGGACATCTGGCAGCGAGGCAGGGAGATGCTCGATTTCGATCGAGATTGATCCATCTTTAAGTACCAGCTGATGAAGAAGTAGGAGTACTTCTTTCTGATAAAAATTTTTTGACAAAAAAATATTTATATGATACTGACCATATTGAATTAGACCTGACATGTGTTCCGCGCCAATGATGTAGCCATACCGTAAAAGATCACCTTTAACCACTGATAGACCTTTGGCGATGGAGGGAGACCGGTTGCGGAAGGGATCGACGGGGATCCACGTGATTCGGCGCCAGACTTTGATGGGTGGCCCGCCTTGGCTCATGCGGCGGCCAGTTTGGCACCTTGACCCGTCCCCCTCCATGGCCAGTTCGGCACCTCGGTCAACCCGGCTCCGGCCACCTTGGCCGGCTCATCAGCATCACCAGGAGGCAGCACGATGCTGCACACGCCCAGCATGGCCCACTCGGCGCCAGACTTTGATGGGAGGCCCGCCTTGGCTCATGCGGCGGCCAGTTTGGCACCTTGACCCGTCCCCCTCCATGACCAGTTCGGCACCTCGGTCAACCCGGCTCCGGCCACCTTGGCCGGCTCATCAGCATCACCAGGAGGCAGCACGATGCTGCACACGCCCAGCATGGCCCACTCGGCGCCAGACTTTGATGGGAGGCCCGCCTTGGCTCATGCGGCGGCCAGTTTGGCACCTTGACCCGTCCCCCTCCATGGCCAGTTCGGCACCTCGGTCAACCCGGCTCCGGCCACCTTGGCCGGCTCATCAGCATCACCAGGAGGCAGCACGATGCTGCACACGCCCAGCATGGCCCACGCAGCGTCATTGCAGGGATCAACATCCCAGCCAGCTCTGCTCCGCCCGTGGCACGCCCTGTGTCTGGCTTCGCCCGCTCCAGTCCTGCTCTGCCTGCCTCGGCCCCAGCCAGCTCCGTGCCCGCCTCAGTCTGGCTCTGTGCCCGCCTCGGTCCAGCACGTCCCGTGGCTGGCTCAGCATCTCGGGCATGCCTGCCTGTCAACGGGAGCAGCAGGGGAGGAAAAGCACCTTAGCCGGTCCAGCTTCGTGGATTCCTGGGCACGCCCGTCTCAGTCCGGCTCCGCTCGGTGCACCATTCCAACCCGCGCCTCGATCCGACATGGAGTCCTGCATGCCCATCTCAGTTCGACTCTGCCCGGGTGCACCGTTCCAGCCTGCGCCTCGGTCCGGCATGGACTCCCGCAAGCCTATCTCAGTTTGGCTCCGCCCGGGTGCATCGTTCTAGCCCGCGCCTCGGTCCGGCATGGAGTCCTGCACGCCTGTCTTAGTCCAGCTCCACCCGGGTGCGTCGTTCCAGCCCGCGCCTTGGTCCGGCGGGGAGTCCTGCATGTCCACCTCAGTCCGGCTTCGTGCCCGCTTTGGTCCGGCACGTCTTGTGGTCGGCTCAGCACCCGGGCATGCCCGTCTCAGTCCGGCTCCACCTGGGCATGCCCGTTCCAGCCCGCACCTCGGTCTTGCATTGAGTCCTGCACGACCGCCTCGGTTTGGCGTGGAAACCTACCTCGCCTTACGCGCCGGCACAGCAGGGGAGGAGAAGCCACTCGCACGGTGTCTCAGCCAGCCCGGCATGCCCGTCTCAATGCCCGGCATGCGCATTGACGTCGCTGGGGGCAGTGCACCCCAGCCAGTCTGGTTGCCTCCAGCATGGAGTGCTCCCAGTGCATGGTCCGGCTCCGCCCACCTCGGCATGGCTCGCACGCCGGCGTCGCTGGGCGTTCGGCTCGTCCCCTGTCCGTCCATCTTGCACTGGAGTCCCTGTTTACCTCAGGCCTGCTCCAACGGGAGGCCCATCTCGACCCCTGCGATGGCCATTTCCCAAGCTCCTCACCCAGCCTGGCTCTGCCCACTTCGGCCTGGTACATCCCGTGACCAGTTCGGCACTTCGTTCATGCCCAACATGGCTCGCACATGGCTCGCACATCGGGGAGCAGTTCGCCATCAATTGTTCACAAAGCCGCCGCTGGACGCCTTCCAGGTGTCCTTCACATATTGCGCTACAGACTAAGGTGGATAGATTGCGGTAAGGGACGTGACCGTGGCACTAAGATGTATCAAGGAAGTGAACGAGTAGAAGGTCCCCCCAACAACCGCATCATCCATGGCACGGACACCCTCGCCAGGAGAAACCCCTCCGGCTCCATCCGGTTCCCTTTCTGGGATGGCTTCAACCCGTCCAAGTGCGGCCTCGTTCTCTTCGCCCATATGGTGCGCAGCTCCAATCATCTGCGTGCGCAGCTTCTGGTCGAGATCAGGCCTCGGAAGGCAAGGCACACTTTTCAAGGAGCAGGCACGAAAGAGGCCTGGATGGCAATCCCAGCACATAAAGTCATCATCTTCACCGGCCTCACCAGTATACTTTTTGTAGGTTGTGTGCTATGCCAAGACCCAAGGTCTTATAACACGTCGTCTACACTCTCTATAGAGGATGGCTACACTAAAAACTCCCAGGCCACCTGGCAGGCCCTAGCGCGCCCCTGGAAGCCTATGAAAAGAGGTACGTGGACTTATCGGGGAGCATCCCGCCGAATCAACAAACCCCCTTCGGGTCATTATTAGCACCACTTGAGAAAGGACACTTCATCCGAGGTGCTACGCTCCTTCACCAACCTTCTGCACCACTCAGAAGAAGAAGGTCACAGCAGAGAGCGCCTACCCCCGGACTAATGCTCTGTCAAGCTTCCCTAAACATGGCATCCTGCCAGGGTGTCAGAACCCATGGCGTAACTCCCTGCTATGCCAGGACCCCAAGCACCACCAGACGCAGACCTTTTAGTATCCCCCAGAGAGGGGGAAAGGGACTAGCCTAGCTAGGTCTGAGGATAGACAGTACCTTCTGTCTATAAGAAATCCCAAGGGGCCTTCGAAAGAGGTAAGCAAGGTAAGGAAGGAGAAGCGTCCAGAAAGGCCAAGAAAAGCATTCTGAGGCTACCAAGGGAACTCATCAGAAGGGTTCCAACGGACACAGCCGTCATCGCTCAAACTCTCCTTCTCAACCAAAACTCTCACTCCATTGTTCCTTTAAAAACCTCCAACAGTGGAACCGTTTGGGGATCCACCGAGGAGAGTATGTTCTCCTTGATCGTTTATTGACTTGACCGTCGGAGTGTCCCCACCGGGATCTTCAACCTCGGTCTCCATTTTTTTGTAGGACCGGGCGCGTGCGGAGGACGAGACGCGAAAAATCCACATCCGGCGCCACGTGAGAGCTGCAGGCTATGATGATCTAGGTGACAATAATACATGTTTCTAACAAGATAAATTTATTAAAATATTCTATTAAATTAATATATTATAATATATTCAAATGTTATGGATTTAATTAAATAAAATATTAGTAAGTATGATTGATTAATTATATATTTTATTATTACATCATCTTATAATATATTAAAATTTTTTAAATATTAAAATATTTTTTATTTAAAAGATTCGTTAAATTTTTAGTTTTTTAAATTTCAGTTAAGAAAGTCGCATGGGGGATACTTGGTCAAAATGAAATCACATAAGTGCAACGTGTAATTTTACTTAAATTTTATTAAAAATAATTTATTTTTTTATATTTTAAATATTTTTTAATTGAAATTTTAGGTAGTGCCACGTCGGGCAAACTATACTATATTCGTAAATATATATTTTTTTGATAAATATTAATTTAAAAAATAATATTTTAGAAAAATCCCGCAACTTGGACTCCCGATCGCCGCCCCTTCCCGCGTCCGTCCCGACTGCCCTCCCGAGTCCCGCGACCATGGGGCTCCGAAGCCGCGCACCCCTCTCTTCCCGCTGAGCTCTTCCTCCATTCTCGCCGACGTCGCTCTGAAGGCCCTCTCCGCGACCATACGGCATCCGTTCCCCTTCTCGCCGACTACGATCTGTATCCCCTCTCTAGCTCACAGCCCCCTCTACTTTCTCCCTTCTCGAGGCTCAGCAGTAGAAAAAGAGGGGGGAATTCGCTTCGTCGTAGGCCGATTAAAGGAGGAGCTCTGCTCCACGCCCCAAGGTGCTAAAACCCTAGGAAAGGATCGGCGGCACTGCTTGCCGTGGTGGATTACAGGTAAAAAGATCTTTTTGCGGCTCTCTTGTGATCGTTTCTTGATTCCTTTCATGTTTTACCTCTCTTCTTGTGCGCGATGTGGGTGGTAAATGGATCCCGGCAGGAAAACCCTAAACGGAGAATCCCTAGTTTTGTCACTCATGGTTGCTCTTTTGGATTTTCCTCTGCGTGCTTCTGGAGGTTTCGGCCTCCCCTTTTTTTTCACTTTTCTTCCTTGGTTCACCGACCGCCGGTGGCTGGGGCTGCCGCCGGGGTCATTGTCTTCGCCGTCGTTGGGAGCTGCTGCAGGTGGCCGGGCCCGAGCTTGCCATGCCATGTCAAGATGAGGAAGGGAGGGTGGGGGATCGGGTTCTAAAGAAAAGAAAGGAAGAGATTGCTAATTTCTCTAACTTCATGCGATCGAAAGGTGCGTTCCTTTTTGTAGTTATATGTGTTATAGTTTTGGCTTTTTTTGATGAATATGTTTATCTATGAATTTCATTGAGAAAATCATGCTTCTTTGGTTGGAATTAAATTTTATCTGCCACTAGATGGAATGAATATCTGTGTGTGCATGTGGACACAAGTTTGATCTAATGGCTTACATGGAATCCAGATGATAATCATTTAAACCTAGCCCATCTGCTGTGAAGTTGACTTTTTCTTTATTCCTTTTTTTTCTTTTTAATGTTGTCATTTGACTTGTGAGTGGTGCAAACTGTGCACCTATCTATGCTAAAATTTGCATTTGCACTCCTCTTCATGCACAAATTTGGGTGTTTCAAATTTGTCTAGAAGACAGTAAATTTCCCGTATAGTTGAATGCTGAATATTACCATGCACAAGAATATGAAAGACCTTTGGTCACATTCATGATTCTTGGCCTCTGACTATTTTATTTACCAACTAAAATAATTCAAAGCAAAATTATATAAAGAAAACTATTCAGGTCAGGCCTTTCCTTGGCATTTTTTAAAATCTCGCTGGGCATATTGATGAGTTTCATTTGCATTTGGTTGTGGGAATATCTTTTCAGTAGCGTCAGTCACTTTTTTTTTTTGGAATGAGCAGGTTAGCATGCCTGTCCACATTTTGTATTTCAATACAGCGTCCAATGCTACCGTGCTAATACTTTATAGGTTCAGATTATGGTGGCAGACTGTTTTAATTTTCCTAATATATAGTTTAATTGATCACTATATATGCGGATCTTTGGCCTATTTGATCTGAAACAAAAGGGAGTTATTGACTTTGGTAATTTTCCTTCATTCTTCAGCTTTTCTAAGTGCGGATGTCAAATATTTTGCTGATTCTGCACAGGAAAGGAGAAATCGATATTAAGTCTAATTATAATATTTTTCCTTGCCAATTCAATTGTTATATTGATAGAATATTTTAGTTACAATGTTAATCTAGTTTTACAGGTCAAGCACATGGTAATTGCACTTTTATGTGAGTCAGAAATGAGACTGTCTGATGAGACTATTGAGTTAATCCTAGATAAGGTTTGTCAAGTTGCTGAGAACACTAACAGTCCTCCAATCTAGTGAAGTGGCATCTAAATAATCGGTTTTTCTGTACTATTGCTTGTGGATGTAGACATTTTTGGAAGCTGATGTGGATCAAGATGGGAAATAGATAAAACAGAATGGGTGAATTTTGTTTCTCTCAATCCATCATTATTGAAGATAGTGACACTTCTATATCTCTGGTAAGTACTACTGCTTGAATACCATCTCATAATGCATTTGTAGAGCTTCTTAGTTAACTGGTTGCTTGAATACCATCTGATGTGGATCAAGATGTAGGCATTTGTTGGCTGATGATATTCTATATGGAATGTGTTTACTTGGTGGAGCATATGTTACAATATGAAGAACCTCTTAGTTAACTGGTTGGCTGAACTGATAATCCCATTTCATAATGCATGGAAATTACACAAGGTTCAGTTAAGCTATGCATACTTGATTGAAATGCTGTTGCAATCTCCTGTCTCATAATGAGCAGAAAATGACTGAAAGGAAGTTTGTTAAACTCATGAGATTTGCTTGGCACCTTAGCAGCTCTGCTGCTGTTTTAAGGTGGTAGACTACGTTCCCATCCTTTATCTTGGAGGAGTCGATTTCATTCCCTTTAGCAAATTCGATGTTCCTCAGGTGAAGGATAGTAGCCACCACACAAAAGATTGCATCCTGCAAAAGGAAAATTCTTCTCATGTTAATTTTGGTGGCTTGTTATTTTTGTTGAAGTCTGATTCCTGTCACATCATTACCTGCTCTTCCTGACTAATTCCAACAACATCCATAGCATTTCTAGTCTCCTGGTATTCCCTTGCATCATCCACATTTGCTACTTCATAACAGTTTGTTTGATTTAGATAATGGAATGTTCTTAAAATCTGCAACTTTAAACTTCTTTATATCCTGAAAAATAATTCATCCCTTTGTTTACAGTGGAATTCATAGTCTATAGGAACAAATTTTATTGTAAGCTTCTTATTTTAAGTGTTATCTGTATCATAACATTTCAAAATTTTGTTGTGGAAATACCTCGGGGGGTGTAGCACAGCATGTAGAAGCAATGATAGTTCCTCTCAGGGTCAGATACCTGGCAAACTCTTGAGCGCTCAAGAAGATACGTGCAGACTGCAGCTCCAGAAATCTTCCCATATTTGTCAAATTGGATTTCCACAAATTTACCGAAACGACTGAATGAACAATTACTTCTCCATGTATGTATTCATTGAGTTCTAAAATCTTGCTTGCAAAAACAATACATTCAACAGAAGTGCATGTTGGTCATCTTGAATTTTTGTTTTTCACTGTCTTGACATTCCCCGATGCTTCTAATACTGGATTAGACTGCATTGAATAACATCAAATTCATTACATTGCATGTACAGTTTCTTTTCTTTTTTATGCATTATTGAGTACTTCATATTGGACATTGTTAAAAAGTTCTGATTAATATTAAGGGAGTATGTTTTACCTTCAAGACTTGCTGCTCCACTATTCGGCCCTCTATACCTGATCTTCCTCCCATGAAAAGCTAAATATCTCATGAGCATTTTTGTTGTCTCTGTTTTACCAGCCCCACTCTCCCCGCTAACTAAGATAGATTGGTTCCCCTGATCGTTAATCATTGCTCTGATATCATTAGCAGCTTTGTATCAATAGATTTATCCTTGAATTATCATGATGAGAATCAAATCTATATATCTTCTACTTGTAGCAGGCATCTGCGACTGCAAAAAGATGTGGACTTAGCTTCCCAAAAGCAGCACCATTGTACTGTTCCATCACATTGGACATAGTAGAGATGGGGCAACCTTTGGAAAGGGTTCACTGCAATTAATATATTCCCTGTGCATTTCTGTGGAATTCATCTTTCTTGTGAGGGATTACATTCCCTGTTTTGAACAAAGCTTTTGATTTTGAATAGGAAAAATAGATGATGATAACCTACATATATCTCATTTAGGGAATAGTGAGAAGCAAGGTTGTATAGAACTCCTGGTTCATGAAGGTAAGCCAACTTGGTCTCAGAGATTGAACATGACATGTGTCTAAAGGAATTTTTTGTACTAAATCATGCATTGCAGAACATGGTACTCTTAGTTCATATGCATGCAAGCATACATAATATTTTCCAGATAATGGTATTCTTATCTTTTATTCTCTTGATCATTATTCTAGTAACAAGAACTATTTCTTGTTCTTTTAAAGATTAGAAACAAGGTATAAGATTTACAAATAATTGCTGCAAATTCTGTTTAGCTTTATCATCAAACTAGGAGATCTGGAATTAGTATTAGGTTTAGTGTAAATGTTTGACATAGCATATATTGTTCAAGGTTATGAAGGTTCACATATCTTAATTATTTATTTATGTATGGTTTTCTCTTCCTGTGCTACTGTTCGTTATAATATTTTTAATGCTTCATAGTATATGACTGTATACATATATTTTTAACAGTGACTTAAGCTCTAAAATAATATGTGTACATATATATATATTTTCTTTCTTTTGCAGATTTAGGGGATATGGTGGATGGTACCAAGAAAAGATAAGGATTATCTTATTGATGGCTTCATAGGTTGATGAATAAAGATTTTATAAAGTTAATTTTTTTAGTATCATCCATTTAAGTTTACTTCATTCTCTTTTTTGTATAGCAAAAATGAGTTTAGAACTTATGTATAAATTGCAGGAGATCAGCTAGAACTTGTTTATACCATGCAACTTCTACATTTTGAAGGTTGATGTTGAAATAGATGCTCTATCTTTCAAAGTATGAAATGGTCCTTGGTTGTGGTTCTGCTTTGTCATGGAATTTGTTCATTTGTACTTTATAGTGTTCATCAGCATGTTTCTCATTTATAAGTATAGACAGGTCTTAGTAAGGATCAGTACACTTGTATGCTCATTTTATTTTTGTATTCATCTTTATTGAAATTTATTTATGTATTTTTTTGACTTCCTCTCCTTATCGGATGCTGAAGATTTTCTCTCTCTAATGTTTGCTTACAGTTGCTTGAATTATTATTTTCAACTCTTTTTAAGAACCACCTTTTAACTTTTTGAATGGGGGCTAGCATGATTTTTGAACAATAGATTTACATCCTAATATATGTAAGACCACTTGTTAAGGACATAAAACATATCATGTAAAATTAATACCCATTTTTTATCATAATTTTAATATGTGTTTTGTATATGATGTGTATGTTGGATGAATCTATAGATTTGGGGGTGCATATTTTTTATTGGTTCTTATATTTCAAATGCCTAAACAGGTTTATCATATTTTGATTATATTGTTTTTGCTACTGTAAATGCTACCATAGGACTTGGCAGATACCCATCATACAAATGTGAGATAATTTTGTTGTCAATACTGATCTCATTGAATAGTAAGATTAATTTTCTCCATTCCTTTCATTCTAACTACTATATATATAAAACTGTTCCTGTGATAGGTTTTTTATAGAATTTGAGCATTATTGTATTTTTTTAATTGTGACTTAAGATTGCTCTAAAATGATATATATATAACTGTTCCTGTGATAGGTTTTTTATAGAATTTGAGCATTATTGTATTTTTTAATTGTGACTTAAGATAGCTCTAAAATGATATATATATATATATATATATATATATATATATATATATATATATTCTTTTTTTGTAGATTTAGAGAATATGATGGTTGGTGCCAAGAAAAGATAGAAAGATTTTACAAAAATTATTTATTTATTTAATTTTTTGGTATAACAAATAAGTTAGAACTTATGTATGCCATGTTTTGAGTTCTAATATTTATTTTTTTATATTAAAAAATTTGATGGTATACGGTCTTGTTCTTTAATATTTTGATGAAACTAAAAAAAATATTAGTATAATTTTTTTGAGATTACTACTATGTTTGTTTAGTTCTTTTTAATATAATAATGAAGATTATTTTATTTGCAGTTGTTTCATTTTTTTTATTTTTATATATTATTACAGGTGATCTATATTTTGAAATTGGACAGAGCAGTAATATTTAAAAGTTAATTATATATCTATATTTTATTATTGATAGTAAAGTTTTATTTATATCCATATTTTGGTAATTTTTACAAATTTTGATTCATATGTATTTATTTATCCATATTTAATAAATGAGGGTGTATACTAGATCTATACCCATGTATATAATCTTATTTATGATAGATGCTTGGTGGATAAAGTAGGGGGCCATATAAATGAAAAGAAAAACATGGGTATAAGCTATATCCATGCCAGATATATCTACATTTAACCAGATGTGTGTACCAACATCTGTATAGGTATATAATCATGTTTTTTAAGTTTTTATCCATGTATTTTTTGCCTGGGTGTATCTCAATTTTTTTTGTAGTGACCCTTAGTTGACTTTACCAGGGATTTAATTAGGGTTGAAGGAGAAATCAACTTTTTAGTTAAAATAGGGACTCTCTTTGATAGAGCACTGTCTTCATGATATTTACAGTAGTCTGTGTATCAGTGTATAATGTTATCCTTTGGCGATTATGATTGAACCAGCTAGATGCTATCATTTCAACCAAATACCTTCTCCTCTACTTTCTAACAAATAATGGAGTCAGCAAGATGCGTGGAGACCAATAATTACCCTAACAATGTTTTCTAATGGTACTCAAAGTGTAAAAGACTGGTAAGGTACCAGATACTGAACAACTAGACAAGGGAGAGCTAGAAAAAAGAAGCAAGCCAGTCGAGTAGTTACTTTTCTTTTTACTAAGAGATGACCCTGCAAAATCTGTTTAACTTTGATATCCTCTACTCGAGCAAGAAAGGGCTCGACTATTGGAGTTTCTGCATTGCAACTTTGATATCCTCGCTTGGTCGGCAATAGACATGTTGAGGATCACTCTAGAAGTGATCATACCCATAAATTGAATGTCGACACAAAGTACAAGCTGGTCTGATAAGAAAAGAGAAGTTTTGCCCCTAAGAGATAAAGGGCCATCAATAAAGAAGTTGGCAAACTCTTTACCATTGGATTCATTTAAGAAGTCCACTACCTAACTTGTTAACTAATGTTGTCATGGTTAAGAAAGCTATTAAGTAGTAGAGAATTTATATCGACTATACTGATCTTAATAAGGCATGTTTAAATGATGGTTTTCTACTATCGAAGATTGACCAATTGATCGATGCTACGTCTGGACACAAGCTACTCAGCTTTATGGATACCTTCTTGGGCTATAACTAGATTAGGATAACTCTTGAAAATAAAAAAAATACTACATTCATAATCGATAAAGGTATTTATTGCTATAAAGTAATGCCTTTTGGTTTGAAAAATGCATGAGCGACTTATCAACAGTTTTAAGGACCAGATTGGTTATAATATGGAGGTCTATGCCGATAACGTACTTGTCAAGAGCTCCAAGGAAGCTGATCACATCAAATACATGGAATAAGCTTTCAATATTCTTTGCTGATATCAAATGAAGCTAAATCCAAGTAAATATGCCTTCGGTATCATAGCCGGCAAATTTCTTGGATTTATGATCACCAAGCAGGCATTGAGATAAATTTTGAGAAAGGCAATGCTTGACATGTGGCATCAAACCTCTAAGAAAGAAGTATAGCAACTGACTAGACGGATTGCAGTATTTAGTTAGTTCATCTCGCAATCAACTAAGTGTTGCTTATCTTTTTTCAAGGTCCTGTATCGAATGCACAACTTGGATGAAGGAATGTCAATAAGCTTTTGAAAAGCTGAAAAAGTTTCTTGAATATCCATCCTTGCTTTTTAAGCCCAAAATCAGAGAGGAGCTTTACTTGTACTTTCTATATCTCCAGAGGCAGTCAGCTCTGTGCTTATTCAGGTGGATGATAAAAGAGTCCAAAAGTCCATTTACTATACCAGCCGAATACTTCATGACATGGAGACAAGGTATTCTAAACCTGAAAAGATTGTTTATGCATTAATCATCTCTGCGCAGTATCTTAGACCATTTTTCAAGCTCATTCAATAGTCGTTTTGATCGATCAATCACTCAAGGCCATCTTGCATCAACCCGACACCTTCGAAATAATGGCTAAATGGGCAGTCAAACTCAATGATTTTGACATTCATCACTAAAGGTTATCCATGAAGGTTCAAGCCCTAGCCAACTTTCTCGTCGAGTGCACATGATCGGATAAGAAACTTGAAGAACTATAATTGAGCAATCCAACCCAGGGACAACCTGGATCCTTTATGCAGATGGCATTTCAAACTCTCAGGAAAGTAGAGCTGGATTCATTCAAACAAACTCGAAAAAAATGGTCGTTAAGTATGCCCTGTGCTTCTTATTTAAGGTGACCAACAACCAGTCCACATACGAAGCCTTGCTAGCCGGATTGAAGCTAGCTAAAGAACTTTGGATAAAACATCTAAGGGTTGTCACCGACTTCTAGCTCATGGCTGACCAAGTCACTGGTGAGTACGAGGCTCGGGATCGACGATGGCTAAATACCTCGATAAGATGCAAACCTTCATGTCTACACTCGAATAGTTTGACATATCTCACATTCCTTGGTGTGAGAATGCCTAGGTGGATACACTTTCCTTGCTCGCAATCTTAGCGAATAATTTTCTCGAGCGGACTTATATTAAATACTTAGAAGCTCCCAGTATCAATGAAATCGAAGAAGTCCAATAAGTCACCAATGAGCCGAGTTGGATGGATCTATTTATCAAGTACCTAACCGAAGGAATTCTATTTGATGATCCCTTAAAGGCGAGGCTATTGAAATGAAAAGCTTCTCGGTTCATGTTGCTCAATGGACAGCTCTATAAGAAATCTTACTCATTTTCTTTACTTAAGTACTTGAGACCTATCGAAGCTGACTATGTACTTTAGGAGATCTATAAAGCTATCTACAGGAACCATCTACGGGATAGGTCCATGGCTTAAAAAGTTTTAAGACAGGGATACTACTGGCTCACCATGCGAGAAGATGCCACAGAGTTTGTCCGAAAATATGACAAATGTCAATGACATGCCAACATCTAGTGGTAGCCTTCAAGTTAGTTGACCTAGCTCTCCCCTCCCTAGCCATTTGCCCAATAGGGTATGGACTTACTGGACCTATTTACCCTACTAATGAGTTAATGGAAGTTCTTAATCATCATCATTAACTACTTCACCAAATAGGTAGAGGTAGAGCTCTTGGAGCATGTTATCGAAAGCATGATCAAGAATTTCTTTTGAAAATCCATCATCTATCAATTTGGGCTTCCCTACACCATTGTCGGTGACAATGGCCGACAGTTTGATAACCGAGCATTCAAGGACTTCTATGTTGAGCTCCATGTACATCCAATACCAGTTTATATCCATCAGACACCCTTAGTCAAATGAGAAAGCATAAGTGACGAATTGAACAAACCTTCATGGACTCCGAATTAAGTTGGATGAAGTGAGAGGCAAGTGGGCCGAAGAGTTATCCAGTGTGCTATAGACATACCACACAACTTCTCGGATATTAACTAATGAGACTCATTTCAGCCTGGCCTTCGGTACCAAAGTAGTGATCTTAGTTGGAATCAGACTCTTGACCATGTTGATCAAATACTTTGATAAGTTAACCAACGTAACCCGATTAAGAGCCAATCTTAACCTACTGGAGGAGACTTGAGATCAAGCTCACCTGTAAATGGTGATATACCAATAAAGAGTAGCATGGTACTACAACTCCCGGGTAAGGTCAAAAGCCTTTCATTCCGGAGACATTGTACTACACTGTGTGGAAGTTTTAAGGCCAATTGAGCAAGGCAAGCTATCTCCAAGTTGAGAATGACCTTACCGAGTAGCGAAAGCCCTACATTGAGGAGTATACCTGATCGAAGACCTCAATAGAACTCCAATCCCTTGGATGTGGAATGCCAAGAATCTTTGGATGTATTCTTCAATGATGTGTTAATTTTCATTTAGCAATGCAAAGAAATTTTTCTCTAATAGTGTTCCTAGGTCACATCTTGATTAGCCAGCACTTGATCTACCAGCCCTAAGCCCATTCAATCGACCAACAATTAGTTGCAATAAAGATGGTAGCATTCCGACACCTTTATCTCCCATTCGGTTGACTAAAAACTGGTCACAGTAAAAATGGTAACATTTGGATATCTTTCTCTTCCATCTGGCCAATTAATAATCAGTCGCAGTAAAGATAGCTATATTTCCATACCTCCATCTTTAGTCGACTAACAACCGATTATAGTAAAAATGGTAGTATTTTCATACCTCAATCTCCTACAAACTAATAACCGGTCGCAATAAAAATGGTAGCATTCCGACATCTCCATCTTCTATCTGGCCAATTAACAACCAATCATACTAAAGATGGCTGTATTTTTATATCTCCATTTTCGATCGACTAACACTCAATCATAGTAAAGGTGGCAGTGTTTCCACAACTTTGCCTCTAGTCAACTAATAACATGTCGCAGTAAAGATGGCAGTGTTCTCAACTTCCATCTTATTTAGATTTTAATCCCATTCTTATTCATGTTCTAATCTCATTCTTATTTGGATTCTAATTCCATTCTTATTCAAGTTCCAATTCCATTTTCATTCGAGTTTCACTCCCATCTTATTCGGGTTTTACTACCATTTTTATTCTGGTTCTAATCTTATTCTTATTTGGGTTTTAATTTCGTTGTTATTTGAGTTCTAATCACATTTTTATTCGAGTTTTGATCCCATTTTCATTTGAGTTTCACTACCACTTTAATTCGGATTTTAATCCGACTCTCATTCGGGTTCTACTCATACTTTTATCTAGATTTTAATTCCACTCTTATTCGAGTTTTAATTCCATTCTTATTCAAGTTCTAATCCCAGTCTTTTCTAGGTTTCACTTCCACGGTCAAGTTTCACTTAACAATCGACTTTTTACAGTCCGATTCTAAACACCTAACCGACTAGATGACTTGTAAACTTTGTAGGCTAGTTGTTCAACCTACCTCTAAAGAAAAAGTCATTCGAGCATTGCCCAACCAAGGGACTTGTGCAACTAAGCCTAGAAGCTACACTACTTAGTTAGAGCTACACCGATTAAGCTACTCATCAAAATTTAATCATTTGGTGAACATTCACACAATGCAAAAGTTAATAAAAAGAATGATGCTTTTCATTGATATGCCAAGCCATTACAAAAGATGGTCGAGTCTGAGTACAATAAAGAAAGGAGAAAAAGATACAAGGATCTACTCTTTGGAGCTACTGGAGTCGAGCCTGCCTTAAATGCCTTGACTAATGCATCGATCATGGCCTTGGCTTTGGCCATTGCCTTGGCAATGGTCTCTTGAATAGCAGCCTGTCTGGTCTTGGTGTCGGTAGCTCCCTTGGTAGCTTCCTCAACCTCCTTGGCTTTGCCTTCCTCTTCTTTTTTCTCTTTGGGCTTGACATCGACGGTGCCATCCAAGTTATGTTCTGGAGAGGTCTCAGCAACCTTTTTCTTGTACTCTATGAACTCAAGTTGGTAGGCATCGTAGGAGCCCTCAGCGACTTAATCTTTGAAATCTTTGGACTTCTTGTATTCTTCCACTGGTCAAGCAGTAGTAGAAGTTGCTTGCGCCTTGGCAATTCGAACTTTGGCCTCGATGGCTTGGGCCTTGTCTTTGGCCTTTCGAGCTACGACTTCAACCTCTGTGACTCTGAAGTCCAATGGCTAAGACTTTCGCTCCTCTCGATCTTAGGATAAAAACATCATGTCAACCAGCCGCTCAGCCATCCTCTTATTGCTGAAGGTAAAAGCGGTCGACTTCATCTTAATGAACTTCTCATCATCGTAAGAAGTCTCGTCGGATCCTGAGGGATCCGCTCGGGCTGAGGGGCTTGGATGCCTTGGCTTCGCCACTGGAGATGGCTCTAGAGTTGAAGCTGTAAGAGCAAGTGATCAAGCCAGTGCTGGAGTGGGAGGCAACGGTGATAGGACCACCATCACTTCCTTGTCGGTAGTAGAAGCCTCTCTTGGATGGGGTGAGGGAGCCCGTGTCAAAACTGATGGTCTCCTAAGGACGGACCCATGCGGGGCTTTTTCACCATTGCCTTCTTTGGCTTTTGCATGCCCCCTCGATTGCAACGCTTTTCTGCCCGACACTCTTCAGTTTGTCTAGGGACATCTTCATGTCTGCTAAAAGTTGAGTAGAAAATTTAGCCAATTATAAATAAATAAGAGACGAAGAACTTAGCAAAACTTATCCAAAGTGTTCACCGAATTGAGCCCGACATCATATAAATTTTGCTTCGAAAGCCACTGCCAAGGAAACTTCATATTAAGCAGTCGACGATAGTCTTCCTCATTAGTGGAAAGGACCATGGAGTTTTTATTTGGAGATAAGTCTGGTTCACCCCATATCCAGTTCACTCCTCAGGAAGCATCGCAAGAAACAAAAAAGAAGCAGCTCTTGCAACTGTAGATGGAAGAGGGCATACCATAGAGGAAAGCCCGATCGTAGTGAGGGCCTCGATCCCAAGAAAGTGACATAAGATATCAAAGGAGCAAATGATTTAAAAATAATTTGAGACTATTTGAGCAGGAACAAGTCGGTAGAAGTTAAGAATATTATAAATGAAGGGATAGAAAGGAAGTCAGAGACTGTATGAAGGAACTCATACAAGATGATCCCACCCACCGGGCTCGATGTTACTTTGCCATTTGGCCCTGGAGCATAGACCTAGAATTTACTCGAGAACTTGTATTATTCTTGAAGTTAGAGGACATCTGCCTCAGTCATCGTGGAGACAATGCTTGCTGGACCCAAGGGGATTAGGGTCCTCAAACCAGCCAACAAATCGAGCCGGAGTACCATCCTGAAGGAGAATGTCCCAACCTCTCCAAGGTCAAAAGAAGCAAATTCTTCTCAGGAAGATTCTTGAAAACCTTAAAGTCTAGAGATATGACTCATCAAATGGCTTTTCCTTTGGATGAAGTCATGTCAACAGAGAAAAGAAAAGAGGATGAAAGATTAAGCAAAGGAGAAAATTTAAACGAAGAGCGAAAGCTGCCAAGTATGGCTTTACCCAGAAAACCCTAAAAGAGCCTTAAAGGAAGATAGAAGTAAGGAGAGCAAGAAAGAGAAGAATGAGAAGATGGAACAAGGACCAACCTGTTAACAAGAGATGCTTGGGGGCTGTTGCTGCCTAGATCGTTGTGGCCCGTAGATTTGATGGGTTCTCGTCGGGTGCTTGGCTCCCCGCCTCGTAGTAGGCTCGCTCGCTCGCTTCGGGGGTCCTGCAAGATAAAGAAAAGCCTTGGGTCGGGGATTCCGGCAAAGACACTCTGACGATCAAGTCAGTGGGACGATCGAGGGGAACAGAAATCTCTGTAGCGGAGAGCTTAAGGGACTCTTCGCGTCAAGAGGATGATAAGAGAAAAGATAATGCTCAAACAAAAGAGTCTCTGTCATTTCTTTCTTGCTTGCTTACATATACTTACCTTTTCGTGCGGGTCTTATATAGGTGAGTGGCCTTTGTTGGCTTCTAAGTTCTCCCCTTCGAAGGAGGCTTTCCGTTGCTTGCTATCGCCTCTCTGTCGGGCCGGTTCTGCACCTGAGGCTCGAGCTATAATGGGATGTTGCCATTTCGAAGGAGGCCGTCTGGGTGTCGCAGTGCCTAGGGTCTAGGGCATAGGATCCAGGTGCCCTGTTATGGAAGTCACCATTTCCCAGTCGTGCGGTCGTCGACATGTTGGCACACCACTAGGCTGGGAGCCTGGTGTTGTCCGGATCATGCAGATCGTGTGCACGACGCTCCACAAGGGGCCTACATCCATGGTAGGGCATGCGCCACCTCTCGAAGGCTCTGCGTGATCAGGTACTTCCTTGTCTTCATTTTAAATTTTGGCTCCTCTACGCCTTCAGCGAGAATCCACGCTCCTATTAGTAGGAGGGTTTGATTTGGAGGGGTGGACTCGACCTCGACTGGGAGCTAACCTCAGACAGGGGGCTCGCCAAATGAGCCCTACCTCAACTGGGAGTTGACCTCGACAGGGTGGTCCGTTCTAGAAGCATGAGCTCAACCCCGACCGGGAGATGTCCTTAGTCGGGGAGCTCATCTTGGAGGGATGGACTCGACTTTGATTGGGAGCTGACCTCAGATGGGGGGCCCGCCCAATGAGCCCTATCTCGGCTGGGAGCTGACCTCGGTCAGGCGGTCCGCCTCGATTCTTCATCAGGTCTTTTACCCAGGTGGCAGGTCTCTTGCCATCGTGGCTGTCCACAGGCTCCTCGTCAGCGAATGTCGCAACATCAGCCCGTGGACTCCATGTCAGCGGATGTCTTCATATCAGTTATCCCCCACTCCCGAGCCCAGAGAATGAAGCGTCCGCTCGGGATGAAGGGAGTAATGGTTGCGCTGGCGTGGAGGGGGCGCGCCCCTTCCGTTTTCGATGCCAGATGCGTCGGCGGTCATGTTTCCGTGCCATTTGGGTGTCGCCACATCTTCTCTCCCCAAAGATGGTTATTAATGCCGCATCGGCTTCAAGGGAACTGCTCCGGGTTCGAAGCGTCGCTTCGATACGTGGCATCTCTCGGTTGGCTTGGCGCGAGACATGGCACGTCTTATATAGGCACGAAGCGACAGGGCTCCAAGCCATTAAATAGGATCCATCTTCTCGGTCCTTGGAGATTTTTCAGGCGGTGCAAGATGAGGCTTTCGCTCCAGAGCTACTCTCTCCCTTCCTCTTGGACGAGGTCCTGAAAAGCTAGACTCCCTTCCTTCTTTCTTCTTCATATTATAGTGATGAAGTTCAGCCTTAAAGACTTTCGAGAGACGTCCCGAAAGAGGGCTGCTGTCAAGGCGCCTGAGGGGGAACCTAGTGCGAAGGTCCGGGAGGGCGACGCTGACTCCTTTAGGGCCAAGGAGGTGGCCCGTATGGAAAGGAGGGTGCATACCCTCCAAACTCACCTGGATGAGAAGGCTCGGGCCACGGCGGTGGTTGAGAGGGCAGCGGCGGCTGCTGTGCTGGCAGAGATGGCCAAGAAGGAGGCGGCGGAGGCCATCCCCAAGTTCATGGCGTCCCAAGCTTTTAAGGATGAGGTCGTCGAGGTCGTTTTGGACTCCTTCCATCAAGACTTCAGGGACTTCAAGAGTAAGGTCTTTTGCTTCTACGAGTTGAAGGGGCCTGATAACATCAGGCCTTTCATTCCGTTTGTTTCCTGGGCAGGAGGATGGGGCTTCGAGAAGGAGTTGGTGTCAGAGGAGGTTGAGGCTGAGGAGGAACCCGAGGCCTCCCTGAGCGCCTCACGGGAGGCAGGGGCTGCCCGTCGGTCTGGAAAGGAGCCAATGACTGGCTGATGTTTAGATTTTCCTTTCCTTTTTATATTCATAAATCACGGAGGGCCCTCAATTTGTTGGGGGCATCTCGTAAGTGATGTACAGGAAGTTTTCATATTAATGAAATCCCTTGGCTATCATTCTGCTTATTTCTCTTTCTTTTTTTTTTGTGTTGTCCGGCTGTGGGCCAGGCGGTAGATGGTGGGGCTCGCTTGGAGTTTCCATATGACATTTCCGAATTGTGAGCTGGGTGATGAAATTGCTTGGCTTTGGGTACCGGACTTCATGAGTTTCCAGGCTTGGGGCACCAGGCTCCAGGAGTCTCCAGGCTTTGGTGCTGCGGCTTCGGGCTTGAGTGCCAAGCTCCAGGAGTCTCCAGACTTTGGTGCTGTGGCTCCGGGCTTGAGTATCGGGCTCTAGGAGTCTCCAGGCTTTGGTGCTGTGGCTCCGAACTTGAGTGCAGGGCGCGGCGGCTCCCGGCTTTGATGTGGGGCTTCAGGAGTTTCTCGGCTTTAGTGTGGGGCATCGAAGGCTCTTGGCTTTAGTACGAGGCTTCAGGAATTTCCCGGCTTTAATGTGGAGCGCTGTGACTCCCGACTTTGGTGCGAGGCTTCAGGAGTTTCCTGGCTTTAGTACGGGGCATTGGAGGTTCCCGGCTTTAGTGCGGGGCTTCAGAAGTTTCCCGATTTTAGTGCAGGGCTTCAGAAGTTTCCCGACTTTAGTGCTAGGCATCGGAGGTTCTTGGCTTTAGTGCGGGGCTTCAAGAACTTTTTGGCTTTAGTGCGAGGCTTTAGGAGTTTCCCGGCTTTAGTACGGGATGCTGTGGCTCCCAGCTTTGGTGCGGGGCTTCCGGAGTTTTCGGAATTTAGTGCGGGGTGCTGTGGCTCTCGGCTTTGGTGCGGGGCTTCGGAAGTCTCCCAGCTTGAAGTAGGGTAGATGAGTTCCTGCACAGGTGAAAAACAAGATTGTACCAAAAAGGAATTTGGATTTATTATGGAAGAGCCTTACGTTATTGGTGGTACATCCTCAAGTTGCTGGCATTTCGGGTTCACGTGAAGCGGACGCCGTCGAGCCCGGCGAGGTAGTAGGCCTCGCCCGGTAAGGCTTTGATCACCTGGTAAGGACCTTCCCAATTCGGGGAGAGTTTCCCGCACTCCCCTGATTGGGATGCTTCCGCTCGCCTGAGTACGAGATTGCCTGGGCGGAACACCTTAGACTGCACACGTGATTTGTAATAGCATGCGACTCGCTGCCGGTAGGCTGCCATTTGGAGTCAGGCTTTGTCCCTTGTCTCATCCAGCAAGTCCAAGTTGAGGAGGAGACATGCTGGGTTTTCGACTTCGTCGTACTACTCTATCCAGAGCGTGGGCAGGCTGAGTTCTACCGGGATTATCACTTCAGTCCCGAAGACGAGGTTGAAGGGTGTCTCTCCAGTGGCCGTACGGGGAGTGGTGTGGTAGGCCCACAGCATGCTGGGCAGCTCATCCACCTGTTGACCCTTGACTTCATCCAGCCTTGTACAGAGCCCTTGCAGGATGGTGCGGTTAGTCACTTCGGCTTGCCCATTTATTTGAGAATGAGCCACCGAGGTAAAGCGGTGGCGGATGCCGAGATCGAAGCAAAATTCTTCGAAGGCCTGGTTGTCGAACTGCTTCCCTTTGTCAGTGATGACTGTGTGCGGGAGGCTGTATCTATAGATTATGGATTTACAGAAGAAAGACTGTACCTTCATCTTTATATCCATGCCAGAGGTTCGGCCTCGACCCACTTGGTGAAGTAGTCGATGGCTACAATTAGGAACCTCCATTGGCTAGACACTGCAGGGAAGGGGCCTAGGATGTCTATTCCTCACTGGGCAAATGGCCACGGGCCTGATAGCTGGGAGATGGGGGCGGCCGGCTGCCGCTGGATGCATGCGTGGCGCTGGCACTTGTCGCATTTCTTCACAAAGTCGGCTGCGTCTTCCTGCATGGTTTCCTAGAAGTATCCCTGCCGGATCGTCTTATGGGTTGAGGCCCTGCCCCCTACATGGTTGCTACAAATGCCTTCGTGTATCTCTTGGAACACGTAAGTATCTTTTGAGAGCTTTAGGCACTTCAGCAGGGGGTAGGAGTAGGACCTTCGATAGAGCTGCCCATCCAAAATCATATAACATGCGGCCTTCTTCTTGAGAAGGCCGGCCTCCTTTCGATCCTCTGGTAGGGTGCCAGCGGTGATATACTTAATATAGGGATCCATCCAGCTGGCCTCATTGGAGACTTGCTGGACCTCGACCACAGTTTCGCAGTTGGGGGCCTCGAGACATTCAACGAAAGCGCGCCCCAGCTAGGTCTCCGGTAGGGTGGCCAGCCTGGAAAGGACGTCGGCCCGGGCGTTCTCTGCCCACGAGATATGGGAGATGTTGAAGTGCTGGAGGGTTGATGCATGAGAGCGCACCCGATCCAGGTACTTTACTATCATAAGATCCTGCACTTTGTACTTGTCGGAGACTTGGCCCGCCACTAGCTGTGAGTCTGTGAAGACCTTTAGCCTCTTGATGCCCAGTTCATGGGATACCTTCAGCCTCGCAAGGAGCGTTTTATACTTCGCGTGGTTGTTGGTCATCTTGAAGAGGAAATGTAGTGCGCATTTCGCGATGACCCCATCAGGGCTGGCAAGGATGAGGCTAGCTCTGCTTCCTCCCGCATTGGAGGCGCTGTCCATGTGGAGTACCACGTCCTCGGACTGTTGGTCTGCCTCCTCTGGACTCCCCTCGGCCTAGGTGCATTCCACCACAAAATCGGTTAGAACCTGGGCCTTCTACGCCTGCCGCGGGCGATAGGTGATGTCGAATTCACTGAGCTTCAGCGCCCACTTGGCCAAGTGCCCGGAAGTGTCGGGCAACTCAGGATAGCCCTCAGGGGCTGATCAGTGAGAACGATGATGGGTGCGCTTGAAAGTAAGGCCTGAGATGCTGCACAGACATTATTAGTGCTAAAATAATTTTTTCAGATCGAGTGTACCTGGTTTCAGTATCATGGAGTAGCTTGCTGGTGTAGTAGACTGGCCACTGAGAGTTGTCCTTGTCAGCACGAAACAGCACAGAGCTGACTGCCTCTGGTGAGACAGCCAGGTATAGGAGGAGCTCTTCACCGGGCTCCAACCTGGATAGTAGTGGCGGTGAGGTGAGGAGCTTCTTCAGTCCCTTGAACGCTTCTTGGTATTCTTCAGTCCAAGTGAAGACATTCATCTTCTGGAGGACCTTGAAGAATGGCTGGCAACGCTCAGCAGAGCGTGAGATGAAGCGGCTCAAAGTCACGATGCGCCCAGTTAGATGCTGGACTTCCTTCTTGGAGGCGGGACGTCTCATGTCTGTGATCGCCTAGATCTTGTCGAGGTTGGCCTCTATCCCTCTCTTGATCACCATGAACCCCAAGAACTTTCCTGTTGCCACACCGAAGGCGCACTTGGCGGGGTTCAGTTTCATTTGGTAGCGGCGGAGGTTATCGAAAGCCTTCGCCAGGTCGGCAATATGGTCCTCCTCCGGGTCGCAAATGACAAGCATGTCATCCACGTACACTTGCATATTGCGACCGATCTAGTCCTTGAAGATCGTGCTGATCAAGCGTGGTAGGTGGCCCCTGCATTCTTAAGATCGAAGGGCATTATCTTGTAACAATACGTACCTCGGTCAATCACAAACGTTGTGCACTCATCCTTGGGGTGCATGCGGATCTGATTATATCCGGAGAACGCATCCATGAAGCTGAGGTACTTGTGGCCTGAAGTCACGTCCACCAGCTGGTCAATCTTGAAGAGGGGGAAGCTATCCTTCGGGTATGCCTTGTTGAGATTGGTATAGTCTACACAGATCCTCCACTTTTCGGAGGCTTTCCTGACCATCACCATGTTAGCAAGCCAGTCAGGATAACGTTCCTCTCGGATGAAGCATGCCGTGAGGAGTTTATCGACCTCCTCGTTGATGGCTTTCTATCGTTTCAGGACGAAGCTCCTTTTCTTCTATCGGACCGGACGATGATTAGGGTCAACATTCAGCTTGTGAGTTATCACCTCCGGTGGGATACTGGGCATGTCGACGGCGGTCCAGGCAAAAACATCTGCATTAGTCTGCAGGAAGCTGAGCAGACGGGTTCTTTCCTCTTGAGTCAACAAGGCTCCGACCTGTATCATCTTCGAGGGATCTTTCCATAATGGAAAAGATAACAGGGGCTCGACCGGCCCGCTCTTTGGTTCTAGTGCCGCCAGATCGGGCTGGTCTATGGCAGGGCTGGAATCTGCTCTTCTTAGGCCTGGGACGGTCTGCGAACAGTGCTGCACCGACTGTCGGGACCTTCTCATCTCTCCGGTCTCCTATGGGGTTGAGAATTGGACAAGAAGACATTTTGTGAAAATGGTGGCATCAAGCAGATTGAGTCCTGGGCATCCTAGGATGGCATTGTAGGGTGAGGGGAGCTTTACAACAGTGAAGGTCACCAGCACGGTGCTTTGCTGGGGTGGTGTCCCAGCGGTTATTGGGAGCCTGATTTTTTCCTCGACTCTAACTGAGTCTCCGGTGAAGCCTACCAGAGATGTGAACACCGATCTTATTTAGTCAGTGGACAAATTCATCCTTGTGAAAGCATCGTAAAAAAGGATATCTAAGGAGCTTCTACTGTCTATCATGATTATTTTTACCGGATGTTTGGCTATCGTCATTTCAACGATGATGTCATTATTATTTGGGTTGTCTATCTCAGCTGACCCCTCTCCCATGCAGGGGAGTACATCGTCACTCCCCTCTCTCACCCTAGCCATCTTTGGGGTCTTTCCTGCCTCCCAGGATATCATTGCTATCGGCTTCTCAGTGGGACATTTATTGATGGCGAGGGGCCGAGGCTCTTCAGTTTGGGCTGCAGGGGGCACTCCCCTCTCCATATACTGGTCGAGGTAGTCGCGCTTAATCAACTCTTCGATCTCCCTCTTCAGGTGGTGGCATTCCTTTGTGTCATGGCCGTAGTCCCGGTGGAAACGATAGTAGCAGGACTTGTCCCGCCCAGCGTATGGCTTCAGTGGTGAGGGTTGGTGTAAGAAACGCTCGTCCTCGATCTCCATCAGGATCTTCGTTCTAGGGGCAAGGAGAGTGAAACTTTCTTCATCGGCAGGGTCAGCTTGGGCCCTTGGCTTTGGTCACGGGACCTGCACCATCCTCCGGGTCGGGTGGCCAGAGGTCTCCTCGATGGCCTGTCTCTTCGAGGGCCTCCCGTCCAGCTCCCTCCTGGCACGATCAGCCTTTTCGGTACGGATGTACTTTTGTACCCGGAGGAGAAACTTTGAGTATGTCTTTAGGGGCTTCTTGTCGAGGGAGTAGGTGAAGCGGGAGGTTCGCAGCCCCCTCTTCAGGGCTAGCATGGCGATGGACTCATTGAGGTTGTAGATCTGTAGGGCAATGGTCTTGAACTTGGACACGTAGTCCCGGAGGAGTTCCCAGTCCTGCTGTCGGATTGAAAAGAGGTTTTCGACCTTGCGCGGCACCTTCCTGCAAGCATCAAAGTGCACCACGAACTTCCTCTCCAGCTGGGGGAAGGAGTCTATGCTCTCAGGTTCGAGTCTGGAAAACCAGATTCGAGCGACCTTTCGTATAGTGGCCGGGAAGGCGATGCAAAGGAGGGCGTCAATGGCCTCCTGGATCTTTTGAGAGCCTTGTAACTTTCCAAGTGGTCCAGGGGTCGGTTGTCCCATCGTAGGGATCAACCTGCGGCATACGGAACCGGCTGGGGATCGGCTCCTCTTGGACTTTCTTTGAGAAGGGTGGACGGGTATCGTAACCCGTGGGCTCACTGGGGGAGCCCTGAACTTTCGCAAACCGATGTGCCAGGTCCGCCAGCTTGCGCTCATGCTCCTTGAGGCATCTTTTCACTCGACGGTGGATGGCCTCGTCAGTCGACCCCTCGACGAAGGATGCCGAGGGTGAGGGAGGATCGGAGCGGAGGAACTCACGCCTGAGTTTCTAGCCACGCCAGTGCTGTTGGCGTGAGGGCGTGCAGTGGTTCGAGGCCGGGGAGCGGCTCCTCCGGCCGGTCGGATCATGCTGTGGTCACTTGCCGCTCACCTGGTGGGCCTCCCGAGGGGGGAATGCCTCATGCAATGGCCCCTCCTAGAAGGACCGCAGGCTAATGCGGGGATCGGCTGTGCGAGTCGCCAGAGTCCCTGGTTGCTGTTGTGTTTCCAGGGAGCGATGCTTCTGGTGGAGCTGATGCACCGTCGCAGCCAGGAGTTGGACTTGGTGGGCGAGTGCGGTGTACTGGGGGTCTGCTGGAGGTGGCTGCGAAGGAGCAGGATGCTCCTCCCAAGGCATTGGTCGCCACGGCGAGGGGGATCCCCCATGTGGTCGGTGGAGGCTTCATGGGCTCGCATAGTCACCATCGGACTGTGGGCGTCCACACGGTCTTCCTTGCTGTGGGAGGGATGATGCTTTCTTCCGGCTCTCCCCCTACCTGGCATGCCAATCTGTTGCTGCCTGGATCATCGTGGCACGTAGCTCTAACACGTCGAGTTCTCACCGGGTGCTTGGCTCCTTGCCTCGCGGTAGGCTCGCTCGCTCATTCCGGGGGTCCTGCAAGATAGAGGAAAGCCTTGGGCCGGGGATTCCGGCGAAGATATTCCGACGATCAAGTCAGTGGGACGATCGAGGAGAACAGAAATCTCTATAACGAAGAGCTTGGGGGACTCTTCGCGTCGAGAGGGTGATAAGAGAAGATAATGCTCAAACGAAAGAGTCTCTGTTATTTCTTTCTTGCTTGCTTACCTCTACTTACCTTTTCTTGCGGGTCTTATATAGGTGAGTGGCCTTTGTTGGCTTCCAAGTTCTCCCCTTCGAAGAAGGCTTTCCGTTGCCTGCTGTCGCCTCTCTGTCGAGCTAGTTCTGTGCCTGATGCTCGAGCCATAATGGGATTTGCCATTTCGAAGGAGGCCTCCTGGGTGCTGCAGTGCTTAGGGTCTAGGGCATAAGGTCCATGTGCCCTGTTATGGAAGTCGCTATTTCCCAGTCGTGCGGTTATCGACGTGTTGACATACTGCAAGGCTGGGAGCCTGGTGTTGTCCAGATCGTGTAGATCGTGTGCATAGTGCACCGCAAGAGGCCTGCACCCATTGCAGGGCATGCGCCACCTCTCAGAGGCTCTGCGTGATCTAGTACTCCCTTGTCTTCATTTTGAATTTCGGCTCCTCTATGCCTTCGACGAGAATCCATTCTTCTGCTGGTAGGAGAGTTTGCTTCAGAGGGATGGACTTGACCTTGACCGGGAGCTGACTTCAGATGGGTGGCCCGCCCGATGAGCCCTGCCTCTACTGGGAGCTGACCTCGACAGGGTGGTCCGTTCTGGAAGCATGAGCTCGACCCCGATCGGGAGCTGTCCTCAGCTGAGGGGCTCGCCTTGGAGGGATGGACTCGACCTCGACCAGGAGCTGGCCTTAGACAGGAGGCCCGCCCAATGAGCCCTACCTCGGCTGGGAGCTGACCTCGACCGGGCGGTCTGCCTCGGTTCTTCGTCATGTAGCCTTGCCTAGGTGGTAGGTCTCTTGTCGTCGTGGCTGTCCGCAGGCTCCTCGTCAGCAAATGTCGCCATGTCAGCCCGCAGACTCCATGTCAGCGGTTATCGCCACATCAGGGGCGAATCTGGGTTTGTAGCTTTCTAGCACTCTCTTTCTCATAAAAAGGATATTAGTCGAACTTCCATTATCGACCATAATCCATTTTACAAGATGCTTCGCTATCGTCATCTCGACGACAATTGCATTGTTATTTATATTTTCCATCCCAGTTCTCCTTTCCCTCTAAAGGGAAGTATATTCTCAGACCCTTCCCCCGCCCTGATCCTCTTTGAGTTGTGCTCTATCCCCTAGGATATCATGCCCACTGACTTCTCAGTAGGCCGGTTATCAACAGGAGGGAGAGCTGCAATCACCTGAGGCTCTGTCGGAGCTTTACCCCCCACGAACTTCCCAAGGTAGCCTCTTCTTATCAGATCTTCGATTTTCCTCTTAAGGTGACGACATTCCTCGGTGTCATGGCCGTGATCGCGGTGGAACTGACAGCGCTTCGACTTGTCACGGCCATCGGACGGCCTTAGTAGGGGAGGGCGGCATAGGTAGCGCTCGCCCTCAATCTTCATGAAGATCTTGGATCTTAGGACGAGAGGAGTGTATCTTTCTTCCTGGATGGGGATACTTTTTGGCTTCGGACCTGTTCGGAGGTTCAGGGTTGCTTCAGGCCTATGCATCCGAGAGGTTTCCCCTTGGGGTTGCATCTTCAATGGCCTCCTGTCTAGCTCCCTTCGGGTCCGGTTCGCTTCCTTTGCCCGGATGTACTTGTGGACCCAGAGGAGGAGTTCGAATTAAGTCTTTGAAGGCTTCTTATCCAGGGAGTAGGTGAGACGGGAGGTTTTGAGCCCTTTCTTTAATGCCAGCATGGCAATGTTCTTGTCTAGATTGTAGATCTCTAGAGTGGCAGTTTTGAAGTGGGACACATAGTCCTGCAAGGACTCATGATCCTATTGCCAGATGGAGAAGAGGTTGTCGGCTTCCTGTGGTACCTTCCAGCAGGCATCGAAGTGTGCCACGAACTTCTCCAGCTGTGAGAAGGAGTCGATACTCTTGGGCTCGAGGCGGGTGTACTAGACTTGAATGGCCTTCCAAAGAGTAGCCGAGAAGGTGATGCAGAGGAGGGCATCAATCGCCCCCTAGATTCTCATGAGAGCCTTGTAGCTCTCCAGGTGGTCCAGGGGGTTAGTGGTCCTGTCATAAGGATCCACCTGAGGCATACAGAATTGGCTGGGAATTGGTTCCTCTTGGATTTCTCAGGAGAAAGGGGGGCAGGCGTCATAGCCTGCTAGCTCACGTGGGGAGCCCTGTAGGTTGGCAAACTGACAGGCAGCTCAGCTAGCTTGCACTCTTGTTCCTCTAGGCATCTTTCAGCCTGACGCCTGATGGCCTCATCGGTGAAACTTTTTATTGAGGCTATCAGATGAGAGGAAGATGAGGGTCAGAGAAGATCATGCCGGGGGGCCTTGCCTCGATGGTGCTTGTGATGCCTAGAGGCGGCGTGGTCGGAGACTGGAGACCGACTCCCTCGGTCAGCCGACTCGCTCTACTACCTCTTCCTTGGGATCCGAAGGCTCCCCCGATGATGAGATGTGGCCCACCGGTGCGATGGCCTTTCGTGGAAGGACCGCAAGCTACCGCGGTATTCGGCAACCTGAGCTGTGGGTGTTCCTGGCTGCTGCTGGGTTGCCAGGGACTGGTGCTAATGATGCAGCTATTACACCATCGTGGTCAAGGTCTATACCTTCTGGGCGAGCACGACAAGCTGGAGATTTGCCGGAGGCGGCGATGGCGGAACGGGGAACTCCCTCTCCGGACTGAGTGGGTCTCCGTGAGGAGGATCCCCCACGTGACTGATGGAGGCTTCCCGCGTGCGGGCCACCACCATGTTGCCGGCGGAACTGCTTTGATGATGAGAAACTGGCTCAACGTGGGACCGTCCCCCTTACCTGGCGTGCCAATTTGTTACCGCGTAGATCGCCGTGGCCTGCAGCTCTCACGTGGCGTCGGTTGGTGGCCCTCTCGCCTGGAGTCCAATGCACTTGCCCGGTCCTGCAAAAGAAGGGAGACCCGGGTCAGGGATCCCGGCTGGGGCACTTCGACAGTCAATTCAGTGGACGATCAAGAAGAACAGATCCTCCTTGATGGATCTCAAAGTGATCTCCACTCTCATTAATCTTGAAAAATGATGAAATGGAAGTTAGGGTCGAGAAGGAGGGCTTTAGCAATGGCGGCCGTAGCCGTTGAAACTCTCTTGGAAAGTTCTGGTATATCTGGATGTGCTCCGAGTCTTGCTGAATTGCCTGTCCCTTCTCGCTTACCTCGACCGGGAGCCCTTATGGTTTCTTATAGATGAGTGGCACCTTCGATGGGGTGCAAAGTTTTGGCTTGGCCTCCTTTGGGTGCTTTTTTTGTAGGTAAGGCGTAGGCCCGCTCTCCTTCCCTCCTTTAGAGGAGGGGGAGGCCTGTCACTGATACTGATAGAGGAGCTTGGAGGAGTACGCATCCATTCCATGGCGGGTACATGAGGTACATCATGGATGTTGACACTCTGACAGGATACTTCCCTTCTCTGGCATCGTCTCACCATACTTGGGGAGACCTAGCAAAGCACCGATCTGGAGGCATATGCTACAGAATCTGAATTTCTTGGCGAAACCTTCCTCTTCTAGGTGGCACAGATGGTGGGTAGAGGGGCGCAGTGTCCCGAGCGGAGTGCCCTTCCTCAGGTGGTGCCGACAGTGGGCTGAGGGGCCTGACGCTCTGGTGGGACGCTCCTTCGCAGGCGGCGTGCTATGGTAAAATGCCATCTCGCAGGGGTCACAGTCGGCGTGCCATGGCGGGGTGCCGTTCCTTCAGAAATTCCAGGTGGCGTGCTACCACCTCTCAGGCATGTCAGCCTCTCCACATCGTCCCAGGGTCCTGGCGAGGGTAGTGGCGCCACCTACCGACATCACCCCCCCCGTCTGCCCTAAGGGTGCTTGTGGGAGAGGCCGCGTTCGCTTGAAAGATTCATACCTGTCTTTGGGAAAGAGGTTGACTTTGATCGAGGGTCGACCTCAAGCGAGGGAGACTGATTCTAGTCGAGGCTTGACCTCGAGGGAGCCACTCCGGCTAAGGAGCTCGACGAACGAGGGCATGACCTCAGTCGGGGCTCGATCGCGGGAGAGTCGCTCCGACCAAGGGGCCCGAGAAACGAGGCACGACCTCGACTGGGGCTCGACCGCAGGAGAGCCACTCCGGCCAAGGGGCTCGAGAAGCGAGGCACGACCTCGATCGGAGCTCGACCTTGGGGGAGCCACTCCATCCAAGGGGCTCGAGGAGCAAGGCACGACCTCGATCGGGGCTCCACCTCAAGAAGCAAGGCACGACCTCGACCGGGGCTCGACCTTCGGAGAGCCACTCTGGCTAGGGGGCTCGAGGAGCGAGGCATGACCTCAGCCGAGGCTCAACCTCGGGAGAGCCACTCCGACCAAGGGACTCACCGAATGGGGCATCCAAGTGGCATCTTCTGCTAGCATAGCCGCCAGCTAGATCCGAGTGGCCTCTATGTCAGCGGTCCTGCCGTATCAAGAAGTATGACTTTAATTATCAATCCCAGAATGGTTAAATCATTTGTTATGTCATGCATGATTGCTCGTTATATTTGTTTCGTTGCCTTGATTATATTTTAGTTACTTACCGAGTTATTAACTTATTTTTTAACTTATATATTCAAAAGGATAAAGAAGAATAGGTAGAGGTTGGATTATAAGAATAGAGCAAGAATCTAGTTAGCTACCACGAACCAATCTTTCAAAATTTTATGGTACATTCTCTATATTACTTTATATAAAAATATGTGAATTATGTTAATGGAGTGATTTGAGTGTGAAAGTTATGAATGTTTAATTTTTGAACTATTGAATTTTGAATTTGGTTATTTTGCTTATTTAGTATATTATTGATAGGTTATTATCCAGTATACTTATAGGACCCTATCTTATATGTGTATAGTAGATTGCCGTATTCCTCGTTATTTGCTTTTGATTGGATACATGACATGAGAACTATGCACCCATGAGAAATCATCTATTATTGTAGTGGAAGGTGGAGAAACTACGAGGAGAATATATATGGAGCCACCACTAGAAAGGGATGGTTACTGCTAGTGATTACCACATAAGGACAGTTAACCGCCTATAGAAGCCACCAAAAACTTACTAAATACCCAAAAAGACCTCAGATGTGGATCCCCTTTACCAACTCAACAACAACATATGATCAATTATCTCTAGATTTTTGTAGCAGATGGGGCTTCGACGCCTCTTACATGCATCATTGGTTGATGTAACTCTTCTACACTGGGGATCATGTAGCTCTCCAACTCCGATCAATGCAATTCTCTGTTTATAGTCAATCATTATTTGTTGTAATGTTTATCAATTGCAGCTAAATGTGACTTATTGGTAAGCACGATCCATGCAATCGGTGACCCACCACCATGGATCATCACCCAATTGCTTGTCCATTGTAAAACAAATGTTAAACTCCTCTTTAATGAGGCATGAAAAGGAAAAATCCACTCAAGCCTCAACCTATCTCATCCAAGAACCTATCCTTCCTCGCGAGATGATGCAAGCCGAAAGTGCTTGATCCCATGGTCTCGAGACCCCGGCCTTCGGAACAACCAACATCATAAGCATAAACCTAAATTGAAAGATGAAATAGGCTAAAATATAATCAAAAGGCAAGATGACACCGAGAATGCATTACAAGTCATGCTGGATCGAGATTGCGAGTTCAATTGGCACCATGCTTTGTCCAAGGCCCTTGCACGACCTTTAGACCCATCAAATGCTTGAAGAAGGAAGAACATTAGGTGACACTTGACTTGCAAATATCTAATAAGCATAAATTTTATGAATTTAGGCAATGCTAGATCCAGTTTCGAAGTTTCAAGTTATGGGTAGAATATCAAAGCAGTGTTACTCCAATCTTGGAGCTAATACGTCTGACAGCAAATTCTACGCTATCAAATATTGGACAATACTTGCTATACCATTTGACTTATTATAGACGGCTCTAACATTGCCATCAAAACCAAATTGAGCCCCAGAAATTTTGGAAGTCAGAACAGTTCAAGTTCTAGTCAAATTGGAGGGTGCCTAATGGCAGGTTAGATTATTTGCAATATAGAAGACCTGAGACTGAGAACATTTATTCTAGGTTGCTCAAGTTTGTAGGTTACTCGAGTCCTACGTAGACTTCACGTGTACCAACTCATCATTTTGAATGCAGATCACTCTAGGGGCTACAAATACCCCTATGTACGTGTACCCCATATTTACGTAACCTATAAAGTGCTATCCTCTTTTTTTTTTTTGATAAAAAAGTGCTATCTTTTCGGTGTATATAAACTCGTGTTTGATTTTTCACGAGCCATCAGAGATGCCAGAAATAAACGACGAGGCCAATTAATGGTTCTTGGCCGCAGTGCGCTATGCTGATACCACTTGAAATCCTCGGGAGTTCGGGTACAAACGAGCCGCGTCGAGTCGAGCAGTTATAAGCTCAAGTTCAACCTTCAATTTAAAATTTGATTAAAAATAGATCGAGTTTTAATATTTTAAATTTAAATTTAATTTAACAAAAAAAAAAAGAGTAATATTCAGATTTAATTTAACAAGAAAAAAGTAATATTCAGATTTAATTTAACAAGAAAAAAAGTAATATTTAGATTTAATTTAACAAGAAAAAAAGTAATATTCGGATTTAATTTAATGGTTCTTGGCCGCAATGCCAGACAAGCTTATTTAAGCTCAAATCCGAATTCGAGCATGTTAGAAAACAATACCAAGTAAATTAAAGCGAAAAAAAAAGAGAGATCGCATTCCGGGCTACCCTCTCTTCCCTTAATCCCCCGATCAGCCGTTCCAGGATTTCCATCGCTGCCGTTCGCCACCGGCATCGCCTAGCTCGTGTCCGGCACTGCTGGGTCCGATCTACAGCATTCACGGTACTATAAAAAAAAAAAAAAAAACTTATCGCTTACAAAGAAAAAATCTCGCTTATCAAATAAGAATTAAGAAAACGGTTATTATCCCGGGGATCCTGATGAGCTGGCCGTGCTTGGTTGTGACGAGGTCAGAGGTGGGGAGGCGGTCAAGGAAGACGAGGAGGGCGCCGTGTTTCCGAAAGCTGGCGGCATTCCAGAGGAGGAAGGAGGTGGCGACGGTGGAAAGGATGACGGTGGTGAGGAGGACAGGGCATTGTGGACGATGATGAGGATGAGCAGGGATATGGTGAGGCCAGCAAGGAGAAGAAGGACAATGACACGGAACGGCGGCGGGGATAGGTCTAGAGCACCGGTGGATGGTGGTGGTGCCGAAGAAGTCGTTCATCCCTTCTCTTCGGCCCGTCATGTCTCGTCTGTCTCGGAGCATCTGTGTCACGGCCCGGATCCAGATCAGGGATGGGCTACGTGACCGGCCGTACCATTTTAGGTATCTCCTGAAGGTCATGCCAGGCCTAATTTTTAATTCAACATCCAAATAATAATAGGGAACAACTCAAGATTATTAGAAAATAAAATATAAATAAAATATAAACTCAAGGATTAACACCTAAATCCTAGTTAGGGAACAACTCAAGATTATTAGAAAATAAAATACAAATAAAATATAAACTCAAGGATTAACACCTAAATCCTAGCTCCTCACTGACTGGTTCCAAAGCCCAAATGATCTTCGATATCTGAAACAAAAATATAAGAAAACATGGGTGAGCTACACAGGCTCAGTAAGTTATCAACATCTCCAATATACATACACCAATATGCCACTAATAACAACAAACATGGCACTTCATACAACAAGATGTCCAGCAATATAATAATATAACCCATGACCTGATGCAAATATGTACACTTAATGCGATCGACACAGACACGACACGACTATGGATGGCCAACCATTTACTTAACTCTCCTAGTCCCTCAGACTATGGCCAAGATCGGCTCATGGCTCGTCCCGAAAGAGACTAGATCCTGTGTCACATACCGCTCAACAGTCATGTGCCAGCAATAGCCCTGCTGGAGGCCCAAAAGGAAAACTAGCTCTGAGTATCACACGAGAAACATGCATCCTCTGCATGTGCCCGTCACGCATGGCGAAAATAAGGCAACTAGCTCCTATGTCACATACCGCTCAACGGTCATGTGCCAGCAATAGCCCTGCTGGAAGCCCAAAAGAAGACTAGGTTCTCGTATGATCATAGTCAGACTAGAGAGCACTCACACCGTCACAATGCACTCACACCAACACAATGCATCCACATCAACACGATGCACGCAATCCAAAGCAATCCCACAATGTACCCACACCAACACAATGTACCCACATCAACACAGCACCCACACCAACATGATGCACGCAATCCAATACAATCAAATGCAGATATATTATATATATCTACTAAGTTAAAAATATATATATATATTGGCATACATATCAGAGGTCAAGATAACTTACCCAAGAGCATCCACCAACAACGTGCAGTTCAATTCCCTAGATCCGATCTTCCAGAGACAACGACGATCCTGAATCACAAATTAAAAAGAAATTATATATAAACTAAATTTCCTGGGACATCCTCTACTAATAGTTATTTTCCTCCCTTCCCCACCTTTCTTTTATTTATTTATTATTATTATTATTACATATATTATTTTATTATTATTTCCCAAACGGTACCTTTACGGGATCGGTCCATCCCAGAAACAGGCCCAGCCCAACAGGGCATGGCTCAACCGAATCCGGCCCAGCAAGGCCTGGCCCAGCCAAGCCCGATTAAATCGAGCCCAGGCCACACTTTCCCAGCCACTGCATCGTCCCGGCTTCACGGAAAAACCAGGGAGGGTCGACGGCGATCCTCCCGTCCGGCCACCAAGGAGCACTCGCCGGAGGAAAGGAAAGTGTCCGGCGATCCCTACGGCGATCGTCCAACCATCAACCGGTGAGCACCGAGCCGAAACCCGCTCCTCCGCCCTCCGCCCGTGACGCCGATCCGGATCTGGCCGCCAAATCCCTGGACAAGATTCGGGAGGCCGCGTCCAACCTTGGCACTCCGACGGAGGTCCTCTGCTCGCGGAGATCTCTACAGTCGCTCTTCGCTGCCGCCGGACGGAGGTCCTCTACAGCCGCCTCTTTGCTGCCGTCGACGGTCCTTATTGACAGGGTCCGTCCTCGTCGCCGCCTCTGCTACAAAGCCAGCTGACTAGTGGCCCAACTCCGCTCGACGGCGGACTTCACCGGCTGACCATCGACCGGTGGCCCATCTCCCATGTTCCCCAAAGGCTGAGGCGCGCGAGGGAGTTTTAAACCCCGAAGAGAACCCTTATCGCCCCCCCCCCCCCCCCCCGCATCGTCGACTGGCTTCTCCAAAACCTCCGCCGGTAAAACCCAACGCTCCAACGCCAATCGCCGCGATCTCCGGCGAAGACCTGGTTGGATTCAAATCCCCTGCTCCCAGACTCGTTCCCTCTTTTTTTTTCTGAGTTTCCGGATGAAGTCGGCAAAGGATGCCGACTTCAGCCCAAAACGACCCTGGGCCTCACATTCTCCCCTCCTAACAAAAAATTTCGTCCTCGAAATTTTATTTTAAAAAATCTAAGTATTCCAAAACTCAAAGATGCACAATCCAAAATTTGTATGATTCAATACTCACAAGTACCATTCTATCCAAATTCAATAATTTCAATAAGAGCATCTCTTCTTCCATTATATTCACTTTAGATTAATTCTAGTGTTCTTAGTCTACCACACTTCCGCTGTGCACTCTGATATAAATTCTTAAATCATCAAATATCTTTCAATACCCTAATTCTATCCCACTCTCACTAACTATGACATCTTAATCTTTAACCTTTGCTCTGATACCACTCTATCACGGCCCGAATCCAGATCAAGGATCGGCTACGTGACCGGCCGCACCATCCTAGGTATCCCCTAGAGATCATGCCAGGCCTAACTTTCAATTCAACATCCAAACAATGATAGGGAACAACTTTCCATAAAGATTAACAGAAAATAAAATACAAATAAAATGTAAACTCAGGGATTAACACCTAAATCCTAGCTCCTCACTGACTGGTTCCAAAGCCCAAATGATCTTCGATATCTGAAACAAAAATATAAGAAAACAGGGATGAGCTACACAGGCTCAGTAAGTTATCAACATCTCCAATATACATACACCAATATGCCACTAATAACAACAAATATGACACTTCATACATCAAGATGTCCAGCAATATAATAATATAACCCACGACCTGATGCAAATATGTACACTTAATGCGACCGACACAGACACGACACGACTGTGGATGGCCAACCATTTACTTAACTCTCTTAGTCCCTCAGACTATGGCCAAGATCGGCCCATGGCTCGCCCCGAAAGAGACTAGATCCTGTGTCACATACCGCTCAACAGTCATATGCCAGCAATAGCCCTGCTAGAGGCCCAAAAGGAAAACTAGCTCTGGGTATCACACGAGAAACATGCATCCTCTGCATGTGCCCGTCACGCATGGCTAAAATAAGGCAACTAGCTCCTATGTCACATACCGCTCAACGGTCATGTGCCAGCAATAGCCCTGCTGGAGGTCCAAAAGGAGACTAGGTTCTCGTATGATCATAGTCAGACTAGAGAGCACTCACACCGTCATAATGCACTCACACCAACACAATGCATCCACATCAACACGATGCACGCAATCCAAAGCAATCCCACAATGTACCCACACCAATACAATGTACCCACACCAACACAGCACCCACACCAACATGATGCACGCAATCCAATGCAATCAAATGCAGATATATTATATATATCTACTAAGTTATAAATATATATATTAGCATACATATCAGAGGTCAAGATAACTTATCCAAGAGCATCCACCAACAACGTGCAGTTCAATTCCCTAGATCCGATCTTCCAGAGACAAAGACGATCCTGAATCACAAATTAAAAAGAAATTATATATAAACTAAATTTCCTGGGACATCCTCTACTAACAGTTATTTTCCTCCCTTCCCCACCTTTCTTTTATTTATTAATTATTATTATTATTACATATATTATTTTATTATTATTTCCCAAACGGTACCTTTACGGGATCGGTCCATCCCAGAAACAGGCCCAGCCCAACAAGGCATGGCTCAACCGAATCCGGCCTAGCAAGGCCTGGCCCAGCCAAGCCCGGCCCAACAAGGCTTGGCCCAGCCAAGCCCGGCCCAGCCAAGCCCGATTAAATCGAGCCCAGGCCACACTCTCCTAGCCACTGCATCGTCCCGGCTTCACGGAAGAACCAGGGAGGGTCGACGGCGATCCTCCCGTCCGGCCACCAAGGAGCACTCGCCGGAGGAAAGGAAAGTGTCCGACGATCCCTACGGCGGTCATCCGACCATCAGCCGATGAGCACCGAGCCGAAACCCGCTCCTCCGCCCTCCGCCCGTGATGCCGATCCGGATCTGGCCGCCAAATCCCTGGACAAGATTCGGTAGGCCGCGTCCGACCTTGGCACTCCGACGGAGGTCCTCTGCTCGCGGAGATCTCTACAGTCGCTCTTCACTGCCGTCGAACGGAGGTCCTCTACAGCCGCCTCTTTGCTGCCGCTGGCGGTCCTTATTGACAGGGTCCGTCCTCGCCACCGCCTCTACTACAAAGCCAGCCGACCAGTGGCCCAACTCCGCTCGACGGCGGACTTCACTGACTGACCATCGACCGGTGGCCCATCTCCCCTGTTCCCCAAAGGCTGAGGTGCGCGAGGGAGTTTTAAACCCCAAAGAGAACCCTTATCGCCCCCCCCCCCCCCCCCCCCGCATCGTCGATTGGCTTCTCCGAAACCTCCGCCGGTAAAACCCAACGCTCCAACGCCAATCGCCGCGATCTCCGGCGAAGACCTGGTTGGATTCAAATCCCCTGCTCCCAGACTCGTTCCCTCTTTTTTTTTTCTGAGTTTCCGGATGAAGTCGGCAAAGGATGCCGACTTCAGCCCAAAATGACCCTGGGCCTCACAATCTACGAACGGCGAACATGAGAGAGAGGAGGAAGTGGATGAGTTTAATTAATACTTTAATTGTAGCTTGAGCTGGTGGATAGGCCCAAAATATAAGAGAGGAACCGTTCCCGCCCCAACCCTAACCCTACCCCTATCTCCTCGTCCTCCTGCTCCTAGTTCTCCCCGGCATCCTCGAATCCCTTGAAATCCTCTCGCGCGCGTGTGCTACGGATCCGTTCGTCGTCCCCTCCTTTTTCATCTTTCGTGGCCAATTCGGGCTCATCCAATTCATCCTCGTCTCGTAGAAGGGAAGTGGGCTAAGACTGACGAAGGAGGCGAGGACCTGGGGTTGAGAGCACTCGGCTCGGGTTGGTTTGGATTTTAAATTAAGCATTAACTATTAAATGGTTAAATTTAACCGATTAATAAATTAAATTTTAAAAATATATTTTAAAAAATATATATTTATATTATTAAATTAATAAAATATATAGATATAGGTTTGTGAGCCTTCAAGCTGATTATTTCATTACTCGAACTCTGTTCAAAAAATTAAATGAGCTATTTGGGCTCGAGTTCAGCTAAGTAGAGTCGAACCTGTGTTTGAGTCGAGCTCAATTAGCTTGCGAATGGGTTAACTTATTTGCACTGCTATTTAAGAGTGATGGTATGGGAGTTAACCATTCGCCCTTGGTGTCTTGAAGGTTCTTAAACCGAGTCTCGCTTTTAACAGTCGTCCATTATTTGCATTACTCTCAGCCACCTTCATTTCGATCGACCCTCGGTCACGAAATAACTCTTGGCCATCGAGGAAGAGATCTTTTTCCTACATTGATGGAGGCCATGAAGGCACACTTCCTCTTCAACAGTAAAACTTTCGGAGGAGGCAGAAAAATGTTCCAAAACCTTCGGTCCCATGGACCCTCAATCCCGATATGGGTACTCATGCTGATGTTAAATTCTTGTATCAAAAGATAAATAAAGCTTTTTCACAGCATTCTACGAGACAGTCTAAGGAGAAACCAATTAACGCTCATTTTCACGTATTTTTTTGTACAAACAGGTGGATAAATCCCATAATCCATAATAAAACCTTCAATTAAGAAAAACATGACTGGACCCTTACAGCAATCCACCTCACCATTAAAAGGTGTGGCTGTCAAGTGACAATGTAGAAGAAACAAATTCCTAATAATGGTGAATAGATATTCAGGGTACATGACGTGATTTTCTGATGCTGCATGGGACGAAATCCACCAAGCTGTTCTTTGTTGTCAGGCACACTGAGGACTTTCCTCTTTCAAAAGTGTCCTTGTCTTAGGTCTATAAAAGGGGATTCTCTGAAAATCTCTCAGGTAGATTCTCTTTCAGAGACTCTCTCCTAACTCTACTCTTCTTTCTTTTTTCTATGGCCTGCCATTTACTTAACATCGGAAGGTTCTCGCTAGATCTATATCTGATAAGAACTTTTCTTGCAGGTACAGTCCATGAATATCTCTCCTCTAATGATCTCCGACATCTAGGTGGGAAGCAGCGCCATCAAGTGGCGAAGCTTTCATGGTAATATTGGTAATAAGGTGGTAAGGTATTAATTATTCGCAAATTGTATAATTAATCCTTTATTTTTTCATATCATTTGGATTTAAAAAAAATTATTTATGCTTTTCTACTCCTATATTTAGTTTAATTTTTATTTAATATCTTAAGATTATTGCTTATCTAGTAAAGCGTAGTTATCATGAAGATTAAGTCCATATTATAATGGACAAAAATAGTATTTCCAGGAACTAAGTTGCATCGATTTATTGCATACATTAGGAGGAGCCACCATGCTACCGATTTGATGGCAAACATAAAAGAATGCCTTATTTTTTTTTTATAAAGTGGAGCAATCAACCACTATTCTGGAATGAATACAATCAAGATAATCAACAAAGAGGATATCCTTAAGAGGTATAGGAGCCTCCCCCAACCTAGACCAGAAAAGTTTACCAGAGTGATTCACTACAAAAGAAGCCACCCAATCAGGAGCAGAATTGGCTTCCCGATAAACATGCCTAACAATAATCCTGGAATACCCCTGCAGAAGTCAAACAATATCCTGGATGAAAGGATGAGTACTGGGAGTGGATCGAAATGTCTGTCGGATCCAAGAGATGACAGTAATAGAGTCACCCTCAATAATAAGGCGATCGAGATGAAGGGTCCTCCTGGCATATCGGATACCTGCCCAAGCACCCTGAAGCTTCGCCATCAAGATAGTGGGGTCAACGAGATGACACCCACCAGTAGCTAGAAAACTAGATCTGGATGCTCGGATAACAAAGGCAGCTCTGCCACACTTGCCCCTGACACTCCCCTCAAAGCTAACTATGGTGAACGTCGGAGAAGGGAGCTTCCAAGAGATAAAGACCCGATGGGATACTCGAAGAGCAAGGCCGGAACCCTAGATATCTGCATTCACCACATCAAACTCCGATACTCCTTTGTGTGACCCAATCTCTCTTAACAATGATCTTGGTCATGCAGGTAGAGAGGAAAATACTATGTCATTCCGGGTGAGCTAGATATAATAAGCCAAGTAGGCTGGATAGAACCGGAGCAAAGCAGGTTGAGAAAGATATCAGCCGCATCCTCTCCCTCAGGAAACAAGCCATGACAACCAACCATACCCCAGACCTCCCAAGCTCTCAGACACGAGAGCAGAACGTGCAAGAGGGATTCCTCCTCCATCCCATAACCAGACATACCCCAGGGCTTCATTTGCCTTTCTCATATCCTGTATGTGAGATGGAGGAGGAATCCCTCTTGCACGTTTTATTCTCGTGTCCGAGAGCTTGGGAGGTCTAGGGTATGGCTTGTTATCATGGCTTATTTCTTGAGGGGGAGGATGCGACTATTATTTTCCTCGACCTGCTTCGCTCTGATTCTATCTAGCCTACTCTTTTGTTTCTGACCTACTTGGCTTATCATATATGACTCATCCATAATGACATAGTATTTTTCTCTTCTACCTGCACGATCAGGATGATTATTGAGAGAGCCCGGGCTCACGCGAAGGAGTATCAAAGTTCGACTGTGATGAATACGGAGATCTGGGGTTCCGGCCTTGCTCTTCGAGCACCCCACCGGGTCTTTATCTCTTGGGAATCCCTTCCTCCGATGTTAGCCATAGTCAGATTTGATGGGAGTGTCATGGGTAGGTGTAGGGGAGCTGCCTTTGTTATCCAGGCATCTAAATCTAGTTTTCTAGTAGATGGTGGGTGTCATCTCGTTGACCTCACTGTCCTGATGGTAGAGCTTCAGGATGCTTGGACAGGTATCCAATATGCCAGGAGGACCCTTTACCTCGATCGCCTTATTATTGAGGGTGACTCTATTATTATCATCTCTTGGATTCGACAGGCCTTTCGATCCACTCTCGCTTATCTTCTCATCCGGGATATTGTTTGGCTTCTGTAGGGATATTCGGGGATTGTTGTTAGGCATGTTTATAGGGAAACAAATTATGCGGCTGATTGGGTGTCTTTTTTTGTAGCAAATCACTCTCGTGAGATTTTCTAGTCTAGGTTGGGAGAGGCTCCTATTTCTCTTAGGGATATCCTCCTTACTGATTATCTTTGGAGTAGGTTTCTCATTCCCCATATCATGGAAGTGGGGTAAAGCAGGTAAAGATTTTTCTTATTCTATTTATTGGGATTACCCCTTAGAATTATAAGTAACAGGTTATAAAATCTTTATTTGTTCGAAAAAGAAATTGCTTTAATTGTTCCAAGAAAAGAAACACCAACTTATTATTTAATATTTGTTTATAATTTATTGACTCTGGTCTTGATTTTGATGATTGATAAAATATTTAAGTATATATGAGTACTAATTATGTGTTTAGTATGTTTATTAGATTCGGGTACTCATAACAGTTGAAAGAAAGAATTACTTGTTTTCAGTTGAAGAAGTCCTTAAATTAATGAAAAATCAAGTTATAAGGACTTTGGGACATATTGAAGATCTTGAAGAGCTCATAATTTTAATTTGGACAAGTTTCGGTGCTTGACACACCCGGCACGCCAAGTATCAACCCAAGTATCGACTTAAAGTGTCGACTCAAAGCCTGAGAATAAGAAAAATACAAAACTGTGTCAATCCAGAATTTTTGCCTTGAGCTGACCTAAGTATCGACTTATGAATAAATCAAGTGTCGACTCACCTATCAAGTATCGACTCAAAATATCGACTCACCAGATTCAAGTGTCAACACTTGGAGCAACGGCTAGTTTTTTTAAAGATGCAGAACTTTCCCAACTTGCTTTAAACGGCTAGTTTTTCATCTCCAACGGTCATAAACGATCATCTATGATTTGGAGAGCTATATAAACATAAAAAATTAAATAGAAAAAAAATTCTTTGGTGAGATCATTGAATATCCTTCAAGAATTTAAAAGTTGAGTGGTTCAAGTCTTCAAGCTTCCAAAGATAAGAGAGTTGATCCAAGTCTACAACATCAAACTTCATTCAAAGGCTTCAACAAATTGAAGACAAGTTTCTTCAACATCATCCAAGGGCTTCAAAGAGATACTTGTTTTATTTTACTCTTGCATTTACTTTGTTAATTCCAGTGCATATTTTCATTAAGCACACAAACACTTTGGCAAAACATAAGCACTTGATTTGAATTGGCACATACTTTTTTTATATCCATTAAAATAGTTTAAATAATTTTTAAAATCTAATTCACCTCTCTCTTGGGTTGCATCATCACTAGGCAATAATTGGTATCAGAGTCCGAAATCCAAAATCATTGATATCTAGACTTGGTGCTTTGCAAAGAATTCAACGATTTTGAGTTAAAAGATCATGGCAGTCCTAGAAGGTTCTTGTTTTGCATAGGACATGCAACTAATAGACGACCATTTTTTAATGGCACTAATTATACTTTTTGAAAAACTCGCATGCGCATCTATATTCAATCTATTAGTTATTATCTTTGGAAAGTTATGATTAATGGTCCTCATATTCCTTCCATTTTGGTTAATGGCATTTCCATTCCAAAGTTCGAAGAGGATTTGAATGAATATAACATTAAGCAATCTAAAATTAATGCTAAAGCAATAAACTTGCTTTATTGTGCATTGGACTCTAATTAATTTAATAGGATCTCCACATGCACATCGACGAAGGAGATATAGGACACATTTGAAATTACTCATGAGGATATTCTTCAAGTAAAAAGTACTAAAATTAATATGCTTGTTCATTCTTTTAAAATGTTTAAAATGATGTATTTTGAATCTATATCGGATATATATATTAGATTTATGACTATTGTTAATGAATTGAAAAGTTTTAGCAAAGTCTATACTAATGCTAATTTGGTTAATAAAATTCTTAGATCTTTAACAATATCATGTGATCCAAAAGTAACGGCGATCCAAGAAGTCAAAAATATTGATACCCTATCTTTGGAGAAGCTTATTGGTTCACTCATGATCCATGAGTTGAATTTATGGCACAAAGAAGTAGTTGCTAATCAAAAAAAGAAGAAGATAATAGCCCTCAAGGCTAAAAAGAAATTCAAAGCAATGATGGTAACTTGGAGCGATAGCGAAGATTCAAGTTTGAATGATGAACAAGAAGTTACCAATTTTTGCTTCTTGGCAAATGAGAAAGAAGTATGTGCTGAAAATGAATATGATTTTACCTTTGATGAATTACATGATGTATTTAATGATCTTGTGCATGTATACAAAGTATTAAAAATTGAGCACAAGAAAGTAAAAAGACATGTAGATTATTTTTTTCTTGAGAATACCAATCTTGCCAATAAAAATCATGATTTAAATATAAAGATTGATATTTTAGAAAATGATAAGAACAATCTTTCTAAAGAAAAGAAATTTAGAAAAAAAAATTGATTTGAAAGATTTATGTTATAAGTTTTCAAATGAAAAAAATATTTTATTGAATAAAATAAAAATTCTAACAAGGTCCAAGATTTTTGTATCAAATGATGAGTTTTTAAAGAAAAACAAAAATCTTGATTGAAAAAATAAGAATTTCTATGTTGATGCATTTTCCAATCTGACTTGCTTTAAATATTGTAAAATGGGTATAATGCATATCCTTGTAAATTAAAAAAAAATTTGAATTCCAAAAGCAACCATATTTACTAACCCTAAAAGATCCAAGAAAGTTTGGGTACCAAAATTGTCCACCTAGTTTATTTTGCTGGAGTGTCTTGCAGCCCAACATGAAAAAAGGAAGTTTTTGAATGGTGGCTGTACAAGACAATACAAAGAGTGGACAAGCTACATTTTGGACTAAATGGTAAAGGAAGGATTATACATATTGGTAAATTCTAAACATTTTCTTCCATAATTGAAAATGTAGTTAAATATTTATTATAAATGTTGCATCAATTATTTTGAAAATTATTTCAATTGATTAATTAGAATCAAGCTTAGACTAATAGTCATTTGTTGTGATCACGAACTTTTTGATATTGATGGATTTTATGCTCTCATGATTAAACTTGTGATTATTAGACTTTCACTTGATTTTGATTAATATAGTTTTAAACTATTTCAAGTGAAATGTTATAATTTATGTGTTTTCATGAAATGCATACATTTTTGGAATCTATGCTTAAGGTAGCAATGATTTGGATCAAGACTAGAACTGGTAGTTAAGGATTACATTTAAGAAGAAGGTATGCATATTGATAAATCCTTGCTCCAGTAGCTAAATTTAGTATTAGATTTGATGTGGCAAGATTGCCGACATGGGGCAGCTGACGGGTGCCACGTCAAAGAAGGTCACCGCGTCAGACGTCGTGTCGGATGCCACGTCAACTTCCCTGCTCGGACTCCTTCACCGAGCTGAGCTCCCCTAGGACAACGAGACCGCCCGTTGAAGCCGAGCTTCGTCCTCCGCCAGGTCAGACCCGCGAGCCCGAGATGCCTAGGCCGGAGCCGAGCGGCACCCTCCAGAGCAAACCCCTCGGAGATCAAGCCCTGTGGTCGGAGTCGATCTCAGCCCTCCTCCACCACGTGGAGCCTCTTCGAGGTCGAGCCCTCTGGACTAGGCCCGCGCTCCGCCCTCCAGAGCGAGCCCCTCGGAGATCGAGTCCTGTGGTCGGAGTCGAGCTCAGCCCTCCTCCGTCACGTGGATCCTCTCCGAGGCCGAGCCCTCTGGACCGGGTCCGTGCTCTGCCCTCCTCCGCCGAGGCGATCCCGCAAGCTCAGGATGCCTAGGTCAGAGTCGAGCCCTGCCTTTCCAGCTCAGCCCCCAACTCAGGCGTAAGCACCACCATCCCAGGACTCCGGCGAGCCACCCAAGGATTGCTCAGAGATATCCGTCGGATAGCAGTGACCACCTGCGGCCACTAGTTACACCAGAAAAGGGAGAGGCCCACTGATCGAGGTGCCACGCTCCTCACCAACCACCTGAACCACCTGAAAGAGGAAGTCAACTAGGAGATTCGAATCCCAAGGGCGGCGGCCTACCAATCGAGGTACTGCCAGGTTTCCTGGAATGAGACGACCAGAGGGAATGTCAGAACACATGACAGCTTTCCTTATCACAAATTGGAAAAGGCACCTCGGGACACCACCGCACGTGCCTGACAGCCCGACGAAGATCCCAAGACGAGCGCCCAACGGTAACCTAGACTACAAAGCTCGATGGAAGCAAGACAAAGGAGGTAACACATGCAATACCACCAAAAATACAAGTGCAAGCTCAACCAAAGAGCACAGCACCACAAGCAAATCCAAGCAAGGGCGGGCGGAAAGGCTACACAGAGAATCCATCTAGCCAGGCCACTCTTCCCCCGACACACTTGCATCCCACTCTTACACTACTCACTCCTCCTAGCATGGAGTCCATCAAGAGGGGCTCGACCAGGAGGATCTGTTCCCCTAGATCGTTACTGACTTGACCGTCGGAGTGCCCCCACCGAAAATCCCGGTCCAGGTCACTAACCCCTATTTTGCAGGCTCGGGACCATCGGATGACCAGACAGCGAAAGAAGCACACTACGTCGTCGACAGCAGCTATGGGCCACAACGATCTTGGCGGAAAAAGATTGGCGCACCAGGTAGGGGGAGGGCCCCGTGAACAGTCTTTGATCTAGTTCAAGTCAACCCCCCTTTTCTACAAGCAAGTTCCATGAAAGGATGGTGACGATGCGGGCACGAGAGGCCTCCACCAGTTATGCAGAGGACTCCCCCTCCCAAGGGAACCCGCATAACCCAGAGGCGGGGCCATCTGCTCCGGTTCAACCACCTCTGGTGGAGTCTCAGCTGGCTGCACTCACCCAGCAAATGCAGATTCTTGCCATAACAGTGCATCAGCTTCAGCAGCAGCACTGGTCCTTGGCTACCCACCAGCATCCAGGGACTCCCACGGCCCATGCTGTGGTCCCCCGTGACAGCCTGCATTCCTTCCAAGGAAGTCCTTCACAGCCGTGGGCCATTACTGACAACCGGGGTAGCCATCAAACTCCAGCGAAAAGATAACGAGCGGGGTCTGCCGATAGGGAGAGTCACTCACCAAACCTCGGGCGGGTAGCATCCGACCCCATCGAGGTAGGAAAAGCAAGATCCCCCACCACGGGTGCCATGCACCCATGTCACCTTCTCCGTCTCCTTCGACGGAGGGGTCCACTGACGAAGCCATCAGGCACGCGACGGAGAAGCACCTGGAGGAGCATGACCGCAAGTTGGCGGAGTTATCCCACCGATTCGCCAACTTGCCAGGCTCAACTAGCGAGCCAGCGGTCTACGATGCCCGTCTCCCTTTCTCCCAAGAAATCTAAGGGGAGTCGATTCCGATTCGGTTTCGTATGCCACAGGTGGATCCTTACGATGGGACCATAGACCCCCTGGACCATCTAGAAAGCTACCGGGACCTTATGAGGGTCAGGGGGCCACCGATGCCCTTCTCTGTGTCGCTTTTCCTGCTACTCTCCGGAAGGCAGCCTGGTGTGGTTCACCCGCCTGGAGCCAGAGAGCATCAACTCCTTCGTCCAGTTAGGGCAGAAGTTCGTGGCCCACTTCGACACCTGTCGGAAGCTGCCACGAGAGGCAGACAGGCTCTTCTCCATTCGGCAGCAGGACCGCGAACTACTGTGGGACTATGTGGCCCGCTTCAAAGCTACTACGTTGGAGATCTACAACCTTGATGAGCCAGTTGCCATGCTGGCACTGAAGCGAGGGCTCAGGACCTCCCGCCTGACCTACTCGCTCAACAAGAAGCCCTCAAAGACTTATTCCAAGCTCTTCCTCCGAGTCCAAAAGTATATCCGCGCCGAGGAGGCGGATCATATGAGGCGGGAGCTCGATGGGAAGCCACCGAAGAAGAGGACCCCCGTCGAGACGCCCGGAACTCGGAAGCCAGGACCTCAGGTTCCGAATGCCCGGAGGGGGCTAAGACCAAAAGGCGCTCCCGTTCCTGAGGAGAGTTACACCCCTCTCCTCGTCCCGAGGACGAAAATCCTTATGGAGATCGAAGGTGAGGACTACCTGAGATGCCCGCCTCCGATGAAGTCCTCCATTGGTCATGATAAAATGAGGTACTGTCGCTTTCACCGTGACCACGGCCACGACACCGAGGAATGCCGCAACCTCAAGTGGGAAATCAAAGAACTCATCAAGAGGGGCTACCTCAAAAGGTTCATGGGGGGCAGACCTTAGGTTGAATCTCAAGCGCTCGTCGCCCTTTCGACAGCTCCAGCCATCGACAACCGCCCTATCGAGAAGCTGGTGGGCATGATCTCCTGGGGAGCCGCACGCGTGCCAAAGAAGCCCCGGGGGGCAGGGGATCCTGAGAATGTACTCCCCTTTATAAGGGAAGGGGAAGACGGGAGGAAAAATATAAACAATGATGCTGTGGTCGTCGAAATGACGATCGCAGAGCATCCTGTAAAGCGCATCATGGTTGATAGTGGAAGCTCCACGGATGTGCTTTTTTATGATGCCTTCTCCAGGATAAACATTTCTCCCGATCAACTCAAACTTGTGCATACTCCCCTTGTCGATTTCATAGGTGATTCTGTAAGGGTGGAGGGAGAGATCACTCTCCCAGTCACTGCTGGGATCTCACCTCGGTAAAGCACCATTATGATGACTTTCACGGTTGTTAGGCTTCCTTCCGCCTACAACATGATCCTGGGCCGACCCAGGCTCAACCTGCTCGAAGCCATTGTCTCCACCAAGAGACTGCTTGTACAGTTCCCCACTCCCTACGGTGTCGGGAAGATGAGGGGGGCACCCCGGCCGGTGCAACACCGCTTCTAAACCCTTCCTAGAGCCAAGGTCCCCGAGGATGATCCTAAGGCAGATGATCTCGACCAAAGGGCCCAAGACCCCAAGGGAGGTCCGGTCGAGCGCCTACTCTCTTATCCGCTCGGGGATGACCCCACGAAGATGGTGCAGATTGGAGCCCAGCTACCCGAGATGGAGAGGGCTCACCTATTGGAGTTCTTATGGGCAAGCGCGGATGTATTCGCCTGGATAGCGACGGACATGCCATGTATCCCTCCTGACATCATTACTCACAAACTGAGTGTTGACCCAAAGCACAGGCCAGTTCGACAGAAGAAGAGAAACTTCACCCCTGAGAGGCAGGCAGCTATCAAGAAGGAAGTGGATAAACTCCTAGCCACCGGTTTCGTTTGGAAGGTCCAATACCCGAGCTGGCTGGCAAATGTGGTGATGGTAAGGAAGAACAATGGCAAGTGAAGGATCTGTATAAACTACACTGACCTCAACAGAGCATGCTCGAAGGATAGCTTCCCTCTACCAAAGATTGACCAGCCGGTGGATGCCACCTCTGGCCACATACTGCTCTCCTTCATGGATGCATTCTCCAGATACAACCAGATCCGTATGCCCCCGGAGGACGAGGAGCACACCACCTTCATCATCGACCAAGGGACATACTGCTACAGGATGATACCCTTCGGTCTGAAGAATGCAGGAGCCACGTACCAGCGTCTGGTCAATAAAGTCTTCAAGGATCAAATTGGCCGGAACATGCAAGTGTATGTGGATGACATGCTTGTCATGAGGAAGCCGAGCTCGAGCCATTTCGCTGACCTTGCCGAATCCTTCCACAATTTGCGGCAGCACCAAATGAAGCTGAATCCAGCAAAGTGCGCCTTCGGAGTGGCGGCAGGAAAGTTCCTTGACTTCATGGTCACCCAGAGAGGCATCGAAGCAAACTCGGAGAAGGTCCAGGCAATCATCGACATGGAGCACCCGACCACCAAGAAGCAGGTCCAGCGCCTAACGGGGCGTATTGCCGCCCTGAGCTGATTCATCTCGAGGTCGGCCGACCGCTGCATTCCATTCTTCAAGGTGGTATGCAAGATGCACGACTTCACCTAGATGGAGGAGTGCAAGACAGCCTTCGAGGAGCTGAAGAAATTTCTCGCCTCTCCCCCACTGCTCTCCAGGCCAGAAGAGGGGGAGGAGCTCTTGCTCTACCTGGCGGTTACACCTGGAGCCATCAGCTCGGTTCTCGTTCACGCAGATGAGGACAAATCTCAAAAGCCGGTATACTATACCAGCAAAATCCTCCGCGATGCAGAGATCAGGTATACTCGCTCCGAGAAACTCATTTTTGTACTAATAATATCTGCTAAGTGTCTCATGCCCTACTTCCAAGCGCACCCAATAGTGATCATGATGGACCAGCCACTGAGGACCATACTCAGCCACCTTAAAACTTCTGGAAGATTGGCCAAGTGGTCCCTACTGCTCAGTGAGTTCGACATAGTGTACCGGCCAAGGTCCTCGAAAAAGGCCCAAGTCCTAGCCGACTTCGTAGTCGAGTGCACCGGATTCGCCGAGGAGTCAGAGCAGACAATAACAGAGCCTGGACTAGGGGAGGAGCCTTGGATCCTCCACGTGGATGGCGCATCCAATTCCGACGGGAGCGGAGTAGGCCTCATCCTTACCAACAGCTATGGGGTTGTGACAGAATGCACCCTCCGCTTCAAATTCGCCGTGACAAACAACCAGGCGGAGTACGAGGCACTCCTCATGGGTCTAAAAGTCTCCCGCGAGCTGGGTGTGCAGAATCTGAAAGTCTTCACCGACTCCCAACTGGTTGCCGGACAAGTCTCCGGGGAGTATAAAGCAAGGGACCCCCAGATGATGAAGTACCTGGAGCAGGTCCGCTCGAGCATGATAGGCTTCCAGCACTTCAGCATCTTCCACATCCCCCGTGGGGAGAACGCACGTGCAGATGCACTGTCCAGGCTCGCGACCCTGCTGGACTCATCGCTAGGACGTGTCTACATCGAGTACCTTAAAAACCCAAGCTGCGAAGGCTTAGAAGAGGTGCATCAAGTCACCCCCGAGCCAAGCTAGATGGACAGGTACGTCAGGTACATCATCGATGGCTCTCTACCCGAGGACCGCGTAGAAGCAGCCCTCATCAAAAAGGAGGCCTCCCAATTCGTTCTGATGGAAGGCCAACTATACCGCTGACTCACTCCTATCCGCTCCTGAAGTGCCTCGGGCCCATAGAAGCAGCCTTCGTGCTCCAGGAGATCCACGAAGGCCTTTACGGGAACCATGTGGGAGGGAGAATGCTAGCTTATAAAGCCCTTCGCCAGGGATACTTCTGGGAGACCATGAGGGAAGACGCCACCGACTTCGTTGAAAGGTGCGACAAATGCCAGCGCCATGCTCACATACAACGCCAGCCGGCGGTGCCAATCTCCCAGCTCTCAGCCCCTTGGCTTTTTGCCTAGTGGGAAATGGACATCTTAGGGCCGTTTCTCCTTACACCAGGGCAGCGAAGATTCCTGCTGGTGGCGATCGACTACTTCACCAAGTGGGTCGAGGCGGAGCCACTGGCTCGGATCGCAGAAGCAAATGTCCGCCAATTCTTCTAGAAGTCAATCATTTGCCGCTTTGGACTCCCCCGTTGTATCATCACTGACAATGAGCGACAATTCGACAATCAGTAGTTCGAAGGGTTCTGCACCAAACACGGCATCCAACACCGGTTCACCTCGGTAGCTCACCATCAAATGAACGGGGAAGCCGAGGTGACTAATCGGACCATCCTTCAAGGACTCAGAACCAGGCTGGACCAAGCCAAGGGTAGGTGGGCGGAAGAACTCCCAAGCATTATGTGGGCCTACCACACAACGCCCAGAATGGCAACCAAAAAGACACCCTTCAACCTTGTTTTCGGCACCGAGGCGGTTATCCCAGTTGAGCTAGGCATGCCCATGCTATGAGTACAGCAATACGACGAGGCATGAAACTCGGCACACCTCCTGCTCAACCTGGATCTCCTCGAAGAAACAAGGGATAAAGTCCGGATACGAATGGCGGCATACCGGCAACGAGTAGCCTGGTACTACAATGCCCGTGTCAGGCCAAAAGTCTTCAGACCCGGAGACTTGGTGTTACGCCGGGCAGAAGCATCTCAACCTCGGGAGTGCAACAAGCTCTCGCCGAACTGGGAAGGCCCTTACAAGGTGGCTGAGGCCCTCTCATAGGAGGCCTATTACCTCGAAGATCTCAACGGCATCAGGTTCCCTCAGACATGGAATGCCTGCAACCTGCGAAGATACTTTCAATAATGTAAGGCTTTCCCCCAATAATAATAATAATGGTTTTCCTGTTGCACGAGTGTCTATCTGCCTTGCAGGAAAACCTCCAACAACATCTTCGAGCCCAGCTCCAAGGCGCCAAGACCTGAGCTCAGCACTCAAGCAACCCAAGACCGAGGCCCATTTCTCCGACCAAGGGATCTTCGAGCCAAGCTGCTCTCGATTCATCAACATCTTCGAGCCCAGCTCCGAGACTCCATGGCCTGAGCCCAACTCTTAGGCAACCCAAGACCGGAGCCCAACTCTCCGGCCAAGAGATCTTTGAGCCAAGCTGCTTCCAAATCAACAACATCTTCGAGCCCAGCTCCAAGACGCCAAGGCCTGAGCCCAGCTCTCAGGCAACCCAAGACCGGGGCCCAGCTCTCCGGCCAAGGGATCTTTGAGCCAAGCTGCTCTCAATTCATCAACGTCTTGGAGCCCAGCACCGAGACGCCAAGGCCTGAGCCCAGCTCTCAGGCAACCCAAGACCGGGGCCCAGCTCTCCGGCCAAAGGACCTTCGAGCCAAGCTGCTCTCAACTCAACATCTTCGAGCCCAGCTCCGAGATGCCAAGGCCTAAGCCCAGCTCTTAGGCAACCCAAGATTGGGGCCTAGCTCTCTGACCAAGGGACCTTCGAGCCAAGCTGCTCTCAACTCAACAACGTCTTCGAGCCTAGCTCCGAGACGCCAAGGTCTGAGCCCAGCTCTCAGGCAACCCAAGATCGGGGCCCAGCTCTCCGACCAAGGGATCTTCGAGCCAAGCTGCTCTCAAATCAACAACATCTTCGAGCCCAGCTCCGAGATGCCAAGGCATGAGCCCAGCTCTCAGGCAACCCAAGACCAAGGCCCAGCTCATCTTCGAGCCCAGCTTCGAGATGCCAAGGCCTGAGCCCAACTCTCAGGCAACCCAAGACCATGGCCCAACTCTCTGGCCAAGGGATCTTCGAGCCAAGCTACTCTCAAATCAACAACATCTTTAAGCCCAGCTCCGAGACACCAAGGTCTGAGCCCAGCTCTCAAGCACCCCAAGACCGGGGCCCAGCTCTCTGGCCAAGGGATCTTCGAGCCAAGCTGCTCTTAATTCATCAACGTCTTCGAGCCCAGCTCCGAGACACCAAGGCCTGAGCCCAGCTCTCAGGCAACCTAAGACCGGGGCCCAACTCTCTAGCCAAGGGATCTTCGAGCCAAGCTGCTCTCAAATCAACAACATCTTCGAGCCTAGCTCCAAGACAAGACCTGAGTCCAGCTCTTAGGCAATCCTTGGACCGGGGCTCAGCGCTCCGGCCAAGAAGGTCTTCGAGCCTAGCTCCAAGACACCAATACCTGAGCCCAACTCTCAGGCAACCCTTGGACCGAGGCCCAGTGCTCCGACCAAGAAGGCCTCGAGCCTAGCTCCAAGGCATCCAAGACCTGAGCCCAGCTCTTAGGCACCTTGGACCGGGGCCCAGCTCTCCGGCCAAGAAATCTTTGAGCCTAGTTGCTCCCAACTACCAAAATCTTGTGCCCAACCTGCCGACACCGAAGCCTGGTGGCCAAATCCCAGACAAGGTGGAACCCTCCTCTCTAATCTCACAACTCATCTCAAAAAAAAAAAGAAGAAAAAGAAAGAGAGAGAGGGAGAAGGAAAGAAAGAGAGTAAAAGGGAAAAATCAGGCAATGAACAGGTAGCAGGAAAAGTCCCATTTATTTAACAAAAGTCAACTACAAATGTCTTTGGATCCCCGACATGCCAGGTGACCCCGACCAAGTATAAAAAGGAAAACAAGAAAGAAAACTACTCCACCCTGGCTGGCTCCTCGGCTGGACCTTGAGGCTGTGAGGTCCCGTTCCTAGGAACCTTCGGCTGAACGGTTTCGGCTCCAGGTGGCCCAGCCTCAGCCTCGGCCAGCGGGGAAGGCTCGGAGGCCACAACTTCTTCAACGACCGCCTCCTAGCTAGACTCCGTGTCCGAGGCTATAGGATACGTGAGGTGATCACGGCCCTCATCGAGAATGAATGCCTCAACCCGGCCGTGCAGGAACATGAAGTCCTTGTAGAAGGAGTCCGAAGCCGTTTGCTGAATTTCGGTGATGAACTCCTCCGAGGCCTTGTACCTAGCGATGGCCTCTCCAGCTTCCTTCCTGGCCCCGACGACCTCCTTCCTTGCCTCGGCGGCCTCCATCCTGGCCGCCTCCACCGACTTAGCCGCCACCTCTGCCGCCCTCTCGGCTGCGGCCAACCTCTCCCTCCCTGTTGCCAGCTCGGCCTAAGTAGACTGTGCAGTCTCCTTGTACCGATTGACCTCAACATTGTACCATCTCAGTTTCTTCTCAATGAGGGAGAGCTCATCAGCACTCTTCCTTGAGCGACTCCACTCCATATCAAGACACTCCAGGAGTTTCTTCGCTCGCCTCTCAGCATCGACGAGCTGCTTCTCTAGGTCCTTGACCTTTTGCTCAAGTGCTCCATTTGCCCTGGCCCTCTCCTTCAAATCGGCCTTCAGCAACTCGATCTCAGCTACCCGCTGTTGTTCACTGTGCTCCCAGTTTCGACAGCAGCCCCTGATGAAGAGGGCCTCGGCACCAATCTGTACCATGTAAAAGGTCAGCCAAAAAAAAAAGAGAAGAAAAGAAAGAAGAAAAGTGAAGCAACTCACCGAGTAGAGTTGGGGAAAGATGGCGCTAAGCACATCGCCAAGCCGCAGCCCGGCCATCTCCTGCCGATCGCATGGCTGGATTGAAAAATCCATCATGCGCTTGGCCAGTAAGGGGCTCCGGAGAAAAGAACGCTCCGGCCCATCTTGAAAGGAAGCCGGCGCTGCGCCTCCTCCCTCCTGCTCTCTCCGGGGACATGTGGCCTTGCCCCACTAGTAGCAGGGCCCCGGGGGCAAGCTAAGGACTCGGCACCTCTGTAGGTGGCGCCCCGGTTGCAAGCTTAGCCCCAGCCCGGACCTCCATATCCTCGACCTCGATCATAGCTAGTACCTCCCTATCCTCGACCTCGATCACAGCTGGGCTCGGGGGACTGGGGGATGCCACGGCAGCAGCTGCAGCCCTCGCCTGGATGACCACCTCGGGCTCCATGGTGGGGGTCAATCCATGTTGACCGTACCACTCCGGTGCAGGAGCAGTTCCAGCCATCTCCGAACTCTGGCCAGTCGGCATGGCAGGAGCAGCTCCAATTGCTCATCGGCTCGGGTCGGCCACCGCGGCGGGAGCGACCGCAGACGCGCTCTCCCCCTGGACTCATCTCGACGGAGGCTCCTCGACCAGCCCGGTTGGCGGCCTCTTTTGGGTGATCGCCAGTAGGTCACTCTCCGTGAAAATCATGCCTGCATGTAAGCCATTCAACAGTCAAAAGCCCACAGAAAGCAGTGTAAGGAATACAAAAAAGAAGAAAAAAAGTTCAGGTCGAACTCACCCAACCCATTCATTGGGTCGACCTCGGCTTCGGAGAGGTTCTGCTCTTATAACAGAACCTCGAGAGGAGGAATCTGGATGGTGCGGAGCTGCTCATAGTCATCCCGGTCAGCCGCATCGACCACAGAGTTTTGGTTGGGGGACTGGTCAGGATCACTCCAGACCCAATCGACCCCCTCAACCATGGCAAAAAAGAACTTACTCTTCCATCCCTTGACGGAAGAGGGGAGCTCAAACCTAATGCCCTTCGGACGAGAAGACAAGGACCACCACCCATCCTCAGTCGGGTGGTGCTTCAGGACAAAGAAAGCCCTGAACAGAGAGAACCGGGCAACAAATCCGTGAAGGTGACAAAGCACAACAAAAGAAAAGATGACCCTAATAGTGTTTGGTACTAACTAAGCAGGGACCAAACGGTAGTTATTCAGAACTGACATGAAGAACGGATGGAAGGAAAAGCGGAGACCCCCAGAAAAGGTCTCCTCATAAAAAGCAATGCGAACTGGGCCACTGGAAGTGACCCGTTCCCCCGGACGAGGAATCAAAAGCCAAATAGAGTGCGGGATGCCATAGACATCCCGAATGGTCCCCAGTTCCTCGACAGTGATCATTGAGGCGATCTCGCAAAGACCTGTGGATCGGACAACTCAGGAGCAAGTTTAGAAGAGGGAGGAGGAGGAGAAGGAAGAGAAGGACCGGATCCTGGTTCCCTGATGAGCACTGGACTAGGAGGGAGCCTCCTGCTAAACTCGAAGCGAGTCGCATCCACCTCCTCACCGGAAGAAGAAGGAGATGCTGGCCTCCGCTCAGAAGGACCAGCCTCACCCTGGTTGGTGGAAGGGTAGAAGCTCGGGCCAAAGCGAGACATCCCCAAGGGAAGAAGAAGCAAAGGACTCGAAGAAGAGGTTGAAGGGACGGACTCGACCCGAGGGAAGCCCTGAACTTGGAGGAAGGACCCTACTCTGACAAAGGAGGAAGAAAGAGGGGACTAACCTAGTTCCTTAGAAGATCTGAGGCAACTGGAAGGAAGGAGAAAGCTCGAATACTGCGATGGGCATGAAGAATTCAAAATAATAGATATTTCGGGTAAGAACCTCTTTTCATTTCGAAGTGACCCGGCGCATCCATACCGTTACGACCTCTCCGCCAATGGATTCAAGCCACGTGCCGGCCATTAGTGAAAAAGGTGCCCCAGCCACTCTGAATTCTGTGCCAACATTAACTGCTCCTCGGACGTGGCCACGTGGTGCCCTCGCACTGGCCTGCAGGACCGTCCCCCGGAGCGCCAGCAATCATGGCCATCATTGCGCCGGATCTTCACCTTTCCATGTCAGCGTCACAATTACACCCTTCGGCCCGAGCGTCGCGCACTAACGAGCCTCGAGAGTGGAGGGCAAATGATGTGGCAAGACCGCTGACGTGGGGCAGCTGATGGGCACCATGTCAAAGAAGGTCGTTGCGTCGGATGCCGCGTCAACTTCCCTGCTCGGACTCCTTCGCCGGGCTGAGCTCCCCCAGGACAACGGGATCGCCCGTCGAAGCCGAGCTCCGTCCTCCGCCAGGTCAGACCCGCAAGCCCGGGATGCCTAGGTCGGAGTCGAGCGGTGCCCTCCAGAGCGAGCCCCTCGGAGATCAAGCCCCGTGGTCGGAGTCGAGCTCAGCCCTCCTCCACCACGTGGAGCCTCTTCGAGGTCGAGCCCTCTGGACTAGGCCCGTGCTCCGCCCTCCAAAGCGAGCCCATCAGAGATCGAGCCTCGTGATCGGAGTCGAGCTCAGCCCTCCTCTGCCACGTGGAGCCTCTTCGAGGTCGAGCCCTCTTGACCAGGCCCGCACTGTGCCCTCCTCCACCGAGGTGATCCTGCAAGCTCGGGATGCCTAGGTCGGAGTCGAGCCCTACCTTTCCAGCTCAGCTCCCAGCTCAGGCATAAGCACCGCCATCCCAGGACTCCGGCGAGCCACCCGAGGATTGCACAGAGATATCCACCGGACCGCAGTGACCACCTCCGGCCACCGGTTACACCAGAAAGGGGAGAGGCCCACTGATCGAGGCACCACGCTCCTCACCAACTACCTGAATCACCTGAAAGAGGAAGTCAACTAGGAGATTCGAATCCTAGGGTTGGCGGCCCACCAATCGAGGTACTGCCAGGTTTCCTGGAATGAGGTGACCAGAGGGAATGTCAGAACACATGACAGCTTTCCTTATCACGAATTGGGAAAGGTGCCTTGGGACACCGCTGCATGCGCCTGACAGCTCGGCGAAGATCCCAAGATGAGCATCCAACGGTAACCTAGACTACAAAGCTCGATGGAAGCAAGACAAAGGAGGCAACACATGCAATAACACCAAAAAATACAAGTGCAAGCTCAACCAGAGAGCACAGCATCACAAGCAAATCCAAGCAAGGGCGGGCGGAAAGGCCATACAGAGAATCCCTCTAGCCAGGCCACTCTTCCCCCGACACACTTGCAACCCACTCTCACACTACTCACTCCTCCTAGCATGGAGTCCATCAAGCGGGGCTCGACCAGGAGGATCTGTTCTCCTGGATCATTATTGACTTGACCGTCAGAGTGCCCCCGCCGAAAATCCCAGCCCGGGTCACTAACTCCTGTTTTGCAGGCTCAGGATCACCGGACGGCCAGACAGCGAAAGGAGCGCACTCCATCATTGATAGCAACTATGGGCCACGACGATCTTGGCAGCAATAAGATTACTTCTAACATTTGTACGGATAATCAAAATCATTTTAAATCATATGATTTTCATGAAATGTATTCCATTTTATATCTATCATTAGATCAGAAATGATTTAAAACAAGTATAGAACTGGTAGTTAAGGATTACATTTAAGAAGAAGGTATGCACATTGATAAACCCTTGATTCAGTAGCTAGACTTGATATCATATTACTTCTAACATTTGTATGGATATCAAATCACTTCAAATGAATTTGAAATCATATTAAATTGAATATTTAATTATCAACCTCCCGCATTTTGAAAATCTTGTATATCTTGAAAATTTAAATCTTTGATTTCAGACTTAGTATTTATGTTCATATCTCAAATTGTCTAAAATTATGATACTTGTGCTTTCATGTTTTATTCCTTAATGAATGCATATTTTTAAGGGGGAATAACATTTAGGGGAAGCATCCAAAGATTTGTTATCATATATGTTGCTTTTAATATTTTCTTGATATCATGCTTTATTTATATTGCTATATTACTGCTCCTTGCATTCAAATCTATTTTCTTTGAGGGGAGTTACATTCAAATGCTATCAAGATTTATGTTTTGCATGTGCATGTCATTTTTGTGATATCATGTTCAATTGGTATCATATTTAATTAGTATCATGTATTCATTTTGATGATTTACTTGCTATTATTTTCACCTTCATTCTCATTTTGTATTGCCTTTTATCCTTTTTCATGATGACAAAAAAGGAGCAAAAGATGTTAAGTATGAAAAGGAAAAATATATGATAAATATGAAAAATTATAAGAGAAATGAAAGAAAGTGCAAAAGAGGGAGAAGAAAGTAAAATGTTTTAATCTTAAGGAAAGAATTAGCAAAGGAAAGAATATTTAAAAATCTTGAATGATTTTTGAAAATATTTTTGAAATCATATTTTGAGGAGAAGCTTAATACTCATTGATTTTGAGCTTACATGTTTATCTTATTATTAATCTTTTTTATCCTATTCATATACTTAAAGATTTTGTCATCATCAAAAAGGGAGAGATTGTTGACTCTGATTTTGATTTTGATGATTAACAAAACACTTAAGTATATATGAGTACTAATTATGTATTTAGTGCGTTTATTAGATTCAGGTACTCATAACAGTTGAAAGAAAGAATGACTTGTTTTCAGTTGAAAAAGTCCTTAAATTAATGAAAAATCAAGTTATAAGGACTTTGGAACATATTGAAGATCTTGAAGAGCTCATAATTTTAATTTGGATGAGTTTCGGTGCTTGGCACACCTGGTACGCCAAGTGTCGATCCAAGTGTCAACTCAAAGTATCGACTTAAGGCCTGAGAATAAGAAAAATACAGAACTATGTCAATCCAAAATTTTTGCCTTGAGCTGACCTAAGTGTCGACTAATGAATAAATCAAGTGTCGACTCACCTGTCAGTGTCGACTCACCTGTCAGTGTCGACTAAAGGTGTCAACTCACCAGATTCAAGTGTCGATACTTGGAGCAACGGCTAGTTTTTTTAAAGCTCCAGAACTTTTCCAACTTGCTTCAAACAGCTAGTTTTTCATCTCCAATGGTCATAAATGGTCATCAAGGTATCGACTCACCAACATAAAATCTGATGACAATATTTCACAATCTTTTAATGAAATAATGGGATTTATGAAAGAGTCACATCCTCCCGATAATGCAATATCACAAGATTTTTATAAAATGAAAAAATTGGTGTCAAAACTTGGCCTTACTGCTTAAAAAATAGACTATTGCATTAATGGTTGTATGTTAGTTAATGGTTGTATGTTATATTATGGTGAACATAATGAAAAGAAGGAATGCAATTTTTGCAGTGCTGCTCGTTATAAAATATGGAATGCTGCTAACAAACAACATAAAGAGATCCTGATGAAAAGAGTGTATTATTTACCCCTCATTCCCAGGTTAAAGAGATTGTATGCTTCTATGAGTTTTGCTTCGTATATGAGATGGTACTATGAGAACAGATGGGAGTCAAGGGTGTTGTGTCACCCATCAAATGGAGAAGTGTGGAAACACTTTGATAAAAAATTTGTTGATTTTGTAGCTGAACTACGAAATATCAGGTTAGGCTTATATGCCGATGGTTTTATCCTATACAGTCAATCAACAGCACCATATTTTTATTGGCCAGTAATTGTTACTCCTTATAACCTTCCTTCAGAACTAAGCATGACCACTCCTCATATGTTTTTGACATTGATTATTCTTGGTCAACATAATCCAAAGAGTATGATAGATGTGTATTTACAACCTTTGATAAATGAGTTGAAACTATTATGAACAGAGGGTGTGCTTACATACGATATTTCAAGAAAGCAAAATTTTATGATGAGGGTTGCATTAATGTGGATTATCAATGACCTTTTAGCATATGTCATGTTATCAGGATGGAGTACAGTGAGAAAATTGGCATGTCTATATTATATGGAGCGATCAAAGGCATTCGCTTTGAAACATGGTGGTATAAATTTCTGGTTTGATTGTCATCGGCAATATCTACTTATGGATCATGTACTAAAAGAAATAGAGATTCTTTTTATAAAAATCGGATGGAAAAGGGTCAACCTCCCCATAGGTTGATTGGGGATGAATTGTAAAAAGCTGTTTCTTCTTTTTTAAAGATAACTGAGGAGGGTTCATGTAGATGTGATGGATATGGAGTTAGGTATAATTGGTTAAAGCAAAGTATATTTTAAGAGTTACTGATAATGATATTATATACATATATAAAAATATTAATTTAATAATATACTATCTTTATTTATATCAAATTGATATTTTTATATATTATTTGTAGGAAAGAAGATCATCACTGCGAAGATCTCAGTTTTTGGAGTCCAATAGTATAAACGACATGCGAATTGAAGTTCAAACAAACCCAAAAATTAATTTTAAAATTTATTAAAGATAATATGTAGATTTAAAAGCAGCTGGTCCATCATGAACCGGCCGCTTGGTCTACGGGAGCCCGAATGGTCCACCGGCAGCCATTGCTATCGGTCCACAACCCTTATCTGTGGATAGTGAAGCATTTTTCAAGCCTCCGGCCACCGGAACTTCCTCTTACCATTCTCCCTCACCACCGGGAGCCATCCCTCTCCGAAAAAACCACCAGAGAGCCATCGGAAGACCTGTTTTTGGATGGGCCACCATTTCTTCTCTTCTTCATTCGGTCACCACCAGCCATCGCCATTCAAAAGATTCCCACTGCCCAAATCTCGCCATCACCGATCACCATCGTCGATCACCACTGCCCATCACCAATTTTCGACTCCGAATGCCTGATGTTCTTCTCTCCCTCTGTTCAATCATCACAGGGTCACCGCCTCCATCTCCCCTGCCACCGTCGATCAACCATTAGCCAGAGATCACCATTCATCTGCTGGGAAGTCATCGAGATCACCGTGAATATCATAACCAACCATTTGCCACCCGTGGCCACTATCCGACCACCATTCCCACCTATTCCAAGTCTTCCACACCACCACTCCTTGTCACTACCTTTTGTGTTATACTTGACTCCACCCAAGCCATCGGCCATCCAGTTGCTCAGCCCAAGTGCCAAGATCCCGTGGCTGCTCCTCCCTGATCCATGACATCCTGTTGATCCTGGCTATCCAAAACATCAATCCAATGGCTGATAAGGAATCTCAGCTCGAGACAAATTGTTAAACCATGATCCACGTGATTTAGGCGATCAAATGGTCCAAAGACTCCAGAAATCAACCATCCCATGGCTCATATTGATCTGACTTGATCTAGAGCCTTCTCCAAATTCTATTTAAAGGACTCCTGGGCTACAAAAGAAATTATCTTGGAGAGAGGAGTATGGTACAAGGTAGGAGATCTAGCTTTTGATTGCAGGTTGGCTTTTAAAAATGAGATTTTTTAGAAGAGAAGCTGTGCCATCTATGCCATCTTTTCACGTATGTCGACCTCTAGATTAAGATCTAAGGAGGAAGAAGCAGAGAAAGCCAGTTCACTCTGAGAAGTACGAAGGGAGAAAGGAGTTCGTCGATTATCTTCCCAACGAGCTTGTGCCGATCTACTTCCAATCTTTGTTACAGCTTTTTTGTTTATTCAATTGCATTTTGTAGTAGGATCCTGGTTTTAATTAATAAGAAGTTTATTTTCTTCCACCTTTAAATTTGTGTCCCTTTATTTTCACTGCAAGCAAATGCTAGGATCTAAATAATAGATCCTAATACCACGTATTTATTTTTTATATTTTTAATTTCTATTTATCCGGCATTGATCTCTTTATTTTCTTAAATCAAGTATTTCAAAACATTCAATATATTGCCTTCCCTATGGATTCGACCCAACTCACCTTTTCTATGAATTTTTTATTTAATTTATAAATCAGATTAGTTAAACCGATAGCCACGATGACTTAATGATAACATCACGGCCTATCAAGTTTTTGGTACCGTTATCAAGAAAGATATGAATGCTAATATTTTTGATCTCTTTGACTTCTTATAAATTTAGTGTACTGTTTTTTTTCTTATTTTCTTGTGCAGACAAAAAAAAAAAATTTTTAAAAAAAAAAAGAGAAGAAGAAAATTTTTGCTATTTTGGTGAGATCGATCCTAACCCTAGATTATTATTTTTTAGTTACTACTAATTAACTTTTTCCTTTTCGTATTAACCAAAAAAATAATTTTCTTTTTTTCTTATGATTAGTCTCTTTGTCAAATCTTTTTGAAAAAAGAAATTTATTTTAGATTTATTTCCTTCTCTATTATTGCTCCCTTCCTTTTCGAACTAGCATGAAAGAAAAAAAGGATTTCTTTTTAAGCTTTTTTTCTTTTTCAAATTCCTCTTTTAATTTTTTTCTTTTGAAACAAAATTAAAATCTACTCTTTATTCTCCTTACCTAAATTAGCATAACATAAAAAGAAAAAAAATACTTGTTCTTGATTAGTTTACTTCTTTTTAAACTAACCCAAAAAAGAAAAAAAATCTTCTCTTAAAATCCTTCTTCAAGTAAACCTAAAAAAAAAATCATTGACCTTTCAAATAACTGCCTTAAATATTAGATTAGATTTTTTGCTTTAATTTAAGATCTCTACTTGCATTATTTGCTTAACCTAATTTTAGTCTTTTTCTCTCACACTTAATTAACCAAGATTAAAATTTGCCTTTTATTTCTCTTTCTTGAATTACTACAACCTAAAAAGAAAACAAAAAAATTACATAACACTTAACTAAAATAGAGTAACTAAATAATTTTTTTTAAAAAAAATTACTACTTATTTAGGACATCTCTCTGTCACTGCATTGCATATTTTCATAAAATATCTTAAGGGCATTTATCCATAAACAACATAAGGGGGGAGTTGATAACCTTTCCTTGGCCCACAAACCACCACCTTGCATCTTGCATTGACCTAGCCTATTAATTAAAATCAATTAAATACCATCCCCTAAGGAACTCGAGCTCAATAGGACAAAACATCCAAAAGAGTTGGACGGAGCCCGGATTGGTTGATTAACTGGTATCTAGAAAATGGGTTTAAGGATGATGTAGCCATGAAGAAAGGTAATTTTTAATTGGTTTCATTGACTGACCTGGCCAATTTTAATTGGTGTTTAAGGAAAGCAATGAGGGGACCCCCACCGATTTTATCCTTACCTGGCCAGTTGATTAGTCAATTTCTGACTTGGAGGGCTCCAAGGTTGCCTTAACAATTAGGAGCTATCTAGATTTAGGATAACCCTAGGATAGAGAGTCCATGTATGCTAACTTGTTTGTAAATAACATCAAACCTAGCTAATTCTTTTCTCTCTTTCTTTCTTAGATATAGGATTCCTTAGGCCCTCTTCTCTAGAACTCTTCTCTTCCTTCATCTCACCACTCCTCTTAAAATAATAATAATAATAGTAATAGTAATAATAATAAATATATAAATACATAAATAAATAAAGATTGCTCTAATCTCAAACCTTGATTGTATATCCTAATAATCAGAATAATTCGATAGACTAAACTAGTGCTAGGAGCATGAATCCTTATAGTGAAGTACTTTTTCTCCCGGCACACCAAGTCTATTCAAGTCCCACTCACTTTAAAAGTGAGTTCCCAACCATGTACCAACCTCTTGAATTTAGGTATGACCAAGTTTATCAAGATCAAATCTAAATAGCCTACAGTTCAGGAGGTCGTCTATATCTTAATGCCTACAATTCAAGTTAGGGGGCTCAACCAGATTTTTCATGGCAGCCATATCCAATGATTACCCTGGCAACCCAAGGATCCATGTTCATAGAGACATCATATTACGATCAGCCCTATCCCTATTATCAACCTTCTTCAATTAATTATAGCCTATCATTTGAAGAGAAGGTTCGACAAGCACCATACCCACCTCCCTTACAGACCAACCTAGATGTTGATAGGTTTGATCAATTTCAATAAATGACTATAGCCTAATAGCAATCTAACGATAAACTAATGGACCAAATTGATCAACGATTAATCGAGCTTAATAGAGAAGAGGGTGGTGAATTGCCTAGTCAACTCGAGAGTAACCTAAAGGGACCATACTTAACTTAAAACCTTAATGACCCTCTATCTTCTCTTGAACAATTAGTTTAGGTTCCCCGGGAATGAATTGGTCTTAGAACAACTTCGTACAACCATAAAGACCAATATAGATAATTTGGCTAAGGTAAAAAAATGTATGAAGACATTAAACTTGTGGGATGAACCAATTTCATCATTACCCCACTTACCTATGACCCCATTCTTTAGTACCCCAGAATTATCCATTCCTTTTAATGGGATGGGAGATAAATAGATACAATGATCGAATTGGTAGAGACTTTCCAAGAACCACAAATGCATGACTCAATAGAGGAAGTCACTCACATATTTCTTTTCCAGGATTTGTTCGATTCCTATCTGGCTCAACTCATAGTAGATGATTTTAATATAAATGGGTATACCTTACAAGTGAATAATCCAATACAAATACCTTATTTTGAAACTACCCTACTTTCGATTAACGAACTTCAAGAACTATCACCTAGCCCATTAATAGCCCCCTTGTTAAAATTACCACCTGATCCAAAACTAAAATCACTTCCAGTGCACCCATTGAAGCTTTTCTGGTGAACCATACCTGGAAAGCCCAACTCAGTGGTATTCTAAAAACACATAGAGAAGTTATCGGATGGGATATTACTGAAATCAGGGATCATGATCTTAAAAATTTTATAGTTGATTTCTCCGTATTCAGCATAAATTTTGAGGACCAACTTCAAAATCTTTCTATAATATTAAAATAATGTATGAAAATAGGTCTAATATTAATATGAAAAAAGTACCTAAATTTAAAATGAAAAGGAACATTGACCAAACTCATCATGCCCGAGAAGGGAAGTAGGGTAGACCAATCCATAATTGAAAAAAAATTTAAACTACCACCTCCAATCTCGACCCAATAAATACAATCACTTCCTAAGTATATTATAAACTATAATAATATGTTTAAATCTGGAATAACATGCTTGCCTAGTATACGTTATTGAGTCAGGCTAATCATCATAGAGTACTTTATGAATATTTTTCTAGCATGATGACAAGGCCTCCTAATTGGTCATGTCCTTTTGATGTTGTGAGAGATACGTTAAAGTTAATTATCTATTGGACTCCCTCATAATGTTTGCTTGAAGATGTTAAACTTAGTGTTGGTTGGGAGGCAACCCAACAATCTCATTTTTTTTAGTATAATTACAAGAACTTAAACAGAAGTAGAAGAGCCCACTATTTCACAAAGCCCTCTTCAACTCCCAAAGTACATTCACTCTAGGTGTACTCTTTTTTATTCCTTTTTACATATTGCATCCTTTATTTTCCTTCTCCATTGAGGACAATGTCGATTAAGTTGGGATGTAATAACTAATCTAATTAAGTTCTCAAGTATGACCAGAAATAATTAGTTTTGTATCCAAATTTTATCTCGATTTGAAGTTAATTAGGCACCCTAATCAATGATTGATTAACGGTCTAGATAGTTTTAGAGATACTAAGGGGAAAATCACTAAGAAAATCTAATAAATGATAAGGTGTTGACCAAGTTAAATTTTGGGAGTGATTCCAGAACTCTTTTCCTTCTTATTTCAATAAAAATACTGCTTATTAAAAGTAGGGGTGAAAATATTGAGATATATAAAAAGTTCTTTAAAAAATAAAAAAAAAGAGAGTCTGTCAAATCTCACAGCTCTTCTTGAACTCTTATTGAGTAACTGGGCCCCTTCGCCTAAGTATTATGGTTCGCATCAAAAGGTGAGAAGATCAAAAGATCTATTAAGCAATGGCACCCTACTGAGTAATCGGGCCCCTTTGTCTAAGTAAACATTATGGTTCGCATCAAAAGGTGAAGATACTAATACTTAAGAGGTAAGACATTGTACTAGACTTCTTAAGAAAAGAAAAAAGAAAGAAAGAACAAAAGGACTAAAGTATACAAAGGCAACAAACCCAACTCAAATTAAATTAGAGGATTTAAAGAGTAAGTTGGGAAGATAATAAGGAAGACCTCTAAAGATTTTTATGGTCAATACTTAACCACTAATTGGATTGACTCGGTGATCTAATGAAGTACTTCTTTAATGGTCTAGCCGGGTATTAGCTACCTTTAGGACTACCTAAGTCAACTTTCAATTCAAGGATGAGTTTGTATATATAGTTAATTTATCTGCTTTACTCGAGGACGAGCAAAGTTTAAGTTGGGGATATGATAATTATATTATATACACATATAAAAGTATTTATTTAATAAAATACTATCTTTATTTATATTAAATTGATGTTTTTATATATCATTTGTAGGAAAGAAGACCATCACTATGAAGAGCTCAATTTTTGAAGTCCAACAGTGCAAATGGCATGTGAATCAAAGTTCAAACGAGCCCGAAAATCAATTTTAAAATTTATTAAAAATATATATAGATTTTGAAGTAGCCGGTCCACCATAGACTGATTGCTTGGTCTATGGGATTCTGAACGGTCCACCAGCAGCCATTGCTGTCGGTCCATGACCCTTATCCATGGATCACGAAGCATTTTTCAGGTCGCCGGCCACTAGAACTTCCTCCTGTCATTCCCTCTCGCTGCCAGGAGCCATCCCTTATTGAAAAAACCACCAAAGAGCCATCGAAAGACCTATTTTTGGACCAGCCACCATTTCTTCTCTTCTTCATTCAATCACTAGCAGCCATCACCATTCAGAAGATTCCCACCGCCCAAATCTCACCATCACCAATCACCACAGCCCAAATCTCACTATCGCCGATCACATAGCCCATCATCGATTTTCGACTCCGAATGCCTACTGCTCCCATCTCCCTTTGGTCGATTGTCACAGGGCTACCGCCTTCGTCTCCCCTACCATCGCCGGTCAACCACCTGTCGGGCACCGCCATTCATTCGCTAGGAAGTCACCGAGATCATCGTAAATATCACAACCAACCATCTGCCGCTTGTAGCCACCGTTTGACCACCATTCCTCCCTGTTCCAAGTCTTCCACATCGCCACTATCCCACATGCTAGCCGCCACTCCTTGTCACCACCTTCTGTATTCTGCTTGACTCCACCCAAGCCATCGACCATCCAATTGCTCAGCCCAAGTGTTGAGATCCCGTGGCTGCTCCTCCCTGATCCATGGCATCCTGTTGATCCTGGCCATCCAAAACATCAATCCAATAGCTAATAAGGAATCTTAGCTTGAGACAAATTATTGAACCATGATCCGCATAATTTAGGTGGTCAAACGGTCCAAAGGCTCCATAAATCAACGATCCCATGGCTCATATTGATCTGACTTGACCTAGAGCTTTATCCAAATTCTATTTAAAGGACTCCTAGGCTATAAAATAAATTATCTTGAAGAGATGAGTACGGTACAGGATAGGAGGTCTAGCTTTGGATTGCAGGTAGGCCTCTAAGAGTGAGGTTTCTTAGAGAAGAAGCTATGCCATCTATGCTATCTTTTCACCTACGCCGATCTCTAGATCAAGATCCAAGGAGGAAAAAGCAAAGAAAGCTAATTCATTTCGAGGAGTACAAAGAAAGAAGGAAATTCGTCGACCATCTTCCTGACGAGGCTATGCCGATTTGCTTCCAGTCTTTGTTACAACTTTTTATTTATTCAATTGCATTTTGTAGTAAGATCCTGTTTTTAATTAATAAGAAGTTTATTTTCTTGCACCTTTAAATGTGTGTTCCTTTATTTTCATTGCAAGTAGATGCTAGGATCTAAATAATAGATCCTAGTACCATGTATTTATTTTTTGCATTTTTAATTTTTGTTTATCCGACTTTGATCACTTTATTTTCTTAAATCAAGGATTTCAAAATATTCAATATACTATCTTCCCTATGGATTCGACCCAACTCAGCTTTTCTATGAATTTTTAATTTAATTTAGAAGTCAGATTAATTAAACTGATAGTCATGATGTCTTAACGACAACATCGCAACCTATCAGTTACCATATTAGAAAACCAATTGATGAGACACAATCTAGATGTGATGCATATAGAAAAAAAAATTATTTGATAATATATTTAACACAGTCATGAATATTAAAGGTAAAACCAAAGATAATGTGAAAGCAAGAATAAATTTAAAGGAATAATACTGCAAGCGAAGAGATCTAGAGTTGCAAGAATTAGCCAATGAAAAGTTATTAAAACCAAAAGCAAAATTCACCTTAACCCTAGAGCAGAAGAGAGCTGTATATACAACGGACAAGGAGTTAAGAATGCATGATGGATATGCCTCCAATTTGTGTAGATGTGTAAATTTGAAATAGGCAAAATTATTTGGAATGAAGAGTCATGAATATCATGTGTTTATGGAGTGTTTGTTACCGGTTGCCTTTAGTGCACTACCAGATCAAGCGTGGAAGCCCATAACTGAGGTAAGTAAGTTTTTTAGGGACCTATGCTCAACAAAGTTATGGGTAGATGATTTATTGTAGATGAAACAAAATATTGTTGTCCTAGTATGTAAGTTGGAATGAATCTTCCCACTTGGATTTTTTGACTTAATGGAGCACTTACTTATTCATTTGCCATATGAAGCAAGAGTTGGTGGTCCAGTTCAATATCGATGGATGTACCCATTTGAGAGGTAAGTGATAGTTAATTTGATTCAATGATACTTTATATTTTGTATATCATTGAAATTATTGTAGGTTTCATTTAATTATTGTAGGTTTCTTAATAAATCAAAATAGATGGTCAAGAACAAAGCTCATGTAGAAGGGTCCATATGCGAGGCATACTTATGCCAAGAGACTTCTCATTTTTGTTTATATTATTTTGAACCACATGTACAGTCAAGAAGAAATTGAGTTGGATGAAATGATGATGGGGGTGAAGATGAGACAATCCGGTGCACTATATCATTTTTTAATAAAGCTAGCCATTTGTCTGGAACTTATAAAAGTCGACATCCGAATGATAGGGAATTAGCTGCTGTGCATTTACATTTATTACTTAATTGTGATGAGGTTCAACCATATATTAGGTAAGCAAAAATACTTGATGTTTAATTAAACTCACATTATGTTAATATTATATTACTAATCTGTTGCCGTCCCCGTCGCCGCGCCCGTGCCGAGGATCAACCGATCCTCCCTGACCGCCTGGCAAGGGAGCCTCCCTTCCTGCGAGAAACCTGCAACAAAGGGGTTAGAGGACCCTGGCCGGGGATTCCGGCGAGGGGGCTCCGACGGTCAAGTCAGTAGACGACGAGGAGGAACAGACTCTCGCTCCCAGGCCCTCTAAAGGGTCCCAGGTTTGGAGAGTTAACTAGTGAAGGGAAAGCGCCGGGGACCGGAATCTCGGCTGGGCCTGCCTGCCGAGCTCGCGTCCAGTATTCCCCTCTCGGGATCTCTGGTTTCTTCCTCGGAGCGAGGCCTTGTGCCGGTGCTTCCTCCTTGTCCCCAGGCTAGTTGGCTTACCTTGCAGTCTCCGGATTCTTCCTTCTTTATCTCCCTCCGTCGTGTGCTTGTCCTTTTCCTCCTCGAAAACTCCTCCCCCCTGTCTTCCTTTCTTTTCCCTTTTTGGCGAAGGAGGCCAGGCGGCTTTCCGACCTCGTCCGCCGGGCCCAGCAGGGAGAAGGCAAGGACAGAAGAGAAAAGGAGGGAGGGCGGCGCTGGCAGAGCGGCCAGTCGTCAGGCCTCGGGCTTCGTGAGAGTGCTCTTTTCCCCGAGCATGGGCGCCATCCGTTTACGGGGCCTGTTCCGTCAGGATCGGATCTCTCGACTGCGGGACCTGTCGGGCCAGTGTAAGTCACGTTCCGCGTGCCGCCGCCCTCCGTACGGGACGCCGTCTGGGGTCGGTACGGCCCGAGGGATGGCCTCGGGACCCGTCGCTTTCCCCCGGGGGCCTCTCCGTACGAGCGGTCTGACTTCGGCTGAGTTGGACCTGTCTCCGGGGGCCGACTGGCGAGAGGCGAGAGATCGGCCGACCTCGGCTTAGGTGGACCCCCCCGGGGTGGACACCTGGCGAGGTGGCAGAAGATCGCCTGGCTTCGGCCGAGGTGGACCCGTCTCCGGGTGGCCACCTGGCGCAAGGCGGAGGGTCAGCCGACCTCGGCCTAGGTGGACCCCTCCTGGGTGGACACCTGGCGAGGTGGCAGAAGATCGCCTGGCTTCGGCCGAGGTGGACCCGTCTCCGGGTGGCCACCTGGCGCAAGGCGGAGGGTCAGCCGACCTCGGCCTAGGTGGACCCCTCCTTGGTGGACACCTGGCGAGGTGGCAGAAGATCGCCTGGCTTCGGCCGAGGTGGACCCGTCTCCGGGTGGCCACCTGGCGCAAGGCGGAGGGTCAGCCGACCTCGGTCTAGGTGGACCCCTCCTGGGTGGACACCTGGCGAGGTGGCAGAAGATCGCCTGGCTTCGGCCGAGGTGGACCCGTCTCCGGGTGGCCACCTGGCGCAAGGCGGAGGGTCAGCCGACCTCGGCCGACCTCACACGGGGCGGACTCCTCCGAGCCCGGGCGCAGATGAGTTGGTGGGGGAACTTCGCGCCGAACTCGACCTCGACGGGGGCCGTTTGCTTCAGACAGTATCGGGCGGTGCGGTCTTGCCGACCCCAGCCTTGAGGATGTGGCGCTGATTCCGGCATTAAAACTCACACGTGGCTCGCTCGCATTCGGCGATACCTGAGCCTGGCCACGTCACTGTCACGGCTGTAACACTAATAGTATCATAATTATCAGGATTATTATCTAGCATTTGCAAGCATTCACACCAAAATTTGTGTGGCTGACATTGATGCCAAGATTGCATTTGAGTTTTCACAATAGTTTCGGACTTATGTAAGTCTGTCGATACCTTCATGTATTTATATCAGTGCTTGTTATCTCAATTATAACCATTTCCATGCTTTATGGTTATATCATGTGTAGGTTCACAATTGAGATAACTCGATACAAAATCAATATTTGCATGATTTAGCATGGGATTCTAAGAGAAAGGTTCATACATAGCATACTTATTTTGTCAACCTAGCAAGTTTCGTACAAAAGAATGGAGTTTTGACAAAAAATAGTTAATAGTGGAGTGTGCATTAAGGGTATTAATCAAGGAGATAAAGAAAGTTATTATTATGGCATCCTTAAGGAGATAGTATAGCTAGAATATCTAGGCCATCCAATAAAATGATTGGTATTATTTAATTATGAATGGTTTGATTCAGTAATGAATCATGGTATGAAGGTGATAAGGAGTATGGGATTGTTGAGATTTGGCATGGTCGAAGGTATGTAAGATATGATCACTTTATATTTGCTGAAAATGCAATTTAGGTATACTATCTTTCTTATCCTAAAAAGATAAGGGACAAGATATAATGGTGGGTTGTCATCGGGACAAGACCAAGGGGTATAGTAGATGATCGATATACATTGGAGGTTACTTATCAAGATAATGCAATGTTTCATGTGAATACTATTTTGATACGAACTTGGACATAGATAAAGAAGACGTGGAGGTAGAAGATGTGGAGGATGATGTAGAGGAAGAAGATTATGATGACACTGATGACTCATAAGATGAGGGTGAAGAGCATGATCAATTTGAGAATTTTTTATATGATGATGAATATATAGTCATAAAAGGTTTTTATTATTCATGCGTGTAAGTTAGTCTTTGAAAATATTTAATCTAATTGTTAAGAATTATAATATTTTTTATGTTTACTATAGATGGTAGATCCAAACTGTGAAAAGGGAGCATCATCTAGTAGAGGCCATCCTAGGAAGCATCGTCTTTCCTGCACTATTCCATCATCATCTGCCACTATTCTACCATTATCATTAAATATCCTACCACCATCATATATTTTCCCACCTTCCACCATTCCTATAGTGTCATACTTCAGTCCACCACCTACGATCCCTGGTGTATATTCACCATCTCCTACTACACACTTAATGCCATGTATTTATCTCCTTTCTATTCAGGACCTCCTATCCATGCTCCAGCACCTATCATCTGCTCTAGACTACCTCCTATCTATTCAACATCTCCTCTAGTCTATTTAGGATCACCTACTGTTCATTCATCATCTCCTCCTGTTCATCCCAAGGCTAGCTCTTCTCAAGATGCTGTAGGTACAAAGACTAGTGATGATATGCCGGTGTTGTTCCTTGATGGAGATGGGTAAATAAAAAATCACTTTAGCATTTTGAATATATTAGATTTACTCTGGCCAATATATAATAATTGTAGATTTTTACCATCTCACCCAACTACGAATGCCATCGTTGAAATAATGAGGAACCACTTTAATGAGCCATAGATATCATTGAAAAAAATACCTTCTACTATTAGAGATACATGGTTTGCTGAGTTTTAGGTAAGTAAAAATATTTCTAATTAAATTTATTTTATTGATCTATATATCTTTATGCTATTTAACCTGATGTCCATATTCAATGTAGAGGAGGTATCGATTTGAGCCATCGAATGAACAATGGGCATAAAAAAATTTTGAAAGATGTGGTGCAGTTCATATGAAGAATCTCTTTACTAATTCTTGTAGAATTATGGAGACACCACCTTGGCTTGGAGATCACGTATGGGATAGCTTGTGTGAGCATTGGTGTACTATCCAATATCAGGAGAAGTATAAAAAAGCAAAATAAAATCGTGCTTTTGATTATGGGGGTTTTGGTTCTTCTTTTCACACCGGTGGCTCCATTACTACATCTCAACATAGATACAATATGGTAAGAGCTATGTTTTTTCTACTAAGTATATTTGGTTTATACTTATAAAATATTATAAAATGTACAAGATTCGAATTTTATAATACAGACTCTGAAGACCGGTGTTATGCCATCTCCATCTGAATTATTTATGCACACTGATCACTAGTCGTAGGTGGTTAAAAATAAAACCTAACTTACTACTATAGCTAGGTGGATTTGTCCAGGATTTATCTCCACCTCTCTTTTTTTTGATAAACCAAAAAGGATAGAGGGATAAATCCCGGTGTAGCTACCCCCACAAGCTTCCACCCGTCAAGTAATGTTCGATTCGAGATGCTTAGATTTTCACTGTCTCTCCCCATCTAATAGTGAGTGCATCAATCTGACACCACTAAGACGCCGGCTGATGGAACGGGGACAAGAAAAAAATCCTAATCTCTTACTCATATCAACTATTTCAAGTTTTAGGATTAATTTTAGATTTAATCAAGTCATCCTCGAGATCATTACTCGAATCCTGAACTCTCCATCTCTGAGAGCCACGTTTTCCCTTCTTTTGCTCCAATTGACTCTGGTCATGAAGTGTATTGGAGGCAAATTAAAATATAAACTTGCCTCTCGTTTTTACTCCTGCTTCATTTGATACTGGTCACGGAGTGGTTTGAGGCTCCTTTGCCTACCTCACATTTCCTATGCATCAATCAATCCTTCGTCCACATCATAATACACATGCATCAAGTAAAAAGTGCCCAACCCCTATGTGCATGTGCCAGAACCCCGATGCCATGAAATTGTTAAAAATAATTTATAATTAATATCAAGTATTTAATATATTAAGAAAATCATAAATCTATTATTTGATAATTTGTGATAATTAATATGTAACTCTTAAATCAAAGAGTTAACTTACGAAGTCTAAAAGTCTAAAGAGTTATGAAAATCTAACAGTTATGGTTGGAAAATCTAAAAGTCTAAAGAGTTGTAGGAGTCTAAGAGTCAAGAAGGAAACTAAGAGTCATCGAAAGATCAAGGATTGCTTGTATTCATGAGGATAGAATGAAAGTCACCCTTATGTATCTATAAATAGGGCTAAATGTATTAGGTCCATTATGAATGGAGTGTTTTGTGAGTTTATAAAGAAAGGTTATCTTCCTCCACTCTCCAAATATTATCTTGAGCATTATATTTTTCATATATATCTTAGAGCTATTCAAATTATTATCAGTGTGTGTGAATGTCCCCATCTCCCTTCCATAATAGCAAGTGATATCAGAGCCAAGTTTATCTTAAAATAATTATCGAAGCCAGGTTGATCATAAAGGAGTTGATCGTGAAGCTGTGAAATTTATCCTCCATCAAGGTGTTAAGCTCCGGGTCGAAAGAAATTCATAGAGAAGTGTACAAGCATAAGAAAAGAGACTTTTCAAAAGAAAAAAAAGACAAGAGCAGTCTTCAGAGATTAAAGATAAAATGAAGAATGAAAAGGCTATAGTGATGATTGTGCCATTCAAATCAATGTTCAAAGAAATACTTAAAAAATTAAATTTTTCACTAGTAAGGTATACTTATAAAAAATCTGGACTAGATCACACACCGATTTTTGTGACAACAATTGATTTTGAAGATATAAGTAGGAGACCGATGATTGAAGGTCGTGCAACTGCTAAAAAAAAGAAACTGAAAATGTTACAGCATTGTAAGTAATTAATCATTTAAAAGGTATTTATAATATTATTGTTAAAGATGTTCATTTTCAAGAAATAAAAAAAAATCAAGATATCTATGCAAGATCTATATGAGAGCAATGAAGATCCGAAGAACAAATACGAAGATGTAACCAGAGAATTAAATTAGTTGAAACTGAAGATGAAAAAAAGAATGATCATAGAAGATACGAAAAGAGCGATCGAAGAAAATGCAGGAATTCATTCTCATATATCACAAAGAAGAGCTTGTACTGGATGGAATTTTCTTCCTCATTGTGATCCAAGCCAATGATTGAAGATATTAAGAAAACTACAAATTAAGGAGGATGATGTTGAAAGTAATTTGTAATTAATATCAAGTAGTTAATATATTAAGAAAATCAAAAACTTATTATTTAATATTTTGCGGTAATCAATATGTAACTCTTAAATCAAAGAGTTAATTTAGGAAGTCTAAAAGTCTGAAGAGTTGTGAAAATCTAAGAATTATGGTTGGAAAGTCTAAAAATCTAAAGAGTTGTGGGAGTTTAAGAATCAAGAAGAAAACTAAGAGTCATTGGAAGATCATGGATTGCTTGTATTCATGAGAATAGATTGAAAGTCATTCTTATATATCTATAAATAGGATTAAATATATTGAGTCAATTATGAGCCGAGTATTTTGTGAGTTTATAATAGAAAGGTTATATATCTTCGCTCTTCAAGTATTATTTTAAATATTATATTTTTCATATATATCTAAGAATATCCAAATTATTATCAATATTTGTGAATGTACCGATCATACTCTCAATACGAACATCATGCATATCTCATGAAAAATGTAAGTCATAATGTCTATAACATGTATATATTAATCTCCACTGGATTCTATGCTTTAGCATTCGTATAGGTGCGTGTGGTACAGGTGAATTCCCCGGTCATAAAACTGTTCTATCATGTCAGAGTATTTAATTAAAGAATGCCCCATTTAAAAGAATCTTACATTAGTTAAGAAAAACATTTTGGTACTTGCAAACTAAGTCACAGGGCATCACGCTAATGAGGATTAAATTAAAAATGTTTTTAAAGTTCCTAAGAGAGAATCGCTGAAATTTTCACTCTTTCTAAAATTCCCCGCGGTCAAGAAGGGGAGCAACCTTCAACCTTCCAAAAGCAGGCACTGCTTTCTTTCACCCGGTCCTTGGATTCCCGCCACCATGTGCCAAGCGCCCCAAAGCTTTGGTCATGGCGCATTACAGAATTCCTGCATAGCGGAATGAACTCTTCTTGCACAATCTTCAAACGATTTCCCATGCAAGTGTCAGTAGCCATGTGAGCCAGCAGAAGCTAACGACTCACGTGTCGCGCTTTGCCGATCGCTCCTACCTTCAGGATCTCTCATATTTTATTCTAAGCAAGCTCACAATGTGCTATATATATTTCTCCTAGAATAAATTAAAGTTAGCTGTCTCATCAATTGTAAATAAAAGGCTTGGTCATGAGCCTGCTGCAAAGAATGGATATGTTTATATATATATATATATATATATATATATATATATATATGTGAGAATGACTCGAGGACAACAAGTAGGCCTCGATCTCTCTCTAGCATCCATCAATCAAGCTAGGTCACTCCAAAGAGTTGGAGCAGGTGAAAAGTGCACCTTTTCTCTCTTATCTACTGGGAATACGTGCAGAGCACAAAGATATCCATTATGTGGAGGTTTTAGCTAGCTTACAAGCAACATAGGACCACGCAATCTCTGAGAAAGAGTGGTGGACTTATGAGCGTTGCTGATCTCATGCACGTACTTGGTGGCTTAATTAAGAAAGGATAATCTTCTACCGTCGGAAAGGATTTATCAAAACGCGGCCCCCGGCCTTTTTTCTTTTTTTTTTTTGATAATCCCTGATCCTCTCTCCGCCACCGCCGCATCTTGTGCAATCACTGTTGAAAGTTACTACGGGATGTGTTAAAGACCACCCGTGGTTGGCTCTTTTCTTTCGATATCCGAAAAATATCTAAAAGGGGTGGAGGCCGGAGGGAGAGGTGGCCGGGGTATAAGTACAAGGTCCAATCAAATGGCTTAAAGTTTCAGTGGGCCGGGACTCCGCCACTGCTCCATGCGAGAACGAACAGGATTCCTCCATCTCCTCTGTTCCATGGTGGTGACACGTCAGTGTTGCTTAAGCTAGAGCTCCAGTGGTGGTGAAAGCAATAAAATGTACTGGTGCATGCAGAGAGAGAGAGAGAGAGAGAGAGAGAAAAAAAAAAAATGACAAGAATATCATGAGTGCGAAGAGATAAATATAGCGACAGCAAGTTATGTCCATCTGGGGGCCGGCGCGACATGACCACCGATGCTCTCTCCTCCACACGCAGGAAATGGGAACCCGAACGGTGCAGGAAGCTCTCCGTGTCTCACAGAAATTAATCAAATATAAATCAATGAAAAGGAGGGAGAAGGGAAGAGGGCTTTTAACGTTCACGTTTTTTACGTATATATGACGTACGTATGTGTTCAGGAATCGTGTTCTTGTTAGCAAGGGGTACGAGTGGGGAACCCACATGCTGTGGTTTTACTACGTAAGAATGATGGTGTTCAAAACAATGAGTCTTGATTCCTCCAAGTAACAAGACGGTAGCGGGAACATCATCGGTCTCTTGGGACTATTAATATATTACGAGGGAGTTTGACGGAACGGAACGGACAATAAATAGTGGATAAAATTATATTTTGACCCTCCGAACTTTCGGACATCGGCGATCACCCTCGACTTCAGAAATTTCAAACACCATCATCAACAGCACATACCAAAAGACCATACTGGACTGAGAGAAATTAGGCCGGGCAAGGTCCAAGCACCCTACCTTGCACACCAGAAAGCTTGACGATGATGACCGACGAACCGGCCGTGAGATCCTTTCTCCGACCAAGCTCCGATGACCCTTGGCTCTCTCACTCTTGATTCCACACTTCAGTGATGAACCATGACATTACTTAGCACCGGTTCCATATATGGTTTATAATGTTAGAGTTTTTGTACGGAAAAAATCAAAATATTTTCTAGCTTTTATATCTTCTCATCGCTGTTGTATGCAGTCTAATGACCGATTGGCCATTTGACCATATGGACGTATCTCCCAAACGGATATTTTCTCTTTTTGATTGGCAGATTCCTATCATGACCAACCGGCCAAAACACCCCTTTCTACGCTTCTTCCTGACTGTGATCTATATAAGATCACAGGTGGTTCAGAGGCAGAGGGGACTGAAAAACAGCAATTATATTCGTATTTCTCTTCTCAGGCCTTTACTCTCTTTCTTACTCTCTCTTTTAGTATTTAAATACTTTCCTACTTCTGGCCTTTTTGCCGAAGCTAAAAACCATATTAAAAAGTAGATCAAGATCTTTTAGGTCTAATCATGGATTAAAAAATATATTTTAAATAAATTTATTATATTTTATGAAGAATATGATATAATTTATAAAGTTCTTTTATTTTAGAGAACTCCTTTTTTTAATGAAAGTTTTACTTAAAAATAATTCTCGTTAGATAAATTTTTTTTTTTAGAAAGATTCTTTTGTAACAATCTGAGATAAAATTTTGAACCTCGTTCTGTTATTTATTGAAAATTCTATCCTAAAATATGATTGGGGTACTTTCTCTTAGAGCGTAATTGTAGAGGGTTGACAATCTTTCAAAACTCAATAAAAATAACAAAAAGGAAGAAACTTATGAAAAAAAACGATGAAAAAAGAAGTATTTGCAGAATACTGGAATCTTAGAGAAGGGGTAAAAGAAATTGCTGAATTCTTTGGTGTCCCGTGTCTCTACCCATCCTCTAAGAAGATGATCACAAATAAGTTTGCAACATAACATATCTCCAAGCCTACTTAAAGTATAGCTTTAAGAGATGCATTTCAATAAAAAATAATCACAATCCTTCCACCGAATCCCCATCATCAACCAAGATAAAGAAAACCCAAAATAGTACTTGTAGTTGGCTTTTACTTACAAAAAAAAATAATAATGTTATGATGTAATATTACGATGACTAAACTCTTCGATCTCCAAGCCCGTGACCGAAACCCTTGTAGGGCATCTCCCGAGAAGTATCCTCGGATCTGGCCCGAGAAGGTGGAAATCAAGAACCCTTGTTTCCCAGGTGGTTCTCATCTCCAGACTTGTTTCCTGGATTCGACATGATGTTTAATAAATGAGAGATGAAAATAATGAAAGAGGGAAGAAATAAGGGAGTTTCGAAAATAAAATCATAAGCAAACATCTATATAAATGCAGAACAGAAATGCTACAGATGGAAAAATATATCCTAAAAATGACAAAGGCGATCGAAAAAGTGGAAAAGAATACTAGAGAACCGAAGGAAGCCAAAGAGGATTTTTTTTTTGATAAAAAAAGGAGAGAGGAAGATAAATCCCGATGTAGCTATCTTTACTGGACTCCATCCCATCAGGCTATGTTTGATTCAGACCACAATTTTTTTGCGTACCCTTTTTATTATTGATGAGTACGTCAGTCTGATACTACTAAGACGTCGGAGTAGTGCGCTCTCTTGTCATCCTGATCATGCATTACAGAAAAATTTTTAGATTTAATCGAGTCATCCATGAGAATCATGTTTCGAATCCATGATCGATAAGAAGTGAGGCTTCAAAGAAAAAAAAAATGTGTCCTTGGATACTTAATTCAGGTGTGGTAGATTCAAAATTCGACTTTCTCATCTCACAACGATTTTGACACTTCGCACATGCCAGCATCATCGGATTGATTTCGTGGTTGTTTGTCGCACCTGACATAGAAGTATAGTATGTTATGATGATAGATTATATGTTATGCTAAATATGTATGTTCAATTATTAATTGAATGATTTTTGGAATCCTAAACTTAATATGAATACAAATTCTGATAGCATGCTAATTTTGCTGTTAATTATTTGATTATAAATTTTGGGATAGTCGCAAGAGATATTTAGGATATGGATTATGAAAGAGTTTAATGATATTAAGAAGGATAATTTTTTGATGAATCTGTTATGGATTATTATTAAAAATATGTAAAGAAAAACGTGTTGGGATAATGCATAGATTTGGTAACTTTCTGTTGGTGGATTAAATTATATTATATAGACATGGCATATATGTTTTGGTAAAATCTTTGATAGTTATGTTAGCAGTTTTGGATTGGATTACTTGATCTTCCCTATATTTCTTGGAGATTATTGGATATGTTAAACTCCAAGTAATTAAAATCTATAAAAAGATCTAAATTATCATGCTATTGAAGTTGCATTAAGTAGAAAAATTGAATTTGGGAGACTTATATGAGTTAGCTTATGAGAGGCAAAATCTCAAGTAGTTGTTAATTGATGTTAAAAATTATACTAACCTATTCATAAGAATATTGACTTAGAGTTATTTACTTTGTTAGAGTCAAAAATTAACCTTCTAAAAGAAAAGTTGATCAGCTGGCACCTTGATGATGTCAGGTTGACGTACGTATCCTTGGATAGGAAAAGGCTGTAAAAATTTAACACCTTAAATCGAACATTTTCCAGTAGGGTGGGGGCCTGCGGGGGTAGCTATGCCAAATTTATTCTCCTATCCCTTTTTACTTACCAAAAAAAAAAAGCTGTTCTAGGTTATCAATTTGAATTATCAAGAAAAGCATGATTAATTTGGACTTAGTCTAGAGTTATTGATGTTTTAAAAGGATGGTGAAATTTATGCAAGAACTTTAAATATAGAAAGTGGGTCAAGGATTAATATTGATATGATATGCTTAAGGTATGGATAAGATAAAGAGACTCAAAAGCTTTGCTTTAGTAACTTTGAATCATTCTAGTACCAATGTAAGGTAAATTTTAGGGAGGATTCAATTAGTAAGCTTGGACAATTTGATAAATTATAACAGAGTGCGCAGTGGAAGCATAATGGTTTGAGTATTCTAAAACTAATTAAGAACGTTAACTCTAGTTTCAAAAGTATTATAATAAGAGAGTTGATTTGTATTTTAGTAATAAGATTTTTAGTGATAAATAAAATGAAAATATTATTGAATCTTGGGCTAGTCTATATGTGTTGCATACGATTTTCATCAATAGGTTCTTCTAGTATAGATGACTCTAAGAAAAAAATTTAGACATCTCCAAGTTTAGAGTAAATAAGTGATGATTCTTTTATCGAACTTGGATCTGGAATATTTTGACACAAGCTCCTTTTAGTTTTGATATTATAATTTCATTAATTGAAGAGGCTTAAGGTTTTCCTAAGATAAAAGTCTAATTGTAAAATCATAAGAAGGGCTAAGTGGAGAAAAAAAAAGATTTTAGACTCTAAAGAATGTTTAATGTTCAGGATTTCTTTTGCTATATTAATAGTATAGACTTGGTCGATTATGATTTTCATGTGGAGTTAATCAAGAGAAATAAATTTCATGGACAAAGAATTATATATTTTAATTTGAGATTGAGATATTAATGTTCATTTGAAAGAAATTGAAGGAATTCACTATGTATATAAATGGTAAGATTAAAATGAAAATGCCATATCCTGTTGTTATGTAAAGATCATCTAAAGAAAGCATTCTAAGAGGGGGATTATTTGAAAGCTCGAAAAAGATTAGGTATTTTCAAAGTTTGGACCATCATGATGTTCTTGTAAAGTTAATTGGGGATAATTAATCGCATTGATATCAAAAGGTTAGTATTCTTTTGGAATAGCTTAAGAAAATTCGATATGTGTTATAGTTAGAAAAGTATCTAGTCATGAAACATTATATAATTATTATGTCAAGATCTTGTAAAGCAAATACTTTGAAAGATAAACTATTTGAAAGATTGAGGATGGCATAAAAGCTAACACTTTCAAGGTTTAAAGTCTCAACAAATAAGCTAATTTTGAGGATAAAATTATTTTAAAGGAGGGAGAATGCAATACCTAAAAAAAGGAAATCGAAGGATGAAGACACCCAATGGGAGTGTTCTCTGTAGGCTCAGGTAGGCAACCCAAAAGGAAGGGTGAATTAGATTTTATAAAACTTTTGTACTATTTAAAATATGAACTAAAGCAAGTATGTGCTAATGCAATTCAAGTACTCATGTATTTCAAATAAATATAGCGTAAATAAAGAAATAAAAGCACAAGGAGAACAATCACACAAACACAAAGGTTTATAGTGGTTCGGTGCCAACCAAGCACCTACATCCACTCTCCAAGAACCCCTTGGGAATTTCACTAAGTTTGGTTTTATAACTTAGGCTCACCAACAACCTTTACAACTTGTTTTGTCTTCGGGCTCACAAGTCAAACTCTAGTTGGTTTCGAGGCTCACCAACAACCACCTTTGGTTTTACGGAATAACCAAGAACCTAAACAACTTGTTTTGGCTTCGGGCTCCAAGTAAAATCCTAGTTGGTTTCAAGGCTCATCAACAACCACTTTGGTTTTCCAAGGCTTACCAAAAACCTCTTTGGTTTTCCAAGGCTTACCAAAAACCTTAAGTCAAACAATGTAAGAGCAAGTATAAATGAATACAATAAAAGCTTTCTAAAATAAAGCAAATATCTCTTTGAAGTCCTTGATTATTGCTGAAGATCTTGTCTTCAAGTTGATGAAGCATTTGATTGATACTTGTAGATATAGACTTTGAATGCTCTTTTTGAAACTTGGAAGCTTGAAGGCTTTGAATCACTCAACTATTAAATCCTTTAAGAATATTCAAGAAACTCACCAAAGGATTACTTCTCCATTTGATTCTTGATGTTTTTATAGCCTCCAAACACTTAAATGACCATTTATAGCTGTTAGGGAGGAAAATATAGCCGTTGGAGCCAAGTTGGAGAAGTTCTGCAGCCCAGAAAACTAGTCGTTACTGCTCAAGTGTCGACACTTCACCTCCAGGTGTCGACACTTCAGTTTCAAGGGTCGACACTTCATTCTCCAGGTGTCGACACTTCACTTCCAAGTGTTGACACTTCAGCTCCATGTATCGACACTTGACTGAAAGTGCTTTCTGAAGTTTTCTATTTGTCTCAGGCCTTGAGTCGATATTTCATTCTTCAAGTATCGATACTTGATCCTCAGGTGTCGACACTTCATTTCCAGGTGTCGACACTTGCCTGTGCCATTGCTGAAACATCTTCAAATTGAAACTTTAACCTCTTCAAGTTCTTCCATATTAATTCCAAGGTCCATATACTTGATTTTCCATTAATTTAAGGACTTTTTCAACTAAAAAATAAGTATTTCTTCATTCAACATGGTTGAGTACTAAGATCTGAAAAATACACTTAGAATATAATTAGTACTCATATATACTTAAACATTTTGTCAATCATCAAAATCAAGACCAGAGTCAACAATCTCCCCCTTTTTGATAATGACAAAATATTTAAGTATATGAATAGGGTAAGCTTAAAAAGATTAATAATAAGATAAACATGTAAGCTCAAAACAATAAGCACCAAGCTCCCCCTCAAAATATGATCCAAAAAATCTTCAAAAACATTTTTCAAAATATGCAAAATTTTCAAATTTTCAAAATTTCTTCTTCTTACTAATTCTTCCCTTTAGATAAAAGCATTTTACATTCTTCTCCCCTTTTGCACTTTCTTTCATTTCTCAAATTATTTTTCATGTTTATCATATCTTTTCCTTTTCATACTAACATTTTTCTCCCCCTTTTTGACATCATGAAAAAGGGTGAAAGGCAATACAAAATGGGAGTGAAGCCGGAAAGAACAGCAAGTAGATCATCAAAATCAATACATAAAAGTAATTTATAATGATTTCGCTTGAAATTGTTATAGATTGAACATGATATCCCCCAAAAAAATGATATGCACATGCCAAATTCAATATATATAAATTTTGATATGCAAATTTTCTATTCACCTCACTCGTTCATGGGATGAGGTCACAGCAGCACCCCAACACGTCATAAGAGATCCCAATGAATGGGAAGAGAGGGTCTTTAAACCTTACTTAGCTCCTATGACCGGACGGCCATGGTGACTAACCCAATCCGAAGCAGCTACTAGGAATTCTTTTTAAAAATAAATTTTGATACCAATTGAATAAGATACCACATGAATGTAACTCCCCTCAAAGAATTAGATTTGAAAACAAGGAGGAGTATCAAAGCAATATAAGTACAGCATGATATCAAGCAAAATATTCAAAGCATCAAATATATGATAACAAATCTTTAGATGCTCCCCCTGAATGATTGATGGGGACATCTCAAGCACGGATCTTGGAGCAAGCATAATTCTTGGAGTGGCATAGATCTTGAAGCATTTTTGGAATAAATTTATTTAGGATTTATCTTTTGTTTAAAATTTGAATTAGAATTTGGTTGGTTAGGATTGATATATGGATAGGCTTATCTTATCCTATCTTATATTTGAATTTGATTCGTTCTTATCTTTTTATCTTGTATTCAAATTCAAATGAGGGTTGGAAAATCTATAAATACTACCCTCAGCCTTTTGTAATAGGAAGGATGGATGAATAAAATTTCTATTGTTCTGTGTGAAGGATCTGTGTGATCTTAGGGTATCTGTATGATCCCTTCTCCATCTTCCCAGGGTTTCTGTATGATCCCTGATTTTGGGCATCTGTGTGAGCCCAGGGCATCTATGTGAGCCCCTTTGCTATGTGCTTCTTCTTCTAAGGCATCTGTGTGAACCCCTTTGCTATGTGCTTGTTCTTCTTGGGGAATCTATGTGAACCCCAGTATTTTTCTTAACCCTGCACCCTCTTCTTTCCTCCTTCTTTGCAAATCCTAATCTCTGGTGACTTTCATGCTCGCCAGCGATCCAGTCCAATCCCTGTCCCGCATCAAGTGGTATCAGAGATAAAGGATTAGGATTTTTCTGCATCATCACCAGCCCTCTGTTCTCTTTCTTCCCTGTTTCAAATCTCGTCCACGGATCCTTCCCCAACATCGACGTCGGACCATTCTCCCCCTAGCCGTCCTCAACCCCAGCTCCCAGCCGCTCCGTGAAAGACTCTGGTCCGCCGACCTCACCGGAGAGATCACCTCCGAGCCCACCGGCGGTCGTCTTCTTCTCTCCGTCAATGACATCTCCCCTGCCTACAGCCGGCGAGCCCCAACACCTGATTCATGGTCGCCCTCAAGCTTCAGATCGAATGCTCCACCGGATCACCTCAGTGCTCTCCGTTGGCTAGCCGCGTTCCTCCGCCATGGCCACCACCGTCATCAACCTCGCTCAGCATCGGAGTCCTTTTTGATTGGTTTCAGTTCCATCAACCTCGTTCAGCCTGATTCGACGGAGTCGAGTTCACCCCACCGTAGGAGAATGATGGGGACATCTCAAGCACGGATCTTGGAGCAAGCATAATTCTTGGAGTGGCATAGATCTTGAAGCATTTTTGGAATAAATTTATTTAGGATTTATCTTTTGTTTAAAATTTGAATTAGGATTTGGTTGGTTAGGATTGATATATGGATAGGCTTATCTTATCCTATCTTATATTTGAATTTGATTCGTTCTTATCTTTTTATCTTGTATTCAAATTCAAATGAGGGTTGGAAAATCTATAAATACCACCCTCAGCCTTTTGTAATAGGAAGGATGGATAAATAAATTTCTATTGTTCTGTGTGAAGGATCTGTGTGATCTTAGGGTATCTGTATGATCCCTTCTCCATCTTCCCAGGGTTTCTGTATGATCCCTGATTTTGGGCATCTGTGTGAGCCCAGGGCATCTATGTGAGCCCCTTTGCTATGTGCTTCTTCTTCTAGGGCATCTGTGTGAACCCCTTTGCTATGTGCTTGTTCTTCTTGGGGAATCTATGTGAACCCCAGTATTTTTCTTAACCCTGCACCCTCTTCTTTCCTCCTTCTTTGCAAATCCTAATCTCTGGTGACTTTCATGCTCGCCAGCGATCCAGTCCAATCCCTGTCCCGCATCAATGATATTCCCCCTTAAAAATATGCATTCATTTGAGGAATAAAACATGCAAGCACATGCATCATAATTTTAGACAATTTTAGATGGAACATAAATTCTAAGTCAGAAACCAAGGATTTGAAATTTTCAAGATATTCATGATTTTCAAAATACAAAGCATTTATATCACTTAAAAATTTTTAGCATTATTTCAAATTCATTTTAAGATGATTTGATATCCATACAAATGTTAGAAGTAATTTAATAGCAAGTGTAGCTACTAGAGCAAGGGTTTATCAATATGCATACCCTTTTCTTAAATGTAACCCTTAACTACCAGTTCTATATTTGATTCAAATCAATTCTAACTTAAGCATAGATACCAAAAATGAAGGCACTTAACTCCTAACATTTCACTTGAAGTAATTCCAAAAACTATATTAATCAAAATCAAGTGAAAGTCTAATAATCATAAGTTGAAATCATGAGAGCATGAAATCCATCAGCATCAAAATGGCCATGATCACAACAAATGACTATTAGTCTAAGCTTGATTCTAATTAATCAATTAAAATATTTTTCAAATCAATATGCATCTATGAAAGTATTTTTCATAAAATACATTAATTAAAATCAAGTGAAAGTCTTACACTCACAAGTTTAATCATGATAGCATGAAATTCATCAACATCAAAAAGTTCATGATCATAACCAATGATTATAAATCTAAACTTGATTATAATTAAACATTTAAAAATAATTTTTCTATGTAATTGATGCAATAAAAATTCAACTACATTTTCAATTATGGAAGGAAATGTTTAGAATTTACCAATATGTATAGTCATTCCTTTTATCATTTAGTCCAAAATATAGCTTGTCCATTTCTTCAAATTGTCTTGTACAGCCACTTTTCAAGAACTTCTTTTTTTCATGTTGGGCTGCAAGACATTCCTGCAAAACAAACTAAGTGGACATTTTTGGTATCCAAACTTTCTTGGGTCCTTTATGATTAGTGTTACAGCCGTTACGATGACGTGGCGTGTCTCAGATTCCGCCGGGCGTGATCCGAACCACGTGGATTTTTTCGGCAGAGCGGGAACGGTCCAGCAAGGTCGGATGTGGCTCCACCGCGGTCGAAGTCGAGGTCGGGCCTTCCCGCTCCTTCGCCAGGTGGCGCCCGGACACGGGTCCGCCTCGGCCGAAGTCGAGCGCTCCTCTGCCGCTACGCCAGGTGTCCGTCCAGGAGGGGTCCACCTCGGCCGAAGCCGGCGGCCCCTTGCTCCCTCGCCGGGTGGCGCCCTGATACGGTTCCACCTCGATCGAGGTCGAGCCGGGCCTTCCTGCTCCTTCGCCAGGTGGTGCCCGGACACGGGTCCACCTCGGCCGACGTCGAGCGCCCCTCTGCCGCTCCGCCAGGTATCCGCCCATGAGGGGTCCACCTCAGCCGAAGCCGGCGGCCCCTTGCTCCCTCGCCAGGTGGCGCCCTGAGACGGTTCCACCTCGGCTGAGGTCGAGCCGGGCCTTCCTGCTCCTTCGCCAGGTGGCGCCCGGACACGGGTCCACCTCGATCGAAGTCGAGCGCCCCTCTGCCGCTCCGCCAGGTGTCCGCCCAGGAGGGGTCCACCTCGGCCGAAGCCGGCGGCCCTTTGCTCCCTCGCCGGGTGGCACCCTGAGACAGTTCCGCCTCGGCCGAGGTCGAGCCGGGCCTTCCTGCTCCTTCGCCAGGTGGCGCTCGGACGATGGTCCACCTCGGTCGAAGTTGAGCGCCTCTCTACCGCTCCGCCAGGTGTCCGCCCAGGAGGGGTCCACCTTGGCCGAGGCTGGCTACCCTGCATGGTGAGGCCGTCGAGAAGCAGGGGCACGAGTTCCGAGGCCGCCCCTTGGGCAGCGCGCGCCGCACCTCGAGAGGAGCGCCGGTACGGTCGGCAGCAACGCGCGAAACCTCGTTTACATCGGCCCGACGGGTTCCGCAGCCGAGAGATGAAGTCCTGGCAGACAGGACCCGGTAACAGACGTTGTCGACGCCTGGGAAGGAGAGCGCTCGCGCTCGGCCCAAGGTCTGGCCGGTGTCCTCCCTCTACCCTTTCCTCGCTGGGCTCGGCAAGCAAGACAAGGAGGTCGCCGGGTTCCTGGACCCGAAGGGAAAGGGGGAAAGAGAGAGAGAGAGAGAGAGAGAAAAGGAGGTGAAAGCGAAGAGGGAGCCTCCCAAGGATGGAAGGCCGGAGGCAGCGTGATGGGATAAAAGGATGGGGAGAGCGGACAACCAGGTAAGGGAAAAAAAGGCTGGGAAAAGAAAAGGCACCAAGAGTAGGATCCAAGATCCCGAGAGGGGTCCCTTGGCGCAAGCTCGGTGAAGGAATTTGGCCCAATTTCCACTCTTCCAGAGACCTTTTTTGCTAAGATAATCTCTAAGCCTGAGACTCCTTCGGGGGCCCACCTTGGAGATTCTGTTCCATCTCGTCGTTTTCTAACTTGACTGTCGGAGCTCCCACGCCGGGATCCCCGGCCAGGGTTTCTGACCTTGTCTTGCAGGATCGGGAGCCCGGAGACCTCGAGGCGAGACGGTCTGATCCCGCCACCATCTCTGAAGTTACAGGCCGTAGCGGCGAGATCGGTAACAATTAGTAATTATGGTTCCTTTTGGAACCCAAACTTTTCTTAATCTAGAAGGATAAGCATTAAAATCACAAATTGAAAGAAGCAAGAATAAAGAAATTCTTTAAAAATTTTTGCTTCTTTTCCTCAACCAAAATATTTTTCTTATTCAAAACTTTATCACATGAATCTTTCAAAATAATATTTTTTTTCTAAAAATTCTTTTTCTTTAGGAAAATTATTTTTTTCATTTTTCAAAATATCAATCTTGGTATTTAAATCATCATTTTCATTTGCAAGATTGGTGTTGTCAAGAGAAAATAAATCTACATGCCTATTTAATTTCTTGCGCTCAACTTTTAGCAATTTATATTTATGCACAAGATCATTAGATGCATCATGTAATTCATCAAAAGTAAAATTATAATCATTTTCAGCACATACCTTTTTCTCATTTGCCATGAAGTAAGGATGGGCAACTTCATCATCTGTTCTTGAATCTTCGCTATCGCTCCAAGTTGCCATCATTGCCTTGAATTTCTTTTTGGCCTTGAGGGCTATTATTTTCTTCTCTACATCAGCATCCACAATCTTTTGCCATAAGTTCAACTTATAGGTCATGAGTGAACCGATAAGCTCCTCCAAAGATAAGGTTTCTACATCTTTAGCTTATTGGATCGCCGTCACTTTTGGATCCCATGATATTGGCAAAAATCTAAGAATTTTATTCACCAAATTAGCGTTAGTATAGATTTTGCCAAGACTTTTCAATTCATTAATAATAGTCATAAATCTAGTATACATATCAGAAATAGATTCATAATGCATCATTTCAAAATTTTCAAAAGAATGTACAAGTAAATTAATTTTAGTATTCTTCACTTGAAGAGTACCCTCATAAGTAACTTCAAGTGTGTCCCATATTTCCTTCGCCGATGTACATGTAGAAATTCTATTAACTTCATTTAAGTCCAATGCACAATAAAGCAAGTTCATTACTTTAGCATTGATTTTAGTTTGTTTAATGTCATATTCATTCCAATCCTATTCGAGCTTTGGAATGGAAATTCCATTAACCAAAATGGAAGGAATATGAGGACCACTAACAATGATTTTCCAAAGATGATAACTAATAGATTGAATATGGATGCGCATGCGAGTTTTCCAAAATGTATAATTTATGCCATTGAAAAATGGTGGTCTAACACTAATACCTACAAGGGTTGCCATGAACTTTAGCTCAAAATCGTTATATTTTCAAATAGAGCACCTGCTTTGATACCAATTGTAGGCTCAGGTAGGCAACCCAAAAAGGGGGGTGAATTGGGTTTTATAAAACTTTTGTACTATTTGCAATATGAACTAAAGCAAGTATGTGCTAATGCAATTCAAGTGCTTGTGTGATGCGGCAAGCATATGATTAGTGATTTGATTCGTGTTTGTAGAGCAATGAAACCTAATTACACTAGCATTGTACTCATCATAATAAGTCTTAAGGATTACATGAAAAGGGACTATTACATGATTAGACACAATCCTGAAACTAAGAAGGAAGAAGATCTAGACAATAGGGGCTAATGATTGAGGACTTGCCTTGTTGAGCTTTCCAACCTTCTAATGATTTCAAACCTTGAAACTACCGATGCTCTGGACTGGAGAACTCGGATAACAGAGATCAGAACGCTGGGCTTGGGCTTCAGCTTGTTGGTTCATTGTCAAGGGGAACCTTGTTCACAACTCAAAGACTTCGAAGGACCCTGCACTGAAGATCAAAAGTTAAGGAAGAAGAAAGCAGGCATATGGAAGGGATGGAATTATTTATGAGCAAGGAAGGAAGTCTGAGATGGTTTGGCCGGCTCCAATGTATCCTTCTTGAACTTGGCGTTGGATGGCTTGGAGAAGAAAGTAGATTCGAGTGGGGGGAAAAGGGGCTTAGGAACAATCACTCAAAGAAATAATATAAGACTACAACTTCAACTTCAACTTCATTTTTCATTCATCTCATCAAAATCAATCCCCTTTACAATGGGCATCCAAGGCCTTTAATAGCCTCACAAAGCTAGCTTTTGAAATTTAAAAACTCCCCAAATTGAGGAGGATTACAAGGGGGGTTGGAGGATTTGGTAGAGAGTTTGGAGGGATGGGGGGGTTGGAGGATTTGGTGGAGGATTTGGAGGGGTGTGGCCAACCTCCTTGAATTTGAATCTTCCTTGTTGGCGCCAAAGAGTGATGAGGTGGCTAATGAGGTGGCGCTTGATGATGTGGCATGATGAGATTGTCTTCTACTTGGATAAGGAATGACATGTGGTGCCAAGTGGTCCTAGTTGATGGTCCTTTTCTCTTGCTTGGTTGATGTGTCTTCTCTTCTTCATGTGGTCAAATTCTGGGGTCCAGAATTTGAGTCTTGTTGCTGGCTTTCATTGCTTTAAGACTTGATTAACTGAAATAGACTTAACTCAACTGAACTGACTTGACTGACCTAAACTTTAAAACTTGAAATGGACTTACAGGAAATAAAATTTTAAAAGTAATTACAGGACTCAATAAACACTCTTGATTTGAAACTCAAAATTAATTACAGGACTCTTAAAAAGGAAATGACTCCTTGTTGGAGTGAAGTTTCTTTCGGTTTTTGGTGTCCACACCAATTCTCCTGGGGTGGACAGAACTCGACCCAGTCGAGTATGGTTCAGTTTTGCCCTGGTAATGCTCGAACAAGTCTGGGTTAAGTCTTTGCAGGTCCTCTCGAGTAATCCAAGAGTTGTCAGACTTGGGTTGACCTTGCCATTGAACCAGGTATCACTGATAGTCCTTATTCCTGGTAGTAATGGTCTTGTCATCCAGGATTCTCTCAATCCTCTCTCTCCGCTCAGGTAGGGTTGGTGGTGGACACTCGGAAATATGTTCACTCTCAATGAAAGTTTCTGGCTCAAAAGGCTCACTAGGTATTAGTAGTGGTTCTTTGTATTCTACTAGGTCTGAAACATTGAAGGTTGTACTAATACTCATATCAGGTGGAAGTTCCAAAACATATGCATTAGGCCCTATTTTCTTTAAGATCTTAAAAGGTCCCACTCCGCGGGCATGTAGCTTCTTTATGGTTCCAGGGGGAAACCGTTCAGGGTTGAGCCTAATCATCGCATAATCCCCTTCACAGAATTCTTTAGCCCTCTTATGTGAGTCAGCTAAGTGTTTATAAGTTTCATTGCTCAGGTTGATCTTATTACTGATTTCTTTATGCAGATTTGTGACATGCTGTGCAAAAGACTCAGCAGACTCAGAAACTTACACAAGCACTTACGAAATGCAGACTGAACTAGGCATCTTTATTGAGAGGAATTTTATTGGACTCTCTAGGGCCTAAACCTAACAGATTAATGACTCTCTAGGTTTGACCCTGGTCTGGTATGCACATGAGAATTTACCATGGGTTCCTAGAAAATGCCATAAGGTTTTCCAAAAGTAGGTAGCAAAAGGAATAGGCTTTAAAGGCTCATGCAACCTAGTAATCTCATCAAAATGAAACTTAATGGCTCTAAAATTAGGATAAGACTCAGGGAAAGGCAGGAAATAGGAATCCGAGACTTGGGATAATTTAGGGGAATCTTGAAATAGACCTTGGTTACTCATGATGACCTTAAGATTAGAATTTTGATCTACAGGCGGGATGCTTCTAGGTAGTTGAAGGTCATCAGGAAAGTATTCTAGAATAATGATTGGGTTCTTCTCAGGTACCTGAAGGAGTTCTTGTGTCGAAGCTAAAGTATTGGGTTCTTCCTGAGGGCATTGTCTTACGGAAACCAAGTCATCACTAAATTTTGGTTGTTTTGATATTTTAGGATTAGGCTCAATAATCTTTTCTTTACCAAAGGTTTCCTCAGGTAAGGTACTAAAGTTGTTCTCTTCACAGTCTTCCCCTTCATTTTCATCTATTAAACTTATGTCAGTCTCATACATATATTTACTAGGTTCAAATTTGCCTTCTTCCTTCCCTAGCCCTTCTGTTTGAGGATACCCTAAGTCTTGAGTATTCATGAACTCAACTTGTACTTCAGGGTTCTTACTCCTATCATTCATATGAGCTAATGGGAAAGTAGGAGTTGGTTGGTCTAAGGAAAATTGGTTAGCCAGCATTTGGTTCAATTGGGCCATTAGATCATTTAGGCCTTTCAGCATGGTTTCAAGATTCGGGTCCATGGCTACACTAGACTGGGCTTGGATTGGTGAATATGGTGTCCCTGCTCTAGTTGTCATGCATGCAAATGGACTCAAGCTCGAGCTAAGGTTTCCTAGACCTAGAGCACAAATTAGAAGTCTAATTAAGTGAACCAACTAGCTAGTAGTACTTATGGGACTTAGCCAGGTAGGTGGAGGGGAGTGTAGGTCCCTGATTGCCAACCTTAGACACCAATCTGAGATTGGCCAGGTAGGCGGACCAAATCACAAGCCCTGATGCACCAATCCTAGACACCAAGCCAGTAAGCATACACCAATTAGCTGACACAGTTAACTTGACCCTAACCTGAACCCAATTTGTTGGTGTCCCTAACCCACTAGGGCAATTAACGTTCTACTCAATTTTAATTAATGGGCTGGGATCGATATGCTGGTTGGTGATTTTTGGGCTAGGGACAGGTGATGAAATCCTGACCCTATGTCAAATTGATGCCCTTAATTTGATTTCTCATGAGATGAATGAAATGCAAAGGTGCTGCAGAAGTGTGTTGCAGTTTGAAAGTGGTGTGGAAAACGTGATGAAAAAAATGTCCAAAAATTTTGAAAAATTCACAGAGGATTCCTAACTTATATGTTTCAATGCAGGTGAAAGGAATTTTAAAAATAAAATCTGTACTACTCTAAGCAGATCCTACAATTGAAGATAAATAAAAAGGACAGAACAGAACCCTAATGACAGTGTCGAACTACAGAAATTTTAATTTTTTTTATAATTTTTTTCTGATGATGAAATTTAATATGGTGATAACTGACTTAAAAAGGAACAAGAAAAAAAAATATTTCAATAAAAAATCAGCGACTTGCCTTTGGAGCTGCAGATGGATTACAGTAAATAGATGCAAATTTTCAGAAAATAGAACCTAATCAAACAAGTGCAATGGCTTACCCAAAACTTCAATCTAAAAACTCACGTCTGGCCAGGGGCTCATTATTCCCATGGGTCGTGACAGTGTACTGGAGTACACCCGCTCAGGAGGCGTGAATTTTAGATCTTGCTTGGATTTAAAGAAAATTATTCTACCCTAATGCAACCATGCTCTGATACCAAGATGATGCGGCAAGCATATGATTAGTGATTTGATTCGTGTTTGTAGAGCAATGAAACCTAATTACACTAGCATTGTACTCATCATAATAAGTCTTAAGGATTACATGAAAAGGGACTATTACATGATTAGACACAATCCTGAAACTAAGAAGGAAGAAGATCTAGATAATAGGGGCTAATGATTGAGGACTTGCCTTGTTGAGCTTTCCAACCTTCTAATGATTTCAAACCTTGAAACTACCGATGCTCTGGACTGGAGAACTCGGATTTCAACTTCATTTTTCATTCATTCCCAAAATCAATCCCCTTTACAATGGGCATCCAAGGCCTTTAATAGCCTCACAAAGCTAGCTTTTGAAATTTAAAAACTCCCCAAATTGAGGAGGATTACAAGGGGGGTTGGAGGATTTGGTGGAGAGTTTGGAGGGATGGGGGGGTTGGAGGATTTGGTGGAGGATTTGGAGGGGTGTGGCCAACCTCCTTGAATTTGAATCTTCCTTGTTGGCGCCAAAGAGTGATGAGGTGGCTAATGAGGTGGCGCCTGATGATGTGGCATGATGAGATTGTCTTCTACTTGGATAAGGAATGACATGTGGTGCCAAGTGGTCCTAGTTGATGGTCCTTTTCTCTTGCTTGGTTGATGTGTCTTCTCTTCTTCATGTGGTCAAATTCTGGGGTCCAGAATTTGAGTCTTGTTGCTGGCTTTCATTGCTTTAAGACTTGATTAACTGAAATAGACTTAACTCAACTGAACTGACTTGACTGACCTAAACTTTAAAACTTGAAATGGACTTACAGGAAATAAAATTTTAAAAGTAATTACAGGACTCAATAAACACTCTTGATTTGAAACTCAAAATTAATTACAGGACTCTTAAAAAGGAAATGACTCCTTGTTGGAGTGAAGTTTCTTTCGGTTTTTGGTGTCCACACCATTGTGTATTTCAAATAAATGCAGTGAAAATAAAGAAATAAAAGCACAAGGAGAATAATCACACAAACACAAAGGTTTATAGTGGTTCGGTGCCAACCAAGCATCTACATCCACTTCCCAAGAACCCCTTGGGAATTTCACTAAGTTTGGTTTTATAACTTAGGCTCATCAATAACCTTTATAACTTGTTTTGTCTTTGGGCTCACAAGTCAAACCCTAGTTGGTTTCAAGGCTCACCAACAACCATCCTTGGTTTTACGGAATAACCAAGAACCTGAACAACTTGTTTTGGCTTCGGGCTCACAAGTAAAATCCTAGTTGGTTTCAAGGCTCACCAACAACCACTTTGGTTTTCAAAGGCTTACCAAAAATCTCTTTGGTTTTCCAAGGCTCACCAAAAATCTCAAGTCAAACAATGTAAGAGCAAGTATAAATGAATACAATAAAAGCTTTCTAAAATAAAGCAAATATCTCTTTGAAGTTCTTGATTGTTGATGAAGATCTTGTCTTCAAGTTGATGAAGCCTTTGATTGATGCTTGTAGATGTAGACTTTGAATACTCTCTTTGAAACTTGGAAGCTTGAAGACTTTGAATTACTCAACTATTGAATCCTTTAAGAATATTCAAGAAACTCACCAAAGGATTACTTCTCCCTTTGATTCTTGATGTTTTTATAGCCTCCCAACACTTAAATGACCGTTTATAGCCATTAGGAAGGAAAATATAGCCTTTGGAGCCAAGTTGAAGAAGTTCTGCATCCCAGAAAACTAGCGGTTACTGTTCAAGTGTTGATACTTCACCTCCAGGTGTCGACACTTCAGTTTCAAGTGTCGACACTTCAGTTTCAAGTGTCGATACTTCATTCTCCAAGTGTCAACACTTCATTTCCAAGTGTCGACACTTCAGCTCCAGGTGTCGACACTTGACTGAAAGTGCTTTCTGAAATTTTTTGTTTGTCTTAGGCCTTGAGTCGACACTTCACTCTTCAAGTGTCGACACTTGATCCTCAAGTGTCGACACTTCATTTCCAGGTGTCGACACTTGCCTGTGCCATTGCTGAAACATCTTCAAATTGAAACTTTAACCTCTTCAAGTTCTTCCATATTAATTTCAAAGTCCATATACTTGATTTTTCATTAATTTAAGGACTTTTTCAACTGAAAAACAAGCATTTCTTCATTCAACATGGTTGAGTACTAAGATCTGAAAAATACACTTAGAATACAATTAGTACTCAATATACTTAAAACATTTTGTCAATGATCAAAATCAAGACCAGAGTCAACATTCTCCTTCACTTAAATGGAATCCAAATCGAGATCATATTCGAGGATTTCTAACTATATAAAAAAAAAAACCTCGATCGAGGCTTCGATCATGCTTGGAGTGGTTGGTGTCGCTGGAGGACGAGATGAGCTCCGACCCCTCCTTCCCCTCCCTATTCCTCTCTTTTGCTTGGCTTCTAGTCGGCAATCATTTAAGTAACCCATGAAATAAAAAAAAAAAAGAGGGAGAAAGGAACCATACTTTAGCTCTTCGCCACCGCCGTTGAGGGATGCCGGTCAGGATTAGGAGCCGAGCCACCGGAGATCAGAGAACAAGGGAAGGGGAGGACCTCCCCTGCTCGGCCAAGCATAAAAAGAGGAGAAGGGAAGAAAAGAGGAGAGGAGAGGAGAAGAAAAGAAAAAAAGAAAAAGAAAGAGAAAAGAAAAGAAAAGAAAAGGGAAGAAGAGAGAGAAGAGGAGAGAGAGAAGAAGAGAAAGAGAAAGAAGAGAGAGAAAGAGGAGAGAGAAGAGAAAAAAGGGAAGACAAATAAATAAATATTGAAAGGAGAGGTCAAAAAGTTTCTCTCAGGAAATTTGTAAAGTGAGGGTATCAACGGGTGGATTACTGATAAAATTCGGATAGAAAATTTTAGATTTACAATGGCTATAGAATTATTTATTAATATTAACATTATTAGTATAGGAAAATAACTTTTTGAGCAAAAGGATGTTGAGCGAGTTCTGGGTACGGACTAATATTGGACATATTTAGTTTGTCTTTAGTGAGGTAAGAATTTTATACATGATTACTAATTTATATATATATTTTATGCTGCATAGTTTCATTCATGAACATGAGCATGGGCATGTGTTAGTATTTATGAATTATTTATATTTTGATAATGGATATTTGTATTGCTGGCTTGATACTATTACGTTTCATATACTATGTTTGGATGCTTTGAAAAATGATACTAGTTTGAAAAATCTTGAATTAAATAGGGTTTGACAATTATATTAAAATTTGGTTAAACTGATAATTAAGAAAAAATATTTTAGACTGGCCATGCTACACAGAGAATAGTCGAGCCATGGACTGATAATACTTGGGATAGCTGAGCCACAGACGGATAGTATGTGAAATAGCTTGTCATGGGTAGATTGTATATGGGACAACCACACCACGGATCGATAATACATGAAATAACTGAGCCACGAGCAGATAGTATATGGAATAGTCGAGTCATCGATGGATAGTACATAGTTTAGCCTGACCACGGGTGAATAGTACATTGTCGATTATGAGATATGCCCATCATGGACTGAGCATGACCGTGGTTAGTCCAAACCCTAAAAAGGGCTATTGGTCAAACTGAACATGAAATGGTTTTATGATAGTTGAGCTATTTTGAATGCATGACAGATGCATGGTTTATTATTATTATTTTTATTATTTTTAATCCATATAATTATAGATGAAATTATTTGGAAATCCTTACTGGACTATAAAGCTCACTCTCTACTTCTTTATTTCTTTCAGAATAACAAGATCCATAGCATGGATTGGGACAAGTGTGAGATAGAGTACCAGAATTTTTGATTTAGTTAATTCTGTTTCTAATACCAATGTACTGAACAACTTGATCATTTAGTGATTATGAATTGAACAAGTTGACTATTTATTATTATTAAATTATTTTAATGATATTTGATTAATTAAGTTTAATTTTTGAAAATGATAAGAATCTTGTGTACTTAGTTCTAGCATGATTTCTAGGATGATACCTAGGATTTATATGACCGATCGCGTAGCCGATCCTGGTACTGGATTCGAGACATGACATGATTTTTTAAAAGCATCGAGAAAGCATTTTAAAAGCATCGAGTATGTAAATAAGGGAAAAAAATCTTTTTGGATGTTTTTAAAAAAGCGTTGGGAGGTTATTTTTTGATACTTTTATGTATTGGCATGTTTTATCTTCACGATACTTTTGAGTATCGGTATTGAACAACTTAACGACACTTGTTAGTGCCGGTATTGGGTGATCTAAAGATGGTTCTAAAAAGCATTAGATTAATGATGGGTCATTAGCAACGTAGTTAAGCATCAGCACAGGATATGTAGCGATGGTTGTATGCACCGAAGTTAGGAGTCCAATGATGCTTAAAATCATCATTAGTGAAAAGCTTAATAACATTTTTAAACATCATTATATTAAATATCTATTAATACTTAAAAGCATCACTAATTGCATTTTTTTAATAAAATATTCTATAATATAGTAAAAAATCTGTACACGATCATATACAAATTAAGTACATGTATCCTTCTTGACATAAAATATATACACCAAATAAAAAGATCCCACTCATGTCATAAAATCAAACACCAATAGAAAATACATATAAGTGTTTGATATATATATATATATATATAATACATTGTTGATATTGTATTCATTACAAATCATAGAAGTTCACTACATCAAAAATAAATATAAAGTCAAATATCAATGATCCATAGGAGGATGGTTGTCATTTCTATGACTTCTAGATATGTCAGAACCTACAACAAACATATGAAAATTTTGAGTTGCAAATACATATATCAGAATATTTTCTAAATTATTAGTTCTATGCAAATATATATTTGTTATATAGTAATTTACTTGAGATGGTGCAAACATCTACAAAACAGATGAAATCTGCTCGAGATGTGTCCTCAAAATCTAGATCTCTACTCTTTCTATATCATGCCTCTCCCTTATCATCTACATATATGTCTCGAGTCTACGAATACGTGTATTACTATTACTGTCTCTAGCATTTTGAGTATATGTACTCATCGCAGATAACTGAGTAAGGGTGACTCCAATCCCATAAACCCCCACTTGATCATAATGCTCAAGTTCTATCAACTTCATGAATACCTCGATCTTGATACGACTACTTTATATAAATGCTATGGACTCTCCGGCGGCACGCTCCATAATAAAGGATGTAGCCCCCTTCTGTATTTAAGAAAGAAAGTTATATATATAGTCTTAATAAAATAAAACTACAAATTATTGCACAAAATAATTATGAATACATACAAATATCTCTTTTGACTCCTAGATAAAACTACCATCACGGTGGGTGTGAGTCATCTGATAAAACTCCATTTCACCACGCTTCCTTCCATGCTCATCCACCTACAGAAAAATATATGTTACAAAAAAAAATAATCCATGATACATAGTAATCATACAAGATGCTTTTAATACATATTATAAGATACATCAAAAATTATATATGATTCAATATAAACATTAAAATTACAAATTTAAGTAAAGACATCTAATTGTTTCAATAAAACTTATAAATATCATAATACATACACAAAATACATAATGTTAGTTTCATTAAGAAATATAAGTATTACAATAAAAAATAAGTCCAATGAAAAGTTTGTAGTATGAGGAACATATGAATTATTGTCTAAGTCATGCACAACTTTTGGACCCTGAAGTATGAAGAATAGACTGAGTTGCTCGTGCAACTCTACCAATAGCAAAATACATCTACAAAGTAAAGTAAATAATATGTTATATCTTATATATATACAATCTATGCTAAAAATCGATATATTTATAAGAAGTTGAGAGAGAATATATAACCTGTGCCCTCTCCAAAAATTAATAATGAGCTAGCTCCCTTCACTGATGAGGGTATACATTAGGAGGATATTTATGAACAACTTCCTCCTCTGTTATACCCTCTCTTTGTAGTCCCCCTTCAGCTTTGCCTTAGATTCTTTTCATTTACAATTGAGGGACTTCAGCACAAAATCATGACTATCTGGAGGGAATACAAACTTGCTCTATCACAAAGTAAAAAATAAAAGAAATATTAAATCAAATAAATAATAAAAATAGCTAGCAAACTAATACATAATATGAATTTCAATAATTTACCATACGGGTCTTAGAAGTTTAATTTTATAAGAAGGAAGCATGTCATTCTACTTTGCATAGTTAAGAACAGTTGACCCCTCTATGCAACTGTTCTTAAAAAACTAGTTAGTAAGTTAGCTGATTTTTTAATGGGCTATCCTAGTTGGTTGCACTCTACAATAATCCGCTCTCTCATGCATCTACCACACGTCTCGTTCTAGTGTGCATCCTCGTCTCCATCTTACTCTCTCAAATCCATCTACGAAAATACATAAAGGAAAATATATATATCAAAATTATGAAATATGTATGAAATTAAATCAAATCTAAAGGAAATAAATATTAAATTATCTTGGATCTACAACTCATCCATAATATTTAGTATCTAGATGATCAACAGGAAGATCGTGCTGCACGGAAGAAGAGGCACCAATTGAAGCTACTATGGCAAAGAAGAGGCATCAGCATAAGGCTACAACATGGAAGAAGAGGGACTAGCCTCGGGCTGTTGTGCAGAGGAAGAGCTACCGACCTTAGTCTACAAAAACTAAAACTCCACACCATCATATCATTTCTTTTGAGGCATGATGTCACCTAGCATACATTAAAAAAAATAAAATTAGTGAGCATAAATATTAAATTAACTAGCGACGCTTTAAAGCGTCGGCAGGTTTGGAACTGGCGATACTTTAAAACATCGGCAAATTTATTTTTTTAAAAAAAAAATAAATAACTATACTTATACCTGAAACACATTAAACAACCTGTATACATTATCAAAATGAAAACACTCAAACCTGTATCGCATCCAACATACACAAACAAATGAAAACATTCAAACCTGTATCACATCCAACATACACAAACAAATGAAAACATTCAAACCTGTATTACATCCAACATACATAAATAAATAAAAACATTCAAACCTGTATCACACCCAACATATACAAACACAAACACAAACCAATCATAAAGAGTTTTTTTTATATATATAAAAGTATCAATCCAAGTTCAAATAAACAAAAGGACATACAAAAATAATAAAAAAAATAGCTGGCATCACTGATTCGCGGGAGGCTGGTCGTCGTCAGGTTTGCGACTCGCAGATGCACCAGGAACCTTCAAGATATACATCAGGATTATGATCATACATTATATATATTCTAAATTATTAGATACATACAAAATTAATAAATAATTACTTACCTGAGATGACATGAACATACGCAGCACAGATGTAACATGCTCTAGCTGAGACCTAATGGTCTGCATCTCTGCTTTGTCTGCATCACGTGTCTGTCGGAGCTCTGCTATCTCCTCCTGGAGTCGACGAATATGTAACTGATCATGACTCTCTCTAGCATCCCGAGTATATCTACTCATCTCAGATAACTGAGTAGGGGTAACTCCAATCCCATAAACCCTCACTCGTCCAGGATGCTCTGGTCCCATCAACTCCGAGAATATCTCGGCCTCGATGCGACTGTTCTAAGTAGAGATGTACCCTCGCCAGCACGCTCGGAGATAATAGAGGTAGCTCTATCCTATATTTTATAAAAAACACATATATCAATACTTAATAAAAATAAAAATATAAATTATAATATAATATAAATAAATAAAATACATATATATCTCTGGACTCCTCCCGAACAAAACTGCCATCCTGGTGAACGTGAGTCATCCGATAAAACTCCACCTCACCAGGCTCCCTCCCCTGTTGATCAGCCTACATAAAGAATAAATATTACAAAAAAATCTAAAATAGCATATCTTATAGCCTTGTACCATGATACATGGCACATGCATGATATATGATGATACATGATGTTAAAACTAAAAGTGTACTAAAAGTATTATAGGATGAGAAACATACAAACTCATGCCTGAGCCGTACATAACTCTTGGACCCCGTTGTGTGAGGAACAAACTGAGCTACTCGTGCAACTCTACCAATAGCAGAATATGTCTACAAAATAAAATTAAAACTATGTTATATATTGTATAAATATAATTATGACGAGTGAAAATTAATAAATTTTGAAGTGTTTGATGATGCAACACAACCAGTGCCCTCTCGGAGAATCAATAGTGCACCAGCTCCATCCACTGATAAGGGTGAACATCAGGAGGACAGGTAGTTGCAACCTGCTCCTCTGTCCTACCCTCTTGCATGTAGTCTCTCTTCAACTACGTCCTATATTCTTTTCACTTGCGATTGAGAGACTTAAGAACAAAATCAGAAGAATCTGAAGGAAGAATGAACTTGCTCTATAATTTAAATAAACAATAAAATAAGTATTAAATGAAATAAGCAATTCAATTGTTAAAAATCTAAGATATAAAATAATATATCAATTTTTTTACCTGTACAACTCGTAGCATCTCTATTTTATATGCAGGAAGCATGTCGTTCCACTTCGAATAATTCAAGGGACATATGCAGGAAGCATGTCGCGCCTTCATGTTATCTTCAGTCTTTCCATCAAGATTTAATATTGTTTCAATCAAATTATCACACACATTCTTTTCTATATGCATAACATCAAGATTATGCCGGAGTATATTATGCTCCCAATAAGATAAGTCAAAGAATATGCTTCTTTTCTTCCATAATTGTTTAGTATGCTGATGGGTAGATGCTGTGATTATATCATCATCATTTTCAACTTCAAAGAAATTATCCGGATCCTCGAACACTGCTGTATCTAAGGTACAAGTATTGACTTCCTCCAATACTTCTTCTTGTGCTGAAGTCTCAATATCATCTCTTCCTCTCTTTTAGAGGACTTTGTCATCTTGCTGTAACTGTGTCTGATACCAAGCATTTGTCTGCGAATATCAGAACCAGAAGGTAGAATTGGAGCAGATCCCAACTCTATAGAACCATCAAATAAATCCTTCTAAAATCAAAATGGATGATTTGCCTCTAACCATCGATGATGTCCTATATAACAGAACTTTCCTCCATGTTTTAACCAAATTGAATGGGTTGATTCACCACAAGAAAGACATGCAACTCGTCCCTTAGTGCTCCAGCCAGATAAATTAGTATATGCAGGAAAATCGTTAACAGTCCATAATAGAGCCCCGCAGATTGAATGTTTGGCCATTCGAAGCATCAATTGCACTGATACCCTCCCACAGTTGTTTGAATTAATCTATTAAAGGTTGTAAGAAAACATCAATATCATTGCCTGGATCCTTATCACCTGGAATGATCATTAATAAAATAAGCGAAGACTGTTTCATGCATATCCATGATGGCAAATTATAAGAAATCAAAATAACTGGCCAGGTACTATAGACAGAACTTAAGGTCCAAAATGGATTGAACCCATCACTAGCTAAACCCAGCCTGACATTACGAGCATCAAATGCAAAATCAGGATGTCTGTCATCAAATACTTTCCATGCTAAACTATCCATTGGGTGTCTCAGCATTCTATCTTTTGTACGACTTTCATCATGCCATCTCATTGATGAAGCTATCTTTGATGATGCATAGATCCTTTTTAATCTATGTACAAGAGGAAAATAGCGTAATACCTTCGTTGGCTTTTGTTTAATTTGTGTTGCATCCAATTCATCTAATCCCTCACTCTCATTTTCTTTTTGCTTCGTCCATCGTGAATATCCACACACATGGCACGACTCTTGATCAGCATGTTCTCCCCGATATAATATACAATCATTTGGACAACTATGAATCTTTTCGTAACCAAGATCCAATTCCATTACTAGTTTTTTGGCTTCATAACAAGATGTTGGTAAACTAGTACCATCAGGAAATGCATCCTTTAACAACTTCAGCAACATAGTAAAAATCTTGCCAGACCATCCATTCAAGTATTTTATATGAGACAAATGTACAAGAAAAGAAATTTTTGAAAAGTTCTTGCAATCGGCATATAATTCTTGATCTGCATCTCTTATCAGCTTCTGATAGCGATCCGTTCCAACATTAGTTGGGGGTATCGGCTCTCATCATGTATGGATTCAGTAAATATATGATTCTCAGGTAACCCAGCTGCTACTTGTCCTCCACTGCAATCTTCAGGATGTTGAGCACCATATTCAAAAGCATCTCTGAGCAAACCCCTGATATCATCATCTCTTGCAAGATTTTTCTGTTGGTTACTGGTTCCAAAATCAGGTATATGTTCCATGTTAGAGGTTTGGTTATATGTAGATTGTAACCTTGACTCTCCATAAAAAAACTACTCTGTATAACCTCTTAAAAAAACATTCCAAACCAAATATTTTTCAACAATATTTGGATATAGAGAACTGGAATTTACACATTTTCGGCATGGACATAAAATCTTTCCATTTATACTACTTCTCTCCATACCAAATTTAATGAAATTCTGTACTCCATCCAGATAATCTTTGCTATTCCTCGGTTTAGTTATCAAACTCTTATCCATTACAAGATAAAAATAACTGAAATAAATAAATATTTATAAGAATAGAATAAATTTAAAATAAGTTTATTCAATAGATCAATTACAGTTGATATGGCAACATCGATGACGTGGAGTGAATGTCAAATCCAGCTGGATGCCAGCGATGCCACGTGGATTTTTTCTTTCAAAATTTCTCCCGGGTGGCTCGACCCGCGATCGTCCTCACCCGGGTCGAGGTGCTCCTGCTCCTTCGCCATGTGGCACCCCAAGATGGGTCCACCTCAGTCAAAGTCGAGCCTTCCTCTACCACTTCTTCAGGTGTCCACCCAGGAGGGGTCCACCTCAGTCGAAGTTGGCAGCCTCTGCTCCCTCACCAGGTGGCGCCCCAAAACGGGTCCACCTCATCGAGGTCGAGCCGGGCGCTCCTGCTCCTTCGCCAGGTGGCACCCCAAGATGGGTCCACCTCGGCCGAAGTCGAGCCATTTTCTATCGCTTCGCCAGGTGTCTGCCCAGGAGGGGTCCACCTCGACCAAAGCTGGCGGCCTCTGCTCCCTCGCCAGGTGGCGTCCCAAAATGGGTCCACCTCGCCGAGGTCGAGCCAGGTGCTCATGCTCCTTCACCAGGTGGCACCCCAAGATGGGTCCACCTCGGTCGAAGTCGAGCCTTCCTCTGCCACTTTGCCAGGTGTCCACCCAGGAGGGGTTCACCTAGGCCGAAGCTGGCGGCCTCTGCTCCCTCGCCAGGTGGCGCCCCAAGACTGGTCCACCTCACTGAGGTCGAGCCGGGCGCTCCTGCTCCTTCGCTAGGTGGCACCCCAAGATGGGTCCATCTCGGTTGAAGTCGAGCCTTCCTCTGCTACTTCGCCAGGCGTCCACCCAGGAGGGATCCACCTCGGTCGAAGCTGGCAGCCTCTGCTCCCTCGCCAGGTAGTGCCCCAAGACGAGTCCACCTCGTCGAGGTCGAGCTAGATGCACTTGCTCCTTCACCAGGTGGCACCCCAAGATGGGTCAACCTCGGTCGAAGTCGAGCCTTCCTCTGCCACTTCACCAGGTGTCCACCCAGGAGGGGTCCACCTCGACCGAAGCTGGCGAACTCTGCTCCCTCGCCAGGTGGCACCCCAAGATGGGTCCACCTCGTCGAGGTCGAGCCGGGTGCTCTTGCTCCTTCACCAGGTGGCACCCCAAGATGGGTCCACCTCGACCGAAGTCGAGCCTTTTTCAGCCGCTTCGCCAGGTGTCCGCCCAGGAGGGGTCCACCTCGGTCGAAGCTGGCGACCTCTGCTCCCTCGTCAGGTGGCGCCCCAAGATGGATCCACCTTGTCGAGGTCGAGCCAAGCGCTCCTGCTCCTTCACCAGGTGGCACCCCAAGATGGGTCCACCTCGATCGAAGTCGAGCCTTTTTCTGCCACTTCGCCAGGTGTCCGCCCAGGAGGGGTCCACCTCGGCCAAAGCTGGCGGCCTCTGCTCCCTCTCCAAGTGGCGCCCCAAGACGGGTCCACCTTGTCGAGGTCGAGCCAGGTGCTCCTGCTCCTTTACCAGGTGGCACCCCAAGATGGGTCAACCTCGGTCGAAGTCGATCCTTCCTCTGCCACTTCGCCAGGTGTCCACCCAGGAGGGGTCCACCTCGGTCGAAGCTGGCGGCCTCTGCTCCCTCGCTAGGTGGCGCCCCAAGATGGGTCCACCTCACTGAGGTCGAGCCGGGCGCTCCTGCTCCTTCACCAGGTGGCACCTCAAGATGGGTCCACCTCGGCCAAAGTCGAGCCTTTTTCTGCTACTTCGCCAGGTGTCCGCCCAAGAGTGGTCCACCTCGGTCGAAGCTGGCGGCCTCTGCTCCCTCGTCAGGTGGCGTCCCAAGATGGGTCCATCTCGTCAAGGTCGAGCCAGGCGCTCCTGCTCCTTCGCCAGGTGTCCATCCAGGAGGGGTCCACCTCGGTTGAAGCTGGCGGCCTCTGCTCCCTCATCAGGTGGCACCCCAAGACGGGTCCACCTCGCCGAGGTCAAGCCAGGTGCTCCTACTCCTTCACCAAGTGGCACCCCAAGATGGGTCCACCTCGGCCGAAGTCGAGCATTTCTCTGCTACTTCGCTAAGTGTCTGCCCTGGAGGGGTCCACCTTGCCGAGGTCGAGCCAGGCGCTCCTGCCACTCCGCCAGGTGGCACCCCCTGATGGGTTCACCTCGGTCGAAGTCAGCCCTACTTTGCAAAGCCTCCAGGGATCAAAGGTGCAAGCCACGAGGTCAATGCTAGAGTCGGCGTGCGGTGCATATAGGGTGCCTGGTACGGCGCGCGAAAACTCATTTACACCAGTTAAGGAGGGCCCTGCGATCGAGGTATTGAATCCTTGCGGACAGGGGCCTAGAACCCAAAAAATTCACAGTCAACGCCCCGAGATGAGGGCTCCCATGCTTGGCTCGAGATCTCGCCAAGTTCCTCCTTTTGTGACAGCATGGCGGACGAGGCAAGCTTGCCGCTTAACTCCCAGACTCGAAGAGGAGGGGAGAAGTGGGGAAAAGGAGCCAGGGACCTCCGGGAGCCTTCGAGATGGGAGGAAACAAAAGCTGAAGGTGGTCCGATGGTATAAGAGGGACGGTGAAAGCGAACGAAAACGTAGGCCACTGAGAGGAAAGAACACCTAGAGAAAGAGATAACGATTTTGGGGCTCCTGGAAGTTCCCAGATGCAAGCCTGGCGAGTCCAGTGCAGGAAACTGGGTGTCAACCCCTCTCGTTCCCATACTTCTTTAATAAAAAAATCTTCTCTAAGCACGGGAATCCAACGGAGACCCGTCTTAGTAGATCTGTTCTATCTTGCCGCTCGCTAACTTGACCGTCGGAGTGCCCCCGCCGGAACCCCCGGCCTGGGTCTCTGATCTTGTTTTGCAGGTCCGGAGGCTTGGAGATCCCGAGGCAAAGGAGTCCAAGGTTCGGCGCCAGCACATAAGCTATCGGCCATAGCAGTAAGTTCGACAACAGACTGGCACGCCAGGTAGGGAAAGCTAGAACAGTAACCCTGCATAAGCAAGAGAGCAACTCGACCGTGAGCATGGTGGTGACACACGGACATGAAGCTTCCACCAGCCGGGTGAGGGAGGTTCCCTCTCCTCTGAGCCCGTGCAACCCGGAGAGGGAACTTCCCACTCCTCCTCCTCCTCCCCCTCAGCTGTCCTCGGTGGATGGCCCTATTGTGGCCATCGTCTAGCAACTGCAAATGCTGACTACAGCTGTACGGTAGCTGCAGCATCAGTAGCACTCCTTGGCCACCCAGCCCCAACCAGGGACCCCCGCGGCCCAAGCCGTGGGTCCCTGTGGAAGCCTGCATTTTATTCAAGGCAGGCCATCCCATCCGCAGGCAGCAACCAACCCTCGCAGGAGCCATCAGACTCCCATGAAAGGAAACCATACTGGGTCGGTGGATCACAAGAGTCGATCCCCGGCCGACGATCCTGAAGCAGTTCGGCGCTGCAGGCACCATCGGGGCAAGGCCCCTCGCCGTGATCGGTCGGCACCTCCTTCTCTAGTGGCCTCGGTGGAAGGTTCCACTGACAAGGCCATCAGGCGCCTGGCCGAGAGATGCTTGGAGGAGCATGAGCGCAAGTTGGCAGAGTTCTCCCATCGCTTCGCCAACTTGCAGGGCTCCCCTAGCGAGCCAGTGGGCTATAACGCCCAACCGCCCTTCTCCCGGGAAATCCAACGGGAACCGATCCCGAATCGGTTCCACATGCCTCAGGTGGATCTCTACGATGGGACCACCGACCCCTCGGACCACCTGGAGAGCTATAAGGCTCTCATGAGGGCCCAGTGGGTGACGGACGCCCTCTTATGCATTGCCTTCTTGGCCACCCTCTGGAAGGCTGCTCGAGTTTGGTTCACCCGCCTCGAGCTAGAGTCTATCAGCTCCTTCCATCAGCTGGAAGGAAAGTTCGTGGCACACTTTGACGCTTGCCAGAAGGTGCCAAGGGAGGTGGATAGCCTCTTCTCTATCCGCCAGCAAGACCAGGAGCTGCTGCAGGATTACGTCACCCGCTTTAAGACTGCTGCCCTGGAAATCTATAGCTTGGACGAGCCCGTCGCCATGCTGGCGTTGAAGCGAGAGCTCAAGACCTCCCGCCTGACATATTCCATGGACAAAATGCCCCCCAAGACGTACTCCGAGCTCCTCCTCCGTGTCCACAAGTACATCCGTGCTGAGGAGGTTGACCGCACCAGGCGAGAGCTAGACGGAAAGCCTCCTAAGAAGCCTGCCCCAAAGGATGTCCCTGGGACTCGGAGGCCCGAACCACCTGTAGACTTCCGACCGGGACCAAAATCAAAGAACGACCCCGTTCCGGAGCAAACCTTCACCCCCCTCCTTGCTCCAAGAACGAAGATCCTCATGGAGATCGAGGGCGAACGCTACCTCCGCAGACCACCTCCTCAGAACCCAAGGAATAGTCGTGACAAGACGAAGTACTACCAGTTTCATCGCGACCACGGCCACGACACAGAGGAGTGCCATAATTTGAAGTGGAAGATCGAGGAGCTGATCAAGAGGGGCTGCCTCAGGAAGTTCGTGAGGAGAGAGGCCCCGATGGAGGACCAGCCACTTGCGGCCTTTCCCCCCGTCCCTGTAGTTGACAACCGCCCTACGGAGAAACTTGTGGGCATGATCTCTTGGGGGATAGGGCGTGCGTCGAAGAGAGCCCAGGAGGAGGGAGACATGGAAAATTTACTCCCCTTTGAAAAGGGGAATGACAGTAGAAATATAAACAATGATGCAGTGGTGGTCGAGATGACCATCGCCAAGCATCCTGTACATCGTATTATGGTGGATAGTGGGAGCTCTACTGACGTACTTTTTTATGATGCTTTCTCCCGGATGAATTTATCTGATGATCGGCTAAGGCTAGTGCACACCCCTCTCGTGGGCTTCACTGGAGATTCCATGGTGGTCGCAGGGGAGATCACTCTCCCTGTTACCGTCAGATCCCCACCCTGGCAGAGCACGGTCATGGTGACCTTTACCATCGTCCGACTCCCATCACCTTACAATACTATCCTGAGTCATCCAGGGCTCAACCAACTGGACGTGGTCATCTCTACCAAAAGGTTGCTAGTGCAGTTCCCTACCGCCTTTGGGGTGGGAGAAATGAGGGGGACGGCCCAACATGTCCTGCAATGCTTACAGGCTATCCCGGGGGCCCGAAGTGCCGAGCTCGACTCCGACATCGACGACCGCGACCAGAGAGTGCAAGATCCCAGGGGAGGCCCTGTAGAGTACTTATTGATGTACCCCCTTAGCTCAGACCCTCAGAAGAAAGTGCATATAGGAGCCCAACTCCTGGAGGACGAACGAGCCCGCCTGCTAGATTTCCTCCGGACAAATGCGGATGTGTTCGCCTGGTCTGCTGCAGATATGCTAGGTATTCCCTCGGAGGTTATCACCTACCAACTGAAGATTGATCTGAGATGCCACCCGATCTGCCAAAAGAAGAGAAGTTTCATCGCAAAGAGGCAGAAGGCAATCAATGAAGAAGTGGAAAAGCTCCCCACCGCCGGCTTTATACGAGAAGTGCAATATTCTAGTTGGCTGGCGAATGTGGTAATGGTGAAGAAGAACAACGGCAAGTAGAGGATCTGTATGGATTACACCGACCTCAACCGAGCATGCCCGAAGGACAGCTTCCCGTTTCCTAAGATCGACCAGCTCGTGGACACCACCTAGGGACATCGCCTCCTCTTTTTCATAGACGCTTTCTCCGAGTACAATCAGATCCAAATGCACCCGGAGGATGAGGAGCACATCGCCTTCATCACCGATCGCGAGACCTACTGCTACAAGATGATGCCGTTCGGCCTCAAGAATGTGGGTGCCACGTACCAACGTTTGGTCAACAAGATCTTCAAAGACCAAATTGGCCACAACATGCAGGTGTACGTGGACGACATGCTGGTGATGAGCAAGCTAACTTCGGACCACGTCGGTGACCTAACAGAAACCTTCAATAACCTTCGCCTTCACCAAATGAAGTTGAACCCGGCGAAGTATGCTTTCGGCATATCGGCGGGGAAGTTCCTCGGCTTCATGGTAACCCAAAGAGGGATAGAAGCCAACCCGGAGAAGGTTCAGGCGATCCTAGACATGGAGCAGCCCATCTCCAAGAAGCAAGTGCACCGACTTACCGGCCGGATAGCTGCCTTGAGCCGGTTTATCTCGAGGTCCGCTGACCGCTGCCAACCCTTCTTCAAGGCACTAAGGAAGATGCACGACTTCACCATGACGAAGGAGTGCCAGGAGGCATTTGAAGAGCTGAAGAAGACATTGGCATTGCCGCCACTGCTCTCCCGGCCAGAGGAAGGAGAAGAGCTCCTTCTATACTTAGCGGTCACTCCGGAGGCCGTCAGCTCGATCCTGGTCTGGACGGATGACAAAGGGATCCAGAGGCTGGTGTATTACATGAGCAAACTTCTCCGTGATGCGGAGCTCATGTATTCTCAGTTTAAGAAACTAATTTTTGCACTAATCGTGTCCGTCCAGCGCCTCAGGCCTAATTTTAAAGCACACCCCATCACGGTCCTAACGGATCAACCCCTAAAAGCGGTGCTAAGCCGACCCGACACGTCCGGACACCTGGCGAAGTGGGCGCTGAAGCTCAGCGAATTCGACATCTCCTACCGGTCGAGGTCGGCCATGAAGGCACAGGTACTCACTGATTTTTTAGTTAAGTGTGCAGGCCTAGGTGAGGGGCCGGAAGAGAGTCCCGAGGACCGATAGCCAGAGCCTAGACCGGAGGAGGACATCTGGATCCTTCATGTGGACGGAGCTTCAAACTCCGATGGGAGTGGAGCTGGACTCATCCTCACCAACAGCGAGGGAGTTGTTGCCGACTGTGCACTCCGCTTCCAGTTCGCTCCGCTTCCAGTTCGCCGCCATCAATAACCAGGTGGAGTACGAAGCGCTCCTCGCGGGGCTGAGAGTCTCCCTCGAGCTGGGTGTGGCCAGCCTCAGGGTTTTTACCGACTAGCAGCTGGTAGCCGGGCAGGTCTCGGGAGAGTATGAAGTGCGAGACCCCCAAATGGCGAAGTACCTGGAGCTCGTGCGAGCAAGCGCGGCAGGTTTTAGGCGCTTCAGCATCTCCCACATCCCGCGCGGGAAAAACGCTCGCGTAAATGCCCTCTCTTGCCTGGCAACCCTGCCGGACTCGTCATTAGGCCGCTCTTACATCGAGCACCTTCAAGCCCCGAGCTATGAGACACCTAGGGAGGTCTAGCAGGTCACCCCGGAGCCCAGTTGGATGGACAAGTACATCGAGTACATCACCAACGGCACCTTACCGGAAGATCTCGCGATGGCCGGCCTCATTAAAAGGAAGGCCGCATGATTCATGTTGATGGACGGGCTACTATACCGGAGGTCCTACTCCTACCTGCTCCTCAAATGCCTGAGACCCACCGAGGCCGCACTCATGCTTCAGGAGATCCACGAGGGCATCTATGGGAACCATGTGGGGGACAGGACACTGGCGTACAAGGCCTTCCATCAAGGCTACTTCTGGGAGACGATGAGAGAAGATGCGGCTAACTTTGTCAAGAGGTGTGATCGATGTCAGCGGCACGCTGTCATACAGCGCCAGCCTGCCACGCCACTCTTCCAACTCTCCGCCCCCTGGTCGTTTGCTCAGTGGGGCATGGATCTCCTCGGACCCTTTCCCCTTGCGTCCGGGCAGCGAAAGTTCTTGATTGTGGCTATCGACTACTTCACGAAGTGGGTCAAGGCCGAGCCGTTAGCCCGGATCACAGAGGCGAATGTCACCAAGTTCTTCTAGAAGTCAATTATCTGCCGCTTCGGCTTGCTCCATACCATCATCACCGACAACGGACGCCAGTTCGACTATTGAAAGTTCGAGGAGTTTTGCAACGACCTCAGGATTCGTCATTGCTTCACCTCGGTGGTGCATCCTCAGACCAATGGAGAAGCCGAGGTGACAAACAGAACCATCTTGCAAGGCCTTCGAACAAGACTGGACCAAGCCAAGGGAAGATGGGCGGAGAAGCTTCCAAGCATCCTATGGGCGTACCATACCACCCCAAGGATGGCCACGGACGAAACCCCCTTCAACCTCGTCTTCGGTGCAGAAGCAGTTATTCCAATAGAGCTCAGCCTGCCGACCTTGCATATAGAGCAATAAGATGAGGCTGAGAACCTGGCGTGGCTGCTACTGAACCTGGATATCCTTGAAAAAATGTGGGACAGGGCCCGAGTTCGAATGACGGCTTACCGGCAACGAGTGACCAGATACTACAATTCCAGGGTGCGGCCGAAATCCTTCCGCACGGGAGATTTAATGCTGCACCGTGCAGAGGCTTCCTAGCCACGGGAGTGCGGCAAGCTCTCCCCAAATTGGGAGGGCCCTTACAGGGTGGCCGAAGCACTCCCCCACGGAGCTTATTACCAGGAGGAGCTCGGCGGATCCCGGTTTTCGTGGACTTGGAATGCCTCGAACTTGAGGATGTACTACCAATAATGTAAGACCTTTAAAACTTTAATAATGAGATTCTTTTATATGCAACGCCCGCTCTCCTCTCGTAGGACCGTCGCCATGCAGTTTTAAGTTTGGCAAGCGAGGACAAGGCGGGAAGCCCACGAACAGCCTGTAAAGATGCAAAGTCTCAGGCCTTGGCACGAAAGATCTCACGGAAGCCGGCTCTTCCACAAAAATCCCGAAGTTCAATCCAAAGTGCCACACAAAATTAAATTCCAGCATGCGGCCCCGGAGTTCAGTCCGAAAGAAGTTCTGGAGGCTTAAGTCCCGATCCCACTAATCCCGGAGTTCAGCCCGGAAGGTCGCGCAAGGCTCAACTCCTGCCTGCGACCCCGGGGTTCAGTTCGGAAGTTCGCACGGAACCCAATTTCAGAGCAAAGTCCCGGACTCCGATCTGGAAGGTGGAGCAGAATCCAGTTCCCCCACAAGATCCCGGAGTTCAGCCTGGAACACCCCACGGGATTCAGTTCCGATGGTTGGCCCCGGGGTTCAGTCCGGAGGATGCAAAAAAAAAAAAAAAAGAAGAGAGGGAGACAAATTAGAATGATTAAAAAAGGATCTTCATTTCTATTAAAGGGTTTTCTTACAAAAAGGGGGCCCCTACAGACCGGGAGACCCAAAGAAACGGAAAGGAAAACTTATACTAGAAACATAAAAAAGGAGACCCCGAGGTCACTTCGTCGCAGGTGTGTCCTCCTTCGGCTGGGGGGCACCTTCGCCACAGGGGGCGTCGTCAGAAGGCCGCGTGGAAGCCTCCACGTCGGTACCCTCTGCCACTGGATCTCCCTCGCCGGGCTGCTCCCTTCGACCGCCCAAGATGACCCTGTTGAGATCGAGCTCGAGGAAGAAGGAGCCCACTTTCTCCCGGCACATCTGGAAGCCCTTCAGGAAGGAGTCGACCGCCGCCTCGTGCAACTCCCCACTGAACTCCTCGGATGCCCGGAATTTTTGCACAGCCTCCTGCGTCTCCTTCCGGGAAGCCTCCAGCAGCCCATTGATGTAGGAGTTCTTCTCCTTGGCCACACTCAGTTCCTTCAGGACCTTCTCGACCCAGCGCTCTAGTGACCGGGACTGGGCCCTGAGACGTGATATCTCCACCATGTCGCCCTCGGCACGATGTTGGCTCGAGATCCTCTCCTCAAACAGAGAGGTCTCGAGCTCCCTCACGCGCCCCTCGGCGTGACCCAAGTCCTCCCGGAGGGCCTGGTTGCTCCCCCGTAGCTCATAACCTTTCTCCATCAGGTCCTTCACATCGGCCACGAGCTTGCTGAGCCTCTTCTCCTTGTCGGCTTCTTTCTTCGCCGAGCTAGAGAGGAAGTTCCTCAGCAGCAGTACGTCAGTCCCGATCTGTGTCAGAGAGAAAATGAGATGTTAGGGAGACCCAATTGGAACATTTAAAAGAGAGAGAGCTCGGAACTTACCATGAAGAGCAATGGGAGGATCCCGAGTAGCGCATTAGCGTAGTCCCGGCCGCCCCTCAAGTGACGGTCCTGGGGCATACAGGCGAACTCCATCATCCTTTTTACGAGCCCTTGATCGCGAATGACGGAGGAGCTGGTGTTAAGCCCCGACGGTGGAGGATGGACGTCAGGGGCAGGCGGAGCGGCTGTCCCTCCACTGGGCGATGCGGCCATCGGTGGGGCTACTATCGCCCTGGTGGCCACCGTAGGGACGACCAGCGCGGTGGCTGGACCAAGCTCCGCCCAAGAAGTTTCCGGCCTCCCCTCTCCCTCAGCCCTGTCGAGCTCGACGACGGGCACGTCAGGTGCATGGGACTGGGGCGGTCCGGGGGCAGGGCCCGTCGCTCCGGGGCCAGTAGGAGCTAGGGTAAGCCTGGGCCCCTGACTCGCCTCGGTGCGAGCCTTCTTTGATGGAGCCTCTTGGGCCCCTTCGACAGTGCGCCTCTTCCAGGCACCCTCCATCAGTCTCTCAACGAAGAACTTCATCCCTGGAGAAGGAAAATGATCAGGTCATTTCAAAAAAAAAAGAAAGAGAAAAAAAGAGAAAAGGGCAAAGGAGGAGGAAGAGGACCCTGAGTCTCATCCAACGCCCGAATTAGACTGATTCCTGCCTCGAATAAATTCTACTCTGAGAGCAGGACCTCGAGGGCAGGGACCACGTCACCCAACATCTGAGCGTAAACCTCCTGGTCTGCCAGCTCAACTTGGGAGTTCCGGTTCGGGGACCGGTCTGGCTCGCTCCAGGCCCAGTCGACATCCTGGACTGAGGCAAAGAAGAAATGGTTCTTCCACCCCTTGATCGACATGGGGAGGTCAAACTGAAGGCACCTAGGCCGGGAAGAAAGGTACCACCAGCCATCATCGGTGAAGTAGCATTTCAGGGTAAAGAGGGCCCTGAACAGCGAGAAGCGGGCAACGAACCCATGAAAGTGACAGAAGATGATGAAGGTGAAGATGACTCGGATGGCATTGGGAGCCAATTGGGCCAGGACCAGATGGAAGTGGCTGAGAAAGGAGAGAAAAAATGGATGAAGGAGAAAACGAAGACCCTCGACAAGGAAGTCCTCGTAGAAAGCAATCCTCCCTGGTCCGCTCGAGGTTACTCGGTCCATCGGACCTGGGAGCAAAAGCTGAATTGAATCCAGGATCCCATACGTATCCCGAATCTAAGAGAGATCATCTCCGGTCATCGTCGAGACGTAGCCGGAGGGACCAGAAGAGGAGGTCTCTGCCATCGGAGGAGGAAGGGCAGAGATGGGACGTGCAGAAACAACAGGGAAAGACCTAGGACCCATAGGGATGCCTATGGTCATAGTCCCTAGCCGCAGTTGCCTCAGGACCTCAACTAGAATCTCTTCCCCCTCTGAGGAGGAAAGCGATGGAGTCCTCAACTGGGAAGGACCGACCTCATCCGGATTGGAAGAGGAATGACGGTGACGGGCCATCAGGGAGAAGAAACGAGAAAGAGACAGATTCGAGGTGACGCGGAATCGAAAGGTAGAAGAGGAAGAGAAGGCATCGCAAGCACTCACCAGGATGTTTTGTACCGAAGGAATGGCGACCCTAGGGGTGAAGAAAGATCACTGCAACCGCCGGTGATGTGTGAGAAAGGCAAGAGGTCTCGTTTCCGGAAAGTTCCCTCCTTTTCAAACTCAATCAACAGCGACAGTACGTCTCTTTCTGGCCAGAGCCATCAGATGACCGCCACGTGGGGACACGCCCGACATCGATACTTCGGTTCGATAGAAGCTGCCTCGAGTTCGGAACAGTGCATTAATGACCCGTCAGGCGCGTGGACGTGGCGGCCACTGACTGGGCCTCGGGCACGATGGACGTAGCGGCGGGATCATGGCAATTATGGTGCAGGATTTACCTCTTTCCATGTTATCTCTACATTAACTCCCCATGCCCCAAACCGCGACACTCCGATGGGACTTGGGGATGGGGAGCAACTGATATGGCAACATCGATGACGTGGAGTGTATGTCAGATCCAGCTGGATGCTGGCAATGCAGCCCCCGATCCGGCCCCCGGTCCGGCCATCGGTCCAGGTATCGGTTCGGCCACCAGGGTCCGATTGCCGGTCTGAATGCCAGGATTCTATCACCGGTCTAGCCCCAGTCATGCCACAGATCCGATCGCTGGTCCGATCGTCGGGGTCCTGCCATCGCTCCTGAGCAAGGAATCGGACTGACACCGGGCTGTCGACCGAACTGGTACCGGGCTGGCAACCAAATAGTATCGACAAGGTGATTATTTTTTATTTTTTTAATTTTTAAATTTTTTTATAGTATATTATAAAAATTATAATATATTTATTATATTTTAGAATATAAAATAATTATTATAATATAAAATATATTATAATATATTATTATAATATCTTTTAATTAATGTTATTTTCAATTAATGTTATTTTTATATTAATTTATTATTAATTTTAAATTAATATTATTTTTATGTAGTTAATTAATGCTATTTCTAATTAATATTATTTCAAAATAATATAATAATTAATATTACCAAAAAATAATATATAAAATTTTAATTAATACTAATTTTTTTATTATTTATTTATTTAAAATTAAAATTTATTAATTTCATTTAAAAATAACAATAATATTTATAAAATTAGAAAGAAAAAAAATTTTGTTTGAATTCGTCTTTCCGAAAAATGAATTCAATGTCACATCAAATTAAATTCACATCACATCAAATTTAAAATTAAATTAAAAAAAAATAACGATGGGTTATATGGAATTCGTCTTTTCAAAAGACAAAGTTGGGTTCGTCTTTTGAAAAGATAAATTCAGGTGCCCCATCCCTGCCACGTCGACCGAAATCACCTATTTCGGTAAATATACCCAGAATCACCTATTTCGGTAATTTTTTATTAAAAAAATATTATTTAAAAAAAAAATTCATCCAACCCCCCATACACACACACACTATCACGTGCGCCACCGGCAACGGCGATCTTTTGGACACTTGACTTAGAAAAACGGACCCACTGGCTGGTCTAACCCATGCGGACTGACTAGCCGCCCTTGGGCCAAGTAACAGTTCCATTGACATCGGCCACGTTAAAATCCCGCCTCATGGATTGTCACTAACTTCCTGCTTGGACCAACTAGCCATCCAGGCAGTCCACCTAGCTAAAACCATGGCGAGATCCATCCCCTTATTCAAGGTCTGCGATGCCCAGGTAGTCATTTGTCCATTCATTTATAGCTGGTCCAAGTACGAGTAGTGACAGATAAAATTCCAATGGCTTCTAACACAGCAATAAAAAAATCTTAGTGATGAGAATCCCAGGAAACAAGATCCTATCATCTTAGCCGAATCTATTATATTTGTCAGAGTTGGACACATTTTCTAACGACATTATGTTACACCATATATATATATATATATATATATATATATATATATATATATATATATATATATATATATATATATATATATATATATATATATATAGGTAAGAGGGACATCCGGCAAGGTATGCACTTAAACGTTCCCACATGTTCTTGCTCTCATACTTACCATATTACCACAGGCTTCCGGTCCTAATTGCCGTAGCCTCATGTTTTCTGATCACTGACTTGAGCATCGGAGTGTCCTCACCCGTAATCCCGGCCCAGGGATCTTTTACGGGTCATCAGAGTAGGGCAATTCTAGAAAACCCTCAGTCCTTACCGGAGAAGACAAGTGTGTTCTTACTCCACTAGAGCTTTATGATAGGTGAATAGACACCAATAGATTGGCGTGCCAGGTAGAGGGCTCAACAGCAACGCAACTCTAAAAATAGAAGTATGGCGAGCATCCCCTCGTCAAAGCTTGAAGTCATGGTGATCACGCATGCGCAAGATGCTTCCACTAGCCATACCGGGACCCATTGCACCATGATGATTGGCGCAACTAGGAGGTGAAGCCTCTTCTCTACCACTCCCATCACTGTCGAACTAGTAGGACTAGCTTGCTATCCTTACGCAGCAAGTCCAAATACTGGTGGCAATAGTTCAAGGGCTGCAATAGCACTCCATGGCAATACAGTAACAATCGGGGACCTCTATTGCCCCCATTGTTGCAACTCATGCCAATCATCAATCTCTACATCAACACACTCCTCGTCGATGATCTCCATCACCTCGACCGGCGAGCCATCATGTTTCCCAGGAGAGATCTCGCCACCACCATACTATTTACTGGTCACGGTCCCTTACACAACAGCATGTCGACCCTACACACCAAGAGCGGCAATCAGGAAAAGGATCGAAGCATGAGCACCCCCAATCCTCTATTTCAATCCCTAATTCTTCTGAAGAGGGGTCCACTAATGAGGCAATCCGAAGCCTAGCTAAATGATGCATAGATGAATACGATCGCAAGCTAGATGACCTCAATCACTAGTTTGATGATCTGCAGGGTAGAAATTAGGAGCAACCGAGTTACATCACCCATCCCCCGCTTACCCACCAAGTTCTACAGGAACCGATCCCTAATCGGTTCGGAATGCCCTAATTGGATCTATATAATAGCACCACCAATCTACTGGACCTTCTCAAGAGCTACTAGACTTTCATGCAAGTTCAGGGCACCCCCGATGCCCTCTTTTGCATTGCCTTCTAGCTATGTTGTGCAAGGTGGCTCGAGCTTGGTACTCTTGGCTCGAACCGAGGAGTATAGACTCCTTCAAATAGCTGAAAGAGAAATTTGTGGCTCACTTTGACACCTGCCAGAAGATGCCACGCGATGTTAACGGTCTCTTCGCTATCTGGCAACAAGATGGAGAATCCCTCTGGGATTGTGGCCCAATTCAAGTCGATCATGATGGAGGTATACAACTTAGACGAACCTGTAACCATGTTGGCCATGAAGAGATGGCTCTGTCTTTCCCACTTCACCTACTCCCTTAATAAGAAGCCTCCAAAGTCCTACTCCGAGCTGCTGATTATCGCACAGAAGTATATCCGCATGGAGGATGAGGATTCTACCTAGAAGGAGATGGTTAGGAGACTCAGAAAGAAGCAAGCTCGAAGAGAGCCAGGTGGAGCCCGAGCAAAGAAGCCTGACTCATCACGCCAGCCAAACTCTAAGCCCAAAAACTTTGGCGATAAAGACACCAAGTACACTCCCCTTATCACCTCCAGAATAAAAAATCCAACAAAAATCAATAGCAAGAAATATCTCAAAAGGCCTTATTCGCAGAGATTGTTGGCCCCCTACAACTAGTCCAAATACTATTAGTTCCACTAAGATTATGGCAGAACTGCCACCATCTAAAGAAAGAAATTGAAAATGTTGATCTAGCGAGGCTACCTCAGAAAATATGTCCATAGAGGAGTTTAGCCTGCTACCCAAAATCTTAGCCAGCAGCTACCTTAGGCCAAGATCGATAATGTACCAACTAAAAGGCTAGTCAACATGATATCCTAAGGAGCAACGCACCCCAAAGAGGCCAAGGGGAGAAAGGGATGATGATTATGTAATTCCTTTTTCTAGTAGGGAGCTAGTCGAGGTCCATAACCCCAATAATGATACTATCATCATATCTGTGATGATAGCAAAATAACCTGCAAAAAGAATCTTAGTTGACAGTGGAAGCTTGGCTGATATCCTTTCTTATGATACTTTTGTTCAGATAAATCTACCTTTGAGCCATCTCAAACTTGTCTTTGTACCTTTAGTTGGCTTCACCGGTGCCTTGGCTAGAGTCAAAGGTGAGATAACTCTCCCCATCATCGTAGGGACATCCCCTCGCCAAAGCACCATTTTCATGACCTTCACAGTGGTCCACCTGCACTCGGTATACAACGCAAACCTAGGTCGACCCAGGCTAAATCTGCTGGATGTAGTTGTTTCAACAAAGCACCTTCTCGCCCATTTCCCAACTAGGAGCAGAGTCAGGGAGATGCATGGCAACTAGCAACTAGCTAGGTAGTGTTTTCATATAGCATTAAAATTACAGAATACGAGCGGAGTGCTGACTATGGAACATCTGGATTAAAGAGAACCAGAGAAAAGAGGAGAGCTAACCAAGCAACTACTCTCCTTCCCATTAGGAGAGGACCCATTGAAGTCAATTCAAGTCAGAGCCCTTCTACCTGAAAAGAAAAGGAATCGATTATTTGATTTTCTGTAAGCTAATTCGAACATTTTCACCTGGTTGGCATTATATATATCGGGAATCCCTTCGGAGGTGATAACTCACAAACTGAATATCAATCCCGAGTATAAGCCTATTTAGCAAAAAAAGAGGAGCTTCGTACCCGAGAGGCAAAGAGCCATTGATGAAGGGATTGACAAACTCCTTGCCGCTGGATTTATTAGAGAAGCCCATTATCCCAAATGACTTGCCAATGTCATAATGGTTAAGAAGGCCAATAGGAAGTGGGGGATCTATATTGATTATATAGACTCAATAAGGCATATCCAAAAGATAGCTTTTCGCTATCTAAGATAGACTAGCTAGTCAATGCGACATCCAGACATAGGCTACTTAGTTTCATGGATGCATTTTTAAGCTATAATCAAATTCAAATGGCCCTTGCAGATAAAGAAAATATCTTCATCTACTGCTACTAAGTCATGCCTTTCCATTTAAAAATTACAGGGGCTACTTACCAGCGACTAGTTAACAAGATATTTAAAGACCTTGCCAATTGGCTGGCCAATTTTGCCAATTTCACTGCTTTCTTAGAGCAGGAAACAAACCTTGCCAATTGGCTAGCCAATTTTGTCCATCTCACTTGAGGGGGCTGCACGTGGTCCAGTGATCATCCATCTATCATGTATCCATTTCAGGTTGATGAGAGAGGTGTAGTTCGCAATATATGCTTTTTAAAAGAAAAAAAAAAAATCCTTTTGGGTTCAACCCCTTTTCTCCTTTAAAGAAGAAGAGGAGAAAGAGGAGGGAGCAAAGCTCAAAAATTTTCCCCGCATTTTCATGTACAGCTTTGACTAAGTTCAAAATATGTGACTGTTAACCATCATATCTCAATCTCATGATTGTAATGTTTAAAGCTAATATATGTTCAGATGTTAATTTAAAACTTACCAATTGAGATTAGTCCTTGTATATAAACAAAAATTTTCAGGCTCACTCAATGGCAGACTGGATAGTCTCCTTTGTTGCAAATCATTTAGATCTGTATTGTAGACTGACCTGAAAATATCCCAAGATCTTTCTAGGATATTATTTCTATGATATTATTCTTATTATTCTCTCCGACTCTCTGGGATGTATTCCTAGTAGACTTCTTAATTGAATACACCGATTTACTAAAAAAAAAAAAAATACAAGCTCCCCTATTTCCATTGGCGGTCAGTCTATATAAACGAGCCACTTGAGAACATCCAAAGCACATTTTGGAACTAATTGAGCTAAGCTTGGGCTTGGCTCACCCAGAGGAGCAGGAGCTTGTGCTTACCCTGCCTAAGGAGGTATTTTTTGCGAACACACACATATCAATACGTGTTCAGCAACACTTTTAGCCATGTTAAAACATAATCCAGCCGACAAAATTCCCACTAATCCTCTTTAAAGTTGATAGAGCATTTACATAAATTTGGATTGGTTTTTAAATTATAAACAGGTAAACAGCAATTTGTAGCATCCATAAATATCAGAACGACTGCAGAAAGGAAATTTCCAGTGGTGTATATAGACATGCAAGTTCAGAAATACATGAAAGCAAAAACGTCAGTTTAAGGGGGTTCCTCTTGTGTCTCCACGCAGCGAACACGCAAACAAAGGATTTAAAAAAAATCAAAAAAGCGAAGGAAAAGATTCTGTCAGATACCTTGAGCATACTCACATCCAACATTAGTTATCCTTTCCATATAGAAACAGCAACCTGCATCCAACAATCTATTCAGCTAGAATCAAACATGAGCTGGACCAAATAGGTAATCAGATACACAATCCAGAAGTTTCTTGCCGAATGCATAAATTTCAGACACAAAAAATTAACCAAAGTTTACAGGTTCTAATTCATGAGAATATTTATCTTGGCATGACCAATCTGAAAGGGAAACGAAGTTTAAATCCTTCACTCTATCAAGTCCAACAATTCTAAAGAGTGTGCGATGGTTTTAAGACAATTTGCAAAAATAGTCCTTAGTCCATGTCCAAAGCAGTCTAGTGCATAGAGTTAGAATTTTTGAATGACAACTGAATTGGCGAGCCCTGCTTCCTCAATTGTCTTGGTATCATCAGTAAGCTGCTTGGGCGGAAAACCAACAGTCTGTAGCTGGTAGTTTCTTGCTGCTCCAGGTCTCGATGCATCGATGAATGCCCGAATATCACCTATTGTATGGTGAGTATTGAAACGTGCAACCATTCGAGTGCCATCTACCAACCTTAGCTGAATAGAGGTGGATGGCAAGGAAACATCAACTGAAAGGCCAGCAGATGGGGAAGGAATGGTACTGGAGGTAGGAGCAGCAACTGCAGGCTCGGAGACTGGATCATTTGACAATACACTGCCTAGAGTTCTTCCTACACCTTGAAATGGAGTAAGACGTCTTGCAGGTTCCTGCCAACAGGAAAGGAAGATTATGACCATGAGATATCACAGGTAGTGACAGAATAGTGGCGATCAAAGTTTAAGTTGGTAGGTGGACCCACAGGACACTTTTCTTCCCTCCTTACAAGATTGACATGAACTGATGTCCTCCTATCTGCTGGTTCAAGCTCTTTAGGGCATTCAGACTTCCTGATGCTCTGCACAAAAGAAACAATATAGCTTGTAAAGCCTGAGGTTGATTTAAGGTGATAGAAATGAAACATAACCGATTCTTATTTAAGGAATGAAGTAGTTTGTGTTTTGGTGCCTCCATACTGGACTTGAAAGGAAGTAATTGCAGTAGATTTTTCATAAGAAACCCCTTTAGCAATTAAGAAAAATCAGGAACGACATCATGCAACTAACAGACATGACTTTTCTTGCCACCACATTTTGCCAAAGCTAAATAAGTTGAGTGTTGGAATACTTGCAACTGCAACGGACAATGAATCCTCCTTTACCTGGAGGCAATCTGGGTCCAGCAACAATTAGAACCCGGACAGCTAGTTCGGCCTACCCAAGCCAAAAGCATTTTAGATATGCCTAAGCTTGAATTTTATGCCTGGCAGACCGGGCCAGGCTTGAAATATGACCCGACCAGTTAAAATGGGACAAGATTAGGTTTAGTTCAAGCCTGGCGCAGCTCTTATATAATATATACTTATTATCTTAGGAATCCAGTTTTGGTAACTAAAAAAGATATTAACAGCTCTCTTCCATGCACCAACACTCCTCATAAACAACCATAAACACAAGTTCATGGGCCTTGCCAATCCATTTCGAATATTTAATCTTTGTAAGTTCTTTTTCAATTTTTAAAATTGAAAAAAAGGGTCTACGAAGCTTTCGAAAGCCCGAGTACCAAACCCGGGACTAGAAACTAGGCTCAAAGGCCAGGCCAGGCTGGGCCCGGACCTGACTAATTTTAGTTATACATTTGGTTGAGCCTGGTCTGAACCCAGCCCAGCCCAGCTATTGAACAGATCTAGCAACACTATAACAATTGAAAGTTGGTGACATTATTGGAATGGAGATCAAATTAACCATAATAAGCAAGCTCTGTCACAGATATTTGGACTTTATTTAATGTGTACATCTTTGTCATATGGCCCTATCAAAAATCAACTCCAGGCTTCAGCTTAAGCTTTCTTCTCTATTTTTTTGAAAAAAAGGGGTCTTGAAACCAAGATAATAGCCAATACATTCAATAATATCAAAGATATAACTAAAAGATAGCCTTTGATCTGAAGAATTTTGCTATTAAGAATAAAAGCTAGAATTACCACTCTCAAACCTCTCCATGGCTAACCTAGCAAATTGCTTCATCGCATCAAAATTACCGTGCCACAAAATATGGTATTATAAAGCATTCAAAGTTCATTCTCTTCACCTGATGCTAATCAATTTTCCATTTTCATTTCAATTCTTTAATAAGCAAAATGAATGGGTATGGACCGGGCGCAATCATTCCAGAAATCATGCACCACAGATCCCACTGAAGAATAGGCATGGACCCTTCATAAGAAATAGACAAAACAGGATCTGGTCATAACATATCATGAAAGATAGGACTGGCCTTAAAGCCAAAAAATAATAAAAAATTATAAAGAAAAGAAAAAAAGAAAAACAGAAAGGCCAATAGGAAACTGCTGCTACAGAGGAATACGAAGAAGGCACTTCTTCAAGGGCCCAAATTAGCTGTGCCACTGCTCTGAGATAATATAACTTCTAAAAAAAATTACTTAAAATAGATAAAATCAGTTAGGATTAAGTTTAACTTGCCTAGAAACTCTTATAATTCTGATTTTGTTTTCAGAAATTCTAACATTTTCATCAGGCATGAAGTTCTTCCCAGCCCTTAATCTGTTACACATGGAAGCCTGGGCTACAAGGGAGGTGCTGCAAATGGCTGTAAATAAGGGTTTTAATATGTGGATGCTATTCAACTTCCACAGCATTTTGAAGAATACAAGATCACATATCTACAGAGAAGCCAATGTTGTTGCTGATTGCAAAAAACAGAGAAAGAAAGAGAGCTGCAAATCTGAATTGAACATGTATGTTTCCTGTTGATGTTGCACATTTTATGTATTTTGATATGGCACAAAGAACTGATTGCCTTAAATAGTGGTTGTAGTTAACACCCTTTTAATTTAAAAATGGGAAGATCACATTCACTGAACTTTCAGCCATTTAAATAGGCACCCCACTCTCCTTTATAAGGTTTCAATTAGCCCCTCTAACTTTTAAATTAAGTCAATCTAGAGAGCGCGAGAGAGAGTCGACTTAGAAAGTAATCCCACTTTACTATCCTTCAGAAGGAATTAAGTGAGAGCCTCCTAAACAAATAAAAAGATATCTGAAATTGGTCTCCCATTTAGGGCCCCTATAGGTGCCCAAGTAGTAGAACATTCTCTACAAACTATAATTTACAAGTAGCAGACTTAAACAAAATTCTATCTACATGGATGCTAAACAAAATACAAAACTTGAATAACATTGGGCATAGATTGCAGAATAATCCAGCTCAAAACCGCTTCTGCAATCAAATATAACATTAGGTTTTAATCAAGGTTTGTCATACCACCTGGTATGGGGCATACCATACCTTCGTACTGTACCGAATCACATACCAATACTAGGATGATACCAGTATAGGATCTGATACCAAGACTGTGAACCTTGGTTAAAATACACTTGAGGCCAAAAAGGAACTTGTTGTACTGTGATAGTCATTTGAAGAAAACATTTATTAAAGTTAACCATCCCTACCCTTCCAAGTGTAGCAGTAAGTAATCTTCAATTTAATATTACAAATATTATATACAAATGAAATGACTTAATTAGTAAAACCCCATCCATACATTAAGACAAGAATTATTAAGGACAATCAAGGGGGGGCAACTGGAGCCAAGAACTTTTCCTATTTACATCTGAACAACTGAATTTCATATGTCAACAACAACGAGTATCCTACCAGACCAACTCTCAACACATCAAAATAAGTGGTCTTAACGACGATCACCAAGATTGTGAATAAATATTGCGAATCATTTGCTGACTTCATCTTTGGGGAGGAGGGGGGTGCAGTTAGATCCAAGGGCTATCCTATTCACATTTCAACAACTGCATCTCCATATCATTCACAACAAGAATCCTACAGAACCAACTTTAACACATCAACACAAACCTTAATGACAATCAAGCTACTAAGTTTGTCAGCAAATTATGCGAACCATTTACAAATGCCTATTTCCTTCAGATTTGATTCAACCAGCCTCATCAATAAAATCATCTAGAGCAAGTGCTGTAAAAAAGTTGGTTCCATTTTTCCATCAATGCATCTGAGTTAGTGAGTTCTATCCCCACAGTTTCTTGTCTAGTAAATCTGGAAATCCCACTTTGGGCTCAGTAATCAAGCTTTCTGTTTTCAACAGAAGTGAATAACAAATAACCAAAATTCCCTAAGATCTCCGTCTTCTCCTCAAGATTGTCAAAGAATTCTCCTTCTCAGTTCAAATATAGTGCTTAGTGACACAGATTTCTTAGCCAATCTCTAAAAAGAAGAGACAAAATAGACAAGTGCTAGCCTAGGATCCAGTTGACACTCGTTTCTAATCAAAAGAAAAAAAAAAACCACAACTTATCTAAATAGAAGCAATTACTGGTAGGTGATCGATGACCAACAAACATTGTTAGCCTCAGAGCCTAGAACTTGGTCACAGCTCTACCCACAAAATTGATAACTAAAACCTTGCTGATGCAAGCAGACAAGTTGTTAATCTATTAAAACAAATCAAATTCAGTCAATCCCTCCACCAAAACAAACAATACAGAATTTGATATATCATTTTTTGGCAAGAGATGATACACCATACTCCATGTAGGATATTCATTTGTTGTCAGATTTTTTCATTGATGCCAACCATTACACTCAAACACAAGTACATTACAACTCAAATATTATTTTAAAACTCAACATTTCACACACACAAACACATGATGCTCTTGATGCATTTGGCCCCAATATGCTTCCAATGACAGATCTCAAATAAAAATCTACACCATTGATCAGGATTTGCGATGTATAAAATGCCCAGAGGCTAAGAACCATTTATTTTGGAGGCTGTTGATGAATCAAACAAGCACAAAATGAATGATGAATGGTGGCAATGTAGCCAGTGTCCAAAAGTGTATCATAGAGTATGTAATTTAAAAATTCAAACCATTGATCTCGATCTAAATATTTTAATGCATACATGAACCAAAGTTCATCTAATCCAGACATGCCTAGACTACATCTCAAACCGAAACACAATATCATACCATTGAATTTGTTCATTGTTTTATATATTCAATGCATGGGTAAAAGACCTTAAAAAATGCATGAATGTTTGTTTCTAGCTAATTTGGATGCTGTAGATCACGATCATGTGTGCTCTAAGAATCCAAGTCTTTATCCAACAAAGATTTAATGCATATATTCTGAATCAAGTTTAGGGATTTTTCCTACCTTTCTGTTACAAGGCTACATACTCCAAAGTGCAAGTTGATGATAAGTTCTCTTGCCCACATGCTATCCAGGATTTGTTATGCTGAGCCTTGCTCTCTATAATTGTTCAAAATAAATCAAAGATCTCTTTATTGGATCCACTTCTACTCCTTATTTAACACAATAATCTAATGTGAATTGATTCTCCATCATTCTACAGTCCACTCACTTCTTCTTCTTAACTAATCCTTAGAATAGAGACCCTACGGAGATTGTTATCCTTACTATTTTGCATCTAAATCTATTAAGGAACTGAAAATGAATTCATACAAAAGCTGTTTGTTTCATCCCAACAACCTGATGTGTTATATTACTGGTTATTTATGTAATTCATTAGAAGTTAATTTAAATTTGAAAATATTAACAACGAACCCATAATATTGCACGAACTAAATTTTGTTAAAAATGATCAGGGTGGGTTTATCGTGAACTTTACACAAGTAACATATATGCAACATGCAATAAGTAGCAAACAAAAATGATAAAGAATAAAAGAAGATCTTTGCGAAGGTAAGTACCAGCATAATCTAATCGCGAGTTCATTATTATAATTAAAATGGTCAGCAAGCAACAATAGATAACTTAAAAATAGAGCAACGAAACTGCTTGTCAGTCAATAAAACAATACATAAGCTAAAAGGCAAGTTAATTCTTAGCATTTACTCTGGAATGCAAACGGATGAAGAACATGCCAACATCTTGTTACCATCATCTAATAGAAATAATGACAGTACCTCTAGAAAGGATGCATTCTCAGGATCATCAAATCTCCTCAGTGGACCATCATTTACGGTGAATCCATTGGTCCAAAAATAGATAGTATGAACGACATTCTGAGGCTGTTGAGCAGAAGATGGTACTGTTTCACCTGATAGTAGTCTACCTCTCCCGGTAAAACTTCTTGAGCTTGAAGACGGTTGAGGCTCAAAAGGCCCCTGCATGGCTCCCATCCGCTTAGCTTCCTCAAAAATTGCATCCACATCTTGACCACCTTTCGAAGGATCTTGAACAAGCATTCCACTGCACAAGAATTACATTTTTAGCCCCCCTGCCCCGCCCCCCCGGCGCGCGCCGCCTCCCCCCCCCCCCCCCAACCCCCAAGAAAAAAAAAAAAAAGAACATGTTGGTAAATGAACTAACTAATCATTAAAGTATGCCAAAGATCTTCGAGCAAACACCATCGATCCAGACAAAGGGGAGAAAACTTAGAGAGATAGAGCGAGAGCATGGGACCAGTAGCCAGAAGCCTAATTCTAGGTCTCACGGACGCAGAATCCAACAAAACCCTATCCAACAAAAAACAGTCCACGATCGTTTGAATGTTCAAATTATCCCTCCTCTATCCTTTCTTACTCTCACCTATAAATCCAAATCAACAAAGATCGTCTTTTTACAGGAGAAAAAAACATTAATCCGAATCAATAAAGATCACTTGTTTATCGGTAGAAAGGGCAAGAACAATTGATACCTGATTGGAAATCAATCTAATTTTATAAACAACCATCAAATTCTCGATCAAATGCGAGCCTATTAAAGGAAGAAAAGAGCTAAAAAATAATAGTCGATTATGACCTTTTCTCGCCGCCGGTATAGTACTCCTGCGGCCCATCCGAATCGCTGTCAGATCCTGGACCAGACCGCCGGTTAAGATCCGCGAGGGTACGGATGGTCGACCGACTCCCGGAGGCCTTCGCCGCCGGCCTCTTCTCCCCCCGCGACCCCGTCGAACGGACGACCGGAACGGCGACCGGCGGCGGAACGTCGTTCTCGGGCACATAATCCTCATCGTCATGATCATCTCCGTCGGCGCCGTCTTCGTCTTCGTCTCCGCCGCCTTCGCCGTCGCGGGGTTGAGCGGGGTGGGGATCGAAGGGGGAGGATGGGGAGGTCTCATAGAAGGAGTGCATGGCCGAGTCGAGAAGCCAGTTGTGGCTCTCCAGAAAGAAGCGCGCTTCCTCCGGCGTGGCGGAGGTGATGCTGATGAACGTCTCCACCAGAGACGTCTCCTCCGCGGTGCTGCGGCTCTCCATCTCCCCCTCTCGTAGCCTAAGGGCAAGGGGATTGCTTCCACTTCTCCGGTTCCTGGATTCTATGTTCTTATTCGCACGCCAGCAAGAAAATATCTGCGATTCGGAGGGGACTCCGTGATATGCTTGGACTCAGTGGCTGGGCAGCCCATAAAACATGGGGCCACCATTGAGAAGAATGACCACGTTCACTGGCCCAACTTAATTATGTCGGCCTGTGACAGAGCCCACTTATGGTCCACTATTTGGTTCATTGTTTCATGTGTTTTAAGCTTTAGACTTATAGCTTTTAAATAACTCATGGCTCACTATTTCTTATTTAATATATTAAGTTTGATGGAGAGAAGCAACACTAGTGGTAGTCATGTCGTAATTTTGATGCAGCTAATTGAAATCAAAGTAATACTTAATAGACGGTTCATTGTTGCTTTAACCCTAAGCAAAATGTAAATTAATAATAAATTAATTTTAAATAACATTATTAAGAAAATTGATAGTAACTTTTATTTATTTCTTTTTAAGTTTTTTTATAAAACAAATCCGCTAAGGAAAAACAAGTCTTCGACAATTTTTAGATGAAAAATGTTGTCAACATAGCACCAACTAGAATATTGCCGTGATGTTCGTGCATTATTGTATTCCAATAACTTGAAAATATCAACATGATATGCAGGAGGAAAAATATATTCCTCCAAATTTAGAGCTAAATTATTATTAATTCTCAAGTCTATTTGATCTCTTAAAATAAAGTGGCATGTGCATGAAAAATATTGTTGAAATAGTAAAGCTAGTCAATAGATCTTTTGAATAGATGTTGATAATTTTTGAGAGACGTAGCTATTTGAAACCTATAAATAGCTTGATGTACAAGTTTGTTGTGTGCAAGACCATCATTGACAACATATAATAAGATTCAAGGATCAAAGGCTATTAGGATTGTCAATAGGCGATCATGATCTTTTCAACATGCATCAAATATTTCTCATTAAGTAATCTTATTATTTGACCTATCAGTATTGATAGCTTCTTTTGGATAGTTAGTTGGGACGTCGATCACAGAAAAAGACCTTCGAAAAGAAAAAGGTAAGCAAGCAAGAGCAAGCGAGAGGGGGTTGAGCAAGGGATAAAGCGCTCTGAGGCTATCGAAAAACTCACCGGAAGAGTTTCAACGGACATAGCCACCATAGCTCAAGCTCTCCTCCACCGCTACTATTCTCACTCAACTCTCTTCTTCTAAAGCAAACCTCCTCCTCCTCCAAGCATGGGTCCGATCAGGGGCCCACCTGGGAGGATCTGTTCTCCTAGATCGCCACTGACTTGATCATCGGAGTGCCCCCACTGAGATCCCCAGCCCGGGTCTCCTCTGTTTTGCAGGTCTAGACCAATCCCCACACGTGCAACTCCACCCGAAGCATAGTGATGACGCCCGCGCGGGAGGTCTCCACCAGCCACGCTGGAGACCCTCCTTCTCATGGGGGCCCATGCAGTTCAGAAAGGGAGCCCCCTTCTCCACCTTAATCGCCTCCAGCGGATATCCAGTTGGCCATGCTCGCCCAGCAGATGCAGGTTCTGACTGCGGCAATGCAACAATTGTAGCATCAACACCGGTCCCTGGCCACCCACCAATAGCCAGGGACTCCCGCGGCCCAAGCCGCTGCAACCCACGATAGCGTTCGTCCCTTCCGGGGGAGACGTTTGGGGCACGGAAGCTCGGGCGACCCTGAACTTCCAGCCTGGATCAAAGCCAAAAAACGGCCCCATCCCAGAAGAAAGATACACACCGTCCTCGTCCCGAGGTCGAAGATCCTCATGAAAATTGAGGGCGAGCGTTACTTACACCGCTCTCCCCCGCTGAGGCCATCCAACGATCGCGACAAAATGAAGTGCTACCAATTCCATCATGACCACGGTCACAACACCAAGGAATGCCTTCTCAAAAAGGAGATTGAAGACCTGATGAGAGGCTACCTCGGAAAGTTCGTGGGGGACAAGACCTCGACAAAACCTCAAACGCTTGCTGCTCTTCCTCCTGTCCCTCCAGTCAACAATCCACCCAACGAAAAGCCTGTGGGTATGATATGCTGGGGAATAGAGCGCGCTTCTAAGAGGGCCCGGGAGGGAGAGAAGTCAAAAAATGTACTCCTCTTTATGAGAGAGGAGGGATCTGGGAACCAAAATATAAATGATGATGCAGTGGTTGTTGAAATGATGATTGCTAGGCATCCTGTAAAGCAAATTATGGTCGATAGTGAAAGTTTGACTAATGTCTTTTTTTACGATGCTTTCTCCAGGATGAATTTATCATCTGCTCAATTGAAGCCCATGCAGACCCCCCTTGTCGATTTTACCGGGGATTCCATGGGAGTTAAAGGAGAGATCACTCTCCCCGTTACTGTCGGATCACCATCTCGAAGAAAACTGTCATGATGACCTTCATGATTGTTAGGCTTCCTTTGGCCTACAACGTGATCCTTGATCACCCCGGGCTCAATCTGCTCGAGCGGTCATCTCTACCAAGTGGCTGTTGGTGCAATTCCCTACCCCTTACGGCACAGGAAAGATGAGGGGGGCACCTCAGTCGATCCAACACTGTTTGCAAGTTGTCCCAGGGACCAGAACCATCGAGGAGGACCCCAGTGTCGACGACCTCGACCAAAGGGCGCAGGACCCCAAGGATGGCCCAATTGAGTGTCTATTGACGTATCCACTCAGAGCAGACCCGACAAAGATAGTGCAAATCGGGGCCCAGCTGCAAGAAGAGGAGTGGGCTGCTTGCTGAGTTTTCTCCGGACAAATATGGACGTCTTCGCCTGGACGGCGGCAAACATGCCTAGGATTCCCCCCGACGTTATCACTCATAGGTTAAGCATCGACCCAAAGTGTCGCCCTGTCCAGTAGAAGAAGAGATGCTTCACCCCGGAGAGGCAACGGGTGGTCACGAGGAGGTGGAGAAGCTCCTTGCAGCTGGCTTCGTTCGCAAAGTGCAGTATCCAAGCTGGTTGGCGAATGTGGTCATGGTCAAGAATAATAATGAAAAATGAAAAATCTGTGTGGACTACATCGACCTCAACCAAGCCTTCATGAAGGACAGCTTCCCTCTTCCGAAGAATGACCAACTGGTGGATGCCACCTCGGGGCACCGCTTGCTCTCCTTCATGGATGCATTCTCCGGGTACAATCAGATTCGACCTGAAAAATGCTGGTGCCATGTACCAACGGCTAGTCAACAGAGTCTTCAAAGACCATATCGGTCACAACATACAAGTCTATGTGGACGATATGCTCATCATGAGCAAGCCGGGCTCATACCACATCGTCAACTTGGTAGATGCCTTCCAAAATCTTTGTCTGTACCAGATGAAGCTGAATCCAGCGAAGTGTGCTTTTGGCATGGCAGTAGGAAAGTTCTTAGGCTTTATGATCACCTAGAGAGAAATAGAAGCCAACCCCGAAAAAGTTCAAGCGATTGTCGACATGGAGCACCCCACCTCGAAGAAGCAAGTCCAGCGCCTCATGGACCGGATGCTGTCCTGAGTCGGTTTATCTCACAATCTGCTGATCGCTGCTTGCCTTTCTTCAAGGCACTGTGCAAGGTGCATGACTTCACCTGGACAAAGGAGTGCAGGAAAGCCTTTGAGGAGCTGAAGAAGTTCTTAGCATCGCCACCTCTGCTCTCCAGGTCGAAGGATGGAGAGGAATTCTTGTTGTACCTGGCGATTCCCCAGGGGCCATCAGTTCGGTCTTTGTCCGCACATACGAAGATGGAGCCAAGGGACCGATGTATTATGCCAGTAAACTCCTCCGAGATGAGGAGATCAGGTACACCCATTCCGAGAAACTAATTTTTGACCTTATAATGTTTGCTCAATGCCTCAGGCCATATTTCCAAGCGCACCCGATCGTGGTCCTGACGGACCAACCATTGAGGGTCGTACTCTGCCGCCCTAATACCTCCGGGCGTTTAGCCAAGTGGGCTCTGAAACTCAGCGAGTTCGATATTACATACCAATCGAGACCATCTCAGAAGGCCCAGGTGTTGGCCGATTTCCTGGTCGAGTGTGCAGGCATGAGCGACGAGCCGGAGGAGACCCTCCCAGAGCACCGAACGGAGCCCAGGACCAAGGAGGAGACCTGGGTCCTCCACGTCGATGGCGCATCTAACTCAGGAGGGAGCAGAGCAGGCCTCATCCTTGCCAATGGTGACGAGGTTGTAGCTAAGTGCGTGCTCCATTTCTGGTTCATGGCAACCAACAACCAGGTGGAGTACGAGGTACTCCTCGCGAGACTGAGAGTCTCCCATGAACTGGGTGTGCCCAATTTGAAACTCTTCATCGACTCCCAACTGGTGGCCGGACAGGTCTCAGGAGAATTCGAAGTCCGAGATCCCCAAATGATGAAATACTTAGAGCAGGTATGCTCGACACAGCAAGCTTTTGGCACTTCAGCATCTCCCACATTCCTCATGGAGAGAATGCTCACATCGATGCCCTCTCAAGGCTTGAGACCCTGCCGGACTCATCGCTGGGGCGCACCTACATCGAGTACCTTGAAACCCCGAGTTATGAGGCCTCCGGGGAGGTCCAGCATGTCACCTCAGAATCTAGTTGGATGGACAAGTACATCATGTACATCACCAACGACATCCTGTCAGAGGACCGCACGGAGGCCGACCTCATTAAGAAGAAGGCCGCGCACTTCTTATTAATGGACGGGCAACTCTATCGCAGGTCCTACTCTATCCACTTCTGAAGTGCCTGAGACCCACGAAGGTGGCCTTCATGCTCCAAGAGATACATGAGGGCCTCTACGGGAATCACGTAGGGGGCAGGACGTTAGCATACAAAGCCCTCCGTCAAAGATATTACTGGGAGACTATGAGAGAGGACACTACCAACTTCATGAAGTGTGATCGCTGTCAGCGCCATGGCTGCATATAGTGTCAACCAGCAGCACCACTATCCCAACTCTTCGCCCCTTGGTCGTTTGCCCAGTAAAAAATGGATATTCTTGGTCCTTTTCCTCCCGTGTCCGGGCAACGCAGGTTCCTGATAGTGGCCATTGACTACTTTATCAAATGGGTAGAGACGAAGTCGCTAGCACGGATTACCAAGCCAAAGTCAGCCAATTCTTCTGGAAGTCCATTATCTATTGCTTCGAGCTCCCCCACACCATCATCATTGACAACGGACGGTAGTTCGATAATCGAGAGTTTGAGGAGTTCTACGCTGGCCTTGATATCCATCATCGCTTCATCTCGGTGGCGCACCCTTAAACCAACGGGGAGGCCGAGATGACCAACCAAACCATCCTCTAGGGACTCCAGACCAGGCTGGACCAGGCCAAGGGCAGGTGGGCTGAAAAACTCCCTAGTGTCCTTTGGGCCTACCACACAACATCCGGAATGACCATGGTTAAGACACCCTTCAACCTCATCTTCGGCTCCAAAGCCATCGTTCCGGTGGAACTTGGTGTGCCCACATTGCGGGTAGAGCAGTATGATGAAGCTGAAAACCCGGCTCACCTTCTACTCAATTTGGACCTCCTTGAGGAGACGAGAGACAAGGCCCGACTTCGGATGGTAGCCTACCGACAGCGGGTGGCCCGGTACTACAACACGCGGGTAAGGCCAAAGACCTTTCACCCAGGTGACCTGGTATTGCGGCGAGCTAAAGCCTCTCAACCTCGGGAATGTGGCAAGCTCTCTCTGAACTGGGAAGGCCCTTACAAGGTGGTCGAAGCCCTCCCACATGGAGCCTAATACCATGCCGAACTCGAGGGCGCCCAATTTCCACAAACTTGGAACGCCAACAATTTAAGGATGTACTACCAATGATGTAAAGCTTCCTCTCATTAATAAAAAAATTTCTTTTGGTGCAAAACTACCTTTGCCTTGCAAGAATACTGCTGCTCGACCGCAGGTCTAGCAGACGAAGCCAAGAAACTCCAGAAACCCCGCACCTCGAAGCCGGAAAACTCCAGAAGCCCCACACCTCGAAGCTGGGAAACTCCAGAAGCCCCGCACCTCGAAGTCAGGAAATTTCAGAAGCCCCGCACCTCGAAGCCGGGAAACTCCAGAAGCCCTGCACCTCGAAGCCGGGAAACTCCAGAAGCCTCGCACTCTATCTTTCCAAGTCCCAGCCTAGTGGGGGCATTATTCGGACTCTTCGAGTTCAGCTCCCCAGCTCGGTAGCATTCCAGGTGCTCGAAGATAGTCGCACTTGGGGTCACTCAGGCCTCCTCGAGGTGTTCGTCGGCTCCTAGCTTGGCCAGGAAGAACCCAGAACACACAATTAACTTCAAGGAGATGCATGAAGACCCATTACCACTCTTCCGACATGGTAGAAATAACCCAGAAAACTCATGACTTCTCTTCCTGACTGCTTGTTGTACCTGGAGCTCTACCAGGGAGGGATGAAAGCTTGATACCCCATGACGGAGCATCATAACAGAAGTATGCACATGGGCAAATGCAAAAAAAAAAGAGAAGAGAGAAAAGGGGTTGTTGAGGCAATCAAGAATACCAGAACAGAAGAACTCGGTGAACAGAAAAAAGACTTCATTAAAGATTGAAGGTGGGAAGTTAGACTGTTTGAAGACCCCCGACAGGCCGGGCAGTCCAGAAACAAAAGGAAAATACAAAAAGCAAAGAGAAAATGAAAGGAAGGTCCCTATCCTATTGATCCATCGGTTCCTTCCCGAGACAACGTTGGGACCCACCGGCATCCTCTCGGACTTCCACCAGAGGGGCTACTTCGGTAGCGACCGTAGGCTCTACTTCCTCCGCCTTGGCTGCGGCCTCACCTGGGTCCTCGCTCGGAGTGCTGGAAAGACGAGCGCATCCAAGTTCAGCTCTGGAAAAAGTTGGGCTGCCCGGGATTGACAGAATCCGTAGCCCTTGATGAACGAGTACGTGGCCGCCTCTTGGACTTCATCAACATATTCCATTGAGGTCTTAAAATTAGGCACTGCCTCGGCGGCCTCCTTTTTGGTGGCCTCCATCAAGGCCACTACCCCGGTGGCCCTCTCTTCAGCCATCGATGCCCGCGCCTTCTATGCCTCTAGCTAAGCATGGAGGGCCTGAGATCATTCCTCCGCCTGAGCCACCTTGGCCTTGAGCTCCTCCATCCGAGCCATCTCGGCCTTGAGCTCCTCAGCCCGATGCTTGACGTGGTCTTTCTCCCTGGCCAGAGATGCTTTGAGGTCCTTGATGTGCCTCTCAGTGTTCACCACCTGGGCCTTAAGCTCCCAGTTCTTTTCCTCCGTGGCTTGGGCCCTCTCAGTCTTCTCCTTGGCCTCAGCCGCCAGCGCCGCAATCTCCTGCTCCATCAAGTTCTCCCTTCTAGCACACTGAGAGCAATAATCATGGATGAGCAGAAGGTCCGTTCCGAGCTACACCGACGAAGATGTCAGCCATGCAAAAAGAAGAAAAAAGAAGAAGAAAGGAAAGGATCCTACCATGAAGAGGTAAGGAAAGTGCCGAGGACGGCATCCGGCAATGATCTCCCTCCCCTTTCACGACAGTCGTGCGACTGGACGGCGAAGTCTATAATGTGCGCGGCCAGGGAGAGGTCCTGGATGACTGAGGAGTTTGGCGCCACCTCGAGCGACACCTTTCGGGCGCCAGTCCTCGGCTTCGCCGGGACCGCCCCCGTGCCCTCAAGAGTAGCCGAAGATGTCTCCGAGCCCCTGTTGGAGCTCGTCGCCATGCCCAACGGCACCGTCGATGGTCGCTCCCTTCTCTCTTCTCTCCACCTCGATGGCTTCTGGAGGCGGGGCCATGGTGACTGCAGCAGGCTGTGCCCATGTACCCGCATCGGACTCCCGGGCTGAGGGAAAAATCTGTCGCCATGGTGAATCCGGGGCAAGTTCAGCCACCCTTCCACCTAGATCAGAGGCTGTAATGGGCCCGGGAATCTAACTGGGCTCATTCCAAGCCCTCTTTGACAGGGCCTCTCTGGGTCTTGCAGGTGCACCCCTCTTCTAAAAGGACTCGAGGAGCTGATCCATGGAGAACTTCATGCCTGCAAGAAGAAGAGAACCGAGGTCAGCCTTAAATTTGAAAGGGCCCACAAGGAAAAAGAAGGATTATACCTGATGTGGCAAGATCGCTGACATGGAGTCCCGGTTGGATCCAGTCGAATGCAATGCTGGCAGAAGCTGCCACATCAGACCCTCTCTTCGAGCTCCTTTGTCGAGCGGCTCCCTCGAGGTCGAGCCCACCTCGATAGAAGTAGAGCTCCCGCTCTTCGAGCTCCTTCACCAGGCGACTCCCTCGAGATCGAGCCCGCCTCGACCGAAGTAGAGCTCCCGCTCTTAGAGCTCCTTCACTGGACGACTCCCTTAAGGTCGAGCCCATCTCGGCCGAAGTAGAGCTCCCGCTCTTCGAGCTCCTTCACCGAATGGCTCCCTCGAGCTCGAGCGTGCCTCGGCCAAACTAGAGCTCCCACTCTTCGAGGTCCTTCACCGGGCGGCTCCCTCAAGCTCGAGCCCATCTCGGCCAAAGTAGAACTCCCGCTCTTCGAGCTCCTTCACCTGGCGGCTCCCTCGAGCTCGAGCCCACCCTGGCTGAAGTAAAGCTCTCACTTTTCGAGCTCCTTCGCCGGGCGACTCCCTCGAGGTCGAGCCCGCCTCGGCCAAAGTTGAGCTCCCACTCTTCGAGCTCCTTCGCCGGGCGATTCCCTCGAGGTCGAGCCTGCCTCGGTCAAAGTTGAGCTCCTTCTCCTCGGGCCAAGCTCTCTTCAGATGAGAGGTTCGCAACCGGAGATCGTCCCCATGGCCAAGGTCCATAGCACTCCAAGGGATTCAGATGCAGAAAGAAGAGGACGTCACCACCTTCCTTGGATGGCGACGCACCACTCAAGGACCGCGAAGGGACACCCCCATGGTATCATGATCTCTCCCGCCGCTGTTTACAACAGATAGGAAAAGGCACCCTAGCCCAGGCACTGCACTTCCCAATCGAACATTTGCACCACCCGAAAGAGGAAACCATGCCAGAGGATTCAAACTAGGGGACAGCTGCTCCCAGATCGAGGCCCTACCAAATTTTTCAAAGTATAGTGACCGGCTGGAAGATCAGAGCCTACGACATGACTCTCTATCATGAAAGAGGAAAGGCACAGGGGCATACGGCATGGAGCACTGCTGATCGTTGACCTTCCGGCACCTGTAGAGAGGGAGGGACCCGAGGTAGGTAGAGGGAAGGATCTGCAACCTAAAAGGGATTTAAAAAGGCCTTCGAAAAAGAAGGTAAGCAAGCAAGGGCAAGCGAGAGAAGGGTGAGCAAGGGATAAGCGCTCTGAGGCTACCGGAGAACTTGCCGGAAGAGTCTCAACGGACACAGCCACCATAGCTCGAGCTCTCCCTCACCACTGCCATTCTCACTCAACTCTCTTCTTCTAAAGCAAAACCTCCTCCTTCAAGCATGGGATCCAATCAAGGGCCCACCTGGGAGGATCTGTTCTCCTAGATCGTCACTGACTTGATCGTCGAAGTACCCCTGCCAGGATCCCCAGCCCGGGTCTTCTCTGTTTTGCAGGTCCGGGAGTGTGAGCTGGGTTCTAGGTGACGAGGTCAGCCTACGACGCCGTCCCTGAGCTACATGCCACGGTAGTGTAGGCGGCAATAGATTAGCATGCCAGGTAGGGGGCAGGACACAGTCTGACTTAGACCAATCCCCACACGTGCAACTCCACCCGAAGCATGGTGATGACGCGCGCGAGGGAGGTCTCCACCAGTTGCATGAGAGACCCTCCTTCTCATGGGGGCTCGTGCAATCCAGAAAGGGAGCCCCCCACTCCACTTCAACCACCTCCGATGGATGTCCAGTTGGCCAGGCTCGCCTAACAAATGCAGGTTCTGACTACGGCAGTGTGACAATTACAGCATCAATACCGATCCCGGTCCACCCACCAATAGCCAGGGACTCCCGTGGCCCAAGCCACCGCATCCCGTGATATCATGCATTCCTTCCAAAGAAGGTCATCGCTACCGCGGGCCACGACCGATCCTCCAGGAAGCCACCGGACCTCGACGAAGAGACAATGAACCGGGACTATCGACCAGGAGAGCCAGTCTCCGACCTTCGGGAAGGCTGCTGCTAAGCATCACCAAAGCCGTCGAGGTAAGGCCCCCCGTCACGACCCCCCTCAACTGTCATCTTCGTCTCCTTTGACGGCCTTGACAGAAGACTCCATCGACGAGACCATCAAGCGCATGGCTGAAAGGCGCTTGGAGGAACATGAGCGTAAGTTAGCAGAACTGTCCTGCCAATTTGCAAACTTGTAGGGCTCCTCTTGCGAGCTGGTGGGCCATGATGCCCGTCCCCCTTCTCCCGAGAAATCCAAGAGGAGCCGATCTCGAGTCGATTCTGCATGTCACATGTGGATCCCTATGACGAGACTACCGATCCTCTGGACCACCTCGAGAGCTACAAGGCTCTCATGAGAGTCCAGGGGACGACCGATGCCCTCCTCTGCATCATCTTTCCAGCCACTTTCAAGAAGACCGCTTGAGTCTGGTTCACTCACCTCGAGCTCGAAAGTGTTAACTCCTTTGCGCAGCTGGAAAGGAGGTTCGTGGCTCACTTCAACGCCTGTCGGAAGGTGCCGCAATTAGTAGACAGTCTTTTCTCCATCAAGCAACAAGACCACGAATCCTTACGGGATTATGTGACCCACTTCAAGGTTGCCACATTGGAGATCTACAACCTGGACCAGCCAGCCACCATGTTGGTGCTGAAGAGAGCCTCAGGACTTCCCATCTAACCTACTCCCCGAACAAGAAGCCACCGAACACGTACTCCGACCTCCTCCGCATTCACAAGTACATCCATGCCGAGGAGGCAGATTATACGAGGAGGGAGCTAGACGGGAAGCCATTGAAGAAGCAGCCTCCGGGGGAGACGTCCGGGGCATGGAAGCCCGGGCCGACCCCGAACTTCTGACCTGGGCTGAAGCCGAAGAGTGGCCCCATCCCAGAAGAAAGATACACACCTCTCCTCGCCCCGAGGTCGAAGATCCTCATGAAAATTGAAAGCAAGCGTTACCTATGCCGCCCTCCCTCATTGAGGCCATATAACGGTCGTGTCAAAATGAAGTACTGCCAGTTCCACCATGACAACAGTCGCGACACCGAGAAATGCCGCCACCTCAAAATAGAGATTGAAGACCTGATAAGGAGGGGTTACCTCATAAAGTTCGTAGGGGGCAAGACCCCGGCGGAGCCTCAAGCGCTTGCTGCTCTTCCTCTTGTCCCTCCAGTCGACATCCGATCCACCGAAAAGCCTGTGGGTATTATATGCTGGGAAATAGAGCACGCTTCCAAGAGGGCCCAAGAGGGAGAGAAGTCAAAAAATGTACTCCCTTTATGAGAGAGGAGGGATCTGTGAACCAAAATGTAAATGATGATGCCGTGGTTATCAAAATGACAATTGCCATGCATCCTATAAAGCGAATTATGGTCGAGAGTGGAAGTTCGATTGATGTCCTTTTTTACAATGCTTTCTCCAAGATGAATCTATCATCTGCTCAATTGAAGCCTGTGCACACCCTCCATGTCGGTTTTACCTGGAACTCCATGGGAGTTGAAGGAGAGATCACTCACCCTGTTACTGCCGGATCACCACCTCGGCAGAGTACTGTCATGATGACCTTCATAGTTGTTATGCTTCCTTCGGCCTACAACGTGATCCTTGGCTGCCCCGGGCTCAATCTGCTCGACACGGTCATCTCTACCAAGTGGCTGTTGCTGTAATTCCCTATCCTTTATGGTGTAGGAGAGATAAGGGGGGTATCTCAGCCGATCCAATACTATTTGCAAGCTGTCCCAGGAGCCAAAATCACCAAGGAGGATCCCAACATCGACGACCTCGACCAAAGGGCGCAGGACCCCAGGGGCGGCCCAGTTGAGCATCTGTTGACATACCCACTAAGAGTAGACCCAACAAAGATGGTGCAAATCAGGGCCCAGCTTCAAGAAAAGGAGCGGGTCCGCCTGCTGAGTTTCTTCCGGGCGAACGCGGATGTGTATGCTTGGACAGCGACGGACATGCCTGGAATTTTTCTCAACATCAACACTCAGGTTAAGCATCGACCCGAAATACCACCCCGTCCGGTAAAAAAAGATATGTTTCACTCCGAAGAGGTAGTGTGCGGTTAACGAGGAGGTGGAGAAGCTCCTTGCAGCCGGCTTTATTCACGAAGTGCAGTATCCTAGATGGCTGGCGAATGTGGTCATGGTCAAGAAAAATAATGGGAAAAATGAAGCGTCTGCATGGACTACACCGACCTCAACTGAGCCTGCCCGAAGGACAGTTTCTCTCTTTCGAAGATCGACCAATTAATGGACGCCACCTTGAGGCACCGCTTGCTCTCCTTTATGGATGCATTATCCGGGTACAACCATATCCGGATGCACCCAGAGGATGAGGAGCACACTGCCTTCATCATGGATCGGGGGACGTACTGCTACTGGATGATGCCATTCAGCCTGAAGAATGCTGACACCACATATCAACGACTGGTCAACAGAGTCTTCAAGGACCAGATTGGCTGCAACATGTAAATCTACGTGGATGACATGCTTGTCTTGAGCAAGCCGAGGTCAGACCACATTATCGACTTAGCAGAGGCCTTCCAAAACCTTCGCCTGCACTAGATGAAGCTAAATCCGGCAAAGTGTACTCTCGACATGGTAGCAGGAAAGTTCCTGGGCTTCATGGTCACCCAGAGGGGGATAGAAGCCAACCCTGAAAAAGTTCAAGCGATTGTCAACATGGAGCACCCCACCTCAAAGAAGCAAGTCCAGCGCCTCGTGAGCCGGATCGCTGCCTTGAGTCGGTTTGTCTCATAATCTGCTGATCACTGCTTGCCTTTCTTCAAGGTGCTACGTAGGGTGCATGACTTCACCTGGACAAAGGAGTGTAGGGAAGCCTTCGAGGAGCAAAAGAAGTTCTTAGCATCACCACCGTTGCTCTCCAGGTCAGAGGATGGAGAGGAACTCTTGTTGTACCTGGCGGTTATCCCAAGGGCCGTCAGTTCGGTCCTTGTCCGCATAGACGAAGATGGAGCTCAGAGACTGGTGTATTATGCCAGTAAACTTCTTCGAGATGTGGATATCAGGTACACCCGCTCTGAGAAACTAATTTTTGACCTTATAATGTCTGCTCAATGTCTCAGGCCATATTTCCAAGCGCACCCGAACGTGATCCTGATGGACCAACCATTGAGGGCCATACTCAGCAGCCCTGATACTTCCGAGCATTTAGCTAAGTGGGCTCTAAAACTCAGCGAGTTCGATATCGTGTATCGATCGAGACCATCTCAGAATGCCCAGATGTTGATCGATTTCCTGATCGAGTGCGCAGGCATGAGCGAGGAGCCGGAGAAGACCCTCCCGGAGTGCCGAACGGAGCCTGAGATCGAGAAGGAGACCTAGGTCCTCCACGTGGACGGTGCATCCAACTCGAGAGGGAGTGGAGCAGGCCTTATCCTCACCAATGATGATGGGATCGTAGCTGAGTACGCGCTCCATTTTTGGTTCACGATAATCAACAACCAGGCGGAGTACGAGGCACTCCTCGTGAGATGAGAGTCTCCCGCGAACTGGGTGTGCCCAATTTGAAAGTCTTTATTGACTCCCAATTGGTGGCCGGACGGTCTCAAGAGAATTCGAAGCCCGAGATCCCCAAATGATGAAATACTTGGAGTAGGTACGCTCGAACACGGCAAGCTTCCGGCACTTCAGCATCTCCCACATTCCTCATGGAAAGAATGCTCACGTCGATGCCCTCTCAAGGCTTGCGGCCCTGCCGGACTCATCGCTGGGACGTGCCTACATTGAGTACCTTGAAACCCCAAGTTACGAGACCTCCGGGGAGGTCCAGCAGGTCACCCCGAAATCCAGTTGGATAAATCGATATGTCAAGTACATCACCAATGGCATCCTGCCAGAGGACCGTGTGGAGGCCGGCCTCGTCAAGAAGAAGGTCGCGCGCTTCGTATTGATGGACGGGCAACTCTATCGCAGGTCCTACTCATGTCCACTTCTAAAGTGCCTGAGACCCACGGAGACGGCCTTTGTGCTCCAAGAGATACACGAGGGCCTCTGTGGAAATCACGTGTAGGGCAGGATGTTAGCATACAAAGCCCTCCGTCAAGGATATTATTGGAAGACTATGAGAGAGGACACTGCCAACTTCGTGAAGAAGTGTGATCACTGCCAACGCCATGGTTGCATACAGCGTCGACTAGTGGTGCCACTCTCCCAGTTCTCCGCCCCTTAGTCGTTTGTCCAATGGGGGATGGATATCCTTGGTCCTTTTCCTCTCGCATCCAGGCAACGCAGGTTCCTGATAGTGGCCATTGACTACTTTACCAAATGGGTAGAGACGGAGCTGTTAGCACGGATTACCGAAGCCAAAGTCAGCCAATTCTTCTAGAAGTCCATTATCTGCCACTTCGGGTTCTCCCACACCATCATCATTGACAACGGATGGCAGTTTGACAATCGAAAGTTTGAGGAGTTCTATGTCGACCTCAATATCTGTCATTGCTTCACCTCCGTGGCTTACCCTCGGACCAACGAAGAGACCGAGGTGACTAACCGAACTATCCTCGAGGGGCTCCGAACCAGGCTGGACTAGGCCAAGGGCAGGTGGGCTGAAGAACTCCCTAGTATTCTTTGGGCCTACCACACAACACCCCAAATGGCCACGGATGAGATACCCTTGAACCTCGTCTTCGGCTCCGAAGCCGTCATCCCGATGGAACTTAGTGTGCCCACGTTGCAGGTAGAGCAGTATGATGAAGCTGAAAACCCGGCTCGCCTTCTACTCAATTTGGACCTCCTTGAGGAGACGAGAGATAAGGCCCGACTTTAGATGGTGGCCTACCGACAGTGGGTGGCCTGGTACTACAACCCGCGAGTAAGGCGAAAGACCTTTCACCCAGGCAACCTAGTACTGCGACCGGCTGAAGCCTCTCAACCTCGGGAATGCGGTAAGCTCTCCCCGAACTGGGAAGACCCTTATAAGGTGGTCGAAGCCCTCCCACAAGAAGCCTACTACCTTGATGAACTCGAGGGCACCCGGTGATGCGGCAAGCATATATTAATGTTTTGAATATGGTTTGTAGAGCAATGAAACCTAATTACACTAGCATTGTACTCATCATAATAAGACTTAAGGATTAAAAGAAATGGGATTTTTACTTGATTAGACACAATCCTAAACTAAGAAGGAAGAAGATCTAGACAATAGGGGCTAATGATTGTAGACTTACCTTGATGAGCTTTCCAACCTTCTTTTGATTCATACCTTGAAACTACCAACACTCATAACTGAAGAACCTGGATAACAGAGATCATAACCCTAGACTTGGGGCTTCAGCTTGTTGGTTCTTTGTCAAGGTGAACCCGGTTCACAACTCAAAGACTTCGAAGGACCCTGCAATGAAGATCAAAGTTAAACAAGAAGGATAAGAACATATAGAAGGGATGGAAGAATTTATGAACTAAGAACAGAAATTTGAGAATATCTGGCTGACTCCAATGCCTTCACGTGAGCTTGGAAGATGCTTTGCTAGGGGAAAAGAATGGCTTTGGCTTTCACATAAGGAAGAAAAAAATACAAGACAACTTCTACTTCCAAAGCCATTCTTTTCCCCTAGCAAAGCATCTTCCAAGCTCACGTGAAGGCATTGGAGTTAGCCAGATCTTCTCAAATTTTTGTTCTTAGTTCATAAATTCTCCCATCCCTTTTATATGTTCTTATCCTTCTTCCTTAACTTTGATCTTCATTGCAGGGTCCTTCAAAGTCTTTGAGTTGTGAACCGGGTTCACCTTGACAAAGAACCAACAAGCTGAAGCCCCAATTCCAGGGTTCTGATCTCTGTTATCCAGGTTCTTCAGTTCTGAGCGTTGGTAGTTTCAAGGTATGAATCAAAAGAAGGTTGGAAAGCTCATCAAGGTAAGTCCACAATCATTAGCCCATATTGTCTAGATCTTCTTCCTTCTTAGTTTAGGATTATGTCTAATCAAGTAAAAATCCCATTTCTTATAATCCTTAAGTCTTATTATGATGAGTACAATACTAGTGTAATTAGGTTTCATTGCTCTACAAACCATATTCAAAACATTAATCATATGCTTGCCGCATCACCCGGTTCCCATGAACTTGGAATGCCAACAATTTGATGATGTACTACCAATGATGTAAGGCTTCCTCTCATTAATAAAAGAATTCTTTTTGGTGCAAAACACCTTTACCTTGTAGGAATACTGCTGCCCGACCGCAAGTCTAGCAGACGAAGCCGAGAAACTCCAGAAGCCCCGCACCTCGAAGCCGAGAAAATCTAGAAGCCCCGCACCTCGAAGCCGGGAAACTCTAGAAGCCTAGCACCTCGAAGCCGGGAGACTCTAGAAGCCCCGCACCTCGAAGCCAGGAAACTCCAGAAGTCCCACACCTCGAAGCCGAGAAACTCCAGAAGCCCCGCACCTCAAAACCGAGAAACTCCAGAAGCCCTGCACCTCGAAACCGGGAAACTCCAAAAGCCTTGCACTCTATCTTTCCAAGTCCCATCCTGGTGGGGGCATCTTTCGGACTCTTCGAGTTCAACTCCCTAGCTCGGTAGCATTCCAGGTGCTCGGAGATGGTCGCACTTGAGGTCACTCAGGCCTCCTCGAGGTGTTCGTCGACTCCTGGCTCAGCCAGGAAGAACCCGGAACACAACTAACTTCGAGAAGATGCGTGAAGACCCATTACCGTGCTCCCGACATGGTAGAAATAACCTAGAAAACTCATGACTTCTCTTCCTGACTACCCGCTGTACCCAGAGCTCTACCAGGGAGGGCTGAAAGCTTGATACCCCATGACAGAGCATCATAACAGAAGTAAGCACATGGGCAGTTGCAAAAAAAAAAAAAAAGAAAAGAGAGAAGAGGGGTTGTTGAGGCAATCAAGAACACCAAAACGGAAGAACTAGATGAACAGAAAAAAGACTTCATTAAAGATTGAAGGCGAAAAGTTACACTATTTGAAGACCCCCGATAGTTCGGGCAGTCCAGAAACAAAAGAAAAATACAAAAAGCAAAGAGAAAATAAAAGGAAGGTCCCTATCCTACTAATCCACTGGCTCCTTCTCGAGACGACGTTGGGACCCGCCAGCATCCTCTTGAACTTCCATCGGAGGGGCTACTTCAGCGGCGGCCGCAGGCTCTGCCTCCTTCACCTTGGCTACAGCCTCACCTGGGTCCTCGCTCGGAGCTGCTAGAAAGACAAGTGCATCCAGGTTCAGCTCCGGGAAAAGTTGGGCTGCCCGAGATTGGCAAAACCCGTAGCCCTTGAGGAATGAGTTTGTGGCCACCTCCCGGACTTCATCAGCATAATCCGTCGAGGCCTTAAAATTAGGCACTGCCTCGATGGCCTCCTTTTTGGCAGCCTCCATCAAGGCCACCGCCCCGGCGGCCCTCTCTTCAGCCACTGAAGCTTGTGCTTGTGCGGCCTCCAATTGAGGTCGGAGGGCCTGAGACTGTTCCTCCGCTTGAGCCGCCTTGGCCTTGAGCCCTTCCACCTGAGCCACCTCGGCCTTGAGCTCCTCAGCTCGGTGCTTGATGCGGTCTTTCTCTCGGGCCAAAGATGATTCGAGGTCCTTGATGTGCCTCTCGGCATTCGCCACCTCATCCTTAAGCTCCATCTTCTTTTCCTCCGTGGCTTGGGCCCTGTCAGTCTTCTCCTTGGCCTCAGCCGCCAGCACCACAATCTCCTGCTCCTTCAAGTTCTCCCTTCTAGCCCACTGGGAGTAGCAGTCGTGGATGAGCAGAAGGTCCATCCCGAGCTGCACCGACAAAGATGTCAGCCATGCAAAAAGAAGAAAAAAGAAGAAAGGAAAGGATCCTACCATGAAGAGGTGAGGGAAGGTGCCGAGGATGGCATCCGGCAATGATCTCCCTCCCCTTTCATGATGGTCGTGCGACTGGATGGCGAAGTCCATCATGCGCATGGCCAGGGGAGGTCTTGGATGACTAAGTTTGGCGCCACCTTGAGCGATGCCTTTCGGGCGCCAGTCCTCGGCTTCGTCGGGACCGCGTCCGTGCCCTCGAGAGTAGCCGAAAAGGTTTCTGAGCCCCTGTTGGAGCTCACCGCCGTGCCCGACGCCGCCGCCTATGCTCTCTCCCCCCTCTCTTCCTCTCCCGTCTCCACCTCGATTACTTCTGGAGGCAGGGCCGTAGTGACTAAAGAAGGCCAAGCCCGTGCACCCACGTCGGACCCCCAGGCCGGGGGAAAAATCTATCGCCATGGTGGATCCGGGGCAAGTTCGGCCACCCTTCCCCCTAGGCCAAAGGCTGCAACAGGCCCGGGCATCTAACTGGGCTCATTCCGGGCCCTCTTCGGTGGGGTATCTCTAGGTCCCGCAGGTGCACCCCTCTTCTGAGATGACTCGAGGAGCTGCTCCATGAAGAACTTCATGCCTGCAAGAAGAAGAGAGCCGAGGTCAGCCTCAAATCCGAAAGGGCCCACAAGAAAAAAGAAGGATTATACCGAACTCATCCAACTCCCGAATTGGGCTGACTCCAGCTTTGAAAAGGTTCTGCTCCGATAGCAGAACCTCGAGAGAAGGAATCTGGTCAGAAATAAGATGGTCGTGGACTTCCCGATCAGCCGCTTCGACCCTGGGATTCTGATTCGGAGCCCGATCCGGATCACTCCAAACCCAGTCGACTTCATCGATGGAAGCAAAGAAGTACTTGCTCTTCCATCCTTTGATAGAAGAGGGAAGCACGAATTTGATGCCCTTCCGGCGATGAGACACGAACCACCACCCGTCCTCGATCAGATAGCGTTTCAGGATGAAAAATGCCTTGAACAAAGAAAAATGGGCAACGATACCATGAAAATGGCAGAAGACAATGAAGCAGATAATAGTCCTAACTGCATTCGGGACCAGTTGAGCAGGGACGAGGCGATAGTTGCTAAGTACAGAAAGGAAAAATGGATGGAAGGATATGCGGAGACCCCCTGCGAGGAATTCCTCATAGAGGGTAATCCGACCCGGGCCACCGGAGGTGACTCGTTCCCCTGGTCCTATGACCAAGAGCCAGATGGAGTCCGGGATGTCGAAAGCTTCCTAGATTATCGAAAGGTCCTTCCTGGTCATCACCGAAGTGACACCAGAAGGCCCAGTCGAACGAGAAGGGATGGAAGGGGCTTCGAAAGCAGAGGGAGAAGGAAGACGAGCCCTAGGCTCTCCTATCACTATCCTAGTTGGGCGAAGGCCTCTATGAACATGAAGAGGAACTTCATCCTCCTCATCGGAAGATGGAGTCCATGCTCAAGAAGGCCCAGCCTCGTTGGGATTACTGGAAGGTCGATGGCTCTGACCCGAAGGGGCCATCATGAGATGGAACAAAGAAGGAAGGAAGAAGAAAAATGGGATCCGGGGAGGCCCTAAGGAGAAAGGACTAAGGAGGATGAACCTGATGGCCTTGAAGGTAAAGGGCACTCGGGGAAGAGGAGGAAGAAGACTCTGGTCCATCGACGGGCACGAAGAATTCGAAATAAATAATGTTTCAGAAAATTTTCTTTCTTTTCGAAATGGCCAGACAGCAACCGTACGTCCTCTCAGAACCTCCCCTGTCAAATTGGTGCCACGTGTCGAGATCAGCCAGGAGCGACTCTTCGGTTCACCGAAAACCATTTTAAGTTCTGCGTTGGTCATTATGCTTTCTCGACATACTGATGTGTCATCCCCGCATTGGTCTCAAGGCCCATTCCGTGAAGCGACGGCAATCGTGGTATTAATGGCACATGATTTCCACCTTTCCATGTCAGCTCCTTATTTACTCCCTTCGTCCTGAACACGGCATGCCAACGGGACTTGAGAGTAGGGGCAAATGATGTAGCAAGATCGCTGAAATAGAGTCCCAGTCGGATCCAGTCGAATGCCATGCTGGCAGAATCTGCCATGTCAGACCCTCTCTTCGAGCTCCTTTGCCGGGCAACTCCCTCGAGGTCGAGCCCACCTTGGCCAATGTAGAGCTCCCGCTCTTCGAGCTCCCGCTCTTCGAGCTCCCGCACCAGGGGGCTCCCTCGAGGTAGAGCCTGCCTTGGCCGAAGTAGAGCTCCTGCTCTTCGAGCTTCTTCGCCAGGCGGCTCCCTCGAGGTCGAGCCCGCCTCAATCGAAGTAGAGCTCCCGCTCTTTGAGCTCCTTCGCCGGGCGGCTCCCTCGAGGTCGAGCCTGCCTCGGTCAAAGTAGAGCTCCTGCTCTTTGAGTTCCTTCGCCGGGTGGCTCTCTCGAGGTCGAGCCCATCTCAGTCGAAGTAGAGCTCCAGCTCTTCGAGCTCCTTCACCGGGCAGCTCCCTCGATGTCGAGCCTTTCTCGACCGAAGTCGAGCTCCTTCTCCTCGGGCCAAGCTCTCTTCGGATGAGAGGTCTGGCAGTCGGAGATCATCCCCATGGCCAAGGTCCACAGCGCTCCAAAGGATTCAGAAGCAGAAAGAAGAGGACATCACCACCTTTCTTGGGCAGCAGCGCGCCACCCAAGGACCACGAAGGGACACCCCCAAGGTGTCATGATCTCTCCCGCCACTGTTTACACCAGATAGAAAAAGGTGCCCTAGCCAAGGCACTGTACTTCCCAACCGACCGTTTGCATCACCCGAAAGAGGAAACCATGCCAGAGGATTCAAACCAGGGGGTTGTTGCTCCCAGATAGAGGCCCTGCCAAATTTCTCAAAGTGTAGCAACCAGCTGGGAGGTCAGAGCCTGCGACATGACTCCCTATCATGAAGGAGGAAAGGCACAGGGGCGTACGGCACGGAGCGTTGCGGATTGTTGACCTTCCGACACCTGCAGAGAGGGAGGGACCCAAGGTAGGTAGAGGGAAGGATCCGCAGCCTAAAAGGGATTTAAAAAGGCCTTCGAAAAGAAAGAGGTAAGCAAGCAAGGGCAAGCGAGAGAGGGTTGAGCAAGGGATAGAGCGCTCTGAGGCTACCGCAAAACTCGCCGGAAGAGTATCAACGAACACAGCCACCATAGCTCGAGCTCTCCTCCACCGCTACCATTCTCACTCAACTCTCTTCTTCTAAAGCAAAACCTTCTCCTCCAAGTGTGGGGTCCGATCAGGGGCCCACCTGGAAGGATCTGTTCTCCTAGATCGCCACTGACTTGATCGTCGGAGTGCCCTCACCTGGATCCCCGGCCCGGACCTCCTTTATTTTATAGGTCCGGGCGCGCGAGCTGGATTCCACGTGACGAGGTCAATCTCCGATGCCATCCCCGAGCTACGGATCACGATGGTGTATGCGGCAACAATGATAATTTACTGGACTTATGTAGCTTATTATATTTTTTTTCATTTTTTAAATGCTACGGAGTAGTTGGGGCTTGGGATCATGTTGTAAGAAACTTAGAAAATTAGAGGAAGTTTTGATGAATTTGATTTATCCTTTATATTTAGTAGTCACGGAGTCGGGTTCACTATTATTTTTTGTTATTTTAGTACGAAGAATTTAAAAGTTAAAAGATAGGACTTATATATTTATTAAAATTAAACTCTAAAAATATAGAGTCATCTAGCCTATACTTAGCTTAGGCATTGGGCCGAGACCAGACAAGAATGAAAACTACTTTGTTTGATCCAAACATCATGGAATCCACCTTTTGTCTTTTAGGGCTCAATTTCCATTCATATCAATCAATGTAATAGTCCACAGGCGACAAATGTCACCGTTCAACAACTAGCATCCATTACCCCAACCACCCACCCCCACCCCCACCCCCACCCCATCCTTTTTCTATCATAAAAAAAAAAAAAAGTAATGGGTTTAGTGAGACACTTTCCCCACTATAGTAAAAAATTGGTTATGATTTACAATGTTCGGATAGGCATTCACACTAGAAGGGGATTAGAAGTCGATCAGAAGCTGCCGTTGCAGCAGTACAGCTTTAAGGTCCAAGTCACACGTTTACCCAAAATGACCTTTGCTTTTGACTGGGTGTGATGGGGAAGAAAAAAAAGAAAAGGAACGTTGGAAGCGTAGTTTGGGCGGGATTCAGTAGGGGCAAAACACAAGCTTTAAGGATTGTGGTCAAAAGTCTCCCATCACTATGCAGTCCTTGGGGTCTCTGAGACAGTTGCACTGTTACGCGTCTTGGGGGCCAAAAGGGTGTTGGGAACGAAGGTTCCGAAGTCCGTCGTCATTATTTTTAGTCCAATCTTCAAATAAGAATACCATCACCCTTGCTGTCTCTTCGTTGCATCGTGTTGAGTATGAAAAGCCCTGTTGTTTCTTAATTTCTTTCCATGATTAAGTTCCAAGTGATGATAAAAAGATATCTACTTTTTTGATGGCATGGTTGATTAATGATTATATCCATGTATGCTATATATATATATATATATATAACTCATTAACATCTTTCGGGAGATTATTTGTCAGTACTTATGGAACAGTCCATATCCCCGTCGGACATCTGCATTGGAGCATGAGATGGTCATTGATTTTGCAAGCAGTATCTTATAAGGAGCATCTGCTAAGCCCGGCCCATAGGTCTTTTTTTATTTTGCTAACACACCAAATATTAGTAGCCTATAGTTGTAATATGATCAATTAAAAAACTTGTATTATTGGCAAACATGGAGCTTCCAAATGATTTTTCTAGAGTGGAACTGTCACGTCCCAAATCCAGAACTAGAATCGGCTATGCGATCGACCGCACAACCCTAGGTATCACCCTAAAAATCATGCCAGGCCTAACGTTTAATTCAATATCCAAGTACTCAGGGATAAACGCCTATAATAATATAACTAGCAACATAATAAATAGCAAGCACAAACACATCATACAACAAGATGTCCAGCAATATAATAATATAACTAGCAACATAATACGAATATGTATACTTAATCACAACCGACACCGACACGATTATGGATGGCCAACCATTTACTTTACTCTCCTGGTTTCTCTGACTATGGCCACGATCAGCCCGTGGCTCGTCCCGAAAGAGACTAGATCATGTCTCACATACCGTTCAACAGTCATGTGCTAGCGATCTCCCCGTTGGAGGCCCACAAGAAAAACTAGCTCTGAATATCACACGAGAAAACATGCATCCTCTGCATGTGCCTACCATGTATGGCTAAAATAAGGCAACTAGCTCCTGTGTCACATACCGCTCAATGGTTATATGTCAGCGATAGCCCCGCTGGAGGCCCAAAAGAAGACTAGGTCCTCGTGTAATCATAGTCGGACTAGAGAGCGACAACACCAACACAATACATGCAATCCAATGCAATTCAAATGCAATCCAATGCAATTCAAATGCAATCTAACACAAATTAAAATATATTACATGCATTTAATATTTCATAAATACGTAACATATTTGGCATATAATATCAGAGATCAAGATAACTTACCGAAAAGCATCCACCAACTACGCACAATTCAAATACTAGACCTGATCTTCCAAGGACAACGACGATCCTGATCAACAATTTAAACATATAATTAATTTATATTTAATAAAACTAAAAAGAAAACTATATTATCATGGGGCACTCTCCTCAATCCAATTCCAATTCTGGTCCGAAATTTACCTTTCCTCCCTTTCTCTTCTCTCTCCCCTCTCTCCTCTCTCTCTCCTCTTTCTCTCTCCTCTCTCTTCTCTTTCTCCCTCCTCTCTCTCCTTCCTCGCCCATGATGGCGAGGGCCCTCGCAAGTGAGCCACCGATGGCAGCTCCAACCACTGGAAACCATCCCGGCGACGAACTCTCGGGTAGGTTTCTCTTTTTTTTTTCCTTTTTCTTTTCCCCCTTTTTTTTTCTCTTTTTTCTTTCTTTCTTTCTTCTCCGAACTCCCCTGCTCTCATTCTTGATTCAACCGAACCACCCTCTTCCCCGGATTCCAGCGCCGGCCATGAAAGATGATCGCCGGAAAGGACTCGATGGACTGGAGGTGGATAGCGGTGGTGCAGCCATCGACGATCCACGGCCCAAATAACCCAAAACCGAATAAAACCGGATTTAATCCTTCCTAAAAATTAAATAAGGTAAACAAAGTCATCGGCGTTTGAAGAAGCCCTCGTCGCTCGCCAGAGAGGAGGACGATGGTGCGGGAGAGGCTCGATAGGCTCGGTAGGTGACGGTGAGGGAAAATTAAAGAAAACCATCACAGGTTCCTCTTGCCGTTTGGAGAAGAAATACTCCACCAATCGAAGTCCTAACCCACTCAAACCCTATCGTCAACAACCCCCTCCCCTTCACGACTCTTCCCTCGAAACCTCCGACGAAATCCCTGACCAGATAAGGGAGAATCAGGTTCCCCTGATCCCGTTCTTTCTTCTTCTTCTCCTTCTTTTTTCTCAGCCTCAAACTTAAGTCGGCAAGGGCTGCCGACTTCAGCCCAAGGCAGCCCAGTGAAGCTAGGCCTCACATTCTCCCCTTCTAAAAAAAATTTCATCCTCAAAATTTAAAAACATCTAAAGCTTCCAAAACTTAAAGATGCGCAATCCAATATTCACATGATTCATTTGTTCAAGAGCCTCCATTCTTCTATTATATTACACTTTAGATTAATTATAACATCTTTAGTCTACCACACTTCCGCTACGCACTCTAATTTGTAAATCCTTTAACTTCATTAGATGAATTTCTAACAAGGATATCCCTCATAGACTAAACTCATATAAGTCTTCCAATATCCATTTCTTCGCTCAATGTAACATCAATAGCAAGGTAATTAAATCTTCTTATAGATTTTAAATTTAATTTGGAATTCAACAAACTCAATAATCTACGACATATATATATATATATATATATATATATATATGGAATCAAGGTAATTCAATCCAAGACTACTAACATAAGTCACCAAGATATGCATGCCATGTCCAAATAATATCATTAAATCTGCCAATTGCAAGTTACAAATCTATGCATTATCCCAACACATTTTTCATTTCAATAATGATCCACATACAGATTCATCGAAAGATTTTTCTTCTTAATATTATTAAACTCTTCCATAACTTACATTATAAACATCTTGCTACAGTCCCCAAAATTTATAATCCAGTAATTAATAACAAAACTTACAAACTATCATGATCTTCTTCCATATCATTCAACTAATAACTGAATATATATATTCAGCATACCATAATATATTATATCTCCAATCCACTACTTTTGAAGCTTGATCAAATCCATTTATCAAAGGCAAAGATATCTTATTCAGCTCTTCAATATCTATAATATACTTACTTATCATGATCAATTGATCAGCCTTTACACTCATCTAAGATCGATCCCATGACAAAATTATATTTTTCTTTCACATTAATCATAAGCCATATCCCATGCACAATATCTAAGGATTATAAATCTAACATCGAGTCCATTTTTGCAACTTTATCATATCCCAACTGATCATAATACTAAGTTCAAATATCTTTTAAATCATAATCCATAATGATTACAATCTAAATTTTAATATCACTCAATCATATCCTAACTACTCATATCAGTTTCAAGTGATCATAACCCAACCTTCGATATCATTCAGTCATGCCTTAATAACCATCTTATTAATTTCTAATCACCTGTATCATAGTCTTTAATTATATCAAAATTAGATTTCCAAAGTAAATCAAATCCATAATATAACTCAAATTATACCTCCATATATCAATTATCTAGCCTTGATGATGTCCTTCCAAAAATTAAGCTAGGAGAATTTAACTATTTTATTTGTGCAAGCCTTCTATACTTAACAAAAACTCTTGGAGCTATAACATCACCTATCAAAGGGAATTAAGTAAATTCTCAGTATCGATAATTACTCTTGAATATTCAATCAAAACCCTAATTCTACCCCACTCTCACTAACTAGGTCACTTGATCTTAAACCTTTGCTCTGATACCACTCTGTCATATCCCAAATCCAGAACTAGGATCGGCTACACGACCAGCCACACAACCCTGGTATCACCCTAAAGATCATGCCAGGCATAACCTTCAATTCAATATCCAAGCACTCAGGGATTAATACCTATATCCTAGCTCCTCACTGACTGATCCCAAAGCCCGATTAATCTTTTGGATCTGCAACAAAAATATAGAAAAAAGGGGATGAGCTATACAGGCTCAGTAAGTTATCATCACCTCCAGTATACATACACAAATATGCCATTAATAAATAGCAAGCACAAACACATCATACAACAAGATGTCCATCAATATAATAATATAACCAGCAACATGATGCGAATATGTATACTTAATCACAACTGACACCGACACGACTATGGATGGCCAACCATTTACTTTACCTTCATAGTCCCTCTAACTATGGCCACGATGGGCCCGTGGCTCGCCTCGAAAGAGACTAGTTCCTATCTCACATACCACTCAATGATCATGTACCGATGATCGCCCTGCTGGAGGCCCACAAGGAAAACTAGCTTTGAGTAACACACGAAAAAATATACATCCTCTGCATGTGCCTGCCATGCATGGCTAAAATAAGGCAACTAGCTCCTGTGTCACATACTGCTCAACGGTCATGTACCAGTAATAGCCCCATTGGAGGTCCAAAAGAAAACTAGATCCTCGTGTGATCATAGTCGGACTAGAGAGCGACAACACCGATACAATACATGCAACCCAATGCAATTCAAATGCAATCCAACAAATTAAAATATATTACATGCATTTAATATTTTATAAATACGTAACATATTTGGCATATAATATCAGAGGTCAAGATAACTTATCGAAAAGCATCCACCAACTATGCACAATTCAAATACTATACCTGATCTTCCAAGGACAACGACGATCCTGACCAACAATTTAAACATATAATTAATTTATATTTAATAAAACTAAAAAGAAAACAATATTATCATAGGGCACTCTCCTCAATCCAATTCCAATTCTGGTCCGGAATTTACCTTTCCTCCCTTTCCTCCTCTCTCTCCCCTCTCTCTCCTCTCTCTCCCTTTCTCTCTCCTCTCTCTCTCCTCTTTCTCTCTCCTTCCTCGCCCACGATGGCGAGGAACCTCGCAAGTGAGCCACCGACGGTAGCTCCAGCCACCGGAAACCATCCCGACGATGGACTCTCAGGTAGGTTTCTCTTTTTTATTCCTTTTTCTTTTTCCCTTTTTTTTTCTTCTCTTTTTTCTTTCTTTCTTTCTCCCGAACTCCCCTACTCTCATCCTTGATTCAACCGAACCACCCTCTCCCCGGATGCCGATGCCGACCACCAAAGGCGATCGCCGAAACGAACTCGACGGACTGGAGGTGGACAGCGGCAGTGCAGCCACCGACGATCCACGGCCCAAATAACCCGAAACAGAACAAAACTGGATTTAATCCTTCCTAAAAATTAAATAAGGTAAACGAACTCACTGGAATTTGAAGAAGCCCTCGTCGCTCACCAGAGAGGAGGACGACGGCGCGGGAGAGGCTTGATGGGCTCGGTAGGCGACGGTGAAGGAAAATTAAAGAAAACCATCGATGGTTTCCTCTCGCCATTTGGAGAAGAAATACTCTGCCAATCGAAGTCCTAACCCACTCAAACCCTATCGTCAACAACCCGCTCCCCTCCAAGACTCTTCCCTCGAAACCTCCGACGAAATCCCCGACCGGATAAGGGAAAATCAAGTTCCCCTGATCCCGTTCTTTCTTCTCTTCTTCTTCTTTTTTCTCAGTCTCGAACTGAAGTCGGCAAGGGATGCCGACTTCAGCCCAAGGCGACCCAGTGAAGCTGGGCCTCATAGGAACTCTAAACCCATGTACCAAAAATTTGTAACAAACCCATATATATACTTGAGAAGAGAAAGTCTTTGTACACGACTCCAGCGAAAAAAAAATACATCGCACAACCTGATTGGACTACATAAGTTTCATTTTTTAACATGCATTCAATATTACAGTTTTATCTTTTTTATAAAAAAATTGAATGACAAAAATATCCATTCCTTATAAAAAGATTATGATATCCGTTGGCTTGTATTATGACATCTATTAACTTGGATTATGACATCCATATATCATAAAGTCGAGGGATATTTTTTGTTATCAAAAAAAGTTTAAAAATTTTCAATGATGAAAATACCTCTCATCTTATGACATTCTGTGAACAGGATTATAATACCTTGTTTATAGAAGAGTGTCATACATGACAAGCATTTTCAGCATTCAAACATGCATTTAATGCTTACAGTTTATTTTTTATTAAAAATTTTGAATGATAAAAATGATACCTATTTATAAACATGGTGTCATAAGCATGTTCACGGGATGTCATAAGACCGAGAATATTTTTGTTATTGAAAAAAAATAATTTTTTTAATTATAAAAATATCGTCAACCTTATGATATCCTACGAACAAGATTATGACACTCTATTAACAAATGGATGTCATAAAAGAAGAATATTTTTATCGTTCAAACAAGTATTTGATGCCTATAGTTTATTTTTTTTCAAAATTTGAATGATAAAAATATCTTAGGGATGGTAACAAAATCCAAACTCATGGGTATCTGATCCGACTCGACTCGATTGGATCGGGTAGTCAATGCTTTGACTAGGTTTAGGTAAAACCCAAATGCTTAACTTTGGATTTGGGATGAGACTAAATAGATATGCACCCGATACGAACCCGGCCCAAATTAATTTAATATTTTAATATATATAATTAATATATATTATACAAATATGTTTTATTTTGATTGAATATGAAACTAAGTTTTGTTGAACTAAAAATGTAGTTGAATTTTATTTGTTTAATATATGTATGGCTTATAAAATGATAGATAATTTTAAAGTTAACAAAAAATTAAAAAAATATTTTATGTAATTCAATTGGATTCGGATTGGGTAAACCTGAATTACCGATACCTGATTGAGATGGGTTTGGATAAAAAACCTTATTTCCGATAGGTTTTGGACTGGGTTTGGATAGTTTATTAGGTATTCCGGTTTGGGTTTAGATAATTAAAAACCCCGTCTGAATCCGGTCCATTACCATCCCTAAAATGTCTTTCTTTTATGACACCCTTTTTTGAATAGGATATCATAAGATCGAGAATATTTTTATCATTAAAAAATTTTAAATTTTTTTTAATGATAAAATTATTTCTCAATCTTATAATGTATAGATATCATAATCGAAGCTAATAGATGTCATAATACATGCCAATGGATGTCATAATTTTGTTATTAAAAAATATTTTTATCATTCAAGTTTTTTAATAAAAAATAAAATTATATATATTAAAAAATATGGTTTATGTGCTTAACCTCTTAGGTTATACAATAATATTTGGTAATATATCTTTTTCACACCACCATCAATGAGCAAAGAATTACTCGTACTGAAAAGGAGCTTTTAGAAAACCATTTTAGCTTCGAGAATCATGAGATTCGTTTTAAAAAAATCAAAATCACGGGGGAACACTCCGAGAAAGCAATAAATGGAATCTGCAAAGTGCGAATAGCGTGGGAACCATCTGGTTATAAAAAATGTCAAGGTTCTTTCCTGGAAGGCTCATGTAACAGGTATTAATTTCTACTTTCGCATCACTTTTTCTTTGGCATGCATACTTTCACACTACATGAATAATGCTATGTGGACGCTTAAATCACTTCTATTGCACAAAGTGGCTCTTCTTTTCAATTTTAGTCATTAAAATCTCACCATCCTGTACATTCCGCACATTACGATTTTTGAAATGCACTATTTTTTTCTCCTACCATGCATAAATTCAAAAAAAAAAAATAAATGCCTGACTTTAGAGTTTGGAGAAGAAAAGAAAAAGAAAGAAAAGAAAAAGAAAGAAATTTTATTCCTCTCATCTTGATTGAAAATTTAATAGAGAAAAAAAATAATTTATTCTATTCTTGATTAGAAACAAAGAGAAAGGAAAAGAAAAAAAAATGATATAACTTTTTTTTTTAATTTTTAGAAGAGTAAGGTAAGTGATGTGGCGGGATCGTCGACATGAAGCCCATGTCAGATCTAAGCAGATGCCACGTCAAAGGAAGCTGCCACGTCGAACATCCTTCTTCGGGCTCCTTCGTCAGGTGGCTCCCTCGAGGTCGAGACGTCCTAGCCGAAATCGAGCCCCTGCTCTCTTTGGGCTCCTTCACCATGTAGCTCCATCGAGGTCGAGACGACTTGGCCGAAGTCGAGCTCCTACCCTCTTCGAACTCCTTCGTCAGGCGGCTCCCTCGAGGTCGAGATGCCCTGGCCGAAGTTGAGCTCCTGCTTTCTTTGGAATCCTTCGCCAGGCGGCTCCCTCGAGGTCGAGACGTCCTGGCCGAAGTCAAGCTCCTGCCCTCTTCGGACTCTTCGCCAGAATGCTCCCTCGAGGTCGAGTCCACCCCGGTCGAAGTCGAGCTCCTCCTCTCTGAACCGACCCCATGTTGGACGAGGGGATCAGCAGCTGGGGGACGTCGCCGTCTTCCTTGAGCAGCGGTGAGCCGCCCAAGGACCACAGAGGGGCACCCGCCGGGCCGTAATAATTATCCCTGCTACCACTTACACCGAAAAAGAAAGGATTCCCTGATTGAGGCGCCGCGCTCCCGACCGACCATCTTATCACCCAAAAGAAGAAATCATCCCGGAAGATTCAAATCCAGGGGACGGCTGCCCCCCGATCGAGGCTCTGCTAGGTTTCCCGAAGTGGAGCGACCAGAGGGAGGGCTAGAAGCACGGTGTAGTTCTCTATCATGAATAGGAAAAGGCACCTCACGCACGGCACAGAGCGCTGCCGCACGTTGACCTTCCGGCGCCTGCAAAGGAAGGGAGGATCTTGAGGTAGGCGGCATGCAGCCATCCTAGCTTAAAAGAGTTCTCCATGATTCCAAGAAGGAGGTAAGTAACAAACAAACGAGCAAAGAGGGCGGCATACAGGAGAGACTGAGAGGCCAAGTGCTCTAGGCTACAAGAGACTCACCGAAAGGGTCTCGACGAACACAGCCGTCCAGCTTAAACACTCCTCTGCTGTCACTACCCCCGCTCTACTCTCAACCCATTCACACTCTCTAAGCACATAATCTTCTTCTCCTAGAGTGGAGTCCATCCACAGGGCTCGACCAGGAGTACCTGTTCCCCTTGATCGTCACTAACTTGAGCGACGGAGTACCCCCGTCAGGATCCCCGGCCGGGTCTCCTCTATTTTGCAGGTCCGGGCACGGGAGCAGGTTCCCGAGCGACGAGGGTGGAGTCCGAGGTCATCTCCAGCTACAGGCCACGGTGGTCGGGCGGTAACAATAAAGATTATAACAGGTTTCATTTACTTCCAATTCCTTTCTCTCCATTTTTTTCATTTTGAAAAAAAATATATATAATTTTGAAGAATTTATTTTCTTTCCTATTCTTTCCATTTATTTACTAAAAAAACTCCTAACAAAAAAAAAATTAACTTTATTTTCCATTCTTTTCTTTTCGCTCCTATTCCTCTCTCCTGATCAGGCCCTACATGTCCGTCACATGCTAACTTAATATTGATAACCCATGTGATTGTGTATATATATACTGATGTGGCGAGACTGCTGACGTGGGTAGTTGACAGGCGCCACGTCAAATGAGACCGCCGCATCGGACGCCAAGGCAACACCTCAGCCCAGACTGTTTTGCCGAGCTGAGCTGAGCTCCCTCAAGGCAACGAGCCGAGCTCCGTCCTCCGCTAGGTCGGGCCAGCGAGCTCGGGATGCCTAGGCCGGAGCCGCCCTCTGCCCTCTAGAGCGAGACCCTCGGAGGTTAGAGCCCTGTGGTCGAGGTCGAGCTCAACGCTCACTCGCCAACGTGGAGCCTCTCTGAGTGCGCGCCCTCTAGACCGGGTCCGTCCTCTGCCCTCCAGAGCGAGACCCTCGGAGGTTAGAGCCCTGTGGTCGAGATCGAGCTCAGCACTCACCCGCCAACGAGGAGCCTCTCCGAGCGTGCGCCCTCTGGACCGGGTCCGTCCTCTGCCATCTAGAGCAAGACCTTCGGAGGTTAGAGCCCTGTGGTCGAGGTCGGGCTCAGCGCTCACTCGCCAATGTGGAGCCTCTCCAAGCACGCGCCCTCTGGACGGACCCTCCAGAGCGAGACCCTCGGAGGTTAGAGCCCTGTAGTCGAGGTCGAGCTCAGCGCTCACCTGCCAACGTGGAGCCTCTCCGAGCGCGCGCCCTCTGGACCAGGCCCGCACTCTTCCCTCCTCCATTAAGGTGACCACACGAGCTCGGAGCATCCCGACCGGAGCAAGCCCTGCCATCCCGAGACACCGGCAAGCCACCCGAGGACTATGGAACAGCGCCCCCCATACCACCATAACTACCTATCTGGCCGTACTTCCAGGGAAATTGGCCAGCCAGAAAGCACGAACCCCTAGGGCGGCGACCCCCGGATCGAGGCTCTGCCAATCTTCCCGGAATGGGGCGACCGGAGGGGATGTCAGAATGAATGGAAGCTTCCCTTACCATTTGTTAGGAAAGATGTCTCATCCACGGCACGAAATCCTGCCGCACGTGCCTGCCAGCCCAGCGAAGATCCCGAGGCAAGCGCCTAACGACCAACTTTCAACTACAAAGAACAGTCGACACCCCCGAAAGGGAGAAGGTAACAACAGCAATCGACCACCAACACAAGCGCAAGCTCGATCAAGAGGGCCAAGCACCACCACCACCACAGTAAAGAAAAAACGAGAGCGAAACAAGGAGAGGTGGAGGAACAGGGAACCCCTCTGTTCCCGCTATCATTCTCCCTCTGCTACGTTTTTGTCTTCACACACAACTTTCACTCCTCCTAGTGCGGAGTCCATCAAGAGGGGCCCGACCAGGAGGATCTGTTCCCCTGGATCGTCACTGACTTGACCGTCGGAGTGCCCCCGCCGGAAACCCCAGCCCAGGTCTATAACCCCTGTTTCGCAGGCCCAGGAGCAGAGGACCGCCAGGCAGTGAAGGGAGCGCACTCCGGCGCCGACAGTAGCTACATGCCACGGCGATCTTGGCGGTAACAGATTGGCACGCCAGATAGGGGGGCGGATTAAGCCCTTCATGTCTTCATAGGCAAGCCCAGCGGGAGGATGGTGACAACAAGGGCAAGGGAGGCTTCCACCAGTCGTGCAGGGGACTCCCCCTCCCGGAGGACCCGCACCACCAAGAAGTGGAGCCGCCCATTCCGGTTTAGTCACCTCCGCTGGAAGCCCAGCTAGCTGCACTCGTCCAAATGTAAGTCCTTGCCACGACGATGCGCCAGCTTCAGCACTAGCACTGGTCTGTGGCTACCCACCAGCAGCCACGGACTCCGGCGGCTCACGCCGCAGCTCCTCGCAATAGCCTACACTCTTTCCAAGGAAGGCTGTCACAGCCGTGGGCCACCACTGACAACCGGGGCATCCTCCAAGCTCCGGTGAAAAGACAACGAGCTGGCTCTGCCGACGGGGAGAGCCGCTCGCCAAACCTCGGTCAGGAGGTGCCCAGACCCCGCCGAGATAGAAAAAGCAGGACCCCCTGCCATGGGTGCCGTGCACTCACGTCACCTTCTCCATCTCCTTCGGGGGAGGGGTTCATTGATGAAGCCATCAAGCGCGCGGCGGAAAGGTGCCTGGAGGAACATGAGCGCAAGATGGCGGAGTTTGCCCGCCGGTTTGCTAGCATGCAGGGCTCCGCTAGTGAGCCAGCGGGTTACGACGCCCGTCCCCCGTTCTCCCAAAAAATCCAAGCAGAGCCGATTCCGCACCGGTTTCGGATGCCGTAGGTGGATCCCTACGATGGGACCACCGACCCCCTGGACCACTTGGAAAGCTACCGGACCATCATGAGGGTCCGGGGGGCCACCGACGCTCTCCTCTGCCGCTTTTCCTGCTACTCTTTGAAAGGCAGCCCGGGTGTGACTCACCCGTTTGGAGCCGGAGAGTATCAGCTCCTTTGCCCAGCTAGGACAGAAGTTCGTGGCTCACTTCGATGCTTGCAGGAAGTTGCCACGAGAGGCAGACAGCCTCTTCTCCATCCGGCAGTAGGACCGCGAGCCCTTGCGGGACTACGTGGCCCGCTTCAAGGCCACCGCGTTGGAGATCTACAATCTTGAAGAGCCAGTCGCCATGCTGGCACTGAAGCGAGGACTCAGGAGCTCCCACCTGACCTACTCGCTGGATAAGAAGCCTCCCAAGACCTATTCCGAGCTCCTTCATCGGGTCCAAAAGTATATTCGTGCCAAGAAGGCAGACTGTACGAGACAGGAGCTCGACGGAGGATCCCCGAAGAAGTCGGCCCCCGCCGAAGCGTCCGGAACTCGGAAGCCAGCACCCAATGATGGGAGACAGGGGTAGGATCGTTGGTGAGCCTAGAAGTCACCTAAATTAGGGTAATATTTTTTTTTTGATAGTTTTTTCTCCATGGGTGGCGAAGGAATAGTGGGGATGTAGGATAGGGATCTGGATCTCATGGACTTTAGGACTCACCCTAACGAAGAGATCTCTCACCTCTAGGGCATTACACCCTCCTCGATACTTGGAGGTGCTAGGATGAATCTCAAAGGTCACGAGGGGATAAAGAAGATGGAATGGGAAGGGGAATAACTAGAGCATCACGCCCATGCCCGAAGGCGAAGGCAAGAAGAATCACTCTTCTAAAAAACTCAAATTTTTTTCTCCAAAAACTATTTTTTACAAAGGACTGAGGGTGGTATTTATAGACCTGTCCAACCCTCATTTGAATTTGAATATAAGATAAAAGATAGGAATGATTAAAATTCAAATACAAGATAGGATAAAATAAGCCTATCCATATCTCAATCCTAACCAACAAAATCCTAATTCAAAATTCAAACAAAAGATAAAGATAAATTCCAAACAAATTTATTAAAATCTGTGCTACTCTAGGATCGGTGCTGCTCCGGGATCAGTGCTGCTCCGAGATCAGTGCTGCTCTGAGATCCCCATCATTTTTCTAAGGTGGGGAGAACTCAACTTCGTCGAGTCAGACTCAGATCCAGCTAGCCATGAGGCCTTTTTTTTTATTATTCTTTTTTTAAAAAACATTTTTTCACTATTTTTTTATTATTTCTGGCCTGCACTTAAAAGTCGGCATGTAAAGCCGGCTTGCTTTTAGAAGTGTGTAGAGGGGAAGTCGGCTCCGAACGCCGGGTTTGCGTTCACGTTTGTGCACAACAGCTTCTCCTTCACGGGCCAAACCAGGAACAAAGGGATTTTTGCCAGCGGACTCTCCGGCGACGGCGCTGGGGAGGAGGACAGCAACTCGGGGAAGAAGATGAGGGCAACTCGGCGCTGGGGTGGACCGGAGGAGGGAGTTTATACGTGGAGATCCAGAGGAGACTTACGGACGACAGGAGACTGGAGGGGCTTCCAGACGACGGGAGACCAGGGGCGGGAGGTTTGGGCGTGGAAGACCGGGGTCGGGAGGTTTGGATGACAGGAGATCGGAGGAGGTTTGGGTGACGGAGAACCGGAGGAGGCAGATCTGGCATCAGGCGGCTTGGGCCATGGCGGAGGGTTGGGCAGAGAGGAGGGCGAGGCGATGAAGAAGAAGGCACAGCTAGGCTTAGCGGTGGTCTTTCCGGTGAGGTCGCATATGTCGGAAGACGATGATGGCGACGATTGCGAGGAAGATGAGGACCCAGGGGAGCAAGGTGTCGGCGGCACTGGCGATGTAGTCAGGGATCTCGAAGGAGACGGTGATGTGGGACTGGGCGGCAAGGTTGTAGACCTTGTCAGGGAGGATGTCGACCCAGCGGTGGAGGGAGAGGGAGGGGGAGCAGAGGAGGCGAGCGGCGGTGTAGAGGGCAGGGAGGGGGGGGACAGGGCGGCTCCACCACCGGAGTCGGATGAGCACGGCGACACGAGTAATCGCAGAAGAAGGAGAGGTCTTGGATGCCTCTTTGGGCGAGGGTTTCGAGCCAGGTATCGACGTTGGGGAGGTTGAAGAAATAGCCAGAGAGCTGGCAGGTGGGGATGGATCCATGGTGGACAGAGAGGATCTGCTCGATGGCACCGGTGTGCCATGCCTCCTTCTGGCTCCGCATCCAGAATTTGGTGTGTCTACTGCTATGGTGGAGGATGGAGTCATCGAGGTTGAGGGACGCGGTGGTCCAGATGTGGCACCACCGGGTGGAGAGGATGCTGGTCCGGATGGAGTTTCTGATGGGAGGAGGGAGACGATGTAGGAGAGGTTGTCATCCGGGAGGTTGCTGATTCAATCCAGATCATTTGCGCTGCCTCCTCGACAGCGTGGCGCATCAGATTTGGATCTCCATGCCCTCCTCTTCCTCTTCCTTCCGCCGCTGGTTTTGTACGGGTTGGAACTTGGAACATAGACCAAGAATAGAAGAAGCCTGGTGGAACGCGTGAGAATGAAACAAGATCGTTGGTTAAGGAAATCTGGGAGGCGACGATGGAGTTTGGGAGGAAGCACGGAAGAAGAAAATGGAATTATTGGCAACTTGGATTTTTTTTTTTTTTTGGTTTTGGATTTGGGAAGATGATAGGATGGAAAAAAAATTGAATCGGTGGTGCGAGATCTAAAGTGATATGAAGGTACCCTAATTTTCTAGCTCTGATACGAAAATTGATGGGGGACAGGGTAGAGTGATATGAAGGTACCCTAATTTTCTAGCTCTGATACCAAAATTGATGCAGGACAGGGATAGGATCATTGGTGAGTCTAGAAGTCACCTAAATTATGGTACTATTTTTTTTTTGATATTTTTTTCTCTAGGGGTGGTGAAGGAATAGTGGAGATGTAGGATAGGGATCTGGATCTCATGGACTTTGGGACTCACCCTAACGAAGAGACCTCTCACTTCTAGGGCATTACACCCTCCTCGATACTTGGAGGCGCTAGGATGGATCTCAAAAGTCACGAGGGGATAAAGAAGATGGAATGAGAAGGGGAATAACTAGGGCATCACGCCCATGCCCGAAGGCGAAGGCAAGAAGAATCACTCTTCTAAAAAACTCAAATTTTTTTCTCCAAAAACTATTTTTTACAAAGGACTGAGGGTGATATTTATAGACCTGTCCAACCCTCATTTAAATTTGAATACAAGATAAAAGATAAGAATGATTAAAATTCAAATATAAGATAGGATAAGATAAGCCTATCCATATCTCAATCCTAACCAACCAAATCCTAATTCAAAATTCAAACAAAATATAAAGATAAATCCCAAACAAATTTATTAAAATCTGTGCTACTCCAAGATCGGTGCTGCTCTAGGACCGGTGCTGCTCTAGGTTCAGTGCTGCTCCGGGATTAGTGCGGCTCTGAGATCAGTGCTGCTCTGAGATCCCCGTCACCCCAGGCTCCGAGCTCCCTGAGGGACCGACCAAGACTGAGAGGGACTCCCATTCCTGAGGAGGGTTACACCCACTCCTCGCCCCGAGAGCAAAAATCCTTATGGAGATCGAGGGCGAGGACTACCTGAGACGCCCGCCTCCGTTGAGGACCTCCACTGGCCGTGACAAGACAAAGTACTGTCACTTTCACTGCGACCACGGCCATGACACCGAGAAATGTCGCAACCTCAAGTGGGAGATTGAGGAACTCATCAATAGAGGCTACCTCAAATGGTTTGTGGGGGGCAGACCTCAAGTGGAGTCCCAGGCGCTCGTTGCCCTTCCGCCAGCTCCAACCATCGACAACCGTCCCACCGAGAAGCCGGTGGGCATGATCTCCTGGGGAGCTGCGCGTGCATCCAAGAGGGCTCGAGGGGAAGAGGACTCTGAGAATGTACTCCCCTTTATGAGGGAAGGGGAAGACGGGGAGAAAAATGTAAACAATGATGCCATGGTCGTCGAGATGATGATCGCAAAGCACCCTGTAAAGCGTATCATGGTTGATAGTGGAAGCTCCACAGACATGCTTTTTTATGATGCCTTCCTCAGGATGAATCTCTCCCCTGATCAGCTTAAGCCCGTGCACACACCCCTTGTTGGTTTCACGGGCGACTCCATGGGGTAGAAGGAGAAATCACTCTCCCGGTCACTGCCAGAACCCCACCTCGGCAGAGCACCGTCATGATGACTTTCACGGTTGTAAGGCTTCCTTCTGCCTACAACATGATATTGGGTCGGCCTGGGCTTAACCTGCTCGACGTCGTTGTCTCCACCAAGAGGCTACTTGTACAGTTCCCAACTCCCTACGGTGTCGGGGAAATGAGGAGAGCACCCCAGCTGGTGCAGCATTATTTCCAGACCCTCCCTGGGGCCAGGGTCCCCAGGACGATCCCAATGCGGATGACCTCGACCAGAGGGCCCAAGACCCCAGGGGAGGCCTGGTCGAGCACCTACTTTCCTACCCGCTCGGAGATGACGCCACGAAGACAGTGCAGATCGGAGCCCAGCTATCCGAGGAGGAGAGGGCCCAATTGCTGGAATTCCTATGGGCGAACGTAGATGTGTTCGCCTGGATGGTGGCGGATATGCCAGGTATCCCTCCTGACATCATTATCCACAAATTGAGTGTCAACCCAAAGCATAAACCAGTTCGACAGAAGAAGAGAAATTTCGTCCCAGAGAGACAGGCAGCTATCAAGGAGGAAATCGATAAACTCCTGGCTGTCGGTTTCGTTCGAGAGGTCCAATACCCGAGCTGGCTGTCAAATGCAGTGATGGTCAGGAAGAACAATGAAAAATGGAGGATCTGTGTAAACTACACCGATCTCAATAAAGCTTGCCCGAAGGACAGCTTCCCTCTCCCGAAGATCGACCAGCTGGTGGACGCCACCTCAGGCCACCGGCTGCTCTCCTTCGTGGATGCGTTCTCCGGGTATAATCAGATCCACATGCATCCAGAAGACGAGGAGCACACCGCTTTCGTCACTGACCAAGGGACATACTGCTATAAGATGATGCCTTTTGGTCTGAAGAACGCAGGGGCCACCTATCAGCGCCTGGTCAGCAAGGTCTTCAAGGACCAAATCGGCCGCAACATGCAGGTGTATGTAGATGACATGCTCGTCATGAGCAAGCCAGGCTCGAGCCATGTAGCTGACCTCGCCGAATCCTTCCACAACCTGTGGCAACATCGGATGAAGCTGAACCCGACGAAGTGCGCCTTTGGGGTGGCTGCCGGAAAATTTCTCGACTTCATGGTCACCCAGAGGGGCATCGAAGCAAACCCGAAAAAAGTTCAAGCCATCGTCGACATGGAACACCCGACCTCCAAGAAGCAGGTCCAGTGCCTGACGAGACATGTAGCCGCCCTCAGCAGATTCATCTCGAGATCGGCTGATCGTTGCCTGCCATTTTTCAAGGCACTACGCAAAATGCACGACTTCACCTGGACCAAGGAGTGTAGGATAGCCTTCGAGGAGCTGAAGAACTTCCTCGCCTCCCCCCGTTGCCCTCCAGGCCGGAGGAGGGAGAGGAGCTTTTGCTGTACCTGGCAATCACACCGAGAGCTGTCAGCTCGGTTCTCATCCGTACAGACGAGGACAAATCTCAAAAGCTGGTATACTACACCAGCAAAATCCTCCGCGATGCGGAGATCAGGTATACTCACTCCGAAAAACTTATTTTTGCACTAATAATGTCTGCTAAGGGCCTCAGGCCCTACTTCTAAGCATACCCAATAGTGGTCGTGACGGACCAGCCGCTGAGGACCATCCTCACCTGACCCAAGACATCTGGGAGGTTGGCTAAGTGGTCCCTGCTGCTCGGTGATTCGACATAGCGTACCGACCGAGGTCTTCACAAAAGGCCCAAGTCCTAGCCGACTTCGTGGTCGAGTGCACCGGGTTCGTCGAGGAGCCAGAGCAGACAGCAACAAAGCCCGGGCCAGGAGAAGAGCCCTGGATCCTCCACGTAGATGGAGCATCCAATTCTGGCGAAAGCGAAGCAGGCCTCATCCTAACCAACAACGATGGGGTTGTGGCAGAATGCGCCCTCCGCTTCAAGTTCGCCGCTACCAATAACCAGGCGAAGTACGAGGCACTCCTCACGGGCCTGAGAGTCTCCCGCGAACTGAGTGTGCGGGACTTGAAAGTCTTCACCGACTCTCAACTGGTCGCCGGACAAGTCTCCGGAGAATATGAAGCGAGGGACACCCAGATGATGAAGTACTTGGAGCAGGTCCGTGCAAGCACAGCGGGCCTCCGACGCTTTAGCATCTTCCACATCCCCCGAGGGGAGAATGCACGCGCGGATGCGCTGTCCAGGCTCACGACCTTGCTGGACTCGTCGCTGGGACGCACCTACATCGAGTACCTCGAAAGTCCCTGCTACGAGAGCTCGGCAGAGATGCATCAAGTCACCCCCGAGCTGAGCTGGATGGACAAATATGTCCGATACATCACTGATGGCACCTTGCCCAAAGATCGCGCAGAAGCTGCCCTCGTCAAGAAGAAAGCCTCCCGGTTCGTCCTGATGGAGGGCCAGCTCTACCGCCGATCTTACTCCTACCCACTCCTGAGATGCCTCAAGCCCGCCGAGGCAACCTCTATGCTCTAGGAGATACATGAAGGCCTCTGCAGGAACCACGTGGGAGGGAGAACGCTGGCTTACAAAGCTCTCCACCAGGGGTACTTTTGGGAGACCATAAGGGAGGACGCTGCCGACTTAGTTAAAAGGTGCGACAAGTGCCAGCGCCATGCAAATATACAGCGTCAGCCGGCGGCGCCGATCTCCCAACTCTCAGCCTCTTGGCCTTTTGCCCAGTGGGGAATGGACATCTTGGGACCGTTTCCCCCAGTGCCAAGGCAGTGAAAGTTCCTGCTGGTAGCAATCGACTACTTCACTAAGTAGGTCGAAGTAGAGCTGCTAGCTCGGATCACGAAAGCCAATGTCCGCCAGTTCTTCTGTAAGTCAATCATTTGCCGCTTCGGGCTTTCCCATTGTATCATCATCGACAACGGGCGACAGTTCGATAATCACGAGTTCGAAGGATTCTGCATCGAGCACGGCATCCAACACCGGTTCACCTCAGCGGCTCACCCTCAAACAAATAGAGAAGCCGAGGTGACTAACTGAACCATCCTTCAAGGACTCAGGACCAGGCTGGACCAAGCTAAGGGCAGGTGGGCAGAAGAACTCCCAAGCATCCTGTGGGCCTACCACACAATGCCCAGGACAACGACAAACGAGATGCCCTTCAGCCTTGTTTTCGATGCCGAAGCCATCGTCCCGGTCGAGCTCGGCGTGCCCACGTTGCGGGTGCAGCAGTACGACGAAGCACGAAACTCGATGCACCTCCTGCTTAACCTGGACCTTCTTGAAGAGGCAAAGGACAAAGCCCGCCTACGGATGGCGGCCTACCGGTAACGAGTGGTCCGGTATTACAACACCCGCGTCAGGCCAAAAGCTTTCAAGCCCAGAGATTTGGTGCTATGGCGGGCGGAGGCATCCCAGCCCAAGGAGTGCGGCAAGCTTTCACCGAATTGGGAAGGCCCCTACAAAGTAGCTGAGGCCCTCTCACAAGGGGCCTACTACCTTGAAGATCTCGGTGGCGTCAAGTTCCCCAGAACGTGGAATGCCAGCAACTTGCGGAAATACTATAAATAGTATAAGGTTTTCCAGCCATAATAATAATGACAATGGTTTTTTCTTTGCGCAAGTGTCTATTTGTCTTGCAGGAAAACTCCAACGGCATCTCCGAGCCTAGCTCCAGGACGTCAAGGAATCATCGAGCCATGCAGCTCTCAATCTCAAGCATCCCCGAGCCTAGCTCCAGGATGTCAAGGAATCATCGAGCCATGCAGCTCTCAACCTGAATCATCCCTGAGCCTAGCTCCAGGACGTCAAAGGATCTTCGAGCCACGCAGTGCTTAGTCATCAACGTTCCTGAGCCCAGCTCCAGGACATCGACCCAAGACCGGAGCTCAGATCTTCGGCCAAGGGATCTTTGAGCCAAGCCGCTCTCAATCTCAAACACCTCCGAGCCCAGCTCCAAGATGCTAAGAGATCTTGGGACCAAGTAGCTCCCATCAATGCCTCGAGCCTAGCTCCAAGGTGCCAAAGACCTGAGCCAAGCACTCAGGCAACCCCTGGACCCGAGCCTAGCTCCACATCCAAGAAGGCCTCGAGCCTAGCTCCAAGGCAATCAAGTCCTGTAACCCTCTTCTCTGATCTCCCCACTCGAAAAGAAGATGAGAGGGGAAGGAAAGAAAGAGAACGAGAGGGGAACACGGCAAGAACCCTCTTCTCTGATCTCCCCACTCGAAAAGAAGATGAGAGGGGAAGGAAAGAAAGAGAATGAGAGGGGAACACGGCAAGAACCCTCTTCTCTGATCTCCCCACTCCAAAAAAAAAAACAAAGAAAGAAGAAAAAAAGAAAAAAGGAGAGGGGAAGGAAAGAAAGAGAATGAGAGGGGAACAAGCCGCCACTTCTCAATCATCAACATCCCCGAGCCCAGCTCCAGGACCCCAGCCCAAGACCGGAGCTCAGATCTCCAGCCAAGGGACCTTCGAGCCACGCAGCTCTCAGTCATCAACGTCCCCGAGCCCAGCTCCAGGATGCCAGCCCAAGATCGGAGCTCAGATCTCCGGTCAATGGACCTTCGAGCCATGTAGCTCTCAATCATCAACATCCCCGAGCCCAGCTCCAAGACGCCAGCCCAAGACCAGAGCTCAGATCTTCGACCAAGGGACCTTCGAACCATGCAGCTCTCAGTCGTCAACGTCCCCGAGCCCAGCTCTAGGATGCCAGCCCAAGATCGGAGCTCAAATCTCGGGCCAAGGGACCTTCGAGCCATGCAGCTCTCAGTCATCAACGTCCCCAAGCCCAGCTCCAGGATGCCAGCCTAAGACCGGAGCTCAGATCTTCGGCCAAGGGACCTTCAAGCCATGCAGCACCTTCGAGCCCAGCAGCTCTCAAGTGCCATCAGCTTGCGCCCAACTTGCCGACGTTGAAGTCTAACAACTCAACCCCAGACAAGGTGAGGCCCCTCCTCTCTGATCTCCCCACTCATCAAAAGGAAAGAAAAAGAAGAGGGGGAGTGAAAGAAAGAGAGAAAGAAAAGAAGAGCCTGACCAAGAAACTGGTTGCGAGAAAGTTTATGCTTTATTGATTAAATATCAAATACAAGCATCCTGCGGGCCCCCGACATGCCGGGTGGCCCTGCCAAGTATAGAAAAAAAAGACAAAGTACAAAGGAAATAAAAACAACTACTGCCCGGCTGGACTGCCGGGCTGGGAGTCTCCATCAGCAGGGACTTCCGGCTGCGCGGCTCCGGGTTCAGATGGCACGGCCCCGACCTCGACTGGCGCAGAAGACTCGGGAGCAACGACCTCCTCAATGCCCGCCTCCTGGTCTGAAGTGCCTGGATAGTCGAGGCGGCTACGGCCCTCGGCCGAGACGAACCCCTCAACCAGGCGGCGCAGGTACATGAAGCCCTTAAAGAAGGAGTCCGACGCCGTCTGTTGGATCTCGGTGAGGAACTCCTACGAGGCCCTGTACCTTGCAACTGCCTCCTCGGCTTCCTTCCTCGCTGCGGCCACCTCATGCCTGGCGTCCACAACTGACCTGGTGCCTCCTCAGCTTCCCTCTGGGCCGCGGCCGACTTCTCCTTCTCCGTCACCAGCCGGGCCTAGAGGGACTGGGCGATCCCCTTCTACCGGGCCGCCTCGGCGTTGAATACGCCCAACCGTCGCTCGGTGTTGGCGAGCTCCTCGGCCTTCTTCCTCGACTGCCCCTGCTCGCGATCAAGGCATTCCTGGAGCTCCTTCGCTCGCCCCTCAGAGTCGGCAAGCTGCCTCCTCTTGAGGTCCTTGACCCGTCGATCAAGCACCCCTTCGGAGTCGGCCCTCCCCTTCAGGTCAGCCTTCAGTGATGCGATCTCGGCCGCCTATTGCTGCTCAGCTCGCTCCCAGTTTCGATAGCAGCTCCTGATGAAAAGGGCCTCGACACCTATCTGCATCATATGGGGAGTTCAAAAAAAAAAGGAGAGGAAAAAAGTGGAGTTGCTTACCGTGTAGAGATGGGGAAAGATGCTATCGATCACGGCTCCCACCGGCAGCCCATCCATCTCCTCTCGATCGCATGGCTGGATGGAGATATCCATCATGCGAGCGGCTAGGGCACCGTTGTTAGCCAAGGAGCTCTCTGGCCCAGCTTGAATGGGAGGCGATGCCTAGCCTCGTCCCTCCTGCTCTCTCGGGAAGTAGGTGCGCCTATTCCTCCGGTGGTAGGACCCCCAAGAACCGGTCAGGGACCCGGCACCGTCATGGTTGGAGCCCCCGTCGCGGGAGGAGCTCCAGTACGGGCCTCTCCCCCCTTGGCCTCAACCATCCTCGGACCCGGAGAGCGGGGCGACGCGACAGCGACAGCAGCGTCAACCTGGACGGTCGCCTCGGGCTCTAGAACGGGGGGTTTGGCCTGTGACCTCGTTCGTCCCTCGGCCTCCTTCCCCCTCGGGGTGGCTGGCACGGCTAAGGCAGACATCAACACGCCCTCAACCCGGGCCCGCCTCAGGGGAGGCTCAGTGGCCACCCCGGTGGGCAGCCTCTTCCGGGAGATTGGCAACGGGTCACCCTCCGAGAAGATCATCCATGCGCACAAGAGCCAAATGGGTTAGCCTAAAGTGAAGAAAAGGAAAAACACATATGGAAGAAAGAATTGGACTCACCCGGCCCCGTCGATGGGTCCACCCTGGCATCAGAAAGGTTCTGCTCCGATAGCAGAACCTCCAGAGAGGGGATCTGGGCGGTGCGAAGCTGCTCGTAGTCATCCCGATTAGCTGCATCAACCGTGGAGATCCGGTTAGGGGACCGATCCGGCTCGCTCCAGATCCAGTCAACCCCCTCGATGTCCGCGAAGAAAAAATTGTTCTTCCACCCTTTGATGGAAGAGGGGAGCTCGAATCTTATGCCCTTTGGACGAGAGGACAAGGACCACCACCCATCCTCAGTCGGGTGGCGTTTCAGGATGAAAAAATGCCCTGAACAAGGAGAACCGGGCGACGAACCCGAGGACATGACATAGTACAATGAAAGAGAAGATGACCCTAATGGCGTTCGGCACCAACTGTGCGGGAACTAAACGGTAGTTGCTCAGAACAGATGGAAGAAAGGGTGAAAGGAAAATCGGAGACCCCCGCAGAAGGTCTCCTCATAAAAAGCGAGATGGCCCGGGCCACTGGAAGTGACCCGCTCCCCGGGGCAGGGGATCATGAGCCGAACATAAGATGGGATGCCATAGGCATCTCGGATGGCCCCCAGCTCCGCGGTGGAAATCATCGAAGCAACCCCGCCCGGACCTATTGACCGGACAGACTCAGGAGCTTGTTCGAGTAGGAAAGGAAGACAGGTAGGACGAGAAAAAGCCACCCCCGGCTCCCTAATAAACTCGGGGGGGGGGGGGGGGGGGGCGGGAAGGGCCAGTCTCCTGCTAATCCTAAACTGTATCCCCTCCGACTCCTCGTCGGAGGAGGAAAGCACTATCACTTGGATGGAAGGATCGGGACAAGACATCCTGCAAGGAGTACTAGACCTAAGAAGAAGGAGCTCACCCCAAGGGGAAAGGAGGAAGAAGAACAGTGCCAATCTGGTTCCCTAAAGAAGAGAAGAGCAGAAGCGGATCACGAAAAAGGAAGGGTCCAGGTACTGCAACAAGTGCGAAGAATTTGGAAGGATGGGAATTTTAAGTAAAAATTTTCTTTTCGCTTCGAAAGGGCCCATCAAATCCGCGCTGTCATGACCCCCTCGCCAACGGATCCGCGCCACGTGCTGCCCATCGGTGAAAAGGGCGTCCCAGCCGCTCAGAGTTCTGCACCCACATTAACTACTCCTCGGACATGGCCACGTGGCACCTTCGCACTGGCCGGCAGGGCCATCCCTCGAAGCGCCAGCAACCACGGCCATCATCGCGCCGAATTTCCGCCTTTCCACATCAGCACCACCATTACTCTAAACTCCCAATCTCTATAGAAGACTTCTGGGCAGTTGGATCGAGGCAAACAAGTGACTCATATAAAGCCATGTCACCGTGCCAAAATCCGTGCATGAAAAAACGGAACGCATGCCCAGCACCCGACCACCTGGGCCTGGGTCGCGCGATGCACACCCGCGCGCATGGGTTGGTGAACGTGGATCGGGACTTTCGGGATGGAAATTAATCTCTATCTACAACAATCTCCCACTTGGAGATTAATTGACATCAACCTTTGATCCACCTTCTTTCTCTGTGCCGCACTCTCCTAATCTATCTCTTGGAAAGATTCTCCGAGTGCAAACTGAAGATGGAAACTTTGAGGATGTGGAGGAGGAAGATGTGGTTGAAGCAGACAACCACATGCATACACCGGTACCTCAGCCGGTGTCCCCACAGTTGAGGAGGTCCATGAGGGTTACTAGGCCATCACAGAGGTATTTTGCTAATGATTATGTTTTGTACACAGATTCTGAAGAACCAGAGTATTTTGTTGAAGCCATGTAGGATGAAGCTAAGGTCAAGTGGGAGTTGTCTATGAAAGAGGAGATGGACTCTTTGAAGCAGAACAAGACTTGGGATCTTGTGAAGTTACCCACTGGCAAGAAAGCTCTGTTTAATAAATGGGTGTACAAGATGAAGAATGAGGCCGATGGTACCAAAAGATACAATGCAAGGTTAGTTGTCAAAGGTTATGCACAGAAAGAGGGAATTGACTTTCAGGAGATTTTTCCCAGTGGTCAAGATGACATCCATCAGGGTGATTCTGAGCATGGTAGCAGTGGAGGATCTTCATTTAGAGCAGCTAGATGTGAAGACAGCATTTCTTCATGGAGATTTGGAGGAGGAGTTGTACATGCACCAGCCAGAAGGTTTCCAGGTCAAGGGAAAGGAAGACATGGTCTGCAGACTGAAGAAAAGCTTGTATGGTCTGAAGCAGGCTCCGCGACAGTGGTACCTCAAGTTTGACAGTTTCATGCTAGAGAAGGGCTTCACCAGATGCCAGTCAGATCACTGCGTGTACTACCAGAGGTTCGTAAATAATGAGTTTATTGTTTTATCCTTGTATGTGGACGATATGCTTGTAGCAGGTTCTAGTATGAGGAAGATTGAAGAGCTCAAGAAACTGATGGCAAAGAAGTTCTCAATGAAGAATTTGGGAGAGGCGAAGCAGATTCTTGGCATGAGGATCAAGAGAGATGGAAGCAACGGAAGCTGTGGTTATCTCAAGAGGACTATGTAGAGAAAGTGCTGAAGAGGTTCAATATGGAGAACGCAAAGGCAGTGTCTCTTCGTTAACACCAATTGGGTTATGTTACAATCTCTGAAAAAACTCTCCCATTTCAAAGCCAACATAAAATTAATAATCCTTGGGTCCAGGTTTATTAAATTGGTTAGGAGGTTAGCGTGTCGGTTGGTTAGTTGGTTGGTTGTAACCAATTAGGAAGCCCAACCATGTGAGGTATCATAATCAGTTTGTTATTGGCCCAAGACAAGTCCTAACCGTCCATATAATTGAATCCTAACAAGATTCAAGAGGTAGTTGCAGTCCAACAAGAAGTCCAATATCAGACGCCCAATTCAAGAAGGCTTCAACGTCCCCCGTGTGCTATAAATATAAGAAGATGGGGTGTGCGGTTGGAGGAAGGTCCAAGAGGCTGACTCCTTTGGGGTCTCACGGTCATGTGAAGACCGTGAAGAGATAGCGGATCTTACGGTCATGTGAAGACCGTGGAGAGATCAGCGTGAAGGCCTTGGTCCGTGGGGCTTGGCTCATGGTTCCAAGGTGGAGGCTTCTTGGAGATCACATGTGAGGGAGTCCGCGTGGGAGACCATGATGATGGACTGCAGAGAGGTGCACGTGAGGGAGATATCACGTGGAGGACTTGTGCCGTGATGATGTTCACGGGGCTTTAGAGAAGGATGCACGTTGAGGTATTGTCCATGCATGGCATACGTGGATTCTTGGGGCATGAGGCCTACAAGAGAGAAGACGTGCGGGACAACGAGAAGCTTCTGGGTTTTCAAAAGGACTGTCGAGTATTATTTTGTTTGTCGTAACAAGGTTTTTCTCCAAAGGAATAAAGCAATCTTTCTTTTTCTCCTACATCTCTTTCCTGGTAATTGTTCCATTTCCATAATGACAATATCAAGTTGGATCCGGATATTTCATGGAACGGGTTTGCTCCCCAACAAGATATCCGGTATGTCATGAGCGTGCAAAGAAACTTTGCAAAAAGTCTATAAATGTTAGTGGTTGGAACTTAAAGAAACAATTAAGCACGGAACAAACTTACGTGTGCCACTAGGCTCCCTTCCGAGAAAGCTCATCAGTGGCCAAGGTCCAATGCAGCATCTACTTCACTTTATTCTCACTTGACTGCTCCCAAACTGCAACATCCAAAATAAAGTTTCGGCTGGAAGCGGACATACAACGCGTCCAATCTTCCGTGGGGTCCTGGAGATTTACTTACCTGCAGAGCCTCACATCGCCATTTAGTTGCTTACCACTCTAGCTTGCGACACGCTCACACGCACGATTAAATGAGAAAGATGACGCACTATCCGGCGCAGCAAGGAGCTATGTAACGTGAGATATTTCCAGAATTTTCGTTCGAAACTTCGTCACCGAATAAGCAATTTATTCTAGACCTTGACTCGGAACAGCAATTTATTCTACATCAATATCAAGGAGCAATTCCTTGCCTTAGCATATACCACCACCACCACCGACGTCCATCCCATTTAAGAGACCCCAAAATGCCCACCGGCAAAGGCGCCAATCGCAACAACCAGTCCATTTGCGATACGTCCGGTCCCATGGCCGTCAACCTCGTCAAGGACTCCTCCTTCGTCATCGTCAAGAAGACTCTCCGCTCACCGTCCGGCCGCACCGCCGGAGACGATGGCAACAGCATTGACCTTGAGGCCGCTAAGTATATAACGAAGGTTAAGGGGCAGATCGGTCAATCCAACCAGGATCCTCCACCCCCGCCGCCGACCTCTAATAGGTGCGCTACTTCTTCTTCTTAGCATCGGATATATCAGTACTAGCATGTATGTAATGTCTAGGCCCATGGCACAGGCCCACCTCGGATCATGGCCCGTAAAAACACAGAGCCCGAACCCCTGCTTCTTCTGTTTTCCCACGCGACCGCGCCCCAGCCGCTCTCCACCGCCTCCGTCTCCTCCCATGCGCTCCCGTCCCGCTCCCGCCTCTTCTCGTGCAACTCCTCCTCTCTCTTCCACCTGACACCGCCCGCCGAGGCAACCCGCCACCGTCGCCTCTCATGCGCCCCCCCCCCCCCCCCCCCTCCCTCTACTCACGTGCACCGAGTCCCCTCCGCTCTCTCCTCTGCCGTTCCCCTCCTCGTCCCGCCGCCTTATTCTCTCATCTCCCTCTCCCTTCTCTCTAACCTATCTTTCCCGTCCCCTTCAGTTGTGTGTCTGTGCGTCTGGTGAAGGGCTACCGTGCCCTCTTCCACCCCTCTCACTCAGTCTTCCATCCTCCCTCTTCTATGGTTCTGTTACCTCTCTCTGATCTACCTTGCAAAGGCTTTTCTGCTCGCCTTGTACAGAGAAATAGACCAGAATTAGTGGCTCGAATCCCCATCATGATAGGAATGGTGTAGAAATCAAAACTTTTAGAAATATTTTAAAATATTAATGTTGATTTTAATATATTTGCAGTTTTCGAATTATTAGGGTTCGCAGGATTCCCGTGAAATGATCCGATTATCTGGCATACAAGGCAAGTAATATTTTACGCTCTATAATATTTAATTAAGATTAATTATGTAATTCATTACTACAAGTTTTTTAAAAAAATATTATATGTAAAATCTTGTAGTTATATGAAATTTGACTTATCATTATATTTTTTTTGGTTAACTATATTATTTGAATTATTATAATAGAATCATGTAAAATTATATTTATTACATATTTAATTATAAAATTTACAATGATATTGTAAAAAAATACTTGATTATGTATATATATATATATATATATATATATATATATATATATATTTGTATGTGTGTATCATTTTATTCTTGGCCTAACAATACTATAAGTTATGACCTCACATAAAGTTATTGTGATGATATTTTATCACCGTAGTATAAATATGACAACCCTATCCTGAAAGTAATCAAGATGATACCTTGTTATAGGGATATAAATATGGTGACCCTATCATGAAAATAATTATGATGATACTTGGACTGAAAAGATATAAATATAATCGTGATGAAGGATGTAGAATTAAAATAGATTGAAACTTGTTATCTAGATTCCAGTATATGAGTGTAAGTGCAACTGATTACAAGATTGAATATTTTATTTGATTTTGATAAAATGTATCGGTTTATTATGTGAATATTATTGAAAAAATGAAATTCACGATTTCAGCACGTGGATGCTATTGAAAGTAAATATCATAAATTTATATATATATATATCATGTCTAATATTATTTAAATAAATTAAATTATTTGATATGACTGGATTTAATTTTATAAAATATATTTTCTTGCTTATTAAGTTATGAAGCTCATTGTTTTCATTTACATTTTTTCAGATACGCAAACCAAAGACTAGGCAGATAACAGGCGAGGGCAAAAGATTGTTACAGTTAAAATAAATGTACTTGGGCCATATTCTTATATGTATTAAAGCACTGTTTGAGGATTATATATAAATGACTTAAATACTCAAAGTTGTAATTTGAATGATGAACCGTATTATAACTGTTGGTGGTATATATATATATATGTAATAGCTTGTTTGGATATCATCATTGCTTGTCTATGAATTATAGTATTACCAAATACTGTTGAATCATTGATAGGTAGCATGCCTTGCATATTTATATAATCAGTCCTGCAAATATATGTCTGTTATCATGTTCTTGATTATTGATTCAGATATCAGGAGCATGACAAATTGACAATGCATGCATAAAAAGTCAGCAATACGTAATAACTTTGTGGTAGGCGTTTGTTTTCTCTTCTTTCTACTCCTGCCGCATGGTTGCATCGTTCTCACGGTCATAAATGCCAAGTTGAGATGATCTAAATGAAAAGTCTCTCTATTTGTCTGTGTCTTTTTCACTTGGATTTGCTGCATAATTTGCTTCCTGTCATACACGAGTAACTCGGAGACATATGCTGTGATCCTTGAAATCGGCTTGTTAATCCATCATCTTACCGAATTGGAATCATTGAGATGTGCAGTTCCAGCAAATAGAATTAAATCATTATATTAAAAAATTTTATATACGTATTTATTTTTTTGATTTTCTCCTTTCTAATTTTATCTTTCTTCCTTTTTAAGTCTCGTACCTTTTTTTATATATACCATGATATGAATAAAAATAAATTTATTTATCTCATTATTATTAACATAGTATCAAAGTCTCTCATCAATGCCTAATCCTTCAATTAACCAACCATTCTTCCCTTCCATCATTTTCCCATAAAAAAAAAAAAAAAAAACTTCCAAAACCTCCCTCCCCTTCCAAAACCTTGCAACCAAATCCAAAAACCTTCTTTCCATCGCCGCCCAAAAAACCCAAATCTTAAAATCCCCTTCTTTACCCAAACCATCACTTCTGCCTCCAAGCCGTCACCCTCGCTCATGCCCTCGCCTCTACTGCCGCCAACACCCCGATAATTGCTGCCAAAATCCTCGACCGCGAATCGCCCAAGAATCCAGTGTTAGGAATTATCCCCATTATTGGAAATTATCCTGAAGCTTATTTGAAAGCAAATCCCAAAAAATAAACATGTGATATCATTGAGAATAACCAAACAATAAGTAGAAACGTACCTGAAACCATATTTGAAGGCCTGGATTTGAAGGTCTATCCCTGTGTCGCACGGCTAGCCTTCCAGATTCACACGGGTTTCCTAAAGAGCCTTTTCTTTCTTCTCTAGGATTTTCTTCTCCGATGATGGAATATCGGGAGAAAGGAATAACACCGTATAATCTGGGGACCATAACCGCTTTTATATGAAAACAACATTATTATGATTTCTATTTTTGCCCATCATAAAAATAAAAATTATCCTTAAGTCTCTACGCATTAAAAGGCCCACACCCTATTAGATACATTAAGGCCCCAAATAGTTCAAAACTTAATTGATCACTTTTAAGTGGGCCAAACCTTAAATGACAGCCTACAAAATATTATTATTTACATATAAGCCCAATGTTGGATTAAGGATCCAACAATCTTCCACTTGGGCTATATGTATAACCTTATAACATGCTTTGCGAAAATAGCCGAATGAGCTCAACTTTACTTTGCTGTCCTTATTAAAATGTATCTATAACCAATCCGGTCCATCAACCATACCAACATAGGATCAAAGCGGCCTTTGTTATAATTATCGTAACTCAACCGATCAATGGTCATATATATCAATGCAATTGAATGACATGGATTATGATGTGGATGTGTAGCATGGAAATTTCATGCAATGTAACCTTAACATGCCTATTTCCAACTAGTCCACCCTTAAACCTCACTGAGGTCAAACCAAACAAAACTAGAGTGTAAATAAGCCGAAACTTTATTTTTGCAGAAAACTGAAATAACTGAAATAACTGAAAAATGTTTGTATTTACAAGAGCATCTAAAATATACAAACTTCCACTAAAACTGAATATCCTCTGCTGAAATGACACCCATATAAGCAGTGTGCTCATAAAATACCTTGGATGGCACTCCTTTAGTAAGCGGATCCGCAACCATGGAGTTTGTACCTATGTGCTCAATAGATAACTTTCCATTCTGGACTCTTTCTTTAACAACCAAGAACTTGATATCTACATGCTTTGATTTCGTTGAGCTCCTGTTGTTATTAGAATATAAAATTGCTTTCCAATGCTTAACTCCTGGATTACTCAAATATCTACCCAACATTTCAGTGACGTACGCAATATCCGGACGCGTACAAACTTGGGCATACATTAGACTCCCTACTACTGATGCATAGAAAATCTTCTGCATTTCCTCTTTCTCCAAGTTATTCTTAGGGCACTGATATAGACCAAACTTGTCTTCCTTAGCCACAAGGGTATCTCCTAGTTTACAATTTTGTATGCCATACATTTTTAAAACCTTCTCGATATAGCTCTTTTGTGATAATCCTAGAATACCCCAAGAATGATCCCGGTGTATCTATATGCCTAATACAAAAGAGGCGTCACCAAGATTTTTCATCTCAAAATTCTTAGCTAGAAATCTCTTGGTTTCATGCATTAAGCCTATATCGCTGCTGGCAAGCAAGATATTATCGATATATAAAACTAGAAAATTATATTTACTTCCACAGAACTTATGGTATATACAATCATCAACCAAATTCATCTCAAAATCGAACGAGATGATCACCTGATGAAATTTGAAATACCATTGTCGAGATGCCTGTTTGAGTCCATAGATGGATTTCTTAAGTTTACAAACCATGTTCTTTGGATCTCCCGACATAAAGTTTTCTGGTTGCACCATATAAATTATCTCATCAATATCACCATTGAGAAATGATATCGTCACATCCATCTGGTATAACTCAATATTGAAATGCGTCACCAATGCCATTATAATCCTGAAAGAGTCTTTCGAAGAAACCGGAGAAAAAGTCTCTTTATAATCGATGCCTTCTTTCTATGTAAAGCCCTTTGCGACAAGACGAGCCTTGTACCTCTCCACATTGCCTTTCGAATCCCTTTTAGTTTTAAATATCCATTTGCAACCAACGGGTTTCGCACCTTTTGGCAATGAGATAAGATTCCATACATCATTGTCTTTCATGGACTTTATCTCATCATTCATGGCATCAATCCACTTTTGAGAGTCAGAACTTTTCATGGCTCGACGAAAGTTGATTGTATCATCTTCCATCACTCCAATGTCTACCTCATGTTCTTGGAGAAGTACAATGTAATCATCTGGCACTGCACTTCTCCTCTCTCTAGTAGATCTTCTTAATGGCATAAGTTCTTGAGGTACTAGAGTTTGTTCTTCTGGAATAATTTCTTGAATGGGGGGTTCTCCAATATTGTCTTGATTTGTTGTGTCTTGAACAAGGTTAGAAATAAAATCTTGACCAATGCCAATAACATTAGTGGGAATATTAACATATTCCTCTTCAAAGACAAAGTCCTTAGCTATATCTCCCCCCAGAAACTCAACATTCTCAAAGAACTGACTCGAAAATTGACTTAGTCGTGGGATCATAAAACTTATACCCTCTGGATCTTTCAGAGTATCCAATAAAATAACAACTCACCATCTTTGAGTTCAGTTTCTTTTCATTAGGCCTATAAGGCCTTGCCTCAGCTGGACATCCCCAAACATGTAAGTGATTTATACTGGGTTTCCTGCCCAACCAAAGTTCATAAAGGGTTTTGGTAATTGCTTTAGTTGGAACTCTGTTAATGACATATGCTGCAGTCTTAAGTGCTTCTCTCCAGAGTGAGTCAGGTAAGGTAGAATGACTAATCATACTTCTTACCATATCTTTAAGCGTTCTGTTTCGTCGTTCAGTAACACCATTCATGGTCAGTGAACCTGGCATAGTGTACTGTGGAATGATACCGCATTTCTCTAGGAATTTAGTAAAAGGTCCTGGACGTTATTCACCTGAACCATCATATCTGCCATAGTATTTACCACCACGGTCAGATCTGATGCTTTTAATCCTTTTGTTGAGTTGGTTCTCAACTTCAACCTTATAATTTTTGAACATATCCAGTGACTGTGACTTTTCATGAATGAGATATATGTAGCCATATCTGAAAAAATCATCTATGAACGTTATAAAGTATTGTTGACCATAATATCTGTATGTATAAGTTCTAAGACGTCCGAAGTCCTGTTGGCTTCAAATCTCCTTTGATTGGTTTGTTTCCCTTTATGCAGTTAACACAAACATCAAAATATGCAAAATCTAAGGAATTCAAGATTCCGCCTGACACAAGTCTCTTCATTCTCCTTCTGGAGATGTGACCTAATCTCTTGTGCCATAGCAAAGCCGAAATCTCAATGATTAATTTTCTCTTTACACCTCATGTACTTAATTGCAAGGATTCATTAAATGAAGCAATTGAATCAATTAAATAAAGATTATCGTAACCTGATAAAAAATCGCAACCAACTACTTGTGAATCATGAAGCAAACTAAATTTTTCATTTCCAAATGAACAAAAATAACCTGATTTGTCCAAAGAAGAAATATAAATCAAATTCCGTCTAAATGACGGTACAATAAAAGTTTTATCAAGATCCAAATAAAATCCAGTCTTTAATAATAATCTAAATTTTTCTATTGCCTCAACTTGAACCGCCTGGCCATCGCCCACATAGATGTATCTTTCAGCATCACTTGGCTTTCGGCAACTCAGGCAATCCTATATAGACACACTGATATGAGTTGTTGCACCAAAATCTATCAACCACGTGTGTCTAGATACTAAAATTACGTTAACATCAGAACAAACCAAAACAAGAAGCATACCTTTCTTAGCACGCTAGGCGTGATAATTAGTGCACTGCTTCTTCTGATGCCTTTCAGCCCCACAAAAGAAACAATCCTTACCATCCGAGTCAACGATTTTCTTTTATTGTTTCTTAGGAGGTACTGTATCTGCAGCTCCTTTATCCTTCTTCCTTTTTTTTTCCTTGCTTTCTATCCTAGAGGTTGAGGCCAGATGAGCACTTTCTGCCTTTTCTTGTTTAAACATTTCCTCTTCCTGAACACAGTGAGAGATGAGCTCATTCAAAGACCAAGTCTCTTTCTGACAGTTATAGCTCACATTAAACTGGTTGAACTGGATTGGAAGAGATATCAAAACCAAATGCACTAGCAAGTCCTCAGAGAGTTCAAGCTTAAGTGCTTTCAATCTAGAGGCAAGATGAGACATCTCCATAATGTACTCCCTGATATTGCCTTTACCCATATACCTCATTGAAATTAGGTTTGTCAAGAGTGTACCAATTTTAGCCTTTTCACTTTTGACAAACCGCTTTTCAATTTCGGAAGGAAATCTTTAGCCGTAGTAACTGTTTCAAATATTGTGCCTTTGAATACTTCTGGAATCAACTTTTTCATGATCATCATGCACATGCGATTTGATCTCTCCCACCTCTCAATCTCTCTATTTTCATCAGAGGTACTCTTATCCATAAGAGGTGCAGGAGCATTTTCCCTTATCGCAAGGTCGAGATCCATGAATCCAAGAACTATTAAAAGGTTCTCTTGCCATGACTTGAAGTTAGAGCTATTCAACATAGGAATTGAATTGATGTTGCCAGTTATATTAGCAGGAGTCATATCTAAATAGAGAACAACAAACAAAACAAACTTATATCAGTATCACAACAAAAATAAATTCAAATAAAGGTAAGTCCCATCTCAAGATATCGGGCACTCCATTAATAGTTTATCTTTGGATAAAATATTAATTTGTAAGTGATAACTTGGTTCAGTAATCAAACACTGATAATAGGAACATGTCAAACAATAAACCTTCATTTGGACCGATTTACTATTCACATGCAAAACCAAATAATCATCACGCATTTATTACCACAAGTATACATATAATTTTATTAAATATTTACCATCCTTCGGGCTGACAAATATTTACAAATTACATATATACATCCGTTTATATTTTAAAATAAATTAATTTTCACAAGAGATGTCACTTTGGTGACATGTTGCTTCAATTAATTTATCTCAAAATATAAAAAAATACCAATATTTGAATTTAAAATTGTATCTAAAATAAATAATATTAAAATTAACCGGGTTACTTTCTTAATCGCAGTAGGCAGTCGCCTGCTGCATTTCCTTTCATTGAACACCACTGTCGTAGCCAACCAGGCCACGACGTCCCTGTGGTGCGGCCAAGCAGGCCACGCTTATCCTTTCCGACGCCCGCAATGGTGAAAAAATCACAGATACCCAAAATAAAATATCAAAACAAAATTTTAAACAAAAAAAATACAATTTTATTCTCAATGATTCAACATGAATATGCTCTGATACCACTTGTTAGGAATTATCCGCTTGTTGGAAATTATTATGAAGCCTATTTGAAAGCAAATCCCAAAAAATAAACATGTAATATCATTGAGAATAACCAAACAATAAGTAGAAGCGTACCTGAAGCCATATTTGAAGACCTGGATTTGAAGGTCTATCACTATCCCTATGTCGCATGTCTAGCCTTCCAGATTCATACGGATTTTCTAAAGAGCCTTTTCTTTCTTCTTTAGCATTTTCTTCTCTGATGATAGGATATCGAGGAGAAAGGAATAACATTGTGTAATTTGGGGACCATAACCGTTTTTATATAAAAACAGTATTATTATTATTTCTATTTTTATCCATCATAAAAATAAAAATTATCCTTAAATCTTTACACATTAAAAGGCCTATACCCTGTTAGATACATTAAGGTTCAAAATAGTTTAAAATTTAATTGATCATTTTTAAATGGACCAAATCTTAAATGACAGTTCACATAATATTATTATTTATAAATAAGTCCAATATTACGTTAAGGATCCAACATCCAGCACCTCCTTCCCAGGTTCTTCTAGCCAGGACTTACGGTTCCGGCATCTCCGTCGATCCCTCCACCTCCACATCGTTGACCAGGTCCCTCGGCCTTGCCTCCGCTTCCGTCAACCACCATAGCCGCCAGCCCGACGCCCACCCCAGCCCGACGCCCACCACAACAACCTCGATCGCCTCCAGCTCCGTCGACCACCATAGCAACCACGCCCCTGCCGACACCCCATCTCTCCCTAGCTGACACCCACCTCATCCCGACGTCTCAGCCTCCGCGCCTCCGTCAACCACCATAGCAACCTCGCCTTCGCCTCCATCAACCACCCCGTCTCTCCCTAGCCGGTGCCCTATCCTGGTGCCTCGGCAGCGATGTTCTCCCCACCGTCCCTGTTGCTGCAAAGAGAGCCGGACTCCTCCAGCAGATAGAGGCCAGATTCCAGCCGGCTTGCTCCCTGGGATGACGAACTTGGAGGCGCAGCGACCCAATTACGTGGAGATTGCCATCATGGGAGATATACAGGAATAGAGAAGCAGGTCGCAGGGTCCCTACCCCAACCCTGTGGTAAACCGCCGTTCCATCCTCTCACATAAAAAAAAAAAAAAAGGAGAGAGAGAATGAGGGGTACGGGTACGTAGATTATCTCTTGTCACACCTCCGAAAAAAATTTGCTTCCTGAACAAATTGGTGTAGGATATTTTCTTATCGCAGTGAGCTATCGTGGAAGGCAAAGTTCTGGACCCACAATAACTAACCCATCACTTAAAACTTGGAGAATTTTATTAGTAGGTTGTTCACATCTCAGATAACGACTATCCACGTAATAACTTAATAGGAAGAATCTTCGAAAGAGATTACATCTCTCAATATATTTTAAATTGCTATCAAGCTCGATAGGCTAGCCATATATTTATCATTATCTAGAAATACTCGGTTGCTTATCAAAAGCCATGATTTAGAGGGATATCTCACCAGCACCGTACCAAACCTGCTGATAGAATTTCATGAGTGACTCAATGAGACATGAAAAATTCGATGATCATGACTTTTCTACTCAACACCATGATCTTGAGTGTTTTACGGAGCATGCAACTGTTGGAGATAGCACATAAGATCTAGGAGGTAGTGGTCCAAATGTTTTCTTAGAAAGCTAATCCTGCTCAGCTATATGAGATTCAGTGCTAGTTGAGACAGTTTCGTCAAGGCACACTTTTTGTTACATACTACAGAACTGAAAAGATTATTGACTGAAGCTGACCATTACCATACCTTCAATCCGGAATGTTTCGCAGATATGCACCGATTTCAAAGGTACCTAGACAAGGAGCGAGTCAAGAATTTTTTGTATTGCTTGAATCCTGAGTTTGAACTAGCTCGGGTAAAGTTCCTAGCTCATAAAGATATGCCAAGCTTGAGTCAGGCCTTCTCTACTATTTTACAGGAGGAGACGAGGACCGGAATAGTTGCTTCTACAAAGCCAGTTCGCTCTACCCTCATAGCTAAGCTATTACCTTGATCTGGTGCACAACCGTCTACTGTCTGCAATTATTGTCACAAGTCTGGTCATGTCAAAGTCACTTGCTGGAAATTATATGGTCGCCCCACTCAGTCTAGACAGAAAGATTGGGGACATGGTCGGGGTCGAGGTCGTGGTTAACAAAATGTACATCTATCTGAGAAAGTAAATGAGTTTTCTGCTAGTATATCCATTGAAGACTATCAAACCATGAAACTGTTGATGGACAAGTATGGATCTACCTCCAGTTCATTGCCTCACCCAGCTTTGGATAGCCCACTATTGCACACTTTCAACTTTGTCCAGTCAAGTATTACATGTAGTACAGGCCATGCATTTATTGTCTAGATAAGTCTTCTTTCTGGATCATTGATTCCAGAGCTTCGAGTTATATGACTAGCTCTTCTACCTTATTTAGTGCATACTTTCCTAGTTTTGGTCGAGATAAAGTTTGTATAGTTGATGGATCCTCTCAGCAGTATCCGGCAAGGGAATCATCAACCGTACACCTACTCTCCAGTTGTCATCCATTTTGCATGTCCCTGCCTTTTCCACGAAATTATTATTTATTAGGTCTATCACTCGAGATTTGAATTATTCTGTCACCTTTTAGCTATCTCATTATATTTTTCAGGAATTAACAACAGGGAAGAACCTTGGATCTGGTAAAATGCACAATGACCTGTACAACCTGGAAAATAAAGGGAAGAGGCTTCATGATTCATTACTCGGGTTGCTCTATCGGCAAACACGGCTTCATTTGAGCTCCTGCTTCATCACAGAAGTCTAGATCACATTGCCTTTCTTGCTTTACGTCAATTATTTCTTGCTCTTTCTTACTCTTGCTAGAAGATTACTTTTGTTTGCGATGACTATGAATTTGCAAAACATACCTATGGAGTGTATCATGTTTCTAATAATCGGAGCAACAATAAATTTGATATTGTGCATTCGGATGTTTGGGGACCCTGTAATACTGTTTCTACTATAGGGCATCGATAGTTTGTTAACTTTATTGATTGCTATAGTCGGTACACATAGTTGTACTTACTGAAGAGCAAGCATGGGATATTCTCATATTTTAAGGAATTTCATAAATTAGTGGACACCCAGTTTGGAGCAAAGGTTCAAATACTCCGATCTGATAATGGTATGGAGTATACGAATCAAGCATTTCATGCCTACCTATAAGATCATGGGATCATTCATCAGATGACTTGTGTGGATACACCTATACATAATAGAGTAGCCGAATGGAAGAATCAACATTTGCTAGAGGTAACTCGTGCTCTCATGTTTTCTATGCGAGTTCCTAGATTTTTACGGGGGGAGGCTGTTCTGACTGTGGCTTACCTAATCAACCATATGCCTCTCCGAGTTCTTGGCTTCAAGTTTCTACTTGAATGTTTACAAGGAAAGACCGAATATATTGTACCACCCCATGCTTTCGGTTGTATATATTTTGTTCAAGACCATGCACCATTTGTTGGTAAACTAGATCCTCGAGCTCTAAAATATATCTTTGTAAGTTATTATGCTTGTAAAAAGGGATATAAATGCTATTATCCACCTACACGATAGAACTAATTACCATGGATGTGAACTTTCGAGAAATAGAGCCTTACCATGTGATGGAACAACTCCCTCGACTTTTGGATGTGCCAAGTGGTGTCTCTATATCCTATAAGTTCTTGACCACGTCGTCTAGTGGCCCTTGGCATGAGAGGTAGCATAGTGGTGGTAGGAGTAAGGAAGTAGAGATTGATGCTGCTCAGGAAATACTAGTGATGCACAGGGTGATGGTATTCAAGAAAAGCAAAGTGAGGCTATTGTACATTCTTCAGTCATCCAAGCTTCTGCCCTAAGCATAGTTTCATCCAAGCCTTCTAAGTCCTCTTCCTCTATAAATAATGGTAATAATCCTGTTTTCTCTGATTTAGATATTACTATTGCTAAACAAAAGGGTTCTCGCCTGATTGTTCCTCCTTCTCACTATCGTTATGATATTTCTAACTATGTATCCTATGAGTCCTTGTCTCCTTCTTATAAATCCTTTGTAGCTACATTAGAATCTGTTAGCATTCCTACTAATTGGAAAGTGGCTATGGAAAATCTAAATTGGAGACATGCAATAATAGAGGTGATGAATGCTTTGCCAAATAACCATAAATGAGACTTGGTGACTTTACCTAGCGGGAAGCAACCGGTGAACTATAAATGGGTGTATATAGTAAAGCATAATTTTGAAGGCAAACTTGAGAGGCACAAGGCTCGCCTAGTGGCAAAAGGATATACATAGATGAACGGCATAGATTATGAAGAGATCTTTGCCTCTATGACAAAAATGAACTCAGTACGTACCTTAATTTTATGTGTTGCTAACTGTGGCAGGGAGCCGCATCAACTAGATGAAAGAATGTCTTTCTTCATGGAGATCTCCAGGAAGAGGTTTACATGTAGATTCCTCCTAGATTTATGAGTAGAGCTACGACAGGAAAGGTATGCAGATTAAGGCTCTCCCTCTATGATCTCAAACAGTCTCCCCATACCTAGTTTGAACGTTTCAGCTAGGCATTGCTCAAAATAGGATATTCACATAGTAATATTAATCATACTCTATTTTACAAGCATGCTGGCTGTTGCCGCATACATCACCATGGCTTGTAGCTTGGGGATGACCTCGGATGCCGACCTCGTCACCCAAAAACCAGCTCGCACGTCCGGACCTGCAAAAAAGAGAAAACATGGGCGGGGGATCCTGGCGGGTGCACTCTGAACGATCAAGTCAATGGCAATCTAGGAGAACAGATCCTCCCCTTTGGGCCCCTTTGGTCGGACTCCATGCTTGGAGGAGGAGATCTTGCTTTAGAAAGAAAGAGTAGAGTGAGAGTGGCAGCGGTGGAGGAGAGCTCGAGTGGTGATAGCTGCGTCCGTTGAGACCCTTTCGACGGGTACTCTGGTAGCCTCAGAGTGCTCAGTCTCTTGCTTGCTCTCCTGGTCGCTTGCCTTTGTTTTCTTACCTTGTTCGAAGACCTTCTTAACCTTCTTTTAGGCCATGGACCCTTCCAGCGACCTACCTCGGGTTCTTCCCCCTCTACAGGCGTCGGAAGGTCAACGTCTGGCAGTGTTCCATGCCGTGGGCCCAGGTGCCTTCCCCATCCGTGATAAGGAGTTATGTCGCTGGCTCTGACCTTCCCTCTGGTTGCTTTACTTTGAAAAATTTGATAGGGCCTCGATCGGAGAACAGCCACCACCTGATTTAAATCTTATGGGGCAATTTCCTCTTTCGAGTGGTGCAAACGGTCGGTTGGAAAGTGTACCTTGGCTAAGGCATCCTTTCCTATATGGTATAAGTAGCAGCGGGAGTAATCATGATGTCCTAGGGGGTACCCCTCCGTAGTCCTTGGGCGGCGGTCCGTCGCCTAAGGGAGGTGGCGCCGTCCCCTTCCTCCTGCTTCTGAACCTCCTGAGGCATCGTGGGCTTCAGCCATGGGGACGGCTTCCGGCTGCTGGACCTTTTATCTAGGAAGAGCTTGGTCCGAAGAGAAGGAGCTTGACTTCGGCCGAGGTGGGCTCGACCTCGAGGGAGCCGCGCGGTGAAGGAGCTCGAAGAGAGCTGGAGCTTGACTTTAGCCAAGACGGGCTCGATCTCGAGGGAGCCGCCCGGCGAAGGAGCTCGACCTCGAGGGAGCCGCCAGGCGAAGGAGCCCGAAGAGAGCAGGAGCTTGACTTTGGCCGAGGTGGACTCGACCTCGAGGGAGCCGCCCGGCGAAGGAGCTCGAAGAGAGGGTCTGACATAGCCACTTCTGCTAATGTGGCATCTGATTGCATCTGACAGGAACTCCATGTCATCGATCGTGCCACATCACTGGTGAAAAGAGAACTATTCTAATACTATATGTTGACGATATAGTTATCACAGGAGATGATCTCAGGAAGATTGCATGGCTTAAATAAAATCTGGCTTGCGAGTTTAAAGTTAAGGACATGAGGCCGAGGCATTTTTTGGATATTGAGGTTTTTAAATCATCTCACGGTATTTTTCTAACTTAGTGAAAATATATTCTTAACCTCCTTGGTGAAACTGGGATATTAAGGTGTAAGCCAGCTATTACTTCCATTGATCAGAATCACACATTAATGACAAATAGTAGATCTCCTGTTGATCGTGGAAGATATCAGCGACTGATAAAGGCTAATTTATCTTTCTCATATCAAACCATTCTAAAGATAAAAGTATTTACTAATGTAGACTAGGCAAGTTCACTGGATGATCGACGATCCACTACTGGTTATTGCACAATCGTCGATGGTAATCTAGTTACTTGAAGAAGTAAGAAGCAGTCTGTTGTATCCAGATCAACTGCAAAGGTTGAATATAGAGCAATGACTCCGAGAATATGCGAGCTTCTCTGGCTACAGATATTATTCTAAAAGCTATACCTTCTGAAAAAATCTTCTATGATGATGTACTGTGATAATAAGGCAGTAATTGAAATTGTGAATATCTAGTACAATATGATCGTACCAAATATATTGAAATTGATTGCCACTTTATCAAGAAAAAAATGACCAGCAGATAAATTTACATTCCTTTTATCCGTTCATCTAATCAAGTAATAGATATCTTAACAAAAAAAATTAAATGAATCTCCTTTCTCATTTCTTGTTTATAAGATGGATCTTCAAGATATCTTGAGAAAAAGTATTGAAAAGTTTTCATATATATAATTTTTAAAAAAAGAATTTGATTTTTTGATTTCTAATTTTATTTTTCTATCTTTTTTTTAAACTTATATATCTCCTCTATATATATATATATATATATATATATATATATATATATATATATATCATAATCGTACATAAATAAAAAATAAATTTATCATCTCACCATTATGAACACATTACAATCTCTCATGACGTAACCAGCCCCCGCATCACCAGTCCTTCGAAGAACGGTCCAAGAAACCGGAGATGCGTTAGAAATACCCGAAGGCTAATAGGCGCGCTTCGCGGTATATGATCGTCGCTTTGCCCAGTTGCAAAAATCTGATAGCAACATCGTAGCAGAACATTTTTTTTTGGATTAGTTTTTCAAAATAAAGTATTTAATTTATTTGCCCAAGAAAGGTACACTGATGCTTTATATGAAACGCCCGAGCTGGAGCATCGATAGACCAGGTTCTCAAGGTTTTGTGTCAGATTAGCCTCCAGAAAACCTCAAAATAAGGAAAATGGATCAATTCCGATTTGCACAGCGTGCCCCGCCAAAAAAGAATAGCAAGCGAAATACATAAACATACCCTAACCAAAAATAAAAGTTTGTCATAACATCTAGAAGTTATAGGCCAAAATACTTGGTACCATCAAATGATGTCATGACACGTCACGAACTTCACAGACCTACACACGTGCTCCAGGACCACGTCCCTTTAGAATGGATTAAAAAAATAACAATAATATTGATAAATAATAACATCATAAATAATGGGATCCAAATTTTTTTTTTTTTAAAAAAAAAATCAATTTAAACTGATGATTCAGCCAATCTTTATGCTCTTTCCCTAAAAATATAACATAAAAGAGTCAGAGAACATGAGAACGCCAACAGCAATTTTCACCCTTCAGATTTTTCCTCCTCCAATTTCTGTTAAAAAACATTGACTGGAATTAGTTAAATCATTTGGCTTCAAATCAACTATGAGCGCAATGACAAACATGCAATGTTGGAACATCATATATAATACCAACAGAAGGATGCAGCAAGCAAGAAAAGATATGGAACACCATAAAATGTTGAAAGAATAAAATATATACTTGGAAGCTCTCTTAGAAATATTCGATGGGAGCATGTCAGGCACCAAGCATTAATTTTATCAATAATATTAATGAATATTGTAGCATTATCCAAAATCTGTAATGAGTGGATTGCAACATTTTTTTGACTAAATAAGATCTTTGAAGTTTTCCAGAAAGTTTGACATGCCAACAGACGAGCCCTTTCGTAATATTTACAAATTAGACGTCCCATAATGCTTAAATTAAAGATACGGAAACCAAAAAAAAAAAAAATCTAAAATCGACATGCAATCACATCTGTTCCATATTTAAAGCAGGAACAGCAGATAGCATCTCGCTTCAAAAAGTGGTTGTACACCACGTAGGCAACTACCGAAAACTGTGAACAAGAAGGTTGACGAAAGCTATCCATTTACCACTGCGGTGGTAGCCTGGTGGTTAAGATGCAGTCCTTTCTTATAAATAATTTTATTGATCATGGAAAAGCAGGGTGATTGGAAACTCTAACACCGTAGTATAGGATTAGGTTGACATACTTATCAAGTCGATTAGAATGATATGCGAAAAATTATGATCCGAATCGTAAAAAATTACGATCCGAATCGAATAAAAATCTAATGTATTGGAACTCGAGTGAGGAGCTATATCGGGGGGAGGGCTCCCCTCATCTTTTTGTTCACAAAAAAAAAAAAAAAAAAAAGAAAAAAAGCCATCCATTTCTTTCATGATAAAAACCAATTTGGGAAGGCAGCTTTGTAACTAACGAATAAGTCATGAAATTTTAGGCCTCTTGGCAATAAGAATTTGGCAAACATGTAACCATTGTATGTATAATTTTGATAAATAGTACATGTAAAAAAAAGAAAGTGATTATAAAATAATATTAAAGGGAACGTTCTCTCTTGATTATTGAAGACATGACAAGCTACATGCACACAGAGTTAAGTTGCATGTGGTCCAGCTACCTTTTGTTTGGAATGCTACAAGGGAGTGCAATTGCTCTGGTTTTCACCAAGATAGGTAGTACTCAGCAATCCTGTACCCTCTCTCTCTCTCTGAAAAATTCAACAACACTAAATATTTTATGGCTAGAAATTGTGAGGCTCATCCAGCAACCAGCCTACCATATGGGATTATTATTGATAAGATTCCATTAATAAGCCTATAATTTTGGGATTGTCATGAGAGTTGCTTTTGGGTCTTAACAGTTGCCGGCCAATCATCATCAACATCGATATGGGAACAAGTTGTTATGGTTAACCAAATAATTCTCATGTTGGCTCCCGGAAAACCATTTCTTGCTTTGTTATCTCACAGACTGAATTCTGAATGGAAATTCGTCATGAATAGTGAAATGACGAGAGGATCCGGTGCGAAACACCCTCCATTTAAGAAGAAAACAAGAGCAGGAAGAAGAAGATCCATGGTTCTCCTAACAGTACAGGTTGCTTTCCTCGATTTCGTTTTTTGTATTGCTTGATTTTTGTCCCATATTTTGTTGTTTCAATGGAAAACTCGAACTACATTCTTTTGATGCAGAAAACTTGAACGACATTTACCTTTCATCTTTCGTTGCTTCAGAATGTCAGCGGAAGTGGAAATGCTAACTTTGTTTGTTATAATATATATAGAAATAATATGTATATTTATATAATTTAAAAGTATTTGAAAAGTAAAAATTTTATAATTTATGTGATAGAATATTTTAGTACAGTAAGTAATTAAAAAATTAAAATAGAATGAAGTTTAAAATCCTCTCGTGTAAGATGGATGAAATTACAGTTCTAAAGAAGATTTGGTCATCTTCTCGTACGAAGAACGATTTGGCCACACACTCTCCTCCGAGATATAATCCGAAAGCCAATACTCCAGCATTTGTCGATGGCACGATCTCAAATAAATGCCGATCAACTCGTCTTTTATCTAAATGATCAAAATAAACTAAAATTATAGGTGAGAGAACTTTAGAATAACTTGAGAGAGAGATATACGAGAGAATTTGAGATTTTTGGATAGATTAGAAACCAGGAGAAAGAATCTTATTTATAGGCTCAAAATCTTTCTGAAATCCCAACAAAATCCTTAGATAGCCGTTATAATATTTTAAAATTATAATTAAATAAAAAAATATAAAAGGAAAAATGCCAAATGCGCATGACCCATGCAAAATGGGCCATAGCCTGACCCATGTGTGGCACTCGTGCACCAGGCCAGCACACCGCATGGCCTGCCCGCGATCCTCGTGTGTTGGGCCGGCAGCATGCCTACCCATGCACGACGTGCGCATGCAGATCTCGCGCGCGTTGCATGCGGGTGGGAAGAATTTTTATTTTATTTTATTCTTTTTTAACGAGGTAAAGTCAACAATCCCTTCTAAAAATTAAAATTAAAATTAAATATTATTAAACTCAATAAATAATTTAAAATAAATAGATCTTTGAACTTTTATTGTGCTTAGTACAAATACCTTCTAAGTTTAAACTTGCATTTATTATAAAATACACACGGTATGAAAATGAACAATCAAAATACGGGATAACACTATCTAGGCCATATACTTGTCTTGATTTTCATGAGAGTTACTAGAGATTCATCTTGATTTCATAGTCACGGCCTCATGACTACTCTCACTAAGGTAGATCCTCTAAAGATACGTGTAATAAAATTGTACCTCGTCGAACTCACGTCCTTGAATCTATTAAGAGCTATGCTCAACTTAATCATCACAATAGAGCACCATATCATGTGGATGGGATGGATACATACTCCAAACCGGTGCTCTCAAACATCATCTCAGGGGTCATTTTTCTTTGAACCTTAATCATGGGATTGCCATGATGGGAGGGGTCCACTCTGGTGACTAATATATGAGCTTAAATCACATCCTCCTCGATTCTTAGATATTGTAGTCTTTGAAAGGCTTTTGGTCAAAGGATCAGCCAATTTATTTTTTAATCTTATAAATTATTGTGATATCATTTCTTTTATTCTATTTTTTACAGCTTTATACCTGATTAGGATATGATTGTTCATCTTTTTATTAGTTACTTATTGATTTAACAGATTAATTAGAGCTCTACAATCACAATTTAAAGAAATTTTTAAAATTTTGGATAAAAAAATTTCTATATCATTTATTAAATCTTTTAACCATTGTGTTTCAGTGCATGCAGTATCAAGAGCAGTTAATTCAAATTCAAATATATTTCTAGTAATTATTATTTGTTTATAAGAGCTCCAAGATATTACAGCTCCTCATAGTAAGAAGAAATATCCAATGATGAACTTAATATCTAAATTATTTATTATCCAATTGGTATCGCTATAACTCTTAAGTACTTTTGGATAACCTGAGTATACTAGAGAGTAATCTAAGATTCTTTTAAGATACCTGAAGATTTTTTTAGAGCTTTCCAATGTTCTTTAATAGGACTACTAGTATCCTACTCAGTCTGCATACTGTAAAAGCTATATCTAAATGACTTCCATTTGAAATATATAATAGAGACCTATCATTTAGGAATATTCTAATTGATTAATAGGTTCTCTTAAATTTTTAATTAAGTAAGAACTATGATTATAAGAGGTAGAGATGGAATTTAAATTAAAGTATTTAAATTTTTTAGATATTTTCTATATTAAGTGTACTAGGCTTATTGCTATTCCATTATCTATTCTTTTAAACTTCATTCCTAAAATTACATCAGTTTCTCCCAAATTTTTCATATCAAAATTATTTGATAAATAGCTTTTAGTTTTTTAAGTTATTTTCATTGATATTCCAAATAATAATATATCATCTACCTATAACTATAATATTATAAAATTAGTATCATGTCTTTTATAATATACACATTTATCATATTCATGTATTTTAAAGTTATTTTTTAAGATAATTTCATCAAACTTAATATATTATTATCTAGGAGCTTGATTTAAATTATAAAGTGATTTAATTAGTCTACATACTTTATGTTCTCATCCTTTTATTTCAAATTCTTGAGGTTAGTTTATGTAGATTTCTTCTTTTAATTTTTTATTTAAGAATACAGTTTTTATATCTATTTGATGGATTGTTAATTTATGAATTAAGGTCAAAGCTATTAAAGTTCTTAGGATAGTTATCCTAGCTACAAAGCATAGGCGTTAAAGTAATTTATGTCTTTTTTTTAACTAAATCCTTTTACTGCTAATATAGCTTTATATATTTTTATTATTCCATCTAGCCTTAATTTTTTTAAAAAAATTAATTTTGTTCCTATATGTTTGTTTCCTAAAGGTAAATTAGTTAAAATCAAAGTTTTATTTTCTATGATTAATTGAATTTCACCATCCATGGCTTCCTTCCAATATGATATTTTGAAAATGACATCATCTCATCATACATAAAAGATTCATCCTATGCAAAAAATATGAAGGAATCTTCTTCAAAATCTTTGCAACTTTTTTTCTTTTATATCTTCTTAATCCATGTTCAGTTTGTAATTCTGGTTCTATAGCTTTAAAGAAAGATGGTTCACATTTTAGAAATCTAAAATTCCAGTCTTAACAAGAAATATATCCTCAAAGAAAAAGGCATCTCTAGCTTCTAAGATCGAGTTATCTGCTATATTACTAATCTCTAATTTTATTACCAAGAATCTATATGTATTGCTATTTTGGACGTAGCCTATAAATATAGTATCTCTAGTTTTAGATCTTAGTTTTCTCTTTTTGGATTCAGGAATATTAACATTGGCTAGGCATCACCGCACTTTGAAAAAATCTAGATTACGAGTCATCCCTTTCTAAGGTTCATAAGGTATTTTGCTACTATCCTTGATAGGTATTATATTTAGGATTAAGTAAGAAGGTAGAAGAGCTTCCCCTCATAAGTTATCGAGTAAACTGGAACTGATAAGCATAGCATTTACGATATCCATGATAAGAATATTAATAGGTATCCTATTTAGAATTAAGCAAGAAGACCAGACTGGCGACTAGATTGGCACTGACTAAATTAAAAATTTTAATTATATTATAAAATATTTATTATATTTATTATATTTTATTATATATACAATATATAATAATATATTATAATATATTTATTATAATATTTATTATAATATTTATAATATTTATTATATATTATAATAAATTTTATTTTATAATTTCAATATATTATAGTATTATTGAGATAACAATTTATGAATTTATTTATATATATTTTAGTTTTTTAATTTAAAAATAGAGGAGCAAGAATAAGATGAAGTCGCAGATATGACTTGAGATTTTACTTAAGATAAAACTGCAGGTTGTACATGCAACTTCTTTTATTTTTTTTAATTTTTTGTTTAAATTTTAAATTTATTATATTATTTTAAATATTTTATATATTATTATTTTGAAATTTAAAATCATGGGTTGAGCCCACGACTTCTGTTGTGGCTGCCATCCATACTAAACTACACCAGTTTAGTAAATTTGTTTCAACCCATCATAGTTTGATAAATATTTATTAAAAAATAATATTTAAAAAGATTCTACACCGACGGTACTTGATGCAACACCGCTACTGCAATGATCGATATATATCAACAAATATATTATATTATAATATATAATATATAACATAATATATTATAATATATTTATTATATTTTAGAATATTTAATATTTATTATAATATAAAATATATCATAATATATTATTATAATATCATATTATTATTATTATTATTTATATATTTTAATTTTTAAAATATTTTTATTAGTTTTATTTTTATTAAAATTTGAAATGAAAAAAATAATTTATATCGAGAAATCAAAAATTGTACCTATAATTTATCATTGAAATGGCAGGTACTTTCACCTTACTTTCTACGTCACAAAAAAAATACTTAATTTAATAAATAAATTATCAAATACTTATTTTAATAATTATTTATCAAAATAATATTATTTAAAAAATCTGTTATTTATATATTCTAGCTACTAGCAGTCTACCATGTCTAAATTCTAATGTAACGGATCTTCCGAAACAGTTACACAGTTATTTCAGAGGACAACGTATCGACTACGGCGGCACCGTCGAAATCAAACAATTATATCGAGAAGGCTAAAGCTACGCATATCATGAGCCCTTCGATCTGAGAGGTTTCCGTTAACAACAAGACTTGAGACGCAGCACTCTTTTGGGTCCATTCGGCGGACCGAAGTCTCGCAGGGGCGACCCATGTCGACCGTCCAATCGCCAAGCGCACCTGATCGAACGGCTTTTCCAAATTCAACCGGGAGAGGTCATTTCCGCAGTATCCACGCACGCTCTGGGGCATCCGGTTTCCCAACGCAGCGGATATTTCGCTGGGTTTAGAGCCATAGCCCGTGGGAAAGTAGCAGGGTTTTGGGGTCGGGAAACTAGAAAGGAGGAGAGAGACAGAGCGCGAGCGGGTGTGAAGCCTTTTGGAATGCAGCACACATTCGGGAGAGGGAGAGGCTCCCCTATCGTCTCCATCGATGTGGCCTCTTGGGTAATGGATGTGGTTCCCTTCGTCTTCGCCCGATAATTCCTTCAAGAAACCCTAAACCCAGGTATAATACCCTCAGAGAGTGGCTTTAGAAATGGTCACAGTGCACTGGAAAGATCCACGATCTTGGGGAAGCTCTGAGACCTCTTTTTAATTTAATCTGAGCAGCGAATTTCTCCAGGTGCATACTTTATCTTGATCCTATGGGGCCTCTGCTTTTCTTTTTATGGTTTTGTAAGTAGGTGGTGCGGGGCTTTAGTCCGTGAATTGGGTGGATAAGGAGCTCTTTTGGACGTTGTTCTGCTAGTAGCTTATTCTGCAAGGTTTTTTCGATGGGGTAGTTGGTGGAGATTTGATGTTTTGCGAATAAATGAATCCTCTGTTTTACTAATTTCTTGACTGTGGGATTTGGCCGCCAGTTTGGCTGATGGTTTTAAATGATAAATTTCGTGTTGGCACTCCGAGTTCTAGTGGTAAATTTTATTTGGTGATGGTTTTTAGGACTAGTTGATTGGAATTTGGATAAGATTTTTGTGTTATTTTTCTTCCGGGAGCATTCTTCTAAGTGATATTAGTTTCCTGATTCGAATTTGCGGAAAGACCTGATCGATGCTGTTTAACACCCATGGGCTTTTTCTTTTTCTTTTCTTATTCTATGTTCATAAAAAGCTCCAGTAAGTTGTTACTCTGAAGTAGCTCATAGTGTCGACCCAGGTGGTTGACATGGCAGGATATTTGCCATGCCAGTCCCTTACAGGATTGCGGCACTGAGATGTCTCGGCTGCATGCAAGTGCTTGGAATGGTGACATCCCACTGCATGCTATGCCCTAACATAGAATGGCAGAGTAGACTACGACCATGCCCCTGCTCAGCTTGCAGGAGATCCTTGCTGTGCTATAATTGTTAATGTGCAGGTCTGGTCTCTAATCTCAAAACATAGGTGGACAAAATAAGTTGCTATGTGATTTCTTTTAATTTGGGGTTTAGTGGAAATATGGTGTTTCAGTGATAAATCTAAGGTTTTGAGTATTGGTTTTCTGTTTTACTATCTTTTCGAGTGTGGAATTTGGGTCAGTGTTATTTATTTATATATGTATGTTAAATGACGAAACTTTGTGCTGAGTTTAATTTATGATTGCATTTTGGATGTTAGCGGCAGTAATAGTTATTTGGTTATGGCTTGTTGACTATCTGATCTGAAGTTTGATATGATTCTATATTCTTCCACAGTCTGATAATGTTCTTTCAAGTGATATTAGCTGCTTATTTTCAACTTGAAGTGAGAAATGGTTACCATTGTATAACAAGCTTTTTATTGTTGATGCCATTGTTGTTATTATTATTGTTTGGTTCTGTGTTCTCATGTGCTATATATCCAGGGAGACAGCCACTATAAAACCATTCAAAGTATGTTTGCTAATTATGGTATCCAGGTTGGTTGTCTAAATAATTTGGCTGATTGTCATCTGGCAGTCAATTTATTGACTGGATATTTCTGGTATGCCATGCAATTGACTAGACAAAGAATTTTGTGGAGCATTGGTGCAGAAAGCTGTTAGTTAGATTTATTTGAGAATTTCTTGACACCGTCCAAGTTCTACAGTGTTTTTATGTTGATGATTTTAGATTCTATGAAGCAAATGAATTTATTTATGAGTTTGTTTTCAACATTTATTTTTGGGACATACTTTTTCACTATGATTTTGTAAAGTTAATTTTTATAGCTGAACTTTGTTTAGGTTGAACAATTTTCAGTTGCTTTTGATTTATACATTACTTGGACCATATTTATTCAGAACATAACTTTACACATGAGATGCAGTATCTGTTTGTTTGGAATGGTTCTCCATGTGTCACCATTTCTGTGTTCTAACTTCTGGTGGGGAAGATTGTCTCTAGGATTCTGCTGGGTTGATGGGCAATGGTGATAACAATGCAAATAAAGACAATGGGACAAAAAAGAAAACACAACTCCAACTTCAATCACTGGAAAAATTGTACTCAGGTTTCAATTTGCTAGTTTGAGTGCGCTTGGCTTGTTTCTGTGATAGCTCATTTGTTTAAATATCAGTAATGATCTTATTTCTGATTACATTCTTGTTGTGTATCCTCTTACTCTTGAATGCAGATGAGAAATATCCAAAGCAAAAGGCAATGGAAGAGTATGCTGTATCCCTGAATTTGACATATAACCAGATCGGTACGTGGTTTGTTGAGAGGAGAAGGAAAGGGAAAAAGCAGAATGAAGCTCTGAGGTAAATTGAAATCCAGTGAATTTGTGGAATCGGAATCAGATCTATCAAATGACATTGCATTTTTTGCTGATCATAGGCATGTCAGGCAGAAAGACAAACACTCAGCACCAATAATGCATAGGACAAATATATCAGGTAAGGGAGAAAAAAAGGGCTACACTTTGTTGCTTATGAGCTATGGAATCCAGAATCAACCTGTTTAAAGAAGAAATGCTGTGCAGGACATTCTAGCAACCAGCTTGTGAGACATAAAGACAGTTACAAGATTTTAGGACAACATATGAATAACTCTTTTGCTGGGAGAATGCAGCGTGCAGAAAAGAAACAACTTGTTCGCTTACAAGTTTTATTTTCCAAGGACTATATTTTGCAAAAAGTATTCCGCAAAGATGGTCCTCCCCTTGGAGTAGAGTTTGATCCTCCTTCTGGAAATGCATTCAGCCATCGTACAGGTACGTCTTTCTTTGCATATTTGAGCTGGGAGAATGGAATTGGTAGCCGAATCACTTTTTTTCTTTGTTTTTTCCCTTGGTGGAATGATACTGGTGATAAGGGTCCTTTCTCCAAGATGGTGGTATGGCACATTCAAAAATGTTTATTTTTTTAAAAAAAGAGAAGGAAAAGTTGAACATGAAGTCACTAGCACAGAGATCTTTTGTCGTCTACTATAACAGAATTTTTAAAATTTCAATGTCTAAAGGATGCATATCTTTTAGTATGACAATAATTGTTTTGTAATCCTTGAATTAGTATATATAAACCTGAAAAGGATCTGGATCAGATTTCATCTCTTGATGGTGGCTATTTGTAAGAAATATTAGACTTTCCAACTTTCTTTTTCTGTTAGGATGTGGTGTAGTAGCATAGCACTTCCTCCCAGGAGGCAGAACCTTGACTCTTTTGTTCTTATTAGGACTAAGATAAAATAAAAAACAAATAATGCTAGCATCCTATCTTTGTCTTCCATCATCTAGGCTTCCAGTTTTCACAAACTGACTTGTCTAAAATCTATTTCTCATGTTTGCAACTATTGCGATCAATGTGCTAATCTACTTGTTGCCAAATATTCTAAAATCTTGGGTTTTGACTATTTTAAGAAATGAAAACCTATCTGCAAGGTTTCTGTCTAGGAGGCACAGATAAATGTCGATATGCCCTCGATCATTTAATTGCAATCATCTTTTATGATTTTTGTATTTATTTCAAAGTATTTTTCTGTTGCTTGTTTCTGTATAGTGTATAGATCATGCCATGTTGCAGTATACTTATATGTTAACCAGTAGGATAATTCAGTATAAACTATAAAGTATAAACCATTTAGATTGGTACCTTTTTCTGATGTATTCAAGCTTTTTTTTAAAATATTTTTTAACTTGTTTTTAGTTGTAGTTCCATTTTTGTGTTTCTAACTTTGTGTGGTTTAATGCTTTTTTTGACATGTGGGCAGCTTCCCAAAACCTTCAGTCTTGTCGTGACAGTCAAAGAAGCCTCAAAAAGAGAAAGGTACCTGAACTATTTTCAAATGATTTGATAAGTAGCTCAGTTTCTCTTTCAAAGTTGCAAATTTTAGTCTATGCATAATAGATGGGATAAGTTGTAATGTGAGAAACAGATTTATCATAAAAGCATGCTTGGGTTGTACATGCTTCTCTTTTTATTAGTATATTATTTTTTTGAGGACAATATACTTCCTTTACATTTTATTGTGTAGTCTGTATTGATAGCAACATAATTTTGAATATCTTCAAACCCATATTTTGAAGAGTTTTCTTTTAGTTATATATCTGTTCTCTAAATTTGTAATTATGCTCCATGGTTGACATTATCTTGGTTGGTTAAGGCTTGGTTGGTAACTTGGTATTATTTTTCAGCATCACATCAATGATGAGGAAAGGACAGCCACCTTATGATGTTTACCTGATGTCTGTTAAAACCAGAATGTACTCATTTTTGCATTCAAGATTTGAAATGTAATTTAACTTGTGGTTTTCTTTTATTTGCTTTCATCAAATATATTCATTTCTAGGTCTTGGAGTATCCTATGTTGGATCCCATAACTTCCCATGAAAAAAATGTTCTTGAAAGGGAGTATGGCATTGGAAAAGGCTTGATGACAGTATGGCGTGCAACAAATTCGCGAAGTGGAAAGTTTCCAATTGGTATTGATTTCATGAATGGAGGTGCAGCCTGGATGCCCTTCAAATCTAATGCTTCTTTTAAAAAAGTGATGTGTCAGGTTTCAAAAGGAATGAAGCAAAGGGGACAGGTTCAATAAATATTTTGTCTTTTTTCTGATGCTGTAAGGGATTCATATCTGTTCTTGTAGATTTAGCCAATTCTGAGACCTTAGATAGTTTTCTTTTATAACTTTTTATCATGCAGAGACAAAATACATCACGGAAAAAGATACAGGAGAAGAGAAAGCTTCTGATAAGGAAAAGACAGGTACTGTTGCCTTGAATGTTCTCTGTAATATGAATATTAATAATAAACCAAGCAGCTGATGGAAATTGGCTGGAGTGCAGCTAAAATATAGTCTTTATCTTGTAAATAGGCTAGAGATTATCAAAAATTTTTCATGTAGTCACAAAGTTTTGGTCAAGTAACTTAAAGATGTGTAATCAGTATGCAAACTGACATCAAGATAAAATATTATGCATTCTGTTCTTCAAATATTTTGCACAATACTCAGGTACTGTGTGGCAAGGATGTATGTCAGAAGAAACCTCATCCGACAGAATGCAAGCTTTCGGTTGATGAACCTAAATCTTTGGAACAATCAAATGCGCTGACAGTTTTAGTTGATGACGAGGAGCTGGAGCTCAGGGAGTTACAGGCTGGACCAAATCCATTGAGATGTTCTGCCCATCTTGCTTCAAGTGGAAGACACGGGTGTCCACTTTGCAAAGGTTTCTTTCCTCCCCTAATTTCATAAGCATCTGTCTTATCTTCAGACATACCACAATTAATATTCTTTTCTTTTCAAAGACTTGCTGGCCAGGTTTCCTCCACAAAGTGTGAAAATGAAGCTGCCATTCTGTATAAAACCTTGGGATTCTTCACCAGAACTTGTTAAAAAACTGTTCAAGGTTAGTGAACTTCTCTTTTTCCCTGTTAATTGCTTCTTCTTCCTGGTGCCAAAATTCATGTGACTTCCACTATATGGCATGAGGAATTTCTCTGTTAACTGTGCTAGCTTGACTGGAAATAATTATGAAATTTGAGCCATCTTCATTTTTTACCTCATCTTTTCTAGATATACAACAATTCCAATTGCAGCTCCCCTTCAACATCCGATTGTAGCTTTTACCTCATAAATATTAGTTTCTTAAATATGAAGTCTCCTGAATGAGAGCTATTATTAAATATATTAAAACTAGTCAAATGGATACGTGTGTATGCTGTCGGCACAATTGTAATTCTCACTGTTAATTTGCTAGATCTCTTTTGACTTGTTTTCATGTTTGGTTTTTCTTCATTTAATGGATGATGTTTGATTTCATTTGAAACCAGCTATTACCCTCCTGTTCTCTGATAATATCAATTTTTTGTACTAAATAATAAGTTTTGATGATCATTCAGAAAATGTTTAAACTTTTACTCCTATACTGAATATTTTCATAATTCTATACTTTTATGTAAATAAAAGAAACATGGTTAGATAATTTGTTGCCTCTTGTGTCTGCTTCTAGAAAAATGTATGTTACTGAGACCATTCAGTCTAGCTTGCTAGGGATTAATAAGAAGTTCTAAAATAGTGAATGGATATGGATTAGGTGCTTATACATGCACCCACCTGAGAAACATAAATAAAAAACTTGCAGCAGATATTTGCTCTTGTATTGGCTCTGCAAATCATGATCAGCACAAATAGAAGTATAGAACTAATTGCATTGTAACAGCATCCATGAAGAAAATATATTTTATATTTAGGCTCAGCCCTCTCCTTCTTCATCAACATATATTAACTAAGCCTGTATTCGTATGCTTTCATCCCCATTCTCTTTTCAACTAGAAGCTTTGAGGTAAACCTTACTTACGACATACTTTGCTGTTAATAGTAGAATGGTGTTGGGGTAGATCTTACCTTTTTCCTTTGCATTTGCCATTATTATTTTACTCTTGGAATGGCTATCTGATGCCTTGTTTCTTAAACAGGTTTTGCGTTTCTTGTATACTCATTCTGTAGCAATTGAAGTATGTCCCTTTACCCTAGATGAGCTTGCTCAGGCATTCCATGACAAGGTAAAACCCTTTTGAAGGCTAAATCTAAATGGAATATATTTGTGCTATTTCTTAAGAGCTTACTCTTATGCACCATTTTTGCATGTTGATATCGAGCCATTACTTTTCATATGTGAATTCCAGGACTCCTTGTTATTAGGAAAAATTCATGTGGCTCTTCTCAAGCTGCTTCTGTTAGATGTGGAGAGGGAGATAACTGCTGGATTCATCCGTCGAGCTTTCGCGGACTGCAGATTTTTGGGGTTTCTGAACTTTGTAAGTTTATGGTCCTGAGTGAATGCTTCATTATTTCTTCTTGTTGTTTCTCACATTGTAAAACCAGGCAGAAGTTTTTTTTATTTTTTTTTTCTCAAAAAAATTACTGTTTGGCTTTTCCTTTTCCTGCAGCATGTTATGAATGTGATCTCTTGCAACTCCTAGTTTTCAATGAATGCATGCAAATTGATGTATCGCTGTTGTTCTTCTTTGTTGCCCATTATGATGAAACATAAAATTGAGATATATCATTGTTAGCTGAGCTATGTGTCTAGACCCATCAATTGTTGTTTTGATATTTCTGGACATACAATTTTTTCATAGTTATTTGGTGGATCAAGCTATGGATTTCTTCATTTCATTTGGAAGTAATTCAGTAAGAAAATATTGAGGAACTTTCTTGACCTATATCAGGTGAAGGTGTTTTGTTTCTTAGAGATTCTTTTTATGAAGGTGAACGTGGCTTAAAGTTAGGTTTAGCTTTTTTATAATTGTGCTAGCATATGTTTTCTTTGTTTCTTACTAACAGAAGCATGAAGAATTTTTGGGTTGTTCCACATTTAGATGCTGTTTAATCAGAAAAATAGGTTGAAATTAGTTGCTTTCCGTATATCTCTTATTACACTGTTAGAGTTACCAATAAATCTTGTGTTATGTGACTTAGATTTTATGATTTGGTCAGGCAGTAACCTGTGATGATCATAAAACATCCAATTTTTAACATTTAACTCAATGGTTTATTCTTCTTCATTCTGACTCGTCATTTCATAACCTACTAAACCCTCCCTTCATTCTTGTGCTTTTTTCTCTAGTTAAACTCTCATGCACATCTTGATTTGGAAGTTTTTTCTCAGGTAAGGGAACAAGAACTTGATGTGAATTTCTGGAGTAGATCTCTCAATCCTCTTACATGGACTGAAATACTGCGACAGGTGTTGGTTGCAGCAGGTTATGGTTCAAAGCAGAATACAGTGAAGAGACAAATTTTTAGCAAGGTATTAAAAAATGAATATTTAGTGTGATGGATGGATATAAGGCGAAGATTTAAGTGCTGATGCTGGTGGTTGTGCCATGTGCTGGTCATGGGCCCTCATGGCACGTGTTGCTCTGTGTTGGCATTGGTGTTGTACAGCGCTGAAACAAACAATTTTTAAGAATCTAATGTCTTGTCTTAATACAAAAATATTTCAAAAAAGTAATACTGTGCCCACTGTGTTGTGTGCTGGTACTGTTCCTGACATGATATGTGCTGGTTGGCACAGACCAGCACGGGCTGGCATTTGAAACCTTTATATGAATTACTAATGTTGTTATTATTATTTAACATGACCACATATTTTCTTTTATTGTTTTTTTTGCAATTGAAACCTTTATATGAATTACTAATGTTGTTATTATTATTAACATGACCACATATTTTCTTTTTGTTTTTTTTTTTTTTTGTGGTTTCAGGTATCTAATACTAACACGTTTCTATAGCAGCAGTCTGACATTGCTGCTTGATTTGTTATTCATGCTTGTCATTATTTTGTTAGTGTGAGATCTTACAAATGTCATTGAAAGAGTATAATTTCCATGTGTCTGCAAGATTAACCAAATTGTCATTTGATTAGGTTGTGGAAAAATTCAACATTAACATTGTTAAGTACCTGTTGATTTCTTCATGGATAATCAGTGATGTTCAGCAGGTTACCAAGCTCTTTTCAAACTGCTTCCATTATACAATGTGGGATAGCACATTGTAAATCTTAAATGGGCTTTTAGATTACTTACATTACAATATCTACTTCTGAGCTCCAGATCATATGTTATCATTCATTTTGTTGTTGTCTACTTGCTGGCCCTTTATAATGTATCTAACCTCTATGTCGTTATTCTTACCATTACTATAAATTTTATGCCTCATCAAGTTTAGGTAAAGAAATGCAGTTTTGTGCTGGGCTAAAATAATCATGAATTAAAAGCAAATGCCTCATTTTTCATCTCTTACATGTTCATGTTGCAGGATAGGAATCGGATGGCTAAATATGGCCTACGTCCCCATACACTGAAAGGAGAACTATTTACATTGTTGTGTAAGCAAGGAACTGGTGGTTTAAAGGTTTCTGAACTGGCAAGAGCTTCTCAGGTATAATAAAAAAAAGGCTATGATGCATCCCTGAACATATAAAAAATGTGAGATATCTGACAATGATTTTTTTTGTATTCATATTGCCTTTGCTTGTTATTCTTCAGATTGTTGACCTTGACCTCCCCAACATGAAAGAAGAACTAGAACAGTTGATAGGCTCAACTCTTTCCAGTGATATCACGTTGTTTGAGAAAATTGGGCCTTCAGCATATCGTCGTCGTGTGGATCCTCATGTTAAAGGAAAGGAAGACCTGCTATCAGATACGGAGGATTCAGGAAGTGTAGATGATGACTCTGTGGATGCTAGTTCCAGCAATGATGATTCTGAGGAGATAAATTCTGCTATACATGGAAGGCAGATTGTTGAGTACAAGTCTTGGCGAAAGAAAACAGGCCAAGATGTAGCTAAATGCACTGAAATTGATGAAAGTTATTCAGGGGAAGCATGGGTTCTTGGATTGGTGGAGGGTGAATACTCAGATTTAAGCATTGAAGAGAAGTTGAATGCTTTGGGAGCTCTTGTTGATCTTGTTGGTGCTGGTTCTATTTTAAGTACTGAGGTAATCAGAAGTTACCTGACCTATCTAGCCTTTCCTATTCTTGTATTGCATGTATATTATAAAATATCGAATATCTATTTTTCTTTTATCTTCTGGTTTATTTACTGAGGATGCTTAGGTTTTTTCCATATTTATCTTAAAAAAAAGCTTATTTGTTAATTTGCCCTAAAAACTGAAAACTGCATGTATCCCTCCAACAATTTGGAACATGCATATATGCTCCTCCAAAAATATGCCAAGTTTTGCACACCACACGCGCATATGTAGATATCATTGCACTTAGATTTCTTAGTTGCTTATTTACTCTGCTAAGAAGTAGAAGCTGCCATGAAATTTTTGACATGCCAAGAATCATATATAAATAGGAGCAAAATAGTCAATGGACAATTTAGGTTTATCTTTCACCAAGATAAACTAATATTGAAAAATAATGTAATTAAATGCAACATAACAAACAAATTTCAGACTTTTAAAAGTGTGTATATTCCTTTTTACCTTTGAAAAGTAAATATTCAAGTAGGGATTTTTGAGGGGTATATACATGCATAAATCACTGTTTTTTTTTTTTACTATGTAACTATCTCTACCAAATACGTCTTCGTATTTGCTCTTTTTTGATGGAATGTTTTGAGAAGACCTTTTGCGCATTCTAGAGTTGCTATTTTTTGGCTAATCATGTCAGCCTTTTGTTTTTTCTATCTACAATTTCAACCATTCTGCTTTTTCTTTTTTCTTAACTATTGAATTACAGTTATCCCATTTTTCACTCTATATTTGTTTTTTTCTCCTCTATTTATCTGCTGTCTGTTCATTGTCGCTGTTCCTGTTCTAACCTTCATTTATTTATCTTTTATGCTATTGTCTCACCATTTTTTTGATGTGATATGTTGTTGAACAGATGCATCATATTTTGTTGTTTCTATTGCATGAATTTTTCCTTCTCAAAAATTTCTTCTACTAGCTGACCCCAACAACTGGGAAAGGCTAGATGATGATTGTGAACATTTGTTATTTTGATAAAAGAATCTGAACATCAATGCCAATAATTATCAAAATTTAATGCATCATGTTACAAGCGACCTGTAACCCTGTAAAAAGATATTTTAATAATGCCTTTCTTGCTCTATAAAGAGAGTTGTTCCTAGTTGTGTTATTCAATTGCTTAAAAACCAGAACATCGTCCTTTTAGGGAGCTCGTAATTCTTGACCCAACATTCTCTGCTCTGTTTTCTTAACCTGGGAAATCAAAGTTAGATTACGCTGGATAAAGAGAACTCTGTGATCCGCTGAGTTTAGGTTGGCAAACCCTTTGTTGTACAGTCAGAAAAATCTTTGGTTTTTATTTTTCTTGGCTCGCCTTCCCTAGAACTTCTGAAATGTTTTACATCCATTATGTTACTGTTTCTATGCAGGAACCAATAAGAGCCATATCAGACATTCCCAGTATGCGATCTCATGGATCAGGTGCAAAAATAAAGAAATCTTCGACAAATAATCACCTACTATCCCAAGCATCATGGGAGGGACTTGCCCATAATGTAGAAGAAACACATTCTTTACCTGTTTCTCGTCCAACTGATTTTTCTGCTTCCTTCTTAAAGACAACTAAGAAGGGGCAATCCTCTGTCATTGCAAATGAATATCACCCAGGGGTCTCCAGAACAAAGAACTCTGAGCCTATGGGAGAACCTGATCAAGTTGTGCATCCATTACAATCCATGTATTTAGGATCTGATCGTAGGTACAACAGCTATTGGCTTTTTCTTGGCCCTTGTATTGCAGATGATCCAGGCCATCGAAGGGTCTATTTTGAGTCTTCTGACGATGGTCATTGGGAGGTGATTGATACATCACAGGTTGTTTATACTCTCCTTTACATCTCAATTAAGGAAATGCATTGAATTTCTTGTAACTTATTTTCTCTAACCTAACTTGGAAGAATATTTCTGCCTTTAACTGCAATGTAGGCTTTGCATACACTGCGCTCTGTTTTAGATGGTAGAGGCACACGGGAGGCTCATCTTATTGCATCTTTGGAGAAGAGGGAAACATTTCTCTGTCAAGCAATGGATGAATATAGGACTGATGAAATTATAATCAGGCAAACCAGAAGATCTGATCCATTTGACTTAGATACAAATAGTGGGGATGGATCTTCACCTATTTCAGATATAGAAAATGTTATGATTCCTACAGAATCCACAGAAAATCTATTTGCTGCATCTGGTGCCATAATTTTTGAAGTTGGGAGGGGTGCCAAAGATAGGAAGCAAAAGTGGGAACGTCTGCAGGCATTTGACAAATGGATATGGAGTTCTTTCTATTCCAGTCTTAATGCTGTAAAGTACAGTAAAAGGTCATATATGGAATCTTTAGCATGCTGTGAGAGTTGCCATGATTTGTATTGGAGAGATGAAAAACATTGTAAAATATGTCACGCTACCTTTGAGTTAGATTTTGATCTTGAAGAAAGATATGCCATCCATGTTGCAACATGTAGGGAAATGAGGACACCAGTGAGTATCCTAATCATAAGGTTCTGCCTTCACAGTTGCAAGCACTCAAAGCAGCAATTCATGCAATTGAGGTGAGCCCTTAACCTGACCTGTAGTCTTTATTTACCCTCCTTTTGTTTGTCTCATCCAAGTATGAACTTGTTCTGATTTTTAATTGTAACTTGCAAGGATTCCAAAAAAAAAAAAAAAGTAATTTTGATTATGGTTGCAGCGTAAGCAGCAATAGCTGAAGTGCTCTAGTTGATGAAATCTCTGTTCACCGTTTTTCTACAGATGAATATGCCTGATGCGGCATTAGCCAATACATGGACAAGTTCAGCACATAAGCTCTGGGTCAAGCGGCTGCGACGCACATCATCTATGCCTGAGCTTTTGCAGGTTTCGTTTCAAAAAATACAAATTATTGTCATTTTCAATATTTTATTACTCAAATTATAGTTATGTAAGGTTTCTGACATACACTTTCTTTCTTTTGGTTCTTTTCTCGAAAACATCCATGGCAGGTTCTTGTTGATTTTGTTGGTGCCATCAACGAGGAGTGGTTGTATGAATGTGCTTCTGCTTTGGGTTCTGATATGGCTTTAGATGATATCATTGTATATTTTCAGACCATGCCACAAACTACATCTGCAGTTGCACTTTGGATGGTCAAATTGGATTCTCTGATTGTTCCTTATCTGGAAAGAGTTCAATCTGAAAGAAGATTAACAAGCATGTTGCAACGTATGATAATATCCTGCAATGATTTAGATTTGTAATTTTTCATATGAAATCATCACGTTCTTGTGTGGTGCTTATTTTGTGAAGTGATTTATTGTTTATCATTTATTTTTAGATATATCCTTTGATATATGTCTTGCTTTTCACAATCTGGAAATCATTCTATTAGTTGCATGGAAATGTATCGCTTCGTTTCAATTAGTAGTTTTTATCAATTTCTTTAGTTCCTTATTCTTTTGTTGCATTAAATCCTCTTCTGAAGCAATTGTTGTGGTTAAGTATTCTATGGTTTTACCATGAATAACTGCCTTATGCGGTTGTTGTCATTGGCTAATTAATTAGTTTTGTAACTTTTAGTTTATTAACCATTCATAACAATTCTGGAGTCAGTTTTTCCCCCTTTGGGGTACGAATTTACCATATTATTACTCTGGACCACATCTTTCAACTTAGGGGCTGTTTGGTTGCCCTCATCTGAGCCATAGATGCTGCATCCCACCTGATCATGGGACCTGATCCCCACCAAGATTTTTTTTTTTTTTTTAAAGATCTTGCAGGGATTGGGCCCACAACCCTGGCGATTCCTCTCTTCTCTTGCTACCTTTTCCTCTTCCCTCTAGTGCTCTCTTCCCTCCTCTTGCTACCTCCTCCTCTGGCAAATTGTTCCCAAGTAGGTCTTAAAAGAATTAACAAATGCAAGAACTGGTGGTCTTTCTAGATGTAGTAGAATGTAAAATTCAAAGTGAAGAAGATGGTTATTGTGAATGGAACCATAGGCAAATGGATTAAACTGACCAAATGGGGAAGCTAATCGATGAGGTAATTGACCTGCTGCTGCATCTTTCCCTAGTGCTGGTTGATAAGATTAAGATGAGGTGGATATTACTTATGAAATTATTTATATGGAAGAAAGTTTAGAGGTTAGAAGCTATTAATTTAGTCAAACCAAACCCAATTTGTCGATTGAATTGTTGATGAAATGTGTTGAAGTATTCAGGTACCTATCTTAATTCTGTTAGACATTGATAAAGCGGTAGATGAAAGTACCAGAAATGGCATTAAAATGGGGTGAATAAAGTGGAGAGCATTCTCTGGATGATGTTATGTGATAGTCGAAAATTATAGACAATGTGCAGAAATAGAAGAATGGGCAGTTGAAAGGGCACTTTAGCATAATGTGTTGTTGAATGGAGGGAATGCTGGTATTTTGAAGAGGATTAAAACTGGGGAAGGAATGCATGAGGTATTTAGTACTAGTACCAATAGAGGACATGGTGACTTAGATGTGCTTGAGATGGTGTGCCTTCGCTATTGCAGTACATCAACCAAAAGTACAGTGCGAGATGGGGGTTGCACATTTGAGCTTGTGACTCATACAGTGATTAAGCTTTTTCTTATTTTATTTTCTTTGTTATTCTGCACAGAGGAAGGATGTTTTGCTGTACTTGGTGCTCTCTGATTAGATATTTATATTACCCATGAAATAACAAATGGACACACAAAAACTGTTGAGAATATATAGAAACTTATAATAATTCTACTTAACGTAAATGTTTTGAGCTTGGCATTGATCATGCTGTATGTTTGCACCATGAGTTGCCTAAGAATATTTTTCAAGGTTATAACTGTAAGATTGGTAGGTTGATTTGATTGCGAGTATGAGATGCAGAAGCTAGGCTTAAGAGCTATATTAATCTTGGGAGTTTGAGAAATTATAATAATTTGATTTGGTTGCAAGTATGATATGCTAGTTTGAAGAACTATATTGACATTGGGAGTTTCAGAAAATAATTTCCTTCTGAGTAGAAATAATCGGACATTTTCATTGGCCTTTGATGTTCTAGAGGCACAATTCCTACCTAGCAGACATCTCTGTGATGGTTCAATGCAGGAAAACGATAATGTTTAACATCTCTTTTGATACGCAGATTGTTTAAAAAGTTTTGATAGCAACAAGCTTAAGATGATGCATTTCATTGAACAGTCTGATATTGTGTATGGGTTTCTCTGTTAGTTGTCCTAATCCTGGCTGTATACAATCTACTTAAGATGAATATTTGTGCCCCTGAATGCATCCTTCCCCCTTATCCTTTTATCAACATTCAAAATTGTGTTGCAGGAAGCGAGGTCTGTACGGATAGTTGGAATCAATAAGTTTTTTTTTTTTGCTAGCATCTGTGTCGAAGTCAAGAGCATTAAGGTACAAGCTAATGCCAGGGATGACATTTAAAGGATTGGAAGATGTATGGCCACATAATCTCTCTTGAGCATTTTGGTCATACTGATGATAAGATTATACTCCCCAGGCTGTTGCTATGGATTTCTCAATCCTCAAGATCAAATGCTTGTAATTTACTTTGCTGCAGTGCTGAACGTGATTCAGTTACCAAACGTGAACGTCATGACCTGTCAAAGTTTTGCGCTCAGTATTTTTGAAGTATAGGTTTGTCTTTCAAAGTGCCATTTTGCAAGTTAGGATGCTGTTGTTGACGTTTGGTGATTATTTTGCTCTACTAACTTCTGTTGCAAACGTGATTCAAATTATGTGCAACAAACGGCAGTGGCCCGTGCTTAACCCATGCAAACGGTTTATGGTTGTAGCAAGGGTTAGGCTTACTTACATAGAAATAATAAATAAGAAAGATGACCATCGAGAAAATTTTTAATGATCTAGGATCCAGAAACAAGCCACTTAATCCAAGTCCCCGATACCTATATATGCACCGAAGTGTACCAAAATATACCATTAGAATGGAGTAATGCCAATCATTTACACAAAGAAAGGCAAAAAAAAGGGAGGACTTTTCCTTTTTTCTCTTATTCATACAAAGTCCTCTCTTTTTTCTAGCATATGTATACACACTTTCATAAACCCTCATCTTGCATCTATTCCCTATTTCATTTTTCTAGCATATGTATTCAGTTCATCCAACAACATTAACAAATTAGCATTTAAAATTAAAATGATTGAAATAGCTTATATATATAATTATAAGATATATATGTAAAATAATTTTGTGATGTTATTCATGTAATTTTTTATATTTAGAAGGGTATGCATATAAAACAAATTTGTGCTTTTGCTTAAATGCCATTCTAAATATTAGAATTTGTATGAATATCCTTTTAAAATTGATATTTGCATGTGGATCCTCAAAAATATTATTTTTACATGATTATCTTTGATATTACAATTTAGTTGACCTCATTAGCCAAATCATCTTTATTTAAATTAAAAACTATTGGAATTATAAAATTATCTTTGATCTTAACGGAACTTATTCATTTTGTTGAACTTTTTTCTTTTCGATGTGATTATTCTTGTCTGCTCAAGATCGTCCTAATTCCTCTACCTTTTCTAAAAAACTTTCTAATTTTTTTTGATCCATCTCTTTCATTTCACTATGTGGAATCCAAATAATTCTCTCGGTTGCCTTCTACACCATCAATATCCTTCTCTCCTTTTTTTTTTGCTATATCAAGTTCTTGCCATAGGAATATGAGTCCCTCGCATTATTGCTAGAGATCTCTTATCCTTATATCCTTTTTATATGAAGGAGATCATGCTTTTAGCTCCATAAATTATTTAAAAGAAAGCATTGTCAGATATTTGCAATATTTATTTTTTTAGTGTGTGATATTTGCGATGTTTATATTTTAGAGCCAAAAAAAACTTCTAACCTATGATAAACCATACATGGTGCTAAATTTTTAATTTTTAATTTTGATACTTAAAACTATATCTAACTCCGATTCTTCCTATTCTACCTTGATCTATGCTAATTACCAATTATATAAATAAAAAAGTTAGAATTTTATCTTGATTTAAGGATTAATGTGTAAACTATCTCGTGCCCAAATGGTTGCACTCTTATACAAAATCAAGATTGATAATTATAAATAACTTGTAGAGAGAATAAGGGCAATAATGGAAAAGTATAAAAAAGAGTATTGGAAGAAGAGCCAGACAAGTGGCTTGTCTAGTGATCTAAATCTGTCTAGATAAAATGACTCTTATATTACAAGTGAAGGATCTACTTGATTAATAAGACTCTCATACATATAAACCTAGCTCACACTATCAATTTTGGACTAGCAACACAAAAGCTCAAGCTATTATATCGAGGACTGTCCCGGCCTCATACACCATCTATCATGGACTCGCTGCACAAAAGTTTAGGCTATTACATCAACTATCATGCCAAGCTTATAAACACATAATTTTATTAGTCAATGTCGTACCATGACATCAGATAATATATGTCCTACTTGAATCTTTTTTTTTTTTTCCGGATAGATAGAGAGGAGGCTATTGCCTAGATACGAAAAAAAGTTTAATACAACGTTACAATCAGCATCTTTTAATTTTTATGAGAAACACCATAGACGTCAGCCATGAGTAGAAAATCAGTTTCTTGGAGCAACAAGACCTTCCTCCTAGTAGACACATCTCCCGCTCTTCCTCTCTCGAAGCCAACCAATCCGCTATTTGATTTCCTTCATGGTATATATATATATATGGGTGGCCTTAAACTCACATATAACATTACTTTTATTCGCAAAATATCTTTCAACCAAGGATGAAAACAGGTGCATTAACCGATCCATTAATCCAATCTATTATAGCAACCGAGTCCACCTCCATCCATCCTCAGAATTTAAAAACAACCGCCTTTAGACCTTCCCAAAAGCTGCGCCTAGCTCTATACAAGGACTGAAAATGAGGGCAAGCTCAACTTACCCATATGATCTCTAATGATACTACCAGCAACTACTACTTCATCAGTGATTGATCCATCGATGTTAACCTTTAGCACACAACGGAAGTGGGTAGCCAAGTTATTCTAACACCAACCACATATATATGAGGAGCATAGGAAGCCATGAATATCCATGTTCCTTGATTATATTTGAAAGAAACATGAGATGAATCTTGCAATAGTTCGCATGCAAATTAATGCATGGTCTGCCTAATTACTACGTTGTTAGGGAGAATTGTTTCCTTTGGAACAATATGTTAGTTAGTTTATATAAATAACGTATATTTATATATTTTCAAAGAAACTTAAAAATAATTTTTTCATGTTGTGTGTGAACCAGAATGTTCGGTGTAACATACGATTTATAAAATAAAAATGGAACATGGTTTTGGAAATCACTGCCTTAAAAGAGACTTTGGCCCATTCTGGTATGAATATCCGGATCACACATCCTTCTCCAAGGTACAACCTGGAAGCCGAGTACTCCAATGCCCGTCGGTGGTACGATCTTAATCGAACGCCATCAAATTTGTCTTTAGTCTAAAATGAAAAAAAATAATATTAAAAATAAGAGAGAAATTTGAGAGATTCGAGAGAAGAACTCTTGGAAATTTTTTGGATGTGATAGAAACCAAGAAAAAGGGGCTTATTTATAAGCTCAAAACTCTCCAAAAAATCAAAATTACCCCCAGAGCCATCTGGAGGTATTTAAAAACAAAATAAATAAAAAAATGTTGGAATGGGTCACGGTCCATGCGGTGCGCGCGCTTGCACTTGTGCGCAATCGCTCGAAAATCCATGCATGGAACGTGCGTCGTGAGCATTTATGAGTATTGAAACTACTGAAATGGACAACAATCCCTTACAAGTTTCAAAATTCATGATAAAATATTTAAATTTAGTAAATAATTTTAATAATAAATCTTTGAACTTTTATCATACTTAGTATAAGTACCTTCTAGGTTCGAACTTGCATTTAGTATAAACATACATATAGTATGAAAATGAATGATTATAATACAGAGTAGCGCTATCTAAATCATGCATTTGCCTTGATTTTCATAAGAGTTACTAAAAATTCACCTTAATCCTATAGTCATGGTCATGCGTTTGCCTTGATTTTCATAAGAGTTACTAGATATTCACCTTAATCTCATAGTCATAGATTCATGACTACTCTCACTAAGGTAGATCTCCAAGAGTACATGTAATGGAATCGTACCTTACTGAACTTACAGTCTTGGATTTATTACAAGTTATGCTTAACCTAATCATATATATAGAGCACTACACCATAGAATGGGCTGAAGATAAACTCCTAGAAACAGTGCTTCTAGATGTTATCTTAGAGATTATTTTTCTTTGAACCTTGATCATGAAATCTCTAATCGCAAAGGTAGGGGTCCACTCTGGTGACTAATATAAGGGCTTAAGTTCCATCCCCTCAATATCTTAAATATCGAGGTCTTTGAAAATCTTTAGTCAAAAGATTAGATAAATTATTTTTTGATCTTATAAATTGAAGTGATATCACATTTTCATTTTATTTTTCATAATTTTGTATCTGATCATGATATGTTTGTTTATCTTTTATTTGATGTTCGTTGATTTAATAGATCTATTAGAGCTCTACAATCATAATTTATTTGTATTACAGATATTCTTAATAGAAGATTTTCAATATCATTAATTAAATCTTTTAGCCACCATGCTCCAGTGCAAGTGATATCAAGAGCAATTAATTCTGATTCTAATGTACATTATTATTATTATTTGTTTGCATGATCTCCAATATATTATTCCTCCTCCAAATATAAAGAGGTATCATGTGGTAAACTTAATATCTAAGTTATCTGTTATCTAGTTAGCATCATTATATCCTTCTACTATTTCTGGATAAGCAGAATATACCAGAAAATAATCTAGAGTTTCCTTCATATATCTAAAGATTCTTTCAAGAACTTTTCAATGTTCTCCACTAGGGTTTCTATTATATCACCTAGTCTTCCTACTGCATAAGCTATATCAGGATGGATTCTATTTGCTATATATAATAGAGATCCTATCTCTGAAAATATTTTAATTATTTATAATTTTTTTAGATTTTTATTAAGTGAGAACTATGATCATATGGGATAGAGACATGATTTAGATTAAAATATTCAAACTTTTTAAGCATTTTTTTTATATTGAACTTGTTAGGTTTATTGCTATTTCATTATTTATTTTTTTAAATTTCATTTCTAAAATTATATCAGCTTCTCCTAAAATTTTTATATCAAAATTATTTGATATTTAATCTTTAGTTTCTTGTATTATTTTTAATGATATTCCAAAAAAGAATATCATCTACATATATGCATAAGATGATAAAATCTGAGTTATTCCTTTTATAATACACACATTTATCATATTCATTAATCCTAAAGTTATCACCTAGGATAATTTTCAAAATTAATATGCCATTGTTTAGGAGCTTGTTTTAATCCATAAAGTGATTTAATTAGTTTACATGCCTTATGTTCTTATCCTTTAACTATAAACCTTGAGGTTGATTTATATAGATTTCTTCTTCTAATTCTCCATTTAAGAATGTAGTTTTTACATCTATTTGATAAATCATTAATTTGTGAATTGATGCTAATTTGACTAAGATTCTTAAAGTGATTATCCTAGCTACAGGAGCATAGGTATCAAAATATATATGTCTTTCTTTTGGCATATCCCTTAGCTACTAACCTAGCTTTATATCTTTTTTCTGTTCCATCTGGTTTTAATTTCTTTTTAAATATCTATTTAGTTCCTATTGCTTTATTTTTTAGAGGTAAATATAATAAAATCTGAGTTTTATTTTTTATGATTGATTTAATTTTACTATTTATGACTTCTGTCCAATATAATGAATCTAATGATGACATAGCTTCATCATATGTGTAAGGATCACTCTTTACCAGGTATGTAAAGAAATCTTTTTTAATTTTTTTTCCTATTATTTTCTTTTATTTTTTTTTAATTCAGGTTCAGTTTCTAATTCTAGTTCAATAGATCTAGAAAAATATGATTTACATTCTAGAATTTAAAACTCTAGGCTTAAAAAAATATATTCTCAAAGAAAAAAGCATCTCTAGCTTCAAGGATTGAATTATTACTTATATTACTAATATTTGATTTAATATCTAAGAACCTATAGACATTACTATTTTAGCCATAGCCTATAAACACAATATCTACAGTTTTAGGTCCCGGCTTCCTCTTTTGAGTTCAAGAATATTCATCTTAGCTAGACACTCCCACACTTTAAAAAAATTTAAGTTAGGAGCTCTACCTTTTCAAAGTTCATAAGGGAACTTACTATTATCCTTAACATGTGGATCCTATTTAGGATGAAGCAAGAAAATAGAAGAGCTTCTCCTCACAAGTTCTCAGGTAGGCCAAAGATAATTAGCATAGTATTTACCATTTTCAAGAAGGTATAGTTTTTACACTCAGCTATATCGTTGGACCATGAAAAGTAAGGAGTAGTTACTTGATAAATTATTCAATATTCTTGACAAAATAAAAAAAATTCATTTGGAATATACTTTCCTCATCTATTAGACCTAAGTATCTTATTTTTTATTGATTATTTACTTCACTCTTATAAATTTTAAACTTATTAAATGTTTTATCCTCAGATTTAATTAGGTAACAATAATAATATCTAAAATAATCATCTATAAAGGTTACCATATATCTATTGCCATCATGGATTATAGTAGAGTCACATACATCACTATATATCAACTCTAAGATCGAAGTATTTCTTTCAACTAATTTGAATAGTTTTCTTGGTTATTTAGATTCAACACATATTTCATACTTAAATATATCTAAGTTTGATTTGGGAATCAATTTTAAATCCATCATATGTTTGACTTTTTCTAAGTGTATATGAACCAATCTATCATGCCACAAATTTTGATTAGATTTATTGACAAAATAATTTGATTATCAGTTTTATTAATAAAATAATTTATTATATTCAATTTGAATAAGCCTTCATTTACTTATTCTCTTTCTATGAATGTATTATTCTTAGTTATTACAACTTCATTATAATTAAGGATAATTTTATTTCTCTCTGAACCAACTGAGATCCACTAACAAGATTTTTCCTAAGGTATAGAATATATAGTATATCCATAAGGAAAAGAACTTTTTCAGAAGCCATTTTCAAATTGATTCATCCTTATTCCATGATTCTAGCGCTGTATTATTTTCAAGGTTACATCTTTTACTTGAGTCCTGAAAAGTAATGAACTATGAGTGGTCAAAATATGAACATTAGCTCCTGAATCCAACCACCAATCAAGGTTAGAGAAGTAACATTAACTTTAGGATTAAAGTTTACTGACCTAAAGATGGTATCTTCTAGACCTTTAACTGCATGAACTTGGAATTCGGAGGAGCTAGAAGGTTTACAAAAGAGCTCCTTCTGATGAAAGCAATCTCTTTGCAAGATGGTTTGTCTTTCTGTATACAAAGCAAAACCTATCACTGGGACCTTGGGTAGGCTTGTTGGATCTAGTGTTATTGACTTTGAAGTTTTTACCCTTAGGCTTGAACTTATTTAGGTTAGGATGATTAGGTTGATTTGACTGGTGATGATGGTTTGGTTGAAATCTAGATTTTGATTTTAGTTTGGTGTTATTATTGATCTGGTACTACTGGATCAATTAGCTTGGGCACTTGGAACTATGGTTTGTTAAATTTTGGATCTATGTTGGTCTTCTATCCTAATTGAATTCAAAAGTTGAGTTAGGGTTAGCTTTTCTTGCTCGTGGAGTTGACCTTTAACAAAGCCATCCCAAAAAGAATGCATCTTATCAAGGAGGTTGGAGACTTTAAATTATTCAGCAAGAACAGTCCTAGTGGTTTGAAGCTTTCTAAGATATTCTTAGAATTGATGAAGTTGGTCATCGATAGGTTTGTCATCTACCATGACATATCTAAGAAATAATGTGATGTTGAACTATTTAATCTCAGCATCACATCATCAAGGCTATATTCAGATTCTAGGTTATCTTATAATTTCTTTGCACTCTTTGCAGATAAATAAATATCATAGAATGAATCAGAAAGGGCACTTAGGATTCTACCCTTATACATATAGTCTTCTTTTATGAGTGAGGTTTCTTAAAGGAGAGTTCTATCCCTATACCATCTTCAAGCCTACTCCATCTCCAAGATCAAAACCCAAAAGGAAGAAGGCTAGAAGGTTTACAAAAGAGCTCCTTCTGATGAAAGCAATCTCTTTGCAAGATGGTTTGTCTTTCTGTATACAAAGCAAAACCTATCACTGGGACCTTGGGTAGGCTTGTTGGATCTAGTGTTATTGACTTTGAAGTTTTTACCTTAGGCTTGAACTTATTTAGGTTAGGATGATTAGGTTGATTTGACTGGTGATGATGGTTTGGTTGAAATCTAGATTTTGATTTTAGTTTGGTGTTATTATTGATCTGGTACTACTGGATCAATTAGCTTGGGCACTTGGAACTATGGTTTGTTAAATTTGGATCTATGTTGGTCTTCTATCCTAATTGAATTCAAAAGTTGAGTTAGGGTTAGCTTTTCTTGCTCGTGGAGTGACCTTTAACAAAGCCATCCCAAAAGAATGCATCTATCAAGGAGGTTGGAGACTTTAAATTATTCAGCAAGAACAGTCCTAGTGGTTTGAAGCTTTCTAAGATATTCTTAGAATTGATGAAGTTGGTCATCGATAGGTTTGTCATCTACCATGACATATCTAAGAAATAATGTGATGTTGAACTATTTAATCTCAGCATCACATCATCAAGGCTATATTCAGATTCTAGGTTATCTTATAATTTCTTTGCACTCTTTGCAGATAAATAAATATCATAGAATGAATCAGAAAGGGCACTTAGGATTCTACCCTTATACATATAGTCTTCTTTTATGAGTGAGGTTTCTTAAAGGAGAGTTCTATCCCTATACCATCTTCAAGCCTACTCCATCTCCAAGATCAAAACCCAAAAAGGAAGAAGCAGAGAAAGTCATTCGCTTCGAGGAGTATGAAAGAAGAAGGGAGTTCGTCGACTATCTTCCCATTGAGACTGCATCGATCTACTTCGAATCTTTATTACTGTTTTCTTTAGAGTTTTTCTTAGTTATTAAATTATCTTTTTAAATTTCTTATAATAAGATTCTACTTTTGTTTAATATAAAAAATTATTTTTATGCATTTTTAAATTTATGTCCTTCATTTTTATTATAAGAAAATACTAGGATCTAAATAGTAGATCCTAGTACCAAGTATTTATTTTTACACTTTTAATTTCTAGTTCCTCGACTTTAATTTATTTATTTTCTTAAATCAAATATTCAAAACATCCAACATTCTACCTTTTTCGTAGATTCAATATGACTCATCCTTTCTACATGTTTCAATTTTCTTAAAAGTTGTTAATTAATTAATAGCCATGGTATTTTAACAATAATATCACGAGCATATCAAGTTTTTGGCACCGTTGCTGGGAAAGGCACGAATGCTAATATTTTTGATCTCTTTGATTCTTATAAATTCAGTTACTAACTTTTTTTGTTGTTGATAAAAAAACCAAGAAAGAAAAAAAAAAAAAGAAGAAAGAAAGTTCTACAATTTTGGTGAGATCAACCCTAATCCTAAATTAATTTTTTTTTTTGTTATCCATTACTTTTAATTAATTTCTTTCTTTTCATATTAATAAAAAAATTCTTTTTTTGTTTCTTTTGATTAGTCTCCTTTAAAAAAAAATACATTAATTTTTTTATTAGATTTATTTCAATTTTGGTGCTTCTTTTCAAATTAACATAAAAAGAAAAAAATATTTTTAGTTACTTTCAATTAGTTTCTTTCTTTTTGAACTAACATAAAAAGAATTTTTTTTATTTCTTCCTTATCAAATTAATCTAAAAAAAATATTTTTTTTTACTTTTAGTTAGTTTCTTTCTTTTCAAACTAATCTAAAAAGAAAAATTTTCTTTTTAAGTTTCTTCCTTTTTCAAATTAACTTAAAAAAAAAATACTTAACTTTTAATTAACTACCTTAAATGTTGATTTGATTTCTTACTTTAATATTAGTTGTTATATTCCTAGTCTATTTAGTCTTTTTTCTCTCATATCTAATTAACCAAAATTAAAACCTATATTTTATTCCTCTTGCTTAAATTAGCATAACCTAAAAAGAAAATAAAAACATCATATAATACTTAACTAAAATAGAAAAACTAATTAATACTTAAAAACCTATTACTTGTTTTGGACATTTTTTTTTTTACATTTCATGTTTCCATAAGACATCTTAAGGGCAACAATTCATAAACAATATAAGGTGAAGATTTGATAACCCTTCTTTAGCCCACAACCACCACCTATATCTTGCATTAACCCAAACTTTTTAATTAAAATCAACTAGACACAACCCCTAAGAAAATCGAGCTAAATAGGATAAGGTATCCGAAAGAGTTAAACCAGATCAGGATTGGCTGATTGATTGGTATCTAGGAAAGGAATTCAATGATAATGTTGCCCTGAAAAAGGATAGTTTTTAATTAGTTTTGTTGATTGACCTAACTAATCTAATTGGTGTCTAAGAAAAGCAATGGGGGCCTCCACCAATCTTATCCTTACCTGGCCAGTTGATTAGTTAGTTTTTGACTTGGAGAGCTCCAAGATGGCCTTGATAGTTAGGAGCTGTCTAGATTTAGGATAACCCCAGGATAGAGAGTCCACATTATACTAACTTGTTTGTAAATAACATCAAACCCTAACTAATTCTTTTCTCTCTTAGCTCTAGGACTCCTTAGACCCTCATCTTCAGAATTCTTTTCTATCTTTCTTCTTTCTTCATCTCACCTTTCCTCTTTAAAAATAAATAAATAAATAAATAAGGATTGCTTTGATCTAAAATCCTGATTACATATCTGAACAATCAAATAATCTGATAAACTAAATCAGTGCTAAGAGAAAATAATCTGATAAACTAAATCAGTGCTAAGAGTATGAATCGATATAGTAGAGTACATTTTCTTCAGGCACACCAAGTTTATTCGAGCCCCACTCACTTTGAGAGTGAATACCCAATCGTGTAGCAACCTCTTGAGTCTATGTATAACTAAGTTTATCAAGATCAATCCAAATGGCCTACAGCTCAGGAACTAATCTATACTTTAATACCTATAATTTAGGTTGGGGGGCTCAATCAGATTTTTCATGGCAACCACACCAAGTGGTTATCCCGGCAACTTAAGGATCCATGTTTGTAGATGTAACATATTATGATCAACTCTATCCACAATGTCAACCTTTTCTAACTACCTATAGTCCATTATTTGAAAAGAAGGTTCAACAAGCATCATACCTACCTTCCCTACAGACTAACCTAGATGTCAATAGATTTGCTCAATTTTATAAATAATTATGTCCATTAGCAATCTATCGATAAGCTAATGGATCAAACTGAATAATGATTAATCGAGATTAATAGAGAGGAGGGAGGCGAACTACTTAGTCAACCTAAGAATAACCTAGCAGGACCATACTTAGCTCAAAATTTTAAGACCATCTATTTTTTTTTGAATAATCACTTTAACTTCTGGGAATGAACTGGTCTTAGAGCAACTCTATAACCATAAAGTTAATATAGATAATTTGCCGAGACAAAAATATATAGAGAAATTAAACTTGTGGAATGAACCAATTCTATCTTACCCACTCACCTATGGCCCTATTCCCTAGTGCCCTAGAATTATCCATTTCTTTTAATATGATGGGAGAACAAATAGATGCAATGATAGAATTAGTTGATCCTTCTCCAAAATTATAATGCAAATAAGAATGGAGGAAGTACCCCCAAGGTTCTCTTCTAGGATTTAGTAGATCCCTGTCTGGCTCAGTTCGGGATAGGCAATTCTGATGCATATGGGTATACCATGGAAATTATAACTAATACAAATACCCTACTTTGAAATCTCCTACTTTAGATTGACGAATAATAAGAGCAATCACTTAGCCCATCAATAGCCCCTTGTTAGAATCACCACCTGAGCTAGAACTGAAATCACTTCCTGATATACCCATTAAAACTTTCTTAGTAAACCTTATCTAAGAAGCCCAACTTAGTGATATTCTAAAAGTACATAAAGAAGCTATCATATAGGATTTACTAAAATGAGGGATCATAATCTTGAAAATATTTTAATTGATTCTTCGTATTCAGTGCTAATCTTGAAAATTACCTCCAAAATTTTTCATGATATTAAAACGATGTATGGAGACAAGTTTAATATTAATTTAGAAAGCATACTTAAAATGGGAAGGGATATTGACCAAACACATCATACCCAAGAAAGGGTTGGGTAAATCAGCTTATAAATGAAAAAATTCTTAAACTACTGCCTCTAATCTCAGCCAATAAACATAATTCCTTCATAAGTATTGTATAAACTATAATAATATTTTTAAATCCTGAAATAACATGCTTGTCCAGTATATTTTTTGATTCAGGCTAATCATCGTAGAGTACTCTATGAATATTTTCTGCCATAATGATAAATGATTGGCCTTATCCTTTTGATGTTGTAAGGGATATATTAAAGTTAATCATCTATCGGACTTCCTCATAATGTCCGGTTGATGATGTTAAACTTAGTACTTATTAGAAGAAAATCCAGAATTTATTTTATGCTCTTAAAAATAAAATAATAATAATAATAATAAATCTAATTTAAATTGATTATTGTAGCCTTTATTGTTGATAAGCTTCTCTTTTTCAATAACCTCTATCCCTATATATTTTCTTTTGTTCTTATAGTTTGAATTTATTTCTTGAACTTGTTTATATCATTAAAAACACTGGTATTTAAGTTGAAGGGTAGGGACATGACAAGCTTTTAAATTTTTTTTTAAGTTGAAGGGTAGGGACATGACAAGCTTTTAAATTTTTTTTAAAAAAAAACTGAAAATCTTTAAAAATTATAAAAAAATTGAAAAATCTTTTAATTTTTAAAGATTACTTTTATTTGAATAAATCATGTGTTAAGAAAGAAAATCCTGAGCAAAATAGACTAGAAAAAAATTATAAAGTTAGAAGGTATTTGCTAATGATTGTAATGAGTCAAGGAGTAGACTAGTTTTAAATTCATTGATATGATCGGTTATGGATCACCTTCGCTCATCTTCAAGTTGAACAGACGATGCATGAGATAACCTTGTTAGAGGCCAAAGGTTTCTCGTACATGTTGGATAGTGCCTACATCAATCCAGCTATTATCTCTCCTCCAGGATGTTGAATATGACGTTCTGGCCAACATCAGATAGATGACTTCCAAAGCCTGGCGGTCCAATAAGTCGCAGTCTACTTGTCTCATCTCGACGGGTTTCTTTCCTAGCAGCGATAGGTGAAGCTTCTTCTGGTATAGATAATCCTCGATCTGCATCTTCTAGAATCCGAAGTCTTTCTAATTAAATTTATCGATCTTGACTTTTCCTTCTCTCTTACCATCGCTCCCACTTGAACCAGGTGCTTTGATACTAGTTGTTAGGATGTGGTGCACAGTGGGATACCGAAAAAGTTCACAAGTAGCAAAAAGAAAGCTTGAAAAATAAATAAAAATATAAGTACACGCAACACACATGGATTACATGGTTCGGAGCCTCTTGCTCCTACGTCCATGGTTGCACATGATCAAATCTCTACACTGTAGAAAGAATACAGAAAATTTTATAGCAAAGAATCCTTTCTGGATGCAAACCCCAACCTAATAGGAAGAAAGAAGAAAGAATAAAAAATACAGGAGAAATCCTTGCCCTTTCTCTGCCTCTCTCTTCCCCTCGTTTTCTCTCTTGAAAAATTCTTGGACAGCTCTTCTGGTTGCAAAAACCTCTCCCTGACTCTCTGTTCTTCCTCTGAAGTAGCTCTCGGCATCCCCTGTTGAAAAGAGGATGAAAACCAGTCCAGATTGCATCATCCGAGTCAAAATGCTCCTGATCAAGCTTGATATCACCTGGAATCAATCTCAGCCATCGGATCGTTGATCCGAAGGTCCAAAACCTCCCAAAAGCTCATGGACGCATGGAAAATCGTGCGGTCCACGATGAGCCATGCGAAAGCAGGGAAAATGCCCCTGCATCCATCACCTGCGGCTGGGCCGAGCCCGAGCGCCCGTGCGCCTGCACACCGAGCTGGGCCGCGCGCCCGCGTGCTTTGGCCGCGCACGTGGGTTGGGCCGAGTCCGATCTGGCAGGCATGATGCTGTTTTTTTTCTTTTCTATTGGGCTTCTAGGCTCGGGTCTTGAGTGGATATGACTTCGCACCCATAAAAATTATATTTATATGAAAAGTTTTAATTTATTTTGAAATATTTTTGTTTATTTCTGTTTGTATTTATTCTATATCATTAATACATTATTGATTTATTTTTGCTGTATTTAGATCCGTATAAATTAGATGGTGGAAACTTGATCAGATTTAACTTCAAATCGACTTCAATGCAGCCAAGCCTATCACCTTCTCTTTATATAATTGAGGACGAAAGGTTTAAAATTTTGAATGGCCTGACCCCCTTGACCATTAACTAGACATAAAATAGAGAATGGCAAGAACGTAAATCGGCAGTTAAGCAATGGACTTCTATGTAGTACACCAAAAAGAAGAAAGAAAAAAAAAAAAAAAATCCTCACGCAGTCACCGAGTCCAATGAAGACCGACGAGTCATGATACGAGCATGAAATTGATCGGAAGGTTTCTTATCCGTGAGAACCTGGTCCTGATACGAAAGCGCCATATTTTTCATGGAAAATATGAACCAAGAACAAAAGTTTCCATAAAATAGCGAAAAGCGTGAAGAAAGTAATCGGCGGCAAAGCAACGGAGTGACTATAAAGTATAATTTCCCTATGTAGACGTAATTCCTGAGTAGCAACGGAGTCCAGGTCAACGAGCAGGAAATTAGGGTTAATTTCTTATCTACGAGAAACGCAGTCCTAGCAGGAATCAGGAAAAGGTGTCGTATCATATTATTTATAGAGAGAGAAGGACCCTTTCTTTAGATCAGGAGTACCTCTAATCCCGTCTCTAGATCTCCTCCTCTCCTGGATCTACTCCACTCTTAACTCCCCTTTCCTCTTCGCTTGGATCTCTCGAGGACTCCCGTACCTCTAATCCTCTTTTCCTTGGACTAGCATGCATGGCCTCCAGCCCTCAGAATTATTCTCACTCACATCATCGTTTCCCTTGGAGAGGTCGTGAATTAGAGATATGCCTGGAGTCATCAGGATCATCCATCAGCAGTGCCGACAGCGATCCCCACATGCTCGTCGAGCTCACGCTGAGCTTATATGGGAAGTTGGCAGTTCCCTCACCAGGAGGAAGAGGATTCTACGACTTCAGCTCTTATTGTATGCCACCTAAGTACCACATGCTTCTTCCGGTCGATAACGCCTCCTCGCAGCACTCGTCAACGCTCGATGATGGATCCCAGGAGTCCATTGCAGTTAAAATTTTTGAATTGCTGGGACCGGAGATATCCAGCTTGGCTCATGCAGAGGTTGAGGGGCATATGGCCATGAAGATGAGTGCCAATGCCGTTTGCGTCTTCAGGCACGATTTGGACGAAGCAAAGACGATCGTCGATTACAATAGGATGATGGCTAACGGAGTATCAGAAGAGTCACTGGGGACCTGCTCGGTGTGCCTTGATGAAATAAAGAAAGAATTGGTTTGGCCTGTTACACTGGCGTGCTCTCATATATTCCTTGGGATGCATAGCTCCCTGGCTGGAGCGACAGAATTCTTGCCCCTTGTGTAGATCAAGGCAGCCATATTCATGGAACTTTAGCTTAGGGTTTCCTATTTTGTCACAAAGTTTGATCGGACTTTGCGTTGCGTGTGTGTGTGTGTTTTTTTTTTTTTTTTCTCATGCCATTTTTCATGCACTCATGAACGTTTGATTTAATTTCTTTTCTCGAGGCCCCATTTTCATGCACTTATGAACGTTTGATTTAATTTCAGTCTGCGAATCCGGTATGAACAAATTTGTTATTGACTCTTAATGGAGGAGATTCAAAGAAATTAAGAATTGAAATTATGTAACCCCGAGTTGTTTTGTCTGTGTTGTGAATTCTTGTTTGCTACTCGAGATATATGTGCTTGTACTTGATCAATGTGGGGCACGAAGGATTAATTAATTTCTAAATATTTCACCAAGCATTGGGATGATCCTCCCCATTTTCATGGTATAATTTGTTTGTGATCTGCATGGGTATAATTTGGTTGACCTGTGCATGCATGGTGATCAGGAGATTTGAATTGATTCTGCTGGGGTTGGTATCAAATTCTCACTACTAGTATGATAATTCTATCGTGAGCTTTAATATTTCAATCATTAAAACGATTCAGAAGTCATGACTGCAACTACTTGTAATTAGGGGATCGAGCTGTTTAGTGGTCTTTTGATGAGTAAATGATTCCTATATATTTCATGTTAACAGAAATTCATTGTCATTTGTATGGCATTTCTGATGATTCTGTCATATTGATGGAGTCGATTTCATTCCTTGGCATCAGTTGGTCTATTTTATCCAATTATTCTGTTAATTTCATTGGTATTCTGATTTGAATCTTGACAACAATTTAAATTATATGAGGCAATAAATGGTGTATTCTCCAAGTTATATTCTGCTTTTTTTTTTTTTTGATAAGAAGAGGAGCAAAGCTCCATATATTGAACTGAAAAAACCTGTTTACAAGAACCGGAGTCTCAAACAAACTCCCCAAAACCAGCAGCACATGTACAATCTCCCACCTCAGAAGAAGGTAAGATTACAAGTAAAGGTTCAAAACAGCTTGGGAGCAATAAGTAAAAAAGATGTAATAGAAGTAAGCATAACAGATAATGTAGCCTGGATAAAATCTGGCAGCCAAAAATATAGAAGTGGCCGAATTGGGAAGCTCTCCCAGTTTCCTTCTTGGAATAAGCAGAGGATAATAGAGAGGATAACATTGTCCAGTAACTTCGTTGGATGAAACAATATAATTGATCTTGAAATGATGACAGTGATAGCAATAAAGAGTAGCAGTGAACATGCTGAAAACATCCCCCTACTGGTCCATAAGAGAATCCATACCCAGAAGGCAGCCAAGTTTGGATTCTCATCATATGAACCAACAAGTTTTAGCAGGGGATAGAAGCAGACTTCCCTTTCAAATTCATGGAGAGTTGAAGAATGAAACCCGCGCAACCGTGGAGATGATGAAACCTGGACATAGTGAGTGCGTCAGTTATGCAGCCTACACCATGTGAGTGTTTGTGGCCAGGAAAATTGACAGTGTCCTTCCACCTAGATAGCAGCCTTTGTTTGTCCCTGATATTATAGCAATTCAACATAGATGAATCACAGCAATCTATTAGTGTATAGCCTTGAGACACTTCAGGAAATATAGAGCAAGAATTCCAACTATCCCTGCTGTCAGAGTGTAAATGAAAAGAGAAGTCCAACAAAGTAGTATGGTAAAGAGCAGCAGGAGAAGACCACAATGTAACCCAGCATTTACAGCAGTGTAATAGAAATGCATCCAGTATATAATGGAAAGAGGTAGTTGGAGGCAGAACAGCATTTTGAAGAGATTGTATGATTTCCAAAAGTGAGTATTGAAAAGATTGAGACCGTGCCGACACATGAACTGAAACCACCATCTTCATCTTCTGAATGTTGAAGACATAATGCCTATGTAAACATAAATATGCAGTTTGGAATATCTGTTCTTCCCAGTATATAGAAATATAAGTAGGCCAAGATATCATAAGTTTAGAGTCATTAGACAGCTTCTGTTGAAAGCAATGATAATAGAAGGAGGCGTGATACCCCATGAAGAGTTCTATAAGAAATAATAGGCAGCCTAAAATCAGTGTAATATGGCCTCAGTATAGGTGAACCAGAAATCCATAGAAAATAGGGATATGAAACAGAACATACGCATCCAATTCGCAGCCATAAAGTTTGCACTTTTGTGGACCAGAAAAAAGCAGCACTTCAGGCATTGACTAACAAACCGTTGTGAGACATAAATTATATGGTAAAGAACATTTATGCAGCAACTTTCCCCACAGTGAGAATAGTAATCCAGGCATTCATGTCGAAGCAAGCAGTAGTAATGAAGAGTTGCAATAGATGCATAAGTAGAAGGATAGTAAATCTTGCCAACCATCAGATGGATGATCATAATATTTAATGATTGTTGAACAAACTTTGTAATGGGACAGTGACGACCAACCTGCAAGAAGAAAAGATTGTTGGATAAACATTTATTCATTTTTTTCCTTTTTCCTTTGATATTTTCTTTTTTCCTTTTTTTCCTCTTTTCCATCTGTGTTGATATTCTTCCTTTTCTGTAAATACAGCAGTTAGTCAATGTTCCCAGCAGTCCTTTTGGAATAATAAACCCAGCATGTTCTGTGCTAATGAGATCATTGCCCTCCTTATCATCCATGTAATTATAATTGGACCATGTGACTGTTTGCAAAGAAAAAACAATGGTCTGATGATATATGAAGATTGAAAGCAGCAGGACAAAGTGATGTGGTATAATATTATTCCTGCAATTCAGCATCCAAAATGAATGTGGAACCATAATCATAACAGTATGATTGTAAGACATGATAACCCGAGTAGCATAGGCCTTAAGCACCAGATTAGAAGAGACTTTAGTCTGAAGACGGCCCTTACTGTTTTGCTTCATTTGGATAATATAGGCCTTCAAACTTGTCTCTACAAATCTCTATAAGAAGGCTTGAGGGATGTGATCACCTTTGTAGAAGGTAAAATTTTCCTGAGTAGCATACTTGGCTAGATAATAGACCGTCTGATTTGTTTGGTGCGGAATGTACCTCACGGAGAAATTAGGATTTAAGTTCTTCCAGTCAAGAATATCCAGCAAAATGGAGTTGAGTTTATAATGGTTATGATAGAACTTATTGATAAGCTTAATAACCAATTCGCTATCACCTTCCAGGATGAGATGATTAGATGTATCTTCAAAAAAATTCTGAAGCCCTACCAAGCCGCACACAGTTCGGTATTAAGAATGGAAGTATTAGGAATTTTCTTCCCGGTCGCCTTTATCATATTGCCAGCGGAATCTCTTATAATGTAGGCTACCGTGGAAGCATCCGGCCTTACCGAAGCGTCAAAGTTAATTTTGATAGCTCCAGAGGGGGGAAACCAACTAACCTGTTTGGGACCCTACCAACAGAGCGGTGGGGATTTGGTACTTCCCAGTACCTCGGGAGCGTGTCAATTCGCTTGTCCTCTGAAGAATTTATGGATGTTGCAAATATGACCACCATCCTTGATAGTTGAGTATGGGTCATGAATTGTTCTGGAATAACCTCTCGTTGCTTGCCTTCCAAACCTGCAAAGGAAATAACAATGATGAAACTAGTAACTTGATTGGATTGAGAACTGGACATCATTGTTAGAAGATCTAGCACAGAATTCAATTGAAACTGTAAGTTAAAATTATGTTTGAATAGGCGCCAACTATCCTTCGCAAAGGGGCAATTGATAAATATATGATCGATGTCCTCCTCCTTAGCAGGGCAAATATCACAATAAATACTGTCAGCTGGTAAAATACCTCTTTTACAAAGAAACCATTTGGACTGCAATTTATTATGAACCAACTTCCACCAGAAGGTTTTGACCCGCTGAGGAGTTTGAAGCTTCCAGATCCAATGGTAATAGAAAGGCGTTACCTATCTAGATTGATTTGTAAAAGGGAGCATGTCTTTCAGAATAACCGTACCTTTTGCTGTAGGCTCCCAAATAAGAGTATCCTGCCATTTACCTTTAGGAATAAGGATAGGAAGGATGGTCTGAAGAAGATCTTCAGAGAAAAGTCCGTTAAGAGTAGAGCAATCCCATTCCCTTTCAGGGGTAATTAGTCGCTTACATTCCAATCCTGGATCTCCATCTCCATATTTATAGTTGTAGTCCAGCAAGATAAAGGAATGTGAGATATCCAAGGATCATTATACACATAACTGTTTCTCCGATCCAATAGAGCACATAACCCTAGGACCTATCATTTTTCCGAAATCAGCAATACGTCCCCATATATGAGTCGAACTACATGATTTTTTGTAGTTGACCCATACGGGGATAGGCGGTACTTAACCTTGACATTTGTGCCCATAATGAATGAGGTTTCAACCAAACTTGAGCCGCAAGTTTTGCGACCGAAGCTTTATGCTTGTTTAGAAGAGGAACAATCCCAAGTCCCCCCTCTACCTTCGGCTTGCAAATCTTGTCCCAAGAAAGTAGATGGAGGCCTTTGCTATTGTTTGAATGACCCCACAAAAATGAAGATTGGAATTTTCTTTCTTATTATTCCAGCGGAATATAAGTACTACCGTAAATTACGGGAAGTAATTTTGATAGCTCCAGAGGGGGGGAAAACAACTAACCTGTTTGGGACCCCTACCAACAGAAGAGGTGGGGATTGGTCTTCCCAGTACCTCGGGAGCGTGTCAATTCGCTTGTCCTCTGAAGAATTTATGGATGTTGCAAATATGACCACCATCCTGATAGTTGAGTATGGGTCATGAATTTGTTCTGGAATACCTCTCGTTGCATGCCTTCCAAACCTGCCAAAGGAAATAAGTATGATGAAACTAGTAACTTGATTGGATTGAGAACTGGACATCATTGTTAGAAGATCTAGCCAGAATTCAATTGAAACTGTAAGTTAAAATTATGTTTGAATAGGCGCCAACTATCCTTCGCAAAGGGGTGTAATTGATAAATATATGATCGATGTCTCCCTCCTTAGTAGGGCAAATGTCACAATAAATACTATCAACTGGTAAAATACCTCTTTTACAAAGAAACCATTTGGACTGCAATTTATTATGAACCAACTTCCACCAGAAGGTTTTGACCCGCTGAGGAGTTTGAAGCTTCCAGATCCAATGGTAATAGAAAGGCGTTACCTATCTAGATTGATTTGTAAAAGGAGCATGTCTTTCAGAATAACCGTACCTTTTGCTGTAGGCTCCCAAATAAGAGTATCCTGCCATTTACCTTTAGGAATAAGGATAGGAAGGATGGTCTGAAGAAGATCTTCAGAGAAAAGTCCGTTAAGAGTAGAGCAATCCCATTCCCTTTCAGGGTAATAGCCAGCTTACATTTCAATCCTGGATCTCCATCTCCATATTTATAGTTGTAGGCTAGCAAGATAAAGGAATGTGAGATATCCAAGGATCATTATACACATTAACTGTTTCTCCGGATCCAATAAAGCACATAACCCTGGGACCTATCATTTTTCTGAAATCAGCAATACGTCCCCATATATGAGTCGAACTACATGGTTTTTTTTTGTAGTTGACCCAATACGGGGATAGGTGGTACTTAACCTTGACATTTGTGCCCATAATGAATGAGGTTTCAACCAAACTTGAGCCGCAAGTTTTGCGACCGAAGCTTTCTGCTTGTTTAGAAGAGGAACAATCCCAAGTCCCCCCTCTACCTTCGGCTTGCAAATCTTGTCCAAGAAAGTAGATGGAGGCCTTTGCTATTGTTTGAATGACCCCACAAAAATGCCCTGATGGTCTTTTCAATTTCTTTATTATTCCATGAGGAATATAAAGAACTGCCATTGTATAATTAAACAGGGAAGTTAAAATGGAGGTGATAAGCACACGTGCAGCAAAGGACAAAGATTTCCATTTCCATCCTTCGATCTTGGTATTCACTGCATCTAACAAAAAATTGAAATAAGTAGAGAGTAGTTTGCTGCTTGACACAGGAATGCCCAGATATTTAATCGTTCCTTCATTAATGTTAAAAATAGAAATGATGCGATTTTTGATATGGGGTGATAAAGGGGAGCTGCAAGAGATATGCGATTTCCCTGCATTAATCGCCTGACCAGAGAGATTGTTGTCGCATCAAGGATAGCTTGAGGCATATAGCATCGGTAAGAGTGGCACGAGCTACTAATAGCATATCATCCGCAAAAAGTAAAGTGAAAGAAACGGGCATCTAGTTCCCACTTTGAATGGTCTAAGCAAACGATGGTTCACAGCATAACTAAGCATATTGTAAAAACATTGGAACTAAAAATAAATAGAGAAGGGGATAAGGGGCATCCCTGATGAAAGCCTGTAGTAGGTTTCAACCAATTAGTAGGGGTTCATTGACCAAAACAGCGTAATCATATCCGCGTGACACATTGTTTGATCAATTGCGTAAATTGCAGATGAAACCCAAGTTGCTGCATAACCTTTATAAGGAAAGACCAAAGTATTTTGTCGTAGGCCTTCTCCATGTCCAATTTTACAGTCATCAGAGCTTTCTTTTTAGGAGCTATTTGCATAAAGTGCATGATTTCCTGGGTCAATAGAATATTCTCCGTGATACTTCTACCCAATACAAAGGCTCTACTCCTCTGAAATAATAGAAGGAAGGATAAATTGCAGACGATTAGCCAAAATTTTGGCCACAATCTTATATATAGTATTACAAAGACTGATTGGACGATAATCTGTAATCTTCTCTGGCTTGCTTTTCTGGGTATAAGAGCTATAAAGGTCCTTTTCCAGATTGCCGACACCTGACCTTCGTAGAAGATGTGATGAATAGCTTGATTAACCTCCCCATGGATGATATACCAGAAGTGCTGGAAGAACAAGGGAGGAAAACCATCAGGTCCTGGAGCCTTATCAGACGGCATCTGGTTGATTACTTCCTCAATTTCCTGCAAGGTGACAGGCTTAATTAGATAGTCGTTCTGTAACATTGTAACTTTCATATTAGCAGTAAACAGGGGTTCAGTATCTTCATGCCCTTCCCTCTGCCATCTTTGCTTAAAATGATCATAGACCAGCTCCTGAATCCGGTCATCCGCTGTTACCATATTCCATGATGGTCCCTTAGGGCAAGGATTTTATTCTGTCATCGGCGCATTATTGTTGACTGGTGAAAGAACCTGGTGTTGAGGTCCCCTCCTTAAGCCACGTCAGTCGGGATCTTTGGCGCCAGAATATTTTCTGTATCCGAAGATTCTCATTAAATTGACTTATGAGATTAAGAAGGTGCCTGTGGTCATCATCAGAGAAATCATCAGAATGATGTTCCTTAATTTGCAAATCAAGAATGTTTTGTTGGAGTTTGTTACCTTGCCAGAAAATATTGCCGAAACACTTCTTCCATTTTTTCAAAGCTATTTTTGTTTTATACAAAAGTTTAGATAATCTTACCGAAGGATTACCACTAACATCTGTCTTTCAGGTATGAGCTATGATGTAATGAATCCCTTGGCACTGCAACCACATCTTTTCAAACCTGAATGGAACTTTTACATTCCGCTTGTGTGTCTCGAAAGATAGAAGAATCGGACAGTGGTCCAATGCAAACCTTGTCAAATGCTGCAACTTTGACTCAGGATAAGATTGAAGCCACTTGGGGGATGCAAAGGCCCTATCCAGCCTTTCCCACACCCTTGTGTTTCCCGATCTATTGTTACACTAGGTGTAGGAAGGGCCAGAGTAGCCAATGTCAATGAGTCCTGCCTGAACAATGCATTGGTTGAATTCTTTGACATCCCTCGTTGTACGAAACGGACGACCTCCTCTTTTATCTTTCCTGTGTAAAATACAGTTGAAATCGCCTATTATTAGTAAAGGAATGTCAATAGAATTAACAGAGGAAATTTGCTGCCAAAGCAGTCTCCTATCCATTCCATTCGTGCTAGCGTAAACAAAAGCTACCATCTAGGATTGATCATTATTAGGCATGATAATCCCAAAAGCTCCCTATCTGTTTGCATGCATAAAGTCCACTTGGCCTATACTTAATTTCCAAGTGATTATGATGCCCCCAGACAGCCCCAGAGATAGGATCATGTAGACACCCCATTTGGGTCCCATAATCCGCTTAATCCTTTCGGTGGCCTCGTCCGACAACCTAGTTTCAAGAAAACAACAGATATCCAACTATAATTACGAAGCATATTCTTGACATAATTCACAAAAGGGGCCTTAGCCGCACCCCTACAATTCCACACAACCATTTTCATTGAACACGATTAGGTGGTATCACCCCTCCGGGCTTTTCCACTTCATCATGCATGCTAGACATGGATTGAACTATAGGAACATTTACTAAACAAGTACCAGAACTTTCATCAGGCATTTGAGCATTAAGCTTTTTAGTAGATTGAACAATAGCTGAAGATAACTGATCCACATAGTCATGATGCTTACCTTTGTTCTGTGTTTGGAGTACCTTATGATCTTTTTGGGCGATCTGCTGATCCAGCTCCTTCTCCATCATTTGACTTTCAGGAATAGTCTTGGTCATTGTTATAGGTCTCCATACTTCCCTTACTTGATTCTCCTTTCTTCCTTGTTTGGGTTTATATAGGACTAGTTGAGAGTTTGCTTCTTGAACCACCACTTGTTCTTCCCGAACTATCACCTTGGTTAAGGGGGGAGAATCATTCGTGGGTCTTCCTTCTTTTGCCATCGACTTGGTTGGAGACCTCTTTCTCTTCTCCTTGTTGGCAATTTGGCGAACGATTCCACTTTTCCCGTAAAAAGGATTCCTTGCATATCTGTGCTCTCATGCTCCTCTGATTCTTGGTACAACGGTGTAAATCTAGAACCCATACTAGCTTCCGTAGGATGAGTGACATTTTTAGCCGGAGACTGCTTCCTAACCTGCTTATTAATTTGGGTTCCTTGAGTATTTTTATCTCTCGTATTAATAGCCGGAATTGGCTTGTCCTTGGATGTTGTCTGTGGAGCCTGCATCGGAACCCTCGCAGCCCTTATCCAGGGGCCGTACACCTGTTGATTTCTAAGTTGCTGCGGTAGTTCTGAGCATTTACATGACTTAGAGAAATCAGTTTGGATAAAACCACAAGTATAGCATATTTCTGGTAATTTCTCATAAATAAATTCCTGCCACTAGCATTCATCATTTACCTGAATTTTTGTTCCCGGGCATATGGGCTTTGTAACATCGATAAGGGTGCAAACTCTTGCATAACCCATACGGGTTGAGTTTACTGTCCAATCATCGAGAAACAAAGCTTTACCCATTGCCGAGGCAATTTAAGAATTTTTTGCTTGTCCCACAGCTCTACCGGAAGATCTGGTAGTCTAATCCAAACCCTTGCCTGAGATATAATATCCCAGCTAGGTTTAAAATTAGGCCTCCAGGCTTCCAAGGCTAAAAGATGTCCAGTTAAGGACCACGGACCTTTTTCCAGAGCCCGATTTCTGTCCTCTTCGGACCGAAATCGAAATAGCAACACCCCCTCAGATAAGGAAGCTACCTTAAGGTCATCTTTCAGACCCCACCGGAGCCTGAGCTCCTTCTGAACAAACTCCACTGGCAATCCTTTTCCCATAAACCTACCAATTAGAGCTAATTTAAGGATAGTATTAGCTTCCCTTACCTCCTCCGAAGAAAACACAACCACCCTTGAGAACCTTTGTTCCAAAGCTTCGATGTCCGCCGGAGAAGCTCGAGAAGACTCCCAGCGGAATCGTCTTACACCTTGGACCACCTGGGACCAGGAACGGACGGTGTCGGGGACACCTACATCACCCCTCGGACTCTTGGTCTGCTCGCTTCTGAGTGATTTCCTGGACCCTGCTCCGAGACCTTCTCCGGCGTACTACTCCCAGCTCCTGATGATGCCCCCATTTCCTTCTGCACTCTGATGGGCATATCTCCCCCCTTCATCAATGAAGGACTCGCACTCCGATCGGCTACCTCCGCCCCCATCAGGGCTTTCCTTTCCACCTCTTGCATTTCCCCCTTCCCTTTCCCTACCGTCATGGCCTCCTCAACCTACCGATTGGTCCCCATAGAGGAAACCCTAACCCGAGATTCCCCCTTCTCACTCATGAAAAGAAACTCCAGACTTTCTCTCACTAAACGAACTTTCATGAATGAATATTAAACATTTTTGCTTTTTATTTGTCATGCTTGTGGGTTACAAATTGAGGGCATTGATTGAAAAACTTGCTTGGGAATAAGATTTCCACTCCTATCAAGGATATCATAGGTTAGGTATTAGTATTGTATAAGAGATCGAGAAGTCTGTTTTTTATTTTTAGTTTTATTTTTTTGATAAACAAAAAGGGAGGGGAGGAGTTAGATCCCGGACGTGACCACCCCCAGACGGTCCCCCAACTCCAGTCAGGGAATGTTCGATACACGGTGCATATTAATTTTTTCGCAGCCGTTCCCTACCCGAAGGTGAGTACGTCAACCTAACTACCACAGGTGTCAGCCGGGTGAACGGGATTTATTATATATATCCATAATTTTATTTTTTTATACTTGATGGGTCATTTCTTGACTGACATCGAGATGCGTAGGAGAGGTATCACTAAAAAAATTGATAGTACCTAAGCTGAGGAGATATGCGGATCACCAAAGTTGTATGTGATATGATTACGATCACGATCTCATTTGTTTAATTAAAAAATTTTGTCGTATCTTTTGAAAAACTATTTTTCTTTAGCTCTTTGGACTGCAATATAAAATTTGAAGCCAATGTGGATAAGACAATATTGTGTTAAAGTCTGTGCACGTGTATTAATCAAGAACCTACATCATCTTAACTTCCAAAGTGACACTTTGCAAGCAATCAAAATAAGCAGCATTTCATAACTTTTGTTACAAGGTGATCCAAGATTTATGCAACAAATTAACGGCAGCACCCCATACTAACCTAACCCATGCAACCGTTCATATATATAAAATAAACTAGAAATATAGCCATCGAGGAAATTTTTATGATCTAGGATATGAGAAACATGCCTCCCAATCTAAGTCCCCAATACCTATGCACTGGAGTGTCCCAGAACAAATGATTTGAAGAAAGTACACATGAAAGGCGGAAGAAGAAGATGGAATTTTTTTTAACGTACATATCTCCTTAAATATTAAAATTTACATGCATATCTTTTTAGAATTGATATTTGTATATACACTTTTAAAAACATTTATTATATATACACATATATATATCCTTTTTATAAGCTTATATATTTATTGCATCTAATGGCATTAATTGATTAGCAATTTAAAATTAAAATGATTGAAATATCTTTAATAGATATATCTTGAACCGGTGGAGGGCTGAACCTCCAACCTAGGACCTAGGATCTAAACTAATCCTAGCTCTAGGATCTAAACTAATCCTAGAATCCTAGAGCTATCACTATCACTCCTCTCCTGGCCTTTTAAAGCTTAGGAATACCATATTTGCCCCAATATATAGGTATCTGAACTTGACCTGGGAATCTTATTGCTTAACCAGGATTTGAAGGTACCAAAAATACAATGCTTGGAGGCTAATCATTTAACCAGAGATTTGAATGTCCGAACCTAACTTGGGAGTCATATTGCTTAACCAAGGCTTGAATAACGGCATGGATACCCCACTTGGGATGTGGAGGTCACTTAGGGTTAGAATAAGGGCATGGCGACCCTACTTGGGATGCGAAGCTCATCCAGAGTTTGGATAAGGGCATGGTGACCCTTCCTGGGATGTAAAGCTCATCCAAGGTTTAGATAAGTGCACGGCAACCCTACATGGGGTGCGGAACTCTCCTAGAATTTTTTAGGCACGTCTCTATTTTCATGAGTTGGACATTTAGTGATCACTTCACATAAAGGAGAAAGTCTTTGTCATGAATTAAACAACTCAGAAAATGAAGAGGTACATCTTATTGATAATAAGGTCGAAGAGTATCAGAATTCTAGCTATGCAAGACAAGTATCCCGTCCAACTGTTTCAAATAATAGGTGCCAAAGCATATAACTTCTATGACATCGTAAGGTCCTTTCTAACTAGGACCTTCTTGAGTACCAAAGTGGAATTGCTTTCCCTTGATTATGGAATTGAAGTAGCGAGCCACTCGTCGCCGATGCATCACCATTTAGATCTAAGCTTTCTCTCAAACTTCTTCAAGTAGGTTGAGATTTGCTTTGAGATTCTCCGGATTTCAATGCTCGTCATAGGCCTAGACCTTGTATGAGTGTGAGCCTAGCTCCAAAGGTATGATAGCTTCAGTTTTGAAGGAGAGGTCCAATGTGGTCTCCCTAGTTGGGAGCCAGTATATCATTCAATAAGCCCAAAATATAATTCATCTATCCAGAATCCCTTGGCTTTGTCTAGCCGAGTTTTCAAATCTTATAGAATGATTCGATTTGTGACCTTTACTTTTCCATTCATCTATGGATGTACGATGAACGTATATCGATGAATGATGTGCAAGTCCTTGCAGAAGTCGTCGAAGGATGCACTATTAAATTTTTGGCCATTATTAGTGATAATCATCCAAGGCATGCCGAATCGATAAATGATAGACTTCTAGATAAAACTACAAGCTTCTCTTTTAGTGATATGGGCTAGAGGTTCCGTTGCTACCCACTTGGTGAAGTAGTCAATGGTGATTATGAAAAATTTTCTTTGCCTGGAGGTTGGGTAGGATGGGCTAAATATATGTATCCCCCACTGAGCAAATGGCTAGGATGAGCTGATAGAAGCAAGAGGTGCTGACACTTGACATTGAACATTATCATGCTGTTGGCAATGGTTATAGTGTTATACAAACTCTATAATGTCTTTATAGATGTTGGGCTAGTAGTATCCTTGTCAAAGGATCTTGTACATCAGGATCCATCCTTCGAGCTAACTCTCGTAAATGCCTTCATGAACTTTGTGCAAGGTATAGTCGGCCTTCACAGGTCAAAGGAAGCAAAAGTGGCATTGAGTAGAATTGCCTGTACAACTTTCCCTCGATCTTCATGTACTGGATCGAGCAACTCTTTATTCTTCGAGCCTCAACCTAATCTTCGGGCAGTTGTCCATCCTTCAGGTACTATATTAATGGATCCATCCAGCATGGCATCTATTTGCATCATCGGAACAGGCTCGTCCTCAATACTAGGCTTCTCAAGATGCTCCATATATGCTCTTTGATAGATCTTTGGATACTCCATGGTTATAGTCTTGATAGGAGGTCTACCAAAGAGTTCTCTATTTGAGGTATTTGCACAATCTCAAAAGAGAGTAGAAAATGGGTTATTCCTTTTACCTTCTCCAAATACTTTCCATGGTAGGTGCCTTAGCTTCATACTCCTGCAAACCTGGCCAACAACCAGTTGGAAGTCGCTGAGGGCTTTAAGGTGCCATACCCTAAGCTCGCGGGCCAATCTTAGCCTTGCTAGAAGTGCTTCGTACTCGTCTCATTGTTAGAAGTTCTAAAGCTAAATCGAAGGGCTTGTTTGGTGATGATGACATCCAAGCTAACAAGGATCATCCCTACTCTGGAACCTTTCACATTGGATGCCCCATCTACGTGAAGCATCTAGACATCACTCACTGAGATGGGGGCTACATTTCTACTTCTACTTTGACCTCTTCAGGGAGTGTACATTCCATGAGAAAGTAGGCTAGTGCCTGGGCGTTGATGAAAGGTTGTGGATGGTAGAGGATGTCGAACTCTCCGAGCTCCACCACCCACTTAGCAAATCTTTCATAAGTGTCAATTTTTTGCAAGGCTGATCTCAAGGGTTGGTCTATCAAGATGGTGATAGAGTGTACCTGGAAATATGGTCGAAGCCACCAAGTCGAGATCAGGAGAGCATAAGTGATCTTCTTCATTTTTGGGTAGCAGGTCTCTATGCCTTTTAGTAACTTACTGGCATAATATGTTGGCTTCTACATGTCTCCCTCTTCTTGGATGAGAACTGAGCTTATTGTAACCTGAGATATGCCAAATATAGGTATAACTTTTCCCCCTCTATTAGCCTGGTCAGGAGGGGTGGCAGTTAGGTACATGCAAAGCTCTTCAAAGGCAGCTTAACAATCCTCCATCTAATAGAAGTCCTTAACCTATCTCAGGGCTTTAAAGAAAGGTAGGCACTTGTTGCCTGACCTAGCGATGAACCTGCTCAGCATGGATATCTGCCTAGCCAAGCACTACACTTCTTTCAGGTCCTGGGTGGTGACATCTCCAAGATCGCCTGAAGCTTTTCGAGATTGGCTTCAATCCCATGGTGCAATACCATGAAACGTAAGAACTTCCCAGAGGATACACCAAAGGTGCATTTGGCTAAGTTGAGCCTCATACAGTATTTTCTTAAGATTTAGAAAGTTTTCTCAAGGTTGCCATATGGTGCTCCACTTGCCAGCTTTTTACCAGCATGTAATTAACATATACTTCAACGTTATTGCCAATCTGGTATTAAAGATCTTATTAGCGAGATATTAGTATGTAGCTTCTATGTTCTTCAGGTCAAAGGGCATCACTTTAAAGCCTTTGGTCTATAATAAAGGATATCTTTTCTTCATCTTCTAGGGCCATCTGGATTTGATTATATATGGAGAACGCATATATAAAACTAAGCAACTCATGCCCCGATATAGATCAACCAGTTGATCTATCTAGGGCAAAAGAAAGCTATCCTTTTTTGGGCAAGCTTTATTTAAATTGATAAAATCAATACATACCCCCTTTCGCTACTTGCCTTCTTGACAAGCACCCTTCGCGAACAAATCTAGCCATTCAACCTTCTTTTGTTTCATTGATCTGTAAAAAGATTCAACGTTTAACCAGTGCACCATGACCTTAGGTCCACACTGGGCATGTCAGAAGCAATCCATACAAAGATATCTATATTGGATCTCAAAAAGGCAAGAAGTTGGTTGTGTAAGGCCTTTTCTGGTTGAGACCCGATCTGGACCTTCTGAGTGGGGCCGTGATCATCCAAGAGAATCGAGAGAAGCTCTTTCACTGGGCGATCCTGTTATCCACTATGCTCATCCTTGAGGTTAAGACTATCAATGGGCAGTGCTTCCTGGGGCCTTTTGTCTTTAAGAGTGGCTATATAATATTGCCTGGCCAAGGCTTGGTCACCTCAGACTTTGCCCACAACTTGAGGAGTCAGATATTTCGTGAGTAGATGGTAGGTTGAGATGTTGGCACAAAAGGTATTCAAGCTCGATCATTCTAAGATAACGTTGTAGGCTAAGAAAACTTTCACCACTAGGCAGTTCAGCATGATAGTTGCTTACCTTGGAGCCTGACCTGCAATTACAGATAAAGTGATTGTGCCCTCCATGGAGACGGTATCTTCTAAGAACCCTATCAAAGGAGAACTCATCTTTTGTAGCTGGTCCCTAGAGAGGTTCATCCTGCTAAAGGCATCATAAAATAAAGTATCTGCAAAGCTTCCATTATCAATCAAAATATACTATACATCATAGTTGGCAATAGTAAGGACAATTACAATGACATCATCATGAGAGGTTTAGATGCTTTCCACATTGAAGTCTGAGAAGACGATGACATCATCCTACTTATGTTGCTTGGCTCGAGGAGTTTCAGGAGCTACACAAGCATAGGCTCCCCCAACCAGTGAAGCTATCTCCTGGAAAATCCTCCAGTGATGGTATTTACCAAGCCTTTAATGGGATGATTGTCCACAAGAGGCTCTGTGGCAAGCTAGGGCTAACGAACAGGGGCTCCCACTTCTTTGGGTTGGCTGATGTAGGTTTGCAAGTAGCCTTAGTGGACCAAAGCTTTGATTTCCTTCTTCGAGACAAAGTAGACCACCATGCCGTGCCCATACTCATGGTGAACATGATAATACTTGGAGAGATCTTTTTTGGTCTTCTTGCTTATCTTTTCAAGCCAGCGGAAAATATCTTGGTTCTTTATCTCCATCAGGATTTGCTTCTGAAAGGCATTCAATGGTGTGAAGTCTTCATAGCAATGACAGGGGCTTCCGGATTGATGACATGGGCTCCTAGAATGGCAATGGGGTCCAAGTTCGTCACCCTGCCTCTTGGGTTGAGGGACAGGAAGGTGACCCTCTCGAGGGTGCCGATCCTCCCCCTTCTCTTTTTTTTTTAAACGCCATACCTTTTTGGCATTAATGTATTTCTCGAAATGAGACAAAGCTTCGGTAGATCATAAAGGAACATCTTAGAAAGGGAGTGGTAAAAGCTCCCTGCTTGGAGCTCCCTCATAAAAGATGATATTGTGATTGCTGGTTCTAAGCCATGAACTTCCAACATAGTCACTCTGAAGTAACTCATAAAATTCGAAGGAACTCTTCTTCCTCTTGTTGAATGGAGAAGAGGATGTTGGAGTTCTTTCCGGCTTCTAATTGCTTTGCAACTGAATGATGAACTTTTGGCTGAGCTCTTCAAAGAGTTGATGGAGTCTGGCTGGAGCCTAGTGTACCAAGCTCGGGCTGCATCTTTGAAGGTCGCTAGGAGGATTTGTATATTAAGGCGTTGGATACCTTTTGTAGCATCATGAGAGTCTTTGAAGCTCTCTAAGTGATCATCGGGATCAATGGATCAATCGTAGGTCTCCATAGATGATGCTTTGAAGTGACGAGGGATGGACTTCTTCATGATAGCTCGAGAGAACGACGGATACATAGTGAATAGCGACTCACCTATTGGTGCCGTCTACTATCACCGAAGGGTCTCCAAATAACCATCTACTTTGTGAAGCCTCCGATCTTGGTCTTCTTGCCTCTAGGCTTGCCTTTCTGATCGTCGATAAGAAAGCCCCTCTATCGAGGAGTCCTGTAAAGAAAAAGACAAAGAAAGTGAAATGGGATAATTGCTTTCACAATTCCTACCTCCATGGTCCATTAAGTGATAGGTGATGTACGCATGGGATGCCCCTCGAGGGCCTAATGGGCATGACGGGCGATAATGAGGACCTCTCTCAAGGTTGCCGGTCGACTGTGGGGCCTCTAGAAGCACTTTTGCTTTGACGGGGTGGGGCAAACCGCCCTGTCCTACTCCTTGTTCAAGAGGAGGAACATCTAATAGTTGGTGCCCATTCGGCATCGGGGAAGGCTAAGTTGGGAGCTATTGTAGGTCCTACACTGCAATGGTTAGCGACTGCACTTGGGCTGAAGTTGGTGGAACTGCTTAATTATAATAGGAGTGGTTGAAGGCTCAGAGTACTTTGGTTTGAGAGAGACTGGAGGTAGTCTATCAAGTCCACCAGTCTCTCCAGAAGAGGAGAGGTGGTGGGTCCCACCATGACCTTCTTCCTTGATATAGCTGTACAAGAGAAAAAGAAACTACATGTCCTCTCAACAAGTGTTTAGGCCAACGGGCCCTTTTTCTAGCACTAATTTATTATGAAACTATCGAAGACCTGCTAATGCGGCTGGATGCAACTGCTACATTGGATGGCTCCGAGTTTGCTTTCATAATACATACATAGGCATTCTGGAATCTACAAAACAAAGAAGACATGGAAGTCCAGCTATGATGAGGGATTCCCCAGTGGTGGATCCTCTAATACCTAAATTTTTAACGAAAATAAATAGAAGAGAGGAATTTATACTTTCTTAATGCATGGTATGAAGGTAGAGTGAAAGTTGATGAGGCAACAGATGTGGTAGCTGGTGAGGTAGCGAAAGTGGTAGCGGGATGTGGTGGAATGAAGGCAAGGCAATAGAAGTGGAAGGTGGTAGTGGTGGAGCGTGGGAGAGGCAAAGAAAGTGGAAGATGGATGTGGTGGAGTGGAGGTGAGACAATGAAAATAGAAGGTGATAGTGATGGAGTGTGGGTGTAAGGTAGCGAAAAGAGCGAGCATGGTTTAGGTGAGGCAAGGTGGCCCTGACCTTTATTCGAGTAACAAACTAATGCTTCGAATGGCTTTAAAAAGACTATTGAGACTATTAGAGAGCTCTGGGCTATCAACCAAGTTTGCTTGATGAAGGTCGTGGAGGACCATGGAAGCCTTCTCCTTTTTTCGAAATTTTTTGAAGCTTCTTCTCTTTATTATTATTCTTCTTCTTACCTAGAGGGTCTCGGAAAATGATTTTTATAGATGAGGTACATAGAGTACCTGATGCCTAAGAAACATCCTACGATGTAGAAATGATGTTTAGCATATTTTTGTAAAGCACACGCATGCCCCTGGAGGAGTGGTTAGAGACGGCATAGTGCTCGTCTTTATGATAGACATGCTCTATGATGCACCTACGTCTATAGAAGTGGCTGGTATCAGGGAGTGGCGATGCTGTTCTACCTACCCTCTTTATGAAAAGGAAGGCGTGTTAGGCTTCCCAGCATGGATTCTAATGATCGCGCGACTGAACTTATAAGTTTCTCTTACTGTAGTGAATTGGTGGATGATGTGACAAGCCACATGGGAGTCCATACAGGCATGATAATTTCTAGATATATCAATTAATATTTATATTAATATAATATTATATTTATTATCTATAATAAATTTATAATACTAATATTATATTAGTATATAATAGTATTATATATAAATTATTATGATCTAATATTATATTATAATATATTAATATATATTTATATAAATATAAATATAATATTATTATTTATGTAAAGTTTGAGAGTAAAAAAAGTATGGTTTTATATCTATTAAGAATAAAATAGATATTTTATATTTTTCCAAAAATTAAATATAAGGTATTTTGAAATATTTTTTTTTAATGATCAATTAAATATATCAAAGTTTTATCATCAGAAAAGTTATTTTTCGGAAAATAAAATTTTTCATGTGAACCGAATAAACTTTTATTATTATTTATTTATTTATTTATTTTTTCGTATAACTAACCTATTGTAGAATGATGTTTTTCTGTGTAATGTCCGGGAGTTTCTTTGTGGGTCACCCTAGAGATGGTGACCAATCGCCTCTTTCACATGCAACGGCTACAAGGGGCGTTTTCGGCATTTCAGATCCAAAAATTTTGAAAAGGGAAAAACGAGGAATAATGTCCATGATGATTACAGCAGGGACAAGCGCATCCGTGTCTGCGAGAGGCACTCTTTTCCTTCCCATTCCCACCCTCCCCACTGAGCCCCCAAATCTCTCTCTCTTTTTTCGTCCCCTCATGTGAACACTAGGGTCGTGGAAGGAGAATCGAAGAAAATGCAAGAAATCTTCGGATCTGTTCGAAGATCTTTGGTATTCCGACCAAATTCTAATGGAGATGAGGGTGGCAGCAGCAGTTTCGCGGAGAAGATCGGATCTTGCCTCAGGAAATCGAGGGTTGGGTTGGGTTTAGGGTTAGGGTTGGCCCGCAGGCTGCCGCCGCCGTCCCTGCCGGCGGCGGCGCCCAAGGACAAAGCCCCTCCGATCCGTTGGAGGAAGGGAGAACTGATTGGATGCGGTGCCTTTGGGCATGTCTACATGGGTATGAATCTCGATTCTGGAGAGCTTCTAGCCGTTAAACAGGTAGCGTTTCTTTGATCTTCTCCGTGTTAATTAGGGTTAGGGTCTACGATTGTACTTCTTCGATGGTCTGGATAATTGGTTTTATGCTTTTTCCCGTTATTTGCAGGTTTTGATTGGGACAAGCAGTGCTTCCAAGGAGAAAGCCCAAGTTAGGATCTTTCCCTCTCCTTTTCCTTTAAAGATCTTTCCTTCTTTGTTTCTAATTACGTTCCTCGTTCTTTTAGAGATCTCTTTCTTTCTAAAATATGATTGGGTGGTTTGATGCTTGTATTCTAAAAATGCGGATAGGCTCATATAAGGGAGCTCGAGGAAGAAGTAAAGCTTCTTAAGAACCTCTCTCATCCAAATATTGTTGTGAGTGCATATCGTTTTATAAACTGCAGCTATTTAAACATATTATTGATTATTGGTTTATTATATTTACGTGTTTTTCTTTTGGTTGGGTTTCTGGCAGAGATATCTGGGAACTGTCAGGGAGGGGGATACTTTAAATATCTTTTTGGAATTCGTCCCAGGTGGATCCATTTCATCGTTGCTTGGGAAGTTTGGATCTTTCCCCGAGTCTGTAAGTAGCCTTCGTCCTTAAACTGCTGATGTTCATGGTAAAAGTGCTTATATTTGCTGCTGACTTGCCATCTTTTAAATAGGTTATAAGAACGTATACCAAGCAACTGTTGCAGGGTCTGGAGTATCTTCATCGGAATGGAATCATTCACAGGGATATAAAGGCATGTTGGTTTTTCTTAGTTTTCAAGCTTGTAGTTTTTTTTCTCAAGTTTTTATTCTCCTCTAGTTAAGGATTCTGTCAATTTCAGGGGGCAAACATTCTTGTGGATAATAAAGGTTGCATCAAGCTGGCAGATTTTGGCGCATCTAAGCAGGTTGCCAAACTGGTAGGTGAAAATTTATTTTATCTTAGGTAGTAAGTTTCTGACCAAAATGTGGGTTCTCTTTGATTCTTCTCTACCATGAAATGGATGCAAATGTATAATTAACCAAGGCTCACCTCTTGGATGTTCGTTCTAGTCTGTTAGTGGACAGATTTCTATATGACATCTTATAGTTTGTTGACTATCCAACCATTTGGCTCATTCTCTGGTATGCTGTAAACCTCTGTGTGTAGCAAACTCAAGGCCTTACTTAATGGGTTATCTTTGTCTGCGAAGGCAACAGTATTGAACACTCCTATTTGACCAATTGATCTGCCAGAAATATTAGTCGTTGTAAACTTGCAAATAGAGGAAATACTGTTATATCCTTTTTAAGTTACAGCTTTTTTTTTTTCCTACATTGCCATCCTTTTAAGCATAATTTATGTTATGAGCTTTTGACCTCTGTTAGGCAACTATGAATGCTGCCAAGTCAATGAAGGGTACTCCATACTGGATGGCACCAGAAGTAATTCTTCAGACTGGACATAGCTTGTAAGCATTTAAAATCTATTTCTGCTTCTCTCTTTACTATATGCAAAAATGTTGCTGTCTTTTGTTCACAAGTTGCACTGCTTGGATCTTTATTTTATTTTATTTTTGTGCAAATGGCATAGATACATAAAATACGTAATCTAATGCCATTGATCATTGTGCCCATCCTAACACAAATTTTTGGCACTAATAGTTCAGCGTGATATACTTTGTTGACTCAATCCCTATAATTGATAAGCTTATGCATTCAAGTCGTTAGTTAGGTATCCAAGCTCCAGTTATTGGAGTTCATGAGTTCAAATCCCCTCTTAATTAGTTATGTATTTTTTTTTTTACCCATTTGTTATCTTGACTTGTCTCAGTTGTTGTCATATTCTGTCTGGACTCATTGAAGGGTACTCCATACTGGATATATTGTGACTCGAGGGATCCTCTTGGTTTGAGGAGGGATGCGGGGCTTTGACCGCATTCCCGACTCTCCCAGGCCCGTAGGATACGGGTCCGCCATGGTATAGTTGCCAGGCAAGATGGTGCCACGTCCGGATGGGCTCACGTGGAGACATTCGGGACAATGTTGATCGAACAAGTTGGCCACATTGTACAGGGATAGGGCTTTCCGAGAGGTTGAGCCTCGAGGAATCGTCCGGGCTACTCTATGCATTCTTGATCTCTATGGTGGAGCAAAGAGGCGATAGAGGATTTAGTCGGGCAAGGGTTTAAGAGGCCCTTCGGACTGCTTGGATCTTTATTTTATTTTATTTTTGTGCAAATGGCATAGATACATAAAATATGTAATCTAATGCCATTGATCATTGTGCCCATCCTAACACAAATTTTTGGCACTAATAGTTCAGCGTTATATACTTTGTTGACTCAATCCCTATAATTGATAAGCTTATGCATTCAAGTGGTTAGTTAGGTATCCAAGCTCCACTTATTGGAGTTCATGAGTTCAGATCCCCTTTTAATTAGTTATGTTCAAATCCCCTCTTAAATAGTGCTGCGTGATATACTTTGTTGACTCAATCCCTATAATTGATAAGCTTGTGTATTCAAGTGGTTAGTTAGGTATCCAAGCTCCAGTTATTGGAGTTCATGAGTTCAAATCCCCTCTTAATTAGTTATGTATTTTTTTTTTTACCCATTTGTTATCTGACTTGTCTCGGTTGTTGTCATATTCTGTCTGGACTCATTTTTCCAACCACATAAATATGTGGTTTGACCTGCATGTGAAAGGGAGGTGCGGTGTTGAGCTTGATATACATTTTTAACCAATTCCATATCAATTTAAGTTTTCAGTGCCAAATGGTTGGTTAACAATAATATAGTAATTTTTTCCTCATTTGGCATGAGTTATATGGTGTACATTATTATGCAGAATCCTTTTTTTTTTCTGTAAGTTTATTAGAATGAATTTTATCAATAAAACAGAAACTGTAAATGCATGTTCATTTCAAAGATGGAAACATACAGCATGCGAAAAGCAAGTGCATTATCTGAAAATAAAGATGACATATTATAATAATCATTATCCTAATGTTGTTCACTAACTATCATCTTTATACAAATTCACAAATCAAAAGCATAAACCCCCTCCCCCCACACAAAAAAAAAAGCATTTTATGTTCGAGTGTAAGGGTGATACTGTGATAGGCTAGGCATGTGTTAGTATGATCACTATTAGCTGCACAACATCCTTTGATGCAAAATTTTACACATGAAAGTAGTTTTAAGATGTTTAACCCAGATTGTTTTCTAGTAAGAATCAAACAAGTGCTGCCCAATGCATGAGGTTCTTACCACTATGGGATATGGGAAAGATCAGATATACATAACCTTACCCCTATGTGTGGAGAGGTTGTTTCCATGTTCCGGACCTATAGCACCCAAGTCACAATAGATCAACCTTGTTGTTGCACTAAGGCTTACCCTGTGTCCTCTGATAGTAATCAAATATTAAAATTTAAAACCATTTCATTAGCGAATTGACAAGATATGCATGTGATAGTGTCCTTCACAATGATGGTTGCTTGACATTAATAAAACAATGCAAAAGAGAGCTAAATATTACTCTTTTGAACAAGGTTCACCACACCAGTATAGGTGTATCATCCCATTTTAGGGTATACTGAAATAAGGATAGCAGGGGGGAGGGAGAAGGAGAGAGATGAAAAGTGAGAGAGAGGTTGAGAAAGAGAGAGAGAGGTCTAGATTTGACAAGAGGGAGAGGGATGAAGGGAGGGAGAGAGAGGGGTTGGGAGGGAGAGAAAGAGAGAGGCAGAGGGAGAGATATTGAATCGGGAGAGAGAGAGAGGGGGGGCAACTTACATGGCAAGGGACCTCGTTATCATCATCGTCAAATTAGCAAGAGGAGGGGGTCAGGTTTCAAATAAGGGGGGTGAATGGACAAAGCAAAGTGAAGCAATTAGCCAAGGAAGGAGAGGGATGACTTTATATTCCGAATTGTTAAGTTTGAACTGTGCTGATTACTGACTGGTCCAATTCAGTATACTTCGAATTAGCCAGTTCGGCCAATCTTGCTTTTGAACATTGTCCATAATTTGTACCAAACAAAACATTGTCCTTAATGTTTTCTACAAAATTCTATTAAAACTTATATTATTCTATATAACTGGATTAAGTTTTCATAAATTCATATTAAGATGCAATAGTGTCTTGTTTTCAAATCCATCATGAGAATTTCATCATTTGTATGTTTCCATATTGTCCAGATTTTGTATCAGTGATATTCTTAAGTAACTAACAATTAACTGAAGCTGTTTTAGGGGAGAGGTGGATGAAATGTTTGTTGATTAAGTTTATTGCAAGCAAATAACAAGGAATCTTAAAATGACATGAAATGGGACCTCATACCATATTGAAAGGAGTTCAATACGTTAACACCTATCATTACTCGGTGATTGAAGTAATTTACTTCCTTTCAAGCCTTAATGGTGTACCCTATTGGAAACTTTACAAAATGGATCTATATTTCCATAATTAATTGTTATCTTGAAAGAAAGATAAATCTTGTCAGAATATTTTCATGAGTCTATTTTGGAAGTTTATGTTGATTATACCTTGATGTCTAGTTAGCAGTCCACTTACATCCTTTTGGTTGGCTTTACATTATGGATTTCACTAAGTATTAAACATGCATCATAGCCACATTATCAATTATTTTGTTGGGTGTTAAACATGATGGATAGCCATGTTATGAACCTAGTTATTTATTTGCCAATATACATATTTTCTGCTTTCCTACATTCTCCCGGAAGCGCTGTAATAGAAACCCAGTCTTCTGCCTTGTATATTGTCGCATATCATGATGACCTTCTATGTTTTCTCTTTTCTTTTCCTACTATCTCTTTTCATTTTCATGTGCTTGTGCTAGAGAGCAGATGTCGTGCTTCACTGCTATTAGCTAGAGTTATTGCTAGAGGAGCAGAACTTCATTTATTTTGATGTGTTAGTAATTCCTAACAAATTTCATGCCTTGATTTAGCATTTCTCAAGTATGGATTTTGTTCTTTAATCCTTCCTATGATCTCTTTTAATATGCATGCTGTATGTTAGTAGTTTTTCACTGCGCAACATCTTTCTAACTGATGGTTTCTGATAAAAAACATATCTGTCCAATTTATTCCATGTCTTTGCTGTTTTGATTGTTATATGATACATAATTATGTCATTTTGAGATTTTGTTAATTATCCTTAGCTCTGCTGATATATGGAGTGTTGGTTGCACTGTCATTGAGATGGCTACGGGTAAACCTCCCTGGAGCCAGCAATACCAAGAGGTTTGCTCTCTCTCGCTCCCCCCCCCCCCCCCCCCCCCCCCCCCCCAAAAAAAAAAAACACATTCACTCTCTAGTTAACATTTATATGTTTTTCCAGGTTGCTGCTCTGTTCCATATTGGGACGACAAAGTCACATCCCCCCATACCAGAACATCTCTCTTCAGAGGCAAAGGATTTTCTTTTGAAATGTTTACAAAAGTATGCTTAGAATTATGATTGTTCTGTCGTATTGTTTATTTCTTTTGTCAGTCTCGATTTATCCATATTTTCTCAATAAAATGGGTCAGCCAGCAAGATTAATTTTCAGAACACTGCTTGGAAATGTCTAGTCCAACTAAAGTTTGTCTTTAAATGGACTGATGATGATGATTTTTGTTATAATCTCACCAGTAGAGGTATCTTAGAAAGCTAGTTTAGTGGTGTTCTTGGTGCTTTACTCTGTAGTTTGGTTATCATGTAAGAGACAGCTTTTATTTGTTGCTCTATTCTCATGCGTCTTCCTGATGTTCTGTTGGTCTTGTGAGTGACTTGTGCTGCATCTGATTATAATCATTTGATTGTCACCATGAAGGTTATATTTTGAGCACCCCTGCATCAACAAATTTAGTTCAACTTTTATTATTCTTGATCAGAGAATAGACTCTTACTGAGAAAATTTTTATTTATATACAGCCACAAGTATTGTTCTTCCTTGAATCCAGTTTAGCAAATAATGTGCTCAAATGGACATGTATCAACATATCTAGTCCAGTTTTATTCTTTTTCTGCAATATATCTTTAAGTAACCTATATTTATGCTTGTCATTCCATCTTTGTTATGCTCCTTTTGCTATTTTTCTGAAGTAACATATTATGTTGACAGGGAACCGAACTTGAGACCAACTGCATCAGATTTGCTCCAGGTAATTTTATGCATCTAATATTTATGCATGTTTGGGTTCCTAAAACTAGGAATTATGTGCTAAAATCATCAATCCTCCATCATCCTCGGACAAATTTAAAGTGACTATCACATTTATGTATTCATTTAAATTTCAATACAGCATCCATTTGTTTCGGAGGAACTTCAGGATCAGCATCCCATTCAACAATGTTCAGTCATGGTTAGTTTTTTAATCTAGTAGGTTCCATATTTCTCCCATGTTCCTTCTGTTTTATCAATTGGTCCATGTTTTTAACATGTCTTCTGCTTCTGCTATCTCAGTACCAGGAACCCTCTAAAAGTATTCTGCCGCCAAAATCATACATGGAAAACTCGTAAGAATTATTTTGATGTCATTGGTATTTCTACTTTTTCAGTATTTAATACAATGCTGAATTTGTTAAGGCTCTTCATACTGCAGCTTTGATCTAATGGACGAGCCCACAAGTAGCTACAAGGGCTTGAAAGACAATGGTTATGTTACTGGGAGCTGCTCTACTATGTTCCCTGAAAAACTTTCAAGAGTCAAACCTATATGGGAAATGAGTACCAGTAATGATGCATGTCAGCTTGATGACAAAGATGATTTTCCAGCCGTTGGATCAGTAAGGCGCCAATTCCTTTCTTATATTATTCAAATAACTTGGGTAACAATGCATGTCATGAACTTAAAATTTAATTAGAACATCCAGGTTTTTGGAACTAACTAGCGATTTTTTTATACTTCTATTTTAGAGTTTCAATCCCATGTCTGAGCCATTTGATGACTGGCGTTGCAAGTTTGATTTGAGTCCAGAACAAGGAAGAATTGACTCAGAGGACTTTAATGGAGCAGTTAACTGTGCTGAAAGTAGTGCTGGAAAAGGAGAAAATGACTTCACAATCCCTAGTGAGCTAGTGTCAGAGGAGGATGATGAAGTTACAGAGTCAAAAATTAGAGCATTTCTTGATGAGAAGGTCAGTGACTCTCAGTCTGTCCTGTTACGAAATATATTTCAATCTAAACGGTAATAGCTACAAAGAATTGTTCATATTTTTGCATATGTAATTAAAAACCATCATTTATTATTATAACAGGCGCTCGATCTGAAGAAGCTACAGACACCATTATATGAGGAGTTCTTTAACAGCCTGAATACCACCAAGGAACCATGTATAGGAAGTACATGTGAGGAAAATGTCACAAATAATTCAAAATTACCTCCCAAGAGCAAGTCATCACCCCACAAGGAGGTACCTGGGGCAAATGCCCCATATTTCGATTCCATAAACAGAATGAGTCCAGTGAACTGCAGTAGACGAATCTCCAGTGGTCATCTGGAGAACAATCAAATTTTGAGAGAAATACCTTCACCTCAGCTTAATGAATGGGGAGGGCTTGTTCAAGACGTGCAACAAGAATCAAACAACCCAAGGTATGTTTAAACAATTTTTCCAGTTTATAAATGATGCTGTAGCTATTGGCAGCCTGTTGTTCATCATGGACTAACTTTTTCCAGTGACTTCTAGTAACATCCAAGTATATGATTACCATACAGCACTATGTATTATACTGTCACCTGAAAAGGATGAATCCTGTTTTCAGAAGCCTTATTACATTATCTTTCTTTTTCTTCTTTATTTTGTACCTTATCTGAGAACGGAAGCATGTTTGGCACAGCAGAAGTCTTTCTGATAGACGGAGGAAGTGGAAAGAGGAACTGGATCAAGAGCTTGAGAGGGAAAGAGGTAATTTGTGTATTTGAACCATGCTATTAGTATCTGGATTTTGTTAGGGCATGATATATAAGAATCCAGGTGCTTGCAGAGATGATGCGGCAGGCAGGTGTTGGGAAAACGTCTTCTCCAAAGGACAGACGTCTAAGCCGAAAGAGGGACCGTTTCCTGTTTACCTCCCCAGGAAAATGAGTGTACATAGAATGTAACCAGACTCTCTCATCTGTCTCATATTTTTACTGCATTTTCTGTCTACTATCATGGTGACTAACTTTTAAAGGTGCGCAGCTCTATCCTTGGCTGGTCAAATTAATAGTGCCTACCAGTTTCCAATCTGTTGCTAAGGATAACATAAAGAAAGGTGTCCTGCAGGCGCTTGTTTTGCTGGTTTGAGTAAAAGTTTTACGACTTTAGTTCAAAGATGCCTAAAATGAAGTTTAAGGTATGGCTGGATTTGGGCAGCGGTTGGCTGGTTGTATGACTGCAGCTAGGGATTTTTGGTCCGTTCTTCTGAAACAACTATCTGAGGTTATATTTTGTTGTGACTTGTTGGGTTTCATATTTGACAACTCGCTAGGCAACTCCTTGTTTCTTGAGATGATATGACCAAAATTTGAAGTTTACTGAAAGAATGTAATCCTGCTTATACAATAAATACCAGGCTTCTCATTATGTAGTTAACAATGTGGAAAGTTCAGCATACTGACAACCAAGGACATGGGTGCCCTATTATGGTATGGTGCCATATATTGTATGATGAGATTTCTAAGTCGTTTCTGATAATGATGGCATTCAAAGTGCCGCCGGTTATTTTTCATTCAATTTGCAGTAGTAATACAGAGTACATGAAATTTGGTAGAACAATCTTTATGCATCAGAATTTTGTGCAGGTTTTGGACTGACTGATATTGCATCATGGCTCCATGTTTGTAAATGATGTTGAATACTTGAATTTGCTTTGTGAATGATGATATTTTCTGTGCTATTTCTGAAAACAAGGGTAATTCAAAGTACCAACTTCTGTAATTCAATGGATAATATATGAAGAGTAGGATGAAATATGGTGTGAAAATATGGTCTCAGAATTTGGTTTATCACTATCCTACTGAACTTTGAGCAGATTCCAGACATTGAATTTGCACCATCATCCTGTTAGGCTCGACAAATGTGAATTTTGTTTTGTCAACCCAGACTGGAGGAATCATAAGCCTTCCATTGTGTAGTATTTTCATGGTAATTATCTTTTCCTAAAACTCGAGCAAAAAGTGTGCTAATTTAGACGTGGCACCTATTACGTGGCCAGCGTCAAAACCTGAAGCCAGGCCCCATCTTTAAAAGGAAAAAATATATAAAAATCACTGGAGTATCAAAATGCTTAAATAGGGCTGTTTCACTTCCCCCCTCCCTCTGAAAATAACAAAATTTGAAGAGCTTCTTCACCCATGCTTCCTCAATTCGCTGCAGTTCCTCAAAGGCTCGAGCCCTGCCGTCGAGAGAAAGACTTGCCAGTTGTGCATTTCTCTAGTGCAAAAACCTCGCCTGTCTCGTAAACATTTAAGCTCCATGTGCCAGATGCTTTAACTTCCAGGAATGGGTTTAAATTCTGAGTGGCCAAGCCAGCAAAATCCAGGCTCGCAGAACATTTCGTGTGAATTAATAGGTGCCCCAAATCATTACTAACAACACCAGGGAATCAAGGCCGTGGTTGGGCTCCTCTAGTTTTGACACTCGGCTCTTCTGCTAGGTGCATTTCGTGTTATGTCCACGCATGAATAGGATTCTCGATACGTCAACTGAAAAATCGGAACACTGCTATCCTTTGTAGAATCCTATATTTAAGCCTAAAGCTTCCACTATATGGTCACGCAAGGCATGGGAGAATGATTTATAAATTGAAAATTCTAGAAATTTTTTAATCTAATCGAAAGCATGGGCTGGAACTCCTAAAATTACTGAATTTGATTTTTTTTTTCCTTTCTTTTTTTTGGTACCGACAGGATTTGAAGGTATAAATCCTTTTACATTTTCGTAACAAGATTCAAAGAACAACAGTGTCATGAGGAAGCACCTCCAAAACTTGCCTTTATTCCCATAATATTAGAAGCTGGTAAAATAGTTTTATTTTTCTTTCTCATTGATGAGGCTGGCCGCTAATGTGGTACCCGCATCCGATATGACGGGCCTCTGAGATGGTGCCCGCATTCGACGTGGCTGACCGCTGACGTGGCACACATGGACCGCGCCTCGTTCAAGCAAAGCTCCTAGCCGAGTAGAGTTTCTGGTCCAATAGAGCTCCTAGCTGAGTAGAGCTCCAGGTCGAATAGAGCTCCTAGCTAAGTAGAGTTCCTAACCGAGTTGAGTTCCTGGCCGAGTAGAATCCCAAGCTAAGAGGAGCTCCCAACCAATTTGAGCCTCGGTTGCAGGAAAATTATTCTCCTACGATCCGGAGCGGGAAAAAATAGATCAATGATACATCAAGGGGTCACATCCCAGGCAGGCACGCTTAGACCCCTTGGTTCCAACGCTACCTGTATGGCGACGAGAGAACAATGTCACCATCTCCATCAAACTTGTCGTGACGCTCGAGAAGGAACACCCTGCAAGGAGGGAGTGGCATTCCACCAAACCTGTGCCCCTCGTAGAGGCATGCTCTGCCAAAACGGCAAGCCCTGTAGCACGCCGCCTACATCCGATGCAGGAGGTCCTACTGGGACTCTAGTTTCTATCCCATCGGGTTCTATGGGATCTGCACCCTTCTCATGAGAGCAAGTCCTGTAGCACGCCACCTGCACCCAATGCAGGAGACCCTACCAGGACTCCAGTATCTATCCTACGGGGCTCTGCGATGTCTGCACCCTTCTTAGGAGGGTGTGTCGTGGCACGCCACCTGCATCTAATGCAGAAGGCCCTGTCGGGACTTCAGTTTCTATCCCACGGGATCCTGCGAAGCCTGTACCCCTCTCAGGGGAATGCATTGTCAGAATGCCAGATCTTGCCCAATAACATCAACTTCTATATATTGATAAGAGGGACCTCCGGCAAAGTAAGTGGCAAGCAACTCCCACTGCTTAGACAAGAGAAAAAGCTAATTCTCTCACAGGGAACCTCTTCATGGTGGTCATCTAGGCTTCCGTGATTGAGGATCTGTTGTCCTTGATCGCCAAACTAACTTCACCGTCGGAGTGTCCCCGTCAGGATCTCCAGCCTGGGCTCTCTTTTTTGCATGACTGCTCGATAGCCAGAAGCGTTCTAAGATGATGCACTCGACGACCCCTGGAGTGACTGACATGGCCTCAGGACTCATAGAGTTTATAGGCAGGATGCGATCTTAGCAACAACAGATTAACGCACCAGGTAGGGGGCAACGATAGCAAAGGATGACACAACAAATCGTCTAGCCAAGAGATCGTCATCTCGTTACAACAATCAAATGGTTGTGATGCACGTATGAAAAGCTTCTGCCAGCTATGTTGGGAACCTATCCCACCACGAGGACCAGCGCAGTCAGGAGGTGGAGCCTCCAACTCCACCACCTCCATTGTCGGCAACCAGCATGTGCAAATCGCTACGCTCATGCAGTAGGTCCAGTCCTTGATCGTGGCGGTGCATCACCTACAGCACCAACATTGATTCATGGCAATGCAACAACAGCTGAGGACCCTCACAATCCCAGCCACCGCTGCCCCCACAAGCCTTCAATCCTTCCGGGAGGGACCGTCTCAGGTGCAGGTAGTGTCGTATTCACGCTTCTTGCACCACCTGCGGAAAAGCTAGCACGCTTCGGGCAACGGGCGCTAGGACAATTTGATTGACAGGGAAAACTGCTCTCCGATCTTGAACTGCAGTGACCCCTCACACCGATAATGCCAGCATGGCAGGGGGCTCAAGCATGAGCTCCCCCGATCTTCGCTTTCTTCCCCACTGATAGCCTCGACCGAGGATCGACCGACAAGGCTATCGGCAGCAGGCTGAGGAGCACCTAGAGGAACACGAGCACAGATTGGCCGATCTTGCCTGCCAGTTCGCCGAGCTCCAAGGTACTTTCCATGAGCCGGCAGGCTACGACGCCCACCCCCCTCTCTCCTGCTGGATTCAAGAGGAACCGATTTTCAATCAGTTCTGCATGTCCCAGCTAGATCCCTATGATGGGATTGCGGATCTCTGGATCATCTCGAGAGCTACAAGGCCCTTATGCAGGTCCAAGGGGCAACCGACACCCTCCTCCACACTACCTTCATAGCTATGCTTTGCAAGGTGGCTTGAGTCTGGTATTCCCTCCTCGAATCAGGGAGCATCGACTCCTTTGAACAGTTATAGAAAAAGTTCATGGCACACTTCGATGCTTGTCACAAGGTACCGCGAGAAGTTGACAATATTTTCTCGGTCTACTAGTAGGATCACGAGTCTCTCAGGAACTACGTGATCCATTTCAAGGTGGCCACCCTAGAGATCTACAACCTGGATGGGCCTGTTGCCATGCTAGCCTTGAAGAGAGGGTTTAAGACCTCCTATTTGACTTACTCTCTTGACAAAAAGCTTCTCAAGTTTTGCTCAGAGCTCCTACTCTATGTCCAGAAGTACATCTGTGCAAAAGAAGCCGACCATGCTCAGAAAGAGTTCGACAGGAGGCCCCTAAAGAGGCAAGCCTGTGAGGAGCCGAGTGAGTCCCGGGGGTAGAAGATCGCTCCAAACCCTTGGACAGGCCCCAAGCTGAAGGACACCTCTATCAAGGATAGGGAGTATACTTCTCTTCTCGTCTTGAGAGCCAAGATCCTGATGGAGATCGAGGGTGAGCACTTCCTACATCACCCTCTCCCATTGAAGCCGTCCAGTGGCCTTGACAAGTCTAAGTACTGCTAGTTCCATCGAGACCATGCCCATGACATCGAGGAGTGCCGCCACTTAAAGAAAGAGATCAAGAAACTGATCCGATAGGGCTATCTCGGGAAGTACATCAGGGGAAGGGCTCCACCCAAGGCCCAAGGTAGCGAGGCCCACCATGCCACCATCGACAACCAACCCACGGAGAAGCTGATAGGAATGATTACCTGGGGTGCAGGGCGAGGGCTGAAGAGAGCCAAAGGCGAGAAGAGAACCAATGATGTAATCCCTTTGATGGGGAAAGGCCTTGGGGGGAAGAGAACCTGAATAATGAAGCTATTGTTGTAGATATGACAATAGCAAAGCATCATGTAAGAAGAGTCATGGTTGATAGTGGAATGTCCTCGGATATTCTTTTTTATGATGCTTTTGCAAGGATGAATCTGTCTTCTGACTTGCTAAAGCCGGTCTTTACTCCCTTAATCGACTTCACCGGAGACTTTGTTGGGATCGAGGGAGAGATCACACTCCCAGTCACGGCCAGATCACCACCCCGATAAAAAATAATCCTGATGACTTTCACTATTGTCAAGCTCCATTCGGTTTATAATGTGATCCTGGGATGGCCCAAACTAAACCTACTTGATGCGGTCATCTCGACCAAGCGGTTCTTTGTCTAATTTTCAATCCCGTACGGGATCAGGGAGATGAGAGGAAACCGACAGATGGCCTGGTATTGCCTGCAAGCCATCCCCAGGGTTCGAAGAGTCGAGGAGAGCCCTACTATAGACCACCAGGGCCAGAGAGAATAGGAGGTGAGAGGGGGGCCAATCGAGCGCCTGCTGTTGTTCCCCTTCGGTGAAGATCCCTTGAAGACGGTGTAGGTAGGATTCCTCTTGCCCGAGAAGGAAAGAGCCCAGTTGCTCAGCTTCCTATGGACGAATGCAGTGTTTTCACCTGGTCTACATCAGACATACCAGGGATCCCTTCTAACATAATCACCCACAAGCTAAACATCGATCCCAAGTGTTGGTCAGTCTAGCAAAAGAAGAGAAGTTTTGTACTGGAACGACAATGGATGATAGATGAAAAGGTTGAGAAGCTCCTTGCTACGGATTTCATTCGGTAGGTATATTATCCCTGATGGCTCGCAAATGTGGTCATTGTTAAGAAAGCTAGCAAAAAATGGAGAATTTACATGGACTACATCGATCTCAACTAGACGTGTCCAAAGGATAGCTTTCCACTATCCAAAATTGACCAGCTTGTGAATACAACATTGGGGCACAGGCTACTCAGCTTCATGGATGCATTTTTGGGATATAACCAGATCCACATGGACCCGAAAGATGAAGAGCACACCGCATTCATAACAGATAGGGAGATGTTCTGTTACAAGATGATACCGTTTGGCTTGAAGAATGCAGGAGCAACTTACCAGTACCTAGTCAGCAAGGTCTTCAAGGATAAAATAGGTCACAACATGCAAATCTACGTAGACGACATGCTCATCATGAGTGGTCAAGAGTCAGACCACATTACAGACCTGAAGGAAGCCTTTGACAACCTTCGTCTCTACCGGATGAAGCTGAACCTGTTGAAGTATGCATTCGTGTCATAGTTAGAAGATTCCTAGACTTTATGGTCACCCAGCATGGGATTGAGGCAAATCTCAAGAAAATACAGGCCATTGCAGACATGAAGCATCCGACTTCGAAGAAGAAGATCCAATGCTTGATCGGTCGTATTGTAGCTTTTAGCCAGTTTATTTCACTCTCGACTGAGCATTGCCTACCGTTCTTCAAGGTGCTGTGCAATATACACAATTTCAACTAGTCGGAGGAGTTTATGGAGGCTTTTGAGGGGTTGAAAAAATTCCTTGGCTCGCTTCCCTTGCTTTCCAAGCCAGAGGCCGGAGAGAAGTTCCTCCTCTATCTGGCTATATCCCTAGGCATGGTCAGCTCGATGCTAGTCCACATTGACAAGGACGGTGCCCAGAAGCTGGTTTACTATGGTAGTAAGGTGCTACACTAATCATGTCTAAAAAAATTACTTTCAAGCTCATCCAATTGTAATCCTTATTGACTAGACTTTGAAGGCCATCCTGAGCCAACCGGACACTTCGAGATGCCTGGCCAAGTAGGCAATGAAGTTTAGCAAGTTTCACATCTTGTATTGCCCGAGACCATCCCAGAAGGTCCAGGTCTTGGCCAACTCCTTAGTGGAATGCACATGGGCGGACGACGACCTGGAGGAGGCACCCTCTGAGCCAGTGCAATGCCCGCCTGATAAGGGGATGACATGGATCCTCTACATTGATGGTGCATCAAACTCAGGAGGGAGTGGAGCCGGCCTCATCCTCGCCAACTCGGAAGAAGTGGTGGCCAAATATGCTCTACGCTTCCTCTTTAAAGCAATAAATAACCAAGCCGAGTATGAGGCCCTCTTGGCGGGGCTGAGGGTATCTCGCGAGCTAGGAATCACAAGTCTAAGAGTCTTCATCGACTTGCAACTTGTGGCTGAACAAGTCACGAGCAAGTTTGAGGCTCGGGATCCCCTCATGGTGAAATATCTGGATGAAATGCGCTCTCACATGGCGAACCTTCGGCGCTTTAGTTTCTCCCACATTCCTCGGGGGAAGAATATCTGTGCCAATGCTCTCTCTAGGCTTGCGACCTCTCCCAACTCCTTACTGGGAAGAACATTTATTGAGTACTTAGAGAACCCCAGCTTCGGAACAATCGGCGAGTCCAGCAAGTCACCAACGAGCTGAGCTAGATGGACCCCTACATCAAGTATATAACCGAAGGTATCTTGCTTGAAGATCGCAAGGAAACTGACCTCCTGAAGTGAAAGGTCGCCCGATTCGTACTGATGGACAGGCCAGTTTACCGGAGGTCCTATTCCTACCCCTTGCTAAAGTACCTGAAACCTTTCGAGGCCGTCTATGTCCTCCAAGAGATCCATGAAGGTATTTGTAGAAATCATGTGGGAGGTAGAGCACTGGTCTATAAAGCTTTAAGGCAAGGTTATTATTAGGACACCATGCAAGAGGACGCAACCAAGTTTATGCGGAGGTGTGATCGCTACCAACGACATGCCCACATCCAACGGCAGTCGACTTCTCTACCGACCTAGCTCTCGTCTCCCTCGTCATTTGTCCAGTGAGGGATGGACATCCTGGGGCCATTCCTACCGGCATCCGATCAATGGAAATACCTAATCGTCGCCATTAACTACTTAACCAAGTGGGTGGAAGTAGAACCACTGGCATAGATCACCGAGAGCAAGGCAAGAGCCTTTCTCTGGAAATCGATCATCTACTATTTCGGACTCCCTCATATAATCATCACTGACAACAGGAGACAGTTTGACAACCAAGCATTCATGGAGTTCTATGCTGACCTGGGCATCCACCACCGCTTCACGTTAGTGGACCACCTGCAAGCCAACGAGGAGGCCAAGGTGACGAACCACACCATCTTCCAAGGGCTCCACACCATGTTAGATGAAGTAAAAGGCTGGTGGGTGGAGGAGCTGCCCAGTGTGCTGTGGGCCTACCAAACCATGCCTCGAACTACGACGGACCAGATACCATTCAATCTGGTCTTCGATATTGAGATGGTGATACCAATGGAGATTGACCTGCCGACACTAAGGATAGAGTAGTTCGACGAGTCAAGCAACCCGGCACGTCTCCTCCTCAACCTTGACTTGTTGGACGAAATAAGAGACAAAGCCCAACTCCGCATGGCAGCATATCGGCAACGGGTAGCTCATTACTACAACTCCCGCATGAAGCTAAAGGCCTTTCACCTGGGAGACCTCATCCTAAGGTAGGCAGAAGTGTCTCGGCATGGCGAGTGTAGAAAGCTATCGCCGAATTGGAAAGGCCCCTATAGGGTGGTCAAAGCACTACACCAAGGAGCCTATCAGATAGCTGAGCTTGACGGTACCCAAATTCCGAGAACATAGAATACGAGGAACTTGAGGATGTACTATCAGTATGTCTCTCATTCAAAGATGGAATGAATAAGCTCTTTGATGGAACTGCTCGACTTTGCTCTTCTGAAGAACACTTATCCATCAGACCTTAGGTCTGGCGAAGCCCGACGGGATGCTCTATAGCACTGTCCTCCTGAATGACCTACTCCACAGTGCCCGCACCTATCCATCAAATTCTAAGTCTAATGAAGCTCGACGGGATGCTCTACAACATCATCCTCCTAGATGGCCTGCTCCATAGCACCCGCACCTATCCATTTGACCCCAAGTCTAGCGAAGCTTGATGGATGCTCTACAGCACCATCCTCCTGAACGGCCTGCTCTACAACACCAGCACCTATCCATCAGACCCCAAGTCTGGCGAAGCTCGATGGATGCTCTACAGTACTGTCACCCTGAACGGCCTGCTCCACATTGCCAGCACCTATCCATCAGACCCCAGTCTGGCGAATCTTGATGGGATGCTCTACAATACCATCCTCCCAGATGACCTGCTCCACAGCACCCGTACCTATCTGTCAGACCCCAGGTCTAGCGAAGCTCGACAGGATGCTCTACAGCACCGTCCTCCCGGATAGCCTGCTCCATAGTGCCCGCACCTATCCGTCAGACCCTAGGTATGGCGAAGCTCAACGGGATGCTCCATAGCACCGTCCTTCTGGACGACCTATTCCACAACTCTTGTCCTATCCATCAGACCCCAGGTCTGGCGAAGCTCGACAAGATGCTCTACAGCACCGTCCTCCCGGATGGCCTACTCCATAGTGAATGTGCCTGTCCGTCAGACCCCAAGCTGGTGAAGTCCGACGGGATGCTCCACAGTACCATCCTCCTGGACGGCTTGCTCCACAGCACCCGCACCTATCCGTCAGACCTCAGGTCCGATGAAGCTCGACAGGATGCTTCACAGTACCATCCTTCTAGGTGGCCTGCTCCATAGCACCCGCACATGTGCATCTAGCCCCCGGGCTCGATGAAGACCGGCGCGACATCTCGTAACGCCAGCCTACACCACGACACCTGGGTCGGTCCCATTGACTTAACAGTAGATGAAGCCAAGCGGGATGCCCTGCAATGCTGCCCACTTGAAGGTTGCCCCGCCGCTCGAATGTTGAGTCAAACAGCAGGTGCTAAAAAAAAGAAAAGAAAAGAAAAGAAGAGAAGAGAAGAAGAACAATGAAGCAAGGAATCTCAAATTGGCAAAATATCTCGATTCATTAATAGAGAAATTTTTACAAGAAGGGGAGCCCCTGACAAGTCGGGGGACTCAACAAAGTATAAAAAGAAGAAAAAATCCTACAGCTATTCAAGGATTTGAGTTTGGAGCTGGGGCGCCACCAAACTTGAAGGCTTCCACGGTGGCGTCGATCATCACCCATGTCTTGGTCAGCACTAGCTCAACAGACTCTCGCACCGAGCCTGGTTGGGACAGCCATGCGACGGCTTTGGTGATCAGAGATGCTTGAGGAGGGGTTGGGTCGGCCTTGAGCTAAGCAGCTTCGATCGAGACTACAGGATCCATCCCACTCCTTGCTCCTGTGGGGTCGTCGACCACGACGTCATCGAGGTTCGAGATGTTGAAGGCTTGCATCACCTTCTTCTTGTACTCTTTAAAGCCTTTGTAGAAGGCGTCGTAGACTGCCTTGCTTATCTCATCCTCAAACTCCTTCGAGGCTTTGTATCTCACGACTGCATGGGCCACCTCTTCCTTTGCTGCCCAGACCACCACCTCGATGGTGATTGCTTTCGCCTCGACCGCCATGACCTGGTCCCCCGCCAGGTCGAGTTGCATCTGGAGGGTGTGTAGCTGTCCCTCCTGGCAGAGGGTGATGGTGGTGGACTCCGCAAAGTGCTCTTCTAGGAGGGTGACATACTTCACCTTCTCCGCGATCTCGACCTCAGGGTCCCCCACCCGCTCCTCGAGCTTGGTGATGGAGTCCCAGGAGCTCTCGAGCTCGGTCTCCAGCTCCTTCACCCGGATCTCTAAGCTTGAAACTTGATCCACCAGGGCCTTGGCTTTCGCCTTCGTGGCATCGACCATGCTGTGAGACTTCATGTCTCACTGCACCAGCGCTCGGCACGCATCCTTGATGAGGAACGCATCCTGGATGACCCGAAGATAAGAACTAAAAGTGAAGTAGCCAATCAACCTTCCTATTCCCAAACTCAAAGCTTAGCGAGAGGATGGGGAACTTACCATGAGCAGCTGGAGGAAACCTAGTAGCCTCTCTGCCACTCCTCCACCGTGTGGCCACTCCTCTCCCTACGATCCTGTGGCTGCAGGATGAAACCTAGTAGCCTCTCTGCTAGGCCGGCATTGAGGGTCACTGCCGCATTGGGCGGCACCAACGTAGAGACCTTGGCCACTTCAGGGGTTGGTGCTACGAACGAAGAAGGGCTAGCCAATGCAGGGCTTGATGGCTGGACCCCAGCAACTACGAAGGTCGTGGGTGGAGTCGCCGCCCCCTCCGGCTAGGCGGTGGTGCCCACCTCAGGAGACAGTGAGATGGAGATGATCTCAAGGATGACCGGAGGGGGTTGAGGGAGACTCTCCCTAGGCTCAACGATCTTGCTGGTCCCCGAGACCGTGCCCATAATTGCCTCTCCAATTGGAGCCGAGGCTTCTTGGATATCTCTCTCAAGGCCTCTCTGATGGCTCCCCACGGGACCTCTCCTCTGGATCCCCACGGGGCTTCTTCATCGGCTCCTCTCGAGGTTTCGATGTCAATGCCCGCTTATAGGACATCTGCTGAATCCGATCGATGGAGAAATTCATCTCTGCATTAGAAAGAGAAACTTAGTTAGCCACTAGAAGCCATAAGAAAAGGCAAATTTTGAACCTTACCTAAAGACTAGATCATGTTGATTCCGGCATCGAACAAGTTCTGCTCATAAAGGAGGTCTCATTCACGGGAAACCGCTGAGGTGACAAGCTGATCGCACATCTCCTAATCAATAGGCTCCACTGTAGCATTGTGATTGGAGGACCGGTCGGGGTCACTCCAAACATAGTTGACTCCCTCGATCGAAGCAAAAAAATATTGATTCTTCCATCCCTTAATGGAAGTAGGCAAGTCAAACTGAAGGACGAGGTGCTACAAACCACCACCCCTTATCTGTAGGATGGCATTTCAGGATGAAGAGGGCCCTAAAGAGGGAGAATCATGCCACCATCCCATGAAAATGGCACAGGATAATGAAGGGCTACTGACCCTAAATAAGTTTGGGATAAGCTAGGCCAGAACTAGCTTATAATTGTCTAAAAAAAAGATGAAAGGATGAAGGGGGACTCAGAAACTAGCAAGAAAGAAGTCCTTGTATAGAGCAATCTGGCTTGGCTCGCCTGTGGTATCCCGTTCATTCGGGCTCGGGGCCATGATCCGAATGGACTCCGGGATCCTGTATACACCCCGAAGGTGGAGGGCATCCATCCTAGTCATCGTCGAAATGATGCCCGACATACCTACCAGGTCTTGGTTCGAGGGCAATGAAAGAGGTAAAACAAAGATATTGAGGTCCACCGTCCGGCGGGGACCCGAGGGGACTCAGAAGGGAACATCTGCCTCATCACTATCCGAGGAAGGAGGCCTAGACCGAGATGGCTCAACCGTGCTTGGGCGACCCAGGGAATGCTCCAAGGAGTGGTGTCCGTCTCCAGAGGAACTCATGGGTGGTCGAGAAACAAGAAGGAAAAAAGAAAGCCTGAGGCGTTGGACAGAGAATGCTCCCTTGGTGCAGACCGGAAGAAGGGAAGGCAAAGAAGGACTAACTTGCACAAGGCTTTGGATCAAGGTTTCCAAATATGGGTGAGGAGCTTCCATTTTTCTTCTCTGTTCCTCCTCCGCCTGATGGTTTTGAAAGGATGTAATGGAGTGGGCTACATATGTGAAAGAGATGGCTAAACCCCTCTTGGAGCCACGTCCAACGAATGGATGTGACCCTTCCCTCCACCGGCCAACGGGATTTAGATGCATGTTGGCATTCATTGTTCATGGTGCTTCGGTTCGCAAACTGTCATACCGGGGGATGTGAAAGCATCATTTTAGATCGCCGCCCTTGCTAACGCGGTGGCTCCCGACTGGTGCAGGCATGATCTATGAATCATTAAAGATCGAGACTTTTAATAGCGAACATGGCGGCCCTCCACGTCATCGAATTACTCCCTTTGTCCCGAATCCAAAAGGCCATAATGTGTTCTAGACTCCGGACTCGGGGGCATCTGATGAGGCTGGCCACTGACATGGTACCCACGTCCGATATGGCGAGCCTCTGACATGGGACCCGTGTTCAACGTGGCTGATCGCTGACGTGGCACCCACGAATCGTGCCTCATTCGAGCGGAGCTCCTGGCCAAGTAGAGCTCCTGGTCGATAGAGCTCTTGGCCAAGTAGAGCTCCTGGCCAAGTAGAACTCTAATTGAGTAGAGCTCCTGACTGAGTAAAATTTCTAACTAGGTAGAGCTCCTGACTGAGTAGAGTTTCTAGCTGAGTAGAGCCCAAAGCTAAGGGGAGCTCTCGACCAGTCTGAGCCTCGGTTGCGGGAAAATTATTCCCCTACGATCCGAAGCAAGAAAAAACATATCAAGGATACATCAAGTGGTCACAATCCTAGGCAAGCATGCTCAGCCCCTGGTTCCAACACTGCCTGGATGGCAACATGGAGAACAATGTCATCATCTCCGCCGAACTTATCATGATGCTTGGGAAGGAACACCCCGCGAGGAGGGAGTGGCATTCCACCAAACTTATGCACCTCGCAAAGGTGTGCTTTGCTGGAACGGCAAGCCTTGTAGCACACCACCTACATCCGATGCAGGAAGTCCTGCTGGGACTCCCGTTCTTGTTCCACTGGACTCTGCGAGATCTATACCCTTCTCAAGGAAGCAAGTCCTGTAACACGTCGCCTGCACCCAATGCAAGAGACCCCGCCGAAACTCCAGTTTTTCTTCTATGGGACTTTGCTAAGCCTGCACCCTCTCCAGAAGGGTGCATCATGGTATGCCGCTTGCACCCAATGCAGAAGACCCTGTCAGGACTCCGATTTTTATTCCACGGGATCCTGCAAAGCCTGCACCCCTCTCAAAAAGTGCGTTGCCAGAATGCCAGATCCTGCCCAACAACATTGACTTCTATATATCGATAAGAGAAATCTCCGATCGAGGTAAATGGCAAGCAACTCCCACTGCTTAGACAAGAAAAACGTTAATTCTCTTATAGGAAGTCTCTTTACGGTGATCATCTAGGCCTCCGTAACTGATGATCTATTATTCTTGATTACCAAACTAGCTTGACCGTCGGAATGTCCCCGTCAGAATTCCCAGCCCGGGCTCTCTTTTTTATAGGACCGCCCGATAGCCAGGAGCATTTTAAGATGAGGCACCCGATGATCCCCGGAATGATTGACATAGCCCTGGAACTCACAGTGACGTGATCTTGGTAGCAACACTCGTTATGCTATTTTTTTCTATGCACATATCTTGGAAGGGATATGTATGGAGATGTCAAAAAGAGCAACCGCCTCTGACTCGGTTTTATCTTTGATTTCTTGGGAAGAATGCATAAGACCGTTGGTGGTGGGGCTTTGTTTCAGCTGTTCTGCAGCGTATGCATATACATCAGTAATGTACCCAGAAATACACGACAGTTTTCACTATGGAACCCTACTGGCCCCCTTCAAACAATTGTTCCTCAGAGAGCACTGTTAGCTGCCTGGTTGGACCTCTTAAATATTTCCAGATGGACTAATCAATGAAGATGAAACTCACGTCTTACAGACTTTATCACCGCTGCATGCTTCAGCCTAGATGTAAGGAAAAAAAAAATGCCATATTAGCATGGAAAACTAATTAGCACTTTCAAGTTCATCGAAGCACAATGGATAAGATTATCAATGCTGCAAAAACTAGCAGGGTTAGAAGTTAAAAGCATTAAAATAACTCTGAAAATCAAATAACTGTTTAAGGAACAGTTAACAAACACTGATACAAGAGAATAACAGATACCAAAATCATTTTCAGAACTCATCTGAGTTCTGATGTTTTTGGAACAAAGCCTTTTCATATCTGTGCAAATCCTTTCTACTGGAAAATTGGTTACATAGACATCCAAAAGAGACAGGTTTGCAAAATTTGAAGGATTTGGAGTTTTCTTCTCATATTTGTACTCTTGCACTATAAGTGAAGCATTCTCTGATCATCTTCTCTCATCTTTGTCTTCTATATTTGGTTTATTAACCCCGGATCTAGATTCTTGTTACAACTCACAACACTATCTGACCACCTCTTCTACTAGGAAAGAAATAGGTCTGAATAAATATTTTGGGGCTTTGATAAAGATATCTTTTACATTCTACCAATCTGAGCAATAAATTTGTAATACAGCTTCTGTTAGAAACCTTTTAGCTGGTTGTTTATTGTTTCATTGTCCTCATGGATGAAACCATAGTTTGAAAACTCAAAACTCTGGAATATGATAGTTGTTTCAAAAAAATTTGAATCATGAGCTTGGAAAATTGGATAAATCCTGACGTGTTGAGTTGTACTTGTAAAAGTGAAGAATTGCTAGAATCATTAACATTCACAGGGTGCTCAATATCTTGAGATGTCTTGGTATTTTGTATTCAGATGTTACGGAAACATAGATCAGCACAAGAATAGTCAAAACAATAAAACTATTTGTTGTATGAAACTGGTGCCATGCTAGTGATATTTTCATGTCAGAACACCATCATTGCTGAACTAGCAATTTTCTAACAAGTTATAGCAAATGCATAGCTTATAATATCTATTATTTTCTTGCATTATAGTCTTGGAATCCCAAAGTGCTGAATATGTCAATCCATTTCTTTTAGCCGCCATGAGCAATCCCAAAGTGCTGAAAATGTCAATGCATGAAAAAGACAACCAAGCTTTTGTGTATATAGTTGACACTGAAAGTTATTAGAAAAAGGTCAATACAGGCTGTTACGCCCACAGGAAGTAATTTAATTTTGGAAGTGGCTGAAGAAAACATGAACCATAACTTCTAATATATAAAGCATTGTCAAAGATGCCATTGTTGGCATCCTTTTTCTTTTTTATGTTCATGAAGGTCAGTGCACCTACTCTTTTTTTCAGTCTTGATTCCAGGATGTCTTCCAATGGAGGTCGACCTACAATAAAAATAGCACATCCATGAAAAATTTACTTAATGAAATCCCTGAAAACCTTTAACAAAATCTAAAAATTTAAGTGTGACCAATATGCCTCACCCAAATAATTGAAGATTCACTTTATGACCCATTTCTGCCAATCATTATTATCAACACTTCAACAGTGACATCCTATGTCAATGTCATTTTCATTTAAATCTAGGTTTTTGATGCAAGGTTAGACAATGTGTTGGATTCTTAATCCATGTCAGGTTGTTTATACAAAATGACAAGTCAGATTTGTGTTAACCCCGGTTCAACAGGAACCCAACCAGGGGGCAACTGGATTCAAAATAAAGGACAAATCTGACTACTTAAATCACATCAATTACTATTTGAGGATCAACTGATTACTCCATAGGCTAACTGTGGCTTTAATGCATAATGGAATGTGGCACATGAATTTATTTCCTTAAATCATATCAATATAGTAAATTGTTTATGCCACCAATATTACATGTTTTAGGACTTGACAAAAGCAATCAATAACCAAAAGTAGAATTAGAAATAGGACTAGCAGGATAATGGAATCATGAATTACACAGGAGAAAATTTAAATATGGTTGCACCTGTTATTTGCAAACGGTATTTGGCCCAAACACTATAGATAGCATTTGCTATTGTAGCCACCTGTGAAACAAGCAAAGTCATTACACTCAAAAAACCAAATCCTCTCAGAAAAAGGAAAGAGCTAACATGCTTGGGGAAAAAAATAAATATTGAGAATATATGATTAATGAAAGGCTATGATATGATGTTAAGTTAGACCTCAAGGAAATGTTGAATAGATGTATATAACCTATCTCTCTCTTCCCCTCTCAACCCCCCCCCCCCCCTCTCCTCTTCATACAGTCCCATGAATTGTAGCATGCATAAGCAATGTCATATCCCACAGTGAATTAGAAATGTGGCATTCACGTGTAAGCTTAACTATAAATCATACAAATGACAAAATTTGGTGATGATGAGTTTATAAAAATAAATAATAGGAAGAAAGAATGCATAAAAGTTTATGCCATAGTTTGTCTTTTAATTATGTATGTGCTGGAGAGGTCAAGGAAATTGATATGGATTAGAGAAGTCGACTTATTATGAAAGTATGGGAACTATGTAGTGGATTGAAGAAGTCTTCATCATGTTCAAGCTGGTTTAAGGTCAACATCTCATGATAAGCATTAAGGCACTTCCATCACAGCATTTCATACTACAACATGTGTGCCAAAAATGACATATAAAATTTGATTCTGCTAACAGATTTTTTCCTTGGTACACAGGTGCTGGTAGTAGAAGTTTTTGTAGATGGCAGATTCAACAGGCAACTGCCTGTGTTTTTCCATCCCATTCTATCCCAATTTCACAATTAATACGTCTCCCTGATGTAATTTCAAGAATGCCAATGGGCTGGTACATAGCAATTCTCTTAACCACACAACATATTAGTTAATAAACCAGCTGGATCTGATCATAAACAAGGAAAATTTCAGGAGGCAAGAATCTTTCTGGCATTTATAGTTGAGTGTTCTTCCCTAAAGTGAATGCTCTGTTTCTTGTTAACCTCAAAGAACCCTTGGATGAATTTGCTTTATCTTCTAGGTTCAAAGCTAGCCTAAACAGCCTAATGCATACCAACCGAACCGCACTAGTATATGGTATGGAGGCCATATTGAGTGGTGATAAGCCGAACCAGCCCCTGTACACAAACCAACACCATAACATGATAGCACCAATATGAGGCCTGGTACCGATATGGTGAACCTTGATAAGCGGGATCCATTATTTACATATTTGAATATGTTGCAACCTGAATTTCCAGGAGAAGATCATGAATATTGCAATCTTCATCACATACACCTCTACTCACAGAGATTTTCTGGTGTTGCATTTTGATCCCTCCAATATTGAGTCTAGATCACCTAGGGAGCTAGAAATATGAAATCTCAGTGTTGATCAGAAAGGTAAAACATTTAAAATGCATTTTATATGGCCTTAACATGCGGGGATTGCAGGCTCTGTGGATATTTAAACCACCCTCATGAAGGTGGAGAGAATGTTCATAACCTTCAAGCATCAAGCATATAAGATGGAAGTTAGATGTATATTTCTTCCAGGTTTTCCAATGCAAGAATGAAGAACAAACTCTACAAAAGATATAAAGGATGATGCAGACAATGCAAAATCATAAGGCATTGACCTTCCTTGCAATCTTTGAATATGTAATTATGTATATGTCCTCTTTCTTATGGAAAACTTGTGATCAATGTTCAAGAAATGAAGTACATGTTTGCAAACTGAGAATACTATTGTCAAGTTGATTATTGATTCTAAATGTAGAAAGACTTACCGGCTCATACTTTGTGATGGCATAAATCCATCCAAGACCAACTTCTTCATACAATCTTCTAAATGCCTGCAAAAGTATACTCTAATCAGAAAGAACCTCCCTTGAGATTCATAATTCATAATTTTCTTATGTTTAAGCATATGATCACCAGAAGAGAGAAAGGGGCATTAACATCTGTCCTTGTTCAATGCATTCATGCTTATTCATATAAGGTGACATTTCCTTTTTTCAATATAATTGTATCATAGTCTGGTTGTAACCAATAGATATTTTGGATTAGCTCCAGTATGACCTTACAGAGAACAAGTATGAAAGACTGTTGAACAGTCTAGCAGTTGAATGTAAAATTGTCAATCTCATTTTCTAGGTTATCACTTTGCTGAATGGCAATGTAAGAGATCATATCTGATAACTTCGTATGATAAACTACAAGATTCTAGCCAACATAACCACCATAAATGAATTTGTTCCAAGAAGCAGCAACTTAAGGAGTAATGACAGTATGATGAAGGATGGATCAAGAATCAGCTGTTCTTATGGTGGTATCTAGAATGATTTTTCCCTCATATTTTTAATGTTATGAGCATTGAGTTCTAACCAAAGTGGTACAAAAGTTCAATTGACTATCACCTGTCATAATTTAGTTTCTTTAATGTCTAATCTCTTTTTATCTCATTTCTCTTTTCATTTGTATTCTTCTATCTTGTAGCTGTAGAAAATAAACACACTTCTTTTAGACAAATCATCAATTATCTTCTATTTAACGAGGCTTGGTAGCATTTATGAAGATCATCTGTAAGAACAAAACCATTTGCAATAAATAATTTCATTAAAGGTGCATTAGGAATGATCTGCTATACATCATGCTCTGTTTGACATTACATTGTTAAGATTCAAAAAAAGAGGCATTTAGACCACCTGTTTCAAGTCTATATAGCACACATGTGTATTTTCCAAAAAAAATAATTGATTTTTTTCAAGATAATCCTTTTCTGAGAAAAATGTCATCAAGAGAACTTAATTGGTAGAGTTATCAGTTTAATGGCTATGATTAAATATTTAGTCAAAAGTAGTAAAAGATATATACTATCTTTGGGTGACAAAATATTTTGTCAATATAGAATTCTCTCATATAAACCAGGCAGCAGTTTGCTTAAATTTCTTGTACATAGTCTAAAACGGTCACTTTCATTTCTTCATTTAAAGGAAATCAGACCAACTTCACAATGTTCATATTTGTAAGGGAGCTTAACTTGCACATAAAAAAAAAAAAAAAAACAGTGTTCCAGTTACAAATATGAATTCCTCAGTGATAAATTAAGGTGTTAGTGCAGAATGGGTTTTCCATACTTCAACATCCCTTACAACTGTTCCATCTGAAAGAATTGCATGGATTCTTCCCATCACCTAGAAGAGCAAGATAAACTTTGTCACAAAATAAATAATGAAACATAAATACAAAAAAAAAAAAAGATGAGTTTTTTTATGTATATTCTTGTATACAACTATGTGCATTGACTTTTCCCCAAACCACCATAAGAAAAAGGAATCAATAGTGTAAAAATAACTAAGTAATATATTGCACTTTTTAAAGATTGTGACCTACTAGATGGTTGTCGTGATCAACAAGTTAACAAAATCTTTTTTTTTTAGTGGCATCATGTATCAACTGACGAAAATGATTAACGCCATTAACTGAGGTTACGAATTTTGGACAACATAGACCAAATACAAAAACACCAATATATATATGTGAATGTTACAAAATCAAATGCCAATAGATCAGTGATTGGAAAAACCCATAACCACTGATAATACAAATTGAAATATCAGCACTTCCTCGTGTAAAAATCACCTAGTGTAAAAAGCTATCTATGATATAAATTGAAATATGAGCACTTCTTGGCCATAAGACCCTCAAAATTTTCAGGATAAAAGAAGATCTCTTTAGATTTTCAAGGAAGATAAGAAGAGATTCCTGATTGTAGAGCATATGTAGCAATAAACAAACCACCAGACAAAGCTTTCCAATCAAACACTCCACCAAATTTTCCTTTTTTCTGATGTTTATATGTCTCACTGTAAGATTAACGATGCTCTGTCACTTTAAATCTAGATTCTAGACAAGGAAAATCTTTGCTAAAATGTATATACAGATTGATATATTTAGTTGAAATTAGTCATTAAGACTGCACCAAATATATTCGTAGCCAATATGAGGTAAGTGATATGAGGAACTCTAAGTGGTCTGTTACCCAAGTTAATAGAAGTTACCATAGAAAAAGGCCTCATTCTCAAATTTGATAGCAACAGATCAACAAAGAATATATAAAATCATCCTCCACTGGCTACTAGTTGAAGTAGTCAAATCTAGCTCAAGGCTCATCAAGCCAGCTGTCAGAGTAATAGAATTAGAATTCCACTCAGCATAAGCCCATGTGTTATTTTAATAAGTTGCCACTACCCAGTTGCTTTGAAAACAAGCAATGGAATATACACCAACATGAGAAATGCACCTGGTGTAAGTCCATGAGTTATTTTAATTAGATGCCACTATCCAGTTGCTTTGAAAATACACAATGGAATATACACCAACATGAGGAATTGCACCCAAATGAATTATGCAGATCGTAAAAGAGCAACCATGATGTAGTTACTAACTAATACCAATTAATCATCACTTGAGTATAGTGATGGTGATTTCTATATAAAGGTATGTGTTCACAGTCCTAACATATAATTTGTGAATTCAAATAATGTCTTGAGTCTCTTGAGTCTTGACAATATAAATAAGAACATAAATAATATTACACCTAATCTAACAATATAACCAATTTTTATTTTTACATATTCAAAAATACAACATGGATCAGTCAACCTACAACACTAAGTGAGTCAAAGTCAACATAAGACGCAAGTAGAGAGATAACGCCAGCATCCAAGAATGCCCCATCTTTTCCCCTAAACAAGAAAAAAAAGCTTGCATGCAAACCCTTGGTGCATCACCATATCTAACAGTGAGATATGCATATGTATCATCTAAGAGACAGAGTTGCTTTCACTATATTTGTTAAATATCAATCAAAATATCATTGCAAATGGATCGTTCCTATCGATATACTTGAAATTATCAAAATATAAGTTAGCCTGAAAATACATCTGTAAATACAACATGATTAAATATGCTCACTGAATGATAATGAACTAATGACAGAGAACGTTTTAAGATTAAACACTAAGTTTAGCCATGGTAAACAAATATAAAGTAAGATTAAGACATATTACTAAAATTAACATAATGATAATATTCAATGTGTGGGACAAAAGGAATCCAGTGAGATAAGGACTTCAACTAGTGACAAGAAAAGGAAATAAAATGGACAATTTCAAATGAATCCAACATATATTGAATTTTTAATTATTACTTAATTTAGATTGACATGCATTTTCAGTAGAAGTCCCATATGGTTTCTTTTCCTTTTATTTTTAATTTTCTTTAATATTCTGGTCAAATTATCTGTAAGCATATGGAAAATCGGTGCAGCATAAAACAGAATATCAGTATGACATACAGTTTTATAGTCAAGGCCCTGGTTCTCCTCAGGGGAGTAATCCTTTGAGCTTATGTCAACAAATTTTATAGCTCCATAGAGTTTATTCCTCTCCTTAAGCATGTTTACCTGCAACAAACAAACTAAAAAATCAAAAAAACAAACCAATAAGCCTGTGACAGGGTCCACTTTGCCTAAGATGAAGCATAAGATGTCAGCACAGAAGATTAAGATTGTTTCGCAAGTCTCTTATATGTAATCATTTTTCTTGTATGAAAGCTCTTTGTTTAGAAGAACATAGACAAAGAAATTCATGGAGATCACCTGCTGGTGCAATATAGGGCATAAGCCTGTTATTTGTAAGTCATAAGGTGGTGTCTCTATCACTGAAATAGCAGTGGTTTGATAGGCAATTGTAAGGTCAGATTAGTAGAAAGAAAAATTTCTGTCAAGCATACAACTTTAACAAGGCTGACAGTTGGCAAGTTCACCAATATGTGTGTATGTGCACAGTAAGAATGTTAATTTATACTGTCTGCAATAGCAGGCTAGCACAAGTTTTCCTGAAGTCAACCGAGTTGTTATTGTCTATAAAAATAACTGTGGCGGCATTTATTAGCAGCAGAAGAAGAAATGGTTAGTTAATGTTTCAATATCTATATGTATAATGTTAAAGATATGATGTCCTTCTGTAGAAGAAATTGAATAAGGCAGACCTCACGCATACAAAGTGGGCAATCTCCATCATATAGCATTTTAATCTTCCATGGCATAGGTGTACCAGTGTCTTCCTTGGGTCGTGTCACTGTTTCCAACTTTGCTTCTGAATGAACACGACATCTGAAAGCTGAATGGAATTTATTGACCAAAGTAAATACCATAAAGACAGAGGAATATAACTTCATAGAAAAAAGGAGTTATAGAATTTTATTTTTCAATATAAGGATATGAAACAAGTGGTTGCAGTGATCAATGTTTCACATCCTTTTTTTTTCAAAAAATAAATGTGAGAGGATATTATTACACGTGATTATCACAAAATTCACATAGATTTGACCCTTCAATCAAAATCTCTACATCAGACAATGCATTATAAACATTGTATGACAAGCCACTTTACCATTGACATGTAAGTATGAAGTGTTCAAAATCAAGTTTCAATTTTTCCTACTGTTTTATCCTAATCCATAGAAGAATGATACAAAAACATCTATAACAGATCCATCAATTTATCATCTCATATTAACTGATGTAGTTAACTTTTGGGTTTTAGCAACATGATAAAGAGCCCTAGTATGATTCATGAAACTAAGCTTTAAAATTAAAATCAATGTCTTTACTTCTGTACTTTTAGGGAGACTAGGAATAAGGAAAGCAGGAGGTATCAAAACTAAAATCCCAAATGGCTTGGCATTCATCTCAATCTTAGAAAGATGTCCTTAGCGACCATACACTATTTAATCCTTGATTATAACAGTATTAGAAAATGTAATATAAGTAGCATAAACCTTTATATGTATACAGCACCATTGCTCTCCTCTAAGTAGCTGAGAACTTCTACCTAGGTTACCCACTCCATAAAAGCCTTTTGCCCCAACAATCCCTTCCCAGGCAACTCCCTAAAGTTTCCTTTTCCCCTAACAGAAACACTTTCAAACAGCTACACGACACCTGAACCCATTAGCCAAGTAACCGACCTTCTCCTTCTCCCGGTTAAGTGTGGACAACATGTTCGCAGAACCCCCTTAATTCCACCAATTGAACAATCAAAAGAAAGCTGTAGAAGATTTGTGATGAGCAACATGCTTGCAAGCATATCCCAGAACACGTATTGGAGTATCTCCTCCTCATCCATTTTTTTTCTTTATTTCTTTCTATTCTCGGTTTCTATTGTCAAATCATATTACCCAAGAAGCAAGTTAATTAACAGAAGAAGAAGCACAGTCATATCAAACCAAGAGTCGGTCACACAAAACGCAACAATGGAACAAAAAACATGAGCCGGATTTTGCTCATAAGAAAAAAAAAAAAAGTTGGATTTGATATGTGGTAAAACTTTTGCCACGCTAGCGAGATCAATTAGGCACAAAACAAAAGGAAATCTAGCCGTTCCAGCCTTGCACCCATACGTGCACGACATAAAAAGAGAAAAGGAGAGAATCAGAGGATCGTAATCAGTTACCACGAAGGGAGTGGGAAGGCCGGCATGATAATTTTGTGAACGGAGAGGTGGACGCGGAAGAAGCCGAGATTGGAGGACGGAGAGGCAGGCGAGGAAGAATTGCTCTGCACGCCATTTCTTTCTTTCTCTTTTTCTATCAGCGTTTTGGCAATTTGTTTCCCGGGAGATCTTCGTTTCTTTCGTAAAACAAGAGAAGCGGAGGGTCAGGCGTGGACGCAGAGTGGAGCATATATTCATCCGACGCTTGAGCGAACCCACGCCACGAGGGGGCGTAGAATGTAAGCGGCCACCGGCCTCTACAAGCTCCTGGTTCGGAGGGAACGAATTCGTGTCAAGCCAACGGCCTCTACAAGCTCCCGGTCCACGTTACGGACGCAGTTCACTTCGTAGCTTTTGTCCATCTGTTTTTTTTTTTTTTTGGGTGGTAATGTGAAAAAAACACTTTTAATCTGAGGATCGTTTTCTTAGTCAATTTTCGATGCTACAATGATGCGTGAGAAATCTTAAACACCCCCCCCCTCATAAAAATAAAATTAAAAATAAAAAAAGATGACTTGGATGATCTTTATTTTTTTTTATTTTTTTGATAAATCAAAAGAAAATGGAGATTAAATCTGGATGTAGCTACCAAACTGAATTTCAATCCTATCAAATTATATTTAATTCAGATTATAATTTTTTATGTATCTTTTTCTATTATTGGTGAGTACGTAACCTAATATTACTAAAATATCAGAATAGTACGCTCTTTTGTCATTCCAATCATGTATTTCAGGAAATTTTTGAATTGATGAATCCATCCATAAAAAACATGTCTTGGATCCATGATCGATCCGGGCAACTGCCTTGGCAGGAAAAATTATCCGTTTTATTTTTAATTCAATCATAAAAGAGACTTAATTCCATCCCCTCCGCTTAGTTCCCGGTCAACATTCGGAGTCGGATTCAGATGTAAGAGATCCGATCCGTTCGTATCCCGCCCTCTCCTTAAAAAAACCCTCATTTCTTTTTTACTTGCAGAGCTCCAGAGATGTCCTCCAATTCCATGGTGAAATCTTCTCTCCTCTCGTCTCTTTTTCGTCCAAGAAAAGCGCTAATCTTTTTTGTCCCCTCCCCTTTCAATTCCTCAGGAGTCCGCCTGTCCCTCTCTGGACGACTGCTTGAAGCTTCTGAGAGGAGAGCGGGACGAGCAGAAGCTCGCCGGTCTCCTTCTCGCCACTAAGTTCTGTCAGGGGGACGACAACGCCTCCATCCTCAAGGTTTATGATGCGGTCGGCCCTCGATTCCTCCACCGTCTTCTGCTCACTGGTAAATTTCTCAAATCTCTTATTTTTTCTCGTGACTTTATTTTTATTTCGTTGAGTGATTCGTTGATTTACCGATTCAATTAACGGAATGGGCAAAGGAACGGGGAATGCTAAGGGTGGCGAGGATCAGGAATCTTATTTGAGGCTCGCTGTTACAGTTCTTGCGGGGTTTTGTCGGGTAGCAGAGATTGCTTCGTCAGAGGGAATGATCTCTAAAGTTCCTCTTGCAGCGGAAATCATATCAAAATCGTAAGTTTATTTGATTTCTTCTCTTTTCTCAGCGGCAAAGTGATTATTTTGGGAAAAATGGTTCTGATATTTGAGGATTTTGACCTAAGTTGAGTGCTTAAATTTAGTTCATAAATATTGTGCTGTACAACTTGTAGTGCTAAACTTTTTGTCAAGATGAGTGGCCTAATGTATCATCCTTGGCTGTTATTATGATTAGAGTTATGCTTAAGTAGTGACTTTCCATTAGGTTTGTTTAGAATTTTTCAACTTTTTTCATAGTTCCATATCAACCTTTCTCTGTTCTTTCTTTTGTATGACTAGATTAGTAGACTGTAATATGTAAGAAAATATTTGCATGATTCTATAAGTTGCATCTTAAAAAATAAGTGTCATCAAGGTGGGTTTGTAAGATATGTTTATTCTAGTTAAAGGAATGCTTGACTTTATCTTCAAATGTGCATAACTTAAATGAATTTCTAAAAGAAAGGGTACAAGTTTGTTCAGGCAAGGAGCTTGCTTGAGCTTTTGCTAGCTCATTCATATTCCTGACAACTTTTCTTCAAGAGAAAGTATACAAAGATTAGCTTTCATTGCTTTGTACTATGGTGTAGGCATGTGGTGAACAAATAAACATGCTTTTAACAATTTATCTCTAGAATTTTAGGACCATAAATTAATATAGATATCTGTACTGATTGATGTTTAACATGTGCATTGTGTAATGTGAAGTAAAAACTGATCATACAGATGACCATTAGATAGGTATATTTACACATGTGAAAATAAGCTCAAATTTCATTGTTGAAACTAGAAAGAAGCATCGAATATTTTTACATTGTAATACATCAAATGTTTTGCCCGCACTCTGCTACCATCAAACGAAACCTGTATTTGTGGAAGAATTGCAAGAAGCTTAAGTAATGTGCTACTTCTAGCATCTGGTCCGATACAGAAATGGTTCTTTTTGTTGTTGCGGCTTCTGATTTACAAATCAGATGCTGCACACTTACATTACCTGGGGTGCTGGACACTTCATTTTTAGGTTTTGCCTGCACTCTGCTACCATCAAACGAAACTTGTATTTGTGGAAGAATTGCAAGAAGCTTAAGTAATGTGCTACTTCTAGCCTCTGGTCCGATACAGAAATGGTTCTTTTTGCTGTTGCAGCTTCTGATTTACAAATCAGATCCTGCACACTTACATTACCTGGGGTGCTGGACACTTCATTTTTGGGTTTTTGAAAGTGTCGATACTTTTGGACACTTGGTCATGACATGAACTGTCTATGCACTCCACCTTGAGGTATCTTTCTTACATTAGCAGGAAGTGTTCGACACTTGTCACCATGTTTTTCGGAGCACCGTGCAAAAGAGTTTTAGTTTCTTGTGTTGGACTGTAAAGGAAAGTGGTAGAATGCTTGTAACACAAAGTTATCACTTCTATTTATTAATTTATCTTAACACAAGCAACATAAAATATACCCAAAGAATACTTAAACAACTTAAGGAATATACGCCTAAAGAATCCTTAACATTTTATGTTGTGGATATGCATGTGTAAATATACGTGTATTTATGTAAATGTCTTTGTGTTATGCCCCCATGCTTAGATTTGGAGGCTGCTTTTTTGCCAGATGCTTGTGGGCACTTGGAAACGCAGCACCTGCTTTCCAAGTGCCCTTACTGATCAACACTCGGTGAAAAGGAAAACCAATAAGCAGGTTATCAAGAACCATCTTAAATAGAAATTAGGCTATTCCAAACAGTGAGATTAAGTGGATACAAACTTGTACGACTAATGTACACTTCAAGAGTAACCGGTGCATGCTAATATGTGATTATATGAGCTTAGATGGAAAGCATATCACATGCTATATGTTCTGTTGAAATTTTCAAATGCAATTTTCCCCCGTATTAGCTATTTAATTCGAATTTATATTTTGCTACCATAATTATACTCTTTATTTAATTAAACCTTTTCTGCTTACTACTTTGTATGGAAACTTGTTTGGCTTTTTATCCAGGTCAGACCCATCAATTTTTGAGGAATGCTATGAATATCTATTGTTGGTTGCAACAGCTTCAGAAAATGGTATCACAAAATTTTATGAGCCTAGAGTAATGGAAGTGCTAGCTCCACATATCTCTACTTTGACTGATGGTATTTACCAAAACTTATGTTTTGCTTCCCTTTTTTTTTGGTTGTGCTGGAAGGGCCTTGCAAAGGTCATATTATAGTGTTTTCTGTTGAGTTAAACATAATCATGGTTTTGTGAGAGTGATAATTAACTTATACAAATATGTGCTAGCTGGAGAAATATCTCTAAAAGTAAGTCTTTATACATTGACTCTGTCTTAGTTCTGTCGTCTACAAAGCAAAGCATTATGAAACTCAAGTACTTCATTATAAAACTCCCTTTAGTAACTTTGGCATATTTCATTGCTTCTTCTAGTACCTTTTCATATTTTTTTGGTTCTTTATAATTGATAGAATGCTAATGCAAGGGTCATGATGATAGATGGCTTTGGACATTCCTATGTGATGTTAGTTTTAGAGGCTAAACAAAGCTGCATGATTAGAGATTATGCAACCTGAGTTGATCTTTTTTTTCCTTTTTTTCTGAGAAGCAACTTGTACAAATCATGTGCTGATAGTTTACCATGTTTGTTTTATTACAACACTTTGACTTGTTATATTGGATATGATCTCATTGACAAATAGTTGGCTTAATAAATTCTTATTTAATTACTCTTAAATATGTCGCAATTTTTTTCTTAAATTTACTGAGTTGATAGATCACTTGATTTTAAAAATTTTTGGTGACTTATGACAACCTTAAAGCTTTGCTGTATGTTGTTTATCCATCAAGATGTTCAGAATTTTAGTGTTTTTTTCCGTTTATATTATTCTTTAATTTTTAACATTTTTCAACTTTTCCCTTATCATTTTTTGGATCTCAAAATTTTGCCCATAGTAAACTAATCATGACCATAAATTCATTATTTTGGATAGAAAGGAATTTGAAATTAGATCCAAATATTGCTTGGTGGTTAATTTTGCATTGATTTCATGGATATCATGACTGTCATGCATAATTTTGGCTTATTTTATGGCCTTCCTATCAAGAGGTCCATATTTTCTTAGCACATTTCTTATATTTTGGAAACAGATGAATTCTGTTGCTTTACTTGTTCCTGGTTTTTCTCTTGTTTGGTGTGTTATGTACTTAAAAGGATGATCTCAAGAAGATAAGTGAGGGAATAATGAAAATTGTATTAATTTCATTGTGGAACATTTTTGGTGTTATCTGTTTCATCTATTGATTAGGTTTGCTTGGCACAAGGGTGGAAAAGATTAAACTACTGGAATTATTGAATCAATCACTATATTGAAAAATGAATACAATAATCTAGAGATGTGAACTCATTAATGTGGACCATATGAAGTGAGGTCACACTTGTTTCGCCACTGGCAGTTTTCATTCTTGCACTATTTAGTTTAATATTGTTAATAGTTACATTTAGTTTAATACAATAATCTAGAGATGTGAACTTCATTAATGTGGACCATATGAAGTGAGGTCACACTTGTTTCGCCACTGGCAGTGCTCATTCTTGCACTATTTAGTTTAATATTGTTAATAGTTACATTGTTTGCACATAACTGCTATGATATTAGTACAGTATATATGGTCAAAGAAACTCATTGCTTGTAGTATTGAAACTATTGTATAAATGGTTGTATGTAGTGATGTCATCCTTTCTAACTCATAATGCTTATGCATTTGTTAGCTCATGTTTTATGAGAGGGCTTATTTCCTATTTGACTTTGTCATTCATAATGGATACTTATTTCTAAAACTAGCAAATAGTTGTTAAAGGAGAGCAAAGATGCTATATGTGATTGTTTTTAGTCAACTATGCATCCAACGATGGTTGACCTTGGTCATATGGTTCCATGATAGGTCCAAATACTAAATTTAAAGTTGCATGCAAATTTAGTCTGTAACATCAGCACTAGGTGCTAGATAAACTCTTTTTTTTTTGAGTGCTTTCCTTGTTGCTTGAATGGTGGCTAGCCCTACTTGACCTGATGCTTCTCTTTTGTATGCCATACAGTGAATAACTTTGCAGTTCTTAAAAAAATTTCTATTTCTGAAGGTTCTCGGTCATTGGAGCTTGCCATGCGACTGCTACAGTTGATTGTGAATAAGCTATCTGGGAACATGATGAATACTGAAAACCTAACAGGCATCTCATGCATGGTATGCATGATCGTATGCAAAGATTCTTTTTATCTGCTTAATTTTTTGAATGATCTTTAATTATGTTGTTTTTTATTAAATATTTATAAAATTCTATATCTGTAGTTGACAATTTGTTTTGTGATTCAGGTGGCTTCTATTGCCAAACAATTTGCTGTCCTGCAAAATGCTTTCAAATTTGATGCATTGCACCTACTCACTACTCTTTTGTCCTCAAATTACACTGTATGTTATTACAAGTGATCTTTTCAGATATAATTTGTAGATTATTCATTTAGAATTCATACTTCAGTTGTTACAACAAGCCATATCTGTTTTTTAGTTCTGTGATAACTCACTTTCTTTTTTACCTTGGAAATTAACATCTAGCTATTCAGATATGATAACTTTTGCATGTTAATGCAACTGGGATAAACTGTTAGACTGCTAGACTGCTTCAATTATTAGTGCACATCGTTGCATTTAGTGATTTGTATTTCTCATTTTGCTTTGGTGTAGAAGAATTAAGAAGTTGAGGAAAATAGAAAATGAAGATAATTTATTGTGTCATTTTGGCCTTTACTATTGCAGTAGTGATTCATGTTGCTAATTTGGTTCTATTATCGGATAATGGTAAACAAAATCAGAGAAAATCAAAGATATTCTCCATTTGGTGTGAACTTCTATTTGGGATATCATGCATTTGATTTTAACCTGCCTGGATCAAGGGGCCATCTGTCTATCTGTAAATATATTTGTTTTAAATGTTATTGTTGTTTTAATCAAGTGAGAGGCCTAAATCTAACTGCAAGCTGCTGCTCCTTGTTAGTTATCTTCTGAGATAGAAAGACTTCTTTTTTTGTTCATAATTTTTTCCTTGAAATGTATTACTAGGGTGCCTTGTCTTAATTTTTCATTTGAACACATAACTGCTTTGCTAATTGTTGTCATCCATCTCATATCAACTCAATTATCTTGCATATCTAATGCTGTCATATGACTGTCTAATTGTATTGCATTGGATTGTTATTTATGAAGCTACTTCATGATGCTCTAAGGTCGAAGGCAAGCAAAATTTGGGCAGCTCAAATACGTATTGGCGTTATGACGATTCTTCAAAACCGTGTTGGTATGTTATATGCCTAGCCTGAGCTCCATGTTCGGAATGAAACTTAATTAGCAGAGGAACAACTAATCTTTTTTTTTTTTTAAGCACAGGGACAACTATTCATTTGACATTACATTTTTTTTTAAAATGCGAAAAATTGTATGGTGTTTTTCAAAAAAACATAATTGAATGAATCTTTTAGTAATACGGAATTACTTACCTAAAGAAGGTTGTTTGGGTCATTTTGAATGTTCTGCTGAAAACCTTAAGTGCTTGTTCTTTTGTGGATAAATATCGTGGAAAAGTTGGTCCATTCCCGTGGATCAACTTATCATTGTTTTTATGCTTCTCTAGAAGGGAAGTTATTTTCCTATTGGTAGCATTTATCCAAGAAATTGGGAGAAAGTCTTACCCACCTAGAAGGTTGGTAAGTCATTTTCCCATTAGCTGAAAAAATAACTTTTTTATTTTGTTCATGAAGTACCCCTAACCATATAATATTATGATATAATATTATATCATATAATAATATGTTATTGTTATACTATATATTAATATACAATATAATATAGATTATATTATATTGTAATATTATATAATAATCTAATATAATATATTATTATAATAATATATTATATTAGATTATTATATAATATTACAATATAATATAATCTATATTATATTGTATATTAATATATATCATCTAATATAATATTATTTTATATAATAATGTTTATATAATAAAAGGTCCTATGGGAAATATGGATAGATCTTAGCAATTTACTGAGAAAGTAGTAGTGCAAAAGAACATGGATAATAGATATGGGAGCCATTTTCCAATGCATAAAAGAACATGGAAAAATTATTTTTTTGTCTAAATGTTGCTTGGGAAATACTAACTCAATAGAATATAGACTTGCAGGTAAGTTTTTTAAAAATGGGCCCTAAGAAGAAAAATTTCCAAAATGGAAGATCATAGGTCTAGTGAGCAATGATTTCTTTAACAAAACATATGAATAGAAATTGATTGTGGTGCATTGTTGGTCACTTGATATTATTTTCTGATGTGTAGTGTCTACTGAAAAGCTTCAGGCTCTTCTTCTGGCTGAGTCCATGATGTCCATAGTTGGTGAAAACTGGCTGCTGGAATGCAGTAAATTGAATGAGAATGATGCCCAGGATCCTTTGCCAGTTGACAAGTAAACACTACTTATGGTTTCTTGAGCAGACCTTTTGCAGTGGTTACTTAACTACTTAATAGTTTACTATTTTGACTTGTTTATAGGTTTCTGTTACTTGTACTTGAGTCTTCAAGGATTGAAGTTGCTGTTCTTCTCAATGAACTTGCCTACTTGAAATATGAAGCTTCTGAAAGTTCTTCAAATACTGGTGAAACCATTGTCCAGAAGCAGAGAAATCTGGCTATATCATTTTCATTGATAGAGAAGATCATTAAACTAATTTCAAATGTTTGTGGGGCAGAAGGTATATTTATAAAGAATTTTTATCAATCTTATTGACCATATTGTGGCTTTCTTTTATTATTGTCAAAAGCGCAATTATGTTCTATAAATTGGGGTTTGTTGGTGACATAATCCCTGTAGTTCAATTGGTCAATTATGACTTAATACATGTCTTGTACCTTATTATTATTTTCTTTTAAAACTGAGCCTCAGGCCACATATGTGTTCGTGTCCTTGTATAAAAGCACCTTTGTATTGAAATGGTTCCAGTTATCTGGTGTAGTAGCCGAAGCATTTCTCATGTTTCATCATGTAACTAGTAACAAATGATTTTAATTTGGCCATGTATTATCCAGTTTTGGGTAAAATATTGCAATTTATTTCATGAAAACATAAATTTATTTATGTTGTTTTAAAGGACCATTAGTTTAACACAATGATGTGTTAAAGAAGATTTACGTGATCATGGTTTGCTGTATTCTTCATTCACGCCCATTATCTTATACACACATATTGTAACAAGCATTCTCTTCAGCATGAAATACTTTAACTTGCAATACTCTTTAATTATGTGTTCACAAGTATGTAGTTTATCTTTTCTTGACTTTTGACTAGCGAGGTAAATGCAGTTACAGTCTTACATTGAGATTTACATAGGGATCTTGGTACCATCCCGAACCGCCTGGTTCGGGGCGTATCGTACCGTGCCAACCAAGAGCCGGTACGATTCATCGATAAAAAACGGTCCAAAGTACCAAACCGTTGAAAAAAATTAAAAAAAAAAATCTATACCATACCGATACGATATGGTACCGTATCGGTGCATACCTCCAGGTTCGTACCCGATTTAGATCAAACAATTTTGTCTTAGAGTGGGAGTTTTTTTTTAAATTTTATGGGCCTGGTATGGTACGGTACCGTACCATACCGGTCATCGACCGGTATGGGGCTTGGTACCAGTTCGGTATTCCTTGGATTTACATATTGTTCGACGGTGTTTTTGCACCAGATTCCTCAAGGTAATGATAAACAAATCTTGCATTGCACTTTTATACTTACATAGGCACTACTACTAGTTTGTCATGAGTTATACTTTCACCAAGCAATATGATGATACATACATAACTTTTTAATTTTTTTTAAGTTATCTTATTTTTGTTTAATCTTTGTTGATAGCTTTAGCACATAACTCCAGAGGTCCCAAAACAATGTAGTCTCATACTTCCATAGGAATTAGCTTGTCATCTTTTATATTTTTACCAAAAAATATGATGATATATATTAACTTTTTAAATTTTTCAAAGATCTCTTTATTTTTATTTAATCTTTCTTGATAGTTTTAGTGCATAACCCAAAGCTAAAAAGTCAAAGATTCCAAATTTTACAATACGCTATGAATGGTGTCTCGGTGTCTTCCATATTTTTCTCGGCATTTTTTTAATTATTCTGGGTTTTTTTTGGGTAAATCACCAAAACTTCCAATGCCTAAACTCAGTTTGGTTGAGGTTGACCGGAACAAGGTTTTGAACATTAAATGTCATTCCTATTATATATGGTATGTTGGTTGAGTGGGTGATAGAGTGCTGTCAAGTATATGCTTGCTTTTCAGATTTTGGTAAGTAAATAGAAAGGTAAAATAAACTAAGAGTAAATTACAAAAACCTCCTTGAGGTTTGTGCTTATTACACTTACACTAATTAATTTAAAAACCCTTCGATTTCACCCATCATTTTTGATGCCGTAACTGAAGCCGTTTCCAGAATGTTGAATGACCAAAATGGACATATGTTTTAAGGTGGTAAGGGCCTAGTCGATCCTTTGCCCTTTTTCCCATCTTTTTTTCCCCTTTTCTCCTAAGATTAGGGTTTGTCAATTACAAGGGCCACCACTTTTGTTTGATCAATCTCGCAGAATCGCTGTCGTGCTGTCTTTTTCAGAGAAAGCCGGTGCTCTCTTTTTCAGAGAAAGCCGGTGCTCTCTTTTTCAGAGAAAGCCGGTGCTCTCTTTTTCAGAGAAAGCCGCTGCAACTGAGACAGCATGGATGGATTAAGACAACCAAATAGATCATTAATATCTGATTTTTGAGAGATGGTGGCAGCAAAGGTTTTAAATCTCGTGGAATAGGGCTGTATTGATTTTTTCATGAAATCCCATCTCGTCCTGACACTCGGGATAGGGGATGTCCCAAAGTATCCTGATTGGGATACTAAGATACTGGCGAGACGTCTTGTCCCAACACATGAGATGGTACCCCGTCCTGGTATTCCACGGGACGTCCCGTCGGGATCTGAATCCTTGGTGGCAGCAACAGCAGTAGCTAGGGAGTTTAGGGTCCAGTTGGCCTAAGGCGAGGTGGTGCTCGAGATCTCATCAATCAACTTCTGCTGGTACCCTTCAAGCTCGAGCAAATCTAGGTTGAAACTCAAATCCCTGGTGCTCAGTGATGCCTTGAGCCAACTGCTCGGCAATTGCAAGGAGGGTGTCGCCAAGCTGGCTGGTTCATCTAGGTCATCGCTGCACCCAAACCTGATGAAGCTGATGGTAAATGACTGACTTGTCTGCTAGATCATCATCAAAGCTGTTGCCATATCCAACAATGACAACCTTGGTGATGACAACTTCATGAAGGAGACACCATCCCGGCAACAGAGACAGTAGAGGGGAGGGGTTGATAGAGCGTATCTCCTCGGGCTTGTACGCAAAGAAGCAAACACAACGGTTGCAACTGTCTTGTCCTTCTAGAGGTGGGTTCAGTATTGGTCCGGATGGAGCCAATTCTCGAATACCTTGTGGGCATACTTATAGGTGTCCCCATTCCAGCACGACCCTTTTCGGAACTCTAGACAGGGGATGCAGCCCTAGAAGTACTTGGTCATGGCACCAGGCATTCTCCTTGGGTGAACGAAGGGGATAGGCCTTGGAGCAAGGTTTGACCTTGAAGGCATACATCTGGAACTTGTTCGTACCACGGATCCATTATTGATATTGGAGAGGGTGATGTCCAGAGAGTTTCTTTTCGCCGGACTTTGTCTCCTCTTCTTTTGCTCCTTTGGGGGATGAAATCCGAGGGCAAGAGGCTTTGAGTATAACTTCGAGGGATCGGGTGGTCGAGGTGAAGTGGCAGGTGATGACATCACCTAGGTGGTTCCCGATAGCATTGGTGGCATCGACATCAGCGGTGGCATCCATGAGCATCTTGACGATTCTTAGGGAGAATGAGGAGTTGCCGAAGGTAGCACAGTGGAGGGGGTGGTGCCATTGGAGGGCGAGCAACAGGAGGCCCCTGTGGGGTGGGTGGAGAGGATGCAGGCAACCGTGGCGGGGCTACCATAGAGGGTGGCAATCATGAGTGGGGTGCGCTACTTGAAGTCCATGGTCCATCGACTGGGGGAGCGACAATACTAGGGGGTTAGGCAGTTGAGGGGGAGGCCATCATTCTCGACAACATGCTTGAAGGCAAAAAAGTCATCGAAGGCTGAGAACTCAAGGAGGGAGACTGGGAAAGCCATGATTGAGAGGACAATAATGATGCACAAGAGCTAGAGAGCGAGAGTACATCCTCTTTTAAGGAGAAGAGTGGAGCTGCCTATCGTAGCTAGAGAGGGGAGTCGGAGAAGAGGGCTTTTTTTCATTGAAGGCCATTTTGGTCATTCCAGAAAAATTAAATGATGTGGCATGAGGATCCCATTTGGGACTAATGGACTGCTTAATGACATGGGTTAAATTGTAGGCTTAAAGCAAATATTAAGGTTGTAAGTGTAGTTTTTTCAAAACATTAGGTGTACCTGTAATTTTGACCTACTCTCAAGGTGTTTTTTGTAATTTACCCTAAATCTAATATATCTATTGCATTTATGCATGCATGCATGCATGTGTTATGGGTGGGTCGTTGCTTGCATCAATGTAAGTTATTATGCTTAATTATGCTTTAGCACTTGATTTTTTTTATAAAATAGAGTATTCAAGCAACAATTCTGGCATGAATACATCCTAGATAATCAAAGAGGATAATATCATGGAACTGAGCAGGGGCATCCCTCATATGAGATCATAAAACATAACTGGAATGGTTAGCGATATAGGAGGCCACCCTATCAGCCGCAGAATTGGCCTTCCGATAGATATGCCATACAATAACAGCTGCACATCCCTGCAAAAGAAGAACAATATCACGAATAATAAGGTGTGCAGGCGTAAATCTCAATGCCTAACGAATCTAGGATACTACCGTAGCTGAATCTCCCTCGATAATCATCCGGTTCAAATGTAAGATCCTTTGGGCGTATCGAATCCTAGCCCAAGCAACCTGAAGCTCTGCCCCAGGGACCGTCGAGTCATGAAGATGGCACCCACCAGCAGCAAGAATACCGAGTCCATAATCACGGATGACAAAGGTGGCACCCCCTATCTATCCTTGACACTTCCATCAAAATTGACTATGAAGAAACTCGGAGAAGGGGGTTCCCAAGATATAAAAACCTAGCGGGGAGCTCGAAGAGCGAAAGCAGAACCCCAGGTCTCCGTAGACGTCGCAGTCAACCTATGATATTCCTCAGCATGGGCCCGAGCTCTTTCAACAATTATCCTAGTTGGGCATCTGGCAGAGCTAAAGACCATGGCATTCCAGGTGAGCCAAATGTGGTAAGCAATATAAGCCAAAAAAGTAGCGGAAGGGAGAAGAGTACCGGAATAGAGCAAGTCCAGGAATCTATCCACCCGGTCCTCAGCATGCATAAATAGCTCATCGGATCTGGCCATTATCCAAACCTGCCAAGCCCTCGGGCAAAAAAACAGAGCATGCAACAGAGTCTCACCATCTATCCTGCAGGCTGGGCAAAAAGAGGGCAAGTTGGGTCCTCTCGTAATAAGGAAAGATCTAGTAGGGAGGCGGCGCCAAGCAACTTTCCACAGAAAGAGAGATTCTAGGATGGACAGAAAGCGACCATATCCAACCAATATCGAGAGTCCTATGAGTCTCTAGGCAAAAGATAGACATCAAGTCAGACATCTAGGCTCTAGGAATGGTAGAGTGCCTTCAAACCCTAACATCCGGACAAGGATGAACATGTAGCATAATAGATAAAACCCTCTGACCAAGGATATCCCCAAAAATCCGAGTAACCGTCGAAGGATCCTATTAAGAATAATCCTGTGTGAAAAGATCTGAGATAGATAAGGTGTCCGGAATATCTATGGAGATAAAAGTGGGCCAACGGGCTAAAGGAGCAATGAGGATATACTTTTCATGCCATATCGAGGTTGCATAACATAATGCTTTCATATGTCCAATGAATGTGGTTAAGCACAGATGATGAACATTCATGCACAACTATGTCGGACGGAAACACAGGAAACAGCTTCAAAGATATGTCTGGAAAACATGTGTCTCAGTAGTTCCTGTAATCATTCTATCCCTCTGTGCTCTTTTGCTGATAGATTTTACCCTTAGCCATGTTCACATGATATATGTATTAAAACTTGCTTTTTTTATTTATTCAGTTGAATTCTTTAGGGAATATTCTTCCAGGAATCCTTAAAAGTATAATTTTTTTTGCAGGTCACCCTATCAGTGAAAGCACCTTAATGAAGGCAATTGCTGGACTCAATGAGACAATAAATTTAGTATTTGATTTTTTACAAGATTCCAAGGTAATTATTTTGACCTTGCTAGACATTTTTGACATTATAGGATAATTTCTAAATTGGTTGTTCCATTTTAGGATCACGGACAGAGAAAAGGAGATGATCTTTTAGCTGCAGTACGAATAATTGGAAGGTGTGATAGACTTGCTATGTGATCCACTAATTCCATCTGGCGGCTTAAACATTTGGACTGTTCAACTAGACATGCATATTTCCAGTCACTTCAGTTTCAGCTTTTGGATGAATAATATAACCGTTAAAAAAAAAATCTCCTTAAAAACTCAAATTTTTAGTTATTTATTCTGCTGTTGTTCAGAGGTTGTTATCTTCGGTGAGTGGTATAGTTTAAGCAGTCATAAACAGAATGCATGTTAAACATACAATTTCCTCTTTATAGCAATATCCAGGTAAGTCTCGTAGGGTTCCTTTTCTTGAAAATGCATGCTATAATTCAAACCCTATTTTGAAATTCTCCATCGTTGCTATTTGCTTACGGCTGCTTTATTTGTGTACACTGATTTCTGTGTTGTGGATCTTGTGATCATCCTGTTTTGAACTTATTTTGGTTGGGGTGTTTTTTTCCCCTTTACTGATCTGTACTTATGTGCCCGTGTTTAATCTTACATTGCACCAGACATTTTATATATTGCGGGCTATTTCTTCAATGGAATTGGATATTAAGTTCCTTTATGTATTAATCTCTGTCATAAAAAACGACTTTAGAATTGTGAAATAGGTTTCTGATAATCATATCCATTCCAGTTATCTTGCAGAAACACCATTTGCATGCAAGGAAAAGACTCAAGATCTCTTAGGATATATTCTCTCAATTGAAGGTGAAGATGAATCAAGGTTTCGCACACTCTCTCTGCCTATAATGTGGTTGAACAATGGCTAACATTTTTTTTTCCTATTAAGTAATTCAATGCTAATGGTTCCTTTTCATTGCTACTAAACGACAGCCCCTTTTACTCTGTCTGCTTCTTGCTTCCAATGTTGTGTCAAATAACCATGGAGGTTGATGGATGCAAGGCCTTGGCTTCATTTGAAGGACATATCACTGTAAGCTTGTCTATACCATACACAAGTTTTAATAATTCTATGCACATTTATATTGATAAAATTTGAAATTTTATTTTTCTCTGTACGGTGACCTCGTATGAGCCAAGACAACATGCAAGTAACCTTTGTTATACTTTAGTTTATCTGTTCTTTTTGTATTTTTTTAATGTCATTACTGCAAGGTGGCTCGGTTGTGATTTTGGAACTTATTGATAAAGTTATTTGTTTGTACAGATGATATTCTGGTTATATATGAATCATTCTGTGCGTGGATCGTTATCTTCTTAGCCAATGTTTGTTCTTACCTTTTGAGCTGTCAGAAATGCTTGTTGTTATTAATGTAGGATTTGGTTGAAAAGGACAATGATTATCATTATAAAATTTCTACCCTCTGTTTTTTTTTATGTGATGTTCAATGATCTGTGCTCTGTAAAGTGTATACCTTTTCAGAGTTTTTTGCAGAGTGCAGACAATATTGAGTTTTTATAAGCAAGAATGTCTTGCAGATATTATATGTTTGCACTAACGTGCCATTCATAACATCCATCCACAATTAAGTGCCTGAATATGCAATAAAGATTGTCATATTAGTTACTAAACATGAACTTAAAAATGAGCATGATATTGTAGATTTGTGGAATTGGGTATATGGATTTCCTTATGATTGCATAATATTATATAAAAACAGTGCATATGTGGTGTATTATGTTTGTTTATACTTTATAGTATAAACATGAACTTAAAAATGAGCATGATATTGTAGATTTGTGGAATTGGGTATATGGATTCCCTTATGATTGCATAATATTATATAAAAACAGTGCATATGTGGTGTATCATGTTTGTTTTTACTTTATAGTGTAGTATGTAATATCATTCAAATATCTTGCTCTACCTTGATGTATCCATACAATGGTCATGCATGGTATATCGTATATGTTCTTCAAAGATAGCCACATTTCTTTATTGATTTATTAGTAAAAGCTCTACATGTTATCATACTAATATCTAATTCATTTATGTGCCTACCATTATAAACTTGGGAAATGCATGGCATCATAGAATATAATTCGTTAATATAATCATTTGTGAAGAAAACAACTACTGATTCTGGCTTAGCAGGTGGTAGAATGCCTAGTGAAAATGATTGAAAGATACGGAATGACAACAGAGGATCATGGTCCAATATTCCTGGCATCTGATACAATCCTGAACTTTCTACTAAATGTAAGTCTTTCAAACAGTCCTGATTTTTATCTGGGGGTTTGTAATAATTACAATGTCACATATTCTCTGTTATGATTTATAACAAAGATTTTTTTTTTTTGGATACAGAGAAATGAACTTCAAGTTAAACTGGAGGATTCTCAATTCGTCCATCTTTTAAAAGCATTAGCCTTGTGGACTGGTACTTCTCGTTCCTGTTTTCTGGCTTCACAAGACCAGTGGAACCAAAAAGTAGTTAGAAATGAGAAGTTGCTCAAGTGCTGCATTGATTTGCCAAACCATTCTTGAGAAGCAAAGATAAAACCCTTAATCTACAAGCATTAAATTTCATCCATATGGTCAGGTTTACAAATCAAAGTATGATTCTAGATGCTTATGAAGATCATGAGATCAGATTTTAAATAGAAGCTAATTCTATGTTTAAAATTGTGGTGAAACTTCAATACAGGTTTGGGCCAGAGAAGTGCTTTCTATGAAGCTAAGAAGGCTTGTTGATAACCTGGAAACTTACCCAATTGGTTAAGCAGTTTAATCTCCAGGGATCCATCCTTGAGGTTTACCCTGAACTTGTAGAAAGTAATAATGAATAGAAAAGCTGAGGATTCAGAAGTAAAAATAGAAACATATGCACCAAAGTACCAAGCCACATTCACCTGCATGAGGATCATGAGGATAGCTTTGTGATTCTACATTGCCATTTCATCATATTATCGCATCTGATGTATCTGGAGATTTCCATCTCCGCTGATGTAGCTTGTAACCATCAGTTTGAGCCACATCTTAGATTGTTATGACCTTTGTTTCTTGAATGTCTAGTTGAATGAGGTTGTTGGCCATCATTTATAGCCATAACTGTGACCAATAGACCTTCTCATCTATTAGAAACTGTTGCAATCACACTGAAGTGTAATCATCTGTACGTCTTGAGGATTTATTGAAGTACTTCTTAAAGAAAGTCTTCACAGGAAAAATATGCTGCCGTTGATCCCTGATGTGTGCTATGTTGGTATTTACAAGAGGATTAAGAAAATACACTTGCCCCATTTGTGCTTATGTGAATATTTTAACAACACTAGGATGTTGACTGGCTTTCTTCTAATAATTTATTTATCAATGTAACAGCTGTAAGCCTGTAACTGTCTTTAAAGTTGTCACAAGTAGCCTAATTGAAATGGTGGCTGATTATATTTTAACAAGCAATTAGCATGAAGATTTCTGCTTTTGATGTTGAAAATTGCATATTCTTGCAAATTGGCTTAAATTTGGAACTTGAATTTATTTTCTTCTTTTTTCCCTCTTCAACTGACACTATACACTAACAATATTTTCTATCCTTCCCAAACATAACCACAGAGAGTCGAAATGATCCATTCATTGACATGATAGCTTCAAGCATCTGCGCTTTGGTTTTTGACTTAACATCGGAGGAATCTCTTTTAAACAGTCCCGGATTTGACGGAAATTGCATCGATATTTTATCTCGCCTCCTTGTCAGAAGTTTGAATAAGGTTGTCCTTATTCCTTTGCGAGTTTTTTTATTTTATATCTTGATGTTTAGCCAGTGTTAGCAACCACTTATATATCCTACTCAATGCAATCAGGGGGAGACAAGCAACCATGCAGAGGACCAACTAGACCTCCACCAGATAATTACTGCAGGTTCGTGTAAGCTGTTGTCTTTGCCTATTTGGTGGATTTCTTTTTCAAAAATTACAAATCCATATTTTCTGTTATATCGAGTGTTGGAAGCCAACCAATCTAGGACCGAGCAAATCCAAGATTTTCAGTTGGATTGTCCTGGAAAAATATAAAATCAGGCCTGTAGGCCACCCATCTCTGAACCTGGTTACCATAGAGCCTTTTTTACCAGACTCAAAACATTGAACTAGTTATAACTGTGTCAATGGGGGATGCCCATCTCTCTTGATTTTTCTTGTCATCCTATGAGACATGGGTTTTTCGTGTGGTACTTATCTATTCCATTGTAAGAATCCATTACTACTGTTAATACATAAAAATATCTTGGGAAATTAGCAGGCACCTGGTTGAAACCAACAGTTGGGTTTTTTCTGTTTTTTGGTTAAATATATTTTAACTGAAGTCAACCTGCATTCTTGTGTGAATTGATGGTTGCTATGTGACGCATGCTCCTACTATGTACCCGTCCAACTTGGCCATGGTGACCACTGCCACTCTGTTTCTGCTCTCTTCCATCTCTCCCATGTCTCTCCCTCTAACCCCGCTTCCTGCCTCCACCTTGTGCAGTTTTGCTACTTGATCGATCTGCCATTGCTGCCAATGCACTTGGATGGGGCACTGATGTTCTCCTGTTCTGCTTAACCATGACACTGATTTGTTGCTAGTCTGCTGCACCACTGTTTTAAAGTTTAAACATTATTGTATTGCTGTAAGTGTACTCCACTGCTTTATTGATCCGTTGTCACTGCACCACCAATGTTCTGGTCCACCACCATGGTGTTATTCTTACTTGGCTTTTGCATATCGGCCGGTACACTCCCGTTGGGCTGCCTTTTTTTCTAAATTCAGCCTCATCTCTCCTCCGTCTCTAGCAGGACCTTCTGCTAAGGTTGGCCTTTCTGATCTCAAACTCTCTCAAAACTGGTTGGTAGCACCGGCAGGGGCAAGGAATGAATGGTATTGGATCCCACTCCATGTCTTCTCTCTCTACCCTGTCCTCTCGTTCGACACCTAAGCCCCCTTGTCCGCCACTATATCTGGACAGCAGCAACTATCCTTCAGCAAGGCTCCTGCCTGCATCTGTGCTAATGTGTGCACTTGTGCACACATTATGACCCTTCTCCACAGGACACCGATTGTGAGATGGATGTGAACTTTGTTCTCTTCTAACAGCAAAATACCTCTTGACTTCCACATATGTCCGTCATTGCACTGCATATCTAACATCAATGCCAGAAATAATTGGCCGTGCTTTGCCCACCCTGCTGTCTATTTTGTATTGGACAACCAGTATCATGATCCTAGAAGGATGCATGGGTCTCAGGTCGAGTGCATATGTGGCTGATGGAGAATTTGGTCATTCCTTTACCATCATAGCCTTTGTTATTTGACTCATTGTTCATCTTGGTGCAGACTGGGTTTGACAGAGATTCTGCATTGAATGGGTTTTGCTTGTAATCCATTGAGATATTAGTTCAAATAATATAATTGTATTATAGTTTTTTTTTTTTTTTTGTTCCCTTGCAGGGTACCATCGGTGGGCTGATCGGTTCCCACATGTTAGAAATACTTTTGAGCATGCAATGAACGCTGGAAAGTTTTGATACGGTTTCGCTTTGAGAGATCCATGGGGCTTATCAGAAGAGGATAAATTTCATAGCCACTCTTTCAACCTATTGTGCTGGAAAATGTACGTTTTTCAGATGTTGATGCAGAGGAAAACTATCATGCTTGTCATTGTGCATGACTCTGGTCATTTCCTGAGGCTCCCGTGGAGTTCCAATGGCTCCTGATGGCAATTTTAGCAGCAGTGAGAAAGTCATGCTTGTTGGCTGCCCGTGCCTGCTTGTTTGAGGTTGCTGTATTCTATATATCGAGGCTGACCGACATCAGTCATCTTTTACAGTGTACTTCAATATCTAAACGCAGCTAATGTAGCACAAAAGCTAAACATACACTGCTAAACATGTAGGCATATCTGCGGAAAATTGTTTGACTGGTGGATCTGTGCTTTGGCAGTATCTGTAACAATTACAGCTAATCGTATGAATAAGGTAAATCACAGCCTTTTAATAGTAATGATTATTTAATGCCATGCAGGATGACCGTAACAGGTGCTTATAGATTGTCACGTTGTTGCCTGTTACCGTTGTTTACTTGTTTCGTGATGGGAACGAGGGATCTTGCACCAATAAATTGGATTGTTGCTGCTCGTCTTTTATTCAAATTTGTCGACCATAACAAACCATGGCATTCAAGCAATAATCATAGCTTTGAGGCATTTTTCTCTAACTTTGGGAGGTAATGTCAGATGATCAATTGGCTTGACTTCTAGGATTTTTGAGACGTCTCTTATGAACTGGGTGAGGGTGAAGGTGGATTGGATAATATTTAATTTTATATTTTAAGTATAGATAGAAATTTAAGTAGTCAATTAATATTATGTACTCATGTATAATATATAAAGATAGCTAATTATTTAATTTATATTTAAATATATGTTTAAATTTATTTGTAATTTTATTTAAGTTTATATAATATTTATAATTATTTAAAAAATGATGGTCATTTTGATATGTTATTAATTTGTTTTATCTTTCATTTTGTAATAATTTTGATTATGGAACTATAAAGTTTAATTATTTGATTTATATTTATTTTATATTTGTTTAGAATAAATATAAATATGAATCTTTGCATCCAATTAATATATATTTATTTATCAAAAAAAATATTTATAAAATAAAATAAAAATAGATGCCAATATTATCCATATTTAATCTTGTTTTAACTCTATAGCTGTCTATATCATGATAAACACTATCATATCAAAAATTGTTGGTTGACACAAAACGGCATTGATAATTTTTTTTAATTGTTTTTGGTGCAGCTTGTGCTACATCTGCATTCTAGAAGTATTTAACATCAGCCTTCAATTGCCTATTTGCTAATAATGCATGATTCTTTTTGGGAGGGGGGAGGTCATGTTAACAAAATGCAGATGTTTCTATTTTATTTGTTTGATTTGAACCTTCTCTGTGTTTAATCATGGATCTGAATATTTTTCTCTCTTTAGTCCTTATTTCTTGTTCCTTTTTCGAATATGTGAACCCACTTATATAGATGAGGGGTGGAAATTATATACGATGATGGGCGATGGTGAATATTGTTGATTATGATTAAGGGTGAAAACGAGTCAGGTGGTTATGAGTGGCCATGACTTGATCCAGTTTTTTGATCAAAATTCTAATATTAGTTCTAGATCTAATTTACTAGAAAATCGAATCGGATTCATGGACAAAGTTTTCAAATCAACGAGTCATTCGGTTTAGATCGGGTACCTGAATAATTTAATTTTAATTTAAAAAATTTTAGATCCAGATATGATCTAAATCAAATAACGATAACTATATTTTAATTATTACATAACCAATTATTATTAATCACAAAATATATAATAAATAATATTATTCTGAAAATAAATTAAGATATAAAAAATAATTATATTTTTATTTTTATATTAAAAATAGTTTTATTCAAATTTCTAAATTATAATTTAAAGGTGCAAATATGTTTGATCCTAATAATATTAGCAAGTTCAAATCAGGTCCAAATATAATAAATTTAGATCCGATCGAAAATAGAATGAATCAAATTTTAAGATCCGATCTAGATCTACGGGTCTTTAAAATTATTAGATCGGATCTAAACGAGTCAGGTCATGAATCAATCTAATTCATTTGCAATTTTAATTATGATAGTTACATGGAGATTCTTGATAAAGATGGACGGTGATAGAGACTATTGATAATAATAGGTGATGGACGGTGGTAAAGATTATTGATGATGACAGATGGTGACAGAGATTGTTAAGGTTGGCATATTGCTAGAAATAGTGGCTAGTGGTTGATCTGATCGGTAATAATAGGAGGTATTACGGGAATTTTTACTGGTGAGAAGACATGGATATTGAAGGCTGTGGTGAGTGGTGGTGAACGTTGACGGCGGTGATGGATGGTGAGGTTTGCTAGGATGGTGGTGAGCAATGGGTTTGCGGATATTGATGGGCAGTGCTAATAGCGAGAGAAAAAGAGGGCTTTTTTTTTTTTTTTTTTTTTTTGCCTTTCTTATATTCGAAGTTCTTTTTCCTTTTTTCCTTCATAATCTTGTTTCATATACGCTGTGCCTTTTATCCCTTTCCCAGGCAGCCAACATTGCGGGGGCATTTTAGGTTAGGAAAAGGGAAAATGGTCATTTTTACGGATACAAAAAACCCTAGAGTTAATATTGCCAAAAGTGAAAATAGATGGACGTTTATACAAAATACCCATTTATATTTCAAATTACATGATTCATCTCCTTAAGATAACGCCTAGCAGTACATTGGTCAGGGTTGTTAATGGACCAGGCTGGCTCAAATTAGCGAAAGACCTGACATGCAAAGAGGTATGCCTGGGCTCGGGTTTTCGGCAATGGGTTGGGCTTAGACTTGGAAGTGCAATCTCAAATTCTTTGATCTGCGTCGTGCTCAAGCCCAAGATTTTAAACTTGGAGAAGTTTTTGTACACCAGGGCCGGTGCGGAAAAAAATCACTACCAAATATATTTGGACCATATAAGCTTCATTTTTAATATGCATTTAATATCTATAATTTTATCTTTTCGTTGAAAATTTTGAATGATAAAAATAATCTTTCTTTTATAAAAAAATTATGATATCCTGTGATCGGATTATGACATCCATAGCCGGGTTATGACATCCCGTGGCTAAATTGTAAATAGGATGTCATAATACTATTCATAGGATATTATAAAGTTGAAAAAAATTTTCATCATTAAATTTTTTTTTTTATTTTTTAATAACAAAAAAATTTCTCAACCTTATAACATCTTGTGAACAGGATTATAGCATCTTGTTTATAAATTTGACCATAGGTTATCATAAAGAGGGACATTTTTGTTATTCAAACATACATTTAATGCCTGTAATTTATCTTTTCGTTAAAAATTTTGAATGACAATAATGTCCTTCCTTTTATGAAAAATTATGATATCTTATAGTCGGGTTATGATACTATGGCCAGGTTATGAATAGGGTGTCACAACCATGTTCACAGGATATCATAAGGATGAGTGATATTTTCATCATCAAAAAATTTTAATTTTTTTTAATGATGAAAATATCACTTATCCTTATGATATCTTATAAATAGGATTATGATACCCTATTCACAACTTGACCACGAGGATGGACGGACCACACCAACTTTTCTAGGAGACCAAGAGAATATAAAAAATAATAATATTAATAAATAATTAAAATTAATTTAAATATTTTTTATAAATATTATTTGAATTGTACTTGATGTTGTTTTATAGGACTAAATTCATCAATAATAGAATCTACTATAAAATTTCTAGCATCTCCTTATCGATATAAGTGACTAAATAATCGACAAGAAAGTCATCTTCCATCTTATTGTATAATATGATCTTGACAATCTTCATTATTAAAAATGCTCTCTCTGTAGTAGTAGTTGAAACTGGAAGAGTCATAAGTACTATGAACTTGTGGAGAATATGCGCGCACCGGTCGTGGTGGCGGTGGCATCGTATCAAGTACCGTTGACGTTGTACGACGAGATGGGGCGTTTGTCGAGCGACGGGACTAAAGGCGATGGAATGTAAGTGCAGTAGCATCAGTGCGAGCCTAGGGCATAACCGGTGCCCCACTCGTTTCTCCTAAGACCCAATCACATCATGTGATGGGTCTGACCGCTAGGGTGGTGCACGGCTTCACCGCACGCAGCGTCTGTTTTGGCCATGGTGGGTTCTAGGGATGAGTGCTAGTCAAGCAACAAAAAGGAAATCCTTTGTCTTCTCCTAAATAATTATGGAAAAGAAAAAAGATTAATGAAAAAAAAGTTGGAAGTGATCCAACTTTCAAGTAGAAAAAGATGATTTATGATATTTATTTTATTTTAAAACTTCTTTTTCCAGGGTTCTTCAAGTTATATTTAATATCCTCAATTTTAGGAGAGCTAAATAGGCAAATACATATATATTTAAAATTTTATATAAAAATTTAACTTATAAATAAAAAAATGATAAAAATTTAGGGGGGCCAAGGCTCCCTTGCCTCCTGGTAGTCAATCCCTGCCACGAGATATCATAATCTGTTCATGGGATGTCATAATTTTTTTATAAAAATGATATTTTTATTATTTAAAATTTTCAATAGAAAATTAAACTGTGGACATCAAATATGCATTAAAAAGTAAAAGTTACGTGGTCCAATTAGGTTATGTAATATATCTTTTTCCATCCTATGGTGTACAAAGAATTTCTCTTTATACTTAAGCTTGCTTTGTGCCTAGGTTAGACCTGCCCAACCTAGCCCATTCATATACCCCTCCTCATATTTCTAGGGGTGGCAATTTATGATCCAACCCACTAACCCGATCTATGTTCAATCCGTCATAAACAGGTTTGGATTTGGGATAAACAGGTTCGGGTCATAAATGGATCGATCCGTTTAACCAATTTAATAAATGAGTCATGTTCATGTTTTTTAGGCTTAACATGTTTAATCTATTTAATATATAGGTCAAGTCAAGTTGGGTTAAGTAAATTGGTTATCTGTTTATTAAAAAGATTGGATTGGATTGGGTTGGATAAACATGTTATTCAATTATTAAATGGATTAAATAGGTTGAGTCGGGTAGGGTTAACAGGTTACTCATTTAATAAATGAGTTAAACTGATCGGATCGGTTATCTATTTATTAAATGAGTCAGATTCAGATTTTAAATTATAATCTATTTAATAAATAGATCAGAATCAGGTTAAAATTTTTTGATATGATTCATATTGACCCAATCCATATATATCTGGCCTAATCCGGTTGCCACCCTTAGGTAATTTCATAGACCCACAAGCCTTCCCCACGAAGACTCCGCATATCATCGTGCGGTGAAAAAAATGTAGTGTTATCAACCCGCCACACTATATTCTTAATCATATTGTTGCCGCTCTCGCCGCCGCGCCCGTGCCGCGGATCCGTCGATCCCTCCTGACTGCCTGGCGAGGGAGCCTCCCTTCCCGCGGCGAACCTGCAAAAAAGGGGTTAGAAGACCCTGGCCGGGGATTCCGGCGAGGGAGCTCCGACGGTCAAGTCAGTAGACGACGAGAAGGAACAGGCTCTCCAGACGGACCCCCGAAGGGGCTCCAGACTTAGAGAGTTTACTAGTGAGAGAGACGCTCTGGGGACCAGAATCTCGGCTGGGCCTCCTAGCCGAGCTCACACCCAGTGTTCCCCTCTCGGGATTTCTGGTTTTTTTACCCTCGGAGCAAGGCCTTGTGCCGGTGCTTCTTCTTCTTCCCCAGGCTTGTTTGCTTACCTTGTCGTCCCCAGATTCCTCCCTCTTTATCTCCTTTCGTCGTGCGCTTGTTTCTTCCTCCTTGGAGACTTCCCTCCCCCGTCCTTTTCTCTTTTCCCTTTTCGATGAGGGGGGCCAGGCGGCTTTCCGACCTCGTCCGCCGGGCCCAGCAGGGAAAAGGCAAAGATAGAAGAGAAAAAGGGGAGGGCGGCGCTGGCAAGGCGGCCGGTCAGGCCTCGGGCCCAGCGAGAGCGCTCTCTTCCCCAAGCGTGGGCGCCATCCATCTATGGGACCTGTTCCGTCAGGATCGCGTCTCTCGGCTGTGGGACCTGTCGGGCCGATGCAAGTGATGTTCCGCATGCCGCCGCCCTCCGTACGGAGCGCCGTCTGGGGTTCGTACGGTTCGAGGGATGGCCTCGGGGCCCGTTTCTCTCCCTGGGACCCTCTCCGTACGAGCGGTCTGACCTCGGCTGAGTTGGACCCGTCTCTGGGGGCCAACTGGTGAGGAGCGAAGGACCAGCCGGCCTCGGCTTAGGTGGACCCCTCCTGGGTGGACACCTGGCGAGGTGGCAGGAGGTCACCCGGCTTCGGCCGAGGTGGGCCCGTCTCCGGGTGGCCACCTGGCGAAGGGTGAAGGATTGGCCGACCTCGGCTTAGGTGGACCCCTCCTGGGTGGACACCTGGCGAGGTGGCAGGAGGTCGCCTGGCTTCGGCCGAGGTGAGCTCGTCTCCGGGTTGCCACCTGGCGAAGGGCGAAGGATTGGCCGACCTCGGCTTAGGTGGACCCCTCCTGGGTGGACACCTGGCGAGGTGGCAGGAGGTCGCCTGGCTTCGACCGAGGTGGGCCCGTCTCCGGGTCGCCACCTGGCGAAGGGCGAAGGATTGGCCGACCTCGGCTTAGGTGGACCCCTCCTGGGTGGACACCTGGCGAGGTTTCAGGAGGTCGCCTGGCTTCGGCCGAGGTGGACCCGTCTCCGGGTGGCTACCTAGCGAAGGGCGAAGGACCGACCGACCTCGGCTTAGGCGGACCCCTCCGGGTCCGGGCGCCAATGGGGTGGTAGAGGAACTCCGAGCCGAGCTCGACCTCGGCGAGGGCAGTTTGCCTTAGACAGTCGTCGGGCGGTGTAGTCTTGCCGATCCTGGCCTTGAAGACGTGGCGCCGACTCGGCCGGGGAAACTTCCACGTGGCTCGATCGCATTTGGCGGTACCTGAGCCTAGCCACGTCACTGTCACGGCTGTAACACATATAAATCAGAACCCTGCAAATCCAAGGGGCATTATTACGCCCCCTCCCCCCCCCCCGCCCCCCAACACGCCCGCACCCCCCACCCCCACGCGCGCGCGTGTGACAGTGTGTGTGTGTTGGGGGGGGGGGGGGGGGGTCAACTATACTCAAACTTGGTCAACTCCCCACCTACCGATTCACACGGATCTCCATGAAAAAAAGTTAACAACTTTTTTTCTTATCCGTTTCCATTTGTTGCCGATCTCGCCGCCGCGCCCGTGCCTCGGAACCGCCGATCCGTATAGACCGTCTTGCTTCTGGAGCCTCCTGGCTGGATCGGACCTGCAAGACGGGGTCAGAAGACCCTGGCCGGGGATCCCGGCGAGGGAGCTCCGACGATCAAGTTAGTAGACGGCGAGAGGGAACAGAGTCCCTGGGACGGGCCCCCGAAGGAGTCCCAGACTCAGAGATTCTATGAGCAATAATGGTGCTTAAAGAGACCAGAAACCCGGCTGGACTCCCTTGCCGAGCTCACGCCAAGCGATCCCCTCCCGGGACCCTGGATCTTATCCCCTCGAGCGGAGCTTCCGGCCTTTGTTTCTTATTTATCTCTGCTTACCTGGTCGTCTCTTTGCTCCTTCCTTTTATCTCCTCCCGGTGCCTGCTCGTTTTCCGCTCTCGGGAGGCTCCTCCCTCTCTCGTTCTCGTCGCCCTCTCCCCATCCTTTTCCCTTTTCCCTTCTGGTTCTTGGCCAGGCGGCTCTCCGGCCTCGTTCGCCGAGCCTAGCGGGGAAAAGGTAAAGGAGGGGGGCGTCGGCAGGGCGGCCGGTCAGACCTTGGGCCAAGCGTGGGTGCTCTCATCCCAGGTGCCGACGCTTGTCCGTCGAGGGGCCCTGTCCTGTCAGAGCCGCGTCTCTCGACTGTGAAACCCGTCGGGCCGATGTAAGTGATGTTCCGCGTGCCGCCGCCATCCGTACAGGGTGCTCTCTTCGGGGTACGGCGCGCACGGCTCGAGGGCCGGCCTCAGAACCTGCGCCTCCGCTCTCTGGGGCTCTCTCCGTACGAGCTGCCTGACCTCGGCCGAGGTGGACTCCTCCCGGGTGGACACCTGGCGGGGCGGCAGAAGGACGCTCGGCCTCGACCGAGGTGGTCCCGTCTCAGGGGCCACCTGGCGAAGGAGCGAGGGGGCCCGCCTCGACCTCGGCCGAGGTGGGGCCGTCTATGGGTGCCACCTGGCGAGGGAGCGGGGGAGCAGCCGACCTTGGCCGAGGTGGACCCCTCCTGGGTGGACACCTGGCGGGGCGGCAGAAGGACGCTCGGCCTCGACCGAGGTGGTCCCGTCTCAGGGGCCACCTGGCGAAGGAGCGAAGGGGCCCGGCTCGACCTCGGCCGAGGTGGGGCCGTCTATGGGTGCCACCTGGCGAGGGAGCGGGGGAACAGCCGACCTTGACCGAGGTGGACCCCTCCTGGGTGGACACCTGGCGGGACGGCAGAAGGACGCTCGGCCTCGGCCGAGGTGGTCCCGTCTCGGGGGGCCACCTGGCGAAGGAGCGAAGGGGGAGCAGCTCGACCTCGACCGAGGTGGGAGCGGGGGAGCAGCCTGACCTCGACCGAGGTGGACCCCTCCTGGGTGGACACCTGGCGGGACGGCAGAAGGACGCTCGACTCGACCTCGACCGAGGCGGGGCCGTCTATGGGTGCCGCCCGGAGAGGGAGCGGGGGAGCCCGTCCGAGCTCGACTTCGGGCGGGGAGCCGCAGCTGACTCGGTCAGAAACCTCCACGTGGCTCGTATAGTGCCCGCCGGGATCTGCGACCAACCACGTCATCATTACGGTCGTAACACCATTTTAAAAAATATTAAAAAAATATTAATATAGACGGGAAGAAAAATATAAAATATATAATCTATTACATTGATGAAAAATATAAAGGAGATTATGATATTAACACGGATAGAATTTGTTATACACAATGGACCTTCCTCCGAACCAAATCGGAGCCGACGGCCTTTCAGCCGGGTCGGACCAGAGTCTATCATTTCGCTGGCTGACCTACCAGAGGTCTGACTGACCCACTAAAGATCCGATCGATCCACCAAGAATCCGACCGACCAACTTCAGCTAGGCCAACATCGGCCGAAGGCGGGCTACTCTAGGGATGACCCGGAGGCTCGAGACCCCCCTTCCAGCTGGTACCAAATTTTTTTTACAACAGATTCCTGACACCTCAGCGCCACTACTCTGCAGATCCCACGATACCACCCCATCCAGGTGCCACCTGGCCACTACCAAGATTCCTCTAGGGACAAATCGACCATTTTCAGCCTAGCCCTTAGCAGATTTCGGTAAAGTTCTGCGCCTATATAAGGTGAAAGGGGAATCCCGAGCGAGGAGAGCTCTTCCTTTTCCACGAGCTATCTCTTTTCGATTCCTCCATTATGTTGCTCCGAATCTCCTACTGACTTAGCCATCGGAGTGTCCCCGCCGGAACATCACCGGCCCGTGGGATCTTTCTGCGGGAACCGGGAGACACGCACTCCAGCCAACCCAGTCAAGAGAACCCAGTCCGGGAGATTCAGCGGCAACGGGATTAAAAATATAAAAAAATTAAGTCATTAATGTACATAAGATGAAAAAACATAAAAAAGTCAAGCCATTAATGCATTTGGGATGGCAAAATATATAAAAAAAAATTATTAATGTAAATAAGAAGGGGTGTAGATTGAGTTTGTATTTATCCTAGTAGAACATTTATGTTTATCATGTAAAGTTTATGTTTATTCCAAAAAAAAAATTATTTATTTTATTTTTACTATTTATGTTTATGAGAGATATGTTTGTGATTATCTGGAGAGGTTTATTTCAACTGAAGTTTATATATTTTTAAAAGTTTATGTTTATTATGGGAAGACAGAAAGTGGCATATCCCTAAGACAAGCCGCTTTTTATCTCCTATAGTAAATATAAACTATGTAAGATAAATATGAATTTCGAATGAAATAAATATAAACTTCTCTTGAATAAATACAAACATATCCAAAATAAGTACAAGCAAGTCCAAAATAAATAGAACTAGAAAATACAAAAACTTTCCTAAATAAACACAAACTCTGCAGGATAGACATAAATATTTCAGAATAAATACATACTTAATCTTATCCCCACTTTATCTATATTAATGACCTATTTATTTATATTTTTTTTATTATATCTATATTAATAGGTTGACTTTTTAATATTTTTCAATCTCAAATGGATGGAAGATGGCAGTTAATTTTTATTTTGCTATGCAAAGATCTGTATAGATTGGGAGGATCAAATGGCAGAAAAGCAAATTCGACCAACCTTATTCTATTCTCTCTATATATATTGTGACAATGACTCAGCTACTTAACCTCGATGAACCAATAAGAAGTATGATGAAGTTGGATGATAATGAAGTTGGCTAATCAATGAGTATGATGAAGTTGGTTAATGACGAAATTGGCTAATCAATGAGTATGATGAAGTTGGCTGATGACAAAGTTGGCTAATCAATGAATATGATGAAGTTGGTTGATGACTAATCATGAGTATAACGAAGTTGGTTGATGACGAAGTTAGCAGATCAAGGAAGTATGATTAACTCTGGTCGACGATCTTTAGCCGATGAACTTTGACCGATGAACTTTGGTCGATGAACTTTGGCCGACAAACTTTGACCGACTAACATTGGTCGGTGAACTTTGGCTGAAGACAATATGCCTGAATGACTTAGTTGGATCAAGATGAAGAAGCCGACTATCTAAAAAAATCCTGCTAAGTGGATGAAAAAGAAATAAGCTGCCACAACATAAAGCTGTTACTTCTAACTAAAAGAGTTGGCCTCAACAAAAAGTTATTATACTCAATTAAAAGAAGCTATTTGCCAACAGAAATCAGTTATCCTTGGTAAATATAAAATGGTAAGAGGGGACCCATGTTTGGGCTACCCCATGCTCACTTTGGCACTCTCACCATTTTCTTCTTCAGCTCCTATTGCCTAGATCACTCCACTGACTTGAGCATCAGAGTATCCCCTGCTAGAAATCTGGCCCAGGGACCTTTTGTAGGTCTCCATCCGAGGGTAGCACTCAGGAGCAAGATCTCATCCGGTCAGAACAGCGAGCGAGATCATCCAGCTTCACCGAAGCCTCAGCCACAGGTATTTTATTTGTAACAGATTAACATGCCAAGTAGGGGGATAAAAAATTTAGGAGCTAAAAAGTGACAACCATTTGTAAGCCTGGGGGGCAGACCAAGATCCAAATAACAAAGAATCCATTCAGTAGTCATTCAATGATCCATTCAGCAATAGATTCATTCGGCCATGATAGACTCTCTAAATAAAATAAGAGGGTTCTTTATTTTCTTTTTTTCTCAAAAAAGTCAGAGTGAGAAAGATTTCCTCACTCCCAAAATCGCCCTCAACCTCCTTTCATCAAATAAAATAACAGCGATGTCCCATTTGTCTACTATCTTCTTCCAACTAAATAATAGAGCTCTGCTTCTCTTATCCAAAAAGTTCCATCCATCTGCCATATTATTTAATAAAACAATGGCTAAAATGCTTTCTTCTTTCTCTAACTTCCTATCCTTGAGTTCTTTGAGCTATGGCAGCAGAAACAAAGATCTTCACCTTCCGTGCAAAGATTAATCATCTCCTCAGCAAGGAGATCTATTTTCGGAGCTCATCAACGACGCCGCTGATGCACTGGACAAAATCTAGTTTGAGAGTCTCATGAACAAGAGCAAGCTCGATACCCAGTCAGAGCTCTTCGTCCACATTGTTCCCGACTCCGCCACCATTTCCTTCTAATGCTTGACCATTCCCAATGCTAACTCCTAATTTTAGCAGGTACATAGCCAAGAAAAAAATGAAGAGGGAGAGAAGAAAAGAAGGCGGAGCGAAACAGAGATGAACTCATCATTCGCCCAAGCCTTGCAAATCGAGCAGACGATGTATTGCCAAGTGGTTGCTAATAGGAAAATAGGACAATTGTTTGTGGGATTCCCTTACCATGACGATAACGAGCCAAATCCTGGCGGAGGCTCACTTGAGAAGGTGCTGCATGGCCCCATCCATGTATGGACCATGATAGCGACTAGCCAAACCAAGAAGACAAATCGAGACTTCAACGTCTCATGGCATCTCAACATTAGCTCGAGTCTTGGCTACCTCGTATGGCTGCACTTTTGCAATGCCATGTCTCCCGATAACCTTGTCATGATCTTTGGCAAGTACAGTGCCATCTTTGACAAGTCCAATGCCATCTCTCCTGACAACCTTATCACAATGTACAGCAAAGTCTGACACCATCTGCCCCAATGACCTCGTCACCATTCTTGGCAACCATCGCCCACTTCTCCCCCAACACCTCCACCAACATCTTCACATTGTCCAGATATCGGCCGCCATGGTGACTGCATCCTCAAAAATGATTTCCACATCCTCTCTAGTCGCATTGATGACCTCCAGTGGTCCCCTGTTGGGCTTTGGGTCATCACCTCCAGGATGGCATCTCTTGCCCACCTCGCCATGTACAAGGTATGCATTGAGAATGATTGTGCCAACTCTAACATATTGGCTACAATGGACATGGTCCATTGTAGTCCATTGTAGCCACAAATGTATACCCCCATCCATTTTACCAAGATGGATCGATGTGCTTTGCCCCGTAGGAGTCTCCAATCCATTCTATTAAGATAGAATCGCAATTGGTGCTTTTGGGGCCATCAGGAATGGAGTAATTATGAGCTGTTCCATCGACAACTTTAGCTCGAATGCGAGCACTTTCTCAAATAAGGCTCCATGGATCCTCATGGTGGCTGCAAGCATTATAGGGAAACATAAGGGTGACGGTGAAACTCGGTGATGGCCTAGAATTCAACATACCATTGTCGAATCTCATATCCTACCAATGTTCTAAGTCGGTTATGCCAATAGAGTGAAGATAAAATCATACATCGACACTTCCTCGGACCCAACTATTTCTTTTTTTCAAAGGCACTATCCTTGAGACATCACTAGCTCTGGTGATCTAATCATTCTCTTGAAGAGGACCTAGCCAGCCCAAGTATTTTAAAGCCAGACATCATTGGTCCAAGAGTAAGTGTTTTAGCTGCATGGCCTTCCAAGTGGCATCACAATACTGGTCATAACATCTAGATTAGTCCCCATTTATAGTCAAATCGATGATCATGATGATGGCTGACATACTATATTATAATGGAAAGCCGATTGTAAACGAGCAAAACCTCCCAGCTATCTTTGCCATGGGTGCCGGCCATGTCAAATTGGCTAAGGCTGACGGCCCAAGACTAGTTTATGACTTTAGAATCGATCCTTTATGGTTTAGCCTATAATAGCTCGCAAGTGACAGTAATTGATGGATGGCCGATCAATTATTTGGTGATCAATAAAATCTCTAAAGCAGAACTCAAATTATCCTTTGACCTTAGTGTTTCTTGGTGCTGCTACAATGTCGATCGCTGTGGAACAAATTATGAAGAATGTCAAATCTATGGCTAGTAAATACTTGGCTAAAAAAGCAACAAAATATGTGGTTGATGAATGTTCGGCCAGAAAAAGTGATGAAATTTGTAACTGATGAATGTTCGGCCAGAAAAGCGACAAAATTTGTAGCTGATGAATATTTAGCCAAAAAGGCAATGAAATATGTGGCTGGCAATACTCAACTGAAAAATCAATGAAAGAATTAACAAAGATAGTTGACTGACATCCAACTATCTAAAATCAATTGGTATGTTTGATAATGTCATAAAGTTGGTTTAATATCCAGTTAATCGATAGATCGAACAAAAATATAGTTGGCTTAATTATCGAGCTAATTAGCATGTCCGATAAAAAATAGAGTTGGCTTAATTATCCTGCTAATCGGTATATCCGACAAAAATAAAATTGGTTTAATTATCCAGCTAATCAGTTTGTCCGACAAAAATATAGTTGGCTTAATTATTTAGCTGATCGGTATGTCCGACAAAAATATAGTTGGTTTAATTATCTAGCTAATTGATATGTCCGATAAAAAATAGAATTGACTTAATTGTCTAGCTGATCGGTATGTCTAACAAAAGTATATTGACTTAATTATCTAGCTAATTGGTATATCCAACAGTACAAAAATGATTATAGCCATTTAAGCTAAATTGATGCACCTAGTAGTGCCATGGAGATTAAATCAACTAATAGTTGGAACTCTCAAGAAAGTTCAATTAATCAGCTAGAATTTGTTCATCGACTATTACTTATTTATCCAGTATAAGATGATTTCACACATTGTGAAATTATCAAAAATCTGACATTAACTAGAAAAGACAAAGCTTCATTAATACTTGAAAAAAAGTTCCTGCAAAAATAAGATCAAAATCGACTATCAAAAAGTGTCTGTTGAAAAGTTTCAAAGAAACAAAAACCTACAATTGATACTTAGCTATAAAAAGTCAGGACTCCAGACTTAAGTACCAACAAAAATCTACTGTCATCTTAAAATATGAATGCCATCATAGGTTGAGGTCGAAAATGTAACACTACTCCCTTCGCCCCCTTATAAAAAAAAGTCAAAGCACTTCATTGGCAGCATTTTGGCCTCGAGAGTGGGGGCAATGTTGTGATAATGACTCAGCTACTTGGCCTTGATGAACCAATAAGGAGTTTGATGAAGTTGGCTGATGACAAAGTTGGTTGATGATGAAGTTGGCTGATGGCTAATCAATGAGTATGACGAAGTTGGCTGATGATAAAGTTAGCTAATCAATGAGTATAACGAAGTTGGCTGATGACAAAATTGGCTGATGATAAAGTTGGTTGATGATAAAGTTGGCTAATCAATGAGTATGAAAAAGTTAGTTGATGATGAAGTTAGCTGATGACTAATCAATGAGTATGACGAAGTTGGTTGATGACAAAGTTGGCAAATCAAGGAAGTATGATTAACTTTTGCCAACAAACTTTGGCCAATGAACTTTGGCCGAAGATAATATGCCTGAATGACTTAGTTGGATGCAAGATGAAGAAGCCAACTATTCAAAGAAGTCCTACTAAGTGGATGAAAAAAAACAAGCTACCACAACAGAAAGCTATTACTTCTAACTAAAAGAGTTGGCCTCAACAAAAAGTTGTTATGCTCAACCAAAAGAAGTTATTTTCCAACAAAAATCAGTTATCCTTGGTAATTATAATAAGATAAGAGGGGACCCTCGACAAATACACTTGGACTACCTCCACGCTCACTTTGGCACTCTCACCATTTTCTTCTTCAGCTCCTATTGTTGCCTAGATTATTCCACTGACTTGAGCATCGGAGTGTCCCTCGCCAGAAACCCTGCTCGGGGATCTTTTGCAGGTCTCCACCTAAGAAGCATATCTAGGAGCAAGACCTCATCCAGCCGGAACAACGAGCTAGATCATCCGGCTCCGCCAAAGCCTCAACCATAGGTGATTTATCCACAATATATATATTCTAGAAATTGTAAAGACTGCTATAAAAGAAAAAAACAAAGATTAATAAAATAAATAACCAGGCAAGCCAATAATAAATCCAAATAGAATCCATTTCAAAGAAATAAAACCAAAAAAAAGGTATGCAATATATATATCCCATAAATAATATCCCATAAATGCTTGTTTACTTGTTTGTCTCCCAATAAATAATATAACTAATATGGATTTATATATCCAATATGAAAGTCTTTGAAGTCGTATGGAGGGCATAACATGTATTACACACATGGAGTAGTACATGAAGACAAGAATGGGTGGTCATAATTTAGATTATAGGGTTTTTAATTCAAGGCGAGATTTGGATTATAAGGATGAAAGGTCAGAATAGATATCATTTTCCATTCCCGTACATTTTCATAACTCACGTGGACTTGATAATTTAAATTCTAATTAATTGACATTGAATTTCTAGAAAATGGAGTAAATCCATGTTCCGGCAGACTTGGTTACCACTTAAGTTGACTATATGCTTGAGTAATAATGGAAAAAAGACATTCCTATATATTAAATTTGACTAAATTTATTAACATAAATTATATATTAAAAATATAATATAGTATATTATTAACTATTTAATAAGCTAATATTTTATATAATATGTTTTATTAGATTATTTGCATTGGTGATAACTTTGATGTGCAATACCCATAACAAACTCTATTTTAAACAAAAAGAAAGAGTATACTCCTTTCTATGGGTGCTTTCTCTCCACATTTTACATCATTTCTTAATTAAATTATAAGCATTGGTACTTCTTGCATTGGATATGCCAAATTCTATTTTTGAGTCATGAAAACCTATGTTTTTCTCTTGTGTGTACATGCATGGACATGCACCCACATGTATGCACTATTGACAAATATAATTTTCTAAGATTATGTAAAGTATTTTTATCAATTCCTTTGAAGAAATGCTAAAGTCACTATCTCCTATCATGAAAAAATTCTAGCTTCATACTTTTAATTAAGAATGCCCTTCTAAGAATATCATGCGAAACTTATGATCATTATACATGTTGATTTGATGACATTTTCTAAGTTCTATATTTATTGTCATAATAACATATATTAATAAATTCAATATATCAAAGATATTATATTTTTTTCAAAAATATATTATTTTAGTTTTTGTTTTTTTTGTAATATTTAATAGTTATGTCATTTTTTTTAGAAAAAATGATAGGAATTTGTTTGAGATAGTGGAGGAAACTAGTATCATAATGTAATGATAGCTAATAACGGTAAAATATAATAGTTAATTACTTTTTAAAATTTATAAATATTAGTTCCTTAATATGGTGCCATTTTGAAGAAAGGAGGGATATGTTTTTAATAGAGAGATGAATAATTGAAAATGAAAATAAGAGAAAAAAAAATAAAGGGAGCTTAATAATGTCATGGATAGAGAAGTTTTTGATCAAGGTGAATTTATAAGCTATAATAAGTAAGCCAAGAGGCTATTTATATTATTTATTACTTTATGATAAAATTGTTTTTAATTTTTCAAAAAGAAAAAAAAAAACTTTGTGCCAAAAGTTTCAATTCTTTCGAAAATTGGCGATGGCTCTACCGAATCAATTGCTACTATAGATTCAATGACCTTGTGGCATCTTGTTAAATTTGGAACTATGCTTTAAGTACACCTTAAATTATAGCTAAGAAATTCCTTCCAATATGAATTGTAATGATTATAATATAAATGTCGAATTTGGAGTTGAATGGTTTACTAAAATCTTTTTATTTGATTTGGATGTGGGATAGAGATTTACTGAAATTGCTAGGGTATGTTCACATTTATTTTCATAAGCAATGATATTTTTCATATTTGAGATTTGTTATGCCTTCCCTTCTTTCTCTCCCTTTAAAATGCAAAAAAAAATTATTTTATATGCTTTTCGTTGATAAATTTACTTTATAAATGTATCCTAAGAAACTTGTATTTTTCAAAAAAAAAACTATGATCATTAAATAGAGAATAAAAACCATAGTCTTTATCGAATCTGTTTAATTAAATTTATTTTTCTATGTTTGCAACTCTACTTAATTTGTCCTACTTATTTTTTCCTCTATCGATCTTGTTATAATGGGTTTATGATCTTAATGAATCTCATAAATTAAGATATTTTCCATTATCTTAAAAAAAAAAAAATTAAAAATCAGTTTCGTTATGTAAATAAATATTCTGTTGACGGCGCATAGCTGACATACATATATATATTTTGAGGCTAGCAGTAAATTATGATTTTGCTTGCTGGTTGATCCTCCCAGACACTCAAAACACTATCTCATTGACAGCCAATGAGAATATTCGGTATTTCTTCTTTTCAAAGAGTTAGTTTGTATCCAATTATCATACTTGTGATAAGATGTTATTTGTGAGAAAGGCTATTAGCTGGAACATCAAGTGTGATAAAGTGAGAAAGACTGTCAATTAATTGAAGATAAAATAAAAGTAAAAGAAGCATGGAGTGTCCATAAATGGGATCAGGAAAGGCAGGCATCTCTTTAACTCAATTGCTTGACTTTCTGAACTTTTCAGTTAAAAAAAAAAAAAAAAAAAAAACAGAGGAAGCACGATTGGGGATCATAGCCATCGTATATAATGCAAAATACCCCCCTTTGACTAAATGACCAAAATGGATAACCGATTAAGAAGAGATCCAACTTATGCTACGAGTACTTGGAGACTGTTTTATTACCGAAGTCGAAACTTAACAGTCTCCATTGATAACCCTTGATAAAAGAACAATGCCACTCCCTACTATACTAGCTAGCTACCCTCCCAATCCCTTCACGACCAAAGGCCAAGAACCACACATTTCTCCACTCCAATTATAAAATCCGATCGAGATCACATATCCACCTTCTCTTCTCCATGACCAGTTACATAAGGAAGACCAATTCATCCCTCCCGGCCTCCACTTAAGATATACTCCCATGCATCCTACGTGCTACCGTTACAAGCCAGGACATGTATACCAGAGTTACGGCTTGTAGGGAGCATAGGAATGGTCAAATCCAGGCATCGGTGGATCCTGGGATGTGCTTGCCCCAGACCCATCTCCACCACCATACATCCCATAATAATAGCCTCCTGCGCCGTCACCGTAGAGATGGTTGAGGTGAGGGGGTGGGACAACAAAGCTCGGAGGTGGTGGTGGTGGTGGCTGCGGAAAGAGTGGCGGGCCACCGACGACATCGGTTGATGGGTTTGGGCTGCGATGTCTGATGATAGGCAAGGGCTCGCCGCGGATGGAGCCGCGGTGGTCGCCCTCGAGCTCACGGTAGCGCTGGAGGTAGAGGCTGAGAGGCTCGATGTAGTCGTCGAAGCCAAGCTTGCTCATGGCCCAGAGGACATCCTCCGCGGTGATGGTCTTGCGCTGCTCTCGCTGGCATCGCTCGTTGGCCTCGCTGGTGATGAAGCTGATGTACTCCGACACGCATTCCTGGATCGTCTCCTTGGCATCATCAGAGATCTTGGCATGGGTTGGCAGCACCTTCCGCATGATACGGATCACGTTGGCGATTGGCATGAACCTGTCCTGCTCCCGTACTGCGCACTGCCCTGAGGCCGCGGCCGCCGCCGGGTTCCCATCAGTTGAGCCACCATAGTTTGCGTGGTCTCCGCCAGTACCCGAGCCAGCCATTAATCTAGTTCGATTATTGCTACCAGTTAGTATAATAGAAATAACAAGAGATCGATCATACTGGCAAACATACCCACATACTGTACTTGGAGACGAGAGACCGCGAGGGGGATCCGTTTCTCAATGAAATATGTAATAATATCGTCACTTTATAGGGCCTTTGAATGAAATAATACGTACCAATTGACCGGCGGCAATTCTGAACTATTTCCGGCAAAGGACTTGCCGAAACTAGTTCAAACTCGACCAAGAATTTACGGCATATCAACCCCTCTTCAAATGAGATATTGCATATAAATTTCTTTTACATTAAGTCTGAGCTAATCCCCACTCCCCGTGCAAGGACTAGTTCAAAGTTCAGAAATTGATGATATATTACATATAACCACAAGCCGAGGATAGACACCGAAGATACTGAAGTTTGGACTGGTCACGGCGTTTCAATTGCCGGGCATGGTTCAAACTTAGAACGTAACTGTATTGCAAATAAGCTCCATAAATGACTTGCATTTTACTCTCTGATCGAAACAAAGAAGGAAAAAAAAAAAAAAAACTCTGCTTTTTGTGCGCGAAGGGAACAAAATCGAACCCGTTCGGATTTAGATTCATCAAGCAAACTTCTTTCATGCAGCAAACAACACAATTAACCATCTTTTTAATTATGAAACTAGTGGTGGGAAAGCTAGAGAAGGAAAAAGAAGAAAGGACTTGATGAGAGGGAGGGGGGGAAGAAGTTGACAGGAGAAGAGTGATTGTGGCAGTCTGGCAGTGCCGGAGGTGGGAAAGGAAGAGGGGAGGGTAGTGGCATGGAGATGGTTGGGCATAACTGCCATTGTCGGGAGGGAGAGAGAGGAGAGAGAGAGGAGGTGGTGGTGTCCGGCCATACCTGGCCGGAGTCGGCGGCGCGCGGCGCGGCGATGGCAACGATGGGGCGGGAGGTGAGATGGCGTGCCCTAGCTAGGAGCCTTGAAAAGCTAGTATGAGACGAGAGGCGGAAGCCCAAATTATAAAGCGTAGCAGACAACGACGAAAGAGCACACCTCGTTACCATAAGCAGTTCTCGAGAACAGACTATCTTTAAACACTTGGACGATTTCAACGATTCTGATCTCCTGATACTGGCTGAGACCACGGATGAATAGACGTGCCAGATTGAAACAAGTCAGGCAGAGCGTTTGGTATTCTTGCCCTGGACTCACGTGTTGATATGCAGATCAACATACACGACAAGTTATCGTGTAGTGGAGTAACATGCATGAAGAAGTATTAACCGGGACGAATGAGTCAACGTGCATCGACCACATGGAGAAGTTATGTGGCATATAATCCAGGAGAAACTGAGAAAGCGTGGGTCGATATTCATACACGATGCTACCCTGTGGTAGACTATCATGCATGGTATAAGCAACCCACCTCGTTACCATAAGTCCTCGAAATTAACAATTTTTAAACACTTGGATGGGTGCTGATTCGCTGGACTAAGCGGCATGCAGTCGACCGAGTCCACCTGATAAGAGATTGCCATGTAAGCCGACCACGGGCATCAAAAGCGAATGGATCGGGTCCGCGGATCGGATGCATAAATAATTCAGTTCTAATCTAAAAAATTTTGATTTAAATAGGATCTGAATAAAATATAGAGAACTATATTTTAATTATTACATAGCTAACTATTATTAACTATAAAATAGATAACAAATAATATTATTTTTAAAATAAATTAAGATATAAAAATAATTATAATCAGTTTTATACAAATTTTAAATTATAATTTAAAGGTCCAAATAGATATAATTCTAACAGTATTAGTATGTTCGAATCGGATCGGGTCTAAATTTAGAAAATCCAGACCCGACCCGAAAAATGGAACGGATCTAATTTTAGGATCCAACCCGGATCTACAGGCCCATAAAAATAGATTGGATCGGATCGGATCGGATCATGGGTTAACATGACCCATTTGCAGCCTTAATCAAAACGTTAAGACCTACAAAACCGTTACATCTATTTCCTCAGAAAATTGACCATTAAAAAAAAGAGCAGGCTTCAGAAAATTTAAATCCACTTGTTGGAATGGAGATGGAACATTTTGGCTAAACTCTTGCTATATCTCTACTGTTACGACGCATATTTGACAAAGCCAACACGTTTAGGTCTTGTTCGGTCAGTAAATACTTGAGACCCGGGGCTATATACTATATACAGAGCTAGGTTTTGGTTGATTAGGATTATCCCAAATACAAGGCATGAGAATATATATATGTCAGATCAACTGAAACTTGGCATGAAGTCAACCCGACCCATACCTCAGCACCACGGATAACCTGGCATTTAATCATTATTTTTCTTTTGGTTGGGCCTACTTCACGTCTAATTAATGCTCTATATCAAGTCATACGCGACTGGTTCGGCTCTGACTGGACCTATTAGCAGGATTAGCAATGACTAAAGCAGGCTAGACCCATGGTCAAACCAATGGATCAGGACTCAACACCTTTACCCACTTCACGGCCAATTATAGGCAGCAGTCCGACCAATTCACATATTGATTAGATTCATTTGGAATACCTATATATATATATATATATATATATATATGCATTTCTATGGCTCCGTCCAAATGCTAAGGTAATACATGTTAAGTCTACGCGGATGGTTTCAATCCATTACCCAGAACTTTGCCATCCTCTCTCTCTCACTGGCTAGATTCGCACCTTACGGCTCTTCTCTAGCCAAATCTGCGCCCCATCGGTCCATCACTTTAGCACACCAAGGCCTCCTGTTGTTCCGAACACGCAACCCAAAAGCTCGAACTGATTCAAGCTAATAAAGTCATGTGGCATCCTTTTTATTACCATAACAATCTCTCTCATTCGATCTCATGGCGGTCGACTCCTCGGAGAGAAGGAGATCCATCCACAACCGACGTCTTACTTAACCTGAGGATCTCTCGATAAGAGGTGGTGATGCACAAGGGACTTGGCTATGATGTTACTTATAATAAACTCTTATCATAAATTCAAGAGTCCAAAAACTCTAGTTGTTGAAAGGATTGGTCTAGACTAATAAACCTACGAATCATCTTTTTTATTAGCTAATGTAGAATACCTCGAACTAGATTCGATACACACTAGATCACCGAGCACTCCTGAAGCCTCGTTCTGTAGGTCATGCAAATTGTGAAAGGGGTTAAAAATAACACAGGAGATGTCACCATTAGAAGTGGGATATTGGTTGGTACCCATCAAGGCAACGTTACTACCCGAGCACTCGATTGGTGTCTACCGTGAAAAGGCTTTATCAAAGGTGGAAAGAGACTACCTAAAAATTTCTCGCCTAGATGGATGCATAAAGGCTGCTTTGTCCGCCTCACTCTCTTGCCTCATACATTGATTTATTGAACATTAACCATTTTTTCCTTTAACTAAAAGCATTTATTCACAAAGGGAAAGTAGCCGAGTCCATTTATCATATGTTCTAACAGATAATAATTGATGATTTGACATGCTAGTTCTCAAGAAACTCTTAATACTTTAAATCACATAATAGAAAATTATCAAGTAAAACTAAAGTAATTAAGTGAAAGATTTCATCACTGCAAACCTCACAATGATAGAAAAGTCTATTCATGCTGATAAAAACATCAAAAATCTTTGGCGACAAAAATTCCTGGCAACACTAATCACAGAAAAGTACATCACTAAATGTATATGATGATAAAAAATGTTGTCATCAAATATATAGTTATGGTAATAAAAATCTATTGATTATTTTGTCACAAGAAATTAAAAATTTTATTACGATATAACATATTTTTCATTATCAATCATTAATATTCGATGACATAGACAAACATGTCATTAAAGATGATAATAATTGATAAATATTTTAAACAAATGGAGACTCTAGCAATAAACTGACAGCCAACTTACAAAAATCGACAATTACATGAGTTTAGAGTTCATACAAAACCTCTTAGGCCCATGCTTCCGATAGCTTTATTTCTTCAATTATATAACGAGGGCGATTAAATCCTGGTGGTACTCATAAATTTTAGCCATCAGTTTATATGGAGTAAGCTGCCTTCATAAAGTCAGACCACATAAGTAATTATCTTTAATTTCTGGGAAAAAATGACATTTGAATATCTAGTACCATCTCTACTAATACTTCCAGAGCTTAATCACATCATCCAATTTGTATATCCAATGTACTCTAATGGCAGGTGAAAAGAATAGCACCAGAAGTGTTTCTTGTCCAGAGGTTCTTGCAAAACAACATCTAAACATTGGTATTACCAAGCTGGAAATGTATACAATTGTATATGACGAACAAAAATCGCAATTGATTCTTTCAATACATGGAGTCACCATATCTTCTTTTTGACCCAAAAAAGAAGCATGACAACTCCAAGAACAACAGCAACTGGAGCCCACTTCCGAATCAAAGCCTGATGCATGAATGATGATCGCAGATCAGCTATAGATTTACCACTAGTGAGAGAAGAAACATCGGAAAAAGGAGATGATATGAGCACATAGCATGCTGATGGCTATAAAGTCCCATTCTAGCAACCCATGTGCCCTGCTATGCTACATCATGCATGTTAAATAAATGATAATATAGATAATCAAATAACTATAAATAATTCATTCAGAAGATTACTAACAAATTATGATGTTTAAAAAAGAAGACATGATGCCTCTAGGGGGAAATAAACAAATTGAAGTGTATGCATAGCAATCACTGGACATGCCAACAACCCATTATGCATCGATGCAATGCCACCATTCTATTACTACCAATAACAATAATGCTATTCAATGGCTAATGATGTTCTGCGTGCACATGAGGAAAATGCTGGGGTTGCCACATAAGAAGCAATACAGTTCCAAATGAGTACCATGAATACGAATTGTTTTAGAATCAAGGAAAGGATCCTGGAAGGTTACAAGCATAAGGTTTCTCCTAAGCACTCCTTGGACCCGCTTCTAGGAGAGTCTTCTAATATACTAGTAGGCTTGTGGGCAATATTCAAGTAATTCTGAATTGATTTGCTTTAGACAGATGCAGAAGAAAAATATTGATTATAACAATAATATTTGTTGATAACTTATTTCAGCATATAACAATTTTACTAATATCTGTTTTACTCTACGTCTGATTTTGACTTAGGAAGCTTTTTGTGCCATCCAAATACTTGCACAATACATAGCAGCAAACTTAACAGTAACATCAATTTGCAATCTCATCTCGTTTCTAGGTCACCAAATGGTCCATTGCTGTCTGATTGAACTTGTGACTCTACAAATTTTTCATTTCATTCTTTCAAATAAGAGCTAACAGATAACTAGACGCAAAAGCACTATGAACTTGGCATCAAAAGCTGAACTGCAATAATTATATCTTAGTTCCATTTGCATAATACGTTGAACTCTCTATTAGCTGTTTTATAATCTACTGTGACATAAAGCCATAGTCTCTCAGAGTCTGCATCTGAAAAAGTTCCCTCCATGCAAAAAATCCTTAGGACCACAACAAAATATAAGCTACTCAAGTTTTTGAGGACCAACCAAATATCCTTCAACCACAGATATTATGTTCAACCTGATTTCTTGCAGCGCTAATTAATGTTCAGCATACTTTTGACCAGGCCAAAAAGGAGACTGCAGATATACCAAAATATGTAACTTCTGACACTTAAATTCCTGATTCCTGACATCATAGGAACTTTCAAAAGTAAGGGGCATTAATAAGATTAGCAAGCAAAGAAAAAACTTGGAAAACTTCATTAAATGAATTGCCCCAGGATCATGCTACAGTTTAGTCAATTAAAACCACTGATAAGTAGAAATCGCATAAGCCTGCTGCATCTTTGAATCACAAATCACTAAATTAAGGTAACAAATAATTTTCCAGATCATACTCCAACTCCCTTGCAGGTTCTTGTTCTCTATGTGCTTTGAATAGAGAAAAGAGAAGTATACAATTAAACATCAGATATATATTGCATCTTGTTCTCACCCTCATTCTTGCCTAGATTTCTGTTGTCCTTGACACATGGAATGATTGATTAGATATGAAATGATTTGCATCCCTAAACTTCATTCCTCCACATCCATCCTCACAACCCCATATTGGTAGGACAAGACTTGTTGATTAGCAAAGATAATCTGGTAGATCAGCATCAAAATGTCCACTCCTCTATCTTAAAAGTGGAATGGTTTCTTCCATCAAATTTCCCATATACTCAATTTTGAACATCTTGATTAGTGCACAAAGGACCTCATCATATAGGCAGTCGAGCCTTGTACCGACAGCATATACTATGTAAATCATATTTTATTTGGGGGTCCTTAATACAGACTTAATTTGAACTGAAGGAGCTCTACACAAATAAGAACTATAGGATGCCTAAGTGACCAAATAGCAAACTCATTCATATACTAATGACATGGGAGAGCAATTAAAGGGAAACTTTTAACTGGATATTTAGTTCAATCTACAAATACTGAGAGTACATTCAAACATTGAAAAATAGCATGCAATAATTCTTACATTGTTTTCTTCTAGAAATTCTCAAAACATATCATAGAACTACCGAAAAGGAAAACAGAGGATAGATTTGCCAGAGGTATATTTCACTCTCAGAACTAGGACACAGTTCCAAATAGACAAATTTTATCTGAATTCAAAAACATTACCATATTGCAATATAATCTCCCCATGATCTGACTGCATATTACAGAAAACAATTTTCAAGGTTTCCAGCTCAGATTAGTCTTTTCTTCTTTTTTTTTCCCAGTGATATAGTCCAAAGTCTCAAGGGAAGAAATTTTGCATGTATTCATCAAAAGTTTTGATTTAAACATAAGGACGCATATATGTGCTTCTTATGACTCGATGGAAGAATTCTGACCATTTTGCAGTTCTTCAGAGCATCCATCAATCATTTTGGCATAGAGTTATTTGGGAGAATCAATGTTTGCATATCTAAAAGCCCGTGTGATTGCCAATAATTCCAAGTATTATTTTGAATTGTTAGAGTATGATTCCAGACCCTAGCATTCCACATCCCAGGAATAAAGATTTCATAATGAACATAAAATTTATGGCTTAGAAGAATTTTTTAACTCCAGGCTCAACTTTCAAAACATAAACCTTTAATTCATGTAACAATTATTTAATACAACTTATTTGATCAAGAATGTATGAAGAAACATCATGCTTATTAACATTAAATATGGTTAGGTGAATATGTAATTTCCCCAAAGATGTCCCTTCAAATTAACCAGTTATTACTTCTTGCTCATTGTTGTTAAAATAAGTTAAGTTTGTTTTACAGAGAGGATCAATTAGCTAGTGGTGAAAATTTCTCAAATTCTAGCTTTTCCAATAGTGGTGTCTGCTTTGGTGGATGGGGAAACTGAAAATCAATCATGTTACTGAAGGGTTGGTAATGGCTTATGGTGAGTCTTGGCACTCCTTTGGAGTGGAAAGATATCTGAGTTTAATGTGATATATCAGAAGTGTCATCATTTGGTTGAGGGAGCATCCTTTTTTAAAATGTATTGGGTGGATCAGGGGAGGAGAGGATGGTTGTTGTCGGTGTGAATATTTGAAGGTTGTTCTACAATCACAATATTTCAAACTAATTTAGTTTGATAAACCTTAAAGACAATGATGCAGCCCAAGTACTTCACACAAAATTCTAGAATATGTATAAATTTCAAAGTAGATGGAGATGTAGATGTATAATAATGTTATTTTTACCTGCCGATTTAGATCTCTTGCCTTGTCTGCATAGATGCGAGATTCAGATGTCAGCCGGCTTGACAGTTCACTAACCTCTGCATGGACAAGTCATTAATAGATATCAACAAAAATTGCTTATTGTTAACCATACATTAAGTCAACACTCTATGAAACTTAAAAAATAAAGAGTTTCTGCTTTCTGAAAAAATAACAATGATATGATGAGGGTATTGTAAAATGAAAAATGCATGGGTAAATTTCATAAAGGTAATTCAATATTATCTTATATTATTTCTAGCTTAATGACTTGAATAAATAATGTAAATAAGTGAATTCTGTATTTGAAATAGGAAACTATTATCCTGGTTCGGGGAACACTAACATGCCAGGTTTCCTCACCATATCATCTAGAGAAATATCCTCTAAGATAATATAGGAGGCCATCACAAAATCCTCCTAAAGGGAGGAGCTATTTAACTACAGAGACTCATACTTGCACAATGCTATCAAGCTCTGTTTTGGTGTATTAAAAGCTCAAGTTCGAATTTGGTTTCATGACAAAGTCCTTGTTCATGAGTACTTTAGAATCCAAATTAAAGGTGTCCACATATATGTAGGTGTGTTTGGCATAATTAGAACTATTGATTTTTATAAATTTCAAAGCAATAGGTAAGTCTATATAAGAAATTATGCAATTAATAAGTGGCTTTGGGAGAAGCTACAAAAACTGTCATTTTTATTGTTAAAAGGAACAACAAGGCCCTGATGAGGTGCGAGGGTGCAAAAGGCCCTGATTGACTCAGAACCAACTGAAAACCAAAAGGAACAACATTTAGGTTTTACCAAAAGAGGAACCCTATCAAAACCAACCATACCTAATCAAAGTTGCTCCAAACTCTAAGTTAGATAGATAAAATACAAACTCAACCAACACCAAGTACAGTTAAACCAGCCAAATCATGATCATGTGAATGGATTGAGTTCTGATTCAAATTTGAACCCCAAAAATCACCTAAAGCAGGTCTAGAGCAACCCTGAACCCTCCTGCTAAACTCATTTTTCAAACCAAAAAAAAAAAACAATAAACATGACCCAGAGAAAAAAAGTGTTACTACAACATGTATATTTCTATGAGGCGGTCTCTTAAATAATTCCATGGCTGTGTATGTTGAATTAGTTTGTCAAATGAGCAAAGTAACACCAAATACACACCTAAAATGTATTTCTGTAAGGTTTACAAGAGTGTAAAGCAAGATGTTAGGATATCCTACATAAATAGCAGACAAATCTTACATTTGCAAAAGTGGTAAGAAAAAAATAAAAGATGATTTATTTTCATATGAACCAACATGAGTTGTCAGGATATCCCATATAAAGAGTTGAAAAATCTTACAATGTCAAAAGTGGTAAAAAATAAAACTATGTAATTTATTTTCATGTGAACCTTTTTCTTGCTGGCTGGTATGCTTTGATTTTCTTTCAAAGATTAATATATGAAGTTTTCTTGTGATCAGGCAACCAAAGAAGTATGCTCATAGATCTGGAATGCTAGTTAAAACTTTCATCTTCTCTTGAAAACCAATACAGTAGATTGCTTACATAAATTGCTTATCTTAGATAAATTGCCTTACTGTGAGATTGCTAATAAATATACTGCATAGAAGCAGAAGGTGTCAAAAAACAAATCAAGTTCTAAAGAATACATGTATGGGATATTATGAATGCAATGCCACATGTTCCACATTTGCTTATGACCAAGTAAAAGTCACTAATTTAACAAAACGACCATATCTAAAGCAATAAGGAAACAAAAGGATTTCAAACTCACGATCAAGTTTTTCACCGACACCAAGTACTTCCTGAACATTGCGAGTCATTATTTGATGGACCTCATAAAGTTCATCATTCAGCTTTGCAAGGTTACGCTGGGTACGAGTATCCAAGTACAATTTCTTGGTCTTCTGTATGAATGTATCTTCATAACAAAAATATAGAAAAACAATAAAGCAGGTGACATAATGAGAAATCAAACATGTGAAGAAACAAAGAGTGAGTGCAAATGAACAGAACATACCAAACTTGATAAAAGCATATGGCCTTGCTGCCGTTTCAATTTGGTTTCCATTGACTCTCTCAAACTCATTTTTGAGGTCTTCTAGGTATTGAAAAGCAAGTTTTTTGGGATAAGAACGATCGCACATTGTCAAATAACAAACACGGCCTTCAATGATATAGCTGCACAGGTAGTCAAGGTAACAGGGAAATATGGCATAACCTTATGTGGGAAAAACAAGTGATATATAACCATCATATCGAGCATATATCAGTCAGGCTGCTCAGCAGTTCAAATTGAAAACTGTAGTTTGCAGTATCATTCATGAAAAATATACTAAAGGTCCAGCACTTCTTATGGTAAAGTTTTTTTACTCATTCAAAAAGAAAATATATATATATATGAAGAGTGTCTGATTCCCAACTCACAGATGTCTTTAGGGTAGAAAATTCAGAAATCAGAAAGAAGTTACATTTTTGGTAGAAAATTTAGAAATTAGAAAGAAACTAAAATTACAATGGAAACATGTTTCTTAGGATAACAGAAAGCATAAGTTCAACCATAGCAACATTCCAACAGAAAATGGCTTCAATTTTACACAAGTCTTGAATAAACAATATCCAGTCACACAAACAGAAAATTTAGTATTATTATTCATAAATGATGTAGATGATATCCATTATATTGTGTAAAATGATGAAATGCACACATCAGAGGATACTGGAAAAAGTAAGGACCAGTCTCAATTGACATTCTTGAAGCCTCATGTTGTCCTTTAGACAGGTTCTTAAATAAAAGTTTAGCCTGCTGTTTGTAGAATTCAATATCTTTCTGATCACGGCCATCATCCAACCCTTCTGCTAATGGCAGCCCATCAGTAACGCGTGCTATCATTGTCAGCTTCACCATCTTATCTGAAACTAAGAACTGATCAAGAATTGAAGAAACTGATCTTTCAAAACCACCTGGATAAATAGGAGCAGACATCGACAAGTTTAGAATCTTGATGTAACAGTTGATTAATACTGCTGCTCTGAAACTGATAGAAAGGTGTCAAAACAAGAGATTCTTATTTCAGCTTCTTGCTATTAGATGTAGTCAGCTAACAATCAGCTTTGTATCATAAAAACCAATTCTCAACATGGTTAAAACCACAATCAGACTGTTATCACAATTAACACAATTCAAATTTCTGAAATAAATAGTTTATTTGCTGTCTCAGCACAAATATAGGCAAAATTAAGTAAATAAGACATGTTAATTTGATAACACCAATTCATTTACTTGTTACAGGAATGGTAATCTAAGATAGCATCATGAGTTCTCCAGGGCTAGAAACTCTGATTTGGATTCCTATGCATTAGTGTCCTAGGGCCTAAAAAACAAGACAATAATTACTATGTATGAATTGCAAAATTCAGAAGCAGTTCTAAGCTTGCCATTGGGGGGATGTGACCATCATTGAGAAATGACAAAATTATTAAAATAAAGTAATCAAAAATGTATGTACAGCTCATACGATCCAATTTCATGTGCTTGGATGAATAATGACAGGTTTATGACAATCATTGTGATCATGTTAACCTCAGTATTCTGGGGCATTAGATTATACTTGAACATGTTGATTTGTTACATCATACAAATAATGAAGGTTTAGAAAAAAATATGTGATCATATGAGTCTTTTCAAAGGTAACCATGTGTCATCCTCCATGCCCCAACAGAGAAAAAAATCCTAAGGTTACTAACTTTACAAATTTATTGCCACGTTGCATGTCAAATAATACTCAAGTTTATTCCTTTTCTCCTAATAAAGGTTTTCAGAATCAACCTAACACTCGCTAAAAAATAATCTTATGAAACGTATCAACCCACGGTTGAATGGCTATAAATAGAATTTAACATAACTTGTTGATATAGATAGGAAACAGATAAAAACTAAAATAACTTCTATTTCTTTTTTAGGGGAAATGTTGTACATCACCTACTATTTTTACATATAATGTTTTCATTGCTTTCTTTGCATCTGCTATTTTTAATTAGCTCCAAAAGTACAAACGGGTACAGAGATGATGGCAAAGAACTCTTCCATTTACTAGAACAAGGCAAGAGAAAATGAGAAAAAGTAATGAGATACCATAAAAGTTACTGATAAATCATGCAATTAGAGTTGCATGGTTTCCAGTCAAGCAAAATCTATGTCGCTATCACTCTCCATCATATATCCTCCAAAAAGCATCAGGAAACACTCAGGATAGCAAGGCTAGAACTTACAAATCAGTAGGGTAATATATGCCACACTTTACTACAGTTTTCATAATCATAACTACGATCATCTGCCACTCTTGGAAAAGATGATCACATACGGAGGGGAAGAAAAGAAAATGCAAATCTATTGCACTCTATTGCAGTTACAGATGTGAATTTCTATATCGTCGTTTATAGATTACGATCCAGATCATTGAAAGCCCGATGAACCCTTAATCCTCATTCATTAACAAATAACTTCTAGCATCATTTGGTTTTCCCATTCACCCACATAACCTAGATAACAGTTATAGGAAAATAAAACAAGCAAATAAAAGAAAATTTGGGTCAAGCAACCATATCGAATTCGAAGCAAGACAATATCAAAATTTCTAAAGAATAAGAATAAAACGAACTGCTAACGAATTACCAGCAGCCGTCCAAATTCGAATCTTATCACGCTTCTTTTTTCGATAAAGAAAGCCAAGAAACATAAAGAAACGAAATCACCAAACCCTAGATCTATTACCCTCGCCCATATGAAAAATGAATCTATAAAGAAACACAAGACGACCCCAGATCAATATATCAATCGATCGCCAGAAGCAACACTGTCGGAATCCAGAGATCCAGAAAATCCAAAGCCGATGGTGAATCATCGGAACATCACCCCGTGCTTGAAGAACGAAGGGGAAAAGATGGGGATTGGAAGGGGGATCGCAGAAATTGATGGTTACCGGCGATCTCGGCGTTCGGCGAAGGTCCACTGAGCTTATGGGCTTCGTTGAGATCATGAAATGGCAGGCTTCGAACACCCTTCGACGAAGCTACGGCCAGGGAGTGGCACGGAGAGGGAGAGGAGAAGCAGCAGCTGGGGAAACTAAAGACATGGCGAGGGGGTGGTGTGAAATAAGAAGTGCCGGGTTAAGTTAGTTGGCATATGGTATACGGCGGTGCAAAAATTCCTGGGATAATTACTTACCATGATAAAATCCTGAATAAGTAAATCCCAGCTGGGCAACCGCTCACCACGGCAGAGAGGCACCGCCGATCACGCAATTTAGGAAAAAAAACGCCCCAAAAATCATGCCAATAGCAAAGGAACGTAACAAAGCCTCTTGGCGAGTCCCAGGTGCCTCTACATTGATAGCTGGGAACGACCAAATGTTTCTTACCCCAAAAAAAAAAAGAAAAAAAAAGGATCACATATATTGGCACTTGACTCACAAGTCACAGGTGACCGAGGAACTTTAACTTATGCAAATAAAGGATAAATCAAAGAACTAGCAATTTCAAAAGTTCACCATAAATAGTAATGGAAGGAATTTTGAGATTAAGTACTTCTGATGTATTTGTGATTGACCAAGCTTTTCAATTTAAGTTGAAGCACATCGGTCAAAGATTGAATGATACGGTTATTGCTAGAAAATTAAACTTGGATCAATGTAAACTAAGAATGTAATTTGGTGATAGAATATAAGGTATCAGAAGAAAATTTGTTGGTAATTAGTATGCTGTCAAACTCATTCGCCACATAAACCCTACCTTCATACCCAGTTTCGAGTACGGGTGCGCTTATGAGTTAGAATGGATCCGATAGGCAATTGTTCAATCTATTTGATGACATGGAACTTATTGTCAAATTTTTTTCTATATCCAAAACAGCCCTAAGTTAGAGGTTTCATTATAGATGATTTAATAATGAAGTAATTTGAGTGCTAGTTAAATTCTAGAGATACTCCATAAGTTCCCATCATGGTAAGAGGTCATGGAGCATTTTAAGTACCCCCCATTGTAACTCTCTCTTTTAACAAAAAATTTGAAAGATTTTTGAATTTTGAAGCTCTTTGTAGGTGTTACCTCAGTACTATGACCCTACCCTACTATATTGCAACTCTGTATCTTTATATGGCTCAATTAATCTCTTTCATCTAATGCGATTTGAAAGGCCCTACAAGAAGCTAGCATGTTATAACTCAGTATTTCGCTTAAAAAGGTTAACTAGAAGATATTATTTGAGTTTTTTGTTCTTATATAAGAATCTAAAATTTATCCAATGCATGACTCTGATATGGAATTAAAAATATGTTTATACAAGTCTTCACATATTTTTCTTATTTAAATCGTAGCATTCTTGCCAAGCTAAGAAAACAAATCCACTTATATCAAATCATAGGTACTGTTGCCGCCTACACCGTCGTGATCTGTAGCTTGGGGATGACATCGGATGCCGACCTCGTCGCCCGGAAACCAGATCGCACGCCCAGACCTGCAAAAAAGAGGAGACCCAGGCCGAGAATCCCGACGGGGGCACTCCGATGATCAAGTCAGTGAAGATCTAGGAGAACATATCCTTCCCTATGGGCCCCTTTGGTCGGACTCCACGCTTAGAGGAGGAGAATTTTCTTTAGAAAGAAAGAGTGGAGTGAGAGTGGCAGCAGTGGAGGAGAGCACGAGCGGTGACGGCTGTGTCCGTTGAGACTCGTCCGACGAGTACTCCGGTAGCCTCAGAATGCTCTGCTCCTTGCCTGCTCTCCCGTTTGTTTGCCTTTGTTTGCTTACCTTGTTCGAAGACCTCCTGAACCCTCTTTTAGGCCATAGACCCTTCCAGCAACCTACCTCGGGTTCTTCCCCCTCTGTAGGCGTCGGAAGATCAACGTTCGGCAGCGCCCCGTGCCGTGCGCCCAGGTGCCTTCCCTATCTGTGATATGGAGTTATGTCGCAGGCTCTGACCTCCCATATGGTGCTCTACTTTGAAAAATTAGGCAGGGCCTCGATCAGGAAACAGCCGCCCCCTGATTTGAATCTTCTGGGATGATTTTCTCTTTCGGGTGGTGCAAACGGTCGGCTAGGAATTGTAGTGCCTTGGCCAAGGTGCCCTTTCCTATCTGGTGTAAGTAGCAGCGGGCATAATCATAGCATCCTAGGGGGTGCCCCTCCATGGTCCTTGGGCGGTGGTTCGTCACTCAAAGGAGGTGGCGCCATCCCCTTCCTCTTGCTTCTGAACCTCCCGAAGCACCATGGGCTTTGGCCATGGGGGCGGCTTCCTACTACTGGACCTCTCGTCTGAAGAGAGCTTGGTTCGAGGAGAAGGAGCTCGACTTCGACCGAGGCTGGCTCGACCTCGTGGGAGCCGCTTGGTGAAGGAGCTCGAAGAGAGGGGAGCTCGACTTCGGCTGGGGTGGACTCGACCTCGAGGGAGCTACCTAGCGAAGGAGCTCGACTTCGACCGAGGTAGACTCGACCTCGAGGGAGCCGTCCGGTGAAGGAGCTCGAAGAGAACTGGAGCTCGACTTCAGCCGGGGTGGACTCAACCTCGAGGGAGCCACCCGATGAAGGAGCTCGAAGAGCGCGAGAGCTCGACTTCGACCGGGGTTGACTCGACCTCGAGGGAGTCGCCCGGCAAAGGAGCTCGAAAAGAGCGGAAGCTCGACTTCGGCCATGATGGACTCGACCTCGAGGGAGCAACCCGGTGAAGGAGCTCGAAGAGCAGGTTTGACGTGGCAACTTCTGCCAATATGGCATCCGATTGGATCTGACAGGAACTCCACATCAGCGATCTTGCCACATCATTTATCCCCCACTTCCAAGTCCCGTTGGCACGCGGCGCTCGGGATGAAGTGAGTAAATGCGGAGTTGACGTGAAAGGTGAAAATCGGGCGCCATTAATACCGCGATCACTAGCACTTCGCAGAATGGGCCTTGAGACCAATGCGGGGACGACACGTTGGCTTGTCCGAGGAAGCATAATGACCGACGCAGAACTCGAAATGATTTCAGGTGAACCGAAGCATCGCTCCTCGCTGATCTCGACACATGGCACCAATCCGATGGAGGCAATTTTGGGGGGGGCACGGTTGCTATCTGGCCATTTTGAAAAGAAGGGAAGTTTCATGAAAATATCTTTTCTTTTGAATTCTTCATGCCCGTCGACAGACCAGAGCCTTCCTTCTTCTCTCCCCCGATTATCCTTTCCCTTCAGGGCCACCAAGTTCGTCTTCCTCGGTCCTTCCTCTTCTCTGGCTAGGTAGAGTTCGTCTCTAGGACCCCTCCATACTTCATTCTTCTTCCTTCCTTCCTTGGGATGGCCCCCTCAGGTCATAGCTACTGTCCTTCGAGCAATCCCAACAAGACAGGGCCTTCTCGACCGAGGACTCCATCCTCCGATGAGGAGGAGGAAGTTCCTCTTCAGGTTCGCAGAAGCCTTCGCCCCACCAGGATGTAATAGGGGAGCTTAGGGCTCGTCTTCCTCCTTCCCTTGTTTTCGAAGTCCCCTCTGACCCTTCTCATTCGACTGGTCCCGGCGGCGTCGCTTCGATGATGATCGGAAAGGACCTTTCGATAATCCAGGAAGCCATCAGCATCCTAGACTCTATCTGGCTCTCAATCCCAAGATAAGGGGAATGGGTCACCTCCGATGGCCTGGGTCGAATTGCCCTCTACAAGAAATCCCTCGCAGGGGGTCTTCATTTTTCTTTTCATCATTTTTTCCTCTCTGTGCTCAACAACTACTGCATCATCCCTGCTCAGCTGATTCCGAATGCGGTTAGGACCATCTTCTATTTCATTATCCTCTGCCACTTCAATGGGATTGTAGCCTCTTTTTCTCTATTCAGGGCATTCTTCATCCTGAAACGCCACCCGATCGAGGACGGGTGGTGGTTCATCTCTCCTCATCTGAAAGGCATTAAATTTGAACTCTCCTTTTCCATCAAAGGATGGAAGAGTAAGTACTTCTTCGCCTCTGTTGCAGGGGTTGATTAGGTTTGGAGTGATCCGAATCGGACTTCGAATCGGAACTCTAAGGTCGAAGTGGCTAATCGAGAGATTTACAACCAGCTCGTTGCTGACCAAATCCCTTTTTTGAGGTTTTGCTATCGGAGCAAAACTTGTTCGAAGCTGGGGCCAGCCCAATCCAAGAGTTGGGTGAGTTCGGCATAAACCTTCCTTTCTTCTTCTGCATGTCTCTTCGAGCTCAAGGCTAACCTTGGTTCTTTCCTTCTTGCAGGCATGAAGTTCTCGATGGAGCAACTCATCCAGTCCTCCCAAGAAGAGAAGTGCACTGACAGGACCTAGGGAGTCCCTACCAAAGAGGGCCCAGAATGAGCCCAGCCCAAGGCCCGGGCCTGTTGCAGCCTCTGGCCTAGGCAGAAGGATGGCCGAACCGGCCCTCGAATCGCCAAGGCAACAAATTCTGCCTTCGGTCCGGGAGTCCGGTGTGAACGTGCGGGCTCGGCCCACTGCTACTGTCGTTGCTGTGCCTCCACCTCCTGAAGTCATCGAGGTGGAAACGGGAGGAGAGGAGAGGAGGGAGTCGCCATCGACGATGCCGTCCAGCATGGCGGCAAGCTCCAACAAGGGTTCGGAGACATCTTCGATCACCCTTGAAGGCACGACGGTGCCCCCAGCGAGGAAGAAGATTAGCTCCTGAAGGGTGCCTGTCGAGGTGGCACCAAACTCCTCGGTGATTCAGGATCAATCCCTGGCCGAGCATATGATGGACTTTGCCATCCAATCATGCGACCGATAGGAAAGGAGAGGAAGGCCCTTGCCGGATGCCATCCTTGACACCTTTTCTCATCTCTTCATAGTACGGCCCCTTGCCTTTTTCATCTTCATTTTTCATTTTTCATTTTCACAGCTGACATCTTTTGTGGTGCAACTCGAGATGGACCTCCTGCTCATCCGCGATTACTACTCCCACTAGGCCAAAAGGGAGAAATTGAAGGAGCAGGAGATGGCATCATTGGTGGCTGAGGCCAGAGAGAAGACTAATAGGGCCCGAGAAGCGAAGGAGAAAAGCAGGGAACTGAAGGCCGAGGCGACGAGCGCTGAGAGGCGCATCAAGGACCTCAAGATGTCCCTAGCCCAGGAGAAGGACCGGGTCAAGCATTGGGCCAAGGAGCTCAAGGCTGAAGTGGCCCGGACAGAAGAGATCAAGGCCAAAATGGCTCGGATAGAAGAGCTCAAGGCCGAAGTGGCCCGGGCGGCGGAACAGGCTCAGCTGGAGGCAGCGTAGGCATGGGCTGCCACCACTGAAGAGAGGGCCACGGGGGTGGTGGCCTTGATAGAGGCCATAAAGAAGGAGGCCGCCGAGGCAGTGCCAAACTTCAAGGCCTCGGTGGAATACATTGATGAGGTCTAGGAGGTGGCCATGGACTTATTCCTCAAAGGCTACGAGTTCTGCCAGTCCAGGGCGGCATAGCTCTTCCCGGAGCTGAACCTGGAGGTGCTCGCCTTCCCAGTTGTTCCGTGTAGGGACCCGATTGAGGCCACGGCTGAAGCAGAGGAGGAGCCTACGGCTACCATCAAAGTAGCTCCATCGATGGAGGTCCAAGAGGATGCTATCTTGCCTCAACGCCGTCCAGAGAAGGAGCTGGCTGAATAGGAAGTTTTATTTTGCTTCTTGTATTTTCTATTTCTTTCTGGATCGCCCAGCCTGTCGGGGGTCTTGGGATAGTATAATCCTTTCTTAACTTTGAATGAAATGTCTTTTCATTTAACCGAGCTCACAGAATTCCTCATCTGTTCTCTTTTGTATTCTTGATTGCTTCAACAACCCCTTTTCCCTCTCCCTCCTCTTTTCTTCTTTCCTTTTTCTTTTTTTTTTGAATGCCCATGTACAGGTTCTTATTGTGGTGCCTTGCCTCGAGGTATCAAGTCCTTTGACCCTTTCTAGTAGAGCTCCGGTTATAGAGGATGGTTAGGAAGAAAGATCTTGAGTTGTTGAGTTATCCCTACCGTGTCAAAAATAAGGTAGCGAGGCTTCATGCATCTCCTTGAAGGAGGCCTGAGTGATCTTAGGTGAAACTGTCTCCAAGTGCCTGGAATGCAACCGGGCTAGGAGGCTGAACTCGGGGAGTCCGTAAGGTGCCCCCACCAGGCTGGGACTTGGATAGACAGAGGTGGGGCTTCTAGAGTCTCCCGGCTTCGAGGTACGGGGTTTCAGGAGTTTTTTGGCTTGAGGTGCGGGGCTTCAGGAGTTTCTCGGCTTGAGGTGCGGGGCTTCAGGAGTTTTCCGGCTTCGAGGTACGGGGCTTCTGGAGCTCCCTGGCTTCGAGATGCAGGGCTTCAAGAGTTTCCTGGCTTGACCTGCCGAACCTGGGATCGGATAGTAGTATTCCTGTAAGGCAAAGATAGTTTGTACCAAAAGAAATTCTTTTATTGATGGGAGGAAGCTTTACATCATTGGTAGTACATCCTCAAATTGTTAGCATTCCAAGTTCATGGGAACCGGGTGCCATCGAGCTCAGCAAGGTAGTAAGCTCATTGGAGGAGAGCCTCGACCACATTGTAGGGGCCTTCCTAGTTCAGGAAAAGTTTGCTGCACTCCCGAGGTTGAGAGGCTTCAACCCACCGCAGCACCAAATCATCCGGGCAAAAGATCTTTGGCTTTACCCATGTGTTGTAGTACCGGGCTGCCCACTGTCGGTAGGCCGCCATCCGGAGTCAAGCCTTGTCTCTCGTTTTCTCAAGGAGATCTAAGTTGAGTAGAAGGCGAGCCAGATTTTTAGCTTCATTATATTGCTCCACCTGTAGCATACGCACACCAAGCTCCACTGGGACTGCGGCTTCGACGTCGAAGATGAGGTTGAAAGACGTCTCATCCATGGTTGTTTGGGTCGTTGTGTGGTAGACCCAAAGGACATTGGGAAGTTCTTCTACCCACTTGTCCTTGGAATGGTCCAACCTAGTTCAAAGTCCCTAGAGGATGTCCGGTTGGTCACCTCGGCCTCTACATTAGTATGAGGGTGAGCCACCGAGGTGAAGCGGTGATGGATATTGAGGCTAACGTAGAACTCCTTGAACTCTCGATTATCGAATTGTCATCCGTTATCGGTGATGATGGTGTGGGGGAGTCCGAAGCGATAGATGATCGACTTCCAGAAGAATTGGCTGACCTTAGCCTCGGTGATCCGTGTTAATAGCTCTACCTCCATCCATTTGGTAAAGTAGTCAATGACCACTATCAAGAACTTGCACTGTCCAAACACGGGAGAAAATGGACCAAGGATGTCCATCTCCCACTGGATGAACGGCCAAGGGACAGAGAGCTGGGAGAGTGGTGCCGTTGGTTGATGCTGTATGCAGCCATGGCGTTGGCAGTGATCGCACTTCCTCATGAAGTTGGCAGCGTCCTCCCTCATAATCTCCCAGTAATACCCCTAACGGAGAAATTTGTATGCTAGAGTCCTGCCCCCCACGTGATTCCTGCGGAGGCCTTCGTGTATCTCTTGGAGCCACCTCCATGGGTCTCAAGCACTTCAGGAGTGGATAAGAGTAGGACCTGGTAGAGTTTCCCATCCATCAAGACGAAGCGCGCATCCTTCTTCTTGACGAGGCTAGCCCCAACGCGATCTTCTGGCAGGATACCGTCGGTGATATACCTGATGTACCGGTCCATCCAGCTGGACTCTGGGGTAACTGATGGACCTTCTCGGGAGCCTCATAGCTTGGAGTTTCTAAGTATTCGATGTGGGCGCACCCCAGTGATGAGTCCGGTAGGGTCGCGAGCCTTGAGAGGGCATTGGCGCGAGCATTCTCTCCACGAGAGATGTGGGAGATGCTGAAGCGCTAAAAGCCCGCCATGCTCGAGCGTACCTGTTCTAAGTACTTCATCATCTGGGGATCCCTTGCCTCAAATTCTCCTAAGACCTGTCCGGCCACCAGTTGGGAGTCAGTGAAGACGTTCAAGTTGGGTACACCCAATTCACGGGATACCCTCACTCCTACGAGGAGTGCCTCGTACTTTGCCTGGTTGTTGGTTGCTATAAATTGGAAGCAGAGCGCGCACTCAGCCACAACCCCATCGTCATTGGTGAGGATGAGGCATGCTCCACTCCCTCTCGAGTTGGATGCGCCGTCCATGTGGAGGACCCATACCTCCTCCTTGATTCCGGGCTCCATTTAGCACTCCAGGGAGGTCTCTTCCGGTTCCTCGCCCATGCCCGTGCACTCGACCAGAAAGTCAACCAACACCTGGGCCTTCTAAGATAGTCTCGGTCGGTACGCGATGTCGAACTCGCTAAGTGTTAAAGCCCACTTGGCCAAACATCTGGAAGTATTGGGGCGGCTGAGTATGGCCCTCAATGGTTGGTTCGTCAAGACCACAATCGGATGCATTTGGAAGTAAGGCCTGAGCCACCGAGCATATATTATAAGGACAAAAATTAACTTCTCAGAGCGAGTGTACCTGATCTCCACATCTCGAAGGAGTTTGCTGGCATAATACACCGGTTTCTGAGCTCCATCCTCATTTGTATGGACAAGGACCGAACTGATGGCCCCTAGGATAACCACCAAGTACAACAAGAGTTTCTCTCCGTCTTCTGACCTGGAGAGCAGTGGTGGTGATGCGAAGAACTTCTTTAGCTTCTCAAAGGCTTTCCTGCACTCTTCTATCCAGGTGAAGTCATGCACTTTGTGCAGCGCCTTGAAGAAAGGCAAGCAGTGGTCAGCAGATCATGAGATGAACTGGCTCAGGGCAGCGATCCAGCCCGTAAGGTGCTGGACCTACTTCTTCGAGGTGGGGTGCTTCATGTCGATAATTGCCTGAACCTTCTTAAAGTTGGCTTATATTTTTCTCTATGTGACCATGAATCCTAGGAACTTCCCTACCGCCATGCTGAAAGCGTACTTCACCGGATTCAGCTTCATCTGGTGTAGGTGAAGGTTTTGGAAGGCCTCTACCAAGTTGGCGATGTGGTCTGACCCCGGCTTGCTCATGACGAGCATGTCATCCACATAAACTTTCATATTCCGGTCGATCTGGTCCTTGAAGACTTGATTGACCCGTCGTTGATATGTGGTGTCGGCATTCTTCAGGCCAAAAGGCATCATCCGATAGCAGTACGTCCCCCGATCCATGATGAAGGCAGTGCGCTCCTCATCCTTTGGATGCATCCGGATCTGATTGTACCCGGAAAATGCATCCATGAAGAAGAGTAAGCGATGCCCCGAGGTGTTGTCTACCAGTTGGTCGATCTTCGATAATGGAAAGCTGTCCTTCGGGTAGGCTTGGTTAAGGTCGATGTAGTCCACACAGATCCTCCACTTCTCGTTGTTCTTCTTAACCATGACCACGTTCGCCAGCCAGTTAGGATACTGCACTTTGCGAACAAAGCCAGTTGCAAGGAGCTTCTCCACCTCCTCGTTGATTGCCTATTGCCTTTTCAGGATGAAGCATCTTTTCTTCTGTCGGACAGGACAGTACTTCGGGTCGATGCTCAACTTATGAGTGATGATGTCGGGGGGAATCCCAAGCATGTCTGCCGCTATCTAGGCAAACACGTCCGCATTCACCCGGAGGAAACCCAGCAAGTGGGTCCATTCATCTTCTTACAACTGTGCCCCAATTTGTACCGTCTTTGTTGGGTCTGCTCCGAGTGGATACATAAATAGGCACTCAACTAGGCCACCCCTGGGATCCTGCACCCTTTGGTCAAGGTCATCGATGCTGGGGTCCTCCTCGGAACTTCTGGCCCTTGGGACAGCTTGAAGACAATGTTGAATGGGCTGAGGTGCCCCTTTCATTTTTCCTATGCCAGAAGGAGTGGGAAACTGCACCAGTAGCCACCTGGTGGAGATGATCGCGTCGAGTAGATTGAGCTCGGGGTGGCCAAGGATCACGTTGCAAGCCGAAGAAAGCCTAACAACCATGAAGGTCATCATGACAATGCTCTACCGAGGTGGTGACCCGGCAGTAACGGGGAGAGTAATCTCTCCTTCAACTCCCATAGAGTCCCCAGTAAAACCACAAGGGAAGTGTGAACGGGTCTCAATTAAGTAGATGATAGATTCATCCTGGAGAAAGCATCGTAAAAAAGGATATCAGTCAAGCTTCCACTATTGACCATAATCCATTTTACAGGATGCCTGGCAATCGTCATCTCGATAACCATGATATCGTTATTTACATTTTGATTCGCAGATCCCTCCTCCCTCATAAAAGGGAGGACATTTTTCGAACTCTCTCCCTCCCGGTTCCTCTTGGAGGCCCGCTCTATTCCCCAACATATCATACCCATAGGCTACTCGGTGGATCAGTTATCGACTACAGGGATAGGAGGAAGAGCAGCAAGTGCTTGAGGTTCCACCGGGGTCTTGCCCTCCATAAATTTTCCAAGGTAGCCCCTCTTTATCAGGTCTTCAATTTCTCTCTTGAGGTGGCGGCACTCCTTAGTGTCATGTCCATGGTCGTGGTGGAATTGGCAATACTTTGTCTTGTCATGACCGTTGGATGGCCTCAGTGGGGGAGGGCGGTGCAAGTAATGCTCGTCCTCAATCTCCATGAGGATCTTCGACCTCGGGGTGAGGAGAGGTATATATCTTTCTTCTAGGATGGGGTCGCTCTTCGGCTTCGACCCTAGACAGAAATTCAAGATGGTCGGTCCGGGCTTTCGCATCTCGGGCATCTCCCTCAGAGGTTGCTTCTTTAATGGCTTCCAATCCAGCTCCCTCGTACGGTCCGCCTCCTCGACACGGATGTACTTATGAATGCGGAGGAGGAGGTCGAAGTACGTCTTTGATGACTTTTTGTTCAGGGAGTAGGTAAGATGGGAGGTCCCGAGTCCCCTCTTCAATGCCAGCATGGCGATTGGTTTGTTCAAGTTATAGATTTCCAGTGCAGCAACTTTGAAGCAGGTCACATAGTCCCGCAAGGGTTCGTGGTCTTGTTGCCTGATGGAGAAGAGACTGTCTACTTCTCGTTGCACCTTCCGGCAATCGTCAAAGTGGGCCACAAACTTTCTTTCTAGCTAGGCAAATGAGTTGATGCTTTCAGGCTCGAGGCGGGTAAACCAGACCCGAGCTGCCTTTCGAAGAGTGGCCGGGAAGGCGATGCAGAAGAGGGCATCGGTCGTTCCTTGGACCCTCATAAGAGCCTTGTAGATCTCAAGGTGGTCCAGGGGGTCGGTGGTCCCATCGTAGGGATCCACCTGTGGCATGCAGAATTAGCTTGGGATCGGCTCCTCTTAGATTTCTCGGGAGAAAGGGGGACCGGCGTCATGACCCGCATGCTTACGAGAGGAGCCCTGCAAGTTTGCAAACTGGCGGGATAGTTCCGCCAGCTTACGCTCCTGCTCCTCCAAGCGCTTTTCGACCATGCACCTGATGGCCTCGTCGGTAAAGCCTTCTGTCGAGACCGATAGAGGAGATAAAAATGACAGCTGAGGGGGGTCATGATGGGGGGCCTTGCCTCGATGGCCTCGATGGCACTTAGCAGCAGCCTGCTCGAGGGCCGAAGATCGGCTCTCCCGGTCTACTGACCCGATCTACTATCTCTTTGCCAAGATCCGGTGGCTTCCCTGGGGGTCTGTCGTGGCTCACGACAGCAACGGCCTTCCTTGGAAGGAATGCAGGGTATCACGGGGTGCAGCGGCTTAGGCCGCAGGGGTCCCTGGCTATTGGTGGGTGGCAAGGGATCGGTGTTGATGCTGCAACTGTCACACCACCGCAGTCAAAACCTACATCTGCTGGGTGAGCACGACCAACTGGACATCTGTCAGAGGCGGTTGCGGTGGAGCAAGGGGCTCTCTCTCTGGACTGTGTGAGCCCTCGTGAGAAAGGGGGTCTCCCGCGTGGCTGGTGGAGACCTCCTGGGCACGTGTCGTCACCATGTTTTGGGTGGAGTTGCACATGTGGGGAATGGCCTGGATCAGATTGTGTCATGCCCCCTTTCCTGGTGTGCCAATCTGTTGCTGCCTATACTGTCATAACCTATAGCTTGGGATGACCTCGAATGTCGACCTCGTTGCCTGGAAACCAGCTCACGTGCTCGGACCTGTAACAAAGAGGAGACCCGGGCCAGGGATCCCGGTGGGGGCACTCCGACGATCAAGTCAGTGGCGATCTAGGAGAATAGATCCTCCCCTATGGGCCCCTTTGGTCGGACTCCATGCTTGGAGGAGGAGAATTTTCTTTAGAAAGAAAGAGTAGAGTGAGAGTGGCAGCGATGGAGGAGAGCACGAGCGGTGACGACTGTATCCATTGAGACTCGTTCGACGAGTGCTCTGGTAGCCTCAGAATGCTCTGCTCCTTGCTTGCTCTTCCGTTTGTTTGCCTTTGTTTGCTTACCTTGTTCGAAGACCTCCTGGACCCTCTTTTAGGACATGGACCCTTCCAACGACCTACCTCGGGTTCTTCCCCCTCTGCAGGCATCGGAAGGTCAACATTTGGCAGCGCTCCATGCCGTGCACCCAGGTGCCTTCCCCATCCGTGATAGGAAGTTATGTTGCAGGCTCTGACCTCCCATTTGGTCGCTCTACTTTTAGAAATTTGGCAGGACCTCGATCAGGGAGCAGCCACCCCCCTGATTTGAATCTTTTAGGATGGTTTTCTCTTTCGGGTTGTGCAAACGATCGGCTGGCCAGGGTCCCCTTTCCTATCTGGTGTAAATAGCATCAGGAGTAATCATGGCATCCTAGAGGTGCCCCTTCGTGGTCCTTGGGCGGCGGTCCGTTGCCTAAGGGAGGTGGCGATGTCCCCTTCCTCCAGCTTCTGAACCTCCCGAAGCACCGTGGGCTTTGGCCACGGGGGCGGCTTCTGGCTGCTGGACCTCTCGTCTGAAGAGAGCTTGGTCCGAGGAGAAGGAGCTCGACTTCGGCCGAGGCTGGCTTGACCTCGTGGGAGCCACCTGGTGAAAGAGCTCGAAGAGAGCGGGAGCTCGACTTCGGCCAGGGTGGACTCGACCTCGAGGGAGCCGCCCGGCGAAGGAGCTTAAAGATCGAGTTTAACGTGGCAACTTCTACTAATGTGGTATCCGACTGAATTTGACAGGGACTCTATATCAGCGATTTTGCCACATCATATGCCATAAGTACAATCACAAACAACATAATTAACCCATAGTCAACCTCAATGGGCCCATGCTCCATTGTCTCCTTTTATATATGGGCTATGGGCAAAATTCATTCTCGCTTTTCAATGCATATTTAATGCATGCAACTCTGATTTTTTATTTAAGATTTTGAATGATAGAAATGCCTCTGCTTTTCTTAAAAATTATGACATCCTATAACCATATTATGATATTCTGCAGCCAAACCATGATTTTCTGGAATCCTAAAGTTATAAGGGAAGATCATTTTATCATTAAAAATTTTTATTCCATTTTTTTGTTTAAAATATTGAATGATAAAAATATTTCTCTCCTTTTAAAAAACTTGATACCATGCATCTATATTATGATATCCTATAGGCAAATTATGACTTCCTAGGAGGGGCATTTATATTATTTAAAAGATTTACAATTTTTCAATGATAAAAATGCCTTTCTCTTTCTATTTCTAGGAGTCGTAATTTGGTCATAGAATGTCATAATATGGCTACAAGATATCATAATATTTCAAAAAGAGAGGGACATTTTTATCATTCAATATTTTTAATTAAAAAATATAACAAAAATTTTTAATGATAAAAATATCATTCCCTCATGACTTTCGGGGAAGTCATAATTTTGCCATATGATATCACAATATGGGCACAAGATATTATAATTTTTAGAAGGGGAGTGGCATTTTTATCATTAAAAATTTTAAACAAAAAAATAGAGCTACATATATTAAATATGCATTGGAAAGCAGGGGCTTATGTAACCTAATCAAATGAAGCGGTGCATTTTTTTTAAGGTGGTGTATAAATAATTTTTTTTAATAATAAAAATCTTATCCAAAATATTAGTTAGAAAGTATTGTTAGAGTTCATTGATCTTTATTTATATATATATATATATATATATATATATATATATATATATATATATATATATATATATATATATATATATATATATATATATATATATATATATATATATATATAGTACCTAACATCTATCCAATGCATAGTCGGAAAGGGGCCTTCGCAGTCCAGATTGGCTAGAAGGTCTAAAAGCAAGAGGCATGCGGCAAAGACAAGGTGTAGAGGTTCTACCAAGATATTGGGATCACCTACTAGGTCTTTAAGATCTAGATTAACAACCACAAGGGTGCTGTTGTGACCACCTCCATGAGCAACACCAATACTACATTGATTGATGTCCGGGGAAAGGGAGATGGAGGATGCAAGGGGAGTGGAGAATGTCAAGAAAAGTGCTTTCATGGAGAAAATTTGATTATTGAAAAGTTTTAGCAACCATTAATATACCATTAATAATAAAAAAATTATATTTATTCTTGGACATTTTTGTTTATTTCTATTTGTATTTATTTTATACCATTAATATATTATTTTTACAGTATATAGATTCATGCAAATTAGATGATCGAGAACTTGACTGGATTTGACTCCAAATCCTTTCAAAAGGAAACAATTTCAACTCTATTTATATTAATATATTAGGATAATATAACTATTTAGTATTTCATCTTGATCATTCATTAATATTTTATAAAATTTTAACCATCAATTTTAAAAAAATATTTTTAGAAAGAAAAAAAGGGCCATCACTTTTGTATGCAATGGAAAGTACCACAACCCACCTTCCCTATAGGTTTCTACCACAACCCACCTTCCCTATAGGTTTCTACTTTCCATGAAATGTGGATATTATGGCAATTGTTGACTCGACCTCGAAAACTTGCCGTACCACTAACTACACCACCAGCTAAAGACTGAGACATCCGAGTCGAAATGATCAAGTTACCAACTATGAAGGAAACAATGAAGCCGACTATTGTATCACCAACTAAGAAGAGGACTAATAAGGGAAAGACGAAGCCAGCCACTAAACCAAGTAGTTGCTCCTTCTAAAACCCAGTAGTTGCCCCATCCTAGATCGAGTAGCTCAGCCTGCCAAGTCCAATTGGCAAAACATTCCTTATGTGCATCCATCGAGTACCTACTCAGGCTCGACTAGTTACTTAAGTGAATCTAGTTAGGTGCGCTCGGGTACAAGGCCAAACCCTTCCCTTTGATAGTGGACCAACCGACTACCTACTCGGAGTCCATGATGTCCTGATAGGTGACAACCCAGCGATCACAGCTGCTCTAGCACAAATCGTGGTGGATAAAGTTATGATGAATAGAATCCCGATGAATCCTGCCTTCTAAATAAAAAGATGCTAGCAGAAAAGATTTCAGGAGACAGAATCCTACTATCTCAACAAAATCTGTTACATATGTCAGAAGATGCCACCTTTCTAATGGTATTCGATTATCTAACGTAGCCCTATAAATTAGTAAAAAGGGATCCTAACAAGGTATGCTACACTAACATACTCCTATACTCTTTCGCACGCTCATTCAGTTACCACCACCGTTCTTAGCTCTGGCTATCGTAGTCCATTTCTCCTATCCATTGACTTGAGTATCGGAAGGTTTCCCGTCGATCACTTCTATTCAATAATTGAACGCCTTTTTGTACAATGCTACTCAGGTTGCCAATTTATTATGGTTTCACTTAAGACTTGCTAATATGATTGGAGGTGGCTGCTGAGTTGGATGACTTCGGGTTTTCTTCATTAAGTACTGGTATTTTGGAACCTATAAAATGAAGAAGACACGGAAGTCCAGGCATGATGGGATGGTTTCCAATGGTGGACCTTCCAATATCTAAGTCAGTTTCCCATGGAAGCAAACAGACGAAAGGCGTTTATAATTTTTAGATGGATAGTGTGGTGATGGAGTGGTAGCGAGATAGAGTGGAAGTGAGCAAGGTAATGGAAGTGGATGAGGCAATGGAAATGGACATAGCCGAGGTAGAGGAAAGAGCGAGCAAGAATTAGATGAGACAAGATAGTTCTAGGCTTCATCCAAATAGTAATTTGGAGCCTTCGGGTGGTTTTGGAAAAACTATTGAGACTCTCAAAGGGCTTAATATTTCCTGAGGAACTTGCTTGGAGAAAGTCCTAATGAAAAAAGGATTTACCTGGAGGGAATAAAAAACAATAGCTCCAAATGGCAATTGATCATATGCATAATATGTAGGCCTATAGCTTGTTCCGTAGACAATGTATATAGTTTAGCAATTAGCATTATATCCTTCATATTTCCTCTAGAACTCATTAGTCATAGTCTGAGTCTGTGTCACAACCGAATAGCTCCAAGGGCGTGAAGAGAATTTAGTCTTTCAAACAATGATATTTCGCCTAAGTTTCGGATATTCAACCTGATCCCCATCCGGTGGTACCAAGTCCTGGAGTAGACCTGCTTGAATGTATAGAGACTGTGCAAAAACATGGACCCAAATGCAGGCCGCGTCTGGGTTGGGGAACATCCGGACCCAACACCGTGGAAACCCTGCATCTGCTCGAGCCCGTCGGTTCCCAAACAAGTTATCCCGCCGCCCCCAAACTCCCTCAGCCGTCCGATCTCAATCAAGCCATCTGTCCTTCCGGTGTATACTCGGCTGTACAATTACCGCGGGTCGGCTCGTGATGGGGGAGGGAGGGAGGGAGAGAGAGAGCCTAGCTTGCTGGACGTCGGTGAATGATAGAATAAGTTGGAGACTTAATTCGGGCGGTGGGTGCGGGCCCCTTAAGAGCAGCGAGATGGCGGAGCTGCGGCACTCGGCGTCCATGGGCGCCCGCGCGGTCTCCTCCCCCGCCCACCGCGACGACCCCACCCACCCCTTCGCCGCCGCCATCGACGCTGGCGATGGCGGCGCCGCCCCCGCCCGCTCCTCCTCCCGCGGTCGCGATCGGGACAAAGATCCCCACCACCACAGAGCCTTTGCCTCCGCCCTCCTCCACCTTCCCCCTCCCCTCCGATCCCTTCTCTCGCTCGAGGACCCCAGGCTCACCTATTGGATCTTCGCGTTCCTCGCCTTCCTTCTCTTTGCCGGGATCCTCTCCCTCTCTTCCCTCTGGAGCCGCCTGGTGAGCCTCTCTCTTTCGACTTGATTTGTCTTGTGAATCTGGAATTTTTAGGTAATTCCTGGCAGAAAACATGATGAGAAGTGGGAATAGAAAACAAAAAAAGAAAAAAAAAAGAGGAGTTTTTGAACTCAAATTCGATACAAAATTGTACATTGGTTAGATTGGATAGTTAATGGAGTTCCTTGGTGCACTGACATTATTCGTTGGGAGACTTTATCAAGCCGTTTTTGCACTTCTTTGCTCGATCTGCATTTCTTGTTTCGCTAGTTGTTTCGGAAATTATTGGTGTGGCCACTGGGCCCTTGGGCACTTCGTGTTGAGTGTTAGAATTCACTTCAATTACTTAATTTTTTCTTGCTTTTGTTGTAGAATGCGCCTTATTTATGCCACAAGGATGGGATTGTTCTTCGTTGCCCCCGAGTAAGTTTTAATGAGCTATACTTAGAGATGTTTCACCTCATGTGTTTGGATTACACAACCAGAATCTGTCCTTCTTTCACCATGTATTTGTCTGTCTAATTGCTAAAATTTTATTTTGTAATAGGTGAAAGAGCCTCCATCTCTCTGGGAGAATCCCTATTCCTCTACTACTTCATGGAAGCCTTGTGCTGAGCGCCGTGAGAATGGGATTTCAGGCAAGTCCAGATTTTGATCATACTAACCAACAGCGCACCCCGCACCCCCCCTGCGCCCCACCTTTTCTTCCAATTTCATCTTCATTCTGCAAATTTTGGACTTTAGCTTTTTTTTTTTTTTTTTTTTTTTTTTTTTTTTTTCTTTTTTTTTGGTAAGGCGGATGATTCAACAAACAGTCCTGGTGTGAATACATCCAAAAAAACCAGAAAAGATACAATATCTAAAATGCATAGACGTCTCACCGAGATGAGATCAAAATACCTGACCGGATTGGCCGGCCATAAAAGAAGCAATCCAATCAGCCATCGAATTGGCCTTCCTATATATATATCTAACAAAAAAAGAGGAGCAACCTTTCAGCCATACTGCTATATCACGGAGCATAGGATGGGTCGGAGACGAATGGACTGCATCCCTGATCCAAGATATGACTGTGACAGAATTCTCCTCAATGACAAGGTGGTCAAATCGGAGAAGGCGTCGAGCACACTGAATTCCTAACCAAGCCACAGTGAGTTCCGCCTTGGGGACAGTAGAGTCAACAAGATGGCAACTCCCAGTAGCCAAAATATCCAAAGTCGAGTCTTGGATCATAAAGGCAGTCTTTCCTTCAGGACCTCTGACACTCCTATCAAAATTGACCTTGACATACTTCGGAGGAGGGGGCTTCCAAGAAATAAAAACCCTCTAGAATGCTCGAGAAACGAAACCGGAACCTCAGAACTCCGTGGAAGTCACAGTCACCATAAGAAATTCCTCCATATGAGCTCGAGCTTGCTCAGCAAGCATTCTAGAGGAGCACTTGGAGGAACTGAAGACTAAAGCATTCCGAGCTAGCCAGATAAGATAAGCAACATAAGCAGGATAACTTGGAGAGGAGGCAACAGAATGTGATCTCAAGAAGTCCAAAAAGATAGACACCAGATCCCCAGATTGCTCTACCATGTAGACCAACCCTGCCTCCCTCCAAACAGGCATAACCCTCGGGCAAGTGATAAAACATGCTCAACGGTCTTCACGTCCACCTCACATACTAGACAGGAAGGTGGGAGCTGAAATTCTCTAGCAGAGAGGAGCCATCTCGTAGGGAGGTGCCGCCAGGCAACCTTCCATAGGAGCAAAGCCATTCTGGGGTGCACCCCTAAGGACCAGATCCAGCTAATGTGACGAGTCCTCTGCTGCTCCGCACTATACAATGGATACAAGTCCGACAAAGAGACTCTAGGCACAATCGACGACCTCCATACACGAACATCAGCGCAGAGGTCGGCCGGAAGGGTAATAGAAGGAACCCTAGCTCCCACAATGCCTTCAAATGTTCGGATGACCAGAGAAGAATTCCATTGAGAGCCTTCTCCAGATAAGAGATCAGCAACTGTCTTGATGTCATAAAGATCCAAAGCAATAAAAGTCGGCCACCGGGCCAAGGGAACATTCGAGATCTAAGGATCATCCATGAAGCTGATCGGTCTACCATCCCCGATAACCTACCTCATCTAGGAAGTAACAACAGGGGCCCTCTGTGCCATCTCTCTCCACATGACAGAACAATGCCGGGAAGTACTCAGAACTCCATTCGATGGCAAGGAAAGGGGCCCATACTGCATCCGCATCAAGGAAATCCATAAGCTCTTTAGACCCAACATTAGTCTCGTAATATGCTTCGCTATCAAGGCCTCCCTAGTCTCCACCAAGGAGTGAATGCCAAGCCCACCATCTCAAATCGGCTGACCAAGCACACTCTACCCCAACAGGTGAACTCCTCGATGAGAGATAGAAGAAGACCAGAGGAAGGAGCGGATAGCTTGCTCTACTTTGAGGATGATCGACTTGGGGACAATAATATTAGATAACATATACACAAGGAGAGAAGAGAGGATAGACCTGACCAAGATCAACTCATCCATAGAAAAAAGAGCTCTGCCCTGCCATCTCTCCACCCTCTCCTGAATGGATTGCACCACCCTGTGACACTATGACCTCCGCAGTCTCCCTCCAGAGATAGGAACTCCCAGATAATGAAGGCACCCATCCTGAACAGCAATCCTCAGACACTCCTCAATCGAGTGGCGTAACTAAGTCAGAGTCTTTGAGTTGAAGTGAACCTTCAATTTATGAAGGTTAACCCTCTGACCCGACGATAAACAATAGTGCTTAAGGACCGTCCTGAATCCCATCGCAGTCGAAAGAAAGGCATAACCCAACAGAAGGCAATCATCTGCGAACAACAAATACGAGATCCGGGAAGCACCAGGAGCAAGGCGATACGACTGAATAGCCGAGTCCCGTATCGCGACCCGCAAAGCTCGCAAACGAGAATCAGCATACAAAATAAACAAAAGAGAGGGGGGACAACCTTGATGGAGGCCGATATTGGAGTGAAAAAAGTCGGGAGTTCCATTGATGAGAATATCATAAGCAGGATCCAAAATGCAAGCCATATCGGTCCACCCAAGCCTGATGAAATCCAAAGTCTCCTAAAGCAGACATCAAGAAACTCCAGTGCATCCGATCATAGGCTCTTTCCTTATCCAGCTTGATGGTCATCAACGGATTCCTAGCCGGGGCCCTCTTCAGATCATGCATAAACTCCTGAGCTATAAGAATGTTATCAGAGCTACACCGACCCGCAACAAAAGCTCCCTGCTCCGGAGAGATAAGCTTGGATAGAATAGGCTTCATCTTGTTGGTCAAACACTTGGCACATAGCTTGTACAAGGTATTACATAAACTGATGTGTTGAAAATGACTCGGTTTCGAAGCATCCGGGTACTTAGGAACAAGAGTGATGAATGTTTGTTTCCAGCTATCGGGCATTTGGATCATAGCAAAAAAATTCCTGCACAACAGATATAATCTCCCTCTAAATAATACACCAATACCTTCTGAAAAATAATGGAGGAAACTCATTAGGACCCGGTGCTTTGTCCTCATCCATAGACCAAAGAGCAAATCGGGTCTCCTCAATAGAAATGGGGCTAAGAAGATAGCCATTCTCCTCCAGAAAGACCCAAGCTTCGAGCCGACAGGAAAAAAAGGGAATGGGATCCTCCCAGGGCCAGCCCATCTAGAAGAAAAGGAGATGATCTCCTGTCTAACCTCTCCATCATCCTCCACCCAACTACCCCCCGACGTCTGTAGAGCCTTGATTCGGTTCCTGTACCGTCGAACAACAGTAGCCTGATGGAAGAAACAGGTATTTCTATCCCCCTCTTTCAACTACTGCACTCTGGATTTCTGCCTCCACATAGTCTCCTGCTGACTTAGAAGGGAATGGTGCAAAGACAAGAAATGACGAAGATTGGCTATTCCAGATTGGCTTCTCTTGCACCCTGACCATCAGGTCCGCCATCTGCCTAGGATTGCTTCCGACCACTATCCGGTTCTCCTTTCCACTGCTGTCTCTACCACTTGGTTGCTTCTTTTAGATTTGAAAAGTTTTGGCTGTCTTATCCTGGTTCATGGAATATTATTAGGGAGGTATGGAGGTTATCAATTTGGGGAGATGCGCGCTATCTGATTTCTCGCAGGTTCTCTTTAGTTAAGTGCCGGCTCCTTAGGTGGAGTAAGGAAAAGGTTGGGAATATCTCCTCTTTAGTTAAGTGCCGGCTCCTTAGGTGCAGTCTTCCATCAAAGCCCTCCAGGAGAGGGAGGAGAGGGAAGGAGGTTTGGATGTGGATGATTTGGTAGCTCCTCGTCATTTCTTGACTTTAGCTTTTCAATGTAGATATTATTACATAGATGACATTAGATCCGAATACTTTGTCTATATTGATTTTGACCACTTGATTGAGTTTCACGTTTGGCAGTCTTAGCACATTCAGTTGATCTGGCTCTAGTTTCAGTACTTTCCGTCAAAACCATATTAAAATATCAACCAGAATTATAAAAGAAAAGGAAAAAAATAAGAAATTTCAAGTCAAAAATATTGTTACACTTTTTTCGTTCTGTTCTAGAAAATGAGAATGTAGGGGTAATGAGTTTTGAAGTTTAGGCGATCCATTATTACGCCAAAGAATACACTTTCTTTTTTAATTTCTTTAAACTCAATTCTGCAATACTGCCAAATCTTCTAGGATAATGCAAAATCTATCTGTGATCTAGAAAAGACACTTCTAACATTTAAAATGAACTGACCTCCCAAAGAAGGCATGGGTATCTCATATGTCCACTGACGTTGTCTTTATAAGTTAGTCTTGGTTAAAACTTCAAAAACGGCCATGTTCTCAAAAAAGTTTAGGCCAAAACAAAGCTTTCCAGTTTTGGAGTTCTTGGTGAAACTTCAATGAATTACTTACATCCCTTGGGTGCGAAGCTGATGGAGGCACCTGCCTTTATACATTCTAATTCAAGGACAATCTTATGAATGCCAGGAACTAATAGTGCTAGCAACATTATAAATCTGAAGGATTAAGGGCCAAGAAAAGTTAAGATCTAAATATTCAGTCCTGAGCAAAGATAAGCTTAAATCTAGCATAATATGCACTGATCATTTGTTGGATGTAACCATTGGATTTAAAGCTGATCCTTATATAATGTTTTAAGTGATCAACTGTGAAGAATTTTAATTATTTTTAATTTGTTTTTCAGTACATCTGCCTAGGATCTGCCTACGAGCTTGCCTTTTGGTGAAGCACTATGTTGCCCCTTGGTTGCCTTTGTACTGCAATCACCTTTTCAAATGGCATATATGTCATGTTATTTTGCAAATGTGTATGCATGCATGTTGCTGTTATTTTAAGTTATAACCTCATGTATATATGGTATATGCCCACAAAAACACCCCATTGTGCCTTTAACTTGATAACTGGTGTTCAACAAGTAGTCGTGGTTTTTCCTTCGTTTTTCAAGATGCATATTATTTTTTAGCTGGTCTTTGGAAGTTGCTAGCGAAACCAAATTTATTGCCTCACAAGTGTGTATCAGTGAAGGGAAGTGATTTGGAATCTTTTGTTTTTTTTGTCAATAAATGTGGTACTTTCTGTCTTGTCATATTACAGACTGTACATTTGTAATTGATGTCCGGTACTTGCATTTGGTTTTCTGAGTATGTATGATATCTTTAAGCGATATGTTGTCCTTCGCAGAACTTCCTCCTGAGAATGAAACCACTGGCTATATATTCATTCATGCAGAGGGTGGCTTGAACCAGCAACGTATTGCTGTATGTATGCATTATCTGACTTACATATTTTGTTGATGCATCTGTTTTCTCTAAGTTTATAATCTATGGTTGCTTGTGGTAATGTGTACAATGTCCTCAAGTTTTTAGCCAGCTGAAGTAGCTTGTCCTTTTCTTCTGTTTTCTTCTGCTTTGGTTGAGGAAGGTTAATGAAACCCATTGATCAAGCATGCAAGTTTTGTACAGAACACTGCAGTATATGACCAAATCACATTCATTTGCTTTGCTAATACTATATATCCTGCTGTTTAATAAATTCATGCTTATATCGGTATTTCACTTAGGTATCCCACCATATGTTCAGTTTAGGCAGCTTAGAATTAGACAGTGTTTCAGTTCTGACATCCAGCAGTTACAGTAAGGTCCTGATTGCAACACAATTTTAGTAATATTCATAATGATGAAGAATGACAGGGCATTTGTCATTGATGGGCTATGGTATGAGTTTACTAGGCTTATATATGGTCAGTTAACACCTTTAAGACTAAAATGATGAAGAATCAACTTAATCACCATCTCTTGAAAACATGAAGACAGACCATTTTAACATAATAATTGGGATGATGGCTCAAGTTGTTGTTTTCAGCTTGAAATTATGACCTACCATTGGATTCATGTCTTCTTTATAGCTATCCCAATTTTATACATTAATTATCTCTGATGCATGCATTTGGGTTGTTCTTTTATCTTTTGAACTTGCTGAGAGTGTGTGACTATTTCCTGTATCATTTGATCATGGAAACAACTAACATTAGGTGTTAAAGCTATGTGACTTTTATTAAATTAGATAAAGAATATTGCTTCAGTAATTAATGCTTTTAGATGCCATGCAAGAAAGTTTTGAATATTAATGTTAGAGGTACATCATCATTTGATGGCACAGTTTTCTGATGGGTTCAGCTCAACATTAATTTCAGTTTCATTTCATTTGCTTCATTCCATTGAACACCTGACTCTGATTTGGTTACAGTGTTCTAATTAAACCAATGTCATCTAAATCCTGTTCTTTGCCTTTTATGTTAAACTAGATTTTTGGGAAATTGTCCAGTGTTCTTCTAATACCTGCTTTCTGTGCAGATATGCAATGCGGTTGCTGTTGCCAAAATAATGAATGCAACTCTTATTTTGCCAGTCCTGAAGCAAGATCAAATCTGGAAAGATCAGACGTGAGATTTTTTGATAAATTTTTCTCTGTCACTCCTGTGATAATGCACTTGCAATTTGTGTTGTTTATGGACTCTGTTATCTGGTATTAATGCATTTGCTCAATTTAGTTAGGGAAAAAGTACATCATCCTTTGGCCATCAAGGTATTTTTAAGCTATTCTTAAGGTTTTTTCCTATCAGCAGTGATACTACTAAAATGAGTTAAGACATTGAAAAGGTGAACAGAAAAATGATAACTTTTAATTGAAAAAGAAGAATGTTGAGGGTTAATGCTATTCTGATGGTTGTCACAATGCATGGCGACTCATGACCTCAATCCTGTGGTCAGAATTCTTACAAATGACAAACTGTTGCTATCTTCAATATCTAAATGCCATGGCCCCCTAAAATCTCCGACCAAGTAGTAATCTGTAGAGTTTCTTGAACTGGACCGAACTGCCCGGTTCAAGCCTTATGTACCGTACTGGTCAAGAACCGGGATGATTCGGTCATGCAAAATGGTCCATACTCCTAGACCGTCCAAAACACCCTAGAGCTGGACTGAAATGGTACGGTTCAGTCCTGAACCATGCATTTTGGCCCAATTCGGTTCAATTCGGGCCCAGTTTGGATCGGACATTGTAGCTATGTGAAGGGAGGTTTTAATATGACCGAGAGTTCGAGAGGCTCTCAGGTTTGTAGAAAAGCTTATTTTCTCCTATCCAACACATTCTAACCAATACAACTCAAGAAAAATACTGGAAGAATTTAGAAAAAAATATGATTAAAGATACATAGATCCATCCTATTCCCTCTTTCTCTTTCTTCCATTTTTTAAAAAAACAAGAAAAAATTATGCCATTTTTTTTATTTTGGTATGATTTTAGAATATGTTGTAGATTTATGAATGATTTACACAATGATACTATGATCATTAATTTTTGTTAAATATATAATTTTTAAAATTTAAAATAATTTTGAATTAAAAATTTAATTTAAAAAATTATAAAATAAGATTATTATTTTGGGGCTTGTAAGCTACTTTCATTATAAATTTTGTATCTATCTATCCAAATTTTGATGCATCGTGTGAATAGTATCCTATATCTAATTTTGAAAAAAAGTGACATTTCATGCATGTTCACTATTTTAAAAAAATATATGTATAATTCATGATAGGATCCTACATGAATCTAAGATCTAATTAATTTTTATAATATTTCAATTTTTAAAATTTTATTTTAAAAATTAAAAATTTATATAATTATTTTTTTAAAAAAAGATAAACAAAATTTATTAATTTTATGTAATTATTGAACTAATGTGCTTTTTCAATCTTCAGGAATGTAACCATGTATTGATTATTTATTTACAAATTTTGAGTATTTTAAGATTCAATAATATCTAATCCATCTATTGATAATTTAAAAATTAGAAATCTAGAAAGTCAAATTCACGTTACACGTGATTAAGAGTATATTAAAGTAATGCAAACATCAATTAGCATAAAAAAACATCTATTTGGATCTAAAAATATTCAATAAATTTTAAAAAAAGTGTTTTAAAATTATAACAAATCAAAAAAAATAATTTTTTTGCATGCCAGTTTGACGGGTATACTTGCCATACCATTGATCGTTGTGGTACCAAACCGGTACCGTACCATATCGGCCAGTGATCAGTATGGATTCCAGTACTAGTTCAACAATCCTTGGTAATCTGAATGTAAACCATTTCATCATAACCTATGTATTTAATACAATTTCACCTTCCACGCACCAATGATATGGAAGCCCTGAGGCAATGTGGCTATTGATATGCTTGGTGCCCAATCCATCTCAGTTGAGTTGGTAAGCGATTGTTTGCTTGGTCGTCAGGGGTAAAGATGTTGACAAGTGACTGAGAATTTTCATTTACCATCATAATATTTATTAAGAAGCTTTGCAAGGGTGGTTGTAGGAAATTTAGTACATCTTGTCTTTCTTTCTTTTTTCTTGTAAGTATATGTTTTATTTAATATATCACCATGTTGTGTTTATGTAGCTTGTTTTTTTGCATTTTGCTTATAATATACACCCTCATAGATCTATGTAGTTCCTATATCAAATTTTGCTTTTCTTCCTTTGTTGTCTAATCCAGTTTAAAGTCTAAGGACCTGCTTCTCTCAATTTGTAAGTGCCTACACTTTTAGCCAATAAGTTTAGGTTTTTTTTCCCTTCCGGTCAACAAGACATTCAGGTTTCATGTCAAGCTGCTTTCTTGCTTGGAGGTGCTATGACCAGGAATTCTACTTTACAAAGTTGAAGGTTGACTTTAGGTTGAGAATTGATTGTACAAATTTGCACACTAACACTTGAGAAAATAGGTCACCTTACTACTAAAATGATGGCTAGCATGATCTGCACACCAGACTGTGGGGCTTTCTGATGTGTTGGATTTATGGAAATGTGAGCTCCAAGGCCCTCCTTGACATTTTATATTATTGAATCATGATGTCGTTACCATTACATGTCAACTTTTAACAGTTCTATGTAAAGGTTGTAATGTCCAAAATGACATTTTAGCAATGTCAAGCCTATAAAATTATGGAGCGATTAGTCCAACTGTTATTCATTATATTAGTACATCTGGGCATAATTTTTCTTTTTCACACGTGCATGAGATATAATCATGGCCTACTGTCATATTTCTTGATGTTTCTGCATCAGGTTCTTCCGACACCTAGATGTACGTCACTTGTCCATGTAACTTTTTTCAGTCAGTAGCACTCATATCTTGTCTAGCATAATGCAATCTCCTCAAGGAGTTTTTTGAGCTGAGAGCTAGATTGATGATCTTCTTCAGTAGGAATCCATTTTGAGACCTATTTAGCATCAAAGACGACTTGCTAAACATAAAATCATACAGTCATTTAAGCAGGTTTTACAAGTCTCTGATAAGGGTGATAATTATTGCAGATGCTCTTCTAATACATTATCACTTTGCATGGTATATTTTTAAAACTTTGACAACATCCTCCCATAATGTATTCCATCTAGCTCCTAGCATCAGTTGCTCACCAAGGAACATGCCCTGCAACAAGAAGCACCAATAACTTAACAGTAAGTTAACAAGACAAACATAATTAGGTTATAGTTACCCTTTTATCAGGTTCAGTAATTTTAGGTTCTGATTGTGTGCTGAATGCAGATGGTTCTTTTGTAATTGATTACATTTTCTTTCTCTACACGTTGCTGTCATTTTCATTTATGTTGTCAGTCATCCATATGTGGGTTTCTAATACTTATATCTAATACTTAGATTTTTTATATGTAACCGGGCAGGAAGTTTGAAGACATTTTTGATGTTGACCATTTTATTGAATACTTGAAGGATGATGTGCATATTGTACGAGACATTCCTGAATGGTTTACAGAAAAAGCAGAGCTTTTCACCAGTATAAGGTCTATACCTTATTATCTTTTATGTGTTAATTTTCTTTACAGAAGGTTTTTTACTTTGTGACTGAAAAGTTATTTAGTAATACCCCAAAAAATCATATATATTGAATGAATACCTCATTTTTCGTTATATAACTTTTGCAAGTGAACATAACATCTTATGTCTCAAAACTCAAATCATATACGCTACTCAATTTTAAGAGAAAATTAATGTTGGTGATCAATCCATAATACATAAATAAATAAATGAACTCTATATATTGTAATATTTAACTCTGTGTGTTATAACATAAAGTAGTGGTAGTAGTTTCTCGCAATGGACCAGATCTAAGGAGGGTAATGGAATGGCAATTCCCCTAACATCCTTCTCTTTGCATCTCCTCTACTGTGCTTGATGAAGTATACTCTGACACAAGATCTGCATCAAGCTAACCATCATCACTCGAGCAGGATAGCCAAAACTCTCAATAATCACTACTGCACAAAATAGCTCCATTTTTGCTTGTAAATGTTGAAAGATGCAATAAGTTCATACTGCTTGGGGTTACGTTTGATTTCTAACCTTGCTAAATTTAGTTCAAATTGAGATTGTTGCTAACAGAGAGATTCTCTAAAGGTTGCTTGAAGGTCAATCTGTTGGCTCTTGATTTCTCAAGATGATGCATTTTCCCTTCATATAGAGTGATTTTAGATACATTAGATAGATACAGTGGGTGAATCCTGTATGGCAGTGGCATGTATTTTAATTAGGTTTTTATGATTCTGAACCTGTAATGTCTTCATGGCAGGCGAACAGTGAAAAACATCCCAAAGTATGCACCTGCACAGTTCTATATCGACAATGTGCTTCCAAGGATCAAAGAGAAGAAGATAATGGCACTAAAGCCTTTCGTTGATAGGTTGGGGTAAGTCATCTATGCTGACAGAGATCTGATGTTCCGTGTTCGATGCCATTTTTATTACCTTACAAGCTTGCACTTCTTACAACTAGACCAAAGTATGCAATAATGTTGAATGATATGCAATTTTCTTTTAAGTACATTATTTTCTGCTACCATGCTGCTTTGGACAGTGGTATTCTTCTGATCACGTTCCCGTCCAATTACATGAGATTGATCTGTCTACAACTTTACAGGTATGATAATGTTCCACCTGAGATAAACAGGCTCAGGTGCAGGGTCAACTATCATGCCTTAAAATTTTTACCTGAGATTGAAGAAATGGCTGATAAATTGGCGGCAAGGATGAGGAATCGTACTGGCAGTTTAAATCCATACATGTAAACCATAACTTTGCTTGTCTAGCATATGCCACAACTTGTTTGATCTACAAGTTGTTGTCATTTATACAAATATGTTCCTCTGTTGCTTATAGGGCACTTCATCTGAGATTTGAGAAGGGAATGGTGGGTCTTTCCTTCTGTGATTTTGTTGGAACAAGAGAGGAGAAAGCTATGATGGCAGCATATAGGCAGAAGGAGTGGCCAAGGCGGTATAAGGTGATCGAGAATTTTAAAGTTTTAATAGGAAGGCATGATGGCCTCACAACTTAATTGAATAGCAGAAAAAACTCTGCTAACTGACTTATTGTTGTAATCGTTTGCAGAATGGGTCTCATCTTTGGCAGCTAGCACTGCAGAAGCGAAAGGAAGGACGCTGCCCTCTTGAGCCTGGGGAGGTGGCTGTTATCCTTCGGGCAATGGGATATCCTAAAGAGACACAGATATATGTCGCCTCTGGACAAGTGTATGGTGGAAAGAACAGGATGGCTCCTCTGAGAAATATGTTCCCCAATCTGGTAAGAACTTCTCCTTCCAAATATGGTACTTGGTTGACTCCTGGAGAACAAAAACCTGTAGGACGGTATTTCTGGCCATGTTCAACAAGAAGGTTCCTGCTTTTCTGCATAGCCATCTTTCTTGTTCCATCAATTATCTTTTACATCTTCCCCCTTTTTTGTCATTGGCAGGTTACCAAGGAGGAATTAGCAAGCAAAGAGGAATTGGACCATTTCAGGAAGCATGTAACGAGCTTAGCTGCCCTGGATTTCTTAGTCTGCCTGAAATCAGATGTCTTTGTTATGACCCATGGTGGTAATTTTGCCAAGCTGATAATCGGCGCTCGTCGGTACATGGGTCACCGGCTCAAGTCGATAAAGCCGGACAAGGGGCTAATGTCCAAATCATTTGGGGACCCCTTCATGGGCTGGGCAGCCTTTGTGGAGGACGTAGTGATCACTCACCAGACAAGGACTGGTCTTCCAGAGGAAACATTCCCGAACTATGATATATGGGAAAACCCTCTAACTCCATGTATGTGTAAGGCATGAGCCAAAATTGCTGCTGCTGGTGGTTCTGTTGTTACAATCCTAGTTGTGATTACTTGTAGGTGTTTTTGCTTTATTTTCTTCTTTCTGTTCTCTACTAATAGGCCTTTGCCATGACTACCCTTTTTTTAATATTCGCTTACAAGTAGTTTGCAGGGAAGTGTTTGGGCTCTGTCCCCTTATCAAACGACTGATGCATCGTCACTTTTTGTTTTTGATAATCAGCACTTTGACAATGATCGATTACTTTACATTGTAATTTAGCAGGAGTTACACAATGAATTTCCTCTGAGCTGGATGTTTGCTCGCCCTCTATTTTGCAAGGGTTTCGGTTGGAGTTATGTAAGAACATGGGTGATTTATACAAATTATTATTTGTGCAACTATACAATGCCAAAAGCTGTTGTTTCCTTCATTGCATGGTTTCCAAGTCATCGTGTTTTTTTGATCAATCTTTTTACTCATAGAGCTGACTAAACTCTTTCCCTTTAAGATTGCACTGTCGTGCAGTGCTGACGGTGTATGGTCATGTCAATACAAAAAGTAATGCTCAAGAACGATAGTGTGATTGATATGCATAAACAACCGATACCTGGACGACAGCACCATAAATGGCCAAAGACCAGTGCCATGCCTGTACGCGAGCACAGAGATTGGTAGCGCAGCTAAATAACTAGCAAATTTCCATTGATTTATAGACAAAAAAAAATAATAGCAGCATCAATATATAACGGCCATTTGATGGTCCTTGGTGGTGCCGGGCTCTTGTTGGATTTCCTCTGTCGGCACCTATATGATACCTACGTCCCTGGCCATTCTTCCTCCGATGAGATCGAAACCTTTGTCGTAAGCGCCCTCCGCCATTTCTTGTGCTACGTCTCCTTCACTCCCCCTCTTTCGCCCGCCGCTGCCGACACGGGCGATTGACCCTTTGCGGTTTCCGGATGCATCTTTCGCGTGAAAAAATTTTTTTTTGTATAAAAAAAACAATTTTTTTTTCCCCTCTACAGATCTTGAAATTGTTATTATGCGATCTGAACCCTTGCCCGACATTGACAACGTCCCGTTCCGAGTAAGTGCCTGGGCATTTGGAGGAGATGGGGCCAACCTGAACCGACCCAATTCATTCTTCCCTCCCCCTACTGGGTAGTCGCACGCATCACGGAGTGGCAGAAGATCCAAGGGCCGAAGCTAAGTGGTCTTTAACCGAACCCAACTCATGACGGGCAATTAATTCCCTTTCCTCCGTGCCTCCCTCCCTCCCTCCCTCTATTGTCTTCAGCGTTTCTACCATACCTCGCACCCCTTCCTCTTCCTCTTTTCTCACTCCTCTACTCGAACCCCCCCTGGTTTCGGCTGGATCCAAGACTCTGACACGCGCACACGGTGAGGAGGGGATGAAGCCTCCGCAGCAGCAGAGGGGCAACGTCGAAGGCGTTCTCCTGAGTCGGAAGCTCTTCTCCTCTCTCCTCATCGCCCTCATCGTCTCCCTCGGCCTCGTCTGCCTATACCATGGCACCTCCTTCGCCCCCGGCCTCCGCCACCGCGACCACCACTCAGCTGACGGCTACGACCCCGTCTTCCAGAGCTTCATCGCCGCCACCTCTGACAAGGACGAGGACCCTCCGTCGCTCTCCAGAGATGCCGCCGACCTCGTTGTCAAATCCTTTCCTGTACTCTCCTCCTCCCTGATCATCTCAAAGATCTAATCTTTTCCATGATTCCATCTCTTTCTGTGATCAAAATCGAAATTTTGATGCCATTTTCCGTTGGGTTTGCGTGGAAAAATAAAAAAAATTAGGTCTGCGGCATGAGATTCTCCGAGCTGATACCTTGCCTGGATCGGAATCTCATCTACCAGCTCAAGCTGAAGCTCAATTTGAGTCTAATGGAGCACTACGAGCGACACTGCCCTCCCCCGTCTCGCCGCTATAACTGCCTCATCCCTCCTCCCGTCGGATACAAGGTGAGTGCTCCATTTCTCGATTCCATCTCTATCCTTCGATTCTTTTCCTTCTTGTTTGCTCACCCTCTCTGCTTCCCAAAACCTGATCTTTATGTGCCCAAAAGATTCCGATAAGATGGCCAGCCAGCCGGGATGAGGTGTGGAAGGTGAACGTGCCCCACACACACCTTGCCGGTGAGAAGTCTGACCAGAGGTGGATGGTGGTCAATGGCGACAAGATCAACTTCCCCGGTGGCGGGACACACTTCCACTTCGGGGCCGGCAGGTACATCATCCACATTGCACAGGTATGAGACGACCTTGCGCAGTCTTCAAGTTTCCTCCTTTTTGCTCTGTTTTTTGTTTTCCCCGTAAGAATCATGACACCCATAGTTAAGCTGTATTGTTTGAAACTGTAGATGCTCAAGTTCCCAAATGATAACCTCAGCAATGTCGGGAACATTCGGACTGTCCTTGATGTCGGTTGTGGGGTTGCGAGCTTCGGTGCATACCTTCTTTCCCATAACATCATTGCAATGTCTCTTGCACCCAACGACGTCCACGAGAACCAGATTCAGTTTGCGCTTGAGAGGGGGATACCTTCGATGCTGGGTGTGCTGGGTACCAAACGGCTGCCATACCCGAGTCGCTCGTTTGAACTAGCACACTGCTCAAGGTGCAGGATCGATTGGCTTCAGAGAGATGGGATCCTGTTGCTGGAACTGGATAGGGTGTTGAGGCCTGGGGGTTACTTCGTGTACTCTTCGCCAGAGGCTTATGCTACAGATGAGAAGAATAGAAGGATATGGAGAGCAATGAGTGAGCTTGTTCAGAGGATGTGCTGGAGAATAGCTTCAAAGAAAAATCAGACCGTCATATGGGTTAAGCCTTTGACTAATGGGTGCTACTCAAGGAGAGATCCTGGGACCATACCTCCTTTGTGCAGCTCCGATGATGATCCTGATGCAGCTTGGAATGTACCCATGGAGGCATGCATCACGCCATACTCTAAGAGTAAGTAGAGTAGTTACGTGGATATAACTGGATAGTTTGCCTAAAATATCTTCGTATCTTACAACATAATTTATATCATGAAAATATTTTGTTAGTCACTGACAGATAGCGTACCCTCATCAGCTTCTAGTTGTGCTACTGACTTTAACCCAAGAGTTCATGCTGATGATCAACAGATTCAACAACCTAAATCAAATGATATCTGCATTTGAGCAGAGTTTGCCGATGATAAGGAATGCCTTGTCACATATAAGAATTAAGTGTTTGTTCTACAAATAACTCTCTATGGAAAGCATGTATTATTAGTGATAACGAAGTTGCACAACTGGAGCAGTGCAGTTTTATATCAGAAATTATTGCTCTTGGTAGGGGTTTAATGCCATGTTGAAACCCAGAAAATGAGATATTTTAGACTTCACTGCCATTGACTCTTTTATTCTCTTCTTCATTTATGGGAACCAATGTCATGAACATGCTTGGATGAGTTATATATCCTCTTCTATATATTTGTAATTAACATGTGTTTCGAATGCAATATCTGTATAACATTTTCTATAGAAACATGTGTCTGGTTTGCTTTTGATCGTTATATGACATTTTAACTCTATCAACCAGGACCTTAGACAAATCTTTGACATGTATATGCATCATAATCTTCTTCTTTAGGCAAACAATTCTGAAATGCAAACTTTATCATAGATTGCCCAGCAACTACCATCATAGATTAGAGTATTGGTTGCTGCAAACACCATGACATTATGTGTTATGCTAGGTCATGTTCCAAGACTTATTTAGAAGAAAAAAAAAAAGTTGGCTTGGGGGGGGGGCGTTGTGATGTTCAGTTGCTGAGAAAAAGAAGAATTCTTTTCTAGCATCTTCATGGTAGGGTTGGAGGTGTAAGCCTAATCATCAATCCCACATATTAGATGGCAGGTTAATATCTGCTTGTGTTTTACTGGTTGAGGTGTTGGCAATAGAGAAAAACCAAATCATAAGGTCCTATTGAGTGCAAAGAAGGAAGCTTTATGACTTGCATCGACAATGGATAAAGAAATGAAGACCTTGTCAACATGATGTATAGCATGCAATGAAGTTCAAAGTAGGAAAATGGTTGGATTTGTATAGGACCATAAAAAAAGAAGGAAAATATAAGAATTTATATTTGAAGTTGTCAGAACAGATCTGGAAAGGCTCATGTTGGCAAGGTGGAAATCTTAGTAGGGCATATTGCAAAAATGGCATGCTTACTATTTGTAGATTTGATTAGGCATATTGGTCCTTTTCTTTTGGTAAGAGCATATTGGACCCTTTTTTTTGGTAAGAGCACATTGGTCTTTTTGTTTTTTGGGTAAGAACATATTGGTGATGTTTATGGTAATTCTTACATCAATGTGACTTTTCCACTTCTTACCACAACTTGTTACTTCAAATGGTTCTCTAGTTTCTTCAGCAGATTTTTTCCTGAAGCTAATTCCAGCTTCCTAATTTCTCACTTTCATGCCCTTTGTCAAGGCATCGTATACTATCCTCTGTATCTAATTTCATTCCGGGTCACAATATAAACGTGTGGACATATTGCAAAGTATTGTTATTTTATTTTACTTTAATGATTAATCAGTGAGAAAAAAGAAGGATTCCAGATTTGGATAAAACACAATATTTGTCCTACTTTGCAATATATTGCTGGTAAGGTATGATGACGAGCTTGCAGTGTCAAATATTGATGATTAGCACAAAAATGAAATCAGTAGCTCTAAGCAAAGAGAACTTTGATATTTTGCGGATTTCACTTCAAGTTGAAGTGACTAAGAAATAATAATTGTGGATGGTAATTTCACATGTATCAGAAATTGGAATAAATAGTATGGAGTCCATGGGATAAAAAGAGTCAAAAGAATGAGGAGGGAGGATGCAGAATATCAAGTGGATATGATTTGTGTGGTCATTATACATGTTGGTTTCTGCTGCTCATATATGCAGTTGTGTGGGGCGTGGCTGGTTCTGCAAAATAGAAAGTAAGGATGTGATGTTCTTGCTTTCCCTCTTGTAAAGCATATTACTGACTGTTTTGGACCGTATGATATTACTTTATGGAAACATGTACAAGATTAGTTAAATGTCTTAGCTATGTCCGTATGTGCCGATTTCAGAGTTGTTAATGTCTCTACATGTTGATGCTAGAGACCTAGTGCAGTTTCCATGTACACCTAATAAAGTAAAGTAAGGCATTGTATCTGCCTCTCCTTTTCTCAGAAAAAAGGGGGAAAAGAAAAAGGATGTATTAGCTGTGTCCTTTTCGTCCTAAGCTGTTACATTTCACCTGTCTCTTTCAAATAGAAACTGCCCTATACCTCCACCACGACTTCAGCAACAAAAATACTAAATTCCCTATCAGATTTTGTTTCTGATGGCTTTCTATTTGTTGCTTACTCTTTCTGTATTCTCGCATTCAAGTTGCTCTTTCATACTTATAGTCAGACTTTGGAGGAAATGGATGGTTAAGCTGCAAATTAAGCTAAACCCAAACAAGTATACTTGTTGGTCAAAGTTACTTGCTTGACGACTAATCAGATTTGTAAAAACATGCTGATCTCCTCTGGTGAAGTTCTTATTCATCAAAACTAAGGTTTGCTTTTAGAATTGTTTTATACATAGAATGGGTACTGTTGTTTTGATTTCTGGGGTTTTGTCTGAATTTAGTTCCTCGTATCTATAAAAGCTTCTTCATCATGTTCTTTATAGTTTTGGATGGTGGTGTGGACCAGCTGCATATGTCGACTACTTATCCTTTATGTTATCTGTCTAACTCATCAGCACTTTAATGGCATCATACTGAGTGCTGGTTGGGGTTTTTTGGGGAAAACTTTGTGATGGTTGTTCCAGCGATGTTTTCTACCATTTCTAATGTTATAATTTTTTTTTAAAATATTTGGAGAAGAGGTAAATAGAGCAAAAGGCAGTGAGCTGGTTGCATGGCCACAGAGGCTTACAACACCGCCACCTCTGTTGGAGGAACTCAGTATCAGTCCAGAGAATTTTTTTCAAGACAATGTAAGTCCAGGATGGTTTAGTGCTGCAATTTTTTTGTTTTTTTTAATAATTCATGAACCATCACTTTTCATTTTCTGATCCTGATTTCCATCATTTTATGCAGGAAATATGGCATTGGAGAGTAATGCAGTATTGGAAGCAGATGAAAGTTCAGATACAGAAGGATTCTTTTAGAAATGTAATGGATATGAGGGCAAATCTTGGTGGATTTGCAGCATCCCTTGCAAATAAAGATGTGTGGGTCATGAATGTCGTTCCTGTCTATGAATCTAGCAGACTGAAAATCATCTATGATCGAGGTTTAATTGGGACTCTTCATGACTGGTATGTATCTGTGCATGAAAGAAAAGTGTTCTAATAACATATTTTATATTGTTCTATGTCCAAACAAAGGTATATTTTATGGTAGTTATTGTTCCAAAACCTGATAAGTTTGCTGAAATCTTTAATCACTTCGATGATTTTGTAAGAAACTAAATTGCAAGTCCATATGCAATCACAATGTCTTGAAGCAACACCGATGAACCCTCACATAGAGAAGCCTCAATTATACAATATGCATAATTAAGGATCCATAATTTTGATCATGGTCTACTAGAGTTTAAAAGTGCCTAAAAAAACAAGAAATTGATGTTTGATGATCTAGTACCTATGGATTTCAGTACAGGTAGAAGCAGATTTTTCCACTCTGATGAATTGCTTCTCTTTTACTCAGATTTCTTCAATATGACTGGGGAAAAATATATATATATAAGCTGACGAGAAGATTGCTCAAATAGTCTGGACTTTCATCATTTTGTTCATCCTAAAACTTTGATTATGGTAACAACATTCGATATTCTTCATCATATTATATAGGAATACACACAGACAAGCAAACGTTTCTATTTTTTATGAAAGAAAAGAAAATTCATGAAACATCTGGAAGCACTTGTCTGTAGTCGTGTCATTTCTGTTCATAGGAACCAGGGAAGTATTTAGACCTGACCCAAATTATGCTTCTAAACATGTTTGCTTGTCTGCCAGATCTAAGAAAGTAGTTCTATAAATATTTCCTGCCTGGGCATTTTCAACTTCATGCCATGTGAAATTCTTGAATCCTTGGCAGTTATTAGATTGAGTATCGAGGCTATCATTCATGTATTTTGTTAGTGCATGCCATTTCTAATCATGATTTCTTGTTGTCCGAATGCAGGTGCGAGTCCTTTTCTACATACCCACGTACCTATGATCTTCTTCATGCCTGGCTTGTGTTCTCTGAGATAGAGAAACAAGGTTGCAGTTTGGAGGATCTTCTCATCGAGATGGACCGGATGCTGCGGCCTTTTGGGTTTGTCATTATCAGAGACAAAGTTCCTGTGATAAATTATGTTCGGATGTTCTTGACAGCATTGAAATGGGATCTCTGGTCATCAGAAGTGGAACCAAAAGTTGATGCTCTGTCTTCTGGTGAAGAAAGGGTTCTGATTGTGAGGAAGAAGTTGTGGAAGGGGGATGATGAGATAAAGTAGTGTTTATAGACATAGTCAACTTCTTGCTTTCCTTCTTTTCTTTTTTAATTTTTCTCCCTTTGTTCATGTTCAGAGACCAGGTGGGAGGCTAAGTTATACGAAGCGCTTTCTTCCTTGTAAATCTTAACGGTCTTAAGTTTTTCATGAGATCAGGTGGCTGCCTAAGTTTGAAAAGGGCCTTGCTTTCCTATATGGCTTGCAGCCTTGGAAGTTTTGGAACCGCCGCTGCATTGCTCAAGTGTATGATATTCTTTTGCAGTGCTTGTCAACTTCTCATATTTATCTGAAGCGTAGTAATATAATGAAGGTAACAAAAAGTGTAACCAAAGCTCAATTCCCTGTCTTCCATCGGTGATGTTATAGCAGTTAGAAGTTTCTGTAATATTTATCATTCAACAAAATTAACTGTCTGTTTTCTGTGATGAAAATCGTATATATATATATTGCGACAAAATAATCATGTTCGAGTTCTACGCTTCAAAAGCTGTTTATTCTTGTTGTGTCTTCTTTATTGTTCTTTTAGTAAAAGATTGTGTTCAAATTTCAAACAAATGTCTCGTAATTTATTTGTTTCTGTAATGTATTTGCATCAGCTTTGCAGCAGGAAATTCATTTGCCAAGTTTAAGGTCATTGACTCTTCCTGCTAAAAGTTTATTTCTGGTCCAAAATCTTATCGTTAAATCAAGCTCGATATGCCTCTAAAATTCTTAAGTGGACACGTGCATTGCAGTAACATATCTTCATCATATGCTGTGAAGTACCAAGCACCGTCAGAAAGTGTATGCGTGCGAGGGAGCGTGGCGGAGTACGATACTTTATATTTACCGGACTTGATGATCATAGAAACAAATAAATTTTTTTAATTCAATGTGGCCGAATTCATGGTTGCCTTTCTTAATTTCTTTTTCAATTCTAAAAATACTATGTACATTTAGACAGGAGCTGGTTGATTGTTTAGATCATCTTTGAGGTTTGTTAACAGTGTATGTGATAGTCATGGTTGATCAACTATCTGTGGTTCATCTAATATGTAGCAGTTAATTATTTATGGGACTTTCTAATAGAAAATACAATTTGCTCTGATAGATAGATAGAACCATCACTACCATACACCGGTAACACTACTCTCCTCCTAGGCTGGTATTGTATCAAACACATGGTATGCACGACAAGTTTGTTGTCATCATCCATGACCGTACTAAACTATACCATAATTACTGGTACAATACTAAACTATGGTACGGTACTAGAGTGACTAGTATTGGCACTTTCCTTTCAAAAAAAAAAAAAAAAAGGGGGCTACTTCAGCCCTTGGCTTCAATAATTGTATCTTTTAATGTAATACCATGACTTCAGCTATCATTAAAGCAGTCCTTCTGTCAAAGATATTTTTGAAATTAGTCCAACTTCTATATTAGTTAGAGACTACCGTCCTTGGTGGATATGTTGTGAGCCTATTAAACTGCGTGCAAGTGGATTCTTTTGCAATGCGAGCACTGAAATGATTTCATGAAAAAAATTCCACAAAGTTACGGATCCTTAAAGCAGTGCGTATAAACAATCCTGCCATATCTCGGTAGTTAACATTGTTCTCACAATCTCAGCGATCAAATTCTGAACCTTTAAGTCTAATTTGCGCTTGTTTTATCATGACACTGCATCCGATTCTTCTTGTTTGTTTTCTTCTTAAAGTTGTTGCAAGTCATGCATCACGCAGTAGTATGATATCAAGGAAAGGACAATGCTTGTTCCTTTCCAGCTATCCTTTAATTGCTTGGTTGGTCTGATGTTAACCACCTCCAATTAGAGGTTTTTTTTTTTTTTTTTTTTTGCTTAATTTCCTTTTGTTTTTCCACTTGTTACCATTTTTGAGGAACTAAATCTAGCTCATTATTGTAAATTTTTATGTTTCTTTCGAACTCACCCAATGTATGCTTTTTGGGCAAACTAATGCTTATTCGATGAAAAGAGGACAAAAATTCATTATCGTCAAAGTTTTGTCTCAGGTGACATCTTGTAGGAATAGATCACCAAACCACTGCAATGGTTAATCTAACTTTAATTTTACTAATACCAGAAGTCCAGATGTAACACCTATTGGTACACTCGTGCTTTCCCGAGCGAAACTAGACTGCAAGATAGATACTTCGTTCTAGGAGTTTGCTACACGAACATGATTGATAACAGTCAGATTTTCTACCTTGTTAATATTGTTTAAATGCTTGGCCTTGAAGCCTGACTGCCAATTAAACTAATGAGCTCCTTAGCATAATTCGCATTGTTGATATACTATTTTCATACATCAGAGGACATGACCATCATGTAATTTATAAGCTTGATAACTCTATGTTTCAAGGGATGAATCTTCTCTGGTGGTGGCAAAAACCATAAGAAACTGTCATGGCTTAGTCAGTTGTTTATCGTCCAAATGCTTGATTCAATTGGCTAATACTAGCTTGTGCTGCAAAAGTTCCTCTTCTGAGTCTGTAGTACGTAGTAGTAGCACGAAACCAGTCTCTGTTGAATAGAGTTATGACTTGAATTATTCAAGGTTTGGTTGCATGATCAATTATTTAAATTGTTCATGGATTTTTTTTTTTTTTTTTTTGTTTTTGATCGAATGCACGTCACATTGACTGTTTATTGGAGTGCAATATAACGCTCATGAATTTGGCAGCCAGCTGTTGTAATGTGATTCGAGGAGACATTTTATTCTCTTATATATATATATATATATATATATTGACTTAATTTCTTTTAAGAAAAAAAAAAAAAAAAAGCAGCAGAAACGAATGGCGAAGAATTTTAAGCTGTGGCAGCTTGGGAAGAGGACATCCTTTTCTGAGTGGGATATTTGTCACAGGTTAGGTTAGGCATGGGAAGAACGGATAGCGAAACTGTTTAAAGAAGTTAAAAATAATGCGGGCCCATAGTTTTCGGAGGTGTCTCCAAGCTTAAAAACTTTTCCAGACTATATCTTTATTCATATAATAAGTTTAGGCTAAATTATCATTTTGATCCTTAATATTTTTAAATAATCCTACTTTGGTCTTTATCTTAAAAAAAATGTAGTAATTGAGTCCCTGACATGATAGATTTTATCCATGTTAGTCCTACCGTCAGTTATTCCTTTGTTCAGAAAACAGAAGTGCACGGTTGGTATGTTTTTATTTATGTGGCTTTGAAGCATTGGCAAAAAGCTCAAATAAGGATTGATATGCCATGTCAGCGTTCGATAGGAGGGAAGGTTAAAGGGCTCCGAGAATTTTAGGATTAGCAAATCGAAAATGGAATGAGGTATTTTAAGAGCAAAGATCCAGAATCTTCATTGAAATGCCATATCGTCGCCTAGATTACTAATCGACAAGTAAAGAAAGAAGAGCCAATTACATTCCTTGTTGAATAGTGATGGCTTATCGATGAAGCAAACAAATGAATGGTAAAGAAGAAAAAACCTGCCTTGAGCAATTTGATATCTACATTTTTGACATTTCAATATGATAAGAAAAATTTCTATTTTTGCTATATTGTAAATGGATTTAGCGATAGGATTTCTATTTTATTTCCCACCACTATTACCGTGCCTTTAATTTTGATATCTGCTTTTTTGTATCGCTTAATTGGCCATTTATGTTTGGCTTGTATATTTAATTGATTCCTTGCCCATATTATATGTTTTCAAAATGGACACTTTAATTTTTAATTTTATTTGCCCTATTGTATATTAAATGTTTGTGAATGGGTATTTCTTTGTGAAGACAATGTGGGGACCGACACATGAATTATTGCCTGCTTCTATTTCGAAAAAGATAGACAAATAAGGTCCCTTTCAAGTTAATAAATTTCAAATGAGATCCCATGTGCAGTAACCTGCTTTACTGTTGTTTTTCAATTATGTATTATATTATTGTCCATGTTTTATTTGTCTTTTTATGCAATTGGGAATAGAAACATGAGTTTCCGATCCACTAAAGTATCTTTCCACTAAAGTATCTTTCATATTGTCCAAGATAAATCGAATTTCTAAATATGACTATATGTTGGAAAAAAAAAACTTCCAAAAAGAACTATTTAGATTGATCTTTTAAATATGACTCTATATCTTTCAGATTTTATCATCAAGCTACATTGAGCTAACCCACATTATTTTTATTACTTTTTTTTAGTTGCTGATAGCATTAGTAGTTAATGGTCTAGATTTAATGATAAGGATGACTCATGATAGGACTAATGATAGCATTAGTGTATTAATGATAATAGCTAGTGCTTGCGGCTCATGATACAAGACTAGCTACATTTGCTACTATCTCAGTCAAATGGAGTGCTGGATTTAATTTGGCTTAATCAAGAATCTTTATTTACCTTTTATTATGCATCATGGTATCTTATTCTTATCATTATTTTTTATATAATTAAACAATCTATATATTTTGTGTATGGCAGATGATCCGGACTATTTCACAGTAGTTTTACACCATAATGGTCATTTTGTTAAAGTTCTAAATAAATCATATGTTAATAGAAGGGTTGGCTATATTGACTATTGCAATGTAGACACAATGTCGACCTTTAAAATTGAAAACATGTTAGGGAATCTAGGATATACTAGCTTTATGAGTACGACTTATTATTGTAAAGAACCAACAAAGACTGTGGATGATGGGTTAAGATCTCTTAAGTGTGATCAAGATGCCCTTGAAATGATAAAGCATATCCCTGCAAGTAAGATAATTGGAATATATATGTAGCGGGTGTGTAGTAATACTATGATGAATATAAATTAGATTCCGATTGCTATTGATATAGGGGTCAAGATAAAGATGATGGAGTGCAACATGATTCGGGCATTGATAATGTAGTATAAATAGACTTGATGTTGCCCAGAAATGGAGCCCAAGAGGGGGGGTGAATTGGGTCTTTTAAAAATTTAACACAATAAAATGAAGGTCCAGTGGTGCTTGTGAGCAATAATAAATTTGATGCAAGATGATAGCAATAATTAAAGAGTACGAGAGAAAAAGAGCAATCACACACAAATACAAAGTTTATAGTGGTTCGGTGCAAACCTAGCACCTACATCCACTCCCCAAGCCACCCTTGGGAATTCCACTATAATCCACACCAGATTACAGTTGACTTGTTTTTCATAAGGCTCACAAGTCAAAACCTAAGTTGGTTTTGTCACCTAGGCTTACCAACAAACCTAAATACTTGTTTTGTCTTCGGGCTCACAAGTTAACCCTAGTTGGTTTTAACACTTTGGCTCATCAACAAACCACAATAACCTTCTTTCAAGACACCCTTGAAAGCAAGGTCAAAACATAATTAAAACAGATATGAAATTTAAAAGCTACAACAAACTCTCTTCAAGAGTAGATTGGAATCTTTGAAGCTCAAAAGGATGCTTTGTCTTCACTCTTCTTCAAGTTGCCTCTTTTTGGAATGTAGTAAAGTTGAGCTAGTAGGCTTTTCAGTGGAATCAAGCTAGAAGAGACTTTTGATTTGAAGTTTGGAGAGAATATTGGCTTTATGGCTTTTGAGTGGACTTGAATGCTCTTGAATAGACTTCTCTTCACTTCTCTCTTGCTTTCTCTTCTTTCTCTTTCTTTAAAATGAGGTTGGTGGAGATTAGATACACCAAAAACCTTCTAAAAATGGTTTGTGACCGTTGGAGCATTGGAAATAGCCGTTTGGAGCTTAAAAATCAACTTCTGCAAGCCAGAAAAATAGATCCGTTAGAGCTGTCAGGCTGCAAGTGTCGACACTTGGCTGTCAGGTGTCGACACTTGGCTGTCAAGTGTCGACACTTGATTTCTGGGAGTCGACACTTGAACATTCAAGTGTCGACACTTGATGCACATGTGTCGACACTTAACACAAAAATCCTTAAAACAACAAAGTTCTGTATTTTCAAAAATCTCAGGCCTTGAGTCGACACTTGGAACCTAAGTGTCGACACTTGGTGTCGACACTTGAATAAAGGTGTCGACACATGGCGTGCCAAGGATTTTTATCCATGCCAAATGCTGAAGTGTCGACACTTGACTGTCCAGGTGTCGACACTTGAGACTGAAAATATCCAGATTCAAGTGTAAATGCCTCGAAAACAAAAATAAAATTCATGAACACATAAACACATAATAGTTAAACAATTATATGCCCTTTTTCAATGAAGAGGATGCCCGGATATGTGAGAATTGCTCCGTGCCATTGCGTGCCATACACCATAAGTTTTTGGAATTTTGAGGTGCTTTCTTCCTGAAAACTCACAACTTGAAATCCTCATTAGAATACAATATGCACTCAATGTTTTGTTATTCATCAAAATCACTGGGTGGAGCCAACACTTGAGGATGGATGATAGAATTCCAAAGGATCTAGGCATTACTAATGAATTGCCAAATGTGTCAAGCACTGCCGATAAAGTACCAACTGATTCATGCAGTGAAGATGAATTGCCAAATGTAGATGCCAGTGAAGATGAGTGCCAAATGATTTATGCACTGAAGATAAATTGCCAAATATAGATGCTAGTACAAATGAAGTGCCAAAGGATTCAACCAGTGAAGATGGTGAATTTGATGATAGTAACTATGACTTCATGGATGATGATTTTCAATTTGAAAGACATGTTGACCAGGAGATTGAAAACTAAAAAAGGAAAGTAAAAAGAAAAAGCTAAAAAACCTAGTATATTTGAAATTCAAATCAATGCAATTGATAATGATGATGGGAATGACTCTTTCTAGGAGGATTCAGAGAACCTTCATAATATTCATAGTTTAAGTGATGATAACATTGCTAGATAGAAGTATCTTGAGTTTAGAGACAGTAATATGTTTGATCCCGAGTTCGTAGTTAGAATGAAGTTTAATAATACACAATAGATCAAGGCAGCTATTGCCGACCTTACTGCTGTGGCCTGTAGCTATAGGTTGGCACCGGATGTCTGCTTCTTTACTCTGAAATCCTGGCATCCTCGGATCTGCAAAATAAAGTTAGAGACCCAGGTCGGGGTTCCCGGCGGGGACACTCCAACGATCAAGTTAGCGAGCGGCAAAGTGGAACATGTCCACTAAGGCAGATCCCAATCGGGTCTCCGTGCTTAGAGGAATCCTAGATGAAGGGAAAAGTGAGAGAGAATGAGAGAGGAAGTTGCTGCGACTAGGCTTGCAGGACTCGATCCTGGGAGTCCTTTGGGGAGCCTTCGCCTTTGAGTCGCCCGCCTCCTTGCTTCACATATCTGCCCTCTTGATCGCTTACCTTGCTCCTCGCCCGTGGGTGCCTTTTAGATTGTCGGTTGCTTTAGTGCCTCGATTCTCCCCTCTGGGGGCTTAGAGGTCAACGATGTTCCTTGGCCACCCTCCTGAGGTTGCTTCCTTCCATAGTTGGGAGTTAAGTTTCGAGCTTGTCTTGTCCGTCGTGCTGTCATAAAGGGGAAAATTAGGCGGGACCTCGATCCAGGCACAACCATCCTTGGGTTTGAGACGTTGAACGCGGCCCTCCCCTTCGGGGGGTTCCAGGTGATCAATCGTAGGATCTGATATCTTGATCAGAGAGTCCCTCCTAAACTGGTGTAAACGAGGTTACGCGCATCATTACAGATCTGGGGGCGCCGTACTGGGCATGCCGCACTGCTCGCGCCGGCCTCAGCAGCGTCTTCGGGGCTGGCACCCTCGGTCCTCCCGACTCTTCCATGAAGAAGATGCGACTTCGGTCGAGGTGGACTCTGGGGTGCCACCTAGCGAAGGAGCAGGATGGTGCTCGACTTCGACCGAGGTGGACCCCACCTGTGGGTGCCACCTGGCGAAGGAGCAGAGGTGCCGAGCTCGACTTCGATCGAGGTGGATCCATCTGGGGGTGTCACCTGGCGAAGGAGCAAAGGCGAGCTCGACTTCGACCGAGGTGGACCCATCTGAGGGCGCCACATGGTGAAGGAGCAGAGGTGCCGAGCTTGACTTCGACTGAGATGGACCCATATGGGGGTGCCACCTGGTGAAGGAGCAGAGGCAAGCTCGACTTTGATCGAGGTGGACCCATCTGTGGGCGCCGCCTGGCGAAGGAGCATAGGCAAGCTCGACTTCGACTGAGGTGGACCCCACTTGAGGGCGCCACCTGGCGAAGGAGCAGGAGCAGGCTCCACTTCATCGAGACGGACCCCACCTGGAAGGCCATCTGGCGAATGAGCAGAGGTGCTGAGCTCAACTTCAATCGAGGTGGACCCATCTGGGGTGCCACCTAGTGAAGGAGCAGAGGCAAGCTCAACTTCGACCGAGTTAGACCCCACCTGGGGACGCCACTTGGCGAAGGAGCAGGGACAGGCTCGACTTCGACTGAGGTGGACCCCACCTGGGGGCGCCACCTGGCGAAGGCGCAAGGGTGCCGAGCTCGACTCAAGGTGGGTGTGACCATTGATCAGGCCACCTGGCAGGGGAGCTCGGAAGGGAACATGGCGCGACGCTATTTGCCTGCTTGGCTGCCAGCTGGGTCCGACGCGCACTCCACGTCAGCGATTTTGCCATATCAGCAGCCATTAATGGGTATGCTATGAAGAGCATGTACAACATTAGATTAATTAAAAATAATAAAAGAGGAGTTTATGTGAAGTACAAAAATGGCTATCCATGATTAATATTTGTAAGCAATACTTCAAAAAATCTCACATACCAAGCAAAAAGTTATGTTAATGAGTATACCTATAGTAAATCCTACACCAACAAAAGAATGAGTTCATAGCTTCTTGCATAGAAATACTTGAATAGGTTTAGGTCAAATTCCAAGTAGTCTATGAGTTCATTTGAAGATGCTGTGAAGAAGGACTATAATATCTCAGTGCTTAGAAGTAAGCTTGGAGGGCTAAAAATAAAATACTGGACTTGCTATAGGGTGATCATAAGGAGTAATATAAAAGGATTGGTGATTCTATGGTTAAACTTAGAAGGACAAACTCTGAGACCACCACTATTACTAAGCTAGATATGTTGATGTTTAAAAGATTTTATATTTGTCTTAATGCATGTAAAATGGGATTTCTTGCTAGCTGTAGACTCTTGGTCGGCATTAATGGTTGTTTCCTCAAGGATAAGTATGGGGGTCAATTATTATCTGCTATGGATATAGATGTAAATGATTGTATGTATCCCATAATATATGCTGTAGTTGAAAGTGAGTGCAAAGATTCTTGGACCTAGTTTTTGAGTCTGTTGACAGTGAACTTAAGAATAGAGAATGGATATCAATGGATTTGGATTCCTGATCAACAAAAGGTACCAAGTTATTTTGATAGTTGTATTTCATTTGTCATTAACTATATATTATTGGAATCTGAAACTATATTCATTCATCTTATATTAGGGATTGATGCAGCACTTGAAGAACTTTTCCCACAAAGTGAATATAGGTTCTATATCAGACATCTATATTCTAACTTCAAGACAAAGCATCCAGGAAAAGGGTTGAAGGATGCTTTGTGGAATTGTGCCAGGGTAATATATATAGAGGATTTTGAGAGAAAGATGGAAAAACTAAAGAATCTTTCTGAGGATGGTCATAGCTGGCTTCATAATAAGTCACCTTATAATTGGTCTAGATCTTATTTTAGTACATATCCTAAATGTAATATGCTAGTAAACAATCTGTGAGAAGCCTTCAACATGTTCATTCTTGATGCAATAGAGAAGCCCTTTTTAACAATGCCTGAGCTTATAAGGAGCAAAATAATAAACATGATTATGAACAAGAGGAATAAGATGATGAGATTTAATGGAGAAATTTGTCCTAAAATTCAAAAAAAAGTTGGACAAGAATAAGGTATTGTCTACCAAGTATTAGCCAAGTTCTTCGGGGGGTCCAAAAGTTGGAAAAAGTTGTCCAGATAACCTAGAAGGTTTTGTAGTTGATTTAAGAGAGCATACTTGTATATATAGGAGGTGGGAGTTGAATGGGATACTAGGTGCACATGCTGTGGTAGCAATTTGGGATAACAGAGAGGAGCTTAGGAATAATGTACATGATTGTTACAAGAGGGATAGATATTTAAAAATATATGACCATATAGTTAACCCAATTAATAGTCTTAAGCTATGGCCTAAATGTGGTATGAAGGAAATATAACCTCCTAATATTTATAAGAGAATACCAGGCAAACCAAAGGTATCAAGGAGGCAGATGAACAAAAAAATCCAACCAAGGTCAAAAGAAGCTTCAAGTTATGCTATGGACAATACGGTGGAGAAGGTCATAACAAAAGGATATATAAAGGCATTGATAGGGATTGGAACCACCATCAGCTACTGAACCTAATGGTTCAAAACAAAAATTGCCAACCATAAGAGCAAGCCATGTTCTTAAGTACAAATCCACAATTTCATTTTGAAGTAAAATGTCTATATTCATAAAATGACTACTTTCTTGATTTTATGATAAAAGAATTATTCAAAGCAGCATAGATCCACTACCATTTAGTCAATCAAGTGGACCGCCAATAACTAATGCAGCTGAAATAGTTTATTAATGATGAATTTATAACTAAAATTTTTATTTTTTTACCCGAGTGCCACATTTAACTTGAATTAAAATTTTGCATTTTCTAAAATTGCATGCCTACACTGAAGACTATGTATGGAAGGAAATCCAATTTTCAAAGGTTTTCAACAATAATAACTATTAGATGGATGCCTGATGTGAGCTTATTGATACTTTTATTTTAATCCCTATTTTAATCTGTCATATGCCTTCTTATATGTACCATATATGCTTATTTAAATGATGCTATATTTTATTTCAGGGTTCCAGTTATATCAAACATCAATTCCAAAACCAACTCAGTTCATATCAATCCTACATGAATTTGCAATAACCCCAAGTACACAACAAAGCCAGACAAAAGCTAATAGAAACATGCAATCCTAACTAACAATTGCTAGAAAAGTTGCTGTTAGAGGATATATATCATGTTCAGAGTATAGAGGGTATAGATGGTGTTTTGTTCTTTACCATTTACTTGTCACTATTAATAGCAGTATAATTATAAGCACATTATATGTTGTTACCTATTTTTGATATAAATATCGGTATCAAACTATAAAGGTTGATACTTAGTGATGCGGGACACCGCATCAGAATGGCGGGAAGGATCACTGGCGAGCGTAGAAGTCACCAGGAAATTAGGGCTTGCACTAAAGAACAAGGAACCAGGGCGTCACACCCACTCCAATCCAGAGAAAAACTCAAAACTCAACTAAAATAATTTTTTAATTTGTATTCACGAGAAAAAGATAATTCATACAAGAGGAGAGGGATGGTATTTATAGATTCACCTCAGGATACATAACTTGAGGGCTAAGAAACCCTGACTTGTGGACCAGGAAATCCTGGTAGACCGGGTCAACAATGGGTCTGTCTTGGACTGGAGCTCTCTTTTGCGGGCTTGGCGGTATGAAAGGGTCCAGGTGCATGAAGGCCGTCTCTGATTGGGGGGGCCTGGTGAATCTCCGGGTCTGATGACTCTCCTCTTGACTTGAACGACTCAACTGGACTCTTGACTGAACTAAAACGACTGGACCTGACTAAGTGTACTCAACTGACTCAGTTGTCTTACTTTATTACAGGACTTGATTGGCTAACTTTGACTAAAGTGACATAGGACTAATAGACTCAAATAAAATAAAAAAATTAGACTTTCGGTCCTCATCATTCTCCTGTGGTGGGATGAACTCGACTCCGTCGAGTCAGGCTCAGCGGGATTTGATGGAACCGAAACTAACCAAATCAAAGCAGGTGAGGTTCATTATTATTATTTTTTTTTACCTTTCTTTTTTTTTTTTTTTCTCTGAATTTTTTTTTTTTTTTTTCATTGATTTTCTTTTTTTTTATTGGTTGCTTTGAGATTTGTGCGGCCTCAAAAATCCGTATCACTCTTGAAATCCATGCGGCCCTGAAGTCCGTGCGGATCTGAAGTCGGCAACAAGGCTGGGAGCTGCATTTACGTTCGTGCTGTGGCTATTCTCCTTCTCCACGGTCCAAAACTAGAACAGGGACGGTGGCGGGAATGGAAGAGAGCCCGCCGGAGATGACGGAGATGCTGGACGACGACATGGCTGGTTCGACGAAGCGCTCTCCGGTGAGGTTCTCCGATCGGAAGGGAGGAGATGCCGTGGCAGGTGGCACGGATGGATCCAGGGCTGGGTCGGTTCCATTCGGCTGCAAGTGGGATGGGGTTCCGGCAGTGGCGGAGAGTCAAGACGGTGGCCAGAGATTCGGGACGGTAGCCGGCGGTTGGTGCTGGGCGGAGACGATGGAACGGACGGGAGGAGATCCGGTGGAGCGGAGAGCTGGGGCACGGGGGGGCGGACGGGACGCCGTGGCTGGCTGTGTGGTGTGGGGATCGGCCGTGCCGGAGGGTGCGTCGGCTTCTGTCGGAGGCTTTGGAGGTGGTGGTCGTGGGAGTCATGGTCGCAGGGGATTCGACGGGAGGTGCCGATCGGGTGCTGGGATAGATTCGGTGGGAGGGGCGGATGGGACGCCGCGGCCGAGGCCGGAGTCGGCAAGGGCGGCGGCGGCGGCCTGGGCCTTGGCGCGAGACTCGTCGGGGAAGGGGAGGGTCACGGGACAGAGGCGGAAGAAGGATTCGGGCGTGAACTTCCGGATCGGAGGGAGGGGGTTGGGGCGTCGGCTGCAGACGGTGAGCAGGAACAGGGGCTGTGGGAGGCTTCACGCGACGGAGGCAGAGGGGGAGACTTGATCGGAGGCGGTGCTGGAGACGAGCTTCACGGGCGGCAGAGAGGAGATCTGGTGGTCGGGTGCAGGGCGTTGACGGACCTCGGCGGCTGACCGAGGTTTGAGAAGCCACACGGAGATCTGGACAGGAGGAACGATGGGAAGCCGGGGAGGAGGAGAAAACCTTAATTTACTGGGCTCTTATGCCAAGTTGATAAACGATGAAAAGGATCGTTGACGAACGTAAAAGTCACCAGCAAGTTAGGGCTTATACTTAAGAATAAAAAATCAGGATGTTATACCCATTTTAATTCGAAAAAAAATTTAAAACTCAAAAAATAATTTTTTAATTTATATTCATGAGAAAAAGATAATTCTTACAATAAAGGAAGGGTGGTATTTATAGATTCATCATAAGGTACATAACTTGAGGACAAGAAAATCTTGACTTGTGGACCAAGAAATCCTGGTAGATCGAGTCAACAGTGGGTCTGTCTTGGACTGGAACTCTTCTTGCGGGCTTGACGGTATGAAAGGATCTAGATGCATGAAGGCCGTCTCTGATTGAGGGATCTGGTGAATCTCCTGGTCTGATCACTCTCCTCTTGACTTGAACGACTCAACTTGACTCTTAACTGAATTAAAATGACTGGACCTGACTAAGTGGACTCAACTGGCTCAGTTGTCTTACTTTATTACAGGACTCGATTGGTTCACTTTGACTGAAATGACACAGGACTAATGGACTCAAATAAAATTAAAAAAATAGACTCTCGGTCCCTATCACTTAGTAGACAGCTTTTTGTATAACATTATCTTGTTAAATTAAATGAGTGGAAAGAGTTCTTACAATGTTGCATGACTGTCATACAAATTTATTGTCTTATTGATTTAAGATATTGGAAAGCAATATGGTACAAAACTTATGTTAGATAATGTTTGTATGAATTGTAAATTATAATATAATTTTTTTTAGAATATTGGATAGCAATGCAGCACAATTGAATTTTTAGGAATATATTAATTGTTTCAAAATTTTTATATCAATTGTATTAGAACATTTGTTTCAGAATTTTTCAAAATGTTTGTTTCAATAGTTTCAAAAATTTTATATGCATTTTTGCATTACTTGCTATAACTTTTTGGGATTACAATTATACAATCTATTCAAGCTAGGCTGAAATAAACTAGCAGACTTATATAAGTTCCTTCAGATAGTTTAGTTAGTAAGTACGAATTTCTAAAAAAATGACTGTGCTTAGTTAACAGGTTGAAATATTTTTTAAAAACTGTGTTTTTCTTTTGTCAATCAGCTTTTGCTTCTCCAAATAGATGAATATGAATTGTTTGTGAGTGTTTGATTCCAAGATGGATCAAGATCTTGGTTATCTTATCATGGAAAAACAAAAAAGATCAATATATGTTATGATCTCATTTAATATTTCAAGAATATTAAATAAAAAAATGCTCCAGATCAGGAGTTATGCTTATTACAGAATTGCTTGTGACACCAATCAATAAGCTGCTTATTTCTTTCTCTCAACTAAATTTAGCACCTTAAATAATTTTATTTTTTCAAGTAGAATCCACTCTGAGGTAAGCCTATAGACTATATAGTTTTCCTTTCAGTCAAGCAAAAACCACCTTTAAATTGCTTCTGATGTTGAATCATAGGATTCACCATAATGTTCCTGATGTTTGCATAGTTTTCCTATCATGCCAAACATCATCACATAGTTGCCTTCTTGATTCCCTATTGATGTACATTGATCTTCTAGCTTCTTTGAGAATAAGTGCACAGTTGGTCCCTAAACCATTGAGTGAAATACCTATAAAGCATTTTCTAAATGTATCTTGTTCAAAGCAGTTGGGTAAACACCTGTAAACTGCCTCGTATTAAACCCGTAAATATCTACAAATTACTCTATATTGAACCTATAAATAATTATAAATTGCTCCATATTGAACCTATAAATAATTATAAATTGCTCCATATTGAATCTATAAATACCTGTAAACTATTCATATTCAACCTGCTGTACAATGATACATAGTAAAACAAAGATTGAACAAAGATGCATTATTCTAAAACATAAAAATTAGCATTTCATTACAGGTTTTTCATATCATTATAGGATAACAATTGCAACCGTAAACAACATTTTCTTATATAAAGCATAACAAAAATAAGCTATACACAAATGATGCTGTTTATTGCCATTACAGTGTTTCGAAACCTCTTGTTTCATCTAGAAAAATAGCAAGACAAACCAGAAAACATGCAAAAAAGACAGCACAAATCCCAGAAAAAAAGTAACATAATTTCAAGTATATATATTTTCTTCTTTCAGCTACATTTTCTAACTCCGTTCTCCTAACCTTTCGTAATAGCCCAACGATAACATGCCTCTCACAATCACGGACTGGGAGATCATACCAAACAAAATATCTACATGCTTTGGATTACTAGAATAAAATAAATAAATAAATAAATAAAGATGTGAACTAAAGAAAGGCCAAAAATAAAATTAAAAAAAACTAACCTATCCCATAGCTCTTACAATCCAGATATTTCCTTTCTGGATTGGCCTCTGTCCAAGAAGTCTTTAATAATATAATTTTTTCCTAAAACAAATGGGGATAACTAGATTTACAGTTTCCATTATTTATCCTATAATGTAACTGTTCCTTTTCTCCGAAAATGTTTTATTTCTTGATACTATGTAAGAGCTTTATACAGTCCTGAAATAAAGATTGTTCTCTTTTAAATTGACGAGAAATTTCTCTCCAACCGAAAGTTGATACGGCACATCAATCCTTATTTACTTTTTTTGCCAAGGCTCCAAGCCAAAAAAAAAAAAATGTCTACTATGCACTTTCATTTATCGAGCAATGAAAAAACTGATGATAGGGGCTAACATGGGTAAATTCTGTTATATCAGGGACTCAAGTAGTACTTTAAAATTTTAGAAATGAAAATGATAATTTAGCCAATAAATTTTCTTCACAAACCTTATCTTTTAACTCTACCTCGTGTGGGATTTTTTTTTTTTTTTTTTTTTTTCTGTGGAGACCACAAGAAGGATGATGTTCACCGGATGCCTACAACCGGCCACTCTAGACCAAAGACTAGGTCGTCGAGCAGACCGGGACAAAGCTTGCGGGACCGGTTCTCCACTACTTCGAAACAAAATCTGACCCCACTCGAAATTGAATCACCGGCCACTTGCGTAAGTAGTGGCAAGGGATATACCATCGACTATTATTAAGGTAGCAGCGCTATTGATCATAAGGTTCGAAAAATAATTTTATGGATTATTTGATTAAATTTTAGATTAATTTGGGACATGTAACTGGGAAGCTGAGCAGTCCAAACTCCAGTATTGAATTAGACCGACGTATTCATTCCATTGATGAAAAGAGCATGTAAAAAATTTACGATCCGAATCGAACAAAGATCTAACGGGATCCAAACGAGAAGCTACACCAGGAGGTTCGCCTCCCTCCCCTCATCCTTTTTCGTTCTACCAAAAAGGGATATATCATCCATGCCCCGTGGTCGCTCTTGTGGAAGTTAGTTCTGAGATTGTGTCGTATGAACCGGTTCGAAATCTTGTGGGTCGACGAACTATAAGATCTGCGGATCCGGCATCTAACTAGCCACCGTGCCAACTCTAATTCAATCCTCTGTCTTAACGTAGATCCTTCAACCTATTCGAGCTGACACGTGGATGGAATCCATAGAAGGTTCGACTATTTTTTTTTTTTTTTTTTTTGCCCCTTTTTGTAGCTCATAATTGGAGGGTTGCGTGCACGCCAAATCAAGGTTGCTCAAATCTACTAATCTAAAATGAGCTAGTAACTTAACAATTAATCATGTAGATTGCACTCAAACAATCGTCTAAATTGCTCTCATTGCATCTAGTCTTCATGCGCCAAGATGAGCTTTTTCTGTAAACATAAACAGCCCTCTCTCTCTAGCATTAGTTTCAAATTTTCTACCATATATCATTTTATTTATCTAACTGACAGGCTAGAATGACACAATTCTTTTAACCAATTCAACTCTATCAATTATTTATTTACCAAAAGTGAATAGCGCGAGTCTTTACTTTCGGAAACACTTGCTCCAAACAAACAGGATTCAAAAGAGATGGGTCCTGAGAAAATCCAGTCATATTAACCATTCAGTTGATCTCAGCATAGGCTTTACTACAGAATTTTGCTGTGATTTATAGACTCGCCTATGTTCTCGAAGGACAAAGATACAATACCTGGGCCAATTATTAAAACAATGATTGGTTGCAACACATGGACGGCTCCACTTTCCAGCTTAGCACCATCTTAGTGCAGCACCCATTCCTTAATTTATGCAGAACAATAAAGATGGTAACAACTTCTCGGTGCAATGTGGTAAAGCACACCAGATTCCCTTGGGTACGTATTAGTCACAGCAAGTTATTTTATTCGCTGGGACTCGGCATCTCACCCAGATAAAGTAGCCGATAATAACCACAGAATAAATTAAACAAACACAGTTCAAGGATAAGACCGTGCGACCTAAAAGCACAAACAAATCATCGATGCACTACCAGGCGGTCGCATCAAACTTTGCGACTTTTAGGACCTCATTTTTTTTTTTTTTTAAAAAAAAAAATACTGGTGAAGTGATTTGGACCTTTATCTTTCTAAAACTTGATATAGTAATATATATAACTTGATTTAATCCTGGGATATATGGTGCTCTTGAATCGATGAAGATTGAAAGAAAGGATCTAGCAGATTTTCACAACCGATCATCACCTAATATTAATCTCCTACGAACTATCACGTACGGACTCCTAAACACAAGATCATGATGTTCTGAAAATATAACAGAGAGAGAAATATTACCAGGTAACGAGAGAGAGGCGGATACATACACTAAAACCTCTTTGTTTATTCGTTCACACGAAAATAAGAGAGCAAAAGCTTCCAATCTTTACAGTCCATGAGAAAGATTTAGAACCGCAGGAAGAGGGCTAATAAAGTTTCATGTTAAGAAAGACCACCAGCAATACAAACCAAAAGCATTTGAAACGTGCTTCTAAGATCCAAAACTAGTCCTCAGACACAAACGCAATATAAACAAAGAAGAAGACAGAGCGGGAGGGAATTTGTTAAAGAAGTCTCGAGGGAAGCCGCTCTGCTAAGCAGTCTCGAGGGGCTTGGAAATAACCGAGTTGGTGGTGGACTTGGCACTCACGGATTTGGAGCGGCGCATCCAGTTTGAAGAGAGGGAGCGGTGGAACCGGCAGCGGAACGAGCCCTCATGCTTCGTCGGAGAGCAGAGGCATTGACCGCCGCCCCTCGGCGAGGGGAGGGACTTGGTGTCGATTTCCTTCTTGTTTCCTTCGGTCTTCTCGGTCGAGGAGTCCACCACGGTAACGCTGGAAGCCATATCTCTCGGTCCCGGAGCCGGCGGGCGTGTTAGAGGCTGTAGAATTCTCCTCTTCTCCTCATTGCTTTCTTTCTGGGTGCTTATATATGGGAAGGTCTTTTAGATTCGATTCGTTCCGTTGATAATTCCCAACCACGTTATTTTCTAAAATACAAGCAGTCCACATCTTTTGGAATCTAGGCTGCGCATTCCTTTTCTCATTTTTTCCATTATTTATTTATCTATTTATGTGGTACCTACTTTTATTTATTTATTTTTTTAAAAAATTTTTTGGGGGGAGGGGGGTTTGAAATCTAGAAGAACTAAAATCAAAAAATATTTAGGTAAGCACCGATCACTCAAGGCTGGCCGATTAATAATCCACTCTAATTCGTCCATACCAGAGGGCAGACAGAATTTTCATGTGCACATTATATGCATATTAATTAAGTATCTAAAAAACAATACTATTCATCCATTTATTTCTCAAAAAAATATATTAAATATATTTTCTTAACACTTGAAAATTTATTTTTCATATTTATAGGCTTTTCAAGCCTTGTGTAACTTACTCTATTATAAAATATATATAATAAAAAAATAGGACTGCAATCTTTAAAAACCTTTGGTTAGGATTTTTTTTTAAAAAAAATATTTTTATTCATATTATTACTAAATAATGCATTTATACAAATTAATCATATGTATGCTTGATTATGTGTATATACGGTATTTATATACGTACATGTTGGATTTTCTGTAGCAAACTTTTCATTGTGTAATACCCAGATGGACACATCTGCAAAATTAATGGTCCTCTCATATTCCGCAACTACATCCTTAATTAGTCATTATTTTACTTGTGCACATTAATATTGATTTGGCTTGAAATTTTGATTCCTGGCAAATGACATAAATTCAATTTCACGTGCAAGTGATTTCCTATGAGTTCTTTTTTTTTTTTTTTTTTTTTTTGATAAAAGGAGGGGGGCGGGATAATTCTCGTGTAGCTATCCCCTTTCAGGCCCCAATCCCAACAAGCTATGTTCGATTCGAGCAACAATTTTTTGCGAGCACTTTCCACCACTAACGGTGAGTACATCAGCTTGACACCACTAAAATGCCAGAGTAGTGCACCCTCTCATCACCCCGATCACGTATCCTAGGAAATACCTGGATTTAATCGAGTCACCCGCAGGATCATGCCTCGAATCCATGATCGGTGGGAAGCCAGTTTAAGTCTCTACTAACCGGGCTACCGCCTTAGCGGTCCTATAAGTTCCTTTACTAGCTTTATCTTGGAAAGAAATGATTGTTGTTGCTAGTGGTATATGATTGTTGTTGTTAGTGGTATGTTTACCATTAGGGGCGGACCACCATGGAACGGGGCAGCCTTTCCCCTCCTATTTTTTTTTATAAATTAAAATTTTATATAAAATTTAAATATATATATATTTATATATTTAGTTTCTTTAAAAATTTAAAGTATTAAATATAATTCAAAAATTTAAAATAAAATAAAATAAAATAAATACCATAAATTAGCTTTCTCTGCTCTGAAATTGGATCACTTTCAACTTTATCTTTTATTTTTATTATTTTTTTTATAATTTTAAGGAGAAGACAGGATTTTTTTATTGCTCGATTGGTATCCATCTCTAGAACCCACCGTGGTAAAAGCCACTGCACATAGCTAGTATTGTCCCGTTCACTGCACCGATGGATGAGATAGCAGTTAGACCTATCATGCGGTGTGACCGACGGAAATGCCCCCATGATATGATCGGGCAATTATACATGCGCAAGGTCGAATATCATCGATGCGCTGGCCTACGATTGACGTCTCGATAGCCTCCATCAGTCTCGCCACACTGATGGATGTCACGTACGGTGAAGCCACACACCATCCTAGCGACCAAATCCATCGCGTAGCATGATCGAGTCTCGGGGCATGGACGGGCGAACACCCATCATGCCCTGGGCTCCCACCGATGCCACTACACTCATGTCCCTATCATCTTTGACCCTGCCATTCGACGGGCTTCCAATCCTGTCGTGCAATGCCGACGACACTCAATGCGACACCATCGCCATCGTAGGCAGTGCGCGCGCATCCTCTATGAGTCCATGATATTTATGACTCTCCCAGTTTCAACTATTACTATAAAAAGAATATTTTTAATAATTAAAATTATGAATACCAGATTGTACAATAAGATTGAAGATAACTTTCTTGCCGATTATTTAGTCACTTATATCAATAAGAAGATAGCTAAAAATTTTATGATAGATTTTATTATTGATAAATTTAATCTTATAAAATAACATCGAATACAATTTAAATAAAATTTATAAAAAAAAATTAAATTAATTTTAATTATTTATTAATATTTTTTATTTTTATTTTTTTTAAAAAAAATTGATACGGTCCGTCCCTGTTTACCATCAAGTATTTCTACATTTTTGTATCTCACAAGGAGCTACTTATAATTGATGATTTGATGCGGTTCGATATGTGTTTCAGATGTTGACAAAGGATCAATATGTGGTGTTGCCATACAAGTGGACCGATGCATACGTATCAAAGTAGAAAATAACTTTAAAAAAATAAAAATGTCCAGAATTGCTGGAAAATGTCGAGAAGAATGGTAGTTCGCGATGTTGCCCAAGAGGCCGTTGCGTCCTAGCGTGCCCCAGCCTGATTGGTTTCTCCCACCACAAAGATTTTTTAAACCCCAAGAACACGACACGCGTCGAGCAGAGGGATCCTCACCTCACAAGAGTTACCGTCGGTTGGCCCCCATGGCCGGATCCCCTTTCGACAAAGCCGGCGAGCGCGCGTGTGTGGGTTGCGAGGCTTGGATGGAGATGAGATTTCTAAATTCCTAATCCTTAACGGCCGTGGCAATCATGAAACCGGGGGTCGCCTTCCAGAAGTCGTCATCCGAATCCCCATCTCTCCCCACGCTTCCTTTCTTCCACCCCTGCTTTTTCTTTCTTCCCCAACCTACCATAAATATCACCGTATTGGTGGTAACGATATGTGGATCCCATGCATGCACGGGCTTTCTCCGTTCACACGGCTCTCCTCACCTCCGCCTCCGGTTCGAGAGGCCTCCTTGCTCCACACAAACAATCTTCCGGATATGTATAGCCTTCTCCCTGCCCTGTATTCGTTTGTCGGTAGCCGGAAGACGAAGTCAGAAAACGGATTATTTAAAGGTTAAGGATAAGCCAAGATGACTCACCAGCCGGATGGCGTCCGAGAGGCTTGTATTATAATTTATTTTTTTTGTCTTATTTTATTACTACATTGGCAGAATTAAATTAGAATCCTGGATGTTTGAATAAAACAAAGGGAAACGCTAATGGCTCACTGGGGTATTTGTTAACGCATCCAGATCCTTTCAGGCTTGGGTGGTAAGTGTAATAAATGAACCGCAAAGGAACCAATTCATAAATCTCGTCTCTATGTTTCATACAATGATCTAGGATGGTTATGCAGTTATTTTATACAAATATAAAATTTAAAAATTATTATATTATGGAGATCTTATATAGGAAAAGAGATTTTTTAAATCAATTGAAAAGATTAGAATTTAGAATAATAGGTTTACATGTATAACTGTCTTCGTCATGATCTCCAAACTGATTTATGATGTTTACGCGAACACCATAGGTAGAGTCCTTCTCTCCGAACTTTCTCGAGACGGCTCTTGATGAAAAAAATCATCGAGAAAAAATCACAACTCATATAAAATATAAATAGAGAAAGAGAAGAGGAGATCAAGCCAATAAAATAAAAATACCAAAACTGACCATTCCATTACAAGTCAAGTCGGGCAAAACCTATACTGTACCGTCTCAACTACACCAAATCACATGAGGTGCTCCTAGCCCAAACAATAATCATATAATATTGGGCTTATCATACGTCTATCAACACGAACCATAAAATCAACACGGTTTTAATAAAACAAAAAATTTAATTAATATCAACCCAAATTAAAAAAAACTCTTACATTCTCCCACTTGGACTACATTAATTATAATTTTAAAAATATTTTATTTTAAAAATAATTTTTAGGTTGAAATAAAATGTGATTACTATATGATCTATAGACAGCACCTGTAAATGACTCGATCTAACAATATCCATGATATCGAATCATAGAGTCATTGTACTACTTATCCAATACAAGACTTATCCATGGTTACAACTATCATAAATACTATCGACATGAGTCTTGGTGTGGCAGTGTAGCAAGAAAATAGCATCAAGGTAATCAAAATAAACATGCTATTTTACATTGTCAGTCCTTCAATTTTCCTTTAATATGCTTGGAAACAAAATAAGTGAAAGAAATTTTAATGATATCAAATAACAAGCCATTTTGTCTCACATACTTAACAATGGTATCAGTGACGAGATATCACAACATATTTGAGACTCGATACCTGGTCTTAGTCAAGTACATAACCAAAACAGATATCTCATAATCAAAGCAAATTAAATATATGTACCATCAATCATGATTATCTTTAATCACATGCTCTATAACAAGCTAGAGAAATTCTATGACTTCAAAAGAAGTCTGTATGTCTCCAAACATAATAAAATCTCGTAATTATCAAATGAGATATATCCATACAACTGTCATTCTCAAGATAAAGACATTCTTGAGATACTAAGTTATATTTTATTATTCCATATGTGCACATAAACCATATAGGAATGCAATTAATCAACTATCATGTCAACAATATATATAAATATACATGATAGAAAAATCAAATGAAACCAAGCTTTATAATAATAAAGTAAAATATAAAGTCACCCCCACTAACCAAGCATAACAAAAAAAATCAATATGCCCATATTCTTGATATATTTCATAAAAAACTATGGATCTTGTTGCCGCTCTCGTCGCCGCGCCCGTGCCGCGGATCCGTCGATCCCTCCTGACCGCCTGACGAAGGAGCCTCCCCTCCCGCGGCGAACCTGCAAAAAAGGGGTTAGAAGACCCTGGCCGGGGATTCCGACGAGGGAGCTCCGACGGTCAAGTCAGTAGACGACGAGAAGGAACAGACTCTCCAGACGGACCCCCGAAGGGGCTCCAGACTTAGAGAGTTTACTAGTGAGAGAGACGCTCTGGGGACCAGAATCTCGGCTGGGCCTTCTGGCCGAGCTCACACCCAGTGTTCCCCTCTCGGGATTTCTGGGTTTTTACCCTCGGAGCAAGGCCTTGTGCCCGTGCTTCTTCTTCTTCCCCAGGCTTGTTTGCTTATCTTGTCGTCCCCAGATTCCTCCCTCTTTATCTCCCTTCGTCGTGCGCTTGTTTCTTCCTCCTTGGAGACTTCCCTCCCCCGTCCTTTTCTCTTTTCACTTTTCGGTGAAGGGGGCCAGGCGGCTTTCCGACCTCGTCCACCGGGCCCAGCAGGGAAAAGGCAAAGACAGAAGAGAAAAAGTTTTAATAAAACTTTTAATAAACTTTTCGCTGGAGAACCTCTTGGAGGGCGCAGCCCAGCGGGATGTCGTTGAGGTGGACGAGCCCGCGGCGAAGAGGGCTCGTACAGAGGCGAGCCGGGAGGTCACGACGGCGACCGTTCCCAGCCCGGTTGCTGTCGTTCCCCCGCCCAGGTTGCCTCAGGGCAGGGCCGCTGATGCCTCGGCCGCGCGACCTGGTGGCGCCGCCGCCGAGATGGCTCCTCCGCCTGCTACTCTCCGCCCAGCGCCGGGCCCGTCGTCCCTGCCGCCTCAACAGTGCAACCCGCGGTCGCCGTCGGCCCGTCGACCGCGGCCCCAGCTGATGGGGCGGCCGCCGTAGGAGCCGGCCTGACGCCCCCGGCACCGGTGATCACCCAGCGGGACTCGGTCATCCGTGACAAAGGGCTCGCGGAGAGGATCATGGAGTACGCCTCCACCGCCCGGGACCGCCGAGCTCGGGGCGGCCGGGATTACGCTGATGCGCTGCTCGGGATCCTCCCGCAGCTCTTCACGGTAAGTCCGAGCTTCTTCCCTTCTTTTCCTTTCAAAACCTAACTCTTTTCATCCTGACATGATCTGCTCTTGTTGGTGCAGATCGGGAACGACGTTCTCCTACTGAGGAACTTCCTCGTAGGGAACACCAAAAGGGACTCCGAGAAGGAGCAGAAGCTTGGCAAGCTCGCGGCCGATGTCAAGGACCTGATGGAGAAGGGGGCCGAGCTGCGAGCCAACAACCAGGCCCTCCAGTCCGACCTGGCGCGTTCCGAGAGGCGGAACAAAGAGCTGGAGGCTTCCCTGTCGGAGGAGCGGACCTCCAACCAGCGCCGCTCGGAGGAGGAGGTGGCGGAGAAGGCCTGCCTGCAGGCCCACTCCCAGTGGCTGGAGCGCCAGTTGGAGGAGGCCCGGCGAGACGCAACCGTGGCGAAAGACCGGAGTGCGTACGTCAACGGACTCCTGGAGGCCGCAAAGCGGGAGGCGCAGGAGGCCATCCCGAAATTCCGGGCTTTCGACGAGTACACGTCGAAGGTCCGGGAGGCCGCCGTGGACTCCTTCTTGAAGGGTTCCGGATGTGCTGGGAGAAGGTGGGGGCCCTCTTCCCCGAGCTGGATCTGGGCGGGGTGGTGATCGGAGGTAGGAGGCCAGGAGGCGAGAGCAGGGCCTCCGGCGCGGCCGAAGCAACTCCTGCGGCGCCATCGACCAGTGAAGCTGCGGCTCCGGAGCAGCCTCGAGAGCCGACCGCCGCAGAAGTCGAGGACGCAGCACCCGCACCCCCGGCAGAGGGCTCCGACCCTGCACCACAGTGAACCCAGCGCCTCCTCCCTGTTGCCCTTTCTTTTTCTTCTTCTATTGTTGTTTCTTTTTTGGGGACTCCCGGCCTGTCGGGACTCCTAGCTTGTACCGATCCCTTATATCAATGAAAGTTTTAGTTTGACAAAACTTCGTGTTCATCTTACTTCACTTTTCTTCTTCTTTCTTTCCGAGACTTGGTATGGGACACTTGAAACAGTTGCAGGCCTGGTCCTTCCATTGCTCAAATCGAAAGTTAGGGGCCTCCCAGATCGCATGGCGGCAGAGTAAGCCTTAAGCGGGCCCGTCTTTGGGGCCGCCTTCATACTTGCGCAGGCGACACGGTTTCTGCACCGTCTTCCAGGCCAAAGCCCAGGATCTCCGGACTGAGCTCGATGCTGCAGGCTTTCTCAAGCCTTGCGGCTCGCTGAGCTGTTCTCCGGGCTTGCATGGGCGAACTGGGTTCGGCGCCACCTTCCAGGCCGAAGCCCAGGATCTCCGGACTGAGCTCGATGCCGCAGGCTTTCTCAAGCCTTGCGCGGCTTGCTGAGCTGTTCTCCGGGCTTGCATGGGCGAACTGGGTTCGACGCCGCCTTCCAGGCCGAAGCCCAGGATCTCCGGACTGAGCTCGATGCCGCAGGCTTTCTCAAGCCTTGCGCGGCTTACTGAGCTGTTCTCCGGGCTTGCATGGGCGAACTGGGTTCGGCGCCACCTTCCAGGCCGAAGCCCAGGATCTCCGGACTGAGCTCGATGCCGCAGGCTTTCTCAAGCCTTGCGCGGCTTGCTGAGCTGTTCTCCGGGCTTGCGTGGGCGAACTGGGTTCGGCACCACCTTCCAGGCCGGAGCCCAGGATCTTCGGACTGAGCTCGATGCCGCAGGCTTTCTCAAGCCTTGCGCGGCTTACTAGCTGTTCTTCGGGCTTGCGTGGGCGAACTGGGTTCGGCGCCGCCTTCCAGGCCGAAGCCCAGGATTTCCGGACTGAGCTCGACGCCGCAGGCTTCCTTGTCAAAGCGAGAAAAGAGTGTTTGAAGTGGGGGAACTTTGTTGCAGAAACAGGGGACCTTACATTACTGATAGTACATCCTTAGGTTCGAGGAGTTCCACGTCCGGGGGAATCTGGCACCTCCCAATTCCTCCAAATAATATGCCCCATGAGGGAGGGCTTCTGCCACCCGATATGGGCCTTCCCAGTTGGGTGATAACTTGCCGCATTCCCGTGGCTGGGAGGCTTCAGCGCGCTGGAGGACCAAGTCTCCGGGACGGAAAACCTTCGGCCGCACACGGGAGTTATAATATCTGGCCACACGTTGCCTATACGCCGCCATTCGAACTCTGGCCTTGTCCCTCGTTTCCTCGAGAAGGTCCAGGTTGAGCATCATCCTGGCTGGGTTTTCTGTCTCGTCATATTGCTCCACACGTAGTGTGGGTAGGCTGAGCTCGATCGGGATGACTGCCTCGGCTCCGAAGACGAGGTTGAACGGGGTTTCGTCGGTAGCCGTCCTCGGGGTGGTGTGGTATGCCCAGAGGATGCTAGGAAGCTCGTCGGCCCACCTGCCCTTGGCCTGGTCCAGCCGCGTGCGGAGGCCCTGAAGAATGGTCCTGTTCGTGACTTCGGCCTCCCCATTGGTCTGAGGATGCGCCACCGAGGTAAAGCGATGCCTGATGCCGAGATCGTTGCAGAATTCTTCGAATTCCCGGCAATCGAACTGGCGCCCGTTGTCGGTGACCACGGTGTGGGGGAGGCCGAAGCGGCAGACGATGGACTTCCAAAAGAACTTGGCGACGTTTGCTTGGTGATCCTTGCCAAGGGTTCGGCCTCGACCCACTTCATGAAGTAGTCGATGGCCACTATCAAGAACTTCCGCTGGCCAGACGCCGGCGGGAATGGGCCCAGGAGGTCCATCCCCCACTGGGCGAACGGCCAGGGGGCCGAGAGCTGCGAGATTGGGTCGGAGGGCTGCCACTGCACCGTGGCGTGACGCTGGCACCGGTCGCACTTCTTCACGAAGTCGGCGGTGTCTTCCTTCATTGTCTCCCAGAAATAGCCCTGACGGAGGGCCTTATACGCCAATGCCCTGCCCCCCACGTGGTTTCCGCAGACGCCTTCATGAATCTCCTGGAGCAAAGCTTGGCTTCCGTGGGTCCTATGCACTTGAGGAGGGGGTAGGAGTAGGATCTTCGATACAACTCCCGTCCATCAGGACGAACCGCACGGCCTTCTTCCTGATGAGGCGAGCCGCCTCGCGGTCCTCCGACAGGGTGCCATCGGTGATGTATGCGGCGTACTTGTCTATCCAGCTGGGTTCATGGCCAACCTGGTGGACCTTCACCGGTGCTTCGAGGCTTGGGACCTCAAGGCGCTCCTCATAGGCGCGTCCCAGCATCGTGTCCGGCAGGGTCGCCAGTCGGGAGAGCATCCGCGCGGGCGTTCTCCCCGCGGGGGATATGGAAGATGTTAAAGCGTCGGAATCTGGACGCGCCCTCTTTGATGAGCTCTAAGTATCTCGCCATTTGGGGGTCGTGCGAGACGTACTCCCCGGACACCTGCCCCGCCACGAGCTGGGAATCAGTGAAAGCCTTGAGGTTGGTTACGCCCAGCTCGCGGGAGACCCTCAGTCCGGCAAGAAGCGCCTCGTACTCCGCCTGGTTATTCATCGCGGGGAATTGGAAATGGAGTGCGCATTCGGCGACGACCCCGTTGCTGTTGGCAAGGATGAGCCCAGCCCCGCTCCCGCTGGAGTTTGAGGCTCCGTCTACGTGGAGGATCCAGGCATCCTCTCCGGGCTCGTCGGTGCCTATCTCCATCGACCGACCTGAGGGGCCTTCCTCGGGCTCCTTGCCAAGCCTGCACATTCGACCAAGAAGTCGGCCAGTACCTGTGCCTTCATGGCCGACCTCGGCCTGTACGTAATGTCGAACTCGCTGAGCTTCAGTGCCCACTTTGCCAATCGTCCTGAGGTATCGGGTCGGCTGAGCACTGCTTTCAGCGGTTGATCCGTCAGGACAGCGATGGGGTGCGCTTGAAAATAAGGCCTGAGACGCTGGGCAGACACTATTAGCGCAAAAACGAGTTTCTCGGGCCGAGAATACCTGAGCTCCGCATCACGGAGGAGTTTGCTGGTATAGTACACCGGCCGCTGGACCCCCTGGCCGTCGGTTCAAACCAAGACTGAGCTGACGGCTTCCGGGGTAACCGCCAGGTAGAGGGTAAGCTCCTCTCCCTCCTCGGGCCTGGACAGCAACGGTGGCGATGCAAGCGTCTTCTTCAGCTCCTCGAAGGCCTGCTGGCATTCCTCGGTCCAAGCAAAGTCATTCATCTTCCTCAGCACCTTGAAGAAGGGACGGCAGCGGTCCGCCGACCTGGAGATAAAACGGCTAAGGGCCGCAACCCGGCCGGTTAGTTGTTGCACTTGCTTCTTAGAGGCGGGCTGCTCCATGTCCAGGATGGCCTGGACCTTCTCCGGGTTGGCTTCGATTCCTCTTTGGGTCACCATAAACCCTAGGAACTTCCCGGCGGAGATGCCGAAGGCGCACTTCGCCGGGTTCAGCTTCATTTGATGGCGTCGGAGGTTGCCGAACGTCTCTGCCAAGTCAGCCACGTGGTCTGAATCGGGTTTGCTCATTACCAGCATGTCGTCCACGTACACCTGCATGTTGTGGCCGATCTGGTCTTTGAAGATTCTACTGACCAGGCACTGGTATGTTGCCCCCGCGTTCTTGAGGCCAAATGGCATCATCCTGTAGCAAAAGGTTCCGCGGTCAGTTATGAAAGCGGTGTGCTCTTCGTCCTCCGGGTTCATCCGGATCTGGTTGTATCCGGAGAAGGCGTCCATGAACGACAGGAGGCGATGCCCCGAGGTGGTGTCGACCAGCTGGTCGATCTTTGGAAGAGGGAAGCTGTCCTTTGGGCAAGCTCGGTTGAGGTCGGTGTAGTCCACACAGATCCTCCACTTACCGCTACTTTTCTTTACCATGACCACGTTTGCCAGCCAACTGGGGTACTGGACCTCTCGGACAAAACCGGCGGCGAGGAGCTTCTCCACTTCCTCGTTGATCGCCTTCTGTCTCTCCATGGCGAAGCTTCTCTTCTTCTGGCGGACTGGGCGGCAATTTGGGTCCACGTTTAGCCTGTGCATGATGACCTCGGGCGGGATGCCCGGCATGTCGGCTGCTGACCAGGCGAACACGTCAGCGTTGGCACGGAGGAACTCCAGCAGGCGGGTTCGTTCTTCCTCAGGGAGCTGGGCCCCGACTTGCACCGTCTTCAGGGGGTCCGAACCGAGGGTAAAAGCCAGCAGGCGCTCTACGGGCCCTCCCCTGGGTTCCTTCTCTCTCAGATCGAGGTCGTCGACATCATGGGCGAGCTCCGCGCCCCCGGCGCTTGGGACCGTCTGGAGGCAGAGCGGGACTGGCTGGGTCGTCCCCTTCATCTCCCCGAGCCCGGAAGGCATGGGGAACTGTACCAACAGCCTTCTCGTGGAGATGGTGGCGTCCAGTTGGTTGAGCCTGGGACGTCCGAGGATGGCGTTGTAAGGCGAGGGGAGCCTGACGACGGTAAATGTTATTAGGACGGTCGCCTGCCGGGGTGGGAATCCGGCGGTGACCGGGAGAGTGATCTCCCCTTCGACCCCCACGGAGTCCCCTGTAAAACCTACCAGGGGGGTGTGCACTGGTTTCAGCTGATCGGGGGACAAGTTCATCCGAGAGAAAGCGTCGTAAAAAAGTATGTCAGCCGAGCTTCCACTATCCACCATGATTTGATGTACAGGATGCTTCGCGATGGTCATCTCGACCACCACGGCATCGTTGTTTACATTATCATTAACTTCCCCCCCCTTGGGAGGGATTACATTCTCCGGGTTCCCGACTTCCCGGGCTCTCTTCGTCGCCCGACCGGACCCGCGTGAGATCATGCCCACGGGCTTCTCCGTTGGGCGGTTGTCGATCGCAGGGACAGGTGGTAAGGCCGCGAGCGGCTGCCCTTCAGAGGGGGCCTCGTTCTTAACGAACTTCCTGAGGTAACCCCTCCTGATCAGCTCTTCGATCTCCCGCTTCAGGTGGCGACACTCCTCCGTGTCATGCCCATGCTCGCGGTGGAACTGGCAGTACTTCGATTTGTCTCGGACGGCTCTCGGGTTCTGAGGAGGAGGTCGGCGGAGGTAGCGCTCGCCCTCGATTTCCATGAGGATCTTCGTTCGAGGTGCGAGGAGAGGGGTGTACCTCCGCTCGGGAGTGGCCTCGCCCCTTGGCCTTGGATTCGGGCGAGGTCGGCAGACGGCCCAGGCCTCCGAGCTCCCGGGGCGTCCCTCGGGATCGGCTTCTTCGGAGTCTTCCCGTCCAACTCTCGATGGGTGCGGTCAGCCTCCTCCGCTCGGATGTACTTGTGGGCGCGGAGGAGGAGCTCGGAGTACGTCTTGGGCGGCTTCTTGTCCAGGGAGTAGGTTAGGCGGGACGTCTTGAGCCCGCGCTTCAAAGCCAGCATGGCGACGGGCTCGTCCAAGCTGTAGATCTCCAGGACTGCGGTCTTGAACCGGGTGATGTAGTCCCGGAGCAGCTCCTGGTCCCGCTGGCGGATAGAAAAGAGGCTGTCCACCTCTCTTGGCACCTTTCGACAGGCGTCGAAGTGTGCCACAAACTTTCCTTCCAACTGGTGGAAGAAGCAAATGGATCCAGGCTCGAGGCGGGTGAACCAGACTCGAGCGGCCTTCCGGAGGGTCGCCGGGAAGGCGATGCACAGAAGGGCGTCGGTGGCCCTCTGGACCCTCATGAGAGCTTTATAGCTCTCCAAATGGTCCAGGGGATCGGTGGTCCCGTCATAGGGATCCACCTGCGGCATGCGGAACCGTTTCGGGATCGGTTCCGCCTGGATTTTTCCAGAGAAAGGGGGGCGGGAGTCGTAGCCCGCCGGGTCTGCCAACAAGTTCTGCAGGTCGGCAAATCGGCGGGCGAACTCCGCCAGCTTGCGCTCATGCTCCTCCAGGCGCCTCTCGGCCTGGCGCCTGATGGCTTCGTCGGTGGAGTCTTCCACCGAGACTGCGGGTGAAGGGGGCGCCGATCGGTCTCGGCGCGAGGTCTGGCCTCAGCGTCGCTTGCTGCGATGCGCCGTTTCGGCCCCATCGGCTGGGGATCGGCTCTTGTGATCCTCCGAACCGGAGTAGTTTCTCTTTGCGGGAGCTCGGTGGCTCCCCCGGGGGTTGGAGACGGCCCTCGGATGGGATGGCCTGTCCTGAATTGAGCGCAGGCTCCCACGTTGCCCCGCGGCTCGGGCCGCGGGGGTCCCTGGCTGCGGCTGGGTGGCCAGGGACCGTTGCTGATGCTGAAGCTGCCGGACCGCTGAGGTCAAGGTCTGCAGCTGCTGGACGATGGCCGCAAGGGGCCCGTCCACCGGGGTAGGCTGCTGTGGAAGAGGAGGAGGAGCCGGAAGCTCCCTTTCGGGGCTGTGGCCCCCCGTGGGGGAGTGGACTTCCCCGACACGGCTGGTGGACGCCTCGCGTCCACAGGTGACCACCACTGTCGGAGAGCGCGATACCTGCAGAAAGCTGGCTCCCGCTGGGGTTCAGTGTCCTGCCCCCCTTCCTGGCGCGCCAATCTGTTGCCGCTCTCGTCGCCGCGCCCGTGCTGGGATCCGTCGATCCCTCCTGACCGCCTGACGAAGGAGCCTCCCCTCCCGCGGCGAACCTGCAAAAAGGGGTTAGAAGACCCTGGCCGGGGATTCCGGCGAGGGAGCTCCGACGGTCAAGTCAGTAGACGATGAGAAGGAACAGACTCTCCAGACGGACCCCCGAAGGGGCTCCAGACTTAGAGAGTTTACTAGTTAGAGAGACGCTCTGGGGACCAGAATCTCGGCTGGGCCTTCTGGCCGAGCTCACACACAGTGTTCCCCTCTCGGGATTTCTGGGTTTTTACCCTCGGAGCAAGGCCTTGTGCCCGTGCTTCTTCTTCTTCCCCAGGCTTGTTTGCTTACCTTGTCGTCCCCAGATTCCTCCCTCTTTATCTCCCTTCGTCGTGCGCTTGTTTCTTCCTCCTTGGAGACTTCCCTCCCCCGTCCTTTTCTCTTTTCCCTTTTCGGTGAAGGGGGCCAGGCGGCTTTCCGACCTCGTCCGCCGGGCCCAGCAGGGAAAAGGCAAAGACAGAAGAGAAAAAAGGGAGGGCGGCGCTAGCAAGGCGGCCGGTCAGGCCTCGGGCCCATCGAGAGCGCTCTCTTCCCCAAGCATGGGCGCCATCCATCTATGGGGCCTGTTCCGTCAGGATCGCGTCTCTCGGCTGTGGGACCTGTCGGACGATGCAAGTGATGTTCCGCGTGCCGCCGTTCTCCGTACGGAGCGCCGTCTGGAGTTCGTACGGTCCGAGGGATGGCCTCGAGGCCCGTTTCTCTCCCTGGGACCCTCTCCGTACGAGCGGTCTGACCTCGGCTGAGTTGGACCCATCTCCGGGGGCCAACTGGTGAGGAGCGAAGGACCAGCCGACCTCGGCTTAGGTGGACCCCTCCTGGGTGGACACCTGGCGAGGTGGCAGGAGGTCGCCCGGCTTCGGCCGAGGTGGGCCCGTCTCCGGGTGGCCACCTAGCGAAGGGCGAAGGATTGGCCGACCTCGGCTTAGGTGGACCCCTCCTGGGTGGACACCTGGCGAGGTGGCAGGAGGTCGCCTGGCTTCGGCCGAGGTGGGCCCATCTCCGGGTTGCCACCTGGCGAAGGGCGAAGGACCGGCCGACCCCGGCTTAGGCGGACCCCTCCTGGGTGGACAACTGGCGAGGTGGCAGGAGGTCGCCTGGCTTCGACCGAGGTGGGCCCGTCTCCGGGTTGCCACCTGGCGAAGGGCGAAGGACCGGCCGACCTCGGCTTAGGCGGACCCCTCCTGGGTGGACACCTGGCGAGGCGGCAGGATGTCGCCTGACCTCGGCCGACCTCACTTAGGCGGACCCCTCCGGGTCCGGGCGCCAATGGGGTGGTAGAGGAACTCCGAGCCGAGCTCGACCTCGGCGAGGGCAGTTTGCCTTAGACAGTCGTCGGGCGGTGTAGTCTTGCCGATCCTGGCCTTGGAGGCATGGCACCGACTCGACCGGGGAAACTTCCACGTGGCTCGATCGCATTCGGCGGAACCTGAGCCTGGCCACGTCACTGTCACGGCTGTAACAGATCTTATTATTAATTAGGGGATCAACAAATATTGGCTTTGTATAAATATATTTTACAAAATATCTCCCTTTCAACTAAAATCTTTGACTGACAAATATTCTATTTTCGCATAAATAGAGATAATAAAAACTTTTATTACTTCTTTAAAGAACATATCTTCCTACGATTATAATAAATTTTAAGTGATTTAAGACAATCAATAATTATAAGATCCAGGACAAAGTTTTATAATAAAAGCAATATGAATTGTGACTTTACAACATGCCACAAACTTTGTCTGTATATCCAAAAATGCTACTAGATTATATTTTCATATCTTTATCAATTTATGAGACAAACCCTCCAGCCATTCAATATTGAAAAATCAAATTATCACAAGAAATGACATTTTCATTTTTTTATCGTATGATTTCTTTACTAGTGATACATCAATTAATAATGGAGGTACTATAATCAATTTCTATATTTAATATTGCTCTCCTACTATCCTCCAATAGAATGAAATATAATATAATATTTATATAAATAAAAAAGTAATAACTTATTTTTTCTGTAATATTATAATTCTAATATATGAGCATCTAATATTATACAAATCAGAATCTACAAATATGGCATAATTTGACTCAATATTTTTTATATCTTTATTAAAATTATGGAATATGATTCATTTAAAATTACCTGGATAACCAAAACAAACAACGTATTATTACAAAATTAGAATTTATTCACTGATAGATTATTAATGATTAAGTATTACAGGATAACTCCAACCATAAAGTTAAAAGATATTAGGCTTCCTACCAACTTTTAACTCAAAAGATATCTTGTATAACTATTTTATCAAAAAATTTATTCAAAATATAAATGGTAATCATTAGGATTTTTATACTAAAAATATCAAAATAAATTGCATCCACTTATCATACTTCATACCATATCTTTCAGAGTATGCTTTACCTCCCAGTCATATCATTTTATTTAGAAATTTTAGTCATGGTATATTAAACTACTATCCCATACTTATATAAATATTTAATAATACTATTTATTTATTATATATGGGATCTTAGAATGTAGCTGATATATCTTATTAACATCCTTATTCTTTTATCAAAAGTATCAAAAACTTCTGAAATAAAATATGATATAATTTATTAATTTTTTTATATATAATTTTAAGTTCATTAAACTGTATAGCAGAAAAACTAAATATAATGAGTAGCCTATGTATTAGAGATAAAAATCTTATAATACTAATTTTAGGTGCAATTCTCTCTAGTTTCAAGATCTAAATCCTAACACCATCATGCCATCCATCTCATATCAATTTATCTATCTATCAGCTATTCAGACTTTTTTTTATCATATTCTACATATCTATCACAAATAAGGTTAAAATTATATTAGATCATCATTCTTAAATACAAGAATAAGAATGAAATTAATTATATAAATATATTTTAAATAAAATGATTCACCTTTTACCACTTTTATAGGTAGCTTTATTTCAAAGTACTCTAATAAGACAATCAAGATGGAAGATCATTACATAATGTAATATCTATATTCCATCATACTTAGTACTAGCATAATTTCAATTTTCATATTTTCTTTCGGTCAGAGTATCATAATGAAAGCATTAACTCTATTAAACACAAATATATTAACTACTAAATAATCTTTATGTAGTTAATCAATAAAAAATATAATAATATATTTCAAAATATCTTTATAAGTATTATTTTAATAAGAATCCTTGGTCCAATGTAACAAAACCTTTTTTAGAAAGAAAATGATCGACATAAGGAATCTCTCTTCAACATATAATGCTATACAATCCTTTCTAAATAGCTCACAGAAGGATCTTGTAAATCTCAATGAATAGGCTATTTTGGTGGTCATCATCCATCAAAATTTACAAACCTTCTAATAAGGAATTATCAAGTCTTGACCTTTGAGGTAGCATAAAATATATAAACAATAAATCATGATCATGCAACATGTTTGAAGTACAAACAATAAATAAATAAGGACTTTAAACATAATGATCATGTGCATCATCATAAAACTCTCATATAGATAGAGAACATGACATACATCTGAGCTCTAATAATGAGGTCAATTTGATGAAAATACAAAATTTTGAAAATATGTTTTCTCAGGATAAACAAATTTTTTAAGCCTAATATATATATCTTTTCAAAGAAAAATAAAGGTTAATATAATGAGGATACAAGGTATTTGAAAATCTATCCCCTTTGGGTAAATAATTTTTTTAAGTCCAATATACCTCAACCTTTGATATTTGACCTAATCAAAAAACTCAATAACATTATTATTAATATAAATGACTGTATAATCAAAGATGGCAGGAATGCAAAATACTAGTCAATGGGCATATACCATAAATGATATACAAGAGTCCAAATGCAATATCGCATATTTCTCTTTGGGCAGAACATATAATATACATAAGTACTCTTCATATGAAGTCACAAGTAAATGAAATACTCTAACAGTCATGAACATATTTTCTTTGGATAGACAAGTCCAAGAAAGCTAGAACACCATTGCAACATAATGCTCCACGTAACCTTTTTCGATTAAAATATACAACAACCTTCTTTGGACAAGCAGTTATATACAATAACCAAAAAATATCTCTCACATGATAAAAAAATTTAATAGACTAATACAAACAAACCACTTTGATGATAAATATTTATGCCAACTCATATATTATTCATATAGAGAAGATAAATATCCAAACAACCATAAAATGACATACTTTAATGACATGTATGCCACAAAAGATCAGTCCAAAATGAGATACTCAATACATGCACCTCACTGATCATATCATAATATAACAATACATTCTAATTGCCACTTCTATCAATAACACTTACTACACAACTATAAAATATCTTTGAGCAAGAATTATAGTATATAATAAGTATAATAATTAATTACAATCAATTTTGGATTAACAGTAACAAAGACATCAATATGTAATTTTAAAATATAATAAAAATAAATAATTAATTATCAATAACTCAGCTATTTAAAATTTATAAAGTATTCCAGATCTTTGGGACTATGCGAAAACACATTCAAATTATATAATAGTGAAAAGAATTACACATAAATAAATTATAAATTATTTAAATATTTTATCAAATATGAAGAACTCTATCAAAATATTTTTCAGAATATTATGAGTCTAACAATCTAAAAAATTGCTCAAATTAGATGTAAAACGAGAAAGTTATAGCAATTTTTATCAAAAAAAATAATAATAGAGAACCAAACTATAAATTTTAGAAATATAGAAACTTTTTTGTAAAATATAATTTTAAGAATAACATGGCCCATTAGTAATTTATATAGACTTATGTTTAATTTATAGGGGTTTAAGTGCAAAAATTTTCTTAATCCTAAAATTAAAACAGGCCCAATGTAATTGGCTCCGGCCAGTTTTTCAATTGGGCTAAATTTATAATTAATGAATTCTGTTTGAAACGAGTTGAAACTCGATAACCCATCAACCCAAAATTTTTTAAAACATTCTCTTCATCCTCCCCCTTTCATCCCAACCGAGACTTTCCAAAACTCCATTAATGGCTTCTACGAGCTTGGGATCTTCCTCCACGGAGAGCCATCGGCCAAATCAACGACGACCTATCGGGAAGAGACAAGAATGGAGCAACACAGGAGAGCCATCGACCACTCGTCTAGTTGTCCAAGAAGTTCGCCATAGCATTCACTACAAGCCGGGCGGGGTTTAGCGATCCGATGATAGCTATCTCCTTCCAAAAGATTGCGAGGTTCCTGTGATGGGACATCATGAATCGCCAAAGTTCAACGGGATACATTCGGCAACGATACCAGTGGAGGACCTTCTAGAGGTCGTCACAGAAATAGAGCCAGGAGCAACATCCCAAGGTCCAACACTGCTCGGCACCGGTGGACAAGCCAGAGTCGTTACTACCTGAATGATCATCGGTCAATCGCTGCCAAACACTTTTGGCAAGGTATCGGAGGAGGGCATAGTGGTTCCCACCATTGCCGGCCTTCTTTTTTTTGAACCAATATATAAATATAAATTATTTAGGATCTAAATAGTATAAGGACTAATATATAATATTAAAAAATTAGGGGCCTAAATGTAAATTTTTTTTTTTTTTTTTTTTTTTTGGTGGGGGGGGGGGGGGGGTAAGAATACAGGTTATTGGATCCTGGGTTTGAAACCAAAATCCAAAAAAAAATCCTAAATCCCCTTCTTCCCCACAATTCACTTAAAAAAAAAAAGAACAGAGGAGCTCACAAACCCGTCGACCGCCCCCCTTCCGATCCAACCCGCAAGTGAGACCGCCACCAAGATCGACCGAGGTCGGCCGGTTGCCGGCTCCAGTGATGATGCCGAAGATCAAGACTCACCCGACAATGAGTTTAAGATCTCTGGTTCCACAACTTTTTTTTTTTGATGAAAATCGACCAACCGACGGCCGGGATCGTCGCCGGTGATGGGGACGATGGTCGTTGAGACCAGCCAGGGATAGCCAATCGGCCTCTCACGGTCGCCGGTCCTCTTCCCCATCCTCCCTTCTTTTTTTGTGTGTGTTTAATGTTCTTCTGGGGTGTCATAAGGCCACCAACGCTTCTCCTCGCCACCGTCAACTTCTCCTCGCCACCGCCAGTCACCGCGGCTTCTCCACGTTGCCGCTGGCCACCCCATAGCACCGACAATGACCGGCACGCGTAGATCCATGACAGTCGGCTGTGGGGGCAGGGGGTTTGGTTTTGGGGAAGAAAGAGGGTTTTAAGAAATGAAAATGAGAAGAAATTCTTCTTACATGAATATAATTTTATTTTATAGATCTAAAATATTTTAGATATCTGAAGTATGGAAAGAGAATCAATATCTTAGACCATTAAACTTTTTAGATAAGAAATACGATTCCAAGCTCCTTTGGATTCCAGGACTTTGATATCAAATATAGGAAAAGAGATTTTCATAATTTATTGGATCGATTGAGAAGATTAGAATCCAGAATAATAGGTATACGATGCATACTTGTATTCACCAAGAGCTCCAAATCGATTTCGATGCTCACATGAACACCGTAGGCAAAATCTTTCTTTCCACGCTTCCTCAGAAGATAGGCAACTCTCAATGAAAAAAATCATTATGGAAAAATCATAACTCATGTAAAAATAAATAGAGGAAGCGGAGAGGGAACCTAGCCAATAAAATGAAAATACCCTAACTGACCCTCCCATCACGAGTCAAGTCGGGCTAAGCGTACACTGTGCCGTCACAACCATACCAAATCATATGAGGTGCTCTTAATCCAAACAATGATTACATAATATTGGGCTCATCATACGTTTATCAACTGGACCATAAAATCAACCCGATTTTAATAAAACAAAATTTTTAATTAATGTCAGTCCAAATTAAGAAAAATTCTTACATTCTTTCACTTGGACTATATTAATTTTAATTTTGAAAATATTTTATTTTAAAAACAACTCTCGGGTTAAAATAAAATGTGGCCATCATATAATCCATAGACAGTACCTACAAATGACTCGGTCCAATAATATCTATGATGTCGAATCATGGGGTCATTGTACTACTTATCCGATACAAGACTTATCCATGGTTACAAGCATCATAAATACTATCGACATGAGTCTTGGTGTGGTAGTGTAGTAAGAAAATAGTATCAAAGTGATCAAAATAAACATGCTATTTTAGATTGTCAGTCCTTCAATTTCTCTTCAACATGCTTAGAAACAAAATAAGCAAGAAAAATTTTAATGGCATCAAACAACAAGTCATTTTGTCTCACATACTCAACAATAGTGTCAATGACGAGACAGCACAACATATTTGAAACTCGACACCTGGTCTCGGTCAGGTACATAACTAAAAGAGATATCTCATAATCAAAGCAAATTAAATATATGTACCATCAATAATGATTTTTCTTTAACCACATATTTTATAACAAGCTAGAGAAATTCTATGACTTTAAAAGAAGCTGTATGTCTCCAAACATAATAAGATATCGTAATTATCAAATAAGACATATCTATACAACTATCATTCTCAAGATAAAAGACATTCTTGAGATACTATGTTGTATTTTATTATTCCACATATACACATAAACCATTTAGGAATGTAATTCATCAACTATCATATCAACAATATATATAAATATACATGATAGAAAAATCAAATAAAACCAAGCTTTATAATAATAAAATACAAATATAAAGTCACGTGGGCCCTATGGAGGAGGTGGCCCACGTGATCGATAGATGGTGGACTATGGGGCTTCGTCTCTGAAATGAGCCCGCAGTGATGAGAACATCATCCGATACAATTTCTGATGCATGGCTAGCACTAATCTTGATGTAGATGGGTATAATTTTGGATATATTTATGGGTGTATGGGATATGGAATATTTTATCTCCGACTCATGTACAAAAATGATTAGATCAAAATTTTTTTTAGGATCGATTTGTTTCGAAGAATAGTTTGTTTTTATCTTTTGAATTTGTTAGGATAAGAGTATCTCAGTTTGTTTCAGTTGTTTGGAGTCTAAAATTATTTAAAAGGATTGTAAGTCTCATGAAGGGACATCGATAATGAAATAAAATTTTTTTTGAGTACTTTTCTTTCTCCAATTACTTCTCTCTCTCTTCTCCTCTCCTACTTCTTTTTCCTCGATTCTTCTTCTTTTCTCCTTCCTCCCCTCATTTTCTATTCCATAAATCTCCTTCCCTGCTACTCTAAAAATTTCAAGAAAATCCAAAGCTTGCCTCCTTCTCGAGTCATTCTTGTTGCCACCTCCAATGCCAGACGCCCCCTGTTCGAACCGACTGCAGACCAGCATCCCAAGCAACCTATCACAGCTATCTCCTTCCCTCGTCACCGATCTCACCAAGGATCATCGACTCCGACTCCCTCCTATCCAGAGAATCAGAGTAGCCAAGCTAAGTGACACCATCTCCCTCCCATCCAAAGAGGTCCACGGCCAGGCCGACAACCACTACCCCCCTAACAACCATTGGCCACCCCAAATCACTCCATTGATAACCAAAAAAACCATCCATCCACCATTCTCAAGTTTGTCTGATCGCCATACCTGTCCAAATGCCCCACCGTCATCCTCCACCCATGAAGCCTTGAACAGCCAGCTTCACCTCTGTTTGGTCGTAGATCTCACCACTGTCCTCATTAGCTGGCAGAAATCCAGCCACTGGCCCCCTTCCACCATCGCCAGCCATCGTCGACTCCGTCTTCTTCCCCCTTTCCCTTGTCATCGATGAACACTAGATCATCGTCTTCGATGTGTTGCCCCTCTTCCCTACCCATGCCATCCTGGTGGAGATCCCATCCGAACCATCCTTCGAAGCCGATTCCCTGTTCCATCTTGTTTTGGTTTAAAGAGAAGAGTTTCACACGAACGTGAAAGCAAGAAGAAGCCCCCACACATATCTCAAAGCTACCTACAAAGATCATTGGTGCACGATCCTCAAAATATATTCAAGACCAGTCACCGACTTCAATGGCCTTTTTTTGAGGAAGATTTGAATTGTATCATAATTTGGATTGCTCACTTCATTATTTAGACTAATCCTCTTGTATTTGGTGATCCAGATCTTACGGCTTCTAACCCACTTCGCCTGTGAACCACTAGCATAGTATTTTGACTGCCTCCAGGATGATCTCCCTCTTCCAAGAATTGTGATGCCCGTGTTTCAGGTGAGAACTCATCAATAATTAGCATAGGTATTGATCAAATACTGGAATTATTTTAAATTTCTATCTTTAATTTAGTTAGATTTGATTTAATTAAAATTGACTAGCCCTAACCTAGTGGTCATTCCTTAACAACAACGATCCAATCTCTTGAAATCTTGACTGTGCGTGCCAATCGGGTCGCTTCCTAGATTGGACCTTAACTTTGATTGAACCATTTTTAGTTTAATTCTTACCTACTTTGATTATCTGTTAATATTGCTTTTAATTGCTTAATTAATTTATTCGCTAATCTCATCAGAGGGTCCTTAGGTCTAGGAATTGCTGGTCCATCCTGTATCAACTTTTGGTATCAGAGCAAGGTTAGGTTAGGGTTAGTTATATTTTATTTACATTTTGCATTTGAATTATTTATGTTAAAATAATAATATTTTTTTTTGATTATATGTTAAGTACATTGTCTGGACACCTTATTTGATGCATTGCATTTTCATAATTAATCAAAGAGCATTAATCCCTTAATCAGATAAGGTGGGGAGTTAATTACCCTTCCTTAGTCATAAATCACCACCCTCATCTGTATTGACCTAAACCTTAAATTAAAATCAATTAGATGTTAGTCCTAAGGAATTTGAGCTCAATAGGACAAGAAAGCCCTAGAGTTAGACCAGACTCAGATTGATTAATTGTTTGGTGTCTAAGAAAAGGGGTTCAAGGATGATTGTAGCCCTGAAGAAAGATGATTTTTAATTGGTTCTATTGATTGACCTGGCCAATCTCTGATTGATGTTTAAGAAAAGCAACGGGGGGCCCATCGATCTTACCCTTACCTGGTCGAGTCAGTTAGTCAGTCTTTATCCTGGAGTTCTCAAAGGTAGACTTGGAATAGTTAGGAGCTGTCTAGAATTAGGTTAACCCTAGGATAGAGTTGATTTGTTTGTGTCACTTGATTGAAAAAAAAGTTCTAAAGAAACCTATATACCCTTGAAACCTACTTCAACTCCAAAACTAGTGCATGACAACTAGGTCAGGGATTAAGTACCAAGCATAACCTTTCCACTTAGGTAACAGAATGGATCCCAATTTAAAAGCTGCTATACAGGGAATCATTGGTCGACTTGAAGCAATCGATGGCAGGTTAGGTTCCTTAAATGCAAGGGTAGGAGCCCTAGAAGAAAAATAATTAGTAAGCACAAACCACCCTGTTAGGAACTCCTCATCAAGAATTACTGACCCTAGAGACCAAAATGACTACCCGGGTTATAAGGGAGGTCATACTTAGACACCTTGACCCATCATTGACCCTAAGGATCGACATGATTATCCAGGTTTCGATATAGATAGCCATCAAACATTCGACCTTATCATAACCTAATCGACCAGGATGATCATTTCATGAGAAGTGTTAAGGTTAAAGCCCCGAGCTTGGTAGGTTGCCTGGACCCCAAAAAGTACCTTGACTAGGAAGCTAACATGGATCATTATTTTAATTGGTATGAAATGTCTGAGAATAGAAAAGTAAGACTTGCTTAAATGAGATTATTGGGTCAAGCCAAATTATATTGGTACAATGTCCAGCGATTAGCCACCCATAGGAGACAGGAATCCATTAGGACATTAGATGAGATAAAGGATAAGCTTCGTGAAAGGTTGTTGGCTCCACCCAGTGATTTTGATGACTAACAAAACATTGAGTGCATATTGTATATTAATATGTATTTCAAGCTATGAGTTTTCAGGAAGAAACGAACATCAAAATCTCAAAAGCTTATATATCATGGCACGCCGTGGCACGGAGCATTTCTCGCAATTCTAGACATCCTCTTCATGAAAAAAGGGCTTTTACATGTTCAATTGTTATTTGTTTATGTTCCATTTAAGTTTCAAAATCAATATTTATGTTTTTGGCTCAAATTGCACTTGATTATGAATTTTTCAATATCAAGTGTCGACACCTGGAAAGTCAAGTGTCGACACTTCAGCATTTGGCATGCAGAAAAATTCTTGGCATGCCAAGTGTCAACACCCAGAACTCAAGTATCGACACCTGCATTTCAAGTGTCGACACTTAGGATTCCAAGTGTCGACTCAAGGCCTTAGATTTTTGAAAATACAGAACTTTGCCAATTGAGGGTTTTTGTGTCAAGTGTCGATACTTGTGTATCAAGTGTTGATAGACACTTGAAAGTTCAAGTGTCGACATCTAGAAATCAAGTGTCGACACCTGACAGCCAAGTGTCGACACCTGATGAGCCAAGTGTCGACACTTGAAGCCTGACAGCCCTAACGGATCTATTTTTTTGACTTGCAAAACTCACTTTTCAAGCTCCAAACGGCTAGATTCGAGGCTCCAGCGATCACAAACCATTTTTTGAAAGTTTCTTGTTGTATTTAACCTCCACCAACTTCATTCTAAAGGCACAGAAGTGTATTGAAGTCCATTGAAAGCCAAAAAGTCAATATTCTCTTAAGAACTTTACATCAAGAGCCATTTATAGTTTGATTCCTTAAAAAAACCTACAAGCTCATCCTTACATCATTCCAAAAGAGGAGTTTGAGGGATATTCCAAGGAGGAGACAAGACAAAGCATCAACTTGAGCTTCAAAGCTTCTATTCTACTCTTGAAGAGAGTTTGTCTTATTTTTGAAATTGTATATCTGATTTTGTCTTGTGATTTGACCTTGCTTTCAAGGGTGTCTTGAAAGAAGGTTGTTGTGGTTTGTTGGTAAGCCAAAGGGATAAAACCAACTAGGGTTAACTTGTGAGCCCGAAGACAAAACAAGTGTAAAAGATTGTTGGTGAGCCTAGGTGACAAAACCAACATAGGTTTTGACTTGTGAGCCTTTTGAAAAACAAGTTAGCTGTAATTTTGATTGGATTATAGTGGAATTCCCAAGAGTGGCTTAGGGAGTAGATGTAGGTGCTAGGTTTGCACAGAACCACTATAAATATTGTGTTTGTGTGTGATTGCCTTCCTTCCCTCTTACTCTTTGTTTATTACATTTGATTTACTGCTTTCCGCTGTATTTAATCTTGAGCATTAAATTTATTACTCACAAACACCACTAGACCTTCACATTACTATTTTAATTTTAAAAGACCCAATTTACCCCCCCTCTTGGGCTCCATTTCTGGGCAACAAGTGGTATCAGAGCAACAGTACTCTCTTGTAGGTCCAAAGATCTTGAGTAAAAGATCATGGCAACCCCAATAGGAATGGTGTAGTTGAAGGTCAAGCTTCAAATCATCCCCCACTCTTCAATGGCATAAATTACACGTATTAGAAAACATGCATGCACATTTTTATTCAAGCTATTGATTATAATTTGTGAAGGGCAATTGTACAAGGTCCTCATCAGCCTACTATATTGGTTAATGGCATTCTCACTCCAAAAATGGAAGATGATTGGGATGAGAATGACATTAAGCAAATAGAGCTTAATGCTAAGGCTATGAATTTGTTATTTTGATCTCTTGATCCAAGTGAGTTTAATAGAATATCTAATTGTCTCTCCGCTAAGGAGATTTGGGATACACTTGAGGTTACCCATGAGGGTACACATCAAGTGAAAACAACTAAGGTCAACATGCTCATTCATACTTATGAAATGTTTAGAATGGAACCTACTGAATCTATTAGTGAGATGTATACTAGGTTCACAAATATTGTGAATGACATGAGTAGCCTAGAAAAAGTTTTCTGATGGTGAACTTGTGAACAAACTCCTCAGGTCTCTACCGGCTTCTTGGGATGCAAAGGTAACAGCTATTGAAGAAGCCAAGGATGTCAACACTCTTCCACTTGAACAACTGCTGGGCTCACTAATGACTTATGAGCTCTCCCTCAAGCAAAATAATGTGGAAGTCGATAAAAAGAAGAAAGTGTCGCTTTCAAATCCACTGCTAGCGAAGAATCAAGCGATGACTCTGAAGAAGATGATGAAGAAGATGAGACGGTTCTAATGGCAAGAAAATTCATAAGATTTATGAGGAAAAAAAATTCAACTTCAAGAAGAAACCCCTGAAAGGTGAGCCAAGTATAGAGAAGGACAAGGAGAAAGAAAAGGAGCAGCCCACTTGTTTTGAATGCAAGAAACCAGGTCATTTTAAGGTGGAATGCCCCTTGCTCAAGAAAAGTAGAAGAAAATTGAGAAAGAAAGCCATGATGGCAACCTAGAGTGACAGTGAGGACTCCAGCTCTGAAGAAGAACAGCAGGAAGTGGCAAACTTCTATCTGATGGCGGATCATGATGAGATACAATATAAAATAGAGAATGAATTTACATTTGATGAACTTCATGAAGTTTTTGATGAATTAGTTATAGAATTTCAAAAACTAAAGTCAAAACATAAAGATTTGAAAAAGCAAAATATGGAATTAGCTAAAGCAAATAATAAGTTTTCAAATAAAAATGACTGCCTTCTTCTTCAAAAAAAAAAATAAATGATAAGATTTCTGTTATTGAAAAAGAAAAAGAGTTTTGAAAAAAAAAAGTCCTTCAGTTTCAAATGAAAATCTTTCAAAACAAAACAAAGAAATCTTGAATGAAAATAAAAAATATAAGGAAGAACTTGAAAAGTTAAAACCTTTTGTAGATAAATTTACTTACAGTTCTGAAAAATTAAACTTGCTTTTGAACAATCAAAGAGCTATTTTTGATAAAGCAGGTTTAGGGTTTAGAACTCATAAGAAATAAAAACTTTTCAAAAATTTCTTTATGCCTGCATTTTCATCCATTACTTGTTATGCATGTGGTACTATAGGGCATAAATCTTATATGTGCAACAAAAGAAGATTAAGTAACATTAAGAAAGTTTGGGTTTCAAAAGGAACCAATGCCACTAACCTAAAAGGATCCAAGATGACTTTGGTACCTAAAGTCTCCACTTGATCTTTATTGCAGGTATGTCTTGCAACCAATAAGAAAAGAATGTGGTACCTTGATAGCGGTTGCTCAAGGCATATGACAGGAGATGTGGAGCAGTTTTCATCGCTTGAATATCAAAATGGTGGCAATATGACTTTTGGTGATAATGAAAATGACAAAATTGTTGGTATTGGTAAAGTTCATATCACCCCCTCTTCTTACATTGATAATGTTTTATATGTTGATGGTTTGAAACATAACTTGCTTAGTATTAGTCAGTTTTGTGACAAGGATTTTAAAGTTGTTTTTGAATATTCTATGTGCATTATTTCTAGTTTATATGACAATGGCATCAAGTTCATTGGTCATAGGCATGACAATATTGATATGGTTGATATAGATGATCTTCCGATTCAAAATGATCAATGCCTAATGGCAATAGAAGCCAAGATCAATGAAACTAGTTGGTTTTGGCATCGTAGACTAGGGCATGCTAGTATGCATTTGATTTCAAAACTTAGCAAAAAGAATTTGATAAAGGATTTGTCTAAACTCAATTTTGAAAAAGACAAGATTTGCAGTGCATGTCAACTTGGAAAACAAACCAAATCCTCTTTCAAACCAAAAGGAGTAATCTCTATATCTAGACCCTTAGAGTTGCTTCACATGGACCTCTTTGGACCGACTAGAATATCTAGTTTGGGGGTAAGAAGTACGGTCTAGTTATTGTAGATGATTTCTCACGATTTACATGGGTCATGTTTTTAGCACATAAAGATGAAACGTTTTCTGAATTCATTAGATTTCATAAACTAATTTCAAATGAAAAAGATGTTTCAATCGTATCTTTGAGAAGTGATCATGGAACCGAATTTGAAAATGCTGATTTTGATAAATTTTGTATTGAAAATGACATTCATCACAATTTTTCTGCATCTAGGACCCTCAACAAAATAGGGTGGTAGAAAAGAAAAATAAAACTCTTGAAAAATGGCACGCACCATGCTTTGTGAAAATGACTTACCTAGATATTTTTGGGCGGAAGCTATAAATATTGCATGCTATGTTTTAAATCGAGTTTTGATCCGACCGATTTTAAAGAAAACACCTTATGAGCTTTGGAAGGGTAGAAAATCCTAAATTCATTATTTTCGTGTTTTTGGATGCTGTTGTCTCATTTTAAACAATGGTAAGGATATTTTGAGCAAATTTGATGCCAAATCAGATGAGGAAGTCTTTCTAGGCTACTCCACATCTAGTAAGGCATACAAGGTCTTCAACAGAAGAACACTTGTTGTTGAAGAATCCATACATGTGGTATTTGATGAATCTGACCAGAAATCTTCGAGAAAAGAAGATGTGCTTTCTGATGAAATAGGTACCAAGAAAACTGAAAGTGTAAACAACAACGAAAAGCCTACCAAGGAACAAGAAGATGATCAAATAATGAAGGAGATCAAGCACAAGGTGATGAAAACACATCTACAGTTGATCCACTACCGAAAGAATGGAGGTATGCTCATGGACATCGAAAAGAACTAATTATTGGTGATCCATCTAGAGGTGTAAGTACTCGATCATCCCTTAGAAATATCTGTGATTATTTAGCTTTTGTTTCTTAAATTGAACCTAAAACTATTGAGGAAGCTAAATGTGATAGTAATTGGATAAATGCTATGCAAGATGAACTTAACCAATTCAAAAGAAACAATGTTTGGACATTAGTAGATAGGCCTTTAAATACTTTAATTATTGGCACAAAATGGGTTTTCCGAAACAAACTTGATGAAAATGGTGTTATTACTAGAAATAAGGCTAAACTAGTTGCCAAAGGATACAATCAGGAGGAAGGGATAGATTTTGATGAAACCTTTGCTCATGTGGCTAGACTTGAGGCAATTAGGCTATTGTTGGCTTTTGCTTGCTTTATGAATTTAAAATTATTTCAAATGGATGTTAAAAGTGCCTTTTAAAATGGTTTTATTGAAGAAGAGGTTTATGTTGAACAACCTCCTGGTTTTGAAAATTCTGAATTTCCAAATCATGTTTACAAACTTCATAAAGCTTTGTATGGTTTAAAACAAACTCCTAGTGCTTGGTATGATCGTTTAAGTTCCTTCTTGCTCAAAAATGATTTTGCTAGAGGTAATGTAGACAAAACTTTTTTTTGAAGAAAAAGAATGATGATCTCTTAGTAGTACAAATCTATATAGATGATATCATATTTGGTGCTACTAACAAATCTCTTTGTCAAGAATTTGCAAAGTTAATGCAGGGTGAGTTCGAGATGAGCATGATGGGAGAACTAAATTTCTTTCTCGGACTCCAAATAAAGCAAACTAAAGAAGGGATCTTCATCAACCAAGCGAAGTACACAAAATAAATACTCAAGAAGTTTGGGATGGAGAACACCAAGCCATTAGATATCCCTATGAGCTCCACTTGTAGACTTGACAAGGATGAATCAGGTAAATCTATTGATCAAAAATTATATCGTGGCATGATCGGTTCATTGCTATATCTTACTGCCAGTAGGCCAGATATCATGTTTAGTGTTTGTATGTGTGCTAGATATCAGTCTAATCCTAAAGAGTCTCATCTTTTGGCTGTTAAATGCATACTTAGATATCTATCTGGCATAATTGAAATTGGTTTGTGGTATTATAGAGATTCTTCATTTGAATTGATTGCTCATTCTGATGCTGACTTTGCTAGGTATAAACTTGATCGTAAAAGTACTAGTGGAACCTGTCAGTTTCTTGGAATAAATTTTATCTCTTGGAGTATCAAGAAACAGAATTTAGTTGCTCTATCTACGGTGAAAGCCGAATATATAGTAGCTGGAAGCTGTTGTGCTCAAATCCTTTGGATCAAACAATAACTCGAAGATTTTGGCATTAAACTAATTAAGACATCCATAAGATGTGACAATACTAGTGCAATCAATCTAACTAAGAATCCTATACAACATTCAAGAAGTAAACACATTAAAATAAGACATCATTTTATAAGAGATCATGTACAAAACTCTAAAGTTATACTTGAATTTATGTGTACTGATGATCAATTAGCTGATGTGTTTACCAAACCATTGAGTGAAGAAAGATTCTGTCTGATTAGAAGAGAGTTAGGTGTTATTGACCCATTCTCCTAGAACTCTCACAAACTTCATCTTAACCAAGGTATCTTACTCAAAAAAAAAAATACTTGCTTTTAGTCCCAAAAGCTTTTAAATACTTTCTTAAATTTTTGAAGATTTTTTCAATTTTTTTGGGGATTTTCTTGGCCAAGTATCGACACTTGGATTTTGTCAAGTGTTGACACTTGACCAAGTGTCGACACTTGACAAATCCTAAGTGTCGACACTTGCAAAAAAAATCTATTTTTAAAACAGCGGACCGAGGGTTTTGTTTTTGCTTTCCCCCCGTCACTCTCAAGCAACAGTGGTCCCTTACACTCCAAATCCTCCCTTTTCCCGTTTAACCCATCACATATCAGGTATATCCTCCTTTAATTTCATTTTATTTCCATTTTATTTCTCTTATTTTCGTTTTCTTTTTGTTACCATCAAACCGTGTAACCTAGAATAGGGCTTTTCCGACTATTTTTGGGGTTTTTAACCAGATTTTCATGAGTTTTGATGGATTTCTAAAACTCCATTTGGAGAATGGTGGTTTAACGGCATTCTTCTTGGATTTCCCACGATTTTTTGGCCGTTTTCACGGTTATTCCATCCATTTTTCAGAAAAACACTGTTTGATTGATTTTGGCCAGAAAAACTTGGGTTTTCATCTAAAATCTAGTGTTCTAAATTCATTTATTGTTGTTTTAAAAAGTTATTCATGATATTTTTGTGACATTTTCACCACTTTGCTAAAACCCTAATTGATTTAAACCCAAATTCCATGTGTTTTGGTATTTTGGCCTTACAAAATGTATTTTATAAAATTTCAAATATATTTTAACAACCAAAAATATTTTCTATATTTATTTATACGGGGTAATGTCATTTAATCAAAATATAGTTTGTAAAATCTCCACTTTCAAACTGTTGGTAGATTTCCTAAATTTTTTTTTTGGTATTTTACAATCCAAAATTGTTTTAATCCTAGTTTTCAAAACTTGTCTTAGCACCTCTTAAGAAATGAAATTCTCCTTAGCTCAGCCTATAGCCGGTCCTATTGTTCTAAGTCTGATTGAACCTGTCTTCCTTCTTTCCTATTCAGCTTGTTTGTCCAAGAAAGAGATTAGCGGTTAGGAGACCTAGTCAAAGATCTGAGAGGAGGACGAAGACTAGACAAGACATTGGTGAGTCGAGTAGCTCAGTTGCGCTGGTTCCCCTGCGGAGAGGATGGCAGGGAAGGCTGTTGCCTCTGGTCGACGAGTGGACCTAGAGTTTTTCGATAGGCAGCACTTTCAGATCCGTCGACCCTTACCGATGCGGATTGGTGCCCTTCTGCACTATGCAGGAGAGGTATTACCCCCACCCGGTATGGGAGTTTTATGGAGCTTTGGACTACCGGTGTTTGACATGGAGGACTTCTGTGCGGGGTGTGGAGATTCTCCTGACCGAGGTGAGTAGAGTTTAAGAGATTCCACACCGAGGTATTAGCATTTTCTCTATGTAGGATAGGGAGGCCGCCTTTCGATGTATTTTAGAGTGCGAGGATGTTCGCGGTGTGACAGTAGTCACCGCGAATCAGCTGTCGATGGAGATGCGGCTCCTTCATCATATCATGGCCCGGATTCTACTGTCGAAGGTGGGACGTTTTGATTTTATCAAAGAGAGGGAGCTGATGCTCATGGTTTGCTTGACACAGAGGACCCAGGTGGACATTCCTTCTATGATGTTGATACAGATGAGAGATGCAGCGAGCCAGCGGCGACATTGTCTACCTTATGGTATGGGGCTGACTCGGATTTTCAAAGCGTGTGGAGTTTCTCTGGAGGGGGAGATCCCTAAGGAGATCTTGCACACAAATGTATATGATGAGAGGTCACTCCATCGTATGGGGTACAGATTGGTTGGAGGCAGATGGGTCCGGAGGGAGTCTGGCCAGGAGCCAGATGAGAAGGACGAGCTTCGTGAGGCAGAGGCAGGGCCATCAGGGTCGGTCAATCCTATTGCTCAGGCAGCTCATGCATCCGAGACTGAGCCTATGACACCTTCAGCCACTCCTTCTGCAGCTCCTCCAGCATCTACTGCTTTACATTCTGAGGAGTTTTCTCGTGAGCAGTTTGCAGAGATTAGAGGTGAGCTCATTAGTCTTGGAGCTCGGATGACTCATCTACGGATTGAGATAGAGAGCCTTAGACCTCATACAGCTTCAGAGCATACTGAGATTCGTCAGACTGTGGAGGCAGGATTTGCTCGCATTGAGGGTTTGATTAGATCCCTGCTTCCTCCTGTTGCTCCTGCTGATCCTCCTACTGGTGATGATGATGATGGCGACGACCACCATGATGACCCTGATGATACTACGGAGGGTGGTGATCGCACTGATGGGATGGAGGATAGAGCTACAAATGTTCTTGATGACGGCAGTGACAGTGATGATGGTGCTGATGGTTATGAGGTCGTCAGCCGAGAGCTGCAATCCCCTGATGTTACTCCTGCTGATGCTACTGGCACTCCAGCTACCATTGATCCAGTCTTTGTTACCCCCACTGAGACTCTACCCCCTCCCTCTTCTAGAGCCTCTAGAGTTGCACCTCGTTTTGGGCCATCCACTAGGACTAGGAGTCGTGGTATCTTGAAGACTCCTAGTGGTCTAGCCCGTAGGACTAGGATTTCAGGTCCTATTTCCTTTGAAATTCCATCTGATGAGGATTAGCCTCACAGATGTTTATTCTATTGTATGCTCTTTATGTTACTTCTGTTGTATGACTCTTGATATATTTTGTATGTTTCAATTTTGTACTAAAAACTCCAGATATATATATATATATATATATATATATATATATATATATCAGTTTGATTGTGATTCACTATGATTGCTTGATTGGTTACATTTACTTTCTTTGGCTCTGATACTCTATTTGAATCTTTTTGGCTCTGATACCTGTCAAATCTGATACTTTACCACTTTTTGTCTCCATGCTCGTTTTGAGGGGGAGGTTATTCCCCTTTTAATGATTGACAAAAAGGGGGAGTATGGTATAGATTATATGGGAATATGATTGTTTGGGAGTATGGTATTGTTTGTGTTTGAAAATTTTTGGTATTGTTTGTGTTTAAAATTTTTTTCAATTTGATCTAATTTGATCTGATTTGATATCCTAAAATAACATATTGGTTGTTCTAATTAGAATTATATATTTGAGAGGGAGATTGATTCTTCCTGGCTATCAAAATTTTTGGCTCATATGAATTTACAATCATATTCATGAATTATCATAGTTGAAATTTGAAAATTAATGCTGTTTACTCAAGGTTTTGTCATCATCAAAAAGGAGGAGATTGTTGGCTCCACCCAGTGATTTTGATGACTAACAAAACATTGAGTGCATATTGTATATTAATGTGTATTTCAAGCTGAGTTTTCAGGAAGAAACGTACTTCAAAATCTCAAAAGCTTATGTATCATGGCACGCCGTGGCACGAAGCATTTTTTGCAATTTTAGATATCCTCTTCATGAAAAAAGGGCTTTTACATGTTCAATTGTTATTTGTTTATGTTCCATTTAAGTTTCAAAATCAATATTTGTGTTTTTGGCTCAAATTGCACTTGATTAGGAATTTTTCAGTATCAAGTGTCGACACCTGGAAAGTCAAGTGTCGACACTTCAGCATTTGGCACTCAGAAAAACCCTTGGTACGCCAAGTGTTGACACCCAGAACTCAAGTGTCGACACCTGCATTTCAAGTGTCGACACTTAGGATTCCAAGTGTCGACTCAAAGTCTGAGATTTTTAAAAATACAGAACTTTGCCAATGAAGGGTTTTTGTGTCAAGTGTCGACACCTGTGCATCAAGTATCGACAGACACTTGAAAGTTCAAGTATCGACACCTAGAAATCAAGTGTCGACAATCAAGTGTCGACACTTGAAGCCTGACAGTCCTAACGGATCTATTTTTCTGACTTGCAGAACTCACTTTTCAAGCTCCAAACGGCTAGATTCAAGGCTCCAATGGTCACAAACCATTTTTTGGAAGTTTCTTGTTGTATTTAACCTCCTACAAACTTCATTCTAAAGGCATAGAAGTGTATTGAAGTCCATTGAAAGCCAAAAAGCCAATATTCTCTCAAGAACTTCACATCAAGAGCCATTTATAGTTTGATTCCCTGAAAAAGCCTACAAGCTTATCCTTACATCATTCCAAAAGAGAAGTTTGAGGGATATTCCAAGGAGGAGATAAGACAAAGCATCAACTTGAGCTTCAAAGCTTCCATTCTACTCTTGAAGAGAGTTTATCTTATTTTTGAAATTGTATATCTGATTTTGTCTTGTGATTTGACCTTGCTTTCAAGGGTGTCTTGAAAGAAGGTTGTTGTGGTTTGTTGGTAAGCCAAAGCGATAAAACCAACTAGGGTTAACTTGTGAGCTCGAAGACAAAACAAGTGTAAAAGGTTGTTGGTGAGCCTAGGTGACAAAACTAACATAGGTTTTGACTTGTGAGCCTTTTGAAAAATAAGTCGACCGTAATCTTGATGGGATTATAGTGGAATTCCCAAGGATGGCTTGGGGAGTGGATGTAGGTGCTAGGTTTGCACCGAACCACTATAAATATTGTGTTTGTGTGTGATTGCCTTCTTTCCCTCTTGCTCTTTGTTTATTACATTTGATTTACTGCTTTCCGCTGCATTTAATCTTGAGCATTGAATTTATTACTCACAAACACCACTAGACCTTCATATTACTATTTTAAATTTTAAAAGACCCAATTCATTCCCCCCCTCTTAGGCTCCATTTCTGGGCAACAAAGGTATCTCTCTGTATCATATCAATAGTGTCTCCTGAACCAATGGTAAAGGCTGGCCCAGGGTACCGGATCTGTCAATGATTACATTGATAAATTTGAGAAATATCTTATGCGTTGTAATGTGAATGAGGATCCGTCTGTTACCTTATCCCGATTTAGAGCTGGTCTAAGAGGGGATATCCAAAGAGAGTTGTTTATGAGAGAGGTCTATAATTTAGAGCAAGCCTATCAACTAGCTCAGGATTATGAGAGATTCCAAAAGATGTCTGCCACTCATAGACCAGAGCCTCCTAGACCAAGAATTTTAGGTCCAAGACCTAGCATGAGTCAAGCCCTAACTAGTCCAAAACCTAACATAAATCAGGCCCCTATTAGTCGACCCCCGTCTACGACCTTACCAACTAAGAAGGACGAGAAAGGAAAAGGAGTTATAGGAGAGACTTCTCGAAGAATTAGCTCTAAGGTTCAATGCTTTAAGTGTAACGGAATAGGTCACGTGGCTAATCAATGTCTATCTAGAGCACTACATATATGAAAACTTAAAGAATATGAAAATCTAGATAATGCCTTTGAAGAGGAAGTCTACATTACTGAACCGAGATTATTGATACCTTCAAAGAGTATGACCCTCTCCAAAATGAGACTATACCTGAGAAATGATTAGGAGTGGTTAGATGTGTTTTGACCCAATCCAAGAAAAGTAAAGACTGGCGTAGGATCGCTATCTTTCATACCTTTATCGGTCAAGGCGATAAGGTATATAAGGTAATCATTGACAGTGGTAGCTGCATCAATGCCATCTCCATCGATACCATTTCGTACCTAGGACTAGCATCCATAGACCATCCAAGTCTGTATAATATGGCCTGGGTAGATGCTTCATCTATCCCAATCAAACATAGGTGCCTAGTTTTGATCAAATTTCAGTCATACCAAGATAAGGTCTGGTATGATGTGTTACCAATGAAAGTGATGCGTGTCGCAATGCACCGATTTAGAACCTTAATTCCACTACTCTAAAGGGTAGAATAGCGGGAGTAAGGGTCGATCCCACAGAGACTTTGGGATTATCTTGAAAAATGATTTTCTTTTGATTTAAAATAAACTAAAACTAATGCAAGAAATAGATGCAAATAATAAATTTATGAAAATAATTCAAATATGACCTATCTCAAGAGTATGGCCCGTACCCGTGGATCACGGCCCGTCCCTTAGGTATAGGTCAGTCAAAATTAATTCACTACGACTTACCTTAAACGCTAATCCAACATGACTCCAGTATAACTAAAATAAAAATAAACAAACATGGATTAATATAAAGCAAATAAATATTTATTCCATAAAAGATTGGGGTACAGAGAAAATAAAAGAAAAGCAAGGGAACAAGGATCCCTTTCTCCCTTTTTATCCGACTCTGATTCTTTGTGACAGCAACAGGTGGAACTACGGACAGCAAGTGGAACCTCCCCAAAAATTCCTTCTTTCCCTCCCTTCTTCAGAAGAGAATCACCGAGGTATTTATAGATGAAAAATACCGTGTCGGGTCCGTGTGGGAAGCGCGGTGATTTCCTCATCTCAATCTGATCTCCTTATCTGATTTTTTTACGATCATCCCCATCTCAAAAATCAAACTCAAAAATTCTATCGCACAATCCCGCATCCATCTAGCGACGTCCGACATCTCTTCTCGTTTCGATACTTTCTTGTTTTCGGACATCCCGGTCTGAACGACGGTGACAAGCAGCTGGGCAGATGGCGCTGCGGCGAACGGCGGCTGGTTGCTCGTGGCTCGTAGACGGTGGAGGCGACTTCGACGGACAGCACAGGGGCAGACACTGTTCGCGGCGTACATGGCTCGCTGACAGAGGCGGACACGCGGCTGGGGAAGGGCGGAGATGGACACGGCTCGCAGACGGCGTGGACCGTGGGGGAAGATGGCTGCAACGGATGGCGGTTGGGGCGGCGTGGCTGGGCGGCGATGGCTTCGGCTGGGCAGCGCGCGGTGAAGGGCTACAGGCGGCGAACTCGGGCGACATGTGGACGGCGGAGGCGGAGGCGGATGGCGGAAGCGGACGGTGGAAGGCGGCGGCAGCAGGTTCCGGCCGTGGGCGGCTGGGCGGTGGCGTGGCCGTGGGCGGCGTGCAGCAGCAGGCAGCGGGCGGCGTGCAGCAGCAGGCAGCGGGCGGCGTGCACGGCGGAGGCGGACACACGGTGCTGCATGCGTGGGCTTGGGCGGAGCCGGCTTCCGGCCATTTTCTGGCCGAACGACGACTCTCCGACCGGCGGGAAGGTTGGCGACGGCTTCGGCGGTGCCGGGGGAAGCTCTCCGGCGAGTTTCGGCGCGATCGGAGCACGGTGGTCCACGGCTCTGCCCATGGACCGGCAGCAATGGCTGCCGTGGACCGGCAGGTCATGCGGTGGACCATTGAGCCGGTCCACCGTGAGCCATTAAAAATTTTAAGGCAATGCTCCAAAAACCGTGCAGCTCTGAAATCCGTGCTAAAATCTTCTAAAATCTATTTTGGGCCCGTTTGAAGTCCGAATTACATTCCGTTTGTATCGTTGGACTCCTAAAATCAAGATCTACACGTTTGTGGAGTCAATTCCTGTAAAGTATCACAAAAAGTATCAATTTTAATCAAATAAAGTTGGGCTAATTTTCATTATTCTAATATCTAACAGAAAGTAGGTAGCATTATTCTTGGTAGACCTTAGCTCTTCGATTAGGATGCTACTCTTCATGGTCGATCCAATACCTGTATATTCATAAGCCAGGAAAAAAAGATTACTATTTATCCTTCACCTTCAAAAACTACCAAGAAAGTTGTAGAAGGTAATTCTAATGTCCAAAAGCAGAAGAAAAGCCTACATATAATCAATGCTAAGGAGTTTGAAAATGAACTGAATGTGGCTCTCTAGTTTGGATTTTAGCAGTCAAAGAATCTAGTGGCGATATCGTTCCTTTGCACCAATATTCCCAGGAAATACTCATCCTCTTAGATGAGTTTAAAGATGTTTTTCTTGAAGACCTCCCAGACCATTTGCCCTCGATGCGAGGTATCTAGCATACTATTGATCTAGTTCCAGGAGCCTCCCTTTCCAATCTCCCTCACTATCGTTTGAACCTTACCGAGCATGCAGAGTTGTAGAGACAAGTTACCGAGCTCCTTAAAAAGGATTTTATAAGAGAGAGCCTGAGTCCTTGCGCAGTCCCTGCACTCTTGATCCCAAAGAAAGATGGTACATGAAGGATGTGTGTGGATAGCCATGCAATAAATAAAATTATTATAAAATATTGATTTCTTATTCCTAGGTTAGATGATATGATTGACATGATATTCGGAGCTAGTATCTTTTCCAAAATTGATTTAAAGAGTAGATATCATCAGATTAAGATTAGACCTGGAGATGAATGGAAGATTGCCTTTAAAACTAAAGATGGTTTGTATGAATGGCTGGTCATGCTATTTGGTCTTTCCAATGCCCCGAGTACCTTTATGAGAGTTATGAATCAAGTACTATGACCGTTTATTGGTTCATTTATGGTCATGTACTTTGACAATATCTTGATTTATAGTCGGATCAAAGAAGACCATCTAGATCACCTGCAACAAGTCTGTCAAGTCTTGATGATCGAAAGCCTCTATGGAAATCTAAAGAAGAATGATTTTCTAATAACTCGAATAATTTTCTTAGAATTTGTAGTAACCCCTAATGGTTTGGCAATAGATCCTGAAAAGATTTGTGCTATATCTTAGTGGCCTGTACCCCAAAACGTGTATGGAGTTCAAAGCTTTCATGGCCTTGTAACTTTTTATAGGAAGTTCATTGGAGGTTTCAGCACCATCATAGCTCCGATCACTAATTGTATACAAAAAGTGAGCTTTGAATGGACTAGAGCTGCTAAACGAACTTTTCAGGAATTGAAGGACAGAATAACCCACAGTCTAGTTTTGCGATTACCAGATTTTTCAAAGGTTTTTGAAGTTGCATGTGACACATCTGGAGTGAAAATTGGTGGAGTCCTAAGTCATGAAGGACATCCTGTCACTTTCTTTAGTGAAAAACTCAATGACTCAAAGCGCAGGTATTCCATCTATGACAAAGAATTCTACCCGTGGTCCAAGCCCTTAAGTTTTGGAGGCATTATCTGCTTCCACAAGAATTTCTCCTGTATTCGGATCATGAGGCTCTCAAGTTTCTCAATTCATAAAAAAAAGTAAATTCGAGATATGAAAAGTGGATCGAGTTCCTTCAAGCCTATACCTTCGTGATAAGGCACAAAGTTGGTGTAGACAACAAGGTTGTTGATGCACTCTCTCGAAAGGTGGACCTATTAATGGTAGAAATTACTGAGTCAATTTTGACTGCTGATGCACTTTCTTTTAGGATGAGCCTTTTATTAACAGTAAGTGTGAGAGTTGCTGACTTTGAACAGTTAAAGGGAGAGTATAATGAATGCCTGAACTTCAAGAATATTGTTACCTCCTTGAGATAAGGACCGTCTAGAGAGTTTAGTGAGTATACCCTTTAGGATGGTTATCTTTTTAAGAATAATAGGTTGTGTATCCCATGGACTTCAGTGAGAGATTTTTTAATTTGAAAATACATGCTGGGAGATTATCTAGATATTTTGGAAGAAACAAAATAATAGATGCCCTAAAGGCCCAGTTTTACTGGCCTAGCCTGAAGCACGATGTAACCTAGATTGTTGCACGCTGCCGAACTTGTGCCATGGCTAAACAACGAAAACAAAATACCAGATTATACATCCCACTACCTATACCTGACTATCCGTGGCAAGATGTGAGCATGGATTTTGTTTTAGGATTACCCCGAACAGTTAAGAAAGATGATTCAATTTGTGTGGTGTAGACAGGTTTTCCAAGATGGCCCTTTCTTACCATGCTCCAAGACCTCTGATGCTTCTAGAGTTCTCAATAATACTTTGATGGGATTGTTAGATTATATGGATTGCCAAAATCCATTGTATCAAATAGGGACATTCGATTCACTAGCTACTTTTGAAAAACCCTATGGCACTTAATGGGGGCAAAACTAAAATTTTCATCTATCTATCACCCACAAACAGATGGCTAAACTGAAGTCGTAAATAGAAGTTTAGAAAATTTATTTCAATATTTGGTAGGGAGCACGTTAAAAATTATGATTTACTTTTATACCGAGCCAAGTTTGCATATAATAGTTTGATAAATAGGTATATTGGTATGAGTCCATTTAAAGTTGTACATGATTATCATCCTAATAAACCAGTAGACTTAATCCCATTATCTATGATTGCCAGAGTCTCAGAGTCAGCATCATCCTTTGCAGAGCATGTTAGAAGTCTATACAAAATGATCAGTAATAAAATTAATATAAATAATCAAATGTATAAACGGTTAGCAGATCCTCACCGGCGAGTTAAGAATTTTGCTAAGGATGATCAAGTCATGTTTAGGATCAGATCTGAACGGTTTCCACCAGGAACCATTCAAAAATTATAGGCCAGAGGAGCATGCCCATTCAAAATTTTAAAGAAAGTTAGACCGAATACATATGTTATTGATCTATCACCTGATTATGGGATTAGTTTTACTTTCAATATATCGGATCTAACTAAATATAAAAAACTAGCATTGATACCTAGTGATCCATTTGAGCCTGTACCTTCCTTTGAGAGTGACCATCCTCTTGAGTATCTACAAGCCCAAATGAGAGAAAAATACGATGTGATCGAACACTTTGATGAGCAGATCAAGTTCACGAGGGGTCGAAACTACCACCGCTTCTGGTTCGCTGGCGAGGCAAGTCAGAGTCAGAGGATTCCTGGGTTACTGAAGAGGAATTGCTGAGAATTGATTCAGATATGTTTGAGTACCTTCAGGGAAAGTTGAACCTGACTCGATGAAGTCGAGTTCTTCCCACCCCAAGAGAAATTGATAGAGACATCATCTGACATGATTTCTGATGCATGGCCAGCACTAATCTTGATGCATATGGGTATAATTTTGGATTATTTATGGGTATATGGGGTATGGGATATTTTATCTCTGACTCATGCACGAAATGATTAGATCGAAGTTTTTTTAGGATCAGTTTGTTTTGAAGAATAGTTTGTTTTTATCTTCTAAATTTGTTAGGATCGGAGTATCTCAGTTTGTTTCGGTTGTTTGGAGTCTAAAATTATTTAAAAGGATTATAAGTCTCTTGAAGGGACATCGATAATGGAATAAAATTTTTTTGAGTACTTTTCTTTCTCTAATCACTTCTCTCTCTTCTCCTCTCCTACTTCTTCTTCTTCCCCGATTCTTCTTCTTTTCTCCTTCCTCCCCTCCTCTTCTATTCCGTAAATCTCCTTCCCTGCTACTCTAAAAATTTCAAAAAAATCCAAGCCCACCTCCTTTTCGAGTCGTTCTCATCGCCACCTCCAATGCCAGATGCCCCCTACCCTAATCGACTGCAGACCGGCATCCCGAGCAACTTGCCACAGCCATCTCCTTCCCTCGTCATTGATCTCACTGGCGATCGTCGACTCCTCCTCCCTCCCATCCAAAGAATTTGAGCAACCAAGTTGAGTGATGCCATCTCCCTCCCGTTCCGAGAGGTCCACGGTCAGGCCAACAACCATCACCCCCTTGACGACCATCGGCCACCCCAAATCACTCCACTCGCAACCAAGAAAAACTGTCTGTCCACCATTCTCAGGTTTGTTCGATCGCCGGACCCATCCAAACGCCCCATCATCATCCTCCATCCGTGAAGCCTCAGACAGCCATCTTCACCTCCATTTGGTCGCCGATCTCATCGTTGCCCTCATCAACTGGCGGAAATCCAGCCATTGGCCCCCTTCCACCGCCACCAACCACCACCAACTCCATCTTCTTCTCACTTTCCCCTGCCATCGATGAACACTAGATCGTCTTCTTCGGTGTGCTACCCCTCTTCCCCACCCATGCTGATGGGAACATCAAAACCCATCCGAGTTTTCTCTTTTTCTTTTCTAGATTTTTTTTATTTTATCATATACTTTTTTATTCCAACTATTTCACCTATCCCCGCTATTCCCATTTTATTCCATGCTTATCCCCAACTTATCCTTCTATTATTCCTGTCATCTTCTTCCTCCATCCATAGTGCAGAATACCTTCTTTCCACCATCACGGCCGATCCATCAACACAGCCGCCCAACCCATCGTCCATCGATCATCTCCGCCCGATCCCGTCGCGTGTGGCATTCTGCCTTCAATCGACCCCATTCCCAACCGCCCTTGCCGTTGAGGACACCCGATCAACCTGACCGGAACCACCGTTGGTCTTCACTCCTTCGATCGGTGTTTCCACAACCACCACCCGCGATCGAAGTTCCTACTCCGGGCTCCTCCTCCCATCGATTCGACATAGCCGAGAACCTCTCGTGCCCAGCCGGATCTCCGCATCGCTTCCTATCGGCCGCCTCTTCCAACTGCCGACCGTGCCGTCGCCTTTCCCCAGCCGCCAGCCGTGCTGTCGCCTTCCCCAACGCTAACACCGGCGAAGCCTCCTTGCAAGCCCTTCTTCCCCGTCCACCGCCTCCCTCTGTTTCATGGCCACAGAGAAGAAACCTGCACAGATCTCAGGGCAGAAACAACTTTGCACAGATCTCAAAGCTACATGCTTCTTAGAGCAGGAAGTCTTCTGCTATCAGGCTTGCACAGATTTCAGAGCAGCTAAGCACGGATCCTGAAACGAACCTCTTTTAACACAGATCTTTATGTATTTGGATTATATTTTATTTATTTTAATTTTTAAAATCTGGATGTATTGATTAGTTTGAAGCTATTTTAATTTCAAATTTGTTTTAGATTAGGATTATTAGTTTGAAGTCTGTCAGGATTGAGATAGGTTTTATCTTTTTCTTGCAAGAGGGTTGGAAATTCTATAAATATCACCCTCAGTCCTTTGAAAAAAATGGTTAATGAAGATGATTTGAGAAGAGTAGTTCTTCTTTCTGCCTCTGTAAGGAGTGAGCATGAGGCCCGTCTTTCCTTCGCCTTTGGACGTCGAGGGGTGTGAGATCCTATTCCTTTACTTTCGAGCGTCGAGGGATGTGAGGCCCTAGTTATCCCCTTCCCTGTCGAGTCCCCTATATGATCTTAGAGATTTTCCTTCACGGCCCTAGGTAGCGATTTTGGTGGGATGCCCTAAGCTCCACATGTAGTAAGATGGGTGGAATGCCCTAGGCTATATGTAATGGGATGGATGAGATGTCCTATAAGTGAGAAAGTCTCTCCATAAAAGTAAGTCCTAAGTCCATAAGGGATCTAATTTTCCTACCTTCCATCTCCATTATTTCTTTATCACCCCTAGAAAAATAAAATAAAAAAAAGAAATAGTAGAACCCTAATTATCGATGACTTCTAGGCTCATCAATGATCCTATCTCTTTTATTATCCCACATCAATTTGATATCAGAGCGGGTAAGGATTAGTGTTGAAAATAAAAAGAGTCGCAGCATCGAGTAAGGATTAGTGTTTAAAAAAAAGTACATTTTTTATCATATTAATATGAAGTGTGATTTAGATGAAATGGATGGTGGCTAGTCTAGTTATTTCCATGACACATTTTGAGCCTATGGCCAGAAATAATTTGCAGAGCAAGATGGAGGTGGTGATTTGGTTCTGGGGCCGAAATTTGAATAGATATGGGTCTGACATCCTGCATTCCATCAATGTTTGGTTATTAAATATGGATGAGACGATCAAATTCACATTCGTATTTGTTCATGTAATATGGATACGGATACAAATTGTTAATGTAAATATGCTGAAATTTATTCACCTTCTCTCTCCCTCGAAGTGGTTTGTGGAGAAATGGTGTGCATGCATAAAAATATGGGCATGATAGCGGAGAGCTATTTATCAATCGAGAAAAACAGTTGAAGTGGCAGGTAAATTTAGAGTTTTGTAGCATGCATGGGGACCAAGAACTGTCTCGAACGAACAGGCATGTTCTACTTGGTATGGATACGGATCGGTAGAGTTCCCTGCCAAGATTTTCACGAGTGCCTTTTCAAAGAATTTTACAGATGCTTACAAACAAATATTCCAGATCGTATGAGACAGTCACAAATGGAAGCAGCCAAAGTAGGAGAAAAGGCTATTTATTTAGTCTTTCAACCACCAATCATGTTGAGCAGCAAAATAGCCTTCTTCCCCTACTTCGTGTTTCATCGTGCAGGGTCATCCCGGCGGGGCGTGCAGGTCGGGCTTTCACCAGTCTCTTAGCTGTGGAGAAAGTTACAAAGTCAGCGATCAGAATTACAGGCTCCTTTTTTTTTTTTAAATATACATATATATATATATATATATATATATATATATATATATATATATATATTAAGAATATAAAGCTGCGAATCATGCATACCTATTTCATAAAAGAGCTCATTGACATTTTGTGCTGTTTTCGCTGAAGTTTCGAAAAAAAATAACCCATTTTCTTGAGCATATAGCTCACCTTCCTGAAATGTAGTCCAAAGTATCATGCTGTCCTTAATTGTTACATAATATTAAAAAGATGCAATAGCAGTGCTACAGATGTCATAAACCCAAATAATGACTTCTTAACATTTAAATACACATTGCAAGACTATTAAAAAGTGGCATCTACCATTCCCATTCATCGGATAATTTGGAATGTCCATTCTAGGCACATTACGTAATATGATTACACTGATGGGAAGGCATTCACTCTTTGCTGTTAACCTGCTTTCCTTAAGACACTTCATCAAGTTATCATACATGCTTTATTATCAAGTCATTTTAACAAAGAGATAGCATATACATGGAAACAGACTTTCTGCATGAAGGGATAGGGTTGCATATATTTTACCCGCCCTAGACCCACAATGGCAGGATCCTCATATACTGGTATGCCCTTATTTATCAACCAAGTAGCTTTTCTTAATATTGACCACTCATGACCATGTTTCAAACACTGGCTTAGAAACCAGCAAGGATAAGAAATTAGTTTGGGTTGCTAATACTCTTAAACACAATAGAAACATGGATTGCTCTTCTAGTACTAAATAATTAATTCATCATCCTGAACACTGGAATAGGATAGTGTGACTGGCACCGGCACAGTGCTGAGACACCAAAACCATCTGTAATGGTACATATCAATGTTACTGGTCCGTGCATTCTGTGCTTATGCATAATGGCAGTATTGCATCAACAAAATCCAATAGGTACTGATGAATACTAGTACTGATAGGCACTAGTGGTACCAGTGCCATACCATTTTGACCGAAAAATCGTACGGGGTTTAGTACCCTGCTATTTAAAGTAGCTCCTGTTGGTTGGCATATAATATTACTTGGATTTCTGTTCTACCGGAACTGAAGGTTCTTACAAAACTCATTAAAATAGATGTGCCAAGCAGTCTCAAAAGTAATAAAGTGCTTCATGAAACAATGACCCAAAAATTAGTGTGCAGGTCAACTGAATGGTATATGATAAGTCACCAAGGTCAGTTCTCTTTGTTAATCATTTACAAAGTTATGGATGCCTTTCTTACGTAAAATGCAAACTCCAGTGGTTCCTGGTCAGCACGTTTAAGTTTTAAGCACCATTTTTTCATTGTAGTGCTTGCTTCCTTTTGAACTTAACTAGTACCAAAAGAACAAATTAGAGTTAAGAACAGTAAAGAGTCAAAACTATGTACCTCATTATCCACCTGCCTCTTTGTTTCCAAGTCAGCCTTGTTAGCCACCAATGCCATCACCAAATGTTGATTCCCTAGAATGGAATCAACTACCATTAAAAATGGAGTGCTTAACAGAAACATTATAACTTAGTTTAGTGAACATAAATGGGTGAATTTAGTAATATTGGCAGTATGTGCATAAATTCAAGAATGTTAAAGACAACATATCCACAACTATGGAAGATACAGGATGATTAACTCTACTTCCTACTATATTTGTGTTATGCCCAATCAGCTTTCTTCCGAACAAGACCGGAGCCGACGGCCCTTCGGTCGGGCCAGACCGAAGGTCCGGCTGACCCACCGAAGGTCCGACCGACCCACTTCAGCCAGGCCCCTATCGGTCTAAGACGGACAGCTCCAAGGATGGCCAGGAGGTATCAGAGGTTCCCTCCAGCTGGTGTCAGGATGCCGTTACAACATGATCCTGACATCTCGGCGCCATTATCCTGCAGATCCCATGATCTCGGCACCGTTACTCTACAGGTCCCACGATCTGGTGCCACCTGACCACTTCCAAGATTATCCTAGTGATAGATTGGCCATTCCCAGCCTGGCCCCTAACAGGTTCTGGTGAAGTTCCGTGCCTATATAAGGTAAGAAGAGGATTTCGAGCAGTAAGGAGAAAAAAAATTCTTCCTTCTCCACAAGCCTATCTTTTTTGGATTCCTCCATTCTGTTGCCCGGAGACCCGCACTGACTTAACCATCAGAATGTCCCCCGCCGGAACACCACCGGCCCGTGGAACGTTTTTTGCAAGAATCAGGGGAAGGCGCGCACTCCAGCCAGGCCGAGAGAACCCGGTTTGGGAGATTCAGCGACAACAGATTGGCGCTAGAGGAAGGGCCCTTCGAACCTCTGTCCTGGTGTTCCTTCTTCGAAAGGGGGGATCCGTCACGAGATAAGATAATGGTGAAAGGAAGAACTCAAAATACCTCAAACAAGAGAGGCCGCTCCCAGGCAACTTCGGGAGAACCTCTCAGGAGAAATGACGCCGCCCAGCCTACCATTATCCTGGGACAGTAGCAGTTCCATACCCTTCTGAACCGCATCGACATTCTTGCCGCCACAGTTCAGAATCTTTAAGACGCGGCCTATGAAAGACAACAGCCACTCGCGGTATCCAGAACCAGTCATCCACTTGCTATCGAAGGAAGCCGATAGCAAGAAGTCCCTCGACACCGCTTCCATGCGACCCCGGAGTCCCGAAAGTCGCATAGGACTCGCGCCGACAGGAAAAGAGTGAGGTCCGCCTCACGCTCTTCCACGGATTCGATCTCCGACAACGACCAGCAACGTGATGAAGACCCGAGGGACTACACCAGTAAGCTCCGACGCATGGAGCAAATTGCCGAACTCGTCGATCGGCAAAAAGGAGAAGAGGCGCGGGCGTACGACTCCCGTCCACCATTCTCCACCAGAATTATGGGGAAAACTATCCCCCGTCACTTTAAGGTCCCCCAGGTGGATGTCTACGATGGCACCACCGACCCTCTGGACCATCTGGGCACCTATAAGGTCCACATGATGGTGCATAGCACCTCCGACGCCCTCCACTGCATCGCCTTTCCTACAACACTCAAGAAGGTGGCTCGGATGTGGTTCTCCGCCATCCGATCAGGTACCATCCACTCCCAGTTGGAAAAGCTCTTTTTGTCCCATTTCAGGACCAGCAGCCAGATGCCGAGGAACACGGACTGCCTCTTTCTCGTGCAGCAGAAGGAAAGAGAAACCCTCCGGGAATAAATGGCCTGATTTAATTCGGCGACCATGGAGATCCCAGATCTCAATGAGCACGTAGCTATGTCGGCTTTCAAGGAGCTGCGATCGTCCAGGCTCACTTTCTCACTGGACAAAAAGTTCTCGACAAGCTACTCCAAACTGCTGGCCCGGGCACAAAAATACGCTCTGGCAGAAGAACAAGCGGCAAGCCGACGCTGGACTAAAGGGAGGTCGGCTTCCAAGAGAAGCAATAGGGCTCTTGAAGTCCAACCGCCCAGCGATGGCACCAACCCGGCCCAACACCGCAATCCTAAACCGAGCGACCTCCCTAGGAGGTTCGAAGCTTACACACCTCTCTCCCTCCCGAGGGAGAAAATCCTAATGGAGATAGAGGAGACCTTTCTACAAAGGCCTCGCCCGATGAGAAGTCCCCCCACGTCGAGGAGCAGGGACAAGTACTGCCAGTTCCACCGTGACCACGGGCACAGCACAGAAGATTGCCTCCAGTTGAAGGACGCGATCGAAGATCTGATCAGACGAGGGTCCTTGCACAAGTACGTCCGACCCCAAAGGAGCTGGCCTAAAGCTTCCACTGCTAGAGATCCCCCGGAGGAGGTGGAGCTACCCAACCAACGCCCCATCGACGGAAACGTTGGCATGCTCCACCGCCGGTGTGACTGGAGGGATGAAGAAGGTCAGGACATCTTGAAGAGGCCCCGGAGTTCTAATGTAATTAGTTTCTCCGACGAAGACCTTCTAGAGGCCCAGGTCTCTGGGAATGATCCTGTTATTGTGTCGGCAATAATTGCCAATTATGATATAAGAAGGATCATCATTGATAATGGAAGCTCCACCGAGGTTTTGCTGTATGATGCCTTTATCAGAATGAACCTGCCTAGAACCAGATTGCAAGAATCCCCAATATCGCTGACCAGGTTCGGAGGGAACTCTGTCGGCGTAGGAGAGATAACTCTACCGGTGACCATCGGATCAGAGCCTTATCAAAAAACCCTCCCCATCAATTTTGTGGTCGTCCGCACGGCATCAGCCTACAATGCCATTTTGGGATGGCCGGTCTTGAACAAGTTCCGGGCTATCGTGTCCACTTACCACCTGTTGGCGAAGTTTTCGACTCGGAACGAGGTCGGAGTGATGAGGAGATCGCAGGATGGCCAGACAATGTTTGACCATCTAGGACAAACAATCGAGAGACCATTCCACCTTGGAACAACTTGATCGCAGGTCTGAAGCCGACTACTACGGAGAACCGATCAAAAAGATCCTATTCGTACATCTTAGGGAGGACGATCCTACTAGGATCTTGCAGATCGGAAGCACGCTCAGCAAGGAGGCCAAATCAGAGCTGGTCAGCTTTCTAAGGGACAATGCCGACGTCTTCGCCTAGTCGGCATCCGACATGCCAGGCATCTCGTCGAAAGTCATAACCCATCGACTTAAGGTGGACCCCACCTACAAGCCTGTCCGATAGAAGAGGACTTTCGCCACCGAGAGACAGAGAGCAATTGATAAGGAGGTCAAGAAGCTCGTTGAAGCTGGCTTCATCAGAGAAGCCCACTACCCCGACTGGCTAGCGAATGTCGTGATGGTGAAGAATGCCAACGGGAAGTGGAGGATATGTGTGGACTACACTGACCTCAACAAGGCTTGCTCGAAGGACAGCTTCCCCCTACCAAAGATCGACCAGCTGGTGGACGCCACTGCCGGTTACCAACTTCTTAGCTTCATGGACGCCTTCTCCGGGTACAACCAGATCAACATGGATCCGGAGGACGAGGAGAAGACAGCCTTCGTCACTGACAAAGGGCTGTATTGCTATAGAATGATGCCCTTCGATCTAAAGAACGCCGGAGCCACTTTCCAGAGGCTGATCAACAGGGTCTTCAAGGGACAACTTGGAAGAAACATGGAGGCATATGTTGACGACATGATAGTCAAGAGCCTCCGGACGCTGACACATCAAGGATTTAAAAGAGTCATTCGACACCCTGAGGCACCGCCAGATGAAATTAAACCTCGCCAAGTGTATATTCGGGGTGATCTCGAAAAAATTCCTTGGCTTCTTGGTTACCTAGCGAGGAATTGAGGTCAACCCAGATAAAATCAGGGCCGTCATCGATATGGGGCACCCAACCAACAAGCAGGTGCAAGAACTCACGGGTCGGATAGCCTCTCTTAACCGCTTCATTTCTAAATCAGCCAAAAAATATCTTTCTTTAAAATGCTACGGCAGTCGGATCGCTTCCGGTGGACCGACGAATGTCGATCGGCCTTCGAAGCACTGAAGACGTAACTAAAGACTCCTCCCTTGCTTGCCAAGCCTTTGGAAGGAGAGCCCCTGTATCTATACCTGTCGGCATCGGACGAGGCTGTGAGCTCCGTCCTCATCCGGATAGGAGAGAACAACCAGCAAAAGCCGATCTACTATATCAGCAAGGTACTCCACGATGCCGAAACAAGATATCCCAAGATGCAGAAGCTTGTCTACTCCCTAATTGTAGCAGCCAAGCAGCTACGGCCCTACTTACAGGTGCATCAAATCATTGTCTTGACCGATCAACCTCTCAAGACAATCCTCAAGAGCCCCGATACCTTGGGCCGGCTCGCCAAGTGGGCCGTTAAGCTTGGCGAATTTGATATCTCTTTCCAACCTCGGTCGGCTATGAAGGCTCAGGTGATCGTCGACTTCATGGTAGAGTGTACCTGGAAACATAGGACCCCTCTGCGAGCGGCCAACACACTTGGGGATGATACTGCTAAGGGTCAGACCCCGCCTGGACACTTTATGTGGACAGGGAGTCTAATTCTGCCGGTTGCGGAGCAGGCTTGATCCTGGCCGACCCCAATGGACAGAGCCTAGAATATGCCCTGCATTTCGCATTCTAGGTATCAAATAACCAGGCGGAATGTGAAGCCCTCCTTGCAGGACTGAGGATAGCCGATGAGCTGGGCATCGGCCGAATTAGAGCCTTCTCTGATTCCCAGCTGGTGGTAAACCAGGTGAAGGATGAATTCAAGGCAAGAGATCCGGCCCTAGCCAAGTACTTGGGTAAGGTACGGAACCTCGTGACTCGATTCAAATCCTTCGAGATACTCCATATACATCAAGTGCAAAATTCTCAGGCGGACGCCTTGTCATGATTGGCCACTGCCGTCACTAATCCCTCCGACCAGACCTTTGTGGAGCACTTACAAAGCCCAAGTATTACTGAAGAGACATCAGGAATCCATCAAGTAGAGCAAGAAGCCTCATGGATGGATCCTATCCTTGTGTTCCTCAGCGAAGGAACCCTGCCAGAAGATAAGATCGAAACCAAGCATGCGCGCTGGACTGCCTCAAAGTACATCATCCTCGACGGAATTCTCTACAAGTGATCGTTAACGCAACCATTGCTGAAGTGCCTGGAGCTGTCGAACGCCGATTATGCACTCAAAGAAGTACACGAAAGCATATGCAGCGACCACCTGGGAGGTAGATCTTTAGCCTGCAAGATCATCCGACAGGATTTTTACTAGCCAACCATTCAGAAGGATGCTTCGAACTTAGAAAATGCGACGCATGCTAGAGGTACTCCAACATCCAAAGGCATCCAGCCAGTCAGCTGAATTTGCTAACCACCCCTTGGCCGTTCGCGCAATGGGGGATAGACATCCTTGGACCGTTCCCCCCAGCATCCGGACAACGGAAGTTCCTGATCGTGGCCATCAACTACTTCACCAAGTGGGTGGAAGCTAAGCCGCTGGCGCAAATCACCAAAGCCAAGGTAGAGAACTTCGTCCAAAACTGCATCATCTTTCGGTTCGGCATACCGCTAGTAATAATCACCGACAATGGAAGATGGTTCGACAACCCGAAGTTTCGGGATTTCTGCCAGCAATATCATATCTCCCACCGGTTAACGTCTGTCGGATATCCCCAGTCCAATGGGGAGGCCGAAGTCACCAATCGGACGATCCTACATGGGTTGAAGACCTGACTGAACGACGCCAAGAGATTCTGGGCGAAAGAGCTTCATTCGGTGCTCTGGGCCTATCGGACTACCTCCCGGACAGCGACTGGAGAGACTCCATTCAATCTCACCTATGGGAGTGAGGCGGTCATATCGGTGGAAGTCTCCTTGAAGTCCTTCCGTATTGATCATTTTGCTGAGCCAACCAATTCCGAACAAAGAAGGGCTGACCTCGACTTACTCGAAGAAACTCGACTCCAGGCGGGCTTAAGGATGGCTACCTATCGTCAGACAATGGCCAGATATATAATTCGCGAGTCAAGGCTCGAAGCTTCCGGGTCAGTGACCTGGTTCTGCGGAGGTTAGTGATATCCAGGCCAACTGAACAAGGAAAGCTTTCCTCCAACTAGAAAGGCCCTTACCTGGTAATCGAAGTGATCTGGGCCGGCACTTATCGACTCGAACATCTAGACGGACGTCATGTGGCACGTCCTTGGAATGTAGATAACCTCTGCAAGTATTATCAATAAAGACAGCAATTTACTATACGAAGAAGTCCGATTCCGATCGACAAAGGCTCTAGTGTAGCCCACTCAAGCCGACTCCAGTAGGCAAAGGCTCTAGTATAACCCACTCAAGTCCGATTCCGATCGGCAAAGGCTCTAGTGTAGCCCACTCAAGTCCGACTCCGGTCGGCAAAGGCTCCAGTGTAGCCCACTCAAGTCCGATTCCGATCGGTAAAGGCTCCAGTGTAGCCCACTCAAGTCCGACTCCAATCGGTAAAGGCCCTAGTATAGCCCACTCAAGTCCGATTCCAATCAGCAAAGACTCTAGTGTAGCCCACTCAAGTCCGATTCCGATCGGGAAAGGCTCTAGTGTAGCCCACTTAAGTTCGATTCCAATCGGTAAAGGCTCTAGTGTAGCCCACTCAAGTCCGATTCCGATCGGTAAAGGCTTTAGTGTAGCCTACTCAAGTCCGATTCCGATCGACAAAGGCTCTAATGTAGCCCACTCAAGTCCGATTCCGATCGGTAAAGGCTCTAGTGTAGCCCACTCAAGTCTGACTCCGATCAGTAAAGACCCTAGTGTAGCCCACTCAAGTCCGACTCCGATCGGTAAAGGCTCTAGTGTAGCCTACTCAAGTCCGATTCCGATCGGCAAAGACTCTAGCATAGCCCCTTCGGAACCCGACTTCAATTAGAAAGTACTTGGTGAGATCCTAAACACTTGAAGGATTTCCCTATAAACAACTAGTTCAAGCGTCCCTTAGAAATATTTCTAACGGACATGGGCTCGAGCTAGACCGATCTCTCAACACTTAGAAACATTTCTAAAAGAAAATGAGTTCGGATTGAACCGACCGTTCCACATTCAGAAAAGTAAACAACGAAGACATATACCAAAAGGAGTCGTTTCTTTCGTTAATGAAAAGTTTTTGTACAAGAGTGGGCAGACTTTTACAATCAACCTTAAGTCTTGCCCTGTGGGTACAAAGGAGGAGCTTCGGTTTTGGCCCCTTGCACCGCATCCGAAGTCCCAACCGATACCTCCTTCGGCCTCATGTTGGCAGCGGCTTGGGCGTCGGCCCCTATGTCAGTCGACCCCTCTCCTTCTTCCGCTGGCTGCTTCAACTGTACGGCAGATAGGTCAAGCTCCGGGAAGACTTCGGCTACCTTCCTTTAGACAGTCATCAAAGCCATACTCGTAGCTCCCTGCTCCGGCCTCCTCCATCTCTTCGTTGAAGCTGGCGGAAGCCTTGTACTCCGCCACAGCGTCGCGGACCCGCTCTTCTGCCAGCTCCTTCGCCTCCGTCAGCTGATTCATATACTTCGCCGACACTGCCTGATGGGCCCGCGAGTTCCTCTCAAAGTCGGCGGACCGCTCCTCCTCATTTAGCCGACGGACCAGGGAGGTAATCTTCTTCTTCTTCAACTTGGCCTCCCGTTCGGCCAGCTGAACCTGCAGGTCTTCAGCCTGCTTCTTCAAAGACTCAGTTTCGACCAGATTGGCCGATAGCCTCTCCTCCATGGCCTTCTGCGACACCACCGCCGTCGCTTTAGCCATCTCCAACCTCTCGGCCTTCTTGGTCGAGGCCTCTGATATATGAACAATCTCACCGAAGCCCTCGTCCATCAGCGAGATGTCATGGAGAAGCTGCAAATAGTGAACCGCGTTAGTCGCGCACAAGGGAAAAGGAGAAAAGGAAAGAAGATGAAAAGCTGATAAGTTACCTTCAATAGGTTAAGGTAGGCGCCTCTCGCCACCTCGTTCAGCTTATGCCGACTGGGCCCTCCCAGTCGGCCATAGTGATAGCCTGTTTGAGCAGATCCCTGGCTTGCTAGGGGTTGTGGAGAGCGTGCCAGCATTGATAGGTGTCGTAGCTGACCTCATCGACGTCCACTCCCCTAGCCACGCGTTTTCCCTTGTCAGTGGGGTGAACTGTCTCCGACGGCTCAGCCAATGGTAAGGCTAAGGCCATCCCCACTTTGGTTGACTCAGAAGGAATCTGCCCTGATCAGGCGATCGACTCCTCGGCCGGGGGTGAAGGTCCTAACGCCTTCGCCAGCAACCGCTCAGACAAGGGCATATCGTCCTCATCAGACTCCGATGCCACTACGATTGCGGGCCATTCCTCCACCCGTTGCTTCTTCGGCTTGTCCGCGGTCGGCCCCGCGGACTGGATGGCCCTCTTCCTTGCCGCCCGTTCTACTACCTTCGCCCTGTCGGGCTTCATTTTCTCTCCTGTTGCAAAGGCAAAACCGAAGTAAAGAGGAAGATAAAGCCTATAGAATGAAAAAGGGACCGATGGCAACAACTTCTACCCTACCTAAGTGCCTGTGCCGACTGACTCTGGCCAAGTGGAGGCTATCCTCCCAAAGCAGCTCGTGCACCATTGTGACACCGGCTGTCTCTATCTCATTGAAGTCAGCTTGGTCGGCCATCAGCACCACCCTTCCCTCATTAGCCTTCAGCCTTGGTTCCCTCCATGACAAGTCAAAACCCCAAGGTTGAAGGCTGTGCACAAAAAAGAACTTGGATTTCCACCCGTGGATAGCCGACGGAAGGCCTCTGAGTATCTTCCGCCCGGGACGGGGGCTAAATACCCACCACTCCTTGCTCCTAAAGTCTCTCTTCAGAACAAAGAAGGTAGTAAAAAGAGAGGTCTTAGGCTCTGCTTCGGCTCTCTGGCACAGAACCATGAAGTAGCTGATGGCCCGAATGCTATTCAGGATCAGCTGCGCAGGGGTGATTCTATAAAGGTTAAAAACCTCGATAAAAAAGTCGCACAAGAGGAACCTAAGGCCAGCCTTCAGGTGATCCTCGTATATCGGGAGGGCTCCAGGGGTCAGTGGTCCGGTCACTCTCCCTTCCCGATCCGGGACGGTGAGGTGCAAAGTAGAAGAAATGTTATACCTAACCCTAAGGGCCTCTACCTGGTCCCACGTCATCTCAAACTGGGCCTGATTGGAACCTATCTCCCTCTCCCTACAGTTGGAGGCCATCGCTGTAAGGCTTGAAGGTAAGAGGACTAACCTGAAATTCGGTTTCCTAAGAAGACGGGGACGATGGAATGTGGCGCTCTCTTTCCAAGTACGGATGCGGCAGGGAACTCCACCCAGAGCCTCAACGCCCTTTTTTATAGCCCTTGGGAGAAACGGTTCTCACCATCCCTCGAGCGCTGCGATCCAACCATCAGGCGATACGACTCCCCACGCAGTGGAAGCCGATACGACGGCAAGAGGCACGTTTGGGCTGCAATCCGCATGATCGTTAGATTAGCGGTAGGATGGCGCCCCCAGCACGGCACCAACCGCCCAGATGTCGCCACGTCGCTTGAGTCACCTCCGAGGCCCGACGGTCGTGCGGGCCAAGTTGGCCACTCATCATTGCGCTACTTTTGCATTAACCGCCGCTCCCTCCGTCTCCAATGCAATGTCGACACCTGTCCTGAGCGCGAGTTTCTGTAGTAAGAAATGACCAGAAGCAGCACACCCGGTTGATCCGCAACCACCTAAAGGACAATGTATTCAATGCGAGAATTATACTCTCGCCCTTCGAAGCTACAAGCCCTTCCGAAGACCAAGAGCAAGGGGGCAAATGTTATACCCAATCAGCTTTCCTCCGAACAAGACCGAAGCCGACGGCCCTTCGGTCGGGCCGGACCGAAGGTCCGACCGACCCACCTGAGGTCCGGCCGACCCACTTCAGCCAGGCCCCTATCGGCCCAAGGCGGACCGCTCCAAGGATGGCCAGGAGGTATCAGAGGTTCTCTCCAGCTGGTGTTAGGATGCCGTTACAACAGGATCCTGACTTCTCAGCGCCATTACCCTGCGGATCCCACAATCTCGGCGTCGTTACTCTACAGGTCCCACGATCTAGTGCCACCAGGCCACTACCAAGATTCTCTTAGGGATACATTGGCCATTCCCAGCTTGGCTCCTAACAGGTTCTGGTGAAGTTCCATGCCTGTATAAGGTAAGAGGGGGATTTCGAGTGGTAAGGAGAAAAAAAATTCTTCCTTCTCCACGAGCCTATCTTTTTTGGATTCCTCCATTCTGTTGCCCGGAGACCCATACTGACTTAGCCATCGGAATGTCCCCGCCGGAACACCACCGGCCCGTGGGACGTTTTTTGCAGGAACCAGGGGAAGACGCGCACACCAACCAGGCCGAGAGAACCCGGTCTGAGAGATTCAGCGACAACAATTTGTATATTGGGCAGCCTACTCAAGCAGTCAACCTTTATTCTAGGATGGATAATGATTATTAATGACAAGTTACATTGATGTTCTAAATGTTTAAGGCCCAGAAAACATTATAAAACAGCAGAATTGCATATACACAGCCCAAGAGCAAGTAACAAAAGACAGAGCATCTATTTGAAAATTATTTGACAGGATACATATATATATATATATATATATATAACATTAAACATTTAGATAGGATATTTTCATTAAACATGAACCACTGGCTAGTGAGGTATGGACCATTTAAATGAAGTGCTCCTGAATTTAGTTAAACATGAATCGGCAAGTAGTAAAGTAGGAATTGATCCAATTGAGATGCCTTTACATATCCAGAATTACAGATGGGAAAGCAAAAATAATTTAAATCACCATAAGTCACCTTGTCTTTGAAGTTCTTGAACCCACTTTTTTGCTCGAGTAAATGAATCCTGGAGGCAAATACAGATATGTTTCAATTCAGAAGCAACCATTAATGAAAGCAGTATGAATGTAAATTGATACAATAATTAAGTGGTCACCAATTCTGCTTATACATTAAAAAATGCTCACTTTAAAATGGCAACAAACAAGGCCCCAAATTTTTCATGAAGAGATACCCCAACACAATCATTTCTATTTTACAAAAACTCGAAGAAATAAATGAAAAAATATCCAATTGAATAAATACAAGTTGGTGTCATGGAGATGTGGCATCTTTGATCTCCACAACCTATAAAAGAGAAAGGGAAATGCATAATAAGCATTAACATATCCATGGAATGTTGCAGAAAAAAAATGCTCCAAGCACAGCAGATGAATGCCTCAGAGACAAGAACATTGAGATAGACATGTGGTGGATGTAGAGAGGATAGCTTAAAGAACATGTTCTACTGCCACAAATATTAATACTACAGATGATTTTGGTACCAAAGATGATGATGATGATTAATAGTAATAATAACAAGATCGCTATAACATTTCTTTTTTAAGAAAAGAAAAGAAATCCAGCTTGATCTCACTCCTTTGAGGAAACAAAAATATCATAATTATTTTCTTTAAAACAAAAGCATACATATAATAGTTTCTGGCTTTCTGCATTTCTATTAAAACTGATATCAGCGGTGAAATGATTTGATTTCTAGGCACTGGTTCTCAAACTTTTAATAAATGACTTACTGCACTGGAGATGTCATACACAACAACAGCTGCAGCTGCACCACGATAGTACATGGGAGCCAAGCTATGGTACCGTTCTTGCCCAGCAGTGTCCCATATATCAAATTTTACAGTTGCTTCATTCAGCGATAGTATTTGAGAGAAGAAGGCTGCTCCAATTGTAGATTCCTGGAGACACACTAATGTCAGGTATGTCTTCACTGTCAATTATATACAAATAAATCATAGCAGGAGGTCAAAAAAGGAACTTGAAACAAACCTGACAATCATAATACTGGCCTTTGACAAATCTCAGCACTATACTTGTCTTTCCTGTTCCCATATCCCCAACAAGCACCTGGATGAATAAAAGTTGTCTCTCATATACTAAGTATATATCCAATACTAAATCACTTAGACAAAGCACCCTTGAATTTAGAGGTGTTAGGACCTGGTATATATTGTATACCCATTCCCTAACAGCTTAAACCTTTGGGATCTGCTGGTTAGTGAACTTGTATCAAAGATAGAGGTCACAAAATCAATTTTTCTTTAGTACACCCACTTATTATCTTGAGTGTTCTCTTCTCTTGCCTTGCCTTCTGTTATTGTCTTAAGTTGCTCATGGCTTATTCATGCTATTAAGTGCATGGTCTGGGCTGCCCGTGGATGGGTGTTAAGGCCAGATATACATTGCTGTCCCATTCCCTAAAAGCATAAGCAATTGGATCTAGTGGCTACTAAACAGAAACCAGGGTGATCTTGAGCATTAGTCCAATATAAAAGAATGATGTAATAGAATTGGAACATAGCATTAAGAAAACCTATATTTTCTCCCAAGTATCATATGTTTAAGTAAAAAACTCAAGCCACATTCATCAAGGTTGTGGATACAAGAGCAACAAGTAGAAATGATAAAAGTGCAACTGTAATCATATAGCATATCCTTAACCTTGTGATCCAACCGATGCTACTAGAGTTCAGAATACCCAGTCAAAACTAAAGACTAAATCCAAACCATTGCATACTTCTTATTACTGAAGAGTGGAGAACTCACTCTTTGCTTTTCCATTTGTAGGATGTCATTTCATATACCCAACTAATGATCTAGGCAACATTTACCGACTGAACCATATAAATCATCAAGAAGTCACCTCTAGCTTTGAAGCTTTCCACTAATAAATATATAGAAGCGACCCACAATAGAGAGTCAAAGAAGACCCTTCAGCTGGATAAATTAATCCATGCATGAGGAGCAAAGACCAAACTGCAAATTCACACTTTTTGCTGTCTCTGGGAAGTTGGACCAATCTATCATTTTAGACAATATCACCCAACTTTTCGAAGATGAAGATGCAAAGCTGTCTGCTGTAAGGAAAACTATACACAAACATATGCACATGTAAAAAGAAAAACAAACCTTGATATTTTACACTCAAGGACATTTAGATCCCAATTTGTATATGCAATCAATATTTGGCATCCAGATTTTCACAACTTTAGAGTTATTTGAGTTAATTCTTTATTCACTTAGTAATAGAAATTCTATCCCTATATCTCTGGTTATCTTCTCTAATTTAATTGAAAAGCAAAATTCTTTCCTAAACACAAATCAAAAGATCTGTTTAGATTTTACATAATGAATGCGAATATTTAACAAGTCTTTTCATTTATTTTTTTTCCAAGGCAGGTTTTAAGTTCAGCAAAAAAGTAGGATCTGAATGTTTTTCTTAGGGTGGCAATTGGACTCAAAATTTTCAAACTGAGGGTAGAACAAAGAAATATAATGGATTACCCTGATCATTTTAAATAAAAAAACACAGAGACCAGTATGTGTTCTGGCATTAGGAAAATGAGATACACATCTCGATTGTCCTTGGAAAGAAAACATGACAATGCATTTACTAATTTCACATACATACAAATATGAAGATAAAGGATTATCATATGATTTTTTTTTTTTTTACCACTGTGAAGAACCACTGACGAACATCAGAAAACTAAGGTAACATGAACAACTAAGGTTCCTGCTATCCTAGATGAAATGTATACCCTAGAAAAAGAAACTGGATCACTTATTAGTACTTCCGAAGCTCTACAACTGATAATAGAAGTATGGTCTCTTATTTTTCTAGGAAAGCTTGACAAACTCCTGCCCATCGCTTGACTTAGAGAGACCTCATGAACTAATGGAAGGCATTTTAGGAAAAAAAGATGGGAAGCAAGACCTACCGTTAGTTTCATAAAAGTTACAGCCAGCCAAAGGCCTAAGCATTTTAAATATCTTGTCTTTACAGATAATTAAATTGAATTTTTTTAAAAAAATATCATTATAAATAAATAATTTGCACAAAGAGTAGAAAAATATCCAAGTAGACTTGATCATAAATATAGAAAGTGTTTACAGAATCACTCAACAAATGTTATGTTAATTTCATGGATTAAGACTCTATACTATAAGAATAAATGAAATACAAATGTTTTCACTGAATTAAAAGAGCATCCAAACATGAACATGATAAAAAGTTTATATAAAATGTATTTAGCGGCTAACAAGATAGATAAATGGATTTATAGACATCAACATTCAACCAACACTTTTTGCAGCTATCAGTTTGCTTTTATACATTAAAAAGAAACATAATGGATATACAATAAAACATGGAATTGCAGATGGATAAGGCCAGTTTCCAAACATTTTGAAACAAGTACAAACTGAGTTTGATATTTTATATCAGCTAGTTAGGCCAAGGGTATCACTAATACCTTTCAGATGGAAAAACAAGACATTCTAAAGAGCTTCTCATAAAGCATATAAGATGCTAAAACCGTCAAAATTATGTAATCAACAAAATGCTGGGTGAATTGGTCTTATAAGTTTCATAGCATCTTTACAATTTTCTATGAAATTTTCACATTATGTGCAGATTTCATAGGAGTTGGCATGCATGGTGGTAAAATAATATAAAAACATTTGGGATTAGGATGTAAAAGCCTGCACATGACAAACAAAAAGCAACGAGAGCTAGAGAGTGGGGCACTAGCACAAATAGTGGGAAGCTTGTTATCATATGTCAAATGAAGAATAGCATATTTAGAAGTTTCTCACATGCATCTGAAGAAATAATTTTTGACTAATAATTATTGTTTATTTCTTGATGTATAACCAGGGTGTTGTAACAACTATCTGGATACTCAATCTCGAAGGATGTCCTGATTGATGACTGAGTCAGAAACCATAGATCGTCAACAAAGTTAAGACGATAGCTGAGGCACCAATGCCACTATGATTCAAGGCATGAATGCCACTATGATCCGAAATGACAATCGAGGCACGAATGCCACTATGATCCAAAGCGATAGCCAAGGCACGAATGCCAAAGATTTGATTTGCCCGAAAATGAGGCATGAAGAAACAGAAAACAGTTATATCCAAACATGATAATAGAAAATAGTTATTTCAACCAAAATAGATTATTTTAATCTTATCTTAACTGAAAACAGTTATCTTAACTGAAGGAGGTTATCTTCAACTTATTTTAATTGAAAATGATTATATCCAAATACTATAAATAAGTAAGAGGGAGCTTTCCAAAGGTATGCTAGAGCACATTTAGCCTAACACTGACGCTCATACTTGTCACAAGCTCTTCTTAGCTCCACTGTTGCCCAAATTCCTAACTAACTTGAGCATCGGAAGGTCCACCACCGGAAAACCACCGGTTAAGAAGACTTTTTCTGCAAGAAGCGCCAAGCGCCATCCAGGAGAAAGACCATATCTCGTTGGAAATTCTTGCAGGGACCATAAAGCTTCGCCCAGAGGTCGGACCAGGGATTTGGCTGCAACAAGTGGAATAATAAAAAAATTCATAAATTATCTAAACATAAGGTGCTCATACTAGCAAACTGCCCTATTGTCCAATAGTTTTAGTTTAATGCATCGGATATTCTCAACAAAATTTTTCACTGATGCCATGCATAAATATTATATAGCACTTGTTATGAATCATTCAACCTACAAGCAAATCAAATCTTATCCAATGGGGCTGCCCGATTACATTGTGCTTACATAAGACTAGTCCACACACAATTTAATAATGAGGCCTTCAAACACAAAAATCAAATAACAATGAATAATCTCATGCTCCAGAAAATTAGGCACTTCCTCGTCACATAATGAAGGGGTCATTTCTTATGCGAACTGTAAGGAATACAATAAAGAGAGTAGTACAGAATGAGGAGTGTTAAGCATAGGCAGTTATGAGATTAGTAGAACTAGATTTGGAGCAGTCAACATTCTCATTATATGATCTGCAAGAACAGCAAAGGGTGGAAAGTTGAGAGGTAACAATCATAGGAAAGCACCAAGAAAACTTATGAATACAGCTATGAGGATGCAATGTTGGTGATGAGTTAGGACTAAAAGTATTGTATGATAATGTTGACAGAAGCTGGAAGAAGAATGACCAACAACTCAAGAGGAATATGCAGCAATAAAGTTTTTTGTAAGCAGACTCACAAAAAGAAGATATATCATCACAATCAGAAAGGCGGATCTCAAGCTTACTCAAATACATGGATTGTCATCCATGCTGGAGAATACAAACAAGACTGCACTTGCAGCATGTGGCACTGGCATGGTGCTGGTACATGCCAAGTACTATCACCAATGCATCACTAGCACACAATCCATTCTCCAATATTACATTATAAACTTGAGTTTTCTTTTCCCTTTCTGAAAGAGGTAATAAGATAAAAGAAGTAGAAAGAAAAGACACAAAGTAAGAGAAAGGGGAGTATTGGCTATCTCTCAATCAAATCATAGTCCTTCTGATACCTTCATATGTTATTACTGTTAAACATAGTTGAAGGAGTCATGCAGACTTTTTTCATTTTCATTACTGTTGCTGAACCTCAAGTTTCACTTAATGTCTGAATTCTGAAATGCCTCACTGCAGAATTATTGTATATGCATAACAGTAGTAGAATGAATATTAGGGCTACCTATGTTATCATTTTCTGCCGTTTTCTGCTGGGAGTTCAAAACTCCACATGCACCCAACGGCCAGAATGCCCACATGGGCACAAGCGAATGCGGACGTTCAACATCCATTTCCCCAATGACCGTTCCACCAGTTATTTCCTTTATTTTTTAATATTTTTTTAATGGCTAGTTGGGAGTTTTTTGAACCTTTTTTGGATTTTTTTGAGCCTATAAATAGGCCTTCCCCCTAGCCTTCCAATTTGGAAATCCCTCTTTCTTCCTCTCCCACTGTACAACCTCTCAACCACTCTCTCAATCCTTTTTAAAATATTTTCTTTTAGACTGAAGATGAATTTGATCGGCATCCGATCAAGATCGTACCATAGATGAGCGTTGGAGTACTTGGCTTCCAGGTTATACCTTGAGGAGGGCGTGCGGCCCAGATCTTCGCACGAGAAGAAATCGAGGTCTCCTTTAGAACAGTGATTTTACTGCTTCCCAAGTCAAGTTCTTTTTAAATTTTAAAATTGTTTGTTACATCAAAAATTTATTGTTTCAACACATTACAGAAAAATTATTTTCAGATTCTTCTAAAAAAATTATATTAATATATATTATTTTATATAATATAAGTAACAACCTATCCAGTAAATCAAGGATGATACCGAGACTCACTTAATCTATGCCATGGTATGAGCTTAGCTGAGACACAAACATCTTTCTGTTTGGGATGAGATTAAATGTATAATCAAGCAAAGTGAAATCAAAGAAACCAAATTGGATCCTTGCATACCAATCCTTTTTTTTTTTTTTTTTTGCCATCATTGCTGTTCCTCTAATTCATTTTTTTCTATTTCTCTCGTACTTTCTTTCGTCACCTAATCTGAGACAATATCTAGAATGAGAAAAGAAGATAGGGATGGAGATGATCTTCAAGGAGTATCTATGCAGCTCCCTGATCTTACATTTAGGGACATTGTCCTTTTCAGGTAATAAGCCACCATGTATGATATTCCATGGGCTTATTACTCATCTCTAGTTTTGCACTGAACTCAGTTGTCAGCTTCTGGTAGGATTTGGTTTTTCCAGGAAAAATCCAGGTGGGATAATTCCCATCTCAAAGCAGAGAAAAATATCAAGTTCAACAATCTTCAGATGTGAAAAGAACCACAGATGGTAAACTAAGTTTCTTCTGGTTCTGAAAAGTCTAACATCCTACATCCGTAATGCAGGGTAAGCGCACCCACCTTTCTTCGATTTCTGATATATAATATCCAATTCTACTAAGAAAACTGAAATAATCAGAATACCGGAGTGCTGGTATTTTTGTGCATTTGAAGTCAAGACAAATGGTAATCCTATTTTACATCGACAGCCATTTTCTCCCATCACAGTTGTGAATGGAGATATATGGATAGAGCCCGCTAGAGTGAATCTAACATGATCATGCCAGTAACATTGTTTTGGAAACCAGCAGAGCACTGCAAGTGACAATGACAATTGACCATGCCTATTACCCTAATCTGACTGAGCGTTAAATGTTCGAGGAGGAATTTCCCCGCCACATAATCCAACGTTACAACTCAGCAGCAAATGCCAGACAGGACTCATGCAAGAACAGCGATCTCACCTTCCAAACAAAGGATTCATTATTATACTTATAAATAAATAAAAGAAAACTATTCTTTGCACGACATTTTCAGTTTGCATAAATTTTAACGTAAACATTTGCTCAAAAATTTTATTTTTTTTAAAAAAAGGTATTAACATGAACAACTCGCATAGCCTTATCCATGGCAAGAATTAAGTTAACAAGTTTGAGGTGCCTCAGATCCAGGGATCGACAAGTTTTGTCATCCGAGGCAAGAAATCGGTACACTGATCGAAGATGCAATCATGTCTACAAGAAAAACTTGGTAATATAATCCAAAAGGACAAGCAATTCCTAAAGACAGCAATTGATATGAGAAAGATTTTTCTCCTCCCATGATCCAACTCTCTTCTATCCTTGGAAACAAATATCGTAGAACAAGGGATGGAAGAAGAAGAAGAAGAACACAATGATGGTGAATGCAAATAAGGAATTCAAAAAAAAAAAAAAAGCAAATAAATAAAAGGGAAGACGTACCCACCAGCTTGGCCTGTATGTTGTTGCTGCTTCCCATCCTGGCGGCGGCTGCGAGATGATGATACCTCCAAAGAAGAAAACTATCTGATGAGCAAGGAAGAGGACAGACGAATCAAAGGAGGGGAAGGAGATGATGATAAAGAAGATCGTCGGCAATTTGATTTGAGGATACCCAAGGAGAAGAATGGTAGGTTTCCGCCTTCCGTCGCTCGGTCGCTCGCTCTTGACCGTTAGGTTTTCGCGTGTTACATATACAGCCTTGACGCTATGAGCCGCAGTCGGGGCCCGTGTGGCCCGTTTACAACCGATTCGGGCCGACGATGCGATGCCCTCGTGAAATCATCGCCAATTGGTGCATCCACTCGGTGCGGTGCGGTGCGCTAAACTTATCTTGGTTCACTCCTATCCGGTGGAAACTACAACAAATGTGAAGTACGTCGTTTAAGATGAAACCAAATATAATATCGTGCGATGAAGAGATGTAGAATAGCAGCACGGAGCCTCCGTGAGCATTTTGGTGCTTTTGGTTGTATACTAGTAGAAGTCTGGACAATAATACGGGCGTAGGAGAATAATTTAGTTGACATAAAGGCAAGGATATTTTTTTATACATATACCAACCTAGTTGGCTAGGATCTTATCTCACAATAGTTAGTTATGGATTTAAGACACGACTCTGTAGAAGATTCGATTAAATTTAAGGATTATCCCTTGAGATTCGTGATAATTGGATGAGTGAGAGGCCAATGTCCTTCCCCGTTCTAACTAGCTGGTATCTTGGTGGTGTCTGGTTGACGTACATACTCTTGATCTAGCATCTTAAATCGAACATTTCCTGATAGAGTGAGGGCCTGCAGGGATAGCTATGCTGGATTTATCCCCCTCTCCCTTTACTATATAAAAAAAGATTTTTATTAAATATTTACAAAAGTAGTGCCCCCGAATATAATTTTCAAACCAGGTGTTTTTGGTTACGTGAAATATATGGATGGGATAGAAAATTTTACACAAAGAAATCGCAAGTTGTATCTATGATTTTCCATTTCAAAGTTTAATAAAAAAAATAAAAATAATAATATTAGTAATTTTTTTAAAAAAATAATTTTTTTAAAAAATTAAAAAAATAAAAAATAAATATAATAACATTATATTATAATAATATATTATGACAAAAATTTATATTATAATAAATATTTTATATTTTAAAATAATAAATATATTATAATATATTAAATTATATATTATATATTATAATATAGTATAGTATATTTATTGATGCGCGGCCACATATACTCGTGCATGAGAAGCTTCACCAGCCGAGCAGGGGATGCCCCTTCCCCTTCGGCCCGTGTAGCCCAGAAAGAGATCTCCCCGTTCCAGTACAGCCGCCCCCGGCAGGCACTCAGTACGCTGCACTCACCCATTAATGAAGGGTTTTCGAATTTCAACGGTCCGTCAATCAAGTCGACTCAACCATTCGAGTCGACTCGGCTTGAGTCGACTCGTTCAAAAAGAGTCTGCTTGAACAGAAGTTTTGACAACAACTTGTCAAACAAGTCCGAAACGATTCCCAATCGTTCGCATGCCGACAAAGCAAGAAGAAACCCTTGGTGTGCGACCCCATAGGTTCAAACACTAAACCAGTAGCACGGAAACATTTCCAGTACCAGCTAAAGTCGCCATCTAGCAATGACACCCGGCGACCAGATAGGTTGAAGGTTGTAGAGCAACATGAACCTGTCGAATATGGAATAGCATTGAACTAATTCCTTGAACCTCCTAATGCTCTGGATGGCAAGGGTTAAACTACCCAACCCTAAGTAGTTCATCTGAATATGTTTCAAAGAATCCCTGCAACTCCTTCCAAGGATTGCCCTGGCCAAGGTCTTTCTCAATTGAGGTATATAAAGCATTTAATCCAAATCATTTTGAAAGGTTAATCCTATCTCGATCCTACTGCCGCTACACAAGTACTTGACTGTACCCAGCATCCCCCATCACTAGATTAGAAATTCGAGTAGTCCGGCACCTAAGCACAGTGAGTTGCCTGCAAGCTGCCATAGTGATCTCAAGTCAAAGGAATAATTCAAGTCCACATTCTAATGCAAGACTCCTCTTCGGTAGCAAGAGAATCTCGCATGAGAGTCACATTCAGTGAAGTGTCAAACACAACACCCAATGTCATACCAACATCTCCATGCTGCTTGGGTAAGAGGACAACCAACATATACAACATCAACGACCTACTCTCGATACACCATCATCCTGAAATAGAGTATCCTTTGGTCACGAACTAATTTATGAACTACACGATGCATCCTTTCTATATCGCATACAAGGTAGCTCAAAGGACATCATCATAAAAGAGTTCAAATTGAAAAAAATGCACCTGTGATGAACAGTCAAAAGATAACTTTTATTTATATTAAAATTTATATACAAATAGCACAACCGTCTACAGCCTAGACGATTGGCTTTGGGACACAATTCCCAACACGTAGGCACCTCCGGACTTCAAGGGGAACTTCATCCTTCTCATCGAAGGACGGAGTCCTCAACCGGGAGGGGCCTGCTTCATTAAGATTACTAGAGGATTGAAGGGATCGGCCCGAAGGAGCCATTTAGAAGAGAAGGGATGAAGGCAAAGAGGACGGAAGACCTAGGACAGGGTTTTGAAAAGACTCGGACACTACCAACTAGGAGGAAGAAGAAGAAAAAGGAGGAAGGATGAGTGACTCACCTGTTTATCTTGAAGGGGCAAGACAGCGAAGGAAGAAGAAAACTCTGAACTGCCGGCGAGCGCGAGAAGTTCGAAAAGCATGTTTGGAAAAAGTCCTCTCTCCTTTCAACATCGATGGATAGCAGCCGACGTATGGCTCTTTGCATCTCTGCCATCGGATGAGTGCCACGTGTAGGGGCAACCAGCGACGATACTTCGATGCGCTGAAAATCACCTAGGGTCTGGTACTGGCAATTATGGTTCCTCGGACTCGCGGACGTGGCGCCCCCGCATTGGATCTCAAAACACGACCTGCAGAGTGGTGGAGATCACGAGCAATTATGACACCAGATTTTTCATCCTTCCATGTCAGATCCACATTAACTCCCTCGTCCCAGTCGTAACATTTCGATGGGACTCGGGAGTGGGGGGCAAATGATGTGGCAAGATCACTGACATGGAGCACACCTCAGATCCAACAGGCAGCAAGGCGAGCAAATGTCGCCATATCGGATTTCTTTCCCAGCTTCTTTGCCAGGTGGCTCCCCAAGGGTCGAGCCCACCTCTACCGAAGTCGAGCTCCCTCCAGCTCCTTCGCCGGGTGGCTCTCCAAGGGTCGAGCCCATCTCGGCCGAAGTCGAGCTCCCTCTAGCTCCTTTGTCGGGTGGCTCCTCAAGGGTCAAGCCCACCTCAGTCGAAGTCGAGCTCCCTCCAGCTCCTTCGTCGGGTGGCTTGCCAAGGGTCGAGCCCACATCTGCTAAAGTCGAGCTCCCTCCAGCTCCTTCGTCGGGTGGCTCGCCAAGGGTCGAGCCCACCTTTGTCGAAGTCGAGCTCCCTCTAGCTTCTTCACCAGGTGACTCCCCAAAGGTTGAGCCTACCACGATCGAAGTCGAGCTCCCTCCAGCTCCTTCGCCAGGGATCGAGCCCACCTCGGTCGAAGTTGAGCCCGTTCCTTAAAAGCATCGCGAAAGGGAAAAGGTCGTCAACACCAAGTCTATAATTGAAGCCGGCATGCAGTACGACGCGTCCAGTGCGATGCCCTAAAGCTAGAAAGGTGCACCTACCACCGTTTGCACCATTTGGGGAGAAGTGCCCCGATCAAAGTACCAAGTCCTACAGCTGGTACCTGCAACACCCACAAAGAGAAGGCCGTGTTAGGACCTCAGACCCAAGGGTGGTTGCCCCCGGATCAAGGCCCTACTAAACTTTTCCAACCATGATAACCCACCAGAAAAACAAGGGTTGCCATGTAACTCCCTACTGTAAGGGAAAATGACCTCGAGAGCGCGGCCACAGATGTTGTTGACCCTCGAGCACCCCAAGAGAGGAAAAATCGAGGCAAGAAGGGAGGAGAACCAGTGATCTAAAAGGAGGACCCAGCAGGCGAGAATAAGGTAAGCACAGAAAAGGGCGGAGGAGGAGAGACAAGCGACGAGAAGGCTCGAAGGCCCTCCAAGAGACTCCCGGAGAGAGTCCCGATGGGCACAGCCTCCCCAGCTCGAGTCTCGCTCCTCTCCTACCACTCCTACTTAATCTTTATTGAATACTCTCCTCCAAGCATGGTGACCAAACAGGAACCCGTCTTGGGGGATCTGTTCCTCTTTACCGTTAGCTAACTTGATCATCGGAGTGCCCCTGCCGAAATTTTTGACCCGAGTCTCTAACTTTGTATTGTAGGACCAGGAACCGCTGGATTCCGAAAGACGAGGCTGAAGTCCGGCACCACATCAAAGTTGCAGGCCACGATGGTAAGGATGGCAACAATAGCCATCAGGGCCTACCAAGCCATAGCTCTGCGGAGGTCAAACATGAATTCCTGGGCTAACAGAAGATTGTCAGATATAGATTGGCCTCCAATAAAGGCCCCCTACTCAGAACAAATAAGATGTGGAAGAACAATCTTCAACCTATTGGCCATCAATTTAGCACACAGCTTGTACAAAGTATTACATAAACTGATCAGCCTGAAATGAGAAGGTTCACAAGCATCATTGCATTTAGGAATAAGAGCTGTTGCCGCCAAGACCGTCGTGGCCCGTAGCTGCTGTGTCGAAGTGCGCTCCTCCTGCCGCCCGCCGTTCTCAGTTTCCGGATCTCCACGCTAGGTGCGGCCGCCTCGCTGCCCGACGATCTTCCTTTCCTGGACCTACGAGACAGCGATTAGAGACCCAGGCTAGGGTTTCCGGTGGGGGCACTCCGACGATTAAGTCAGTGATGATCCAGGGGAACAAATCCTCCTGGTCGGGCCCCTCTTGATGGACTCCATACTAGGAGGAGTGAAAGATGTGCATGGAGGTGTGAATGTCGCAAGGGGAGAGTGATGGCCGGGATAGAGGGATGCTCGGTTCCTCCACCTCTCCTTGTGCCCCTCGATTCCCTCCAGTGGTGGTGGTTGCAGCACTTCACCCTCTTGGACGGGCTCGCTCTTGTGTTGGTGGCGGTGATGGCCACCTTGGTGGTGCCACACCCCCTCCCTCTTTTTTTTTTGTGGCTTGTTCTTTTGCCTGTGTGTTCGAGTTGTTGTTTTTTTACCTTCAGGTTCATGGTGAACTTATTACCGTTTGGTGCTTGTCTCGGGATTTCCGCCGGGCTATCAGACGCATGCGGCGGTATTCCAGGAAGCCTTTCCTGATTCATGATAAGATGCATTGTCAGGCGCTCCGACACTCTTCTTGGTTGCCTTGTTCCAGAAAATTTGGGGGTGCCTCGAATGGCGGGCCGCCGCCCGTGAGATTCGAATCTCCCGGTTGGCCTTCTTTTCTGGGTAATATGAGTGATTGGTGAGGAATATAGCATCTCGATCAATGCATTGCCTGCCTTCCTGGTGTAATTGGTGGTGTCAGGCGGTCAGTACAGCCTGGGAGGTGCTTCGGTACAGTCCTCGGGCAGCTCACCGGTGTCCTCGGCTGGTGAGGACCTCGTCCGGGCTGGGGCCGAGCTGGGACGGCAAGGCTCGCTCCATCCTAGACGCTCTGAGCTCGCGGAGATGCCTAGGCGGAGGAGGGCGGAAGGCGGACCCAGTCCAGAGGGCACGTGCTCGGAGAAGCTCCACATCGACGAGTGAGCTCTCGGCTCGACCTCGACCGCAGGGCACTAGCCTTCGAGGGTCTCACTCTGCAGGGCGGAAGGTAGACCCGGTCCAAAGGGCACACGCTCGGAGAGGCTCCATATCGGTGGGTGAGCTCTTGGCTCGACCTCGACCGTATGGCACTAACCTTCGAGGGTCTCGTTCTGGAGGGCGAAAGGCGGACCCGGTCCAAAGGGCGCGTGCTCGGAGAGGCTCCACATTGGCGGGTGAGCTCTTGGCTCGATCCCGACCGCAGGGCACTAACCTCTGAGGGTCTCACTCTGGAGGGCGGAAGGCGGACCCGGTCCAGAGGGCGCACGCTCGGAGAGGCTCCACATCGGCGGGTGAGCTCTTGGCTCGACCCCGACCGCAGGGCACTAACCTCCAAGGGTCTCACTCTGGAGGGCGGAAGGGGACCCGGTCCAGAGGGCGCGTGCTCGGAGAGGCTCCACATCGACGGGGGAGCTCTTGGCTCGACCTCGACCGCAGGGCACTAACCTTCGAGGGTCACGCTCCGGAGGGCGGAAGGCGAACCCGGTCCAGAAGGCATGCGCTCGTAGAGGCTCCACATCGGCGGGTGAGCTCTTGGCTCAACCTTGACCACAGGGCACTAACCTCCAAGGGTCTCGCTCCGAAGGGCGGAAGGCGGCTCCGACCTAGACGTCGAGCTCATGAGCTCGATCTAGCGGAGGACTGAGCTCAACTTGCTATCCTCGGGGAGCTTAGCTCGGCTCGATAAGGGGATCCGAGCCAGAGGGTCGACGTGGCATCTTCTCTTGATGTGGCACCTGCAGGTTTCTCCATGTCAGCGGTCTTGCCATATCATTTGCCCCCCACTCCCGAGACTCGTTAATGCGCGGTGCTCGGGTCGATGGGAGTAATTACGGTGTTGACATGGAAAGGCAAAGATCCGGCATGATGATGGCCATGATTGCTGGTGCTTCGGGGACCGCCCCTGCAGGCCAATGCGGGGATGCCACGTGGCCACGTCCGAGGAGCAGCTAATGCTGGCGCAGAATGCAGAGCGGCCGGGACGCCATTCTCACCGATGGGAGGTACGTGGCACAGATCCGTTGGTGGAGCGGTTGAATCGGTACGAATCCCTTGGATCATTTCAAAATGAAAGGAAGGCCTTACTCGAACCATCTATTCTTTTTGAATTCTCCGTGCCTGCTGCTGCCGCGTCCAAGCTTCTTCTTCCTTCCAGTCACCTCGAATTTTTCTAAGGCAACAGGTTAGCTTCTTTCTCTTCCTTCCCCCACTAAAATAGGGTTCCTCCTCGGGGTCTGTAGTCTCTTCTTCGGTCTTCAACCTTGAGTCTTTTCTTCTCCTTTATCTTTGAGGATGTCCCGTTTTGGTCTGGGCTTCCGTCCCTCCATGGATCAGGGCGATGCCGGTCCCTCTGAACGAAGGCCGACATCTTCTTCCTCTTCTTCTGACGAGGAGGGAGGAGTAGCTCGCTTTGAGCTCAGTAGGAGGCATCCTCCTGGCCCGGTTCTTATTAGGGAACCGGGATTTGGTCCTTCTCTTCCTCCTCCTTCTGCTCCTGTCCCCGAGTCTGTCCGGCCTGCAGGTCCTGGTGGGGTCGCCTCCACGATCACCGCCGGGAAACTCAGAACTGTCCGGGATGTCTATGGCATCCCACCTTCTGTCCGGCTCATGATCCCTCGTCCGAGGGAACGGGTCACTTCGAGTGGCCCAGAACGTCTTGCCTTCTTTGAGAGGACCTTCTCTGGAGGTCTCTGCTTCCCTTTCCACCCTTTCTTTCTGTCAGTCTTAGACAATTATCGTTTGGTCCCGACGCAACTAGTACCAAATGCTATTAGGGTTATTTTCTCCTTCGTTGTGCTTTGTCATCTTCATGGTTCGTGGCCCGATTCTCTTTGTTCAGGGCTTTCTTTGCCCTAAAGCGCCACCCAACCGAGGATGGTTAGTGGTCTTTATCTTCTCGCCCGAAGGGCATTAAGTTTGAGCTCCCCTCCTCCGTCAAGGAATGGAAGAGTAAGTTCTTATTTGTCGAGGTCGAGGGGGTCGACTGGGTCTGGAGTGATCCAGACAAGTCCCCCAACCGAAATTCTGCAATCGATACGGCTGACCGAGATGATTACGAGCAACTTCGCAGCACACAGATTCCTCCTCTCGAGGTCCTGTTGTCTGAGCAGAACCTCGCCGACTCCGGGGTCGACCCAGTGAATGGGTCGAGTGAGTTCGACCTGGACTCCTCTTTTTTTCTTCCTTCGTGCAATGCTTGTGTAGTTTCCTACAGGTTCTGACCACTGTGTAACTTGCATGCAGGCATGATTTTCTTTGAGAGCGACCTTCTGGCCATCACGAAGAAGAGGCGGCCGACCGAACTGGCCGGGGAGCCTGCTTCCAAGCGGGCCCGGAGTGAGAGCGCTCCTGTGGCCACCCCCACGAAAGTGATCGAACTAAGCTCGACTGCGGCTGTTGGCTCGAGCTCAGAGGAGCCTCATGCTGCTTCCGTGTCAGTGGAGAGGGCAGCTCCCGCGGCTTCGAGGTCCATCCAGCAGGCTCCCGCTACATAGCTCAAGGTGGTAGTCCGGGCGAGGGCTGCCGCCGCTGCTGCTGCACCCTGCCCTCCTCCGGGTCCGTCCGTCACCGACGCCAGGGGTGAGGAGACCCGGGCCACTCTTAAGGCCACGACAGATGTGCCGCCTGCGCCGACACCGGCCTCCCAGCCTGCCCCCCGGGGTCCTTCGGTCGGCGGAGCACGGCCGCCCGTCCATGGAGAGAATCGAAGGGAGGAGGGACGACGCTACCTCCCCTTCGGGATGGGGCCGGAGAACTCGGTCCTCCGGAGCCCCGAGCTTGCCAAACGCTTGATGGACTTCTCCATCAAAGCATGCGACCGGCAGGAGATGGCCGGGATGCATGTGGCCGATGTCTTCAAAATCTTCTTCTCCCAGTTGTATTCGGTGAGTTCCTTCACCTCTTTCATTTATTCTTCATTTCATTTTCATTCATTCATCATTTTTTTTTTGTTGTGCAGATTGGTGCTGAGGCCCTCTATATCAGGGGCCATTTCCAGAGCGGGGAGCATCTCGAGCAGCAACGAGCCATCGAGATTGAATCTTTGAAGGCCGACCTGAAGGAGAAGGTCGGGGCATACGGGGCCCTTGAGCTGAAAGTCAAGGACCTTGAAAAAGAGCTCGCCGACGTCGAGGGGTGAGCGAGAGGACTCTCGACGGCTTGCGATTTGAAGCGGAGCCGTTCGAAGAAGGCGATCGACGACCTCTCCGTCATCGAAAAAAATTAAACTGGTACAGTGCCGAGGCCGACCCACACAAGGAGATCGCTAGAACCGCCCAGGCGGAACTGGCGGGCGTGAAGGAGAAGCTTTCCGCTGCTGAGAAAGTGATAGAGACGACGACTAGCTCGGCGGAGGCAGCCAGGCTGAGGGCTGCCGAGTTGGAGAGGGTGGCCGTCGTGGCCAAGAAGAACGCCGAGAACGCCGTCGCCACCTTTAAGGCTTCGAAGGAGTTCATCGCCGACATCCAATAGATGGCGTCGGACTCCTTTTACAAGGGGTTCATGTACCTGCATGGCCGGGTCAAGGCACTTGTTCCTGACAAGGATCGTGGTTTCCTCGAGTACCCTTCGACCATGGAAGAAGAAGCTGATGAAGAGGTCGTCACGGGAGGCGCAGGCCCAGAGCCTCAGGCACCGGATGAGGGTGGCCCTTCCGTGGCTAGTGCACCTTAGCCGAAGTCTTCTGAGGGCGGGAGCTCTCGGCCTCAGGACTCGACAGCGAAGCCGGCTGGTAAAAAGTGACCCCTTGTCTTTCTGGTCGACTTGCTTTGTACTTTTTATTTCTTGTACTTGTTCAGGATCTCCCGGCATGTCGGGCGGCCCAGAAGACATTTGTAGTTTGTATTTAATCAATGAAACTTGGATTGCTTTGTCAGATGCTCTTTTCCCTTCTCTCTTCTTCCTTTCTTTTTTTTTTTTTGCTTTGTTGTTTTTGTTTGGGGACATCAGAGAGAAGGGCTTCACCTTGCTTGAGGTTGAGACACTTGTGGGCCGCTGGGCCCAAAGATGTCGTTGGCTAAGGGCTGTGTGACTCGAAGTTCTCTTGGCCAGAGATCTGAGCTCCGATCTTGAGAAGGTGTCTTGGAGCTGGGCTCGGGGACGAAGGTTGCTGAGAGCTGCTTGGCTCGAAGTTCTCTTGGCCAGAGATCCGAGCTCCGGTCTTGAGAAGGTATCCTGGAGCTGGGCTCAGGGATGAAGGTTGTTGAGAGCTGCTTGGCTCGAAGTTCTCTTGGCCGGAGATCTGAGCTCTGGTCTTGAGAAGGTATCTTGGAGCTGGGCTCGGGGACGAAGGTTGCTGAGAGCTGCTTGGCTCAAGGTTCTTTTGGCCAAAGATCTGAGCTCCGGTCTTGAGAAGGTGTCCTGGAACTGGGCTCGGGGACGAAGGCTACTGAGAGCTGCTTGGCTCGAAGTTCTCTTGGCCGAGATCTAAGCTCCAGTCTTGAGAAGGTGTCCTGGAGCTGGGCTCGGGGACGAAGGCTGTTGAGAGCTGCTTGGCTCGAGGTTCTCTTGGCCGGAGATCTGAGCTCCGGTATTGAGAAAGTGTCTTGGAGCTGGGCTCGGGGATGAAGGCTGCTAAGAGCTGCTTGGCTCGAAGTTCTCTTGGCCGGAGATCTGAGCTCCGGTCTTGAGAAAGTGTCCTGGAGCTGGGCTCGGGGATGAAGGCTGCTAAGAGCTGCTTGGCTCGAAGTTCTCTTGGCCGGAGATCTGAGCTCCGATCTTGAGAAGGTGTTCTGGAGCTGGGCTCGGGGACGAAGGTTGCTGAGAGCTACTTGGCTCGAAGTTCTCTTGGCCGGAGATCTGAGCTCCGGTCTTGAGAAGGTGTCCTGGAGCTGGGCTCGGGGACGAAGGTTGCTGAGAGCTGCTTGGCTCAAAGTTCTCTTGGCCGGATATCTGAGCTCCGGTCTTGAGAAGGTGTCCTGGAGCTGGGCTCAGGGATGAAGGTTGTTGCTTGGAGTGGTAGCTTCGGCGATGTCGTATTTTCTTCGTGTTCTTTCTCTCTCTTTCCTTCCCCACTCTTCTTCTCTCTTTTTTTTTTTTTTTGGAGTGGGGAGATCAGAGGAGAGGATGCTGGCTGGACCCCTGTTTTGTTCTCTTTCTTTCCTTTTCCTCTCGTCTTCTTTTCGAGTTGGGAGATCAGAGAAGGGGGCTGCCAGGCTTCCCCCTTTTGTTCCCTTTCTTTCCTTCCCCTCTCGTTTTCTTTTCGAGTGGGGAGATCAGGGTAGGGGGTTACCGGTCTTGATTGCCTTGGAGCTAGGCTCGAGGCCTTCCTGGACGTGGAGCTAAGCTCGGGCCCAGGGGGTTGCCTGAGATCTTGGCTCAGGTCTTTGGCACCTTGGAGCTAGGCTCGAGGCGTTGACGGGAGTTGCGTGGCCCCGTGATCCCTTAGCATCTCGGAGCTAGGCTCGGAGACGTTTGGGGTAGAGAGCTACTTGGCTCGAGGTTCTTTTGGCCGGAGATTTGAGCTCCAGCCTTGAGAAGGCGTCCTGGAGCTAGGCTCGGGGACTCTTGGAATTGGAAAGCTACGTGGCTCGAAGTTCCTCTGGCATCCTGGAGCTGGGCTCGGGGGCGCTGGGAAGTGGGAGCTACGTGGCTCGGAGATTCTTTGACGTCCTAAAGCTGGGCTCGAGGATGCTTAAAGTTGGAGAGCTACGTGGCTCTAAGTTCCTCTGGCATCCTGGAGCTAGGCTCGGGGGCGCTGAGAAGTGGGAGCTACGTGGCTCGGAGATTCTTTAACATCCTGGAGCTGGGCTCGGGAATGCTTGGAGTTGGAGAGCTACGTGGCTCGAAGTTCCTCTGGCATCCTGGAGCTGGGCTTGGGGGTGCTGGGAAGTGGGAGCTACGTGGCTCGAAGATTCTCTGATGCCCTGGAGCTGGGCTCGGGGATGCTTGGAGTTAGAGAGCTATATGGCTCTAAGTTCCTCTGGCATCCTGGAGCTGGGCTCGGGGATGCTTGGAGTTGGAGAGCTACATGGCTCGAAGTTCCTCTGGCATCCTGGAGCTGGGCTCGGGGGCGCTGGGAAGTGGGAGCTACGTGGCTCAGAGATTCTCTGATGCCCTGGAGCTGGGCTCGGGGATGCTTGGAGTTGGAGAGCTACATGGCTTTAAGTTCCTCTAGCATCCTGGAGCTGGGCTCGGGGATGCTTGGAGTTGGAGAGCTACATGGCTCTAAGTTCCTCTGGCATCCTAGAGCTGGGCTCGGGGGTGCTGGGAAGTGGGAGCTACACGGCTCAGAGATTCTTTGACATCCTGGAGCTGGGCTCGGGGATGCTTGGAGTTGGAGAGCTACGTGGCTCGAAGTTCCTCTGGCATCCTAGAGCTAGGCTCGGGGGTGCTGGGAAGTGGGAGCTACGTGGCTCGGAGATTCTCTGACATCCTGGAGCTGGGCTCGAGGACACTGTTGACCCTTCCCTGCAAAACATGCGGACACCCATGCAAGGAAAAAAATTGTTACCATGACTGTTGGTGAGGAGACTTACCTCATCGGGGGCGTCTTCGTGAATTGTAGGCCCTCCCCACTCGGGGGGCCTGACGCCGTCGAGTTCTTCGAGGTAATGGACCTCTCGAGATGGGACTTAGACCACCTCGTGGAGGCCTACCTACGGTGGTTTGCCACCGTCGTTCTGATGACCGTGGCGTCTTTATTTAGCTTTCTTCTTTTGCTTTCTCCTCGCCGCATGGCGGGGAGATTACCCTCGGGGTTCCCCGTCCCCCGAGTCTTCTTGGGTGCATGCACGATTCTCCAGGCAACCACACCCGCTGCTTCCATGGCGATGCAGCCATTGGTGGTTGAAGCCGACGAGGGACCAGCGAGCGCTTGGGGGCCCCGCTTGGAGTCTGCCCCCCACAAATCTCGGGAGGTGGGTCTCCTTGTTGGGCTCCTCGATCTCCTGCTCATGGTCACGATGCCTTTTGATATCGCGGCCGTGACCGCTGTGGAGGCAATGGCACTTCGCCGCACTATGGCCGGTGAAGGACTCCGCTAGTGGTGGACGTTGCAACCCGGAGGCTCGACAGCTGAGTCTCGTGTACTGATGGTCCAGTGGAGAGATCTCACCAGCTGGTGCTCATGCTTCTCCAGGTGCACTCTAATGGAGAGGCCTAGAAAAGACTGCCTGGCCGTTGACCTTTCCAACTTATGTCGTCACCGTTCTTCTGTGGTGTGTTGACCTGGGGAGTGGTGAATGACTTAGTTGTGCCCGTCTGCCACCTCCCCTTCCTAGCGCGCCAATCTGTTGCCACCAAGACCGTCGTGCCTGTAGCTGCTACATCAAAGTGCGCTCCTCATGCTGCCCGTCATTCTCGGTTCCTGGATCTCCACGCTAGGTGCGGCCGCCTCGCTGCCCGGCGATCTTCCTCTCCTGGACCTGCGAGATAGCAGTTAAAGACCCGGGCCGGGATTTCCGGCGGGGGCACTCCGACGATCAAGTCAGTGACGATCCAGGATAACAGATCCTCCTGGTCGGGCCTCTCTTGATGGACTCCGTACTAGGAGGAGTGAAAGATGTGCGTGGAGGTGTGAACATCGCAGGGGGAGAGTGATGGCCAGGACAGAGGGATGCTCGGTTCCTCCACCTCTCCTTGTGCCCCTTGATTCCCTCCAGTGGTGGTGGTTGCAGCACTTCGCCCTCTTGGGCGAGCTCGCTCTTGTGTTGGTGGCGGTGATGGCCGCCATGGTGGTGCCACACCCCCTCCCTCTTTTTTTTTGTGGCTTGTTCTTTTGCCTGTGTGTTCGAGTTGTTGTTTTTTTACCTTCAGGTTCACAGTGAACTTAGTTACCATTCGGTGCTTGTCTCGGGATTCCCGCCGGGCTGTCAGACGCATGCGACGGTGTTCCAGGAAGCCTTTCCTGATTCATGATAAGGTGCGTTGTCAGGCGCTCCGACACTCTTCTTGGTTGCCTTGTTCCGAGAAATTTGGGGGTGCCTCGAATGGCGGGCCGCCGCCCACAGGATTCGAATCTCCTGGTTGGCCTTCTTTTCTAGATAATCTGAGTGGTTGGTGAGGAATGTAGTGTCTCGATCAACGTGCTGCCTGCCTTTTTGGTGTAATTGGCGGTGTCAAGCGGTCAATACGGCCTGGGAGGTGCTTCAGTACGGCCTGGGAGGTGCTTCGGTATGGTCCTCGGGCGGCTCGCCGGTGTCCTCGGCTGGTGTGGACCTCGTTCAGGCTGGGGCCGAGCTGGGATGACAAGGCTCGCTCCATCCTAGACGCTCCGAGCTCACGGGGACGCCTAGGCGGAGGAGGGCGGAAGGCGGACCAGGTCCAGAGGGTGCGCGCTCTGATAGGCTCCACATCGGCGGGTGAGCTCGCGGCTCGACCTCAATCGTATGGCACTAGCCTCCGAGGATCTCACTATGGAGGGCGGAAGGTGAACCCGGTCCAGAGGGCGCGCGCTCGGAGAGGCTCCACATCGGCGGGTGAGCTCTTGGCTCGACCTCGACCGCAGGGCACTAACCTCCGAGGGTCTCGCTCTGGAGGGCGGAAGGCGGACCCAGTCCAGAGGGCGCGCGCTCGGAGAGGCTCCACATCGGTGGGTGAGCTCTTGGCTCAACCCCGACCGCAGGGCACTAACCTCCGAGGGTCTCGCTCTAGAGGGCGAAAGGCGAACCCGGTCCAAAGGGCGCGTGCTCGGAGAGGCTCCACATCGACGAGTGAGCTCTTGGCTCGACCCCGACCGCAGGGCACTAACCTCCAAGGGTCTCGCTCTGGAGGGCGGAAGGCGGACCCGGTCCAGGGGGCGTGCGCTCGGAGAGGCTCCACATCGGCGGGTGAGCTCTTGGCTTGACCTCGATCGCAGGGCACTAACCTCCAAGGGTCTCGCTCCGGAAGGCGGAAGGCGGACCCGGTCCAGAGGGTGCGCGCTCGGAGAGGCTCCACATTGGCGAGTGAGCTCTTGGCTCGACCTCGACCGCATGGCACTAACCTTCGAGGGTCTCGCTCCGGAGGGTGGAAGGCGGCTCCGACCTAGACGTCGAGCTCATGAGCTCGACCTTGCGGAGGACCGAGCTCGACCTGCTATCCTAGGGGAGCTTAACTCGGCTCGGCAGGGGGATCCAAGCCGGAGGGTCGACGTGGCGTCTTCTCTTGACATGGCGCCTGCAGGTTTCTCCATGTCAGTGGTCTTGCCACATCAAGAGCAATAAAGATTTGCTTCCAACAGTCAGGCATCTAACCAGATAGAAAGAAATCCTGCCCTGCTGAAATAACATCATACCAAATGATACTCCAAAATCTCCTGAAAAGTAAAGGAGGGAAACCATCAAGGCAGGGACTTTATCCTCCTTTATGGACCAGAGCACTGAAATAATTTCAGCTTCAGATATAGGGGATAGGAGGTTACAAGTTTTCCTGTAAGAAACCAAGACCTCAGGGGGGCAGCAAAGATGGAACTAGTATGAATGGAGTCAGTCTACCTAGACCTGAAAAAACAAGTGATCTCCCCTCTGAGAGCATCCTACTCCTCAATCCAATGCCCATCGACGTCCCGCAAGGCTCTAATTCTATTCCTATGTCTACAAATTAGAGTAGCATGATGGAAGAAGCGAGTATTACGATCCCCTTCCTTCAACCGCTGAATCCTGGATTTCTGCCTCCAGAATATCTCTTGCTGATTAAGAAGAACATGATGCATAGAAAGATACCTCCATAGTGAAGCTAAATCACTGTCCTGCAAACCACCATCCCTTTCCTCTTCCTGTAGATCATAAATATGCCGCTGCTCTATCTCCAGTTTAAAGAAAATGTTTCCAATCTCTTTCCTTTTTCATCGCAACAGCCTATATCTCAAAAACTTCGATCTACGAAAAATTTGATACTTGACATTTCCGTGCATCGATATTCTCCATGCTTCCCTGACTACATCCCACTAGTAGTCACAATTAAGGTTGACGACCGTAGAAGTTTGACGCCAACTACCCTGCACCTCAATCATGTCAATCCCGTGCAAAAGCAATAGCTTGATAACGATGCATATGGCAAGGTGACATGACAAATTTTCCATCCAGAGGTAGATCCGGATCTAGTAGCTTTTCTAAGACTAGCTTACCTTCATTAACCACCAATTATCGATAAGTATGACCTAGCCAATCTCCAATGATACGACGAAACATGTTAAAAAAACTTGACATAGCTGATGCACCAAGTAGCACCATTTTTTCAACTTTCAATTGATCTGGAGACCGATCTATATTTTTTTTTTTAAAAAAAGAACGTTATTCAGCCGACCACATCCTACCATTGTCCATCTTAGATTTTGATCAATTTGATATGAAATATGAAAACCTTTATGAGACAACTCACATAATTGGCCAACGACATTGGTTACCTTTCGAGCTAGGCTCCGAATGCTCTTACTATGCCATGATGGCTCCTACGACTGGTCAATCCTATTACAACAAAAAGTGTTTCTCCACTATTTTTTCACATACTGGTAATTATGTCTTAATAGAATGGGGATCCTCCGCTCTAATAACAAGGATCCCATATAGCTAATTACTGGCAACCCGATTTTGCAGATCAAAATAAATTAAGTAAATATTAAAATGCCTAACAAACAATCCTTTATTTTAAAAAAAAAAAAAAAAAATGAAAAAGGGAATCCAAGAAAAATTCAGGTTTTACATTCCCAACCCACATCTAAACTCTTTTCTTTGTACTGTAATTGAGTCTCTGGCTTACTTAATCATCATAGACTGAAGGGTCTCCTATCAAAAAAAACTCCCAGTATGTATAGACTTTGCTTGCAGGTTCTTGGATGGCATTAAGACTACATCGACCTTGATTCAATCTCTAATTAGATAGTACTATCATCATCATCTTAATCCCGAGCCTCGCAGCAACACTACCATTGGAATCATCTCTCTGACCATAAACAAGTCTAGTTTGCAAAGGCAAAACTCAAGAGCCTAGGTCATATATATATATATATATATATTCATCTGTGGAGATAATAAAACTCAAGGATCCATTGTGACATTGGACGAGATTGAGGATAAACTGGATGAATGCCACATGTCTTCAGATTACATGTGAAGTCTTTACCACTCAAATCCTCCAATTCAAAAAGGGACCATATCCATCTTGAAGTACCAACAAAAATTCGATGAACTTACCCTCTTACTTAGAAATTCCGAAATGGCCCAAAATCAGAAGATGGTGGTACAAACTAAAATCCTGGATCAGGCCTACCGAACAGCCACCAAATAAATTGTGGAGCAGCTCTCTCACAAATTGACTTCCCAAGAACCCACGCCCAATACCAGCCGTACCCAAACCCATTTGCTCCAACTCTCGGAAAGGACTTCCACGTATAATGGGATTACCACCAACCCACCAAGTTAAGACCTCATTCGTGGTCAACCATGGTTCCCCGCTAATGGTGGGATAATTGGGTGTTGTTTAAAGGAATGGAGCAGCGGTTCCAACTGCCAGACTTACACGCTTGATGGAGAAGCGTTAGTGGGATAGGTTCTTGCTCATCCAACGCCTCATCGTCGGATCAAACCGCCCTCCCCCCCAACACCACAAAAAAAAAAAAAAAAAACTAGCAAGGGAGGCTTAGGACAACCAGACCACGTCATATAAACAAAAGCTTTGCCGCCCTTAGGACCACGCCCTACCTTTCATTCGTTCTATAAAATTAATTTGCAGGCTTCCGCTGTTTTGTTTGGGTTATTGTATCAACAAAGGCCCGAGACAGGGAATCTGATTCATTTGGAGAAGGTCCTGGAAAGCAGATAACGTTTTTGTACGAAAGGAACGGTGCCTCGCCTGGTTTTCTTTTGGATGGGACGGTTTCGAATTTTCAAATGCAAGCAAGCATGGTCCATCGGTGGAAAGATTTGAATTCATGGCGCGCGATGCCGGTCCTTTCGATGGCCAAGACTATTCGATGACATTTTGCCCGATGGACATGCCCAACGAAAGAAGACCAGGTGAAGTGGAGTGGAACACCGGAGATGCAGGGGCGAACCATGTGACGCACTTTCGATGGAACATCATGGTCCAATAAATTTTGCATCAATAGAAGTTTTTTTTTTTATTAAAAAAAATATATGGGGATAAATTCGGCGTAGCTACCCGTAGGATCCCATTTCATTGAAAAATATTCGATTTAAGATGCTAGATTTGTTGATCAAAGCAGGAAAGAAGAAGGATCCTGACCTCTCATTCACCCAACAAAGAAGAAGGATCCTAGGCCCAACCGTCACGGGCCTCAAGAAATAACCCGTGAATTTAATCGAGTCTTCCACATAATGAGTCACGTCCCTATTGATTGTGAGGCAATGAAATGTTCGATTTTTTTTTTTCTTTACTAGCTTTTTCATAAGACACATGCTTCTCATAAAAATTATTTATAATTTAATAATTAAAAATATCGATGCTTATTCATGGATTATTTATGATTTATCTAAGAAATACTTATGGATAATAATTTAATATAAAATTGCTATTTATTATACTCATGAATTTTGCATGCAATTGTCATTTTCTTGTACATATTATATGGTATTATCCGTTGTTGCCAGATCACCCTTCGATGGGTTGCTCTCTGGTGTAGAAAGGCATAGCTCATGGCAATTCTTGAACGGAGGCCTGCAAGTAAAATTCAAGCCGGGATATCAACGGGAACATTCCGATACTCAAGTTAGTGAGTGAAGGATGAAAAGAGCAACAGTCATTGGAGCTTAGAGTTTTAGCGACTGTGCTGGCACAATTGTTCTGAGTATGGATGTAAGCATACACACATATCTCATCAACTGTCCCTTTTATCCATTTATAGCATTGCGAGGGGTGACGAGAAGCCGTCAGCAAGGTGGTTCTGATAAAAATAGTGGGCACTGACGGTTATTAGGATCCTGTCTTTTGAGATCTCTTCTTTCGGTATCTTTTTTTGTTGAAGGCACTGACACAGGAGGGATGCAGCCTGACGAATTCCTCCACCTCAACCGTCACTATGGCTGTCATAGCATGCATCGGGGAGGGCAATTTGTAGTGTAGTTAGGAGCTCTCCAGTACATCGATGCCAAAGATCGGAAGGAGGAGGTCCTCCCAAGAGTCATGAGAAGTGATCCGCCCGAGAATTCTCTTGATTGGGAAGCAACCCAACCATAGAGGGGTGCGGATGTAATTGTGAGTCGAGCCCAAGGGATATAATATCGAGCTAACCGTTTGACAGTTGGTGGGATCATGCTCTGGATGGTTCCATGACTAGTTATCGGAGGAGTCGGGGGTGATGACCGGTGTCAAGCACCTTCTGAGCCTTCCAAGAGGTTCTATCATCCCAATTTGTGGTCCAGAGGGCATCTCAGAGCCGAGGGATAATTGATACAACACTAGCAATGCAAATTAAGTAAAAACCAATAAAAAATAAAATAAATATGGATTATCGAATTATATTAAATATAATAAATAAATTTAAAATATAATATTAGTAAATTAAAAAAAGAAGATAGAGGTAAGTTGCATATCTCATAAATAGTGAACTATATAAAAGTATAAATTTTAGTTCTTACATATCTTGCAAATAAATATAAATAAAATAGACATATTAAGTATATTAAAATATTAAGAATGCATAAAAATAAAATAAAAATAAAATAAGAAAGAGTTTTTTGAAATAAACATGAAATTTATGAATCATGATCCAAATTTAATTATTTGCAGCAATAAAATCTCATCATTTGGATAATAAATATGGATTAATTACCATGTCATCATATTTTCTATAAATGTAAATTTATTGAACTTAAAAACCAAATAATATTTTTAAAATAAAAATAAAATAATATTTGATTTATATCATTATCATATCTATTGCCGTCAAGATCGCCGTGGCCCGTAGCTATCAGGGCGTCGGACTGCCGGCCGTTTTCCCTGAAGCTCCTCGGGACCTGTAAGGAAAAAACGTTAGAGGCCCGAGCCGGAGATTCCGACGGGGGCACTCCAATGGTCAAGTCAGTGACGATCCAGGAGAATAGATCCTCCTGGTCGAGCCCCTCTTGATGGACTCCATGCAAGGAGGAGTGAATGTGGTGTATATAGAATCGAGAGCGGGTTGGGAGAAGTGATGGCCGAGGTGGAAGGATCCTCTTGTGTGTCCTTATCTCCTCTACCCTTGCTCGAATTCTCTTTTTTTCTGGTGCCTAGCCCTGATTGAGCTTGCACTAGTATTCCTTGATTTTGTTTTTGCATACCTCTCCTCTCTGGGAGTGTCGAACGTTCTTTGTAGCTAAAGTGACCGTTGGGTGCATGCCTCGGGACCTTCGCTGGGCTGGCAAGCACATGCGGCGGTGTCCATGCCGTGGATGGGACGTGTTTCCTGACATGCGGTGGGGGAAGCTTCTATGCGCTCTAACATTCCTTCTAGCCACACCATTCCTAGCAAGGCCTCGATCGGGGAGCCGCCGCCCCCAGGATTCGTGCCCTTCGACTGGCCTCCTTTTCTGGTGGTACGGGTGGTTGGTGGAGGGCATGGCATCTTGGTCAGGGGACTTCCTTCCCTTCTCTTCTAGCATAAGTGGCTATCGCAGGCAGTTATTGCAGCATGGCGGGCATTGCTTCGCGACCCTCGGGAGGCTCGCAAGCGTCCTGAGAGGGAAGGCGCCGCTTCCCTGAGGATTGGCACCCTGGCCGAGGTGGTGACCGAGTTGGAGAGCATAGCTAAGTTCCATTGGGCTCGACCTCGAAGAGGGCTGAGCTCGACTCCGGACCGCGGGGCTCGACCTCCAAGGGATCCCACGTGACGGAGGAGGGCTGAGCTCGACTCCGTACCACGGGGCTCGACCTCGAAGGGACCCCACAAGACGGAGAAGGGCTGAGCTCGACTCCGGACTGCGGGGCTCAAACTCGGGAGGCCTGACCTAGCGAAGGAGGCGGCGCGCGACCCCAACGAGAGGGCCCGACCTCGAAGGGGCTCCACGTGGCGGAGGAGGGCTGAGCTTGACTCCGAACTGTGGTACCCGGCGTCGGGAGGCTCGATTTGGGAAGGTCACTCTGCTCCGGCCTAGGCATCCCTGGCCTCGCAGGGGCCGACCTGGCGGAGGACGATGCTCGATCTCGGCAAGCGGCTCCGGCATTCTAAGGGAGCTCAGTCCGGCAAGGGAGCTCGGGAGGAAACATCCATCATGGCAGCATACTTTGACATGGCATCCAACAGGTGTCCCATGTCAGCACTCCTGCCACATCATTTGCCCCCCACTCCCGAGGCCAGTTGGCACGCGTCGCTCGGGGCGAAGGAAGTAATTGCGGTGCTGATGTGGAAAGGTGAGGATCCAGCGCAATAATGATCGCAATCGACGGTGCCTCGCGAGGCGGATCACCGAGCCAGTGCGGTGGCACCACATGGCCACATCCGAGGAGTAATTATGGCGGGTGTGGAATTCAAAGTGGCTGTAGTTGGAATGAGGCATTTGTCCCGTTGATCGATGACACGTGGCGGGCATCCCTTGGCGGGGGAGCCAGAACGGTACGGTCGGGCGCCGGTCACTTCGAAAAGAAAGGTAGGTTTTCCATAACTCACCTTCTTTCAAATTTTTCGCGCCCGTAGTCATACCGAAGTTTTCCTTCCATCCCCTCCGGCCGTTCGAGTGGTCTCACCAAGCTTCCAGTAGGTTAGCTTTCTCCCTTCTCATGTCGGCCGAATAGGGGTTTCCTTATGTTCTCTTCCACCCGGTCCTTCTTCCTTCATGGCCCGTTTCAGTCCGGATTTCTGTCCCTCTTGCCAAGCCGAGGCCGAGCCTTCTAGGCCGAGATCTCCTTCTTCCTCTGACGAGGAAGGGGATGCGGCGCGCTATGAATTTAGCAGAAGGCCTGCACCTTGAGGGATATCGATTAGGGAACCTGGTTCTTCTCCTCCACCTCGTCCCCTTCTTCCTTCTGTCCCTGCTTCTAAACCTCCTCGGTCGTCAGGTCCCGGGAGGATTGCTTCTGCAATCACCGCCATGGAGCTCGTGACCATCCGGGATAATTATGGCATCCCGAACTCCATTCGACTTTCGGTCCCTCATCCGGGGGAGTGGGTCACTTCCAGCGGCCCCCGCCGTATAGCCTTCTACGAGGAGACCTTCACTAGGGGCCTCCGATTCTCATTCCATCCATTCTTCCTTTCTGTTTTGACTAACTACCACCTTGTTCCTGCCCAACTTGTCCCGAACGTTGTCAGAACGATCTTTTGTTTCATCGTTCCGTGCCACTTCTATGGGATAGTCGCATGTTTCTCTCTGTTCAGGGCGTTCTTTATCCTGAAGCGCCACCCCTTCGAGGAGGGGTGGTGGTCTCTTTCCTCCCACCCCAGGGGCATTAGGTTTGAGCTTCCCTCTTCCATCAAGGGGTGGAAGAGTAGGTTTTTCTTTGCTTCGATCGAGGGGGTCGACTGGGCTTGGAGTGACCCAGATTGGTCCCCTAACCGGAACTATGCGGTCGAGGCAGCCGACCTGGAGGTGTATGAGCAGCTCCACTCCGCTGAGATCCCTTCGATCGAGGTCCTGCTGTCGGAGCAAAACCTTCATGAGGCCGGGATCGACTCGACGCGGGAGTCGGGTGAGTTCGGCTCGATTATCTTTTTCCCTCTCTCTCTTTTTCTTCTTCTCTTTTTTTTTTGCTTGGAGCTAATCACGTCTTTCTTGGTGCAGACATGAAATTCTTAATGGCCGAGCTGCTCTCCTTCTCCGAGGAGAGGAATCAGGCGGTGGAGGCCGGCGAGCCCGCTTCGAAGAGGGCTCGAGCGGACGATGGCGCGAGGCCGGTGCAGGCTGAGCTCGTCATGCCCGTGTTTGAGCGGAGGCGGAAGAGTGCAGCTGAGCCCATCCCGGAGCCTCCAAGGCAATGCGGTCCGACACCCCGAGTCCGAGATGGTGGCCCAGGCCAGATCGATTGCTGCTACTGCTGCGGTGGTGACCCCTCCTCCAGAGATCGTCAATGTCGAGGGGGACGGGGAGCCAGAAGGCACGAGGCTGGCGCCAGTGGCACGGTCCGAGCCGGTGCCGAGCTCGCAACCTGCACCGGAAGCTTCTCCCGCCATGGAAGAGTCTATGCCGGCGGTGGGCCAAAGGGACAGGGACTATCGCCGGGTCCCTTTCAGGTTAGGGCCCAACGTCTCCCTCATGAAGGACCCGAGTCTCGCCAAGCGGATGATGGATTTCTCCATTCAATCTTGCGATCGACGAGAGGGGAGCGGGAGACTCCTCGGCGACGTCATCAGCGCATCTTTTTCCAACCTTTATGCCGTGAGTTTCCTCTCGCTTTGCTTTGTCTCGCTTGACATCCCTTGCCGTTGCAGCTAACATGTTTTCTGATGCAGCAAGGTAGAGAGCTCGTCCTTATCCGGGACTACTGCCACAATTGGGCTAGGAGGGACAAAGAGCATCTGGCAGAGCTCGAGTCCTTGAGGGCCGAGCTGAGGCGGAAGAACGAGGAGGCCTGGGAAGCCACCTCGAAAGTTAAGAGCCTCATGGATGAGGCCGCCAACGCAGAACGACACAAGAGGGAGCTCAAGGGGGAGCTCGAGGTGAAGAGGACTCGACTGAAGGAGCTCCGAGCCGAGTTGAAGGCGGCGAGAGAGCGAGCCGCCTCTGCTGAGAAGAAGGCCGCGGCCGCTGAGTAAAGGGCCATAGAGGCAGAGGGGAAAGCCTCCGCCGTCGCCAGCTCGGTCGAGGCGACAGAGAGAGGAATGGCTGAGGTGGTCCGCCTGGCTGAACGAGCGGAGAAGAAGTCGACTGAAGCATCTCGTCAGGCGGAGACCGCGAGGAAGGAGGTCACCGAGGCGGTGGCCAATTTTAAGGCTTCCCCGGAGTACTTGGTTGACTTCAAGGAGGCGGCGACGGACTCCTTCTTCAAGGGGTTCGCCTACTGTCGATCCCAGTTGCACGGCATCATCTCAGACAAGCGGATGGCCGCGCTGCTACTCCCGGGCATGACCACCCCATCCCCGGCATGGGCCGCGGTGGAGGAGAGCGCTGCCACGGCCGGGCCCCTCCCGCGGCGGATTCGGCTGCATTGGCACGCGCTGAGCCGGCCCCCGGTGACAGCGGTTGAATCGGCTCCGAGGGCGGTGGCAGTTGAGGAAGTCCCCCCATCAGCGGTCGCCATGGATGGTGTCCCAGTAATAGAGGCTGAGGAAGGAGAAACCCAGTCGGGCGTCGTCCGGGGAAGGCGCCGGCTGAGTAGATTAGGACCCTTGAGCCTCTTGTAATCTTTTTTCTTTTTGTTGGTCCGGGTGGCCTGGCATGTCGGGGCCCGGAGGATAGTGTAATGTTTCGTATGACATAATAAAGAGCATTTTAGTCTAACTTCTCTCTTTCATCTCCCTCCTTCCCCTCTTCTCTCTCTTTTCTTTCGTCTTTTTCTTTTTCTTTTTTCTTTCTTCTTCTTCTTCTTTTTTTTTTTGGAATGAGCACGTAATGTGGGGAGAGCAGGGAGAAGGGCTCTACTTTGTCCAGGCTTAGGTCTTGGATGCTTGAGAGCCAAGTTTAAAGACTTGCATTCCGGAGGGCCAGCCCCTCGCCTTGAATATCTAAGAGCGGGGCTTAGGAATCGGATGTCTGGAAGCTAGACTTGAAGCTTTGGTGCCGGAGAGCTGGGCCCCGGGCTTGAATGCCTGAGAGCTGGGCTCATGTCTTGGATGCCTTGGAGCTAGGCTCGAGGCTTTGGTGCCGAGAGCTAGGCCCCGGGCTTGAATGCCTGAGAGCTGGGCTCAGGTCTTGGATTCCTTGGAGCTAGGCTCGAGGCTTTGGTGCCGGAGAGCTGGGTCACGGGCTTGAATGCCTGAGAGCTGGGCTCAGGTCTTGGATGCCTTGGAGCTAGGCTCGAGGCTTTGGCTGAAGAGCTGGGCTCCGGAGTTGATGTCTGGGAGCTGGGCTCGAAGACTTGTTTGGCCGGAGAGCTGGGCTCCGGAGTTGATGTCTTGGAGCTGGGATCGAAGACTTTTGGGCCGAAGAGCTGGGCTCCGGAGTTGATGTCTTGGAGCTGGGCTCGAAGACTTGTTGGGTCGGAGAGCTGGGCTCCGGAGTTGATGTCTTGGAGCTGGGCTCGAAGACTTGTTTGGCCGAAGAGCTGGGCTCCGGAGACTTGTTTGACCGGAGAGCTGGGCTCCGGAGTTGACGTCTTGGAACTGGGCTCGAAGACTCGTTTGGCCAGAGAGCTGGGCTCCGGAGTTGATGTCTTGGAGCTGGGCTCGAAGACTTATTTGGCCAGAGAGCTAGGCTCCGGAGTTGACGTCTTAGAGCTGGGCTCGAAGACTTGTTTGGCTGGAGAGCTAGGCTCCAGAGACTGGTTTGACCAGAGAGTTGGGCTCCGGAGTTGACGTCTTGGAGTTGGGCTCGAAGACTCATTCTGCCAGAGAGCTGGGCTCCGGAGACAGGTTTGATCGGAGAGCTGGGCTCCAGAGTTGACGTCTTGGAGCTGGGCTCGAAGACTTGTTTGGCCGGAGAGCTGGGCTTTGGAGTTGATGTCTTGGAGCTGGGCTCGAAGACTTGTTTGGCCGGAGAGCTGGGCTCCAGAGTTGATGTCTTGGAGCTGGGCTCGAAGACTTGTTTGGCCGAAGAGCTGGGCTCCGGAGTTAATGTCTTGGAGCTGGGCTCGCAGACTTGTTTGGGATTTTCCTGCAAGGCAAATAGCTGCTCGTGCAAAAGAAGATCTTTATTATTACTAGAAGAGAGTCTTACATTATTGATAGTATCTTCTCAAGTTGCAGGCATTCCATGTCCGAGGGAACCTGACGCCGTCAAGATCTTCGAGGTAATAAGCCCTGTGTGAGAGGACCTCAACCACTTTGTAGGGGCCTTCCCAGTTCGGGAAGAGTTTGCCACACTCCCAAGACTGGGATACTTCAGCTCGGCGCAGCACCAAGTCGCCAGGCCTGAAGACCTTCGACTTTACATGCGCGTTATAGTACCGGGCCACCCGTTGCCAGAATGCCACCATTCGGAGCCGTGCTTTGTCCCTTATTTCTTCGAGGATATCCAGAGGTGCGCTGAATTCCATGCCTCATCGTACTGCTGCACCCATAGCATGGGTATGCCGAGCTCAACCGGGATGACTGCCTTGGTGCCGAAGACAAGGTTGAAGGATGTCTCGCTGGTCGCCATTCTAGACATCATGTGGTAGGCCCACAGGACACTTGGGAGCTCCTCCGTCCATCTGCCCTTGGCTTGATCCAGCCGGGTTCTGAGCCCCTGGAGGATGGTCCGATTTGTTACTTCGGCCTCCTTGTTTGTTTGTGGATGGGCTACCAAGGTGAAGCAGTGTTGGATGCCGTGCTCGGTGCAGAACCTTTCAAACTCCCGGTTGTCAAATTGTCATCCATTGTCGGTGATGATGCAGTGGGGGAGTCCGAAACGGTAGATAATCGACTTCCAGAAGAACTGGCGGACATTGGCTTTAGTTTCCTAGCTAGCGGTTCCGCTTCGATCCACTTGGTGAAGTAGTCGATCGCCACTAGCAGGAACCGTCGCTGTCAAAGCGCGGGGGGGACCGGCCTTAGGATGTCCATCCCCTACTGAGCAAAAAGCCAAGGGGAAGAAAGCTGGAAGATCGGCGCCGCGGCTGGCACTGTATGTTGGCATGGCGCAGGCACTTGTCGCACCTTTTAACGAGGTCGGTGGTGTCCTCCCTCATGGTCTCCCAGAAATATTCCTGGCGAAGAGCTTTGTAAGCCAGTGTTCTCCCTCCTATATTGTTCCCACAGAGGCCTTCATGGATCTAACGGAGTACAAAGGTTGCCTCCGTGGGCCTGAGGCATTTCAGGAGCGGGTAGGAGTAAGACCGACGGTAGAGCTGGCCTTCCATGAGGATGAACCGGGAGGCCTTCTTCTTGATGAGGCCGGCTTCCATGCGGTCCTCCGGCAGGATGCCATCGGTGATGTATTTGACGTACCTGTCCATCCAGCTCGGCTCGGGGGCAACTTGGTACACCTCCTCTGGGCTTTCATGGCCTGAACTATCGAGGTACGTGATATAAGCGCGCCCTAGTGACGAGTCTGGTAGAGTCGTAAACCTTGACAGTGCGTTCGCGCGTGCGTTCTCTCCCCGGGGGATGTGGGAGACGCTGAAGCGTCGGAAGCCTGCCGTGCTGGAGCGGACTTGATCCAGGATTTCATCATCTGGGGGTCTCTGGCCTTATATTTTCCGGAGACTTATCCAGCAACCAATTGGGAGTCGGTAAAAACTTTCAAGTTTTGGACGCCCAGCTCGTGGGAAACTTTTAGACCCGCGAGAAGTGCCTCATACTCCGCTTGGTTGTTTGTAGCGGTGAACCTGAAGCGGAGGGCACACTCTGCGACCACCCCATCGCTATTGACGAGGATGAGGCTTGCTCCGCTCCCGCCGGAGTTGGATGCGCCGTCTACATGAAGGATCCAGGGCTCCTCCCCTGATTTGAGCCTCGCTTAGTGCTCCTTCATTGTATGCTCTGGCTCCTCAGCAAGCCCGATGCATTCAACCACGAAGTCGGCTAAGACTTGGGCCTTATGCGAAGACCTTGATCGATATGCTATGTCGAACTCGCTGAGCAGCAGGGACCACTTGGCCAGCCTCTCAGAGGTCTCGGGATGGTAAAGTATGGTCCGTAGCGGCTGATCCGTCACGACCATGTAGGGTGCGCTTGGAAATAGGGCATGAGGTGCTTAGCAGACATTATTAGTATAAAAATGAGTTTCTCAGAGCGAGTATACCTGATCTCCGCATCATGGAGAATTTTGATGGTATAGTACAGCGGCTTCTGGGATCCGTCCTCGTCTGCGTGGATGAGAACCGAGCTGACGGCTCCAGGTGTGACCGCTAAGTAAAGTAGAAGCTCCTCCCCCTCTTGCGGTCTGGATAGCAGTGGGGGGAGGCTTGGAATTCCTTCAGCTCCTCAAAGGCTGTCCTGCACTCTTCCGTCTAAGTGAGGTCGTGCAACTTATGCAGCGCTTTGAAGAAGGGGAGACAACGATCAGCTGACCTCGAGATGAATCGGCTCAGGGCCGCAATCCGCCCCATCAGGCGTTGGACTTGCTTCTTGGATATAGGGTGTTCCATGTCGATGATTGCTCGGACCTTCTCCGGGTTGGCTTCGATCTCCCTCTGAGTGACTATAAAGCCAAGGAACTTTCCCGCCGCCACCCCGAAGGCGTACTTTGCCAGGTTCAGCTTTATTCGGTGCTCTCAGAGATTGTGGAAGGCTTCAGCGAGGTCGGCGATGTGGTCCGAGCTTGGCTTGCTCATGACGAGCATGTCATCGACATAGACCTGCATGTTCCGGCCGATCTTGTTCTGGAAGACCCTGTTGACCAGACGATGGTACGTGGCCCAGCATTCTTTAGATCGAAGGGCATCATTCTATAGCAACAGGTCCCTCGGTCGGTGATGAAGGCGGTGTGTTCCTCATCCTCCGGGTGCATCCATAGCTAGTTGTACCCGGAGAATGCGTCCATGAATGAAAGTAGGCGATGCCCCGAGGTGGCATCTACCAATTGGTTAATCCTTGAGAAGGGGAAGCTATCCTTCGGGCACACCCTATTAAGGTCGGTGTAGTCCACACAGATCCTTCATTTACCATTGTTCTTCTTCACCATCACCACATTCGCCAGCCCGCTTGGATACTGCACCTCTCGAATGAAATCGACGGCGAGGAGTTTGTCTACCTCCTCGTTGATGGTCGCCTGCCTCTCCGGGATGAAGCTCCTCCTTTTCTGCCGGACTGGCTTATACCTCGGATCAATGCTCAGCTTCTGAGTGATGACGCCGGGTGGGATGCACGGCATGTCTGCCGCCGTCCAGGTGAACACATCCGCATTTGCCCGCAGGAATTCCAGCAATTGGGCCCTCTCATCGTCGGGTAGCTGGGCCCCGATTTGCACCGTCCTCGTCCGGTCGAATCCAAGCGGGTAAAACAACAGGCATTCGACCGGGCCTCCCTTGGGGTCTTGAGCCCTTTGGTCGAGATCGTCCGCTCCGTGGCCGACCGTGGGGGCATCGACCCTAGGGAGGGTTTGGAAACAATGCTGCACCAGCTGGGGTGCTCCCCTCATTTCCCCGATGCCATAAAGGGTTGGGAACTGTGCAAGCAGCCTCCTGGTGGAGACGATGGCATCGATCAGATTGAGCCCGGATCGGCCCAGGATCACGTTGTAGGCTGAAGGAAGCCTGACAACCGTGAAAGTCATCATGATAGTGCTCTGCCGAGGTGGGGTCCCGGCAGTGACCGTGAGAGTGATTTCCCCTTCCACCCTTACGGAATCACCCGTGAATTCAACGAAGGGAGTGTACACAGGTCTGAGTTGGGTGGAAGAAAGGTTCATCCTGGAGAAGGCATCATAGAAAATCACATCCGTTGAACTTCCAGTATCAATCATGATGTGCTTTACATGATGCTTCGTGATCGTTATCTCGATGACCACGGTATCATTATTTATATATTTTCTCCCATCTACCCCCTCCCTTATAAAGGGGAGTACATTTTCATAATGCCCTACCCCCCGGGCCTTCTTGGATGCGTGCTCGGCTCCCCAGCATATCATCCCTACCGGCTTCTCGGTAAGGCGGTTGTCGACTGCCGAACTGGTGGGAGAGCGATGAGTGCTTGGGGTTCTACTTAAGGTCTGCCCCCCACAAACCTTTCAAGGTAGCCCCTCTTGATGAGCTCTTCGATTTTCCACTTGATATTGCGGCATTCCTCGGTGTCGTGGCCATGGTCTCGGTGGAAGTGGCAGTACTTCATCTTGTCCCGGCCAGAGGACGGCTTCATTGGAGGCGCGTGCCTCAGATATTTCTCGCCCTCAATCTCCACGAGGATTTTTGTCCTTGGGATGAGGAGGACCTCAGGGATGGGAGCGCCTCTCAGCCGCGGTCCTTGCCGAGGGTTCAAAGCAGGCGGTCCCGGCTTCCGTGCTCCAGACATTTTGATAGTGGTTGGCTTCTTCGGCGGCTTTCCGTCGAGCTCTCACCTTGTACGATCCACCTCCTCGGCACGGATGTACTTCTGAGCCCGGAGGAGGAGCTCGGAGTAGGTCTTCGGGAGCTTCTTGTCAAGCGAGTAGGTCAAGCGGGAGGTCCTGAGCCCTCGCTTTAGGGCTAGCATGGCAATCGGCTCTTCAAGATTATAGATCTCTAACATGGTAGCCTTGAAGCGGGCCACGTAGTCTCGTAGTGGCTCGCGATCTTGCTACCTGATGGAGAAGAGGATGTCCATCTCTCGTGGCATCTTCCGACAAGCATCGAAGTGGGCCACGAACTTCTACCCTAGCTGGGCGAAAAAGTTGATGCTTTTCGGTTCCAGGCGGGTGAACCACACCCGGGCCGCCTTCCGGAGAGTAGCAGGAAAGGCGATGCAAAGAAGTGCGTCGGTGGCCCCCTGGACCCTCATGAGGGCCCGGTAGCTTTCCAGGTGGTCCAGGGGGTCTGTGGTCCCATCGTAAGGATCCACCTGCGGCATGCGGAACTGACGCGAGATCGGCTCCCTTTGGATCTCTTGGGAGAATAGGGGGCTGGTGTCGTAGCCCGCTGGCTCGCTAGCGGAGCCCGGTAGGTTGGCAAACCAGCGGGATAACTCCGCCAACTTGTGGTCATACTCCTCCAGGCGCTTCTCCGCCATGCGCCTGGCGGCATCATCGGTAGACCCCTCCGCCGACGAGGACGGAGAAGGTGACATGGGTGTTTGGCACCCATGGCGGGGGGTCTTGCTCTTTTTGCCTTGGCGGGGTCTAGATGCCCCCCGTCCGGGGTTCGGCGAGCGGCTCTCCCCGTCGGCAGACCCGGCTCGTTGTCTTTTTGTCGGAGTTTGATGGCTACCCCGGTTGTCAGTAATGGCCCACGGCTGCGAAGGCCTCCCATGGAAGGAACGCAGGCTATCACGGGGAGCCGCAGCGTGGGCCGCGGGGGTTCCGGCTGCTGGTGAGTTGCCAAGGACCAGTGCTGGTGCTGAAGCTAGCGCACCGTTGAAGTAAGGATTTGCACCTGTTGGGTGAGTGCAGCCAGCTGAGATTCCGGCAGAGGTGGTTTAGCGGGAGCTGGTGGATCCACCTCCCGGTTGTGTGGGTTTCCCCGGGAGGGGGAGTCTCCCGCACGACTGGTGGAGGCCTCCCTCGCCCTCATCGTCACCATCCTTCCATCAAATTGCTTACAGAGGGACCGGTCTTTTGGGTTAAGAAAGGTCCTTCCGACAGTTAGCCTCCCCGTCCCCCTTCCTGGCGCGTCAATCTGTTGCCGCCAAGATCGCCGTGGCCCGTAGCTATCGGGGTCGTCGGACTGCGAGCCGTTTTCCATGGAGCTCCTCGGGACCTGCAAGGAAAAAACGTTAGAGGCCCGGGCCGGAGATTCCGGCGGGAGCACTCCGACGATCAAGTCAGTGATGATCCAGGAAACAGATCCTCCTGGTCGAGCCCCTTTTGATGGACTCCATGCAAGGAGGAGTGAATGTGGTGTGTATAGAATCGAGAGCGGGTTGGGAGAAGCGATGGCCGAGGTGGAAGGATCCTCTTGTGTGTCCTTGTCTCCTCTACCCTTGCTCGGATTCTCTTTTTTTCTGGTGCCTTGCCCTGGTTGAGCTTGCATTAGTATTCCTTGATATTGCTTTTGCATACCTCTCCCCTCTGGGGGTGTCGAACGTTTTTTGTAGCCAAGGTGATCGTTAGGCGCATGCCTCGAGACTTTCGTTGGGCTGGCAAGCGCATGCGGTAGTGTCCGTGCCATGGATGGGACGTGTCTCCTGACATGCGATAGGGGAAGCTTCTATGCACTCTGACATTCCTTCTAGCCGTACCATCCCTGGCAGGGCCTCGATCGGGGGGCCGCTGCCCCCGGGATTCGTGCCCTTCGACTGGCCTCCTTTCCTGGTGGTATGGGCGGTTAGTGGAGGGCATAGCGTCTTAGTAAGGGAACTTCCTTCCCTTCTCTTATAGCGTAAGTGGCCGTGGCAAGCAGTTATTGCAGCAGGCGGGCATTGCTTCGTGGCCCTCGGGAGGCTCGACCTCGAAGGGGCCCCACGTGATGGAGGAGGGCGGAGCTCGACTCCGGACTGCAGGGCTCGACCTCAAAGGGACCCCACGTGACGGAGGAGGGCCGAGCTCGACTCCGGACTGCGGGGCTCGAACTCGGGAGGCTTGACTTGGCGAAGGAGGGTGGTGCGCGACCCCAACGGGAGGGCCCGACCACGAAAGGGTTCCACGTGGTGGAGGAGGGCCGAGCTCGACTCCGAATCGCGGTACCCGGCTTCGGGGGGCCTGATCTAAGGAGGTCGCTCTACTCCGGCCTAGGCGTCCCCGGCCTCGCGGGAACCGACCTAGCGGAGGACGGTGCTCGATCTCGGTAGGCGACTCCGGCGTTCTAAGGAGCTCAGCTCGACGAGGGAACTCGGGAGAAAACATCCACCATGGCAGCATACTTTGACATGGCATCCGACAAGTATCCCACGTCAGCACTCCTGCCATATCAATATCTATTATATATAACTAAATTAGTACTATTTGAATTTAATAACTACCAAATATCAAATTTTGTAATCCATTTTTTTTCTCAAAATTATATCTTCTATATGATAATGAAATACAATATATAAAAATTAATTAATATAAGTTTGTATTTAAAATAGTTAAATCTCTTTTAACTGAAACAAGATAATCAGGCAAATGACTTCATGTCTCCATCCTATCTAGTTTGCAAAATACAAAAATTTTATTTTGGACAGCGAGGATGATAGTTCATCTTCTAAAAAAAATTCTCTGTAAAAAATTTTAAAATCCCAATAACTTTAATTTTTTATTTTAAATTATATCTAATATTAAAATTATTATATTTCATGCAGGGTACTGTCCAATATCTAGATTCCTGGTACAAATAGTGCACCTTTATTTTTCGAAAGCATGACAGGATATAAAATATTTTTTTATTTATCAAAGGAAAAGAAAAAACTTATTCTAATAAAAAAAAGAAAAAGTTTACCTCTCATATATTTTAGTATGTTTATTCCGCAAATCCATTAGCTTGTGGAAAGAGGTGGGACAGCTTGCACAAAATGATGGTAGTTTTTTTTTTTTTTTTTTGTGCGACACCAAGATTGGTTCTAAATCATAGTGCCTCATAGACTAATATTTGTGACAGCTCATGGTGAGCTTTCTCATCATGATTCGCTCATGAATCGATCTCCGGCGAGAGACGGCCAGAAAGTCATGCGTTATTTATGGCGGCAGACAGCCCCACATGTTGTCCTTCCCTTTTATTTTCCTCGTCCATCCGCGATCTGACGTGGTGGTTTGTAGTCGGCACGATTTGCTGTCTGATGTTCCCCACGAAATTAATCCCAGTCACAGTGCATCGAATTACTTTTTTTTTTTTTTTTTTTTTTTTTTTTTTTTTTTTTTTTCTGGCAGTCCACCTGCTCCTTCTTCTTGCTTCTACCATAGTTTGCTGTAAAATAATCTCGTGAACATGATGGTAGCCTGACATGAATCTTGTTTCTTTTTTCCTTCCATCTGCATCGCAACTAAAAACTTTTTTTTTTTATTAAATCTATTTTTTTTGTAAAAAAAAAAAAAAAATCTTGGAGACGTGATCATTTCCAGACGGTCCTCCAACTCCAATCATGAAATATTGGATACAAACGTATATTAATTTGATACAAAACGCATATTAATTTTTTCGCAGCCGTTCCCGACATTTTTTTTATTTTATTTCTGAACTTTTCATCGAAATATGTCCAAAACGAGACTCGAACTCTTGTCAGCTGATTGTAAGGAAAGTCTCACAACCAGCTGTGCTACGCGCCAGTGGTTCGTTAAATCTAGTTAGACCACCTGCGTAGTCCTACTCAAAATCGATTTCTTCTTTATGTATTTTGAATATTATATAACAACATATCAGGTTTGGAGTGGATCATCCAAAATCTATATCCATCATATTAAATTTTTTTTTATCCTATATCCATCCCATATCATCTCGGACGAATCAGGTCGGATATAAAAAAATTATATTTGGATCGGATTGAATCGGATCGGATATACCCGATCTTATAAAATTTAGTTTACTTGAAACCTAAATGGATTGAATCAGGTCGGATATATTCACCATATATCTAATTTATTTAAATATTTTATAAATATAATTTTTTTAATATATAAATATATTAAATTTGGATCGTGATGTACTATTATCGTATCCGATTCGAAATTGAGCCGGATCTTTTTTATAATCCATATCCATAGATGAATCAAATTATACCCGTTCAGGATCGGGTTGGATCGATATTTACGGAGTCGATAAAAATGACCATTTCTAACTACTAATAGCTAATGCTGTTATCATTCCTGGCTGTATTTCTGAGAAATAGTTTAAAATATAATGCGGCATCGAGACGGATAAAAAAATAACCGCTTTAATATACGATATAGAGTAGGCATCATTTTTTATTTTATTATAATATTTTATTATTTTATTATTTTTTATAAAAAATAGAAGATATTTAGGAATAGAAAATTTGACGAGGGACCGGCGAGGATGGTACGATCAGCATTTAATTTAAATATCCGAGAGAAGGAATTATAAAAAAAATTACATTTTTTTTTTCTTATAAACTTGGTTCAGGTGAAAAATTTAGCATTATATAATGAAACAAGAATAACTTTTTGTGGAGGGATTGGCATCCATATATATAATTATCAGGATATGGTACTCACACATATCAATAATTAATTTTAATTTTTAAAAATTATAATTTCTTTAGCTAAAAAGTCTTCCTCGAAAACTAGCATTTGTTATTAAACAACCTCTCAAAAAAGTAATACGAGGCACGGATTCAGGTCGATGCTGTCGTGATATATATATTTTTTTCCGCATTGACCAGACCCTGGGCACGCTGGCCGTTGGCAGTCATGGTCGCCACCAAATTATCGTGCCCCGTTAGTTGGCTTGCCTCTTAAGCTACCTGAGACCGTGGCCATGTGAAGCCGACGCGATCCAGCTCAGAAGTTCAACTTCTGAAGCAATACGAAAATGCTTCGGTTCTGCTTTTTTTTTTTTTTATAAAAAAAAAAAACGAATCGCAATTATTCACGGATTCTATGGTCCAGATGTAGTTCATCCGATCGAATCGAAAGCTTCTCCTTGCTCTCCTCGAAGAAGCTAAACCCACGATGAGACAGGGAGCGACACGTTGTCGTCCGCTTGGGCCTCGTCGCTCTCATCCCATGAGCGAGTGGAGGTGGTGGGTCCTCAACCCAACTGGACCCCGCTATTCGCTCCACGCCGCACGTTTAAATTTTCATTAATAGTCGGTAAAGCCTCGATCAGGCCGCCGGCTTCTCCGGGAAAAGGAAAATCTACCCCAAGTTCCTAAAACGCCCCGAGCAACGTTTCGCTGGGTTTACCAATCGTCCGGCCATACTTGGAGAGATCTGGGGGTAGTTTTGCAAAAGGACAACAAACGGTCACTGGATGTGGATCGCCAAGTGGTAAACGCCGCGTCAACGTCACGATGGGAACTTTTGATACTTTTTTTTTTTTTTGGCGATGACTCTTGATACTTCGTTCACAAAAAAAAAAAAAAAAAAAAAAAAAAAACTGTGGGTTTTCAACCTTGTGTAGAAACAGAATTTATATTTATCTAAGATAGATATCATTAATTGGTGTTCAGCTCCTCTGCCGTTTTCTCTTACGACGGCTAATAAAAATAACATAAAAAATAATGAATAAAAGCAATAAAAGCAACAGCTTTCTTGCGGGAGTTTATTTATGTATGTGCGTCCGTTTACCTGGCATTAGTTTTTCTTTTGCTGTTGATGAATATAATGTATCAATAGTTAATGAGAGCCTTTGCCTTTCCTGTCTGTCTCCTCGCCTTCTACAGCTCACCACCCCCACCATCACCGTCACCAACACCACTACCACTACTACCACTACCACTTTTTCCGTGGCCCTCACCCCTCGCGGTTTCTTCAGCTTCCTCTTATAGTGTTCTTGTTCGTCCTTTGCGCCCCGTCTCCCTTCCTCTCTTTCTTCAGTTTCTTGTGGCTCGCACGCAACTTTAATGGTAGCCGTACCACCACCGCCACCGTGATTCATCCCTTCCCCTCTCTTTATATGTATATATATCTATCTCGCTCGTCCTCCAATCTGTCATTCCATAACTACGTACATAAATAGAGAAGAAGAAGAGAGAGAAAGAAAGAGGAAGCGATGTTCGACAACCTGCTCGGCCGGAAATTTTCCAATAAATGGTGATCTTTCTTGCGTCTTCATCATCTTCTTCTTCTTCAATTTTTGACAGTTTTCTGGTTATTATTGATTTAAGATTGTTAAATGGCTGGCAGCAAGCACCCGATAAAGTGCATAAATTCGCGGATATCGGTTATCAGGAACAAGAAGAGGGCGATGGTGAGGTTCCTCAAGAAGGATGTGGCCGATCTCCTCGCCAGATCCTGCGACGACAACGCCTACGGCCGGGTTGGGTCTCCTTGCTCTTAATCTTTCTGGCCTCTCCCTCTTCCTTCTACGTAATTGAGGTGAAATTAATGTAGACTATGGATTTCCTTGGTTCGAGAAATAAAGATGCTCGAAATGGAGCTATAATAATAACAATAATAATAATAGCAATAATAGAGGTTAAAAGCGGGCGTTTAGATTATAGTCGATTTCTGGCCTTCAATCAGCTAAGATATGATGCAAGTTCTCTTTTTTGATGAGATTTCTTGCCCTCTCCTTTCCCACATTTTAATTTCCGCTTCTCTGTGTCTTTTCTGACGAGAATTTATAGCTCTGCTCCATTTTCGATTGATCTACCCTCGTTGTGATTTTTAAATCACAAACAAACGAAAAACATTTCAGAGGTATCATCTTAGAACGGTCTGTGTTTTTTTTTTTTTTTTCTATTGAATGTCTTTGCCTTTGAGCAGAAGTAAAATAGAACGTTATAATTTGCGCGATTTTCTGCAATCAGGTATCATGGTAAAAAAAGCTAGGCCGTATGCTGTTTGAATTTCGAAATCGATTCATTTATGAAATTGTTTTGTAATCTGACATCGCAGTACATAAAAGACGCTTGTGGGGTTGCTTGCAGGATGATTTAGCAGTACATGTACTATTTTTACACTGGCTTATTAATTTTTACCCAAATTCTTTACCTGTTCCACCAGTGTCTGTCTCAAGATCGTGTAAGATTCCGGTAGGTTTAGAGTGGCTTGTCTTGGATACCAACGAAGGCCACGTTGCTGAAGCTGATGGAAATGACTTCCAACTTGGGAAATCATAAGTTTGCTTTTTGACTTTTAGACGCATATGGCTGAGTTTTCCACTAAGGTAGCTCATCCGACCCACCAATTGGACTTGTAGGTTCGATGGTAGTTGCCTCTCTTTCCCAAACTTGTGCTGGTCCACACAGAGAGAGACAGAGAATTTTAATTTTAATTTGTTCTTGCATGACTTGATTTCACGAGGTCAAAATATGGATTTATTTCTTAAGATTGACATAAACATAAAAGATTTTTTTTAAAAAAAAAAAATTCAAGCTGTATGATTGATTGCTTTTGGCTCCGCTACTCTTTGCATTATGGGCATATTGAAAATGACTTCATTACATTTTCTTCCTCCATTTCTTCTTATAGCTAGCGGTTTCATATGTTTTTATAACTTATGGATCTACTTTTCTTTAACAGATTGATGCTCTGATTGTGGAAATAAATCACACATATTGCTATGATATGATTGAGCAATGCTGCGAAAGTATCTTAAAGCAGCTTCCAACCTTACAAAAAGAGAGGTATTGATGGTTTTACTAGCTTCAGTTAGGACAAAATAATTGTTCATTTCTAGGATTGATTTTTCGGTCAAGCTACTTCTTGCTTCCAGCTTTTTGCTATTGCTAACATTGAACTTTGCATATTTTGATACGCTTGTTGGTTAAACATAATCTATGACATTATGATAGAAATTCCAGCCTACCTGTCTCACTCAATGGGCTGATTATAGAAATCTTTAAATTGGTTATTCCTACAAATGCACCAGAGGATCATGATTGATATTTTCTTGCAACCTTTCTAGCAAGCTTATGCCCCACATTCTAAGTGTTATCTAACTACACTACTTAAAAGTAGTTTGTAATCATCTCAGGATGGTAGAGTGTTAGGTTCAGTAGAGTCATTTGTAAGTTGTGTTGGTGGCAAAAACGATCTTAGGGTCAGAGAATGAGAAGAACTACATGCAGGAAGATTTTCCTCCCGCTTTCTAGAGAGAAGCCTTAAAGGATGGTAAGATGAACAAAGAGGAAAGATAATGGGATGGGGATGAGCATATCCCAAAGGGCTAGATGTACTAGATGGTAAGGGGGAATGCTATTGGCTGAATAAGTAGAATTGTAATGTTTCGTTATGGCAATTAGGACAAATATTTAGGTTTGAAGTATCATAAATTAATTAGAATTTTTTTACTGTTTGCAGGTGACTATCGTTATGGCAATTAGGACAAATATTTAGGTTTGAAGTATCATAAATTAATTAGAATTTTTTTACTGTTTGCAGGTGACTAGACTAAGTTGAGTGATTGAGTTATCTGTTTATCTTATGTCAAAATATTGGGAATTCTTCTAGCTAACCATTTGATTGAACAGAGTTTTGAGAAAATTGAGCTTCTTGAAGTCCAGTCAATTCGGAGAGAATTGTAAAACCATGAAACTAAGAGTCGATTAGGTTTTGACATCTTTTGTTATCGATAAACTTGTTTAATTTATTGAGTTTGAAGTTCATCTTATTCTTATCCACTTTAACAATATATGTATGTTCTGCAAGAAGATCTTAGGTTTTTTGCAGTACAATTTTGTGGGGGTGGAAAGAAAAATAATTAGTAGACAATTTCATAGCTGGAAGTCGTAAGTGGCTCAACCAGTGAAACAGAACATGAAGGAATTTTAAAAATGTATGATTGCGATTTATAACCAGAAAAGAAACGAGAATACAAATGTCATGTTTATCAAAAGACTAGCCTAGCTCTTTTTATTAATTTTAACTCACTCCCTTGTGTTTATCATTAGACCTCAATCCTTTCTCATCAATATAGCACCAATGTTACAACTTTGCCTCCATGTTTTGCATGGTCAGTTGGTAAGCCTTGTGGGATGGAGTTATCTTTTGGTGGTGGTGTTGGAAAGGTTTGCATAAAAGCAATACAGAGGATGTGGTAATGGTGCCATGCTGTGTTCTCAAAGATGATGGGGTAAGGATGGCAACGACAATGGAAAGGTGCATTGAGGTAAGGATAGTGTGAGGGTGGGTTGTTGATAGTGGTGATTTGGCAGTTGTTTCAGCAATGGAGTGTAATGAGCTGTGTTTTTGGAGGGCAGCACAACAGTGAGGGTAGGATAGCAAAGGGTGACCATGATGCTAGTTAATAGTGTCATGGTAGTGATTGTCAAAATGAGGGTGGGTCCGGGGAATATTGGTGGTGATTTGGACCATGATAACCACAGCAATGACCTATATTGGTGGAGGGCAGCACAACTGTGAAGGTAGGATAGCAAAAGTCATTGAAGGGTGGGATGGTTAGAAGAGGTCTAAACACAACAGTTAGTCAAGTTGTAGAAATTTTGTGATCTGATTTTTGTTGACTCAATCTTTTGGCCGGAGGGTTATATGTTCATAAAATATTCAGTCAGAAGGTTTTCTATCAATTATGATCTCTCAAGTGTTCCAGGAGCTTATATATAAAGGCAGCTTTTGAAAATGAAAGGAAGCAATAGCTCTACTGTCAGATGGCTTTGTTATTAGCTTACAACAAGACCTCAAAAAGGTTAAATTGCCAGGAAGGGGTCAATAATGTTATCAGGCCTAAACAACCCTGCATTCCGGGCCGTTCACATGAAGGTGTAAATGAGTTGAGAATGTCTCAAGATAAGAATTGAGTAACAAAGTGCAATTAGGGAATGGTAACTTGAAGATCTGACATATATACTGCATGCATGTATTTATTTAGTTTCGTTTTCCAGGTATGGAAGTAGTAGATGGATAGGGTTTTAGATTTAGAATGAAAAACAAAGGGTCGTGTCTTTGACACTTTTGATTAGTTGATACTGATGTGGTTTAGTCCTTTCTCATTTTCAAGGAATTAGAAAGTTCCTAAGCCTTTGAACAGTTGAACTCTTAATAATATTACTCCAAAATATTTAAGTATGCATAATATCATTAATATTTGGAACCCTTTAACACTTGGACTCCTAATGGTGCTAGCTTAAAAATTCTGGATAATTATGTACTCATAAGGATTTGTTGTTTAAGATTTTATATTCTTAAACATTTTTAGCCTATTTTGTAAAATAAGTTGGAACTTTGTTCACAAAGATCTGTATTTAAGGATTCACTAATCCATACATATATCACCAGAAGACAAAACTAAAAGACGAAACTAAGGTCTAGGGTGGGTTCATTCATTCAGTATGCTAATTAGGTACATGGAATTCTCTAATCTGCTGCATGATATTACTCCACACTTTGCCACTCAAGTTTGAGTGGTGATGGAGGTTGGAGATGGACCGTACTTCTGCTGCACACCTATTTTTGAGGCCTCATAAATCTTTTTCAGAAAGGAGGAATCACTTTTTTTTTTTTTTTGAAATATTGGAGTATCGGCATATTGATTAACTTCAATCTTGCATATGTAGTCTTTCATGTTTACTATTATAAACCGTGCATATCTCACTAGCAGTGCACTTAGGTTATCAAACCGTTGGCTTCTGAAATTCTAATAAGGCATGAGTCCATATAAGGTTTCACATGTTTTAAAGGTGGTTACTTAAAGATCATTCTTATTTTATTTGGCTCTTGGTTATGATAATGAGAGACTGACAGCATATCTATCCATTTTCATATAATAGAGAATGCCCTCAGGAAGCTATGGAACCTATGTCAACTCTAATTTTTGCAGCGGCCAGATTTTCAGATTTGCCAGAGTTATGTGATCTCAGACGTCTTTTTACAGAACGATATGGGAGTCATATGGAGTCATCTGTCAAGGCTGAGGTACTAAACCGTGTGCCTCACTTAAACTACATCCAACCTTTATTCAGTTGTCTCTGATGAGCATGATTTCTTTTTATCAGTTTGTTGAGAAAATTCAGAAGAAATCATTCTCCCAGGAAAAGAAGCTGCAGTTGATGAAAGATATTGGTCAGGAGTTCTCTGTAACATGGGATTCCAGTGCTTTTGAACACAAACTGTCTAATCTATCTGCACCTAAATATGTAAGCTCCATATTCTTGTCCACATTTTGTTTCATATCCACTTTTGAACACTTTCCTTTAGATTTGGTTTATACAAAACTATGCCTCCTAGCAGTGTTGGATATACTCATTGGTTCACCTTTTCTGTGTCTCCAGGACCAACCTAAGACTGGTATGTATCACCAGAGTGCAAGTCAAAAGCCTTCAACCAGGTTGCCTAATGGAGTTAAGGAGGATATTTCATCCAATGGAAAATATGAACATACTCATGCGAGTGTGTGGAAACAAGAAGTGCGGAAGCAGCCCAAAGATATTCATATTGTTACATCAATGAAAGACAGCTTCTCACATGACCCCATGGAGAGGACTAGAAAAGTAATCACTGATGAACCAGAGAATGTGCAACCAGACTTCTCTAATGCTGCAGTTCCTTCATACACTAAACCAACAAGAAGTCAAAATGGAACCTATAATCACGATCAGCTTAAAGATGGTCTTGCTCATAAATGGACAGGAAAAGCTCAAGAGGCAGTTGATACCAAGGCTCAAGAGTCATTTGATATGAAATCGTGTTCAATTGGTAAGGCTGTGAATATGGCTCCTCCCTACACCAAATATCATGATGAAAAGAACAGCATTGGCTTAATATATGGCCAATTGCAAAAGGTGGAAGAATATTATACTGGTCTAGAGAGGCGGCCCACGAGACCGGTGAATAATGACAGATTGATCAATATGCGTCCACCTTATGTCAAATTAAAAGTCAATGACCCTTCATCCTGCCCTGATCAAGCCATTCAAGATTCTAAAATCGCCGGTCATGACAGTTATGATGGCAGTGAAGATCTGAAAGGTGGTTTGTTTGTTGATGAGAAGTCAAGGCAGAAGGCTGTTTCTGTTAGGAGGAGGGTCGCCAAGCCAACAGTCATCGACACTACCGACAGTACCATCGATGAAGAGAAGATCACGATCCAAACCCGAGGTGGTAGGGGAAGTGGTACAGGTAGAAGCACTGCTGCCTGTGAAGTTACAGGTGATGTTAAGGATAAGAAGATCATGGAGAGGCGACCGGGACCCCCGCTGGAGGATGAGATGGACAATGCTATCGATTATGGCAAGCTCTTGCATCGAAACCCAAGTGGCCAAAGAAGACATGGAAGCAGGAGAGGTGCTATGGCGTATGATGGAAGCTGTGATGAGGAGGAAATGGTCATGGATAAGCTCCTGATACATTACAGCAAGAAAGGTACGGCCAGTGAAGCCAGTAAGATACGAATAAGGAGCAAGGCTTTCCCTGCAGATCATGTCCAGCATGAGATAAAGGATAAAATCCGTCCTGGCCCGAGAGACTCTCTGCATATTCCTGATAGAAGTAGCTCGCTTCCCTCTGAACTGACGAAGCCAGAAGCAGGTGTCAAAATGCATTCTCGTACTGCTTCCATGCAGCCTAATATGTTGAGCCCTAACGGTGGGCGTGTGCATCCGAGGCTACCAAATTATGATGAGTTGGCTGCTCAGTTCAATGCCTTGAGGAGATCTTGAGAGCATCTACAATATTTGATCTTCATTTTTGTTTTTTTATTTTTTTTTTATTTTTTTTATTTTTTTTTTTCTACCGCATCTTTAGATGTTACGGTTTCTCCATTGTAAGACAGCATGGTGTTCGCTCTATATGTTCTTCCTGCCCTATCTAATCGTAACCATCCAATCCCTACTCGAATGCAGGTCCATAACCAAGGCCGTTGATGCAATGTCGGATTACTCTACTGCATTTGTGTTCCTTTTAGTGTTTCATGTGTACTCATGAGTCGCTCAAAATTTTATACTCATTCGGTCCTGGACACGTTCTTTGTTTTTTTTTTTTGTTCTTTAGTTGCATGAAGTTGGTCTCTGGAGGGAACACCGTTGGCGTAAGTGAGCCTCACCTAAAACTAGTCATTGAATTGGGAATGGAAAAAATATTTCTTTTCGGAAAGACGGTCGGGTCTTCGATGCTCGTTTTATGGTAGGGCTTTTTTTTATTTTTTTCGGGGTACTCGTAGCTCAAGGAAGAATAGAAAGGTATTCGACTTTTTAAACTGGAGAAATTTGCTTTGAAAATTTAGGCCTTCAAATGTTTGTATTGGAGAGGAAAATATATTTCTTTTTGGAAAGACGGTTGGGTCTTCGATGCTCGTTTTATGGTAGGGGTTTATTTTTTTTTCGGGGTACTCGTATCTCAAGGAAGAATAGAAAGGTATTCGACTTTTTAACTGGAGAAATTTGATTTGAAAATTTAGGCCTTCAAATGTTTGTATTGGAGAGGATCCGAAGGCAGCTTAGCTCTTTTCCTTGCCTTGCTTCGGTCAATCATTTCGAGTAATGAAAATGATAAGGTGGTTTGGAGGGCAGAATTGAGCGGCATATTCAGCCATGCCTCGCTCTACCGTTCTGCTATTTGGAGGGGAGTTAGGTGTTGATTCCCTCTCTCTACGGAGTGCTCCGGTGCCATTAAAGGTAAAATGTTTTCTGTGTGTAGATTGGAAAAAGAGACTGAATATTTAAGAATTCATTTAGCGAAATATTGGAAGGTACTGGAGATATTGTGCATTATGTGAAGGTTCTCTTGAAACAATCGATCACCTTTTCACAGAGTGCAACTTCTTTGCTCTTATTTGGAAATATATGTATCAAATTGTTGGGGTATTCTGCTTAACCATCAGTTCTTTAAAGGGCTAGGTTTTGATTGGAGAACAATAAACTTTAACGAGCATTCTCAACCAGTGGCTTTGATGTTAGTGACAGCAGTATGATGAACTTGATAAATTGAGCGTCACTCAAGAATCCTTTTAAAGAATCCAAGGTCAGAGATTTCGGTGTGTGAAGAGGCTTTGCATCTATTTAATTTCTGGTCGCATCTCCGTTCCATTGAACATCTTGCCGAACATTCAAAGATCTGATTCAAAATCAGGAGAATCAGAGCATTATTGGCTTCTACCATCACTCGACTCTCATTGACACTACCGACGGCACCATCGATGAAGAGATCAAGATCATGATCCAAAGTCGAGGTGGTAGAGGAAGTGGTACAGGTAGGAGGAGCACTGCCGCCTACGGAGTTATTATTGATGTTAATGATAAGAAAATTATGGAGAGGCGTCCAGGAGCCCCGGTGGATGATGAGATGGACAATGCTACCGATTATGGCAAGCTCTTGCGCCGAGCCCAAAGTGGCCAAATAAGAGGAGAGGTGCCATGGCATATGACGAAAGCGGCGTTGAGGAGGAAATGGTCATGGATAAGCTCTTGATACATTACAGCAGGAAAAGGGACGGCCAGTGAAGCCAGCATGTAATGCCCTGCCCCAAAGCCAATTGGACTTGATTCATTTCATTTGACTAACCCAAGCGCAAACCAGGAAAAACAAAACAAAGAAAAAAAAAAAAAAAGCCAGCACATGCATTGCACGAGCTAGAGAATACATTTAACGGAAAGAAGAACTCCCAATGGAGTTCTCTTCCCTTCCTTCTTCTTCTTCGGTTGAAGGGTATCCCGATTCAACTGGGATTTGAGTTATTTTTTTATCTCTACCCCTTTCCCTAATGTCCATTTAAGGGATTCAACCCTCCATTGAGATCAATCGTCCAAACCTTGCCACTGCTTTTCCTTGTTTTTGTCTAAAAACCATTGATTTGGATCACCATGTTTGCCAGAAAACTATCACCAAGGCTTGCTGGAACTATAGGTGGGACATCTAATCTTTTTCTCTCTTTTTTTTTTCTTGTTTTAGATCCCTCCATTGGTTGAGATTTTGTCCAAATTGAGCATGGAAGGAATTCCTTGATTCAATTTGTTTTTCGCTTGCTTTTCTTTAATTTTGCGTTGCCGTTTGTTGCCATCGATTGCCAGTTTGGCTATCTCCAGCTACACCGCTGTGACCATAGCCACCGCCAGCAAGGGTTGCTTTTTTTACTCGCAAAGTAGTGTAAATGTTCTCCGATCGCTGCTATTTCCTTATCACGTCTCCTCCTCTTTCCTTTAGCGCGGAGAGAGAGAGAGAGAGAGATTTTTTTTTCTTTTATTATTTTACTTGCTTTATTTCCGCATATTTTTTCTGTAAGTATTTTAAATTTTTCATTAGCATCCATAATTATATATTAATTCGATAAATTTATTTATTTTTATTTTTAAAGATTATACATCATGTCTTTTAAAAATCAGAGTCATATCAGTGAGAACAAAGCGTTAAAGTGCAGAGTCCCGAAGGATAGGGCGATTGTGCTGCCAACTCGTATCGTTCTACACCATTCACATCATGCATTAAACTTTAACACTTTAGATATTATTTTTAATTTTATTTTATCTTTAATATTAGATGTTTTGCTTTTAGGTTCGGACGACATGGGATCATCGATGATCCCATAATCATATGGAGCAGCAACTAGCTCTTAGATTGAGTGTCATGGTTGTGAACCGGCCCAGCTCATGGTACCTTCGATTTGACTAGAGGATAGAGAGCTCATTTATATTTAGAGTTGCTTGTAAGTATATTTTCAATTAATATATTTAAAATTTAGTCATTTTAGAATTAATATTTGTTCAAAAATAATTTTGTAGTATATTCAAGAAGCTTGGAGTGTCTCGTATAGTTACCGAGATCATCTATTATTTGATGCCAGGATCAATGAACGAGTTCTCTAGTTGACCGTTAAGGACTCATGATACAACCTGAGGGATGTAATTGATAAGTCAAATATGTTTAATTATTAAATTTATGGTACATTTGTATTCTATTTATTTAATACAAGTTTGCTTCTACTTGCAGTACTACCTGTTACAGTAGTAAACAAGATCCATTCGGCCCTGACACGCGTCCTCCTTGGAGGCTGGCGCGGCCACGTACATTTCCACCTCGACCAGGTACCTCTCCACCTCGGCCTCATCTCGGCCCCACTTCGGCCATGTGGCGGTTCAGCCCAGCTCGGCTCGGCCCCACCTCGGTAGTGAACCAGTACCTCGGCCTCACTTCGGCTATGAGAAGTCCAGCTTCGGCCATTCAGTTCAGCTTGGCATGCTCGTGGCATGCCCAGGTCAGCTCCAGCTCGGCATGTCCACGGTGCACTCCCAGTCTGGCTCGGCACGCTCCAGCATGCCCAGATCAGTTCCAGCTCGATCAGCCCACTTCGGTCAGACCCAGGTCGGCTCTAATCATCCCAGCTCGGCACCTTCCCTGTGCCTCGGTCCGTGCGCATGGGAGGTACGCGCGTCCATCACTTGTGCCAGGGGAAATTGGCACACACTTGCACCAGGGTAGGCTCGCGCCAGGGTGGCGACCGGCGGCACCCCGGCAGAGCCTCGCCCACCGCCGGCGAGCCCCCGCGCCCGCCATGCCTCCGCCCGCTCCGGCACCTCTGGCTTCCGCCCAGGCTGGTGCCCGGTCCGCCCGTGGGAAGCTTGCCGTAGGCTTCCGCCCGAGCCAGCGACAAGTTCGCCCGCGGGGGGCTCGTCTCCGAGCTCCGGCGCCTCCGGCTCCTCCCGACCTCACCCGCGGCCGGCCCCGGCTCGCCTCCGACCGCTCCGGCGCCTCCGACATCCGCCCAGGCTGGTGCCCGGTCCGCCCGTGGGAAGCTCGCCGTAGGCTTCCGCAAGACCCGGCGCCAAGTTCGCCCGCGGGAGGCTCGCCTCCAAGCTCCTGCGCCTCCGGCTCCTCTCGACCTCGCCCGCGGCCGGCCGCGGCTCGCCTCCGCCCGCTCCGGCACCTCCGGCCCCGAGCCGGCGCCAACTTCGCCCGCGGGGGGCTCTCCTCCGAGCTCCGACGCCTCGGGCTCCTCCCGACCTCGCCCGTGGCCGGCCCCGGCTTGCCTCCGCCCGCTCCGGCGCCTCCGACTTCTGCCCAGGATGGCGCCCGGTCTGCCCGTGGGAAGCTCGCCGCAGGCTTCCGCCCGAGCCGGCGCCAAGTTCGCCCGCGGGAGGCTCGCCTCCGAGCTCCTGCGCCTCCGGCTCCTCCAGACCTTGCCCGCGGCCGGTCGCGGCTCGCCTCCGCCCGCTCCAGCGCCTCCGGCTTCTGACCAGGCTGGCGCCCTGTCCGCCCGTGGGAAGCCGCCACAGGCTTCCGCCCGAGCCGGCATCAAGTTCGCCCGCGGAAGGCTCACCTCCGAGCTCCGACTCCTTCCGACCTCGCCCGCGGCCGGCCCCGGCTCGCCTCCGCTCGCTCCAGCGCCCTCGGCCTCCGCCCGAGCCGGCGCCCAGTTTGCCCGCGGGAGGCTCGCCTCCGAGCTGTGGCGCCTCCGGCTCCTCCCGACCTCGCCCATGGCGCGATGGCCGGCCCCAGCTCACCCCCGCCAGCTCCGGCATTGGCTCGGCTGTGCAAGCTCGTGGCTGCCCCGTGCCAGCCCGACTCCGCCCACGCTTGCGACTGTTCCAGTTTGGTGCACCCAGCTCCGCTTCCGCCCGTGGGAAACCCACTTCGGCACCGCTTCCGCTCGCAGCTCCGGTCCTGCCCCGCTCGAGTCCGGCGATGGTGCCCCGGTCCGGTCCTCCCGATTCGGCTCCCAGCTCGGTCTGGCCACACCCCAGCACGCCCGTAGCTCCGCGACCGCGCCAGGGGACGCCCTTGCGCCGGTGCACCTCGGTGCCACCTGCCCCTACACCGGTCCACCTCGGCTCCAGCGTCTCCCAGTCTGACACTCCCTCGCCCGCACAGCAGCGGTGGTGCCCGGTCCACCTCGCCTTCGGCCCCCGCCAGTTCGGCGGTCCTCCGTCCGGTCTGACCCAGTCCGGCGGGATGCCCGCGCCGGTCCGCTCCGACTCTCGGGTCCGCCGCCAAGGCCGGCACCTCGGCTCCGCCCGTGCCAAGCTCGTGCCAGCACACGTCCACGGCACGATCACTCCGGTCCACTCCGGCTCCGCCCGCTCCGGCGCCCGGTCGCCCGCAGGGGACCGCACCACCTCACCTCTATGCCTGGGAACTCCCCCGCTCCATGCAGCACCTCGGCTCCGCTTGTGCCAAGCTCGTGCCAGCACACGTCCACGGCACGCCCGTGCCGGACCACTCCGGCTCCGCCCACTCCGGTGCCAGGCTCACCACCGTGCCTAGTCCAGAACACCCAGTCGACTCCGGCTTCGCCCGGTGCACCCCCTGGCCGGTACGACATGCCTCTGCTCCACCCTCGCCCAGTCCGACTCTGCCCGCGGGACTGCATCTCTTCTCGCCTGCTCCGATGCCCAGAACCACGTGCATGCGGGAGACCCTTCATGCCGTGCCTCGATCCGCGCAACTGCACCGTGCGTCTCATCCCGCATGCACAGAAGCCCTACAGAAGGGCTATGCAGCCTACCTCGCTATGGGACGCCTCGAACCATGCTCACGAAGAGCCTCTCCTGCCTCATCTCGAAGCACGTGCCACGATTCATCTGTTTCCATTACAGGTGCGTTTCTCAAAATATAGGTACAGAGAAAGGTTAGATTACAGCCTGACACGTCACCATCTCTGCCAAACTGAGCCACCGCCTGCAAAGGAGGGCTATGTTAAAGCCCCTGGATACAACTTACACCAATTAGGAATGCGTGTCCCATCTTCCTGGAAGGAGAAGGTTGACCAACCTATCTAATCCTCCCAGGCCTGCAGAAGCCTCTCAGGCCTATACCAAGAAGAACATGCCTCTTTGAACATCAAGAGCCGCTCGTCTACATAAGAGCAGCGGGAAGAGGTAAGAAGGGGGAGGTAAGAGACAACACACGCTCTTCATTCTGACATTGTCTATCACCCTCTGGCAGCAGAGAGTCCCCCAAGCTCTCCGCTTCAGAGGTCCCTTATTTCCTTCGATCGTCCCGCTGACTTGATCGTCGGAGTATCTTTGCCGGAATTCCCGGCGTGGGTCTCCCCTGTTTTGCAGGTATCGCCCAACGGAGGGACAATAAGGAGGAAGATTACTCCTCACCGGAGAGGCCCACAGGAGGACCACCACAGTACCAAGCCCCTTTCATCCCAACTATGACTATGTTTTCCTTGATCGTCTCCGACCAACGAGCCCGGTGACGCTGGCACGGAGCCCACTCACCTAGGCCACATAAGAGCTACCGGCCTCGGCGATCTAGGCGGCAACACTACCGATTCAAGACTTTTCAAAATGAAGAAACTGGCCATCTGGCCTTCAAGGTGGTGGTGACATATAGACTCTGGGACAAGTCGTACAATCTCAGACAGGCTACCATAGAGCACTCCAATTCCAAGTCAGATAGATATATAGAAGACCTTCTGTGACCAGTGGAGAGTGAGGAGTACTCTCGTAGCTATAGGCAATAGAAGGCATGATGGAATCATACTACCGATCCGATCAAGCACACTGACGGTTCCGTTGGCACACATGTGGTAGCAGATAGATTAGTAAGAATTCTACATTTATATTAATTTCATTTTAAATTGATCATATATATATTTTAATTAAATATTTTTATAATTTATTTATTATAGACATGGTAATTGGATCGAGTATCAGGATAGCTACAGTTGTGGAAGGCCACATACCAGTCTAAGAGGATTGGTGATTACTTTGATCCAAGATCTCAATATATTGTGATAATAACTTAAAATATTAAGTATTAATTTTTATAAATATTGATATGTATAATTAGACTAATAAAATTGTAAACTATATAGGTGAATTACATGGAGTATGTCGTATCATGGCATGATGATAACCTAGCCTCTTAGCCCCTAACCTCGATGGATGGCTCAAGACCACCGGAGGGGTGAGTAGGAACCGGATTATAAGATTCAGGGATAGCTTCAACCCTCCTACAACTCTCCATTTTTCAGCGTCCTCTTCTTAGGACTCGATGACTTAGATATGAGGTGATGCACATATCAAAGATGTCATTATCCATCTTTTTGTCAAGCAACCTTAGAACTTTCAGAATGCTATCATGATACGATCATAAAAATACTCCGAGACCTACATCTGCACGATCAGCTGTCCTTGCTGCTATAGCCATCACAACATATAAGTCTATTAATAATTATATTTACTTTTTTAATTTTTTATTATTATAAATTTTAAATATTTGGACTAGATACGAAAAAGACGATTTAGGGGATAAAAATTTAATCTAACCATGCAATCGATGGACCTGGAATGTGTACAGCTCTGTATCATTAAATGAAATGTGTAGGAACAATCTATTCAAGAATCAGAAGAGTATATTAAAACATCCACCTCCGTATTGACATAAACATTTATGTATCAACACTTATTAATAATGCTTTATTTTTCTTTATTATAGGATGCTGAGATATCTGATTCTTATCTATCGACTGCTGGAGAGGACGTACAGTAGCAAAAGGAGGAGGACAACGACGAGGAGGATCTCACAGGATTTTTTTATTTTGATGGTATGTATTTAATTTTTTTACTTTTAAAGTAGTTGAATTTATAAATTTATATAATTTATATTTTTAATATAATATAATATTTTTAATTTATAATTATGGTTATTAATTATTAATTTACTTATAATAGGGTTCAAGAACTATAATTATTTGTTATTAAAATTAAAATAATTTTTTCAAAAAATAATTATTATTTTTTAAAATAAAAAATATATATTAGCGTGGGTGATTTTTATTGCTAAAGCTTTATCGGCGACAGCATATTTTCATCGCTAATAATTTTTTATTTAATTATTTTTTAAAAACTTGTAATATTATTATCGATGATAATTTTCATCACTAATAGTCGTTTCTAATAATCATTATCAGCGACAGCTTTTTTGCCATAACTAATAATGGTAATTAGTGATAGAGATATGTAAAATGGATTATTAGCAATGGCTAGCCGTAGAATCAACGATGGTAAACATGCTATTAGCGACAACTCTTAGCCATCTAATTAATTTTCTTGTAGCGGTCTACATTTTAAAGTTATTAAAATCTATAATGGTAAATCTTTGAGCACTTTTATTATCTCTAATATAGGCATCTTCTAAAACATACCAAAGTCTTTAATAGTCTTATACTTTTTATGACCAGTTTCATATAATTCATCCATACAATATAGAGCTATCAATAGGTCGGGTTTGGGTCGAAACCCAGATATCTAGATCCGGACCCGATCTTCGCTACTGGACCTGGACTCGGATCTGAATACCTGACAAGTCTAATTTTGAAGTACTAGATCCGGACCCGAATGGATTCCGGGTATCCAAACCTGGACCCGGATCTGAACCAAAAAAAAAAAAGACCTAAAAACTTATTCTCAATTATAAGAGAGATATTCTAATGTCCTGTTCACAAATCACTAATGTGAAATATTCCACTACAACTTATCTTTCAAATGTTTAAATCAATGAAAATTTTACTTGTTCAATTCCATTCTTGTGATCTATAAGTTCCTACATGGGAGTTCAATACATCAGCCTCAAGACATAATTGAAGTTATTTAAACTTGTTGCGTACAAGTTAAGAAAATCCTAATTCAAAGGATGCAGTTACAGGTTGTGTCAAAATTACTTCATGAAAAAGACTTCATACTCACAGCAGTGCCGATCACCAGTATGAAGAAGTCCGTGGGTGCTTCATTCTTCAAGATAACATCCTCCCTTCTTGGAGGAAAGTATTCAGCTTTCATCTCCGAGATCTCCAAAAATTTAGTTTGACCGACAAGACACCCAGGTGAGAACATAGCTCAAGTAGAACTAAATGAAGACAGGTTAAAAAAGGTCACAGAACATTGGTGTTGCTGTACCAGCTGGAAAAGCAAATCAGTGGAAACTCCTCGAAACAAGTAAACCTTCTGAACAAGATCGTAGAATAGATGGTGCGAAATGCTGGATCGAATGGCTTTGGGAAGGGCATCGAGGGTCTCCTGTTGTTGAAGCCCTTCAGAGTCTGTCCTGAACTTCAAACTTAGATGTGAGATCATCCGGTCTTGCAGACGAACTAGGAGCCAGTTTCTTTGTCAAAACCTGTGGCAGCTTGAATTGTATCCCGCTGAAGAAACACATCAACCACAAAGTAAATTGGTCATATACAAGTCAAAAGTGCCGAAGCATGTTGAAGAATCCATAGGATCGAAGCTTTGGTGGAAGAATCTTCCGAGCGAGTTCCGTGGGGATGTTGAAGAGTTCGTAGGACCGGTAGCTGGCGGGGGACGATGTTGGTGGTCGGTGGAGCTCGGATCCAAGAAAGATAGCTGCGGGGGATCGATATCGGGGTAGCACGATCGACGGGGCTCGGATCCAACGAAGGAAGCGCTGGAGGATGATGTCGGAGTAATGGCAGCCTGCGGGGCTCGGATCCGAGAAAGGGAGAGACGGAGGGGTGGGCCGATGTCGGAGTAGCAATGGCTAGCAAGGGACGATGTCAGAGTCATGGACGGCAGGACGGGGAGAGGGGTGATGGAGTGACACCATACCACTTGTGATGGCCTGATGAGTTGGAGATGGTCGGCAATGGATGCTCTGGACTGGAGAGTGGGGGGAGGCATCGACCGTCGAGAGGCAGAGAGGATTTGGGGATTTAGTTGAAGGGAAAAAAACTAGGACCATGAGCCGAGGGCCTTTTATATTAAAAACAACGGTTGATTTTGAACCCTTAGATCAAGATCTAACGACCCATAATAATATAAATATATAAATATATATATTATTATTTTAACTAACCAGGTCCTGGGTTTGCCGGGTCTGGATATCCAGACCTGGATCCATTTAATCATGGCTAAACAGGTCCGGATCCGGATCCGGATAAACGGGTCCAAATTTAATACCAGACCCGGATCCGTTGGATAAATACCCGCGGGTCTCAGGTCCACACCTGATCCATTGACGGGTCTACTACAATAAAACTCAATTTTCTTGGGAAACTTATCCAATACCGAGGTTGAGTATCTAAGGATTTAAAAGAGGATCCTTTTGAAGGATAAAGGAGGATTTTTTTTGCAGCAATTATGAGGCTCAAAATTATGAGGCAAGTTTCAAGATGTTCTTACCATCTAGCAAATTTCAAACTATGAATATTTTCAGGTTTGAGAATAGAGGCAATATCATTGCCTATTCTAAAAGATTTAGAAGAGGGAATTAGAAGAGAAAAGATGAAATAAATGAGTTGCAAAAGAATCCCGAAACATATATTTAAAATTTCCATGGCTCTATATAATTTGATTATCAATTTAAATATTTTTTAATAATTATTTTAACCTTTAAGATTATTGAGTTTAGTTAGATCTAGCAAAATGAATTATTGAATAATAACTGTTGGTACTAAAAATGGTCAAGCACCGAAAAAGTTGATGAAAGTGCTGGAGTAGGTAGTGCAGGTGGCTCTCTAGGAGATGGTACCTACAAAAAATTTCGTTGGGGATGGTTTCAGTGAAGTTACTTCGATACTCAAGTCAGTAATCAGACCAACAGTTTGAGAAGTGCAAGCAGAAAGAATGCATACCTTGGAGGGCTTGCATGGAGCCCCCTTTTACAGATGGTAAACCGAGTGTATTACTGAGATACCAAGATCTTGGTGGATCCAGTGAAAAGTGATGGGATCCTCCACATATCGCCTAGAGCTTACTTGTTGCAGGAAATGTCTTATCCCTTTAAATGCAACCCTATCGTTTGCTTTAAGACATGCTAAGCCTCATTAATAGTGGCACGAATTGCTATGCAGTCTTGGGCACGCCTCCCTCCATTGCTTAGATATGGCAATGATTAGAAATTTTAAAATGTGATGGAGAGTCCAGCCATGTATCGGGGCTCATAGCAGTGAGTATTGGAAGATCATGCTTGTGTGCATTTGAATGGACATATTGCTTTGAGGGTTCGTCAGCTTGAGCATTCTCGAGGTGTTCAGGACTTGATTAGTTGGAAGAGCTTTGTTTGGGATAGTTCCATCTAAGAAAAAAATGTACTTGATGAGCCCGGGACTTTCAAGTTATAAGGATCAGCTCATTGCTAGGGCTAGATCAGATAGAGATAACCGGTGAATGTCATCCTCCATTATTCGGTTGGGTAGAGGGACCCTTCTAGGTGAATCTATGGGGAACTACCACATGCTGGGTGTGTAACGACCTCCGGCGAATGGTTAGCAAGCATTTGTGGGGGCCTTCGGGTACTATTGCTGATCGCTGCCGAGGCCCACTCGGATAGAGATAGCCAATAGCATTTGATGCAGCTCAGCCAATCAAGGCATTCCTCATGGATGGGTGGAAAGGCCGCCGCTTATCAAGTGAGTGACTCGGTTCAGAAAGTAATCAGTTGGCACCTATTGCTTGGGTGCTATCAAGGCTCGCTCGGATGCAGGTATCCATCGATCAGCTAGGTTTGACTGGACCGAGTCGGTGTTTGTTTTTCGATGGACGATCAGACGGGCAAAACAATCGAGCATCCTAAGTGTGTTGCCTTTGCTTGCTCTAATCGAGTTATCTAAAGACCCTCGTGCTCGCTCGATTAGGGGAGCATTCTCCTTTTTGACGAAGGGTCGGCTAAAGAATAAAGTCGATCGGAGGTCGGCGATATCATTTTACTTAGCGACGCTAGAGATCCTTCCTGTGATTAGGACTCTTATCCAATGAATAGTCGGCAACTACGCTGTTGGGCTGATAGGCTATTTCTTCTAGTGTGGGTCCATGTCGCTGGCTCGAACACATTTCCCATCAATAATAACTATTACAACTAAAGTTTGGTAAATGAATTTTAGAAAGAGAATAAGACTATTCTAATAATATATTAATTTTAACTTGTAGAATGCTAACCCAGTTTTATTTTAATTTATAAAACAAATTAATAAAATAAATTATATTATGTACTACTCGCATTTAATATTGGATTAGCACCATATTAGTTTCTTAAACATAATCTAGAAATAAGTCTTAGAATGTTGGAAAACGGCTTATAAAAAAATCCCGGATGTAGTCTAAAAAAGCTAACAAAGGCTGTGATTCCTCTTTCTATAGAAAATTAAAAGATTGACTTACTAAAAATTGCAAAACCAAAAAATAAAAATTTAGAAGTATGCAAAGCACTGTCTTAAAATATATTTCTATCTCTCATACAGGATACATAAAAAAAATTATTTCAAGATATAATCAAAATTTCTTCGCCTGCGAGCATAATTATAGAAGATGTAAATAATTTTTTTTTTTAATAATCAAGAAGAAGAAATATAAAGAAGAAATATTTTGCAATTGAAAGAATCTGAAAAAAGTTTCGAAAAGAGACAAGCTAGAAGATGGAGAAGTAAGGAATGTTTTTTTTTTTTGGATAGCTTTGTAAGGCTTTGGAGAATATTTTTATAGCCGATCAATTATAACTATTTGAATTGGTACATTAAAACTAGAAATAAAGCTCCTATTAAAATGATAATTATTTGGATTAGTACAATGCCAAGCTTGCATCCATGTCCCGTCTGATTCGATATACGTCCATATTAAAGATATTTCTTCAATTCTTTTCAACTATTTCTAAGAAATTTTGATAAATATTTTACATATAAAGGGCTCAAAACCGTCCGATATGAGATTAAAAACATCTCAATCATCAAAAAAAAAAAAAAAAGGAAAAAAAGAAAGAAAGAAAGAAAGAAAGAGAAAGAGCGAGAGGAAAGTCATTTAAAAAAAATTAAATTTTAAAATTTCTTCCAATAATAAAAAAATTAAAATTTAAATCCTGCACCCCCTCCCTTTTCTTTTCCTTTCTTTTCTTTCTTTTTTTTTTTTTTTTTTTTTTTTTTTTTTGGTGAACAAGAAGGGTGAGGGAAAGGGAGGAAACCTCCCCGATGTAGCTTTCCACTCGGGCTCCAATCTATTAGACTTTTATTCGATTCAGACAGTAATTTCTATGTACCCTTCTCATCAACTTGATGAGTATGTCAGTCTAACCTCACTACGGTACCGGAGTTCCAGCCGCTCCGCCTTCCAGTCACGTGTATCCAGAATTAATCTGACATTTAATCGAGTCATCCGTGAAATAATTTCTCGAATCCGTAACCAATGAATATATACAAAGGAGCTGCGCCTTAACCACCATGCTATCACCGTGGTGGTAATCCGCTCCTTTACTTTGTAAATATGGAAGGTTATTAAAAAATTCAAAGCCAAGATCTTAGCGATATATCTATCTTGAAGATTGAACCAAAATTCAAAATTGAATCATCAGATGCCCAATATATATATATATATATTTTTGATACCGAGCAGGAACGGGGGTGATCAGTGTGTAGCTGTTACTTTGGGCGTGACAATAAAAATCCCGCCCCACCGAGGAATGATTACAATATATCTTTCTTTAAGTTAACCATTTGCACAGCACCGTCGAAGGGTTTTATTATTATTATTATTATTATTTGGTTATTACAATGCATCTTTCTTTTAGTTGACCTGGCTTTGCCTAAGTCCTTTCTACATTGCTTATCATTCGAATAAAATTTTATGAATATCCTCGGACAATATCTTAAAAATATTTTAATTTTTTTTTTTTCAAACTTTGTATTCATAATTTGAATATACCGGTTCGACAAAAAAAAAAAAAAAAAAAAACTAAGTGCTAGCTTAGCTATGCATTTATTAATGTATTTGGTATGATTTATCCCCCTATCCATTTTTATAATTAAAAAAAAAAAAAAAAAAGTGACATCCTTGATAATTTTGTTACAAGATCGGTCAAGCACACGAAAGTCAAGAATTTGCATTGGGAGTTAAAATCAAGGCGAGAAAATGTGTGTGTGTGTGCGTGTGTTTTTTTTTTTTTGGGTGTTCCTTGGAGCCCCGTTTTGGCATCTGGTTTTAGATGTCTCCAACGCCGTCCTTCGGTTATTCCCCATGTTTTAGTTTTCACCCGTCGATGGCGCCCACAGTCTAACTACTTTCCCAAAGAGCAGCAAATAAAATAAGGTCATAGAGAATCAACACTTTCTACCAGGTCAGAATTCTGAGCCCCAACAAGTTTTCTCATCAAGAATAAACTGAGAACCTACAAAGCTCCCATGCTTGCCGGAAATCAATTTAGCTCGATTTGTATGGAAAATGCATGAAAACAATAAGAAAAGATAAAAGAAGAATAAGCGCTAGCTTTTTATCCCCCAAGAACTTAATCTAAAGAATTCATCCCAACAATTATATATATATATATGATCACCACCAGCTTCCCAATGGCATGGGATCGATCATGTTTCCATCAAATTGCCTGACGAATCTAGCTAGCTACCAGAAGCACCTCAGCACGCTGATTAGAAATTGGAACAGGTAGTTCACATCGTCGAGTAAATCGTAGCGGACCAACCGCTCAAGGCTGCGGTTCCTCGGCAGTGCACGGCTGTAGTGGAGGATGGTCGCCATCGACGCCGCCGGCCGACTCACCAGCAACCCCACCAGCCTCAACAGAGATCTAACAAACAGCGGCGAAGGAGTCTGTACCCAAACACAAACAGTAATAATTAGAGAAAAATCTCCCTCAAGCCTGGACTTGTCTATTTTATATATTCTTATACTTCTTCTTTTTTTTTTTTTTTAAAAAAGACGTGTATTCCAAAGCATCATATGAAGAGAAGACATCAAACTGTATCAAAATGGCCCATGAATGCAAGATCCCTGCGACTAATAATGCACCCACCCCCTTCCAATGAGAAAAAAAACTTCGAAGTAAACAAATTATGAGTACAAATGTGAGAGAGAAGGAGAGAGATGGTACGTACCATGGTTTGGAGAAGAGGAGAGGAGTCACAGTGGGAGAGATGATTCTTGTTGGGTGACAAAGACGGATGGAGAGGAGTGGCCGTGGGCTAGTAGCTGGAGTAGTTCCTCTCTTCTCCTCTCCTCCAACGGCCGGTCCGAATCTGATCTCAGATTCAGACCTGCTAGTCTTGGTGCAAGGACAAATTAAGGGGAGTGAGAACAATATCTATACACATATATTATAAACATATATATATAAATATATATATATAAAGAGAGAGAGAGAGAGAAGAGTTACTACAGGAAGGGAGGGTTGGGTCGCGTCCTTGGAAGAAAAAAACAGAGAGAGAATTTATAGAAGGTAGTCGGAGATCGGGGGTTCCGAAGGCGCACCGGAATCATCGCAGGTCGCAAACGGTAGGCGGCTGCTACGACGGGCGCCCATCGTCCTGTGCGACCCTTTTTTTTTTTTTTCCGTTATTGTTTGGTCTCATGTTTGAGCTCGGTTGTTTTTTTTTTTTAAAAAAATAATAAGCCGGTCTTTTCTTTCCACTTTTGGGCTTGACAGGTACGGTCGCACCCGGTTTTCCCAACGGGTGTGGCACGTGTCAAGGGGTTGAAAGGACGTGCGGTGGTCGGTGTACCCTCCTCCCAACTTAAACCTTATACATCGATTAAAATATGCTGAAGAATTAGATCCCCTTTATGCGGACGCTGATGGCGTCACCCACGCGGGCATCCGTCTGTCTTATTACGAGATTATTGAAAAATCTTCGTGTTGATGCTTGATATGGCGAGACCGCTGACATGAATAATTGATAGATGCTATATTAAAAGAGATTGTCATGGGGGATGCCAAGATGATATCTCAGTTCGGAGCACTTTATCGAGCTGAGCTCTTCCAGGATAGCAAGTCGAGCTCAGTCCTCCGCCAAGTCGAGCTCGTGAGCTCGACGTCTAGACCGGAGCCGCTTTCCGCCCTCCAGAGCGAGATCCTCGGAGGTTAGTACCCTGCGGTCGAGGTCGAGCCAAGAGCTCGAACGCCGATGTGGAGCCTCTCCGAGCGCGCGCCCTCTGGACCGGGTCCGTCCTCCACCCTCCAGAACGAGACCCTCGGAGGCTAGTGCCCTGCGGTCGAGGTCGAGCCAAGAGCTCGTCCGCCGATGTGGAGCTTATCCGAGCGCGCGCCCTCTGGACCAGGTCCGTCCTCCGCCCTCCAGAGTGAGACCCTCGGAGGTTAGTGCCCTGCGGTCGAGGTCGAGCCAAGAGCTCGCCCATCAAAGTGGAGCCTCTCCGAGCGCGCGCCCTCTGGACGAGCCAAGAGCTCGACCGCCGATGTGGAGCCTCTCCGAGCGCGCGCCCTCTGGACCGGGTTCGTCCTCCGCCCTCCAGAGCGAGACCCTCGGAGGTTAGTGCCCTGCGGTCGAGGTCGAGCCAAGAGCTCGCCCGCCGATGTGGAGCCTCTCCGAGCGTGCGCCCTCTGGACCGGGTCCGTCCTCCGCCCTCCAGAGCGAGACCCTCGGAGGCTAGTGCCCTGTGGTCGAGGTCGAGCCAAGAGCTCGCCTGCTGATGTGGAGCCTCTCCGAGCACGCGCCCTCTGGACCGGGTCCGTCCTCCGCCCTCCAGAGCGAGACCCTCGGAGGTTAGTGCCCTGCGGTCGAGGTCGAGCCAAGAGCTCGCCTGCCGATGTGGAGCCTCTCCGAGCGCGCGCCCTCTGGACCGGGTCCGTCCTCCGCCCTCCAGAGCGAGACCCTCGGAGGTTAGTGCCCTGCGGTCGAGGTCGAGCCAAGAGCTCGCCCGCCGATGTGGAGCCTCTCCGAGCGCGCGCCCTCTGGACCGGGTCCGTCCTCCGCCCTCCAGAGCGAGACCCTCGGAGGTTAGTGCCCTGCGGTCGAGGTCGAGCCAAGAGCTCGCCCGCCGATATGGAGCATCTCCAAGCGCGTGCCCTCGGGACCGGGTCTGTCCTCCGCCCTCCAGAGCGAGACCCTCGGAGGTTAGTGCCCTGCGGTCGAGGTCGAGCCAAGAGATCGCCCGCCGATGTGGAGCCTCTCCGAGCGCGCGCCCTCTGGATCGGGTTTGTCCTCCGCCCTTCAGAGCGAGACCCTCGGAGGTTAGTGCTCTACATTCGAGGTCGAGCCAAGAGCTTGCCCGCCGATGTGGAGCCTCTCCGAGCGCGCGCCCTCTGGACCGGGCCCGCACTCTTCCCTCCTCCACCAAGGTGACCGCACGAGCTCGGAGCGCCAAGATCGGAGTAGACCCTGCCATCCCAGGACACTGGCGAGCCACCCGAGGACCACGGAACGGCGCCCCCATGCCGCCATAACTGCATGTCCGACCGTACTTCCAGGGGATGGGCCAGTCAGAAAGCACGCACCCCTAGGACGGCGGCCCCCGGATCGAGGCTCTACCAGACTTCCCAAAATAGATCAACCAGAGAGGATGTCAGAAGGAATAGAAGCTTCCCCTACTACCTGTCAGGAAAGGCGTCTCGTCCACGGCACGAAATCCTGCCCCACGCACCTGCCAACCCAGCGAGGATCTCCAAGTAGACTCCCAACGGCCAGTTTTCAACTACAAAGAACGATCGGCACCCTCGGAACGGAGAGGTAACAATAGAAAAACACACCAGTAGAAAAGAACTATGATCCACCACCAACACAAGCGCAAGCTCGACCAAGAGAGCAAAGCGCCACCACCAACACCACGGTCGAGGGAAAGTCGCCGGGAAACAAGAAGAAGCGGAGTAATAGGGAACCCCTCTGTCCCCGCTATCACTCTTCCCCTGCTGCTTTTCTCCTTCACCGACACATCTTCCACCCCTCCTAGTGCGGAGTCTATCAAGAGGGGCCCGACCAGGAAGATATATTCCCCTGGATCGTCACTGACTTGACCGTCGAAGTGGCCCCGCCAGAAACCCCGGCCCGGTTCACTAACCCCTATTTCGCAGGTTCAGGAGTAGAGGACCGGCAAGCAGTGAAAGGAGCGCACTTCGATGCGACAACTACGGGCCACGACGGTCTTGGCGGTAACAGATTGGTGCGCCAGGTAGGAGGGTGTTCGAGTAAGCCCTCCATTTCTCTACAAACAAGCCAGGCAGAAGGATGGTGACGACAAGAGCAAGGGAGGCTTCCACTAGTCGTGCGGGGGACTCCCCCTCTCGGGGAAACCCGCACCGCCAAGAAGCGGAGCCACCCGCTCCGGTCCAGCCACCTCCACCAGAAGCCCAGCTGGTTGCACTTGCCCAGCAAATGCAAGTTCTTGCCATGGCAGTGCGCCAGCTTCAGCACCAGCACTGGTCCATGGCTACCCACCAGCAGCCAGGGACCGTGGCGGCCCACGCCGCAGCTTCCCGCGATAGCCTGCGCTCCTTCCAAGGAAGGCCGTCGCAACCGCGGGCCACTACTGACAACCGGGGTAGCCACCAAGCTCCGGCGAAGAGACAACGAGCTGGCTCTGCTGACAGAGAGAGCCGCTCGCCGAACCTCGGTCGGGAGGTGTCCAGACCCCACCGAGGCAAGAAAAGAAAGACCCCCCGTCATGGGTGCCATGCACCCACGTCACCTTCTTCGTCTCCTTTGGCGGAGGGGTCCATTGATGAAGCCGCCAGGCGCACGACGGGCAGGCGTCTGGAGGAACATGAACGTAAGCTGGCGGAGTTTGCCCATCGGTTTGCCAGCATGTCGGGCTCCGCTAGTGAGCCAGCGAGCTATAACGCCCGTCTCCCATTCTCCCAAGAGATCCAAGCGGAGCCGATCCCGCATCGATTCCGGATGCTACAGGTGAATCCTTACGATGGGACCACCGATCCCTTGGACCACCTGGAAAGCTACCGGACTCTCATGAGGGTCCAGGGGGCCATCGATGCTCTTCTTTGCATCGCTTTCCCAACTACTCTTCGGAAGGCAGCCCGGGTGTGGTTCACCCGTCTGGAGCCGGAGAGCATCACCTCCTTTGCCCAGCTAGGGCAGAAGTTCGTGGCTCACTTCGATGCTTGCAGGAAGTTGCCACAGGAGGCAGATAGCTTCTTCTCCATCCGGCAGCAGGACCGCGAGCTCCTACAGGACTACATGGCCCGCTTCAAGGCCGTCGCATTGGAGATCTACAATCTTGAAGAGCTAGTGGCCATGCTGGCACTGAAGCGAGGGCTCAGGACCTCCTGCCTGACCTACTCGCTGGATAAGAAGCCCCCCAAGACCTACTCCGAGATCCTTCTCCGGGCCCAAAAGTACGTCCGCACCGAGGAGGCGGACTTACGAGGTGGGAGCTCGACGGAGGACCCCTAAAGAAGTTAGCCCCTGCTGAACTGTCCGGGACCCGGAAGCCAGCACCCCGGGCTCAGAGCTCCCAGAGGGACTGGCCAAGACTGAGAGGGACCCCTGTCCCTGAAGAAAACTGCGCCCCTCTCCTCGCCCCGAGGACAAAAATCCTTATGGAGATCAAGGGCGAGGACTACTTGAGGCGCCCGCCTCCATTGAAGCCTTTCGCTGGCCGTGACAAGACAAAGTATTGCCGCTTCCACCGCGACCACGGCCACGACGCCGAGGAATGCCGCAACCTCAAGTGGGAGATTGAGGAACTCATCAAGAGAGGCTACCTCAAGAGATTCGTGGGGGGCAGACCTCAAGCGGAGTCCCAGGCGCTCGTCGCTCTCTCGCCAGCTCCAGCCATCGACAACCGCCCCACCGAGAAACCGGTGGGCATGATCTCCTGGGGAGCGACGCGCACGTCCAAGAAGGCCTGGGGGGCAGGGGACACTGAAAATGTACTCCCTTTTATGAGGGAGGGAGGAGACGGGGAGAAAAATGTAAATAATGATGCCATGGTCGTCGAAATGACGATTGCGAAGCACCCTGTAAAGTGCATATGGTTGATAGTGGAAGCTCTACAGACGTGCTTTTTTATGATGCCTTCTCCAGAATGAATCTCTCCCCCGATCAGCTTAGGCCCTTGCACACACCCCTTGTCGGTTTCACGGGCGACTCTATGAGAGTAGAAGGAGAAATCACTCTCCCGGTCACTACCGAAATCCCACCTCGGCAGAGCACCGTCATGATGACTTTCACGGTTGTAAGGCTCCCTTCCATCTACAATGTGATATTGGGGCGACCCGGGCTCAACTTGCTTGATGCCGTTGTCTCCACCAAGAGGCTACTTGTACAATTCCTGACTCCCTATGGTGTCGGGGAGATGAGAGGAGCGCCCCAGCCTGTGCAACATTGCTTCCAAACTCTTCCTGGGGCCAAGGTCCCCCAGGACGACCCCAGCACGGACGACCTCGACCAAAGGGCCCAAGACCCCAGGGGAGGCCCAGTCGAGCGTCTACTTTCCTATCCGCTTGGAGACGATCCTGCAAAGATGGTGCAGATCGGAGCCCAGCTACCCGAGGGGGAGAGGGCCCAGCTGCTGGGATTCCTGTTGCCGAACGCGAATGTGTTCGCTTGGACAGCGGCGGACATGTTTGGTATTCTCCCTAACATCATTACTCATAAATTGAGTATCGACCCAAAGCACAAGTCGGTTCGGCAAAAGAAAAGAAGTTTTGTCCCGGAGAGACAGACAGCCATCAAAGAAGAGGTAGATAAACTCATGGCTGCCGGCTTCGTTCGAGAGGTCCAGTATCCAAGCTGGCTGGCAAATATGGTGATGGTCAAGAAGAATAATGGCAAATGGAGGATCTGTGTAGACTATATCAACCTCAATAAAGCTTGCCCAAAGGACAGCTTTCCTTTCCCGAAGATCGACCAGCTGGTGGATGCCATCTCGGGCCACCGGCTGCTCTCCTTCATGGATGCATTCTCATGATACAATCAAATCCGCATGCATCTGGAGGATGAGGAGCACACTATCTTCGTCACCGACCAGAGGACATACTGCTACAGGATGATGCCCTTTGGTCTGAAGAATGTGGGGGCCACCTATCAATGCCTGGTCAGTAAGGTCTTCAAGGACCAAATTGGTCGCAACATGCAAGTGTATGTGGACGACATGCTCGTCATGAGCAAGCCAAGCTCGAGCCATGTAGCTGACCTCGTCGAGTCCTTCCACAACTTGCGACAGCATCAGATGAAGTTAAACCTGGCGAAGTGCGCCTTTGGGGTGGCTGCAGGAAAATTCCTTAGCTTCATGGTCACCCAAAGGGGCATTGAAGCGAACCCGGAGAAGGTGCAGGCCATCATCGACATGGAACACCCGACCTCCAAGAAGCAGGTCCAGCGCCTGACGGGACGCGTCACCGCCCTCAGTAGATTCATCTCGAGGTCGGCCGACCATTGCCAACCATTCTTCAAGGCGCTGCGTAAGATGCACGACTTTACCTGGACTGAGGAGTGCAGGACAGCCTTCGAGGAGCTGAAGAAATTCCTCGCCTCCCCTCCGCTACTCTCTGGGCCGGAAGAGGGAGAGGAACTCTTACTATACCTGGCGGTGACACTAGGAGCTGTCAGCTCAGTTCTCGTCCGCACAGATGAGGACAAATCTCAGAAGCCAGTGCACTACACCAGCAAGATCCTCCACGACGCGGAGATCAGGTATACTCGCTCCGAAAAACTTATTTTTACACTAATAATGTCTGCTAAGCGCCTCAGGCCCTATTTCCAAGCACACCCAATAGTGGTGGTGACGGACCAGCCGCTGAGGACCATCCTCACCCGACCTGAGACATCCGGGAGGTTGGCTAAGTGGTCCCTGCTGCTCAGCGAATTCGATATAGTGTACCGACCGAGGTCGTCACAAAAAGCCCAGGCCCTGGCCGACTTCATGGTCGAGTGCACCGGGTTCATCGAGGAGCCAGAGCAAACAGCAACGGAGCCCAGTCCAAGAGAAGAGCCCTAGATTCTTCATGTAGATGGAGCATCCAATTCCGGCGGGAGCGGAGCGGGCCTCATCCTGATTAATCGAGATGGGGTTGTGGCGGAATGCGCCCTCCGCTTCAAGTTCGCCGCAACCAATAACCAGGCGGAGTACGAGGCACTCCTCGCAGGCCTAAGAGTCTCCCGCGAGCTGGGTGTGTAGGACTTGAAAGTCTTCACCGACTCTCAACTGGTCGCTGGACAAGTATCCGGGGAATATGAAGCAAGGGATGCCCAGATGATGAAGTATCTGGAGCAAGTCCGCGCGAGCACGGCAGGCCTCCGACGCTTCAGCATTTTCCACATCCCTCAAGGAGAGAATGCACATGCGGATGCACTGTCCAGACTCGCGACCCTGCCGGACTCGTCACTGGGATGTGCCTACATTGAGCACCTCGAAGGTCCCAGTTACGAGAACCCGATGGAGGTACATCAAGTCACCCCCGAGCCGAGCTGGATGGACAAGTACATATGGTGCATCACTGACGGCACCCTACCAGAAGACCGTGCAGAAATCGCCCTTGTCAGGAAGAAGGCCTCTCGGTTCCTCCTGATGGAGGGCCAACTCTACCGCCGATCTTACTCCTACTCACTCTTGAGATGCCTCAGGCCCGTCGAGGCAACCTTTATGCTCCAAGAGATACACGAAGGCCTCTACGGGAATCACGTGGGAGGGAGGACACTGGCTTACAAAGCTCTCCGCCAGGGATACTTTTGGGAGACTATGAGGGAGGACGCGATCGACTTCATCAAGAGGTGCGACGAATGCCAGTGCCGCGCCAACATCCAGCATCAGCTGGTGGCGCCGATTTCCCAGCTCTCAGTCCCTTGGCCCTTTGCCCAGTGGGGGATGGACATCTTGGGACCGTTCCCCCTAGCATCAGGACAGCGAAAGTTCCTGCTAGTGGCGATCGACTACTTCACCAAGTGGGTCGAGGCAAAGCCGCTAGCTCGGATTGCAGAGGCCAATGTCCGCCAGTTCTTTTGGAAGTCAGTCATCCACCGCTTCGGGCTCCCCCGTTGCATCATCCTGACAACAGGCGACAGTGTGACAACTGCAAGTTCGAAGGGTTTTACGCAGCCCACAGCATCCAACACCGGTTCACCTCGGTAGCTCACCCCCAAACAAACGGGGAGGCCGAGATGACCAACCGGACCATCCTGCAAGGGCTCCGAACCAGACTGGATCAAGCTAAGGGCCTGTGGGCAGAAGAGCTCCCGAGCATCCTGTGGGCCTACCACACAACGCCCAGGACGGTGACCAATGAAATGCCCTTCAGTCTAGTCTTCGGTGCCGAAGCAGTCGTCGCCGTCGAGCTCGGCGTGCCCACATTACGGGTGCAGCAGTATGATGAAGCACGGAACTCAGTGCACCTCCTGCTCAACCTTGACCTTCTTGAAGAAGCGAGGGACAAAGCCCGCCTACGGATGGTAGCCTATCGACAAAGAGTGGCCCGGTATTACAACGCCCGCATCCGGACAAAAGCCTTCAAGCCCGGAGACCTGGTGCTGTGGCGGCCGGAGGCGTCCCAGCCTAGGGAGTGCGGCAAGCTCTCCCCAAACTGGGAAGGCCCCTACAAAGTAGCTGAAGCCCTCTCGCAAGGGGCCTACTACCTTGAAGATCTCGACGGCGTCAGGTTCTCCAGGACATGGAATGCCTGCAACTTACGGAAATACTATCAATGATGTAATGTTTCCTAATAATGAATAACAATGGTTTTTTCCCGTGCAAGTGTCTATCTGTCTTGTAGGAGAATACCAATGGCATCCCCGAAACCAGCTCCAGGATGCCAAAGGGGCCAAGGAGCCATGCTGCTCCCGATCGACGACGCCCTCGGGCCCAACTCCAGGATGTCAAAGAATTATCGAGCCACGCAGCTCTCAACTATCCACGTCCCCGAAACCAGCTCCAGGATGCCAACTCAAGATCGGAGCTCAGACCTCCGGCCAAGAGAATCTCGAGCCAAGCAGCTCTCCATCTCAAACATCCCCGAGCCCAGCTCCGGGATGCCAAGAGATCATGGGGCCACGCATATCCCATCAACGCCTCGAGCCTAGCTCTAAGGCACCAAAGACCTGAGCCAAGATCTCAGGCAATCCCAGGGCCCAAGCCTAGCTCCACATCCAGGAAGGCCTCGAGCCTAGCTCCAAGGCAATCAAGACCGGTAACCCCCTTCTCTGATCTCTCCACTCGAAAAGAAAACGAGAGGGGAAGAAAGAAAGGGAACAAAGGTGGGAAGCCCGGCAGCCCCTTTCTCTGATCTCCCCACTCGAAAAGAAGACGGGAGAGGAAGGAAAGAAAGAGAACAAAATGGGGGTCCAGCCAGCATCCTCTCCTCTAATCTCCCCACTCTAAAAAGAAAATGGAAGAAAAAGAAGAGAAGAAGAAAGAAAGAAGAAAAATGAATGATGAATGAAAAATGAATGAGAGAAGAGTGGGGAAGGAAAGAAAGAGAGAACAAGAAGAAAATACAACATTGTCGAAGCTACTACCTTCAGCAGCTTTCAACCATCCACGTCTCCGAGCCCAGCTCCAGGATGCCAGCTCAAGACAGGAGCTTAGATCTCTGGCCAAGAGAACTTCGAGCTACGTAGCTCTCAACCATCCACGTCCCCGAGCCCAGCTCCAGGATGCCAGCACAAGACCGGAGCTCAGATCTCTGGCCTGAGAACTTCGAGCCATGCAGCTCTCAACCATCCACGTCTCCGAGCCCAGCTCCAGGATGCCAACTCAAGACCGGAGCTCAGATCTCCAGCTAAGAGAACTTCGAGCCACGCAGCTCTCAACCATCTACGTCCCCGAGCCCAGCTCCAGGATGCCAGCTCAAGACCGGAGCTCAGATCTCTGGCCAAGAGAACTTCGAACCAAGCAGCCCTCTGCAACCATCATCCCCGAGCCCAGCTCTGGGACACCAACTCAAGACTGGAGCTCAGATCTCCGGCCTAGAAATCATCGAGCTCAGTAGCTCTCAAGTACCCTCTCTGATCTCCCTATGCATTAAAAAGAAAGACAAAAGAAGAGAGGGAGTGAAGGAGAGGAGGAGCCAAACAAGAAAAGCAATTACAAGAAAATTTGCATTTTATTGATTGAGTGTTAGTTACAAGTATCCTATGGGCCCCCGACATGCCGAGTGGCCCTACTAAATACAAAAGGAGAAGCAAAGACTGACTATCTGCTAGCCAAGTCGCTGGGCCGGGAGTCTCCATCAGCAGGAGCTTCTGATCGTGCGGCCTCAGACCCAGCTAGCGCGGCCTCAGACCCAGCTAGCGCGGCCTCCTCAACGCCCACCTCCTGGTCTGAAGTACTGGGGTAGTCAAGGTAGCCGCGGCCTTCGGCCGAGACGAACTCCTCAACTAGGCGGTGCAGGTACATGAAGCCTCTGAAGAAGGAATCCGACACCGTCTGCTGGATCTCGGCGAGAAATTCCTTCGAGGCCCTGTACCTTTCTACCGCCTCCCCGGCTTCCTTCTTTGCTATGGCCACCTCGTGCCTGGCGTCCGCGACCGACTTGGCCGCCCCATCCGCTGCCCTCTGGGCCGCGACCGACTTCTCCTCTTCTACTATCAGTCGAGCTTGGAGAGACTGGGCGGTCCTTTTCTGCCGGGCCGCCTCGGCGATGACCACGCCCAATCTCTGCTCGGAGTCGGTAAGCTCCTTAGTCTTCTTCCCCGACTCCCCCTGCTCGTGGTCAAGTTTCTCTTGGAGCTCCTTCGCTTGCCCCTCGAAATCGGCGAGCTGCTTCTCGAGGTCCTTGACCCGTTGGCCAAGCACCCCTTCGGAGTTAGCCTTCCTCTCCAAATCGACCTTCAATGACGTGATCTCGGCCACCTGTTGCTGTGTAGACTGCTCCCAGTTTTAGTAGCAGCTCCTAATGAAGAGGGCCTCAACACCCATCTGCATCACATGGAAGGTCAAAAAAAAAAAAGAGAAAAGAAGAGAGAGAGGACGAAGTTGCATACCGTGTAGAGATGGGAAAAAATGCTGTCAATCAAAGCTCCAACTGGCAATCCATCCATGTTCTCCCGGTCGCATTGTTGGATGGAGAAGTCCATCATGCGGTAGGCCAAGGCACGGTTGTCGGCCAGGGAGCTCTCTGGCCCCAGCTTGAACGGGAGGCGGCGCCTTGCCTCATCCCTCCTGCTCTCCCGAGGGGCAGATGCGCCCGCCACTCCGGCAGCAGGACCCCCGAGAACCGGCCGAGGACCCGGCATCGCCGTGACCGGAATCCCCATCGCCAGAGGATCTTTGGGGCGGAACCCTCCTTCCTCAATCACGGCCATTATTGCACCGGACTTTCGCCTCTCCATGTCAGCATTGCAGTTACTCCCTTCACCCCGAGCGCCGCGCACTGACGAGCCTCGGGAGTGGGGGGCAAATGATGTGGCGAGATCGCTAACGTGGGTAGCTGACAGGCGCCACATTAAGGGAGACCGCCATGGTGGATGCCAAGGCGACACCTCAGTTCGAAGCACTTTGCCGAGCTGAGCTAAGCTCGTCCAGGATAGCAAGTCGAGCTCAGTCCTCCGCCAGGTCGAGCTCGTGAGCTCGACGCCTACGTCGGAGCCACTTTCCGCCCTCCAGAGCGAGACCCTCGAAGGTTAGTGCCCTGCGATTGAGGTCGAGCCAAGAGCTCGACCGCCGATGTGGAGCCTCTCCGAGCACGCGCCCTCTGGACCGGGTCCGTCCTCCACCCTCCAGAGCGAGACCCTCGGAGGTTAGTGCCCTGCGGTCGAGGTCGAGCCAAAAGCTCACCCATCGATGTGGACCTTCTTCGAGCACGCGCCCTCTGGACCGGGTCCGTCCTCTGCCTTCCAGAGCGAGACCCTCGGAGGTTAGTGCCCTGCGGTCGAGGTCGAGCCAAGAGCTCGCCCGTCGATGTGGAGCCTCTCCGAGTGCGCGCCCTCTGGATCGGGTCCATCCTCCGCCCTCCAGAGCGAGACCCTCGGAGGTTAGTGCCCTGTGGACGAGGTCGAGCCAAGAGCTCGCCAGCCGATGTGGAGCCTCTCCGAGCGCGCATCCTCTGGACCGGGTCCGTCCTCTGCCCTCTAGAGTGAGACATGGGTCACTGGAATGTTTACAAGGGAAGACCAAATACATTGTGCCACCTCGTGTTTTCGGCTGTGTATGTTTTGCTTAGGATCATGCCCCATCTATTGGTAAACTGGATCCTCGAGCTCTGAAATGCATCTTTGTAGGATATTCTGCCACTAAAAAGGGATATCAATATTATTATCCACTTACATGGCGGATGCTCATCACAATGGATGTGACCTTTTGAGAGATGGAGCCTTATTATAAATGGAACAGCCTCCTCAACTTTTAGATTCACCTAGTGGGGTCTCTATGTCATATGAGTTCTTAACAATGTCGTCTAATAGCCCTTGGCGTGAGGGGGAGCATAGTGGTTATAGGAGTAAGACAGTAGAGACTGATGATGCTCAGGACAATCCTAGCAAAGCATAGGGAGATGGTATTCAAGGGGAGCAAAGTGAGGCTATTGTGCATTCTCCAGTTATCCAAGCTTCTGCCCCAAGCACAATTCCATCCAGGCCTTCTATGTCCTCTTCCTCTATGAATAACAGTAACCATCCTATTTTCTCTGATTTAGATATTCCTATTTCTAAATAAAAGGGTTCTCACCCGATTATTCCTCCTTCTCACTATCGCTATGATATTTCTAACTATGTTTTCTATGAATCCCTATCTCCTTCTTATAAATCCTTTATAGCTGCATTAGAATATGTGAGCATTTCTACTGATTGGAAGGTGGCTATGACAAATCCAAATTGGCGGCAGGCAATGATGGAAGAAATGAATGCTTTATTAAAGAACCATACATGGGATCTCGTCACTCTGCATCACGGGAAGCAACCAGTGGATTGTAAACGGGTGTATACAATTAAACATAATCTCGAAGGCAAACTTGAAAGGTACAAGGCTCGTTTAGTGGCTAAAGGATATATACAAACGTATGGCATCGATTATAAGGAGACCTTTGCTCCCATGGCAAAAATGAACTCCATACATACCTTAATCTCGTGCGCTACTAATTGTGGCTGGGAGTTGCATCAGCTAGATATGAAGAATGCATTTCTTCATGGAGATCTTCAAGAGGAGGTTTATATGCAGATTCCTCCTGGATTTGCGAGTAGAGCTACGATAGGGAAGGTGTACAGATTACGGCGCTCTCTCTATGGTCTCAAGCAATCTCCCCGTGCCTGGTTTGAACGCTTCAGCATGGCAATGCTCAAAATGGGATACTCATCGAGTAATGCGGATCATACTCTTTTTTACAAGCATACTGGTGGAAAGAGAACTATTTTAATAGTTTATGTTGATGATATAGTTATCACAGTGGATGATCTCAGAAAGATTGCACAGCTTAAACAAAATCTAGCTTGCGAGTTTAAGATTAAGGACTTTGGACTATTAAGATATTTTTTTGGATATTGAGGTCTCTAGGTCATCTCACAATATTTTTTTGACTTAGTAAAAATATACTATTGACCTTCTTAGTAAGATTGAGATGTTGGGATGTAAGCTAGCTAATACTCCTTTTGACCAGAATCATAAATTAGTAGCAAATGGAAGAGCCCCTGTTGATCGTGGAAGATATCAACGACTAGTAGGGAGACTAATTTATCTTTCTCATACCAGACCAGAATTGCCTTTTCTGTTAGTGGTATCAGCCAGTTTATGCATGACCCACGAGAGCAACACATGGAGGCAGTCTATCGGGTATTACGCTACCTGAAAATGTATCCTGGATGGGGACTGCTCTTTACTCAACATGACTCTCTAAGGATAAAGGCATTTACTGATGCAGATTGGACAGGTTTATTGGATGATCGACGATCCACGACTGGCTACTACATATTTGTTGGTGGTAATCTAGTCACTTGGAGAAGTAAAAAGCAATCTGTTGTAGCCAGATCGACTGTCGAGGCTGAGTACAGAGCAATGGCTCAGGGAATATGTGAGCTTCTCTGGATACAAAAATTACTCCAAGAGCTACGCCTTCTGAGTAAGTCTCCTACGATGCTTTATTACGATAATAAGGTGGTGATTGAAATTGTGAATAATCTGATACAATATGATCGTCCCAAACATATTGAAATTGACCGTTACTTTATCAAGTAAAAGGTGACCAGCAGATAGATTTGCATCCATTTTATCTGCTCAGCCAATCAAATGGCAGATATCCTAACAAAGGGACTAAGTGAATCTTCATTTTCATCTCTTGTTGGCAAGATGGGTCTCCGAGATATCTTCATCCCATCTTGAGGGGAAGTATTGGAAAGTCTTCATATTCCTCATATACTTGATCTCTCACTTTTTTTTTCTCCTTCCTAATTTTACTTTCCTGCCTGCTTAAGACCTGTAATATTCTCCTTCCTAGTTTCACTCTCCTATTTGCTTAAAACATGTATCTCTCTTATATACACTATTATCCTACATGAATAAAGTATCAATTTATTTGCTTCATCTTTTACAGCAAGATCTTACCTGGTTCGGTTCTTGCAGAAACACTCATCTATACCACCAAAAACTTACGATTTAGGGCAAAAGCTACGGACAATACCGTGGCATACCATATCATGAATAAGCTCAGGTCAGGTTGGACAGATTGTGGTGCACACTATTTTTTCTTAAGCTGTCTTAAGATCTGGATTATGTTTGATATTGCATTATTTCTGATGCCCATACGTACCAAAGAGTGCAGATGTCACGTGAAGCCTGGTATATAAGCACTTCAAGCTGCTTAAATGCTATCAAAGTCTTTTCTCGTGGTTGTGAACCCCCCCCCCCCCCCCCCCCCCCCCCCACGCGCGCGCGCGCGCGCGCACAAAAAAAAAAAAAAAAAAAAAAAAAAAAAAAAAAAAAAAAATGATGAGTCAGTTTGCTTGCATCACATATTAAATTTGTCCGGCTAGAAATAGCTTGGTATTTGAGATTAACATTATATCTGTACATTGAATATTTGAAAAAGCTATTTGCATGTCAATGAGATATCTCTGTTTGATGTTGCTAGCCCGGAAGATTATTTTCATTTCTTGGAAGCTCTCTTCTTCAGAGTTTATTGAGATAAACTTTGATAGTAGCATTCGAGGTATCAAGCAAGGTACTGGATATGTCATCTAGGATTTTGATGGCAAGCTTCTAGCAACCGGAGGCTCGATCATGTCTCTTCGAGCCATCTATCGTAGAAGTCAAGCATAAAACTACCTGAGCGAGCATCATCTGTAATAAGCAAGAGTTGCAAGCAGAGAAAATTTTCATCGACGACTCTGCTACCATTATTGCTTGAATTCAAGATGAGACGAATAGCACTAGGCCTGCTCGTTCTTTTTTGATATTTGAAGCTCTCTTCATGGTACTATTGTCGTGTCTGTTCACCACGTTTTCCAAAAGATGAATAGTATAGTTGATTGGGTTGCATTCTACGTTACTGAGCACTTTGGATACTGGACCTGATATCAGGATGTTGGCCTCCCACAAGCACTACAGGATTTTTTTATTTCTTAACTTTTTGTGCTGCTCTCGTACCAAAATTATGTGACCGCCTGTTTGTATAAAAAAATAATTTTTTACATGAATACCCTCCTAAATATTAGAATTTATGTGAATATCCCATTAAAGTTTATATTTACTTGTATATCCTTATAAAATTCTATTTTTATATATATACTCTCAACTTAACGATACTGCTAACATTGTTAACTAAAAATATTTTTTAAAATTAAAAATTAATAAAATTTATCTAATAATATTATTATCCTTGAAAGAGCAAATCATATATTAGCTCAACAACCAAGATCAGCTTCTCGAAAGTGGACAGAAATGGCCACCATTTCATAGAGTGGACGATGGAGTTGGTGCTCACCAGCCTCACCAACCCCATATCCTTCCTCGAAGCATAATCACAAGCAACCCCAAAAACATCAAGCACATTCTTAAGACCAACTTCAACAAGTACCCGAAGGGCGACATCGTCACCATCTTGGAGGACTTCCTTGGCCGTCGTATCTTCAACACCGATGGAGACCACTCAAAGCTCCAATGCAAGATCACCAGTCTCGAGTTCAACACCAGGACCATCTGAACCTTCATCCTCGACAACATCCACCGTGAAGCCGTCGATCGCCTCCTCCCACTCGTCTTCGTGATCGCTACCGCCGGCAAGACCCTGGACCTCCTCGAGTACTTCACCATCGATACTATTGAACAACAACACCAGCCCCACCCCACGCAGGATTAAGCGTTGTCAATCTATTTCTGTTTCCAAACGAAACAAAGTTTATCTTTATTTGGTATTCGGTTAGTGTATTTTATTTAAACTATGAGTTTGTTAGTGTTTGTCTTTATCTAGATTCTGGTATTAAAGTTTAGTTATGAGTCTATCTTGAAATTTCTACCGTGTATGTTGTTTAAAGTATTGGAATAAAAATGGAAGAACATGAGGGTTGCAGTGGTCGCAGCGGCGTTTTGTTCCAGAAATTCAAAAGACCATCTGTTCTATTTTCTGGTTGTTTTGTTTTCTTCGTCTGAATTTTGTCTTCCAGAAACCGCTCGGTGTGTGAGAGCTTGTGAGCATTTGTTTGTTCTACAATTTTGGTATCAGAGCCAGCGTTCAAGGGAGCTCCATAACCAGCGATCAAGGGCGTTCTATATCAATCTACCATGGGTGATCTTCAAGTTGTTGGCGACATCAAGAAGCTCAACAATCAGAACCACAACTCCTGGTCAACTTGCATGATCTCGTATATGCAAGGCCAGGATTTGTGGGAGGTTGTAAACGGCAACGAAACACGGCAACCTGATGAAGACACGAACGGGACGCTGCGGAAGTGGAAGATCAAGGCGGGCAAGGCGATGTTTGTCCTGAAGACGACGGTCGAAGAAGACGTGCTGGACCATATTCGTGAGTTGAAGACCCCCAATGAAGCATGGAATACTCTTGCTGCATTGTTCTCCAAGAAGAATGATACCATGCTCCAACTTTTGGAGAGCAAACTGCTGTCGATGGCGCAACGAGATCAGACGATCGTCCAGTATTTCTACAAGGTGAAGTCCTTGTGTCGAGAGATTTTCGAGTTAGATCCAGAATCTCCAATCGGCAACACCAGGATGAAGCGAATCATCATCCACGGTTTGAAGCCTGAATTTAGGAGCTTTGTTGCTGCTATACAGGGATGGCAAAATCAGCCATCGCTTGTGGAGTTTGAAAATATGTTAACTAGCCAAGAAGCCCTAGCCAAGCAAATGGGAGGAGTCTTATTAAAAGGTGAAGAAGAGGCACTCTATGCCAATAAAGGCAAGAAGAACTCTAAGCAGCATGTTGCCAAAGGATCTAAGAAGAAGGATGATGTGGAAAATCATCAGGGCGAAGGGAACTCTTGTGCAGGGGGCAGATCAAGGAACTCTGGTAATGGTCAAAGGTTTGAAGGAAAATGCTACAATTACAAGAAGAAGGGTCATATGGTAAAGGATTGCTAGTTCAAGAAGGAGTTAGAAAGCAATGTTGCAACCTCAAAAATCGAGGATGAATGGGATACTGAGGCACTTTTCGCTACAGCCGAGGTTGAGCAAGCCTTCACGGTAACAATAGTCACTGAAGTTGATTATGAAAATGACTGGATTGTTGATTCAGGATGTTCAAATCACATGACCGGTGACAAGGAGAAGCTGCAGAATCTATCTGAATATAAGGGAAGCCGGGTGGTGGTGACAGCAAATAATTTAAAGCTGCCGATTGCTCACACTGGCAATACAGCAGTTGCTCTTCCTTGCAATAATAGTGAGGTGCATCTCCATAATGTCTACCATGTTCCAGGGATGAAGAAGAATCTCCTCTCTGTGGCACAGTTGACATCCTCTGGCCATGTTGTTGTGTTTGGCCCACAAGATGTCAAGATGTATCGGGATCTTCAGATTATCCAAGAACTAGTGATGAAGGGGTGGAAACTGGATTCAGTTTATGTGATGTCTGCCCAAACTGCCTATGTAGATAAAACCCGAAAAAATGAAATAGCTGATCTATGGCATATGCGGCTAGGACATGTCAACTACTCCAAGCTCGATGTGATGATGAAGAAGGCGATGCTGAGGGGCCTTCCACAGCTTGAAATAAGGGCTGATACGGTTTGTGCAGGATGCCAATATGGGAAAGCACATTAGCTGCCTTATGAGGTGTCCAACTTTCAAGCAAAGGAGCCCCTACAACTGGTTCATTCGGATGTGTTTGGACCAGTCAAGCAAGCTTCCATTAGTGGAATGAAATACCTGGTGACCTTCATTGATGACTTCTCGAGGTATGTTTGGATTTATTGCATGAAGGAGAAGTCTGAAATCTTCTCAAAATTTCGGGAGTTCAAGGAAACCGCAGAAGCGGAAACTAGAAGAACTGTCTGCTGTTTACGGACAGATAACGGGGAAGAGTACACTTCAAAGGAGTTCCTAGATTTTCTTCAGAAGTGCAGAATTTGCCATCAGTTCACTTCCGCCAATACTCCACAACAAAATGGCTTGTTAGAAAGGAAGAACAGGCATCTAGCTGAAATTTGTCGGAGCTTGCTTCACACGAAGAATGTATCGGGTCAGTTTTGGGCTAAAGCAATGAAGACAGCAGTCTTTGTGATCAACCGGTTGCCTCAAAAAAGGTTATCCTTTCTTTCACCCTTTGAAAAATTATGGAATTCAAAATCTATAGTTGGACATTTTCGCGTTTTTGGATCTATGTACTATGTGTTTGTACCTGACCATCTACGCAGTGAAATGGAGAAGAAGGCTGTCAGATGTATTATTGTAGGTTATGATAGTCAAAAAAAAGGGTGGCGGTGCTGTGATCCAGTTACAGGAAGATGCTACACATCGCGGAACGTGGTGTTTGATGAGGCGTCTTCATGGTGGTCAGTGGACAAGAAGGAACTGCCAAGTCTGGATGCCTTCAAAGAAGATCTGGAACCCTCACGTATTCAGCTCAGTTCACAGCAATTTGAAGTTGCAGAAAGCAGCGGTAATGGCGAGGAAAGAGTTGTTCAACACCCGTGGCAGACAGGTATTTATCAGAGAGTAGAAGAGGAGGATGAGCCATTACAGCAAAATCTTAGAAGATCAACCAGGATTAGAAAAACAAATCCTAAATATGCTAATGCTGCAATAGTAGACGATCTGGATACAAGGGAACCAGAGACATTTGAAGAGGCTTCACAGCACCCGGAATGGTTCAACGCAATGAAGAAAGAGATTGCTGCACTTGACCGAAATCAGACTTGGGAGCTAACGACCAAGCCAAAGGATGTGACGCCCATCTCGTGCAAGTGGGTGTACAAAGTCAAGCACCGTGCTGATGGATTAATTGAGAGATATAAAGCTCGTCTTGTAGTTCGAGGGTTCTCCCAACAGTACGGGTTAGACTATGATGAGACCTTAGTCCTGTTGCAAAGCTCACAAGAGTGAGAGTTCTCCTGATTTTAGCAGTAAGCAGAGAGTGGAATTTATGGCAAATGGATGTAAGGAATGCTTTCTTACATGGAGAGCTAGACCGGGAAATTTACATGGAACAGCCGCTGGGATTTCAGAGTGTTGAGCACCCTAAATATGTGTGCAAACTTCGGAAGGCGCTTTATGGTTTAAAGCAGGCGCCGAGGGCCTGGTACGGAAAGATTGCTGAATTTCTTATTCACTCTGGATACCAGGTAACTTCTGCAGACTCAAGCCTGTTTGTCAAAGCTAGTGAAGGAAAAATAGCTGCTGTACTGGTGTACGTGGATGATCTAATTATCACCGGAGATTTTGAGAAGGAGATAATTCGAACCAAGAAAAACCTGTCGATCCATTTTCAGATGAAGGAACTCGGACGGCTGAAGCGTTTGTTGGGTTTAGAAGTTGATCATTCAGATGAGGGGCTGTTTCTACATCAAAGGAAGTATTCCAAGAATTTGTTGAAGAGATTTGGGATGCTCAATTGCAAACCAAGCACAACACCAATGGAACCTAATGCCAAAATCTACTTTCAGGAAGGCAGAAGTCTTACAGATATCACTATGTATCGGCAACTGATGGGCAGCCTTATTTACCTCAGTATCACTAGACTGGATATTTCGTTTGCTGTTGGGATGATGAGCCGATTTATGCACAACCCAACGAACCTTCATCTGGAAGCAGCTCGGCGAATCTTGAGGTACATGAAAGGGATGCTTGGTCATGGCATCCTGTACAAAAAGAACAGCAGCTGCAGATTGGAAGGTTACTGTGACGCCGATTACGCAGGTGATCTTGATACTTGGCGGTCGACTATTGGGTATGTGTTTAAGCTTGGATCTGGAGCAATTTTATGGTGCAGTAAGAGATAGCCCACTGTCTCTTTGTCAACCACAGAAGCTGAATACCGAGCTGCTGCAATGGCATCTCAAGAAATTGCCTGGCTAAGACAATTGCTGGAAGATTTGTATCAGTTGGAAGAGGGTGGAGTTCTTTTACAATGTGACAATCTGTCTACAATAAAGCTGGTAGAAAATCCAGTTTTTCATGCTAGGACAAAGCATGTGGAGGTTCATTATCATTTTATAAGAGAAAAAGTGCTGCAAGGGGAGGTTGAGCTGAAGTATATTCGAATGGAAGATCAAGCTGCAGACCTGTTTACCAAGAGCTTGTGCGGGAACAAAGTCAAAGATCATTGTCGTCAGCTCGGTGTGGTAAAGGGAATAGGTGCTGGCATTGAGGGGGAGTATTGAACGACAACACCAGCCCCACCCCATGCAGGATTGAGCGTTGTCAATATATTTCTGTTTCTAAACGAAACAGTGTTTATCTTTATTTGGTATTCGGTTTGTGTATTTTATTTAAACTATGAGTTTGTTAGCGTTTGTCTTTATCTAGATCCTGGTATTCAAGTTTAGTTAGGAGTATATCTTGGAATTTCTACCGTGTATGTTGTTTAAAGTCTTGGAATAAAAACGGAAGAACGTGAGGGTTGCGGTGGTCGCAGCGGCATTTTATTCCAGAAATTCAAAAGACCGTCTGTTCTATTTTCTGGTTATTTTGTTTTCTTCGTTTGAATTTTGTCTTCCAAAAACTATTGGGTGTGTGAGAGTTTGTGAGCGTTTATTTGTTCTACAGATAATGTGTGCAAGGTCGCCTTTGACGTTGATGCCCCGCCCTTCTAAAGGGTAAGACCAAGGACACTAGCAGATTTGCCTGCACCTTCGAGGCAGCCATGGATATCAGCATCGAGAGATTATGGTAGCCATGGCTCCTCTAGAAGCTCTGCGGGGTGCTTAACATTAGAGATGACCGGCAACTGGGCAAGGAGTTGGTGATCGCGAATGAATTTGCCATTAGGGTCATTAAGGAATGTAAGCAGATGAAAACGATCGAAGGAGATGGAGAGCAGCAACGACCTCCTCTTGAGGTTCTTCTTCGAAGGAGCCTTCTCTAATGAGTTCCTCTACGATATAATCATAAGCTTCATGGTAGCCGGTGTGACACCACGTCGAGCGCCATGGCATGGTTCCTTTGGCTGGTTGCCACCCTACCGGGGGTCCAACAGAAAATCTTGGATGAGATCAGCTCAATCCGGTCGAGTTGTCATAATCTTGGCTGACATTAACATTGAACGAGCTTAGGAAAAAGAACTACCTCCACGCAGCAGTGTCAGCAGGCTTGAGGATTTATCCACCGGTGCCGATCCAGCCACAGTAGCATGTGGTGGACAATGTGCTACCGGACAAGATGGCGGTGAAGAAAGGGATGTCGGTGACATATCACGCATTCACCATGGGGAGGATGGAGGGGATATGGGGGGAGGACTGTAAGGAATTTAAGCCGGAGAGATGGCTGGATGGTTGTGGGGTGTTCCAGCCTAGGAGCCCATTTCGGTTTCTGATGTTCCATGCTAGACCGAGGACATGTTCGGGAAAGGAGATGGCATACACTCAACTGAAGGCGGTGGTGGCGAGCATCATGAAAAGGTTCGAGATGGGAGAGAAGGAGAGGGAGATTGAATTCACCACCATCTTGAGGATGAAGGGGAGGCTGCCGGTGCAAGTCAAGGAGAGGGAGGGGAAACGACAATAGAGCAACAGCTTTTGATTAAAGAAAAGAAAGATCTTTGTATCACGATGCCATACCGTACCTGTTGTCATGTCATTGCGATGGTGCATAGCACCCTGGTGAATAATATTTTTTTTGGTAATCAACAAGTAAATAATTATTGTAGGTTTCTGTGCAATGTTCTTGTATAATTCATGTTCATGCTTGGCCTTGATGGACCTATCATTTGATAGATTTTTTATTAATTTTTAATTTTAAAAAGATTTAGTTAACGGTGCTAGCAGTATTATTAAGTGAAGGATATATAAATAAAAATAAGATTTTATAAGGATATATAAATAAATAAAAATTTGAAGAAGATATTTACATAAATTTCGATATTTAAAAGAGTATACATGCAAAATAAATAAATAAATAAATAATTTATTTATTTATTTATTTTTATGGTATCGCTACAAATATCTCTCAATTTTGCCCGGTATTCTAGACCTGTCATCTTTTGCTAGCCTTACCCAGTTCAACTAACGAATCCAAAATTTATAGCCATAAACTTTGAAGTTGCTTACACTCTCGAAGTTCAACTATCCTCCCAAGACTTGATAGTGTATCGTACTAGGCTACAACGAGCGAAAAAGTATCTCATCTAATATAAATTTCCTGACTTTTAGGACACCAAGAAATATAAATTCCATGATCTTAGGATCCCCAATGATTGCCAAAAACTTTGCCCATGTAGATGATACAGATATGAAAGTGGATCCCATGACCGACCAAGACCACGTACAGAGTACACAAGTACGAGATTGAGAATAGATATGTTCGGCCAAGTTGAGTAATAAAAATATGGAAAGAGAATTCATAATCGTAAAGAACATAAATATGAGGACGGATCCAAATGATAATGGAGAGATAAGGGCACGTATGCTTAACTTGATTGCTGGTGCTCCTTTTCAAGTAGGCATTTGTAGAGTAAAAATGTCTTGCTCGTGTATTATTTCAGGAAATTATGCTTTATTGGGTGCTTTGATGAAGATAATTGTTAATTGATGTTGAGATTGAACAAAGAAAGTGTTGATGGCACCATCTTGTTATTTCTCTGGTAGTCTAAGTCGATATGTCTGGTCTTTGTATAAAAAATCAGCTTAGATATGACGTGTAAGGCCTCTTGGTTATCACGATGGAGCTGTGTTGGCTGTGGATCAGCGATACCAAGATGTAATAGCAAGCAATTTAGCCAAAACAGCAAGAAATAATGATTTTTGTGTCTTAGTTTACTATGAGATGGACAGTTGCCAAATAAAATAAGTAGTGAATGCCTAGTGATATATGGGACCACTAGCCCGGTCAAAATCTATACAGATCAAAGTTGCGAATTGAAATTTAAATGTAATAAGATTTCTTGAGATGGCAAAAGCTTCAAGGATTGCAAACTCGATGATAGCATCTAGTTGTATACTATGGTAAGTGATTGTGACATAGGCCGGTCATCCAACAAGCTGACGATATGGGCCGAAATTTGATTATATAGGAAATACGTGTATTATGAAACCATATCTCACTAAAAATCTGACCATGATTCAGGAAAACTTACAATAATAAAAGTTATAAATCAATGTACAAACTTACAAAATTGAAATAGTAATTGATCGGAGGCGTGCGATGCACTGTCCTCAGACGATTTCCGACTTTCATGCATAATTATTTCAAGAAGTCCATCCCAAGATACATTATCATTCCTTTAAAATATATGATTATCATTCCTTCGACTTCATGTCTTCAGTTTGGTCCGAAGAGTATGCCTCTAAAGTATATTATTATCATTCCTTCGGCTTCATGTCTTCAGCTTGGTCCGAAGAGTATGCCTCCAAAGTATATTATTATTGTTCCTTCAGCTTCATGTCTTCAGCTTGGCCTAAATAGTATACTTCTAAAATATGTTGTTCACCCCTTCGGCACCACAGTAAGTAACTATTTATTTTTTAGTTCACTCCTAAAGGATAAATCCGAAGCATATAACTAACATCCCTTCGAACCATTCCAAGAAATGCAATCCGAAAAGATAGTTAGGCCTACTTCAAATTCTCCTTTAAGAAAGTGCATATGAAGCACCAGAACAATCCTTCAACCCAAAATAGTTAAAGGTTGTTCTGGTTGTTATAAGTACACAAATGGTCAATAGCTCCAGCTTGGATAACCATAAGATAACTAATTTTTCGACCGCCACTACTTACTGTTATGAGAAAGTTTCGTTAACTAACTCCCATAACCATAAGTAGTTACAGTCGCGTCTATAAATATTGGTAAGAGGGGACACTCGATGTAAGCGAACAATAGGAAAGTTAGAGCTAGTTTCCCGTCAGCTCTTTCAAAATCACCTTCTTCCTTTCCATCTCACTCTGCTCTCAAGTTCTCAATTCTGCTGTATAAATTCTTGCTAACTTTGGCATTGAAGTATCTCCCACCGAAGAAATTCCGGTCAGGGATTTGTTTTGCAGGCTCCCATCGACGACGAACCAGCAAGCATGCCATTCCATCCGGTCGGTGAGGATTTAGCATCAACAGATTAGCGTGCCAAGAAGGAGAAGATCTATTTTCTCTGGTTAAAGGAGAACTTTGATAAAGCAAAAATGGTGAAAGGAAATATCCGAAATGCCTTTACAAGCAGGGAGCAACCTGCTCCTCAAGTAAATAACCCTCCGGTGGACAATGACATGCCACCTCCTATGATACTGGTAGGGTAGCAGCAATTCGAGGCCCTCTTGAATAGAGTTGATACCCTGACAGCTCTGGTTCAAACCTTGCAAGAAACTGCCGTTCAAAGGTAGTGTCCTCCACCCACCTCTCAGCCCAGCCATCAAGATGGAGGAAGGGAAGATCGACGCCGAGAACTCATCCCAAGTTCTTCACAGATCCGGTCATCTCGTGATCACTATAACTCACGGCCAGGCCGGCGTTTGGAGGATCACTATGGAAAGAAGAGAACTAGGCATTCTCTTTCTGTTTCTTCTGGAGATTCTACACCTGGAGGAGTTAAGCAAAGAAAAATGAACTCTAATTTGAAAAAAAGTTCAGGTTGTTGGAATCACAGATAGCCAAGCTCACTGATCAAAGGAAAAATGATGAAGTTCTAACTTTCAATTCTCAACCTCTTTTCTCCGATTGGATTATGGCCAAAGTCATTCCTCGGCACTTTGAGATTCCACAACTGGAGGCTTATGATGGAACTGCTGACCCCCTTGACCATTTGGGAAGTTACAAAGCTCACATGATGGTACAAGAGACATCCGATGCATTGTATTGCCTTGCTTTTTCTGCTACCTTAAGGAAAGCTGCTCGAATGTGGTATTCAAGCTTACTGCCGAAGACTATCCATTATTTTACTGAACTAGAATGGCTGTTTATTTTACATTTTAGAACATGTTAAAAGATGCTGCGTAACACTGACAGTTTGTTCCTCCTTCAACAGAATGAAGGAGAAAGTCTTAAAGAGTTTGTGATCTGATTCAATTCGGCCACTCTGGAGATCCCATATCTCAATGAACACGTGGCCATGTCAGTGCTGAAGAAGGGCCTTAGATCTTCTAGGTTCATCTTTTTTCTGGACAAGAGATTTTTTATGAGCTATGCCGAACTACTGGCAAGGGCTCAGAAATATGCTATCGCTGAAGAGCACGCTACGAGTCGCAGAGTTGCTGAAGGGAGACACCATTCTAAGAAAAAGAGTATCAAGGGACCGAATGCGCCCACATCTTCCAATAATGCTCTAGTTCCCAGACGCGGTCCCAAGTCCAAGCAACAAGGTAATCAATTTGATTCCTACACACCCCTCAACTTGCCAAGAGAAAAAATTCTATTGGAGATAGAAAAAAAATTACTTGCAAAGACCACGTCCCCCGAAGACTTCTATTAAAGCAAAGGATAAGAGCAAATATTGTCGATTCTATCAGGACCATGGCCATAATACCGAAGATTGTTTTCAGCTTCGGGATGCCATTGAAGACTTAACAAAGAGGGAATATCTGGGAAAGCACATTACCGCTAGGAGCCTCAAGCCGAAGCAACGGCTCTTTAGAGAGTTGCTGATGAAGCTGAATTGCCTCACCAAAGACTGACTGATGGACGAGTCGGTATACTTCATTGGTCAATTGGCTAGAGGAGTGAAGCTGAAGAGGATAACCCTAAAAGACTTAAAGGGAAGAACTCCATTAGCTTCTCAGATGAAGATCTTCAAGGGGTTTAACTCCCGCATGATGACCCTATTGTGGTCTCTACTGTAATCGTCAAATATGATATAAAAAGAATTCTAATAGATAATGAAAGTTCTGTCGATGTTTTGTTGTATAATGCTTTTATTAGAATGGGATTATCTGGACGTGAGCTGCAAAGGTTTCCCATTCCTTTAATTAGTTTTGGAGGAAATTAAGTTGGAGTTGAAGGAGAAACGGTCTTACCCGTAACTTTTGGTACTGAACCATACCAAAGAACCCTTCCCATCAATTTCATAGTAGTGCGAACATCTTCGGCCTATAATGCAATCCTGGGATGCCCAGCTTTGAATAAATTCTGAGCCATAGTATCAACCTATCACCTCTTGATACGATTCCCCACCAAGCTTGGCATCGGAGAGGTAAGGGGGATCAAAGGATTGCTCGCCCATGCCTAATGTTCCAAGATAAGCAATCAGCCAAGCCCTTAACACTTGATCAGCTAGATCCAAAAGACAAAGCTGAAGACTATGGAGAATCAGTAGAAAAAACTCTTTCTGTGTCTTTATCCGAAGATGACCCAACAAAATTTATACAAATTGGCAGTCTGTTAGATGAAGAGACGAAGGCGAGGCTGATTACATTCCTCCGAAGCAATGCTGATATCTTTGCATAGGCAGCTTCAAATATGCCTGGAATTCCATTTGAAATAATCACACATCGGTTGGAAGTAACCCCCAACTATAAGCCAGTTCGGCAAAAGAAGAGGAATTTTGCTCCAGAAAAGCAGAGAAGTGGCTGGCCAATATTGCGATGGTAAAGAAATCTAATGATAAGTGGAGGATCTGCATTGATTATACAGATCTTGATAAAGCCTGCCCAAAAGATAGCTTCCCTCTGTCGAAGATTGACCAGTTAGTTGATGCCATTGCTGGTCATCAGCTATTAAGTTTTATAGATGCTTTCTCGGGATATAACCAAATCCGAATGGATCCTGAAGATGAAGAAAAAACTGCCTTCATTACAGAAAAAGGATTTTACTATTATAAAGTAATATCATTTGGATTGAAAAATACTAGGGCAACTTTTCAAAGACTAATCAATAAAGTGTTCAAGGATTAGATAGGGAGAAATATGGAAGCTTACGTTGACAATATGATTGTAAAGAGTATTCGTAATTCTGACCACATTGAGGATTCTAAAGAATCCTTTGATGCTCTAAGATGTCATCAGATGAAGTTGAATCCAACTAAGTACACTTTTGGTGTAACCTCAAGAAAATTCTTGGGATTCTTAGTCACTAAGCAAGGAATTGAAGTTAACCCAGAGAAGATTCAAGCTTTTCGAACAATAAGGCATCCCTCTTGCAAAAAAGAAGTACAGCGATTAACGGAAAGAATCGCTTCTCTAAGTCGATTTATTTTCTGGTCAGTGAAAAGATGTTTGCCTTTTTTTAAGGTTCTCCGTTAGACCCAAAGTTTTGACTGGTCAGAAGACTGCAGGATTGCTTTTGACAAGTTGAAGGAATATATGGAAAACCCCCCTTTACTTTCCAAGCCCTATGAAGGAGAAACTCTTTTTTGTATCTTTCAAACTCAAATAAAGCTGTTAGTTTGGTGCTTGTACGAAGAGATGCTGATCACTTGCAGAAACCGATTTACTATACTAGTAAAGTACTACATGAGGCGGAAGTACGATATCCTAGAGTGCAGAAGCTCATTTTCTCCTTAGTGGTTGCAACAAAGGATTTGCGACCCTATTTTCAAGCCCATACCATTATGGTTTTAGCATATCAGCCTCTCAAGACCATTCTGCACTGTCCAGACACCTCAGGAAGGATAGCTAAATGGGCAGTTAAATTAGGAGAATTCGATATTGATTTCTAGCCTAGATCAGCAATGAAAGCACAAGTCTTGGCTTATTTTATAGCCGAATATATTTGGGGGTCAGAGGAGAACCAACTGAGGGCCGAAGAAGAGGGGATTATCGAAGAAAATCTGGAATTCATATGGATGCTTCATGTGGATGGTGCTTCCAACGCCAATGGCTGTGGAGCTGATCTTATTTTGTCTAGTCCGAATGGTCAAGTCATAGAATATGCTCTTCGTTTTTCTTTCCAGACTTCGAATAATCAGGCAGAATATAAGGCACTCATTGTTGAACTCAGAATTGCTCAAAAGCTAGAAATTAAAAAAATTAAAGTCTTTTCGGATTTGCAGTTGGTGGTGAATCAGGTAAAAGGTGAATTCGAAGCTCGGAATCCCATCATGATTCAGTATCTAAAAAAGGTACAAAGCCTAATATCCCAGCTGGAGTATTTTGAGATTGTCCATATACCTCGCATAGAAAATTTCAGGGCGATGCTCTTTCACGTCTAGCAACTCCTGCTCCAGATTCCCTTGGCAAGACATATGTGGAATATCTTGAAGACCCCAGTATATCAGAATCCACAGCAGAAATATGTCTGATTGAGCATGAGCCTTCATGGATGGACCCTATTCTTAAATTTTTAAATGAAGGCGTCTTACCCGAAGACAAGCTTAAGGCTAAATGGCTTTGTTGGATGGCTTCTCAGTATGTGATTTTAGATGGGACCTTACATAAAAGATCCTTCACACAACCTCTGTTAAAATGTTTGGGATCTTTGAATGCTAATTATGCACTCAGGGAGGTGCATGAAGGTATATGCAGAGATCATTTGGGTGACAGATCTTTGACTTACAAAATAATTCGTCAAGGTTATTATTGGCTGACCATACAGAAAGATTCTGTAGAATTTGTTCGAAAGTATGATCAGTGTCACAGATATTCTAACATACAAAGACGGCCTGCAAATCAATTGACCCCGCTGACAGCTCCTCGGCCTTTCACTCAATGGGGAATGGACATCCTTGGCCCATTTCCTCCAGCTTCTGGATAGCGAAAATTCTTTATGGTGGCAATCGATTATTTCACAAAATGGTTCGAGGCCGAACCACTGGCATAAATTACTAAAACAAAAGTTGAAAATTTTGTGAGAAATTTTATCATCTTCCATTTGGGAATTCCTCATGCTATAATTACCAATAATGGAAGACAATTTGACAACCCAAAGTTCAAAAGCTTCTGTACCTAATATCATGTACACCACAAACTGACTTCTGTGGGACATCCTCAGTCTAATGGAGAAGCTGAAATGATTAACAGAACTATTCTTCATGGTCTCAAAATCATGTTAAGTGATGCTAAGGGATTGTGGGCTGATGAATTGAATTCAGTTCTTTGGGCATACCCAACCACTCCCAGAACGGCCACTGGTGAATCTCTATTTCACCTAGCCTATGGCACCGAGGCAGTCCTTCCTGTAGAAGTCTCTTTACAATCTTTACACATTGATTAGTATAAAGAACCTGAGAACTCAAAACGCCGAAGAGTTGACCTAGATTTATTACAAGGCACTCGACTTTAGGCATAGTTAAAAATGGCCTCATATCATCAAAAGGTTGCAAAATATTAGAACTTCCATGTGAAGGAACGAACATTTCGTCTTGAGGACTTGGTTTTGAGAAGATCTAAAGTATCCAGGCCAGCCGAACAAGACAAACTTTCTCCTACTTGAGAAGGTCCATATCGGATCAACGAAGTCATCCATCCTGGAACTTATTGGCTTGAAACCTTGGAAGGTGCTCTGTTGCCTCGACCATGGAATGTACAGAATCTTCGCAAATATTATCAATAAAAGTTCCTATTCAAGTTTATTGAGATAGACCTAATCAGTCAGTCTTAATCTTTATTCTAAAAGGCATAAAGATGATCCACGTGATCTATCCTATGAAGTGCCGAGGTGGGCTTGATCTGTCTGTTTTAATCTTTATTCTAAAAGACATAAGGATGATCCACGTGATCTACCTTATGAATTGTCGAGGTGGGCTTGATCAGCCTGTCTTAATCTTTATTCTAAAAGGTATAAGGATGATCCACGTGATCTACCCTACGAAGTGTCGAGATGAGCTTGATCAGCCTATTTTAATCTTTATTCTAAAAGGCATAAGGATGATCTACGTGATCTACGTGATCTACCCTAAAAAGTACCGAGGTGGGCTTGATCAGCCAATCTTAATCTTTATTCTAAAAGGTATAAGGATGATCCACGTGATCTACCCTACGAAGTGCCGAGGTGGCCTTGATCAGCCTGTCCTAATCTTTATTCTAAAGGGCATTGGGATGATCCATGTGATATACCCTAAAAAATGCCTAGGCTTGATCAGCTAGTTTTACTTTTTGTTCATCTCCTGTCGAAAATATTAGCAACCCACGTAGTCTATTTCAAGTTCGAAGACTTGACATTATCTTAAATATGAAGACTTGATATTATTTTTTCAAGATCTCAGAATTATTGTCTTAGAATTATCCTATGTCTAAAGACTTAGTATATTTTCAAGTCCGAAGACTTAGCATTATCTTAAATCTGAAGACTTTGTATTATTTTTTTAAGATATCAGAATTATTATCTCAAAATTATCCTAAGTCCAAAGACATAGTATATTTTCAAGTCCGAAGACTTGGCATTATCTTAAATATGAAGACTTGATATTATTTTTTCAAGATCTCAGAATTATTGTCTCAGAATTATCCTAAGTCCAAAGACTTAGTGTATTTTCAAGTTCGAAGACTTGGCATTATCTTAAATCTGAAGACTTGATATTATTTTTTCAAGATCTCGGAATTATCCTAAGTCCAAAGACTTAGTGTATTTTCAAGTTTGAAGACTTGGCATTATCTTAAATCGGAAGACTTGGTATTATTTTTTCAAGATCTCAGAATTATTGTCTTAGAATTATCCTAAGTCCGAAGACTTAGCATTATTTCAAGTTCAAAGACTTAGTATTATCTCAAGCTTCGAAAGATTTAGTCTTATGTTAAGTCCGAAGACTTTATACTTAGATGAATTTTCATTCTAAAATTAGAGGTAAAAGTGTATACGCTTGCCAAAAAGGTTACTTATTCACAAGTTCCCTATGGTTGATGAGATCATAATTTAATATCCTACTTCCAATGAGTTCATACTTGGAAATTATTTTATCAAAGCAGAAGTTTCCATTCATAAAAAAGTAGTATATATGTACTGTCTTTCAAAAAAAAAGAAAAAGAAAAATTATTACAATCGCCTTCAACTGGAGTGTCTTCAGTTTGAGTAAGGTTGATCGGATCGACAGCCGCCATTGTCCTTTCTTCAGTTGCTTCTTCAGTCACGGCAGGTGTATCAAAAGGACCTTTTGGTGAGTTGGGCTCTTCTGCCTCTTCAAGATTGAACAACTGAACCTCCAAGTGTCAAGATTTGGGTAGAAGTTTTGTACTTCTTTCATCCCGTCATTGAAGCCTGCCCGATAACTGAAGGTTCCAGTTTCAGTCAGTTTGTCATTGAAAGCCGAAGTCTTTTTGTAGTCTTCGACCGCTCTGCTTAATTGGTCCTTCAAGACTTTATTTCTTCGGCCAATATCTCAGCTTTCTTAATTGCTTCATCGACCTTCTTAACAACTTCTTCAGTCTTCAACTGGGCTTCTTTGACTGAAGATTCCAAAGAGCATGTTTTCTTTTTTTTCTTTTTGAGCTTTGCCTCCTGTTCAGAATTTTTTGATTGGGCATTATCCAACTCGGCCTTTAAACTCTGAATAGTCACATCGCTCTGAGCAAGCTTTTCTTCCATAGCTTGCTTCAGCTCCTCAGCTATCTCTTTTTCAGACCTAGCCATTTAAAGCCTTTCTTTCATTTTCTTTCGATAATCCCGGAAGTCGACGATGCTTTCTTCCATAATAATTATATCGTGGACCAGCTGCATTAACCACATGGTATACAAAGTTGGCAAAGTTGAAAATTATGTATCAGAAAGAAGAAGTGAAATGGTATTTACCTTCAGCACAGATGCAAATGCTGAATTAGAGATATCCTCAATGCATCGAAATTTGGTATTTTCCCAATCCTAAGGAAGCAGAGTATACTTCAGCAGCTCTCTAGCCAATCAAGGTTCTCCAAGCCCTTTCCATCACTAAAGATGGTAAAGTCTACGTGGCACTCCCGGTCCGTTGGAGCATTCCTCCCGGAACCCTTTTTTGGGAGGAGCCTTTCCTTTTCTTTGACCTTTTGAAGAGACGAGGAGTGGTTTACCAATAGTTGGCATTGGATCAGATTGATCCGAAGAAGGCATCGGAGGCGGGCTCCTTGGGGGAGGCCCTATTGGAGAAGAACTCCTTGAAGGAGGCTTCGTTGAGGGCATATCAACTTCATCAGATGCAACCCTCTTCAGAGATACATTTAAAGTCCCTTCGGCTCTGGTTTTTTTTCGAATTTCGGACTCTCTTGGAACTAGTACTCGCTTCTTCCTGGAAGCCTATCGAAGCTTATCAAGATTTGGCTTCATCGGCTCACCTACAATCAAAAGAAAAAAGGTTACAGATCAGACATTATTCAAAAAAAAAAATCTGAAGCCAACTATTTCTATACCTAAGGTAGGAAGTTTACTGATATGAGCAAGATGCAGGTTATCTTCCCTCAACAGTTTCTTGGCCATAGAAATTTCCGAATTCAACAATTTCTCGAAGTCCTTTTGATCAGCCTTCAAGATTTTCTTCCCAGCATTCGCGTCCAGACGAGAACTTTTCCATTCAGTGTTGAAACCCCGGTATGGGTAATATACGAAGAAGAAATATGGTTTCCACCCGTGTATGGCACTCGGAGTCTCCCTAATTAGTCTTTGGCCTGGATGAGGACCGATGATCCACCACCCTTTGCCATGAAAATCTCTTTTCAATACGAAGAAAGAGGTGAACAAAGAGGTCTTCGGCTTTATATTACAGAGTTTACAGAGGACTAAAAATCTGCAGATGTTTCTAAAGCTGTTTGGAGTCAATTAGGCTGGAACTACTTGGTATAGGTTAAAAGTTTTTGTGAAAAAGGAATGAAGGAGAAACCGAAGACAGGCCTTTAAGTGATCTTCGCATACTGCGATTGACCTGGGAGGAGGACGGGTTATCTGGGTTAGGGAGAAATGACTTAAATGTTCTAGGAAAGTGGAATCAATTTCGAAGACCCTCTAACCTACTATGCGTCAAAGAGCTAGCAACGATTTTGGGAGATGACTCAAAATCCCTCTTTCTAACAAGAACTCTACTTCCGGAAGGTTCACCTCCTGATGGACCCCTACTAACAGTTGGGTTATCTAGTGACTCGGACATTGTAAGGAAGAGAGAAAGAAAAGGAAAAAACTTCTACCTCCAAGGAGAAACGAAGCAGCTTATTGAAAGGATAATGGTGCGGAGCAGAAGGAAGAAGAAAAAGATTTTGAAGAAAGTGCGGAAGTTCTTTCCGTAAAGCCTCTCTCTTCTTTATATATGCAGAATGGTAGGGTCATTCCAGGGATTTGATGATCTCTTCAATCGTGCAACATATCGGCGGTGCCGATCGTGGGTATGATTTATTAAGAGGCGTTCATCAATGGAACGGCAGTTACGATCCGCGTGGAAGGCCATGGATGGTCAAGATGAACTTCCATCATTATGACTGAGGCGCGAGATGGTGCCAGGTATAATTTCTTGATTAAATAAAAATCTCTTTTAATAAGAAGATCAGCCAGATTGTTTAAGTCTGTACTATCTTTTTAGCAAGTAATAAGAAGTCGACACCTATCTTTGACACGATCTCCGCGTCGTACATCAGTTATTACGGATTACAAAACCAAAAATCTGCCATCATTGATTATTTGTTTTCTCATAAACGACAAATTTTGATACTTCCATTTTTCGAAATAAAGTTATTTCGAAATTGGGAGTGGGGGACAGCTGTTGTGATAATCCAATTTAATTTAAATATTTATCGATCCATCAGCGAGCCAATTTCAATTTTTGGTCTATCAGTTGGATCAGTATACTAAAAACGATATCTTCTTAATTTAATGATAGTTATGGCTCCTGAAAGGAATATATTATTATTATGTCTTTGCTTCGATTTCATGTCTTCAGCTTGGTCCGAAGAGTATACCTCTAAAGTATATTATTATCGTTCCTTTGGCTCATGTCTTTAGCTTGGTTCGAAGAGTATTCCTCTAAAGTATATTATTATCATTCCTTCGGCTTCATGTCTTCTGCTTGGTCCAAAGAGTATACCTCTAAAATATATTAGTATCATTCCTTCGGTTTCATGTCTTCAGCTTGGTCTGAAGTGTATTCCTCTAAAGTATATTATTATCATTCCTTTGACTTCATGTCTTTAGCTTGGTCCGAAGAATATGCCTCCGAAGTAGATTATTATTGTTCCTTCGGCTTCATACCTTCAGCTTGGCCCGAAGAGTATGCTTCTAAAGTATATTATTATCATTCCTTCGGCTTCATGTCTTCAGCTTGGTCCGAAGAATATGCCTCCGAAGTATACTATTATTGTTCCTTCGTCTTCATGTCTTCAGCTTGGCCCGAAAAGTATACTTCTAAAATATGTTGTTCACCCCTTCGACACCACAGTAAGTAACTATTTATTTTTGAGTTCACTCCTAAGGGATAAATTCGAAGCATATAACTAACATCCCTTCGGACCATTCCAAGGAATGCAATCCGAAGAGATAGTTAGGCCTACTTAGAATTCTCCTTTAAGAGTGTATCTGAAGCACCAGAACAATCCTTCAACCTGAAATAGTTAAAGGTTGTTCTGGTTGTTATAACTACCCACATGGTCAATAGCTCCGGCTTGGATAACCATGAGATAACTAATTTTTCGATCGCCACTACTTACTGTTATGAGGAAGTTTCGTTAACTAACTCCCATAACCATAAATAGTTACAGTCACGCCTATAAATATTGGTAAGAGGGGATACTCGAGGTAAGCGAACAACAGGAAAGTTAGAGCTAGTTTCCGGCCAGCTCTTTCAAAGCCACCTTCTTCCTTTCCATCTCACTCTGCTCTCAAGTTTTCCATTCTGCTACCTAAATTCTTGCTAACTTTGGCATCGGAGTGTCCCCCACCAGAAAAATTCTGGTCAGGGATTTGTTTTGCAGGCTCCCATCGGTGATAAACTAGTAGGCAGGCCATTCCATCCGGTCGACGAGAATTCAACATCAACAATGAGAATAATTAAATATTTCTATTTGTATTTAGTATTGTTGATGAATAATCAGCTGATACTGGGTATTGGTTCTTAGCTTGCATAAAAAATTTTGTTACCTCATGTCAGATATTTATCTAATTTCTAATCTACATACTGGCATACTAGTTGCGGTACAAAATGAATATCTGGGTTGGCAACCATCGTATGCTTATCATGTTTATTACTTGCATCATGTGGCAAGCAATTTCAATTTAAGATTTTATGATCCAAAATTATGAGATATGGTAAAAAAAGCTGGAATGCAAACATAACCTAGAAAATTTCAATAATATATGAGAAACATTAAAAAATTTAATATAGAAACTGTTCAATGGCTGAATGATATCCCTTTAAAGAAATGGATATGTGCACATGATAGTGATGGCAATCGACAGTATGGAATAATGATAATAAATATATCGGAGTGTTTCAATGGAGTTCTAAAAAATGCTCGATTCCTATCAATAACTGCAATGGTGTAGTTGACTTTCTTTCGACTTGTATCATATATACTTTGAAGGTCGATGTACCCAAGCAAATGATGTAATTAACATAAATGAAAGATGTACTCCTTTTATTTTGGAACATGTAACTTCCAAGCAAGCCAAAGCTACATCGCATGCTGTTATAAGATTCGATAGAGCTAGTGACTTATTTCAAGTCCAGACTATGAGGCATGGTCAAAATATGAACAGAGACAACAATACAAAGATGAATGTATCTATAACTATTTTTTCAAAAAGTATTTCATGGTATATAGTTTATATGTTGACTTATATTATCTTAAATTTTAGGTTGTGTAACTTTCACAACATACATGTATGTGCCATAAATGGTAGTGCTATCATTTACCTTGCTCTCACGTCATATCTGCATATGTATATGTTACAATTAATTTTTATAGATATATTGATCGATGCTATACATTACATGACTATCATCAAACTTATGCACCTTAATTTTAACCAATTATGTACCAAGAATATTGGTCATAACTAAGTCGCGATAATATCATTATACCCGATAAAAATAGATTGCGACAGAAAGGTAAGCCATGTTCCATCAGAATTAGGAATGACATGGATGTGAGAGAAACTGTCAACAGATGCAGGTATATAATCTGTAAGGAGAAAGGGCATGATAGACGGTTCTATCCAAGAGTTTTACATGTAGATTAGTTCTATTATACAGGCCACGTTTCACAGATATTTTTAGATACTTCAACATATTCTATTTTTTATTTGATATTTATTTAATGATTATGATATCTACTAGACTAATATCTTCCTGTTGTTTACATTTTATTGATATGTCAAGATAGGAGGTCGTTGCAGCTTCGAGAATGCTTTCATATGTTATTGGTTTATGTCATGACTATGTATTATGTTTGAATGAGTATAGTTCTATTCTATGAATTTTGATAAATTCTTGTTTCTATCTTGGTATGTAATTTTGTTTCTATATGTATATTTATCTCTTTAAAGATTTCTTGTTCATATTTTCGTTGTGCATACTTTAATTATTATTTTTAAAAAAATTATTTGTCAAGTGGAGTTGCGCTTACTTAATAGATTTAGTATAATTGATTGCATATTACAGCTATAGATCCCGGTCTAACAAATCGCTCCATATTATACGATCAAGATAGTCTCCAATCATGTTTAGCATGGGATGGACAAAAGACCATTATATTACAGTTTGATGTAGAGAGCTAGTTATGTGCAGGTCGATACTGCTCGATAGGTGCATACTGCCTTACTCGCAGTAGGCAAGATTCTACGAGATTGCTTGTATAGGATATATATGGTTGGACTGATATTTGATTATGGTGCTTGTGGAGCATTGGTGTCTAGAGACATACATTTCATCTACTGTATGAAGAGTGTACTATCACTCTTCAAAATATTATCATTCAGTTTGGTTTGTCAGTTGATGGTCTATCGATGACAAATACTACACAGGTAGACTGGAGTCAGGTTTGTCATGATTTATTAAGGATTATCCCACCACAGGATAGACTCTAGAGATCATAATTGAGTATGGTTTGGCTAGCGGATTAGTTCCATGAGTTAGCTTTTGATGCTGACGAGATAGCGATACAGCACTATGCTAGAATATATACTTTGTAGCTGATGGCTGGGTGTTTGTTCATGGATAAGTTTGGAAGCCTAATGCATCTCATGTTTCTACCCCTATTAGAGAGTTTTGAGACTGCTGGACATTACAGTTGGGGTAGTGCAAGGCTTGCATGGTTATAAAGAGAGTTGTGCAGAGTGAGCAAGAGAGATGCTAATGATATAGCCGGACTTTTGTTACTACTATAGTTGTGGACATGGGATAGATTTTCGATCCTAGTACCCCACAGATTACTTCGGCAAGCTTCAAATCTTGTGGTGGATTTAGATGATCGTGGAGCTGGTTTATCACATAATCTATTAGGGATGCGGTGAGTATTAAATTTATCATATTTTAGGACTAACGATATTTATTGAATTATGTAACACGTTTAATCCATTTAATGTATAGATGGAGAGATGATTTTTCAGTCACGGGGGTACTTACACATATTATCTCTTTGTATCGATATTTTCTTGATCACTTGAGACCAGAGTAGGTGATGACTATAGCTTATTTTTGTTAATGGTTAATATTTTTTGTATTTTCTTGTTTAATATATTATATTTCACATTCTTTATAAACAGGTGATATGACAACCATATACTCCTGACATTCTTGTATAGCTACTAGATTACTGTTTGCATGGTCAGGATATATGGTATACTCGAGTGCCACTTATATATTTTCATATCGTAAAATGGTATTTTACTGATAGAGTATTGTGATAGTTCGGGATCAATAGATTATACCAGAGCAGTGTGATACAGATACTGCACTACATCATATTGATCTTAGAGGACGAGTCGATCAGGACTTATCCATCACTCATCAATAACATATTCAATCATGGGAGAGCCGTCAAGATTATATTATAGATGATGCTCCCATCGATAGTGCCATGAATTATCACGATTCATATTTGTAGTGGTATCGCGGCATCACTCGACGATTCATCAATTGTGATGGTGCGATGTATGATTACCTGATATGAATTTTTTTTGGTACTTAATATTGTTAAGAGATACTTATTTTATTTCTATAACTCATTAAATGCTTGTAAATTTTAGAGCAGTGGCATCACGATGATACATCATCTTGCTCAGCCAGGTTCTAATATCGACGCCCTCAAGTCCATTCAAGGGATATGTCATTCCATCCTTCATATTGCCGGCGAGCATACGCATATCCAATTAGGAGTATTTGCTCAAGACATCGATAGAGAGGACGAGACTCCTTTGTCTTTATCGATAATATAGTACTTCTCCATATCTGGTATCGAAGTTCACTCTATACTTGTCTATGGCCAGTTATCTTAATGAGAATGTAAAACAGTTTATATTTACTAAGGATGCTACTACACAGTTTGATTATACTGCAGCATCAAAGTATAGATGCATTAGAATTACTCAGTACATGGAGAAGAGTATGTAGGTGAGGGATTGATATAATAGGTATCTGCATAGCAGGCATTCACTGTTGTAAAATATTTGACGGAGCATCAGGGACCGAGTGAAGTGGAGCCAATGCTTATCGAAAGCAGCCTGCATGCAGGAGGAGACAGCTACCCTGCGGAACTTAAGATCTTTATATTTATTTATATATTACATTTATGAAATTTTATTATGAATTTTTGTATTTGCTTTTATTAACTTGAATCATAATTAATTTAAAATTTACATCATCTAAATTTTTTTGATCATTTAATATATATTAAATCTTTTTAGCAATTAATTTTATTTTCATGGATGAGATGTGATTTTTTTAATTTATATATTTTAGGAAATAAAAAAATAGTTGCAATGTTTGGCAAATTCTACTTTTAAAATTAACTATAATTAATTACAATATAAGTAATCTATACAAATAATATTTTATTATATAATAATATTTTAAATTTTAATAATTTTTTTTATTTTTAATATTTAATATCAGAGATTTGCGTATACAACACAAACAAATTTTTATTATTTTTTAGTTTTTCCTAATTTATGATTAATTTAATTATTATATAAATATTATTTTAAATTAATTAAAGTGGTCAAAGAGGAAGGAAAAAATATATATTTAAATTATATAACTTTATTATATTAATTAATATTAATATATTTTTTAAATTATATGAGTTTATTACATTAATTAATATGAATCAACTATTATAATAAATATATTGTAACTTATATATATTTAATATAAATATTATTTTAAATTAATAAAGTGATGAAAAGGAAGGAAAAATTGTATATTTAAATCATATAAGTTTATTATATTAATTAATATGAATAAACTATTATAATAAATATACTGTAACTTATTTATATTTTAAACATATATTATATTATAATATACTGTAACAATATATATTAAGTTGTTCAAAAATAATGTAATTAATTAATAAATCTACCAAATTTATAATATAAAATATATTTTATATAATAATTGTTTTATTATTCATATTATTATAAAAAATCAAGTATTTAAAATGTCAATTTTTAATTATTATTTTCAAAATAAATATTTTAAATTTAAAATATAAAATATATTTATCAAAATTTTAAATTTTATTTGTTAATAAAATAAACTTTAATTATATTTAATAATTAATTTTTTAATAATAATTTAAATATATAAAAATTATTTAAAATATAAATAAATATGAAATCGTAATATGAAATCGTATGTTTATCCGGACGATCGCAGGTTTGAACCTATCGATTTCAATTGGATGAAATCATAAGATAAACCTGTGATTCCACGAGTCTAGAATGAATAAGTTTTGGCCTCGGTCATGATACGTATCTTGATAAATATATATTAAATTATTTTATTTTAATAAATATTTATTAAATTAATTTTATTTTGAAAAAAAAAAAAAAAAAAAAAAAAAAAAAAAAAAAAAAAAAAAAAAAAAAAAAAAAAAAAAAAAAAACTCGCCAGGAGCTCCCCTCGGCAATTGGGACTCCCCTTTTCTGCTTTCCCCTTTCCCTTTCCCCTCCTTGCTCTTGGTTGGCGTACGTCAGGATTCGGCTTGTTGCCTTCTCCTCCGATCCAGCAACCATGTCGTCGAAGCAAGGTTAGGGATTTAGGGTTTCGTTCTCGCTCTCTCACACACTATATTTCTTTCTTTTCATTGGGGATTTGGACTGGACGTGATTCTTGTCGTTGTTTCAGGTGGAAAGGCGAAGCCTTTGAAGCATCCAAAGGTCGATAAGAAGGAATACGACGAGGTATGTTATCTTCCATCGTAAATTTGATTCCGTGCTATCGTTGTCTTTTGTTTGGATCTTAATTATTAAGATTTTCGCAATTTTCTTTTGACTCGATTGCCAAAGAGATCTTCTTAAAACGATAAAACCATGAATGATTTCTTGATCTACTACGTCTTCTTAGTACTTCGCCGGGACTACTGAAGGATTGGGGCTTTTCATAATTTGTGCATATGTTATTGTCGAAGACTTTTTTTTTTTTTTTTTTGACAATTTGGCGATTTTTTTTATAATCTTTTTGGTGTTTGTTGTGTAGAAATAGCAAACTTAAAACTCTCATGGGAAGAGAGGGCACTTCCTTTTCTCTTATCGGTAGTCTTGATTTCCAGATTTAATTTTTCGATTGCTCATAAACTTGGAAGCTTGGACTTGCTCCGAGCATGCGCATCTCTCTCTATGCATGTAATAAAATGCCGGGTCACTGTTCTTCCTTGCGTGGGTTTGGTTCTTTTCTTGGGTCCTTCTGCACTTGGCTTGAAGGAGAAAGGACACCCGAATGTAGGGCTTTTAAATTTTAGTCACATTGTTCAAGATTTGGTCTTCTAATAATTTTAGAAACCTTTTCTATGGCTTTTTGGAACCAATCTAGGACCTTTTCTGTGCCTTTTGGAGCCAAATATAGGTGTTCAATGAGGTTGAAATAGTAAAAATAAATTGTCATGACGGACATATTATATTATCAACATGTTCGGGATTCTTATTCAAGAATGATGAATTACTTTCAAGGGACAACTAGTTGTTGCAAGACTAAACGAACTCTTTATGGGGAAGTTGAGAATATGTGATCCAGATCTAGTTTGATTAGTCATATCATTGAACTTTTTTAGCATCTACTTTTGGGCATGAGATAGAGTTATGGTCATCAGCCATAACCATTGTATTTTCTCCAAGTTCAATTGTATTGATTGTTTTGGTGGCCAAGAAATGCATTGTTACTAGGCATGGGCAGAAGCTAAACGTGTTTTGCAATTTATATAAAGTCGAGAATTAGGTGATCTAGGAGTTCCTCTATAAAGTGTCGTATAGCTTCGCACAATTGAATTCATTTGTTATTTATTTTGGTCAATAGGGTAAGGTTAGACATTCCTATCCTTGGTTGGTGGAATGCATACTTTGGTTCAGGGATGGCATTCTTTAAGTTGAAAAGGATTTTTTTTTTTTTTTTTTTTTTTTTTTTTTTTTTTGGGTGCGTGCGTGTGGTGGGGGGGGGGGGGGGGAGAGGTAAGGTGTGGATTCTAAAGAGAATGTGAAATATGGTGAGCTTTGGACCAAGGTTTTAAATCCCATGGGACAAGGCTGTCCTGGTTTTTTCCTAGAACGGGATTTGTCGGCATTCCGTCCCGTCCCGACACTCGGGACAGAGGATGTCCCAAGGTATCCCGATTGGGACACTGGGACGCTAGTGAGATGTCCTGTCCCGACACATGGGATAATATCCCGTCCCAGTGTCCTGTGGGATGTCCTACCGGGACCTGAATCCTTGCTTTGGACGATGGTGTTCTTCATCCTCCAGCATTGATGGCAAGAGAGTAATTCAAGGAAGAGGTCGTTTATGCATTGGGATGTGCAATGTTGACATCCCCACCCAGTGCTGCATGCTTATCTTTTGTGTTTTGTTTTAGACAAGTGTTGTGTAGGTGTAGGCAAGGTCTGCCATACCAACACATACATGCCATGCTGATTATACCATATTGTACTAGTACAATACTAAGGTTTGGTTTGGTATGCAAGTTGAACTGGTCCATACTGGTTGAAATCAAACCTAGCCATCTCAGACTATTCAAAACTGACCCATGTCATCCAATTTCAGGAGGTGCCATAGTGGGGAGAGAAAAAAGTGCCAAGTCTGTCTTGGTATGAGGTACATGCTGTATTGTATCTATCATAGTACCAAACTGATAACTTGATGGTATGGTTCTGGGTATCGGTTCTATGGACCTTTTGTGTGGGCCTTTTCAGGATGCATTCTATTTCTACTGGGGTAGGCTTTGATGCCCCGGTCCATTTGATTGATAGTTTGTATGTTATGGGATGTTATGCAGTCCCATGTATGTGGGCTTGTGCTCTTGTCCTTTATGGGCTGGGGAGGTTGGTAGCTGGGCTCTGCCCTCTCCAGCTACTTGGCATGTGCTCAAGTCAGTGAGGGAGGCCTTAGCATGTACTAGGTGGCCTATTTTGGCAGTTGTTTGAATCCAAAATGAAAAATGAACCAAGTCTAAAGACAAATTTTAAACCAAGAAAACGAAACATCTTTATTACTTACTTTTTTTTTTTTAGGGATAGTTCTTCATGACAATTATTTAAGCTGACTGTTGTCCTTTTAAGATTATGTACCCTGTTTTTAGACCTTTTTAGGGTCCTCAGTTCAGTTTAAATGGCCTCACTGTTAGGTTCACTTCATTGATTGAAGTGGCTACTTTTGACCATCGATCATTGAGTGGACAACTTTCATTTGAAGTGCTTTATTCTCCCTTCCTTTCAAGGAGATCTAGATTGTCAAGGCTGAAGTCTATTTTTTACTGAAAAGGAAATGATGATGAGATTGAGTCTTTGGATGGTTTTTCCTAATTTGTTCCTTGATTATGTCTTTTCTATCTTTTTGTTCTGTTTTTCTGAACTATATTGAAGTTGTGCTTCAGTCTAAAAGCAATTGATGTGTATCTGATCTAGTTGACTGAAAGGACTTGAAATTGATCATGGTGAAAACATGGCTCATCATAGTAGAATCAAAATTTTCTACACAAAATCTGAAAAATATTGCATGTCCCTACCTTATTTTTAGATCTGAAGTAAATTGCCGATCTTTTAGCCCTTTGCAAGATCGATGCTTGTATCAAATTATTTCAAGGAAACATTCATCGTGGAAGCACATATTGGATATGTCAAGAAGGCGATGCGACCTGAAATTTATCAATTGCTTGATTTGATTTCATTTATAAGATGATGAGTGAGGGATGCAATGACCTTCATAATTTCTTGGCGGTTTTGTAGAAAGAATGACTGACTTTCGGGCATTGAGTGAGGAAACTATTGAAGATTTGAGCATGGGCAACCTGTTTGCTTTTTCATCACATTGAAGATGTCATGGGGACCTAAGATCAACCATCTAAAGATCTGTTGATGAGAGGTCGCAAAATTCCTTCAATCAAATATCGATTTTGCAGTTTGCTTGTGAAGCGTCTATCTATAAAGTCAGCTAGCACCTGTCACAAGGTCTAGTTGTTGGTTTGGAGATACAATTTATGTATCATGTGATCACCTATTCCAGGACTAAATTAGCCTTGCCTAATATGCAATCAGAGCTATCATATAATGAGATTGAGAATAACTAGAACATCTATTTGTCATATCATCTGGAAGGGAGGAAAAAAGTTATGATGGGTGATGCCATGTGATTGTGCCAATCCAATACCAGAGCACAAAATAAGGGATGAATTTTCGAGATGAGATCCATGGAGTAGAAACAAGTTGGCAACCTAGGTTTTGAAATGGTTTGGCTAGATAATTTTATTTCAAGGTTACTTTTTTTTGCTTTGTTGCTGTCCTTGTCTCCAAGTTTATGAACCTTACATGATTCTTTATGTGATGAAAAGAAAAGGTTTTGCAAGCTAGGGGCTGGGGAATTAATTGTAAGTTTACATTTGCTTGATGCTCAAATGTTTTGGGATTAGAAATTTGTTGTTGTCTGTAAGTTGTGGAGGTAATTATCTGTCCAAGTCAACCAAGACTAAGATAATCAGTGTTCTGTGACCTAGCCTAGTCAACCAGGTTGGCCTTCCTAACCCGCAATCCGAAAGCCTTGGCAGGTCAGATCAATAATGACTGGAATCTGGGAGAAAACTCCAGCCAGGCGATCTGGTTGACCTGCCTGGCCTGCAACCTAAGAGCCTTGGTGGGTTGGACTGGTAATGAGCTGAAATTTGGAAGAAAATTACTGGGTTGAATGGTTGAACCATTTGTCCCAGCCATGTTAAATGGTTGAATAGTTTGACCAATCATGTCGTATGGTTAAGCTTTTGACCCTGCTGGGTTGACATGGTTTAACTCATTCCGGTCTGGATGAAAGCCTAAACAGAAAATTAAAGCATATATGTTGTGATTCAAACCTGTGCTATTTAACATAGCAGTCCCTCTCCCAGCCACCAGGATATCTTCCACCACTGTCTTATAATAAGAATTTATTATACTTATATAATTTTTTAATTTACTGTTTTACAATATTTATTTATTTTCTTTATGATGTTATGGGACATTAGGTTGACTTGCAATTGACCTGCAGTCAAATCGCTGACCATGACCTGGCAACCAAAATGGGCTTTTTCCAGGTCAACGGCTTCCAAATATTGGTGATTACTACATAAAGGGGGTCACTATTGCCATAGTTTTAGATGAGAAGAATTGTGTTCCCTTTCTATGATCACAGCCTCGAGGTATATGGGCAATGGGATGGTTGAGCACAAGAAGATAAAGTAGATGAGAGAGAGAGAGGAAAGAAGAAAAAAGAAGGAAAATATGAGAAAGTAAAGTGAAACTACTGCATTGTCTGACTCTGGCTGGACCTCCTCTCTCTGACCTCTCATCATATTGTCTTTTCATGTCTTCCATATCTGTTCTGGGGTTTATGTAAAATCTTGTTTGCTAATCGACTTGATTCTAGGGTTTGGAAAACAAGAGTTGAACTGAAATGTGCATCATTTCATAAAGTGCAGAAAGACCTGCGAGATTCCAGACTTGATACCGTAAATTTAGATCATTATAATCTTGTAGTTAATTGGGTAACTGATGACACAAAGCCTTTTATTTTCTCTCATTTCGGCTAAACCAGTCCCCCCTTCCTCCCCCTGCAAATAAACAAAGGCTGCAAATCTTGCTTTGTTGTTGGTGATGTTGATGGCTGACCAAAAACACTTGAGTTCATTTAAACCCCATAAAATAGATCATAGGAATATAAATCCGGATACTTATAGAATATAAATCCGGATACTTACAGAATCATTCTAGAGTTCTAGATTGTCGTTGTTCCCAAACTTTATGCACGTTAGAGGAGTAGGTTGTGCACCTCTTTTAGTCGTCAAATAGTGCACCTCACTAGGCAATAGGACGTAGATTTGTTCACTGGAATAGATAATGGCTCAAACCTAAGAACCCTGATCTTGCTGGTTTTCAATCCAAATGGTGGACCAAAATCACTTGAGGACTTCCATCAAACCTCATAAAATAGATCATGGGAATGTAAACCCTGACACTCATGGAATCACTCTAGAATCTAGAATTATTTTGTGATGGGTTTTGAAGTTATGTCTATACTTGTAGGGAAATGGATGAGTTTTGAGCTTATCATGGCATTTCATTATTATGAAAATTCTATCAATGAGATTGTACATCTGCGCACGTGCATGTATACAAACAGAGATGAGGTACCGTTAACCATTAAATTCTGCAGTGTGAGAACCTCAGAACTTTGGAGCACATACCATCTTTTCTTATCTCTTCTATTGTGATCTTGTTGTGGTTCTATTGAAACTGTCAAATTTGATTTGCAATGATGTGCTGCAATCATAGAGTGATCTAAGACCAGATCCTCGAAAGGGGAAAAAAAAAGTTTTAGGTATATTTAGTTGATAAATGCCAAACCTACATAGAGTTATAGGTTACATCAGATGTTGGTCATTCTGCTTGGCTGCTCTTCATTTGTTCACTAGATGTATCTGAAAGGGTTCATGCTTCATTCTATGTGCCAACAAAATGTTTTTGGTTTGGATAGAAAACTTTGCTGATGAGATACTTGGTCTAGTTGCTAATGTCCAAACAATAACAAATTTGCTGTGAGGGTCATCTTGGTCTGGTAATCAGAGTGCGAAAGTTTATTAGGCATTGCAGGAGGACTAAATTTACAAGTTTTGTCTTTACGACACCTTCAGTCATTTACTTGAGATTTTTTATTGCATATTGTGTTGATATGTAATTTGTTGTTAAACATAAGTAGATGAAGAAGAATCAGTGTTTTTCGTGGAATACACATTGTTCTTCCATTCTGATAATATGTTTGGCTGGTTTCATCATTCTTTAGCTTCAGAAAGTTAGGCCATGTAAATTTCTATGCTTCTGTAGCAACTTTCCAGCTCTTAGCTGGCACATTTTGCTTTTCATCTATCTATATTGATTTTTTTTTTTTTTTTTTTTTTTTTTTTTTTTTTTTTTTTTTGTGTGTGTGGGGGGGGGGGGGGGGGGGCCTGCTTTCTGTATGTAGACGGATGTTGCAAATATTCAGAAGAAGAAAGAGGAGGAAAAGGTAATGGCATTCTACCATTTGATGTGCACTAATTTCTTTCTTCCTTACGCATGAGAAAGGACAGGTAATTGATTTGGCATCATGTTTTTTTTTCTTTTCTTTTCTTTCCTCTTTTCCTCAAGCAGGCAATGAAGGAGTTGAGGGCCAAGGCATCTCAGAAGGGAACATTTGGAGGCACAGGTCTCAAGAAGAGTGGAAAGAAATAAGATCTGTTCCCTCATCATGTAACATGCAACAATGCTAAACCATCTCAATAACCAAGTACCCTATTGCCCAATTATCTTTATCTAAGAAGATGTGTGCGGAGCATATGTGGCTGATACGAGTTGTGAGGAGGTGACTTGTGTTTCTATGGAAAATTTGCAATAACATTAAATTCTAAAGACTGGCTTTGTGTGATATATAATATTGAGGAGACCGTACTATTATCAAATCCATTGTTTTCCAAGCAGATCGACAGATTATACCACCAAAAGAAAGAAAGAGAGAGCCCAGATCAAATAGATATTCCTCCAGGATTAGTTTATCAGGACAGGAGCAAGCAGCTTCACCTTAGCGTTGCACGTTTTATGCAGCAAGTTTGATACGATGCATGGACATGCGGTTGTGCTATTTCTTCTTAGCAGCCTACTCCACAAAGCTTATAAATCGGTCCGTGTTTTTTTCGTTTTAATCATTATCCGTGTTTGATGATGCTTGAACTTTGTCTAATAACGTAGCAAGCTATAGGATGGCTCCGTATTTGATATATATATATATATAACATACGGCCAACAATTAGAGTTGCATTTGCTGATAGGAATTCTCTGTGTGACTAGAACCTGGAAAATCACCTGCCAGCTTGGCATAACCATTAGAGATTATTTCATATACTTATAATTTTTTGATATCCAAGCATCATCTAACTCGCTCAAACCCCAAGCTTCCCCCCCGCTATCACATATACACACGCACAAAAGCTATCATGACAACCGAGTCTGTCAGCATTAGGAGATCACAAATGTGGAATCATAACATAGACTTTGTCCTGGACACCATAAACTGACATGCAAAATAACAGGAATTGGCTTACCTGTTGAGATATATCATTTTTACCGTTGCACCGTGAAGTTTTTGAATAGCTTAATGATACAACCGGCACAAATAATAATTTTCACTCAACATACATAGACCAGCACGAGTATCTCAATATATCTCGGTATTGGTCGCCACCCGGGATTGCTGAGATTTGACCGTACCTCAGTTGTTGCACGGGTTATTCTAAGCAGAATATATTCACTCCTGTCCGTTATGATAGCTGCCTTTTAACACACTTGTAATGACAAAAAGTGAATTTAAAATGAAGAAAATCAACATTCTCAATCTAATCTATAAAAATACATGTTGGAGTCGACAAGCATAACCTCAAAATTTTGATATCAATATATTTTCACCAACAATAATAGCCAAACAATTGCTGAAAGTTGGCAACTAGATGGCTGGCTAGCACAAGGCTGCTGACTTTGCATTCCCTTCCGATTGACATTTGAAGTAACCTTCCTCACGAACTATGATTCTATCGCTGGTCACCACTATCCCATTATATCTAAGGCTACTTCTCTGGTTTATCAGGATCTTCCTTATCAGGATCTTCCTCTTCTTCCTCTTTCTTTTCTTCCTCCTCTTCCTCATCCTCTTCAGGAGGGTCTGCCGGCAAGGGGGGTGGCAATGGAGTTTTCATTGGGCTGAACTGTGGGAATATGTCAGGTCTCCTGCCAGGCTTGGGCCTTTCCCATTCCTGCATTATGTATTCAAACAAACATTGTGCAAGATATTAAAGAATCAATTTTGATTGCACAAAGTACACACATACAAATGTTGTTGGACTTGAAGCAAATCACATGATTGATTGGCACCTTGTGCCAACAAAATTCAAGATACAAGCATTTTCCATTAAACTGTATCATGAAATGGTAACTTTCTGGCATGTCAGCAAAATCGCATTGATCTGGGTTTACTGGGCAAATTAACAGATTACAAATCCATGTACATTCAGCATTACTGGAGAAGCCAAAGTTGAGCTACATCATTCAAGGTTACCTGAAGTAGTCCTAGGTTCTGTAAAGAAGCAGCATAAACAGAAAAGAATACCCAAGCAAATCACTTTATCGATTAGCACATTGAGACAACAAAGTTGATACGAGCATTTTCCATTAAATTGTATCATGAGAAGATAGACTTTCTGACATGTCAGCATAATCACATAGAGCTGTGAACTAGCAAATTAACAGACCAAAGACTCATACATTCCGCACCACTGGAGAAGTCATATTGCAGAAATAGAAATGGCTGCCCTTTATGAAGCATTAACCTTCATCCTATATATATATATATATCATTTTCTTAGAACTATATAGCACATATCACAATCCTCTAGCCTTTTACCAACTACTTGGGATCGGCTCTATGGATTCTTACTCTAATGTTATTCTAAGTTTCTCCATATCCTTCTTCACGGTCTCCATCAATATTACTTTAGGTCTTTCTTTCCTTTATTAAAACCTTCAACAGAAGCTAAAGTACCTTTCCTTATAAAGGCATCTACAGATCTTCGTTCCACATGTCCATATCATCTTAATTGATTTTTCATCACTTTGTCCTTAATTTGTGCAACTCCTAGAGCTCCTTTAATATATTCATCCTTAGTCTATCCTTTAAGTTTTACTAACACCTATCCTAATATTGTCATTTCTACCATACTCAATTTGTTTGCATGTAGTTTCTTTGTTGCCCAACACTTGCAACAATGCAGGACTTACAATTATTTTATAAGATTTTGTCTTGAGTCCCCCAAGGTATATGCCTATCGCACAATATTCCAAACACACCTCTCATCTTCGCTGAACCAAATCGAATTCTATTAACATGCATCTTCATTTATCTCCCTAAAATTTTATATATAGATTCTAAATAACGAAACAGGTCACTCTATGGTATCTCCAATCCATCAATCTTAATAAATACTACTACTACATTTTCATTCTCGTTTAATTTACATTCCATAAATTTTTTCCTTCTTACACTGATTTTCAGGCCTTTATCCTTTAAAGTTTTCCTCCATCAATCCAATTTAATATTTATTCCAATTTTCTTTTCATCGAGCAATACTATATTGTCCAAAAATAACAAACATCATGATACATCTTCCTGAATATTAGCTGTGAATTCATTTATAATTAATGCAAAAGGATAGAGTTATTGTTGATCCTTGATGTAAGCATTTTGTGACCGGAAAAAACAAGTCTTAACACTTGTTACTGCCCAGGAATACATATCTTTGGATATTCCAAGGTACCATTTATATACAAAATTCTTTCTTAAAGCCTACCAAATCATTTTTATTGGCACCCTATCATAAGCTTTCTCAAAATTAATATAGACCATGTATAATCCTTTCCCTTTTCTTCTATATTTTTCTGTCGTCTAAGTAAACAGATTGCCTTTGTTGTTGATCTTTTAGACATGCAAGACATATATCCAAATTGGTTGCTTGAAACAGTTGTTACTTTTCTTAGTCTTTGTTCAATAACACTTTCCCATAATTGTATAGTGACTCATAAGCTCAATTCTTAGATAATCACGAAAGTTTTGTCCATCGCAATTATACTCATAGAAAGGTACTACAGTACTTCTCCAATCATCTAGCATTTTCTTAGTTTTTATAATTTCATTAAATAGGCTCATAAACCAATTTTATCCAATATCTCTCCACACCCTTTTGTAAAAGGGCTGATTTAGTTATAATTTATCTGACCAGTTTTACCACTTAAATTGCTTGAGACAACTTATCCCAGGTAGAATTACTACTAGATGTCCTTGGACTTACCGGTATGCTTTGAATGGAGAGAGGTGATAAACCAGTAAGAGGAAGAGGCTTGTCTTTTTATTAGGCCTCATGTGGGAATCTCTCAAAATACAGGTGTAAGATCAAAGGGTACAAATACAGGGGTATGGTCTTTTTATTTTGGGGTCTACAACTTATCCAAAAACTAATGAGAACAACCAATAGCACAGATCTTAGTTTCTTCTCAAATGCAAAGAAATATGCATATCAAATGGATTGTAGAAGTGTTCTGTGAGCCACAAAACATGGAAACAACTTATGGTCAAGGAGGATGCAGGTTAAAAACAAAATGACTACAGATACATCGTGATGTGGAAGAGCCTTCAACAGCAAAAAAAAGAAAAAGAAAAAAAATACACAGAAAAACCATTGCAAAGTAGATATTTTGGACCATGGATACCATATAAAGAAGGTTCACAAGGTCATTATCAATGCTTGGAGTTGCAACAACATGATATATGAGAAATTGTCACCAAGAATCCTCATCCTGACCATTTTCTTAGTCTAGCAAACATCATGACATGACCATAAGATCATAGACATGCTGTATCCTAATGTAGATAAAGACAGCAGATGTTAAGCAAGCAAAGAAGAACAGTTATCATAGAATCAATTAAAATACAAGAAATTTCCTCAACGAGAACTCTGACAATATTCCTATAGTATCCCTAAAGTCACTGCCCACCCAAAGACACCCTTCCATAAGCCAGAGAAGTAAATCTTTTGGGATAACAGTGAAATAGTAGAGGTGTGGTAGAAGGGGGGATCACCAAATGATCACTATTATACTCTTATCGATCAGCTCAAGTGGAAGAGCCCACAATAAGTGATATGGCATTTCAAATTCAGTTACCATACCATCACAATTACCCAGATCGTTTCCAATGATACAAGTAGAAAATATGATTTACTTGTTCCTTAACAAGTGCTAAAAATTAGGAAAAGGACAAAACTATGAATACTTTTAAAATAAATGGAGCAAGCAACAACAGTTTGAAGCAAGGGAATGCCACAGTGTGATAATTGTAGATATGTGAGCACATTCTTCAGAATAACAAAAAGAGAAACCAAAACAAGTTTAATAGAATTACACTGAATAGAACAACACCAAGGGGTGTCATTGGTTGTTGCATACAATCTAGATGATGGGATATTTTCATTCATTTTCTTTATATATATTTTGATTTTACCTATATTATTGATCTTATACTTATAAATTTTATTGCTAATTATTTTAAGTTTATTACATAATTTCAATAATTATAAGTAAATACAATGAGTAAAAATACAATCTAGATGATTAGAATATATAAAATTTAGATGATTAGGATTTTGTCATTAGGCAAAATGTCATTGGTTGTTGCCAATATAAATACAATCCAGATGATTAAAATTTTGTCAAGATTCCACATTCGAATTAGGCAAACCTTTTTGCTTCCACACTTGCACTCTAATCTGGTACAGCCAGGTTTTGGTCTCTATCAATTCTGGCTTGCATCGTATAAACTTGGTGGTAAAAAGAATATAAAATTCTTCTTTGTTTCATTTCTTTGAGGCAAACTGACTGTATCCCCCTACTGCTCCATGCATCTCATGTTCTTTAAAGTTTTTGTTTTTCTTTGGACTTTGTTATTTCATAAAGAACAAAATTTAACCCCATAGCAAGCCTGAAGTCCAGTCCTCGTAAACTAAACTTTAAAAACCAGATCTTTCTCTACTCCTTTTCTCTTTCCTCTTTGAATCTGCATCTCCATATCAAACATGTGCACTCTTATATGCATCAGACTGGTCCGTCCAGCGGCAGAGAAAGCCCTCTCCCATTAGCTAGAGCAGGTCAGGAGTGAAAGCCGCATAATTCCTTGCATATCCAACCCTAGAACCACAAATGTCTTCTTGATCTAAAACCGTAACTATAGATAAATCTCTTTCCTTGGTGAAATTAAAGCAAAGGCTCAAATTGTAGCTTTGATATATAAAGCCCAGAATAGAAGAAATTAAATTGCAGAAGACAACTTTAACTAGGACTTCAACTTCGACCACGATAGAAATTGACCTTTCAAATTTGCGATCACGACTGAATCAGAAATCTGGCCGATGGTTCATAAAGCAGTATGTCTGGTAGTTAATTCTCCCAGAATATCAAGCAATGAGTTGTCCATAGGAGGAAAAAAAAAAATACTCGGCAAATAAATCTGAAGAACTTTCGAAATACTCGCCAAGGGAATCAGAGAATTTTATCATCCTATGTCATTATGGCATAAAAGATGGAATTTTTAAGACTTTCAAGAACAGAAAAAGATGGAAATGATTGAGGTGATAGGAATTGAAGGGAAAACATACGATGGGGAAATCAAGAGGAGAACGGCGGGTTATCTTCTCTTCCTCTGGGGCCATGCAGACCACGAGACTCCTATTGACCTTCTGGTGAAGCGGGAAGAGGAGGAGGCCACCTCCCCTCTTCTGGCGGCGGAGGCCCAGGCTCCCGAACGCTGCCGGCGACGGGTAGGCGAGGGCGGTGGTGGCGACGGCGGAGAGGCACCACGACGATGCCATTGGGGAGAGGAGATTTCTCCCTTTCCCAGGTGCGAGAGACGAACGAAGGCGGAGAAGAGAAGCGGGGCGCGTTCGTGGAATCGATTTGGAATGTAAGAGCGGTGGCTTTTGCGCCGCCTCTCTTGTAATCCAGAAGGTGGGATCGGTGATTTTTTTTTTTTTTTTTTTTTTTCGGGGGTTTCGGGCATGGGTGTAAAAAATTCCGATCAAACGATCTAAACCGCTCAATCAGGTGTAAACCGAAGCAAAATAGGATAATAATTTAATAATTAATTAATTCAATTTAATTTAATTTAATTTAATAAAAATATTAATTTATTGGTTAATATAATTTTTTTAAAATCAAATCAAATTGATTAATCAATATTATTTTATATATTTATATATATCACGGCATATCTTATACGTTTTATACTTTCATTCTTTATGATATCATATAAATCTATTATTTTCATTTTTAGTTCAAAATCTTTTTTTTTAAAATAATTTTTTAATTTTTTAATTTTTTTATTATTTTTTTAAAATTCAAACCGACTAATATATTTAAATCAAAAAATTATTTCAATATTTGAAAAAGCTATATAAACAAACCAAATCCATACAAAACTAAATCAAAAAAATTGATTATATTTAATCAAATATTTGATTTTAGAAATTTCTTAAACTATACTTTGGTTTGGTTCCAAAAAATTATTTAAAACCAAATCTTTTCATCCCTAGGTTTGGATGGAGGTGGAAGAGCAAGAGATAGACGGGATGAACCCCGATGGCTATGCAATCTAACTAAGTCAACCCTCATGCTAAAAGATTAATTATAATCCCTCAATCGAGAACACATGAAATACAAATTAAACCAAGATTCGATACGGACTCAAGATTCATCAAGCATTCCCCCTCTCTCTCTCACACACACACATATATACATTTATATACTCCCTTAATTTCTTGAGCAGCCATAACCAACTTCTTTTATTAAAATCTCGTTGAATTATAATTTATTAGAACCATCTTTTTGGGATATGGTTCGAGAATTTCATCTTTGCCTTTAGCCACATTCTAGTTAGGTTGAGATTTTTTTGCCAATTCATGACTGATTTTTGTCACTACTTTTGCCAGGGATTCCTAGATTATCATGATGAAGAGGATCTTTATGCCCATTAATTGAAAGGTCAATAGGCTTCATATATTATTTTATTAGGAAGTTTTATCCTAGCCTACTATAAAAGAGGATTTTTATGCCCATTAATTGAAAGGTCAATTAGCTCCCAAAAATGTTTCTAAAAAAATTACTATCTGGCATCACAAAAATCATATGGGATAGGCACTATAGAATATGATGTGGGATAGACTTTATGGTTTGCTACATTTTTATTAACATTAATCTTGAATAATAAGTCTAAAAGTGAAAAGGCTTTTTCTATTGGTGAAGTTATTAGTTCCGTGATTAAAACAAATATGGCATTCTCTTTCTTCCTTGTTTTTAGTATATATTATTTACTGATACATATTACATGGTCATATGATACACACTAAATAAATTAATCATCAAATAAGTCAATATATACCTATAAAAAATCGATACATAATTTATAGAATGTGAAGTTCACCAATAAACAATATACGGACAAGTAATATACACTTAATAAATTAATTATTTAGCAATCTAGTACATACCTCCAAGTAAATTGATATACAGTTTTCAAAATATTATGTTTATTGATACACACTATAGGGTCTGGTGATATATTCTTATTGACTTCCTAATACATACTACAAACTTCTTTAATACACATTTGCTGGTAATCCAATATATATTTCCAAGTAAAAAGTATATTTTAGAAAGTATATATTGATTTACTTGGAGATGTGTTTTAGATTATTGCTAGGTGTGCATTAAAGAAGTTTACAATATGTATAAAAAAGTCAATGAGTGTGTATTACTATACCATGTAATGTATATCGATAAATATAATATTTTTGAAATTATATATCAATTTGCTTGGAGATGTGTATTGAATTACTAGATAATTAATTCGCTAAGTGTATATCACCCGACCCTATGATATGCATTGATGAACTCCATGTTTTAAAAATAATATATCAATTTATCTAAAGATGTGTATTGGATCACTGCTAGGTATATATCAAAAAAGCTTATAGTATATATCAAAAAGTCGATGAATATATATCACCAAGTCATGTATTATGTATTTAGCATATAATGTTCTAAAAACTAGTATCAATTTGGTTGCATATGTGTATTAGATTATTGAATGATTAATTTGCTAGTATATATCATATAGCCATGTATTATGTATTGGTTAACTCCATATTTCTAAAACTATACATTGATTTATTTGGAGGTTATATTGACTTACTTGATAATTAATTTATTTAGTGTATGATGTGAGATTAACCCCTTCCTCGGTATTTCGAGGTGTCACAAGCTAGACTTTGGTTCTTGCAACCAAGATCCATCATTCCTCGAGCAGGGTAGGGTCATGTCCTCAGCCCTTCATCCTGGCCGATTCTTAGTCTTGGCAAAAATACATAGGCTAATCCTAGGTCTTAGTGGTCGATCAAGGTGGATGAAGTCCCTCAGATGGTACTCCCTTGGATAGCTTGAGGGATGGTTCAATCGATGCTCATCTCCATGTATCTGATTACATGGCTAGGAGGTCATATCATATCCCATAATCACCAGCCGATCATTACAATTAAATGACGCGATCAATCTCACATAGTAGTCAATATCGTAATTAAAGGATATGGCCGGTTTTGCATAAAAGACAAGCTCCCAATTAAAAGGCGATAGACATTCCGTATGGAATGGAATGTTCCCTTGGAAACTTCGTGTGATGGGACCATCAACGGTTGTCACTTCTCACAAAACCTTACTGGAACCTTTCCATCCCGAAAATACGCTTGGATCTCATCTACAAGAAGGGGCTTCCTGGGAGCCCTAAGGTATGGCATCTTAGTCTCTGGTCTTCGCTCTCTCTTTCTTTCATTTGTTTCTAATTTATAACTTGAGCATTGGATGGTCCATGTCAGAGCAATTCCCAATTAGGAACTTTTTTATAGGTACGGTCTACGAGTGCTACCTTTTCAGCAATCTTCGATATCCTACCAGAAACCAATGGCAATAGTGTGTATCATTTCGATATGCAGTATATATCAATAAAAATATAGTGTTGCCCCCAAAATTGTCGTGGCTCGTAGCTGCTGATGGAGTAGGGTGTCGCGCGTCTGCCCGCTTGGGAATGCCTCTGGCACCTCAAGACTTGCAAGGAAGCAATGTCAGTGACCCGGGCCGGGGATTCCGGTGGGGGCACTCCGACGGTCAAGTCAGTGATAATCCAGGGAAACAGATCCTCCTGGTTGAGCCCCTCTGGATGAGCTCCATGCTAGGAGGAGTGAATATAGTGTGAGTGGAAGATGAGGACGAGCTGGGAGTGGTGCTGGCCGAGGTAGTCTTGCCCCCCTCTCTGGCCTTCCTCCCTTGTGTTGCTCTGGTTCCTTCGATGTTCTTGAATTGAGAAGTATGCTATGGATGTAGTGATACTGGATCAGATGCAGATACCTCTTTTGCTTACTCTGACGGAATTTTCTATCTTGGTTTGCTTTGGGATCTTCCCCCACTGTCGTGTACAGCGAGGTACCGTGATGTAGATGGGACGTCTCTCCTGTTTTGATAGTTGAGGGAGCTTCCATAAATCTCTGACATTCCTTCTGCCTGTCCCCCTCCTGGAAGCTTGACAAGGCCTCGATCGGCGGGCCACCGGTCTTGGGACCTGCGCTCTCCGGTAGGGTCTTTTCTCCGGTTGTACGGCGGATCGGCGAAGGGCATGGCGCCTTGATGTGAGCTTTCTTTCCTTTCTGGAGTGAGTGACGGTCGTGGGCATTGATTGTGGCATGGTTGGTGTTGTCGTACGGCCCTCGGGAGTATCGTCACTATCCTCGGAGGGGAGGCATGGCTCCCTTGGCGGCTGGCGCGTTGGTTTGATCTGAAGGCCGAGCTGGAAGGGTAGGGCCCGCCTTCGGTGGACTCGCCTTGGTGCTACTCGGCAGGGTGGAGACGGGCCGAGCTCGGCTGCGGAGGGGCGCCTCGTGGCGGAGGAGGCTGAGCTCGACTCCTGACCGTGGGGCCCGGCTTCAGGCTATCTCGGCACCGGGGTGCCGCCCAGCCCAGGGGAGGTGAGCTCGAAGGGGCACCTCATGGCGGAGGAGGCTGAGCTCGACTCCTGACCACGGGGCCCGATCTCGAGGGGTTCGCCTTGGGTGGAGACTCGGACTCGGCTCTGGCCTAGGTGTTCCGGGCTTGTGGGAACAGACCTGGCGGAGGACGGAGCCCGACTTCGAAGGGCGGAGGTATTGCTTCAGGGGAGCTCAGCCCGGCGAAGGCGCTCGTATTGAAAGCTTGTCGTGGTGTCTGATGGGGGCTCCACGTCAGCTACCTCGCGCCACGTCACCTGCCTCTTGCCACATCAGCAATCTGGTCCCATCATTTGCCCCCCACGCCCGAGGCCCATTGGCACGCGATGCTTGGGACGAAGGGCGTAATTATGGCGCTGACGTGGAAAGGTGAAGAAATCTGGTGCAATGATGGCCAAAATCAGCGGCGCCTCGCTCTGCGGTCCTACGAACTTGTGGGAGGACGCCACGTGGCCACGTAGGGGAAGTCGTTGAGGCGGGCATGGAAGTCGGAGCGACTGCGATCGGATGGGTGTGCTGGCCCAATGGATGGTTGGCACGCGGCGGGCACCTTTTGGGGGGCCGCAAAGGTACGGTCGGGCGTAGGTAGTTTAGGAAGGAGGGGTAAGTCTTTTCGAAGCTTACCCTCGTTCAAACTTTGCGCGCCCAACATCCCGCAGGAGTATTCTCCCTCTCCTTCTTCCTCTCCGGCCGCCGGCGACTTCTTAGGGTTTTTGCATGTTAGCCCCCCTTTCTCATCCTTTAGGATCGTCTTAGGGTTTTTCCTGTCCCTTTATTTCTTTTTCCTTCTTTCTTTTCTCCATGGATCGCTTCGGTCCGGAGTTCCGTCCCTCTTGCCAGGCCGAAGCCGGACCCTCCTGGCCGAGGACTCCCTCCTCCTCCGACGAGGAGATGGAGGCGGCAAGGTTTGAGTTCAGCAGGAGGCTTGTCCAGGGCCCGGTGACCATTAAGAAACCCGGGTCTTCTCCTCCTGCTCATCTGGCCTTAGTTCCTGCTCCTCCTCCTGCTTCTGTTCTTGAATCCGAGTCATTCCGGTCAACAGGTCCCGGCGGGGTCACTTTGGCGATCACCCCTGAAGATCTGTTGGCCATCCGGGAAGCCTTTAGGATTCTCGAGTCCGTCTGTCTCTCCGTTCCTCGTCCGGGGGAGTGGGTGACTTCTAGCGATCCTGGGCGGATCGCTTTTTATGAGGAGGCCTTTGTTGGGGGCCTCCGTTTTCCTCTTCACCCCTTCTTCCTCTGATTTCTGGCCAACTACCGTCTTGTCCCGGCTTAGTTGGTCCCCAATGCCATCAGGACAATCTTTAGCTTCATAGTCTTGTGTCACTTCCACGGGATTGTTGCCCGTTTTTTCCTTTTTAGGACTTTTTTCTCCTTGAAATACCACCTCACCGAGGAGGGGTGGTGGTCTCTTTCTTCCCGTCCTCGGGGAATAAAATTTATCCTTCCCTCTTCCATCAAGGGGTGGAGGAGTAGATTTTTCTTTGCTTCCGTAGAGGGGGTCGATTGGGTTTGGAGTGACCCAAATCGGTCCCCAAATAGGAACTCTTCTGTCGAGGTGGCCGACGTCGAACTGTACGAGCAGCTCAGATCGACGGAGATCCCCTCGCTCGAGGTTTTGCTATCCGAGCAAAATCTCCGCGATGTTGGGGTCAGCTCGGTGCAGGAGTCGGGTGAGTTCCACTTGGCCACCCTCTTTTTATTTTCTCTTCTCTCTTTCTCTCTTTTTTTTTTTTTTTTTGAGGTCTGACCTTGTTTCTGTCTTGGTGCAGCAATGAAGTTCTCGATGGACGAGCTGCTCTCGTTCTCTGAGGAGCGAGAGCAGGCCACCGGGGTTGCCGAGCCAGCGCCAAAGAGAGCCCGAGCTGAGAACGGGGCGAGGCCGGTGCAGGCTGGGGCGGATGCACCAGTATAGGTGCATAAGTGGAAGAGGGCGACCGAGCCTGTCCCTGAGCCTTTCGGGCAGCGCGAGCTGGTAGCGGTGTCCGAGCCCGAGGTGGTTGTCCACGCGAGGTCAGCCGCCACTGCCGCCAGGTCGGCGCCCCCCACCCCGGAGGTCGCCAGCGCAGAGGAGGATGGGGGGGCGCGAGAAGTCAGGCCGACGCCCCAAGTCTGGTCCGATGTGGTGTCGATCTCCCAGTTGGCGCCAAGGGAGCCTTCTGCCACCGAAGGAGCCGAATCGGCGGGAACACAGGAGAGGGACTACCACCGAGTCCCTTTCCGGCTAGGCCCAAACGTGTCCTTGATGAAGGACGCGAGCCTGGCGGAGTGGATGATGGACTTCTTAGTCCAGTCATGCGACAGACGCGAGGGGAGTGGGCGGCTCCTTGGTGATGTCATCACGGCATCGTTCGCCCAGCTATATGCTGTAAGTAGCTTCTCTTTACCTTGATGTCTTTTTGCTTTCTTTTACTTCATTTTGTTGCTAATTTGGCTCTTCCCACTGCAGCAAGGGCGGGAGCTAATCCTCATAATGGATTACTGCCGCAACTGGGCGAGGAGGGACAGAGAGCTGGGAGCTGAGCTCGCGTCCCTCAAGGCAGAGGTAGGCCGGAAGGATGCAGAGGTCCGGGAGGCTGGCTAGAAGGTGAAGAGCCTCCAGACCGAAGTAGCCGATGCGGCCAGAATAAGGAAGGAGCTCGACATCGAGCTCGAGTCCAAGCAGGCCCGGATGAAGGAGCTCCAGGCAGAGTCAGAGGCGGCCAGAGAGAGGGCCACCTCCATCGAGAAGAAGGTGGCTGGGGCTGAGAAGAGAGCTGCTGATGCGGAGGAGAAGACCGCTCCTTCCCACCGTGCCACCGAAACTGCTGAGAAGGGATTGGCGGCGGCTGTCCGTCAGTCTGAGCGCCTGGGAGCGCAGCTGGAGGAGGCCCGGCACCGGGCCGAGGTTGCAGAGAAAGTAGCTGTTGATGCAGTGGCTGCTTTCAAGGTGACCCCGGAGTACCTCAAGGACTTCCGGGAAGCGGCGACGGACTCCTTCGCCAAGGGGTTCGCGTACTGCCGATCCCAACTGCAGGGAGTCCTGTCCGAGGAGCAGCTGGCCGTGCTCCGAGTCCCGGGAAAGAAGGCTTCCTCTACAACGACAACGGTGGTGGCAAGGCAGGGAGCTGCTCCAACCGAGGCTCGTACCCCAGTGACCTCGACGGTGCCCGGCCCTAGGGAGTCGACACTGACGGCGGCGAGGGCAACACCTACGCCACAGTCAGAGGCAGCTGCTCCGACCCTAGCGGCTCCAGCAGCTGAACCTACTCTTCCAGCGGAGGTCGCCCAGGGGCATGCCCAAGCGACGGAGGTGGAGGAGGGGAAGGTCCCAGCCGTGCGCCGCCTGGGGAAGGAGCCGGCTCCTTAGGATAGGATCTTTTTCCTTTTTATACTTGTACTTTTCTTTTGTTTTCTTTTCTTCTTGACCAGGTCACCCGGCCTGTCGGGGCCCGGAGGATAGTGTAACCAATTCCTTCAGTAATGAAATTCACTTTTGCAATCATCGTGTCTCTATTATCTGTAACGTGGAATGTCTCTTCTCTCTCTTCTCCTCCCTTTCTTTGCTTTTTCTTCTTTTTCAGTGTAGGGAGGTCCGAGAGGGGAGCCGAGGACTTCGACTGGCACGGACCCGGCGTTGAGCTTGAGGTCATGCCGGTGATGAACGTTGGCTTTGGACTCAGTTGCTTAGGGACATGATTCAGTAGTCGCCATCTTGGAGCTGGGCTCGGAGACGTCGAAGTCTAAGATCCCTGGTATTGGAAGTCTGAGTCTTGAACCTTAATGTCTCGGAGCCAGTCCCAAGGACATTGATGATTGAGGATTACGGTGCCGGAAATCTGAGTTCTGGACCGTGGCGTCTTGGAGTTGGGCTCGGAGGCACTAAGTGCCTGGGGGTTCCCAAGTCCCTTGCCGGGGAGCTGGGCCCGCCGGTGCCTGAGGGTCATCTGGTCTTTGAAGCCGGGGAGCTGGGCTCGCTGGTGCCTAGGGGCTTCCCAGGTCTTTGTATCAGAGGACTTTTCTCCGGGCTTTGAAGCCGGGGAGCTGGGCTCGCCGGTGCCTGGGGGCTTCCCAGGTCTTTGTGCCAGAGAACTTTTCTCCGAGCTTTGATGCCGGTAAGCTGGGCTCGCCGGTGCCTGGGCGCTTCCCAGGTCTTTGTGCCGGAGGACTTTTCTCCGGGCTTTGATTGGTGACGATGCTGCCTAGCCCAGGGGACCTGAGCTCGGAGGGGCGCCTCGCGGCGGAGGAGGCTGAGCTCGACTCCTGACCACGGGTCCCGATCTCGAGGGGTCCGCCTTGGGTGGGAGCTCGTGCTCGGCTCCAGCCTAGGCATCCCGGGCTTGCGGGAGCTGACCTGGCAGAGGACGGGGCCCGACTTTAGCCGTCGTCGTGGAGCCAGGCTCGGGGGTGTTGTCGATGATGAGCTGCGTGGCTCAGAGGTGCCCTTAGCCAGAGATCTGAGCTCTGGTCTTGAGCAAGCGTCCTGGAGCTGGGCTCAGGGACGTTGATGATTAGAATTTCTAGTGCCGGGAGTCGAGGTTTCGGACCTTGGCATCTTGGAGCTGGGCTCGAAGAGTTGGTGCCGGAAGATGTCTTCCCGAATTTTGATGCCGGAGAGCTGGGCTCGCCGGTGCCTAGGGGCTTCCCAGGTCTTTGTGCCGGAGGACTTTTCTCCAGGCTTTGATGCCGGGGAGCTCGGCTCACCGGTGCCTGGGGGCTTCCTAGGTCTTTGATGCCGAGGAGCTGGGCTCGCCGGTGCCTGGGGGCTTCCCAGGTCTTTGATGCCGAGGAGCTGGGCTCGCCGGTGCGTGGGGGCTTCCCAGGTCTTTAATGCTCCTACAAGGTAAATGAACCATTGCACAAGAAAAGGACCTTTATTTCAAATGGAGGGAGAACTTACATTATTGATAGTATCTCTTCATATTACAAGCATTCCATGTCCGGAAAAATCTAGTACCACATAGGTCCTCGGGATGGTAGGCCCCCTGTGAGAGGGCCTCGGCCACTTTATAGGGGCCTTCCCAGTTCGACGAGAGTTTGCCGCATTCTCTGGGTTAAGACGCCTCAGCTCGGTGCAATACTAGGTCGCCAGGTCGGAAGGTCTTCAACTTCACCCGGGCGTTGTAATATCGGGCGACCCATTACCGGTACGCTGCCATCTGAAGCCGGGCTTTGTCCCTCGTTTCTTCAAGGAGGTCCAGGTTGAGGAGGAGGTGCGCCGAGTTCCATGCTTCATCATACTACTGTATGCGGAGCGTGGGCATGCCAAGCTCAACTAGAATCACTGCCTCCATGCCGAAGATGAGGTTGAACGGCATTTCACCCGTTGCCATTTTGGGCATTATGTGGTAGGCTCACAGGATGCTTGGGAGCTCTTCCGCCGATCTGCCCTTCGCCCAGTCCAGCCTGGTGCAGAGCCCTTGGAGGATGGTTCTGTTGGTGACCTCGGCTTCTCCGTTCGTCTGGGGTGCAACCGAGGTGAACCGATGTTGGATCCCGTGCTCGGCACAAAATCCTTTGAACTCCTTGTTGTCGAACTGTTTTCCATTATCGGTATGACACAGTTGGGGAGCAACTGACTTCCAGAAGAATTACGGATGTTGGCTTCCGTAATCCGGGCCAATGGCTCGGCTTCAACCCATTTGGTGAAGTAGTCCACTGCTACCAGCAAAACTTTCGCTGCCCCGACGCCGTGGGGAATGGCCCCAGAATGTCCATCCCCCACTGCGCGAAGGGCCAGGTGATGATAGTTGAGAGATGGGCAGGGCCGGTAGGTGCTGGATGTTGGAATGACATTGGCACTTGTCACATTTCTTGACGAAGTCAACAATGTCTTCCCTCATCGTCTCCCAGAAGTATCCCTGTCGGAGTGCCTTGTGAGCTAGAGTTCTTCCTCCAACATGGTTCCCACAGAGGCCCTCGTGTATCTCTTGGAGCACGGAGGCTGCCTCCGTGAGTCTGAGGCACTTCAAGAGGGGGTAGGAATAAGATCAACGATAGAGATGACCGTCCATTAAGACAAAACGGGCGACCTTTCTTTTGATGAGGCCAGCTTCCCGGCGGTCCTCTGGTAAGAGGCCGTCCTGGATGCATTTGACATATTTGTCCATCCAGCTCGGCTCATGAGCCACTTGTTGTACCTCTTCAGGGCCCTCATAGCTTGGACTCTCGAGGTACTCGATGCAGGCTCGCCCCAGGGATGAGTCCAGTAAGGTTGCAAGCCTCGACAATGCATCCGCCCGAGCATTTTCTCCACGGGGAATGTGGGAAACGCGGAAGTAACGGAAGCCCGCCATGCTTGCACGAACTTTTTCTAGGTACTTCACCATCTGGGGGTCTCGGGCCTCGTATTCCCCGGAGACTTGTCCGGCGACCAATTGGGAGTCGGTGAAGACCCTCAAGTTCTGCATGCCCAGTTCGCGGGACACCCTTAGACCTGCGAGGAGTGCTTCATACTTCACCTGGTTGTTCGTGGCAGGAAACTTGAAGCGGAGGGCGCATTCCGTCACCACCCCATCAGAATTGGTGAGGATGAGGTCCGCCCCACTTCCACAGGAGTTGGAGGCTCCGTCCACGTGGAGGATCCGGGGTCCTCCAGACGGGCTTAGCTTGGGTCTCCGGGACCGTCCGCTCCAGTTCCTTGGAGAGTCCCGTGCATTCGACCACGAAGTCGGCTAGGACTGGGGCCTTCTACGACGACCTCGGCCAGTATGCAATGTCGAACTCGCTCAGCATCAGGGACCATTTGGCCAGTCTCCCGGAGGTCTCGAGATGGGCTAGCATGGTTCTCAGCGACTAATCGGTGACAACTGCAATGGGGTGCGCTTGGAAGTATGGCCTGAGGCGTTTAGCAGACATGATTAGTGTAAAAATTAGTTTTTTTAGAACGAGTATACCTGATCTCCGCGTCCCGAAGGATTTTGCTGGTATAGTACACCGACTTTTGGGACCCGTCCTGGTCCGTACGGACGAAGACCGAGCTGACGGCCCCTGGAGTCACCGCCAGGTAGAGTAGGAGCTCCTCCCCTTCTTCCGGTCTGGACAATAGAGGCAGAGAGGCCAGTAACTCTTTCAGCTCCTCAAAAGCTGTCTTGCACTCTTTGGTTCAAGTGAAGTCATGCATTTTGCACAGCGCCTTGAAGAAAGGGAGGCAGCGGTCGGCCGACCTTGAGATGAATCGGCTTAAGGCTGCGATCCTCCCTGTCAGGCGTTGGACCTGCTTCTTGGATGTTGGGTGCTCCATGTCGAGGATCGCCTGGACCTTCTTTGGGTTTGCCTCAATGCCCCTTTGGGTGACCATGAAACCGAGAAATTTTCCTGCCGCCACCCCGAAAGTGCACTTCACTGGATTGAGCTTCATTTGGTGCTTCCGGAGGCTGTGGAAGGCTTTGGCGAGGTCGGCGATGTAGTCCGAGCTCGGCTTGCTCATCACGAGCATGTCATCCATGTACACTTGCACATTCTGGCCGATCTGGTCTTTGAAGACCTTGTTGACCAGACGTTGGTACGTGGCTCCAGCATTCTTTAGGCCGAAGGGCATCATCCTGTAGCAGTATGTCCCTCGGTCAGTGACGAAGGTAGTATGCTCCTCGTCCTCCGGGTGCATCCAGATTTGGTTGTATCCGGATAATGCATCCATGAAGGAAAGCAACCCATGCCCTGATGTGGAGTCCACCAATTGGTCTATCCTCGAGAGCGAGAAGCTGTCCTTCGGGCATGCTTTATTGAGATCGGTGTAGTCCACATAGATCCTCCACTTGCCATTATTCTTCTTTACCATCATCACATTTTCCAACCAGCTCGGATAGTGCACTTCTCAAACGAAGCCGGCGGCCAGAAGTTTTTCAACTTCTTCATTGACGGCCGCTTGCCTCTCAGGGGCGAAGCTTCTCTTCTTCTGCCGAACTGGTTTGCACCTCGGATCGACATTGAGTTTGTGGGTGATGACTTCAGGGGGTATGCCTGGCATGTCTGCCACTGTCCAAGCAAACACATCCGTGTTGGCCCGCAGGAATTCCAGCAATGGACCCTTCTCCTCCTCGGCATCTGAGCTCCAATCTGCACGGTCTTTGTCAGGTTGGCCCCAAGCTGGCAAGAAAGTAGGCGCTCGGCCGGGCCTCCTCTGGGGTCTTGGATCCGTTGGTCGAGCTAGTCCGGCTAAAGAACCTCCTTGGGCACCTGGGCCCTGAGGAGGGTTTGGAAGCAATGCTGCATCGGCTGGGGCATACCCCTCATCTCTCCGACGCCGCATAGAGTTGGGAATTGCACGAGCAGTCTCTTGGTAGAGACCACAGCGTCGAGAAGGTACTCTACCATGAACGTCATCATGATGGTACTCTACCGAGGTGGTGTCCAGGCAGTGACTGGGAGAGTGATCTCCCGCTCCACCCTCACGGAATCCCCAGTGAAACCAACGAGGGGTGTATGTACAGGCTTGAGTTGAGCAGAGGGAAGATTCATCCTGGAGAAAGCATCGTAGAAAAGCACATCTGTGGAGCTTCCACTATCTACCATGATACGTTTTATAGGATGTTTTGTGATCGTCATCTCGACGACCACAGCATCATTATTTACATTTTTCACTCCATCTCCCCCTTCCCCTATAAAGGGGAGTACAATCTCAGGGTTCCTTGCCCCCCGGCCTTCTTGGAGGCGCGCCCAGTCTCCCAGTGTATCATCCCCACCGGCTTCTTGGTAGGGCAATTGTCGACCACCGGGACTGGCGGAAGGGCGACGAGTGCCTGAGATTCCAGCTGAGATCCGCCCCCCACATACCTTCCGAGGTAGCCTCTCTTGATGAGCTCCTCAATCTCCCATTTGAGCTTGCAGCATTCCTCGGTGTCGTGGCCATTGTCGCAATGGAAGCGACAATACTTTGACTTGTCACGGGTGGCAGATCGCTTCAATGGCGGTGGGCGTCTCAGGTAGGTCTCGCCCTCGATCTTCATGAGGATCTTCATCCTCGGGGTGAGAAGGGGAGTGAGATTCCTTTCAGGGATGGGAGTGCTCCTTGGCCCCGGTCCAGGATGGGAGCTCCGAGCTAGTGGCGCCGGCTTCTGTGCCCTGGGCACCTCGGCGGGCACGGGCCTCCTCGGTGGCTTCCCGTCGAGCTCTCGTTAGGTACGATCCGCCTCCTTGGCGCGGATGTACTTCTGAGCACGAATGAGAAGCTCGGAATAAGACTTTGGAGGCTTTTTATCAAGCGTGTACGTCAAGCGGGAAGTCTTGAGGCCTCGCTTCAGGGCCAGCATGGCGACCGGCTCCTCCAAACAGTAGATCTCCAAGACGGCAGCCTTGAAACGAGCCATATAATCCCGCAGCGGCTCCTGATCTTGTTGCCTAATGGAGAAGAGGCTGTCCGCCTCGCGTGGCATCTTCCGGCAGGCATCGAAATGAGCCACAAACTTCCGCCCCAGCTGGGCGAAGGAGTTGATGCTTTCCAGCTCGAGGCGGGAGAACCATACTCGAGCCACCTTCCAGAGAGTAGCAGGGAAGGTGACGCATAACAGAGCGTCAGTGGCCCCCTGGACCCTCATGAGAGCTCGGTTGCTTTCCAGGTGGTCCAGGGGGTCGGTGGTCCTGTCGTAGGGGTCCACCTGTGGCATGCGAAACCGACGGGGAATTGGCTCTGCCTGAATCTCCTGAAGGAACGGAAGACGGGCTTCATAGCCTGCTGGCTCAATAGTAGAGCCAGGCAAGTTGGCGAACCGGTGAGATAGCTCTGCCAGCTTGCGGTCATGCTCCTCTAGGCGCTTCTCTGCCCTGTGCCTGATGGCCTCATCCGTAGACCCCTCCGCTGAGAGGGGTGGGGAAGGTGATGCGGGTGCACGGTGCACACGACGAGGGGCCTTGCCCCTCCTACCTTAACAGGGTATGGATGCCTCCCGGTCAAGGTGCGGTGAGTAGCTTTCTTCGTCAGTGGACCCGACCCGGCATCGCTTCAACGGAGTCTGGTGGGTACCCCGGGGATCTGTCACGGCCCGCGACTGCGAAGGCCTTCCGTGGAAGGAATGCAGGCTGTCACGGGGTGCTGCGGCATGGGCCGCGGGGGTCTCCGGCTGCTGGTGTGTAGCCAAAGACCGATGTTGGTGCTGAAGCTGGCACACTGCTGCAGTGAGAGCATGCATCTGCTGAGTGAGTACAGTCAGCTGAACTTCTAATGGAGGTGGTTGAACTGGGGCAGGCGGCTCCGTCTCTGGATCGTGCGGGTTCTCATGAGAAAGAGATGCCTCCTCATGGCTGGGAGAGACTCCTCTTGCCCGAGTGGTCACCATCCTTCTGATGGACTGCTTGAATAGGGACTGGACTATATCACAAGTGGTTTAATCTGTCCGTTCCCCACTACCTGGCGCGCCAATCTGCTGCCGCCAAGATTGTCGTGGCCCGTAGCTGCTGATGGAGTCGGGTGTCGCACGTCCGCCCGCCTCGGAACACCTCTAGCACCTCGGGACCTACAAGAAAGCAATGTCAGTGACCCGGGCCGGGGATTCTGGTGGGGGCACTCCGACGGTCAAGTCAGTGACGATCCAGGAGAACAGATCCTCCTGGTCGAGCCTCTCTGGATGAGCTCCATGCTAGGAGGAGTGAATATAGTGTGAGTGGAAGATGAGGACGAGCTGGGAGTGGTGCTGGCCGAGATGGTCTTGCCCCCCTCTCTGGCCTTCCTCCCTTATGTTGCTCTGGTTCCTCCGATGTTCTTGAATTGAGAAGTATGCTATGGATGTAGTGATACTGGATAAGATGCAGATACCTTTTTTGCTTACTCTGGCGGGATTTTCTACCTTGGTTTGCTTTGGGATCTCCCCCCGTTGTCGTGTACAGTGGGGTACCTTGATGTAGATGGGATGTCTCTCCTGTTTTGATAGTTGAGGAAGCTTCCATAAATCTCTGACATTCCTTCCGCCTGTCCCCCTCCTAGGAGCCTGACAAGGTCTCGATCGGCGGGCCACCGGTCTTGGGACTCGCGCTCTCCTGTAGGGTCTTTTCTCCGGTTGTACGGTGGATCGACGGAGGGCATGTCGCCTTGATGTGAGCTTTCCTTCCTTTCTGGAGTGAGTGACGGCCGTGGGCATTGATTGCGGCATGGTTGGTGTTGTCGTACGGTCCTCGGGAGTATCATCACTGTCTTCGGAGGGGAGGCATGGCTCCCTTGGTGGCTGGCGCGTTGGTTTGAACTGAAGGCCGAGCTAGAAGGGTAGGGCCCGCCTTCGGTGGACTCGCCTCGGTGCTGCTCGGTAGGGTGGAGACGGGCCAAGCTCGGCTGCGGAGGGGCACCTCGTGGCGGAGGAGGTTGAGCTTGACTCCTGACCGCGGGGCCCGGCTTCAGGCGAGCTCGGCACCGGGGTGCCGCCCAGCCGAGGGGACATGAGCTCGGAGGGGCGCCTCGTGGCAGAGGAGGCTGAGCTCGACTCCTGACCATGGGGCCCGATCCCGAGGGGTCCGCCTTGGGTGGAGACTCGGACTCGGCTCCGGCCTAGGTGTTCCGGATTTGCGGGAACGGACCTGGTGGAGGATGGAGCCCGGTTTCGGCGGGCAGAGGTGTTGCTTCAGGAGAGCTCAGCCCGGCGAAGGCGCTCGTGTTGAAAGCTTGTCGTGGCATCTGATGGGGGCTCCACGTCAGCTACCTCGCGCCATGTCAGCTGCCTCGTGCCACATCAGCGATCTGGCCCCATCATATAGTATAAAAGAAATCATATTTTTTAATGAGTATATTAGTAGAAATCTTTGATTTTTATATTTCTTATATAGGATTGGTATCGGAAGAAACATCCCATCCCATGTGATTTTTATTCTTTCTTCCAACATTGGTCATGAAATAAATTGAATATACAGGGTTGGACAACCATGTGTTGAATTGGATTCATTCGACCTATTGCAGGATTGCATTAGTCAACATTTGCTATATGACTTTAAATTAGGATAAACATTCAATCCTGGTATAGTCTTGAATTGTTCGGTTTTTGCTTCCTAATATATTCATGGATTTAGATAAATTTATTTTTTTTGCTGATACTTTTAATACTAATTTATATTTTTGCTTGTACTTGAATTGCGTGTTAACGAGTATGCATACTCATGAAGTAAATTTCACCTTCAGGCCCATTATTTGGTAAATAAATATCATAAAAAGGTTGGTCAACTTTTTCATTGTTCAACTTACTCATATTTTTATATTTCTTTAGATGGATAAATTATTTATTTATAAATAATATTTATCTATTAAAAAAGAGGAATGTTTTATTCATCTGGTAGGTCGATAAATTAGTTTTTTATAAACTAGGAAAATAAACCTTTTATTTTATTTTCAATATATCCTTAATTATATAATAATAATATAATAATAATATAATAATATATAATGATATAATATACATATAATATAATATATTGTAATATATACTATAATATATTATATTATTATATATTATATATAATACAATAACATACTACGTTATTATAATATATTATTATAAGATAATTTAAAATCTTTATTATATAGTATAAAATATTATGTGATATGACAAAATATAGTATAATATACAGTATTATAAAAAATAAAACACTATTTATATTATATTATATATTATGATATATTAAATTATTATATATAATAGATAATTTATATAATAAAGAGTATTATTGGAAATATGGATAGACCTTAACGGTTTATGTAGAAAATTAGTCATATAAACGACCAGGATAGTAGATTTTGAAATTATTTTTTAACACATAAAAAATATAGTAGATTTTGAAAGGATTTTTAACACGTAAAAAAAAAATATAGATAATTTTTTGATTTAAATATTTTTAAAAATTATTTATTCGAGAAAATAAAAAATTTCAGTTAAGTTAACTTGCAACGGGCCTTCACGGAAAAGTTAAAACGATGCTCCCTCCTCTGCCTTCACTTCAGTTTCCCGTTCCCGTTCCCAAGGGATTCCCCCTGAGGTTTCGGAGCTTCGGATTGGATGGGCCGCCACTGCCCGGCGCCTTTCGCCGTCGAAATCCCATCCGATGACGACGACGATGACCGCGACGACGACGTCGCCACCTTCTCTCCCTTTCCTCCTCCACTCAAGAGGAGGCTAGAGTTGGACCATAGCAGCGACGCTGGTGACCGCGGAGTCGGAGGAGGAGCGCCTCCACTCCTTCTTGTGATCGACGACGACCCCACCCCTCGGAGGCCCACTCGAGACCCGACGCCCTCTTTCGTGGCCGAAACCCCTCTCCCGGCCGATCACGCCTTCGACTCCTATGCCTCCCTTGTCCGGTGTACCCTTGCTCGCTCCAATCCAGCCAGCGGTTCTTCGGGAAAATTCTCCGGTTAGTTCACCGACCTGTTCTTCTTTCTTCTCGATGCCTGTCTGAATCAAACGTGATGTTTGTGCTGGAAAACGATCACATCCTGGACCTCTCACTCGCAAGAACTATTCTTTCTTGTATTCGGGCCAAGCATCTTCTTCTTTTCTTGTAGTGATTTTTTGTTTGCGCTGAGGGTTTATGCTCTGTGGGTACTTCTTGGAGTAAGAGGTCAGTATTTGGGCGGGATTGAATATATCTATTTTTTTTTTTGTTCCTTTTAAAATCTTTCATTCACTGATTGGATTCAGATGTAGAGTTGATTTCTACCGAAGATCATGTCCTCCAAGAAAGGGTTTGGGTTAGAAAATACGAGTAGAGAAGTCATCTAAGTTGGTGCATGACCAGATGGGTGTTCAGAATGATACCAAATGCTTAGAAAAATTTCATTCAAGCTTTTCATGTATGTGAACGCTTATGGTTTCTTAGACAATCCTGCTCTGCAAAATGCTAGGGGCGCTTGGCAATAGGCCAACGAGGGCAAGTCCAAATTCTGAGAGTTGCATGATAATTAATGAATGTTTTTCTTTCTTTCCTTTCCCCCCCTTTTTAAGGACATTAAGATTTCCACCCTAGAATAGTGATGTTTCCTTTACTCGTTCGATCATGTGCTGTTCTTGTAGCAGGATAGTCATGGGAGATGGTTTCCTTCAGTGACGATGTCGAGGTTGCCTAAGCTCATAAGTATATGTAATCATTTTGTAGCGTGGCTTGATATACGAAGCTCTGATGGAAAGACCATGATTCCTGAAATTTTTTAGACAATGCATATTTGTTGGTCTGCATTTGCATTAAGAGGCAACTCACGTGGTAGAGGGGCTTTCTGCATTGGCCAGCTCTGATTTATGTTTCTTTTCTTTGTTCTCCCCCATTGAGTGTGGTATAAATAATAATGCTTGCATTGTTCGTATGCATAATTTTCTGGCTAAGTTAGGACCATATTAACTGCAAATTTAATGTTTATTTAAATTTAACATGCATGAGGATAGCCATGCTATAATGCTTTTTGAATACTCCCAAAACTCATTATTTTAACCCCTCTTCTTTACTGTTATATGCTGAAATGGAATTTCATTCAAAGAAATATCTCGGTGAACATGTATCAGCTTTAAAAGAAATAATGTCATTATATTTCTATTTTGTAATTTGGTTTGGCTTTGCAGACAATGCAATGCATTATTCTTAAAATCAATATGCATATGCTTCTTCTTATGTTTGCAATATTTTTTTCTTTGATATAAATGTACCAGTAAATTATTCCTTTTACAAAATTCCTTGCTTTTAGAATTATGACATGTACCATCTTGACAAAAGTCTACTTGATTGCATCAGAGGTGGCGGTGCCTGGAAACTATGTAGCTACTATATTGACAACCTTGATCCTCATCTACCCCTAATGGCATAAGCCACTGTTCCCATTTCCTCGCTGACCTGTGTTGCAATTGTAATAATATTATTCTTCATTATTTTTCCCTCATCTACTGTGGTTATTCTTTTTTTAAAAAAAAATTCAAAATATGCACCCTACAGCATGGTGATGGTTGTCACTCCTCATTTCATTGTCAAAGCTGATGGCTATCAACTTTTATTTATTTATCTTTTATATTGCTTGGTCATATCTTGAATGCCTAAATGTGTCATGCTTTTACGTTTTGTTGATTGAAATTGGCATTGACTAAGTCTTTAATTCCTTTCTAATTACTCCTTACTAAGCCTCATGCTCACTGGTTTTGGGGATCATTGTTCTTGGCATAGTTTTAATTTTAAGTACTGACTTGTACTGGTTGGTTGGGGGCATTCCAAGTCTACCTGGTATGGGGTGTAATGACACCCCCAATATGGGCATACCATGCCAATGGTGTGTATACTGACACATGTTGCAACTGTTATGCTGACTCCACCAGCATACCATGCATCAATATGGGGATTTTCTGTATCAACTTGGCTCGTACATCTACAGGGTCCTGTAGTGAGACTTAAAGCACTGGCTTTTTGCCTTTTTTTGACCGTATTATATAGGATGAAGAAGCGGGCTTATACGTTTATGAAGCATCCCATGCCATCAGGTTGTAAATCAATCATCATGTGGTGACGAAACTTGTTCCCCTTTATGTTTTGCTTGATATCCTTGCCCCATCCTATCTAAAGATGATCACCATGTTTGATTTGCATAGTCTTCATTTATCACAATGTTTGACAGGAATTACTGGTTTAATATGTTTGGAGTCGGACAATGAGTCAGAAGGCAATGCTCATGAGGGAAGTTCAAAAAGTTTAAGAACCATGACTGCAGCTTGTGAAGTGGCAGAGCACTCTGAGATAAACTCTAACTTCCCTGTGGTGGAAAGTCCAGTTGGTACAGGCTCTGAAAAAGACCATTCCAGATTGTGTTTGACAATAAATGAACCTGCTTCAGGCAGAAATGATACAAACGATGAAATTATTACTGGGAGTACTAACCGTCGATCATTTGATGGTAGCAGGGGTATGTAATCTAGAAATTAAAGCTTTCTGGAACATGTTTTGAGATTAAGCAAATGATTGTTCAGTTATGTCTCTTGGCGGTTATTTTGGTTAAGCGATGGTCTGTAAATTTTTAGGTGCCACTAACTTCATACAGATTCTCGGAGACAGCCCTCCACATGGACATATCTTGGCGGAAGATTCTTCTCTACAGGTAATTTTATGTTAATTTTGTCCTCTTTGAATGTATAAGCTGTGCATTGAAGAAAAGTAAATAAGTAGTGATATCACCGATAGCTATAATTACGCCATTTTACTACTTAGGTGAATGATAACTTCTGCCAGCATTACTCCTCTCCCTGAAAACTGTCCCCTGGAAAATGTATTCACATGATCGGGAGTTTAACTATTCAACAGATTAAATGCATTTTGGTTCATTGTGGAGTATGTGCTTTTTAACTAGTGATAAGATGCTTTTCTTCTCTCTTTTTGCTAGACTCAGACATTAATGTGAGACACTAGTTCTGTAAAAGATAATATGAAGATCTTAATGAATAGTACCATCTAATTCCTACTTTTAAATGTTTCCATTAATGGTCCATTAGTAGATTCTCTTTTTCAATAATAGCATTAGCAGCTCATCTCACTTTTGATTGCATTAACTTCAGTTGTTTCCTAAATCAATGCATTGATCCAACATATGCTAGGTGTGTTGAAATTTATGTTTATCTGTTTTGTTCAATTAACTATATGTAAGTTGATGCCTGATAAGACATTTTGGTCATCAAATATCGATTATATTTGTTGCAAGGAGTTTAGGTAGGATTATTAATCGATTCCAATTCACACTTCTAATTTCAGATTTGGTTACTAATTGACCTTTATAGTTAGCGTTCACTGGTCCATCTAAACTTCATTCTTTATAATTAAGATGTTGATTGATGAGATGAGGCCATTGGAGGTGTTGGCCACGTAATTTTTCTTTCCATTTGTTTATATTGAGTTTGCAAAGCTGAGTCCTTAATATGACAAGGAACATCATGGTTGTGAGTTCATTTATTTTGGATTGAGAATGCTGTTCTATTTGATTCTCCTAGGGTACATAAACATCAAATGCATGATCAATAAGGTATCAATCAACTGACCTTCTAGGTTACATATCAAGATCCTCTTTCTAGAGTTGCCCTTGACTAGTAACTGGTCACCAAGATAGATGGTTGATGCTAGTTTGCCTTGGCTAGAAATTAAGCACCCTAAGTAGAATGAACAAAAATACAAAGGCATCAGCCTGTGCCAGGGTGAGGAGGCGTTGAGGGAAGTGGTCGATCCAGATTGTGGGTTCGCTTTCAATCATTGGAACCTAGACTAGCCAGCCACTTGGTTGGTTAACTTTTCTACTATTATGGGAGACACAAGCTAGGACCCCTGCTTTGTGCGCCTGCTGCAAGCCAAGAAGTAATTATTGGTAGTTCATGTTGTTTCTGGTGTGTATCCAAGAACTAATCATGGCAGAGTCCCCCTCAAACTAACTAAATGATGAGTTCAGAACAGAGTTGTTAGCATCACAGCTTCAGCAAACCATAGTATGACTGTGCCCATCACGAATAATGAAGCTTGGATGAGCCCTGCCTGACTGTGCCATTGAAATTGAATTTAACATGCTAGATGTGGATGGTTCCTGTTGGAAGACTGGTGTTTGAGAAAGGAGGCTAGGAGGAGCCAAGGAATCCTAGTGAACCTAGAAAGCTGGCTGTGAGTTCTGATAAACAAATTCAGCTTACTGATTAATAATCTGGCTGAGCAACCATCAAAATCTTTGCATTTGAGAGTTGATGTCTTCACTTTCATGAACAATCATAGGTCAACTTTTTTGGATTTTGATGGATGATTTGTTGATCCATAACAGCTAGGTCAAGGGCTGGCATTAACACTTTAACACTGCCTATGCCAATCCTAGGTCTATCCAGAAAGAGTGGAGGGTCAGCATTACGTAAAGAAAAGCATGCCTATGAAATTGATCCAAATGAGTCAGGCCAACACATGACAAATCCATTTAGGCCAGCAGTTTGGGTCCAGGTCTGAAAAATGGATTTTTGCAAAAACCAGGTTAGTTTTGGGTCAATTTTTCCCTACCAGCTAGTTTGACATTAACTTAGGTCTAAAATGGGTCATACATTAGATGACCTGTCCCGGCATAGCCAGTTTCAACTCAACCCACTAACTTATGACCATGAAAACACTAACACCTTGGTCACTCGCACTGTTTCAAATTTGTGTTTTTAGGTTGGGTATTTCGATTAAAATTATCATTCATAGGTCAAAGAATCAATTACATTTGAGGTGCAGCCTGGTGATTTTCGTAGCTTTCTGTGCCAGCACCATTTTTTTGGTTTTCATGTCTTATTAGCTTTATCCATGTCTTATTAGAATGATTGTTATACTTTCCTTTTTCATTGTATTGGATCTGAAGCAAGGCCCAACATAACCCAGATCTGAATTCATTGGATTGGGTCTCAGGCCATGATTTTAGACCCAGACTCACCTGGCCAACTTGATCAGGTTGCTTTGTGGCTATTGCAATTATTTAAGATTCATTAGGTTATCCAGGCCTGCAATATGGTTGAGAACTTAAATGCGTTTTTGGGGGTCTCATACTCATCTGCAATCAAACATCCCACCCACAAATACAAATCTTTGAGCTTGTTGGGATTCTTTCTTGTTGGTCTTTGTAAAGATCATGTTTTCATGCCAGTATCTAATTCAAGAGCATGAGGAAGTCACAAATCCATTCAATATATCATTTGAAGGGAAAATTGTTAGATGTATCTTTATCTTTTGCATTACTCATAGTCAGTGTTGGGATATCCCGGTTCGGCTACGAACCGAACTCTGACTTGACTGGGCGAAGCCCTTTTTCCTCCGAACCATGGACTTCGGACCAGGGAAAGGCCAGGCCAACTGCGGGCAACCCAAGGCTTCTCGCCGAACTACGACACCCGAAGGACAGAACTTCGGACGACGTCTTCGGCTCTGACCGAAGACCAAGTTTCTCGCCGACTTCCGAAGACACGCTCTTCGGTCCCAGCCGTAGACACGATCTCCGGCCTTGGGGCAAACGTCAAGTCTTCGGCCCACGCAAAGGGGAAATCCGAAGATGGGACCACAATCTGGCCCAGATAGGCAACTGTAACCGTTGGTTACAGTCAATGCTCTCCATGCCATGATCGTGGCGTGCAACTCCAGCTGCCACACCTCCGATCTGGTCGGAACCGCTCAATGACAATCCACGATCGTCAATCATGGGAGAAATGGACTCCCCATAATCACCGGAAAAAGAGCGGGTCGCAGGCCGGAGGCCTCCTTTTAAATGGTGGTAAGAACAATGGGAAGGGAGGTACGCAAACGCTCACACATACTCTAAGAGCTTTTCTCTCATACCCTCGACACCCTTCTCCATTCTGTGGTTAGGATCCGTCACTGACTTAGGCATCGGAGTGTCCCCCGCTGGAACAACTCCGGCAAGGGACCTGTTTTGCAGGTGAACCAGGGAGTGGTCCTGCGGTGCAGCAGCTCCGACCGGCCGATTCAGAGACTCCATGCCAACAGATTGACGCGCCAGGAAGGGGGCCGATTAACACTCTTTAAGCTCCCTCCTAGACAAGGGGAAGTGAGAAGTTCCTGATGGCAAGAGTAAAGACTCAAATAGCTTTTACAAGCCGAAGTCGTGCTCCGTCCTAGGGGGGCACACCCATGAGGGAGAACGATGTCCCACCTCCCATAGTTGTCGTGGGACTATAGCAATTCGAAGCCCTTGTGAACCAGATCACCAATCTCACGGCCATGGTTCAGGACTTCCAGAGCAGAGCCTTTCCGAGGGAAATCCACCGGCCGCCTCCAGACATAGCTCTCGGTCTCGAAGGAAGAGAGCCCCACGGGAGGATTCTACGCATCCCTCCCCCCATTTTCGGCCCTCTCTCGAAGGCCGAACTTCGAGATTACCTAGGTCCGCCAATTCCCCGCAAAAAGGAAAAAGGCCTAGGCAAACTCCCTCACCCTCCTCCGAAGACTCCACTTCTGTGGAGAGAGCGCCGAAGCAGACTCCCGATTATGACGGGAGATTCAGAGCCATCGAATCAGAGATGGCCGAAGGCGCGGGAACAGAGAATGCGGGATCTGAAGGATCCCGACGACTTGATTGTGGGTGATCTACGCCCACCATACACCGACCGTATTATGGCCGAGGTTATCCCTCGGCACTTTCGGGTTCCCCAGATGGAATCCTACGATGGCACCTTCGATCTCCTCAACCATTTGGGCAGCTTCAAGGCCCATATAATGATCCAAGGAGCTTCAAACGCAATGTACTGCCTAGCGTTCCCGGCTACCTTGAAGAGTACGCTCGGATGTGGTACTCGAGCCTACGTCCAGGTACCATCGATTCTTTCTCCGAGTTAAAAAAATTGTTTGTCTTGCATTTTAGGACCTGCCGCAAGACTCCACGGAACACGGACACACTGTTCCTCTTTCACCAGAACGAAGGAGAAAGCTTGCGAGACTACATCTCCAGGTTTAATGCGGCCACGCTTGAGATCCCCGATCTCAACGAGCACGTGGTCATGTCTGCATTGAAGAAGGGGCTCCGTACCTCCAGGCTTACCTTTTTCCTGGACAAGAAGTTTCCTAAAAGCTACGCTGAGCTCTTGTCAAGGGCTCAGAAATATGCCGATACTGAAGAGTAGGCGGCAAATCGACGACTGATCGAAGGGAAACCTCCTTCAAAGAAGAATAACAGGGGACAAGGTCCCCAAACTTTCAATAACAATGGCTGCAGATATACAGACCGCCGAAGAAGCCCTCACAGGCCTAGAGCATCGGGAGGAAGATTCGACTCCTATACCCCTCAACCTTCCTCGAGAAAAGATCCTCATAGAGATAGAGAAAGAAAACTATCTTCAACGGTCCCGTCTCATGAAGGCCTCCTCTTCCGTGAGGAATAGGAGCAAATACTGCCGATTCCATCGGGACCACGGCCACAACACTGAATAGTGCATCCAGCTGAAGGATGCGATTGAGGATTTCATCAAGAAAGGGTACTTGGGATGGTACATTGGTCGTCAAGGACATCGGTCGGAAGCTACTGTTCCCCGGCTACCTCCTGAAGAGGTCGAATTGCCAAATCAAAGGCCCACCAACGGAGGTGTAGGGATGATATACCGACCCACTAACTAGAGAAGGGATGAGGATGAAGCCCCAAAGCGACTTAAAGATAATAACTCTATCCTCTTCTCCGACGACGACCTTGCGGGAGTTCGGCTCCCACATGATGATCCCCTTATAATCTCGGTCGTAGTGGCCAATTATGATGTACAGCGAATCCTTGTTGATAATGGAAGTTCGACTGATGTCTTGATTTATGATGCATTCTCCAAAATGTGTTTTCTAGACATCAACTACGAAGATCCCCCGTACCGCTCTCCGGTTTCGGGGGCAACCAAGTTTATGCCGAGGGGGAAATAGTGTTGCCTGTAACCCTTGGCACTGAACCTCGACAAAAGACACTGCCGATCAACTTCACGGTGGTCCGGATCCCCTCAGTATACAATATTATTCTGGGACAGCCTGCCTTGGACAAGTTCCGAACCGTGATCTCCTCTCATTACCTCTTGGTGCGCTTCCCCACCAGGAACGGTGTCGGAAAAGTTAGAGGAAACCAGAGGACAGCACGGCAGTGCCTGATGATCGAAGACAGGCATTTCAATGATTCAACAACTCCGTATCAGCTGGATCCGAGAGATGCAACCACAAACCTTGGTGAGCCCATGGAGAGGACCGTCCCAGTACCTTTGACAGAGGAGGACCCCTCCAGAGTTGTGCAGATCGGGAGCACACTTGATGAGGAAACCAGAACGGAGTTGATCCGTTTTCTCAGAAACAACGCCGACGTCTTTGCCTGGTCGGCTTCGGATATGCCGGGGATTCCTGCCGAAGTAATCACTCATCGGCTGGAAGTAATCCCTGGGTACAAGTCGGTGCGGCAGAAGAAAAGAAGCTTCGCTCCTGAAAGACAGCAAGCTGTGGACGAAGAAGTCGGCAAGCTCTTTAAAGCAGGGTTCATCCGAGAGGCCTACTATCTCGAGTGGTTGGCCAATGTGGTAATGGTGAAGAAAGCCAGCGGCAAATGTAGGATCTGCATCGACTATACAGACCTCAACAAGGCTTGCCCAAAAGATAGCTTCCCTCTCCCGAAGATTGATCAACTGGTCGACGCTACTGCCGACCACCAGTTGCTGAGCTTCATGGACGCTTTCTCCGGCTACAACCAAATTAGAATGGATCCGCAAGATGAGGAGAAGACGACTTTCATCACTAATAAAGGTCTCTACTGCTATAAGATGATGCCGTTCGGCCTCAAGAACGCCGGAGCAACGTTTCAAAGGCTGTTCAACAAGGTATTCGAAAAGCAACTAGGGAGAAACATGGAGGCCTATGTTGATGACATGATCGTCAAGAGCCTCCTCCTGAAAGACCATATCCGCGACTTGGAGGAGTCATTCAGTGCTCTACGGCGCTACCGCATGAAGCTAAACCCGATAAAGTGTGCCTTTGGGGTCACTTCGGGCAAGGTTTTGGGCTTCCTTGTCACCAAACAAGGGATTGAGGCAAACCCTGAAAAGATTCAAGCCTTGAAAGATATGAGACATCACTCCTGCAAAAAGGAAGTCCAGCAGTTGACAGGGAGAATTGCCTCCCTAAGCAGATTTATCTCTCGGTCAGCTGAGAAATGTCTTCCATTCTTCAAGGTACTCCGGCGGTCAAAGGGCTTTGAATGGTCCGAAGACTATCGCGTGCCTTTGAGGAGTTGAAGAAGTACCTGGAGACCCCGCCCCCGCCATTGCTCTCCAAGCCACGAGAAGGTGAGGTCCTCTACCTATACCTCTCTGCTTCAGATGAAGCAATCAGTTCAGTTCTTGTCCGGAGAGATGAAGACGGATCCCACAAGCCGATCTACTATATCAGCAAGGTTCTGCATGATGCCGAAACGCGATATGCAATGATGCAGAAGCTGATCTACTCTTTGGTGATTGCGGCAAAGTGACTACGGCCATATTTCCATGCCCACGCTATTGTGATGCTAACCGATCAACCTCTTAAGGCCGTTCTCCGATCTCCGGACACCTCTAGAAGGATAGCCAAGTGGGCTGTGAAGTTAAGTGAATTTGACATTAGCTTCTAGCCCCGAGCGGCTATGAAGGCCCAGGTGCTCTCCGATTTTTTGGCTGAGTGTACCTGGAAGTCCGAAGACGAAGCACCTTCGGTAGAAGATGAAGTCCCGAAGGAGACGAAGTCCGTCTGGGTGCTTCATGTGGACGGAGCTTCCAATGCTACTGGGTGCGGAGCTGGACTCATGTTGGCCGAACCTGATGGCCATACCATAGAGTACGCACTCCGGTTCTCCTTCCATGCCTTTAATAACCAAGCTGAATACGAAACCTTGCTCGCCGGACTTCGGTTCGCCAAAGATCTGGGAGTCCGGCAGCTTCGAGCCTTCTCAGACTCCCAACTGGTTGTGAATCAAGTTAACAGAGAATATGCAGCCAAGGATCCAACCATGGTGCAGTACCTGGAGAAGGTATGGGCTTTATCCTCCCAACTGGAACATTTTGAGATCATCCATGTTCCACGATCAGAGAATTCCCTGGCGGATGCATTGTCTCGACTGGCAACTACAGCACCGGAATCTCTCGGGCGCATCTTTGTTGAACATCTCGAAACTCCAAACATAGCCGAAGAGGCTGCGGAGGTGCGCCAGATCGACGCCGAACCGAGCTGGATGGATCCCATCATCAAGTTCCTGAATGAGGGAGAGCTACCAGAGGATAAGGCAGAGGCCAAGAAGATCCGTTGGATGGCGTCTCAGTACGTCATCTTAGACGGAATCCTTTATAAGAGATCATTCTCTCAGCCACTGCTAAAATGCTTAGGACCAACAGATGCGGATTATGCTCTGAGAGAGGTCCATGAGGGCATATGCGGTGATCACTTGGAAGGCAGATCTCTGGCATATAAGATCATTCGACAGAGGTATTACTGGCCCTCCATTCAGAAGGACTCAGTTGATTTCGTGCAAAAGTGTGACCAATGCCAGAGGAATGCCAATGTACAGAGGCAGCCTGCGAGCCACCTGACTCAACTGACAGCCCCATAGCCTTTTGCCCAGTGGGGAATGGACATTCTTGGCCCATTCCCGCCGGTATCAGGGCAAAGGAAGTTTTTCCTTGTGGCCATCGACTACTTCACGAAGTGGGTAGAAGCCGAACCACTGGCCCAGATCACAGAAGGCAAGGTGAAAAATTTTGTATATTCAGGTTCGGCATCCCACATGTCATTATCACGGACAACGGAAGACAGTTTGATAATCCGAAGTTCAAGGACTTCTGCGCTCGGTACCATATTCAACATCGGCTGACTTCCGTTGCTCATCCACGTCCAACGGAGAAGCCGAAGTCACTAACCGGACCATCCTCCATGGTCTGAAGACGAGGTTGAACGCCGTCAAAGGGCTTTGGGCCGAATAACTGACCTCCATTCTCTAGGCATACCGAACTATCCCGAGAACGGCCACCGGCGAGTCTCCGTTCAACTTGGTATACGGTACCGAAGCTGTGCTACCTATTGAAGTCTCCTTACAGTCCCTGAGAATTGACAACTATGAAGAGCCTAGGAACTCCGATCGTAGAAGGATTGATCTGGACTTGCTATCAAGCACTAGGCTCCAGGCCCAGATAAGGATGGTGGCGTACCAGCAAAAGGTCGCCGAGTACTACAATTCAAGGGTGAAAGAGCAAACTTTCCGCACGGGGGACATGGTATTACGAAGGGCAGAAGTATCTAGGCCAACGGAGCAGGAAAAACTCTTCCATAACTGGGAAGGCCCATATCAAGTCGAAGAAGTCATTCGACCAGGAACATATCGACTCAAGACCCTGGAGGGGAAGACCCTATCCTTGCCATGGAATGTACAAAACCTTCGCAAATACTATCAATAAATGAGTTCCTAAAATTCCCGTGCAAAGCTATTCAACCTTGCTCAGCTCAGAACGGCTAGTTGCATTGATTGAACGACAACAGCCTGAGTGATCTGATCTGAAAAATCGGTCAACTGCGTAAAGGAGAGTCTGATCTACTCACCTTATCGGTATGCCCGACGAGCGCAACGGATGGCCTAACTAGGCCACCAAGAATATCAAAGGCGCAGGGATGGTTTTCGTAACCTACCCTACGGTGAATCGAAAACGCGCCGAGGCGGGCCTGAACAGCCTACCTTAATCACGACAGAAGTGCACAGGGACGGTGTAAACATCCTACCCTACGGTAAATCCGAAAACATGCCTAAAAGGATCACTGTCGTCCTTTCTGTCGACAACAGACATTCTAAGAACGGTCCAACTGACCTCACTCCTTTCCTATAAACCGAAAATGGTCCACGGAGTCTACATTTCAGACAAAGCAATGATACAACATATCGCAAGAAATACATGGAAGAGGTAATAGAAAGGCACTTCATTTCTTTTTTCAATTTTTTACAAAAAAAAAAAAGAAAGGAAAAAGAAAGAACTCTTACAAAGAGAGAACAAAAAAAAAAGAGAAAAAAAAGAAACTCTTAAAAAGATTGGCAAAAAAAAAAAAAAAACAACAGTAGCATTGGAAAGATGTGAAAAATTTTCAATAACCTCCCACCGGATTTTTCCCGTACCGGCAGGGGGAGATCTGGAGGGACGACGAAGGGCCCCCGGGGTTCCCATCCGAACCAGAATCCGACCCCTCATCGGAGTCGGAATCAAATTCATGTCCGAGAAAGGGAACGGAGGGCTTGATGTTGTCCAAGCCCTTCAAGTTATTCCTCCTACATTCCCGGAACCCCTGATGGAAGGAGTCCAGAGCTGCCTCGGTGACTTCCTCCTTGAAGGCAGCAGAAGCCCTGAAGTCTGAGACGGCGTTTGCCTCCTCCCTCCTTGCTTCCTCCACCTTCATGGTTGCCACTGCGACCTAGGCCCGAGCCTCCCTCAGTTGGGCCTCCAACAGGCGGACCTTCTTTTCAAGACGGTCCACGAGAGGCTCCTCATCGTCATCAAAGGACTCCGGACTTCTCTTCCTCTTTGGATCTACGGCCCTTCTTTTTGTGGCTCGGCGGAGTTCAGAAGTGCTGAACCTCATTTTTAATGGAAGGAAAGAGTCTACAAAAATGATGGCCCTTGACAGCAGAAGGCAGGGCTCTATTTATAGAAACCCTGCACCCACGACCGACTGCGGGGAGACGTGCTCCATGTCCTTTCCCAGTCGCGTCAGAAGGCACCACGTGTTCGGGCGACGCTTCGAGAACTAGAAGGTCGCTCGGGGGCCATTCCCAGGACAACAACTGCCATCGCTTCAAATCCGGAGAAATTCTCATCATGCGACGTCAACATTAATGGCTCCTTTTTGAAAAAGGGAGACCCGGCGGCACACAGGGCGCAAGAAATCGCGACTGTACGAATATCAACGTGCCACATGGATAACAAAGATTACAATCAAATTTTCCTAATCACTGGCTGACGGGGAGTTGACGCTTGTCCGCCCCAACGGATAAATATAATATCAAAAGAAATGTGATACCGGCCTGACCAATCGTAGATGGTCTTCGGCAACGGAGTTCTGATCTGTTCCAGAGTTCGTCTTCGTCAACTATCAACTAAACGGCCCTCGGACACGACTGTTCCACCAAGCAGAAGAAAGAACGGTAAAACCAGTTCAAGCTGCATGTGAAGTATAACATTGCATATGCAAAGAAGGAAGAAGTCCTTTCAAAATCCGAAAAAATTATCATACAAAATCCCTTGACAATACAAAGGAGAAAGAAAGAAAATATATCCAGAGCGACCCAAATCACTCAACATCAACAGGAGGAGACTCCACACCACAGGACTGAAGCAGCTTATCAACTTGTGCTGAGAGGACCTCATCAATCAGTGCTGGGACCGAAGAACCTTCGGCTTGGACTCTTCCAGCCTGAGCTTCCTGCTGAACCGGAATCGGAGTGGAGGTCACCTCCGGATTATCGACTAAGGTAATGGCTTCCTCATCCGGACATGGCACCTCTTCGGCCTCAACTGCGGCTTCGGCCCCCTCCACTTCCTCTTCTTCCTCTTCAACTATATCGAAGGGAGGGATGTCGGAAAGGTCGAGGTGAGGGAAGGCCTCCTTTACCTTGGAGAGTCCGTCGTTGAAGCCATGCTGGTAGCCGTACAAAAACGCTTCATCTATTTCCGCTTGGAATTGTGAAGGCATTTTGGAATCTGCCACGGCATCGTCTATCCGCTTACTCAAAGACACGGACTCTCTCTTGGCAGCTTCAGACTCCAGGATCGCCTCTTTGGCCCTCTTGGAAGCTTCCTCCACCGCCTTGGTCAGGCTTTCTATTTTCTCCTGATCCTCCCTGGCAGTCTGCTCCAGGGAGTCGATCTGTTTCCTGCTCTTTCTCCACCCTACTCCTTGCTCCGCCATTGTCAGGTGGGCACTTTTCAGTTTGCCCTTCAGTTCGCGAACTTCATCGTTCACCCGAATGAGGCGGTCCTCCATAGACTGCCTCAGCTCTTCGGCTACTTCCTTTGCAGCTCTGGTAGTATGAAGCTCTTCCTTGAGGCCATGGATGAGGCTGTCGACATTCCCCAGGCCCTCCTCCATGAAGGTAAGGTCGTAGACCAACTGCACCAAAAGCAAAGGGTCATCGACAGGACAACTCTCAAAACAAAGGGAACGGTGAGGATCGTACCTATTGCAGGGCGGAGAAGGCATAATCGGATACCCTGGGAAGGTTCTGATTTCGGAGAACCGCCAAGTCATGAGGCAGCAGCGTACCCTTCAACGCCTGCCTGGCTACGGCCGGGACCAGTAGTCCCCACATAGGTGAAAGCTCCGAAGAGTTCGTCGAACGGCCTCCAGCCGAGGAAGCCCCGCGGGCGAACTCTCCCTCGACTTGCCGCGCTTTGCCCCTATCAACTGCAGGGAGGCAAAACGGTGGCACATCCACTCCCTGAGGCGGACTCCCCGCTGTGCGAACCGGGGAGGTAGCCGCCGGTGGAGTTTCGACTGGACAGGGCCTCGACGGAGCCCCTTCCGCGGCTGATGCATCTTTCCCTGAGGTGCCCCGGGAAGATGAAGTACTTTGGTCCCCTTCGGGGCCGTCCCTTCGAGCCCTCTTCCGAACTGCAGACCTGGTGAGAGGGGCCTGTGCTACCCTCTTCTCTGAAGTCTGACGGAGCCAGCTCACACCGGGCTTTATCCCGCCGCCTACAAGCAAAAGAATTCATTTCAGTTGATTGAGCTACAATAAAACCGGGAAAGAGGAGCAGAAATTTCCATCGCTATACCTAATGAGGGGAACCTGCTAATTCCCGCCCGATGGAGATTTCTCTCCTCCAACAATTCCCGGATGGGGGCAACTTCGGAGTTGACCAAGAGATCGTAGTCCGACTGATCGGCCGCCAAGACCTTTCTGTCATTGGCGGTCAGGCGAGGCTTCTTCCACACAATGTCGAAGCCCCATGGATCAAAAGACAACACAAACACAAAAACGGGTTTCCACCCGTGGATGGCGCTGGGCATATCCTTGATGACCTTGCGACCTGATCTAGGGCCAATCACCCACCATCCATTGCTGTGGAAATCCTTCTTGAGAACGAAGAGGGCCGTGAACAGATTGGTCCTAGGTACTACGTTTGCGATGCTGCACATAACCAGGAACCCGCAGATGTTCCGGATGCTGTTCGGGATCAACTGCGCCGGCACCACTTGGTACAAGCGGAAGATCTTGATGAAGAAAGGGTGCAGGGAAAACCGAAGACCAGCTTTCAGATGATCTTCATACACGGCTAGACACCTAGGGGGAGGTTTGTTTACTCGTTCCTCGAGTGTGGGGAGGACGAAGGGGAACTCCTCGGGAATGCGATAGCGTTCCCAAAGAAGAGCCGCCTTACTCTGAGAAACTGAACTGGAAATCGACTCCGGACCTACTACGTCACCGGCCCCTGAGGGCCCAACCTGTTCCCCTTGACTTCCCACGGTTCCCTCCATGGCAAAAGAATGAAGCAAGGGGGCAGAAGGAAGATTCTACCTGCGGAATAGACTGGTAGTCCAGAACAACTTGGACGAAGGATGAGACGAGGTTGAAGAAGCTTCCTTAGTCGGACCTTCACCCTTTCCCAAAAGAAAAGCAGGGGTCTCTAAAGCCCTTCCAGGTTGATTTGACCCCGGGTTACCCAGGGAGGTAACCCGTCTTCAACTAACCACCGGGATGAGGTGCATCCATCATCCAACGGACGAAGGGAAGCTGCTACAACCACCCAAATCTCAACCAACAGATTGGCTTAACCATCGTGCGACAGGAAAAGGAGAGACGGTCCCAGGGCCGCTCGCTTTTCCTTCCTCCCCAACTTGGGGGTGATAGCTGTCCACCGCCTGATTCCCGGATCAACCAGCAGTCGAGATGGACAGTCCAATCAGAGATCCCGTAATCATCTACTGGAAGGAAAACGACAAAGCATTAATACTCTCACTTCTCGAGGCAAACCTCCACTTCGAAAACTGTGAGTAGGGAGGCAACTGTTGGGATATCCCGGTTCGGCTACGAACCGAACTCCGACTTGACTGGCCGAAGCCCTTTTTCCTCCGAACCACGGACTTCGGACCAGGGAAAGGCCAGGCCAACTGCGGGCAACCCAAGGCTTCTCGCCGAACTACGACACCCGAAGGACAAAACTTCGGACGACGTCTTCGGCTCTGACTGAAGACCAAGTTTCTCGTCGACTTTCGAAGACGCGCTCTTCGGTCCCAGCCGTAGACACGATCTCCAGCACTGGGGCAAACACCAAGTCTTCGGCCCATGCAAAGGGGAAATCCGAAGATGGGACCACGATCTGGCCCAAATAGGCAACTGTAACCAACGGTTACAGTCAATGCTCTCCATGCCACGATCATGGCGCGCAACTCTAGCTGCCACGCCTCCGATCTGGCCGGAATCGCTTAATGACAACCCATGATCGCCAATCATGGGAGAAATGGACTTCCCATAATCACCGGAAAAAGAGCGGGTCGCAGGCCGGAGGCCTCCTTTTAAATGGTGGTAAGAACAATGGGAAGGGAGGTACGCGAACGCTCACACATACTCTAAGAGCTTTTCTCTCATACCCTCGACACCCTTCCCCCATTCTGTGGCTGGGATTCGCCACTGACTTAGGCATCGGAGTGTCCCCCACCGGAACAACTCCGACAAGGGATCTGTTTTGCAGGTGAATCAGGGAGCGATCCTGCGGTGCAGCAGCTCCGACCGGCCGATTCAGGGACTCCACGCCAACAGTCAGGAATTGCTGCATATGATCAAGGCTTATGAAGCAGACTTTTACTTGCATAAAATTGTGGTAACTCGTAGGTTACTCGATTGCTGCGAGTTGTGCTACATGCGCATGCATGCACATACACACAAACATGCATAACATACATGTGTACAAGTGTTGCTGCCGAGGGTTTAAGATCTGTTGAGTTACATGCTAGAGGACAAGATCGACATGGTAGAAGCGGTTGAAAGTATTATTAAATCTCCAGAAGTTTGGGTTTCAAGAGCTTTCTACCTTGGATTCTTACATCAATAGATAATTTTGGTTTGTTTCTCTTATGACATATGCATCACCGTGAACAAATACTGATGACATTACATGTTAAAAACTATTTGACATTATATGTTAGCCATAAAACAAAATGGACATGTTTGAATTTTCTTCTCTTTTTGTCAACCATGTAAATTTCACTGAGATATGTCAAAAGGCAAGTATTGCATTAGTAGAAAAGATCCATAGAAATCTTGCAAAAAAGTGAGGAATCAAGGTGAGAACAAATAAGCAACATTAAATGGTATCTAGCTAGTTAGCCCATAGGAAGATTCAAGTAATCAGATGTTACTTTAAGTTTAGCCCTTAGGCTGTTTGAAATGTTAACCTTAGTTGCCAGAATTAAGGGTGGGATCAGGAGTGGGTATGATTGCAGTAGGGAAGTGGATAATTTAAGAACTCTTGATGAAGCTAGGAATACCAATTTGATGCAGGACGTGAATGGAAAAAAATAAAATAAAAACTAAAAAAAAAATCAAATATTTATGGGATTCAATTTCAATATTCACATTTGACATTTTTTATACAATTGGTGCTCTTAAATAGAATAACATATCGTATTTGAACGGAAGTCAAATTACTAAGTTTTAATAAAATTAAAAATTCTAATAAAGATAATAATGAAAATAAAGGAAACCGTAAAATAAGGAAATTCTAAATAAAAGAAATCATAAATAAACCCTTCTTATAGAATAGAATTAGGGTTAGGATTTCTCAAAGCACGTAACATTTTCTTTTAAAATAGGTGCGAATTTTCCGATTCCCACGTTCCCTCATGGCCGAAAAGAACTCGACTCTGGCTAGAAATTGACATAGGCTTCTGGATCAACAATTACATCAGGTTCTGTAGTTGACTGCTCCTGTAGAATTGCTTGGTAAATAGTAAAAGAACGATCAAACTATTTTCCTTCAAAGCAAAAGCTCAACTTTGGCTCTGCACACCCATTGCTTGGAGTTGCAAAACCCACTCTGCCTTCTTGGTAAATAGTAAAAGAACGATCAAACTATTTTCCTTCAAAGCAAAAGCTCAACTTTGGCTCTACACACCCATTGCTTGGAGTTGCAAAACCCACTCTGCCTTCTGCTTGTTTCTCAGCAAGAGATGAAAGGTTGGAGGTAGTCACAGCTACTGGATCTCTCTATCAAGGACTAAGATTTGATGATAAAGAGTGTCCTTCTTGACATGCAAGGCCCTTTGACGAGCTAGGAAATGATGGTTCTTTTAAGGTCTTGGCAACTATTTCTTCAGGATTTCTTCCTTCAGCATGTGTACTCCCTGATGCAATACCACCTATGCCAACTATATCCTTTCCCGAAGATTCCACCTTATGTTCATTATTTTTAGCACTGCGGAACATGAACAAAAAAATAAAATAAAAATTAAAGGAAGAAAAAATATCAAAATAATTTTGGGATTCAATTCAATTATTCAAGTATATCTTTCTCTATACAGTTGGGTCTTTTAAATAGAGTAACAAGTTCTAATCTAATAAAAGCCAAATATTGAATCCTAATAAAACAAGAAGTACTAATAAGGTAATAATAAAATAAAGAAAACTCTAAATAAAGGAAAATAAAGAAAATTTTATATAAACTCTCCTAATAAAATAGAATTATGGTTAGGATTCCTCAAAATATACAAAGTTTCCTTTTTGAAATAGGTGCGAGTTTTCTTTCTAGAATAGAATTAAGGTTAAGATTCCTCAAAATACACATTTTTTTTTTGAAATAGGAGCCAATTTTTGATTCCCATCATTCCCTCTTGGCCGGAAAGAACTTGACTTTGGCGAGGAATTGAGATAAGCTTCTAATAGATCTGGATCAATATGGTCTAATTTTTCTTCAAGAATCCAAGTAGCATCTGAATTTGGATGGCCCTGTTACTTAATTAAAAATCTTTGAAATCCTCCATTAACAAGAGAAACAACTTCATTAGTGATAATGCGTTCAATACGATTCGACGAAGATGAATGAAAGTAAAGGAAGAACTGGAACTGCATTTGGAAGAGACTAAGTACACCCCTTGGGATCACCTGCATACATAGTAGGAGCTTTGAATGTGCCATGATAAGATAACAGATTTTCAACATTGAAAACCGGACTAAATTTTAAATTAAAGGATAATTCTATATAACAAGCGTTAGATCCAAGTTCATGAAGGATGCAAAATGGGCTAGTGGCTTAAACATGCAACTTTTTGAATGAATGTCAGGGATAACATTCTGGACGGATACAAACCATCACATAGTCATCTTCGTTAAACTCTATATTTCTATGGTGAGCATCAGCAGCGAGTTTGTACTTCTCAATACTCATAGCAATCTTTTGCCTAATATCAGTATGAATGTCATGAATGTATTTAGCAAAAGAAGTGGCTGATTTAGAAGCATGGTTCTTCATAGATAGGGAAACAAGATCAATGGATTGGTAAGGATTAGAACCATGAACAATTTCAAAGGAACTCTTGCCAGTAGATCGATTCACTGAGTTATTTTATGTAAATTTTGCTGTAGGCAATGACAAATCACATATCACTAACCAAATACCTAAGTAAATCACTAAGACTATGATTTACAATCCTTGTTTGACCATCTATTTGGAGATGAAAGGTTGATGAAAACTTTAAAATATTTTTCAAAGGATCTTCCAAAAATAATTTATAAATTTGATATGACAGATACTATGGAAGATGGCAAACCGTGAAGTCGAATGAATTTCCTAAAGAATAACTCAGCAACAGAAGAGGCATAAGAAGTCTTTCAACATGGAATGAAATGTCATTTTAGAAAACCTGTCAACAATAATTAAAATTGATTTGTGTCTCCTAACAGTCCTAAGTAATCCAAGAATAAAATCCATACTAAGATCTTTCCATGGGGAATGCGAAATCAGAAGAGGAGTATATAGATCGGTGTTTTGCTTCTTGGTCCTGGCTAATTAGCAGTTGCGACATTGTGCGAGGATTCTAGCTATGTCCCTTTTAAGAGATGGCCAATAATTTATCTTCAACCATTGTTATAGTCTTATTATGTACATAGTAGCCAACTAAAGCTCTTGTATGAAGCTCCCAAATAAAAAAGTCCTGTAAGAATGTTCTAGGTATGCAAAGATGACAATCCTTAAATAGATAACCATCCTTGATCACAAAGTCAACATATTCTTGATGGTTTCCTTGACTAACTTTTTGAAAGATAAGAGCAAAATCATGACAACTTTAATAATCGTCCTTCACTCGTCCAAAACCAACTACCTCTGCACTCATGGATTAGAGGACAATAATGACTCTACTTAGTGCATCAGCAACCCTATTTTCAGTACCAGCTTTGTGTTGATAACAAATATATAATCCCGAAGAAACTCCACCCACTTGATATGTCTAGTACTAAGTTTCTTTTGTGACTGGATATACTTAAGAGACAAGCGATCGAAGTACAAGACAAACTCTTAAGATAGAAGATAGTATCATCAATACCTAAGAGCCTGAATTATAGCATAAAATTCTTTGTCATATGTAGAATATCTTTGCTTAGCATCATTAAGTTTTTCACTAAAATAGGCTATAGGATGACTTTCTTGACTGACAACTCTCCTAATTCCAACACCTGATGCATCACAGGCTACCTTAAAAATTTTTAAAAAGTTAGGATAAATTAATATGGGAGCTTTAGTCATCTTAAACTTAATATCGTTAAAGTTCTTGCAGCAGCAACAGACCACTAAGATTCTCCTTTTCTCATACTGTTCATAATAGGAGCCATGATGGTACTATATCCCTTAATGAAGCATCCATAAAAAGATGCTAGACCATGAAAACTATGGATTTCAGAAAGAGATGTTGGTTCAGGCCACTGCAATTGCTTTAACCTTTTTCAGGATTAGCCATGATATCCTGGGAAGGCACAACTTATCCTAAGAATAATACTTGGTCCTGAAGGAAAGAACATTTTTTAAGATTGACATGCAACTTGGCAGATCTAAGGACGAGAAGAACATCCCTAAGATGAATTGTGTTCTTTCCTAGACCTACTATAAATCAGGATGTCATTAAAGTAAATAACTAAGAATTTTTTGATAAAGGATCTCAATAACTATGTCATAAATTTCATAAATGTACTAGAGGTATTGGATAATCCAAAAAGTATAACTAACCACTCATAAAAACCATCCTGGATCTTAAAAACAGTTTTTCATTCATTCCCAAGCCGAATCCTAATTTGGTGATACCCACTATGCAAATCAAACTTGGAATAAACTTTGGAACCTACTAATTGATCAAGCTTGTCCTCAAGCCTAGGAATGAAAAATCGATATTTGATTGTGATCCTATTAATAGCTCTACTATCTATGCACATTCTTTATGTACCATTTTTTTGGGATCAGCAGGGCAAGCATAGCACAAGACTAAGGCTAGGCTGAATATGACCTTTCTGCAATAGATCATCTACTTGCCTTTTCATCTTCTCTCATTCTTTAGGATTCAATTTGTAATGCAAGATTTTGGGTATTTGAGACCCTAGGACTAAGTCAATGGCATGTTGGATGTCATGTATAGGAAGTAGACTATATGGTATATCTTTTGGAGTCATGTCTTTAAACTCTTTTAGTAACGGTTCGATCTCAAGAGGCAGGTTATTTTAGAAGTTTGGAAATTTAATCTTACCTTTAGGAATCACTGCTAACATTATTTTAAAATCCGAATTTTCCTTTTCAAATTTCTTATAAGTTAGAATGTGGCAATTTTTCTGATTAGGAGTTTGAGAAGAACTCTTATTTTTTTAAAAGGTCGAGATGCACTAAGTTTAGCAAGATTTAACTTAATTTTTCTTCCATTATGTATAAAAATATAGGTATTCTTCCTACCAAAATTATGAGCATCCGCATCATAAATTCACTAACAGGGAACGATGTTTTGTCGACTCAAGCAAGTCGATAAAGATGAGGATAGTGTTGAGACTTCAATTTTAATTGACTAACAATAGATTTAGAAACAACATTCATAAAACTATCGCTATCGATGACAAGTTTGCAGACCTTATCCCTACATTGGATGTAGATATGGAAAATGCCAGTGCATTTTCATGCTTTAGAATCTGCAAGAGTGGTGACTATATCGCATGACATTACGTATCCTCTTGACTCTTCACAATTTTTTCATGCTTTTTCTCTAAAATAGCTGGTTTTTTGGGGTTAAAATCTTCTAGTATATTTTCAGTTTAAGTTTTCTCGTATTCTATCTTCATGGCTAGAGTATGGTGTGGATAACGAGCAACTGTGTGACCCTTTGTATGATAGAAGTGATATTCTATATTTGAGAAACTAGTTGACTGTGACACCAATGGAGCGGATTCTCGAGTCTTAGTGATTGTGGGATGTGAACTTATACAAGAAGGTGCTAGTTGTGAAACATTTCTCATCCGATGAACAATAGGGATAGACCTAGATTGTCTAGAGTCGTTAGAGAAAGGAACTCTGCTCCTTTGGACTGAAGTTTTATGGAACTTCTCAATCTTTAAGGCTTTGTGATAGGTTTCTCCTACAGAGTCATATGGATATAGGGAACCTCTCATTTTAAATCGGCCCTTAAATCGCTAATAAATTTAGACACCATTTTTCATGACTTTTTAAAGATATCATGTCTCAACTGTAAGTCCTCAAAACGAGTCATGTAGTCAGTGACACTAGCATTTTCTTATCTAAGAGTATACTATTGATCAAATAACTGACTCTTGTAATAAATAGGAACGTATTTTTGGTGAAGTTTAAATTTCATTTCCTTTCAAAGACTATAGATGGGTGTCCTAACCGCTCCAATTCCCTTTGAACTATATGCCAAAATCGTTTGGTAGAACCAACTAGCTTCATTTTTGCAAAGCGGATACGGGATGCATCCAAATATGATACCATTCAAAATAAGCTTCTAGGATCTATAACCAGTCATGGAATGCCTCTGGGTCTAATCTACCATCATAAGAGGCGATGTCAACTTTAATCCCTTTTAGTGGTTGCTCGAAATCTTTGTATCTAGATGGATATGGCCTAAACTGTTGTTCTTGGGGTCTAAGATGCCTAGGATCTCATGCATACCTAGTAGGCTGCTCAGGATATCTAGCTATGGAAATGGATGGCCCTATTTCTCTTTTTTAGTTATCCTGTTCGTACGTATCCCTAACTTTCATTTGCAAAACCCTATGATAAAGAGATCCCTGAATGGTATTTATGGAGTGGTGTGTAATTGGAGCGATTGTGTAAATTGGGGGTGATTGAAAGGTTTGACTAGTGTACCTGACATGATTATGACTTCTAATATATTTAAGGATCTGAGAAGGTGATTGATGGATTGGTTGACTATTAGAAATTGTCATCCCTAGTGATTCTTTATCCAATCTTGACTCTCTTAAGGATAGTTGGTGTTCCACCTATTGGCCTATGAGATTTGCCAGATCCATGCAATTATCAACTTGATTAGCACGGAGCTTACTAATTTCAGTATAAAGTTGGTCTACTGACTGGCATATATGATTTAAGGTCTCTTAGAATGTTATTTGGGTATTTTTAATAGATTCAAGTTTTTTTCCATGGTGGTATGTGCATCTTTCAAGTTGCTTATAGTCATGATGGCAAAGCAAGGTTAGATCTTAGACTAAAGGCTATAATCACTGAGAATTTTAGCTACGATGCTTACAATAAATGTGTGGAGTCAAACATGATTTAATGTGTTTGGTGTGTGCAATAATAAAAATATGTGGATAAAAAAAAGGTAAAATGAAGGCCTAAGCAATGATAAAAATTATCCACTAATTTAAAAAAAATCTAAAGTTTAATGAAGAGATCGTATCTTTTACGAAACGGGCTCGAAAACTTCAGGTAGCTGCTTGCAGGCCAAAGACAAGGTAAGAAAGATCTTCAAGAATTTTTTTCCCGATCCGTGGATCGGGTCTATGGGCTGGCCTATAGACGACGTGGTTTATAGGCTGATCTATGGACCGTGATTAACCAAATGGGGGATCTGCGCCCCTCTCCATCCGTGTTCGATGCAGAGGTGGGTCCGGTGATGGGGAGATGGTGATGATGAATTGGCGATGCTGAGACAGTGACGGTGATGGGGAAGGCAGCGTCGACGAGTCGATGATGATTTCGATAAAGGGCAACGACTCTAGCGAGAGTCCTTGAGGTTGTAGTGGATGTCAGAGTTGGCAGGGACGTCGAGAAGGCAATGTCAACCGTTGGGGATGAAAGTGTCCGTGTAGAGGGAGAGGCCGAATTGGAGGGATGAGAGGCCCTAAGGACGATGGCCCCAAAGAGGGCGAGCTTGGTGGGGACGAGGCGGGGGTGGATGGCTAGGGCAAGGGAGGCAGCGGCGGAGATGACTGTGGAGAGGGGGTCGGCTGCGAATGGCGGAGCCCAATGGCATGGCAGGGGTGAGGGGCAGGGAGAAGGAGAGTGGGGTGGGAGCAGTGGCGACCGAGATGGGGGGCGATGGTGGTGATGCTGTTGAGGTCCTCTAGCTTCTAGGTGAGAGCTAGGGAAACGAGGCATTGCTCATTGATGGAAACAAGGAGGTGGACGGCACGGGAGGTGAAGGTCTGGGCACGGAAGCTCTCGATCTCTTGGTCGGGGAGAGAGTAGGTGTTGGTCTGCTTGGTGCTTCTTAGAAGTCTCAATCGGGTGGAGGCTTGGAGCATCTAAACAGGGAAGTAGTGAATATGACGATGCAAACGAGAATTAGGGATCGTAACTTGCTCTGATACCAATTTGATATGGAATGCGAACAAAGAAAAAAAAAAAAAAATTTAAAGGAAGAAAAATATCAAAATAACTTTGGGTATCAATTCAATTATTCAAGCATATCTTTCTCCACACAGTTGGGCCCTTTAAATAGAGTAATAAGCCCTAACCTAATAAAAATCAAATTACTGAATTCTAATAAAATAAGAAATCCTGATAAGATAATAATAAAATTAAGAAAACTCTAAATAAAGAAAAATAAAGAAAATATTAAATAATCCCTCCTTTTAGAATAAAATTAGAATTAGGATTTGATTCCTCAAAACATACAAAGTTTCCTTCTGAAATAAGTGCGAACTTTCTGATTCCCATAAGAAACACTTAGGAAGTGGGTTCATTGGAACTTTGAATGGTATCAGCTTCTTTCTAAGTGTCAATAGGGCACCTTATTTCCAAGTTCATTGGCATTGACCTTGGCGGGTCATGGTTGTGTAACTCAGCTGCTTTTTAAAGATGTCCCTAATTCCTTTGCATTTAGTGAATCTTGACCATGACTTGCACACGTTGATTATGAATCTTGCTTGTATATCAACCTGTTGTTTGACTAGATCAATTATTCTAAATACTATTATTGATAAAAGTCTGTTTTTTCCTCCATGTGAAAGCACATCCTAATTATAATACATGATAAAGCAACATGGAATCTTGAGTCTCAATGGCAGGCTGCAAGCTATGAGGAGAAGGAGCACAACTTGTTGGGGCAATTAGATAGTATTGCCAAGCTGAAAGGAAATCATGCAGCAGTTGGTGCTGATAAAGATAATAAGAATGAACCAGCTGCGAGAAAGAAGCAACTGAAAGAAGAAAAAGCCCGTTTAGTTGAAGAACGAAAAAGAAAGAGGCAGGTCAGGCTGACTAAGCATTGTTGCTGAACCATGGAATTTTGAATATGAATCACATATCTCAAGGTAAGTAACTGCAGATTTTGTTGTACAGCAAGATAAATTACAGAAAGAAGCTTTGAAAGCTGAAGCGGCGGAGATGAAAAAATTGGTGAAGGAAAAGCAGAAATGGGAAAGTGGGAAATATGCACTAAAATCTATTGTAGCTGAGATTGATGCTAAAGTTGTTGAAACTGGGTTAGTTGGAGGTACAGCAAATTCTTTAATTATCAGATACTTCTCTAAATGTTTGAATGAATTTCATCTAGTTAGTTATCTTGGTGTACTTCAGGACATCTTCTCACCAGGTTTGCGGAAAAGGGTCTTTCTTTTCGTATAACCTCTAATCCAATCGAAAAGTCAATTATGTGGAAAATGAATGTGCCCGACCAAATTGCTCAGGTACTTGATCTTGACAGCTAAGTTACATGTGTGCTACCTTGTTTTATTTCATCTTCTAGCTGCTAAATGGATTCCATTGTGCTGCAGAACAAGCTAGTTTAAACTTTTTAGATCTTATTTCATTATTTTTTCCTTTTACTTGTTCTTTTTGTGCACATCTGTACATGTGTGGAAACCCATAAATACATATGCTGTTCTGGCTGCTGCATCAGTCATGGCTGGTTTGCAATACCTGTACTAATACTTGCTGGTACATGGGTCAATACACTAGGAACCAATTTTGGGCATCCTGTATTTACAACTTAGCTGAAAATAATAAAAACAGAAGAAACTGGAAAAGTATCAGGAAAAATGAAAAAAATGGCAAGAAAGATGAATGACTTTATTTAAGATGTTCTTTGATCAACTATTCTTGTATCATCAATTTCACAAACATTTATTTTTCTGATTATTGTGTTACACATGCATGAACAGGTAAAAATATCTTCTTGGTGGTATGAACAAGCTGATGCATTTTCAAGTGAACTCCACTAGTTTTATCTTCTACCATATCTCCCCCTATTCTTCTCTTTTTCTCTCTCTCTCTACTTTCAAGACTGGATTGGAAAGAGGAATTTGAGTCCTAGTGAAGACATCATTTTAACATAGATCTTTATTTGTACTTTAAAATTCAAATGATATGCTTAGATGAGTCTTATGGCACTCAAATGAGTCTCTGATTAGATTGGAGCAGTTTGTATCGGGACATACCAGGTCAAAATGGCCCATACCACCCCTTCATAGGCTCTTTTTACACAAACTACTAAACACTCACTTTCCCCATGAATTACTCGAACTATGGTTCACGGTGAAATACTGGATTGGATATGATCAGTATTAATGCAAACCTGCTGAACTATCATGAAGCCATCCTGGCATTCGATGTGTGCTACTTTTGTTTGCATTATATCTGGTAATACTTTCTTCTGTTGTAAGTTCCTTAGTCAGCTATAGGTTTCTCTGAGAATCTGTTATCATCTGGGAATTGATTTTAAAAAAAAGAGTTTATATTGTTACAAATATTGGTAAGCCAGGAAATACTGGACTGGTTGTGACTGGTGTTGATACAAGTGGACAGGTTTGGTATGAAGTGGGAGTTGCTGATGATTGGCTTAATGTGTATCTTAAATATCTGCTTTCATGATATCTGGTTATACTTTCTTCTACCATCATTTCCTCTTTCTTTGGTGAAGTTTTAGAATAGCAGCATTGATAATACAATTATTTGAAATGAAATTTGATTAAGTTTTATGTTACAGTTAACTAGGATTGTCTTTTCTTTTTCCTTTTTTTACAAGAAACTTGGCAAGCAATATCAGGTAGATTTAGATGTTTTTGTACTCCAGCCTGATTTTATTGCCTTATCGTTGTGTTTGCAGATTAGGCAGCAGCTTCTATTGCACTAATAATTTATTTTATTTAGTTAGTTTGGTGTTTGCTTGTTTTGTTGCTTTGATATTTCATGTGTATATTTGCTTCATCCTGGAACCAATAGAGTCGTTCATTATTTAACATTGCAAAAATGAATTTTTGTTTTTCTTACTGTTGTTACTACTGTTGTTATGTTCTACAAGTATTATTTCTAGTAGGTATTGGACACTTTTCATTCTTCTTCCTATTTCTTTTTTCAAATTTTCCTGTTTTAGAAGCTGATTATTTCACATTATGTCATTTTTTACTTATTTGACACTGACTGTTAAGTGCAGCTCTCATCAGTGCAATTGGAAGTGCCCTACATACTTTTTGTATATCAAGCAGAGGAATTTTGTGATCTTGTAATTAGCAAGTCTCTTATTGATCATGTCCATAGAGTACGAAGTCGCCATCCATCATTCACAATTTGTTACCTCACAAACAAATTAATGAGTTACATCAATAAGTGGTTAGTCCTTGGTTTGCTTGTCTATAATTTTGTTTTCCATTTCTCAGTTTATGATTTTTGACCTTGTATTGTTATTTACATACGCTCAAGATTATTATTTCATTTGTTGCATGGAGTAACATATCTCAATTAGTTAGATCAGTCTGCTTCTTTGATGTAATCTAAATCAGAAATTGTACAATGTCTTTTTTTTTTTTTTTTGTACATGTGGAATTTTATTAGCACTCTCTCTCTCCCTCTCTCTCTTGCATCTGTTTCTTTGTCTGTCTTGGTTATGGCAACAACTTAGTAAATTTAAAGGAGTGCCAAGGCATGATATGAAGTTCTGTCAATTTAGAGTAAATCCATGATGAACAAAGTGGTTCACTTAATGTTAAAGTGATAGGTAAGATACTCATCTTAGATATTTAAACATGCACACAGATATGTGCACACACGTGTACCTGCATGCATGCAAAGACTTAGATGCACTTATGCATACACACACATATGTGTACGCACACACATGCACATGTGCATATATAAATATTGATTTTCTAAGGTTTTTTTTTCTTTTGATATATCAGTTTTCTATTGTTTTTATTTACGAACCACCTTAGCCCATTGAAGCAATACCTTCTTGACTCCAGAATTCATACTGGGTGCATTTTACAGGAATTTAAGATAGGTTTACTTTAACTACATTTTGTTAGTTTTAGTTCACCTTTAATCTCTTTCACATGCAAGTTTGGGTCATGGAATGGAGTGACTTTCTAAGGAAATTCTTAGTATTACTCGTACCATGTCATGAGTATACCCAACGCTTCATAGAATATTCTTTCTTTAAAATACCTTGCTACATAGAGTCATCTGTGCCTGTATAATTCAGATTTTTGAAATAAGAAAATCATTGCATTTGTGATCTACTGCTTCATTTTGGTTTTGGTTGTCTCTATGAGCTGCAAGATTGAATCTAATAATCATCTATATCTTTAGTTTTTAGCAAAGATATCCATTTCTGAACTGCATTTATATCAATTTCTTTTTACTGCCATCTATGTTCTACACAGTGCTATTGTATTTATTTCCCTGATCTTAGTCTGAGTGCTACAGTCATTTGAACACAAGTTGTTTTCATTTTTTAGTGAACAAAGTCAGTACAAGAATCCATCAAATGTTAGTTGTTGGAAACGTCCACCAGTTGAAGAGGTTTGTTTCTTGATGTAATTTTGTCTCCTGAATTGCTTACAATGTACACTGCATTAGTAAGTTATATAATAGATATCTAATATTTGGTGTTTTGTAGATTCTATCAAAATTGACAACTCATTATACTAGAGTGCACTCAAGGCAATGCATAGATGAGGCTGAACTAGCTGAACATGTTGTCGGTTTGACATCTAGCCTTGCCAGTTGCCAATTTAGGTGAGTTAGTTTGACCACCTAATATTTTTTAACCTAGTCTTCAAGATCATGTGCTTTTTTTTTCTACTAAAAAATTACTATGAGGCATCTTGATGCAAGTGAAAAGCAAATTGAGGATGTTTCAAGTGCTAGTGATCTGGCCTGCAGCCTTTGAAGTTCATATAATGGATTTACTTCTATTATGCTTTTCATTGAAACCTTATCTATCATTTTCTTAACATGTATGAAAAGTTAAACCTATGTTCATCACTTGATAGGATTGGTAATTCTTGGCCATAATTTCTACTGTAACTTTCTCTATATGCGAAGAGGAAGATATCTGATACAATTTGCAAGACTCTGTAAGAAGTCGAGTTTTATTTAAACTACATGAATATCTACATTTAAAAGTTGGTCTTGCTATGATTTGCCTACATGGTTCACTTTGTATATTTGAAGGTACTGGTATGCTTGCAAAATAGGCTAGCATAACAATTTGTAGATTGTTGTTAGGTGGCAGCCCGTAAGGGATTGCTGAGAGGAGGGTTGTGGAGAGGACATGCAAGGGGGGATTTCTGAGGGGCATCTGTGCATCCATTTAGAAGAGAGGGGAACTAGGACACGTGTCTGGCTTATTTCAATATCGATTCTTTGCATGATTTGGTGTGGAAGGATATTCAATATTATTGAAAATAACACTGTGATACTTCAAGATACAGAACAAAGACTTATATTGCAACAAATTATGTCCGAATCTTGTATCGATTTGGAAATGGGACTGATGATTCTTTTTGGCTTTTGCACTGCTTGTAATTACTTTGTATTTATAGTATGCACCTTTTGAACACTAAGCAGGAGTTTGCACTCTTTGGTTTATTACTTCAAGGAAAATAGAGACATTCTTGCTGGGGAATGAAATCTAAACATATCTATTGCATTATATAAATGACTTACTAGCAAACATCCAGTTCAAAAAATAAAAAAAATCTTACCAACAAACATGAACTAGTACAAAGTTGGATGCTTGGATTAGAAATCCAAGAGAAGGAGAACGTATTTTTAAGTGAAAATCTTTTAATTTGGGTTTTTTTTTATCAAGTTATATCTGTGTCCTGATGGTTTGTACTATACTTGCAGGCGGAAATTGACATGGCTATCTGTAAATGCAAATGGGTCCATCATTCCTAAGGATTTCATTGACAGGAATCTTGTTAAGAAAAATATCTGGTGAGTCAAACTTTATGTAGTATCTGAATAATCAACTTTTGATATGAATTACTAGTTCTAGTTGTTTGTTGCTTTAGCAACATCTGAAGAGGGCAAACTTTGTAAAGTTGGTCTGTACATCAAACTTTTAATGGATGTGAACATTGGGGATGTGGGAGTGCTTGCTTGTCAAACTTACTGACTGGTTTAGTATGAAGATTGCTCATTACCTGATGGTCATCATTGTCTGGTGTATGGATACCATTATCTAGTCTCTTTGTTCAGAGAAAAGGGATGGAATGATTCTGGCCAACTCAGCTATCATCGAGCATCTTAAATTTTACACTTAACATTTGAGTTATTTGAAAATTTAAGATCCGTTCATTTGGGTAGAGTGCATAGGCTAACTCCTTTATACATATGTGGGATCTAAAATTTTCTGAAAAAGGTATTTTTTTTTGTTTTTTTGTTTTTGTTTTTTTTTTTGGGGGGGTGGGGGGGGGGAGGGGGGGGCTATGGGCGACCAGCATAGCTACCCTCTTTGGGCATGATCATTAGGACCTCCACTTTGTTGAAGAATATTTGATGCGTGATTTTTTCTTCAACATATGCATTGAGTTAAACTCTACTCATTGCTGGCATTTGATAATGCATTATAAGTCATACAATTTGAGAATGTACCCTGTAGGACGTGAGCAACATTGTAAAATGCTTATAGATGAAAAGCTAGTCATCTAATATTGGTTTCAACCTTTTTCAGTGGCATGTGCTTTAACTTGTGAAGGCCATATTGAGGGTTTGAAACTAGTATTGCCCCTTAAGCCCTCAAGACTTGGACATCTAGTGTTTTTTTAAATTGCAAATAGCTAAAGTTTTTTATTCTATTATTAACAACTATTCATTTCTGTTTACTAAATGTACAATTTGGCCTGTTCTTGTCCATGATAAATGGTGTTCATGTTCAATGTAAATAGCCATGTTGTGTTTTTGCAACCGTAGGCTTATGGTGGTTCAAATCCATAGACCATAAATGCACACTAATAAAATGTCTCTTGTCTATGTATATGAACACACTCGACTGAATAGCCAGGGACAATTGATGTTTCTAATCTATTGAGTACCGAAATTATTTTTGCTACTCTTTAGTTATGTACTTTGTCTGTCATCCAAGGAATACTGAACCAGTACCGAGTCCCGTACCGGTCATCGACTGGTATGGTACGGTACCATACCAGGTCTTGTATTGGGATCATGAAATTATAAAAAAATATTTTTCTTTTTCATGGCTATGTTGTTCAACCTGAATCGAACCCGAATCAAGCCAAACTGGCAAAATGTACCGGTACGATACCATACCGGTTCGGTCCGATATATGGTTTTTTGAACGGTCTGGCACTCCGAACTGTTTTTCATAATTGAACCATACCAGCCAAGAGCCGGTACGGTACGGTATGCTCCAAATCGGATGGTTTGAGACGGTACCAAGAACCATGCTGTCACCCTTCTCCATATACCTTTTTGCTTGGTGGTTCTTACCAGGGGGAAATCTTAATGTACAATAGGCTGTAATTAATGACTCAAGGATGGGCATTAGGTTGATATAGTTAAATGAACACCCAAGGGTTGATTAATTTTGTTTTTAGAAATACTTATATTTCAGCTCCGTTTCTTCATTTTGATGCACCAGTAGGTCAATTTAGATTTTCTTTGTTATTGGCCAAATGCTTAGCATAAAGGATGATGCTCATTTTTGTGCTACTCTTATGCAGGTTGAAGGCACTAATATCCATTCCTAAGGTGCAGCCCAGATATGCAATTGCCATTTGGAAAAAATATCCAACTATGAGATCTCTTTTGAACGCATACATGGATCCAAATAAATCGGTAAGTGCCATTTGAAGACAACAAATAGCATCACACCAGAAATATGCTGAACTCTTTTTCTGGCTGTAACAGGTGCATGAGAAAGAATTTCTTCTTAAAGATTTGATGATTGAAGGGCTTTTAGGCAAGGAAGACAGAAGGTTAGGTGAGATCTGTTCTAAGAGAGTGTATAGAATTCTTATGGCACAAAGTGGAGGCATCAAAACTGAAGATGTTGAGGAGGGAGCTGATTTTTTTTGCTGCTAACTGTCTATGAATGACATGCAAAACGAATTGCTCTTGCCACCATTAGAATACTCAGTCATGGATGTTGTTCGTCCATTTTGTTGCTTGGACAGAACATTGTAGTAAGAGTTATTTAATTAATTTCATATTTCCGTTTTGATCTGAAGCAACCTCCACAATTATGATTAGATATTTTATACTGTCTATTACTAGAAGAATGATTTGTTGACTGATATTTGACTGTAAGAGAATATGATGCATAGCATCTTTTTTTGCGCCAAATTTTATATCAAATATAATTGGGCTCATGTCTGATGGTGCGCTGCACAATACATGGCAAGCGACAATTGTTCCTTTGGGTGATCTTTGTAAGCATGCTGGTTTTTTTCCCATGTGAGAGTTGTGAGAGGTTTCAGCAGGTACTAATATTGAAAATCCATTAACAAAGTGATATTAATCCTTTTATTAGGATCATCTCACTTTTTTTTAACGAAGAAGGATCATCTCACTTATTGACATATAACTGTTATCTGCTTATAGGCTATGAGACATAATTATTTTTTTGGATAAGAATGAGACAATTATGTATGACAGTTTTGCTGCTTATACCGGACTGTCATAGGATCTAAATTGAGTCGACCAGGTTTTTGCTGTGGTGTGCATACAGGTAGTAATTTTTGCCTACCTCTGAAATGTCAATGCCATGAACATGTTCAATTGAATGTACATCATAGTTATTATGCATGTTATGATCATAACAATGATCTCTGTTAGCCTTTTAACTGTTTTCAGAGTCAAGACTTTATGGAATAAAATTACATATTTTATTTTAATCCAACAAAGTGATTGCTGTCACAGGGTATTATATGCTCGGTAAATTAACAGTTGTTTTATAGATAAAAGTAATTTTAAAATGGAATTCTTGAAAGTTTGAGCTTCATACTGGCTTGTTATAATTGTTGGTAGTGTTCCTAACGACAACCTTGATTGACATATTTAAAAATAATAATAAAAGAAAGAAAAATTGAGATTTTACCGACAATAATTGGAAAAGTACAAGGAAACATCAACTAGGACCTAGTTCTAGGGATCTAAAAAAACTGCACATTTCACCTTTCGTGAACTTTTTGAACATGTGAAAACAAAACTGTCAGATAGGGGGCAAATTGCGTAGCCATTACGCTAGTAACCTTCAACCTTTCCACTAGCTGGATTTTTCGTCATTTATGACTGGATCTTACTATTGGTTCACAAATGTTGCCAAACATAGGGAATTCGGCCCTTTGCTACAGCTTAAATTGAAGGACTTTCATGTATAATATTTTGATGCTAAGTCCTAGACTAGTAACATCTTTGTCAGATATTTCATGCGATAATTGATCAATTTCTCATTTGTTCCATTTCTCCTCTACTTACAAAAGGATTTAGACATTTTGAAGCCTATAATTGAAATCATGGTTTCCTTATGAAAGCCTGACATTTCAACCTCATTTCAAGCCAATGATTGCCAACATTTTGTTGACTTTGGATGAAGAAGCATATATATCAATTGTGTGTGCGCGTATGTATGTATATATATATATATACATACCTGTGAGTCCAAGGGAAATAAAAATAAGAACAGTGCAACAGTGGGAAAGCAATTGAAACAAGTACAGTAAATAAGAACAATAGGAAGCAATTGAAATGGTAACAGTAAATTGAACTTCTTGGCAGTTCTTAAGGAGATAAAGGCACCCCTTCCACCATAATTTTTTATAGCAGGACGGTCCTGAACTAGCCCAAAGGATGTCTCCAAGGATGGCTGTTACTATATCCTCTTTGGAATACTAAGCTAAGAAGATTTTAACATAAAACTATTGTAACTTTAAATTGTGTAAAATATCTTGATGCAATCTCAATTAGAAAATTATAAAATTGAAACCAGATGTTTTTGGGAAGAACATGAACTTCATTGAATATCATAATATCTAGTCAAAACCCTAAGGTCCAAATATGAATTTATCCACATAGGCATGGTTCGGGTTGCTGCCAAACCCTAAGGTCCAAATATGAATTCATCCATATAGGCATTTCAATGAAGTTCATGTTCTTCCCAAAAACATCTGGTTTCAATTTTATAATTTTCTAATTGAGATTGCATCAAGATTTTTTGTACACAATTTAAAGTTACAATAGTTTTATGTTAAAATCTACTTAGCTTAGTATTCCGGAGAGGATATAATAACAACTGTTGTACTCAACCGGCTTTTCCTGAACTGAACCGAAGCTAGCGGCTTTCCGGTCGGCCTGCTGATCCACTCCTGCTGAGGTCTGGCTGACCCACTCCACTAGAAGTCTGACCGGCCGACCCACTGAAGTAGAGGTCCGAACGACCCACTTCCATCAAGGTCCGATCGGTCTGCTCCTCCTGAAGGTCTGACGGACGTTCTCCCTCAGGTGACCGACTGACCCACTTATGTTGGGTCCGACTGACTCTCTCTCGTCGAAGTCTAACCGACTCACTCTCACTCTAGAAATAACTCAAAGGCTCCAGAAGCCCCTTCCACCTGGTATCAGAATTCTATTACAACGGACATCACGACGTGGCCACTTTCTGGTGTCACCTGGCTACTATCCTGATTCTCCTATGGGCAAATTGGACATTCTTAACCCATTCCCTAACAAAATTTGGCAGTATTCCACACCTATATAAGGTAAACGGGGGACCTCATTTTGAGCTAAGTACTCTCTTCCCTTTTCACACGTTATCTCCATTTAATTCCTCCATTCTGTTGCCCTCAAGCTCCCGCTAACTTAAGCATCGGAGTGTCTCCCGCCGGAATGCCATCGACCCTTCAGGACTTTGTTGCAGGTACCGGGAGAGGAGCGCTCCAGCACAGCCGATCGAGCCTAGTCCGGGAGAAGTTGCCGTAACAGATTGGCGCTAGAGGAAGGGCGATATGTTCCCTTCTCTAAAAGGAGGAATCTACTTACTAAGTCCGAAAATGGCGAAGGGAAGAGCCCAGAACATCTCTGCTATAAGAGGTCACTTCCTGTCCAGGTCCGAAGGACCCCCCAAGGAGAATGACGCCACCACCATAGCCGAGCCCACTGTTACTCTGGGACTGCAACAGTTCTAGACGCTCCTGAACTGCATCGATACACTTACTACTACGGTTTAGCATCTCCAGGAGGTGACCAACAATCGGCAGCAGCCGCCTGCTACATCTTGCACCAACCACCAACCAGTTGCTGAGGGGAGCCGACGGCGAGAAGTCTCTCAGCCTCTTTTCCATGCTATGCCGGAGCCCCGAAGGTCTTTGGGGGCTCGTCCTAACGGGAAGAGGGCGAGATCCGCCTCACCCTCCTTCGCTGACTTTGTCCCTGATGGCATTCAGCATCCTGCTGGAGGAGTGCATTGCTGAGCTTGCTGATCGGCAAAAAGTCGAGGGGGGCAGGCGTACGACTCCTGCCCGCCTTTTTCAGCCGAAATTATAGGGGAGTCAATCCCCCGTCACTTCAAAATCCCACAGGTGATCCCTACGACGGTACCACCGACCCGTTAGACTATCTGGGCATCTACAAGGCCCACATGATGGTACAGGGCACCTCCGACGCCCTTCATTGCATTGCCTTCCTCGCAACCTTGAAGAAGGCCACTCGGATGTGGTTCTCAGCCATCCGACTAGGTACAATCCACTCCTTCCCTCAACTTGAAAATATTTTTCTCCCATTTCAGGACCTGCAGTCGGACCCCGAGGAACACCGACTGTCTCTTCCTTATGCTGCAAAAGGAGGGAGAGACCCTCCGGGACTACATGGCCCGTTTCAACTCAGCGGCCATGGAGATCCTGGATTTGAATGAAGATGTAGCTATGTCGGCCTTTAAAAGAGGGTTGCGCTCGTCCAGGCTCACATTCTCCATGGACAAGAAATTTTTGACAAGCTACTCCGAGTTGTTGGCCCGGGGGCAGAAGTACGCCCTGACAGAAGAGCAGGTGGTGAGCCGGTGCCAGGCTGAAGGGAGGTCGACCCCCAAGAAGCGGAGTGACAAGGCTCCTGAAGTCCGGCCTCCCAACGATGGCAACTGCTCGACCCAATGCTGCAACCCAAAGCCGAAGGACTTTCCCAAGAGGTTCGAAACTTATGCTCCCCTCTCCCTTTCAAGGAGGAAGATCCTCCTGGAAATTGAGAATGAGACTTTCCTGCAAAGGCCTCGTCCGATGAGGGGCCCCTCTGCATCCAGAAATAAGGATAAGTACTGCCGGTTCCATCGGGACCATGGACACAATACTGAAGAGTGCATCCAGCTGAAGGATGCCATTGAAGACCTCATCAGGAGGGGGTACCTACACAAATACATCCGACCCCACAGGGATCAGGTCGAAGCCTCAACTGCCAGAGACTCCCCGGAGGAGGTAGAGCTCCCTAATCAGCATCTGACCGATGGAATGTTGGAATGCTACACCGTCGATCCGATTGGAGACCTGATGAAGACCGGGATATTATGAAGAGGTCTAGGGGTTCCAATATAATCAGTTTCTCTGACGAAGACCTCCTGGAACCCCATCTTTCTGGGGATGACCCTGTAGTTGTGTCGGCAGTGATTGTTAATTATGATGTAAAGCGAATCCTTATCTGATTGTTAATTATGATGTAAAGCGAATCTTTATCGATAATGGAAGCTGTACAGAAGTCTTGTTGTATGATGCCTTTGTTAGAATGAACCTGTCCAGATCAAGGCTGCAAGAATCTTCCATGCCGCTGACAGGCTTCGGGAGAAACTATGTCGAAGTTAAAGGAGAAATAACTCTGCCCGTGATCATCGGGATGGGGCCTTACTAGAAGACTCTCCCCATTAACTTTGCGGTCGTACGTATGATCTCGACTTATAATGCCATCCCAGGCCAACCGGCCCTCAACAAGTTTCGCACCATTGTTTTTACCTACCATCTGCTGGCAAAGTTTCCGACTTGTAATTGAGTCGGAGTAATGAGGGGAGATCGAAGGATGGCCAGACAATGCTTGACTATTCATAAAAAGCAATCGGAAGGACATTCCACTCTTGAATAACTTGACCCCATAGTCGAAGCCGATGGCCATGGCCAACCTGTCGAGAAGATTGTGTTTGTTCCCCTTAGGGAGGACGACCCTACTAGGGTTCTCCAAATTGGAAGCACTCTCAGTGAGGAGGTTAAGTTGGAGCTGATTGACTTCCTAAAAAGTAATACTGATGTCTGTGTTTAGTCAGCATCGGACATGCCAGGCACTCCGTCGGAGGTCATCACGCACCAGCTTAAGGTGGATCCGACTTACAGACTCATCCGGCAAAAGAAGAGGAGCTTTGCTCTCGAAAGACAAAGGGCTATTGAGGAGGAGTTCAAGAAGCTCTCTGATGCGGGCTTCATCAGAGAGGCCCATTACCCTGACTGGCTAGCAAATGTTGTCATAGTAAAGAAGGCTAACAGGAAGTGGAGAATATGTATAGACTATATTGACCTCAACAAGGCTTGCCCGAAGGACAGCTTTCCTCTGCCAAAGATTGACCAACTGGTGGATGCCACGGCTGGCCATCAGCTTTTGAGCTTTATGGATGCCTTCTCTGGCTACAACCAGATAAGGATGCATCCGGAAGATGAGGAAAAGATGGCCTTCATCATGGACAAGGGGCTGTACTGCTACAAGATGATGCCCTTTGACTTGAAGAATGCCGGTGCCACTTTCCAAAGGCTGATCAACCGGGTCTTCGAAGGGCAGCTTGGAAGAAACATGGAGGCATATGTTGATGATATGATAGTCAAGAGTCTCCACAAGGCCAACCACATTAAAGACTTGCAGGAGTCCTTTGATGCATTGAGACACCATCGGATGAAGCTGAATCCTGCCAAGTGCACATTTGGGATGACTTCTGAAAAGTTCCTTGGTTTTCTAGTCACACAAAGAGGAATTGAAGTCAACCCTAACAAGATCAAAGCCATTATTGACATAGGACATCAGACCAATAAGAAACAAGTGCAAGAGCTTATAGGCCGTATAGCTTCTCTCGGTCGTTTCATCTCCTGGTCGGCTGAGAAGTCCCTACCATTTTTCAAGACCTTGCGCTGGTCGGACCGCTTCCACTGGACCGACGAGTGTCGGTCGGCTTTTGAAGCTTTGAAGAATTACCTGAAGAACCCTTCGTTGTTGGCCAAGCCAACGGAGGGAGAGGCGTTATACTTGTACCTATCGGCATCGGACGAGGCGGTCAGCTCCGTCCTCGTGTGAGTGGGAGAAGATGGTCAGCAGAAACCTGTCTATTATATCAGTAAAGTTCTCCATGATGTTGAAACAAGGTACCCTAAAATGTAAAAGCTTGTTTATTCCTTGGTCATAGCAACCAAGTGGCTCCGACCTTACTTCCAGGCACATCCTATCATCATCTTGTCCGACCAGCCTCTCAAGGCGATCCTCAGAAGTCCGGACACATCTGGTCGACTCGCCAAGTGGGCCGTCAAGCTTGGCAAATTCGACATCTCTTTCCAACCCCGGTCGACTATGAAAGTCCAGGTAATTGCTGACTTCATTGCAGAATGTACCTGGAGATGGGAAGCATCCCCACAGGCGACCGGCACACCTGAGGCTGAAACCATCCAAGAAGTGGAGCCCGCTTGGACCCTTCATATGGATGGAGCGTCCAACCTTACAGGCTGTGGGGCAGGCCTGATCCTAGCTGACCCCAATTGGCAAAGCCTAGAGTACACTTTGCACTTTGCATTTCAAGTGTCAAACAATCAAGCGGAGTATGAAGCCCTTCTTGCATGACTAAGAATAGCCAATGAGTTGGGCATCAGCCGAATTAGGGCTTTCTCTGACTATCAACTGGTGGTAAATCAGGTGAAGGGAAAATTCGAGGCGAAAGATCCGACCCTGGTCAAGTACTTAAGCAAGGTACAAAACTTCGTATCTCGGCTTAAATTCTTTGAAATTCTTCATACACCTCGACTACAGAACTCCCGGATGGATGCTTTGTCATGATTGGCTACGGCCGTCACCAACACCTTCGACCGAACCTTTGTGAAGTATTTGCAGTGCCCAAGCATTGCTGAAGAACCGACGGAAGTCTACCAAGTTGAACAAGAAGCCTCTTGGATGGACCCAATTCTTGCCTTCCTTGTTAAAGGGACCCTGCCAGAAAATCCGACCGAAGGCAAGCATGTACGTTGGACGGCTTCGAAGTATGTCATCCTCGACGGGACTCTCTACAAGCGGTCATTCTCACAGCCTTTACTGAAGTGCTTGGGGTCGACTGACACAGACTACGTCAGAGAAGTGCATGAAGGTATCTGTGGCGACCACCTAGAAGGAAGATCTCTTGCTTACAAGATTATCCGACAGGGATACTATTGGTCTACAATTCAAAAGGACGCGTCAGACTTTGTCAGAAAGTGCGACGCGTGCCAAAGATACTCCAACATCCAAAGGAGGCCTGCCAATCAGCTAGTTCCACTCACTGCACCTTGGCCATTTGCATAGTGGGGGATGGACATCCTGGGACCATCCCCCCAGCATTCGGCCAACGAAAATTCTTGCTTGTGGCCATTGATTACTTCACCAAATTGGTGGAGGCTGAACCACTGGCACAAATAACAGAGGCTAAGGTGGAGAACTTTGTCCGGCACTGTATCATCTTCCGATTCGGCATTCCACAGACGATCATCACTGACAACGAAAGGCAGTTTGACAATCCTAAGTTTCGGGACTTTTGCCAGTAACATCACATCTCCTATCAGCTTACATCGGTCGGCCACCCTCAATCCAATGGAGAAGCCGAAATCATCAATAGGATAATCCTACATGGATTGAAGACCCGACTGAATGATGCTAAAGGACTTTGGACAGAAGAACTTCACTCGATACTCCGGGCCTACCGGACAACTGCCTGAATGGCTACCGGGGAGACTCCATTCAACCTAACCTATGAAAGTGAAGCAGTCATCCCTGTGGAAGTGTCCTTGCAATCCCTGCAGATTGGTCACTACGCCGAGCCGACCAACTCAGAGCAAAGAAAGGCTGACCTAGATCTGCTTGAAGAAATCAGGCTCCAGGCAGGTTTGAAGATGGCGACTTATCGTCAGAAGATGGCCAGATACTACAACTCTCGAGTCAAGGCTCGAACTTTCCAGGTCGGAGATATGGTTTTGCGAAGGACAGAAATATCATGACCGAGCGAGGGAAACTCTCCCCCAATTGGGAAAGCTCTTATCGAGTCGTTGAAGTAATTTGAGCCGGAACTTACCGACTCAAGCATTTAGACGGACAGCAATGTAGACAACCTTCATAAGTATTATCAATGAAAGCCATAACTTCTTCCAGGACCCACCTCCGAAAGTCCGACCCCGATCGGCAAAGGCTCTAGGGCAGCCCACTTCCGAAAGTCCGATCCCGATTGGCAAAGGCTCTAGGGCAGCCCACTTCCGAAAGCTCGATCTCGGTCAGCAAAGGCTTTAGGGCAGCCCACTTTCGAAAGTCCGATCCCGATCAGCAAAGGCTCTAGAGCAGCCCACCTTTAAAAGTTTGACCTCGGTCAGCAAAGGCTCTAGGACAGCCCACTTTCGAAAGTCCGATCCTGATTGGCAAAGGCTCTAGGACAGCCCACCTTCGAAAGTCCGACCCCGGTCGACAAAGGCTTTAGGACAGCCCACTTCCGAAAGTCCGATCCAGGTCGGCAAAGGCTCTAGGGCAGCCCACTTCCGAAAGTCCGATCCCAGTCGGCAAAGGCTCTAGGGCAGCCCATTTTCGAAAGTCTGACCTCGGTCGGTAAGGACTCTAGGGCAGCCCACTTTTGAAAGTCCGATCCTGATCGGCAAAGGCTCTAGGGTAGCCCATTTCCGAAAGTCCGATCCCGGTCGACAAAGGCTCTATGGCAGCCTGCATCTAAAAACATGACTTCGGTCAACAACAGCTTTAAAATGATCCATATAGAGATCTGGCCTTGAGCTCGGACGAGCCGACGGACCAATACTTAGAAAAACTTCTAAGTGTCTAGGTTCAGATTGAGCTACTGTCCAGTAGCTATTCCACAGGTCTCGAGTTCGGACGAGCTGACGGACCAACACTTAGAAAAATTTATAAGTGTCTAGGTTCGAACTGAGCTACTGTCCAGTAGCTACTTTGAAGAGCTTACAGTCCTATCAAGCCGACCGTCAATACTTAGAAATATTTTGAAAAGAAAGAGCTTCGGTCAATACGACTGACCTTGTATACACAAAAATGCATACATAAGAGATATGACAAAAAGTTCTGTTGTATTATAAAATGAGTTCTTTACAAAAAAGAATGTCAGACCTTTACAAACAATCTAGGTCTGACCCACCGAAGGTACGACTTCGACTTCGGCTTCGGAGCCGCCCGACACAGCTGAAGCTCCCACTGGGACGTCCGCCGTCCCTATGTCAGCCTCAACTTGGGCATCAGCTCCAACCTCTTTTGCACCGACTTCAGCCTGGGGTTCAACCCCACCATTGGTTGGGTGCTCCTCTCCCTCGACCAATCAACTTTGCTAGACGCTAGGCAGGTCAAGTCTTGGGAACAGTTCAGCTACCTTCTTTAAGCAGTCATGGTAGCCTTACGAATAGAACTCCGATGCTGCTTCTTCCACTTCTTCAGTGAAGTCCACGAAGCCTTATATTCTGCTATGGCATCACGAACCTGCTCCGCCACCAGCTCCTTGGCTTTCCTCAGCCGACCCGCCCACCTTACTACTGCCGCCTGATTAGCCTGGGCCCTCCTCTCAGCTTTGGCAGATCGCTTTTCCTCTTTCAGCTGACGAATGAGAGAGCTGACCTTCGCCTTCTTCTTCTTCAACCTAGCCTCCCGGTCGGCTAGCTGATTATGTAGGTCCCTTGACTCCTCCTTCAACGACTCGGCTTCGATCTGACTAGTCGATAGCCTCTCCTCCATGACCTTCAAAGACGCCTCCATCGCCGCTCGGGCCGCCTCTGACTCCTGGATCTTTTTGGCTATGCTTTTGGCCGCAAAAATTAGCTGACCAAGACCGTCATCCATCAAGGAGATTCCATGGAGAAGCTGCAAGCAAGAGACCGGGTTAGTCATGCACAAGACAGGTGGAAAGAAAAGTGCAGAGGCTTGTAGTAGATGTCTTACCCTCATGAGGTTGTGATAGGAATCCTTTGCCATGTCGCTCAGGTTCCTTTGGATCGACAGCTCCCAGTCGGCATCTATCATCGCCCCTCTAAGCAGGCTCCGTGCCTACTTCGCGTTGCTCAGGGCATGCCAATGCTGGGGAGTCTCTTGGCGGACTTCTTCGCCTACCTCTCCTTCGGCCACCTCTTCTTCGGCCGCCTCTCCTTCGGCCATCCCCTTTCCCTTGTCTGTAGGGGGGACCGCTTTCACCAGTTCGGCGGGTGCTGGGGCTGAAGCGGCCACTGTATCGGATGGCTCCAGCTACTCCTACTCCAGTTGGGTGGCTGACCACCCTATGGGAGTCGAGGACCCCGACGCCTTCGCTGCAAACTTCTTCAACAGAGGGACGTCGTCCTCATCGGAGTCCACAGTCACGATAGGCACGGGCCGTTCCTCCGCCCGCCCCTTCTTCTGCCTTTCTGTGGTCGGCTTCGCTTCTTGGGCAGCCCTCTTTCTCACCGCCTATTGGATCACCTTAGCTCTATCAACCTTCATTCTTCTTCCTGTTCCAAAGAAAGACTAAGGTGAGTGAAAAGAAGGGACACAGTGAAGTCAACAAAATAAGTGCAAGAGAGAAGGTCAGTTAACCACGGTGGCCCCCCTTGTCCTACCTAGGAATTTCTGGTGGCTGACCGTGAAGGGCGTCTTCCCCGAGCAGTTCGTATGCCATGATCGGGCCGACCCCCTCTATGTCATTAAAGCTGGCATGGTCGGCCATCAGTACCATCCTTCCCTCGTGGAGCCTCGATATTGGCTCCCTCCACAGTGGCTCAAAACCTCCCAAGGCTGAAGACTGTCTACAAAGAAAAATTTGGCCTTCCACCCGTGGATGGCCGACGGAAGGCATTTCAACATCCTTCGGCCATGGCAGGGACAAAACATCCACCACTCCTGGCTCCTAAAGTCATTTTTTTAAAGAAAAAAATTATCGAAAAGAGATAACCTAGGCTCGGTCTCGGCTCTATGACAACACTATAAAGTAGTAGATCGCTCGAATGTTGTTCGGGGTCTGCTGTGCTGGGGACACTTTATAGAAATTGAAGACCTCTATAAAAAAATGATGCAATGGAAACCTCAGGCCGGCCTTGAGGTGGGCTCCGTACATCGAAAGATTTCCTGGTTATAGTGGGTTATTTGCTCTCCCATCTTGGCCTGGGATTGTAAGGTGTAGGGTCGAAGGTATGTTATACACTGTCCTGAGATTTTCGACCCATTCCCGGGTCATCACTGACTAGATCTCGTTCGGGCCTGGTTCCCTATGCCTACAAATCGGACCATGACTACGGGAAGCCATTGACATGAAGGAAGAAGAAGGACAGGAGGAACTGACCTGAGACTCGGTTCCTAGAAGACCGGAGACCGTGGAAGGGGGAGATGCTCTCTCTCTCGTGGAACGTAGTTGCAGTAGGAAGTTCCTCTCGGGTGCCCTACGTCCCCTTTTATAGATCTCTAGAGAGATGCCTTCCTCCGTCCCTTGGGCATCGTAACCGTCCCATTGGTTGGTACAACTCTCCACGTCGTAGGAGTATAGGCGACAGACTGATGGGAGCAGATAGGCGACGATCCGCGTGAATGCCAAATCAGCAGTGGAGAGATCGCTTCGGGCGAGCACAGGCCACTTAGATACTGCCACATCGCCTGGCTCATCCCTGGATTCCAAAAGTTGAGCAGGCCAGGCTGGCCCTTCATCATTGCGCCCCTTCTGCATTAACTGCAGCTCCCTCGCCCCCAACGCGAGGTCGACACCTGTCCTTGACACCAATCATGGGGGATTTGAAGCGACCAGACGCGACGTGCCTCCACAAGGATGGGCACGGCCTCCACAAGGATAGTGCTCCTGTCCTTCGAAGCCACGTGTCCCCTCAAAGGCCAAAAGCAGGGGGGCAACTGTTGTACTCAACCGGTTTTTCCTGAACTGAACCGAAGCTAGTGGCCTTCCAGTCGGCCGGCTGATCCACTCCTGCTGAGGTCCGACTAACCCACTCCTCCAGAAGTCCGACCGGCCGACCCACTGAAGTAAAGGTCCGAACGACCCACTTCCATCAAGGTCTGATCGGTCTGCTCCTCCTGAAGGTCTGACGGACGTTCTCCCTCGGGCGACCGACTGACCCACTTCTGTTGGGTCCGACCGACTCTCTCTCATCGAAGTCCGACCGACTCACTCTCACTCCAGAAATAACTCAAATGCTCCAGAAGCCCCTTCCAGCTGGTATCAGAATTCTGTTACAACGAACATCACGACGTGGCCATATCCTGGTGCCACCTGGCCACTATCCTGATTCTCCTAGAGGCAAATTAGACATTCTCAACCCATCCCCTAACAGAATTTGACAGTATTCCACACCTATATAAGGTAAACGGGGGGATCTCGTTTGAGCTAAGTACTCTCTTCCCTTTCCACACGTTATCTCCATTCAATTTCTCTATTTTGTTGCCCTCAAGCTCCCGCTAACTTAAGAATCGGAGTGTTCCCCATCGGAACGCCACCAGCCCTTGGAAACTTTATTGCAGGTACCGAGAGAGGAGAGCTCCAGCACAACCGACCGAGCCTGGTCCGGGAGAAGTCGCCGCAACAACAGCCATCCTTGGAGACATCCTTTGGACTGGTTCAGGGCTGTCATGCTATAAGAAATTATAGTGAAAGGGGTGCCTTTATCTTCTCAGAACGAAAAACTGTCAAGAAGTTCAGTTTACTGTTACCATTTCAATTGCTTCCTATTGATTTATATATGTATGTATGTATATCAATTGTGAGATTAGCAAAGTATTAAAATGGTATAGAACTTGGCCGCAAGAAATATACTGAAGATATATGAATTTATATAACCAGGATCATCCTTTGGCATAATTAATTAATTTTTCAATTGGCATGATTAAGTAGAACATTTTGGTTATGGCACTATTGTAACAAGGTGGGCTAATATGGTTGGCTAACAACGAAGTACAATGATGGGGCTTTGGCTAAGATCCTAGCAAAATTTAATTCTTAAATATGGATATTTTAAAAAAGATGTACATTATGGTGATATATTACAAACTATTATAATTTAAATATAAAGTGTTGCCGCCAAGATTGTCGTGGCCCGTAGCTCCTGTCAGTGCCAGAGTGCGCTCCCTTCGTTGCCTGGCGGTCCTCTGCTCCTGGACCTGCGAAACAGGGGTTAGTGACCCGAGCCGGGGTTCCGGCGGGGGCACTCCGACGGTCAAGTCAGTGACGATCCAGGGGAATAGATCCTTCTGGTCGGGCCCCTCTTGATGGACTCCGTACTATGAGGAGTAAAAGATGTGTGTGAAGACGAAAACGTTGCAGGGGGAGAACGATGGCGGGGACAGAGGGGTTTCTTGTTCCTCCGCCTCTCCTTGTATCCCTCGTTTTTCTTCAACTGTGGTAGTGGTGGTGGCGCTTCGCTCTCTTGGTCGAGCTTACGCTTGGGTTGGTGGTGCCATGCCCTTCTTCCTAGTGGGGGTTGCACCTCTCTTTTTTTTTTTTGTTCTGGCTTGTGTTTTTGCCTGTGTTGGGGTTGTTGTGTTACCTCCGAGTTTGTTGCAACTAGGTTACTGTTGGGCGCTTGTCTCGGGATCCCCATTGGGCTGTCAGGCACATACAGCGGTGTCCCGAGGAATCTTTCCTGATTCATGATAAGGGGAGTTGTCAAGCACTCCGACACTCCTCTTGGTCGCCTCATTCCGGGAAACCTGGCAGTGCCTTGAATGGTGGGCCGCCATCCACTGGATTCGAAACTCCCAGTTGGCTTCCTCTCTTGGGTGATCTGGATGGTTGGTGAGGAGTATGGTGCCTCGATCAGCGTGCTTCTTTCCTTTCTAGTGTAACTGGCGGTTGCAGGTGGTCAGTACGGCCTGGAAGGTGCTCCAGTGCAGTCCTCAGGTGGCTCGCCGGCGTTCTAGGCTGGTGAGGACCTCGTCCGAGCTGGGGCTGAGTTGGAACGGCAGGGCTCACTCTGACCTAGACGCTCCGAGCTTGCGGGGGCGTCTTGGTGGAGGAGGGCAGAGTGCAGGCCCGGTCCGGAGGGTGCGCGCTCGGAGACACTCCACGTTGGCGGGTGAGCGCTGAGCTCGACCTCGACCATAGGGCTCTAACCTCCGAGGGTCTCGCTCCGGAGGGCAGAAGGCAGACCCGATCCAGAGGGTGCGCGCTCGGAGAGGCTCCACATTGGCGGGTGAGCGCTTAGCTCGACCACAGGGCACTAACCTCCGAGGGTCTCGCTCTGGAGGGCAGAAGGCTGACCCGGTCCAGAGGGCGCACGCTCGGAGAGACTCCACATTGGCGGGTGAGCGCTGAGCTCGACCTCGACCACAGGGCACTAACCTCCGAGGGTCTCGCTCTGGAGGGCAGGAAGCGGACCCGGTCCAAAGGGCGTGCGCTCGGAGAGGCTCCACGTTGACGGGTGAGCACTGAGCTCGACCTCGACCATTGGGCACTAACTTCCGAGGGTCTCGCTCTGGAGGGCAGGAAGCGGACCCGGTCCAAAGGGCGTGTGCTCGGAGAGGCTCCACGTTGACGGGTGAGCACTGAGCTCGACCTCGACCATTGGGCACTAACCTCCGAGGGTCTCGCTCTGGAGGGCAGGAAGCGGACCCGGTCCAAAGGGCGTGCGCTCGGAGAGGCTCCACGTTGACGGGTGAGCACTGAGCTCGACCTCGACCATTGGGCACTAACCTCTGAGGGTCTCGCTCTGGAGGGCAGGAGGCGGACCCGGTCCAGAGGGCGCGCACTCGGAGAGGCTCCACGTTAGCGGGTGAGCGCTGAGCTCGACCTCGACCACAGGGCACTAACCTCCGAGGGTCTTGCTTTGGAGGGCAGGAGGCAGACTCGGTCCAGAGGGCACGCGTTCGGAGAGGCTCCACGTTGGCAGGTGAGCACTGAGCTCGACCTCGACTACAGGATACTAACCTCCGAGGGTCTCGCTCTGGACGGCAGGATGCGGCTCCGACCTAGGCATCCCGAGCTCGCAGGCCTGACCTGGCAGAGGATAGAGCTCGGCTCGCTATCTTGAGGGAGTTCAACTCAGCTCGGTAGTGGAGTCCGGGTTGAAGAGTTGACGCGGCGTCCGATGCGGCGTCTTTTCTTGACGTGGCGCCTATCGGTTCCTCCACGTCAGCGATCCCACCACATCATAAAGTATTTCTCGGTACCTTATTTTATGGATGTTATACTGGATGTATAATAAAGAACATTAAAAAAAAAGTTCTTAATGTATTTTTTTTTTTTAATAAGATGGATAAACCATATGAAATGAATATGAATATATCTTATAAATCAGAAAAAAAAAATGTCCCTTAGATAAAAATAAGATATCAATCCAAAGTTCTAATAAATGAGATCATCCAATTTATAGTATTATTTATTTTTTTATAAATATATATAATATCAAAAGATACACGCTCCAAACAGAAGATCATATATATATATATATATATCGTATTACAGGATGGATGGCAGCACTACGACCAGGACATTCCTGCAATCAGGTCCCCATCATCATTGAATCTCCTTCCACAATCAAACGTTCGATTTAAAATATAATTCTTACATAAATAATACCCTCCCAGGCAATTAGGTGGCGTATATTAAAAATTCTTGCAGTGGGGGCAACGTGGGACCTCGTGCTTGGAAGCCGCTCAAAAGCTCGAGCAATGCGGTGGAGGAGGGACCCGGGGCTTATGAACCGATGCGACACTCGTTAAATCAGTCAATATAGAGCCATGACAGGTCCGGAGCAGTCCATCGTGCTTTCGTCGTGGTAGTTTTGGTCACTTTATTCTGGTGAGCAAGGCGCCATTAGGAGAGCAGCGAGAATGTTAGAAAGAGGACCATGCACTGGTGGGATCGCAAAAGAAGCGTGGGTGTTAGGTACGTTGGGCACCACACGCTGGGCAATCGGGATGGGACCCCGGGGGTCTGTTTGGAAGGCATCACTGACCGCGTTATATCAAATCCGTGCCCCTTTTCGGCCTGAGATACTGGGCAGTGGGCACCCCACCACCAACACCACCAAAGACCCAAAGACATCGAGGCTCTGGTGGCGGGATGAACGCATATGTTGCTCTACATCCATCAATGGATGGAAGATAAAAGAATTTTAATCCAAATATAGATAGATGTCCGCAAAAGTGACTTACGAAGCGACTAAACTATCCAACGGAAACAGTGTATCGAGATTAACTATTATCGTTTCCAAGACTTTTACCGATGAAAACTTTTCTTTCTTTTTTTTTTTTTAACTATTGTTTCCAATACGGGAGTTGGAACCTAGCCATCTTTGCTGGGTCTGATTACACTTGGTAATTGGGCAGGTGCAAGCTCAGTGACAAGATTCCACTATCGTTCAAATTGTATTAGCGAGATAAACTTGCCTTTCTTATTCCCCGAGAGAGAGAGAGAGAGAGTCTTCGAGCGTATGATATCGTACCGGCAGCATGTCAGCCGACATCGCATACATATAAGCGGAAATCTCGACAAGTGGTTGTTTTTGTGTGATGATTGATCGAGAAAGAAATGATGATGCGTGCAGGGCCCGCCACCATGTGAACGCACTCCATCACCAATTGACAAGCAATTACCCAGCTGCCGAGCTCCCTCGCGCATGGTCCGGATATGGTAGCCATTCTTTTTCCTTATATATATTTAATCCTGAATGCCTTCCTTATTACATAAAAACACCTAGCTTCCTTATTCTCCTTTCCTGGCGCCTGATAGCACTTAACAGTTTTTTGTTTTTTTCCTCTCTTTTGAATTCTTCTGACGTGCTCTGAAAAGACTGGATCCATGACGTGAGAGCCATCTCTCCTCGACAGCCTTATATGCCAAAGAGCTGACGAGGTCATCACTTATGAGTGATGCTGTTGCTTGTAAATCTTTTTTTCGCAATCAGCTAGCAGAATTTTGAATTTTGTTTTAAATTTATTTTATTAGAAAGATTTAAAATTAAAATAAAAAAATAAAAAAATAGTTTGAGAATAAAATTTAAAAAAATAAAATAAAATAATTTTGAAATTTCTGTTGGTTGATGATAGTGAAAAAGTTAGGAATATATATAATAAATCCCGTTCACTCGGCTGATACCGGTGATAGTCAGGTTGACGTACTCATCTTTGGATGGAAAACGGCTGCGGAAAAATCAACATGCATCGTGTATTGAACATTTTCTGGCTGAAATTGGAGGACCGTCTGGGAGTAGCCACGCCCGGGATCTAACTCCTTCCCTTTTATTTTATCAAAAAAAAAAAAAAAAAAGCTGACGAGGCCAATTAGAGAGAGAGAAGGGAAGGGACCTGACAGAGACGGATTTTTTTAATTTTTTAATAAATATTTATAAATCTAATATCATTTAAAATATATTTACTTAATTAATATAGTTTTACATGCATAACAATCAGATCAAAAGCCACAAGTTGATCCATTGCCTTCATTTTGATGGACCCGCATATTCAACCTATAATTTTAAATTTTAAAATAAAAATAAAAAATATTTAAAATAATAAATTTAAAAAAATTAAGAAAAGTTGCAGATTATATACGTAGCTTTATTTAAGTTGTACCCGTAACTTCATCTTATTTCTATATTTTTATTTTTTAAATAAAAAATTTTAAAAATATTTTTTAAAAAAAAATATACCATAAATTATTATCTTAAGAACAATATTAAATATTAATATTATAAAATAAAATTAATTATAATATATAATAAATAATAAAAATATTATAATAAATATGATGTGGCGAGCCGTTGACATGGTATCCACGTCGGATCTGGCTAAGCGATGAGCTAGCTCAGCTGAGGTCGAGCTTTCGTTCGAGGTCGAGCTCCCATCCAAGCTCGAGTTCCTGTCCGAGATCGAGCTCTCAACTGAGGTCGAGTTCCCGTCTAAGGTCGAGCTCCCATCCAAGGTCGAGTTCCCGTCCGAGATCGAGCTCTCAACTGAGGTCGAGTTCACGTCTAAGGTCGAGCTCCAATCTATGGTCAAGTTTCCTTGTGAGGTCGAGCTCCTAGCTGAGGTCGAGCTCCCGTCCAAGGTCGAGCTCCCGTCCGAGCTCTCGTCCAAGTTTGAGCTCCCGTTCAAGATCGAGCTCCTAGCTGCGATCGAGCTCCCATCCAAGGTCGAGCTCCCAACTAAGGTCGAGCTCCTATCCAAGGTCAAGCTCTCATCCAAAGTCGAGCTCTCAGCTGAGGTCGAGCTCTTGTCCGAGCTCCCATCCAAGGTTGAGCTCCCGTTCGAGATCGAGCTCCTATCTTGGATCGAGCTCCCGTCCAAGGTCGAGCTCCCAACTGAGGTCGAGCTCCTGTCCGAGGTCACGCTCCCATCCAAAGTCGAGCTCTTAGCTAAGGTCGATCTCCTAATGGAGGTCGAGCTACTGTCCGAACCCAGTCCCTGCAGGTAAGAGGGTAGCAGGAAGTGAGATACGATCTTAGGAGGATAAAAGAATGGGGAAGCCTTGGATTACGATATGAAGGTACGATATCACCGCCAGGTAGGCCATCGATCACATAGAGGCATTGCTTCATTGGAGGCACAGGCCTTGGCGCGCGCCACCCTCACCTCCTACGTAACGTATGCTCCGTCAAGGCTCCAGGTCTTGGAGCACGCTGCCCTCACTCTCTATCAGGCGCATGCTCCACCAGAGCTCCATTCCCTGTAGTACGTTATATGCATCTTCCACAAGAAAAGTGATCTGTCAGGGCCCCAGACCCTGTAGCACGTCATTTATACCCCCCAAAAGTAGAAGCGCTCAATCATAGTACATGTCCTTGTAGCATGCTACCCGTACCCTCCGCAAGGGTTTACTCTACCAAGGAGACAGGTTTTGTAGCGCACCGACTGTGCCCCCTACACAAGGATTCCCCCCCCCCCCCCCCCCCCCCCCCCCCGGAGAGGGACAGGTCTGAGGGGGAAATTCTAACAAGTTTGTCCCCCTCCCATAGGGGACATCCTGGGAGGGGCTACTAGCCAAAGCTTCGGGCTTGATCGGAAAGGAACAATTCCTATATAACGGCAAGAGGGACCTCTAGAAAGTGGGACGATGGTAAGAGCAAGGGCAAAGGGCCAAACAGCGACAACCCCCTGGACTCTAGTTTTCCTATTTTTTCCTTCTATTCTATTTTTTCCTCTACGCGGTGGCACCTTAAGCTCCTGCCATAAAACATCTATTTTCCTTGGTTGTCTTACTGACTTGACCGTCGGAGTGTCCCCGCCGGGATCCCTGGCTCGGGTCTCCTCTTTTTTACAGGATCAACTAGTTGCAAAGACGAGAGGAAGAAGAATCCGATGCACCCAAGGAGGCCGACTCATCCGGGCCATGTCAGAGCTGCAGGCCACAACGACCTAGACGGCAACAAAATATAATAAATATATTATAATATATTAAATTATATATTATATATTATATTAAATAAAATAAATATTTTATAAAATAATATTAAATTTATAATTTAGCTGGTGCCAGTTTGGTTGCCAGTCCAGTGCTAGTCCGGTCATCAGTCTATCTATCAGGTCGGTGCCAGTCCGATGATAGTCTGGTCACTAGTCCAGCCACCAGTTCGGCCACCAGGCCGATGCCAGTCCGATTGTGAGTCTGGTTGCAACCCAGTGCCAATCCGACCGCTAGTCTGGTGATAGTCTGGTCACTAGTCTAGCCGCCAATTTGGCGGCCAGGCCGATACCAGTCCAGTTGCGAGTCTGGTCACCACCTGGTGCTAGTCCGGTCGCCAGCTCGGTACCAGTCCGGTCATCAATCCATCCACCAATCCGATCGTTAGTCTGGCGATCGAACTGTCACCGGCTTAACAGGTAGACTAGTGACTGGACTGGCACCAAACTGGCAGCTGGACTAGCACTGACCTAGTGGCTAAACTGGCACTAGGTAGCCGGATTGGCGATCAAACTGGCACCAACCTAGCAGCCATACTGACGACCGGATTAGCACCGGCCTTGCGGCCAGACTAGCGATTGGACTAGCATCGGTCTTGTAGTCGACTGGCATTGGCCTGATAGGCGGATTGGTGACTGAACTAGTACAGAACTAGCAAATGAAATAGCAACTAGACTAGCATCAGGTTGGTGGCCGGACTGGCCATCCAATTGGCACCAACCTAGTGATCGGACTAGCGATTGAACTGGCATTGGGCTGGTGGCCGAACTAGCGAACGAACTACTATCGGATTAGCGACCGAACTGGTACCAGCTTATCGAACAAACTGGCGACTAGACTATACCGAATTGGCGATCAGACTAGCACGAGGTTAGTGACCGGGTTGGCGGCCGAACTAGTGACCAAACTGGTACTGGGCAGGGGACTGGACTGGCACCAAGTTAGCGACCGGATTGGTATCGATCTGATGGCCAGACTGGCAATTAGACTAGCGATCGAACTAGTACTAGGCTGGCGGCTGGACTAGCACCGACCTGACAAGTGGATTGGCGATCGGACTGGCACCGGCTTGACGAGCAGACTGGCAACCGGACATGCATCAACTAAATTATAAATTTTATATTATATTATAAAATATTTATTATATTTATTATATTTTATAATATATGATAAATATATAATTTAATATATTATAATATTTTATTATAATATTTATTATATTTATTATATATTATAATAAATTTTATTTTATAATATTAATATTTTATATTATTATTAAGGTAATAATTTATGGTTTTACTTATATATTTTTAAAAATTTTTTATTTAAAAAATGAAGGTGCAGGAATAAGATGAAGTCGCAGGTGCGATCTACAGCTTCCCATTCACAGTAAGTTGTACCTATATTTTTTTTTAAAAAAAAATTAAATTTAAATTTATTTTATTTTATTATATTATTTTAAATATTATTTTATATTTTTATTTTGAAATTTGAAGTCGCTTGTTTAACGTACGGTTTTTGATGTGACCACCATGTATACAAAACTACACTAGTTTTACAAATATATTTCAAATAATATTAATTATACTATTACCGTGGTAGTGCGGTTGGTAGAGGCGCGGCTTCGTCTCTTTCCGGCCGTAGTAAGGTTAGGCTGATGTACTCATCAATTGGTGAGGAGGATATACGAAAATTTATGGCTCGAATCGAACAATATTTAAAAAAAAGAAATAATTATAAAATATTTATTAAAAGATATTATTTTTTAAAAAAAATTTAGAGACCGTTCATCACAAAGCGTGTCACCATAGAAGAGAGAATGCGTAGGTAGCCGGTCATGTCACACACCTGCACGTGACATGATATTCTAACGGGTGGATGCTCGATGCTTTACTCTTGATGGAGAAAATTGCTGGAAATCAAATTTGATGCGGTGTTTTGAGACTCCAGAAAAATTTAATGCGGTAATCATACATTAGACGTCGAGAGTTTGGGTTTTTATTATTCTCATTCTTTTTATCGAAGGTTAAATGTTGGAAAAAAAAAAAAAACAGTGGTCCAGTAAGGGGATCGAAAAGTGGAACTATAATGCAAGCCGCTTCCGGCATTGCACGTGGGACGACCCCACTAACGATCGATGGATGTCCAGGCTCCATATTGATTCGAGCGATCCATCCATCATTCTTCCTCGCAACCAGCTCAAAGCTATCTTTCGCTCTTCCGATCGGTTCGGTCAGTTCTCTCTCTCTTTCTCTTCCCCCAACCCCAACCCCAAAAAAACAAAGGTATGGAGAAGAGTAGGTCCTTCCCCGAGTATTCGTACTCGTCCTCGTATTCCGGTGGGTTGGGCTTCGAGGGCCGCTCCAACTCCTACAGCTTCAACGGGCCCAACGGGAAGGACGACGGCTTCGCCAGCTCCAGCGATCCCGAGCTCAAACGCAAACGCCGGGTGGCGGCCTACAACGTCTTCACCACCGAGGCTAAGCTCAAGTCCTCCGTCAGGAACAGCGTCAAGTGGATCAAAACCAAGTTCACCAACATCCGCTACGGCCTCTGAATTACCCCGGCCCCTTAATCTCTCTCTTTCTCATGCTTTAAAACCTCTCTCTCTATATATATATATATATGGTGATTAGCTATAGGGTGATCGATCAAAGGGGTTTATGGGACATGAGGCTGGCTCCTGATTGAAGGGAATCAGGTGCTCGTCGGACATGGCTTGAATTAAATAATTGGATTAAGGTAACATATATGGAGATCTCGGATGACGGTGGCGGACATGGTGATGATAGAATTGTGTGTCTGAATCGAATGATATATGTTTCGATAGTTTGTAATATTGGAGGATCTTGCATGCATATGCCAAATGTGAAATTATATATCTGGATCAAAGGTTTTGGCTCTTTTTTCCTTTTTTTTAATTTTTTTTTTTACTTCTTTTTCCCGTTGAAGTTTCATGAACTAGACATCTAAGCACATATGGACTGCTCGATGTCTTAGCCCTCCTCCAAAATTCGCAAATTCCTCGTGGCCTTGATGAAGCTTAGATTGAATATATATATATATATATATATATATATATATAGCACCTAACTTCGTGCCACAGGTGGTATATGTGTGCTCTATGCATGAGATTTTAGACAAAAAAATGTAGCTATAACACCTTTTTTATGCAAGCCTTCCCCGGCTGGAAAAAAGCATCCATATCGAAATTAAAAATATAAGGATACCACGGGCTCTACAAGGTAAAAAGTGTAAACGGTACAAAACGATTTAAATCAAAATGTGTAAAGTAACAGGAAGACCTTAATTGGTTTGTTGGTAGATTTCTACCATTTATTTTCCAATAATATTGTTTTCGTTTTGTCTTGTTTTAAACCAATAATATATAAAAACGGTTTTGTTTTCTAGCGCATGCATCCTAAGATAGCGTTAATAATATAATGATATACTTTAAGGATGTATTTGGAGTACTGAAAAGTAGATATAGTTTTTATTTCATAAAGTTCAATTGCATTTATATTTTTCGTTTTCTAAAAAAATCAATTATAATTTGAAGATCAAGTTTTCAAGAAAGTGAATGCATGAATTTCTAATTCAAACCTCCAAAGTCCATAAATTTTTCTTACTTTGATATATATATTTTTTAGCAAAATGAAGGCTAGGCCTCCACGACTTCAATACCAACCTTTTTTAGCAGGGTCGAGAACACAAGGAATGCCAAAAACGCAAATAGAGAAAGAGTTCTTTCCTACTCTATCTCATAAGACCAATGAATATAACTTCTTCCATCTTTTAAAAATTACTTTTTTCCCTAAAGAATATATTAGCTTCAATTTTCTAAAATATCAACTTCATAAAGATATGCAAATTTAAATAAAATATTAATTATGTAACTATGAGTGTCCTGTACTCATCAAAAATAACCATCATCTTTCTGCTGCATTTGTGTAAAGTCAAACCTACTAATGTGAGCATCGATTTTTATAAAAATATATGCAGCACATAATAAATCTATGAGAGTGAGTATGTCTAATAGATTGCTATGAGTTTGACTTCTGAATATTTTTATGCTAAGGAATGACTTGGGATGTTTAACATTGTCATGGCAAACCCTTATATCACTGCATGCATGCCATAGTCATCTTTTCAAAACAGTTCAAAGTAATTATCTCTTTGATTAGTAACTCTAAATTGCCCAATTTTCATCCCGGACATCTATAGGATTTCTTTTCCTTGATGCTTTAATTAGCTGTAATCCACAGAATATCCCTATCAGAGAATATGCAAAAATCCTTCTGAATACATCATTTATCTGATTCTGCTTGCATTCCAGTTTAACGACAACCTCTAAACTCATAAGGAAATGAATAATGACAACTGGTCATCATATTAATTGCTATTAACCGAGTTTCTACGATTGAACAATGACACATAAGGGAGATTGCCTCACTGAAATGACACATAAGTAGCAAAACAAGAAAATTTTTTTTGCACCATTCTAATCAACAACATAAAGTTTAGCTGTAAGTTTTCCATCCAATCTGTGAAAATCTGAAATGGAGGCAGACCTCTTTCCTAAACCATATCTGCGCATGCCATCGATCCCTTCTTTGTTGCCTCCAGCATTTGCCTCCAAGGTTGGTGACGGAGGCAGGTTCTTGATATTCCTAGAGGCTGAAGGATGGCCCTCTGTTCTACGTGATTGTCCTTGGACTGAGCATGTCACTGGTGATGGGGATGCAGTTGGAGCCACAAAGACTTTGGGCTTTACACCAGAGGAAGTGTTTCCTGAACTGTAACCCAATTCTTGGCTATGTGTTGTCTGATGTGCAGCCTTCTCCTCCCATATTCAAAGATTATAATTATTTTTTGACAGTCATTCTCTTTGTAAACCCATAGACGTAGCAAGACAGTATGGAGGATTGAATATTGAGGGAATTCTCATCATCCTTTTGCAGAAAATTATATTAGACTAAGCTTAATGGAATGCTTAAATACAACCACAAAAATCACTTCTTTTTCAGAAGGCCTTTGTTCAGATTTCATAAACAATATAAAACACATCCTGAAGTACTATAAGAGGGAGATGCCCACACCATCTCTATAAACAAAAAGTAAACAATTGGTCATTCAAAATGTAGCACATGTACTCAGCATGCCATGCTTTCAATTTATCATTATTCTAATTCATTCACTTCCAGGAGGCTTTGATGGGATATGGTAAGATGGTATACTTAAAAACACGTCATATACTTCTTTTTTTTAAAAATATGATGGTTTTTTGCCACCTTAGCTTTGAATGTGAGACCTCTCACTTAAAGAGATGGATGCCAACCGAGCTACCGGTTGTTGTCAATGTATCATATAGAACCGTTTTAGGACAATGCCCATCTTTATTAGCGAACAAAAAGAAAGCATACTTAGGGCATTTCTGGGGTTTGGAAGATGAAGCACCCTAGTTCTCTCTCCTAGAACACAACTCATGTTGAATCACACACTAAAATGATAGTTCATTTAGAAGCCAAAACATAAAACACAATTCATCAACACGTGCACAAATTTGCAAACACATGCACATCATGGAAAGGATGAAACAGAATGGTACAAGCAGGAACTATAAAAATATGATATGGAACCCATAATTGAGCTCTACCTCTACTGCATGATTTTTAAGTTTCAGTTGAAACCCTCGAACGGAAACCAGAACTTTTTAATTTTGCAGGCAACTTATTCAAAAGTGAGGTCAATTTTGAAGTTTCCATCAAAACAGACCTAAGGCCACATGTAATGAATATATGGGCAATTTTTGTTTCAGTCATTAATTTATTTACAGTATTCTATTAACAGTAAACTTGGATTTTGCAAGTTTCCAGAAAAACTTGAAGAACTTTAATGTTTGGTTTGCAAGAAATTTTTTATGATAGTTCTCAGAGGGAAAGAAAATTGGGGTTAAGAAAACAAATCAGACCTCCTAAACAGTTGTTTTGCAAGACTTAATCTTGGATTTGTGACATTTGAGCTCAAAGTCTCTTTTGTAATAAGTCATATTTGAAATTTTTATAAGTCATATTTATTGCTTAGCTTCTTTTCATAAATTTTGTATATTAATAATATTTTTCTGTATATTTTTTTAATCGACAATGAAAAGTTTGAATTGGGCTTTTCAAACCTTGATTTTTGGGTTATTTTGCAACATTACACCTATTGTCATGGTCCATCTTGCCTTGGTAACGAAACTGTAAGTCAAATAGCAACCATCTTAGTTAAATGAAGAAACGTTCTCAATTTTCTAAAGAAAAAGATCAAGGGGTGTGCATGCAAATACCAATTTTCTAAAAACAATATGCAAAAAGGCAATTTTTCAATAATAGTTATGCAACATTCGTTTTTCAGAGAAAATCTTGTGGTTTTTTTTTTTTCGTTTTCTTTTTAAGAAAATATTAGAATCTAATCACTTTCATTCAGCAAATGAAAGAGAAAAACATATAAAAGATACAAAGAGGATTAATAAGAAGTACGAGGAAAATATAACATAGAATAATCAACAGACAAAACCAGAAGATCTGCAAATGTTTTAACAAAACAAAGAGAGGTAGCAAGTTTCTCAAAAGTCTAATAAGAGACCCACTTACGAGGAAATAAATACACCCCAAAACATTCACTTTATTCTGTTTTATACTTTTGAAGTCTCCTGTTTCTATAGAGATATTAACCAAAAAAATAAGGACATAAAAGTTATCCAACCAAAATGATATTATCTTCTAAAATATTGGTGTCCATCCAAGTTGACCAAAGTTCATTCATCTCTGCTGGTAGAGAATAGATATTGACAACATGGAGGAAGTGCAACCAAAGCAGATTTTTGAAAGCAGTGGATAAACATGGGTGATTGATACTTTCTTCTTCCTGCTCACAAAGAGCACAAGTGTCTGCTTCTGCCCAGTTTCTTTTCTTTAACTTCTCAGCAGTAAGAATTCTGTGCTTACATAAGAAGATATTGAAAAATATCACCTTCTCATGCATCAGAGTCTTCCAACTATTCTAAAGAAAGTAGAAAAGATACCTCAAAGTATTGCAGTGTTTATGAAAAATATGGATTTGTTACTTTTTCCTTTTCTACATCATCCTGTTTTAGATTGTAATCATGCAGGTCACGAATATATCCACTATAAAAGGATGTAAAAACTATTTTAATCTTGCTAATCAAACACAGTTACATGCTGAATCATCAATTATATACTATTCAATCGACATACAATTTTGAGTACAAACTATTAACTTGTTTGTTGAATTATATTCTCTGTCTTGGATTTTTATTTTATATTTAATTATCTCTGGCAAAAATTTCAGGAGTTATACCAAAATAAGCACAGCCAAAACTGATGCAAATCTAATTTTGGAAACCCTGCTCCATTGCTTCTGTTCACTAAACCATTTTGAACTGTCAAAAATGTAAAATTCACTGGTCCCTCAACTAGATTTCGTTCCCAGTCCCACTCTGATCTCAATCCTGGACTACTGAATATTAAAATAAGGAATGCCCTAACCAAATAAATAAGAAATGAGCAGTCGACAGGACAAATAAATAAATAAATAAGTAAATAAAAGCATGGTCAGATTATTCAATCACTGCATTCCTTTTATTCTTTTTATTTGTTTCCTTAACAAGGTTTTTTTCTATTGTTTTTTTAATTGATACTACAGGAAATCTTGCTGATTTCTGCTGGACTTCCAGCACACTGGAGTGGTAGGTTTAGACCTTTGAGGCCTCTTATATCCTTTTTACAACCTGTAACTCATTGAGCATAAGTTTGTACCAAAAAAGACTCAAATGTGCTATAAGTGAACATGACCGATAATATGGCTAAATTCTTAATAGTTAATACGGCATAGAATATAAGGGCCTGCTTGTGAGCCATAAGCTCAAGATTTTGAGCTAGGAGAAGTGTAAAATATTCATTGTTTATCGAATCAAAAATAAAACTACTGACTAAAAAGCAAAACGAAAATGCAAACTAAATTAACTTACCAACAAGCACAAATTGGTCTTAGAAAAGAATTATACCTCTTTGGAAGATCCAGGATCAGCTTTTGTTTTGATAATAGTTTGTTCCATATTTTTTTGGTTGTCTTTTTGTGTGCGAGACCAATGCTTCACTTTGGAAACTTTGTGCCTATAAGAAGGATAACTATGTTTATCAAACACACACACATACTTGGCCAAAAAACAAAATTAAGGTTTTTGTCACATATAGAAGTAAATACTCAAAATTGAAGCAGTAATGATAATGTATAATTTTTACTGGACAGACTGTATGCAACTAATCATATGCACAACTAACATGGACCAGGCTAAGTGACAAGTTAATGCAGCTGATACCATTGTCTACAAGCAAAATTTTTATGTTGAAAAAAAAACTTTGTGATACCTAAAATTCCTATTTTATGAAATTGGCTATTAACTCTGTTGTTTAAAATGAACAGCAATCTGGGACCTTCTGGAATGTTAGCAGTAGGGAACCGTAATCCTATGACGAAGATTCTACAGATGAGAATAAAATCTGAAGGCAAAGTATGAGAGTTTTTTTTTTTTTTTGGTGGGGGGAAGGGTTCCAGAGGATCACTTGATGGAAAAATTGATAGAGTAGGAGACACTACTTCAGAGAGTCGTGGAATTAATGGATGCAATTGAAACTAAGAACAATCTGAAATATAGACAAGCGTCTGCTTATTGAATAGATCAGAATGTCAAGCACTAAAATGTAGCAACAGCATAAGATGAGCACAACTTTGATCAGGATACTAGATAGATGGTAGAGTTCTTTTTATAATACTAAAGAATGAGCATTATAAAAATAAAAAATATTTTTAAAAAAACCCAATATGAAGGAAAAGTATAAAGGATTTTGGCACTATATATCTTCTTTCAAAGGAGCATATTCCATCCTAGATACACATGCATATATATCAAGTAGATAACTTTTTGTTTTTTTTGCTAAGGTGGAGCTTCATCATAGCGATTGTAATACCCAGCTCATTCGAAAATTGAGAGAAGACTCCCAACGAGAGTCTTCTTTCCCGAGTAGACTCCTGATCAGAGTCTCAAAATGGAGGCTGTAAGGGTGTCTAAGTCCTCCCTTCTGCCCTATTTAAAACCCTTGAGTGTCCCTTTGTGAGGACCGGTTCTTTTGGGCTGGATTTGGGCTGAAGTCGGCAGCATGTGAGGACCGGTTCTTTTGGGCTGGATTTGGGCTGAAGTCGGCAGCCCTTGCCGACTTCAGTTCAAAATCCCTATGGTTCGGAAGGTCGGATTCTCCGGCGAAAAATCCGGACAAATCCGCCGCCGCCGCCGGAGAGGGGGGGGAGATAAGGTTTCTCCTCGGGTTTAAGGCTCTGGGGATTACCTGGATTACCTCTGTTGATCGGAGAGCTTCTTCCTGTGGTGGAGCGACGACGGTTCCTCGAGTGCCCTGCCCTCGCCGGAACGCCCTTCGCCGGAGGTCGTGGGATCGGAGACGCCTCTCGCCGGTAAGTCCTCTCTCTCCCTGGTATGGGCGTTGAGGGCTTGTGCGGCTCGACGGAGGGGAGAATCCGGTTGATTTTCCTCTCCGTTGAAGCCTTGGGCGGTGGCCGGCAGTGAGGAAGCCGCCGCCGGACTCCTCTTCCTTCTCCGGCGTGGTCGTCGTGGCGGTCGGACGGGAGGATCGCCGTCGATCCTCCCTGCTTCTCTCGTGAGGTCGGGCGAATGCCTGGTCGAAGGGGGACGGGGGGCTCGTTTTTTATCAGGCTTGGCTGGGCCAAGCCTGTTTTGGGCCGGGCTTGGCTGGGCCGGGCCGGGCCGGGCCGGGCTTGGCTGGGCCGGGCCGGGCCGGGCTGGGCTGGGCTTGGCTGGGCCGGGTCTCGTTGGGCCAGACTTGGTTGAGCCATGCCTTGTTGGACTAGGTCTATTTCTTGGTTAGACCGGTCCAGTAAAAACCCCATTGGAAAATAAATAAATAAATAAATAATAATAATAATGATTATATTAATAATATTAAATAAAGGGGAAGAAGGGGAAAAGATCTGTTGGACAAGGTTGTTCCAAGAAAATTTAATTTTTATATAATTTCTTTTTAATTTGTGATTCAGGATCGTCGTTGTCTCTGGAAGATCGGATCTGGGGAATTGAACTGCACGTTGTTGGTGGATGCTCTTGAGTAAGTTATCTTGACCTCTGATATGTATGCCAATATATATATATTTATAACTTAGTAGATATATGTAATATATCTGCATTTGATTGCATTAGATTGCGTGCATCATGCTGGTGTGGGTGCTGTGTTGGCGTGAGTACATTGTATTGGTGTGGGTACATTATGGGATTGCATTGGATTGCATGCATCATGCTGGTGTGGATGCTGTGTTGGCGTGAGTACATTGTGTTGGTGTGGGTACATTATGGGATTGCATTGGATTGCGTGCATCGTGTTGATGTGGATGCATTGCGTTGGTGTGAGTGCATTGTGACGGTGTGTGTGCTCTCTAGTCTGACTATGATTAACGAGAACCTAGTCTCCTTTTGGGCCTCCAGCAGGGCTATTGCTGGCACATGACCGTTGAGCGGTATGTGACACAGGAGCTAGTTGCCTTATTTTAGCCATGCGTGGCAGGCACATGCAGAGGATGCATGTTTCTCGTATGATACTCAGAGCTAGTTTTCCTTTTGGGCCTCCAGCAGGGCTATTGCTGGCACATGACTGTTGAGCGGTATGTGACACAGGATCTAGTCTCTTTCGGGGAGAGCCATGGGCCGATCGTGGCCATAGTCTGAGAGACTAGGAGAGTTAAGTAAATGGTTGGCCATCCATAGTCGTGTCGTGTCTGTGTCGGTCGCATTAAGTGTACGTATTTGCATCAGGTCATGGGTTATTATTATTATATTGCTGGACATCTTGTTGCATGATGTATTATGCTTGTTGTTATTAGATGCATATTGGTGTATATATATTGAAGGTGTTGATAACTTACTGAGCCTGTGTAGCTCACCCATGTTTTCTTATATTTTTGTTTCAGATATCGAAGATCATTTGGGTTTTGGAACCAGTCAGTGAGGAGCTAGGATTTAGGTGTTAATCCCTGAGTTTATATTTTATCTGTATTTTATATTCTGTTAATCTTTATGGAAAGTTGTTCCTTACTATTGTTTGGTTGTAGATTTGAAAGTTAGGCCTGGCATGATCTCTAGAAGATATCTAGGATTGTGCGGCCGGTCACGTAGCCGATCCTTGATATGGATTCGGGGCGTGACACCCTTCCAAACCCCACACCGGATTTCGAAGGATTGAGGCAGAAAACCCCCATCCTTTCACTTGACGGTTTCTGCCACCACCACAGCCAAGCACCGTTGGAAAACCAGGTATGAGGCTGAGAACCCCTAGTGAGTTTCTTTTTCCATCATTCTCGGCCCATGGAAGCCTTATTTTTGACCAGCGATCGTCGGATTAATCATAGAAGACGATCCCCTGTTTTGGTTTTTCTTTTCCTTCCTTCTAGCACCGTCTATAGCTGTCAACCACTAGACCATGGCCATGGCCGCGCCGCCATGGACCACAGCCTCGGCCACCCTCCTCCAGACAAGAACCCCCCAGGTCTTGGGGGAATGAACGGGGAGCACAAGACCCTTGTTCGGGCCGAGCAGAAGAAGAGGAAAGAAGAAAAGAAAAAAAAAGAGAAGAAAAAGGAAAGAAAAAGAAAAGAGAAAAGGAAGAAAAAGAAAAAGAAAAAGGAAGAAAAAAAGAAAAGAAAAGGAAAAAGGAAAAAATAAATTCTCCTTCTCCTCTTCCTTCTCTCTAGTTTTTCTTTCCACATTCTCTCTCTAATTTCTCTCTACTTTCTCTCTATAATTTTCTCTCCAAAAATCTCTCTCCTAGGAATTGGGAAAGTTGTATAGTTAAGGCTAGGGATTAGTGGGTAGATCGCCGATCAAACCTGGATAGAAGGTTTTAAATCTATAATTACCATGCCATGGAATTGGTTATTGATATTAAGATTATTATTATAGAAGAATAATTTTTCAGGCAGAAGAACGTCAGGAGAGGCCCTTAGCACTTAGGTTAAGATCTGGGTACAGATTAATATATGGCGTGTTAAGTCTGTCACCAGTAAAGATAAGGATTTCTGGACACGATCACCAGTTTATAAATATATTTTACATGAAATAATTTTGATCCTTGAACATGAGCATTGGCATGAATTATATTTATATATTATATATTTCGATTTCACATGATGGACATTTGTGATTGTCCAATTATTATTTATATTTTTCGTATCATATATTCCTATCAAACATGATTATTTTTGGATGATTCGGAATTGTGATACCGGTTATTAAAAATCTTGAAAAGAAAATGATTTGACAACATGTTTGAGATTTAATAAAATGATAATCAAGAAGAAGGGGTATTTGGACTAGCCATGCCACGGGCAGGACCATGTTACTAAGATTGCCCGTCATAAGCTTAATTGAGAAAGTTGTAAAGTTAGGACTAGGGATTAGTGGGTAGATCATTGATCAAACCTGGACAGAAAGTTTTAAATCTATAATTATTATGCCATGGAATTGGTTATTGATATTAAGATTATTATTATAGAAGAATAATTTTTCAGGCAGGAGAACGTCAGGAGATCCCCTTAGCACCTAGGTTAGGATCTAGGTACATATTAATATATGGCGTGTTAAGTCTGTCACCAGTAAAGATAAGAATTTCTGGATATGATCACTAGTTTATAAATATATTTTACATGAAATAATTTTGATCCTTGAACATGAGCACTGGCATGCATGATATTTATATATTATATATTTTGATTTCGCATGATGGACATTTGTGATTGTCCGATTATTATTTATATTTTTCGTATGATATATTTCTATCAAACATGATTATTTTTGGATGATTCGGAATTGTGATACCGGTTATTAAAAATCTTGAAAAGAAAATGATTTGGCAACATGTTTGAGATTTAATAAAGTGATAATCAAGAAGAAGGGGTATTTGGACTAGCCATGCCATGGACAGGACCATGGTTACTGAGATTGCCAGTCACAAGCTAAAGTATCATAATGAGATTACTAGTCATAGGCTGAAGTTGATAATAAGATGCCAATCACAGGCTGAAGTGTGACACTGAACTGAAGCATGACCATGATTAGTCCAAAATCCTAAAGAAGACTGATGATTAAACTAAAACATAAAAATGAAACATAACTTGTCACATATGACGGTTGGATTATTTTGATTGCATGATATGATGTTTTATGATCTCTTGTTCTACTATTATTTCTTTGTTATTTTTAAATCATATTATTATTGGTGTGACTATATAAAATTTTTTATTGGACTATAAAGCTCACCTACCATTACTCTTTTTCTTTCAGAGTCGCATGATGCATAGCATGGGTTGGGTCAAACATGAGATTCGACTACAATATTTATTAAATTGATTAATTAGTTATGTGTGATACCAATGTAATTAAACAAGTTGATCATTTGGTTACTAAAAACTTATTTGATGGTACGTGGTTAATTTCAATTTCTGAAGATGATGAGATTTTTATGTATTTTAAGCCTAGCACGATCTCTAGGGCAATGCCCTAGGGTTTATGCGGCCGGTTGTGTGGCCGACCCAAGTGATGAGTTTAGGGAGTGACAAAGTGGTATCAAAGCCTAGGTTATAGGATCCTAGGTTGTAAGTTCAAAGAGAGTGTGGGTCGATCATTAGATTCAGATAGGATAACATAATATATTTATGTAAACTCAGGTGATACATGGATGCTAACAATGATCGGTATAGGATCTCATGGCGCGTAGAGGCAAGTGTGGACATGCTAGGAGGCTTACACGATTTGCGGATGGCTCAAATGCTTGGAAGCCCTTGAATCAGCAAGAAGATGCTAGACATTACCAGATAGTCGTATGCACCGACAAGGACAACTACATAATCTTGTGGATAATACTTCGGAGACTGGGATGATAAAAATGGAAACCTCGGATGGACCGGAAGTTTAACCTAGAGAACAAGTTGGCCTCTCCCAGCTTATGCAATTACTGGTGCAATAACAAGCCACTGCTAGGACTGATGTGATAAAAATAGTAGAGGTGCAACAACAGCAACAATAACTCATGCAATAGCAATAATAGTTTATGCAACATTATTACAACAACAACAGTAACAAGGAACTTCTCAGCGACGGTAGGGAGTCGGGACCCAGTAAGAGCAATAAATAACCTTGATAGATTTCAAGAAGTATGCTCCACTGGTATTCAAGAAAACTTCTGATCAAATGGAGGCCGAGGGTTAGTTGAAGGCAATAGAGAAAGTGTTCCGGGCCTAAGATTTCCAATAGAGAAAAAAGTTAATTTTGCCACTTTTATGCTATAAGATGAGGCAACAGATTTGTGGGACATGGAACTCAGAAAATTGGAACCAAATAATGTACCTTTTACTTGGAAAGACTTTAGAAGAATCTTTTATGAGAGGTACTTTTCTCAGAGTATCCAATTTCAAAAATTTTGAGAGTTTGATCGCTTGGAGCGAAGTAGTATGATGGTTATCTAATATCCACAAAGTTTGAAGAATTGTTCAGATATGCTCTGACACTGATAGCAGACGAGGGGTTCCGGATTAGAAAATTTGAAAATGGACTTAAAGGTCGGATCCAACAATAGGTAACTGCTTTTGAGCTACCCATGTATAAGGAGGTCATCAATAAAGCATTGGTGATAGAAAGAGGTTTAGACATCGTCCAAGTAGAAAGGAAAAAAGTTTTGAAAAAGAGGTCCAGATCGGAAGAACATCAAGATCAATATAATAAGAACACCAGTGCAAAGGCTTAGAAGTTTGACAATGTCACTCTAAATGATAAAGTTTAACAAAAAGATAATATCAAGTGTTATAAGTGTGGTAGCCCTCACTATTAGCGAAACTGCATATGGTTAGGAGGAAAATATTACAGTTGCAGCAAGGAGGGTCACAAGGCTATTATGTGTCACAATGGAAAAGAATCACAGCACCAAGTACTTCAAACTTCTAAAGGAACCCCAGCCAACCGAGCACCTCAAGATGGACATCAACAAGGAGGGGGACAACAAAAGCCAAGAATCTAAGGATGGGTATATGCACTCACACAGTAGGATGCCAATGCTTTTAATTCAGTGGTGACAGGTATGATTAGTTTATCATCCAAAAGTGTTTATGTTCTATATGATGATGGTGCGACTCATTCTTTTATATCAGCTTGTCTGAATAGAAAAAATAATAAGTTATCTCCTGAATACTTAGAAACCGATCTTTGTATCTCCACACCAAGTGGAGATGTCATCCTAGTTAACTTAATCTGCAAGGATTGTAAATTGAGTATTAAAGATGGAGAGATGAAAGCAGATTTGATAATCTTAAAGATGGACTTTGACGTAATCCTCAAGATGGATTAGTTAGCGGCATATCATACTTCCATTGACTGCTCTGAGAAAATAGTGAAGTTCTGGGTCCCTGGCCAGCTAAAGTTTAACTTTGTGGGTAGCAAGTTACCCTCTCATCAAATGGTGATTTCAGCCATTCATACCAAGCGACTGCTTAAAAAGGGCTATGAAGGGTTTCTAGCCATAGTAATAGACACACAACAAAAAAGCTCAAATTAGAGAACATTCCTGTTGTGAAAGATTTTCTGGAGATTTTTTCAAATGACTTGCTACATTTACCTCCTGACAAAGAGATCGAGTTCTTCATTGAACTCATACCTGGTAATAGGCCTATCTTTTAAAGCTCCGTATATGATGGCTCCAGCTGAATTGAAAGAACTCAAGGAGTAATTGCAAGAGTTGCTAGATAAAGGACTTATCTAACCTAGCGTATCTTCCTGGGATGCTCTGGTATTATTTGTGAAGAAGGATGGTAGCTTTCGGCTTTGTATAGATCGGAAGTTAAAAAAGATAACGGTATGAAATAAATATCCCTTACAAGGATTGATGACCTGTTTGATCAACTACAAGGGATATAAGTATTTTCAAAAATTGATCTTCATTCTAGCTACCATCAATTAAAGATAAGGATTAAGGATATGCCTAAGACAACCTTTAAAACCAAATATGGAAATTATGAGTTCCTAGTCATGCCCTTTAGTTTGATAAATGCACTTGCAACTTTTATGGATCTCATGAATTGGGTGTTTAAACCCTATCTGGATCAGTTTGTAATGGTGTTCATCGATGACATACTGATTTATTCAAGGAGCCTACAAGCGCATGAAGAACATCTAATAATAGTATTACAAATATTCAAGAAAAAAAAGTTATACGTCAAGCTACAAAAGTGTGAGTTATGGTTAGACAATATCTTTTTTCTCGGGCATATCATCATTAAGGAGTCTCTATTAATCCGAAGAAAGTTGAGGTAGTGGTAAATTAGGAAAGACCTACTAATGTATCTGAAGTTTGCAGTTTCCTAGAAATGGCAGGATATTATTAAAGATTCGTGGAATGATTTTGTTATTGTTGTGCCTCAAACCTGCTTGACCCAAAAGCAAGTGAAATTTGAATAGAGAAGTGAATATAAGCAAAATTCTCAAGAATTAAAAAATTAATTGGTGATAGCTCTAGTGCTAACTGGTCCTATTGGAACATGAGATCTCACCATATATAGTGATGCATCTCGTAAGAGTCATGGTTGTCCTAATGCAAAATGAAAAAATGGTAGCTTATACCTCTAGACAGTTGAAGCCGTATAAATCAAACCATCATACACGTGATTTGGAACTAGCAGTTGTGATTTTTGCTATAATAAAATATGGAGGCATTACCTGTATGGTGGGTACTGTGAGATTTATAGAGATTATAAAAGCTTAAAATACATATTTACTTGGAAGAAGCTAAACTTGAGACAAAAAAAGATGGTTGGAGTTACTAAAGGATTATGACCTGACCTTCAATTATCATCCAGGAAAAACAAATGCTATAGCCGATGCTTTAAGTAAAAAATTTTCAAGTACGTTAGCAGCTTTAATTACTAATCAAAAGTCTATTGTGTTGGATTCGAAGAGTTCCAAGATTGAGGTATGACAACATGATCCTGAAATTCAACTAGCTAATCTTACGGTATAGCCTATCCTGATGGAAAGAATTAAATCAGCTTAAAAAGAGGATCTAGAACTACAAAAGATTAGAAAAATAGTAGTTTGGTGCATAATCTGAATTCTATATACATGTTGATGATACTTTAAGATTTGATAGTAGATTGTGTTTCTAAGATTCAAGAATTAAAGAATGAGATTTTAGAAAAGGCTCACAAATCGACTTATACGATGCATCCAAGAGGCACCAAGATGTACCGAGATTTAAAAAAAAACTTTTGCTAGTCGAGTATGAAAAATGATATAGCACAGTATGTAGCTCATGCCTAGTATGTCAACAGATAAAAGCCAAGCATCAAGACCTGCTAGACCATTGCAATCCCTCATGATCCCTTAATGAAAATAGAAAAATATTACTATGGACTTTGTGACAGGTTTGCCCAAAACCCCTACAAGTAATAATGTAGTGTAGGTGATTGTAGATCGATTGACAAAATCAGCTCATTTCTTACCCTTTCAAGTTGGCCTCCCTTTAAAAAGATTAGCAAATTTGTATATAGAGTAGATTATGCCATTGCATGGAATTCTGATTACTATTGTATTAGATCGGGATAGTAGATTTGTTCTACAATTTTGGAAGTCTTCACAATATTCTGGATACCAAATTGAATTTTAGTATAGCCTTCCACCATCAAAACGATGGACAATCAGAACAAATTATCCAAATTCTAGAAGATATGCTGAGAGCTTGTATTATGGACTTGGATGGCGCCTGGGATAGCCATTTGTTATTGATAGAGTTTGTTTATAACAATAGTTACCAGACAAGCATCCAGATAGCACCTTTTAAAGCATTGTATGGCAGAAAGTGTAAATTTCATATTTGTTGGGACGATGTAAAAGAAAGAAAATATTGGATCCAGAGATAGTGCAGCAAACTTTGGATAAGGCACAAATGATTAGGGAACGCTTCGTACAACTAGAGCAGACTAAAGAACTATGCTGACAAGAAAAGAAGAGTTGAAATTTCAAGTAGGCGATCAAGTTTTCTTGAAAATTTCTTCCACTAAAGGTGTGATGTGGTTTGGAATGCATGGTAAATTGAGCCTGATATATGTGGATCCATTTGAGATTTTGGACAAGACTGAAAAAGTGGCCTGCCGATTAGCGCTACCATCAACTTTATCATGTATGCATATTATATTTCATGTATCGATCCTACAAAAGTATATTCCAGACTCGAGTCATGCAGTAGAGTATGAGCCATTGCATCTTCATGAAGATTAACCTATAAGGAGGTTCCCATATGGATTGTCACAAGGAGAATCAAGTATTACGGCATCGAACAATATCGTACGTGAAGGTATAATGAAGCAACCACAGCGAGAGAGAGGCTACCTAGAAACTTGAAATAGAAATGAGAGACAAGCATCCACAACTCTTTGAACTTTAGGTATGTTAATTTCAAGATAAAATTATTTTAACGGGGGGAATATAATACCCGGCTCATTCGAAAATAGAGAGAAGACTCCCAATGGGAGTCTTCTTCCCTGAGTAGACTCCTGATCGGAGTCTCAAAATGAAGGTCGGGAGGGAGTCTAAATCCTCCCTTCTGCCTTATTTAAAATCCTTGAGTGTTCCTTTTAAAACCTCACTAGATTTCGAAGGATTGAGGCAGAAAACCCCCACCCTTTCTTTTAAGGGTTTTCACCACCACCACAGTCGAGCACCGCTAGAAAACCAGGTATGAGGCCGAGAATCCTAATGAGTTTCTTTCCTCATCATCCTCGACCCTTAGAAGCTTTATTTTTTACTGGTGATCATTAGAAGCTTTATTTTTTACTGGTGATCATCAAATTAATCATAGAAGACCGATCCCTTATTTTGGTTTTTCTTTCCCTTCCTTCGGCACCTTCCATAGCCATTGACTACCGGATCATGGCCGTGGCCATGCCATCATATACCGCAGCCCCGGCCACCCTCCTCCGGGCAAGAACCCTCCAGGTCTTAGGAGAATGAATGAGGAGCACAGGTCCCCTATTTGGGCAGAGTGAAAGAAGAAGAGGGAAGAAGAAAAGAAAGGAAAAAAAAGAGAAGAAAAAGAAAAGAAAAAGAAAAAGAGAAAAGGAAGAAAAAAAGGAAAAAAGAAGAAAAAAAGGAAAAAGAAAAGAAAAGAAAAAAAGGAAAAAATAAATTCTCCCTCTCCTCTTCCTTCTCTCAAGTTTCTCTCTCTATAATTCTATCTCTAAAAATTTTTCTTTCCCAGGGATTGAGAAAGTTGTAAAGTTAGGGCTGAGGATCAGTATGTGGATCGCTGATGAAACCTGGGTAGAAGGTTCTAAATCTATAATACTATGCCATGGAATTGGTATTGATATTAAGGTTATTATTGTAGAAGAACAATTTTTCGGACAGGAAAATGTCAGGAGAGCCACTTAGCACCTAGTTCAGGATCCGGGTACAGTTTAATATCTGGCATGTTAAATCTATCACGAGTAAAGGTAAGGATTTCTGGACACGATCATCAGTTTATAAATATATTTTACATTGCATGATTTTGATCCTTGGATATGAGTACTGGCATGCATAATTGTTTATGTATTATATATTTCGATTTCGCATAATGGACATTTGTGATTGTCGATATTATTATTTATATTTTTTGTATGATATGTTCCTATCAAACATGATTATTTTTGGATGATTTGAAATTGTGATACCGGTTATTGAAAATCTTGAAAAGAACATGATTTGATAACATGTTTGAGATTTGATAAAGTGATAATCAAGAAGAATGAATGTTTGGACTAGTCACGCTACAGGCAGGACCGTGGTTTCTAAGATTGCCAATCATAGGCTGAAGTATAACAATGAGATTGCCAGTCATAAGCTAAAGTATGATACTGAGATTGCCAATCATTGGCTGAAGCATGAACGTGATTAGTCCAAAATCCTAAAGAAGACTGATGATTAAACTGAAATATAAAAATGGAACATGGTTTTGTCACATGTGATGATTGGATTGTTTTGATTATATGACATAATATTTTATGATCCCTTGTTTTACTATTATTTTCTTGTTATTTTCAAACCGTATTATTATTGGTATGACTATATAAAAAATCTTTATTGGGCTATAAAGCTCACCTCCACTTTTCTTTTTCTTTCAAAGTTATAGGATGCGTAGCGTAGGTTGGGTCGAGCATGAGATTTAAGAACAAGATTTATTAAATTAATTAGTTAGTTCTATTTCTGATACCAATATAATCAAACAAGTTGATCATTTGGTTACTATGAATTTATTTGATGGTATGTGGTTACTTAATTTCAATTTCTGGAAATGATGAGATTCTTATGTATTTTAGGCCTAGCATGATTTCTAGGACGATGCCTTAGAATTTGTGCGGTAGGTTACGTGGCTGACTTAAATGTTGGGTTCGAGGTGCGACAGTAATAATTTCCTTCACAACTAAGACAGGATGTATAAATGCTCTGTTTAAACCTAACACACCTTAATAGATAATACATATTATGAAAACTTCTAGATAATTGCCACAAAGTAGAATAAGGACTTTTAAATATAATTATAATAGTACCTTATTAAGGAATATTGACTTAACTATTAAAGAGTAAATGTGAAACTTACTTTCGCTTGTCGGATGGTTGAGCTGGTTCATCATTTTCTTCCTTATAAATTACAGGGAGGCTTGAAAGGTCACAAGCCAATGGGCTTGAGGTAAAGAACTGCAATTACAACAAAAAAGGAAAAAAAAAACATCATACCACAAGAAAAAAAATCAAGATTATCAAATAACAATTAGATGTGCATACTTCTACATGGGTTCATTATTAATGCTCAAACCTAAATACATGTGAGACATAGATATGAATCCATTACTAAAAATTGTAACAAGTGTATGGGAATGTGTTTCTCTAAAATGGACACCAGCCAGGACAGCAATGTAACATAGGCAAAAGTGTTTGAATCAATGAGATGAGTCAAACTTATGGTCTATATGTTTTAAAATTTATTACTTTTATCTACCATAAATCAATCAGAAATAATTTTCAAATATATCTAATGATGGGCAAAGCCTTATATTGTCAACATGCTTGACATACTTGTATGCACCAACACCTGGAAATGTACAGAAAGATACACTTTGCTGTGCCATGGTGAGAACGGCCAAAATCAGCCTAGTACACAAAACATCAGGCTTTCTTTGAAATACTAAGCACAGTAATCAGAGAAACACAAGTAGCCATATGCTAATAAAACATAATATATATTAAAAATCAATTTGTTTATATGGTTCCATTATACTTAAATAACTGGGGTATGATTGGATATGGCATTTAATTGCTCAGAAAATGTTTAGCAAACAGTCAATTCAATGAGAAATGTACAACAGCGACACCATCAAAAAAGACAAGCTTGCAAAGTAATTGATGATAAAAGTATAATAGTTTATGTACTCATACTTATCCATGCAGTTTTACAGTATAATATATAAGAAAACAGGTGAGTTTGAGAATTATGCTTTTTAATTTACCTCACTTTGCAAAGCAGAAGCTGCAGTACCACGATACGAGGGTTCCAGTGAAAGAAGTATGGTCAACAAACCCAAGGCAGAAGAAGGGAAATCTTTAAAAGTTTCCAAGATACTCGGTTTGTAAGGTTGTGGAGGACGGAAGCTAGTACACAACTTCAGCTTTCTCCAGTAGTCCTCTGGTGGGGTTCCACAGAGCCTAAATATCCTATGGAGTTGCTCAACCTGAATGTGGTAAAATATTGATCAAGAGAAATTCTTTAATACTTGACCATCATACCAATTCATGGTATATAACAAAGACTTGACAATATTTTCTCAGACATGGTATTCGGAGCTCCTAATTTGTTCATGAATACTATTACATTGTAAGTTCCATGAATATAGAAGAATAAGGTATTGATGCAAATTCCAAGCAGAAAAGTCGCTATAACCTACAAATATATCTTGAATGTCTCTCAGTACTTCCCTGATAAATAACATTATGCCAACAAAAAAAGCCAAAATATATAACGTTGTTAATACAAAGAATGTTGGCATTTTCTCAATGCTTATATGTAGTATAACTTACTAATCAAAATATCCCCTCACTGAGGTGCTTTGATATGCTATTCCAAGACTTTTGTTCTACAATATCCCAAATCATATTAAAAAAGAATGGCATGAATATCCATTAAGAGACAAAATAAAAAAACAAAGCCCACTCCATATATCACCATTTCCTACACAAAACATGGCTTGTATAACAAGTGATGAGCTAATAAGCACCCCTTAATCAGCATAAACTGGAGGGAAGTTCGGGTCGAAAATGGTGAGTGCAAGAATTTGAATCTTATTTTTAATTACCCCATACATTCATTCAAAACCTAGGTGACTCTAGTCCTTAGGTCCAAACAAATTAGCACGAATCTAATTTTATCATCTTTACTTGTTGAAGCATTTGCATTTTAAAACGATCAAAAACTCTGGTAACATCTACCCACATTTGTAAAGTTGTCTTAATCCCAATCACATTCTATTCATCATTCAATCCAGACACCTTCTGCCAATCTCCTAATTATCATCTTCCACAATCACACTTCTCATCTCACAAAACAGAACAAAACCCAATTAGTGACTTTCAAAAAACTGATTGTGAAAGCACCTAGTGCCTCGGCCAAGCAAACAATGTAACATTGACATGATAAATCCCTTTATTGAGGTTCAAACCTCTCCCTCGAGCATAAGGTAAAGTTTTTCACACAAAAAATTGCAAAGGCTTTCAATAATGGATAATAAGGTAATCACGTGATTGTTTGGATCATAAATTGTGGAGAAACATTCATAAATTTAATCCCATGCAAATACTTTAGACAATGTTAGCTGTGGTTATGAGAATCAGAGGAACGAAAAATGCTAAGAACAAAAACCACATGAACAAAAATTATTAACATTCCGCGCGAACAAGCTTTTGTTGCTTGTGCCTTGTTGTCAAGTACTTTCATTAAAGAAAATGATTTATCAACACAAGTAATTAATAAGGCTAGATAGTTTCTCACCTCAGTCCTACCAGGCAAAATTGGCCTCCCAGCAAACATCTCAGCAAGAATGCAACCTACACTCCAGAGATCAATACCAATGCCATAATCCCTAGCGCCCAAAAGCAGTTCTGGTGCCCTATACCAGAGTGTCACTACTCTGCTTGTAAGTGGCTGTTTGTTGTTTGGACTGAAATAGTTTGCAAGGCCAAAGTCAGCAATTTTCAGCATTCCATTCCTGTCTATTAACAAGTTGGAACCCTTAATATCTCGGTGTAGAATTCCCCTCTCATGGCAGTGTAGTAGTCCGGACAACAACTGCTGCATGTAGCACTTAACCTGCAAAAGAAATGACCAAGTATATAAGAGCAACCCATCACTTGCCTTGGATTTAAAACTTTAATTCATCTGAAGGGGAAGTGACCAAGCAATAAATGCAACCATTGTCATAAAATGCAATTCCAGGATAAAATTTGCAACATGCAATTTTTTTTAAAGGGAAATGCAAGATGCTAAGAAGAAAAAGCTTGGCAATGTGAGATAGAAAATGACATTAAAAAAAAAATCCAAAATTATGAGGAAATCCCAACAATAAAGACGTACCAATCTTCAGAAAAGATACTCTACAATGCAAGTTCAGGATTAATTTCACAAGAAAAGATAAAAGGAAACAATAAGAGAAAAATAAGTTTTGAAGGAGAAGATACTCAGAAAGGCAATATCTTCCTAGTTAATAGACAAAAATCCAACAAAAAAATCACTTGAATTTCTAAAGAACGAGCTAAAAGATACAAGTTCAGGAATAATTTTGCAGGAAAAATTGGGGAAAAAAAGATAAGAACACAAGATTGATTGAAAAGAGTTAAGTATATCAAAGACACAAAAGGGCAAACTCCATTAAAGTTTTTGAGAAAACATAAAGCAAATCTCCTAGTAAGATTAAGAAAATTAAAAATTTACTTTTAACTGGGATAACGTAAGAACCTGTGGTTCGGTGAGCCTCCCACCCGGGCGAGAGATAACCCTTGCCAAGTCAGACTGCATAAAGTCAAAGACCAAGTAAAGGCTATACTGCATTCTCGAAGTAGCCAGCCCTTCAAGCTTGATGACATTGGGATGATCCAGCTTTTGCAATATCATAATTTCTCTTGCCATAAATCTCACGCTCTCAGATTCTGATGTATCAAAACGAACCTTTTTCAGGGCGACAATCTTTCCAGTATCACGGTCTCGAGCTTTGTACACGTTGCTATAGGTCCCCTGTCCTATCTAAACCAGCAAGAGTAGCATTTTAGTTTAGACAAGCAGCATCTAAATAAGCAAATGTGCAAAGAAGTCCATCAAAAAACAATAACAACAACAGATGGCGCTTGTATTTGTCTTTGAATTTTTTTTTTTTTAAAAAAAGGTATGAAATGATACATATATCAACAATTGTTATTCTTATGCAGCCAAGGTCTCTATATTAATAAAGTGAAGGTGTTTTACAGAGAGACACGAAAAGAGGAAATCAATATTAAATTGACGCCATTTACTTGAGAGTATGGACAGAAAACACCGTGGTATGAAGAGCAAATATGTTTCGCAACGAAAAGAGAAGGTAGATATGTATGATAATTGAAATCTTAGACACAAGTTGCAATAATAGTCGCCCATGGAAGAATTTTGATTCATCATTAATAAAACCTTCAACAAAAATGAATCATGAGGACTGGTTCCACGACCCAACAGGAACAAGGCCCAAAAATCTAAGATGTCTGGGATGTAGGGACATCAGGACATAACCCTCCCTATGAAGTTTCTTTCTTCTTTTTTTTTTTCTTTTTTTTTAATAACTGTCACGAGAACAATGCCAAAATTTTTTAGGACAACTATATGAATCACTCCATATCAAAGAAGTTAGTCCGCCGCCAAAAACCAATAAATTAAAAGGGAGAGAGCATGAAGGAAGAAACGCCTTATGAAGTCCGCTAATTTTCTTTCATCGATGAATTGCTGAAAAAAGCACCACTATAATTACACTCCGTCATCCGTAGCTCCAGAAGTAATTATCAGTTTCAGATTATTAGCATTTTTAAAGAAGCATTCTACCAAACTACGGACAAAGAAAGGAAATCAATCAAGAAATGGAAAACCTTATCGAGCTTGTCGTAGGAGTCGGCGCTCTTGGGCACCAACCCGGCCAGCACCTCCCGGGGGATATTGTCCGTGAGCCAGCGAGGCCAGCCATTCACCAGTTCGTCCGCCTCCCCACCGTCTCTTCTCGCCGGCTTCGATGGATCGGGTGCGACCGCCTCGATCTTGCTCTCCTTCACCATTTCCCTCGCGAGGGCCCTTTCCTCTCTTCCCCTGCTGCGCGGACGGTGCGGGGCGGCCCTGTGCTGCGGCCTCTTCGCCGCCGCCGCCCCCACCTCTTCGTCGCCGGGGACGTAGCCGTTGTCGTGTTTCATCTTCGCAAGACGGGAGGGAGAGCTGAGGGAGGAGGTCTTGGCCTGGACGCAGCCCATGGCACCTTCGATCGTCGGAGGAGGAGAGCGGGGGAAACGTCGAGGAAAGGAGTTGATGATGATGGGGCGGGACGGACGATGCATGGAAATTCGGCCGTCCGAAGACGGCCTTGAAACTATCGTCTCCCATTTTTTTTTGTTTTCTTTTATTTGCTTTTTTTTTTTTTTTTTTTTTTTCCGTTTGTGATTTTCTATTCCTCCCTGCCAAATCTTTGCGCTCTCGCTTGCGGTCGTTTTCTTTGGTACGCAGAGAAATTGAGAACGGCAGATCCAAGATGCACTTGGAATTGCTGGGAAGCATGGCCGTACCGGCATATATATATATATATATATATAAGTATTTGGCAGCGGGCCAAGACTAAAAATTCTGAAGTAATTCTTTATGCACCGCGTGGGATACAGTAAATCTAACATCACCATATATTTTTATAGATCTAAATATATTCACTGTAGTATGATAAAACAAAAATTGAATGGCTAGTATTAATTAAAATTTTTGTTCATACCAAAATATCATCATAATTCAAAATCTACGATATCCCAGTTCAAAATCTACGACATCCTAATTCAAAAAATGATCTGAAACAGTATTACGACATTATTATTCAAAATCTACGATACCCTAGTTCAAAATCTACGACACTCTAATTCAAAAAATGACCTGAAACAGTATTATGACATTATTATTCAAAACCTACGATACCCTAATTCAAAAATGACCTGAAACAGTATTACGACATCCTAGTTCAAAAATTATAATACCCTAGTTCAAAACCTACGACACCCTACACATCCTAGTTCAAAAATGACCTGAAATAATATTACGACATCCTAGTTCATAATCTACGACATCCTAGTTCAAAACCTATGACATTCTGGTTCAAAAATGAACATCCTAGTTCAAAACTTACGACACCCTAATTCAAAACCTGCGATATCCTAGTTCAAAAATACAGAAAATATAAGTTAAAATCCAAAACAGTATTATGACATCCTAGTTCAAAAGTTACGACATTCTAGTTCAAAAGCTGCAACATCCTAGTTCAAGGAACGGAAGGGAAGGATATTTTGGTCTGAACGAAAATTTTAAATAAAAATTGAATGATAATTAATGCTAGTCATGCTCAGCTCCTATCCCATCATACTATAGTGAATACTTTTGGACTAATAAAAAAATACAGTATAAGTCACGTTAAATATATTGCACCGTAGATGGTGCACAAAGATTTTTTCAATCCCCCAACCCAGTCCAACAAAATTATCGACGTGCTGGGCCGGGTACCATTGTGTTTTATAGTGAACCGCTGGGACTTACATGGATATTTTGTAAAACCACCCACATGTCACGAATGGAGCATGCACTGGACCCGGTTTGGCACTCAACCCGAGCACATGCTAGGTGGCATCATTTTTGATACCATCCGAATTTCATAACCACATATGCGATCTCTTGGTTCTCTCTACGTGTAACCAGAAGGTAACGCTTCTACCGGGGTACATGAAGTGACCATTTAAAACCAAGGTATAGGAATAAAGTGCCAATAGATGCGGGTTCGATAACAAAATGGGATGTCAATGTTGTGGATACTATAATTGCAATTTGTGGTCGATGTGACAGCAGATATATATACTTAAATTAGTTCCACATGATCGATCATGTATATATGCTAGGATCGATGGTACATTCTCTTACAGTTTGCTAATTAATCACGGTCCCTACAAGCATGTGCTTGTGGTTTCTCAGCAAAGTTCCACAGGTTAATTATAACCTTGGTGCGGATATATATATATATATATATATATATATATATATATATATATATATGGGTGACCATCCAATCCGCAGAACATGTATTATTGTATATTATCATGTTCATGGTGCAGAACATTTAGGCTGTATTTGGAAATGGAATAAAAGGAAGAATAAGGTCTTTACCCCTCTTATTCCGCCAAACGGTATAAAAAACGAGGAAGAATAATAAAAGTAATTTATTATCGTCAACGGCGGTAATTCTTGAATTGCTATTTCATGTGTTCCCATGGAATAGCCTATTCTTACTTTTCTTGTTCCAGGGATAATTTTGAAATTTCTAAAAATTAATCAATATAAAATATTTTTTTAATTATTTTAATATATTATAATAATAAATTAATTAATATAATATAATTTTAATAGATCATAATAATAAATTAAATAATATAAAATAATATATTTAATTATTTTAATATATTATACTAATAAATTAATTAGTATAACATAATTTTAATATATCATAATAATAAATTAAATAATATAAAATAATTTAATTTATTATTTTAATCGATTATAATAGATCATACTAATGAATTAATTAGCATAACATAATTTTAATATATCATAATATTAATTTAATTAGTATAAAATAATTTAGTTATGTAATTATAAAATTAAAAATTATTTGATAACTCAATTTACGTTATTATTTGAACAGGGGTATTTTTGGGATTTCAAAAAATTCCTTTCCTATTCTTGGTGGAATAGGAGCTTATTCCCATATCATCCAAACATCATTTAGAATAACACCGCATTAATTACACTGAAATAATGTAGAATACCATATTTTCATCCAAACAAAAATTAAGAATCTCAGTAGTGTTTGGTAACGGAATAGCCCCTTGGAATAAGGGCTTATTCGCGGTTAAAATGCCAAACAGCCCAATTAACGAGGGAGAATTGGGGTGGCTTTTTATTCCGGTCAACCGCCTCTTATTCACGAATTCTAATTCCATGGGTCCCCATGGAATTACGTTATTCGTGATTTGGTATTCCAAGGGCATTCATGTAAATTATATTTTATAAAATTTATTTGATTATATTTTTTTAATAATATATTATTATCAAAATAACTAATAAAAAATTATTATTAATTAATATTACTTTTCTTAAAATTAATGCCTAAAATTATTTTTATTCATTTTTATTTGATAATAATTTTTTTAATAAAAATATTAACAATTTTATAATATTTTATTGGAGATAATCATATCTAAATTGATATCCCTATCCATGTTAACATGAAAATTTGCCAACTTAAATATAATTTACTAAAAAAATAATTAACATTTTCTACAATATAATCTTCAAGGATAATTTTGTTATTTTAATAAAATTCATCCACTATCCTCCAAGAATAAAGCCTTATTCTCATGTCAACCAAACACAAATAAGAATAAGACTGCATTAATTGCATTGGAATAACCACCTTATTCCATACTTCCAACCAAACAGAAAACGAGAATACTAACTAATTCCCAGGAATTACTATCCCTATTCCAGGATTAACTTTTTGGCCGTGTTTGGTTGCGGAATAGAGCGAAGAATAAGCCCTTATTCGCGATTAAAAAGCCAAACGACCCAAATTACGAGAGGGAATTGGGATGGATTTTTATTCCGGTCAACATGGCCTTATTCACGAATTCTAATTCCATGGGTTCCCATGGAATTATGTTATTCGTGATTTGGTATTCCAAGGGTATTCATGTAAATGGCCGATCGGTGTTCTTCTCGAACCCTCTTCGTCCCGACTCATTCTGAAGAGGTCTTGATTTTCTGTCTCGCTCCGGTGTCCTTGATTTCTTCGTCTCGCTCCGGTGTCCTTGTATTTTCAAATGCACAGGTTTTAATTTTGCCATGTGAATTGGTCTGAAGTTGTATATTGAAATGCCCAGGTTTGTATTGTGCCATGTGTTATGGATGATTTATTATATTGCAATGCCCAGGTTTATATTTTGAAATGCCCAGGTTTATATGTAGTATAATGAATTTGCATTTTTAAATGCACAGGTTTTAATTTTGCCATGTGAATTGGTTTGAAGTTGTATATTGAAATGCCCAGGTTTGTATTGTGCCATGTGTTATGGATGATTTATTATATTGCAATGCCCAGATTTATATTTTGAAATGCCCAGGTTTATATGTAGTATAATGAATTTGCATTTTCAAATGCACAGGTTTTAATTTTGCCATTTGAATTGGTCTGACGTTGTATAATTAAATGTCCGGGTTCTTAGAAGGCTATGTTCTATAAACCCTTTCGGGGGGCCGTCTGGAGAGTCTGTTCCTTCTCGTCGTCTACTGACTTGACCGTCGGAGCTCCCTCGCCGGAATCCCCGGTCAGGGTCTTCTAACCCTTTTTTTTGCAGGTTCGCCGCGGGAAGGGAGGCTCCCTCGCCAGGCGGTCAGGAGGGATCGGCGGATCCGTGGCACGGGCGCGGCGGCGAGAGCGGCAACAGATATCCCTATCCATGTTAACATAAAAATTTGCCAACTTAAATATAATTTACTAAAAAAATAATTAACATTTTCTACAATATAATCTTCAAGGGTAATTTTGTCATTTTAATAAAATTCATCCACTATCCTCCAAGAATAAAGCCTTATTCTCATGTCAACCAAACACAAATAGGAATAAGACTGCATTAATTGCATTGGAATAACCACCTTATTCCATACTTCCAACCAAACAGAAAACGAGAATACCAATTAATTCCCAGGAATTACTATCCCTATTCCAGGGTTAACTTTTTAACATCCAAACACCACCTTTAACATCCAAACATCACCAATAAGAATAAACTATTTTCGAAGAATACCGATTTCTATTTCCAAAATAACTATTTATCAACCAAACACGACCTTATGGAATATCCTGCACATAATGTGCGAGTCCTGCGTGGGTTAATTCTTGCGTGCACGTAGCAGTCCGGTGATCAACCGCGGATCACGTACGGAACTTGGTTGCAGAGAGCTAAAGATCACGAGGCATGGAAGCGTTGATACCGGAATCCAGAGGGAGACAAGACAAGCCCATGTTTCCGGAGTCTAATCTCTAGAGAGATTTGAACTGCATGGCTCTCGCACCGCCCTATTTTCCTCGACCCTTTGGTAGCACGTACGTCGTTAGGGGCGGTTCTAATGCAGCGCCTCGTGATGTACCTCAGTACATGAAGAATTCACATGGAATGTTCCGGCACGGTCGGTTGGTTTGCCACCTTTCCCCAAGAATCAAGCAAATCGCTTTCATAGCATGTAATAATTCCTAGTTCTCAATGGGATTAACCTCTGTGATTTTACCCACGAAAACCTTCTGTCGACTGTTTTACCATCTCTCTCTCTCTCTATCTATCTCGATCTCTCTCGATTATATATATATATATATAGAGAGAGAGAGAGAGAGAGGACATGTTGGATCAATCAACGGTATGGTCGGAGGGTCAGGGGGGACAATGCGGAGCGACTCTCCGTCCGGCGTGGCCTCGATCTGAATTTTTTTTTATAAAAAAAATGATGAAAGGCTTCCATCTGATCATGCCACCTTCGAGGATGCCCTTGCCCGTTTAATTAATTCCCGTTCCGGAGGACGCCACGTTGCTTTCGTCATTACAAATAACCATCTTTTCGTCCAAATTCCGACCGTCATGGTGAAGCGGATCGCACAAGAAGTAAGACTATGTATATATGACGACGATGATGATGGTCACGAGGATGCGTCATCTTCTTGCTGCTTTCCTCTTCTTGTGTTTGCTCACAGCTCAAGGTACGTAACACCAAGGCCAGAAAAGCTCGTATCACGAACTTGTACTGAATAGATCATTGGTTCATTTTGCTCTTCATAAATAATTTTTCACATATTTGTATCAGCAGTAGAACCGAGAAGAGGAAAAATAGGCCTTCCCTGGATGGTCCCTGATGAAGCCCATCAAGGAAAGCATCAGAGCTTCGATGACGGAGAGGGCATAGATGACGCGGATTACAAACCTCCAAGAAAGAAATCACCCATACACAACCGATGAAGAAGGGGTAGATATATGGAGAAAGCACCGGCAGTTTCCTACTCATCTAGAGTTTCTTCGATTCGACTACTTCATTCAGGATGGAGTAATTAATGGATGCACAAAGTAATAGTGTAAGATGATTTGACTTCCTATATATTGGGCAAGCTGTCGATGGGACAACTTAAACAAACAAATTGCGTGTTGATCTTATGCAAAGCCAAAGTATATATATATTCCTCGTAAATATCACAGTGTTCGATGAATCTTGCTGTTCGTTATCCAACCATACATTGCAAGTGAACTTGGAGTTTGGTTTATGTTCCGTCTACGGTATTCTCTATGCCGCCTCTCTCGCTCTCTCCCTCTCGCGTCCCAGTCCCACCCCCACCCCCACCCCCTCGCTCCCTCCATCTAGTATTTATGGTATACCATTCCAATTTCCACGGACTCGTATCAGTATAAATCTAGAGTCTGGGTGCACTAGATTACGCACAGAACAGGCTCGCTTTTGAAGTTTGAAATCTATTTGCCACTTCTGATTAAGTGAAGAAGTTACGTATTCCTGTGAGACCCAAATTCAAGAGTGCCATTTCTGATGGTACCTAAGACTCTGGGATCTCCAAGAAATCCATCATGATATCATCACATCTCGAGGTCGATGGACATTAATTTTAAAGGCGTGACTGGTCAAATTAGAATTTCACCCTAATTAGCAAGATCGCTCAAATTTCTGAAAGCCTTTCTTGATGGAGTCCACAGCACTAGTTATGAGCAATCCTTCGATTTAAACTAATCATCTCTTAGGTTTTCCAGGTGAGAGAGATAAGACGATTTTTAGCACCTGGTCCCAATTAGTTGATACCAAGGTATAATATCCAGCTTCCCATTCAACACCAGCTTAATTAAGCAAAAAATTATATGCCTATACCCATTCTATCCTTAAGTTAACGTATAGTCCTCTGAATTAAAGCATGACCAACACCAACAACAATCCCACATCTATCAAAAGAGACAAAGAACTCTAATTATATAACTTTATTGATGGAGCGGGCCCTATGAGGGCCACCACTACTTAACAAGCTTAGACAACTCATGATCACCCGACTTCGCATACTCACTACCATTGTTCTTTTTATTCGTATCCCAAAACAAAACCTAAATCATTGTAATCTAAATTTGGGTTGCCATACCAGCATATCCTCCTCTAAAATTTTCATGTCGCCAGCCACAAATACAATTATTAAAGCCATCTTTACTAAGATAATAGAACATGTCATATTTTCCAAACCATTAACTAGTCATTCTCTGTAAACCTGTGTTGGGATTATTGTTTTACTGTCACGTGACATAAACAATGTCCAAGTGGGACAGTTGGTGTACGGTTTTTTTTTTTTTTTGATCTGTCTAGGCCACACATGAGATGATGAGAGGCTTAAAACTTTAAATATTAAAAGAAATAGTTAAAAGGGAGAAGAAACTATTTGAAAAAGAGAAAGAAAATATTTGATAATTTCTCTTTCTCCTTCTTTTATCTTGTCTGAGCTTTTTTCAAAATAGGATTCACATAAAGGACTCCGAGGGACGTCTAAAGCTATTTTTTCAACAGAAAAGAAACGGCAAGAAATAACATTTTTCTTTCATCTTATATATCCTTGCATTAAAAGTACTTGGACAGTAGAATTCTTTATATGCTTTTCATCGTTATTGCACGAATAACCTGAAGTGCCTTATGAGAATAAGAAAACACATGATTAACCTCTCAGATCCTAGGAATTTCAATTTTTATAGATTTTACAAAATAACTTACCGAAAATTTGGATTTATATCAAGTTTTATTATCGATGGGCACTTCCCGTTTCTTGTTAAGAGGAGAAAGAGGTCAATATATACTGGTCTTGAGGCTTCTTTTGGAGGCGTGAATAAAATGTTCCATGAGAGAGGGGAGAGGGGGAGAGAGAGAGAGGAGAAGAGAAAATATTTTTGTGCTTTTTTTTTTTTTGGTAAACCAAAAAAGGGGGGAGGGGTAAGACCCCAGGCGTGGCTGTCCCTAGATAGCCCCCACCCCAGTCAAGAAATGTTCGATACACGGTGCATATTATTTTTCGCAGCCGTTCCTCACCCGAAGGTGAATACGTCAACCTGACTGCCACTGGTGACAGGTGAGTGAACGAGATTCAACCACGGGCTGACAACCCTTACTTTTTCATAACAAGAGATTTTACATATATATCCCTTACTTTTTCAACCACGGGCTCACAACCCTTACTTTTTTACAACAAGAGATTTTACATATATATATCCCTTACTTTTTCACAACCAGAGATTTTATATATATATCCCTTACTTTTTCAACTACGGGCTGACAACCCTTACTTTTTCATAACCAGAGATTTTACGTATATATCCCTTACTTTTTCACAACCAAAAATTTTACATATATATCCCTTACTTTTTCAAAACCACGGGCTGACAACCCCCTTACTTTTTCACAACCAGAGATTTTACATATATATCCCTTATTTTTTCAAAATCACGGGCTGGCAACCCTTACTTCCCTCCCGCTTGTGAGCAAAGCCCACTACCACCCGCGCCACCCACCAGTGGCAAATATTTTTGTGCTTTAAATGTTGATATCTCAGCATCTTCTCAGTATTTCTTGTATGATATTTCTCTATATAATTTTCTTTTACACGAAGTTCTCTCTAGGACTTTATTTTGTTGTTTTCTCCCCTATTTAAATGGATACTTGTAAGAAGTCCTATAATATATTTGATGATATATTAGAAACCTAGACGAAGCTCTACAATATGTTTGATCATATAGAGCATCATTCGCTCCAAGATAGCCTAGATTTTACACAAACCATGTCAAATCTTCGTGTATCATACATTTTTTTATTCTTTATTAATTTGGTGGTATTTTATCCATATGTTCCTAAGGTTATAACAATCGGTAATGAGCATAAACTAAAACAGAGGAAAAGTAATAAATTATTTGAGATGGCAGGAAGTTCGTCCAAAACTAAAATTCTAGGATTTAATAGCACCAACTTTGCTTTAGAAAAATTAATGATGTAAGTTGTCTTGGGCAAAGATGGATGTGATATGAAACTTGTAGGCAAATAAAAGAGATTTAGTATTATGATGGATGAAGAGTTTGCAAAAAGACAATATAGCCATGGCTCGTGCTCGATGAGTTATTCTTAAAGACTATTGCTAAAGGATATATGGTGGCATAATTTAAGAAGAATGTACTAGATAAAGTCTATGCTGAATAAGATTTTTAGAGCCAATTGTTTGTCTTGAAAATGGAGGGGGGGTCACTGCAATAAGATCTGAATTAGCAAGTAAGCAGCGATGGAGATCATGATAAAAGAGGAGGAGAAAGTTGTACTATTACTTAGTTCGATGGCAGATCATGTTAGGATTATTCTACCTATTCCAAAAAGACCGAGTCTAGAGTTATACTCTATGTCCTTAAGACAATTTCGTCCTGCAATGGTGCTTACGGTGTATGATGATTGTCTCCCATGATACAACGGTCTTCTTATGGTGAAAGCAGCACTACAATTCACCAGAAATTCGAACAAAGAATGCTTTTCTCTCTTATATGCACTATAGCTATACTCTATTAATTAGAGTATACAAATGCTTAAAAGATTTTTCTATGCACTATAACTATACTCTATTATTCAGAGTATGCGAATGTCTAAGAGAAGGAAAGAAAAATTTTTGATAAAATGAATGAGGAACGAGGACCTATTTATAGTCTTAAAAAGCCTCTTGGAAGCAATCCTCAAATTTGATTGGAGGAAATAATTGATGGCTTGATAAGCCATTTCGTAGTGAAATACACCTTAACCGTGATATGAAAATCACGCGATCAATTTGCCTATTGGAAGCCATGATATGCTAATTCGTATCGTGATCTACAGATCACGCGATTAGCGCGCGCCGTTTCATGATCAAATCATGCTATCATCGTCTCTGAATACGTTGATCCATGAACGGACACGTGATCAGCTGATCATCGTAGTGCTTTGATCACTGCGATCATCATTTCATGAATAGATGCTTGCCGATTGCAATCGACTCTCGACACTAGAGTCGACTCGACCTTGGAACTGAGTCGACTCTAAGCATCAGGTTTTCAAGATTATAAAACTGAGCCGACTCGAACCCAATGAGCCGACTCGTCCAAACCACAGGGTTTCCTGATTGTCTGATCGAGCCGACTCTTACACCAGAGGAGCCGACTCTAAGACCTAGACTGACACGATCTTAGCCCATTATCAAACAATCTTAATTCAATCAATCCTGACTGTCTGATCCTTTTGATCAGGGAAAGGTGCGACGTGCAAAGTGCTCCTACAAAGCGCCATTGCATCCTTGTCGGCCATCGTGCACGCGTGCGGGTGATACTACGCATCACCATCAAGCTCTTCGCCTATGGTGAGCCTAAATGCAAGAGCAAGGAAAAATGTTTTCTTATAAAGAGCCTTAACTTATTCCAAACTTTCTATGTGGGACTAAATTTTTCATGTTCAAAGGGTAGTTGAAGAATAAAAATTCATATTTACTTTTTCCAACAATCCCCCACATGAATAAAATTTTGGACTAAGATCAAAGATTAACAAAGATGATCCTCCACAAACATAGATTTTAAATGCAAATAAATATGCAGATACTTAAAGAGAGTAAATGGAATGAAGTTGTATCAGGATAGGTAGCTTATGGCTTTAAACCTTCCTTTGTATTTTGTTATCCAGTTTGCTTGCTAAAAGTGAACATGATGTCTTGAACATTTCAGTGTTTGATGTAAACTAAAATAATAACAATCACATAACTTCTTTCCAAGCATTCCTTTTGATTCTCATGGTTGTGTTCATTTTGGTCCTGAACAACTCCTGGTTTCATGAATGCTTTAGAGAATTAAAACCTTTAAAATTCTCATAGAATTTGCCCAGTTCACACTCACATAGATAATTTTTATTAAGAGTATCATGCTATATCCCACATGATATTCATGTTATAAGAATCATTAAAAGCTATACTTATCCTAGTACCTCTAGCAGGTAGCACTGATTATCATAGGAATGAGTAGGAATTTATATCCTTAGTGCTTCATTGACCTCTTCATAATTTAGTTATCCCTTTTGAACCTAGATCTTGTGATCTCCAGTCAACTAAGTTGGGTATCCACTATGAACATTAATTTGTTATAGCTTTAAATGCATTCCCCTCAATAAATAATTTACTTGATCTCTCGGTAAACCTTTTGTCAGTGGATCCGCAAGATTTTTCTTTGACTGAATGTAGTCAATAGAGATTATTCCATTTTCAAGTAATTGCTTAATGGTATTATGTCTGCGACGTATATGTCTAGACTTACCATTATATATCTTATTTTGTGCTCTGCAAATTGCTGATTGATTATCACAATGGATACATATTGCAGACATAGGTTTAGACCAACATGGAATATCCTCCAAAAAATCTTGAAGCCATTCTGCTTCTTCTCCAGCTTTATCTAAAGCTATAAACTCTGATTCCATAGTGGATGGAGCTATATAAGTTTATTTTGAGGATTTCCATGACACTGCACCTCCTCCTAGGATGAACACATATTCACTAGTATATTTAATGTCTTCTGAAAAAGAATCCAATTAGCATCACTATATCCTTCTAGTACAGCTAGATATTTTGTATAATATAATCCAGAATTTAGGGTATATCATAAATATCTTAATACCCTTACTAGTGCTATCCAATGATTTGGACCTGGATTACTAGTAAATCTGCTTAACTTATTGACAGCATATGCTATGTCAGAACGGGTGCAATTCATGATATACATTAAACTATCAATTATACATGAATATTCTAGTTATGATATGGGTTGCCCAGTATGCTTGGCAAGATGTAGATTAACATCTACAGGTATTTTAAATGGGCTGGTATCATACTTATTGAACTTATTTAATATTTTCTCAATATATTGAGATTGAGATAATATTATTCTATCAGACATTCTGGTGATTTTAATCCCTAGTATAACATCTGCGATACCCATATATTTCATATCAAAATATTTAATCAATATTTTCTTTATTTGTTTAATCATATCAGTATCACTACCTATGATTAACAAATCATCTATGTATAAGCAGACTAACACATATCTTGTAGGCATAGTTTTGGCATACACACATTTATCACATTCATTGATTTTGAATCCATTAGACAGCATGACATTATCAAATTTTATATGCCATTACTTAGGTGCTTGTTTTAATCCATATAAAGATTTAACAAGTTTGCACACCTTCTTTTCTTTGCCTAGAACGACAAACTCTTCAGGTTGTTCTATATAAATTTATTCTTCTAATTCACCATTTAGAAAAGCTATTTTAACATTCTTATGGATGTTATCCTTGTTACAGGTGAATAAGTATCAAAAAAGTCGAGACCTTCTTTTTGTTTAAAGCCTTTAGCTACTAATCTGGTTTTATACTTATCAATTGATCCATCAACCTTTAACTTCTTCTTGAAAATCTATTTACATCCCAAAGACTTCATCCCTAATGGTAAATCTACCAATTCCCAGGTATGATTATGCATGATGGACTCAATTTTACTACTAATAGCTTCTTTTTAAAACGGTGCTTCTAGTATAAACATTACTTCTTTGAATGTCTAAGGTACATTTTTTATTATGTACGTAACGTAATCAGGACTAAAAGATTTTGTAACTTTAGATCTCTTACTATATCTAGGTTCATCTTCAGGATGTTTTTCTTGATGACTACTACTTGCCATTGTATTATAAGTTCTTTTATTTGAACTTATAACAGATATCTCTTTATAAGGGAATATCTCTTCAAAAAATGATGCATTTCTTGATTTCATAATTATATTTTCCTGTATATCAGATATATCCGATTTATATACAAGAAAATGATATGTACTACTATTTTGTGCATAACCAATGAACAATAATCAACAGTTTTAGATCCTATTTTAACCTTTTTGGGATCTGGAATAGCTACTTTAGCTAGACACCTCACACTCTTAGATAATTATAAGAAGGCTTTTTTTCTTTCCATAACTCATATGAAGTAATGTCCTTCATTTTAAGATGTATTTTGTTAAGAATATGATTAGCCTAAAGAATTGCTTCTCTCCATAAATTCTATGGTGTACTAGAATTTATCAACATGGCATTTATCATTTCTTTCAATATTCAATTTTTATGTTCAGTAATTCCATTAGATTGAGATGAATACACTACAGTGAAACAGACCTTTATCGATGCTTTTTTGGCCTTTCTTGACATTTTTAAGTATCGCCAAGAAAGCTCCTGATGCTTCTTAAAGCATCGTAAAAGCATCGGCTATATAAGCATGGGGACGCCACCTGCCGACGCTTTAAAGCATCACTAAATTTAAATTTCTCGATGCTTTAAAGCGTCAGCAGTTAGCAATGCTTTAAAGAGTCACTAGGTTTTAAGCCTAGCGACGCTTTAAAGCATCTCCAGGTCCAAACCTAGCGACGCTTTAAAGCGTCAGCAGATTTATTTTTTTTTAAAAAAATAAACAGCTATACCTATATACATGAAATACATACATCAACTTGTATATATTATCAAACCTGTATCACATCCAACATACACAAACAAATGAAAACATTCAAACCTGTATCACACCCAACATACACAAACACAAACCAATTATAAAGAGTTATATATATATATATAAGTATCAATCCAAGTTCAAATAAATAAAAAGACATACAAAAATAATAAAAAAAAATAGCTGGCATCACTGATCCGCGGGAGGCTAGTCATCGTCAAGTCTGCGACTCGAAGATGCATCAGGAATCTACAAGATATACATATAATTATGATACATACATTATATATATTCTAAATTATTAGATACATACAAAATTAATAAATAATTACTTACCTGAGATGACATGAACATATGCAGCACAGATGTAACATGCTCAAGCTGAGACCTAATGGTCTGCATCTCTGCTCTATCTGCATCACGTGTCTATCGGAGCTCTGCTATCTCCTCCTCGAGTCGACGAACATGTGACTGATCATGACTCTCTCTAGCATCCCAAGTATATCTATTCATCTCAGATAACTGAGTAGGGGTAACTCCAATCCCATAACCCCTCACTCGTTCAAGACGCTCTGGTCCTATCAACTTCGAGAATACCTCAGCCTCGATGCGACTGCTCTGAGTAGATGATGTACCCCCGCCAGCATGCTCGGAGATCATAGAGGTACCCCTATCTTATGTTTTATAAAAAACTCATATATCAATACTTAATAAAAATAAAAATATAAATCATAATATAATATAAATAAAAAAAATACATATATATCTCTAGACTCCTCCCGAACAAAATGGCCATCCTGGTGAACGTGAGTCATCCGATAGAACTCCACCTCACCAGGCTCCCTCCCCTGCTGATCAGCCTATATAAAGAATAAATATTACAAAAAAATCCAAAATAACACATCTTATACCCCCGTACCATGATACATGACATATACATGATACATGATAATACATGATGTTAAAACTAAAAGTGTACTAAAAGTATTATAGGATGAGAAATATACAAACTCATGCTTGAGCCGTGCATAACTCTTGGACCCCGCTGTGTGAGAAACAGACTGAGCTGCTCGTGCAGTTCTACCAATAGCAGAATATGTCTATAAAATAAAATTAAAACTATGTTATATATTGTATAAATATAATTATGATGAGTAAAAATAAATAAATTTTGAAGTGTTTGACGATGCTACACAACCTGTGCCCTCTCGGAGAACCGATAGTGCACCAGCTCCCTCTACTGATGAGGGTGAACATCAGGAGAATAGGTAGCTGCAACCTGCTCCTCTATCATACCCTCACGCTTGTAGTATCGCTTCAACTTCATCCTATATTCTTTCCACTTGCGATTAAGAGACTTAAGTATAAAATCAGAAGAATCTGAAGGGAGACCGAACTTGCTCTACAATTTAAATAAACAATAAATTAAGTATTAAATAAAATAAGCAATTCAATTGTTAAAAACCTAAGATAGAAAATAATATATCAATTTTTTTACCTGTATAACTCGTAGCATCTCTATTTTATATGCAGGAAGCATGTCGTTCCACTTCAAATAATTCAGGGGACATAGCTGACCCCAGCGTGCTACTGTCCCCAGAAAACTAGTCAACAAGCTAGCAGCTTTCTTAATAGGCTGCCCTAGCTTGTTGCACTATATGACCATCCTCTCATCCTCAGGTAACTACCACACATCACGGATTAATGTGGGTCCTCGCCTCTGCCTAAGTCTCCCGGATCCATCTATAAAAAAAATACAGAAAATTATATATCAAAACTATTTTATATGTATAAATTGAAATGGGATGAAAATATTAAATTATCCTATATCTGTATGTCATCGATGATAGGCTCATCATTAGGATGATCCGTAGGAGGATCGTGATGTGCTGACTTGGAGAGAATGGCGTGTCCTGAGGTGGAGAGGTACTAGCATCGACTGGATGTGCAGAAATAAAAGGACTGGCATCAGACGATGTGAAGATGATCGACTGCCCTGAGGTTGCTGTGCTGAAAAAGTACCAGCCTCAGTCTAGAAAAATTGAAACTGTACATCTGATAATCGCTTCCTTCGAGGTATGGTGTACCTAACATGCATTATTTAAAAACAAGTCAGTCAACATTATAATCAAATTATAACAGAAATGAATTACAATTTAAAAGATAACATAATCATTCATGCAAAAATGTAAACTATTTTATAAACTACTTACTTGTCATAAATAACCAATTGTACCTTCTTCGGAATCCAACCTAACCAACATGGTTGTATCATTTATATGATCATCCGACACAATATTATAAGACATACACTGAGTGTAAATATCATCATCATCTTCTTCCACCCTTTTTTCCATGTCATATAAGTCTCTGGGTTTTGTCTTAATAACAGTAGCACATTCTTTATCTTTCGAGTCTTGTACATAAAAAACTTATCGAGCTTGAGATAAAAAGATAAATGGATCATCCTTTAATAACACACCTGTATGTATCAATCTTGAAAAATTGATAAGTATTAATCCGTTTGAGTCCTTTTTCAAACCTCTTGGTGTATTTATATCCATCTAATCGCATCGAAATAATACAACTTTAAAATTTTCATAATAATCCAACTCCAAAATATCTTTAAGTACACCATAATAAAATTTTTCATCTGCTTCTACCATAACATCACTGTTCTAAGTTTTTCTAAGTTTCTCGCACTCCTTAGTATGAAATTTAAAACCATTTATAATGAAACCATTATATTTGTTCACAATATAATTTGGACCTCTGGCAAGTGCTATTAGTTCTGCTGAACTATTTTTCTCCATCAGTACCGGTACCTAGAAAATATAATATCAATAATCGATCACTTATTCAATGTTAAATATATATAAAGTTATTATATAACTTATATATACTAACCTGATTGGTAAGCCAATTAGGGAATAACTCAACCAACCATCTTTGTTCAATCCTTGGATTAGGACGAGTGGAATGATTGGCTTGTCATTGTACAGCTAAAAATTCACTACATAACAATTAAATATAAGTTTGACAACAACATGTCTAATATTTAGTATTATCCATGTATAGATAGACTAACCTGCGATAGTCAGATATTATATCACTATGTAGCAATACATAACGGTGTGCTTGTGACAAGGATTTATGGTCAAGAATAATACTGTCAGCTTTTCCTATAAATATTCCAGAAGATGCAAATTTGTATAGATCTGTATTCTCCATAGTATCACCATGACGTTGAAGCCGATTGAATACAGTCTCTACACCTTCGAGATATCTTGAATAAAATGTTAAATACTCTTCAGTAATATATCCCTCTGCTATTGAGCCCTCAGGATGGATTTTGTTTCATACATAATCCTTCAAATATACAAGATACATTCAAAAAGTATGATATTTATAAATATTAATATCATATTAAATAATGAAAAAGATATCTAAATTATGAAATTTTAGTTTTATTGCATTACCTCTCGATAGGGTACATCCATCTATACTATACCAGTCCACCAAGTTTAGCTTTCGAAGCTAGGTGAATGAGTAAATGAACCATAATTGTAAAAAATCCAGGAGAAAAAATCTTTTCCATCTGATATAATATAAGTATGACTTGAGACTGCAACTGATCAAGCTCCTGAGGATCAAGAACCATAGAACATAATGCCTTGAAGAATGATGATAACTGAAAAACAACCGTAACAGCTTGTTTCGGCATTGACGACCTTAAAGCCAATGGAAGAATATCTTGCATTAGTATATGTCTATCATGACTTTTAATATTTGGAATTTTTCACTCTTTCATATTCACATATCGTGAAACATTTGAGACATATCCATCAGGAACATTGATATTCTTTAAAACTGTCAGGAAGAGATCTTTTTCTCGACTAGACATTGTATAACATGCATGAGGGATATAAGTTTTATCATTTGCAAGCACTTGTGGATGAAGTTTATGTCGGATGCCCATTTCTTTTAAATCAAGATGCACCTTCATGTTATATTTAGTCTTTCCATCAAAATTTAATATTGTTCCAATCAAATTATCACAAACATTCTTTTCTATATGCATAACATCAAGATTATGCCAGAGTATATTGTGCTCCCAATAAGGTAAGTTAAAGAATATGCTTCTTTTCTTCCATAATTGTTTAGTATGTTGATGGGTAGATGCTGTCATTATATCATCATCATTTTCAACTTCAAAGAAATTATCCGGATTCTTGAACATTGCTGTATTTAAGCTGCAAGTATTAACTTCCTCCGATTCTTCTTCCTGTGCTAAAGTCTCAACATCATCTCTTCCTCGCTTTTAAGAGGACTTTGTCATCTTACCATAACTATGTCTGATACCAAGCATTTGTCTACGAATATCAGAACCAAAAGATAGAATTGGAGCAGATCCCAACTCTATAGTACCATCAAATAAATCCTTCTGAAATCGAAATGGATGATTTGCCTCCAACCATCAACGATGTCCCATATAACAAAACTTTTCTCCATGTTTTAACCAAATTGAATGGGTTGATTCACCACAAGAAGGACATGCAACTCGTCCCTTGGTGCTCCAGCCAGATAAATTAGTATATGCAGGAAAATCATTAACAGTCCATAATAGAGCTGCCCGCAGATTGAATGTTTGACCATTCGAAGCATCAATTGCATTGATACCCTCCCACAATTATTTCAATTCATCAATTAAAGGTTGTAAAAAAATATCAATATCATTGCCTGGACCCTTATCACCTGGAATGACCATTGATAAAATAAGTGAAGACTGTTTCATGCATATCCATGGTGGCAAATTATAATGAATCAGAACAACTGGCCAGGTGTTATAGACAGAACTTAAGGTCCAAAATGGATTGAACCCATCACTGGCTAAATCCAGCATGATATTACGAGCATCAGATGCAAAATCAAGATGTCTTTCATCAAATACTTTCTAAGCTAAACTATCCGCTGGAAGTCTCAGCATTCTATCTTTTGTACAGCTTTCATCATGCCATCTCATTGACGAAGCTGTCTTTGATGATGCATAGATCCTTTTTAATCTAGGTACAAGAGAAAAATAGCATAATCCTTCGCTGTCTTTTGTTTAATTTGTGTTGCATCCTGTTCATATAATCCCTCACTCTCTTTTTCTTTTTGCTTCATCCATCGTGAACATCCACACACATGGCACAACTCTTGATCGGCATGTTCTCCCCGATATAATATACAATCATTTGGACAGCTATGAATCTTTTCATATCCAAGATCCAATTCCTTTACTAATTTTTTGGCTTCATAACAAGATGGTGGTAAACTAGTACCTTCAGAAAATGCATCCTTTAAAAACTTGAGCAACATAGTAAAACTCTTGCCAGACCATCCATTCAAGTATTTTATATAAAATAAATGTACAAGAAAAGAAATTTTTGAAAAGTTCTTGTAACCAGGATATAATTCTTGATCTGCATCTCTTATATGCTTCTGATAATGATCTGTTCCAACATTAGTTGTGGGTATCAGCTCTCCATCATATATAGATTCAGTAAATATAGGATCCTCGGGTAGCCCAGCTGTTACTTGTCCTCTACTGTAATCTCCAAGATGTTGAGCACCATATTCAAAAGCATCTCTGAGCAAACCCCTGATATTATCATCTCTTGCAAGATTTTTCTATTGGTTACTGGACCCAAAATCGGTTATATGTTCCATGTTAGAGGTTTCGTTACATGTAGATGGTAACCTTGACTCTCCATGAAAAAATCACTCTGTATAACATCTTAAAAAACCATTCCATACCAAAGGTTCTTCAACAATATTTGGATATAGAGAACTGGAATTTACACATTTTCGGCATGGATATAAAATATTCTCATTGATACTACTCTCCATACCAAATTTAATGAAATTCTGTACTCCATCCAGATATTCTTTGCTATTTCTCAATTTAGTTATCCAACTCTTATCCATTGTAAGCTAAAACTAACTGAAATAAATAAATATTTATAAGAACAAAATAAATTTAAAATAAGTTTATTTAATAGATCAATTACAATATTATTAAATGTACCCTATCATCAACTAATAGGTAAAGAGGTCCTATCCCATTCAAGAATTATATTAATTATATAGGTCATTTATAGTAACCAAAAGATACGCAATAGAAGTTCAAGAAAAATTTTGGCAGCATTTTTTCTTAGTTCTCCTATACAAATAAATATGTATGCGGAGAACTAAAAGAAAATGCTATCCAAAATATATCTGAAACTCTATCCGTACAGTTCGATTACCTTAAATATCTATAAAATTATTTAAAATTCTCAAACTGTCCAAACTGGACATTCAATTGACCACTATATATATTTCTCCATCCGTACAAAAATAAAATAATTGTACGGATGTTGTAGAATATATACTTTAATCAATTGATGGGTCTATTTTCTATGCAATGCAAGTTTTTTATAAAATATTTAAAAAATCATATTTGATCATAATAGAGCTATAGATGGTGTTGAAATAAAAGATTTGCAATAATGAAACTAACCTTAAAGCATAACATGTTCAGTAAGATGCAGGTATATATCAAGAAATTTATAAAAAAATAGAAATAATATACTAAGAAAAAGAACAATAAATAATGAAAAGTAAGGAGGCTCAGTTATAAACTATTTAATCTATAACTAAATCAAAACGACTACAATCGGTTGCCTACAAAAGAAGGCAATCCAAGATTGTTGCCATTAGAAACAGTTGAATCAGCCAAACATACATCGCATAATCATCATAGCCTCCATATACAAACCTTAAACCAATTTTAAAATTGGTTACAGAGCTTCTTTACTCTCCAAGAAAACACCTGATAAGAAAATAGCAACAGATTAGTCCTAAGGCTTCTAATGATATTAAGAGTCCAATCATTCATATTACTCAAATGAATTAAATATGAAGCCCTTTGGAAATATCTTCGAGTACCTATTGCTGCGAAGGCTCTTAAGGTCTCTGATTTTACTTTTTTTAAAGCTAAACTGATCTCTAGACTACAAAACTAGAAATGGAAGGCTTTGTCCATGGCTGGTAGAATAACTTTGTTAAGATATGTTTTGTTTTCTATTTTTTTATATGCATTCTCTTGTATTCATGTCCCAATTACTGTTACTACTAGGATTGAAAAGAAGTATAGGGCATTTCTTTGGGATCACAATTCTGATTAGCGGGGTTTTCATTTATTGGTGTAGGATAATGTTTGTTCCTGATAGGGTGTGGGAGGGTTGGGCATTATTCCTCTTTATCAAATAAGGCAAGATTTTCTTTGCAAATTGGCTACAGATATTGTTATGAATCTAACCTCTCTTCGGGCTAAGGTTGTTACTGCTAAATATTGCTTTCCTGGTACTTGGATTGGTTATGTCAAACCTAGAAATTTCTCTAATATTTAGAGAAAAATCATTTCAGCAGTTCCTATAATCCAGTATCAGTTTCAATGGATGATTAGAAATAGATGTTCCATCAATATGTTCAAGGATCCATGGGTTTCTCTCATGCCTTTTCAAAATGGCCCACTTTCATCAACATTCAAGTGGATATTAGACCGGGAAGGGCTTGTTATTTTGCGTACCAAACTTCGATCTCCTAACATTACTTTTCATGAAAATAAACTTTTTCCGCATCATCCAGAACTGAAAACATTGGATGGTTTTTTAAACTTGTACGTTATATATCATGGTCCTTAGTGCTCAGTTAATTTATCCAGCGGCAAACCCTAGCCGAGCTTGATAGAACCTAGATTTGATTAGCTTTGCTTGAAATAATTTTCAAGATTGATTTTATGATAAGCTCAGCTCGTTCATCATCTAATGAAGTTTGACAAAACTTGATCTCAAAGTCAAGAAAGGCAAAAGAAAAATTCAATTGACTTCATAAATCTATATTTAGACCAATCTATTTATATATCAATTTTTTACCAAACTAATAAAATTTGAATCAACGTTAAGTTCTAGTCAAGCTTGAATTCAATTCAATATTGATTTATAAAGTTCAAGTGAAATCTTTTGCCTTAAATTAAAGACCACTTAACATTAGATTGGTGATCCATTTTAGATCAAACTTTAAGAAATAATAGGATATTTGTAGAGGAAAAAAAAAGAGAAAAGATAATCGAAATTGCTATGCTTCAAAGTATTACTTCTATGTCTTATTTATAGATTCTAAGATATCCTTTTATTACGTATCTCCAAACCATCATAATATTTACCATTAAAAAAAAAAAACTTTTTTTCCAAAAGATGCATCTTTCAAAAGATACCTATTTCTAATGAGTATCCTTTTTTGAAAAACATTTTTCAAAGTAAAACTTCTTGGATCTTTATCTTAATCACAATTATACCGGCCAATAGTTTACAAAGATTCAGAGACACCGAGATAATAAAGCATTAATATTACAATTTAGAAATTCCTTTTCTTACCTTAAATTTATAAACGAGTAACAGATAATGTACAAGCATAATCATGAATCTAATCCAATCCAACTCAATGTTCTATTGGTTCAGGTATGAGTCCGATATTAGTACTTAATCAAGAAACTAAGTTAGGTCAGGATCATTCATGATCCGGTTTGACTTAACCCATTTGTACCCGTAGGCATGGAAACAAGTTTTGAATTATGAAACATTTACAATGAGTCAATTAAAGATAGAGAGGAAGTAAAACAATTAGATACCCCCTAATCAATGATTTAAGGATAATAAGATGGGTGCCATGCAGGTGTTAAAACATAGTCCATATAAGGAATAGAATCAACCTTCAAAAAATTGAAGGTTGTTGATGGTACTGGTGGCCGTGAAATGGCATACCAGTTGCACTTGCATTAGGGAAGGTCCCATGAGAGTGCCCTACATGTTCCAAACTAGAAGCATCATCAAAGCCATGCTCATAGTTTGTTGCTGCAACAGATGTGCGAGATTTATTTTGTGGCAGGCAATTATTGTTTTTGGATTCTAACTAGATGATCTAGTGGATAACCCATGATGGTCCAACAATTTATTTTGTTGTGGTTGATACCCTTAATCCCTTGAGCATTTTACACAGAGAAATAATAGATGAAAAAACAAAACAAAACAAGTAATAATAGAAAAAAAAAAACCAAAGAGCAAACCTACGGATTTGATGAACAGAGAGGGATCAAGGTGGTCGGCGTGAGAGGAGTTGACGGAAGAGCTACTGGTCGATCGTCGGAGGAGCTACCGGTCAATCGAGTAAGAGGAGGAGGGAGGGATCGATGGACGAGGTTGCACTGGCGAATCGAGTGTAGGATCTAGGGCACGGATTGGAGGAGGAGGAGGAGCTAGATCGCCGGATCGAGCGGAGGAGGAGGAGGGGTGCTACGTCGGCGGATTGACCGGAGGAGGAGGAAGAGGAGGTATGTCGGTGGATCGAGCAGGATCTAGGGCTCGGGGTGGGAAAAAGGATCTTGGAAAATCCGGCGACGGTTAAAAGCATCGGTAGAATCAAAATTTAACAATGCTTTTAGAAATCTGGCAATGCTTTTAAGTGTCGGTAAACGTCTCATGCTTGGCGATGCTTAAAAGCATCGATGGGTTGTGGAGGATACCGATGCTTTTCAAAAGCGTCGGCGGGTTGTGGAGTCTCCCGACGCTATCCCAAAGCATCGGAAGAAATGGGGTCAGCTTTTTACTGTTTCACTGTAGTGATAAGAAGCTGTAGTTTGATGAATAATGTCATGTTCTTGATAAAAGTCATTAAACGGTGCATCGTATTCACCACTCTATCACTCTTTATGGTCTTGATCTTTTTACCAAGCTAGTTTTCAACCTCATTCTTATAATATTTAAACATATCTAAAGCCTTATCTTTAAACTTTAGTAGATACATATAACAGTATCTAGTTGAATCATCAATAAATGTTATAAAATACTTTTTACCTTCTCTAGATTGTACTGACTTTAAGTCACATAGATTACTTTGAATCAAATCTAAAGGTTCGATATTCCTTTTTACTGAATAGAATGGTGTTTTGGCTAGCTTAGCTTCAACACATATTTTACATTTATAATATGGATCAATTTCATGATTAGGTAATAATTCTAAATTCATTAATTTTCATAATGAATTAAAATTCACATGTCCTAATCCATCATGCCATAAATAAGAGGAGTCAACCATATAAACAGAAGAAGCATCTTTATTCTTTTTAAGGTTGTGATGTATAGTCATTATATTCATATTGAATAATCCATTATTCAAGTAACCTCTATCTAGAAAGATCTTCTCTTTAGTAAGTATAATTTATCAGACTCAAACACCATCCTAAATCCATGTTTGCTTAGGAGGGAGCCTGATACTAAATTCTAACGAATGTCGGGAACATGCAGTACATCATTCAGTAGAAGCTCTTTGCTAAATATCATCTTCAGAATAATGCGGCCAAGTCTTTCTATCTTCGATGTAGCGGAGTTATCCATTAGCAAATTTCTACCTCTGATAGGAGTATATGATGAGAACATACTCTTATCAGAGCAGACATGTCAAGTAGCTCCAGTATCAACATACCACTCATTTGGCTTATCAACTATATTTACTTCAAACACAACTGCTAACAACATCATCTCTGACACTCCATTGGATATGGTATCTTCAATAGTATTGACTTCCTTCTTTTCTTTCTTCTTGAAATGACAATCCTTGGATTTGTGGCCTATTTTACCACAAATGAAGCACTTGCCTTTGAATTTCTTAGGATTGTCCTTCTTCTGTTTATAGCCTTCACCAGGAAACTTGCATTTCTTCTTGTTGACCTTTCCTTCCATGAGTTGCCCTTAGGCTCATCATGATATCCTCCTGTCTTCTTATCATGGCTCTTATTATCTTTCTCGATCCTCAGGCGGATAATCAGATCTTCAAGTCACATCTCCTTCCGCTTATGCTTTAGGTAGTTCTTGAAGTTCTTCTAAGATGGGAGTAGCTTCTCAATTATGGCAGCTACCTGGAATGACTCACTCAAAGACATTCTTTCTGCATGTATCTCATGCAGTATGATCTGTAGCTCTTGAACTTGCTCCATGACAGTCTTGTAGTCTACCATCTTGTAGTCAAGAAACCTGCCGACCATAAATTTTTTATGACCTGCATCCTCGATCTTGTACTTCTTATCCAAGGATGCCCACAACTCTTTTGCTATACTGATACTACTGTACACATTATACAGAGTATTCTCTAATTTTTTTAGGATATAGTTCTTGCATAGAAAGTCTGAGTGCTTCCATGCATCCACGGCAGCGATAATTTGCTTGTTGTTCTCTCCCTCCTTTGGGATTAGTGGATCTTTGTTGAAAACTCTGACCAGATTCAGAGTTGTCAGATATAACATCATCTTCTGTTACCATCTTTTGAAATCGATGCCGGCAAACTTCTTCGGCTTCTCGGCTTGAACAGTTGCAGATTATTACCATCACTTGAGCAGCACTTCAGATACAAAAAATTATCTTAAGATTGTTAGGATTATTGTACTACCTATTTGAAAAAGATCGAGTCTAGAGTTACACTCTATGTCCTTAAGATAATTTCGTCCCGTAATGGTGCTTACGGTGTATGACGATTATCTCCCAGGATATAATGGTCTTCTTTTGGTGAAAGCAGCACTACAATTCACCATAAATTTGAACCATGAATGCTTTTCTCTCTTATATGCACTGTAGCTATACTCTATTAATTAGAGTATACAAATGTCTAAGAGATTTTTCTATGCACTATAGCTATACTCTGTTATTTAGAGTATGCGAATATTTAAGAGAAGAAAAGAAAAACTTTTGATAAAATGAATGAGGAACGATGATCTATTTATAGTCTTAAGGTGTCCCTTGGAAGCAACCCTCATATTTCATCGGAGGGAATAACCGATGGCTTGATAAGCCATTTTGTAGTGAAATACTCCTTTCCTCAACCATGATATGAAATCATGCGATCAATTTATCTATTGGAAGCCATGATACACCGATTCGTATTGTGATCTATAGATCACGCGATTAGCACCGCCGTTTCATTATTAGATCATGCTATCAACGTCTCTGAATACGTTGATTCATGAACAAATGCGTGATCAGCCGATCATCGTAGTACTTTGATCACTGCGATCATCGTTTCATAAACAGACGCTTGCCGATCGCAACTGACTCTCGATACTAGAGTCGACTCAATCTTGGAACCGAGTCGACTCTAAGCATCAAAGATGGCTCGTCCAGACCATATGTTTTCAAGATTATGAAACCGAGCCAACTCGTCCAAACCACATGGTTTCCTGATTGTCTGATTGAGCTGACTCTTACATACGTGTGAAGTGCAAAATGCACTTACAAAGCACCCATTGTACCCTTGTCGCTCGTCGCGTACGCGCGCGTGATGCTACGCATCATCCTCAAGCTCCCACCTATGGTGAGCCTAAATGCAAGAGCAAGGAAAAATATTTTCTTATAAAGAGCCTTTAATTTTTTCAAACTTTTCATGTGGGACTAAATTTTTCATGTTCAAAGGGTAGTTGAGAAATAAAAATTCCTATTCACTTTTTTCAACAGATCATGGGATGGTCAGATTATGAACTTTAATTATGTGAGGACTCTTAGCATAAATTTAGTGGTATAGGTGTTATCCACACAAGAGACTTAAAGAAAAAGTAGTCTAAGTGTTCTAGTTGTATGTTGATAGCAAGAGGTAAATTACTAAATAAGGTATCTAGTACAAGTGCACGATCATGATCTATATCTAAGGACAAGAAAAAGATACAGTTCTATCACCATAAAAAGTATGGTTATGCTAGATGGATATTATGTCGCATGATATATGTACAAAAGAGTTGGTTCTTTGGATGCGGTGATAATTTCTATACATATTCATGATAGTAATATTGGGAAAATTCTCATAGCTAGTCATTGAACATATAGGCACTTCTAATGATGCATGAGTTTTGAATCTGAATAGTTTTTACCATATTCGCTCCAAAAGGGGTTGATTTAATTCCTTGTTAAAGAAAGGTACCATTCAATTAATCAATGGTACAAAATGTGAGATTGGTGACCTAGAAACAAAGAAATCTAGATGTTGGACACAACAATATGTACTCTAAGTGGAGCGAAGTATGCATATAACAACAATTTTATTACATTTATCCTCTAAAAAAAATCATCACAGCAAGGGACAGGGAGGACATTGTGGAGAGTGGTGGTCGTTGATGTCATTGGGAGGCCTCGAAGGGTAACGAGGACATTGGAGGGTGTTGACGCTGAATCCCCACCGACCGGATGGAGTAGCTCGCTCGTCGATTTGCCATCGATGGGAGCTTGCAAAACAACTCCCCTGACCGAAATTTTTTCGGTGGGGGACACTTTGAGGCCAAAGTTAGCAAGAATTCATGCAGCATAATTGAAAACTCGATAGCAGAGAATAGTGACAAGAAGGAAGAAGATGGCTTAAGTTTGCTCAAAACTAGTTTACCTGAGTATCCCCTCTTACTAGTATTTATAGGCAAAAATGTAACTACTTACGATTATTGGAGTTAGTTAGAAAAACCTCCTCGTAACAATAAGTAGTGACGGTCAGAAAATTAGTTATTCGATCATGTGGGTGATTACAACTAAAATAGCCTTTAACCATTTTAAGTTGAAAGACTGTCCAAAAGTTTTAGATATACTCCTTTTAGAGAGTGTCCGAAGTAGATATAACTAATATTTCGGAGGGACTTCCTTGGGATGGCTCGAGGAAATGTTAGTTATATGCTTCGGACACATCCCTTTGGAGTGAATAAGGAAAACAACCACTTACTGTAGTGTCGAAGAGACGAAAATATTCCAAGGCATAGTTTTTGGACCAGGCTGAAGAAACGAAGCCAAAGGAAATAATAACATCCCATAGGCATAGTCTTCGGATTAGGTTGAAGATACGAAGCCGAAGAAAATAATAACATTTCATAGGCATAGTCTTCGGACCAGGCTGGAGATACGAAGCCAAAGGAAATAATAACATTCCGTAGGCATAGTCTTCGGACCAGGCTGAAGATATGAAGCTGAAGGATATAATAGCATCCCGTAGGCATAGTTTTTGGATCAGACTGAAGATACGAAGCCGAAGAAAAGGATAACATATTCTAGGCATACTCTTCGGACCATACCAAAGAGATTTTCTTTAAAGCATTGATTGAGCTAATAGACCAAAAATTTAAAATTGGCTCGATAGATGGATTGGTCAATATTTTATATTAAACCGGATTATCATAATAGATGCCCCCCACTCCCAAGTTCGAAATAATTTTATTTCGAAAATGGGAGTACCAAAATTTTGTCATTTATGAGAAACGGAGGAGCTTGAACCTTCGAAAGATACCTCCGAAGTACCTGCCGTAGCTGAAGAAGATACAACGGCAACTGAAAATCTGATCAACCTTATACAAACCGAAGATATACCAGTTGAAGGCGATCCATAGTTTTTTAGGATAACTGAATAATTTTGAGATCTTGAGAAAAAAATACCAAGTCTTCAGATATAAAATAATACTAAATATTCGGACTTAGGATAATTCTGAACGATTCTGAGATCAAGTCTTCAGATATAAAATAACACTAAGTCTTCAGACTTAGAATAATTCTGAACGATTCTAAGACAAGTATTTAGATATAAAATAACACTAAGTCTTCAGACCAAGGATAATTTTGAATGATTCTGAGATCAAGTCTTCAGATATAAAATAACACTAAATCTTCAGACCAAGGATAATTCTGAATGATTCTGAGATCAAGTCTTCAGATATAAAATAATACTAAGTCTTCAGACTTAGGATAATTCTGAATGATTCTGAGATCAAGTCTTCAGATATAAAATAACACTAAGTCTTCAGACTTAGAATAATTCTGAACGATTCTGAGATCAAGTTCGAAGATATCAAGTTTTCATATAATAATGCCAAGCCTTCGAACTTGAAAATATACTAAGTCAATGGACTTAGGATAAATGAGTAATCCTGATCTTGAGAAATCAGGTTTCTAAATAATAATACCAAATCTTTGAACTTGAAAATATACTAAGTCTTCGGACTTGGGATAAATGAGTAATCTTGATCGAGAAATCAGGTTTCCAAATACCAAGTCTTCAGACTTGAAAATACACTAAGTCTTCGGACTTAGGATAAATGAGTAATCTTGATCTTAAGAAATCAGGTTTTCAAATAATAATACCAAGTGTTGCCGCCAAGATCGCCGTGGCCCGTAGTTGCTGCCGGTGCCGGAGTGCGCTCCCTTCGCCGCCTGGCGGTCCTCTGCTCCTGGACCTGCAAAACAGGGGTTAGTGACCCGGGCTGGGGTTTCCGACGGGGGCACTCCGACGGTCAAGTCAGTGACGATCCAGGAGAACAGATCCTCCTGGTCGGGCCCCTCTTGATGGACTCCGCACTAGGAGGAGCAAAAGATGTGTGTGAAGGTGAAAACGTAGCAGGGGGAGAATGATAGCGGGGATAGAGGGGTTCCCTGTTCCTCCGCCTTTCCTTGTTTCCCTCGTTTTCCTTCAACTGTGGTGGTGGTGGCGGCGCTTCGCCCTCTTGGTCGAGCTTGCGCTTGTGTTGGTGGTCGATTGTTGTTACCTTTTCTCTCTCGAGGGTGTCGACTGTTCTTTGTAGTTGAAAATTAGCCGTTAAGCGCTTGCCTCAGGATCTTCGCTGGGCTGGCGGGCGCATGTGGCAGGATTTCGTGCCATGGACGGGACGTCTTTCCTGACATATGGTATGAAAAGCTTCTATTCGTTCTGACATCCTCTCTGGTCGTCCCATTCTGGGAAGCTAGGCAAAGCCTCGATTCGGGGGTCGCCTCCCTAGGGGTTTGTGCCTTCTGGCTGGCACATCCCCCTGGAAGTACGGGCAGACGGTAGTTATGGCGGTATGGGGGACGCCGTTCCATAGTACTCGGGCGGCTCGCCGGTGTCCCGGGATGGCAGGGCTTGCTCCGGCATGGATGCTCCAAGCTCGTGTGGTCACCTTGATGGAGGAGGGAAGAGTGCGGGCCTGGTCCAGAGGGCGCGCGGTCGGAGAGGCTCCACATGGCAGGTGAGCGCTGAGCTCGACTTCGACCACAGGGCTCAAACCTCTGAGGGTCACGCTCTGGAGGATGGAAGGTGGACCCGGTCTAGAGGGCGCGCACTCGAAGAGGCTCCACGTGGCGGGTGAGCGCTGAGCTCGAATCCGACCACAGGGCTCAAACCTCTGAGGGTCACACTCTAGAGGATGGAAGGTGGACCCGGTCCAGAGGGCGCGCACTCGGAGAGGCTCCTTGTGGCGCGTGAGGACTGAGCTCGACTCTTACCACAGGGCTCAAACCTCCGAGGGTCTCGCTCTGGAGGGCGGAAGGCGGACCAGGTCTAGAGGGCCCGCGCTCGGAGAGGCTCCACGTGGTGGGTGAGCGCTGAGCTCGACTCTGACCACAGGGCTCAAACCTCCGAGGGTCTCGCTCTGGAGGGCGAAAGGCGAACCCGGTTTAGAGGGCACGCGCTTGGAGAGGCTCCACGTGGCGGGTGAGCGCTGAGCTCGACTCCGACCACAGGGCTCAAACATCTGAGCGCCTCGCTCTGGAGGGCGAAAGGCGGATCCGGTCCAGAGGGCACGCGCTCGGAGAGGCTCCACGTGGCGGGTGAGCGCTGAGCTCGACTCCGACCACAGGGCTCAAACATCCAAGGGTCTCGCTCTAGAGGGCGGAAGGCTGACTCGGTCCAGAGGGCGCGCGCTCGGAGAGGCTCCACATGATGGGTGAGCGCTGAGCTCGACTCCGACCACAGGGCTCAAACTTCTGAGGGTCTCGCTCTGGAGGGCGGAAGGTGGACCCGGTCCAAAGGGCGCGCGCTCGGAGAGGCTCCATGTGGCGGGTTAGCACTGAGCTCGACTCTGACCACAGGGCTCAAACCTCCAAGGGTCTCGCTCTGGAGGACGGCTCCAGCCTAGGCATCTCGAGCTCGAGGGCCCGACCTGGCGGAGGATGGAGCTCGGCTCGTTGTTTTGAGGGAGCTTAGCTCAGCTCGGCAGAGCAGTCCGGGCTAAGATGTTGCCTTGGCGTCTGACGTGGTAGTCTCCTTTGACACGGTGCCTGTCAGCTACCCACGTCAGCGGTCTCGCCACATCATTTGCCCCCCACTCCTGAGGTTCGTTAGTCCGCGGTGCTCGGGCCGAAGGGAGTAATTGTGGTGCCGACGTGGAAAGGCAAAAATTCGGCGCGATGATGGCCGTGGTTGCCGGCGCTTCGAGGGATGGCCCTGCGGGCTAGTGCAGGGGTGCCACGTGGCCATGTCCGAGGAGTAGTTAATGGTGGCACAGAATTCAGAGCTGCCCGGATGCCTTTTTCATCGATGGGCAGCACGTGGCGCGGATCCGTTGGCGAGGGGGTCATAACAGCGCGGATTTGATGGGCCCTTTCGAAGTGAAAAGAAAAATTTTTACTCAAAATTTCCATTCTTTCAAATCCTTCATGCTTATTACAGTACCTGAACCCTTCCTTCTCCGTGATCCGCTCTCACTCTTCTCTTCTCTAGAGGACCAGATTGGCCCTGTTCTTCTTCCTCCTTTTCTTTTGAGGCGGGCTTCTTCTTCTGAGTCTGGTCTTCCTTCTTCTTAGGTTATCTTTATAGGATGTCTTGTCCCGATCTTTTTGTACAGGGGATAGTGCTTCCCTCCTCCGATGAGGAGTCGGATGGGGCACAGTTCAGGATTAGTAGGAGACTGGACCTTCCCGTCCACCCCGTGTCCGTTAGGGATCCGGGGGCTGTTTCTTGTCGTCCTACCTGCCTTCCTCTCCTACTCGAACCAGCTTCTAAATCTGTCCAGTCGACTGGTCCGGGCGGGGTCGCCTCGACGATTTCTGCCATGGAGCTGGGGGCCATCCGGGATGCCTATGGCATCCCACCTTCTGTCCGGCTCATGATCCCCCGCCCGGGGGAACGGGTCACTTCCAGTGGCCCGGGCCGTCTCGCCTTTTATGAGGAGACCTTCTCCGAGGGTTTCCGATTTTCCTTTCACCCCTTCTTCCTATCTATTATGAGTAACTACCGTCTAGTCCCAACACATTTGGTGCCGAACGCCATCAGGGTCATCTTCTCCTTCATTATACTTTGCCATGTCCACGGGTTCGTCGCCCGGTTTTCCTTGTTCAGGACATTTTTTATCCTGAAATGTCAATCGACTGAGGATGGGTGGTGGTCCTTGTCCTCTCACCCGAAGGGCATAAAATTTGAGCTCCCCTCTTCCATCAAAGGGTGGAAGAGCATATTTTTCTTCACGGTTGTCGAGGGGGTCGACTGGGCTTGGAGCGAGCCGGACCGGTCTCCCAATCAGATCTCCGCGGTTGACGCAACTGATCGAGATGACTATGAGCAGCTTCGCACCAACCAGATCCCCTCTCTGGAGGTCTTGCTGTCGGAGCAGAACCTTTTTGACGTCAGGGTCGACTCATCGATGGGGCCGGGTGAGTCCAGTTCTTTCCCCTATGCATGTTTTTTCTTTTTCTTCATCTTGGGCTAACCTTCTTGGCTCCTGGATACAGGGACGATCTTCTCGGAGGGCGAACTGTTGCCAATCTCCAAGAAGAGGCCGGCTACCGGGATGGCCACTGAGCCTCCTCCGAGGCGAGCTCGGATTGAGGGTGCACCGGCGTCTACCCCCGCTGCGCCAATCGCCCCGAGGAGGGAGCTCGAGGGGGCTCCCGTGTCATCCATGACGCCAAGTCTGAGTCAACAGGTGTTTCGGGAGGCCGAAGGACGAATGAGGCCACATGCCAAAGTCCCTGTTCTGGAGCCTGAGGCGACCGTCTGGGCTGATGCTGTTGTCGCTGCCGCGCCGTCCCGCTCTTTGGGTTTGAGGATGATTGAGGCCAAAGGAGGAGAAGCCCGTGCTAGTGCTCCTCCTGCGACGGGGGCTCCGACCATGACGGTGCCGGGTCCTCGACCGTTTCCTGGGGGTCCCACCACCGGAGGGACGGGCGCACCTGCTCCCCGAGAGAGCAGGAGAGACGAGGCGAGGCGCCATCTCCTGTTCAAGTTGGGGCCGGAGAGCTCCCTGGCTGACAACCGTGCCCTAGCCGCTCACATGATGGATTTCTCCATCCAGCCATGCGACTGGGAGGAGATGGCCGGGCTGCGGCTGGGGGATGTGATCGATAATATCTTCCCCCAGCTCTACACGGTAAACAACTTCATTCTTTCCTTCCTCTTCCTCTCTTTTTGCTCTCCCCCTTTTTTTTTTGACCTTTTCATATGGTGCAGATCGATGTTGAGGCCCTTTTTATCAGGAGCAGCTGCCATAACTGGAAGCGAGCTGAGCAGCAACAGGTGGCCGAGATCGCGTCGCTGAAGGCCGACCTGAAGGGGAAGGCCGACTCCGAAGGGGTTCTTGACCGACGGGTCAAGGACCTCAAAAGGCAGCTTGCCAACTCTGAGGGACGAGCGAAGGAGCTCCGGGAGAGCCTTGACCACGAGCAAGGGCAGTCGAGGAAGAAGGCCGAGGAGCTTGCCTACGCCGAGCAAAGGTTGGGCGTGTTTAACGCCGAGGCAGCCCGGTAGAAGGGGATCACCCAGTCCCTCCAGGCCCGGCTGGCGACGGAGAAGGAAAAGTCGGTCGCGGCCCAAAGGGTGGCCGAGGAGGCGGCCAGGTCAGTTGTGGATGCCAAGCATGAAATGGCCGCGGTGAGGAAGGAAGCCGAGGAGGCGGTTGCAAGGTACAAGGCCTTGGAGGAGTTCCTCGTCGAGATCCAACAGACAGCGTCGGACTCCTTCTTTAAGGGATTCATGTACCTGCACCACCTAATTGAGGGATTCGTCTCGGCTGAGGGCCATAGCAGCCTCAACTATCCTGGCACTTCAGACCAGGAGGCGAGCGCTGAGGAGGCCGCTGCTCCCAAATCTTCTACGCCAGCCGAGGTCGAGGCCGTGCCACCTGAACCCGGAGCCACGCAGCTGGAAGTCCCTGCTGATGGAGACTCCCAGCCTGGCGGTACAGCTGGAGAGTAGTTATTCTTTGCTTCCTTTGTACCTTGTTTTTTTTCTGTACTCGGCAGGGCCACCCGGCATGTCGGGGGCCCGTAGAATGCTTGTAACTGGTACTTAATTAATAAAGCATAAACTTTCTTGCAACCAGTTTCTTTGTCTGGCTCTTTCTTTCTTTCTTTCTTTCACTCTCCTTCTTCTTTTTCTTTCTTTTCAGTAAGTGGGGAGATCAGAGAGGAGGGCCTCAGCTTGCATTGGGTTGAGTTATTAGACTTCAACATCGGCAAGTTGGGCACAAGTTGATGACACTTGAGAGCTGCGGGGCTCGAAGGTCCCTTGGCCGGAGATCTGAGCTCCGGTCTTGGGCTGGCATCCTGGAGCTGGGCTTGGGGACATGGATAACTGAGAGCTGCATGGCTCGAAGGTCCCTTGGCCGGAGATCTGAGCTCCAGTCTTGGGCTAGCGTCCTAGAGCTGGGCTCGAGGACGTGGATAACTGAGGAGTAGTAGTTTCGTTGCCGTGCTTCCCTCTCATTCTCTTTCTTTCCTTCCCCTCTCTTCTTCTTCTTCTTCTTTTTTTTGATGATATGCGGGGAGATCAGAGAAGAGGGTTCTTGCCGTGTTTCTCTCTCGTTCTCTTTCTTTCCTTTCCCTCTCTTTTTCTTTTTGAATGGGGAAATCAGAGAAGAGGGTTCTTGCCGTGTTCCCCTCTCGTTCTCTTTCTTTCCTTCCCCTCTCTTTTTCTTTTTGAGTGGGGAGATCAGAGAAGAGGGTTACAGAACTTGATTGCCTTGGAGCTAGGCTCGAGGCCTTCTTGGACGCAGAGCTGGGCTCGGGTCCAAGGGTTGCCTGAGGGCTTAGCTCAGGTCTTTGGCACCTTGGAGCTAGGCTCGAGGCGTTGATGGGAGCTACTTGGCCCCATGATCCCTTGGCGTCTCGGAGCTGGGCTCGGAAGCATTTGAGATTGAGAGCGGCTTGGCTCAATGATCCCTTGGCCAGAGGTCTAAGCTCCGGTCTTGGGTCGGCATCCTGGAGCTGGGCTCGAGGACGTCATTGATTGAGAGCGCAATGGCTCGAAGATCCCTTGATGTCCCGTAGCTAGGCTCGGGGATGCTTAAGATTGAGAGCTGCGTGGCTCGATGATCCTTGGTCGGAGATCCGAGCTCCGATCTTGGGTCAGCGTCCTGGAGCTGGGCTCGGGGATGTCGTTGATTGAGAGCTGCATGGCTCGAGGTTCTCTTGGCCGGACGTCTGAGCTCCGATCTTGGGTCGGCGTCTTGGAGCTGGGCTTGGGAACGTTATTGATTGAGAGCGGTGCGGCTCGAAGATCCCTTGACGTCCTGGAGCTAGGCTCGGGGATGCTTGAGATTGAGAGCTGTATGGCTCGATGACCCTTGGTCAGAGATCTGAGCTCCGGTCTTGGATCGGCATCCTGGAGCTGGGCTCGGGAATGTCATTGATTGAGAGCTGCATGGCTCGAGGTTCCCTTGGCTGGACGTCTGAGCTCCGGTCTTAGATCGGCGTCCTGAAGCTGGGCTCGGGGATGTTGTTGATTGAGAGCAGCGCGGCTCGAAGATCCCTTGATGTCCTGGAGCTAGGGTCGGGGATGCTTGAGATTGAAAGCTGTATGGCTCGATGACCCTTAGCCGGAGATCTGAGCTCCGGTCTTGGATCGGCATCCTGGAGCTGGGCTCGGGGATGTCGTTGATTGAGAGCTGCATGGCTCGAAGATCCCTTGGTTGGAGGTCTAAGCTCCGGTCTTGGATCGGCGTCCTGGAGCTGGGCTCGAGGATGTTGTTGATTGAGAGCGGCGTGGCTTGAAGATCCCTTGACGTCCTAGAGCTAGGCTTGGGGACGTTGATGGAATTCTCCTGCAAGACAGATAAACACTTGCGCAAGGAAAAAACCATTGTCATTATTATTACTGGGAAACCTTACATCATTGATAGTATTTCCGCAAGTTGCAGGCATTCCACTTCTGGGGAACCTGACGTCGCTGAGATCTTCAAGGTAGTAGGCCCCTTGTGAGAGGGCTTCAGCCACTTTGTAGGGGCCCTCCCAATTCGGTGAAAGCTTGCCACACTCCCTGGGCTGAGATGCCTCTGCCCACCGTAGCACCAAATCTCCAGGCTTGAAAGCTTTTGGCCTAATGCGGACATTGTAATACTGGGCCACTCATTGCCGGTAGGCCGCCATTCGAAGCCGGGCCTTGTCCCTCGCTTCTTCAAGAAGGTCCAGATTAAGTAGGAGGTGTGCTGAGTTCCATGCTTCATCATACTGCTGCACCCACAACGTGGGCACGCCGAGCTTGACCGGGATGACCGCTTCAGCACCGAAGACAAGGCTGAAGGGCATCTCGTTGGTTGTCGTCCTGGGCGACGTGTGGTATGCCCACAGGATACTTGGGAGTTCTTCCGCCCACCTGCCCTTAGCTTGGTCCAGCCTGGTCCTGAGTCCTTGGAGAATGGTCCGGTTGGTCACCTCGGCTTCTCCATTTATTTGAGGGTGAGCCACCGAGGTGAATCGATGTTGGATGCCGTGCTCGGCATAGAACCCCTCGAATTCACGATTGTCGAATTGTCACCCGTTGTCGGTGATGATACAGCGGGGGAGCCCGAAGCGGCAAATGATCGACTTCCAGAAGAACTGGCGAATATTGGCTTCCGCAATCCAAGCTAGCGGCTCTACTTCGACCCACTTGGTGAAGTAGTCGATCGCCGCCAGCAAGAACTTTCGCTGCCCTGGTGCTGGGGGAAATGATCCCAAGATGTCCATTCCCCTTGGGCAAAAGGCCAAGGGGCTGAGAGTTGGGAGATCGGCGCCGCCGGCTAGCATTGTATATTTGCATGGCGTTGTCACTTGTCGCACCTTTTAACGAAGTCGGTGGCGTCCTCCCTCATGGTCTCCCAAAAGTACCCCTGGCGAAGAGCTTTGTAGGCTAGTGTTCTCCTCCCCACGTGGTTCCCGCAGAAGCCTTCATGTATCTCTTGGAGCACGAAGGTTGCCTCGACGGGCCTGAGGCAACTTAGGAGTGGGTAAAAGTAAGACCGGCGGTAGAGCTGGCCCTCCATCAGGATGAATAGGGAGGCCTTCTTCTTGATGAGGGCAGCTTTTGCGTGGTCTTCGGGTAGGGTGCCGTCAGCGATGTACCGGACGTACTTGTCCATCCAGCTAGACTCGAGGGTGACTTGATGCATCCCTGTCGAGCTCTCGTAGCTGGGACTTTTGAGGTACTTGATGTAGGCGCATCCAAGCGATGAGTCCGGCAAGGTCACAAGCCTGGACAGCTCATCTGCGCGCGCATTCTTCCCTCGAGGGATGTGGAAGATGCTGAAGCATCGAAGGCCTGCCATGCTTGCGTGGACCCGCTCTAGGTACTTCATCATCTGGGCATCCCTCGCTTCATATTCTTCGAAAACTTATCCGGCAATCAGTTGGGAGTCGGTGAAGACTTTCAAGTCCTGTACACCCAGCTCGCGGGAGACTCTTAGGCCCAAGAGGAGTGCCTCGTATGCCTCGTACTCCGCCTGGTTATTGGTTGCGGCGAACTCGAAGCGGAGGGCGCATTCTGCCACAACCCCACCGTTGTTAGTTAGGATGAGGCCTGCTCCACTCCCGCCGGAATTGGATGCTCCATCTACGTGGGGGATCCAGGGCTCTTCTCCTGGCCCAAGCTCCGTTGCTGTCTGCTTTGGCTCCTCGATGAATCCGGTGCACTCGACCATGAAGTCGGCTAGGACTTGGGCCTTTTATGAAGACGTCGATCGGTATGCTATGTTGAATTCGCTTAGCAGTAGGGACCATTTATTCAACCTCCCGGATGTCTCGGGTCGGGTGAGGATGGTACTCAGCGGCTGGTCCGTCACGACCACTATTGGGTGTGCTTGGAAATATGGCCTAAGGCGCTTAGCAAACATTATTAGTGCAAAAATAAATTTCTCGGAGCGAGTATACCTGATCTCCGCATCACGGAGGATTTTGATGGTGTAGTACACCGGCTTTTGAGATTTGTCCTCGTCTGTGCGAACGAGAACCGAGCTGATAGCTCCCGATGTAATCACCAGATACAGCAGAAGCTCCTCCCCCTCCTCCAGCCTGGAGAGCAATGGGGGAGAGGTGAGGAAGTTCTTCAGCTCCTCGAAGGCGGTCCTGCACTCCTCGGTCCAGGTGAAGTCATGCATCTTGCGCAGTGCCTTGAAAAATGGTAGACAACGATCGGCCGACCTCGAGATGAATCTGCTGAGGGCGGCGATACGTCCCGTCAGGCGTTGGACCTGCTTCTTGGAGGTCGGGTGCTCCATGTCGATGATGGCCTGAACTTTTTCTGGGTTTGCTTCGATGCCCCTCTGGGTGACCATGAAGCCGAGGAATTTTCTTGCCACCACTCCAAAGGCGCACTTCGTCGGGTTCAGCTTCATCTGATGTTCTCACAGGTTGTGGAAGGATTCGACGAGGTCAGCTACATGGCTTGAGCCCGGCTTGCTCATGACGAGTATGTCATCCACATACACTTGCATGTTGCGATCGATTTGGTCATTGAAGACCTTGCGACCAGGCGCTGATAGGTGGCTCCTGCATTCTTCAGACCAAAAGGCATCATCTTGTAGCAGTATGTCCCTTGGTCGATGACGAAGGTAGTGTGCTCCTCGTCTTCTGGATGCATGTGGATTTGATTATACCCGGAGAATGCATCCATGAAGGAGAGCAGCCGGTGGCCAGAGGTGGCGTCCACCAGCTGATCGATCTTCGGGAGAGGGAAGCTGTCCTTCAGGCAGGCTTTATTGGGGTCGGTGTAGTCTACACATATCCTCCATTTATCATTATTCTTCCTTACCATTACTACATTCGCCAGCCAGCTCAGATATTAGACCTCTCAAACGAAACCGGCAGCCAGGAGATTATCAACTTCCTCCTTGATAGCTGCCTGTCTCTCCGGGATGAAACTTCTCTTCTTCTGTCGAACTGGTTTGTGTTTTGGGTCAACACTTAATTTGTGAGTAATGACGTCAGGAGGGATACCTGGCATGTCCGTCACCGTCCAGGCGAACATATCTGCATTCGCCCGCAGGAATTTAAGCAGTTGGGCCCTCTCCTCCTCGGGTAGCTGGGCTCCGATCTGCACCATCTTCATGGTGTCATCTCCGAGCGGTAGGAAAGTAGGCGCTCGACCGGGCCTCCCCTGAGGTCTTGGGCCCTTTGGTCGAGGTCTCCGCACTGGGGTCGTCCTGAGGGACCTTGGCCCCAGGGAGGGTTTGGAAACAATGCTGCACCAGCTGGGGTGCTCCTCTCATCTCCCCGACACTGTAGAGAGTTGGGAACTGTACAAGTAGCCTCTTGATGCAGACAACGGCGTCGAGCGAATTGAGCCCGGGCCGACCCGATATCACGTTGTAGGCGGAAGGGAGCCTTACAATCATGAAAGTCATCATGACGGTGCTCTACTGAGGTGGGGTTCCGGCAGTGACCGGAAGAGTGATTTCTCCTTCTATCCTTATGGAATCGCCCGTGAAACCAACAAGGGGCGTGTACACAGGCTTAAGCTGATCGGGGAAAAAATTCATCCTGGAGAAGGCATCATAAAAAAGCACGTCTGTGGAGCTTCCACTATCAACCATGATGCCTTTACAGGGTGCTTCGCGATCGTCATCTCGACAACCACGGCATCGTTATTTATATTTTTTCTCCCGTCTTCCCCTTCCCTCATAAAGGGGAGTACATTCTCAGAGTTCCCTGCCCCTCGAGCCCTCTTAGACGCGCACGCAGCTCCCCAGGAGATCATGCCCACCGATTTCTTGGTAGGACGGTTGTCGATGGTTGGAGCTGGTGGGAGAGCGACGAGCGCCAGGGACTCCGCTTGAGGTCTGTCCCCCACGAACCTTTTGAGGTAGCCTCTCTTGATGAGTTCCTTAATCTCCCACTTGAGGTTGCGGCATTCCTCGGTATCGTGGCCGTGGTTGCAGTGAAAGCGACAGTACTTTGTTTTGTCATGGCCAGTGGAGGGCCTCAATGGAGGCAGGCGTCTCAAGTAGTCCTCGTCTTCGATCTTCATGAGGATTTTTGTCCTCGGGGTGAGGAGAGGGATGTAGCCCTCCTCGGGAACGGGAGTCCCTCTCAGTCTTGGTCGGTCCCTCTGGGAGCTCGGAGCCTGGGGTGCTGGCTTTCGGGCTCTGGATGCTTTGGCGGGGGCCAGCTTCTTCAGGGATTCTCCATCGAGCTCCCGTCTCGTACGATCCGTCTCCTCGACATGGATGTACTTTTGGGCCCAGAGAAGGAGCTCGGAGTAGGTCTTGGGGGGGTTCTTATCCAGCGAGTAGGTCAGGTGGGAGGTCTTGAGTCCTCGCTTCAGTGCTAGCATGGCGACTGGCTCTTCAAAATTGTAGATCTCCAACGCGACGGCCTTGAAGCAGGCCAAGTAGTCTCACAGGGGCTCGCGGTTCTACTGCCGGATGGAGAAGAGGTTGTCTGCCTCTCGTGGTAACTTCCTGCAAGCATCGAAGTGAGCCATGAACTTCTGTCCTAGCTGGGTGAAGGAGTTGATGCTCTCCGGCTTCAAACGGGTGAACCACACCCGGGCTGCCTTCCGGAGAGTAGCAGGAAAAGCAACGCAGAGTAGAGTGTCAGTGGCCCCCTGGACCCTCATGAGGGTCTGGTAGCTTTCCAGGTGGTCCAGGGGGTTAGCGATCCCATCATAAGGATCCACCTGCGGCATCCAGAACCGGTGCAAAATCGGCTCCGCATGGATTTCTTGGGAGAATGGGGGATGGGCGTCGTAGCCCGTTGGCTCACTAGCGAAGCCCTGCATGTTGGCAAATTGACGGGCAAACTCCGCCAGCTTGCGTTCATGTTCCTCCAGGCGCCTTTCCGCCGTGTGCCTGATGACTTCATCAGTGGACCCCTCCGTCGAAGGAGACGGAGAAGGTGACATGGATGCATGGCACCCGTGATAGGGGGTCTTGCCTCTTCTGCCTCGGTGGGGGTTTGGGCACCTCCCGCCCGAGGTTTGGCGAGTAGCTCTCTCTGTCGGTAGAGCCGGCTCGTTGTCTTTTCACCGAAGCTTGAAGGCTATCCCGGTTGTCGGTGGTGGCCCACGGCTGTGACGGCCTTCCTTGGTAGGAGTACAGGCTGTCGCGGGGAGCCGCGACGTGGGCCACTGGAGTCCCTGGCTGCTGGTGGGTAGCCACGGACCGGTGCTGGTGCTGAAGCTGTCGCACTACCGTGGCGATAACTGTTGGAAAATGTATCCCAAAGCCAATTATCTACTGTAGACAACTGTACATTTGGTATAATTGTATATGAATTATATTATTGAATAAAATGTTTATTATGACAGTTCATCACTATTTCATCTTTCTGTAATGAGTTCTTGAGTTATGATGTCCTTATGACTATTTGTATGTGATATAGAGAGGATATATCATATAGTCCTAAAATTGTTCGTGACCAAATGATACACTTATTTCAGGATGATAGTATATCAAGTATAGGTCGTTGTGTGCCATAGTCGTTGGTTGTCCTCTTAACCAAAGAGTGTGGAGACACTGGTATGGCATGCAGATGTTCTGTTTGACATTTTATCGAACGTGACCCGTCTGTACTTTTTCTGCCTAGAGTTTTTGATATGGATGTAGTTATCCCTCAGACATGAGATCGTCATGGTAGCTTGCGAGCAACTCACTGTACTTTGATACTGGACTATCTGGATTTCTAATCCAGGGACGAAAGGTTTCTGGGTGCAGTTAAGTACTCGTGTAGCAGTGGTCGGATCAAGATGGGATTGACCCCTCTAAAGTGTTTGGAGCAAATATCTCACTGTCTTTCAATTTAGCAAAACCTTGGCCAGGGTAGTCTTTGTAAAGTGTTACAGGACTTGTGAGGTTGAGACACATTATTGATGGACTTTATGGGTTGGGCAGTTTAACCCTAAGTCTTCCTAAGCATTGAGGTCAAAGGGATTAATTACTGGGTTTCCGTATCTCCTAGTTCTTGATTGTTGCTCTGCAACTTCAACCTATCCGGACGTCGGGTGTCATTGCTAGATGGCGACTTTGACTAGTATTGGAAATGTTCCAGTACTACCGGCTTAGTGTTCGAACCTATAGGATCATACACCATAGGGGTTTCTACTTGATCTAGTGATCGGAGAACGATTGGGAATCATTCGTAGACTCACAAAGGAAAAGTATTTTTCCTTACCCTAGTGTCGACACTTGATATTCTTGAAAATGTCGATATTTGTGTAGGTGTCGACACTTGTTGATTTCGCAAGTATAGACACTTGATGTCACAAAAAGTTATGACATAAAATTTTTCACTAAAAGTTGGTGATGCATGGAGGTGAATTAAGTAATGTGATTACTTGATAGCCCAATTTGATTGAGCTATAAAAATCTGGAACAAATCAAATGGGATTTGGTTCAAAATCGGTTTGGATCTAATTGGGTTGAACCCAATGTATGCACACTTGACCCAATTGATTTCAGTTATGAACTGAAATTAATTGAGACATTAATATGAATTTAAATAGGTTTAAATTCAGTTTTGGGGAGTTATATAACCTCCCATGACCATAACTTCCCATAACCACCCATAACCCCTCCATAATAACCCATAACTCCCCACTCTCCCTCTCCTTCTCCACCTATATGATGGGCTGAAATGGGAGGATGAAAATAACTGATAATTCAGCAAAGAAATGCTGAAAAAAATTAAAAGGGAGGAAAGAAAAGAAACTAAGAAAGGTTCTAGGTTTTGTATGGGTGTGAGGACTTTGGGAAAAGAGTGTGCATGTCTGTACCCAGTGATCTAGGTCTTAGGATTGAGTATTTGGGAAGGGTTTCAACATCTCATCCTCCACCTCTTGAGTTTCTTCATTCATTCGGTGAGTTCGACATCGAAAGTAGAAAAGGAGTCCCGATCAAATCGTTCCACAACAAGCAGCATTTGGAGTGGAAGTGGATATTAAAAGAGCCCCGGTGTGAACCACCTATAGAGGCCGTACACGTGTGCGGCTAAGCAGAGATCTTCTACATCCTCCTGGATCTTCCGTAGTGGAGAGCATCTCCACTTCATACGAGATATGGTTTTACATATAGAGATATGTTGCTTTGAAAGCTGTTCATAGCATGAGTTCATGATTTCATAGTTTATATTACTCATTCATGCAAGATCTTGGGCTAAGTAGCATAGAAAAGTTCTAAAAGCATGCTTAGATTAAATGTTAATCTTCTTTATTATGCTCCCGTTGTATATTATTTTGAAAAAGTTTTAAAATAGAAAGCATGCTCGCTATAGTTTTCCTTTCAAGAACTTGCATCTTTTGGGCGAGTGGAGCCAGTTGGGCTTCCGGCGGAGGTGGCTGGACCGGAATGGATGGCTCCGCCTCTTAGCGGTGTGGGTTCCCCCGGGAGGGGGAGTCCCCCGCACGACTGGTGGAAGCCTCCCTTGCCCTTGTTGTCACCATTTTTCCGCCTGGCTTGCCTGTGAAGAGACGGAGGGTTCGACTTGGATCAAAGATCATTCACAATGTCGCTGCCCCCCTTCCTGGTATGCCAATCTGTTGCCACCAAGATCGCCGTGGCCTGTAGCTACTGCCGGCCGGCGCCGGAGTGCGCTCCCTTTGCCGCCTGGCGGTCCTCTGCTCCTCGACCTGCGAAACAGAGGTTAGTGACTCAGGCCGGAGTTTCCGACGGGGGCACTCCGACGGTCAAGTCAGTGACGATCCAGGGGAATAGATCCTCCTGGTCGGGTCCCTCTTGATGGACTCTGCACTAGGAGGAGCAAAAGATGTGTGTGAAGGCGAAACGTAGCAGGGGGAGAATGATAATGGGGATAGAGGGGTTCCCTGTTCCTCCGCCTCTCATTGTTTCTCTCGTTTTCCTTCAATTATGGTGGTGGTGGTGGCGCTTCGCCCTCTTGGTCGAGCTTGCGCTTGTGTTGGTGGTCGATTGTTGTTACCTTCGCCATCTCGAGGGTATCGACTATTCTTTGTAGTTGAAAATTGGCCGTTAGGTGCTTGCCTCGGGATTTTCGCTGGGCTGGCGGGCGCATGCGGCAGGATTCCATGCCATGGACGGGACGTCTTTCCTGACATATGGTATGGAAAGCTTCCATTCGCTCTGACATCCTCTCCGATCGTTCCATTCCATGAAGCTTGGCAGAGCCTCGATCCAGGGGTCATCGCCTTAAGGGTTCGTGCCTTCTAGCTAGCCCATCCTCCTGGAAGTACGGGCGGACAGGTAGTTATGGCGGTATGGGGGGCGTCGTTCCATAGTCCTCGGGTGGCTCACCGGCATCCCGGGATGGTAGGGCTTGCTCCGGCCTGGATGCTCTGAGCTCGTGTGGTCACCTTGATGTAGGAGGGAAGGGTGCGGGCCCTGTCCAGACGGCGCGCGCTTGGAGAGGCTCCACGTGGTGGGTGAGCGCTGAGCTCGACTCCGATTACATGGCTCAAATCTCCGAGGGTCTCGCTCTGGAGGGCGGAAGGCGGACCCGGTCCAGAGGGCACGTGCTCGGAGAGGCTCCACGTGGTGAGTGAGCACTGAGCTCGACTCCGACCACAGGGCTCAAACCTCCAAGGGTCTCGCTCTGGAGGGTGGAAGGCGGACCCGGTCCAGAGGGTGCGCGCTCAGAGAGGCTCCACGTGGCAGGTGAGCGCTGAGCTCGACTCCGACCACAGGGCTCAAACCTTCGAGGGTCTCGCTCTGGAAGGCGGCTCCGGCTTAGGCATCTCGAGCTCGAGGGCCCGACCTGGCAGAGGACGGAGCTCGGCTCGTTGTTTTGAGAGAGCTCAGCTTAGCTCGGCAGAGCAGTCTGGGCTGAGGTGTTGCCTTGGCATCTGACGCGGCGGTCTCCTTTGACACGGCGCCTGTCAGCTACCCATGTCAGCAGTCTCACCACATCACCAAGTCTTTGGATTTGAAATAATACTAAATCTTCGGACTTGAAAATATACTAAGTCTTCGGACTTAGGGCAGCTGAATAACTTTGAGATTTTGAAAAAATAATTCCAAGTCTTCAGATAATAATGTCAAGTCTTCGGGCTTGAAAATACACTAAGTCTTCGGACTTAGGATAGCTGAATAACTTTGAGACTGAAGAAATAATTCCAAGTCTTCAAATAATAATGCCAAGTCTTCGGACTTGAAAATATACTAAGTCTTCGGACTTGGGATAAATGAATGATCTTGATCTTGAGAAATCAAGTTTCTATATAATAATCCAAGTCTTCAGACTTGAAAATATACTAAGTCTTCGGACTTATCATAAATGAATAACCTTGATCTTGAGAAATCAGGTTTCCAAATAATAATACCAAGTTTTTGAACTTGAAAATATACTAAGTCTTCAGACTTAGAACAACTGAGAATAATTGAGATTGAAAAAATACCAAGTCTTCAGATAATAATATTAAGTCTTCGAATTTAAGTTAGTTCTGATCTGGAATAAGATAGACCACGTGGGTCATCCCTATTTTTTGGATAGTGAAATAGGTTGATCAGACCTTGGCATTTCACAGGGTAGATCACATGCATCATCCTTATGCCATTTAGGAAAAGAGAAATTAAGACAGGCTGATCAAGCCTACCTCGGCACTTCGTAAGGTATATCACGGAGATCATCCTTATGCCTTTTAAGAAAAAAGAAAAATTAAGACAGGCTGATCAAGCCCATCTCGGTACTTCGTAAGGTAGATCACGGGATCATCCTTATGCCTTTCAAATAAAGATTAAGACAGGCTGATCAAGCCCACCTTGGCACTTTGTAAGGTGGATCACGGAGATCATCTTTATGCCTTTTAAATAAAAATTAAGATAGGCTAGTTAAGCCCACCTCGGTACTTCGTAAGGTAGATTACGGAGATCATCCTTATTCTTTTCAAATAAAGATTAAGACAGGTTGGTTAAGCCCACCTCGGTGCTTCGTAAGGTAGATCACGGAGATCATCCTTATGCCTTTTTATAATAAGATTAGCTTTGGGCTTCTTGGGCATTTAATCGGCCTTTAAAAAATCATCAACTTTGAAGAATATATCGATCTTTAAGAATACATCAACCTTTAAGAAATCATCGACCTTCAATAATATATCGACCTTTGAGAATATATCGTACTTTAAGAAGTCATCGATCTTTGAGAATACATCGGACTTTAAGAAGTCTTTGATCTTTGAAAATATATCGTACTTTAAGAAGTCATCGGCCTTCAAGAGTACATCGGACTTTAAGAATATATCGGCCTTTAAGAGTACATCGGCCATTAGAGTTCCTTTAAAATAAAAATCATGACTGGAATTCCACCAGTGGGAGACACTCCTATGCCCAATCAGTAAAGTTCGAACAATAAAATGGAGAACTCAATGAAAGAGGTCAGAGGACATGATGGCTTATCTCGGAGGTCTCCTCTTACTTTTTCTCAAGGTTGTCCAGTCATTGGATTTCTTGATTCTAGTAAATACTTGTAGATTTGTTAGATGAGGCTGGCCGAAATTCTAGCTAAATGGTAAGTCTGATAGTCCTTGGATCAATTTACTCTGTGCAAGGAATTGTTGTGGAAGCATCATAGGATTTTCCATTTTTTTTTTAGAAGGGTTCCTCCCTTCGACGAGTCTATGGCTCACAGTCTGCTCTTCAGTAGTAGCATACTTCTGAGCTCTTGCCAGTAGTTCGGTGCAGCTCGTAGAAAATTTTTTATCCAAGAAGAAAGTAAACCTGGATGATCTAAGGCCTTTCTTCATGGCTGACACGGCCACATGTTCATTTAGATTTAGAATCTCCAGAGTGGCCGAATTGAACAAAATCACAAACTCCTTGAGACTTTCCACTTCATTCTGCTGTAGGAGAAATAAACTGTCAGTGTTACGCAGCATCTTCTGACATGTTCTGAAGTGTGAGATAATTTGCCGCTCCAATTCAATAAAGGAATTGATAGTCTTTGGTAGTAATCTTGAATACCACATTCGAGCCGATTTTCTCAAGGTGGCAGGAAAAGCGAGGCAATATAACGCATTAGATGCCCCTTGCACCATTATGTGAGCTTTGTAACTTCCCAGATGGTCAAGGGGATCTGAAGTCCCATCATAAGCCTTCAGTTGTGGGATTTTGAAGTGCCGAGGAATGACTTCGGCCATTATCCAATCAGAGAAAGGAGGTTGGGAGTTGAAAACCACTTCATCGCTTCTTATTTGATCTGTGAGTCTGGCTATCTGTGACTCTAAGAATTTGAACTTCTCTTTAAATTTAGAATTCACTTCTCTTTGTCTAACCGTTCCAGGTGCAGAATCTCTGGAAGAAACAGAGGAAGAATGCTCGGTTCTCTTTTTTGCATTGTGATCATCCATGCGTTGTTTTGGCAGTGAAGCATTATGACCTCGAGATGATTGAATTCGTGAAGAACTTGGAGTGAGTTCTCGACGTCGATTCTCTCTCCTTTTAGTTTGATGGCTGGGTTGTGAGATGGGTGGGGGCATTGCCTTTGAATAGCAGTCTCCTGTAAATTTGAACCAGAGCTGTCAAAGCATCCACTCTATTCAAGAGGGCTTCAAACTGCTGCTGTCCTAGTATCGGCATGGGAGGTGGCATGCTATCATCCACCGGTGAGTTGTTTGGCTGAGAAACAGGCAGATCTCTGCTTATAGAAGCATTCTGGATCTTCTCTTTCATCATTTTTACTTTGCAGAAATTCTCTTCCAACTAGAGGAAACAGATCTTTCCCTTCATCATTTTTGCTTTGCAGAAATTCTTTTCCAACTAGAGGAAATAGATCTTCCCCTTCACCATTTTTGTTTTGCAGAAATTCTCCTTCAACCAAAGAAAACAGACTTCCCCTTCCTGGCGCGTCAATCTGTTGACACTGAATCCCCACCGACCGGATGGAGTAGCTCACCCATCGGTTCGCCGTCGATGGGAGCATGCAAAACAACTCCCCTGACTGGAATTTTTTCGGTGGGGGACACTCCGATACCAAAGTTAGCAAGAATTCAGGCAGTAGAATGGAGAACTCGAGAGTAGAGAATGGTGAGAAGAAGAAAGAAGATGGCTCAAGTTTGCTTATAGTTAGCTTACCTGAGTATCCCCTCTTACCAGTATTTACAGGCAAAAATGTAACTACTTACGGTTATGGGAGTTAGTTAGGAAAACCTCATCATAACAGTAAGTAGTGGCGGTCAGAAAATTAGTTATTCGACCATGTAGGTGGTTATAACTAAAATAGCCTTTAACCATTTTAAGTTGAAAGACCGTCCAAAAGTTTCAGATATACTCTTTTTAGAGAGTATCTGAAGTAGATATAACTAATATTTCGAAGGGCCTTCATTGGGATGGCTCGAGAAAATATTAGTTATATGCTTCGGACACATCCTTTTGAAGTGAATAAGGAAAACAATCACTTATTATAGTGTCGAAGAGACGAAAATATTCCAAGGCATAGTCTTCGGATCAGGCTGAAGATACGAAGCCGAAGGAAATAATAACATCCCATAGGCATAGTCTTCGGAGCAGGCTGAAGATACGAAGCCGAAAAAAATAATAAATTCCATAAGCATAGTTTTCGGACCATGCTGGAGATATGAAGCCGAAGGAAATAATAATATTCCATAGGCATAGCCTTTGGACCAAGCTGAAGATACGAAGCCGAAGAAAATAATAACATCTCATAAGCATAGTCTTCGGACCAAGCTGAAGATACGAAATCGAAGGAAAGGATAACATATTTCAGGCATACTCTTCGGACCATACCAAAGAGATTTCCTTTAAAGCATTGATTTGATTCAGCTAATAGATCAAAAATTTAAAATTGGCTCGATAGATGAACTGGTCAATATTTTATATTAAATCGGATTATCGAAGGAAAGGATAACATATTTCAGGCATACTCTTCGGACCATACCAAAGAGATTTCCTTTAAAGCATTGATTTGATTCAGCTAATAGATCAAAAATTTAAAATTAGCTCGACAGATGAACTGGTCAATATTTTATATTAAACCGGATTATCATAACAGAGGGTATCGAGGATAGGGAGGACATTGTGATGAGTGATGGTTGTATAATGATAGCAAGAGAAAGTGTTACCGCCGAGATCGTCGTGGCCCATAGCTGCCACGTCGGATTGCGCTCCTCCCGTCGCCTGCCGCACTCGGCTCCCGGGTCCCCGCCTCCCGTCGTCCGATGGTCCTCTGCTCCAGGGCCTGCGAAACAATGATTAGAGACCCGGGCCAGGGTTTCCGACCGGGGCACTCCGACGATCAAGTCAGTGACGGTCCAGGGGAACAGATCCTCCTGGCCGGGCCCCTCTTGATGGACTCCGCACTAGGAGGAGTGAAAGATGTGTGTGGAGGTGTGAATGTCGCAGGGGAAGATTTGTAGCGGGGACAGAGAGATGCTCTGTCCCTTCTCCTCTCCTTGAGCCCCTCGATTCCCTCCATTCGTGGTGGTGATGGCCTTTTGCTCTTTTGGTTGAGCTTCCCTGTCTTGGTGGTGAGTGGTCGTTCTGTTTTGTTTTGTTTTTTTTTTTTTGTTGTTACCTCTCCTCCCTTATGGGGTGCTGATCGTTCTTTGTAGTCGAAGAATGGCCGTTGGGAGCTTGTCTCGGGGTTCTTGCCGGGCTGTCAGATGCGTGCGGCGGTGTCCCAGGAAGCCCTTTCCTAATTCATGATAAGGTGATGTTAGGCGCTCCGACACTCCTTCATGATTGCCTTGTTCCGAGAAATCGGGGACGTCTCGAATGGCGGGCCGCCACCCCCGGGGTTCGAATCTCCCGGATGGTCTTCTTTTCTAGGTGATCTGAGTGGTTGGTGAGGAATGTGGCACCTCGATCGGCGCATTGCTTGCCTTTTTGGTGTAACTGATGGTGTCAGGTAGTCAGTACAGCCTAAGAGGCATTCTGGTACGGTCCTCGGGAGGCTTGTCGATGCCCTCGGCTGGTGAGGACTTCTTTCGGGTTGGGGTCGAGCTGGGACGGCAGGGCTCGCTCCATCCTAGGTGCTCCGGGCTTGCGGGGACGGCCAGGTGGAGAAGGGCGAAGTACGGGCCCGGTCTAGAGGGCACGCACTCGGAGAGGTGAGGCTCAACCTCGGCGGGTGAGCTCTTGGCTCGACCTCGACCGCGGGACACTAACCTTCGAGAGTCTCCTCTGGAGGGCGGATGTCGGCGGGCCCGGTCCAGAGGACACGCACTCGGAGAGACTCGACCTCGGCGGGTGAGCTCTTGGCTCGACCTCGACCGCGGGGCACTAACCTCCGAGGGTCTCCTCCGGAGGGCGGATGTCGGCAGACCCGGTCCAGAGGGCGCACACTCGGAGAGGCTCGACCTCGGCGGGTGAGCTCTTGGCCCAACCTCGACCGGGGGGCACTAACCTCCGAGGGTCTCCTCTGGAGGGCGGATGTCGGCTCCGGCCTAGGCACCGAGCTCATGAGCTCGACCTGGCGGAGGACTGGGCTCCATCTGCTGCCATCGGGGAGTTCGGCTCATCTCGATAATAGGGTCCGAGCCAGAGAGTCGACGTGGCGTCCCTCTCCACATGACGCCCGCAGATTTCTCCACGTCAGCGATTTTACCATATCAGAAAGATTGCTGGATAAGGTATCCAGTACAAGTGCACGGTCATAATCTATGTCTAAAGAAAAAAAAAAGGCACAGCTCTATCATCATAAAGAGTATGGTTATGTTAGATGTACATATATGTCGCATAATATAGGTACAAAAGAGATCATTCTTTGGATGCCGTGATATTTTCTATATACATCCATGATGGTATGTTGGAGAAATTCTCGTAGCTAGTCATTGAATATATAGGCACTTCTAATAATACATGGATTTTGAATTTGGATAGTTTTTACCATATTTGTTCAAAAAAGGTTGATTTAATTTTTTGTTAGAGAAAAATATTATTCAATTAGTTAATGATACAAAATGTGACGTTGATGATTTAGAAATAAAATGATCTAGATATTTGACACGATAATATATATTTTATTTTATTTTTTTTTTGATAGAAAAAAAAGGGAAGGAGTTAGACTTCTAGGCGTGGTCATCTTCAGACGGTTCCCCAATCCTAACCAGGAAATGTTCAATATACGGCGTATATTAATTTTTCCGCAGCCGTTCTTCATCCAAAGATGAGTATGTCAACCTGAATACCACTAGTATCAGTCGAGTGAATAGGATTTATTATATATATTCCTAACTTTTTCACTATCACCGATCAACAGAAATTTCAGAATTATTTTATTAATTTTTTTAATTAATTTTTATTTTTAAATTATTTTTTTAATTTTTATTTTATTTTTAGATTTTCTCACCAAAATATGTTCAATCCAATATTTGAATGCCTGCTAGTTGATTGGGAGAAAAAATTCCGCAACCAATGGTACCACCTATCAGTGATGACAATATGTTCTTTCAACGGAGAAGTATATATATAACAATAATTTTATTACCTTTAGTCTTAAAAAAAAAATTTATTACGGCTGGCTGGTACAAAGATGCCTCGAGCCCCAAGTAGCACAGATACGGCTCTTTTGTCCAAAAGAAACAAGGAAAAAAAAAAAAAAAAAAAGAAAAGAAAAGGAAAGAAGAAAGAGAGAATGAAAAGACTCGATGCATCTTTGAATTGTCCGGCCGTGAGGCAACCGGGGCTACCTGGATGAACGGAACAAAATTGAAATTTTGACATAATGCGTGCGATCAAAAAGAGGGGAGTAACGCGAGCCGTCCGTCGAGGCAAGGCTCTTACAGGCGGAACCGTCAAAATGTGGGTGCAACACGACGGGTACGAATTAAGGGTTAGAGAAAGAAAAAGGAAAGGAGGCACCCATTTCATTTATTTTTTCAAGAAGCCAACAAAATCAAAATATTCTAAAGACCGATCAATTCAAAGGTGATGTGATGCGGTGATAACGGCTCCCTCCCTCCAGTCTCCACGGACGGCTGGCAGAGTTAAAACATGAATGGGTCCTCCACACCAAATGCTAACGCTATTGCTATTGCTGTCATGACATTATTCATAGCTGACCCTTGCTCTCGCCCTCGGTCGCCACCTTCCACTTTTCAGACAGCTTCTTTAATTTTCCCTCTAACTTATTATTTTTTTATTCTTGATAAGAAAACTACTCTAATTAATAGTATTTATTTTATTTTTTTTGGCTTCTGTGAAAAACAAAACCTCACCATGCGGCGAGGAGTAGCTTTAGGGAGTAGGTAACAACCCAGAAGAAAATTCATATATTAAGAAGGAGAAATTTTTTTTTTTTAATCACTGCAATACTATTTTTAGCTAATTATTGTTCTAAATGGGGGAGAGAGATTTAAGAAACCGGAAAGAAGGTAAAGGAGTAATTGTTGGATTAATGTTTTTAATAGATGGTAGATGCATTGTTATTGTTGTTATTAAATTAAGAAAAAGTAAGGAGCGGGAATCGCATGGCGAGGTATGGAGGGGTGAGGTGCACCATGTCCACGTTGTAGGCCAATTATTTAATTAAAAAAATCAAAAAGAAAAGGAATCAGCGTGGAAGCGTCCCGCTCGGACCGTATATTCCCACGAGCCAATCCGTCGGCTGCCTCCTCCAAAACAGCGTCCCTTGCTCTTTCAATGACGTGTCAGGTGAGGGGACGATTATGAGTGAGGGCCCACACTACTTAGCCAATGAAAAGAAGCCACGTGCTCGGACACACTACAGGACCTCTGACAGCTGGAGGACCGTGTCGCGTGAAACGAATCCCGTCCTCCTCGAGCGTGGAGTAATTAGTCGAAGAAAATTTGGGGAAACGGGGAAGAATTCTTTTATAATTCCGCCGTTTCTTTTCTCAATCCCCCTGCCTCTCGCTTTCTATTCCAGCCCCTTCCCCCCACCCTCTCTCTCACATTTCCTCCATCCGTCCCCCCTGCCCATTTCAACAGCATTTTTCCGTCGCTGGGGTTCCCTTCTCTATCTTTTCTCTTTCCTTGGAGCGGTGGGGGAGGGGAGGCCAGGGAAGAGTCTTGAAAACTTGCGAGAGGAGAAGGGTTTTTCTCGCCCTTCGATCTTTTAGACATCTTGATCCGGTTCAGGTATGGTCAGGTGGTTTTGATCGCCTCAAATTACTTTATTTTTGCTTAAAAATCTGATTTTTATGTCGTTCCTGATTATTTTAATTTGGTAAGACATTCTGTTTTTGATTTTAAGTGTAACTTGGGAGCGCTGACAGATGGTTGTGGTATTCTGGATACCTTTCTTTCGAAACTTCGTTTAAAGAATCGAGAATCTAGCTTTGGTTTGAAAAAAAAAAAAAATCTTTCGTTGGGGGCCAAGATCGTGGCTTCGTTCGGGATTTGGATATTTTTTCCTGTTTTTAGATTAGGCGGGGTTTCTTTCTTAGCTGCTTTTCCTTATGTATTATTCATTCTTCTCATGGATCGGTAGTTTTTAGTGTAGCATTTGGCCTGAGATGAAGCTGTCTCATGTTTTTATACACGATTATATCATAAAGGTTTCCTTTTTTTAATTGATTAGGCAGACCCTTCCGTCGTCAGATTGAACCCCGCCCTCCGATGTTTAGAGATTTATGCTGACTAGTTTGGTTGTTTATTGTTACAGGATATGATCTGTGATTTTTGATTTTATCTATAAGACGGTCCTCTTCCTAGACACCAACACCAAGTTTCTTGTGTAATTACTTGAGGGTTTGACACCAAAAATATCCACCAATTATGTACGATAGAAGTTGTTGCCTATGATGCATTCCTAGAATTATATACAGCTAAAAACTGAATTTTATGTGAAGTGCTGTGGAGGTGACAAAGTAACTCCCCTTGATGCAGGAGTATGCTGCCCATTTAGATATATGGAGAATAATTTACAGTGCAAAACTTGAAGTTTCTAATGGTAGCAGAATGAATAAAACAAGAAGGAAAAAAAAAGGGCGTAATAGAGTTTGGGACACATGAAAATTTTTTATTGGAGTTATCATGCACAAGCAGGGTGAAATATTAATATAGGAACTGTTAGTTTGCTTGTCAGTAATCGGTTGCATCAAGCAAGCACATGAACAACTGTTGGAATAATTATATGAGGATTTACACTTTGAAATTTGAAGGAGATTTCTGAGATGCAGACACTCAGAGTTCTCATTTAAAATGTTTAAACTCTGTTGAATGATGTTGGTAGAAGAATCCTATCTATGTTTATAATTGACAAATAAAAATCCATCCCCATGACATGGGTACTCATCTGTACTACCTACCTAATATGTAGTTCATGAGAGATTGTGTATGGATATCAGAGCAGCAAAATCCTCAATTTATAGAAGATTAGGCATGCATTTTTACATGTTTTATCTTTTCAATGATAGAAAAGGTTACAATATCTATGAATGTGTTGTGAAAATTTTTGGTTCCTCCATCATCACTTTGAAGTGATATGTGTTTTATCATCACCCTTTGTTCTTAAAGTTTGGTCTTTGCATTATACTTAGATCATAGTTGGTGATATCATGCCTCGAACCCTGCACCCGAGTCGGCCACACGACCGGCCATATGAACCCTAGAATACGTCCTAGAGATCATGCAAGGCCTTAAGAAAATTCATTATAATTTCTATTTTCAAGGATATTATTGATCACAATTCATAAGAGGACACCTAATGTAAAGAAAATAATACGGCTCAAATAATTATAAATTTGGTTATGCTTAATTATCTGATTGGTATTAACGACTCTATATTTTTATCCTTGCACTCATGAATCCATTGAACATCTTGCAACTCTGGAAAAAAGAAAGTAGGGATATAAGCTTTACAGCCCAGTAAGAATCCTTATACTCACACCAGTATAATACAATATAATTTAAAAATAATAGTAAACTGTATCAAATAGAACATAAATCTTAAAATCTCATAGCAAGTAATCAAGATAACTCAATAGTGTTAAATGCAAAGACATGTATCAATTAATACCAAATATTCATCTCATTCAAAAATGCAATACCATATATGTCATTAAGTAAAATATCTCTTTTTACTTAATTATAGTTTTACCTCTTATTATTCACATCTCATTAATATAATTCATATCATTTACTGATATCTTTTTAGGATTTTGAACTAATCACGGTCACGCTCCAACCCGTGACTAGCAATTTCAAGATCAACCATATACTATTTGTCCATGGCTAGGCAAATTCATGTACTATCTATTCGTGGCTTGGCATTTCATATATTATCAGTCTGTGGCTTGACTGTCCCACGTATTATTTACTTGTGATTGGTTATTTCACGTATTATCCATTCATGGCTCGATTATTCCACGTATTAAGCTCGTGGCTCGGCTGTCCCACGTACTATCCGTTTATGATTGGCTATTTCACGTATTATTTATTTGTGGCTTGGCGATTCTCTATTTAACATGGCTAATCTAAATATTCCTTCTTCTTGATTATTACTTTATCAAATTACAAACATGTCATCAAATCATGTTCTTTTTAAAATTTATAATAATCGATATCACAATCCAAATTATTTAAAAATAATCATGTTTGATACAAACATATCATATGAAATTATGAATAATCACTGCTAAGGTGGTAGTCCGGTTGGTAGATGCCTTACCTCATTATTAACCTGTTACGGGTTTGAGGCATGATTCCGTGGATGACTCGATTAAATCCAGAAATTTTTCTAGGACCCGTGACAATTGGTGTGAGTGAGAGGTCAGGGTCTCCTTTTTTGTCCCCGTTCTACTAGCCGGCGCCTTAGTGGTGTCAGGTTGACTTACACATCTTTAGGTGGGGAAAGATTGTGAAAATCTAAGCATCTTATATCGAACATTACCTGGCGAGGCGGGGGCTTGCGGGGGTAGCTACACCAGGATTTATCCCCAAATCCCTTTTTTTTACAAAAAAAATTATGAATAATTATAATGGTAATTTGTAAAATGAATATACACTACGAGAAACCAAAATCATAACGTTCATAAATAATCATCATGCCAATGATCGTGTCTAAGGACCAAATCATGCAATGTAAAAATATATATATAAACTGGTGGTCGTGTTCGAGAATTCTTATCTTTACTAAAGATAAGTTTAACATGCCCGATATCATTTTGTACCCGGATCCTCGATCTAGATGCTATGGAGCTTGCTTAATGCCCTCCTATTCAGAAAATTATCCTCCTATAATAATAATTTTATTTTTAATAAATAATTTCATGGTATAGTAGTTATAGATCTAGAACTCTCTATCTGGATTTTATCAGTGATCTATCCATTGACACTCTAACTTCACAACTTTATTAGAAGAGAAATTTTTAGATCTCTCTTTTTCAATATTTATTTATTTAACTTGTTCCCTCTTTTCTCTCTTTCCTCTTCTTTCTCTTATCTCTCTCCTCTTTCCTTCTCTTCTTTCTCTCTCTTCTTCCCCTCTCTCCTTCTCTCTCATCTTCTCCTCTCCTCCTCTGTCCTTCTCTTTTCTCTGTCTCTCCTCTTCTCTCTTTTCCTCTCCTCTTCTCTTTCTTTTTTCTCTCTCCTCTTCTTTCTCCCCTTTTCTCTCTCCTCTTCTCTCTTCTCTTTCTCTCTCTTCTTTCCTCTTCTCTTTCTCTCTCTTCTTTCCTCTTCTCTCTTTTCTTTTTCTTTCTTTTTTTTCTTCTTTTTCTTTTTTTCCGCTCGGCCTGAACAGGGGACTTGCGCTCCCCATGCTCTCCCCCCAAAGTCTCGAGGATCTCACCGGAAAAAGGTTGGCTGAGGCTGCGGCCAGTGGTGGCGCAGCCATGGGACCATGGCCCGGTGTTTGACAGCGACCCACGATGCCGGAATCAAGGAAGAAAAGAGGGAAAAGTAGGGGATTGATCTTCTCGGTTTTTCGATGGAATTAGTGACCGGTGACGATGCCTAAAGCCATGGAAAGGAAGGGAAGAGGAGGAGAAAGTCGGATCAAGGCCTCACCTGGTCTTTCCTGATGATTGTCGAGCTGAAATCCGGCGAGCACAATGATGATCTTCCGAAGCAAAGAAAATCAAAGAAATAGACAGCACGAGGAAGGGGTTCTTCAACGGTGGGGATTCGTGGGAGGGGGGTTTCCTTCTTATAACTGGAGAGCTTTGAATCTAGTTGGAATTCAACTTCGTTTAGGAGAAGATGGGAGTCTTCTTAGTTTTTTTTTTTTTTTACCGGGTATTACAGGTGAATCTTTGCTATATAGGCCTTCTCATTTTGGTGTTAATTCTGCTCATGAAAACATAGAGAACAGGAGAAATTGAGTGGAATCGATAGGTCAAGAATCTTGAGGTATGTAGTGGTGATGACAAACTCACATCCAGCCCTTATTAGATATCCAACTCAGATGCAAAGTGTACAAGTAATCCAATCTCTTATTTTTCGGGTCTTTAATGACTGTATGAAAACCCTATTTGCTATGCATCCTCAAGTATATATGTTGCACACTTGCACCATGATTTATTACATTGTATATGCCTATGTATCTTGTTTAGCTGCCTGGTACCCACTAGATATATTTCACATATTTTATTTTTTTATTGTGCATCTAATACCCAATAGGTATCAAATCCTCCTCTTCTTCACTTTCTACCTTATTATGGCAAGGCATTCCTGAATCAATTGCATGTTATGCTCTAGCATATTAAGTGAAGGTAATATTTGAACTGGAAAAACATGCATGGAGGCCTGCCTAAAGCTCTAGGTGCTGAATGGATTTGATATGCATTAGTAGGGTGCCCAAGTATATGTGATTATTGTATTGTGGGCTTATATTCAATTGTATATGTATTATAAAGCATTACATTTTTATGTAATGTAACATTAGTTGGAGTTGTTACCCTATCACTATGTCAATGTTCACAATGGAGGTTATGTCGAAACATTTTATGGATACAAAGGAACAATCTGAAGACATGGTTCTGCATTTATGTTTTCCCATCTGTCAAATTGATGGATGCATTACTCTTGTATAGAAGAAAAGAACTTGGAATTTGTTTCCCTGGCTAGCTGCGAAGGCATTGTTATTGTTGAAATCATGTCATTATTCTTGTTGGTAACAATGTCAGGGATCCAGTGTCTGCCCCTAATTTTCCATTATATGTCTTAATAGGTGAGTCACATAAGATTTTTGGTTTTCAGTATGAATCAATAATTTATATGTTAACCATTTAGCAAATAAATCAAAAATTTAATTTGCAAAGCAAGGTTGAATGTGTATTTTTGTGCACGCGTATGCATGTGCATATACACAGAGAAGTTTTCTTTGGTTATTTGTATATCTGATCATTGTTAATCATGTTTCTGTACTGATGAAGACCTGCTCATCTTATTTGCAGTCTCACAGTGCACTGCTGTTGATTTATTTAAATAAGCAGTGACCCAGGAGAAAGGCTATTTGAATATTAAATAATAGTTTCTGGCTTTTTGTTTTTGCCATGCAGGCTGCTTGAGTACAAGTGACATAGTTGAGTGGTTGCACGTGACACAGTATTGTAGCATCTCTTGGTCCCTGCTTTTCTGAAGCTCCAGGGTAGAACAACTTGACTAATGCAAGGGCAAAGGAGTTCCGTGGCACCCTTCCCTGAAGCATTTGAATTTGACAATGTATCAAGTTCGAGCAATTCTGCAATTGATCAACAAATGTACTGGAATAACATGCTTCTTGATCCAGTAGAGACCCAGAACCTACCGGATTATCTAGTATCTCCCAGTGATGCTAATATGTCATACATAAACATGGCTGCTCAAGATGATTCTAGACTGAGCATCTGGAACTCGGGGGAATCTAGCTCAAGAGAACACTCTCTAAACCATGGCAACCATGATGAAACCAAAGTGGAGCATGGGTGGACACCATTGACAATTAATGTGGGAGGTGGCCTGAGGATAGAGGAAAGGCGTTTTGAAGCAGCCAGTATGCTTTCTCTGGAAAATGTCAACATTAATCTTAATGCAACTCAAGTTGACAATGAGCAATCTGTACATGATGCCAATTTAAATGATGTCCTTCGGAACTCAGAACACAATGCTGGTCGTGTTGGTATCAACAGCGAGGTCTCGGAAGCAAGGCTATGTGCTCATCCTACATATACCCCAGGCTTAATAGAACTTGAGCATGTTCCATCTTTGAGTGGTCCTTCTAATTCCTGTGGAAATTCTTCTGGAGGGATTGGCTTTATGCCAGAAGATGGTGATGGAAGGCCAGGAAGTTCATTGGATGGTCGGCGCTTAGCCTGCAAAAGGAAAAACATTGAAGGTGTACCTGCTGGAAGTGCAAGCTTTATACACCAAGGGGAGAGTAGTTTACTGCATTCTGCTTCTTCTAGTTATAATCCTGCTACTGGTTTAAGTATAGGTAGCTCATCAGATTATCTATCTGTAGCAAATCCTTCTGAAGGACATCTAAATGCAGGTTTTGGCACCAGCATGAGAGGAGTGGATTCTGAATGCTATCCTTCTGCAAGTATCGCGGGCAATGGGGAGAACTCGTGTAGAAGTTTTCGAATGAGAACGAACCCTGCCCATCAACATGATATTTTGCCACCTAATTCATGGTCCTCAGGGAATACTGTGAGGCGCTTTAATGTATTATCACCCAATCAACCACCTTTCCATCCGATCCCATTTAGTCAGCCACTAGAACCACTGCCAATAGGTGCTAGTTCAAGCTCATATAGTCAGCCTCATGTGCCAGTTATTCCTCGTCTGCCTCAAACATTCTACCGTCTCCCATGGACTGGAGCATCGAGTTCAAGAATTGGTAGTTCATCAAGTTCTGTCAACTCAGAGGAGAGAGTGATGGTCATGCAAGATGATACAAACTCAAGAAATATGACAATAAACAATGCTCCAGATTTTGTTCCCACACCTGATATAGCACATCTGGTGCAAGACCGGACAAATTGGAATCTATCTGATAGGAGCACTAGTGTTGCTGGAAATGGAGTGCCTACTTCACAAATTGGCACTAGTTCAGTGGTCCATCCAATGGTAGGACCTACCTGGGTTTCTCATCAAAATCCCCCTAACCGGTATCCTCGAAGCTCATCAGATGGTGTTTGGCGGTCGCTGTTATCATCTGGTGGCTCTGAATCTGGAGGTCAGATGGGTAACCTTTCTCTACAACATTCTGGTCACTCTATTACATCACAGGGGAGAGGTCATCAATCTGGGGCTCTTTTCTGTGTTCATCCGCAGCTGCCCTTGAGGTCAGCATATTTAATGGACCTACAACATGATAATGTTTTTGGTGTTCCCTTGACTACGAGGAGCATGATAGCTGCAAGGGAAGGGCGAAGCAGGATGATATCAGAGGTATGTTCTGGGTACAATCATTTTCTTGGCTATTTATGAATTTTTATTAGTTGCATATGTGGTTTCAATGTAAGATGGAAATTGGATTTGTGATTTTTTTGCTTAATGAATCCTCAATATTCTGGAAGTAGTAATGCTTTTCAGTCAGATATCAACCCACCCAAATAATCATACTGTCAATATACAACGTGCTGATGAGTCTACTGCCTTAAATTGGTCTTACATAAAGTCATGTGGGGACTGAGTGAGAATGTGTCATATATGTTCATAAGTTCTTGTTTGATAGCTGTGAACTTATGTACACTGCTTTATAGAACATAGCCTTTGTCGTCTAACAACTGGAATCATTTATTATTATTATTTTTTAGATTTAAATCATGGATATATCATCTCTTCATCCATATGTAGATAGCAGATCATTCTAGAATTGTCCATTTTGGTGGGGTCATATGCACTAATATGATACAACTAGGTTCTTCCATAAACTGATGGAGACCATTGTATTGCTGTTGTTTTCTTTTTGGAAATCTTGTGCGTTTATGTATTGTAACCAAATTATTGCTCCATGCTTTGTTTTAGTTGGAAGAAGCTTATTCTTTTTTATTTCAGAACTACTTAACAATTCTAGTTTATAACCATTCTAATGGACTTTATGTTAGAGTGATTGTTTGTATTTTCAATCTGCTGTTTGATAGAGTTTGGTTTCATAATGCTTCTCATTCATTTATTGGTCATTTTTCATGCTTCAAGATCACATAGAAAGGAAACCTGCTAAATCCAAAATAAAAATGGTTAATTTCATTGGATTTGCATTTGACTGGGTCTTTTTTGTTATTTCATTTTAGATTTTTTTAAAAAAATATGCCTTTACTGAAACTACCTGTGAAAATAACCCTGAATGGAAGTTGAATGTGTACTGGATCAATGATGACTGATCTAACTTTAAAGTCTTTTCTGTGAAAATGTTTTGATTCTTATTTACTGCTTATATAACAAACTAGAAATATAGGAGGTGACATTTTTCAGATTACTTTGACTAATATCTAATTATGCAGCACTTTTTACAAATGATTTTTAGATCACTCTCTTTTGATGACTGTTCTCCTCTGCTCCACTTTTAGTGACCATGTTAATGTTAAGGTTGCATCATATTCCCTTTGTCTCCAGTGATAAAACAATATATGGTTTTGTTTTTACTGAGTACTTATCTGTTTCCTTTTTACCAGATTCGTAGTGCACTGGAATCTATGCGTAGGGTGGGAAATTTACGATTTGAGGTTTGTCTTCCAATGACTTTGTTCTTAAGCATGACAATTATTATTTTGATTGTTTCAACATTGGATATACTAGCTATTGTGATCAATATATCTGCTACTAAGAGAAGAGAGATGCAGGCAGTTCTAGGATGCTCATAGGCTGACTTTTTCCACCCACTTTTAAATGCTTATTACTAGGCTTCACCTCAGGTTGTTTGAGCATGAATACTAGTAATCCAAATCATGATTGTCTGTACTGGAAATTGATGCTAGAAACAATTGGTAAATAGCAATCACTATAGTGAGGTTTAGAAAAGTTTTCACTTTTCAGAGTATAAATGTAGAACTATAACCTAAAACATGCTGGAGATTTGTTGGTTACACGTGGAAAAATACTAAAGAAACTAGTCTGTCATCGTTTATCACTTGTTTTTTTATAATTTATTCATGTGGTTGAGCAATTCTCAAATTAGTTTTCCTTGCATTTCATGCTTCTTTTACTTTATTTTGGAAGACTGAATCATATTCATTTCCTGGGCATGTTTCCTGGAAAAAGTTATGTCGTTTGGAGGTCATATTTTGGTTATGAATGTCCAAGTTTGGTTTGCTTGTACAGATGTAACCTGGTTGGTGGTTAGCTATGAACTTAAAGAGTACACTTCTCTAAATCATAAAAATTGGTTTATCTTGTTTCACACTTTCTCTTCCCTGAAAGATGCAGCAACTTGAAAGAAATTCCCTGATTTTTGAGATTTTTGAAAAGAATTTTGAACAAGCTTCATGTCCATTTCTATGCTTGTTTTCTTTTATTTTAGTAAATTAAATCAAAGCTGTTTTGCATTCCTTGGTAGCTATGATAATTACAGTTTTGCTTACATGAGGCCTGATTCTATCTGACTAGTGTTTTGCCTCATTAGTCCTTATTTATCCTAACTCTTCAATCTCTTTTCCAAGCAGAGGTGTAGAGCTGAAAGGAATTCATGTCCATAACTCGCTGTCTTGCAGCAAATCGATATTTGTTTTATCCAAATTCATATGGTATTGTTGCATAAATTTGGACAATGTCCAACACAGATGCATGTGTTGGGTGTTCGCTGAAATTGGGGAAGAAGTAAAGTCCGAGTGACAATTTAGTTCTAGTTAGTTTCAGACTTTATATTATGTTCAATAGATCATTTTTTAGAAAAGGATAAAAGTATGATATAAAACACAAAAATAAACATTTTCTTGTTGACTACTAACTACGACTTTCGTTGGATGTTAATTTTATGAACTATCATATAGTTGTTAGGTGTTTAACCTTTTGTTGTTGTATGTCTCATGCCAAAAGAATAAATTTGTTTAGTATGAAACAACCATGCTAGCTATTATATCACAGTAAAATTCTGTTTATAATGGGAAAAAAAAAACATATTTGTAAAATCATGCAAGTCTTCCTCTTTGTTTGTCTTCTGAGTGTCTTATTAGGGAGAAGATGAAAATAGTTCATGAAGAATTTCTAAAAGTCTGATGCTTGGTAGCTATAAGAATCGCCTAAATCAGAGTATTCGAGGTGGAGGCTCATTTCCTCGTATTCTTTAGGTGCATGTTTGTCTAGAAATGTGGGATGGCCTTAGTGTTGAAACTTGTAACCAGTATAGTGTGAAATTTTAAAATATCAATGGAAAAGTGTTTAGTTCTTGACAAGCCAACCATGTCCCTGCACAGCTCCCATTGTTCTAGATGGGCGCTTGAGTTGTTTAGGCTAGGTAGATACCCTGGACACACGAGGGCCTGACCATCCAAGTGGCTTCTGCATGCTGTTTTCTGTCTATCATCACGCACAACCTGCTAGGCCTATGCAGCTCAGGTTTTAAATAGACTGGTGGTCTGGTGTATTAGCAACGATTAGTTGAGGTATGGCCCTCGATCTTTTTATTGGTGCCCAAACACCTTTATTGCAACTTACAGGCTTGACCGGTGTTTGGCTTTTTTTTTTCTTTCCATTTTTTGATGTTTGATTTATTGATATAATTTGATATTGCTCATTGCATTATTATCAAGCATGTATTGGATATGTGTAATTATTGTATACTCTGTAGAGAGAATAATTTTACTGGCCAGCATGTCATTTTAGACAACTATGTGCAAAATCATTTTTTTCTTACTCTTTGTTCCTCAGTTACTTTGGTTTTCTAACTATGTTTATATTTATGGTTTTATATGATTTTATATGATCTTCCTAGTGCATTCAACCTGCAGTTTGCAGCTATCTTTAGATACTCCTATTGCTTTTATTCATGTTTCTCAAGATTGAGCATAACCTTATTTTCATATAATTAATAAAGCATCCTCATGTCTTGTGGTGGAGGAGGCTCTACAGATATTGTAACATGCTAAGTCAAGCTTGATGTAGGTCATGACAGCAGTCAAGGATTCTTAAAGAGTTGATGATTCAGGGCTTGACTTACTGTTCTATGTTGGTTTTCAGCCTCCGGATGCAAGCATGCCTTCAAAATGGCTAATTCAATTGAACCTGATATCTTTTGAACTACAACCACATTATTTGTATGGGTTGATCACGTTAACAATAGTATCTGTCTGCATGTGCATTTATAGTTCTAATAAGTTGCAGACAAATCATTCTCAAGATTTGCAGATGAAGGTCATACTGATTTCTTGGCTCGCCTTATGTTTCTGGACGTAAACATAGATGTTCTGTGACATTTGATCCACGAGACACCCTTTTTTTGGCTTGAGGCCCTGTCTGTAGGCTTAGTATCCAGCCATGCTAGTTCAGCTATTGTGCACCTTATATCTCATGAGTGCTACCTTTGGCCCCCCTTGCCCCATTTGGATTCATCCTAGGATCTGTGTTAGTGGGTGACTAGGTGCCATTGGTTGACCTGTTTGAAGCACTTCTATATTTCACTCGAGTTTAAAATGCCAAATGCATGATTTAACTCCAATATGGCATGGACATAATCATATAGGATGTGCTGAGGAATTTTGATCTGATAACAAGGTAGGATTGGTGGACCCATAGCCTCCAATCATCGAACATGTTAAATAAAATTGAAGGTTGAGTTAGTAGGTATGAAGTAAAATTTATATTTTCTTTTATGATATGTTTAGCATGCTCTAAATGTTGCCTTGTTTATTTTTGCTTTTGTTTTTTGTTACATTAGAAAAGTTGTACATATTGAAATTTGCTAGTGTCTGTCATTTTGACACGTTGCAACCTGGTTTACGCGTGTTATATTTATTTCAGCAATTGATAAGGGATATCTTTTGATATAAAAATTATTGATCATAGAGGATATTAAAATATCATTGGACAAGTGATTGACAAGACATATAGATGACAATAGTCACTGCAGTTCAAGTTAACATGAAATTTTTACTGTTTCTTTCATTGTATGTAAAAATTGAAGTGTTGACAACTATTAAAATATTATCTTGAAGCATGTTGGACAAGGTGATTGAAGCCTTAATCATTTGCATAGCCAAACAGAACCAAATTGTACTAGTCTGGTTACCTCTCCGAATGCGGAAGGGTCCCTTTTTTTTTTCTTTTTTTTTTTTTGTGATGGTTTGTTATTGAGGTTCGACAAGGGGGCAGAGGCTGTCTGGTGTCTGCTGATCAGTTTTCTCCGCCTCGGTGTAAAATTTGCCCACAGAAATGCCATATGCCACCAGAAAACAGATCAAAGAAGGCTCTACCCAAGTATTAAACCATAAGCTTCATATAAGAGGAACTGTCTAAGAAACATAGACCTCTCACCACAATTTTTAAAGTGCGAAATGCATTCTAACTAATGTCAACGATCTTGCAAAATGATGCGATCTTTCATTTTTCCCGGGAGTTAGATGTGTACTGATTGTAACTGGCCAGGATATCTTTATCCCCGACCAGCCTGTCATTTATGGGGGCGCTGACTTGCACGACAGGCATAGAGACATGCGGCTGGATGTAGATAATATGTCTTATGAGGTAAGAGCTTCCTTCTCATCAGATCTTTAGTTTAAATCCTTTTCGCATTTGAAGGTCGTTTGACCCAATTATCTTTATGTACCTCAGGAATTATTGGCACTGGAAGAGCGGATAGGAAATGTGAGCACGGGGCTCAGCGAGGAGGCGATTTTGAAGCGTCTAAAGCAGCAGAAATATTTATTGGGGAGGGTGGTAGCATCCATGGAAGTCGAACCATGCTGTATCTGTCAGGTGTAATTCTATCCCGTTATATAAACTTTGGCCTCTTCGGCGGGCATTTCTAACAAAGTGTCTGGTTCTTTCTGTTCAGGAGGAATATGTCCAAGGGGAGGACCTTGGGACACTGGATTGCGGACACGACTTCCATACGGCTTGCATCAAACAATGGCTGATGCACAAGAATCTGTGTCCCATCTGTAAAAACACTGCTCTGGCGACATGAGGGTGCGCGCGGGAAGCGACGAGACGCATCTTCTGCTCGATTGATTCTCTGATTGGATGGGGATGAGCAAGCTCTGCGCGAGCTATGTATGACTTTTCCTGGAAATCATTAAATCCATCGACACTGGTGGATGATATATATATATATATATATTTTTTTTTTCCCTTGACTTCCTCTTTTGCAAATTTTGCCATTCCTTTTTAAGTTGTTTTCCTGCTGACTGCACTACTCTCCAAATGAATAAAACCAGCAACCGTGTATATAACATTGTAGATCTGGAGCTTCGTAGAGGTGCTCTGAATTTTCTCTCTCCTTTATGAAAGCCAGAGGCCAGCAGGTAGAATTGGAGAACCAAGAAGATCGTGGCAGGTGCTCCGATCAATAGGTGTTTCATTGCTGTTACCACCAAGGATCGATGTGTTTTTTGCTCACCCACCCATCGGTTCTGCTATCAAGGATCGTGCTCTGATGCTCCGATCGATGAGCCGTTTTCCTGAACTGATTTGGACCGATGCCTGTGTAGTTGCTGTCCTGCTGAATTGACCGACTGGATCTCGCCGATGCGGGGTCTGGAGCACGCGGAAGCTTTTTTGAGTTCAGCGTAGGTCGATTTATTTGCCATGGGATCAAAGTTCCTCCACTCAAGTCTTCAGGTTTATGGTATTCTTCGATGGGGATATGATTCAATTTTGCATCTCTGGTCACACTCATCTGCCATCGGCGCTCGTGGGTTTAACTCTGTCTGGTGCACGTCGATCGGACCTAAATCCAATCCAAACCGTAGCTGGAGCTGGGCATGGAACCGAACACGGTGCGACGGGCCTATTTTATATAGACCTTGCACCTTTTACTGCATGTGTTTATGGCACCAAAGTGGGACGTTAACTGTTAAGGTTAAACCATGGATTGATGAAAGGTAACGGTTATCTTCTTCATTATTGTTGGCATCTCGAGGCGGTGCCCCAGGATTCCCGCCCCAAAAGCGCACGCTCTCCGTCGTGTTTCTTGCCGTGCCGGGCTCGTCGCTGGTCTGTTTGTTTCGGAATCCTCCTCCGTGCAGAGCTCGCTCCCTTTTTTAGAGTCTCCGGTCTTTTGCCTTGGACGGCCCCTCCCTCCCTTATCAGAGGCTGACGTGCTCCCGACAGTGACGGCGACTCTCGGAGACTGCCGTCCACCAGACAGAACCTTGGATATGGAGATCGCTGGGGCCAATGGAGGGGAGCCACGTGGACGACGTGTTGGGCCAGGGAGGGCCAGGGGTCGGGATAGCGATATCTTAGATCTACGTGAGTGAGGAGCACAGCGACAGCACGTAAGGTGGGTGTATGGGCGTAGTGTATCGCTGGGGGAGAGGGAAAGCAGACAGCAGCAGCAGCAACACCGCTTTTGGGACCCCGCGCCTGCTCTCTCTCTCTCTCTCTCTCTCTCTCTCTGCTTATTATGTTCTCCTACGCTGTTCTGTTTAGGCTTTTCGTCTCTTTTCCTTTGCTTTTTACTGTGTGTGACGTTTCATGGGGTCGGAGGTTGACCACGGAATGTAGCCAGCCCTGCTCTTCTACCGCTACCACCATGACCGACGGGCACGCACGGCCAGAAGAAAAAAAAAAAAAGGAAAAAACAAGGTAGGATATGTTCCCGCCGTGATCCGCCGTGCGTTTGCCGATCTAGCACTGCAGCTATAATTTTTCTTCATTTATCAAACTTTTAATCCTTGGCCTATCAAAAATAAATAATTTCTTGTTGCCAAAAGAAATAATTAACTAATTTCATTTCCAGGGAGCAAAATGATATACATTAGAACGATGTCTCGTTAAGTGAGACGCACATGACTGGATGGACGGTGCACATGGCAGGGATCCACTTAACTTTTCATACAGACCGAGATATCAATTAGCACCGCTGTTGTCCACCAATTCCTATGTCAGCAGTACAATATATATGAATGTATCGATTAGAATGATGGATGAGTGGTCAGTACTTCTAACATATTTAGGATTTTCACATTGCTGTCACGGAGCAAGCACTCCACGGAATACCTGCATCTTGTATCAAAATATCACTAATGACACTCTATTTTACCTCCACCATTACTGACCACAATATTAATTCATGGAGTGCATTATAAGGTTTACATTGTGCAGGCGGAGACTAATAAATAAAAAGCCTAGCCTTTGCTTGAGTTTAAACGTAAAATATGGTTTAGGGCATGTTATACATAACCGGTCTCCCTCCGAACCAGATTGGAGCCGACGGTCCTTCAGCTAGGTCTGATTGACCCACCAGGGATCCGATCGACCCACCAGGAATCCGATCGATCCGTCGGAGGTTCGATCGATCCTTCAGCTAGGTCCGACCGACCTACTTCAGCCATGCCCATATCAGTCCAAAACGGGCCTAAGATTTCTCTAAGGGTAAATCGGCCATTTTCAACCTAGCCCCTAACATATTCTGGTAAAGTTCCGCGTCTATATAAGATAAAAGGGAACCCTGAGGTAAGCAAGCTCTTCCTTTTCAACGAGCTATCTCCTTTGCGATCGCTCCATTTTGTTGTTCCAAGTCTCCCACTGACTTAGCCATCGAAGTGTCCTCCGCCGAAACACCACCGACCCGTTGGACCTTTTTTGTAGGAACTAGGAGACGCGCACTCCAGCAAGCCCAATCAAGAGAGCCCGGTCCGGGAGATTCAGCGGCAACAGATTGGCGCTAGAGGAAGGGCGGCCTGAACCTCCGTCCTTGTGTTCATTCTTCGAAAGGAGGGATCTACCGCTAGACAAGACGATGATGAAAGGAAGAGTTCAGAACACCTCCATTAGGAGAGGCCACTCATAGACAAGGTCGGGAGAACATTTCAGGGAGAACGACGCCGCCCAGCCTACCATCATCCTGGGACAACAGCAGTTTCAGACTCTTCTGAACCGCATCGACACTCTTGCTGTCGCGGTTAAGAACCTCCAAGATGCGGCCAACGACAGACAGTAGCCGCTCGCGATGTCCAGAACCAGTCATCCACCTACTGCCGAAGGGAGTTGATAGCAAGGAGTCCCTGTACTCCGCTCCCACACAACCTCGGAGCCCCGGAGGTCGCAGAAGACTCACGTCGACGGAAAGAGAGTGAGGTATGTCTGGCACTCTTCAGCGAATTCGATCTTCGACGACGACCAACGATGCGATGGAGAGCCGAGGGACTACACCAGCAAGCTCTAATGCATGGAGGAGCAAATTGTCAAGTTGGTCGATCGGCAAAAGGGAGAAGCACTGGCATACGACTCTCGCCCACCATTCTCCGCCAGAATTATGGGGGAAGCTATCCCCCGTCACTTCAAGATCCCCCAGGTGGATGCCTACGATGGCACCATCGACCCTCTGGATCATTCGGGTACTTACAAAGCCCAAATGATGATACAGGGCACCTCCGACGCCTTCCACTGCCTCGCCTTTCCTGTGACACTCAAGAAGTCGGCTCGGATGTGGTTCTCTGCCATCCGACCAGGTACAATCTATTCCTTCTCCTAGATGGAAAAACTCTTTTTGTCCCATTTCAGGACCTGCAGTCGGATGCCGAGGAACACAGATTGCCTCTTCCTCGTGCAGTAGAAGGAAGGAGAAACCCTCCGGGAGTACATGGTCCGATTTAATTCGGCGACCATGGAGATCTCGGACCTCAACGAGCATGTAGCTATATCGGCTTTCAAGAGGGGGCTGCGATCGTCCAGGCTCACATTTTTGCTGGACAAAAAGTTTTCGACAAGCTACTCCAAACTACTAGCCCGAGCTCAAAAATATGTCCTGGTAAAAGAACAAGCGACAAGCCGATGCCAGGCTGAAGGGAGGTCGGCTCCCAAGAGGAGTGATAGAGCTCCCGAAGTCCAACCTCCTTGCGATGGCACCAACTCGGCCTGACGCCGCAGCCCTAAGTCGAAGGACTTTCCCAGGAGGTTCGAGACTTACACACCTCTCTCCCTTCCAAAGGAGAAAATCCTTATGGAGATAGAGAATGAAACCTTCCTGCAAAGGCCTCGCCCGATAAGGAGCCCTTCATGTCGAGGAGCAAGGACAAGTACTGCTGGTTCCACCGTGACCACAGGCACAACATAGAAGATTGCCTCCAGTTGAAGGACGTGATCGAAGATTTGATCAGGCGAGGGTACCTGCACAAGTACGTCCGACCCCAGAGGAGCCGGGCTGAAACTTCCATTGCCAGAAACACCTGGAGAAAACAGAGTTGCCCAACCAACGACCCATTGACGGAAATGTTGGCATGCTCCATCGCCGATCGACTGGAGGGATGAAGGAGGTCAGGACATCTTGAAGAGGCCTCGGAATTCTAATGTAATTAGTTTCTTCGACGAAGGCCTCCTATAGACCCAGGTCTCTAGGAATGATCCCGTTGTTGTGTCGACAGTAATTGCGAACTATGATGTAAGGAGGATCCTCATCGTTAATGGAAGTTCCACTGAAATTTTGCTGTATGATGCTTTTGTCAGAATGAACCTGCCTAGAACTAGGCTACAAGAATCTCCAACACGATCTTGAACAATTTCGAGCCATTGTGTCTACTTACCACTTGTTGGCAAAATTTTTGACTCGGAACGGGTCAGAGTGATGAGAGGGGATTGCAGGATGGCCAGACAGTATTTGATCATTCAGGACAGGCAATCGGGATACCATTCCATCTTGGAACAACTTGATCCCAGGTCAAAAATCGACTGCTGCGGAGAACCGATCGAGAGGATCCTATTTGTACCCCTTAGGAAGGACGATCATACTAGGATCCTGCAGATTGGGAGCACGCTCAGCAAGGAGGCAAAATCAGAGCTGAGCTGGTTGGCTTCCTACGGGACAATACTGACGCCTTCACCTGGTCGGTGTCCGACATGCCAAGCATCCCGTCGGAAGTCATAACCCATCGGCTTAAGGTGGATCCTACCTACAAGCCTGTATGACAGAAGAAGAGGAACTTCACCCCGGAGAGACAAAGGGCAGTTGATGAGGAGGTCAAGAAGCTCCTCGAAGCTAGCTTCATCAGAGAAGCCCACTACCCTGACTGGCTAGCGAATGTCATGATGATGAGGAAGGCCAACGGAAAGTGGAGGATATGTATGGACTACACTGACCTCAACAAAGCCTGCCCGAAGGATAGCTTTCCTTTATCAAAGATCGACCAACTGGTGGATGCCACTACTGGTCACCAGCTTCCGAGTTTCATAGACGTCTTCTCCGGGTACAACCAGATCAGCATGGACCCGGAAGACGAGGAGAAGACAGCCTTCGTCACTGACAAAGGGCTGTACTGCTACAAAATGATGCCCTTCGACCTAAAGAACGCCAGAGCCACTTTCCAGAGGCTGATCAATAGGATCTTCGAGGGACAACTTGGAAGAAACATTAAGGCATATATTTACAACATGATAGTCAAGAGCCTCCAGAGAGCCGACCACATCAAGGATCTGAAAGAGTCTTTCGATGCCCTAAGACACCACCAAATGAAATTGAACCAGGCCAAGGTACCTTCGGGGTGACCTCGAAAAAATTTCTCGACTTTTTGGTCACCCGGCGAGGAATTGAGATCAATCCGGACAAAATTAAGACCGTCATCGACGTGAGGCATCCAACCAACAAGAAGCAAGTGCAAGAACTCACAGGTCGGATAGCCTCTTTTAGTCGCTTCATTTCTAGGTCAGCTGAAAGGTGTCTCCCTTTCTTTAAAACACTGCGACAGTTTGATCGCTTCCAATGGACCGACGAATGCCGGTCAGCCTTCGAGGCACTGAAGATGTATTTGAAGACTCCCCTCTTACTTGTTAAGCCTTTGGAAGGAGAGTCCCTATACTTGTACCTATTTGCATCGGATAAGGCTGTGAGCTCCGTCTTTGTTTGGATTACGGAGAACAACTAGCAAAGGCCGGTCTATTACATCAGCAAGGTACTCCACGACGTCGAAACAAAGTATCCTAAGATGCAAAAGCTTGCTTACTCCCTAATTATAGTGGCCAAGCGATTATGGCCCTACTTTCAGACACATCCAATCATCGTCCTGACCGATCAACCTCTTAAGGCAATCCTTAGGAGTCCCGATACCTCAGGTCGGCTCGCCAAGTGAGTCGTCAAGCTTGACGAATTTGACATCTCCTTTCAGTCTCGGTCGGCCATGAAGGCTCAAGTGATTGCCGACTTCATAGCAGAGTGTACTTGGAGATATGAGACACCTCTGCAAACGGTCGATACACCTAGGGATGATATTGTTGAAGGGTCAGACCTTGTCTGGACACTCCATGTGGACGGAGCATCTAACCTTGCTGGTTGTGGAGCAGGATTAATCCTAGCCGACCCCGATGGACAGAGCTTGGAATGTGCACCACGTTTTGCATTTCAAGTATCAAATAACCAGGTGAAGTATGAAGCCCTTCTCGCGGGACTGAGGATAGCTGATGAACTAGGCATCGGTCAGATCAGAGCCTTCTCGGATTCCCAGCTGGTGGTCAACCAGGTGAGAGGCGAATTCGAGGTGAGAGATCCGACCCTGGTCAAGTACTTGAGTAAAGTGCAGAACCTTGTGGCTCGACTCAAGTTTTTTGAGATCATCCACATACCCCGGGTGTAAAATTCTTGGGCGGATGCTTTGTTACAGCTGGACACTGCCGTCACTGATTCCTTCAACCGGGCTTTCATGGAGCATCTATAAAGCCAAAGCATTGCTGAAGAGATATCGAGAATCCATCAAGTGGAACGAGAGGCTTGTTGGATGGACCCCATCCTTGCGTTCCTCAATGAAAGACCCGTGCTAGAAGATAGGGCCGAAGCCAAACGTATGCGCTGGACGGCCTCAAAGTATATTATCCTCGACGGGACCCTCTACAAGCGATCGTTTATGCAACCACTGCTTAAGTGCCTAGAACCATCGGACGCCGATTATGCACCCAGAGAAGTACATGAAGGTATATGCGGGACCACCTGGGAGGTAGATCCTTGGCCTACAAGATCATCCAGCAAGGCTATTACTGGCCAACCATCCAAAAAGATGCTGCTGACTTTATTAAAAGGAGCGACGCATGCCAGAGGTACTCCAATGTTCAAAGACGACCATCTAGTCGGCTAACCCCGCTGACCGCCCCCTAGCTATTCGTGCAATGGGAAATGGACATCCTTGGGCCATTTTCCCCAGCATTCGAATTATGGAAGTTTCTAATCATAGCCATTGACTACTTCACCAAGTGGGGGGAAGCCGAACCACTGGCACAGATTATCAAAGTCAAGGTGGAGACCTTCATTCGAAACTTCATCATTCATCGGTTCAGCATACCGTAGGCGGTCATCACCGACAATGGGAAGCAATTCGACAACTTGAAGTTTCTAGATTTCTGACAGCAATATTATATCTCCCATCGGTTGACTTCAGTTGGACACCCCCAATCCAACGGGGAGGCCGAAGTCACCAATCGGATGATTCTGCATGGCCTGAAGACCCGACTGAATGACGCCAAAGGGATTTGGACCGAAGAGCTCCACTTGGTATTCTGGGCCTACCGGACCTCCCGCACTGCGACTGGGGAAACTCTATTCAATCTCACATACAGGAGCAAGGCAGTCATACCAGTGGAAGTCTCCTTGCAGTCCCTCCGGATTGATCATTTTGCTAAACCAGCTAATTCTGAGCAGAGAAGGACTGACCTCGACTTGCTCGAGGAGACCCGATTCCAAGCGGACCTGAGGATGGCAATCTATCATTAAAGGAATGCCAGATATTATAATTCTCGAGTCAAGGCTCAAAGCTTCTGTATCAGAGACTTGATTTATAAAGGTTAGAGATGTCCAAGCCAACTGAATAAGGAAAGCTCTCCCCTAATTGGGAAGGTCCCTATCAGGTAGTCAAAGTAATCCGGACCGGAACTTACCGACTCGAGCATCTAGACAGACGACAAGTGGCACATCCTTGGAATGTAAATAACCTCCACAATTATTATCAATAAAGGTAGCGATTTACTCTACAAAGAAGTCTGACCCCGATCGACAAAGGCTTAGTGCAGCCTATTCAAGTCCGACCTCGATCGGCAAAGGCTCTAGTGTAGCCTACTCAAGTTCGATCTTGATCGACAAAGGCTTTAAGGCAACCTGCTCAAGTCTGACCTTGATCGGTAAAGGCTCTAGTGCAGCCCACTCAAGTCTGATCCCGATCGGCAAAGACTCTAGTATAGTCCATTCAAGTCCGACCCCGATCGGCAAAGGCTTTATGGCATCCTACTCAAGTCCGACCCTGATCGACAAAGGCTCTAGGATAGCCCAATCAAGTCCGACCCCGATCGACAAAGGCTTTAAGGTAGCCCACTCAAGTCTGACCCCGATCGACAAAGGCTCTAAGGCAGCCCACTCAAGTATGACCTTGATTGGCAAAGGCTCTAAGGTAGCCCACTCAAGTCCGACCTCGATTGGCAAAGGCTCTAGTGCAGTCCACTCAAGTTTGACCTCGATCGGCAAAGGCTCTAGCGCAGCCATCTCAAATCTGACCTCGGTCGAAAAGCACTTTGTGGGATCCTTAAACACTTAAGGTATTTTCCTGCAAACAACTAGTTCGAAGATTTCTTAGAAATATTTCTAAAGGAGATGGGTTTGAACTAAGCCAACCTCTCGACACTTAGAAATATTTCTTATAAATGGTTAATTTAAAAGCTGATGGGGCACTCGGCAACCCCACGAAGAGCCATTGGTCGACGACAATAGGCAAGAATAGCCCATTAAAAAAAAAAAACAACAACAACAAGAAGACGAAATAAAAGATGAATATCAAGATATCATTTTATTGACCAAAAACTTTTGTACAAGATATAAGCAAACTTTTACAGTTGATCCTAAGTCTTGCCAAGTATTTATAAAAGAGGGGGATCCTTCCCACTTGTCGAAGGAGCTTCGCTTCAGCCTCCCGCAAAGCATCCGAAGCCTCAACCAAGGCCTCCGTCGGTCCCGCATCGGTAGTGGTTTGGGCGTCAGCCCCGGTGTCGGCCGGGCCCTTTTTTTCTTCCAGCGGGTGTATCAACTGTATTGAGGACAGGTCAAGCTCCGGGAAAGCTTCGATCGCCTTCTTCAGGTAGTTATCGAAGTCGTATTCGTAGCTCGCCGCTCTAGCCTTCTCCATCTCATCGTTGAAATCGGTTGAAGCCTTGTATTCTGCTACGGCATCGCGGACCTACTCCATCGCCAGCTCCTTCGCCTCTTTCAGCTCGGTCAGATACTTCCCTGCCAATGCCTTATGGGCCCGAGCGCTTCTTTCTGCATCAACGGACCGCTCCACCTTATATGACAGTCGACAGGTTAAGGACATGAACCTTTCCTTCTTCTTCTTCAGCTGGGCCTCCCGCTCGGCCAGCTAGATCTGCAGGTCCTTTGCCTGCTTTTTCAACGACTCGACTTTGACCAAACTGGCCAAAAGTCTCTCCTCAGCAGCCTTCTGCGACGTCACTGACGCTGCTTTGGCCACCTTCAGTCCTTCGGCCTCCCCAGCCGAGGCCTCTACCGTGTGGACCATCTCGCCGAGGACTTCGTCCATCATCGAGACCTCGTGAAGGAGCTACAAGCAACGGAACATATTAGTGATGCACGAGAAAAGAAAAGAAGGATGAAGAAAATAAAGAGACGACATAAGTACCTTTATCAAACTGAGGAGGCGCCTCTCGCCATCTCATGCAACTTGCGCTTGCTAGACTCCTCCCAATCAACCTGGGTGATGGCCCCCTTTAGCAGGTCTCTGGTCTGCCGGGGGTTGTGAAGAGCGTGCTAGTGCTGGAAGGTGTCGAAGCTGACCTCTTCAGCCTCTACCCCTTCAGCTGCTCCTTTCTTCTCACTTGCGGGGTGGACCGCCTCCGTCTGCTCGGCTGATGGTGAGGCTGGGGTTGTCCCCATCTTGGTTGGCTCCAATGGGCTCGGCTTCGATCGGATGGCTGACTCCCTGACTATAAGCAGAGGTCCCGATGCTTTTGCCACCAACCGCTCCGATAAAGGTATGTTGTCCTTGTCGAAGCCCGATGCCACGATGATCGTGGACTGTTTTTCCGCCCGCTATTTCTTCTGCTTGCCCGTGGTATGCTCCGCGGACTGGGCAGTCCTCTTTCTTGCTACCCGCTCTGCTATCCTCGTGCGGTCGGGCTTTATTTTTTCTCCTGTTATAAGAACAAGATCAGAGTGAGGAAAAAAAGAATATAGCTGACATAACAAAAAGACTGACGGCAATGACTCCTACCTTACCTAAATGTTTGTGATAGCTAACTCTGGCCAAGCAAAGGCTGTCCTCCCGAAGCAGCTCTTTCACCATGGTGATACCGACTACCTCTAACTCGTTAAAGTCGGCTTGGTCAGCCATCAAGATCGCCCTCCCTTCGTCAACGTCAGCCTTGGTTCCTCCCATGACCGGTTGAAGCCCCAAGGCTGAAGACTGTGTATGAAGAAGAACTTCAACTTCCACCTATGAATGGCCGACGGAAGACCCCCGATTATCTTCCGCCTGGGACGGGGGCTGAACACCCACCATTCCTCGCTCCAGAAGTCTTTCTTCAGGACAAAAAAGTTTGCAAAGAGGGAAGTCCTAGGTTCTACTCCAACCCTTTGGCACAAGACCACGAAATAGCTGATGGCCCGAATACTATTCGGGGTCAGCTGCACAGGAGTGACTCGATACAGGTTGAAGACGCGAACGAAAAGGTCACACAATGATAATCGGAGGCTGGCCTTCAGGTGGTCCTCATACACCGGGAGGGCTCCCAGGCTCGGCAGCAGGGTTACCCTCCCTTCCCAGTTTGAGATAGTGAGGTGCAGGGTGGAGGGGATGTTAAACCTAACTCTAAGGGCCTCTACCCGATCCCGAACTAGCTCAGATTGGACTTGGCTGGGACGTGGTCCCTCTATTCTATGGCTAGAGCTTCGGCTACCAGACGCCATTGTTACGGGGCTTGGAGGAAAGAAGAACTGACATGAGGACTGGGTTTCCTAAAAAGTTGAAGACGTTGGAGCTAGCCGAGATCTCTCTCCAAGGACGAATGCGACAAAGGCTTCATCCACAGTCTCAACATCCCCTTTTATAGCCTTGAAAGAAGCGGTTGTCACCATTTCTTGAGCGCCGCGACCCAGATGTCAGGCGGTACAACTCCCCATGGGCGGAAGTCGATGCGACGGAAGGAAGCACAGTCTAGCCACGATCTGCATGATCGCCGGATTAGCGGCGGATGGGTCGCCCCTAGCGCGGCACCAACCGTCCAGATATCGCCACATCATCCAAATTACCTCCGAAGCCTGATGACCGAGCGGGCCGGGTTGGCCGCTCATCATTGTGCCCCTGTTGCATTAACTACCACTCCCTTCGCTTCCAATGCGGGATCGACACCTGTCCCAGGCACGAGCTTCTGGAATGGGGAGTGACCATAGGCAGCATACATGATTAGATCCGCAATCCTCTAAAGGACGAATGCATTCAATACGAAAATGATGCTCTCGCCCTTCGAAGCTATAGGCTCTCCCGAAGGCCAAGAGCAAGGGGGCAATTGTTATATACAACCGGCCTCCCTCTGAACTAGACCGGAGTCGACGATCCTTCAACTAGGTCCGACCGACCCGCCAGGGGTCCGACCGACCCGCCGGAGGTCCGACCGACCTGCCAGGGGTCCGACCGACCCGCCGGAGGTCCGACCGACCCTTCAGCTAGGTCCAATTGATCCAGTTCAGCCAGACCCATATCAGTCCAAAATGGGCTGCTCCAAGGATGGCCCGGAGATCCCAGAGGCCCTTTCTAGCTGATACCAGAATTCTGTTACAACAGATTCATGACATTTCAGCGTCACTACTTTGCAAATCCCACGGTGCCACTCCTTCCTGGTGCCACGTGGCCACTACCAAGATTCCTCGAAAATCAAATCGGTCATTTCTAGCCTAGCCCTTAATAGATTCCGGTAAAGTTTCGCGCCTATGTAAGGTAAAAAAAGGATTCCGAGATAAACAGGCTCTTCCTTCCTCATGAACTATTTTCTTTGTGACCCTTTCATTTTGTTGTTCCAAATTTTTCATTGACTAACCATCGGAGTATCTCTCGCCGAAATACCATCAACCCACGAAATCAAAAGTATTTCCTGTCAAAATACCACCGGTCCATAAAATCAAAACTCAGGAGATATACATTCCAGCAAATTCATTCGAGAAAGTCCGACCCGACCCGAAAGATTCAGAGACAACATGACCGTTCCAAGCGCATTCAAAATCCTGCGCAGAATGCCATCGAGCATATTCATTGCTTCAACAGCAAGAAATTTTTGCGGCGGTACATTTCTTCCTGTCATGCTGCGGGCGGTCACAGATCAGCGTATGCCATGCTCTGGAATGTGCGGGGCAAAGCTGTTTGCTGGATCTAATCATAGAGATTAAATAAAGATAAAAAAATTTAAATATATTTTTTTTATATTTTTTTCGAAAATAAGATTATGGATTATTGCAAGTAATATTAGGGTCATTGTATAAATTTTTTGAGTTTGCCAAGTGATTGCAATCGAGTCTTTTGTGAGTCATGCCAGGACATCGAATGAAAAAAAGGTAAGTGAAGTGTGAACATCTGTGTTTAACCGCGTGTATCCAACAATATCGTGTTAAATTTTTCAACCCAATCAGCTATAATATTCCTTTGATTTTGCTATTTCTTAACATTGCGGTGCGGATCGTTCCCAAAAAAAAAAAAAAAAAAAAAAACGATCTCCTTCTATTTGTACGTAATATTAATATAGTATAAACACACACCACACTATCTGTCGTGGTCCATTCTCCGGGTTTAGATGATCGAACTGTTGAATTCTCCGAAATGGGGGTAATAATAAAATAAAATAAAAGAAAAACCGGTTGGCCTAGCGGCTGTCCAATGCATCGGTCTTCGGTCGCCAGAGAAAACGGAAGCTGGGAAAGGGGAGGTGATGCCATCCCGAGACATCAGTGGCGGTTCCGTGGTTTGATGCGGACGCAAAGGCTCGTGGCGTAAATGCGCCGTTGTAACCGAAGTCTCTCTCTCTCTCTCTCTCTCTCTCTCCATCCATCCTTCCTCGATTTTCTTTTCATTTATTAGATAATAAAGACGGCCATCCCTTTCCTTGCACTTTTCTCAACGTTCCATGCCTGCGACTCCCAAAACCACCACCCGCAATGAACTGACTCCCATGAGCCTCCGCTGCTTCCACCATAAATCCACTCCCCCACATTAATCCCCTTTTCCGTATAAAAATGGAAACTGGGAGACACGAGCAGCAGAGATAGAGTCATGATTTATTCTGTACTTTACTCGCTTTTGCAGAAGGGTTCGGGAAAATTAAAAAAAAAACCCACCCACCCACCCACCCATACGCAATCCCACTAATATTAACACGCTCCTCCCCATCATAAATGTACTCCAATGCGCCAAAGCAGCAGTCTTGAACCCTGTAGCACGCTCGCGCTCTCTCCAGTATAAGCTATAATGATATACAAGGTTATTAAGCCCAAGCTTTGCCCAGCAAGCGGAGCGGAATGGAATCAGATGGTTTTTTTAAAAGGCTGCTGGACAGGACAAGCAAGAGGGGGGGGGGGGGGGGGGGGGGGGGCTAGTCTACGGTACCAGGAACTAGGGAGTTGTGCTCATTTTTTTTGTTCGTCTTCTACTCTTTTGCTTTGCTTTGCATCTCTCTTTCTCCTCCCCTTTGTCCGCCCATTGGTTCGGACGTGGGATGGGTGACCGCAACAGCGACAGCGTCCACCTCAACAGAAACTTTGGCAGCAGCTGGTCATTTTCTTCTCCCTCTCCCTTCTCCACTTCTTCTTCTTCCTCGTCGTCGTCGTCGTATTCTGGCCAGCACCATCTGGGACAGGTCTTCTCCTCCTTGGTGGGCCACATCCCTCCTCCGGCTTGCTCCTACTCCTCGATCGCTCGGCCGGAGGCTGTTCAAATGCCCTTTCCTCCCGCCGGCTCCGGATGCTCCCTCCTCCAGGGCGCCGGGAAGCCACCGGAGCAGGATCTTGAAGCCCGTGATCGTGAGAGCGAGGTGGTTTTGCTGCATCTCTGAGCTGTTCGTGCCCGCTTCGTTGCGATCATCGTTAATTGGTTGATCCTTGTGCCTTGTAGGAAGGTGTGGAGGTGGCCGAGGAGCCCGCGAAGTCGGTCCCACCTCGGGGTTCCGGCTCGAAGAGAAGCAGAGCTGCCGAGGTTCATAATTTGTCCGAGAAGGTGCTCGCATTTTTTCGCTTTATTATTACGATCCTGATGCTTTTTTTTTCTTTTTCTTAGAAAGATCTCTTCTGTAACTTTTGGCTTCTCTGATTGTTTGGATACAGAGGAGGAGAAGCAGAATCAATGAGAAGATGAAGGCGCTGCAGAATCTTATTCCCAATTCTAACAAGGTTTTAATTGTCAAAGCTTTTTCGCCTTCATTATTATTATTATTATTATTATTTTGGAAGACAGTAGTTGGGGATTTTTTTTAATATAATTTTTTTCTCTCGTTTAATGTAATATTTTCATTTCTATGATTTATTTATTGTTTCTCTGAAACAGACTGACAAGGCTTCCATGCTTGATGAGGCCATTGAATATCTCAAGCAGCTACAGCTCCAAGTACAGGTCAGTCAGAACCATTAAGCCTCATTTTTTTTTTCCATGAAATCTCCCGCAGTAAGGTTTTACTCTTTTTAGTTCATTTGCATGCTAAATGGCACATTAACTGATCTGTTCTTTATCCTTGTTTAGGGTTTTTTTTTTTTTTTTTTTTCGTTAGGTTAAACTTTGAGTTACGATTTTGGAGGCACATTAACATGTGCAATTGATTTGCATTAAGCTGCATAGAAGCTCTACCTGGGTGCCCCAGCATTTTCGTCAATCTTAGGAATTAATCCTCTTATTTTATTGGGCTTCATTAAAGTGGTGAAGGTTCGACGTAGGTTATTGTCTTGTCTATATTTTTATTAAAAAAAATTGCTAGCCATACTGTCATCTTCTTATTAAAACAAAAGTTTGTGCTCGACAAACTTCACCAATATTTCCATATTGCATTCTGAAATAAAATTTAAACAAGGAATTTCTGACCTTGAAACTTTTTAATGTTCAAAAACAAATCATAGTGAGCATGCAGAGGAACGCTGCATATCTACATCAAGCAAAAGGGCATGAAATGTGGTTGGTCAAGTTCAGTTGTCTAAAATCCAAGTGTGCAGCTTGCTTCATGGAGGGTTGAATCGAATGTCTTGCAGGAGGAAGCAAGCATTTCGGTGACCAATGTTTTACAACAATGACAAACTTGCTCCAGCACCATACAGAGGAACACAGGCTTGGGACGAGAGTTGTAGAGGACAATATGTTACTAGATCTAGATGGCAAATAGAAGAGGGATGAACCAACTGGTTTCCTATCTCTCATGACGGAGCCCTCTCTGGACTTTAATTGCCTTGTCAAGGAACTCAGTGCCAATATTAGAGAGTTGACATCATCGTTAAAACCAGTTGTGATACACTGCTCCATCAATCAGTAAAGCTTCTGAACTTGGGGTTGTGATCTAAATCTGACCCCATTACGATGAGAAACAGCATTGATGAAGACTACTACAACCATTGAACTTGCTTTTTCTATGACCAACCTTTAGAACTTTAGGTGGAGCTTTCAATACTGTTATATGACCAGATATACAATGGGAAAAAGAGTTATGCTACTCAATTGATAGAAAAAATTCTGCATAAAATAATCATTAGCACGGCATTTGGTTTGGTAACAAAGCAGACATACAGCATGCCATAAGTCCAATGCTTTCTAGACACACTTCAACAAACATGCATAACGAAGGAGCGGTTATGCTGGTCAAGTTTGATAATGACAAGCATAGCTATTCCAAGCTAAGCTGCCATAAACTATACCTCACATTCATTTATCATTTTTGCCAACCTTTTTGTTGACATAAATCCATCATGCAAAAGCTGTTTTGAAATTGTATGCAAGCAAAAAATGGATTAACTTGCATTGTAGCAATTCCTGTATGCATAACTCCTATTTCCATTTTTCTTATTCCCAAACCAAATGTAGCTTAGGAGATGCAATGACATGGACTAGGATTTCATAACCTGCGCAAATTAATGGTTGGACATGCTTGAAATAGATTAATAGGCATGATTCATTGTGGCCACCGGTGATCTTAAATGTTAGACGTGTCAAAATATTATATATAAAGATATGATGATTTTAACATGCTTAAGAAAGGAATAAGGGATATTGATACTCAAAAAAATTATAGGTACACCACAGATAAAGAGTTTGTATACGAGGAAGTAATTATGTAAGATCATGGTTTCTTGAAGCTGCAACTGTAGTTGCTTATACAATAAGAAAAAAAAGTGCCGTATACCATTAAACCAATGCAGCAGGAATGATTTGTTGAATTCTAGGTTTATGGGGAATCTTGCTAACTTATTGGATTGGACTCTATGGCTCTTAATTGTGGAATTTGGTAAATGACTTTGTTTTAATCTTGCAATAACCCAGGACTTCATCCAAAAGGCTAACCAGAAGGTATTGTTTGGGTTCCTCGATCCCGTATAAGTATCCAAGATTGTTCCAGCGAATAATCGATGTAAAACTAAATACATGCCTGCATAGGTCCTCACAAACTTTTTTCATTTAAGTTCTGCATCCTCATCAGGCTAAAGATTCAAATCCATTTATCCATTTACAAATATTATGATCGGTCCATGGTCCAATGAACCTGTGCTGCAGTATTTTTTAATCCCATAGGTTATGGGTCGGGTCCGTTTTGATACCATTTGCAATAACTCGGGATCTTATCAAAAAATGCTAGCCATAATATATTATTTGGATTCATCGATCCTGTATAAGTATCCAAGATCTTCTCAGTAATTAACATACTTTCCAATTTAAGCCTGATTGATCAATGATCAGTCCATGAACCCGTGATACAGTATCCCCTAGTCCACATAGGTTATGGGCCAGGTCCGCTTTGATACCATTTGTAACAACTTAGGATCTCACTTAAAAAGGCTAGCTGGAATGTATTATTTAGATTTTTCGATCCTGTATAAGTATCCAAGATCTTTCCAATGAATAATCAATTGGGACTAAATACATGCCGGCATAGGTCCTCACAGATCTTTGTCATGGTTTGTGAATTGCTTGTCCTAGGTTTATGTGGTTTGTTTTGTTGATTCGCTTTTTTGTTGATACACCGTGGGAGAAGTTAATTTGCGAATTATCTTTTATTGATATCTTTTATTAATATGCGATGGAGAAATAGCATGTATAAGGCTTCAAATTATTATATGTAAACATTTCTTTTTTGACCTCCCATTATCAAATGTTCAAGTTTGCTGGTCCAAATGACAAGCCTTGTTGATGCTGCTACACATGATATTCTTAATCTCTCTGGTTTCTCTTTTTCCCTTTTTCTTTTCTTTTGGGAGTGGTTGGGTGCACTTAATTGGTTTTCAATTTCAGTCCATTTAGAGCAAGTTTGCATTTAATCAGATTTTTTCTTGATGACATAATCTCTTGCTCCTTTTGTTTAATAGCTATTAAAATTTAGTAAGTTATTAACATTTCAAAATTTGTAAGATGCTAGAAGAAAATGTTCAAGTCTAGAATTTCAATATGAAGCTTTCTTGAGCAAAAAAGAATATTTAACTGATAAAGAACTATGTTTGGACTACCGACTTTGTGGAAAAGGTAGATGGAACATCCATATTATTTCAAAATTGAGCCTTAAATCTATAGAAAGTATCGAATTTCAGCATGGGAGAGAATTCAAGCTTTCTAACAACTGTGGTTTCTTTCATCTCTCAGAGAAATTGAAATGATAGAATTTGAAGTGAAATGTCCCTTCATGTGGCCAAGTACAACAGGAAGAATTATGTGATGCAACAAATGTGGAGTTATGCCATTATCTTTCCTATAAATTCATGAAATTTATATGATTTTTCTAATGCAAGATTAACATGTGTTGTATATCACTACTACAAATGAATATTTCTGGAACTGAATTCATATTTATAAATTGCAATTTCTAAAGAACCGGTACTTTTGTTTGGAACCCATTGGCTGTGATACTATTGTTGCTCGTGCAATTGTGTGCCCCTTGATAGAGGAGGGTCACTTGGATATAACAAATTTCTCCCTTTTTTTCTTTTTAATTTTCTATGCATATTTGTGGATAAGAGGGACGGGAGGTCCGTACCCAAGAATTCTGAAGAGTTATTAAGCAAGTATTTCAGATATTTCGTATCTTGGGACCACAGAAAACTGATGTTTAATAACAGTAAACATTGGAAAGAGCGAAGTTCAGCCACTAGTGGGTTAAACCATACTTTAAATAAAACTAAGACAAACTATAACAATTCAGTCTTGTGATTGGTCACTTCAAGTTGAAAATGTTTCATTTTATAGTTTTCTTGTAGTTAGCAATATTTTGGTCATGTTTTTTTGAGAAATATTGCAGTCATATTTTCTCAAAGCAAAATTTTCTTTACATGTTATATAAAGATTTTGAGTGTTTATCTGATTGGTTCATATTGGTTTCTTACAAATTCTTAACAGGTGGTTATAATCTAATTTAGCTACAACTTGAATGGTAACATGACCATTACAAACCTCCAGACCTCAATAAAATTGTTTGCTTGGTAGAAATCTAGATGCAGTTCATTTTCATGGACTATTTAGTTGCATTACAACTTGACAAGAGAGATATAATCAAGAACTTTGCCAAGGAGCTGAAAATTCAAACAAATCTATAATGTCTGGGTTTCCATATCTTGCTTTTCTATAGATATGTTATTATCAAAAAAAACAAGTTAGCAAATAATATTAACCACTTCAATGTGATATATAACTCGTTGCATTACAACTTGACAAGCGAGACATAATCAAGAACTTTGCCAAGGAGCTGAAAATTCAAACAATCTATAATGTCTGGGTTTCCATATCTTGCTTTTCTATAGATATGTTATTACCAGAAAAACAAGTTAGCACATAATGTTAACCACTTCGATGTGATATATAACTGGTTCAAATAAATCAATTTGTAAGTTTTGGCCTGATGTCATCTAACACTCTCTTCAGGCCCATCTGATCAACTAGTCCCGTGGTTGTTTTTAAACCGTTGGTTTAGATTATGTATTTTAAGACTAAACCCTCAACCCTCGCTTGATCATTGGTATTTCATTATCTTTTGACTCCAAAAGAAATTTGTTTGCTTTTCTGTGGTGATGGATTTCTGTTTCATATGAAATGCATTTACTTCCTCCTTGTTTACTTCTTGTGCATGACCTTAAGCCCATGATCATCTCCATCTATCACCCAATGTTCAACTCCATCTTCAAAGGCATGACATGGCTATTTGCAAGAAAGCATAACATCAACCTAAACCTGGAACTGGTCATAACCATGCGAAGCAATCAGAACAATTAAGGTACCGTTGCACTGCTGGGGGGCCGGTACATGTCCCTTGTTACAACTCCAAAGGCGAACCAGTCATTACTAATCTTTGCTGCCTTGAACTGATCTGTACCACTGCATGCTGCAATTGCACCTGCCCATGACAAGTCAGTGTAGAGCCAGTACACATACTGTACCAACTGGTGATCGGTATGGTTATGTTGCTTGATTTTTCAAATTCTTGATCTAGAAACTCAGTATTTCAGATGCTGACCCTCGGCCTTATCTCTGAGTTCAATGTACTGACTACCATCCAAAAATGTTAAAATTGGACTTGTACTTTCGAATCTAATTTTGCACCATTAGCTGAATCATAATTTCTGGAAGTTTCAGTGAATTCTTAGAGGAAGTGCAATAATTTCCTTATCCAAGTGCTAATTTTGACTATTCTTTATTTGTTAGAAAGCTAATTCATTTTTGGGTTATATAATGGTGGTCTTTCCTTACATTTTCTTATGTTTTGGTTTCAATAAAGCTTTTTTCAGCCTCCACAGTTTCCAGGAAAAACTGCTTGTTGGATATTCCTAGTGACTCTTTCTCGTCTCTTAGTCTAAGGCCCTGTGGCCCTAGAGTTGCATCATGTTCAAAAGTTGTAATAAGATTATAGAAATGGATCAATGCAAAGTGAAGGCCTCTGAGTTCAAGAAGGGATACTTGATATGATAAAATTGAAGCCCGAACAGTTCAACATGTACAAGAGAGTGAACAAGGAGCTGATGCATAAGAAAAAGCCTATTAATCATGTTGCAGAAAGTGGATATAGTTTCGCAGAATTGTAACTGCATCTCAAGTTAAAGACCATTATTTTCTGTACTAGCTACATGAAACCCTGCTACAGAAACAATGGCCTGAACCAAGGAGTTCCATGTTAGTGATCAAGGAGCACAATGAGAACATTTTACAATGTGGAAGTCATGTTTAAACATTTGAATAATTTATTGTAGCTTACCTGGTCAATTAGTAGGGGAAAGTCATTTGATGAAGTCATTTATGTTTACGCTTTGAAGCTTTTTGACGTTCAGTTAGCATCAGCATGGTCATTTTTGTACGTGGTAGAGTTAGATCTGGGATGAGGGTCTCGTTTACAGGCCATCTTATAGCTGCATCATTCTTCCATTGTGGCAACATAGATTTTCTTTCGTTCAAGATCTTATTCTCTTTTAACCGCAGTGTTAGTTTTAGTGTTCCTAATACCTTATCAAAAAAAGAACTTGTCTAAAAGAAACTCGCCAAGCATGAAAGCTGAGTACCTTGCACAAAGGATGCTGAGTTCTGATGCAAGGAAATGTCTGAAGTTCTGTACATGATGGTTGTGCAAAACCTGGAAGCTTATGCTTCTCTCTTTGATAATAATGTTGGCGTGTAGCTTTTAACTATAGCAAAAATATAAAAGTTAGTTTGCTTGACTGTTGCTCTGCCTGTCTTTGTAAATGATGCTGACTGAGCAGCAATCAATTGCATCAAAAGCTTCAGCTTGTGACTCCAGAGAATGCTGTTCTTTATTATGTCCAGGAAATTGATTGATGTCTTAATGCTGTCTTCATGCTTTACCCAAATTTCCTTGATAGATTGTTTGATCAGAAAGCACACTAGACTTGGATGCGATGCTCTTGTTGACGAAGAACTAGGATTTAATAAGAGGTTTTGTATGTCATATTACGTAACATAGTTGAAATATTTCCAAACCCTATGTGTGGGTGCACAGCCAAGTAGGTGCTTTACCATGAAGACGAAATATTTTTGTCTACGATGTTCTAAATATCCATTAATAAAAACAAACTGTACAGTTTCTTATAATTTTGTTATGCTTGTGATTGAATCACATCCATCTTTGATACCATTTAGACATTTTTGATTCTTTGCAGATGTTGTCAATGAGGAATGGTCTGAATCTACATCCTGTGTACCTATCTGGAGCGTTACAACCTTTGCAAACTTCCCAGATGTGCATGGGATTTAGTGCAGATGATGGCACAGCAATGAACATCGGAGTAGGCATGCTGCCCTTGAACCAAGATTCAGCTGCTCAGAACTCATTAGATCTATCAAATCGGTCTGCATCTTCCCATCAATCTATGGTCATTCCCAGTGTAACAAATATCACAAATCCAGAAAATTCCTTTGGGATGGAGCCAGCACAGTCTCACCAGGGCTCCTTTCAGTTGCCAGTATCCACAGAGGTATGTTCTTTCCAATTTCGTAATTACTATAGTTGCCTAATTGAACCCAAAATTTAAAAAGAAAAACAGGCAAAAACAACTGCAATTGCAAAATTTTGTTGTTGACCATATTTTTTGTTTTGCTGAAGGAGATATTCACAGAAGACATGGTACCAAGGCAACAATTAGCTGCGGATCAGACTACGAGGAATCTGCCAGGTAAACCAGTACAGTTTTAAACAGCCGTTACGTGTGTCTCTTATTATGTTTGTTTCTGACCTTGTATTTTTTTCTGAAAGAGAATGAGATGAAGTGCTTGGCCTTGGCTGCTTCACGGCATTTTAGTGGGCAATCATCGTCATTGGTGGATGCTGACGATTTGGAGGAATGTGTCATAGGGAGAGAAAGACCAGAAACTATTCCATCCAAGGACCCAGATAACCCTATACTTGTTCAGCATTTCCATGGGTAAGTTTCAAGCTTTATGTTTACTCAGCCCACTGGTTTTACATGGTTTAGTCTTTTCTGGTTATTATTTCATGCCACTATACCAGCTTACAGACTGGAAGTAGTTTTCCCAGCGCTGATGCAAAGACGGAAGAACAGCATTTTTGAAGTTCGCCACTATAGCCTTAGAATGCTTCCCTGGCTGCAAATGATATGATGAAACAAAGTGTACTCATCTGTCTCTTGAACTGCCGATGTACTGTCTAAATTTAACTTGGACATGCATTTGTATCTTGAAATCACATTGCTTCATCCCCATGCGGCACAAAGTCTCGTCTGTTGGTGGAGCAATCTATGTCTATTGTAAGAAAGTAAAGAAAAAGGTAATCTGCATGAAGAATAGATCAATTTTGGATTGAAAATGTGCTTGGAAGAGCAATATGAGTATGTTGGCAATGTAGTACTTGATATATCATTTGATGAAAAACCAGGGGGTTTTTTTCGGCATTTATGGCAGCGGGATTGTTGTGGCTTAAATGATAGGTTGATCTTCATGTCCTAGTGTTGTTTGGTCATTTTCTATAGGGGATCTGGACTTGACTTTCGAGGATCTGGATGATATTCTAGGGACGGTTCTGATGAGGTGAATATATTATAATGGCATCTTTTTGACATCTCGAGATGGTTCTCTCTTTTGTAAGATGTAAAAAAGCTTTTCAATTAATATGGACGGAAGAAAAGGATGCAGGGACTTCTTTTTCAGGTTATATATTCTTTTTGGTTGCGTGGAAGTATGCTTGATAACGCTGTAAGTTTAGAGTTTCTTCTTGGCTGTTGCATGCACCCTTGCTGGCAAGATGCAGCCAAGAGCAAACTTAAAGTTAGACCACGAGTCTGGAAAACAATTTGCATCAGTCAATCGGGGAATATTCTACGAAAACCATTTAGTTGGTCCGTGGTGGGGGGGTGTGGTTAGCGCCTTGGCGGGTGTCGGGGCCCGAACCTCGTGTTCTGTGGAAGTTGGGGAAGGCGAGGCGATTTGGAAGATTGAATGTGATGCCCGGGCATGGTTCTGTATGTAACTTCATGAGGGTTTTGTGATCTTCGATGTATAATAATTTTCATCTTTCCACTGCTAATCCTCTGTATGATGGTATCCTGCTATTCATCGATGAATATAATCCTTGTTGTGACAAATAAACAAACTATGAACTGAGAATGAAAAATCGATAAATTTGGTTTAATAGGCTTCCACATTGTAACCTCGGTGAATCCATTTTATTTATTTGGAAAGGGCAGAGCTAAAATTATGGATGTGAACAAGAACCAGGTAGATCAATGAACTAGACCGCTATGTCATGCCTTTGCTAAAACCAAAGAACTTTGTGGTTCTGAGTTCCTCTGAATATTGATAGTCGTGCAGCTATGCTTTTAAATATATGCATGCATTAAAGGAATCGTGCCTGCAAATAAAAAAAAACACGCACGCATATTTTAGATATCTATGTATAATTGTTTTGGACGGTGTTCGAAGATTCAACTGCATCACATATTCTAATCTAATCCAAGCAGGTTCCTTTCTTGCATATAATATCATCGTGCGAATTGAGTTGTTTTAAGCAAGATGAGAAGTGCCTCGAGACGAAGCGAAGCAACTTCATATGACAAGAGCATGAAGTCAATAATTGATACGAAGATGCAGCTGTGCGCTAACTAAAGCCAACTGTAGAACCAAAATTGTATTTATTCATATTGTTTCCATCTTCTTCTTTTTTCTTTTTTTTTTTGTTTATTGTGCTTTTGTAAGAAAATGAAGCTATAGCTTCATTAAGAGATGAAAAGGATTAAGATTGCAAATGGATCGGATTGATTCGTGACCCGATTCGACCTATTTAGATCCGATTCAATCCATTTTTAGAGATCCGTAGATCCAGGTCGAATCCTGAAATTAGACCAGTTTTATTTTCTGGATTGGATTTGAGTTTACAGAATTTAGACCCAGCCTGACTCGAACATGCTAATACTATAAGGATCATATTTATTTGAACCTTTAAATTATAATTTAAAACTTGTATGAAATTTATTTTTAATATAAAGATAGAGTTATATTATTTTTATATTTTAATTTATGTTAAAAATAATATTATCTGTTATCTATTTTATGGTTAATAATAATTAACTATATAATAATTAAAATATAGTTATTTATATTTTATCTGGATCATGTTTAGATTCAATATTTTTATATTAGAATCGACTTATTTATAGACCCGATCCAATCCGAATGATCCATTGGATTGAAAATTTTAATAGTAGATCCGACATGACACGATCTGATTTTTTTAATGGATTGAGTCTGAATCTAATATTAAAATTCGATCAAAAAATCGAATCGGATCAGAATCATTTATAACCCATTTTGAACCGATCCATTTGCACCCCCTTAAAAGAATAAATATAGTTATGGGGTGCAGGATAGCAAAAGGCACGATACAGAGATGTAGTGAACAGGGAAGACTTCGTACCCTAAAAGGATTTATACGACAGCACCCAAAAGCAGAACTGCAGAGAGAAGCCAAAAAGAAACATCATCGGCCCCCAGCTGAATTTGAAAAGAGAGGCTGTCTGCAGAAAGAAGAGGAGGAAAAGTATCCCAATGACAAATGTGGAAATAAAGGCCAACTTTGTTCCATCCATCTCTTAGTTGCTCTGTTTTGAAAAGAATGGAATTTGATCCTGACTTGTGAAGGAATATTAAAACTGGCCGAGATTATTCCCCACATGAAGCCAATGGTACCTGTTTTGAAGTAGGCAGTGGAACATCCATTTTACCCAAATAACATTGAGATGCACCGGAAGAACAAGCACCTTGATACAGCACATTTGGATAAATAAAGTGGATGGAGCTGAAGGTGGGGAAGCATATAACAGATGGCATCGCCAAGTGCCGATTAGCAAATCCAGCAGAATTGAAAACCAACATCCCGGTGAACAACCCAACACAGAACTAGAATCAATGCATAGTAAAAGAAGCAGTATTCGTATCCTCCACTGATACATGCTGCTGAAATTTGAAGCATGAAGGATTAATGGTGATAACCATGTAGCCCAACAACCTTAGCGGAGAGGCAAAGTCAGCAGCAAGAACATTCTTCTGGAGATATTTGATGATTGCCTGTAATCCAGTTGAAAGAAGGATAAAGGAATACTTACGCATATACCGAACACAGATAATACTGTAGATAGAAGTGGGATATATGGGTCTGCTGCATAAATATATGGCACATGATGCAGAAACCCAGAAAAGAGCAAGTTAAAAGGCATAGTTGATAATGTAGTGAAAAGCCTTGATGTTGGTTGAGAAATATAGACATCAGACAGCATCCCTGTTGATTGAGAAGAAGTTTGTTGCAACCGTATCGAGAGCACAGCACCTGGAGAGCATATGTATAACCTGAGCCATAAAGGATAAGCAAAGAGGAAGCATGGTAAATGATAGATGTCACAATTGAGCTCCAGGCTGATACAACTTAGAAGCCCCCAACATTTCAGCATGCCATAAGGATAAGGCCACTGATTTGGGAAGGCATAAGTTATCTGTATGAGCTGGCAGCTCATTAAATTCAACGATATCATGATCAGCCACATCATTGTTCAAATAAAATTTTATAGAAGTTAGCTCACAAAATTGTAACTAGATCAGGGTGAATAGGATCATGAAAGTGAATATTGGAAAACCCTTCATGAGATGCTGAGGCTAAGAAATTGGCAGTTAGCCTTCTGAAAGATATAATTAAAGTATATTAAGTAATTGTTAAGACGGTAGTCCGGTTGGTAGAAATCTTGCTTTATTATCAATTGGTCGCTGGCTCGAAAGCGAATGACTAGGATCTCTCATCCCTCGACGCCCGAAAGCGAAGGACTAGGATCTCTCACCCCTCGCTATCAACCGGTCGTTGGCTCGAAAGTGAATGACTAGGATCTCTCACCCCTCGACGCTCCAAGACGAAGGACTAGATCTCTCACCCCTCGACGCACGAAGGCGAAGGACAGACGAGCCTCCCACCCTTCCCATACGGGACAAACGAAAAGAAAAACACTTTTCTTAAAAACTCACTTGATTAACCATACTTTTTTTTTACAAAGACATATTTTTTTTTTACAAAGATCTGAGGATGGTATTTATAGACCTGTCAAACCATTATTTGAGTTTGAATATAGAATAAAAAAATAGGGATAACTCAAATTCAAATACAAGATAGGATAAGATAAGTCTATCTATATCTCAATCATAACCAACCAATCCTAATTCAAATTTTAAAAAATAAATTCTAAACTAATTTATTAAAATCTTTGCTACTCTAGGATCGATACTGCTTTGATATCAGTACTGATTCGAGATCAGTGCTGCTCTGAGATCCCATCATTTTTCTGAGATAGAGAAAACTCGACTCCGTCTAGTTTACTGGCTGTAGGATGCATATGACATATAGAATGATTTTTTAGCTCTGCTCTGAGATCTATGCATTTTAAAAAAAATGTGCAACTTCAAAGATCATGCGCTTCAAAATTAGTACGGTTTTGAACTTCGCGCGATTCTGAAACATAGCTTGGTTTGAACCGAACTGAAACAGGATCCGGAAAAGGACCTCATGAAGAAGACTGCAGAGCTTTGAGAGTGGTGTGGGATCCCTTAAATGAAGTCGGCAGTCGGGGGGGGGGGGGGGGGCGCTTCTTCATGGACCGAACCAGCACAGGGCCTCGCAGAGGGGTGTCGCCGACGGGCGTTCACAAGCGACGGCACTAGGGAGGTAGACGGCGGTCGGCTGGGAGAAGGGCGCACGGACGGAGGTAGATCCCACGAAGGGGACTACGGCACTGCTGGGCTTGGCGTTGCGATCCACGGCTATTCTAGGCGGTGGAGGCGGTTTCGGGCGGTGGCAGCAGGGGGTTCCGAATGGCGGTTCCGGGCGGTGGCAGCAGGTGGGGTCGTGGTGGCGAGCGGCAAGGAGGTCGGCTACGGTGGCTGCATGGATGGAGGATTGGGCGGAGAGGAGGGCGGGGCGATGGAGAAGAAGGCACGGGACTGGTCGGGGGCGGATGCGGTGACGGCGGCCGCCATGGGAGCTTAGAGAGGAGGAGAGAGGGATGGGCGAAATCCTGGGCACGGTTCTGGAGAAGAATTGATGGCTCGATGGTTGTCATAACCTGGTCGTGGATGTCTCCGGACGGAAGAAGGCCGGCGGCTGCTGGCAGCGGGTGGGGAGGCGATCCGACGGGAATTTGATGGGGGACGGAGAAGAAACGCCGACTGGAAGAAGGGGGCAGCGGCGCCGGAGACGGAGGGAGGAGGAGGAGGAGGAAGGGGAGGATGCGGAGGCGAGGGTGGACTCGGTGGCGACGCGGAGGCCGTTGGGTAGGGTGGTGACGCGGGTCTCCGGAGCTACGAGGATCGGGGTGTGGTCAGCGAGGGCGGGGTGGGGGGAAGAGTAACGCAGGAAGCGGGCATCGGGATTGTCGAGGCGCTGGATCTTGGCGCTTACGGCTCGGGCGAGGAGGTCGTAGCGCATGACCGGGGGGGCCGCCGGTGGAGGGGTCGACGGCGGAGGGGGGTGCCCGCCGCAGCGAGGACGGTGGAGGCTGATCGTGAGTGGTCCAGGAGGGGAAGGCGGCGGCGGTCGCAGCGGCGGGGACGGAGGCAACAGGCGGCGCGACGACCGAAGGGGAGAGGAGGGAGGCATTGGGTGGGAGGAGGACGAAGTCCTCGCCGGTGGGGAGGAGGGATTCGTCGGTGGCGAAGGTGGCGTTGAGTTTTTTTTTTTTTTTTTTTTTTTTTTTTTTTTTTTTTTTTTTTTTTTTTTTTTTTTTTTTTTTTTTTTTTGTGAGCAGCGGAGGACTGGAGCCAGGGGTCCGAGGGCTGGTAGGTGACGACGATGAATTGGTTGGGAGATTTTGATTTTTTTTTTTTAGATCCGGGAAGTGAAGGGATGGCTGATAAAAGGGAATATGTGATGATATATAGGTGTCCTAATTAATTTGGTTCTGATATCAATTTGACGAGAAATGGGATAGGGATAGAATCATGGGCGGGCTGAGAAGTCATCGAAGATTAGGATATCTTATTTTTTTATTTATTTTATGATTTTTTTATGACGGTGGCGAAGGAAAAATAGGGATGGAGGGTAGGAAAATTGGACTCTATGACTTTGAACTTACATTCACGGAGAGATGTCTTAGGGCATCTCATCCATCCCATTACATGTAGTCTAGGACATCCCATCCATCTCACTACATGCGGAGCCTAGGGCATCCCATCCATCTCACTATATGCGGAGCCTAGGGCATCTTATCCAAATCGCTACCTGGGACTATGAAGGAAAATCCCTAAGACCTAGATGGGACTCGACGAGGAAAAGGGGATAACTAGAGTCTCTCACCCCTCGATGCTCGAAAGCGAAGGATTAGGGTCTCTCACCCCTCCATGCCCGAAGGTGAAGGACCAGGGTCTCTCACCCCTCGACGCTCGAAGGCGAAGGACAGACGAGCCTCTCACCCTCCCTAGACGGGACGAACGAAAAGAAAAACTCTTTTCTTAAAAACTTACTTGATTAACCAAACTTTTTTTTTACAAAGGACCGAGGGTAGAATTTATAGACCTGTCCGACCCTCGTTTGAATTTGAATACAGGATAAAAAAATAGGGATGACTCAAATTTAAATACATGATAGGATAAGATAAGCATATCCATATCTCAACTCTAACCAACCAAATCCTAATTCAAATTTCAAAAAATAAATCCCAAACTAATTTATTAAAATCTTTGCAATTTCGGGATCGGTGCTGCTCTGGAATCAGTGCTGCTCCGGGATCAGTGCTGCTCTGAGATCCCCATCATTATTTGATAGGAGACGGGATAGGGGTAGGATCGTCGACGAGTTGAGAAGTCGCCGAAGATTAATGTATCATATTTTTTTATTTTTTATTTTTTGATTTTTCTATGATGGTGGCGAAGGAAAAATAGGGATGGAGGGTAGGAAAATTGGACACTCTAGAACTTGGAACTTACATTCACGGAGAGACATCTCACCTCTAGGGCATCTCACCCATCCCACTACATGTAGCCTAGGGCATCCCACCCATCTCATTACATGCGGAGCCTAGAGCATCCCATCCAAATCGCTACCTGGGGCCATGAAAAAAAATCCCTAAGACCTAGAGGGGACTCGACGGGGAAAATGGGATAACTAGGGTCTCTCATCCCTCGATGCTCGAAAGCGAAGGACTTGGGTCTCTCACCCCTCGATGCCCGAAGGCGAAGGACTAGGGTTTCTCACCCCTCGACGCCTGAAGGCGAAGGACAGACAGGCCTCTCACCCTTCCCATACAGGGCGAACGAAAAGAAAAACTCTTTTCTTAAAAACTCACTTGATTAACCAAACTTTTTTTTTTACAAAGGACTGAGGGTGGTATTTATAGACCTGTCCAACCCTCGTTTGAATTTGAATACAGGATAAAAAAATATAGATGACTCAAATTCAAATATAAGATAGGATAAGATAAGCCTATCCATATCTCAATCCTAACCAACCAAATCCTAATTCAAATTTCAAAAAATAAATCCCAAACTAATTTATTAAAATCTTTGCTACTTCGGGATCGGTGCTACTCTGGAATCAGTGCTGCTTCGAGGTCAGTGCTGCTCTGAGATCCCTATAAAAAAGTATTTCTTAGTTTATCAAAAGTAAAATCTATTTCGGTATCTAAATTTACCTTATCTTACTCTTGATGTGCCATAAGACAAAGATTTGCTATTTCGGTTTGCTCTTCTTCAGAACTGGAGTCTTCACTATCACTCCAGGTGGCCATCATTGCTTTCTTTCTTAACTTCTTGACTTCTTTAGAAGAGGGAAATTGAACTTGTAGTGACCCGGCTTCTTGCACTCGAAGCATGTAAGTATTTCCTTTTCCTTTTCTTTCTCTTTCTCTTTTCCTTTTTCTTTTAATTGAAATTTCTTCTTGTAATGAAACTTCCTCCTCTTCATGAATATTCTAAATTTCCTAGCAAGTAGGGCTTCTTCACCTTTATCTTCTTCTTCTTCTTCAGACTCATCCATTGAGGATTCTTCTTGTATGTTTGATTTGAATGCTATCCCCTTTTTCTTTTTATCTATGTCCATTGACTTTTGCTTCAAATTCAGCTTATAAGTCATGACCGATCCAACCAGCTGCTCTAAAGGTAGCTTGTCAACGTCCTTTGCTTTTTGAATTGCGATCACCTTCGGATCTCATGATGTTGGAAGTGACCTGAGGATTTTATTCACAAGATCAATGTTAGACATTACTTTTCCTAGACTTTTCATTCCATTTACAATATTTGTAAATATAGTGTACATGTCAGTGATTGAATCATTAGGTTTCATTCGGAACATTTTATAAGTATGCACTAACATGTTCACCTTAGTATTCTTCACTTGATCGGTACCCTCATGGATAACTTCAAGTGTGTTCCATATTTCTTTGGCAGAAGTGCAAGTAGATATCCTATTGAATTCACTAGGATCTAATGCATAATAAAGGAGATTTATTAGCTTAGCATTGATCTCGGATTGCTTAATGTCATTTTCATCCCAATCCTCTTTGAGCTTTGGGAAGGAAACACCATTAACCACAACCGAAGGAATATGAGGACCCATTTCAACCACTCTTCACAAGTTATAATCAATAGTGTTACGGCCGTAGCGATGACATGGCATGTCTCAGATTTCGCTGGGCGTGATTCGAGCCACGTGGAGTTTTTTCGGCGAAATCAAGTGTGGCTCCGCCTCGGCCGAAGTCGAGGTCGGTCCAGGCCTTCCTGCCGCTCCGCCAGGTGTCCACCCAGGAGGGGTCCACCTCGGTCGAAGCTGGCGGCCTCCCCGCTCCCTCGCCAGGTGGCACCCTGAAACGGACCCATCTCGGTCGAGGTCGAGCCGGGCCCCTCGCTCCTTCGCCAGGTGGAGCCCGGAGATGGAACCACCCCGGCCGAAGTCGAGCGCCCCTCTGCCGCTCCGCTAGGTGTCCACCCAGGAGGGGTCCACCTCGGCCGAAGCCAGCGGCCTCCACGCTCCTTCGCCAGGTGGCACCCTGAGACGGTCCTACCTCGGTCGAGGTCGAGTAGGGCACCTCGCTCCTTCGCCAGGTGGCGCTCGGAGACGGGACCACCTCGGCCAAAGTCGAGCGCCCCTCTGCCGCTCCGCCAGGTGTCCACCCAGGAGGGGTCCACATCGACCGAAGCTGGTGGCCTCCCCGCTTCCTCGCCAGGTGGCACCCTGAGACAGTCCCACCTCGACCGAGATCGAGCCGGGCCCCTCGCTCCTTCGCCAGGTGGCGCCCGGAGACGGGACCACCCCGGCCGAAGTCGAGCGCCCCTTTGCCACTCCGCAAGGTGTCCACCCAGGAGGGGTCCACCTCGGCCGAAGCCGGCGGCCTCCCCGCTCCCTCGCTAGGTGGCACCCTGAGACGGTCCTACCACGGCCAAGGTCGAGCCGGGCCCCTCGCTCCTTCGCCAGGTGGCGCCCGGAGACGGGATCACCTCGGCCAAAGTCGAGCGCCCCTCTGCCGCTCCGCCAGGTGTCCATCCAGGAGGGGTCCACCTCGGCCGAAGCCGGCGGCCTCCCCGCTCCCCCGCCAGGTGGCACCCTGAGACGGTCCCACCTCGGTCGAGGTCGAGCCGGGCCCCTCGCTCCTTCGCCAGGTGGCGCCCGGAGACGGGACCACCCCGACCGAAGTCGAGCACCCCTCTGCCGCTCCGCCAGGTGTCCACCCAGGAGGGATCCACCTCGGCCAAAGCCGGCGCCTCCCTGCCCCCTCGCCAGGTGGCACCCTGAGACGGTCCCACCTCGGTCGAGGCTGGCCAACCTGTGCGGAGAAGCTTCCGAGGAGCAGGAGCACGAGCTCCAAGATTGCCCCTCGAGCTGTGCGTGCCACACCCCGAGAACAGTGCCCGTACGGTCGGCAGCGACACGCGAAACATCGCTTACATCGACCCGACAGGTCCCGCAGTCGAGTGGCGAAGTCCTGACAAAACAGGACCCAATAACGGGCTTCATCGGCGCCTGGGAAGAAGAGCGCTCGTGCTCAGCCCAAGGTCTGGTCGACGGTCTGCCCGGTGCCCTCCCTTTGCTCTTTCCTCGCTAGGCTCAGCAAGCAAGGCAAAGAAGCCGCCTGGTTCTTTGATCCAGAAGGGGAAAGAGATAGAGGAAAGGGAATGGAAGCAACGAAGGAGCCTCCCAAGGGTGGCAAACGAAAGAACAGCATGAGGAGTTAAAACGAAGGGAAGGGTAGACGACAAGGTAAGCAAGAAACAAAGGCTGGGAGTGGAGATTCCGTTCCAAGAGCAGGATCCAAGATCCCGAAAGGGAACCTTTGGCATGAGCTCGGCGGAGGAACTTGGCCGGACTTCTATTCTTCCTGAGATCTTTCTTGCTAGCACGATCTCTAAGTCTGGGACTCCTTCGTGGGCCTGTCTCGGAGATCCTGTTCCCTCTCACCGTTCACTAACTTGACCGTCGGAGCTCCCTCGCTGGGACCCCCGGCCAGGGTTTCTGACCTTGTCTTGCAGGTTCGAAGAGCCAGGAGACCCCAGGGACGAGACGGTCTGGTCGGATCGGCGGCTCCGAAGACACATGCGCCGTGGCGAGATCGGCAACAGATTGGCACACCAGGTAGGGGGGCAGGACAACACCCCCAGTGGGAGCTAGCTTTCTGTGAACGAAGTGCGCTCTGACTATGGTGGTTACGCGTGGACGCGAAGCATCCACCAGCCGAGTAGGGGAGGTCCCCTCCTCTCAAGGGCCACGTAGCTCAGAGAGGGAGCTCCCTGCTCCCCCTCCTCTTCCACCACAGCCGGCCTCGACGGACGGACCTCTTGCGGCTGTCATCCAGCAGCTGCAGACCTTGACTACGGCAGTTCGGTAGCTACAACATCAGTAGCGCTCCTTGTCCATGCAGCCTCAGCCAAGGACCCCCGCGGCTCGGGCCACGGGGCCGCGCGGGAGCCTGTGCTCCATCCACGGCAGGCCATCCCAACCGCGGGCAGCCTCCAATCCTCGCGGGAGCCACCAAACTCCCGCAAAAAGAAATTACTCCGGTTCGGCGGATCACGAGAGTTGATCCCCGGCCGATGAGGCCGAGACGGTGCATCGAAGTAAGCAACGCCGAGGCAAGACCCTGCGCCGAGACCGATCGGTGCCCATCTCACCAGCGACCTCAGTGGAGGATTCCACTGACGAGGCCATTAGGCGCCAGGCCGAGAGGCGCTTGGAGGAGCACGAGCGCAAATTGGCGGAGTTCGCCCACCGATTTGCCGACATGCAGAACTCCTCGGCGGACCCGGCGGGCTACGACTCCCGTCCTCCCTTTTTCGAAGAAATCCAGGCGGAGCCGATTCCGAGCCGGTTCTGCATGCCGCAGGTGGATCCCTACGACTGGACCACCGACCCTTTGGACCATCTGGAGAGCTACAAGACCCTCATGAGGGTCCAGGGGGCCACGGATGCTCTTTTGTGCATCGCCTTCCCCGCTACCCTCTGGAAGGCCGCTCGAGTTTGGTTCACCCGCCTCGAGCCCGGATCTATTTGCTCCTTCCGTCAGTTGGAAGGAAAGTTCGTGGCGCACTTCGACGCTTGTCGGAAGGTGCCAAGAGAGGTGGACAGCCTCTTCTCTATCCGTCAGCAGGACCAGGAGCTGCTTCGGGACTACATCACTCGTTTCAAGACCGCTGCCCTGGAGATCTACAGCCTGGACGAGCCCGTCGCCATGCTGGCTTTGAAGCACGGGCTCAAGACATCCCGCCTGACCTATTCCCTGGATAAAAAACCCCTTAGGACGTACTCCGAGCTCCTCCTCCGCGTCCACAAGTACATCCGAGCAGAGGAGGCCGATCGCACCCGCCGAGACCTGGACGGGAGGACCTTGAAGAAGCCAGCCCCAAGAGATGTTCTAGGGCCCCGTCGGCCTGGGCCATCTGCCGACCCTCGTCCGAATCGGAGGCTGAAGGGCGAGGCCACCCTGGAGCGAAGGTTCACCCCTCTCCTTGCTCCGCGGACGAAGATCCTCATGGAGATTGAGGGCGAGCATTACCTCCGCCGACCTCCTCCTCAGAACCCAAGAGGCACCCGCGACAAGTCGAAGTACTGCTAGTTCCACTGCGAGCATGGCCACGACACGGAGGAGTGTCGTAATCCGAAGCGGGAAATCGAGGAGCTGATCAAAAGAGGCTACCTCAGGAAGTTCATAAGGAACGAGGTCCCGGCGGAGGGACAGCCGCTCGCGGCCTTACCCCTGGTTCCCGCGATCGACAACCATCCGACAGAGAAGCCAGTGGGCATGATCTCTTGTGGAATCGGGCGGGCGACGAAGAGAGCCCGGGAGGTCGGGAACCCGGAGGATGTGCCCCCTTCTGGGAAGGGGAATGAAAACAAGAATGTAAATAACGTTGCTGTGGTGGTCGAGATGACCATCGCGAAGCATCCTGTACATCGAATTATGGTAGATAGTGGAAGCTCCGCTGATGTGCTTTTTTATGATGCTTTCTCCCGAATGAATCTGTCCCATGATCAGCTAAGGCCCGTGCACACCCCCCTGGTAGGCTTTACCGGGGACTCGATGGGTGTCGAAGGGGAGATCACTCTCCCGGTCATCGCTGGATCCCCATCTCGGTAGACCACTGTCATGATGACGTTTACCGTCGTCAAGCTTCCTTCGCCTTACAACGCGATCCTTGGGCATCCGGGGCTCAACCAGTTGGACGCCATGATTTCTACGAAGTGGTTGCTAGTGCAGTTCCCAACAGCCTCCGGGCTTGGGGTGATGAGAGGGACGACCCAGCTAGTCTAGCATTGCCTCTAGACGATCCCAGGTGCCCGGGGCGCCGAGCTCGGCTCCGGCATCGACGACCTCGACCTAAGGGAGAAGGAACCCAGAGGAGGACCCGTGGAGTGTCTGTTGACTTACCCCCTTGGTTCGGACCCTCTGAAGACGGTGCAGGTGGGGGCCCAGCTCCCGGAGGAGGAACCGACCCGCCTGCTGGAATTCCTCCGCATGAAGGCGGATGTGTTTTCCTGGTCCGCGACCGACTTGCCGGGCATCCCACCCGAGGTCATTACGCACAGGCTGAATGTGGACCCGAGGTGCCGCCCGGTCCGCCAGAAGAAGAGGAGTTTCACCACGGAAAGGCAGAGAGCCATCAACGAAGAGGTGGAGAAACTCCTCACCGCCGGCTTCGTGCGGGAGGTCCAGTATCCCAGCTGGCTGGCGAATGTGGTCATGGTAAAGAAGAGTAGTGGCAAGTGGAGGATCTGTGTGGACTACACTGACCTCAACCGAGCTTGCCCGAAGGATAGCTTCCCTCTTCCGAAGATTGACCAGCTGGTCGACACCACCTCGGGGCATCGCCTCCTCTCTTTCATGGATGCGTTCTCCGGGTACAACCAGATCCGAATGAACTCGGAGGATGAAGAGCACACCGCCTTCGTCACCGACCGTTGGATTTTTTGCTATAGGATGATGCCATTTGGCCTCAAGAACGCCGGGGCCACGTACCAGCGACTGGTCAACAAAATCTTTAAGGACCAGATCGGCCGCAACATGCAGGTGTACGTGGACGACATGCTAGTGATGAGCAAGCCCCTCTCAGATCATGTTGCCGACCTGGCAGAGACTTTCGGCAACCTCCGACTTCATCAGATGAAGCTATACCCGGCGAAGTGCGCCTTCGGTGTCTCCGCCGGGAAATTCCTGGGGTTCATGGTAACCCAAAGAGGGATCGAAGCCAACCCGAAAAAGGTCCAGGCCATCCTGGACATGGAGCAGCCCGCCTCAAAGAAGCAAGTGCGGCGACTCACCGGCCGGATAGCCGCCCTGAGTCGGTTCATCTCAAGGTCGGCCGACCGCTGCCGGCCTTTTTTCACAGTGCTGAGTAAGATGAACGACTTCGCCTGGACTGAGGAGTGCCAGGAGGCATTTGAAGAGCTGAAGAAGACGCTTGCATCGCCCCCACTGCTTTCCAGGCCCGAAGAAGCAGAGGAACTCATCCTCTACCTAGCGATCACCTCGGAGGCCGTCAGCTTGGTCCTGGTTCGGACAGATGACCAGGGAGTCTAGAGGCCGGTATACTAAACCAGCAAGCTTCTCCGCGATGCGGAGCTCAGGTATTCTCGGCCCGAAAAGCTCATTTTTGCGTTGATAGTGTCTGCTCAGCGTCTCAGGCCCTATTTCCAAGTGCATCCCATTGCCGTCATGACTGATCAGCCGCTGAAAGCGATACTCAGCCGACCCGATACATCGGGGCGATTGGCGAAGTGGGCACTCAAGCTCAGCAAGTTCGACATCGCTTACAGGCCGAGGTCGGCCATGAAAGCGTAAGTGCTAGCCGACTTCTTGGTCGAGTGCGCAGGCCTGGGCAAGGAGCCAGAGGGGGACACTCTGCGTCCGCAATTGAAACCGGGCCCCGAGGAGCTCGAAGAGGATGCGTGGATCCTTCATATAGGAAAACCCCTTCCTAAGAATCTATCCACAAGAGCAGACTTTAATTTAGATCTAGCTAGATTTATCTCATCAGCAATGAAAGAAATGACCCGGGAGAACCTTTCCTCCAGGGTAGCAATGTCCTCAGATGTAGCTCGAGAGGACTCCAGCGAAATCTCCTAGTTCCTTGTACTACTTGTGACTAGCTTCTTCCAACTTCCATCGTTGGCCCTTCCTTCCCTACTTGGGCTCCTGTTGTAAATCCCCAAAGAGACGGTTGTGGTCGGTGAGTAATAGCATAGACATCTTCAGAAGCAATTTTTGGACTTCCTTGCTCCCCTGTTGAAGGTTTTCGGTACTCCTTTGCAGCATCAGATCCTTCCGTAGGACTCAGAATTGACGTCGACAGGGATGAGAGGTGCTGTGACGAGCCGATCTCCTTCGAATGCACGAGTTTAGTGCCCTCTAATGGGATAGCAGTAGTAATCAGCAACTTTCCCCCCTCCCCCATGCCCCTCTTCCCTCTTGTCGATGAGTTCAGAGGAAGCCCTAATGGGTTCCTTGCCTTTCTCTCTCATTGATGGAACACTCTAGTCTTTCTCTCTCTACTAAGCTACTAGACGATGGTTTTTTTTATCCTTTAATTAAATCCCCTTCTTAATTAAAAATTAATTTAATTATCAATCAAGGATAATATAAGTATTGATTGAAATTTTAAAATAAATAAATAAATATAAATGATGTTGAGAACATAGGGACTTCCCGACTTGAATCATGGAAAATCCTGGCTTGAATCACAGGAAAATTTCTAGATTGCCAATCAAATTTATATCCATAAAATCTTGAAACATACATATAAAAGGTTTTAATCTTTAAGTCTAATAACTTGATTGGCTCATATTAAATATATTATTTAATTCTAATTTTGATTCTAATCTTTTACAAAATTCAATGCTCTGCTATCAATTATTAATTTTTTTTATTTGGATCATATGTAGAAGATCAGAATATAAAATAATAAATAAAATAAAATATTAGATCATGTATATCTTGAAAGTCTGAGAATCCATGATCTTCGATGCAATATCCTACAGAAGAAGAAAGCAACAATAAGATTCTAGGTTTTTCTCTCCTCCTTATGCCTACTCCTTAATAGGATAAGTATCCTATTAGGAATATGAAATAAAACTTATGTCCTAAAGTTTATACAGGTGAATATATATGAAGTGGATCAGGGACCTAGTCCAGTTAGTAATGTCAATGGATCAACCCATTACAGAATCCATTAATGAAATTAGGCCTGCACCAAAATATATTACATCATATAACTAAGACAATTAGACCCAAATTATATGATTACAATAATTATGGCCTCCTTAACCATTTTTTAGATAATAACTTAGTCTGTATTTCAAAATAAAATCAAAATCAAAATCAGTTGATAATTAATGGAAGTCCATCTTATGAGAATTTCTAATACATACTACACGCACTACATTACTAGAATTCATATTGATGAGATTACTAAAATTTGTAATTATAAAGAGATCTTATATCAAGAAATAATATGAAGATTGTTATGATTCAATGCTAGTGATTTCATAGTGAACCGAATTTGGACTAAAGATGTTATTCATTCAGGATATTTGCATATATTGCCATTTGAGATGCACTTAGCCGGGAGTCATTTTCAAAAAAACATGTAAATATAATATAAATATATTTTCATAAAAAATATAAAAAATAAAAAAAATCAATGTTGTCTAAGTTGTAAAATGTTAGAAATTTCAATAAAATAGGCTTTTATTGATTATAGACCTATTTAAACTTTGATTTTATTTTGAAATATAGACTAAGTTATTGTCGGAACGAATGGTTAAGAAGCCCATAACTTTTATGATCATATTATTGTCTGGATCTAATTGTCTTAGTTATATGATATAATGGATAACGATGTATACTTAATTTGGTTTATGGGCTATATAATGGATGGATCCATTATCATTACCAACTGAGATAAGTTTCCACTCGGCTTTTATATATATTCGCTTGTAAAAACTCTAGAGCATAAGATTATTGTTTATAAAAGATACCTATTCTATTGAAGAGGCAGGCATAAGAAGGAGACAAAGGAAGGCGTTAATTCATAATTTTATTCTCTTTTCTCAGGCTGTTGCAATGAAGATCATAGATCTTTAGAAATTTCATGATATGCCTGATCTAATATTTTATTTTGTTTATTATTTTATCTGATCTTTTACCTATGATCAAAAGGAAAATCCTATACATTATAGTTTTAAGTTTTACATAAGTTAAAAAAATATATGAAAACATCAACGTAAATAATTAATATCATTTATTTTATTATAATTATTTTTTAAAAAAAATTCCATTGTGAATATGTAGTTTTATATAGCACTTATTTATTTATTTATTTTGGTATAACTAGAACTCTTTATTTTTATTTCAAAATTCAAAAGCCTGGTGGTCCATGTACAAATTGAACATGCCGGTGAATCGGTGATTACCAGCGGTAGCTAAGGGATTGGAGCAAGTCCATTGTTGGGTTATCGGTGCTTCTAATGCTGATGTAATGACGACATCACCCTCATCCCAATCATTCCGGGAATTACATCTCCATTCTAACCTGCTCTCACCAACCCCACGCCTACCATGTATCCACCATGATATGATGACTTGGCTCCATCGGATGCTGCTTGGCCCCGTCGTTGGTCAGCCGCGTCCGGAGGTCGGATCCAATCCCGGACAACAACCGGTATCTACCACTAATCGAAAGGAGAAGGATCGGATCCAATGGCAATGAGAAGTTAAGCCAAGTCCAATAACAACCGATCCATTATTGTATGTATTATCCCCGGTCTACTAGTTCTGCGTAACGAGTTAAGATATCATTGTCCACGAGTCACGTGTGGATTGGTGGACTTTTTATAGTCGGTGCCCCTGCACTGGCGTTAAACAATGATCCCAACTGCTCCGAACAAATATGTTAATATATATAATGATTCTACAACCCAGCCGGTCCTGATCGTTCCACTTATTTATTTATTTTTTTTAATGATTGCACATTTTAATGGCTAAAGAATAGAAAATCTCTCTCCTATAGCATGGATCAAATGTCTCGTTTCATTTTCTCAGCCCATTTTTGTTCAAGACATGCTATACTAATGGTCTTGATTCAAAGGTAGGAGATAGCGAATCTGGATCCTCTCAGGTCTGAGAACCGAAATTGGTGATCTGATTTGCAGTAGGAGATATGCGTGTATTGCAGGATCGGCTGTTATGTATCAAGACTTATGCGGTACAGGAGCGCTTTAGAGGATGTGCATCATGGGCCATCCGGTATACATGAACAGACAGCAGCCCTGATTTGCGGGAACCCGACGTTCATGTCAAAATATGTTACCTTGAAAAAAAAGGAAAAAAGATTAACTCAAAAGGAAATGTGTCTTTCTTTCCTGTCGGATTTTCCGGCCCAAACTAATGCTATACAACGTATCCATCGCCCAGCCCACCTATTGGTCCATCTAACTTGTACCTTGTAGTTGCCAAGAAAACGTACGGATTACTTCGAGCCTGTTCTCTCATGGTATATTTTAGCTGTCGTCTACTAATCAGAAGTTGGAAGACCGTTCATCCGCAAACAGTGATGCGAGCTGAGAATTATACGTGTTATTTTTTCTGGATGGTTTTTGTCGGACAATGGACGCAATAAAACCAATCTGCAGGCTGGCCGATTTTGACTGGCCTAGAAGGAATCTAGGCTCGGTCCTTTGTTTCCGTTTCATCCACATTCAACGTTTGCATGTCTCATAAAAATTTGCCAAGTGTTCTACGTTTTTTGGATTTTTTTTTTAAGTATTATTTTTAAAAATTAATTTTACCGAAATGCGATCCTTTCGAACATATTTACCATTTTACAGTAACTTTTGCCACGTTGGTTTTTTTTTTTTTACACGCGGAGATGCCGCAGGTTCAACCTGCGTGAACCTGCGCCTTCTCCTTAAGATTTAAAAAAAAAATTGCGCTTGGAGAAGGCGCTGGTTGATCTCTAAAGCTTTAAAAGAAAAAAAAAAAGAGAAAAAGAAAAAAAAAAGCGTGGAGAAGGCATAGGTTGCGCCTTCTCACGAAGTTTCGAAAAAAATTAAAACATTCTGATTGCCATAAGTTCGACCGCAGGTGCTGCCACCACTTTGGTCATAGGTGTTGCCATTGGTCCGACGAACAGGTAGGTCCTGTCACTGGTCCAGGCGCGGTTCGATTAAAGGTTTAGTCATCGGTCCGGCAACCAATTCGATCATCTATCTAGTTACCAGTCCGACTATCAATCTAATCACTGGTCCTATCATCGATCCGACCAGAAGTCCAGCCACCGGTCCTGCTACCGGTTCGGCTAGAATGGTGACCGGACCGATTGTAGGACTGGTGGCAAGACTAGCGTCTAGACTAGTGACAGGACCAGCATCTAGATCGACGGACAGATTGGCAACCGGTCCGACCACCTGACAAGATCGGCAGCCATATTGGTGGCCAGACCGATGACTAGATCGATGGCCGAACCGATGCTGGATCCCTAGTCAGACCGGTGGTAGGACCGGTGACCAGATCGGTGGCAGGACCTGCCAGTCCACTAGATTGGTGGCAGCACCGGCGGCCAGACCAGTGGCAGGACCTATCGCCGGACAGATGGCCAGATGGGTGACCGGATCGGTAGCCGAAATGGTGACTGGATCTGATCGCAATTCCAATCCAGTCACCAGTCTAGCCCCCGATCTAATTGCCGGTCCAAGCTCCTATCCGACCACTAGTCCGATCACCGATCTGATTACCGGAATGTTTCAATTTTTTAAATTTTTAAATTTTAAATTTTTTATTTTAAAAATTGAGGTGGAGGAATAAGATGAAGTCGCAAGTATAGCCTATTATTTCACTTTACATGCAACTTCTTTTAATTTTTTAAAATTTTTAATTTAATTATATTATTTTAAATATTATAATTTTATTTTGTTATTTTAAATATTTTTAATTTTATTATATTATTTTAAATATTTTAAATATTTTATTATATTATTTTAAGTTTTATTATATTTTTTAATTTTATTATATTAAAATTTAAAAATATGAGTGTGGCTACCATGTTTACTGAGCTATGATAGTTCAGTAAATTTATTTTGACATGCACTATTTCGATATTTTTTTAAAATAATATTATTAAAAAAATATCTAGATGCAGGACCTATTTGTCTTTAAGTATTTTTTAAAAAATATTATTTAAAAAATTTTATATTTTATTTTTTTATTTGACATGTTTAGAAAATTCGAATCATTTTTTATTTTTTATTTTTTTTGGTAAGTTTAAAAATATAGGTTTTACGTGCGTCTTTAAACCAGATTTTTTTTTTTTTTTTTTTTTCGGTCTAAAGACGTAAGACCAGCATGCGTTTTCTCCGCATGGGTACCCAAACCCAAAAAAAGCGTACAGGTGGCCATAAGTACCGTCCTTTGGTAAATTTCTTTCAAACTACGGTTTTATGGCATTTTTATTCAAAAAAATATTATTTTAAAAAAAATATTTTTTTAATTTTTTTTTTTGAAGATTTTTTTTTATAAAATTTTTATGACAGATTCGGACCACTCATCGTATGTCACATTATGACAGGCCGAGTCGCTCCGGCTGCTCGAGAACACAAATGCGTGGAGCGAAATAAATAGTGCTTACCAAGTATGAAGTGGGAGGTTGGTTGTTGGGCTGGGGTCCACGAAGCCGTGGTGGGGACGGCCAGCACTCCTCTTGACTCAACGTTCCACCAACCCTGGTGGCGGGACCCAGCCGGTTGGTGAGGCCGAACCGACCCCGAGTTCCAACCTGTTCCATTTCAATTATATTATATATACCCGGCCGGATGAGCTTCCCCACCAAAACAACAGGAAGAGAAATTGCAAGAGGGAGAAAAGAGAGGAAGAAGGAGGGCAACCAGCAATTAATGGCTACCACCGAGACCCAGACCCTGACCCAGACCCAGAGCCAGAGCCAGAGCCAGAATGGGCAGGCAGGCAGGCATCAGGAAGTAGGTCACAAGAGCCTCCTCCAGAGCGACGCCCTCTATCAAGTAAGCAAATCTAGACATGGATCTCTTTCTCCATCTCTTCCGGCCGGCCCTCAGATCAGATCTGACACTTGCTGTTTAATTGCAGTACATACTGGAGACGAGCGTATATCCTCGGGAGCCCGAGAGCATGAAAGAGTTACGCGAGGTCACCGCCAAGCACCCCTGGTTGGTTACGCCCCTCTTTCTTTCTTTCTGTGTTCTGTTATTCTATATTCTATATATATATATATATATATAGATAGATAGATAGATAGATATAGATATAGATGGATAAAACGAAAAGCACAAATTAGCTAAGATGCGGGTATGATACAGGAACATCATGACCACCTCCGCCGACGAAGGGCAGTTCCTCAACATGCTGCTGAAGCTGATCAACGCAAAGAAGACCATGGAGATCGGCGTTTACACCGGCTACTCCCTCCTCGCGACCGCCCTCGCCCTCCCCGATGACGGCCAGGTATACATACACATACATAGATCTAGATCTGCATCAATTTTAGCATATTTTTTAGTTAATTTTAATCCTCGATTATAATACGATCGATAATTTTGTGTGTATGTATATACGATTGAACAAATAAAGATCTTGGCGATGGACATTAACCGGGAGAACTACGAGCTGGGGCTGCCAGTGATCCAGGAGGCGGGCGTGGCCCACAAGATCGACTTCCGCGAAGGCCCCGCCATGCCGGTGCTGGACGCGTTGGTGGAGGACGAGAAGAACCACGGTTCCTTCGACTTCATCTTCGTGGACGCCGACAAGGACAACTACCTCAACTACCACAAGCGCCTGCTGGACCTCGTCAAGCCCGGCGGCATCATCGCCTATGACAACACCCTCTGGAACGGATCCGTGGTGGCGCCGCCCGACGCCCCCCTCCGCAAGTACGTCCGCTACTACCGGGACTTCGTGCTCGAGCTCAACAAGGCCCTCGCCGTCGACCCCCGCATCGAGATCTGCCAGCTCCCCGTCGGCGACGGCATCACCCTCTGCCGCCGGGTCAAATAAATTCCTCCCTCTCCCTCTCTCTCTAATTATTAATCATTCCTTCCCGTCTCCTTCCTTCTCGCTCGCGTTGTAATCCTTCCACACACACTCTCTCTCTCCCCCTCCGGTCAACCCCTGTTTTACCTGTCTTTTTTTTTTTTTTTTTTACTTGTCTTTTGTTTTTAATTGAAAGCATGTAAACATATAAGGCCATTTCACCGTTGAGACGTTACAAACGCGTGGATGGCCAGCTCAGAAAGTTTGGTACCCTTTAAATTTCAGTTAAATGAGTGATCCATGGGGACCGGGGAGGCTCTCTCTCTCTCTCTTTTTTTTTTTTCTTGTCGTTATCTCTCGCTCTCTCTCTCTCTGACCGGAAGCCGATGGCAGCATCCATGAGGCGGTGGCGGTGCAAAAACCGACAACAATCATTAAGAATGGATAACTTTTTTGATATAAAAAATTAAAAAAAATTAAAAATTAGAAAAAAAAAAAAAAAAAGTAGCGGTGGTTTTACCTGGTATAGTGCCTCGTCCTGATCCCAACAAGAAATAATAAAATTCAAATCCATGAATATCCGATTAAATTGGATCGGATAGTCAATATTTTAATTGGTTCAGATCGAGTTTAGATATAATCCGAATACTTAATTTTGGATTTGAACCGAAACTGAATAAATATACATCCAACCCGAACCCGATCCAAATTATTTTAATATATATATATAATTAATATATATTATTAATTATAATTATTAATTATTAAATTTTAAAATATTTGAATCCTATACCCTGATCATTATATATATATATATATATATATATATATATATATATATATATTAGAAATTTTTTTCATCCTATTCTATTCAGGGTTGTTGCTGCCAAGATCGTCGTGGCCCGTAGCTCCCACCGGCGCCGGAGTGCGCTTCCCCCTGCCACCCGCCGTTCTTTGGTTCCCGGATCTCCGCGCGGACGCCTCGCTGCCCGGCGATCTTCCTCTCCTGGACCTGTGAGACAACGATTAGAGACCCGGGCCGGGGTTTCCGGCGGGGGCACTCCGACGATCAAGTCAGTGACGATCTAGGAGAACAGATCCTCCTGGTCGGGCCCCTCTAGATGGACTCCGTACTAGGAGGAGTAAAAGATGTGTCGATGAAGGAGAAAAGCATCTGGGAGAGAGTGATAGCGGGGACAGGGGGGTTCCATGTTCCTCCGCTTCTCCTTGTTTCCCGGCGACTTTCCCTCGATCGTAGTGTTGGTGGTAGCGCTTCGCTCTTTATGCTGAGCTTGCGCTTGTGTTGGTAGTGGTGATGGCGGTCATGGTGGTGCCATGCCCGCTCTCTCTTTTTTTTTCTGGCTTCTTTTTTGCCTGTGTGTTCGAGTTGTTGTTTTACCTTCAGGCTCATGGTGAACTTGGTTACCGTTTGGTGCTTGTCTCGGGATTCCCGCCGGGCTGTCAGACGCACGCGGCGGTGTCCCAGGGAGCCTTTCCTGATTCATGATAAGGTGCGTTGTCAGGCACTCCGACACCCTTCTTGGTTACCTCGTTCCGGAAAATTTGGGGGTGCCTCGAATGGCGGGCCGCCGCCCGCAGGGTTCGAATATCCCGGTTGGCCTTCTTTTCTGGGTAATCTGAGTGGTTGTGAGGAATGTAGCATCTCGATCGACGCGCTGCCTGCCTTTCTAGTATAACTGGTGATTTCAGGCGGTCAGTACGGTCTGGGGAACGCTCCGGTATGGTCCTCGGACGGCTCACCTGTGTCCTCGGCTGGTGAGGACCTCATCCGGGCTGGGGCCGAGCTGGGATGGCAAGGTTCGCTCTATCCGAGGGTATCGCTCTGAAGGGCGGAAGGCTGATCCGGTCCAGAGGGCACGCGCTCGGAGAGGCTCCACATCGGCGGGTGAGCTCTTGGCTCGACCTCGACCGCAAGGCACTAGCCTCCGAGGGTCTCGCTCTAGAGGGCGGAAGATGGACCCGGTCTAGAGGGTGTGCGCTCGAAGAGGCTCCACATCGACGGGTGAGCTCTTGGCTCGACCTCGACCGCAGGGCACTAGCCTCCGAGGGTCTCGCTCTGGAGGGTGGAAGACGGACCCGGTCCAGAGGGCGCGCGCTCGGAGAGGCTCTACATCGGCGGGTGAGCTCTTGGCTCGACCTCGATCGCAGGGCACTAACCTCCGAGGGTCTCGCTCTGGAGGGCGGAAGACGGACCCGGTCCAGAGGGCGCACGCTCGGAGAGGCTCCACATCGTCGGGTGAGCTCTTGGCTCGACCTCGACCGCAAGGCACCAGCCTCCGAGGGTTTCGCTCTGGAGGGCAGAAGGCGACTCCGACCTAGACGTCGAGCCCATGAGCCCGACCTGGCGGAGGACTGAACTAGACTTGCTGCCTTGGGGGAGCTCAGCTCAGCTCAGCTCAGTAGTGGGATCCGAGCCGGAGAGTCGACGTGGCGTCTTCTCTTGACGTGGCGCCTGCAGGTTTCTCCACGTCAGCGGTCTTGCCACATCAAGGGTGAATTCAAAACAAGATCATAATTAATTGTTTACCAACTTCATAATAAATTTTGATTGAATATGAAATTAACTTCCGTTGAACTAAAAATGTAGTTAAATTTTATTTATTTAATATATATATAATTTATAAAATTATAGATGATTTTAAAGGTAATAAAAATAAAAAATATTTAATATGACTCAATTAGGTTCGGGCCGGGTAAATCCAATTATCCGATACCTAATTCAGATGGGTTTGAATAAAAAAATCCAGTCCCGATAGTGTTTGGATCGGGTTTGGACCGGGTTTGGGTAGTGTATTGAATATTTGGATTTGGGTTTGGATAGTTATGTACCCGGCCCGAACCCGGTCCATTGCCATCCCTACTCCCAACCCACTAGGCCTTTGTTCGATATAGGCTATAATTTTTTCGTGTACCTTTCCTATCCTCCGGGGTTTATCCGAATCGATGAGTACGTCAGCCTAGTCCCTCTACGGTGTCGGAGTTTCAGCCAGTCTACCTCCAATCACGTGAGTCACTCACGAAATCATTTCTTGAATCCGTGATCAGATAAGAGGGAGCCAAGTCTTAACCAACCGCACTACCGGTAGAGGTGTTAAGAATGTAAATTACTTGTTACTCCCAACACTGACCAAATCTTATGGTAATTAAGTCTAACGTTATTAACAGTTTTTGGAAGCTTTGTCCGTTTATAAACGCGAGCTTTTTGTATTGCATCAGGGTTAATTCCGTAATTGCAGCTGGATACGAATATAATGGTAATAAATACTAACCACATGTTTTCCGAAAACCCTTTACCTCAAGTGGGAGGGTTGGACGTCCTGCTCGGCTGCCCTGCCAAACTTTCGGTGCAACGACCCATTATTTTGTGGAAGAAAGATCTAATAAAAAAAGATGGACCAGGTGAAATTTAGAAACGTTCCTTTCTAGGTTGGTATCTTCGGAGATCTTTCCTGTTTCATCTATATTTGTTACCATTGGCTAACTCACTTTAGTTGGGCACATAGGACCGATATAGTTAATTAATCCTTGATGCTTAAAATATGGCTCAAATAATACAAAACAAGGTCACTTTCTGCAAATAATTAATTCTGCTTGGAACGTCCATATTAGCCTATTTTCTTGCGTATATATAGTTTGCATATATATATTATTGTTGGCAAATCACTTTCATCTCAAGTTCGCCGGTCCCTTTGATGAAAAGAGTCCATTCTTCCTCTCAAGCATTCCTCTTGTACCGAGAGATCTACAAAGAAAACCCGAATTGACAATACCAGCAGGAACACTTTGATGTTCAAGTTAATTTGATGATCTGGACAATAACCATAACTATGGAGGATGACCATAATAAGAGTTGGTAAACCAGTATGAGAGCATGTGGTGACTTGCATCCTTTGGCCAGAGGTTTCTCTTATCTACATAAAAGATGAATGCTATGGAACAAAGAATGTACGGCGTCAAAGTGCCTCTCAAATAAAATATTTATTTGTGATAAGCATAACGGATTCGGTTAAGATGGTGATATCTTGTCTCCCGGAATCTTCACTATTAGGATTCCCTCATTATGGTGTTGGGATCTGATTGCCCGTACCTTTTTCATTAGGAGAATACCTTTTGTTAGATCATTATCTGCTATGACTCACTGGGAGAGCTCAGCTCGGTCTAGGAGCTATAGTCGACCTAGGAGCTCAGCTCGGTCCGGGGGTTCTTCTCAGTCCGGAGCTCTACTCAGTTTGGAGCTTTATTTGGCCTGGGAGCTCTGCTAGGTCCGACATCTCTACTCAATCCGAAAACTCTGCTTGGCCTGAGAGCTCTACTTTGCCCGGAAATTCTACTCGACTCAGGAGCTCTACTCTGCCTAGGAACTCTACTCAATATAAGAATCATGATCATCAGGACCGGCAGCGCCCTTGCTAGTGCCGTATTGGCATACTGCCACATTAGATGCTCTCTACTCCCGAGCCCAGAGCACGTCATGGCTTCACCGTCTCAGGGCGGAGTAGTCAGTCCTCAGATTTCTTGCGAACCGAGTAGATTAGCATGTATGGGGCATTCATTTCTTCTATAACAAATTGTCACGGGCTAAATGGGTCCCCCAGGCATAAGAGGAGGGGAAGCAACTAACACGGAGGGTATCAGGGATTTGTATTTAATTTTCATGGCTTTGGGCAATTCATATATCTCCCACCAAGCAATGGAGGGTTGCCATGCATGAGAGGGAGCGACGGTTCAAAATGACACCTTCGTGCCTCCCGATGTGGCGGTTTAATGACCTACAGAGGTGCTCGAGAGGACGAGGTGCTTTCGAATGGGAGTCTGCCATATGTCCATATCCTAATGGGGGTGTAGGAAGTGGCTACAATTGATCATTGAAAATGGCTTTAAAAGGACTTCCCATCTTCTTCAAAGGGTTCTTTGTCCTATCGACCTTTAAAGAGACAAAAGGAAAAGAAAAAAGAGGGAGAACTCAAAATTTACGTTGACCTTATGAACCTTTGTTCACTCTAGGTTAGTCCCCCTCCTTTTTTCTCTTTGTTCCTTTTAGGTCATCCCAAGAGAGTGTCTTCCTTCATAGTCCCTGTGTCTCCTTCCATTTAAATTTTCTCTTCTCTTTCCTTCTCCTTCGGTAGCTATGAGTTTCTTTGAAGGTGAGAACCATTCTTCAGAGCATGTCCTTAGTCTCCTAGGCTCTAAGGAGTTATCTCGGGTTAGGCCTCCTCCCTCGAATAGTGAGGAGCCTTTAGGATAGTACGAAGGCCCTGCCGAGCAGACATCCTTGCTCTTCCTCTAGTTTCGGTGAATATGAACCTGGATCTGGCCGGTCCGTCGAGTGCAGTCTCGACGATGACCAGAGCGAACGCTCTTCACGTTTGAGGGGCATATGGGATTCCGGACGATATCCGGGTCTCGACCTCTAATCCAGATGATAGAGTTACCTCGGAAGAGCAGGGTAGGATCGCCTGTATGAGGACTTCTTCCTTGTGAGTTTTCGCCTTCCTCTCATCCCTTCATCCTCTCCTTATTTGATAATTATAGACTTGTCCCGATCAGCTTACCTCGAACTTCTTTAGGATTATTTGCTCCATTGTTCTCTATCATTTCCATGAGATAATTGCCCGACTTTCCCTCTTTAGGACCATTTCACCTTGAAGCGCCAACTAATGGAGAGAAGGTGGTGGTTTGTATCACCTTGGCAAAGAACCGTGCACTTTGAACTTCTAACTTACATTAAGAGATGGAAGAATCGATATTTTTTTGCTTCTATTGAGAGGGTTAACTAGGTTTGGAGCAACCCAGATAAGTCTCCAAACCAAAACACCATGGAGCCTGCCGACCGTGAGGTGTACGACCAACTCATCACCTCCATAATCCCTCGTGAGTGGGATCTCCTCTCCGAACAAAATCTCTTCGATGTCGGGATTTGTCCGATGCGATCTTTAGGTAAGAACCATGGTAATATTTTCTTTGGCAGTTATGTGTGACTAACCGAGTTATCTCACTGATGCAAATATGAAGTTATTCATAGACAAGATCAAGCAAATGAGCTGGAAGCAGATGACTGCAGGGAAGCCCTGTGAGGAGGTGGTAAAGAAGCCTCGCACAGAAGAGGTCGAGGTAGTATAAGCTCTGGTGGTCGAGGTGACTGAGGCAACATCATCGCTAGTCGAGCAAGCCATTGCATCGAGCAAAGGAGCTTTGGAGGCCTGCCCAGCACTTCCTACTATCCTGCCGACTCTGTCATCCCCCGGAGCAAGCCTCCTACTATAGCCAGAGAGGCTTCTGACCCCGGCTGCATCTCCTCTAATAACGGATGTGCAGCCTCTGAGTCCAACACTAGCAGGACCTTCCATGTCGAGCGCTCCCGCCCAGGATGGAGACTTCATTGACAGTAGCAGTGGATGTGTCAATCTTTTGGGATGCAAGGTTGGCTGAGAGACTCCTTAAATTGATATTGTTGCCTCGTGATCAAGCTGAGAAGAGCAGCCCTTGCCTCCTTAAACTGATCTTGTTACCAATGGATGAAATCCTCTCTAGGATCTTTCCTTAAGTGCTTGAGGTAAGTCACCCTTGCCTCCACTTGATTCTGGCTTTAGAGAGAGAGGTGGCTGACCAACTATGTTAACCCTTTCTTTCAGTTTATCCATGATGCCTTCATCATCAAAGAAGCATACTGACAGTCAACCAAGCAGAGGGATGGCTCCTGTGCTAGGGTCGAAATCGAGTTGGCGAGGGCAAAGACTCTAGAGGATGAACTATCAGTCTCCATAACCCAGGTGAGGGGACAAGAGGCCAAACTCTAAGAAGCCAATGACAACATCTATGACCTAGAGATCAAGATTAAAAATCATGAAGAGGTCACCAAGAAGGAAGAGTATGTCACCCTCTTAGAGGAACGATATGCCAAGGCCACCACCAAGTTGATCTGGTTGGAGGGTCAGATCACCATCCTATAGATAAGGCTTTAGTCGGTCGAGGGGAGAGCTGAGGTGGCTGAGGAGAAGGCGACAGTCACCAAGGTGGTAGCCAAGGCGACGATACAAGAACTTTGCCAACTTCGAGGATGAAGTAAATGAAGCCATCTGTGATGCCTATCACAAGGACTTCAAAGAATGCAAAAGGAAAGTCACACAGGCCTTCCACCTTCCCGACCTGAAGGACATCATTGTTAATGAGCCCGAAGGAGCGAAGGAGGAAGGAGTTGTCAGAGGCCAAGGCAAAATGGCTGAAGTCAGTGAGGCCCCTGGATCAAAAGTTAGTGTCATGCCCCTCTAGGAGCCCCAGCTGATGTAGCCACAAGAGTAGCGGAGCAACCAGCCTCGGTGCGGGAGACCATCATGCAAGTGATGGTCGAGACCAGGGTGATGCTTGTTGCCATAGTGGAGGCTCTCAAATCTGGTGGAGCTCCAATTTCTGACCTTGACATTTAGCTTTCCTTCTCCACTTTTTGTTCTCTTCTTGTCTTTGTCTTAGGGCTAGCTTTGTAAAGGTGACGACTTGTCGGGGAGCCCATCGTTTTATAAAATTTCAAACATGAGATGGAATAAATTTACTTTTTATTATCAAAGCTATCTCCTTGTCATTCATTTCCTTCTATCTTTCTCTTCTTCTTTTGCTGCTACAAAAGCCTAGCCATATGTGATGGATCACCTCAGCTGGCATCATGCCCACCTAGGATAGAGTAGTACCTTATAGGGGCTATCCATGGACCAGTCCACATGGCTGAGTGTCTGGTGCTAGGAAGCCTTTAACCCAGCCATCGAGGTGCGATGCTATAAGATGGTATGTTCCCATCCTGTCCAGCCTCTAATCAGGCAAAAAAGAGATAGCAATATGGAGCGATCCACTAGACTTTACCCAACCTTTTGTCAAGCGGATAGGCGATGGTGCTGTGGACTGATCCATCTGAGACTGTGCGATGGAGTGATCCACCAGACTTCACCCAACTTCTGATCAGACGGGTAGGCGATGGTGTTGTGGAGTAACCCATCTAAAGAGACGGTACTATGAAGCGATCCACTAGACTTTACTTGTCTTCCAATTGGATGGATAGGTGATGGTGCTATGGAGCGACCCATTTGGAGAGATGGTGCTACAGAGCGATCTACCAGACTTCACTCGACTTCTAATCGGGTGGATAAGCATGGTGCTGTGGAGTGACCCATCTGAGAAGACAGTGCTGTGGGGCGATCCACCAGACTTCACCTAACTTTTGGTCAGGCGATAGGTAATAGTGATGTGGAGCAACCCATCAGACTTCACCCGACATCTAGTTGGGCGGATAAGTTCCCTCATGGGAAGAGAGCTAGAACTTTCTATCAAAAAAGACTCTATCTCATTTCTAAATGGAGAGTACATGTCATTGATAGTACATTCAAAGGTTCTCAGTATTGCACTTTCAAGGAATCTGGATTCCGTTGAGCTCGGAGATCTGGTAAGCTTCGCGATGTAATGCCTCAACCACTTGATAAAGTCCTTCCTAATTTGAGGATAGCTTACCCTTCTCGGTTGGCCTAGATACTTTCGATCCGTGTATGATGAAGTCTCTAGGGAGGAAAGACTTGAGCTTCACTTGTGAATTATAATATCGGGCTACCCGTTGTCGGTATGCTGCCATGTAGAGGTGAGCCTTATTCCTGGTCTCATCAAGCAAATTGAGGTTAAGGAGCAGGCATGTCGGATTGCTCGATTTATCAAAGTGTTTCATCTATAGGATCGAAAGACCTACCTCAACTGGTATCATTGCTTCGATGCCGAAGACTAGATTGAATGGTATCTCATTAGTCAAAGCTCGGGGCATGATATGGTATGCCCATAGCATGCTGGAAAGTTCCTCCACCCACCTGTCCTTGGCTTCATCAAACCCGATCCAGAGGCCCTGAAGAATTATTCGATTCATCACCTTGGCTTTTTCATTAGTTTGTGGGTGGCCCACGGATGTGAACGGATGATAAATGTATAAATTAGTGAAAAACTCTCTGAACACTTGGTTGTTGAACTACCGACCATTATCCATGATGAGGACGTGGGAGCCCGAATTGGTAAATGATAGACTTCCAGAAGAAAAATTTGACCTTACTTTCCATTATGTATGCCAAGGACTCTACCTCCACCTACTTGGTGAAGTAATCAATGGCAACGATCAAATATCTTCGCTAGCCGGATGCCAAGAAAAATGGTCTAAGTATGTCCATCCCCTACTAGGCAAATAGCCAGGAGGAAAGCTGGGATAGAAAGATGGCTAGTTGTCGCTGGATGTGGGCATACCGCTGACATCGATCGTACTTTTGTATGAGCTCGGCAGTATTTTTCCACATGGTGTCCCAATAGTATTCCTTCCTAAGTGCCTTGTAAGCCAAAGACTTGTCCCCAAGTGATTTTCGCAAATACCTTCATAGATCTCCCAGATGACATAGTTTGCTCCCGAGGGTCTCAGATACTTCAATAATGGATACAAGTAGGACTTCCTATAGAGTTGCCGGTCCAACAGTACGAACTTGAAGACATTTCATTTCAGGAGGCCGGCCTCTATGTCATTGTTGGGCAGAATTCCTTCAGCTATGTACCTAACATATGGGTCCATCCAGCTCAACTCATGTACGACTTGTTGAGTTTCTTCGATCACGATGATGCTGAAAGCCTTTAAGTATTCGATGAATGTCTACCCAAGTAGAGAATTGACCGAGGTCGCAAGCTAGGAGAGGCTGTTGGCACGGGCATTCTCCTCTCGAGGGATGTGAAAATTGTCAAAATATTAGAACCCCATTATATATGCCCGTACCTTATCCAAGTACTTCACCATTATGGGATCTCGAACTTCGAATTCACTGGTCACTTGGCCAGCCACGAGTTATGAGTCAGTGAAAACTCTTAGGCTTCCTACTCTGAGCTTGCAAGATAGTTTCAGCCCTGCCAGAAGTGTCTCGTACTCGGACTAGTTGTTAATTACCTTGAATAGAAAGCGTAGCACGAACTCGGCAACCATTCCATCCAAATTTGTCAAGATGAGGTCAGCTCCACTCCTCATCAAGTTGGATTTGCCATCCACATGGAGGATCCGAGTGGTCCCCTCATAGGATGGCAATGCTGACGACTCCATTGGCACTTCTGTAGGCTCACTATCCACTCATGTGCATTCTACAAAAAAGTCTGCTAAGACTTGGGCCTTCTAGGATGGTCTCAAGTGATATGAGATGTCAAATTCGATAAGCTTTATCACCCACTTCGCTGGGTGCCTTGAGGTGTCTGGCTGGCTTAGCATAACTCTCAAAGGTTGATCAGTAGAACTATGATCGGATAAACTTAGAAATATAACATATGATGATGAGCAGAGATGGTTAGTACAAAAATAATCTTTTCAGGCGAGGTGTACCCGATCTCTACATCGTATAGTACCTTGCTAATGTAATAGACTGACTTCTGGGTTCACCTTTATCAATGTGGACAAGCACCAAACTGATCAATTTCAAGGAGATGGCAAGGACAGGAAGAGCTCTTCTCTGACTATAGGTCTGGATAGTAAGGGCGTAAAGCAAGGAATTTGTTTAGCTCTTCAAAGGACTGTCCAAGTGAAGCCATGCATTTTGCATAGTACATTAAAGAACAATAGACAGCACTCGACTGAGTAGGAAAAAAAATAACTGAGAGCGATCACTTGACCAGTCAATTGCTCGACCTCTTTCTTGGAAGTTAGATGTCTCATGTTGATTATCGCCCAGATCTTCTCAGGATTCGCTTTGATCCCATGTTGAGTGACTATGAAATCGAGAAACTTCTCCGTCGTGATGCCAATATACATTTATTCGATTTTAGTTTCATTTGGTGGAGATAAAGATTATTGAAGGCTTCTTCCAAATCGGCGATGTGATCAGCTTCCTCCTTGTTTTTAGTATGTCATCAATATAGACTTGCATGTTGTAGCCTATCTGGTCTTTAAAGATTTTGTTAACCAGGCATTGGTAGGTCACTCTCGTGTTCTATAGACCGAAGAGCATCACTTTATAACAATATATATCCTTGTCGGTGATAAATGCAGTGTGTTCCTCATCCTTTAAGTCCATCCAGATCTAGTTATATCCCAAGAAGGCATCCATGAAGCTGAGCATTCTGTGCCTAGATGTCATGTTAACAAGCTAATCAATTTTGGACAGTGGAAAGCTATCCTTTGGACATGCCTTATTAAGATCGATATAGTCAATACAAATCCTCCACTTTTCATTGGCCTTCTTAACCATAACCATTTCGTGAGCCAACTAAAATAGTGAACTTCTCAGATAAATCCAGTGATGAGAAGCTTCCCAACCTCATCGTCTATGGCCTTCTTCCTGTTGGGCATGAAGCTTCTCCTTTTCTGATGGATCGGTCTGTACTTAGGATCAATATTTAGCTTGTGAGTGATCATCTTCAAGAAGATCCCTGGCATGTCCGATACCATCCAGGCGATCATATCGAATTGGCCTAAAGAAGTCGAGTACTCGGTTCCTCTCTTCGTCCATTAAGAGGGCCTCAATTTATACTATTTTCATCAGATCTTTTCCTAGGGGAAAAGATAGCAGCTGCTCGATAGGTCCCCCTCTCATCTCTAGCTCCCTTTGATCCAACTGCTCTGCAGCTAGCACCTCCTTGACCTTTTGGATCCTCATAACTATTTGGAAAAAGTGCCAGGCTAGATATTGGTTGCCCCGCATCTCTGCGATCCCTTGTAGAATCAAGAAACAAACAAGGAGGTTCTTAGTGGAGATGATTATGTCAAGCTGGTTAGCCTGAGTTATCCTAAAATTATGTTATAAGCCAACGGAGGTGGATGATAGTAAAAATCATAAAGACTTTGCTCTATCAAGATGGGGTTCCTGCCATGATCGATAGGGTGATCTCTCCTTTGACTTCAACTGAATCTCCGGTGAAGCCGACCAGAGGAGTGAAGACTAGTTTAAGCAAACTAGAAGATAGATTCATCCTAACAAATACATCATAAAAAAGGATGTCTATGGAGCTTCCACTATCAACCATGATTCTTTCTACAAGATATTTTGCTATCATCATATCTATGATGATAGCATCATTATTGGGATTATCAACCCCGACAAGGTCCCCATTAGTGAAGAGGATTATAGTTTCAACTCTCCCCTCCCCTCTAGCTCTCTTCGAGACTCACCTTGCCCTCCAAGCTATCATCCTGACCGGCATCTCAGTAGTTTGATTGTCGACATCGATCAGGGTCAACCGAGTGTTGGCGCCCTGGGTGCTAGGCGGAGCTCCTCCTCGAACGAACTTTTTGAGGTAGTCACATTATATCAGATCTTTGATCTCTTTCTTCAGGTAGTAGCATTCCTCAGTATCGTGACTGTGATCCTTATGGAACTGACAGTACTTGGACTTGTCATGGCTGCCTCATGGCCTCAACAGGGGGGCTGCATAAATAGTGCTTGCCCTCAATCTCCATCAGGATCTTGGCCCTGAGGGCAAGGAGATGGGTGTATTTCCTATTCCTATCAGGAAAGTCTTTTGGCTTAGAATCAGGTTAATGGGATGGGATAACCTTCTGTGCCTAGACTTCACTCGACTCTCCACGGGCTTGCTTCTTTCTAGGCTTCTCATCAAGCTCCCTTTGGGTGGGGTCATTCTTCTCCACGCGAATATACTTCTGAGTGTAGGTGAGCAGTTCTGAGTAAGACTTCGATGACTTCTTATCAAGAGAGTTGATAAATTAGGAGGTCTTAAGCCCTATCTTCATAGCTAGCATTGCCATAGATTCATCCAGGTTGTACACCTTCAGTGCGGCCACTTTGAATCGGGCTATGTAATCTCTTAAGGACTCCTGATCTTGCTGACGAGCTGAAAAAAGACTATCCACTTCCTACAACACCTTCTTGCATACATCAAAGTATACCACAAATTCTCCTCCAGCTATCTAAAGGAATCGATACTTCTTGGCTCAAGCCAAGAGTACCAAGCTCGAGCCTATTTACGAAGCATAGTCGGGAAGGCGGTGCAAAGGAGGTTATCAATCATCCCTTGAGCTCTCATGAGGGCCTTGTAGCTCTTGAGATGGTCAAGAGGGTTCGTGGTCCCGTTGTATGGATCCAATCGGGGCATGTGGAACTGGCTGGAAATTTACTCCTCCTGGATCCAGTGGGTGAAAGGGGGATGGGTATTGTAACTCGCCGGCTCATGGGTAGCACCTTGTAGGTCGGCAAACTAGCAAGTAAGGTCAGCCAATATGTGCTCATGCTCCTCCAGGCGCTCTTCTGCTAGTAACCAGATAGCCTTGTTAGTTGATCCCTCCTCGAAAGTCATGGGGGTGGACATGAACAAGGATTGGAAGCGTTCATGCTTCAGCCCCTTTCCTTGTCCGTGCCAATGACGAGAAGGGCTGTCCCCTCTTAGTATTGGGGGATGGGTCCCTCAAGCAATCGGACAGCATTGGGACCTTCCCTGGGAGGAGCAACGGCTCCCCCAGGGGTGTTGTGAAGACTGCAGGAAGCCCACAAATGGGACGGCCCTCCATGAAAGGATCGATGACTGGCATGAGCAACAGTGATAGGGATCGCCAGGATTCCTAGCTACTACTGTATCGCCATGGAGCGATGCTAGTGCTGTAGCAGTTGGACTGCTGTAGCCAGCATTTGGACCTGTCACGTCAACATAGCGATATGATCCTACTGGTCTGCATGCAACGGGAGTGGTGGAACGGGAAGTTCCACCTCCTAGCTATGCCAATCGCTGCGGTGCGAAGGGTTTCCGATGTGGTTGGCGGAGGCTTACCAAGTGCACATGATCACCATGGTGTCACACCTCAGGGTGGCAAGGCGCTCCTTACAAAGGATGCTGTTCGAACTGCTTGCAGTCTAACATCGTCCGCTATGCTCTCCTCCTTCCTAGTGCGCCAATTTGTTGCTGCCAAATCACTTTCACCTGAAGCTCCGATGAAGTCAGAGATTTTGCTGAAGGGACCTCTCTTCCTCTCGAGCAGAGAGATCTGCAAAGAAAACCCAGGCCGGGGGTACCGATGGGGACACTTCAATGTTCAAGTTAGTTTGGTGATCTGGGCAACAGTCAGAGCTATGGTAGATGACCATAGTAAAAGTCGGAAAACTAGTATGAAAGCATGTGATGACTTGCATACCTTGGATGGAGATCCATCTTACCTACATGAGAGACGAATACTATGGAACAAAGTCTATGCAGCGTCAGAGTGCCCCTTGAACAAGGTATTTATTTTTTTATAGGTGTAATGGATTCGATTGAGGTGCCAATATCCACCCTCCCAAAATCCCTGCTGTCAGGATTCCCTCGTCATGATGTTGGGATTTGATTGCCCATACATTTTTCATTAGGAGAACAACTTTTGTCAGGACATTGTTTGCCATGACTCACTAGGAGATCCCAGCCCGGTTCGGGAGCTTTAATTGACTTGGGAACTTAGCTTGGCCCGGGGATTTTTCTTGGCCCGGGAGCTTTACTCAGTCTAGGAACTCCACCTGGCCTAAGAGCTCTATTCAACCTAGGCGAAGTCCAACATAAGAATCGGGATTGTAGGGACCGGCAGTGCCCTCGCCGGCACCGTGTCGGCATACTGCCACATTAAATGTCTTGCTATAGGTTGTTAAATCCGGTTCACTGGGCCAAAGATTAAATGGATCAAAGCCCAAAAGGATCAAGGTCCACAGACCTCTCTTAAATCGTCAGTTAAAAAAAGTATACAGAAGCACAGCTCATTTGCTCTCTTTAATTAATAAAAAGTGGTCCTGATGGTGGGAACTTGTGCTGGAAAAATCATTAATACGTTCTACCCGGCCATGGAACGCAGGATAAGATGGAAATGAGCAAACATTTAATGTGAAACGGCTCCATCTATATTAACACTCGCTACTTATCAAAATCCCCATTCAAATCGTTCATTTCGAGCCGCTCTCACCAATCTAATTCTTAGACGACCGAATCAAATGCCATCTAGCAGCTGGTAGAAGACATTTCTATGACAGTTAGGTGCCTTTCAATAGAGAAGAGAGGAGCCTGGGAAAGGTTGGTATATGCCATCACCATTCTCGAAGGCTCCAACATCGTTTTGAAAGGGCACCCAGAACGATAGATCATGTTGATGCCGACCCTATTTTGGTGGACTTGAGAAAAATACGTTATCTGCTGAAATTTTTCAAGGCAACTCATATGTATGCGAAGGCGAACAGACAGGGTAGCATTCCATAAGAGTAATCGTACAAGTTCAATGATTTAGGAGTCCGCTCGTATGGTGCCTCCACGGCCGAAGAACTTGGTACACTACAGTTTGTGCTTATACTAGAACCTTGTAGTTGTACCATCCTAAATTTTTTTTTAAAAAAAAAAAAGAGAGAGGAAAACTTGATTTAAATCATTAATATCTTGTCCCCAATTCTCTAAAACACTTTTGTACTAACATTTTTCCAAGTGACAAAGATGTATAAGATTGGAGCATTTTACAAGAAATTGTCCAATATATGAAACACTAATTTGGTGCATGACTTGTTAGTTGCATAAGATTACTTTCTGACCATGTATCCGAATGTTATAGCAATTTCTATTGCTCATGCTGTCGGTCGATTTTGTAGCATGGAAAAGTTTTTACCGCCACATGGAACATTCAGCCATTGAGCCATAAGGGTTTGGTTCAATAATGAATTCTCATGTCAACGGTGAGCCAAACAACCCATATCATGCGTGACTTTGTGGTACCCGATAGTATTGTACAAGTATTACTCTTTTCTATTAAAATCTACCGTTGTAGCTCTCAAGAGTGCACCCATGCGCAGCCTCTTGGCTGAAATGATCAAACGCAGATGCATGGAATTAGAAGTTTTTTTTTTTTTTTTTTTAGTGGGGGGTTGATAAATGTACACAAAATCTACATACCAAGTTAACACGACCATCTGGATGGAATTAGTTCAGATATCTACAAATTTTGGACAACAATATTGAAGCAAACATTGCTGCACGGCTAATTTTATTTTATAGAAAGAGATTCTAATGCCAGTGGCTATGCAGCCTTACCCGTTCCACGACATATGGTGTGAAAAGCCAACCTCGTTCATTGTACTACACGGCATGACAAATTGACAGGTGGGTTGCAGAATTGTTTGATGACAGGTTCGAAGCTCGTAGCATTTCTTTCATGATTGGTGCTAATCAGCGCCCTGCCTGCAGATCATCTGAAAGATTCTGCTGCCACACGACCTGAGGGGTTGCTTCAATCATGAATTGCAACATCAACATTGCATGACCCGGTGGATAATTTCGTACGACCGACGGGAATTCAAAGACTATTATTTACTCGTGATCGAAATCCAACCGCATTGCCAGCCTTGCGAGAGGGGATCTTGATATTCATTGCTTCGTTGCAAGACGTGAAGTTTTATTGACCAGACATGTTACTAGATTTCTGTTATATTCTAATAGCTTATAGATTCTCATGATAAAAAATAGATATAGTTCTGACTGCCCGGAAAAAATTATCGGCCCGGTCATAATTGTTTACTTATTTAGAAAGCAATGGTGGCGACAACCCATATAATTCTCCCTCTTACTAGATGGATACTAAGTGATGGTATGTCTATTAGCTTTATATCTGATCCTGGAATTGCAGATGTGTCATTGTCTCGATGGCCGACATTCATTGCCATGGATATCATTGATTCTCTTTATATTTTTGATTTATTGTTGATGGATGGTTCACAGTAGAATATCGGGCTTGTTACCCATGTTTTCGATGATATTCTTGGAGTACGGGTCTTATCGATAGCTCTGCCGGTTCATGCTTGCACTGATGTTAGGGTGTGGAGGACCTCTTCCCTCTCGAGAGTCGCCATGACATATTTGTACCTCTTATTCTATCACGGATCCTAGCAGACTCTTGATATTGATTTGGTTTGGAGGATTTGGATTCATCCAAGGGTTAGTTTATTCTTGTAGAAAGTAGCCTGGGGTCGTCTTCCTACTATTACATTCCTCAAAACTAAAGGAGTAAATGTGCCCTTGAGCTACCTGGTGTGCAGGGAGGCGAAGAAGATTTTGATCCATGTTCTTTTCCTTTGCCGGTGGGCTATCCAGGTTTAGTAGATTGCTAATTTCGAAGCTCTTTTTATGCATGTTGCTGGTTATGTGGATTATTTTCTTAATTTACTCCATCCCAAAAGTGGCCATTCCCCTGGTACCTTTATTGCATATATAGCGCACCATATCTGGTTAACCAGGAATGACATTGTCTTCAACTCTTCCACTTATTCACCCAGAGTAGTTGTAGAGAGAGCTCAGATTCAGGCTGATAAGTATCTGAGTCGACCATGATGACTTCGGAGACCTTGGGCTTCTATCTTGCTCTCAAGCGCCTAGCCAAGTTTTAGCTCTTGGGAGCCCCCACCTCCGAGATTTGTCACGGTCAATTTTGATGGAAGTATCAAGGGCAATCACAGAGGAGTTGGCTTTGTTATACGAGATTCGGGCCTTGGCATTATGGCTGCTAGTAGGCACTATCTCCCTGAGCCCACAGTCCCGGGAGCAGAGCTGCAAGGTACTTGGGCCGGTATTATATAGATCCAGAGGATCTTACAGCTCGACCATCTTATTATTGAAGGTGACTCTGCTATAGCTTGGATTCATGAAGTTAGGAGGTCGAGGGCAATGCATCCTCTTCTCCACGACATTGCTCTCCTTCTTCAAGGTTCTTCCATTAGCATGCAAATATGTTTATCGGGAGGCTAACTCTACGGCAAACTAAGTAGCTTTTTTTATAGCAAATCATTTTGGTTCAGTGCTATGGACCGACCTGGAGATACTCCGAGACCATTTCGTGATATTATCCTTTCTGACTTCCTGAATTATTTTTATTCTAAAATTCTAAATTAAATGCATCGGTTTATCAAAAAAAAAAAACCAACCCCATTTACCATAACCTTTAGAGCGGACATCATGCCCATTGGCCGAAGTTAATACTATGCTGGAGATGATAAATGCGACGTGGGATGCATCCAGAAGATCCAATAAGGAGTGATGGGGGACGTCTACCAAAGAAAAAGGAGTGATGGGGGACCAAAGTTAATACTATGCTGGAGATGATAAATGTGACGTGGGATGAATCTAGAAGATCCAATAAGGAGTGATGGGAGACATTTACCAAAGAAAAAGGAGTGCTGGGGGACCAAAGTCCCATATTTACAGGATTTTCTTGCTCGAGAAACGGGAAGAAATTGAGAGAGAGAGTTGGGTAGTTCAAATAAAAAATATTTATCCTAGGTTTCCAAAAAAAAATTTGTATAGTAAATCAAAAAAAACATGGTTCGATCCAAATGAGTAAATTTGTAATAGAAAGCCAGGAAACCGAAGAATTACAAATGATGGGGAGGTTGAGGAAATGGACAAGTACCCTTCATAGGAGTGGCAATGGATAATGTTGCCGCCTACATCGTCATAGCTTGTAGCTGGATGCCGACCTCGTCGCACGAAAGCCTGCCTACGCGCCCGGGCCTGCAAAACAAGGAAGGCCCGGACCAGGGATCCCAGTGGGGACACTTCGATGATCAAGTCAGTAACGATTTAGGAGAACAGATCCTCCACCCGTGGATCCCTTTGCTCGGACTCCATACTTGAAGGAGGAGATTTGGTTTGAAATAAAGAGAATAGAGCTGGGGTATGAGCAGCCGAGGAGAACTCGAGCCTTGTGGCTATGCCCGTCAAGACCCTTCCAGTGAGTCTCCGGTAGCCCAAAGCACTCGGTTTCTCAGTTGCTCTCCTGTGTGCTGCTCTCTCCCTTGCTCGCTTGGGTTAAACTTGCTTACCCTATGCTGAGAACCTTAGGAAGGTCCTTTTAGACCAGGTTTCCTTCCAGCGGCTTACCTTGGGATCTTCCCCCTTTGCAGGCGCCGGAAGGTCAACTTCTGACAGTGCTTCGTTCTGTGCGCTCAAGTACCTCCCTTATTCATGATAAGTAGTTATGTTGCCGGCTCTGGCCCCCCTCATGATCGCTCCACTTTGGAAAACTTGGCAAATCTCGATTGGGGGGTAGCCACTCCTTGGATTTGAATCTTTTGGGATGATTTCATCTTTCGGGTGGTACAGAAAGTCGGTTGGGAGTGCAATGCATCGGTCGGGATGCTCTTTCCGATATGGTGTAAGCGACAGTGAGGGTAATAATGGCATCCCGAAAGGTGCCCTTCCATGGTCCTTGGACGGCGGTCCACTGCCTAAGGGAGGTGGCACCGCGGGGCCTTGACTTTTAGCTACCGAACCCACCCCTTGCATGAGGAGAGCTTGGCCTGAGGAGGGCGAGAGCTTGACCTCGGCCGAGATGGGCTTGACCTCGAGGGAGCCACCTAGCGAAGGAGCTCGAAGAGAGCAGGAGCTCGACTTCGACCGAGATGGGCTCGACCTCGAGGAAGCCACATAGTGAAGGAGCTCGAAGAGAGCAGGAGCCCGACTTCGACTGAGATGGGCTCGATCTCGAATGAGCCACATGGCGAAGGAACTCAAAGAGAGCAGGAGCCCGACTTTGACCGAGGTGGGCTCGATCTCGAATGAGCCACATGGCGAAGGAGCTCGAAGAGAATGGTCTGACATAGCAACTTCTGCCCATGTGGCATTGGACTGGATCTGATAAGGGCTCCACGTCAGCAGTCTAGCCACATCAGGTAGGGTCATCGAAAATCTATGCCCACCTTGCCAAAAAATTTCCATCCCATATCCATTTCGGATCTGGTCGGATAAAAAAAAAAAAACATATCTAGGTCAGGTCAAGTCAGGCATACCAGTTAGATCAGGTCGAGCCAAGTCAGATCAAGCCCTGAGCATAATTATACAAGCTTGAATTCGGTTCATCATTGAAAAAGTTATAAACAAAATAGAATGATAAAATAAACTAAAAATTAAGAAACTTATTTGTCTAGCAATTAAATAATGATAAAAGAACAAATCTACTTTCAATATTAAATGATACTACTAATACTTAGATGTAGAGTTAATTTATATAATATAAACATCATGATCAAAAGAAAGGAAAAATATCTAAACAACAAAATAGAGGAGAAGAAAAGAAATGTGAAATAGGTTGGAAAACAAACAAGTTGAAGTATAAAAACAAACAAGTTGAAATGTCAAATAAAAATCGAACACCCAAAAAGGGGCCAAGGGAGGGGATTGAGAGAACTTATGCATTTTATATAATTGGATCAGATTCAGGATGGGACATATTGATATCTCTATCTGATCTAAATCTGAATCAAAATTTTCATACAAAATCTATACCCAATCCTAAATTAAATGGATCAGATTTTATCCATTCTTTCAAACCCTTCACAAATGTTTAACCAAAAGGCAAAGTAGATCACCACCTTTTAAAACCCTATAAAACGAACTTATAGAGATGACCCCAATGGAATCTGTGCATCATCTAGGTTCTGCCTGAAGAAATTTATAGCAAGAAAACAAATACTGATGAAACTTGCCTTCAATTTTCTCTTTTTATTAAGAAAAAAAAATCTTGACAAAGTCAATTGGGATTTACTCCTGCGACTTCTTACTGCCAGTGCAAATGGTGCTCATGGTTGGGAGGAAATTTGAATTCCAGCAGATTGGTAAAATAAGTTTCCAACAAATGAATACATTGAATTTTCTTTGAATATACAAGCTCTAGAACCTTTTTTTTTTCATTTTTCTTCATTATTTGGGTGGCTGCAAGATGCAGCATTGAATCCTCGATTATACTGTTGTTTACAGCTTTATAATGACTACTTTAATGTGCCAACTGCCAACAAGATTTATTAATGACCCTAAAGACTTTCTTCTCCTGGGTATCGAGCAAATTAACAAATCTGCCTTACAATACTGGCCACTGATTTCCAATATTCAGATGATGTGAAATGGGTTTTATCTGCAGAGCAGGGCTGATGCTGAGCAAGCTGATAAAAAATTCCACAGGAACTCTCATCCCCCAAACATTGATCGACTCAAGTCTTCGGCATTTGTTTACAAGCATGTTGAGACCACTCTCGGTCACATGGCGACAGCTCCAGAGACTGATGGTCTGTAGAACCAGTGGTACCAATACATTAGCAACAAGTGAAAGGTAAGCAACAAGTTAAAAATTTATTACCATATCTATATCAATGATCCCCAAATACTAAAAAGTCCCAAATATGTGCTTTCATCTAATCTCATTTTCTTTACAACTGGCGACCCTTTGGTATTCATTTTGTAAATTATACTCACCTTTTACCTCAACTCTAGTAGGCTAACTGATGGACACTATCATATCATAGTTCATACAGCAAATGCTTTTCCTATCCTTCCCCCTTCATAACCATAGGATAGTTTTGTTTAGAATTTCCAGAGCTCCGGCCACTTCTCCATGGAATGGATTATTACATGGTGATCAATGTCTTACACGGTAGTTTCACAGGAGTCACATGGGACAAGACAGGGTTGAGGATATCTCTGGGAATATAACATGATGGATAGCCTCATCACTTAGTTGTAAGGGACATATTCTGCAGAAAAACAACATTTCATTCATAATGCAAGGACAGATTTCTGAGAATATAACATGATGGATAACCTCAACCCCATGGGGGCTTTCAAGAATTTACAACCATTTTCAACCTAGGGTTCTGAAATTCGACCTAGCTTAGCCTATCTATAGAACAATCTATGGTAGGAATGGAGATTATATTCCTCACTTTTTCATAATGCAAACATGCTCATTTGCATACAAGTAGCTGAATCACTTCTCAATCTTATTTAAGAACATAATAAGCATGTTCTTAACCTATCTGTACATTTATATAATGCACTGGGGAGATCTGACAGTCCTGCATTGACTTAAAACAAAATTTGCTTGTGCCAACCAATCACAAAGTAAAATGGATGGCAACAGCTTCCCAAACTACTACCTTGTGCAATACCAATGGATTTTATGATCAACAATCAAGCATGATCTGGGCTTTATAGATCAGGCAAAAGGCTTTAGTGAACAAGATTTATGGGAAGGCAATGGCACTACAATTGAAAAAATTTAGAAGGGCTGGCTGAAGTTACCCCGATCATATGAAACAAAAGCTTAGCAAATAAGTTTAGCTATTGAATGTCTGAAGACCATGCACTAACCAGTGGTAATAAATCTAAAATGATACTAGTTGTCTACTCAATTGCAATGGACTCAAGCAAGGTTCACTATACCAGTGTATACTGCTCCATACTAGATACATTGTACCATACCAGTACCAAACCAAAATTTAGCATGGGAAGCATTCTAAGTCTCAGTATGCCGAACCAGCCCTCATACTGAATGTACCTACATTGTCTCAGCATGGGTAGTACTATGGGGTTCGATACTAAGATTGTGAACCTTGGATTTAAGACAAGAAGTTACATATGAAATGCTGGTGCCTGAAGAATTTCTTTCACCTTTATATAGAAAACAAGTTGCTTCTCTATTCCTAAATCAAGCACATGCAGAATTTGATCATCATTATTATAATGGAATGCCAAATAATAGCTAGAGCTCATATTACAACAGTTTGGAAACTCACTTTCAATTGTGGACAACTATTTGCAATTGCATATAAAGACTCATCAGTAATAAATGTACCGCCAATATTCAGGTTTTGCAAAGATATAGTTCTTGAAACCTGCAGAAAGCCAGAAAGCTCAATGAACAAGAGGTATGGGAAAAGCAGAATCATAAATTAATATTGTTGCTGCAAAAATTTGAAAAGGGGAAAACAGAAACAGAAGAAAGAACCTATTAAGAGAGGGGGGAGGGAGCTGGGGGAGGAAAGGAAAGGGGTTGGGAGGGGGGGGCGCGGGGGGCGGGAGAGTATGACTTGTTAACCAAGTCAAGCATGGAATGGCTCATTAACGAGATTATACAGGCATCTGCAATAACAAAAAAGCACATGCATATATATTAGAATGCATTTCCTTAGGTTAACATGGATTCATTGTTCACTAACTTCTTGCCTAAAACTGGTCAAATGTGTGATGCCTGTTTCTTGGAATGTGACAATACTTTGGCATGTCTTCTTCTTTAATCATTTAAAAAGCAAATTGGAAAGTGTGATCCGCCACTTTCCTAAATAAAAATACCTTGCACATATAACCAGCTGTGCAACTAATTTTTAAAAGCTTAACATGGAGAGATAGTCAGAAATGAATTGGAAAAGTTTGCAACAACATCAAATGAAACCTTCGGTAGGAGCACTTGGCAAATAAGCATTCATTAAGCCAACCCAAGTAGTTGGGTTAAGGCTTAATGGTTTTGGCTATAGTTTATTCTCTTTGAGTATCTGCTCATCTCTCTTTTGCTATCCCTACACCTCTCCCTTACTCAGATTCAAGTAATGTAGCTGATGTGTCGTTGGACATGCCATATGCAGGTCTAGTCCTATCAGCTGAGAAATTCTTTTCCCCCAATTTTTCACCATCAGGTAGACTTGCTCATCGGTCTTCTTTTAATACCATCAACAACTTTTTCACCATTTTAGCGTTCTTACTTGCATATAGCATGACCCAGAACAAGACAAATAAAGATGTGATTTTCAGTTCTGGAGTCATAACATGCTAAGTTTGTAGAAATTTAGCAAAAAAGAAAACGTAAATATAAGTAGTGAAGGAGAAAAACAACAAATTTCTTTATGCTGTACATAAAGAGCTCATTGGGTCGACAAAAATTGTGCTGACATATACAGGCTCGATATTCAGTCCATCTATATATTCATACTAAATAGAAGAAAATATTAGTGGCAACATATATAACAAGTTATGACACTGTGTTCATGCACAAGCATAGGCTTTAAGCAATGTATAACAATAATATGCATGTTTGTTAGACATAAAGCTCAAAATTCTAAACCGCTATGAACAGGGAAAGCCTGTTACCAGCTGAATTACGCCTTTATCAGTGATCCCAGCCATACCCCACAAGGATATAGATGTCAGATTGCTGACACACTTTGCCGAAGAGATCTTATACAATCCTTCATCAGTAATCTGGCAACCCCAGCAACTCCGAGAGCTATGAAATGGCAAGTAAACTAGAATAAGCAAAACGTGGAAGCAATGATGTAATACAACAACAACAACAAACAGGAACTACTTCAAATCAGTCTTAGATGATAACGAGTCCTCAAAAAGCACGAGTCAAGCGTATATATCATATATACAGTAATTCCACCTGTCGACTTTTTAAGAGGTATGGTGCTTAATTGTAGTTTTAATAGAAAGAAAGATCATAGAAATGAAATGCAAAAACTAATGACAGGCTTTCACGCATGAACAACTTGCTTCAGGATGCAATCAAAGAAAGTGTAATCCATTAGAAATATCGATCATCTAAAAAGAAACAAAAAAAAGTAGAACAGAGTTATATATATATATGATTATCCTGAACATTTCGCCATAATATGTATGAGTGACCCTGCAAATTCACCATATTTGGTCAAACCAAGAAAGAAGCTCATTTGTTATATGAATTACATGGGTACAAAAGATGAGAGAGAATAAAAGTTAAAAGCTGAAAACAATGGGCCAGCAAAGTCAAATCTTTCAGCAAGGAAAGAGTCTTTTTCTTAAGACACGCAAACAGGAGGAGGAAAGGGTATGAGCGAGTACATGTTGAGCTCCTTGAGGTTGTAGGCGGCACAGACGAGGCGGGCGGTGGAGGCGTCGTCCATCTTCCACCCGGAGAAGCACAGCCGCTCCCTGCTGGCCAGCGACTGCTCCACCCCTCGCCGCCACTTCCGGCACACCCCGCTCGCCCTTTTTTTTAAATTTTTTTATTCGATCATTTCAAAAAACCACCAAAACAACTATTAGTTCGGAACCACTTATCACGAAATTAACGAGAAGGAAACAAGAAAGAAAGATAAGAAGAAGATGATGATGACGGCCTCTTGGTTGGATGCTCACTGTGCGAGGTCCCGGAAGGAGGAGAGGACGGAGAAGATGTAGGCGAGGAGGTCCACCGGCAGCCGCTCTATCTCAGCCTCGGCGACCATCTCGCCCTTTCCTTCCATGTCTCCCCCTAGGCGGAATTGGGCGCGCTCGGGGGCAGAGAAAGAGGGGGAGAGGAGAAGAGAACGTAGGGAAGGTATCGTTGATTACTTAGGAAGGGCCAGGGCTTAATTATAGGAGTGACGTGTGGTGGCAGATTTTGCATCGACATCTTGCCGTCATCGTTAACACCAAAAGTTAAAGCCGTGCGATTGCTTGGAAGGTGGAAGGGGAAAGGGCGATGGTTCGGGATCCGGTCACGAAGCCTTCTAGCAGGTTACGAACCGGGGTAGATCCGCTGCTTGGAATAACTGCGGTACCGTTCATCTGGCAGATGATAGATCGACGCGTGTGTTTTTAAATTAGCTTGGCGGATGCTAATTAGATATCGAGGGTGCGTCCAGGTCGATCGAGGATGCGTGGAGAAAATTTTCCTTAAATGGTTCGGGAAGCCGAAGCGGAAACGGCAACGGCAATCTAGGCTGGGACGGCAACCATTGGAACGCAGAGGCACGTAGTCGTTTTACTTTTGGATTAAAAAATTAAAAAAAAAAAAAAAAAAACTTTTATTATTTTATTATTTTTAAAGAACCGTGAGGGTGCTAAGCGTCCGATACACACCTCCCTCCCTCCACATTGACCTGAATTCAGATGGAGCCGCTACTAGTGGAATCCGAACATTACTGAGGATTAAAATATGGAAAGCCATGGTTATCGAGAATCGAATTCCCCGTCTCTTCGTGCTTAAGAGGGCAAGAGATTGTCCCGTCCTAACTGGGATTCAGTGAACGGTGATGACGCGAGCTAAAGCGCACCATGAAAAAGGGGAAATCCGGTATCCAGCCAAATATGCTAATCACCCTCGCCTTACCTATAAAGATTGGGATATAAAAGGAACGGAGAATCAGATGAATAACCGTGCTTTATTAAGCTGAGATACACTTACTATTTATCATTTTATCAAAATTTTGAAATATATTTAGGATGCATTTTGTTGGGATACGACGGATTTGGCCTACTTGTGTTGATCTGATGAAGAGTGAGGATCGATTGATCAAATAATCGATCGATATCCAAGAGGTATAAAATCGATCAATGCCCGAGACGCATAAAGTCGATCAATGACCAAGGAACATAAAGTCGGTCAATGCCTAAGAAACGTAAAGTCAATCAATGCTCAGGAGGCATAAAGTCGATCAATGCCTAAAGGACAGAAAGTCGATCGATGCTCAAGAGACATAATGTTAATCAATGTACAAGAGGCGTAAAGCTGATCAATGTCCAAGAAGGCGTACGGCTGACCGATGCACTATAATGGATAACGATTGATGCACGTGCTGATCTATTAACAAATTAACCGTTTACAGCTGGATTCAGCTAGATTCGGATATGATTGTGGCCTATAAATACCCGAGAGTACGGTAGAATGGGGGACTTTTTTGGAGGGAGGACTTTTGGGAGAGAAAAGAGACAGAATGATTCCTGCTCATCATTTACTCCAGTTTTTCCTCAGACCTAATCTGTCTAGTCTAGACTCCATTGATGAACTTGGGCATTGGAATATCTCCTCGCCAAGAGCTGCAAGAAGATGAAGAAAAGTAAGATCAATTAGCTTAATTCTACTTCAACAAGCCTGATCCAAGCTCAAGTGTCATTATAATTTGTCTAGACATAACAGATTGGCGCGCTAGGTAGGGATAAACTTGACGAAAGTTTTCAGGAATATGAAAGGAAACATGATAAAGGATAGGATCCGAAATCTTCCTGCTGATGAAGTCCATCATTCTCCGAGAGAGAATGATCTTATTTTGGATGGAATGGGCATTGCTCCTGCCGGTAATCTGGATCAAGAACAGCTGGATATTCTTTTGAATAAAATGGAGGTGCTTACTGCAGCAGTCCAGAATCTCCAAGAAATAGCTGCAAGTGGACCGCCAAGGCCAGCTGCTTCAAGGAGCAGTCGACGGTCTTCTCTTCATGTAAGTAAACGTCAGGGTCCCAGTCGACATTCGCCTTGTCAACATTCTTCAGGATAGCATTCTTCTTTGAAGCCTCGCCATTATACCAAGAAGCGGGACAGAGGGAAGCATCCTCGATCTTACTCTATATCTTCCGGTGAATCAACTTTTGACAGTACTCAAGCTCCAGATCTTGGAAGAATTGATAACTTTGAGAGGAAATTTAGAAAAATGGAACTATAAATCGCCAAACTTAGAGAACAAAGGAAGACGGATGATGCAATTCCAACTTATGACATCCTGCCTCCCTTCTCCAAGAAGATAATGAAGGAAAGAATTCCTCATCATTTCAAAATTCCACAAGTAGAATTGTATGATGGATCGACTGATCCTCTCGACCATTTGGACGGCTTTAAAGCTCACATGCTGATACAAGGAGTGTCTGATGTGCTTCACTGCCTTGCTTTCTCAGCAACTCTGAAAAAAGCAGCAAGAATATGGTATTCTAGCCTCCAGCCAGGCACTGTTCATTCCTTTGGGCAACTGGAAAGGCAATTCATCTCTCACTTCAAAACAAGAAGAAGAATGCCAAGGAACTCTGATAGTTTGTTTTTCATTCAGCAACAAGACGGAGAAAGTTTAAGAGATTCCAGATCTCAACGAATATGTGGCAATGTTAGCTATGAAGAAGGAACTGCGAGCTTCTAGGTTCACATTCTCTTTAGACAAAAAATTTTTGACCAATTATTCTGAACTGTTGGCTCGTGCCCAAAAATATACTCAGGCTGAGGAACAAGCCTTGAGTTGATGCCAAGTGGAGAAAAAATCAATGCCGAGCAAGAAGAATTCAAAAGAAGATGGATTTCGATCTCCTGGAGTCCGACCAATTCAACGGCAAGTTCAAAGGCCGAAGAACTTGATCGACAGGAACTATCCCAACAGATTTGATGCTTATACCCCCCTAACTCTTCCAAGAAAAAAAATATTGATGAAAATAGAGAAAGAAAATTTCCTTCAAAGGCCAAAGCCAATGAAAGCTCCATCTGCTGTGCGCAACAAAGCCAAATATTGTCGATTCCATCGCGATCATGGATACACTATAGAAGAATATATTCAACTGAAGGATGAGATTGAAGATCTGATCAAATGTGGTTATCTGAGCAAATATATCTGTAACCTAAACCAAAATCGACCAATTGAGGCAGCAACGCCAAGGCTGATGGCCCCAAGAATGATTATTGATAGAACAAAGCTTCCAAATCAACAACCAACCAACGGATTAGTCGGAATGATTCTTCATCAAGCATGTTATGAAGATGATAGGATTGCCAAAAGACTTCGAAGGAGCATTAGCTTTTCTGATGATGATCTACAAGGTGTTCAAATGCCACACGATGATCCTGTAGTGATTTCTGCAATAATTACAAATTACGATGTATGCAGAATTTTGATTGATAATGAAAGTTCTACTGAGGTTTTGCTTTATGATGCTTTTGTCCAAATGAACTTGCCGATTGATAAGCTACAAAGAACCCGTATGTCGTTGACTAGATTTGGTAGAAATTTCATGGGAGTAGAGAGAGAAATTATACTTCCTGTAACCCTCGAAACAATGCCAAAATAAAGGACTCTTCTTCTCACTTTCATGGTTGTTCGGACTTTCTCTACATATAATGCAATTTTAGGGAGGCTCGCCTTAAACAATTTCAGGCCATCGTGTCTACATATCACCTGCTAATGAAATTCCTGATCCAAAATGGGATTGGAGAAGTAAGAGGAGATCAACAGGTGGCTCGTCAATGTTTAACAATTCAGAACCAACAACCAGTCAACAACTCAACTTCGGAGCAAATAGATCTGTGCGATCAGACTGAAGGAACAAACATGTCAGTAGAAAGAACTATTCATGTTTCTTTGATAAAAGATGATCCGACTAAAACTGTTCAGATTGAAAGTTCACTTAGTGAAGTCAAAGGAGGGAATTGATCGACTTCTTACAAAAGAATGATGATATATTTGCATGGACAGCTACAGATATGCTGGGGATTTCTCCTGAAGTGAACATACATGAACTTAAGGTGGATCCACTTAGTCGGCCTATCCATCAAAAGAAGCAGAATTTTATCCCAGAAAGGCAAAAAATCATCAATAAGGAAGTAGCTAAATTGCTTGATACCGGATTTATCCGAGAAGTTCATTACCCTGACTGGCTTGCCAATGTGGTAATGATAAGAAAAGCTAACGAAAAATTGATGATATGCATAGATTATACTGATCTTAACAAGGCATGTCCTAAAGACAGTTTTTTTTGTCTAAATTCGATCAACTTGTTGATGTTACAGCAGGACATAAATTCTTGAGTTTCATGGATGCTTTTTCTGGATATAATCAGATACGAATGAGTCCAGAAGATAAGAAAAAAATATCCTTTGTTACAGATCGAGGAATATATTGTTACAAAGTAATGCCATTTGGACTTAAAAATACCGGAGCTACATATCAGAGAATAGTAAATAAGATCTTTGAAGATCATATTAGTAAGACCATGGAAGTATATATAGACGACATGATCGTTAAAAGTAATCAATCTGATGATCATATCAATGATCTGCAAAGAGCATTTGATATTTTACAGAGAAATCATATGAAGTTAAATCCAACTAAGTATATTTTTTGTGTAACTTCGAAAAGTTTTTAGGCTTCATGGTTACAAAGCGAGGAATTGAGGCTAATCAAAAAAAGATTCGAGCCATATTAGACATGAGACATCCTGTGAGTAAGAAGGAGATTCAATAGTTGACTGGACAAATCGCTTCGCTGAGTCGATTTATTTCTCGTTCAACCGAAAGATGTTTGCCATTCTTTAAAGCTTTACAACGGTCTAAGGAATTTAACTGGTTGGATAGTTATCAGCTGGCATTTGATGAACTTAAAAAGTACCTAATGAGTCCGATCATATTGTCTAAACCTGAAGAAGGAAAAAATCTATATCTTTTTTTGGTTGCGTCTGATAAAGCAGTTAGTTCAGTGTTGGTAAGAAAAGAATCTGATGGGTCACACAAACCCATCTATTACATCAGCAAGGTTCTTCATGATGCTGAAACAAGATATCCAAGACTTCAGAATATTGTTTACACCTTGGTAATATCAGCAAGGCACCTCGGGCCATATTTTCAGTCTCATCCCATCATTGTATTGATCGATCAACCTTTAAGAACTATTTTGCAATGTCTAGATACTTTTGGTTGGATGGCAAAGTGGGCAATAAAACTAAGTGAATATGATATTACCTATCAGCCTTGCTCTGCGATGAAGGCTCAAGTACTGGCTGATTTTATAGCCGAATGTACTTGGAGTAGCAATGAAGATGAAACTCAGGTGTCCGATAAAGTAGAAAAAACTGATGTACCTTGGGTTCTATATGTAGATGGAGCTTCAAATTCTTCAGAGTATGGAGCTGGACTGATTTTATCTAGTCCTAATGGAGATATGACAGAATATGCTCTTCGATTCTCCTTCAGAGCTTCTAATAATCAAGCCGAATATGAGGCTCTCTTGGCTGGATTAATAATTGCAAAAGAATTAAATGTCCAAAGGTTAAAAGTACTATCTGATTCTCAATTAGTTGTTAATCAGGTAAAGAGAGATTTCAAAGTTTTTGATGCAACTTTAGCTCTATACCTGGGGAAAGTTCGAGAACTTGCAGTTTTGTTTGATTCCTGGGATATCAGTCACGTCCCTAGAGCTGAAAATTCTCGAGCTGATTCATTATCTCGGCTAGCTACTTCGACACCCAATCTAATGGATCGGACTTTTGTGGAGTATTTGGAAACTCCCAGTATTTCAATGAATAACCAGGAAAAGGTCTTTCAGATAGAACCAGAAGTGAATTGGATGAACCCAATAATTGGATACTTGATCGAGGGAATATTGTCTGAAAATAATACAGAAGCCAAGCAACTTCGAAAGATTGCTTCTCAGTACATTATTTTAGACAGACTATTATATAAAAAATCATTCTCCTAGCCATTACTGAAATGTTTATCTCCTTCGGATGCTAAATATGCTCTCAAAGAAGTACATGAAGGTATATGTGGTGACCATTTGGGAGGCAGATCATTGGCTTATAAAATTATAAGGTAAGGATATTATTGGCCGACTATACAAAAGGATGCAATGGATTTTGTAAGAAAATATGATCCCTGTCAAAGGTATTCAAATATACAAAGGCATCCCGCCAGTCAGCTAACACAGTTAACTACCCCATGGCCATTTGCTCAGTGGGGGATGGATATTCTTGGTCCATTTCCCCAGCTTCAGGTCAACAAAAATTCTTGATCATAGCTATTGATTATTTTACCAAATGGATAGAAGCAGAGCCTTTGGCCCAAATTACTAAAATAAAAGTTGAGGCATTCATTAGAAATGCCATTATATATAGATTCAAGATTCCTCATGCTATCATTACCGATAATGGTAAGCAATTTGACAACAAGAAATTTAGTAATTTCTGCGCCCAATTCCACATTCTCCATAAATTGACTTCCGTAGGACATCCACAAGCTAATGGAGAAGCAAAAGTAACCAATCGGACTATTCTACATGGATTGAAGACCCGATTAAATGAAGTTAAAGGATCTTGGACCGATGAACTTAATTCCGTTCTCTGGGCTTACCGTACAACTCCTCGGTCTACAATAGAAAAATCTCCGTTTAACTTGGCTTATGAGAGTGAAGCCATGTTACCCATAGAAATTGTTCTTCGTTCTAGAAGAATGGATTGCTTTGAAGAATCAAGTAATGTTGATCAAAGAAGAGTAGACCTAGACCTACTTGAGAGCTCTAGATTGCAAGCACAATTAAGAATGGCAGCATATCGACAAAGAGTGGCTTGATATTATAATTCAAGAGTCAAGGCTTGAATCTTTCGATCTGGTGATCTTGTCCTGCATCGAACAACGATTTCCCGACCAACTGATTAAAGCAAACTTGTCCCAAACTTGGAAGGTCCTTATCGCATCACTAAAGTTGTGCGACCTGGAACCTATCGGCTTGAAAGCCTGGATGGTTATCCAATAACTAGACCATGGAATGTAGAGAATCTCCATAAATACCATCAATAAAGGAATCTCTTTCTTCCATTCTTCTTATATATATAAAAAAGGGTTGGCTTGATACCACAATCCGACAAACTGAGTTGGTCTGACCCATCATCTCGTCGGTATTTTGTGATCAGAATAACTGATCAATTAAGAGGTTGGCCTGATAAGCTTACCACAATCTGACAAACTGAATTGGTCTGACCTACCATCTCGTCGGTATTTTGTGATCAGAATAACTGATCAATTAAGGGGTTGGCCTGATAATCTTACCACAATTCGATAAACTAAGTTGGTCTGATCCACTAACTCATCGGTATATTGATATTGAAAAATTTGATCAATTAGAAGATTGACCTGATAAGTCGATCACAACTTAGGTAATAAGAATTGGTCTGATTTGCCATTCTATCAATATTATTACCTTAAAAATATCAAAGACATTGAAAAAAAAAAGGATTTCATTGATAGTCAAGTAAAACAGAATATTGGTTCATCAGAAATTTATAGTTATAAGCATCATTCTACTTTTTCTTGATTAATTTGGGTACAAGTAATTTCCTCTGGCACAGATGTTTCTTCAATTGGGAAAACTATCGGTTTGTTGATTGGCTTCTTCGTTTCATCTTTTTTGTGACTTAATCTATGGAAATTAAAGAAACGTCAAGATCAAGATACAACTTTTTGACCTTTTCAATGCATTCTTCAAAGTCGATCTTATAACCCTCTGCCCCTGCTTCATCTATTTCATCATCAAAAGCTTTGGAGTTTTTGTATTCTTCAACTGCATGAAGACTTTGTTGAATCGCCAAAGTAGCTTCTCATTCGGTTTGTTCTAATTTTTGTTTAAGAGAAGCCATCTTTTCTTCGACTCTGGATTTCAGATTCATTGCCTCTTCATAAGCTCGAGTTTTTTCTTCTATTGTTGCGTCCGCCTGTTGGAGTATTTTCCTTCTTTTCTCTGCATCGGCTAGAAGTTTCATGGATTGGTCTTCGACCACTCATAATTATCTTTTTAATGATAGATTCTTCCTGGTTGCTCGAACTAGTTTCAATTCTAAGGCTGTTCGGTAAACATTGGCCTTATCTTTCTCTTCTGTGATTGATATCAACTGATTTTGGAGATCTGTCTGGGATTTGGATGATTGGAGCCATTCTTCTTCGATCATGGAAATGTCATTGATAAACTAAAAGAAAAAGAAAAATCAGGATGCCGTTAAAACGGGAACAAAAGATTTTCTAAGGAAAGCATTAACACCTACCTTCAGTATTCCTAGATAAATGGAAGAGAATATATCTTCTACTCCGCGTTTGTATGTTGTCTCCCAGTCTTTTCGAAGAATAGTGGATTGTAACATAGTCTTAGTTAGCTTCGGATTGTCAAAGCCTGCATCTGCAACAATCATTTGGATGCCTTTGCCTTTATCTGGATCGGATGGTTCTTCATCAATTAGGGCTTTACCTTTTTCTGTCGAGGTAGGTTTGACAGATGGGCTAGGTGTTGTAGTTTCTCTTCATCAGACGAAGATGTAATATATTCGGGTGATTCTTGTTTGTTGGAAGTACCTTTCACTAAGCGACTTCTTTTTACACATGACCTTTGTTCTGTGAACCATATGGATATGGTTCTTTTCTTGAGTGCCTGATGAAGTCTCTTGCTGTTTGGTTTCATTTTCGAGATATGATGAGAATTTTTTGAAGTCTTTCGAAACAAAGAAATTTGAAGAAGAAGATACTTGGAATACTTGAAGTAGAGTTAGCTTAAGAGGTGAATTTGAAATATCTTTATATAGGCAATGCCAATGATCAGGATTTATAATTCAAAGTCCGAGATATCTGGAGATTGTGACACGTTTATAACCTTAATTTGGTAGGAATTCGTATGTCGTTACTGATTCTCATAAAGTTGGTTATGAAGATAGGAAAAATTAGTATATGATTTGAATTTGAATCCTGTACGGTTTCTGGAATACTGACCGGCATAGTTTTACAACTTATAGAATAACTGCCTTCTAATGAGAATGCGACATTTGGTAGGAATGATATGCCCATCTTATTATGGGTTATTAGGGTTGAAAATATTTCATGAAAATCCTTCTTTTTAGAAGATAATATATATATATGAGTCTGATCTATGTACCGGATTATCATAGGCCTTGATTATCCTGGAGAGTTAAATGACTCTTTTATTATGATTAACTTAAGGGCCGACTGATTAAAAGATCAGCTCCCTTAAGTGTTCGATGACTGATAATCTCCTGGGGAGGAGCGGGTAGTTAAAATTTGTGATAGACTTTTCTTATCAATGATTTTAGATTGTCGGATTTGTTCAAAATTAATTCAATCCGATATTTCTGAATGTTTTGTTGATGTTTATCATTTGACAGTATCGAAGGGTTGTTCGTATTGTTCGAATAATTTCTTATTTAGACAAATCTTTCTTGAAAATTTCTTTAAAATAATCCGATGGTTCCATACTTAGAAAATTTTTACTCGCGACTTTTCATTGTATCATCTTTTGAAAAAGATGTTTATCTTGTTTAAAGTTCAACTGACTTTGTTAGAAAAACTTAAAAAAGAAAATTCTTCATTTCATGCTAAAAAAAAGACAAGTCTCTACATCAGTTATATAGATTGATCATCACATCCTTTTCAGTTACATTATCTTCTTCAATCTGTTCTACAATAGGGACTGTTGTTGTTTCTTCTTCTTGAGTCTGGGCATCTAATATTGGTTCTTTATTCTGCTGATCAATTTATTTTTTCACCTGATCTTCTTCATCAGAATCTTCTTCAATTTTGGACATGTCTAGATCAGGATAACATTTTTTCACTTTGTTCAGGCAGTTTGAATATCCGTAGTCGTAACTTTCAACTCCAGCTTCATGAAGTTTATCTTGGAAAGCAGATGATCTCACGTAGTTTTTTACAGCTTCATCGACAGCCTCTTTGACAGTTTCCTCTGCTTCCTTTTTTGCTATCTTAGCTTTCTCTTCGACTTTTTCCAGCTTAACTGTAGTTGATCGAAGCTTCTTCTTCTTTTTCTTTAATTTTGATTCCATGGTGGCTATCGTTAATTGAGCTGCTTTAAGTTTTGCTTCTAAAATGGATGATTGAATTGTTTGTTCCTCTAATTTCTTTTCCATCGCTGCCTTTAATTCCTCGGCAACTTCTTTTTCCATCTTAGATGTTTTATTTTGTTGCGCATGACTCAGCGAAGTTGATCAACACTCTTTAAGCTTTCCTCCATAATAGTGATTCCATGGATAAGCTACATGTTTTCATAAGTTAAATTGATCAGATTTGAAAGAAAATAAAAGAAAATTGTTTACTTAATCATTTGAGATAAAGTTAGTATTATACCTTAAGCATTGTAGGATGAAGTGACGAGATTGTTTCATCTATTTGCTGGGATTTGGTCGTATCCTAGTATTTCAAAAGAATGGTGGCCCTCAAAAGATGACGGGCCAATACCGGGTCATTCAGACCTGATTCGTCTATATAGACATTAAAGTCGATGGTGGTGTCTTTAGCTGGAAGTCTCTCTTCCTCCTCTACCATCGAAGTTTTTCCTTTATCGGCTTGCCCAGTTGGAGATGATGATGGACCAGCTATAGGAATTCTGATTGGTTGCCTCTCTTGCAAAGGAGGCTGAAGAGACGCCGATAAAGGTACTTCATCATCCTTCTATATGCTAGCTATTAATATCAGGGATCTTGGAGCTGATGAAGTAGCTGGCTATATTTTCTTGGATCTCTTTTTTCTTTTCGATCAGATGGAGTGGCCACGACTTTTCTTTTCTTTGACATCTGTCAAAGTCTTTGAATGTCTACCATGACCGATGTATCTGTATTAGATAAAGAATCAGATGTTATAATTGATCGTCAGAAACTGAATGAAAGGGTAACATCGGTGATAAGATACCTACAGAAGGGTTAGGACAGATTTCAGCTGAAAACAATCCTCTTTCATTAAGAAGCTCTTTTATTGGAGAAATCTCCATCCCCATGAGCTTCTCATAATCTTCTTTATCAGCCGTTGGGATCTTTTTGCCATCATTTGGAGTTATTCGGGATTCCCTATGGCTGATGCTAAAGTTCCAAGGGATTTTAGAAACAATATAAAAGAAACAGGGCTTCCAGCCATGAATGGCCGAAGAAAGCCCAAGGATAAATTTTCAACCATTGTGTGGATTGATCACCCACCATCCCTAGCTATGAAAATCTCTCTTCAATACAAACAAGGCTGTGAAAAGAGAAGTTTTAGGAGTTATATCTGCATCCTTGCAAAGGATCAAAAAGGCGCAAATTATTCGGATACTGTTTGGTGTTAATTGAGCTGGTAAAACATGGTATAACCTAAAGATCAAGAGAAAAAAGGGATGAAGCGAAAACCTAAGTCCGGCTCTTAAATGTTCCTCGTAGATTGTTAAACTACCTAGAGGAGGCTAATCTATTCGTTCTTCGGAGTTTGGGACAACTACTGTATAATCATCAAAAATATTGTAATACTTCTTTAGTGCTAGGATTCTGTGTTCAGTTAAAGAAGTCCTAATGGCATATATTCTAATTGATTCGGCTAAGTTCTTCTTCTTTTGAGAGGTGGAATCTTCAGGTTCATTAGTATGACTAATTTCTAAAATCCTAGCCATGAAGAAAGAAGGAAGAAGAGGAAGATTGTCTTAAAAAAGATGAAAAAGAAAGGGGGCCGACTTGAAAGGGCTCTTTTGCTCCTAAGGTGAAGAAACTAAAATGGTGGAAAACCTATTTTTATGGAGAAGATGATGTTTATATAGTGGCATTAGATAGTTAAAATTTTTTCCTCGAATGATGAGATTAATTATGCTTGTGCCACCTGTCCATAATATCTGATGAAAAGATACGACTCTTTGAGGAGTCGAAGTGATTATTCATGATATGACAGCAGACATATCACTGATGAGATGCTTGCATTTATTCGATGATGATGATCTTTCGATCTTTTGTAAATTTTAAGAATCTTAATGATGACAGCAGATTATGGCTGCCAGTTTTTATAACTGCTCCCCCTATCAAAGATTGACACGTCATCAAGATGCATTGCTCGAGAATAGGAGCATCAAATAAAAAGAGAAGAAGAAAAGAAAAGAATGGAAGAGAAGAAAGGAGAAGCTTCTGATAGCTTCTAACATTCATTTAATGAATTCAGAAGCTGGGGGGACTAGTGTTGGGATACGACAGATTTGGCCTACTTGTGTTGATCTGATGAAGAGTGAGGATCGGTTGATCAAATAATCGATCGGTATCCAAGGGGCATAAAGCCGATCAATGCCCAAGGGGCATAAAATCGATCAATGCCCAAGGGACATAAAGCCGATCAATGCCCAAGGGACAGAAAGCCGATCGATGCTCAAGAGACATAAAGTTGATCAATGTCCAAGAGGCGTAAAGCCGATCAATGCCCAAGGGGGCGTAAGGCTGACCAATGCACTATAATAGATAATGATTGATACACGTGCTGATCTATTAATAAATTAATCATTTATAGCTGGATTCGGTTAGGATTGTGGCCTATAAATACCCGAGAGTACGGTAGAATGGGAGAATTTTTCAGAGGGAGGACTTTTAGGGAAGAAAAGAGACAGAAAGATTCCTACTCATCCTTTACTCCAGTTTTTTCTCAGACCTAATCTGTCTAGTCTAGACTCCATTGACAAACTTGGGCATTGGAATATCTCCTCACCAAGAGCTGCAAGAAGATGAAGAAAAGCAAGATCAATTAGCTTAATTCTACTTCAACAAGCGTGATCCAAGCTCAAGTGTCGTTATAATTTGTCTAGACACAACACATTTGGTAGCAAGTAATTATTGTAATTTAATAGACCCATCATATTATTATATTTGGTACATTTTTTGGATAGCAATCTATTCTATCCAGTAATATCTCCTCACCAAGAGCTACAAGAAGATGAAGAAAAGCAAGATCAATTAGCTTAATTCTACTTCAACAAGCATGATCCCAACTCAAGTATCGTTATAATTTGTCTAGACACAACACATTTGGTAGCAAGTAATTATTGTAATTTAATAGACCCATCATATTATTATATTTGGTACATTTTTTGGATAGCAATCTATTCTATCCAGTAATCTCGATAATATTATCCACCTCTTTTCCATTCTTTTTATATTATAATATAATATAAACTATAATATAATATAATAATATAAAAATATTATATTATATTATATTATTTGTTATATATATATTAATATCTTTTATTAATATAATATAATATATTATAATATTATATAATAATAAAATATAAATATAATAATAAAATATAAATATAATAATAGTATAGTATATAATATAATGTTATACTATATTATATTATTATATTTTATTTTATAATATATTATATTATATTATATTATATTATATTATATATTATTATAATATAAATATAATATAAATTATATTTTATAATATAATATTATATAATATTATATTTAATATAATATATTAAATATAATATAGTATATTTATATTATAATATAAATATAATATAATATATTTATATAAATATATTTATATTTTATACATTATAATATAATATTTATATAATATTAATATATTATATTAAATTTAATAATATAGTATAAATTTAATTTATTATTTAATATGTCTAAATTATATATTAAATAGATAATATTTAGTATAAAAAATAATTTTTTATTTTTTATTTTAATATAAAAAAATATTTTTTATATTTAATATATTTTATAATATAAAATATTAAAAATTATATTTTTATAAATAAAATATAGGTTTAATTTAAGAATATTTTGAAATTTTGATTTTGTCTTATGCAATATTATCTGCATATACCAAATGTTGATGCTAAATCCTCGCCGACCGGATGGAATGGCCTGCCTGCTGGTTCGCCATCGATGGGAGCCTGCACAACAAATTCCTTGACCAGAATTTCTTCGATGGGGGACACTCCGATGCCAAAGTTAGCTAGAATTTAGGTAGCAGAATGGAGAACTTGAGAGCAGAGTGAGATGGAAAGGAAGAAGTTAGCTTTAAAAGAGCTGGCAGGAAACTAGCTTTAACTTGCCTGTTGTTCGCTTACCTCGAGTGTCCCCTCTTACCAATATTTATAGGCACGACTATAACTACTTATGGTTATGGTAGTTAACGAAACTTCCTCATAACAGTAAGAAGTGGCGGTCGAAAAATTAGTTATCCCATGATAATCCAAGCCGGAGCTATTGACTATGTGGGTAGTTATAACAACTAGAACAACCTTTAACTATTTCAGGTTGAAGAATTGTTTTGGTGCTTCAGATGCACTCTCTAAGGGAAGATTCGAAGTGAGCCTAACTGTTGCATCTTTGGATTGCCTTCCTTGGAATGGTCCGAAGGGATGTTAGTTATATGCTTCGAATCTATCCCTTTGGAGTGAATTAAAAAATAAATAGCTACTTACTGTGGTACTGAAGGGATGAATAACATATTTTAGAGGTATCTTCTTCGGATCAGGCTGAAGACATGAAGCCAATTGAGATAATAATAATAATAACATACTTCAGAGACGTTTTCTTCGGACCAGGCTGAAGATATGAAGTCGAAAGAAACAATGATAATGTATTTCGGATGAGTCTTCTTCGGACTAGGCTGAAGACATGAAGCTAAAGAAAATAATAATAATATATTTCGAAGGCATTCTCTTCAGAGCAGGCTGAAGACATGAAGCCGAAGGAAAGAATAATAACATATTTTGGAGGCATTCTCTTCGGACTAGGCTGAAGACATGAAGCCGAAGGAAATAATAATAACATATTTCGGAGGCATTCTCTTCGGACCAGGTTGAAGACATGAAGCCGAAGGAAATAATAATAACATATTTCAGATCATGTTTCAGGAGCACCAATCTAGCCGATATACAAAAAATTAAAATTGACTCAATTAATGGATCGGTAATTATTTTATATTAAACTGGATTCCACAACAGTTGCCTCCCACTCCCAATTTCGAAATATCTTTATTTCAAAAAATGGGAGTAGTCAAAATTTGTCGCATATGAGTGAAAAGTAAATAATTAATGATGACAGATCTTTGATTTTATCGTCCGTAATAACTAACTCATGGCGTGGAGATCGTGCTAAGGACAGGTGTCAATTTCCTATTGACGCTTCAGAGAGATGGCACAGACTTAAAAAAATAGGCCAATCTTTTCATTAAAAATGGTCTTTACGGGACTTTCATTTAATCGAGAAAGCACACCTAACACAATCTTGAGCACTGATCAATATGCTGGAAGTTTATCTTGTCCATTCAAGGCATTTCTCGCGGATCGTAACTGACAATCTGCTAATGAATGCCCCTTAGGAAATTATACCCATGATCGGAGCCGCCGATACGTCGCACAATCGAGGAGATCATCAAATCCTTGGAATAACCCCATCGTCCTACATATATAAGAGAGAGAGAGAGACTTCACAGAAAGAACTTTCGCAAATTTTTTTTGAAACCTCCTTCTTTTTCATCCTGCTCCGTACCATTATTCTTTCAACAAGCTGCTTCATTTTTCCTTGGAGATAGAAGTCTTTTCCTTTTTTTTTATCTCCTTCCTACAATATCTGAGTTGCTAGGTAATCCAACTATTAGTAGGGGTTCATCAGGAGGTGAACCTTCTGGGAGTAGAGCTCCCGTTAGAAAGAGAGATTTTGAGTCATCTTCCAAAACCATTGTTAGCTCTTTGACTCATACTAGGTTAGAGGGTCTTCGGAATCATTTCCATTTCCCTCGTACCTTTAAATCATTTCTTCCCAATCCAGATGAAAGGATAGTCCATCCTCCTCCTGGGTCAATTACAGTGTGTGAAGACAACCTAAAGGCTGGTCTTCGATTTTCCCTTCATCCTTTTTTCATGAAAATTTTTAACCTGTACCAAGTAGTTCCAGCTCAATTTACCCCAAATAACTTTAGAAATATTTCCAGGTTTTTAGTCCTTTGCAAACTCCATGATGTACAGCCAAAAACTTCTCTGTTCACCTCCCTCTTCGTACTGAAAAGAGATTTTCACGATGAAGGGTGGTAGGTCATCGGTCCTCGTCCAAGCCAAAGACTAATTAGGGGAACTCCCAGTGCTATACATGGGTGGAAACCCTATTTTTTCTTCATATATTACCCACACTGGAGTTTCAACACTAAATGGAAGAATCTTTGTTTGGATGCAAATGCTGGAAAGAAAATCTTGTAGGCCGATCAAAAGGACTTCGAGATATTGTCAAGTTCTGAAGTTCCTATGGCTAAAGAACTGTTAAGGGAACAGAACCTTTACCTCACTCATATCAGCGAGCTTCCTATGTTAGGTATAGAAATAGCTGGTTCCTTTTTTTTATGACTGATATGAGATAGGCCTCTAGGAAGAGGCCAGTAGCAGTTCCAAGAGAGTCCAAAGTCCGAAAGAAAACCAGAGCTGAAGGAACTTCAGGTGTATCTCTGAAGAGGGTTGCATCTGATGAAGCTGATATACCTTCAATGGAGCCTCCTTCAAGGAGTTTGCCTTCACCGAGACCTCCTCCAAGGAGTCCATCCCCAACAGGGCCTCCCTCAAGGAGCGCACCTCCGACGCCTTCTTCGGATCAATCTGATCAATCCCAACTATTGGAGAACTGCTCCTCGCTTCTCCAAAAGGTAAAAGGAAAGGAAAGTCTCCTCTTCCACAAGAGGGTTCCAGGAGGAATGCTCCACAGACAAGGAATGCCATGTAGATTTTACCATCTTTACTGACGGACATGGCTTGGAGAACCCTGAACTAGCTAGGGAGTTACTGAAGCGTACTCTGCTTCCTCAAGATTAGGAAACTACCAAATTCGGATGCATTGAGGATATCTTTGATTTAGCATTTGCATCTGTGCTGAAGGTAAATACCATTTCACTTCTTCTTTCAGATACATAATTTTCAACTTTGCTAATTTTGTATGCCATGTGGTCAAAGTAGCTGGTCCACGATATAACTATTATGGAACAGAGCATCATCGACTTTTGGGATTACCGAAAGAAAATGAAAGAAAGGCTTCAAATGGCTAGGTCTGAAAAAGAGGTAGCCGAGGAGCTGAAGCAAGCTATGGAAGAAAAGCTTGCTTAGAGCGATGCAACTGTTCAGAGTTTAAAGACCGAGTTGGAGAAGGCCCAATCAAAAAATCCTGAACAAGAGGCAAAACTCAAAAAGAAGAAAAAGAAAACCCACTCTTTGGAATCTTCAGCCAAAGAAGCCCAGCTGAAGACAGAAGAAGCTGTTAAGAAGGCCGATGAAGTAATTAAGAAAGTTGAGACATCAGCCGAAGAAATAAAATCTTTGAAGGATCAATTGAGCAGAGCGGTCAAAGACTACAAAAAAGTCTTCGACTTTTGATAACGAATTAACTAAAGCTGGAACCTTCAGTTATCAAGCGGGCTTCAATGATGGGGTGAAAGAAGTATAGAACCTTTATCCAAATCTTGATATTTCGAAGGTTCAGTTATTCAACCTTGAAGAGAGAGAAGAGCCTAACTCACCAAAAGGTCCTTCTGGTGCACCTGTTGTGATTGAAGAAACAGCTGAAAAGGGGACAACAGGAGCCGCCGATCCAATCGACCTTTTCCAAGCTAAAGACATTCCAACTAAAGCCGATCCATAAATAGTTTTTTTTATTGAAGGATAATATGTCATGTACTATTTTTTGTGAATAGAAACTTCTATGTTTTGATTAAATATTTTCTAAGTTTAGACTCATCGGAGGTAGGATGTTGAATCATGATCTAATTAACCACAAGAAACTTGTGAACAAGCAACCTTTTCGGCAAGTATATCCATTTTTATCTCTAATTTTAGAATGAGAATACAACCAAGGATAAAGTCTTCGGACTTGAGATAAGATTGAGTCTTCATATTTAAGATAATGCCGACTCTTCGAACTTAAAATAATACAAAGTCTTTGGACTTGAAATAATACTAAGTCTTCTAAGATAAAATAATTTTGAGATCTTGAATTCAAAATAATACCAAGTCTTCATATTTAAGATAATACCTAGTCTTCGGACTTGAAATAATACCAAGTCTTCTGAGACAATAATTCTAAGATCTTGAATTCAAAATAATATCAAGTTTTCAGATTTAAGATAATATCAAGTCTTTGGACTTGAAATAATACCAAGTCTTTTGAGACAATAATTTTGAGATCTTGAATTCAAAATAATACCAAGTCTTCAGATTTAAGATAATACCAAGTCTTCGGACTTGAAATAATACCAAGTCTTCCGAGACAATAATTCTGAGATATTGAGTTCAAAATAATATCAAGTCTTCAGATTTAAGATAATATCAAGTCTTCGGACTTGTCATAGTACCAAGTCTTCCGAGACAATAATTCTGAGATCTTGAATTCAAAATAATACCAAGTCTTCAGATTTAAGATAATACCAAGTCATCGAACTTGTCATAGTACCAAGTCTTCTGAAATAATAATTCTGAGATCTTGAATTCAAAATAATACCAAGTCTTCAAATTTAAGATAATACCAAGTCTTCGGACTTGTCATAAAATAGATCACATGGGTCGCCTTCGTTTTTGATAAAATGAAATAGGATAATCAAACCTTGGCATTTTATAGGGTAAATCACATAGATCAACCTTATGTTTTTCAATAAGAATTAAGACAGGCTGATCAAGCCCACCTCGGTACTTCATAAGGTAGATCATGTGGATTATCCTTATACCTTTTAATAAGGATTAAGACAGGCTGATCAAGTCCATCTTGGTACTTCGTAGGGTAGATCTCGTGGATCATCCTTATATCTTTTAATAAGAATTAAGATGGCTGATCAAGCCTACCTTGGTACTTCGTAGGGTAGATCATGTGGATCATCATTATGCCTTTTAATAAGGATTAAGACAGGCTGATCAAGTCCATCTCGGTACTTCGTAGGATAGATCTTGTGGATCATCCTTATTATGCCTTTTAATAAGAATTAAGACAGGCTGATCAAGCCTACCTCGATACTTCGTAGGATAGATCTCGTGGATCATCCTTATACCTTTTAATAAGAATTAAGATAAGCTGATCAAGCCCACTTCGGTACTTCGTAGGGTAGATCTCGTGGATCATTCTTATGCCTTTTAATTAAATAGAGATTAATACAGAGTGGTTAGATCCATCTCAATATTTTGATATAACCTTGAATAAGGATTCTTATTGATAATATTTACGAAGATTTTGTGCATTCCAAAATCGAGGCAATAGAGTTCCATCTAAAGTTTCAACCCGATAAGTTCCAGGGCGGATGACTTCTTTGACTCGATAGGGACCTTCCCACGTAGGAGAAAGTTTGCATTGTTCAGCTGGCCTGGATATTTCAGATCTTCGCAAAACTAAGTCTTCAGGACAAAAAGTTCATTCTTTTACATGAGAGTTGTAATATTTGGCAACTTTTTGATGATATGTGACCATCTTCAGCTGTGCCTGAAGCCGAGTGCCTTATAATAAATCTAGATTAACTCTTCGGTGTTCTGAGTTTTCAGATTCTTTGTAATGATCAATCCGTAAAGATTGTAAAGAAACTTCTACGGGAAGAACTGCCTTAGTGCCATAAGCCAAGTGAAATGGAGATTCGCCAGTGGCTGTTATGGGAGTAGTTCAGTACATCCAAGGAACTGAATTCAACTCATCAGCCCATAGTCCCTTAGCATCGTTTAATCTAGTCTTAAGACCATGAAGAATAGTTCTGTTAGTCACTTTTGCTTCTCCATTAGACTGAGAATGACCCACGGAAGTTAGCTTATGGAGTACATGATATTGGGTACAGAAGTTTTTGAATCTTGGATTGTCAAATTGCCTTCCGTTATCAGTAATTATAATATAAGAAATTCCAAAATAAAAGATGATAAAATTTCTCATAAAATTTTTAACTTTTGCTTTAGTAATTTGTGCCAGTGGTTCGGTCTCGACCCATTTTATGAAGTAATTAATTGCCACTATAAGAAATTTCCATTATTCGAAAGCTAGAAGAAATGGGCCAAGGATGTCTATTCTCCATTGAGCGAAAGGCCAAGGAGCTATCAACGGGGTCAATTGATTTGCAGGCCGCCTTTGTATGTTAGAATATCTCTGACACTGATCACACTTTTAGACAAATTCTACAAAATCCTTCTGTATGGTCGGCCAATAATAACCTTGATGAATTATTTTGTAAGCCAAAGATCTGCCCCCCAAGTGATCTCCATAAATACCTTCATACACTTTCCTGAGTGCATAATTAGCATCTGAAGGTCTCAAACATTTCAACAGAGGTTGTGCGAAGGATCTTTTATATAAGATTCCATCTAAGATCATATATTGAGAAGCCATCTACCAAAGCCGTTTAGCTTCAAACTTATCTTCGGGTAAGGTGCCTTCATTCAAAAATTTAAGGATAGGATCTGTTGCCACCTGGATCGTCGTGGCCCATAGCTCTGGTGTGTAGGGTCCCTCCCGCCAGGTGCTTGGCCTCCGGCCTTGTGAATCGGCTCTCTCCATCGGGCGGACCTACAAAATAGGGAAGACCTAGGCCAGGGATTCTGACGAAGACACTCGATGATCAAGTCAGTGGGACAATCGAGGAGAATAGAAGACCTTTGAGGTGGAGAGCTTGGAGAACTCTCTGCTTCTAGAGGGTGATAAGAATGGAAGATAATGTAGGACTGAAGAGAGTCTGTCATCTCTTACCTCCCCTTACCTTTTCATGTTGGTTTTACGTAGACGAGTGACTCCTGTCGTCTGGGGAGGCATGCTCTTCTTGACATAGGCCTGTGAGGCTTCTACAGGCCTGGGAGGCTAGGATAGGTTGGTGAATCTCCTTCTTCTGGGTGGTTCAAGAGGTTGGTGAAGGAGCATAGTGCCTTGAGTGGGGCACTCCTTCCTGATTGGTGTAAACTATGATCTGGGGGCTTTAATATAGCCCTCCTTGCAAACGGCGTGCTACAAGACCTGTAGCAAGTCTGGCATGGACGGTGATTTTATGTGTCGAGGTTGCCATCCAAGCTTCCTCGTACCTGTGCTTTGAAAAGCATACCTGGGATGGAGTCAGATGGATTATGGCATGCGGATCGAGACGAGGTAGGCGAAGGCTCTCTATGCACATGGATTGAGGTAAGGCATGCAGAGTCTCTCTGTGCATGGATCAAGGCGAGGCATATAGAGTCCTCCCATGCATGTAGATCGAGGCATGGCATGCAAAGTCTCTCCATGCATGCAGATCGAGGCATGCAGAACCCCACTGGAGCAGGGCACTGGGCTACGCCCAACGAATGCCGGGCATGCACCAGGCTGGCTGAGGTGGACGGACTCCATCCAGGCTGAGCCAAGAGCGGAGACAGGCCAGAGCGGGGCCCAGGTCGACACCGGGCGCGGGTGGCCGTGAATGTCCCTCTGGAAGGTCCGGACTGAAGGTCTGAAAGGAGATGGGCGCGGCCATGCGAGCGTGCCTTTGGACCCCTACAGGCGAAGACAGATACGGGCCCTCTGTCGGAGCGTACTCAAGGGGGACGGAGCAGTAGATGGAGGCGGGCTGACACGGATGGCACCGGAGGGCTCTGGCTGGGTGCGCTGCCCCAGCGATGCACGGGCCGAACCGGGCATAGAACATGCCGGACTAGGCACAGGCATGCCGGATCGGGCGGAGTCGGAGCCGACTGGGAACAAGCGTGCCGGACTGGCCGGGAGGAGCCGGAGCCAACTGGGCACGGGCATGCCGGACTGGGCGGAGCCGAAGTCGACTAGGCATGGGTGTGCCAAACTGGGTGGAGCCGGAGTCGACTGGGTGCTGGCGTGCCGGACTGGGCGGAGCCAGAGTCGACTGGGTGCGGGCGATTGGAGCTGGTGTGCACCGCGGACGTTCCTTCGAACGGTAGCGCAGACGCGCCGCGGGCGAGGTGCTTGGGCACAGTCGTGCCACGGGTGTGACCCTGGTGCCGGACTGGAATGAGCGGGGCCGAGATGCGCGGGAATCGGAGAGCTCCACCTCGGAACTAGAGCCATACCCCATGCGGGCGGAACCGAATTGAGGTAATGTGGCGCAGAGGATGCTGGACCAACCCATCCACGTGCTGGGCGGAGCCGGACTTGGGGCGTGCCACAGGCGGTGCAGAACCGGCTGAGATGCCATGCGAGGGACCTTTCCACCCCTGTCATGCTGACACGCGAGGTGAGGTAGGACTCCATGCCAGATCGGGGCGCGAACTGAGTAGCCAAGAAGCTGTACTTCGTGCATGGCAGAAGTGAGCTGGTCGAGATGGCAAAGTGCATGGCCGAGGTGATGAATTGCATGGCCAAAGTGAGCTGGCCGAGGTGGGCTAGCCAAATTGCCGACCTGACCGCCACAGAGGCCGATCTTCTCTTAGAACAAGCGGACCCATCATCTTCTTTTGATGGGAGACTTGGAGATACCCGTGAAGCACGTGGCCATGTCAGCCACCAAGGAGGATGCTATATCAGGGCCGAATGGATTTTTTTACTACTATAACAGATGCCCCCACTCCTTGAGTCCAAAACGTCAATGTTTTGGATAAAGGGAGTACCATTATCCATTCGACTCTATGCCTTAGCGGGCTCTGTACTACTTGCAAGAAGTCAGTCACTAGATGGAACTGAACTTGCTGGATGTTAGCCGTCAGTCTTTAAGAGCCTAGATGAAGGTATCGAGTCATGGCTATCATCTTCATGAACAGGGGGTGGCCTGCAAATCAAAGTAGAAGGTAATGTTGCCGATACTCACTTACCTATAGGTATTTCGATCGAAGGTTAGTTGGCGTTGCATGGTGATAATGCTAGTACTTCAGTCTGACTCCTCTTTGACCGAATAGAAGGTGGTGCGGAGGAGGATGAGGTTGGTGAGGTGCACAACTTGGATGCATACATACATGACCGGGCATATAGTTGACATGGCCGAGCTCAAAGTACCCCTCGGAACCTTTGATAAAGGCATTGAAGTTGCTAGAAGATGGGAGCCGCCCTAGCTGAAGAACTCAAGGAGAGAAAGAGTTCGACTTTGGCCAAATGCTCGACCTCGAGGGAGCCATCCTAGCGAAGGAACTCAAGGAGCATAAGTTCGACTCTGGCCAGATGCTCGACCTTGGGGGAGCCATCCTGATGGAGGAACTCAAGGAGAGAGAGTTCGACTCCAGCCAGATGCTCGACCTTGAGAAAGCCATCCTGGCGGAGGAACCCAAGGAGCAGGAGTTCGACTCTGGTCAGATGCTTGATCTCGGGGGAGCCATCCTGGTGGAGGAACTCAAGAAGCGGGAGTTCGACTCCGGCCAGATGCTCGACCTCGGGGGAGCCATCCTGGCGGAGGAACTCAAGGAGTGGGAGTTCGACTCTGACCAGATGCTCGATCTCGGGGGAGCCATCCTGACGGAGGAACTCAAGGAGCGGGAGTTCGACTCTAGCAAGATGCTCGACCTCGGGGGAGCCATCCTTGCAGAGGAACTCAAGGAGTGGTAGCCTGCCAGCACATGCACGGCTGTCGCAAACTCCAGCTGGTGGAGGTGCGGCCATCACAAGCTTCCATGGTGGTTGGCCTTGTGCATTCTAGTGGCCAAGAATGTTTAATAAGGTTGGTGGCGATAGTGTTGTGGAAGCCCTCAAGAAGGGAGTAGTACAATGCATGCATTTATGAGCTTTGTACCATCCAACACCTATGTTGCATGGAGTGACTGGATCACTGTTTGCGTTAGGTTTGCATGGAGTGGAGGATAAAATCCCACTCATAGTCTTTACATGGTGTGCATGAGGTGACGGGGCCTTCCCTTCTTCCACCCTTTGGGAATCGCACCTCATCGTTGCCTTCCCCGGCAATGGTAGGGGTCGGTACTCTTCATTTCAAATGGGAGTTTGATCTCAGTATAGAGCTTGGCCACAGTGAGAAGCTTGACTTCAGTGAGGAGCTTGGCTTTAGTGAGGAGCTTGGTCCCAGTGAGGAGCTGGACTTCAACTCGGCTCGAGAAGGAGCTTGACTTCAGCTTGGCTTGATTGAGGAGCTTCGAAAGCTTCCTAGCTTAAATGCGGGACTTCTGGCATTTCCCGTCTCGAGGCGCCGGGGTTTTCGATCTTGAGGTACCGAGGTTTCTGGTCTTAAGGTGCCGGGCTTCAGGACTTTCCGATCTTAAGGTGCCGGGATTTCTAGTCTTTAGGTGCCGGGCTTTAGGAGTTTCTAGTCTTGAGGTGCCGGGCTTCATGAGTTTCTAGTCTTTAGGTGCCGGGCTTCAAGAGTTTCTGTTCTTAAGGTGCCATGCTTCAGGAGTGTTTACCCCTTGAATGATTTTGATGATCACAAAACATTGGAGCATGTATTTGATACTAACTCTTTACAAATGTTTAAGAAGTTTTTGCATGAATGAATTACCTTGGTTTTAAAATGGTATTCAAATTTACTTAAGGAAATTCAATTGAATTTGTAACTGCCCTTAGTTATGAATGTTTTGATCTTGAAAAAATGGGCTTAAAAGTGTAAATAATTTGATAAAGCACGTAAAGTAGCTTCTAGTTATTTCAATGATGAAGTTTTTGAGAAGCTTGAAGCAAATTTTAAAGACTTGTAAGAGCTGACTCAAGACAGCACGGCACGAAGGTAGAATTCAGAGTTTCAGAACTAAGAGCCGACTCCCAGTTCAAGAGCCGACTCTTACAGAAGTATAGTTTTGAAGTTATGAGACCTAGAGCAGACTCCCAGATCAAGAGCAGACTCCAGGTATGCATGTTTGTCAAGAATAAAAGCATGAAGCCAAGAGCCGACTCCTAGTCCAAGAGCCGTCTCCTACAGAACTTTGATTTTAGCATTCCTGAGATTTCGAGCCGACTCCTGGAGCTCGAGCTGGCTCGTAGAGCCGTTGTTTGCACTTCAACGACTAGCTACAGAATTTGAGAATTGAGTACCAAATCATCTCCAACGGCCATTTCACGATTTCCAAGGCCCTACAACAGTCATATCACTTGAAAAACTATAAAGAGGACCATTTTTGAAGGATTAAAAAATGAATGAATATTTATTGCTGAATATTCTTGAGAAAAAGAAGAGCTTCCAATTATTCCTTCACCTACCTCAAAGAGCATTCAAGTGAGATTCAAAGCTTCACCAACTCCACTCCATCATTGAATCCACTCATTAAAGAAGGGAAGAAGCAGCTTTGAAGAGCATTGAAGTGTATTTAAAGCTTGACTTCGCCTTGATCTTCATCGGCAACATCAAAACAACTTTGGTTTGTTGTAGTTGCTCATTTTACATTCTTTATCTTGGTTTGCTCTCTTAGAATAGCAAGGGGCTGTATTTAGAGAGAGAGTTAAAGGTTTTAGGTGAACTTTGTAAAACCTAAGTTTGGATTCTTAGTTTTTCCTGTTTGAAACCAAGTGTTTGGGTTTTCTTTGGTAATCCCGTGTAAAACCAAAGGGAGTTTGGGTTTCTTTGGTGATCCCGGTAAAACCAAAGTGTATAGGTTTGGATTATGAGCCTTGTAAAATAATCCGACTATATTCCGGTTGGGGGATATAGTGAAAATCCCAAGTGATCCTTGGATAGTGGATGTAGGAGCCGGTTGCTCTGAACCACTATACTTAGTGTTTGTGATTGTGCTTTCATTGTTTAATTGCTTTAATTTGTTTACTTCCACTTTGCACATTTCACTTCACCTCTACACTAAAAGAATTTCAAGTGCACATACTTGCAAAAAGTTTTTAATCCCAATTCATCCCCCTCTTGGGAAGCCACATGGGCAACAAGTGGTATCAGAGCAGAGTCTCTGAAAGTTACTTAGAGTAAAGACATATGGCACATCCCATGAGCACTTCATTGGTCGAAGGTCAATCCACAAATAGACCACCACTTTTCACCGAAATTAATTACACTTATTGGAAGGCAAGAATGAAGATATACATTCAAGCCATAGATTTTCATCTTTAGAAAATTATCATGAAAGGGCTTCATGCACTCACAATTAAAGTTAATGATGTAGAGGTTCCCAAGCCAGAAGAGGACTGGGACAAAAATGATATGAAACTAGCTGAGTTAAATGCCAAAGCGATGAATCTATTGTATTGTGCTTTGGACCCAAATGAGTTTAACAGAATTTCAACTTGCAATTCTGCTAAAGAAATTTGGGACAAATTAGAAATCATACACGATGGCACTTCTCAAGTTAAGACATCTAAAATTAATTTGCTTGTACAAAATTATGAGTTATTTAAGATGGATCCTAGTGAGACTATATCTGCCATGTATACTCGTTTTACTGATATTATAAATGGTCTTAAGAGTCTAGGCAGAACTTACTCCAATGCTGACCTTGTCCAAAAAGTCTTAAGATCTTTGTCAGATAAGTGGGAAGCCAAAGTGACAGCAATTCAAGAAGCAAAAGATCTGAATACACTGCCACTAGATGAGCTTCTTGGTTCTTTAATCACTCATGAACTAGCTATGCAACAAAGGACTGCAGAAGATACAAAAATGAAGAAAGCCATTGCATTTAAAGCAACTGAGGAAGACAAGAATGAAGAATCTGATTCATCAGATGATGATGATCTAGGAAGTGATGAAATTGCCCTAGTTATGAGAAAATTCAAAAAGGTTTATGGGCAGAAGAAAAATGAATAGATGGAGAAAGCATTACAGAAAAGGTGACTTTAGAAAAGAAAAGGAAAGAGACAAAGAAAAAGATAAAGAGAAAGATAAAGATCAAGTACCTATCTACTATGGATGTAAGAAACCAGGACATATCCGTCCTGATTGCCCTGAAGGAAAGAAGAAGATATTCCCAGAAAGAAGAAGAAAGCAATGCTAGATGCTTGGAGTGACAGTGATGATACCACATCTACTGAAGAGGACGAAGAGATAACAAAAATAGCGCAAATCTGTCTTATGAGTTTGGAGGATGAGGTAAGTACTTCTGAACCTAATTTAGAATTCACTTATGATGAATTGCATAATACTTTTTGCGAATTATTGATAGAATATAAAAAAACTGGTTTAAAATTGAGAGATTTGAAAAATAAATGTGATGTATTTGAAAATGATAAAAATCAATCTTGTGAAAGAAATAAAATCTTACAAAGAGAACTAAATTTGGTTTGTAAAAGACTTAAGATTGTTCAAATTAAAAAAGAACTTTTTGATAAAAATAAGGATTTGAAAAATGAAAATGATGAACTAAAGAAAGAAGTTCAAAAATTGAAACCTTTAGTTGAAAAGTTAACCCTAAGGTCTAACAAACTTGAGTTAATATTGAAAGATCAAAAAAAAATAAATAATAGATTTGGAATTGATTATAAAGGCTCTATTTCAAATACTTTTTCTGCTTCTACTTCATATGCTCCTAAATTTATTAATTCTAAACATGTTAGACCTAAACTTTCATCATCTCGTAGTTATTACTCAAATTCAAGGATTGTATGCTATGCATGTAATAATGTTGGTCATAAAGCTTTTGAATGTCATTTGAAACACAATGACAAAAGAAAAATTAAGAAAGTTTGGGTTCCAAAAGGAACCATTTCCACTAACTTGCAAGGACCCAAGAGAGCTTGGGTACCTAAATCTATTAAATGATTATTTTACAGGGATGTCTTGCAGCCACAAGCACAAAGAAAAGATGGTATTTAGATAGCGGCTATTCAAGACACATGACGGGTGATGCTGATCAATTCTTCACCCTAGAACAGAAGGATGGTGGAATGGTAACATTTGGGGATAATAGAAAAGGAAGGATAATCGAAATTGGTAACATCAAAATTACTCCTTCTACATTTATTGAAAATGTATTACTTGTAGAAAAATTAAAGCATAATCTTTTAAGTATTAGTCAGCTATGTGACATTGGGTATAATGTATTCTTCAAGTCATCAATGTGTATAGTAGTTGATCCACTTGACTCGAGTACTAAGTTCATTGGACACAAACTTTATAATATTTATGTGGTAGATCTTAATGATCTAGCTTTGTCCAGTAATACAAGTCTTATAGCAATGAATGACAAGAGCAAAGAAACAAGTTTACTATGGCATAGGCGACTTGGTCATGCTAGTATGGACACAATAGCTAAATTGATTGCAAAAGATTTAGTCAATGGTTTGCCTAAGTTTAAAGTTAATTTTGATTATGTTTGTGATGCATGTCAGTTAGGAAAACAAGTGAGGGGGAGTTTTAAATCTAAAAACATAGTTTCAACTTCTAGACCTTTAGAGCTACTTCACATGGACCTATTTGGACCTACTAGGACTACTAGCCTAGGTAGTATGAAATATGGACTTGTGATTGTAGATGACTTTTCTAGATATACATGGAGAGGGCACCGTTGCATGGGAGCATAAGGCCCTGTTGCATGGGAGCTTGAGGCTCCGTTGCATGGGAGAGATGAGGCTCCATTGCATAGGAGCTTGAGGCTCCGTTGCATGGGAGAGGGCTCCGTTGCACGGGAGAGATGAGTCTCCGTTGCATGGGAGCTTGAGGCTCCGTTGCACGGGAGAGATGAGTCTCCGTTGCGTGAGAGCTTGAGGCTCCGTTGCGTGAGAGCTTGATGCTCCGTTGCATGGGAACATAAGGCCCTGTTGCATGGGAGCTTGAGGCTCCGTTGCACGGGAGAGATGAGGCTCCGTTGCATGGGATAGATGAGACTCCATTGCATGGGAGCTTGAGGCTCCGTTGCATGGGAGCATAAGGCCCTGTTGCATGAAAGCTTGAGTCTCCGTTGCATGGGAGAGATGAGGCTCCGTTGCATGGGAGAGGGCTTTGTTGCATGGGAGCATGAGGCTCTGTTGCATGGGAGCTTGAGGCTCCGTTGCACGGGAAAGATGAGGTTGCATGGGAGAGGGCTCCGTTGCATGGGAGCATGAGGCTCTGTTGCATGGGAGCTTGATGCTCCGTTGCATGGGAGCTTGAGGCTCCGTTGCATCCGTTGCATGGGAGCATGAGGCTCTATTTTATGGGAGCTTGAGGCTCCGTTGCATGGGAGAGATGAGGCTCCATTGCATGGGAGCTTGAGGCTCCATTATATGGGAGAGGGCTCTGTTGCATGGGAGCATAAAGCCCTATTGCATGAGAGCTTGAGGCTCCGTTGCATGGGAGAGGGCTCCGTTGCATGAGAAAATAGGACTCCTGAGAAGTGACGGATGTTTGAAAAGACCACGAGCATGAATACTACGATTAGACCCTTCTTCCTTCTCTTCTTCTCTTCTTCTTCCTTTTTCTTTTTCTTTTCTTTTTTTTTTGGAACTTGTGCGGCCAGCCACCCATCGCATTGGCGTGGGTTTGAACATTCCCCGCCTGACCTTGCTGGGGATGACGATGCCCCTTCAGGCTCGGAAGCTTTTCTCGAGACCACTCCTAGAGTCCCGAGAGAGGGGGAGCTCCCATGACCCTATCCTCATGCCCCCAATCTGTCCCCCGGGGGTAGAGGACGAATGTGGCTACTGTTGTCCACCAGTTAGGGAGCTTTGATTTGCCCCCCTACCTGGCGTGCCAATTTGTTGCCATCTGGATCGTCGTGGTCCATAGCTCTGGTGCATCGAGTCCCTTCCGCCAGGTGCTTGGCCTCCAGCCTCATGAATCGGCTCTCTTCGTCGGGCGGACCTGCAAAACAGGGGAGACCTGGGCCGGAGATTTCAACAAGGACACTTCGACGATCAAGTCAGTGGGATGATCGAGGGGAACAGAAGATCTTTGAGGTGGAGAGCTTGGAGAACTCTCTGCTTCTAGAGGGTGATAAAAATGAAAGATAACGTAGGACTGAAGAGAGTATGTCGTCTCTTACCTTCCCTTACCTTTTCATGCAGGTTTTACGTAGACGAGTGACTCTTGCTGTCTGGGGAGGCATGCTCTTCTTAACATAGGCCGTGAGGCTTCTGCAGGCCTGAGAGGCTAGGATAGGTTGGTGAGTCTCTTTCTTCTGGGTGGTTCAGGAGGTTGGTGAAGGAGCATAGTGCCTTGGATGGGGCACTCCTTCCTCATTGGTATAAACTGTGACCTAGGGGCTTTAATATAGCCCTCCTTGCATGCGATGTGCTACAGGAACTGTAGCAAGTCTGGCAGGGACAGTGATTTTACGTATCAAGATTGCCATCCAGGCTTCCTCATTCTTGTATTTTGAAAAGCGTACCTAGGATGGAGTTAGACAGACCGTGGCATGCAGATCGAGACGAGGCAGGTGGAGGCTCTCTGTGCACACAGACCGAGGTAAGGCACGTAGAGTCTCTCTATGCATGGACCGAGGCAAGGCACGAAGAGTCCTTCCACGTGCATAGATCGAGGCATGGCATGCAGAGTCTCTCCACGCGTGCAGATCGGGGCGCACGGAACCCCACTAGAGCGGGGCACTGGGCTGCCCCTAGTGGATGCTGGGCGTGCACCAGGCTGGCTAAGGTGGACGGACTCCATGTAGGCGGAGCCAAGAGCGGAGCCAGGCCGGAGCGGGGCCCAGGTCGACACCGGGCGCGGGTGGCTGCGAACGTGCCTCCTGAAGGTCTGGATGGAGATGGGTGTGGCCATGCGGGCATGCCTCCGGACCCCTGCGGGTGGAGATGGACGCGGGCCCTCCATTGAAGCGTACTCAAGGGGGACGGAGCCGTAGACGAAGGCGGGCTGACACGGACGACGCTAGAGGGCTCCGATTGGGCGCGCTGCATCAGCGACGCACGGGCCGAACCAGGCACAAAACACGCCGGACTAGGCAGAGCCGGAGTCGACTAGGCACGGGCGTGCCGGACTAGGCGAAGCTGGAGTCAACTGGGCACGGGCATGCCGAACTGGGCGGAGCCGAAGTCGACTGGGCACGTGCGACTGGAGCTAGGGTGCACCGCGGATGTTCCTTCTAACAGTAGCACAAACGCACCGCGGGCGAGGTGCCTGGGCACAATCGTGCCGCGGGCGTGACCCTGGTGCCGAACTAGAACGAGCGAGGCCGAGGTGCACGAGAACCGAAGAGCTCCACCTCGGTACTGGAGCCAGACACCATACGGGCGGAGCCGGACTGAGGAATGTGGCGCAGAGGGCGCTGAACCAACCCGTCCGCGTGTTGGGCGGAGCAGGACTTAGGGCATGTCACGGGAGGTGCGGAGTCTGCTGAGATGCCGTGCAAGGGACCTTTCCACCCCTGCCGTGCTGACGCACGAGGTGAGGTAGGACTCCACGCCAGATCGGGGCACGGATTGAGCAACCAAGAAGCTGTACTTCATGCATGGCCGAAGTGGGCTGGCCAAATTACCGACCTGACCACCACAGGGGCCAATCTTTTCTTAAAACAAGCGGACCCACCATCTTCTTTTGATGGGAGACTTGGAGATACCTGTGAAGCACGTGGCCACGTCAGCCACCAAGGAGGATGCTGTGTCAGGGTCGAATGAATTTTTTTACTACTGTAACAGGATCCATCCACAAGGGCTCATGTTCAATCGGATTCACTTCTGCTGTTGATTCTGATATGCTGAGGTCTTTAAGATATTCCATATATATCTTGCCAAGGGAGTATGGGGTAGTGGTTGCGAGACATGAAAGAACATCAACCCAAGAATTTTCTGTTTAGGGCACATGAACAATTTCAAAGTACTACAGCTGGGATACTAGGCTTCGTACTTCTTTCATATATTGAATCATGATGGGATTTCAAGCTTCGAATTCACCTTTTACTTGATTCACCACTAACTGCAACTCCAAAAAGACTTTAATCTTCTTAACTAGCACTCCTTATCCTCATACGAGCCAAGCAAAAGTCCAAAAAAATGAGCAAGGAGGATAACCTTATAAGGACCCCAACAATGATCAATTGGCACTCTTCAATGGATGAGTCAAGCAAAGAAGTCCATGAAGGTGAAAGGGCTAACCTTCTAAGGATATCTCGTACAGTAATAAAGAGGCAAACTTTACAAAGACCCCAACGATGAGCAACCGATGCTCATCCACAGGTTAATCGAGTGAAGGTCCATGAAGGTAAAAGGGCTAATCTTACAAGGATCTTAATAACAACTAACTGATTCTTCTCATCCATGGATGAGTCAAACAGATCCTCACAAAAGCAAAAGGGTTAACCTTCTAAGAACTCCTTATATAACAACAAAGGGGTTAACATTTTAAGAACCCCTCACAATGATGAAGACAACGATAAAAGGGCTAACTTTTCGAAAAACTCTCAACCAACTACACCGGCACATCTTATCCTCAAACAAACTGCACAAAAGCCAGCCTCAAGTACAAGGTGGGCAACCATCCAAAAATCACACAACATAGCTAACTGATGCTCTTCTTCTATGAATGATTTTAAAAAAAATCATGTCAAAAATCGAGCCAATCCTACGAAGTAATTTCTTGGATAGAATGGTGGTGTCTTCAAATTAGAAGGCAACATCATCAATAACCTCAAAAAAACCCTATTCTCTTTATTTGAGTTATTATTTAACTTGAACTCGAGCATAAAGGATAACTATTATGGAAAAAAAATTTATCTTGACCAATACTAAATTAGGTTCTTCGAATAAGTCCAACCTACCTAATTGGCATCAACATGAAATATTGTCATAATAGCCTCGTACCGATATTTTCGATAAAGATTGCACTCGATATATTACCTTTTTTATCCATGACCAAAAATATTTCAAGATCTTCAATGATAGCTTACAAAGACTTGATACAATAAAGAGATAACAAGGATTATATGAAAAATTTTATCTAATCTACTTAACCATCAAAGATACTTCAATATCTCCTAAGATAATTATTTTATGAATATATCTCATCCTATAAGGTATGGCTAACTATCCAATCCTTTCTTCTTTCTACAACATCTCAACTCCCATAAATAAAAAAAAGGTAACCAGCATATCTTGCTGGATAAAGCAAGAAATAATATACATATCTCATTTGATCAAGCAAAAAAATAATGACAAATTTTGCTAAGAAGGCAAGTGTGACCATCCAATTCTTCCTTCCTCTAGTGGCACTTTAGCCCACGTCCATAAACAAGGACCAGAAGGACCCCAAGGCTCTCATCTTCCACTATCACTCCTTCCATTCTATTCTCTAGTTTCTGACTTAAACATTGAAGAATCTCTACTTTAACCAACTCTGATCAAGAACTTATTTTACAGGTTTTATAATCATGACCCAATGGTCACCACCTTGTCTAGGTAATCCGATCCAAGTTAAAAATCTATAGAAATAAGTACCATTTCAATTGCACACAAGTGGAAACACGCTAGAGTCATCAACAACAGAGATGAACTTGTAGACCCAAGCAATTTCCACCAATCAAGTCAGATGAAATAATATGTAAAGACATGAGGCTCAACATAGAATTCTATAGGGATTCCATCTCTCAACAGCCTTGGAGGCGGAGCCCTAGCTTACTAAGGCACTTGTCCCCCAATCTCGCAAATTAAAACCATAGAAAGAAAATGATCGTTGAGGTATCAGCCCCATTTAAACATCCCGACAAAATTACCTTACACCAACCATGCAGAGAAGAGTGACGGAGGGATGATACAATTGACAGTCCAAGACAAAAGAATGAATGTTGGAGGTTCTAACATCTGATTGTCATGGTTTCTAACATCTTAATGAATGATTTTGCTATAAAAATGGGCAAAAAATGAATGTTGGAGGTTAAAGGCGACAAAAGAACAAAACATCCTTAAACTTATGCAAGCTTTTTGGCTCGACCGGTAGAAGGCTGCGTTTCATCCTTCTTCGAGCCTGAAGCTTCTGGTTTTCGAGCCCAAGCAGGTGCACGGTCTGCCTCATAACGATAATCATAAAAGAGTTCCTCCCCTGCACTAATCCTTTCTTTGGCAAATATACCTACCCTATGATCACCTGCTACCATGATGACCTTGGCATAGCAGTTTGGATCAGGGGAATGGTTGGCAAACTTCAACTTATCTCCCTTCCGGTATGCATCAAGAACAAACTGCAAAGATGTGTATGAGCAAAGTATGATAATGTAGATTAACACAAAGCATCTGTTTTGCAATTAAGTTACATGCCTGATCATTAAGGTTGAAAAGAAATGATGAATTTTCACGGTCATATATCTTTCCACGCTTATCTGCTTCTCGATGAGAGATTAATTCTCCAGTGTATTCCCCGAGGTATTCATGTTTACCAACACTATTCTGAAATAACATCAAAGACAATTTGGTAAAATGAGCAGGAGAGAAGAGCACAAGCAGAAAATTTACCTTAAGAAATGCTCCCCAGCCAGAAACATCAGATCTTCCTAGCAAGACCTGCAAGCAATTTAGATAAACAGACCCTTCAGCTCTCCATAACTTGAAATGTCTGAGTGCAAACAACAAAAATAATTCAGAAAATAACTACAACTTTCTTCTTAGTGAAATGAAGGTGGAATGGAAGATCAAAGATTTACAATAAAGTTTATCATAAGAATGAAAAGAACAAAAATTTAAGCATATATTTTTCAGCTCCAAACAATGGCAGGTGTCGAAGTAAAAGGTAAAGTGGTAAACAACATTTTTCCTGATAATTTTTAATTGCATCCTATTAAAAATTCTGTCTAGCCATTCCTTCTACTATACAACTCCAATTTATCCAATAAGTTACTGGCACCAGGAAATTCAGCATAATTTGGGGGAGCATTGATATCATCTTGGCAGGTAATCTTAGAAATGTGCTCAATACTATAAGAGTGCCTTCTAGTCTTGAATTTGTGCTCCCGAGCTGACCCTGTTCTATTATTGAAAAAAGTTATTATTCTTGATGGTGCAGCTGTTATTTCTATTTCTTTCTCTTTATTCCCTTTCTTAGAAGGCCAATGTCTACACAATCACATTCTGCTCGCAAATAGCATCATTTAAATCAACAAGAATACATTCTACAATGGCTATTGGAATTTTGAGATCCCATAGCAAGTAACCCAGGACTCTGATGCACCCTTTGAAGAGCCAATCAGTCCAGCTGCTCCATATACATGAGACCATGTGAGACGTGAACACTGGATCAGGACTGCAGCATTTTGAACCAGTCCCTCAATATTCAGTGGGCATCAGGGGTGATCTTGTAGTCTTTGGATTCATGAGATCCCCACTTGCAATTCCCTTCCACCAGGAGATTGTTGCGACAACTAAATATTCACCTCAAATACAAGTCCCTTTTTTTAATATTCATGGAGAACAAGGAGATAGCTGGTCCACACGACTTGGAGAAGCATCTCAACTATCAAGGTCCTTGACTGAGAACTAAGCAGGATAGGCCATGAAAAGCGTCCAGCCAGATTTTAGAAAGAAACCCTCTACTCTCATGAACACTCCTATCTATTTATATCCTATTTCTAATGTAAAAGTAAGTAGCAGCCACCTCTAGATTTTCTTTAAGGGCCACTTTGAATGACCAAAACTATTACTTAGAAAATCTAGAAGATAGATGCTGCCAACATCAATATTTATGGTGGTGATCTTTAGCACCATCTGAAATCTTTGTGTCTGGAAGACCATGATAATCCAATGGATCCTTACCTGGCTAATGCAACATTCAGTGGTGGTAATGAGTCCTACGTGAATTGACTTAAATGCAATACATGGTAGCCACCACTAAAACCACAAGATCAACATCATTCATGGTAGTGATCATAAGGACAATCTAAAAACACATGTACATCACCATGATAATCCATAATTCCATGCCTATGATAGTCCGATGAATCCCTCTCTCTTTTACTCTGACCACTCATCTCCTAGATCAGGCTATAATTCTTCATGAAGCTTTGAAGCATTGTCATAACCCTTTAACCAAATCCAGAATAGGAATGCAAATGGGCCAGCTCAACACTGATTATACAAAAAACTTCAATATGGCTGACTAGACAACCTGGCCTAAATATTTGACCAACAACGCCTTTCAGCCAGCTTGTTTACATCCCCAATCCTAAATGATTGACTCACCTCAGTCATCCTACGAGGGCAAAGTGATATCTCAAGTAGGCATAGCAACAGTTCTAATTCCCAACTTGCCCCAAGCAATTATCGTGTTGTTCAAAATATCACTAAGAAGTTTGATGTTAAGTTCCCAGAGTATTATGAACATGGACACGATGATATTCACACAAGCATTTGACTACTTGGGTCTTTGATCAAGAGGGGCAAAAAGAGATAATAGGTGCACAAAGTGAAGTAAATATTTTTATGAATGTTATATTAGTTCTTATAGTTTAGTGAAAAAATATCAAAAATAGTATTCCTTGAGGTACTTATGTTTGATATGATTAGCAAATTGTGAGTTTCTCATCAAGCATTAACATATCTAATCCATATAACAAACAGAGAGAGAACAGAAACTTGAAGATGAGGTCTCTAACCTTTTTTAACAAAAAGGATAGAATGGACAAAAGTTCTGGCCTCTTCACTATGGTGTCACAAATCCATATCACTCCTTTGTCCTTTATTCCCATCCTGACTCCATCTCGACCTCCATATCTTTCCCAATATTTATCCGATTATCCAGTTCTATTCTAGAAAAAGCAAAACAAATCCATCCCATTCACAGTCAATTACTCACGTCTCTCACTTTCAAAAATGCCCTGCAAATTGAATTAATTTAGATGTAAATTTTTTTCTCTAAAGTTCTTAAACATGTAACTTGGCTCCTTTTTTTAATAGAATTGAACACAGTACTGTTCTACTTGACCAACATGGTTTCCTACCCCCTGGAAGCTATGACAGCCTTTGAAGGGATGGAGTCATCAAAATCCTATTAATTTTAAGTGTACACTTAAAAACAGTTGTTAGAGTGCAAATGAAACAGTAGTGACCGTTATGGACCACAACTTAACCTCTCTAAATGGATAACAATAATCTAAATTACTGAGGCAAAATAAAAAGAGTAAGTTCATTCCCCCAATGAATGCTTACTCCCAATCCACTAAAAAATATTCCCAGTAACAAGGACCTCTGCAAGCATAAGAATGCATCAAACTGAACATAACAAGGAATGACTAATTACTAGTATTTACCCTCTGTTGTTGTTTGAGGAGAAGCTTCATATTCCGGCATTCATAATTATCTCCTCTTTGATTTGGGCCACCTAAAGTACCATCGCCACACCTGAATGCAAAGGAATTACAAAATAAATGAAGATAAAAACAAAAGAAACAAAATGCACAGGTTCAAAACATTCAATTGAATCAGCTAATAGATTGAAGTTTTACAAATAAGAAAAGAAAGAATTTTCAAGTATTTGCTATAAAAAAAATAAGAATATATCACTGAAGCAGAGAAAGCCAAAGCTAGATTTGGGATCAAAAGAGACACTTAAGCTCTGAAACATACCCAACCCAGCAATTTCTACAAACATCAGGGTCACATTCCCTATCAGCAGCAAAGCATGGGCATTGACGGCTTCGACACTGGCTCTTGGCACAATGACAACCTCGAAATCGGTTCTTACAAATTTTAGGACACCTAAATACACACAAAAGCAATCATATAAGTAACAGATGTAGCAGATGTCGCATATAAATTGCCATAGTTTTTGCACCAATCACCCAAAAAAGGACATGTGGTATTTGCTTTAAAAGAAACATTGCTGTGAAGATGTATCACGTTCAACTAAATGTTAGTAATACAATCAATTCAAACACTAGATCTATGTTACTTAAATTCTTCATCTGTGTACCTAATTCTGTTCCATGAACAAAAATCCTGACCCAATAGGAGGAGAAAAGCTCAGGTTTCTCCACTGAAATTCTTGTTGCATCTGTTTAATATGTTGTACAAGTATGCTTAATCAGGTTTGTGAGCCAGGTACACGTCAGACATTCCCAAGACCCCAACCCTGTAGCATCTTGGATCAAAGGCTCTCAAAACTTCAGGGTAGAATAGCAGAGCTACAAGAAATGCATAAACATATAGGATCATACGAGCCATTGGATCAATGGGAGCTAGGCCTTGTTATTAGCTTGTGGTTGCATGTGACATAGGCCTTGTAGTTAGGTTGCCATTGCTTTTCAGAAGAAATAAGCGGTTCATAACAAAACTCCAAGGTGCGGTCCCGAACAGCAACCAGAAGCCCAAAAATGGACAGACCAAACTTGTGCGATTGTGCTGCCTACAGTCAAAAAGCCCAAAACTTAAATGGGCCTTAAACAGGTCAGTAGTAGTTTCTATTGCTCAGCCTGGTTGACCCAGGGTCAGGTTCAGATCAGACATCCCTGAACATCTGGAGAGTCAGGTTGGCTTCAGAAAGGCTGGTGTAGACATGATATAGGACATTAAAACAGCCCAAACTAAACCTGAACAGTTACATAAAACAAATCTTATCTTCCCTTTATTGGAGACAGACAGTTACACGCTTGCTGCTCTTCAAAAGTATTCCATATACCAGGCTGCAATGTCTATTAAGCCAACATGGTAGATGTATAAAGTATAAAATAATTTTAAAAGGGAACAAATTAAATACACAAAATCTAAAATTCCTATCATTAGATGTCCTTTAAATACTTTGCTAGAAATTAATCAGAAAAAAAAGGCAGAAGCAAACCACAAATATTTCATTATGTTTTATATTGAGCTCAATAAGAAAACAACTCACCCGCAATATTTTTCACAGCATGTGCCATTTACAAGGCAAGGACATTGCTTTCCACAAGCAGATTGACAGCCACAAGGATTATACTGCCGATAAGGCTGATCCTTTCTCTCTGTAATTCTTTTTCTTATGGAATGATAACCGGCGGATTTCCAAGTGTATTTCAAGCGACGAACTCTACCTCGTCTTCTCAAAAATCTTGATCTTGTCTGCAATGCATTACCCTACGGGTTATTACCAGAATAATAATCAACAACATTATATTAAAGCCCACATAGACAGGGAATTAAGTTCTTGTCTAAAGTTTATACACATACAGGAAGAAGACAAACCATAGATTCATTGTAGTCAACCTTGGCATGGCCTTCAACCAGAGAATTTGCACCATCAGCAGCTCCAAATGTTCTTTTATCTTCCACATAATTCATGTATTGAAAAACCTCCATACATGTTTTCATTCCACTTAAAAGATTTCTAGCGATCAGACAACTGTCCAGTACAATTTACAATGATGGACAAAAATCATGAATTACAGAAGTCCTTGTCAGCAAGTAATTACAATGGAAAACAGATAGGAAAATTGGTAATATGGCTCACAAAAAACATACCACGGATGCACTAGACTAATAGTCTGTCAACTGTAAAGGTGTCCAAAATTGTTCAACATCAATAAGAAAACCATCCTTTACAATATGTGTATCTGCATGTATTTCATGTGCACACACCATTACAAATAAAACCTAAATTTGGAAAGACTGAACTTGCTACTGCTGGATCTAAATAGGAAACTATATTTCTTACATCACTCATAACTCAAGTAATTTTTTTAGGCAATGGAGCCATGTGGGATCATTTTAATTAGAGTTCCAGATAGGACACTAATGTTGATTGTCTCATATACAACTAACATAGATAATGAATTTTAGCCAATCTTTAAGTTAACCATGTTACTCCTTCACGAATTCCAATCGAGGGGCTTGAAACCTGTAACTTTCTTCATGACATTTCTCAATACTTCAATCCATGTCTATTTTTAGTCATCATAACTAAATTACATCCTATCACACCAAATCCAACACCTTCTAGTAGATCATACCTTATGCAACAAAACATGTCCAGGAAAAAAAATCCTTATTCTTTTTCACTCTTTGAGATTTTCTCAAGCCTACTAATTTATAGACTCAAGCTTGATTCTATACAATATGTTTATCTACCTAGTTCATTCTCCTCACCTTTAGAATGATCATTTGACACTTGAGTATCGCCTTCCACTTTCCTCACCTTTATAATGGTCACATTGTCCTTCAAATTATCAATTCAATTACTTAGAGAAGCCCATATAAAAGTGAAACACAATATGCTCGGCAAGGAACCTACTACCCTAACAAAGGATAATAACTAAAGTAGGTTTATAGGATTTACCAGACAATTAATAACACTGGCAATTTTTCAAGATATTTGATGAAGTTGTTTTAATTAAAAAAACTACTTATATTTTTTGAATGTGTTCTCTTGGAAAAGTGATTCTCTAGTGTCTAATCAAATCCTAGATTCTATTCTTTGAAAATTCTCTCTCCAATATCTAATCGAATCCTAGAAAATAATAAATACTGCAAATCTTGGTTATAGTTCAGAAAGTTTAATATTTTGTCTGAACAACTTTCATGAGTTACAGTTATAGTGGAGGGACTCAAATGCAAACAGCCATAACATCATATAATACCAAAATTTCTATGAAATTCATTGTGATATGATTTTCCCTAATTACATGCAACCTAGATGCAAGGATTACATTTCATATTGTATGGATTGAAACCCCAATCTTGGCCTAGTTGTGCAGTCCCTTGAGCCATAGAATGTACCAGCTAATTCTGAAACTGTTGAATTTTCCTGGTGGTGTTACATACATCAAGCCCGCTACATAACCTCTCGGAGCATACATGGCAGTCAGTCAGCTTCACTAGGCCAACAGCCCAAGAAAAACGCATAAGCCCAGCTGTAACCTTCCTAGAGCACAATACTCTCTCCTCTCCTTTTTCTTGTTTGATGTGCATGATTAAGAAATCTTGGTGGTCCTAATGCAGCATCTAGTGTAAGTACAAGAGCTAGAGACTGGGATTCACTGCTGCACGAGTGCAAGTCACATCTCAAACGAAGCACTGCTTACACATCAAGTGATCATCTAACGCATATTTTATTTAACACATAATTGTGAAGAACATACTGATCTAGGAGAACATGACAGGCTTTTCTTCACTTGTTTTCCATTTATTATGCTCTTATTCGATGCATCGATAGGATAAGCACAATTGGTTAGAGTAATTTTGAAGTATTGATTTCAAGAAATGTAACAAGTTCAGCAAAGATCAGAAAAGATATTGTATGCAAAGAAAATGAGTAGTTGAAAGATGTCTACAAATTTCAAGGCAAAGAAAAAAAAAAAAAGAGCAGTCCTTGATCATGAAACAACATGAACTGATAAAAGATTTGAAATTTTGGGGGTTTGCAGAAAACCAGTTACTATAAAAGGATATAAACTGACCTGTTCCTTCCAAAAATTTCCAGACCTTTAATAAAAAGGCTTTGCTCAATCACTTTCCAAGATTTACCATGAGTATTTTCATATTTGCAAATGTTCTCATCAACAAACTCCTCTTTTCTTGAACTTTCATCACAATCGGTGGCCAGTGACTCTTTCACTATCTCACCTGTAGAATCATTTTGAGTTTCAATGTAAGATGAATTGACAGTGTCCTGATGCGTTAGTCCTTTTTTTCTGGAACTTCTGATTATTGGAGATTTGACAATTTTGTTCTGTGAAGATGAAGTAGAATCTTTACTGCCATTGCGTGTATTTGATCTAAGCTTCATATCATGTGGCCAGAGGCATCCGCTAACAATGGAATCAGAGTCTGGGGGCACCATCTTCTTCTGCTTTTTCCGCATGCATACGAGAACCCGCTCAGCAATTCTTTTGTTGTCTTTCTTCCGAATGCCAGATTTTCCACCCTGTTTAATTTTCAACGGTGAAGAGGGTTGAACAGACATGGCATCCTGTCGAGGATGTACTTCAGATTCGCTACTTTCTGAAACAACTCTTGCATTGGAAGAAGCACTTTCACTTTGATGAGATTTTGCTTTCCTTCCTACAGAAGAACCTTGACTTTTCTTTCTTGGAGACAGTGATGCTCGAGCGCTACCAGATGACTGTGTTGGCTCTTCAAAAACATGTGGCACCTCAGAATTCACTGTAGCCATACTCTCTGATTTTGGGGCCTGATAAATCAGTAATTTACAGCATTTTTTAAATATGCAACATTGCATCTCAAATAAAATTTAATTATTCAAAAATATATATGGCCAATCATAAAACATCAAAGTCAAATTGCAATAATGTTAAGTATATACCAGTCTGTAGCAGTGACTGCCACAAGGTGTGACATCATCTGAGTTGCTCCAGGGAAGTTGTTTTTCTGACTGATAGAAAGGAGAAAAATAAAACTAATAACAAAACACAAGGGGTTGAAAAGTCAAGTTTTCAGTTCACCAACTTACAGGAAATACCAAATCTTGAGAACATCCATGCAGTCTACAGTCAAAAACCTGCACATATTAACCAGGAAAGAGACAGAAGCCATTATTGGAAAATGCAGCATGTACATTGTTATGACCTAGGAAGTACTAGATGGAAAAGTGATTGCATTGGTACTTACCAGACATCGCCTACAAAAAAGGTTATCAAAAGAGTCCAATGCTGCATCCAGATCTTTTTCTGATAATGTGTCTTCAATTTGAATATTAACTCCACCTTCTCCCTTTTTAGCAGATTCCTCAGTTTTCTCTATCTTTATGATGCTCTCATATCTTGCCTGTATAAGATGTTTGATGTTGTTTCATACCTCTGTACATGCAAATATGAAATGAATGGGAAACAGCTAAACCCAAGTTTACACCAAACACATTCTCATCACACTTTAGGAAGAGAAAGTAAACTGGGGCCAGAGATTTAATACAACCATGCAATAATGTTAAAAAGTGAGAAAGTCTGAGTAGATGGAAATAATGGAAAATATCACTGACATGATAAACATACCCTGATTTCATCAGTTTTCCTTTCAAGGCACTGAGCCAATGAATCCAGCACAGCATCTGATAAACCAACTTTTTGGATGGTCATCCTGGATGAGATGGTCAGAAAAGCGAATCAACAACCAGGATATAATGGATGAATGAGAAAACAGAAATCCTGTTATTCAAGGCCATTGCATGATGGATGGGTACATAATATTAGAGACCCAGTTGCATAAACTCACTTGTAGATGTCAGTGACTTTTGCTTTTTTCTCAAAGGAAAAAAGAAATCAGATTTGCTCTTGTCAGGGCAACATCCTGCTGCATACCAACAGATTGCAACCAGTGTAGAGTTAGTGTATGTTTTGTGGAGCTGTTTCCTGTACCTCTATTTGATACTTCTATCACTTTCCCAGCTTCTTATCCACTATCATGACTATGTAATTAATCGCATAACCTTCTTCATAATATCTTCAATAGTCAAAAAATGTTTTGACGTCTCCCATGTAATGTATCCTTCTCAACTTCATTGCATGATAATAGCTACAAATATTTTTTTTAAGAGGTCCGCCACCTTAGCCATCTAGGCTCCTGAAATGATGTTTTGGATCAAGTTTACATATGGCAGATGAGATTGATTTATGCATTAACATTGAGCATTTCCAAGTTGGTACTTCTCATTGACATGGTAAATTTTATCTAATATGTTATGTTCCATGTCTCGGTGACCTCTAAGCACACACCCAAGACACAGGTGCTAGCTGGCCCTACAGCTGCCTATCTGCTGCCTACATCTTTTAAAATGTTGGCTACAAGTTGAACATATCGCTCAGTTCTCCCCTGATCATCTGGAACAGTGTTACATTCTTTTGTATATTGTATTATATATCAGACCTTGCACAAAGATCAAGTCCCCCAATAATTAGTCTTGATTGATGATTTTCATAAACAGTGATTAGTTTATGTTACTTGTTCAACATGCAACATAGACAACTTATCATTTGTCTTTGAGACAAATGTATGGGGATTTTGCAAAAAATTGCCCACTCTAATGCAACCCCAAGTTAGGTTGGGTTAAGGTTAGCCTAAACCCAACTCAAAAATAAATTTATGCTTGTGTTTCAAATAAAATACTTGAATGTTTCATTAAATATATCCTTAGCCCCCATTAAGTTGTAGAATTGTGCAACTGCACCTGTTGCGGCGCCTCCACCTGGACCGGGCTTGGTTGGCTGCGCTGGAAAGCTCCTCTGCCGATCAACCTACACAATGTCCCCTGGGCGCCAGAGGTGCTCCGGCAGGGGACACTCCGATGCTTAAGTTAGCAGGGAATTTGGAGCAACAGAATGGAGAAAACTGAGGGAGAGTAGCGTGGAGAGGAAAGAGAGCACTTAGCCTTAAGCGGAGGTCCCCGGGCACCTTTGGGCATGAATGCTGCCAAATTCCGTTAGAGGATAGGCTGAAAAGCCCCGATTTGCCCCTGGGAGAATCAGAGTGGTGGCTAGGTGGCGCGAAGGCGTGGCCATGTCGTGGAGTCCGTTACAACAGAATTCTGGTACCAGCTGGAAATGAGCTTATGGAGCTTTCGAGCAGTTCCGAGAAGGATCACGGGTCGGTCGGACTTAGCTGGAGGCTATCATCCGGCCGACAGAGAGTACTCGCTAAGAGATCTAAAGAAGTCGACCGATGGATGTGAAAGGAGGCTCTTGGAATTTCCCAGGTGGAGACGGGCCGGTCGGACCTGGCAGGAGTGGGTCGTCCGGCCGACCGGGGGTCCGTCAGGAGCTTCGAGGAAGCCGAATGATGCGTTGTAGGGAAGGGGCCTCCAAAGACTCCAAGAGACACTTAGAGGGGGTCAGCCGTACCTTGGCTGGAGAGGGTCGCCTTCAGGTTGATCGGCCTTCTGGGTCGGCCTCCTGGGTCGGCCTCCAAGTCAGTTGACCTATTGGGCCCTCAGTGGGGGAATCAGTCAGAATCCCCGCGAGAGCCGATCGGTGAGACCTCGAAGGAAGTGGGTCGTCCGGACCTCTCCTCCCATGGGTCAGTCAGTCGGACTCCTTAGCTGGCCCGACCCAGGATCGGCTGGATGGGTACAACAGTTGCCCCCCTGCTTCTGGGCTTTGAGGAGGCACGTGGCTTCAAAGGGCATGAGCATTGTTTTTGCACAAATCGCGTCCATTCAGGTCCGATCCGGTATCATTGCGATCGCTTCGAATCTCCCATAATCGGCCTCCTGGACAGGTGCCAGCCCCGTATTGGGGCGCAGGAGTTGCAGTTAATACGGACAGGGCGCCATGATGAAGGGCCAGGCGGGCATGCATAATGGCAAGGACGAAGGGACGTGCCGCTCCACGTGGCGGCATCTGAACGGTCGACGCCACTTCCTAGGCAATCTCCGCACCACTGATCCGGCACTCACGCGGATCGTCGCCTGTCCACTGGGATCGACCCGTCGCTTCGGTCTCTGAGGTGTGGGCGGTCGCGTCTTCCGACGGGACGGTTGGGACGCCCACAAAGCGAGCGGCAGTGCCCCTCCAGAGACCTATAAAAGGAGGGGTGAGGCGCTCCGAGAGGATTTTTCTGCTGCGTCTGTGCTCCGCGAGAGAGAGAGCCTCCTCTTCTTCTTCCGCAAAACCAGGCTCCTAGGAGTTCAGCTTCAGGTTAGTCTCCTAGTCTTCCTTCTTTAGCTCTAATGGCATCCGCTAGCGGGGGTTCGATCTGTAGACCTAGGCAGCCAGGGCCGAGTGAGATCCCATCGACCATGACCCGAGAATGGGCCGAGAACCTTAGGACAGTGTACGGCATCCCCTCTACCTTGCACCTCACGCTTCCAGGCCGAGAGGGGAGAGCAAACAATCCATTGGGACCGGGGACTCTCCCAATGCATGAATCCCACCTCAAGGCTGGTCTAAGGTTCCCCTTACACCCCTTCTTCATAGAGGTTTTCAACTTTTATAGGATAACCCCGGCACAGCTAACCCCGAACAGCATCCGGATAATATGCTGCTTCATCGTATTATGTCATAGGGCCAAGCTTGAACCCAGATTATCCCTCTTCGGCAACTTCTTTCTTTTGAAGAAAGATTTTAGGAGCCGGGAATGGTGGATGTTCAGTCCCCGTCCTGGCCGAAAGATCCTGAAGTGCCTCCCGTCGGCCGTCCACGGGTGGAAGGCCCGATTTTTTCTTGTGAGCAGTCTCCAACCTTGGGGGTTCGAGCCTTTATGGAGGGAGCCGTGGCCAAGGCTCCGTGAGGGGAGGTCGATCCTGATAGCCAACCAGGCCAAGTTCAACGAGATCAACGGAGCTGGCTTGACCGCGGCATTCGACTGTTAGGGGAGGATCGCCTTCACCGGGCAGGGATCAGCCCCCAAGGATTTTTAGGCAAGGGCCGACCTCTTCCTTTGTAGCTTGTTTTCTTGACTCTAACTCTTCTTTTCCTTCTGCTCACTTTGATTCTTCTGCAACAGGAGGGAGGATGAAGAGGATCGACAAAGCCAAGGTCATTCAGCGGGCGGTGCGGAAAAGGGCCGTTCCAGAGTCGGCCTCAACGCCATCCGCCGAGAGACAAAAGAAAAGGCGAGAGGAGGAACGGCCTGCACCCATTGTGGATGTGGAGTCCGATGAAGATGGTGTCCCCCTTACTAAGGTGCTGGCCAAGAAGACACCCGAGGCTTCGGCTCTTGCCGAGGGGTTGGCTGCCCGACGGAGGCAGGAGCGGTCGGAGCCATCTGGTACAGCGGCAGCGTCAGCCCCCTCGTTCGTTGGCTCGGAGGAGACGATTCCCCTGGCGGACAACGGAAAGGGGACGGCCGAAGGAGGGGTGGCCGAAGGCGAGGCGGCTGAGGAGGAATCCGGCGGCCGAAGGCGAGGCGACTGAGGAGGAATCCGACGAAGAAATCCGCTAGGAGGCGTTCCAGCACTGGCACGCCTTGGACAACCCCAGGAGAGCACGAAGCTTGCTTAGGGGAGCCATGACGGACGTCGACTGGGAACTGTCAATTCAGAGAAATCTGAGTGACGTGGCCATAAAGTCCTACCGCGATCTCATGAGGGTAAGGCACCTAGCTTGCTTCCTTGCATCTTTTCCTTTCTTTGTGTAGCACTAATTTAATCTTGTGCTTGCAGCTTCTTCATGGCATCTCTTTGATGGACGATGGCATCGGTCGGGTGCTGTATGCGGCTAAGACCTCCGCCAAAAAGGTGCAGGAACTGGAGACAGCTCAAGCGACCGCGGAGGCGTCCTCGAAGTCTGCGGAGGAAAGGCTGTCGGCCGTGCAGGCGGAGGCCGAGTCGTTGAAGGAGGCGCTGAAAGAGGCGGAGAGACAACTGGCCGACCGGGAGGCCAGACTGAAGAAGAGAAAGGCAAAGGTAAATTCCCTTACCCGCCGGCTGCAAGAGGAGGGTCGGTTCTCTGAGGCTGGCAAGAGGGCCCAGGCCGAACAGGCGGCGGTAGCACAACTGACGACCCAACTTGAGGAAGTAAAGGAGCTGGCAGCGAGACAAATCCGGGACGCGGTGACGACATACAAGGCCTCCTCCGACTTTACTGAAGAGGTAGAGGATGTAGTGTCGGACTTCTATAGGGAAGGCTACGACGACTGCTTAAAGAAGGTGGCCTCACTCTTCCCGGAGCTGGACCTATCGGGCGCTAAACTGAAAGAACCCATGGAGGAGGAGCCCCAAATGGAAGGTGAACTGGAAGAGGCCAGTGCCGAAGCCCCGGCTCAAGCCGATGCAAAGATGGTGGACGTCCCAATCGAAACCTCAGTGGTCATGGTTCCTGCCGATCCTCTAGTTGTAGTGGACAGGGCCGAGGTTGAGGCCCCTGACGCACCTTCTGTGGGTCCGACCTAGAGAGTTTGTAAAGGTCCGACCCACCTTCCTTGTAAATGCCTATTTTTGATATTAATAGAAAGGCCTTTCAGTTATTTTCTGTGTACGTGGGTGTGAGACAGGTACCTTCCTTTCGAAATTCTTCTAAGTGTTTTCGATCGGTCCTTCAGGATTGCAAGCTACCTTCTTTCCGAAGTGGCCATCATGCACCAACCTAATCTGGATTTTTAGGAAAATTTCCAAGTGTTTTCGGTCGGCTCCTCCGAGTTCAAAGATGACATAATGGCTGGAGGGGGCGATAGCTCAGTCCGGACCCATGTACCCAGAAATTTGCTCCAAGTCTAATCCGTCGGCTTGCCCAAATTTGCAACCTGTTCTTCACGCGGTTCCGTGTGGGTCGTTTTGAAGTGATTGCCGACGAGGGTCGGACTTTCGGTGTGGGCTGCCCTAGAGCCTCTGCCGACCGGAGTCGGACTTTCGTAACCTTGATGGAAGAAACTATAGACTTTATTGATAATACTTGCGAAAGTTGTCTACATTCCACGGGCGTACTATCTATCGTCCGTCCAAATGCTCGAGTTGGTAGGTTCCGGCCCGGATCACTTCGATGACTTGATAAGGGCCTTCCCAATTGGGAAAAAGTTTTCTTTGCTCGGTCGGCCTTGAAATCTCCGTCCTTCGCAAGACTAGATCTCCAACTTGGAAGGTTTGCGCCTTGACCCGCGAATTGTAGTATCAAGCCATCTTCTGTCGGTAAGTCGCCATTTTCAATCTTGTCCGAAGCCTGGTTTCCTCAAGCAAATCCAGGTCAGCCCTCCGCTGCTCTGAATTGGTCAGCTCAGTGAGATGATCAACCCGCAGGGATTGCAAAGAGATTTCTACAGGGATGACCGCCTCACTCCCGTAGGTCAAGTTGAACGGAGTCTCTTTGGTCGCCGCCCGGGCGGTCGTCCGGTATGCCCACAGCACCGAGTGAAGCTCTTCCGCCCAAAGCCCTTTGGCTTCGTTCAGCCGGGTTTTCAGTCCATGCACGATCGTTCGATTAGTGACTTCAGCCTCTCCATTGGACTGAGGGTGGCCGACCGAGGTAAGCCGATGGAAAATGTGGTATCGCTGGCAGAAATCCCGGAACTTTGAATTATCAAACTATCTTCCATTATCAGTAATGATTGTCCGTGAGATGCCGAACCAGAAAATGATGTAGTTCCGGACAAAGTTCTCCACCTTGGCCTCTGTTATTTGCGCCTATGCTTCAGCCTCCACCCATTTGGTGAAGTAATCGATGGCCACAAGAAGGAATTTCCGTTGGCCGGACGCTGGGGGAAAGGGTCCCAGCATGTCCATGCCCCATTGGGCAAACGGCCAAGGCGCCGTAAACTGGGTCAGCTGGTTGGCGAGCCTCCTTTGGATACTAGAGTACCTTTGGCACGCATCGCACTTTCGTACGAAATCCGACGCGTCCTTTTGAATTGTGGGCCAATAATATCCCTACCGGATAATTTTATAAGCCAAGGATCTCCCTCCAAGGTGGTCGCCGCAGATGCCTTTGTGTACCTCCCTAAGCGCATAGTCTGCGTCGATCAGCCCCAAACACTTTAGCAGCGGTTGTGACAATGACCGCTTATAGAGGGTCCCATCGAGGACGACGTACTTAGAAGCCGTTGAGCATATACGCTTAGCTTCGACTGGGTCATCTGGGAGAGTCCCTTGAACCAGGAATGTGCAAATCGAGTCCATCCATGATGCTTCCTGTTCAACTTGATGGACCTCAGTTAGCTCTTCGGCGATGCTTGGGCACTGCAAATGCTCTACAAAGGTCCGGTCGGAGGTACTAACTGCGACTGTGGCTAACCGTGACAGAGCATCCGCCCGGGAGTTCTGCAGTCGAGGTATATGGAGAATCTCGAAGAATTTAAGCCGAGATATAAAGCCTCGTACCTTATCCAAGTACTTAGCCAAAGTAGGGTCCCTTGCTTCAAACTTGCCCTTCACTTGATTGACCACCAACTGGGAGTCGGAGAAGGCCCGGATTTTGCCAATGCCTAATTCACTGGCTATCCTTAACCCTGCAAGTAAGGCTTCATATTCCGCATGGTTATTCGATACCTGAAATGCAAAGTGCAGAGCGTACTCCAGACATTGCCCGTCGGGGTCAGCTAAGATCGGGCCCGCCCCACACCCCGTGAGGTTGAAAGCTCCGCCCACATGAAGGGTCCAGGCGGGCCGGAGGCGCTTCGCTGCTATGACCAATGAGTAGACCATTTTTTGAACTTTAGGGTACCTTGTCATGGCCTCATGGAGAACCTTGCTGATGTAGTAGACAGGTTTCTGCTGACTGTCTTCCCCCACCCGCACGAGGACAGCACTAACGGCCTCATCAGAGACCGACAAGTATAGATACAACACTTCTCCCTCCATTGGTTTAGCCAAGAGCGGAGGGTTCTTCAGATAGTCCTTCAGGGCTTCGAAGGCCGATCAACACTCGTCGGTCCACTGGAAACGGTCCAACCGACGCAAGGTCTTGAAGAATGGTAAAGACTTCTTAGCCGACAGGGAGATAAAATGGCTGAGAGAGGCAATGCGGCCCATGAGTTCTTGCACTTGCTTTTTACTAGTCGGGTGCGCCATGTCCATAATAGCCTTAATTTTCTCAAGGTTGACCTCAATACCCCTTTGAGTGACCAGGAAACCAAGAAACTTCCCGGAGGTCATCCCAAATATGCACTTGGCAGGATTTAACTTCATCCGATGACGTCTTAGCGCGTCAAAGGATTCCTGCAAGTCCCTGATATGGTCGGCCTTGCAGAGGTTCTTAACAATCATATCATCAACATAGGCCTCCATATTCCTTCCGAGTTGTCCTTCAAAGACTCGGTTGATCAGCCGTTGGAAAGTGGCACCCACATTTTTCAGGCCGAAAGGCATCATCCTGTAATAATACAGCCCTCTGTCTGTGACAAAGGCCGTCTTCTCCTCGTCTTCGAGGTGCATCCTGATCTGGTTGTACCCAGAGAAGGCGTCCATAAAACTCAAGAGCTGGTGGCCAGCCGTAGCATCCACCAGCTGATCGATTTTCAGCAGGAGAAAGCTATCCTTCGAACAAGCCTTGTTGAGGTCCGTGTAATTCACACAGATCCTCCACTTTCCGCTGGCCTTCTTCACCATGACGACATTGGCCAGCCACTCTGGGTAATGGGACTCCCTGATGAAGCCGACATCAAAGAGCTTCTTCACTTCTTCTTCGATGGCCTTCTGCCTTTCGGTGGCGAAGCTCCTCTTCTTCTGTCGGACGGGTCTGTACGTTGGGTCCACCCTAAGCTGATGAGTGATGACGTCTGACGGAATGCCTGGTATGTCTGAAGCCGATCAAGCGAAGACATCAGCATTGCTTCTCAAGAAACCAACCAGCTCCTGTCTGGTCTCTTCATTCAGTGTGCTCCCGATTTGGAGGACTTTAGTAGGGTCGTCTTCCTTAAGGGGAACAAACACAATCTTCTCAACAGGCTGGCCGTGGTCATCGGCTTCGTCCCTGGGGCCAAGTTGTTCAAGTGTGGGGTGCCCCATCCAACTGCTAGTCATCTATGGCCAGACATTGTCTAGCCATCCTGCAGTCTCCCCTCATTTCTCCGACCCCGTTACGTGTCGGGAACTTTGCCAGCAAATGGTAAGTGGATACGATGGCTCGGAACCTGTTGAGAGCCGGTCGGCCTAAGATGGCGTTGCACGTCGAGGTCGTACAGAAGACCACGAAATTGATGGGGAAAGTTCGCTGGTAAGGCTCTGTCCCGAGGGTCACGGGTAAAGTGATCTCTCCTTCTACCCCAACAGAGTTTCCCCCAAAGCCAATGAGTGGCATCAAGGATTCCTGTAGCCTTGATCTACACAAGTTTTTTCAGACAAAGGCGTTGTACAGCAAAACTTCTGCACAGCTTCCATTATCAATGAGGACACGCTTTATATCATAGTTGGCAATAATTGCCGACACAACTACAAGGTCATCTCCTGGAAGACGAGGCTCCAAGAGGTCTTCGTCAGAGAAACCGATTACACCAGAACCCCTAGGCCTCTTTACGATGTTTTGGTCCCCTTCGCGCCCCCAGTCGGATCGCCGATGCAGCTTGCCAACGCCCCCATCTGTCGAACAATGGTTGGGGAGCTCAGCCTCCTCCGGAGGGTCTCTGACGGTTGAGGCCTCGGCCTGATCCGGGCAGGGTCGAACATACTTGCACAGGTACCCTCTTCTAATGAGGGCTTCGATGGCGTCCTTCAGTTGGAGGCACTCTTTGGTATCGTGCCCATGGTCCCTATGGAATCGGCAATACTTGTTCTTATTTCTGGCGGCAGGAGTGCCCCTCATCGGCCGAGGCCTTTGAAAGTAAGCCTCATTCTCAATCTCCATGAGGATTTTCTCCCTCGGAAAGGAGAGGGGCGCATAGGTCTCAAACCTTTTGAAGAAGTCCCTCGGCTTCAGGCTTCGGCACCGAGTGGGTCGGCTGTCGTCACCGGAAGGTCGGACTATAGGGGCTTTATCGCTCCGCTTCTTGGGGGATGACCTTCCCTCAGCCTGGCATCGACTCGCCGACTGCTCCTCTGCCAGGGCGTACTTGTGGGCCCTAACCAACAGCTCAGTATAATCCGTTGGGAACTTCTTGTCCAGGGAAAATGTGAGCCTGGACGAGCGGAGCCCTCTCTTGAAGGCCGACATCGCTACCGCCTCATTCAAGTCTAGGACTTCCATGGCCGTTGAATTGAAGCGGGCCATATAGTCCCGGAGGGTCTCCCCCTCCTTCTGGAGTATGAGGAAGAGGCAGTCGGTGTTCTTCGGGATCCGACTGCATGTCCTGAAATAAGAAAGAAAAAGGTTCTCAAGTTGAGAAAAAGATCGGATCGTACCTGGTCGGATGGCCGTAAACCACATCCGGGCGGCCTTCTTCAAGGTTGCTGGAAAGGCAATGCAATGAAAGGCGTCAGAGGCGCCCTGTATCATCATGTGGGCCTTATAGATGCCCAGATGATCCAGTGGGTCGGTGGTACCGTCATAGGGATCCACCTGAGGAATTTTAAAGTGCCGGGAGAAGGGCTCCCCCAAGATCTCAGCGGATAAAGGTGGGCGGGTGTTGTACGCCTGCCCTCCTTCGACCTTCTACCGTTCAATGATTTCAGCCATGCGCTCTTCCATGCGCATGATTTTGCTGCCATAGTCATGCGGATCCTCAGCAGGGCGCTGACCGTCAAGGAGGGCGGAGTCAGCGAAAGAGGGGGAAGCCGACCTCGCCCTCTTCCCGCCAGCGCGAGCCCCCAAGGACCTTCGGGGCTCTGGAGCAGCGTGGGAAGGAGGTGGGGGCACCTCCGGCTGCTGACTCCCCCCGGCGGCCGGCTGATAATTGACGTAAGACGTCGCAGGTGGCTGCCGCCGGTCGTCGGCCGCTTCCTGAAAATGCTGGACCACTGAGGTAAGCGTCTCGATGCGGTTCACCAGCATCTGGAATTGCTGCAGCCCCAGAGTAATGGTGGGCTCAACGGCAGCGCTGTGTCATCTTCCTTGCGAGGCGTTTCAGACTTGTGATGAGAATGTCCTCCTCTAGCGGAGATACTTCGTGTTCTTCTCCTTGCCATTGCTAGATTTCCTTAGTCAATCTCTCCTTTTATAGTAGAGAGCGAAACGAAGATTTATCCCCCTTCCTCTAGCGGCAATCTGTTGCCACGCCTCCACCTCGACCGGGCTTAGTTGGCTGCGCTGGAGAGCTCCTCTACCAATCAACCTGCACAATGTCCCCTAGGCGCCGAAGGTGCCCTAGCGGGGGACACTCCGATGCTTAAGTTAGCAGAGGATTTGGAGCAACAGAATGGAAAAGACTAAGAGAGAGAGCGTGGAGAGGGAAGAGAGCACTTAGCCTTGAGCGGAGGTCCCCCGGGCACCTTTTATGAGCGTGAATGCTACCAAATTCCATTAGGGGACAGGCTGAAAAGCCCCGATTTGCCCCTGGGAGAATCAGAGTGGTGGCTATATGACACGAAGGTGTGGCCATGTCGTAGAGTCCGTTACAACAGAATTCCGGTACCAGCTGGAAAGGAGCTTCTGGAGCTTTCGAACGGTTCCGAGAAGGATCACGGGTCGGTCGGACTCAGCTGGAGACTATCGTCCAGCCGACAGAGAGTACTCGCTAAGAGATCAGAAGAAGTCGACCGATGGATGTGAAAGGAGGCTCCTGGAATTCCCCAAGTGGAGACGGGCCGGTCGGACTTGGCGGGAATGGGTCGTCCGGCTGACCGGGGGTCCGTCAGGAGCTCCGAGGAAGCCGAATGATGCGTTGTAGGGAAGGGGCCTCCGAAGACTCCAAGAGACCCTTAGAGGGGGTAAGCCGTACCTTGGCTAGAGAGGGTCGCCTTCAGGTTGATCGGCCTTCTGGGTCGGCCTCCAAGTCAGTCGGCCTATTGGGCCCTCGGTGGGGGAATCAGTCAGGATCCCCGCGAGAGCCGATCGGTGAGATCTCGAAGGAAGTGGGTCGTCCGGTCCTCTCCTCCCATGGGTCAGCCGGTCGGACTCCTTAGCCAGCCCGACCCAGGATCGGCTGGATGGGTACAATAGCACCCAAACAAGATCTCTACACACCCAATACTTACCTAAGAAAAATAACCTTTTCCAATCTTAAATTACAACCTGACATAACCTAAATAATGCAGCTCTACCAGCCCAATGCAACCCTAGCTTTTAGCTTAAGATGTGGTTGGGTTTGTTCGGCCGGTTGGAGAAATCCCAGCCAGAAGTCAAGTTGCATACAATTATGGTTGGGAGATACAAAGGTTTGCAAAATGGATTGCCCTAAACACAGCGCTATCTACCAGAGACGTGGTCCAAGCAATACATGCCATCCTCATATTTAAGTGGAGTTCAATGAACTTGATTCCTGAAGTAAATCGACATTCTTTTTTTATATTGAATGCACATATTTATTGAGTGATGGATGCATTTTTTTTATGTTAAATGCCTAGAGTATATCCATAGCAGCAGGAAAAGAGACTCAGAAAATTTCTAAAATATGTCATTTCTGAAAGAAATAAAGCAGCGTATAACAATTTTAAATGCAAAAAGACAAACTAAACAGATAGCAGAAAGAATAAATGGAGCAACAAATTTGCACTGCTAATAAAGAAAACTAGGCAAAGGTTATCATCTTTAAGTAAATTGAGCAACAGAAAATTTTAGACCCATAACATAAGCAAACTTTTAAGGTTATACCAACCGAATAATATAATCTTCAGTACTTCCAAACTCTCTCTTGTCTTCTTCATCCTCAACTACTTCGTCCTCACTATCACTGCAAATCAAAGCTTCACCACAACTTTGATCATAATAAATTCTCCTACGGCCAACAACGGACTGGTCCTCTGCCATTCTTTGATTTCTGAATGAAGTGTTCTAACAATTTCAGTAACTCTAGCAATAGTCAAACAAACAAATGGACCAGTCACCAAATTTAAGTTTCACAATATTACAAATACATATTAACCAGTTAGTTGGTCACTAATGGGGATTTGGCAAATAAAAATGGGAACTTAGTCAAATAATCAGCCAGAGAAAGCCATTTAATGTCCAAAAACATGAGGAAAAAGAAGTTGAATATCAAAATAAAACCTCATGCATACATACTAGTTCATTATATTTACTAATAATGATAGGTTGCTTCAATATTGCAATATTTAGAATGCCTAAGTCAAGAAGCGTAATTGATCACATTAAATAGTTCTATAATATACATGATTAAGTATTACGAAATCAGACATAAGCATACTCCAAACCTTAAATATTATTTCTGCTAATATATTTAACAATTTTCAATGATTAGCAGATAGACAAATACACACATATATTTCTCTCAAAAAAAAAAAAAAACATACAAACACGCATGCATTATATATATATATATATATATATATATATATATATATATAGAGAGAGAGAGAGAGAGAGAGAGAGAGAGAGAAAGAGTCAGAGAGAGCTGACATAGTATCCCTCAATAAGAAACAAAGCCTCAATACTATCAATGCAACATCAATGACTATAGATATAAATTAAAAATCTACAATATTTTAAAAATAATTTATGACACTTAAATTTCCCTGAAACCAAATATTAAAACCTCTATGGATCTCCTTCTCAAGTGTTTCAATTGGATAATTTTAACAACACAAAACAATGTTCTGATTTAATTTATGGTTTAGGAACACCCAAAACAATTGAGTTTTGGTTACATACATCTTTAGATATCTAAATCAAGACTATTGGTATAGATTCAGGCCTCCAAAGTATTTAAGCATGTGGGACCCTTGTAGATAAGCAGGTCAAGGACCCAATTAACAACTTTGTGGCTAATAGCTTTGGGAGAGATCCTTGTAGTTATAAATATAATTAGTGCTGACCTAGCCCATATGGCTAGGAGACATTGTAGCACAAGAACTCTTAGGGCTGACCACAAACCAGCCATGCTGCTTGTGATTGAATCCTTCCTCCACCAAAGATGTTAGGGCTTAAATGAGCAAGCATGTGAGGACCCACGCAGGCCTATGTTTAGTCCAACATTTGGTGTGTATTAAGAACTCTTGCAAGCTTGAGCAAGGCCAATGACCCCAATTATAATTTTGTGGCTAGCCACTTTGGATAAGGTCCTGGGTCCTTACAAATGATACCAAGTGAAGGCCCTTGCAAGAATTTATTTAGTCCCATATCAGGTGTGCATTGGGGACTTCTTGGGAACTTAAGCATGGCCAAGGATTCTAATTAAAAATGTGTCCAACCTCTTTAGGTGAGGTTCTTGGCTGTTAGAAATGATATTAGAGCCAACCCAATCAATGGTCCATGTGGCTAGGGGACACTATGGCATGAGCTTTTTGGAATTGACTTTGTTACTAGACCCCTAGTAAGGACACCATGTCTTAAATGAGGGTTGCAGACATGTATTTACTGTATTTAGTCCCACATCAGGTATGCATTAAGGAGGTCTTGGGTACTTAAGCATGCCAAAGGATCTTAATTAATAATATTCAGGATAGCATGCTCGATAGAGATGCCAGGTTGTCACAAAGTACACTAATAACTATTATAATCATCCACTTCGTGACTTCTTATGCATAAGAAAGCTACTTCAAAAACATTTTTTTTTGACTTGAATAATATTAAGTAATGCATATGATGTTCAACATTGTCAATCCTTCGATCAACTAAATTGCAAGCAATTGAGGCTTCAATCATTTTGGGAGATTACCAGGTGAAGATAAAATATGTATGCATAAAACATGACCATAATACAAAGAAGGCAGATTGAAAGTTTTACAAATAACACCCAAATTATCTAATATCCTACCCATATCCTTCAAACTTGAAAGGGATAAGCATATCTAGCAATTTACAGGACATTAATCACTTCCACAATAGCCCATGTGATCACAATCTAGCTATGTTACAAAAGTGAAAGGAAAAGAGAAGGGAAAAAAACTTGCCTTTTAAACTGATGGGAAGAAAAGGTAACAGTATTTAACTAAAACATCTGATAAAAATAACACCAAAGGCTTAATTTATGAGTTTAAACATGCTCAAACCCCAAACTATTTCCTTTCAACGAGACATGCACCTGGCTTTTCAGCATATTTTCCAGTACACACCTGTTGCTAACTTGCAAGTGCAAAAGGATTACATCACCAAGGAGAATCCTAGCAATTTCCCTCTTGTGCTCCATATGAAAATTATTTTTTCTGTATGGAGTTTGTTAAATGATTCTCAAGAATGAGTTATTGCCCATCAATAGTTCATTCTTAGAAATAAATATTTCCCAACTGCAAGCATTATGATGTGTCATAGGATCATACTTAATAGTGATAATTGCATGGTACACTTACGAAGATCAGGTTATAAGAATTAAAATATAAGCTGCTAATACAAAGCAAAAACATAAAGTAGAACCATTCAATTATTTTACCCTATCCAACACAAAAGTGAAAGCTTTGATAGGTTCAAAAATGAATCACATTTTTTTGGTTTCCAGAATTTTTTTTCTTGATTCTTATGTTAATCCCATACATACAACTAGCTTTGTTATATTACATATGTGTGTTATAATTAGTTGTCAAGAATAAATTTTTTTAGCATGCATTTTAAATAAAGTTTCCTAATTTAAGAAATTATCTAGTTTATTTACAACAGGATGTCAAAGCCATGATTTCAGAACAATTAGATTTCTTCCATCATGAATCATGTAGAGGGAAAACTAAAAGGACTAATCAATTTCTTAGTCAAAGACAAGGGCAAGAAAAGGAGTTTCATATCAACATAATTTTTGTGGATGACAACTATCAGTGTCAAATATCTACGTGTGGTACAACCCACATTGAGTTGTAAGTTGTACCCACCACCACATTTCTTTAGTCATTCCAAACATCTCAACATTGTCAATCTCATCTTGGATCACTACAACATCCACATAAACAACAAACAACATCTTTGAAAAACAGTGTAGCAGTGTAGGAGGCTCTTGCCACTGTGGGGTTTGGGTAGGGTTAGATGTAAATAGCCTTAACCCTGAATGCGGAGAGGCAATTTTTGTATTTCAAAACCGTGACACCAAGGTCATAATGGTGCAACATCATCATTGTCCTGGCAATCCAAGATTCTGGGAAAGGCAAACTAGGGACAAACCTAACTGCTGGCATTTTTTTGCACAAAAAAGCAGATCTAGGACTCAAACCCATGCCATTGCACCTGTCAGCCCAAGCCTTTTACCACTGAATCAAGCAATGGCCCCTTTTTATATCAATAAGATCACCAAAGTTAACCAAAAATTAGGAAGAAGCACAGTCATTAAGCAACTTGCATTCATGAAGCATTGGAAGAATATCCAATACCAATAAATGAACAACCTGAGAAATCATGTGAATTAGCATAGAGCCATCATAAACACATTTGTCCAGTCTACACTGTTGGATTTAGCATACACTGTGGCAAACATAAGCAAGTATTCATCAAGATGCAAGTATTGAATAAACACTAGTCAATTCGGAAGCAAGTAAGCATACTTGTATAGCATAGATGCAAATAAGCCATGACAATTTATGGGATAAATACTCAATTTTTTTATAGTTCCAGGTGTACCACCTGTCCAAGAAAATCCATGTAGTATATGGAGGTAATTTTGGCACTTCTGGAAGTTTGATCGGACGAACTGTACTCTTTCCTCCACAGTTGCTCCCTATAAGTACAATTGATGAGGCATATGAACTTTCTTCTTGACAACTACTGCTATCTTTTTCCCCTCCAGATAGTTCAAGACTACTTAGCATACAAAGTGCATCATCTTGCCTTTTCGTTAACAAATTTACATCTATGTTAGTATTGTTTGATGTTGTATCTCTCCTAAACTTTGATAAATTACAAAGATGTTGCATGATGCTACTGAGCTTCTGCTTGTTCTCTTCCATTCTTTCCTGAAAAAAAAAAAAATGAAATTAGCAATTCTGGAAAAAGTTTTTAAGCTCAAATCACCAACTGAAACAAGAGAATATTCAGCAATATTAATACTTCAACATTGGTAATAAACAAGAAGGCATGTTCACTTGGTTTACCTTAATGCATAGGTAACGATCAGTAACAACTTGTTTCTTCAAGGAATCAATAACTGACAAAACATCCGGAGAAGTATGATTTCCTTCTTTAATTCCAATGATCTGCATTTAATGAACAGAGAAGCAAAACATCAGTAAAAAATTACACAATGGAGGTTTTCTAGAAAGAAGGGAAAAGTTGCAAATCATATGAGGCATAAATAGACAAACAGTAAGTAAATTATCCATAGTGGTTGTCGAATCATCCCAAACCAACCAGTTCGGGGTGTACAAAACCAAACCAAACACCTAACTAGATGATTCAGCCAGTCAATTCAGAAAATAACTTTGTTATAAAAATCTCTTTGCCTTCTCCCTCTCTCCCAATTCTTCTTTGAGTTTTCTCCCTCTCTCGATCTCTCAATTCCTCTCTCCCCCACTCTCCCTCGCTCTCCTAATCTCTATATCTCTTGATTCCCCTCTCCCTCGCTCTCTTGATCTCTCAATTTCCCTCTCCCCCTCTCCCTCTCTCTCTCCCAATCTCTTAATCTCTCTCAATTACCCTCTCCCTCTCTCTCAATTATACTCTTCTGATCTTCCTTTTCTCTCACCCCTCTCTCAATGCTCGATCGCCAATGATGACTCTGTGACAACAAATAACTCCCCCAAAACAATGCCGGTTAGTATTAGGGTTCCATAGCAACAAGGTACACCCCCTCCCCCTCTCTCTCTCTCCCTCCCCCTCCTCTCCCCTCTCCTTATCCCTCCTCCTAGTTCCAGTACACCTCAGCTCAGTACAATACAAACCAATACCGTACCGAACTAGTCACCAATTGACTCATCCCCCAGTACTAGTTTGGCAAACCTTAATCAAAAGGGTTAAGTACCATACTTAGTCCAATGTTGGATTTGTCCCTAAATGGTATAGTGCTAGGATGCTACCCTCCTTCCCCCTCTTTCTCCTTCCCCAAATGGTATAGCACCAAGATCTTAGTCTCTAGCATCTTGGTATCATACCAATCCTATCAAGATGCAGCAAGAACAAACCAGATCTGCCCTCCTTTCTCCTTGCCCTTCCTCTCTCTTTCTCTTTTCCTTTATCTCCCCCTATTTCTTTATTTCCGACGGCACACACCCATTACTAAACCCGCATGAAAAGACCATGCCTTCCCCACCCCTTCCCTGTGCCAACATATTGTTCTTTTTCTCTACTTTTCTCTGAAAAACAAGCAACCTGATTGGGTCGCACCTAGTATTAGCTAAACCAACCATGGTACCAATTGATATTCGACTTTGTTACCCTACACCCATGCTAAGTGACATTTTCTTATCAAAATAGTATGGCACTTGTTGACCCTAGGATTGATTTTGATGATTACAAAATATTGATGCATGATTATGTTACTAATTATCCTTGTAAATATTGTTTTTGTAGAGTATCATAGGTTTAGAAGATGTTTGAAGAGGTTTGGAAGAAGTTTGGAGAAGTTTGAAAGCATTTGAAGAAGTTCAGCTCGAGCCGACTCATAGACCAAGAGCTAACTCCAGAATGGCAGAACTGTAATTATTCTGAAACTTCGAACCGACTCGACCCAGAAAAGCCGACTCGAGTGAAATGAGCCGACTCAGACAGAAACCTATTTTTTCTATACTGTGACATCGAGCTGACTCAAGATCTGCCAGCCGTTTCTGCCAGAATTCATTTTAACTTCGAGCCGACTCGAGCTCTGCACTTTCAAACAGTAACGGCTAGTTTTCTGTAACAAGCCTTTTCTTCTCCAACAGCCATAAACTGCTAGATTTCACTTTCCAAGACATTCCAACGGCCAAATTCACCAAGAAACACCTCAAAGAGTATAAAATAAAGATCCAAACTCAAGAGAAACAAGATTTTTTGAGGAATGGATTAGATTTGGAGTTAAAGAAAAAAAAGAGCTTCAAAGGAATATCTTTTAGGAAATCAAGTGAGCTTTATTTTTCACACTCAAAAGAGATTCAAGTCAATTTACTACAACTCTTGAGACATCTTTTGAAAAAGAGGAAGAGCTTTGAAGAGCACATCTTGAAACCTTAGAGCTACACTAATACGAGCTAAAGTGGCAACCATCTACTCTTTAGGAGTTTGTATTTTATGTTGCATTGTTTGCTTGTTTTACTTTTGTTTGGGTTTTTGGTTAGCCCGGTATAAAACCAAGTTTAGGTTCTTGGTAAGCCCGGTATAAAACCAAGAGTGGATTGGTGAGCCCGTGTAAAACCAAGTTTAGGTTCTTAGTGATCCCAGTATAAAACCAAGAGTGGGTTTTTGGTGAGCCCGTGTAAAACCAAGTGTGGGTTTGGATTGTGAACACGTGAGAACAATCCGGCTGTATTCCGTTGTAAATATAGTGAAAATCCCAAGTGGTGCTTGGGTAGTGGACGTAGGAGCTGTGGATTGCTCCGAACCACTATAAATTATGGTGTTTGTGATTGCTTTCATTGTATTTATTTACTTGCTTATGCATTGCATAATTAATCTATCATAACACCAACACTAAAAGATCTTCAAAGTGCACATACTTACATAAGTTTTTATTATCCCAATTCACCCCCCTCTTGGGAAGCCACCTGGGCAATAATTGGTATCAGAGCAGTGTCTCTAAATTATAATTAGAGTAAAGATTAATGGCTACCCACATGAGCACACATCTTATCGAATGGCAAAGTTCTACACAACCTCCACTTTTTATCGGCACGAACTATAGCTATTAGAAAGAATGCACGAAGATTTATATTCAAGCTATAAATTTCAAATTGTGAAAAATTATTTTAAGAAAACCTCCCACACACATGATAAATGTTGATGGCATAAACATTCCAAAACCGGAACTAGATTGGAATGTTTATGAAATGCAAATGGGAGAGTTGAATGCAAGAGCAATGAATCTCTTGTATTGTGCTTTAGATGCAAATGAGTTTAGCCGGATTTTCACTTGCACTTCCATAAAAGAAATTTGGAATAAACTTGAAATCACTCATGAAGATACAACACAAGTTAAAAACTCTAAGATCAATATGCTCATGCATGATTATGAAATGTTTAAAATGAAACCTCATGAATATATTTCTAAAATGTTTTTGAGGTTTACTAACATTACTAATAATTTGAAAAGTTTTGGTAGAATGTACTCTAATGCAGATATGGTTCAAAAGATTCTTCGATCTTTGCCAAGAATTTGGGATCCTAAAGTAACTGCAATTCAAGAGGCAAAGAATCTAAACAATCTACCATTAGAAGAGCTTCTTGGATCACTCATCACTCATTAACTCACAATGAAGCGGCGGAGTGAAGATGAAGAAAAGAAAAAGAAAACAATTACACTCAAGGTGGCTACTGAAGAAAATGAAGAAGAGTTCACAAGTTCATCATCCAAAGAAGAGCAAAATGAAGATAAATTAGCCCTGGTTATGAAAAAGTTTAGAAAATTTATGGGTAAGGGCAAATTCAGAAAAAAGAAGTATATGGTTAAAGGGGAGCCATACAAAGAGAAAGAAAAGAAAAAGAAGGTATTGGCAGCCACTTGGAGCGACAGCGAAGATTCAAGCTCAAGTGATAATATAAAGCAATCAAAAACTGCCAACACATGCTTTATGGTTCCACAAAATGAGGTAAATTCTGTACCTAACTCAAAATTTACATTTGATGAACTTAATGATGCTTTTTATAATTTATTTTCTGAATATAAAAAGTTGGGAACTAAGCATCAAATCTTAAAACTATCATATGATATGCTTCAAAATGAAAGAAATGATGCTTTGGAAAAATATCATATTTTGCAAATTGAATTAAATTTAATTTCTGAAAATTGCAAAACTCTTCAAAAAGAAAAGATTGAATATATTAAAAAGAAAGAAGTATTTCATGAAGAAAATCAAAGGTTGCAAAAAGAAAATGAGAAACTCAAGCTTTTAGTTGATAAATTGACTTTAAGTTTAGATAAGCTTGAGTTATTATTAAGCAATCAAAGATTTTCAAGTAATACAGCTGAAATTGATTGTAATTCAAATTCTAATTTTGTTGAAAGAAAGATTTCAGCTCAAAATAAATTTCAAAAATCTAATGTTGTTTATTTTTGTTGTAAAAGAGTTGGGCATAAAGCTTATCTTTTTAATTTCAAAAAAAAAAAGAAAAATGATGTAAAAAAAGGTTGGATTTCAAAAGGAACCACATGTACATACTCCAATCGACCCAAAAAGATTTGGATACCAAAAATATCCACTTAGCTATTTTGCAGGTTCGTCTTGCAGCCCATCATAAGAAAAAAAAATTGCAATGATAAAGTGGCTGTGCAAGGCATGAAGTAGGGTGGAAGAGCAAGTCTTCATCCTAAAGTTAGGACAAGTGGATGGTTTGTAGAAATAATGGCAAATGGAAGATTATTCATATTGGTATAATTTACTCAAACCCTTCCTTACTTTTTGATATATGTAATGCTAGTTATTTACTTGAAGCAATTTGCTATGTTTATTATATTTGATGCTTCAAAATAAGTTAAATGTTAACTATGCAAAAGTTACTAGTATTCTTGATTATGTGAAATTCATTAAATTTGACTTGAAACATTTTGAATGTTTGAGAGATGATCGATATTCAAGTCTTGTAGTAATGAACCATGAAATCAAGAGTTCTAGCTTACTCTAGCATAGATAATTTGAGATGTGCTAGCATACTTAATGTTTTAAATTGATCATGAGTATAGATTGATTTTGATGATTTTTATAAACTCATGACTTTAATTCTTCTATTGATATTTATTTATTTTTATTGATACCATGTTTTACATTACCCTCTTGCATGAATGCTTAGAATGAATGTGAAAGAGAGAGGAGTGTATGTGTTAGATAAAAGAAGAATTAAGAATCTTGATACCCCCAATAATTAGTATTTGTAACAATTGATAGCATAAAGAAAGGGGGAGAAAAAGAGAATTTATTGACAAGAATATGAAGGAAATAAAAACAAGGTAAAATTGTCTTAAAACATCCTAATATTATTGTGGTATCATAAAATCATTGATTAGTATCCCCTTAAAGAATGGTTAAGAATACTTTTTGTTGATGACAAAAAGGGGAAGAGATATAAGGTGTCATGAAAAAGAACATTTGAAAAGAGAGAAATTTTATTTTTGAAATATATTGATAAATTAAGGGGGAGCTTATTGCTTATATGATACTTGTTAATTTACTTGAAATACAATCTTTTATAGAGTTAATTTTGTGCTAAAATTCTTTTTCACGCCCAATGTTTTGTCATCATCAAAAACGGGAAGATTGTTGATCCTAGGATTGATTTTGATGATTACAAAACATTGATGCATGATTATGTTACTAATTATCCTTGTAAAAAGTGTTTTTGTAGAGTATCATAGGTTTAAAGATGTTTGAAGTGGTTTGGAAGAAGTTTGGAGAAGTTTGAAAGCATTTGAAGAAATTCAGCTCGAGCCGACTCATGGATGAAGAGCTGACTCCAAAATGGCAGAACTGTAATTATTCTGAAACTTCAAGCCAACTCGACCCAGAAGAGCCAACTTGAGTGAAATGAGCCGACTCGGACAGAAACCTATTTTTTCTGTACTGTGACATCAAGTTGACTCAAGATCTGCCAACCGTTTCTGCCAAAATTCATTTTGACTTCGAGCCGACTCAAGCTCTACACTTTCAAACAGTAACGGCTAGTTTTCTGTAACAAGCTAGTTGATCTAATTTTTAAGTCCCGCAATGTAGATCTAGTTCAAAATAAGGATTAGAATCTTCATGGCAAGGAAACCATCACTGCTATGGCAAGTTAACCTTCAAATGATCAGATCTAATGAAGCTTAGAAAGAGTTTTCCTACCAACAATGATGGCTAATTATTTAGTGAAAGAAGGAGCTCTCATCACTCAAGGATTGAGGTATAGAAGTCAAGATTGGCACTCTCTACTTTGAGACTCGCCTTGGCCTTGATCCATGGCATGGAGACCTTCATCCTTGACCTAGGAACCTGAGAGAACTTGCAAAGAAATTTGGGATTAGACATGAAAGAAGAATTGGAGTTGGAATGGAAACAAAGAAAAAAAAGGAAGAAGAAGAAAGTGGCCGGCGGCTTGGGACTTGGAGCTTGATCATAGATCCATCAATAGGCATCCCATCCTTTACTCCTTGCAAAAGCACTCTTCACTCTCAAACTCAAACTTAGAAAACTCTCATTCTCTTCTTGGATAAGGATCTACACACTCAAGCTAGCTAGGAAAGCTTTCACTCCAAACAAGAACTCAAGAAAACTAGAATACAAGGAAATAATCCTTTCATTAATTCAAATCATAGCATAGAATGGATACAATGAGAGCCTAGGGGCCCTATTTATAAGCTCCAATGCTAGGAATTTTGTCCAAGGGTGGAGAAGAGGAGATAAGGATGGCTTAGTTGGATCCAACAATTTTTAGGTAAGTGGTTTTAAATAAAAACAAATTATTGGTAGAATATTACAACCACTTGATATGTGGCATTCTAGAAGGTCTTCATGTGGTTGTCAAATGCTGATGTGCAGGCTTAGGTGTCATTAGAGGTGGCGCCCCACATGTCACTTGTTGGAAGGTATCTTTATGTTCCCCATAAAAGTCTTGATGTAGTGTAATTTCTTCTCCCCCAAGATTTCTAGATGAGATGCCCCCCCATGTAAAAATTTTGGCTTCAAGTCTTGGCTTGAATTGGGCTTTGAAGAGCTGGCTTTCCATCATACTTTGAGCTTGAGTCGACTCATGAAAAATTGTCTTCTTCCATATGTTGACTCATGAGTATGCTTCAAGAAAATTTGGAACTTGTTTCATGGCTCAAGATTTTATTAACTATAGCTGCAAAAACAAAGTTAGTTAATCAAATATATATTATTATTATTGATGTCCCCATCATTGTCTCCATAATTTTAAATGTCCAATCAATCAATAATTTCAAGCATTGAATCAAGGTGTCACCGCTAAGGCGGTAACACGGTTGGTAGAGGCCTTGCCTCACTACCAACAAGTCGCGGGTTCAAGGCATGATCTCACGGGTGACTCGATTAAATCCAGGAATTTTCCTGGAGCCTACGACAATTGATGTGAGTGAGAGGTCAGGATCTCCCCCTTTATCCCCGTTCTACTAGCTGACATCTTAGTGGTGTCAGGTTGATGCACTCACCATTAGGTGGGAAAAGACTGCGAAAATCTGAGCATCTCGAATTGAACATTATATGGTGGGATGGGGGGCCTACAGGTATAGCTATAACGGGATTTATCCCCCCTATCCCTTTTCGTTTACCAAAAAAAAATCAAGGTGTCAATAGATTCACTGTCAAGGCACTACCCTTTCTAAGAGGACCAAGACGTGCAAACTACAATCTAAGCATGGATATGGACACAAGATATAGATACAATATGATATAGATAAACTCATATAGCAACTCTTGGAAAAATAAGATGTGATTCAACAAGCATATGGCTAAATAAATATATATTTTTGTACTATGGTCAAAAGGACATCTAATAAACACAATTGGTTCGTCATAAAACACCATATAACAATACCTATCACAAATTATAAGATAATTCATAAAAATATGGTTTCTACCCCATATAATAAGCCAATGGCATAGTACCACATCTCATACAATCATGTCCACCATCAAAATGTTAACATGAATCGAAAAAGAAAAGTATCCTTCTCATCCAACAACAAGATACCGACAAATTATTTAAAAGAAACATGAGTCTAAAAAAAATTAAAAATAAAGGGCATCAAAATTCAAGAATCCAACAAAAGAATTAAGTAATTAATAAAAAATAAATTAAAAAAAATAGAAAGCTAGCAATACAAGAAAATTCTATTGTTCAAAACAAATGCAAAAACATGAATAACATGAATGCAATACAAAAAATTCAACATTAATAAAAACATTTGTAGATAGAACATAAAACATTATTTAATCCCAAAGTATAGAGTATTTTTTTGGAGAGGAGGATTTTAGGGTTCCCTAAATCCTCCAAGACTTTGCCATGACCTCTTCTAGTTATTTGATACCAAGAATAAGAATCAAACAACCCAAGTAAAAAAAAAAAGAATCTCTATTAATCTTAGATGAATAAGGGGGAAGCACAAAAAAAAACAAAGATTTGGAGAAAGAATGAAGAGTAAAGAAAGAAATTAGAAAAAAAATAATTACCTTGTTTGCTAGGAGCCATTGCTCTCCCACCGGTGTCCTACCACCGATGTCCTATTACTGGTGATCAACAATAATCAGTGGTTCAATCCCCTTCCCCACCCTGCCTCTCCCCTCTTCTATAAAAAACAAGGCACACACCATGGGAGAGCATGGGAGGCCATCAAGCCATCGTATTGTTGCTTTTAAGTTATTGGACTTAGATGCAAATTTGGGTTCAAAACCCAAGCCCTATAACCCTTGCTTAAATAAGAACCATCCAAGAAATGTACAAGAAATATCCAAGCATATCCATGAAGTATTAAATTCACAAAATAAGTATTAAAATATTCAAGATACTTTGTTTGCTTATCAAACATATTTGGGCTATATCTAACCCGCATCTATATCTGATATGCACCAGATACTGCCACAGGCCCACAGCATCCATTTAAGAGTATCCCATGCTTCCTAGGCTACAATACACATTCTTGCTATCTCAATGACAAATTCTGGTGCAATAACAAAAAGAAAAAGAAAAGTCATCTCTTATTGCAACTAAAAGCAAACATGGAATAAATTGCTGATAAAGGACCTTAAACACTAACTCTCAGCATAGAATCAGCTCATTAAAGAAATGAACAACAAATATAAACATAAGTAACAAATTAAATAGATTAATCAGCCACATAAATCATATGATGTCATGTTTCTGTTTATAGCAATGCCCTTTTTTTGAAATGCATGTCCTATGTGCCTTCTACCTTGAATGTATTTAAGCTTTGTCAATTGCATAAATTAGTATGATGGCTCATATGAATGGTTGAAAACTTGGATAAATATGAGCGTTTAAACTAGTTTCATCCAAGGTTTGCCAAACTAGTACCATGATCTGTACCAATCAACTACCGATATAGTACAGTATTGTGTTATGCTAGAGTGTACTAAAATAGGGAGAGGGAGGGGAAGAAGGGGGTGCACATGCGCGCAAGAGAGAGAGGGGAGAGGGGGAGAGGGAAGAGAGATAGATGAGGACTCAACATGGATGACTGACGAGGGCCGTGACAAGGATGACCAACAAGGTCTTCGACAGGGACATAGAGAGGGGGAGAGGAAAGGAGGGATTTCAACCCTACCCCAAGCAGAGCGAGAGAAAGAGAGGGAGAGACATGTTGACAATAGCTGGCATTGAAGAGCCTAGAGTGAGCAAAATTTGATGACATCGGTACCATCAAAGACAACATCCAAAGGGCAAGTAAACAAGAGAGAGCCTCAAAGAAACTTGAACCATCGAACAAGTAGGGTGGGAGGGATTTTATATATGAACCAACCAAAGCAGCTAAACCATCTTAGATTAACATCGCTACAGTTTGACATAGACCAAACCACTTAACAAGAATAAATTTGATGATTATTGGTTCCATCTCAAGCATTTGTTCCATTTTAGCAATGAAGAAAGTCTAACATGAGAATAAATCAAAACAAATAAAGCTAATTTCATGTTTAGAATGCCGAAAAAACATGACCAATGATTTCATGTTGTTCTTTTCAAGTTTTTGCACATATATCCCTATAAATTTGTCGTATTTAACAATAAAAACAAATAAGTTTCCATGTTCTTTTCAAGTTTTTGCACATATATCCCTATAAATTTGTCATATTTAACTATAAAAACTAATAAGTTTTCATGTTGTTCTTTTCAAATTTTTGCACATATATCCCCATAAATTTGTCGTGTTTAACCATAAAAACAAATAGCAAAACTTAGACACCTCAACTTTGAGCAAGTTTTACTTAGCATGCCTCGAATTTAAAAATTTTCAAAGTGGTCCTTCAAATTATTTTAGTGTTTCAATGTGGTTCCACAGTCCATTTTCATTTAACTAGGCTCACAAAATTCCATCATGCGATGATCATGTGAAACTTTTATGACCAAAATACCTTTGTGAGGAGTGGTTTAGATAAGGACAGCAACAGGGTTGGAGAGAAGGGATGAGAACAATGGCAAGGTTTAAGGAGGAGGAGGTGCTGGAGGAAGTGGTGAGAGTGGGCGGGTTCAAATGGGACCAAGTTAGAGAGGAAGAATGGAGAGAAAGGTGAAGAGGGCAACAGGGTTTATAGAGGAGGAGGTGGTGGTGGTAGGAGTGAGAAGGAATGAGAAGAGAAGAAGAGTATTTTTTGATAAATAAGCCATTGTGGTAAGGGCAAAATTATCTTTTATCATGACTTCTTAACAATGTTGAATACCTAATGGGGCTTGGAACCATATTGAACTCTTAACTTTAGGGATCATTTTGAAACTTTTTAAACTAAAGGATACCAAGTGAAACTAACCCCAAGATTTTTAAGTAATTTTCCCTTACTAATATTTGCATATGAATCCCCACCATATAAATTTATTAGAATATATATCCTTGCACTTAAAATTTAGACTACCCTCATAAAAGCAAGCTATTTACTAAAAAATGACCTAAAAACCCTTCTTGCAACAATATCCTCCAACATTTCTACATAGTACAATGAAATTGTAGGGAAATATATTTTGCAAAAGTAACCCCCCCCCCCAAGTCTTCCCCAACTGCTATGTGGCTTTAAAATAGCAACAAAAATGAGCCACAAATAATAACCATCCAGATTCATTATCATGTCTAAATCTATCCAGATATGGATACAATTCTAAGCATTCATCTTGTATCCATATCCATCAAAGAAAAGCAAATATGAACATGAATAGACAACTATCCAGTCCATATCCGATATAGTATTTATCAACTATAAAGGAAAACAAGTGACAATATCAACATGTCTTTGACTTAATTTACTTTTCAATATTTTTATTTGGTAGTTTATGAGTCTAGCCATCCATTTTATATCAGCATTTGTATCTCAATTTTCAACATCCAATTTGCATCCAATCCATTTAAAACAAATATAGATATGGATTTTAGCATCTAATTAATATCCATATCATTATCCATATTTATAAAATAAAAGTAGATATGGATATGGCTATACTAATATCTCATCTATATATGATCCATTCTCAAACTTATTCTAAAGGTTTTTCCAAAAGTACCACTAGAAATAATATTACATTATATTGCATTGCATTTTTAATATATAATGATGGTATAATTAATAATAATGTATTTTAATATATAACCAAGGATTCAGGTCCTGACGGGACATCCCACGGGATACTAGGATGGGGTATTATCCCACGTGTCGGGACAGGATATCCCACTAGCATCCCAGTGTTCCAATCGGGATACCTTGGGACATCCCCTGTCCCGAGTGTCGAGACGGGACGGGACGCCGACGCGTCCCGTTCCAGGAAAAAACCGAGACAGCCCTATCCCACAGGATTTAAAACCTTGTATATAACTATGGTATAATTAATAATAATGTTAATATAATTACAGTATTTATGACTCATATTTTAATATTCATATATAGTTAAAAACTATATCAACTTACTATTGTAAAATGCTATTACATAATATTATAATATAATTGTAGATAAATTATTTTTTATGATATGTTATGTTATAATATTCTAATAATTCTAGAATTTGCATTTTGACAATATATTCTAAACTTATTATAATGTTAGTATATCATATATGCTATAATATATGTAATTTCACTCAAAAGAGATGTCATAACATACATAACATTACAATAATAATATCACAAATATTATTATATATTTATCTACTATGATTATATATACTAATTTTAGAGGTGAATATGCCAAAGGAAATTTTGCAAGTATATATGCAAACAAACTTTTTTGCTATTTCATAATTCTAATTTTTTGTCATGGTCACATGCATATCCAAGTCATGGTGAGATCTTTGAATTTGTTAGGTCAGTAGAAAAAAAATATGCTCGAGTATAATTTAGTATGCCTTGAATACGTGTATGTGATTGTGATACAAATTACCTTTTCTGTCTCATTGTTGAATTGTCTAAACAAATTTGTTGTAGTGGAAATGTGGACTGTTTAATGCTTCTTGAGAGATTCTGCTTCAAAATGAGGTATTATGTCTTTCTACATAATCAAAAATGTGTAATTTGCAGCTATGTTAAAAAGGGTTTTGACGGACTTATAATGGCAATTGGCAAGGAGGTACATCAAATGAACATTATTGTTCCCAAATAAAACCTCTCCCAACAAGTTGAGAAGGTTTTGACTTTTCTATTTGCATCTTTCCCTCTTGAAGACCTATTTCATTGGGTTTTTTTTCCATCAGATCAATTAATGAGGGTCCAAAGCCTGAACAAAGTTTTCTTTATCAAATTCATTTGTGATTTCAAAACACCACAGCTTAATTTTCTCACATTTATTTCCCTCATCACTTCTTGATACATCACAAGATTAACATCCAGAGCTTGATAATGTACACCTCTTTCAAGTGGATCAAAAATTGTGGTGCCAAACACATTGATTGATCACATCAATGTAGTGTTGAATCAATATATCTATCAGTAGTTAAGAATTTTCTGGAACAATCTCCCCAAAACCAAAATTATTTCCACTTGCATTAAAGATAAGCATACTGCCCTCCAAAAATTTTTGCTTAGTAAGTTACAAAGAAACCTTGATCTACAATAAAACAATAATATCCATTGGTTTGCTTAGGACACCTACTCAGAGGAAACACAATCTAGGACTCTGGTCCATTACTTGGCATCCCTCTCCAAAAAGCTTTCTCTTGAGAGAGGTCTAGGGTCCAAACCCTGGTGGTGGCATTCCCACCGTATTTCATAGAAAAAGAAAAAGAAAGGATAACACAATTTGATCTAAGACCCATAGTTAATGGGACTTTTTTTCTGCAGATATGTAATCACCCCCATACTAATGAGTGTTGTAAACTAGGCTTTCATTAGTCCAAAACTCACAAGGTGTCAAATTAATAAATTCAGCCAAATTAGCATTATATGTATCATAATCTAAAGCACATACCCAGAATGGAATGAAATCTTTGTGATTCATCATAGATCAAATAATATCAAACAATATCTGGTTTCACATATTGAAAGCACCAATCTCTCAAGGATTCTGAAGTGTAACCCAATAGGAAAAATTATGATCAAAATATCTTTTGTTACACTTGCACCAATGGCACAATATAGTAACAAATTATGCCATTGCATGACTTGCCTGTCATACACTCCTAGCAAAGAAGATAAATTCCAGATGTATTGGTCTACAATGCAATGCTAATTATATATGGTAAATTCTAAATTATTTTAGTACATAAATTAGTTAACAATTGCAAAAAGTTGAGTAAGCATCTGCTTGGCAAGCAGCTCTTGCTTTAGGTTCAATTTTGAAAAAAAGTAAAGGACCTCTACATTCTACAATGTCACGAAGCATTTTCATAATGTCAATTGTTTATCTCTATCTCAACCCAAAGTTTTTCCTCATGTGAAGTATTTTCTATACATGGTAGGTGCTCTGATGCTATAAACAGGAAGAGCTTCTAGTGAAAGGAAGTTAGATGCTTAGGCTAATGGATCAGGTTTAAAAATAGTTTGGACATTTTCCTATTTTGGAATTAATTACGATTGGAAATTCCAAGGGCCAAAACTTAAAAATGGGCTATCAAGTTAAGCTAACTTAGTATGATTTTATGAAGCCCAAAACATATTTTTGATGTGTTAGGTGCATAGATGGCTTCTTAAAACAAAGTTGTCAAGGATTAGAAGGCTAAAATGGAATTAGGAACATAAATATCCTTCTTGTCTTCTTTAATTTCAAGCTTAATTTAATGGGTATGATTAATTTAGTTATATAAATATATTAGATTAGGTCATGAATATCCTTCTTGTCTTCTTTAATTTCAAGCTTGATTTAACGGGTATGATTAATTTAGTTATATAAATATATTAGATTAGGTCATGTACTGTTGTTTTCTTACACTTTGAATCCCAATGTCTTGTACATGTAAGTAAGCTTGGGAGAAAATATAATGAAATTCCAATTCCCTCCCTTCTCTTTTCTTCTGTTTAAGAAAGTTATGATTTGTCCTCAAGTCCAAGACTCGATCTCATCTAGATCCTTTACTTTTGCATAATACTTGTATCAAATTCATTTTTTCAGCAAACTAATTCAGGTTTGAAAATAACAAAAATTAGATATGGGGCTTTTCTTGTGGATTTAATGTTCCAAACTTGATCTACATCATAAAATCCTATCATTCAAAAATAAGCCATAATATCCTAAAAAAAGTCTCTAGGGCCCCATTTGACGTAGCTTTTGGAGGGCAAAAAAAAAAAACACTTTTTGGAGGGCTAAAAGCTCTTTTAGATAATTTTTAGGTGTTCGGTAGAAATTTTGAAGCAACTTTCAACCTCGTTTAAAAGCTGAAAAGGTTTACAAAGAAAAAGCATCAATTTGGAGCTTTTGGGTGAAAACTCTACTTTAGATGCATCAGGAAGCTTTTTTTAGACAAAAAACCTGAGATCAGGTCTAGGCAGCAATTTTTTTAAAAAAATATAAATAATTTATAAATTTACAATACTTTATAATAATTTTTGATAGTACAATATAATATAATAACCATGTAAAATTATATAATATTATATTATAATAATATTATATTATTGTCATCATTATTATATTATAGTAATCATATTGTAATAATATAATACTGTTATGCTATAAGAATATTACAATATAATATTTTATGATATACTAACATAATAATATCATATTATTATATTATTATAATTATTATATAATATTGTAAAATATAATATTTTATAATAATTTAAAATTTTATATGTATCATATTATTTAGATTGAATATCAATAAAATAATTTATAATTTAAGAATCCTTTTTAATAACAATTTTTGATAATACAGATAGCTAGACAATTAAAAGCACCATGTAGTATACTTTATTATCATTTTCTTATACTAAAAGCACTTTCTCAAGTTCATTACCAAATAGGATTAAAGCACCATAGCATCTTGGAAAATATAGTTTCCAAATAAGAAGTGGCTTTTTATTAAAAGCTCTACTAGCAAAATCTCTACCATCCAAAACTCTGCAGACAAAAGGTTAACTGCCTACAATAATGCCAAATAGTGCCCCCAGGGTCTTACAGGTTGCAATATGCAAGCTTTCAAGGATGCCTACATGGAAGAAGAGGAAAAAATACAAAAAGAGGAGAAAGAAGTAGACGAAGGGGAGGGGAACAACCAAAAGGTTAATGAAGGAAATAGTGGGAGAATGTGGAGTAGATGAAGAAATGGGATGGGGAATTTTATAAAAAAAAAAAAATAGGGGGGGCGGGGGGTGTAAAAGAGTATCGAACTAACATTGGTTGCTTACAGATTTCTGCTACCCATAGTCCTGGTGCCCTTGTTAACCATTCTTTGTCAGCACCCAACATCCTCTACAATCCTTGCTCCTCCTTGGTTCCTCTCTCTACTCTCATTTTAGATTTGCAGACAACGGGTTAAATATGAAGCGATTTTCAAAACTATCAAATCTGCACATTCCTACCCAAGTTGCAAATGCAGGTAGTTTGGGCAATTAGTGTTCATTCTGGCTCTATGTCTGGACCACCTAAGCCCCATCGGGGGGGGGGGGGGCGGGCGGGGACGCCAATAGGCTACATATACACCTGTAGCTGCATAGAGTACCACAGTAGTGCTTAATCAAGAATATGCAAATCGCTTTTCTCCAACGAGAAGGGATAAAAAATCCTAGTTACTGCATGCCATTCAGCATTTTCAGGACTAGACCTAAGAGGCTTCTAGTAGGTAGTTGTGAAATGTGATTGTTAATGGTAATCAGTTCACCTATCAAAATCTATTCTCATCAGACTATTCGAATGAGCTTTTATTTTAAGGTGTTAAACAACAGCCAATCATATCATGTTTAACAATCATAAGCAGATGGAAATCAGGCATGTGTCTGATCATGTTTTCACATAGGAATCTCATGGATGGAGAATAATGTAATGTTGCTTTCACATTTGTGGCAAATTCACTTGACACTGATTGCAAATTTATGTAAAGCAGCAGTAGATGATGGTCAAGCTAATGCATGGTTTTTCCTTCATCATGCAAAGAGAGCAACTCTCATGACTAGATCTTGCGAGAGAATGCAAAGTTTTTGAGTTTATTAAGTAGCAACCCTTTGCAAGTGTTATCAAGCCTTATGGTAATCATTAGCCCATGACTTTTAAAAAAATAATAATGATGAAGCCATAAAACAAGTTAACGTCGAAGCCAGCAAGAAGATTGAATTTAAGCTTCATGTAGACAAAACAAATGGCATAAATGGAGACAGTCCAGGTTTTTAATTTCTTTATATAATTTCTAATAAGAATTTGATGGTTGTAGAATTTTACCGATCACCTGTACATAGACAGGGGTAGGATTCCAAGATCATACCAAATCAGAAAAGTATATAACGTTTTGGTGCACTAAACTTTCCGTTCCGAGTACTTCAACTCTCTTCAGATTTTGGGGGAAAAAAATAACCTTGTCTTTCTCGGGGAACGTTATAAAGTCTTTGCCTAGGGATCGATACAGAGTAACGAATTTGCATTTGCATCACACGACAACGTTACTGGAAAGATATCGCGCTTAAGAAATGATCTGGTAGTCCCAGTACAGTGGATCGAGCCTGCTTTTGGGAAACCAAAATCCCCAGCTGCTGAAATAAGAGCACCCTGCGACAATGTGGTTGCCATCACGACGAAAACCATCAAAGGAAAAATCGCATGACGCATCCACATTGCAGTAAAAATCCAATCTCTTGGCAAATCCCGGGTTTGGAGAGCGGGGAAAATCAAGAAATCGAAAATACAGGCACCAGAAATCACACAAAGGGTAGAGAAAGGGGAAAAGCTTCGAGGGGGAGGAGTGGGAGAAAGCGGAGAACCTGAAGACCGGCGGAGGGCATGGATTTGCTGGCGGAAGCCGAAGACGAGGCCTTGGACGCCATGGCCCCGATCTCTCTCTCCCTCCCTCCCTCCCTCCCTCTCGGAGAAACCCTAGCAATAATGGCCTGCCTCGAGACCTGGAATGGGTGGAGGCCGCCGCCTCCGTGACATCCGAAAGAGAGAAAGGAGGAACTAAGATGAGCGAGGTGAGGAGAGAGAGGTGGGCGTTGAAACGTTATCAGGCGAGAGGGGCGACCAGAAATAGAATGAACTCCCTCCTCTAAATTTTGATTTTGAAATCGTGTCCGAAGGAATAAAGAGGGGTTGCCTGCCCGTCCTCGTCACTTCAAATGCCTTGGCCTCCTGGAATGGGAGGAGTTGGGGGGTTGCCTAAGTAGCACCAGAAGTAGTACGTTAGGTTACCCGTACCCGTCAGCAATGGGTGGATCCGTCCGCGGATCCAGAGAAGGTTGCGGCCTAAATTGGAAAAGCATGTACGAGGCGGTCAGGATCATCGGGCTCCACTCCAGCGTCCCTACCAAATTTCTTCGACTCCGACGAAAGGGCAGCCGTCTATTATTACTGCGGATGGTCCATTTGGTAATAACGAATACACGCATGTTACCCTGTTAGACTGGGGTCCGAATTGTTCACGAGCGGAACGTGGCCAAATGCGAGAGATGGGACCGTTTCAACGGCCTTCCATCCGGGCTCTCTCTCTCTCTCTCTCTCTCTCTCTCTCTCTCTCTCTCTCTCTCTCTATATATATATATATATATATATATATATATCGGAAAAACGTTAAATATTGTATCAATTGCAGGCTCAAGTTGATGGGTAATTCTTTGTTCAAAACACCGGTGAAAAAAAGAATACAATTCTCCATCTGATTAGACCATGTAGATGTAATCAAGAAGACTATACAAGTTTCCGAAGCTACAAGCATTTAATATAATTTAACTTTTATTTTTTAAAAATTTTCAAGATAAAAATATTTTTTATTTTTTAAAATCTTTAATAATAAAAATGTCCTTCATTATATGGTTTTTATGATTTTTCAAAGAAAAATTATGAGATATTTTTATCTTTTCATAAATATTTAAAGGCATATTCATCTACAAGTAAAAAATTTAGTTGAAAATCTATATTTTTTTATAAATATTTTTCAAATTATGTTTAGATAGAAAAATTAATTTATTCATATTTTTTTATATACGGAAAAGTAGCTTCAAAATTTGTTAATTCATATTCTTTTACATTATTATTTTCTTATGTAAATTATTAAAATTTATTCATATTTTCAATAATAAATGGTAGTGAACAAATAAGTTATTAGACATTAAATGAATGAGATATTGAAAAAAAGAATAAGGACATTTTGGTAATAAAATTTAATATTTACTTTAATGGTTGATGGAAAAAAAAATTAGCCACTCCCAAATAGTTATGATATTTTTTTTATTTTATGGGTAAATACTTCATAAAGAAAGTAACTTGCTCATCTTGAAAAATTGTAAGAACATGAATAAGTTGGTCAATAAAAAAGTTGACCAACTTTTTCATAATATTTACCTAAAAAAATAGACTAGGACATTTTCATTATTGAAAATTTTATTCAACTTTTTTATTTAAATTTTTTAATGATAAAAATATCTCTTCTGTTATATAATTTTTATAACTTTCTGAACAAAAATTATGACATTCAAAGGTCAAATTATGATATCTCGGAATATGATATCTTTATCTTTTCAAGAAGAGAGAGGGATATTTTTGTTATTGAAAATTTTATTAATTTTTAAATGATGCAAATGATATTCCTCTTATGTAGTTCTTATAACTTTATAAAGGAAAAATATGTCATCCTTGGACCGAATATCTTTATCTTTGCAAAAAAATATAAAAATATTTATGTCATTGAAAAATTTATGCAGCCTTTTCATCTAAAAATTTTAATGATAAAAATACCCTCCCTTTCTATGGTTTGTACGACATCATAAAGGAAAATTATAAAATCTTGTAGCTAAATTATGACTTTCTAGAAATATATAGTAAAAACTACATAAAAGGAAATGCATTTTCATCGTTTAAATTTTAAAATCATAATTTTGTTTAAAATTATAATATTTTTATATCAAATTATGACATCCTATATCAAATTATAACTTCTATAACAGGATGTCATAATTTTATTTAAAATTGTAATATCATGTACAAAATTATAATTCCTGTAATTCCTATAATATAGGATTGAAATTATGATATCATGCATTGCAGGAATTATATGATGACATAATTTTACTAAATAAAGACATTTTCTGTCAGATTATTATTTATTATTTCACATAAAATCAAAAAATTATAAAAATATTTTTGTCATAAATTTTTTTGATGATAAAAAAGAAAAAGCATAATTTATGAAGTAAATTGTACTTTTTCTTCGTCATAGGCGGTGGACAGAGAATTTCTTCCAAGTCAATTTGATTCCATTTATAGACAAGTCGGTCTTGTTTCATTTGGGCATGGCCTGGCAGAACCATGGATTTGGGATTTGAATTTGAAAATTTATCTTAGAATACTTAAATACGATATTAGAGTATTTAGGTGTATATTTGTTTGAATGTACAGGCTTCTGTGCATGGGGGTATGCATGCGCATGCATAGCCAGTAGCAAAACAAGCACATCTAATTTTTTTAACAAATTAATACAATATATTAAAAATTAAAAATTATAATATCTGAAATTAAATAGATATTAAATATTTTTGAGAAAACATGTCAACTATATGGGATTTTAATTTACCACTTCTAAATTTCTAAAGAATTATACAATTGCATTTTCCACGAAGAAAAATTTTTACAAGTACAAAAATTTAGATATAGAAAAATCAAAAATTATGATATAATATTTAATAATCATAAATATCACAGAATTTTTATATTACTTATATGTTTAAATAATTATTTTCTTTCTCTCATGACAATCAATAAATTTCACGTGAGGCATGATTTTCTAAACACCTATAATAGATAATGTTATTGTTTTATGTCAAGAATTTCAAAACTCCCATCCTCATTGCCTGCACGAGAGCACGGAGTGCCCGAGCATCCTACACTCCGCATGCCATTTCACAAGCACTCCACATGCAAGCACCTATTCGATAGTTTTTTAATTTACTCAAATGATCATTTTTTATTTTGTTTTAATACTTATCGAAGGGTATTTTAGAATTTTTGTTGGAATTTTGAACCTATAAATAAGCCTCTATTCTAGTCATTTAATCCTATTTAAAAAATCCAAAAAAATTTCTTTTCCACACTCTCAAAATATCTCAAAACTCTTTCGTTCCTTCAATTTCTTAATTTTTTATATTTTGAATTGAATACGAGTATGATCGGCATCCATTCAAGATTGTGCCACCAACAATCATTAGAGTATTGGTTTCCAAGTTATACTTTTGAGGAGAGTGAGAGGTCCAGTTGTTCTTCACATAAAAAGGAGATCAAATCTCTTTTAGGACAGTAGTTTTACCACCTCCCATGTCAGGAATCTAAACCTCTATTTGTTTCCTATATTTTATTTTATTACACCAAGATATTCCGTTACACATACTATAAAATTAATTTTTAAATATTTTCAAAATTTATAAAATCATATATATGTATATTTCATATAAAATATTTAACAATCTAAAAAAGTTTTGTAAATATTTTGTAATGCCTATATACAAATATATTGATATAATTATTTATACTTAATTATAATTTATCTATCTTGCATATTTTATATTTATATATATAATAAAAAAATTATAATTATATTTTTTTGGTTATCTATAGCATCATGTCTATTATTTTTGTATTATACAAAATTAATTGAAGATCCCCACTAAACTTGTATTGTAGCATATAAATTAATTTTTAAAAGATTATATAAACAAATTAATCAAAGCTTTTAGGATTTAAAGATAAATAACTTAAATAAAAATTTTAATAAATCATGGGTCCGATCACTTTGATAATAATTTTAATAAAACTTTATTTTTAAAAAAAATAAATTAGGAGATATTTTTAGAAACATATACAAAAAATAAAACATAAATAAAAAATATTAAAAATAAAAAAAATAAATTATTTAAATACATTTTTAATAAAAGTATTTTTATTTTCTAGATCTTCTTCTTTGAATATAACTTGCACCTAATGGCAATCCTTGAGAATGATATTATTAGTCTAAAACTAGAAAAGTTTGATAGATCTTATTTTAGGAGGTAGCAAAGCTAAATAAAGTTTTGGCTAACCATTTTAGGACTTTAGTCAGTGATCGACCAGTCTATCAATTCCTTTAATTCAACCATACCAATTATCTTGGAAGAGGATTACCTGTGAAAAGATTGAATCCTTAATACTTTTTTCGATTCACTCCATGACATTTATCTATTAGCTAAGAGTGCAAAAAAATTATGGGATATCCTAGAATCTAAGTATGGCCTTGATGATGTTGAGATTGAACGATTTAACATTGTATCATTCCTTAGGTATAATATGGTAGAAAGCAAACTCATTAATGACTAGCTTCACCTATTTCAAAGTATCTTAGGAAACTTCAAATCAATGGAGATAAATTTTTTGAATGATTTAAAATCTCTAGCCTTCTAGATAAAATATCTCCTTTCTGGAATGGCTTTGTCAAAGGTCAGCTTCAAAAATAAGGAGAGCTGATCCTAGCCCAAGTTTTGAACTCAATTAGGATAAAAGACCAATATAGGTCTAAAATCCAACAAACTAGATTTTCAAGTATCCAAGTTAACCTAACCCAACAATACCAAATCTATAACAATGCCAAACTAAAATCAAAATCTAGATTTTAACCAAATCAATAATACTTGTCAAACTAACCTTATCACCTTAATCCAAATAAGTTTAAATCTAAGGGTAAAATCTTCAAAGCTAATAATATTAGACCCAGCAAACCTGCTTAAGGTTCAAGTAAAAGGTTTTGCTTTATATACGGAATGACAAATTATCTTGCAAGAGTCTGCTTTTATCAAAAAGTCTTTTTGTAAACTTTTTGATTCCTCCGAATTCCAAGCTTATATAGTTGAAGGTACAAAAGACTCCACCCCTAAAATTAATATTACTTATTTTAACCTTGATTGGTGGTTGGATTCAATAGCCAATATTCATATTTGTTTTGATCGTTCTTGATTCTCTACTTTTTAAGACTCAACCGAAGAAAGTATGATCCTAGAGAACAACATAGCCACTAGGATCATGGGACAAGGTCGAGTTAACTTAAAGATAACATCAAAAAAGTTCTTATCCTGATAGATGTGCTATATATTTTAGATCTTAGAAAGAACCTTGTTAGTGGGTCTCAACTGGTTCAGAGGGGATATAAAATTATTCTTAATTATAATAAAGTTATAATAATTAAGAATGATGCCTTCATATAAAAAGGATATATAAGTAAAAATTTATTCAAATTGAATGTAATATTTTTTTTATTAATAAAGCTAAGAATCAAATTTATTTTATGAATGAATCTAAATAAAGTATGTGGCATAATAGGTTGCATCATGTACACTTAAAAAAAATTACACATATGATAGAGTTGAAATTAATTTCAAAATCAAACTTAGATACATCTAAGTATGAAATATGTGTTAAATCTAAACAACCAAGAAAACCATTCAAATCAGTTAAAAGAAATTATTTAATCTTAGAGTTATACATAGTGATGTATGTGACTTCACCAAGACTGCAACCTATTATGGCAATAAGTATATAATAACTTTTATATATGATTTTTTTAGATACTGCTATTATTATCTAATTAAATCTAAAAATAAAACCTTCAATAAGTTTAAAATTTATAAGAACAAAGTAGAAAATCAACAAGAAAAGAGATAAAAAATTTTAGATCTGATAGAGAAGGGGAAGATACCTCGAATGAATTCTCCTAGTTTTGTCAAGAATATGATATAATTCATCAAGTAACTTCTCCTTACTCTTCACAATCTAACGATGCAGTTGAGCATAAAATTAGTATCTTCATGAACATGATAAATAATATGCTTATTATTTATGGCTTACCTAAGAACTTATAAGGGGATGCTCGTTCTATCTTCTTGCTCATCCCAAATAGGATGTTTATTAATGATAGTGGCAAGACTCCTTATAAGCTTTGAAAAAAGAGGACTCCTAACCTAAAGGATGCCTAACCAAGGTTGATATTCCTAAATCCAAAAATAAAAAAATCAGGATTTAAGACTATAGATGCTATATTTATAGTCCATGCCCAAAATAGCAATGTCAATAGATTCCTAATAATAAAATCAAAGATTAGTGATATAGTAGACAGTACAATCTTAGAAGCTATAGATGTCTCTTTTTTTTAGAATATTATTTTTTTATGACTAGAATTTTTAGATTCCTATAATATAAACCATCTTCCTTTAGAGCTATAGAACTAGAACTAGAAACCGAACCTGAATTAAGAAAAAGAAAAAGAAAAAGAATTAAAAAGATTTTGAAGAAGACTTCTTTATATTTTAAGCAAAGGGTGAACTTTCTATGTATAATGAGGCGATGTCATCATCATAATCATTATATTAGAAGGAAGCCATAGGTAGTAAAATTCAACCAATCATAAAAAATAAAACTTGGATTTTAACTAATTTACCTCCAAAAAATAAACATATAGGAACAAAATGATTTTTTAAAAAGAAATTAAGGCCAAATTGAATAATAGAAAGATATAAAGTTTGGTTAGTTAGTAAAAGTATTTAACCAAAATATATATATATTACTTTGACATATACTCCTGTAGCTAAGATAACTATTCTAAGAACTTTAGTAGCTTTAGCCTCAATTCATAAATTAATAATCCATCAAATGAATGTAAAAATCACATTCTAGAATTATAAGAAAAAAATTATATAAATCAATCTTAAGGATTTGAAGTAAAAAGATAAGAACATGAAGTATGTAGACCAATTAAATCATTTTATAATTTTAAAAAATAACTTTAAAATAAATGAATATGATAAATATCTATATTATAAAAGATAGGATATTGACTTTATAATATTATGTTTGTATGTAGATGATATATTATTATTCGAAATATCAATGAAAGTAATTCAAGAAACTAAAAATTATTTATCAAATAATTTTGATATGAAAAATTTAGAAGAAGCTGATGTAATTTTATGAATAAAGGTTAAAAAAATAGATAGTGAAATAGTAATAAGCCATCACATTTAATAGAAAATACTTAAAAAATTTGAATATTTTGATTTAAATCATATCTCTATCCCTTATGATCATAGTTCTCACTTAATTAAAAATTTAGAATAATCTATTAATCAATTAGAACATTACCAGATGATAGGATTCTTATTAGATATTTCAAATTGAATCCATCTAAATATAGCTTATGTAATAGGCAGACTAAGTAGGGATAATAGTAATCCTAGTAAAGAATATTAAAAAGTTCTAGAAAGAATCTTTAGGTATTTTAAAGGAAACTTAGATTACTCTCTAGTATACTCAGGTTATCTAGAAGTACTTAAAGGTTATAGCGATGCTAATTGGATAACAGATAACTTAAATGTTAAGTCCACCATTAGATATCTCTTATTGCTAGGAGGAGCTGCAATATCTTGGAACTCTTGTAAACAAACAATAATTACTAGAAGTATACTAGAGTCTGAATTAACTACTCTTGATACTCAATGTATTAAAGCATAGTGGCTAAAAGATTTAATAAATGATATAAAAATTCTTTCATAAAAAAATTTTATTTTTTTAAAAAATTATGATTACAAAGCTCTAATTGATCTATTAAATTGACAGACAACTGATAAAAAGATGAATAATCGTATTCTGATAAGATATAAAGCTGTAAAAAATAAAATGAAAGAAGTGATATCATTTTAATTTATAAGATTAAAAATAACTTGACATATCTTTTGATTAAAGATCTTTTAAAGGTTGTCGTATTCGAGACATCAAGGAGGATAAGGTTTAAGCCTATATATTAGTCACTAGAGTATATCCCTACTATCATGGTAATCTTATGGTTAAGGTTCAAAGAAAAATAATTTCTAAGATAATGTCTAGAGTATCGGTTTGGAGTTTGTCTCCATTCTGTTCCTATGGTGTTGTGCTCTATTATGATAATTTGAGCATAACCTTTAATAAATCCAAGATTGTAAGTTTAACGAGATACGATTTCGTTGCATGTACTCTTGGATGATCTATCTTATTAAGAGTAGTCGTGATGCTGCAATTATGAGATCAGAGTGAATCCCTAGTAACTTTTATAAAAATCAAGGTAAGTGCATGGCCTAGATAGTGTTACCCATTATTATGATTAGTTTATCTTCATACTGTATATATTTTATACTAAATACAAGTTCAAACATAGAAGGTACTTGCATTAAGTACAGTAAAGACCAAAAAAAATATTATTTAAATTATTTATTAATTTTAAATATTTTATCATAAGTTTTAAAACTTATAGAGGATTATTATCGTTTTGTATCGAGTTTCAAAATTCCCATCCCCATTGCCCGTGCGAGCGCGCACGGAGTGCGCGAGAATTCTGCGTTCCGCGCGACCATTCCACGAGCACTCCATGCATAGATACCTGTTCAATAGTTTTTTTAATTTATTCAAATGGTCATTTTTTAATTTTATTTTAATACTATTTGGAGGGTGTTTTGAAAATTTTGTTAGAATTTTGAACCTATAAATAGACCTCTGCTTAGCCATTCCATCCATCCAAAAAATCTAAATTTTTTTTCCACACTTTCAAAATCTCTCAAAGCTATCTCATTCTTCTAATTTATAGATTTTTAATATTTTAGATTAAAGATGAGTATGATCGGTATCTGTTCGAGATCATGCCATCGATAGGTATTGGAGCATTGTGATGGGGACATCAGGTCAATCCTAGTTCACTATGGGTCCCTGAGTTTGAGTCCCTTAGCCATTATTCAAATTTTATCTCTGAATTCAATAATCTGGCTGTGTTAGCCGTTTGAGTCATATATTTGGGCCTTAAGTTTTGTTTTCATGCCTTGTTACACTTGAGTCTTATATTTAGAGTCAACTCACACAATTAGGATTTATGAGTCACATTTTGGGATATGTTCGGTTCAGTTGAGCTTAGTTGTTCAGTCAGCTCATATTGAGCCAATTTTGAGTCCTATGAATCTTGTAAGTTTTATGTTGAGTCAATTCCAGTTAAGTTGAAGTGAGTCCTGTAATAAGTTGAGCATTTCAACTAATCCAACTAAGTCCTGTAGGTCCAGTACAAGTTTGTCTGTGTCAAGTACCAGTTTCATACAAGAGGAGGATCACCAAAGTAGAAGATCTTCAAGTCCAAAGGCCATGGTGCCCCAGGTTTTCACAAATCCACTTCTTAGTGGCGCCCCAGGCCCAAGTCCAAGTCCCTGGCATCCTCATTCCATCATGCCATGATCCCCTCGGGCCTATTCTTACCTTTGGCGCCCCTCCAAGCCCAGTCCAACAAGGTTGGTGCCCAAGTCCAAGCCTAACAGGGAGTGAAAAAGTCAAAGCAACCCAAGAAAATTTCATCCCAGCCCAAGCCCATAAGGAGCCTTTGACCAAGTTAAAGAAGGAGAGAAGACCAATTCTAACAAGGAGATCTTATTTTATTTCTACTCAAATTGTGTACTCCTAGTTCTAAGCAACTTTGTAATCCTTCTCCCTATCAAATTTTATACTCCAATCCTAACTAGGAGAGGGCATAGGAACATATAAAAATACCCCACCCATTCACCCTCTTGTAACTACTGATTAATGATCAATTATTATGAATGAATTTCTCTTGAGTTTTTCGTAAAATTCTGAGTGAATTTCTATGTGATTAAGGGTATCTGTGTGATCCCTCAGGATTTTTGTGTGATCCCTGTGCTCTACCTCCAAGCCGCCAGCCTTCTTCATCCCTTGGCCGCCTTCCTCAAACCTCTTCCACTTCTTCTTCTTTCGATGATCTAACCATTTTCTTTCTTATTTTTTAACCTGTGAATGGTGATTTGTAGGTCTCTCAGAGTTCACGATTCCAAGGATTCCATCTGACAAGCTTTCGGGCCACTAGATTGAAAGCAGCAAATCCGTAGGGTCGACAGCTTTATTTTTCAAGCCGCATCCGAGAGCGTAGAGCGAACTCTTCATGAATCCATCAACAAATCTCTACCAAGTACATCCCCTAGACTCCTCTGGTAGCGGTATTGCATAAGAGCTAGTCCTAACCAGGGTTTCTTAGCCTTGGTAGTCATGTTTCTTTACTTTTAGGGTTTATTTTTTCATGCCTGTGATTCGGATTTTCTATAGAATTTTTTACTTAATATCTTGGCTTGAAATTTAGGATACAACCCCTAACTTAATACCTAATATATAAAAAATAATTGGCATGCATGAATAGTCCCGCATCATTTGGTATCAAAGCATGTTTAGGGCTAGTTTTTGCATCCCATAATTCCTATACATAGTCTGTTATTTTTACTATTTCTACATGTAGGTGGATAAAAAAATTATGATTTTTATTTTTATGGATTCCTTGTAATTTATAGTATTTTTTAGAATTTTATCATGATTTATTTCAGTTTTTAAAATTTTTTCATGCCTATTTTCTTTTGCCCTAGAAAACTTCTGCATCCTGTCTCTGCATTAAGGGTCCGAGTTTCAGTTTATTTTATCATCTTAGGAATTTTATTTTTTATTGAAATTTACATAAAATACTCTATATTTAGTTCTTATAATTTTCATAATTTTTAATCATTTTTATAGAAAAAAAATATAAAAATTCTACATTTTAGAAACCCTAGCAGAAATCTTAAACTTCTGCACATAGTCTAAATACCCTAGGATTTGCATCATCATCCAAATTTTTCTCTTCATGAAATTTGGTAGGGATCATCTGCATTGTTCATCCTCTATCCTAAAATTTTTATGATTTTTTTTTGCACTAAAAACTAAACCAAATTATGCTTCCAAACAAATCCTAATTTTTGTTCTGCATACTTGATCAAACCAAATCTAATCAACTTTCAAATCCTACCGCACACAAGCCCTAATTTTGTTTGATAATTTAATCAACTTAAAATTAATTTGCCACCTCATAAAAAGATAAAAAAAATATTTTTTTTTTAATTTTCTGATTGTTATTAGTTATATTAGAGCTCATAGTGTGTTCATCATTTCATTCAATCAATTTTAAGGGCAATTTCCTCTCTCAGATCAGGGCAGGAGGTCATAACCTGTCCTGGGCCCAAAATAATCACCAGCATCAGAACCCAAGCCTTAACTAAAATCAATTAGCAACCTAATTACTCTAGTGAGCTTAGGGACACCAACAGGTCGGGTCCGAATTGTGTGGGCCAACTAGTGCACCTACTTCTACAGCTATTAATGAAAACTGGTGTCTAAGGCTAGAGGTCCGGAAGCAAACGCCCTGAGTAGACTGGTGGTTTTTAATTAAGACCCTATCACAGGCACGGGGAGCCTCCTACCACCCCACCTTTTATCTGGCTGGTGGAAGGATTAGCTATTGAGTTAAGTGTAAGTTGAGTTGACCCATTCAATTTTGGCTCTGGGTCTAGCAGGCTGTAGTCCATTTTCACTTTGTGTGCTTGACTGCATCCTACCACCTTGTTTGATTGATTGCATGACCACCAGGTCAGGAGTCCAGTATAACTAGTCTAAGTCCAAACCTAGTTCAACCATGGAACCTAATCTTGAAACTCTTCTAAAAGCCATGAATGAAAAGATGGTTGCCCAATTAACCACCTAGATTAACCAGTCCAACACCCAATCCCAAAACCAGTTTGCCCAGATGAACTTCAAGTTCGACCAATCCAATACCCAGATAAATCATAGACTTAACCAATTGATCCAATCGACTATCCAAACAACCCATAGGTTCGACCAGGTAGGAGACCAATTAGGAAACCTAGAGAAAACCTCTAAGCCTTATACCAGATATAAGCTTGAACCTAATCTTAGGATCCATGCTGAGTCGAATCCTAGGAGAACCTCATACTCTGACTCATACCAGGAGCCCAACCCTAGAAAACCCAATCACGATTTCATTGATCATGATAAGAGAGCCACAACTTATAGATCTGTGCCCAAAGCCTATGACTCTAGAACCTATGCACCCACCTTCTATGAGCCCAATAACTCAATATCCATAGAGCTGAACCCTTGTCCTATGAACCCCAGGAACCCATAATCCCTAGGTATCAGCCTAGTGCCAATCAGTTTTTTCCTAGTCAACCTGAATTCCATAAGATCAGTACCCCTAGGTATGAGCCTAGTATTAGTCCACTTCCTTTTAGTCAACCCACCCCTATCCCAGACACTAGTCAATTTTTTCTAAGTCAACCCCCTCTTACCACCCCATTGCTTCACCAGAATGACCTTGAAGTGGAGATATATGAAGCTGATGTGAGCTTAGTGGATGAGTATGAGGAAGAAGAAGAAGAGATACTTATAGAAGACCTAAAATTAGTTGACCTTGTAGATACCCAGGTAGAAGCCAACCTAGAATTAGCTGACTGACCATACCCAAACTGAAGCCAATCTAGAGTTAGCTGACCCTAACCACACCCAAACTGAACCTATAATGAAAGTACGGTTAGAGGAAGAGAACCCAGATACTACTGTTAGAATCTTATCTGAGGAGCAACTAGAAGAAAGCCAAATTATAGAACCCAGTCCTAAATTTCATGAACTAGAAGACTTTATTGAGGATTTGGCTTATCAGTACCCTCAAGATGAATCCCCTTCTATAGTCCTATTGAAGATCTCTTCCCTGAGATTAGTGACCCATTCTTCCATTATGAGACCCCGTAGATATACCTCAACCCCGTAAGGTCAACCTCATTAGTCTAGGATTTATCCCTGAAATCCCTTCTTGTATTTAAATTTTTTTGATTAACCCTGAACCATCTTCTTATTCCTTACCCTACCAGACTAACCTTGACTCCACCTCTTATTTTCTACCCTTTCCAGAAACTTCCAGCATTTCTATGATCATTAGATTGTATTTTATTGAGATTAGCATACTGCATACATTTATTGCGCATGTTAGGTTTGCATCTTACTTTCGGCATACCTTATGGCATTTACTAGAAGTTCATTGTAGATTTTCATATGCATGTCAAATAGGGTCAAACCTAGAGAGCCTAAATTCTGTTAGGTTTAGATCCGAAGAGTCCAATAAATTTTCTTCGATAGGAATGCTTAATCAAGTCTATTAAGTATTGGTTTTGAGTCCAATAAGTCTCCAGACCTAATTCATCTGTCCACACCTGCTTGACCTCTGTATAGCATTTGCATCAGGATATTAGCCAAAAGATTAATTTAAATAATGAAATATATAAAAACTGGCTAATTCCTGAAAGAAATCCAAGAAATTTAATGTAGAAAATTCTGTTATGGTTAAGAAGCTTCATGCTTGTAGAGTTAAACCATTTAGAGTGATAAAGAAAGTGGAACCCAATGCTTATGTGCTTAATCTAACCTTAGATTTAGGCATTAGCTCTACCTTTAATATCGCGAACTTGGTTGAGTATAGGAAACCGGCAGTGATTCCTAGTGAGATTTTTGGACTTCACCCATCCTTTAAGAGACAAACCTTATCTGAGTGTCCACTAAATTTGCCTAAGAGAGGAATATGGATCAAGCATATCCTGGATGATCAAGCTATCATGACCCGAGGCCATGGCTATCAATGCTATCTGGTTCGATGACATGGTCGACTAGAATCCAACGATTCGTGGATTACTCGAGAGGACCCATAGTGCCTCCACCCAGACTTACTGCCAGCACCAGACTAACCTATACTCGACAGGGTCGAGTTCCTCCCATCCTGGGAGAATTGATGGAGACATCAGGTCAACTCTAATTCATTATAGGTTCCTAAGTTTGAGTCCCTTAGCAGTGATTCAAATTTTATCTCTGAGTCTAATAATCTGGTTGTGTTAGTCGTTTGAGTCCTGTATTTGGGTCTTGAGTTTTGTTTTCAGGTCTTGTTACACTTGAGTCCTATATTTAGAGTTGACTCATACAATTAGGATTTATGAGTCACATTTTGGGATATGTTCGGTTCAGTTAAGCTTAGTTGTTCAATCAGCTCATGTTGAGCCAATTTTGAGTCCTATGAGTCTTGTAGGTTTTATGTTGAGTCTAGTCCAATTAAGTTGAAGTAAGTCTTGTAATAAGTTGAGCATTTCATCCAATCCAACTGAGTCCTGTAGATCCAGTACAAGTTTGTCTGTGTCAAGTACCAGTTTCATACAAGAGGAGGATCACCAAAGTAGAAGATCTTCAAGTCCAAAGGCCATGGCACCCCAGATTTTCACAAATCCACTTATAAGTGGCACCCCAGGCCCAAGTCTAAGTTCCTGGCATCCTCATTCCATCAGGCCATGACGCCCTCAGGCCTATTCTTACCTTTGGTGCCCTTCCAAGCCCAGTCCAACAAGGTTGGTGCCCAAGTCCAAGCCCAGCAGGGAGTAGAAAAGTCAAAGCAATCCAAGAGAATTTCATCCCAGCCCAGCCCATAAGGAGCCTTTGACCAAGTTAAAGAAAGAGAGAAAACCAATTCTAACAAGAATATCTTATTTTATTTCTACTCAAATTGTGTACTCTTAGTTCTAAGCAACTTTGTAATCCTTCTTCCTATCAAATTTTGTATTCCTATCATAACCAGGAGAGGGCATGGGAACATCTATAAACACCCCACCCCTCAACCCTCCTGTAACTAATGATCAATGATCAATTATTATGAATGAATTTCTCTTGAGTTTTTCTGAAAATTCTGAGTGAATTTTCGTGTGATTAAGGGTATCTGTGTGATCCCTGAGGATTTCTGTGTGATCCCTGTGCCCTGCCTCCAAGTCGCTAGCCTTCTTCATCCCTTGGCCGCCTTCCTCAAACCTCTTCCCTATCTTCTTCTTTCAGTGATCTAACCATTTTCTTTCTTGTTTTCTAACCTGTGAATGGTGATTTGCAGGTCCATCAGAGTTCATGAATCCAAGGATTCCATCTGACAAGCTTTCGAACCACTGGATTGAAAGCCGCAAATCCGCAGGGTCGACAACTTTATTTTTTAGGCTGCATCCGAGAGCGTAGAGCGAACTCTTCATGGATCTGTCTACAAATCTCTGCTAGGTACAGTCCCTAGACTCCTCTGGTAGCAATATTACAGAAGAGCTAGTCATAACCATGGCTTCTTAGCTTTGGCGGTCCTGTTTCTTCACTTTTAGGGTTTATTTCAGCATGCTTGTGATTCAGATTTTTTATAGAATTCTCTACTTAATATCCTGGCTTGAAATTCGGGATACAAACTTCTAACTTAATTTCTAATACACAAAAAATAATTGGCATGCATGAATAGTCCCGCATCACGTTGGCTTTTAGGTTGTATCTTGAAGGAAAGTGAAAGGTCTAATTGTTTTTCACACGAGAAGACCAAATCTTCTTTAAGATACTAGTTTTACCACCTCTAGGTCACGATTTTAAATATCTAGTTATTTTCTAAATTTTATTTTATCATACCAAGATATTCTATTATACACACCATGAAAATTAATTTTTAAATACTTTTAAAGTTTATAAAATCATATATATGTATATTTCATATAAAATATTTAATAGATAACATATCTCTTGTCGAAATATTTACCAGCCCGTTATGGTCATGATCAAGAAAACTCAATTTATCCATGTATACTTTTGGATATGCTCCTTTGGTAATCGTTCTTTATTTTTTAAAAATCAAAACTTAAGTATTTTTATAAAAATCCGTTATTCTTATAGATAACATTAGAATTTCTTGTAGCTTGCTTGACATAAATATATGCATATATATATATTTCATGTTTTCTTGAATATTAAAAAGTCATGAAACCAAGATGATCCATCAATTTCCACTTCACTTTGTGCCTATAATAAATAAAATTATATGAATATTTATAATTTTACTAATGTTATAAAGATCTTCATGGTCCATATAATTAGAAATGATATAAGAAAATTACCATAATTAATATAAATTATTTTGGCCACTATAAATAAAGTTTAATAATGCTCAAAAAATGAGATCCGTAATATTTGGAAGTTGAATCATATACCAAATTTTCAAAAATTATAACTTAGTTATATGGCATCTTATCAAGATGAATATTTTTTTAGGCAAATAACTTTTGGAGCTTTACAACATAGCACCACTTTATAAAAAATAAAATATAGCTAATGATTTGACACAAATGTTATCTTCTAGACTTTGAAATATGTCAGTCAAATCCAATATTTTTTTAATGAAAAATACTTTGATCAAGTCTATCTTCCAATCTAGAAAAAATTCAAGGGATGTCATAATATGAGGAGTCGTGATCTATTTAGAAAAGTTAATTTTGTTCAAACTAGAAGAAGAAATTGATCAGAATTACATAAAAATAAACTTTACTATCATAAATAGATGCTATATATTTTAATTTATAAGGATTAGTGAAAGAAACAAATATATTATCTTATTTTTGCTCTTTTTATTTATTTTTTATTTTTTTTGAAAAATTTAAGATACGTGGGTTAAGAAAATTATTCTTCCTTTCTAATCAAATCAACAAAGCAACAATGTGATTATTCTTGTGCCTAACATCAATATAGCATTCTTTAGCATTTTGCTTTATCTTTTTCTTACAAGTATTATAAGAATGATACTAGAAACCATCATTAAAAAAAAGAAGAAGAAGATATTCTTACAATAAAAAATGAGTGCACATTCTTTGTAAAGTGAAGCATAAAATGGAATTATTAGAAGGCAAGATATATACATGAATATACAGATCATAATTGAAGTTCTTAATGCAAGGAAGATATAATACATGCTTAAACTTTATTATCCTACCAAAATTCTCTGACAAGTTTGCCATCAAAGTTCTCTTTGTATTTTCTATCAAAATTGTAAGAGGTCCGATGTTTAGATTTTCATGGTATAATATAATTGATTTATCTTTATGTCATCTTTAAGTAACCAAAATCGGTGACAAAGATATGAAAATTGTTCACAACTATTGTCAACAAATTATATATTTGTCATCACAATTTTAGTAGCCATTTCTTATCTACTTTGTTTCCTTTATTTGTAGGGCAAACAAAACATTTGTGAAGAATGTAGACGAAAGGCAAGTTCCCAAAATATTTTTAATTAATCTTCCAGGCTATTAATGTATAAATAATAGATTTAAAAATATAAGTTTTGGTGCAATGATTAGATTGCTTTATATGGTCTATGCATCGTATCTTCAAAATATGGAGACAACTACTTTATATGCCCTGTAAAATTATATGCATCCAACCCTTCCCACCATGCAGTAGTGGGAATCTCACTAGCATGCTTTTTATAAATAATAAATTACTTGAGAAAAAATCATCATCACATATTTTTAACAAGAGTGAAGTCGCTACAATAATAATTTATATATAAACCAGTTCAACCATACCCATACATCAAAATACATAAACCAACATTACATAATAATCATTCAATAAAAATATATACTATAACTTACTTATAAGCATCTATAAGTACCATGTCAGGTTAAAAGGCAACACGCTTATTTTGAATTTTGATAAACATTACTTTTCAGAACAAAGTCTACCACATGTGAATATCAAGAGAGGGTAAGTTTCCACATATTAAAATGTAACAACTTGTTGGACATCATTTTTATTTTTTCCTTTCTATTCCTAAAAGTTCTTGAAAATTATGTTTAGTACTATTATTTTTTAAGTTCTGTTATTAAATTTATTTTTATTATTTTAAAAAATGAAAATAAAGATATTTTAAATATTTTTTGTTATGCTTTTTTTTTTTTTTGATAAGCCGGACAACCCATACTAAATCTGTCTAGTGTGAACACATCCAAAAAGATCAGAAAGAAGGATGTCCCGGAATTGAGCAGGGGATCTAGAGCTGTCAATGGGTCGGGTCCGGACCCGAGACCCGCGAGTCTGGACCCAACGAGTCCAGGTTTGGATCTCAATCTGGACCCGTTTACCCAGACTCGGACCCGGACCCGATTAATATATATCCAAACCCGACAGACCCGAGACCCGATTAAATAAAATATTATAATATATATATTTATTTATATATATATATGGGACGTTGGATCATAATCCAACGGTTAAAAATCGATCAAGCTTTTACTATAAAAACTTCCTTCAAATCGTGCCCTAGCCCTTTGGCCCTTTCTCCCTTCCAGTCGCCAGCGAATCCCCATTCCGCTCCGGCGCTCCACCTCCACGCCCACAGCCGATGCCCTCCACAATCGATGCCTCCCCCCCGACAGCCAACGCCGCCTACCCCCCCAACGGTCGACTGGCCGAGCCCTCTACGCTGCTGCTACGAGAGGACCGAGCCTCGACATCGGCGCTCCGCCTCCACGCCCACGGCCGATGCCTCCCTCAACGGTCGAGCCCTCCACGGTCGATGCCTCGCCGCCCGAGGGCCAACACCTCCCCCCCACGGCCGAGCCCTTTATGCTGCTGCTCCGAGCGGACTGAGCCTCGACATTGGCGCTCCGCCTCCACGCCCACGGTCGACGCTCCCTCGACGATCGAGCCCTCCATGGCCGACGCCTCCTCCCCGAGGGCCAATGCCTTCCCCCCGACGGCCGAGCCCTCTACGCTGCTGCTCCCTCCACTCTTACAAGCCCATGGGCCATGATGGTACCTTCCATTCGGGTCAGGGTTCGGGTCTGGATATCCGGGATCCATTCGGATCCAGGTCTGGTACTTTAAAATTGGACCCGTCGGGTATTCGGGTCCGGTAGCTAAAATCGGGTCTGAGTCTGGATATCTGGGTACCGACCCGAAGCCGACCCATTGACAGTTCCAAGGGGATCCCCCATATCCGTCCACAAAATATTTATAGACTGGTCATCCACAAACGAAGCGACCCGGTCAGCAGCGATACACATGATGGATCAAAAACCTTGTTTAGACCTGCAACAGAACAGCAATATCTCGAAGCAAGGGGTGCCTCACATCAGTCATGACAGCCTCCTGGATCTACGAGACAACCATGGCCAAGTCACCCTCAAGGATCAAATACTCCGATGAAAATCTCGTGGCATAGACAATCCCACCCACGCACCACGCAGCTCAATAATAGGGACAGTCGGGTCATGGAGATACCTCCCCTCGCATCCACAAGATGTGACCCATGGCCATGGATGACAAAGCTAGCACCATCCAGCTGCTCTTGATGCTCTCATCAAAATTAACCTTCAAAACATGTGGAGGAGGGGGCTCCCAAGATATGAAAACTTGATAGGCGCTCCAGGAGCAATGCAGGAATCCCAAGTCTTTGTGGTCATGAAGGTGGCAATCATCATCTCCTCAGCATCAATGTGGGCAACCTCATACACAACTCTGGGTGGATGGCTCCTAGAGTCAAAGATGAGGGCATTCTTTGGGAGCCAAATATGATAAGTAATATATGCCATAAGAATCCCAGAAACCTTGGTCATCTGATCAGTAGTAGAATGCCGCAAGAGATCCAAAAAGGTTTGAAACGAAATCTTATGTTGCATAGATAGGCTATCAAACCCAGCCAAATGCCAAACTTGAGAAGATCACGGGCAAAAAAAGAGAACATGGTCCAATGTCTCCCCGTCGTGGCCACATCCTGGACAGGTAGATGGAAGGTGCATCCCTCTATAATTAAGAAAGGATCTAGTAGGTAGGTGCCTCTAAGCCACTTTCTAAAGAAATAGCCAAACCCTTGGGTGAACATCCAACCTCTAGATCCAGGCAGTTCCAGAGTCGTATGAGCCTCCTCGTGATACAGGTGATGAAGATCGGACAAAATTGGTCCTGGAAGACAGGAAGATCTCCAGACCCTAACATTAGAGGTTGAGTGTAGGGGAAGCGCAATAGAGAGGACCTGGACACTAGGGGTGGAAATGGGTCGGCTCGGATCGGGTCATGAGTAACCCCGATCTGACCCGGTTCTTTGATCGGGTCCTAATATATGACCCGGATCCAACTCACTAGAAAATCGGGTCAGGTCGGGTCAGGTTCACTATTAAAACTTTCAACCCAACGGGTCATTTAGGTTGGATCGGGTCCATAAATAATCCGATTCTAGTCTAAAAAAAATTAGATCTAAATATGATCTAGATAAAATATAGATAACCATATTTCAATTATTACATAGCCAACTATTATAAACCATAAAATAGATAATAAATAATATTATTTTTAAAATAAATTAAGATATAAAAATAATTATAACTCTATTTTTATGTTAAAAATAAGTTTTATATAAATTTTAAATTATAATTTAAAGGTCCAAATATATATGATCCTAACAGTATTAGTATATTTAAGTCAGGTCGGGTCCAAATTCAGTAAACCTATACCCGAACTGGAAAATGAAATGGGTCTAATTTTAGGACCTAACTCGAATTCATGAATCTGTAAAAATGGGTTGGATCGGGTCTAAACGGATCGGGTCGGGTCAAGTCACCGGTCAACCTAACCTATTTGTAGCCTTATCGGACACTGAGAATATCATCGAAGATGTTGTTCACTCGCACTAGGTTCTATTAATTAGTAACAGGAAGAAACAAGTCAGATATGGAAATGGTGTCTGGGATATCCGTATTGATAAAATTAGGTTATCTGAACAATGAAAAATCAGCAATCCACGGGTCAGCATGAAGTTGACAGACCGACCATCATCCAAAATCTAAGTCATCTTAGAAAGCACATGAGGAGCCCTAGTAATCATCTCCCTCCACATAGTGGAGGCAATCCGACCAGGTCGAGGCTCCATCCTCGAGGACAAAGAGCCATATCTAGTTCTCATAATCATAATCCACATACTGTCCAGGCACAATAAAAATTTGGTAACATGTCTAGCTAACAAGGCCTCCCTCTTGATGATGAGGGACGGATACCAAGACCCCCCTCCACCACAGGCTAACATACCTCCCTCCAGCCAAGGAGATGAAGACCATGCCCAGCAGGTCTAGCATTCCAAAGAAAGGTTCTGATGTGTTGCTCCATTCTTGCTATCACAACTTTAGGTAAAATGGCATTAGAGATCATATAAATTGAAAGGGATTTGAGAACTGACCTAACCAATGTAATCCTGCCTGTTGGGTGGGCCAGCTCACACCTTCTTGGTTCGTCCAGATGGGAGGTCTCGGCCCATGGAATGTGGGTGCCACTGTTAAGGTGAGGCTGGTGCCACGTCAACGTCCCTTGGGTGGTGTTGCAGTGTTCATCCCCAGGCAAGAGCTGGCTCAGTGATAGTATGCTGGGTTGGTATTGCGGTGCTCGATGGGGGGGTCGGCTCGTGCGCCCCGGGGTTGCTGCGCCGCCTACTTTAAGAAAGATAAACTGCCACTTCTAAATAGGGACGTTCCTTTTGGATAGTTGGTTGGGACGTCGATCCTAGACTGCCAATGAGAGATAACGCTTTTCCATACCAACCATCCGCTCGCTCCTGGATAGCCTTCACAAGCTAAATACAATTAGCCCTCCTCAGTCTACCCCCAGTAATAGGAACACCCAAATAGTGCAACATTCCTCTGCTCTCTACAATCCCCAAGATGTGTCGCATCTGGCACCTGAGCTGGGTGGGTGTCTGCGGATTAAAGTGAACCACTGATTTTTGAAAATTGACACTCTGCCTAAAGGAGAAATAATAATCCTTCACAATCCTTCGATGTCCCGGTATAGAAAATGATGTCACTCTACCCAGAATAAAGCAATCATCTGCAAAAAAAAAGATGCGAGATCGACAGGGCTCCGGGAGCAGGGTGTAAGGATCAATCCCCCTCCCCCTCATAGCAACCCACAGAGCTCGGGACAGAGCATCAGCATAAATAAATAATAGGTATGGGGATAGAGGACAACCTTGCCGAAGACTAATATTGAAGTTAAAGAAATCTGTAGGTGTTCCATTGATAAGGATGGCAAAGGAGGGTCTCTCAACACAGGTTAAAACCCATGAAATCCATCATGGATGAAAGCCAAACTCCAGCATAGCCCTCTCAAAGAACCTCTAGTACATGCGATTATACACCCGCTCCATGTCCAGCTTAATAGCCATAAGACTGCGATGGATCGGGGCTCGACCGAGGTCATACATAAACTCCTAAGCAATCAAAATATTGTCAATGATGGTATGGCTACCGATAAAAGCATCCTGTTCCGGACTGATGAGATGTAGAAGGACAGGCTTCATTCTAATGACCATAAGCTTAGCACAAATTTTATGTAAGGTATTACAATGATTGATGGGTCTATAATGGCCTGGCTGGGAGGCATCATGATGCTTAGGGATTAAGGTCACAAATGTCCTTTTCCACAAGTCCGACATCTGTCTATGAATGAAGAAGTCCTGTATAGTTGCAACCATATTCCCATGGATAATGGACCAATAATGTCCGAAGAACATAGGAGGGAAGCCATTAGGACCGGGAGCCTTGTCCTTGGCCAAAGAATACAAAGCTCTCCGAACTTCAACCTCAGACACTGGCTTGATAAGTTACTGATTTTGCGGCTCAGAAACAGTCTCAGAAGGTGGTGGAATCATAAAGGAATCAGTGACCCCCACTGGTATAGTCCACCTTTGCCAGAAGAATTTAGTGATCTCCTCCATAATCTCATCATCGTCATCCAAACACATCCCTCTTGAGCTCTGTATCACCCGGATCTAGTTCCTCTGCCTTGGAACAATTGTAGCTTAGTGAAAAAACCTGGTATTCCTATCTCCCTCCATGAGCCACTGCACTTTGGACTTCTGTCTTCGCAAAACCTCTTGCTGACGAAGAAGAGAGTGATGGATGGTGAGCTGGCCCCAAAGATGAACAAGATCAACCTTTGACAAACCCCCATCCCTCTGCTTACGCTCCTGTACCTCCATGATGGATCTCTCCACCATCTCCAGATTGTGAAACATATTGCCAACCTCCACTCTGTTCCATGACAACAACCGTCTCCTGACCAAATCCATCCTGTGCAAGATCTGATATCTGGTATCCCCTCTGACAGGTATCCTCCACACTTCCCTAATAATCTTCCAAGAATGGGAGTAAGTTAGCCAAAATTTCTTAAATCTAAAAGGAGCATGATAGGGGTTCGCAGCATCAGTGGAGAAAAGAAGCGGACAGTGATCAGAGATAATTCTCGATAAGTGATGCATAAAGTAATTTGGATACCACTGAATCTAGCTAGGAGTCATATAAACTCTGTCAATTCTTTCTCAGACTCTAGCATTTCCGGCATAATTGATGCACCAAGTGAACTGAGGTTCCATAAAGCTACGATCAACAAGGCCATTATCCTGCAAGATATGCCCAAGTTCTTTTGAAGCAATGTCCTCCATAAAAGGTCACTGTCCTCTCTTGTCCTCAGGTCGAAGAATACAATTAAAGTCACCAGCCACTACAAAAGGAATATCTTGATCAACTAGAGAGGTAACCTCATACCACAAGACCCTCAATTCCCTATAGTTTGTGCTTGCATAAATACCGGAAAGTAGCTATGTGAGATCAGTAGATTCGGTAATAGTAATAGGTACCTGCTGGACACAATAGTGGAACACATCCACTTTAGTTGCCTCACGGTCTTGGGTAACAATAATACCCCCCAATAGATCCTGGGCTTCAACAGCATAAAACCCCCAACTCATAGGAAAGTGACAGTGAATATGGTTCAAGCTTGAACCAGCAAGTCTTGTCTCTAAAAGGACACAGAGATCAGGATGATACAATTACCCTAATCTTCAAAATGTTGATTGGAATGAAGGTTTCTCCGCCCCTCGAACATTCCATACCAAAACCCTCATTAAAACAAAGCATTAGTTTGGTCAGTGCCCAATGACTCCCCAGGCACACCGCATTCTCCATACCTACTGTCCTTCACCTATTGTACCCCCACAGCAAACAGAGACTTTTTCAGTTTGCGAGCCATCACCTCATGGAGTTGTTCAGGTTCTTTTGCCTCCAACATCGCCGCCCTTTCCTTTGGTAGATGACCGAGACATCCATGATCCCCCTTCAGATGGTCCCTGTAGCCTGGGAGGAAGAAAACACCAAGCCACCTAATGAAGCTTCACCTGTTTGTGAGGGAGAGACCTGAAGCCCCCTACTTCCCCCCACAACCTCAGGGACTTGAAATTAGTATCCCCCTCTTTAACCCCATACATAGTGCCCTTAACATTGCTAGTGAGATTGCTATTTTCCCCGGCATCACCTCCCCCCGAGTGTAAATCGACTTGAAGATGAACCTCATCCATAGGTCGGGAAGAAAGGTTGTATCAAGAGGGCCTGAACCCAAGCCTTCCCCCCCCACACCCTCCCCTTACTGAGCACTGTCACACCGTCCACCCTTGTACCCTCAGAGCTCCCCTATTTAGTTCTCGGCAGAGCATGAGCAGCTCCCCTCAATCCCACTGTCTGGTGTACATCAGGTTCCCGGCATGAAGTAGACACCATGATAAATTTTGAAGAGTTAGCAACGCTCTTTCCAACCATACAAGGTGAAGGATTACTAACTTGGGTAGTAGGAGACTCCTTTACTGGGGTGGGTAGTTCCTTCCCGGACTCTTGGCCAGAACATTGAAGAGGAAGCTTAGGTGGGTTTCAGGTTCTCTTCAGCGATATGGCTCAAGAGTTAGACATCACAGCATCCCATGAGTTGGGCTCATCAGGCCAGCCCAGTTCCATCGCGTCTCCCAATGGGTCGAGGGCACAAAACATTGAATTTTCTCCATGTGCATATGCTTCCTCCCTGGCCTCCCCCGATCTGTCTCCCGATGACCTTTGGCTGCTAATTTGGAAGGCTTTTGCCACCCTTTCAAGTCAGGAGGAGTTTGGTGAAGTTGACTGCTGCTGTATCGACGATTCCAAAATGGAAGAAGAGGAGTTGAGAACAAGGGAGTGAGGGCCTACCTCCTTCTCCTTCTTAGATTCCTTCCTTCTTTTTGCCATAGATCTAGGTGCCCATGGCTGCTGGATGCACGTAGTGGCCAACCACGGACCAAGCCGTGGTCGGTCGCCACCACCGGTGCCTTTCCCCTCCACCATCATAGGAAATATAGGCTCCGAACCCCCTTGCCCTTCACCGCCACAATATTCTTTGGATGTAACGGACAATCATTGTTATTAGAAGAAAGTTCTCCTTCAGAGAACCAGTACCTGTCGTCGGCATGGCCAAGCCTTCCACACTTGTAACAGACAAGGGAGAGATTCTTGTAGATGAATTGTTGCCAGAATACTTCCCTTTTTTTCCTGATCAATACACCGGGCTTCAACAACACCTCTGCATCAATCTCTACATAGATTCTTGCATACCCTGTCTTCCAGAGCAACTCAGTAAAGTCGTTGATATCCATCGACCTTCTCACCTCCGCAGCAATGGACATTGTGGCTTTAGGCATCCAGAACTCCATGGGAAGGCTTGGGAGGTGCATCTACACCACCGTTCGCTGGATCGGTTGCCGACCGGGCATGAAGCCTAGTTTCCATGCCTCTATTGCCAGTAACTGGCCTGTCACGAATTACAAACCGTCTTTGAGTGCTGCTAAGCAGTTCAGCTCCATTTTGAATCGAAGGATGAGGTGATCGTAGATAATGGAGAAGACCTCTGGTTTATACTCCAGTTTGAACTGCTGCTGGACCTCCTTTGCTGCCCAATCTACCAGCACCCTCCATCCTAAACTTTGTAGGAAGACTACCATCTTCTTCCAGCTCCTACATGACTTCTTCATCATCTTCTCCCATAGCCCTAGGATTTTAGAAAAGTAACTTGAAGCTCGTCGATCTCGCTCTCCATTATCCGAAAAAAGATCCAAGATGGCCCTCACGGGATACCTTGGATAACTCTCTCCCACGTTCGGTCCTATCCGACGACCGTGGACTGCTTTCACCGGATTTTTCCCCCTCCTTTGACATTGCTATCCTTCCGCTGTAGGTCACCTCTCTCTTAGCAATTTCCTCCAGCACCTGCTCGCCCAAAAGCTACACCCAATTGCACGACAATTGAAGCAAGACGAAAACCAAGCGCACTAGGGCGAAACCATAAGCTTATCTTTGGGTGCATGCGATTGCAAAGTAGTATTTTTTAAAAAAAATTTAGCCCGGAAGGATAGCGAGCTGAGCACACGCACCTGCCGCCGACGATGAATCCGGTTGCCGCCATCCACATCGCGCTTCTCAAACCGCCTCCTATCCTTCACCTCCTACCCCTCGTCTCTCTCCCGCCCCCACCCTGCGACTGCGATTGCGACCGCGACCCCGAACCCCCTCCCGCTCCGCCGCGACAGCGGAGGTGGGCATGGTCCGCTACCACGACGGCGTGTGGTCGGCGCGGCAGGAGCAGAGGTTGGCGGACCTGTGGGACCTGGACAAACAAGGCCCCCCCCCCCGGTCCCACCCTATGAGGCCGCCGTCGGCTCCCACCGCTTCATCGACATCTCCACCTTTGCGAACCGCCACGCTTTCACCCACCTCTCCCAGTGGGTGCTTGCCCAGCACCACAAGTGCCGCCATCTGGACGCTGTGGAACGCATGGTCCTCGCCGTCCCCGACGAGCCCTACGTATGCGTCGTCTGCGGCCGCCCCCACGGACCTCAAGAAGCACTGCCTCCAGCTCCACTAGCGCGACCGCCATAAGAAGCTCGCTTGCATGCCGGCGCTACCGGGAGCGCTTCATCTCTGGGAATCGCAAGTACCAGGAGGCCGCACGCGAGCTGCTCACCCCCAAGACCGGGTACGGCCTCGCGTCGGAGTTCCGTCCGGCAGGGGTGTTCGTGCGGACGGTGGAGGACAAGCTTCAGGCGGCGGATGCAACACTCCATGCCACGGGGGTCGACTGGCTCCTCCTCGTCTCCGACGACTTGGACTTCTTGGAGATGGTCCGGCGGGTCAGGGAGTCGGACCTCCGCACCTTAGTGGTCGGAGACGGGCGGACGGCGCAGGGCCGGCTCGCGGACCTCTGGGTGCCATGTTCCCACGTGGAGAACGGCCAGATCGGCGAGGAGGTCCTGTGGCCTTGGCAGAGCAAGGCAGGATCAGGTTTTCCGGCCATTGATGATTTCGTCGACGACGATGACCGTGATAATTACAATTGTAAAGGAGGGGTCCTGCTCTTCTCTTCTGTTAGTTTTTATCAGGATGATGGTGCTTCCTGAGATAGGGATGACGTCGTCGATAAGATTATAGTCGATAGTTCTGGGTTTGGTGGTGTCAGGATCTCGGCCTTTTCAGAGGCGGAGGTATTGGGTGATTTTGGGGATGATAGTTTCCGAAATTTCGAGCCATTATTGCCTGGTACAGACGTGGTCTGTGCGGGAGAGGAGGATGGCTCCATTTGATCAAGACGGTTAGGTAATTGTAGCTATACTAAACTGCTGAAGTTTTTGGTTTAGTACTTTCATATACGCATTAAGCTTAGAATGATGTATATGGAGTTTGTTAAGAGATGATTATGGATTATGATCAAGTCCATTTGAAGAGTCTTGATTTATTTTTTTCCTGATTTTTTTAATGTTAATTTAGGTCTTTTGAATTACCTAATAAAGAGATGATTGTATCACTAGATTGTATGTACAATTCTAAGCATAGAGATCCGACTTTATTTTTAATCATGGTGAGTATTACATAAGTCTTTATCTGTTTTTTAATTATCTAACTTTTATTGGAGCTGTGTCTTCTCCTTTACCTTTATTGTCATCAAGACTTGTTCCATCACTTACTTTTGCTTCTTCTCATGGTTTTAAGCACGTAACTTTCCTTTATTGCTTATTATATCCTTTGAACCAGTAACTGTTTATAATTTATTATTTTAGGTAGCTTTCTTCTACTGACCAAATGGTATAAGCTACAAGCTCTACCACAATTTTTGTTGGGTCAAATGGCAGTTGATTTTAAGGTGGTTGTTTAGTTCTTTTGTGGAGTCATCTCTATAATGTTCTCCATAGTTGATTTTAGTGTTTCCAATGAGACTTCTGTTAAATGTCATAGGCTAGAGAGGATTATTTGTAGCTGTTGGATGCAAATTGCAGAGAACATCTTAAGATTTTGGGCATGTTGGTGACATTCGAAACCAAAATGGGGCAATACATGAGGGAAGAAGGCTATTGAAGGTGAGGGAAGGCCCAACCAAGTGTATGCTAGAATCCATGGTGAATGGTTAAATGTGAAACAAGTTTTAACAAGATTATTCATTGCTTTGGTTGGTAGGTTTGGTTAAAACACCATATCTTGGTCTTGAAATCAGCCTTCACTGGATTTTTGCTTCCCACACAAGAATGGTAAAAAGACCAAAAAGAATTCACCTAGTGAGCATTCTGGAATCAATTGATAGTCATAGAGCTCAAACTGATGACGTGCCTAATTATTCTCATTAAAAAGTACCAGATTGCAAAACAATATAAAAGAAGTTGATCCATGCTGGTGTATAGGCAGTTGGAGGTCAAATAATTCCCAATAAGCCTCCAAAGTCATCTTAGTGAGCTTGTTGGTCATATTCTAGATTTGAGACTATGAAAGTTGAAGAGGGCGTGTTGGATGTTTAGATAGGTGTAATGAATTGGATGGAGGAATTAGCCTTTACATGCGCGTTACAATGGACTATGGCCCTTGGTGCATCTTTCAAGGCACATGTAAACATTGAGTAAATAAGCAACACACTAATTCTGGGACCCAATCCTTTTCCTGATTAAGAAAAAAATTCTGATCTTATCTTCAATGAAAGTCCATTATAATTTGGCTTTACTATCTTTAGCTGAAGCACAAGGCTCATGCATACCAGGGACCGTGCCACTGCCAAAGCCATCTCATTGTCTTGGCTTTTATAGGGATCTTTGCTAATGTTATGCAAGTTTTGATTCTTATAAATTCAAGTGTTGAAGTCTTGTTGTCTATCAATTTTAAAGGTAGTTGTTTGTTATCGGAAAACTCTATATCATCATTTACTATCCAAACCCCTTTGTGTATCAATGTTAACTCAACACTCCAAGTTTCATGTTTCTTAATCTGTTGAACACCTGGGGCTCTTCATGGCAATCGTTGGCACTTTCCAGCATCACACTGTGATGTAATCATCAATGCATGTCTACTTGTGGCATTTCTACATGAATGCTATTAAGCCTAACTGTTAACTCTTATTTTTGCACACCATTCAAAGGATGACATCAGCCATCCTGGTGTGAAGAACTACCAGGAGGTGGCATTTGTAGGAAATAACTTTCAAAAGAAGTTATTTCTGCATTTAACCTCTGGGAGTAGTTATTTGGACACCTAAGAGGAAGCTATTCATGGAGAAAACTACTAGTAACTACTGTTGATAGAAAGCTATTATTCAAATTACCATGCCCTCAATTATAAGAAAGGGAATAATTCATGATCCATGCACTCTCTCATGAGCATCTGATATTGACATTGACATGGATAAGGCTTTGAAGCTGCTTCTCTGTGCCTTTTTCTTTTTTACTTTTCCACTAGAATGTAGGTTCAACATGCACTAGACTATCTTGTTGTTCTTAATTTTTTTTTGTTGGTGTTCCAAATCATTTGATACGTCAAGCATGTTTGAACTTGGATTGGATAAAGTTTGATTTATTTCCTTTGTTTTGATCTAGTTCTTCTCCATGATACTTATTTTAATTTTCTTTTCAATGTGGTCATTTGGTGAATTGAGAAATTCTCATGTTCAAGGCAAAATAGAACTCATCTCCCTCTCATTGACTTCTCTATCAACCATAATAGATAAATAGTATTTAAATAAGTAAACACTTAGACAACATCAGCAAATGTTTTATCATCACTTAGACAACATCAGAAAATGTTTTATCATTTTTTATCAACTTAATGAGAAATTGGTTCAGTTCATTGTTTATTGCATAGGAGATACATGAATACATATTTACAAAGCTGTATATAAGCTGGATATGCATTCCTATGTTCAATGTTTTAAAGATTCCTGTGTTTGAATCTTTTGGACATCTAGAGAGCCGGCACCTATGTCATGTGCCAAGTAACCTTCTCTCTCTCTCTTCTTTTCTAAAAAAAAATAAATAAATTAAGTGTCATTCAACTCTAGAGTATTAGTTAGAAGTCTTTCTTGCAACATGAAGCATACCTTATCTTCAGCAATAACTTGTTAAAAAGGGCTTTGTATTTTTTTTTCACCATCTATTCATTATCAGCCAGGTCTCCACTTTCATGTTTGTTTAGAAAGAAGACCAGGCATGCTGGTCAATCCAGTTCATGGTACCTGTGACCCCTCATTATCCCCCCCCCCCCCCCCCCCCCCCCCCAAAAAAAACCAAAAAAGAAAAATTTTGTTAAAACCTTAAAGTGCCCCCTAATTTGAAACTTGTTCGATCTCAAACTCAAAATAATAGAGTTTTAGATAGAAATAAATTAAAAACAGCAAATCTATTATATCTATAATGCAATGCTACCAAATCTTTTCTAAAGGTGATTAATTCCATTTTTTCCATTTTTGTAAAGAAACTGAATATGCACATGCTGTTTTTCCTTCCCAACCAAGTAAACTAAGAAAGATCTTTAAATATAAATAAAGACTATTTAATTAAGATATCCAAGATTCCACCAGCCATCTGCACTAATAGAGACCATTAATGCAACTTCTTCCCATCTGGTTCTGGTTATCATTCACGAGAGAGAGAGAGAGGTGTTTCTTTTTTGATCAAGAGTAGGGAAAGGAAGGAGGAGAAATGGAACATGTATGCTGTAGTATACAATATTAAAATAGTGAAAGATATAATTCTTATTCTTTTCTATTTATTTTATGTTTTTCTCATCTATTTTAAAATTTCATTTGATTGATGCTTTTTAGATTCAATTTTTTTGATGGACACACAACAAGTGCTCTTTTAGTTTATAAATTGAGAAAAAAAAGTATTTTGTTAGTTTTAGTTTATAGATTATTAAACTTTCATTGCCTGCAAACACAAGACCTTATAAATGATCCTGTATTCTATTATTTAACTTTTTAGATGATGTTTTTGCTTTTTTTATGACCTTAAACCTCTTTATATGATACATTTCGAATCTCTAGTTAATAAAATTTCAATCATCAGTATTGTAATAAATTTTCAGCCATTTGTGTAGTTGATGTTATCAAATCTGCACACTGCTGTTATTCTTTGTTGTTGAGTTCTTTATTCTATGATCATCTTACATAAAAGAGGGTAGGAAGTTTCACCTTCTAGCTCCAGAAAAAGCCATCATACTGAAAATAAAATATTTTTTAAAAAATCATATTTGTTTTGCTATGCATCCATCTCCATTTTTCATTCTTACCAGTCATTACATAAGTAATTTATTTTGCTGAAAATTAAAACTAAAAAAATGTTTTAATTTGTTCATGTGCCGATCCATCTTCATTTTTTATTCTCGTTTGTTACTATCTACAAAAATCTATTGAATGAATCATGGTGGAATCTCTCATCTTCTTTCACTTTCTTTATATATAAATAAATTAAAATGAACCTATCTAGTTACAAGGACTGCAACTTGTAATTAATCCAATTAAGTGGCATTGCTTGTTTAACGATTGTCAAGCTCATCATTATTTACATTTGTGTCTATATAATACCAAAAAAAATATTCACTTTGCTAATGTCAGTATTCTATGTTTAGCCCCTCGGAAAATAATCCTGCTCTCCTTCTATTGCTCATGACTTGAGAACCATATAACACAGTTGGGTTGCTGATGCATTTGTGTTTCTCAAAAACCCATCGAATCCTTTTAATGGTTACTGGTTTAGAGTAGCATTTGTTTGTAAGGAATTACAGAATAAGATCACATGGTCAGAGATGTGATATTTATGGAGCAGAAGAAAGACTAAATATATGAAACAATTGTGTTTGGCAAATAGAGACAGATTGATCATGTAGAAGATAATTTTGTGGATGCTTTGTTGAAGATTAGGAGGTGAACACTGTATAAACTATAAAATCCAAACTGACTTGTGCCGAGAGTGCAGTGAAACTCGAATGTCTATCGTATCTTATTTTGAAGATGTGCCCTTCTTGCACCATTGGAATGATTAAAAATACTAAGGGCAAACAGAGGACAGACAGAATTTAACTGAATATTAAATTGTAGGAGTATTTCTTAATGACCTAATAGTGGGACGTGACTCAGAGACTGCCACATCATAATACCATCATGAGACGTGCCAAGAGTGTGGTCAAACTCGAATGACTATGGCATCTTATTTTAAAGATGGGCCCTTCTTGTACTATAGGGGTGATTAAAGATACTAGGGGCAATGCTCATCTTTTATTCTCCTTTAGTCATATCAATTGAAAGTATTAAATGGAATGGAGGATGGCCAGAATATAACTGAAGATCAAATTGTATGGGGAACATTTCTTAATGACCTAATTGTGGGAGGTGACTTGGAGAATGTGACAGCATGGGAAATAAGCAGTGAAAAACCTTTGAGTTTGCCTGATATTTGAATGAATTGGCTTGCTACTTTTTGTGGTGTTAATTTAATCATGATGATTCCCCTATATTGCTGGTGACCTTACTGCATGCTATAAAGTAAGAGAGGGGAAGGGATCAGGTACACGTGATTGTATGCAGCACTCTACCTTTCTCATCTCACCCTTGCGTGCAAGACCTTGCTTTTGTACTTGTTATGTTATAAATATCTCAAAAGGGACTATTATATTTCTATGAGGGAGAAGGATGAAGCTTATTTCATGCTTTGATTAAAATAAAAAGAAATCTTTGCTTTTGTTCGACTGTTAACGTTGGTAACTTCCAAATTATATTAGACTATTTTGTTTTCCAAACTATATATCATATTGCAATCACATAAGTTCTTCACATAGTTAAACTTTCCTCTCTAATGAAGTTGTAGAACTTATACGAGGAAAGGCCTATTATCATTTAAGGATTACTCTTTTTCTGATATAATTTGAAGATGGCATGTTATCCTTTTACAAAAAGGAAAATGTTAAACATGCTGAAGCAGTTTTCTTACTACTTGTTCTGATTGGGCACTTAGAATGAGTTTCCCCTTGTTATTGAATATAATCACTTGGACCAGTTGGCCTAAAGTTGTTCAGCCTAATATGCTTTCTCTGTATTTAGACCTAGTCTTCATTATCATAAAATAGTGCATTAAGTTGTAGCTGTTGCAGCTGGTACCTATGAAAACCAGATTGGTGACAAAAAAATGAGGCAATATATTGACTGACAGAAGTCAGAGAGTACCATGTATGACTTAGTTGGACTGAGACAACTGTCAGAAAGGTGCAAGGTTAAGAATCTGCGGCCTGGTGGCTTTGATGTAGAGGACCTGACACATTTATTGTCCAGGATTGACTTGACTAAAATTTCCTTAATGGAATGTTTTCCTATCAAAAGTAAAGTCAGAAACAAAGTGATGTAGCTATTGGAGCTTGTCAACAAAGTAAAGAATGGATGTGACAAAAACCTAGATAGGAACATAATTGTAAGTCAAAAAATAGGATATGAACATGGTTCAGTAAATTAGTTGAACGCTGCTGTAAAAATTGCAGAAGAAATATCGGTAAAATAAAACTACAATCAACGTGGTCATTATGTAATGTCTGGGCTGTGGTTGTCATCCGAGTATTTTGTAACATTTAATTTTTTTCATTGTAGCTAGTACTATGTGCCTTATAATTTGAATACTTGTACCTGACAGTATTCCAGATTCTGTTACATGGCAGTCAAAGAATTCAACAAACTCCTGATATGTCTTTTGATAGTCTATATTTCTCTTTTTAGTTGTTCCTTTTGCTTAATACTTGTCAAGAGCACTTCTGATGCATCTTTGCTATTTTTCTCTTTCATAGGTATTGAATTTTTGGATAGGCTCTCGAAAGGGTTCCGAATGATAGTTAGGTCTGTTTGGGCTCAATATTGTCACTCCATGCTTATTTGTCTTATATCTTCAGCACTGTCTGGTCAGCCTTTATCAGGTAAGAGCATGAATTGGCTCCCACGGTACTAACTATTGCAGGAAAGCAAAAGACCACGCTGCTTGCCAACATATTTCCCCAGTAAGATTTGAACTGATGAAGATGGCATCAGACAAGTTTAGGTAAGACCTCACTGCAATAACCAAAATAATTTGTCACAAGGTCCATCTTATTCTGTTTGCTTTGGAGTTTATCTTGTTGGTATCAAACTAAGAGCGAGAGGAGAGTTCTTAGCAATTTAGTTGCCTTATTGCCATTCTTTACTGTTTGTTTGGTCATGCATGATTGTTGACAAGTTGATCATATACGTAAAGTGAAAAATTAAATGTTTGTTAGGAGTCAATTTATGACAGGCATCTAATAAATACGCTGGTAGACCTTTATATTCATGGACACCACACTGATCTATATGGTTGCTTACCAAAATGTTTAACGACCGTGATAACAAAGAAGCGCGCTTGAGATCGAGTACCAATACGTGCATTATTGATGCTAAAATTTTGTTTTCCATCTCAAAATGGAAGGAAGCAACAAGCAAATGCGCTTGCTTTTCTTTTCTTTTCTGTCTCGTTTCTCTCTCATCATATGCTTATGAATGCAGTAAGGTGTAAATTTAGCTTCTGCCAATAGGTTTGATCGATTTGGCAAAAGGACCTCTCCCTGTGGTGGTTATTTATCATTTTTAACATGGCCAATCCTGTTTCTTTAAAAAAAAAAAAAAAAAAAAAGGCCAATCTTGTTTCCTCTGAACGATTGAAAGAACCTATGCTACTACTTCTAAGAAGCCATGTTTTGAGTCAATCATCATCTGACCGGCACCATTTAAACTTCTGGGACGCGTTTTGAACCCTAATGTTGGTATCTCAACCATATTTCTCAAAGAAAAAGTAAAATAAAATAAAAGAAAAAAAGATTCTTATTGCAAGTGTCTGGGTAGTGATCAATTAAAGGGCTCTCAGCTTTGGGTGGTTCATCATATAGAACTTTTATTCATTATTCTTCTTTTTTTTTTGATGGAATTATTCTTTTTTTTTAGACAAATCAAGGTATAACGTTTAGTGGTTAGCTCATTTTATTTATATTAGAGAACCTTACGGAACACCAAATAGTACTAACCATTATTGACTGAACAAGTTGTCCTGCCTATTCTAGTTAATTACAGCACATCATATTACATATCCAGACAAACGGAATAATATGCGGGCATCATCCAACAATCCGTCCTACGTAAGGCTCAACCATATATAATTTTTAATCAGCAGTCCAATTTCACTATTGAGTGCATACAAGTAGACCTAAGTAATGGACGGGCTTGGATAGATTTAAACTGGGCCTTGCTAAGATATTAATAATTTTTTTTCTCAACCTAGGCCTGGCCTGGCTTGACTATCGGGCTTATCTTTCTTGTCTCAGCTTTTATTTTTTAAACCTTCATTTATTTATTGGATCGGGCTAGGTCAGGTTAATTATTGATCTAGTCAAGTCGAGCTAGGTTAATTATTTTCATATTCTAGGTCTGTTGTCACGTCCCGAATCCAGCACCGGAATCGGCTACGTGACCGGTCGTACAATCCTAAGTTTTATCCTAGAGTTTATGCTAGGCTTAAAAAATTTCATTTCAACTTCAATCATCCATAATATTATTGATCATAATTTATAAAAAAATATATAACATAAAAAAAATAATATAGTTTTTATGGTTACAATTTTGGTCATCCTTCAATCATCTGCTTGGTATTAATGATTCTATGGCTATCCATCATTTCACCACAAATCCAATTCACCACCAAGCTCGAATATCATGCACAACTGAGAAGGAAAAAAGTAGGGGGCTGTGAGCTTTATAGCTCAGTAAGGATTTCCGTACAACTTCACTCATAATTATATATATCAATGAAAATACTAAATATCATGAATCATAAATATCATGTCATGCATCCAAGACAGCTCAACAATCATAAAATCATTCATGTTCCAATTTGATCAATAGTCTTTTTCAAGGTTTGGACTAACCACAATCATGCTCAGTCCAAAATGGACAATCTCAGAATCGATCATGTACTATCCGTCCATAGTCAGGTTATTCCATGTACTAAGTCCATGGCTCAGGCTATCCCACGTACTATCCATCCGTGACCGGCTATTTCATGTACTAAGCCCGTGGCTCATGCTGTCCCATATACTATCCGTCTGTGGCCGGCTATTCTACATACTAAGCTTGTGGCTTAGGCTTTCAACGTACTATCCGTCCATGACCGGCTATTCCACGTATTATCCGTCCGTGGCTCAGGCTATTCTAGGTATGGCGTGGCTAGTCCCAAACAATCTCCTCTTAATTTTTAGTTTAATCAATTCTCCATGTGATTATCCACTACATTAAATCAAGATTCTTTTTTTTTTAAAGCTAGTATCGTTTTTTAAAGCATTCCACCTAATATATAAAAAATAATCATAATATTAAGCCAATTAATGTAACTATTAAAATAGAAATCATGCATGAATGTTAGTCCATGCTCATGGATAAAACTATGCAGTATGAAATATATATACAAATCAGTGGTCATGTACAAAGATTCTTACCTCACCAGGAATAATTAACATGTCTGATATTGGTCCGTATTCGAAACCTGAATAAAGCCATGCTCAGAAGGCTGCCCCCTATAATATTAATTTTTAATGTAACAAATTGTTGCCGCTCTCGCCGCCGCGCCCGTGCCTCGGATCAGCCGATCCTTCCTGATCGCCTGGTGAGGGAGCCTCCTTTCCCGCGGAGAACCTGCAACAAAGAGGTTAGAGGACCCTGGCCGGGGATCCCGGCGAGGGAGCTCCGACGGTCAAGTCAGTAGACGACGAGAAGGAACAGACTCTCCAGCCGGACCCTCTAAAGGGTTCCCGACTCAGAGAGTTAACTGGTGAAGGAAACGCTCTGGGGACCAGAATCTCGGCTGGGCCTCCTTGCCGAGCTCACGCCCAGAGTTCCCCTCTCGGGATCTCTCGTTTCTCTCTCGGAGCGAGGCCTTTTGCCGGTGCTTCCTCTTTGTCCCCAGGCTGGTTGGCTTACCTTGTCGTCCCCAGATCCTTCCTTCTTTATCTCCTTCCGTCGCGCATTTGTCTTTTTCCGTCTCGGAAACTCCCCTCCCCCGTCCTCTTCTCTTTTCCCTTTTCGGTGAAGGGTGCCAGGCGGCTTTCCGACCTCGTCCGCCGGGCCCAGCAGGGAAAAGGCAAAGACAGAAGAGAAAGAGGGGAGGGCGGCGCTGGCAGGGCGGCCGGTCAGGCCTCGGGCCCAGTGAGAGCGCCCTCTTCCCCAAGCGTGGGCGCCATCTATCTATGGGGCCTGTGTCGTCGGGGTTGCGTCTCTCGGCTGCGGGACCTGTCGGGCCGATGCTAGTGATGTTCCGCGTGCCGCCGCCCTCCGTACAGGACGCCGTCTGGGATTCGTACGGCCCGAGGGATGGCCTCGGGGCCCGTCTCTCTCCCCAGGGCCCTCGCCGTACGAGCGGTCTGACCTCGGCTGAGTTGGGCCCGTCTCCGGGGGCCAACTGACGAGGGGCGAGGGATCAGCCGACCTCGGCTTAGGTGGACCCCTCCTGGGTGGACACCTGGCGAGGTGGCAGGAGGTCGCCTGGCTTCGGCCGAGGTGGGCCCGTCTCCGGGTGGCCACCTGGCGAAGGGCGAAGGACCAGCCGACCTCGGCTTAGGTGGACCCCTCCTGGGTGGACACCTGGCGAGGTGGCAGGAGGTCGCCTGGCTTCGGCCGAGGTGGGCCCGTCTCCGGGCGGCCACCTGGCGAAGGGCGAAGGACCAGCCGACCTCGGCTTAGGTGGACCCCTCCTGGGTGGACACCTGGCGAGGTGGCAGGAGGTCGCCTGGCTTCGGTCGAGGTGGGCCCGTTCCGGGTGGCCACCTGGCGAAGGGCGAAGGACCAGCCGACCTCGGCTTAGGTGGACCCCTCCTGGGTGGACACCTGGCAAGGTGGCAGGAGGTCGCCTGGCTTCGGCCGAGGTGGGCCCGTCTCCGGGCGGCCACCTGGCGAAGGGCGAAGGACCAGCTGACCTCGGCTTAGGTGGACCCCTCCTGGGTGGACACCTGGCGAGGTGGCAGGAGGTCGCCTGGCTTCGGCCGATTTGGGCCCGTCTCCGGGCGGCCATCTGGTGAAGGGCGAAGGACCAGCCGACCTCGGCTTAGGTGGACCCCTCCTGGGCCCGGGCGCCGATGAAGTGGTAGAGGAATTCCGAGCCGAGCTCGACCTCGACGAGGGCGGTTTGCCTCAGGCAGTCATCGGGCGGTGTAGTCTTGCCGATCCTGGCTTTGAGGATGTGGCGCTGACTTGGCCGGGGAAACATACACGTGACTCGCTCGTATTCGATGATACCTGAGCCTGACCACGTCACTGTCACGACTATAACAGTTGCCCCCCAGCCCGCCGTTCCGTCGAGGCGTCGTAGAACGGAACGTCGGGATTAAATGCGGACATGACGTGGAGAGGCGAAGATCTTGCATCATAATTGCCACGATCCTGGTCGCCGTGGCTCGATGCGGCTGAAGACCTATGGGGAGCCGTCACGCGTCGCCCACTCGCTCGTAATTAATGCGTCGCTTCGAGGCAGAGGCCGTTACTCTGCTAACGAGGCGTCGGTGTCGGGCGTGCGCCCACGTGGCGATCATCCAGTGGCCTGAGACGGAATGACGGGTACGGCCGCTGTCGGCTGAGTTTGAAAGGGAGGGGACTTTCCAGAACGAGGCCTTTTCCCTTGCTTCGTGGGCGGTTCGCTGCAGGCTAACAACTCCTGTTGCTTGCGCTCGTCTGGCGTATTTTCGGTGAGTGCCTCCTTCTTCTCCTCTAGCCCCCCTCGTTCTTTCTTGTTTCTTTTCTGGTTTTTTCGTCCTTTCCCTTTCTATGGCGCGCCGTCGCCATGTCTCTTCCAATCCGGACGAGGTCGGTCCATCCCGGCCGAGGACTCCATCTTCTTCCTCCTCAGATGAGGAGACAATCCCGGAGGAGGTCCGCCGGCATCTGCAACCCGGGGGTATCACCATTGGTATCCCCAGGGGGATCCGGTCCCCTCCGGTTGCACCTGCCGTGCCCCTCCGTTCTCTTCCTGCTCTGCCTTCTCTTCCTGCTCCGCCTTCTCTTCCTGCTCCGCCTTCTCTTCCCGCCGGTCCCTCCGGTCATGCTTCTACCATGACCGAAGGCGATCTTTCCCTGCTCCGGGATGCCTACGGCATTCCGGGGTCAATTCGCCTGTTTGTTCCGCGGTCCGGGGAGCGCGTCACCATGAGTGGCCCCGGCCGCATTGCCTTCTACGAAGACTTCCTCCTTGGGGGTCTTCGGTTTCCTCTACATCCTTTCTTTCTTTCCTTCCTCAGCCACTTCCGGCTTGTCCCGGCCCAGCTGGCTCCTAATGCCATCCGGGTCATCTTTTCCTTTATTGTTTTTTGTCACTTCCACGGGTTCGTTGCCCATTTTTCTCTCTTCAGGGCCTTGTTCACCCTGAAGAAGTGCTCCACCGATGACGGTTGGTGGTACATTTCGCCCCGGCCCAGGTGTCTCCGGTTCGACCTCCCTTCCTCGGTCAAGGGGTGGAAGAGCCGGTTTTTCTTTGCCTCGGTCGACGACGTCGACTGGGCCTGGAGTGAACCGGACCGGACCCCGAACCAAAATTCCCGGGTCGAGTCGGCGGACCAGGAGTCCTATAGCCTGCTCCTGAGCGACGTGGTCCCGGCGCTCGAGGTTCTGCTCTCTGAGCAGAATCTTTTTGAGGCCGGTATCAGTCCCATCCGTGAGACCGGTGAGACTTGGCCCCACTCTGACCTCTGCCCCCCTTTCTCTTCATAACCGAGCCGGCTGACTTCCTGTTTCTTTTGTTTTGCAGGGATGAAGTTTTCGTTGGAGAACCTTTTGGAGGGGGCAGCCCAGCGGGACGTCGTGGAGGTGGACGAGCCCGCAGTGAAAAGGGCTCGCACGGAGACGAGCCGGGAGGTCGCGGCGGCGACCGTGCCCAGCTCGGTTGCTGTCATTTCCCCGCCCAGGCTACCTTAGGGCGGGGCTACTGATGCCCCGGCCGCTCGACCTGGTGGCGCCGCCGAGAGGACCCCAGCGCCTGCTGCTTCGCCCATCGCCGGGCCCGTCATTGCTGCCAGCTCGACAGCGCCGCCTGCGGCAACCGCCGGCCCGTCGGTTGCGGCCTCGGCTGAGGGGGCGGCCGCCGCAGTTGCCGGCCCGAAGGCCCCGGCGCCGGTGATCACCCACCGGGACTCTGTCATCCTTGACAAAGGGCTGGCAGAGAAGATGATGGAGTACGCCTCCACCGCCCGGGACCGCCGAGCTCGGGGCGGCCGGGATTACGCGGACGCGTTGCTTGGCATCCTCCTGCAGCTTTTCACGGTAAGTCCGAGCTTCTCCCTTCTCCTTTTCCCTTCTCTCGGGACTTAACTTCTTTTATTCTGAACTGTATTGCTTTTGTTATTGCAGATCGGGAACGACGTCCTCCTACCGAGGAATTTCCTCGTAGGAAACGCCAAGAGGGACTCCGAGCGGGAGTAGAGACTCGGCAAGCTCGCGACCGACGTCAAGGACTTAATGGAGAAGGGCGCCGAGCTGCGAGCCGACAAGCAAGCCCTCCAGTCCGACCTGGCATGTTTCGAGGAGCGGAACAAGGAGTTGGAGGCCTCCTTGTTGGAGGAGCGGACCTCCAACCAGCGTCGAACTGAGGAGGAGGCGGCGGAGAAGGCCCGCCTGCAGGCCCATTCCCAATGGCTGGAGCGCCAGCTGGAGGAGGCCCGGCGAGACGCGGCCGCGGCGAAGGATCGGAGCGCGTACGTCAACGGGCTCCTGGAGGCAGCCAAGCGAGAGGCGCAAGAGGCTGTCCCCAAATTCCGGGCTTCCGACGAGTACACGTCGGAGATCCGGGAGGCTGCCGTGGACTCCTTCCTGAAGGGGTTCCGGATGTGTCGGGAGAAGGTGGGGGCCTTCTTCCCCCAGCTGGATCTGAGCGGGGTTGTAATTGGTGGCAGGAGGCCAGGGGGCGAGAGCAGGGCCCCGGCATGGCCGAAGCGACCCCTGCGGCGCCGTCGACCAGCGATGCCGCGGCCCCGGAGCAGCCCTAGGAGCCGGCCGTTGTAGAAGTCGAGGATGCAGCACCCGCGCCTCCGGCAGAGGGCTCCGATCCTGCACCTCAGTGAACCCGGCGTCTTCTTCTTGATGCCTCCTCTTTTTGCTTCTGTTTGTTGTTCTCGTTTTGTGTTGTCTTTTCTCTTCTTTTTTTTTTGGGGAGTCCCGGCCTGTCGGGACTCCTAGCTTGTATCGACTACTCACATCAATGAAAATCTAAGTTCAACAAAACCTTGAGTTATTCTTTTTCATTTCATCTCACCTTTCTTTTCCTTTCTTTCTGAGATGTCGGTTTGGAACACTTGAAACAGTTGCAGGCCTGGTCCTCCCATTGCTCAAGTCGAAGGATGGGGCCTGCTGAGTCGCGTCGCAGCAGAACAAGCCTCAAGTGGGCTCGACTTTGGGTCGCCTTCATCCTTGCGCAGGCAACACTATTTCTGCACCGCCTTCCAGGTCGAAGCCCAGGACCTCCGGACTGAGCTCGGTGCCGCAGGCTTTCTCAAGCCTTGCGCGGCTTGCTGAGCTGTGCTCCGGGCTTGCGTGGGCGAACTGGGTTCGGCGCCACCTTCCAGGCCGAAGCCCAGGATCTCCGGACTGAGCTCGATGCCGCAGGCTTTCTCAAACCTTGCGCGGCTTGCTGAGCTGTGCTCCGGGCTTGCGTGGGCGAACTGGGTTCGGCGCCACCTTCCAGGCCGAAGCCCAGGATCTCCGGACTGAGCTCGATGCCGCAGGCTTTCTCAAGCCTTGCGCGGCTGGCTGAGCTGTGCTCCGGGCTCGCGTGGGCGAACTGGGTTCGGCGCCACCTTCCAGGCCGAAGCCCAGGATCTCCGGACTGAGCTCGATGCCGCAGGCTTTCTCAAGCCTTGCGCGGCTGGCTGAGCTGTGCTCCAGGCTCGCATGGGCGAACTGGGTTCGGCGCCACCTTCCAGGCCGAAGCCCAGGATCTCCGGACTGAGCTCGATGCCGCAGGCTTTCTCAAGCCTTGCGCGGCTGGCTGAGCTGTGCTCCGGGCTCGCGTGGGCGAACTGGGTTCGGCGCCACCTTCCAGGCCGAAGCCCAGGATCTCCGGACTGAGCTCGATGCCTCAGGCTTTCTCAAGCCTTGCGCGGCTGGCTGAGCTGTGCTCCGGGCTCGCGTGGGCGAACTGGGTTCGGCGCCACCTTCCAGGCCGAAGCCCAGGATCTCCGGACTGAGCTCGATGCCGTAGGCCTTCTTGTCGAAGTTAGAAGGGAGTGTTTGAAGTGGGGAAGCTTTGTTACAGAAACTGGGAGCCTTACATCACTGATAGTACATTTTCAGGTTCGAGGAGTTCCACGTCCGGGGGAACCTGGCACCTCCCAATTCTTCTAAGTAATATGCTCCATGAGGGAGGGCTTCTGCCACCCGATATGGGCCTTCCCAGTTGGGCGATAGCTTGCCGCATTCCCGTGGTTGGGATGCTTCGGCGCGCCGGAGGACCAAGTCTCCGGGACGAAAAATCTTAGGCCGCACTCGGGAGTTGTAATATCTGGCTACACGTTGCCGGTACGCCGCCATTCGGATTCGGGCCCTGTCCCTCGTTTCCTCGAGAAGGTCTAGGTTGAGCATCATCCTGGCCGAGTTTTCTGTCTCATCGTATTGCTCTACGCGCAGCGTGGGTAGGCTGAGCTCGATCGGGATGATTGCCTCGGCTCCGAAGACGAGGTTGAATGGAGTTTCGTCGGTAGCCGTCCTTGGGGTGGTGTGGTATGCCCAGAGGACGCTGGGAAGCTCATCGGCCCACCTGCCCTTGGCCTGGTCCAGCCGCGTGCGGAGGCCCTGAAGAATGGTCCTGTTCGTGACTTCGGCCTCCCCGTTGGTCTGAGGGTGCGCCATCGAGGTAAAGCGATGCCTGATGCCGAGGTCGCTGCAGAATTCTTCGAATTCCCGGCAGTCGAACTGGCGTCCGTTGTCGGTGACCACAGTGTGGGGGAGGCCGAAGCGGCAGACGATGGACTTCCAGAAGAACTTGGCGACGTTTGCTTCGGTGATCCTCGCCAAGGGTTCGGCCTCGACCCACTTCGTGAAGTAGTCGATAGCCACTATCAAGAACTTCCGCTGGCCAGACGCCAGCGGGAATGGGCCCAGGAGGTCCATCCCCCACTGGGCGAACGGCCAGGGGGCTGAGAGCTGAGAGATTGGGTTGGAGGGTTGCCGCTGCACCGTGGCGTGACGTTGGCACCGGTCGCACTTCTTCACGAAGTTGGCGGCGTCTTCCTTCATTGTTTCCCAGAAGTAGCCCTGACGGAGGGCCTTGTACGCCAATGCCCTGCCCCCCACGTGGTTCCCGCAGATGCCTTCGTGAATCTCCTGGAGCACAAGCTTGGCTTCTGTGGGTCCTACGCACTTGAGGAGGGGGTAGGAGTAGGATCTTCGATACAACTGCCCGTCCATCAGGACAAATCGCACGGCCTTCTTCCTGATGAGGCGAGCCGCCTGTTGGTCCTCCGGCAGGGTGCCGCTGGCGATGTACGCAACGTACTTGTCCATCCAGCTGGGCTCCTGGCTGACCTGATGGACCTCCACCGGTGCTTCGAGGCTTGGGACCTCAAGGCGCTCCACATGAGCGCGTCCCAGCATCGTGTCCGGCAGGGTCGCCAGCCGGGAGAGGGCGTCCGCACGGGCGTTCTCCCCGCGAGGGATGTGGAAGATGTTGAAGCGGCGGAACTTGGACGCGCCCGCCTTGACGAGCTCCAAGTACTTCGCCATTTGGGGGTCGTGCGCGACGTACTCCCCGGATACCTGCCCCGCTACGAGCTGGGAGTCAGTGAAAGCTCTGAGGTTGGTCACGCCCAGCTCGCGGGAGACTCTCAGTCCGGCAAGAAGTGCCTCGTACTCCGCCTGGTTATTTGTCGCGGGGAATTGGAAACGGAGTGCACACTCGGCGACGACCCCGTCGCCGTTGGCAAGGATGAGCCCAGCTCCGCTCCCGCCGGAGTTCGAGGCTCCGTCCACATGGAGGATCCAGGCGTCCTCTCCGGGCTCATCGGTGCCAACCTCCATCGGCTGGGCCGGGGGGCCTTCCTCGGGCTCCTTGCCCAAGCCTGCACATTCGACCAAGAAATCGGCCAGCACCTGTGCCTTCATGGCCGACCTTGGCCTGTATGCAATGTCGAACTCGCTGAGTTTCAGTGCCCACTTGGCCAATCGTCCCGAAGTATCGGGTCGGCTGAGCACCGCTTTCAGCGGTTGGTCCGTCAAGACGGCGATGGGGTGCGCTTGGAAATAGGGCCTAAGACGCTGGGCAGAACTATTAGCGCAAAAACAAGTTTCTCGGGCCGGGAATACCTGAGCTCCGCGTCTCGGAGAAGTTTGCTGGTATAGTACACCGGCCGCTGGAGCCCCTGGTCGTCGGTTCGGACCAAGACAGAGCTGACGGCCTCCGGGGTAACCGCCAGGTAGAGGGCAAGCTCCTCCCCCTCCTCGGGCCTGGACAGTAAAGGTGGCGATGCGAGCGTCTTCTTCAGCTCCTCGAAGGCCTGCTGACACTCCTCGGTCCAAGCAAAGCCATTCATCTTCCTCAGCACCTTGAAGAAGGGACGGCAGCGGTCCGCCGACCTGGAAATAAAACGGCTAAGGGCCGCGACTCGGCCGGTCAGTCGTTGCACCTGCTTCTTGGAGGCGGGCTGCTCCATGTCCAGGATGGCCTGGACCTTCTCCGGGTTGGCCTCGATTCCTCTTTGAGTCACCATAAACCCTAGGAACTTACCGGCGGAGACGCCGAAAGCGCACTTCGCCGGGTTCAGCTTCATCTGATGGCGCCGGAGGTTGCCGAACGTCTCCGTCAAGTCAGCAACATGATCCGAATCAAGTTTGCTCATCACCAGCATGTCGTCCACGTATACCTGCATGTTGCGGCCTATCTGGTCTTTGAAGATTTTATTGACCAGACGTTGATACGTCGCGCCTGCGTTCTTGAGGCCGAAAGGCATCATCCTGTAGCAAAAAGTCCCGCGGTCAGTTATGAAGGCAGTGTGCTCTTCGTCCTCCGGGTTCATCCGGATCTGGTTGTATCCGGAGAAGGCGTCCATGAACGATAAGAGGCGATGCCCCGAGGTGGTGTCGACCAGCTGGTCGATCTTTGGAAGAGGGAAGCTGTCCTTTGGGCAAGCTCGATTGAGGTCGGTGTAGTCCACACAGATCCTCCACTTACCGCTACTCTTCTTTACCATGACCACGTTTGCCAGCCAGCTAGGGTATTGGACCTCTCGGACGAAACCGGCGGCGAGGAGCTTCTCTACTTCCTCGTTGATCGCCTTCTGCCTCTCCATGGCGAAGCTTCTCTTCTTCTGGCGGACCGGGCGGCAACTTGGGTCCACGTTCAGCCTGTGCATAATAACCTCGGGCGGGATGCCCGGCATGTTGGCTGCTGACCAGGCGAACACGTCAGCGTTGGCGCGGAGGAACTCCAGCAAGCGGGTTCGCTCTTCCTCGGGGAGCTGGGCCCCGACTTGCACCGTCTTCAGGGGATCCGAATCGAGGGGAAAAGTCAGCAGGCGCTCTACGGGCCCTCCCCTGGGTTCCTCCTCTCTTAGATCGAGGTCGTCGATATCATGGGCGAGCTCCGCGCCCCTGGCGCCTGGGACCGTCTGGAGGCAGAGCGGGACTGGCTGGATCGTCCCCTTCATCTCTCCGAGCCTGGAAGGCATGGGGAACTGCACCAACTGCCTCCTCGTGGAGATGGTGGCGTCCAGTTGGTTGAGCCCGGGACGCCCGAGAATGGCGTTGTAAGGCGAAGGGAGCCTGACGACGGTGAATGTTATTAGGATGGTCACCTGCCGGGGTGGGGATCCGGCAGTGACCAGGAGAGTGATCTCCCCCTCGACCCCCACGGAGTCCCCTGTAAAACCTACCAGGGGGGTGTGAACTGGCTTCAGCTGATCGGGGGACAAATTCATTCGAGAGAAAGCATCGTAAAAAAGTACGTCAGCCGAGCTTCCACTATCCACCATGATTCGATGAACAGGATGCTTCGCGATGGTCATCTCGACCACCACGGCATCGTTGTTTACATTGTCATTAACTTTCCCTTCCCTGGGAGGGATTACATTCTCCGGGACTTCCCGGGCTCTCTCCATTGCTCGGCCGGACCCACGCGAGATCATGCCCACGGGCTTCTCCGTTGGGCGGTTGTCGATCGCAGGGACAGGCGGTAGGGCCGCGAGCGGCTGCCCTTCAGAGGGGGCCTCGTTCTTGACGAACTTCCTGAGGTAACCCCTCCTGATCAGCTCCTCAATCTCCTGTTTCAGATGGCGACACTCCTCCGTGTCATGCCCGTGCTCGCGATGGAACTGGCAGTACTTTGATTTGTCTCAGACGGCTCTCGGGTTCTGAGGAGGAGGTCGGCGGAGGTAGCGCTCGCCCTCGATTTTCATGAGGATCTTCGTTCGAGGTGCGAGGAGAGGGGTGTACCTCTGCTCGGGAGTGGCTTCGCCCCTCGGCCTTGGGTTTGGGCGAGGGTCGGCAGACGGCCCGAGCCTCCGAGCTCCCGGGGTGTCCCTCGGGAGCGGCTTCTTCGGAGTCTTCCCGTCCAGCTCTCGACGGGTGCGGTCAGCCTCCTCCGCTCGGATGTACTTGTGGGCGCGGAGGAGGAGCTCGGAATACGTCCTGGGCGGCTTCTTGTCCAGGGAATAGGTCAGGCGGGACGTCTTGAGTCCGCGCTTCAAGGCCAGCATGGCGACGGGCTCGTCCAAGCTGTAGATCTCCAGGGCTGCGGTCTTGAACCGGGTGATGTAGTCCCGGAGCAGCTCCTGGTCCTGCTGGCGGATGGAAAAGAGGCTGTCTACCTCTCTTGGCACCTTCCGACAAGCGTTGAAGTGTGCCACAAACTTTCCTTCCAACTGATGGAAGGAGCAAATGGATCCGGGCTCGAGGCGGGTGAACCAGACTCGAGCGGCCTTCCGAAGGGTTGCCGGGAAGGCGATGTACATAAGGGCGTCGGTGGCCCCCTGGACCCTCATGAGAGCCTTATAGCTCTCCAAATGATCCAGGGGGTCGGTGGTTCCGTCGTAGGGATCCACCTGCGGCATGCGGAACCGTTTCGGGATCGGCTATGCCTGGATTTCTTCAGAGAAAGGGGGGCGGGAGTCGTAGCCCGCCGGGTCTACCGACAAGTTCTGCAGGTCGGCGAATCGACGGGCGAACTCCGCCAGCTTGCGCTCATGCTCCTCCAGGCGCCTCTCGGCCTGGCGCCTGATGGCTTCATCGGTGGAGTCTTCCACCGAGGCTGCGGGTGAAGGGGGCGCCGATCGGTCTCGGCGCGAGGTCTGGCCTCGGCGTCGCTTGCTACGATGCGCCGTTTCGGCCCCGTCGGCCGGGGATCGACTCTCGTGATCCTCTGAACCGGAATAGTTTCTCTTTGCGGGAGCCTAGTGGCTCCCCCGGGGGTTGGAGATGGCCCTCGGGTGGGATGGCCTGCCCTGGATTGAGCGCAGGCTCCCACGCTGCACCGCGGCTCGGGCCGCGGGGGTCCCTGGCTGCGGCTGAGTGGCCAGGGACCGTTGCTGATGCTGAAGCTGTCGGACCGCTGAGGTCAAGGTCTGTAGCTGCTGGACGATGGCCGCAAGGGATCCGTCCACCGGGGTAGGCTGCTGTGGAAGTGGAGGGGGAGCCGGAAGCTCCCTTTCGGGGCTGTGGCCCCCTGGAGGGGAGTGGACATCCCCCACATGGCTGGTGGACGCCTCACGACCACGAGTGACCACCATTGCTGGAGAGCGTGACACCTGCAGAAAGCTGGTTCCCACTAGGAGTTAGTGTCCTGCCCCCCTACCTGGCGCGCCAATCTGTTGCCGCTCTCGCCACCGCGCCCGTGCCTCGGATCAGCCGATCCTTCCTGACCGCCTGGTGAGGGAGCCTCCCTTCCCGCGGAGAACCTGCAACAAAGGGGTTAGAGGACCCTGGCCGGGGATCCCGGCGAGGGAGCTCCGACGGTCAAGTCAGTAGACGACGAGAAGGAATAGACTCTCCAGCCGGACCCTCTAAAGGGTTCCCGACTCAGAGAGTTAACTGGTGAAGGAAACGCTCTGGGGACCAGAATCTCGGCTGGGCCTCATTGCCGAGCTCACGCCCAGAGTTCCCCTCTCGGGATCTCTCGTTTCTCTCTCGGAGCGAGGCCTTTTGCCGGTGCTTCCTCCTTGTCCCCAGGCTGGTTGGCTTACCTTGTCGTCCCCAGATCCTTCCTTCTTTATCTCCTTCCGTCGCGCATTTGTCTTTTTTCGTCTCGGAAACTCCCCTCCCCCGTCCTCTTCTCTTTTTCCTTTTCGGTGAAGGGTGCCAGGCGGCTTTCCGACCTCGTCCACCGGGCCCAGCAGGGAAAAGGCAAAGACAGAAGAGAAAGAGGGGAGGGCGGCGCTGGCAGGGCGGCCGGTCAGGCCTCGGGCCCAGTGAGAGCGCCCTCTTCCCCAAGCGTGGGCGCCATCTATCTATGGGGCCTGTGTCGTCGGGGTTGCGTCTCTCGGCTGCGGGACCTGTCGGGCCGATGCTAGTGATGTTCCGCGTGCCGCCACCCTCCGTACAGGACGCCGTCTGGGATTCGTACGGCCCGAGGGATGGCCTCGGGGCCCGTCTCTCTTCCCAGGGCCCTCGCCGTACGAGCGGTCTGACCCTCGGCTGAGTTGGGCCCGTCTCCGGGGGCCAACTGGCGAGGGGCGAGGGATCAGCCGACCTCGGCTTAGGTGGACCCCTCCTGGGTGGACACCTGGCGAGGTGGCAGGAGGTCGCCTGGCTTCGGCCGAGGTGGGCCCGTCTCCGGGTGGCCACCTGGCGAAGGGCGAAGGACCAGCCGACCTCGGCTTAGGTGGACCCCTCCTGGGTGGACACCTGGCGAGGTGGCAGGAGGTCGCCTGGCTTCGGCCGAGGTGGGCCCGTCTCCGGGCGGCCACCTGGCGAAGGGCGAAGGACCAGCCGACCTCGGCTTAGGTGGACCCCTCCTGGGTGGACACCTAGCGAGGTGGCAGGAGGTCGCCTGGCTTCGGTCGAGGTGGGCCCGTCTCCGGGTGGCCACCTGGCGAAGGGCGAAGGACCAGCCGACCTCGGCTTAGATGGACCCCTCCTGGGTGGACACCTGGCGAGGTGGCAGGAGGTCGCCTGGCTTCGGCCGAGGTGGGCCCGTCTCCGGGTGGCCACCTGGCGAAGGGCGAAGGACCAGCCGACCTCGGCTTAGGTGGACCCCTCCTGGGTGGACACCTGGCGAGGTGGCAGGAGGTCGCCTGGCTTCGGCCGAGTTGGGCCCGTCTCCGGGCGGCCATCTGGCGAAGGGCGAAGGACCAGCCGACCTCGGCTTAGGTGGACCCCTCCTGGGCCCGGGCGCCGATGAAGTGGTAGAGGAATTTCGAGCCGAGCTCGACCTCGGCGAGGGCGGTTTGCCTCAGGCAGTCGTCGGGCGGTGTAGTCTTGCCGATCCTGGCTTTGAGGATGTGGCGCTGACTTGGCCGGGGAAACATACACGTGGCTCGCTCGTATTCGATGATACCTGAGCCTGACCACGTCACTGTCACGACTGTAACACAAATAATCCTAGATCAATTATAAATCCAAAATCTTTTATCCGTAAAATCCTAAATTTCCAGAAAGACTTTTCGATCTCCCCCTCACTATTTAATTTTTATTATTATTTTCTTTCTCTCTCTTCTTTCTCTCATCTTTTTCCTCATCTTCTCTCTCCTTTTTTTTTTCTTTTTTTTTCTTTTTTTCTTCCCTTTTCTTTTTCTCTTTCTTTCTTTCGAACCCCCTATTCTTCCACGGCTTAACCGAACCGGCCTTCCCATGGTTGCTGGCGGTGGCCATGGAAGGTGGTCATCGAGAAGAAGGGTTGGCGGACTAGAGGGAAAGCGGTGGCGCGGCCATCGGCGAGGTACGGTCCAGGGCAAACTAACCCAAAAAATCAACCAAAATCAGATTAAATCCTCCCTAAACAGTTGAAATAAGGAAATAAAACTCACTGGCATCGAAGGGGCTCTCCGTCACTCGCCGGAGAGGAGAACAATGGTGTGGAAGGAGGCTCGATGGGGGCTTGGTTGGCGACGGTGAGGGAGATTTAAAGAAAACATACCGACGGTTTCCTTGCCATTTGGGAAAAGAAAACTGCATTGCTTGGTGTCCTAACCCATCTCAATCTCGTCGCCGACGAAGTCCCTCTCCTCCACAGCTCTCCTAGCACCATTTTCGACCAGCTTTCTGACCGAAAAGAGGGGAGGACGAGTTCCCTGTTTTTGTCTCTGCCCCTTTTTTTTCTGCGATTTGGGTTGAAGTCGGCTGGGCCTATTGACTTCGACCCAAAAAGCCCGGGTTTCACATTCTTCCCCCGTTAAAAAAATTTTATCTTCGAAATTAGCTTAATTGAGATTTTAAACCTTGGAAGTAATTAACCCTCATATCACTCTCAAACTCTCAATTATCCTACCTCTTAGGATATTTATTTTTCAGGTCTTATCGTAACAAAATTATATAATATTCAAAACTTGATCCTCGATTAATTCTACAAAAATTCATGATGGTCAAACTTTGGATATACCTAATTTAACATCATCCTTAAGCTTCTACATGATCCATTTCTTAGAATGTTTTCTTTATAAGTCCCGAACATAATAAAATTATATCATATCTCAATTTTAATCCTTTTGATTAATAATATATCATGAATTCTCTCAATTTCTTTCAATTGAGCATTAGCACCTCAACTTCGAATTAAAACAGAATTCTTTGCCCCTAAAATTTACTTATCTTGATTAACTCCATATCATAATCGATCTTGTTCTATGCTTTCAACACCAACAAAAGAAATTTTAAACATTAAACACTTCCTAGAATCTGAAGTCTTCACTTTCTTAACATTCTCCATGAGTTTATAGTTAGTCATTTATTTCAGGAAAACCTTAAGTCTCTTCAAATAATGAGATCATAATATCAAAACTAAAAAGAGCTTTGTATCAGAGTACTCCAGATCCAAGCCTACTAAAAGAATCATCATGTATCTTTTCTAAATTTAGAGATGTTCAACATTTTTTTCTTAGAGTCCTCTATATTAGGAGAGCCTATTGATACAAAAAATTGCATGGCAATGCCTATAGACTAGTCCAAGGATCAATAACATTATCTTTTCATTTATTACTACAATCTTGTTACTGAAATTCAAATCAGTGCTCCCATCATAACATCTTTAAAATTAGAGTTAACGTTCTTAATTAATTTTAGAATAACTCAAACAACTACGCTTCCACTGCGCACTTTGGTAAAATTTACTAAACCATCCATGTCACTAAACGAATCTCTCCAAAAATTTATCTTATTTTGGTATCACGGAGATCGCAAGTTATTAAAGTAAAGTTATTGAGTCTCTTTATCTTGTCCATAATTCAGGCATATCATAATAAGATTTATCCTGATCCAATTCTATATTGAAGGTCCTTGCATAAATTTTATCATCTTTTTAAGATTTCAATAATTCTAGTCCAAGTCTAAATTAATCATACTTTTCTTGACAATTCAATTAGACAATCTAGATCAACTTTTCTCTTAAAAAATTATCATTAACTCTAACAAAGTAAATGACTTCTAATCCATGCTCTTATGAATAGAATCAATCATCTTATCGTTCATAGAACTATCTTACCATACTCTTAGCATCAATTAACAACAGAACTAATCTGTTATTATGATCTGTATCCATAACAAGTTTAGAATTTCAAAATCATCAAATTAATAATTGAATATATATATTCAGCATGACCCGTTAACATAACATACTATAATTTCAGGCCAGTACTCTTGATGCTTGAATCAAACCCACAGATCAAAAGCAAAGATACATCTTATCTAGCTCTCCAATATTTATCATATATATACTTATTATGATTAAATAATATAAATCATTCAGTCCTTTACATTCATTTTAGATCAATCTTACTACATATATCAATGACAGAAATCATGTTCCTTTCTTGCACCAATCATATGTTAGATCCTATATATAATACTTAAAGATTTAAAATCTAAACTTTGGATCCATTCTTGCAATTTTTATCATGTCAGGATTGATTATAACACCGAGTTCAAATTATCTCTTAAGCCACAGTCATAACATAAATTCCAATATTATTCAAATCATATTCTAATCACTTATGTCATAACCTAAGTTTCAATATTATTCATATCATGTCCTAATCACTTACATCAGGGTTCCAAATAATCATAACCTAAGTTTTGATATCATTCTGTCTTGTTCTAATAATCATCATGTTAATTTCTAATCATTTATGTCACAGTCCTAACTGATCTTAACTTAAGCTCCGACACTATTCTGTCATATCCTAATAACCATCATATTATGTTTTTTTAATCACTTATATCACAGTCTTGAACAATCATGATCTGAATTTCGATGTCATTCATATCTATCCTAATCACTTATGCTATAGTCCCAAATTATCATAACATAAGCTCTGATATCATTATGTCACGTCTCGAATCTAGCATCGAAATCGGCTACGTGACCGGCTGCATAACCCTTGGTTTTATCCTAGAGATCATGCCAGGCCTAAAAATTTTATTTTAACTTCAATCTTCCATAACACTATTGCTCACAATTCATAAAAAAATACCTAATATAAAGAAAATAATACAGCTTATATGGTTACAATTTCAGTCATCCGTTAATCATTTGATTGGTATTAATGACTCTATGTCTATACATTATTTCACCACGAATCCAATCCACTACCAAGCTCGAATATCCTGCATAACTCTGAGAAGGAAGAATGTAGGGGATTGTGAGCTTTATAGCCCAGTAAGGATTTTTGTATAATTTCACTCATAATTATATGCATCAATAAAAATATTAAATATCATGAGTCAAAAATATCATGTCATATATCCAAGATAGCTCAATAGTCATAAAACCATTCATATTTCAATTTGATCAATAGCCTTCTTTAGGGTTTGGACTAACCACAGTCACGCTCAGTTTAAAATGGGCAATCTCAGAATTGATCATGTACTATCTGTCCGTGGTCAAGCTATTCCACGTACGGGCTTCACGTACTAAGCCCGTGACTCAGGCTGTCCCACGTATTATTCACTCGTGGCCGGCTATTCTATATACTAAGCCCATGGCTCAGGTTGTCCCATGTACTATCCGTCCGTGGCTGGCTATTCCACTTACTAAGTCCGTGGCTCAGGTTGTTCCACGTACTATCCATCCATGGTCGACTATTCTACGTATTATTCATTCATAGCTCAGGCTATTTTGGATGTGGCATGGCTAGTCCAAAACAATCTTCTTTTAATTATTAGTTTAATTAATTCTCCACGTGATTGTCCATCACATTAAATCAAGATTCTTTTTTTTTTTCAAACCAATATCGTTTTCCAAAGCATTCCACATAATATATAAAAAATCATCATAATATCAAGCTAGTAAATGCAATTATCAAAATATAAACTATGCATGAATGTTAGCCCATGCCCATGCTCATGGATAAAACTATGCAGTATGAAATATATATACAAATCAGTGGTCATGTACAAAGATCCTTACCTCACTAGAGATAACTAATATACCTGATATTGGTCCGTACTTGGAACCCATACAAAGCCCTTCTGCTCAGAAGGTTGCCCGCCTACAATAATAAATTTTAATGTAATAAATAATTCTAGATCAATTATAAATTCAAAATCTTTTATCCGTAAAATTCTAAATTCTTAGAAAGACTTTTTGATCTCCCCCCTCACTATGTAATTATTATTATTATTTTCTTTCTCTTTCCTCATCTTCTCTCTCATTTTTTCTTTTTTTTCCTTCCCTTTTCTTTTTCTTTTTCTTTCTTCTCTTCTCCCGAATCCCCTGTTCTTCCATGGCTCGATCGAACCGGCCTCCTCATGGTTGTCGGCAGTGGCCATGGAAGGTGGTCACCGAGAAGAAGGGTCGGCGGACAGAGGGAAGCGTGGCGCAGCCACCGGCGAGGTACGATCTAAGGCAAACCAACCCAAAAAAATCAACCAAAATCGGATTAAATCCTTCCTAAATAATTGAAATAAAGAAATAAAACTCACCGGCATTGAAGAGGCTCTCCGTTGCTCGCCGGAGAGGAGAACGATGACGTGGAAGGAGGCTCGATTGGTGGCGGTGAGAGAGATTTAAAGAAAACATACTGATGGTTTCCTTGCCATTTGGGAAAGGAAAATCGCGTTGATTGGAATCCTGACCCACCCCAACCTTGTTGCCGATGAAGTCCTCCTCCACAGCTCTCCTAGCACCATTTTCGATGAGCTTTCTGGCCGAAAAGAGGGGAGGACGAGTCTCCTGTTTTCGTCTTTGCCCCCTTTGTTTCTGCGATTTGGGTTGAAGTCGGCCGGGCCTGTCGACTTCGGCCCAAAAAGCCCGGGTTTCACATCTGTCTAGAAAAATAAATGGACATCTCGGGCCACGGGTTGGGTCGGGCTTTATGTGAATTCTTCATGTCCAAGCCCGTTCAAATCACAAGCTGGGACTATTGGGCCGAGCAGGTTGTTCGGCCCATGCTCATGTCTACATTCAAGTCATTGGCAAAAAATAGATTATTGTTATTGCTTTTAAATTCAAAGAGTTTTCAAATATTTCAGGTTGCTCATGTTTGGATGGGATTACTTGGGTCTTTTCGGCTAGAAAGCCTAGAATTAGCAGGATAGGCCAAGATTGGAGTGCGGAAGGGTGAGGGGCTTGATAGGAGGGGAAGCTCCAAGGGCTCTATGGTTTGCTCCTGGTAGGATTAAGGGTCCATTCTTTAGTGAACAAATATCATAGAAAAGTTGGTCAACTTTTTTATTGACCAACTTATTCATGTTCTTATATTTTTCAAGATGGATAAGTTACTTTTCTTAAATAGTATTTAATTTATAAAAAAATCTTATCAATTTGGAAGATGGCTAAATCATTTTTTCACTACTAGTAAAATAAATATTTAATTTTATTTCTAAAATGCTCTCCTCCTAATTTTCAATGTTTCCTCGTTCAATGTCCAAAACTTAGTTATTCACTATCCTAAACTCTAGTTCCTATAAAAGATATAAAAAAATATTGATAAATTTTAGCAACTTATATCCAGGAAAGTAACAATGTAAAAGAATATGGATAATAAATTTTAAAACTATTTTTTCATGCATAAAAGAATATGGATAAATTATTTTCCTGTCTAAATGTTGTATATAAAATATTTATTCAGAAAAATAGAGATTCCTAGCTAAATTTTTTACATGCAAAAGAACGAGTTCTAAAGAAAGATCTTTCAAGATTTTTTTAAAATCCTACGTGGATCAGGACCCACAATCCCTGTCCTCCCCCTCTCCCTCTCTCTTGCTCTCCCAACTCCACTCTTTGCCCTTGGTATTGCAATCTATGCGATCCCATTGGGAGTTTCTAAAATAAGCTTGTGGAATATGTTTATTTGCAAGGAAAATCAGGTAGGAAAGGTTATTTTTCAACAAAAAAAAAAAAAAAAAAAAGGAGTAAACTATATTTGTAGTTCTTAAACTATGTCAAGTTTTTTAAATAGTTCTTAAATTACAAAATTCTAACTTTTGATCCTCAAAGTTTCTGAACAATTTTAATGTTACTCTTCATCCCATTTCTGATAACTTTCTTTCACCAAAAATTATATTTGGCATTATCAGTACATATGTGGCAGATTTTATTTGAATAGATGACATTGGTGCTGAGCTGGGAATAAGTAAGTTTAAAAAATTTGATGATGTGGCATCGGGTGACGATTCAATTTTCTTCCAAAGGGACAATGTCGTTCCCTTCTTCAAGTGATTTTTCCTGCCTCTGTCCTAAATTTCCAGGACGTCTCCTTCAGTTCTCTCTTTTCAGAAAAAAATCCTTCCTCTTTTTGAACAAGACTATTAATTGTCGTCTTGGTTCGACCTGATTGAATATTGGTTGCCCGATTTGCATATTGCGGGAATTCTCGTCGGCATTCTTTTTTCGTCCAAATTTGATACTCATTTTGCGTTCGGAGGTCATGTATGTGCCTTTCCCTATCAAACGGAGGTTTGTATCCATATTTTTTTTGGATATATAGGATGCATGTTTGTACCTGGTTTTGTAAAAACTATGTTTGTAGTCGGTAAAGGGTGATATAAATCTATACAAATAAATTATAGATTGAAGTTAGGAAATTAATTTTTTTCATATTAAGTTATTAAAATCCATTTTAATAAATATCAAAGTTTTAATGTCTAATATTAAATATAGATTATTTAAATACATGTATTTACTGATTCATCATGGGATCTTTTCTCTCTCACCTTCCTCTAGTTCACCATCCAACAATGTTAATCTTGGATTGGTTCCATGTATCCAATCTTTCTCATCATCTTTTCTAAGCACAGATGACTGACTCAATCTATCCACCAAATTTTGTTGCTCAGAGGGCGTATGACCAACAGGACTCTTTTTTATCTCATTTTCTCAGGTTCACCATCCAATGATGTTAGTTTTGGACTAGTTTTATGCATGTCTTTAACATCATAAGGAACAAATAACTGACTCATTCTAATATTAGCTTCTCCTCTTCCTTCATGATCAAATGGTACAATTTTTGGACTGTCTTCATGTACAAGATGTCTGCAAACATTTTGTGCTTGCATAGATGCTAGATCCTTCATTTCACCTTCTTTCGTTTTCTTGTCATCATATGATGGAGTCTCTGAAGAAAGTTCTAGAGAGTAGACATGAAGCTAGTCTCCAACCAAAAAGGAGAAACTTAAGTTAGTTGGTTCTAAATGTTTATACATGGCTCAGCTGTAAGGAGAATATTAGATGCTAACGAAAAGAGACAAGCCTAATAGTAGCATCTCCCCTTTATTATCTATCGTAAAAGGAATAATAACTAGAGAGGGACAAAGGATTAGTAGGAAAGTATGAGATAGAATGAAAGCAAAGCAGGTGGAGTGTAATTCACTTTTAGATCCAAAAGAGGAATTCAAGTTTTTCATAATGATATATATTATTATATAAAAATAATTTTGCTTAGAATATTTTGCTAGATAATTTATCTAAATAATCCATGCATAAAAATTTTTTTAAAGTTAAAAATTGTAGAAAAGTTGCTATAATCAAAGAGAGTTTCCTTCGGTCTACTTTGCTCTAAGCTATCAAAGAAAATAATAAGAAAATTAAAAATCGAAGGTAGATTTTCTAGCCTTTTATTTATGCTAATGAGATCTACTTTGCCAAATTTGGGTTACATTCTCTTCTAGTCAAAAGAGGATAAAATTTTTGAAATCGTTAGAAAATTATATTGGAATGAAACTCGTCCCGGCATTAGATATCACATTTATATTAATTTATCTCTTATTAGGTTATCTAATTCCTTTTAGATTGGAAGATACACATAGTCAAAGAGAATAAAAGGAAGTTTTGGTTTGATCGAATTGTCTGAAATTCCAAACAATATCAAATCCCTATAGGGCTATTGAACTCTCTTAGCACTCTATTAGAGTTTTTTTTTGAATGCTAAAAATAGATACCTGATAAAAAAAAAAATGATCTTGATTTTTGAAATTTATGCTTTTCGGTTGAATCTTGAATGTGGTAAATTTTACTCGTAAACTCTATCTAGATCTACTCAAAATGGCCAAAATGTTCTATAAATGGGGTCTAAATCAAATTATATACATGCACATGCATACAATACTAATTTACTTGACCTACTAAGTATCTTATCTTACTTTTAATTATAAAGAATTCTTCCCTTGAACCTAGAACTTCAGAACTGGTGCTTGCCATACAAAGCTTTGCTTGGTTTTATGAAGGGAAACCTACAATCAAAAAGTTTTGCTCAGTGTGAATTGACATCTAAACACTAATTATCAAATTGTTGTACCATAGCTTGAAGAATGAGCTAGAGTGATCACTTCATTTGTTACGAGATTATATATAAAAAATAAATATCAAGTAATCTTGATGCCTTGCTAAATAATATTTTCGTATGTAGTTGTGCCCTAGGATTTAAATATGGCTACCGATTCTTTTTTTATCACCTTTCATTATGGTGGCAAGTTCATATTCAAACCTATAATAGAGTATATTGGGGGTTTTCAAATTTTTATATATAATAATATTGATCATGATAGAATATATATTTTGGAGTTGAAAGGCATGTTAGAAGATATTGGAATTTTTAACTTATCTCAATTTTACTATGTCAAGCCAAAAAAAGATTTAAACAATGGCTTGAAATTTATCTTTGGGGATCAAGATATCTTAGAGATGATTTTAGACATTCCAGCAATTGGGATGATACATATTTATATAGAACATAGACATGAAGGTGACAGTGGTCATCAAAGAGTTGTGCCGCAACCAGAACCAGGGTAGTAAGCTGAATTGTAATTTTATTCAACTACAGAGCCTTTGCTAAATATAGAGTATGTACCCATTCATAGACCTGGCTAAGATGTTAGGTAAGGTAACGAGCAAGGCAATGGAGATAGTAAAAGTTCAGTTGAAAGAAGTATTAATTTAGATGATTTACAAGATAGTGATCATGCTGGAAGTGATACAGAAGAGGCAGGAAAAGGTGCTACAAGGTAACCAACTTAACCAAGAATTGAAGGGGATGAACCAAGGGTTAAAGGAGGTGAACTAAGGGCTGAAGGTGCTGAACTAAGGACTGAAGGAGGTGAACCAAGGGGTGAAACAACTGATCCAAGGATTGAAGATAGTGAAAACCGTTTCCTCAGAATATGCAGAGTCCGAGGATTGGTTTCATGGATTCATTGGAGAGGAGCATGGACCTATTTTTGATATGTTCAATGAGAAAACTGATATGGTAAATGTGTAATTTAAGTTGGGCATAAAATTCAAGAGTTTTGGATTGCTCAAAAGGATGATAAGAGAGCATGCAATAACTTGGGGATACAATGTGAGGTTGGTGAAAAATGATAAGATTAGGGTGAGAGTTATATATCAAGAGAATTGCAACTAGAAACCGTATACTTCATTGATGCGAGATGGTTAAGTAGTGCAAATTAAATCTTATCATGGTGAATACACTTGCTTTAGAGATGTATGAAACAAGAACATCAAATCTACTTTTCTAGCCAATAAGTACGTAGAAAGGTTCATGAGTCAGCCATCTTTTAAGTCTAATAAGGTGGTTATGTAGGTTAGGCAAGATTTCAATGCACAAATATCAAATTCTCAAGCATACTGAGCAAAGAAAAAGGTGATAGAGATTATACAGGGATCTGTTATAGAGCAATATAATAGGTTATAAAATTATACAAGGATATTAGAAAAATAAATGATGGTAGTACGGTAAAAATGCTTGTTAATACACAAGAGCCGAGTGATGAACCAATCTACAAGCAATTTCTTGTTTCCTTTGCTGCTCTTAAATAAGGTTTGTTTGATGGCTACAGGCTTGTAATTGTCTTTGTTGCTTGTCATCTCAAAAGATCATATTTGGGATAGTTAATGGCTATAGTAGGCTGTTATAGCGGTGACAAATCTACTCAGCGCTGAGATAGCAAGGCCCCTGTTTGGCCGATGTGGCCACGAGCTTTGCATGGCATCCCCAAGCCTCCCTCCCACCCAAATAAAGTAACAGGACGTGGAAAGCAGTTGCGTGAAGCCTTTCTATTTATTTTACTAACAGCATGATTTCTTGATGGTGCTGGCAACCTATCAACATATATATAGCATGCATGGCTCTAACAATAGTTCCAACAAAAGCTATCGGTGCAACCACACAGGCCTTCCTTTTCGCTTAATCTACTAGCGATAGCCGAAGGTGAGGAGGATGCAACGAGCAGACCCTGGTGATCCACATGACTCGGCACCGGACTTCGATGGGAGGCCTGCCTTGGCCCCTACGACGGCCAGTTCGGCACCTCGGCATCACGGGCAGCAGTCTGGCTCCACCCGGTGCAGTATCGCATGAGGACGTATGAAGAAGGTCCCAACTGCACTCGCCGGGTTTGCTCTTTCGCTCACACCAACAAGGAGCTCCGTCCACTCCACGTTCCCACCAGCTCTACCATGCCGCCACCTCGCTCCTCCGGCTCAACGATGGTGGAGATGGCGGCGGCGAGGATTGAGCGCACCTCGGTCCTACTCCGCCCCACTTCGGTTGTATCCTCCCAGCATGCGGTTCGGCACGCCCGCGGCTCTGCTCGCCCCAGTCCGGCAAGCCCGTGGTTCTACCCGCCCCCATCCAGACCTTCAGTCCGGATCGTTCGGAGGCGCGTCCGCGGCATGCCCGTGCTCCCATTCGGAGGCACGTCCGCGGCACGCCCGTGCTACAGTCCAGCCACGTCCGTGGCACTCCCGCACCAGTTCGGCCGCTGAGGAGAAGAACACCTCTGCACGCCCTAGTCCGACACGGCTCGCCTCGCACGTCGGTGCCGCACGAGAGGAGAAGCCCCCTGGCCTGGCGTCTCAGCCGGCTTTGCACCCCTCGCAGCTCCGCCCGTGCCAGTTCGGCACGCCGGGGAGCAGCATGGTAAGAAGGAGCTCTCCGGCTCTTCCTAGCCACGGTCCATCACGCTCCGAGGTTGGCTCCATGCCTTGGGCATGCTTGCACGGCCCACACGTCGATGTGGCTGGGGGCAACGCGCCCCAGTCGGCCCAGCTCCGGTCGCCTCGGACCGGCATGCCCTGTGTCTGGCTCCACCTGACCGATCCAGCTCCAAGAGCCTCCATCCAGCTCCGCCCTCTTGGGCCCACGAATCTCTCCAGCTCCATTTGCCCGTGTCCAGTCCGGCACCGCCCGCGATGTCCTCCCCGACGTGGAGTCCTCCCCCGTGAGCCTCCAGCGTGGCATCCTCCTCTCGCATGGAGTCCGTCCGGCTCCGCCCGCTTGGGCCCACAAAGCTCTCTAGCTCCATTCGCCCGTGCCCAGTCAAGCACCGCCCGCGGCATCCTCCCCGGCGTGGAGTCCTCCCCCGCGAGCCTCCAACGTAGCATCCTCCACTCGCATGGAGTCCATCCGCTCCAACTTTGCTCTGCCCACGGCATGGCTCCGCCCCACTCCGGCCGTGTCCACTACGGTGCCTTGGCCCCTGCGGCTGCCAGTCCAGTGCCTCGGCCATGCATGGGGCTTGGCTTCATGGCAGCACGACTCGCGCGTCGCCTGGGAGTAGCACGCGCACGGAGCACCCCATCTCCCTTCGCCCGCGCCCAGTCCGGCTCTACCCGGGCACTTTCGCGCATGTCCGCGCTCCATCCCGGTGTCGACCTGGCATCTTGCTCCGGTCCAGCATCGGGAACCTGCTCGCTCCGGTCCGGTTCTGCCTTGCATCCGCTCGCAGCACGCCCACGTCTCAGCCTGGCTCGACTGCTGGGAGCATCGCACACCCCATCCACGTGGGCACAACATATTTCTCGAGGAGCGAGTATGAAGGAGGCCTGAATGGTGATTCCAACATGTAAAGTCACCATCCCCGTTGGACTTGCTACGGATCCAGTAGCACACCGCCTGCAAAGGAGGACTGCATTAAAACCTCCCAGGCCACTGTTTATACTAATCAGAAAGGAGTGCCCCACCTGAGGCACTGCGCTCCTTCACCAACCTTTTGAACCACCCAGAAGAGGAAGGTTCACCAACCTATCATGGCCTCACAAGCCTATCATAGCCTCTCAAGCCTATGTCAAAAAGAGCACGCCTCCCCAAATGACAGGAGCAATCTCATGAATAGGTAAGAGGGACCTCTGTCCAAGGTAAAAAAAACTACCACACACTCATGGACTGGCGCTCGAGCCATTATTTTCCTACACAGCTTCGACTATTCCTGAGAGGAAAAATCTAATTGACTTGAGCATCGGAGTGTCCCCGCTGGTACTCCCGGTCAGGACTTTTTGTAGGTCTTCGTTCGTGAGGAGCGATCGGAGAGAGGATCTCATCCCACCGAAGTGGCTGGTAGGACGGCCAACAACTCCAAGCCCCCAGGGGCTAGTGATCTCGAAGCAAGCCAGAAGGAGCCAGGACAAGGACAGGAGGAATATCCGAAGACCCCTCCAAGAACTCCTACTACTCTCATTCTCATAACAACCCCTCTGAATACGGTGACTCCACCAAGTCTCGTAAAGGAGGGCCCATTCCCCTTGATCATCTTTGATCGATGAACCCGATGACGCCGGCGGGAAGTCCACTCACCTAGGCCACGTAAGAGCTGCAGGCCATGACGATCTAGGCGACGACAATAAAAATTAATGGAAATGATGGCATGTACCTAATTGCTTGGACTGTTGTAGAATTTGAGTCAAAAGATAATTGGAGTTGGTTCTTGGAACTTCTTCAACTTGATATTGGCTCATACAGGGACAGAGGCTGGACATTCTTTAATGACCAGTAGAAGGTATGTTTAGGATTTACGATTCTATCATTCCATAAAAGATGCTAATCATGTTTCATATTAATATGGTAATCATATTTCATATTGGTATGTTAATAATGTTTCATGATCATGACAGGGCTTGCTATCTAGATCTACTTCTTGGAGTTGATCATAGATAGCATTTATTTGCCAACTTCAATGCAAAATTCAAGAATTTGATATTGAAGGATTCTTTTTGGAATGTAGTAAAGACTACAACCTAATTGGATATCGAACATCATGTTCATATGATCGAACAGATTGATCCTACTACATACCAATGGCCAATGACTGTTCCTACTAGATTTTGGTCTAGACATACATTTAGGAGTTGGCCAAAATATGATATGTTCCTAAATAATTTATCTAAGACGTTCAATTATTACATACTACAGTCAAGGGATAAACCTATTATATAAATGCTAAAGATGATGTGCAAGATCGTGATGACAATGACAATCAATAAGAGAGAACTGATACTGAAACATGATTATCCAATATGTCCTAAGATCATGAACAAATTAGAGAAGGATAAATAAGTCTTATGATACTGTCTTGCTACATATGTTGGTAACAGTAGATATGAAGTTGAATAAGATGTTAATCAATATGTTTTGGACTTGGATAAGTATGAATGTAGCTATTTTAGATGGTGGTTGACTGGTATACCTTGTATTCTTGCCATACAGTATATCTATTTTTTGAAAAAGAAGCTTGAAGAGTTTGTGCATTCTTATTTTTATAAAGAAATATATTTGAGCATGTTTTTCATTTTCTCCAACCACTTAACGGTCAGAATATATGGTCTAAGACTAACTTTGTCCCTCCACTACCTCCAATAATAAGGTCACCTGGAAGGCCAAAAATAAAATGGAGAAGAGATACAGATGAAACACAAAAACCTATTCAAGGTTGATCAATAAAGATAGGTACAACGATAAGATGCAGAAAATATCATTTGATATGACATAATTTAAGGACATGCAGAGGGCAATCAGTAGGAGGTAATCTAAGATAGAGGCAATAAATCATTGGTACCTCTGCTGCAATACATAGAAGCCAAGGTCAAAAGTAGAGTAGCAGCAGGTAATTCATGGGATTCAGATTTGCATCACAGCATCATAGCATACAGGTATACTAATAACCATTCAATATTTAATTTATTAAGTAAAATTTAGTACTAACTATTTGATAATACTACCTTAAAGGAATCTCATTTGCTGTGAATGAGACAAACAAATAGGTACTGTTGTTGTAAAAGGTTGTATTCATGGTGCCGAAAGGGATCATGCCGAAAGAGGAACTGTTGATAGACGGGCTTAAGGTTGCAAATGGGTCGGGTTGATCCATGACCCGACCCGACCCATTAGACCCGATCTAATCCATTTTTAGGGATCCGTGGATCTGAGTTAGGTCCTAAAATTAGATCCATTCCATTTTTCGGGTCGGGTTTGGGTTTACTGAATTTGGACCTGATCCAATTCGACTCGACTCGAACGTACCAATACTGTTAGGTTCATATCTATTTGGATATTTAAATTATAATTTAAAACTTATATGAAACTTATTTTTAACATAGAGATAGAGTTATAATTATTTTTAACATAGAGATAGAGTTATAAATAATATTATTTATCATGTATTTTATGGTTAATAATAGTTGCTATGTAATAATTAAAATATAGTTATCTATATTTTATTCGGATCATATCTATATCCAAATATTTTAGATTAGAATTGGATTATTTATGGACTCGATCCAGCCCGAATGATCCGTTGGATTGAAAATTTTGATAGTGGACTCGACCCGATCCAATCCAATTTTTTAGTAGGTTGGGTCTAGGTCTAATATTAGGACTCAATCAAAGAACTGAATCGGACCGGGATCACTTATGACCTGGTCTAACCTAACCCATTTGGACCCCTAGACGGGCTGTAGGCAGAGCCGGATTTGTAGATGCTGCCGGATGAGCTGGTTTTACCGCTAATAGAGCTGGATCAACATCTGGTAGAGCTAGATCTTTTGCTGTTATAGTCGGATGAACTGTTGGGAGGGTTGTAGTTTCTGCCAGAAAGGCTGAATCAGCTGTCAGGAGGGCTACATTTTTTGCTACAAGGGTAGGATCTATGACTGAGAGGGGTGGATTTGCTACAGGGAAGACTTCAGCTTCTGCGAGAGGTGCTTCAACTTTAGCTTCTGCGAGAAGTGCTTTAGCTTCATCTTCTACGAGAGCTACTGGAAGGGATCTTCTGCTATTGAAAGAGGCATATCTACTGAAAGAGCTGAAGTTAGGGATGAGAGGGGTAGATTTATTTCACCTGGAAGGGCTGTGAGGGATAGGTCTAGACCTACGTCAACCGCTAGTATAACCGCTATGAGGGAACTTATTCCCTATGGATTATTTTAAGAGAATTGTAATTGGTGGTCCATAGCAGTTCAATTACCTTTTATGTAAGGTCTAAAGTTATTAACTTATGAATGATTTTGTATAGCCAATGATGTTCCAATGCATTTGTTTAGCAATGAATGATATTGTATATAAAAATTTATTGTGTGATCGATAGCTTTTAATATACATATTCTATGCACATATAGTTACTTTTTCACGAATTATTATTGTTAATGTATTGGATAGTATGTAGATAATATAGTGCCAGTTAGTCCTTGAACTATATAAATATTTTTTCATTTGGTCCAACAAAATTAATGGATCTGCTTCAAATCACTTTGGCCACCTTGGATAGTCTGTAGATATGATAGTGTCAATTAATGCATTGGATAGTGTTACGGCCGTATCGATGACGTGGCCGGGCTCAGATACCGTCAGATATGATCGAGCCACGTGGAGATTTCTTCGGCCGAGTCAGCGTCACATTGCCGAGATTGAGCTCGGCCAGGCTACCTCGCCAGACGACTTCTCGAAGACGTTATCGCCCTTGCCGAAGTCGAGCTCGGGTCGGGGCTCCTCCTGCCACCTCGCCAGGTGTCCACCCAGGAGGGGTCCGCTTAGGCCGAGGTCGGCCACTTCTTTGCTCCTTCGCCAGGCGACCCCTGGAGACGGGTCCACCTCGGTCGAAGCCAGGCGACCTCTTGCCACCTTGCCAGGTGTCCACCCGGAAGGGGTCCACCTAGGCCGAGGTCGGCCGATCCCTTGTCCCTCCGCCAGGTGGCCCCTGAAGACGGGTCCACCTCGGTCGAAGCCAGGCGACCTCCTGCCACCTCGCCAGGTGTCCACCCGGGAGGGGTCCACCTAGGCCGAGGTCGGCCACTTCTTCGCTCCTTCGCCAGGTGGCCCCCGGAGACGGGCCCACCTCGGTCGAAGCCAGGCGACCTCCTGCCACCTCGCCAGGTGTCCACCCGGGAGGGGTCCACCTAGGTCGAGGTCGGCCACTTCTTCGCTCCTTCGCCAGGTTGCCCCCGGAGACGGGTCCACCTCGACCGAAGCCAGGCGACCTCCTGCCACCTCGCCAGGTGTCCACCCAGGAGGGGTCCACCTCGACCGAGGTCAGGCCGCCCATATAGAGAAGATCCCAAAGAAAGAGGAGCAGGTTCCGAGGTCAACCCTCGAGCCGTGCGCATCACAGGTGGCGCCCCGTACGGATGGCGGCGGCACGCGAAACGCCATTTACATCGGCCCGACAGGTCCCGCAGTCGAGAGGCGCAGCTCTGACAAAACAGGGCCCGTAAACGGACGACGCCAACACTTGGGAAGGAGAGCGCTCTCACTGGGCCCGAGGTCTGACCGGTCGCCTTACCGGTGCCACCCCCCTTCTGTCTTTGCCCTTTCCCCACTGGGCTCGGCGAACGAGGTCAGAAAGCCGCCTGGCCCTCAACACCGAAAGGGGAAAGAGAAAAGGATGGGAAGGGGAGCCTCCCAGGAGGAGAAGACAGGCGAACAAGCGAGAGGAGATAAAAGGAAGCTGGGGATGACAAGGTAAGCTGATCAGGCTGGGGACAAGCAAGAAACAGTGGCCAAAAGCCCCGCTCCGAGAGTGAGATCCATGGTCCCGAGAGGGGATCGCTTGGCGTGAGCTCGGCAAGGAGGCCCGGCCGAATTTCTGGTCCCCATAGCACCTTTCTTGCTAGTAAATTCTCTGAGTCTGGGACTCCTTCGGGGGCCCATCTTGGAGAATCTATTCCTTCTCGTCGTCTACTGACTTGACCGTCGGAGCTCCCTCGCCGGGATCCCCGGCCAGGGTCTTCTGACCCTCTCTTGCAGGTCCGCTCCAGCCAGGAGGCTCCGGGAGCCAGGCGGTCCAGTAGGATCGACGGATCCGAGGCACGGGCGCGACGGCGAGATCGGCAACAGATAGTTTGCAGATAAGATAATATCAATTAGTTCTTGAACTATATAAATATTTTTTCATTTGATCCTCAAGGTTTCTGTGTTCTCTCTTACAATATTTCATTTTTTTTTTGGATTCATTCTATATAGATTGTGATGTGGCTCCATTTTTATGCACATGCCATACTAAAGTTTTAATGAACTATTGCCATAGGCCCATTGGATGGTAGTTATCTTGTTAGTTATTTTATTATTCAAAGTGTTTCATTTGGTTCTCGAAGTTTTAGCATATTTGCTAAACCGATCAACTTAAATTTACTATAATTTTTGATGGTTCTATAGAGCTATCTGTTTACAAGTTTATAGCATTCATCACATAAACAATCAGAGAAACAAAGAAAAGTTTTGATATAATAATATCACAAAAAGGGTTTCATTCATTTACATTAGAACCCCAACTTATATCCATAAACCTTCCTCACTAATAAGTTTTGACCAGGGATGGTAATCATATCGGGTCAGGTATAAACGGGTCGGATACGGGTAGAGCTATCAACGAGTCAGGTTCGGACCTGAGATCCGCGGGTCTGGACCCAATGGGTCCGGGTCTGGATCTCAATCTGGGCCCGTTTACCCGGACCCGAACCCGGACCTGATTAGTCATAGTTAAATGGATCCAGGTCTAGATATTACATATCCAGACCTGACAGACCCGAGATCCGATTAAATAAAATAATGTGATATATATTTATATATATTTATATAAATGTGGGTTGTTGGATCATAATTGAACGGTTAAAAATCATTCAAGATTTTACTATTAAATCTTCCTTCAAATCGTGCCCTAACCTTTGGCCCTTCTCCCTTCTAGTCGCCAGCACCCACAGCCGACGCCTCCCCCCCGGTGCTCCGCTTCCATGCCAAAGGCTGATGCCTCCCCCTCGACGGCCAACGCCACCTTCGGTGCTCCCCCCCGATGGCCGACTATTTGAGCAATTGAGCCCTTTACGCTGCCGGCTGCTCCTACGATCGGAGCAATCAAGGCCCTCGACATCAGCGCTCTGCCTCCATGCCCACGGCCAACGCCTCCTCCCTCAACAACCAACACCGCCTCCCTCCCCTGACGGTTGACAGAGCCCTCTATGCTACTTACGAGCAGACCGAGCCTCGAGGCCCTCAACATCAGCGCTTCGCCTCCACACCGATGGCTGACGCCTCCCCCCCGACGGTCGAGCCCTCTACGCTGCTGCTCCCCCTCGGACAGTGGACCACGGACCCTCGACGGCCGACGCCCGCTACTTGATATCGTTCTTGGATCCGAGTATCACCAGCCACCAACATCGTCGATCGTCCCCACTCCCCCGTCGGCTGCCGCTGCCCCTTATTCGAGTCCTGCTACAGTACCTTGGTTAGATGTTACCTTATTCTTGTTTTTATTAATAATCATGATCATCAGTGCCACAATATTGTAGGATATTTTTTATATAATTTATTTTAAATTTCAATAAATGTCAATCCCTGAAAATATTGATATTGAAGTTGAACAAAATGTAATCATTCCTGGAGAGGAGGTAATTGAAGATGAAACAACTGGATCTACACAAAACTATATTACTGGTATAGCTGGTCATAAAAGAAAGTTAATTTCACCGGTATGGAATGATTTCACTAAGTTTAAAAATAAAAATGGTGATGATATTGCTAGATGTAATTGGTGTAAGAAGGAACTCTGTGATGGTAGCAATAAAGGAACTAGTCACTTGAAAAAGCATCTTAGTATATGCATTTTTAGAAAAAAGAATGATGGAAGAGCAGTACAATCAATTACAAAAGGTTTTTGTGATAAGGCAGCTCAACCTTACAAGTTTGACCAAGAAAAGAGTAGAAAAGATTTGGCAAAAATGATTATCAAGCATAACTACTCTTTTAACATGGTTCAACATGAATATTTTGAACAATTTTGTGCTAGGTTGAATCCAAATTTTAAGCTTGTGAGTCGTAATACAATCAGGAGTGATATATTGAATGTTTACAAGAAGGAAAAGGCAAAGTTATATGATTACTTTGATGCACTTTCTAGTAAGATTTTTTTTACTATTGATATATGGACTTTTGATCATTCAAATATTGTACATGCATGCTTGACTGAACATTATATATCAGATGCTTGGGAATTGAAGAAAAAAATCATTGCATTCAGAAAGATTCCATATCCACATAATGGTGAAACATTGTTTCATTTTATTTCTGATTTGTTATTGGAGTGGAATTTGGATAAGAAAATTTCTTTAATAGTCGTTGATAATGCAAGTGCAAATGATATAATGGTTAGACAATTGAAAAGGTGGCTTTGTGAGAAATCATTGCTTTCTTTGTCTGGCGCATTATTTCATGTGCGATGTAGTGCATATATTCTTAATTTGATTGTTCAAGATGGATTAGCAAAAGCTAGAGACTTCTTGCAAAAGATTCGAGAAACTATGAGTTTGTTGAATAGGTCACCTGCTTTATATCAAAAATTTGAAAAAGCAATAGCTCAGTTAAAGTTAACAGATGCAAAAAAGGTAGGAAAAGAAGTACCTAATAGGCGGAATTCAACTTATTTGATGCTTGATACTTCTATTTCTTTGAAGGAGGCATATTATCGTTTGTCTCAATTGGAAAGAGGTTATAAATGAAATCCTTCAGAAGATGAATGGACAATGGCATGCATTGTGAGAGATTGTTTGAAATTATTCTATGATGCAACTAAGCATTTTTCTAATTCGAAGTTTCCTACTTCTAATCTATTTTTTTGAGATATTTGTAAAATTCAATTTAAGATGAGAGAGTGGGAGAACAGTCAGCATGAATGTCTTAGATTAATGGTAGGACCTATGAGAGAAAAGTTTAGAAAATATTAGGAAGAATGTTCTTTGCCATTAGCAATTGCAACTGTTCTTGATTCAAGATTCAAAATTGATATCGTGGAGTATTATTATGATCAGCTGTATGGTTCTAGTTCTTTTAATTATATTGATAAAGTTCATACAGTTATGTTTGATTTGTATAATGAATATGGGGGTGAGGAGTTGGCTGGAAATTCAGGTTATTTTGTATCTAGTGGTTCAACAAATGCAAATTCAAGTGAAAGCCGTGCGGGTATATCTTTGGATGATGAGCATGATTTTGACGAGTGGTATCGTCAATCTTGTTCTTTCACTATTAGAGATTCTAATAAATATGAGTTGGAAAAATATTTGGAGGAAGCTGTGTTTCCAAGAAAAAATAATTTTGACATTTTGAATTGGTGGAAGATGAATAGTACTTGGTACCCTACATTAGCAAAAATGGCACGGGATATTTTAGCTATTCCAGCTATTACTGTTGCTTCTGAATCTGCATTCAGTATTGGTGGTAGGGTGATTGATGAGAGGCGATCATGCTTAGCTCCAGAGATTGTTGAAGCTTTGTTAACTACAAGTGATTGGCTTAAATCCACAAAGAATGATAAATTTTAATTACTTTTTATTTAGTTTTTTATTTTTTTAGTTTTCATAGTGTTGCCGATCTCGCCGCCGTGGCCTGTAACTTCAGAGCTGGTGGCGGGATCAGACCGTCTCGCCTCGAGGTCTCCGGACTCCCGAACCTGCAAGACAAGGTTAGAAACCCTGGCCGGGGATCCCGGCGAGGAAGCTTCGACGGTCAAGTTAGAAAATGGCGAGATGGAACAGTCTCCAAGGCGGGCCCACGAAGGAGTCCCAGGCTTAGAGATTATCTTAGCAAAAAAGGTCTCAGGAAGAGTAGAAATTGGGCCAAGTTTCTTCACCGAGCTTGCGCCAAGGGACCCCTCTCGGGATCTTGGATCCTGCTCTCGGTGCCTTTTCTTTTCCCAGCCTTTTTTCCCCCTTACCTAGTCGTCCGCTCTTCCCACCCTTTTATCCCATCACGCTGCCTCCGACCTCCCGCCCTTGGGAGGCCCCCTCTTCGCTTTCACCTCCTTCTCTCCCTCTCTTTCCCCTTTCCCCTTCGGGTCCAAGAACGCGGTGGCCTCCTTGTCTTGCTTGCCGAGCCCAGCGAGGAAAGGGTAGAGGGAGGACACCGGCCAGACCTTGGGCCGAGCGCGAGCGCTCTCCTTCCCAGACCCTGACAGTGTCCGTACCGGGTCCTGTCTTGCCAGAACTTCGCCTCTCGGCTGCGGAACATGTCGGGCCGATGTAAACAAGGTTTCGTGCATTGCTGCCGACCGTACCGGCGCTCCTCTCGAGGCGCGGCGAGAACTCGTGCTCCTGCTTCTTGGCGGCCTCACCACGCAGGGTAGCCGGCCTCGGTCGAGGTGGACCCCTCCTGGGCGAACACCTGGCGAAGCGGCAGAAGGGCGCTCGACCTCGGTCGAGGTGGACCCGTTTCCGGGCACCACCTGGCGAAGGAGCGGAAAGGCCCGGCTCGACCTTCGCCGAGGTGGAACCATCTCAGGGCGCCACCCGGTGAGGGAGCAGGGGTCCGCCGGCTTCGGCCAAGGTGGACCCCTCCTGGGCGGACACCTGGCGGAGCGGCAAAGGGGCGCTTGACTTCGGCCGAGGTGGACCCGTGTCCTGGCGCCACCTGACGAAGGAGCGGGAAGGCCCGGCTCGACCTCGGCCGAGGTGGAACCGCCTCAGGGCGCCACCCGACGAGGGAGCAGGGGGCCGCCGGCTTCGGTCGAGGTGGGCCCCTCCTGGGCGGACACCTGGTGGAGCGGTAGAGGGGTGCTCGACTTCGGCCGAGGTGGACCCCTCCTGGACGGACACCTAGCGAAGGAGCAGCAGAGGGGCACTCGACTTTGATCGAGGTGGACCCGTGTCCGGGCGCCACCTGGCGAAGGAGCAAAAAGACCCGACTCGACCTCAGCCGAGGTGGAACCGTCTCAGGGCGCCACCCGGCAAGGGAGCAAGGGGCCACCGGCTTCGGCCGAGGTGGACCCCTCCTGGGCGGACACTTGGCGGAGTGGCAGAGGGGCGCTCGACTTCGGCCAAGGTGGACCCGTGTCCGAGCGCCACCTGGCGAAGGAGCAGAAAGACCTGGCTCAACCTCGGTCGAGGTGGAACCGTCTCAGGGCGCCACCCGGCGAGGGAGCAAGGGGCCGCCGGCTTCGGCCGAGGTGGATCCCTCCTGGGCGGACACCTGGCGGAGCGGCAGAGGGGTGCTCGACTTCGGCCGAGGTGGACCCGTGTCCGGGCGCCACCTGGCGAAGGAGCAAGAAGGCCCGGCTCGACCTCGACTTCGGCCGTGGTGGAGCCACATCTGACCTTGCTGGACCGTTCCCGTTTTGCTGAAAAAATCCATGTGGTTCGGATCACGTCCGGCGGAATCTGAGACACGCCACGTCATCGTAACGGCTGTAACACAGTATTTACTGGATATGAATTTTTTTTAGATGTTGCTGGAACATCTATTGAGCTTTGAGATGGTTGAATTTCATGGTAGAGCTTTAACAAGTAAGTTTTTTTAATTATAATATTTTATTAACAAGAACATTTATTTGTGTAATTTTTGTTTTTATATTTAATAAGTAATGATTTATATTTTCTTTTGATTAGGCTTTCATTATTATCCCATAGCACGGAAGAAGTTGATTTGGAGTTATAAGAAATGATGGAAGATAGAACAAATTGGAATGGAACAATGGGATGGAACAAATTGTGCATTTCTTTATCTTTATAAGTGTGGTGTTATTTTGTCTTATGTACTAATTGAAAATGTTTGTCTTATGTACTAGCTGAAACTGTTGTTTGTTATTGTATATGATTTTCTGTTTTTGATTGTGTTTTCAATTGGATACTTTTATGCTTTAGCTACTTTTATATTTCTTGAATAAGTTTCAACATGTTTCATATTTTTTTGGTGGCCTATGCATTAGAGGTTTAGCGATTGAGTTTCAATTTTAGTAAGAGTTGTTTCCTACTATTTTAATTTCTGCTACTTTATTGGTAAGTCATGATGATATAGTTATGTAATCTTTTATTAGCTTTCTTATAATCCTATGTTAGTTCAATAATCTTGTTAGCAGGTTCTTAAAATACTGTAATCCTATTATGATTGCCATTTTCTTGAAATAATTGTATGATGGACAGATGGGGTTGGATGTTGTTAGTTTTGTATCCTCATTTGGTTTGTCACATCTTTATAGATTGGTTATTGTTGGAACATCTTATATAGCTGGACTATGATTTTGTTATGCTAAAAGTTTAAAAAAAATATCAAAACAAGTAGTGGAATCTTTCTTATATTTTATCTATGTTTTAAATTTATCATTATCATTTCTGCTATTAGAGAATGAAAAAAAAAAGAATATAATCCTTCACTCTTACAAGTCCATGGGCCATGGTGGTATTCGGGTCCGGGTTTGGGTCTGGATACCCGGGATCCATTCGGGTCCGGGTCTGATACTTTAAAATTAGACCCGTCGGGTATTCGGGTCCGGTAGCTAAAATCGAGTCCGGATTTGGATATCTGGGTTCTGACCCGAACCCGATCCGTTGATAGCTCTAAATACCGGTCAAGTTAAAAAACTCCAAACCTAAACCTGACCTATTTATTAAATAGGTTAGGTTTTAAAATTCAAACCTGACCTGCATAATAAATAGGTTACCTGATTCTATCTGTTCATGACCCGTTTATGCTACAAATTAAAAAACCAAAGATGTGACTCATTTCCAACCCAATTCTAACATGTTTAAAAATTTTAAAAAATAGAGAAAGAAACCTACCTCCTCTCTAGTCTCCACCCTTACTGATCCCTTCAGCCTCCTCGAGCAATCTTTTTCCACGTGGCATCTTTGCTCAACCCTCTTCTCTGTCTTGGCTGCTCCTCAAGAAGAAAGAGGGAAAATAGAGATAAAAAACAAAGAGAGCTCGAATTTCGAACCCAATTCTAACATGTTTAAAAATTTTTAAAAATAGAGAAGGAATCCTATCCCCTCTTCGGCCTTAGGGCTGGAAGTGGGCCGGGCTGGGTCGAGTCATACCTCTACCTGAGCTTGGCCCGAAAAAAAAATTCGAGCTTCGGGCTAGGCCTAGGCTCAAATTTTTTTTAAAAAACCTAGCTTGAGCCTGGCCCGGGCCCAAGCTCGAACCCGGCCCGAGCCCGATTGGGCCTAGGCCCAATTGGGCCTTCCTCGCCATGTCGATCGCCCTCCTCGCCGTCTCGATGATCAAAAACCTCTCCAAACCCCCGTTTGCCTGGTCGTACCAGTAATGGAGCGGCTCCTCCCCGGAGAGCAGCTCGAGGAGGACGATGCCGAAGGTGAACAGTTGGACCTCCACGAGATCTGCCCACCAGCGATCACCTCAAGCGTGATGTACCCCCTCATCCCCTCGAACCTCGTTGCGCGGGTCCTCGATCTTCGTGGAGAAGAGGTGCTATCTCCCCGGCCTCTGTCTCCTCGGCGTCGACCTGGAAGTCCCCGGTGAGCTCCACGCATCGAAGTGGCAGATCTTGGCACGGAAGTCGGGCTTGATGATGTTGACAGCGGAGCTCTTATCCGGTCGTGGCGAAGCTGGAGGCTGCGGGGATGATGGCGGGGGCTGATGAAAAGGATGGTGTGGCAGAGGAAAATCGAGAGGCGCATCGAGAGGATTTGGGATTGTCTGGGTCGGGAATTTGGAGCCGAGGCCATGACGTCCCTTCTATTTCGGCACATATGGGATAAGAATGGAAATTAGGATGGCATATTGGACAGCCTTTGGGTTTGGGACTTCGGGCCAGCTTCAGGCCGGGCCAAAGACAAGCCCGAGCTCAACCCGAAAATTTAATGGATTTTATTATAAGGCCGAAGCCTGGCTTGATTCGCTTCGGGCCTAGCCCGAAGCTCGGCCCGATGTTGGGCTGGCCCGAAGCCTAACGGGCCAGCTTGAGCCCACTTCCAGCCTTATTTGGCTTTCACCCTCGTCGATCCATTTGGCTGCATCGAGCCTTTGACCGCATCTTCTCCTATGCGGTGTCTTCGATCGACCCACCTCTTCATCCTCGTCGTCCTCAAGCGCTCCTCCGACGCTGCTACTTTAACCAGAAAAAGAAGAAAGTGGAAAAAAAAGAGATAAAAGAAATAGAAAGAGAGCTCGGATGACCTTATCTCCACTATCGATGTCACAGCGAGCACTGATTTGGCCCCTAAAAGCGGTTGCGATGGTCGAGGGTCCTTCGATGGGACCCAGATAGGCCAGATTACGGAGGTGAAAGCATGGATGGCATTCTAGTTGGCGAGAAGGGAGGTGTTGGAGTTTGAGTATATCCCACACTGCATCCTCACCTCCATGCCCTCGCTTCCCTCTCCCAGGCCGATCTCCTATTGCCTCCACTGTTGCGGCATCGCCACTAACCTCCGTCTCAACTTTCTCGGTGCCTGGCTCCGATGATTCCATCCTTGCTTGCTTACCCAATCATCCCTGCACTTGGCTGCATCCCACCGGCCTTTAGTGGGCTGGTTGACTGGTTGTCAACTTGTCATTGAGTTGCTCATGGCCGAAGACGAGGAAGTAAAGGGAAGATAACGAAACCCTAATCCCTAATGGCAATATGGCATGGCAAAGTGGTGATGGATTTTAATCAAAGTGGATGGACCGTGCATGGGTTTCGAGAAAAAGAAATCATGCACCAAATTGGTGAGCAGGAGTTTTGATTTTTAACCGGCCCAACCTATTTAAATGCCCAGGTCCAATTTAACTTAAACATATTAAACGGGTTAGGTTTTTAAAACCTAAACCCAATCCAAATATTAAATGGATTAAATAGGTTGACCTATTTATAACTTGAATCTGTTTAGCCCAAATCCAAACCTACTTAAGATGGATCGAACATAGGTCAAGTCATTTGTTGCCGCACCTAATTTTGATTACCAAAATACATTGCAAAATGATAGTATATTCCAAACTTGGTTGCTACTATTGATTCTTCAAAAGTAATATACTAACAACTAAACAAGATAGCAAAATAATCAGCTGATACATTCTCTGTTTGCTGTGGAAGCATCTGACTTCCTCCATCATGTCTACTTATTTCTTGAGCCGATTAATCACCACCTTTCCATAGATATATCTCATCATCATACCACTAGAAATAATCACAGCAAGATATCTTTCTCTGTACGGAGGTAATTTTTTAAAATAAAAAAGATGAAAAAAATGAAGTCAGGGCCAAAGAGAGCTCATACCTCAAAACATGGGCAATCGAAGAATTTTTGACTTGGATTTCTTCTTGTCTTTGAGGTCCTTATCTGAGCACATTGCTCATAAAGGCAAAACCTACCTTCCTCATTATTTGAACCTCTAGATCAGTTGGAGGTACTAGACCCAATAGTTGAGTTTCTATCCGTGACGAATGCAGTAGAACGATATCTACCGTAGAGAACAAATAGGAAAAAATATTAAAAAATTAAGATTTCGAGAAGATGACCGGAGAGCCCTTACACCGATAGGATGATTGAGAGGATTTGGTAGGGGTAGAGTTTTAATCACAGTGAATAAAAGATGGGTTTCAGAAAAGGATGACAGAAAATAGGACAATTATTTTTTATTACTGCTGTGCTACAATTTTGCTAGATAAGCATGTCAATACCATCTATTCAAAAAATGACAATATAAGCATTGACTCAGCGAAAAACAACTAAAGTTATGCGAGAAACTTGCCAAAAATCGGTCAAAGGATAACATTAAAATGATTCGAAAAGCTCAGGGACCAAAAGTTTAGGATAATATTAAAATGATTCAAAAAGCTCATGGACCAAAAGTTTAGGTTCTGTAGTTTAAGGACCATTTAAAAAAAAAAATTGATATAGTTTAAGAATTACAAATATAATTTATCAAAAAATATATATATTTAAAATATTTAACACTATATTAAAGATTCCTTTATAAAAGCATGTTTTTATTTTTCCTTTTTCACAAACTTTCTTGCAACTAAATATTGACTGCATCGATGTCTGATCCATGTTTGGAACAACTCAACGAGTTCCAATCTAAATGCTTTTTACCAAAAAAAAAAAAAAAAAGCCGGCCATGAATGCCTAATGTTCAAATTTGACCAAGCCATTTAGGTGTTGGTTCTAGATCAGAAGTGAGTCAATTTAGTCCAGCTGGAATGCTCCGTACTAATCGATCAATTAGTTTCTGGTTCGGTTGCAACCTAGACATAATTAGATATATTAAAACGGAAATAAATATTGAAAAATTACTGGTGCTGTGGTATTGTTACTGATGGAATACTTTTAAGGGGAGGGCAATGATAATAAACAGTAGAATACGACGGATAGCGGGAGATAAATATAGTCGGTCAATAATTTATTGTGTTGCTAAAATGTCTTAACTAAATCAAAAAATGATATAAATTTGAGTAATGTTCGATTAACTAACTTGATTACTGATCGAAGAAAGCTTGGCCGAGTCCGTCGGCAAATGAGAGAAACCAAAAATGGGATGGTGTTTACTACCACTATCTCCAACAACATTATATACATGATGGATATGATCCAGCTTGGTAGTTGCTATAAGAAGACTGCATCTATCCACCCATCGCCATTAATTTACTCCGGTCCCAATCCCCCCTTCCCTCCACTAAGAATCCTCGCCTCACCTCCCTTCCACCGACCACGCCCTCAGTGGAAGTAAAACCACCCACCGTCCAGCGCCAAGCCAGCTGCCCCATATTTATTGTTTTACTACCAGCACTGCTATTATTATTATTATTATTTTATACCTGTCTCCTATAATAATCGTTTAAATCTGCAAAGATATACGGTTATTCATTATTAACTTATTTATTATTGATAATTAAAGAGGCCCATCTCCATCTCTTTCAAAAGTTCCGGTCAACTGCACCGCCGTAACAGCCCGGCATCGCAGCCGCTCGGGGTAGAAGGTCCGTCCCGTGCTGCCGCGACTAGGGGTGAGGCGGAGCTAGAAGGGTGGCAGTGGAACATCCGAACTCAACCGGTCCATGGAATAGTCTAGATGCCGGCCGAGTCGGCGCTGGAATTCAGGAAGCTAAGCGTTATCCCTGTCTGGCTTCCTTCCTTTCTTTTCTTTCGTTATTTATTTATTTATTTTTGTCCCGATTTGCTATCGCCTATTGTTATTTTGTATCACCCAAGAAATCTAACGAGAGTTGGGGGGCGTCGTAGCGGAAACGTCCTCGTCGACGGGCATGGAGCCACGTGGAAGGGTGGCCTCCCTCCACCTCTTTCCCTCCGTCTTTGTCGGCGAGGGAACGGTTAGGATTCTGTCGTTCCATCTATGTCATCTCCCTTCCTTCCTTTTGTTCTGTTGCGTGCTTGCGATCGACCTCTCTCGGACTCGGACTGTTGCTTCTCCCACAAACAGCCTAGCAAATGGCCTCGCTTCCTTGTCGCTTTTCCCAGCACGCCACACGTCACCCTAACCCGCCCTCTCTTTCCCAGCTCAGGAACTCCCTGAGGGCCCAAGGCGATGAGGTTTGTCGGCATCATTTTATCTCTCCCACCGATTGTTTTTTTTTAAAAAAACGGATAAGTAATTCTTTTACCGATTGTCACCATTCATAAACTGTTATTCCAGGCCGTCCTTTGGCCCCTCCTCCTCCTCCTCCAAAGTGCAACCGTCTATGTCAATTAATCTATCCAATCTACCAAATGTGTCCGGACTCTGGACTGGATATATAATTATCAATCACAGCACGCTACTACTAATCTTATCATATATATATATATATATAATCACATAATTATATAATTATATATAATTATATAATTATATAATTATCGTTGTTCTAAATATAAACAGGAATAGAGAAACAAGGAGCCAGCAGAGAGAGGGAGAAGGGGGATCGAGATGGAGGGCGGGTGCTGTTCCACGAGCGAGGAGCCGAGAAAGCCTGCGGCGGTGGCCGTGAAGGAGCGGCCGTACAGAGGGGTCCGGATGAGGAAGTGGGGGAAGTGGGTGGCGGAGGTACGGGAGCCCAAAAAGCGGTCACGGATATGGCTTGGGTCCTACTCGACGCCCGTGGCGGCGGCCCGGGCCTACGACACCGCCGTTTTCTACCTCCGGGGCCGCTCCGCCCGCCTCAACTTCCCCGAGGAGCTCGCCGCCGAGGAGGACTGCGTGGCCGGCGCGGGCGCCGCCGGAGGCATGTCCGCCGCGTCCATCCGGAAGAAGGCCACCGAGGTTGGGGCTAGGGTGGACGCCCTCCAGACCAGCCTCCTCTCCCAGCAACGGCGGCAGCAGCAGCAGCAGCAGAGTCGGTCGCCGCGCGCGCCAAAGAATCCGGATCTCAATCAGGAGCCCAGCCCCGAGAGCTCCGACGTGGATTAATTTGTTTGACAAGGAGAAAGAGTTAGCTTTAGCTTAGCTTATCTTAGAATAGGTCGCAAGCTCTTGTGGTCGATCATCCATCTGTTAGCAAACCTACCTACCGTCGCTGGCGATGGCGGCACCGTTGAAAAAAAGCAAGTCTTTAGTTTTGTTTTTTTTTTTTTTTTGAAGACTTTCCTTATATAGATATACAATTGAGATTGGCTGTTTGTTTCTCAAATTTCCTCGCCTTCTTTTTCGTTTTCCATTTTCGAATCATGTAGAAAACTGGGGAAGAAGTTTAGCCAAACTTTAGGTGCTGGTTTCAGAGAGAGGGGCAGATTGCGTGGGTGGGGATGGATGGAGATGCGTCGCCGCTGTGGATGACGTGCTTGTGGAAGACAAAGGAGAAAACTTTTTTATCAAACAAAAAGAAAAAAAAAAAAAAAAACAGAGGGAAGGAGGACAAGGAACGGCTCAAGGCTTTGGGAGTTGGTCTTAAAATAAGATCACGCTCAGTTGGTAGCGAGGTGACCGTCGAACATTTGGTAATACGGTAGCTCTCATGATGAAATAAATGATCGGGTATGAAAGGAGAGGGGATTCCTCGAGCACAGCCTTCTTTGCGTTTGATGTTTTGACTACAAAGTTATAGCGGTGGTGCCTTCTACTCGAAGAATCTCTGGCGGTGAGTGTGTGTGTGTGAGAGAGAGAGAGAGAGAGAGAGAGAGAGGAGCCGGGAAGCGGTGGTGGGGTTTGGACGGCCGAGCGAAGGAGCGGCAGGCCGCCTAGCTCGAGTGGCGGACCCTGGTGGTTCATACTTGGTGCCCATATATGTAAACTGGAGTCGATTAGTCGGCAGCACCCAGGCCGCTTGGTCGAGAGGTTACCCAACTTTTCGAACGGGAATCCTGGTATATATATATATATAGGGCATTACCTGGGGCTGTTGCATTTTGTTGCGGATTTATGATTCCTTCTAGCACACCGTATAATCTCCTAGTTCTAGCTGGTGACTTTGTGATTTTGTATTGCATCATCTGAGATCCACCTTGGTTCTCTTAAAAATCAATTCAATGATGAGTTTATCAAAACCGAATCTCCTTCTTGGCCATGAATTGAAATTGAACATGCACCGAGAAATTAAATAAATTCTCAACCAAGTAGCAATTTTTCATTGCATAAATCAAGTAAAAGTGATTTTTTGTTTGAGCATATTAAGAAAATGCGAGATAATCGTACTTTCATATCATACAGCCGGTGGATGGTGGTTGATACAGAAGAACAGTTAATAACGCCATGCATGTCCAACGTAAACAAAGTCCGACGATGGTCCAGGGATACTTCCCACCGCACCTTGGGATTAAAAGACCAATAGATGAGGGCACTTTGGTGGTATCGGATTGATGTAGCACTTTGGTGGTATCGGATTGATGTACTCATTCTTAGATGAAAAAAAATTACAAAAATTAAATATCTTGAATCAAACATTTTCTAGCGAAGTGGGGATAGGGATGGCAACGGATCGGGTCATCCAAAATCCATATCCGTCCCTCTAAAAAATTATCCGTCTCATACCCATCCCATACCCATCACAGGTCAGATCGGGTCGGGTATAAAAAAATCACGTTTGGATCGGGTCGGGTCAGGTATACCTGTTTTCATAAAACCTAGTTTACTTGAAACCTAAATGGGTCGGGTCGAGTCGGGTTGGGTCGGATATATCCGTCCTATATCCAATTTACTTAAATATTTTATAAATATATATATTTTTATATATAAATGGATCGGGTTTGGATCGGGACATACTACTACCCGTACCCGATCCGAATCCGAGTCGGATTTTTTTATATAATCCATATCTGTTTATAAATTAGGCGGGTTGGATATCCATTGGATCGGTAAAAATTATCATCCCTAAGTGGGGCCTGCGAGGTAGCTACGCCGGATTTAATCTCTTATCCTTTTTTTATACTAAAAAAGAAAAGAGCAGTGAATTAGACCAGAAAAATCATATTATATTTTCGAGAATGTAACCTCAATTTTATCGGGCCAGAAAACTAATGGGCCAGACGGAACTTCCTAAATGACAACTTCAAATAAATTAGCTACTCTTGACACAATTAAGAATGCAAACTCTAACTTTTAGACATTTGCTTGTGTACCGTTTTATTTCTTAGCATATGCAAATAGGCAAAAATTTCAAAACCAAACACCTTATTATATATATCTATTATATATAATTTAAATTTTACTACTTTGATTTAAAGATTATCATGTATTATTTTTTAAAGATTTTTTTATTCAATATCTTTTATAATTTTGGTTTTTAAATTTAAAATTTTAAATGAATTTATTTTTTGAAATCTATAATTTTTTTTCTTTTTATATTCTTTTATTTTTTTTTCTTTTTAATAGATTTTTAAATTTAAAATTTAAAATAAAAAAATAATTTTGTTTTTTTTCAAAATTTATTAATTTTTTTTTCCTTCTATATATTTTTTTAATTTCTTCACTTTCTTTGTTTTTTCATAGATTAATCAAAAAAAGTAATGAAATATATATGTATAATGATGTTAAAAGGAAATATCGTAGAACTTTGGGATGGAGATGCCAATTATTTATCTCCATCTGAAAATGACGCTTCAATACCTCCATATATTTTAGGAGGTGCTCTTGTTTTAATAAACAAATCCGATAGTAATAATGCTCAAACTTCTGAGAAAGAAACCGGTGAAATACGATAGATGAGATGGAGGCATGAACATTAATTTGTAAAAACAAATGTATTGCTGCAACTTCTTCCGGATCGAGCTTGGATGGCTGGGCTGGAGCGCTTCTCTCCCGGTTCCTACAAAAAAGTTTCCAAAGACTGGTGTTGTTCTGGCGAGGACACTCCAATGCTTAAGTTAGCGGAAGCTTGAGGGCAACAGAATGTAGGAATCAAATAGAGATAAACGTAAGGAGCGGGAAGAGAGTCCTTGCCTTTCCTGTGTTCCCCGGTTTACTTTATATAGGCACGAAACAGTGCCAAAATCCGTTAGGGGTGAAGCCAAGAAAAACCGATCTGCTCCTAAGAGAATCTGGAGAGTGGCCACGTGGCGCCAAGATGGGGCGACATCATGGAAGTAGTGGAGTAGTGGTATTGATGTGTCAGGGTTCTGTTGTAACAGATTTCTAATACCAGCTGGAAGAAGCTTCTGAGTCACCGAGCCATCCTTGGAGTGGGTCGGGCGGACCTCCGAAGGAGAGCGCCTGTCGGACCTTCAGCAAGAGAGGGCCAGCCGGATCTTAGCATAAGTAGGTCGTTCGGACCTCTACTTCAGTAGGTTGGTCGAACCTCCGAAGGAGAGCGCCCGTCGGACCTTCAGTAAGAGCGGGTCAGCCGGACCTCAGTAGAAGTGGGTCGTTCGGACCTCCGAAGGAGAGCGCCCGTCGGACCTTCAGCAAGAGCGGGTCAGCCGGATCTCAGCAGAAGTGGGTCGTTCAGACCCCTACTTCAGTGGGTCGGTCGGACCTCTGAAGAAGAGCATATGTCGGGCCTTCAAAGGAGAAGGTCGTCCGGGTGTCTGTAAGCATGGTCCGGTCAGACCTCAGCATGAGTGGTGGTCCGGTTCGATGGTGAGCCGGTTGGGTATAACAGTTGCCCCCCTTGCTCTTGGCCTTTGAGAGGTTTCACAGCTTCGAAGGGCGAGAGCATCATTTGGCATTTAATGCACCAATCCTTAAGATGACTACAAATCTGATCCGGCGTACTGCGACCGATCGTCTTCCACTCCAAAACTCTGTGCTCAGGACAGGTGTCGGCACCACGTTGGAGGTGGGAGAAGAGGTGGTTAATGCGGCTAGGGTGCAATGATGGGCTGCCAACCTGATACACCCGTCCGTCGAGTGCCTGACGTGACATGGGCGACGTGGCAAGATCTGAGCGGTGGCGCAGTGTCCGGAGTGGCTCATCCACCACCAGTCTGGCGATCACACGGATCGCGGTTGGATGCGATTCATCGCGTCCCATCGGCTTCTCCGTTGGATTGAAAAGTCGCGTCATCTGACGGTGGATCACGATGCTTGAGGGATGCCGAGAAGTAGAGCTTTCTTCTTCTGCCACTCTCGCCTTCCTTTAGGAATCCCATTACCAGGTTAGTTACTCCGTCTCACCCCTCTAACCTCCATTAAAATGGACTCCGGCAGCCGGAGCTCTGGCCATAGGGAACCAGATCCTGGTAACATCCCATCATAAATGACCTGGGAAAGGGTAGAGAATCTTAAGGCCACATACAATATTCCTTCCACCTTGCATCTGACCATTCCGAACCGGGAGGGTAGAGTGAATGGTCCTTTGAATCCAGGAGCTCTCCTGGTGTACGAGGACCATCTTAAGGCCGGCCTTCGCTTCCCTCTTCATGACTTCTTTATTCAGATCTTCAATAGCTATAGGGTGTCCCCGATGCAGCTGACCTCGAATAGCATTCGGGCGATCTGTAGTTTCATGGTCCTCTGCCAGAGGGCCGGGGTCGAGCCGAGGTTGTCTCTCTTCACCAATTTTTTCCTTCTAAAAAAGGACTTTCGAAGCTAGGAGTGGTGGATATTCAGTCCCCACCCTGGTCGGAGGATACTAGGGGGGCTTCCATCGGCTATCCACGGATGGAAGTCCCGGTACTTCTTCATAGACTGTTTAGAATCCTGGGGCTTTGAACCGATGTGGAGGGAGCCTAGGCTAAAGGCCGTGGAAGGGAGGAAAGTGTTGAGGGCCAACAAGGCCGATTTCAATAAGATGGACGAAGACGACCCAACATTTGTGCATGACTTGCTCCGAGAGGAAAACCTCTACGTGGCTGGGATCAGCCGGTAGCGAGGTTTAGGTAGGGTAGCAGTTGTTGTCATAGGTCTTCATGTCTTCCGTTGGCTTTATTTGCTTGCCGCTGACTCTGATTTTGCTTTGTGATAGGTTACAAGATGAAGCCCGATCGAGCGACAATTATAGCATGGGCAACCAAGAAAAGGGGCATCCGGATCACTGAGCCGACGTCCGAGAGGCCAAAGAAGCAATGAACGGAGGAGCCGACTACCACCATCATCTCTGTGGAGTCCGACAATCACGTGCCATTGTTGGAGTGCCGGGTGGTGAGGGCACCGGAGCTCTCATCTTCAGTTGGGCAGTCGACCGCCTGGACGGGAGACGACCCATTGGGCCCGACCGACACAGAGACAGCCTCGACCTCACCGTTCGTCGAGCTAATTGAAGAGATTCCCCCGACTACCGGAGGGAAAAAGGTAGCCGAAGGAGGGGCAGCTGACATGGGGGAAACCGGCCAAAGCAACAGCGAGGTGCCCCAGCACTGGTGTGCTCTCAACAACTCTGAGCAGGCCAAAGACCTGCTCAAGAGGATCATTACGGACACCGACTGGAATGATTCGAGTCGGTGGACACTGAATGAGGCTGCTAGGAGCTTGTACCGCAACATAACGGGGGTAAGTACATCACTCTTTAGTATGTTTTCCTCTTTGTCTTCTTGTGCCCGACTGATACTGTTCTTTTGTTTGCAGCTCCTTCACGATATTTCGTTGATGATGACGGCCTAGGCGAGTTACTCTATTTGAAAGAGCACTCGGCCAGGAGGGCCGAAGGAGCTGAGAAGGCATGAGAGACAACCGAGGCGGCACTGAAGACTGCCAAAGAGGAGCTGTCTACCAGTCGGGTGAAATTTGAGGTTTATAAGAAGCAGGCAAAGGACCTGCAGGCCCAGCTGGCCAATCAGGAGGCCAGTTTGAGGAAGAAGAAGAAGTTGAGCTCCCTCACCCGTAAGCTTGAGGAGGAGACACGGGTGGCTGACCATGAGAAGCACTGGCAGGAGCAGCAGGCCATGGCAGGGAAGTACATGACCCTGTTCAGGGAGGCCAAAGTATAGAAGGTTGAAGCAACCGACGAGGCCGTCAAGAAATATAAAGCCTCCGACGACTTCGAGGAGGAAATGGATGAGGCCGGAGTAGTCGGCTATGACATCGACTATGAAGACTGCTTGGCGAAGGTCGGCGATGACCTTTTCGAACTGGATATTGCCTTCCTACAGCTACCGAGATTGATGGAAGGGGAGGGCGCATAATAGGCGGGCCCGACTGACAGAGGGGTCGAACCCCAGGTTGAAGCCGGTGCAGAGGAGGCCGGAGCTGAAGCTTAGGGTGTAGTTGATGTAGGGACGGCAGATGTCTCGATCGGGGCTTCAGACACGGTTGAAGAGGCCAGAGCCGAAGTCCCATCTGTACCTTCTGTGGGTCAGACCTAATTTGTTTATAAAGGTCTGACCTACTTTTTGTAAGAAACCTTTTTGTAATGAAATAGAGGTATTATTTTTTTCTGCCAAAGTTTTTGTATGTCTCTCTGTGTATGTTGGGTCGGTCGGCTCGACCGAACCCTTTCTTTCAAAAATATTTCTAAGTGTCGGTGGTCGGCTTAATTGGACTGTAGATTCTCCGAAGTGACTGTTGAACAGTGGCTCAATCTGAACCCAGACACTTAGAGATTTTTCTAAGTGTTGGTCCGTCAGCCCATACGAACGGGAGACCTCCGAAGTAGCTGTAGGACAGTAGCTCGGTCCAAACCCAGACACTTAGAGATTTTTCTAAGTGTTGGTCCGTTGGCCCGTCCGACCGCAAAACCAGATCTCCGAAGTAGCTGCTGAATAGTGGCTCAGTACGAACCCAGACACTCAGGAATTTTTCTAAGTGTTGGCCTGTCGGCATGTCCGATTGCGAAGCCAGATCTCCATGTGGATCGTTTTGAAGTTGTTGCCGACCGGAGTCAGACTTTCAGAAGTGGGCTGCCCTAGAGCCTCTACCGACCGGAGTCGGACTTTCAGAAGTGGGCTGCCCTAAAGCCTCTACCGATCAGAGTCAGACTTTTAGAAGTGGGCTGCCCTAGAGCCTCTACCGACCAGAGTCGGACTTTCGGAAGTGCTTCAAAGAAGAAGTGATGGTCTTTATTGATAGTATTTACGAAGGTTCTCTACATTCCACGGACGCGCCACTTGCCGTCCATCCAAATGCTCGAGTCAGTAAGTTCCGGCTCGAATTATTTCAATGACTCGATAAGGGCCTTCCCAGTTGGGGGAGACTTTTCCTTGCTTGGTCGATCTTGAGATTTCTGTCCTCCGCAAAACTAGATCTCCGACCTGGAAGGTTCGAGCCTTGACTCGAGAATTGTAGTATCTGGCAATCTTCTGATGATAAGTCACCATCTTCAAGCCCGCTTGGAGCCTGGTTTCATCAAGCAGATCAGATCTAGGTTAGCCCTCCTTTGCTCTGAGTTGGTCGGTTCCGCGAAATGGTCAATCTGCAGGGATTGTAAGGAAACCACCACAGGAATGACTGCATCACTTTCATAGGTCATATTAAATGGAGTCTCCCCGTCGTCGTTCGGGAGGTTGTCTGATAAGCCCAAAGCACTGAATGAAGTTCTTCCACCCAGAGTCCTTTGGCGTCATTCAGTCGGGTTTTCAGTCCATGCAGGATCATCCGATTGGCGATTTTGGCTTCTCTATTGGACTGAGGATGACCGACTGATGTTAGCCGATGGAAGATGTGATACCGCTAGCAGAAGTCCCGAAACTTGGGATTGTCGAACTGTCTTCCATTATCAGTAATGATTGTCTGTGGAATGCCGAATCGAAAAATGATACAATTTTAGACAAAGTTCTCTGCCTTAGCCTCTGTGATTTGTGCCAGTGGCTCAGCCTCCACCCATTTGGTGAAGTAATCAATGGCCACAATCAGAAACTTTCACTGGCTGGATGCTGGGGGGAATGATCCCAGGATGTCCATCCCTCACTATGTGAATAGCCAAGGTGCAGTGAGTGGAGTCAGCTGACTAGTCGACCTTCTTTGAATATTGGAGTATCGCTGACACGCGTCGCATTTTCTGACGAAGTCCGACGCGTCCTTCTGGATGGTTGGCCAGTAATATCCCTATCGGATGATCTTGTAAGCTAGGGATCTTCCTCCCAGGTGGTCGCCACAGATCCTTCGTGCACTTCTCTGAGTGCGTAGTTGGTGTCAGTTGGCCTCAAGCACTTCAGCAACAGCTGTGAGAATGACTTCTTATAAAGAATGCCGTCGAGGACGACATACTTTGAAGCCATCCAGCGTATATGCTTGGCTTTGGTCGTATCTTTCGGTAGAGTCTCTTTGACCAGGAATGTAAGGATTGGGTCCATCCAAGAGATTTTTTGTTCCACTTGGTGGACTTCTGTCGGCTCCTCAACAATATTTAGGCACTGCAGATACTCCACGAAGGTCCGATCGGAGGTGTTGGTAACGGCCATAGCCAACCGCGACAAAGCATCCGCCTGTGCATTCTGCAATCGAGGTATATTGAGAATTTCAAAAAATTTAAGCCGAGACACGAGGCTTTGTACCTTGCTTAAGTACTTGGCCAGGATCGGATCTCTCACCTCGAATTTGTCCTTCACCTGATTTACCACCAGCTGAGAGTCGGAGAAGGCCTTGATTCGGTCGATGCCCAACTCATTGGCTATTCTCAGTCATACAAGAAGGGCTTCATATTCTGCTTGGTTATTTGACACCTGAAATGAAAAGTGCAAAGCGTACTCTAAGCTCTGTCCATCGGGGTCGGCTAGGATCAGGCCCGCCCCATAGCCTGCAAGGTTGGATGCTCCATCCACATGAAGGGTCCAAGCGGGCTCTGCCTCCTCAATGATGTCGTCTTCAGGTGCGCTGGTTGCTTGCAAGGGTACTTCCTGTTTCTAGGTACACTCTGCAATGAAGTCAGCAATTACCTGAGCCTTCATGGTCGACCGGGATTGAAAAGAGATGTCAAATTCGCCAAGCTTGACGGCATACTTGGCAAGCCGACCGGATGTGTCCGGGCTCTTGAGGATTGCCTTAAGGGGTTGGTCGAACAGGATGACAATCGATGTGCCTGGAAGTAGGGTCGGAGTTGCTTGGCTGCTATGACCAAGGAATAGGTAAGCTTCTGCATCTTTGGGTATCTTGTTTTGGCATCGTGGAGAACTTTACTGATGTAATAAATAGGTCTTTGTTGATTGTCTTCTCCCAATCGAACGAGGATGGAGCTTACCGCCTTGTTCGACGCCGACAGGTATAAATATAATAGCTCTCCCTCCATCGGTTTGGCCAACAATGGAGGGTTCTTCAGATAATCTTTCAAAGCTTCAAAAGCTAACAGACACTCATCGGTCCAATGAAAGCGATCTGATCGATGGAGGGTCTTGAAGAAGGGTAGAGACTTCTCGACCGACCGGGAAATGAAACGACTGAGAGAGGCTATTTGGCCTGTAAGTTCTTGTACTTATTTTTTGTTGGTCGGATGTTCCATGTCAATTACAGCTTTGATCTTATCGAGGTTGACTTCAATTCCTCTTTTGTGTGACCAAGAAGCTGAGGAACTTCTCGGAAGTCACCCCGAAAGTGTATTTGGCAGGATTCAGCTTCATCCGATGACGTCTTAGCGCGTCAAAGGATTCCTGCAAGTCTCTAATGTGGTCGGCTTTATGTAGGTTCTTGACTATCATATCATCAACATATGCCTCTATGTTTCTTCCGAGCTATCCTTCAAAGACCCGGTTGATCAGCCTTTGGAAAGTGGCACTAGCATTTTTTAGGCCGAAAGGCATCATCTTGTAACAATACAGCCCTTTGTCAGTGACGAAGGCCATTTTCTTCTCATCCTCCGGGTGCATCCGGATCTGGTTGTAGCTGGAGAAAGCATCCATGAAGCTCAAAAGTTGATGACCGACGATGGCGTCTACCAATTGGTCAATCTTTGGCAAGGGAAAGCTATCCTTCGAACAAGCCTTGTTGAGGTCGGTGTAATCCACACATATCCTCCACTTTTCATTAGCTTTCTTCACCATTACAACATTCGCCAGCCCGTCGGGGTAACGGGCATCTCTGATGAAGTCGGCATCAGAGAGCTTCTTGACCTCTTTGTCAATTGTCCTTTGTCTTTTGGGAGCAAAGCTCCTCTTCTTCTGCCTGACAGGCCTGTAGGTCGGATCTACTTTAAGCTGATGAGTTATGACCTCCGACGGAATGCCTGGTATGTTCGACGCCGACCAAGCAAAGACATCGGCATTTTCCCGCAAAAAGCTGATTAGCTCTAACTTGACCTCTTCATTGAGAGTGCTCCCAATCTATAGGACCTTGGTGGGATCTTCCTCCCGAAGGGGAACAAACAAGATCTTCTCGACCGGTTGGCCATGGCCGTCGGCCTCGGCCCTGGGGTTAAGCTATTTCTGAGTAGAATGACCATCCGACTGCCTGTCTTGAATGGTTAAGCATTGTCTGGCCATCCTGCGATCCCCCCTCATAACTCTAACCTGGTTCCGAGTTGAAAACTTTGCCAGCAGATGGTAGGTAGAGACGATGGCTCAAAATTTGTTGAAGGCCGGTCGGCCCAATATGGCATTGTAAGCCGAGGTCGTACGTACGACCACAAAGTTGATGGGGAGAGTCTTATGGTAAGGCTCTGTCCCGATTATCATGGACAGAGTTATCTCTCCTTCCACTCCGACGGAGTTTCCTTCGAAGCTTGTCAACGGCATGGGAGATTCCTGTAGCCTTGACCTGGACATGTTCATTCAGACAAAAGCATCATACAACAATACTTCCGTGGAGCTTCTATTATCGATAAGGATCCTCTTTACATCATAATTGGCAATCATTGCTGACACAACTACAGGATCATTCCCGGAGACATGGGATTCTAAGAGGTCTTCATCGGAGAAGCTGATTACATTGGAACCCCTAGACCTCTTCACAATGTCCTGATCTTCATCATATCTCCAGTCGGACTGACGGTGCAGCATGCCAACATTTCCATCGGTCGGACGCTGGTTGGGAAGCTCTGTCTCCTCCGGGGGGTCTCTGGCGGTTGAAGCTTCAGTCCGATTCCTTTGGGGTTGGATGTACATATGCAAGAACCCCCGTCGGATCAGATCTTCGATCGCGTCCTTCAGTTGGAAGCATTCTTCAGTGCTATGCCCATGGTCCCGATGGAACCGGCAGTACTTATCTTTGTTCCTTAATGTAGAGCGGCCCCTCATCGGACGAGGCATTTGCAGGAAGGTCTAGTTCTCAATTTTCAGGAGGATCTTCTCTCTCGGAAGGGAGAGGGGCGTATAGGTTTCGAACCTCCTGGGGAAGTCCTTCAGTTTTGGACTGTGGCATCGGGCCGAGTTGTTGCTGTCGCTGGAGGGTCGGACTTCGGGAGCCTTATCGCTCCGCTTTTTGGAAGCCAACTTCCCTTTAGCTTGGCGTCGGCTTACCACCTGTTCTTCTGCCATGGCATACTTCTGTGCTCGGGCCAACAGCTCGGAGTAGCTTGTTTGAAATTTTTTGTCTAAAAAAAAGGTGAGCCTGGATGAGCATAGCCCTCTCTTGAAGGCAGACATGGCTACATCCTCATTCAGATTCGGGATCTCCATGGCTGCTGAGTTGAAACGGGCCATGTAGTCTCGGAGGGTCTCCCCCTCTTTTTGCAGCATAAGGAAGAGGCAGTCGGTGTTCCTCGGGGCCCGACTGCAAGTCCTGAAATGAGAAAGAAAAAGTTTCTCAAGCTGAGGGAAGGAGTGGATCGTACCTGGTCGGATGGCGGAGAACCACATCTGAGCGACTTTCTTGAGAGTTGCGGGGAAGGCGATGCAGTGGAGGGCGTCGGAGCCACCCTGCACCATCATGTGGGCCTTGTAGATGCCCAGATAGTCTAGCGAGTCGGTGGTACCGTCGTAGGGATCCACCTGGGGGATCTTGAAGTGACGGGGGATAGGTCTCCCATGATCTCAGCAGAAAAAGGCGGGCAGGAGTCATACACTTGCCCTCCATCGACTTTTTGCTGATTAGCTAGTTCAGCAATCCGCTCCTTCATGCGCAGGATCTTGCTGGTGTAGTCTCTCGGGACTTCGCTAGGGTGCCGAACACCATCAGGGACGGAGTCAGCGGAGGAGGGTGATGCGGACTTCAACCTCTTCCTCTCAGCACGGGCTCCTTGAGACCTTCGGGACTCTGGAGCGAGGCAGGAGTGGGGCTGGGGGATCCTTTGCTGTTGGCTTCCCCAAGTAGCAGATTGGTGGTTGGTGCGGGACACAGCAGGCGGCTGCTGCCAGTTGTTAGCCACATCCTAGAGGTGCTGAACCGCTATGGTAAGCATGTCGATGCGGTTCAGGAGCGTCTGGAATTACTGCAGTCCCAGAGTGACAGTGGGTTCAATGGCATCATTCTTCCTAGGAGGTCCCTCGGATCTGGACGGGGAATGACCTCTCCTGGCGGAGGTGTTCTGGACTCTTCCCTTTGCCATTGCATGACTTAGTGGGTGGATTCCTCCTTTTAGAGAAGGGAAAACATGTTCTTCCTCTAGCATCAATCTGTTGTTGCAACTTCTCCCGGACCGGGCTTGGACGGCTGGGCTAGAGCACTCCTCTCCCGGTTCCTGCAAAAAAGTCTCCAAGGACCAGTGGTGTTCCAGCGGGGGACACTCCGATGCTTAAGTTAGCAGAAGCTTGAGGGCAATAGAATGGAGGAATCAAATGCAGATAAGCGTAAGGTGCGGGAAGAGAGTCCTTGCCTTTCCTGTGTCCCCCGGTTTATCTTATATAGGCGCAGAATAGTGCCAAAATCCGTTAGGGGTGAAGCCAAGAAAGACCGATCTGTCCCTAAGAGAATCTGGAGAGTGGCCATGTGGTGCCAAGATGGGGCGACATCATGGGAGTAGTGGTGCTGATGTGTCAGGGTTCTATTATAACATAATTCTAGTACCAACTAGAAGAGGCTTCTGGAGTCATCGAGCCATCCTTGGAGTGGGTCGGTTGGACCTCCAAAGGAGAGCGCCCGTCGGACCTTTAGCAAGAGCGGGCCAGCCGGACCTCAGCAGAAGTGGGTCATTCGGATCTCTACTTCAGTGGGTTGCTCGGACCTCCGAAGGAGAGCGCCCATCGGACTTTCAGCATGAGCGGGTCAGCCGGACCTCAGCAGAAGTAGGTCGTTCGGACCCCTACTTCAGTGGGTCGGTCGGACCTCCGAAGAAGAGCGTCCGTCGGGCCTTCAAAGGAGGTCACCCGGGTGTCTGTAAACATGGTCCGATTGGACCTTAGCATGAGTGGCGGTCCAGTTCGATGGTGAGCCGGTTGGGTATAACAATATATAAGAAATTTTTATTATTCTAAGATCTTTTGAATGATTTTTTGAATAAAAAAATATTATTTTTAAAAATAAATCTAAACAAATAATAGATCCATAAATCTAGATCAAGAATAAATAATAATTTTGAATTTTGGATGTATACTTGTATTCGTCATTAATTTCCTAACATGTAATCTATATGTTCATGTAAACATCAAAAGTCAAGTCTTTCTCTTTAGTATCCTTTTTCAATAGACGGCTATTCGATGGGGCAAGCCATGTGAACTAATATTGTGATAAAATATTATGAGAAGTGGAGAGGGAATCTAGCATATTTATAAACAAATCCTAATAGGCCCTGATATGACCGGATCACTGACGTGGAGCAAGAAGCCTGACATGGAGCCCTCATCGGACGCCACGCTGGATTCCCACTATCGGCCCCTTCGCCGGGCCGAGCTCCTCGATGCCAATGGGGCTGCCTGTCGAAGATGGGCTCCGTCCTCCTCCAGGTCGGTCCCCGCCAAGTCGGACACCTAGGTCGGAGCCAAGCTCAAGTCCCACCAGAGGCAGACCTTCCGAGCCCGAGGTCGGGCCCCGTGATCCAGAGTTGAGCTCAAGCCTCCTCCGCCACGTGGCGCCCCTTCAAGGCCAGGTCCCCTGAGCTGGGCGCGCCTCATCCACCTCTGCCGGCCCGAGCTCGGTCAAAGATGGGCCCTCCCTTGGCCTGGAACCGAGCTCGGCCCTCCTCCGCACAGCCGAACCGCGATGAGGCGGTTCCGCTGCAAGCGGGCCCCATCTTCCCAGCTCGGGCCTCAGCACAAATCGAAGTACGAACCGCCAAATAAGCCGTGTCTCTCCTTCGAAGACGGTGGCGGGCCCCCCGAGGATCGTACAGCAGCACCCGCCACGTCGCCATAAATGCCCACGGCCGTCGCCCATACCAAAAAGAAAGGAAGCTCACATCAACGCGCCACACCCTCTGCCGACTTGCCGTACAAACGAGAAAAAGATCCTACCAAAGAGCACGAGTCCCGAGACCGGCGGCACGATAATCGAGGTCTTGCCAGGCTTCCAGGAAGAGAAAACAGAAGGAATGTCAGAGGCACATCGAAGCTTCTCCAACTACCCAATCAAGGAGGCGTCCCATCTATGGCACGATACCTCATCGTACCAGCCTAACAGCACGGGAGAACCCCGAGGCAAGCCAAAGTGGAAGACTCAGCCAAAGTAAAAAAGAGAGAGGTAACAACAACAAAAAAAAAGGGGGGGAGAGGGGAGATATTTTTTCCCTTCCAAGCAAGAACAACACGACCGCCACAAAGAAAAAGAAGAGAGGGGGGAGAGGCCAGAGAGGAGGGCAAGACCACCTCGGCCACCACATCTCCCAGCTCATTCACACTCTCATACACTCCACACACTCCTCCTAGCGTGGAGCTCATTTAGAGGGGCTCGACCAGGAGGATCTGTTTCCCTGGATCGTCACTGACTTGACCGTCGGAGTGTCCCCGCCGGAATTTCTGGCTCGGGTCACTGACGTTGGCTGTCTTGTAGGTTCCGAGGCACCGGAGGCATCCCCGGCGGGCGGACGCGTACCACCCGACACCATCAGCAGCTACGGGCCATGATGATCCGGGCAGCAACAGGCCCTTTCATCATAGACCAGTTAGACCATGACCTACACTGTACTGCCTTAACCACATCAATTAATATAAGGTGTTTAAAGCCTAAATACAAGAATTACATATAACATTGGGCTATATACATATCCATCAACACATATCATAACATCAGTCTATTTTTAACAAATCAAAATAAAATAAAATAAAAATTAATGGTAATCTATAATTAAGAAAAACTCTTGCAATATAAATTATGCTTAATAAAAAATAGATTTTAAATATCCATGATAATGTTTAATTTTTCTTTTTTGATTGGACAATGATAAGCTTCGCAATCCCCTTCTTTCTCTATGCTTACTCATGAAGCGAGAATCTTTCTCTATGCTTACTCATTAAGCGGGAATCTTTGGTGGTTTTTCCTCGCCCACTCCCATGGATGCATAATGCTAATTTTATCTGCTAATTTTATCAAATTACTGTTCGATATCTTTAAAGGCAAAGCAAACTCTAAAGACTTTTATTAATATATTTCTTATTTAAAAGGAGATTTGGAGAGAAATTATTTCTCTCAATTTCTCTTCTTTTCTATCCTATATTACTCTCCAAACTAAAGATTTTAAAATTCTCTCTCTCGCTCTCTTTTTTTAATTTTTATTTTTAACCAAATGAGAGATGCATTTCTTGCACTCTCCAAATCTCTCAATCCAAGCAACGCGAAAGTCTACCTTTAATAGAATTTCAAAAATTAGTCTAAAGGATAGCCATCCCTTTCATGTAGTTTTATGTTAAGAGTTGAAAAAAAAATGGTCAGCAGGCTTAAGAAATTTTCAACAAATAAATAGAAGCCTACGGTAAAAAGCTCAAGCCAACATTTTGTTATAAGTCCTGTTCAAGAAAAAAATATTTTTGAGTTATTTGGTTCACAAGAAAAGTTTTTCTTCTATATAATGTTATTTCTACAAAGTTAATTCTTGAAAATATAATGTCTAAAAAAATGATTTTAGTATGCTTAGTCAATCTTGAAAAAGCAATTTATTTTAGAATGATTTATATTTGATCAAACATCTACTTTTTTTTAAAAAAATTATATAAACTACTTATTATACTTTTAATAGATATAAAACCATACATAATTTTTTTCTAAATTTTATATAAATATTAATATAATACTTATTTTAATATAATATAATATTAGGTTACAATAATTTATTATATTAATATAATACTAATATAAATATTATACTAAGCATAAATATTAAAAATCATATCAAGATATTATAATATTTATATTAATATAAAATAAAAATCTTAATGTTATATTTTATTTATATTAATTAAAAAAATCTAAAATCTTTTCCCGTAAATCATCCTTATCTTCCTCTATTGCTTTAGATGCCATTCCAACAAATGACTGGTCCATGCTTCGCAACCAACCGGCTCTTGCTGACTTTGGACGAATCTGGCAAAAATCAGAGGCATTTACAGGGATTTGTAATCTCAGTATTTTTGCCATACTTTGCTGCTCCTAACTTCTGTGACCTTTGTTCTGTAGTTGTTTTTCTGTTTATTACACCTGTTTGGTTGTAATTTCGTTTGCTGTCTCTGGTGATTTAACAGACCATCTTTCTTTATTTTTTCTATTATTAATTTTCTATACATATCTTTCCAACTTTAATAAATGTGGGGTGGCCAAGTTCTTAGCCTCCCTCTTTGTAAAAAAAAAAAAAAAAAAAAAGCAGGAACACCCTATATAAGAACAAGCGTTGGTGCCTCGAATCGATGTCGATTAGGGGTGGCAATGGGTTGGGTTTGGATCGGGTCATCCAAAATCTATACTCATTCTGTCAAAAAAATCCGTTCCATACCTGTCCCATACCCATTCTAGGTCGAATCGGGTTGGGGATGAGTATTTTTACGTGGATTGGACTAGGTCAGATATTTTTATTTGGATCGGATTAGATCGGGTATTTTTAATTAGATCGGGTTGAATTGGGTATTTTTAATTAGGCCGGGTATTTTTATTTGCTCTCTTTCAGAGATTACAAAATATGGACAAACATATCCTAATTGGGCTAAATGTGTACTTTTGAATAATAAAAATAAAATTTTTGAAGACCTTTCTGCAAAAATATAAGGAAGACAACATCTTCTAGTTGTATAGTGATATGCTACAAAATTATCACACTTATTTTACTTAGAAATATATAAATATTACATACACAATATCTGTGAATGCTGCCTCCGGATGAAGTTTTCCATTTTGGTTTCTGTGATTTGTGCTAGCGGCTCAGCTTCCATCCATTTAGTGAATTAGTTGATGGCTACAATCAAGAACTTCCGTTGTCCGGAGGCTGGTGGGAACGGCCCAAGGATGTCCATTCCCCATTGTGCGAATGGCCAAGGGGTGGTCAGCGGGGTTAGTTGACTAGCTGGTCATCTCTGAATGTTGGAATATTTTTGGCACGCGTCGTATTTTTTGACGAAGTCTGATGCATCCTTCTGGATGGTTGGCTAGTAATAACCCTGCCGGATGATTTTGTAGGCCAAGGATCTTTCTCCTAGGTGGTCACCGCAGATGCCCTCGTGCACTTCTCTGAGGGCATAGTCAGCATCCGAGGCCCTAGGTATTTGAGCAAAGGTTGCGTGAACGACCGTTTGTAGTGAGTTCTGTCGAAGATGACATACTTTAAGGTAGTCCAGCGTACATGCTTGGCTTTGGTCTTATCTTCTGGCAAGGTCCCTTTGATGAGGAATGCAAGGATGTGGTCCATCCAAGAGGCTTCCCGCTTCACTTGATGGATTCCAATCGTCTCTTTAGCAATGCTTGGGCATTGCAGGTATTCCACAAAGGTTCAGTTGGAGTAGCCAGTCATGACAAGGCGTCCGCCCGAGAGTTCTGCATTCGAGGCATATGAAAAATCTTGAAGAATTTAAGTCGAGTCACAAGACTTCGTACCTTGTCTAAGTATTTGGCTAGGGTCGGATCTTTCGCCTCGAAGTCACCCTTCACTTGGTTCACCACCAGTTGGAAATCGGAGAAGGCCCTGATCCGACTGATGCCCACCTCGTCGGCTATTCTCAGTCCTATAAGGAGGGCTTCATATTCCACCTGGTTGTTTGATACCTGAAATGCAAAATGCAAGGCATACTCCAGGCGCTATCCATCGGGGTTGGCTAGGATTAAGCCTGCCCCGCATCCAGCAAGGTTAGATGCTCTGTCCACATGGAGCATCTAGGTGGGCTCTGCTTCTTCAGCAGTGTCTTCCTCAAGTGTGTCAGTTGATTGTGGAGGTGTTTCCTGTCTCTAGGTACATTCCGCTATGAAGTTGGCGATCACCTGAGCCTTCATGGCCGACCGAGGTTGGAAGAAGATGTCAAATTCACCTAGCTTGACGACCCAATTGGCAAGCCGGCCGGAGGTGTCGGGGCTCCTGAGGATCGCCTTAAGAAGTTGATCAGTCAGGACGACGATCGGATGCGCTTGAAAGTAAGGGCGCAACCGCTTGGCTACTATGATCAGAGAGTAAGCAAGCTTCTACATCTTGGGGTATCTTGTTTCGGCATCATGGAGAAATTTGCTAATATAGTAGACATGCCTTTGCTAGTTGTTCTCTCCCATCCGGATGAGGACGGAGCTCACTGCCTTGTCCGACGTCGACAGATACAAGTATAGGGGCTCTCCCTCGACAAGCTTAGTAAACAAGGGAGGGGTCTTCAGGTACTCCTTCAATGCTTTAAAAGCTGACCAACACTCGTTGGTCCACCGGAAGTGATCCGACTACTGTAGGGTTTTGAAGAAAGGGAGAAACTTCTCGGTCGACCTGAAGATAAAACGGCTGAGAAAGGCTATTCGGCCTGTAAGTTCCTGTACTTGCTTCTTATTGGTTGGATGCCCCATGTCGATGACGGCCCTAAGTTTATCAGGGTTGACCTTGATTCCTCTCTGTATTACCAGAAAGCCAAGGAATTTTCTGGAGGTCACCCCAAAGGTGCACTTGGCTGGGTTTAGCTTCATCTAGTGACACCTCAAGGCATCGAAGGACTCTTGTAGATCTTTGATGTGGTTGGCTCTTCGGAGGCTCTTGACTATCATATCGTTAACATACGTCTCCATGTTTTTTTCAAGTTATCCTTTGAAAACTCGGTTGATCGGTCTTTGAATAGTGGCTCTGGCATTCTTCAGACCAAAGGGCATCATTTTGTAGCAGTACAGCCCTTTATCGGTGATAAAGGCTGTCTTTCCTCATCCTCCGGGTGCATTCTGATTTGATTATACCCAGAGAAGGCATCCATAAAGCTCAGAAGTTGGTGACCGGCAGTGGCATCAACCAGTTGATCGATCTTTGGTAAGGAAAAGCTGTCCTTCGGACAAGCTTTGTTGAGGTCGGTGTAATCCACACATATCCTCCACTTTTCATTGGCTTTCCTCACCATTACAACATTTGCCAGCCAGTCAGGATAATGGGCCTATCTGATGAAGCCAGAATCAGAGAGTTTCTTGACCTCCTCATCAATCGCCCTTTGTCTTTCAGGGCGAAGCTCCTCTTCTTTTGTTTGATAGGCATGTAAGATGGGTCCACTTTAAGCTGGTGGGTTATGACTTTCGATGGGATGCCTGGCATGTCCGATGTCGACTAGGCGAAGACATCGGCATTATCCTGTAAAAAGTTGACCAACTCTAACTTGGCCTCTTCGCTGAGCGTGCTTCCAATGTGTAAGACTTTAGTGGGATCGTCCTCCCGAAAGGGTACAAATAGGATCTTTTCGATCGGTTGTCTGCTGTAGTCGGCTTCGGCCCTGGGATCAAGCAATTCCAAGGTGGAATGGTCTTCGAATTGCTTGTCCTGGATGGTCAGACACTGCCTGGCCATTCGGCGGTCCCCCCTCATTACTCCAACCCCATTCCAGGTTGAAAATTTTGCCAGCAAGTGATAGGTAGACACGATGGCCCAAAATTTGTTAAGTGTTGGCCGTCCCAGGATGACGTTGAAGGCTGAATTCGTGCATACAACCACAAAGTTGATGGGGAGGGTCTTCTGACAAGGCTCTGACCCGATTGTAACGGGCAGAGTTATTTCTCCGTCTATGTCGATGGAGTTCCCCCCGAACCCTGTCAACGGCATCGGGGATTCTTGTAGCCTGGCTCTAGGCAGGTTCATTTTGACAAAAGCATCATACAACAAAACCTTTGTAAAGCTTCTATTATCTATGAGGATCCTTCTTACATCATAGTTGGCAATCACTGCCGATACAACCACAGGGTCATTCCTAGGGATCTGGGCCTCTAAGAGGTCTTCGCCAGAGAAACTAATTACATTAGAACTCCAGGGCCTCTTTACAATGTCTTGGCCTCCTTCATTCTCCTAGTTGGACCGACGGTGGAGCATACCCACATTTCCGTCGGTGGGGCGCTGGTTGGGCAGCTTTATCTCCTCCGGGGGGTCCCTGGTAGTTGAGGTTTCAGCCCGATTTCTCTGAAGTCAGACGTACTTGTGTAAGTACCCCTGCCTGATCAGATCTTCGATCGCGTCTTTCAGCTGGATGTAGTCTTCAGTACTGTATCCATGGTCGCGGTGGAACCGACAGTACTTGTTCCTGTCCTTGATGCGGAGGGGCTCCTCATCGGGCGAGGCCTTTGCAAGTAGGTCTCGTTCTCTATCTCCATGAGGATTTTCTCCCTCGGGAGGGAGAGAGGTGCATAAGTCTTGAACTTCTTGGAGAAGTCCTTCGGCTTAGGGCTGCGGCATCGGGCTGAGTTGATGCCATCACTGGGGGGTCGGACTTTGGAAGCCTTGTCGCTCCGCTTCTTGGAGGCTGACCTCCCTTCACCCTGGCATCAGCTTGTCGCTTGTTCTTCTGCCAGGGCATATTTCTGCACCCGGGCCAGTAGTTTGGAGTAGCTTATCGAAAATTTCTTGTCCAGAAAGAAGGTGAGCCTGGACGATCGCAGCCCCTTCTTGAAGGCCGACATAGCCACGTCTTCATTGAGGTTCGGGACCTCCATGGTCGCTGAATTGAATCGAGCCATGTAGTCCGGGAGGGTTTCTCCTTCCCTTTGTTGCACGAGGAAGAGGCAGTCCATGTTCCTCGGGGCCCGGGTGCAAGTCCTGAAATGGGATAGAAAGAGTTTTTCCAACTGGGAAAATGAGTGAATCATACCTGGTCAGAGGGTGGAGAACCACATCCGAGTTGCCTTCTAAAGTATCTCAGGGAAGGCAATGCAGTGAATGGCATCGGAGGCGCCCTGTACCATCGTGTGGGCCTTGTAAGTGCCCAGATGATCCAGTGGGTCGGTGGTTCCATTATAGGCATCCACTTGAGGTATTTTGAAATAGCGGGGGATGGCTTCCTGCATTATTCTGGCGAAGAAAGGCGGGTGAGAGTCGTACGCCTGCACCCAGTCGGCCTTTTGCCGATCGACCAGCTCAACGATCTGCTCCTCCATGCGCTGGAGCTTGCCGGTGTAGTCTCTTGGGTCCTCGCTGCGGCGCTGATCACCGTAAGGAATTGAGTTTGCGAAGGAGAGTGAAGCGGACCTCGCCCTCTTTCCATCAGCGTGAGCTCCGTGAGACCTTCGGGGCTCCGGGGCTAGGTGGGAGCAGAATTGAGGTGCTCCCTGTGTCGGCTTCCCTCGGCAGCAGGCGAATGATTAGTTTGGGATGCCGCAAAGGGTTGCTGCCTGTCGTTGGCTGCATCTTAGAGGTTCTGGACCGCGGTGGCAAGGGTGTCGATGTGGTTTAGAAGGGTTTGGAACTGATGTTGTCCCAAGGTGATCTTAGGTTGGGCGGCGTCATTTTTCCTGGGAGGATCTTCCGATCTTGATGGTGAGTGGCCTCCCCTGATGGAGGTATTCTGGGCTCTTCCCTTCGCCATTGCTTTATTTGGCCATGGATTCCCCCTTTTAGAGAAGGAAAACAAGAACGAAGGTCTTGGACCCTTCCTCTAGCGCCAATCTATTGCTGCTGGATCTCCCGGACCGGGTTCTCTCGGCTTGGCTGGAGCGCTCATTTCCTCGGTTCCTGCAAAAGAAGTCCCACAGGCTGGTGGTGTTCCGGCGGGGACATTTCGATGGCTAAGTTAGCGGGAGCCTTAGAGCGATAGAATGGAGGAATCAAAGAGGAGATAGCTCGTGGAGAAGGAGAAGTGCCCTTACCATTCGGAGTCCCCCATTTACCTTATATAGGCACAGAACGTTATCAGAATATGTTAGGGGCTTTGCTAGAAATGTCCGATCTGCCCTTAGGAGAATCAGGGTGGTGGCCAGGTGGCACCAGGACGTGGCCACGTCGTGGGATTTATTGTAACAGAATTCTGGTACTAGCTAAAAGGGGCTTCTGGAGCCTTCTGATTAGTATGGGTTTGGTTGAAGTAGGACAGTCGGACCTCGAGCGGGATGGCAGAACTTCAAGTGGATCGGCATGACCTCTAGTGGGTCGGGTGGACCACTGAGGGAGTGGGTTGATCGAACCTCTGCCGAAGCGGGTCGTTCGGACCTCTGGTAAAGTGGGTCGATCGGACTTCTGCTGAAGCAGGTCATTCGGACTTCTGGTGGAGCGGGTCGTTCGGACCTCTGCTCGATTGAGTTGGTCGGCTCTTAAGCCGGTCGGTCGGATCTTTGATCCGGTTCAGATAAAAGTTGATTGGGTATAACAGGACCAAACCCGGACCACGCCACCATCTCTTTCTGTCCGGCTGCTTGATGAGTCAGCTGTAGATTGTGCAGGACTTTGCAGCATGGCTGCACTGAAATGTTGAACAACACGATCCCTCACTGTTTGATGGCCGCCTCTGTCAATTTCTTCTCTATGATCTTCTGCATCATAATTTATGTTTGATGGCACTTCCGGTCTGCTATATCCAGCAGTGTTCCCTAAATCTGCAGAAACTTCCTCTTCGTCAGCTCTAACTATCGAAGAAGTAATGCTAGGAATTAACCATCCGATCCTCATGTCTCCTGCCTACAGCTGGTGAATCAGTAGCATTTCTAAATGGTTCACGGTCCACTTCCATTTGTATTTCTTCAGGAAAATTAATTGGTGGTAGCTCTGAAGAGTCACCAAGGCCTTCTTCTGTTCCATTTTCTATGGCAGCTCTTGTTGCATGCAGCTTCAAGTTGCCACACATCTGCAAGAGCTTCTTGCAGTCTAGCTTTAGCTGCATCTATTTCTACAATGGGAAGAGGGTAGTTGGATCTTAGTTCAATTCCTGCAGCTTGTAGTACAGATTCGGGTGCGTCCCATGGGTGGTGTATCCATTCAGTGGGCCTCAGGAAGCCACCGCCGTACATATTCTCCATTTGGGTCAAATTTGTACCCTTCAAACTGCAGTTTCCAACGGTAGAAACGAAAGAAAAGAAAACATTCAGGGGATTGACATATACAAAGTCTTTACACAAAAAATGTATAAAAACTTGTTAATTGACTGCAAGTCATAGAACTTATAATATAACCACATTAAATATTATTTTTAATAGAATTTGTTACTCCAGGATGAAAAGAATGAATGGGGATGTATATATGTGTGCATGAAGAGAGAGAGAGCTAGGCCAGGCAAGAGCTAGCGCACATAAATTATACCTGAGGGTTATCAATGCGATCTAATTCACAACCATCAAGAAGAGTCTCAGATATATACTGCCAGCCAAGGGCATCACTTTCAAGAAAATAAGTGTTGAAAGAACAAAACTTCTAGCAATGCAACCCCCTGGCAACTTTGCTTTCGGTTGCTTCATATACAATCTGCTAAGGTGGATTACCAAGTACAATATGATTAAGTTGCATGCCAGCAACCCACAAAAAGATATGTGACTCTTTCTAAGCACTTTTAGACCATAATTATGCAAAGCAAGTGCAGAGATGAGAACATACGTAAAAGAGCAGTGAACATTGGTCCTAGAAAATGATAGAACAAAAGAAGTGCCAAAGGATCGGTACTGCTGTAATGGATAAATTATAACTTTATTCCATCTGAAGGTTGTATCGTACTTTCACTACAATAAAAAGGAGATTTGCCGATGCTATTAAAGATATTTGCCGACGCTTCTAAGTGCATGTTGGCAAGAAAGCTCCCGTCGCTTTTTAAAGCATTGCAAAAGTATCGGGTATGTAAACGTGGAGACGTAACCTACCGACACTTTTTTAAAGCGTCGACAAATGCCGATGCTTTAAAGCATCACTAGATTAAAACCTATCGATGCTTTAAAGTGTCGTTAGGTTTTAAACGTAATGACGCTTTTTAAAAGCGTTGGCAGGTGCTAATGCTTTAAAGCGATGCTAGATTAAAACCTAGCGATGCTCTAAAGTGTCGGTAGGTTTAAATCTAGCGACGCTTTAAAGCATCAGCAATCGTCATTATAGCGATGCTTTAAAGCATCGACAATTAGTAAGATAGCGATGCTTTAAAGCATCGGCAAGTTTTTTTTTTTAAATATACCTGTATGACGTTCAAACTCATACAAAATGGAACCCGTATCAACACAAATCTGTACAAACATGTATACATTATCACCAAAATTAAATATCATTTCATTCAAACCTGTATCACACAAAGCCAAAGACATACAAAATTGAATCAATCATTTCATTGAAAATTGTATCACACAAATACAACATTAATACTCCAAACACCAAATATACATGAAATCAATATAAATAGTATTTTATATATATAAAAAGTATTAACATATGTTCAAACTTGATCCAAGTTCAAATACATCAAAAGACATACAAAAATAATAATAATAATAAAAAATTGACTGGCATCAATGGTTCGCGGGAGGCTGGTTGTCGTTCAGTCTGCGACTGGCAGATGCATCAGGAATCTACAAGATATACATATATATAGTTACGATACCTACATTATATATATTCTAAATTACTACATATATACAATATATATATATAGTTATAAATAATTACTTACCTGAGATGACATGAACATATGCAGCACAGATGTAACAAGCTCAAGCTGAGCCCTCATAGTCTGCTCTCTACTCTGTCTGTATCATGTGTCTGTCTGAGCTATGCTATCTTATCCTCGAGTCTACGAAAACGTGAATCATCATGATTATCTCTGGCATCCCGAGTAAATCTACTCATCTCAGATAATTGAGTAGGGATAACTCCAATCCTATAACTTCTTACTCGTCCATAATGCTCTGGTCCCATCAACTTCGAGAAACCTCGACATGACTGCTATGCGTAGATGATGTAGACTCACCAGCATACTCGGCAATCATAGAGATAGTCCTCTCATATGTTTTATTAAAAACTCATATATTAATACTTAATAAAAATAAAATTATAAATCATGATATAATATAAATGAAAAAATAGAAATAGATCTCTAGACTCTCGAACAAAACTGCCATCCTGGTGAACGTGAGTCATTCGATAGAACTCCACCTCACCAGGCTCCCTCTCTTACTGATCAGCCTATAGAAAGAATAAATATTACAAAAAAATCTAAAATGACACATCTTATACTCCTGTACCATGATAAATGGCACATGCATGATACATGATGTTAAAACTAAAAGTGTAATAAAAATATTATAGGATGAGAAACATACAAACTCATGCCTGAGCCGTACATAACTCTTGGATCCCACTGTGTGAAGAACAGACTGAGCTGCTCGTGCAGCTCTACCAATAGCAGAATATGTCTACAAAATAAAATTAAAACTATGTATATATTGTATAAATATAATTTACATTAAAAATTAATAAGTTTATAAGTTTGATGATGCTACACAACCTGTGTCCTCTCGGAGAACCAATAGTGCACCAGCTCCCTCCATTGATGAGGGTGTACATTAGGACAAGTAGTTGCAACCTGCTCCTCTATCTTACCCTCTATCTTATAGTCTCCCTTCAACTTTGTCCTATACTCTTTTCACTTGCGATTGAGAGACTTAAGCACAAAATCATTACAATCTGGAGGGAGTACGAACTTGCTCTACAATGTAAATAAATAATAAAATAAGTATTAAATGAAATAAGCAATGAAATTGTTAAAAACTTAAGATATAAAATAATATATCAAATTTTTTACCTGCACAAGTTGTAGCATCTTTACTTTATAGGCATGAAGCATGTCATTCCACTTTGAATAATTTAGGGGACATAGCTGACCCTGGTGTGCTACTATTTTCAAAAAGCTGGTCAACAAGCTAGCATATTTCTTAATAGGCTGGCCTAGCTTGTTGCACTCAATGACTATCCTCTCACCCTCAGATAACTGCCACACATCATGGACGAGTGTGGGTCCTCGCCTCCTCTTAAGTCTCCTGGATCCATCTACAAAAAAAAATAAAAAATTATATATCAAAACTATTGCATGTGTATGAATTGAAATGATATGAAATTATTAAATTACCTTGTATATGTATATCATCGATGATAGGTTCATCATCTGTATGATTCGTAGGAGGATCGTGATGTGCTGAATCAGAGGGAATGGCCTCAGTCTGATGGGTAGGAGAGGTACTGGCCTCGACCGGATGTGCAGGAATGGAGGAACTGGCATCAGATCGACATGAAATTGATTGACTGCCCTCAGGCCGCTGTGATGAAGAAGTACTAGCCTCAGTCTGGAAAAACTGAAACTGTACATCTGATAGGCACTTCCTTCGAGGCATGGTGTACCTAACATGCATTATTAAAAACAAAGTCAGCCAACATTATAATCAAATTATAACGGAAATGAATTGCTATTTAAAATATAGGATAATATTCATGCAAAAATATAAATCATTTAATAAACTACTTACTTCTCATAACCAACCAGTTGTACCTTTTTTGGAATCCAACCTAACCAAAATGGTTGTATCATTTATATGGTCATCCGGCATAATATTATAAGGCATACATTGAGTATAAGTATCATCATCATCTTCTTCCATCCTTTTTCCTATGTCATATAAGTCTCTGGGTTTTGTCTTAATAACAGTAACCCATTCTTTATTTTTCAAGTCTTATATATAAAAAACTTGTCGAGCTTGAGATGAAAAGATAAATGGATTATTCTTCAATAATACACCTGCATGTATCAATCTTGAAAAATTGACAAGTATAAATCTATTTGAGTCATTTTTCAAATCTCTTGGTGTATTTATATCCACCCAATTGCATCGAAATAATACAACTTTAAAATTTCTATAATAATCCATCTAAAAAATATCTTTAAGTATATCATAATAAGACTTTCCATCTGCTTCTACCATAACTTCACAATTATGAATTTTTCTAAATTTCTCGCGCTCCTTGGTATGAAATTTAAAGCCATTTATAATAAAACTATTATATTTGTTCACAATATAATTAGGACCTCGGGCAAGTGCTATTAGTTTTGCTGAACAATTTTTCTCCATCAGTACCGGTACCTAGAAAATATAATATCAATTATTGATCACTTATTCGATGTTAAATGTATGTAAAATTATTATACGACTTATATATACTAACTAGGTTGGAAAGCTAATTAGGGAATAACTCAACCAACCATCTGTGTTCAATCCTTGGATTTGGACAAGTGGAATGATTGGCTTGTCATTGTACAGCTAAAAATTTACTGCATGATAATCAAATATAAGTTTGATAACAATATATCTAATATTTAGTATTATCCATGTGTAAATAGACTAACCTGCGATAGTCAGATATTATATCATTATGTAGCAATACATAACTGTGTGCTTGTAACAAGGATTTATGGTCAAGAATAATACTTTCAGCTTTTTCTATAAATCTTCTGGAAGATGCAAACTTGTATAAATTTGTTTCTCCATAGTATCGCCATGACGTTGAGGTCGATTGAATACGGTCTCTACACCTTCGAGATATCTTGAACAAAATTTTAAACACTCTTCAGTAATATATTCCTCTGCTATTAAGCCCTTAGGATGGGCTTTATTTCATACATAATCCTTCAAACGTACAAGATACCTTCAAAAAGTATGATATTTATTAAAATTTTAATATTAACATCACATTAAATAATAAAAAAGATATCTAAATTATGAAATTTTAGTTTTACAGCATCACCTCTCGTAGGGTACATCCATCTGTACTGTACCGGTCCACCAAGTTTAGTTTTCGAAGCTAGGTGAATGAGTAGATGAACCATAATCGTAAAAAATCCAGAAGAAAAAATCTTTTCCATCTGATATAACGTAAGTATGACTTAAAACCGCAACTGATCAAGCTCCTGAGAATCAAGAACCTTAGAACATAATGCCTTGAAGAATGATGATAACTGAAAAACAACCGTAATAACTTGTTTCGGCATTGATGACCTTAAAGCCAATGAAAGAATATCTTACATTAGTATATATCCATCATGACTTTTAAGATTTGAAATTTTTTGCTCTTTCAGATTCACACATCGTGAAATATTTGATACATATACATTAGGAACCTTGATATTCTTTAAAATTGTCAGGGAAAGATCTTTTTCTTCACTAGACATTGTATAACATGCATGAGAGATATAAGTTCTATCATTTGCAAGCACTTGTGGATGAAGTTCATGTCGGATGCCCATTTCTTTTAAATCAGGACGTGCCTTCATGTTACCTTTAGTCTTCCATCAAGATATAATATTGTTTCAATCAAATTATCACAAACATTCTTTTTTATATGCATAACATTAAGATTATGTTGGAGTATATTATGCTCCCAATAAGGTAAGTCAAAGAATATGCTTTTTTTCTTCCATAATTGTTTAGTATGCTGATGGGTAGATACTGTCATTATATTATCATCATTTTCAACTTCAAAGAAGTTATCCGAATCCTCGAATACTGTTGTATCCAAAGTGCAAGCATTGTCTTCCTCTGATACTTCTTCTTATGCTGAAGTCTCAACATTATTTTTTCCTCGCTTTTTAAAGGACTTTGTCATCTTACCGTAACTATGTCTGATACCAAGCATTTATCTACAAATATCAAAACCAGAAGGTAGAATTGGAGCAGATCCTAACTCTGTAGTACCATCAAATAAATCCTTTTGAAATTAAAATAGATGATTTGCTTCCAACCATTGACGATGTCCCATATAACAAAACTTTCCTACATGTTTTAACTAAATTGAATGGATTCACTACAAGAAGGACATGCAACTCGTCCCTTAGTGTTCCAGCTAGATAAATTAGCATATACAGGAAAATCATTAATAGTCCATAATAAAGCTGCCCGTAGTTTGAATGTTTGGTCATTCGAAGCATCAGTTACACTGATACCCTCTCATAATTATTTCAATTCATCTATTAAAGGTTGTAAGAAAATATCAATATTATTGCTTGGACCCTTATCACCTAGAATGACCATTAATAAAATAAGTGAAGATTGTTTCATGCATATCCATGGTGGCAAATTATAAGGAATCAAAATAACTGGCCAAGTGATATAGATAGTACTTAAGGTCCGAAATGGATTGAACCCATCACTGACTAAACCCAGCCTGATATTACGAGCATCAGAGGCAAAATCAGGATGTCTGTCATCAAATGCTTTTCATGCTAAACTATCCGCTGGGTATCTCAGCATTCCATCTTTTATACGTCATTCATCATGCCATCTCATTGATAAAGCTGTCTTTGATGATGCGTAGATCCTTTTTAATCTAGATACAAGAGGGAAATAATGCAATACCTTGGCCGGTTTTTGTTTAATTTGTGTTATATCTAATTCATCTAATCCCTCACTCTCATTTTCTTTTTGCTTCATCCATCATGAACATCCACACACATGGCACGACTCTTGATCGACATGTTCTTCTCGATATAATATACAATCATTTGGACAACTATGAATCTTTTCGTATCCAAGATCCAAATCCTTTACTAATTTTTTGACTTCATAACAAGATGTTGATAAACTAGTACCTTCAAAAAATGCATCCTTTAACAACTTGAGCAACATAGTAAAACTCTTGCCAGACCATCCATTCAATTATTTTATATGAAATAAATATACAAGAAATTTTTTTTTGAAAAGTTCTTGCAACCAGCATATAATTCTTGTTCTGCATCTCTTATCAGCTTCTGATAACGATCTATTCCAACATTAGTTGGGGGTATCGGCTCTCCATTACATATAGATTCAGTAAATATAGGATTCTCAGGTAACCCAGCTGTTACTTGTCCTTCACTGAATTCTCTAGGATTTTGAGCACCATATTCAAAAGCATCTCTGAACAAACCCTTAATATCATCATCTCTTGCAAGATTTTTCTGTTAGTTACTGGATCCAAAATCAGGTATATGTTTCATGTTAGAGGTTTGGTTACCTGTAGATTGTAACCTTGACTTTCCATGAAAAAATAACTCTGTATAACCTCTTTAAAAACCATTCTATACTGAATGTTCTTCAACAGTATTTGGATATAGAGAATTGAAATTTACACATTTTCGGCATGGACATAGAATCTTTCCATTGATGCTACTTCTCTCCATACCAAATTTAATGAAATTCTGAACTCCATCCAGATATTCTTTGCTATTCCTCGATTTAGTTATCCAACTCTTATCCATTGTAAGATAAAACTAATTGAAATAAATAAATATTTATAAGAACAAAATAAATTAAAAATGAGTTTATTCAATTGATCAATTATAGTATTATGGTTAAATTGACGGGTCTATGGTTAAATGAAAATCATATTTTATAGTCCAAATATCCATAAGCCTCGAAATAAATCATCCATGTCGATTCAAGTCCATTTCTAAATACAAAAAAAAGTTCTAAATACAAAAAAAATATCCAGTTAATAACAATGCACCAAGAATTTTTTTTTAAAGATATGTAAAAAATAACATAGATTAACTAATAAATGCACCCTATTACCAACTAATAGATAAAGATGTCCTATCCTATTCAAGAATTACATTAATTATATAGATCATTTACAGTAATCAAACGATATGGAATAGGAGCTCCAGAAAAATTTTAGCAGTATTTTCCTTTAGTTCTCCCCATACAAGTAAAAATGTATGAAGTGAACTAAAAAGAAATGCTGTCCAAAATATATCTGGAACTATATCTATACCGCTTGATTACTGTAAGCATCTATAAAATTATTTGCAATTCTCAAACTTTCCAAACTGGATAATTAATTAACTACTGTACATATTTCTTCCATCTGTATAAAAATAAAATAAATGTATGGATACTGTAGAATATGTACATTAATCAATTGACAAGTCTATGTTTCTATGTAATGCAAGTTTTGTAAAAAATATTTAAAAAACCATAATTGAACATAATAAAGCTATAGAAGGTATTGAAATGAAAGATTTACAATAATGAACAAATCTTAAAACATAACATGTTCAGTAATATGTAGGTATATACCAAGAAATTTATAAAGAAACAGAAATAATCTACTATGAAAAAGAATAATAAATAATAAAAAAAAGGAGGCTCAGTTGTACTATTTAATCTACAACTAAATCAAAACGACTACAATCGGTTGCCTGCAAAAGAAGGCTATCCAAGATTGCTGCCATTAGAAATAGTTGAATTAGCCAAACATACATCTCAAAATCATCATAGCCTCCATATACAAACCTTAAACCAATTTTAAAATATTTTAGAAAGCTTCTTTCTTGTATATGTTGAAGCTGTCAATTGTGATCTTGCAGGATGAAGATGGAAACATTGTATATGATGAAGATGGTAAACCCAAGATCCATACCAAATTGAATGGGTTTATTTCAGAAGACTTAGTAATGAAATATCCATGAAATATATATAAGGGGCATTGCTTGATTACAGGAGAGATCTAGGTTTGTAACTTTATTTATTACTTTTGAACATATCGGGGAAAATTGATTTTATTATAATTTTGTGGAAAAGAAAAAAAAACCTCTCTTGTCTTTTTGGTGACCAGGATACTTAGGGTAAGAATATTATTTGACAGTATGGGTTATAGGAATAGTGATAGCAATGATGGTCATAGTAATAATGAACAGATCTTAAAGCCCACATTATGAACTAGGTATGCTATAATGGTCACAACTCTTCTTTTCTTGGGGAACTCGTTCTAAGTTTGAGTCTAGGTGATGCATGTTCAGGCTCTCGGATGTGAACATATCTTCTTGGATATCTCTTCTATATCTTTCTCACACAAGCTGCATATATATAATTACAAAAGCCTGGTTATGATGCCAATATATAACCATTAAAGTCTTTAATCAGAGACTAGATACTAATGGCTTAGACCGAGGGCATATTTGATTCATGACTAGAGTTGGAATCCGAATCAAAATGAATTAAAATATCTAGTATTGGTTCCATTTTCTCACAGGAACAAGATAGGATGGTTAAGATGCCCATTATCCTGCCAGGACATAAAACCTTGGTCTGGATAGTGCCAAACAATAAAGGAAAATGAGAAATTTAGAATATCTAGAATCACTCAATTGTTGGAATTGGATCCGGCTCGCAAGTCCAAATGATAGCTCAATCTTTAGAGGCTTGAAAGCAGTAACCAAGAAGCCCATATCAGTTCTTTATTTATTTTATTTTATTTTATAGCTCCTAATCTATTTTCTAAATAGATTCTTTTTACAAAAATCCCTGGTAGAATGGTAACAAAAGTGCTATTGGCTTAGCTAAATGCTCATAAAATTGGCTCTAGTTCATTGGGCATTTTTGGGCTCAATGATAGAATAAGGACCACAGTATGATTGTTCCAAAGACCAAGTTTAAAATTTGCCAAAATGGAGGCCAACTCTGAAAGTAATCATTTCCTAATCTTATTTATAGGTGTTGCATTCATCATAATCGAAATATGTATTCTATGATCCTCTTTTTTTTTTTTTTGAAGGAAATCCCCCAAAGTATATCAAGGCTTAGCATTGAAATGGATTTTCTAGCATAAATACTCTAGGATATCAAGTTGCTGCTGACATTGTCCATGGTAAAAACATATATACAATAGCTTTTAATGCAATGTTGGAACCATGCCCATGAGGATTCTAAATTTCTATTTTAGAATATTATTTGGCCCTAAAAAAACATTTCCTGGATTCCATACACAAGCTTAATTAAAAAAATAGAGAGTTGACATTAACCAGACAACCTAATATTATTGAAAATCATAACCATCTAGCCTTTTCCCAATAATTTGGGGTCAAAATTGATACTACGAACAAGACTACCAATGGAACATTTCTGAAATTTGATCAAAAGGTACATGAATCAAGAAATATACCTATAGATTTGATGAACAGAGAGAAATTGAAGAATGAAATGGAGGTGGCTGGCCCGCGGCGGTGGCTAGACTCAGGTCTCTGTGGTGGCGGTTCGATCCTTTGGACGGCGAGGAATGAGAGGAGGGAGGGATCGGATGAGGAGCTACCGACTGATTGAATGAGAGGAGGGAGGGATCAGTGGAGGAGGAGGAGGTTGCGGTGGATCGAACGAATGGGATCTACAGCTCGAACGAGAGGAGGAGGAGGAGGAGGCTGCGGTGCGAATGGGATCTAGGGCTCGGGTTTGGGAGAAAAGGAAACCTCGTGATGCTAAAAAGCATCGATAATGTCAGATTTTAACGACACTTCTCAAAATTGTCGGCGGGTCGCGGGAAGCTGCCGACGTTTGTTGAAAACCCCAGTGACGCTTAAAAGCATCGGGACACATGGATCCTTGGCAATACTTTAAAGTGTCGGAGGATACCGACACTTTCTAAAAGTGTCGGCGGGTTTGTGAAATCTCCTGATGCACCCCCAAAGCGTCGGGAGAAAAGGTTGCCAATTCCATCTTTTCTGTAGTGTTTGTATGATACAGAGCAAATTTTAAAAAGAAGAAAGACATCACTCTTGATGATGAAACCTTGATTGTTCAAGAAAACTAGTGCATAAATCACATATTCAACACCTACCTTAATTGCGACTTTCCAACAAATTGTCCAAGCATGTTGTCTCAAATATCAGCTTATCTCCATTTGCAATAATATCAACAAAATTACATTTCATAAAAATGTTATAAACCATATCAGGTAGCCAAATATACCTTACATCATTATGGCATCATGCAGGCTTCTTTCAGCTTCTTTGATGAACTGAAACAGATTGATAACAACATAAACAAGTTACCTGTTACAAGTAAATGGGCCTAAAGTATAGTAATGAAGTTGAAGAACCCCACATTTAATGAAATTCTTGAGTAAATAAATGCAGCTTGTCATCACATTTATGAATATATAACAAAAAGGCCAAGAAAAAATGCTAAATAAATTGAATACCTTGTAATGGTTTAGATTTAGGATCTTAAAAATCCTGCATTCAACCAGGCATAATCATATAACAACTTATAACCACATCAACATATAAACTATAGATAAAAAGGTTAAAAAATACTGAAATTAACTGATTGCCTATAGTGAAAAAAAATACATGCACATAAAATAGCATTTTTAAATTTTTCACAACAAAATGTTATACTTAAAGGCAAGTCCCGTAATAAAATATACAAACATTAAAAACACATAATAAAAAGAGTAATAGAAACAACACAAGTGTGTTATTTCCTAGAAAGTTATCCTGAACAAGTGCTTGTATAAAAATTTCTTCACTTTGTCAATCTTTCTCATGATCCATCTCCAAATCTTCTTCTTTGTTATCATCATAATCGTCAAGAATTGTCTGAATTGTGCTACCTTGTAATGGTACAGATGAACCTAAACAAATATAAAAAGAAAAAATAAGCACCATGATTCAATAATGTATAGAGTATAACATATACCATAAATAACAAAATAAACTTAATGAATGAACAAGTATTTTACTTACCTTTAAGTTCAGTTCATAATCAATTTTGAGCACACATCAATATCTCAAATATTTTAGACCGAAGTCTACTGTGGTGTAGGCTCAACAATCTGCCACTTATGCTAAAAGCTGACTTTGAAGTAACTGTTAATATAGGAATAGCTAGAATATCTCTAGCAATCAACCACAAAGTAGGATACTTGATTCCCTGATTTTTCTACCTTGCTAAAATATCAAAACTACAGTCCTTGGAAGCACACCATCCTTAGTTTAGTGATTCAACTCTACTTTCACATTCTTAACCTTGTTCTCACTACTAACAAATAAATCAAAACCAGAAAGAAAGTCATTTTTCTTTGATTGAGTAGCCTCTATCATAGCAGATGAAGTACCTGAAGAGTGAGCATTAGGAACCATTCTATCATACTCATTAAGCAATTCATAGTAAACATTCTTAATCATTGCAATTTCATCATAAGCTCTATTGCCATAGATTTGAGCGAACATCCACTCTAACAACTTAAGATTACATCTTGGATCTAAGATAGCTGCTACTCCCATAATACCATGAATTACATTCCAATAATTGTTAAACTTGTGTAACATACTTGATGCCATATTTCTAATAAGCTCATTTAAAGACTCAAGCCATGTAATTAATGCTATTTTCAGCTTACATACCTTTGTAAAATAAGTGTTAACTGTAGGATAAGTAGTCCCAGAAAATATCTCGACCACATTATAAAATAACTCTAACTTTCGACAAATCTCTTTCGCTACCTCCCACTCTTCTTCACTTGGCATGCAGGTATAAGAAGAATCACGTTGTTTCAGTCAAAAAAATACATCTTTATACATTAATGTAGTAGAAAGCATCAAATATGTAAAGTTCCATCAAGTTTTGCAATCAAGAACCAACTCTTTGGTATATATAATATGCAATTGCCTCATAACTTCTTCAAATTTCTACCTTCTCTTTGTTGATCCAGTCCAAAACACTACACTATCACCTATCTTCTCAATAATCTTCAATAATTATTAAACCATCTTGAACAATTAAATTTAATATATGTGCCACACAATGTATATGCATAAGTGAACCATGCAATAGAAGAGAACTACTTTGAAGTTTTTCCAAGAGAATTTTGATCATGGCATCATTAGTACTACAATTATCAACAGTCAACGTAGACAACTTTCTATCAAGATTTCATTCTAATAACCAGTCAAGAAGTACATCTGAAAGAACTTCTTTTATATGTGGAGAAAGAACATAGATAATCCTATAAAAAATAATAAAAAATATATAAAAATATAGCTTAAATGAAATTGCATATATGTAAATGCAACTTGTATTTTAAAAGGGAAATGTTTATTAAAATCCAATTTTGTAATATCTAAGAATCATCAATGAAGTGTGCTGTGACCACCATGAAGCCTCTCTTTCTATTGCTTGAAGTCCACATATCAGTTGTGATGGCAACTCTACTTTGAATATTCTCCAATGATGCTAATACCTTTGACTTCTCATAATCATAAATTTTAAAAACATCTCTCTTGATCGTATTTCTAGAAACCATCTTAAATAATGGTTGGAGAGAATATGAATATCTTCTAAACCCAATGTAGTCAACTACACAGAGAGGGAACTCAAACAAGATGATCATATTTGCAAGCTTTTTTTTAGTTGCATCTTGATCAAAATGATAACTACTCAAGCCCTCTTTACCTTCCACCTTATCTTGCCCACTCACCAAAAGTTTTCGCTTCATATCCTTAATACTTCTATATTTTAACCCTGGACATCTTTTCAAATGTTCATGCAAATGAGATGTTCCTTGTTTGCTCGCTCCTAAAAGATTTTTTTTATAATGATCGCATTGTGCTTGTCTTTCCCATCAACTTTTGCCTTCTTAAAATGATTCCATACATCAGATGTTAACTTTTTTTAAATATTTTCTTCAATATCAACAATATCACAAGGAGGATCATTGCTACTCAGTGTAGAAGTGCTATTTCTTTGTGATTCTGGAGCCGTATCAACTAAGGGAGGTTGACTACTACTCCTAATTGGTGATGGAAGGGAATAACTATTTTCTTGCGAAGACATTTTGGATCTAAAGCCGGGTGATACACATGTTTGTCGGTTATATAAATCTCTTTATGGGCTCAAACAAGCATCAAGATAGTGGTTCGAAAAATTCTCCCATTACTCCTTGCTCCAGTATGGCTGCACTTAATCCAAAGCCGATCACTCTCTGTTCACCAAATAGGATGATGATTCTTTCATTGCCATTCTTGTTTATGTAGATGATATGATTATTGTAGGGAATAATCCTTGGAACTATCAGGCATTGAAATAATTTTTGCAAGATAAGTTTCACATTAAGGACCTAGCACCTTAAAGTATTTTCTCGGATTAGAAGTGGCTTGATCACCTTCAGGCATATTTATATTCCAACAAAAATATATACTTGACATTCTTCAAGAGACCAGGATGCTAGGGACCAAGTCCATAAAATTTTTCATGCAACAACAACTCAAGCTCACGACGGACGATGGAAAACTACTTAATGATCTAGGTCCATATCGTCGATTGTTAGGAAGACTCATTTATCTAACCATTATCAGGCCGGACATTACGTACTCAGTACATATTTTGATATAATTTATGCAATCTCCTCAACAACCACACTTGGATGCAGTTTTTCATATTTTATGATATTTGAAAGGATCTCCAGGTCAAGGCATATTTTTTTCAAGTGATAATACTTTTCAATTACATGCTTATTGTGATGTAGATTGGGTAAGATGTCTCATGACAAGGCACTCTACAACAGGTTTCTATGTTTTCTTAGAAGATTCTCCAATTTCTTGACATGCCAAGAAGTAGACAATAGTGTCTCATTCTTCGGCAGAGATCGAGTGGCACACACCACCAATAAATTACTATAACTTCAAGCCCTCTTATCCGATCTCAGTGTTCCATATCATGGTTCCATAATCCTTTATTGTGATAATCAAGTAGCTTTACACATTCTACAAATCGTGTGTTTTATGAGTGGACCAAATACATAAAGATCAATTACCATTTTGTTAGAGAGTGACTGCAGTCTCAAGACATTGCTACATGATATGTTCCCACACATTGTCAACTTGCAGATATCTTTACCAAAGCTCTTGGCTATGATCATTTTCAGGAAACTATGTGCAAGTTGGATATCCGAGATCTCCATACTTTAACTTGAGGAGGACTATTAGGAATGTATAGAAATATTAAGAAGTATATTGTTTAGATAATTCTATATAATCTTTGGAATTACTAAAATATTTTACATAATCTTTGAGTTCGCTAGTATATTCTGTATGATCTTTGGGATAGCTAGAATATTCTATATGATCCTTGGGATTGGTAGGATCATACCATAATCTTCTTATTACCCACCTGATTTTCTTTTCTTTACCTTTATATAAGGATATACATATCATGAAAAAATACAATAAAAAAATATTCTCTACTTGCTTGCTCTCTTCTATCTCTTTCTAGTATTTTTTATGTAAATGCTGGGTGGCCAAGTTCTTAGCCTCTCTTTTTGTTAAAAAAAAAATCAGGAACACTTTAATTATATAAGGAAAAGCTTTGGTGCCTTGGATAGATGTCAACAAGAATTACTCTTTATAATTGTAGCAAAGCCCTCTCTCTCATCGCTCCCTTTGTTAGGATTGGCCGCATGGATCCTATGCCAGGAAGAGATTCATAAGTTTCATCCCCAAACTTATTTTTTTGAAAGAAACTGGGAGGAAGTGAATAGCTTACCCCCCGCCCCCACTTTTATTGGGAATATATAAAAGATTGCAAGATCAACATTTAGTCTAGTATGAAATCTGATACAATAAAATTCAATTTTACATTAACTCAATCCAACCATTGCATTTCTTGTCATCAAAGTTTGAATTTTGTGGTATAGCTCCTTGTGATTCTCAAAATGCTTTGATGAACATAAAGCACTCCACCTAACAAAAGTCTGAATAATATATTGCAAGACAACATAGATTGATCTTGATTTGTGCAAGAAAATATTCGCGTTTCATTCATTCCATAGTTCCCAATATACCGCCGCATGTAATTGGTCCCCACTTCTTCTTTTTCACCTTTTCTTATTTTTCTTTCTCCAGGCTGCCCACAATTCCAAGAATGAGGGTGGTCGAGCTGAATAATTTAGTTGCATTTTTAACGTTGTCTAAATATTCTTAGCAAATGAATATCTGAAAAAGGTGGTTGTTGATTTTTGAGTTTGTTCCATGCAAAGCACATCTATATTTGATCCCTTCTTTTGTAGAATTTTCTTGTATGTAATTTATTCTTTGTCACAAGCCATAAAAACATCTTGACCTTCTCTAGAGCAGGGATCCACCACAATATATGGTAGAATGGATATTTGATACCACCAAAATTGTGGAAATTATAAAAAGCGTTTATCGAAAATGTGCCTGTTATAGTAAGTTTTCAAATTGGGATATCAGCAACAAAGGATGCTCTAATATGCTCGAGGAGCTCCAGGATGATCTATTTTTGATTTGCTTGTTTTCTTGTTAATGACCCTCAAGTTGTGATTTTCCACCTAAGCTATCTCTCATTCTAAAAGGAAGAGATCGGTAATTGGACTTCATAATTTATTTATATAGATCCTTAAAGGCATCGCATAGTGGTATACCCTCTAACTACTTGTCCTTCCAAAATCAAATGATATTACTTTGCCATAAACTGAATGAAACACAGTTTCAAAAGATCTTTGAATTAAAAGATATGTCCTTCCATATCGGAGAGAAGTTTCTAGTATTTTTTTGGGTTCTCATACCCATTTGTCTCCTGACATAGTGTGCTCACCTTGTCTCCACCATAGATTTCATGAACCATGTAAATACTTTTAAGCTCATTTAGCCAAAAATGTTTGATTTATTTTCACCAAAATTTTTTTGCCTGGACCTTCTTGCTCCTTAGATTTCATCTCCAAACATTCGTCAACGCCTTTGCAGTTGGCTAAGGCCTCGAATTGGACCCTCTAGTCTTGTAGCGATGAGTTTTGTTGAAGCTTTGATAACATACCAGCTATGTATGTTCTTCATGCTCCTTGACCGTGAGTCCAAAATAGACTTCTTGTGGTTGGGAGCTTTCAATGCATAGCTTCTTCTGAATTCATGCATGGTTGACTTCAAATAATAATCAAGACGGTCTTTCACAAATTTTCATATTATGGTCAGGTTATCTTAATGATGTGCCAAGCATGGATGTGGGGGTCATCGCGCTTGTATCTCTATTTATATAAAACATCATAGAATGGTGATGTTTCAACTCGAGCACATAATTATTTTTGCATCACGCTATCTATGAACATGCTTAATTTAATGCCGTACTGTTCTAATTCCACTCCCATCTTGAGGATGCAAAAGGGCATCAAAGGAAAGGGAATTTTTATGGAGGGCGACTCTGCTATCGTTATTGCTTGGATCCATAAGGTGAGAAGATTCAAACCGATGCACCCTCTTTTTCGTGACATAGCACTTCTCCTTCAGGAAAGCTTTTCATATATTATCAGGTACGTGTATCGGGAGGCTAACTCTACGGTAGAGGCTGGATTGTCTCTATTATTAGATCCCTAGTTTGAATACGATGGTTTACCAAAAATAAGGGATAGAAAATTTACCTATGCTGCTTAAACTCTCCGTCTTGCATGAGGTAGGGCCGTTTCCTTTTGTAACAAATAAAGATCGAAGGAACTCGTCAAAACAAACTAGCTCGTAAACTTCTTTTCGTACAAATTAGGCTAACCTAGGCTACATCATTTTTTGATAACTAAAGTTCACGTTAATGCGTTGACTTCCAAACAATGTCATTGCTGCAAGATGCCGAAATTAAATTTGTGAATTATTTCGGAGAAGTCACCTTAGTAATGAAAAGACCTTGCTAGATGCTTGAGATCGCCGACCACTAAAAAGATGCGGAGAATATTCCGATATTTCATTTCGGACAGAACGTTGATATCTATGCAGTTGCCAACTTCATGGAGGAGGACTTGCATGTTATAAAGCCTGTAATTATCATCGCTAAGGTGATAGTCGATTGGTAGAGGCCTTGCTTCACTATCAACCGGTTATGGATTCGAGACATCATCTTATGGATGATTCGATTAAATCCAGAAATTTTTCTGGTGTGAGTGACAAATCAAGGATTTTTCATTTTAATTGCCGGCATCCTAGTGATGCTGTTGGTGTCAGGTTGACGTACTCACCATTTGATGGGGAAAGATTGCTTAGAGATCTTGTATCGAACATTACCTGGCGGGACGGGGCCTGGGATGTACTTCTAGTCGGTGTCTTAGTGGTGTCAGATGAACGTACACATCATTTGGTGAGGAAAGATTGCTTAAAGATCTTATATCCATATAACCTGACGGGATGAGAGCCCGAGGGATAGCTACACCGGGATTTATCCTTCCCCCATTTTTTTTTTTTTTTTATTTGTTTGTTTTCTTCTTACCCAAAAAAAAAAAAAAAAAAAAACCCGCAATTACCACCATCGATGAACGTCTTTTCTGGACAATTAGGCCTGTAGATAGCTAGCTGTTTCTAATTTTGCTTCACCGTTTACGTTTGCGATCATGCCAGCAGCACTGGACATGCCTGCGGAGAGCAGGATCATGTACGGGTTTTCCTGGGATCAATGATGACCGGAAACAGGTACGTATACCCAGCTTTAATTTCTTGGGACCATAGTTTTGATCCGTTCTCACTCTCGATCGTATTGGTTTCACCCACTCCGGATGTTGATTACTGATGTCTTCGAGAAAGGTATGGTTAGTTTACGGTATATGTTCACGAGATGGGATATGATCGTGGATGAAGAATTTTTGACAGAGGCTCTTTTGACATGTTTGGATATTTTAACCATTCCCATGGAATCATGTTGGGAGATTGCTGGGTGTCAGATTTCTCGACCTAAATGCCCATGGTTCGGTGGATTTTTAGTGAGATCCTTGTGGCATTTCATTGATAACATACAACATTTTTTCATCCATCGATGTAGCACGTCTCTGTTCTTCCGAAGCAGTGCAAAGCTCTTCCCGCATCTAGATGCTGCCCCCTTCCCCTTCAAATACATCAATTTCAACTCGAACGTGCGAAGTGTTGGTTCCTCGCAGGCAGGGAGGAAATGCAAAGCCTAAAATTAAAGTCTGTAGGCATCCCATGTTACGTAGCAGTGTAAACTCTCTCTCATCCGCTATGGCGTGTCACCTCCATCATCATGAAACAACTCTGACCGTATGCGCAACAACTGCAGGAAGTCAGGGGACATGTATCGGAGCAGACATGATCAATTCGCACATTATCGTATTGGGAAATGGGAACTGATGTCTACTATAAAGCGCCAAAAGTACTCCTAAAGAAAGTTCATGAATTGGTATAAGGCTTTTTGTTGAACCTAAAAACTCTTCATAGAAGCCTCCTTGCACGGTGAAAAGATTTCTATTTAAAATAGATTCTAGATCCCCTTAGCAAAGAATTTTTATTGGAGGTAGGAATATCTCTGATAATATTTTGTTGGCCTCAAAAGTTCATGTATAATTTATGGAAGGCTTCTGCTCGGAGTGGTCTCATGGCTATTAAGATGGATATGGAGAGGGCTTATGACCAAGTTAAGTGGCGCTTTGTGGAGCGGGTCTTGTTTGGAGTTTGGATTTCACCCCTTGTGGATTTTCAGGATCATGTCCTGTATCAGCAATCCTTCTTTTTCTATTATTATTAATGGGTTCTTCCATTCCACGGTCGGGCTCCGGCAAGGTTATCCTCTCTCTCCCTACTTGTTCATTATTTGTGCCGATTCTCTATTGTGAGCTTTGTGGGATGCTGTCAGGGCAGCGACAATCCTTCCATTTGTTGCTGCTCCTTTAGTATTCCCGATCTCACATCTTCTGTTTGTAGATGATTGTTTACTTATTAGTAGGGCTTCTGAGGCCACGGCTCAGGGATTCAGAAGGGTGCTTTTTGATTATTGTTCAGCTTCGGATCAGAGGGTTAATCTGGTAAAATCGAAGGTGCATTTCAGCCCAAGGCTCTCGGTCCGTCTCCGTCACTCCATCACTTCTATTCTGGGGATCGGGGAGAATGAAGGGTCCCTCCACTATTTGGGGATCCCTATTTCTGGTGCCTCTCTTCGCAGAGCAGATACTTCTTTGTTGGTACAGGCGGTGCAGGACAGGGTGGAAGGGTGGCAGGATAGGGCTCTTTCCTCTATGGGTAGGCTCACTCTGATTAGATCTATTCTTTCCTCCCTTCCAACTTATATGCTTGCCAATATCGTCATTCCTAAGGCTATTGCGATCAAAGTTGAGTAGCTCCTTCGGGCTTTCTTGTAGCGATCGAGTGGTGCTCCTAGGGGAGTTAATCTGGTGGGATGGCAGTCTGTTTGTCAACCTGTCGGGATGGTGGGCTGGGTATCCATTCCCTGGTTGTGCGGAGGAAGGCTCTCCTGGCTCGCCATGTTTCCAAACTTTTCTTGTCCCCGGATAGTTTTTGGGCTTCCTTCATGAGGCACAGATATGACATTCAGCTGTCGGGGGGGAGTGGGCCATTTCCTCTTCTCGTGGGTCTGCTATTTGGAGGGAGATGGTCAGGCAGGCTCCTGATGTTATTCATCATTTGAGATGGGTCGTGGGGGATGGCAGGTCTATCCGAGTTATGGCAGACCCTTGAATCTTAGATATAGCCTTGGAGAGGTGGCCCACCTTCTGCTCTATCGATATTTCGGTCGCTTCTACCTTGGCTGACTTTTTTCCCTGGGGTGCAGAGGTGGGACCCTGCTGCGGTTACCCACTATTTTGGCCATATTTTGGGGGAGAGAAGTGCTTTATATCAGTATTCTTGTGAGCCCCTATCCTGACATGAGAGTTTGGAGATTTTCTTCTTCTTCTGCTCCGTTGGCTGATCTGTACTCTCTTTACCGCCTCTGCCTTGGACTAGTTTTTAGGCTGCATGGATTTGATCTTTCTCGGTGCATCCTAGAGTGAGATTCTTTCTTTGGAAGGTTGCCTGGCGGCATCTTCCTACGAGATCTACCCTGTGTTCGCACAGCATCCCCATTCCTTCTTCGTGCCCGATTTATGGTGTAGAGGAGGAATCGATTGACCATACTCTGTTTCTCTGTAGGAGAGCCTTATGGGTTTGGTCCATGGCGGGCAGTAGCTCTTTCATTTACCATGGGGATGATGTCATTGACTCTCTTCTTCAGGCCCTTCGTGATCCACCATCTTCTGGCTCTTCGAGGTTCCTAGCTTATTTAGCTTATCATGTTTGGCTCACCCGGAATGCCTTGGTATTCAGCTCTGCTACTTCTTCGACCAGGTTTTTTGTTGAGCGAGCCAGGACACACTCTCAGGAGTATCAAAGTATGGCCGTTGATAGTTTTGAGATCTGGGGCTCTGGTTCTACTCTTCGAGCATCTCGCCGGATTTTCTTTTCTTGGGAGCCCCCTTCTCCGACCTATATGACGGTTAGCTTTGATGGGAGCGTGAGAGGTGCTATTGGAGGTGCTGGATTTGTTATCCAGGCTTCGAGGGTCAGTTTCCTTGCTGCAGGGGGAGTCCGCCTTTTACACCCGACTATTCTTATGGCAGAGCATCATACAGCTTGGACGGGAATCAAGTATGCCAGGTTGGTTCTCCAACTTGACCGTTTGATTATTGAGGGAGACTCGTAGACGGTTATTTCCTGGATCCAGAGGGCCTTCTACTCGATTCCTACTCATCCGCTGCTTCGGGATATCTATCTCCTCTTACGTGGATGCTCCGGGATCATTGTGAGACATGTCTTCCAGGAAGCTAACTCGGTGGCGGATTGGGTGGCTTTCTTTGTGACCAATCACTAAGGAGAAGTTTCTTGGTCGCATTTAGAGGATGTGCGCGTACAGTTTAGGGATATTTTGTTGTCCGATTCCTTTGGTTGTATGTTTTCCAGGATTGTTTCTTGATCGATCCGGTTTATCAAAAAAAAAATCTAGAATCTAATTTAGAGAAGACATTCCATTGAACACAGCGACGCAACTCTTGATGTCAATTAGAAAAATTAGCCTTTCCAATTCACCCGGCATGGTGGCATGGAAATGGAACCCGAAAGAGATCTTCATGATAAGAGTGTCACGTCTCGAACCCAATACTCGGTTCGACCACACAATCGATCGTATAAATTCTAGACTATACTTTAGAGATCATGCAAGGCCTTTAAAAATTTATTACAATTTTAATTTTCAAAGATATTATTAAGAATAATTCATAAGATGACACTTAATATAAAGAAAATAATACAGCTCCTATAATTACAAATTTGGTTTCTCTTGAATCATCTGATCGATATCAATGATTCTATATTTTTATCCTTGCACTCATGAATCTATTGAACATCTTGCAACTCAAGGAAAAAAAAGTAGGCATGTGAGTTTTACAGCCGAGTAAGGATTTCTATACACTTACACTAGTATAATACAATATAATTCAAAATAACAGTAAACAATATCAAATAGAACACCAATCTTAAATCTCATGTCAAGTAATCAAGATAACTCAATATTAATAAATGCAAAGACATGTATCAATTATTACCAGATATCCATCTCATTTAAAAATGAAGTACCATATATGTCAATAAGTAAAATCACTTTTTTACTTAATTATAGTTTCATCTCTTATTATTTACATCTCATTAACATGATTCGGATCAACCATGGTTATCTTTTTAGGATTTTGGACTAATTACAGTCACGCTCCAGCCCATGACTGGCAATCTCAAGATTGACCATGTACTACTATCCGCTCGTGGTCGGCTATTCCATGTACTATCCGTCCATAGCTCAACTATTCCATATATTATGTGCTCTTGGGTCGGTGATTCTCTATTTAACGCGGCTAGTCCAAACACTCATTCTTCTTAATTATTACTTTATCAAATCATAATATATCATCAAATCATGTTCTTCTCAAGATTTACATTAACCAGTATCACAATCCAAATAATTTTAAAATAATCATGTTTAATACAATCATATTATACGAAACTATGAATAATCATGCCAGTAATTTGTAAAATGAATATATACCATGAGAAACCAAAATCATACCGTACATAAATAATCATTCATGCCAATGATCGTGTCCAAGGATTAAATCATACAATTTAAAAAATATGATATATAAACTAGTGATTGTGTTAGAAACCTTTACCTTTATTAGAGACAGATTTAACATGCCCGATATCAGTTTGCATCCAAATCCTTGATTTAGGTATTACGAAATTCGTTCAACGCCCTCCTATCTAAAAAATTATCCTCCTACAATGATAATTTTTTTATTATTTTTGAATAACTTTATGGTGCAACAACTATAAATCCAAAACCTCCTGTTCAGATTTTATCCACGATCCATCCGCTGATATTCTAATTTTACAATTTTTCAAGCAGAAAAATTCTTAGATCTCTTTTTTCTATATTTATTTATTTAACTTGCTCATTTTCTCTCTCTTTCCTCTTTCTCTCTCCTCTCTCTTTCTCCTCTTTCTATCTTCTCTTTTTCTCTTCACTTTTTCTCTCCTCTTCTTCTCACTCCTCTTTCTCTCTCTTCTTTCTCTCTCCTTTTTCTCTTTCTAATTTCTCTCTCCTCTCTTTTTTTTTTCCTTTTCTTTCTTTCTTTTTCTTTTTTTCTTCTTCTTTTCTTTTTCCTTTTTTTCTTTTCTTCTCTCCCCTTCTTCTCTTTTTCTTCCCCTCTCCCCTTCTTCTTATCATCGAACAGGTACGTGTCCCCTTTTTTTTTTCTTTTATTTTTCCTTCCTCTCTTTCCTTTCCCTCTCCTCTTCTTCTTCTTTTCCTCTTCTCTTCCTCTTGTTCTTCTCTTTCCTTTCCCTCTCTTCTTCTTCTTCGCCGAATAGAGGAGGTCTTCCTCTTTTTTTTTTCTTTTTTTCTCTTCTCTTCTCTTTCCTTCTCCTCTCCTCCTCTTCTCCTTTTTCTCTTTTTCTTCTCTTCCTCTTCTTTTCACTTCTCCCACATAGCCCTGCAAGCATGCCACGGATCCTGTGGAAGATGTTGTGGAGGAAGCGCATGAGGAGATCAAGGTTCCGATCATCGTTGTCCTCCTTCTAGGGTTCTTTTTCTAGCTAGAAATCTTTCAATCTGATCTTGATTTGGATTCTATTTAGGAGAAGGAGAATCGTGAGTCTTCATCCTCCAATTTTTTTTTTCTTTTTTCCTGGGTATTATACTCTCCCCCTTTAAAATAATTTCATCCTCAAAATTAGCTTGATTAAAGTTTTAAATCTTGAAAGTAACCAACCTTCATGTCATTCTCAAACTTTCAATTAGTCTATCTCTTAGGATACTTGTTTCTAGAGTCTTAACGTAATGAAATTATATAGACTCAAGTTTTGATCCTTTTCATTTATAATACACATCGAATTTTTTTAAGCTTTTTCAAAGGAATACTAATCTTTCGATGTCAATACAATTAATTATCCTTGATTAATTCTACAGATAATTCATGATTGTCCAAACTTTTGATATACCCAATTTTAACATCATCCTCAAGCTTCTAGATAATCCCTTTCTTTGAATGCTTCCTTCCTAAGTTTCTAACAAAATAGAACTATATCATATCTTTATTTTGATCTTTATGATTTATAATAAATAGTAAATTCCCTCAATCTCTTTCAAACGAACATTAACGTCTCAACCATGAATTAAAATATATAATTCTTCATCCCTAAAATTTATTTCTCTTAATTAACTCCACATCATAATTGACCTGGTTCTATGCTAATAATATCAACAAAAGAAACTTTAAGCATTAAACATTCTCTAGAATCTAAAGCTTTCCTTCTCTTGACCTTTCTTATGATTTTACAATTAGACTTTTATTTTATGAAAACCTTAAGTCCTTTCAAATAATGAGATCACGATATCAAAGTTAAAAAGAGCTTCATGTCAAAGTATTCTAGATCCAAGCTTGATAAAAGAATTACCACGTATTTTTTCTAAATTTGAAGATGTTCATTTTCATTTTTTTTTGGAGTCCTCTATTCTAGGAGAACATATTGATGAAAATTACATATCAATGTATACAGACTAGCCCAAGAATCAATAACATTATCCTTTCATTTATCACAAAAAACTTGCTATGATATTTAAATCAATTCTCTCATAATAATATTTCCGAAGTTAGAGTTAATATTTTTAATTAATTTCAAAATAACTCAAACTACTATGCTTTTACCATGCACTCTGATATAATTTACCAAACTATCTATGTTCACTAAATGAATCCATCTAAAAATTTATCTTATATTAGTATCAGAAAGGTCTAAAGTTATTAAAGCAAAGCTTTTGGGTCTCTTATCATATCTCAAGCATATCATATCAAGATTTATGCTGACCTACTTTCCATATTTAAAGTCCTTGCATAATTTTTTTCATACTTTTAAGACATCAATAACTCTAGGCCAAGTCCAAATTAATTATGCTTTTCTTGATAATTCATTTAGATCATCTGGATCAAATTTTCTTTTAGAAGGTTAACTTTAATTCCAACAAAATAAATGACTCTAAGTCAATGTTCTAGTGAGTACGATTGATTATGTCATTGCTCATAGGACTGTTTTACTATAATTTTTAACATCAATTGACAACTACTTAAAATTTTGCCCCTCACAAGCTAAACTCATATAAGTCTCCCAAATTCAATTTCTTTATTTATTACAACTTTAATAGCATGATAACATAAATCTTCTTATAGATCTTAATTACTTTGAGTTTAATCTCTCTAATAATCTTTAATAAATATAGGAAAGATCAAGTAATTTAATCCAAACTGTTAATATAAACTATCAAAGATTCTACCACAATGTGTATGCCATGTTCACAAAATCTAATCTACCAATGAAAGTTATAAATTTTTATCCCAAACTCTTTTTTCCTTATATAATCTCAATCATCATCCACATATAAGTTCTTCAAAAATTATCCTTTATAACATCATTAAATTCTTTCATAACCTATATCCTAAATATTTTCTTGTAACAGTCCTAAAATTTACAATCTAATAATCATCAACAAAACTAGCATGTCATCATGATCTGCATCCATATCAAGTTTAGAATTTTCAAAATCATTCAATTAATAATTAAACATGTGTTCAGCATAACCTATTAATATAATATACTATAATTTCAAGCCAATACTTTTGATGCTTGGATCAAACTCACTTATCAAAGATAAAGACACATCCTATCTAGCTCTTCAATATCCATCATATGCTTACTTATCATGATCAAATAATACAAATCATCCAGCTTTTTACATTCATCCTAGATCAATCTCACTACTTGTATTATAGGCAAAAATTATGCTCTTCTTTTATACCAATCAAATGTCAGATCCTATTATAAACTAAAGATTAGAAATCTAAACTTTAAGTCTATTTCTGTAACTTTTATCATGTCCCGATTGATTATAATACTAAGTTCAAATACCTTTTAAATCATAGTCCATAATGATTATAACCCAAATTTTGTTACCATTAAAATTATATCCTAATCACTTATGTTATAATCAAAAGTGATCATTTCCTATATTTTGATATAATTCTGTCATGTCCTAATAGACACCATGTTATTTTTTAATCATTTATGTTACAGTCCCAAGTGATCATAACCTAAGCTTTAACACTATTATGTCATGTCTTAATAACCATCATGTTATTATTTATTTATTTTTTTACTTATATCATAGTCTCGAACAATCATGACCTAAATTTTGATGTCACTTATATATATCCTAATCACTTATGCCGTAGTTCCAAACCATCATAATATAAGCTCTGATACCACTTTATCACATCCCAAACCCACACCCGGTTTGACCATGTGACCGGTCGCATGAATCCTAGAGTACACCCTAGAGATCATGCAAAGCCTTTAAAAATTTATTACAATTTTAATTTTCAAGGATACTATTGATTACAATACATAAGGACACACTTAATGTAAAGAAAATAATACAGCTCATATAATTATAAATTTGGTTATTCTTGAATCATCTGATCGGTATCAGCAAATATATTTTCATCCTTGCACTTGTGTGAATCCATTAAATATCTTGCAACTCTAAAAAAAAAAATAAGGATATGAGCTTTACAGCCTAGTAAGGATCCCTACACACTCAAACCAGTATAATATAATATAATTCAAAATAACAATAAACAATATCAAATAGAACATCAATTTTAAATCTCATGTAAAGTAATCAAGACAACTCAATATCGATAAATGCAAAGACCATCAATTATTACCAGATATGTATCTCATTCAAAATAAAGTACCATATATGTCATTAAGTAAAATCATTCTTTTTACTTAATTATAATTTCATCCCTTATTATTCACATCTTATTAATATGATCCGGATCAACCCCGATTATCGTTTTAGGATTTTAGACTAATCACGGTCACGCTCCAATCCGTGACTGGCAATCTCAAGATCGACCATGCACTATCCGCCCGTAGCCAGGCTAACCCACGTACTATTTATCCATGGCTTGACTATTTCACATACTAGCCGGTGGCTCAGCTATTCTACATATTAAATCAATGGCTCGGCTGTCTAACGTACTATCCATCCATGGCCGGCCATTCCGTATACTATCCATCCGTGGCTTAACTATTTCACGGAGTGAGCCCGTGACTTGGCTGTCCCACGTACTATCCACCCGTGGCTGGTTATTCGATGTACTATCCATCTATGGCTTGTTTATTCCATGTATTATACATCCGTGGCTCGGTGATTCTCTATTTAACGTGGCTAGTCTAAATACTCCATCTTGATTATTACTTTATCAAATCATAACGTATTGTCAAATTATGTTCTTTTCAAGATTTATATTAACTAGTATTAAATCCAAATCATTCAAAAATAATCATATTTAATATAATCATATTATATAAAACTATGAATAATCATGCCGGTAATTTATAAATTGAATATATACTACGAGAAACCAAAATCATATCGTACATAAATAATAATTCATGCTAATGCTCGTATCCAAGAATTGAATCATGCAATATAAAAAATATAATATATAAACTGGTAATCGTGCTAGAAATTCTTATCTTTATTGAAGACAGATTTAACATGCCCGATATTAGTCTACACTTGAATTCTCGACCTACGTGCTATGAAATTTGTTCAATGCACTTCTGTCCAGAAAATTATTCTCCTACAATGATAATTTTTTTTTAATTTTTTTTGAATAACTTTATGGTGCAACAACTATAAATCTAAAACTTTCTATCCATATTCCATCCGTGATCTATTCACTGATTTCTAACTTCATAACTTTTCCGGTAGAGAAACTCTTAGATCCCCTTTTTCTAATATTTATTTATTTAACTTGCTTCATTTCTCTCTCTTTACTCTTCTTTCTCCTCTCTCTCCTCTTTCTCTCCTATTTCTCTTTCCTCTTTTTTCTCCTCTTTCTTTCTTCTTTCTCTTGCTCCTCTTTCTTTCCTCTTCTCTCTTATTTCTCTCTCTAATTTCTCTCTCCTCTCTCTCCTCTTCTCTATTCTCTTTTTTTTCTTTTCTTTTTTTCTTTCTTTTTTTCTTCTTTTTCTTTTCTTTTCTTTTTTTCTCTTTCTTTTCTTTTCTTTTCTTCTCTCCTCTTCTTCTTCTCTTTTTCTTCTCCGCTCCCCTTCTTCTTCTTTGCCGAACAAGTACGTCTCCCCTCTTTTTTTTCTTTTGTTTTCCCTTCTTCTCTTTCCTGCCCCTTTCCTCCTCTTCTTCTCCACCGATCAGAGGAGGTCTTCCTTTTTTTTTCTTCTCTTCATGTCACACCCCGCCCCAAACCTGAGCCAGATGTGTAATAGATGGCCGTATGTCCTAGGTTTATTTTTTCCGCGAACATACAAGGCCAGCATCATATCATAATTTCAGTAATAATTATCCCGCCAGGCATATGCATAAATTTTAATTGGATAAACTAATTCAAATGTTCATTAACTAACAGCCACACACTTAAATTTTACTAAACATTAAATATAAAAGCAATAATATATGCTATGTCCTAAGTTCCTCACTGACTAGTTTCCAAGCCCATATGTTCCTCTAGTCCTGAAACAAAAAAATGTAAGGAAATAAAGTGAGTTTCCTAGACCCAGTAAGTAATCATAATCTCAGGTACAAATCTCCCATGAATCAAGAGCAAGATAACTTAAACAATCAGTACAAAATAATAAACTAAACATAATAATAACATTAAGCCAATTCAGTTAAGTTTTCATTATTAATCTCTTTTACTACTTTTCTGACAACACACACTTTAGGATGGCCATCCATACTCACTCACCTAGACCCTCTGACTATAGCCACGATCGGTCCATGGCTAGTCGCGAAAGAGACTAGATCCTGTGTACACATACCGCTCATCGGTCATGCACCAGTGATAGCTCCACTGGAGGCCCAAAAGGAAAACTAGCTCTGAAATTATATGAGAAATATGTATCCTCTACATGTATTAGTGATCGCCCTGCTAGCTAGGCCCACAAGAAAAACTTGCTTCTGTATACACATACCATTTATCGGTCATGCACCAGTGATAGCCCTACTAGAGGCCCAAAAGGAGACTAGATCCTAATTCATGTAATCATAGTCATACTAGAGAGCGTCAAAAAAATCAACTCAACCCATATATATGACACAAAGCATTTTAAACACATGTGTTTAACCTCATATCATATCAAATCATATCGATGTATAGCATAGAATATATACAGTAAAATACAATAACATAATAATAATTAAACTCACATCTTGCATGGAAAAATATACTAGAGAGAGATAACTTACCGAAGAGTATCTACCAACTAAGTACAATTCAAATACTAGACTTGGTCTTCCAAGAACAACGACGATCCTGACCAACAAATTTAATCATACAATTAATTTCTATTCAAAAAAAAAAAGAAGAAAACTTTATTATCATGGGGCACTCTTATCAATCCAGTTCTAATTCTGATCCAGAATTTAATCCTTCCTCCCTTTCTTTTCTCTCTCCTCTCTTTCCTCTCCTTATTATTTTTTTTCCTTTTTTTTTATTTCCTCTTCTTTCTTCTTTTTTTTTTCTCTTTTCCTATTCCCTTCTCCTTCCATCATCTCTGTTGAACCAAAATCTCCCCCTCTCCCTTTTTTTTTCTCTTTCCCTAACCGAGCCGAACACTCCCAAAAGGAAGGTCGAAGGTTTTGGAAGGATGGCCGGAAGGAAGGAGGGAACCGGCGACGATCCTAATGACCGTCTGGCCACTCACCAAAAAGTTTAAAAAAATCGAGAAGAACTCTCGCCGATCGTCTCTGCTCATGTGCACGCTCGAGAGGAAGACAGAGAAAAGAGGACTTACCGGCGAGGTCGACGTTAGATTTTGGCGGCCACCGGAGGAAAGGCGAGTCTTGAATTGGCCAAGGCACGTGAGAGGACCGTCCTTTATAGGGAAAGAGTCTCTATTCCCCATGGCTTCGACCCATCCTCCCCAAGCCTTCCACGCCTCAAACACTCCCCCCTCCGACTCCTCCACCGACCAAATCTAGCGGTTCGGTGCCTCGGCCGAGCAAGGGACTCAATTCCCTATTCGACAAAATTTTTTTCTTAGTTTTGAACTGAAGTCGGCAGCCTCTGTCGACTTCAGCCTAGGCGGCCTAAAACCAGGCCCATTTACAAGCTAGGCTTTACATTCTCTCCTCCTACAAAAAAATTTTTGGTCTCAAATTTTTTTTTAAAAAAAATCTAAGGCTTTCAAAACTTAAATATGTGTGATCCAATGCTCGCATGTACCATTCTATCCAAATTCAGTAATCCTAATAAGAGATCCCATTCTTCCATTATAAGATATTTTAAATTAATCATAGTATCTTTAGTCCACCACACTTCTGCTGCTCACTCTGATATAATTTGCAAAATATTCAATCAAAACCCTAATTCTACCCCACTCTCACTAACTAAATTATCTTGATCTTAAACCTTTGCTCTGATACCACTAAATCTATCATGCCCCGACCCCAAACCTGAGTCGGATGTGTAACAGACGGCTGTATGCCCTTAGGTTTATTTTTTTCTCAGACACATAAGGCCTGCATCATATCATAAGTAATAATTATCCCGCCAGGCATATGCATAAATTTTAATTGGATAAACTAATTCAAATGTTCATATGACTAACAGCCACACACTTAAATTTTACTAAACATTAAATATAAAAGTAATAATGTCCGCTATGTCCTAAGTTCCTCACTGATTGGTTCCTAAGCCTACATGTTCCTCTGGTCCTGAAATAAAAAAATGTAAGGGAATAAAGTGAGTTCCCTAGACCCAGTAAGTTATCATAATCTTAGGTACAAATTCATCATGAATCAAGAGCAAGATAACTTAAATAAATAAGTACAAATAATAAACTAAACATAATAATAACATTAAACCAATTCAGTTAAGTTTACATTATTAACCTCCTTTACTACTTTTCTGACAACACGGTCTTTAGGATAGCCATCCATACTCACTCCCCTAGTCTCTCTGACTATGGCCATGATCGGCCCGTGGCTAGCTCCGAAAGAGACTAGATCATGTGTACACTTACCGCTCATCGATCATGAGCCAGTGATAGCCCCACTGGGGGCTTAAAAGGAAAACTAGCTTTGAAATTACACGAGAAACATGCATCCTCTGCATGTACCAGCGATTGACCTGCTGGCTAAGCCGACAAGAAAAACTAGCTCCTATATACACATACCGCTCATCGACATGCACCAGTGATAGCCCCACTGGAGGTCCAAAATGAGACTAGATCCTAACTTGTATAATCATAGTTGGACTAGAGAGCATCAAAAAAATCAACTCAACCCATATACATGACATAGAGCATTTTAAACATGTGTTTAACCTTATATCATATCAAATCATATTGATGTATAGCATAGAACAGTAAAATATAATAACATAATAATAATTAAGCTCATATCTTGCATGACAAAACATACTAGAGAGAGATAACTTACTGAAGAGTATCCACCAACTAAGTACAATTCAAATACTATACCTGGTCTTCCAAGGACAACTACGATCCTGACTAACAAATTTAATCATACAATTAATTTCTATTTTAAAAAAAACTAAAAAGAAATCTATATTATCATGGGGCACTCTTATCAATCCAGTTTTAATTCTGGTCCGGAATTTAACCCTTCCTCCCTTTCTTTTCTCTCTCCTCTCTTTCCTCCCCTTATTATTATTATTATTATTATTATTATTATTATTTCTTTCCTATTCTTTCGTCTCTTTTTTTTGTCTATTTCCATTCCCTTCTCCTTCCATCATCTCCGCTGAACCAAAATCTCCCCCTCTCCCTCTTTTTTTTTTCTTCTCCTAACTGAGCTGAACCCTCCTTAAAAGGAAGGCCAGAGGTTCGGAAAGGATGGCCGAAGGAAGGAGGGAACTGGAGACGATCCTAACGACCGTCCAGCCACTCACCAAAAATCCCAGAAAAATTGAGAAGAACTCTCGTCGGTCGTCTCTGCTCATGCCCATGCTCAAGAGGAAGATAGCAAAAAGGGGACTTACCGACGAGGTCAGTGTCTGATTTCGACGGCCATTGGAGGAAAGGCAAGTCTCGAATTGGCCAAGGAATGCGAGGGGACCGCCCTTTATAGGAAAAGAGTCCCTATTCCCCATGGCTTCAACCCATCCTCCCCAAGCCTTCCACGCCTCAAACACTCCCCCCTTCGACTCCTCCGCCGACCAAATTTGGCAGTCCGGTGCCTCGGCCAAGCAGGGGACTCGATCCCCTATTCGGCAAAATTTTTTTCTTAGTTTTGAACTGAAGTCGACAGCCTCTGCCGACTTCAACCTGGGTGGCCCAAAACCAAGCCCATTTACAAGCTGGGCTTCACACTTCTTATTCTCTTTCCTTCCCCTCTCCTCCTCTTCTTCTTTTCCTCTTCTTCTCTTCCTCTTCTTCTTCTTTCTTGTCCCACACGGCCCTGCAAGCACGCTGCGAGATCCTGCAGAAGGTGTTGTGGAGGAAGCACATGAGGAGATAGGGAGTCTTCTTCTTCCCTAAACAGAACTAAAATTAAGATCAGATTCAAAGATTTCTAGCTATAAAATTATTCCCTAAATGGAATAATTTTTTGTTTATGCAAACAAACAGTGATTCGATTGATGATGAAGAAAGAGAATTCTTGGTTCAGTTCTCCACCTTAACAACAGAAAAAAGGATTGATCAAATTCTATTGAGTCTGACTCATAGTGATCATTTATCAAAGAATGACTCTGGTTATCAAATGATTTAACAACCGGGATCAATTTACTTACGATACTTAGTTCACATTCATAAAAAGTATCTAATGAATTATGAGTTCAATAGATCCTGTTTAGCAGAAAGACGGATATTCCGTGCTCATTATCAGACAATCACTTATTCACAAACCTCGTGTGGGGCTAATAGTTTTCATTTCCCATCTCATGGATCGAGATAATTGGCTGAATCCCGTGAAACCATTTCATAGAAGTTCATTGATATCTTCTTTTTATAAAGCAAATCGACTTCGATTCCTGAATGATCCACATCACTTCTGGTTCTATTGTAACAAAAGATTCCCTTTTTATGTGGAAAAGACCCGTATCAATAAATATGATCTTACATATGGACAATTCCTCAATATCTTGTTCATTCGCAACAAAATATTTTCTTTGTGCGTCGGTAAAAAAAAACATATTTTTTTGGAGAGGGAGACTATTTCACCAATCGAGTCACGGGTATCTGACATATTCATACCTAAGGATTTTCCACAAAGTGGTGACGAAATGTATAACTTGTACAAATCTTTCCATTTTCGATCCGATCCATTCGTTCGTAGAGCTATTTACTCGATCGCAGACATTTCTGCAACACCTCTAACAGAGGAACAAATAGTCAATTTTGAAAGAACTTATTGTCAGCCTCTTTCAGATATGAATCTATCTGATTCAGAAGGGAAGAACTTGTATCAGTATCTCAGTTTCAACTCAAACATAGGTTTTATTCACACTCCATGTTCTAAGAAATATTTACCATCCGGAAAGAGAAAAAAATGGAGTCTTTGTCTAAAGAATTGCGTTGAGAAACGGCAGATGTATAGAATCTTTCAACGAGATAGTGCTTTTTCAAATCTCTCAAAATGGAATCTGTTCCAAACATATATGCCATGGTTCCTTACTTCGACAGGGTGCACATATCTAAATTTGACCCTTTTAGATACTTTTTCAGACCCATCGCCGATACTAAGTAGCAGTCAAAAATTTGTATCCATTTTTCATGATATTATGCATGGATCATATATATCATGGCCAATTTCTCAGAAGATTCTTCCATAATGGACTCTGATAAGTGAGATTTTGAGTAAGTGTTTACAGAATCTTCTTCTGTCCGAAGAAATGATTCATCGAAATAATGAGTCACCCGTTCCATTGATATGGACACATCTGAGATCAACAAATGCTCGGGAGTTCCTCTATTCAATCCTTTTCCTTCTTCTTATTGCTAGATATCTCGTTCGTATACATCTTCTCTTTGTTTCCCGAGCCTCTGGTGAGTTACAGACAGAGTTACAAAAGATCAAATCTTTGATGATTCCATCATACATGATTGAGTTGCGAAAACTTCTGGATAGGTATCCTACATCTAAACTGAATTCTTTCTGGTTAAAGAATCTCCTTCTAGTTGCTCTGGAACAATTAGGAGATTCTCTGGAAGAAATACGGGGTTTTGCTTCTGGTGGCAACATGCTATTGGGTGGTGGTCCCGCTTATAGGGTCAAATCAATACGTTCTAAGAAGAAATATTTGAATATCAATCTCATCGATCTCATAAGTATCATACCAAATCCCATCAATCGAATCACTTTTTTGAGAAATACGAGATATCTAAGTCGTACAAGTAAAGAGATCTATTCATTGATAAGAAAAAGACAAAACATGAACGGTGATTGGATTGATGATAAAATAGAATCCTGGGCCCGAGACCAAGTTACTATTATTTCTTTCTCCTCCCTTATGTTGAGTTTTTCAATTTTTCCCGATAAATGATTAGCTACAAAAAGAATTTTTTTTAGTGAACGTGTCACAGCCGATTACCCCCTTTTTTTTTTAACATTTTAAAGATTGGCATTCTATGTCCAATATCTCGATCTAAGTATGGAGGTCAGAATAAATACAATAACGATGAATGAAAAAAAGAGAAAATCCTTTAGCTAGATAAGGGGTGGATGTAGCCAAGTGGATCAAGGCAGTGGATTGTGAATCCACCATGCACGGGTTCAATTCCCATCGTTCGCCCATCACATTATTTCAAATTCCAAAAAAAATTTGATTTTCAATATTCCTATTTATGGCGACGAAGAATAAAACTATCACTATATTTTTTCCTTTTCCTACTTCTTCTTCCAAGCACAGGATAACCCCTAGGGGTTGTGGGTTTTTTTCTACCAATTGGGGCTCTCCCTTCACCGCCCCCATGGGGATGGTCTACAGGGTTCATAACTACTCCTCTTACTACAGGACGCTTACCTAGCCAACACTTAGATCCGGCTCTACCCAAACTTTTTTGGTTCACCCCAACATTACCTACTTGTCCGACTGTTGCTAAGCAGTTTTTGGATATCAAACGGACCTCCCTAGATGGTAATCTTAATGTAGCTGATTTACCCTCTTTTGCAATCAGTTTTGCTACAGCACCTGCTGCTCTAGCTAATTGTCCACCCTTTCCAAGTGTGATTTCTATGTTATGTATGGCCGTGCCTAAGGGCATATCAATTGAAGTAGATTCTTCTTTTTTATCAATAAAAATCCCTTCCCAAACTGTACAAGCTTCTTCCAAAGCATACGGCTTTCTAGATGTATATGATGATATCTAGATAGATGGATCTTATATGAATCGTATGATGAAGTACCACATGAGTGGATATATAGGAATCCAAATCTGCCGAATCACTCATGTTATGATGTTCTACATCCTAGGTCTCTCCGTTCCGTCATCTGGCTTATGTTCTTCATGTAGCATTCAGACCGAATGACTCTATGAAATTACGTCAATACTTCCACATATTACGGGTAACGTAGGAGACATCTCTCTTTTTCCCCCGGGGGATCTTAATTACCACTGCTTAGCTTTCAATTCACCTCTGACCATCAAATTAAATGTGAATAACCCGTCCTCCTCTCTTTGAAACAAGGGACGCTTCCGGTTCTGTGCGTGCTTCAAACAATTTTGTCTTCTCCATATTACCATATCTCTAGAGTCAATAATTTTCTATGAGGAACTACCGAACTCAATCACTTGCTGCCATTACTCAACAGTTTTCTGTTGAGGTCTATCCCGTAGAGGAACTCAAATTGGATCAGTGATCGATTTCTAGGTTTCATCGTAAACCTAATTGGTTACTTCCAATTACATAAATCAATAGTTCAAACCGCACTCAAAGGTAGGGCATTTCCTATTGATATAGGAACTTCTGTGCCAGAAACAATGGTATCTCTAATTATAGCCCCTCTGGGATGTAAAATATATCTCTTCTCACCATCCTCATAGTGAATGAGACAAATGTATGCATCTCGATTTGGGTCGTATTCTATGGTTACGATTCTACCAGATATGTCCTTTTCATTCCATCGAAAATCGATTTTACGGTATAGGGGCTTATGACCTCCCCCTCTATGCCTTGCGGTAATGATTCCTCTAGCATTACGACCTTTACCACAACGATGCTGTCCATAGATCAAATTATTTCATGGATTGGATTTCACTTGACCGACGATGGGAGTCTTCATCCTTTAATTTTTTTTCCATTTTTTTTTCCTGGGTATTACGGAGAGTGTTATATGTTCCCGAGGAATATGGTCAGAATTTGCCAAAACAAATTGAAAAATGCCTCTACCAGAAGAGGTTAAAGTATTTAGTCGGTTGCTTATTCACCGTGGAATCTTAACAGCATAAAATTTGAAGGAAGATCCGAGGAATGCAATGTTGTCTCCCATGCCGTACTGATGATAAAAAGCTGCAGACCATTTATTCCTATCTTGCAGGTATTCTGTTGCCATCTAGAAATAAATAACTTAGAAAAGCTTCATACTCTCCCTCACCAGACAACATCAAAATAATATGGAAAGATTGGCGAAGGATGCTCCCACTAAATATTTGTGAGTGGGTTTGGGACACCTTGGTGTCAACTGTATGCTGGACAATCTAGAAAGAGAGAAACAGAAGGATTTTTCACTTCGAAGCACTCTCTCACAACATGGTCTAGAATCATTTAATCTTTCTGTTGGGCAACTGGACCACATGCTGTATGGAAAAGCAAAGCAAGGCTTAGAGGAAATCGCGCAACTTAAAACAGGGAGATAACAGGGTGGATAAAGTCACTGCGATAGACGAAAAATGATTTCAGAATTACAGTCTTAGAGAATTGCTTAAAAATCATTCAGTACTATCCTCAGCTGGGCCGGTTGAAGACTACTCTGAATCCCAAACCAAGCCATTCCATCTCGTAATTACCGTATGCAATATACCATACATTATCTAATAAAGTCAGGGTGCTCGATCTTCTATCACCAGGATACCAAACCTCCCATTTTCCATCAAAAAAAAAAAAAAAAAAAAAAGCTGGAAGAAATGAAAATTGAGTATTTTGTTTTAAAAAAAATGAAGAAGCCATCGTGCTGGTTTCCAACTCCTTGCAACCCCTTCTATGTAACCTTTTCATTTTCCTTGTATGTTCCTTTTAAGTTTCTTTTTCTTTAATGGAAAATTTGAAAGTTTAAAGTGGGAGCATATATTCCTACTAGTTTCAATAAATATTTGATGGGGAAGGACGGTAGTCCCCTCTCCCTTGTCCATTTTAAAAAGAAGAAGAAGAAGAAGCAGCCGATAGCTACTTAACACCAATGACTTTAAACTGTCAGAGATAGGGTGGGAAGACCAGGGATCGTGGTGGTTCCAATTGGGGCCGGGATGGGGAGAGAGAGAGAAGAATTGGGGAGGAGAGGAGGATGATGACACTACTGGAAGCCGTCCATTCTCCTCCAGTCGCTTCTTCCAAGCCACGAGAGAGAGAGAGAGAGAGAGAGAAGAGGGTGAATTCATTGGCACGTGACTGAGATCTCACGAGAGGTTCAGATCCACAGCTTAAAAAATGCAGCCATTCCCGTTCAACCAAATGAGATAGATTATGCAATTATTGAGAGAGAGAGAGAGAGAGGCAGCGATGCCCTCCTTAGGCTTTCTTTCTTTTCTTTTTTTTTTCTTTTTAATAAGATGCCTTGCACATGCTCATTATTCAGAATGGACGTTTGGACTGAGATCAAGGAGGTGCTTTTTGGAGCTTTCTCCTATTTGGAAAGATGTCAGTTTTAAATCTGCGATCTTCTGGAGCTATGTTGCTTTTAAGATGGAAAAGATGGTGTATGGACGTAAGATTTTAGAAGGATGCTTGGCTTGAAAAGATTCTTCTTTGCTCTAGGTTTTTGAGGATTTCTATGGAAAGTATTTGAAGCTAAATCTACCTATTTTTGCCCATTAGAAATGGAGGAGATTTGCTTGACGTATCCATATTTAGGGAACTATGACTTTTCAGCAATCTTGTTAATTGGAGGCCCTCCTCCTCCTCTCCCCCAATTGCACCCTTCCACGTGGTGGATGTGTTGGTTTGGAAGCTTACTCGATCTGGCTTGTTCACCGTTGATGATTCCTTCTACAAAATTCATCAATTTTAGTGGTTTGAGGCGTCCTTTTTTCTCTAACATGCTATGAAAGTTCCTCGCTCTAGAAAAGGTAAAGGTATTTTTATGGTTGGCAACAAGAAACATGTTGCATACTTGAGATATTCTTGCAAAAAGAGGATGGAATATTAACAATGGTTGCGTGCTATGCAGATCTAATCTAGAATTTTTTACTCATCTTTTCTTCAGATATTCTTGTGGCTAGAAGTCTGTGGACTATATTGAAGTTGCAACTAAAACTGAAGGGGCTTCCTTCCAACTTTCTTGGACCAAGAATAAGCTCGAGTTCGCCAGTAGGGGATGTGAGCAGTTAGTAGCTTCCATTTTCTGGAAAGTTTAGAGGGAAAGGAATGCATGCCTTTTCCCTGAATAAAAAGAGATCCATCTTTGTTGTTGTTCGATCAAACTTCAATCTTTTTGGAGTTGGGTACAATCTTTGTTCGGTGAAAATGGAGCCGGATCATCAGACCTTGTGGGCAGCAATTGCTTCTTTGGCACATCACCCTCTTCTAGTTGATCGCTCTTTTTCAGAATTCCCCGGCTCTGTTTTAGTTGGTTCTCTAATTTTTACCTAATTGCTTGAGTGTCTGTTTCATTTGAGTGGGCAGTAACTTGCTGTGGGTTCTGTTAACTGGTTCTCTGACTTTTGTTGTCACCTTGTAATTTCATGTGAACCTCTGTTTTTTCTTGTTTACTCCTCTTTAATAAAGCAAGGGGAAGCTCTTTGCTTCACTTTACAATCAAAAAGATTGGATAGCCCGTTTTTATGTCCGAGTAAATACACTAAGTTAACAAGTTGCAGGGGGTATCACTTGGGTGGACCCTCACGTAAAGTTGTCGATGAATCGGGTTCGGATAAGAATCTAAATATTCGGATCAGGATCCAATCTTAATTATTGGACTCGGACCTGGATACCCGACGGAGTTAATTTTGAAATACCGGAATGGATCTTGAATATCCCGATCCGGATTGGATCCAAATCGAAGGCCTTTTATATTAAAATTACTATTAATTTTTAGCTGTTAGATCTTTAATCTAACGGTTCATAATAATATTAATATATATATATATACAAATATATAAATATATATAATATTATTTTATATAATTGGGTTCCGGATCTGTCGGGTCTGGATATTTAATATCCAGATTCATATCCATTTAATTATAGCTAAACGGGTCCGGATCCGGATAAACATGTCCAAATTTAATACCAAATCCGGACTCGTTGGATAAATACCCGCGAGTCTTGGATCTAGACCCGATCTATCGATAGCTCTGCTCTCATGCCACTGAGCAAGGGTCACCTTGAAGTTCATTATCAAGATCGTCTTCCTTAAAACTTCTAGAATTGGATGGAAGTGATGACAGTTTTAGAGTCCTCTTCGAGAATAACAATGAAGGCACTTGGACCATGGTGGTGTATGCTCCTCTTGGCAAAGTTCCAGTGATGACAGTTTTAGAGTCCTCTTCAAGAATGACAATGAAGGCACTTGGACCATGCTGGTGTATACCCCTCTTAGCTTTGCCAATGTCACCAAAGTGTCATGGTGATGACATCCACATGCTAAATCCTGCATTTTCAAATTCAGCAAAATATAAATAAAAATTCTATTATATATACCGGTAAAACTCATAATAAAATATCTCGTATTGAAAAATATTACAAAAAGAAGATAATGTTTGAATAAAATAACGGTTATAGATGGTTTTTTTTCAATATTTATAAGTACCGGTAAAAATTACAACACTTTGCAAATATTGGGAAAAAATCCATTTAAACTGCCATCAAAGAATAAAATTTTCTATATTTCACAAATGCGGGGATATAATCCTTAAATCGCAATAGCCAACTTCTGTCCAACATTTTAAAAAATAAGGGATATGATGGATGACATTTATCTTAATTTTACCAGCACTTTTGGAATGATGTGGGATCCCATAATTTCTTGTAGTGTCTAGTTGCGATTAACACTAAGTTTTGAATGTGGATGACAAATCTAACCCCATTACTTGAGCTTCAATCGATATGCTATCATTAAAGTTGATCTTGAGGCTCTTAGTAGGGATGGTAATTTTTATCGATTTGGAAGATATCCGACCCGATCCGATCCTAATGAAACAGGTAAAACCTGACTCGCTTAATTTATAAATAGATATAGGTTATAAAAAAAAAAATTTCGACTCGAATTCGGATCGGATACGGATAGTAGTATGCCCTGATCCAAACCAGACCCGTTTATATATAAAAAAACTATGTTTATAAAATGTTTAAGTAAATTGGATATGTGACAGATATACCAACCCGATCCGACTTGATCCAATCCAAACGTGATTTTTTTATACCTGACCCGACCCGATCCAAGATGGGTATGGAATGGGTATAGGATGGAGAGTTTTTTAACAGGATGGGTATGGATTTTGGATGATCTGGTCCAAACCCAATCCGTCGCCATCTCTGGCTCTTAGGTAAAGTGAATCACCATGAAAGATGCAGGGACTATTATGTAAAAGGTCTAATTTTCCTTGGCCTTCAAAGACCATCGAGCAGCATTTGCCAAGATAAACTAATTGGCATGTGAGTGAGATCACTTGACCATGGTGAGAGGGCCTTGATCCACACCTTTAAAAATGCAGCTAAGATTGTGTAACAATCAACAATAATCATACCAATTATATCTTTGCTCTAAGGCTGCAAAGACCCATTTAGACCCGATTCAATCCATTTTTATGGATCCATGGATCTGGGTTGGGTCTTAAAATTAAAACCATTCCATTTTCCGGATCGGATCTGGGTTTACTAAATTTGGACCTGACCCGTCCTGACCTGATTCGAACATACTAATAATATTAGAATTATATCTATTTGGACCTTTAAATTATAATTTAAAACTTGTATGGAACTTATTTTTAACATAGAGATATAGTTATAATTAATTTTATATCTTTATTTATTTTAAAAATAATATTATTTGTTATCTATTTGTGGTTAATAATAGTTAGCTATGTAATAATTAAAATATACTTATCTATATTTTATTCGGATCATATTTAGATCCAAATTTTTTAAATTAGAGCCGGGTTATTTATAGATTCCATCCAATCCGAATGATCCATTGGATTGAAAATTTTAATAATATATTCGATCCGACCGGATTCGATTTTTTAATAATTTAGATCTGAATCCAATATTAGAATCTGTTGGGATATCCCGGTTCAGCTACGAACCGAACTCCAGCTCAACTGGACGAAGCCCTTCTCTCCGGACCACGGACTTCGGACCGAGAAAGAGGCCGGGCCAACTGCAAGCAGCTCACTGCTTCTCACCGGACTACAACATCCAAAGGCCAGTCCTACGGATAACGTCTTCAGCTTTGATCGAAGACTAGATTTCTTATCGACTTCCGAAGACGCGCTCTTCGGTCCCTGCCGTAGACACGATCTCCAGCCCCGAGAAAAATATCAGTCTTCGGTCAACGCAAGGGGAAATCCGAAGATTGGACCACAATATGGTCCAAATAGGCAACTGTAATCAATAGTTACAATCAGCATTCTCCATACCACGATAATGGCATGCAACTCCAGTTGCCACGCCTCCGATCTGGCTGGAACCGCTCAGTGACAACCCACGATCGCTAATCATTGGAGAAATTAACTCCGATGATCACCGGAAAAAGAGCGGGCCACAGACCGGAGGCCTTCTTTTAAATAATGGTAAGAAGGATGGAGGGAGAGGTATGCACACATACGCTCACACATATTCTAAGATCTCTTTCTCTCCTACTCTCGACACCCTTCCCCATTCTGTGGCTGGGATCTGCCACTGACTTAGGCATCTGAGTGTCCCCCGCCGGAACAACCCCGGCAAGGGACCTGTTTTGCAGGTGAACCAGGGAGCGGTCCTACGGTGCAGCGGCTCCGACCGGCCGATTCAGGGATTCCACGCCAACAGATTGGTGCGCCAGGAAGGGGGCATCAGCACTTTTTAGGCTCCCTCCTAGACCAAGAGGAAGTAAGAAGTTCTTGATGGCGAGAGGAAAGACTCAAGTGGCTTCTACAAGCCGAGGTTGTGCTCCATCCCAAGGGGGCGCACCCCCGGGAGAGAACGATGTTCCACCTCCTACGGTTGTCGTGGGGCTACAGCAATTCGAAGCCCTTGTGAACCTGGTCACTAATCTCATGGCCATGGTTCAAGATTTCCAGAACAGAGCCTTTCTGGTGGGAAACCCACTGGCCGCCTCCAGACATAGCTCTCGGTCCCGAAGGAAGAGAGCCCCACATGAGGATTCCATGCATCCCTCCCCCCATTCTCGGCCCTCTCCCGAAGGCCAAACTTCGAGGTTACCTAGGTCCACTAATTCCTCGTAAAAAGGGAAAAGGCCTAGGCAAACTCCCTCGCCCTCCTCCGAAGACTCCACTTCTGTAAAGAGAGCGCCAAAGCAGACTCCCGATTACGACGGGAGATTCAGAGCCATCGAATCAGAGATGGCGAAGGCGCGAGAGCAGAGAATGCGGGATCTGAAGGATCCCGATGACTTGATTGTGGGCGATCTACACCCACCATACACCGATCGTATCATGGCCGAAGTCATTTTTCGGCACTTCATGGTTTCCCAGATGGAATCCTACGACGGCACCTCCGACCCCCTCGACCATTTGGGCAGCTTCAAGGCCCATATGATGATCCAAGGAGCTTCGGACGCGATGTACTGCCTAGCATTCCCGGCTATCTTGAAGAAGTCCGCTCGGATGTGGTACTCGAGCCTGCACCCAGGTACCATCGATTCTTTTTCCGAGCTAGAAAAATTGTTTGTCTTGCATTTCAGGACCTGTTGCAAGACTCCACGGAATACGGACACACTGTTCCTCCTTCACCAGAATGAAAGAGAAAGCCTGCGAGATTAAATCTCTAGGTTTAATGCGGCCACGCTTGAGATCCTCGATCTCAACGAGCACGTGGCCATGTCTGCATTGAAGAAGGGGCTTCGTACCTCCAGGCTTACTTTTTTCTTGGATAAGAAGTTTTCCAAAAGCTACGCTGAGCTCTTGTCAAGGGCACATAAATATGCCGATGCCGAAGAGCAAGCGGCAAATCGATGACTGATCGAAGGGAAACCCCCTTCAAAAAAGAAGAATAACAGGGGACAATGTTTCCAAACTTCCAATAATAATGGCGATAAATATACAGACCGCCGAAGAAGTCCTTCCAGGCCTAGAGCTTCGGGAGGAAGATTCGACTCCTACACCCCCCTCAATCTCCCTCGAGAGAAGATCCTCATGGAGATAGAGAAGGAGAACTATCTCCAACGGCCCTGTCCCATGAAGGCCTCCTCTTCCATAAGGAATAGGAACAAATATTGCCGATTCCACCGGGACCACGGCCACAACACTGAAGAGTGCATCCAGCTGAAGGATGCAATAGAGGATCTCATCAAGAGAGGATACTTGGAGCGGTACAACGGTCGCCAAGGACCTCGGTCGGAAGCAACTATTTCCCAGCTACCTCCCGAAGAGGCCGAATTGCCAAATCAAAGGCCCACCAATGGAGATGTAGGGATGATACATCGACCCACCGACTGGAGAAGGGATAAGGACGATGCTCCAAAGCGACTTAAAGACAACAACTCTATCCTCTTCTCCGACGACGACCTTGCGGGAGTCCGGCTCCCACATGATGATCCCCTTGTAATCTCGGCCGTAGTGGCCAATTATGATGTACAGCGAATCCTTGTTGATAATGGAAGTTTGACTGATGTCTTGATGTACGATGCATTCTTTAAAATATGTTTGCCTAGACATCAACTACGAAGATCCCCCATACCGCTCTCTGGTTTTGGGGGCAACCAAGTTTATACTGAGGGAGAAATAGTGTTGCCTGTAACCCTTGGCACCGAACCTCGACAAAAGACACTGCCAATCAACTTCACGGTGGTTCGGATCCCCTCAGCATACAATATTATTCTAGGGCGGCCTGCCTAGAACAAGTTTCAAAACGTAATCTCCTCTCATTACCTCTTGGTGCGCTTCCCCACCAGGAACGGTGTCGGAGAAGTTAGAGGAAACCAGAGGACAGCACGGTAGTGTCTGATGATCGAAAATAGGCATTTCAATGATTCGTCGACTCCGGATCAGCTGGATCCGAGGGACGCAGCCACAAACCTTGGTGAGCCCATGGAGAGGACCGTCCCAGTACCTTTGACAGAGGAAGATCCCTCCAGAGTTGTGCAGATCGGGAGCATGCTTGATGAGAAAACCAGAACGGAGTTGATCCGTTTCCTTAGAGACAACGCCGACGTCTTCGCCTAGTTGGCTTCGGATATGCCAGGGATTCCTGCCGAAGTAATCACTTATCGGCTGGAAGTTACCCCAGGGTACAAGCCGATATGGCAGAAGAAAAGGAGCTTCGCTCCTGAAAGACAGCAAACTGTGGACGAAGAAGTTGGCAAGCTCCTTAAAGCAGGGTTCATCCGAGAGGCCCGCTACCCCGAGTGGTTGGCCAATGTGGTAATGGTTAAGAAAGCTAGTGGCAAGTGGAGGATCTGCATCGACTATACAGACCTCAACAAGGCTTGCCCAAAAGATAGTTTTCCTCTCCCAAAGATTGATCAGCTAGTCGACGCTACTGCCGACCACTAGTTGCTGAGCTTCATGGATGCTTTCTCCGGCTACAACCAAATTAGAATGGATCCACAAGATGAGGAGAAGATGGCTTTCATCACTGATAAAGGCCTCTACTGCTACAAGATGATGCCGTTCGGCCTCAAGAATGCTGGAGCAACGTTTCAAAGGCTGATCAACAAGGCATTCGAAAAGCAACTGGGAAGAAATATGGAGGCTTATGTTGACGACATGATCGTCAAGAGCCTCCACCAGAAAGACCATATCCACGACTTGGAGGAATCATTCAGTGCTCTACGGCACTACCGCATGAAGCTAAACCCAGCAAATTATGCCTTTGGGATCACTTCGGGCAAGTTCTTGGGCTTCCTTATCACCAAACGAGGGATTGAGGCAAACCTTGAGAAGATTCAAGCTTTGAAAGATATGCGACATCCCTGCTGCAAAAAGGAATTCCAGCAGTTAACAGGGAGAATTGCCTCCCTCAATAGATTCATTTCTCGGTCAGCCGAGAAATGCCTTCCGTTCTTCAAGGTACTCCGGCAGACAAAGGGCTTTGAATGGTTCGAAGACTGTCGCACTGCCTTTGAGGAGCTGAAGAAGTACCTGGAGACCCCGCCGTTGCTCTCCAAGCCACAAGAAGGCGAGGTCCTCTACCTATATCTCTCTGCTTTAGACAAAGCAATAAGTTCATTTCTTGTCCGGAGAGATAAAGATAGATCCCATAAGTCGATCTACTATATCAGCAAGGTCTAGCATGATGCCGAGACGCGATATGCAAGGATGCAGAAGCTGATCTATTATGGTGCTAACCGATCAACCTCTCAAGACCGTTCTCCGATCTCCGGACACCTCTGGAAGGATAGCCAAGTGGGCTGTGAAGCTAAGTGAATTTGACATCAGCTTCCAGCCCCGAATGGCTATGAAGGCCCGGGTACTCTTCAATTTTTTGGTTGAGTGTACCTAGAAATTCGAAGACGAAGCATCTTCGATTGAAGATGAAGTTTCGAAGGAGACGAAGTCCGTCTGGATACTTCATGTGGATGGAGCTTCCAATGCTACTGGATGCGGGGCTGGACTCATGTTGGCCGAACCTAAAGGCCACACCATAGAGTACACACTCCGGTTCTCCTTCCATGCCTCTAATAACCAGGCCGAATACGAGGCCTTGCTCGCCAGACTTCGGATCGCCAAGGATCTAGGAGTCCAGCAACTTCGAGCCTTCTTAGACTCCCAGTTGGTTGTGAATCAAGTTAACGAAGAATATGCAGCAAAGGATCCAATCATGGTACAGTACCTGGAGAAGGTACGAGCTTTATCCTCCCAACTGGAATATTTTAAGATTATCCATGTTCCACGATCAGAGAACTCCCGGGCGGATACACTGTCTCGACTGGCAACTACGGCACAGGAATCTCTCAGGCGTACCTTTGTTGAACATCTTGAAACTCCAAGCATAGTCGAAGAGGCTACGGAGGTGCGCCAGATCGACGCTAAGCCAAGCTGGATGGATCCCATCATCAAGTTCTTGAATGAGGGGGAGCTACCAGAAGATAAGGCAAAGGCCAAGAAGATTCGCTGGATGGCGTCTCAGTACGTCATCTTAGACGGAACCCACTACAAAAGATCGTTCTCTCAGCCACTACTAAAATGCTTACGACCCACAGATACGGATTATGCTCTGAGAGAGGTCCATGAGGGCATATGCGGTGATCACTTGGAAGGCAGATCTCTGGCGTACAAGATCATTTGACAGGGGTATTATTGGCCCTCCATCCAGAAGGACTCGGCTGACTTCGTGCGAAAGTACGACCAGTGCCAGAGGTACGCCAATGTATAGAGACAGCCTGCGAGTCACCTGACTCAACTGGCAGCCCCGTGGCCTTTTGCCCAGTGGGGAATGGGCATTCTTGGCCCATTCCCGCCAGCATCAGGGTAAAGGAAGTTCCTTTTAGTGGCCATCGAAAACTTCACGAAGTGGGTAGAGGTCGAACTACTGGCCCAGATTACAGAAGACAAGGTGAAAAATTTTGTAAAAAATTCCATCATATTCAGGTTTGGCATCCCATACGTCATCATCACGGATAATGGGAGATAGTTCGACAATCCGAAGTTCAAGGACTTTTGCGCTCGGTATCATATCCAGCATCGGTTGATATCCGTTGCTCATCCACAGTCCAACGGAGAAGTCGAAGTTACTAACCGGACCATTCTCCATGGTATGAAGACAAGGTTGAACGCCGCCAAAGGGCTTTGGGCCGAAGAACTGACCTCCGTTCTCTGGGCATATCGAACTACCCCGAGAACGGCCATCGACGAGTCTCCGTTCAACCTGGCATACGGTACCGAAGCCGTGCTACCTATTGAAGTCTCCCTACAGTCCCTAAGAATTGACAACTATGAAGAGCCTGAGAACTCCGATCAAAGAAGGATTGATCTAGACCTGTTATCAAGCACCAGGCTCCAGGCCCAAATAAGGATGGCGGCGTACCAGCAAAAAGTCACCAAATACTACAACTCAAGGGTGAAAGAGCAAACTTTCCGCATGGGGGACATGATATTGCGAAGGACAGATATATCCAGGCCAACGGAACATGGTAAACTCTCCCTCAATTGGAAAGGCCCATATCAAGTCGAAGAAGTCATTTGACCAGAAACATATCGACTCAAGACCCTGGAGGGGAAGACCCTATCCCGGTCATGGAATGTACAAAACCTTCGCAAATACTATCAATAAATGAGTTCCTAAAATTTCTGTGCAAAGTTACTCAACCCTACTCAACTCAGAACGGCTAGTTGCATCGACTGAACGACAACAGCCTGAGTGACCCGATCTGAAAAATCGATCAACTGTGCAAAGGAGAGTCTGATCCACTCACCTTATCGGTATACCCGACGAGCACAACGGATGGCCTAACCAGGTCACCAAAAAGATCAAAGGCGAGGGATGGTTTTCGTAACCTACCCTATGGTGAATTCGAAGACGCGCCGAGGCGGGCCTGAACAGACTACCTTAATCACGACAGAAGTGCACAGGGATGGTGTAAACACCCTACCCTATGGTAAATCTAAAAACATGCCTAAAAGGATCACTATCGTCCTTTCTGTTGACAACGGACATTCCAAGAACGATCCAACCGACCTCATCTCTTTCCTATTGACCGAAAATGGTCCGCGGAGTCTACATTTCAAATAAAGCAACGACACAACATATCGCAAAAAATGCATGGAAAGAGGTAACAGAAAGATACTTCATTTCTTTTTCTTCAATTTTTTACAAAAAGAAAAAGAAAGAAAAAGAAAGGAAAAACTCTCACAAAGAGAGACAAAAAAAAAAGACAGTAGCATCGGAAAGATGTGGAAAATTTTCAATAACCCCCCATTGGGTTTTTCCCGTACCGGTGGGGAGAGATCTGGAGGGACGACGAAGGGCCCCCAGGGTTCCCGTCCGAACAAAAATTCGACTCTTCATCGGAGTCGGAATCAAATTCATGTCCGAAAAAGGAAACGGAGGGCTTGATGTTGTCCAGGCCCTTCAAGTTATAAAACTTGGATGCCTTCCTCCTGCATTCCCAGAACCCCTGATGGAAGGAGTCCAGAGCCGCCTCGGTGACTTCCTCCTTGAAAGCAGCAGAAGTTCTGAAATCTGAGACGGCATTCGCCGCCTCCCTCCTTGCTTCCTCCACCTCCGTGGTTGCCACCGCGACCTGGGCCCGAGCCTCCCTCAGTTGGGCCTCCAACAGGCGAACCCTCTTTTAAGATGGTCCACAAGAGGCTCCTCATCGTCGTCACCCGGCCCAAAGGACTCAGGACTTCTCTTCCTTTTTGGATCAATGGCCCTTCTTTTTGTGGCTCGGTTGCTGAACCTCATTTCTAATGGAAGGAAGGGGCCTACAAAAATGATAGCCCTTGACAGCAGAAGGCAGGGTCCTATTTGTAAAAACCCTGCACCCACGACCGACGCGGGGAGGCATGCTCCACGTCCTTTCCCGGCCGCGTCAGAAGGTGCCACGTATCCAGGCGACGCTTCGAGAACCAGAAAGTCGCTCTGAAGGCATCCCTATGACAACAACTGCCATCGCTTCAAATCCGGAGAAACCCTCATCGCGCGACGGCAACATTAATGGCTCTTTTTTGGAAAAGGAAGACCCAGCGGCACAAAGGGTGCAAGAAATCGCGACTGTACAACTATCGACGTGCCACGTGGACAACAAAGATTATAATCAACTTTCCCTAATCGCTGGCTGACGGGGAGTTGATGCTTGTCCGCCCCAACGGACAAATTTAATATCAAGAGAAAGGTGACATTGGCCTGACCAGTCGTAGACGGTCTTCGGTAACGGAATTCTGATCCGTTCCAGAGTTCGTCTTCGTCAACTATCGACTAAATAGCCTTCGGCCATGACTGTTCGACTAAGCAGAAGAAAGAACGGTAAAACCAGTTCAAACTACATCTGAAGCATGACATTGCATATGCAAAGAAAGGAAAATTCATTTCAAAATCTGGAGAAGTTATCATACAAGATTCATTGATGATACAAAGGAGAAAGAAAGAAAATACATTTAAAGTGACTCAAGACATTCAACATCGACAGGAGGAGACTCTACACCACAGGACTGAAGCAACTTCTCAACCTATTCTGAGAGGACCTCGTCAATCTGGGCCAGAACCGGAGAAACTTTGGCTTGGACTCCTCCAGCCTAAGCTTCTTCTTGGATCGAAATCGAAATTGGGGTCACCTCCGGATTTTCGATTGAGGTAGCATCCTCTTCATCCGGACATCGCACCTCCTCGGCTTCTACTACGGCTTTGGCCTCCTCCACCTCCTCTTCTTCTTCTCCAGCTATATCGAAGGGAGGAATTCCGGAAAGGTCTAGTTGAGGGAAGGCATCCTTTATCCTGGAGAGTCTGTCATTAAAGCCATGCTATAGCCGTACAATGAAGCTTCATTGATCTCCACCTGAAATTGTGAAGATGCTCTGAAGTCTGTCACAGCATCGTCTACCCGCTTCCTTAAAGAAACGGACTCCCTCTTGGTGGCTTCAGACTCCAGGATCGCCTCTTCAGCCCTCCTGGAAGCCTCCTCCACCGCCTTGGTCAGGCTTTCTATCTTCTCCTGATCCTCTCTGGCAGCCTGCTCCAGGGAGTCGACTTGTTTCCTGCTTCTTCTCCACCCTGCCTCCTGTCCCGCCATCGTCAGATGGGCACTTTTTAGTTCGCCCTTCAGTTCGTGAACTTCATTGTTCACCCGGACAAGGCAATCCTCCATAGACTGCCTCAGCTCTTCGGCAACCTCTTTTGCAGCTCTGGCAGTATAAAGCTCCTCCTTGAGACCATGGATGAGGCTGTCGACGTTCCCCAGGCTCTCCTCCATGAAGGTAAGGTCGTAGACCAACTGCATCAAAAATGGGGTGTCATGAACCGAACAACTCTCAGGACAAAGGGAACGACGAGAATCATACCTGTTGTAGGGCGGAGAAGGTAGAATCGGACACCCTGGGAAGGTTCCGATTCTGAAGAACTGCCAAGTCATGAGGCAGCAGCGTACCCTTCAACGCCTGCCTGGCTACGGCCGGGACTAGCAGTCCCCCCGTAGGTGAAAGCTCCGAGGAGTTCGTCGAATGGCCTTCAGCTAAAGAAGCCCCGCGGGCAAACTCCCCCTTGACTTGCCGTGCTTTGCCCCTATCAACTACAGGGGGGCAAAATGGCGGCACGTTCACTCCCTGAGGCGGACTCCCCGTTGTGCGAACCAGGGAGGTAGCCGTCGGAGGAGTTTCGATTGGGCAGGGTCTCGATGGAGCCCCCTCCGCGGCTGCTGCGTCTTCCCCTGGGGTGCCCCGGGAAGACGAAGTACTTTGGTCCCCCTCGGGACCATCCCTTCGAGCCCTCTTCCGAGCTGCAGACCTGGTGAGAGGGGCCTGCGCTACCCTTTTCTCCAAAGTCTGATGGAGCCAGCTCACACCGGGCTTCATCTCGCCACCTACAAGCAAAAGAGTCCACTTCAATTAACTGAGCCACAATGAAACCGGGAAAGGGTTTCCACCTGTGGATGGCGCTGGGCATGTCTTTGATGACCTTGCGGCCTGATCTAGGGCCAATCACCCACCACCCATTGCTGTGGAAATCCATCTTGAGAACAAAGAGGGCTGTGAACAAATTGGTCCTAGGCTCTACGTTTGCGATGCTGCACATGACCAGGAACCCGCAGATGTTCCAGATGCTGTTCGGGGTCAATTGCGCCGGCACCACTTGGTACAAGAGAAAGATCTTGATGAAGAAGGGGTGCAGGGAAAACCGAAGACCAGCTTTCAGATGATCTTCGTACACGGTTAGACACCCGGGGGGAGGTTCGTTCACCCGTTCTTCGGGTGCGGGAGAACGAAGGGGAACTCCTCGGGAACGCGATAGCGTTCCCAGAGAATGGCCGCCTTACCCTGAGAAACTGAGCTGGGAATCGACCCCGGACCTACTATGTCACCGGCCCCCGAGGGTCCAACCTGTTCTCCCTGACTCTCTACGGTTTCTTCCATGACAAAAGAATGAAGCAAGGGAACAGGAGGAAGATTCTACCTGCGAAATAGACTGATAGACCGGAATAAGTTGGACGAAGGATGAGACGAGGTTGAATAAGCTTCCTTAGCCAGACCTTCGCCATTCCCCAAAAGAAAAGCAAGGATCTCTGAAGCCCCGCCAAGGTTGATTTGACCCAAGGTTACCCTGGGAGGTAACCCGTCTTCAACCAACCGCCAGGATGAGGTGCACCCATCATCCAAAGGACGGGGGAAAGCCGCTACAACCATTCAAATCTTAACCAACATATTGGCTTAACCATCGTGCAACGGGAAAAGGAAAGATGACCCCAGGACCGTCCACTTTTTCCCTCTTCCCCAACCTAGGAGTGACAGCTATCCATCATCTGATTCCCAGATCATGATGGACAGTCCAATCAGAGATCCCGTAATCATCCACTATACTGTCTCCCGGGAGGAAAACGACAAAGCACTAATACTCTCACTTCTCGAGGCAAATCTCCGCTTCGAAAACTGAGAGTACGGGGGCAACTGTTGGGATATCCCGGTTCAGCTACGAACCGAACTCCGGCTCAACTAGACGAAGCCCTTCTCTCCGGACCACGGACTTCGGACCAAGAAAGAGTCCGGGCCAACTGCAAGCAGCTCACTGCTTCTCACCGAACTACAACATCCAAAGGCCAGTCCTACAGATAACGTCTTCGGTTTTGACCGAAGACTAGATTTCTTATCGACTTCCGAAGACGCGCTCTTCGGTCCCTGCCGTAGACACGATCTCCAGCCCCGGGAGAAATATCAGTCTTCGGTCCACGCAAGGGGAAACCCAAAGATTAGACCATAATCTGGTCCAAATAGGCAAATGTAATCAACGGTTACAATCAGTATTCTCCATGCCACGATCATGGCGCGCAACTCCAGCTGCCACGCCTCCGATCTGGCCGGAACCGCTCAGTGACAACCCACGATCGCCAATCATGAGAGAAATTAACTCCCATGATCACCGGAAAAAGAGCGGGCCACAGACCGGAGGCCTTCTTTTAAATAATGGTAAGAAGGATGGAGGGAGAGGTACGCACACATACACTCACACATATTCTAAGAGCTCTTTCTCTCCTACTCTCGATGCCCTTCTCGATTCTGTGGCTGGAATCCGTCAGCATCGGAGTGTCCCCCGTCGGAACAATCCCTTGCAGGTGAACCAGAGAGCGGTCCTGCAGTGCAGCGGCTCCGACCGATCGATATAAGAACTCTACGCCAACAAAATTAATATGATTAAAAAATTAGTTCATATGGAGACCACTCATATTTCAGTCCGATCCAAATCATTTGCAGCCTTATTTTGCTCAGAGACTTTTCAGCGAGTCATCCCGAGAGCGGAAGGAACAGTAGTGATGCCAAGCCTGCGCCATCTGCCAAACTCTGTGAACTTTTGTACAGTAGAAAATAAAGTGACTTCCCATCTCCGTATACTCTGGACATGATGACAATAGGAAAGATAACAACTCCTCTATGTTGCAGTAAGTTTCGACAGGGAAGACGATCTCCAGCTACTTTCCAGAGTAGCAAGGCTACTTCTAGGATGCATGCTTAGCTTCCATATCGAGGTTCCGTCCCTTGGCGCTACAGGAGTAGGCCATGGTAGCTTCCGAACATCCTTCTCTAACTCTACGGTTAATTGACCTCTCCCATCCTAGCCTATCAGGGCATGTCAATCTACGAATAGCCAGGAAAAGTATTATTATTCTTTAAAAATATTTTTTTAATATTTATTTCTAAATGTATCGCCAATAGAAAGTTATTTAAGAATCTATTATTATTTTGTTGAACAGGATACCAAATCATAAATTATATATTAAACATGTAATTTTATTATAATAAAATTACATTTTCAAAATACGATTTCATCAAAAACAAAATCACAGATTCAACATACAATTTTATAACATCGTATTTTTAAAATATAATTTTATTTTTTAAAATTTTAAAAATAAATTAAAGAATATGTATAAATTTTATAATTTGAAATTACATTTTCAAATATAAAATTAAAAAAATATAAATAATTAAATATAAAATTAGAAATATAAATAAATCATTAAATATAAATCCAAATATAAATATAAATTAGAAAATATAAATAAATAAATTTTATAATTTAAAATTATGATTTTATTAGGGTTTAGTTTTAGGATTTTGTTTGGTTTTAGAGTCTAGGATTTAGATTTTAGGATTTTTAGGTTTTAAAGTTAAGTGAGTCATGCACGACGACAAATGACCATCATCCATTACCAAGATTATTGTTGATAAAAAAATTAAATATTATTGATTGATGAAGAACTTGTTATCTCATATTTTTAAACTTAGTTTAAATTTATTAAAATTTTTCAAGGCAGTTTTCATGATTATTTGAGAAGGAAAGCAATGTCTAATGAATAACTATTTCATAAAATAAGTATAAGAATAATGTTAAGTGAACGTTTAAAATTTAATATCAATGTTATTTTATCTTCAATTGGTTGCATTGGATTGATGAAAAATAACGTTGATGTAAAAACTAATGCAAACAAGATCAAAGCAAAATAAGCTGAACTGTTGAAAATAAGTTATGTATAACCATGGTAGTATATAAACATAAACTGTGAGCAATACATAAATAGATCCTAAATGTATATCCTAAGTCCTAGAAGATGACTGTCTCTTCCTGCATGCAGGTTACTTATGATAATATGTTAGTTCCACTTCACTCGATCTTTGATGTTCTATCAGATGCTTTATCCGAGTGATCGCCTCCTGCATAGCTTTCTCCTGTATCGATCTCTTATTTATAAACTCTCTTTCATGATATGAGTATCATGTCATCTGCTATAGCAACATACTCAAACTATGCAACAACATTCTCAACATATGAGAAATGTCTCATGTCGTCATGAAAATAAGTGGCCATAAACATGTATGGAGTGAACGAAGATAACTCTAGCATCGGATATAGAGAGGTACTGTATCGTTGACTACCTCATATGTATTGAGCTGGAGGAGGTGTTCCCAATGATAATATATATGCAAAAGGCAAAAGAGTCTTATCCTCTCTGTCGATGTCATGACCAAATATACATAATTGGATATATGTATACTTATCGATAGCATGAAGGATAGTATAACATATGTTCAGGATAGGATGTGAGGACGTGGATATAGAACCTGGCTAAGCAAGCTAATATATCATTGCCATGCCATCATTCTAAAATATAAAGTATATAATTGTTATACAAAATAAAATAATATCTATGGATCATGATAAAAAATAAATAAATCCTTACCCGATAATCAAATATTGTAACACTATGACTGATGAACCGTTGAGTGATGTCATGGTATCACTATACATATGGATTATGATAATCTATGGTATCATTAATAGGAGCACCATCTATAACATAATCTCTACAGCTCTTCCATAACTGAATATAATACTATTGAGTGATGGACTAGCCCTGATGAACTTGTCCTCTAAGGTCCATTCAGTGCAGTGCAATATTTATATCATACCGATCTAGAATAGACTAACAGATCTTGAACTACCGCAATACTCTATTATTAAAGTGCCACTCTACGATATAAAAATAAATAAGTGGCACTTGGCTATAACATATATCCTGGCCATCCAGATAGTAATCTGGTTATTATACAAGAATGTCAGGAGTATATGACTATCATATCACCTATTTATAAAGAACATAAAACATAAGATATTAAATAAAATAATATAAAAAATTATAATTTAAAATATATTTCTAATCCTTATTTGTTCTAGTCTCTGTCGATTGAGATAGCATCAATATAAACCGAGAATGTGTGTCGATACTTCGGTAACTAAAAAAGTCTCTCTCTATTACACATAATAGATTACATGAATTACATAACTTAGTAAACATCATTAATCATAAATATCAATAAAATTTAATGCTCATCTCATCCCTCACAGACCCAGTGGCATGCAGCTTCATCATAGGATCTATAGCTGGTCGATCTAATCTGTAGGCCAAAATCGAAAATCTATCCCATGCCCATAGCTATAGTAATATCAGATATCTACTATATTATAAGCATCTCTCTTGCTTGTCTTGTACACCTCTCTATACAACCATGCAAGGCTTGTACTACTATCCCAGCTGTAATATCTTGTAGTCTCAAAATCCTCCAATAATAGTAGAAACATGAGATGCATCAAGTTTTATGACTTATCCATGAATAAACATCCATCCATCAACTATAAACTATAAGCCCTAGCATAGCGTTGTATCGCTATCTCATCAGCATCACGAGCTGACTTAGTGAACTACTCCACTAGCCAAATCATACTCAATCACGATCCTTGAAGTCTATCCTGTGATGGAATGATACCTAATAACTATTGACAAACTTGATACCAATCCATCCATGTACTATCTACCATCGGTAGATCGTAACCAACAAACCTAACTAGATGGTGATATCTTGAAGGCTGATGGTGCACTCTCCCTTTGGTAGATGAAATGTGAGAGTGTCTAGATGCCACTACTCTATAAATGCTATAGCTAAATACTAGTTTAGCTATATAAATCCGGCACAAGCAAGGACATAGAATTTGACCTGTAGTAGGTAAGGCACTATGCACCTATCCAACGATGTAGACCTATGCAAAGCTAGCTCCCTGCATCAATACTATAAAAAGCTCCCCCTTGACCATCCCATACTAATGATGATCGATGACTATCCCGGTCATATAATATGGAGAGATCTACTAGAGCTAGATCTATGTATGTAATATGTTGCACATATTAAATAAATATTATTTAAAAATCTTCTAGTCTAGAAATTATATAAATTTTTTTATTAAATCTATTACATAATCCTGAAGTCCATTACATACTTAAAATAAAGCTTTCATTTTGGAACCATGTATAATAATATTATATTTTCATTCATATTGTAGGTAATTCAAAAAAATATTATATTTGAAAGTATTGCAATATAACAAAGTTGACTGTATTGCAACCTGACAACTATGTGCATCATTTTTTTTTCTGAAAGTATCACAAAGTTTCATGTATAACATAGTTATACAGAATTAGAACAAAATAATAACATACATAGAACATAATTAGATAAAATGGACAAATAAGATAGAATTTTATGACCTGAACAGATAAACAACAACATTCTCTTACATGCGCCTATCCACCTTCGATCCTAGCATATCAATGGCATGTAAAATTTGAACACATAAATCCTATCAATTGAGTTCATGTCATACATAATAAATTACTGAGAAATAAATAGAGATTAATTTGTATCTAAAAATACTTGTGTCATGGCGGCAATATGCTATAACTAATTTACATTTCTAGTTCTTGCATATGTACATCTATCATGCCCTTCCTCTTGACAAACTCGACAATCAGGTATGTTGTTGATTTTTCTCAAATCTATCTCATTCTTAAATCTCGAGAAATATGGTCTATCGTTCCATGGTAAGCGTGCTTGATTTCGTATAATGATATTATCATCGCTTAATTGTGACCAATATTCTTGGTATGGAATATATTGAAATTGATATGCATAAGTTTAATGATAATTGTTACATCCGTGACAGTGACGTGGCCAGGCTCAGGTATCGCCGAATGCGAACGAGCCACGTGTGAGTTTTCCCGCCAGAATCAGCGCCACGCCCTTAAAGCTGGGGTCGGCAAGATCGCGCCGCCCGACGATTATCCGAGAGCAGACCGCCCAGGCCGAGGTCGAGCTCGGCGCGGGGTTCCTCCACCGACCCATCTGCGCCCGCGCGCGAAGGAGACGACCCAAGTGAGGTCGGCCGAGGTCGGCCGACCCCTCGCCTTGCGCCAGGTGGCCACCCGGAGACGGGCCCACCTCGACCGAAGCCAGGAGACCCTCTGCCGCCTCGCCAGGTGTCCACCCAGGAGGGGTCCACCTAGTGCGAGGTCGGCCGACCCTTCGCCTTGCGCCGGGTGGCCACCCGGAGACGGGCCCACCTCAGCCGAAGCCAGGCGACCCTCTGCCGCCTCGCCAGGTGTCCACCCAGGAGGGGTCCACCTAATGCGAGGTCGGCCGACCCTTCGCCTTGCGCCAGGTGGCCACCAGGAGACGGGCCCACCTCGGCCGAAGCCAGGCGACCCTCTGCCGCCTCGCCAGGTGTCCACCCAGGAGGGGTCCACCTAGTGCGAGGTCGGCCGACCCATCGCCTTGCGCCAGGTGGCCACCCGGAGACGGGCCCACCTCGGCCGAAGCCAGGCGACCCTCTGCCGCCTCGCCAGGTGTCCACCCAGGAGGGGTCCACCTAGTGCGAGGTCGGCCGACCCTTCGCCTTGCGCCAGGTGGCCACCCGGAGACGGGCCCACCTCGGCCGAAGCCAGGCGACCCTCTGCCGCCTCGCCAGGTGTCCACCCAGGAGGGGTCCACCTAAGCCGAGGTCGGCCGATCCCTCGCCTCTCGCCAATTGGTCCCCGGAGATAGGTCCAACTCAGTCGAGGCCAGACCGCTCGTACGGAGAGGCCCCCGGGGAAAGCGACGGGTCCCGAGGCCATCCCTCGGGCCGTACCGACCCCAGACGGCGTCCCGTACGGAGGGCGGCGGCACGCGGAACGTCACTTACATTGGCCCGGCAGGTCCCGCGGTCGAGAGACCCGATCCTGACGGAACAGGGCCCGTAAACGGATAGCGCCCACGCCCGGGGAAAAGAGCACCCTCACGAAGCCCGAGGCCTGACGACTTGCCGCTCTGCCAGCGCCGCCTTCCCTCTTCTTCTCTTCTGTCCTTGCCTTTTTCCTGCTGGGCCCGGCGGACGAGGTCGGAAAGCCGCCTGGCCTCCTTCACCAAAAAGGGAAAAGAAAGGAAGACAGGGAGGAGGAGTTTTCGAGGGAGAAAAGGACAAGCGCACGACGGAGGGAGATAAAGAGGGAAGGATCCAAAGACTGCAAGGTAAGCCAACAAGCCTGGGGACAAGAAGGAAGCACCGGCGCAAGGCCTCGCTCCGACGAAGAAACCAGAGATCCCGAGAGGGGAATACTGGACGCGAGCTCGGCGGGCAGGCCCAGCCGAGATTCCCGTCCCCGGCGCTTTCCCTTCACCAGTTAACTCTCCGAACCAGAGACCCTCCAGGGGGCCTGGGAGGGAGGGTCTGTTCCTCCACGTCGTCTACTGACTTAACCGTCGGAGCCCCCTCGCCGGAATCCCCGGCCAGGGTCCTCTAACCCCATTGTTGCAGGTTTCTCACAGGAAGGGAGGCTCCCTTGCCAGGCGGTCAGGGAGGATCGGCTGATCCTCTGCACGGGCGCGGCGACGAGGACGGCAACAGATTGGCGCGCCAGGTAGGGGGAGCAGGACACTAACCCCCAGTGGGAACTAGCTTTTTGCAGGTGTCACGCTCTCTAGCAATGGTGGTCACTCGTGGTCGCGAGGCGTCCACCAGCCGAGTGGGAGAAGCCCACACCCCACCAGGGGGCCACACCCCCGAACGGGAGCTTCCCGCTCCCCCTCCTCTTCTGCAGCAGCCTACCCCGGTGGACGGATCCCTTGCGGCCATCGTCCAGCAGCTGCAGACCTTGACCTCAGCGGTCCGACAGCTTCAGCATCAGCAACGGTCCCTGGCCACTCAGCCGCAGCCAGGGACCCCCGCGGCCCGGGTCGCGGGACAGCGTGGGAGCCTGCGCTCAATCCAGGGCAGGCCATCCCATCCGCAAGCCGTCTCCAACCCCCGAGGGAGCCGCCAAGCTCCCCCGAAGAGAAACTTTTCCGGCTCGGAGGATCACGAGAGTCGATCCCCGGTCGATGGGGCCGAAACGGCGCGTCACAGCAAGCGACGCCGGGTCCAGACCTTGCGCCGAGACCGATCGGCGCCCCCCTCACCTGCAGTCTCGGTGGAAGACTCCACCGACGAAGCCATCAGGCGCCAGGCCGAAAGGCGCCTAGAAGAGCACGAGCACAAGTTGGCGGAGTTCGCCCGACGATTCGCCGACCTGCAGAACTCGTCAGCCGACCCGGCGGGCTACGACTCCCGCCCCCCTTTCTCCGAAGAGATCCAGGCGGAACCAATCCCGAAACGGTTCCGCATGCCGCAGGTGGACCCCTACGACGGGACCACCGACCCCCTGGACCACCTGGAGGGTTATAAAGCCCTCATGCGGGTCCAGGGTGCCACCGACGCCCTTCTGTGCATCGCCTTCCCTGCAACCCTTCGGAAGGCCGCCCGAGTCTGGTTTGCCCGTCTCGAGCCCGGATCCATTTGCTCCTTCCAGCAGCTGGAAGGAAAGTTTGTGGCGCATTTCGACGCTTGTCGAAAGGTGCCAAGGGAGGTGGACAGCCTCTTCTCCATCCGCCAGCAGGACCAAGAGCTGCTCCGTGACTACATCGCCCGGTTTAAGACCGCGGCCCTGGAGATCTACAGCTTGGACGAGCCCGTCGCTATGCTGGCTCTAAAGCGCGGGCTCAAGACGTCCCGCCTGACCTATTCCCTGGACAAGAAGCCGCCCAGGACGTATTCCGAGCTCCTCCTCCGCGCCCACAAGTACATCCGAGCAGAGGAGGCCGACCGCACCCGTCGAGAGCTGGACGGGAAGATTTTGAAGAAGTCGACCCTGAGGGACGCCCCGGGAGCTCGGAGGCCCGGGCCACCAGCCGACCCTCGCCCGAACCCAAGGCCGAGGGCCGAGTCTGCCCCCGAGCGGAGGTACACCCCTCTCCTCGCACCTCGAGCCAAAATCCTTATGAAAATCGAGGGCGAGCGTTATCTCCGCCGACCCCCACCTCAGAACCCGAGGGCAGCCCGAGACAAATCAAAGTACTGCCAATTCCACCGCGAGCACGGGCATGACACGGAGGAGTGCCGCCACCTGAAGCGGGAGATCGAGGAGCTGATCGGGAGGGGATACCTCCGGAAGTTCGTCAAGAACGAGGCTCCCTCCGAAAAGCAGCCGCTCGCGGCCTTGCCACCTGTCCCTGCGATCGACAACCGGCCAACAGAGAGGCCCGTGGGCATGATCTCACGCGGATCTGGCCGAGCAGAGAAGAGAGCCCGGGAAACCCCGGAGAATGTAATCCCTCCCAAAGGAGGGGAACTTAGCGGCAATGTAAACGATGATGCCGTGGTGGTCGAGATGACCATCGCGAAACACCCTGTACATCGAATCATGGTGGATAGTGGAAGCTCGGCCGATGTACTTTTTTATGATGCTTTCTCTCGGATGAATTTGTCTCTCAACCAGCTAAAGCCAGTGCACACCCCACTGGTAGGTTTTACAGGGGACTCCGTCGGAGTCGAAGGGGAAATCACTCTCCCAGTTACCGCCGGATCCCCGCCTCGGCAGACGACCATCATGGTAACTTTCACTGTAGTCAAGCTCCCCTCGCCTTACAACGCCATTCTTGGGCGTCCCGGGCTCAACCGACTAGACGCCACTATCTCCACAAGGAGACTGCTGGTGCAGTTCCCCACGCCTTTCGGGTTCGGGGAAATGAAGGGGACGATCCAGCCAGTCCCGCTCTGCCTGCAGGCAATCCCGGGCATCAAGGGCGCAGAGCTCGCCCGCGAGGTCGAGGACCTCGACCTAAGAGAAAAGGAACCCAGGGGAGGGCCCGTAGAGCGCCTGCTCTCCTTTCCCCTTGGTTCAGACCCCCTGAAGACGGTGCAAGTCGGGGCCCAGCTCCCCGAAGAGGAGCGAACCCGCCTGCTGGAGTTCCTCCGTGCCAATGCCGATGTGTTCGCCTGGTCGGCGGTCGACATGCCGGGTATTCCGCCCGAATTATCATGCACAGCCTGAACGTGGACCCAGGCAGCCGCCCGGTCCGCCAGAAGAAGAGGAGCTTTGCCATGGAGAGGCAGAAGGCGATCGACGAGGAGGTAGAGAAACTTCTCGCCACCGGTTTCGTCCGAGAAGTCCAATACCCCAGCTGGTTAGCAAATGTGGTCATGGTAAAGAAGAGCAGCGGTAAGTGGAGGATCTGCGTGGACTACACCGACCTCAATCGAGCTTGCCCGAAGGACAGCTTCCCTCTGCCAAAGATCGACCAGCTGGTCGACACCACCTCGGGACACCGTCTCCTGTCATTCATGGACGCTTTCTCCGGATACAACCAGATCCGGATGAATCCGGAGGACGAAGAGCGTACCGCCTTCATAACTGACCGCGGGACTTTCTGTTACAGGATGATGCCCTTCGGCCTCAAGAACGCGGGGGCGACGTACCAACGTCTGGTCAATAAAGTCTTCAAAGACCAGATAGGCCGCAACATGCAGGTGTACGTGGACGACATGCTGGTAATGAGCAAACTTGACTCGGACCACGTAGCCGACCTGGCAGAGACGTTCGGCAACCTCCGGCGCCACCAGATGAAGCTGAATCTGGCGAAGTGCGCCTTCGGGGTCTCCACCGGAAAGTTCCTAGGGTTCATGGTGACCCAGAGAGGAATCGAGGCCAACCCGGAGAAGGTCCAGGCCATCCTGGACATGGAGCAGCCAGCCTCCAAGAAACAAGTGCAGCAGCTGACCGATCGGGTTGCGGCCCTTAGCCGTTTTATTTCCAGGTCGGTGGACCGCTGCCGTCCCTTCTTCAAGGTGCTGAGGAAGATGAACGGTTTCGCCTGGACCGAGGAATGCCAGCAGACCTTCGAGGAGTTGAAGAAGACGCTCGCATCACCACCTCTGCTGTCCAGGCCCGAGGAAGGGGAGGAGCTTACCCTCTACTTGGCCGTTACCCCGGAGGCCGTCAGCTCTGTCCTGGTCCGAACCGACGACCACGGGATCCAGCGACCGGTGTACTATACCAGCAAACTCCTCCGGGACGCGGAGCTCAGGTATTCCCGGCCCGAGAAACTCGTTTTTGCGCTAATAGTGTCTGCCCAGCGTCTCAGGCCCTATTTCCAAGCGCACCCCATCGCCGTCTTGACGGATCAACCGCTGAAAGCGGTGCTCAGCCGACCCGACACCTCGGGGCGATTGGCCAAATGGGCACTAAAACTCAGCGAGTTCGACATTACATACCGACCGAGGTCGGCAATGAAGGCACAGGTGCTGGCCGACTTCTTGGTCGAATGCGCAGGTCTGGGCAAGGAGCCCGAGGAGGACTCTTCGGCCCAGCCGACGGAGGTCGGCACCAACGAGCCCGGAGAGGACGCTTGGATCCTCCATGTGGACGGAGCCTCAAACTCCGGAGGGAGCGGAGCTGGGCTCATCCTTGCCAACGGCGACGGAGTCGTCGCCGAATGTGCGCTCCGTTTCCAGTTCCCCGCGACAAACAACCAAGCGGAGTACGAGGCGCTTCTCGCCGGACTCAGGGTCTCCCGCGAGCTGGGCGTGACCAACCTCAGAGCTTTCACTGACTCCCAGCTCGTGGCGGGGCAGGTGTCCGGGGAGTACGTCGCTCACGACCCCCAGATGGCGAAGTATTTGGAGCTCGTCAAGGCGGGCGCGTCCAAGTTTCGGCGCTTCAACATCTTCCATATCCCCCGCAGGGAGAACGCCCGCGCTGATGCTCTCTCTCGATTGGCGACTCTGCCGGACACAATGCTGGGACGCGCCCATGTGGAGCGACTCGAAGTCCCAAGCCTCGAAGCACCGACGGGGGTCCATCAGGTCAGCCAGGAGCCCGGCTGGATGGACAAGTACGCCGCGTACATCATCGACGGCATTCTGCCGGAAGACCGAGACGCGGCTCGCCTCATCAGGAAGAAGGCCGTGCGGTTTGTCCTGATGGACGGGCAGCTGTATCGAAGGTCCTACTCTTATCCCCTCCTCAAGTGCATTGGACCCGCAGAAGCCAAGCTTGTGCTCCAGGAGATTCACGAAGGCATCTGTGGGAACCACGTGGGGGGCGGGGCATTGGCATACAAGGCCCTTCGTCAAGGCTACTTCTGGGAGACGATGAAGGAGGACGCCGCCGACTTCGTGAAGAAATGCGACCGGTGCTAGCGCCACGCCACGGTACAGCGGCAACCCTCCAACCCGATCTCTCAGCTCTCAGCCCCATGGCCATTCGCCCAGTGGGGAATGGACCTTCTGGGCCCATTCCCACCGGCATCCGGCCAGCGGAAGTTCCTGATAGTGGCCATCGACTACTTCACAAAGTGGGTCGAAGCCGAACCCTTGGCAAGAATCACCGAAGCAAACGTCGCCAAGTTCTTCTGGAAGTCCATCGTCTGCCGCTTCGGCCTCCCCCACACCGTGGTCACCGACAACGGACGCTAGTTCGACTGTCGAGAGTTCGAGGATTTCTGCAACGACCTCGGCATCAAACATCGCTTCACCTCGGTGGCACACCCCCAGACCAACGGGGAGGCCGAGGTCACAAACAGGACCATTCTTCAGGGCCTCCGCACGCGGCTAGACCAAGCCAAGGGCAGGTGGGCCGACGAGCTTCCCAGCGTTCTTTGGGCATACCACACCACTCCAAGGACGGCTACCAACGAAACCCCATTCAACCTCGTCTTCGGGGCCGAGGCAGTCATCCCGATCGAGCTCAGCATACCCACGCTGCGCGTGGAACAATACGACGAGACAGAAAACCCGGCCAGGATGATGCTCAACCTAGACCTCCTCGAAGAAACAAGGGACAAGGCCCGAATCCGAATGGCGGCATACCGGCAACGTGTAGCCAGATATTACAACTCCCGAGTACGGCCGAAGGTTTTTCGTCCCGGGGACTTGGTCCTCCGGCGTGCAGAAGCCTCCCAGCCACGAGAGTGCGGCAAGCTTTCACCCAACTGGGAAGGCCCTTATCGGGTAGCAGAAGCCCTCCCTCACGGGGCATGTTACTTGGAAGAGTTGGGAGGTGCCAGGTTCCCCCGGACATGGAACCCCTCGAACCTGAGAATGTACTACCAGTGATGTAAGGCTCCCAGTTCCTTTAACAAAGCTTCTTCGCTTCAAACATTCTTCTCTGACTTCAACAAAAAGCCCGGAGCACAGCTCAGCAAGCCGCGCAAGGTTTGAGAAAGCCTGCGGCATCGAGCTCAGTCCGGAAGATCCTGGGCTTCGGCCTGGAAGGTGGCGTCGAACCCAGTTCGCCCATGCAAGCCCGGAGCACAGCTCAGCAAGCCGCGCAAGGTTTGAGAAAGCCTGCGGCATCGAGCTCAGTCCGGAAGATCCTGGGCTTCGGCCTGGAAGGTGGCGTCGAACCCAGTTCGCCCACGCAAGCCCGGGGCACAGCTCGGCAAGCCGCGCAAGGTTTGAGAAAGCCTGCGGCATCGAGCTCAGTCCGGAAGATCCTGGGCTTCGGCCTGGAAGGTGGCGCCGAACCAAGTTCGCCCACGCAAGCCCGGAGCACAGCTCAGCAAGCCGCGCAAGGTTTGAGAAAGCCTGCGGCATCGAGCTCAGTCCGGAAGATCCTGGGCTTCGGCCTGGAAGGTGGCGCCGAATCCGCTTCGCCCACGCAAGCCCGGAGCACAGCTCAGCAAGCCGCGCAAGGTTTGAGAAAGCCTGCGGCATCGAGCTCAGTCCGGAGGATCCCAGGTTTCGGCCCGAAGATGGTGCAGGAACTGTGTCGTCCGCGCAAGCATGAAGGCAGCCCAAAGTCGGACCTGCTCAGGATTCTTGCTTTGCCGCAACACGGCTTTGCAGACCCCGTCCTTCGATTTAGTATGGAAGAACCGGGCCCGCAGTTGTCTCAGGTATCCCAGCCCGACATCTCAGGAACAAACAAACAAAGAAGAAGAAAAAGAGCCAAGGTTGATAGACAAATTTTTACAAAGAAAGGAGTCTTCATTACAAAGTGTTCAGTACAAACAGGGAGCTCCGACAGGCCGGAACTCCCCAAAAAAAAGAGAAAGACACGGAAAGCAAAAGTACAAGTCAGCAGTCACTGGGGCGCAGGGTCGGCGCCGTCCGCCGGAGGTGCGGGCGCCTCCTCTTCAACTTCCACGACGACCGGCTCCGGAGGCTGTGTCTGGGCCGCGGCGTCGTCGGTCGGAGCTGCTGCAGGTGCCGCCTGAAGTGTCGCCTGGGTCGTGCCGGAGGCCCTGCCCTCGCTCCCCGGCTTCCTGCCGCCGACGACGACCGCACTCAGGTCCAGTTGGGGGAAGAAGGCCCCCACCTTTTCCCGGCACATCCGGAACCCCTTCAGGAAGGAGTCCACGGCGGCCTCCCGGACTTCCGACGTAAACTCGTCGGAAGCCCGGAATTTGGGGACGGCCTCCACCGCTTCCCGCTTCGCCGCCTCCAGGAGCCCGTTGATGTACGAGCTCCGGTCCTTCGCCATGGCCGCCTCCCGCCGGGCCTCGTCCAGCTGATGCTCCAGGAACAGTGAGTGGGCCTGCAGGCGGGCTTTCTCCGCCGCGTCCTCCTCAGTGCGGCGCTGGTTGGAGGTCCGCTCCTCCGCCAAGGAGGCCTCCAGTTCCTTGTTCCGCTCCTCGGAACGCGCCAGGTCGGACTGGAGGGCCTGCTTCTCCGCTCGCAGCTCGGCCCCCTTGTCCACCAAGTCCTTCACGTCGGCCGCGAGTTTTCCAAGCTTCTGCTCCCGCTCGGAGTCCCGCTTGGCGTTCCCTACGAGGTAGTTCCTCAGTAGGAGGACGTCGTTCCCGATCTGCAAGGACAAAAGCAACATGTCAGTACCGAGGCAGGAGGCCTCGGATTGAAAGAGAAAAGAAGAGCTGAAGCTGAAGAACAGACTTACCGAGAAGAGCTGGGGCAGGATGCCGAGCAGCGCATCCGCGTAGTCCCGGCCGCCCCGGGCTCGGCGGTCCCGGGCGGTGGAAGCATACTCCATCACCCTCTCCGCCAACCCTCGGTCGAGGATGACCGAGTCCCGGTGCGAGATTACCGGCGCTGGGCCCTTCGGGCCGTTCCCTGCGACGGCCGCCCCTTCTGCTGGAGCCGCAGTCGACGGACCGGTGGTCGCCACTGGCGGTGCCGTTGGACTGCTGGCCGGAATGGGCCCGGCGGTGGGCAGAGCGGCGGGCGCCGGAGCCCTCTCGGCTGCACCGCCAGGTCGTGGAGCCGAGGCCCCAAGGGCGCCGCCCTGAGGAGGTCTGGGCGGAGAAACTGCGGCGGCTGGGCCGGGCGCGGTCGCCGCTGCGACCTCCCGGCTCGTCTCCGTGCGAGCCCTCTTCGCCACGGGCTCGTCCACGTCAACGACCTCCCTCTGAGCAGCCCCTTCCAGCAAGTTCTCCAATGAAAACTTCATCCCTGCAAAGTGGAGAAATCAAAAGGTTAGTTCAATCTTAAAAAGAGAGAGGGGGGAAGGGCAGAATTTAATGCGGAGCCGAATCTCACCGGCCTCCCGGATGGGACTGATGCCGGCCTCCAAAAGATTCTGCTCAGAAAGCAGAACCTCGAGCGGCGGGACCACGTCACTCAGGAGCTGGGAGTAAGCCTCCTGGTCCGCGGAATCGACCCGAGAACTCCGGTTCGGCGACCGGTCCGGTTCGCTCCAGGCCCAGTCGACGTCGTCGACCGAGGCAAAGAAAAACCGGTTCTTCCATCCCTTAACCGAAGGGAGGTCGAACCGGAGACACCTGGGCCGGGGTGAAATATACCACCAGCCGTCATCGGTGGAGCATTTCTTCAGGGTGAACAGGGACCTGAAGAGCGAGAAACGGGCAACGAACCCATGGAAATGACAGAAGACAATGAAGGAGAAGATGACCCGGATGGCATTAGGAGCCAGCTGGGCCGGGACGAGCCGGAAATGGCTGAGGAAGGAAAGGAAGAAAGGATGAAGAGGGAAACGAAGACCCCCGAGGAGGAAGTCTTCGTAGAAGGCAATACGGCCGGGGCCACTCATGGTGACACGCTCCCCGGACCGCGGAGCAAATAGATGGACAGATCCCGGGATGCCATAAGCATCCCGGAGCAGAGAAAGATCACCTTCGGTCATGGTGGAGGCATGACCGGAGGGACCGGCGGGAAGAAGCGGCGGAGCCGGGAGAGCAGCAAGAGCAGGAAGTGAACGGAGGGGCACGGCAGGTGCAACCGGGGGGGACCGGATCCCCCTGGGGATGCCAATGGTGACACCCCCGGGTTGCAAGCGCCGGCGGACCTCCTCTGGGATTACCTCCTCATCCGAGGAGGGAGAAGATGGAGTCCTCGGCCGGGATGGACCGGCCTCGTCCGGATTAGAAGAAACATGGCGATGGCGCGCCATGGAGAAGAAAAGAAGAAAAGGATTGAATGATTGAAGGAGAAGGAGGAGGGCTAGAGAAGAGGAAGACGCTTACCCAAAAATGCACAGGCGGGCGCAAGCAGCAGAAGTTGTTAGCCTGCAGCAAACCGCCCACGAAGCAAGGGAAAAGGGCCTCGTTCTGGAAAGTCCCCTCCCTATCAGACTCAGCCGGCAGCAGCCGTACCCATCATTCCGTCTCAGGCCACTGGATGGTCGCCACGTGGGCACACGCCCGACACCGACGCCTCGTTAGCAGAGTAACGGCCTCTGCCCCGAAGCGACGCATTGATTGCGGGCAAGTGGACGACGCGTGGCGACTCCCCATTGGTCTCCAGCCGCATCGAGCCACGACGAGTGAAGATCGCGCCAATTATGAAGCAAGATCTTCGCCTCCCCACGTCATGTCTGCAATTAATCCCGACGTTCCGTTCTACGATGCCCCGACGGAACGGCGGGCTGGGGGGCAACTGTTACATCCGTGACAGTGACGTGGCCAGGCTCAGGTATCGCCGAATGCGAACGAGCCACGTGTGAGTTTTCCTGCCAGAATCAGCGCCACGCCCTTAAAGCTGGGGTCGGCAAGATCGCGCCGCCCGACGATTATCCGAGAGCAGACCGCCCAGGCCGAGGTCGAGCTCGGCGCGGGGTTCCTCCACCGACCCATCTGCGCCCGCGCGCGAAGGAGACGACCCAAGTGAGGTCGGCCGAGGTCGGCCGACCCCTCGCCTTGCGCCAGGTGGCCACCCGGAGACGGGCCCACCTCGGCCGAAGCCAGGCGACCCTCTGCCGCCTCGCCAGGTGTCCACCCAGGAGGGGTCCACCTAGTGCGAGGTCGGCCGACCCTTCGCCTTGCGCCAGGTGGCCACCCGGAGACGGGCCCACCTCGGCCGAAGCCAGGCGACCCTCTGCCGCCTCGCCAGGTGTCCACCCAGGAGGGGTCCACCTAGTGCGAGGTCGGCCGACCCTTCGCCTTGCGCCAGGTGGCCACCCGGAGACGGGCCCACCTCGGCCGAAGCCAGGCGACCCTCTGCCGCCTCGCCAGGTGTCCACCCAGGAGGGGTCCACCTAAGCCGAGGTCGGCCGATCCCTCGCCTCTCGCCAATTGGTCCCCGGAGATAGGTCCAACTCAGCCGAGGCCAGACCGCTCGTACGGAGAGGCCCCCGGGGAAAGCGACGGGTCCCGAGGCCATCCCTCGGGCCGTACCGACCCCAGACGGCGTCCCGTACGGAGGGCGGCGGCATGCGGAACGTCACTTACATTGGCCCGGCAGGTCCCGCGGTCGAGAGACCCGATCCTGACGGAACAGGGCCCGTAAACGGATAGCGCCCACGCCCGGGGAAAAGAGCACCCTCACGAAGCCCGAGGCCTGACGACTTGCCGCTCTGCCAGCGCCGCCTTCCCTCTTCTTCTCTTCTGTCCTTGCCTTTTTCCTGCTGGGCCCGGCGGACGAGGTCGGAAAGCCGCCTGGCCTCCTTCACCAAAAAGGGAAAAGAAAGGAAGACAGGGAGGAGGAGTTTTCGAGGGAGAAAAGGACAAGCGCACGACGGAGGGAGATAAAGAGGGAAGGATCCAAAGACTGCAAGGTAAGCCAACAAGCCTGGGGACAAGAAGGAAGCACCGGTGCAAGGCCTCGCTCCGACGAAGAAACCAGAGATCCCGAGAGGGGAATACTGGACGCGAGCTCGGCGGGCAGGCCCAGCCGAGATTCCCGTCCCCGGCGCTTTCCCTTCACCAGTTAACTCTCCGAACCAGAGACCCTCCAGGGGGCCTGGGAGGGAGGGTCTGTTCCTCCACGTCGTCTACTGACTTGACCGTCGGAGCCCCCTCGCCGGAATCCCCGGCCAGGGTCCTCTAACCCCATTGTTGCAGGTTTCTCGCAGGAAGGGAGGCTCCCTTGCCAGGCGGTCAGGGAGGATCGGCTGATCCTCTGCACGGGCGCGGCGACGAGGATGGCAACAATAATCATTTAAAGTATAGCATCGATCAACATATATATAAAAATCAATTACAATATGCGCATATGCAGCTATGATGTGTGAGCAAGGTCAATGATAGTACTATCATTTCTAACATATACATGTATGCTTTAAAAGACTTACAATCTATAATTTAATATAATACTATTTAACTTATAAATTATATACTATGGACTAGTTATTATATTAGTAGTTACTGTAATAGTTATCTAAGTATTGTTGTCTTTATTCATTTAAGGTCCATGCATCGCTATTAAAACTTAAAATATGTAACAATATGCAATACAAGTGCCCGGGTCTTCTCCTCAACTTTTTCACCGACACTGAGAAGATCGATGAGGATCCTCTGAAAATTGCTCAGGTGCTCGTACACACTTCGTCATGTATAGCTCCTCCAGCTTCTCCCACAATGCCATCGGGGAAGACTCGTTCAATACATGGATCACCACATCATCCATCAGGTACAAGCGGATTATGCTTACTGCCTGCATCTGAAGCCATTTCCAGGTCTTTTGCTCTCTCGTATCTGGTCTCTTCTTACATATGAGAGCGTCGATCAGCCCTTGTTGGATAAGCACGTCTTTCACCCTTGTTTGCCAGAGAAGTTGCTCTTTCCATCGAACCTGCTGATTTTCACTTTAATTGCACTTATCTTCTCCATTTTCTTTGATCTCAATCAACCACGAACAACCTAGGCTCTGATACCAATTATTGGGATCGGTATCAACTCGCTCTGATACCGGTTGTTGCGAAAGCAGAACAGGATCATCGATTGTCGATGTCGATACCATAAGAGAAAGAAGAAACGATAACAAATATAATTTTTTGGGCATGCAAAAGGTTTCATTATGAAAAATAAGCTTACAGATTGAACTCTTTATCAACCCTGTACAAGTATCTCTCAACAAGAAACCCCGAATCCTTCTCTCAAGCTCTCAATCAGTCCTCTACAAGAGATCTCTCACCACTTTCTTATCTTCTATACTCTATCTGTGTCTTTATCCATGAATTTGTAGCCTCCACTGCTTAGAGCATCTCATAAGGAGTTCAACGGTCCGAACGAAGTCCAAATCGAAGTTTTATAGATCTCACAATCGTAGTTTGATTGCAACGCCGCTCATGACTGTTGATCGCATTGAGATCCATACAGATTATGCTAGAATCGAGCGTGCGCATCGCACGCACGGGTTTCCTTCTGCTGGGCCCATGCATTTTTGTCTTTTCTTCCATGGGTGGACGTTTTTTTATGAGGGGGGCGTTGAGGCACCACTGGTCCAACATATCGATACCACTACACTCGAGTCCCATTATCTTTGGCCCCGTTGCATTACGGAACCCTATCCTATCGTGCAGTGCCAATGACATTCGATATGATGCCATTGTCATCGTGGTCGGTACGTATGCATATTTTACGAATCCGTGATTTTTATGACTCTTCCGGTTTCAACTGCTACTATAGAGAAAGTATTTTCAATAATGAAGATTATCAAAACTAGATTGTATAATAATGTAGATGATAACTTTTTTACTAATTATTTAGCCACGTATATCAATAAGGTGATAGTTAAAAATTTTATGGTAAATTTTATTATTAATGGATTTAATCTTATAAATAAAAACAAAAAATAACTCAAATAATATTTATAAAAAACATTTAAATTAATTTTAATTATTTATTAATATTTTTTTAATTATTTTTTTAATATTTAAAAAATAAATAAATAAATAAGGAACTGCCATTCACGGGGGCAGGGTGTTCATGCCGATCCAAACCCTTTATTTAGCCCTCATCAAAGCACTTCAGATGCTGTTGGTCTCCACTAACAGCGGACAGCGTGTTTTGCAGCAAAGACCACCAAAGTTGAGATACCAAGAACCCCAAACTGTAATCGCGAGGAAGCATCTTCCCAAAATATTGAGTGGATTTTCCTAATAAGCTCAGCGATGAGAGCCAAAGATAGTTACTCATCATTTATTTGTTCAGGATGGAGGAGGATTAATTTTGGAACCACAGAGTTTGCTACGAAGTAAATTGGGAATGTTTGGTGGATTGATGCAGATAGCTGCCATCTTTTCATGATAATTTATTTTTTGATTTTATTGATTATTGTTGGGATATAAAAGATAGGCCCGTTTACAATGAATCAGGGAAATCATCTACGGTTTCTTAAATGATAAATTGATCTCTCAAAATTAGGGAAGACAAGTGGTCAAGGTCGATATATGCCCCAATTCGACCAAGGTGCAAGTCGATCCAGTGTCAAGGCTGATTAAGTCTCAAACCCGATCTATGTTTGAGGTCGATTAACGCCCAGGGTTGACATATAACCAAGACTGATTCAAAACATAAGATTGACCTATGCACAAAGTTGATTCAGGCGTAAAGCTGATCAACTACTACGGTTGATTTGAGCATCTAGTCGATCATGATATAAATCCGATTGGTTTACTATGCTGATCGAGAAATGAAGATAATCCATTTTTCCCTAATTTCTTTTCTATATTTTTTAATTTTTCTAAAATTTTGGATATTTGGCCTCCCTAAATTCTTCTCTTCATCTAAAAAAAATTCAAAAAAATTGATAAAAGTTTTTCAAAAAAGAAATCGAAACACATGAATCTTATAAAAAAAATCAGTTCCAAAGAGTCTTAAAAAAAATTTTGATGAACTCACTTGCAGCGACCCAATCCCAAACCCCATCCACCGTGCCCCTGCACTGAAGCCTTCTCCAATCTCCAAACCCCACCTGTCGACCGCTGTCGATTGGCTCCTTCTTTCTTCCCCAACCACCAACCCCTTCATGCCGTTTCCTTCATCTTCACCTCTCTTCCTGCCGAGTCACCGACTCCTCCTCTTTTTCTCAACCGGCAACCGTTGCGACGCTGCCCCCACCCACCACTGCCCCCGACAGGCCACCCGCCATCGATGGCCAACCCCACCCGCCATCTTCTCCACGACTTCGCCTCTCTTACAGTTTACTCCTCCTCTCTTCCCCAACCAGCAACCACCGCTCCTATCCGGTTACCCGCCGCCGGCTCCTTCTCTATCCAGAACTCCTAACCACGATTCAATGCTAGAACTCCATGTCTTCCCTCATTTTATCTATGTTTGGTTTAGTAGGTATCATTGTATATTTTTTAAACTTTCTATGATATGGTACCATATTTTTTAACCCCTCTTTAAAAATTTGACATGGTTCGTCCCTGCCCACGGGTTATATATATATATAGAGAGAGAGAGAGAGAGGCGAAGAGTTAAAGATATAAATTAGGAGGGAAGAAGGATAACGTTAATAAACTTTTGTCTTTTTTATTAAAAAAAAGCTGTAGCAGAAGGAGGGATGCTTGGGATTCTGCATCTAGACGAGGTCTTCATCCAAGCTAATCAAAGGGCATCCAAAAGATACCGAAACCTATGACAGTTTGTGTGGACGAGAAACCATGATTTTCTTTTTTATTTTTATTTTACTAATCAGTATCTTAATGATATATTTTTTTAATTTTTATTTTACTAATCAATATCTTAGTAATATCAGGTTAATATATTTATTTTTGGATAGGAAAAGATTATGAAGATCTAAATATTTTGGATCGAATATTATCTAATTGGATAAAAATATATGGGATAGCTATAACGAGATTTATCCCCCATCCCTGTTATTTAAAAAAAATACTGGAATGTCCATCAGTAGTACAATGCAGGGTCAGTGTATTGCCATGCATGAAAGAGGATTGAAAAGAAAAAAATATTAGTAGGGTTTGGTAGGCACTCATACAAATACATCGAATTAATGTCAAGGTCCCGGTTTGCTGAATTTTTTTTTAAATAAAATATTTTTAAAAAATATTTATAAAAATAACTATTTGGTAATATATTTATCGAACTAGGTATGGAGAATGATGTGGAGGCTGAATAAGATAAAATCATTATTTTTGCCAAAAATAATTTTAGATAAATTTAATTTTTTTAAATTTAATTTAAAATTTGATATGATGTTTTTAATTTGAAATCACATTTGATAAAAATGATTTCAATTATGAAATCATATTTATCACAGGCGATTTCAAATGCTAGCGTTTTTTTTTTTTTTTTCAAAATTTAATAAATACTATCAAATTTTTTTTCAAAACCTAATCAGTAAATTTTAATTTAAAATAAATAAATAATAAGTAAAAAATAGCATTAATTAAAATTTTATATATTACATTTTGGTAGTATTAATTATTATATTATTTTAAAATAATATTAATTAAAAATAACATTAATTAACTATATAAAAATAATATTAATTTAAAATTAATAATAAATTAATTAAAAATAATATTAATTAAAAATATTATAATAATATATTTTATATTATAATAAATATTTTATATTCTAAAATATAATAAATATATTATAATTTATTATATTATATATTATATATTATATATTATAATATAGTATAAAAAATTTACAAAAATTAAAAAATTAGAAAAAAATTAAAAAATAATCACTAAGTCGATACCATCGGGTTGCCAGCCCGGTACCAGATCGGTCGACAGCCCGGTGTCAGTCCGGTCCCTTGCTTAGAACCGACGGCCGGACTGGTGGCAAGCCTTGACGGTTGGACCGGTGATCAGATATGTGGCAGGACTGGGACTAGACTAGTGGCAGGACCGGCGACCGAACAGGTGGTCGGACCCTAGCGGTCGGACCAATTGCAGGACTAGGAGCCGGACTGGTGGCAGGACAGGGGCAGGACCTTGTGGCTAGACCGGCGGTCGGATCGGTGGCAGGACTGGGAGCTAGACCGATGGCCGGATCTTGGCGGCCGGATCGATGGCAAGACCGACGGTCGGATGGGTAGCCGGATCCTGGCAACCGGACCGGTGGTCGAACTAGTGATAGGATTGGGGGCCGGACCGGTGGTAGGACGGACGGCCAGATCCTGGTGGCCGGATCGATGGTAGGACTGGGGACTGGACCGGTGGCCGGAACCAGTCCCACCACCAATCTGATCGTCGATCCGGCCACCGGTCCGGCCACCCGTCCGACCATCGATCTTGCCATCGATTCGGTCACCAGTTCGGCCCCCGGTCCTGCCACCGGTCCGGCCCCAATCCTGCCATCGGTCTGACCGCCGATCTGGCCACTAGGGTCCGGCCATTGGTCCTGCCAACAGTTCTGCCACAGATCCAATCACCGATCCGGCCGTTAGGGTTCTGCCACCGGTCCTGAGCAAAGTATCGGACTGACACCGGGCTGTCGACCGAACTGGTACCGGGCTGGCGACCGGATGGTATCGACCTGGTGATTATTTTTTAAATTTTTTTCTTATTTTTTAAACTTTTTTTAAAATTTTTATTCTATATTATAGTATATAATATATAATATAATAAATTATAAAATATTTATTGTATTTTAAAATATAAAAATATTTATCATAATATACGATATATTATTATAATATCTTTTAGTTAATGTTATTTTTAATTAATTTATTATTAATTTTAAATTAATATTATTTTTATATAGTTAATTAATGTTATTTCAAAATAATATAATAATTAATATTACCAAAAAGTAATAAATAACATTTTGATTAATATTTTTTCAACTTATTATTTATTTATTTTAAATTAAAAATTATTAATTAGATTTTGAAAAAAAAATTGATGATATTTATTAAATTTTGAAAAGAAAATAAAAAACTGGTATTTAAAATCGTCCGTGATAAAGACGATTTTAATTTAAAAACAACACATCAAATTTTAAATCAAATTTTTTAAAAAAAATTAAATTTATTTAAAATTATTTTTGATTAAATCATTTTTAGTAAAAATGGTTTCATCCTGCTCAACCTTCCGGTCATCACCGGTTTAATAAATATGTAATCAAATATCTACTTTTATAAATATTTTTTAAAAATATATTATTTTAAAAATTCGAGTTTACTGCATGGCACTCAGCCGCACATGCTTCGAGGATCAATTGTTATTACTATTATTTTGCCCTTTGCTTTTCTCCCCGTTTTTCTCAGTTCGATTGGGAGCTAAACGTGAGGTCGCTTGCCTCCACCAACTCAATGCATAGTCGGTCGGCCGGCAGCAATGAATCAATCAAATTTGTAAATTATATATATATAAGATTTTGATGAATGGTTAGATAAAACGGACAGCATTGAGCAGCGAGGACGGGGAAAACAAAAGTAACCATTAATAGTAGTTGTAGTAGGAGTAAAACGGGGTTGGACGCGGCCAGTCGAGCCAATCATGCTTCCCTCCCCCGGATCTTTGACGAGGCTTTTGTCCTGGCCCCGAAGGCCAACTCGCTCTCGACCTTTCACGCCAGGAAACGATTTAAAAATACACGCAGTGACGGGAGGAGGAGAAGAAAGAGGGGAGGAATCCTATTTGCTTTAGCGTCCGCGACCACAAACCTATGTTATCCCCGGGCGAAGGGAATTATCGCCAACAATATCACCTCCCCTCGGATCCCTTGGATGGATTGTGCTTGTCAGAATTGTCCCACCCCTCCCATTTCAGGGAAGGACCATGATTTATATCACTTGACCGTTCGCATCACATCAGGCGTCCCTCACAGGTCTTGTCCTCTGACGGTAAAAGGGTAGCAGCTGCCATAAATTGACGGGAGTGCCCATCCGGTGGTTTTCGGCCATCGGCGTCGCCCTTGAGTTCAGCTCCATCTTCAGGCTTTTTTTTTTTTTAATTTATTCAAATTCGATCCTGTTTGCAGATCGAAGAGGAGAGGACGATTTTCTTATTTACCATTGCCCCTGTATCGTTTTGTGCCGATGAACCAACAAACCGCTTGTTTAGTTTTTTTAAGTAAAATAACGTTCCTTCGAAAAGATTTATTATCTCCAATTGGTTGGAGTCCTGGACGGCATCTTCCCATCCTGTTCCTCGTGCATATATATATATATATATATAATAGGGACAATAACTGCGTGGGCAACTTTCTAATCCATCTATTGGACCATAGACCGGACCTCTTAAACCTAGCCACATTTTTTTAAATTAAGAGCAAACATATAAATTTTGAAGAGAAAATGAGGGTTGAGAGGTGCGTGAATCAGGAGGGTCTCCAATTCCCAAATAAAGGCCATGCATGGATCAATGAAGGGGCAATGAAATGGATGGGCATGCAATGCAGTGAATCACGGCACTAGGTAGATGGTGGTAGGACTGTTGCGTGTTGAGTGCGGGGATATACGGTCAAGGACTTCTACGTGCCCTCGTCCTGCTTCCATTATTGGAAGGTTTTGGCACCACCAGGACACGCACAGGGTGGGTGAGCTCCGTGGTGGGGCTTGGGCTGGCCCAAGTGCCACCAACCCTAACCTAATAGCTGGCACCGTCTCTCTCTAGTCTCTGACAACATCTCTCTCTAGTCTCTCTTTCTCTCTTGTAAGTGGATCGGTAAATGGAATGGGATGAGCATTATTGCGTGCAGGATTAGGATATTGGCATTCCGGACTAGGGTGAGAGGGGATTGGTCCGGTCCAAAGGAAAGGGCGGGCAAACGTGGCCCTCACCCGTACTCTTGGGTTGGACTTTTCTGGACACAGCTTTCTTTTTCTACAGTTACTCCTTTTTTCGCTTCGCCATGGATTCGGCAGAGGGTTGCAACGTGCTGGAGCCCGCATAATTATGATAATGCCACCCCGGCATTTTCTCAACTGCCCTCCAATTGACTAGCCGCCCACGACAGCCCACCGCACGGCCGCACATCCAAGCTAAGCTATTCTTCTTTTTATTCATCCATCTTATTATATTCATTAATTAATAATAAATTACCGAGCAAGAGGACGGGGAAGATATATTCAAAGCACAGGAGGAAAGCTAGGGAGTTGGGCCTACCGAATCTATGATTCAAGCTTCGGTGCTAGTGGCAATATTAAGGAGTTTCTTAACAAATAATATATAAGCAATCGGCCACATGCCAATCCTAGCCCACCCATTTTATTCCCGGTACTCCAAATCCATCATGTTTCGTTGGATGACAGGTTTTAACCTTCTAGGTAGGTAGTTCTTTCTTCTTCATCTTTTTTTTTTTTTTTTCCACCCATCAACTAGCCAATCAAAAAAAAAAAAAAATCACCGTGCAACTTGGCATGCCATACAATACCATTAAAAAAAAAAAAAAAAAAAAAATCTCATGTTTTTGTCAAAAAATCTTTAAAAAATCTAATATTGAGTAGCAGCAAATTAACTGATTTTAAATATCCATGAATTGAAAAAAAAAAAAAAAAAAAAAAAAAAAAAAAAAAAAAAAAAGAAAGAACTTCACACGTGAACGGTGACTAAGGCTGTTTAAATTGAAATCCATGATCCTAAATATCTCCCTAAGAAGATGGGTTTACGTATGACCTATTTTCTCATGAAATGATATGGGAAATTTATATATGTTACTCTTATCATTTATCAAAATTTTTCTTCTTTTCTAGTAGCAAAAAAGGAAAAAAAAAAAAAGATATTGTCAATAAAATTAGGCAAAGGTTAGGCCCTTGGGTCTTGATTGGAGGATCCATATAAAGGGATTTCTGGAGTTACATGCTGTAAATTAGAAAAAGATGACGTGGATAGTGGATAAAATGCGCTATAAATAGGTTCCCATGACAATGGTTTCACCATCGACTACATAAGGCTGCAAATGCCAATTGTTGCCATTATTATATCGTTGGCCATTTTGCCTACAATAGCAAGATGCTCTTATCGGGAAGCCAGCCATTTTGCTTGCGCCAATAGCTTTGTCCTTTAATTCCTTTAACTATCTTTGCACAAGAGTAATGCTTTATGTGGAAGTTAATAATTCAAAAATGCTTGGATTGCCCATATTGTTTCATCAAACAAGAAGCCCTCGTGGAGAAGTTGCCATCAATATGCCCTCAGGCGTCGTGCTAGAGGTTTTAGGTACTTGGTAAATAGCAGCCTGAAAATACTGACAATACGCCTTCGCCCAGCACGGGACGCCACTCGGAACCGGGAATCGGTGTGCAAAAGTATGGCACGTTATCGATCAGGTACTAAGATGGTACAGTATTACTACAGTATTAAACCCTCTCCCTACTTTTTATATATATTTAGAAGTGTATAGGTAAAGGACAGGCATGGCGTGTATCGTGCTCGGGGTTTATTGAGGGGAGCCGAGGAAAACCACTATGCCCCGCAACTCCAATAACAATAAGACGGCCCTCCCTCGAGAAAGGGCTGCACGTAATTCCAAACTAATGGGAGTACTAATAAAGAGCGGCCTAATAAAGCCCGAGAGGGAGAGTTTGGGACGTCTCTTTTCCATTGCGGCAAGGAGTCAGTGCTTTTCGATTTGGTTAACGTGGGATCGAGGAGGGATGAAATGGACGCTTCCTTCGTTTGTTTATTTTTCTCTGTCACTTTGAAGAAGAAAAAGAGCCAAATTTCTAACTGGAGTACCAAAAATACCAAACAGCTCCATCTATATGCCAAACAGCTCCATCAACAGGATATAGATTTTTCATTTTTCTTCTTGTTTTTTTTTTTTTGGTATTCAAATGAACAAGAATAAACATGTAGTGTATGGATGGATGTGCGGAGCGAGAATCAAACGTGTCAAAGCTAATTTTATGTTTTAAATTTTTAAAATAAATAAACAAGTAGTGTGTGGATGGATTTAAGGAGGGAGAGGGAGGACCAGAATGGATAGCACGGAGAGAGTTCAAACCAGGTGCCTGCTCCAGAATATAGCTAGGACGCAGATAGGTATCCGAAACGCAAAAAAAAGATGATCACGTTTCTTTCCTTGCTTCAGTATTTTTTTTTATTCACATTCGTATTATATTTATATATCCATTTTTTTATAAAAAAATTTATATACGGCACAGTAGAATCCATAAATATATAAATATGATTTTTGCTCCCGCGACTGCTCCTCTCATCCCAGTCGTCGGGCGGCACCAAGTGTCGCAAAAGTGGTGCTCTTTTCGGCATGATCTCTCCTATCTGAGAGACCTTTTTGCCACAGGCTCTGTCCTGGGTTTTGGATTTCGGAAGATGGAAGATAAGGGAGAGGGGGAGAAATAAAACATATATAGAAGAGAAATGGAGAAAGTGAAAGAAAGAGCAGGGGGGAGGGAGAGAAGTGGGAGAAGAGGAGCCGGACAGAGTTAGGAGTGAGAGAGGGTGCTTCATTTTTAGGAAGAGTTAGCGGGAGGAAAAGGGGGAGAAGAGTAGAGGAGAGCCATAGCTCTGTGAGCTGAAGACGCCATTCGCAGTGGAGAAGGCCATTTGTTTCTGTTTGAGCTTCTCGGTGGAGCAGATTGCAAAGGCTATTACAGGAAACGATTTTTAGAGGGCGTAGGAGGCTAAAAGAAGGATCTTCGCAACAAAAATAGCAGGAGGAAAGAGGATGTGGGACCTCAACAACTCGCCGGATCCGATGAGGGACGCCGCCTACCCCTCCGACGAGGAAGGGGGGGTGGTAGAGGAAGAGGCGGCGGAGAGCTCCTCCCCGAAGAACGCCCCCACGGACGACAAGGGGAAGCGGCCGGAGTCCCCCTCCACTGCCGACAACGACGACTCCAGCTCCTCCGCCCTCCTCGCCGAGGCCTCCAACGAGGCCGATGAGGACGGCGGCTGGAGGATGTTCGGGTTCTCGGTCGGCGGCGATGGCCGCTGCTCCGGCGAGAGCGAACTCGCTATCGTGACCCACCAGTTCTTTCCGGTGGAGGAAATGGGCGAGAGGGGGAGCGGCGGGGCGGAGGGTCCGCTTCCGCGGGCCCATTGGGTTGGGGTCAAGTTCTGCCAGTCGTCGAAGACGACCGCCGCCGGGAAGGCGATGGACGCGTCGCGGCCGATGAAGAAGAGTCGGAGAGGGCCGAGGTCTAGGAGCTCGCAGTATCGGGGGGTCACATTCTACCGGAGGACCGGCCGCTGGGAATCCCATATCTGGTGAGCCTTCCATCCTGGCCACTCCAGTTCCATCTTCCCTTGCCTTTCTTAAAAGAGGCGAAAGGAAAAAGAAAAAGAAAAGAAAGAAAGAAAAAAAAAAAACTTGGAATTTGATCCGCATTTGGTATTTTCTTTTCCTTTTCTTTTTTTCCCCCTTATTTAGCTAGCCATCATGTCAATTTATTCTTCCCCATTCGTGTGCAGGGATTGTGGAAAGCAGGTCTATCTAGGTAAGCATCATGCCTTGTGGATTTGTACAAAGTTTAGGAAAAGAAATCAAGTTTTTGTTCCTTTGGATCGGAAATGGCTATTGTTTGTTTTCTTTGATGATTTCATGGAGTCTTGAAATTACTGATTCATGCAACCATTTGTAGGTGGATTCGACACCGCCCATGCCGCGGCTCGGTAACTTCCTCTCCCTCTCCTCCGCCATGCAATCCATCGGCTTATCACTTGTTTAGATTTGTTTATTCATTACATATACTCTCTGTTTTTCCGAAAATTTCTTCGCAGAGCATATGATCGAGCGGCCATCAAGTTCCGTGGCGTGGATGCTGACACAAATTTTAATCTAGAGGACTATGAGGAGGACTTGAAACAGGTGAGAGTGTGACAGGATGGTGATGTAGAATGCGAAGAAATTCAATCCTCTCTCGTTTTTTTTTTTTTTTTTTTTTTTTTTTTTTTTTTTTTTTTTAAATATTTTAATAATAATAAAATAAAAGAACAAAAACAAATATGGTCTTTGTGCTGCCCCTGTTTTGTGCGTTGCGTTGCCATATTGTTAAATGGTAATGGATGGCTGCTGGCAGATGAGCAATCTGACCAAGGAGGAATTTGTTCATGTACTTCGTCGCCAGAGTACTGGATTCCCTAGGGGGAGCTCAAAATATAGAGGGGTCACTTTGCACAAGTGTGGAAGATGGGAGGCTAGAATGGGCCAATTCCTAGGGAAAAAGTATGTGCTTAATTTCATATCGGTCTCTGCTTTGTTATCAGCAATCTTGTGGTTTCTATGGTCTGACTTATCGTTGCTGTCTTCGATAGGTACGTGTATTTGGGCCTCTTCGACACCGAAGAGGAAGCTGCAAGGTATTGCCACTGCGGCAAGCTCGATCGCGGTGTTTTGCTCTCATATCCTCTGGAAATTTTAGTAAGAAAATTAAAAAAAAAAAAAAAAGGTGCTGAACTTGTCCTGTTTGGTCTTTCAGGGCTTATGATAAAGCCGCAATTAAGTGTAATGGAAAGGATGCGGTGACCAACTTTGATCTGAGCGTCTATGCTGATGAGCTTAGCGCTGCAGGTAGGTTCTTGCTGCATTTTTCTGGCTATAATCAAACAAATCATCGGCTTGGTCTGTTTCCATCCTGGAAGCATGTTTATGAATTTGTAAATGTTGTAGCCGGCCACGGTGACCATGATCTAGATCTGAGTTTGGGGAATTCGAGCTCAAAAAGGAGTGGCCTTGAGCCAGTGGCTGATGATAGCCCAGGTGGGGCGGATCAGTGTGTTCCTGTGGCCTTCGAGCAGAGCTGGAGGGCTAGCATTCCAAGCACCAGACCTAAGGTATGTCCAAAACACCTCTTCTATTTGAGTCTCCTTTTCTTTAGAATCGTTAAATGTGCATTTGGTTGTTTTTTTTTTAAAATTTTTTTTTTTTTCCCTGTTAGTTTGATGACAAGTTTAAGCAACCAGAAGAAGCAGCCAGGATCAATTTCCCTCTTGATAATCCCTACATGCAGTCCCCAGGTCCACCTGGTGAGATCTACGCATACTCTCAACCAAGGAGGAATGGAGATGTGCCCGCCGCTTTTCAGATCATTCCCGATCCTGCTGGTTATCATCAAGTGCATGGCTGCCCCAACTGCATCTGACTTGTTGTCTACTAATTGGATTTGATTAATACTTGTTGTGGAGTCTTTAACTTACTTGTTGCTTGATTAATGATTGCAGTTTCCAGACAACAACGGCGCTGGAGTGAGGATTGGGGGCGGCCTTTATTTGGCGAGGCGCGGCGGGCAGCAGCAGCAACAGCACAGACAGTCGAATTGGGGTAATTGCACTAGTATTTGGCCATCATCTCATGCTGTCGCCTCGCCCCATTTGTTCCCCACCACAGCTGCAGCATCATCAGGATTCTTACCACAGACGGTAAAATCGCCCCCACCTTGGCAGCAGGAGAACGGGTTCCACTCCCAGACGAGACCCAACCGAGACAGTAATATGGGCTAGCTGCTACTTCAGGATTCTCTATCACCACCGGGTGTTCCATTCAAATCCCTCTTCTCTGCCACTCAAATGGCCGTTTCCATTGTTTGTGCTTTTAGTCACCTGCTACCCAAATGAAACCTTCGTGTATGGCATTTGTAAACGAGACATCTCCCATCATTGCTCCATGAGAGAGGGAGAGAGAGAGAGAGAGAGAGAGAGAGAGACGGGTAGAGGTGAGAGTTGTAGAATTGATACTCTTTGCATGGTTAGCTTGCTTGAAAGAATTTTTTTTCACTTTTTTTTTTTTTTAATTAATTACATTTTCACCCTTTCTTTTTACCAATGTCGGTGAGCAGTGATAACTACTGGATCGTCGTTCAGGCTTAACAAGTTCGCTCTCATGTTGTATCATGTATGTAGCAGGGTGCGACGAGAATCTAAAGTGTGTCTGGGTTTCTATTTGGGGACCGGGCAATCCTTGTCTATGATAATAATATTTTGAAGGCGGGGATAGAGATGATATTAAAAAGTAATAGTTGAAAGGGCAGATTGTCAGCATCATTTGTCATTAAAATGGTTGATTGGAGGGGACTCGGAACTCGGGAAGAAAAGAAAGGGGGACCGAAAACCGAGCTACCATGGGGAGAAGGTTGAGAGCACGGATTCGTCTTTTTGTCTCGAGAAATAGTGTTGATTTGGGAGGATGCCGGGTCGCTATCCTCGGTCCTCTCGAATTAGTCAGCTCACGGTTAATGCAATCAACGGGGATGACATATAATTACGATAGGAATTTCATGCCATCGCGCTAGGAGGGATTTTTTTAAAAAATAATATTATTTTAATAAATAATTATTAAAAAAAGTTACTAGATATTTTTGGAAACACGGGACATTGGTTTTGGCCACTTAGCTTGGAGCGACACACGTAGAAAGGATTTGATGCAACATGGCATCGGCACTGGGATTTCACCGTGAAATTGCAGCTTGGAACCATGGTTTCGCTGAGAAATCGCAGCTCCTAGCTCCGAGTTCTTGACCCGATCCCATTTAAGCCTTGTTCTTCTTCTTGTTTCTTTCATTCGTGTTGTACTGGCCCCATCTTTCTCTCCCGATCCCATTTTTTTGTCTCTCTCAGCCCTGTCTTCCTCGAGAAAAATAATTCAGCTTTCCTTTCCTCTATCCCACTCCCGGCCCCATCTTCTGAAATTTTTGTTTTCCTCTTGTCTGTGGACTTTTGGATGCTGTTATTCCCTATTTTCCCATCCAAATCCGGTCCAAGTGTACTCCGATCTCGTCTAAGTTGATTCCCTGTTTTCCTGTCCGGATCCGGCTCGAATAGTTGATTCAAGCTCAAAAAAAATTGTTCTCTTCCCCATCCGGTATTGTAAGTATGTTTCTTGGCAATTTACTTGATTTAATTATTTAAATGCTATTGTTATAGTTTCTTATTTGTTATAGTTTTTTTGTATTTATTAATTTATTTTTTAAAAATTTAAATTCCGATCTCATGGATTTTTTAATTTTTTAGCAATGTAATTGTATATTGTTTGATATTTATATATTATAGTTATTTCTGGTACTTATATTATAATTTAATATTTCAAGAATTGATCTTCCACGGCAAGTAAATTTATATTTTGATTCAATATTTATGTCCCTTTATAGATAATTTGATATTTTGATGTTGCAAAAAAAATTATAAAATAGTATTATGCTTTGAAGAATGATTAGGTTAATAAATATTTGTAATTAATTTAATCAAAATTGGAAAAGATAATTTATAGTGTTTATGTTAAAAAATAATAATTTTAATTTTAAATGTAGATGGAATTATTAAGGTAGATAAGCTCGGTTAGTAAATTTAAATATGTATTGAATTATTGAAATTATGTTATCATGAATTAATGATTAAAATTATTTTATTATTATAGAATTTAAATAATTAATTAATTATAAATGAGAATATAATTATATATAAATAATATGTTAACATAGATATAACTAATTAATATAGGTAAACAAATCATTAATTTATTTAATATACATAACTTATGATGTTAGTACTAAATAATTAAAATAAATAAATTTTTTAAGCATGTAAATAAAAAATCAATTAAAAATCAGTTTGTCTTGCTATATAAGTAATTTATAATTTATCAATAAATTTATTAACATACACATTGTATTACATAAATTATAAAAAATTAATTTAAAAATAACAATAATATAATAATATTTGTTATATAAGTGGAATATATTTCAAATATGATATAATTTATTTGATACGTAGTAATGAAATTATGTATAACTTTATATTTTGATTGTGTAATAAAAAATTTAAAAAATATTAATAAGCTTTGAAGAGTTATTTGGGTTTTAAATATTTATTATTTATTATATCAAAATTAAAGAAATTAATTTATAGTGTTAATGTTAAAATAAGTAATAATTAAATATTAAATATGTAGATGAAATCATAAAGGTAAAAAAATTCTATAAATAAATTAAAATGTATATTGAAATTTTGAATTATTTTGTTTTGAACTAATGATTCAATTTATTTCATTATTTTGAAATGTTTTATGATTAATTAAATATAAAATAGTATGTAATGATATAAAAATAAAATATGTATTTATATATAATCAATAAATTTTGGTATTGAGATAATATATTTGTTTTGTATAAATCAATTAAGATGTTATTATTAAATAAATAAAATATATAAGTATTTATAGTATGCAAATAATTATATAATTATAAACGAGTTTGCTATATAAGTAAATTATTAATTTAACAGTGAAGTTGTTAACATAGATGCTGTGTGATGTGGCACATCCGCTGACATGGAGCCCCTGCTGGCGTTCGTACTGGCAAGAAACTCGCTACCTAGATGCGGTGGCCAAACAAAAAGTCAAGACGAGCCCTCCATCTGAGGCTAGCTTCTGGCGAGGTCGTCCTCATGCTACCAAGGTGAGCTCTCCTGCCGAGATCAACTCCCAGCCGGGGTCATGCTCATAGGGCAAGCCCTCCGTTTGAGGCTAGCTCCTGGCCGGGGTCGTACTCATGCTGCCAAGGCGACCCTCCTACCGAGGTCAGCTTCCAATCGGGGTCGTGCTCATAGGGTGAGCCCTCCATCTGAGACCAGCTCCTGATTGAAGTCGTGCTAATGCTGCCAAGGCGAACCCTCGTTCTTAGGTCAGCTCCCCGGGGTTGTACTCATAGGATGAGCCCTCCGTCTGAGGTGAGCTCCCGGCCTGGGTCATGCTCATGTTGCCAAGACGAGCCCTCCTGCCAAAGTCAGCTCCTAGCCGGGGTCGTGCTCATAAGGCGAGCCCTCCGTTTGAGGCCAGCTCCCGACCGGGGTTGTGCTCATGCTGCCAAGACAAGCCCTCCTGCTGAGGTCATCTCTCAACTGGGATCAAGCTCATAGGGCGAGCCCTCTGTCTGAGGTCAGCTCCTAGCCGGGGTTGTGCTCATGCTTCCAGGGGCAGGGCTCCCAAAGCGGGCCCCTTCCCAACCTTGCGAAGGATAGAATTCTCGCCAGCAGCAAAGGAGGGAAGGATTGACAGAAATTCAAACCACGATGAGGGGGTCCCCGTCCACCTACAGCCTCCGGGAAGTGGTGCACGCATTCGAGCCCTGCAACGCACCACCCGCATACTCTATGCAAGGCATGCTCCTCCAGGCCCCCAGGTCATGTAGCATACCACCACGTCAATGATCGTGCAATCGGGGGTCTCAACCCTCGCAACACGAAACTTGAGCCTCTCCCAAGAGTACTCCATTAAGGCCACAGGCCCTTTGATGCTCCGATGGTCCCTCCGAGAATAGAAAGGTCACACCATGGCTCGGGGCTTAGCGACACAACACCCACCCCTCCCACGGAGAGCTACGCCACCCAAGGAACACTGAGGAAAAGGACATCTTAGGGAAGTCCCGGACCGGGTCTGGGCCATCATTTTCATATAAAAAGGAGGAATCCCCAAAAGAAGGGGAGGAGGAGCAATCAGTAAGAGACAGAGAGCTAATATGCAAGGGGCCCCCAGCGGATCCTTCCAAGCTCTCCGATCACACTTCTACTTGGCCTTTACATCTCAATTTCACTACACATCCTCTACGCGGGGAGATCCCAAGCTCTCTGCCATGGAGATTTTATTTTCCTAGATCGTCCTATTTACTTGACCGTCGAAGTGTTCCCGCCAGAATCCCCGGCTCTAACTAGGAATTATGGTTCGAGGATCGATCCGGATCGCTTTAGACCCAATCAACATCCTCGACCGAAGCAAAAAGGTACCGGCTCTTCCATCCATTGATTTTAGAAGGGAGGTCAAAACGGAGGCACTTGGGCCGCGGGGAAAGGAACCACCACCCGTCGTTAGTCGGGTGGCGTTTCAGGGTGAACAGAACCCCAAACAGAGAAAAACGGACGATGATCCTGTGGAAGTGGCAAAATACAATGAATCCGAAGATAACCCTGATGGCATTAGGAGCTAACTAGGCTGGAACAAGGCGGAAATGGCTGAGGAAAGAAAGAAAGAAGGGTGGAGAAGAAAATGAAGGCCCCCAGCAAAGAACTCTTCGTAGAAAGCAATCCGACCCGGATCGCTTGAGGTGGCCCGCTCCCCTGATCTCAAGAGCGAGAAATGGATGGAATCCGAGATCCCGCATGTGTCCCAAATCAAGGAAAGGTCCTCTTCGATCATTATCAAAATAATACGGAGGGACCGGTCGAAGCAGCTGCTGCCAAAGGGGCGACAGCAGGGACAGATGGAACGGTAGGAACCCCAGGGCTTCCTATAACTATCCCACCATGACGAAGGCACCTCCTAACCTTGAAAAAAACTTCATCCTCCTCATCAAAAGAAGACGGGGTCCTCAGCCGGGAGGGACCTGCTTCGTTCGGGTTGCTAGAAGGTCGAGGGTGTCCGCCCGAAGGAGCCATTCAAGCAAGGAAGGATGATGATGAATGAGATGAAGACTTAGGGGGAAGAGTTTGGTCTGCCTAAGAAGGGGGAAGAATCTAGACCCTGCCGGAGCGAGAAGAGAAGAGGAAGGCCAGGATTACCAACCTGCTTGACTTGGCGAAGGGGTACAACCAGAAAGAAGAAGCAACTCTTAATCGCCGGCGAAGCATGAGAAATTCGAAAGAAGATGATTTCCGAAAAGTCTCCTCTCTTTTCAACTCGATGGATAGTGGTCGTACGTTCCTTTTGGCATTTCCGCTATCGGATGAGTGCCACATGTGAAGGCGACCAGTGTCGATGCTTCAATTCGCTAAAAAACTACCTTGAGTCTGGCGCGGCGCAATTATGGTTCTTCAATTTTGCGGATGTGCTACCCACGAATTTAATTGCAAGGCACGACGTGCGGAGCAGCGACGATCGTGGCAATAATTATACCAGATTTTTTGTCTTTCCACGTCAGTCCCGCATTAACTCCCTTCGTCCCATTCGCAATGCTTCGACGAAACTTGAAAGTGGGGGGCAAATGATATGGTAAGACCGCTGACGTAGAGTACACCTCAGATCCAGTTGGCGAAAAAGGATGATCGGGCATCGCCACGACGGACTTCTCACCGAGCGCATCTACCAGGTGGCTCCCCAAGGGTCAAGCCCACCTTGACCGAAGTGGAGCCCTCTCTGCTCCTTTGCCATGTGGCTTCGCAAGGGTCGAGCCCACCTCGACCAAAGTGGAGCCCTCTCCCCTCCTTCGCCAGGTAACTCCCCAAGGGTCGAGCCCACCTCAGCCGAAGTGGAGCCCTCTCCACTCCTTCACCAGGTGGCTCCCCAAGGGTCGAGCCCACCTCGACCGAATGGAGCCCTCTCTGCTTCTTTTTCCATTTTTTCTTATTTTCCCCGCATTTTTTTATTTTTCCCTATTCCCGCTATTCCACCTATCCTCACTATTCCAGTTTTATCCTAAACTTATCCCCACTTTATTCCTATCTTATCCCATCTTCCTCCCGTGAATTTTAAAAACTCCCAAACCCTAGCACACCGCCCCGTTCCCCCCGGATCCGGGCTGCCTGACCCCCGGCTGCCCCCGCCAGCCCACCCATCGGTGCTCGCCGGCCTCGCTCTCGCCGAAAAACCCTCCGTCCGTTGCTCACGATCGTGGGCAGGTGAAGAGACACCCGTGGGAAGACCAACCGTCACCCACGACCGTCGTTGTTGCCTGCCACCGCCGACTTGCTACCGGCTGCTCGCCCGCCCGCCATCCGTCGGCGCCCGGAGGCCCTTGCCGGCGCCCGGGGGCCCCCGCTTGTAGCCGTCGTCCCGCCGTCTCGCCGTCCGCCGGCCAAAGCCCGGCTGCCTGAGGCCCTCGCCAGTGCCGGGGCCCCACGACCTTAGGAAGGTGAAACGGCACGCCCTGGGCGTGCCGTGCCACCCCTGTGCCGCCACCCCGCCTGCAGCCCGCCGCCCACCATCTGTCGCTCGCAGTCCGCCGCCCGCTTTCCGGCCACCGACCGCCCGTCGGTGCCCGGCGGAGATCGTTCCCCTTGCTGTGCACGGCTGTGAGATAAGTTCTGCATGGTTTTTGTAGCAATTCAGTTTTCAAAGCAGCACGCTTTTCAGAGTACTTCATCAAGCCAACACGCTTCTCAGAGTAGAACAGCATCAATTTTGATGTAGCACGGATTTTGATGTAACTTATTTTCTATTTTAGGTTTGCTTATAGGTTAAGTAATTGAGGGGTTTTGTTTGCCTATAAAAAGGCCCCCTCCCCTCCTGTAATGATTGGATTGATTGATATGAATTTTCTGGTTTAGCTACTGGTCCTGGTTCCGGTTGAGGCCCATTTTGCCTTCGCTCAATGCGAGCGTCGAGGGGTGTGAGGCCCTAGTTTTCCCCTATCCCATCTTCTTCTTCCCTCATGTCCTTTGAGAGTCACCCTAGCGGGATGCCTTTGCTGTGTACTATTGAGGGTAGCTGTGTACTTTAATCCCTCGGGACATCTATGAGAGCCCTGCTGTGTACTTTAAGGGGTTCGATGAGAGCTCAGGGTAGCTGTGTGCTTTGACCCCTAACTTTCTGTGTGCGTCTCCTCATTAGAGTGAGTCTCAGGGTCATGAGTTCCAGTTCCCAGTCTCCCATCCCCATCCTTCCTTCGCCACCTCCATCAAGAAATTTGAAAACAAAAGAGATCAGCTGTTTTAGGATTTTAGTTCAGTTTCGCCCTAGTCCCGGGAGGCTTCTTAGCCCTCCCACGGTCATAGTTTGTTTAGATATTTTCCTTTTCCAAATAATCCAGGATACATCGAGTTCGTCCTTCATCATATTTCATGTATATAGGTATAGCTGTTTATTTAAAAAATAAATAAATCTGTCGACGCTTTAAAGCATCGCTAGGCTTATTTAAAGCATCGCTAATTGCCGACGCTTTTAAAAAGCGTCACTAAGTTTTAAACCTAGTGACACTTTAAAGCGTCGAGAAATTCAAATGCCGATACTTTTAAAAAGCGTCACTAAGTTTTAAACCTAGTGACACTTTAAAACGTCGAGAAATTTAAATTTAACGATGCTTTAAAGCATCGGCAACGCTTTTAAAAAGTGTCGGCAGGTGGCGTCCCAACACTTACATAGCCGACGCTTTTGCGATGCTTTAAGAAGCGTCGGGAGCTTTCTTGGCGATGCTTAAAAGCGTCGGGAAAGGCCAAAAAAAGTATCGGTAAAGGCCTGTTTCACTGTAGTGTGCCCAAGTGCGGGACATGATGCAACCAGACGCAGGATGTTATATAACATTAGTATAACAATATATATATATATATTAAATTATTTTAAAATAATATAATTAATTAATAAATTTAAAATTTTAATATAAAATTAATTCCATATAATTATTATTTTACTATAACAAATACAAAATTATAATACTTTAATTTTTAATTATTAATTTTAAAATATAAGATTTTGTAGGTAAAGCAGGTATAATTGAAATCACGGGTTAAACCTTGGATTTCAGGATCTACTAAAATCACAAGTAAGTCCTGCGATTTCATCATCTTTGTGGCCTCCATGTGGCCGCCAATACCTATTTCGATAAATAAAAAATCAACTATCATACTTTCATAAATATTTATTAAAATTAAATTATTTTGATAAAAACTAGTGCATAATGATCGAGGTCCATCCGTCCATGATGAAGCCGCAAGAAAGAAAAAAAAAATAATAATAGAGTTGGACGGTCGGTTGGCGGGTCCCCAATAAGTTTGAAAGAAGAATAGAAAGGAGAGAGGTGGAGCATAAAATAACCTGATATGCATGTTTGGTATCATGAGCCTTCTTTTATGGGGGAGGAGTTCTCGTCCCGTTGGTCAGACCTGAAGAGTCTGAGTAGAAGATTATCTATTCACATTCTGTACATAGAATAGTTTAGAAATAATGATTTAAGGTCAGCTAATTAACCTTGGAGGTCGGGTTCATCGATATGCAGGACTGTCAACTTATCGGCCTGTGGAAGGTCAGCTCAAGATTACGCAAGATTAGCACTTCGACCTGTGGAAGGTTAGCTCATCGGCCAGTTAGAGGTCGACTCATCGATCTGTGGGAGGATAGCTTATCCAGCTAAGGTCAGCTGCACGGTAGGTCTGTTATGAGAGGAAGAGCTCCAACCTGCACAGAAAAAAAATCATAATGATAGCAAGGGCGGAAAGATGAGCTATGCTGGAATAGGGCATGGAATAAGATTTTATTCTATGTTATTCTTCCAAATGGTCCTAAAAAAGAAAGTGGACCCTATTAGAATTGGTATTCCAGTCAACTCTCCCTATTCCTATTTTCTTATTCCATGTCCCTCCATGAAATAGGCGTATTCCGGCTTTCCTTGTTCCAAGGATATTATTAAAATCTTTAAAAATTAATTAGTATAAAATAATTTTTTATTATTTTAATATATTATAATAATAAATTAATAAATATAATATACTTTTAATAGATCATAATAATAAATTAAATAATATAAAATAATATATTTAATTATTTTAATATATCATACTAATAAATTAATTAGTACCACATAATTTTAATATATCATAATAATAAATTAAATAATATAAAATAATTTAATTTATTATTTTAATCAATTATAATAATAAATTAAATGCTATAACATAATTTAAATAGATCATAATAATAATAAATTAGTATAAAATAATTTAATTAATTATTTTAATAGATCCCACCAATGAATTAATTAGCATAACAAAATTTTAATTGATCATAAAATTAAATTAATTAGTATAAAATAATTTAGTTAAGTAATTATAAAATTAAAAAATATTTGATAACTCATTTTACCGTATTATTTGGTCAGGGGTATTATTGGGATTTCTAAAAAATTTCTCATCTATTCCAAATAGAATAGAGATTTATTTCCATGTCATCCAAATACCATTTGGAATAACACTGCATTAATTGTACTGGAATAAAATGGAATATCAGATTTCAAACCAAACAGAAATATAGAATAACAGGAAGAATAAGCTAAACTTGGAGAATTCGTATTTCTATTCCTAGAACAACTTTTTTCCATCCAAATGCTACCATAGAGGTCATGGCATGGTTATATTGCAATTTAGCTTTAAGATCAATAGATAAGCTATAATTATCCTTTCTTATCTAGATCCTATTAATTGCTTGGAGAAGTTACGAAGCTATAGGTCTTCTTGATCCACCTAGAATTCAAACCTATTTGACATTGATCTTCTTGCATGGCATGTGTCAATCCATGATAAGCAAGTCAATTTTAAGCCATATCACATGCGTCTCACTTTCCAGTTTGAGCAAGTTTTCTTGACTTGAGCGAAGAGAATGGTCAGATTAGCCAGCTATAAGCTTATCTTGTCTTTGACTACTGTGGGCCATCAAACTTTTTCTTTTGAGAGTGACTGGGATTAGCTTCTTGCTTGATCATGTAAAACGGCAAGTTTAACTTTCTTCTTTGTAACGAAGTCTGTTCAATCTTTGAACTGACCTATTTTATAATCAAACATCTTAAATATTAATGAAAAAATAGTTTCTGCTCGTACCTCATTTCTTCTATGATGTCTGTGTTTGTTTTGTTCACTCAAGTGTCTGAGCTCATCTTGCGTACGTTGGGGTTGGCTTGAGTTAGACCAAAGTAATGGACTGCGGTCCTTTGTGATCGATTTGTTTTTTTGCCCCCCATTCTCAACATTGTTAGGCCTAGGTAATGGACTACAATTTTTTAAGAGTTGGATCTGAGAGGCTCGAAGTATTTGTTGTTAACTCAGAGCTCTATCTCGAGTTTTTTATGGTTGATCTTAGCTACTTCAGCTCTTGTGAGGATGGCACCAAGGAGTAAGAGCAGGAGCCTTCCTCCTCAAAATGTCGCAGTTGGGCTTCCTCCCCCAAGTCCTAATGAGCAAGCTTTCAAGCTTTTATAATTTTTCCTCTTCTCATGCTCGATCATGCTTGGCCATGTAGAAAGGTGAGCTTAACCTTCTGATGTGACCGGATTGCTGACGTGGCCAAGGATCCTAACGTGGAGTCCTCATCGGATGTCGTGCTGGATTCCCTTCATGGGCCCTTTCACCGGGCAGAGCTCCCCGATGTTAGCGGGGCCGCCCGTCGAAACCGGGCTTCGTCCTCCGCCAGATCGGTACCCGACAGGTCGGGACACCTAGGTTGGAGCCGAGCTTAAACCCCATCAGAGGCAGACCTTTTGAGCCCGAGGTCGAGTCCCATGGCCTGGAGTTGAGCTCAAGCCTCCTCCATCACGCGGAGCCCCTTCGAGGCCGGGTCCCCTGAGCGCACCTCTGTCAGCCCGAGCTCGGTCAACGCTGGGCCCCACCGGTCCGGTACCGAGCTCGGCCCTCCTCTGCACAGCCGAGCCGCCGCGATGCAGGTCTGCTACAAGCAGGCCCCATCTTCCCAGCTCGGCCCCCAGCACGAATCGAAGCACCAACTGCCAAGGAAGCAGCACCTCCCCTCCAAAGACGGTGGCGTGCCCCCCGAGGACCGTACGACAGCACCCGCCACGTCACCATTAATGCCCACGACTGCCATTCACACCAGAAAGAAAGGAAGCTCACATCAAGGCACCATACCCTCCACCGACCTGCCGTACGACCGGAGAAAAGACCCTACCAAGGAACACGATTCCCGAGAGCGGCGGCACAACAGTTGAGATCCTGCCAGGCTTCCAGGAAGGGCAAGTAAAAGGAATATCAGAGGCATGTAGAAACTTTCCCAGCTATCCAATAAAGAAGGCATCCCGTCTATGGCACGATACCTCGTCGCACTTGCTTGACAGCCAGGGAGGATCCCGAGGCAAGCCCAAGTAAGAGACTCAACCAGAATAAGCAAAAAGGAGGTAACATCACTCATATTACAAGAGAACAACACTCTCAACGAGAGAACCGCCCAATTTTTCAACAACACAACCATTACAAAGAGAAAGAGGAGAAGGGGGAGAGGCCAGACAGGAGGGCAAGACTACCTCGGCCACCGCATCCCCCAGCTTGCACTCACACTCTCATACACTCCACTCACTCCTCCTAGCATGGAGCTCATCTAGAGGGGCTCGACCAGGAGGATCTGTTCCCCTGGATCGTCACTGACTTGACCGTCGGAGTGTCCCCGCCGGAATTCCCGGCCCGGGTCACTGACGTTGGCTTTCTTGCAGGTCCCAGGGTACCGGAGGCATCTCCCATGGGCGAACGCGTAACACCCGATGCCATCAATAGTATGCCATCAATAGCTACGGGCCATGGCGATCTGGATGGCAACACCTTCTTTTTTGATAATGAAGTCTATTCAATTTTCTAAGCTAGCCTATTTTAAATCAAATACTTGTATATTGATGAAATGAACTATTTTTTTCCCGTGCTTCATTTCTTTTGTAATATTTGAGTGCTTGATTTTCACTCAGTGTTCGAGGTCCTTTGCAGTTGTTGGGATTAACTAAATCAAGCTGAAGTGCCTTTAAGGATAGGCTTTAAGTATTTGTGATCCTCTAGCAAATGTTGAGGTCAACTTTTTAAGACTGAGATAATGAACTAGGTATGTTAAGATCGGTATCAACTCACTTTGAAATCGATTATTGTGGAAGCGAAACGGGATCGTCGATTATCGATGTCGATATCACAAGAGAAAGAAAAAATATAACAAATATAATTTTTCGGGCATGCAAAAGGTTTTACTATGAAAAATAAACTTACAGATTGAACTATCTCTCAATCCCGTACAAGTATCTCTCAACAAAAAACCTCGAATCCTTCTATAAGAGATATCTCACCACTTTTTCGTCCTTCCCCTTATGTCTGTATTCTACCCACGAATTTGTAGCAGTTGGCATCCACTGCGTAGAGCATCTCACAAGGAGTCCAATGGTCCGAACATAATCCAAATCGGAATCCTGTAGCTTTTCCAATCGCAGTTTGATTGCAATGCTGCTCGTGACCGTCAATCGCATCGAGATCCATGCAGATTATACCAAAATTGTACCGTGCGTGTCACGTACATGGGTTTCCTTCTGGGTTTCGTCTCTTCTTCCGTGGGTCACGCACAGACATTTTTTCAAGTGAGACATTTCTTCAAGTGAGACGTTGATGTGCCATTGGTCCAACAAGATCCTTTGTGAAGTAATGAACTACCGTCCTTTGTGGCCGGCTCAAACCTTTGCCCCCCATTCTCAACATTATCTTGTTAGGGTAACGGACTACGATCCTTTTAGGATTGGATCCGAGAGGCAAGTAATTGTGGTCAGCTTGGACCTCTGCCTACCATTATCGACGTTGTTTGGCCGACGGAGTACGGTCACAATGGCTCCGCACCCATCCTAAATGGGTTGGGTTACAGGAGTTCAGCTTCTTTGGTCTTCAATCGGTTCAATTTTTTGAATAGTTAGCATCCAGTTGATTAGATCGGATGTGGCTCCTCCCAACTAAGCCTAAGCTTTGCTAGATCTGTTCTCAGCTCTTTGCAGGTAGAATGGAGGTCTTAGTCAATCCTGAGTTGTCTCCTTGCGGTTCACCTCTTCGAATGCACTCCTTGGCCTTGTAAGCTTATAGGATGGAGGTTCTAGCGATTTTTGGATTGCCTTTAAGAAGGAATAGGGTTCGAATCTCCAAGCTGTCCCCCTGGTCATGTAGGCTTATAATCGAAAGTCCCAGTTATTTTTGGGTTATCCGTGCCTTCGAGGTCGGTGGTTTTGGTGAGACACGTATGACTTGTAGCACTTGGATGCGGTGGGATGGCATTTGGCTTCTCAATACAGAAAACATCAATATGTTGATGGCAAAATTCTGTCGGATGATGGCCGAGGCCTAAAGAGCAGAAGTGAACTGTTGAACCAGTGGTGCCTCAGCGCCCTCCTCGCGAAGGAATGTTCGTGCAACCTATGAAAGAAAAGATAAAAATGTATAGGGCCAGGTATAAGGAAACCCGCGTGCGCGATGCGCATGGCACAATTCTGGTATAATTTGCACGGATATCAATACGATAGATGGTCACGAGCAGTGTTGCAATCAAATTACGATTGGAAGAGCTACCGGATTCCGATTTGGACTTTGTTCGGACCGTTGGACTTCTTGTGAAATGCTCTACGCGGTGGAGGCTACAAATTCATGGACAGAAATATAGAAGGAGAGGAGAAGACAAAAAAATGATGAGAGATCTCTTGTAGATGGCTGATTGAGAGCTTGAGAGAAAGATTCAGAGTTTCTTGTCGAGAGATATTTGTATGGGGTTGAGAGAGAGTTCAATCTATAAGTTTATTTTTTATAGTGAAATATTTTGCATGCCCAAAAAATTATATTTGTTATCTTTTTTTCTTTCTCTTGTAGTATCGACATCGACAATCGATGATTCCGTTTCGCTTCCACAACAACCGGTATCAAAGCGAGTTGATACCAATATCAACAACTGGTCTCAGAGCCCAGGTTGTCCGTGGTTGATCGAGATTGAAGAAGATGGAGAAGACACGTGCAATTAAAGTGGAAATCAGCAGGTTCGATGGAAAAAGCAACTTTTTCCTCTGGCAAGCGAGGGTGAAAGATGTGTTTATCCAGCAAGGGCTGATCGACGCTCTCATATGCGAGGAGAGACCAGACACCATAGAGCAGAAGACCTGAAAATGGCTTCAGATGCAGGCAATAAGCACAATCCGTTTGTACCTAGCGGATGATATGGTGATCTATGTACTGAACGAGTCTTCCTCGACGGTGTTGTTGGAGAAGTTGGAGGAGCTGTACATGGCGAAGTCCCTCACCAACACCTTATTCCTTTGGAAGTAGTTCTATCAATTGCGAATGGCCGAGGGATAGAGTGTGCAGGAGCACCTGAGCAATTTCCAGAGGATCTTCATCGATCTCCTCGGTATCGGTGAAAAAGTTGAGGAGAAGACCCGGGCACTTGTATTGCTATCATCCCTACCACAGTCCTTCGAGTCCTTGGTGGCTGCTCTTCTAGTGGGAAAGAGCACCATCAAGATGGAGGAGGTGACATCGGCGCTACTTCAGAATGAGGTTCTCAAGAGGGAGAACCAAGTTTCGAGTTTAGGTGGGAACTCAGCGTTGACAGTTTCTGGAGGTGTAGGCGACCGGAGGCGGAGTGACAAAGGATCACGAGGAGGACGGTCCAAGTCAAAGGATGCCAGCAAGATCAGGTGTTTTCGGTACGATGAGTTGAGGCATCGTATCAGAGATTGCCCGCAGCTCAGGGATCGGACGAGGGCTATCACGGCGATGGCCAATAGCGGCGACGACGGATACATCAGCGATGTATTCTCAGTATCCGACGAGGTATCCCCTTCTTCCTAGTGAGTTTTGGATTCTGCCTGTCCATACCATATTTGTTGCAGGGAGGAGTTGTTTGACTCTCAGACAGTAGAGAGGGTTCTGTCCACATAGCAGATGGATCGAGCTGTGCGATTGCGGGCATCGGGACAGTCAGCTTGAAGGTACATGATGGGACAGCGAAAAAACTGGATGAGATCCGGGGTGTATCCAGTTTTAGCAAGAATCTAATTTTCCTCAGCAAATTGGACTCAAGCGGCTATAGGTGGAGAGATGTTGATGGAATCCTAAAGGTCTTGTATGGCAATAGGATTGTTCTGCAAGGGAAGAAGCGTGGGGATCACTACCTCTTTACAGGGAATCCAGTGCGAGGTGGAGTCCCTGGTGCAGACAGGAGTCTAGTGTGATATGGAGCTCTGATAGCAGGTGGATCAGGCATGGGATGCGAGACTCGGGAGGATGATAGGCGACGTCGCAAAGTGAAGTTCCTATTGCCGCAGGAGACTTTTCTGAGCAGGTCTCAGGTCGAGATGAGCACAGCACATGATGGAGATGGGATCGAGCAACTTGGCTCGACACTCATGTTTGCCCATCCATGATCAGGCGATTGTCTCAGGGCATGGGGGCGTTAGAATCCTTAAAAACTTTCAAGTCAGGTGAAGGCGGTACGTTGAGTCGAGATGGAAGTTGTTGGACAGGACCAGTGGCGCCTCAACGCCCCCCTCGTGAAGAAACGGCCGCGCAACCCACGGAAGAAAAGAAAAAAAAGCATGGGGCCCAGCAGAAGGAAACCCACATGCATGGCACGATTCTGGCATAATCTGCATGGATCTTAATGCGATCGACGGCCACGAGCAGCGTTGCAATCAAACTGTGATTGGAAGAGCTACAAGACTCCAATTTGGACTCCGTTCATACCGTTGGACTCCTTATAAGATGCTTTGCATAGTGGAGTCTACAAATTCATGGGTAGAGATGCAGACAGAGAGAAAAGGATGAAAAAGTGATGAGAGGTCTCTTGTAGAGGGCTGATTGAGAGCTTGAGAGAAGGATTCGGAGTTTCTTGTTGAGAGATACTTGTACGGGGTTGAAAGAGAGTTTAATCTATAAATTTATTTTTCATAGTGAAACCTTTTGCATACCTAAAAAATTATATTTGTTATCTTTTTTTCTTTCTCTTGTGATATCGGCATCGATAATCGACGATCCCGTTCCGCTTCCGCAACAATCGATATCAAAACGAGTTGATACCGATCTCAACATGAACCTACACATAAGAAGAAAGAGGAAAGAAGAACAATGGAGTTCACCGGAGCTAATTTGGCTAGGGGGCCTCCAATGCCTAAGTTAAATGGTGCTCTGGAAGAACAAAAGAAAAGAGAAAACCAAAGAGCTATATGTAGAATAATACAATTTACATTCTTGTTGTCTTAGACCTCTTTTTATAGAGGATGAGTCCTTGTCCTACTGGGGTTGGACTTCAGAATATGAGTATGAGTAAAAGATTAGCTCTCGGCTTCTATATCTAGATCAACCTAAAAATAACTATTATATCAGCTATTTGATTTGAGAGGTTGGCTCTTCGACCTTTCAGACTTTAGCCCATCGACCTGTAGGAGGTTAGCTCATCAAGGTTGCGATCCTTTGAAGTTAGCACAAGAGCCACCACTATGGCTTGTGATCAATTACATGTTAGGTTTGCTCGCAAAGGAAGAGCTTCGACTTGCATGGAAAAGAATAGATTGATAGTATGAGCCAATCAATGAGCTATAAGATGTTGTACCTAGGATCCCCTAGCCCTATTTATATAGAGGTGAGGGCATGGTTTCATTGTGATTTGGTTCCAAGATTAGGGGATAAGATGTAACCATCCTTCCTTAACCATATCTTCTTAATTATGTAGAATAGTTACAATTCCTCTTGATCCGTCCATAATTCAAATATTCTTGAAATCGATCTTTCCGTGTGTCATGTATTAGCCCATGATAGGCCTATCGGTTTTAGACCATATCAACCCTATTTTAAAGTTCTCTTTAAAACAAACCTCACCTTTAGCACTTTAATTTTACTCAGTTTCACCTTTGGCACTTTAATTCAGGTCACATTTGGCTAGGGTTTGGTTCACCGTTGTCTCTTGTTTCTCTGTGCATAACTTTGAGTTGTACAAGAGAGAATTGATATAATCTGGATTCAACATGCAACCATCGTTACCATTCAGATCTATCACCCAATGACAAAATGACATGTGGCATGCATGTTTAAAACCCGCATGGATCATGAGGAATAGTTATAGCCTCATATAATTAAGATTGTATTTGGTGCATTGCCAGGCAATATTGAAAAGTAATGTAAAATATCAGTAATATGGATTGCCAACAATATTGATTACAAGTAATATGCATTATTATATTTGGTACATGCAAATAGTATTGTATAATATAAAATTAAATTTCAAAATATTTTTAAATTAAATATATTATATATATAATATTTTTTTTATATTTTATCTATTTATTAAAAATATATTCTTAAATATTTTATATTAAAAATATAAAAATATTATATTTTTATATAAAGTTTTAAAAAATATTTTTATATTAAATAAATTTAATTTAAACAATTTATATGTTAAATAAATGATATATTTAATATATTACTTAAATATATAAAATAATATATTATATCATTAAATATACTATACTATAATATAATATATTTTATATTATAAAATATATAATATACAATATAATATAATATAATTGTTAGGAAATGTATCCTATAGCTTGGATTGTAGATGGTTGAGCCCTTTATAATTTGTACATAATTATTAATAAAATAGAAATTATTTTTGGTTGTTCATCTCTTTTTCATCTTTTTTTGAATTTTTTTGAGATAAAGTTCTTAGAACTACTTCAATTCAATAAAGAATGATTTATCGAATAGTTCTTAAACATGTTCGTGATTAAATGATACATTGTTATCTAGGACGACAATATTTATCAAGCATAGATCATTGTATAACATATGAATTGGTTGTCCTTATAACCAAGGAATGTGAAGACACTAGTATAACATGCACATAAGTGTACAAGTATATTGTACCAAACGTGACCAACTCTATTGAATTCTCTGTTATTGAAAGTATTTCACAGAAGGATAAGGGTATAATAAGATCATCACAATGACTTGTAAGCAACTTATTGTACCTAGATGCCAACTATCTCAATTTCTAATATAGTGATGAAAGGTTACTGAATATAGCCAATTACTTGTTAAGTCAATGATAAGTCAAGATAGGATTTGTTAGGTTCAGATACATCTTAATGCATCATTCTGGAGTTAGCGGTTGACTATGAAATCATCATGAGCATTAGGTCAAAGGGATAAATTATACGAAAACCATATATCTGGATTCTTGAATATTGCTTCGTAAATATTTGACCTATCTATAGATCGGGCACCATTGCTAAATGGTCATATCAATTAGTTTAGAAATTGACTTTTAGACTACCGGCTTAGTATTCGAACCTATGGGATCACACACATAAGAAGTTTTTAACCAATCATGATGGCTAATTAATGATTAAAAAGCATTCAGTAAAAAAATTATAAATATGATTAACAATTAACCCTATACAAATTTTATAAATTAATAATTAATTAATTATAAAAAGATTAATTAGTAATTTAATTACTATTTTGTTCAATTTGATTGAGCAAAGAGGTTTAGATCAAGCCTAATTGAATATGGTTCAATTGAGTTTTACCCGATTAAGTTATTCAATGACCTAATCGCTAAGAATTTCTAATTTCCATTTAATTTGAACCTGGACTCAGTTAATTCTATATTTAATTAGAATTTAACTAAATCTAATTAGGACTTAATTAGATTAGATTCAAGTTGGTTAAATTAGTTAAAACTAAATTAGTTTTGCTCATGACTAATTTTGGTCAAATCTTGGTCAAACCCTAACCTAATCAAACTTGTTTTCTTTACTAAAAATTCTCTTTGCTTCTCTAGAAGTTTTTTCATGAATTCTCCACAAAAAAGGAGTTTTTTGTCCTCTCTCATTTTCATTTATATTAGGTTTGGTTTGAATTAAATCTAAATTTATTTAAATTTAATTAGAGGAGTTCTATTAGGAATAAACAATCTAGTCTTATTCAAATAGCATCACCTTATCCTAATCTAATCTCTCGTCTAATCAATAAAATTTTCTTTTAATTTTTTGTCATATATGCAACATTTAAAGACCAACTACTGTAAAAAAATCTAAAGTGAAATTACTATGAAAATAAGAGAAAAAGGGGGCATGAATTCTAAATTGGTACGAGAGATTCTTTTGGGTGCAAGGATTGAAGGGAGAGAGAAAATAAGAGAAAAATAGTAGAAAAGGGTTTCTTGAATTTTGTTTTCTTTCTCCTTATTTAAACCTCTTCATTCTCTTCTTGAATTTTTTGGAAGGCTCAAGAAAGTTTAATAAATAAATTATTTTCAATTATCCAGTGGCCTTCGAAGGGATCTAGTAGTCCTGGGAGGTTGATCATGTCGGGACTTCATGTAGACGATTTGTAGAGGTTGGATATCTATACAATTACAAAATAACGTGGAGAGCCCTTACCACGTACCATCAACAATGACAATCATCAATCCATGATCAGGTATAAAATTAGATTTTATATTATTTGTAGATTAGATCTACAGTATGCATCAGGTAAATCGATTTGATAAGTCTATCAATTATCCCAATTTAACCATTATAATAAATATTAATTAATTTAAATTTTTTAAGAATTGATACTTTTTATTAGTGTTTTGTAGAAAAGGAGTCAATGAATTAAAAGAGCTCAACTTTTGGAGTCCAACGATATAAACGACATTCAAATCGGAGTTTAAACGGATCCGAAATTGAAGTTTGAAATCTATTAAAGAAATAAGATGAATTTTAGAGTAGTGGTCCATAGTGGACTGGTCGCTCGGTCTATAAAAGCTAGGCATGGTCCACAGCAACCATGAACCCCGGTCCATGACCCTTATCTGTGGACCACCATCGCTGTTTCACGCCGCCCATCCACTGGAGCTATCCCCCCGCCGTTCCCCTCCTCGCCAGGAACTTCCTCATGGCCGGAGAGCTCACCTGAAGATCACTTTTCCAGCCGACCACCATTTTCTTTCTCTTCTCTGTTTGGTCACTGCAGTCCACTCACCATCGCCATCCATGTCGGAGAAGCTGTCATGAAGCCAAGCTGCTACCTCACCCTCATCGCCGGCCTTCTTCCCTTTAAGCCACCAAGTCCACAGTAGCCATCCTTTCCCTTGATCGGCCGCCCAAATCACTGGCTGTCCATTCCTTAGTGCCGCCTCCAACTGCCATGAACGTCGTCGCAAGAATTGGGAGAAGCACAGCTCAAACCGAGTTGAAGAAGGAATCCTAGGGATCTAGGTTTCGGTGAGAAGTTGGGAAAAAGGAATCCTAGAAATCTAGGTTTCGGTGTGAAGTTGGACTTTGTTTGCTCTAGAAGGAAGGAAGAGGAGATCAATCCATCAATCAATAGATCAATGGCTGAGATTTCTTCTTGCGATATATGGCCATTTTAAAGCTAGTTTCACTCTAAATTTGACCAGGAGAAATTCCTAGATAAGCTCTAAAAAACGAGGACCCCAGGCAATAGTTCGGGCATCAATTCTACTGACAAAATTCTATTTTATTTTTCTTGTAATTAGTTTAGGCTTGGAAAAGAGGGAAATCATGGAAGAGATGCTGGCGGCAGTAATGCATGGCTAGACACCTTCAACTTGGAATGAAGATGAAGCTTGTAACATGTTTTATTTATCTTTTTGTACTTGATTCTTATGCAATAAAAATCATATTTTTTTATGCATCTGTTGATTTATTTTTTTATTGAGATTTTAATCTAGCATACATGGCCTATACCCTCTATTGACGTGCCGTGATCTCCAGATATGGTACATGCCTAAAAGAGGTGGATCATAGATGGTAGATTAAATTTCTAATCTTGCAGTTAATTTAGATAATTTATACTTTAATGGACATGTCATGATCTTCGAATACGGTCCATGCCCAACAAGAGATAAATTATTGTAACACTTAAACTACAAGTATTATTATTATTGCAATTAAAGAAAAAAAATAAAACATGTTTGTATGTGGATTCGGATTCCTGGATTACTTCTCTTATTATCATGATTTAATTAACTAATTAGTTGCTATCTTTTAATAAGTACTATTCTTAATCTAATCCTCTATAAATAATTTTTTTTATTCTTTTTTTGTGAAATAATTATCCTTGATTCCTGAGGATACGATCCCGGCTCACCACTAGCTACAGTAGTGAGTAGATTTTATTTTTGACCGTCAATGACAGCGATCATGATACGTGCTGATTTTATTTTCTAAACTGTATATCATATTACGATCTTGATTAGGGTTGATTAGAATTATTCTAAATGCATGTTTTCTATTTAAAATAGTTTTAAAATAAATATACTTCCACTGCAAATTATAAAAAAATCATGCATGAAATCCTAGATAATTTTTAATAAAACTATAATATCATATAATAATATAAAATTAAATAAATTAAATTAAAACTATTATATTAATATTATATTATATTATATATATAATAATATAATATAATATATTTATTATATTATATTATTATAAAATATTAAATATAATATAATATATTCATTATATGAAAGGAAAGAGGAAGGAAGAAGGGAATGGTAATATTATTCAAAAGATTACTTAGGAGCACTTCTGCTGGAACTTCGCTAGCGACTTTCTCTTCTTGGAGGGTAATGTGGTAATCTAGGTTATCTAAAAGTTGGTAATCTAGATTATCCTAATCCAGATTGTTTCTTAGGAGGCAATCCAGACTATCAGACATGATAAATTACCATCTAGAAAAATATACCAAATATAATAATATAATAGGATTCTATTAAATTACTGGATTGTGTGCTACCAAACACAAGCTAAAGGACACATATAAGAGTGGAGCATATGGTTACAGGTCATTCGCTGATCTCAAAACTAAAGCATAATGGAATCATACCCTCATCCCTATATTAATAGGGCTAGAGGACTTAAGTTTGGATATGATCTAACCTAATCACATAGCTTGTCTCTTGACCTTCGGATTCCCACTCCAAGCAAAGCAGCCAACATCCCTCGGTTCAGGATGGATTTTGGTGGTAGAGGAATGAATAGATAGATAGATGAATAAGCACAAAGATAAATAGATGTATTATTTCAACATAGATTATTTCATTTTTAGTTATATTTGCTATTTGTGATGTATGAAATATATATATATATATAATTTTAAAATATTTAAAAAATAAATTTTTTATGGCATGTGTGGTAGAATAAACTTGGTATGATAAAATAATTTTAGATGTAACAGAATAAAGTTAGGAAGTCTGGCTTGGGAGGCGGATACAACCACTGTCCTAAAGAAGATTTGGTTTCTTTCTTGTGCGAAGAATAGTTGGGCCACATACTCTCCTCCAAGGTACAATCCGGAAGCCAAAACTTCAACGCCTATGAGTGGCACGATCTCAAACGGATGCTGATCAGCTCGTCTTTAGTTCAAAAAATTTAAAGTAGAAAAAGGATAGGAGAGAAAAGAATTTTAGAAATTTTTTTGGATAGAAGAAATAGGAGAGGGAGAGCTTGAAATTTTTAGATGCTCTGTAAAACTGGGATAGAGGCCTATTATAGGCTCAAAATCCTAGAAGAAATCATAAAAGACCCTCAACTAGCCATTATGGGAGTTATAAAATTAATTACAAAATTAATTAAATAATTAAAATGAAAAATAAAAAATGGTTAAAAAAATAAAATGAACGCGACCTGCACGTGGATCGTGCATGTTGCAAGCAAGTTGGGGGAGTTTTCATTTTTTTATTTTATTTTTTACTGTAATGACAACAATCTCCCATAAAAATAAAAAAATAAAAAATTAAAATGATTAAACTCAATAAATAATTAAAAAATTTTGGATTTTACCGTGCTTAGTGCAAGTACCTTTTAGGTTTGAGCTTGTATTTAGTATAAACTATACACAGTATGAAGATGAGTTGATATAATGTGGGATAGCATTATCTAGGCCATGCACTTGCCTTGATTTTCATCAGAGTTATTAGGGATTTGTCCTGGTTTTATAGTCAAGGCCTCACGACTACTCTCACTAAGGTAGATCCTCTAAGGATACGTGCAACGAAATTGTGCCTTGCTGAACTTATAGCTTTAGATCTATTAAGAGCTATACTCAACCTAATCATCATAATAGAGCACCACACTATAGGGATGGGATAGAGACAGACTCCAAATCAGTGCTATCAGATGTTACCTCAGAGATCGTTTCCCTTTGAACCTTAACCATGGGATTGCCATGATGATAGGGATCCACTTTGGTGACTAATATATGGGCTTAGCAAGCAATTGTAAAAGATGTACTTATCTAGTAGGGGTTGATTGACGTTCTATATACGAGGAGAGGTTGGCCACCACAAAGGATAATACTTGGAAGCAATTCTAGATGCAGGTGGTGAGACGATCCACTTATACCTAGTAAATGATGTATTGATTCATGTATTAAGCCAAGCTTTCCAAATGATGTTATGGACGAAGCTCGAGGAGTTATATATAAAAAAGTCCCTCACCAATATGTTCTTTCTTTGAAAACAGTTCTATCAATTACAGATTATCAAAAGACAAAGCGTGCAAGAGTACTTGAGCAATTTTTAAAGGATCCTCACTAATCTTTTTAGTATAGGTGAGAAGGTTGAAGAGAAGACAAGGTTATTGGTCTTACTATTATATCTACTTCATTCATTCGAGTCCTTAGTGACTGTACTTTTAGTAGAAAGGAACACTGTCACGTCCCGAATCTAGCACCAGAATCGGCACGCGAATGGCCGCACAAATCCTAGATTTTATCCTAGAGATCATGCAAGGCCTGAGTACACAGGAGTCACTTACCTCAAAATATCTCATTCTTCACTAAGCCCGAACATCTGCACAACTCTGTGAAAGAAGAAAGTAGGTTGTGAGCTCTACAGCCCAGTAAGGTCTCCAAACAGTTACCATCAATAGTAATAATTTGAAAATAGCAAGGATATAAGAGTACACATCATACTATATAACAAAACAACTCAAATGTCACATACCATAAAACCTTTTTGCAAAATCATATTTTTCTTTTTTCAAGTTTTCAATTTAATCATCATTCTTCTTCAGAGTTCTAGACTAGCCATGGTCATGCTTCAGCCCATGACTGGCAATCTCAGTGTCACACTTCAGCTTGTGACTGGCAATCTCATAATCGACCATGTACAACCTGTCCATGGCCAGGCCCACGTACTAAGCCCGCTCTGGCTGTGTAATTAACCATGTACAACCTGCCCATGACCAGGCTCATGTACTAAGCCCACTCTGGCTATATAATTGACCATGTACAACCTGCCCATAGCCAGGCTTACGTATTAAGCCCGCTCTGGCTATATAACCACGATCCCATGGCATGGCTAGTCCAAATACCGTTAACACTTTATCTTTTTACATCGTCATGTCAAATCACATCATGATGTCAACCATGAAATCTCAAATCTTTCGATGACCGGTATCACGGTCCAAATCATCAAAATATAATTTTTTGGTAAAACATGATATATAGGAACATAATTAACAATCTCAAACATACTATCCATCTTGAGAAATCGAATATACGATGCAAAACAAAAATGCCCGTCGATGTTCATATGCACGGATCAAATCATGTCATGTAAAATAATTTATAAAACTGATGATCATGTCCAGAATCCTTACCTTCAACCGCTAATCCCAAATATCCGGATCAATCTATACCTGAAATTCATCCAAATCCTTCATGCTCAAAAGGTTGATCTCCTACTATAATAAATAAATTCATTCAATCCAAATCCTAGTTTTACAAATTTTGAGGAAGAAGGTTCTCCCCTGATTTTACAAATATACGATGCAAAACAAACATGCCCGTCAATGTTCATATGCACGGATCAAATCATGTCATGTAAAACAATGTATAAAACTGATGATCATGTCCAGAATCCTTACCTTCAACCGCTAATCCCAAATATCCGGATCAATCTATACCCGAAATTCGTCCAAATCCTTCATGCTCAAAAGGTTGATCTCCTACTATAATAAATAAATTCATTCAATCCAAATCCTAGTTTTCCAAATTTTGAGGAAGAAGGTTCCCCCCTGATTTTCTCTTTCCTCATCTTCCAAACCAAAATCCCTTCTCTCTTTTCTCTTTCTTCCTTCTTCTCTCCTCTTTTCCCTTCTCTTTCTCTCTCTTCTCCTCTTTTCTTGGCTCTCTGCAGGCTCTTCCCTGCTTTGTATCGACGTCCTAGTTAAAAAGAGGGAAAAAAACCAATCCAAAATCATCTCAAACGTAACCTAGGAAGTCCAAAACTATCAAAATATCTCCATGGCCGTCTAATTTGTGATCTACATCTCAAACCACGTCCAAATCCGAATCCAAAAGTACCTAATCAAGCCTAAACTCTCTCAGATTAATCTCAGCCATTCGATTGGGCGATCGAACGGTCCAGATCGCTCAGAAATCTCATGGACCGTCGTGAACCCCGCAAAACGGGCTGGGAAATGCCTAGGAAATGCGTGGGAAACCCCCATGCGATGGCCGGCTCGGGCTGGGATGAGCCCAGCGCTCGCGTGTGCCGCGCGCGCGTGGGCCTGGGCTGCGCAATGCATGCCCGCGCTCCCTTGCACCCGTGCTCCCTCCGCGTCGCCAGCTCCGGCACGCACCCCGCGCTCGCTCGTGCGCCCCCGCCTGCCCCCGTTCGTGCACCTGCGGTTGCGCCTGTCCCCGCTGGCATTGGGCCGCGTAGTGGTCAAGGCCGGTCCATCAGGTGGGCCGGCTGAGCCTTTTTGCCTTTTTTTTTCTGGGATGTTACAAACACCATCAAAATGGAGAAAGTTATCCCGGTGCTACTCCAAAAGAGGTTCTTAGATGGGAGAACTAAGATTCAAGTTCAGGCAAAAAAGCATTGGTGGGCTCTAGAGGAGCGGCGATAGAAGGCGAAGCGATAGAGAATAACGAGGTCGGCAGTTCAGATTGAAGGATGCAAGCACGATCAAGTACTATCGGTGCTACTAGAACATTGTATCAAAGATTATCTACAGCTCAAGAATCAAACAAAGGTTATTGTGGCGATGACCGATAATAATGATAGTAATGGATACTACGGTGATGCACTCATGGTATCTAACGAGTATCTCCTTCTTTCTAGTAGATTTTAGATTCTGCATGTCCACATCATATCTGTTACAGAGAGGAGTTACTTAACTCTTTAAAGAGTAAAGATGGTTCTGTGAACTTATTAGATGAATCGAGCTATACGATTAAGGGCATCGAAATAGTTAGCTTGAAGGTACATGATGGAATAACAAGAAAACTGGATGAAATCGGATTCATACCCTGTTTTAGTAAGAATTTAATTTTACTAAGTAAATTGGATTCAAATGGCTATACATGGAGAGTTGATGATAAGGAGTCCGGTGCGAGATGGAGTTTCTGGTGCAGATAGGAGCCCAGCACGATGTGGAGCTCTGAAAATAAATAAATTGGGCATGAGATGAGAGAGTCGGGAGGATGATAAGCGACGTCACACGTTGAAGTTCCTATCGTCACATGAGACTTTCGTGAGTAAGTCTCAGGTCAAGGTGAGCATAGTACCTGACGAAGATGGAATCAAGCGATCTAGCTAATTTTAATATTATTTATCCATAAGCAGGTGAAGGCCGAATATCGAGTCAAGATGAAAATTATTGAGTTTAGCATCTCAATTCAGCCTGGAAGAAGCCTAAAACAAAGTCTAGACTGCCCAGATCCAGTTAAGAAGGAACTAGGCTCAACACCAGCAGGCTAGGCCTGGTCCAGAGTGATCGCAACCTAGACCCATGCAAGAGTGCGCGTGGATGTTTTTCCTCCCATGTGGTTCACCACGGTCTATGATTAGGTGTGGTGCATGGGATGCCTGGCATGGTCCACCAGTAGGATGGTGCGGTCCACGGGTACTTTGCACGGTCCAGGGGGCATGATTTGGGATTTCACATAGTCTACTGCATCTTTTGCACGATCGAGCGGTCACACGCATTTGCCGATGCGATATGATGGCTTAGAGATGTATTCAACTCCGATCCGGCCTGATTCATGCAATTTGCAGCATAATAGAAGGTGATTGGATAGCCATGAGTTATTTTTCAGTCAAATAGAAATTATTTAAAGAATAGAACTCCGTATGTGAGGATCTAAATTACTTTTAGAATCTATGGAGATTAAAGGGTTTTTTAAAAGTTGAGAGCTTTGCGAGGAATTAAAATTTTTTATTGATAAAAATTATACAGGATTAAGAATAAAAATTTCAATCTTGTAAGTATTTATCTTTTTCATAATAAAATTTTATATATCTAATTAATCATATCTTTTATTTTTTTTTTCTTTCCTTTTTTGCAGTATCAAGATGTTAAAAACAGGAATTCATATTCCATCAAAATTTTTGAAACAGAAATTCATATTCCATACAAATTTAGTAAATAATATTACTGTAGTTGGCATCATTGTTAGTGATGCCGTGGAGCTCTAATTGACCATGGCATTGTTCTCATTGGCCCAGGAATAGACGAGCAAGTAATTCTGAGTTTGGTTTCCCCGCAACTTCTCCACCCCACCAAGTCGGGGGGTGGGGTTCGATTGGGCCGGGTGTCGATGCCCAGAAGTGCGGTGGACACCACGCACAAAGTAGCGTGCGGGTGCAAGAGGCTTTCCTTATGCCAGCCTAGGGGGTCGATGATTCAAGCTGAAGTGCGAAGCAAAGCGGACCTGAATTAAAGCATAAAGGGATCAAGTAATCCTTTCTTCCAAGAGGATGCTGGAGTAAACCTTTCTTCCAAGAAGATCCGAGGCCCGCATCCTGAGGAATGATTCGTTGGATCAGATCTATCAGCTTGGTAGTTGATCCACCGTTCTAGGGCCAATCCAACATATAAAAACGGAAAAAAATTTAAAAATTACATAATAAGGAATCTTTATATATGTTTATTTGTGATCGTACTAGTTTACCAATTTAGAGATAGATGTGATTCAACTAAAAAGTTTATCCTGCATCTTGTAAAATAAAATAAATTATTATTTACACCATAAAAATGAGTCGCTAGGATACGTTATGCGAACGCTAAGCTGATGCAAGCCCTGCAGGCAATAATATCTAGCAGGATAGTGTCCTTTCTTCCCGGTCCCATGCGCCGGTCCGCACCACGGAGCCATTAATTAGCCGTGCTTTTAGCTTCCACCGCAAATTTTGTAAAGATAATATGGCGATTCCATCCAGCCTATGATGGGCCCTGCGGCGGGCCATGACATGATATGCGCTCCACCGGGGCGAGTGTCAAACAGCTGCCACTTTGACCGCGCGCACGTACGCGCCTCGCCCCCATCCCCCGTGCCAGCTTCGGCGCCGACACTGCGTTCCAACTCTCTCTCTCTCTCAGTCTCTCTCTCCTCCTCCTTCCTTTTTCTTTCTTTTGTTTTTTTGTTTTTTCCCAATCCACAAAAGCTCTCCAGCCACAGCTTTTTTAATAAAGCTTTTAACCCCACCACAATGCACGACGGCATGAGTCCGTCCATCCTTTTCCGCCATTTTACCCCCCACCGGACTCCAACGCCCTCACACCAAGAAAGGGAAAGGACGGAAGAGAGAGACACAGACGGAGACACACGGGAGGCCGGGTGCCACTTTTGTTCTCGTTCCATCCAATCCCCATCTCGCTCCGGGAACGAGTGGGGAGGGGAAATTAAAGTAAAATAAAATAAAAGAGAAGGAAAAGGAGGAGAAGCTGTATGTTTCATCGATTGGTACGATGCTGCGACGAAAATTTCCGTTGGGTTTGGGTGGGTGGATGAGCCCGGCGGTGAGCCGACGGGAGTTCAGTTGAACAGGCGCATCCACCAGTGAGTGGGTTCCTCCTCCCCTCTTCCATTGCTTCCATGCTATATTTTGTGTTCCTTTCCTCTTTTTTGTTTTCTAGTTCTTTGTAATTAGCAGCATGTGTTCTGGTGTCCGATTCCCACACCACACGTTTGGAGGGAGGATAATGTCTACCAGTAAAGGCACTCCCGATTGCTCGTTGGATTTCAACTTTCAAGAGAGCAAAAATTATCTTGGAACTCATTAGATTGAAATTTTGTCGTTTTTCTTTTCTTTTCTTTTTCCTCTCTTATTTTAGTTTGAGCAATTTAATCCAACGGACTCGACCAAAAAACTAATTAAATGGCTTCTCAATTGAGAAAGGTACGATCTTGGTGGGGAGCAGAGAGCCATTGAACTTGTCGGTTAGTGTTCAGAAGAAGATCTTGAAGTGGGATGTGCAGGTTATTCATTGGCATTCTGGTTCATGTTTGGCTGACTTGTCTAAGTTTCCCTTCAAAATTAAACTTTTCTCTTTTATAAAAAGGAAGAAGAAAAAAGCTAACTTGTTACGCCAACAAACATGACTGACAGGGCTGGAGATGAGCAAATCTGGGGAAAAAAGAAAATTGTTGCAGCAAAACTGGGGCTGGTTTCACACACACACACACACAAGACTTCATGTTCTCACCTGATTCTCATGCAATGACTTGTTTTCAACATTCTTATTTTTGGACACTATCATTTTTGTTCGAACCACAAATTTTCTCAAGTCTTCTAAAAGTTTGTTGATTCATAGATTATCCATGGACTCAATCAGGATACAGTTTACCGGTCTGTAAAAGGTCACATGCTATCTCCCTGCTGTCCTGCCATCAGATTACCCAGCCGAACACTTGATCAATTTTTCAGAGGCTGAGTTTTTCTAACAAGGACTAACTTTACAGCAGCTTTTACAGTATTTATAGGACATGGCATTAGCTTGAAAAGACTAGGAGGCTATAAAGTCTTACAGCAGTGGTTTTGACTTTTGAGGTTCAAAGGCCATTAGGTGACAATCTACAGCTCAGAAGCACAGCATCTGTCAAATCCATTAAACATGAAAGCTCAAGAACAAAGACACTTACAACAGTTACTGATCGTAGTACAAGAAATAGAGTTTTGGCTCTTTCCAGCTTACCAAATTAGGTTCTTATTATTTGTCCAACTCTAGCAGCTTTTTATAAATTAATGATTATGTTGCCATAATATTGGCAATTGTTTGGTTGGGACATTCATACCCAATCAAGTTGCCATGTAGAACTCGACTTGGAGATTATGATCAAGGTGGAGACTGGATGAATTCCTAACCAATCAAATGCGTAGCATCATCTTCCCGCTTAAAATGAAGAGGTCAAGAAGACAATTCATTGCTTTGATGACAAATAACTTGAAGATGGATCATGTAAATAATTGCCTAAGCACAATGAGTGCACCATGTGAGACTTACCAAATGTATCCTAACAATATTGGCCATAGCCGTTCATATAATGCATGAGTATATTATAAATAGGTATATGAATTATGAATGCATATTATAGCTCTACTCCAGATGTAATTGATGACCTTAAATACTATGCTGCTTTTTTTTTTTTGAAGGTTTTGGTGAGCTTCCCCTGTAATTTAAATTTTCTAGTCTATTCAGTTGTATTGACTTGTAATCCAGTTTTGGAGATCTGATGCCTTATCAATCACCCCTAACTAGAAAAAAACAATTCCATTTTTTTAGTTGTAAATTTTTCTGTTTTTGAATTTTGTTAGGTAGACTTAGCTAGAAGCATGGAACACAAGACATGGCTTTGGAGGAGGAAGTCTTCAGAAAAGACCATCACAACAAATGGGAAATCTGATCTCTTGATGAAAAAGCAGCAAGAGGTAACCTATTCTTTTTTTTTAAAAAAAAAAAGAAGAAATATTCAGCAATTTGCAAGCTGATTTTCCCATTACAAACATTAATTTTCTTCTAGCAGTCACAACCACTAATTTGCATATTGCATAACCATTAAAGTGGAACTAAAGCTTAATATTCCCATAATTTGTATAATGAAATACTCCAAACTTTTCATGGACACATTAAACAACAATAAATAAAGATATCTAGGGTGCTGTATGATCCTAGAATTTTAATGACTATTTAAGAACAGATTTAACTGTTTAAACATGTCTATCTACTGGTATAAAGAAATTAAAACTAAGCCCATCTTAAAAGGCATTAATTAGTGTGCAATGTTTTGAGATGGCAATTGCTATCTTTCTATGTATTTGCTTATCTTTTTGTGCCAGTGCATGCCAAGGTGTTGACACAGTTCAGCATGGTACCACATCCTGTGGCAACTTGTAATTGCAACGAGCATGATATGCAATACATTAATTCTTGCTTTTAATAAAATCTATATTTGGTGTTTTGACCCCTTCATTTTATTTTTGAGGTGTGAAAATACAAGAAGGCACGAATCAGCTCAAGGCACTGAAGCTCGTTTTGAGGAAAGAAGGCCATTATTATCCTCTGATACTCTTTTTATGGATTTTTCAGCGTCATAAATGCGATGGCAGAGAAAGTCCATTGACATAATCTGCAAATGAGAAAACCACCATTAAACTCCCCCCTTTGCTTGTTTATTTTCTTAGAAAGAAGACAAGTTTTGTCTTAGCTTCTTCTGAAAGCAATATGTTTGTTCCCCTCAGTCTCTAAACTCTCCACTACATTCCATGACGATATCTTCATTGGATAATGATCATCGGCCATTTCTTCTTTCTAGTCCTTTTCTTTAATAGCATCTGTAAGCTTATGTAAAGACCTGTAGAATTGAAAGGTCTTTGCATTAAAGTTTTAGGATCTTTCATGATGAATAGGTACACTTTGATGGCCAAATCCTTATTATCCAATATTTCACAGAGCAGTTTTACTTTAGTCTTTAGCTCCAAAATATCAAGATAATCAAAGATTTCCATCCAGGTGCATCAATACCGTATTGGACCAGAGAAAAACCAGGTTGTAGTTGTATTAAGGACTCCAGATCTCTCAGGAACTAGGATGGTTGCATCTCGATACTTTGGATGGCTTGGCATCCCAAGACACTAATTTAATTAATTATTTGATCGATCCAGGACCCCCTGATACTGACTTAGCCTCAAAGTGGGATGGGCTCTTGTACTAGGACTTAACCCTTGGTCTCGATACTTGTAAACTCAACCCAACATCTTACCAGAATCAATATCAGCTTCATCAATGACAGCCACCTACAAAGTATTCATAGAAAACACAGACCTAAGCAATGGGAGCTCATGACTGCAATAAGGAATGAAGCTTGAACATAAGATGCTTGACTTTCCCTTTTTTATGGATGTGCTAAACTAGTTTTGGTTTTGGGAATTTTTCAATATTCGTACTCACTTTCAAGTTTGGCAGTCTATCTAAGAAGCAAAAGAAAATATGAAATATTAGCAAATTTGGAATGAAATTGAGAAAAAAAAAAAATTCAAAGAAGACAAATCTTTTTAAGTTTATCATATTCTTTGGGACTTCTGGGTATGATTTCAGTGTTTAACTGAAACAATAAAATGTAGTCTTACAGAATAAAAAAATTAAAGCATGTTTTAAAATTTAAATCATGTTTTACATCATCTGAAATGTATTTTTTTTAATTTTAATGGCAATCTAACACATAATAATCTATGAGATTTGAACTCTAAAATAACAAAACTTTTATTAAATACCTTCTTATTTAGAATGGTTATCAAATGTTTTCATATCCTAACCTGAAAGTTCCAAGTTTTAGCTTGGGAAAATGCTTTTTTTAAATTTAAAGTATTAAATAAATGATAGAAATTAGCACATACTGTGCATACCTTTGGTTGATTTGTTTCCATTAGTTAGTTAGCCAACCTTGTCTTCGGTTTGGTTATGGCTAAAATTGAAACACTTTTAATTCAAGATTTTGGTTGAATCTTCAACTATTCTTGGAGTCTAATGGGATAAATAGTAGGGAAGGCAAGCATTAGGATAGGGGAAAGAAGAAGGCCAAGGAAGTGCACTCAAAAGAAACATGCTAAAATATTGATCATCAAGGTTAAAAACACTATTTCTATCTACAAGGGTCAAGCCACTATTCCTATCTACAGGGACAAGTCTTAAGATTTTGACTTATTCATCTCATCTTAAATGACATAAAAATATAAAAAAATAGATAAAGGGCATATAAATGCATTGCTCACATTGGTTCCTAGCTTAAAGTGTTTCTTAATGATACTATAAATTATTAGAAGGATAGACTATGCAATAATTCTAAAATTAGTAGTGGGCCAGCCAAATTGAACATCCACACCACTGATTATACTCTCCACCGCTAAAAATGGCAATAAATATTAAATGGTACATTTTGGAGACCTCTACCCTACAAGCTAAGTGGGTACAAGAATGATTGTTCCCAATTATGCTAACGTGCTGAAATTATATGAAAGGGAACATAAATTAAAAAGCCACCTTATTGATCATTAGCTAAATATCTTAGAAGATGTGTGGATTTGAGATCAACAGATTTTGATGATTATATTATAGAAAATATGGTATTATGTTTTCAAAATCATTCATTTTTTGTAACCCACTTAATCTTAACCTAACAACTACCAAAACACATAACCTTGACTTTCTATGCATTTTTTCTGCTGTAGATCTGGCTCTATGATTTGGGCCTTCAATTTGGATGGTTCATCATTGGTTTGGAATAATCAATTATGGTTCAACTCTAATTACAGTTCTCCACATTAAAAATCCGAAAATTTTAAAAAATATTGAAGAAGAATGAAGACGGCTTATAAAAGAGAGGTGCAGCCAGAAAATGGCAAGTACATGTACTTGAAGAAAGAGACATTGCACTTCATGAAAGCACTTTTGTGAACTATGATGAGTGGGTTCAGGGCTTCCACTTGTTGACTTCAGACAAACAACCTATACAAATGGAAGAGCTAAATGAGGAGACTAGTGGGTGATGGAGAAAGAGTAATCTTGATCGAGGGAGGGGCCTAGGGGAACTAAGTTGAGTATCTTCGTTAAAATTGTAATGGAGAGATGAGCTTAGTATCTCTAGATTTAAAATGACTTAGTAGGAATGCTTCTTTCATGTTTGGAATAGTTTGTTATTTCTTGATATGACACTGCCTCTAAAAGAAAGGACCCAAGGCAAACGAAATGGGAATGGCATTTAGTCCAAATTAGCACCTAATTTAGTCATGACTAAGGTAAAACTTCAGCCACTTCCTGCTCTCGGTCATATCAATATCTTGTTAGATTAGAGGTTGTACAAATTATAACATATGTTAATCGATTATAATAAATGTGTGATGCTTGAAATGATCATGATTATCCACTTGTCACTCATATGAGAGGCCATATATGGGTAGTTCATTGTTGGTCATCTAAAGGAAATTATCTGGACAAGATGGAGTGCTACATGGAGGAAGCCACTGGCAACCACCGCCTACGGGAAGTTATTATTGGAAATAAGTTCTTTTTTCATGATGAAAGTAGAAAGGAGACTTGATTTTCTTCTCTCTCACTTCCTACCGTACCACATATAATTATGGAACAGGGCTATCTTAGCCATGTATCTTTGGATTAGGATTTACCTTCTAGAGTTTTTCTTAATATTTTCCAAGTCATTTTGTTGGTGTTTCTTGATTATTTTGTACTCTTCCAATTATCTTGTATTTTTCTTATCTTATAATGCGCAATTCCTACAATTTGTCCTTTTTATTATTATTTTAATGTTATTGTTATATGTATGATGATTATTGTTATGAAAATGACCATTTTTGTGATGCATGTGTTGATGTTAGAGAGATCATAGAAAGACAACATGCTGATCTTCAAGCATGGAATGATCTTCAAAGTTAGTGGGAAGAAAAACAACAGCATCTCATGCATGCATTTTTTTGATGTTCTACAATGATGCATTTGTGATGTTGTAAATCAATAGTTAGATAGCATTTCAAATGCTAAGACATATTGTCAAGAAAGATATAAGAACCCACTTAGCTCTGTCATCAACCATGGCATTCTCAATATCGACCAAAACAAAAAGTTTCCTATTAGGCAACAGAATGTCAAAAGTGGTGGAAAAGTGAGTTTAGCAGTTGTGAGAATAATGATTGATACCTCATTCAAACTGAAATTCATCTTCAAAACCTTGTTAGTAGTCGGATGGATTGGAAAGCAAGAAGTGGAATTAAGTGGAAGGGAGGCCACAATTGGAATGCATGGCAGCATGAGAAAGAGATTTTACCAAATTTTGTGGGGGGCTGCCCCCTCCTTACCAGGGTGCAGCTAGCAGATAATTTCTTGGGAGCCTAAAACCAAGTCCACCATTTGTTTGCTTGAAGTATCAAGGGAAGAAATCATTGTCCTAAGAGATGAAAAGGAAAAAGGATTCTCAGCAAGCCAATCATCAAAGAATAGCAGCAGTGGGAAGAGCAAAAAAATGGGCGATGATATGACCTGGAACTTATCCATAATTTGGAGAATCCTTCATGATCACCATTTAAGGGAGAAAATTCTATCCTCTGGTATCTAAAATTCTGGAGCACTATCTACACCTTTAGTGTACAGAGAGTATCATATATGATTGTTTTGAACTTGATATTGGAACTTGATGGTTTAAAGTTTTAAGAGTAAAAAGGGAAAGGGTTTTTTTAGAATAGAAAATTTAGCTAGGAGACTTGGAAATTACTTTAAAGATATTTTATGAGTCCAAATTTAGGAGGATATCTCTTCTGATCTTATGAATATATGGTGTTTGGGCCATATAATAGTATGCTAAGATGACCATTCCTCTTTATTTGTCTAGCAGGTAAAGCCTTAACTTAATATGTTGACATGTACCCATTTATGCTTGTTCTTAATATTAATAATCAGCAGAGAAAAATAATTGTTCTTTCAAATTAAAGAGACAAAGGCAGTTTTATATGTTAAGACTCGAGAGGTACAATTTTCTAAAGTTTTCTTGATGAGGATGAGGAAAGGATTAGACAAAGTATTATTTAAATACACTTGAAATGTGAATTTCTTGGTAGACTTAAAAAGAATTGTTCGCTATTACAAATATAAAGGTAGCCTGAAACTTAAACTTTAATGGAAGCAGATGTTCAAGGACTTAAGACTACTTTATTTTTTATTTTTGAATTTGAAATCTTAGAGAAGAAAAAGATAGATATGACTGTGAGAACTGCAGCTTCAGTCACTATATTGTAAATCCTACCACATTTCACATATACATTTTGTCCTTGATATAGTGAAATCCTTTCTATTCTATGCTGCAGTGTCAACATTTTAAAACTCAATTGTTCTTATGTCTCTTGCCTTAGAGAATAACAAAACTAAGTTTATGCGTGGTTTTGTTTCAAATTAAATGAAAAATTTCATTCTTTGTGATATGAATTATTGTGAAGGTTTGCATGATTTTATACAGAAAGCAAAAGCTCTGGAATTGGAAAGATCCTTAGAGGATTTAAATGAGCAATTATCTTCTGCTCGCACTGAGTCCAATGCTAAAGATGATGTCATTGCACAGCAAGCAAAGGTAGCCGAGGAAGCCATTGCAGGTATTCATTTTCTCTCCCATATTTTTGACTTCCCTGCCAATTTTTCCATACCTGTTAGACCACATCTTCTGATATACTTTATTCAAAGCCTATTTTACTCATAAGTAACTTTTACTTATGGTTCATTTATTAGGTTGGGAGAAGGCAAGAGTAGAAGCGGCATCTTTCAAGCAACAGCTGGCCGATGCTTTACTTCACAAAGCAACTGCTGAAGAAAGGATAGCTGACATAGATTCAGCTTTAAAGGAATGTATGCAGCAGCTACATATGGCTAAGGAAGATCATCAGCAAAGTACTATTGATTGTGCTATGAAGATATCAACAGAACAAGAGAAGGTACAAGCTTTAGAAAAGAGGTTGGCGGAAATGAATAAGAGTCTTGTGAAATTAGGTGTTGAGAGCAACAATCTGAGCCGGATTCTTGAGGTCAAAGAGAAGTTGATTGAAGAATCAAATAATTCCAGATCCCAATTAGAAGCAAACTTTACTGCAGCGATGGCACAGCTTGATACCTCTGAAAAAAACAATGCTTCCCTCAAGTATGAAGTTTGCATGCTTCAGAAGGAACTTGAGATTCGAAATGAAGAGAGGGAATTTAGTCTAAAATCAGCTGATGCTGCCCACAAGCAACACCTTGAAAGCATAAAGAAGATAGCTAAGCTAGAATCAGAATGTCAGAGATTGCGTGTCATGGTTCGGAAGAGGCTACCGGGCCCTGCTGCTTTAGCTAAAATGAGAAATGAGGTTGAAATGCTTGGTAATAGCACTATGGAAACAAGGAGGAAAAAGTCAAATTCTGCGATGGAACCCTTCATGTCAAGGGATTTTCTACCTGAAAACTGCTATGAGGTATCCAATAAGAGCATCACTTCTCTTGTTGACAGATTGCATGCTATTGAAGATGAAAACAAAAATATCAAAGAATCATTGATCAAGAAAGATAGGGAACTTCAATCCTCAAGGATCATGTTTGCACGTACAGCTTCCAAATTATCACAGGTTGAGAAACAACTTGAGGAATTATCAGAAGGACAGGATTGCTTTGAACTAGGAAGGAGCATTCCTGTATCATATAACATGCATCATGCAACAAACTCCAAGGTTGGTGGTAACGATGATAATATTAGTTGTGCTGAACCATGGGCTTCAGCTTTAATTTCGGAGCTGGAGCACTTCAAAAATGGAAAACCAACAACAACACCATCATGTAGAAGTGCTGGAGTATCAGATCTAAGTTTGATGGATGATTTTATTGAGATGGAAAAATTGGCAGTAATTTGCATGGATAAACCTTTTGGAAGTTCAGATATTATATCTGGAGATAATAAATCACAGACAACCTCTAAAGAAATTGATTCAAGACTTGACATATCAGAAGCAATGGGCAAGGAGCTTGTTCCAATCAATAGTCCCTCTGATTTTGGTGACATAAATAGGGAAACTCAACTGACATGCATTTCATTTGAAAAAAGTCCAAGTTGGCTTCAGGATATTTTGAGGGTGATTATCCAGAAGCATCATATAACAAAACGAAGTCTAGATGTTATTCTTGAAGAAGTTAGAGTTGCTTTGGGAAAAAGGGACCTTTCTGTTAGGGAAAAATGTTCAGATGCCTTATATCCCAGTTGTACCATATCTCAGAATCCTCCGCATACTTCATCAAATTCATCTGATGGAGCATTTATGGGTACACTGACTGGTGAGACAAAAAACCAACTTTTTCAGCCACATTTTAAAAAACCAATGTGTAAGCTAATTGACCTTGTTGAGGGAATCACGGAGAGAGCCATGAAAATTAGCAATGCCCAACATGCAATATCTGGAAATAGCGAAGGTGCTTCTTCACTACATAGATCTGCATCATTAAATGGGTATGTTGCTCGTGCATTTCTATGGAAAAGTTCTGAACTTGTGTCTGTTCTACAATGTTTTGTCATTGTCTGTAATGATCTGTTGCATGGGAAGGCCAACCTTGAAAAATTTGTTGCTGAAGTAACTTCAACCCTGGACTGGGTAATTGACCACTGTTTTTCTCTTCAAGATGTATCAAATATGAAAGAAACCATCAAGAAGTATTTTGATGGTGATGAATCACCTAGCGACAATGAATTTGAAGCTGTACTTAATAGCCCAGGTACAGACAGAGATAAAGCAGACGTACATGGAGAGCTCAAGATTGAAAAAAAGAGGTCAATGCCCTTTGTATCTGCATCAAATGACTTATATATTTTGTCTCAAATGCAAGATATTGAGACTAAACTCAAGGATGAAAATGAGAGAAGGAAAGATTTGGAGGAGAAACTGAAAACAGCAAGTGCTAGAAATGAGATCTTGATCACTCGACTTCGTGAATCAGAAGAAAACATTTCCCATTTACAAGTGGAACTAGCTAGACTGCAAGAGTCAAAGGGATTGAGTAAAGACCAGATTGAAAATCAAAAGTTTATAGATGAAAATGTTGGCACTCAGCTTAGAGTTGCTAAAGTTGAATTGAATGAGGCTCATCAAAAGTTGTCATCCCTTGAAGTTGAACTAGAGGACAAAAGTCATTGCTGTGAAAAATTAGAGGCAACATGCCTTGAACTACAACTTCATTTAGAAAGGTAATGAACTGATCTGTGTGTGTGTGTGTGTGTGTGTGTGTGTGTATGTTTTGGGGGGGGGAAGGGGTTATCATCTCTCTTTTCTACTTACATAGAGCCCAAGTTTTAAATTCTGTGGGATGGGGGGGTTTTTCTATGGAACACGATGCTCCATTGTCCCGCTCTATCCTGGCAGTAGTTTCAATCATGCATCCCAATAGATATCCTTTATCTCTTTCTTCTTCTTCTTTTTTTTCTTTCTTTCTTTTTGTTCTTTCTTTCCCTCCTTTCTTTTCCTCTTTCTTTCCTTTCCTTTTCTTCTACATTCCTTTCTTTCCTTTCATTTTTCTTTTTTTCTTTTACCTTCCTTTATTTTTTTTCCTTCTTCTTCCTTCCCTTACATTTTTTTCCCTTCTTTCCTTTCTTTCTTTCCTTCTCCCTTCATTTCTTTCTTTCCTTTTATGGTTTCCTTTTCTTCATCCTTCCTTTTTTTTCTCTCATTTCTTTTCCTCTTTTCACATGGATGGGTTTCAAAGTGGATTTCGAAGTCCCAACTGCATCCTAGTCCTGTTTTCTCACAGGAATGGGATGGGACAGTCAAGACGCCTCCCCCTTCGTGATGGTACTTAAAACCTTGCCTAGAGCATAAAGAAGTATTATTTTCTAATCTACTTATGTGTATCACAGTGTGGCTGCCAAGGGAACTCCAAAATATGTTGTGGGCAATGAAGAAAAGCAAGTCAGAAAAGTAAGTTTTCTTGTTTCATTTGACTGGTTTAAAATTAAATTCCATATAAGCACATGGGAGCATACTCACAAGCCATCAATACTTTTTAAACATCTTGCTAGGTAAGCCAATAATGAGCACCAATATTAATTTTCTTCTTCTACACTAGTTAAGCATGCCACAGTTAAGTGTGCCACCATGTGATGTTAATTTGTAAATTAAAATTAGTGAATGAATCAATTATGCAGCCAGTTGTTTCAGTAGGGCAAGACTTGGAAGCATGTGCAGCCTGGTTCTATTGCTAGCTAATTAACCCCTTTTTCTTCTTCACTTCAATTTTTGTTTTCCTTTTACTCTCCTTTTTCTCTTCATTCTATCTAGATCTCTTTAAATCCTTCTTAACATACTTTACACTTTATTTAATGCTTCTCCATTAGTATATTTGCATTACTTTGAGGTGATCTAATTGCTGCAGATTTTCTATGCAATAGAGATATAGATAACTGGCTGTTGTTGTTAAGTCTTATAAATTCCATTGTTTCATACCTAGACGTTCCACATAGAATTGATGCAATCAAGGTTTGCCATTTTGATACTGGGCCCTATACCGGTATCATTCTATTACAGTATTGGTATGTGGTACAGTATGAAACGGTAAAGGATACTAGGTGTTGGTACAATATAAGACTACATACTGGTATGGTATGCTCAGTTCGGTGTAGTGCTGATTAATCATAAATTTATAAGGCTTGATAGCAAAACTAACTTTTGCTCTTTTTATTCTGAGAAAAATGAAAGCAAGTTTAGGAAATTTACATGATATTCTCTTTTTACAACTTAATGAATGCAAAGTACTGGACAACAATGTGAATTTCCCTCTAAAGGAACTAAGCTAGATTTAGATTTCTTTACCAATTTAGTTGCAACGAGTTCACATTTGATTATGGGAATTAAAGGTTCAAAATTTGTGCTCAGCATGATGGTTATCATGGAGTTGGAAAATGTTTTAGGATAAGTTGCAACTTACTGTCATGGATGTTGGGGTCCCATGATGTTTTATGATAACTTGCAATTTATAGTCATGGATGTTTGTTATTTGTCATCATAACCTTAGCATCTCCTTTCTAATTTGTGATTAATAAAACATTTAGTTGAAGATTTGTTAATCAAGACCTCTTATTATTATCATATTGACAAAAAAAAAAAAAGTAACTCGTGGCGATCGTAAAGTTGAGGGAGAATGTCAAACACATCAAAGGAGAGAGAAGATGGACCGTTTGACTAGCCCTTAAAAGTACTGGATGGGAAAGTCTTATTAGTCAATTAGGACAATAATGAGCAGCCTTTTTCTAGGAGGATCGCCAAACCTAATGTGGACCACTTTGGTTATTAGGAAAATGATTGGACAAGGTCTAAGAGCCGGATCCACTATAACAGAAAGTCAAGTCATGTGTTAAACATCTGGAGGCACTAACTTGCCCATATGATATTAAGATGTTCTTTTTTTGAAAATAGGTAACTTTTCGGTCTCTATGATATGGCACCATCCTCTCAAAGGTGGCATGTTTTACGATTAAGGAAAAATTTTATAGTTTGTCTCTAAATGGGCCAGCTAAAGCAAAAGTTTTTTCAAGAAAGACTTTGATGAGATGTCTCTCAGTCTAAAAAAAATTAGGTAATGTGGCTAAAAACAAAGTTGATGCAAAAGTTAAGATCTATCTCTTGTAGGATTTTAGTTTTTTTCATGATTATTTTCACTAGTCATGTCTATTTAGAAAAACTATAGCCTAGAGAATTTTTATCTGAATTATGCAGGTACGAACCTAACTAGTAAAATAGAGACTTCATAACTCAGTTTTATTATTCATTAATAGAAAAAACATGGCTAAGATCCTATGTTTGCTTTTTTTTTAGTTTTCTTTTAAGAGATTCTAGTTGAGTGGATTGAAGGAATTTCCTCCTTTCTCCTGATGGATTAAGGAGGTATAGTAGCTTTCGTCCTCTCCATTTGTAGGGCTTTAGTTTATGGTCCAGATGTGTATGGGAGAACTAATATTATTATTGGTGCTCAAAGTTCATTGAAGGACATTGATGAATAAGTTACTATTTTTATCTCCATGGATGATAAGATGAAGAATGCCTTATAAAACTGGAGGATGAGATTGTCCAAGTCATTGAGCTTATATCTTTATGGGTGACATTTTTAACTCAAGCATCACCAACTCCTATAGTGAAGTTATCTATAACATCTAGAGGTGGGGATCAACCATCCAATGGGGAGGATAAGCAATGTACACTCAAAATCCCCCTTTTTAACCTTTTGAAGTCAAAGCCCAAATCGAGATCCTTATGTACGATGGACCTATCAACATAGAGAAGCTTGTCATTGACCGGACTAATTAGAGATCTATTTCACTATCTTTAGATACACTGGTGTTTAGAAGGTAACTTTTCCGCATCTTAAGCTCTTTATAATGCCCTTTAACTTTTCCTCGTCTCAAGCTCTCTATCATGCCCTTACTTGATTGAATATGTGCATAAGAAACAACGATATCTCTAATCTAACATGGAGTAAATTCAAAAGTCTCATCAAGAAACAATTATAACCAATTAACCATGAGAAAGATCGATTGATCAAGTGGTAGTACTTACTGTAAAACTATAACCAATTTGTCCATGATTTTACCACCAAGTTCCACAAGCAACCTATCTCACTCGGACTCTGTGATGATTATGAAGTCTAAGTATGTTGGAGGTCTTGATGGGAGTATCCAGAAGGAGCTGAAACCCTTCAAAGTTGAAAACATCAATTGAGCTAGAATGAAGATCATGAGATTCAAGGAGAAAAATTGGTCCAGGGAAGATACGAAAGGTGATATGTATAACAAAGGTGGTGGAAAACTAGACTAGAAAAAGAGGGGAACAAGAAGCAAATCAACATGACTTAGAAAATTATTTTGAGCATGTGATCAATGGACATAGTGAGAAGAAGTGTTTGAAGCTAGTTTACAAATTTCTTGAGAATGTTAGAAAGGTGCATCGGGAGTTCAAGGACAGCTGCATAAATCATTATAATGGTAAAAGGATCGGCATGACAAACAGTGAAGTATAAGTTCTAAGAAAGGAAGCTAGTTTGGCTTCATCTCAACAAAAAGAATGATTGAAGGACAAAGGAAAGAATTTGAAAGTAATCCAATATCGTTGCTTCAAAATTTTGAAGGGGAGAATGCATTTTAGCTTGATTTGCCACTATACATGGAGATATACTTGATAATCAATGTTGAAAATCTGAAATTGTTTGATTTGTCCATTGCGAGATGAAGTCAAGGCTAGGAATCAGTGCTAGCTTCTATGGATGATCTATAGGTAAAGCAAGAAAGGCCATTGGACAAGAATTGAGTCCTCACGAGAAAGGTCACAAAAACAAGGCACTAGAGGATTGATTCTGTTGTACCCAATCGGTTTTTCCTGAATTGAACCCATGCTGGTGAGCTTCCAGTCCGACCGGCTGACCTACTCTACCAGACGTCTGACCGGTCGACCCACTGAAGTAGGGGTCTGGCTGGTTCATTCTACTAGAAGTCCGACCGGCCGATCCACTGAAATAGAGGTCCGAACGACCCACTTCCGTTGAGGTCTGACCGGTCTGCTCCCCCTGAAAACTTGACGGACGTTCTCTCTCAGCATGGCCGACCCATCGCCATTGGGTCCGACCGACTCATTCTTACTCCGGAAACAACTCGAAGGGTCTAGAAGCCCTTCCCAGCTGGTACCAGAATTCTGTTTCAACGGACACCACCACTTGGCCACGTCTCGGAGCTACCTGGCCATTACCCTGATTCTCCTAGGGACAAATCCGGCATTTTCAGTTCATCCCTTAACAGAATTTGGCAGCATTCTACACCTATATAAGGTGACCGGGGGACCTCGTTTAGGGGCTAAGTACTCTCTTCCTTCTCCATTCAAGTTCTCCATTCTGTTGTTCTTAAGCTCTCACTGACTTAAGCATCGGAGTGTCCCCCACCGGAGCACCACCAGCCCTTGGGGATTTTGTTGCAGGTACCGGGAGGTGCGCTCCAGCACAGCCGACCGAGCCCGGTCCCGGAGCACATGCGGCAACAGATTGGCACTAGAGGAAGGGCGCCTGAACCTTCGACTCAGGTCCATCTCTTTCCTTCTCTAAAAGGAGGAATCCGTTTACTAAATATGATAATGGCAAAAGGAAGAGCCTAGAACACCTCCACTAGGAGGGGTCACTCTTTGTCCGGGTCCGAAGGACCTCCCAGGGAGAACGACGCCGCCACCACCGCCGTCGTCGCTGAGCCCACTATCATCCTGGGACTACAACAGTTCCAGACGCTCTTGAACCGCATTGACATGCTCACTACTGCGGTTCAACACCTTGAGGAAGTGGCCAACAACCAGCAGCAGCCACCTGCAGTGTCTTGCACCGACCGTCAGCCCGCTGCTGGAGGAAGCCAACCGCAGGAGGCCCTCAGCCTCTTTCCCACGTTGTTCCGGAGCCCCAAAGGTCCCTGGAGGCCCGTGCTGACGGGAAGAGGGCGAGGTCGGCCTCACCTTTTGCTGACTGTCCCTCACGACGTTCGGCACTTTGCTGAAGCCCTGAGGGACTATACCAGCAAGATTTTGCGCATGGAAGAGCGCATCGTCGAAATTGTTGATCGGCAGAAAGTCGAAGGGGGGCAGCCGTATGCTCACGCCCTCCTTTCTCTGTCGAAATCCTGGGGGAGACGATCCCTCGACACTTCAAAATTTCACAGGTGGATCCTTATGATGGTACCACCGACCCACTGGACCATGTGGGCACATATAAGGCCCATATGATGGTGCAGGGTGCCTCCGACGCCCTCCACTGCATTGCCTTCCCAGCAACTCTGAAGAAGGCCGCTCGGATGTGGTTCTCCGCCATCCGATTAGGTACGATCCACTCTTTCCGAAGGGGAGTCCTTGTATCTCTACCTGTCGGCCTCGGATGAGGCGGTTAGCTCCGTCCTCATGCGAGTAGGAGAGGATGGTCAGCAGAGACTTATCTATTACATTAGTAAAGTTCATGATGCCAAAACAAGGTATCCCAAAATGCAGAAGCTAGTCTATTCTTTAGTTGTAGCAGCCAAACGACTCCGACCGTACTTCCAGGCGCACCCGATTGTCGTGCTGACTGATCAACCTTTATAGGCGATTCTTCGGAGTCCGAACACTTCTGGTCGGCTCACCAAGTGGACCGTCAAACTTGGCGAGTTCGACATCTCTTTCCAATCCCGATCAGCTTTGAAAGTTCAGGTAATTGCTGACTTTATTACAGAATGTAGCTGGAAACAGGGAACATCTCCACCGACGACCAGCACACCTGAAACTGAAAGCATTGGAGAAGTGGAGCCCGCTTGGACTCTTCACGTGGACGGAGCGTCTAACCTTGTAGGTTGCGGGGCGGGCCTGATACTAGCCGATCCAGACGGAGAAAATTTGAAGTATGCTTTGCATTTTGCATTTCAAGTGTCAAATAATCAAGCAGAGTATGAAGCCCTCCTTGCAGGACTAAGGCTAGCCAATGAATTGGGCATCGGCCGAGTTAGGGCCTTCTCTGACTCTCAACTGGTGGTGAATCAAGTAAAGGACGAGTTCGAAGCGAGGGATCCGATCTTGGCTAAATACCTGAACAAGGTACAAAATCTCGTGTCTCGGTTCAAATTCTTTGAAATTCTCCATATACCTCGATTGCAGAACTCCCGGGCGGATGCTTTGTCACGATTGGCTACGGCCACCACCAACACTTTCGACCGAACATTCGTGGAGTATCTACAATGCCCAAGTATTGTTGAAGAGCCGGCGCAAGTCCACCAAGTTGAACAAGAAGCTTCTTGGATGGACCCAATTTTTGCCTTGTTAAAGGGACCCTGCCGGAAAATCCGACCGAAGCCAAGCGTGTCCACTGGACGGCTTCGAAGTATGTTGTTCTTGATGGTAATCTGTATAAGCGATCATTTTCACAGCCCTTGCTAAAGTGCTTAGGGCCGACCGACGCAGACTATGCACTTAGAGAGGTACATGAAGGCATCTGCGGCGATCACCTCGGAGGAAGATCCCTGGCTTATAAGATCATCCGGCAGGGATACTATTGGCCTACAATTCAGAGTGATGCGTCGGACTTCGTCCGAAGGTACGACGCGTGCCAAAAGTACTCCAACATCCAAAGGAGGCCTGCCAGCCAACTGGTTCCACTCATCGCGCCCTGGCCGTTCGCACAGTGGGGAATGGATATCCTGGGTCCATTCCCCCCGCATTTGGCCAACGGATTCCTTCTCGTGGCCATTGATTACTTTACCAAATGGGTAGAGGCTGAGCCACTTGCGTAGATAACGGAGGCCAAGGTGGAGAACTTCATCCGGAACTGCATCATCTTTCGATTCGGCATTCCATAGACAATCATCACTGACAACGGATGACAATTTGATAACTTAAGTTTCGAGACTTCTGCCAGCAATATCACATCTCCCATCGACTTACGTCGGTTGGCCACCCTCAGTCTAACGGGAAAGCCGAGGTCACCAATTGGACTATTCTACATGGACTGAAGACCTGGTTGAATGATGCCAAAGGACTTTAGGCAGAGGAACTTCACTCAGTACTCTGGGCCTATCGGACAACTGCCAGAACGGCGACCGGGGAGACTCCATTCAACCTGACCTACGGAAGTGAGGCAGTAATCCTTGTGGAAGTGTCCTTGCAATCCTTGCAGATCGATCATTTCGCCGGGCCAACTCAGAGTGGAGAAGGGCTGACCTAGATCTACTAGAAGAGTCTAAGCTACAGGCAGGGTTGAAGATGGCAGCTTATCGTCAGAAAATGGCCAGATACTACAATTCTCGAGTCAAGGCTCGAACTTTCCAAGTCGGAGATCTGGTTTTGCGGAGAACCGAAATATCAAAGCCAATCGAGCAAGGGAAACTCTCCCCCAGTTGGGAAGGTCCTTATCGAGTTGTTGAAGTAATTAGAGCCGAAACTTACTGGCTCGAGCATTTGGACGGGCGGCAAGTGGCGTGCCCTTGGAATGTAGATAATCTTCGCAAGTATTATCAATAAAGGCCACAACTTCTTCCAAAGCCCACTTCCAAAAGTCTGACCCCGGTCGGCAAAGGCTTTAGGGCAGCCCACTTCCGAAAATCCGATTCCGGTCAGCAAAGGCTATAGGGCAGCCCACTTCCGAAAATCCAACCCCGGTCGGCAAAGGCTATAGGGCAGCCCACTTCCAAAAGTTCGACCCCGGTTGGCAAATGCTCTAGGGCAGCCTACTTTCGAAAGTCCGACCCCGGTCGGCAAAGGCTCTAGGACAGCCCACTTCCGAAAGTTCGATCCCGGCCGGCGACAGTTTTGAAACAACCTACGTGGAGAACTAGTTTCGAGTTTGGACGAGCCGACGGATCAACACTTAGAAAAATTTTCGAGTGTTTAGGTTCGGACTGAACTACTGTCCAACAGCTATTCGACAAGTCTTGAGTTTGGACGAGCCGGCGGATCAATATTTAGAAAAAATTTTTAGTGTTTAGGTTCGGACTGAGCTACTGTTCATCAGCTATTCTACGGGTCTTAAGCTCGAATAAGTCGCTCGAAAATACTTAGAAACTTTTCGGAAGGAAAGAACTTCGACACAACTGACATTGTACACACAAAAACAAATACACAAGAGATGACAAAAAGTCTTTCCATTATAGCAAAAAGAGTTTTTACATCAAAAGGGGTTCTCTACAAAAGAAGGTTAGACCTTTACAAACATCTTAGGTCTGACCCCCCGAAGGCATGTCAGGGGCCTTAACTTCGGCCCCGCCCGACACAGTTGGAGCTTCAACTGGGGCGTCTGCCCTATCCTCTTTTGTGCCGCTTTCGGCCTGGGGTTCGGCCCCACCATCAGTCGGGTGCTCCTCTCCCTTGGCTAGTTCGCTCAGTTGGGCGCCGGACAGGTCGAGTCCCGGGTAGAGCCCAACTACCTTCTTTAAACAATCATTGTAGCCCTCTGAGTAGAACTCCGACGCTGCTTCTTCCACTTCTTCAGTGAAGTTTGCGGAAGCCTTATTCTTTGCCACGGCATCACAGACTTGCTCCGCCGCCAGTTCCTTGGCTTCCTTCAGATCGTTCGCCCACTTCGCCGCTGCCGCCCGCTCAGCCTGAGCCCTTTTGTCGGCCTCGGCGAACCGTCCTTCCTCCTCTTTCAGCCGGCAGACGAGGGAGTTGACCTTGGCCTTCTTCTTCTTCAGCCTAGCCTCCCGGTCGACTAGTTGATTCTGCATCTCCTTCAATGACTCCCACGACGACTCGGTTTCAGCTTGGACGGTCGACAGCCTCTCCTTCGCGGTCTTCAAAGATGCCTCTGTTGTCGCTCGGGCCGCCTCTAATTCCTGAATCTTTTTGGCCGAAGTTTTGGCTGTAAAAAAAAGCCGATCAAGGCCGTCGTCCATCAAGGAGATCCCATGAAGAAGCTTCAAGCAGAAGATCGAATTAGTAATTTGCAAGGCAATAGAAGAGAAAGTACAAGTTGGCTGAACCTAATCACATTGGGTCAACTTTAATTTGGATTAAGGGGAATTTTGTAACTAAGCCCCTATAAAACTTTGAATTACATATGGATCCATGTAAAATTACATATAGGTCTCTAAAATTTTGAATATTACATATCAGTCCTCTAAATTTTACGTTTAGATCCCTTTTTTGAAAATAAGTTTTATAGAAAAGTTCCTTTATGTTTGTAATTTACAATTTAGTCCTCTATTATTTTTTTATTAAATTACTGTAATTTGTTCGTTTTATATCCAATTTGAGTGATTTGTGGATCGTTAGACTCGTAATGATTTGAATAATATTTTGATTGAGTTCTTCATGCATGATAAAATGTTTAAATAATTTATAAATTATTTATGTGTATTTTTATTTACTATTCTATAATTCAAGTATATTTTTGCGTAGTCCCGGAGCATCCGAAGTACTATGAATTTTGAATAGTTGAGTCATTGAGGACTAATTATTTTATCTTTTATTGTATTTTGGAATTGCATATTGATGCATCTATTAAAGTTGATCCTAAAAATGACTATAGTTAGTTGTGATACTTATTATATGCTATAATTATTGTTCAATGATATTTTATAGTTATGTTGTAAGTGTTATTAATAGAAGTGGCAATTAAAATTTAATATTATATTATGATTTGATCAGTATGGTGCATGTTAAGTATCACATTCTGGATTGATTTTTTATGGCATACATATAGTTAAAGTATGTTGTTTTATGTTTGCTTAGGTATTTATTTTTTTTATATAAATAATTTTGTAAGTTGGCATAAATATTTATCACCAAAGTGGTTTATTTATGTTATTCATGAGATTTTTTCGTTGTGAGGGATATTTTCTAGTTATGGCATACAACCATTTGTCCAAAGGGGATGGTATATTTAACTAGAAAAGATTGCATGAGGCATTATGTTGCAAGGGTGCTCTAGCTTTTATGGGTATGTCTGTCCAAAGGGAATAAATTCGTGAATGTTAGGATATTTTATTTGTTTGTGGCTTCATGTAAAGAGTACTTATGCATATTGCATATTCTGTCCAAAAGAAATATGTGATATTGTATTTGAACTCTTGTATATCATTTATGTATATGCTCATTGATTAATATTTTACATTCATGCTATTTTTAATTATACAGTTATTTTTTATGTTCATAATATTATTATTATTGTTGAGGTCTTAACTAGATCAAATTATCAAAGATGGAGGTATATTGAGCTTAGAAAATTTATCTGTCTAAAGGGAATAGATTTTCGAATGCCTTGTATCCTCATTGTGTTAATATTTGTTTTTTTTGAAAAGAGATATATATTAAGCCTAGGAAGTTTGTCTAAAGGAGCGATTTTCAAAAGCTTTGCATTCTCATTATACTAACCTCATGATTGGAGCTCAAAAGCATGTCATATTCTCTGCTTAAAGGAGAGTTTTATGATGCATATAGCGCTCTTGTTAAAAATGGCTTATTATATTCAAAGTTTTATTTATTGTTTATATCTCAAACATGTTGCATAATACATGATCTTGATTTCTCATTTATGTATCTTATGCTACCTTGATGATCCCTGATTGAAAGGTTTGTGAATTTTGATGGATGGTGACCATCAAAGTAGCATGTTCACTAAGATTTATAAGATCTTTTTATAAGATATTTAGAAATGATTGAATAGCATTATATGTTGAAAAGAGATATCTTATATGGATCATTTTTTTAAAATTTTTTTTTATAGTATTGGACCAAGGGTTCTCGTTAAAATAATACATATAAAGATTTTCTGGCATATATATTGTCTATGTTTTCCTATTGATTAACCGCATAAAGATTATTTAGCAGTTAGTATATTTGTATTCAATAAAGTTAATACTTTCATTATGATTACTTTGACTGGAATAATTTATAAAATTTGGAAACTAAAATTATGCTAACACCAAGTATGATGGATTATAGATATTACATTATGTAATGATCTTCCGTCTTAGATGACTTATAAAAGTACTTTAGAATAAAAGCTGTCTATAAAAGTGATAAAGAGTGAATCATTTTGCTTGTAATATATATATATAATTGATTTCATTATGTGTTATATCTAAGAATAGTGATCTAATATAATTTTATAACCTCATTAGTAAAAGATATATAGAATCTGATAAAAAAAAAACTGGATAGCTGATAGATAAATAAATCAATATGAGATATGATAACATGATGATATTAGGGCTTACATCATGAAACTAAAGAGTATTGCACCTAAACTAAGTATTTTGAGATTCCTATCTCTAATACATTAGTTATCATGTTTTTAATTTAGTGTTGTACGGTTTAGTGAAATTAAAACTATGTAAGTGGAATAATTAGTAATTATATCCTATTTCGTTCAAAAGTTTTGATACTTTTGAAAAAAGGATAAAATTATTGATATGGTATATCAATCACATTCTGAGATCCCATACATAATAAATAAATAGTATTATTTAAATATTTTTATAAGTATGGAATAATTGTTTAATACACCATGCCTGAAATTTTTAAACAAAATGATATAACTGAGAGGCAAAAATCATATTTTGAAGGATATAGTTTGAATTGTGATGATTGGACATAATTTATCATAATATCTCTAGTATAAGACTCTAAGACTGCCATCTATATTTTGGATAAATTTTTGGTAAGATAGTTACACAAGATATCTTTTGAGTTGAAAGTTAGTAGGAAGTTTAATATTATTTAATTTTATATTTGGGTTGTCATGAATACTTAATCATTAATACTTCATTAGTAAATAAATCTTGGATTTAAAATAATATGTTATTCAAATAGTTATCCAGATAATTCTAAATGAATGCATATTCTACTATCCTAATAGGGGTATAAAGAATGCCGGGTCAAATCATGTCATATTTGTAGATTCTAATTTACATGATGTTGGATACTCCTATACTAGAAATATGATATTAAAGAAAAAATAAGTTGTTGCTTTTATTTTATTATTTAAAAAATATTATATTTCATCATACTGGAGGACAGTGGGAGAGCAACATCATATATATATAAATCAATTATCAGTACCCCATTACTAGTTGATGTATTACTAAAGAAATTACATAATAAGAAATGGAAACATGTCGTTTGATAATTTGGTTTCTTGCGATATGAATAGCTGGAGGGTTTGTTCATAGAAGGGCATGAAAACAGAATTTATTAGTATTATTTGGATATACAGGCAAAGTTTGTGACATGTTGCAAAGTCACAATTCGTATTGTTTTGATTACGGAATTTTGTCATGGATCTTATAATTATTGATTCTATCTTAAAACCACTTAAAATTTATTATAATAATAGTGTAGCTATATTCTTTAAAGGAATAATAACAATTTTGATGGAATATTTGACAGTCAAAGGTTTTAGTTAAAACGAAGATATTTTATAAAATATATTTGTATAAAGTCAATGTTTGTTGATCTCCTAATCAAATATATAAGATTCATAGTTTTTATGAAACATGTCTAGAATATGGACATTTTAAAATCTTTTGATTTTTTTGACTAGTAGGAGTTTTATATATTTATGCATTGGCTTGATTGATAAATTTTATTTGTCATTGGTTGCTTTATTGATGGATTATAATCTAAGGACACATAACTGTCAAGTATATATATATATATATATATATATATATATAAAGTCCATATTGGTTGATTCTCTGACCAAAGATTTGAAGTTTGTATGCTTTACAAAGCTTATTGAAAATATGGGCATATTGAATTTTTTGTTGTACTTAGTCGGAGTAACTTTATATTTATGCTTTATTATTATAAAGCTTGTTTTATTTTTTATATCTATCATGAGTATTTATATACATTGTTAACAAGATAGTTGCTAAATTATATTCTATATGGTTTAAATGTACGTATGAAATAAAATACAATATAATATTTCAACTTTCAAGAATGTATCTGTCTTGAAAATGACAATTATATGAGTGTCTTATTTGTTATTTAAGAAATCTCAATATATTTGTTTGGAGATATACATGTTTTTTTTGAAATTATGGAATTTTTTTAGCTTGTAGTAAAGCATGTGGTTAAAGAGAAATCATGATTGATGGTACATTTATTTATTTATTTTTGATTATGATATATTTTTTTGATTATGTACCTATTATATAAAAATTAAGACGAGGTGTCGTTTCTCAAATATAATGTGCTGTCTCGTCATTGATACCATGTTTGAGTATATGAGGCGGAATGTTAAAATTTTTTTTGCTTATTTTATTTTTTAAGCATGTTGAAGAGAAATTGGAGGGCTGATAATGAAAAATAGCATGTTTTGTTTGGATTATTTCTAATGTTATTTTCTTGCTACACTACCATACCAAGACTCGTGTCGATAGTATTTATAATGCTTGTAACCATGAAAAAGTTTTGTATCGAATAAAGGATACGATGACTCATATGATTCAGCATAATTGATACTATTGGACCAAGTCGTTTATAGGTATTGTCTATGTATTATATGTTTTAGTGGTCGCGTACTATTTTCAACTCGAGTTATTTTTAAAATAAAATATATTTAAAATCATATTAATGTTATTCAAGTGGGAGAATATAAGAGTTTTTTTCTAATTTTGGACTAACATTAATTATTATTATTTATTATGGTTTATTAAAAATGAGTTGATTTTATGATTCGTGTTGATAGACATGTATGTAGCCTAATGCTGTATGTGATCCTTTTGTGTTTGGGCTTTGGGCAACTTATGTTGGTTGGTGTGGTTGAGGCGGTATAGTATAGACCTTGACTTAACTGGCATATGATGGAAGGGTCTGCTAGGATTTGCTTATATATAGGCTAGGTCCCTTTCCATTCAGATTATTATTTTATGTGAGATTTATTCTCATGGCTTGCTTTATCAAATAGCCATCTGTTGAGAGAGGATCCTAGAGAGGACTTTGCCTTTGGTATTTAGGTGAGCATCGAGATTAAAGATTTGGGATCTATTGCGAATGCAGACATGTATCTCAAATCTAAATCCTTTTGATGAATTTAATTATGTGATAAAAAATATAGATATGTTAGTTATTAATATCATATTTCGAAAGATTTTGTATTCCAATATTCTGCATTTGAGCCAGGGGGGATATACGGATCAATGATTTGTTCATATCAATTCTTAGAAACTATTATTTTTGGCATTCTAGAAATCATGTATAGATCTTGAATAATAAAAATTTTCTCACAACACCCCCTCCTCCCAACCCCTTCTTGCTCCCCCATCTTGCACCAATGAATGTGTGGGCGGCTTGTCCAGATGTGTTTCTTTGCAAGCAATGCTACAATACTGACTTCTGCGTTCCTTTTATACGCGTGCATCCATTCCTGCATCTGCGTAGCTATTTCTCCTGCAAGATGATGCTCAGCTTCTGCAAAAGGCTATTTGCTCTTGATCATTGAACATGAAACACTGAATTCACTCTAAAACTTGTTCCAGGTTGGCATTCCCGGCTCCTGAGTATACCCCTTACCATGAAACTTTGGACAGTTTACATATAGGTCAACGAAATCAGACCCAAACTATGTGCAAAATCTACCTGATTTCATCCCCATAAAACTTGAATTTGTTCAATGCAGGCAACAAGTCCAATTGGTTTGTTTTTAAAAGGTCTTTGAGTTTCATGTTTCAGCTTAGGGTATCGAGGTTCGGACATATTATATGCAGCAGTATCCAATGCCCCATGCCTATCTCCATCAAGTATGCAACCCTATCTTTATGTAATTTGAAATGCTAGCGAGGTCCCTTATCAACGTTCAAATTTCATATCAAGTTGTACAAGAAAACAAAGGAGAAAAAAAAGACAAGAAAGGGTTATACAAGCCATTCAGATGTTTGCATTGATGGGATTTTGTCATAAAGGTTTCAACAGCATAAATGACCGTTTATTCCAGTTATTATGACTTCTTTTTGCTTAGGCCCATTATGATCATGGCATTTGTTATGCACTCTTTGTTTCTGCAAGAAATTATGTTGAACCGGTCATGGCATCTTCTTCTTTCATGGCACCAATCAGATAGATAGTACATATATCGTTGCTTAGGTGTTCAACTTATAACTACAAAGAGATTGCATAAATTGAAACTTGGAATGCCCATGTAACCTGCAGGATTGGGAAATTGCAGCAGCTTCAGAAAAACTTGCTGAGTGTCAGGAAACCATTCTAAACCTAGGGAAACAGTTGAAAGCCCTGGCATCACCAAGGGATGCTGCTCTTTTTGACAAGGTAATATCTATCCCTGCTGCTGCTGATTCCAACCATCATGAGATGTCATCCGAAGATCCCAGATCTCCAAAAACAAAGGAAATCATATGCACCGAACCACAAAATCCACCAGCTGCAACCATGGAGAACCCAAATAAGGGTTTGCTGTGTGGGCAAAAGATTCACAAAGACCAGAGTACCAATAGAATAAAAGACATCATCCAACATACACCATTGAAGTCACCTGACGAGAGGTTTTACAGTCTGGATGGAACAAATAAGCACGAAGGTGAGGCTGAGAGAGGAATGCTCGCAATGGTACCTAAGAAAAAACAAAGCGGAGTCAACTTGCTCAGAAAACTCCTTTTGAAGAGAAAAAAATAGAGCAGCAAGAAGGTGGCCCTTCCAGCTAGCTTTCAATCCTGTGGGGCAATGTGATGTGAAAGGTAACAGCAAAGGCCTGCTGGGGAGTTATTTGGAGCACCCTTGGATGGAAATCCGGAGGCGGCCAGTGGTCCGTGCATGATATCAAAGTAACTCGAAGACCGTGGACGATGCGGTGTCGTTAGTGTGTTTGTGGGCAAGTATTTGTTGCTAATTTTCTGGCTTCTGTGCTTGTGGTTAATTTGTCTGATTTGTGGACGGTCATGTGATGGAACGTTTCCGTGTGTGTGGTCCTTCATGTATCTTCTTCCTCTTGGTTGTAAATCTGGCAGGTATTTGGTTTTCAGACAAGCTGATGTTAGCATGACAACTTGGTGCTCACCTTGTAAGATTGGATATCATTGGAAAAGAGATCCATGAACTTTCCAGGTTCTTGGGGACGTTGAGCTGAAATACTTCCCATGCAAAGGAGGAGCTTGCAGCGAAATGAAGGGCATTTGATGTCCTTCAAGGAGCGGAGTTCTTGCATAATTAGTCTAGTGCTAATCCCTGACTTGCCAAGGACGTTGTGATGGTGGTCTCGTCAGAGATTTTGCAAGTTTTATGAATCACTGTTACGCTTGCGTGCCATTAGCTTTGTGGATCGATCAAGGAGCGAGCATGCAAGCTTAACCAAATTTAACTAGCATGCCATCCCGTCATGGTTTGATATGCAGCACCACTTGGGTGGGAAGGCCTTCTTTTTGTTGGGAGCTATTAATGGTTAATTAATTGAAAAGATCTGAGTTTAGAGTTATATTCTATGTCCTTATAATAATTTCGTTTCGTAATGATGTTTACGGTTTATGACGATTGTCTTTCAGGATATAATGGTCTTCTTATGATGAAAGCAGCATTGCAATTTATCAGAAATTTGAATCATGAATGCTTCTCTTTTTGTATGCACTATAGCTATATTCTGTTATTCAGAGAATGCATTATAGCTATACTCTGCTATTCAGAGTATGCAAATGCTTAAGAGAATGAAAGAAATGTTTGATTGAACGGATGAAATGAATGAAGAATGGGGATCTATTTATAGTCTTAAGGTGTTTCTTGGAAGCAACCTTATGTTTTCATCGGAGAGAGTTTTCGATGTCTTTTCGTAGTGAGATATGCTTTACGTGATCAATACGTTTCTTCAATCATGATCGAACGTCATGATATGCTGATTTGTGCCGTGATTTTAAGATCACGCGATCAGTGCATTTCTTAATACGTTGTTTCACAATCTGATGGCACCCGTGATCGTAAGAAGAAACGTTGATTCGTGAATGGACACATGATTACGTTTTCGGATGCGTGATCAGTTGTTTTACGATTCTGAAATCCCGTCATCCAAGTCGGCTCCTTGCTGCAGAGAGTGTCCTGGTCGAGTCGGCTCGAACCCCTCGAGTTGACTTGTCCAGACTGCTCATTATCATTCTGTGGATCCGAGCCAGTTTGAACCACTCGAGTCGACTCGACCAGACTGTATGTTACCGCTCGAACTACTCGAGTCGACTCGACCAGACTGTTCTATGGATCTGAGCCGACTCCCAGCAGAACCGAGTCGACTCGTCTCCCTGCAACCCTAATGTAGTGCTAATCAATCTCGACCATCTGATCTATTTGATTAGAAAAAATTTGAAGGCTCCTCAAGCTACCTACAAAGCTACTTACATTGTGCCCTTGTCGCCCGTCACATGCGTAAAAAAGGTCGCCGGTCGCACACGCGTACGCATCACCCTCAAGCTCTCCATCTATGGTAAGCCTCAAAGCAAGAGCATGGAAAAATGTTTTCTTATAAAGAGCCTTCTCTTTTTCTAATCTTTCCATGTGGGACTAAAAATTTCCATCTCACAGGATAGTTTTCCATCCCAAAGGGTAGTTTAGGAATAAAAATTTATATTCACTTTTTCCAACAATCTCCCACATGAATGAAATTTTGGACTAAGATCAAAGATCAGTAAAGGTGATCCCTCACAAACATAGATTTTTAAAATGCAAATGAATATGTAGACACTTAAAGAGAGTAAATGGAATGAAGTTGTATCAGGATAGGTAGCTTGTGGCTTTGAACCTTCCTTTATGTTTTGTTATCGAGTTTACTTGCTAAAAGTGAACATGATGTGTTGAACTTTTAGCGTTTGATGTAAACTAAGAGAATAACAATCACACAACTTCTTTCCGAGCATTCCTTTTGGTTCTCATAGTTGTGTTCATTTAGGCCATGAACCACTCCTAGTTTCATGAGTGCTTTAGAGAATTAAAGCCTTTAAAATTTTCATAGAATTGGCCCAATTCATACTCACATAGATGATTCTTATTAAGAGTATCCTGCTATACCTCACATGATGTTCATATCATAAGAATCATTAAAAGCTGTGCTTATCCTAGTGCCTTTAGCAGGAAGCACTGATTATCATAGGAATGAGTAGGAATTTATATCCTTAGTACTTCATTGACCTCTTTATAATTTAGTTGTCCCTTTTGAACCTAGATCTTGGGATCTCTAGTCAACTAGGTTGGGTATCCACTATGAAGATTACTTTGTTATAAGCTTTAAGCCCATTCCCCTCGATAAATAATTTACTTGATCTTTTGGTAAATCTTTTGTCAATGGATCCGCATGGTTTTTCTTTGACTGAATGTAGTCAATAGATATTATTCCATTTTCAAGTAATTGCTTAATGGTATTATGTCTACGACGTATATATCTAGACTTATCATTATATATTTTATTCTGTGCTCTACAATAGCTGATTAATTATCATAATGGATATATATTGCAGACACAGGTTTAGACCAACATGGAATATCCTCCAAAAAATTTCGAAGCCATTCTGCTTCTTCTCTAGCTTTATCTAAAACTATGAACTCTGATTCCATAGTGGATCAAGCTATACAAGTTTATTTTGAGGAGACACTGCACCCCCTCCTAAGGTGAATACATATCCACTAGTAGATTTAGTATCTTCTGAAGAAGATATCCAGTTAGCATCACTATATCCTTCTAGTACAGCTGGATATGTTGTATAATATAATTCAGAATTTAGGGTATATCGTAGATATCGTAATACCTTCACTAATGCTATCCAATGATTTGGACTGGATTACTAGTAAACTTGCTTAACTTATTGACAGTATATGCTATGCTAGGATGGGTGCAATTCATGACATACATTAAATTGCCAATTATACAAGAACATTCTAATTATGATATGGGTTGCCCAGCATGCTTAGCAAGATGTAGATTAACATCTACAGGTGTTTTAAGCGGGCTGGTATCATATTTATTGAATTTATTTAATATTTTCTCAATATAGTGAGATTGAGATAATATTATTCTATCAAACGTTCTAGTGATTTAATTCCTAGTATAACGTCTGCGATATCCATATCTTTCATATCAAACTATTTGATTAACATTTTCTTTATTTGTTTAATCATATCAGTATCACTACCTATGATTAACAAATCATCCACGTATAAGCAAACTAATACATACCTTGTAGGTATGGTTTTGGCATACACACATTTATCACATTCATTGATTTTGAATCCATTAGACAACATCACATTATCAAATTTTATATGCAATTGCTTGGGTGCTTGTTTTAATCCATATAAGAATTTTACAAGTCTGCACACATTCTTTTCTTTGTCTGGAACCACAAACCCTTCAGGTTGTTCCATATATTTTTTTTTTTCTAATTCACCATTAAGAAAAGCTATTTTTACATCCATTTGATGTATTTCAAGATTCTTAATGGCTGCAATAGCGATTAACATTCTTATGGATATTATCCTTGTCACAGGTGAATACGTATCAAAGAAGTATAGACATTCTTTTTGTTTAAAGTCTTTAGCTATTAATCTGGCTTTATACTTATCAATTGATCCATCAGCCTTTAACTTCTTTTTGAAAATCCATTTACATCCCAAAGATTTCATACCTGATGGTAAATCTACCAATTTCCAGGTATGATTATGCATGATGGACTCAATTTCGCTATTAATAGCGTCTTTCCAAAAGGGTGCTTCTGGTATAGACATTGCCTCTTTGAATATCTGAGGTACATTTTCTATTATGTATGTAACGAAATCATGACCAAAAAATTTTGTAACTTTAGGTCTCTTACTACGTCTAGGTTCATCTTCAGGATGTTTTTTCTGATGACTATTACTTGCCATATTATCATAAGTTCTTTTATTTGAACTTGTACTAGATATCCCTTTATAAGAAAATATCTCTTCAAAAAATGATGCATTTCTTGATTCCATAATTGTATTTTCCTGTATATCAGATATATCTAATTTATATACAAGAAAGCGATATGTACTACTATTTTGTGCATAACCAATGAAAATACAATCAATAGTTTTAGGTCCTATTTTGACCATTTTGAGATCTGGAATAGCTACTTTAGCTAGACACCCCCACATTCTTAGATAATTATAAGAAGGCTTTTTTCCTTTCTATAACTCATATGGAGTGATGTCCTTCTTTTTAAGAGGTATTTTGTTAAGAATATGATTAGCCGAGAGAATTGTTTCTCCCCATAAATTTTATGGTGTACCAGAATTTATCAACATGGCATTCATCATTTCTTTCAATATTCGATTTTTGCGTTCAACAATTCCATTAGATTGAGGTGAATAAGAAGCTGTAGTTTGATGAATAATGCCATGTTCTTGACAAAAGTCATTAAACGGTGCATCATATTTACCACCTCTATCACTCCTTATAGCTTTGATCTTTTTACCAAGCTGATTTTCAACATCATTCTTATAACATTTAAACATATCTAAAGTCTCATCTTTAGACTTTAGTAGATATACATAATAGTATCTTGTTGAATCATCAATAAATATTATAAAATACTTTTTATCTCCTCTAGATTGTACTGACTTTAAGTCATATAGATCACTATGGATCAAATCTAGAGGTTCAGTATTTCTTTCTACTAAATGGAATGGTGTTTTGGCTAGCTTAGATTCAACACATATCTCACATTTGTAATGCGGATCGATTTCATGATTAGATAACAATTCTAAATTCATCAGTTTTCATAATGAATTAAAATTTACATGACCTAATCTATCATGCCATAAATAAGAGGAGTCAACCATATAAACAGAAGAAGCATCTTTATTCTTTTCAAGGTTGCGGTGTATAGTTATTACATTCATCTTGAATAACCCATTATTCAAGTAACATCTATCCAGAAAGATCCCTCCTTTAGTAAGTATAAATTTATCAGACTCAAACACCATCCTAAATCCATGTTTGCTTAGGAGGGAGCCTGATACCAAATTCTTACGGATGTCAGGAACATGCAATACATTGTTCAGTAGAAGCTCTTTGCCAGATTCATCTTTAGAATAATGCAGCCAATTTCTTCTATCTTCGATGTAGTGGAGTTATCCATTAGCAGATTTCTACCTCTGATAGGAATATATGATGAAAACATACTCTTACCAGAGCAGACATGTCGAGTAGCTCCAGTGTCAACATACCATTCATTTGGTTTATCAACCATATTTGCTTCAAACACAACTGCTGACAATATCATCCCTGACACTTCATGGGATAGGGTATCTTCAGTAGTATTGACTTTCTTCTTTTCTTTCCTCTTGAAACGACAATCCTTGGATTTGTGGCCAATTTTATCACAAATGAAGCATTTACCTTTGAACTTCTTAGGATTGTCCTTCTTCTGTTTATAGCCTTCATAAGGAAACTTGCATTTTATCTTGTTGACCTTTCCTTCCATGAGGTTAGCCTTAGGCTCAGCATGATGTCCTTCTTCTTATCATGTCTTTTGTTGTCTTCCTTGATCCTTAAGCGGACAATCAGATCTTCAAGTCCCATCTCCTTTCGCTTATGCTTGAGGTAGTTATTGAAGTATTTCCATGATGGAGGTAGCTTCTCAATTATAACGGCTATCTGGAATGACTCACTCAGAGACATCCTTTCTGCATGTATCTCATGCAGTATGATCTGCAGTTCTTGAACTTGCTCCATGACGGTCTTGTAATCTACCATCTTGTAGTCAAGAAACCTGCCGATCACAAATTTCTTATGACCTGCATCCTTGGTCTTGTACTTCTTGTCCAAGGATGCCCACAGCTCTTTTATTATGTTTATACTAATGTACATATTGTACAGAGTATTCTCTAATCCATTAAAGATATAGTTTTTGTATAGGAAGTCTGAATGCTTCCATGCATCCACAGCAGTGACAATTTGCTTGTCGTTCTCTCCTTCCTTCAGGACTGGTGGATCTTTGTTGAGAACTCTGACCAAATTCAGAGTTGTCAGATAGAACATCATCTTCTGTTGCCATCTCTTGAAGTCGGTGCTGGCAAACTTCTCTAGTTTCTCGGCTTGAACAGGTGCAACCATTGTTGCCATCACTTGAGCAGTACTTCAGTACAAAGATTGTCTTAAGATTGTTGGGAGGTATCAATGGCTACCTAATTGAAAAGACCGAGTCTAGAGTTACACTCTATGTCTTTAAGATAATTTTATCTCGTAATGGTGCTTACGGTTTATGACGATTGTCTCCCAGGATACAACGGTCTTCTTCTGGTGAAAGCAGCACTACAATTCACCAGAAATTCGAACAATGAATGCTTTTCTCTCTTTGTATGTACTATAGCTATACTCTGTTATTCAAAGTATGCAAATGCCTAAGAGAATGCACTATAGCTATACTCTATTATTCAGAGTATGCAAATGCCTAAGAGAAGGAAAGAAAGGTTTGATTGAATGGATGAAATGAATGAGAAATGGGGACCTATTTATAATCTTAAGGTGCCCCTTGGAAGCAACCTTCTGATTTCATCGGAGGGAGTTTTCGATGTCTTTTCATAGTGAGATATGCCTTTACGTGATCAATACGTTTCTTCAATCATGATCAGATGCCATGATACGTTGATTCGTGTCGTGATCTTAAGATCACGCGATCAGTGTGCTTCTCAATATGTCGTTTCACGATCTGATGGCACCCATGATCGTCAGAAGAAATGTTGATCCGTAAACGGATGCGTGATCAGTTATTTTGCGATTCTAAAATCCCATCATCTGAGCCTTGTTGCAAAGAGCGCCCTGGTCCACTCAAGTCTACTCGACCAGACTGTTATGTGGATCCGAGCCGACTCGCAGTCATCCGAGTCGACTCGCCTCCCTCCAACTCTAATGTAGTGCCAACAAATCTCGACCGTCTGATCCGTTTGATCAGAAAAAATTTAAAGGCTCCTCAAGCTCGTCGCGACGATGCGTACGTGCGAAGTACAAAGTGCGCCTACAAAGCGCTCATTGCGCCCTTGTCGCCTGTCACACACGCACGTGCGGGTGATCACCCTCAAGCTCTCCACCTATGGTGAGCCTCAAAGCAAGAGCATGAGAAAAGGTTTTCTTATAAAGAGCCTTCTCTTTTTTCAATCTTTCCATGTGGGACTAAAAGTTCTCATCCCACATGATAGTTTCCATTCCACAGGATAGTTTCCCATCTCAAAGGATAGTTTAGGAATAAAAAATTTCTATTCACTTTTTCCAACACTTTCATGACCGTGCAATTCGATTGAGGGATCAAGTGACTGTAGTTTGCACAAGAACTATCTAGGATGGGATGGGGCCAAGGGTGGAGATGCGCGCTGCACCATGGATGACTCTGGAAGATCTTTAAGATCTCTTAAATTGGGGCATCCAAGCGAAGGATATTGGTGTACAAGCGAAGGATACTGGCATATTCAGGTAATGCCTTTCTTTTTCTTGTTTTTTTTAAGCCATGTTTATACGCTTTAGAAGTGTGAAGTTATGTGCTACCAGTCATATCGGTCATTTATATAATGCGGATGGTGCTGATACGTTGAGGGTTACATTTGGAGCCCTCATCTTGGATGTGTGGTGTTGGGACAAGTCAGGCAACCCGAGTCATAAAAGGCCAAACTAAAGTTTAAGAGAGGAAAGGCTAGATTAGGTCTAAAAGCTAAAAAAGAGGAAAGGCCAGATTAGGTCCAAAAGCTGAAAAAAAGAAAAATGATTGACCAGCATATAAAGGCCGATCAGCTTGTTAATGTCGACCAACACATAAAGGCTGATCAGTTCATAAAAGCTGACCGGTACATAAATGTCTATCAGCATATAATGACCGACATAGCATGAGAGGAGTAAAGACGACAAGAAATAAGGTAGTTGTTCTACCAGAATAATTAACTATTGTTATTATAGGCATCGGTTAGTTTCTAATGAAATTAACCATCCACGGTCCATCCAACTAAATTCTATTAAGGCCCACGCTTATAAATACCAGTAAATGGAGACTTCTGGAGGTAAGTAAGATCGACTAGCTGAAGCATTTTTTTATTTTTGTGTCCATCTTTTTCGAGATTCTATATCTGTTTATCCGAATCCTTGCCAACTTAAGCATCGGAGTATTTCCCAATGGAAACCCTCTGATGAATGGGTTTGTTTTGCAAGATCGTAAGGAACCTGGCTGAGCAAACTAAGAAGGTGCTCTACGGTGCTCAAGGGTCAATTTGGTTCAGCCACAACAAATTGGCATGCTAGGTAGGGGACGAGATAACTCAGTTGGTAAAAGAAAAAGTACAAAATTATTCAATTGGGAGAACCTGTCTACCATCCAAGAAGAACGATCCACCCTTGGACGGTGAAGATGTCCCAGCTGCAAGCATAGGATGACAGCAATTAGACATTCTTCTGAACAAAATGGAAGTCTTAACTGCCACCGTCTAGAATCTCCAAGAAGTAGCAATCAGCGGGCAACAGTGCCCCATCGCCTCCAGATGTAGTCGATGATCTCCCATACTAGAGATCCAACGTCCAGAACCTAGCCATCGTCACCATTCATCAAGCCAATGCTCTCCCACACGATGAGACTCTCGACTTCGTGGCTATGGGGAAGGCTGACTTGGAGGAAAACATCCCAGATCTTATTCCATCTCCTCCAACGAATCTACCCCAAGAAGCACCCAGTGGAGCCAGGAAAGTCGACGACTGGACCACTTTGAGAAGAAATTCCGTAAGTTGGAATTACACGTTGCCAAACTTGATGACCAGAAGAAGAATGACAAAAGGCTGACAGCTTATGACATGCGACTACCCTTCTCCAGAAGAATCATGGAGGAGAAAATCCTGTCTCATTTCAAGATTCCCCAATTGGAATCCTATGATGAACCATTAACCCACTCGATCATTTGGACAGTTTCAAGGCCCATATGATGATCTAGGGGGCAATTGATGCCCTTCAGTATCTTGCTTTCCCAGCTACACTTAAGAAAGCTGCCAGGATATGGTATTTGAGTCTTCGACCAGGTACCATCCATTCTTTTGAACAATTAGAAAAATTATTTGTGGCTCATTTCAGAACCAGTCGGAAGATGCTGCATAATTCAGACATCCTCTTCTTCATCCAGTAACAAAAGGGCGAAACTCTGAGGGACTACGTGGCTCGCTTCAACTCTACCATTCTGGAAATCCCAGACCTCAATGAACATATTACCATGTCCGCTATTAGGGTTGGAACTGGATCGACTCAAAGTCCATTGGGGCCGACCCAGTCCAAAATTGGACCAGGTTTCGGATCATATTTTAAAAGTTTTTGGATCGAATCCAGGCATCCCTTTGGCCCAAATTGGACTCAATTTTACAGCCCAAAGTCTAGCCCGATATGCTTAAAATTTGGTCCGAAGCTCGAACCGATTTCGGGCTGGCCCGAAGTTTATTGAGCTGGCCCAGTCCAGTTCCAGGCAATGGGCTTTGGGCCGGCCTAGTTCTAGCCTTATCTGCTATAAAGAAAGGGCCTTGATCATCCAGATTTATTTTTTCTCTAAACAAAAAGTTCTCGACTAACTACTCTAAATTACTGGGACATGCACAAAAATACATACAAGCTGAAGAACAAGTCACAAGTTGGTGCCAAGCTAAAGAGAAGCTTGCCCTAAAGAAGAAAAACCCTAAGGGCAATAAGTTACTGCTTCCCGGTATGAATGATTCTTCGATCCAGCGATGAAGTCCAAAGCCAAAGAATCCGATTGGTAAGGCTCAGGTCAGCAAATTTGATACCTACACTCCTTTTTCTTTTTCAATGGAGAAGATATTAATGAAAATTGAAAAGGAGAGCTTTCTCCAAAGATCCCGACCGATGCGAGCACCCCCAATCTCGCGAAATAAGGCTAAATACTGTCGGTTTCATAGGGACCACGGACACACCATGGAAGAGTGCATCCAGCTGAAGGATGAGATCGAAGGCTTGATCAAACATAGATACTTAGGAAAGTACGTCCACAGTTAGGATCATCCATCTGAGGTGACAGTCCCAAGATAAATCACTGACGGTGCGGAACTTTCCAATTAGCAACCCATCAACGGGATGGTCGGCATGTTACATCATCGATCACACTATGGAGACGACAACATTCCGAAGAGACCTTGGACAACCAACGTCATTAGCTTCTCTGATGATGACCTGTAAGGAGTTCAAGTACCCCACGATGATCCTGTTGTAATCTCTGCCATTATAGCCGACTACAATGTAAGAAGGATTTTGGTGGATAATGGAAGCTTGATTGAGGTCTTACTTTATGATGCTTTCCTCAAAATGAATCTGTCAAGAGATAAATTACAAAGAACCTCAGCACCCCTCACCGAATTCGGGAGAAATCCAATACGAGTGGAAGGGGAGATAACTCTTCTCGTAATTCTCGGAACTGAACCAAGGTAGAAAACACTTTTGATTACATTCAAGGATGTCCAAACATCCTCTGCATATAATACCATTTTAGGACGACCTACCTTAAACAACTTTCAAGCCATCGTCTCCACTTACCATCTATTGGTGCAATTTCCAACCAAGAACAGATTTGGAGAAATGAAAGGAGATCAACGGATAACCCGCCAGTGCTTGATGATTCAAGACTGACAACCCATCGGCAAGATGACACTAGAGTAGATGGACCCACGAGATCGAACATAAGAGATTGGAGAACCGGTCAAAAGAACCGTTCCCATACCTTTTACAAAAAATGATCCGACTAAGGTTATACAGATTGGTAGTCATCTCAACGACAACATGAAGACAAGACTGATCGACTTCTTACAGAATAATGCTGATATCTTCGTATGGTTGGCCATAGATATATTAGGGATTCCTCTCGAAGTCGTGACTCATGAACTTAAGGTTGATCCGGGGTGTCGATCGAATTGACAGAAGAAAAGAAACTTTGTTCCGAAAAGACAAGGATCATCAACGAGGAGGTAACTAAACTCCTTGATGCATGGCTTATAAGGGAGGTCCATTACCCAGATTGGCTTGCCAATATGGTAATGGTAAAAAAGGCTGATGGCAAGTGAAGAATTTGTATCGATTATATCAACCTCAGCAAAGCCTACCTGAAAGATAGCTTCCCTTTACCCAAGATTGATCAGCTTGTCGACGCCACCGTCAGACACAAGCTTTAAGCTTTATGGATACCTTCTCCGGCTACAACCAAATTCAAATAAATCCTGAAGATGAGGAGAAGATGGCTTTCGTCATAGACAGGGGGCTATATTGTTACAAGGTAATGCCCTTTGGCTTAAAAAATGTCGAAACGATATACCAGAGGCTAGTCAATAAGATCTTCGAGAGTCAGATCGGCAAGACTATGGAGGCATACATCAACGATATGATCATCAAAAGTATCCAAGCTGACGACCACATCAGGGATCTCCGAGAAGCTTTCGACATACTACGAAGACATCAGATGAAGTTGAATCCAACTGTGTATTTGGAGTCATGTCGGGAAAATTTATGGGTTTCCTTGTTACCAATTGAGGGATCAAAGCCAACTCGAAGAAAATCTGAGCTATCCTTGACATGAGACACCCTTCCAATAAGAAGGAAGTCCAACAGCTGACTGGACGGATTGCATCGTTAAGTCGATTCATCTCTCGGTCGACTGAAAGGTGCCTTCCTTTTTTCAAAGCTTTGCGACAACCAAGGGGCTTCGAGTGGTCGGACAACCGACAAGCCTTTGAAGAATTTAAAAGATATTTGGTCAATCCAACCCTACTCTCGAAACTTGAAAAAAGAAAAATCTTATATCTCTACCTCGCCCTTCGGATGAAGCTATTAGCTCGATGATGGTCAAGAAGGGATCCGACGATGTTCATAAACCCATATACTATATCAGCAAGGTACTTCACGATGCTGAGATGAGATACTCAAAAACTCAAAAATTGGTATATGCCTTGGTGATTTCGGCGAAGCGCTTGAGACCCTACTTTCAGTCTCACCCAATCATCGTGCTAACGGACCAACCATTAAGAGCTATCTTGCAATGCCCTGACACTTCAAGTAGAATGGCTAAATGGGCCATTAAATTAGGAGAATTTGATATCACATATCAACCCTGACCAGCAATGAAATCCCAAGTATTGGCTGACTTCATCATCGAATGCACTTGGAGTAGTAATAAGGAAGAAAGCTAGACACCCGTCGAGGACAATGAAGTGAACAGCAATTCCATATGGATTCTTCACATAGATGGAGCATCTAATTCTTTCGATTATGGAGCCGACCAGATTATAGCCTATCCCGATGGAGATGTCATAGAGTATGCCCTTCGTTTCTCTTTCAGGATATCAAACAATCAAGCCAAATATGAAGCCCTTCTAGCAGGACTCAGAATTGTCAGAGAGCTGGATGTTCAGAAGTTGAAGGTATTCTCAGACTCCCAACTTGTGGTAAACCAAGTCAAAGGAGACTTTGAAGCTCGAGATGTTATTATGGCCAAATATTTGGAGAAGGTTCGGGACCTGATAACTCAATTCGATTCCCTGGATATCAGTCATGTTCCCTGAACAGAGAACTCTCGGGCCAATTCATTATCCCACTTGACCATAGTGGTGCTTGATTCTCTAGGTCGGACTTATATTGAATACCTAGAAACCCCTAGCATTTTGGATGAAGGAGGAGAAGAGGTACACCACCAGATCGAACAGGAGCCAAGTTGGATGGACCCGAAAACCAAATACCTAACCGACAAAATGTTGCCCGAAGACACCACTGAAGCTAAGCGACTCCGATGGACGGCCTCTCAGTATGTCATCCTGGAAGGATCTCTATACAAGAGGTCCTTCATACAACCTTTACTGAAATGCCTAGCTCCTTCGGAGGCTAATAACGCCTTGAGAGAGGTCCATGAAGGCATATATGATGATCATCTGGAGGGTAGATCTCTGGCCTACAAAATCATATGCCAGGGATACTACTGGCCGACCATCCAGAAGGATGTAGTTGACTTCATGTGAAGATGCGACCAATGTCAAAGGTACGCTAATATCCAAAGGCATCCAGCCAGTCAGCTGACTCAACTAATCGCTCCTTCGCCATTTACTTAATGGGGGATGGATATCCTTGGTCCCTTTTCTCCGACCTCCAAGCAACGGAAGTTCATGATTTTAGCTATCGACTCTTCACCAAATGGGTTGAAGCCAGATCCTTGGCTTAAATCATCGAAGGAAAAGTAAAAAACTTTGTCAGAAATTTCATAATCTTCCGATTCGAAATTTCTTATGCCATCATCAGCGACAATGAAAGGCAATTTGATAACCAAAAATTCAATGACTTCTGTGTACAATATCATATTCTCTATAAGTTGACTTCCATTGGACACCCTCAAGCCAACGGTGAGGCTGAGATAACCAACTAAACAATTCTCCATGGCTTAAAATCTTGGCTAAATGAAGTGAAAGTACTCTGGGCCGAGGAGCTCAACTCAGTTCTCTGAGCATATCGAACAACTCCCCAACTACAACAGGAGAATCAACTTAACTTACGAGAGTGAAGCCATAATACTGGTGGAAATTATTCTCTGATCTAGAAGGACTATCACTTTGGAGAGCCAGATAATTCAAATTAAAAAAAAGGCGACCTAGATCTACTTGAAGGCACGAGACTTTAGGCACAGGTAAGAATGGCGGTATGCCGATAAAGAATCGTCCAATACTACAACTCACAAGTCAAAGCCAGAATGTTCCAACTTGAAAATCTAGTACTATGAAAGGTAGAGGTATCTCGACCCACGGAATAAGACAAACTTGTCCCTAATTGAGAAGGCCCTTTACCGGATCACTGAAGTGATACGACCTGGAACCTACCGGATTGAAAGCCTAGATGGCTATCGGATAGCCTGACCCTAGAATATAGAGAACCTATGCAAGTACTATCAATAAAGTGATTTCTTCTTCCTCTTTACATTTGCTGTCATGATCACAACTTGACAAACAAAGAGTAGGCCCAATCAGCCAACGCAATCAATATATCCGATAGATAAAGAGTAGGCCTAACCAGTCGACTCAATCAGTATATCCGATAATTAAAGGTTGGCCTAATCCGCCAGCTCACATTCGACGAACAGAGTTGGTCTAACCCGCCATCTCATCGGTATATTTGAAAAAAGCTAGTCTGACTAGCTAGGCCATAGTGCTCCACGAAGAGAACATTAACATCCCTTAAGGTAATTCTTACACCACAAAACCATCGTTCCGATGGCACTATACTTAGCAAAAATTATTCTAAGATTTACTACTGAGTATGAGAAAAGCCGACAAGTCCATACTTAGAAAATTTTTGGGATACATTCATTGGAGAACACAATTATGCACGACAAAAAGGATTTCATGCATGTAAGAAGAGTTGTTACATACTCCAAAAAGAAGTTTGCCTTTTACATGAAAAACAAAATAAAAGAAGCACACTAATCTTTTTCGGCCCGGTCAGAAGCTGGAGCAGGAATAACTACATCTTGGATGAGAATGTTTTCAGCTTGTTCATTTACCCCATCCTCCTTGTCGGCTTCATCCAGAGTGACCTTGGAGACATCGAAGTCAGGATATAGCTTCTGTACTTTCTTCAAGCAATTCTTAAAGCCTATATTGTAGCTTTATACTCCAGACTCATTCATTTCGTCTTCAAAATTGGCAGATTTTTTATACTCTTCTACAGCTTGAAGAGATTGCTATTTGGCCTCTTTTGCCTTCTAATCAGCTAACTCTGCCCTTTATTCGGCCAATTCGGCCCTTTTTTCCATCTGACCTTCTGTGCCAAGGCTTTGTCGAATTTTTGGAGTCCTTTAATTAGCAACTCCACTGAGCACAACTTTTTCTTCTTCTTTGTTAATTTAATCTCCAGATCAGCAATCTTCTTTTGGGCCATCTTCAATCCTTTCTCCAGGAAAAGGCTAGTGGTAGTAGTCTCTTCCACCTCCCTATCCGCTTTCATCGACTCCAATTGATCGTGGAGACCTTTACTCAAGTCGGTGAATCCTTTGACACTCTCCTCTATCAAAGACATTTCATGGATGAACTGCTAATAAAAAGAACAAACAAAGTTAACGGAGATACCATGATTCATAAGAGAAGGCATGGAAAGGAAGTCCCACATACCCTGAGAGTGTTCGGGTAAATATTAGTGAAAATATCCTCCAGACGGTGACTCTTCATAACCTCCCAATCCCGAGGAAGGATGGTGGCCTTCAGCATCAGTCTAGCCAAATTAGGGTTTTCAAACCCCGTATCGTTGATGAAAATAGAAAAATCAATGAAGTCTTTGTCTGTTTGCTCTTCAGGTCTCGCCTGCGGCTCGAGGGCCGATTCGGTTGCTGGGCTTTACCCTTGTCCCGACGATTTGACACAGATGAAGGTTCAACCTCTGGAGGTGCGGTTGGCAACTCCGTCGGCTGTTCGACGGGAACCACCCTCAGAATACATTCCGACAAAGGAACATCGTCGTCATCGGATGCTGATTGAATTACTATTGGTGTGCTTCCCCTGATCGGAGCTTCTGGGGAAGTGCCCGAAGGAGCCACTGTGTCTGCACGAGCCTTCTTCTGAACCTCCTGCTCGCTTGAGAAAACCACTGCCACCCTTTTCTTGATGGCTTGTCGGAGTTTACGGGCATACGGCTTCATTTTTTTATCTGCAATAAGGAGAACAACTGAAAGGATCAGTCAAGGATGGAAAGAAAATATGAAAAAAAAATAAATGACACAACCGACAGGACATACCTAAGGAAGGAGAAATACTGATTTAAGCAGAGAAAAGGCCCTCCTCGCTAGTTCCTTCATTGAAGGGACCTCAACCTTGGAAAGTGTGTTAAAATCCTCCTTATCGGCCAAGATGACCTTCTTCCCGTCGTTGGGTGTTAGACAGGCTTCTTTCCATTCGGTGTTAAACCCCCAAGGTTGTCCTGACAGAAGGAAAAAAAAACATGGCTTCCATCCATGAATGGCGAATGGAAGCCCGGTTATGAACTTATGATCAGGGGAGGGCTGATGTCCCACTACCCTCTGCCATGAAAATCCTTTTTCAGGATGAAGAAGGAACTGAATAAAGATGTCCTAGGTATTATACCCAAGTCATGACAAAGGATAAGAAAGGTGCAAATTATCCAAATACTATTCGGAGTCCACTGCACCGGAACTATGTGATAAAGATTGAAAAGTCGAATAAAAAAGGGATGAGGAGGAAAACGAAGACCAGCCTTCAGCTATTCTTCGTATACAGCTATGGATCCGGGAGGAGGTCGATTTACCCTCTCTTTGGAGTGAGGGACAAAAGCAGGTAAATCCTGCGAAATCTTATAATAATTCTGTAGGGAGGCCAACCTAGACTCATTTATGACACTTTTAATGAGTCCAGGCTTAACTCTTCCCTATGATGGGGGCCTTTCACCTTGGGAGGGTTCTGGGCACCAAAGGACTCGTCTCCGGCCCTACCGATGGAAGACTTACCAGTGGATGGAACCTCTAAAGACCTAACCATCTTTATGAGAAAGGAATAGGGAATGATCTGGGAAAAATGGAGGAACTTAAAGAAGAGGAAAATCGGGATGGAGACTTTCCAAGGGATGAAGATAGAAATGGTAGAAAAGATTTGACCTTCAGAGACGAAGGTTTCTTATAAAAGAAACCCCGATGGCCCTGATCTCTTCCTCGAGCCATGAGAGGCATCTCTAATCATGCCATGTATACAGATTCCAAGCAATTGAAGCGGATACGATAGTATTGATCCATGAGAAATTGGCCGATGGAGATGAAAAGACGACGACGGATATGATTTTGAATTCATGCACCTTTAATGGTCCTGATCGATGCGACCTCAAGATTCGAGTAATAAATTCCTCACCAACGAGAATTCGATACCTGGTAGGGGCGTTACATCCCTGAAATGGCGAATCAAGGCTACCAGCCAAAGTCGAGATACGTCATCATTAAAGAATATTTCCTTTCTCTTTCCTCATTAAAAGATATTTTCTCTCATTTAAAAAAAAAATCATCATTAATTCCTACCATTCAAGGTAATAAAAATTTCTTGAACTTGGGAGTTGGGGGGCAAATATTAGGACAAGTCAAACAACCTGACTCATAAAAGGCCAAACTAAAGCCCAAATGAGGAAAGGCCAAATAGGCCCAAGAGTTGAAGGAAAGGAAAATGGCTGACCAACACATAAAGGCCGACCAGCTCATTAATGTCGACCAATACATAAAGGCCGATCAGCTTATAAAAACTGACCAGCACACAAATGCCGACCAGCATATAATGACCGACACAGCATGAGAGGAGTAAAGACGACAAGAAATGAGATAGTTTTTCTATCAGAATAACCAACTATTGTTATTACAAGCACGGGTTAGTTTCTAACAAAATTAACCACCCGAGGCCCATCCAACTAAATTTTGTTAAGGCCCATGCCTATAAATACCAGTAAATGGGAACTTCCGGAGGTAAGTAAGATCGACTGGCTGAAGCATTTTCTCTTTTTTTTTGTCTATCTTTTTTGAGATTCTTTATCTATTTACTCGAACCATTGCTGACTTAAGCATCGGAGTGTTTTCCACCGAAAATCCTCCGATGAGTGGGTTTGTTTTGCAGGATCATGAGGAACCTGGCTCAACAAACCAAGAAGGTGCTCCACGGTGCTCAAGGGTCAATTTGGTTCGGCCATAACATGTGGTATGTATTTTAAGTGAGTTAGAGCTAGGATTTTCAATGGTTCCCACGCCTAGAGGTTGGAGGCATCAACAGGTCGAATTCGGCCTACCCAAGTTTATTGCATGTTTTGTTGATCCCTTGAATGATTTTGATGATAACAAAATATTGGAGCATGCATTTGTTTTACTAATAACTCTCCAAGTGCTTTACAAGTTTTTGTAGGATGATTTCATTGCTCAATTATTACTACAATCTGAGTTTGGTCATGAGTTGTGTTGTAAGTATGTCATGTAAAGAAGAGCCCAAAGAAAAGGTAAAGTAAAAATCATGGAAATGGGTTACTTTTGAGTATTTTTCAAACTTAAAATTTCTTAGAAATTATTGTTAGAAGAGTTGGAGAGTCTCTTAAATATTTGAAGTTTTGCTGGATGATTTATGGAGAAGAACTGAGGATTCAATATAAAACTCATTCGAGCTGACTCGAGTAAAGCGAGCCGACTCTTGTTCATAGCACGCATGAAGGTTTCTGGCACGCAGATATCCGAGCAACTCAGAGGAACCCGAGCCGACTCGTCCAGAGTACCATTTCCTGAATCAGACAGGCGAGCCGACCTGAAGGAAGTCCAAGCTGACTCTATCATTCCACTAGACACCCGAGTCGACTCTTCAGAAGTTCAAGCCGATTCCTCCAGAGTCCAGAAAGAACAGTTCTGAGAGAACAGCCAGACAAGTCGACTCAAATGAGAAGAGCCGACTCTTCTAAAGTGCAGTTTTGAAGACCTATGAATCCGAGCCAACTTAAAGGTCGATTCCAGGCAGGTAACGACTAGTTCCAGAACACCATTTTTGAATTTGAAAAGTACTCTAATGATCAAATATCACATGCCAACGGTCTACAACGACTAAAATCATCTGAGAAGAGTACAAAACTCTATAAATGAGGGATTGATATAACTTTTGAATGGTTAATGCTTAGTTGAACATTTATTAAGCTTGTGAGCAAGAGAGCACCAAAGAGAGCATTCAAGTCAGTCTTCAAGTCTTCACCAACTCCCATATGAAGCTTGAAGCATATATTGAAGAAGTTGAAGAAGCCATTGAAGTGCATTGAAGTACAATTAAGAGGGCTTCTCTCGAGCTACATCGGCAACCATCAGACAACATCTGTTTATCATTTTGTTGCTTGTTCTTTTCAATTCTTTTTCTGAATTATTGGGTTATTGGTGAGCCCGGTTTAAAAATCAAATAGGTTGTTGGTTAGCCTGTGTAAAACCAAGTATTGGTTTCTTGGTGATCCTGCTAAAACCAAGTGTTGGGTTTCTTTGGAGAGTCTGGTTTAAAAACCAAAGGGTGTTGGGTTTGGATTGTGATCCCGGTAAAACAATCATACTGTATTCTTATTAGAATATAGTAGAAATTCCAAGTGATATCTTGGGTAGTGGATGTAGGAGCTGTGATGCTCCGAACCACTATAAACTTGCTATGTTTGCATTGTAATTTTTCTACTTGCTTCTGCTTCTGCTTTAATTATCTAAATCACAGCACCTAACACTTCAAAGAAGTTTTCAAAGAGCACATATCTGTTAAATTTTTCAAATTTTTAATTCACCCCCCTCTTGGAAAAGCCACCTGGGCAACATGTTTGTTAGAAATGTTCAAATTCAAATAGAAACTACATTAAAACTCCAAATATTGGACTAAAAAGGTTGGGTTTCGGGTAGAAATTTGATGCACCATTGGTTAGAGGGAGTTGGGCTCTAGAATAGGAATTGGAATAAGTGATTTCCATTCCAATAGTTTGGTTAGAAGGAATTTTATTTTTATTCCTATTCCATTTCTAAAAAGAAATAAGATTGCTTCAATTTCTCAAAATCTAACCGCAGCTCTTCTTTATATTTGGTTGCAATATAAATTGGAATCAGAATCAAAATTGAAATGGGAATCGGAATGGCCATGTTCCCCGATGCATTGGATTAATTGGAATCGGATTTGAATGCTAAGAGGGAGTCGAGATTGAGTTTTAGAGGGTTGGGATGTTTTCATTCTTCTTTAAAATCAGAATTGGAATTGAAATCCTCCCAACCAAATGGCTATAATGTGAGTGCTCATTTCCATTTCGATTCCATAGCCTAACTCCCTCTAACTAGATATGTCTTAATATTAATCCAATTATGATTCCAATCATGAACCAAACACATCAAAAAAATATGGTCATTCTGGTTCTAGCTTCAATTGTGAACCACCCGAGATTTTTAGCGAGTTACTTTGCTACATTCTTGAACTATTTGTAAAATCATTTACACCTTATTAACTATATAACATATAAAAATGCCAAAAATATATATTAAAAAAAATCAAAACATGGTATCTATTCAACTATTAAGAATAATATGAAGAGTGAAACTATTTAAAAAATCCTACAGTGATCAAGCTTATTGTAAGAAAATAATAAACTCAAATGACATTTAGAAAATTGATATAACAAAATAGGTAATGGTTTCACTTTACTCTATTTGATTTTTTTTTTTTATGATTGAAAGGAGAATTGATAGATGCACATATAAACATCTCTCTCTTTGTATGTGCATATATGAGTGTGTATATATAAAGAGAGAGATGTGAACTTTGCTACATTCGAATATATTTTGAACCAAATTTAATCAAGTCCCTCACCATAGATCTCCATGCAGCAAAAATAAAAAAGTTAATAGTGTATTAATAGTATAAAATAAATACAAACATAAATAAACAAAAATGCTCTCAAATAAATAAAAACTTTTTAGAATAAATATAAACTTTTTCACTCATAGTAATGGAGTATTAATGGTTGCTAGTCGTTATTGAAACCATTAGTGATGGGGTAGTCTACTTTTTTAGAATAAATACAAATGCTCCAAAATATGCATAAATCTTTTTAAAATAAACAACAATACTTCGACTATTTGAGTTTATTCCAAAAAAATTTATGTTTATATTAAAATATTTTTGTTTATTTATGTTTGTGTTTATTCCACATCATTAATATACCATTAACTTTTTATTTTTTCTGTGTAGAGATCTGTATAAATTAGATGGTGGGGGACTTGACCGGATTTGGCTCTAAATCCATTTGAATGTGGCCAAGTCTACCTATATATATATATATATATATATATATATATATATATATATATGCACACACACATACATATATACATATATGCATACATACACATATATATGTATTTATGTATTATGAGTATTATATACATATATCTGTACACTTGCAGACAATTTAGGTGTAAATCTCACACCAATCTTGTAAGACTTTGAGTCCAATTTTGGAGCCTAACCTAATCTTCATGGATTATTTGGATTTTTTTCACAATTAAACCATATGTTTCATGTCAATTTTGGGCAAAGTTAGTGAGTTATTTGTCTCTAAACTCTTCATGACACCCCTACCTATAAGAGAGGACGGCCACATGACCAGCTAGCAAAATTATGTGCGAGCTCTAGCACAAGTACTATAGTTGGTCTCATAATTTTGCATGGACAGATAATCAACAAATGAGGCTATTGAAAAGAGTTAAAGATCATAAACTTTTTTGTTACCGTTGTTTTGCTCCCAAACGCCCGCAGCCACAATCAACAAAAGTCTTCCACGTCCATTTTGATCCACGCGCAGGAGAGCGCTTCCACTAGCCCAGCCCATAATGCACGCGTGCGAACGCGCGTGGGCTCGGCCCAGCGCATTGTGGCAGTCGCGCGGAGCGTTTCCGCGCGCGTTTCGCACGGCGCATAGTTTCTCCCCTTCGGTCCATAGCATGGCAAGTTCTCGACCGTTCGATCGCGCGATCGGATGGCCACGATTTGATCTGGCATTGAGGCAGTGTTTTGCATGGATTGTGACTCGATTTGAACCGTTGATTTTTTATCTGATGGCCTGGGATATTTTTGGAAGGCATTGGACTTATTTTAGGTCTCTTTTGACACAGTTTTCTATGGTTTTTAAAATCATAGAGACGCCCTGCGACACTAGACGCTGAAAGATTTTTCTGAGATGCAATAGAGAGCTGCAGAAGGTCCAGAAAAATATTGAAGACGATCCAGAGAGCAAATAAAATAGCAGAGAATCCATGACAGGATTTCGCAAGGCTAAAGGCCTGGTATTCTATGATCTCTCCTATTTTCTTATTCCCTTTCGATTTGTTTGCCTCTTTGTAATTAATCTGTAATTATTATTGGGATATTTGTATTTCTTTTGTGCCCAATTCTGGAGGCAGATTATAGTGGATTGCTCCTTCCTCTCTGTGGATGTAGGCAAATTTGTCGAACCACGTTAAATCTCGTCTTTCCTTCTGATTTGATATTTACTTGTATGATTGGTAAATTGCTAAAGTGAGTAAACAGGAATTAATTGAAAGCCTAAACCGGTTCAATCCACTATGCACATCCCAACAATTGGTATCAAAGTACTGGGATGGCTTCTGATGAGCAACCAAGTTCTTCTATGGCTCCTGAGGCAATTATTTTTCATTCTACTACCTCTAGGCATGAGGTGGTGATATTTGATGGCACAGGTGATTTTGCACTATGGAAGGTGAGAATGAAATATCTGCTGGTCAAGGAGGGCGTGTCAATAGCCCTCAAAAGTATGGATGCAATTCCAGGTAATACAGAGACTGCAAAAGAGGAGATGAATGAGAGAGCACTTGGGACTCTATTTTCGGGATTGAGTGATAAAGTTCTCCGCAATGTGGTGGATCTTGTTACAGCTAAAAGTGTATGGAAAAAATTAGACATTTTGTATATGCCAAAATCTATTACAAATAGGCTATATTTGAGGGGCAAGCTACACACATTCCGTATGATGGAAGGGACCTCACTCAATGATCACTTGGATGATTATAATAAGCTCCTGCTTGATTTGGCGAATATTGGTGTTAATGTTGATGAGGAAGACAATGCTTTGATCCTATTTATTCTTTGCCTAAGTCCTATGAAAATATTACTACTACCATGCTCTATGGAAGAGAGACTATAAGTCTCGATGAGGTTGAAGCCACTTTATTATCCAATGAGCTCAGGTTGAAAGTACAGTTGGAGCATCAGGCTCCAAATCCGACACAAGGACTTACTATCAGAGGTAGAGATGAGCAAAGAACATGTGGACAAGGTAGAAACAAGTCTAAGACAAGATCAAAGTCTAGGTCTAAAAGACCCGGAGTTTTCCATTACTGCAAAAAGCCAGGCCACTGGAAAAATGAATGTAGACTTCTGTAGTCCAAGAAAGAGAAGGAATAGAAAGAAAAAGGAACAATCTCAGATTCGGTATCAGTTGCAGTTACTTCAGCAGATCACAGCAGTATTGCAGATAATGCAATATTTACAGCTGCATGCAGTGTCAGTCAAGTTGATACTTGGATCGTAGACTCTGGAGCATCTTTCCACTAACACCCCATAAAGAATGGTTCACTTCTTTTAGATCCTATGATGGAGGCTCTTTTTTTCTTGGGGATGACGCCATCTGTAAAGTGGAAGAAATTGGTACAGTTCAGATCAAATCTCATGCAAATATTGTGGTGACTTTGGATGATGTCAGATATGTTCCCCAATTGAAAAAAAATCTTCTCTCGGTAAATGCTCTTGATATTGCAATTTTTGAGGACAGAAGGGGTAGAGGATCTATTACAATTAGTAAAGGTGCATTGACTTTGTTAAAAGCTAAATTGAGTGGCACTCTTTATTATTTGGATGGCACTACAGTGGTTGGTGAGGCTTCTTCAGCGCATTCCTCTATTGTTCAATTGACATAGTTATGGCATCAAAGATTGTGCCATATATCAGATAAAGGTTTACAGGAGCTAAGCAGACATGGTCTGCTAGGAGGTCAGAAAGTTGATGCACTTGGATTCTGTGAGCATTGCATATTTGAAAAACAACACAGAGTTGGCTTTACTTTAGGCGTGCACAGGATAGCAGGTATATTGGATTACATTCATTCTGACCTATGAGGACCTGCCCTAGTTACATCCAAGGATTGATCTAGATATTTGCTCACTTTGATTGATGACTACTCCCGCAAAGTCTGGATTTATACTATCAAAAATAAAAGTGATGTGTTTCACACTTTTAAAGGGTGGAAGGCTATGGTCGAGAGGCAAACTGAGAGGAAAGTGAAAACCTTCCAGACTGACAATAGATTGGAATTTTGTTCTACAGAGTTTAATGACTTTTACAAGTCAGAGGGCATTATCAAGTATAGGACCACTGTGTATACTCCTCAGCAAAATGGTATGGCGGAACGCATGAATCGCACACTACTAGAAAGAATCAGATCTATGCTATCAAGTTCTGGATTGAGTAGAGATTTCTGGGTAGAGGCTGCACATACAGCCTGCTTTATTATAAATCGATCTCCAGTATCTGCATTGAATATGAAGACTCCGGAAGAGATGTGGACAGGTAGACCTGCATACTATTCAGTTCTTAGAGTATTTGGGTGTTCAGCATATGCACATGTCAAAGATGGAAAGCTGAATCCCAGGGCTAAGAAATGCATATTTCTTGTATATGCATATGGGATGAAGTGCTACAGATTATGGTGCACAGAGCCCGGATCCCAAGGTTTTCTAGTCAGCAGAGATGTGACTTTTGATGAGTCAGCAACTCCTTCACGGTAGCTACAGCCAAGTTCTTCACTAGGAGATCAGGTTCAGGATCAACAGGATATGACTGTTGTTGATATTAATCAGACTGTTAGATCACAGAAGTTGCAGCCTACAGGTGATATTCAGAATGAACAGCATCAGTAGACAGATCTAGAGTTATAGACTCAGGAGGAGGTTATTGTACGTGGTCAAGTTCAAGATGATAGTATTGCCACTCGAAGAACCAGGCGACATATCAGAGTACCTCAAAGGTATGGTTTTGAGGATTCTACTTGTGCTGAGTTAGTATATTATGCTCTAAATATTGCAGACACTATAGGTGATGAGCTGACCACATTTCAAGAAGTAATTGGTAGTTCACAGGCTGAGCAATGGACCATGGCTATGGTAGAAGAGCTTCGGTCTTTAGAAAAGAATCAGACTTGGAAATTAGTCAGATTACCTAAGAACAAGAAGAAAATTGGCTGCAAATGGATCTTCAAGAAGAAGGAAGGAGCTACTCCTCAGGATTTGAAATATAAGGCAAGGTTGGTGACTAAGGGTTACAGTCAAAGAGAGGGTATTGATTATAAGGAGGTATTTTCTCCTGTGATTAAATACTTTTCTATTCGTGTGTTCCTTGCTTTAGTTGCTTCTCAGAATTTGGAGTTAGAATAGCTAGATGTCAAGACAGCTTTTCTACATGATGATTTGGAGGAGCAGATTTATATACAACAGCCACCTGGTTTTGAGGCTCCAGATAAAGAAGATCATGTATGCTTGCTCAAAAGGTCTTTGTATGGTTTGAAGCAGTCTCCAAGATAATGATACCTCAAATTTGATAGGTTTATGATCGACCATGACTTCAAAAGATCTCCTTATAATAGTTGCGTGTATCATCAACAGTTTTCAAACGGGTCCTTTTGTTACTTATTATTATATATGGATGACATGATGATTGCAGCCAGGGATATGTCAGTCATTCAGAAGCTAAAAACTGAGCTTAGTATTGCATTTGAGATAAAGGACCCTGGACCGGCAAAGAAGATACTTGGGATGGAGATCATTCATGACAGGCAATTATGTAGACTATTTGTTACTCAGCATGATTATATTGAGAAAGTCTTAGACATATATGGTATGTCTATAGCTAAGCCAGTCACTACTCCTTTTGCCAGTCATTTTCGGTTATCTGCCAGGGATTCTCCTCAGACTGAGGATGAGGAGAAGTATATGTCTAAAGTACCTTATGCGAGTGCAGTTGGCAGTATCATGTATGCAACGGTCTTCACTCGTCCTGATATTTCACAGGCAGTTAGTGTAGTGAGCAGATATATGGACAAGCCTGGAAAAGCTCACTGGTCAGCTGTGAAATGGATTCTTAGATACTTGAAAGGCATTTCTGATTTGGGATTGATATTCTCTGGACAAAGTGGTTGCACTGTTACAGGATTTTGTGATTCAGATTATGCTTGTGACTTGGATAGGAGGAGGTCATTGACCGGATATGTATTTACTCTCTCTGGTTGTGCAATTAGTTGGAAGGCTACTTTGCAATTTACAGTTGCTTTGTCTACTACAGAGGCAGAGTATATGGCATTAACAGATGCAGCAAATGAAGCTATCTGGCTAAGAGGGTTAGTACAAGATTTGGGTTTCAAGTAGAATTGTTTGGTTATTCACTATGACAGTCAGAGTGCTTTACATCTTGCTAAAGATCAGATGTATCATGAACGCACTAAGCAGTGGATATCAGGTATCACTTTATCAGAGATTTGGTAGAGGATGGTGATATTCAACTTCAGAAAATTAGCACTGCTTTTAATCCGGATGATATGCTCACTAAACCAATTCCAGTGGTCAAGTTCAGGACATTCCTGAACTTGATTGGTTTGAGCACTTGGTGATGCCCCTTCGGGGCTTGTAATGAGGAGGCTTTACAATCCATATTTGATAGAGGCATTTTTTTTTTGGTCACAAGGAGGAGGATTGTTACCGTTGTTTTGCTCCCAAACGCCCGCAGCCACAACCGACAAAAGTCTTCCGCGTCCCTTTTGATCATGCACAGGAGAGCGCTTCCGCTAGCCCAGCCCAAGACGCATGCGCGCGAACGTGAGTGGGCTCGGCCCAGCACGTTGCGGCAGTCTCACGGAGAGTTTTCCCGTGCATTTCACGCGGCGCACAGTTTCTCCCCTTCGGTCCATAGCATGGCGAGTTCTCGGCCATCCAATCGCGCGATCGGATGGCCATGATTTGATCTGGCATTGAGGCAGTGTTTTGCACAGATTGTGGCTCGATTTGAGCCATTGATTTTTTATCTGATGGCTTGGGATATTTTTGGAATGCATTGGACTTATTTTAGGTCTCTTTTGACACAGTTTTCGATAATTTTTAAAACCATAGAAATGCCCTGCGACACTAGACGCCGAAAGATTTTTCTGAGATGCAACAGAGAGCTGCAGAAGGTCCAGAAAAATATTGAAGACGATCCAGATAGCAAATAAAATAACAGAAAATCCACGATAGGATTTGGCGAGGCTAGAGGCCTGGTATTCTGTGATCTCTCATGTTTTCTTCTTTCCTTTCGATTTGTTTGCCTCTTTGTGATTAATCTATAATTGTTATTGGGATATTTGTATTTTTTTTGTGCCCAATTCTTGGAGCTAATTATAGTGGATTGCTCCTTCCTCTGTGTGGATGTAGGAAAATTTGCCGAACCATGTTAAATCCCGTCTTTCCTTCTGATTTGATATCTACCTATGTGATTGGTAAATTGCTAAAGTGAGTAAACATGAATTAATTGAAAGCCTAAACTGATTCAATCCACTGTGCGCATCCCAACATTTTTTAAATTAATCTTTTTTAGTATTTAAGATAAATTATTCATAAGGGAGGAGAGATTAAAGTGAATATTATCTATAGAATTAAAGTCAGTGGATAAAATAGAGCAGTATTGCTGGGATATTGAGTGTTCATAGGATGCTTGCCCAGTTGGGAAGAAATTTTTATGAAAAAGACTATGACTAACAATGCTTTACAGAGAAGAATGATGACAACTAATTTATTAATTATATAATAATAAATGTTGAGAATATCATCTAATATTCAAGTAACTAAGGATTTATTGCATATTTTTTTTACATTCAAGGAGAATAGCTTGGTCAAACACTCTTGGTCATTGGTTTGACTAGATTTGTATTTAAATGTAAAAATAAAAATTATTTAAAATAAAATATGATATAAAAATATTGATATTTTTTAATTTAAATATTAATTATTTAAATACTATCAATACTCTTTGATATAGTATAAATTAAAATAATCATAAGTTACATATTTTTTTAGAGAGCTTGTATAAAAAAATTATACAAATTGTAGTAATACATAAAAGTTATTAATATTTTTAAATATTTTAGCAATAAAGTTTTGAAAATGTCATAAAGAATAAAGAATAATTTTGAAAATGTCAAAACCTACGACATCCTAGTTCAAATGCTACGACACCCAAGCACAAATACTACGACACCCTGTCAAGAAACATAACATTCCTTTATATCATCATCTCAACAATGAAGAATTACAGAATACAGTTTGAAAGAATTACATAAAACTACATGTAATAAGACAATAATATTCAAAACAATACTGGTTGAATGAATTATAGAATTTTTAAAATATAAATCTCAAGTGAGTTACAAATTTGTGTAACATATTACAGAAGTGAATGAATCGAAAAGAAAGAGTACATAACAAATAATTTACTTTTACAGGCTAATTTTTAATAGCAATTTCAATCTTTTGATTCAGACTCTCTCTCAAAATTCTTGCTGCTAACTAGCGGCGGTATACGCTGATATCTTTTTCTATGAAATCCCAAATATTAGGCCTATCCCTGCGAGTAATAAAATTCATATGTTTCAAGTAAAACAAATTGCAATCCAATGATCCTGCAGCTTAGGAAGGGCATTCACTAATCTCTCGCATGGACCATTTGGATACCTCAGTATTGTCACAAAATATATGGAATATTGGACCTAGTATCTTGTGCCACTTCCTTGCATTTGCCTTGTACTTGAAATTGCATTTTATTGAATTCAGATGCATCAAAATCTTTTATTGCATGTCAACCGCTACCATGTGCTAGTGGGAATTGTTCGAGTTTATGATAGTGAAAAAAAATCAAAATTCCTTCTTTACATCACTGACTCCATCAAAAATTATATTCCTGGTTGTTCCAAGAAGTTTAAGATACGATGATGCTGATATTAGGCCCATGCCAAAGGTCATTACAGGTGCAACTATACTCTTATGATATCTTTCTGCATTCTTAGTCTAGTTCTTTGTAATGAACTCCTGTCCGGCATCAATTATCTGTCAATACAATATAAACTGATTAATTATAAGTAACTTGATTTCATAAAATTCTAAAAATAAATATAATAATTATTAGAAAATATATCATAACATACATAAAGATTAAGAACAAAATGATGTAATACTCCATTACTTACATCATCAACTATCATGTCATTGTTTATCAGATCAAAAAGATTTTTCATAGTGATAGTGCCTCCGAATTTATTGTTGTAGATGACATCTCTGAAATTAATAAACATGAAGGATATTATATATTCTTGACTATAAATTAGCATATATATTAGAAAAAATAAATATAACTTACGAGTTCATCTTTTCTTTCAAAAATATGTTGATCAAATTTTCATCATCTTCAATTTGAAGATTCAAATTTGATTCCTCGGGCTGAGATGTGCCCACTATCTTTATCTTTTTTTTTGATGGGCTTGTTTCGAAAGCAGAATCAGCTATGATGTAGGAGGCATTCCATAGCCTAGGTTCTTTTTTTACCCTCTTGATAAGTGAAGGAATCTGGATTTTTTCTTTTTCCCCCTCAGCTTCCTCACTTACAAGGGTATCCTTCAATTTTTCATCAAAAATCTCTTCCACCTCAACCTCAGTATCTTCTCCCTCCGCCTCTTTCTATCCTTCTTTATTGGCATTGGTACCTTTATTTACTAATGAACTAAGAAGAGTTTCAACTACCACAAGCCTCTTCTTTATCTCTTCAACTTCAGCCTTCACCTGTGACAGCTTGCACTGTTTTTTTCTTTATTCGGAGGATGTTGCTGTTACTGTTTCTTCAGTGATAAGCCATTGTTTCATTATCGTAGGCTCAATAGCTCCCTCCACCTGCAAGCCAAGAACAATAACAAAATAATCATATATTAATCATAATGATATATTGTTTATTAATATTATAATAAAAAAAATATTTTTATTTACCAACTCATGAGGCTTCAAGTTTGTAAGCTCAACAATCTTTGTCTTCACCCGGCTGTCATACCATTTTAACAGCCTGGGCAATTTATTTGGATATGCTGGGGCTCTCAAAGTACTATGCTCAAGGAATCAAACATGTTTATAATAATCATGTATGTTAAAAATATGGAAGATTTAAAATAAAGCAATTATACTTTTGATGCATATTAATAATACTTACCAACAGAGCAGCTGTACATCCATATAGGGTTGGCTACCTCCTAATCTTATCACTTCTCTTGGTTAGGACTGGCTTGTCAGATCTCAAGCAAAAAGTAACATCTGGGAGAGACATAAGAGTCAACTCCCTTATTGTGGAAGCCCGATCTATTTGACCCAGTTGGGATAAATCATCCAAGTAATGGATGATAAATCTTAGGCAAGATTGATTTTACTTTGGACACAAGAATGTTGCGAACATATATGCAATCCATAATCTCATAGTGTCCTCGACATCCTCTTGTAAATTTGATGAATGAAGTTGGGCAATTAACTTCTCCAGCACCTTATTTTGCAGATTTAATTCTCTTCCAAATCATTTGAATAACCGACCCTTCTTAACTTGATCTTCTATTTCCATCTTCTTTCCGTGGCATGGAAAACCAAAAATCAGGACCATGTCTTCGACGCTGAATATAAGTTCCTTGCTATAAAAAATAAACTTGTCTCCTCTCTTGTAACATCTAATAATTTCAGCTAGTAGACGCCCGTCGACAACAAACGGTTGCATGTCTACGAATGCATTGAAAAGAGTCTTTTGAATTATTTTTAAATGATAACCGGAGAAACCCATCTTCAAAACTTATTCAGCATACACTGCTCGCTTGCAATGATTTTTAAACAATTATGAAGCCTTTAATCTAGGTAGCCGAACTACTGCAAGATCACCTGAAACATAAGTAAAATATAAATATAAGTTAAGCAATAAATTCTAAATAAAAGTTTTTATGACACTCTATGAGTCATAAAATAAGCCACGGTTGCCATGTATTAGAAGTAGAGGAGTTAAAAACTTCTTTTTCATAATTTTTGCATGGGTGTCGTAGGTTTTGAACTAGGATGTCATAGATTTTGAACTATGATGTCGTAATACTGTTTTGGCCATTTTGATTAATGTTACAGCATCCGTGATAATTTTATGACACCCTGGGAGTCATAAAACAAGCCACGGTTGCCATGTATTAGAGGTAGAGGGGTTAAAAACTTCTTTTTCATAATTTCTACAAGGATATCGTAGGTTTTGAACTAGGGTGTCATAGGTTTTGAACTAGGATGTTGTAATACTATTTTGGCCATTTTGATTAATGTTACAGCATCCGTGGTAATTTTATGACACCTTGGAAATCATAAAACAAGCCACGATTGCCATGTATTAGAAATAGAGGGATTAAAAACTTCTTTTTCATAATTTCTGCATGGATATCGTAGGTTTTAAACTAAGATATTGTAGGTTTTGAACTAGGATGTTGTAATACTGTTTTGGCCATTTTGATTAATGTTACAGCATCCATGGCAATTTTATGATATCCTGGGAATTATAAAATAAGCCATAGTTGCCATGTATTAGAGGTAGAGGGGTTAAAAACTTCTTTTTCATAATTTCTGCATGGGTATCGTACGTTTTGAACTAGGATGTCATAGGCTTTGAACTAGGATGTCGTAATACTGTTTTGACCAGTTTGATTGATGTTACAGCATCCGTGACAATTTTATGACATCCTGGAAGTCATAAAACAAGCCACGGTTGCCTGTATTAGAGGTAAAGGGGTTAAAAACTTCTTTTTCATAATTTCTGCATGGGTATCATAGGTTTTGAACTAGGGTGTCGTAAGTTTTGAACTAGGGTATCGTTGGTTTTGAACTAGAGTATCATAATATCTGAACTGCGGTATCATGATTTTATACTATGAATGCTTAATATTTTTTAAAAAATTATCGTGGCATCCCTCTGTAGAGATAAATTTCAAAGATTGACATTAAAATAATAAAATAGAAATTACGATACCCTAGTTCAAAACCTATGACACCCTTATTCAAAACCTACGACACCCTTATCAAAACCTGTGGCACCCTAGTTAAAAAACTCCGACACCCATGCAGAAATTGTAAAAAAAAAGTTCACATGCCAAATGTCAACTCCAAGCAGGAATTAAAATTTTTCCTTACTTGTTTCTGCTTCTGTAGCATCCTTTGAGACGGATCTTAAGGGGGTCTCATCACCTCCTGAATAAACAACGATTGTAGTGCTTTCTTCCTCCATTTGCATTTCCTTCCTGTGTTGTTTTTGTGTTCATCGTCTACGTTGAAAGTCGAAACCATCTGTTTCCATTTTTCCAAGATTTTGAAGTCGTATCAAATGTTGAAGGAAGATCGCCAACAGTTTTTCGACCATCAAAGAGGAGTAAAAATACAAAATGGAGGTATCTGGGATATCCAAAAATAATGGACGAACTCTGGGGTTTCGTAGTGCAAATGAATTTTTTTTTCCTGTTTGTAGAATAAGAACCGTTTTTCGTATCGTAACCGATACCGAAGACGATGAGGACGGAATGATCATTTTGCTGGTTTGAAAAGATTGCTGAGCAGTGTCTTCAGATTACGTAATCACAGAGATCCATTCCATTTCATCGTATCATCGTATCATCGTATCATCGTAGATATAATTGAACTAATAAAAACGTGCGATATGGATCACACTGGATTTGCTGCCCGCGGTGCACAAAAAATTACTCGAAATGTTTGAACGATCTGGCTAACCGGGCTCGTGGGTCATTTCACGATCGAGACCGATGTGGCGCTAACCCTTGAATGCGTGAGAGACCAATGCCCCCATCGTGGGCCCTTGCAGCCATTTTGCTTCGCAGCGACAGCACTCGCCTCCGTCAAAACCTAGACAAGCGGAGATGTGACTTTTGCCCTTCAACCTTGCTTTCTTTCGGCTTTTTTTTTCCCCTTTTGTTTTCCTTTTGGGGATTGGAGGAATCTTTTTCATTCCATCTCCACCGAAAAGCATGGAGCCCTTATCATGAAAGCGAGAAAACCGACAGATTTGACGGGCCAACATCAGGGGAATATTCGTGCCCTCGGCTCCCAATTCAGGCCAACCAGTCTTCTTTTTCTTTTTTCTTTTTTTTTTTTTTCTTTTTTTTTCCGCCTCCCTCCAAGTCAACCAAGCCTCATCATTCGGTCTTCCCCTCCATGGCTTGCATGCTCTCCTACCCACCCCCAGCATGGAATCAACTGCAACAGCCATTGCATGGCGGTTCTTGCTCCCTGGCTGACGCGGCTCGCGTTCTTGGATTCTCGGCCATTCGGCTAAGACCAACTGAAGCCAAGACTGGCCATGCCTAGCCAACCTTGTCCCATGGGAGCAGGTCTGTTTTGGTGTGACCTGATTCGCAAATTCTACTCTCTCATCTGCTTGGCCATTTGTTTTTCAGAGCAATTGCTTGACCATACGCACGTTTGGGCTGTTTGAACCAATTTCATGCTATATATTCCCTCTATGGATCTGCAATACTTGGTTCATGAGGGAGCTGCATCACATTGGATTATTAAAAGTATCCAACGCGTGTTCATAAATATCAATAGTTCTTTTACAATCAAAACATTTTGGTTCATTCTCTTTTACACCTTTTTCCAAGGGAAAAAAAAAAAAAAGGAAAAAAGTTCAGATGTATCCTCCGCCCGTGGTTTTGACCGGTTATGGTAGTAGTCGCAAATATATATATAGCCGTGTAGGGTACACGCGTTTTGGCGTGTAGCAGACCTGGATGGGCGCAGGATAACCAAATTTCTTTTTGACTGAGGGCGCAAGATAACCATCATCACATCACAAAGCTGCGCGTGAGGAAGATGCATTAGGGGTTGCTCAGGCGCTCAGCCACGAGACGAGGCAACTGTAGTGCATCATACCAAAACATGTGGTGATGATTGCGGGCTGCATCGCCCTCGGCACCAAGAAACTAACTTAATCCGTGACAAAGATGACGTCACTTTGCCCAATGACCGACGACCACGTAATTGGCGAAGAAATTTGGACAGTTGGGCTCGTGGACTGCCCCTGACACCGTAATCGCACCAGCTCTCGTCTCGTTTTAGACGGAATATGTATGGACATATAAACTTACAATAAATGTCCAGCACGCTGCCATCACGATCCTCTCATCTATTGTTTTCACAGTCCACGGAAAGCCATGAAGGTCCAACAGCTAGCAGTAGGAGGCTTCTGGGAGCAGCAGCTGCAAGACCCCTCCTCCCCTTCCTCCTCTTCCTCTTCCTCCTCCTCCTCCTCCTCCTCCACCACCATCACTTCCTCCTTGACAATCAGCTTCAAGCGCCTCCGCCCACTTGCACCAAAGCTGACGGCCACCGCCAACGCCACCACCACCACCAGTTCTGCTACTCAAACAAACACCTTTCTTGACCTCAAGGGCTTCCACACCCCCAAAGCCAAATGCACTGCCCAAAACCCAGATTCCGCTCAAGTATGTTCTCTCTCTCTCTCTCTCTCTCTCTCTCTCTCTCTCTCTCTCTCTCTCTCTCTCTCTCTCTATTGTTGTGCTCCATGCAACTACTACTGCTACCAAATAGCCAAGGATATATATTTATTCGTAATGCGTAATAGTAGCTAGATCATTTATCCGTGCAGTTGCCATACTAAAATACTGAAACAACGTAACCCACAGGTGGAGACGCAACCAGGAGGGACGAGGTGGAATCCCACACCGGAGCAGATAAGGGTGCTGGAGGCTCTGTACAGGGGCGGATTGCGGACACCTACTTCCTACCAGATTGAGCGCATCACGGGCGAGCTCAGCAAGTACGGGCGGATTGAAGGGAAGAACGTCTTCTACTGGTTCCAGAACCACAAGGCCCGCGAGCGCCAGAAGCAGAAGCGCAGCGCCCTCCTCGCTCTGAGCAGCAGCAACAACGACAGCGGTGCTTCTCCTCCAATCATGACTCTAATGTCTACCAGGGTAGGAGCAAGCATACCTTCTTTTGAAACTAGCATTAGTCCATGAGATCATGTTTAAAATTATTAGCTTTGATCGATGACGTACTTAATTTGGTGGATTCTGTTGATGGTGGCGAAGGGAGGGGGAGGAGAAGAAGCGGATCAGGAGGAGGGCTATGACGGGAGTTGCAAGCGTAAATGCAGGGGCTGGGGACGCCTCGGGCTGGACGTCGTTGAAGAGGGTGGGGGTGACCGCACCCTGGAGCTCTTCCCGTTGCACCCGGAGGGGAAGCAGATGAGATAGATGATAGCCAGCTCATATGCACATGGAAAAAGAGACACGGTCAATTTCTATCTCTTTCCCTCTGTTTTTGTCTTCTTTTTTTTTTTTTTTTTAATTTTTATTTATATATTTTTTGCCCTTGGTTTCTTCTCGTGCGTCATGTTCCTTCGTCCTTGTTATTGTCGCAAATTTAGACTGTGTTCCGAAGCTCTTTCTCCTGTTCTACCGTGGGTTTCTTCTTTGAGATGAACTAGTATTAACGGTCGTATTAGTGTTGTTGTGGAACAAGTTGTGCTTGGAGGCTGGATTCTCTTTCTTTTCTTTCACTCTTTAAATTTTTGTCGGCGACAGTGGACGGGCCGGGGGAGAGCATGCTTGCCCCGGTGCTTTGATTGGTTGCTCTTTTCCGAGACCTAACACGATCCACACAGAGCCATCACTTCCTTTTTCTTTTCTTTTTGTAATCCCCGGACGTGCGTGAGCTCTCTCTCTCTCCCCCTCTGGTCGCGGGATGGGTCTCGTCACGGCCTGGTATTGAGGTGGTCGGTGACCTGGGGCTCGGCGGACCGTGGGCGATGGCAATCCAAGGCAACCGGCTCCTTACTCGCCCGATATATGAAATCTTGAAGCCATGGAGTCGTCAACGAGGCTGGACCGAGGATGAGGGGGCCAGGCCCGGGTTTCCGCCCGTGGCGTTGTCTGACACGCTCTGAAGGGAATGCGGCACCTGAAGGGGGCAGCAGGAAGTGCGCGGGGTCATATCATAGCATTCCGTAACTAATAATCCTCTCTCATTCCTTCTCTCCATTTTTTTTTTTTTTTTTTTTTTTTTTTCTTTTGCTTTTTCTGCCAGCAGCAGTGGAGCCTTACCTTTTCTTGATTACTGATGTGGAGTAAAAAAAATAAAAATAAAGACAGCAAAGGTGAGCAAGGATGATTATCGGACTCTTTAGACCCAATCCAATCAAAGCATGGACGCCCTTTCCTTTGTATCTTCATGATTCCTAGCACACTTTTTTATCCAAGCGGTAACATATTAAATCTAGAGTAATAAATTTTCGCATTCCAGTTACTGCCACGGGAAACCGGTCTGACCAAGATGTTGAGCCAACTGATATTAATGCTACCGGATGGGATGCTGAGTAGATAGTATTAAAAAAAATAATCAACCATTACCTAGACAATTACTATATTATTTAATTAATTTTAAGATAGTATTATCAAAAAATAAATTATTTAAGATAAAATAGAAGATTAAAAAAATAGCGTTCATCAAGACGTGCGAGAAAACTGTTATAAGAATGTAATTCTCCCTTCGAGTGCGGGGTATACAATGATCCCATTTTCAACGTACAACAATCCAATCCGGTTTAGCCCGATCCATCTCTGATAAGCAGGGTTGCTAGATAAGCTTCATCCAAATGTCTTCTTTAGATGTCCAGAAAAGAAAACATGATTGTGGAAAAAGAGAGAAAAAAATGTCTCTTTGTTTTGGAATGATAAAGTGTCTCTCAGGAGATAGAGTAGCATTGAAAGAGAAAAGAGAGTGAAATCAAATAGCATGGTAAATTTAGAATAATCAAATTCAGAGCCTATTTATAGATTCCGTTTGGTTGACAAGGAAGGTGTCGCGATTCCGATGAGATACGATATTTCAAAACCATCATATTTTTTTGAAAACCAGCATTCTTTATCGATAGTCAAATTTCTTTAAAAAGAGACATCAAATTTCAAAAAAGTTTTCAAGCTTTTAATCAACTAAAACTTGAAGATATAAATTTAATTTTTTTAAAAAATAAAACCTCAATAGTTCAAAGGAGTCGGCCCAAGATGTTGACACACCTCTCAGTTGTTGGACCAATGGCGCCTCAACGTCCTGCTTGAAGAAACGTCCGCGCGCGACCCATGGAAGAAAAGACGAAATCCAGAAGGAGACAAAAAAAATGCATGAGGCCCAGCAGAGAAACCAGAAAAAAGAGGAAAGCCGTACGCGTGATGCGCGCGGCAGAATTCTGTCATAATCTGCACGGATCTCATTGTGATTGACGGTCACGAGCAGTGTTGCAATCAAACTGTAATTGGAAGAGTTACAGGACTTCGATTGTAGGGTTTTGCGTGATACTCCTATGCCTTGGAGAGACTTAAGAGACCATAGCAGGGATGCTAGAGGCAATCCCTGGAACTTGTGGACGTGTCCCAAGTAGATTTCTGGAGGTGTTCCAGGGATGCTCTAAGTTTGAGTATTTTCTCATGTGACTTAGGGAGAGTTTTTTTGAGAGATTGTAACATAACCCAATTGGATTATGGGATTGGGTCCTGGTTTGTTAAATTGGTTAGGAGGTTAGCTTAGTTGGTTAGATAGTTAGTTGGTTGGTTGGTTAGCCCAACCATCCAGGATCCTAACCAAATTGGTTAATTATAACCAATTGGAAGCCTAACTATCTAGAGAGTTCTAACCAGTTTGTTATTGGCTCAAGAATCCAAGTCCTAATCGTCAATGTGATTAAATCCTAACAAGATTCAAGAAGTTGTTGCAGTCCAACAAGAAGTCCAAGATTAGACGCCTAACTAATCAAGAAGTGATTGACGCCCCATGTGCTGTTTAATGTGAGGAGGGGGCGTGCGGTTTGAATGTCTCACGATGTGGAGTCCATGAGGCCTTCTCACGGTCCTGGTCTTGGACCTTGAGGGCTTGAGGGCCCCCTTGGGGCGGGGACCGTGGGGAGACCTCCTGGGTTTCAAGGAGGCCACGGTGATAGACTGCAGAAAGGCGCACGTGAGGGAGATCACGTGGAGGGCTTGGTGCCATGGGATGTTCCACGGGACTTTGGAGAAGGGACGCACGTTGAGGTATTGTCCATGCGTGGCATACGTGGATTCTTGGGGCGTGAGGCCTGCAAGAGAAAAGATGTGCAGGATAGCGAGAAGTTTCTGAGATTTCAAAAGAGATGCTGTCGAGTGTTGTCTTGTTTGTTGTAACAAGGTTCTTCTCCAAAGGAATAAAGCAATCTCTCTTTTTCTCTTACATTTATATCTCCATTGTTGCATGATATTGAATCCAAGAACAGGTTGTTGGGCTGTATTCTTTCACGTTACTTCCACGGTCTTTCGCTGCGTATAGGTGCTGATCCGGATCTTCCAATAAGTGGGACCAGTGCTTGGGAATTTTCATAACAACTTGAACTCCGTTTGGACCGTTAGACTCCTTGTGAGATGCTCTACACAGTGGATGCTACAAATTCGTGGGCAGAGACATAGATAGAGAGTGAGAGGATGAAAAAGTGGTGAGAGGTCTCTTGTAGAGGGCTGATTGAGAGCTTAAGAAAAGGATTCGGGGTTTCTTGTTGAGAGATACTTGTACGGGATTGAGAGAGAGTTCAATCTGTAAGTTTATTTTTTATAGTGAAGCCTTTTACATGCCCGAAAAATTATATTTGTTATCTTTTCTTCTTTCTCTTATAGTATCGACATCGACAATCGATGATCCCGTTCCGCTTTCACAACAACCGGTATCAAAGCGAGTTGATACCGATCCCAGCACCTCTCAAACAATGGATGGTGGTAACCAAGACTTGGAAACAATCACTACAGAGTCGATCATACCCGAGAGGTGGTTGAGGGAAGAAGGCCATGCTCGGTCCTTCATGCCAATATCAGGGCTAGTCCTGAAGCAGTATAGATAAGGAAGGTGTCCAACTAGGAAAACTCTCCAATGCTTAAGTTGGATAACTTGGGAAACAGTAGATGGACTATTAGAAGTGGCGGTATGATAAGAACTCAAAAGCACTTAAAATATAAAGTTTAAAACTTAAAACTTGGTCATAGAACTTAAAATTTATTCGAAGAGTTCTCTTGAGATGGTTTATATAGTACGTGTCACATGTCCTGATAAAGATATTGCATAGGTGAATCTTTCATACATTGTTTCTTGCATATCTCATGACCATAGAAACTATTTATAATTGTGTGCCAATTATAGCCAGATGAGAAAAAATTAGGATATTTATGAGCATCTCTAGGTTAGCTATATGATGAAAGCATGCTCGCTAGGTTGGAGGCTTAATGGCGAGATCTAATGGGTCGGTCTGCTACATTGATTATGGTTGATCATTAATTTTCATTGGAGGGGGGAAATAAAATATATATATATATATATTGATATTATATATATAGGAAGGAGTGAAGATGAAATTAATCAGAAAAAAATCAAGATTATTCGTACAATGTTACTTCTCTCGGTCTGCACCGCATTGAATGCCGTTGGTAGGGCTGGAAATGGGCTGATCCAAAAGTCCATTATCTGTAACTATAACTGGACTGGACCAGCTCAATAAACTTCAAGCCGGTCTAAAATCGGTTTATATTTCGGATCAAATTTTAAGTATATTGGACTAGTCCTGGGACTATAAAATAGAGTCCGTTTAATTTTTTGATCAAAGAAATGCCCGGATTCGATCAAAAAATTTTTAAAATATAATCTTTGGACCGATCCATTTTCAGTCCTAACCGTTGATGAGGTCCCTCCTCATGCAGGACAATATTCCAAACACAAGTCGTTCATTACATAACTTGCATATACGTGCACTAAAGTGGAAATTAACTAAAAATAATGATCCATCTATCGTACAAAATCGGATTTAAAGTTCATGTCTCGTGAAATTTTGTGGGATGTGGAGAAAGAACGGCACGGATTTTTAGATAGGTACAAGAACGGCATGCATGGAAAGAGAAAGCAATAAACAAACCTCGCAGGAAGGAAAAAGAACTCTCGGCGTCTTGTTTTTTTCTTCCAACAGATATTGAGACATGTAAACTCGATCTATGCGCTTTCCTCCCCCCCCCCCTCTCTCATACTCTCTTCCTTCCTTCCCTCTCCCCAAATATTTATGCTACTGGATCCTTGTGAATTTGACGGGATTAATCTAAACAGGCTCTAAACAGCTAGTTTCAACCTCATGTCATGAGCATGGTGAAGCCAAATTTTTGATATGGGAGAGGCACAAAAAATAACTAATAATGCGATACTGTGTTTTTGTGTTATTTTTTTAAAGCCAAATCTTTCTTTTGAAATTAAAGATGGCATCCAAGGCCATCCAAATCTATTATGAACATAAATTCGATTGCATTTATTATTATTAACATAACGAGTAGGTTAACTGTGATGTATTCGATAAATCAACAAGTCAATATTCTAGAGTATTAATTAATACCTGCATATATCCGGCAATTAATATCCTGCCACCACACGTATGAAGAAGCATAGACGCATTCTCTACTTAACGAGAAGACATGCGACGAGTACCTTGAAAACCATAGCTAAAATCGTGAAGATCCTAATCTTAGGCACCGCCGCCACTTGCAATGGCCTTGAAAGCCATGGTTGGGTGCTGCTATATCCTCTCTTCTTTTGCCAACATTACCTACTCTATTTGGTAGTGACCTCTAGATTAGATTTTTCTCTTGATGAGTCCAAAGAGAAAGATATATTGTTGCATTTGTCTTGAGTTTATAAAATTTAGAGAGCCAAAAAGAGACCTTTTTTTCTATGATATAATGGAGCAGGCGAAAAGCAAGTGGAGCATAGCATAATGAGGTCAATAGATCCTATTTTTATGTTATCTCTACCTATGGAGAGAGCTAATAGACCAAACCATGTAAATATGGTATATGTTCTAATCATTCTCTTTCTTTCTTCTTCTTGTTTCCTTATCCTCTCTATCCGTTACAATAGATGTTATGGCTTAATGACAATGGAGTAGGTAGGGAAGCTTCGATGGAGAAGGATTGAGAAAGGAAGAAAGATGTTGTGGCAGCTCTCCCTTTCCTACTCCCCCCCCCCCCCTCCCCCCTCATCTTGACAAAGGCCATGGGAGCAAAAAAAAGAAGAAGAGGAGAAAGACATGAGATAGAGCTATCAAAATGGATCTTAGTCCATGGACTGATCCATTTAGGTCCTTAAAATAATAGGATTGGGCTAACATTTTGATAGCCATTACCAAAAGAGCTTTTTAGCCCGGCACTTTTATGATCCGGCCCTTTTATGGCCCGTCTAGTCCATGGGCCGACTCTATTCATTCACAAAACTATTTTATATATTTTTCTATTTCTTAAATTAGCTTTTTTTGAATGGTTCGAGCAAGAAAAAGATATTTATAAAGAAGAATACCTTCGGTTTTTAGGAATTAAACTAACCTAAGAGATAGTGATAGATCTCTTTATATCTCATTTTCTCAAGAATTTTAGTTATGTTATCAATTTTTATAATTTTTTAATTATTTTGATTTTTTGATGAATTATAAGGGTTGGCTCGTTTAGGCCTTTCACTTAAAAAGACCCGGACAATGTTGTATATTTGATGGCCCGTTAATCAAAAGAGTTTTTTTGATTTGGTCTTAGTAGACTCAATCCGTGAAAGGTCGATCCTCTATGGTCTGGGTCAGCCCGTTTTAATGACTCTAGCTTGAGATACTGGTAAAATAAAAAAATATAATCCTCTAACTTGAGATATTGATAGTGTCAAAATTTTTCTATTATTTCATTTTTTAGCATGTGTGCACGCGGCATCGCAAGATGTGGTGTATCCATGGATACCATTAATCGCAGGATGGATGGTCATGCATGAGAATGGGCCATGTAATGCACACCGCACGTGCCCCGTCCATCTTGTGATGGATGGCATCCATAGTGGGTGCACCATATTATGTGGTGTCACACGTGCATCCGTAAGGAATTCATGCTCTTTATTTTTCTTTTCTGATATAAAAAGTATAGGACACTCTGTTACACTCCGAATCCAGCAACATCTTTTCCCATCGAAGAAGGCTGGAAGATTCTCAAGTACCATATAATGGGGGGTGATTTGACAGTAATAGTAATAATATCATTTTAGATTTTTTTTTTCAAATTAGGTTAGTTTAAACATTGATTTGTTTCATACTTTCATAAATTAAATACCCATTATGAATGGATCCATTCAAGATTAGCCTTAGACTCAAAACAATATGATCTACGTGCATCCCTATATGAATAAATTATACACAAAATATCTTCAATTAATTAATAATCATTAATATACATAAACCATTAATAAATGGCTTAAACTCCAACCAAACCAAATCTGTGCTTATCTTGATGTGATTTCAACTTAACTCATGTAACCCATTTACTAAACCGGTCATGTCAAATGGAAAGTTGAAAATAGCATAATTAACTTGTTTAAAGATCTCAAGTAAAAACAAAAATATAATTAATTTGTTAAATTTACTACCCTTTAAAAACCAATAATTATAAAAAAAAACATTTTCTACAGGATGGTGTAAATATTATTACCAATATAAATAGTAAATTTAAGAGTGAAAATAAAAACTTTTATGCATGCTCATTGCAAAAAAAAATAAATATGGTTAAAATTAAACTCTCTCTTATAATATTTATTTTATATATTTATATGCGATTATTATTTCTGGAAAATATAGTTTTCAAATATATGTTTTTGTTAAATAATAGATAATGAGCAACAAAAATTATTTCAAGAAAAGAATCCACAATGTAAATCTATATCCCACTGAATTATCTGCATTTTGTGACACAAGGATATATATTACAACATTAATAAATATATATTTGGCAGTGAAAATCTGTTGCTGTCAACAATCAAAAAAAAATAGTTGGCAATGAAAAGTCTTTTATCAGTAGTGACAAAGGCATTAGCGACAAAACTTCCTTGTTGATAAAAGATTGCAATCAAAAATTGTTTGTAAAATTTTATATGCAAGAAAAATACATGATGAGGACATGTTCATGACCAATTATCCATATTTTGCAATGACAGAATATATGAATCGCCAACATATGTAAATTTATCAATGAAAATTATCCTTCTTTTTGATAAAAAATAATTGGCAATGAAAACCATCTTGTTGCCAAAACAAAAAGAATCAGTGATGCAACTATTTCATCATAAAGAATTGCACATTTTTTCTTATATTGACAAATATGCATTTGATGACAACTGTAAGTTATTAAAGACAACAATAATACAATTCTAATTGTTTTGGTGTTATCTATGAGAATATTATGTAACAAAAATTTTAAAATTGTCACCAAACAAATTCTCCAACAATAAGCAAAAGTCAAAAATATTTGGTGCCCGATAAATGTTTGCAATTAATTTCATAACAAACCAGTGTTTTATCATCCAAATATTATACAATAGATACTTTGTGGCAAGATTTATATTTCATTTATTTATGGTATTTATTAGGACAATTTTCATTTTATGACTAATAAAATTTTTGGTGATTCACCATTTTATTGTAGTACGTATCTTTTAATATATTCAAGAGAGTTATGCCAAAAGAATGAAGTACCTGAAGGGATATAAATACTTAAATTTATATCTCCAACTTTCTAATCTTTGTAACTTAACATGCCGAAGATGTTGGTGCCTTGATATATGCAATTTTAGTGAGTGCAACCATCTAGAAGCTTTTATGTACCCACAATGCAAGTTCAAATATGCCAAGGAATTGCTGACTCCTTTGCTAAATTGAGATTAGGGTGAGGGTGACACGTCTCGATATGGTTGTTTAAAGCCCAGCATGCTTTGCTTTAAAAAGTGCCACTTTTTATTCTTTTAATAAAAAATCCAAAGAACAAGGTAGTCCAATTTTTGAACTTTCAATTTATATGATAACCTTGATCACATTTCTCCCATGGAATCTTGAACTATACTAAACTTCTAGAGAAAAAGCCTAAATCATGCTAAACTTCTACCAAAAAAAAAAAAAAGCTTCTAACATTGCTGGATTATAAGGGGTTATCTGATACTAAAATATAAGGATTATAATATTTATGGCTACCTATTTGAAAAGACCGAGTCTAGAGTTATATTCTATATTCTTAAGATAATTTCGTCCCGTAATAGTGCTTACGGTATATGACGTTCGTCTCCCAGGATACGACGGTCTTCTTCTGGTGAAAGCAGCACTACTATTCACCAAAAATTCGAACCATAAATATTTTTCTCTCTTTTATATGTACTATAGCTATACTCTATTAATTAGAATATGCAAACGCCTAAGAGACTCTACTACGTACTATAGTTATACTCTATTATTCAAAGTATGCAAATGTCTAAGAGAAGGAAAGAAAAAATTGGGATAAAATAAATGAAGAACGAGGACCTATTTATAGACTTAAGATGTCCCTTGGAAGCAACCCTCAGATTTGATCGGAGGGAATAACTGATGGCTTGATAAGCCATTTCGTAGTGGAATACGCCTTTCCTCAATCGTGATATGAAAAACATGCAATCAATACGCCCATCGGAAGCCATGATACGCCGATTCGTACCATGATATGTAGATCACGCGATCAACACGCTTCTCAATATACCGTTTCATGATCCGATGGTACTATCAACGTCTCTGGATACGTTGATCCATGAATGGATGCGTGATCAGCCGATCATCGTAGTGCTTTGTTCGCTGCGATCATCGTTTTATGAACAGACGCTTGCCGATCGCAACCGACTCTCGACATTAGAGTCGATTCGACCTTAGAACCGAGTTGACTCTAAGCATCAGAGCCCGCTCATCCAGACCACAGGTTTTCAAGACTGTGAAACCGAGCCGACTCGAACCCAACGAGCTGACTCGTCCAAACCACAGGGTTTCCTGACTATTTGATCGAGTCGACTCTTACACCAAGTGCAAAGTGCGCCTACAAAGCGTCCATTGCGCCCTTGTCGCCCGTCGCGCGCGGGCGAGGGGGTCATCACCCTCAAGCTCTCCATCTATGATAAGCCTAAATGTAAGAGCAAGGAAAAATATTTTATTATAAAGAGCCTTAATTTTTTCCAAACTTTTTATATGGAGCTAAATTTTCCATGTTCAAATGATAGTTTAGGAATAAAAATTTCTATTCACTTTTTTCAACAATCTCCACATGAATGAAATTTTGGATTAAGATCAAATATCAGTAAAGGCAATCTCCCACAAACATAGATTGTAAATGCAAATGAATATGTAGACACTTAAAAAGAGTAAATGGAATGAAGTTGTATCAGGATAGGTAGCTTGTGGCTTTGAACCTTCCTTTGTATTTTGTTATCGAGTTTACTTACTAAAAGTGAACATGATGTCTTGAACTTTCCAGCATTTGATGTAAACTAAAACAATAACAATCACACAACTTCTTTCCAAGCATTCCTTTTGGTTTTCATGATTGTGTTCATTTTGGTCCTGAACAACTCCTGATTTCATGAGTGCTTTAAAAAATTAAAGCTTTTAAAATTCTCGTAGAATTGACCTAGTTCACATTCACATAGGTGATTCTTATTAAGAGTATCCTGCTATACCCCACATGATATTCATGTTATAAGAATCATTAAAAGCTATGCTTATCCTAATACCTCTAGCAGGTAACACTGAATATCATATGAATAAGTAGGAATTTACATCCTTAGTACTTCATTAACCTCTTCATAATTTAGTTGTTCCTTTTGAACCTAGATCTTGGGATCTCCAATCAACTAGATTGGGTATCCACTATGAAGATTAATTTGTTATAGGCTTTAAACTCATTTCCCTCGATAAATAATTTACTTGATCTCTCGGTAAACCTTTTGTTAGTGGATTCGTAAGATTTTTCTTTGACTGAATGTAGTCAATAGAGATTATTCCATTTTCAAGTAATTGCTTAATGGTATTATGTTTACGACGTATATGTCTAAACTTACCATTATACATCTTATTCTGTGCTCTGCAAATAGCTGACTGATTATCATAATGGATACATATTGCAAACATAGGTTTAGTAAACCAACATGAAATATTCTCCAAAAAATCTCGAAGCCATTCTGCTTCTCCTCCAGTTTTATCTAAAGCTATAAACGCTGATTTCATAGAAGACTGAGCTATACAAGCTTGTTTTGAGAATTTTCATGACACTGCACTCCTCCTAGGGTGAACACATATCCACTAGTAGATTTAGTGTCTTCTGAAAAAAATATCCAGTTAGCATCACTATATCCTTCTAGTATAGTTGAATATTTTGTATAATGTAATCCAGAATTTAGAATATATTGTAGATATCGTAATACCCTTACTAGTGCTATCCAATGATTTGAACCTGGATTACTAGTAAATCTGCTTAACTTATTGACATCATATGCTATGTCAAGACGGGTGCAATTCATGACATACATTAAACTGCCAATTATACATGAATATTCTAATTGTGATATGGGTTGTCAGTATGCTTAGCAAGATGTAGATTAACATCCATAGATATTTTAAGCTGACCGGTATCATACTTATTGAACTTATTTAATATTTTCTCAATATAACGAGATTGAGATAATATTATTCCATCAGACGTTCTAGTGATTTTAATCCCTAGTATAACGTCTGCGATACCCTTATCTTTCATATCAAAATATTTGATCAATATTTTATTTATATTGTTAATTATACCGGTATCACTATCTATGATTAACAAATCATCCACGTATAAGCAGACTAACACATACCTTGTAGGCATGATTTTGGCATATACACATTTGTCACATTCATTTATTTTGAATTCATTAGATAACATGATATTATCAAATTTTATATGCCATTGCTTGGGTACTTGTTTTAATCCATATAAAGATTTAACAAGTCTGCATATCTTTTTTTCTTTGCCTAGAATCACAAACCCTTCAGGTTGTTCCATATAAATTTCTTCCTCTAATTTATCATTTAGAAAAGATGTTTTAATATCCATTTGATGTATTTCAAGATTGTTAATGACTGCAATAGCGATTAACATTCTTATGGATGTTATTCTTGTTACAGGTGAATAAGTATCAAATAAGTCTAGACCTTCTTTTTATTTAAAGTCTTTAGCTACTAATCTGGTTTTATACTTATTAATTGATCTATCAGCCTTTAACTTATTCTTGAAAATCCATTTATACCCCAAATGCTTCATACCTAATGGTAGATCTACCAATTTCCAGGTATGATTATGAATGATGGACTCAATTTCGCTATTAATAGCTTCTTTCTAAAAGGGTACTTCTGGTATAGACATTTCCACTTTGAATGTCTGAGGTAGATTTTCTATTATGTACGTAACGTAATCAGGACCAAAAGATTTTATAACTTTAGGTCTCTTACTACGTCTAGGTTCATATTCAGGATATTTTTCCTGATTACTACTACTTGCCATATTATCATAAGTTCTTTTATTTGAACTTGTAACATATATCTCTTTATAAGAAAATATCTCTTCAAAAAATGATATATTTCTTGATTCCATAATTATATTTTTCTGTATATCAGATATATCTGATTTATATACAAGAAAGCGATATGCACTACTGTTTTGTGCATAACCAATAAAAATATAATCAATAGTTTTAGATCCTATTTTAACCTTTTTGGGATCTAAAATAGTTACTTTAGCTAGACACCCCCACACTCTTACATAATTATAAGAACGCTTTTTTCCTTTCCATAACTCATATGGAGTAATGTCCTTCATTTTAAGAAGTATTTTGTTAAGAATATGATTAGCCGAGAGAATAGCTTCTTCTCATAAATTCTGTCATGTACCAGAATTTATCAACATGGCATTCATCATTTCTTTCAATGTTCGATTTTTGTGTTCAGCAATTCCATTAGATTGAGATGAATAATGAGCTGTAGTTTGATGAATATGCCATGTTCTTGACAAAAGTCATTAAATGGTGCATCGTATTCACCACCTCTATCACTCCTTATAGCCTTGATCTTTTTACCAAGCTAATTTTCAACCTCATTCTTATAACATTTAAACATATCTAAAGCCTCATCTTTAGACTTTAGTGGATACACATAACAATATCTAGTTGAATAATCAATAAATATTATAAAATATTTTTTACCTCCTCTAGATTGTAATGACTTTAAATCACATAGATCACTGTGAAACAAATCTAGAGGTTCAGTATTCCTTTCTACTGGATGGAATGGTGTTTTGGCTAGCTTAGCTTCAATACATATTTCACATTTATAATGTGGATCGATTTCATGATTAGGTAATAATTCTAAATTCATTAATTTTTGTAATGAATTAAAATTCACATATCCTAATCTATCATGCCATAAATAAGATGAGTCAACCGTATAAAAAAAAAACATCTTTATTTTTTTCAAGGTTGCGATGTACAGTCATTACATTTATCTTGGATAACCCATTATTCAAGTAACCTCTACCTAGAAAGATCCCCCTTTAGTAAGTACAAATTTATCAGACTCAAACACCATCCTAAATCCATGTTTGTTTAGGAGGGAGCCTGATATCAAATTCTTACGAATGTTAGGAACATGCAGTACATCGTTTAGTAGAATCTCTTTGCCAGATATCATCTTTAGAATGATACGGCCAAGTCCTTCTATCTTCGATGTAGCGGAGTTATCCATTAGCAGATTTCTATCTCTAATAGGAGTATATGATGAGAACATACTCTTATCAGAGTAGACATGTCGAGTAGCTCCAGTGTCAACATACCACTCATTTGTTTTATCAACTATATTTGCTTTGAATACAACTGCTGACAACATCATCTCTGACACTCCATGGGATAGGGTATCTTCAGTAGTATTAACTTCCTTTTTTTCTTTTCCCTTGAAATGACAATCCTTGGATTTGTGGCCTATTTTATCATAAATGAAGCACTTGCCTTTGAATTTCTTAGGATTGTCCTTCTTCTATTTATAGCCTTCACTAGGAAACTTGCATTTCTTCTTGTTGACCTTTCCTTCCATGAGGTTGGCCTTAGGCTCAGCATGATATCCTCCTATCTTTTTATCATGGCTCTTATTATATTCCTCGATCCTCAGGTGGACAATCAGATCTTCAAGTCCTATCTTTTTTCGCTTATGTTTCAAGTAGTTCTTGAAGTCTTTCCATGATAGAGGTAGCTTCTCATTATAGCAGCTACCTGGAATGACTCACTCAGAGACATTCTTGCTGCATGTATCTCATGCAATATGATCTGCAACTCTTGAACTTGCTCCATGATGGTCTTGTAGTCTACCATCTTGTAGTCAAGAAACTTGCCGACCATAAACTTTTTATGACATGCATCCTCGGTCTTGTACTTCTTATCCAAGGATCCCCATAGCTCTTTTGCTGTACTGATATTACTGTACACATTGTACAGAGTATTCTCTAATCCATTTAGGATATAATTCTTGCATAGGAAGTTTGAGTACTTCCATACATCCACAGCAGCGATAATTTGCTTGTCATTTTCTCCTTCCTTCATGATCGGTGGATCTTCGTTGAGAACTCTGACCAGATTCAGAGTTGTCAGATAGAACATCATCTTCTTTTGCCATCTCTTGAAATCGGTGCCGGCAAACTTCTCCGGCTTCTCGGCTTGAATAGGTGCAGTCATTGTTGCCATCACTTGAGCAGCACTTCAGACACACGAAATTGTCTTAAGATTGTAAGGGTTATAATATTTATGGCTACCTATTTGAAAAGACCAAGTATAGAGTTACACTCTATGTCCTTAAGATAATTTCGTCCTGTAATGGTGCTTACGGTGTATGACGATTATTTTCCAGTATACAACGATCTTCTTCTGGTGAAAGCAGCACTACTATTCACCAGAAATTCGAACCAGGAATGCTTTTATCTCTTATATATGCACTATAGCTATATTCTATTAATTAGAGTATGCAAATGTCTAAGAGACTCTACTACGTACTATAACTATACTCTATTATTCGGAGTATGCAAATGAATAAGAAAAAGAAAACAAATTGGGATAAAATGAATGAGGAATGATGACCTATTTATAGACTTAAGGTGTCCCTTGGAAGCAACCCTCAGATTTGTTTAGAGGGAATAATCGATGGCTTGATAAGCCATTTCGTAGTGGAATACGCATTTCCTCAACCATGATCTGAAAAACATGCAATCAATACATCCATTGGAAGTCATGATATGCTGATTCATACCGTGATATGTAGATCATGCGATCAGCGTGCTTCTCAATACACCGTTTTATGATCCGATGGTACTATCAACGCCTCTAGATACGTTGATCCGTGAATGGACGCGTGATCAGCAGATTATCGTAGTGCTTTGATCGCTGCGATCATTGTTTCATGAACAGACGCTTGCTGATCGTAACCGACTCTCGACACTAGAGTCGACTTGACCTGGGAACCGAGTCGACTCTAAGCATCAGAGCCGGCTCATCCAAACTACATGTTTTCAAGACTATGAAATCGAGCCGACTTGAACCCAACGAACCAACTAGTCCAGACCACAGGATTTCTTGACTGTCTGATCGAGCCGACTCTTATACCAGATGAGCCGACTCTAAGATCGAGACTGACACAATCTTAGCCCATTATCAGACGATCTTGATTCAATCAATCCTGACTGTCTGATCCTTTTGATCAGGAAAAATTTTAAAGCTCCTCATGCACCCTCAAGCTCTCCATTTATGATGAGCCTAAATGCAAGAGCAAGAAAAAATGTTTTCTTATAGAGAATCTTAACTTTTTCCAAACTTTTCATGTATGACTAAATTTTTCATGTTCAAAAAGTAGTTTAGGAATAAAAACTCCTATTCATTTTTTCCAACATAAAACTCTCATGAAATTGGAATTTTCGTGACTGTATTTTTAAATAGAGTCCCATGTCTTATGAATTTGACTTCGGAATGATTTGTTTGTTATATCGAAACTTAAATTTTTTTTGATTAGGAACATAATATATCAAAAAAATAATTTCATGAAATCTGGAACAATTTCATAAGAAAAACATATCAGTGCCTATTCCATAATATTTTTTTATTATATATATGCATATACATCATAAAGTATAGATTCGTGCATCCTAGCACGCAGCTGGAATGAGCACACATCCAGGTTCTGTGTGCCATACATGAGGATAGGTACTTTTAGCGGGGCTCTAATGGCCCACCAACATATATATATATATATATATTGCTGTAATTTTTTTCGAATCGGGCTCGGTTGGCTATGCTGGAGTGCTCCTCTTCCGATTCCGCAATAAAGTTTTCAAGGATCGGTGGTATTCCGGCAGGGGACATTCCGATGCTTAAGTTAGCGGGAGCTTGAGGGCAACAGAATGGAGATAGCATGTAGAGAGGGAAGAGTGTACTTAGCTCAAAACAAGGTCCCTCGATTACCTTATATAGGCACGGAACAGTCCAAAATTCGTTAGGGGAGAAGCCGAGAAAGACTGATCTGCTCCTATAAGCACCTGGAGAGTGCCCACGTGGCGCCAAGATGGGGCAACATTGTAGGAATAGTGGAGTAGTGGTGCTGATGTGGCAGAATTCTGTTACAACAGAATTCTGGTACCAGCTAGAAGAGGGTTATGGAGTCTCTTGATCCTTGAAGTAGGTCGGTCGGATCTTGATTAGGGAGGGCCAGTCGGACCTCCGAAGGAAAGCGCCCGTTGGGCTTCAACAGGAGCGGATTGGCCAGACCTCAGCAGAAGTGGGTCGTTCGGATTTCTACTTCAGTGGGTCGGACTTCTGAAGGAGAGCATCCGCCGGAGCTTGAACAGGAGCAGATTGACCGGACCTCGACAGAAATAGGTCGGTCGGACTTCCGAAGGAGAACGTCCATCGGACTTCAGAAGAGCGGCCCGGTTAATCTGCTCATGTTCAAGCTTCGACGGACGCTCTCCTTCAGAAGTCCGACCCACTGAAGTAGAGGTCCGAACGATCCACTTCTGCTGAGGTCCGGCCCATCCGTTCCTGTTGAAGCCCGACGGGCGCTCTCTTTCGGAGATTCGACTGGCCCTCTGCAGTCGAGATCCGACTGATCTAGTTGAAGGATCCAGGAGACTCCAGAAACCTCTTCCAACTGGTATCAAAATTCTGTTATAACAAAATTATGCCACATCAATAAACATATATATATATATATATTTATATATTACAAGATCAAACATATATATATTACAAGATCAAACATAAATTCTTGAAAATACATTTCTTATTCAAACATAGGTTTCTCAGAAAATTAAATTGGGAAATAAGTGCGAATGCACAATTCACATTTCCTGAATAACTAATGCTGGTCAAATGAAAATGAAGTACATTGATAAGCAGAGATTATAATATTTTATTAAACTATGCAAAATATTTTTAAAAAATATTTAAATGAATTTTTAAAATATAGAGATATTTATATTTTCCGAATTATATAATTTTTTATTAATCATTCGCTCTCTCAATTCATATATAGTTTTTTTTTTTTTTTTTGCACGGGGGAATATATTTCCTAGACTAGCAATCTTTCAATCAATTGTATCATGTTCAAACCTGCATCATAACCAGTGTGAACAAGTAGTCCCCGTGTCTCAGGACACTATGAAAACTATATGAAATATTTATTTAGGGATCAAGGAAAAAAGTTTTTTTTTTTTGGTAAACCAAAAAAGCTTTATTTAGGGATCGCAATTCCACACATATAGATCGCACATGCCGAACAGTAGAACCAGCAAAATGATCCAAGCAGAAAGTTGGCAAAAAACGGTTGGCCGGTTTAGTTTTAAGTAATTTTTTGAAATCAAATTAATATTTTAATTTAAAAATTTTTTGGAATCAAATATCTGATTAAATATAATCATTATTTTTAATTAAATTTATTTATATAGTTTTTTCATGTATTTAAATGATTTGAATAATTTTTTATTTAAATAGATTGGTTAATTTGATTTTTAAAAAAATTTTAAAAAATAATATTAAATATTAAAAAGTTTTTGAAAAAAATCATGAACAGAAAAATGAAATTAATAGGCGTACATAATATTTTGAAAAATAGAAATATAAAACTTATAATATGGATAGATTTTGGTATATATAAATATATAAAATGATATTGATTAATAGATTTAATTTAATTTAAATAAATTATATTAATTATTTAATTATTTTTTTTAATTTTATTAAATTGAATCGAGTTGATTAAATCATCGAACCATCGTATTTGGTTCGGCTGAGCGGTTTAGATGGTTTGATCGGGATCTTTTTACACCCCTGGCAGAAAGTGATTTTTCTTCTTATTTTCAATTACTCATCGATTCGCAAACCTACACGACCCAGGCCCTGTCTCTCCTGGGCGGCGCTTCAATGGAAGACATGGCGGCCGCCTACTACCACCCGCCCCCCGCTCCTCACTACCCTTACTACCCTCCTCCACCACCGGCCGCCACCTCCGGAGCGCCGCCGCCGCCGCCGCAGCAGCAGCAGCAGCATCATCCGCCACCGCCTCTTCACCTGGCCTCTCCATATCCCCATCACCAGCAGCAACCCCCTCCTTACGGCGCTCCCTGGTCCCTCCCCCCTCAGCAGCCCCCTCGGGACGAGGTCCGGACCCTCTTCATCGCTGGCCTCCCCGACGACGTGAAGCCCCGCGAGATCTATAACCTCTTCCGGGAGTTCTCCGGCTACCAATCCTGCCAGCTCCGATGCACAGGCCAATCATCCCAGGTACTTTCATTTTGCTGTTGCTCTGATTTCTTGTTTGTTGGAAGCTGGGGCGCTAAGTTGTGTTTCTCCGATTCTTGTATGCATTTGGGATTAGGAATCTTGAAGCCACATACAGAGTGCTCAGTTGGTTAGTTGTAAGAGGGCTTTCCGCTACTTTATATCACTTTGTGAAGATTTTATTGTGGAAATTATGTGTCCTGATTGCACTAACGGTACCTTTCCTTTACGCTGTGTTTGGGAGTTTGGGTAAGAAAGGAAAAGAAAAGAAAATGTTAGTAAGGAGAGAAAATAAAAGTAAAGAAAAGAAAGGAAGTGTATTTCTTTCCCCCTGTTTGGGTGTTTCAAGAAAGAAAAGAAAATAATTTCTTTCCTCCTTGTTTGGAAGTAAAAAAAAAAAGAAGTAATGTTATAATTTCTTTTTACTCCTATATCCTTGAAAAAGAAATATTCTGAATACAACCTAGTGAGATTTGACGAGGATGATTGGTTTTTATGCTCTCCTTCTCACGGAACTCCCATCCAGAAAAGAAAATGAAATGCAAACAATATATAAAGAAAAAATAATTAATCTTTGTGAGAAAAGGCCTTACTTTTCAATCTTTTTTGTTTTTCTTTGATTTTCCTTGAATTCTTCTTCGTTTTTCCCCATTTTTCTCCTGTTTTTTCCATTCTTAGGAATCTGAATCGGTGGGAGGCTTGGAGCGGTTGAATAAGAAAGCTTTCATATTCTGAAATGGATGTAAAATAAATCCTAGGATTCAAATATAATATTAATTTGGTTCTTGATTATTAGGCGGGTACGATGGGAATTAAAAGATTTACTTACTCTCAATTTCTTCCTCTTCAAATCTGCTCGATTTGGAGGAGAAAAAGGTTATAAATTTTAGGGGATTTGTTTTCTCTCCATTTCTTTCCATTTCTATTCATTTTTTTCATGAAAACACTTCCAAACAAGGGAAAATTAATACGTTCTCTTCTATTCTTTTCTTCTCTCCTATTCCCCTCTCCCAAACAACGTGTTAATAAGTTGATTGATGGAAACCAGGATGGCCGATCAACTTCACTATATTGGTCATAATTCATAACCATTAGGAAAACAGTTATATGGTCAGCTCAACTGATCTTTTAAGCTCACACTTGTTCTCTATATCTTGATGCTGAGCCATGAGATTTCAACTATCAGAGTTTTCACTTTAGGCTGTCGTGCCATGTTTGCCTTGTCCTGAAATGCTTCCCTATTGTTTTCATATCTTTGTTTGATCCTTAATTGTTTCCGTAGTACCAAATTTGTTGTAGAATTTAAGGTACTTGGATATGAGTACTGTTCTAGAAAACCATTTATGCAACCACACTGGCATTTGGAGCCCACTGACTGCCTTGTGCATTTAATCAAGCTATATGTGATCCCCTTGGTGCTCACATATGTTGCCTGTCCAATAGGAGGACCGGGTGAAAATGAGTGTCAGAGGATCATTCTGATTTGTGTGGGGTAGATAGGGTTTGACGATCTTTAAAAGCTCCTTCACTGTTAGCTTTGACACTTCTAGCCCGAAAAGAGAGGCACTGAGGAAATCAAGGAGAGAGCAAAAGGTTTCAATGGAAATTGGTCAAGTGGTGGGTGCCTTCCGCCTGTCCCTCACCTCCTCATTTTCCTTCCCCTCTACTCTACTCTTCCTCGTCCTCCTCTACCTAGGTCACCTACTTATGCATACCTCAACCACCTTCATGTTGTAACTGCTCTTTGGTATATAGAGCATTATCATATTTTGTTGAGTGTTGGTGTCCATGTCAATGTTATTATAATTATATTACTTTAGGAAAAAAAAATCACATTTTGGTTCTTGCATTTATTTCATACTTATATTGTAAAATCATTACCAAAACTAAATAGATTACTAGTAGGTAATGTAGTGATCATGCTATAATTGCCTAACAAATGTGTTGTTACTTGTTTAGTCCTTCAAGGTGGTATGATGTGCTTTTTTTTTTTTTTTGGGTACAAGTATGGTGTGCTTTTCTATCAATATTTGAGGTCAATTTTCTACCATTGTTTTGCTTGATTGGAAAAAACATGTGAAATGGCACATCTTTAGTGAGCAATATAATTTTTAGGGGTTACATGTACAAATGAGTGATCAACAATGATGAAAATGCGTTACATTGATTTGGTCCATTAATGTATTATGAATGAGTGTTTTGGTACATGTAGAAGGAAAGAGAGGGACAGGGAAACCCAAAATCATATAGGATGAAGTAGTAAGGAAGTATTTGATATTGCTACATCTTTCAAAAAGTGTGGCCCTAAACAAAGTGGAATGGAGGCAAAGGATTCATGCAACCAACCCCAACTAGTTTTGGATTGCATCTTAGTTGAGTTGAGTTGACTTTAATGATAACACAGTTTATGTGTCTTTAGTATCACATTATTTTGGACAAAATGTTTATCTTCATCAAAATCTGTGTATGTGAGATTTAATTTTCTTCAAATAGTTTCTTTTGCTAATCTTTTCATCATTAGACATGAAGGGTGCCTATACAACAAAATCATGTAGATATACCACCTCAGGGATTTATGTTGTGCAAGTGTAAGGAAAAGGACATTCAGAATACATTAATGATTTTACATTGGAACTAACTAATCTATGACCAATTTCTAGCTAGTGTCCTGTGGTTGATGAAAAGTCTCTTCAAAGCATGCTCTTCCACCTATTTTCTGGTTTTTAAAAGGTGTTCTTTGTGTGTGTGCATGTGCTTGTGCGTGTCTAGAGCTTTTTAATCCCTTACTTCCATGCATGTGTCCACTCCCAATTCTGGTAATTTCTGGATCATACCAATATATTGAAAAATATGTGGCAGCAACTTTTTATTAACCCTTAGGCTTGGAAGATATAATTTATCCGTCATAGGATGATATTATCCACTTTGTAGGAATCTTTACATCCAAAGAGGTTGAGATAGTCCCATAGATTTATTTCACAATCAAAGTATTTTTAGATAGGTTGTTAAGCAAACAAGTTGACATCAATTCTTTACCTTACTCATAAGAAGAATGGTGGCTTAGATAATACATGTTTATTATGTGGTTAAGGTTGAGTGGTGTCTGCAGGTAACAAAGATGGATGATGGGCAATAAAGATGGTCCAAGCATGCAAGTTGAGCATAACAAATACGAGAATGGTGAGATGAGTGTATGCAGATGGAAGATCTAGTGAGAGATTAGTTCAGTGGTGCTACCATGGAATTGTACCAATCAAGGACAAAGAAGTGGAAATCACACTAAATTGACATGAGCATGTATATAAAAATTCATTGAATCCTTGATAATGAGAGCAATGTGTTTTTTTTTTTTTTTTGTGTGTGAAAGAATTACAGAAAATTAGAAGATCTATGATGACTTGGATAAAGTTGTGATGTCAAATGCAAGTCTTGGTATGCATGTTAGACAAATAAGTATTCATAAACTTGATCCATATAATTGGAGAATGCTTTCATCAAAATGTTAAATACTTGGGCTTTAGAAAACCAAAAGAGAGTTTTTAAAATCTTTCTTCTTGTGCCAATAAGACGTAGGAGAGGTCTCATCACAAGAGTACTATTTGGTGTATTGATATCCTCATGAACTGACTGAATGTAAGAACTTGACACTTTCCTCACTAAATTATGCCTTCCGCCCAACAATATTTGATTTGCACTTTGGAAGAAGGAAAATTCATTAGGGTTTTTATAAAAATCTCCACTTTGTTTTTATTTTGTTAAGCCACACTGAATCTCTCTTGGGCAATACATAAGAAATATTTTGTTGATCCAACTTGAGGGAAATCATTGAATGGTTTTTTCTTATCTAATACATAAAAATGTTAATAAGAATGTTAACTTACCAAAAATAACCAGTTATACTCAATTACTGCTTAACTAGAGGAGGGAGTACAATGATCAATACACTAATCAATTTAGCTTCTTTGTGATCCAACTAGAGAGAAATTTTGATCCTTTTCTAATACATAAGATGTTAACTTACCAAAAATAATTACTCATAACCAATTATTGGTTAACTAGAGGTAGTACAATGAAGTTTTGATTTCCTAGAAGAGAAACTTCCTTGGCTAGCTTTTCTTGCTTGAATTTTATGTTGACCTCCACCACTTTCCATAACCTGTTATTTCTCCATAGCTCACTAGTGTCTTGTGTCTGTATATGAATTTTTTTTTTTTTTGCCCTTTTGGAATCTTTATCACAACTATCCACTACAGAGATCATGCATTGTTTAATTCTAACCTTAACAATAGAACTCATTACTTGTTCCCTTGGAGTAGAATTTCGTAATAGATTTAATGTTTATGATCTCTTCTTCAACTTTTGTTATATGAAAATTTCCCTGTAGTGTGTTTGTGCAAACCTTGCTATTGCCGACAAGTCCTTCACTTTCAACTATGTTGTCATTTACTTCTCATGACTTTATTTTAAACTTTAGTCCTGCCACCTAAGGTTTGAAGTTTTAGCGGAAATTGATCTTGACTAATTGAAGTTGGGTTTCAGTTGGTTTCAACAATTCTGGTTGCACTGGTAGTTTTGGCTGGTTTTGGCTCATTTTAGTTTGTTTTGTACTTTGGAAACAGTCTTCTTTTTTTTTGCTAAACAAGTATATATACTCAATGTTTTCTTTGATTTTTTTTTTCTTTGAATTTCTTTACTAATTAAAAAATACATATTGATATGATTTCTTTTTCATAGATTTTTCTTTTTGTATAAACAAAATAAAATTTTAAAATGAGATAGTGGAATACAAGGTTTTAAATACTGGCAGGTTCCTATTGTCGGGATAGGGCACTGTTATGAGTGCTGCGATGGGGCAAGTTAGGAAATGGAATAGCATGAGATTGGGCATCCATCATCCCAAGCATTAGTATACGGGCATCTCATTCCATGAAAAAATTGGTTGGCTTCATCCCATGGTATTTAAAATCTTGGTGAAATAAAATGGTATAACCAGTTTTTTTCTTCCCTAGATAAGTTATTAAAATGAAATAGAAGGAAATGTGCTTCCATGGGTTTTTTTCTTGCTGAGATGAGTTATTAGAATGAAAAAGATTTGAATATGCTTAGATAGGCTATTAGTGACATTTTTAGATGTTTTTTTCCTTGCTTGGATGGGTTGGAATTTTATACCAGGTGGTAACTAATGTTGTTAATTCTATGCTCCTGTGTACCTGTATTGTTAGTTTGTATCTGATTGAGGGATGTCTGGTATGTATGCTCAGTAGACTAGTGCAATATTTTGATCAGCTTATTGCATTAAGTTTCACTCTTTTTCAGCTTAAGCTTAGAACCATCCAAATTATACAGATCATGATTCTAGATGAATAAAAATACAACAAAATGATGTGAAATAACTTGTCTTGATTTCTTTCATTTTTATTTGGCTTTCTATTTTTCATTTTCTTGACTTTTTTCGCTGAAACTTCAGTTTTCAGTGTGAAACTGTCAAAACTACTGAAACCAAAATTCTACCCAGAGGATAGAAACTGAAACCAAAACTGAGATTTAAAACTTTGCTGCCATCTGTACCACCATGGCCAACATCAGCTTCCAATATCACATGTTATAATTTTAACCCCAAAATATTGACAATACTATCTACCAAAAGCACCATATGCAGGTAAAAAATACATCCACTGTAGCAAACACTAGTGTACATATATTATACAGTTCTAATTTTCTTTTCTGATGGATGGTAGAAAACATAAAATTTGTGAAGTAATATTGACAGAATTTCCTTGAGGAATGCGAATGTTGTTTTTTTTTCCCCCTTGTTGTTGCTTGATTCTAACTTTTTGTTTTAATGTTGCAGGCATACGCATTTGCTGTTTTCAGTGATCAACAATCTGCACTTGCTGCAATGCATGCCCTGAATGTATGGAACTACCAGATTTATGTTTACATGAACTTTATAATGTCATGTTAGCATTATCTTTTGCCAAATAGTTGTGCTTCCGAAAAAGTTAACAATTTGATTTTAATTGATACATTTTTTTTATAAGTTAATATTATATATATATATATAAAGTGCAGGTAGTGGCAACCTACATTCTTGAAAGCTTGTACAGAAGAAAGAGGAGGAAGTTTTTGTAAAACAACCTATTTATTGATGTAGAATTTTACATAGCTGTGCTAGGATACTTATGTAACCGACTCTATGCCTTTATTAATTTTTGATCACGAAACCCACGGAGGAACTCCATTACCTCTTTTAAAACATGATGCATAAAATCTTCATTATTAAAAATAAAAGGGATAGAAATGGGATTTGCCTGGCAAGGACCTTTGGGGGACCTGAAATGCTTTTTTGGAATTGTTTCCATAAAGGCTAAAACTTATTACAATGTTTTTACTCGCTTAAGTTTTTTAATCATACTATGTTTGTAGGAATTTAAATATCATGAAATGAAAAATTACCATATTAATCACTGTGAAGTGTCTAGAGTTGCTAGACCATATGGTCATTTTCTTTTTATAGATCGAACTTCACCTTATTTATCATGTATAAGTTGTGGAATATTTTTCTTGATCTATTGAAACATTGTGAAAGATTCATTGGAATTGATTCAGTTGTACTCTTTCCAGTATGATATTCAAGTTGACAGAGTTGTTCCTAAGTTATTATTTTTTTTTCCAAAGTAATCATTTTTTTTTTGTTGCCTTTTTAATCATTTTTAGCATTAGGGTACCTTGTTTCTCTTTGTGGTTTCATAACATTAAATATTGCTTGCAGGGAATGATGTTTGATCTTGAGAAGGAATGTGCTCTGTACATTGATCTTGCAAAGTCGAACTCTAGGACGAAACGCTCAAGACAAGGTCATAATTTAGTTTTCTCATGTAATCAGTTTTATTCATAGTACACATTCATTCATTTGGTATATGATTTAGTTTCAGAAGGAGCAGATTTTCTATTTTAGCTTAACAATCTTACTTGACTGATGAATTGGACTCATCAAGTTCTTACCTTTTGAACCAGATGACAGTGTGTCCTATTCTTCTGATAAAAGAGTTAGAGGATCTGTTGGATATTCAGGAGGCTTTCCAGATTCTGGTAATATGATCTGTTCCATGGATGTTAAAGCACCTATTAGTGACCAATTAAGATTAATTGCTCTATTCTCAGCATCAATACATCTATAAATTTCAGTAGGGTTATTGTGGCCTTAGTTATGCTGAAACTAGCTGCTACTTGATGTATTAATACCTCCCTGTTGATCAAGAAATGAGGCGGGTGAGATTGCACAATTTCCTTCAATTTCTATGAACAGTCACTGACTGAGCTCACTTGCTCTTGTTTTTACCTTTTCTATTTATCACTGGTGGTACCATGATAATTACTCACATATCACTTCAAAAGCTCATGTGGCACATGTTTGGCACACTTTGCGCACTAACAGGTGTCGGAAGCAATATTCACATGCCTGGGATGGGTAATTCTGCTTACAGCTTGAATGGTTATCCTTCTACACAAAGGTTATGGCACACTACTTAAGCACAATTTCATTACTTGAATTTGCTACATTTTAGTTGCTACATGGTTTATAGGTTGTGGCTAGTATGAAAAGTATTAAATGTTGTTTGAAGAGTTGGTAACGCTACTGTTAGTTCTGTGTGATTCTCTTTTGCTGTTTATCTGATTATTCATTTTGTTTAATGTTAACAGTCACACAAACTACGATTATGATCCTGTGAATGACACAGACCCCAAGAAGATGGTGAGCTTTGCCTTCTTGGTACTTTCATTAATATCATATTAATCCAATTTCACTTTTTTTGGTGCTTTCCATTATTTGTAGTATTGACATGTGCTATGATTTATATATAATAATTTCTGTTTGTTGCATATGGTAATCAACTAGTGTGCAAATAAAATTTACTGCTGTGGATGGGGTGGCTGTCTTCTTGTGCATTTCAATCTGGAAGTGTCTGTGGAGGCCCAAGGAACCACCTGGCCTTCTCCATTTTTTGTGTCAATGTTGTGATTTGATTACAAAAGCATTGCTGTAATCCAAAAGGTTTAAATTTGAAAAGATAATGTTAAACTTATTTACCATGAGATATTTGGTATTTCCTTTCCTCTACCCAACATAAGCTACAAGTGTCTGGAGGAAAAGTCAACTGTTTCACAGAACATGCTTGCCCGCAGTTGTAAAAATTTACTTTGGTAAATCTATATATGGTTGCTTCTCTGCGCAGTAGTCTATGTGATCTTTGTCATACAACAGTAACAACCTTGAGATTATGATTGAGTTATTCACTGTTTTTGTTCATATTATGACATAAAAATAAATCTATTTCATCTAAAAATAATACGGTCACCAGACATACACATATTGGCCTTTATTCTGTAACTGATGTTCATGTGTAAAAAACTTTAAGAAGTTAACTGGTTTAATAATAACATGGAGGGAATTGATTTAAATCATGTACCCTAACCTGAAAAATGATGGCTCTGATTTCTGTCAAAAGTCTGACAGAAGGAGAATAATACCTAGGAAAACATGAATAGAAGTTGCTATTATAGATTCCCAGGTAGCTAATGCACTAAAGGATTGCCTTTACTAATGTAGAAAAGTAGAATGTTGACTGCTATTGATAGGACTTGAATGTTAAAGCATGTTTTTTTGAAGTGGCCTGCTGATGTAGTTCATGTTTGAGTTTAGATATAGACATTGTAATTCTTTGGATATTTTTTTAGTTAACCTATTGTTTTATATAGTCTTAGAGGTTTTGTGTTTAAGACTTTGATATAGACTAGGATTTTGTATCTTCTGTGGATTTTGATACTTGTGGATCTATTTATGTAACAAGTTTTTAAGTCGTGTTTTGGGCAGGAATATTTTGGACTACAAAAGTTCTAAAATCATGATTTCTAAGGATTTTAGTGGTATTTTAAATGGGATCCTTGGGAGTTGCAAATTTTCCTATTTTAAGGAAGTCTTTGCTTGTTCTTTTTCTCATGAAAATGTAGGGATAAAATCTTGCTTCCCTGTCAGTCATATTTAGTAGAGTTATTTGGCCTTTTTAGCTGTAAAAGGAGACTGTAAAAAATAGTTTTAGTTTTGATGATGGACCTCTCTATTGAGCATATTAGCTTGTCTTCTCTTCCAACTTTTCTCATTCGCGGGCTTGCCTTGGCCTTTAAAAAATATCTTGGTGATACATGGTATGGTTGTGGTCTTCTACTTCATCAACTACTCCGGTGGAAAGATTCTTTCTAATCTCTATTTCTTTTATCCTTTTCTATACACTGGTTTGTTTGTTGGCCTTCTGATTACTCTCTGTTGCTGATTTTTCTGTTTTCAAGTGTAAAACCAGATCAAATAACATATGAAAATTATTCATGCAATTTAAATTAATTTCTGCAGTCTGATTCTGTACAGAACCTAGATTATTCTTTGCTATCGAGATCTGTAAGACTTATGTTGCAGGTGAGAAAAAGAAAAGGAAAATGGAAAGAAGCAAAGAAAATGGAAGGAGGTGAGGAAAATGAAAGAAGAGAGTGAGAAGAGAAGCGATTATACATCTTTTCTTTTCATAACCAACCATACCCCGCTTTGAGCAGTCAGCCTTCTCTCTTTAAAAATACTACGGCAATCCCAGTTTTTGAAATTTGAGTCCACTTAGATCTTTTCCCATATAAGTAATTAAAGGTTGCGGATCATATTTATGTGGTCTATATCTGAAACATAACATTTAAATTACTTCTCCTGGTCAGGTTGCTTGAAAATCCCTGATTTTTTCCCCTAGGAAATCTTGACCTTAATGCATATAATGTGTTTTTGTTGCTATCTTCAAAAACAAAACAAATTAGCCCATGAACTTAAGTTATTCAACTTCAATTGGTACTTTTGTAACTGTTTGCATATTATTTATCAGCCTGTCTTTCATGCAAATGACTCGCGTCCTTGTCATAAAAACCTACATTTTAGGGCAGGGCTAATCCATGGTGATCTAGGTGGACCAGATTGTAGGTTACATTCAGTGACTTTGGTCCAGGATGGTTGGAGTACCTTAGCCAAGTAACATTGAAAGAGTCATGATAATAATAACTCCACCATGATCTCCAACCTCCATATGATGATGGCACCAGGGATTTAGGCATCTAAGGCCCTATGATGACAGAAACCATCCTAAGCCTATTTTAAGCCCCAAGTCACTCATTGTGCTCATCTAGTCTAGGGAGAGTTCAGAGAAGGATCTCTGTTGAGAAATTTCTATGAGATTTCTGTTTATCTTGGTCTAAGGTCCTGTTTTGATGATCATATTATTATATTAATTGTTTGTGCATACATTCTTTTTTTCTTCTTAAGGATCTCTGTTGAGAAATTTCTATGAGATTTCTGTTTATCTTGGTCTAAGGTCCTGTTTTGATGATCATATTATTATATTAATTGTTTGTGCATACATTCTTTTCTTTCTTCTTGTCTTATTGCTTTTGTTTTGTATATTAAGTTCAAGGTTTGGCACATTCTCCATGTAGGGACTGTTATTTTCAGTTATTCTGAGGTGAATTAAATTAAAACCATGGTTCCATTAGAACCCAGATGTAACTGTGAAGCATTACTACGAGAGATAAGCCCCTGAAATACAATGTTATGGCACAAAGCCATCGGTAAGGAAGTGACGAGCTTCAATGATATCAGAGAACATAGGAAGGAGTCTGAAAACATGGTACAAAGCCATGGATAAGGATAGTGGTGGTGAAAAGGGCAAGAATGCTTCCCCACTTTTTTAAAAAATTATTGTAGACCCTCAGCAATCAGGGAGTGAAAGTGACTAACTTACTTCCAGGTTTGGTATTTGTAAGTCTGTCCCGAAGTCTGTTACCCAGCCATGGAAATATATTTTAATGAGATCTCTATATGGATAAACTATAAACCTTCACAAATCATAGCTCTCTCTTCAAGAACAACTCAAGCCCATGAAAGTTTCATTCATGGATTTCTCTGTTTGACAGAATGATTTCTTGCATGATGAGAAGTATTAACTGTGGATCAATGACTCATCTATGAACCATTGACAGACTTAAAGCAACCTAAGCTAAGCAATTCAGTTTGCAGTCTGGTCAGCATGCAATTGACTGACAGAACTGAAGGTCTCACCATTATACCTATGAGGGTATAATTGTCATTCAACCGCAAAACAGGTCTCAGGCCTCAAGTTTTTTACAATTGACACTAGTATGACTGCATATAGCCATAGCTTCTGCTATAAGCTGCCTGGGTGAGCGGCTCACCATTAAATTACTCTGTTTCCCTTGTCTCGAAGATGACTTGCATATTAGTTAAAGGCTACAGATATAATGTTTATTCAATTTCTTTTCCAGGCTTCAAGAAATGAAAGCATAGCTTCATTCTGAGCAATTACTCCCAGTTAAATAACTTTATTCCCCTCATTTCAGAGACAACTTGCGTATTGTGTGCAACAGCATAATGGCAGTTTAATTGCAGTGCCAGGTTTTAAGAGATGAATGCTTGGCTTCATTATCAGGAATCATTTTTCTTCTCAGCAATCTCAGAATGATTGCTCAACTTGCTAGCAAGCAAAATGTGGCAGAAACGGTGTTCCAGATGCCATGCCTAACTGAAGTTGGTTAAGATCTAGCAAGATGGATAGTGCCAGATTAAGTGGCTGGGATTTCACATTCAACAGTTGTTTTTAGTTTGCATGTTATGGTGAAGCCATTGTCAATTAGTCATATGTCTTGTTCTGGCATCAAATTATTTCTTAATAACTACTGTTGCATCAGCACCCTTCAATCTTGTGCAATCAGAAACCTACTACCATATGGTCTAGGTTTATATAAATCTCTTAGGTTGTTACTTGATAAAATCCTGATATCATAGATATATGTACTTGCACCTGAAAGTTATTTAACTAAATGCCGAGGTTTCTCCTGGAGTGGGCTCTGATTCAGTTGGAGCTTTTTCATTTTGCTTCTTATGCCCTTGCATATTTACTTAATATTAAGATTTCTTCAATTGCTTGTTCTCCTGGGTGCATCTGCAAAAACTCTTGCACTCTTTGGGCCTGTGTGTTTTCATAATTATATGTATCTCTGAAAATTTATCTTTTCTCTTCTGCATTAGTAAGAAACTCACACATCCAATTTAACAGAATAATTCTTCAACTTATGTTCCTCAAAATAACCCTCCTTGTGCAACACTTTTTGTGGCAAATCTGGGTCCAACTTGTTCGGAACAAGAGTTAACTCAAGTATTTTCAAGGTTTGGATTGGAACCACTTATGTTTGTCTGTATTTTCTTCTACTCCTTTCATGTTTTTTTTTGGTTTTATATCACCTTTATGTGTAGATTCCCAGGCTTTTTAAAACTGAAGATGCAAAATAAGAATGGAGTTCCTGTTGCATTTGTTGACTTTCAGGTATTGTACTATTTCTCTGGACTTTGATATATTTTTGAACTACATCACTTTTATGTTTCTTGAGTAACTGTTTTCACCTTTCCATTCCTCCTTTGATCTAATGATAGCCTGGGAAATGCATAATTGTTTCATCTGTTGATAATCAAGAATCCAAAAAAGGCATGCAGCATTGGTGATTTCAGCAATATATGTATGCAACAATTTTCATCCCAATTAACAAAAATCCAGTGATCGTAGAGGTGCAGCTGTTGTAGAGTCAACAATTTTGTTCAACCATAAAAATGCTAAAATGCTTGAAGCCTGAGTGCATTATATGAAAAAAAAGTAGGAGAGGAAGAATAAGAAGATTGAGAGCATCAGGTTTTACTACATTAACCTAGATTTAGCTAAATTGTTGGACATCACTAGAACTGTTGGATTTAACTAGATCTATGCTATCAACAAATAACATGGTTGACATTACTTTGTTGACTCTTGTCAATGGATTTAAATGTTGGCCAGCATGAAATAACATTGCAGATTGGTACCATGCTAGTGCCTTGCAGCATACCCACTGTCATGGAACTGTCTGCAAGCCACTACATGACATGTTGTGCTACTGTGTGCCAAGCATGTCGTGCACTGGCACTGAATGGCAAAGTAATATAATGCTAGTGTCTGGACAGCACACCACCAGAAAATGATATGTCAACTCTTGATTGTGTCTCTAGATTACCCAGTTTTATGATTGGAATAAATCTAAACTTGCTATGAGTTTGTTCATTGTTGATAATCTTTTTTAGTTTTTACATCATGAGAGTCAAGAGATAGATTCTGAGACAAATTTGGTGCAGTCTAGTTCTTTCTTACCAGAAGTGGGTGGGGTGTGGGTACAGCAAAGTGGGTATCCTGCAGAAAACAAATAAAAATATTTAGGAAGTGGATGAAGAGACAAGCTTCTGTGGAGATCTTGGAGCAGGTATGTCATCCTGAACAAAAGATTCCTGCTACCAAGATCTGATCATGGTATCTGCATTTGTATATTCAAACTGGAAATTTGTTTTGAGATTCTGTTATAAGATGTCAGGTTGACCTATATCAAACCCAAGATCATAAACCATTGGGATAGCCTGGGTCGAGTCATAATATCAATATAAATTCTTGTTATGTCCTGACCACTCCCTGGTTTAGGATTTAATCATGTGACATTCACAAGTTTGTTTTAGCAAGCATGTGTTATGGTTATCTTCATCACAAGAAGCCTTGAAGAGAGAAACGTAAGCATTTCTGGAGTTGGATATTCATTATAGTTCAGTGACCACTTATTCAACAGTTTTGGATAAGTTTAGAACCTGATGTCTCTATCATTGTAGATAAAATGTCGGCCTTGTATGATTACAAATCCGCAATTTGAATTTTTTGATGTAGCAGTTAAAGTCTCTTTCGTATATTTTCTTTGATTTCTCTCTCATTTTATCTTTGCGATGTTTGATCTTTTCCCTCAAATTATTGATTCATATCTGTTGCGTACAGGATGTCAACTGTTCAACTGGAGCCCTCAATCATCTGCATGGAACTGTTTTATATTCATCGGTTGGGGAGGGCATGCGTTTGGAGTATCCTTAAAGTAATTGCTATTTAAATTCCTGAACATTTTGCAAGCAGTATATTTTTTGCTATTTTGGGGAGGGGATGCGTTTGGAGTATCCTTAAAAGTAATTGCTATTTAAATTCCTGAACATTTTGCAAGCAGTATGTTTTTTGCTATTTTGTTTCTTAACGGGGATTCTAGGTATGCCAAATCACGCATGGGTCTCCCTAAACGTGAGAAGAGAACATAAAATTAGCTGAAGCTAGGAGAGGCAGTTCAAGTTCGTTGTATTTACACTGTTTTGGTCCTGGGTGGGCGTCTAGTCCCCCCATTGGATAGTTGTGTTGTGAGCTTATATGTTTGATTGGTCTTATCTGTCTGCTGGGGGGGGGTGGGGGGTAACTTTGCTCGCCTGCCATCTTGTAATTTTATGACACTCAGGCTTAAAACAGTTAAATCTAGTCCTCTTTCGGCAATGCTGACTTACTGCTCATAATTTCATGTAAATGTTCTTATGGTGTGCAAACCTATCAACCAGAAAGGTCTACCTTCTCTGCTTTTCTTGGTCTCGCATTTGTTCTTGGCAATCTTTAAATTGTATTGGCCACATCTATTTGAGAATTCTGTCCTGGTTGTCGTTATCATCTCTGACTTAATAATTAAAAAAACAATGGACCACCCCCAATAAAGAAATATAGACACAAAATGACGATTAATTTGTACTTTTGACAGGTAGTTGTGATGTTTGCATCTTTTGAATAAAGTTGATGTTATTTGAGCTAAATTCCATGTGGAGATGATTGAATTGTTGTTTTTAAAGCATTTCCGTCCTTATTGACTTATGCTTTTAACTATGATTTTTAAATATTAGTTTGAAATTTTACTAGGGTTAAAAATGGGCTGGATATTATTTGATTATATCCATTTTCGAATCCGGTTCGGTGACTGCATCCGCATTTAGGATCAATTGCTGAATCACCAAGGCAGGCTATTATTAATAGATGGTTTATCATACTTATACTAAAACTTGTTCGCATTATAAAAATATTTATGTTATTTATTGATTCTTTTATTGTGACAACCGAAGATGTTCTCAAAAAAAAAAAAAAAAAAGAAAGAAAAAAGAAAAAGAAGAAGAAGAAGCTAGCCAAGGTGTTATTTAGATTTTTGGCTCTCTATAAGTATCTAAAATGATATGGGTTTGAATACATATTTGCATGAGTCATGGTGAAATAGTTTCATGTTAAAATTATATGTTTCTGATGAAATTATAAATATATAGTAACCTACAAAATCTCCTAAACATCGTAAACATCTAGGCTCCGTATAGTTCCAAATTGACTAATAAAAAGAGTCCTACATGAGTTTATTAGCCCGTGCCAGTCCGGCTCCTTGGTGCCATAGTTCCAAATTGATTAATTAAAAAAATGCTACATGAGTTTATTAGTCCGGGTCAGTCCTCTTCGTGATAGTTTAAACTTTTGGACCGTGAGTCCATGATAAGTCTTAGAGCTGGGTTTATTATACATTACAGCCTTTATTTCTCATTCACTGAGAGATGATGTTAGGGTTAAGGAGAATCCAGTAGGGTCAAGCAGGAACATTCCATGGGTAGGCCTCTCAGGTGCCAGCCATGATTGGGGCATTACAAGGTTAGATGAGGGAGATCGGAATAGTCTTACATTGACTGATAAAATGGATGCTACATGGGTTCATTGGGCACTTGTATTGCGGTATCCGATGTATTCATACTAGGCCATCAATTTAGGCTTCGAGAGGTCATCCATAATGCTTTGGTTTTGCTTCTTTAGTCTTAACATGACTCTTGAGACATTGGTGCTTTTGGTTTGCATTGGGTTGGTTTATTTATGTCCAAGGATGCACTTCTAGTGGATCAAGCCCAATCTTTCACGTGCTTGGTCCAACCCCATAAAATTGGGCCCTCCCAAGTTTGCTTGATTGAATGATGTAAATCTCTATCAAACTAAAGAATAATCTTCTTTTCAGTTGCAACTGGCGATACTCAAAATTGCTTGTCTCTGTCTCACGCGTGCGCACATACCCAATTCAAAGTTTAAAGAATGATCCCTGCAAATTGAAATAATCATTACTTAAATGGCTGGTATTGTTTTTGACCCCATTCGTGTGACGGACACCTAAATTCATTCCACTAGCTTCAGTCCTGGCCATGCCAGGCTTTAAGATCCATACATCAATTGCCCAAGATTAGCTTGATTTTAAACAGCGCCTAAACTCTGGAAACCAAATTTAGCCCAACCAGAAAAATAAATCTAGTGGCCTAGTCTGCTTTAAAAATGTAGGAAAATTACAGTTTTACTCCCTTAACTTTTTGGGCGACTGTCGCACACATGATCTTATTTTAAAATTTTAAAAATTGTTCCAAAATGGTCCAGCTCACCAGCTAGCTGGCTACCACTATTAATCCACTGTTTCGAATGACCAAAATGCTCTCATTCTAACATCTTCTAAAGTCCATTTCATTACCTATCCAACTTCTATCATTCCATTTCAACCTCTGCTCCCTTCCTCGTGATTATTCGGCATTTATGGACATTCCAAACAAGTCATTGGTGAATATCATTTTTCAATTTTCATAAAAATTAAAAATAGTTTATTAAAAAAAAAAAAAAAAAAAACTGAGACTCGAAACTTATTTAGCGGTAACTTGGATTGTGTTTGGTGGTGGCGGAGATGGAGACTCTCCTCCCTTCATCCCTCCCTAACCTCTCTCTCGTCTCTCTACCACTATATATCCTACTCAACTCCTCTTCTTTCCACCATGCATGATCCCTTCCCCATACTCGCTTATCTCTCCACCACCATTCCACCCCCCTCCTCTCTCCTCCACCATAGCCTCCACCCCATCATCTTTTATCTTCCTGCTGTTGTCCCGTATGCCTTCTCTCTCCTCCATCATTGGCCCCTCTTCCATCTTTGGCCACCATCCCACTGCCGCCCCCTACCTATTTTCTATGTTCGTTGCCTCTCCCCCCTTCCCTCCAATCTCTGCTCCTCCGGTCCCAATGTTGTCAATGGTGACCATTGTATGCTCCTTGGGTGCCCTACCTTCCCCCCCCCCCTCCTCCTCCAATCCTTTCATGCATGTAATATAGCCATGACCCTAAATAAATAGTGCAAATAATATTTTTATCCCATAAATTAAATCAGGCGATGGGTGGCAAAAAAAAGCATAGGTGATGATGGAAGGCGTTCTGGTGGAATAGTAGCACCTATGGGCAGCCTCCCTCCAAGATATCCTGAAATAATTTTCTGCTATTATATGATGGTCACGTGCCAGCTCTCTATTATTATAAATAAAGGGCAATGCATTTTGGAATGATTTAAAAATTTAATGGATCAATTTGAAAATTTTTAAAGATAAAAGAATGTACATGACAATCGCCCAAACTTTTAAAAGGATCAAACTATATTTTTTTTTTCTCTAAAATATAGAGCATTTATTCTAGTAGATGAGTCACCAATGATGATCTATCAAGGAGACAATGTTAAATCTTACATCTACGTAAATATCGATTCTATTCCACTTGATATGGTTTACATCTTGTTGCCGCTGGATATCTTCAAGATCGGACTTCTTCGATCGTGCTTATTGGAGTGCGTGTCTCCCAGTTCCTACAAAAAAAAGTTTCACAGACCGATGGTATTCCGGTGGGGATACTTCGATGGCTAAGTCGGTGAGAGACTTGGAGCAACAGAATGGAGGAATCGTAAAGAAAATAGCTCGTGGGGAAGGAAGAACTTCCTTACCTCGGGATCCCCCTTTACCTTATATAGATACGGAACTTTACCAGAATTTGTGAGGGACTAGGCTGGAAATGGCCGATTTACCCTTAGAGGAATTTCGGTAGTGGCCAGGTGGCACCAGGAGGGAATGGCGCCGTGGAATCTGCAGAGTAATGGCGCCGACATGTCAGGAATCTATTGTAACAGAATTCTGGTACCAGCTGGAAGGGATCTCTGGGACCTCCGGGCCATCCTTGGAGCGGCCCGTTTTGGACTGATATGAGCCTGGCCGAAGTGGGACAGTCGGACCTAGCTGAAGAGTCGGTCGGATCTCTAGTGGGTCAGTCTGATCTTTGATGGATCGATCGGATCTCTGATGGGTCAATCAGACTTCTGGCAGGTCGGTCGGATCCGGTCTAGTTCGAAAGGAGACCGGTTATGTATAACACATCTCCCCTGCGTATTGAACAATTGAATTACTGGTGACAAGAAACACAAGTTTAGTTGGAAGCACAATGTGAACAGTAGCGGGAAGTTTTCAGTATGGCTGTTGATGGGGACACTAGACCTGTTAGGATAAGCCCAGCCCAGTCGACATTTAAAATTTGAAATTTAGACTGCGGACACGAGGGCTTCCCTTTAAGTAGTGATAGGGGAGGATCATGTTGATATATATATATGGTATGGTAGCCATGTGGAGTCCGAGGCCCAATTAACATGAACTTTTGTCGGGAACAGGAAATGTGGGACGGTGTTGTTTGTTCTGCTCCCAAGGAGAGGCACCTTGTTAACCAAATAGAGAGTTTCGGGAGAGTTTTTTCCCTATGAGATGTGTTTTTGCTCATGGGCGAGAGAAAGAGAGGCGTTTAGACAAATTTTCTTCTTCATATTTTACAGTAAAAATTATTCTCTCTTTTACCATTTCTTTTTTTTTTTTATTAGTTATTTATTTTTCGATCATTGTATGTTTTGGATCTTAGACCAGCACATCTGATATATTAAGTATGTTGTTCTATATGATATTAGAGTCATGGATTTTAAGAATGATAGTTTGTTTATCTTTATAGCTCGGCATGGTTGAAAAGCTTACAATGATAGAACGTGACTCTTATTTTTTTGTAATTTAATATTTCTAATTAGAATAAAAAAACTAAACAGTACCAACTATGCTTTTGAAAGTCTACTGCAAAGCCTAATTTGTTCAAGTAAAACTTATAGGATATCATGAATTGGATATGATACCATTTGAAACTGTTGACGATTCAAAAGTAATTAAGGAGAGAATAGATCAAAGCCAGAAAGGCTCCGTATATTTTTCAAATCAATATTGATGAAGATAATTATCACTATACTCAAGATTTAGCAAAGCCAACGATGGCATGGGATATTCTTCCAATAATAGATAATGAGATTAGTACTTTCAAATAAAATAACTTTCAATCTCTCATTATTTTCTTTAAAAAAGAAATTGTTTTATAAACTTCGATGCTTGATGAAAATTCTTATTTAGATGAAAATAAATGACCTAAACTATTAGTTCGTGATCTGTATAACAACCCGGAAAAGAAAAAAAAATGGGGGGGGGTAAAAGGCCAGGACGGCCCACCTGGCTGGATTGGATTGGCCCAGACCAAAGTGCACGGGCGAGACGCTAGCGAAGCGCGACATGGACGGAAGCGGAAGGGCGAGCGGGTGCGAGCGACGCGCGGCGGGCGCAACGCGTGGGCGCGCGACGCGCGGGCGGGCGCAACGCGTGGGCGCGCGACGCGCGGGCATGCGGTACGCAGCCAGGTCCAATGCACGGGCGCGCGGGGCGCGGCCCAGGCCCACGCGCACGGCACGCGTGCGTGCTGGGCTTGGCCCAATCAGAGGCAGGCGACGCTGAGTCGTTTCCCCGTCGTATCCTGGGCATTTCCCAGGGGTTTCTCGCGGTCCACCACGGTCTACACCCTTTCTGCTTGATCTGGATCGTCCGATCGCCTGATCGAACAGCTGAGATGAATCTAAGGGAGTTTAAGTTTGAGACTTTTGGATTCAGATTTTGATACGGTTTGAGGCATCGATCTCAGATCAGACGGTCGGGAAAATATCTTGATTGTTTTAGACTTCTCAGACGACGTTTGAGGTGGTTTTGAATTGATTTTGTTCCTCTTTTTAACCAGAGATGTCGAGGATTTTTATTTAGAAGGGCCAATAGTGCAGAGAGCCAGAGAGCCAAGAAGAGAGAAGAAGAGGAGAGAGAAAGAGAAGGGAAAAAGAGGAGAGAGGAAGAAAGAAAGAAAGAAGAGAAGAGAGAAAGAGAAGAGAGGGAGGAGAAAGGATTGTAGAGTTTCTTTCTTGGAATTTATAATATTAAGATTTTATAAGGGAGCAACCTTCTGAGCATGAAGGTATGTGATGAACTCCGGATATAGATTGATACCGGATATTTTGGATTAGCGATTGAAGGTAAGGATTCTGGATATGATCACAAGTTCTATATATTATTTTACATGGCATGATTTGATCCGTGCATGTGAGCATTGACATGCATGTTTGTTTTGCATCGTATATTCTAATTTCTCGAGATGGATAATGTATTGAGATTATTAATTATGTTCCCATGGATCATGTTTATTCGAGTAAGTTATTTTTTGATGGTTTGGATCGTGATGCCAGTCATCGAGAAGTTTGAAATTACATGATTTGACAGTACGACCTGATTTGATAAAGTGATAATAAAGAGAATATGGTATTTGGACTAGCCATGCCACGATGGTACTATGGTTACATAGCCTGAGCCACGAGCTTTGTATGTGAGATAGCTTGACTATGAGAAATGGTCGATTGTGAAACTAGCCAGACCATGAGAAATGGTTAATTATGAGACTAGCCTGATCACGAATAAAAGGTCGATTAATGGACTTGTACGGAGCTAGTTTGGCCACGGCGGATAGCAAATGGCCGATTATGAGATTGCTAGTCATGGGTTGGAGCATAACCGTGGTTAGTCCAGAACCCTGAAGAAGAAGAATGACTAAATTGAAATATAAAAAGGAAGCATGATTTTCAAAAGGATTTGTCGATATTTGAGTTGTTTGGTTGCATGACATGATAAATTATTGTTTTCCAGTATTTTTAAATAATTATTATTATTGGTAACTGTTTGGAGATCTTACTGGGATGTAAAGCTCACAACTCTACTTTTTTTTTCCAAAGCTGTGCAGATATTCGGGCTTGGTGATGAATGAAATTTTTATAAGATAAGTGATTCTTGTGTACCTAGGCCTTGTACGATCTCTAGGATAAAACCTAGGATTTGTACAGCCGGTCGGGTAGCCGATTCCGGTGCTGGATTTGGGGCATGACAATTTGAACAGGGAGTATGGTGCTTATATACTTGCAATCTCTAAATCAGCTATTAACATATATTGGTAGAACTAAAAAATATACTTATCAATTAAGAAATACTTAATACTCATATGCATGATTTAACTATATTTATCTAAAAAAAATACGTTATTTTTTTGATAGTAAAAGTAAAAATAGCAAAATAATAAATTTAAAAACTCAGAAAAAGATTAGTTAAAAATCTTACAAGGATAAGAATAATAATCAAAAGAAAAATTACAAATTAAAGAGAAATTATCATATGTGTGGAAAATTTGGTTATAAAATTCAAGATTGCTAAGTAAAGTCCAAATAATCTAATTCTCTACTTTAGTGCATAGAAGAGACAAGGAAACTCATTGTCGATTTCTCATTACTTTTATTATTCATGCAATTGTCTTAATTGCCATCATATTTTAGTTTCTCATATAATAAATAGTGGTTTTGCTCACGATTGGATCATTAATTTTAACCATTTCATTTATCATAGAGAGTTATTTGATTCCTTATATAATTGCATCGGTTCTGATGCTATTGCTATTACTGATGATTTATTTTATCCATTCAAAAATATTAATGATCTATTACTTACACCATCGATTGGTTTTTCAATTTCTACGAATAATACTTATTATATTTTTTATGAAAAAGAAAACTAATTTCTATTACACAAATCATAAAGAAAAGATATTCTACCTTATTTGAGTCTAATATCATGAAGATTTATGCTAATATTAAACCTTTCAGGAAGCTTATTATTCGAGGAAGGAAAATGAATAAGCTTTATATTCTGTTTGCTGGTGTAGATTTGGCTTTTAGCACATAGCTAATTTATGGTCTACTAGATTAGCTCATATAAATTATTACAAACTTCAAGATAAGTAGATCAAAGGACTGGTTAATAGGCTTCCTCTCTGCATGAATGTCCACATGGAAAGAAGCGCAAGGTACCTTTTAGAGAGATCAAGGCAAGATTATCTTGATCATAATAGTTGATACATTCATGCTTCTCTAAAAAAACAATACACAATTTTTTACTTGTATAAGGTATGTAGTTACTTTTATAGGTGATCTTTCTAGATATACTCAAGTTTATTAGAGAAAAGTAAGAAGTATTTGAAAATTTTTGTGAATTTAAAATTTTGATTGAAAATATTTTTAGATTAAAAATTAGTTGTTTAAAACTGATAGTAGTGGTGAATATGTTTCAAAAATATTTTCTAAACATTCGACCAGTCATGGTATACATAGAAAATTTACAATTGTCTAGGTACTCTTAAAATGGATGGTGTGGTAGGAAGGAATAATAGAAAGACTAGCAGTAATATAATTTATGTAAAGAATGTGAAGCATAAATTTTAAACAACATGCAGGCAGATAATTGTATATATTATCAACAAGATGTGTTTGAGAAGTATCAGCTACATGACTCCATATAAAAGATTATTTAGGAAGCATTTTGATATTTCTCATCTTTGTGTATTAGATATATTTACTTGATGGATTCTCTACCAAGATAGATAAGAGTTGGTCAAGTATATATTTCTTGGTTATGATGAAGCTAGGAAAGATCAGAGGTATATTACTCTCAAGATAATGAATATTTATATTTTTAGACATGTTGCTCTTGATGAAAGCTCTGCTGGCTGTTTTGATGAATCCTATTTGCCAATTGATAATTTCATATCAGTTGCTAATGGGAACTATGTATCTCATAAGGATGCTGCTCCAAAAAAATAAGGTAGTCAACCTTCTTCTTCTTCAACTCAATTGCTAGAGTTTTCTAAATTTTTACCTACTACTAATAATCATAAAAATTCATCGAAAACTAGTGCATGTAAAATAAGTGTAGGCATCTCAAACCCTAATAAAAAGAAAAAAAAATGTTAGACAAAAGGAAGATATAAAATTACTTGGAGATGAACCTAAAATTTATAATGATCTATCACTATTATAGAAAAGTAAAAGAAAACATAAAAACTAGTTAACAGGCTTGAAAGGGAATTTGGCTCTTAAGAAAAATGAGATGAAGGATTTAGTTTCTTTGTCTAGTGGTGTTTTTTCTATTTTCGGAAACTATGTTTTCAAGATAAAAAGAAAGAGCGATAAATTTATTGGTCATTACAAAGCTATGCTTAGAGCAAAAGGATTCTTACAAAAGTCTGAAGTTGAATTTGATAGATTAAAAAATTAATTGTAACCAAAGTACTTATTTATGTAGTAGCTAGCAAAGATTCATCTTTACATTATATGGATGCAAAGAATGTCTTCTTCTATAATGATCCTGACAAAGATATTTTTATATTGCAGCATCTTGATGTTTTTGACTTCTTTTCTCTTAAGTTTATTTACAAACTTAGAAAAGCTTTGTATTATTTTAAACAAGTATCTATAGTATGGTACGAAAAAATTATAAAATATTTATTATTTTGTAGCTACTTTCTTTTTTCTTCAAATTCTGGTTGTTTGTAAAGCACATTAGTAATGGTATATTAATAGTTTGCCTTTATATTATGACTTAATTATCAATAGTAATGATATTGATGAGGTATGTAGTATTTATGAATAACTATGTATATGATTTGAGATGAAAAAGCTTGATGAATTGAAATGATTTTTTAACACTAAAGTAGCTAAACTCAAAAATGGCTATTTTATTTGTTAGAGTAAATATGTTTTTAATTTATTGAATAAATATGAATTGACTAATTGCAAGTATATGCGGATACTAATTGAATCAAATTTAAAGTTAAGTAAAGAGCAAGGCAAGTTTATTGATAATCCTACTATGCATAAATAGATTGTGAGTAGCTTGATTTATTTGATTGTCAGAAGATTAGATATTTCTTACATTGTTAGCATTGTTTTTTTTTTTATGAAAAAAAGGGATAGGGGATAAATCTGGCGTAGCTACCTTCACAGGCCCCCACCCCATCAGGAAATGTTTGATTTAAGGTACTAGATTTTCGCAGCATTTTTCTATCCAAGGATGGTACGTCAACCCGATATCACCAAGATGCCAGTTGGTCAAAATGGGGAAGATGGGCCTCAGGGAATAACTCTTGAATTTAATCAAGTCTTCCACAGAGTCACGCCTTGAACTCGTGATCTATTGGTTGCAAGGCAAGATCCCAACCAGATGGGCTACCACCTTGGTGGTATTGTTAGCATTGTTAACCGATATATGTAGAATTTCAAGCAACTACATCTTGATGTAGTTTTATAGATCCTGGGATATATTACTAAGATTATTGATTATAATATTTTGTATACTAATAATTCTTTAGTCAAGTTAGCATATTTTATAAAGACAAATTATGCTGATGATGTGGAACCATGTAGGTTTACCACCGGTTATTCTTTCAATTTAGGTTCTGGCATTATTCCTTGTAGACTAAAAAATAATCAATCCACTATTATATTGTCTTCTATAGAGACAGATTATCATGCTGCTGCAATGACAATCTAGAAGTTGATTTGGCTCGCAAGATTGCTTAATAATTTAGGTCATAACGTGGAACTATATCATTTCTTTTTTTTATGATAATAAGTGTGTCATCTTGTTGACAAAAAATCTAGTATTTCATGCAAGAATGAAGTATATTAAGATTTATCATCATTTTATTAAAAAAATTGTAAATGAAAAAATTAATTTGTTTTTTATTTTTCTTTTAAAGGACTAGTTTGGAGATATTTCCTTCAAAAGATTGGTAGTCGAGTAGTTTGAAAGTTTGTGCAGCAAGTTCAATATTATAAACATAAAGCTTGCAAAAAGAGAGAGTGATGGAGACATTATAAACACTATTTTTGAGTTTTTTTTTTTTTTTTTGATAATGTGGAGTATTCAATTCACTGATCTTGAATGAATACAACCCAAGTAGTCAGATATGGTAATGTTATGAAGAGTGACAGGGGCAATTCACTATTTTCGAGTTTTAGATGCTGGTATATGTTAGCTATCGAGCCTTAGACTCAACAAATATGAACTCTTGTCTTTAGTGGATTAGGAATCCTCGATGGTACCATTTGTTTTACTTTTTTTAGAAAAGTGGAGTGCCCTTGCCTTGGAAGAGAGATGTTTAAGTGATTTCTTTTTTTATTTCTATTTTTAAATAAAAAATAATTATATATATATTATTATTTATTTATTTTTTGTTTGTGCTTATTATGGATCTTGGCCAGCAAAATTTATTATGGTACTGATGGGGACATCAGGTCAACCTTAGTTTACTATGGGTTCCTGAGTTTTGAGTCCTTTAGCTATGATTCCAATTTTATCTTTGAGTCCAATAATCTGGCTGTGTTAGCCGTTTGAGTCCTGTATCTGGGTCATGAGTTTTGTTTTATAGGCTTTGTTACACTTGAGTCTGTACCTTGGCCTTTGAATCTCATTTTGGGCCTTTTTATATTTGAGTCCTGTAATTAGAGTATTGGATCAAGTTTTAGATGCTTAGTGAGCCTTATGAGTCCTGTAAGTTTTGAGTTTTATGAGTCAAGTCCAATTTTATAAGTCTTATATTGAGTCCAGTCCAATTTTGTAAAAAGACTCAAGTCACTTATGAAGCCAGTCAGCATAATACTCCAACCACTGCAAGGAATCCAATTATCCACATAATTGTGCCGCTTGGAAGGCATGGAAGAAGTCTTGGAGCTATCATTGAAGACCTGGACGACAAGTACATCAGCCCACCAAGAGGAGATGGACACCAGGAGAACCCTAGAGCTTGCCCAGTACTGAAATGGGTCGCCCAAAGCCCTGGCCCATCCTCAAATTCAGCGCCCTCCTTATGGTCACCTCTCATGTTGGCACCCCACTTATGGTCACCTCCCTTGGACCAAGTCAAAGAGAAAGAGAGGAGTAATCCTAGTGAGAAGAGAAAGTTCGAACCTATTTGGAAGAGGAGATCTCTATGTATTTGAGTAGGAAAAGGATTAGTGAGAATTCTCTTGTATGCCCTTACTTGGAGTCCAAGTTTGTAAGCCTATTTAAAGGTCCCCCCCTCTCATGTATATTGGATGTTAATGAATATGAAAAATTTCTTGAGTTCTTCTCAACTTTGGTGTGAATTCTGAGTGAATTTGTGTGATTAAGGGTATCTGTGTGATCCCTCAGGGTATCTGTGTGATCCTTGCACCCTGCCTCCAAGTCGCCTGCCTCTTCATCTCTTGGCCCACTTCTAAACCTTCCTTCCCTTTGCTTTCTTTAGCCTTCAAACTTATTTCTTCTCTGATTTCTAACCCTTGTTAGGTGATTTGCAGGTCTCTCAGAGTTCACGAATCCAGGATTCCAATCGGCAAGCTTTCGAGCCACCGGATTGAAAGCCGCAAATCCGAGGGTCTTCGGCTTGTTTTTCCAGGCCGCATCCGAGAGCGTAGAGCGAACTCTTCATGGATTGATCTCCAAATCTCTGCCAAGTACACCTCCTAGACTTCTTTGGTAGCGGTATTGCAGAAGAGCTAGTCCTAACCAGGGCTTCTTAGCCTTAGCGATCCTTTTTCTTCACTTTTAGAGTTTAGTTCTGCATGCCCGTGTTCCAAAAATTCTATAGAATTTCTTACTTAATAACTTGGCTTGAGATTCAGGATACAAACTTTTAACTTAATGCCTAATACATGAAAAATAATTGGCATGCATAATTAGTCCCTCATCATTTGGTATCAGAGCATGTTTTAGGGCTAGTTTTTGCATCCCATAATTCTTATATATAGTCTATTGTTTTTATTGTTTCTACATGTAGCCAGGTATGAAAATCCTGATTTTTATTTTGATGGATTCCTCATAACTGATAATATTTCTCAAAACTTTCTCGTGATTTATTTCAATGTGTACAGTTTTTTTCGTGCCTGTTATCTTTTGTCCTAGAAATTCCTGCATCCTATCTCTGCATTAGGTGTCTAGATTTTGGTCTATTTCATCATCTTAAGTATTTTATTTTTCATTGAAATTTGTATGGTGTATCCTCTGTTTAGTCCTAATCCTTTTCATAATTTTTAATTATTTTTACAGAAATACAAAAATTATAAAAATCTGCATATTAAGAACCCTAACCCAAATCCTAAGATTTCTGCATACAATCTAAAAAACCCTTGGTTTTGCATCATCATCCGAATTTTTTTTTGCATGAAACTTGATAGAGATCATCTACACTTTTCATTTTCTATCCTGAAATTTTTCTAAAATTTTTCTGTATTGGAAACTGAACCAAATTCTGTATTGAATCAAACCCTAATTTCTGTTCTGCATACTTGATCAAACCAAACCTAATCATTTCCAAACCCTACCTCACCTGAGCCCAAAATTTATTTGCTAACTTAAACAACTTAAACCTAATTTGCCACCTCATAAAAATATTAAAAATATATTTTTATTACTCTGATTGTTATTAGTTGCATTAGGGCTCATAGTGTATTCATCATCTCATTAAATCAATTTTAAGGACAATTTTCTCTCTCAGATCATGACATGATTTCATCACCTGTCCTGGACCTAAAACAACCACCCAACATCAGAACCCAAGCCTTAATTAAAATCAATTAGTAACCTAATTGCTCTAGAGAGCTTAGGGACACCAACAGGTCGGGTCCGAATTATGTGGGCCAACTAGTGTACCTAATTTCCTAGCAATTACTAAAAATTGGTGTCTAAGGCTAGAGATCCAGAGGCAAATGCCCTAAGTAGACTGGTGGTTTTTAATTAGGACCCTATCACAGGCAAGGGGAGCCTTCCACCACCCCACCTCTTACCTAGCAGTAGAAGGATTAGCTATTGAGTTAAGTGTAGGTTGAGTAGACCCATTCAATTTTGGCTCTAAGTCTAGCAAACTGTAGTCCATTTCCACTTTGTATGCTTGACTGCATCATACTAACTTGTTTGATTGATTGCATGACCACTAGGTTGGGAACCAAATATCAATAATCTAAACCCCAACCTAGCTCAGCCATGGACTCCAACTTTGAGATCTTCTGAAGGCCATGCTGAATGATTTGACTAAATGAACCAACTAAATGCCCAATCCATTGCCCAATTAACCACCCAAATTAACCAGTCCAATATCCAATCCCAAAACCAGTTTGCCCAGTTGACCGCCCAGATAAACCAAATAACCCAATCAAATACCCAAGCAACCACTAGGCTTGACCACTTCACCAATAGGTTTGACCATGTAGGGAACCAATTAGGAAACCCAGAGAAGACCCCTAAAATCCAGCCTAGACCTAAACCCGAGCCTAACCCTAAGAGAGCCCCATACCTTGAATCTAGGAGATCTACAACCTATAGATCTGAGCCCAAATCCTATGACTCTAGATCCTATGACTCTAGAACTTATGCACCCAGATCCTCTGAACCCAGATCCTATGTATCCATGTCCTATGAGTCTAGTGGATCCATAACCCATAGATCCGAACCTACATCCTATGAGTCCAGTACTAGGCCAGTTTCCCCTAGTCAACCTGAATCCCATAGGATTGGTATTCCTAAATATGAGCCTAGTATTAGTTCACTTCTCTTTAGTCAACCCAAACCCTTTAGGACTAGTGCTCCTAGTCTAGGACCAGATCCTAACCAGCCGAACCTGAGCCAGTTCCACTATGGCCCTTAGAGAAGGTAGAGGCAAGTCTAGTTCCAATCCCCCAGGAGTGTGTTTTAGATGTCATAAACCAGGCCATTTTGTTAGCCAGTGTCCATTCAGCACCCTATATCTAGGTGAATTAGATAAAGATGAGTCTGAACCCATTATTGAACCCAATGTAGAAGTATATGAGGCTATCCAAGTCTAGTAGAGGAGTATGAAGATGATGAGCCTATTGAAGATTTAGAGGAAGAAACTCCTGAGCCCATTGATGAGTCTAAAGATGACATTAAGGAGTTGAGTCCAGTAGAGATACCTATAGATGACCTAGAATTAGTTGATCCTGACCATACCCAATCAGAAACTAATCCAGAATTAGTTGACCAGGTAGATACCCAAATAGAAGCCAACCCAAAATTAGTTGACCTTGACCATGCCCAGACTAAACCTGTAGTGGAAGAGCAGTTAGATGAAAAGGAACCTAACCCTACTATTAGACTCTTACCTGAGGAGCCATTAGAAGAAAGCCCAATTACAGAGCCTAGTCCTAAGATCCAAGAACCAGAAGAATTTATTAAGGACTTGATCTCTTTAAATCAGTACTCTCAGGATGAAGTCCCCCCTTTGACTCCAATTGGTCTCTTCCTTGAGATTAGTGACCCATTCTTTCATAAGATAGACTCTGTAGATAGACATCAACCTCATAAGGTCAACCTCATTAGTCTAGTGTTAATCTCTGACACCCCTTCCTACATCTTATTCTATCCGATCGACCCCAACCCTTTTTCTTACTTCCCACCCTACCAAACTCATCATGAATCTATCTTTTATTTTTTGCCCTTTTCTGAAGCTTCTCATGTTTATCTAACCACTAGACAGCATTTTGTCGAATTAGCATGTTTCATACATTCCTTGTGCATGTTAGGTTTGCATCATATTTCTAGCATACTTTATGGTATTTACTAGAAGTTCATTATAAATTTTCATGTGCATGCCACACCAGGGTTAAACTTAGAGAGCCTATGATCTGTTAGGTTTAGACCCAAAGAGTCTAATAAATTTCTTTCGATAGGAATGCCTAGTCGAGTCTATTAAGTATTGGTTTTGAGTCCAATAAATTTCTAGATCTAATTTATTGGTCTACACCTGCATTGACCTCTGCACAACATTTGTATCAGGACATTAGTCAAAAGATTAATTTAAGTAATGAAATCTATAAAAATTGGCTAATTCCTGAAGGAAAGCCAAGGAATTTAATGTAGAAAACTCTGTTATGGTTAAGAAGCTTCATGCTTATAGAGTTGAACCTTTAGAGTGATAAAGAAAGTAGAACCAATGCATATGTACTTGATCTGCCCTTGGAATTAGGCATCAGCTCTACCTTCAATATCGCGAACTTGGTTGAGTGTAGGAAACTGGCAGTGGTTTCTAGTGAGATTTTTGGATCTCACCCATCCTTTGAGAGAGAAATCTTACCTGATTGTCTACTAAATTTGCTTGAGAAAAAAATATGGATCGAGCATATCCTGGACGATCAAGCTATCATGACCTGGGGCCGTGGCTATCAACGCTACTTAGTCCGATGGCAAGGTTGACTAGAATCCATCGATTCATGGATTACTCGAGAGGACCCACAGCGCCTCTACCCAGACTTACTGCCAATACTATACTACCCTATACTCGACAGGGTCGAGTTCTTTCCATCTCGGGAGAATTGATGGGGATATCAGGTCAACCCTAGTTTACTATAGATCCCTGAGTTTTGAGTCCTTTAGTCATGATTCCAATTTTATCTTTGAGTCCAATAGTCTGGCTGTGTTAGCCATTTGAGTCCTGTATTTGTGCCATGAATTTTGTTTTATAGGATTTGTTATACTTGAATCTATACCTTGGTCTCTGAATCTCATTTTGGGCCTTTTTATATTTGAGTCCTGTAATTAGAATATTGAGTCAAGTTTTGGATGCTTAGTGAGCCTTATGAGTCCTGTAAGTTTTGAGTTTTATGAGTCCAGTCTAATTTTGTAAGTCTTATATTGAGTCTAGTCCAATTTTATAAGAATACTCAAGTCACTTATGAAGCTAGTTAGCATAATACTCCAACCACTGCAAGGAATCCAATCATCCATATAATTGTGCTACTTGGGAAGCATGGAAGGAGTCTTGGAGCTATCATTGAAGACCTGGACGACAAATACATCAGCCCACTAGGAGGAGATGGATACCAGGAGAACCCTAGAGCATGCCCAGCACTAAAATGGGCCGCTCAAAGCCCTGGCCCATCCTCAAATTCAGCACCCTCCTTATGGTCACCTCTCATGTTGGCACCCTACTTATGGTCACCTCCCTTGGACCAAGTCAAAAAGAAGAAGAGGAGTAATCCTAGTGAGAAGAGGGAGTTTGAACCTATTTGGAAGAGGAGATCTCTATGTATTTTAGTAGGAAAAGGATTAGTAGGAATTCTCTTGTATGCCCTTACTTGGAGCCCAAGTTTGTAAGCCTATTTAAAGGCCCCCCCTCTCATGTTATTGGATGTTAATAAATATAAAAAAATTCTTGAGTTCTTCTCAACTTTGGTATGAATTCTGAGTGAATTTGTGTAATTAAAGATATTTGTGTGATCCCTCAGGATATCTGTGCAATCCTTGCACCCTGCCTCCAAGCCACCTGTCTCTTCATCTCTTGGCCGTCCACTTCTAAGCCTTCCTTCCCTTTGCTCTCTTTAGCATTCAAACTTATTTTTTCTCTAATTTCTAACCCTTATTAGGTGATTTGCAGGTTCCTCGGAGTTCATGAATCTAGGATTCCAATCGGCAAGCTTTCGAGCCACCGGATTGAAAGCCACGATCTGCAGGGTCTCCGGCTTGTTTTTTCAGGCCGCATTCGAGAGCGTAGAACGAACTCTTCAAGGATCGATCTTCAAATCTCTGCCAGGTACACCTCCTAGACTTCTCTGATAAAGGTATTGCAGAAGAGCTAGTCCTAACCAGGGCTTCTTAGCCTTGGCAGTCCTGTTTCTTCACTTTTAGGATTTAGTTTTGTATGCCTATGCTTCCAAAAATTTTATAGAATTCCTTACTTAATAACTTGGCTTGAAATTCGAGATACAAACTCCTAACTTAATGCCTAATACACGAAAAATAATTGGCATGCATAATTAGTCCCATATCAGGTACTATTTATGTTGATACCACTTGAAAATTCCTCATACAAAATATGGATCTTCATTTTTAAAATCACGATATCGATGTTGATACTGTAAGAGAAGAAAGAAGAGAAAATAAAATAAAAGACATAATCAATAGGGTATGCAAGACTTTCTAGGAGAAAAATAATCATTTATAAAATAAGAACTCATACTCTCAATCCCATACAATTTTTCTCAACAAGATGCTCCAGAATCCCTTATAAAGCTTTCAACTATTAAGGAAGCCCTTTAGCCCCCACAAATTTTCTCTGCCACCTCCAAATCTCTCAAAAGTCCTCTAAATCCTTACACTTGATCCCTGACCCATCATCTTTTCTTTTATAGAATTTAAGACATCTTTCTATCGGAGAGCACTTTGACAAGAGTTTGGTAGCTCAAACCGTGTCGGAAAAGAACTATTTCTTTTTCAACACTTGTTTGACTCACTGGCCATCCGATCACTATCAATTGTGCCATAATCATCGTGCATCATGCAAGATTGAAGTTGGAGACCTCCCCTAGTCATCGGATTGCATCGGGAGTGCGCAGAGTCATTCGATAGCACAAATCACGTGCTTGCTCACCTATAAACCACAACAAAGATCAAAGCTTCACCTGTAGATCGTGCTAAAGCCTTGGTGGATAGCCTCAAGCGATGAGCCACGATGGACCATGTTAATATCGGGCAAAATGTGTGCTTGGGCTGCACATGCCTGCGGGCCACGTGCCCTTGCGGTTTGCACGTGCTTGCGGGCTAGGCCTGGCTTGCTGTAGGGCATGGTCTGGGTCCTCTTTGGATCTTGTTTGGAGATTTTTTTCGAGTCAAATTAAGATGCTAAACCCAATAATCTCCATCTCGATTTGATGTTCGGCCTCCATCTAACTTTGAGATCTCTTGAAGAATCTTGCCTCTATGCCCTAGGGCAAATATCTATTGCTTATGGATGAGTAAACATGGAAGTTGAGTTAGGCCATTCAATCCCATCTCCGTCATGTGCTATGCTCACCTTAACTTAAGACCTACTCAAAAAATCTCCTATGATAATAAGAATTTCATTGTGCAACGTTGCCTATTATCCTCCTGAGTCTTTCATCTCATGCCTGATCCATCTACTTCCAGAGCTCTACCTTGACTGGACTCCTGTCTACATCAAGAATTCTAGCTCGTACTGGACTCCCTGTAAGAGGTAATATCATCTACACTTCTTTTCCTGCAAGATAACCCAATTGCCATGGATGACTTTCAAGATTTCATCATCTGCTTTCCACGTGTAGCTATTTGAATCTAATTTACTCGGTAAGATTAGATTCTTGCTGAAGCTAGGTATATATTGGACCTCACCTATTTTTTTGATGTTCTATCATGAAACTTTAAACTGACTATCCCTTAGCCCTCGATCGCACAGCTCGATCTATCTAGTAAGTGGACACACCCTCTCTACTCTATAGAGAGTCGAAAAGCTCCTTTCTGTAATATACATGATAAAAACATGCAGAATCTAGAATGCACTGCTGGGAAGAAGAATATATCTTGTCGGATACCATGAATGCATCATTATATCCATCATTGTTGCTACAATCGATCACTACCATAGTAGCCTTTGTTCGATCTTTGAGTTACGGTCAATCTTTGATACAATGCTCCAACCGTCGCACCGATAGTACTTGATCTTGTCATTGTCCTTCGACCTGGACTGTCCACCTTACAATCTTTTGTCCTCTGCCTTTTGTCACCAGCTTCTCTAGAAACCACTAACACTGAGTTCTTGCATGAACTTAAAGCTTGGTTCTTTTACCTGAGAATCTTGTTTTAGAATAATGTTAAAGTGACCTTCTCCATCTTGATAGTGCTCTTTTCCATTAAAAGAGCACTATCAAGATCTTGAAGGAGTGCAAAAATAAGATAACAAGACCAATATTCTGGTCTTCTCTTCAACTTTCTTACCTATACTAAGAAGATCGATAAGGATCCCTTGGAAGTTGCTCAGATGCTCCTATATGTTATGCCCCTTGCTCATCCACAACAGTAAAACATCTTTCAAAGGAAGAGAGTATTGGTGAGTGATTTTGTCATATACATCTCATCGAGCTTCATCTATATCGATGTTAAGGAAGTCTTGCCAAGTACATGGATCACTACATCATTCCCTAGATATAAGTAGATCATGCTCATTACCTGTATCTGATACCATCTCCAACTTTTATCATCCATGGTAGCCAATCTCTCCTCATATATGAGAGCGTCAATCAATCCCTACTGGATAAGCATGTCTTTTATATTTGTTTACTAGAGAGAGAAATTGATCTACCCATCGAATTGATTGATCTCTATCTTGATTATGCGTGTATTTTTCATCTTCTTCAATCTCGATCAATACAGATATTATGGGTCTTTGATACCAGTTATTATGGTACCATCTGTGCTGATATTACTTATTGAAAAATTTTTCATGCGGAATACGGATCCCCGTTCTTAAAATAAAAGACATAATCAATAAGGTATGCAAGATTTACTATGAGAAATATAATCACTTACAAGATAAGAACTCATATTCTTAATCCTGTATAATTTCTCTTAACAAGAAGTTCCAAAATTTTTCATAAAGCTCTCAATTTTTAAGGAGACTCTCTAGCCTTCACAAACTTTTTCTACTGCTACCACACCTTCTAGAAACTCTCTGGATCTTCATGCTCAGTTTCTGATCCATCTGCCTTCCTTTTATAGTCTCTGGGATGTCTTTCTGTCGAAGAGCACTTCGACAGGAGTCTAGTGGCTCAAACTGCATTAAAAAACAACTCCTATTCCTTTTCTAACTTGTATTTGACCCATTGATTGTTTAATCACTATCAATCGCGTCGCAATCACTATGCATTATACTAGATCAGAGTCGAAGACCTCTCCTTATCGTCGGATCGCATTCGGAGTGTACAGAGCCATCCAATCATATAAATCCATGCTTGTTTGTTTGTAGACTGTGATAAAGATAAAAGTTTTGCTTGCAGACTGTGCTAAGGTTGCATTTGGTAGACGGTAATCTATTCAAATTACTGGTAATTTTAAACCTGGCCCATCAGATAATCCCGTTTGGTATTTTTTTAAACCGATAATTTATATTGTAGTGGTAATCTGGATTACCGCTAATGTGGCAATCCAGATTACCTCAAGGAGAGGTGGCTATCCAGATTACCGGAGATATGGTAATCTAGTATTTTTTATTTTTATAAAATTGCCCCATCCCTTTTGCTTCGGTAAGAACGAAATATTCCCCTCCTTCCTCTTTCCCCCCTTCCCTCACTTAGTGGCAATCCATATTACCTCAAGGAAAGGTGGCTATCCAGATTACCGGAGATATGGTAATATAGTATTTTTTATTTTTACAAAATTGCCCCGTCCATTTTGCTTCGGTAAGAACGAAATATTCCCCTCCTCCCTCCCTCACATAGTGGCATCCTTTCAATTAGGATTTTTTTTAAGCTCTCATGTTAAAGATCATTTCGTAATATTTATGAAAGGATGAGGAATGATTGATTTTTGACTTAGAAATATTTTAATAATATATAAATTTTAATAAATTTGACTCAGAGACATTTTGAAAATTTGAGTTTAGATTACTGGTAATCTATTTGTCATACCAAATACAGTAATTAATCTTACTGATAGATTACCTGTGTATACCAAACACGATAATCAGCATTACTATCAATCTATCTAGTTGTAATTTATTTTGCAGATAATCCAAATTATCATTTAGAATTTTTTGACTATCCATTAAATATAATCTAAAATCTTTGTGGACAACCTCAAGCGATGAGCCATAATGGACCGCAACAATAATGGATGAAAAGTGTGCCTGGGCTGCGCATGCGTGCAAACCTAGCTAGGCTTATTGCGGGCCATGAATTGGATCCTCTTTGATCTTGCTAAATTTAACAAAACATAGGATCATTGCCTAGTGGTGGTTTTGTCTAGAAGTAACGTGTGGTATCGGCAACATTAATACATAAACATTTATGTCATTTCCTCTCCCGTCAAAATGGCCCCGCGGTTGAGGCCGAGATGAAGACGAAGACCACGCTTCCCGTGATGGCCTCTGCCTTTCCACCCTCGCCCTCGTTACTTTACAGCCAGGAGACATGGCCACCTTCCTTCGTTTATTCTTCATCTCCCAACGGAAAGGGTATGAATTCAGGGGAGGCCTACATCTCCCTTCCACTTCATCGTGGTAACATAAAAACACGGACGAGAAATTAAATCTTTAATCAGATAACGGTTTCGATTCTGATCATGTATTAAATATTTTTTAAAAGTATAAGATTTTAATCCTGATCGTGGACTGAACATCTCCCCGAACCCTTGGAGGCTCTCGATACGAGGATCTCTATGGCAATTGCGAAGGACGTGGCTGAATCTGATTTGATTCCTGCACGTGTCCGGTGCTATACCTTCCGGAGCTGATTACCTCCAAGGGCAAGGAGGGTTGGATACCCGAGAATCAGGTGATGAACCCACAAGCAGTAATGAGCCTTCTATATTCACTGCCTAACATTAGTGCAATCATGAACATGCAGAGCAATCGATAAGATCCAAGCTTCTAGAATATCATCGAAGACATGAGTGATAAGCATGAAATTTTACTGTAAACCATCCATGAGCAAAAATCATAAATAAAGAGAGAATTAATGATATCCATAGCGATGAACATCGATCACCAGGACAACGGTAGGTCCGTAATTTAAGGATCAGACATAAACCTGATAGACGTATCATCACCCAGTATTCATTTAGTTTGGGGGAGAACTACATGAGTTGTGGCCACCATTGCTTTCCAAATAGTTAACATTTATGGCCGGGCCGATAATTCTCCCCCAAGCAGTCAGAGCTATATTGTCCATCATCATCAAAGTCCACAGGCTATCAAGACATAACAAGAATCTAGCGAATGTCTAGCCAACAAAGCTTCCCGTCTTGTAGTGAGGGAGTGAATGCCAAGATTCCTCTCTCGCAAAGGCTGGCACACCACGTGCCAACTGAGAAGGTGAACACCTCTAGCGCCAGATACCGAGCCCCAGAGGAAAGCCTGAATGAATTGCTCCACCTTGAGAATCACAGATTTGGGAAGGACACATTAGAGAGCATATAAACAGGTAATGATGTAAGAACCGACCTGATCAAAGTAATCCTCCTTATTAATGAGAGAGCTCTTCCCTACCAACCCTCCACGTTATCATGAACCGCCTTGACCAGACGATCGCAACTAGCCTTTAACAGCCTACCTCCTATAATCGGAACTCTAAGATAGTGAAGTGCACCCATTCTCTTCAATCTCAAGGATCTCCCGAATCGAATGCTGTAGTAGGATCGGAGTCTTCAGATTAAAATGAATCTCAGATTTTAGCATATTAACTCTTTAGCCAGAAGATAGATAGTAGTTCTCTATAATTCTCCTGAAGCCCTGAGCACAAAGGACAGTGGCATGGTCCAAGAGTAAATAATCATCTACAAATAAGAGATGTGAGATCAGGTTAGCACCAGGGACCGGGACATATGGCTGAAGACCTGACCCCTATGCCGCTGCCTGTAAAGCTCATAAAAATGTGTCCTTTAATGTATTGATTTGAATGCAGCATCAATGCATCCGAAGATGGATCATGTCTAATAGATTCAATAATCAATTTTTTTTAAAAAAATATATTTTTTATAAATATTTATGAAATTAATGTTGTTTGAGATATATTCATGAAACAAACGTAGTCTCATTTGTATGGTGACCATATCAGAAACCACAAATTCAACCTGCAGCTTCATTTTAATAAATCCATAAATTTAATCCATAATTTCAAATTTCAAAATAAAAATATAAAAATATTTAAAATAATATAATAAAAAATAAAAAAATAAGAGAAATCATATGTACAATCTATGGCTTCATCTTAAGTGAAGTTGCAGGTCGCATTTGCAGCTTCACCTTATTACTGTATCTTCATTTTTTAAATAATTTTTTTTAAAAAAAATAAAAATTTAAAAAATTAAAATATATATATAAGTAAAGGTATAAATTATTACCTTAATAATATTATAAAATAATTTTTTAAATATATAATAAATAATATAATAAATAAATATATTAAATTATGGATTATATGTTATGTTATAAAATATAATAAATATTTTATAATATAATATAAAATTTATAATCTAACTGGTGCCAGTCTAGCCACCAATTTGGTACCAGTTTAGTTGCCAGTCTGATTGCTAGGCCGGTGCCAGTCTGACCACTAGCTTGGTACTAGTCCAATCGCCAGTCTGTCTGTAGGTCAGTGCCAGTTCGATTGCCAACCTGGTGCTAGTCCGGTTGCGAGTCTAGCCACCTGTCCAGTAGCCAGGCCGGTGCTAGTCCGGTTACGAGTTTGACTGCCAGCTCGGTGCTAGTTTGATTATCAGTCTGATCGCTAATCTGACGGCCGGACTAGCACTGGCATGATAGCTAAAACAGCGATTGGACTAGCACTGGACTAGCAGCCAATTTGGCACCAGTTTGACAGGTGGACTGGTGATTGAACCGATACCGAACTGGCGACTAGACTAGTACCGGCTTGATGGTCGGATTGGCATTGGCCTGGCAACCGGATTGGTGATCGAATTGGCACCAGCCTGGTGGCCGGACTGGTGACTGGACTGGCATCGGCTCGGCGGCTAGACTAGGATCGGACTAGCACTAGGTTGGTGGCCGAACTAGCACTAACTTGGCAACCGAACTGGCACCGACCTGACAGGCATACTAGTGACTGGATTGGCACTGAATTGGTGGCCGAACTAGCTACCGGACTAGCTACCGAACTAGCACAAGGCTGGCTATCGGACTGGTGGCCGAACTGGTACCAACTTGGTGACTGGACTATTACAAAACTAGTATCGGGCTGGCAACCGGATTAGCTACCTGACTGGCACTGGCTTGGTGGCTGGACTGGCGATCGGACTAGTAAATGGACTAGTACCAGGCTAGCAGTCGGATTGGCATTAGCCTGATGGACGAACTAACGACTTGATTGGCATCAAACTGGCGACCAGACTAGCGATCAAACTAGCACGATGCTAGCAGCTAGACTAGCGACTGAACTAGCATCGGGTAGGCGATCAGATTTGCGACCGAACTAACATCGGGCAGGCAACTGGACTAGCATCGGGCTGGTGACCGGACTAGTACCGGCTTGGTGACCGGACTAATTATCAAACTAGCACCACGCTGGCGGCTGGATTGACAACGATCTGACAAGTGGATTAGCGACTGGACTAGCACCGACTAAATTATAAATTTTATATTATATTATAAAATATTTATTATATGTTATAATATAATATATAATATATAATTTAATATATTATAATATATTTATTATAGTTATTATAATATTCATTATATATTATAATGAATTTTATGTTATAATATTATTAAGATAATAATTTATAATTTTAGTTATATATTTTTAAATTTTTTATTTAAAAAATAAAAATATTTTTTAAATTTATATTATATTATATTATTTTAAATATTTTTATATTTTTATTTTAAAATTTGAAACCGTTATTTGAACCTGCCAGGTGCGGCGCCATCCAAGCAAAACTATATTAGTTTTATAGTTATTTTGCAAACGGCATTAGTTTCATAAATATTTATCAAAAAATATTATTATTAAAAAAACCTTTAATAGTCACGTATTATATTACCTATTTTTATATTTAAACTATTCATGATTAAAAGTGGAGAGAATTTTATCCATCGCAGTCCGTAGAGGTGCGTCGGTGTTTGGACTGATTCACCGGATCCGGTCCATCCAATAATTTCGCGAATCCGCCATGGCAGCCGTACGAAAGCGCCTCTGTTTCCGAATCTGATTCAACCTCCGTACGCGCCCCATCGGACCCCTTAATGCCCCCTCGTACCGTCTACGGTCTACGTGGAACCGGCATCAACCGTTAAAAAGCATCACGTCTTGCAAATTTTTGAAGTTCAAACGTTCTCCATCAATGCCCCGATCGCGACGTTTCGTTGGGGACCACAAGAAGGAACGCCTTCTCATGCCATCGCGTAAACTTTTATTTAGTCTCCGCCGTTAAGGTGTAAAGAAAATGACGATGATTAACAGTTTTTTTTTTTTTTTTCCCTCAAAAAGATTCACATGGTGATTCGCAGGATGCCCAGCACAGCACCCCGTCGGTTAACATGGACTGCATTCCGCTGCGCACAATATGTTATACGGGCGATGGTTTGTGGTTTTGGTGTCCCGAGATGTAGGTGCCCCACTCTTTCTCTTTTTAACTGCGGCTCTCCCGGGTGGCCTTTTCTTTCTCCAGTGTTCACGTGACGACGTGACGCTCCCTGAGACAGCTGCTGCCCGTCCACGCTCTACTTTGTTCGCTTATGCCCGCCCCGATGCTTCACCGTTCCCTTTCACTCACTTCTTCACTGGCCGGGCAAAACGGAGAGGGAAAGGGGAAGAGAGAAGAAAAAAATTGAGAAAAAAAGAAAAAGAAAAAGAAGGGAAGCGAGACCCGTCTAGCCTCCAGCTTCTGCTGCTGCCTCCCCAACAATGCCGAAGCCTGGGAACGACAAGAAACTCCATCTCCTCCCTCTGCTATTGTTCTTCCTACTGCTTTCGCCGTCATTCCTCTCCTATAATAATTATAATAATGCATGGGCGGCGGCATTCGGCATCCCATCGCCGCCGCTGTCGGACGCGGAAGCGCTGCTTGCCTTCAAGGCCAAGGCTGACCCGGGCAACCGCCTCCCCTTCTTCGCCAACCGCTCCGCCGACCACTGCAGCTGGGCCGGTGTCCGGTGCTCCGCCCAGGGGAGGGTGATCCGGCTGGTCCTCGAGGGCTACGGCCTAAACGGCACCTTCGCCGAACGCACCCTGCCCCTGCTCGACCAGCTCCGGATCCTCAGCCTCAAGGCCAACGCCCTCGCCGGCCCCATCCCGGATCTCTCCGGGCTCGCCAACCTCAAGGCCCTCTTCCTCGACGACAATCTCTTTGCGGGTTCCTTTCCCGCGTCTCTCATCTCCCTCCACCGGCTCCGGACCCTCGACCTTTCCCACAACAACCTCTCCGGTCCCATCCCGCCGGCGCTCGTCTCCCTTGACCGGCTCTATTCCCTCCACCTCGAGTGGAACCGGTTCAACGGCTCCGTGCCACCCCTCAACCAGAGCTCCCTCAAGGTCCTCAATGTCTCCAGCAACGACCTCTCCGGCGCAGTGCCCGTCACCGCGGCCCTTTCCGCGTTCGATGCGTCTGCCTTTGCTGGTAACCCCGGGCTTTGCGGCGAGGTCGTTCGCAAGGAATGCGGCTCTCATTTCCAATTTTTTCACGGCGGCGGCGGCGAATCGGTTGCCCCGTCCCCAGCCGCCGCTTCCGGGCTGGGAGGGCAGCACGCAGGGTTTCTCCTTCCGGGCTCGGCGTCGCCATCTCAGAGGATGCACAGGAGGGCTATCGTTGTGATCGAGTTCTTGGCCGGTGCCTTTCTCGTAATCGGAGGCGTGGGCGTTTCACTAGCATTGAAGAAGAGGAAGAAGAAAAAGGAGGAGAGGATGAAGCAGGGGAAGATGCTGACACCAGAAAAGAACGCGTCAAATACCGCCGTCGCCGATGCTTTGGAGATGGATGTGGAAAGGGACGCCGAGGAGATGGAGAGCAGGGCCAATGAGCTGGCGGCGGCGGCGGCGATGTCGGAGGAGAAGGTGAAGAAGCTGGGGAAGAGCGGGTGCCTGGTGTTCTGCGCCGGGGAGGCGCAGGTCTACACTCTGGAGCAGCTAATGCGGGCATCGGCTGAGATGTTGGGGAGGGGGAGCGTCGGAACCACCTACAAAGCAGTGCTGGATAGCCGGTTAATTGTGAGCGTGAAGAGGCTGGATGCATCCAAGATGGGAATGACGGGGAAGGAGGCGTTCGAGCGGCACATGGATGCGGTGGGCAGGCTGCGCCACCCCAACTTGGTACCGCTGCGGGCGTATTTCCAGGCCAAGGAGGAGAGGCTTCTCGTCTATGATTACCAGCCCAATGGCAGTCTCTACTCTCTAATACATGGTAGGCTTCCGGCCTCGCCTTCTTACCTCCTCGACACTTTCTTATGCTGCTGTCCTTTCTTTTCTTTCTTTTCCCTTTTCTTTGGATTTCCACAATTGGAATTACTAGACATCTCTTAATTTGATGTCAGATCCTACAAAATTGACTCAACTTCTGAGCAAGGATTAATGTCTGCGTTTCCCAATACAGTTTAGCAAGAGTAACTCTTTCACCCCCCAAGTTTAACTCCATGATCAACATCAAAATTAGCAAATAATTGAATATTTATATGAGGTTAATTTGCTTATGACCCATCTGTCTCTAAAACATATTCAGGGGTGAAGAAGTGGTTGATGATATTTATTTTTTTCGCGGGGGGGGGGGGGGGGGGGGGGGGGGGGTGGGGGTGGGGGTGAAGGCTATGGTTTATATGTCTGAATAGGAATAGCACCAAAGCTGTCCATAGTGTACAAGTCATCTGGCTGATTACTGTAAAAAGATGGAGGTATCAAGAAGGGATCGGGGTGTCCCCAACCCATAACAATCAGAATTTATAGGATGGGAAATCCTTGTGATAAAAATTAAACTGATCGATTCTCTGCATTTTTTATGTTTATAGTCAAGATTAGGTTGATAGATCTACTTGATTACGAATTACTACCCATCTGTCTCTAAAACATATTTAGGGGTGAAGAAGTGGTTGATGATATTTATTTTTTGGGGGGTGGGGGTGGGGGCTATGGTTTATATGTCTGAATAGGTATAGCACCAAAGCTGTCCATAGTGTACAGGTCATCTGGCTGATTACTGTAAAAAGATGGAGGTATTAAGAAGGGATCGGGGTGTCCCCCACCCATAACAATCAGAATTTATAGGATGGGAAATCCTTGTGATAAAAATTAAACTGATTGATTCTCTGCATTTTTTATGTTTATAGTCAAGATTAGGTTGATAGATCTACTTGATTACGAATTACTAATTCTGTTAGCACTAGGTTTGACATTGAAGCTTCAGTCACCTCTGTGAACAGTTACTCTGATAAGTCACAAGGTTACAATGTCCTGGGTTGACAAACAGTTTCTTTTGCAGGAAAAAGAAGATAGGTTGTTGGGTTCATTTTGTTGGTAACCTTGCAGTGTTTGTCTATTGATCAGTTGGTACTAGAGACCATGACATACATACTGAATTAAGCCACCAGAACATGAGACATGAAATAATTTTTCGGAATACAGTGTCTAGCAGCTCTATTTTTATATGGTTGATGGTGCGTAAAGATGAGGCTTTTTTGCAGCACTTTAACATGGACTGGATGGTCGAACCATATTCAGGTAAATTAGTGCAATTACAGAGCAATGTATAATTGTATATGGATAGATGGCCAAGGGATTTATACTAAGAGGGAATTTAAAGCTTACATCAGCTCCCATGGTAACTTAATATGGAGGCAACAAGGCTATGTGGGTTCCTTCAAGGAATGCAATGGACAAGAGAACAAGAGCAACATCACCATACCTCAAGCAATTATATTGCAGGCATTAGAGATTCTTGTGGAAAGAAGAGGGAGATACTTCCGATCTGCACCAATGATTGGCCATTGTCAAAGGACTATAACCTGGAGGTGCTTTGTTGGGCTAAGTTGATATACTAGTCATTTTGATGCGGAACGGGATGCGGGAATCGGATCGCTGGCGAGCATAGAAGTCACCAGGGGACTAGGGCTTGCTTGGAAGAAGAAAGAAGAGGGCGGCTAGGACAGGGCGCAGGAGGTTGGGGCAGCAAAGGGATCACACAAATACCCTTAAGAACAATAAGGATCATACAGATACCCTAATTACACAGAAAATCACACCGTAATTGAGGAAGAATCCAAGAAATTTTATTCATATTTCATTCTAGCATAAAAAAATACAAGAGATGGTGGGGTATTTATAGATTCATCCAGGTTACATGACTTGAGGGTCAAGAAATCCTGATTTGAGGGCCAAGAAACCTCAAGTGTTGGGTTGGGCTGGGGTGCTGTGCTGGGGCGGCTTGGACTAGGGTGCCATCTTCATGGATTGGAGGGGCGTTTCCTTGTGGGCTTGGCAGCATGAAAGGGCTCAGGTGCCTGAAGTCCAGCTCTAGTTGGGGGGGCCTGGTGAATCTCTTGGTATACTGACTCTTCTCTTGAACATGACTTGAATGAAAATTACATGGACTCGATTGGACTCGACTGGACTAAAAATGACTGGACCTAACTAAGTGGACTCAGTTGTCTCACTTTATTACAGGACTCAATTGGCTCAATTTAATACAAGTGACTCAGAACTAATGGACTCAAATAGACTCTCGGGTCTCCATCATTTTCCTGGAGTGGGGAGAACTCGACTCCATCGAGTGAGGCTTAGCGGGGGCTTTCATGGGACCGAATTTAATCAAATCAAAAAGGGCTCTTAGGCTAGGTTCACCCATTTTTTTTTTAACAAATCCCAATTTTTTTTAATCAGCTTTGCTCTAAGATTTGTGAAACTTTGCAATCCATGCAACTCTGAAAGTTGTGCACCTTTGAGAAGCGTGCGGCTTTGAGAAGCATGCAACACTGAAATCGGCAAAGGGGATGGCGCCCATGCTTTCACGTTCGTGCTGTCACCTTTCTTCCTCACGGACCAAACAAGGGAGCAGAGGAGCGACGTCGGAGGAGTTCGCCAGCATCGGCGCTGGGCGGAGACTGTCCAGCAGGGCGGCAGTGGAGTTAGCGGCGGCTGGCGACGGCAGCGGGAAGTTCTGTGGGCCGGCTGTGGACGACTCCAGGCGGAGGGCGGGGCTGAGGAGATGGTGGTGCGGTTGAAGGGGGCCGGATCTGACCGATGGGAGGAGGCCGGGGTGGGAACTTCGGCCGCGGCTTGTTCTGGCGACTGGCGGCGACACCATGACACTGGGCTCGGTCCCGAGGCTCTGTTGCAGAGCTCGGCTCGCTGTGGGAGGGGCGAGCGGGGATGGAGGCGGAGCCGGCGTTTCCAATGGCAGGGAGTTGTCGGCTTTCGGCAGGGGGGCCACAGGCATTCTGATCTGCGGTGCGGGGTTTCGTCGGTTGCCGGGCGTTGATGGGAGCAGCGATCGATGGCAGAGACGGTGAGAACGGCCAGAAAACCAGCAGGCTTCAGTGTGCGAACGATTTTCAAGGCGAGATGCGCCAGCCACTTTGATCGATCAAGGCTCCAGTCGGCGAAGACGAAGTCAAAGGGGCTGCGCTACGGAACGGCAAGTGGAGGAGGTCGCCGCCGGCGACCACCAGCGGCGGGCCTTCTTCTTGGCGACGCCGACAGCATCGGTGACGCCCATCTCCTTGAGGGCGAGAATCTCGTGGTCGGCAAGGGTGTCGACGTAGAGGGACCGGGCCGTCAAGGTGAGGAAACCCTCTGCAAGGAGGTCCTGGAAGACGGCGGAGTAGTAGTCTACGGCCTTGCGCCACTTTCTGGTGGTCCAAAGGGCAGAGGTGGCACGGTGCGCAGGCGGCAGAACAGGGCAGCGGGCGTCTAGTGGTTCGGTGGGGAGATTGTCGTCAAACGGCTGAAAAGGATGGTTGGTGGTGGTGGGAACATGATCGGGTACTGAAACAGGGGAGACGGGCGGAAGCTTGGATGAACTGGTAGGTGTCATGGAGGGTGAAGCATACTCTAATCTACCCTAATCTTCTGGGCTCTGATATCAAATGATGCGGAACATGATGCGGGGATCAGATCGCTGGCGAGCATAGAAGTCACCAGAGAATTAGGGTTTGCTTGGAAGAAGAAAGAAGAGGGCGGCTAGGACAGGGTGCAGGAGGCTGGGGCAGTAAAGGGATCACACAGATACCTTTAAGAACAATAGGGATCACACATATACCTTCAGGGATCACATAGATATCCTAATCACATAGAAAATCACACCGTGATTGAGGAAGAACCCAAGAAATTTCACTCATAATTCATTCTAGCATAAAAAAATATAAGAGGGGGTGTGGTATTTATAGATTCATCCAGGTTACATGACTTGAGGGTCGAAATCCTGACTTGAGGGCCAAGAAACCTCAAGTGTTGGGCTTGGGCTAGGGTGCTGGGCTGGGGCGGCTTGGACTGGGGTGCCATCTTCATGGATTGGAGGGGTGCTCCCTTGTGGGCTTGGCGACATGAAAAGGCCTAGGTGCCTGAAGTCCAGCTCTAGTTGGGGGGCCTGGTGAATCTCCTGGTCCGCTGACTCTTTTCTTGAACATGACTTGAATGAAAACTACGTGGACTCGACTGGACTAAAAATGATTGGACCTGACTAAGTGGACTCAGTTATCTTACTTTATTACAGGACTCAATTGGCTCACTTTAATACAAGTGACTCTGTATTAATGGACTCAAATAGACTCTCGGGTCCCCATCACATTTGGTCAGGATAGTCAAGGTATTGGAAGGCTAACTCAACCAAGATATAAAGCCATGTGCTTTGAGAAAAATTTCACATTAATATCATTTTGGAAGATTCATTTAGCTAACATGAAAAGTTTGTTGCTTTGGGGGTTTACCTTGGGAATAGGATTTTGTTTCAAGAGTATACTTAGAAAGATTAGGCAAGACAGATAGTGAGATAGCCTTCTTTCTTCAATATCGACATGATAAGCTTCTATGCTACTCTGGTTGGGGACACGATGTCCTCGTATGATTTTTATCAAAGATTTATTTCATAAAACTTTTGTTTCTTTGTTGCTTCAGGAATCTAATTAGACAAAGAAACCAATATAAAGAATGATCAAAGGGGTTAATGGAAATGCAATTATGTACTTTCCTCACCCTAAGAATATGGTAAGATGATATAGTTAGTGAAAAATAGAAATGGGCCATTGGTGATAAGTTTCTTACTGTTAAATCTACATGAGTAATCTTGGATCAAAACATTATGACTAAAGTTCGGTTCCTATAAGTGCTATTTTGTTTTTGTTAAATGCTCATTTTATGATTAGATCTGTCTAGGTGATATATGATGTGTGTTCATCTTATTCTAGGATTGGCTTTGATGTTGGAGTGCGTAGGATGCATGTGCCATAGCACGGGTTGTGGGTTACAGTTGCTTGGGTCTTGGAATCCAACATGAGTTTTGTCTTAGGAAAGTTTGATATTAGTTAATTCTAAGAAGTTTGATTTTTATGAACTTTCTTTTTGAGAGCTTTGATGTTATCAGGAAAGTTAGTAATTAGGTTTCTTCAAGTTAGAATAGGACTTGAAATCTTATATTGAAAAGCTAAAGAAAAGAATCTTCTTTTACTACTTATAAATATCCCTATTGGGGCTCCTCTTGTAATCATTGTAGAGATACTTAAGTCTTGTGAGAATTGTTCTTACCTTCTCTCTATTTGCTCTCCTCCCTTTTGGTAGATTTCTAGGGTTTGTGAGTGTACGAAAGTTGTATCCTTGGAGTATTTAGGTAAGATGATGTTTTTTTGGCTTTAGTAGAGAGTGACCCACTTCGCTCCTCTTCCAACTATTGCTCGTCCATCTAACACCCTGCATCACATGTGCCGTAGTGGAGTTTTTGCCTCACCTCAATCGCTTGAGTTGATATATCCTTCCTCACAGTTTTTAGCCCAAGTTCAACACCTTCCTGATGTCAAGCTTCCTAGTTTAGAACCTATGATTCGCTCTCTCTCTTAATTTCATGCAAAGCCAAGAGGGTAGTATTTGATGTCATAATTTTTGACTTCTTGATTTGGCTTGAGCTCTAAACTTGTCTTGGATCATCTTGTTCGAAGAGGATTTCTGGAGAGGGAGCAAAGTTACTCTACCCTGAATGCTCTTCAATCCTATTGACATGGGCTTATTTTCTTTTCCTATATTTGGTGTGGTGTGGGGTAGCCAAGGTACAAATGTTGGGCAATACACAAGATGTAGAATGCTTGACCTATTGGAGTTGTTGCTAGGGCTTTTGACCTTTTTGAGATGAAACTAGATCATGAGGAAGATAGATTCATTTTTTAAATATTTCATTACCCCCATCAAAATCTATAAGAATTAGAATGTGATAATAATTTCAATAAAAATATTAAGTATGTTGGCAGAAGCAACAATACCAATGTAGATCTAAAATTGATGGAAGCAAAATTCTAGTTTCAAGTAGATGATGGATAGGCAAAATCTAGGATCAATTGAGACTATCAACAACTGATAATCAATCTCAAATGGCTGGAGAATGATGCTGACATAAGTTGGAGAAGCATTGTTTATGTAAAGGCGCCTTCTCAACGTGCAAAGGTGCAAAGTCCCTCCAACAACATATATAGTCAAAATCAGAGGAACAAACATCAAAATAACAATCAACTCCTACTAGAGAGTTTAGTGGTAATTTCCTTAATCTTCATTCTACTTGATCCCGAAAAGGCTAATAGATGGGGTATTCACAGGTATCAAGAACCCCCCGTCCCTCCTAAAGTTTATTATTATGTTTATATTAAGAGATCATCACAAAAGTGCTTAAAAACATGAGATGAGAATAGAGTTTGATTTTGCTCCTATAAGGTTTTTGATTTTTATGCCTCTAAATTATCTTGTACTTCGTATCCAAGTGATTTGCAAAAATCTGCTCAAAGAGGCAAGCGATTGTGATAATGGGGAGATTTAAAATCTGGATGAAATGGTAGATTTTTTAACATCTCTCTGGTTCTTAGACATTTCTTTTTCTACCAATTATGAGTGAAGATAAATTTAGAATATTTGTTGAAATGTTGATCGGAATGAGAATGTTGCCAAAATAAGAATGTTGAGATGGATATGCGGGAATACAAGCAAAAATAGAATACGAAATGAGGTCATCTGTAAAAAAAGTGGAGGTAACACCAATTAAGTACAAATTGAGAGAATGATGACTTAGATGGTTTGGATGTGTACAATATAGACCGAGGGATGTAGCAACATGGAGTGACTTGATATACGTAGAAGGAAATAGAGGTAGAGGTAGACTGAAAATTATATGGGATGAAGTAGTAAGGAAGGGTTTAATATCTTGACATTTTTTCAAAAATCATGGCTCTAAATCGAGCAGAATGGAGGAAAAGTATTTATGTAGCTGACCCCTTTGGAATTGACTAAGTTGAGCTGAGTTGTGTTGTTGAAATCTTAATCATCGCACAAACATTATACTTTGGTAAATTCTATCAAAATTTCTTTATTATAGTTGACTTTTTTGATCAATCATCACCATGTTATGTGAACATGTGACATTTATCTCTTTCAGCCATTTGGGCCGTTTTTTTCCTTTTGGACCCGGGCTGATCATCTGGCCTTTATAAGTGGCTTCGTATGGTTGCTAGCTTATTTGCTTCTCTTAATCACATTTAGGTGTCACATAGAGGGAGCAAACAAAGAGCTGTCTGCATGGCACTCTATGACATCAACTTAATGTTAGGCTGGTTGCAGTGGTGTACCTTTTAAGTGCAAAGATGGTTCAAAAAGACATGCTCTATCTCAGTAATATATGTTTCCCAGTCCTTAATTCAGAAATGCATACACAGTCTTGTTAATTTTTCCATTAACAAAGGTTAAGTGAGATGATCTATGTTTTTCATTTGTCGAATCAGGGGACCTTAATTACTAGGAAACTTCTGCAGACACCTGTTTCAGGTGAAGCTCATTGTCGGTGGAGTAAATGAGGAGGCACTTTATTGGACTAAGTTGACATGCAAATTTAATTAGTCAGGACAGTGTAATTTGAGGTAATATAAGTTTAATGAGATTTACCTTGGCAGGCTAATTTAAACATGACATAGGTATGTTTTTTTAAGAAGAGTGAAGTTTGGTAAGTTTCAAAATTTTGATTTAGCTAACATAAAAAGTTCATTGCTTTGGTAGTCATCCTTGAATTAAGATGTATTTTGGGAGTATACTTGGACAATAAAAGCAAGACAAGTTTTTTCTTTTAATATTATTTTAAGGGAAAGGGAGGGAGACCTGCCCACATTATACTTGGATTTTCGCGAAGCAACAGTTGTTGCCTTCACTCAAAAATCAAAACAAAGAAGAGAAAAATCCTAGAGGGATTAAAAAAAGATGACATAGGTTTTAGGGAAATGCAAAAATCAATGTTCCTAAATCCTAGGAGGATGGCAAGATGATTTAGTTAGTGAAAATAGAAGTGGACCAGAGAGCTAAGTTTATTATTGTTAAATCTACACAAAAGAGTAATCTTGTATCTAAATAGGAAGAGCAAATGTTCCAAACTGCTGAAAGAACTCTGTTGCTTTTAATAAATCATCAGATATGATTAACAATTTGTAAGGAATTTGATGGTGATATACGAGTACATATGTATGTCTTACTTTCGTAATATTATTTAGTTTACAAACTATATCTTGACCATATCTCTTAACTGCATGCAAAGCCAAGAGAACATGGTTTTAATTCTATAAATCTTGATTTCTTGATCTAGCTGCAGCTTGAAACTTGTACTAGGCTATCTTCTCTAAAGCAATTTTTGGGGAAGAGAAGAAATGTAACCTAGGTGTAGGTTTTCTAGCCAAGAACTCTTGTCTCCCTTTGACATGGCTTATTTTCTTTTGTTGGCTTTGGTTTGATATCATGAATTGCAAGAATTGGGTTCATTGATATTCCTGTTATAATGGGAATGGTGATATTTCTTTTCTAAAAAAAGAAAAAGACAACCACCATTATAATGAGTTCTAGTTATTATGAGTTATAAGAGTGTATCATGAGCAGTTTCAAGAATTGGGTTCATTGATATTCCTGGAATGGTAAATGCTATCACACATACAGGTGTATCAATTTGATGGAATTGTTTGATCTTAAAGGAGATCTTCTATAATTTCTCTGAAGGATGAATTGGTAATATATGTTTCCCAGTCCTTTGCAAGTATGCAGAAAATCCTGTTACCTTAATAATCTCATGGTTCATTCGTAACATATTATAAGGTATTTATTGATTGCTAAAGAGGACTTGACAATTTTAGTACAGGAAATATTTCAGATGGAAAGAAGTGTAGTAAGTCTTTCACGGATGGTTGCTGGGACATACATGAACTATCTTCTGCAAACATGAAGAAACTGGAAATGAAGCAAACTGTCAGATCATTAGGTGCTGTAGTGTTTGCATGAACATGAATAAAAGGAAGTTATGTAGAGTTTTGAGGTTTTAATTACCAGGAATCCGCTCCCAGAGGCTCATGGTTTAGAGGAATCTCATTACCCATGGAACAGTATTTTTCATTTAAAGTATTTACCAATGACCAATATTTGGCATTCTAGTTTCATTATTTGTTGGAATTAGAAGTCTGAAAACGTTTTCCCCTACTTTTGATGCTTCCGGGAACTTGATTATTATTTATTCACATATCTATAATTATGTATAAACTTCCACATGATGTTTGCAATTCCTGGTGTACTGAAGACAACCATGCCTAATGTTAATCAACATAGTATTAGAACTCATCAGGTTTACTGGAGGTCGTGAGTTCAGAACCTCCCGGTTTAGTTTCTATTTAATTATAACTGGTTTATTTGTTATCTTGATTCTTGTCTATTTCTGACTCTGTTATCCCTCCATGAATGGTCTAGGCTGCAAGTGGATTCTTGAGTCTAGGTTTGATATACATTGTTGACCATTTCCCTATTAGCATAAACTTTTGAGATTATTTGGTTAGTTAATGCATAAGATGTCCTGTCTTTTCCATGTTTATGTTTTCATTTGTGTTTGAATCAAGGAACTGAGGCAAACTTTCTTGTACAGACTGATTTAAATGAACTAGGATGTTGACTAGGTGCCAGCTCACACTTTCGGGTCCCACTCCGCGCAATGCGGTCACGGGTTAGATGACTGGGATCCGGTCAGCATCCTCGGAGGGAGTCGAATCGGCTCATCCTCCTGTCGGGGCAACTAAATGAGCGCACGCTTAGCCTGTGGGCCCCGTCCGCTGTGCAGTTTAAGATTGTTGGTTTCCAGCCTTTCAACAGGGACGTTCCTTTTGAAATGGTGGTTAAGGGCCTCGATCTTATAACTGGTATCAGAGCCGAGGTCGCAGGTTCGAGTCCAAGGCAGGGCTCCTCAGGCGGTTTCACAGGGGGATTGTTGACTAGGTGCCAGCTTACGCCTTCCGGTCCTACTCTGTGCAATGCGGTCACGGGCTAGATGATTGGGGTCTAGTCAACGTCCTCGGAGGGAGTTGAGTCGGCTCATCCTCTTGTCGGGTCGATTAAATGAGTGCACGCTTAGCTTGTGGGCCCCGTCCGTTGTGCAGTTTAAGATTGTTGGTTTCTAGCCTTTCAACGGGGACGTTCTTTTTGAAATGGTGGTTAGGGACCTCGATCCTGCATAGGACCCTAAAACCATGGAGCAGCAGAACACCTAAGAGTCTGTGTGACCGAGAGATGCTCGAAAGGAGAGCAATAAGACCATTAGCACTAAATTGTCAAAGGAGGTCATTGGATATATTTACCTTATGCCCACTTCCTGTTTGCTTCTTAATCTGATGGGGCTGAAATATAAAAGGAAGCATAAATATGCCCCCGAGCATCTGATTGATTCGGTCTATACGCTAAAAGTGAAAGTCTCGAAACTACATACAGATGACATGTACAGAGATGGTTTGAGCACTGGTATATCTGGACACAGATTAGAAGATCTTATGTCAGTGCAGTAAAATTAAAATTGCTGCATACATACGCATAACAAAAGGGAAGATATACCTGCTGTGTGTTCAAAACCTCAATGAATTATCGGTCCTCTTTACTTGAAAAACCTTGTATTATTTATGACTGATTATGGCTGTCTATTTATGTGGGAATAAATGCTAGCTAAACGTTATTTAGTTAAGCTCATTTCAAGGATTTGGGGAATACAAGATGCAGCATGGTGTCAAGCATGCATTCAGTCCAAATGTTGTGCATAAGGACAATTAAGTTATGAACCATACATGCTACCGAGTTGTAGGATGTATACTTATCATTAAATAAAAAAGAAAAATTCTTAAAAGTAAACCAAAAAAAAGAAAGATTTATTTCTCTTTCAAGTTATATTCATATTTTATTGCACATCATGGTTTGTATTTTAAGGAAAACTAAAATTTATTATTCTATGTCTGTAGGTTCAAGATCAACACGTGCCAAACCCCTTCATTGGACCTCCTGCTTAAAGATTGCAGAAGATGTTGCGCAGGGCCTCGCATACATCCATCAAGCTTCCCGTCTGGTTCATGGCAATGTCAAGTCCTCCAATGTGCTCCTTGGTTCAGACTTTGAGGCTTGCCTGGCAGACAACTGCCTCTCATTTCTCGTGGAGCCATCAGATGGCGAGGATGACTCGGGGTACAGAGCACCCGAAACACGGAAATCCAATCGGAGGCTGACACCAAGGTCGGACATCTATGCTTTTGGTGTGCTTCTGCTGGAGCTTCTGACCGGGAAACTTCCATTGCAGCACCCAGTCCTGATTGCAACTGATCTGCCTGTTTGGGTCCGATCGGTGAGGGAAGATGAAGGTGCTGATGATGAACGGCTTATGATGATCATTGACATCGCAGCGGCATGTGTTCGGTCTTCGCCGGAGAGTCGGCCAACAACATGGCAGGTTCTAAAGATGATTCAGGAAGTGAAGGAGTCGGACACTGGCGATAACGACAGCGACTCAACCTGCATTTCCTAAATCTGGAATAGCAGGATCCATATCTAATGGATTCCCCCCTAAGAATAAGATTTATTACTCTTGTTGCTCCAAGGGAAATTAGCAAGTCCGTGATATTGGTGTGTAAGGCCATGGCAAAAAATTATTTCGGAATTGGGTTATTTGGTTTTGCCTCTGCTTATTTAGATGCTGTGCTCAAAGCTTTGAATGTAATGGTAATGCTTGTCGAGGTAATTGCTCGGATGTAGCAACAGTCTAGATCTGAAGCATGTGTAATGCTAACTTGTCATGTAACTAGTTTAAATTACGTGGCAGCGAGGTATAAATAAGACATGGGCTACAAGAAGTTTTAAGAAGATCAAATTGCGAGATCTTTAATGGGTGTTATATACAGGCGGGTTTCTTCACCAAGGTGCTAGATCTATGATAGGTAAAGCAAAGAGAAAATATAAATGGGCCGTAAACTAATACTTGGTAATTCACCATGGGGGCAAGGTATTATTTTCGAACAATATCGTTGTCGATTCTATGGTGAAGGTAAACCACGAACTAATGTCCAGCAACTCATCGTAAATGCGAAGCAAGATGTTATTTTCTCGTATTTTTAAAAATTTCACCAGGATTTTATGATGTCGTGCGGTTCTTCATCATCTTGTTCATGTTCTACTACTCACTGATTTTTTGGGCTTTTCCTTGCGTGATTCTTCCTTTAACTACTCCCATCAACTCGGAAGCCCCGCTCCTTGGTTTTTATATTCAATGATGTGCTCTGCCTTGTCTTCCGTTAGTCGACGAAATCCTCCTCGATCCATCTGTAAATCACCACCGTGCTTGGGAAAGACCCAACTTGATGCTAGAATCACGCTTGATAGATTCTCATGATTTAATCCCTTCGTATAAGCTTGGCCATGGAACAAGCTCTCCAAGCTTGAACACTCGGAATCCTGATCATTATCGTCACCATGATTAATATCCCAATCTCCGCACATTAAAGGGGATAACAGAATTTGTTCCAACCTCAAGTTTATTCCTTTGCATTCAAGCCATTTTCCCTTCCCCGCTCTATGCGATCCATGGAGCAATTGGATCAAAATAAATTTTGTTAGAGCAATTTCCTGCAATGTTTTATTATTTGTTGACAATTTGGTATCGGTCAAGGAACTAATTGAGTATCATTCCATTTTGCTTGTTTCCTTTACCGGAACTTTCTATAGCTTAAGATGGCTTAAGACGGGCTGTAGAATTTGCAGCTGAGGTTCCAATCTACCAAGAAGCCACAATGATTATACCATGGAGTAGAGTCTCATCCTCCTCTCCAGTGCTTGTGCTCGAGCTTGTTGGAAATAATTTGCCTAAGAATTGCTATATTACTGTTATAATAATTTTAGAACAAGATTATAAAATAAATAAACTATTAAAAAAATCTAAAAAATTTAAAAATGCTTGCCTAGATCAAGGCATATGAGAACACTCGTAAGAACTTAATTCACTACCTACATGAGGATTTGCCGCGATCTCATTCATAAAGTATCCCAACTCAACTCGGCCTGATTTTTCTCTCACAAGCATGATTGTTGGGAGGTTTACCCTAAAAAAACTTCCTTCAAATATCCAAATAAAAAAAAGGATTAAAAAAAAAAAGAAAGAGAAAAAAAATGAAGTTTCTATCTCCTGGGATAATGAGCCTGGAGGATAAGAAATCAAGTAATGTTATAATATCCCAAGCTAGACACATCCAGAGCTTATTTATGGACTTTATATAGATGACCGAGGAGACGCTTATTCCGAGGTGATGCGATGTTTTGGAAACAAGGTAACTTATCAAAAACCAATGTTCTGTTTCGAAAAGTTGTAACTCTTCATATAGTGGCATCAAATTAAAAGGTATTTTAAATCTTTTAAATAACTAAACTTAAAGGAATAAATATTAGTTTTATTTTTTAAAAGTTAAATCTTTTTATAAATTAAAAACAGTAACAATTTTCTATAGAAGATTTAATTTTTTTTAAAAAAAATATAAAAAAATCTAGGTACCTTATCTTGTGCAATAGATGAAGTGTCTTATAAACTTAAACCTTACTTGATATTGATAGTTTCCATGAAGAAACTATAATGGATTAGACCTTAAACTAGCTCTTTTAACTTAGATTTCAACTTATTATACACATGATATAGATCAAATGATTCTTTATGCAATAAGCACCATTTAATGGCATTGTGCTTAATATTTTAATTTTTCATAAAAATTTTGTTACGATTAGCCTAGACTCTTAGTCGTGGCTTATATGATAATTTTCACTTAGATAGGCAAGCCCTCCAAGGGTATTTGTGATTAATACCTTGCAGACTTTCTATCTTGGACTTATTAAAAGTATAATTTAATCTTTCCCGTTTCACTTTGTCATTGATAAAAGTACTCATTATAGGATGGAAAGTAATGTACTATGAGAATGTGCTCTGGCACTATTAGTTAATTAGTTTCATTTTTACTTGATTGAATCTCATTCATGAGATCTCCAATCCCGGAGGTTGGGCATCCATTGTTGGTAATCTCATAATGGGCTTAAGCTCAATCCCCCCTTAATAATTCTAGGACTCCATTTATAGATAACCCTTGCTTAATTGATCTACCAAGTTTTTTTTAGATTTCATAAATTCCAAGAAAATGATATTACTTGTTTTAATTATTTTTAAAATTTATGAGATAAAATATTTAATCTACTTATCCCAGTATAGTTGGTATTCAAATCAATAAACTTGGCCTCCATGATGCTCCAAGATATAATGGCTTACTTAAAAAATTACTATGTTATGGCAGCACTACCAAGAAGAAAAAAAATCTATTGGTTGATTTAAGATCAAGGAAATCAAGTGAAATTATGTGTATAATCTGATAGAATTCTTTAATTAAACCATAAGCAAGCTCTATAAGATCATTTATTCTAATAATTTTCTTAAATTATAGAGTTAAGCCAAGACAATCAACTAAGTCAGGTTAGATTAAGCCTAATTATAAGAATCCAAAGAATTATTGGAATGGACCAGGCCAAACTTCATAGGGAGTAAAAGAGGATCTGCTGAGATATTTTTTCCTCCTTATATGATTTAGGCCAACCCATTCTAATAATTTTTTTGGATGTTTGTAAAGATAGATCTAACATACCCTGATTTAGTTGGTTATATTAGCTCAATCTATAAATCTTATAGGATTTTTGATAAGGACATCAACTTACCTAGAAAGTTAGTTCAAACTCAAACACAGGCACTCAGATGATCCAAAGTATTAACAACACCAGCAGCATTGTTATGGCTATAGAGGCCCGATTGGCCCTCATCTTAGTGACTTTATTATTTTTTAGCTAATTTATTATACGCCCAATTGGGTTTGGTAATTGGATTAGCTATTTTATTTATATGAATTCAGGCTTAGATTGTTTAGCATTTAGAAGTTCATCGACAGAAAGACTCTCTAATTATACATGCTCCCATATATTCAATGTCACATTTTTTTGTCGTATACTTTATTGGCCGAACATTGAATGGCATATAAGCTTGGGTCTACAAGGTTATCATCTCACATGGATAAAGACTAAGGATCAAGCTGTAGTTTAATTTTAAATAAAAGATGTATTTATCATGTTATTCAATGAAGAATTCATATACATCTTTATTTTGTATTTTTACCTATATAAAGGTCTTAGAGTCATGAATAAAAATAAATTTTCTAGTTGTTTTTTACCTTGATATGGTGATTATAAGATTGGGTGTGAAGCTTGAGGGTATAAAACCCTAATCCTATGCTAATTATCCCTCCTCTTCTTGCTTGTGCCACCTTTCTCTCTTCCATATTCCACACCCAGTTCTTCTTCTCATTCCATGCCATCTCTTATGTTTCTGATAGATTTAATTTCTTTTCTTCTTTGTCAATAAATCCCCTTAATGAATTCCCAAGGAATCTTAAGGATACATTAAAATTTACAGCTCCGACAATTCTTTCAGAACTAGAAGTCAAAGATTCACTTCAAGAAACGTTGCTCAACCTGGATTTTGAGATTATTAGTACCTTGGTGAGATCTAGTTTAGGATTTAATTCTATACTTGTTGTTACCCATATAGTAAGTTGAGTATTCCCTCCTTGGACTGGATCTAATATAAATAAAGTAAAACAATTCTAATCTAGGTAGTTTCTTAACTAGCTTGCAATTTTTTTCTTGAATAGTCTTAAATCTATTACAAAGGGATAGCAATATATAATTATCTTACATTTTTACGTGCATCTTTACTTGAATTCGTTTAGTAGCTATGTTTATAAAATTAGAACTTGCATCATCTTGTATCATATTTGGTATCAGAATCTTAGGTTAGTTTAGAATTAAGAGTTTTGCATCTCGGCTTGATATTAGTTCACCATGTCAAATCATGCTTCCTGAGTGGATATACGATTTATCATATACTTATGATCCATGGAAGTAATGAGCTACAGTTGGACGTGATTTGAATAGCACATGAAAATATTCTTACCTTTTCATCATTTAGGTTAGTTTTCATTAGATCTGTTTATTTATCTTAGATATGCACAGTAGGTTTTAGGATACCCCTAAGATCTACTACCATAAACATTATTTTAAAAAATTTTAAAAAAAATTTTAAAAATAGTAATATCCAACTCACCTAGTATTTTATGGTTAAAATTTTATAAGCATCTAAAATCATTTTACCCTTGATTTGATCTCTAAAAGTCATCTCTATTCTAGAAACCAGTGTCTGCGGCAAGTATTAAAGAGGCAAACATCGAAGCAAGCTCATGGTTCTCTAATTTGGTCCTTCAAAAGAAAGGGGAGTCTCCCACAACTATACTTCCTACCTGGCTAGTTGATAGATCTGGACAGTGGGATCAATTATGCTCAATTGATTTAAGTTGCATTGAACTTTAGGTTTAAAAAATTCCTAGACTTGATTGTGCATGCATACCCAAGCTGGAACCGAGTATCCACCTCTATTTGATCAATCTAATTCTAGTATGAAACCCAATCTTATTGAACCTAATTTAATGGAACATAATCAGATTGCTATATCAAACACCATTTTAGATCGTCTAAATGACCTAACTGAGTGAATGAACTTGTTAGAGGAAGATCAAGTAAACCGATCTCGTGAATCCATCATAGATATTCCTTCCCCACCGATAGGTCAAAGAGATCGATTCATACCCCTAAGCTTAGGCATAGGTCCAAGATTAGAGGGTCATCCCATGAAAACACCAATGAATCAAGATAATCAGATTCTCAAGAATATTAAGATCGAGCACCCACTTTTCATAGCAATTTAGATCCAAAATTATATCTCGATTAGGAGTCAAGCATGGACCATTATTTTGATCGGTACAAAATGTTTGAGGCTAGGAAGGTTGGATTTGCCAAATTGAAATTGATCTTGCAAGTTCAATTATACCTAGAAAATATAGAACATCTACTCCTTCAAAGAGAACATGACCCAATAAAAATATGGAATGAATTAAAAGCCAAATTAAGAGAAAAGTATCTACCCATGTCCTATAATTAGTGTCTATTAGATCAATGGCAATGATTGGTCCAAGAAAATATATCTGTTTATGAGAATTATGCTATGACCTTATTTAGGTTATGAGCTAAACTTCATGAGGATGTTCAATGCAAGTTATACATGCATCAAATCGCCACCTTATAATAATAAGCCTACCATGTCATGTTAAATTATGAGCACTTTTCTAGGTATTCAATCCCTTGTTGGCCTGATCAGCGCGAGTCCACTAGTCAGCCAATCTCGTATGGAGTGAGACTTAGTACTTTTGAAGGATCTACTACATGATCTATAGCATAGAGACCAGTATCTAGTATGAAAGATAAGGGAAAAGAGATTGTTAGGAGTAACACTAGTGAAGTCAGGTGTTATAAATGTTAAGGAATCTGTCACTTTGCAACCCAATATCTCACTAGAGCCTTATATATAGGTGATTGGGATGAAGAGGAAATTCTAAATAGTGAGGGGAAAAAGTGTATAAGGTTAACCCTATGCTTACCGAAGAAATTAAATGATATGATAATGAAAATTAAGAATCACCTGCACCTGATCATAATAATGCACCCTTAAATATAGTTAGGTGTGTCATAACCCAGCCCAAACAAAGTAAAAATTAGCATAGGACTATGATATTCTACACCTTCATAAAACTAGGAAATAAAGTATGCAAAGTTATCATTGATGGTGGTAATTGTATAAATACCATAAAAAACTAATGCCATCAAGAAATTAGGATTAATTTCAGTTGATTACCCTAGTCCTATAGAGTTTTTTGGTTGATACAACATCCATTTCGATTAAGAAAATGATGCGGGACGAATATGCTAAAGATAATAATAAAGAAATAATCAGATTAATAGAGCAATGATTCAGTTGTTTTATCATGTTTTGTCCCCGAAAAGGAGTTAAGATCAGGCAAGGGTTTTCACATAAATATTAGAAGCTAATACCCGCAGATTAAAACCTAACAAAGTAATAAAGAAGAAGGATCCTAGGGTTAAGAAACCACTAATAAAGCATGCTCAAATCCAATAAAATAGAGCTAAAGAGGAGAGATTGGTTTAAATACCTAGCAACGATATCTTCTTTGTTGTAGAAGGGGTCTCTAAGCACTCTAGATCGGCGCCTGGACGAAGAAGCAGCTTTCCTGCTGATCTGTCAGCTTTTTATCAGATGGTTATAGGGGGCAAGGAAGACCTCCTCCAAGGAGCGTAGCATTGGAGGGATTCTGCAAACATCAAAGGTTAGGGATGTAGAAGTTAGAAAAAATAAGAAATTGAAGGTTGGAAGAGAGGGGAAAGCAGGAGGTGGATGCAGGAAGAAGGCTGGTGGCTTGGAGATGTGGGGCGCCTCGACTTAGAAGGATGGCCTGGTAGTGGGGGACGCCCGAGGATGCTTGGGGCTGGCAGCCTGGAGGTGGAGGACGCCTAGGGGCTGCTTGGGAGTTGGCGGCCTGGACTTGAAAGATGGGAGGGGCGGCCTAGGGCTTGGAGGATGATGGACCCCCTAGGTTGGAAAATGGAAGGGGGAGGCTAAGGTTTGAAAGAAACTGGGGTTTAGGTTGGGTTGTACCTCACGTGCCCTCCTTGCAGAGTGAAAACGGGCCTCTCACCCTCTTCCTCATAGAGTGTCAATACCTAAGCATGAAAATAAGAAAAAAGCCTCTCATAATTTCATTCAATAACTCATCATTACAAGAGGGGGAAGGGGAGGGGTATTTATAGATCACCTAGTCTCCCTGTTATAGTTGGATTACAAGTTTGTGTCAAAGTTAGAGTACAAAGTTTGAAAAGGACAAGGAGTACAAAATTTGATTAGAATTAAGAGACTTGACTCCTGGTTGGATTTGGACATCATCTCCTTCTTGGACTTGGACAAGCTTGACTCCTCTTGGGCTTGGATGCCCGGGCTTGTGGACTTGGCCTGGGGCGCCACTCCTTGTTGGGCTGGGAGGAGGCGCCAACTGCTATGGGCTTGGACTAGGGCGGCCTCCTTGGTGAGCTTGGGCACATGAACTCCAGATGGGCTTGGGCTGGCCTGGGGCGCTAACTTTATGCTGAGCTGGGGTGCCAAATGAGCTTGGACTGGGAGGGGCGCCAACCTTGGGGCTTGGGCTGCATGAAAGGGCCCAAGCGCATGGGCTGGGGGCCAGGGGTGGCCTGGTGGCTCTCCTCTTGTACTTGACTTGAATAAAAGAAATTACAGGAGTTAATGTAACTCATTGGACTGGACTGAAAATAACTGGACTCAACTCAATTGACTAAGTGGACTCGGTTAGACTTAGTTGTCTCACTTTATTACAGGACTCAATCTTTGTTGCAGAACTCAAAATTCTAATCAGAAATCCATAATGGGCCCAGTAATTTCTGTCTGATTCTGGTGCCTGCACCAATTCTCTCGGGGTGGGAGGAACTCGACCCTATCGAGTAAGGGTCAATCTAACTCTGGTACTGCTCCAATAGGTCTGGGTTGAGGCATTGCAGATCTTCTCGAGTGATCCACAAGTCCTCAGATTTTGGTCGAGGCCAATTTATTGATGGACACTCTAGGATGGGTTCGCTCTCAAGAATAGGGTCCAAAAGGTTCACTGGGTATCATTTCTGGCTCCCTATACTCAACTAAGTCTGAGATATTGAAGGTTGAGCTAATGCCAAATTTGAGTGATAACTCAAGCACATAGACATTAGGTCCAACTTTATTTATCACTTTGAAGGGTCCAGCTCTACGGGCATGTAACTTTCATAGTCCCCGGGGAAAACCACTCAAGTCTAAGCCTAATTATTATATAATTTCCTTCAGCAAACTCTTTGACTCTTTTTTGGAAATTAGCCATGCTTTTATAAATATCATTGCTCACATTAATCTTATGGCTAACTTCTTTATGTAGATTTCTAACATACAAGGTCAATGACTCATACCAACACCTAAGGGTCGACTATGCATTCCTAAGGAAAATTATTAAGCCTTAAACTACAACTCTGTGCTTGACCCTTGGTTGGTGGATGACATGCAGATGAAAATTTTGCATGGACTCCTAATAGATACTATAAGGTCTTCCAGAAATATGTGGAAAATCTAACATGCTCAAAGGACTGATGCAACCTACTAATCTCAACAAAATGTAACCCGATGGTCCTAGAAGCATTAGAAGCCTTAGGATAGGGTAGGAAGTAAGAAGAGGATTCATGGACTGGTTCTGGATTCATGGAAATGACCATAAGATTTGGACATTGATCTATAGGCAACAAAAGGTCAACTATATGGAAGGATGAGTCAACAATTTCAAGGAAGAGATTTTCAACTGGAGCTAAAGGAGTGAATTCTTCTTGAGGGTATCAAATTAAAGAAACCAAGTCCTCAATAATTTTCTCTGGTTCTTGAATTTCGGGGCTAGGCTCTATAATTGGATTTTCTCCTAGCATTTCCTCAGGTAAAGCCTTAGTAGTAGCATTGTCACGGTCCTCTTCCTCTAACTATTCTTCCAACATAGCTTTAATTTGAGTATCTTCCTCAGGGACAGCTTCAATTTGGATAATTTCTTGGTCAACTAATTCCGGGTCGACCCTACATATTTCCTCTTTAAGGTCATCCTTATGAACCACTGGGATAGCAGGGATGGGTCAGCTAATGGAAACTTGACTAGTACTTGGGTTATGTTCAGGAGCACTAATCCTATTGGGTTCGGGTCGATGGGTTTTGGGTTCCATGGATTCGGATAGATGGGTTATGGGTCTCTTGGACTCATAGGACATGGGTTCAGACTGATGGGTTATGGGTCTCTTGGGCTCATAAAACATGGGTTCAGACTGATGGGTTATGGGTCTCTTGGGCTCATAGGACATGGGTTCAGATTGATGGGTTATGGATCTCTTGGACTCATAGGACATAGGTATGTACCTTTTCCTAAGTTTGCTCTTCATGGCTCTCTAGGTAGCTATGGGTATGTCTCCTCTTCGTCTAAACATGCGTTCAACATCTCCCTGGTATAGCTTAGCTTGGTGGAGTACCCTGAGTTTGGCAAACTTATATTTCCTTTCTTCTGTCATCTCATCCCATTCAAAGTATCGGTCCATACCTCTTTCCCAATCAATGTAACCCTTAGGATCAAGATCGCCTCCAAAAGTAGGTGCTTTAAACCTAATGTTCTTAACGGCTCTCTCATCCTGGTCCATGAAATCATAATTGGGTCTTCTTGGATTAAGCTCCCACATTAGGTCATGGCATGGGGCTCTCCTAGGGTTGGGAGGTGTGGGACATGGTGTCTCAAGTTTAGGCTCAGTATGGGTCTTTCTGGTCCTCTCTAGGTTTCCAATACATCCATCCAATTGATCAAACCTATTATTCAATTGGGCAAACTGGTCAGTCATGGTCTTCAAAAATGTTTCATAGTTAGGTTCCATGGTCAGACTGGGTTGGGGTTGAGACTGGTGAGATTAGACTCTTAATCTAGTGGTTATGCAACAAGCACACACATCGTTCTAGAGTTTACTAGACCTAGCAGCTCAAGTAGAATGAGTCAGCTCAATTTACAACCAATTCAACAATTATCATTTCCACTGCTCTCACAGGTCCTAATTAAAAACTACAAGTCCGCTTAGGGTATTTGCCTCTGGACCTTTTTCCTAGATACCGGTTTCAAGAAATAATTGAAGGATTGGGTGCACTAGCTTTCTCACAATACCATGAACTGGACCTGTTGGTATCCCTAACTCAATTAGGTTGCTACTCAGTTTTAATTAAGGCTTGGGTTCGAATGCAGGGTGGTTGTTTTGGACCAAGAAAAGGTGATGAAATCCTTCCCTTATACGACAGAGTAGAAGTGCCCTTAAGTTGATTTATTAATGCATGCACACATATGAAACCTTAATGCAACATGAAACTAAAATAAAAAAAATGGCAGAAAAATATTTTTTTTTTTTTTTTGTTTTTTTTGTGCGGCAAATGGCAGATCTGATGAAGCTTAATGACAGCTAATTAAGTGCAAATAAAGTTAAGTTTTGAAGGGTTTTATGGCAAACGAATTTCAGCCCTAAACTAGTTGTGTGCAGAATTTTATCAAAGTAGATTTTTTTTTAGGGTTTTCTTTTATGCAGATTTTTATTTGTTTTCAGATCTGAAAAATAAAAAAAAAATTGCAGAATTAAAAAGGACTAATTAGGTGTTTAATGGATGCCAAGATTTTTATCAGGGCTTGCCTGTACCTTCAACCTGAAGCTGCTTCTGCCGTTCATTTCTTCGTTCTCAGCCAATGTTAGCATTTGTTGGGAATCGAACAAGAGAATAAGCGGCATGGAGATGTGGAAAATGCCCGGTCCTCCAGATTCCCTTAAAAAAAAACAAAGCACAATTTGGCTTCAGATTCATTCTAATCCCATCCTGAAGCAGCCATAATTCGGAAACCAACCCCCACTAAAATGTGAAAACTGAAGAAGGTAGAGATGCGGAGGATGCACGGTCCTCGATCGGTCTAAGATATCAGCAACGGTCAACGGAAGAACGCTCCCCATGGAAGGAAAGTGGGCTGGATCTGGTTCTGCATTCGAGACGTAATGCCTTCGGTTTCTTTGACTTCTCCATTCAAAAAGACATCTGTATGAAAATTGCGACACGGAAGGTACGTTCAGTATGCGGGCTAAGAGGACCTTTCCCTCCGCTCTGATCACCTCACTCGTCGTGCTGCACTCTGGTCGGTTCACTCGCGCTTTGAGAAAATATTTTTTTTTTAAATTTTTTTTTTTCTAGAGCTTGTAAACTTAAAAACATCATCAACAGCATATATATATATATATATACTGCAAATAAGGAATTCAGAAATTTAGAAATCCTGACTAAATACCCATGAGCATACCTATTTGCGCTAAGGCTGAAAGTTTTCCTTTTAATATATATATATATTTTTTAAGTGAAAAGGAGCATCCTCTTCGCTGATTGACAAAACCTATACATCAAGTGACTAGAAAAAAAAGGAGAAAACTCCACTTAGTTTGATGGAATATGCATCAAGATAAGCCACTTGTGTTTGCAAGATAGATGCGCTGAAGCCAGCACCCTTGCGCTTGCGAACCAGATAGGGGGGAATAAATTGAGAAGCTAGCTAGCTAGCATTTCAAGTTTTATTGTATGACAAGCCAGACTAGCGTTGTTGATCTTGTTCATGTTGTTCTAATTGTTACTCTGCCTTTATTTCGACGTAGACTTGACACAGAAGAAGGCTAATCAACAGCACGAGCTGACAGGCCTTGGGGTACTAGAATGTTATGAACTCTAGCTTTGAAGGACCACGCACTCGACCCATTAGAGTGAAAGATTTCACCTGGGGTAGAAATTAAGGGAATGACCTGATAGCATCCTCCGTACATTCTTGGATGGGCATGCGATGATTTTGACAAGCAATACCGTTTCATTCAAAAGAGAACATAAATATTTTTTGTCATCCGTGAAACGTTTCATGCATCTACGCAAAGTGTACAGGGATCTTGCACATTTAGTGGTTCAGCCGAATGCGATGGCATGACTGGCATCTGGACCACTTTTTATCAAAAAAAAAAAAAAAAAAAAAAGAAAGATAGAAAAGACAAGTAATCGGCTGGATGGCAAAGATGGACATCATCAACTTGCATCACCTTCTTGAGAAGCACATTTCTTGTCTTGTATCAAACCCTACTTCTGCCTTGCATATACGAGAAATTATTGATTAGACGGATCCATTGCCAAGCTGATGGACTAGTCTAATCCTAAAGCAACACGTACAAAGATGTAGCATGAAAGGAGAGAGCATCTTTGTGCATGTTGCTTTGTGATTGGACTGGTCTACCAGCTCGATGATGGACCTAGCTAGTCCAACCAAAATTTCACCATGCCTAAAGAATTAAAAGTTTGATAATTTAGAATGAGCAGCGAGCACATCTATAGCATTTGCTTGCCATCCGGGATTGTGAGTTAAGAATTTTGATTTGATTGGATTGAAGAATAAAATGAAGCGCAAAATAGCAAACCAATACAATTGTCGAGGGCGTGACATTCCTGCGATTCTGAAACTCTTAAATGGGGCTCGGTTACTATTACTTAAAAGTCTAAAGGTGAGCTTGTCGGAGTGCTTGGAATTAAGTTTGCACCATCGAGAAGCCAACGTACCAGAGATTTCCAGCAAGACGTTTTCCTTCTCTCACCATATTAAATTGGGATCGTACGTAGTTGACAGGCAACAGGAGCTAATCGAATTCGTATCCACAACTCATGAGGCTATGACACAAGCAGACATATTCCTTCAACTTTTCTCCATAGTTTCGTGCTAACCTTCGCTCCCATTTCTATATAACAAGCCCCCAGCCTTTCCTCTTTGAGGCACACAGGATATCTCAGACTCCCTTCATCACTGCCAAACGATGGCCACGGTAATCAACATAACGACTGTCAAAATCTCATCAGACGGTGCGTGGCAGGGCGAGAATCCTCTCGAGTATGCTCTTCCACTGCTCATCATACAGACTACGTTGATCCTCGTCCTCAGCCGCACTCTTGCCTTCCTCTTCAAGCCCTTACGCCAGCCAAAGGTGGTAGCCGAGATTGTGGTATGTAGACTGCCCTCCTTTCTTTCAGAAGTATCTCTGGTTGCATATATATATATATATATGCCGTGCCGTATGGTTGTTAGGCATGGAGGATGGGCCTAGAGGAGCCAGTGAGCCTGTTCTGATCCAAGTGGCGACGGCCCAACTTGCTCACCCAGTAGGTTGTGAGCTCTAACTGATTTCTACATAATTTTTAAACTTGGGCAGCCGGTTAACAGACCAGGCTTAAAAAGCATAGCCATCACACGTAGCCAATCATAACCATTAATTTTTATGGTGGTGTATTGAGATGCATGCTTGATAAATAGGATCCATAAAATTAGTGACCATCATTGGCCATGTGCATGGCTACATGGTGCATGCAGTGTGGACAATAATTTAGCTTTAAAAAGGCTCATATCTATTTATTTTCAAGGGCAAACTATAACGTGCCAAGGTGTTACCAATCTGGGCTGACAAGCCTTATCGATGCCCCCACTCCAGGAAAAACTCTAATCATGTCAAGGTATTACCGATCCAGGCTGATAACCCCTATTGACACCTCCATTCTAATCCATCTTGAGCTTGCCCCGCATCAAGCTCAGATAGGTCTGACATCCGGATTCAAATCTCACCCATTCAGTTGGTGGATCAAATTCCCTTGTTAGATCGATCGATCGAAACCATACTTTACTAATTGCTCACATACTTGGTCATCTATGATCATTTATCTCTCATATAATATGAGCTACCTCATATCCTTGTTTCCTAAAAGAGACCATAAAAATCAATGATGTGAACCAATAATCCAAGAAAATCTAGGACATCTCTCATGCTCTATTGATTCCATTATATTAAATTGCTGTGACCCAATGATAACATGCATGCATGATCGTGACGAGAATGAGTAGGGTTCTAGTATCATGGATGGTCAAAAAGTATGTTTAAATATTTTTTATAGGATTAAACTTAAAATTCTATAAAAATTGAATTTGTTAATCTATTCATCTTTCTTTGATGTTGCAAGAATATGTTCATCCAAATACTAATCTTTGGATTATAAGAAAAAAAATTAATTCTCATGAGATTTGGATTAAGTAAAATTTGGTTGACACATAATCATGCTTAAATGGATAATCATATTTGAGTAATTCTTTGTGCACCGCGTGCGATGCAGCAAATCCAGCATGGTCTGCACCGCATGCTCCTATTGGTCCAAAAATATTCACTATTACATGATGGGACAAAAGCTGAGATGACTAGCATTAATTGAAATTTTCGTCCAGACCAAAATATCCTTATGACATCCTAGTTCAAAAGCTATGACATCCTGGTTCAAAAAATGACCTGAAACAGTGTTACGATATCCTAGTTCAAAACTTACGATACCCTAGTTCAAAATCTACGACACTCTGGTTCAAAAATGACCTGAAACAGTATTACGATACCCTAGTTCAAAACTTATGGCATCCTAGTTCAAAACCTACGACATCCTGATTCAAAAATGACCAGAAACAATACTACGATATCATAATTCAAAACCCACGGCACCCCTGTAGAAAATATAAATTAAAACCTGAAACAGTATTATGACATCCTAGTTCAAAAGCTACGACATCCCTGCAGAAAAATATAAATTAAAACCTGAAACAGTATTACGACACCCTAGTTCAAAAGCTATGACATCCCTGCAGAAAATATAAATTAAAACCTAAAACAGTATTACGACATCCTAGTTCAAAAGCTAGGATACCCTAGTTCAAAACCTACGACACCCCTGCAGAAAAATATAAATTAAAATTTGAAACAGTATTACGATACCCTAGTTCAAAACCTACGACACCCCTACAGAAAAATATAAATTAAAACCTGAAATAGTATTACGACATCCTAGTTCAAAACCTACGACATCCCATGCAGAAAATATAAATTAAAACCTGAAACAGTATTACGACATCCTAGTTCAAAAGCTACGACACCTTAGTTCAAAACCTACGACATCCCATGCAGAAAATATAAATTAAAACCTGAAACAGTATTACGACATCCTGGTTCAAAACCTACGACACCCCATGCATAAAATATAAATTAAAATCTGAAACAGTATTACGATATTCTAGTTCAAAAGCTACGATATCCTAGTTCAAAATCTACGACATCCTGTTTCAAGAAACTGGAAGGTATGATATTTTGGTTTGAACGAAAATGTCAAATAAAAGCTGAATGGTAATTAATGCTAGTCACATTCAGCTCTCATCCCATCATGCTATGATGGATACATTTGAATCAATAAAAAAATATGATATTAGATTTACTACACCGCACACGGTGCAGAAAGCACACGGTGCAGAAAGACTTTTCCATCTTATTTATAAAATTCATAAAATTTTAATCTAACTATGTAGGTGATTAAAACCGTATCCATTGTCATCCATCCCAAATAAAATAAAATAATTTCAACTATGTACAAGAAATCCAAAATAAAATCTTTACCTTTGCCTTCTCTCTCGATATGAAGGGCGGGATCGTCCTGGGACCATCTGCGCTCGGCCGATGGAAAGCCTACTTGCTCGCCATCTTTCCGTCGTGGAGCACCCCGATCCTGGACACCATCTCCAGCGTTGGCCTCCTCTTCTTCCTCTTTCTGGTCGGCCTCGAGCTCGACCTCCACTCCATCTTCCGTAGGGGCCGCCGTGCCTTCGCAATCGCAGCTGCCGGCATCCTCCTCCCCTTCCTCTCCGGCGTCGGCGTCGTCCTCCTCCTCCGCCGCACCACCCTCTCAGCCTCCTCTGATGACACCGGCTTCTACCCCTTCCTCGTCTTCATCGGCGTCGCCCTGTCTACCACCGCCTTCCCCGTCCTAGCCCGCATCCTCGCCGAGCTGAAGCTCCTTACCACAGGTATCGGCGAGACCGCCATGGCCGCCGCTGCCTTCAACGACGTCATCGCCTGGGTCCTCCTCGCCCTCGCAGTGGCCCTCTCCGGCGGTAGCGGCGGCGGCCGCGCCACCACCCCTCTCATCTCCCTCTGGATCATCCTCTCCGGTTCCCTCTTCGTTGTCTTCATGATGACCGCGGTCCGGCCGGTCATGGCCTGGGTTGCCCGCCGGTCGAACCGGGCGGTCGAGGATGTCTGTATCTGTTTGACGCTCGCCGGGGTTCTGGTGTCGGGTTTCGCTACCGATCTAATCGGCATCCACTCCATCTTCGGAGCATTTGTTTTTGGGCTGACGATACCCAAGGAAGGGGAGTTCGCGGGAAGGCTGTTGGAAAGGATCGAGGACTTCGTATCGGGGCTACTGCTGCCGCTCTACTTCGCATCCAGCGGGCTCAAGACGGACGTGGCCAAGATCAGAGGAGCGCAGGCATGGGGAATCCTGGTGCTCGTCATCACGATCGCATGTGTCGGGAAGATCGTGGGGACCTTCGTGGTGGCGGTGTCGACCAAGATCCCGGCGAGGGAGGCGGCGACCCTCGGTGTGTTGATGGGGACCAAGGGACTGGTGGAGCTCATCGTTTTGAACATTGGCAAGGAGAAGAAGGTACGCACGTAAGATATTTTCCTTCCAGTATTGCAACGCTATATATAACACGGCGTCTCCCTGCATTGTTGATATATTTTCTACCAATTCGAGCTTTTCTGGGTCTGGTTGTGTCTTCACGTGTCAGATATAACCAGCTTTCGTAATGCCCTTTTTCCCATTGTCGTGCAAGCTCTTGTGTTTCTCTTCCCTCTATTAATTCTTCACTAAGATAAACAGCCAAATTACCAATATATGTGAGCCTCTATAAATCTTGAAGGTGATTTCTTTTTCCCGCTGGTGTTGCCGTTGCTATAGGTACTGAATGATGAGACGTATACGATTCTGGTTCTGATGGCGCTTTTCACGACCTTCATCACCACCCCGACCGTCATGGCCATCTACAAGCCCACAGCCCGCTCTAACTGCAGGTTCCAATCCGAGTCGCCATCATTCTCCTCCTCCTCATCATCATCATCAGGCAAACGCAGCAAGTACCTCCGGATCCTAGCATGCCTCCATGGCCATGCCAACGCCCCTTCCATCATAAACCTCATCGAGACAATTCGAGGGGCAGAGAAGGCTCGCCTCAAGCTCTACGTCATGCACCTCGTCGAGCTCACCGAGCGCCCCTCCTCCATCTTCACGGCTCTTCGTGCGCGCAAGAACGGTTGGCCGGCCAACCACCCGCGTCGGATGGAGGCCTGCAGCGACAGCGATCTGGACAGGGTCATGCTCATGGGTGCCTTCCAAGTATACGAGAAATTGGGCCATGTTAAGATCCGGCCTATGACGGCCATCTCGCCATTGGCAACCATGCATGAGGATGTGTGCCACGTGGCGGAGGACAAGAGAGTGGGACTGGTGATCTTGCCCTTCCACAAGCGTGGGGGAGGGGAGGGAGGAGTGGCGATAGAGGTTATGGGGGAGGTCTGGGGAGGGGTCAACCAAAGGGTGCTGGCCCATTCTCCGTGCTTGGTGGCCCTGCTTGTGGACCGCGGGTTTGGTCGGCCGACGAATACGGCTCGTGGGATATGTGTGGCGTTCTTCGGCGGGCCGGACGACAGGGCGGCACTCCAGGTAGGGACCATGATGATGGGCAGCCCTGGTGTCAATCTTACAGTGATCAGATTGTTGAAGTGTGGAGACATAGACGGCCAACAGCAATCAACAGTAAAATCCGTTGCTTCCGAGGAGGAAGAGGAGGTAATCTTCTCTGGTTCTACTTCCCGGTTGTTAAACCCCACTATCTTGAAAAGTTTGCAAAACTGACTGAGCACTCTCCAAATTAATAACGGAAAAAAAGAAGAAGAGCAGTTTCTTATTAGATGTGCACGCTTTGATTAGCAGGAATTGGACGAGGAAGCTGTGGCAGAGTTCCAGAAGAGCGACGGTTGTGTAACATATGAGGAGAGGAGAGCAGAGGATGTGATTGAAAGCGTGTTGAACGTTGGGAGAAGCGGGGAATACGAACTGGTTGTAGTTGGGAGGGGCCGGTGTTCTTCCAAGGTGGCAGCCGCAGGGCTCAGAGGCTGGTGGGGCGGGAACCCCGAGCTGGGGCCGGTTGGGAATATCCTGGCGTCGCAAGGGCATGGCCTGGTCTCCTCTGTACTTGTGGTTCAACAAAACAGCATCCTCAAAAAACAACACAGCATCCTCCACTCGATCCCGATGCCACCTCCCAGGACCATGGATGGAGAAAGGAGGAGCCCTCCAGGTCTGGTCCTTTGCACCACCGTGTGACGTGTGCTAGCACAAGATTGTTGTTTGGTCCTCTCCGTTGACTGTCGTAACATGTGAGTAAAAAAACGAGAGCACGTTTAAAAGCTCCGTCTATATGCTTAGCCTGTATATACGATAAATATTGAGTACATTGAGAATTAGAAAAGACGGTTGCAAAAGATTTATTCCCATCATGCTAGAGCTTGTCTCTCTACGTGGAATGGATTTTACCCGCACAAAAGATCCAGAATAAAGATGGTTAATGATAAAATCCAACCTGGATATATATAATCCTTCACAAATTCCCTCTCCAAGATCCAGAATAATGATTTATATACAAAATTATATATATAGCTTCACTCTATCTGATTTATTCAACTGCTCTATCTAATTCTATCCATCCCATTCCAAAACTTTCTGCCTGCCCTAAAGTAAGCATGAAACGGATACGGATAATGGCCTACTCAACCTATTGCCATCTCTAGTTATCCCCCCACCTTTTTTTTTTTTATTGGCCAGTATCCTAGAGCTTGCCAACGCAAACATAGAAGCAATAGCTGCTGCATTGTAATTAATTGCTCTTTTTTTTTTTTTTGATAAATCAGATTTATTAAAGCAATTTTAAATAAACATCCGAATCAGCAAATTTAAAAAAAAAAAAATCACTCCTTTTCAATGAACCCAATTTTCAGTGTACTAAAAAAAAAGTACATCAAAAACTGGAACATAAATATAATATTGTTTAGTTACAAACATGAAAAAAATAAAATAACAGAGAAAATGTTCAGGTCATTGTTTATACTTGATAATAAGTAGTCTTCCTGCGGTCAAAAAAAGTTAACCGCATTATGAACATAACTCTTTTTCCCATTTGTAATAAACCAAGATAAAAGAAACTAAGAAACAAACGAACCTTTCATTAGAGGAAGCCACCCTCTATCCATGTAGAAGTAGAATTAGATTTTAAAGGCTGATTAATGGCCTTGTTTGACGAGCTGTTGTGATAATTCTCGTAGCAATCATCTTTCACATCGTGCCACCCAGCCCAGCAATCTCGACCTTGGGCCTCCTTCCCATGCTCTTCCTTCTTGTCTTTTGCATCCCAATCATCCCAGGAGCCTCTACCAGAAGAATGAGCTCCAGGAGAATCCCAACCCTGCCAAGCTTTCTCCTGTCCAAACTCTTTACAATATCCGTTTCTCACATTCTCATTTCGCTGCCAATCATCGTCCCCCTTCCAGCCCATCCCTTCCTTCGTGTATTCTTCGACCTTCTGTGATGCCATTGCCATGACTCCTTTCATGATTCCCCATGTTCTCTGTCCAATTTCAGTAGTTTTTGTGGCAACCACATTCACTGTTTCATTCATCCTAGAATCATAGCCCCCCTCCCGCACCTGTAGCAGAGGATCTTCATACTAGAAAGGTTTGACTGATAATTGTACAGAATTTACCCAAATCCCTCTGTTTCAAGAGGTGGCTGCGGTATGCATGCAGAAAGAGGTGCATGGTGCAGGTATGGAATGCAGGCTACATATATGGATACACATATAGTTACTGATTTTAACTAATTAAAAATAAATAAAATATATTAATATAATAAAAACAAGAATAAACATAATAATATTTTTTTGGATAAGTAATCTCAATATTAATAATGATAAAAACTAACAATTAGTGCTTGCTATTTAGTATTTTATACCTAATAATAGTAGTCATAACAAATCTAACATGATAAGTGCCCATATCAAGCCAACCTGAAACCCTTACCAAACCTAACCATGCTCCGGCCAGCTTCATCCACATGGACTCATATAAGGGTGAGCTGCATTTGTGGCTCCAAAATGCTGTGTAGGCTACATATACAGCAGAACATTGACAATAAAAACATATACGTGGCCACATAATGCTCATGAACTGCCATTTTAGCTAACATGTAACATGGCCACATATAATAGCCATATAAAGACCATACGGTGTGGTCAAGGGACCAATCAGCATAGGCAGTCACACGCACTGCAATTTAAAACACTGTTAGATCGTTAGCATGTCAAACTTGCATAGCCAAATTATGAGGTTGGAGAAAGGTGGGTCGGTCCTCATGCCAAAGGCATCAAATTTGTCGAAATTAACTGTGCACCTTGGGTGTGCATACATGCTCATACATGCAAACATGAACATATATCTGACTACATGTTACGTGTAGCAACAAGCCACGTGGCTGCCTGTGTGCGCATCACAAGCACAGATGCAAATGCCTGTGCAATGCATGGTGACTATAAGTACACATATCCTTCCAAATAATTAAGTGTACATTACCAAAAAGTATCATGGGCTTGTAAGTCACATTAGGCATGCAAGTATGCACTTCACACATCAATTTTTTATACAAAGAAGTATATAAATTAACTTAGACCATGCCTTGCAGCATATAAGTTAATTTACATTCACAAACACCAACATGCATGCGCACGAGCACAGAAGCACGATGTATACAAGTTATATTATGCATTAAATTCTTGATTATGGAGCAAAAGTTCTGCTATTTTTAACTCAAAATACACCGATTGGTTTCAACAAGGCTAACCCTCACAGAATGACAGAATGTCATTAAATTGTGTGCACTAACTTATGAATTAATGCAGACACCAATCTTGATGTGCATCTATGGCTATAGATTTTTTATGACAAAATAAAATTTGAAAGGTGCTAGTCCAAGGCTAATATGTAAATTATTTACAGGTGTGGTTAAGAATGCACATAATAAGATGAAAGCCAGGCTTACCCAGATGACAGTCAGACTTGAACACCTAAATGGACAACACAAGCCAAGATTCACCGCATTCACAGCATTGCGATATTTACCGTGCAAGCCACTGATGAAATCAGAAAAGCACAAAATGCAGAACATCTTTTTACCAATGTAATATTAGATTTGTCCCTATTAACAAACTTTTCTTGAAGTACAAAGAAACAATAGGCTCCAAAAATCTATCATCATCTTCTCATAATGCCTTCCATTTTATCTTCTTGATAAGAGAAGCATGTAGAAGGAATTGGTTCTTGAATAGAGAAAATGCAGAGATCGAAGGATCATGAAACCCTTAATATTATATCTTTTTTCAGATTATTTCTGATTTAAACAGCTATGGCATATTGTACAGATAACAGAAAGTAGAAAATGTGAGGCTTTTGAGATCCTTCATCTTTTCATATTGGAAAATAGTAGAATTTAACTAGAACATGGTCATGCAAGTCATTCTTATATGACTAGTCCACCAAATAATGCCCATAAACTTGGAGAATAAAACCAGAATCCTGATAAATTAAAGTTAACCAATTTAGAACTATTTACTTATGGAGAAATATTTATTAAACAAAAAACAAGTACCTTGGAAGTCAGCTCCTTTGTGCCAGCTTGGACAACATTAGCAGCAGACTGTGCAGCAGAAGCTGCAACAAGGGAGAGTTGACCGAGACCCTATTAAAGCAAAAAATAAGGAAAATTATCTCACTGAAAATAAGTAATCACATAATACACTGGTTCAAGAATGCCAACTAGAATGCTTACTAATGTTTAAAAAGGAAGAAATCCAGAAAATCTCATAAATGAAAATCGGCCGTCCAACAAAATGTAGCATTACTTTTCTCCTAGATGAAGACATGTTAATGAAAAATAAAGCAATCAGATTTTCTTATAAAATGATAAAATTAATCTCAAATGAGATGCAACATGATCACATTAGAAGTACATAACAACTCTATCGCAGGCTCCATGCTCAACCGAAAGAGTCAAATGCTTCAGAAAGGCTATCAAAGTCCTGAAAAAGATTTATATGATGACTGTAAATTCTGATGAGGGATCCAAGAACAGGATTGCTGATGAGCAGCCACACTTAGCAACGACGGAACTACCAAAAAGCAACCAATCCTGGGTAAAAATGTCACCAACAAGCTCTAGCCAACTATTCACTTTTTTTCCTACAATCATAAATTGATTACCAAAGACCCCATCACCAAAAGCAATTAGAGACAGATAAGATATCTTCCACTTTATTTTTTTTCAACGGTCATTCAATGAACCATAATACATGACAAACAAGCCATGATAATAATTAGGAAGAGAAATACCAGGCACTGAAGAAATAATACAATTACAGACTTATTTTATCTTGGTCTGAATGGCAAGAAATACTTTTATATGTCCCAAAGATCTGGGTTGAACATCACTAATATCTTAACAAACAATCAAGCAACGCATTAGACTACAAATAGGTCCCACATCTTGTTCTGTGAATTCCAATTTTACATTTAAAGAATCTGAGACAGCAAACTGCCCAACCATCAAAAAAACAACAGTCACAGCATGCGTGTGCCTTTTTTTTTTTTTTTTTAATTTCACCCTTGTTACATGAACTCTTGTTTTGAAAGCACTTGCCAAATCACCTAGCATGGCATCTAACAAGATAAGGCAAAGGATATATTACAATGACCATGTTCTTTGCTCGACCATCAACAATCATATCTTCAGCATTCTCTTTCATTTAAGTTGAATATAGCCGGCCCCTTACTAGTTGCTTGTTTCACTTGTTATTCAAAGAATTTATGCGTGATATTATAGTATGACTTTGTACTGGGGCTGGACCAAGGTTTAAGGTCTATATGATGCCGATGACACAATGGGTGACAATCAATGGGTTGATTCTACATACAGTTCATGTAAAATTGCTTTGCTAACAGTTCTAAAGTTTCCAGAATCAAATGTCCCCGTGTCTGTTAAGCATCATAGAGAATGCTACCAACTTGGCATATGGGAGTTTGTTTGCCTCAACATAAGATGCACCAAAGGAGAAACCCGAGAAGAATTAAACAAAAGATAAGCTTATTTGCTCGTTGTAATATTTGGGCCAAGCCAGTCAATGTGCATGGGGGATACACTTTTGTTGGTCAGCTTTTGTTCTCATTACAGTCTTGTAACATGATATTCGACTTCCAGAATCGTCAATCCGCATGTGACACATATTATGGTGACAAGATACACCTTAGAATGATTAGCATAATCAGTGTTGAAAAAACTTCCACACCATCTCTTCTTCATTAGCTACATGGACTGGATCCTCATCTAAAACCCATCCTCCTTGTTGACTCTGAATTAAGCGTCTCCCTCAAGTATTATATAACTTTTATTAGATATATGATTCATGGGTAAGATCAAAATATCAAAACATTGAGTTACAGAAATTATTGATTGATTCCTATACTCGGGCATGCTTATTGAATTGGCACAAGCATTTCTTGAGTGCTTTTTATTCTCTAGCAGTATTTTATTTTGAGGGAACTCCGATGGTGCTACTCGATTGAAGTCATATACTCAAGAACCTCTTTGTAGTGTTGTTCTTGGTCACAGGGTGACACGATGAAATGTTTTCTAAAATAATTTACAATATAATAATAATTGTACCAACCATGACATAGAAATATCAATTCATAGAGAAAATAAAGTCTATATAATGCCCAAAAGCAACTGGGAAAAAAAAAGAAAAGAAAGGCATGCAAACTGTCACCTGAGAAACAAGGGAGAACATGTCTCCCTGGGAATTGCTCCGTGGCGGCGGGATCGACCCGAATCCCACGTATTTCCCTCCCTGAGATGGCGGGATCCCCCCGGGCCGAGCCTCATTCTCCGCAATCTTCCTCGCGAAGAAGCTCTCCTTGTTCGCCGCCGAGGCCTGCAGCTGGGACCTCATGTACATATCCTCCGTGGACCTGGACCTCGAAGGAGCATCTCTCCCCCCTCTGCCGCCGCCGACGCCGCCGCCCCCGCTCCCTCCCCTGAGATCGCCAACCGACTGGTGCCGCCTGATGTCGGACGACGATCGGAAGTCGTCATTGTCCCAGCTATCCCAGCCCCCGTTAGTCACCGATTTGGCGGTCTTGCCACCGGTCTGCCCCAGCGGTGGTTTTCTGGCCCCAGTGGCACCGCTGGCGGTGGAGAGGGAGAGGGTTTCTATGACAACAGGAGGGTCCTGCCAGGGGCGGCCCTCGGCAAGGGCCTGGATGCGATCGCGGTAGACGGAGGCGGCCTTGGTGTTGTACTTGACGACGATGTCGGTGACCTTGGGAACGCCGTAGTGGGCAAGGAAGTCGTTGAGGCGGTCGTTGCCGCCGGCCTCCATCTTCTTGAGCTGGATCTCGGACCAGGAGTCCATGGTGACGGAGCGGACGAAGCTGATGTGGACGCCGAGGCCGCGGTGCTTGCCGGAGCACTCGAGGCACATGAAGACCCCGTAGGAGACGGAGGCCCATTGCGGGTTTTTCTGGGAACAGTCCACGCACGTCTTGTTCCCTACCTGGGACTGGAGCTCGCGGAGCCGCCGCGAGGCCGTGGCCGCTGCCATCGCAGGCCAAGATCGATCGATCGATCGATCGATCAAAAGAAAGAAATCTGAACGAGAATCGAATCGAATAAAGAAAAGGAAGGGAAGAAACCTAAATGGAGAGATTTGTGGGGTCGTTCTGGATGGAGGTGAGGGAATCTGGTGGAGGATGGAGCGGGCGGCCTCTGCTTGGTTTCCCCTTTCTCGGAGTCGGAGGGTTGGATGGCTGGCTCACATGAAGGGATCGGGCGTTTCCTGTGTGAGCCTGTGAGCCAGAGGGAATGCGATCAATTTTTTTGCACCGAGGAGTCGGGGGACGGGTGCAGGCCGCAGGCATGCAACCGACGGCCACCTCATCATTGCTGGTGGGAGAAAAAAAAGGAAGCGGAGATCCAACGTGGTGTTTGGTCGGAACCGCCGCAAGCATGGTTAGACGAAAAGAGTTTTGCTGGCCGGTGCTTAATCTATACATTACACGAGACAGCTTGGTAATTTACCGGGCCGATTGCTGAAGCCATTTTTGTCACTTTGAAAGGAGTGCTGAATAAAAAGTGAGGAATGGTGCGCTTTTGGAAATTTACATCCTTTTCTCTCCAATGAGTTCATTGGTAGTTTCTTTCTTTACCGTGGAAGTGCACCTAGGTCTTGTCAATTTCCATTTACATGATCAAGTTTTGGGGCATATGTGCTCAATAGGATAGCCCTGATTGCTAGAGATATGCTGGCTTTTTCTCTTCACCTTGTGCGCTCAACAATATAAATAATCAAGTTTGCTATTATATAACTAAAAAATACAAATAAATTATCTTGACATAATATGTTATGATACTAACTGTATTGATATAACTTGTCGAGGTTATTCATGTAGAATATAGATATCCATTTTCAAGATCATGATTATCGATATTGATATCACAGGAAAAATAAAAAAATATAATTTTTTTGGACATGTAAGATTTCATTGTGAAAAAAAAATTATAAAATTGGAACTCACACTCTCAATTCCTTACAATTCTCTCAACAAGAAATCCTAAATTCCCTCTCTCAAGCTCTCAACTCTCAGCCTTTCTAGAGACCTCTCACCATTCTTTTAATTTTTACACCTAGCCTGGTCATTTGCTCATATTTTTATAATTCTGTTATGAAAAGCATCTTACTAGGAGTCTAACAGTTCAAACCGTATCCAAATCGGAGTCCTGTAGCTCTCATAATTTGCGTTTAACTACGTAACTCTTCCTAGCCATTGATCGCACTCCATCATGCTAAAAATCACGTGCAAATCAGGCTAGATTATGTGGAACATGCCAGCAGACGCTCCCAACTATCTGATCATCGCAGGGAGCACATGTTGGCATTAGATCGTGAGAAATCAATGCAAGGACTGCGATCTCTCTCCATAGACTGTGCTAAATTGCACATACACCGCGTCATACACTCCCATGGACCACCTCCTCTCATAGATTGGTTAACCATGATGTAGAAACAGGAAAAAGGCTAAGGAGTGCTTGGGCCTATGCTGCTGGATGTGCCCGCTCCGGCCTAAGTCTCCAATACGTGCATGCATGCAAGGCCATGCGATATGGCCTATCGGCTGGCCTGGTCTGCAAGCCAAAAAAAAGTTTTTTCTTTTTTTTTGTTTTCCTTCTTCCTGGACTTTTTTTCTGGCTGGGCTTGTCACTAGGTCCACTTTTGTCGGGCTTCTTTCAGGGATCGAATTTGAGGAGTTTTCTTAACAACATCTACCTTGACTTAACTTTTGGCTTCCACCTGACTTTGAGAGTTTCTTGAAGGATTACGCTCCTATGCCTTGGGGCAAATACCGGTTGAATATGGATGGGTAAATATAGGAGTCTAACTAGGTCGCTCGATTCCATCTCCATCACCTATTGTACTCACCTCGACTTGAGATATACTCGAGAAAAACTCTTACAGTAATAAGAACTTCACCTTGTGACATTGCTTGTGATCCTTCCGAGTCTTTCATCTCGTGCCCGATCCACCTACTCCCAAAGCTCCACCTCGTACTGGACTTCCATCTACACCAGGGACTTTACCTTGCATTGAACTCCCTATCAAGAGATAGTGCTCTCCTCACTTCTTTCCTTAAAAATGACTTTACTGCCATGCAAGATTTTCAGGATTCCATCACCGGCTTTCTACATGTTTTGAATTCAGCTTGCTTAGAAAATTTAGATTCTGGCAAAAATCAGGTATGCATCGGACCTCATCCAGTTTCTTTACTATCCCATTATGTGCCTTCAAGCTAACTGTCCCGACGCCCTTGATCACACTGCTCGATTTATCTAACAAGTGAACAAAATCCTCTCTATTCTTTAGAGAGTCGAACAATTTCTTTCTGTAATAAATATGATATGAACATGTAGAATCTAGAATTTACTGGAAAAGAATGGGATACCTCGTTACATACCATGAGTGCATCATTGATTATTCATCACAATCGCTACCATCGACTATCACCATAATAGCCCTCATCTGATCCTTGAACTACGGGCAATGTTTAATACAATGTCCCAACTTGTCACACCGGTAATACTTGATCATGTTTGCATCATTCGACTTGGACCGCTCACCTTGCGATCCTTTGTTACTTCGCTTTCTGCTGCCTCCTCTAGAAATCGCCAAAACTGAGTTTCTGCCTAAACTTGAAGCTTGATTTTTTTTGCCTAAGAATCTCATTTTATAATAATGCCAAAGTGACCTCCTCCATCTTGATGGTGCTATTTTTTACTAGAAGAGCAATCACCAAGGACTCGAAAAACTGCGATAGGGATGATAAGAAGACCAGCATTCTACTCATAACTTTTTTACTGATACTGAGAAGATCGATGAGGATTCTTTAAAAGTTACTTAGTGCTCTGCACACTCTGCCCCTCGATCATGCTTCTAAAAGAAAAGTATGTTGATGAGAAACTTCATAATGTATGGCTCCTCGAGCTTCGTCTATAGCACTATCGGGAAAGTCTTGTTAGTACATGGATCACTACCTCATCCACCAAATATAAGCGGATCGTGTTCACCGCCAGTATTTGGTGCCATCTCCAAGTCTTCTCTTTTACATTGGCCGATCTCTCCTTGTACATGAGAGTATTGATCAACCCCTGCTAGATGAGCATGTCTTTCACCCTCAATTGTCAAAAGAAAGAAATTTCTCTTTCCATCGAACCAATTGATGTCAACTTTGATTGCACTTGCCATCTTCTTTGATCTCGATCAATCACAGACAACCTGGGGCTCTAATATCGGTTGTTACGGTACCGACTATACTAAAACCATTCATCGAGGGATCACTCGTACGGAATATGGATCCCCATTTCTAGAATCATGATTGTTAAGATCGATGCCTTACGTGAAAAAAGAAGAGAGAATAAAAAAAGAGTATAATTATTTGGACATGCAATGTGATGTGGCAAGATCGCTGACATGAAGTACACCTCAGATCCAGATGGCAGCGAAGCAGATAGATGTCGCCACGTCGGATCCCTTTCCAGGCTCATTCGCCAGGTGGCTCCCCAAGGGTCGAAGCCACCTCGGTCGAAGTTGAGCTCTCTCTGCTCCTTCTCCAGGGGGCTCCCCGAGGGTCGAAGCCATCTCGGTCGAAGTCAAGCTCTCTCCGCTCCTTCGCCAGATGGCTCCCCAAGGGTCAAGCCCACATCGATCGAAGTCGAGCTCTCTCCGTTCCTTCGCCAGGTGGCTCCCCAAGGGTCGAGCCCATCTCGGTCGAAGTCGAGCTCCCTCCGCTCCTTCGCCAGGTGGCTCCCCAAGGGTCAAGCCCACCTTGACTGAAGTCGAGCTCTCTCCGCTCCTTCACCAGGTGGCCCCCTAAAGGTCGAGCCCACCTTGATCGAAGTCGAGCTCTCTCCGCTCCTTCACCAGGTAGCCCCCTAAAGGTCGAGCCCACCTTGATCGAAGTCGAGCTCTCTCCGCTCCTTCGCCAGGTGGCTCCCCAAGGGTTGAGCCCACCTTGGCCGAAGTCGAGCTCTCTCCGCTCCTTCGCCAGGTGGCTCCCCAAGGGTCGAGCCCACCTCGGTCGAAGTCGAGCTCTTTTCGCTCCTTCGCCAGGTGGATCCCCAAGGGTCAAGCCCACCTCGGCCAAAGTCGAGCTCTCTCCGCTCCTTCTAAGTCGGCTTCTAAAAATTTACATCATTTTCTCTCCTATGAGTTCATTGTTAGTCTCTTTCTCCCCTTAACTCACTATCGGCACCTTCTATGAAAAGGCGCTCTGCCCAGAGCATCGTGCCCTTCAACCTACTACCTGTACCACCCGAAAGAGGAATGTTCTACCATGAGTCTCAGACCCCGTAGCATCTCTCACCAAGCTAGTGCTCTGCCAGGTTCCCAGACATGGTGGCATGATGCCCGTAAAAGCAGTATCCTGTCGGGGTGTTAGGCCCCGTGGCATGCCACTCGTGCTCACCATGGAAGGGACATGCACTTCGTAGTACTTTACCTATACCCATGGCAGAACCTCCCTACAAGAGCTACGGATCCTGTCTCCTTTCTCTCAGGAGGAGGGGGGACAGGCCTACGCTCCGTCCACATGAGACACTCCCAGAGAGCATCAGACCAGGGGCTACATGTCCTGCCAAATGAAATATGCTTCTATAAGAAACTCGAAGGGGTTTCCGGCAACGGTAAGTGAAAAACCAGTTGAAACTAGTGCAAGCAAGAGCAGGCGAGTGAAGCTCAAGGGTAGGAGGAACGTTCGATGACTTCTCCAAGAGCTCCCACTACTACAGCTACCACTATCCTAGCTCCCACTGTTCTAAACTTCTACTCTATCTCTTCAAGAGTCCTCTGAATGTGGAGACCACTCTGGGCTCCGCTAAGGAGGATCTGTTCCCCTTGATCACCCACTAACTTGATCATCGGAGTGCCCCAGCTGGGATCCCCTGCCTGGGTCTCCTCTCTTTTGCAGGACTAGTTGCGCTTGAAGGATGCCAGGCAGGAAGTCCACTCACCGGTGCCATGTAGGAGCTGTAGGCCATGGCAATATATATGGCAATAGATTGGCATGCCAGATAGGGAAACAGCCAGTTACACCATCCCCTCACTATTAGAAGAATTTCACTGGTGACATAGTGGTGATGTGTGCACGGGAAGCCTCCGTTAGCCATGTGGGGGATCCTCCTCATCATGGTGACTTGCATAGCCTAGAGAGAGAGCTCCCCGCTCTGCCACCACTACCTCCGGCTGATCCATAGCTCACCGCACTCTCCCAGTAGGTCCATATCCTGGCTGTAACAGTGCAGCAGTTGTACCATCAACATCGATCCCTAGCGATCTAACAGTAGCTAGGAACCTCTGCAGCTCAAGCCATTGAATCCCGTGGTAGCTTGCGATCCTTCCAAGGAAGGCCGTCGCATCAGTGGGCCACATCCTATCCCCGGGGGTGCCTCTGGATTCCAAGGAAGAGGCAGAGGAGTGGTTCGGTTGGCTGGGAGAGTCAGTCCCCGGTCTCGGACCATGGCACCTCATGGCACTGCAAGCACCGCCATGGCAAGGCCCCCAGCGTGATCTCCTCTGGCCCTTATCTCCCTCTCCTCCGACAGCCTTGGTAGAAGGTTCCATTAACAAGGCTATTAGACTTCAGGCAAAGAGGCACTGGAGGAACAAGAGTGCAAGCTAGTCGAGTTATCCCGCCAGTTTACTAATCTACAGGGCTCCTCACATGAGCCCATGGGCTACGACGCCCGCCTCCCTTTCTCCCATAGAATCCAAGAGGAACCGATCCCCAACCGATTTCGTATATCTTAGGTGGATTCCTACGATGGGACCATTGACCCCCTGGACCACCTCGAGAGCATAAGGCCCTCATGAGAGTCCAAGGGGCCACTGATGCCTTTCTCTGTATTGCCTTTTCGGTTATGCTCTAGAAGGTCGCTCGAGTCTGGTACACCCATCTCGAGCCAAGGAGCATCGACTCCTTTGAGCAGTTGGAGAAGAAACTCATGATGTACTTCGATGCCTGTCAGAAGGTGCCACGTGAAGCCGACAGCTTTTTATCCATCCACCAACAGGACTATGAGTCCTTGCAGGACTACATGTCCCGTTTCAAAGTTGCCATCCTGAAAATCTACAACCTGGATGAGCTTGTTGCCATGTTGGCACTGAAGAGGGGGCCCAGGACCTCCCATTTCATCTACTCCCTGGATAGGATGCCTCCAAAGACCTACTCCGAGCTTCTCCTCCAGGCTCACAAGTACATTTGTTCAGAGGAGGCGGACTGCACCAGAAGGGAGCTAGACGGGAGGCCCCTGAAGAAGCAGCCATAGGGGGAGCCCTTCGGGATCCATGGACCTAGGGCAACCCCGAACCTCCGGATGGGCCAGAAGTCGAAGTGCACTCCTGCCCAGGAAGAGAGGTACACCCCTCTCCCTGCTCCAAGATCCAAAATTTTCATGGAGAGCGAGGGCGAACGCTATCTGCATCGCCCTCCTCCATTGAAGTTGTCCAGTGGTCGTGACAAGTCGAAGTACTACTAGTTCTACTGCGACCATGGCCATGACACCGAGTGTTACGGTGGTGACCAACCCATTCAGCCCTGACACAACGATGTATCCACTTGAAGGGATCAGTCACTATGGAGGTCAGGTCGACAGCCTGCCCACTTTAATCGGGTCAGGTCAACACCTGGCTCTGCACCGCTCAAGCACGAGTGGTGGCCAAGTCGGCACCTGGGACAGCCCGAGGTCGGCTCTAGCTGCATCCGGCTCGACGGCACGTCGATACCTTGGTCCACGTGCACTTCCCGTGTGTGCGCCCAAGTTCTTCCTCCAGGCTCACGTCCGTGTGCACAACTGTGCCAGGGCACAACCCCTCTGGCTCCAGTCTGGTAGCGGGTCCAGCATGGCATCGCCGCTGACCTCGCCCGATCAAGCTCAGCCCGACCGGCACCCTGGCAGCGCCCTGCGCGGCTCCACCGACCTCACCGGCGCGCCTCAGATCCGCCCGCGTCCGGCTCGACGCCTCCGAGCTCGGCACCGCGGCACGCCCAGGGCAGTGCGCCCCCGAGCCCTAGCTCCTCCGACCCCGTCCGACCTCACCGGCGCGCCTCAGATCCGCCCGCGTCCGGCTCGACGCCTCCGAGCTCGGCACCGCGGCACGCCCAGGGCAGCGCGCCCCCGAGCCCTAGCTCCTCCGGCCCCGTCCGACCTCACCAGCGCGCCTCAGATCCGCCCGCATCCGGCTCGACGCCTCCGAGCTCGGCATCGCAGCATGCCTAGGGCAGCGTGCCCCCGAGCCCCAGCTCCTCTAGCTCCAACCGCCCGTGGCAGCCCCGGCTCCGGCTCTGGCCCAGCTCGGCATGCCCGCGGTGCACTCGCGGCACACTTGCAGTAGTCCGGCTCCCGCGGCCCGGCTCCTCCGGCTCTGGTCCGGTGCGACCTCGCCCGCACCTCGATCCTGCTCCTCTGGTCCGGCCATAGGAGAGCAGCCCGGCGTCCCGATCTGATTCGGCCTCGCCCGATGGAGAGCAGGGCGGCACGCCTGCGCTCGGCTCCGCTTCACCCCAGGTCCGGCTCTTCCGCACATCTCGGCCCATGCTGGTCCAGGCCCGCACCTCAGCCCGTACAAACCTGGCTCTACACCACGGACCGGCTCGGCACGTTGGACTCCGGCGGCACGGCTCCGCACCAACCAAGTCTAGCACGCCCGAAGCATGGCTCGTGCCCAATTCGACTCCGGCGACTCCCAATCCATCGCGCCAGTCTGGCTCCACCCCACGAGGCTCCGCCCGCGCCCGGCTCCGGTGCTCATGGGCTCGCGTGACGCGAGGTTCGGCATGCCCACGTGCTCATGTGCCCGGTTCGGCATGCCCACGTAACGCCCCGTCTGGAATTCCCGCGTGGCCACATCCGTCCGCACCTGCTTCGTGCCCAAGCACGCCCGCGGTCCAGCTCCGCTCTCCCGCAGCCCAGCTCGGTTGCTGGGAGCACCCTGCAGTTCGGTCTCTCGCAGGCCCCGCGCGTTTTCCAAGAGGCCCACCCGCATGGGCCCGGCGCTCTTTCCACGGATCCCCCTCCACGTGGGTCCTGGATGCGCCGCCTGACACGCCGCCTGCAAAGAAAGGTACGCGCTTAAGTTCCCTAAGCTACTGTTTGCACTAACTAGTGAATAGTGCTACATTCGAGGCGCTGGGCTTCTCTGCCAAATCTTCTGAGCCATCAAGAAAGGGGAAGCTGACCGGCCTACCTAAGCCTCCTAGGCCTGCAGAGGCTTCACAGGCCTACGCCAAGAAGAACGTGCCCCTTTGAACACCAAGAGCCGCTCGTCTATATGAGAGCAGCGGGAAGAGGTAAGGAGGGGGGGGGACGCACTCTCTTCATTCTGGTATGATCCATCACCCTCTGGGAGCGAAGAGTCCCCCAAGCTCTCCGTCTCAGAGGTCTCTTATTCCCTTCGATCGTCCCACTGACTTGATCGTCGGAGTGCCTTTGCCGGAATCCCCGGCACAGGTCTCTCCTGTTTTGCAGGTATCGCCGGACGGAGGGACGATAAGTAGGAAGAATACTCCACACCGAAGAGGCCCACAGGAGGGCCATGACAGTACCAAGCCCCTTTCATCCCAACTACGACTATGTTCCCCTTGATCGTCTCCGACCAACGAGCCCGGTGACGCTGCACGGAGTCCACGCACCTAGGCCACGCCAGAGCTACCGGCCACGGCGATCCAGGCGGCAACAGTTTGGCGCGCCAGGTAGGGGGGCAGATCCTTGCTCCTCAATAAGGTTTTCCACCTTTGTCTTTAGTCCCTGGGGGGCAGACTGGGGGCACAGGGATGGGGGCACAAGAATTTCTCCCTCTCTCTCGAGGCTCCAAGGAGCGGTCTCGACCAAAAAATCTCGCGCTGTGAGGGTGCATCGCCACCCTTGACGGGGCGCCTAGCTTCAAGCCAAGGATGGAGCCACCTCCCAGCGGTACCACCATCCAGGAGCCCCACCAAAAAGAAAAAAGAAGAGAGGGTCTGGCCGTCGTGAAGGAGAAAGAAATCCATGCAACGGAGTTTGCTCCAATGCAACGGAGCACACTCCCTCATGCAGCAGGAGCCCCTTCCTCCTCCATGCAACGAGGTCCTCTCCTTCCATGCAACGGAGTTTGCTCCCATCCAACGGAGCACACTCCCTCATGCAGCAGGAGCCCCTTCCTCCTCCATGCAACGAGGTCCTCTCCTTCCATGCAACGGAGTTTGCTCCCATGCAACGGAGCACACTCCCTCATGCAGCAGGAGCCCCTTCCTCCTCCGTGCAACGAGGTCCTCTCCTTCCATGCGACGGAGTTTGCTCCCATCCAATGGAGCACACTCCCTCATGCAGCAGGAGCCCCTTCCTCCTCCGTGCAACGAGGTCCTCTCCTTCCATGCGACGGAGTTTGCTCCCATCCAACGGAGCACACTCCCTCATGCAGCAGGAGCCCCTTCCTCCTCCATGCAACGAGGTCCTCTCCTTCCATGCAACGGAGTTTGCTCCCATGCAACGGAGCGCACCCCCTCATGCAGCAGGAGCCCCTTCCTCCTCCGTGCAACGAGGTCCTCTCCATCCATGCAACGGAGTTTGCTCCCATGCAACGGAGCATACTCCCTCATGCAGCAGGAGCCTCTTCCTCCTCCATGCAACGAGGTCCTCTCCATCCATGCAACGGAGTTTGCTCCCATGCAACGGAGCACACTCCCTCATGCAGCAGGAGCCTTTTCCTACTCCATGCAACGAGGTCCTCTCCTTCCACGCAACGGAGTTTGCTCCCAAGCAACGGAGCTTACTCCCTCATGCCACGGAGCCTCGTTCTCCCATGCCATGAAGTTCCTTCACATGCAACGGAGTTTGCTCCCATGCAACGGAGCATACTCCCTCATGCAGCAGAAGCCTTTTCCTCCTCCATGCAACGAGCTCTCTCACAGAGCCTCGTTCTCCCATGCAACGGAGTTTGCTCCCATGCAACGGAGCTCACTCCCTCATGCAACGGAGCCTGCTCCCTCATGCAACGAAAGCCTCTTCCTTCCACGCGGCGGAGTTATTTCCCTCATGCAACAGGGCTTACTCCCTCATGCTACATGAGCCTCATTTTCTCCCACGCATCAGGATCTCATCTTTCCTGAGCGACGAAGCTCCATCTCCTTCGTGCAACGGAGTTTCCTCCCGTACAGTGGAGTCATCCCCCTCATGCAGCAGGGAGTTTCTTTCCCTCCCGTACAACATGCACCAGGAGCCTAATGCTCTCGGGCGATGGAGTTTCTCCCTAAGCCACGAAGCCCCCTGTGCAACGGGAGCCTCTCTCCTCCCAAGCAGTGGAGCTTCCTCCCGAACAACGGGGCTCCTATTCCCCATGCGATGGAACCATCTCCCTCGTGTAGCAGAAACCTCTTTCCTCCCTCACGACGGGGTTCCAACTCTCCCATGCAGCAACGGGAGTCTAATTCCTTCAGTGCTACAGGAATCTCTTTCTCCCCCATGCAACGGAGTTTCCTCCCATGCAACGGGACTTACACCCATGCAGCGGGACTTGCTCCCATCCAACGGAGCTTCCCCCCATCCAATGGAGCCTTGCTCCCTCGTACAACCGAGTTGTATTCTTACGAGCAAAGGAGTCTCGCTCTCTCCCAAGAGGGCGGTCGGCGAACCTAATTCCGGCCTGCACAAGGAAGAGGTATGTCCTTGTTTATTCATATGACCAGAGTTCAACAGTTTTACAGGAAGGGCTCCTATACCACTATCAAGGGCAAGCACTACGACTCGCCCGAGCCGATCATAGTCTGGCGCAAGAATTCTTGATCCAAAGCCCGGATCCCATGCTCTCCGGCATCAAAGCCCGGATCCCATGCTCTCCGGCATCAAAGCCCGGATCCTACGCTCTCCGGCATCAAAGCCCGGATCCCATGTTCCCCGGCACCGAAGACCGGACACCCTGGCACTAAAGAGCTAAGCCCTGCATCTACCGCATGACTCTCAGTTCAGCTCTTGCCTTACTCACAGTCCGGAGATGTCAGCAGAGACTCCAAGAAGTTCTGCCATCTATCGAGAAACTCACAGTTTGGCATTTGCTGTACTCAAAGTCCGGAGATGTCCATGGGAGGCCCCAGAGGTCCAACCGTTTATGGCTCGCCTCCTAACATGGCGGACCGATGGCTCTGCTATCTCAAGGAGGTAAGAATCCCTTCTCAATAACTAAAGTTCCTCTCTGGTGCAACTTTGTCCTTCACCAATACAGGAACTCATCCGCCCGACTCCAAGTCCGGCGAAGTTAAGAGCCAATATCAAGCTCCTCAATTCAGTCGAGCTGAACTCAAATGAAGTCGAGCTGAAGTCAGGCTGATCAGTTCAGCCGAGCTGAAATCAAGCTCCCCATTGAGCCCTGCATCTACCGCATGACTCTCAATTCAGCTCTTGCCTTACTCACAGTCCGGAGATGTCAGCAGAGACTCCAAGAAGTTCTGCCATCTACCGAGAAACTCACAGTTTGGCATTTGCTGTACTCAAAGTCCGGAGATGTCCATGGGAGGCCCCAGAGGTCCAACTGTTTATGGCTCGCCTCCTAACATGGCGAACCAGCAGTTCTACCATCTCAAAAAGGAGGTAAGAATCCCTTCTCAACAATTAAAGTTCCTCTTTGGTGCAACTTTGTTCTTCACCAACACAGGAACACGTCCGTCCGACTCCAAGTCCGGCGAAGTTAAGAGCTGAAATCAAGCTCCCCATTGAGCCCTGCATCTACCGCATGACTCTCAGTTCAGCTCTTGCCTTACTCACAGTTCGGAGATATCCACGGAGACTCCAAGAAGTCCCGCCATCTACCGAGAAACTCACAGTTTGGCATTTGCTGTACTCACAGTCCGGAGATGTCCATGGGAGGCTCCGGAGGTCCAACCGTTTATGGCTCGCCTCCTAACATGGCGGACCGATGGCTCTGCTATCTCAAGAAGGAGGTAAGAATCCCTTCTCAATAACTAAAGTTCCTCTCTGGTGCAACTTTATTCTTCACCAACACAGGAACACGTCCGTCCGACTCCAAGTCCGGCGAAGTTAAGAGCTGAAATCAAGCTCCCCATTGAGCCCTGCATCTACCACATGACTCTCAGTTCAGCTCTTGCCTTACTCATAGTTCGGAGATATCCGCGGAGACTCCAAGAAGTCCCGCCATCTACCGAGAAACTCACAGTTTGGCATTTGCTGTACTCACAGTCCGGAGATGTCCGTGGGAAGCTCTGGGGCTCCAACCATCCATGACTCGCCTCCTAGCATGGAGAACTAGCAGCTCTACCATCCCATGAAGGAGGTAAGAGTCCCTCCCCAATGACCAAGGTTCCTCTTCGGTGCAACTTTGCTCTTCACCAATGCAGGAGCTCCCCTGTCGACTCCGAGTCCGGCGAAGCAAAGAGCTGAAGTCAAGCTCCTCAGTTCGGCCGAGCTGAACCTGATGAAGCCGAGCTCAAGCCCTCAACTAGGTCGAAGTAAAGTCAAGCTCCCTACTGAGTCCCGCCATCTACCGAGAAAACTGACAGTCTGGCATTTGCTGTGCTCAAAGTTTGGAGATGTCCATGGGAAGCTCTAGAGGACCAACCGTCCACGGCTCGCCTCCTAGCATGGCAAACCAGTGGCTCTGCCATCTCAAGAAAGAGGAACTCATCTGTCCGACTCCAAGTCCGGCGAAATTAAGAGCTGAAGTTCGGCTCCTCAGTTCAGCCGAGCTAAACTCAAATGATGCTGAGATGAAATGAAGCCAGGCTCCTCGACGCGGCCGAGCTGAAGTCACGCCCCTTGGTTCAACCGAACTGAGCTCAAATTAAGCTGAGCTGAATTCATGCCCCTTGACCAGCCAAGCTGAAGCCAAGCTCTACATTGGGCCCCGCATTTACCACTTGAATCTCGTCCGGAGATATCCATGGGTCGCTCTAAAGGTCCGACCGTCTGCGGCTCGCCTCCCAGCGCGCCAAGCGAGTGGCTTTGCCACCGTACGGAGGATGTAAGAATCTCCTCAAAAATTAAAGTTCATCTGTGGTGCAACTTTGCTCTTTATCATTACAGGAACTCATCTGTCCGACCCCGAGTCTGACAAAGGAGGCCCGGATCCCAGTTCCGGCATAGCGGAACCCGGTTCCCCACGATGTACCTCGGTGCCTTGGAACCCGATTCCGGCGTAAAGGCTCGGACTTCAGCCCGCGTGTTATCCCTTGAGTTCCTCCGCCAGGGTGGCTCCCCCGTAATCGAGCGTTGCTCCCTTGAGCTCCTTGGGCTTCCTCACACGCGATGGCTCCTGTCTCCTGGCGACTTCAGTATCTTCATCAAAGGTTCCGACAGATATTCCAAGCTCGGCTGCCTGAACCATGTACCCGGCCATACATGTGCGCACCCAAGTGGCGCGCTTCGCCCATTTCTTCCTTCGCGGCAATGCCTCCTACCCGGCCAAAGAGGAGTCCTACTGAAGTGATAACGCCATCATGATGCAACTAACCTTCAGTCAAGGTACCTATGGGCAAGTAAGCTTCAAAAACACCGCCTCCTTTTCTTTGTTTCGCAGGCATGCTACGGCACGGGGCCAAATGGGTAAAACACTACTCCCTTCATCCAAAACGAGGAGAAGCAACGCCTTGGACTTAGGGAGTGGGGGCATCTGTTACGGTGGTGACCAACCCATTCAGCCCTGACACAACGATGTATCCACTTGAAGGGATCAGTCACTATGGAGGTCAGGTCGACAGCCTGCCCACTTTAATCGGGTCAGGTCAACACCTGGCTCTGCACCGCTCAAGCACGAGTGGTGGCCAAGTCGGCACCTGGGACAGCCCGAGGTCGGCTCTAGCTGCATCCGGCTCGACGGCACGTCGATACCTTGGTCCACGTGCACTTCCCGTGTGTGCGCCCAAGTTCTTCCTCCAGGCTCACGTCCGTGTGCACAACTGTGCCAGGGCACAACCCCTCTGGCTCCAGTCTGGTAGCAGGTCCAGCATGGCATCGCCGCTGACCTCGCCCGATCAAGCTCAGCCCGACCGGCACCCTGGCAGCGCCCTGCGCGGCTCCACCGACCTCACCGGCGCGCCTCAGATCCGCCCGCGTCCGGCTCGACGCCTCCGAGCTCGGCACCGCGGCACGCCCAGGGCAGCGCGCCCCCGAGCCCTAGCTCCTCCGGCCCCGTCCGACCTCACCGGCGTGCCTCAGATCCGCCCGCGTCCGGCTCGACGCCTCCGAGCTCGGCACCGCGGCACGCCCAGGGCAGCGCGCCCCCGAGCCCTAGCTCCTCCGGCCCCGTCCGACCTCACCGGCGCGCCTCAGATCCGCCCGCGTCCGGCTCGACGCCTCCGAGCTCGGCATCGCAGCATGCCTAGGGCAGCGTGCCCCCGAGCCCCAGCTCCTCTAGCTCCAACCGCCCGTGGCAGCCCCGGCTCCGGCTCTGGCCCAGCTCGGCATGCCCGCGGTGCACTCGCGGCACACTTGCAGTAGTCCGGCTCCCGCGGCCCGGCTCCTCCGGCTCTGGTCTGGCGCGACCTCGCCCGCACCTCGATCCTGCTCCTCTGGTCCGGCCATAGGAGAGCAGCCCGGCGTCCCGATCTGATCCGGCCTCGCCCGATGGAGAGCAGGGCGGCACGCTTGCGCTCGGCTCCGCTTCACCCCAGGTCCGGCTCTTCCGCACATCTCGGCCCATGCTGGTCCAGGCCCGTACCTCAGCCCGTACGAACCTGGCTCTACACCACGGACCGGCTCGGCACGTTGGACTCCGGCGGCACGGCTCCGCACCAACCAAGTCTAGCACGCCCGAAGCATGGCTCGTGCCCAATTCGACTCCGGCGGCTCCCAATCCATCGCGCCAGTCTGGCTCCACCCCACGAGGCTCCGCCCGCGCCCGGCTCCGGTGCTCATGGGCTCGCGTGACGCGAGGTTCGGCATGCCCACGTGCTCATGTGCCCGGTTCGGCATGCCCACGTAACGCCCCGTCTGGAATTCCCGCGTGGCCACATCCGTCCGCACCTGCTTCGTGCCCAAGCACGCCCGCGGTCCAGCTCCGCTCTCCCGCAGCCCAGCTCGGTTGCTGGGAGCACCCTGCAGTTCAGTCTCTCGCGGGCCCCGCGCGTTTTCCAAGGGGCCCACCCGCATGGGCCCGGCGCTCTTTCCACGGATCCCCCTCCACGTGGGTCCTGGACGCGCCGCCTGACACGCCGCCTGCAAAGAAAGGTACGCGCTTAAGTTCCCTAAGCTACTGTTTGCACTAACTAGTGAATAGTGCTACATTCGAGGCGCTGGGCTTCTCTGCCAAATCTTCTGAGCCATCAAGAAAGGGGAAGCTGACCGGCCTACCTAAGCCTCCTAGGCCTGCAGAGGCTTCACAGGCCTACGCCAAGAAGAACGTGCCCCTCTGAACACCAAGAGCCGCTCGTCTATATGAGAGCAGCGGGAAGAGGTAAGGAGGGGGGGGACGCACTCTCTTCATTCTGGTATGATCCATCACCCTCTGGGAGCGAAGAGTCCCCCAAGCTCTCCGTCTCAGAGGTCTCTTATTTCCTTCGATCGTCCCACTGACTTGATCGTCGGAGTGCCTTTGCCGGAATCCCCGGCGCAGGTCTCTCCTGTTTTGCAGGTATCGCCGGACGGAGGGACGATAAGTAGGAAGACTACTCCACACCGAAGAGGCCCACAGGAGGGCCATGACAGTACCAAGCCCCTTTCATCCCAACTACGACTATGTTCCCCTTGATCGTCTCCGACCAACGAGCCCGGTGACGCTGCACGGAGTCCACGCACCTAGGCCACGCCAGAGCTACCGGCCACGGCGATCCAGGCGGCAACACCGAGGAATGCCACCATCTCAAGAGGGAGATCGAAGACCTGATCAGAATGGGCTACCTTGAAAAGTTCATAGGGGGCAAGACCTCGTCCGAACCCCAGGCACTCGCAGCCTTTCCTCCTGTCAACAACCAACCCACTGAGAGGCTAGTGGGCATGATCTCCTGGGGGATAGAGCATGGCTTGAAAAGGACCAGGGCGAGGGAAGGGTTTGATAATGTACTCTCCTTCATGGGAAAAAGGAGAACCAGGATAGAGAATATAAATAACGATGCTGTTGTCATCAAGATGATGATAGCTAAGCATCCTATAAAATGGATTATGGTCGATACTGGAAGCTCGACTGACATCCTTTTTTATGATGCCTTCTCCAAGATGAGTCTGTCTCCTACCTTATTGAGGCCGGTACACATCCCTCTAGTTGGCTTTATTGGAGACTCGATAGAGATGGAGGGAGAGATTACTCTCCCAGTCACTACTTATATGCCTCCTCTGTAGAGCACCATAATGATGACTTTCAAGGTTGTTAGGCTTCTTTCATCCTACAATGTGATCCTCGATCGCCCTGGACTTAACCTACTCAATACGATCGTATCTACAAAATGGGTCCTAGTTCAGTTTCCAACCCCCTACGGAGTAAGGGAGATGAGGGGGAACCTGCAGCTGGTTCAGCATTGCCTATAGACTGTCCCTGGGGCTTGGAGTGCCGAGGAGGACCTGGTCATCGACCAGCTTGACCAAAGAATGCGGGATGCCAAGGGTGGCCTAGTCGAGCATGTACTGTCATACCCCCTCGGGATAGATCTCTTGAAGATGGTACGAGTGGGAGCCCAGCTGCATGAGGAGGAAAGGGCTCGCATCCTGAGTTTTCTTTGGGAGAACGCTGATATTTTTGCCTGGACCATAGTGGGCATGCTTGAGATTCCTTCCGACATCATTATCCACAGGCTGAACATCGACTTGAATTACTGCCCGGTCTGGCAGAAGAAGAAGAGCTTCATCCTGGAGAGATAGAAGCCAATCGATGAAGAGGTAGAAAAGCTCCTCACTGCAAGCTTCATTCGAGAAGTCCAGTACTCCGGTTAATTGGCAAATGTAGTCATGATCAAGAAGGCCAATGGAAAGTAAAGGATCTATGTAGACACACCGACCTCAACCGAGCCTATCCAAAAGATAGCTCTCTCTTTCCAAGATTGACTAGTTGGTGGACACTACCTCGGGGCACCGCTTACTCGGTTTCATGAATGCACTCTCGGTACAATCTGATCTGGATGCATCCAAAAGATGAGAAGCATACTGCCTTCATTACAGACCGAGGGACCTACTACTACAAGATGATGCCATTCGATCTGAAGAATGCTATGGCCACGTACCATCATCTAGTCAATAAGGTCTTCAAAGATCAAATCGGCCAAAACATGTAGGTATACGTGGATGACATGCTCGTCATGAGTGGTCAGGAGTCGGACCACATCGCAAACCTTGTAGAAGCCTTCCAAAATCTTCGTCTTCATTAGATGAAATTGAATCATGCCAAATACACCTTTGGCATCACCACTAGAAAGTTCTTGGACTTCATGGTCACGCAAAGAGGGATCGAGTTCAACCTCGAGAAGGTATAGGCAATTGTCGACATGGGGCACCCCACCTCAAAGAAGCAGGTCCAGCACCTAATTAGTCGGATCGCAGCTCTGAGCTGGTTCATCTCATGCTCCACCGATCATTGCTTGCCCTTCTTCATGGCGCTGCACAAGATGCACGACTTTACCTGGATGGAGGAGTGTCGAGAAGCCTTCGAGGAGTTGAAGAGGTTCCTCGCATCTCCACCAATGCTCTTAAGGCCGGAGGTTGGGGAGGAACTCCTGTATCTGGTGATTTCTATGGGGCCGTCAGTTCGGTGCTGGTCTGAATGGACGGAGATGGAATTCAGAGATCAGTGTACTATGCTAGCAAGCTACTCCAAGACATGGAGACCAGGTATATTCACTTTGAAAAAATAATTTTTGCACTCATCATGTCTACTCAGCATCTCGGGCCATACTTTCAAGTACACCCGATCACGATCCTCACCGATCAGCATCTAAGGGCCATCCGTGGTTGTCCGGACATGTCCGAATGTCTGGCTAAATAGGCAGTAAAGTTCAACAAGTTTGACATCACCTATCATTCAAGGCCATCTCAGAAGGCATAGGTGCTGGCCGACTTTCTGGTGGAATGTGCCTGGATAAGCGAAGAGCCATAAGAGGCCTCCTTCGAGTATCCAATAAAACCACCGATTGATGAGATGGCATGGATTCTCCACGTGGATGGCGCATCGAACATGGGAGGAAGTGAAGCCAGCCTCATCCTCGTCAACTCTAACAGGGTCATGGCCAAGTGTGTGTTACGCTTCTTGTTCAAAGCTACAAATAACTAGGTTGAGTATGAAGTGCTCCTCGTGGGGTTAAAGGTATCTCACGAGCTGGGTGTGTTAAGCCTGAGAGTCTTCACCGACTCATAGATGGTTGTGGATCAAGTCTCGGGAGAGTTCGAAGTCCAAGATCCTCAAATGGCAAGATACTTGGAACGGGTATGTTCGAGCACGACAGGCTTCTAGCATTTCAACATCTTCCACATCCCTCATAGAGAAAATGCCCATGCTGACGCTCTCTCCAGATTTGCAACCTTGCCAGACTCGTGGATGGGGTGCACCTACATTGAATACTTGGAGGCCTCCAGTTACAAGGCTCCAAGCGAGGTTCAACAGGTCTTCCTTGAGGCCAGTTGGATGGACTGCTATATTAGGTACATCATCGATGGCACCCTGCTATATTAAGAACAAGGCCACACGTTTCATATTGATGGACGGGTAGCTCTATCAAAGGTCCCACTCCTATCCCCTGTTAAAGTGCCTCGGACCCTCAAAAGATGCCTACGTACTCCAAGAGATACACAAGGGCATCTATGGGAACCATGTAGGGGGCAGGATGTTGGCATACAAAGCCCTCCAGTAATGATATTACTGGAAGACCATGCAGGAAGATGCGGCTAACTTTAGGAGGAGGTACGACCGTTGCCAAGGGCATGCTCACATACAATGCCAGCCGGCCGCGCCACTCTCCCAACTCTCTACTTCGTGGCCGTTCACCAAATGGGAGATGGATATTGTTGCCGCCAAGATCGTCGTGGCCCATAGCTGCTGCCGGCGCCGGAGTGTGCTCCCTTTACTGCCTGGCGGTCCTCTGGTCCTGGACCTGCGAAACAGGGGTTAGAGACCCGGGCCGGGGTTTCTGGCGGGGGCACTCCAACGGTCAAGTCAGCGACGATCCAGGGGAACAGATCCTCCTGGTCGGGCCCCTCTTGATGGACTCCGTACTAGGAGGAGCGAAAGTTGTGTGTGAAGACGAAAACGTAGCAGGAGGAGAATGATAGCGAGGATAGAGGGGTTCCCTGTCCCTTCGCCTCTCCTTGTTTCCCTTTCGTTTTCCCTTCACTATGGTGGTGGTGGTGCTTTGCCCTCTTGATCGAGCTTGCACTTGTGTTGTTGGTGGATTGTTGTTGTTGTTACCTTCCCCCTTTCAGGGGTGTCGACTATTATTTGTAGTTGAAAATTGGCCGTTAGACGCTTGCCTCAGGATCTTCGCTGGGCTGACAGGCATATGCGGCAGGACCCCGTATCATGGACGAAATACCTTTCCTGACAGGTGGTAGGGGAAGCTTCCATTCGTTCTGACATCCTCTCCCGTCACCCCATTTGGGGAAGCTTGGCAGAGCATCGATCCGGGGGTCACCGCCCTAGGGGTTCGTGCTTTCTGGTTGGCCCATTTCTCTGGAGGTACGAGCGGACAGGTAGTTATGGTGGTATGGGGGGCGCCGCTCCGCAGTCCTCGGGTGGCTCGCCGGCGTCCCAGGATGGCAGGGCTTGCTCCCGCCTGGATGCTCCGAGCTCGTGTGGTCACCTTGGTGGAGGAGGGAAGAGTGCGGGCCCGTTCCAAAGGGCATGCGCTCGGAGAGGCTCCACGTGGTGGGTGAGCGCTTAGCACGACTCTGACCACAGGGCTCAAACCTTCGAGGTTCTCGCTCTGGAGGGCGGAAGGCAGACCCGGTCCAGAGGGCGCGCGCTCGGAGAGGCTTCACGTGGTGGGTGAGTGCTGAGCTCGACTCCGACCATAGGGCTCAAACCTCCGAGGGTCTCGCTTTGGAGGGCGGAAGGCGGCTCCGGCCTAGGCATCCCGAGCTCACAGGCCTAACTTGGCGGAGGACGGAGCTCAGCTCGCCATCTTGAGGGAGCTCAGCTCAGCTCGACAGAGCGATCCGGGCTGAGGTGTTGCCTTGGGTCTGACACGGCGGTCTCCTTTAATGTGGCACCTGTTAGCTATCCACGTCAGCGATATCGCCATATCAGATATCTTGGGTCCTTTTCTCCCTGATCCGGTCAATGAAAGTACTTAATTATGGCCATCGACCACTTCACCAAGTGGGTTGAGGCAGAGCCGCTGGCACGGATTACTGAAGCCTAGGCCAGATCTTTCCTCTGAAAGTCAATCATCTGTTGTTTCGATCTTCCCCACTCAATCATCACCGATAATGGATGGCAGTTCGATAACCAAGTATTTGAGGAGTTTTGCGCCGATCTTAACATCCATCACCACTTCACGTCAGTGGCTCACCCTCAGACCAATGACGAGGTCGAGGTGACCAACCAAACCATCCTCCACGGGCTCTGCACCAGACTAGATGAGATAAAGGGTCGATGGACCGAAGAGCTCCCTAGTGTACTGTGGGCCTACCACACCATGCCTCAGACGGTGATGGGTGAGACACCTTTCAATCTCGTTTTCAGTTCCGAGGCTGTGATTCCGGTGGAAGTGGGTTTGCCCACTCTACGGGTAGAGTAATACAACGAAGCTGAGAATCCAGCCCGCCTCCTACTCAACCCAAACTTGCTGAAAGAAACAAAGGACAAGGCTCGACTCTGTATGGTAGCTTACAGTTAATGGATAGCCCGGTACTACAATTCTCACATGAAGCCAAAGGCCTTCAGCCCGGGTGATTTAGTCCTACAGTGAGCTGAAGTTTCATGGCCTGGGAAATGTGGCAAACTCTCCCCGAACTGGGAAGGTTCCTACAAAGTGGTCGAGGTCCTGTTGCATGGAGCCTACCACCTGCAGGACTCGATGGCACCTAATTCCCCCGAACCTAGAATGCCAGCAACCTGAGAATGTACTATCAATAATGTAAGACTCTCTCTCTTAATAATAAATGTTCCTTTTTGGTGCAACACTATTTCCCACCTATGCAGGAACTCTATCTGTTGGCTTCCAAGTTCGGCGATGCAAGTCGGGAAACTCCAAAAGCCCTGCACTTTACCTGTTGAACTCTAAGTTCGATAATGCAAGCCAAAAAACTCTAGAAGCCCCACACTTTATCCGTCAGACTTCAAGTTCGATGATGCAAGCCAGGAAACTCCAAAAACCCTGCACTATATCCGTCGGACCCCATGTTTAGCGATGCAAGCTGGGAAACTCTAGAAGTCCCGCACTCTACCTATTGGACTCCAAGTTCAATGATGCAAGCCGAAAAACTCCAAAAGCCCTGCACTCTATCCGTTGGACTTCAAGTTTGGTAATACAAGTCAAGAAACTCCAGAAACCCCATACTCTATCTGTTGGACTCCAAGTTTAGCGATTCAAGCCGGAAAACTCCAAAATCTCCGCACTCTACCCATCGAACTCCAAGTTCAACGATGCAAGCCAAGAAATCACACTTTATCCATCATATTATCCATCATACTTCAAGTTCAGTGAAGGTAAGTCAGGAAACTCCAGAAGCCCCACTCTCCAATCTACATGATTCTTAGTCCGGTAAGTAGAACCAAAAAATTTCCAAATTTTCCTTGGCCGTCTACCAGCTTTTAAACTTAGCAAAGAGAGCCGAGACTTTGGAAACCCTGCACTTGGCTATTGTGTGGTTCATGTGGTTCATATCTGTACCATGCAAAAAAAAAAAAGAAAGAGAAAAAAAGCAGAAGAGATAAGATGAAGCTCATTGTAGAATGAAAACTTTGTTGATTAAAGGGTCTTTACAAAGGGAAGGACTCCCTGACAGGCCAGGGAGCCACTCAAAATCTATCAAGTACGGAAGAAAGAAAAGAGAGAAAGAATGGGACTTAGTGATATAGTAAAACCATCTCTTCATTGATGAAAGGATTTTTACATCAAAAAGGATGTCCCGACAAGCTAAGAGGTCCTCCCAAATGTCTAAGTACAAAAAAACAAAGCAAAATCATGGAGACACCATCAGAGCCTTACCGGGTCGATGGAAGACTTCGCCAGCTTCTTCTTGGCCCTCGGTCGGAGGGGTGGCTAGGTCAGCTACCTCCCTCATCTCAACCTTTGGTTCAGCCACCCTCGCCTCCGCCTCTGATGCCGCATCTGCTCCCGTGTTGGCCTCTTCGGGTGGGGCCTCCTCTCCGTCGTCGTCGCCTGGTAGGTCCGGGATAATGGACTCCAGGCCTTTGTAGGAGAAGGCCCGAGCCACCTTCTTTTTGCAATCCTTAAGTCCTTTGAGGAATGAGTCGTGGATTGCCTCCCGGACCTCATCTATGAATGCCTCCATGGTCTTGAAGTTCGGCACGACTTCGACGGCCTCCTTCTTGGTGACCTCCATTAGGGCCATCGTCGCTATGACCTCGTCTGCCACCGCAGCCAGAGCTATTGCTGCTTCAAGGTGGACCTGGAGGGTCTGTGCCCGCCCCTCCAGGCACGCCGCCTCCACAGCGGACTCCTCCGCCTGGCGGGCAGCCTTCTCCCTCTCCATCGCTAGGGCCACCTCGAGGTCCTTAGCCCATCCCTCCAGCTCCGCCACCATGGTCCGAGTGCCGGCCACTTCGATTTGGAGGGCTTTGGTCTGCCCCTCCAAGTCACGCACTCACTCGATTTATGCCCAGGCCTCCCCGCCTCCGTTGCCTCCAAGCACTTCCAGTGGTTGACGTCCCGCCAGGCCAATGCCAAGCAGGAGTTCCAAATCAGTAAGGCATCGGTAGCCACCTACAATAACAAAAATGTCAGCTAACCCAATACAGGTAATGGAAGGAAGGCTAAGGGGGAGATGAGCTTTCCGCCAACAGTTGAGGGAATAGACATGTGATGATGGTCACAATTGTTTACCACTCATCTCCTGGTAGTCGCGCGGTTAGACGACGAAGTCGACCATCTTCTTGGCTAGCACGAGGTCGAGGGTGACCGCCACGTTCGATGGCACCACGGTTGACACCCTGGCTACGCTTGGGCCTGATGCCACGAAGGGTGCCACCAGGCCCGGCGTGGTCAACGATGAAGGCGTGGTTGCTTCCATGGCCACCGGTGGTGTCGGCCTCCCTCTTGTCGCTGCATTGGCCACCACCTCCACCACCTCCGGTGATGTTGGGACTTTAGCATGAGGAGGGGCTGCCTGGGGGCTCGTGTAGCCCCCTCTCCAACCATGGTGCCCCTGCTAGGCCCGTGCATGGGCATCTGGGCCGCCGCTCCAGATGTGGCTAGGGCCAACCTAGGCCAGGCCTCCTCTCTCCTGGGCTGGCCGAAGGCTCCATAGTAGGCATCCACCCCGGCTTCTCACGGGGCCTCTTCTGTGGGTCCTCCCTGGACCTCGGGGATGCAGGCCTCTTTCAAGACATCTCTCGGATTTGATTCATGGAAAACTTCATGCCTGTAGAGAAAAGAAAACTCCAATTAGACTCAAAGCAGAGAAGAATTATTATTAAAGAAATTCAGGTTTTGGGCCTTATCCAAGGATCATATTGGACTGACCTTGGCCTCGAACAAATTATGTTTGGTCAGCAGGTCCCAAAGCGGAGGAACCTCGAAGGTGAAGAGCTAGTCGTACACCTCCCTATCAGCCACCTCCACTTGGGCATTCCTGTTGGATATGCAGTCTGGGTCACTCCAGACCCAGTCAACTCCATCAACCAAGGTGAAGAAGAACCTATTTTTCTATCCCTTGATGGAAGTAGGCACATCAAATTTGATGGCCCCCGGGTGGGGGGCCACGAACCATCATCCATTATCGATCGGATGGCATTTCAGGATGAAGAGGGTCCTGAATAAGCAAAAACGAGCAACAATTCCATAGAAGTGACAAAGGATAGTGAAACAGGAAAAGGCCCTGATAGCATTTGGAGCAAGCTAAGCAGGAACCAGGCGGTAGTTACTGAGAAAGAAGAGGAAGAAGAGATGAAGAGGAAGGTGAAGGCCCCAGAGGAAGAAGTCCTCGTACTGGACGATCCGGCCCGGGCCACTGGAGGTGACCCGCTCCTCTGGCCTCGGAGCCAAGAGCCGGATGAAGTCTAGAATCCCATAGGTACTCTGAAGATGAAGGAGGTCCTCCTGGGTCATCGTCGAAGCAATGCCATAAGGATTGGCTGAATCATGGCTAGAAGGAGGGGGAGGAGAAGGAACACTAGGGGGACCTATGACTATCCCCATCCACCGGGGACCCCTACAGATCCTAAGTAGGATATCCTCCTCCTCGCTATCAGAGGAAGGAAGCCTCGGTTGAGATGGCCCCGCCTCGCCTGAATGGTTCGGGCGACGATGCCTTCAGCTAGAGAGACTCATCCTGAAGGAAAGAAAGAAGAAGAAGAAGGACCTAAGAACCCTAATTGATCTCCTTCAGCACAGGCCGAAGGAGAAGGAAGAAGCAGGAGAATGAAGGACTGACCTAAATGCCTCGGGTTAGGGAGTCAAAACTAGATGAAAAAGCTCTGGCTCTCCCCTGCTCCCTCGCTCGAAGGTTCTTAAGAAGTGGCTAAGGCAAAATGATCTTTTTTCAAAAGACTGACAGCGCCCCGTTACATCGTACCGATCAAAACATTCATCCTTTCGCCTTAACGACCGTTGGACACTTGCCATGTATCGAAATCCATTGAGAGTGGTGCTTCGGAATGCATGAGACCGTTCTGGGCCAAGTGCTAACCACTGGATGCTCGTCACGTATCGAGATTTGCTGAGAACGGTGCTTTGATATGCCAAAAATCGCTTCGAGCCAGGCACAATCATCATGCTTCCTTCCATGCCGGCTGACGTGGCGCACCCTCATTGATGCTAAGGCATGATCTGAGTCGTTAGTGGTCGAGGCATCACATGGCACCAGCTAAATATCCTTCCATGTTAGCATCACCATAACTCCCTTCATCCCGAGCATCGCGTTGCACTCTGGACTCGAGAGTGAGAGGCATCTGATATGGTCTAACAACTGACATGGAGCCTGCATCGGACCCAGCTGGAAACCCACCTAGATGCTATCGCTAGATAAATGCCGAGGTTGAGCTTCCTAGATGCTGTCGCCAGATAAATGCCGAGCTTCCTACCGAGGTCGAGCTCCCGTCGTGGTCAAGCTCCCTACCAAGGTTGAGCTTCCTACCGAGGTCGAGCTTCCATCCGAGATCGATCTCCCATCTGAGGTCAAGCTCCCTATCAAGGTCAAGCTCTTGTCCGAGGTCAAGCTCCCATTTGGGATCGAGCCCCCTCCGAGGTCAATATTTTGGTCAAAGTCAAACCCCCCACCCGAAGTCAAGTGTGGATAAAGACAGGTGGACCCGGTCTCCCCCTCGAGCAACCTTAGAAGCGGCTGGGATAGTGACCCAAGCAGGTGATATCACCATCCCCGCCGGAACCCTTATATTACTCAGAGAGACTGCCATCCCTGTAGAGTGGCACTCCACCAGGGCACACCGCCTGCAACCTCCATGGAGTGGCACTCTGCCAGGGCATGCCGCCTGCCATCTATGCATAGAGGTGCTCTGCAAGGGGACATCACCTGTAACCTCTATGGAGTGGCACTTCACTAGGGCATGCCACCCGTATCCCCTATGGGAGAGCATCCCGCCAGAGCACCAGGCCTCTTAGCTCACTATCGGCACCTTCTGTGGAAAGGTGCTCCACTTGGAGCATCGCGCCCTTCAACCCACCACCTATACCACCCAAAAGAGGAATGTTCTACCATGAGTCTTAGACCCTGTAACATCTCCCACCAGGCCAGTGCTCTGCCAGGTCCCCAGACATGGTGGCGCGATGCCCGTAAGAAGCAGTGTCTTGTCAGGATGTCAAGCCCCATGGAATGCCAGTCACACTCACCATGGAAGGGATGCGCACTTCGTAATACTTCGCCTGCACCCATGGCAGAACCTCCCTACAAGTGCTATGGACCCTGTCTCCCTCCTCTCAAGTGGAGGGGGGACAGTCCTACTCTCCACCCGTATGAGACACTCCCAGAGAGCATCAGATCAGAGACTCCATGCCCTGCCAGATGAAATACGCTTCTATAAGAAACTCGAAGCGACCTCCAGCAACAATAAATGAAAAACAAGCAAAAACCAGTGCAAGCAAGAGCAGGCAAGTGAAGCTCAAGGGCAGGAGGAACGCCCGAAGACTTCTCCAGGAGCTCCCACTGCTACAGCTACCACTGTCCTAGCTCCCACTGCTCTAAACTTCTAATCTATCTCTTCAAGAGTCCTCTGGACGTGGAGACCACTCTAGGCTCCACTAAGAAGGATCTGTTTTCCTTGATCGTCCACTGACTTGATCGTCGGAGTGCTCCCGCCGGGATTCCAGCCCGGGTCTCTTCTCTTTTACAGGACCAGTCGTGCTTGAAGGATGCCACGCAAGAAGTCCACTCACCGGTGCCACGTAGGAGCGGCAGGCCACGGCGATCTAGGCAACAGCAGAACTCATACTCTCAATTTCATACAGTTTTTTTTACAAAAAATTTAAAAATTCCTCAACTCTCAACCTCTTTAAAGATCCTTCACTACTCTTTTAATTTTCACATCCAATCTTATTCTCTACTTTTTTTTTTTATAGCCTCTGTTATGAAGAGCATCTCACCAGGAGTTTAATGGTTTAAACCATGTCCAAATCAAAGTCTTGAAGCTCTCCCAATTTGTATTTGACTGTAGAGCTATTCCTGGCTGTCGATCGTACTCCATCATGCCAAGAATCGCTCACAAATCAGGCCAGATCACGTGGAACACACCGACAGACACTCTTAGCCATCTGATTATCACTGGAGCATGCACTGCTATTAGATCACGAGAAATCAGCACCTGGACCACGATCTCTTTTAGTAGACCGTGCTAAATAGCGTGTACACCGCATCATACGCTCGCGTGGACCACCTTCTGTTGCAGACCGGTGAACCGTGATACAAAAACAGGAAAAAGGCTGAGAAGTGCTTAGGCTGGGCCACCATGCATGCCTGCTCGTGCAAGCACACACCTAGGCCTGGGCTCTAGCATGTATGCGCGCTGGGCTGTGCTATTTGGCCTGCGGGTCGCCTGGTCTACAGGCCAAAAAAATTATATTTTTTTCCTAGGCTTCTTTCTGACCAGGCTATTCACTGAGTCTGCTGCCATGCTTCTTTCATAGACTAAATTCAAAGCATTTTCCAACACGGTACTAATAATGAATAAAGAATAAGTTAGATGCGGCATGATATAAGTTGGTCACACTAAGACACAAATAATAACAAAAAAAAATAGTATTGTTTGTTGAGAGCTAAATATAACCTTAGTGGGAAAGATGGAGCTAATCTCATTCAAACGCGGAGAGCGTAGGTCAAAAAAAAAAAAGGACAAACTATGATATGGTATAATAGAGAGGATAAATTTTGCTTTTATAATTTACAATGAAAAAGCATGAGTAGAATTGAAGTTTGGAACATAACGCAGAGCCATGGATTTAAAGCATAAGAATTTAAAGTTTATGCCACTGTCATCACCACACGTGTATGCACATGTAAAAATTAAAGGGGGAAAAAAAAAATTTTACGGCGGCTATCAGCAGAAGGAAAACAAAATAAAGGTTCGGCCTGTATTTAGACGGCTAAAACGCCGCGAAGCTTTAGACCAGCTGAAGCCCGATCATGTAACATTTCGTGGTCCAAAGTTACATGATGGACTGCGCCCGGAACCAAGAATATTGTTTTCGAAGCTGAATTCTAAGCCTAACCAAATAAAACATGTGCAAGCCCAGGACCGGCCCATTAGGATACCTTGTGAATCGAGCCAACAAAGTCTTGCATCATGGCTTCTGGCCAACTACCAATTTGACTATCATGGAATTCTCTCTCAATCGCATCTTTTATATTACATTCTCTCTTGATTTGTAGTACAGGATTTTTTTTTTTTTTCCCTGCTGATGTTGAAATTGTAACCTAAAATTACCAAAATCTAGATTTTATCAGCCACATGGCGTACGTTGGCTATAATTCAATAATAAGGCTTAACACATTTTAATAAGCCTTACCCATGCAAGTGCAGATCAACTAGAACACGCAGAAACCGATCAAGCAATAGAATCGGACAGGAACACATGATCTACGTCAGGCAAGGAATCATCTAGACATATGATAATTTATCTACATTTTATCGGCCACATGGCATACATTGGCTATAATTCAATAATAGAACGCATGATCTATGTCGGTTCTTCAAAAGTGATTCTTTATGGTTATCAAGCTTAAAAGAAAGATCCAGACCATGTTCTTGCACTCCAACACATTCTCCAATTGATTAATTACTATCTAAAATTACAATTGAGTTCTCCGAAAGAATCCATGACTCCTTGTATCTTTATCCTCTTCCTGGACAACCATTCCAACCTAGAGAATATATTTTTGGCACGCAATTATATTTCTTTCATCTAATATGTCCATCATTGATTATTTTCTCAATGAGTTATCATGTCCTTATTTGCTTTATTACTTTGTAATATGCGTTCTATTAGAAATTTGAGGCTCTTTTACTGAGACTAAAAAATGAATCCAATCCCAAATCGTTCTGGACTCACCTGATAGATCTGGCATATCAGCGATCCAACCGACCACTAGTTTAAATTTTTCGGCGAACAGCATCACAATCAAATCATTATACGAAGCAGTAATTCACAAGCAAGCCCAGTAATCGAACGGCTTTCATTCCTGCACATCTCATATGAAAGGAATTATATAAACAACAGGGCCTCATGAAGTTGCGTGCACTTGTGCGACCGAAATTGGGATCGACGTATGGAACAATTGCTCGGTGTCGGGCAATCTCGTGCAGGATTCAACGGTCAGAAATCACCATCACCCGATCGCCTCCTCCTCGCGCTCCCACAGACCGATGGCCCGGACAAACAAGGCGGAGCCCCAAACCACCAGGGCAGCGAATAGCGGGGGCACGAAGAGGTCCGTCTTCGACCGCCCGAAGAGCTGCGCCGGCACGCACACCACCTCCCCTGCCGGCCCCTCCATTGGAACCCTAACGGCGCCGGCCCGGCACCGCTGCGCGAATCGCGAGTCCGGCGACAGCGCCCACACGAACGCGATCTCCGGCGCGAACGACAACACCGCCACCGTGCCCGTCAGAACGGCCGTCCACGTGGCCGCGTACCAGAGCAGCGGCCGCCGGTGGAGGAGCATCTCCCTGATCACCGCGGGCAGAAGAGAAATCTTCATGGCTCGAACGAGAGTTAGGGTTAATGTTTGGAGAAGAGTACCGAAGATGGAGAGATAAATAGGAGCTGGGACTTAGGTAGGGGGATGGGGGTTTGCAGTTTGAGTTGGTGACCGAAGACGCGACGGAGGAGAAGGGGGCGCCTAAAAGGGCTCCTCGGACTATTGGGAGAATGACGAAAATACCTTCGAATGCGTTACGTTTCCGCCACGTACCGGCGGCCTAGTGGTTACTCTTCGGATTTTTAAGTATGGCCGGTCTGGGCTTTGCAAGGTGGGTACCGGGCATTATTCATGTTGTTGGGAAAAGGGTTCAGGACAAGCGTGACTTTCTACTTCGTAGTAACTAATCATGTCCTTAGAGAATGCAATTTAATGCATGTATGGTTTTTCAAACAGCCCGCACAAGAGGAAAGAAATCTAGTATGTCACTTAGGTACCTCTGGTAAATTATGCATAATTCATAAAATGTGACAAGCCTCCGAGATCACGAAGATTATTTTTTTTTGGATATTGATGCAGAAAGTATATATCTCGGTCGACACCTGTTGACGTAGAATTCTTCAATCGGCCGGTTGGAGCTGCTGCATCACAGGACGGTTCCCTGATTCACTTGTAAAATAGGTCCCTTGCTGGAATTGTTCCGGCGGAGGACATTCCGATGTCTAAGTCAGTGACGGATTCCAGCTGTCGAGAGTAGAAGAGAAAAAGAGTTCTTAAAGATTGAAAATATGTATGTACAAGATTATTCACGCGTACCTCTCGAGCCATCCTTCTTACCCATATTTAAAAAATGGTTTCCGGTCTGTGGTCCGCTCTTTTCCCGAAGATCATGGGGAGCCATTCACTCCCATGATTGGCGATCGTGGGTTGTCAATGAGCGGTTCCGGCCAAATCGGAGGCGTGGCTGCAGGATTGCACGCCATGATCATGGCATGATAAGTGTCGATTGTAACTATTGGTTACAGTTTCCTTTTTGGAACAGATTGTGGTTCAAGCTTCGGGTTTCCCCTTGCGTGAGCCGAAGGCTTGATATTTTTCCGAGACCGGAGATTATGTCTACAGCGGGGACCGAAGTTCGTGTCTTCGGAAGTCGATGAGTAGTTCAGACTTCGGCCGGGGCCGAAGGTGCTACCCGAAGGACTGGCCTTCGGATGTTGTAGTTCGGTGTGAAGCCTTGAGTTGCTTATAGTTGGCCTTCGCTTAGTCCGAAGTCCGTAGTCCGGAGAACCGGGGTTTCGATAAGTCGAACCGAAGCCTGGTTCGTAGCTAAACCAGGATATCCCAACAGTTGCCCCCTACTCTCAGTTGTCGAAGCGAAGATCTGCCTCGAGAAGTGAGAGTATTATAGCCTTGTCGCTTTCTTCCTAAGAGATGGTGCAGTAAATGATTATGAGACCTTTATTGGGCTGCCCATCACGATCTGAGAATCAGATGATGGACAGGTTCCATTCCTTGATTGAGAAAAAGTAGGTGGCCCTGAGGCTATCTCTTCTTGTCTCGTTGCACAGTGGTTGAGACAATCTTTTGGTTGGGATTTGGATAGTTGTGGTGGCTGTTCTCCGCTCGTTGGATGAAGGATAGATCTTATCCTGTCTCTCAGAAGTTGCTCCTATCCGGGAGTTGTTGGAGGAGAGGAACCTCCATCTAGTGGGAATCAGTAAATTCCCCTCACTAGGTATAGCAGTGAAAATTTCTGCTCTTCTTCTTTAGGTTTCATTGTAGTTCATTTAACTAAGGTGATACCCTTTGCCTACAGGTGGTGGGATGAAGCGTAATTTGAGCTGGCTTCGCCAGACTTCGGAGAGGAGGGTGGCATAGGCCCCTTCCACCAGGTCTGCAGCTCGGAAGAAAGCTCGAAGAGATGGTCCCGAAGGGGACCAAAGCACTTCGTCTTCCCGAGGCACCTTGGGAGAAAATGCAGCGGCCGCGGAAGAGGTTCCAGCGAGGCCCTGCCCAGTCGAGACTCCAGCGGCTGTCGCCTCCCCAGTCGACACAACGGGGGGCCCGCCTCAAGGAGTGGATGTGCCGCCGGTTTGCCCCTCTGCTGCCGATAGGGGCAAGGCACGGCAAGTCGAAGGAGAGTCCGTCTACGGAGCTTCTTCAGCCGGAGGTCGCTCGACGAACCCTTCGGAGCTCCCGCCTATGGGAGAGCTGCTGGTTCCGGAGGAAGCCAGACAGGTGTTGAAGGGTAGGATACAGCCCCGCAACCTGGCAATTCTCCGAAACCGGAGCTTTCTCAACGTATCTGATTCCGGCTTCACCGCCCTGTAACAGGTATGACTATCACCGCCTCCTTTGTCTTGAGAGTTATTTGACCCTCGATTATTTTTTATTGATGTAGTTGGTCTATGACTTCACATTCATGGAGGAAGGCTTGGAGAACGTGGACAGCCTCATTTACGACCTCAAGGAGGAGCTTCAGACTGCTAGTGCTGCCAGGGAAGTAGCCGAGGAGCTGAAGCAATCCATGGAGGACCGTCTTGTCCGGGTGACTGATGAAGTTCATGACCTGAAGGGCGAACTGAAAAACGCCCACTCGAGGATAGCGGGATAAGAGGCAGGGTGGAACAGGAGCAGGAGGCAAGTTGAATCCCTGGAGCGGACTGCCAGAGAGAACCAGGAGAGGATGGAGAGCCTGTCCAAGGTGGCGAAGGAGGCTTCTAGGAGGGCCGAAGAGGCGATCCTCGAATTCGAAGCTGCCAAGAGGGAGTCCGAAGCTTTGAGGAAGCAAATAGACAATGTCGTGGCTGACTTCAAGATGTCTTCGCAATTTCAGACAGAGATTGATGAAGCATCATTGTATGCCTACCAGCACGGTTTCAATGATAGGCTTTCCAAGGTAAAGGAGAACCTCCCTCACCTCGACCTTTCGAAGATCCCCTCCTACAACATAATTGGAGAGGAAGGAGAATAAGCGGAGGAGGCCGAAGCCGCAGGGGAGGTCGAGGAGTCACCATGTTCGGCGGAGGAGGCTGCTACCCCAGTCAAAAACCCAGAGGTGATCCCAGCTTTGATCTCGGCCCAGGAGGCGACTCAGGCTGGAGGAGTCCAGGCTGAAGATTCTCCCATCCCGGCCTAGATTGATGAGACCCTCTCCGATCAAGTTGATAGGTTGCTCTAGTCCTGTGGTGTGGATCCCTCTCCTGTTGATATTGAGTGACCTGGATCACTCCGAATATATTTTCTTCCTTTCTTACTTGTATTGCCAATGAACTTTGTATTGCAATTTTCCCAGATTTTGGAATGAATTCTCCTTTCTTTGCATATGCATTGTTGTGCTTCATGTGTAGCTTGAAACGGTTCTATCGTTTCTCCTTTGGCCTAGTCGAATGATAGCCTTAGAAGGCCATCCAGTTGATAAGAGCCGGTTTTACCGTTCTCTTTTCTGCTTAGTTGAATAGTCGTTGTCGAAGGCCATTCAGTCTATAAGGACGAGCCCTTGAATGGACCAGAACTCCGTTGCGTTGCCTTCCTTTGGATGATTAGCTTGTTTGTTGGGGCGGAGAGGAGTCATTTCCCTGCCAATCAATAATTAGGGGAATTTGATTAGGATCACCATTGTCCACGTGGCACGTCAAAATTTGTACAGTCGTGATCTCTTGTGCCTTATGAGCCGCCGGGCCTCTTTTTTCCAAAAAGAGATCATTAATGATGCCGTCGCATTATACAGATTTCTCGAGATTTGAAGCGATGGCGGTTGCGGTCCTGGAGATAGCTTCCGAGAGACTTTCTGGTTCTCAAAGCGTCACCCGGACACGTGGCGCCTTCTCATACGGCCGGGAAGGACGTGGGACGCGCCTCCCCGCAGTCGATCGTGGGTGCAGGGTTTCTATAAATAGGACCCTGCCCCCTGCTGTCGAAGGCCATCATTTCTATTGGTATCTTCCTTCTATTAGCCTTGAGGTTCAGCACTTCCGAGCTCCGTCGTGCAGCGAAGATGAGGGCTATTGACCCCAAGAGGAAGCGATGTCCGGAGCCATTTGGGCCCATAGGCAAAGAGGAGGAGCCTCTGGTGGACCGTCTCGAGAAGAAGGTCCGCCTTCTGGAGGCTCAATTGAGGGAGACCCGGGCCCAAGTCACGGCGGCGACCACGACGGCGGAGGAGGTGAAGAGGGAGGTGGCAGATGCCGTCGCAAACTTCAGAACTTCTGCCTCATTTAAGGATGAGCTCGCCGGGGTGGCCCTGGACTCCTTCCACTAGGGGTTTCGGGAGTGCCGGAGGAAAGCCTCCAAGTTTTATGACTTGAAGGGCTTGGATAATATCAAACCCTCCGTTCCCTTTCCCGGCCACGAATTCGATTCTGACTCCGATGAGGAGTTGGACTCGAGTTCGGATGGGAACCCGGGGGCCCTTCGTCATCCCATCTGTTCTCTCCCCGACGATACGGGAAAAACCCGTCGGGAAGTTAATGCAAATTTCCCAACCTTGCTATTGCTGCTGCTTTTTTTTTTTTTGTATCTCTCTTTTGGAGAGTTTTTCTTTTCTTTTTCTTACTCTCTTTATAGGAGAGTTTCTTTCTTTCTTTTTTTTTTTTTTATCTTTCTTTAGGAGAGTTTCTTTTCTTTTTCTTACTCTCTTTATAGGAGAGTTTATTTCTTTTTCCTCTTTTCTTTCTTTTCTTTTCTTTTTGTAAGAAAAATTGAAAGAAATGGAAAATCTTTTCTTTTACCTCTTCCCGTGTATTTTCGGCGATGTGTTGCATTACGATTTATCCATAATGTAGACTCCATAAACCACTTGCGGTTTATAGGGAAGAAGTAGGGTCCGTTGGACCGCTCTGAGAGTGTTTGTTATTGACAGAGAGGACAACAGTGGTCCTTTTAGGCATGTGTTCAGATTTTCCATAAGGTAGGGTGTTTACACCATCCCTATACCCTTTCTGTCGTAATTAAGGTAGGCTGTTCAGGTCCGCCTCGGCACGTGTTCGAATTTACCATAGGGTAGGTTATGAAAACCATCCCTGCGCCTTTGATCTTTTTGGTGGCCTGGTTAGGCCATCCATTGCGCTCGTCGAGCATACCGATAAGGTGAGTGGATGGTGCGGGCACCAGACTCAGAAGAAGACTTCAGAGCTCCATTTGGATCTCTGATTGACATTGCCCGAGAAATTAGGGTTTGTAATAAAGGTTGACCTGGTCAACCAGTTTATTTATTTTATTTATTGAGTCACCATTTAAATTTTGTTGAGTCATGTTGACTCAGTGCAAGTCCCAATGTGGTTTCAATTTGGTCCAAAATGGTGCCACATTTGTCTTCCAATCAAATCAAGGTTCAAGCAAGTGGAGGCCACACTCCAAGCCACACGCCCAGCCACACTCCGAGCACACGCCAGAGTCCAGGAGGCGCCACAGAGGCATCCCAGTGTCATGGTCCCCACATCCAAAGAAGAAAAAATCAAATTGGAGGCTACTTTAAAGGAGGCGCCCATACCTGCCTATTTTACCTAAGCAAAGAAGGAAGAAGACTTCTCTTGGAAAAGAAATCAATGAAGAAAATTATTTTTTGCTATTCTCTTGTGTTGAGTGACCTAGGTTTCTCTTCTTCCGCACTATTCTAAGTGTTGAGCTCCGTGAGGGGGTAATCCGGGTTCCATTGGAGCCTTGAGGAGGTGAGAGATCTCCATCTTTATCCAAAACCCTAGGTTAGCCACTTAAAATCCAAAACCCTAGCCACCTTTCATTATTTCCAATCCATCAAACCCTAGATCCTCCCATCTCCCACGGCCTCTCTCTCTCTACAAGTCCAGGCCGTCCACCTTCATCCAGATCCAGTCCGGCTACTTCAGATCCAGAGCAAGTTCCAAGGAAAATCACATCAACATCCAGGAGAATTCAGTTTTCAGCAATTTCAATCTTCAAGTTCATCAACCTGGTAAATCTTTCCCTTGACTCTCTGATTCCATCAATTGTTTTTCTTCTCTTCCAGATCTTGAGTTCAGGAGAAGCCAACCCGCCAAAGGACCAGTATTGGAGGATCCATTACGAAGATATCTGAATCCGGGATCCAACAATCTGCTCGGGAGAGTTCCTCCACCAAAATCTGTGAAGATCATTGTCTGGTTAGATAAACCATCTCTTCTCTTTATTTCTGTTCTGTTGAAAGTTCGGAGCGAAACCCTAGGTCTGGGAGTTTCTCAACCCCCAGCGATCCGTTGCTTCTGAACTACTCTGATAATTTAGTTTCCTTAAAATTGTGCTTTCAATTATCATATTAGTATCTTTCAATGTTAGGTTAACTTTTCTTTGATTTGAAGCCAACTTCTACAAACATATAAAAACAACAAAAAAAAAATTAGTTAATCTTAATTTACTTCCGCATCGCATCCCTTTATTTGTTCTGCATCATTTTTGGTATCAGAGCCCAGTCTAGGATTTCTGATTTGCTTGCTTGCTTGTTTTGATTGTTCTCTTTTTATTTTGTCTGCTCGAAGTAGACTCCCCAGGACGTCCGGTCCTAGGAACTAAGCGAGGCGCAAGCCTCCTCCTCCCATTCCACGGGGTGTTCCTAGGGCGTGTAGGGGATCCATTGGGTTATAACTTCGTAGCAGGGATTATAAACGGGGAAGACAATCTAGTTGCAGCCAGTAATTACCCTGTTTTCTGAATTATTTCTCCCTTCATAAAACTCCGAATTCCATGATTTTTGCTTCGTTGAAACCAGTATAATTGAAGCTATTTTTCATAATTTTTCTGTTATTTATTGGTTTCGGTAAAAATTCTGAGAATTAAAATACAGCAACTCTGTTTTTTTTGTGTTCTGCAATTCAATTCTTTTTGGAGTGATCATCTCATAATTTACTTAAGGGCAATTGAGCGTCTAAGATAAGGGGAGGAGTTGATTACCTCTCCTTAGCCCAAAACCACCATCCAATCATTCGAACCTAGACCTAATTTAAAATCAGTTAGACCTAATTTGCCCTAGTGGGCTAGGGACACCAATTGGTCGGGTCTAGGCTAGTGTTGAGTCAGTTTGTCGAGTTATTCTGTGTGTGCTTAGCGCTCAGTGTCTAGAACGGTGGTTTAGGGACTACGTCCCGAAGGGCTTGTGTGCTGGTCCGCCTACCTGGCCAATCACTGATTGGTGTCTAGGATTGGCAATCAAGGACCTAACACTCCCCTTACACCTGCCTGGCTGAGTCCTGAGTTACTACAGGCTAGCTTGCCACTCTGATTGGGCATCTAGTTTGGACTCTAGGTCTAGTGATCCAGTAGTCGATTTAGTCTAGTCTCATTTTGTGTGCTTGCTTGAATCATCATGTCTACCAGAAACGGAGTGCCATATCAACCTGGTCAAACCCAACCTGATTTAGAGGCCATGATCAGAACTCTTACTGAAAGTATGGCTAAAATGAATCAGGATATGACAAACACTGTGGCCCAGTTTAGCGCACAAATTCATGAGGATCTTACCCAACTTAGGGACCGAGTCCAAGTACTTGAAGAACCTAGACATCGGAATTGGACTCCTGACCCCGATTTTAATGTGCCTCAACCTCACCCACATCAGGAGCCTAGAAGGCCTTTATATAGAGATCCTGAACCTAATCATAGGAGGCCTGACCCAGAGCCTGAAGATAGAGATGATAGGTTCATCAGGAACATCAAATTAGATGCACCCACTTTTGATGGTAGTCTGAACCCTAAGGTATATTCTGATTGGGAGGGTGAGATGGACCAATACTTTGAGTGGTATGCTATGTCTGAGGAGAGGAAATACAAGTTTGCCAAGATGAAATTAGTGCGTCAAGCTAGGTTATACTGGGGGAACATTGAGCTAACCACTAGGAGACGGAATGTTGAGCCCATAACCACTTGGCAGGGTATGAAAGAAAAACTGAGAGATAAATACCTACCCATTTCATACCAGCAAAACCTGTTAGACCAATGGCAAAACCTGAAACAAGGAAACCGATCTGTCTCAGACTACATAACTACTTTTGATGAATACCTAATGAGATGTGATGTGAGTGAAGCCCACGAAGTCACTTTGTCTAGATTTAGGGCTGGACTGAGGGAAGAAATCAAGAGAGAACTATTTCTGAGAGAGGTTACTGATCTAGACCAAGCCTACCAGATTGCACTGAATACTGAGAAATTTCAGAGAGGACCTATACCTTCTAGGGTTAGTGCCCCAATCCCAAGGAATGGACCTAGCCAAGTTATCCCTAGTAAACCTTTTCAGGGTACTTCTACCCCTAGACCCATGGACAAAGGTAAGGCACCTGACACCCAGAGAACCCCTAGTTCAAATATCACCTGTTTTAAGTGTCAGAAACCAGGTCACATTTCCAGTCAGTGTACTGCCATAGCCTGTTTCAAGTGTCATAAGGTAGGTCATGTTGCTAGCCAGTGCCCACGAAGATCCCTTTACATAGAAGAGGGAGAGAATGATAATTCCGAGCCCAGTGAGGAATTTGAAGAAGAAGTTTATGAGGCCGGAATGAATTTGGTTGAGGAGTATGAAGGAGAGGAGGAACCCAATGAATCTGACCAATTAGGAGTTGTAAGATGCATCCTATCCCAGAATCTAGTTCAAGAGGATTGGCATAGGACTAACATCCTACAGACTTTTCTTAAATTAGGGGATAAGGTATGTAAGATCATCATAGATAGTGGGAGCTGTGTAAATGCCATCTCTACTAGCACTGTCAAGATGTTAGGCTTAATCCCAGTTCCCCATCCCAACCCCTATAAGGTTTCTTGGGTAGATTCTACCTCCATACCCATCCAGTCTAGATGTCAAGTCCAAATCCAAATGCAATCTTATCACGAAAAGATTTGGTGCGATGTTTTACCCATGGGGGTGAGCAGTATAATTCTCGGAAGACCTTGGTTGTATGATCATGATGCCACCCTCTTAGGAAAATCCAATACCTGTGTCTTTAGTTTCAATGGGAAGAAGATTACGATCCATTCCGTTCCCCCTAAGGACAAGGTAACTAAAGGAGCCGGTAATGTTAAGGAGATGAAAACTGGAGTGAACCTAATCAGTGCTAAGGATCTAGAACAAGAAATTCATAGTGGTTCACCCATCTGGATGTTGACTGCTAAGGAACTTAGAACTTCGGAACCCTCAGAGCCTCCTCAAGAAGTTAAACCTGTGTTAAAAGAATTTGAGGATGTCTTTCCCGAGGATTTGCCAGACCACCTTCCACCTCTTAGGGATATCCAGCATGCCATAGATCTAATCCCAGGAGCGACTTTGCCCAACTTGCCCCATTACAGGATGAATCCATCTGAGCATGAAGAACTGCAAAAGCAGGTTGGAGAATTATTGAGGAAGGGGTTTATTAGAGAAAGTCTTAGCCCTTGTGCAGTCCCAGCCTTACTAACCCCAAAGAAAGATGGCACATGGAGGATGTGTGTTGACAGTCGTGCCATTAATAAAATTACAATCAAATATAGGTTTCCCATCCCTAGACTAGATGACATGCTTGATATGATGGCTGGTGCAATGGTTTTTTCTAAGATTGATCTCAGAAGCGGCTATCATCATGTTAGGATTAGACCCGGGGATGAATGGAAAACTGCTTTCAAAACTAAGGATGGTCTTTATGAATGGGTTGTTATGCCTTTTGGGTTGTCCAATGCCCCTAGTGCTTTCATGAGAATTATGACCCAGGTACTTAGAGCTTTCATAGGAAAATTTGTGGTGGTCTATTTTGATGACATCCTGATCTATAGTAAGACCCCAGCAGATCACCTAGGCCACCTTAGAGCAGTCTGCCAAGTTTTGAGGAATGATAGACTCTACGATAATCTTAAGAAGTGTGAATTCATGACTAGTAGAGTTATCATTCTTGGTTTTGTAGTAACCCCTGACGGCGTGGCGGCCGATCCTGAGAAGATTAGGTCCATAGTAGACTGGCCAGAGCCAACCAATGTGCATGAAGTTAGAAGTTTCCACGGCTTGGCTACCTTCTATAGGCGATTCATCAAGGGGTTTAGTACTTTAGCTGCTCCTATCACTGATTGTATTAGGAAGGGAGAATTTCATTGGACTAAGTCAGCCCATAAAGCCTTCCTAGATCTTAAGGATAAAATGACCCAGGCACCCATTCTGAGATTACCCGATTTTTCTAAAGTATTTGAGGTTGCCTGTGATGCTTCAGGTGTAGGAATAGGTGGAGTCCTAAGCCAAGAGAATCATCCCATAGCATTCTTTAGTGAAAAACTTAATGATGCTAAGCTTAGGTATTCTACCTATGATAAGGAATTTTATGCGGTGGTGCAAGCTTTGCGTTACTGGAGACATTATTTGCTACCGCAGGAATTTGTACTATTTTCGGACCATGAGGCTCTTAGATTTCTGAACTCCCAAAAGAAGCTTAACCCTAGGCATGCTAAGTGGGTAGAATATATCCAGTCCTATACTTTTGTCCTGAAACATAAGGCTGGAGTTGAGAATAAGGTAGCTGATGCCCTTAGTCACCGATCTCTGTTATTAACTTCTGTTAGAACTGAGGTCATAGGGTTTGAGCAAATCAAAGAGGAATATGAGTCTTGTCCGGATTTCACAACTGTGTATCAGGATCTAGTTCAAGGACCATCTAGTAATCACCAGGATTATACCCTTGTAGATGGTTTTTTGTTCTTCAAAAATAGGCTTTGCATCCCTAGAACTTCTCTTAGGGAATTTTTGATTTGGGAAATCCATGCTGGAGGTTTAGCCGGCCATTTTGGAAAAGACAAGACCATTCTAGCTATTGAAGACCACTTTTTCTGGCCTAGCTTGAAAAGGGATGTAGCTAATATTATAGCTAGATGTCGAACCTGCGCTGTTGCCAAACAGCGAAAACAAAACACTGGCCTTTATACCCCACTCCCTGTCCCAGATCGTCCTTGGCAAGATGTGAGTATGGATTTTGTGTTAGGTTTACCTAAGACCCAGAGGAGACATGATTCTATCTGTGTCGTAGTCGACCGATTCTCTAAAATGGCCCACTTCCTGCCTTGTTCCCAAACCTTTGATGCGTCTAAGGTAGCCACGCTTTTCTTCAATGAGATAGTTAGACTCCATGGCCTACCTAAGACAATCGTTTCAGATAGGGATGTCCGGTTCACCAGTTACTTTTGGAAGACCCTTTGGCATAAGTTAGGGACAAAACTTAAGTTTTCAACTGCCTATCATCCCCAAACTGATGGCCAAACTGAAGTAGTGAACCGTAGCCTAGGAAATCTGCTGAGATGTCTTGTTGGTGAAAACACCAGAAATTGGGATTTATACCTACCTAGGGCAGAATTTGCGTACAATGACTCGGTCAATAGGTCTACGGGTAAGAGTCCATTTGAAATTGTACATGGGTACAAACCTCACACACCTCTTGACCTAGTCCCTTTACCTGTCCACACTCGAGTCTCCGAATCTGCTGAGAATTTTGCACAGCATGTAAAAGACTTGCATAAAGAAATTCATGCCAAAATAAATTTAAGTAATGAAACTTATAAGAAGTTGGCTGATACTCAAAGGCGAGTCAAATCTTTTGTTGAGGGAGACTATGTGATGATTAGGTTAAGGCCTGAACGGTTTCTTCCTGGAACCGTTAGAAAGTTACATGCTAGGGGAGATGGACCATTTAGAGTGGTAAAGAGAGTAGGATCCAATGCCTATGTGCTCGAGTTGCCTCCAGAACTAGGCATTAGCTCTACTTTCAACATTACAGACTTAGTAGAGTACAGGGAGCCAGCTGTGATTCCTAGTGAGCCTTTTGAGCCTAACCCTATCATTGAGAGTGATCCCGACCCTGTGTGTCCACCAACAAACTGGCCTGTGAGGAAAGAGCAGATTGAAAAGATCCTGGATGATCAGGTTATCTCTACTCGTAATCGAGGATACCAAAGGTACCTGGTCCGCTGGCAAGGAAGGCCAGATTCTGATGACTCTTGGATCTCCCGAGAAGAATTACAAGAATTGGACCCAGACCTCTTGGAGAGATACCAGAGCCAACTTGAGCCTTACTCGACAGGGTCGAGTTCCTCCCACCCTGGGAGAATTGGTGCGGGCACCAGACTCAGAAGAAGACTTCAGAGCTCCATTTGGATCTCTGATTGACATTGCCCGAGAAATTAGGGTTTGTAATAAAGGTTGACCTGGTCAACCAGTTTATTTATTTTATTTATTGAGTCACCATTTAAATTTTGTTGAGTCATGTTGACTCAGTGCAAGTCCCAATGTGGTTTCAATTTGGTCCAAAATGGTGCCACATTTGTCTTCCAATCAAATCAAGGTTCAAGCAAGTGGAGGCCACACTCCAAGCCACACGCCCAGCCACACTCCGAGCACACGCCAGAGTCCAGGAGGCGCCACAGAGGCATCCCAGTGTCATGGTCCCCACATCCAAAGAAGAAAAAATTAAATTGGAGGCTACTTTAAAGGAGGCGCCCATACCTGCCTATTTTACCTAAGCAAAGAAGGAAGAAGACTTCTCTTGGAAAAGAAATCAATGAAGAAAATTATTTTTTGCTATTCTCTTGTGTTGAGTGACCTAGGTTTCTCTTCTTCCGCACTATTCTAAGTGTTGAGCTCCGTGAGGGGGTAATCCGGGTTCCATTGGAGCCTTGAGGAGGTGAGAGATCTCCATCTTTATCCAAAACCCTAGGTTAGCCACTTAAAATCCAAAACCCTAGCCACCTTTCATTATTTCCAATCCATCAAACCCTAGATCCTCCCATCTCCCATGGCCTCTCTCTCTCTACAAGTCCAGGCCGTCCACCTTCATCCAGATCCAGTCCGGCTACTTCAGATCCAGAGCAAGTTCTAAGGAAAATCACATCAACATCCAGGAGAATTCAGTTTTCAGCAATTTCAATCTTCAAGTTCATCAACCTGGTAAATCTTTCCCTTGACTCTCTGATTCCATCAATTGTTTTTCTTCTCTTCCAGATCTTGAGTTCAGGAGAAGCCAACCCGTCAAAGGACCAGTATTGGAGGATCCATTACGAAGATACTGAATCCGGGATCCAACAATCTGCTCGGGAGAGTTCCTCCACCAAAATCTGTGAAGATCATTGTCTGGTTAGATAAACCATCTCTTCTCTTTATTTCTGTTCTGTTGAAAGTTCGGAACGAAACCCTAGGCCTGGGAGTTTCTCAACCCCCAGCGATCCGTTGCTTCTGAACTACTCTGATAATTTAGTTTCCTTAAAATTGTGCTTTCAATTATCATATTAGTATCTTTCAATGTTAGGTTAACTTTTCTTTGATTTGAAGCCAACTTCTACAAACATATAAAAACAACAAAAAAAAAAATTAGTTAATCTTAATTTACTTCCGCATCGCATCCCTTTATTTGTTCTGCATCAGTGGATCAGACTCTCCTTTGCACAGTTGACCAATTTTTCAAATCGGGTCATTTGGGCTGTTGTCGTTCAGTCGATGCAACTAGCCATTCTGAGTTGAGTAGGGTTGAGGACGTTGCACAGGAGTTTTTTCGAACTTTTTCATTGATAGTATTTGCAAAGGTTCTGTACATTCCATGGCTGGGATAGAGTCTTTCCCTCCAAGGTCTTGAGTCGATATGTCCCTGGTCGAATGACTTCTTCAACTTGATATGGGCCTTCCCAGTTAGGAAAGAGTTTACCCTGTTTCGTTAGCCTGGACACTTCTGCTCTTCGCAATACCATGTCCCCCGTGCAAAAAGTTTGCTCCTTCACCCTTACGTTGTAGTACTTGGCAACCTTTTGCTGGTATGCCAGCATTCTTATCTGGGCCTGTAGCCTGGTGCTTGATAGCAGATCCAGATCGATCATTCTGCGATTGAAATTCTCAGGCTCTTCATAGTTGTCAATTCTCAGGGACTGTAGGGAGACTTCGATAGGTAGCATGGCTTCGGTACCGTAGGCTAGGTTGAACGGAGATTCGCCGGTGGCTGTTCTTGGGATAGTTCGGTACGCCCGAAGAACAGAGGTTAGTTCTTCGGTCCAAAACCCTTTGGCGGCGTTCAACCTTATCTTTAGACCATGGAGGATGGTCCGGTTGGTGACTTTGGCTTCTTCGTTGGACTGTGGATGTGCAACGGATGTTAGTCGATGCTGGATATGGTACCGAGCACAGAAGTCCTTGAACTTCGGATTGTCGAATTGTCTCCCGTTGTCCATGATGATGATGTGTGGGATACCGAACCTAAAGATGATGGAGTTTTTCACAAAACTTTCCACCTTGCCCTCTGTGATTTGGGCCAATGGTTCAGCTTCCACCCATTTCATGAAATAGTCGATGGCCACTATGAGAAACTTCCTTTGCCCTGATTCTGGTGGGAACGGGCCAAGAATATCTATCCCCAACTGGGCAAAGGGCCATGGGGCTACCAACTAAGTCAGGTGACTCGCAGGTTGTCTCTGTATATTGGCAAACCTCTGACATTGGTCGCACTTTCGTACGAAATCAGCTGAGTCCTTCTGGATGGAAGGCCAGTAATACCCTTGTCGAGTAATCTTGTATGCTAGAGATCTGCCTCCCAAGTGATCCCCGCATATGCCCTCGTGAACCTCTCTCAATGCATAATCTGCATCGGTGGGTCCGAGGCATTTCAACAGTGGTTGGGAGAACGATCTCTTGTAGAGGGTTCCATCTAAGATGACGTACTGAGATGTCATCCAGCAGATCTTCTTGGCCTCTACCTTATCTTCAGGCAGTTCTCCTTCATTCAGAAATCTGATGATGGGATCCATCCAGCTTGGCTCAGCATCAATCTGGCGTATCTCTGTAGCCTCTTTGACAATGCTTGGAGTTTCAAGATGTTCAACAAAGGTGCGCCCGAGAGACTCCGGTGCTGTAGTTGCCAGTCGAGACAGTGCATCTGCCCGGGAGTTATCTGATCGGGGAACATGAATAATTTCAAAATGTTCCAGTTGGGAGGATAAAGCCTGAACCTTCTCCAGGTATTGCACCATGGTTGGATCTTTGGCTGCGTACTCTCCATTGACTTGATTCACAACCAGTTGAGAGTCGGAGAAGGTTCGGAGTTGCTGGACTCCTAGATCTTTGGCGATCCGAAGTCCGGCGAGTAAGGTCTCATATTCGGCCTGATTATTGGAGGCATGGAAGGAGAAACGGAGTGCATACTTTATAATCCGGCCATCAGGTTCGGCCAACACGAGTCCAGCCCTGCACCCGATAGCATTGGAAGCTCCGTCCACATGAAGCACCCAAACGGACTTCATCTCCTTCGGGGTTTGTTCTTCATCCGAAGAGGCTTCATCTTCGGACTTCCAGGTGCACTCGGCCAGAAAATTGGAGAGCACCTGGGCCTTCATAGCCGCTTGGGGCTGGAAGCTAATGTCAAATTTGCTTAGCTTCATAGTCCACTTGGCTATCCTTCCAGAAGTGTCCGGAGATCAGAGAACGGCCTTGAGAGGTTGATCAGTCAGCACCACGATAGCGTGGGCCTAGAAATATGGCCGTAGTCGCTTTACCGCAATCACTAAAGAATAGATCAGCTTCTGCATCCTTGCATAACGCATTTCTGCATCATACAAGATCTTGCTGATGTAGTAGATCGGCTTGTGGGACCCGTCTTCCTCCTTCCGGACAAAAACCAAGCTCACTACTTCGTCTGAAGTAGAGAGGTACAGGTAGAGGACCTCGCCTTCTTTTGGCTTGGAGAGTAATGGGGGGGTCTCCAAATACTTCTTCAATTCTTCAAAGGCAACGCGACAGTCTTTGGACCATTCGAAGCTCTTTGATTGTCGGAGTACCTTGAAGAACGGAAGACATTTCTCGGCGGACTGAGAGATAAATCTGCTTAGGGAGGCAATCCTCTCTGTCAACTATTGGACTTCCTTTTTACAGGAGGGATGTCGCATATCCTTCAAGGCCTGGATCTTCTCAGGGTTGGCCTCAATCCCTCGTTTGGTGACAATGAAGCCCAGGAATTTACCCGACGTGACCCCGAAGGTGCACTTCGTCGGGTTTAACTTCATTTTGTAGCGCCGGAGAGCGCTGAATGACTCCTCCAAGTCGCGGACGTGGTCTCTTCGATGGAGACTCTTGACGATCATGTCGTCAACATAGGCCTCCATATTTCTTTCCAATTGCTTTTCAAACACCTTATTGATGAGTCTTTGAAATGTTGCTCCGGCTTTCTTGAGGCCGAACGGCATCATCTTGTAGCAGTTGAGACCTTTGTCAGGGATGAATGCCGTCTTCTCCTCATCTTGCGGATCCATTCTGATCTAGTTGTAGCCAGATAAGGCGTCCATAAAGCTCATCAACTGGTGGCCAGCGGTAGCGTCGACCAGTTGATTAATCTTTGGAAGAGGGAAGCTATCTTTTGGACAAGCCTTGTTGAGTCAGTATAGTCGATGTAGATCCTCCACTTGCCGCTAGCTCTCTTCAACATTACCACATTGGCTAGCCACTCGGGGTAGCGGGCCTCTCTGATGAACCCTGCCTTGAGGAGCTTGCCAACCTCTTCATCAACAGCTTGCTATCTTTTGGGAGCGAAGCTCCTCTTCTTCTGTCGCACCAGCTTGTACCCAAGGGTTACTTCCAGTCGATGAGTAACCACTTCAATGGGAATCCCGGGCATGTCCGAAGCCGACCAGGCGAAGACATCGGCATTGTCCCTGAGGAAACGGATCAGCTTCGTTCTGGTTTCCTCGTCAAGGGCGCTCTCGATTTGCACAACTCTAAAGGGATCTTCCTCTTTCAAAGGTATCAGGATGGTCCTCTCCATGGGTTCACCAAGGTTTGTGGTTGAATCCCTCGGATCCAACTGATCTGGAGTAGTCGAATCTTTGAAATGCTTGTCTTCAATCATTAGACATTGCCGTGCTGTCCTCTGGTTCCCTCTAACTTCTCCAACACCATTCCTGGTAGGGAAGCGTACTAAGAGGTAGTGAGAGGAGATCACGGTCCGGAACCTGTTCAAGGCGGGCCTCCCCAGAATAATGTTTTATGCAGAGGGGATCTGGACCACCATGAAGTTGATCGGCAATGTCTTTTGTCGAGGCTCGGAACTGAGAGTTACAGGCAACACTATCTCCCCTTCGGCATAAACTTGGTTGCCCCCGAAACCGGAGAGTGGTATGGGGGATCTTTGTAGTTGTTGTCTAGGCAAATACATTTTGGAGAATGCATCGTACATCAAGATATCAGTCGAACTTCCATTATCAATAAGAATTCTCTGTACATCATAATTGGCCACTATGGTCGAAATTACAAGAGGGTCGTCATGCGGGAGCCGGACTCTCGCAAGGTCGTCGTCGGAGAAGATGATGGAGTTGTTATCTTTCAGTCGCTTTGAAGGTTCATCTTCATCCCTTCTCCAGTTGGCGGGCCGGTGTATCATCCCTACACCTCCGTTGGTGGGCCTTTAATTTGGCAATTCGGCCTTTTTGGGAGGTGGCTGGGGAACAGTTGCTTCCGACCGGGGCCCCTGGCGACCGATGTACCATCCCAGGTATCCCCTCTTGATGAGATCCTCGATCGCATCCTTCAGTTGGATGCATTCTTCTGTGTTGTGGCCGTGGTTCCGGTGAAATCGGCAGAATTTGTTCCTGTTCCTTGCGGAAAAGGAGGCCTTCATAAGACGAGGCCATTGGAGATAGTTTTCTTTTTCTATCTCCATAAGGATCTTTTCCTGAGGGAGGTTGAGGGGGGTGTATGAGTCAAATCTTTCTCCCAATGCTCTGGGCTTGGAAGGGCTTCTCCAGCGGTCTGCATATCTGCCGCCGTTGTTATTAGAAGTTTGGGAGCCTTGCCCCCTGTTATTCTTCTTGTTTGAAGGGGGTTTCCCTTCAATCAAACGTCGATTTGCCGCCTGCTCTTCAGCATCGGCGTATTTCTGAGCCCTTGATAGGAGCTCAGTGTAGCTTTTAGGAAACTTCTTGTCTAGGAAAAAAAGTAAGCTTGGAGGTTCAAAGCCCCTTCTTCAGTGCTGACATGGCCACGTGCTCGTTGAGATCGGGGATCTCAAGCATGGCCGCATTGAACCTGGAGATGTAATCTCTCAGGCTCTCTCCTTCATTTTGGTGGAGGAAGAGTGTGTCCGTATTTCGAGGAGTCTTGCAGCAGGTCCTGAAATGCAAGACAAATAATTTTTCTAACTCGAAAAAGGAATCGATGGTACCTGGGCGCAGGCTCGAGTACTACATCCGAGCGGACTTCTTCAAGGTAGCCGGGAATGCCAAACAGTACATCGCATTCGAAGCTCCTTGAATCATCATATGGGCTTTGAAGCTGCCCAAATGATCGAAGGGGTCGGAGGTGCTGTCGTAGGGTTCCATCTGGGGAACCTTGAAGTGCCGAGGAATGTCCTCAGCCATGATGTGGTCGGTGTAGGGTGGGCGTAGGTCACCCACAATCAGGTCCTCGGGATCTCTCTGATCCCGCATTCTCTGTTCTCACACCCTTATCATCTCTGATTCAATGGCTCTGAACCTCCCGTCATAATCAGGAGTCTGCTTGGACGCTCTCTCCATCGGAGTGGAGTCTTCGAAGGAGGAGGAGAAAGTTTGCCTAGGCCTTTTCCCTTTTTGTGGGGAATCGGCAAACCTAGGCAGTCTCGAAGTTTGGCCTTCGGGAGAGGGCTGAGAATAGGGGGAGGGATGCGCTGAATCCTCCCGTGGTGCTCTCCTTCTTCGGGATCGAGAGCTATGTCTAGAAACAGCCGGTGGGTTTGCCACCGGAAAGGCTCTGTCTTGAAACTCTTGAACCATGGTCATCAGGTTGGCGACCTTGTTCATAAGAGCTTCGAACTACTGTGCTCCTATAGTAACCATAGGAGGTGGAACATCGTTCTCCTCCAGGGGTGCACCCCCCTAAGAAGGAGCACGACTCCGGCTTGTAGAAGCATTTTGAGCTTTTTCTCTTGCCATCAAAAAATTCTTTGTTTCTTTCTCTTGTCTGGGAGGGATCTTAACAAATGTTAGTAATACGCCCCCCTTCCTGGCGCGCCAATCTGTTGGCGTGGAGTCCCTGGATCGGCCGGTCAGAGCCGCTGCATCACAGGATCGCTCCTTGGTTCACCTGCAAAACAGGTCCCTTGCCGGAGTTGTTCCGGCGGAGGACACTCCGATGCCTAAGTCAGTGGTGGATTCCAGCCACATAATGGGGAAGATGTCGAGAGTGGAAGAGAAAAAGAGTTCTTGGAGATTGAAAATGTGTATGTGCGAGATTATTCACACGTATCTCTCGAGCCATCCTTCTTACCCATATTTAAAAGATGGCCTCCGGTCTGTGGCCCGCTCTTTTTCCGGAGATCATGGGGAGCCATTCACTCCCATGATTGGCGATCATGGGTTGTCAGTGAGTGGTTCAGGCCAGATCGGAGGCGTGGCTGCAGGAATTGCACACCATGATCATGGCATGATGAGTGTCGATTGTAACCGTTGGTTACAGTTTCCTTTTTGGAATAGATTGTAGTTCAAGCTTCGGGTTTCCCCTTGCGTGGGCCAAAGGCTTGATATTTTCTCGAGACCGGAGATTATGTCTACGGCGGGGACCGAAGTTCGTGTTATCGGAAGTCGATGAGTAGTTCAGACTTCGACCGGGGCCGAAGGTGCTACCCGAAGGACTGGCCTTCGGATGTTGTAGTTCGGTGTGAAGCCTTGAGTTACTTACAGTTGGCCTTCGCTTAGTCCGAAGTCCGTAGTCTAGAGAACCGGGGTTTCAATAAGTCGAACCGGAGCCTGGTTCATAGCTGAACTAGGATATCCCAACAACACCAAAAAAAAGAATGTATCTCGGAACAACCTGTTGCTGTCAAAAAAAAGCAAGATAGAGCCGGTGCATCTCATCTTTTAAAGAAGGGTTCTCTTTACGGTATCTTAATCCCTCACAGATAAAATAGAAAATAATAGATATATCATATCTTTCTCTCAATGAAATTGCAATCTTTTTCTATAAATAAAGGTCCATAAAAGATTTCTGAAAATAAGATCACTCTTTCATGCTTACTCTTTGCCATTTATTTTCTAAATTTTTGATTTAAATATTAAAAAAATCTCACTTGAATTAACCCAATGAAGGACTTATTTTGCAAACGAGTCTACACCCACCAGCACCAGCTACATCCACTAATTGGGCAAGCTAACACAAGATAGAACACCTGAGGCAACAGACATGCTAGGATATTTTGTTGAAACATCACCAAAAAAAAAAGGGCTAAAAATACATTGGACAAATTATTAGGACATAGCTTGATTTAATATATTCTAATGTCCGATTATAAAGTTAAGAAAAAGCTTGATCCAATGCATTCTAATGTTCACATATAAGAGAATGGAATCAAGGATAAGGCAACTTAATGCTTTTTCAATGCATTCTATCGTGGGGGCCTTAAACTTTCTGATCTACTCTAAGTGCCATCTCAACATCGTACCGACGAGACTAATCGGTGAACGCAACTTAGCTCTTATTGATGGGTTTATTCAGGAAAGGCTTGCCCAACTAAACTCCATGCGTTCCGGGACAATTCACCTACTCGTATACACATGGGCTACCATTTTTGTCCTCACGCACATAAAGATCAATCCGATGATCGCGCGAGGGGTCAACCCCGACGGTCTCCCCTCTATATAAAGAGGGGGAAGGAGATCCTCATGTAAGCTCTCATTTGCAAAATAACCATTCCATATTATTCACTTCTTTCCTTTCTTTCAACTATTCACAAGACTCTGATCGAGATTTTTTTTTTAATTATTTTTTTTATTTTATTTTTTTTTTTTTATTTTTTTTGTGCCGGACAATATCCGATTAGTAAACTTTTGCCAAACAACCTCTGACTAGCAAACTTTCTTTTGATTTCAAGTCATCTTCCAGGGGAAGGCATCACTCTCCAATTTCATTATAGCCGAGCAACTCCAGCTCGACCAAACACCAACCTCGATGCAAGGCTTTGCAACCACACATTCTCGTGTTAGTGTCTAAGAGTGCGACATTAATTTAATAATTTTATCTGTTGATGCCGAATTTCCGTCAATCGGATGGAATGATTCTTCCGCCGCTGGGCTACCGCGACCCTGAACCTACAACACAGATCCCTGACCGGAGGTTTTCCGGCGGGGGACACTCCGATGCCAAAGTCAGAAGAGACCCGAGCAACAGCAGAATGGAAAGCTTGTAGAAGCAAGGATGGGAAAAAAAGGAATCAAAAATGATATGTAAGCCCCCCCGAGTCCGGATCCTTAGAACATCCCCTCTTACCAGTATTTATAAGCTCCAACATAACTACTTACGGTTACAGAGGTTGTCAAGCGCAACCATTTCTTAACTGCAAGTAGTGGCTGTCGGAAAAGCCGTTATACCTGGGGTTTGTTTAATCTGAGGTTTCGGACCACGTGGGTGGTTGCAACAACCTAAACAGATTTCAACCGTTTATCCAAGAACCCCACGTGTTCCCGAATCCTCCTCTTTAAGCATAGATCCGAAGTGATCTTTACATTCTCTTTAGTAGTACTCCTGAAGGGAATGCCAGCTTTACACTTCGGATCTTTCTTAGACGATGAAAATAAATACTTACAATCTTTAGGTTGAAGAAGTAAAGTCGAGGATATTTGCCTGAAAGATCAAGTCTTCGGATCAAGACAGTTGTACGGAGCCGAAGACATTCAACATCGTCTTCGGACTGAGATAAAAATACGAAGCCGAAGACCCAGAGTATAATCTCCTTTAGACAATAGGCTGAAGATAACAAGTACGATCTCCGGACAAGAATAATAATATGAATCCGAAGACAGAGAAAACATCCTGGATCATAGATGCGAAACCGTATACTTTAGGCATAGTCTTTGGATTAATGTGGATGCATGAAACCGAAGATAGTAATCAATTTATTCCACGAACAATCAAGCATCGTCTTCGGACTGATAATGATACGAAGCCGAAGACTTAGGGTTAGTAACGAGAAGATAACAGCATGAAACCGAAGACTCCTCTTGCCATCTGATACAACCTTATAAAATAAAGAATGATTAATTAATTGAAATAAAATAGGGATATCATAACAGTTGTCCCCCACTCCCAGTTTCGAAATGATTATATTTCAAAAAATAGGAGTATTTCAGTTTTGTCTTTTATCGATAATCGTCAAATAATGATAGCAAAACTCTAACACGTCTTTTCGCCATAACTATCTGGTAGCGCAATAAAATGTGGCAAGGACACACGTCACTCTATCATAAGCGGACTCAAAAGAAAACGCCTCGATTCTGAAAAATCTCGAAAAATTCCCAGAAAAGGGGTTTAAAATTGACCGGGATTGGACACGTGGTGGTCATCCTGAACGTGGAGATCTCGTTGGCATGATCTCAGCCAATATCACAGTTTCACGCGGATCGCCACGACTTGTCCCATTAATGAACCATATCAAGGATCAAAACTGTCAATACGGCGCACAACCGTTTAGTTTTCCGAACCGTCTCGAAGTCTCCCCCTTCTTCACCTATAAAAGAAGAGGCGAATTTGAGAGAGACTTTCTTTCGCATTCGTGCCCTTGGAAATCCAGTTTTTACTGCAGTCCTTCGTCTTCCCTAGTGGTCCAGTCTACCATCTTTGTCCTTTTACAGGTTAGAGGTCCTTCTTCTCTTCTGTTTTCTTACTCCTTTCAATGTCGGGGTCTTCTAGGGATTCTTCCTCCACTGCCGGCAATGGTTCGCCGGTAAGTGAAACGGGTAGGGTTCTACCCGATCGAGAGGCCATTAGGATCCCGTCGGGAGGTGATGTCGGTAGGGACCTTCAGGGTGAATCCAGTAGGGGAGAATTTCCCGTAGGAAACGGAGTCCAGAATGGTTACCGGATTTCGTTCAAAGTTCCTTTACCCTTGCCAAAATAGAAGAAGTAAAACAATGTTACCACATTCCACGCACCTTCAATATGATCCTTCCACAATCTGATGAAAGGGTAGATAAGCCTCCCATCCGATCCATAGCCATATACGAAGACCATCTTAAAGCGGGTCTTAGGCTTCCTCTTCATCTTTTTTTATAAAAATCTTTAACTTTTATCAAATAGTCCCAGCTCAGTTGACCCCCAATAGTTTTAGAAACATCTGCGGGTTCCTAGTGCTTTCCAAACTTAGGAATGTAGAGCCGAAGACATCCCTATTCACTTTCCTATTTATGTTGAAAAGAGACTTCCACGGTAAAGGGTGGTGGGTCATAGGTCATCGGCCTGGCCGAAGAATATTGAAGGGAACCCCCAGTGCGATACATGGATGGAAGCCTTGCTTCTTTTTCGTGTATTATACTCACTGGGGCTTCAATACTGAGTGGTCGGCCCCGCGCTTGGATGCGAATGCCGGCAAAAGGGTATTAAAGGCCGATGCCAGAGACTTCGAAACCCTGTCAGAACCGGAGATCCCTTCCTTTAAGGAGCTGCTGAGGGAAGAGAATCTTCATCGTGCTCATATCAGCGAAGTCCCAACATTAGGTATAGAATAAGTGGTCTTCGGATTTTTCTTGCTTCATTTCTTCATTTGTATATGCATTACAATTTTCTTGTTTTTACTTGCAGGCAAGAAAATGAAGCCTCAACTTGACAATGTTAGGCAGGCTTCTAGAGAAAGGGGGGTAGCCGCTCCCGCAACAATCGAAGCCCGAAAGAAAAGAAGGGCAGAAGAAGGTTCTAGTACATCTCCGATGAGGCCCGTACTAGATGAGGACAGTCCCTCTGCTTCTCCGGTGCCAACTGGTCCTACCAGAAGCTCGCCTCCGAAGACATCTCCTCCGAAGAGCCCTCAACATGCACCATCCACGAGCAGGCGGGACAAATTTCAACAAAGAATCCGTGATTGCCCTTCCAGAGGACAGAAGTCAAGAGAGAGCAAAATACCGATCTGAAGAGGACCCCAGGTGGAATGCTACTTCGGAGGGAGGGTGCAACATAGATTTTACTACCTTCTCGGATTGAGAAGGTTTAAAGAATCCCGAACTGGCAAGAGAATTATTAAAGCGCACTCTTCTTTCAAATGACCGGGACAACGTCAAGTCCCGTTGCATCGAAGAAATCTTGGACTCGGTGTTCTCCTCCGCTTTGAAGGTAAATACTCATATTGTATTATACTTAGTTTTACAATTACTAATCTTTTCCTCTATTCTGGCAGATGATGCATGACATTACTCACATGGAGGAGAGCATCTTTGATTTCCGAGTCACTTACAGGAAGATGAAGGAGGAGATGAAAACGGCCAAAGCTGAAAAGACCATAGCCGAGGAGCAAAGACAAGCCATGGAGGAGAATCTCGTTCGAAATGAAGCTTCAGTCCAAAGTCTGAAAGCCGAAGTGGATAAACTTCGATCGGAATGTGCCAGACAAGAGGCGAGATCCAAAAAGAAGAAGGCCAAGATTCGATCCCTGAAGGCCTCTCTCAAGAAAGCGAACAAACGCTCCGAAGAAGCTTCCAAAAGAAAAGAAGAGGCCATTGAGGAAAACCGATCTCTAAAGGATCGTTTAGAAAGGGCCGTAGAAGACTATAAGGCATCTCTGGCCTTTGAAGCTGAAATGGTTGAGGCTAGGACTCATGGCTATCGAGAAGGCTTCAATGACGGAGTAGAGAAAGTACAAAAACTCTACCCGGACTTGGAATTTCAAGCATCCAGTTATTTGATCTTGAAAGTCCAACTGCTCCTGAACTTCAGGCGGACTCCGAAGCACCAGTATTGGCCGAAGAAACCATGGGTCCGATTAATTTAGCCGATGAAGCTCCTTCAGGAAATTTGTAATAAATTTTTTTTTTTTAGGAATGTAAGAAAATCATTATCAATGAAAACTCTTTTTGGAATTTTCACTTGCATGTAATAGAATAGAAATTTTCTCAAGTGCAAAGTCTTCGGTCTTAAGATAAGAGAAATCTAAAGAATAATCAAGTCTATTGGACTCGAATTTATACTAAGTCTTCGGACTTATGATATAAAAAACCCAGAGAATAATCGAGACTCTTGGACTCGAATTTACACTAAGTCTTTGGACTTAGGATATAAGAAATCCAGAGAATAATCGAGTCTCTTGGACTCGAATTTACACTAAGTCTTCGGACTTAAGAAATCCAGAGAATAATCGAGTCTCTTGGACTCGAATTTACACTAAGTCTTCGGACTTAGGATATAAGAAATCCAGAGAATAATCGAGACTCTTGGACTCGAATTTATACTAAGTCTTCGGACTTAGGATATAAAAAATCCAGAGAATAATCGAGTCTCTTGGACTCGAATTTACACTAAATCTTTGGATTTAGGATATAAGAAATCCAAAGAATAATCGAGTCTCTTGGACTCAAATTTACACTAAGTCTTTGGACTTAGGATATAAGAAATCCAGACAATAATCGAGTCTCTTGAACTCGAATTTACACTAAGTCTTCGGACTTAGGATATAAGAAATCCTTGAATCAGTTGAAGGTTAAGATAGGCTGATCGGACCTATCTCGGCAATTTGTAAGGTAGATCTGGAGATCATCCTTATGCCATTTTGTACTAATAGTTAAGACAGGCTGATCATACCCACCTCGACATTTCGGGAAGTAGATCCTGAGATCATCTCCATGCCTTTTAGATTAAGATGGACCATTTTGGATCCAACTCGGCACTTCGTGAGGTAGATTTGGAGATCATCTTAATGCCTTTTAGATTAAGATGGACCATTTTGGGTCCAACTTGGCACTTCATGAGGTAGATCCGAATATCATCTTAATGCCTTTTAGATTAAGATGGACCATTTTGGGTCCAACTCGGCACTTCGTGAGGTAGGTCCGGAGACCATCCTTATGCCTTTAAGAAAAATAGAGTGAAGAGAAATAAATTGAATCTGCACAAATGAACTTGAACGAAACCTTTATTGATAATACTTTCGGAGGTTCTGTATATTCCATGGTCGGGGTAATAAAGTTCCTTCTAAGGTTTCAAGCCAATAAGTTCCAGGTCTAACAACCTCTTTGATCCGGTATGGCCCTTCCCAGGTAGGAGAAAGTTTATCCTGTTCTGTTGGCTTTGACACTTCGGACTTTCGTAGAACTAAATCTTCTAGGAGAAAGACCCGTTCTATTACGCGAGAATTGTAGTATCCCGTAACTTTTTGTTGATATATAGCCATTTTTAGCTATGCCCGAAGCTGTGTGCCTTGCAATAAATCCAGGTCAATTCTTCGGTGTTCAGAATTTTCGAGCTCTTTGAACTGATCAATCCGAAGAGAATGTAAAGAAACTTCTAAAGGAAGAACTACTTCGGTGCCATAAGACAGGTGAAAGGGAGATTCACCAGTGGCTGTTCGAGGAGTGGTCTGGTATGCCTAGAGAACCGAGTTCAACTCATCAACCCAGGATCCTTTAGTATCATTTAGTCTGGTCTTCGGACCATGCAGGATAGTCCTGTTTGTTACTTCAGCCTCTCCGTTGCGTTGAGAATGTCCCACCGAAGTAAGTTTATGATGAATATGATGCTGAGTGCAAAAACCTTTGAACTTCGGATTATCAAACTGCCTTCCATTGTCAGTTATGATAGAATATGGAATTCTGAAATGGAAGATGATGAAGTTTCTTACAAAATTTTCAACTTTTGCCTCTGTAATTTGTGCTAATGCTTCGGCCTCGACCCATTTTGTGAAATAATCAATAGCCGCGATGAAAAACTTCCGCTGCCCAGAAGCTGGAGGAAATGGTCCAAGAATGTCCATTACCCACTGTGTAAAAGGCCAAGGAGCTGTCATCAAAGTTAATTGACTAGCAGGCCATCTTTGTACATTGGCATATCTCTGGCAATGATCATATCTTCGCACAAATTCTGCATAATCCTTCTGGATAGTTGGCCAATAATAACCTTGACGGATTATTTTATATGCCAAAGACCTACCTCCCAGATGATCTCCACATATCCCTTCATGCACTTCCCTGAGTGCATAATCCGCATCAGATGGGCTTAAGCATTTTAGCAAAGGTTGTATAAAAGACCTTTTATATAATGCTTCATTCAGGATGACATATTGAGAGGCTGTCCACCGAAGCTATTTAGCTTCTAACTTGTCTTCAGGCAAGACGCCATCCTTTAAGAATTTGAGGATCGGATCCATCCATGAAGGTTCATGTTCAACTTGACAAACTTCAACTGGGAATTCTGATATACTGGGATCTTCAAGATATTCCACATAGGTTCTCCCAAGAGAATCTGGTGCGGTGGTTGCAAGTCTTGAAAGAGCATCTGCCCAAGAATTCTCTATTCTTGGCACGTGAATAATTTCAAAGTGCTCCAATTTAGATATCAGGCTTCGGACATTTTCAAGGTATTGAATCATATTTGGATTTCGGGCTTCAAAATTACCTTTCACTTGATTCACTACCGGTTGTGAATCGGAAAAAACTTTGATCCTTTTAATCTCCAATTTTTTGGAGATTCTAAGCCCGGCAATGAGTGCTTCATACTCTGCCTGATTATTCGATGCTTAGAAAGAAAATTGAAGAGCATATTCAATAACCTGCCTATTCGGACCAGCAAGAATTAAGCCTGCACCACAACCATCAACGTTTGAGGCACCATCAACATGTAACATCCAAATGAACTCTGGACTGTCTTCGATTTTTCCCACTTCGGCCTTTGATTGATCTTCTTCAAATCCCCATGTGCACTCGACTATAAAATCAGCCAAAACTTGTGCTTTCATTATCGATTTAGGTTGATAATCAATATCAAACTCCCCCAATTTAACAGCCCACTTGGCTATCCTTCCAGAAGTATCAGGACAACGAAGAATGGCCTTCAAAGGCTGATCCGTCAAAACCACGATAGGATGAGCTTGAAAATAAGGCCAAAGATGCTTTGCTGCTACCACAAGCGAAAAGATAATTTTTTGCACTCTAGGGTATCGGACCTCTGCCTCATGTAACACTTTACTAGTGTAGTAGATTGGTTTCTGCACAAGCTTAATATCTTTCCAGACCAAAACTGAACTAACTGCCTCATCAGTGGCGGATAAATATAAGTAAAGTGTTTCTCCTTCATAGGGCTTAGAAAGCAACAGCGGGCTTTCCAAATATTCCTTTAATTTGTCAAAGACAACTCTGCTGTCTTCTGTCCACTCAAAATTCTGAATATGGCGTAGAACTTTAAAGAAGGGTAAACACCTTTCTACAGAGAGAGAAATAAAACGACTCAGAGAGGCAATTTTTCCTATCAGCCTTTGAACTTCTTTCTTGTAAGTAGGATGCCTCATAGTCCGAAGAGTTTGTATCTTTTCTGGGTTAGCCTCTATTCCTCGCTTGGTAACCAAATATCCGAGGAACTTTCCTAAGGTCACACCGAAGACGCATTTGGTTGGGTTTAGCCTCATCTGATGGCATCTTAGAGCATCAAAAGACTCTTTTAGATCTGAGATATGATCGGAGTCGTGAAGACTTTTCACAATCATATCATCAACATAAGCTTCCATATTTCTCCCAATCTGGTTCTTGAAAACTTTGTTGATGAGCCTTTGAAAAGTTGCCCCGGCATTCTTCAAACCAAATGGCATTACCTTATAGCAGTAAAGTCCTTTGTCAGTGATAAAAGCCATTTTCTCTTCATCTTCATGGTTCATTTGGATCTGATTATAACCTGAGAAAACATCCATGAAACTCAACAATTGATGATCGTCAGTAGCGTCAACCAGCTGATCAATTTTTGGCAATGGAAAACTGTCTTTTGGGCATGCTTTGTTGAGATCAGTGTAGTCTATACAAATTCTCTGCTTGCCGTTTGACTTCTTTACCATGACTATATTAGAGAGCCAAGTTGGGTACTAAACTTCTCTTATAAAGTTAGCCTTTAATAATTTGTCAACCTCTTCATCAATAACCCTCTGCCTTTCTGGAGCAAAATTTCTCTTCTTCTGCCGAACGGGTTTATAATTAGGAGAGACTTCTAAGCAATGCGTAATTACATTAGATGGGATTCCGGGCATATCCGAAGCTGTCCAAGCAAAAATATCAGCATTATCCCGAAGAAAAGCAATTAATTTTACCTTCGATTCTTCATTGAGCAAACTGCCGATTTGTAGCTGCTTGGTAGGATCGTCTTCGGATAAAGGTATGAAGAGTATTTTTTCCACTGGTTCTCCGCCGTCTTCGGATTCATCTCGAGGATCCAGCTGATCAAGTGTTAGTGATTTAGCCAATTGTTTGTCTTGAATGGTCAAACATTGATGTGCAACCCTTTGATCTCCTCTTGCTTCCCCGATGCCCGTTCTGGTAGGAAATCGTACCAAGAGATGGTATGTGGAAACAATAGCCCGGAATCTGTTTAATGCCGAACGCCCCAATATTGCATTATAAGCCGAAGAGGTTCTAGCCACAATAAAATTGATGGGAAGGGTTTTTGGTGTGGTTCAGATCCAAAAGTCACAGGTAAAATTGTTTCTCCTTCCACCCCGACTTGATTTATGCCAAAGCCCATAATCAGAATAAGAGAGTTTCGTAATTTGTGCCCAGATAATCCCATTCGAACAAATGCATCATACAGCAAAACATCAACCGAGCTTTCATTATCAATCAAAATTCGTTTTACATCAAAGTTGGCAATGACTGCCGAGACTACTACAGGATCATCATGGGGGAGTTGAACTCCCTGAATATCTTTCTCAGAAAATGTGATGGAGTTCTTTCCCTTCAATCTCTTCGAAATATTTTCTTCAGCTTTGGGACTCCAGGTTGATAGCCAATGGAGCATTCTAACATCCCCACCAGTAGGCTTCTGGTGTGGCAGGTTGGCTTCATCGGATATTCTGGGAATAGTAATGGCTTCAGCTTGAGGCTGAGGGTGGTTGACATACTTTTCCAAATAGCCTCTTTTTATGAGATCTTCAATGGCATCCCGAAGCTGAAAGCAATACTCGATGTTATGGCCATGATCCCGGTAGAATCTGCAATATTTGCTTCTGTCCCTTGTTTTTGCTGGTGTCTTTAGGGGACGTGGCCTTTGGAAATACTTTTCTTTTTCTATTTCTAGCAGAATCTTCTTTCTAGGTAAGTTAAGGGGAGTATAGGTATCAAAGTGATTGTTCTGCTGCCTGGACCGAGGACTATGCCTAGAGACCGAAGAGTTATTAGAGGAACTGGGCATATTGGATCCTTAAGTATTCTTCTTTTTAGAAGGGAATCTTCCTTCTGCCATTCTTCGGCACGCCGCCTGCTCTTCAGCGGCTGCATATTTCTGAGCTCTTGCCAACAGTTCGGCATAGCTATGTGGAAACATCTTATCCAAGAAAAAAGTAAACCTGGATGATTTCAAGCCTTTTTTCAAGACAGACATTGCCACATGCTCATTCAGATTAGGGATCTCCAATGTGGCTGAGTTGAAGCAGTGAACAAAGTCTTTCAAATTTTCTCCCTCCTGCTGCTGTAGAAGAAACAAGCTGTCAGTATTCCGCGATATTTTCTAGCACATCCTGAAGTGTGAGACGAACTGCCGCTCTAACTCAGAGAAAGAATGAATTGTCTTCGACGAGAGGCTTGAGTACCATATTCGTGCAGACCTCTTCAAAGTGGCAGGAAAGGCAAGGCAATAAAGAGCATCCGTAGCTCCTTGGACCATCATATGAGCCTTATAGCTCCCCAAATGGTCAAGAGGATCTGAGATCCCATTGTAAGCTTCCAACTATGGAATCTTAAAATGCCTCGAAATAACTTCCGCCATTATATGATCAGAAAAAGAGGGTTGTGAGTTGAAAGATATGACCTCATCGCTTCTTCTTAGATCCATGACTCTTGCAATCTATGCTTGCTTGGATTTGAACCTCTCTTCAAATTCATAATTGATCTCCTTCTGCCTTTCCTCCTTCAAAGCAAGATTTCTAGAAGAAACATAGGGAAATCGCCGAATTCTTTTCTTCTCATTGTGATCCCAGGTTTGTCGATCTGATGGAGAAGCATGGCGACCACGAGATGACTGGACTTGTAAAAAACTGGGAGTGATTTCCTGATGTCGACCCTCTTTCAAAGATTGTCGGCCAGAGTGTGAAACTGCCGAAGGTGGTGGCTGCTTTTGAGCTGCAGCCTCATGTAGATGCTGGACCAGGGCTGTCAGGGCTTCAATTTTGTTATGGAGGTCTTCGAACTGTTGCTGGCCCACCATTATCATGGGAGCCCCTCCTTGATCTGCCAGGAAATTACCTGTTGGAAGGTCATTTCCTGGTTGTTCCTGACTTGTGGAAGCATTTCGGGCTTTCCCTTTCACCATTTCTGCTTCCGAGTAAAGCTTTCCTTTGATCAGGGGAAAAATCTCGCCTCCCCCTACCTGGCGCGCCAATCTTTTGACACTAAATCTCCATCGACCAGATGGAATGATCCTTCCATCGCTGGGCCGCCACGAACCTGAACCTGCAACACAGATCCCTGACCAGAGATTTTTCGGCAGGGGACACTCCGATGCCAAAGTCAGAAGAGACCCAAGCAACAGCAGAATGGAAAGCTTGTAGAAGCAAGGATGGGGAAGAAAGGAATCGAAAATGATATGTAAGCCCCCCCCGAGTCCGGATCCTTAGAGCATCCCCTCTTATCAGTATTTATAGGCTCCAACATAACTACTTACAGTTACAGAGGTTGTCAAGCGCAACCATTTCTTAACTGCAAGTAGTGGCTGTCGGAAAAGCCGTTATACCCGGGGTTTGTTTAATCTGAGGTTTCGGACCACGTGGGTTGTTGCAACACCTAAACAAATTTCAACCGTTTATCCAAGAACCCCACGTATTCCCGAATCCTTCTCTTTAAGCATAGATCCAAAGTGATCTTTACATTCTCTTTAGTAGTACTCCTGAAGGGAATGTCAGCTTTACACTTCGGATCTTTCTTAGACGATGAAAATAAATACTTACAATCTTTAGGTTGAAGAAGTAAAGTCGAGGATATTTGCCTAAAAGATCAAGTCTTCGGATCAAGACAGTTGTACGGAGCCAAAGACATTCAACATCGTCTTCGGACTGAGATAAAAATACGAAGCCGAAGACCCAGAGTATAATCTCTTTTAGACAATAGGCCAAAGATAACAAGTACGATCTTCGGACAAGAATAATAATATGAATCCGAAGACAAAGAAAGTATCCTGAATTATAGATGCGAAACCGTATACTTTAGGCATAGTCTTCGGATTAATGTGGATGCACAAAACCGAAGATAGTAATCAATTCATTCCCCAAACAATCAAGCATCGTCTTTGGACTGATAATGATACGAAGCCGAAGACTTAGGGTTAGTAATGAGAAGATAACAACGTAAAGCCGAAGACTCCTCTTGCCATCTGATACAACCATATAAAATAAAGAATGATTAATTAATTGAAATAAAATAGAGATATCATAACATTATGATTTTAGAATTAATGCACGAAGAGAGAAGAAATGCTAGCAAGTCATTGACTAGGACTAAAATTATATCAGTATATCTATATCCATATTTATTTTATTTATTGAATATACATACATATATGGATATTAATCAAATAAAAAAATTAATATCCATATTTGTTTTAAACGAATATGGATACAAATATGGATATATTTTAAATAATTTTTTTTTAAATTAAATAATTTTTTAAAAAAATTAATAAATAAAAAATAAAAAACAAGAATATAATAACAGGATATCATAATAATATATTATAATATATTTTATATTATAATAAATATTTTATATTTTAAAATATAATAAATATATTATAATATATTAATTATATATTATATATTATAATATAGCATATTTGTTGATATATGTGTGCCGGTTATACTATGAGGAACGTTCCCACTGCCCGACGGGTCCTACCACCATGGTGGTGTCCGACTCTACTGCATGCGGTGACCGTTGGTGAGGTGCGATTAATAAGAACGTCCCCACGGCGTGATCGAGCTGTTAGATGTGAGTAAGGCCGGATACAACTGATACGTCGAACGGCGACTGCTATCCTGATGGCTTCCGTTAGCCTTACGACATCGACAAATGTCACGTGTGGTGGAGCCGTGCACCTCCATGATGGCCAAACCCGTTGCACGGCGCGATCACCGGGAACATTTTCATGGTACGACCGGGCTATTATATGTATACAAGGTTGGATATTACCGACGTACTAAGCGATGGTTGCTGTTCCGATAGCCTCCATCAGCCTTACCGCATCGATGAATGCCATGTGAGGTGGAGTTGCGCGCCGTCCTGGCAGCATGACCCATCGGGTGGCAAGATCAAGTCTTGAGAGGCACAGGCAAGTGGGTGCCCGAGCTCACACCAACACTGCGCCCTCATGCCCCGTCGTCTCCAATCTTGCTGCTCGATGGATGTCCCATTTCATCGTGCTGCGCCGACGGTACTTGATGCAACACCACTGCTACCACGACCGATACGTGTGCATCAACAAAAATTTAAATTATAATATATATTATATTATATTAATTATAGTTTAGAGTATAAAATATTTATTATAATGTAAAATATATCATAATAAATTATTATGATATCATATTATTATTTTTCTTATTTTTTATTTTTTAAAAATGAATTATTAATTTTTAAATATTTTTATTTATTTTTTATTTTTTATTTTTTATTAAATCTTGAAACAAGATAAAGATAATTTATATGAAGAAATTGCAGGTGCAACGTATGATTTTTCTTCCTATGCTTTCCACGTCATCTAAAAAGACTTAGTTTGAAATTATATAAGGGGTGATATCATTTCCATAAATATTTAATAATAAATATGGTTTTAAAAAATTCATGGTTTTCAACCCCGTGGATATAAAAAGGAAACCCAATAGAAGCAGAAACTACCGATGAATCCACATGATCCAATAGAATGGTCTTTCAACATGGAGGGTAAATAGAAGGAACCCCGTAATGCGATGCACAGGACGGTACGCATGGACGCAGCCCGTAATGAGTTGTATCACTACAGCAAAACAGGGAAAAGGCAAATATTTTCTTCCGATGCTTCGGTGAAGCGCCGGGAAGACCTAGGAACCCGTCGACAGTTTGTGCAAGCGCCAAGAAGTTTTTGAAGTCCGCCGACACTTATAAGCGTCGGAAATTTAGCGACGCTTATGCCAATTCCGCCAACGCTTAAAAGCGTCGACAATTCTCCAAGACCCCGTCGATGCTTTTTAGAAGCGTCGGCAATTCTCCTCAACCCCGCCGATGCTTTTTAGAAGCGTCGGCAATTCCCCTAAACCCGTCGATGCTTAAAAGCGTCGGCGGAAAGCGTCGCCGGACTTTTTATATCCGTCTCCCCCAGCCCGAGCCCTAGCCTTCATTTGCTTCAACCTCCGCCGCCTGAAACCTCATTTCTTCCTCCTCCCTCTCCCTGGTCCTTCATCTCCGGTGTTTCTTTCGGTCCCTCGTCGCCGAAGCTCGATCTCCGGCGCCTTCATCTCCATCGCATTGCTCCGAAGCTCGGTAAGTTTTTTTTTTTTCTTGCTATGTCATTTATTTCGGGTTGATGACTTGGTCAATATAATTTAATTTGACCAGAATTTTTTGTTATGGAAAGGGTTTTAAATTATGTGATAATTTCTTGCATGAGTTCTATAATGAGTTTAAGCCATGCAAATTTACATTATTGTGAACAATATCGTGACGAATTGGATTTATTTTTTTTAGCAAATGAAAGTTATTTAAATTAATTTTGTATATATCAAAGTTTCATAAATTTCTTGTGTTCAACTTTAGTGTTCCTTGTGTTCCTCCATTCAAAGATTTCTATTTCTTTAGCTATAGACTGAAAGGAAAGTGAAAAGCTATGTGCTCATTATTTGGGTTACCCTTTGACAATAAGAACCCTCTAGTTTTCTTCAAGGTGGATCTTCCAGCTTTGATACATTTCATATTTTCTCTTTTTGCCTTTTTACAAACTTTAATAACTTTAAGAAGTCTTACTTAGTTTAGTACTAGAATGTAGGTTTTTTAAAATTAGTTGTTGGTACACCACTTATTAGAATTATTAAGGAATATACGTGGCACCCCAAGATTTGAACCTGAAACTTCTCCGTTGTGGATGATGTTGCAACCATTTATCGAGTACTTTTTTAGGAGATAGGATTTTACAAGTTTGATTCTATCTATTTGAAGGTTATACAACATAGACCTTTATCCCGCAATTAATTTATATTCTACTTTACCAGACCATGTCCTAGCTAATTCAAGGATTATATTTGAAGCTAATAATATTACGATTACTTCAAGAAAAGAGAGCCTCCACACACACACAAAGAGAGAGTTACCACTTGCAAAGCTCCATTATAGTTTCCTGCTACTCCTGTTGATAGCACTTCAAAAGTCATAGCTCTTGACACAATACTAGAAAACACGGTGGACCATTGATTCTACAAAAGATCAAGTAGTTAGGTTAATAAATACAAATCCATAACAAAAAAACGAAGCAGCAACTTCATATATATATATATATAGTTATCATACCGCATCCATAAGTATCTCAACAAGATTGATGTGATTCATGATGACCACTGCAGTCTCGCGAGAGGCCTCTGACTTGAATCCAAATGGCTTCGGACCAATACCTCTAGGAAACATCCTAACATACTCCTCTTCATTTAGGGTCTCGGTCGAGTTATCAAGCCTCGGGATCCAAAGCGGCTCGCCAAGCTGTGCCATTCGAATAAGCTCCTCCATTGCAGCCATCGCCACTACAGGGAGCAGGGGAATCGGCAACTGTTTCATCCCGACGCTTTTTAGATTAGACTAATCTATAGCTTATTTATAGTTTAAAATTTAGATTGCTTTTGAACTGCATTGTTTTATTATGGCTATAATTTTATTCTTCCTTTTAATGTGATTAATTATATATTGAATGAGTTGAAATTTGATTTAATTTACTTTATTTCTCAAAATATTTAATATCTACTTTTTTATTATTTTGACTTTTTATTATTTTAATACTTTAGTGATTTATGATGGAATGAATGTAACAAAATCTTAGCACTTGCTTCTCTGCCAAGAATTCTTGGCTCTGTCCTTGAATATTATAGAATACAAAAGGATGACAAAAACTAGGGGTGGCAGTTTATGGCTTCATTCATTGAGTTCACGGTCTGGTATGGTTCAGCAAATCTTGAGCCACCAATAGGTCAGCTTGGGTCCAAATTATATTGTGAACAAATATAATGGTTTTATTATAAATGACTTTAAATTTCATACCAAGGAGCGCGAGAAACTTAGAAAAACTCAGAACAGTGGTGTTATGGTTGAAGCAGATGAAAAATCTTATTATGGTATGCTTAAAGATATTTTGGAGTTGGATTATTATGAAAATTTTAAAGTTGTATTATTTTGATGCGATTGGGTGGATATAAATACACCGAGAGGTTTGAAAAAGGACTCAAACAGATTCATACTTATCAATTTTTCAAGATTGATACATACGGGTGTGTTATTGAAGAATGATCCATTTATCTTTTCATCTCAAGCTCGACAAGTTTTTTATGTACAAGACTCGAAAGATAAAGAATGGGCTACTGTTATTAAGACAAAACCTAGAGACTTGTATGACATAGAAAAAAGGGTGAAAGAAAAAGATGATGATACTTACACTCAGTGTATGCCTTATAATATTGTACCGGATGATCATATAAATGATACAAATATTTTGGTTAGGTTGGATTCCGAGGAAGGTACAACTGGTTGATTATGACAAGTAAGTAGTTTATAATATGGTTTACATTTTTTCATTAATGATTATGTTATATTTTAAATTACAATTTATTTCCGTTATAATTTGATTATAATGTTGACTGACTTGTTTTTAAATAATGCAGGTTAGGTACACCATGCCTCGAAGGAAGCGATTAGCAGATGTACAGTTTCAGTTTTCCTAGACCGAGGCTGATACTTCTTCATCACAGCAGCCCGAGGGCAGTCGATCAGTTTCACATCGGTCTGATGGCAGTCCATCTATTTCTGCACATCAGGCCGATACTACTACCTCTACACCTCAGGACGACGCTATTCCCTCCGAGTCCGCACATCACGATCCTTCTATGGATCATCCTGATGACGAGCCTATCGTCGATGATATACAGATACATGGTACATAATTTAATAATTCTATCTCATTTCAATTCAGGAATATGCAATAGCTTTGATATACAATGTTCTGTATTTTTTTTTTGTAGATGGATCCGGGAGACTCAGGCGTAGGCGAGGACCCACATTAGTCCGTGATGTATGGCAGTTACCTGAGGGTGAGAGGATAGTGATAGAGTGCAACAAGCTAGGGCAGCATATTAAGAAAGATGCTAGCTTGTTGACTAGCTTTCTGGGGACAGTAGCACGCCGTGGTCAGCTATGTCCCCTGAATTATTCGAAGTGGAACGGCATGCTTCCTGCATATAAAATAGAAATGCTACGAGTTGTGCAGGTAAAAAAATTAATATAATATTTTATATATTAGATTTTTAACAATTGAAATGCTTATTTCATTTAATATTTATTTTATTGTTTAATTAAATTGTAGAGCAAGTTCGTTCTTCCTTCAGATTCATCTGATTTTATGCTTAAGTCTCTCAATCACAAGTGGAAAGAATATAGGACGAAGTTGAAGAGAGACTACAAGGTAGAGGATAGGACAGAGGAGCAGGTTGTAGCTACCTGTCCTCCTGATGTTCACCCTCATCAGGGGATGGAGCTGGTGCACTATTGGTTCTCCGAGAGGGCACAGGTTGTGTAGCATCATCAAACACTTCGAAATTTATTAATTTTCACTTGTCATAATTATATTTATACAATAAATAACATTGTTTTAATTTTATTTTACAGACGTATTCTGATATTGGTAGAGCTGCATGAGCTGCTCAGTCTGTTCCTTACACAGCAGGGTCCAAGAGTTATGCACGGCTCAGGCATGAGTTTGTATGTTTCTCATCCCATAATACTTTTAGTATACTTTTAGTTTTAACATCATGTATCATGCATGTGCCATGTATAATGGTACGGGGATATAAGATATGTTATTTTGAATTTTATTGTAATATTTATTCTTTATATAGGCTGATCAGCAGGGGAGGGAGCCTGGTGAGGTGGAGTTCTATCGGATGACTCACGTTCACCAGGATGGCAGTTTTGTTTGGGACGAGTCTAGAGATATATATATATTTTTTTTTATGTTATATTATGATTTATATTTTTATTTTTATTAAGTATCAATATATGTGTTTTTTATAAAATATAGAATATGACTACCTCTATGATCTCCGAGCATGCTGGTGAGGGTTCATCATCTACATAGAGCAGTCGCATCGAGACCGAGGTATTCTCGGAGTTGATGGGATCAGAGCGTCCTGGACGAGTGAGGGGTTATGGGATTGGAGTTACCCCTACTCAGTTATCTGAGGTGCGTAGATATACTCGGGATACTAGAGAGAGTCATGATCAGTTACATGTTCGTCAGCTCCATGAGGAGATAGCAGAGCTCCGACAGACACGTGATACAGACAGAGCAGAGATACAGACCATTAGGTCTCAGCTAGAGCATGTTACATCTATGCTGCATATGTTCATGTCATCTCAGGTAAGTAATTATTTATTAATTTTGTATGTATCTAATAATTTAGAATATATATAATGTATGTATTATAATTCATGATGTATATCTTGCAGGTTCCTGGTGCATCTGCGAGTCGCAGACCTGACGACGACCAGCCTCCCACGGATCAGTGATGCCAGATGGTTTTTTTATTATTTATGTATGTCTTTTTGTTTATTTGAACTTGGATTGATATGTTTATATATATAAAAAAAACTTTTTATATTTGGTTTGTATTTGTGTTTATGTATGTTGGATGAGATATGTGATACAGGTTTGAATATTTTCATTTGTTTGTGTATGTTGGATGTGATACAGGTTTGAATATTTCATTTTCATAATGTATACAGGTTATGGGTTTGTATATATAGCTGTTTATTTTTTTTTAAAAAAAAAAATCTACCGACGCTTTAAAGCGTCGCTAGGTTTGGACCTGGCGACGCTTTAAAGCATCGCTATACTTGGAACTGGCGACGCTTTAAAGCATCGCTAAATTTAAAACTAGCGACGCTTTAAAGCATCGGTAAATAAAAATTTAGCGACGCTTTAAAGCGTCGGCAAATGCCGATGCTTTTTTGAAGCATCGGCAGGTTGCGTCCCAACGCTTGCATAGGCGACGCTTTACAAAACATCGGGAGATTATTTAGCGACGCTTAAAAGCGTCGGGAAAGGTCAAAAAAAACGTTGCCAAAACCCAGATTCACTGTAGTGTATGGATCCAAGAAGAACGTGACAGCAATTGAGGCACTTTGCCACACCTTCGATTGCGCAAAAGCCACCACCTCTTCAGCATTTCACCACCAGGTCTCAATACCTAAATAATGGTTGTAGTTCCGGATTGACCTCGCATCTAAGACTGCAAATGGATTTTGGTGCAGGCATTCATCGGGATATTTTGTATTGAAGGATTGGCAACCCCTGGGAGATGAATAGAGATTACAACTGCCGGCGATGTGTGAGAAAGCCGAGAGACCTCGTTTTCGGAAAGTCCCACTCCTTTTCAAACACAATCAACAGCAGCCGTACGCCTCTTTCCGTCCTGGGCAATCATATGACCGCCACGTGGAGGCACGCCCGACATCGACGCTTCGATCCGATGGAAACTACCTCGGTTTCTAACTGGTGTATTAATGGCCCGTCAGACGCGCGCACGTGGCAGCCTTCCACAGGGCCTCGGGCGCAACAGAAGCGGCGGCAACGATCATGGCAATTATGGCACGGGATTTTCGCCTTTTCCATGTCATCTTCGCAATACTCCCCATGCCCCTAGCCACGACGCTTCGATGGGACCTGGGGATGGGGGGCAACTGATATGGCAACATCGCTAACGTGAAATGTGTGTCAGATCCAGCTGGATGCCGCCGGTGCCACATGGGTTTTTCTTTCAAAATCCTCCGCTGAAGCTGGTAGCCCCTGCTCCCTCGCCAGGTGGCACCCCAAAACAGGTCCACCTCTGTCGAGGTCGAGCCTAGCGCTCCTGCTCCTTCGCTAGGTAGCACCCCAAGACGGGTCCACCTCGGCCGAAGTCGAGCCTTCCTCCGTCACTTCGCCAGGTGTCCACCCAAGAGGGGTCCACCTCGAGCGAAGCTGACAGCCTCTGCTCCCTCGCCAGGTGGTACGCCAAGATGGGTCCACCTCTCTCGAGGTCGAGCCTGGCGCTCCTGCCCTTCGCCAGGTGGCACCCCAAGACGGGTCCACCTCGGTTGAAGTCGAGCCTTCCTCCGCCACTTCACCAGGTGTCCACCCAAGAGGAGTTCATCTCGGTCGAAGCTGGCAGCCCCTGCTCCCTCGCCAGGTGGCATCCCAAGACGGGTCCACCTCCGCCGAGGTCGAGCATGGCGCTCCTGCTCCTTCGCCAGGAGGCACCCCAAGACGGGTCCACCTCGGCCAAAGTCAGGCCTTCCTCCGCTACTTCGCCAGGTGTCCACCTAGGAGGGGTCCACCTCGGTCGAAGCTGGCAGCCCCTGCTCCATCTCCAGGTGGCACCCCAAGACAGGTCCACCTCTGCCGAGGTCGAGCCTGGCGCTCCTACTCCTTCGACAGGTGGCACCCCAAGACGGGTCCACCTCGGCCAAAGTCGAGCCTTCCTTCGCCACTTCACCAGGTGTCCACCCAGGAGGGGTCCATCTCGGTTGAAGCTGGCAGCCCCTACTCCCTCGCCAGGTGGTACCCCAAGACGGGTCCACCTCTCCCGAGGTCGAGCCTGGTGCTCCTGCTCCTTCACCAGGTGGCACCCCAAGACGGGTCCACCTCGGTCGAAGTGAAGCCTTCCTCCGCCACTTCGCCAGGTGTCCACCCAGGAGGGGTTCACCTCGGCCGAAGCTGGCAGCCCCTGCTCCCTCACCAAGTGACACCCCAAGACGGGTCCTCCTCCGCCGAGGTCGAGCATGGCGCTCCTGCTCCTTCTCCAGGTGGCACCCTAAGACGGGTCCACCTCGGCCGAAGTCGAGCCTTCCTCCTCCACTTCGCTATGTGTCCACCTAGGAGGGGTCGACATCGACCAAAGCTGGCAGCCCCTGCTCCCTCGCCAGGTGGCACCCCAAGACGGGTCCACCTCTGCCGAGGTCGAGCCTGACACTCCTTCGCCAGGTGGCACCCCAAGACGGGTCCACCTCAGCCGAAGTCGAGCCTTCCTCCGTCACTTCGCCAGGTGTCCACCCAAGAGGGGTCCATCTCGGTCGAAGCTGGCAGCCCCTGCTCCCTCGCCAGGTGGCACCCCAAGATGGGTCCACCTCGGCCGAAGTTGAGCCTTCCTCCGCCACTTCGCCAAGTGTCCACCCAGGAAGGGTCCACCTCGGCTGAAGCTGGCGGCCCCCTGCTCCCTCGCCAGGTGGCACCCCAAGACGGGTCCACCTCTGTCGAGGTCGAGCCTGGCGCTCCTGCTCCTTCACCAGGTGGCACCCCAAGACGGGTCCACCTCAGCCGAAGTCGAGCCTTCCTCCACCACTTCGCCATGTGTCCACCCAGGAGGGGTCCACCTCGACCGAAGCTGGCGGCCCCCTACTCCTTCGCCAGGTGGCATCCCAAGACGGGTCCACCTCGGCCGAAGTCGAGCCTTCCTCCGCCACTTCGCCAGGTGTCCACCCAGGAGAGATCCACCTCGGCCGAAGCTGGCGGCCCCCTGCTCCTTCATCAGGTGGCACCCCAAGACGGGTCCATCTCGGCCAAAGTCAGCCTTCCCCTGCAAAGCCTTGGGGAGGCAGAGGCACGGGTCACGAGGTCGCCACTAAAATCGGCGTGCGCCGCATCTCGTACAGGGTGCCAGTACGGCCCGCAGCGATGCGCGGAACCTCGTTTACATCAGTTAAGCGGGGCCCCATGATCGAGGAATAAAATCCTTGCGGGCATGGGCCTGAAACACTGAAAACCCACCATCAACGCCCCGAAAGAAGGGCTCCCGCGCTTAGCTCGAAGTCTCGCCAGTTTCCCCCTTCCGTGACAATGTGGCGGACGAGGCGCGCCGGCCACTTAACTCTCGAACTCGAAGGAGAAAAGTGGAAAGGATCCAGAGATCTCCGAGAGCCTCCGGAGAGGAGACGGAGGCCAAAGACGGTCCGGTGGTATAAAAGGGATGGTAAAAACGGATGAAAATATAAGCAAAAGCAAAGGGAAGGATACCGAGAGAACGATCCTAGGACCCCCGGAAGTTCTCAGGCGTAAGCTCGGTAGACCCAGCGTAGGAGGCTGGGTTTCAACCCCTCTCTTCCTCGCACTTCTTTCATCGAAATTTCCTCTAAGCACGGGAATCCATCGAAAACCCGTCTTAGTGGACCTGTTCCATCTTGCCGCTCTCTAACTTGACTGTCGGAGTGTCCCCGCCAGAATCTCCGACCCGGGTCTCTGATCTTGTTTTGCAAGACCGAAAACTCAGAGATCTCGAGATGGGAGAGTTCGAAAACCGGTGCCAGTTTACATGCTATAAGCCATCACGATAAGATCGGTAACAGAATCCTTTTTAACTAAGGACTATGAAGCTACGGCTTCTTCCTTGATTCAAATGGGTGCTAGAGAAAAGGATGTAGATGTTAAAGCCTTTGCAACAGACTTGGAAAAGTTATTCTCATCAATACAGGTGTGCTATATCACATTTAGTGATCATATATTTGCTGCCTTGTGACCAATTATTTCTTCATTGCTGAAGTAATTAAAGCTTATATTTTGGTAGACGAGTACTTTTCCTCTTCCATTACTTTAATTGTATTTGGTTAGAATATGGTGATCCTTTTTTTCTATTTGGTGTGTTTTTTGCCATCGAACTTGGTTATCTAAATTCAACAACTGAAACTGTTGACCTGCCTTTTGACAGCCTAAAAAAGAAATGGCATTAAACTGATGTACAGAACCAGAGACGCCAAATTACAAATATTGTACAGTAACTGCCCAAAAGGAAAATAATGTTATAACAAGAAGGCACAAACTACCTAAGAAGGAAAATAAACAACAAAGCACGAAGCATTCTTGTTCTGGAAGTAAAGTATATCATTCAATTTGGTTTATTAGATTAAAGAAAGTGATTCTTTTTTTTTATTATTTCTTTGAGGGGGGAGCATAAACCGACCTCTAGATGGTGTCAGAAAAAAAGTACATGTAAGACTAGGCACCTGACATCAACACAGACACAGAAAACCACAAAATGTAGTACTAGTTTTATTTTTTAATTAAAAAATAAATAAAAAATAAATTTCCTCGTAGCTGTCTTACCGGGACTTTCTTATCATTAGATCATATTTAATTCGGATCGTATATTTTCGTGTATCATTTCCATCATATATGAATACGTCAATTTAATCCCGTTAAGTCGATGGAGTAGTGTGCTCTTTTTTCATCACGATCACGTGTTTCGGATGCATTCTGAATTTAATCGAATCATCCACAAGAATCATATCTAGAATCCATGATCAATGGATGAGAGATTTAAATCACTTCCAATCAAATTACCGTCTTAGCAGTAAATATAATAAATAAATAAAACTTTAAAAAAGAGATAATAGCTTGAGCGGCTTGCAGATCAAAAGGCACCTTTTGAATCCTTCGTAGAACTGAGGCTGCACAAAAATACCTTGATTGTGAGACTGGTAATTTCTTAACCACCAGATTCATATTGTCAGTTCCTTTTTGACGATTATGTTGCTCCTACTAAGCCAAACTGGGCTAGCAAGCATCTTGTTTGTTGGTGGGACTTTGTCACCTTGGGTTATTGTTTGATCCCTGGAAGATTTTTTTCACAACCTAACCAATTTCCCTGAGAATGACAGATTGGAGAGAGCATTGTACGGTCAACATGATCTTACTCGCTCATATACTAGAATTGATAGAAAAATTTGGCACTCATTTTTTTCCACCATAACTTGGTCATATGTTCTCCATCTCTCTCACTCTTTTTCTGCAAAGCCTCTCTTCTTTGTTGTCTGATATCAGAATTTGGCTGACAAATCGATCACTAGCTATGATCTCTAATTTTATGGCTCATCAGGCTTTTAATGGTGATTGTGCTTATTCTTTTGGTGACGTATTATTATGTACGCTGTTTCGGCCAGATCATGTTCAATTGACTTTTCTTAGGAATGCTTGATGAAATGTTCATGTTAGTATGTTTCCTGTTAGTCTCCTTCAATTAATTATTCTCTTTTCAATGGTGCTGGTTGTTGGAGCAAACCCGCTCCACGGAATGTCCGGGATCTTCCTTGATGCCGCCATGGCGAAAAGAAAACAATTACCAGAAAAGAGATGTAGGAGAAAAAGAGAGATTGCTTTATTCCTTTGAAGAAGAACCTTATTACAACAAACAAGATAACACTCGACAGCCCTTCTGAAAACCTAGAAACTTTTCGCCGTCCTGCACGTCTTCTCTCTTGCAGGCTTCATGCTCCAAGAGTCCACGTACGCCACGCACGGAGAATACCTCAACGTGCATCCCTTCTCCAAAGTCCCGTGAAACACCATCACGGCACAAGCCCTCCACGTGATATCTCCCTCACGTGTGCCTCTCTGCAGTCCATCACCATGGCCGTGCCTCCTCTCATCAAAAAGAGCTCTACCTGCGGACTACCTCACGCAGATCTTTCCACGATCTTCACATGACCGTGAGACCCCAAAGGGGTCGGCCTCTTTTGGACCCTCCAACCGCACATCCCATTCTCTCATATTTATAGCACATGGGGGGCGTTGAAGCCTTCTTGGATTGGACGTCTGATATTGGACTTCTTGTTGGACTGCAACTACCTCTTGAATTTTAATAGGATTCAATCACATGGATAGTTAGGATTTATCTTGGGCCAATAACAAACTGATATGACACCTCACATGGTTGGACTTCCTAATTGATTACAACCAACCAACTAACCAACCAACTGGCTAACCTCCTAACCAATTTAACAAACATGGACCCAACCCCATAACCCAATTGGGTTTTGTTGCAATCTCTCAAAAAACTTCATCCTTTCAAAGCCAACATAAAATTAATAATCCTTGGATCAAACCCTCTTACCCAACATGACTCAAAAGGGACCTCGGAAAAAATCCTAGAAAACCCTGGAATACCTCCAGGATAGCTTGGGACACGCCCCCAAGCTCCAGGAATCGCCTCCAGCATCCCTGCCATGGTCTTCCAAGTCTCTCCAAGGCTTGGGAGCGCCACACAAAACCTTACAATCTCCATCTTGGTGCCCCAAGCCTTAACAAACCTGGCAATGTCCACCACGCACAACCCGGCTATAATTACGTGTCCTGACGGCTCCTTGTGCGGATCTCCTTGCCTCTGCCAACACCCTTCAGCTGCTGTATATACTTGGAGACCTTTGGGATGACCGCCTCCGTAGCTGAAGTCCTTGCTTGTACTTTGGCACCATGATTGTAGCCTTCCTTCTGCCTGGCAGCTGCATCAGACTTTTCCTTAGACTTTCATGGAGAGAACACAGTGAACCTGAATTGGCACTCGCTGTAACTGGAGCTCTACCTGACACCATCTCCTTAGAACCACGCCAGTCTCTGCACACTCTGCTCCACCTGGCTAAGTGCACCCCTGACGCTCGTGCTAGGATATGGCCAGTATCCCTGCATCTCCCGCTCTGAACTCGTGTCGAATCCTGCTCTACCGGTGAAGCCACCTCTCTCGACTGCTCCACCTGAAACTGAAGTCCCACTGATGCCACAGAAAGAAATCCCAATGCCAACCACTCAACGCTGCCCTGCTGAGCCTGCCGCTACACCTCGAACACTATCACTGCCTCCTTGGACCCTCCGCATCACGCGGACCTCTTCGAGACTGTTTCGGATACACTGCATCCCGCAGGCTCCTCTGAAACCAAGAGCTCATCCCAACTCATCTGCTAACCCAGCGACTGAATTCAGCAACCATCTCCAGCGGCTGCTCCATCATGTCCCAGCCTGTCTCCCGATTGCATGATATCCCTGGCGCTCCCTGAGACCTATCCCTGGTCTCCCTGAGCTGCCATCTCCATCAACTCCAGTCTCCGTCCCTAGGCCAATCCCGCTATACCAGGACACTCCCGACTGTCCGATACCTCCGGTGCTCCCTGAGACTATCTCCTGTCTCCCTGAGCTATCCCTGGCACCGCCTCTGCTGATGTACTCCAGTCTCCCTGAGATATCCATCTCTCGAGACTCCTCTCCAACCACGCGGGATACCACCCACGTTCAGCTCCATCACGATCAAGGTAGCTGGAGTACTACTGATCGCTCTCCTCCACAATGATCAAGAACCTGGTCCACTATCGATGGAGCTACCACTCATGCTCTGAAAAATCTCCGGTATGTATCGCTCCACCTGTGCTAAACCATAGATCACCCGACCTGTCAATGCTCCTCAGCACAGGACTTGCAGCTTTGCACACTCTGTCGCGAACTCCTGCACCATCGGACCCATCATCTTCGATGAGATCCACTCTACCAGTAGACCACTGCACTGCTCCTGATAATACGAACCTGTGTCCACCAAGGAGTGCCGAAGATGGAACCATCCTGCACGTACTGCTCGCATACACGATCACTGCACCATGATCTCCACATATACTGTGATCTGACTCCATCACCAGATACAACCCAGCTCAACATGAAGAGCTCGAAAAATGGAGTCCAACAGCGCAGACGGGGCTCAAATCGAAGTTCAATTGAGCCCGCCCGAAATCGCCGAAAATCCATCAGCATGAATTTCAGAGCATAGAGTGACTTGGGATGCCTCAATCTGTCGGTCCACCGTGAACCGGCCCAATGGTCCACACGCGCCACACCGGTCTGCCGACTGCCATGGCTGTCAGTCCACGGTAGAAACCGTGGACCACAGCTCCTCCCGACTGTGTCGTCGCCCCCCAGCTGCTGCGCCCCGACTCCGGCGATCGCCCGTGGCCTTGCAGCGCCTCCGGCGACCGCCCGTGCACCGTGTCACCCGATCTGTGGCCGATCAGGACTGAGCACCTCTCCGGTGACTTCGCACCGCCAATCCAAGCCTCCGACGAACCGCCACTTTGCGCAATGCCCGCGATCGCGCCCGGCATCGCACCCGCTCCCTGCGGTCGTGCCAGAGCCCTGCCCCGCTCCTGTGACCGAGCGAGCCCTCGTCGCCATCTCCTCGCTGCACCACGCCCGGCACCGCCCTGTGCCTTACTCGTGCCAGCGAGCTCGCTGCGACGCCTCCGCGCCGCAGAATCTGTGGCCGATCAGGACTGAGCACCTCTCCGGTGACTTCGCGCCGCCAATCCAAGCCTCCGACGAACCGCCACTTTGCGCAATGCCCGCGATCGCGCCCGGCATCGCACCCGCTCCCTGCGGTCGTGCCAGAGCCCTGCCCCGCTCCTGTGACCGAGCGAGCCCTCGTCGCCGTCTCCTCGCTGCACCATGCCCGGCACCGCCCTGCGCCTTACTCGTGCCAGCGAGCTCGATGCGACGCCTCCGCGCCGCTCTGCGCCGCGTCCACACCCACGGCCGTGCCCCACACCCGCAGCCGTGCCTTGCACCCGTATCCTTGCCCTGCGCCACGCTGCTCCGCGCGCTGCTCCGTGCATCGCCCAGATCCACACGGGATCTGCTCCTCCAGATCCACGGGTTCTCTCTGTTTCCAGGGAGGGAAACAAGCCCTCACCTCCAGATCTCGGCACCTCACCACCATCATGAGTCCTCTTTCCTACGTCCATCATGCCACCGCATCAAGATCGGCTTTGATACAAGTTGTTAGAGCAAACCCGCTCCACGGAATGCCCGGGATCCTCTTTGATGCCGCCATGGTGGAAAGGAAACAATTACCATGAATGTAGGAGAAAAAGAGAGATTGCTTTATTTCTTTGGAAAAGAACCTTGTTACAAAGATAACACTCGACAGCCCTTCTGAAAACCTAGAAGCTTCTCGCCATCCTGCACGTCTTCTCTTTTGCAGGCCTCATGTCCCAAGAATCCACGTACGATAACACTCGACAGCCCTTCTGAAAACCTAGAAGCTTCTCGCCATCCCGCACGTCTTCTCTTTTACAGGCCTCATGTCCCAAGAATCAACGTACACCATGCACGAAGAATACCTCAATGTGCATCCCTTCTCCAAAGTCCCGTGAAACACCATGACGACACAAGCTCCCATCACCATGGTCGTGCCTCTTCTTATCAGAAAGAGCTCCACCTGTGGACTACCTCACACAGGATCTTTCCACGGTCTTCACATGACCGTGATACCCCAAAGGGTTCGACCTCTTTTGGACCCTCTAACCGCACACCCCATCCTCTCATATTTATAGCACATGGGGGGTGCTGAAGCCTTCTTGGATTGGGCGTCTGATATTGGACTTCTTGTTGGACTGCAACTACCTCTTAAATCTTGATAATATTCAATCATATGGGTAGTTAGGACTTGTCTTGGACCAATAACAAATGGATTTGGACACCTCACATGGTTGGACTTCCTAAACCTCACATGGTTGTGCTTCCTAATTGGTTACAACCAACCAACTGACTAACCTCCTAACCAATTTAACAAACCTGGACCCAACCCCATAATCCAATTGGGTTATGTTACAATCTCTCAAAAAACTCTATCCTTTCAAAGCCAACATAAAATTAATAATCATTGGATCAAACCCCCTGATCCAACATGACTCAAAAGGAACCCTGAAAAAAATCCCAGAAAACCCTGGAATACCTCCTGAATAGCTTGGGACACGCCCCCAAGCAACCCCCTGATCCAACATGACTCAAAAGGAACCCTGGAAAAAATCCCAGAAAATCCTGGAATACCTCCTGAATAGCTTGGGACACGCCCCCAAGCTCCAGGGATCGCCTCCAGCATCTCTGCCATGGTCTTCCAAGTCTTGGGAGCACCATACAAAACCCTACACTGATTTCCTGGGAAATTCTACTTTTACTTATTATATACCGGCATGTTTATTTACATTATCTTTCAGGCTTTCTTCCAACAAGGAGCCTAGATATAGCTATGTCTCTATGTTATGGTCTCTCTTTACAGCAGGAGATTTCTTAAACCACTCAGTTTGTCAGGCACATGTGAATACTTTCTCTATTTCATTATTTCTACTGGAATGAAGTTCACATCTATACAGATTAGCACTTTTTAGAGGGTTTCTTTCATATGCTGGCATGTTTATAATTATCTATTACATTGCTTCATCAATTTCTAAAGTCTCTATTACACTATTCATGCAATGTTCGCTACCAGAATTTTTGATCTTGCAATGAATATCAACAATATTACTCAACCTTTATACCTCCTTGCCGTGCCTATTTTCTATCTTGGGTTTTCTTTCCTGGAGGATATGCTTGCTCAGTCACTTGTTATCTCATCTATTATCCTTGTACAATACTCTCTCTCTAATTTTAGCTTGCTGGCCCACTGCCTTCATGCCTGTTTGTTATTTTGAACAGTAGGCTTTATCTTGTTCTATTACATACTACACTCCTTTCTCACTTTTTAATAATAATATTATTTTTTTAATAATATGATCATTGGGATAAGCTTTAATTCACATATCAGATGATTCTTTTAATTAGAATACTAACAAAAGATTTAAATTTGGTTTGGAATTGTTGTTAATAATTTTTGGAAGTAAAATCTTTGACGGTTAAAATTTTATTAAATTTTTTTTATTATTTAATATAAAATAAACAATTTTAGCCCAATCAAATTTTAATGTAAACTTGAAAAGGTTTTAATATGGACCGGCCTAAGTCAAATAGATTGGACCAGCCCAACCGGGCTCGGGCCAGGTTTGGATCTGGACTGGGCCGAGACTGGGCCAATTTTTTTTTTAAAAAAAAACAAGCTTAGGCTCAACCCAGAACCCAAATTGTTTTTCAGGCCCGACTCAAGCAGAGAGGTATAGCCTGGCCTGGCCGACTTCCAACCCTCAATCTCCACCCCCTCAATCTATCCCTTCCTGCCTCCCCCACTCCTTTCCTCTCGTCCCCTGATAAGCTGTGAGTAAATAAGGATCTCTAGTCTCCATCCCCTTGATCGATCTTCTTTAGCCTCCCCCACTCCTTTCTTCTTATCCCCTGATAAGTTGTAAGCAAATAAAGAACAAAGATTCGAAAAGAAAAGTGAATGAGCTATGAGTAAATAGGGATCATAGATTCAAAAAAAAAAAAAAAAAAAAAAAAAAAAAAAAAAAAAAAAAAAAAAAAAAAAAAAAAAAAAAGAAAGAAAAGAAGAAGAAGAAGAAGGATAACCGTTGAGCTGTGAGAGCCCGTGACCGTAAGGTTGTGAGTAAATAAAAATCAAAATCAGATTTATTTAAAAATTTAAGCTTTAAAAAATTATTTAATAATTAATATTTTAATTAATAAAAAATAAAAAAAAAATGCTTGAATTGATAAGCAATGACCCAATATCTTGTCCAGATTAATATATAGGCCAGGTTTAATGACATTGCACCAAATAGAGGTAAAAGAAAATCCTATCAAGTAGGTTACCACGATATTTTTACCCTTTTCTCCCCCCCCCCTCCAACCATCTTGGACTTACGTGCGCTCCACGATTGTACAAGCAACGCAACATGTACTCGCAAAATATACAAGGACCTAAACAGTCGAGATGATAAATCCAACCCCACTGACGCAAATATTCAACCACATAAGAAAGAAAATTTCTTGGAAAAATGCATCACCCAGACAATAAAAGTAATTAGAATTGCATCAAACTAAAGCAAACCAAATTTATTTGGCGGAAAAAGAGGGAACAAAAATAAATAATAGCGCCGAAAATATAAAACCATTCTAGACGAAAAGTATCATTACTATATGACGGAGACAATATATCACATCCGAACAAGCCAGATAGGCTCCATCAAAAGGCTACAAAGATGCGTATTTAAAAAAAGAAAGATCAAGAACTAAAAACCTAGCCTTTTAAATCGCGCCAGAAGGAGGCAACGAAACCCTAGGACGGATTAAAGAACTGGTGAACTTGGTGACGGCCTTGGTGCCCTCGGAGACGGCATGCTTAGCGAGCTCACCGGGGAGGACGAGACGGACGGAGGTCTGTATCTCCCGGGAGGTGATCGTCGGCTTCTTGTTGTATCGGGCGAGCTTGGATGCCTCCTGGGCAAGCTTCTCGAAGATATCGTTGATGAAGGAGTTCATGATGCTCATGGCCTTGCTCGAGACCCCCACGTCCGGATGAACCTGCTTCAACACCTTAAAGATGTAGATCTTGTAGGTCTCGCTCCCCTTCTTTGCCTTCTTCTTCTTCTTGTCCCCCACGCCACCTTCTTTGCTCGGGAGACGCTTCTCCGCCCTGGGCTTCTTCTCGGCGGGCGCCTTCTCCGCCACCGCCTTCTTCTCCTCCTCCGCCAATTTGTCGGAGGCCGGCTTCTTCTCCACGGGCTTCTTCTCCCCCCTGGGCACCATCGGAAATCGTAATCGAAACGGAGATAGAAACGTAGAAGAGATTTGGGGAAGAGGGAGGAGAGGGGACTCCGTGAGCGGGGGAGCGGTCGGCTTGGGGGAGTATAAATAGGCGAGTGTGGTGGGCGGGTATTGGACGATGGGCCGTGGCGCGGATCGATGAGCTGGTAGCAATCACGCCGTTGAGCTTCGGCGAAAGGAGGTAAGCGGCATTGAACGGCTGAGATGCCGACCGAATCGCTTCGGTGGGCGATCGATCCCGCCAACGGCCCCAGGAAGTGTTTTTGTGCGTGAAAAAAAGGGAGAGTGATCTGATTTAAGTTCGCAAAAGGATACAACAAAATCAGACGCGTTGATTTAGAGACGCGAACGAATTCGATTCTGATGTTTACTTCATTAGTGGCTCTAAGTATGTGATCGTCAGATCAACCTCATCAACGAATATGAATAATAATCTGATAATAAAATTCTTTGCAGATGATGCTATGGAGTGTTCCACCACTTGTGTCGTCGGTTTCCTGCCTACCTTGCAATCAATGGGATAATTGTACGCAAAGGATTGATGGCTATTTTTTGAGACATTTTTTTTGTAATGTTCTTTCTCACGCATCACGCAAGAGACAAATTGGATGAAATGACCGTGCATTCCATAATGATTTTAAAATGTTGGAGCCTAGTTATCCGATCTCATAACAAAGGAATCTAGTCAAACAACTATAACTATTTTTGATTACCATAACCATATTCGTTAATCAAATTCGGTTACTAAAATCACATTCGGTTATCATAACCATCATTCGGTTACCATAACCACATTCGGTTATCATAATCATCATTCGGTTATCGTAACTACATGCGATTACCATAACCACCTTTAGTTACCACTTTCGGTTATCATAACTTCGAATACAGCTACACCTATAAATAAGAGGGGTTCTCTAAGGATAAAAAAGGTCTAAGACAAACAAGCATAAACTATACCACTTTATTCACTCTTTTTTCATCTATGCTCTTTTTTGAATTCTCCATTCTATTACCTAGACCATCCCATTGACTTGAACATCGAAGTGTCCACCATCGGAAATCTGGTCCGGGAACCTTTTGCATTTGTCCATCCGAAAAGAGCGCCAGGAGCTTGGTTGGAAGAGTGAGCGGAATGCCCAACGCTATCGAAGTTCCAGTCCAGGTAATTTAGCCATAACATATTGGTGCGCCAAGTAGGGATTCGTTATCATCCTCTTGGGAAGGAGAATTTCAAGAAAACAAGATGGAGAAGGTGACAGGAAGGATGATGCCGATGACTCCTTCGAGCTCCTCCTCTCCAAATCCAAGCCCACGAGGCCGAGAAACAAGAAGAAAAGAAGTAGGTTGAAAAAAAAGAAGAACAAGAAAGCAGCAGCACTGTATCTTTACAACTCGACACTCCAGTGGGCGACAGGCATGGTGTGCGCCATCCATGAAAGCTTCGTCAGTGGTAAGACCCAGGAGATTGTGGTGGCCCAGAGCAAGACTCTAGAGCTCCTCCACCTAGACGATGCCGGCAAGATCCAGACCCACCACTCCGTTGAGGTCTTTGGCGCCATCTGCTCCCTCGCGCGGTTCCATCTCACCGGCTTTCGGAAGGAATATGTCATCGTCGGCTCCGACTCCGACCGCATCATCATCGCCCAAAAGACCAAGAAATGGGAGCTCGAGCTCTGGCTCGACACTGCCCGTAAGGAGCTCCACCGCGTCGATGGCCAGGAGAATGCTGCTAGTGCCATCGGCCACCTCGGTCGTGAAGGGGAGAGCATCGACCGCATGCTCCACACCGGCGGGTGCTCCACCCTCACCAATCTCTTCAAGGATGGAGGCCCCATGCGAGCCCAGGCCACCGCCGCCTGGGCTGTAGCACAGCTCGCCAGCAACCATCTCGTCTTTGAGACCATTCAGGAGCACAACAAGAGCAGCGACGATGGCGGCGGCCCTTTCCAGCATCATCTCAATGCCATGGGTGACTTGGCCTTGACTCCACCATCGCCAGCCGGATCGTGACCACCATCACCGGCCTCACCCGGGGGTAGGACTGTGTTGATAACCACCCACCTTGGCTCCAGCACAATCGGCACACCCATGATGAACAGTCCCGGCTCCACTCCGATCAACCACCATGGCCTCTCCTCTAGCTCGACGATCGAGGGAAACCAGCCAGTTTCCACCTCGTCTCCTCCCCGTGGGAAGCTTCAGGGAAGCCATCACCACCGCCTCCGATCTCTGCATCATCACCGTCGGTGCCCGCCATATCGCCGGCAAATCCTTTCTTCTCTCCTCTCATTGACCTCCTCTATCTTCTACCACTACTGCGCTTCTTCTTGATTCGTTCCTCTGAGCTCTGCTCCCAGGGCATCCGAGGCATGCAATGCTCTATTCCTAGCATAGGAGACAGGTTAAAAAAGATCATCCAAAGATGCCTGAGCTGGGAGCTTTCTGCCCTGCTAGAAGAAACCCACTCCAAAGTGCCACTGGATCTCGCCGATTCCCCGCCTGAGATGACGAGCATCGTGGAAGATCCGACAGAGAAGGAGAAGGCTCCGGTGGTGATAGATCACATACGAGAAGCTCTGCTCGAGATCAGTGCATCGTGGCAATGACATTACGGGAGGAGCTTCTTTTTGAAGAAGGGTTCGAGAGGGGAAAGATGAAGCATAGGCCAAGAGGCTACGTCACGTCCAAAACTGTAAGGATGCCGTTGCCCCACATTTCTCATGAATAGAATCCTTCGTTTCGTAATGCAGACTACAGGAGGGATGTATTCTTTCGGAGATCGCAATCCATGTGGTCGAAAGACAAAGGAATTAGAAGTGGGGGGTCCAAGAATTCTCGCATGAGAAGGGAGACCTCCATGGACAGATATGAGAAATAATCCCTAGAGGATTCTGAATCAAGTGAGTGTAATGATTTTGAAAAAGCTGAGGTGTTTAATGGAAGGCTCAAGCTCATCTTGCAAATGGTGCTGAAGATTTTAAAATGATTGAATGCGACATAATTCAAGACAGAGAGAGACTGAGGTTTCAAAATTCTGGTAAAAAAGTTCAGAAGAAACAAATATATGAGTTTACTTATTTGTATGAGATGAGAAGCTTCAAAATGCGAGGAATTTGAGCTTGAGGCCAAGCCTTAATCATGGTCTTGAGAATAGAAGGGATGATGGTGCAGTTCATGTAGCAACAGCCCCCTCGGCATTTCTCACACATGCAGCCGTAGGAAGCACCATACCAGCAAATTTTTTACCTTCAAGAGCAGCTTTTGCCACATTCTCAAGGCCTTCAAATTACGGCTCAGCTGCTCCAGCACCCATAGAGGTCTCAAATTGCATAGCAGGGGCAATAATCACAGAGTTTACATATTGGAAACCAGCTTGTGCAATAGAAACAAGGGCTCCCAAGGATGGAGGAAGCAACTCATCAAGAGGGAAAAGATACTGGTCTTTCTTTGTCTCAAGTACAACAAAATAGTTTGACATCTACGAATCATCACCTTCCAACTTCGCTTCCTTAGGTGACTATATCACCAGTGGGAAGCCGTTCAATTCAACCACAGCAACAACTTGGTGGGGCATCTCCTGTTAGTGCACCATAGAATTCTTCACTTCAATTACATCTTGTAGGAACAGACACAAGCTATCGCCAACGGCAAACAAGTGGCCCTACAATTTCGAATCAGTTGGGGCACACAATGGTCTGTCCTCCTATGGGATTACACGTGGGTTATGATGATGATCAGCATGAAAGAGGGAGGACGGAATTTTATTCATCCAGAAGAATGAAAGAGCTAATGATGCTTACACAACAACTCCTTGCACAGAGTCAACCGGTCCAAGGATTTTATCGGACTCGCCATCCAGCTAGAATCTTGGCCCAACTTGATCAACGTCCAAGAGGCGCAAGGCCATCTACGTGTAAGGCCGATCAATGTCCAAGAGATGCAAGGCCATGACGCGCAAGGCCGATCAACCCCAAGAGGTGCAAGGCCGATCGATGTCCAAGGCCGATCCATGCACAAGGCTGATCAAGGCGCAAGGCCGATCGACGCCCAAGGTTGATCCATGCACAAAGCCTATTGACATCCAAGGCTAATCCATGCACAAGGCCGATCTGGGCACAAGGCCGATCAGTACAAAGGCGAACCTGACCAGCCTACCTTATTACCAACAAAAGGCACAGGAATGACCTAAGTGGCCTACCCTACGGTAAATCCGACAACGTGCCGAGACGGGCCTGACCAGCCTACCTTACTATCAATCAAAGACACAATGATGGCCTAAGCGGCCTACCCTACGGTAAATTCGATGACATGCCGAGGTGAGCCTAACCACCTACCTTACTATCAATCAAAAGTACAGGGATGGCCTAAGAGGCCTACCCTACAGTAAATTCGATGACGTGTCGAGGCGGGCCTGATCAACCTACCTTATTATCAATCAAAGACATAGGGATGGCCTAAATAACCTACCCTATGATAAATCCGACGATGTGCCGAGGAGGGCCTGACCAGCCTACCTTACTATCAAATAAAAAGATCAACAAAAACAGATCTAATCAACTAACCAATAAAGTACAAAGGCTTTTATTTGTTTATGCCAATATCAAGACCAAAGAACATGTTTATCACAATTCTCACCTAACAACAATTCCCAATTGCACTTTCCACCAGAGCCAAATTGATCATGCTCTGGAAGGCACCTTCGACCACATGATTACTAGTACTACTACTATCAAAGTGAAAAGCTCCACTTCACCCGATACATTTGGGATCCAAAAATTTACCTAATCATCTTTCTGATACTTGAAAGTTTGATCTAAGCAATCAAGCTTAGCAAGCCATTACAAATAAAGTGGTTCTTTTGGCCAATGTTGATAATTTAACAAACAAAATTTGTTCATAAGAACCTTAATTTAACAAAGGATAGTTGTTGATAAGATTCTGTTCGGCAAAGTTAAAACATGGAGGTGGTTATCCCAAGTAACCCTCCTGCAACTGACACTGTAAGATCAACCATACAACCATACAACTCATATCATTGTTTAGAATTAAGTTAAATGCCCATTGACAGTCCACTGTAGTTGTGCTAGATTCCTATTACAAATTTGGTCAACTACTTTGCTATTACACCAAGCCATGATCAATTTGCATACTTTTTGGGATAGCTATCAGGGCAAAGGCACAACAATGCACGCCAATTAAATGCCAAAAATTGCTCAAGTACTTAGCTATTACACCAAGTCATCATCAATTTGCATACTTTTTGGGATAGCTATCAGGGCAAAGGCACAACAATGCACGCCAATTAAATGCCAAAAATTGCTCAAGTACTTGGCTATTACACCAAGTCATCATCAATTTGCATACTTTTTGGGATAACTATCAGGGCAAAGGCACAACAATGCATGCCAATTAAATGCCAAAAATTGCTCAACTACTTAGTTATTACACCAAGTCATCATCAATTGGCATACTTTTTGGGATAGCTTTCAGGATAAAGGCATAAAAATGCATACCAATTAAATTGACAGCACCCAATAACCAACAACAACCTTTAGTCCTATTTCATCTCCATTCCATAAAAACTTCATCTTAGATACCAAAATCTCGGCATGTTCTTTCATGTTCTCAACGAGCAGCCTGACCATTTTAATCAATTTTCTAACACTTTAAGCTCTACTTGTATGCATTCCATCCTTATTCAACCAACTCCTTGATTAAATATCATCATCTATGCAAAGCTCATTTCATGTGTTGACTGACCATGTTAGAATGAAACCTTTTCAAAAATTAAACAACATCATCATCAAACATGATGCATGAAGTTGAATGAACTAAGCATCCAAATGTATGCATCCCCATGAGAATTCCAAATATATAGACAATCAACACGACATGAATCAAAATACTGACTAACAAGTGGTTGTGCTAGACTAAATCTGAAAACATGACACAGTTGACACTGCATCCAAACAATCATTGCTGAACCCCCTCACTCTGATTTATAACTTAACAAAAACTAATGCTCCAAATAATTAATGTATCATAAAGCAAGACTATCTACCACCGCACAACACCACCAAAACCCCCACCCACCCAACCCCCCGACCAACAAAAAATAAACACCTTCTTGAGCTTGCAAGAAGAGATTGGTGGAGTCCCTATTAATGATATATCATCATTCACAGGTTACAAAAGAAACAAAATATGAACATGTGAAATTGATTATAACGTAGTAGATACTTTTGATTGACATTTACAAAGGTCATAAGAACTGCAATCAAACAAACATAACCCTAGAGTGGTCAAGCATCCATTTCGAAGGAAAAAAAGGTTTTGTCTGCCTGGCTAACACCACAAACAGTCACATATCATGAGCTTGTAGACATCGCTCTACAAGAAAATATCCATCATATAAAAACCACAGAATAGCAATTCATATGGTATACCCAAAATCACCACTGTTTTGGATGACTAAGATCATTGAATTATGATCACATGAACAGCAACCCACATAATACGTAGCAACTTCATTACAAGAAACTATAAACATTTCACTTAAGCAAACAGACTAAGAGGAGTAAGTCTCCATTGCACAACCGGGTAATGCAACTCAATTGGCACGGCCTCGAATGACATCCAGTCCCATTTCTGTTGGATCAGTTGCTTGCAATTCCACCTGGATGCCATCCAACTCCCTCTTAAATCTGTCCTTTGAGCTTGCATAAAGCATCTTACTTCTCACTTTTGATGTGTCAGGTGACCTTCATAAATGGCAAAGAATAGATGTCATCTACAGCAAAATGTTATAAACAAGAATAAATTTAAACAAAAGATAAAATTACCATGCAATGAAGAAGATCTTGCTTTTCTGGCAGTTCTCCTCGGTAACAAAATCAAAGTCATAGATCGCATATCTGCATTCATCCGAAGGAAGGGCAGCAGTGAAATCCTCATAGCTCAGAGTAGGTTCACCAACCTTCTCCACGATGACCTGCTTCAGCTTCTCGTCAATCTTAAAGATTATGAAACGATGAGTTCTCTTGGCCTTCAACTCCAGGAATTTCAGCTTACAATCATCATTCACAGCCATCCCTGATGCAGCATTGGCCTATATGCATCGTTTGGCATATGTAAATTAAAAAATATGAATCTTGTGAAACATATAAGGTTTTAGATCCCAAATTAAGACAAAACATCATGTCTAATCCCCATGCATGTAGAGATTAAAGATTCAATTGAATATATCGCTCTCATGGATCAAAAAATTGGATCACTTTCAGAGGGAATATAAGCACAATTCTCAATTTACTAATATGAAAAGTGAAGCATAGAAGAACAATCAATTGGCTGCAACTTAATTTTGTCGATGATCAAAAATTATATAAGGAAAAAATATTAAAAAAAAACATAAATCCTATCCGACTCTGCAAATGTTACAGCTTAGCAGAACAGTCCAAAGGACGTCAGATCCCTGGGGTGGAATCCTAACTACGAAAACCAAGAAGATCCACAGACCCTGACCACTCCAATACTAACATTTCTGCTGAATCCTAAAAAATTAGAGAAATTATTAAATGAGAAACGCCGAATCCATATCTCAAGAACAATAAATGAGACAAACAGACCGCTCAAACAACAGGAAACGATATCACATCAGCTCACTAACCCTAAGAGTCCGGAATCGAGGAATCTTAAGCGATCAAGAACGAAAACTCCACCATAACCTCAAGCATCCAAACATCATCAACTAACACCCAACCACCAAAAGTAAAATCGTAGATCGAGCTCTAAAAGACCAGGATCAAAGATAAATAAGCGAAAACAAAAAGAAAACAGCGCAAAAATTAACATCGCAGAAGCTGGAAAAGATCAGAAAAGGCCTGACCATTTTTGCGATCGGAGCGAAGAGATATTAGATACTTCTTTTTGGAGAGAATCTAGGGCACGAGAAGGGGAGGGAGCGCGGGGGGTCGAAGGAGGGAGAGAGAAAGAGAGCGTGGAAAAAGTGGCTCCGATATCACAGGCTCGGGGAGCGCACCGCTGTGCGATATGATGCGGAGAGGAGAACGGCATCCGGCGTGGAGCGCACCACGACACGTGCGAACTTCGAACTGTAACGCGAAAGAAACGACGCTGGGATTTTTCCGCTCTGTTTTTTAATAATTTACCGCTACTTGCTTCCAAACGGCCGATACTTAGATGGGTAAATGTTGGTTAACTTTTTTTTTATTGATCATTTATCTATATTTTTTTTATTTTTTAATAAATAATATTAATTTATAAAAAATAAAAATTTTATTCATCAAAAAGGCAAATAAATTAATTTTTCATGAATCAGTTTTTTTTATTTTGATTCTGACATATTTTTAATCATATTATAACAATATAATATATTTTTATATAATATATACTATATTATATTATATCATATCATATTATATTTAATATATTATTATATTATTATAATTAATCTATTATTATAGAATGATATATCATTATTATATATCATATGATTAGACTATATAATATATCATATGATATATAGTACAATATAGGATATAATATATAATATTATAATAAAATAAAATATATCTTATATATTTATTATATATTATGATGTATTAAATTATATATCATATATTATAAATTATTATTGTTATTATTATTACATATAATAGATATATTTGTATAATTAAAAATATTTTAGGAAATATGAATACTTGAAAAATAGTAATATAGGAGAAGATAAAAATAAATTCTGTAACTATTTTTAATATATAAAAAAATATAAATAAATTATTTTTTCATTATATATTATTTAAAAAAAATTATTTAAAAAATAGAGATTTTCGGTAAGTTATTTAAAGAGCGGACCCTTTAAAATACCTTCCATTGAAAACCGATTTTTTCTTATCAAAAAAAAAAAAAAAAGAACGGATTTTTTCCATGCCCGCGCGTAAAATTTTGTCGGGCTAGGGAAGGTTGGGCCTAGGGATATTTTTGGGTCTGGCGAGGACTGGGCCAGTGGACGGGCCACTAAGCCCCTTTAATTGGTGGACGGTGTTTACGCAGCTCCAGAGTTTGGCTTGACCATATATTTGTCAGCCATGAGCAAACTTCCCAAGTTTTGCTCAAGCAGCTTAGAATATATGAAAAAAAAAAACATTATTGCAGAGATGTTTATCCATGCAAGCTTGCAGAGTAATTAGCAATGGTTACTGAGCCATATGGAGGAACAAAAGAGCCTAAACTGCTAACTACAGCAGGAAATCAGTAGATGTCCTGGAGAGATGTGAATTGAATTATCATACTTTATTTTATTTTTTTTTTTTAGTTTGGGTTTCGTGAGATCCTCTCTGCTCCATTCTCTCCTCCTCGTTCCCTTCCTTCTTTTTTTTTTTTTCCCCCCTCTTAATTATTATATTTTTAGGGCCCGTTTGATTAACTTTTCTTTTCAAAAAAATATTTTTTGAACATATCTTTGACCAGCTTATATTTAGTTGATCATCCATTTTTCTGATAAAATTATGTAAAATATTTATTATAATCTTAATAGATATGAGACCAGATCTTTTACCACCAAACTTTATATAAATAATAATATTATATTTATATAATATTTATATATTATATAATATTATTAAATTATAATAATTGATTATATTAATATAATACTAATATATATGTATTTATATTATAGTAATATAATATTATTATTTTAATATAATAAATATATTAATATCGATATAAATATTATATTATATTAATATTAATATATTAATATAAATGTTATATCAATATTATTATTCAATAGTTCATCTTAGCTGTACATTAATATTTTATAAAATTTTAATTATTAATTTAAAATAATATTTTTGAAAAGAAATAATGGTTATCAATTTTTATTCCACGAAAAGTTTCAAAACTTATTTTTCTCATAATTTTTACTTCTCATGAAACATAAAAAAAAATATCTTTCCACGGAAAGAAATATTTTTATTTTTATTTTTACCAAACAAGTGAACCCATCTCCAATCCTTATAATTTTTATTTGGCATTTCCCTCCAATAAATCTATTTTTTTTCTATTTATGATAGAATGGCACTAGTATATATAAACTATTTACTGGAGCACTAAAGTATGGAAAAAAATCCATCATATTTTTATACAATGTTCCATCATCGTGTATTTTTTATCTAAGCTTCTCTCTTGTTTATTCCTAATAATTATAATTTATGAGACAAACACCTGGTTAATTAATGTTTAAAAGGATATTCAATGATTCGCATACAAAAATTTGCTGTTAAATTAATGAAGTATAGCCTTCCAGGTCCGAAGCTGTTTTTCATTTCTATATTTCCACGTAGGTGCTTATCAAGGATTTTTTTTTATAAGTGAAAGAGATAGGGGGATAAATTCTATGTAGCTATCCTCATAGGTCCCCATCCCGTCAAGTAATGTTTGATACAAGGCATTCAAATTTTTATAATATTTTTTTATTCGAGAGTGAGTACGTCAATCTGATACTACCAATATACCAGCTGGTCGGAACAGGAAGTGGTAAGAACCCTGATCTTTCACCCATTCAACCGTCACGAGCTCCAGGAGATAATCTCTAGATTTAATCGAGTCTTCCTCGAAATTATTTCTTGAATCCATGATCAGTTGGTTATGAAACGAGGTCCCAACCAATTGGACTACCGCCTTGGCGGTTATCAAGGAATTGTTTGATGCTGTTTTAGTGCAAGTAATGCAGCAAATATATTTGGTGTGTGATTTGCTGTATATGCATTTCAATAAGGTATAGTTCAATTAAGTTTCTTAGCATGGTTCATAGATCAATCAAGGGCCAGCAGTAGCCAACCACAGGGCCCTCAGAGCTGTTGAGCCGTTGCTTTACCATCTGGCACCATACCTCTTAGTAAACCCACATCATCAGCAACAGATATTTACTTAAAATATGGAAACCATGTTAGTTTCCATTTTTTTTGGCCTAAGAATCTCGGCAATCAACATGAACCATATCTCAGTGTGCGTAGTTATGATATGTTTTGTAGTAGGCACGAGAGGAAGTCCCAATAGATTCAATCTTGATGAGCATTCTTTGGCTAATCGTAGACAGCACCAATTAAGTTGCAATTGGAGATTGGAGCTCACAGATAATCTCTACTGAAGGTCTGGCCCGGTTACAACAACAACGTTTAGGCTGTGGTTCAACTTGAGGTGATATAATCCGTCATGGTAATATATGTAGAGTTAGACACGGAGATACAATAGCTACCTTAATACAATTAAATTGAATTAAACCTTCACATAATCTATATATAACAATTTATAACCAACATGAAGCATGTCGCTTGTGGGTGGTGCTGTGCATGCGTGGGTGATAAGGATGAAATAGTATGGATAATATCCGATCATATTCGATTTTGTATTTGATTCAATCTGGATATGGATATAAATTTTAATATTCGTCTAATATCCATATCCATATTCATAAAAAAAAATATAGACATGGATATAGATGGATAATTATCTATATCTAAATATTCAATCCTGCTTGTAATCATATTTAATTTTACATAATATTCATTAACTTTTAAAAAAAATATGTAAGTATATTAACGTACTATTAACTTAATTCATCTTTAAATTAGTAATATCTTTGATTCTATAATCATATAGTTTAATTATTCAACTTATATCCATATTTGTATCATTATTTTCCGTATCCAATTTATATCCGTATCCATTTAAAACAAATATGGTTATAAATTTTTATATCTGATTAATATCTGTATATGTATTCGTCAAATAAAATAAATATAGGTATGAATATTATTAATATTTAAAGCAGAAATATATATATATATATATATGTGAAATATTTGAAAATAATTTTTTGTAGTGTTCCTGAATAAATTTGGTATGACAAAATAATTTAGAAATACTGCAGTATGAGGTTAGGAATCTGACCTGGGAGGCAGATAGAACCACTATTTAAAGAAGATTTAATCTCCTTCTCATGTGAAGACTGATTGGATCGTACGCTCTCCTTCAAGGTACAACTCGGAAACTAAAACTCTAACATCCGTTAGTGGCACAATCTCGAATAGATGCCGATCATCTCATCTTCAGTCCAAGAAATTCTAAAGTGAAAAAAATGGAGAGACAAAGACTCTAAAAATTGGAATAGAGGAATATTAAAGAGGGAGAGCTTGAGATTTTTGGATGCCTTGAAGGGCTAGGATGGGGACCTATTTATAGGCTCAAAATCCTAGAAAAAATCCTCAAAAATCTTTCAACTCGCCATTATCATCGTTATGAAATTAATTACAAAATTAATTAAAAAATAAAAAAAAATGGCAAAAATAAAAAAGAAAAACCTAACGCACGGGCCATGCATATCGCACGCCCGTTATGCTTGCGGGGAGAAAGTTTTTTTATTTTTAATGCATGTTGATGTGGTGGGATTGCTGACATGGAGGAACCGGCAGGCACCACGTCAAGAAAGGACGTCGCGTTGGACGTCGTGTCAGCTCTTCAGCCCAGATTCCACTACCAAGCTGAGCTGGGCTCCCTCAATACGGCGAGCCGAGCTCTGTACTCTGCCAGGTCGGGTCCGCGAGCTCGGGATGCCTAGGTCAGAGCTGCATCCTGCCCTCCAGAGCGAGACCCTCGAAGGTTAGTGCCCTGTGGTCGAGGTCAAGCTCAGCGCTCACCCGTCAATGTGGAGCCTCTCTGAGCGCATGCCCTCTGGACCGGGTCCATCTTCTGCCCTCCAAAGCGAGACCTTCGGAGGTTAGTGCCCTGTGGTCAAGGTCGAGCTCAGCGCTCACCCACCAATGTGGAGCCTCTCCGAGCACGCACCCTCTAGACCGGGTCTATCTTCTGCCCTCCAGAGCGAGACCCTGGAGGTTAGTGCCCTGTGGTCGAGGTCGAGCTCAGTGATCACCCGCCAATGTGGAGCCTCTCCGAGCGCACGCCCTCTGGACCGGGTCCGTCTTCTACCCTTCGAAGCGAGACCCTCGGAGGTTAGTGCCCTGTGGTCGAGGTCGAGCTCAGCGCTCACCCGCCAATGTGGAGCCTCTCCGAGCGCGCGCCCTCCGGACCGGGCCCGCACACTACCCTCCTCCACCAAGATGCCCCCGCAAGCTCGGAGAGCCTAGGTCGGAGCGAGCCCTGCCATTCCAGCTCAGCCCCAGCTCGGACGAGGTCCTCACCAGCCCAGAACGCTGGCGGGCCGCCCGAGGACTGCACTGGAGTGCCCCTCCAGGCCGTACTGACCGCTTGCAACCGCCAGTTACACTAGAAGGGAAAGAAGCACGCTGATCGAGGTGCCACATTCCTCACCAACCACCCGGATCACCCAGGAGAGGAAGCCAACCGGAAGATTCGAATCCTGTGGGCGGCAGCCCACCATTCAAGGCACTGCCAGGTTTTCCGGAACGAGGCGACCAAGAGGAGTGTCGGAGCACCTGACAACTCTCCTTATCATGAATCAGGAAAGACTTCTTGGAACACCGCCGCATGCGCCTGACAGCCCGACGGGGGTCCCGAGACAAGCTCTCAACGGTAACCTAGCTGCAACAAACTCGGAGGTAACACAACAACAGCAACTCCAACACACACAAAAAAAAAGAATAAGCCAGACAAAAAAAAAAGGAGGAAGAACACAGGTGCAATCCCCGCGAGGAAGAGGGGCATGGCACCACCAACATAGGGGCAAGCCCAACCAAGAGGGCATGGCACCACCAACACAGGGGCAAGCCCAACCAAAAGGGCAAAGTACCACCACCACTACCACAATCGAGGGGAAGCCAAGGAAACAAGGAGAAGCGGAGGAACAGGGAACCCCTCTATCCCCGCTATCATTCTCCCCCTGTAATGTTTCCATCCTCACACACACTCTTTACTCTTCCTAGTGCAGAGTCCATCAAGAGGGGCCCGACCAGGAGGATCTGCTCCCCTGGATCGTCACTGACTTGACTGTCAGAGTGCCCCCACCGGAAACCCCGGCCTAGGTCACTAATCCTTGTTTCGCAGGTCCAAGAGCAGAGGGCCGCCGGGCAGCGAAGGGAGTGCACTCTGGTACCGGCAGGAGCTACGTGCTACGACGATCTTGGCGGCAACAGATTGGCACGCCAGGAAGGGAGACAGGACAAGTGAGATCAAGCCTTCCACCTTTTTATAGAGCAACACCCCACGGAAGGATGGTGACGAGACGAACTCGAAAGGCCTCTATTAGCCACGTAAGGGGTTCCCCCTTCTCAAGGGCACCCATGTCACCTTCTCCATCCCCTTCGGTGAAAGGATCCACTGACGAAACCGTCAGGCACGCAACAGAAACGCTCCTGGAGAAGCATGAGCGCAAGCTGGCGGAGTTTTCCTGCCGGTCCACCGCTATGCAAGGCTCAACCAGCGAGCCACCGGGCTACGATGCCCGCCACCCTTGAAATCCTTCACCGGTCGTGACGAGATGAAGTAGTATTGCCATCACTGCGATCACAGCCGTGCCACCAGGGAATGCTGCAATCTCAAGTAGGAGGTCGAGAAGCTCATCAAGAAAGGCTACCTCAAAAGGTTCGTGGGGGCATACCTCAAGCAGGGTCCCGGGCGCTTGCCGCCCTCCCGCCGGCTCCAACCATCAACAGCTTCCCCACCGTGAAGCCGGTGGACGTGGTCACCGGGGGAGCTGCGCACGCGTCCAAGGAAACCTGGGGGGCACGGGACCCAGAGAATGTACTCCCCATTGTGCTAGGAAAAGAAAGGTAAATAAGGATGCCGCGGTCGTCAGGATGACGATCGCAAACCACCGCGGGCAGGCCCCTGCATGGTGGCCGAAACTCCATCACGAGGGGCCTGTTACTTCGAAGATCCCGACGGCGTCAGGCTCCCCCGAAAGAGGAGGGTTTGCGGCCTACGAAGACGCCACCCACAAGGTAAGGATTTTTATCGATAATAACGATAACGATTTTTTCTTGCACGAGTATCCATGTGTCTGGCAGGGAAGAATCAATGACGTCCCCGAGCCCAGCTCCAGGATGTCAAGGAATCTCCGAGCCATGCAGCTCTCAGCCTCGAGCATCCCCGAGCCTAGCTCCAGGACATCAAACCACCTTCGAGCCATGCAGCTCTCAACCTCGAGCATCCCCGAGCCCAGCTCCAAGATGTCAAGGGATCTTCGAGCTATGCAGCTCTTAACCTCGAGCATCCCCGAGCCCAGCTCCAGGATGTCAAAGGATCTTCGAGCCATGCAGCTCTCAACCTCAAGCATCCCCGAGCCCAACTCCAGGATGTCGAAGGATCTTCGAGTCATGCAGCTCTTTACCTCGAGCATCCCCGAGCCCAGCTCCAGGTGTCAAAGGATCTTCGAGCCATGCAGATCTCAACCTCAAGCATCCCCGAGCCCAGCTCCAGGATGTCAAGGAATCTCTGAGCCATGCAGCTCTTAGCCTCGAGCATCCCCGAGCCCAGCTCTAGGATGTCAAAGGACCTTCGAGCCATGCAGCTCTCAACCTCGAGCGTCCCCGAGCCCAGCTCCAAGATGTCAAGGGATCTTCGAGCCATGCAGCTCTTAACCTTGAGCATCCCCGAGCCTAGCTCCAGGACGTCAAAGGATCTTCGAGCCATGCAGCTCTCAACCTCAAGCATCCCCGAGCCCCGCTCCAAGACGTTGAAGGATCTTCGAGCCATGCAGTTGTTAACCTCGAGCATCCCCGAGCCCAGCTCCAGGACATTAAAGGATTTTCGAGCCATGCAGCTCTCAACCTCAAGCATCCCCGAGCCCAGCTCCAGGATGCCTACTCAAGACCGGAGCTCATATCTCCAACCAAAGAAACTTTGAGCCAAGCCGCTCTAATCTCAAACGTCTTCGAGCCCAGCTCCGAGATGCCAAGGGATCATGGGGCCAAGTAGCTCCCATTAACGCCTCGAGCCTAGCTCCAAGGCGCCAAAGACCTGAGCCAAGCACTCAGGCAACCCGTGGGCCCAAGTCTAGCTCCACGTCCAGGAAGGCCTCGAGCCTAGCTCCATGGCAATCAAGTCTGGTAACCTTCTTCTCTGATCTCCCCACTCGAAAAGAAGACGAGAGGGGAAGGAAAGAAAGAGAACGAGAGGGGAGCCTGGCAAAAACCCTCTTCTCTGATCTCCCCACTCAAAAAGAAGACGGGAGGGGCACATGGCACAAACCCTCTTCTCTGATCTCCCCACTCCAAAAAAAAAAATGAAGAAGAAAGAAAAAAGAAGAAAGAAAAGAAGAAGGAAAAAAAAAGGAGGGGGGAAGGAAAGAAAGAGAACGAGAGGGGGACAAGTCGCCATTTCTCAGTCAACAACGTCCCCGAGCCCAACTCCAGGACACCCACTCAAGACCGAAGCTCAGATCTCCGGCCAAGAAAATATCGAGCCAAGCATCTCTCAGTCAACAACGTCCCCGAGCCCAGCTCCAAGACACCTTCTCAAGACCGGAGCTCAGATCTCCGGCCAAGAAAACTTCGAGCCAAGTAGCTCTCAGTCAATAACATCCCCGAGCCCAGCTCCAGGACACCTTCTCAAGACCGAAGCTCAGATCTCTGGCCAAGAGAACTTCGAGCCAAGCAGCTCTCAGCCAACAACATCCTCGAGCCCAGCTCTAGGACACCTTCTCAAGACCGGGGCTCAGATCTCCGGCCAAGAGAACTTCGAGCCAAGCAGCTCTCGGTCAACAACATCCCCGAGCCCAGCTCCAGGACACCTACCCAAGACCGGAGCTCAGACCTCCGGCTAAGGAACCTGCGAGCACAGCAACATTCAAGTGTCATGAACCTGCGCCTAGCTTACCGACGTTGAATTCTAATAACTCAACCTCAGGCAAGGTGAGGCCCCTCTCTCTGATCTCCCCGCTGATGCACAAAAGAAGGAAGAGGAAGAAAAAGAAGAGAGGGGAGAGAAAGAAAGAGAAAAAGAAGGAAAGAACCAGACAAAGAAAATAGATGTTAGAGAAACTCAAGTTTCATTGATTGAGCACAAGTTACAAGTATCCTGCGGGTCCCCGACATGCCGGATGACCCTGACTAAGTACAAGAAACAAAAATACAAAATGGGGCGAAAAAGAAAAGGGGGCTACTCCACGCCAGCCGGCCTCCATGCTGAGCTCTGGGGCTGAGAGTCTCCGCCTTCAAGAACCTCCGGTTGAGAAGCTCTACCCTCGGATGGTTCAGCCTCGGCTGGTGTCGAAGACTCTAAGGCCACGGCTTCCTCCACAGCCTCCTCCTCTGGCCTAGCATCTGAGGCTGAAGGATATCTGAGGCGATTGTGGCTCTTCTCAGGGACAAGCGCCTCGACTCGGCCGCGTAAAAACATGAAGCCCTTGTAGAAGGAGTCCGACGCCATCTACTGAATCTCGGCGACGAACTCCTTCGAGGACTTGAATTTTGTGACAACATCCTCGGCGCCCTTCTTGGCCTCAGTAGCCACCCTCCTCGACTTGGCGGCCTCCAGCCTAGCTGCCTCCGCCGACCTGGCCGCCTCCTTTGCCGCCTTCTCAGCTGCGGCAAGTTTCTCCCTCCCAATTGCTAGCTCCTCCTGGGCAGCTCGGGAGGCCTCCTTGTGCCGATCTGCTTCAGCACTATACCAGTGCAGTTTTTTCTCGATGATGGAGAGATCGTCGACGGCCTTTTTCGAGCGGCTCCGCTCAAAGTCGTGGGCCTCAAGGAGCTTCTTCGCTCTCCCCTCGGCATCGGCGAGCTACTGCTCAAGGTCCTTGACCTTTAGTTACACGGCCCCATTCTCCTTGACCTTCCCCTTCAGGTCGGCTTTCAAGGACTCAATCTCGGCAACTTGTTGCCACTTGAGATGCTCCCAGCTCTGGTAGCGGCCCTTAATGTAGAGGGCCTCGGCACCGATCTGCACCAAAAAAAGAGGTCAGACAAAAAAAAAGGGAGAAAAGAGATGAAGGAACAGCTCACCAAATAAAGCTAGGGGAAGATGGCGCTGATGACATCGGTCAGCCGCATCCTGGCCATGTCCTGCCGATCATATATCTGGATGGAGAAGTCCATCATGCGCTCGGCCAGCTCGGGGCTCCAGAGGAACGAGCTGTTTGGCCCCATCTTGAAGGGGAGATGGCGTCGCCCCTCCTCCCTTCGACCCTCTGCCGGAGTGGGCGGCCTTGTCCCGATAACTATAGGGCCGCGGGGGGCAGGCTGAGAAGCGGACGCAGGTGCAGGCGGTGCCTCAGTCGTGGTCCTGGTGACAGCCCGGACCTCCTCATCCCTGACCTCGACAACCAGTGGACTCGGAGGGCGGTAGGGTGCAGCAGCCACAGCTGCGGCCCTCTCCCAGACCATGACTTCGGGCTCCGCAGCAGGGGCCTGCTGGGCTGGCCTCGGTGCCATAGAAGCCACCCTCTCCACCGGCGCAGGAGCAGCGCACGCTGCCTCCAAACTCGAGCCGGCTGGAGCATCCGAGCTTAGGCCAGGCACCACGGTGGGGGCAGCCACAGGAACGCTCTCGCCTCGGGCTCGCCTGAACGAAGGCTCCCTGGCCAGCCCGGTCGGTGGCCTCTTTCGGGTGATCGCCAGTAGATCATTCTCAGAGAAAATCATCCATGCATACAAGTCATATAACAGTTAGAGTCCTTGGGAAACAATGCAAGAAATGCAAATATAAAGAAAGAAGGAAGTTCAGGTCGAACTCACCCAACCCATTTGTTGGGTCGACCCTAGAGTCGCTGAGGTTCTGCTCAGATAACAAGACCTCAAGGGAAGGAATCTGGGCAGTGCAGAGCTGCTCATAATCATCCCGGTCAACCGCATCGACCACGAAATTTTGGTTGAGGGACTTATCCGGATCACTCCAGACCCAGTCGACCCCCTCAACCTCAACAAAGAAAAACTTACTCTTCCATCCCCTGATGGAAGAGGGGAGCTCAAACTTGATGCCCTTCGGGCGGGAGGACAAGGACCACCACCTATCCTCAGTTGGGTGGCACTTCAGGACGAAGAAGGCCCTGAATAAGGAAAACCGGGCAACGAACCTCTGGAGGTGGCAGAGCACAATGAAACAAAAAATGACTATAATGGCGTTTGGCACTAACTGAGCAGGGACCAAACGATAATTGTCCAAGACGGACAGGAAGAAAGGGTGGAAAAGAAACCGGAGACCCCCAGAGAAGGTTCCCTCATAAAAAGCAAGATGGCCCGGGCCACTGGAAGTGACCCGTTCCTCTGGACGAGGGATCATGAGCCAGACAGAAGACGGGATGCCATAGGCATCCAGAACAGTTCTTAGTTCCCCAACGGTGATCGTCGAGACGACCCCACCAGGACCTGTGGACCTAACGGACTCAGAAGCAGGAACAGAAGAAGGAGAAGGGAGAGAAGAACCAGATCCCGGTTCCCTGATGAGTACCGGACCGAAAGGATGCCTCCTACTGAGCTCGAAGCGAGCTGCATCTTCCTCCCCGTCAGAGGAAGAGGAAGAAGATGCCAGCCTCTGCTCAAAAGGACCGGCCTCGCTCTGATCAGTGGAGGGGCGAAAGCCCGGGCCAAAATGGGACATCCTCAAGGACAAGGGGAATGAAGGACTCGAAGTGGGGGACGGAAGAGGAGACTCGACCTGAAGAAGACCCCAGACCCGGAGGAAAATTCCTATTCTAGCAGGGGGAGAAGGAAGAAGAAACTGACCTGGTTCCTTAGAAAACTCGGGGCAACTGGGAGGAAGAAGGAAGCTTGGGTAGCAGCAGCAGCAGGCACGAATAATTCAAAAAGAATAGATGTTTCGGGTAATGCCTTCTTTTCATTTCGAAATGACCCGACGGATTCGTACCGATTCAACCCCTCCGCCAACGGATCCATGCCACGTGCTGCCCATCGACGAAAATGGCATCCCAGCCGCTCTGAATTCTGCGCCAACATTAACTGCTCCTTGGATGTGGCCACATGGCACCCCCGGATTGGTCCACAAGGCCGCTCCTCGAAGCACCAGCAATCATGGCCATCACCGCACCAGATTTCTGCCTTTCCATGTCAGTACCGCAATTACTCCCTTCGACCCGAGCGCCACGCACTAACGAGTCTCGGGAGTGGAGGGAAAATGATGGGGTGGGATTGCTGACGTGGAGGAACCGGCATGCGCTATGTCAAGAAAGGACGCCGCGTCGGACGTCGCGTCAACTCTCCAGCCCGGATTCCACTACCGAGCTGAGCTGGGCTCCCTCAATACGGTGAGCCGAGCTCTGTCCTCCACCAGGTTGGGTCCGCGAGCTCGAGATGCCTAGGTCGGAGCCTCATCCTGCCCTCCAGAGCGAGACCTTCGGAGGTTAGTGCCCTGTGGTCGAGGTCGAGCTCAGTGCTCACCCGCCAATGTGGAGCCTCTCCGAGCGCGCGCCCTCTGGACAGGTCTGTCTTTTGCCCTCCAGAGCGAGACCCTTGGAGGTTAGTGCCCTGTGGTCGAGGTCGAGCTCAGCGCTCACCCGTCAATGTGGAGCCTCTCCGAGCGCGCGCCCTTTGGACCGGGTCCGCCTTCTGTCCTCTAGAGCGAGACCCTCGGAGATTAGTGCCCTGTGGTCGAGGTCGAGCTCAGCACTGACCCGCCAATGTGGAGCCTCTCCGAGTGCGCGCCCTCCGGACCGGGCCCGCACACTGCCCTTCTCAACCAAGATGCCCCTGCAAGCTCGGAGCGCTTAGGTCGGAGCGAGCCCTGCCATTCCAGCTCAGCCCCAACTCGGACAAGGTCCTCACCAGCCTAGAACGCCGGTGGGCCGCCCGAGGACTGCACTGGAGCGCCCCCCAGGCTGTACTAACCGCCTGCAACCACCAATTATACTAGAAGGAAAAGAAGCACGCTGATCGAGGTGCCACATTACTCACCAACCACCCAGATCATCCAGGAGAGGAAGCCAACCGGGAGATTCGAATCCCGTGGGCGGCGGCCCACCATTCAAGGCACTGCCAGGTTTCCCGGAATGAGGCGACCAAGAGGAGTGTCGGAGCTCCTGACAACTTCCTTTATCATGAATCAGGAAAGACTCCTCGGGACACCGCCGCATGCGCCTGACAGCCCGGCGGGGATCCCGAGACAAGCTCTCAACGGTAACCTAGCTGCAACAAACTCGAAGGTAACACAACAACAACAACAACTCCAACACAGAAAAAAAAAAGAACAAGCTAGACAAAAAAAAAAGGAGGAAGAACACAGGTGCAATCCCCGCGAGGAAGAGGGGCATGGCACCACCAACACAGGGGCAAGCCCAACCAAGAGGGCAAAGCACCACCACCACTACCACAATCGAGGGGAAGCCACGGAAACAAGGAGAAGTGGAGGAACAGGGAACCCCTCTGTCCCCGCTATCATTCTCCCCCTGCAATGTTTCCGTCCTCACACACACTCTTTACTCCTCCTAGTGCGGAGTCCATCAAGAGAGGCCCGACCAGGAGGATCTGTTTTCCTGGATCATCACTGACTTGACTGTCGGAGTGCCCCCGTCGGACATCCCGGCCCGGGTCACTAACCCTTGTTTCGCAGGTCCAGGAGCAGAGGGCCGCTAGGCAGCGAAGGGAGCGCACTCCGGTACCAGCAAGAGCTATGGGCCATGATGATCTTGGCAGCAACACACATAACGATAATAATCCCCCATAAAAATAAAATAAAATAATAAAATATTAAATATTATTAAATTTGATAAATAATTTAAAATTTTTAAACTTTTACTGTGCTCAATACAAGTACCTTTAAGGTTTGAACTTGCATTTAGTATAAAATACACACAGTATGAATATGAGCTTATCTTAATGCAGAATAGTGCTATTTAGGTCATGTGCTTCCCTTGATTTTCATGAGAGTTGCTAAAGATTCGTCCCAATCCCATAGTCACGGTTTCACGACTACTCTCATTAAGTTAGATCATCCAAGGATACATGCAATGAAATAGTACCTCGCTGAACTTATAGCCTTGGATCTATTAAGAGCTATGCTCGACCTAACAGTTACAATAAAGCACCGTACCATAGGGATGGGGTGGAGATAAACTCTAAAAAATGGTGCTCCCAAATGTCACCTCAAAGGTCGTTTCTATTCAAATCTTAACCATGAGGTTGCTATGACAGTAGGGGTCCACTCTAATGACTAATATATAAGCTTAAGCCCCATTCTTCTTGATGTCTCAGATACCACAGCCTTCGAAAAACCTTTGGTCAAAAAATCTGCCAGATTATGTTTTGATCTTATAAACTATAGTAATATCACATCTTTTATTTTATTTTTTACAATTTTATACTTGATCAGGATATGATTATTCATCTTTTTATTAGTTGTATGTTGATTTAGTAAATCAATTAATGCTCCACAATCATAATTTATAGAAATTTTGAAGATTTTTGGTGAAAGAATCTCTGTATCATTTATTAAGTCTTTTAATCATTGTGCTTCAATACATGCAGTGTCAAGAGACGTTAGCTCAAATGCTAATATGCTTCTAGTGATTATTATTTATTTACAAAAACTCTAAGATACTGCAGCTCCTTTTAACAAGAAAAGATATCATATGGTGGATTTAACATCTAATTTATCTGTTACCCAATTGGCATCACTATATCCCTCAAGTACTTCTGGATATCAGAGTATACTAAAAAGTAATCTAAGATTTTCTTAAAATATCTAAAGATTCTTTCTAGAATTTTTTAATGTTCTTTACTAGGATTGCTAGTATACTTACTTAGTGTGCCTACTGTATAAGCTATATCTGGACGGGTTCTATTTGTAATATATAATAAGGATCCTATCATTTGAGAATATTCTAATTGATCAATAAGTTCTCCTAAATTTTTAGTTAGGTGAGAGCTATGATCGTAGGGGGTAGAGATAGCATTTAAATCAAAATATTCAAGATTTTTAAGTATTTACTTTATTGAGTATGCTAGGCTTATTGCTATTCCACTATCTATTCTTTCAAACTTCATTCCTAAGATTACATCAGCTTCTCCCAAGTCTGTCATATCAAAATTATTTGACAAGTAGCTTTTAGTTTCTTGGATTATTTTTATTAATATTTCAAATAATAATATATCATCTACATATAAGCATAGTATTATATAATCAGTATCATATCTTTTATAATATATATATTTATCATATTCATTTATTTTAAAGTTATTTTTTAAGATAATTTTATCAAACTTAATATATCATTATCTAGGAGCTTGTTTTAAATCATAAAGAGATTTGATTAGTCTACATACTTTATTTTCTTATCCTTTTACTTCGAATCCTTATGGTTGGTTTATATAGATTTCTTCTTCTAATTCTCCATTTAAGAATGCAGTTTTTATATCCATTTGATAAATTATTAATTTATGAATTGGGGCTAAGGCTGTTAGAATTCTTATGATAGTTATTTTTACTACAAGAGCATAGGATCAAAGTAATCTATATCTTTCTTTTGGTTAAATCCTTTTACTACTAACCTAACTTTATGTCTTTCTATTGTTCCATCTTGCCTTAATTTTTTTAAAAAATCCATTTTATTCCTATAGATTTATTTTCTGGAGGTAAATCAATTAAAATCTAATTTTTATTTTCTAAGATTGATTAAATTTTACTATTTATGGCTTTCTTCTAATACGATGATTCTGATGATGACATCGTCTCATTATATATAGAAGATTCTCACTTTATTAAGAATATGAAGAAGTCTTTATCAAAATCTTTTTCAACTCTTTTTCTTTTACTTTGTCTTAATTCAGGTTCAGTTTTTAATTCTGGTTCTATGATTCTAGAGAAAAATGATTCATATTCTAAGGATCTAGAGATTCTAGTCTTAAAAGAAAATATGCCCTCAAAGAAAGAGGTATCTCTAGCTTCTAAGATTGAGTTGTCAGTCGTATTATTAATCTCTGATTTTATTATTAAGAATCTATAAGCATTACTATTTTAGGCATAGCATTTAAATATAACATCTATGGTCTTAGATCCTAGTTTTCTCTTTTTGAATTCAGGAATATTAACCTTAGCTAGGCACCCCCATATTTTAAGAAAGTCTAGGTTAGGAGTCCTTTCTTTTCAAAATTCATAAAGAGTCTTGTCACTATCCTTAATAGATATTTTATTTAGGATAAAGCAAAAAGATAGAAGAGCTTTCCTCTACAAGTTCTTAGATAAACCAAAATTGTTAAGCATAGCATTTACCATATCCATGAGGGTACGATTTTTATGCTCAGCTATACCATTAGATTGTGGAGAGTAAGAAATAGTCACTTGATAAATTATACCATGTTCTTGACAGAACTAGAAGAATTCATTCGAGGTATACTCCCCTCTTCTATCAAACCTATGAATTTTAATCTTTTTTTTATTGATTTTCTGATTCACTCTTATAAATTTTAAACTTGTTGAATGTTTCATTTTTAGATTTAATTAGGTAACAGTAACAATATTTAGAAAAATCATCTATAAAGGTCACTAAATCTTATTGCCATCATGGATTGCAGTCTTGGTGGAGTCACATACATTACTATGTATTAACTCCAAGATTGAGAAATTTTTTTTAACTGATTTAAATGATTTTTATGGTTGTTTAGATTCAGCACATATTAGTATTTAGATTAATCTAGATTTAATTTAGAAATCAGTTTTAATTTCATCATGTGTTTAACAAATATAAACATTAGCTCCTAATCCAACCATCAATCAAGGTTAGAAGAAGTAACATTAATTTCAGGGTTCAAGCTCATCGACCTAAAGGTGGAGTTTTCTGGACCTTCGACTATATAAGCTTGGGATCTGAAGGAAGTAAAATGTTTGCGAAGAGGCTCCTTCTTTCGATAAAAGTAGCCTCTTGCAAGATGATTTATCCTTCCATATAAGAAACATAATCTTTCACTTGGACCTTGGGCAAGCTTGCTGGATCTAGTGTTATGGACTTAAAGGTTTTACTCTTCGGTTTGAACTTATTTGGGTTAAAATGGTAAGGTTGGTTTGATTGGTATTGGTGGTTTAGTTGAAATCTGGGCTTTGTTTTTGGTTTAGTATTGTTGTTGGTTTGGTATTGTTGGGTTAGGTTAGCTAGGATACTTGTAGGATCGACGTCCCAACTAACTATTCAAGAGGAACATTCCTATTTAGAAGTTGTGATTTATCTCTCTTAAAGCAGGCAACGCAACAATCCCAGGGCGCACGAGTCGACCCCCCGCACGAGCCTCTCAAGAAACCTTGATCCGGCTCTCTTGGGACTGAGGGTGTCGACGTGGCCACCAGCCTCACCTTAACAATGGCACCCACATTCCCTGGGCCCGGACCCCCAACCTCGAGGGTGTGAGCTGGCCCCACCTAACAATACTTGAAATTATAGTTTGTTGGGTTTTAGATCTATGTTGGTATTCTATCCTGATTAAGTTTAGAAGTTGGGTTAGGATTAGCTCTCCTTGCTTTTGGAGCTGACTTTTTATTAAGCAATTCTAAAAAGGATGCATTTTATCTAGACGGCTGGAGACCTTAAATCCTTCAGAGAATTTATCTCCATTGGCTTGGAGTTTTCTAAGATACTATTGGAATTAGTGCAGCTGGTCATTGATAGGTATGTCTTTTATCATATTGAATCAATGAATGATGCATTATTAAATTATTCAACCCCATCATCATCAAGGCTATTTCAAACTCTAGGGTATCCCATAATTTTTTTGCACTCTTAGCCGATAAGTAAATATCGTACAGTGAGTCGGACAGGATATTGAGGATTCTACCTTTACATAGATAATCCTCTTCTAGGATAGTTGGTGCGGTTGAATTAGAAGAACAAGCAAACTAGTCAATCACTGATCAAAATCCTAAGATAATTAGCCAAAACTTCATTTGGCTTTGTCACCTCCTAAAATGGGATCCATTAAATTTTTCGGATTTAAGACTAATGATGTCATCCCTAAGAATTGCCATTGGATACAAGTCAAATTGAGAGAGGAAGATCTGGAAAATAAAAATAATTTTGTTAAGAATTTGTTTAAATAATCTAAACATTAATATTATACTATAAATGATAAAAAAATATAATTATATTATTATATATATATAATATGTGAGGTAAATAAACTATAATTAAGTACAAATAATTATATTTATATTCATGCACTATAAACTATTCACAAATCTCCTTTAGACTGTTAACATTTAAAGCAGGAATATATATATATATATATATATATATATATATATATATATATATATGTATGTATGTATATTAATATATATTTGAAATATTTAAAAATAATTTTTATGGTGTGTGGCAGAATAAATTTGGTATAATAAAATAATTTAGAAATACTCAATATGAAGTTAGGAATCTGGTCTGGGAGGCGAATAGAACCATTGCCCTAAAGGAGATTTGGTCTCCTTCTCATACAAAAACTGATTGAACCACATGCTCTTCTCTAAGGTACAACCCGGAAGCCAAAACTCTAATACCTGTCGATAACACGATCTCGAACGGCGCTGTTCAGCCCGTCTTTAGTCAAAAAATTTTAAAGTAAAAAAAAAAATTGGAGAAAAAAAGATTTTAAAAATTGGAATAAACGAATATTAGAGATGAGAGCTTGAGACTTTTGGATGCCTTGAAGGGCTGGGGTGGAGGCCTATTTCTAGGCTCAAAATCCTAGAAAAAATTTCTAAAAAACTCTCGACTAACCATTATGGCCGTTATAAAATTAATTACAAGATTAATTAAGAAATTAAAATAAATTTGGAAAAAATAAAAAAAAGAAAAACTTAACACACGGGCCGTGCGGATCGCGCGCCCATTGCGCCTGCCGAGGGAGATTTTTTTTTTTTTTTTAATTCACGTAACGATAATAAATATGCTGGTATCCTATATAGTTTCAACCTTAGTGCATGAGTAAATGCGTGCGAGAGAGACGTGTTCTATAGACTATCAGGATTTTGAATTAGCATAACTGGCATATGTTTGATATGAAAGTAAGAAATAAAACATGAAGCACCAACCATAACAATTCGCTTTTATGAATATGGGCACTTGTGATTATTGATGGTCATATGGTGTATACAGTATAGGGTGCAACATCTCCATAATTGCAATCACTTATGATGCACACAAATAATAAAGGTGCATCATGAAATGATAATAGAGTGCAATTTAATGACTCCATGCCGACTTACTTGCTCTCCCATCATATATGGCATGAGATATTGTCCTAAACTATTGGTATTGGGATGGTATTAAACAAGATCATTGCCCACATGTCATATATATATATATATATATATATTGCGACTGCACTTCTTGTTTTTACAAGATTTGCATATCCACTAATGTTGTAAATTTTTAATGACAATAATTGACAAAGAAAGCATTTTCAATTTGATTTGCTTACGTGGCATGATTTGGCAAGTGTGCACCCCATGTTCTTGAGCTTGGGCAAGGCAATAATCCTTGATTACCTGGCATATGGTAATCAATATGGTTGCATGATATGCTCTGGGCTCAGAGTTTTATAAATACCACTTGCGATGAGACACCGCACGAGTCCATCCTCGCTATCATGATGTTAACTAGATGTACTCACTTACCAAAAAAAAAAAAAAAAAAAACTAGATGAAATCCCTTCTTTATAAAATAGCAGAGTACGTGTTACCCACTCAATTCTTTACTGTGAAACAAAAGAGTTTTGCCAAATGACAAGTGCGAGAAGTGCAACAAATGAATTTGATTAAATTAATAATTTAATTTAATCAAATTAAATTAATAAATTACGAAAAAAAATAAATTTTGACTCCTCTCTGATTACTGGCCATGCAATAGAGTCCAACATGTTTGGATACTTCGTTAGTGAGATTTTATATTTTTTATTTTTTTTCATAATTATATTTATTTAATTCACAAATGAATTTTATTTTGGAGTTACAAATAAAATAAGATATTTATAAATAATATCAACTTAGCTTTTTAATAAGCCTGTTAAAACTAGCCCTGAAATACTAATAACCAAAGCCCAAGCATTAGGCTCTTAAAATAAGCAAAAATCAATACTTTATTTAATAAAATCAAAAAGAAAATTATTGAATGAACAAATCGCCAAATATTTATTTAGATGGTACTATCAATTACCAATTAGAAAGATAACAAGGATTTGACCCCCCCCTTTTTTTTTTTCCTTTTTTTTTTTGGGGGGGGGGGGGAAGGGGGGGGCGGGGGTGTTACAGAAAAAGGGATTTGATTCTGATTGGCATAGGTCTTTTCTTTTCTTTTCTTTTTTTGATGAAAAAAAAGGATAGGAAGATTTTATCCCGATGTAGCTTCCCGTAACAGGCTCCCAGTCCATTAGACCATGTTCGATTCGGGCCGTAAGAAAAAGGGATTTGACTCTGATTGGCATAGGTCTTTTCTTTTCTTTTTTTTTTTTGATGAAAAAAAGGGTAGGGAGATTTTATCTCGGTGTAGCTTTCCGTAACAGGCCCCCAGCCCACTAGACCATGTTCGATTCAGGCCGTAAGTTTTTCGTGTGCCTTCCCCGCCAACTGGACGAGTACGTTAGCCTAGGTCCACTACAGCGCCGGAGTTCTGGCCGCGCAGCCCCCCAGTCACGTGCCCCAGATTTAATCTGGAATTTAATCGAGTCACCTGCGGGATCATTCCTCGAACCCGTGACCAGTGGGTTTGGGATAGGCTACTCCTTACCTTTTACTTTCTGCCCACGATGCTTCTCAAGGACCGATTGGCATTGGTCCTTGAGAAGTATCGTGGGCAGAAAGTAAAAGATAAGGAGTAGCCCATCCCAAACTAAAAAAAATGTCAAGTAAAAATATTTGGTCAAGATTATTTCAATCGATATATCCATTCATAGATTTGGCAATGTAAATCTCCGATGACCCTTTTCACAATCCTGGTTATTGTTTAGCACTTAGTGATCCTTAATTATGAAATGAATATTGATGAAAAAAATTTTGCTTCGGCCCAAAAATGAAAAGTCTAAGTCAGCAGGCCCGATCGATCGACCTCTCTACATAACTATCGACTACTTATTGTCAAGGAAATAAAGTCCAAATCAATAAACCTTATCAGGCAGTCTAACCGCATATCCTCCAATCATTCATCGGATTGGAGCATTGATCGATGGAGGACTACCTCTCGGCCCCAACATTATCTGATAATTTAACATGTTAGTCTGATGGCCTAACGATAAGCTTGATTGGATAGCCCTGCTTTGTATCAACGGACTATTCGTCGAATTGAGTTTATGGCTGGTCGAGGGTTTCTTGGCTTTAATGTTATTGGACAAGTCTGTTAACATCACGTACGTTTTAAAAAAAAAACAAAATAAACTTCTTCCCCCTACATTGATTTTTTTTATCATTTTTACATTTTCTTATCATTTTTTATTTTTTTAATTAATTCTGAATTAAATTCATTTTATTTATTTCTTATTTAATAAAATAACGATTAGTTTGAAGATATTTTTAAAATTTTTTCTAGAATTTTAAGCCTATAATTAGGCCTCTATCCCAGCCCTACAAGACATCTAAGAATTCCAAGCTCTTCATCTCATGTACTTTTCTATTCCAAAATCTTCTAAATTTTTTCTCTCTCTCCTATTTTTTTTATTTTAAAAGATTTTGGACTAAAGACGAGCTGGTCGGTGCCCATTTGAGATCATGCCACCGATAGGCATTAGAGTATTAGCTTCCGAGTTAGGAGAGCATGTAGTTCAATTATTCTTTGCACAATAAGAGGGCTAAATCTCCTTTAGGACAGTAGTTCCATCCGCCTTCCAGGCTAGACTTCCTAACTAGTAATGTTGTGTTTCTAAATTTTTTTATCACACCAAATTTATTCTACCACACACACAATAAAAAATTATTTTTCAGATATTTCAAAATATATAAATATATATATATATATTCCTACATTACAAATAATAATCTAAAAAAAATTGGAATAGTTTGTAGTGATGTATATAAATATAATTATTTGTACTTGATTATAGTTTACTTATCTTGCATATTTTATTTAAAAATATATACTTTTTGGTTATTTATAGCATAATATCTATTTCTTTTGTATTATACAAAATTAATTGAAGATCTACACTGAACTCTGCACAATACAAATTAATTTTTATAAGACTACACAAATAAATTAATCAAAGCTTTTAGGATTTAGAGATAAATAACTTAATTAAAAATTTTAACAAACCATAGGTCCGATCACATTGATGATCATTTTAATAAAATTTTAAATCCAAAAAAAGGAGATATTTTTAAAAATATAAAAAAATGAATTATTTAAATAAATTTTTAATAAAATTATTTTTATTTTTCAAATCTTTCTCTTTGAACATGACTTGGATCCAATGGCAATCCTTAGGGATGATATCATTAGCCTTAAATCCCAAAAATTTGATGGATCCCATTTTCGAAGGTGGCAAAGCTAAATAAAATTTTGGATAACTATCTTAGAACTTTAGTCGGTAATTAACCAGTCTGCCTGTTCCTCTAGTTCAACCAAACCCATCAATGACCGGCTTCACAAATTCCAAGAGTATCTTAAGAAACTTCAAGCTAATGGAGACAAATTCTCTAAAGGATTTATGACCTCTAGCCTTCTAAATAAAATTCCTCCTTCTTGGAATGGCTTTATCAAAAGTCAAATCCAAAAGCAATGAGAGCTAATCCTAGCCCAACTTCTAAACTCAATCAGGATAGAAGATCAACATAGGTCCAAAACTCAGTAAACTAGAATTTCAAGTATCCAAGCTAATTTAACCCAACAATACCATACCAACAAAAATACTATACCAAAATCAAAGCCTAGATTTCAATCAAACCATCAATATAACTTTGGAAAGGAAGGACTTCTAACCTAGATTTTCTCAAGGTATGAAAATGCCTATCTAAGATTAATATCCCTGAACCCAAAAAGAGAAAACTAAAATCTAAGACCATAGATATTTTATTTATAGATTATGCCGAAAATAGCAATGCCTATAGATTCTTAGTAATAAAATCAGAAATTAGTGATATAGCTAACAACTCAATCTTGAAAACTAGAGATGTCTCTTTTTTCAAAAATATAGTTTTTTTAAGACTAGAATTTCTAAACCGTGAATGTAAATCATCTTTCTCTAGAGCCATAGAACCAGAACTAAAAATTGAACCTAATTAAGAAGAAGTAAAAGGAAAAGAGTTGAAAAAGATTTTGGAAAAAACTTTTTTATATTCTTAGCAGAGAGTGAACCTTCTAAGTATAATGAGACGATATCATCTTCAAAATCATCATATTGGAAGGAAGTCATAGATAGTAAAATTCAATCAATCTTAGAAAATAAAACTTGGATTTTAACTGATTTAGCTCCTGAAAACAAATCTATAGGAACAAAATAATTTTTTTTAAAAAAATTAAGGCTAGATAGAATAATAGAAAAAAAGCTAGATTAGTAGTAAAAGGGTTTTAAAAAAAGAAAAATACATATTACTTTGAAACCTATACTTCTGTTGCAAGAATAACTACCTTAAAAATTTTAATAGTTTCAGTCCTCAATTCATAAATTAATAATCCATCAAATGGATGTAAAAATTGTATTCTTAAATAGAGAATTAGAAGAAGAAATCTACATAAATTAAACTCAAGGATTTAAAGTAAAAGGACAAGAACATAAAATATGTAGACTAATCAAATTTCTTTATGGTTTAAAATAAGCTCATAGATAATGGCATATTAAGTTTGACAAAATCATCTTAAAAAATAACTTTAAAAAAAATGAATATGATAAATATGTATACTATAAATATAAAATATAGATTTTATAATATTATGCTTGTATATAGATGATATATTATTATTTGGAACATCAATGAAAATAATTCAAAAAACTAAAAGCTATTTATCAAATAATTTTGATACTTAGAAGAAGCTGATGTAATCTTAGGAATGAAGTTTAAAAGAGTAGGTAATGGAATAGTAATAAACCTAGCATACTCAATTGAAAAAATGTTTAAAAAGTTTGAATATTTTAATTTAAATCCTATCTCTATTCTTTATGATCATAGCCCTTACTTAATTAAAAATTTAGATGAACCTGTTAATCAGTTAGGATACTCTTAAAGGATTGTATCCCTATTATATATTCCAAATAGAATCTGTCCAGATATAGCTTATGCAGTAGACAGACTAAGTAGGTATACTAGCAATCCTAATAAAGAATATTAAAAAGCTCTAGAAAGAATCTTTAGGTATCTTAAGGAAACTTTAAATTACTCTCTAATATACTCGATTATCTAGAAGTACTTGAAGGTTATAGTGATACCAATTGGATAACATATAACTTAGATATTAAGTCCACTACTAGATATATCTTCTTGTTATGAGGAGTTGCAGTATCTTGAGACTCTTGTAAACAAACAATAATTACAAGAAGTACATTAGAATATAAATTAATTGTTCTTAACACTACATGTATTGAAGTACAATAGCTAACAGATTTAATAAATAATATAAAAAAAATTATCAAAAATTTCAATTTTTTTAAATTATGATTGTAGAGCTCTAATTGATCTGTTAAAATAATAGAAAACTAATAAAAATATGAATAATCATATCTTGATCAGCTATAAAGTTGTAAAAAATAAAATTAAAAAAATGATATCATTACAATTTATAAGATTAAAAAATAATTTGATAGATCTTTTGACTAATGGCCTTTCAAAGACTGCGATATCTAAGACATCGAAAGGGATAGGGTTTAAGTCTATATATTAGTCACTAAAGTGGATCCCTACCGTCATGACAACCCCATGGTTAAGGTTCAAAGGAAAACGATCTCTGAGGTGATGTTTGATAGCACCGATTTGGAGTCTGTCTCTACCCCATCCTTATGATGTGGTACTTTATTATGATAGTTAGGTTATGCATAGCTCTTAATAAATCCAAAGCTGTGAGTTCAGCGAGGTATGATTCCGTTACATATATCCTTAGAGGATCTACCTTAGTAAAAGTAGTCGTGAAGCCGCAACTATAGGACTAAGATGAATCCATAGCAACTCTCATGAAAATCAAGGCAAGCACATGGTCTAGATAGCGCTATCCCGTATTATGATCAATTCATTTTCATACTATATATATTTTATACTAAATACAAGTTCAAACCTAGAAGGTACTTGCACTAAGCATAGTAAAAGTTCAATAATTTTAAATTATTTACTGAGTTTAACAATATTAAATTTTTAATTTTTAATTTATTTTTATGGAGATTGTTAATGTCACGTATGTTTTTAAAAAATAAAATAAACTTCCTCTCCCCCCGCATGCAATGGGTGTGCGATCCGCGCACACCCGTCATTGTTTTTATATCATTTTTACATTTTCTTACCATTTTTTAATTTTTAATTAATTCTACATTTAATCTTAAACGGTCATTTTATTTATTTATTATTTAATGAAATAATGGCTAGTTTGAGGATATTATTAGAATTTTCTCTAAGATTTTGAGCCTATAAATAGGTCTCTATCATAGTCCTATAAGGCATCCAAGAATTTCAAGCTCTCCCTCTCCTGTATTCCTTTATTCCAAAATCTTCTAATTTTTTTCTCTCTCTTCTATTTTCTACTTTAAAAAATTTTGGACTGAAGACGAGCTGATTGGCATCCGTTCCAGATCATGCCACTAACGAGAGTTGGAATGTTAACTTCCAAGTTGTACCTCGGAGGAGAGCGTGTGGTCCAATCATTTTTTGCACGAGAAGGGGATCAAATGTTCTTTAAGGTAATGGTTCTATCTGTCTCTAGGCCAGACTTCCTAACTTGGTACTGTTGTATTTCTAAATTATTTTATCACACCAAATTTATTTTGCCACACACACCACAAAAAAATTATTTTTAAAATATTTCAAAATATATAAGTATATATATATTTCTGCATTACAAATAATAAAGTCTACATGGCTAGCACATGGTCGGTCCAACCACTCATCTGACCTTTTATCGTGGGAGTTGGTGTCTTTTCTAGCTGATCAGGTCCAACTAAGCACTAACTACCGAGTATCCTCATCCGAGCAAGCCTCGATATAGACTAGTATATTCTCATCAACTGATCCTTTGAAAGCTAACATGCACTCGCCGATCATTCATCGAATCTGATCCTTGATCAGCTAATAGTTTCCTCGTAGCTTCAGTATTTCCAAACATGCCTCGAACATATATTTGATGCATAAGTGGTTCCATTATTCGACCGTCCTCTTACTAGAAAAAATTATATCATGATCAATTGGACCTGGCCCAGCACTGGCCACCAATCGCCATCGCCTGATTAAGCCTAAGCAGTAATTGATGCCTCATCATTAAACGATTTGAAGGCTATCAACATATCTCACCTTTGATTAGCACAATCCAATCAAATATCTTCTAGTCGAACATTTCTTGATTTCAATAGAAGCACTCGGACTGACCCTCTGGCCTTTAAGTATGGTGGCAGGTGGGTCCTTAAGTAATGCTCCCACTTGGATCTTCTAAAGACCAATACAATTAATGCTCACTTCCATACTCTCAATTATCTTGCAAAAAGGTCACGTCATGTCTTATGATCATTAATCACCATTATTCTTCGTAATTAAAAGGAGCCTATTTGGATCCATGTAATAGTCAACATCATTATTAAAAAAATATGGCTAATTTCATACAAAAGATAAAGTCCTAATTAAAATGGAATGGACATCTTTAATGAACGATAAATTTTTTATCGACCTGCGTAATATGCTCTACCACTTCTCATCAAATTTATTGAAATCTTTATTATTACGAAAATGTCTTTATCTGTTATTTATAAAAAGAGATTTCTGAGAGCTTCGAAGATATGTCAAAATTTTGTCTTACGCTCTTTATATTTGTTGTTATGCTAAAACCCTGACTTGAATATCAGAGGGCCCACACTAGAATATCTTTTAATGAAAACTTTTTACAAATTTTATTTTTCAAAGATCTTTTTGTATTACCAGCTCTAGCATCTCTCGTACTCGATGAATTTTGATATTAATAAATATTATAAAAAATGTTTTTGCTCGCTCCTCCTCCTGTTCGGTGTTCTCTACAAAAATATACCAAAGAAAAAATATATATATACATACATACATATACATACATAGGTATATATTTCAACGGTATGCTAGGGATACCGTACATTCCAAGCGGAATGCGTTTATTTATGTTTACAAAATCGCAACACAATCACAAGGGTCGGGTGCTTCACGATGATCAGAATTCCTCCCGCCTTCCTCAAGTCCGTCCCTTCCTGCCGCCTCCACGCCACTCCCCAGCCCTTCTCCAGCCTCCGCTACGCCCAAGACTTCTCCGCCCTCGTCCGAAGCCTCTCCAGAAACCCCAACAACCCGCGTCTCCTCTCCGCCCTCGACTCCACCCTTGCCAAAACACCCCTCCTCGACTCCACCACTTCCGTTCTGGTGCTCCGCGGCCTCTCCCACTGCAAGAAGCTCACCCGAGCCAAGACCGTCCTCTCCGGCCTCAAGGAGAGGGGCACCATTCCAGAGCCTTTCCTCTATAGCCTCGTCCTCCAGTGCCTCGTCCCCGCAAGCCCAATCCGGGACGTGGAATCCGTTTGGAGGGAGATTGGATCAGGATCCTCCAATCGATGTATGGATGTTTCGGATTTCGTCGTCTACCTCTGCCGCCGCGGCGAAGACGCTGCCGAGATCGAGCGAGTCTACCACCGAGTTTCGTCGAGCCGGTGGGATTTGAGACGGGAGGGATACGTTGCTCTGATCGGTGCAATGTGCGAGGGAAATAATCCCAATCCTGGTTTGGCGAGGAACGTTTTGAGGGATATGGAGGAGAAAGGATTCGAAGCCGATGAGTTGACTTACTTTGCTTTGTTCCAGAGCTTCTGCCGGACTGGAAAAGTATCGGAAGCTGATTCGGTCTTATGGAGTTTGGTAGATCGGTGGAATCATGAATCGGATATGTCGGTCTACGGGAATTTCTTTTACGGTCTGTGTAAATCGGGCCGATTTAGGGAGGCACGTAAACTGTTCGATAAATTGGCGAAGAAAGATGGAAGACTTGAAGTGAATCCTTCTCCACGTGTGAAACCGGGGAGGAGGGTCATCTTCCAATTAAGTCCTTCAAATAAGGTTACCAAAGTGATGGCATTCGAGGCCTATGTCCGGTCGCTTTGTAGTGCCGGGAGGGTGGAGGATGCTGAGAGGATGTTAAAAGAGGCAACGAGGAAGAGCGTGGTGCCGGAGATTTGTGTGTACAGGTCATTTGTAGAGGCTTTGTTCCGAGCAGGTAGAGTCGATGATGCTATCGGGTTTTTCAAAGCTGAAAAGAGAAAAACAAATGTAGAGGTTGGAGTAGTCATGGCAGCGGCTGTGATAGAGGGTCTTTGCAAAATGGGTAGAGCGGATGAAGGCTGTCAGCTTCTTTGTGAGATATTGGATGAGGGGTTCGTTCCAACTGCTAATGTTTTGAACTGGATACTAGAAAGTTACTTGGAAGAAGGAAGGTTTGGGGAAGCAGCCGGTTTGTTTGATAGAATGAGAGACGGGAGCTATGGTGGCGGTGCGAAGCATGATGCCTCAACATATACTGTGATGATCCATGGGTTTCTGAGGAAGGGGGATGGCATGACAGCAATTTCACTTCTTGGAGATATGGGTAGGGAGAAAATGCCTGTGAACTTTAGCTTATGCAGTGCTGTTGCTCCAAGTTTCCATGCGCAAGGAAAACTTGAGGAGTTGGACAACTATTTGAACAAAATGATCGAAAATGGCATCTTGGTTTCATTTGCCGCATGGGAATCGTTGTTCGAGTCTATGACAATCAGAAACAAGGAGGATGTTTTACAAGAATTATGAGATATGAAGTTCATTATCCTCTGTTCCGGGAATGGACAGTGGAGTGGAAATGAAAAGATGAAGGGAGTGATAAGTAACCAGTTTTTGATTATACAAGAAATTCAGATAACCGAGTATGAATTGGGCATCATTTGAATCTGTAAGTTACGGACTGCTGCTTCTCATCTTTTTTTCAGGAAAATCGCTGCTTCATATCTCATTGAAAATTGTAAGTTATGGACCCGTGCCCGCTCTCTGATTTTTTTTTTTTTCTTCCTCTCTCCTTCATTTGTCCAAAATGCGTTTGATTGCTTTGTATTTTCGGTAGGGGGATTAAAGATGATTACTGTAGTTGAAGTACCAACCTGAAAACCCAAATAGCTTTGTGAATTGCTATTTATGAAATGAGCAATACATCCAAGGCTTCAAATCATAGCCTTCTGGGCATCGGACATCTGAAACATATCGTGGATGGTGTGAGATATGAACATTTATCTGGCATGGTCAGTTTCTATCGTGTCTCTTTTTGAAAAAAATTATATTAGAAATGATATTTGAATCGCTTATAATGTCCATCACTCTAATTGCTTTATATACAAGTTAAAAGTTTTTTTACTTTAGGGATCAGATATAATAATAAAATTTTATGATTATGAAAAAGGTACTAAAGAATAAAATCATGATCACGAAAAAGATAACATAAATCTAATATAGTATAATACAAAAACACAACCTCATAATTCAGGTTGTGAATATCGCAACTGGATTCATGATCTTTGAAGATTAATATAAAATATACATCAAAACTATGTATATAATATATGATAGCTGTGATATTCAAGATTTTATAATGGATTAATATACTAAGATTTTATCAAGATTCTACGTGCAATAGATAATAGTTTTAATATCCAAGATTTTTATAATAGATAAGATACTGACAATTATAATACTTTTATTTTGGTTTTGCTGGCCCAATTTGCGTAATATTCTTATTCTTGTGGCAAATAATAGATTATTTCAACAGAAAAAGAAATGGGGACCCATTGGCATTAGTGGAGCGAGATTAGTGTGGATGATCCAGGTTAGTAACATTGACACGGTGTGAAGTGACCCTGTTCTCACTCCATGGTCTTGTCCATGGTTCTGACATGGTCCAGGGTAGCTAGGCTGACAATTTGTACCTTACCGTTATACACCTTGTTTTAAGTTCTGGTCCGTGGTTCTGACTGCAACTTGATGACTATCTTTCCTGCCCTATTATACTGTTTCTCAAAGGAGAAGAAATGCAATGCTGTCAACTTCCCGGGCAAGTTTATGCACATTAGTAAATTTTTGAGGACCCTGGCTCCAGTATGCCCTCGGCAAAATACAGGTCCTCAAACGCTTTATCAATGGGATTCAACTTGGAGACAGCGAGGACTGTAGGAAATGATGGATCATTGGATCGGATCTTCCGTTACTCGGTGTCCGGATGCTGCTACTTCTTGCCTCACGGCAACGTGACTTTCCACAGCATTATCTAGTATCTTTCCTGTTGGGCTGGCGCCTCGACGCTGCAGCCCACCCGCGGCCAGCCCGAGCCCAGGAGGTAGCACGACTTTGCCCATTTTTTTCTCACGAGGTCCACAACGAGCGATGCGCGTTTTACAGTGCAGAAATCACAGTGAACACGTGTTGATTCTGCGATCAGATGGCAGTGCATGTCTCCCACGTGGATCCAAAGGCTATGGCTTAATCCGAGTCCGATCATGCTTGATTGCATGATGGCATCGATCGGATGGCCAGAAGATAGTTTTGGTTCAAACTCGAATTGGGAAGGCTTTAAGATTTCGATTTAGATGTGGTTTGGATCGTTGGACTGCTAGTAAGTTGCTCTTTGCACCAGAGACTATGAAAATAGGAGTAGAAGATCAAAGGCTATGTATAAGAATCTAGAGAGCGATAAAGAATCTCTAGAAAGTTTGTAGAGATTGAGAGTTGAGAGTTTTTATGAAAAATTTAGAATTTTTTGCTGAGAAAATTGTACCAAATTAAGAGTAAAAATTTCAATCTTGTATATTTTATTTTTTTTACAGTAAAAACTTGCATATCCAAATAATTGTGCTTTTTTTTTATTTTTTTCTTTCTCTTACAATATCGGCATTAACAATCGTGATCTTGGAAACGAGGACCCTATTATGTACGAGGGATTTCCCGACAAGAATAGTATCAGTGCAGTTGATATCATAATAATTGGTATTAGAGTTTCAGGTTGTTCATGTTGATCAAGATCGAAGATGGAGAAGATAATCACAATCAAGGCAAAGATCAACCAGTTCAACGGGAAAAGTAATTTTTTCTTTTGACAAGCAATGGTGTAAAACATATTGATTCAGTAAGGGTTGATCAATATATCATATACGAGGAGAGGTCAGTCATCATAGAGGACAAGACCTGCAGACGGCTTCAGATGCAGGTGATGAGCACCATCCGCTTGTATTTAGCAGATAAGGTGGTGATCTATGTACTGAATGAGATTTTTCTGATGGTGTTATGGATGAAGCTTGAGGAGCTATACATGGAAAAGTTCATCAATATGTCCCTTCTTTGAAGGCAGTTCTATCAACTGCGGATGATCAAATAGCAAAGCGTGTAGGAATACCTGAGCAATTTTCAGAGGATCCTCGCTGGTCTTCTCAGTATAGAAGAGAAAGTGGAAGAAAAGATCAGGACATTGGTCTTGTTATAGATGATCAAATAGCAGAGCGTGTAGGAATACCTGAGCAATTTTCAGAAGATCCTCGCCGGTCTTCTCAGTATAAAAGAGAAGGTGGAAGAAAAGATCAGGACATTGGTCTTGCTACAGATGATCAAATAGCAGAGCGTGTAGGAATACCTGAGCAATTTTCAGAGAATCCTCGCCGGTCTTCTCAGTATAGAAGAGAAGGTGGAAGAAAAGATCAAGACATTGGTCTTACTACTGCACTTCTTTGAGTTCTTGGTGACTATATTTTTAAGTGGGAAAGAGCATCATCAAGATGGAGAATATAACCTCAGCATTACTCCAGAATGAGGTTATCAGGTAAGAGAATCAAGCTTCGAGTTTTGGTGGAAACTCGGTATTGGCGATTTCTAGAGGAGCACGCGGCAAAAAGCGAAGTGACAGAGGATCACGAGGTGGATGGTTCAAGTCGAAGGATGTAAGCAGGATTAAGTACTATCGATGTGACCAGTATAGATATTATATCAGAGATTACCCGTAGCTCAAAGATCAAACAAGGGCTACAGCAGTGGTGGCCAATGGTACGATGGTGATAGATACTACAGTGATACATTTATAATATTCAATAAGGTATCTCATTTTTTTCAGTGAATTCTAGATTCTGCATGTTTATATCATATTTATTGCAGAGATGAGCTTTTTGACTTTCTAAAGAGTAGAGAGGGTTTTATCCACTTGCCAGATGGATTGAGATGCATGATTAAGGGTATTGGGACAGTTAGCTTGAAGGTACATGATGGGATAATAAAGAAATTAAACAAGGTTTGATACATATCCAATTTTTATCGAAATCTGATTTTCTTAAGCAAACTAGATTTAAATTTTTATATGTAGAGAGTCGGTAATGGAATCTTGAAGGTTGTCTATGACAGTGGGATCGTTTTGCAAAGAAAGGAGCGTGAAAGTTACTATCTTTAATTAGGAAATCTAGTGCGATGTGGAATCTTCGGTACAGATAAGAGCTCAATACGAGGTAGAGCTTTGATAGTAGGTGGATTGGGCACAAAATGAAAGACACGGAAGGATGACAGGCGATGTCACAATGTGAGTTCTTATTAACGCATGAGGCTTTTCCAAGTAGATCTCAAATCAAGATAAGTATAATACGTGACAAAGATAGGATCAAGTGGCTTGGCTCGACTTCTATGTTTGTCTATCCATGATCAGCAAGTGTTTGTCCTAAAACATGGGGCGAGATCCTTCAAGAGCTCCCAAAATCAGGTGGAGGCCGAGAGTTGAGTCGAGATAGAGGTTGTTAGGTTGGTGCCTCGATGCCGCAGCCTACCCTTTTCATGCATGTATTACGGGGCACACGGCCAGTCCGAGCCTAAGCGATAGCATGCCTTGTTTCATTTTTTCTCACAGAGTGTTGCATGAACCAGCGGTGGATAGCATAGTTGACGAGGTCCACGATGAGGGGTGCGCAGTCTATGGTGCAGAAATTGTGGTGTAATGCATTGGTTTCACGATCAAACGGCATCACATCTCCCGTGAGGATCTAACGGCTACGGCTTGATCTGACTATGATCAGGCTTGATGTGTGCAATCTGAGACACGATGGATACTGATTGGACCGCTAGGAGATGTTTTTAGTTCAAACTCAAATTAGGAAGGGTATAGCACATCAATTTGGATACGATTTGGACTGTTAAACTTCTGGGAAGATGCTCTTTGCACCAGAAGATATACAAATGAAGGCAAAGGGCCGGAGACCATGTGAGAATCTAGAGGGTGGTGAAGGGTCTCCCTCTCTCGTTTCCATCTCCGGCTCCGATCCGCCTCCCCCAGCCTTGACGTGACCTCGCGGCCCCCCTCTCGGCTCCGATCCGACTCCCCCAGTGGCGAATGAAGCTGGAGAAGTTACCGTGCTTGAAGTATTTGGGGAGGAGCGATGTAGAGAACTTATGGGGATCCCTAATGACGAAGCTGTTGCGATCACGATTCCACAACACGACCCCTCCATCGGCCGGGGTGCTCGTCGCCGCCACCGCCGTCGCCGCCGCCTCCTCCTCCTCCTCCTCCTCCTTCACCACCACCACCTCCTCGCTGCCACCTTCCATGCCCTCCTCCAACAAAAACCCTGCACGTGTATGAATCTAAAGGGGCTCCGATTCCATCTCGGATTTTTTTTTAACTTCCCCAACGTTTTGGGGTTTAGGGTTTTAGAAATCTAATGGATCCGGAGTTAGTCGGGCTCAAAGCCGATCGAGATCGGAAGCCGAATGAATTAGCATAACATAAAGACGGGGAGATCGGGAAGAGAGCTGGGAGAGGCAGAGCGCAGTGGCCGGTGGTAGGTGGGTTTGCTAATTGCTAATTTGCTTCGGCAGTACTATGGATTTTTTTTTTTTTTTGTTGTTGGGGTTGCAATCGGGCCAGCCCGATTGGGTTCGGGCCTGGCTCGGGCTAGGCTTAGGTCGGGCTCGAGCTTGAGATTTTTATAAATTTTCGGGCCTAAGCCCGGCCCGAAGCCTAAAATTTTTTTTGGGCTGGGCTCGGGTAGGGGTGTTGCCCGATCCAACCCGGCCCACTTCCACCCCTGGTGCTATATGAGCGGGCCTCCTGAGGATCTCTGATAGAGCCAAGCCTATCATGTTGGGCAAGAAATCCTTGCACGATCCTTGTGATTTTTGTTTATCACTTATCGATGGACTTAAATCATGTTTGACTAAGTTTTGAAAGGTAAAAATTAAAACTACTCATTCGAAAGTAAATCTATCTTAAAATTTTCATAAAAAATATTTTCAAATTTATATCAAAAATTATTTTAATTTTATTAAATATATTTTAAAAATATAATCGTCGAATAGTAAATAATTTTTTTATAAGAGTTTACTTTTTTTAGTGGTTCTACTTTTTTTTTCAAGAAATCCGCTTCCACAACTTTCAAAAAGCTCTGCTCTAAAAATCTTAGTAAAATAAGATCTTAATCATCATCCAATTCGGACCATATTAATCCTCCGTTGTATATACTTTTGTATCAAAGCATCCCCTCTTTGTACAACTTACCTCATTTTATATAATATATATTCTGTGGAGAAAGTGACTCACCAACCCCGTTTCTCTAGAAAAAAGAAAAAAAAAAATCAGGTCCTTATCATGAAACGCACATGCATGTCAGAGTTTCTCAGAAGTTCATTAATCTAATCAACACCACCTTAATCTTATCCAAGGCAGCAGCTCGGTTAAGAAATTTTCTTTTAGGAAACCCCTTACTCTATCGAACGCCACAGATGGCATGGAGTAGAAGAGAACCGAACCTGGTTCATTGTCAACCAGAAAACCCAATGCAGATGTTAAGGCACGACCATATATAGGGCAGAGATCATGAGGAATGCAGGCGTCCCATCTGAAAGCAGCTCATATAAGGCATCGTTATCAGTCCAGATCACATGAAACAATGGATCCAACTCAAATGGGCACCCTGGCACTTACTGCTCTCGCCCCTCTTTTAACGGATTTTTGCCATCATTGATGTGAACCTAGCATTAAAAGTAGGGGTAAGACTTTCCAACAGGTCACGCTGCACGATGCTAGCCACGCATTTCACAAGCCATTCAAAAAACCGCGCACAACCACTAGTTCGATAAAATCTACCAGTAATTTATTACAAGAATCCAAATGGCGTTTATAAGCCGACATACCAACTCGACGAGAGATAATGACATGACATGGGCAAGGTTAAACCTCTCCAAGCGCCAAACTAAATTATCTCGAGATAAGAAACAACAACTACAGCAGAAATTTCAAAGCATTCAGCATCCATTGCGACGGGGTGAGAGAGGATTTTAGTTCTGCGACTTCTTGGATATTATGCCTTCCTTGAGCTCTTGGCTCTGCGTGGCAGACGGAGGCAAAGGATGTGCAATCTCTGATGATGTCTGACCCGGGTTGGACGCGGTCTTTTTCTCGCCAATTTCCATGGGAGGAGGGGCTTCAAAGCTGGAGAAATTTTCCGGGAAGTGGAAGACACCCTGTGATGGCTTCCTCTGGTGACGATTAGGCCTCTCAGACATCCTTTCAGAATAAAGCTTCTAGAGGGAATGGATTATGGATGGATGGAAGAGATCAAGGCCAGGGGTGGGGGTGAGGGAGAGCCACCGAGCAGTTTTATAGGGACATTGACCAGGCCTCTCTCAGGGAAAAAAAGTAAAGATAACATGGTGGTGGGGCCTTGCGTGTCAGGATTTTCCACTCTGGTGCCTTGGCTAATTGTGACCGAATGTACCGAATTGCCCGTTAGGAAATTAACAGATTAGTTGGTGGCTTTGGTGCAAATTAATTATGGTCCACGAGCGCCCGCGCTGATGATTGGGTGCGGTGCTGGATGGTGTCCATCATTTAATGGACGGTCACGCTTGAGAACATCTCGTGTGCGTTGTTTGATGTGCATTCATTCTGTGATGACGGTCGTTCACGGACGCACCACATTCACGAGATTCGCGCTTATGGTCCACTCTGAGCAATGGCTAAAACTTGGTAAAATAAATTACGTGACAAGTAGATGCAAGTTAATTCTTGCACTTCCCATAAATAGGGACTTAGCATGTTGAGCAGGATTCGATTTGATTATACAATAACCTAAGATTTCAACCGAAAAAGATCAAGGAGCTGGTCACAAGATATTATTATTTTTTTGATCTTGTATAAATAAACAAGATCTTTTCGGCACATAATTAATATAGAATTAATATATATTTATACACAGGTCCTTACAAACTTTTTTATTTAAGCTTTAAAATTCTTGTCAAATTAAGTGCATAAATCTATTCGAATTTAATCACAAATAATCATGATCAATCCATTATCAACTTTAATAAATTTGTGTTGCAATATTTCTTGATCTACGTATGCCTCAGATTGGCTCCGCCAAATCCATCATACCCCAACCTATCACTTGGATTGGTCATATTACATGTTGCATTCCAATTCACAGCAAAGGGGCCAACTCTTGCAACATGAGGACTAGATCTTGCATATTTTTTATAAAGATAATAGGTTGGTTAGCTGAATTTCCAACATAATTGCATTCCCTTGATGGCTCATATCCTCCACAAATTAGTCTCTTTTAAAAATTTTTATTTTCTAAAAACTATCGAGGGAGAGAGAGAGAGAGAGAGAGTGCGTGCGTTTTTCTAGATACATGCTAGATATGCCTACCGTAATACAAATAATGTCACTAAATCATCTCCAGCACTCTTAAGGAGATATTATGGATCAATGAGAGATTGCTCTGGCATCTATCCAGGATATTTTGTTTTTTAATTCTCTTCGTTATCAAACTTGCATGGATAACCCATCTTATCAAAAATATAATAATTCATTTCATGATAATAAAATGAATAAAACTCTAAATTATGGCAGCAATACTCTCTTTTATTATAAAAAAAGAGAAAAAAATAGATTGTATCGATGGAGAGATTCCTAAGATTTCTTAAATAATGCAAGAGGGCCTACCTAGAAGCCACCTATAAGATTCCGATCACAAATATATCTTTAGCTGCATGGGGTAAATAGTCATGGACCGTCTGCCATACTCTATCCACAACAAACCAATGGCTTTTATGTTTCAAGGTATTCGTACCATTTTTTTAAAAATTATTTTCATACCATCTTTTTTTTTTTTTTAATTTCTCACATGATTTTTTATTATTTATATTCATGGCACGTAGAGCCATTCCAGTCTATCGACGTGGTCCACACCTTTTTTTTTTTTTTTTTTTAAAGACGGATGCTTCACTCAACAGTCCTGGAATGAATACATCCAAAAAAATCAGAAAAAATACAATTCCTGAAACTCACTGGCGAATCAGCCAACCCGGTCCACAGAGTCGATCTCGAATGAGCAGCAACATACGAGACCATCTAGTCCGCAGCCGAATTGGCCTCCCTGTATATGTATCTGACTACAACTGAGGAACACCCCCGTAACCAAAGCACGATATCCCAAATCAAGGGATGAGCAGAAGCAAGATTTGCCGCTCCCTTGATCCACGATATCACAGTTGCAGTCCCCCTCAATAATCAAATGCTCAGTCCTGAGATAGTGACAAGCATAGCGAACCCCAGCCCAAGCAGCCGTAAGCTCAGCCTGAATAACAGAAGACTCTACCAGATGACAACCCCCGCTGCAATGATATCCAGCCTCTGACTCCGAATCACAAAAGCCGCACCACCATCCGGTCCTCTAACATTCCCATCAAAATTAACCTTGACATATGACAGAGGGGGGCTCCCAGAAAATAAAAACCCTCCGGGGCGCTCTAGGAGCAATGCCGGAACCCCAGGTCTCCGTAGATGTCAATGTCACATAATATAACTCCATATGAGCCCAAGCTTGCTCAATCAGCACTGTGCTAGATAGCCTAGACGGGCCAAAGACAATGGCATTCCGAGAAAGCCAGATGTGGTAAGCCATATAAGCAGGAAGGCTAGAACTAAAAGGGAGACAGGAAGATCTGAGCACAGCCAAAAATGCATCCACCACGTCCCTAGACTGAGGACTCGTGAAATCCATCCCTGCAGACAATGAAATACTCCGAGCCCTAGGACAAGTGAATAACACATGCTCCATAGTCTCATCATAAGCCTCACAAGCCGGGCAGAAGATAGGAAGATCCATACCTCTAGCCTGAAGGAGTATCCTGGTCGGAAGACGATGCCAGGCAACTTTCCACAAGAAGAGGACCACTCTGGGGTGAACATGAAGCGACCAGATCCACCAAATCTGAGAACTCCGCTAAGAGTCCTCCCGAAACATACGGTAAAGATCAAACATAGGGGCTCTACTCAGCACCGAAGACCTCCAAACCCGAATGTCCGTGCAGGGATGAGTTGGCCGAATAATAGACAGAACCCTCTCACCTAAGATAATCCCAAAGGTTCGAACAACCAGAGCATAACTCCAGTGGGAACCATCAGGGGACATAAGATCAGTAACCAACCTGATATCCGGACCATCCATCGCAATGAAAGTAGGCCAGCGGGCCAAAGGTAACTCCGAGATCCACGGGTCATCTATAAAGCTAATCAACGAACCATCCCCAATAATCCATCTCAGGTGCGGAGCAATCGCAGGAGCAATCCGCGACATCTCCCTCGAAATGATAGAACCCCGCCAAGGCACAAAACCCTCCGCATCCAACACCGTGGTCAGGGAACCATAGCAAAATCTCATCATAGCAGTCCACATAGTCTCCGGTCCCAACAAAAACCTAGAAACATGTCTCCTAATGCAGGCTTCCCTCACAGCACCTAAGGAATGGATACCCAAACCCCCCTCCCTCACAGGTTGGCAGACCACACTCCATCCTAACAGGTGAACTCCACGCCGAGAAGCCGAAGAAGACCAAAGAAAAGAGCAGATATTTTGCTCCACCTTTGAAGTGATAGACTTGGGAACAATAACATTAGAGAGCAAGAATACCGTGAGGGAGGTGAGAACATACCTAATCAAGGTCAAGCGACCCATAGATGAGAGAAGTCGACTCTGCCAGCCCTCCACCCTCTCCCGAACCGCAGAGACCATCCTCCAGCAGTCCGCACTCCATAGCCTCCCCCCTAGATAGGAACTCCCAAATACCGAAGACACCCCTCCGAACAGCAATCCCCAAAATCTCCTGAATGAAACGCCGCAGCCTGATAGGAGTTTTCGGACTGAACCAAATCTTAGATTTAAGCAAATTTACGCTCTATCCCGAGTATATACAATAAAGCTCCATGACAGACCTAAAGCTCGCCGCCGATGCCAAAGAGGCCTGATCCAATAAGAGACAATCATCTGCGAAAAGCAAATGCGAGATCGGGGGAGCACCAGGAGCGGGGCAGTACGGTTGAATCGCCGACTCCCACACCGCCACCCGTAAAGCTCGCGAGAGAGCATCATCACATAAAATAAACAAGAAAAAAGAGAAAGGGCAACCTTGGCGAAAACCAACTGTAGAATGGAAAAAGTTCGTGGGGGTCCCGTTGACAAGAATAGCATAAGAGAGATCAGTAATGCATGTCATAATACGATCAATCCACAGACGATGAAAGCCAAAATCATCCAAAGCATGCTCTAGAAAGCTCCAACGCATCCGATCGTAGGCCCTTTCCATGTCTAATTTGATAACCATCAAAGCTCTCATAGCAGGAGCTTTTCTCAGATCATGCATAAATTTCTGTGCAATAAGAATATTATCTGAAATACACTTTCTCCCAACAAAAATTTCTTGCTCAGGAGAAATAAGACCAGGAAGGATAGGCTTCATTCTGTTAGCCAAGCATTTGGTACATAACTTGTAAAGAGTGTTGCATAAATTGATGAACCTAAAATAACCTGGCTCAAAAGTATCAAGATATTTTGATACTAACATAATGAAGACCCACTTTCAGGCATATGATCAAAAGTAAAAAATTTTTGCACAGCAACCATCACCTCCTTCTTTATATTCTCTCACTTTAAACTTGGGCCTTCTTGTTTTAATTTTAAGCAACGGGTTGAAAAAAAAAAAAGCAATGCGTCAGGGATACCTTGGGCAACCGCGCAAGGGTCGGATTGGTCGCAATGAATCTAAGGGCACTTCTGACCAACTGCTGCAAACAAACCAGAAAAAAAATAAAAATGAAAAGAAACGCTTGTCTCCTTCGATGCATGCAGGACAGAGACGTGGAAATATGTTACTCGTGGAAAGTTTGATCCACGTGGGAGCTTTAAAGCGGGCATGGGTCGCGCGGGGAATTGGTTCCCCATCCGGCTCTCTTTGTTTGGTGGGGCCCCTTGGTCTTCACCAACTTCGAAATCTCATGTTCTTCAGAGCGCCCCGGAGCTTATTGCACGGTATCGATCTTGAAATCGGCATGAACGAGAGATTTGAAAATTTTTTAATTCTCGATCGGTGTCTCAGTAATGTCATGATATACTTATCATTAAATAATAAAAGATTTTATAAATCTGAAAGTTCCGTATCGAATATTATTTAACAAGATAAAAATATATAGAATAGTTATATCAAAATTTATCTCTTCTTTTTTTTTTTTTTCTTACTAAAAAAAAAAATTCAACATGTCGTTCTCTTTTATGGCCGGTGCCTATCTCTGTTTAAAATCGATGGAGCTTGCTTCATTATGATAATTTTTAGCTGAATTTTATCAATTTACATTATTTTCATGCTCTTGGACGGATTATATGTGGATCATCCATCTTTTTAATTTTCTTGGACAAACTGGAAACTAGAGTTTCTCAATCAGTGATTGCTAACCACGCGGCTAGGGTTGTAGGTAGGTTGGACAGTGTGGCCCATGAGTTGTGAAACACCAAGTTTGTACTAAATTGGATTTTAGACGGGTCTCAATCCATCATAGATCTAAGGCCTCGATCAACCATGGATTCTTTTCTCACGATGAGTTTTATCACAGCTGGTCATGACTCAAATTGCAAAGCAAATCCTAAAGATTGAGTCTTACAGCATTATTTGGGCTCCAATACAGTTCCATACTACTTCGTGGTTGACTCTATAATTTAGCAAACTAGACATCCATGTAACTCATTTTGAATCAAATCTTGTTATGTTACTCGTAGCCTAATTACAATCCTTATAGATATTGACAACGTTAAACCCAACTAACCATTGGCAAACATACCAAAATCGAATGAGATGGGAGTGGTAGTCAATTGCGGTCAAGGGGCAAATGGAACCAAGCTGCACTACCTATGGCAGCAATAAAGAACTTGACAAAAAATCCATTTTTAGTTTCTCATTGTTACTTTTTGCTTGATTCCTATATATATTTAATACACCGTAGGTTAGTTGCCATGCATGATGGAGAGACTTAATTGCACGACTACGATGACAATAGAGTTGCTAGTCCAGCCGGCAAACTTGCGTTTGACCCAAACCTACCTGGGTTCAATCCCAATTCGTCAACGAATGAAAATTACGGATCTAGTACAAGTTTGAGTTTTCTGGGCCTAACTTGATTTGGTCTCGACTGATTAACCATTTTATCAAAATCATTTTCGTTTTCAAGCTATCCCACCTCATGAACCCTCTTGATTTTTGTGACGGTAACTTTTTTTGCCTTGGTAAGCTGTTGGAAGAGCCACGCCACCGTATCCCAATAAAAAGGGTAGGGCTTCATTTGTCTTACCTCTCTTTGATTGAAGGTCTTGATTGTAGGATTTTGCATGGTGCTTCCAAGTCTTGAAAAGACTTGGAAGATCATGACAAGGATGCTGGAGGCGATCCCTAAAGCAGGCATGTCCAAAGCTATTCTAGAGGTGTTCTAGGAGGGCATCATGTTGGGTCATCCAGGGTTGAAAGCTTTCTCACATTAATTTATTGGAAAGAATTTTTTGAGAGATTGTAACATAACCCAATTGGGTTATGTGGTTGGGTCCAGGTTTGTTAAGTTGGTTAGGAGGTTAGCCACTTGGTTGGTTAGTTGGTTGATTGTAACCAATTAAGAATCCCAACCATGTGAGGTGTCCTAATCAGTTTGTTATTGGCTCAAGACAAGTCCTAACCGTCCATGTGATTGAGTCCTAATAGATTCAAAAAGTTGTTAGCCCAAGATGAGTGCAAGATGGTTGACGCCCAACTTGAGAAGGATATTACCGCCACTCGACGTGCGTGAATTTGGAGGGCATCCAAGAGGGGCCGACCCCTTTGGGGTCTCTCGATTTGCAAAGAGGCCAACCAAGGCTTGGAGCGTGAAGACACCTCACGGTCATGAGAAGACCGTGTGTCACGCCCCGAATCCAGTACCTGGATCAGCTACGCGACCGGCCGCACAATCCTAAATATCATCCTAGAGATCATGCCAAACCTAACCTTCAATTTAATATCCAAACAGTGGTAAAAAACAAATCTCTTCAATTATTTATTATTTCTAGAGTTTTCTATAAAGGTTAATAGATAAATAAAACACAAATAAAATATAATATCAGGATTTAACACCTAAATCCTAGCTTCACTAACTGGTCCCAAAGTCCAATTGATTTTCGATATCTATAACAAAAAAACAGAAAAACAGGAGATGAGCTAAACAGGCTCAGTAAGTTATCATCACCTCCAATATACATATACAAATATATCAATAACAACAAGTAACATATACAACTCATACAAACAAGGTATCCATCTCAAAATAATATACCAGCAATACTATGCAAATATGTACACTTAAATGCAACCGACACAGACATAACACGACTATTGATGGCCAACCATTTACTTTACTCTCCTAGTCCCTCTGACTATGGCCACGATCGGCCCGTGGCTCACCCCAAAAGAGACTAGATCCTGTCTCATATACTGCTTAACAGTCATGTGCCAGCGATCGCTCCACTGGAGGTCCAAAAGAAAAACTAACTTTGAGTATCACACGAGAAAACATGCATCCTCTGCATGTGCCTGCCATGCTGGCTAAAATAAGGCAATTAGCTCCTGTCTCACATACCGCTTAACGGTCATGTGCCAGCGATTGCCCTTCTAGAGGCCCAAAAGGAGACTAGGTCCTCGTGTAATCATAGTCAGACTAGAGAGCACCCACACCGACACAATGCACCCACACCAATATAATGCACCCACACCAACACAATGCATCCACACCAATGCAATCAATTACATATATATTACATATATTTAATAATTCATAAATATATGACATATTGGTATATAATATCAGAGATCAAGATAACTTACCGAAGAGTATCCACCAACTAAGTACAGTTCAACATTAAATCGGGTCTTCCAAGGTCAACAATGATCTTGAATCACAAATTAAAAAATAAAAAAAATAAAAACTAAATTTTCTGGGACATCCTCGTCCAACAGATCTTTCCTCTTTTCTCCCTCATTCCTTTTATTTATTTATTTATTTATTTATTATTATATATTATTTTATTATTATTTTTCAAACTGTACCTTTACTGGGCCGGCCCATCCCGGAAATAGGTCCGGCCCAACCACGACAACAGAGCTCGGCCCAACACAGAACCCGGCCCAACCCCTGTTAACAGAGTCGACCCTTCTCTGTTAACAGGGCCGAACAAACCTCATCCTAGGAAAGCGGAACGATGACGATCCTCACGATAGACCGCCCGGGAAGGATCATCGGAAGGGAAAGAAAGGGCTGGCAGTGATCTTAGCGACCGTCAGACCGCCCACCATGAATCCCAAAATGCACGAATCACCCCCCCCCCCGATCATCGATCACGTGCTTGAAGAGAAGAAGACTTACCGGTGATAATCGGTGGCAGAAATAGCCGCACTGGAGGAAGACGACTCCGAAAAGGTCGAGGCACATGGTGGATCGCCGGAGAGAGGGTAACATCAGTTTTTGATGGGAGATAGGCTTCGAAATGAATTGAATCACGTAAAGAAATCTTCTTTTATAGGAAGGAATCCTTCTTTCCCACGCCGTCGACCTCGTCTCCACCTCCTCCACCGAGAAATCCGGCCGATCGGTGCCAGGCTTCATTCGAACTGAAGTCGGCAACCCGGTTGCCGATTTCAGTCCGAACGCGCATGGGCCAGGCCTTTTCTTGGGATGGGCCTCATATTCTCCCCTCCTAAAAAAAAATTTGGCCTCGAAATCTAAAAATCTAAATCTTCTAAAACTAAAAGATGCATAATCCAAAACTCATATGATCCAATATTCACAAGTACCATTCTATCCAAATTCAATAATTCCAATAATAACCTCCATTCTTTCATTACAATATACTTTAAATTACTCATAATATCTTTAGTCCACCACACTTATGCTGCACACTCTGATTATCAAATCCTCTAACTCCATTAGATTAATTTCTGACAAGGATATCCCTCTTAGACTAGACCCATATAAGTCTTTCAATATTCATTTCTTTGCTAAATGAAACATCAATGTAAAGTAATTTAAATCTTCTCATAGATCTTAAATTTATCTTGGAGTTTAACATATCCATTAAGCTCCATAAATATATGGAAGATCAAATAATCCAATCCAAAATTGCTAACATAAACCATCAAAGATTTTACCAAGATAAGCATACCATATCAATAAAATATCATTAAACTTCTTCATAACCTTCATCCCAAACATCTTCTTGCAACAATGCCATAATTAATAATCCAGTAATTAACAACAAAATTTGCAAGCTATCATGATCTTCATCCATATGAGGTTTAAGATTTTAACATCATTCAATTAACAATTGAATATACATATTCAGCATAACATAACATACTTTGCTCCCAGGTCAACACTTTTGAAACTTGATTAAATTCATTTATCGATGATAAAGATACATTTTATTCAACTCTTCAATATCCATAATATGCTTACTTATCATGATCAAATAGTATAACTCATTCAGCCTTTTACATTCATCCAAGATCAATCTCTACAAAAATTATATTCCAGATCTTATGCACAGTACCTAGGAATTAGAAATCTAACTTTGAATTCATTCCAATTGATCATAACATTAAGTTCAAATATCACAATCCATAGTGATCACAATCTAAATTTTAATATCACTCAATCATATCCTAACTACTTATGTTGGTCTCAAGTGATCATAACCCAACCTTCGATATCATTCAGTCATGCCTTAATAACCATTATATTAATTTCTAATCACTTGTATCATAATCTACAATTATATCAAAATTAGATTCCTAAAATGAATCAATCCATGACGTAATTCAAAATATACCTCAATATATCTATTATTTAGTCTCAATGATATCCTTTCAAAAATTAAGCTAGGAGAATTTAATCATTTTATTCGTGCAAGCCTTCTACACTTAACAAAATCCTCGGAACTATAACATACATCTATCAAAGGAAATTAAATAAATTCTCAATATCGATAACTATTCCGAAATATTCAATCAAAACCCTAATTCTACCCCTCTTACTAACTAGGTCATTTTGATCTTAAACCTTTGCTCTGATACCACTCTGTCACGCCTCAAATCCAGTACTTGGATCGGCTACGCGACCAGCCGCACAATCCTAGGTATCATCCTAGAGATCATGCCAGGCATAACCTTCAATTTAATATCCAAACAATGGTAAAGAACAAATCTCATCAATTATTTATTATTTCTAGGGTTTTCCATAAAGGTTAATAGATAAATAAAACATAAATAAAATATAATCTCAGGATTTAACACCTAAATCCTAGCTCCTTACTGACTGGTCCCAAAGTCCAATTGATCTTCGATATCTGTAACAAAAATATAGAAAAACAGGGGATGAGCTAAACATGCTCAGTAAGTTATCCTCACCTCCAATATATATATACAAATATGTCAATAACAACCAGTAACATATACAACTCATACAAACAAGGTATCCATCTCAAAATAATATACCAGCAACACTATGTAAATGTGTACATTTAAATGCAACCGACATAGACATGACACGATTATGGATGGCCAACCATTTACTTTACTCTCCTAGTCCCTCTGACTATGGCCACGATTGGCCTGTGGCTCGTCCCGAAAGCGACTAGATCTTGTCTCACATACCGCTCAACGGTCATATGCCAGCGATCGCCCCACTGAAGGCCCAAAAGGAAACTAGCTCTGAGTATCACACGAGAAAACATGCATCCTTTACGTGTGCCTGCCATGCATGGCTAAAATAAGGCAACTAGCTCCTATCTCACATACCACTCAATGGTCATGTGCCAGCGATCGCCCCGCTGGAGGCCCAAAAAGAGACTAAGTCCTCGTGTAATCATAGTCGGACTATAATGCACCCACACCAACACAATGCACCCACACCAACACAATGCAACCACACCAACACAATGCATCCACACCAATGCAATCAAATACAGATATATTACATATATTTAATAATTCATAAATATATAACATATTGGCATACAATATCGGAGGTCAAGATAATTTACTGAAGGGTATCCACCAACCAAGTGTAGTTCAACACTAAACCGGGTCTTCCAAGGTCAACAACGATCCTGAATCACAAATTAAAAAAAATTAAATAGAAACTAAATTTCCCGGGACATCTCGTCCAACAGATCTTTCCTCTTTTCTCCCTCCTTCCTTTTATTTATTAATTATTATTATTATTATATATTATTTTATTATTATTTTTCAAACTGTACCTTTACTGGGCCGACCCATCCCGGAAACAGGCCTGGCCCAACCAGGACAACAGAGCTCGACCCAACCCCTATTAACAGAGTCGATCCTTCTCTCTTAACAAGGTCGGACAAACCTCACCCCAGGAAAGTGGAACGGCGGCGATCCTCATGATCAACCGCCCGGGAAGGATCATCGAAAGGGAAGGAAGGGGCCGGCAGTGATCTCAGTGACCGTCCGGCCGCCCACCATGAATCCCCCCCCCCCCCCGATCGTCGATCAACACTGCACACACCCGTGCTCGGAGAGGAGAAGACTTACCGGTGATGATTGGCGACGAAAATAGTTGCACCGGAGGAAGACGACTCCGGAAAGGTCAAGGCACGTGGTGGATCGCCGGAGATAGGGTAGCGTCTGTTTTCGATGGGAGATAGGTTTCGAAATGAATTGAATAATGTGGAGAGATCTTCTTTTATAGGAAGGAATCCCTCTCCCCCACGCCGTTGACCTCGTCTCCATCTCCTCCGTCGAGAAATCCGATCGATCGATGCTAGGCTTCATCCAAATTGAAGTCGGCAACCCGGTTGCCGATTTCAGTCGGAATGCGCATGGGCCAGGCCTTCTCTTGGGCTGGGCCTCACACCGTGAAGGGCTGATCTTGGAACGCCCCCTTTTGGGCGAGATCACGTGGAGGGACTTTCTGCGTGGGGGACTTGGCCGTGAGAGGATCTTGCATGAGGTAGTCCGTAGGTGGAGCTCTTTTCGGTGAGAGGAGGCACGGTCATGGCTTGGGCTTGCAGAAAGGCGCACGTGAGGGAGATACCACGTGAAGGGCTAGGTGTCGTGGGATGTTCCATGGGACTTTGGAGAGGAGAACCTGCGTTGCGGTATTGTCCGCAGGTGGGGCTTCTTCTCAGGTTTGTGAGAGGAGGCCCATGTCCCGGTTCTTGTTTTGTAACAATGTTCTTCTTCAAAGAAATACAATCTCTCTTTTTCACGTATATCTCTTCTCTATATCTCCTTTGTTACATGATATTAAATCCAAGAACAGGTTGTTGTTGGTTCTTGATCAAGAAGGTTGGTTTTTGATTTTTCTCTCACCGTTTCGGCTACGTAGACGCCGATCCGGATCTCTCACCAAGTAGGACCGGTGCCTAGAAATTCTCAACATTGATTTTCTCACCTGCAATGTTAGTTTTAGTTACAAACCATTCAACTTCAGATCCTTCTTTTTATTCCCCGTATTTATCAATGATAGTTAATGGCAAAAACCAAACATTCAAAAACAATCAAAGATAGAAAAAAAAAAAAAAAAAAAAAAAAAAAAAATCTGCGCATCATGCGTGAAAGCAACAATAGAGTTCCTTTATGGTGTTATCAATGACAAGGTCACCGATGCACCAGGAAACTTCATGCCTTAAAGCTCCTTGCTCCATCCATGATCCACCTGGTGTTTCTCCTCATAATTTCCTTAAAATGAGTTTTGATGCGTCTATGTCCTCCTTGACCATGTCAGCAGGCTGGTGTTAGCGTTACCCCGTCGGCCGGTCGACAACATCACTTGCGAAGCAACGGCCCACATAGCTCCTTCTTCCTCGACCCCATCCGAGATCCTGCATGACGATGAACTCGTACTGCCTTCGGAGCCGCTAATCTCCCAAGCAAAGTCGCGATTCCATGACGATGACGCCAACACCACGGGCTTCTGCCGGAGCTGGTGCCAGGGCGCAAAGAAGGCATTGCACTCGGTGAAATTAGCCACGCGCAAAGCCCTCCCTGCCATGAAGAGGGAAAAGAAATTCCTTGCTGAGAATTGTGAACGTAACATACCTGCGGCAATTGAAGAGACTTCGGAGGAAGACATTATCACTCAACCCCTCCCTGCCATTTTCAATACAGTCCTGCTTGATTCCGAGGAGGGTAGCCTTCAGCGTAGCAGCAAAAGCCTCATACTTCATTCCTTCGCCTGTGCAACTCTGGTTGACCGGGGAAATTAACGTGATGTTCGGCTTTTTTTGATGAAGAAGTGGAACGTACCGCTAGCTTTACTCAAATCCTGCTTACCATGGAGAAGGGAATTGAAATGAACCGGCTATCTAGTCCCTTCTAATTGAAATGTTGTCATCCTGGTGTGGTATGAAGCTTAGCAGTTATCTTGGGTTCTATCTTTCCCTTTGTTTATGCAATGCTAATTTACAATATTGTTTCGATTCTCTCTTCCTGGGAAACTTTGGCTTTTCCATCTAATTGCTGTTCTGGTTCAGCTTGAAGGGTTTCATTAATCCTTTTTGCGAATGATTGTCATGCTGTTAGTCTACAAGAATCTAAACTCCAGGAGATCGCACTCCGGCCATTTTTAGATCTTTAACGGTGGGCAAGATTAGCAGTTGGGTTGTTCTTGAATCCTTTATAGATCTACCGGAGGCATCCTACTGGGATAGAATGCTATAAGATTTGTTCTTCTGAGAAAGGAAATGGGCCAGTTTTCAATATTCAGTTCACTGGTTGGATAAACTTCTCAACGTCACCGCACATATTTATAAGGCCCCACGGATACCGAGCTGAAGGCCATCTTCTGGCATGAACTAAGGTAGATTATATCTATTTTCACCTTGGATAGTCGGGGGAGATTTTAACGCAACTAACAAATTGCATGAGAGGAAAGCCAAGAAAAAATATCTACAGCTTTTACTTCCATCCGTTCTTCTCACTTGATCGACCTGCCTTTGAAAGGTAGGCAATACACCTGGAGCAATTGTAGGGAGTCACCAATTCTAGCGAAATTGGATAGATTCTTGGTATCCACTAAATGAGATGATTTTTTTTCTCATGCCCTGCAAGTAGCTTTACCTAACCACCGCTTAGATCATGTCCCTATGTAGCTGATTATATCAATCGGTGGCCGGTAATGTTTAGAATAAAGAATCTATCCACTAGATGAGATGATTTTTTTTTTTAATCGAGTTATCATCGGTGGCCGGTAATGTTTAGAATAAAGAATCTATCCACTGGATGAGATGATTTTTTTTTTAATCGAGTTATCATAAAGATCTAAATCAAGTTACCGTAAGAAACCTTTCTCGAACCCGCGACTGATCGGTAGTGAAACAAAGCCTCTACCAACCGGATGGTGCTTCTATATCCAATTTAAAATGCCAAAACCCTTAACTAATATTCTATAGTCCATCGCTACTTTTTTTATTCAGCCGCTCCAATTTCAAAAGGTTCCTGAGAACGGAAGAAACATGGATAAAGGCAACCGAAAAACCCAGAAAAATCATTAAAAAATAAAAAAAATAGAGAAAAACACTGAAAAGTATAAAAAATTAAAAAAAAGTAAAGCCTTTTCTAAAAAAATTTATCTTTGCTTCTTTTTCTTTTAACGGGATTCTGATTCGCTCAAAGTTCTCATATTTGAAAATTTCGTCAATCAAAAGTTTGTGTTAAAATTTGAATGCCCATTCTTTTATACTTTTCTTTTTCATATTCATTAGTAAAAAGAGCTCAAATCTTATTAAATATTTAGGAATGTAGTTCGATCCCCAGGATATTTCGACCCTTCCCTCCCTTTTCTCATCTTCGATCCCACCATTTCAAGTTTTGATTTTTGAACAAAAGCTCTGCATACCAAATGCAGGATAAGCTTCCACTCTAACAATATGGAATGTGCTTCTTACATACTGAAAATCGTGGAAATGTCTCGTTGTATATTACCTCTTGCTTCAGCGAAGGCGACAGGTCCCGTTTGAGAACTCCATGGGTTTGTCCTTAAGAGCTACAGTTGTAGCTTTTTGCCACCAGGAAGACCAGTTTAGACCCCATCTCTAACTTCAATGCTAGTTCTTCATAATCGCCGCATATGTTTTTGTATCAGGGAGATGCGAGAACCAGTGTTTTGATCCAAAGTCGGCAGGTCCAGTCGATTTCAGCCCAAGTTGCAGAAGAAATAAAAGGAGCGGAGAGGTGAAGACGGAACAGGGGAATCCGAGCTTTCCCTTATCCGGCCAGGGATTTCACCGGAAAGGATTGGGGGAAAGCCGTGGAGGGGAGGGGAGTGGTTGGCAACATATTTGAGATGGGTTGGAACTCTGATCGGGTGGTGTTTGCATCCCAAACAGCAAGAAGAACCCGTCGGTTATTCTCTTTAAATCCTCCACATTGCCACCGGATCGAGCTCCATCAAGCCTCCCACTTCGTTATCCTCCTCTCCGGCGAGTGTCCGAAAACCTTCAAGACCGGTGAATATTCTTTAGGAGGATTTAATTCAGTTTTTCTTGGATTTGTTTGGTTCGGTTTATCTTGGAGCCGTGGACCGTCGGTGGCCACGCTGCCATCTGCTCCGGTCTGCCGAGCCCTTTCCAGTGACCATCTTCCTTGGCCGCCGGCAATTGTGGGGAGGTCGGTTCGATTGAGCCGAGGGAGAAAGTATGGATTCGGGAGAAGAGAAGAAAGAAGGAAGAGAAAAAAAGAAAGAGAGAGAAAAAAGGTCCGTTCCGTGAAAAAAAAAAAGAAGAAGAAATAGAAAAAGAAAAAAATAAGGAGAGAGAAAGAAGAGACAAGATGAGGAGAGAGAAAGAGGAGAGAGAAGATGATGAGGAAGATGAGAGAGAGAAATAGGAGAGAGAGAAAAAATATAAATATTAAAATAGGAGATCGAAAAGTTCTATTCTGTAAATTCATGAGATTAGGATTTACGGATAAATCATAGAAGGAATTTGGATAAAAGATTTGGATTTACAATTATTCTAGGATTATTGATTAAAAAATTATTATTGTACCTTTAGAGAGGTAGCCTTCTGAGCAGACGGGCTTTGTGCGGGTTCTGTGTATGAACCAGTATCAGTTGTTTATAATGAGATAAGGATCTCTGAACCTGATCACCAATTATATATATGTGTTTATTATAACATGATTTGATCCGTGTGCGCATGTGCATTGGCATGCATGATTTATTTTTGCATGGTATAGTTGACTTTTCATAATGGAAAATACGATTGTTGTTATTTATATTACTGTATACCATGTTTTATCAAATAAAGTGATATTTGTATGGGTTGGACCATGATACAAGTTACTGGAAAACTGTAAATGATATGATTTGATATGATGATATAGAAGGATAAAGTGTTAACAGTGTTTGGATTAGCCATGCCACCGGATTGTGGTTACACAGCCTAAGCTACGGGCTTAGTACGTGGGCTAGCATGGCCACGGGCAAATTGTACATGGTCGATTACGAGATTGCCAGTCATAGGCTGAAGTGTGACAATAAGCTTGCCAGTCACAGGCTGAAGTGTGACACTGAGATTACCAGTCATGGGCTGAAGTATGATCGTGGTTAGCCCAGAACCCTAAAGAAGAAGGATAACTAATGGAAAGACAAAAAGAAAATATATTGTTGTCAAAGGTTTTATTATACTTGGCATTTGAGTTGTTTCATTGCATGGCATGATATACTTTTATCTCCTTGTTATTTTCAAATTATTATTATTATTGGGCTGTAAAGCTAACAACCCCTATTTGTTTTTCCTTTTCAGAGTTGTGCAGGATATTCGAGCTTGGTAAATGATTGGTTTCGTGGTTAGATGATGCATAGCAAGGATTGGGCCGGGCATGAGATCAAACACCAGGATTGTAGATTTTTATATAGTTTTGTTCAGTTAATTTGGTTGCTGATATTTATGAAATAAATTAGTGGATCATTTAGTGATTTTACTTGAATAAATGGATTGTCTAATTATTATTCAATTGTTTATATAATATTGGTTTATTTGAAGTGATTTTTGAATGAAGTGAATTTTGTGTACCTAGGTCTTGCATGATTTCTAGAGTAAAGTCTAGAATTATACGGGTCGGTCACGTAGCTAATTTCGATGCTTAATTTAAGATGTGACAGGAGACTGTCTATATTATCCGCGATTCTTCTAAACTAACGTCTATGTATATCATCCAACCTGTCTACTTCGGTTATGCAGTGCTCTCCCTGGCCACTATACCTTTGGCTTGTTTCCCACTTCATATTAAATCACTATACCATGTTGGAATGTTCTTGGACACGGCTTGGCATCCAAACACGGGGTTGTTAAAACTGCCATCCATGATTCTTTCTGCGACATTATATGTTTGCAGGAAACTATACTCGGGAGCTTCAACAATAAGCTTCTTACATCAACTTGTGGCCATTCAACTGCTAGGATGCAAAAGATTCGGTAGGGTCCAGTGGTGGGTCGGCCATATGCTGGAAGACTTCACTTCATACCGGAACTAACTTTCACTCGGGCCATTTCAGCATCACAACTACCTTCAACTTAGCAAATAAAGGCAGGTGGATAATCACCAATGTCTACGAACCTACATGTCCGGAAGAACAAAAACTGCTCTTCGAGGAACTCATCTTCCTCGGAAACATAATCTAAGATAACTGGATCATAGTGGGAGACTTCAACGCCACCCAATTAAAGCGCAGAGGATAGATACGGCCGCCCAGGCTCCTCAACTAATTGATCTTTTTGAAACTTGGAAGCTTGAAGGCTTGAACCACTAAACTCTTGAATCCTTGAAGAATATTCAAAAATCTCACCAAAGGATTACTTCCTCAATTGATTTTTGATGTTTATATAGCCTCCCAACACTTAAATGATCGTTTATAGCCGTTAGGGAGGAAAATATGACCGTTTGGAAGTAAGTTGGAGAAGTTCTGCAGTCCAGAAAATTAGCCGTTACTGTTCAAGTGTCGACACTTCACCTTCAGGTATCGACACTTCAGCTTCAAGTATCGACACTTCAGTTTTCAGGTGTCGACACTTCACTTCCAAGTATCGACATTTCAGCTCCAGGTGTCGACACTTCAGCTCCAGGTGTCGACACTTCACTGAAAGAGCTTTCTGAAGTTTTCTGTTTGTCTCAGGTCTTGAGTCGACACTTCACTCTTCAAGTGTCGACACTTGTTCCTCAGGTATCGACACTTCATTTCCAAGTGTTGACACTTGCCTGTGCCATTACTGAAACATCTTCAAATTGAAACTTTAACCTCTTCAAGTCCTTCCATATTAATTCCAAAGTCCATATACTTGATTTTTCATTAATTTAAGGACTTTTTCAACTGAAATACAAGCATTTCTTCATTCAACATGGTTGAGTACTAAGATCTGAAAAATATACTTAAAATACAATTAGTACTCATATATACTTAAACATTTTGTCAATCATCAAAATCAAGACCAGAGTCAACATGTTGCTGTTGCTGTTGTGCTTCCATCAATCTCAGTGTATCAGCTCTTGCAGAAGCTTGTTGCTGCACTAAGTATTGCAATAGCTGGGAAAGACCCACCTGGTCCACAGGCTGAACTCCAAATTCTCCTGGCATTCCCGTTTCTGTAGTCCCAGTCTCCGGAGTGTTGTCCAAAGGATTGGGAGTCGGTTCCTGGGGATGCTCTGCATCACCAGTGTTGTCCATAGGATTAGGCGTTAGTTCCTATGGATGTTCCTCATTACCAGATAAGACCCTAGTATCCTCATGCTGCTTTATAGGATCCCAAGCATTTTCTCCATCCATTCTGTCACGCCCCGAATCCAGCACCAGAATCGGCACGCGACCGGCCGCACAAACCCTATGTTTTATCCTAGAGTTCATGCAAGGCCTAGGTACACAAAAGTCATTTACATCAAAATTTAAAACTAATATTATATAAACAATTGATTAACAATTGAACAATCCATTTATTTAATCAATATCACTAATTGGTCTACTGATTCACAACAAGCATCAGTAACCGAAACTAACTCTAACTAACTAACTAACTCAACATTAATGAAGCTCCGTCTCACGCCCAGTCCAAATCCTGTCATGCATCCTAAGTCTCTGAAAATCAAAAAGTAAGGAGTGAGCTCTACAGCCCAGTAAGGTTCCCTTACAATCACACCAATAATAATATACATTTCTAAAAAAAATGGTGTGAGCATACTAGAATATCATATCATGCAGTCAAACAACTCAATATCGTGTAGTCTAATCCATTCCATAATCGGTATCATGGTCCAACCTACTCGATAACCGGCATCATGGTCCATTCAATAACCGGTATCGTGGTCCAACCCACTCAACATCCAGTGTCATGGTCCAATCCACTCAATAACTGATATCGTGGTCCAACCCACTCGATAACCAGTGTCATAGTCCGAATTAATTAATAACTGGTATCGTTGTCCAACCTACTCGATAACCAGTATCTTGGTCCAACTCATTCAACAACTGGTATCGTGATCCAACCCACTCGATAATCAATATCATGGTCCAACACATTTAATAACCGATATCGTGATCCAACCCACTCGATATCTGGTATCATGGTCCAATACATTTAGCAATCCGGTATGGTCCAAACCATCAAAAGTAATTTCTATCCGATAAACACAGTATCCAGAAATATAAAATAATAACAACCATAGTCTTCATAAAAACTCAATTGCACCATGCAACAATCAATCATGCATGTCAATGCTCATGAACTCGGATCAAAACCATGCCATGTAAAATAAAATAATATATAGACTGGTGATCACGTTCAGAATTCTTACCTCTCAAAAATCAATTATCTACATCTGAACTAGTTTGTACCCGAAATCTGTGCAATGCCTTCCTGCTTAGGGACCGATTCTCTACATAAATAATTTAATTAAAATCTAAATTCTCAATTTCCATAAATCTCGAGAAAAATCTCCTGATTCTCGCTCTCTTCTATTTATTTATTTATTTCTCCTTTTTTCTCTCTCCTCTTTCCCTCTCCTCTCTCTCTCCTCATCTTCTCTCCTCTCTCTCTCCCTCTCATCATATTCTCTCTCCTCCTTTTTATTATTTCTCTTTTTTTTTCCCTCCTCACGGAATAAAGGCCCCTCCATTTTATTTATTTATTTCTTTCCTTCTCTCTTCTTCCGAACATCCCCCCTTGCCTCTCCCTCGGCCCGACCGAACCGGTCTTTCTCCCATGGTTGCCGGTGGCAGCCATGGGAGGTGGTTGCCGTGGAGACCTCGACGGACCTCGACGGACGGTAGTGGTGCAACCACAGTGATCCACAGCCCCAATCCAAAAAAAACAACCGAACAATCCCAATAAAAAAACTAAATGAAATCCTTTAAAAATCTCATCGAATATCGTCGATCTCTCGGATACTTGTCGGAGAGGAAAAACAACCGCGTGGGGAGGGCTTGATGGTCTCGAATCATTGGTGGTGGCGAGGTTTTATAGAAACCAATTGACGGTTTCCTCGCCGTTTGGAAAACGAATTCCGCCCAATCGAGTCCCAATCCTTCATAGATTCATCACCGATCAACTCCCTCTTCCCTCACGACTCATCCCTCGAAGTCTCCGATGAAAATGCTGGCCGGATAAGGGTGAGGAAACCTTCCCTGTTTCGGCTCTGCCATCGCTCGTCCCGTTTCTTTCTTTTTTTTCCTTACACTGGGTTGAAGTCGGCTGGGCCTGCCGACTTCAGCCCAACAGCCCGATTCTCGTACTACTCATTACTGATGTACTTATAAAGAAAGGATTCTACGGACCCGTCACTATATTCTATGCTATTCTCATGAGGAAACCTCCAACCATCTATTCATGGAATGTGGTTTCTTTAGGTAAGTGTGGAAACCTTTCCTCCATCGTTGTAGATCACTAGCTCTTCCTGGGAGCTTCCATTACCTTTATGACTAAGAACAAAATAAGATGTGCTCTTGCTTTAAATGTTACAATAAAAATTAGGATATTTATGATGAAGTTTGGGTACAATTATATAAAAAAAGATTTATTAAAAAATATACTATATGATTTTTATACAGAGAATTTTATAAAAAATAAAGAATATTTAAAAAATCTTCAATAAATAAAAATGAATATATATTTATATATAGAAGATATATAAATCCATGTGAACTATTCCTGTTGCCGCTCTCGCCGCCGTGCCCGTGCCTCGGATCTACGGATCCTTCCTGACCGCCTGGCGAGGGAGCCTCCCTGGCTGCGGCGAACCTGCAAGAAGGGGTTAGAAGACCCTGACCGGGGATCCCGATGAGGGAGCTCCGACGGTCAAGTCAGTAGACGACGAGAAGAAACAGACTCTCCAAGACGGACCCCCGAAAGGGTTCCAAACTTAGCGAGTTTACTAGTAAGAAAGGCGCTCTGGGGACCGGAGATTCGGCCGGGCCTCCTTGCCGAGCTCACGCCGAATTATCCCCTCTCGGGATCTCGGATCTCTCTCTCGGAGCGAGGCCTCTTGCCGCTGCTTCCTCCTTGTCCCCAGGCTTGTTCGCTTACCTTGTCGTCCCTAGATTCCTTCCTTTTATCTCCTCTCGTCGATCGCTTGTCTTCTCCTCCTGGGAGGCTCCCCTCCCCCGTCATTTTCTCTTTTCCCTTTTCGGTGAGGAGGGCTAGGCGGCTTTCTGACCTCGTCCGCCGAGCCCAACAGGAAAAAGGCAAAGACAGAACGGGGGGGGGCGGCGCTGGTGAGGCAGTCGGTCAGACCTCAGGCCCAGTGAGAGCGCTCTCTTTCACAAGTGTGGGCGCCATCCATCTATGGGGCCTGTTTTGTCAGAATCGTGCCTCTCGGCTGCGGGACCTGTCGGGCCGAGGCAAATGGTGTTTCGCGTGCCACCGCCCTCCGTACGGGGCGCCGTCTGTGACGCGTACGGCCCGAGGGATGGCCTCGGGGCCTGCGCCTCCTTCCCTGGGACCTTCTCCATACGGGCGGCCTGACCTCGGCCGATTTGGACCCGTCTCCGGGGGCCACCTGGCGAAGAGCGAAGGACCAGCCGACCTCGGCCTAGGTGGACCCCTCCTGAGTGGACACCTGGCGAGGTGGCAGGAGGTTGCCTGGCTTCGGCCGAGGTGGGCCCGCCTCCGGGGGGGCCACCTGGCGAAGGAGCGAAGGTTCGGCCGACCTCGGCCTAGGTGGACCCCTCCTGGGTGGACACCTGGCGAGGTGGCAGGAGGTCGCCTGGCTTCGGCCGAGGTGGGCCCGCCTCCGGGGGGCCACCTGGCGAAGAGCGAAGGTTCGGCCGACCTCGGCCTAGGTGGACCCCTCCTGGGTGGACACCTGGCGAGGTGGCAGGAGGTCGCCTAGCTTCGGCCGAAGTGGGCCCGTCTCCGGGGGGCCACCTGGCGAAGGAGCGAAGGTTCGGCCGACCTCGGCCTAGGTGGGCCCTTCCGGGGTGGGCGCCAAGCGAGGTGGTAGAGGGGCCCCGAACCGAGCTCGACTTCGGCGAGAGCAGCTTGCCTTAGGAAGTCGTCTGTCGGAGTAGTCTTGTCGAGCTCGGCCTTGGCGACGTGGCGCTGACTCGGCCGGAGAAACCTCCACGTGGCTCGATCATATTCGGCGGTATCTGAGCCCGGCCACGTCATCGTTACGGCCGTAACAGTTGCCCCCCAGCCCGCCGTTCCGTTGGGGCGTCGTGGAACGGAACGTCGGGATTAAATGCAGATATGACGTGGGGAGACGAAGATCTTGCATCATAATTGCCGCGATCCTCGTCGCCGCGGCTCGATGCGCCTGAAACCCTATAGGAAGCCGCCACGCGTCGCCCACTTGCCCGCAATGAATGCGTCGCTTCGAGGCAAAGGCCGTTACCCTGCTAACGAGGCGTCAGTGTCGGGCGTGCGTCCACGTGGCGATCGCTCAGTAGCTTGAGGCGAAATGACGGGTACGACCGCTGTCGACTGAGTTTGAAAGGGAGGGGATTTTCCAGAACGAGGCCTTTCCCCTTGCTCCGTGGGCGGTTTGCTGCAGGCTAACTTCTGTTGCCCCGCGCTCGCCTGGCGTATTTTCGGTGAGTGCCTCCATCTTTCTCTAGTTCCCCTCTCTCTTTTCTTCTCTGAACCTTTGTCCTTCTCCTTGCCATGGCGCATCGTCGCCATGTATCCTCCAATCCGGACGAGGCCGGTCCATCCCGGCCGAGGACTCCATCTTCTTCCTCCTCAGAGGAGGAAACGATTCCGGAGGAGATCCGCCGGTGTCTGCAACCCGGGGGTGTCACCATTGGCATCCCCACGGGGGTCCGGTCTCCCCCGGTTGCTCCCGTCGTGCCCCTTCGTTCTCTTCCTGCTCCGCCTCTTCTTCCCGCCGGTCCCTCCGGTCATGCTTCCACCATGACCGAGGGCGATCTTTCTCTGCTCCGGGATGCCTATGGTATCCCGGGGTCAATTCGTCTGTCTGTTCCGCGGTCCGGGGAGCGCGCCACCATGAGTGGCCCCGGCCGCATAGCCTTCTACGAAGACTTCCTCCTTGGGGGTCTTCGATTTCCTCTGCACCCCTTCTTCCTTTCTTTTCTCAGCCATTTCCGGCTTGTTCCGGCCTAGTTGGCTCCCAATGCGATCCGGGTCATCTTCTCTTTTATAGTCTTTTGTCACTTTCACGGGTTCGTTGCCCGTTTCTCCCTCTTCAGGGCCATGTTTACCCTAAAGAAGTGCTCCACCGATGACGGCTGGTGGTATATTTCACCCCGGCCCAGGTGTCTCCGGTTCGACCTCCCTTCTTCGATCAAGGGCTGGAAGAGCCGGTTTTTCTTCGCCTCGGTCGAAGATGTCGACTGGGCCTGGAGTGAACCGGACCGGTCCCTGAACCGGAACTCTCAGGTCGAGTCGACGGACCAGGAGGCCTACTCCCAGCTCCTGAGTGACGTGGTCCCGGCGCTCGAGGTTCTACTTTCGGAGCAGAATCTTTTTGAGGCCGGGATCAGTCCCATCCGTGAGACGGGTAAGATTCGGCCCTCTTTTGACTTCTGCCCCCTTTTTCTTCATAACCGAGCCGGCTGACCTTCTGTTCTTTTGCATTGCAGGAATGAAGTTCTCACTGGAGAGCCTTCTGGAGGGCGCGGCCCAGAGGGACGTTCCGGAGGTAGACGAGCCCGCGGCCAAAAGGGCTCGTACTGAGGCGGGCCAGGAGATCGCGCCGGCGACCGTGCCCAGCCCAGTGGCCACTGCTCCCCCGCCCAGGTTGCCTCAAGGCGGGGCCGTTGATGCTCCGGCTGCCCGACCTGGTGGCACTGCTGTTGAGAGGGCTCCACCGCCCGAGGCTCCGTCCAGCACCGGTCCCATCATTGCTGTTGCCCCGATGGCGCAGCCCGTGGCCTCTGCCGGCCCGTCGATCACGGCCCCAGCTGAAGGGGGCAGCCGCCGCAGGAGCCGACCTGACAGCTCCGCCACCGGTGATCACCCACTGGTGTTCAGTCATCCGCGACAAGGGTCTCGCGGAGAAGGTCATGGAGTATGCCTCCACAGCCCGGGACCACCGAGCTCGGGGCGGCCGGGACTATGCGGACGCCTTGCTCGGGATTCTCCCGCAGCTCTTTACGGTAAGCCCGAGCTCCTTCTTCTCTGTTCTTGCAAGATTTAGTGGCCTTTTCTTCTAACCTGGTTGCTCTGTTGGTGCAGATCGGAAATGACGTTCTCCTACTGAGGAACTTCCTCGTAGGGAACGCGAAGAGGGTCGTCGAGAAGGAGAGGAAGCTCGGCAAGCTCGCGGCCGACATCAAAGACCTCATGGAAAAGGGGGTCGAGCTGCGAGCCAGCAACCAAGCCCTCCAGACCGACCTGGCGCGTTCCGAGGGGCGGAACAAGGAGCTGGAGGCTTCCTTGTCGGAGGAGAGGCTCTCCTACCAGCGTCGCACGGAGGAGGACGCGGCGGAGAAGGCTCGCCTGCAGGCCCACTCCCAGTGGCTCGAGCGCCAGCTGGAGGAGGCTCGGCGAGACGCGAGCGCGGCGAAGGACCGGAGTGCGTACATCAACGGACTCCTGGAGGCCGCAAAACGGGAGGCGCAGGAGGCCATCCCGAAGTTCCGGGCTTCCGACGAGTACACGTCGGAGGTCCGGGAGGCCACCGTGGACTCCTTCCTAAAGGGGTTCCGGATGTGCCGGGAGAAAGTGGGGGCCTTCTTCCCCGAGCTCGACCTCAGCGGGGTGGTGCTCGGAGGCAGGAGGCAAGGAGCCGAGAGCAAAGCCTCCGGTGTGGCCGACGCCACTCCTGCAGCCCCGTCGACCAGCGAAGCCGTGGCTCCGGAGCAGCCTCAAGAGCCGGCCGCCGCAGAAGACGAGGATGCAGTGCCTGCGCCTCCGGCGGAGGGCTCCGACCCCGCACCACACTATGCCATCGTCTTCTCGCCTGCCTCGTTGTTGTAGTTGTTTTTTCTTTTCTTCTTCTTCTTTTTTTTGGAGACTCCCGGCCTGTCGGGACTCCCGGCTTGTACTGTCGCTTAAGTCAATGAAGAGTTTGTTTGACCAAGCCTCGAGTTCATCCCATCTCCCTTCTCTTTTCTTTTTTCTGAGATGTTGATGTGGAATGCTGAAACGATCATAGGCCCGGTCCCTTCCATTGCTCAAATCGAAGGTTGGGGCATCCCGGGCCGCGCGGCGGCAGAGTAGGCCTTGAGCGGGTCCGTCTGTGGGATTGCCTTCACACTCGCTGGGCGACATGGTTTCCGCACCGCCTTCCAGGCCGAAGCCCGGGACCCCCGGACTGAACCTCGGGGCTGCAGGCTTTCTCAAGCCTTGCGCGGCTTGCCGAGCTGTTCTCCGGGCTTGCATGGGCGAACTGGGTTCCGCACCACCTTCCAGGCCGAAGCCCAGGATCTCCGGACTGAAACCCGATGCCGCAGGCTTTCTCAAGCCTTGCGCGGCTTGCCGAGCTGTTCTCCGGGCTTGCATGGGCGAACTGGGTTCCGCGCCACCTTCCAGGCCGAAGCCCAGGATCTCCGGACTGAAACCCGATGCCGCAGGCTTTCTCAAGCCTTGCGCGGCTTGCCGAGCTATTCTCCGGGCTTGCATGGGCGAACTGGGTTCCGCGCCACCTTCCAGGCCGAAGCCCAGGATCTCCGGACTGAAACCCGATGCCGCAGGCTTTCTCAAGCCTTGCGCGGCTTGCTGAGCTGTTCTCCGGGCTTGCGTGGGCGAACTGGGTTCCGCGCCACCTTCCAGGCCAAAGCCCAGGATCTCCGGACTGAAACCCGATGCCGCAGGCTTTCTCAAGCCTTGCGCGGTTGCCGAGCTGTTCTCTGGGCTTGCATGGGCGAACTGGGTTCCGCGCCACCTTCCAGGCCGAAGCCCAGGACCATGCACCGGTCTTCCATCAAAGTGAGAAGGGAGCGTTTGAATCGGGGGGACTTTATTACGGGAGTAGGGAACCTTACATCACTGATAATACATTCTTAGGTTCGAGGCGTTCTACGTCCGGGGGAACCTGGCACCTCCCAACTCCTCCAGGTAGTATGCGCCGTGAGGGAGGGCTTCTGCCACCCGGTAGGGGCCCTCTCAGTTGGGCGAGAGCTTGCCGCATTCCCGCGGCTGGGAAGCTTCAGCGCGCCGGAGGACCAAATCTCCATGACGAAAAACCTTCGGCCGCACTCGGGAGTTGTAATACCTGGCCACACGCTGCCTATACGCGGCCATTCGGACTCTGGCATTGTCCCTCGTTTCCTCGAGGAGGTCAAGGTTGAGCATCATCCTGGCCGGGTTTTCTGTCTCGTCATATTGCTCCACGCGCAGCATGGGTAGGCTGAGCTCGATCGGGATGACTGCCTCGGCTCCGAAGACGAGGTTGAACGGGGTTTCGTCGGTAGCCGTCCTCGGGGTGGTGTGGTATGCCCAGAGGACGCTGGAGAGCTCGTTGGCCCACCTGCCCTTGGCTTGGTCCAGCCACGTGCGGAGGCCCTGAAGAATGGTCCTGTTCGTGACTTCGGCCTCCCCACTGGTCTGGGGATGCGCCACCGAGGTAAAGCGATGCCTGATGCCGAGATCGCTGCAGAATTCTTCGAACTCCCGGCAGTCGAACTGGCGCCCGTTGTCAGTAACCACAGTGTGGGGGAGGCCGAAGCGGCAGACGATGGACTTCCAAAAGAACCTGGCGATGTTTGCTTCGGTGATCCTCGCCAAGGGTTCGGCCTCGACCCACTTCGTGAAGTAGTCGATGGCCACTATCAAGAACTTCCGCTGTCCAGACGCCAGCGGGAATGGGCCCAGGAGGTCCATCCCCCACTGGGCGAATGGCCAGGGAGCTGAGAGCTGGAAGATTGGGTTGGAGGGCTGCCGTTGAACCGTGGCATGACGCTGGCACCGGTCGCACTTCTTCACGAAGTCAGCGGCGTCTTCCTTCATTGTCTCCCAGAAGTAGCCCTGACGGAGGGCCTTGTACGCCAATGCCCTGCCCCCCACATGGTTCCCGCAGACGCCTTCGTGAATCTCCTGGAGCACAAGCCTGGCCTCCGTGGGTCCTATGCACTTGAGGAGGGGGTAGGAGTAGGATCTTCGATACAAGTGCCCGTCCATCAGGACGAACCGCACGGCCTTCTTTCTGATAAGGCGAGCCGCCTCGCGGTCCTCCGGCAGGGTGCCACTGGTGATGTATTCAGCGTACTTGTCCATCCAGCTGGGTTCGTGGCTGACCTGATGGACCTCCACCGGTGCCTCAAGGCTTGGGATCTCAAGGCGCTCCACATGAGCGCGTCCCAGCATCGAGTCCGGCAGGGTCGCCAGCCGAGAGAGAGCATCGGCGCGGGCGTTCTCCCCGCGGGGGATATGGAAGATGTTGAAGCACCGGAATCTGGACGCGTCCGTCTTGACGAGCTCCAAGTATTTCGCCATTTGGGGGTCATGTGCGACGTACTCCCCGGATACCTGTCCTGCCACGAGCTGGGAATCAGTGAAAGCCTTGAGGTTGGTTACGCGCAGCTCGCGGGAGACTCTCAGTCCGGCAAGGAGTGCTTCATACTCCGCCTGGTTATTTGTTGCGGGGAATTGGAAACGGAGTATGCATTCGGCGACGACCCCGTCGCTGTTGGCAAGGATGAGCCCAGCCCCGCTCCCGCCGGAGTTTGAGGCTCCGTCCACATGGAGGATCCAGGCGTCCTCTCCGGGCTCATCGGTGCCTATCTCCGTTGGCTGGCCTGAGGGGCCCTCCTCGGGCTCCTCGCCCAAGCCTGCACATTCGACCAAGAAGTCGACCAGCACCTGTGCCTTCATGGCCGACCTTGGCCTGTACGTAATGTCAAACTCGCTGAGCTTCAGTGCCCACTTTGTCAATCGTCCCGAAGTATCGGGTCGGCTGAGCACCGCTTTCAGCGGTTGATCCGTCAGGACAGTGATGGGGTGCGCTTGGAAATAGGGCCTGAGATGCTGGGCAGACACTTTTAGAGCAAAAACGAGTTTCTCGGGCCGAGAATACCTGAGCTCCGCGTCACGGAGAAGCTTGCTGGTATAGTACACCGGCCGCTGGACCCCCTGGCCATCGGTCCGAACCAAGACCGAGCTGATGGCTTCTGGGGTGACCGCTAGGTAGAGGATAAGCTCCTCCCCCTCCTCGGGCCTGGATAGCAACGGTGGCGACGCAAGCGTCTTCTTCAGCTCCTCGAAGGCCTTCTGGCATTCCTCGATCCAAGCGAAGTCGTTCATCTTTCTCAGTACCTTGAAGAAGGGACGGCAACGGTCTGCCGACCTGGAGATAAAGCGGCTGAGGGCCGCAACTCGACCGGTGAGTTGCTGCACTTGCTTCTTGGAGGCGGGCTGCTCCATATCCAGGATGGCCTGGACTTTCTCCGGGTTGGCTTCAATTCCTCTTTGGGTCACCAAAAATCCTAGGAATTTCCCGGCAGAGACGCCAAAGGCGCACTTCGCCGGGTTCAGCTTCATCCGATGGCGTCGGAGGTTGCCGAACGTCTCCGCCAAGTCAGCCACGTGGTCCGACTCGGGTTTGCTCATTACGAGCATGTCGTCCACGTACACCTGCATGTTGCGGCCTATCTGGTCTTTGAAAATTCTATTGACCAGGCGCTGGTACGTCGCCCCCGCGTTGTTGAGGCCGAATGGCATCATCCTGTAGAAAAAAGTTCTGCGGTCAGTTATGAAGGCGGTGTGCTCTTCATCCTCCGGGCTCATTCGGATCTGGTTGTATCCGGAGAAGGCATCCATGAATGACAGGAGGCGATGCCCCGAGGTGGTGTCGACCAGCTGATCGATCTTTGAAAGAGGGAAGCTATCCTTCGGGCAAGCTCGGTTGAGGTCGGTGTAGTCCACACAGATCCTCCACTTACCACTACTCTTTCTTACCATGACCACGTTTGCCAGCCAGCTGGGATACTGGACCTCCCGCACAAAACCGGCGGCGAGGAGCTTCTCCACTTCCTCGTTGATCGCCTTCTGCCTTTCCATGGCAAAGCTCCTCTTCTTCTGGCGGACCGGGCGGCAACTTGGGTCCACGTTTAGCCTGTGCATGATGACCTCGGGCGGGATGCCCGGCATGTCAGCTGCTGACCAGGCGAACACGTCAGCGTTCGCGCGGAGGAACTCCAGAAGGCGGGTCCGTTCTTCTTCAGGGAGCTGGGCCCCGACTTGCACCGTCTTCAGGGGATCCGATCCGAGGGGAAAAATCAGCAGGCGCTCTACGGGCCCTCCCCTGGGTTCCTTCTCTCTTAGGTCGAGGTCATCGATATCGGGGGCGAGCTCCGCGCCCCGGGCGCTCGGGACCGTTTGGAGGCAGAGCGGGACTGGCTGGGTCGTCCCCTTCATCTCCCCGAGCCCGAAAGGCATGGGGAACTGTACCAACAACCTTCTCGTGGAGATTGTGGCGTCCAGTTGGTTGAGCCCGGGACGCCCGAGAATGGCGTTGTAAGGCAAAGGGAGCCTGACAACGGTAAATGTTATTAGGACGGTCGCCTGCCGGGGTGGGGATCCGGCGGTGACCGGGAGAGTGATCTCTCCCTCGACCCCCACGGAGTCCCCTGTAAAACCTACCAGGGGGTGTGCACCGATTTCAGCTGATCGTGGGACAAGTTCATCCGAGAGAAAGCGTCGTAAAAAAGTACTTCAGCCGAGCTTCCACTATCCACCATGATTCGATGTACAGGATGCTTTGCGATGGTCATCTCGACCACCATGGCATCGTTGTTTACATTATCATTACCCTTCCCCCCCTCGGGAGGGATTACATTCTCCGGGTTCCCGACTTCCCGGGCTCTCTTCGCCGCTCGACCGATCCCGCGCGAGATCATGCCCACGAGCTTCTCCGTTGGGCGGTTATCGATTGCAGGGACGGGCGGTAAGGTCGCGAGCAGCTGCCCCTCCGAGGGGGCCTCGTTCTTGACGAACTTCCTGAGGTAGCCCCTCCTAATCAGCTCCTCGATCTCCCGCTTCAGGTTGCGACACTCCTCCGTGTCATGCCCGTGCTCGCGGTGGAACTGGCAGTACTTCGATTTGTCCCGGATGGCTCTCGGGTTCTGAGGAGGAGGTCGGCGGAGGTAGCGCTCGCCCTCGATTTCCATGAGGATCTTCGTCCGAGGTGCGAGGAGAGGGGTGTACCTCCGCTCGGGAGTGGCCTCGCTCCTCGGCCTTGGATTCGGGCGAGGGTCGGCAGATGGCCCGGGCTTCCGAGCTCCCGGGGTATCTCTAGGGGGCGGCCAATTCGGAGTCTTCCCGTCCAACTCTCGACGGGTGCGGTCGGCCTCCTCCGCTCGGATGTACTTGTGGATGCGGAGGAGGAGCTCGGAGTACGTCCTGGGCGGCTTCTTGTCCAGGGAGTAGGTCAGGTGGGACGTCTTGAGCCCGCGCTTCAAAGCCAGCATGGCGACGGGCTCATCCAGGCTGTAGATTTCCAGGGCTGCGGTCTTGAACCGGGTGATGTAGTCCCGGAGCAGCTCCTGGTCCTGCTGGCGGATGGAGAAGAGGCTGTCCACCTCTCTCGGCACCTTTCGACAAGCGTCGAAGTGTGCCACGAACTTTCCTTCCAGCTGATGGAAGGAGCAAATGGATCCGGGCTCGAGGCGGGTGAACCAGACTCGAGCGGCCTTCCGGAGGGTGGCCGGGAAGGCGATGCACAGAAGAGCGTCGGTAGCCCCCTGGACCCTCATGAGAGCTTTGTAGCTCTCCAGATGGTCCAGAGGGTCGGTGGTCCCGTCGTAGGGATCCACCTGCGGCATGCGGAACCGTTTTGGGATCGGTTCCGCCTGGATTTCTTCAGAGAAAGGGGGGCGGGAGTCGTAGCCCGCCGGGTCTGCCGACGAGTTCTGCAGGTCGGCGAATCGGCGGGCGAACTCCGCTAGCTTGCGCTCATGCTCCTCCAGGCGCCTCTCGGCCTGGCGCCTGATGGCTTCGTCGGTGGAGTCTTCCACCGAGGCTACGGGTGAAGGGGGCGCCGATCGGTCTCGGCGCGAAGTCTGGCCTCGACGTCGCTTGCTGTGATGCACCGTTTCGGCCCCGTCGGCCGGGGATCGGCTCTCGTGATCCTCCGAACCGGAGTAGTTTCTTTTTGTGGGAGCTCGGTGGCTCCCACGGGGGTTGGAGACGGCCCTCGGATGGGATGGCCTGCCCTGAATGGAGCGCAGGCTCCCATGCTGCCCCGCGGCTCGGGCCGCGGGGGTCCCTGGCTGCGGCTGCGTGGCCAGGGACCGCTGCTGATGCTGAAGCTGCCGGACCGCCGAGGTCAAGGTCTGCAGCTGTTGGATGACGGCCGCAAGGGGTCCGTCCGTCGAGGTAGGCTGTGATGGAAGAGGAGGGGGAGCTGGAAGCTCCCTCTCGGGGCTGTGGGCCCCTAGAGGGGAGTGAACCTCCCCCACACGGCTGGTGGACGCCTCGCGGCCACGAGTGACCACCATTGTCGGAGAGCGCGATACCTGCAGAAAGCTGGCTCCCGCTAGGGTTTGGTGTCCTGCTCCGCTTCCTGGCGTGCCAATCTGTTGCCGCTCTCGCCGCCGCGCCCGTGCCTCGGATCCGCGGATCCTTCCTGACCGCCTGGCGAGGGAGCCTCCCTGGCTGCGACGAACCTGCAAGAAGGGGTTAGAAGACCCTGGCCGGGGATCCCGGCGAGGGAGCTCTGACGGTCAAGTCAGTAGACGACGAGAAGGAACAGAATCTCCAAACTTAGCGAGTTTACTAGTAAGAAAGGCGCTCTGGGGACCGGAGATTCGACCGGGCCTCCTTGCCGAGCTCACGCCGAATTATCCCCTCTCGGGATCTCGGATCTCTCTCTCGGAGCGAGGCCTCTTACCGCTGCTTCCTCCTTGTCCCCAGGCTTGTTCGCTTACCTTGTCATCCCCAGATTCCTTCCTTTTATCTCCTCTCATCGGTCGCTTGTCTTCTCCTCCTGGGAGGCTCCCCTCCCCCGTCCTTTTCTCTTTTCCCTTTTCGGTAAGGAGGGCTAGGCGGCTTTCTGACCTCGTCCGCCGAGCCCAACAGGAAAAAGGCAAAGACAGAACCGGGGGGGGGGGGGGGGGGGGCGGCGCTGGTGAGGCGGCCGGTCAGACCTCGGGCCCAGTGAGAGCGCTCTCTTTTCCAAGTGTGGGCGCCATCCGTCTATGGGGCCTGTTTTGTCAGAATCGCGCCTCTCGGCTGTGGGACCTGTCGGGCCGAGGCAAATGGTGTTTCGCGTGCCACCGCCCTCTGTACGGGGCGCCGTCTGTGACGCGTACGGCCTGAGGGATGGCCTTGGGGCCTGCGCCTCCTTCCTTGGGACCTTCTCCGTACGGGCGGCCTGACCTCGGCCGATTTGGACCCGTCTCCGGGGGCCACCTGGCGAAGAGCGAAGGACCAGCCGACCTCGACCTAGGTGGACCCCTCCTGGGTGGACACTTGGCGAGGTGGCAGGAGGTCGCCTGGCTTCGGCCGAGGTGGGCTCGCCTCCGGGGGGGGCCACCTGGCGAAGGAGCGAAGGTTCGGCCGACCTCGACCTAGGTTGACCCCTCCTGGGTGGACACCTGGCGAGGTGGCAGGAGGTCGCCTGGCTTCGGCCGAGGTGGGCCCGCCTCCGGGGGCCACCTGGCGAAGGAGCGAAGGTTCGGCCGATCTCGTCCTAGATGGACCCCTCCTGGGTGGACACCTGGCGAGGTGGCAAGAGGTCGCCTGGCTTCGGTCGAGGTGGGCCCGTCTCCGGGGGGCCACCTGGCGAAGGAGCGAAGGTTCGGCCGACCTCGGCCTAGGTGGGCTCCTCCGGGGTGGGCACCAAGCGAGGTGGTAGAGGGGCCCCGAACCGAGCTCGACTTCGGCGAGAGCAGCTTGCCTTAGGAAGTCGTCTGTCGGAGTAGTCTTGTCGAGCTCGGCCTTGGTGACGTGGCGCTGACTCGACCGAAGAAACCTCCACGTGGCTCGATCATATTCGACGGTATCTGAGCCCGGCCACGTCATCGTTACGGCCATAACAATTCCAAATCTCCGTAGCACATTTTGGACACGTATATGTTGACTCCCATAAACTCAACACGCAAAATACATAACCACATACTATATATATATACCAACGCACACTCGCGGCTATGTTGAGACCCCTTCCACGATCTCTTAGCTTGCACCCTCGAAGCACATATTATCGTATTAAGCCTTTCTCCCACAAAAATTGCTATTAACCGTTACAACAATAATAACAACCATGATCTAATTCAAAATAACTTTTAAAGTATTTATACTAATATAGTGTCCGTTAATTTGAGAAAAATAACATACAACAACACAAAAATAATAATGTAACGATCCGGAAAAGAAAAAAAAAATGATTGAAGCCTCGCCGGCCCACCTGCTGGACCGGCTCATACCAATGTGCAGCCCAGCATGCAGCCCAGGCGAGCAGGGGCGAGCTGGCGAACGGGTGCGCGGGCGCGGGATGCACGTGTGCACGAGCGTGCGACACAGGTGGGCAAGTAGTTGTGAGCGACGTGCGGGCGGGCGCAACATGTGGGCACGCGATGCTTGGCCCGGCCCGATGCACGGACGAGTGGGGCGTGGCCCAGGCCCACGTGCACGGCGCGCACACGCGCTAGGCTCGGCCTAGCCGGAGGCGGGCGACACTGAGGCGTTTCCCCGTCGCATCCTGGGTGTTTTCCAGGGGTTTCTCGCGGTCCACCGCGGTCTATGCCCTTTCTACTTGATCTGGACCATCCGATCGCTCGATCGAACGGCTGGGATGAGTCCGACTGAGTTTAGGCTTGATCAGAGACTTTTGGATTCGGATTTTGATGCGATTTGAGGCGTCGATCTCATATCAGACGGTTAGGAGGAGATATCTTGATGGTTTTGGACTTCTCAGATGACGATTGAGATGGTTTTGGATTAGTTTTGTTCCTCTTTTTTTAATTAGGGACATCGAGGATTTTTATTTAGGAGGGCAATAGTGCATAGAGCCAGAGAGCCAAGAAAAAAGAAGAAGATGAGAGAGAAAGAGAAGGGAAAAAGAAGAGAAAGGAAGAAAGAAAGAGAAAGAAGAGAAGAGAGAGAAGGGAGGGAGGAGAGAGGATTGGAGAGTTTCTTTCTTGGAATTTGTGATGTTAGGATTTTGTAAGGGAGCAACCTTCTGAGTATGAAGGTATGGGATGAACTCCGAATATAGATTGATACCGTATATTTTGGATTAGCGATTGAAGGTAAGAATTCTGGACATGATCACCCGTTCTATATATTGTTTTACATGGCATAATTTGATCCGTGCATATGAGTATTGGCATGAATGTTTGTTTTGCATCGTATATTTGTTTTATCGAGATTGATAGTATATTTGAGATTATTAATTATATTTCTATATATCATGTTTTACCAAGAAAGTTATCTTTTGATGGTTTGGACCGTGATGCCGGTCATTGAGAAGTTTGAAATTACATGATTTGACAGTACGACCTGATTTAATAAAGTGATAACAAAGAGAGTATCGTGTTTGGACTAGCCATGCCATAGTAGTACTGTGGTTATACAGCCTGAGCCACGGGCTTTATACTTGAGCTAGCTTGACCACGAGGAATGGTCGATGAGACTAGCCTAATCACGAATAAAAGGTCAATCAACGGGCTTATACATGAGCTAGTTTGGCCACGGCGGATAGCAAATGGCCGATTATGATTGCTAGTCATGGGCTGAAGCATGACCGTGGTTAATCCAAAATCCTGAAGAAGAAGGATGATTAAATTGAAAACTTGAAAAAGAAACATGATTTTGCAAAAGGTTTTGTCGTATGTGACACTTGAGTTGTTTGATTGCATGACATGATATACTCTTATATCCTTGATATTTTTAAAATATTTTTATTATTAATGGTGACTGTTTGGAGACTTTACTGGGATGTAAAGCTCACAACCCCTATTTATTTTTCCCTTATCAGAATTGTGCAGAATCTTTAAGCTTGGTGGTGGATTGGATTCGTGAAGGAATAAGGAATAGCTAGAGAGTTATTAATACTAAGCAGATGACTGAAGGATGATGAAAATTGAACCATATGTATTATGTTATTTTCTTTGTTTTAGGTAATTCCTTATGAATTGTGATTAATAATATTAAGAAAGATTGAGATTACAATGGAAAATGTTTTAGGCCTTGCATGAATTCTAAAAAGCATTCTAGGATTTGTGCGGTCGATCGCATGATCGATTCTGGTACTGTATCCTGGTCGTGACAAATAATATTTATTTATATTCTTTTATTAAGTAAAATAATAAATTTTAAGCCATAAAATCACTTTTGGAAGCACTTCAAAAAAAAAATAATTTAAAAAAATATTATTTTATTTAGAAGCTCAAGAATTTTTTTTTTTTTTTTTTTAATGTTAAAAATAAAAAATATTTACTATTTTTTATAAAGAAAAAAAAAGAAAAAAGAAAAAGAAAAAAAAAAAAAAAAAAAAAAGGATAGATGCCAATATAGTTATTGTGGACTATGTTTCTGTAAATTTTTTACTTACCCTCATAATTTTTTTCCCACCAGGCCAGGGCTATATTTGCTATTTTTTTTCACGTTATTTATCTTAATATCATGCTGGAGGCCACTAAAACCATTCTAAACGGTCATGATGCCGTTATTTAAAACTGCAAAAGCGAGCAGTACGGTAAGCTTTCACATGTCGCGCATCTTCACGGTGTGAGCCGAGATGGACGGCCAGGATATAGCCATCTGTTGACCTCCACAATTGATGGCAGGGATCGTGATCAGAATAAAATATGGGATATCAAATCTCAGCACGTGGGTCCCACCAAGACCTTCCCAGCAGTTTTTTCTTTCTCCGAATCATGCCCTATCGGACTCCATGATATGACCAAACGTCAAAACAACCCCTCCAGATCTCGAATCCGCGTCCAACGGGACGGCAGGCCCCAACACGAGAAGAACGCCCATTGGTTAGAGATGAGAACTCGACATAATTGTTATGCCGTATGTCTGCCTAGCATTCTAATGATGGAAACTTAAAACCCTCACCTGATTGGTCGAACACCGACTGCCGCGGATCGCCATCCAAGGTACTCCGAGCCGTGGATCAGAAGCAAATCCAACGACTAAAACTACTCGTTCCGGAAGGGGGACATCCCTCCATTTTGACATATAAAAGGACCCTCACCGTCCGGCGAGTATCTCGCAACTTCTATTTTCCAAGGGGAGAGGGAGATGGAGACTGGGGGGAAGATTAAGAAGGGGGCAGGCGGTCGGAGGGGTGGCGGCCCGAAGAAGAAGCCGGTATCCCGGTCCGTCAAGGCCGGCCTCCAGTTCCCGGTTGGCCGGATCGGTCGCTACCTCAAGAAAGGCCGCTATTCCCAGCGCGTCGGCACCGGGGCCCCTGTCTACCTCGCCGCCGTCCTCGAGTACCTCGCCGCTGAGGTAATTCCTTATGCATTGTACGGTTTGCTCTCAATACGATGGTAGATCTGGCTTCGCCTGACGTTCTATTCCGTTTCCGATGTGGGATTGATAGGTTCTGGAGTTGGCCGGGAACGCGGCGCGGGACAACAAGAAGAATCGGATCATCCCGAGGCACGTGCTTCTGGCGGTGAGGAATGACGAGGAGCTGGGCAAGCTTCTCGCCGGGGTGACCATCGCCCATGGAGGGGTTCTCCCCAACATTAACCCGGTTCTTCTCCCGAAGAAGACGGCGAGCAAGGAGCCCAAGTCGCCCTCCAAGGCCACCAAGTCTCCCAAGAAGGCTTAAGAGCAGATGACTTTTGTGCTGTTATTCCAACTTTCGTATTTCTGTATGTAATTCTGTGGGTCTTTTTTAGGCGGTGTTCCTCTTTCGTTTGTATCGGATGGGTGTAAGGAGGGAACGAAACTGGAAAAAAAATGGATTTGTATCAATCGTCTCTTCTTTCAGGAAATGTTAAGAATCATGTTTTTAGAAAATGATTTTTTTTTTTAAAATTTTTTTTTGGTCCTGGAATCAATTGTAGTTGATGTTTGATGCCCTAATTTTTGGCGAAATGTTTTACTAGAATGACGACTTTCGTCACATTATATAGGAATGGATATCAATTTTAGAACGCTGTTATTGGAGGAGAGCGGCTTGATACGGCAATATATGAGGTGGAGGAGATTTATGTTTTTCCAATTGGTGTAGTGGGATGTGTTTCAAGCCGTTATCTTTCTCGCATGCCGAGGTTTCATTTGATGAGCTATGACTTCGAGTGTAGCAAGCGGAAGGTATTTGATTTTCTTCTGCCTTCACCAATTTGATGTTATCTTTTGCTTCCTGATATAATTGCTATAATTATGGTCAGATTCTTTTGAACATAGATGGAAAGCACCCAGATTTTAATGACAATAGTATATCTTGTCGTTGATATATATATTGGATCGGTCCTCACGTAATATGTTGTGAAGAGGGATCTTGAATGGGAATTGTAAACCGTTTGTTTAGCGTAGTCGGTGAATGCCTTGAATGTGCATCAAGAAGTATATCATGACTTAAAGAGTGAATATGACTTGTAATGTTAGCTATATACCACGATCATCTTGACTCCTATAAGTTAATCGGTTATACAATTTATGTTTTCTTTAAATTTTCTATCTTCTGTGTTACTCTCTGGTATTCTTCCTGGTTCTGGATGCAATCTTGGGTCTCATGCATGTAGTGCTGTAATTTTACAATCAGAAATTCAAATCTCAATCAGAAATTCAAATCTACTTGTGCAAATTTGCATTCATCCAAGCAACTGATGTCCACGTAGTTTGTGGTATAGGAACCCTGAAAAATTGATTTGCGTGGTATTTTATTTATTGCTGATATTTTTTTCGCTTGTACCCTAAGTAATTTTGGCCATGGTTTTTTATATAAAATAAAGAAATTTACCTCAAAATACCATGGCCTAAATTACTCAGGATACATGCAAAAAAAATATTTCTTTATTTAGTCCTAGAACGATGCTCCTCATGGTAAATGTATTACATATTAGCATTTGGATGTGAGCTAAAGCATCTTTGGACGGACATGCAGATTGCTTTGACCATTGTAGTAGTAGAGCGTGATAATTCAATTTTTGTGATTTTGTTATGTTTCTCTTGTTTGATCAATAATGTCATTTGTTTGCAATGTAGTCTCCTAACCTTGGTTGTTCATAGTGTAGCAAATAATTGGTTTGTGAAAAAGGAAAATGTTTTATGGCTTCTATATGATAGACGTAGTCTTCTGCTTAACTTTATGGCCTAATTGTTGTGGTACATGATGTTATCTTGTTCGCATCTTTTGAATTTCTGTTTCCATATTGGTTGCTTGTTGAATTGTGACCTGATGTGGTTTCTTTAACCTGCTCACTTGGAAAAGGTAGTGGATGCTGGTTACACATGTTTTACATTATAGTTACACAAAAATTGTTATCATCATGCCAGGAATTTTCAATGACAACTTTTGTTTGCAAAAATGCATTCTTTTGTTCTATCCAGAATTTTCAACTGTCAGAAACTCTTCAATTATTGACATGATGTTTATTAATCTTATGTGAACCATTGAATATGCCTAATATATAGATGAATAGTACAGATTTTTTTTCTGGCATCTCAAAATATCCATTTTAACATCACAAATTACAAAGCTTTCCCTCTAAATCTGTGAAATTGTTACCATTTTATTCAGCTAATATACCTCATAAATATGAGCAGGGAATAAGTACATTTTCTGCATTAAAAAGAACCAAGGTGCTTTGCTTATGCTTCACGTTGTTAAAAAGAACCAAACTCTATCTTCTTATTTATTTGATATATCTTGAGGATTAAGTGCTATTCTTCTCTCAAAGGTTTCAATGGTTTTGTTTGTTAATGCATCCTTGATTGTTACAAGAAACCAATGATTAGGAATTTATAAGTACCAACCATTTTCCTGGTCTGCATGTTATCTTGAAATCTTTTATCTGGATATTTGCTGAATTGGCCATTATTTGCCCCTTTTTTTCTTTTGATTAGCTACATGCTGCTGTCCCAGTCTTATCAAAACCAGCCTCCATTTCCTGATCGGCCAGATTGGCCACTACCTCCCAGCATATGTGCACCGTCATTAACCCATCTACCTTGCCATCCTCGATACCTGTTCACTGAGGTAAACTTTTGTCTTTCTCGAATTCTTTCTTAGATGGTAGTATATCTGGAGTCCCCTGATTTTTTGTATCTTTGCAAAGCGGGATTGTCTTGTTATAAGTTCGAGAGTTGACAGCGTGGGATATGACAAGAAGAACTGGATCATCCCAAGGCGTATGCTGCTGGTCATGAGGAATGATGAGCTGTGGAAGCTTATTCCCGGGGTGACAATCGTCCAAGGAAGGGGTGCCCCTTAACTTTAACCTGGTTCAGCTGCTGAAGAAAATGGCAAAGAAAGCAAGTCGCCCTCCAATGGCTGGAAGTCCCAAGAAAGCTTAGGAGCCGATGCCTCCTGTTACCATTCCCACTATCTCAATTCTATATGTATTTCTGTGGATCTTCTTTGGTGGTTTTCTTCCTTGTTTGATGCAGGAGAGGGTGCAAGGAGGTGAGATGACTGGGAGAAGGATTTCTCTCAATTGCCTTTCCTTTCAAGAAATATTAAATATGGTGCTTTTAATGTGGAAGCTATAATTTTATTTATTTATTTTGAATTATTAACTTGGACTCCATGTTGATTTGTTTGTTGTCTTCTGATGCCCTAATTTATGGAATCATTTCAATTTTAGAAAGCTGTTTCTAAAAGACAGCGGCTCATTGCGGGAAGTTATGAGGTGGAAGTGGTAAAGAGGTCGAAGAGGTAAATCTGTATGAAGTACATAAGGTATATGTGTATGCTTGCAATAATTGCTGTGTAACATGATCATCTATTCTCTGGTAAGTTGCTTGTCGGCACGTCTTTGTTTACTTTATATTTTGTATGTTTTTATTTTATTGACTCCAGATGTAAGGCATGGAAGTGATGTACTGCTCGAATTATGTCATCAGAACCATTGGTAAATCCGTATTCATCTTACTAGTGATTCAATCATTTGTGGTACCGGAACTCTTGAAAAAAGAAAAAACCAAGTAATTTATATCTGCTATTTCTTTTGATTATGTCCTGGGATTACATATGACCATAATTTATTTCTGCTATTTCTTTTGATTATGTCCTGGGATTTTACTTATGACCATAATATTGAGATAAATGTTTCTTCATTTGGTTCAGGATCCATCCGTGCACTTGTTGATAAATATATTGTGAATTAGCTTCTCAGTGCGCGATGAGTGATAAATCATCAGTCCACCTACTTGCAGGCTGTTCTGACTTTTTCTCCTGCTCTTTTTATTACTCTTCTTTTGATAGACTGACGTAGCACTTTGTTAACAGAGCATGATAATTCAGATATCTAGTTTGTTTGATAATTTTGTTTCTTTACATTGTTTGTTACCTCACCGTAGCAATTCAGAGTATAGACTGCATGGTCGACAAATTGGTTTTATGGAATTTAATAGAGATTTAAGGGCTTCTGCGTGATTTCCTACTTATGCGGGTTTACCTTTTCGGATCTTTCCTGATGTCATAGAGTGTTGCTAGCTTAACTTTGGAACCTCCATAGACCCTGCGTCCGGTGGATTGATGTCGCCATGTCTATCAATATGATTTCTTTCCCATGTCAATATTAATCTTCTGCCGTTACCTATATCTTCAAAAAAATCATGCTTCTTCTTTATCAGTACTATTAGAAAATTGATGTGAAGTTTTTTAATCATAAAGAGAGCCAAATGGAATTTGCATAGGATGTGGATGCATAGAATTTCATCCGCTTTTGCTTCACTAAGTGTCCATTTTTTACAAGTACAAAGATCTTTACCTGTAATCATGTGAAGTGTGACTGCCATATGCAGCTGGCGTACTTCATCAATACAAACAACGAATGATTTTTAGTAGCTAGGTTTAAAGAGTCAACATGTTTTGGCTTGAGCGTAAGTCGTTATCCAATTATCATCCAATATCCATGTAACCTTTTCTGACATCTTAAGCCGAATAAAGTGTAAATTTCTATGCTCTTATTTCTTATGCCTATCTTGAAGATCTAGCGAGTTATCAAACGTACTTTATTCACTATGGAGGCCCTTGCATCGTAATGCTTGCATAAATTTCCTCATTTATCGTATCATGCACATGCCAGGAACCCTTATGAAGAAAGTTCAGGATTGGACATCTATCTTAGGTTTGTTTGTAATTGGCGCACATTTATCATAGACTTACATTTGAAAGTTTGAATGCTTTTTTATACAACCATCTAATTTCAAATCAACAAGCGTTGACATCATTTTCGGATTTCTCCATTTAATATCGGATCTACTTATCTAGTCCTGCAACATATGAATCATCGGGAAGTCATGCTCCAAATTTCATTGGAGTTTCAATTCCTTAGCAAAGAACTCCGTGGAGAACCCTCTGCCCAGTAAATTACGGGTAAAACTAAATTCCATTTACCACTCCAAGAAGGCTACAACAAGAGGACCGACCCTTCCCAAGTTTCAATAGAAAGAAAGCCAATCGCATGTTTGTATCATTTTCAAATGTAAGAAAGATTACTACCAAACAAAAAACGATTCAATATTTCTCCCATTTACCTAAAATTGGGGCCCATTTACCTGCAACAAAACAACCAACTGCGGCTCGGAGGAAAAAGAAGAAACACGAAGTTTTTTTTTTTTCTTAAAAAGCAACATAGTCCATAGACCAAACTTAAGCCTGAAATCAACAGCAACACCCTTATATAAGCCTATCAAACCCAAAATATAGAAACCCTAATAGCTACCAAACCTAAACCCTAACCCCGGACACAAAATTAAGAGCTGGTGAACTTCGTGACAGCCTTGGTGCCCTCGGAAACAGCGTGCTTAGCGAGCTCGCCGGGGAGGACGAGGCGGACGGAGGTCTGGATCTCCCGGGAGGTGATGGTCGGCTTCTTGTTGTATCGAGCAAGCCTTGAAGCTTCCTGGGCGAGCTTTTCGAAGATGTCGTTGATGAAGGAGTTCATGATGCCCATGGCCTTGCTCGAGATTCCGATGTCCGGATGGACCTGCTTCAACACTTTAAAGATGTAGATCTTGTACGTCTCGCTCCCCTTTTTCGCCTTCCTCTTCTTCTTCTTGTCGCCCGCGCCGCCCTCCTTGGTCGGGAGACGTTTCTCCGCCCTAGGCTTCTTTTCGGCAGGAGCCTTATCCGCCTTCTTCTCCTTCTCCTCCGCCGGTTTATCGGAGGCCGGCTTCTTCTCCGCGGGCTTCTTCTCCGACTTGGGCGCCATCGGAAGTCAAAATAGGGCTTTCTGGAGAGAGAAGACGGAGAAAAATCAAGGTAAGGGGTCAAGATTGAGCGCTACACGGAATGGTTTATATCGGGAGAGGAGAGAGATAATCATTGGACACTTGTGTTGTGTGCGGATCGTTGAGCTGGCCCTCCGTAAACCGTTGGATTAGCGAGGCAGTTTGCGTTATCGAACAGCCGATATCCAATAAGGTTCTATCGAGCGGTTCAGTGGACATGGGCTTGAAAGAAGCCCGACGATCGCTTTAATTACAGAAACGGCTGGCCAGCAATTTGGTCGTAGAATTTCGGGCGTTCGGCACGTGTACAGCACGCGCGGTGGTCCCACTAAATTAAAATAATAAAATAAGACGAGGCTATGAGAAATTCAAAATCAACGTGCAAAACTAGTTCACGAGCAACATGTGAAATCAGATACTTGGATATGAACGAAGACTTCTTTTTCACATTTTAAAATAATTATAACAATCCAAGATTTGTTAAAAAAAAATCTACTTTTTTAATAAATAATTAATATAAAATTAAATAAATCAAGGGTTCAAATTTATGTATTAATTTATAAATATTATAATTAATTAAATAAGTTAGTATCATAGTATTTTTTGATTTACATAAATTATGAACTGAAATAATTTTGATATCATTTGTAACAATTTAAAAATTTATTTATAAAAATTAATCTATATTATTTAATTTTTTTAGCCTTATATAAATATTCAAAATGTTTTTAATAAATAATTAATACAAAATTAATATATTTAAATTTTAATTTTTATAATAATAATATATATAATTATTTTTAAAAATAAAATAAAAAATTATCAATTGTTATGATAAATTAGTTCAGAGAGATAATTGCCGGTCCGAAGATTTAATTAATCCATCCGGGTCGATCGACTAGATGGATTGATATGACGGTACTTTCGGAACCTGATAGGAGAATGAATTGACACTGTATTTTAGTCAACGGCGACGTACGATTGGCAATCGGCCTTCAGCCCATTTTAAATAAAATAGCCGATCGATTTATAGTTGGCTTACTCCGAAGAGAGTGGCAAATTTATAATTAATATATTCCGAAAAAGAATGACCGATCTACAGTCGGCCCACTCCGAAGAGAGTGGCTGATCTATAATTGATATATTCCGAAGGAAGTGGTCGAACTATAGTTAATATGCTTCGAGACGAATAGCCGATCTTTAGTCGATCTACTTCGAAGAGAGTGACCGATTTTTTTGAGCTAAGGTCTTTCAAGAATGAGCTTGGTTGTTATAACCAACCAAGTATATAACTGATAGCCGCGGCATCAGTAAACTAACTATCAACGGCAACTATAATCAATTGAGGGAAAGTTGCATTAACTAACTTTCCTAATCGAAATCAAGAAGGCTCAACTACTTTCAGTTATGGCAATGCCTATAAAAAGTGGTAAGATGGGATCACAAGATGAGCAATTCCAGGTAATTCCGAGCTTGTCTAAGACTAACTTGCACTATACCAAATTGACTCTTCTCTTTTTTATCTTTTTTTTTGAGCTTTCCATTTTATGACGTGAGCTCTACTGACTTAGACATCAGAGTGTACCCCACTAAATAAATTTTGATTAGAAATTTATTTTACAGGAACTAAAGAAGGTGAACGGGTGACCCAGACACTCCATTTGGTCTATAAGGATCAATGTCAACATCTATACTCTTTGTATCAAGTTATTAGTTATGCACAGGACTTGCTAAGTATTTCTAGAATTGCATTACTTGGCACATATACGGTGGGCAGAAAATAAAATTATCATAGCAAGTAATTTTCTTTGCATTTGGTATTTTTATTTGGATCATATTATTTTTGTACCATGTTACTATTTTCATTTAAAGAAAAAGATAATAGATTTGGCATTGCTGCGTCTTAGAATCACTGCGTCCACACACTTTCACTGTTCTCAATTTTCTCATGTATCAGAAACTGTGGATGGATCCATGCGCTGCTGATTAATCTAATCCTCTGGAAAAAATTAACACGTACATGGAAAGAAAAAGGAAAAAAAAAAAAGCCGAACTGATGGACAAGTCTATCAAACAACACATCCATGACACGGTTGCTGCCTAACAAATCATGCTCAGGATCAAAGGCTACCATTGTAAATGGATAAAAAGAAAAAAATAGGAACATATTTGGTTTGGGAAAGTTGAATTCTGAATTGAGTAACTTCCATTTCAACGGTTTGATTAGAAAATTCCTTATTTTCGTTGAAAAATCTTAATATTCTTGATCCCCTATTATTTTTCTCTTCCTAGTTTTCTGCTTCCTATCTTTTTTCTCTTGCCTTTCCAAGGCCTGTGCCTAGACTTGGGCATTGGACCGTGCCGAGCCTGGCCTAGCCACAGGCTAAACGGGCCGTGCCTAGCCTGGCCTGTTACTAAATAGACAGTGCCTGGCACGACCCGCTTAATCTAAAGTCCGGACCCGGTACGGACCTGGGCTCGGGGAGTGGCAGGCTCGTTGGTCCATAAGCCCTTTTAAAAATTATTTTTTTAAAAAAAATAGGCCAGATCAGGTATGGCTCGTTTGGTCCACAATAGCTATAAACGGCTATTTTTTGGCTTTTTACTATTTTGACCATCCCAACAGTCATAAAACGGTTAATTTGAGAGGTATTTTTGAAAAATAATTTTTTTAGAGTCCTATAAATATCCCTTTCCTCCCCCATTCTCACAACACCAAACCAACTCTTCTCTCCTTGTCTACTACTATTATTTCTCTATTCTAGCAATATTTAGCAAGTGCTCTAGGCTTCTAGCAATTTAATTTTTAGTTTGTATTTAGCAAATATTCAAGTGCTACACAAGAGGAGGTTCTTGTTGAGAAGTAAGAAGTACAAGAGAAAGAGAAGGTTACTCATTGAGAGCACAAGCAAAAGCTCACAAATCTCGACTCTACCTTTGGTCATCTACTCAATTTCTTCTTGTGATTAGTTTTTATTTTTTGCATTCATCAATTTAGATATGGTATCTTATGATGAAAATCATTTTGGCATTCCTCATATTTCTGAGGGAGAAGAAACTAATCTCCAAGTTCATAATCCCTCTAGAACTAGTGAACCTAGTGAAGGTTAAACCTCTTCTCGTAAGAGGACTAGTGCTGTATGGAATGAATTTGATAGAATTATGGTTGATGGAGATTGGAAAGTAAATGTAAAAAATATACCAAACTTTATAGTTATAGTAGCAGTGGGGGAACATGCTATTTAAAAAGATATCAAGAAAGTCATAGGATGCATGATTCTCGTTTTCAAAGTAACCTTAATATGTAAGGGAGATCACTTGTAGGTAATTTTGCATATAATCATAAAAATCAAAGAAAATCACTTGTAAAATGGATAGTTAAGGATGAACTACCTTTTAGTTTATGTGAATCTTTTAATTTTGAAGAATATGTTCAATTAGCTCTACAATCTGCTTACAAAAAAACTAGTAGGTGTACATTTAGAAGAGTAGCTATGACTAACTTTTTAGTAATGAGATAAATTTTAATTGAAATACTCTATATTTTAAATGTAAAAGTTTCAGCATCTGTAGGTAGTAATTATTTTATTGCTATTACTGCTCATTATATTGATAATAATTGGCAATTAAATAAACGTATCTTTGCTTTTCATGTTTTTGATTTCTCATGTTCTGGGTAACAAATTTCAAATATCATTTATCAAACTGTATGTTATATAATATTAATGATAAAATTATATCTATTATTTTTGATAATACATCTAATAATAATTCTGTTGTCTTATTATTGAAAGACTCATTACATCCCACGTTAAATAAAAATTTATTACATATTAGATGTGCATATCATATTTTAAATCTTTTTGTTCAAGCTGGCATGGGCATGATTCAAATATAATTTCAAAAATTAGAAATGCAGTTTCTTTTATTCATGCTTCAAGACCAAGACTTCAAGAATTTAAGCAACTATGTATAGATCATGGTAAATATTTTAAAAAATTTAAATTTGATATAATTACGCATTGGAACTCAACGTATAGCATGATATATGATGCATATCCATATAAAAACTTATTAAGTGCATATATTAATGATCGTGGATTAGGCTTTACATTATTGAAATTGATTGAAATAAAGATAAAATTTTGGAAGATTTTTTGGTTAGTTTTTATAATGCTACTAATATTCTTTTCGGTATTCATTATCCAACTTCATGTTCATTTTTATAACAAGCATATATGATTAGTCAAAAATTTGCAGAACATAGATATGATGATGTTTTAATGCCTATTATTGAACAAATGGAATCTAAATGGAATGAGTATTGTGACAAGATATATCATATGCATAACTTAGCTGCTATATTTGATCCAAGAGTTAAATTGAGTGGTGTACTAATTTTTCTTGATGCATATTGTGAAAATATGATTCAAGATCTTGAACCTGCTAAAATTGAGGTAACACAACTTCTTTATGATATTTATGCTTTATATGATGAAAAAACTCGTGGATCTAGATTACTCGCACAAAGCTCTATTTCTTCTTCTAGTAGTTCTCGTTCGTCTTGTATTTTTTCATTCATTGCATAAAGAAAATATGCACATGCTTCAAGTTCATCTTCATCTTCTTTATCTTTAAGTAGTGAACTAGAATTTTATTTACGAAATAATCTTCAGTCTGCATATGATGAAAATCAAATAGAGAATCTAGATGTATTAGCTTGGTGGAAGATTGTTAAAAATTAATATCCTATTATGTCTGCCATTGCACGCGATATTTTAGCTGTACCGATGTCCACAGTAGCATCAAAATCCGCTTTTAGTGCAGGTTGACGTGTTCTTAATAAAAAGAGAAGTAGGATGACTAGCGACACGGTTGAGATGCTTTTCTGCTTCAAAGATTGATTGGATGCTAAGACGAGATTTCAAGATAAAGGTGGACACGATACAACATCCTCTGATGATGATGATACAAACACTACTGATGATTAGTAAGATTTTGATCATTTATTTTTAATTCTTAATTTTTTATAATTATATATTTTTATTTTTTTAATTATTAAAGTGAGTCATCTCTATTTTTTTCTCCTTTTTTATTGTATTCTGGAGGTCAGGCCTAGCCCCCCTCCCTTTATATACCATTTTGATTTAAATTAATAAACTGGTAGGGGTCAATGCCAAACCCCCCACCATTAAGGTGGCTTTATATTAATAAATCCTTAGTTTTCAATATTTTTTTAATTTATTAAAAAATATTTTTTATAAATAAAAAATTTTATTTTCATTTATTTTAAGGAGACCGGGCCATGCCGTGCTTGGCCCGGTCTAGGCCCTTGTGGGCTGTGCCATGTCGTGCCTGGCCCACAAATCGTGCCAGCCCAAGCCCTTATGGACTGTGCCGGGCTTGGCCCGCGGGCCAGAAATCCTTAACTCGACCCAGCCCCCTATTATGGGTCGGGCCAGGCTGGCCCGTTACTGGAGCAAGCGGCCGTGCCAGGCCATGGACGGCCCGGCCCAATGCCCACTTCTACTTGTGCCTCTCCAATATATACGATAATTTTATATGAATAAAATTATCTTTTTCTTTTTCTCTATTACCAACACGGTATCAAAGTCTTTCATTGATCCCTAACCTTTTCCCTCCTTCATAGCCAACCCATCTTTCTATCATCTTCCAAATCCTATTCCCTCGTCTTACCTCTTGGATCCTGTAAGTATCCCGTAGGCCATCATCTTTCTAGATTCCATCATCTCCCTCCTCCCACTTTCAAACCCTGCTCATCAAATTCCATCATCTCCCTTCTCCCACTCTCAGACCCTTCTCGCCACCCATCATCACACCTCACCGACATCTCCATGGCTTCTCCCAGTCATTGCTGGATCTCATCCACGAGCACCCCTACCCCCCAGACATCACTAAACAAGGCTCCGTTCCCCCACCCCCTAGTCATCTCCAAACATTGCCAGACATCTCCGCGTCCCCCCCCATCCCCTCTCCCCTGTGGTGTCCGAACAAGGCTCTGCACTCTCCCCGCCTGTGCATCCTTGCCGAGCACCCCTTGGGTGGATCCCCACCAGATCTCGTCCATGCACCCCTCTTGAACCCCTTCACCACCATGTGGATTGGTGCCCCCCATCGATCGCACGCCCTCACCTTAGCCTCCCGCCACCCAAGCTACTCCATAGAAGAAGAAAGGAAGATCAAAGTACCCACCTCTATGCTCTATTTTTTTTAAATAAACCAAGCCTTTCATAGTTCCATTCTCAAAAACAAAGAAGAGAGAGAATAGAGGAGTACGAGGGGATGTCTCTTATCATTTCAATATAAAAATGATTGTTTATTGAGGAGTTTAGTGGAGGTTATTCATTTTAGTTGGCTCTTTGGGAGGCTGAGTTATGGGTGAAGAAGGTCGAACCCAGTTATTACTCAACACTTGAAGCATCAATAGTCAGAGGTTGCTCACAATCCAGGTATCGACTGTCCAGACAGCAATTTAACCGGAAGGATCTTCGAGAGAGAGTGCATTACTGAAGGTACTTCAAGTTGCTGTCAAGCTCGATGAGCTAGCATATATTTATCATGATCTAGAAGTACCCGACTACTTATAAAAGATCATGGTTGGAGGGATATCTCATCAGCACCACAAAGACTTGCTAATGGAGCCCCAGGGATGGCTTAGTGGGATATGGAGAATTCGGTGGTCATGGCTTTCTTTCTTAACATCATGATCCCGAGTGTCTTAAAAAGCATGCAATTGTTGGAGACTGCACATGAGATATGAAAGACAATGGCTCAGATGTATTCACAGAAGGCTAATCCGGCATAGGAATATGAGATACGGTGCCAGTTAAAGCAGTTTTGTTAGGAAACACTTTCCACTGAAGCTATCTAATTGAAAAGGTTGTGCTTAAAATGACCACTATTATACCTTTATTCCATAAAGCTCTACATATGTGTAGCATTTTTAGAGGTACCTGGAGGAAGAGCAAGTCCAGGATTTTTTGATGGCTTGAACCCTGAGTTTGAACCAGTTTTGATACAGCTCCTGGCTCGAGATGACATGTCAAGTTTCAATTAGGCCTTCTCCACTGTTCTAAGGGATGCAACAAGGATCGGAATAGTTGCTACTTCTAGTGAGCCAGTTCGATCTACCCTCATAGCTCAACTCCTACCTCGATCTGGTAAGTAGGTGCCCACTATATGCCATTATTGTCACAAACCTAGCCATATCAAAGCTACTTGCTAGGAATTACATGGCCGCCTACTCAGTCAGGGCAAAGAGGTCAGGGCTATGGTCATGGTCGAAGCCGTGGTTAGCAGTACGCATATCTATCTGAGAAAGTAAAGGAATCTTCTATTAGTATATCCATTGAAGACTATCAGACTATAAAGCGATTAATGGTCAAATATAAATCTACTTCCAGCTCATTGTCTCTCTACACAAGAAAACCACCCACTACACACATCCAACTTTACCTAGTTGGTATTACATATAGTACAGGCCATGCATTTAGTTGTCTAGATAGGTCTTCTTCCTCAAGAAATTATTCACTCTAGAGCTTCGAGTCATATGGCCAGATCTTCTACATCACTTACTTTATATTTTCTTGATTTTGATTGAGATTGAATCTGTATAGCTGATGGATTCTTTTCAGCAGTGTCTGGTAAGGAAATCATCTTTCTATACACCTAGTCTCCAGTTATCATCGATCTTGCATATACCTACCTTTTCCATGAACTTGTTATCTATCAGCTCTATTATTAGAGATTTGAACTGTTGTATCGCATTTTGGCTATCTCATTATATTTTTCAAGAATTGACAACAGAGAAAAAACTTGAATATAGTAAAATGTACAATGACCTGTACTACCTGGAGAGTGAGGGGAAGAGGCTCGATGATCCATTAATTGAGCTTGCTCTGTCTATAAAGAAGACTTCTTTTGAGTTTCTGTTTCATCATAGAAGACTTGGTCACGATCCTTTTCCGGTTTTATGTTAGTTATTTTCTACTCTTTCTCAATCTTACAAAATAATTACTTTAGTTTGTGATGACTGTGAATTTACCAAACACATCCAGGAAGCATATCCTATTTTTAATAATAGAAGCAATAATAAATTTGATATTATACATTTAGATATTTGGGGACCTTGTAGTACTACTTTCACTATAAGGCATTGATGATTTGTCACATTCATTAATTCCTATAGTCGAATGATATGATTGTACTTATTGAAAAGCAAGTATAAGGTATTCTCATATTTTAAAGAGTTTCATAAATTGGTAGACACCCAGTTTGGAATAAAGGTTAGGATACTCCAATCTGATAATGATACGAAGTACACAAATCGAGAATTTCATACCTACCTACAAGAAATGTGATCATCCATTAGACTACTTGTATGGATACACCTGCATAAAATGGAGTAGTCAAAAGGAAGAATCGACATTTGTTAGAGATGACTCACGCTCTCATGTTTACTATGTGAGTTCTTAAATTTTTATAGGGAGAGGCAATTCTGACTGCGACATACCTGATCAACCATATGCCACTCAGGGTTCTTGGCTCCAAATCTCCTCTTGAGTGTTTGCAAGGGAAGGTTGAGTATGTTATGCCACCCTGCATCTTTAGATGTATATATTTTGCTTGGAACCATAGATAGCTGGTAAGCTAAATCCTCAGGCTTTAAATTACATCTTTGTGAATTATTCTGCTACTAAGAAGGAATACAGATGCTATTACCCACCTACACTATAGATGCTGGTCATCATAGATATGACATTTCGAGGGATGGAGCCTTATTATGGGATGGAACAACTCCCTAGGATTTCGAGCGAGCTTGATGGTGTTTCTTTGCCAGATGAGTTCTTGTCATCGCTTTCTGGTATCCCTTGATATGAGAGAGAGTGGAGTGGTGTTGAAGGTGACAAAAGTGAGAAGGTAGAGACTGATGATACTTAATTAAACACTGGTGATGCACAGGATGATGGTGTTCAGGGAAAGCAAAGTTGGCTATTGCACATTATGCAGTCATCCAGGCTTTTGCCCCGAGTACAACTCCATCCATGCCTTTTAAATCTCCCTCTTCTTCTATGAATAATGGTAATAATCCTATTTTCTCTGATTTAAATATTTTTATTATCAAATGAAAGGGCTCTTGCCTGATCATTCCTCCTTCTCACTATTGCTATGATATTACTAATTGTTGTAATGAACCGGATGGATCGACAGTCATTGGATTTGATTGGATCGGTCGGACTGATGAACCCCAGGCCAAAGAGCCCAACGATACAATAACTGATCGATACAACGACCGACCACTCGTCTTTAGAGCATATTTATTCGACTAACTCTAGATTGGATGAATAACCCCAAAATGAGTCGGCAAGAAAAGACAGTTGTTATAACCGAACAATGTTATAACTGCTATTCTTTATGACCGATTAAAGTAAACTAACTACCAGAAGTTTATCCTAACAATAGTTAGTTACTAAAATTTATCTTAACTTCTCCAACGATAATTAGTTGTAAGAAGTTTATCTTAGCAGATTTTCGTTAAGACTAATGCCTATAAAAAGAGATAAGAGGAGACTTTCAGAGGTAAGCCAAGCTCAGAGTGCTATCCCTCTTTTCATTTAGCTTCTCTTCATATTCTTCATATGTTGACTGAATGCTACTGACTTAGGCATCGGAGTGTCCTCCACCGAAAAACCTCCAGCCTGAGATCTATTTTGTAGGGACTTGAAGCGATCGATCGGTGGCTTGGAAATGCAACATGGTCTGTGGAATTTAGCGTCAACACTAACTATGTATCATATGAGTCCCTATCTTTCTCTTATAAATCCTTTGAAGCAGCATTAAAATCTGTCAACATTCTTACTGATTGAAAGGTGACTATGACAAACCCGAATTGGAGGCAGGTGATGATAGAGGAGATGAATATTTTATCCAAGAACCATACATGAGATTTAGTGACTCTGCTTGCCAAGAAGATACCAATGAACTATAAATGGATGTATATAGTAAAGGACAATCTCGAAGGCAAACTTGAAAGGTACAAGACTTGCTTATTAGCAAAAGGGTACACGCAACCGGCCGTCAGCCCCCCATGTTGAGTGTGGGATAACATCAGATTGATGCCCTCTTGAATCAGGTAGAAGCCCTGACTCCTGTCATGCAAAATCTTCAAGAAGGCCGTTAGCGAGCAGCATCAACCGGCCACATCCAGAATTAGTCGGCGATCTCCAGAGAGAAAAAGCCGATGCCAAGAACCAATCAACATTCCCAATATCAGCCTTTTTGGGTTTGATAATCTCCCAGACAGCAAGATTCTCGACACCGGGGATATGGAGAAAGCCAGTTCGAGAGGAAGTGAGTGAGATCTCAATCATAATCTTCAAAGGACTCTATCCCAAGAAACACCTAACGAGGTGGTCGAATTCGACAACACGAGGATTATAAAAGAAAGTTTCGAAAGTTGGAGATGCAAATTGCAAAGCTCGATGAATAATGGAAGAGCGAAGAATGGTGGCTTATGACTCGTGATCTCCATTCTCCCATAGAATTATGTAGGAAGTACTTCCTTATTATTTCAAGATTCTTCAATTATAACTTTACAATAGCACTACTGATCCTCTTGATCATCTGGACAGTTTCAAGGCCCACATGATGATTCAGGGGATATCCGATGCCCTGCACTATCTGGCTTTCCTGGCTACTACGAAGAAGGTCGCTCGAATATGATACTCGAGTCTCCGACCAAGTACAATCCATTCTTTTAAATCACTGGAAAAATTATTTGTATCTCATTTCAAGACATGCAGAAAGATGGCATGCAATTCGGATAACCTCTTATACAACGAAAAGAGGGTGAAAATTTGAGGGACTATGTGGCTCATTTCAATGTTGTCACACTTAAAATCCCGGACCTTAACGAGCATGTGACCATGTCTACAATGAAAAAGGGGTTCCAGTCATCCAAATTTACTCTTTCTCTGGACAAGAAGTTCCCTATCAGCTATTCAAAGTTATTGGCACGTGCACAAAAGTACGTGCTAGTTGAAGAACAAGCTATCAGCCAGCAACAAGCTAAAGGGAGATTGACTCCAAGAAGAAGAACCAAAAGAATGTCGATCCTCAATCTGCCAATGATAATGATGTTCCTGCTCGACGACGCAGTCCGAAGCCAAAAAATTAAATAGCAAATTTGATATATACACCCCTTTGTCCCTGCCAAGAGAGAAGATTCTGATAGAGATAAAGAAGAAAAATTTCTTACAAAGACCTCGACCGATGTGAGCACCTCCCGCATCAAGAAATAAAAATAAATACTACTGGTTACACCGTGATCATTGGCATACTACTGAAGAATGTATCAAATTTAAAGATGAGATAGAAGATCCGATCAAACATGTATATCTAGAAAAGTATGTCCGTAATCAAGAACATCGAGTTGAAGTTGATGCCCCCAAGAAAGCTACAGAAGAAATGAAGCTCTCCAACCAACGACCTACAGATGGAATGATCGGCATGTTGCACCATCGATCAGATTGGAGAAGGGAAGAAGTTGAAGAAGATGCTTTGAAGAGATGTAGGAGCAGCAACATGATCAGTTTCTCCGACGATGACTTGCAGGGAATTCAAACACCTCACGATGACCCTGTAGTTATTTCTGCTATCATTGCAAATTATGATGTAAGAAGAATTTTGGTAGATAATGAAAGTTCAATCGAGGTATTACTCTATGATGCTTCTATCAGAATGAATTTATCTAAAAATAAATTACAGAGAACCCCAATATTCTTAACAAGATTTGGAAGGAATCCAGTTAGAGTGGAAGGGGAAAAAACACTTCTAGTAACCATCGGTACGAAACCCTTTCAAAAAATACTCCCCATTAACTTTATGGTTATTCGAATATCCTCCATGTACAACACCATATTGGGACGACCAGCTTTGAATAGGTTCCGTGCTATTGTGTCGACATACCACCTTTTGGTACGATTCCTAACTAGAAACGGGATCGGAGAAATGAAAGAAGATCAGAGAGTAGCTCGGTAATGTTTGATGATCCAAGATAGGCAGTCGGTCGACCAAATGACATTAGAGCAATTAGATCAGAGGGATCAGATGGAAGGATGTGGTGAACCATTGAAAAGACCGTCTTTATACCACTAGGAGATGAATATCCAATGAAAGTCATGCAGATCAGAAGTATGCTAGATGAGAAAATAAGAACGAAAATAATTAGTTTCCTACGAAGCAATGCTGATGTTTTTGTATGGTCGGTTGCTGATATGTTTGGAATTTCATCGAAAGTTGTTACTTACCAGTTGAAGGTTGACCAATAATATAGGCCCATTCAGCAGAAAAAAAGAAACTTCGCTCCTTAGAGATAGAAGCTGATCAATGAAGAAGTAAACAAGTTTATTGATGTTGGATTCATAAGGGAGGTCCACTACCCGGATTGGCTCACCAATATAGTTATGGTAAGGAAAGCTAATGGTAAATGAAAAATTTGTATTAATTATACTAACCTCAACAAAGCCTGTCCAAAAGATAGCTTCCCCTTGCCAAAGATAGATCAACTGGTCGATGCCACTGCCGAGCACAACTCTTAAGCTTCGTAGATGCCTTCTCGAGCTACAATCAAATTCAAATGGATCCCGAGGATGAGGAGAAGATGACCTTCGTAACTAAGAAGGGGATGTATTGCTACAAGGTGATGCCCTTCGGCTTAAAGAATGCTAGGATGACGTACCAAAGGTTAGTCAACAAGATCTTTGAAAAATAGCTCGAAAAAAGTATGGAAGCATACATCAACGACATGATTGTGAAGAGTCTCCAAACAATCGATCACATCAAGGACCTAGAAGAGGTCTTCAGTACATCACGATGCCATCAGATGAAATCGAATCAAACCAAGTGTATCTTTGAACTAACTTCAGGAAAATTCCTGGAATTTCTCGTTACTAATCAGGGAATAGAAGCCAACCTAGAAGAAATTCGGGCTATCCTTGATATGAGACACCCATCTAACAAGAAAGAAGTACAACAACTTATTGAGCGTATCGCCTCATTGAGTTGATTTACCTCTTGGTCGGCTAAAAGGTGCTTCCCATTCTTCAAAGGTTTATGCTAAACAAGAAGCTTTGAGTGGTCGGAGAGTTGTCAATGAGCATTCAAAGAGTTGAAAAAGTATCTGATTAATCCACCTTTGCTCTCGAAGTTCCAAGAAGGAAAAACTTTATATCTGTATCTTTTTGCTTCAGACGAGGCTGTTAGCTCAATGCTTGTCCGGAAAGAAATCAACAATACTCATAGGCCGATCTATTACACCAGCAAAGTATTATATGATGCCAAAGTAAGGTACCCCAAAGTGTAAAAACTCATCCATGCATTGGTAATCACGGTAAAGTGCTTGAGGCCTTATTTTCAGACCCACTCGATCATAATGTTGACAGATCAACCATTAAAGGCTATCTTGCGATGCCCAGATACATCGGGAAGGATAGCTAAGTGGATCATCAACCTGGACAAGTTTGACATAACATATCAACCAAGATCGACGATGAAGGCACGGGTGCTAACTGATTTCATTGCTGAATGTACCTAGAGTAAAGACAGTCATCGGATGGCCGACGAAGGAGAAAAGGCAAAAGAAAATTTAGACTCTACATGGATACTTCACGTAGATGAGGCATCTAATTTCACTAGTTGTGGAGCTAGGTTAATACTAACTAACCATGAAAGAGATGTCGAATATACTCTTCGCTTATCTTTTCAAGCATCAAACAATCAAGCAGAGTATGATGCTCTTCTGGTAGGACTTAATATTTATAAAAAATTGAAAATTTGTAAATTAAAGGTCTTCTCAGATTCTCAGTTAGTGATAAACTAAGTAAAGAAAGAGTTTGAAAACTGGGATGCTACAATAATAAAGTATTTAAAAAAGATACGAGATCTTGCCATCCAATTGGATTTCTTCAAGATATCCCATGTCCCACGAACTGAGAAGTCTCGAGCCAATGCCCTTTCTAGATTAGCTACCACAACTCCCAATTTTCTTGATCGGACATTCATCAAATACTTGAAAGCTCCGAGTATAATAGAAGAGGCTCTGAAAATACATCATATAGAGCAGGAACCTTGCTATATGGATCAAATCATTAGATGTTTAAGCGAGGGGACACTGCTAGAAGACACCGTTGAAGTCAAATGGATATGTTGGATGGCTTCACAATACGCCATTCTAGAAGGAACTCTCTATAAAAGACCTTCACACAACCTCTATTGAAATGCCTAGGGCCGTCAGATGCTAATTACATCCTACGAGAAATACATAAAGGTATATACGACGATCATCTCGGGGGCAAATCCGTGACCTATAAAATTATATACCAAGGATACTATTGATCAACCATTCAAAAAGATGCCGCTGACTTCGTTAGAAAGTATGACCAGTACCAAAGATATTCCAATATTCAAAGGTGTCCGACGAGTCAACTGAATTAACTAACAGCTTCTTGGCCATTCGCCCAATGAGGAATGGACATTCTTGGTCCATTTCCTTTGGCTTCTGGTCAGTAAGAATTTCTAATTACGACCATTGACTATTTTACTAAGTAGGTTGAAACTGAATCCCTGGCTCACATAACTGAAGGGAAAGTCGAGAACTTCATCAGGAACTATATCATCTTTCGATAGGCCTGGAACTAGGCTGGGTCGGCCTGATGGGCTTCGGGATGGCCCAAAATCTGGTCGGGCTTGTGCCAGATTTTAAACAAATCGGGCCGGGCTTCGGGCCTTAAAATAAAGCCCATTCAATTTTCGGGCCAGGCTTGGGCACCCCTTTGGCCCGGCCTGAACCCAGCCGAAAAATAAACCCGATCCAATTTGGGCCCGAGTTATTTCTTTCTCCCATCTCCCTCTCTCTCTCTCTCTCAATCTCTCTTTCTCTCTCGTTTCCATCTCCCTCCCCCGATCAGCCCCCGACGATCGATGCTTCCTCGCACTCGACGGTTGATGCGGCGACACCCCCTCGCACTTGACACTCCCCGTTCGAGTTCTTCATTTCCAAGCCACCCCACCCAACGGCCCCGAATCTCGCCATCGCCCCCAACACCCTCAGCCCCTTATGCGACCTCGCAGCCCCCCTCCTTGGCTCCGATCTACCTCCTCCGGTCCCGGCGCACGCACCCGATGACCCGGCCCTCATGCGACCCCGCATCCTGTCTCCGGCTTCGATCTGCCTCCCTCGACCCCGACGCCCCACCCGATGGCCACTACCCCTGGCGCGACCTCGCGGCTCTCCCTCCCTAGCTCCGATCTGCCTCCTTCGACTGGTGGCCAGTCAGACAGTCGCCGTCGATAAACCCATTTTTTTGTTGATGGGCTTGCATTCGGACCGGCCTGACAATCGGTGAATTTTTTTTTGATGGGCTTGCATTCAGGCCGGCCCGATCAGGCTCGGGTCAGGCTCAAGCATGAGGTTTAAAAAAAATTTCGAGCCTAAGCCCGGCCTAAAGCTCAAAATTTTTTTAGGTCGAGCTCGGGTAGGGGTATGGCCCAATCTGACCTGGCCCACTTCCAACCCTATCTTCCGATTCGGAATCCCTCATGCAATTATTACTGATAACAGGAGGCAGTTCGACAACCAAAGGTTTAAAGATTTTTGCATCCAATATTACATTCTTCACAAATTAACCTCCGTCGGGCATCCTCAATCAAATGGTGAAGCCGAAGTGACCAATCGGACAATTCTTCATGGCCTAAAGATTAGATTGAATGAGGTGAAAGGACTTTGAGCCGAAAAGCTAAGCTCGATTCTTTGGGCATATCGGACGACTTCCCAAACTGCCACTGGAGAGTCACCGTTCAGACTGACATTTGGTAGTGAGGCGGTGATACCAATAAAGGTTACCCTACAATCTTTGCAAATTAATCATTTTAAGGAGCCAGAAAACTCAGAACGACAAAAAGCTGACCTAGACTTGCTGGAAGGCACAAGACTTCAAACTCACATAAAAATGGTTGTGTATCAATAAAGAATTGCCAGATACTACAATGCCCGGGTTAAAGCCAGAATCTTTCGATCATGAGATTTAGTACTGCGAAGATTCGAGGTATCCAAGCCAACAAAACAAGAAAAACTTTTTCCAACTGGGAAGGGCCTTACCAGGTAACTGAAGTGATACGCCCCGGAAACTACCGAATTGAAAGCTTGGATAGTTACCAAATAGCTCGACCATAAAATGTAGAGAATCTTCATATATACTACCAATAAAACGCAATTCTTGGATATTCTCTTCTACATAATCCAAAGTTGGCCTAATCAGCCGATTCAATCGATATGTCTGACAAGTACAGAGTTGGCTTAATCAGCCAACTCAATCCATATGCTTGACAAGCATAGAGTTAGCCTAATCAGTCGACTCGATCAATATGCCCAATAAACTAAGAATTGGTCTAAACCACTGACTCACACCTGACAAGCAAAGAGTCGGTCTAGTTCACTAACTCAATCGGTATATCTAACAAAAAAAAGTTAAGTCTAGTTAGTTGACTCAATTACTATATTTAACAAAAGAAGCATCGACACAATTGATGACACTTACTAAGTTATTTTGCCAAAAAATTATTACTTAGTGGAAAAAGCCATCACTAAAAGAATAATACATGGCACACAACCCTGAAGACCTCGTACTTTGAAATTTTTCAAGCACAAAGAGCAAATATGAAGAAAAAGAATATTTACATTCATATCTTAGTTTGGTTACACAAAAAAGCCCAAAGAACGGGAAAAGCTGCATCAACATGTTGGCAATACTTTTTTTAATTTCTCCTCGAGGGTCTGCTTGAGTTCCTCGGCAACCTCTTTCTTAGCCTCGCCGTCTCTAGCTGATCGTGAAGGCCTCGGCTCAAGTCGGCAAATCCAGCAATGCTTTTTTCGATCAGGGAGATATCATGGATGAACTGAAATACATTAACAAGAGTTAGTTATATTTGTCATAATCCATGATAAAAAAATATAAAAAAGGAAAAAGATTCTACCCTCAAAGTGTTTGAGTAAATGGCGATGAAGATGTCATCCAAGCGTCAGGTCTTTGTCACCTCCCAATCCTTCGAGAGGATGATAGCCTTCAGCATCTTATGGGACAATCTGGGGTTATCCAACCCTGTATCATTAGAGTAGACATTGAAGTTGATTGGGTCTTCTTCTGCTTGCCACTTGGACCCTACACCAATTTAACGAGCCTTACCCTTATCCAGTCGATAGGTGTGGGATGACGATGCACCGACATCTGAAGGTGCAGTCGGCTACTCTGAATGCTGTGCGACTGGAGCAACCCTTAGACGAAGTTCCGTCAAGGGGACGTCGTCATCATTGGATGTTGTCCTTACCATAATTAGGATATTCCCTGTGGCTAGACCTTCTGAAGGGGTGCTGGTCATACGGACCCTTTTTGCGCCCTCTGATTCGGCAGGAGCTGTTGATGGTCTCTTCCTGACAGCTTGTCGGAGTTTCCTGGAATTAGGCTTCATCTTCTCATCTGCAAGAAAGATGAAAGAACCAATTGGCCAGAAGGAAAGGAAAATATAGAGAAAATAAATGATGTGTCAGATAAGACATACCTAAAGAAGGAGATACGCTAATTTGAACGAGATAAAGGTTTTGCTCGCTCAGCAACTCCCTCATTGGAGAAACTTCGACTCCTGGGAGCTTATCAAAGTCCTCCTTATTGTCTACCAAGACCTTCTTTCCGTCATCAGGGATCAGACAGAGCTCCCTCCACTCGGTATTGAAGCCCCAAGACTGAGCAGAAAAAAAAAGAAGAAACATAATTTCCATCCATGAATGGCAGATGGAAGCCTTGAGACGAACCTCCAACTAGAATGGGGGCCGATGACCTGCCACTCTCGACTGTGGAAATCCTTCTTCAAGATGAAGAGGGAACAAAACAAAGAAATCCTAGACTTTATACGGAGATCATGATAAAGGACTAGGAATGCACAGATGATCCGAATACTATTCGAAGTTAGTTGTGCAGGGATTATATGATACAAGTTAAAGATCCGAACAAACGGATGAAGGAAAAAATGAAGACGTGCCTTTAGGTGTTCTTCGTATATTGTTACGCTACCGGGAAGAGGCCTATCTATCCTCTCGCAGGAGTGAAGAACGAAAGCCGATAGATCCTGCGAAATTTTGTAATAATTTTGCAAGACGGCCAACCTAGACTCATTGAAGACACTGCTAATATACTCAGGGCTTAACTCTTCCCTATAAGGGCCCCTAGCCCTAGGAAGACCGAGATTGCCGGAGGATTCATCCCCTCCCCGACCGGTCGAAGATCTATCGACAGTAGAAACCCCTAAAGACCTAACCATCATAAACAGGGAAAGAAGATCTAACCTGTAAAAAAGGAAGGACCTTGTAGGGAGAGGAAGAAGTTGAGGTGAAGATGGAGACCCCCTAAGACCGAAATAGGAATGGCAAAAAGATTTGGCTTTAAGGGGGGAAGGTTCTTTATATAGATAACAGCAATGGCCGTGATTTCTTTCTCGAACGACAAGAGATGCTTCCGATTGCATCATGTATGATCTCTACCAGAGATACGAAGCCAAATGAAGAAGAAATCGATACGACGGAAGGAAAAAACAGTGCATCAACCTTAATCTACGAGAATATGATTATCAGTAATGAGCAACCACGACAGTCACAATTACACTCTCGAATAGCATGAACGCCTCTGATCGTGCCACAAATCAAGATCCGAAATGAAGATGAAGAACCGACATGAAAAAATCGACGCGACACATGAATCTGCATGAACTTTTTCGTTGCCAATAAAAATTCAACACCTGGCAAAAGCGCAACGCTAAAAATAGAAACCAATCAATTCTACCAACTGGTCTCAAGATTTGCCATTATTAGAAGATGCCCTCTCTGCAAAGGATGTTGACAACAAAGAGGCCTATAAAAAAAAAGAGAAGAGAAAGAGGAAAGAGAAAAATTGATAAACTCCTATCTTTCAAAGCAACAATATGCCTTAAAACTGAGAGTGGGAGGTGACTGTTATAATGAACAGGGTGGATTGACAGGCATCGGATTTCATTGGATCAATCAGACTGATGAACCCCAAGCTAAAAGGCCAAATGATACAATAGTCGACCGATACAACGACCGACCAACTCGTTTTCAGAGCACATTTATCCGACTGACTCTGGATCAGATAAATAACCCCAAAATGGAGTCAGCAAGAAAAAATATGATTATTATAACCGAACAATATCATAACTGCTATTTGTTATGACAGATTAAAATAAACTAACTACCATAAGTTTATCTTAACAGCAGTTAGTTACTAGAAATTTATCTTAACTTCTCCAACTGTAATTAGTTGTAAGAAATTTATCTTAACAAATTTCTGTTAAGACTAATGCCTACAAAAACAGGTAAAAGGGAACTTTCAGAGGTAAACCAAGCTAAGAGTGTTATCCCCCCTTTTCATTCAGCTTCTCTTCATATTTTCTATCTGTTGACTAAACTCTACTGACTTAGACATCGAAATATCCCCCATCGGAAAACCTCCAATCTGGGATCTATTTTGCAGGGACCCGAAGCGATCGACCGATGGCTTGGAAGTGCAACTTGGTCTGTGGAATTCAGCGTCAATACTAACTATGTATCATATGAGTCCCTATCTTCTTCTTATAAATCCTTTGAAGCAACATTAAAATCTGTCAACATTTTTACTAATTGAAAGGCGACTGACAAATCTGAATTGGAGGCAGGTGATAATAGAGGAGATGAATATTTTGTCCAAGAACTATACACGGGATTTAGTGACTCTGCCTGCCAGGAAGCTGCCAATGAACTGTAAATGAATGTACATAGTAAAGGACAATCCTGAAGACAAACTTAAGAGGTACAAGGCTCGCCGAGTAACAAAAGGGTACACGCAAACATACGACATCGATTATGACGAGACCTTTATTCCTATGACAAAAATGAACTTATGTATACTTTTGACTTCGTGTGTTGCTAATTATAGTTGGGAGTTATATCAACTAGATATAAAGAATGCCTTCCTTCACAGAGATCTTTAAAAAAAAATTAATATGTAGATTCCTTGTAGATTTGTGAGCAAAGCTACAGCAAGAAAGATGTGTAAATTAAGGTACTCTCTATGGCTTCAAATAGTCTTCTCATGCTTGAATTGAACATTTCAACCAAGTAGTGTTGAAGATGAGATATTTACAGAGTAAAGCTGATCATACTCTATTTTAAAGCATGTTGATAGGAGAACTATTCTCATAGTATATACTGGAGATATAATTACCACATGAGATGATCCCAAAAAGATTGCACGGCTTAAATAAGATCTGGCTTGCAAATTTGAGATTAAAAACTTCAGGTTGTTGAGATATTTTTTTGAATATTGAAATTTCTAGACCATCCCACTATTTTTCTATCTTGGTAAAAGTATGTTCTTGATCTTCTTAATGAGACTAGAATATTAGTGTGTAAGCCGCCTAATATTTTCATTGATCAAAATCACAGGTTAATGGCAAATGATGGAATTCCTGTTAATCTAGAAGATATCAACAACTAGTAAGAAAACTGATTTATCTTTTTCATAACAGACCGGATATTTCCTTTGCAGTCAATATCATCACTCAATTTATGCATGACACACATGAGTGATATATGAAGGTAGTATATAGGATGAGTACTACGCTACCTAAAAAGCCGTCCTGGTCGAGAATTGCTCTTTTCTCGACATGACTTCATGAAGATTTAAGCATTTACTGATACAAACCGAATAGACTTATTGAATAATCAGTGGTCCACTATTTGTTACTATATATTCTTTAATAATAATCTAGTTACTTGGAGAAGCAAGAAATAATCTATCATGGCCAGATTAATTATAGAGACCAAATACAAAGCAATAGCTCAGGATAATATGAGCTTCTCTGACTATAAAAATTACTTCGAAAGCTACGCCTTCTGAGAAAGTCTCCTATGATACTGTATTATAATAATAAAATACCAATTAAAATTATGAATAATCCAATACAGCATGATTGTAACAAATATATTGAAATTGACCATCACTTTATCAAGAAAAAGATGATTAGTAAATAGATTTGTATATATTTTATCTATTTTGCTTATCAGGTAATAGATATCCTAACAAAGGAACTAAGTATATATATATTTTTATCTTTGGTTAGCAAAATAGATCTCCAAAATATCTTTGCCATATCTTGAAAAAGAGTACTAGAAAGTCTTAACATCTCCCATCCCCTACTATTTTTTTTCTGATTTTTTCCTTCCTATCATTTTCTCTTGCCTTCTTAAGACCTGTACATCTCCTATATGTAGGATAATTCTACGTATGTAAAAATAACTTCTTCTCCCTTACCAACATATTTCGATTTCAGAAAGGAATGAAGATGATCTTCTTGATCTTCTCAAATCTAGTCCATAGTTTTTCTTAATATTCAAATCCGATTCCAATTCTGATAACAAACCAATCACCCTAGTATTCTGTTTGAATAAACCATTTCTCCCGTTCACATAGACGAAACACAAGGAAAACATAGAGCCCCCGTCTTTTGCTTTCTAGTTAAAGACATAATTGCAGTATTACGACATAAAGAAATGATCAAAGTGGGAACAGAATAAAAGGCAGTCTGCAAACTAGTAAAAAATAATGATGGAGGAGAGACTAAGATGGGCACAGTTAAAGGAGGGCAGCAACTGCAACCACAACAACGGTGAGGCAACACAACGGCAACAAGATACAAGCCTGGTAGAACCCACTCAAAAAACAGCATAACACAACGAAATGGAGAAAGTCTCGCAACCATATAAGAAGAGCCTCTGCAACAGGTAAAACGTTCAACCAATTTACAATTGCTGACAAAAACCAAATACGATTGTTGATCAGAAGGAGAATAAAAGAGAACCTTCCATTATCCAAGACCAGCTTCGCATACACAAGAAAAATAACATTACCATGGAGTAACTCCACAGTGCTTTCCAAAGTATCCTTCTACATAAAAGTCTATAGCCACCAGCTGATATTGCTAGAGAAATACAAGACTGGACCAAGGATCAATAGAAGAGTATAAAGAAAGAGACTCTCCTCAGAGAAGTCTTCTACCAAAAGTGGAAAAAAATGAAGGTGAGTTTTATAAGACGACCTGACACCATAAGCGCATGAGTTAAAACATCTTCAAATTTTCCTACCTGATAAATTCATCAGGGAATGTTCTTGCATATTTAAAACCTCTAAACCCAGCTATCATGAGCCAAGGTACACATTGATTCACAGATAACAAAACAAAAATATCATGATTGTAATCATCCAACAAATGTCAGACGGTCCCAGGTTTCCTGAAAAACAAAAATTTCCCAATAATTTTGCCTAGAGAACAGAGCTTCTCCCAGTACCTTCTACTAGAAGGTCAAGAGTTTTAGCGAATGAGATTTCTTACCCAGATTAAAACTGAGAACAATCAGCTTACCAGCATTGAGTTTCAGAATCTTGTCACTTGGTAATGAACTTGCAATGAAGCATATGGAACACAAGACAAACATGCTATGACGGAACAGCTTCCAAGGTACAAAATTGATAGGAGGAGCCATTTTATCCATCTTCTCTAAGGTCTTCTCGTAGCAAGGATAACAACTTGCAAACAATATATCAAAATGCCATGCCTCTATCAACTCCCATGCTAAACCAGGATGATCATATCATGGAACAAATAAAGAACGAAAATATTAATATCATGCAGGGTAAGTATGTGGATTGCAAATTTATGATCGAGATAACAAGGATGAAACACACTCCAAGTCAAAAGTATCAGGATTCTAACAATTCACTAATCAGAGAAGGTGGATGATGATGGCTCAAAAGAAGAATGAATTGCTTGAAAATTTAAATACTTAAGTACTTTTCAAATTAACCATGAAGAATATAAAAAATAAGATCTGGAAAAGGAAAAAGGTGATGGGAATCATTCACCTATCCATTGCAAAGATATAATTTTACCACTCAGAAAAGAATAACACTATAACTCGTATGTTTATGTAATACAAACACCACAGGCAAAAGATCCAGATATCATATTCTACAAAAAGAATCCAAATCAACTTGGACACTGACATAAATATCTCGAATCAAAAGTTTAAGCAGAAGAATGACTAAACTCGTTCTACACACTCCATGTACTGACCAAGGCCCTGAAGGAGGTGTTTTTGAATCATAAATCTAAAGTTTAAGCAGAAGAATGGGACCCCAGTTTGTAAATTACCCAATCTTAGTTAACATGACTTGGTAGCATATTTTAGCTGACTGGGTTTTGACTAAAGATGCAAAGTCCAAGAAATGCACTATAACAAAAAGGTTAAGTTTCCTTTGCAAGAAAATACTTTGATATACAATTCCTTGTCACTTAATAAAAATCTCATAATGGCCGGTCAGGAAAAAGAGCATGAACACAAGCAGAATGGTAGAATAATAACTTAAACAGGGCAATTGAAATAGGAAAGATGTGATTATGCCAAGATTCAAGATAAAAGGTAGAAAAGAAAGTATCAGGCATACTTCGAATCTAGTGTTTGTCATCCTTTAATGCATACTGCTAGCAAAGCCCTCCTTGGTTTCCCCTTCCTAATAATAAAATCAAAATTAAAAAGATAAAACAGGGACACCATCCACAACTCCTATAATTTTTCATGGCTACAAAGAAACTATATCTGAGAATTGGCATTTTCACGGACACCAATATTATCTGACTCTACAAGAAAATGGGTACACCAGTTTACATTATTAAAAATGGTAAGATATGCCATTTTCTTGAATATAAACTCATCAAATATAAAAGATTGCATGCAGGAACCAAAATAACCTTAAATTTACAAGAAAGGATAACAATTTTAAATGGTCCAATATCACATGATAGAAATCAAGATAAACAAGTGCGAGACAAGATGTGTGTTTTGTACACTGCCTGTTTTTTTGTAGCTCTTTCCTCATCGTGTGAGACATGGGAGAGAAAAGGCAGTGGAACAATACTTGTAGGGAAGGATCAGGTCACAATGTAGTGGTGGTGGACAAATGGCACCATAATTTTCATCTTAGCCAAGGAATCAGCCAGAATCTATATAACACACTCACCAATTTAAAATTATACATAGCCTTTATTATTCATGGCTGAAATATACAATCTTTCCAAAGATATACGCTCAGATATTTAATGTAACCAAGAAATTTTCATTTAGAATGTGAAGAGATGTAAAAATAAAACCTTACATTCTAATGATTTTAGAATTTCTCACTTCAAGAAACCCTGTTACATTCTAATGATTTTAGAATTTCTTAAACCAAACACTCTGCTCAAAGTACTTGTCAGCAAGTTGATTACAAAGGCTTGCTAGCAAGGTTCACCATCTTACCACCGTATCTTGTACCAGTACCATCCTATTATAATGTCAGCATGCACTATGATATGAGATGACGAGACATACCAAGTGTCGGTATGGTATGAGACTGCGTACTTGTACGGTACATCCAGTACAGAATGGTACCGGCTAATATAGCAAACTTTGCTTCAAAGACTTGTCAATAAGTTGACTACCGCTAAAAATTAGAGATACAATTGGAAATTCAAAAGATAATAAATCTACAACAAATTAAAAGCACAATCTTAATAAATTTGAAGCCTTCTTCAACAAGCATTAAATATCCCATGGTCAAGAAAAATACGAACTAAAAACTTTCCAAAAGCTATTAGATCCCACATGTTCAAGCAAAACTTACAAAACAAGACATTAACTAGTAGCCAAATTGAGCAGTTTGTTTCTTTACCTTTCTAAGAAACTTGTAGTGTACAAACAAATAGTACAACCTTAGGCTTTTGACACATCTAACTATTTCATATACAACAAATATCCATTCAAAGAATATATTCATTAACATCTTTTCTTAGCGAACAATATGCTCTCTGATTTACTCATTTCATGAACAAATTTAGAAACCAGATTCTATCAGTAACCTGAGAGAAAAAATATAAAACTACAACATTTTATTTTCCTTGTATTTGGGTTTCAGAATGTAAATCACCAGAAGTAGTTTTTCAAATGAAGACACAAATATTCGCATGATTTTGTGCAGGGATGTCCCATGCCTAATTTGTTAGTAGAAGCTGTAACCGTATGAATTTTTCTGATACAACCTTCAACTATAATCTAGAAGTTTACATGTATCAACCACTCCAGGGCCAAGAATCATGAAGGCAGCAAATCAAAGTTGATTCTCTTTCACAAATGACAGAATGTCTCAGACATATATCTCTAACGAGAGAAGATATTGACTGCTCCATGGCATTTACAAAATATGTGTTAAGAACAACATATGTGTTAAGAATGCTTCCCTTGTAAGCACTGGATATGTCAAAATTCATAAGGGGAACCCAAAAAAAAAAAACCTCTTAACCATAAACTGTCCATTGTGTCTCCACATGTCTGTTGACATACTCGAAAAGGCTGTATCTCCTAAATTCTAAGCCATAGTTTTAAAAGAAAATCAATAACAGAATAATGTATATCTAACAGCCAGAATATGAAGCATCGCCTCACATTGTACTGTTTGAAGCAATTTAACAAGTTTCATCCGGCTATAGCTTGCAAACTCATTTGATTTGACCAAGAAATTTGAATGAAAGCTCACATTGACCAAGAATGCAAAATAATAAGCAATGCAAAAGAATAAGCACACAATAACCACAAATCTTAAATTCACCATTACGACCATAAAACTAGCTTACAAATCCAGAATATTATATCATTATTAGAAGACAGTCCAGATATGGATCGTGTTTGGTATGCCATCGACAGAGAAGAACATCCGGATATAAAAACTATGGATGACTGTATTTTCTTTCCAAACCCCACCTGCATAAAATATATCACCCATTACCTCGTCGCCGACCCGGAATTCAGAGAGTTCCGGTGGAGCACTCTCCTCCCTCCGTTCCCAGTGGAATCCTTCGAGTCTCCGATCAGATCTCTTAGTCCAGAGTTTGCTCCAGACTTGACCTTCGACCCCTCCTCGTCCTCCTCTTCCTTCCTTCCTCCCTTGTCCGGCAGCTTCTCGAAGTAATTCCCGTAGATGTACTCGGCCGAGTACCCGTTCTCCTCGTCGAACAGCATGATATGGCCATGCCACTCCCAGACCCGATACTCGGACCCGGGCTCCTCATGGGCTCCGACGCAGATGTTGTGGTCCCCGATGGCCACCGACTGGCCGGAATTGGCCTTGAGCTTCTCCTTGGCATTGCCGGAGAGGACAATTTTGATGATTTCTTTCTCCAGTCGGGCCTCCTCCTTGGCGAGGAGTCGCCGGTGCCTCGAGCCGTCGCCGAAGAAGGAAGTGAGCTGGTCATCCTCCTCCTCCTCCTCGGCGTCTTCATCGTCGTCGCCTTCGGTATGGAGTTGTTCCCGGAGGAGGAAGTCGTCGAGGCTGTGTGAGAGAAAGGAGTTGGTGTCGAGGTACGGGGGACGGAGCTGGAGGCGGTCCATGAGGCTTTGGAGGACGAACCGATCGAAGGCGGAGGAGGAGGATCCGCTGGGATTGGACGCCATCGGGGTTTCGGGTGCGACCTCTCCCTGGTCTCGGGGACGGTTTGGGAGAAGGGGTTAGGGTTTAGGAGGAGTGGCGGAGCGCAGGAAGGGCTTATTGGGAAGGGGAAGGCCGAGGTGTCCTGTGTCGGCACGTGCGGCTCACATGCAGAGGTGGTTATCCTGGTTTCCGCGTGCCGGTCTGCGATGAAATTATTAGGCGGACTAGCTTCGCTAACCAAGGGCCTAGAATGGCAATAAAATTTAAATTTATGGATATCTGATCTAGTCCGATCTATTTAGATTGAATAGTCAATATTTTGATTAGATTTGGATTGGATTTAGATAAAATTTACTTAACTTTGAATTTGGATCGGGACTGGATAAATATATATCCGTCCCGAACCCGACCTGAATTATTTTAATATTTAAATATATATAATTAATATATATTATATTTTTATTTATTTCAGAAGTATTAAATTAAATCTTATTAAATTTTATTTATTTAAGGTAATTTAAATTTTATTTTGAATATGAAACTAAATATTTTTGAACTAAAAATGTAGTTAGATTTTTTTTGTTTAATATATGTATGATTTATAAAATGGTCGATGATTTTAAAATTGACAAAAATAAAAAAAAATATTTAATATGATTCAATTGGGTTCGGGCCGGATAAACTCGAATTATCAGATATCCGATTAAGATGGGTTTGAATAAAAAAAATTCAGTTTCAATAGTGTTTGGACCGAGTTTGGATAGTTTATTAAGTATTCGGGTTTGGATTTGGATAGTTATGTACCCGATCCGAATCCGACCCATTACCATCCGTACACGGACCTACAATAAAATCATCCTATGTCACTTGCGATATTGATATTATTATTATTATTATTATATATTAAAGAAAAATAAAATGGTTAAAAATAAAATTATTTCCTTTAGGGTTCATGAAGACGATCTACCTCATTGTGTGTGATATAAAAAAATTTTATGGACCCGCATCACAAACGCAATCCTCCACCCATTGGTACTCATCTAGGTGTGTGGATCGAGTAGCTTAATATCTAAATTTGAACTCATTTTGACTAAATAATAATAATAATAATACTTCACATTAATTTGATTCGACTATAATATTAATGGACCATAGTCGAACTTGACTTCAAACTCAAATTTAAACTTTAATCATAATTAAAAAATATAATTCAAACAAAATATAATACAATATAATATTTTAAATATAAAAGTAATGATTTATGTATTATAAATAAAATATAATATTATTAAAAATGTGCATATACTTATTTAAGTTTATAAGTTTTTAATTTAAGTATTTTGTTATTTGAATTTTATTCAAGCTCGATGATAGTTAAGTCGAGCTGAGCTAGGATCCGAGCTCATCGATTTGGCTCATTTACACCTCTTGCTTTAAGCAATATATTATACATACTAAAATAATAATAATATAGCATTGGATGTTAAAAAAATACATGATGGCTGTTGTCGCCTGGATCGTCATGGCCTGTAGCTTCGGTACAGTGTTGGGCGTCACCCCTCTCGCTTGGGATCCTGTACACGTTCTCGGATCCCTGCAAAAGAAAATAGACCCTGGCCGGGATCCGACGGGAGCACTCCGACGATCAAGTCAATGGGCGATCCAGGAGAACAAATCTTCCTCGATGGATCCCGGTGAGGTTTCCACGTTCGGGGGTCATGTTTTTGAGAAAAGAAAGTGAGTGTAGGGCGTTAGCAGAGAATGAGGTCTAAAGCATGGTTGGCTGTGTCTGTGAGATTTTTCCGACGAATTCCCCGGTAGCTCTAGAGCGTTGTGTCTGGCTTGCTCTCCCCTTTTGTTTGCCAATGATTACCTCTCTTACCTCTTGCTAGTTTTTTGCCTCTTGTTCTCTCCTTTCGTTCTGAGGCCCCTTTTAGTTTGTTATGGAGAGACCGTGCGTGACCGCCTGCTTGCTTTCCAGATGTTCCCCTTTCGAGAGAGTCCTAGGGGGTGACATCTGGTAGCATGCGGGAACTATGCGTGAGCTCCCGTTTCCCCCTTTGAGATGGGAAGTTATGTTGTTGGCTCTAATGTTTTAGTTGGTCGCCATGTTTCGGGAAACTTGGCAGAGCATTAACATGCGGGCGGTCGCACCAGGATTTGAATCCTTTGGCACGGCCTTCTATTTGTGGGTAGTGTAGACGGTAGACTGGGGAATGCCGTGCCTTGAAGGGGACGTTCCTTCCTGATCAGTGTAAACTAGGGCTGAGGGGGCCCTGGTGCTCCGGTGAGGCGCCCTCCTCCGTAGGCCTTAGGCGGCGGGCTTCTGCCCATCAGTCATACTGTCTCGGCGACGGGGTCTCGGTGAAAGCAACTCTCTTTTTCCCGCCATGATTTGAATCTCTGTTGCCTTCCCTTCTTCGCTTGGTGGCAACTTGAGCTCGACCTTGGCCGGGAGCTGACATTGGCAGGGTGGCTTTGCACGACCCCAGCCAGGAGCTAACCTCAGCAGGGGACTCATTTCGGTTCCTTGCTCGGGCGCTAGCCTTAGGTGGACCTCCATCTGCTGGCTGACAACTGGCATCCATATGGCTCTACGTCAGCGGATATAGCCATATCAATGGCAAATAAAAAAAAAAATCTTCTTTCAGTATCCAACCAATCTTTGAAGCAGATGAACACCTCAATTACATTGTCGGTTATCTTACTTCTTTTTTTATTAAGAATATGTTAACCTGCACTAAAAGTAGATTTTGATATTATTATGGACATCTAAGATATCATGTACAATGATAGATATAATAGGATATTGATTTTTAACGCTCTTCTACCAAGCTAATATTAAGATTCTTCATTTGATTTTCATCATATGTAAATTAAATCATTATAAGAAAAAAGGGCTATTTTTGAGAAATTTTTTGAGGGAAAAAAGGAAAAAACTCATTGAAAATTTATATTTCTGATAGATTTCCAACGGGAAAAGGTCGTCGAAAAAATCCTCAATTTTTTTTTTCAAAGGATTTTTCTTAAGGGATTTATTTTTTGAGAGATTTTCCAATGAAAATTTTTCCTTGGAAATTTCTGATGGATTTTCCAAGGAATTTTTGGACGGAATATTTTTAAGAAATTTTTCAAGGGAAACTTTTTGAGAAAATTTTTAAGAGATTTTTTGAGAAAAATTCTTCGAGAAAATTTTCGAGGGAAACTTTATGATGGATTTTCCAAGAGAATTTCTAAGGGGAAACTTTACAAGAGATTTTCTAAGAGAATATTACCAAGGGATTTTCTGAGATATTTTTTGGAGAATATTACCAAGGGATCTTTCAAGAGAATATTACCGAGAGTTTTCCAAGAAAATATTTCTAGAAGATTTTTTGAGGGATTTGTTGAATTTTTCAAATAACTTTTCTATATTTCCAAGAAAATTATTTCTCGCTAAATAATTTTTTTGAGAGAATAATCTCTCACAAAATGACTTTTCGAGAGAAAAAATCTTTGCAAAAATATTCCTAAGAAAAATATCTATGTAATATTTAAATATGACCATTAAAAAATTTAAAATATTTTTTTAATATACCCGATGATATACAAATGATCCATAAATAACAAATGAAGAATTCATATACATAGTATATTAATCCATAATCACCACAATAAATATAGATATTAATACACCTGATGATATACAAATAGAAAATTATAATCATCATAAACATCATCTTCTCATATATTCAAGTCCATAAATAAAAGAAATTTCATAAGTATCATCATTCTCATCATATCCAAGTCATAATAAAAATAAAAAAATATCATAAGTATCATCATCCTAATCATAGCAAAAATAGAAAATCATAAACGACTATCCTCCTCCTTTTTATGATCATCATCATTTATAGAAGTAGTAGTTGGAGATAGCGTTGGAACTGTAGACAAAGGTTGCATTAAAATAGATGGATTGACCTACATCTTCTCCATCATAAGGATGCATGAACTCCTTGGTATGAGAAATAGAGTAGATATGTCATTATTTTGGATGGCTAATTTATTGTCTAGGCTGCTAATTAACTGTTTTAAGCATCTAACTCTTCATTTCATGTAGATACAATCTCAAATATACTATCAATCTTATCTTGCTCTTGAATCCATTCTCAGGGTTGAATCCATTCTCAGGGACTGGTAAGGATGTGCGGCCAGAAGATGAGGAGCATATCAATAAGCTAGCCTATAATCCTAGTCTATAAATCTATCCCTTGTTCATTCTAACTATTTCTTTCTATACATGTATCATGGATAGCTAAGATTGTTGCTATGATGTTTCTATACCATCCTCCTTAGTCGAACTCTGACTTGATTTCATCTCTTGCCACTTCTGTATAAAATTAGTATATGAAAGATATTAGTTACAATGAGTTAAACATATAAGTAGTATAAATATGTGAATTAAAATAGAGTTTTTTGAATATTTGCATATGTTGCCTCTATCTTCTTATTCATCCACTGATTGCCATCCTTTTTCTTTTGATGGGTGTATCTGAAGAGCTCATCCAACATAGGTACCTGGTTCACTTCTGCATCTGAATTTCACAATACAAATAATATTAGCAACTTTAAAAATAAAGTTATATTACTAATAGTGTGAAGTAGATAAAGAATGTGTATACTAATAATAAATAAAAAAATATTTTAATACCAATCGTGTCTCATGTTTGTTAATGCTTTTGGAACCATCAGTATGAAGTGGGAAGTCCAGTCCACTGAAATCGGATGTACGATTCTTCTTGTTCTTCTGACTTTTAGCCTTCAACTCATTACTATCCTAATATTTTCATGGCTCCTGCCACACACCCTCCCCAATCCAATCTGGCATGCAGTCACGATTTTCACAAGCTTTGTTAAAAATATCGATAAGATGATTTGAAATATGATGCTCCCAAATTTCTTTGAATATATTGCTTATCCTTCAAAACCTATTAATTTTTTTCTATAAAAAGGAAAAAATCAATATCAACAAAATATATAAATATTTAAATCAAATCAAAGTAAACAAAAGCACTTGATAAATTTAAAAATATTCTTACCTTAAATTCACGAAACCACATATCTCGTGTTCTCTTTGGAATATTCTTTCATGAAGAGTAAAGACCATCATACTTGCTTTTAAGGATTTCAACCAAAGCACGAGTTACCATGTGGTCATTATTGAAATTATACATATTAACAACAATCAAATAATCATAGATATTTATTTCAATAGAATAAAATAATGTAATGAAGTAAATGTTTTATAATTTTATCCATAACTACTTAGAATTAATAGTGGCATCTATGACATCGGTGTGTACAAGCCCTCTTAGCTAGAAGTTGTAGTGGCAAAAGTGTGCATAATTGGACAGACGGTAACTATCCAGGTAGAAGTATATTATGGGAAGAGGAAGGGGTGTAAATAGGGCTATGTATGTGTGGCATGATATTTGGATATGAAAAATAAAGTGATAGATATGTAGGAAATGATGGTGGCATGGTAGAGGAAGAGGGTGGAATAGCGAGAGTGATGGAAATGGAAGGTGGAATGGAACCAGAATAAGATGGTTGAGTAGTAAAAGTCCCTAAAATCATAGTAGGGAGTGTGATAGAATATAAGGAAAAGGCGGCGGCATGGTTGAAAAGGATTGTGTAATGGGAGAGAAAGATGATGTGACGGTGATAGAAGGTGACGAGTGAAGCATCTAGAAGCTACGGTGGTTGAGAGTAGTTGTAAGTCTGTAATTATTGCGGTAGTTATATAAATATTTTTTGACTAAGAAGTAGATGACTTTTCCTTCCCCTTTCAAATTTGGTTTGAAGGTGTTATCTGTAGATGTAAAACAATGTAAATGGAAAATAAAACAAACATCAAGTATATTAAATAGGCATATGTACAAACAAGTTATCACCTATTAATAAAAAAAAATAAAAAAATAACCTAGAAATATAAATATTATATCATAATTACTCGTCATCATTGTCATTGTCATCTTTGTATTTTTCATTACTTTTTGAATCTTTATTGGTAAAATATTCTTCTTCCTCTTCTCTTCTTCTTCTTCCTCTTTTTCTTCAACTTTTTCTTCACCTTTTTTTTCTTCATCATCAATGGTGCCTTCAAGATATACATCAACCTTCTCAAATAATCTCTCACTATTTCATAAATTTTCATTAATCTCATTATCATCTATTGCATTGACTTGAGACATCTCCACATCTTAAAAAGTAGGCTCTAAAGTATGGTCATTATCTACTCGACCTCTCAGTCTTATCTTGATAACCACCCACCAATCTTCCTTATCTCTTATCCTTTCAGGATAAGGTAAATAATACACTTGCATCGCATGTTAGGGAAGGATGAATGGATCAAACTTTGGATACCTTCTATAATGTCGAATCTTAATAATATCGTATTATTTATGCACTTTCATCCCCCAATTTATAATAGGATCAAACCATTCATAGTAAAATAGTACCACCATTTTATTGCCTTGTCCTAGATACTATAACTCCACCACCTTCTTAAAAATACTGTAGAAATCACTTTTATTATCACCATGTCCTCTATCCTTAACACACACTCCACTATTGATTTTTTTTTGCCCTTACTATATGCATGTGTGTAGAATTTGAATCCACAAATAAAATAAATGATCCATGTTTTTACCACTCTCATGAGACCCCAGGCTAAGTCATTCAAGTATTGATTTTATATCATACTACATGGATTGTGCACCTAATTATAAATTACAAAAATAATGTATTATACTTATGTTTCATATGAACAAATAATTTTGATTTGCACAAAAAGTTAAAGCTTATATCATCTTTGAACCATGATGCAAATGAAGCCTCAATCTGTGCATCTATCCGAGCATCACTAAGACATCCATATATGGAAGCATGCATATACTGCACAAATATAATAAAATACTATATTGTATTAGTTTTGTTAGATTCATTGACTAAGTATAAAATTCTTTATGGAGTTAAAGAGGATGCAATACTCATTCAAGATATGGCTTCACTTAATCATAATTTAATAATATATGTAATGTTGCAACAGTAAGCTCCTTATCAGTCAAATATCAAGTTTTACACTGACTAGATGGATGACCAAACTGATTAAATATTGAAAGAGTTGGTTGGCACCTTATTGCATACTCTTTCCTACTATTATTTTGATTAGCTCAAATGTCTATAACATATATGTGAGGCTTAAAATAATATGAACAAAAGCAAAATGTCTCTTGTGCTAAGTATGCCTCACATATAGAGTCTTCAATACGAGCTTTATTCTAACTATTTTTTTCAACTTGTTAAGAAAACTAAGAACATCGCATGTATATTAGCACATGTAATATAAGAGATTATATGGTTAAAGATTTGAAACAAATACAGAAATATTATTATTTATCTCTCAAAAGGATACATCCATTTATATTGAACAGGTCGACCTACTTATGCTTCATATGATGGTGAATAGGTAAATATTTTATTGAGTCAAATAAACTAGGTGAAAATATACATTCCAACTTACAAAGATAATAGAGATTGTATTCCATTTGTACCTAATCCTCCTCCCGCAGCATAATTGAGTATGAGACTCTAAAGAATATAGTTAACTCAGCAAGAGACTTCCATATTGGTTTCGATAATGCAATAAATGCAATGAGCAACAAACATTCTATGAATACATGGTAGTCATGACTCTTCATTCCAAATAACTTGCCTTTGTTCATATTTACACATCTATCCAGATGTGAAGTATATAGGGCTGGAAATGGGCCGGTCCAAAGCCCATTGGACCGGCCCAAAGACTATATTTTAAAAATTTTTGGATCGAATCCGGGCATCCCTTTGGTCCAAAAATTAAATGGACTCTATTTTACAGCCCTAAGACTAGTCCAATATGCTTAAAATTTTGTCCGCAGCCTGAACTAATTTTAGGCCGGCCCGAAGTTTATTGAGCTGGCCCGGTCCAGTTCCAAACAATGGACTTTTGGGCCGGCCCATTTCCAACCCTAGAAGTATATCGATAAGATATTTTCAATCCTCTTATCTATTCACAATCAACTCTTTTTTGGTTTAGTATAAAGCTAAAATTTGTTTTTGATTTCATCACCTTTCCATTAGATAACTCATAGAGCTCAAAATCTCACCACCTACAATCCTCTTTCAAGTCTATTCTTGCTTTAACATTATCCTTTATTTTGTTTTTTACATCCATAACAACATTAAGGATATTGTTAAATACATTTTTTTCATGTACAAGACATCTAAGTCGTGTTGGATTAAATTCATCTTCCAATATAATAATTCTCAAAATATGCTCTGTTTCATCTATTTATGATTTTCTCCATACCCACGAAATTTACAATGACATGTTTTAGTTATTTTGGGATACCCACAAACTTTTTCTCATACTTGGTTTGCTATTAATCTAAGAGGAGGCTCTGTTCTATTAATTTTCTTTTTCCAAAAGGCATCCTTATTTCTTCTGAATGCATGATCAAAAGGTAAGAATTGATGATGGCAATCAAATCATGTATTTTTACCCTCATGCTCCAAGCGAAAAGCCTCTGTTCTCTTCATACAATAAAGATATACTAATTTTCCGGTGGTACTCCATTTCGATAACATGCCATATGCCAAAAAATAATTGATTGTCCACATTAAAGCATCCCTCATTAGAAAATTTTGCCTTCTAAAAATGTCATAAGTAACTATATCCACATTTCACAAAACTTTAATTCATCTATCAATGGTTGCAAATATATATCTATCATGATCTTCGAATTATGCGGCTCAGGAATGAGCAAGGTTAAAAATATATATGGCGATCATACACATATCAGGAGGCAGATTGTAAGGCGTAACAATTACTGGCCAACAGGAATATGGTGAAGCAGATAGACTGTATGGAGTAAAGCCATCAGCACATGACCCAAGTCTAACATTTCTTGGCTATAATGCAAACTCAAGATATGTACAATCAAAATGTTTCTATGCTTCTCTATCTGATGGGTGTACAAAACATCCTGTTCTCATCTATTCTCATGATACCATCTCATGTGTCCAACTAACCTATTCGAGGTGTAAAGTCTCTTAAGTTCAGGGATAAGTGACAAGTAATGCATCCCCTTGTAAGGTACTTGACTATGATTCCCACTTCCCGTCCTATCTAGTTTGTATCGAAGATGACCACAAAACTGGCAATCAGTTAAAGACTCATCATCCTTAATACAACATATACCCATTAAAGCAACGGTCTATTTTTTTAGTAGATAGGCCAAGCTTCAAAATTAATTTCTTCATCTTGTAGAAGTCGGGAGGTATTAGGTTAATGGAAGGGTTTATCTCTTTTATAAGTCCCGTAAATTAATTAAAACAATGTTGAAATATATTGTTATCAAACTTGATGCTCATCATTCTAACCGTAACTGACACTCTAAGTAATTAGTACAACCTTGCCAGAGCAGCTATTGTGTTGCATGCAGCATCCTTTAAAACTATTTAGCCTTCCTATTTGGAGGCTCCTCTACATAATTTGGAGCATCTTTATTCCGATAAGTATCCACATTGCTATAATAAACATCTCCAAAATTTGGACTAGCAGCATCAAAAACAATGGCTTTGTATTTACTAGTTTGTTCATATTGCCCAATTAACCATAACCAGAAGTACTAAATTGAACAGTACTTAAACCAACAAGCTACATTTGATCAGCACTATAATTCATAATTAGTTCAATTTGCCCACGTTTTGTCCAATACTAATAGTCATGTTTGAAACCTTTGTAAAGATATACCTTCACTTCCTTTTTAGTTAAGTACTTTATATTTTTACACTTGAAACAATGATACATAATTTTCTCCTCATTTAGAATTATAGGTTGTTAGCATGCAAAGTGAATAAACTATTACACCCCCATTAGAAACTCATTTATATAACCCTTTTAGTCTAGTAAAAGTCTATTATACATCCAACTACAGTAATAATAAATGTCTATAATAACGAAGCTTTAGAGTGTTTCTTTGATAACTAGCCTAAAACCACAAATAATTAATACATGTTAATCTTGAGTTTGTATGCATATACTATATAAATTCATGTTAACCATCGTTGAAGTAAATAATGAGTAATGGTGCATAGGTACTAATTTCCTTTTTTCTGTAGAACACATAGATGAATAATATAAACAATAAAAAACTGATCAGAAAATTAAAAAAAAAAGCTTGTAGATAGGGTACCCATAAATTTTGCCCTACCTATATCTGAACCCATTTAAAATCTTTTTACATGAACCTATTCCAAACTTGATTACAACATTAATTAAAAATCTCAAAAAATTTCAAACCCATCTCATTTTTAAAATTGCTATACTCGCTGGATACCCGAACTTAGCCAATCTTTTGTGTACATTTTTTTCATGAGTGCTCTCCTTCTCATAGGTACTCTCCTTCAATTTAAAATTAGTATACCTACCAAGTATACCAAACAATAAATTAAATAGTTTAAGACATTCAATGAAAATAATAATGAATCACTATGTAATAATGTAGATGATTTTGTCGGACAAATAGCTTTCCATTTGTGCATGCACTTGTACAAACATGTATAAGTTATTTTTAATGTTCTCTTACTTTTTGTAATCTAAAAAACTCTTTTTGAACATTTGGTAGAAATTTTGTAGTTGCTAGGATGCTAAACTCACACCCTCACTAGATTATTTTGAAATGTTGCATTCTTCTTATGCTTAGAAAATCAAATTATTTTGATACAAAAATAATAGCAATAACAATTAAAAGTTTGGATCTAGAATTATCAATAATAACTTATGGCATCGCATGTGAAAACTTTTGTACAATCAAAATAAATCTAAACTAGGCAGTATATTATAAGTCTAGAAGTTATTTGTATTGTAAGTCGAGAAGTTATTTCATAATCATAGCATAAGAAATAAAATAAAAAAATTAAACCAACATATACATTTATGATAGAATGGCAACAAAATTAGTACTTTATAAAGCATCATATTAATAAATTCTAACCTAATGTTGGTTTTGCAAACATTGATAAATAACATGTTTGCAACATGTTCTTTTTAATACTAGCAGATATTTTAAATTCCTAGAAAATATTTTCTTCATCAAAGCCTGTAAGCTGCTAAGTGATGTCATGTATTTCAATTCCATTGAAAACTACTTCAATATAATGTCCACGTCTGGGTATATTTCATATCAGTTTATATGCAAAGCTTTTTTTCATCCAAAGCGGCATTACAAGTATAGATATCATGATAGCCATCATGCATAATGTTATTAGATAAATAGAAAGTAGTTGCTTGTTTATAAAATATTTTGCTCTCACTAAGTAAATCTATCATAATCACGCATCTACAAATAGAAGAAAAAGAACCTACAGAGGTTCCACATGGATTTTACTCCTAATAAAAAGATCAGAGAATAAAATTAACCAAATATCATGAATACCTGTAGATGAAATAATATAACTAAAAATTGACAACTTCCTTGGAAATCCTGAGTTCTGAATAATGTAATGATTAAAGTGATTGTCTTGACCTAGCTTTCCTCTTGGAGCAATTCTATAGCAAAATAGCTGAAAAATGTAACTTATAAGATTTTCAAATATTTAAATCAAAGACTTTCAAGAGGTTGACATCTTAATCCATTTTAAACTTGCACTCTCCTTGGCCACCACCGTCCTCTCTCTTAACTCCTTGGCCACCACCATCCTCTCTCTCATTCAACTAATAGGCTATAAGGTACAAAATGTTACCACACATTACTTGTTTTTCTATTAAAAAAAACCCATTACAATTAGATATAAAAGTAGTGCCAGTATAATTCTAAGAAAGCTGAAATGATAGAGTGAAAATTCTAATACCATAGTTCTGAATTTTAGGTTTTAAGTACAACCAGTTTTAAAGTAGCTTTTGATCTTTTTTTCTTTTCTTGCCATGCTAAGTAAACTAATGTTACTTCATCATATCTGTCTAACAACATGAATGGGCATTTCAATTCAACTTAAAGTATTTGTATTCTATGAAAGGTGAACCATACCACAAGGGTATACAAATATGAATTGCAGGTAGTATAACTAAAGGGAGCAGAGTCCTAACCTTCAACAGGCTAGAACCCCTTTCCACAAGACTATGACCCTTAGAAACAAAAGAGAAAGGAAGGCAACTTACATCTAGAATGTCCTCCAAAATCCAAGCCACAAGTATAAACATCAAGCAGCTACAATACCTCCCTTTCGACTCCATCAACCATCTCACCTTCGACTCCACCTCCTCTGTCGTCACCAACTCCTTGTCATTCCCTCCCATCTCTCTCAAAACCCTTCCATCTCTTCCATGCTCTCCTTCCCCACAGATCTCATAAAAATAGAATGAAATGGAATGGAAAAAAAAGAAAGATTCAAAGAATTAATCTTACAGTTCTAGAAGAGATTTACTTTGTTTGTTCGGTCCCCAGGTATCTCAATCATTTAGGGGGAGAAGGAAGGGTGACAGTCAAATAGGAATGGGTGGTGGGCAGTGGGAATTCAAGGGGTTTTAAGTTTAATTTATAAGAAAGGATTTATATAGTTTAAATATATTCTCGACAAACGTTTGATCAAAAAAAAGGTTGGACCTTATTGGCTATGATAATAGGTAGGCTTTTCAAGGATTTAGAGTTCAAATTCTCCTATTTATATATTATAAATTTATTTTATAAAAAAATACTAGAACAAGATAATTTTTTTAAGAAAAATTATGATACCCTTTGTTTCAGTTTTAATGAGATAGGATAAGAAAATCATAGCCATCCATAAGATGTATCTTTTGCCATTTTTTTGGTAGAGTTCTGCCCCCTAGCCCTTGGCAAGGGGGCGTTGCACCCTTGACCTACGACTACTAATCGTAATGTACATATATAAGACTTGGTCAAGGAGATGGATCAAGCTCTACTATATGTGCTGGTTCAACAAAGCTTACCTATTCACAATATGCTCACCTCGCATCATTTAGCAGCATCGTTCACGAGTTGCTCACCTCCTACTCATTCATTAGAGAGATGGAGGGGCAAAGGTATGATGTGGAGTAGAGGGAGAGGTAGATAGTTTGTTCTTTGATTAGAGAGAGTGAGGATGTTATGATCATATCTCAATGGTTAGAGAAAGAGGGAGGGGTGCGAGGATTTTCTTGGTTTAATTAATATTGAAGACAATCAATATGTGGTAATAATTTTATCTTTGGACTTTATTTTTATATTGATAAGGGAATCTGTAAGTGACATTCATTAGATATTATATTTCAATATCACTAAAAATTTTTGAGAAAAAAATCCTTCTCTTATATTCTTTTTTTATTTTTAAAAATATCTTATCAGCATTATGGGATCCATCCCTTGGTAAATCTTTGAGAGACTGAACTTTCCATACAAATTTCTTGATAAAAATTATTAAAGTAATCGCTCACTAATCTCTTGTAGATTACCAAAGAATTTCCAAGGGATTTACCGAGGGCAATAAATCCCTTATAAATCCCTTAAAGATTGCTCGATAAAACTATACTTTGAACAAAACTTAATATCTTTTGAAAATTCCTTTCTAATTCCTCACTAACTTTTTGAGAGACAGATTCCTTGGTGATATCCCTTATAATAAATGACTAATTTATGGTAGTGAAGGAATGTGAGCTAGAAGCATGATTAAAGGAGTTAAACTAGTAAGAACTATTAGCTAATTAGCTCACCAAGTTGATTTCCCCACCAATAAACAAATAGATCTTGTAGAAGATATCATATGTTACATGGACTATGATATGTAACAGGGTTGTAAATCTTAATGTCAAATTTTGATTAATTAATCAGCTTAGATATATACCTCTATTGCAACAAAACCTCAAGAAAAAGACAATAATAAATAATGTAAATACAAAAATAATTTCTAAGATATTTTCATCAAAAATTATGAAAAGTACCATCAATCGAATTGATTGCCATACAATTTTTCCTAAATTGTGAATATAAAACTAATTTTTAGGGGATTTTTTGAGAGATTTTTATCAATTTTTTTTACTACGAGCTCATTTATGATAGAAATATCCCTCGAAAAATCTCTCGTAAAAGTAATTTCAGAAAGATTATTTTTATCATTTATGAGAGAAAAATCTCTCACAAAATCCCTCTAAAAAAATTGAGAGATTTTTTTAGGAAATTTTTTTTATCAAAATTTTTTTGACCAAGAACTCATTTGCGATAAAAAATTTTCATAAAAGTAATTTTTGAGAAATTTTTCGATGAAATTTTTTCCTTGAAGATTTTTGATAGATTTTCCAAGGAAAACTCTCCAAACGATATTTTGACAAAATATTTTCAAGGGATTTTTCAAGGAAATATTTTGAGAGATTTTTTGAGGAAAACTTTCTGAGGGATTTTTTTAGAAATTTTTTGAACTCATTTATAACAAAAAAAAATCTCTTGGAATATCTCTTGGCAATTAATTGTGTGAGGGATTTTTTGAGATAATTTTTTTATCAAAAAATTTTACTAAGAATTGATTTGTGAGGAAAAAATCCCTTGAAAAATCTCTTACAAAATTAATTTCTGAGAAAATTTTCGAGTAAGTTTTTTTATCAATTTTTTTTACTAAGAACTCATTTATGATGAAAAGATCTCTTGAAAAATTCCTCACAAAAATAATTTATGAGGGATTTTCTAAATTTTTTTCTTAAAAAATTTTATAGTTAACATTTTTTGTCAGAAAATCTGTTGGAATTGTGAGGGATTTGTTTTTCTCGATAAATCATCCTTTTTGAAGGTCATTTTATAAATAAAATTCAAGTTTACTACTTAAAAATAAAGATGTAAATGAACTTGAAGCATAGCTCCAAATGAGCTTTGATCGATCATAGCCATGGGCGCTGAATTACCTTGGGATAGTCGGGAGGGTGACTTGGGACATGGCTGCCAAGGCATTTCAGATGTATAGTCAACTTTATTCTACCTAAGGAGAGATCTCTACATTAGAGTCATTACTCATGTCTGGAAAGACAAGATGGAGGTTGATTGCTCGACAGTACAACTTCAAAACAAATTGAAGAAAACTTAAGAAAAGATTTTTAGTCTCGAATGGTCATTGAGCGGTAAGGGCACAGTAACCAACTCCGAGGCTAAGTCGGGATAACTTATTATGGTCGCCTTTCAATCGAGCAGGCAACCTTGAACGGAGATGCACCATGAGACGGGAGCTCAATGGGCACGAAGAACTTTCAGGGAAGGTGATCATTCTTTGAAGAGGATATGTGATATGTTCAATATTGGCCATACCACTGGCTACATCAAACTGTAGAAACATAGTTCAAATTTTTTTTCCGAACCTTAACCTCTCTCACCTGCCTCTGTTTGGAAGAAACTTTGATGAACTCCTTATAGAAATTTGTGAGGCAGGTTCGTACCAGTTTTTGGAGTTTGTTATTCCTTGCCATGATTCCAGTGGAGTGCCGACCTATGACATAGGATCTGTGGAGGACTTGAGGGCCGAAGAAGATTAACTCCATTTGTCAATTTTTTTCTTTTCTTCTTTTGCACGTTACCCATTTTCGGTAACTACCTTTTATAGCCTTCAGGTATTTTTGATACAATGCACTGAAATCTTTTTACTCGTATCTCCTCTTTCATTTTTTTTGGTGGTATGAACATTTTTGTTACTTTGAATAATTGGATGACCATTTTTTGTTAAGTAAAATCAGTACACCACTCAATCTAACACATGGATCAAGTGCAATAGTTAAATTATGCATAGGATATACTTTGTCCCAATACTTATTCTATTTAAATTCTTTTTCTTTAATGATAGGTTTTAAAATATTATTATATATATGTTGTGCAAATTTTTGACTAATGGTATATGCCTTATTGTAAATATGAACAAAAGGTTGAATAATAAATATTAGAAACAATATTAGTAATATTATGAAAACTAACATGAAAAAACTTTTAAAATTTTGCTTTTGTTTTAATCATTTTCAATCAATATAAAGCCTAATCCATGCTCATTAATATTTGCCCTGAATAAGTTTTTATATGGATATGCATTGTATATCATGGTATATATTGCCTTCTAATGAGTAACCATATTAAGTCAAGATTTTTTAAAATATTTACCATGATCCACACATAGTTACTTAAATTCTTTAATTCTTATTTTTAAAGTATAAATAAAAAACTATATTTTTGATTTTTACAATAACATCTTAAACTATATTTATGCTTAGTTTGGACAAGGAGAATTAAGATATGACATGCACATTTGATTTATTATAAACTTTTATTTAGAACAGGATGTAATGAGTCTTTCAATAATCTGATAGTAGGATTATTATTAGATACATTATCCAAAGTAATGAACATAATTTTATCATTAATGCTATATAAACATGCAATTTAGTAAATAGAATCATAGATTTATTGCCAAGAATATGGAAAATCAAAGGGCAAAAAACAATAATGTTTTTATTTAATTATCAATTGCCATCAATATAATGAGTAATAATAATAACAAAATAATTACCACTAACAAATGCTGATCAAACATCAAAAGTTAGTGACACTTTTGCATTTAAGGCAGAGAGAGTTCCAATCACGTTGTGTTTCATTTCTAAATAATTAGTCATAGCTACTCTTCTAGATATACATCTACTAATTCTCTTGTAAGCAAGTTATAGGGTCAATTGAACATACTCTTCAAAATTTTAAAAAAACTAACATAGCTAAAAGGCAATTCATCCTTAACTATCAATTTTACGAGTACTTATCTTTAATTCTCATGGTTATATATAGGATTACTTACAAGATTGCCCTTGTATTTTAAGGGTGCTTTGAAGACAAAAATCACTTATCTTATGACTCTCTTAATGTCTCTTCACATAGTCAGTTCTCCCACTACTAATATAACTATATAATTTGGCACATTTTTTAAAATTTTTCTTTTAAAACTTCATTGATCATAACTGTATCAAATCATTCGATACCGTACTAGTTCTCTTATGGAAAGAGATTTGATATTTTTTATTAGTTTCAAAATAGTTTCTTCATCATCAGAAACAGGAAAATGCTAAAATGACTCTCATCAAAAGATGCCATATCTAAAATAATAAATGCAAATAATAAAAACTAATTACAAGAAAAAATTGAGTAGAGGTAGGGCAGAGATATGTAAGCTTCCTCTTGTGCTCCTCAATAAGGACCTTCAATAAGTAGACTAATCTCCTCTTATGCAGCACTTGAATATGTAATGAATGCAAGCTAAAAATTAAATTGTAATTATTAAATATTGAACACTTGCTAAATATTGCTAGAAGAGAAGTAATAGTAGAGAGAATGAAGAGAATTGGTTTGGTGTGGTGAAAATCAGGAATGGCAAAATATAACCTAACCTGCCAACCTGACCCATGTTCGAGCCACCTTAAGCAGGTTTGGATTTGTGCTAAATAAGTTCGAGTCAGAAATAGATCAACCAATTTAACCTATTTAATATTTGGATCAAGTTCAAGTTTTAAGAGCCTGACCCATTTAACCCATTTAAGTTGGTTGGATCTTAACCATTTTAATATATTGGGCTTGGACCAAGACCAATGGGCCACTAAAAATCAAACCCCACTTAAACATTTAGCGCTCAGTTTCTTTTTTCCCGATGCCCAACACAATCAAATTTAAAATCCTTGCTAATCACCATTAGGGATTAGCCGATTAGGTTTTCCTCCTCATTCCTTGATTCCTTTATCACTGCATCCCTTTCCTTGATTCATTCCTTGCCATCAGCCTTGGCAAGACACCAGACCAAGCTTCATCCGAAGATCTGACCATTTTTTTTCCGTCCTTTCTCGTCGTCGGCTATTTCTCTAGACCATTACAATCTTTGCTCTAGCTCCAAATCCTTTAGCAATACCACTTCGTGCCAATTCACCACAAGCGAGGGTGGAGGGTTGATGGTGGGGCCAAAGAGATAGCGAGGGTAGAGGGCTGAGGGCAAAGTCGAAGAAGAGGTTGGTGGGGTAGAGATGTGATGAGGATAGACTGATAGAGAGGTTAGAGAGATTGAGACTTGGTCGAGAGCAACGCAGAGGCCGAAGATGCAGGTATTTCTTTCCTCTTCTTTCGTTGCCATAATCCTCCACTCATCTTTATCATTTCTCCTGTATTTAGTCTCTTTCTTTTTGATTATGGCAGCAGCACCGGGGCTAAGCCGGAGACAATGGACAGTGAAGAAGTGATAGAAAGGAGACGGTTGCTTGAGATGTGGCGAGAGTGGAGGTTGGAGAGGCGATACTACGGTGGTAGTTTTTTTTATTTTAAAAAAATAAATTTTAAATGGATTGTAAATAGGTTGGGTTTTTATTTTTTTAAGTTATAAATGGGTCATAAATAGATTGGGTCAAGTAACTTATTTAATAAACATGCTAGGTTTGGATTCTAAAACTTGGCCTATTTAATAAATATGTCGAGTTCGGATTGAGTCTTTTTTTTATCCAACCTGAATCTAACCCGACCCAACCTGATTGCCACTCCTAGTAAGAATGGAAAAGGAGGGGGGATATTTATAAAAATCTAATATTTTAACTTCTCCAAATTTTTTTTAAAACTGGCCTGGCTGTAAAAGAAAAATTATTGAATCAGGCCCTTGAAAATAAAATTAAAAGATTTTTAGCGCCATCAGGCCCCTGCGGGCCTAACCGGCCAACGGGCCGTGCCAGGCTAGGGGTCTTGTTGAACCGCTAACACTTTCGGCCCACCACCAGCACAGGATTCTAATCCAAGGGTCGGAAACTATTGGATCGAGTTGAATCGCATCATGGCATCGATCCGCCCCGCCCACTTAAGTCCACATCGTCGCTCTTTCGTTCCCACCCTCGCTCCCATTCCTCTCCGAGCTAGGGTTTTAGGCTTGCAGCCGCTTTGTTCTCGCGGCGCTCTTCCTCGGTTCCTTTCAAAGGTGACATCCTTAATCTATCCGCTTCTCGTAAATCTTTATGTTCGATGATTCATGGTTTGTGCAAATCCCTTAGAAGTTTGATGAATCTGATGTTATATGTGGTTTGTAGACCATTGTTGACGGTTTCTTAGATCTGGAGTGTTATATTACCGATCACTTTATTTTTCTCCATTTAAGCTGATTCCCGCATGCCTCCTAGGTTTGCCGGAGCGCTTGTGGTAATTTTTTGTTGCTTTATCCATGCTAAATTTCTGGAATTTTTGTTTTGTCACGTTTTTGGATGCAATTTGGCTGCCTATTCGTCGACTTGATGCGTTTATTCTGGCTTCAAGATCCATCATCAATTATAGTATTATAAGTCATGCATAATTAATGGCTATTCGAGACATCCTTCTGGTGAGGTGATTGCTTAGTGTAGTCAATATACAACTACTACCATTCTATCGTATCATTTTCTTTTCTTTTTTTAAAAGGATAAAAAGGCACATCATGAAGAGCTCTTGGGGTTGCTTCTGTTATAAATTTTTCTTATCTTTTAACCTTTTAGATCTCCCACTTTGTTCTACCGTAAATTGCACCATGAGATATCTTTTTTCCAGAAGCTAGCTTTTCAGGAACTCGTGTATATTGATGTACTAGAACATCGAGCAGTGAAGATTTTTTGGCCTCACAGTAAAGTTTCCGAATCGGTGTTTTTTAATCATTTTCCAAAATATTCAGAATAGGATCGAAACTGGTTAAGCAACTATCTAAAATCCATGACATGGAAGACTGGGGGGATTGATGGAGACATTTCTTATAATAATAATACAGACAGATGGAGTGTTGATGTTTGTGTAAATTGTCTTGTGATTGTTAAATGTTTTTAAGTTTGAAGGAAGATTTTCCCAGAATGATGATCATGCCAACAGGGTTGTAAAAAATTAACCTATAAGGTGATCACATTTACTATATCAAAAGAAGGATGGTGTCCTGTTGTGGTATGGTTGCCTCATTTACAGTCGTGCTCACCTCATTCACTACAAACTGAGCATCTTCTATTTGAAATGGGGCTGTAGATTGTATTGTGAGTTTCACAAAACTGTTTCTTGCTTTGTTTGTAGAACAAGATGCAAAGTGATTGAGTGTCAAGAATGCTGTAAATGTACTTGGTGCTTCATCTTGTGCAGTTAAAAGAAAAATAAAGTTGAAATGGAGGCACTGCCAAGAATTTTCTTGGGTTCTTTTACGCTGTAAAAAAGAAATTTTGAATAGAAAGTATTCAAGGTGGGATGGTAGATAAGATTGGTATAAATGATGCACCAATGTTTTGGGAGAATTTCTGTGAAGAATTTGTTGTCGAATGTATTCTATTTAGCGAAAAGCTGATTTGTGACTGTCCATAATATCAACCACCAGCCATGTTAGCCTTCAATAGCTATGCACCTGAATAGGCTAGTATCAAAACTGATCTAACCAATCTCAATAGGAGCTGACCAACATAGCTCAAAATCTGTAGTGTGATTCATGATTACTTTGTTATTTTTGCTTCTGAAGTTTAGGCCTGCAAATACCATGATTCTAAGGAGCTCTAGACAAAAAAAAACTTGAGAATTGATGGGTATCAGTCATTTGTGATTATTTTGTTCAAATGACTTAAAATGCTTCTTTAAATCCTCCCCTCCTCCTTAAACTAGATGCACGTATATGTGTGTTTTTGTGCATCCATTCTTCGATATATATATTGTGGCATGGTTGTTGATCATTAAATACATGATCCACCATTTATTTTTGGTGCATTGTAATGGCATTGATAATTGAGTTGGATATGCCTTGGGATATTAAAAATGTTTCCCATATGCATGCATTTATGTTAAAAAACTTTTTCTATACATCTATACTCTTTCCAAGTCTTGTTGAACTCTGGTGGTCTGCTTCTAAGTTGCATGGGCTTAAATTGCATGGCCAATTACATATATTTCCTATTCATCAAACAGCCTTGTAAGTATCTTGACAAGCCTCCCATGTGCCATATGTTTCATCGGTTTGATTTTGGTGCCAAATTGGTAGGCTGGCATTGGATTGATAACTGATTCCAAGTTATTTGCTGAACCTCAATGGATAACACTTGTCTATGAAAGGTTTCTTGCTTTGGTTTAAGTCTCACTGGGTTATATTTTTTGACTTGGTGGATGAACTAGCAGTGTGGACGTCATGCCTAGGCCTAGGCCTGAAAGGCAGGTTTTAAATAATGAGTTTCATCTTCATGTTCCACTGTTTTTGAGACAGAATGTTCCTTATTTTAATTATACATGAACTGCTTTTGTCTCTTGTTTCTTGATCAGTTCTCTCTCTCTCTCTCTCATACATATGCGCATGCTTGTGCGGGCGCACAGATCTATTAATTGCTGTTTCCTGCACTGTTTAATTTACTATTTGTCATGTTAAGATGATTGTTAGTTTGGGTAGGCATCTACAATATAGCAGAATAATAGGTTGCTTTTTCTTCCCTTTCATGCATGCAATGTAGAGACAAGTTGAACGAGCAAACCTATAATATTTCACTAGATGTTTGCTGGTTATAATAATAATTTCACTATTTCAGCAATTCATTTTAAATGATAAGAAAATGCGTTATAACACTTCTGCTTTTTTCTGTAATTAGTTGGCGCCACATTAGTGAAGCACATCATTTTGCATTTCTGTTATGCTGCCTACTTTTATATGCTTAAGTCCCTTTTTTCTTTTTTTTTTCTTGGTAAGGATGGTGAGAGTCAGTGTGTTGAATGATGCTCTTAAGAGCATGTACAATGCCGAGAAGCGTGGAAAGCGCCAGGTGATGATTAGACCCTCTTCGAAAGTGATCATCAAGTTTCTTCTGGTCATGCAGAAGCACGGTTAGTCAGGACATATATTTGTCAGCAATATTGCAATCATTTGTTTATCCAAAAAAAATGTTGCAATCATTTTATTTCTGATTATTTTTTTAATGGTTCTGTAGGATATATTGGTGAGTTTGAATATGTCGATGACCACCGAGCTGGTAAAATAGTGGTTGAATTGAATGGGAGATTGAACAAATGTGGTGTTATTAGTCCTCGTTTTGATGTGGGTGTTAAAGAAATTGAACCCTGGACTGCAAGACTGCTTCCATCACGACAGGTCAGTTGTTCTATTTAGTTATTAGTAACCAGCCTTTCACATGACTCAGATGCATATTTTGTTTTAATGTTGAATTTAAGATACTAGTTTTAGGTGAACGGTTAATACTTTTACCAGAATGCTGTTCGTGTTTTGTGTCTTCTTGGTGAAGTGGCGACGATAAGAATTCTGCTTTGTTCTTGATGTGCAGTTTGGTTACATTGTGCTGACGACATCTGCGGGCATCATGGACCATGAAGAAGCTAGGAGGAAGAATGTCGGTGGCAAAGTGCTTGGCTTTTTTTATTAGATGGATATTAGCAATCCTTATTTTTTTTCTGTAAGGAATTTTCGAACCATATAGCTGTTCTTTGTCCTATGGTTTTCTGAGGTTTGAGTTTGATGTTGACTGCTGAAGGTGTTTGCAAGACCTTTATTTTGAAGATACAACCTTGATTTCTTCTTCACTAGTTTATTCACAATTCAACACTGAAAATTGGGGTTATACACTTCCTTTTTGTTGGTAGGCTAAACGTGTTTCAGTGGTAGTGCATTTTTCATCAGAATTCATGGCCTTCCACACCAGTGGAAGGCGCTGAGATTTCATTATGGCATTTTTTTTTAGCTAACCCGATTTAGCTCTCCATTCGGATTCCAACTTGTTAAACGATTGTTCGATTTGGATCGTAAATTTTTAAATCCATCAACTGATGAATATGTCAGTTTAATTTCATTACGGTAGCAACCGTTTCATCTCCCAGTCAAGTCATCAACAGGATGGATCATGTTTCATGATTGAAGAAAGATGAAGTCATGTTTTCACTAATCACGCTACCATCATAGTGATAAGATAAGATTTTATTATATTTGCTGTCCTAAATTTATCAGAAAAAGATTATATCAACAATGATCGATTGCGACTGATGTAGACATTAGAATAGGTAATTTGGCAAGAAAGGGATTGGTGTCTGTGCAAACTGGGTCTTGTTACTCCTATTTTGGATGAGTTTGGGATTTGATTCCATACGGTTTTCTTTTTTTTTCCCTCAAAATTACATCAAAATTAGTTTGGTGTGCATGGTGCAATTGGTGCAGGGGCGTGGTTATGCGCCTTTCTGTGTCTGGCCATCATGGAGTGTTTCATGATGAAGGAATCGGTATTCCATGTGGAACTCTTGGGAAGCTTTCCGGGTAAACGGAACGGACGGATAAGGTGTAGCAACTGGTGTAGCAAGTTGCCAACCTCCTAATCCAAACATCCGGTACCTTCGAGCAACTTGTATTCTTTGGCAAAAGCAAGGCTTTGGACACGTACGGTTGTTAATTTGCTTGGTGAAGATGTGAAAAAATATTATTGGCTGAGCGCCTGAGCCTAGTCCTGTAGGTGTGTCGATCACTTTGGTAGGTTTAGCTGCAATATACCTCAGATCATTTACGAGCATACGGTTAACTTGGTTTTATGGTCTAACTTGGTTTATTGCTAAATTATGCAATAGATTCCGGGGGATCAAGACCTGTGACTCTTTAAGCCGCCCTTTTGCCCTGATTTGAACGGCACGAACCCGTTGATATGGGTGTCTCCTTAATTTGTACGTATTTTACTTTCATAAATTGATAGACCTATTCTTTTTCCTTTTTGGTGCACTTCCCTCCCGTTAGAGCTCTCTCCACGACCTAAACTACAGAGAAAATAACGAAGTGATTATTTTATGGATTGATCTGATGAGCTACTTCCACGCCAATAAAGCGTAACACAGTGTTCGAAACTGGCGTTAAGACTTATCCACGGATCTGTAGCAAAACGAGTCGGTGGAAGTCAGGCGCAGCCCTTCCTTCCGATTGAATCCACCCAAGCAACTGGTGGAGGCCGCGCCCGGACCAGTCTCTCGGCCGCCGGTTCCAGTCTCGGTACCACCGCACTTACCAGGCTCCGCACATGATGCCATGGAAGAGAACTAGCCAGTCAGTAGGAGACCAAAAAAATAAAAAAAGGCAACAAATATTCCATTCAGAAAAATCTCATGAAAAGGACTCGCTCGATGCTATTATCAAAATCTTTCTTGCAGAAACAAGCCAACACAATCATGAAAGAAAAATAAAGGAAATCTCTCCGTGTGCACATGTTTATATAATACCATAGCTGGGATTTCATAGCCAGCTTAGATAAAGGATAGAGGACTGCCAAAGATTCCAGGTTGCCCTACATGGCATGGCTGCACCGATCGCCACCTTATCGCCACCTTCGATGTCGCCGGCTATTGTTGTTGTTCCGGCCATCGCTTGGGGAGTCCAAGAAGGGACTCCAAATCCAAGCGGAGAGGAAGAGGGCGTCCATGGGTAAAGAGAGGGAGAGTCTTTAAAAAATGTTGGAATATGGAGATCGACTCGGTGGCGAGGGAGGCTTTTGTAGGCTCATATGGTGGGGGGGATCTTCTCAGCATATGCTTCGAGCACATCTCTTTCACCTCTTTGCTTTTCGGTTTTCTTTTCATAAAAACTCTCCTCCTTTCTTTGTTTTGCTACATGCTCCAATTGCGGAATCTTGCTAAGCTTTCTTCTCCTTTTCGTTTTTTTTATTATTTGCCAGCAGCTTTTCATTGGATGGTTGGATCGAGTTTTGACAGCCATACCAAAAGTAGGTATTCCTCGACCATGAACAGTTTCAGATGAGAGAACATGTATCCTATCTCCTAATAATATGTTCATAATTTTATTTTAGACATAAGAAATCAGCAATTTTGGATATGAAATAAATTGAATTGTAGGTCAAGCTAAATAAAAAAAGCTTTGTCAGGTATTATTGCAACTTTCATCTTGGATTAGATTAAACCGTGGACCTATATACAGTAAACATTGGATTAGCTTCTAAATATATATATTGATAGTTTTAGACTTGATTTCAGTGGCACCGACGGCCATTCAAAAGGCTTTCCTGACATGTCAATAATATGAGAAGGCAATTTTTTGTTGGAAACAAAATACAATAATAAAAATAATAATTTTAAGACCCTCCTTGCAAACGCTCCAAAGGATCCTCAGCTTTACTCATCATGCCTGTAGAAGATCCTACCTCCTCGATCTCTCCACGATGTACGTTGCATAGTGATCCCTGACAACCAAATAAAAGTGATTAATGATTACCGCTATGATGGTAGTGCACTCCCATTCTCTAGGTCATTACTTTGAAGCTCCATTCAATAGATTACTTGATTGAATTCAAAACTTTTTTCGAGACACGTGATTAGATGACGTGCTCATCTTTGAATAGGAAAGATATGCAAAAAAAATTATGGTCCGAATCGAACATGGCCTGGCAAGGCGAGACCCAGTGGGAGCAGCTACAGCAGGGGTTTTCCTCCTCCCATCCCTTTTGTTTATCAAAAAAAAAAAAAAAATGATCAATGACCTATATATATATATATATATATATATATATATATATATATATCAGGTATTAATATATTCATATTCATATTTATTTTATTTAATAAAAATATATATACACATATATTAGTTAGATGTAAAATTTTATATTTATATTTATTTCAAATATATACGAATATAAATTGGATATTGAAAATATTGTTGGACCAATGGCACCTTAACGTCCGCACGCAACCCAGAAAGGGACAAAAATGCACGCGGCGCGATTCTGACGTAATCTGCATGGATCTCAATACGATTGGCGGTCACGAGCAGTGTAGCAATCAAACTGCGATTGGGAGACCTACAGGACTCCGATTTGAACTATGTTCGGACCGTTGGACTCCTTATGAGATACTCTATGCGGTGGTGGCTACAAATTCATGGGCAGAGATATATATAGAGAGTGAGAGGATGAAAAAGTAGTGAGAGGTCTTTTGTAGAGTGCTGATTGAGAGTTTGAGAGAAGGATTTGGGGTTTCTTGTACGGGGTTGAGAGAAAATTCAATCTGTAAGTTTATGTTTCATAGTGAAACCTTTTACATGCCCAAAAAATTATATTTGTTATCTTTTCTTTTTTCTCTTGTTGTATCGACATCGACAATCGACGATCCCATTCTGCTTCCGCAACAACCGGTATCAGAGCGAGTTGATACCGATCCCAACAACTGGTATCATAGTCCAGGTTATCCGTGGTTGATTGAGATAGAAGAAGATGGAGAAGATAAGTGTAATTAAAATAAAAATCAGCAGGTTCGATGGGAAGAGCAACTTCTCCCTCTGACAAGCGAGGATAAAAGACGTACTTATACAGCAAGGACTGATCGACGCTCTCATATGTGAAGAGAGACCAAACACCATAGAGCAGAATGAAAGGACTAAATGTAGCGGGCATGCTTTCTATTTTAAAATTTTTTCAAAATAATATACAGTGGAAGCATAATAAAGAAGATTAACATTTAATCTAAGCATGCTTTTAGAATTTTTCTATGCTACTTAGCCCAAGATCTTGCATGAATGAGTAATATAAACTATGAAATCATGAACTCATGTTATGAACATTTCAAAGCAACATATCTCTATATGTAAAATCATACATCGTATGAAGTGGAGACGCTCTCCACTGTGGAAGAACCAGGAGGAGGTAGAAGAACTTTGCTTAAACGCACAAGTGTCCGGCCTCTACAGGTGGCTCACATCGGGGCTCTTTCAAAATCCACTTCTACTCCAAGTGCTAGCTTGTTGTGGAATGATTTGATCGGGACTCCTTTTCTTCTCTCGATGCCGGACTCTCCGAATGAATGAAGAAACTCAAGAGGTGGAGAATGAGATGTTGAAACCCTTCCCAAACACTCAATACCAAGACCTAGATCACTAGGTACAAACATGCACACTCTTTCCCAAAGTCCTCACACCCATACAAAACCTAGAACCTTTCTTAGTTTCTTCTCTTTTCTCCCTTTTGATTTTTCCAGCATTTCTTTGCTGAATTATATATTATTTTCGTCCTCCCATTTCAGCCCATCATATAGGTAGAGAGGGAGAGGGAGGGTGGGGAGTTATGGATGGTTATGAAGGGGTTATGGATGGTTATGGGAAGTTATGGTCATGAGAGGTTACATAACTCCCCAAAACTAAATTTAAATCTATTTAAATTCAGATTAATGTCTCAATTAATTTCAGTTCATAACTGAAATCAATTGGATCAAGTGTGCATATATTGGATTCAACCCAATTGGACCCAAACCGATTTTGAACCAAATCCCATTTGATTCATTCAAGATTTTTATAGCTCAATCAAATTGGGCTATCAAGTAATCACATTACTTAATTCACCTCCATGCATCACCAACTTTTAGTGAAAAATCTTATGTCACAACCTTTTGTAACATCAAGTGTCTACACTTGCAAAATCAACAAGTGTCGACATCTACACAAGTGTCAACACTTTCAAGAATATCAAGTGTCAACACTAGGGTAAGGAAAAATACTTTTTCTTTGTGAGTCCACGAACGATTCCCAATCGTTCTCCGATCACTAGATCAAGTAGAAATCCCTATGGTGTGTGATCCCATAGGTTCGAACACTAAGCTGATAGTACTGGAACATTTCCAATACCAGTCAAAGTCGCCATCTAGCAATGACACCCGACGTCCGGATAGGTCGAAGTTGCAGAGCAACAATCAAGAACCAGGAGATACAGAAACCCTGTAATCAATCCCTTTGACCTCAATGCTCAAGAAGACTTAGGGTTAAACTGCCTAACCCATAAAGTCCATCAATAATGTGTCTCAACCTCACAAGTCCTGTAACACTTTATAGAGACTATCCTGGCCAAGGTTTTGCTAAATTGAAACACAGTAAGATATCTGCTCCAAACACTTTGGAGGGGTCAATCCCATCTTGATCCGACCACTACTACACGAGTACTTAACTGGCCCAGAAACCTTTCGTCCCTGGATTAGAAATCCAGATAGTCCAGCACCAAAGTACAGTAAGTTGCTCGCAAGCTACCATGACGATCTCATGTCTGAGGGATAACTACGTCCATATCAAAAACTCTAGGCAGAAAAAGTACAGACGGGTCACGTTCGATGAAATGTCAAACACAACATCTGCATGCCATACCAGTGTCTCTACACTCCTTGGTTAAGAGGACAACCAACGACTATGGCACACAACGACTTATACTTGATATATTATCGTCCTGAAATAAGTATATCATTTGGTCGCGAACAATTTTAGGACTATATGAAATATCCTCTCTATATCACATACAAATAGTTCTAAGGACTTCATCACTGAAGAACTCATTACAGAAAGATGAAATAGTGATGAACTGCCAGAATAAACATTTTATTCAATAATATAATTCATATACAATTACATCAAATGTACAACTGTCTACAATAGATAATTGGCTTTGAGACACATTTTCCAACACAGAAGACTTGGAAACGGCTTCAGATGCAGGCGGTAAGCACAATCTGCTTGTACCTGATGGATGATGTGGTGATCCATGTACTGAACTAGTCTTCCCCGAAGGCGTTGTGGGAGAAGCTAGAGGAGTTGTACATGGCGAAGTCCCTCACTAACACCTTGTTCCTTTGGAAGCAGTTCTATCAATTACGGATGGCCAAGGGACAAAGTGTGCAAGAGCACCTGAGCAATTTCTAGAGGATCCTCACCGATCTCCTCAGTATCGATGAAAAAGTTGAGGAGAAGACCTGGGCACTTGTATTGCTATCATTTCTATCGCAGTCCTTCGAGTCCTTGGTGATTGCTCTTCTAGTGGGAAAGAGCACCATTAAGATGGAGGAGGTGACATCAGCGCTACTTCAGAACGAGATTCTTAAGAGGGAGAACCAGGCTTCGAGTTTAGGTGGGAACTCAGCGTTGGCAGTTTTTGGAGGTGTAGGCGACCGGAGGCGGAGTGACAAAGAATCACGGGGAGGACAGCCCAAGTCAAAGGATGCCAGCAAAATCATGTATTTCTGGTACGATGAGTTGGGGCATCGTGTCAGAGATTGCTCTCAGCTCAGGGATCGGACGAGGGTTGTTACGGTGGTAGCCGATAGCGGCGACGACGGATACATCAATGATGTATTTTCGGTCTCCGACGAGGTATCCCCTTCTTTCTAGTGGATTTTGGATTCTGTCTGTCCATACCATGTTTGTTGCAGGGAGGAGCTGTTTGACTCTCTAGACAGTAGAGAGGGTTCTATCCACATAGCAGATAGATCGAGCTGTGCGATCGCGAGCGTCGGGATAGTTAGCTTGAAGGCACATGATGGGACAGTTTTAGCAATAATCTAATTTCTCTCAGCAAATTGGACTCAAGCAGCTATAGGTGGAGAGCTAGTGATAGAGTCCTAAAGGTCTTGCATGACAATGGGATTGTTCTGCAAGGAAAGAAGCGTGGGGGTAACTACCTCTTTACAGGGAGTCCAGTACGAGGTGGAGTCCCTAGCGCAGACAGGAGTCCAGTGCCAAGTGGAGCTCCGACAGCAGGTGGATCGGGTACGGGATGCGAGACTCGAGAGGACGACATGCGACGTCGCAAAATGAAGTTCCTATTACTGTAAGAGACTTTTCCGAGCAGGTCTCAGGTCTAGGTGAGCACAACACATGACGAAGATGGGAATGAGTAGCCTGGCTTGACTCCCTTGTTTGCCTATCCATGATCAGGCAACTGTCCCAAGACATGGAGGCGTTAGAATCCTTAGAAGCTCTTAAGTCAAGTAAAGACGGTGCGTTAAGTCGAGGTGGAGGTTGTTGGACCAATGGCACCTCAATATCAGCACGTAACCCAGAAGGAGACAAAAACACGCACGGTACGATTCTGGTGTAATATGCATTGATCTTAATGTGATTAACGGCCACGAGCAGCGTTGCAATCAAACTGCGATTGGGAGAGCTACAGGACTCTGATTTGGACTCTGTTCGGATCGTTGGACTCTTTGTGAGATGCTCTACGCAGTAGAGGCTACAAATTACTGGGCAGAGACATAGACAGAGAGTGGGAGGATGAAAAAGTGGTGAGAGGTCTCTTGTAGAGGACTGATTGAGAGCTTAAGAGAATGATTCTGGATTTCTTGTTGAGAGATACTTGTATGGGATTGAGAGAGAGTTCAATCTGTAAGTCTATTTTTTATAGTAAAACTTTTTGCATGCCCGAAAAATTATATTTGTTATCTTTTCTTCTTTCTCTTGTGGTATCGATATTGACAATCGACGATCCTGTTCCACTTCCGCAACAACCGGTATCAGAATGAGTTGATACCGATCCCAACAAATATGAATATAAATATAGATATAAAATAGATAATTAAATTTTATAATAAAAAAAATTAAAGATATTTTTTTTTACAAAATTCAAGAATATTATATAAAATTAAATAGTATTACAAATAAATCATATATTTAGATACATATTTGATAATTCTCTATTAATATCTATATTTATTTTTTTTTGATAGATATGGATATGGATATTGATAGAATACTCAAATTTTCATCCTATTCAAATACATAAAAAGATTTAGAGAAATATTATTTGGTCCACTTTCATCCCTAACCATTCTTGCTACATGTGATACATAAATTTATAGTTTAAAGTTATTCAGCAATTAAGTAACAAAACTAAATTTCAGCCCAAACTTTTTTTATGGACATTGTAAACCATAATTCACCGTTATTTCAGGTTCTTAACCCGAGACCTTTGAATTTATAGAAAAATAAAACAGAGACACTTACATGGAATGTTGTATAGCATTATAAGCAGTAGTGGAAGGCAGGAATTCATCAACCGCAACTTCCTTGTTTTCATTTTTCTTATCTAATTTGTCAGACGTCAAGAAGATCCAAACAAAATGCCAAGTTGACAAATTTTTTTTATAAAAAAAATGTCATTGAAAATTTTAAAATAATGTACAAAAGAAAAATAAGATATTTATTTCAAGTAGTGCATGAAAATGGCATGGGACCCGAATGTAAGAGGATAGAGTCTTCAAAGAAGCGCCTGATTTCACCTAAGCGATGAGGTAGTGGGAGCTCGTTGACATTATTGCAAATTTGCAATGCCGATATTCTGGATCATCCGCGTACACGGCAATTATTTTATCATCTTCCTCCCCTTCTTTTCAACGATATCGACTTGCATTCGAACCTTCTACCTGTCTCACCTACCAAAAGTTCATTCAATTAAGTGGTAAAAAGTGTTAAAATAATGATTAAAAAAATTCCAGATATGATCGGGAAAAAAAAAAAAAAACTAATAAAATTTTGTTGTAGAAATATTATAGATAACTTATAAAGGACCGTAAAATAAAAATATCAAACTAGAAAGCACATATACAAGATATTATTTTAAGACATTTTTATCTCTCACGTGGAAGTAATCGGAAACACCATCCCAAGTTATGATTGAAATTTCTTTGTGTTAGAGATTGATGAAGATTTTTCAGTATATAGGAAGAAAAAACTTTTATAATTAAAGAATCTTAGAAAGAATAAAAAAATTGATAAAGAAGGAAAAATTAGAAAAAACTTGAAATAGCTTATTAGTTAAGAATTTATGGCCATCAAATTTAATTATTTGCGTTTTTATTTGCTCATTAAATTATATAATAAGAAACCTAACAGTCAAATAATCAAAAATCAAATGATTAAATAATTAAAGGATTAAGAATTGATTGTTAAGAAAAAAAATATATTTTTTTTAATAAAAATGATGTAAATAGATCAAACCAATTGCTAGAAGAATTGCATGTCCCACGTACGTGCTAGGATTTGTAAATACCAAGCACTGCCACTAATGCAAATTAAACTTCATAGCATTATCGCCTACATACCTGATCAATCGGAGACATGAGACCAATGGCCCTGGCCCGCCGCAACAAAGGCCCCATTTCCGGTTGAATAAAAGATCAAGTAGAACATGGGTCGGCAATTATCGTTCTCGGAGGCAAGCGATCGGACGGTTAGCCGTACAGGACAAGTGCTGCCGTTTTTCTGTGGCCAAGAGCCGTCCCCGTAGGATTGGAACCGGACCGGTCCAAAAGCTTATCGGACCGGCTTAATCCAAAATTTGATCATATTTTAAAATTTTTTTGATCGAATTCAGAAATTCTTTTGATCAAAAAATTAAATAGACTTTATTTTACAGTCCAAAATCTAGTCCGATATATTTAAAATTTATTTCAAAATTAGAATCGATTTTGGACTGGTCCGAAATTTATTGAGTTAATCCAATCTAATTTCAGATAATACATTTGGAACCGATCCGGTTCTATTCCTATGATCGTAGCCTCTTCTCATCTCTTGCCATGTCAGTATATCATGCCTGCCGCCGCTTCACAAGAGAACGATGCCTTGGCTTGTCATTTGGGGCACACCATAATTTTTTTATTTTTTGGGGGGGTTGGTAACTTCAAACGATTTATGTGAATTGCACAAGTCTTCTTAAATTCAAAATCCTTGTTGATCTACATACCTGTTCCTCTCACAGCAGCGATTCAAAACTTCAACCAGTACCACTAAAATGGTAGTATAGTTGGTGGGAGCTTTGCTCCCGATCTCTAGGTCACAGGTTCGAGATTCAAATTCATGGATTATTCGATTAAATCTGAAATTTTTTTCGGGACACATGACTGGGATGGAAAATTTTTCCATGGCACGTGACTGGGACGGGGAAGCTCTCCACTAGATCAGCATACTCACTTTCGGATGGAGAGGGTACTTGTAAAAATTATGACCTGAATCGAACATGGTCTAGCGGGACGGGCTCAAATTACGACCTGAATCGAACATGGCCTAGCGAGACGGGAGCCCAGTGGGAATAGCTACAACGGGAGTTTTCCCTCCCCTGTTTATTAAAAAAAAAAAAAAATTCAACCAAGGAATAAAAATATATATAATTGAAAAAATATCTTGCACACGTGAGAAATTATTATCTACACTTACACTGCATTGCATCAATATTAACATGCACGCATCACCGGCATTATTAATTACAGCCACCGATTTCTATAATAATACATATAGATACGTATTTGATGAATAATGCTAACCGGAATCTGTATTTATTATTGGTTACATACGTAATCTTATAATGCACACTATGCACTATGCAGGTAATAATTTCTTTGCAAGTGAATGGTGACGTAGATGCACGGTCATGTTGTATATTAAGAAATGAAATGATGTGCGGAGAGGAGTTACATTGGCGGCTTGAGTGGAGGAAGTTATGGAGAGTATTTTAATCGACCTTGATATGATCATAACCGTGAGCATTTGCCTAATTTACATGAAAAGCCATTTAGCCCTTTTTTATTTTTAAATTTTTTTCTTGCATTTTCTTTTTCCAATGATTGCTTTTTTTTTCTTTCTTGGATATGATGCCCTAAAGAAATTAATATATATAATTGGAAAATATAATTGATCCAAAGGAAAATGTCCTAAGAAATTTTGTTCATAACGACCTGATGTATCTCTGCGAAGATCTTATCCCTTCTTGATTTTTTGGGTTTATGCTTGATATCCAACAAAAAATGTTTCCCACTCCTATGTAGAAAATTATCAATTAGGGTTCAGGAGGCTAACATATGCATGCTATGGCAATTGATGCCGTAAATTATAATTTTAAGTTTCATCGTCATAAAATTTGCCCATTCTCGATTATTTAACATAAAGTATGTGTGAAGGAGCCTAGCTCATTCAAGAAAAAGTCCGAAGAACAGCATGACTTGTGTTCCAATTGCAAACCGGTAAATAATCTAATGTCAAGTTTCACTCGTTTCGGTTGCTCAGTGTTTGATTGGTTTGATCTAAAATATTCCATAGGATAATTTCTGGGTTTTTTCATCAATAATTAAGTTATAACCGGAGTTAGCTAAAAATTGATTATATTCTTGAGGATAGCCTGGGCTATTCATAATTAATAAGTTTTTTACTTGGTTTCACACTTAATCTGCATTGCTCCATTTTTGCTTTTAAATTCTTCACATACATGCTGATATGTGTCTATATCACATAGTTACTTAGGATACTCTTACTGCTTCATCGAGCATAATGATCTCAAAGCCATACAAATTAACTTAAAAGCGATAACTTCTACAAGTAGACAAAAATTATGATCCAATTGGTAACGACGATCAGCAAAACAATGCAAGAGAAATGTATATATTCAGGCAATTTGGGTCTAATTTTTCATGTCAACCTCTTGGTTCACGTGCAAATGAGTTTTGCTAAACCCCAATTGATGTGCTGATAGAAATGCTATCATATTTAAGTAGATAGCAATTTCTATTTCGCTGGTTGGCAAACACATCAATAACTAGGGCTGGAAGTGGGCCGGACCAGGCTGGGCTATACCCCTATCCGAGCCCGGTCAAAAAAAAAAATATCAGAGTTTCGGGCCGAGCTTAAACCCTATTTATTTTGAAAAAATCCGGCTCGAGCTCGGCCCAATCTTGATTGGGCTGGCCTGAATTAAAGCCCGATTGGAATGGCCCGAACTAGGTTTTGATTCGGATTGGCCTAATTGGACCTATCAAATTAAAGATGAAATGATAAAATGAAAATTTTAATTATTGGTATATATTCCGGTTCGAATTAAAGTTCGATTGAACCTGCCAAGTTGAAGATGAAATAATAAAATGAAGTTCTTTTAACTACTAGTACATATTCCAAAAAAAATTAAAAGATTAAAATCCTAAAAATATCAGACTGACAGACCGGGTTCGAGTCGGGTCGAGCCGAGCCAAGGAAGAGCTCGAGCCCGACCCGAAAATAAATAAGTTTTATTTCTAGACCCAAGCCCGGCCCGATCTACTTTGGACCTGGCCCGAAGCCCAGCCCGACTTTGAGCTAGCCCGAGTCCAATTCTAGCCCTATCAATAACCAACAAAGTAGCAAGATTGGTGACTTGAGGCTAAATGCATACTAATTTGGCGTGATCGCTGACATGGGGGAGCCGACAGGCGCCATGTCAAGGGAAGACGCCGCGTCGAACACCGCATCAATTCTCTTGCCCGAACTCCTCTGTCGAGCTGAGCCGAGCAACCTCGAGATAGCGAGCCGAGCTCCGTCCTCCGCCAGGTCGGGCCCGCGAGCTCGAGACGCCTAGGCCGGAGCCGCACTCTGCCCTCCAGAGCGAGACCCTCGGAGGTTGAGCCCTGTGGTCGGAGTCGAGCTCAGCACTCCTACGCCACGTGGAGCCTCTCCGAGCGCGAGCCCTCTGGACCGGGCCCGCACTCTGCCCTCCAGAGCGAGACCCTCGGAGGTTGAGCCCTGTGGTCGAAGTCAAGCTCAGCACTCCTCCGCCACATGGAGCCTCTCCGAGCGTGAGCCCTCTGGACCGGGCCCGCACTCTGCCCTCCAGAGCGAGACCCTCGAAGGTTGAGCCTTGTGGTTGAAGTCGAGCTCAGCACTCCTCCGCCACGTGGAGCCTCTCCGAGTGCGAGCCCTCTGGGCCGGGCCCGCACTCTGCCCTCCACAGCGAGACCCTCGGAGGTTGAGCCCTGTGGTCGTAGTCGAGCTCAGTACTCCTCCGCCACGTGGAGCCTCTCCGAGCGCGAGCCCTTTGGACCGAGCCCGCACTTTGCCCTCCATAGCGAGACCCTCGGAGGTTGAGCCCTGTGGTCGGAGTCGAGCTCAGCACTCCTCCGCCACGTGGAGCCTCTCCGAGCGCAAGACCTCTGGACCGGACCCACACTCTGCCCTCCGCCACCGAGATGACCCCGCAAGCTTGGGGCGTCTAGGTCGGAGTGAGCCCTGCCATTCCAGCTTAGCCCCAGCTCGGACATGGGCCCCGCCAGCCCAGAATGCCGGCGAGCCGCCCGAGGACCACACTGAAGCACCTGCCGGACCGTACTGACCGCCTGCAGCCACCGGTTACACTAGAAAGGAGAGAAGTACACTGATCGAGACGCCACGCTCCTCACCAACCACCTGGACCACCTGAGAGAGGAAGCCAACTAGGAGATTCGAATCCTGAGGGCGGCGGCCCATCATTCGAGGTATTGCCAGGTTTCCCGGAATGGGGCGACCAGGAGGAGTGTCGAAGTGCATGACAGCTCCCCTTATCACGAATCAGGAAAGGCTCCTCGGGATACCGCCACACGCGCCTGACAACCCGATGGAGATCCCGAGACTGAAGCCCAACGGTAACCTAGTTCACAACAAACTTGGAGGTAACAGAATACAAACACCAACAACAACACAGGTAAGGCACAAGCCATACCACTAAAACATAAGTGCAAGCTCCACCAAGAAGAGGAGCACGGCACCACCAGCATTCTCAAGCAAGGTCGGGTGGAAGGGCCATACAGAGACTCCCTCTAACCAGGTCACACTTCCCCCGACACACTTGCATCCCACTTTTACACAGCACAGTCCTCCTCGTGTGGAGTCCATCAAGAGGGGCTCGACCAGGAGGATCTGTTCTCCTGAGTCGTCACTGACTTAACCGTCGGAGTGCCCCCGCCGGAAATCCTGGTTCGGGTCACTAACCCCTGTTTTGCAGGTCCAGGACCATAGGACCGCCAGCCATCGAAGGGGGCGCCTTCGGCAGCAGCTACGGGCTACGGCGATCTTGGCGGCAACAGATTGGCGTGCCAGGAAGGGGCACGATCAAGCCCTCCATCTCTTTGCAGATTGATACTCCACGGAAGGATGGTGACGACACGAGCACGAGAGGCCTCCACCAGCCGTGCAAGGGAATCTCCTTCCCGAGAGAACCCACACCATCTCGAGGCGGGGCCACCCGTTCTGGCAGTCCAACCACCTCCGACGGAGTTTCAGCGGGCCGCTCTCACCCAGCAAATGCAGATCCTCGCTACAACAGTGCACTAGCTTCAGTATCAACACCGGTCCTTGGCTACCCACCAGCAGCCAGGGACTCTGGCGGCCCACGCCGCAGCTTCCCGCGACAGCCTGCGTTCCTTTCAAGGAAGACTTTTGCAGCCACAGGCCGTCACGGACAACTGGGGTAGTCATCAGACTCCCACGAAAAGGCAACGAGCCGGCTCTACTGACAGGGAGAGCCACTCACCAAACCTCGGACGAGCGGTGCCCAGACCCTACCGAGGCAGAAAGGGCAAGACCCCCCATCATGGGTGCCAGGCACCCACGTCACCTTCTCCGTCTCCTTCGGTGGAGGGGTTCGCTGACGAAGCCATCAGGCGCACAGCGAAGAAGCGCCTGGAGAAACATGAGCGCAAGCTAGCGGAGTTCTCCCGCCAGTTTGCCAACATGCAAGGCTCAGCTAGCGAGCCAGTGGGCTACGTTGCCCATCCTCTGTTCTCCAAAAAAATCCAGGCTGAGCCGATCCCACATCGGTTCCGGATGCCGCAAGTGGATCCTTACGATAGGACCACCGACCCCCTGGACCACCTGGAAAGTTACTGGGCCCTCATGAGGGTCCAGGGGGCCACCGATGCTCTTCTCTGCATCGCTTTTCCTGCTACTCTCCGGAAAGCAGCCCGGGTGTGGTTCACCCGTTTGGAACCGGAGAGCATCAACTTTTTCGCCCAGTTAGGGCAGCAATTCGTGGCCCACTTCGATGCCTACAGGAAGTAGCCATGAGAGGCAGACATCTTCTTCTCCATCCGGCAGCAGGATCGCGAGCCCCTATGGGACTACGTGACCCGCTTCAAGGCTACCGCGCTGAAGATTTATAACCTTGATGAGCCAGTTGCCATGCTGGCACTGAAGCAAGGGCTCAGGACTTCCCGCCTGACCTACTCGCTCGACAAGAAGCCCCCCAAGACTTACTCCGAGCTCCTTCTCCGAGCCTAAAAATACATCCGCGCTGAGGAGGCGGACCGTACGAGACGGGAGCTCGACGGGAAGCCACTGAAGAGGCCAACCCCCACCGAGATGCCCGGGACCCGGAGGCCAGAACCCCAAGTCCCGAACCCCCATGGGGATTGGCCGAGACCGAGAGAGGCTCCCATTTTTGAGGAGAATTACACCCCTCTCCTTGCCCCGAGGACAAAAATCCTCATGGAGATCGAAGGCGAGGACTACCTGAGGTGCCCGCTTCTAATGAAGTCCTCCGCTAGCCGCGATAAATCGAAGTACTGTCGCTTTCATCGCGACCACGGCCACAACACCGAGGAATGCCACAACCTCGAGTGGGAAATCGAAGAACTCATCAAGAAGGGCTACCTCAAAAGGTTTGTGGGGGGCAGATCTTAGGCAGATTCCCAGGCGCTCGTCGCTCTCCAACCAGCTTCAGCCATCGATAATCATCCCACCGAGAAGTCGGTGGGCATGATTTCTTGGCGGAGCTGCGCGCACACCCAAAAAGCCTGGGGGGCAAAGGATCCTGAGTATGTATTCCCCCTAATGAGGGAAGGAGAGCACGGGAGAAATGTAAATAATGGTACCGTGGTCGTCAAGGTAACGATCGCAAAGCATCCTGTAAAAATGCATCATGGTCAATAATGGAAGCTCCGCAGACATGCTTTCTTATGACACCCTCTCCAAGAGCACCGCTGTGACGACTTTCACGGTCGACGGGCTTCCTTCAGCCTATAACGTGATCTTGGGATTGGCTCGAGCCCAACTTACTCGACGCCGACCTTAACAAAGCTCGCCGACAACGAGCAGCCCGGCACTACAACGCCCGGGTTTGGCCAAGAACCTTTGGGCCCGGGGACTCGGTGCTGTGCCGGGCAGAGGTGTATCAGTCCAGGGAACGCGGCAAGCTTCCATCGAACTGGGAAGGCCCCTACAAGACGACCGAAGCCCCCTCACAAAGGGTCTATTACCTTGAAGATCTCGACGGCGTCAGGCTCCCTCGAACATAGAATGCCTGCAGTCTACGAAGACGCCACCAATGATGTAAGGTTTCCTATCGATAATAATGATAATGACTTTTTCCTTGCACGAGTATCTATATGTCTTGCAGGAAAGAACCAATAACGTCCCCGAGCCCAGCTCCAGGATGCCAACTCAAGACCGGAGCTCAGATCCCGACTAAGGGACCTTCGAGCCAAGCAGCTCTCAATCAACAACGTCCCCGAGCCCAGCTCCAGGACACCAACCCAAGATCGGAGCTCAGATCTCCGGCCAAGGGACCTTCGAGCCATGCAGCTCTCAATCAACAACGTCCCCGAGCCCAGCTCCAAGATGCCAACCCAAGATCGGAGCTCAGATTTTCGGCCAAGGGACCTTCGAGCTACGCAGCTCTCAATCAACAACATTCCCGAGCCCAGCTCCAGGATGCCAACCCAAGATCGGAGCTCAGATCTCCGGCCAAGGGCCTTCGAGCCAAACAGCTCTCAATCAACAACGTCCCCGAGCCTAGCTCCAGGACGCCAACCCAAGACCGGAGCTCAGATCTCCAGCCAAGGTACCTTCGAGCCATGCAGCTCTCAATCAACAACATCCCCGAGCCCAGCTCCAGGACGCCAACCCAAGACCGGAGCTCAGATCTCCGGCCAAGGAACCTTCGAGCCAAGCAGCTCTCAATCAATAACGTCCCCAAGCCCAGCTCCAGGATGCCAACCCAAGATCGGAGCTCAGATCTCCGGCCAAGGGACCTTCAAGCCAAGCAGCTCTCAATCAACAACATCCCCGAGCCCAGCTCCAGGATGCCAACCCAAGACCGGAGCTCAGATCTCCGGCCAAGAAACCTTCGAGCCATGCAGCTCTCAATCAACAACATCCCCGAGCCCAGCTCCAGGATGCCAACCCAAGACCGGAGCTCAGATCTCCGGCCAAGGGACCTTCGAGCCAAGCCGCTCTCAATCTCAAATGTTTCCGAGCCCAGCACTGAGATGCCAAGGGATCTTGGAGCCAAGCAGCTCCTATTAATGCCTCGAGCCCAGCTCCAAGGCGCCAAAGACCTGAGCCAAGACCTCAGGCAACCCTTGGATCGGAGCCCAGCCCTCCGGCCAAGAAGGCCTCGAGCCTAGCTCCAAGGCAATCAAATCCTGTGACCCTTTTCTCTGATCTCCCCACTCATAAAAAAAAAAAAAGAAGAAAAAAGGGAAAAGAGAGGGGAAGGAAAGAAAGAGAACAAGAGGGAAATATAGCAATAAAACTTTCATTTCATCACCCAAGACCGGAGCTCAGATCTCCGGCCAAGGGACCTTCGAGCCACGCAGCTCTCAGTCAACCATGTCCCCGAGCCCAGCTCCTGGATGCCAACCCCAGACCGGAGCTCAGATCTCCGGCCAAGGGACCTTCGAGCCACACAGCTCTCAATCAACCACATCCTCGAGCCCAGCTCCAGGACACCAACCCTAGACCGGAGCTCAGATCTCCGGCTAAGGGACCTTCGAGCCATGCAGCTCTCAATCAACCACGTCCTCGAGCCCAGCTCCAGGATGCCAACCCAAGATCGGAGCTCAGATCTCCGGCCAAGGGATCTTCGAGCCACGCAGCTCTCAGTCAACAACACCACCGAGCCCAGCTGCTCTCAACCGCCATAACCTTGCGCATGACATGCCGATATTAAAGCCTAATAATTCAGCCCCATGCAAGGTGAGGCCCTTTTCTCTGATCTCCCCACTCATAAAAAAAAAAGAGAAGAAGAAAAAAGAAGAAAGGGAAGTGAAAGAAAGAGAAAAAGGAGGGAAGAGCCAAGTGAAAGACGGGTTGCAAGGAAATTCAGGTTTTATTAATTAAATGCCAGTTACAAGCATTTTGCGGGCCCCAGACATGCCGGGCGACCCTGACCAAGCACATAAGCAAAAATACAAAACAAAAAAGGAAAGGGCTACTCCGCGTCGGTCGGCCCCACTACTGAGCCCTGAGGCTGAGAGTTCCCGCCTTCAGGAACCTTCGGCTGAGCGGCTCTAATCTCGGATAGTTTGGCCTTGGCTGGCGTCGGAGGCTCTGAGGCCACAGCTTCCTCAACAACCTCCTCGTCGGGCTTCGTGTCCGAGGTCGAAGGATACTTGAGGCGATTGCAGCTCTTCTCGGGAACAAGTGCCTCGATCTGGCTGCGCAAGAACATGAAGTCTTTGTAGAAGGAGTCCGATGCCATCTGATGGATCTAGGTGATGAACTCCTCCGAGGCCTTGAACTTCACAACGGCCTCCTTAGCGCCCTTCTTGGCCTCGGCAGCTCCCTTCCTCGCCTCGGCGGCCTCCCTCCTGGCAGCCTCCGCCGACTTAGCCGCCACCTTTGCTGCCTTTTAAGCCACGGCCAGCTTCTTCTTCCCTGCTGCCAGCTCCGCCTGGACAGCTCGGGAGGCCTCCTTGTGCCGATCAGCCTCGGCACTGTACTAGTTTAATTTCTTCTCGACGGTGGAGAGATCGTCGATGGCCTTCTTTGAGCGACTCCGCTCCAGGTCGCAGGCCTCCAGGAGCTTCTTTGCTCGCCCCTCGGCATCGGTGAGCTGCCTCTCCAGGTCCTTGACCTTCTGCTCGAGTGCCCCATTCGCCCTGCCCTACTCCTTCAGGTCGGCTTTCAGGAACTCGATCTCAATCGCTTGCTACCGCTCGAGGTGCTCCCAATTTTGATAACAACCCTTAATGTAGAGAGCCTTAGCACCGATCTGTACCATGAAAAGAGATCAGTTAAAAAAAAAAAGAAAAGAAAAAGAAGAAAAGAAAAAAAAGTAGAAGAAAATAAAAGGGAGGAAAAAGAAGAAAGAAGAAAGGGACAACTCACCGAGTAGAGCTGGGGGAAGAAGGCGCTGAGGACGTTGCCCAGCCGCATTCCGGCCATATCCTACCGGTCGCATGTCTGGATCGAGAAATCCATCATGCGCTTGACTAGTTCGGGGTTCCGGAGGAACGAGCTCTCCGGCCCCATCTTGAAGGGGAGACGGTGTCGCGCCTCCTCCCTCCTACTCTCTCCTAGAGTGGGCGGCCTTGCCCCACTAGCTGCAGGGCCCCGGGAGGTAGGCTGAGGAGCTGACACCGGTGCAGGTGGCGCCTCAGTCGCAGTCTTGGTCGCGGCTCGAGCCTCCTCATCCCTAATCTCGATCGTAGGTGGCTCGGAGGACTGCAAGACGCGGCGGCAGCAGCTGTGGCCCTTGCCCGGGCCACTACTTCAGGCTCCGTAGCGGGGGCCGCCCCCTGATGACCACGCTGCTCGGGAACCTTTCGGGCCTCCTGCTGGACCGGCCTCGATGCTGTAGATGCCACCCTCTCCACTGGCGCAGGGGCAGCTAGAGTCGCCCCCGAGCTTTGACCGGTTGGAGCAGCAGAACTCGGACAAGCCACTGCGGTGGGAGCAGCCGCAGGCACGCTCTCGCCCCAGATCCACCTCGATGGAGGCTCCCCGGCCAGCCCGGTTGGCGGCCTCTTCCGGGTGATCGCCAGTAGATCACTCTCTGTGAAAATCTTCCCTGCATTCAAGTCACACAACGGTCAGAATCAGTAGGAAGGAATGTAAGAAATGCAAGGAAAGAGAAGGAAAGTTCAGGTCGAACTCACCCAACCCATTCGTTGGGTCGACCCCGGAGTCGGTGAGGTTCTGCTCTGATAACAGGACCTCGAGGGAAGGAATCTGGGTGGTGCGGAGCTGCTCGTAGTCATCCTGATCAGCTGCATCGACCAAATAATTTTAGTTGGGGGACTTGTCCGGATCGCTCCAGACCCAGTCGACCCCCTCAACCTCGACGAAGAAGAATTTACTCTTCCATCCCTTGATGGAAGAGGGGAGCTCAAATCTAATGCCCTTCAGGCGAGAGGACAAGGACCACCACCTGTCCTTAGTCGGGTGGCGCTTCAGGGCAAAGAAGGCCCTGAACAAAGAGAACCAGGCAACAAACCCGTGAAGGTGGCGGAGCACGATGAAGGAGAAGATGACCCTAATGGCGTTTGGCACTAACTGTGCAGGGACCAAACGGTAGTTGTCCAAGATGGATTGGAAGAAGGGATGAAAAGAAAACCGGAGACTCTCGGAGAAGGTCTTCTCATAAAAAGCAAGGCGGCCCGGGCCACTGGAAGTGTCCCGTTCCCCCGGGCGAGGGATATGAGCTGAACAGAATATGGGATGCCATAGACATCCCGAACGATCCCCAGTTCCTCGATGGTGATCGTCGAAGCGACCCCGCCAGAACCTATGGACCGGGCAGACATAGAAGCAGGTACAGAAGCAGGAGGAGGGAGAGAAGGACCGGACCCTGGCTCCCTGATGTCTCCTACTGAACTCGAAGCGAGTCGCATCCTCCCCCTCACCGGAGGAGGAAGAAGACACCAGCCTCCGCTCGGAAGGACCGGCCTCGCCCTGATTAGTGAAGGGGTGGAAGCCTGGGCCAAAGCGGGACATCCTCAAGAATAAGGGAAATGAAGGACTCGAAGTGGGGGACGGAAGAGCAGACTCAACTCGAAGGAGACCCCAGACCCGGAGAAAGAACCCTACTCTGGCGAGGGGAGAAGGAAGAAGAGACTAACCTGGTTCCTTAGAAAATCTAAGGCAACCGTGAGGAAGAAGAAAGATCGAACGCAGCAGCAGGCACGAAGAATTCAAAAGAATGGATGTTTCGGGTAAGGCCCTCTTTTCATTTCGAAATGACCCGATGGATTCGTACCGATCTGACCCCTCTGCCAACGGATCCACGCCACGTGCTGCCCATCGATGAAAACGACGTCCTGGCCACTCTGAATTTTGTGCCAATATTAACTACTCCTCGGACGTGGCCACGTGGCGCCCTCGCATTGGTCCGTAGGACCGTCTCACGAAGTGCCAGCAATCATGGCCATCATTGAGCAAGATCTCCGCCTTTCCACATCAGCACCACAATTACTCCCTTCGGCTTGAGCGCCGCGCACTAACGAGCCTCGGGAGTGGGGGGCAAATGATGTGGCGGGATCGCTGACGTGGGGGAGCCGACAGGCGCCACGTCAAGGGAAGACATCGCGTCGAACACCGCATCAATTCTCTTGCCCAGACTTCTCTGCCGAGCTAAGTCGAGCTCCCTCGAGATAGCGAGCCGAGCTTCGTCCTCCGCCAGGTCGGGCCCGCCAGCTCGGGATGCCTAGGCCTGAGCCGCACTCTGCCCTCCAGAGCGAGACCCTCGGAGGTTGAGCCCTGTGGTCGGAGTCGAGCTCAACACTCCACCACGTGGAGAGTCTCCGAGCACGAGCCCTCTGGACCGGGCCTGCACTCTACCCTCCAGAGCGAAACCCTCAGAGGTTGAGCCCTGTGGTTGGAGTCGAGCTCAGCACTCCTCTGCCACGTGGAGCCTCTCTGAGCGCGAGCCCTCTGGACCAGGCCCGCACTCTGCCCTCCAGAGTGAGACCCTCGGAGGTTGAGCCTTGTGGTCGGAGTCGAGCTCAGCACTCCTTTGCCACATGGAGCCTCTCCGAGCAAAAGCCCTCTGGACCGGGCCCGCACTCTGCCCTTCAGAGCGAGACCCTCGAAGGTTGAGCCCGGTGGTCGGAGTCGAGCTCAGCACTCCTCCGCCACGTGGAGCCTCTCCGAGCGCGAGCCCTCTGGACCGGGCCCGCACTTTGCCCTCCAGAGCGAGACCCTCGGAGGTTGAGCCCTGTGGTCGGAGTTGAGCTCAGCACTCCTCCTTCACGTGGAGCCTCTCCGAGCGTGAGCCCTCTGGGCCGGGCCCGCACTCCGCCCTCCGCCACCGAGACGACCCCGCAAGCTCGGGGCGTCTAGGCGAAGCGAGCCTTGCCGTTCCAGCTCAGCCCCAACTCGGACGTGGGCCCTGCCAGCCCAGAACGCCGGCGAGCCGCTCGAGGACTACACTGGAGTACCTGCCGGACTGTATCGATCGCCTGCAGCCGCCGGTTACTCTAGAAAGGGGAGAAGCACACTGATCGAGACACCACGCTCTTCACCAACCACCTGGACCACCCGAGAAAGGAAGCCAACCGGGAGATTCGAATCCCTGGGGCGGCGGCCCACCATTCGAGGTACTGCCAAGTTTCCCGGAATTGGACGACCAGGAGGAGTGTCGGAGCACATGACAGCTTCCCTTATCACGAATCGGGAAAGGCTCCTCGGGACACCGCCACACGTGCCTGACAACCTGGTGGAGATCTCGAGACAGACGCCCAATGGTAACCTAGTTCACAACAAACTTGGAGGTAACATAATACAAACACCAACAACAACACAGGCAAGGCACAAGCCATACCACTAAAACACAAGTGCAAGCTCCACTAAGAAGAGGAGCACAGCACCATCAGCATTCTCAAGCAAGGTCGGGTGGAAGGGCCATACAGAGACTCCCTCTAACTAGGCCACACTTTTCCCAACACACTTGCATCCCACTTTTACACAACACACTCTTCCTCGTGTGGAGTCCATCAAGAGAGGCTCGACCAGGAGGATATGTTCCCCTGGGTCGTCACTGACTTGACCGTCGGAGTGCCCCCGCCGAAAATCCCGGCCCGAGTCACTAATCCCTATTTTGCAGGTCCAGGACCAGAGGACCGCCAGCCAGCGAAGGGGGCACCTTCGGCGCCGGCAGCAGCTACGGACCACGACGATTTTGGCGGCAACACATACAATTTGAAAATCCTATGCACTTTGACACTTAATGTCTCTTGAATCCTATAAAAATATTTTTGAAGATTGCTATCATTTACACCCGAAGTCTATATTAAAAAAAAAATTATCATATGGTCAAAACATAAACAAACCTTTATATTTTAAATATTCAAAATAGACGTACAAAGTATTTCATCACTTGTCCATAATCAACCAGCAATGGTAGCCTAAAAATATTACTTCCATCTAATTTTTAAAAACATAGATATCACTTAACAAGAAACTTATGATGCGCGATACACCTAATAATCAATCATCAAGTCCAACTTGCTCCTGATCACTTAGTCATGATTTCGAACGCAGGTCGCACTTCATGTTAAAATTAGGGATGACAATTTTTACCGATCCGATGGATATCCGACCTGACCCGATCCTAATGGAACGGGTAAAACCCGACCCGTCTAATTTATAAACGGATATGGATTATATTAAAAAAACCCGACTTGGATTCGGATCGGATACGAGTAGTAGTATGCCCCGATCTGAACCCGACCCGTTTATATATAAAAATAATTATGTTTATAAAATATTTAAGTAAATTGGATATGGGACGGATATACCCAACCCGACCCGTTTAGCTTTTAAATAAACTAAGTTTTATGAGATCAGGTATACTCGATCCAATCCGATCCATATATAAATTTTTTTATACCCGACCCGAGATGGGTATAGGATGGATATGGGATGGATAATTTTTTAGCAGAATGAAAATAAATTTTGGATGGCCCAATCTAAATCCAACCTATTGCCATCCCTGGTTAAAATCCATCCATATTTTGCCATGAAAAAAAAGCAAAGACCAATGCATCTTTTAACATTTTGCTCCAACAACCATTTAAGCAAATCAATTTGACCTTCCGCAGTTCAGTAAATATCCTATGAATCAGGACATAGATAAATAAGAAAAAGAGTAATTTTTAGCACCTACCGCACCAAAGAGCCTAAACGGTAACCCATTTGCCCTTATTGCAGATAACTACTCTTTCCAAGCTGTCACTCTCCATCACATTTAAATCATTTTTATTTCCTCGTTGCAGGCTCGGAAAGTCTGGGCACACCAAACCCCCGACTCCAGATCCGTACAAAGTATCCGGCTACCAAAGAGCTGGAAGGCCCTGAACGAGTCCAAGCACGGTCTCGCGACGACGGACCCAAAGAACCCGGCGATGCCAAGAGCGACGACCCGCCAATAAAAACGGGGCAGTTACGTTGCTTCAGCCTCCGGGAGGACAATTATACGCCACCGGGCGGTAACTACACCCCTAGGCGGAGGAGGCCGGGTGCGAGAAAGGTAGAACCGATCAGGTTCATTCTCCGTTTCTAAAATAGTAGAAAGAGAAAAAATCGCGAGCTTTCTCCCCCTTCCCCTCCGACCGCGCTCAACGGCCGAAGCTGCGGCCAGCGAGGCTTCATCTCTTTCTCTCTACCTCGATCGATCTCTTCCTTTCATCTTTCTAGATCTCTCTACGATTTCATTGAAATCTGGTATTTTTTTTTTTTCTTTTCATCTTAATTTGTCCTTCGATTTTTGTTTCTTGCTCCAATATTTATTAAAAGTGATGCTTTTTATTTTTATTTTTTTGACATTTTCATAGGTAGATCTGTGATCGTGGCGAGGAATTAGGGATTTCGGCCCGTCTATCGGTTGTATTGCTGTTGTCGTTATTGTTCTTTTTTGATTTGATGGCTGCTCCTCCTGCTAGGGCTCGGGCGGACTACGATTACCTCATAAAACTTCTCCTGATCGGAGACAGCGGTAACTTTTGTGTTTCTTTTTTCTGATGGATTTGGTTGCGATTTGGTACGCTTATGATTTTGGATTTCGTTCAGGGTTTGGTTGGGATCTGGTCGTTTCGGTGTTAGTTTCATTTCTCTTTGGTTTGGTTAGGAGTTGACGAAGTTGTGATGATTTTGGGATCCGAATAGTTACTGTTTGCTTTCTTTCTTTCCTTTTTCTTAATTCGATATTAGATTTGATTGGTGTCGATGGGGGATAAAGATTTAGATTCTGCAATGTTTCAGCGGCTTAAAGTTAAGTGGAAGTGATCGTTCAAGAGGGATCTGGCATTAGGCTCTTTGAGAGGTAGATCTTTTCCATCTTTATCGGATCATTTTTTTGGATTTCGGCGCTAGGGGTCTGGATGGCATCCGAAGCCACCCATTGTATTGCTGCAACTCCTCCTTAAAAGAAAGATCCCCCCATCTTCTTCTTCATCACCATCTTTTCTTTTTTTGTTTTTCAAAACCAATTTTGTGATTGGTTCTTGATCTAATCTTTTGTCCCCTCAATTTGTATTTTCCACTGGTAATCAACAAGTTGTAAACGAGATAAACAAAAGCCTAAAGAGAAGATAGAGGTGTACCAGAGTGTTCCGTGCAATGCACAAAAAGCCAAAAGAGAAACAGATGAAATTATTTTTTATCGTGTTAAAAAAAAAAACGTTTAGATTAGAATGTAATTTTTTTGGAAACATTGAAGGGCACATATTCTATAGTAATTTAGCCAAGCTTTTGAAAACGCAATGTTTGTGTACTTACTGTACTGTAGCTTCTATTTGTAAATTTGGCACATGCTCTACTTGCGAGCAGCATAATATATTTGGAGTTACCATAGGCTGTTAATGTTGCAAACCATGATCCATTCTTTTCTTGATCTTTAGTCTGGCCTCATAGCATTGTCCAATGTGTTTGGTTTGCTTTCTGATGAAGGTTGTTTGGGTTTATGTGCTATTACTTTGTATCTTAAATTTGAGAATTTATCATGTATTTCTGTGTTCGTTGTCTTCCTTGATGAACTGCATATTGCACTTGTTCATGTTTATAAAAAAAAACTTTTTTCGTAGATTTGATTACTTTTCCAAATGCCATGCATCACTCCTGTATTTTTGTGAAATACAGGAGTCCCTAACAGGAATGACTACAGAATCTCTTCTAAATCGTGCTCATTATGTTGGAGAAACAATATGATGAAGGGAAATGCATGTTGATGTAAGTTGTTGGAAAGGGTTTTGGAAAATGCTTGTAGTGACAATGGTGGAGTCCCTAATAGGAATGGCTAGCAAAATAGGACATTGTTTGCCTCCAAGGATTGTACAATTGTAGACTTGTCTTTTGGACCAGTACCTAATTTTGATAATTGATTTAATTTATAGTTTTTTTTGTGATAAGGAATAGTCATGAATAGTAATGTTGCCTTATCTGTATTTTGCTTGACTTAGAATGTTTTAACCTTCTAGTGGGTATTCTGCCCCTTTTATTGAGTAGTAGAGTTAATGAGCATTTTTGTTTGGATCTCTGTTTGCTACATATATATAATGCATGGTTGGTGCTGGACATTTCTCATTTTTTTATGTGTTTCAAATATTTATTTTGTAAATTCTCTATGGGTCATGCAAGTCATGAGACAGCGCGCATCTTGGATGTGAGGTAGCATAATTCAGATATGGTGCAAAGTGATAAGTGATGCTTCACATGTATCAGAAAGGGAAACTTAAAGTTTTGTATGTTCAAACTGGAGAAAAGACTTGGAAACAAGGTCTTTCTTGGTCTAGTTAGTTAAAGAATTCATTTTGCAACCCACATAAGTGTTCTACTGGGAGATTCTTCTTTCATGTTAAAAATTATATATCATGAAATCAATGATTGATTTAGAAGTTTGATGGTTTGGTCTTGTCTAGGAGATAGATGAGTTACAATTCTCAATGACCAGAAATTGCAATATTTGTGATCGGCAATTTTCTTGCTTTGATTGGGCTTGGTTAAGCTTGGATCTACCATTTTAACCTAACAAAAAAAAAGTCTAGCCAAAACTCCTTGCATTTTCTAGCAGCTGGCCGCAAGTCTGACCACCCCCCCCCCCCCCCCCCCCCCCCTCCCCCCGCCTCATGGGCCGACTCAAAAGATGTTGCTGAAGGCACCTGTAAAATATGTATGTCCCATCTGTATGGTTATGCAGCGTGAACTATTCATGGCCTAATCATTAAAATTTTGAGCAACTGTTTATGTATAATTGTTTAAATGCTCATCTACTAGTCATTTGTTCTGCTTAATCATTTAGAAGAATGACAGAGCGATACTTACTAAAAATTCATTAAGCATAATAATCAATACAATATACTTGATCATTTAATTTAATGTTATTTGCTCTGAGAGCTTGTATGGTAGAGAAAAAAGAGAAAACTTTGAAAAATGGTATTCTGCATAACCATACCCACCCATGCAACATTTTCATGGGAAGTAACCTCCCATGGCAGCCTTGTTAGTGCAGACAGTTCTTCCTAATACCCTGACAGATGACTCTGGATGATGTAGACATCTCTCTGAATTTCTTGTTTTAATATTTCATCACCATTACTTCAGTTCTATTAAAATACCCAGCATGGCCAAACTCTTTTTGTTTTTCCTCTACTTTTAATTTGGTATGCATATACATTTCCATATTCTTATACATAGATTTATAATAAAGCTTAAATAATTAGCTTCTGATTACTCAGGTCCTTGTGTTTGATGTTATATATCACTTGTCTATTATTACATTGAAAATAAGATTGTATTTATAGAAGTTCTTTTATTTCATTTTTTACTATGTTAGGATTACATTTTTGCCCTTACATGAAAACTGAATTGTGGAGGAGGTGGGAGGGTTTGAAGTCCTTACTCTTAGACCTGTTTATAAATAGCTCTCTGGTGGTGAGAATAACTGAAAATATGTAAAAGTCAACCTGTATCCTAGATGCTCACATGTCTCCTTCTGGTCTTCATCTCTTCGTCTATTTTTTATGTGCTACCACGACCTTCATTCTTAATATTTCATCAAAATTTTGTGATAGGTTTCATATAATTCGTTTATGTAGTTCAAACTTGCCTGTCAGTAGGTGAAAGGCAATGATTTGTAGGAAAACAAATTTCTGGTGGTGAATCTAGCATTGCTCCGACATGTTGTTCTGTGGTTGGTCTGTACATGGATAAGATGTACTTCTGAATGCTTCTTGAGGAGAGTTTGTCTTACAGAAGCCTTCATTGATTTGGGTTGGTTAGCTTGCAACAAGGCATGCACAAAAACTGACTGTTAAGTAGGTGAATACAAATGTTGCTTGCTATACGGCATCCAAGTGGAATCCTGATGCATCAAGAACTAATCTTGCACTTCATTATTGTGCATTCGAAAAATCTCTATGTTCCGACACGAAAAGAAATGAATTTGCTGAAGTTGGGTGGAGAAACAGATTTCACAATTAGAATATTTATTGTGGTTTCTTTTTTACAAGAACATTGTTTTTGTTTGTGCTAAAATTGATAGTGACAGGTGATTTTTAACTTGAGGTTTAAAAGATGCTTTGATTGCATAAACAGGAGATTTACCATTGCTGTTAAATGTTTTTTCATTTTCAAAAAAATACTTAATTGCTTAAGTGGTATAAATACATGTGCTATTCAAGAATTCCCACTTTGTTAGGAAATCTTTATGTTAAAAGCTTCAGTCATGGTTTATGAAAAGCATCATAAGTCTGTCCTGCTTGTAGGATGCAGCATGAACCAGCACACATCCTTCTCATTTCTCTGTCTTCATAAATTTCTTTAAGAAATTCTAAAGCTGGATCGAATATAGAACCGCTTCCTTCAACATCATGAGGTGCTTGTGGAAGGTGCTGAGCAAAGCTCCTGCAAGCTGGCAGCTATTGGATGTGGAAGGTTCTTGTGTCTTGGTCAACATCAGTCCATTTACTGGACCACTCATTTGGGAAACCTTTTATAGGATAAATAATCAAATTTTAGAATTGGCATCAGTAGACTTATTAGTGCAAGATACTGTCAATTTGTGATATGCTAAAATCTTCCTTATTCTTCTTTTGCTTTAAAAATATGCTTGCAAATCATCCAAAAGAAGACGAATTCAGGCTGTGCCCCCTAAACTTTCCCTCTTGATGCTTTGTGAGCTTGATATTAGGACAAGATCATTTGGAATTAGATCTAATCGTTTGACTAGTTTAGTTTCTTTTTAAAGTTTAAAGTAAAATGTGGTGAACATGCCCATGAACTCTTGGCATGGTTGACGTTTAAAGTAGTGTAAGACTGCACCTCACTTTTGGCCATAGGGAATTGGATATCTGTATAGCTCCGGAAGGAATCTTAATCGGCATGAAAGCTGAAATTTATTTGGATCTCAAGAAAGAATAAGTGTTGAAAAACAAAGAAGCAAGGTGAAGGGGAAAAAATTAAAATAGAGGATCTCACACTGAAACTTCTTAAATATATGGTTGAAGAAAAAAGTGGCCAGCTTGAGTCCCGGGGGGTGGGGGGTGGGAAATGGTTGGTTGTTTTAATGTTCGCTAGATAACATTCTTATTTCTTGGACTTTCGTTTCTTTTGGTTAACTGTTTTCATTAGTCTATTGAATAAATCTATATCCTTAAGTTCTTATAAAATCATAAATCAATAAACGATTGCCATGGCTAGCTGCTGATATAATTGGAGATTCCTGGATTGTTGATCCAATTGGACCAGGATCGCAAGATATTTAGATGCCTTATTTGATCGAAACATTCTAATGGACTACATACAGCTTTGCTAGACTTGTATTCTCTTTCTATCCACCATTCACGAGCTTGGGAGTGTTAAACGTATGAATTTTCCTTCATGAGTTATTACATTTGGTCCTTTTTGATTCTTTCATTCTCTGTGATATCCCATTATCCAACCTGGCATTATCACTTTTGGGCTATTCTACATGTCCCTAACTACTTAAGTGATCTTAATCTCCTTCTGATGCTATATATGTTTCTGCCATGGCATGGTGACATAATGAGTCATGAATCTAATTTTGTATTTCTTATTTCTTTAATTCAAATATTTGCTTGTTTCTGCTGTGCCTTTTTATTCTGTACTTCTTTCATTTATTTTTTAGTTGTAGATCTTCTTACTGCAGCTCTTATCTATGTAAGGTCTTCGATGAACTTGAGTGGCTGTGAAACTTCATCTGTTACTGAAATATGTTAAAGGTTTTCTTTACCTCATGATAGTCAGTTTGGTGTCATCTTGACAAAAGGCTATGGTTTTCTGTTTATTGTTTTTTTGAGGCAGTATTGGTACCCAGTCCCCTGAAGTATTGTGGGTTTTTGGACAAGAAGTTTTGAAATACATTATGTTGCTGAACACTATGCATTTGCATTTGTGCCAATCATGAGAAGTGGTCTATATAACACTTTATTTTTTTTTAATATTAAAACCTTACCCTATGATAAGGATATTATAAATTTGCTTTTTAGATTTGAGTTGTCTTGACTCTGCACCAATTTTGGTGGCATGGAACTACATTTATGACTGCAATTTTTTCTAGAATTTATGTTAAAAATTCTTATTTGTCTTGTTAGTTTGCCTGGAAATCTTATAGTCATTAGCATTTTTCTAGAAAATTTGGTGTCTCTTTATATGTTGTTCAATGGGGATCCAAGTTTGTAATGTTAATAGTGATTGCATTATAAGATTGGAGTTTGTTTGGATGCAAATCACCTGTCCCTGTTTTGTGAAAAAGGCATAAATTAAGGGAGGGTATTCTAGATGCGTGAAATTGCAGAGTTTAATTTTTTCTCTTCTAGCCTTTTCCTTTCTTTGTTCTTCTTTTTGGTTCTTTTCCTACTTGTTTGCACTACTGTAAGTCTGTGACCTTATCTATTGGGTGGTGAAACCGAGGAAAGCTTCTGTACGGAACTATGCTCTATTTCTATGATCTTGAAATGTTCAAAACAACATGGCCCAATGTTACTCTGAATTCATTAGGCGAGTTATGATGTATGTTCTAGCTTAGAATATAATAACATATACCAGAATGATAAGAAATAGAAAAACCAGGGTGAAGGTTTCCCTCAAACAAGACATATCAAAAGTTGACTGATAGTCCAAGTGAAAATAAAAAGAACCTTCTTATATTGGAGAATCTTTTTGTTTTTATGTAAATGCTGTACACTTTTTGGATTTCAAGCACCTTGACATAATTCCTCCTTTTGTAGGTGTCGGTAAAAGTTGCCTCCTCTTGCGTTTCTCGGATGGTTCCTTCACCACCAGTTTCATTACGACGATTGGGTGGGTTGTTTTTCAAGCCCTTAAAGTCTGCTTTTATTAGTTCTTAATTTTGAATTGTATATTTTGTTTTTTCAATCCTATCCTATTTCACTAGTATATGCTAGCTCTAATCCTGTAGTCATGGTCTTTGTGCAGCATTGATTTTAAGATAAGAACAATTGAGTTGGATGGCAAGCGGATTAAGCTTCAAATATGGGATACAGCTGGTCAGGAACGGTTTCGAACTATTACAACTGGTAGGTTTGTTGCTTCTTTTCATTTGGGCCTTTGGACTGGTTATATTTTTATGCATATAGTATACTCTTTTGTCCAAAGGTTTCTGGAGTAACCTTGTTTCACTTATTCCCTCTGCAGCCTACTACCGAGGGGCCATGGGTATTTTGCTTGTCTATGATGTCACTGATGAGTCATCCTTCAACAGTAATCACTTCAAATGCTATTTTCCCTCTTTTTAATTTATGATTTATACCATTTTCTCTGATTCTCATCATTTCTGGTTCTTGTACGCAGACATAAGGAACTGGATCCGAAACATCGAACAACATGCTTCTGATAATGTGAACAAAATTCTTGTGGGTAACAAGGCTGACATGGATGAAAGCAAAAGGGTATGCTCCATGAAGACCCACTTTATTTTAACCATTTGGGTTGTCCATTCTCATTGCCAGTGGTTTATTCGATCCTCTGCCACTTGATAGTCTTCATGATCACCAAGCATGCTTAACTGTCTTTTCTGCTTCCTGTTTGATGCCAGTATATCTGATCCTCTGCCATCTTGGTAATCTTTTTGTAATGAACTTCCTTAAACCAGGCTGTGCCTACTTCGAGGGGCCAAGCACTTGCAGATGAGTATGGCATCAAGTTTTTTGAAACTGTGAGTATTGATGCCCATTCTTCTCCTCTGTAAAATGTTATAATCTTTTACACTTATATTGGATATCATATATTGCAGAGTGCAAAGACGAATCTAAATGTGGAGCAAGTCTTCTTTTCAATAGCTAGAGATATCAAGCAAAGGCTTGCAGAAACTGATACCAAACCTGAGGTAGAAAAGACTGTTTTCTATGATCAAAGTCCATAGAACTCTCTGCTGTGGCACTAAATTTATTGCCTATTGCAGGAACGAACAATTAAGATTAACAAACCGGACCAGGCGGCTGCCGAGGGCAGTACACCAGCAAAGTCTGCTTGCTGTGGTTCCTGAGTGAACAATCGGTGGTGGTGGTGGTGGTGGGGTGGGTGTTAACTTTGTTGGGAACTAATTATCTTGTTATAGGTCAATGTTGTTATGAAGATGATCATTACATGGTGAGTGCTTGTATTTTTAATCCTTTCATTCTTTGCAACTACTGGTCTGGTGTGTAATGTAGTTCTTCCATTGCTGGGGAACCTATTGACTTTATTTTTTGGCGTGGGACCGCGAACTCTGTTTCCTATCCATCTTTTCTACCGAGGCCATAGCATTCTTTTACCCTTTCGTCTAGCAAACACCATGGGGTGAGTGGTCTGTTTGTCACTTTAGGAGCAAGAACTTGAAGGAAGCGTAGCTACAATACTGTGTAATGGTTGTTTACTCTATTTTCTTGTCCTACCAGCCTGGCCAGAATTTAGGGATCTCTACTTATGCTCGGATACAAATTATAATCTCAAATATTCTGTTTTTGTTCCAGCAACAGGGTCGATTAAATGGGCTCATTAACTAAGAGTCAGATGCACTCAGATTAGCCATCTAGCCCTCAGCTGCAGAGGCCACCTGCATCATGATTGTATGTGATAACCTGTGAAATAGAACCTCTCCAGTTTTCTTCAATCGTTGACGATTCGGTACCAAGTCATCGTTACTTATAGCTTGTGCTTTGCTTATGCTTGTGACATGGGCTCGAGGAGTGCCAGACTAAGGTGCCAAAAAAAAAAAAAAAAAAAATGTTGATGCCGAACTTGAGCGGTCTTGCACTGTCAGATTTGCAAGTCTATCTTTTTGAGATTTCTGCAAAATAAATCTATTCAGCAGAGAATTTTTGATAAAGGATACTTTAATATTCAAGTAAGTAAGACTTCAATCAACAATAGATATAGAATTTTGAAAAAGTTAAAGCAAAGTCAAAAATATTTCTGCCAATATTTTTTTTACTTATCTTAGAGATTCTTTCTTACCAGTATTGATTAGGTATTTAGCTTAACAGAATTTAGCTGGAAAGGTTGGTTCCAATATTACATCATTAGGACTGGAAGTGGGTCAGATCGGGCTACATCCCTATCCGAGCTTGATTTGAAAAAAATTCGGGCTTCGATCTGAGCTAGGCCTAAGTCCGATCGAGCTGTCTCGAACATAGGTCCAATGACAAAAAAAAAAAGGTTCATCGACTAGTCGGAGCACGAGGGATGTGAGGGTGTCGGAATCATAAGATCAGAGTCGGGAAGGGGGAGTCACAAGGTCGTGCTGAGAGCAGTGGGCATCGGGTGGGGCACTGGGGTTGGGAAAGGCAGATCGGAGCCGAAGAGGGGTCTCGGGGTCGCATGGGGGTGGGGTTGTCGGGTGCGGTCGCTGGGCCCGAGGAGGTAGATCAGATCGGGGAGGGGGGGTCACAAGGTCGCACTGGGAGCAATAGGCATCGAGTGGGGCACCGGGACCGGGGGAGGCAGATCGGAGCAGGAGAGGGACCGCGAGGTCGTATGGGGGGCGGGGTCGTTGGGTGCAGGCATCGAGGCCGGAGGAGGCAGATCGGAGCTGGAGAGGGGCCGCGAGGTCGCACAGGGGGCGGGGGCGTTGGGGGCGAGCATCGGAGCTGTCGGGTGGGGTAGCTTGGAAACGAAGAGGGAGAACCGAGGAGAACAGGAGTCTGGAGAAGAAACCGAAAGGAAAAGAAAAAAAATGGAGAAGGGGAGGGGGGCGTCGGACTTAGTTTGGGCCGGGCCAAAGGGGTGCCCGAGCCCAGCTTGAAAATTGAATGGGCTCTAATATAAAGCCCGAAGCCCGACTCGATTTATATAAAAATTGGCCCGAAGCCTGACCAGATTTCGAGCAGCCCGAAGCCCATCGGGCTGGCCCAGCCCACTTCCAGCCCTATACATTGTTAAAACTGACTGGGGTCCATTATAACGGTTAGTCACCATCCAGTTAGAATAATTACTCATTTTCTTGACAACCTTATTCTTCTTGAATCGGTCGGCGAATTGAGTTGCTGCCCATCATTCTGTCCTTATGTTGGTCGGATTTTATGAGTCAGTCGAATTATTCAAGTAGGCTGGATTAATGAGTTATAGTCGGCCGATGGTTATCTCATCGGCCAGTCAGCTTTTGGGCTTTAAGAGAGGCTCTTTGACTAGTCTGCCCGATCCATCACAACACTTGCCCCCACTCCCAATTTCAAGGTATATTAAGGCCGGTTATTAATGAATTTTTTATTACCCATGTCCTCATCACTGGGAAGATTCCTTCGATGATGGAAAATCTCAGAATTAGTTGGCATCATTAATTTACCACTTTTTAGAACGTAACGCCTTTGCCAGGTATCAGATTTTCACTATAAAGGGATTATCCCTCTACAGGAGTCGTGTCGATATTTTTTCGCTGGCATTTGATAGAGGCTCGGGTTCATGGCACGATCAGGATCGTCGATGTCATACAAAGATATAATCACAACCGTCGTCTTCTTTTTATCTCAGCTTTTCGAACTCTCGTGGATCGATGTTGATATATTGGTTTTCCTCCCATCGTATCGGCTTCTTTCCATCAGCATCGTATCTTTTGGTTGAGAACTGTATTTATGGCATAATCGGGAGCATTCCACGCCGTTTGAGGAAGAAATCAGAGCCGTCGTAGTTGCCTATATAAAGGGTTTCTCCTTTCTCAGGCCGGATCTTTACGCCACTTTACGAGTTCTTCGTCCTTCACCTTTTCTTCCTCCCAAGACCTTCTCTTTCCATGTTAGACTCTTTTCCTTCATCATAGTTAGAACCTCAGGAGTTCTTGTCGCCGATAGGTCTGCTGTTAGTAAGGAAGGAGATGGGTCCTCCGATAGCCCTAGTCTACCAAAGGGAAGGAGTCCTTACAGGGAAGAACCAAGATTAAAGTCTATTAGGAGTATCCTTTATGAGTCTAGGGTCTCTATCCTACGGAGTTACTATAAAATTTTGCAGGATTTTGTTGCAGTCGTCTCTTATTCCGATAAGAGGATAGATCGGTCACCACCTAGTAGTATAGCGGTATATGAAGAGCACTTGAAGACTGGTCTTCATTTTCTACTTCACCCTTTTTTCGTTAGGATTTTCAACTTATATGGTAGTATAGTGGTATATGAAGAGCACTTGAAGGCTAGTCTTTATTTTCTACTTTACCCTTTTTTCATTAGGATTTTCAACTTATATCATATAGTCCCTGCACAGCTGACTCCGAACAGTATTTGAATCATCTGTGCCTTCTTAGTCCTCTGTTATGATCTTCATATAGAGCCTAGGACTTCACATTTCATTGCCTTCTTCATCTTGAAAAAGGATTTCCATGGTCGAGGGGTGGGTCATCGGCCCCCGTCTAGGTCGGAAATTTGTTGTGGGGCTTCCATCGGCCATTCATGGTTGGAAGCCTTGCTTCTTTTATCCTGTGTCCGACCACCCATGGGGCTTCAGTATCGAGTGGAGGGAGCCTCGTCTGACCCCGAATGATGGTAAGAAGGTCTTAGCAGCCGACCAGGAGGACTACAAGAAGCTCCTCGGAGTCGAAGTCCCTCCGATTGAGTAGAGCCTATACTTGGCTTGGATTAGCATGTCTCCTTCTTTAGGTACATGTCATCATACCACTACTCTGCTGTCTTATTTTTTGTCATTTCTTGATAGATTAGTTGACGTCTTCTTTTCTTTGTAGACATAAAGATGAAACCTGACGCCAGGAAGCTTCGCTAGGCTGTCAGAAAGAGGCAAGCGATTGCCCCTCCAATTGAGTCGGATAGACCAAAAAGGACTAGAGCGGCCCATGCTCCTCCGGAGGTCCTAGCTAGGGTGTGTACTCTGATAGTGGTTAGGACTTAGGAGTGCTTCGGATGACGATGACAAACCCTTGACTGAGCTTCGTCTAAGAGCTGTTCCCGCCGTGCAACCCATAGTACAGCCGATAGCAACTTCCGATGTCAGCCCTTCACTCTCCAAGTGGAAGCAAAGGAAAAGGGCCAACCTGCTGAAGAGGATCAAGTCATAGACTTCAATGTCTATGCTAACAAAATAAGGTTGGACAATCCCAAATTAGCCCGACGACTATTGAAGGCTGTCATCCTCCAAAAGGATTGGAAGGCAACTAAAGCTCGGTGATTGGAGAATGTCGTTCCTTCCATCTACCCGAGTTTTTTCAAGGTAAAATATGCTCTTTATCTTCTCGTAATGATATAATGAACATAACTGACTTCATTTGTCATTGTATTGCAGTTCATCCATGAAATCTTTTTGATTGAAGAGAGTATTTCTAGATTTGCCAACCTTAGTCGTAACCTTCGGGATCAATTGGAGTCGGCAAAAGTAGAAAAAGAGGTTGCCGAGGAGCTTAAACAGGCTATAGAAGGCAAGCTGGAACAGAGCATCGCCAACAGTCTTTCATTAAAGAAAGAGTTGAAGGTGGCTCAAGCGAAAGTGGCCGAGTCGGTGGCTAAGCTGAAAAAGAAGAAGAAAAAGCTCCACTCAATCAAAGTGTTAATAAAGAAGAGTCTTCAAAAGTCCGAAGAGGTCTTGACTCAGAAGCTGGCTATCGAGGAAAGCACGACTCTTGCCGAAGAGAAGCTCACTCACACTGCACATCAAGCCATCGAGGAGTATAGGAAATTCCAGGCCTTCGATGATGAAATGATAGAGGCTAGAGTGGTCAGCTATCAGATGGGTTTCCAAGATTGCCTGGATAAAGTCGCAAAAACTTTATCCTGACTTAGACCTATCTGGGGTTGTCATGGCTGAAGAAGATGAAGAAAATGATGAACCTCAGGTGATCGCAAGCCAAAAGTGGTCATCCCCTCCAAGGTGGCTAACCAAGCAGGAGAAGGTCATGTGGAAGAAGATGTGATTGAGGGCCGAGAATGATTATACTCTATATCTTCTTCGCATTTTTGATTGATATATGTAAATGTACCTATCCTTTTTGAAATATTAATGGAAGATCCTTTTTTTTCTTCAATGTCTTCTTGCCTTTGAACTCTTTGTGTGCAAAAATCTCTAAGTATAAACTTATCGGATAGTACCTTAGGCACTTTTTTGCGATGTTGATGTCATTTTTTCCTAAGTACCAACTCTTCGATGGATTATGAATCCGATAGATTTGGACCGGTGGCTAAGTTGAGCTTAGTTGATTGGGCCGATCATCATTGAATATATCAATTAAGTTGATTGATATTGACTTTGTTGCTCTCAAATGCACCGATTAGGTTGGTTGATCAGACTAGACCATATTATGTCTGGTGTGAGTTGACATGCTAGGCCGACTCTTTTTATCTGTCAGGAATATTGATTGAGTCGGTGGGTTAGACCAACTCTATAAGTATACCAATTGAGTCGATTGATTAGACCAACTCTTTATTTCATCATATGTGAGTCAGAGAATTAGGATCGACCATTCATAATAAGATATAGAGAAAAAGAATCAGAGGGGTTCTTGTAGGTTTTTGTGTGGTGCTCCGAAGCCTTGGAGAGACTGGGAGGCTATGGTAGGGATGCTCGAGGCGATCCCTGGAAGCTTGGAGGCATGCCAAGCAATTTTTGAAGGTGTTCCAGGGTTCCTGGAGATGTTCTAGGGAAGGTACACATGTTTGGGGGCTTAGATTTATAGGTTTCCAGGGCTCTGAGAGTCATGTTGGGTCAGGGGGCTTGATCCAGGGTTGAGGGTTTTCTCACATTGACTTGTTGGGGAGAGTTTTTTTAAGAGATTATAACATAACTCAATTGGGTTATGGGATTGGGTCCAGGAGGTTAGTTGGTTAGTTGGTTAGGAGGTTAGTTGGTTGGTTGTAACCAATTAGAAGCCTAACTACCTAAGAAGTCCTAACCAGTTTTGGTTTAATAATTGTAACCACCCAAGAAGTTGGTTTGGTCCAACAAGAATCAAGAAGATGTCCAAACACTTGAACCGCCCACCCATATAAGAAGGAGGCTGATGGTTCACGATGAGAAGAGAAAGACAGGGCGAGCGTGAGAGGGACTTTCATGTGGATAGCCCCTTAGGGGCGTGAGAGCCCTTGGGGCTTGGACGGTCTTGTGAGAAAGACCGTGGACTTCTTGTTTGGAGAGAGGGCGCACGTGAGTCCTTGGGAGCGGGAGGCTTTCAAGAGAGAAGACGTGCGGAACTTCTTGGGTTTTGGAGAAGGGGACATGAATGAGGTATTGTCCGTATGTGGATGCTTCTTCTCGGTTTGTGAGAGGAGGTGGGTGTCTTCTGTTGTAACAAGGTTCTTCTTCAAAGGAATACAATCTCTCTTTTTCTCCTATATCTCTCTTCTATCTCCTTTGCATATTGAATCTAAGAACAAGTTATTGCTGGTTTCTTGAATCAAAAAGGTTGGTTCTTGATTTCTTCCTCGCTGTTTCTGCTATGTATAGGTGCTGATCCGGATCTCCCAACAAGTGATATCAGTGCCTAGGAATCTCTACAGTTCTATATTGATAATATTTGTAGAGATTTTCTACATTCCATGATCGAGTCATTCGGTAACCATCCATACCTTCAAGCCGATAGGTCTCGAGCCGTATTACTTCAATGACTTGATAGGGTCCTTTCCAATTAGGGGCTAGCTTCCCTTGTTCTGTAGGTCAAGATATTTCGGACATTTGTAATACCAAGTCTCTAGGTCGAAAGATTCGAATCTTAACTCGTGAGCTGTAGTATTTGGCGACTCTTTATTGATACACGGCCATTTTCATATGAACTTGAAGCCTTGTGCCTTTAAGAAAATCTAGATAGGCTCTCCATCGCTCTGAATTCTCTGGTTCTATAAAGTGATTAATCCTCAGAGATTGCAAAGAGACTTCCATAGGTATTACGGCTTCACTCCTGAAAGTTAATCTGAATGGTGATTCTCCGGTGGAGTCCTAGGAGTCATTTGATATGCCCAAAGAATCGAATTTAATTCTTCGGTCCAAAGTCCTTTCGCCTCATTCAGTCTGGTTTTTAGGCCATGAAGGATAGTTCAATTGGTCACTTCGGCTTCGCCATTTGCTTGAGGATGTCTGACAGAGATCAACTTTTGAAGAATGTAATATTAGGCATAAAAGTTCTAGAACTTTTGGTTGTCAAACTACCATTCGTTGTCGGTGATGATGGCATAAGAGATTCTGAATTGGTAAATTATAGAATTTCTGACGAAGCTCTCCACCTTCCTCTCAGTGATATGGGCTAAAGGTTCAGCCTTGATCCATTTGGTAAAGTAGTCAATGGCAACGATTACAAATTTTCTCTGACTGGAGGTTGGAGGGAAAGGTCCAAGAATATCCATTCTCCATTGAATGAATGGTCATGGAGTAGTTAATTAAACTAGTTGACTCGTCGGACATCTTTGAAAATTGGAGTATCTTTGGCATTAATCACATTTTCTAACAAAGTCAGTGGCATCTTTTTGATTGGTCGACCAATAGTATCCTTAGCATATGATTTTATAAGCCAGAGATATGTCCCTAGATGATTGCCGCATATACCTTTGTGTACTTCTCTTAGGATGTAATCGGTATCCGATGGCCCTAAGCATTTTAGCAAAGGTTGTGTGAAGGACATTTTGCAGAGATTCCCCTTGAGGATGATGTATTGCGAAGTCATCCACCTTATCCACTTGGCTTCGGCAGTTTCTTCCGACAGTCTTCCTTCCTTCAGATAGATAATAATCGGATCCATCTAACAAGGCTCCTATTCTACTTGATGTATACACAAGCTCTTGCTCATTATACTGAAAACTTCCAAGTATTCAATGAATGTCCGATCAAGGTCGTCAGAGTTATGGTAGCCAGTCGGGAGAGCACATCGACTCGGGAGTTCTCACTTCGTGGGACATGGAATATCTCAAAAAAATGGAATTCAGAGATGAAATCCCGTACCTTTTCGAAATATTTAATCATGGAAACATCATGGGTTTTAAATTCTTCCTTGACTTGGTTCACCATCAATTGGGAGCTTGAGAAGACTCTTATCCTCCGAACACCTAGTTCCTTGGCAATTCTTAGTCCTGCCAAAATGCCCTTATATTCTGCTTGATTATTTGATATTCAAAAAGAGAAACAAAGGGCATATTCAATGATATCTCCCTCTAGACTAGTTAGGATCAACCCTGCTCCACAATCGAAAGAATTAGATGCTCCATCTACGTGGAGTATCCATGTGAGATCAAGGACCTTCGTGATCTATTCATCGGCTATTTCGTGTTCGGCTTTTTCCTCGTCCCAAGTGCATTTGGTAAGAAAATCAGCTAGCACATGCACCCTCATTGCCGGTCATGGTAGATATGTGATGTCAAACTCATCTAGTTTGATGGCCCATTTGGCAATCCTTTTAGATGTATCAGGGCATCGGAGGATGGCCTTTATCGGCTAATCCATCAAAATAATGACTGAATGGGACTGGAAATAAGGCCTTAAGTACTTTGCCACTATCACTAATGCATAAATCAACTTCTATGCCTTTGGATATCTTACCTCGGCATCATGTAATACCTTGCTAGTATAATATATGAGCTTGTGTAAATTATCCGACTCCTTTACAGGTACCGAGCTGATGGCCTCATCTGAAGCGGAGAGATAAAGGTACGGTACTTCTCCTTCTTCAGGCTTCGAAAGTAGTGGCAGCTTGATTAAGTACTTCTTCAAATATTTAAAGGCTTGTCGGTAATCTTTCGACCACTCGAAGCTCCTTGTTTGTCGCAGGGCTTTGAAGAAAGGAAGGCATCTTTCTGCCTGCTGAGTGATGAATTGGCTTAATGATGCTATCCGTCCTGTCAGCTGCTGTACCTCCTTGTTGGATAGATGTCTCATGTCGAGGATTGCTCAAATTTTTTGAGGATTGGCTTCTATTTCCCGATTGGTGAAAGGAACCCGAGAAACTTTCTTGAAGTAGCTCCAAAGACGTACTTGATTGAATTCAACTTCATCCAATGTCTTCTTAATATATCGAAGGCTTCCTCCAGATCTCTAATATGATCATCGGCCTGACTACTCTTGACTATCATATTATCGATGTATGCTTCCATGATTTTTCCAAGCTATTTTTCAAAGATTGTGTTTAGCAACTGCTGGTATATTACACTGGCATTCTTCAAGCCGAATGGCATCACCTTGTAGTAGTGTAGTCCTCTTTCAGTTATAAAAGCCATCCTTTTCTTATCTTCGAGATCTATTTATATTTGATTATAGCTAGAAAAGGCATCCATGAAGCTTAAGAGTTTATGTCCAGCAGTGGCGTCAACAAGCTGATCTATTTTTGGCAGAGAAAAACTATTTTTCGGGCAGCCTTTGTTGACATCAGTATAATCAATGTAGAATTTTCATTTACCATTGGCCTTTTTTACCATTACAATATTAACGAGCCAATATGGGTAATGAATCTTCCTTATGAATCCTGTATCAAGAAGTTTAGCTACTTCCTCATTAATGAGTTTTTGCCTTTCAGGGATAAAATTTTTTTTCTTCTGCCGAACAGGCCTACATCCTGAATTGACCTTCAGTTGATGAGTGATAACTTTTAGAGAGATTCCCAATATATCATTAGCCAACCACACAAAGATATCAGAGTTGCTATGTAGGAAGTCAATTAATCTTGACCTCATATCCTCATTGAGCAGGTTTCCAATTTTCACAACCTTAGTCGGATCTTGTTTTGTGAGGGGTATCGGGATAGTCCTTTCGACTGACTCTTCACTTTTTTCTGTCCGATCCCGCTAATCTAGCTATTCTAATATCATTTTGCCAACTGGTTGTCTATCTTGAATCATCAAGTATTGTCAAGCCACTCTTTGATCTCCTTTCATTTCTTCGATTCCATTTTTAGTCGGGAATCATACCAATAAGTGGTAAGTTAAGACAATTGACTGAAATTTATTTAAGGCTAGTCGTCCTAATATGGTGTTATATGTAGAGGATGTTTGGATGACCATGAAAGTGATTAGAAGTGTTTTCTATTGAGGTTCCATTCGATTGGTTACAGGGAGGGTTATCTTCCCTTCCATTCCTATTGAATTCCCTTCAAACCTGGTAAGGGGTGTCGAGGTTCTTTGCAATTTGTCCCTTGATAAATTTATCTTAAGAAAAGCATCATAGAGTAAGACCTTGATCGAGCTTCTATTATCCACTAAAATTTTTCTTGCATCATAGTTTGCAATGATAGCAGAAACAACTACAGGATCATCATGAGATATTTGAACCCCTTATAGGTCGTCATCAGAGAAGCTGATGACATTGTTATTCTGGGATCTCCTCGGAGCACCTTCTTCTCTGAAACTTGGTCAGTGGTGCAGCATCCGACCATTCCATCATTGGGTCACTGATTGGGAAGTTCCGTGCAGTCGATAATCTGCTTCTAGGAAACAACCTCAATTTGGCATTCTTGATCGTGGACATACTTTTTCAAGTATCCATGCTTGATTAGGCCTTCTATCTCATCTTTTAGCTAGATGTATTCTTCTGTAGTATGCCCGTGGTCTTTATGAAACCGATAGTATTTGGCCTTGTTGCGCGAGGCTGGAGGTGCTCGTATTGGCCGGGATCTTTGGAGAAAATTTTCTTTCTTAATTTATATCAATATTTTCTTTCTTTGAAGAGATAGAGAAGTGTAGGTGTTGAACTTGTCAACTGGATTCTTCAACTTCGGGCTACGCCGTTGAGTTAAGATATCATCATTGCTTGGGGATCGTGACTCATTACTTTTTGAATTTTTTTTTATTTGAAGTAGGCCTCTCTTTAGCTTGGCACTAACTGGCAGCCTGTTCTTTAGCTTGCGCATATTTTTGTGCGCGTGCTAGCAGTTCAGAGTAACTTGTGAAAAACTTCTTATTCAGGAAGAAAGTGAATATGGATGATCGAAGTTCTTTCCTCATAACAGACATGGCAACATGCTCGTTGAGATATGGAATCTCAAGTATGGCAGAATTAAAGTGAACCACATAATCTCTCAAAGTTTTGCCTTATTGTTGCTGAATGAAAAGTGGCTATCTGAGTTGCGCGGCATCCTTCTACTGGTCCTGAAATGAGCTACGAATAATTTTCTAATTGATCAAAGGAATGAATGATACCGGCCGGAGACTTGAATACCATATCCATTCGGCCTTCTTGAGAGTTGCCAGAAAAGCATGATAATGAAGGGCATCAGTTGCCCCTTGAATCATTATAAGGACTTTGAAGCTACTTAGATGGTCGAGAGGACCGGTGGTTCCATCATAGGGTTACAATTGTGTGATCTTGAAGTGAGATGGGATCATTTCTTCCATAATTCTTCTGAAAAAAGATGACCATGAATTATAGGTTATCAGTCGTTTGTCGTTCCTCCATTGATCATCGAGTTTGGCAATTTGTAGTTTCAACTTCCGAAACTTTCTTTTGAAATCATCATTTCTTTGAGTTCCCTTACTTCGATGAAAACTTCTTGGGATAGAATCGTTGGAGGACATAGAAAAATATCTCTAGCATTTCTCCTTGGGTCGGCTCTCTCCATATTCACAAAGCCGAGAGCCTTGTCGCATAAGAGAACGCCGATTCAAGGAGTGATAACGTTGAGAACACTAACTTGGCTCTCCCACAGAGCTTCTTGTAAAGGAGATCATCGATTACATCTTGAGGTAATTAGCCGCTGTTGCCCACTCACCGCGACTTCTTGGAGGTTCTGGATAGCAATAGTCAGAACCTCCATTTTGTCCAAGAGAATGTTGATTTACTATCATCCTATACTCATTGTGGGGGTGGCGTCTTCACCTTCCAAGGATGGATCGTTCTTCTTGGATGGTGGACGACATTTTCTAGCCAAAGTATTATGCACTCTTTTTTTTACCATTTTCTCTTTCAAGATTCTTTTTCAAGATTTCAATTCTTCTTCCCTACCTAGCGCGTCAATTTGCTGATGTCGAACCTGAGCGGTCCCCTCGCACCGTCAGATTTGCTAGCCAATCTTTTCGAGACTCCTGCAAAACAAACCCACTCATCGAAGGATTTTCGATGGGGTACACTCCGATTCTTAAGTCAGCAAGGGCTCAATCAACATATATAGAATCTTGGAGAAGCTAAAGTAGAGTCAGGAATACTTCAGCCAACAATTTTTTTTTACTTACCTCGGAGATCCTTTCTTACCGGTATTTATAGGCATCTGCCTTGACAGAATTCAGTTGGAAAAGGCTAGTTCCAACGTTACATCGTTGAAATTAACTGGAGTTCGTTATAACGATTAGTCGCTATATAGTTAGGATAACGACTCCTTTTCTTGCCAATCTTATTCTTCTTGAGTCGATCGTCGAATTGAGTTGCTAACCCATCATTCTGTCTTTATGTTGGTCAGACTTTGTAAGTCAATCAAACTATTCAAGTAGGTTGGATTAATGAGTTCTAGTAGGCCAATGATTATTTCATCGGCCAATCAGCTTTTGGACTTTACGATGAGCCTTTTTGACTAGTCCACCGGATCCATCGCACCATATAGGAAGGTGAAGTTGATAAAATAAAGTTGGGATTGGTTGTAGGGTCAAGAAAATTATAACGGAAGCAGCAAGTGCTGGCTTGAATCGTCACCTGCATTATAGAGTTAACAGGTGGTTTCTACCAAAATAAAAAAAAAGCGAGCAGAGCACGTGCACAACTGTTTTAGCATATGTGCTAGCAGTCTAAATATTACAACGGTGATGTGTTGCATCGTGTGCGATGGTCCAGTTCGTGAATAGTTCTCAAGTTCCATTTTTAAATGAATGGGTGGCTGTTAGTTCACTTTTGAGCAAGGTGGAACTACAGCATGTTTTTGCCTTTAGTCTCTCTGGCTTTGACTACCAGTTCTGATCTTTTCATGCAGCTTCGCAGGTTTCGAATCTGCCATGCGTGACCCTCTGAGTATTTGCTGTTGCTTTGAGCATTTGGTTGCCACTGCTCCTAGTGCATTTGTATGGTTGTAACCAGAATTTGTTGTTCGTTGAAAATTTGTCAATTTTATGATGCATGTTTGGTGATGCCATTACTAGATTTCTTCATCATCCTCGTTCAGGAAATCTGTGATACAATCTTTCCTACACAGCAGCTTTAAAAGTATTTGGATCTCTTCCATCTTTTCCTTTCAATCAGATACAAAATCAACGCATACAAAAAAAAAAAAAAAAACATTTGAATATGAAGACTAATATGTGCAGAAGCCTCTATCCACTCTTCGCTTTATTTTATCCTACCCTCTCATTCGACATACAAAAGCAAATAAATAAAAGGATATGGTTTCCTCCTCGCCTGCCTGAAGGCCAGTTTGATTAGACCTGACAAAATTCGATGGCTCATGTGCTGAAGCTAAAGGCTGCCATGCACGCTTGGGGTGTCTTTGGGCCCGGATCCCCTCATATCCACCCGCATGCTTCCATCCATTAGCAGTCTCTGATTCGTTACTCCGGCGAACAACGACCATGACGAGAAGGAACCGAACAAGCCTTGGCATGAGAACTAAGAAGTGCAGGTGGTCGGCCCGCTTCTTTTGTTTAAAACATCATCTTTTTCTTTCTCCACTTCGAGAGCAGTAGCCTTTCTCTTTTTCACCACTGCATCGCTTTACAAAAAGAAAGGAGAAGTATTGGAGCTCCAAAACAAAGAACTAATTAACATGGCGAGGGGTGGATGGGTCTGGATCTGGATGTGCTCAAACAACTTTTCATTCTCGTTTCGAGCAGCTCCTCTGCCTGGACCCTTCCGCATGATGCTGATGATGAGTTGCTGCTGCTACCGTTGGCCAAGGAGGTAGTGGTTGTGGGCCCTGATCTCCTGGCCCTACTGTAGAAATTGTGCTTTGGGTCCATGTCCCTCGCTGCTGCAGATGCCTTCTTGTCGTCGCAATCGTCGAGTTGTACAGAGAAGAGGGAATATACAGGTCTATGGTCGGAGAATCGCAACTCGCCTCTTATGTACCACATCTGTTTCATTCCCTTCCCTCGCCATAGGATCCGGTCGCACCTGCACAAGCCACACAACCACATCAAGACTGCTTAATTCTGCTACGATTGATGCTATGATTAGCTTATAAGTTCACTAGAAAAGATTCCTTGTTTTCTTAATTCGTTTCTTTCCCCTTCACAAATCAAATAAAAAGAGCTTTTTGTCAATTCCTTGAATATAGCCAATTTATTCGTTGTACAAATTATACGAGCCTTTTTATTTTTTTTTTTTTTTGAGTTGTGAAGGAAGCAGAATGCCACCTAGAAGAAATTATGCGAGCTTCATTTGGCTCATTTAAGTAGTAGAGTGAGGATAATGGAAGCAGGACCGGGCGTACCAAGCTGGGGTGCGTCTCTTATCTCCAAATTTTGCAGGTTTGACGGCATAACGGTCAGAATTATGAAGGTATTTGTAGGTTGGAGGGAAACGTATCCTCCCTTCCTGCCATCCTGTAAACACCCTGCCGGCTTTCTGCTCGATGTGGAGCTGTAATTAATATAGCATCAAGTTTAGTCTTCCATGGCAAAATAAACAAAAGTAGTCCAAATTTTAAATTATTAGAGAAAAGCTAGGATCGCTCTCGCTCACCTGATCTTTTTCTAGTAATGCTTGCCAGTCATTCTCATGTAACAATTCATCGGTGCCGCCACAACCAGCTGCGAGACGATAATTGAGATCTCCAAGCCATAAGATCTTACTGCAAGGTAGAAAGTTTAATTAAGTATATTGTTCTAGAACTTCGAGCACTAATTAACTGCATGATCCTTTTCTCTAATTTTAACCACATATGGCACTTTTTCACTACGTTCTCTATGATTACTAATGACATGATGTTTCTAACTTTAGCTTAATAAGATCGTTTTACAACCAGCATAAGAGAATGTGAAGTTAAGCTCCAACCCTTCTTTATTTCAGCTATCATATTCTAGTTACGGATACACCTGAAACCACCATAGCCATGAACCTTTTTTGGCAAAGAACGAGGGACTCACTCATGTCCCAATATGGTAGCCGGTGAGACTGCAGCTGATCCAGATAATATATGAGATGGGGGGAATCTAGTCCTCCTCATAATCTCCATCACATCCAAGTTCCTCCTTGCTTCATCACCATCTTTCTCACCAGAAGTCAGATGAGTGCACACAAAGCAAAATGTTGTATGACACAGGGTCATGCTGATCGAGATCGATCCCTACAATCCAAAAGTGCACTTAACAAATAACTCATATCCATCTTAACCAAAGCACAGGATGTGTGTGTGTGTGTGTGTGTGTATATATATATATACTAGAGGAGAGGACTTATGTGACAAGAGACTGATAAATAGCAAGGCTTACCTTGTTCCCCATATAGCCCATGATGCCTCTCCCAACACAGGAGACCTTAAGGCTGGTCACCTGCCGCATGAGATCAGCTCGGACCCACACGCACAGGAATATCCCCACCATCTGCTTGCTGGCAGCAAGGCAGTATCGGCCACCGCGCCCTGATCCTAACGGGCAGGTTTCCGAAGAATCCTCATCGCTGCTACTGCAGCTAGAAACATTGTCGCTGGTCTTTCGATCCACCTCAACATCCTCCTCCTCTCCTTCCTCCATCTGGTCCTCCATGGAGAGGAGATCCGAGAAGCTAAGCCTTGGTTTCTGGGTTGCGTTGGTATAATTATGAGCAAGGAAAGGCCTCTTTTTGTTGTTGAGGGCTTGGCGGATAAGGGAGAGCCACTGGAGGGCGGGGCCCCTGTCCTCAGCACCCAATATATTGCCTGCATTCAACGGGACAATTTCCTGAAACCTGTCCATTCCGAAAGAAAGCACAAGGAAATTCATCAATCTTACAATTAGGCCTTCATCTCGGGTCAAATATGCAAACACGCTCGACTCTTTAAATCTATGACAAATTCTGAGTGACAGGATGCTTTTATGGTCAATTGCTGTTTTCTATATCACATTCTTATTCCAAACCATCGTTGCTAGCTTTTGCTTGCTGGTCGGATGAGTTCGAGGATCAGGACATACCATATGCAAGGTGCCGGAATTCAAAAATGATGTTTTTTTTTTTTTTTTTTTTTTGATAGAAAAAATGAATTTGTTTCACTGACTTGCAACAACATCCTACTAAAAATATAATCTAGACAGTCATTAGGGTTTGAAAATTTGTGAATTAGTAACAGAAATGGTGTGACCTAAATTAATAAGGTCGGTATTGCCACTGGTTAAATCTACAACATGGTTGTCATGGCTTTGAAGCATGTCTCGCTGAAAACCAGTATTGTATCTTCAATTTCAAAGTTAAATGATGAGATTTATACATAAACTGTCTTGCTGTTTAATTAAAGTTTGCAGCTTGATGCTTCCAATTTAATTGTCAGCCACGCTGAAAATCCTTCCCTTAACGAGAGCAAAGTACTTTATTTTTTTTTATTTTCCTGAGTGTGTGCTTCGCCTTGTTTCATTTCAGAGACCGGGAAAAAAAAGGAGCAATGCTTCTATTCTCCCATGCTAGGCTAAAGATTGTAATCCTAGCTAGCAACTAAAACCCACCAGTTACAGCTGAAGTATAAGTGTACGTACCCAAGAACGTAGATATCGGCAGGACATGAAGTGTTCATCATCAACCAATCCTTCAAGTTGAGTTCCCCTTGGTGAGGTGATCTCCCTCCCACATTCCACGTCCCGACGAACATCCTGTTGCCATGATTAAAGTAAACCATCATGAAGCTGAGTTAATCCATAGTCTCTTGTTAAGAATGCTAAATGCCTTTGCCGGGTCTAAAAGAAAATATACAAGGACTAAACACTCTACTTTCTCGATCCCATTAATCAATTCAAAGCCACTGAAAAGAGAGTGAGAGTTGGTAGGTGTACAGTACTTGATGTTGTGGGAAGCAACAGCTGGCGAATCCGGTCCAAATGGAGACGGTTTAAGACTCCCAGAGCTCTGCACCAACCACCCACCCCCTAAAATGATGCAGGGATGAATCCAAAAGAATCGAAACCCGTTACACATATATCAAATGATAAGTGTAAAGCTGCTTGGTTCTATAACAACTGCTTCCCTCCCCATGCTCAAAGGCTGCACCAGCCTCAGAGAGCAGGTGATGGAGTAGAGAATATAAAAGCAAACAAAGACGAGGGAGGGAAGAGAAAGCGAGAGAGAGAGTACCTGAGAGATCTGTACTCAAGAAGATGCTCCTATCTTTATCTGAGCAGCTCTTCCTCCTCTCCTGGACAGCTCCAACTCCACCACCTTTTGAAGCTAATTACATTTTAAAAAAAACAAGTTGATTAAAATACAATGCCATTGAAGCTTGAGTTGTGTGCAAAATGGAAAACAATCAATATATAATCTCATCGAAGCTTGAGCTGTGAGCAAAATGGAAAACAAGTAATGGTAATCAACATACGCGGAAAGCCAGAAGGAATGGGTTTGCTTTCGGTGTTTGTACTCATGATTAGCATAAATTATCCTGGATTTAACTATAGAGAATTTGAAGTACTTACTGTTGTAATCGGAATGGAAGTCATCAGCGCTGGTCTTCATGTTGAGCCATTTCCTCATCACTGTCTTCGGCCATGACTGAAAAAAGAGATTTTTTGAAGTTTCAAACAAATATACACCAGAAAGATTGTTAAAAAAAAAAAAAAATCAAAACTTGAAGAACGGGAATCCAATTCATCAAAAAAAAAAAAAAAAAAAACACTCACCTTTTGATTTCTACTAGTCTCTTTGCTCATTGTTTCTTGAGATACAGAAGCACACCTGGTTAAAAACATAAAAAGGATCAGAGAATGAATATTCTGTACAAAGATTGGTAACGACTCCTTGTTGAATAGATTAAGACAGAGAGAATGTGGTGGCGGGCTGCTCCAAGTTTTTGATTCTTGCTGCTAAGAACAAGGGATGAAGAAGCAGAGCAATAAAGTGATATAGCATGTAATTAAATAGAACCGATGAGGAAGAAAGTAAAGGTTTTATGCTTTCTTTTCTCCTCAGAAACATCGATCTCTAAGCTTTAGAACTTTTACAACTTGTCCTAAAGGATAAGAAATGCTAAAATTTTAAACTTTACAGCTTTGAGGATTCGAAACATATGGAACCTGGAGGAATGACTCAAAAAGTTTCCACCTTTCTATCGTTGTTTAGATCTTAATGCTCCCGGAAAGCAGTAAACAATCTTCAAAAGGCTATAGAAGTGACGTGATCATCAGGGATCAACTTGGAAACTGCAAAAAAACTAAATCATCCTTCCACTAAGCCAGCGGAAATGTACCAAATATGGAAAGACCTCGACTCCTATCAGTTCTTGAGCTCGGGATCACGAGAAGAGCAAAAATTGACCGCTTTCCCAATACCATTGCCCCAAAATCCCCGAATCACAGGAAAAAAAAAGAAGAAAATAACGGAGAAGTATATCACACAGACCGGGACATCAACCAGCAATGCTCCCTATATTTCAGGAATTCTCCTAGAAAAAGGAAAAAAAGGATACTGTATAAGATTTGAATCATTGCCGACAAATAAACCATCCCCACGATAGATTGATCCCAGCAGGCTTCAGCACATCTCCCCCCTCTCTCAAGAAAAAGGAAAAAAAAAGAGCATCTTTTTCTCCAAAATCGAGGAAAGAAGAAAAGAAGCATGCATCTCATGGTGACAAAATGGTTGGCCTTACATCGAATCGAGGAAAGAAGAAAGAAGCATGCATCTCATGGTGACAAAAAGGGTGGCCTTTCATCGAATATTGCTTCTTACCTCTGGCGTACTCTCCGCTTCCTTACGATTTTTTTCTCGAGACCAGAGCGAAGGGGAAGCAAAAGAAAGAGAGAGAATAATAGGAGGGACGAGGAGTCGGGACCCGTGGTTTTATAGAGAGAGAAAGAGAGATGGGGAGCGGGATGTGCAGGAGCGAACGGTCGCGTCGGAGGCGGGTGGTGGAGTGGGTCCCACTGAGACCTCTTCTTCGTGCCTTATCTCCTTGTCTCTCACTCTCTCGGTCAAAACGGGGAATTGGACTCGCGGAAATGCCCGAGAATGTGATGGCTGGCGTCGCCGGCGGCGCGCGGGAGGTGTTCTCGATACCCGAAAGATTGCTGGTGAGAGAATGGACGGTTCATAATTTGAACCAAGATGATGGAAAGATGGTATTGCCTTGTCCACTCTGGCGTGCCTTCGCCTTTGCCTTTGCCTTTTCTACCTGGCAGGGGTGAAACTTGCTGTTGAGAGGTCGTTGTGTTCAATATTTCATCGTAGAAGAAATACGCAATCTAGTCTACAAGTCTAGGAGTAGAGATTTCAGCCAACGATACGATTTTTCAGGATTGAATGATTGATCGAATGATTGGCTAGGCTTGGGTTTTATACAAACAAATGCCCCACTTTCAGAAAATCACCGTTCAAATGACCCGAAATATTTTGGGAGTAAAATAAAAAAATAAAAAAATAATCCAAAAATAAAATTAAAAAATAATAATAATAAAATAATTTTGAAGTTCCTGTTAGTTGATGGTAATGAAAAAGTTAGAGATATATATAATAAATCTCGTTCACTCAGCTGACACCAGTAATAATCAGGTTGACGTTCTCATTTTCGGATGGGGAACGACTGCGAAAAAATTAATATACGTCGTGTATCGAACATTTTCTAGCTGGGATTGAGAGACCGTCCGAGGGTGGCCATGCCCGGGATCTAACTCTTTCCCTTTTTTTTATATAAAAAAAAAAATCTTAAATAAGTTTTTTTGTACTTGAAAAAAAAAAAAGAAAAAAAGAGAGAGAGAGATTAATGTGGCCTGTTAGAAGGCATCGTTGACTTCAAGACATGCATCAAAGGGAATAAGTTAATAAAGAAATTATGTTATTCATGAATAATTGATTTGATAAATTGACGCATACGGTTATTTATTACCCCCATAATAATAACAATGACTATCGTAGTGTTTCACAATATTAGTAAATTCAACGTTGTTAACCTAAACTTTGCAATGAGAAGGACCGGTGAGATTTATTGCCAAACCTTAATTTCATTAATTAGAATTAGTTAAGTTAGGTTGAGCTTTAGGTATAATACATTTGAGTTTGTTTTCTAGTTGACGTGGGTTTGTGAGGTTTTTATTTTCTTTATTTTATATTTTTAGTGAGAGATGGTGATATTTTTGTTTCGTCGAGGGATAAAGCAAGTTGTTTTACAAAAAAGAAAAAAAAGAGTTGGATGAAGAGCTGGAGATTTTTTTTTTTTTTTTGGTGATAAAGTGAGGGGTCTTTTGTAAGGAAGCCAAATTTATTATTTTAATCTTTAATTTTTCTAAATAAATTTATTATTTTTTTCTCTTCCATTGTACATGTTATTTTTTGGTAGTTGTTTTGAATTCTAAGCTGGCACAGTCGTTCTAATCCGAGCAGAATGCCATTTCACCAGCTTCAACCATGAGGGGCTTAGACTCTACCAAACAATATGGATGGATATCGGTAGCGGGCAGGATTAGAGCCATCATGATTCTAACATTAAAAAAAAAAAAACTTATATATGATATCTTACTGCATGGCCAATCATATGGCTATTCGAGGAAAATAGCTTAACGTGTTAAATCGAAAAAAAAAAAAAAAAAAAATCATTGCTTTTTCTTTTTGCGAAGGAAAGAGGAGGAAGCAGAGCTTCCCCCTGTTTTATTGAGAGAAAACAACATAGTTGCAGGAGAGAGGTTTGCAAAATCATTGAATTTTGAAACAAGGACATCCACAATAATGTTGGAGATACTTTCCAATATACATACATACATATATATATATATATATATATATATATATATATATATATATATATATATATATAGGATGGAAGTGGAAGGCAAAATTGCTGCCCATAATTTATTGATGATGCAACAGAAGATATTCACAAAGGAAGGAGAGAACAAAAGCAGTGATACTAGGAGCTGTCACTGCTCTTGGAAGAGCTTACAAGGATAAAGAGGAAACAGAAGTGACAGAAGAAGAAGAAGAAGGTCAAAGGACTCCTAGCCATCGATGCCGATTCTTCGGTTTCGCCAGATTCCATGCAACGCAGCAGTTTTGATAAATCGATGAGCTCCTCCTCCTATCCGTTCCATCATATCAACCTTCAAAGTGGATGTCAGGATGGTTCTCTTTTTGCCCACAATCTCTTCAAGGAAGGAAACACGAAGCACCAAGGATCCAAGGCTCTACTCCAAAGTCTCGCATGGTTGTCAGCCATTTTTGCAGGACATCGGTGCTCCCAAAAGTGCGAGCGTGTAATGCTCTCTGTAGAACAACATAGATAGAGGGTTTCCTTTTGGTAGGTATTCGAGCATTCTTTTCCTTCCAAATCTCCGAACATTCGGCCGCACAAATTTGGTCCCCTGCCTTAATTTTTTGAGCTGGTTGAAATTTCTTCCTTCTTGGACTGGTCCAGAGGGTTCTGAATCGATTTTTGGATGGAGTTCCACGGACTTCCCGAGAACGGGAATTTCAGAATTAAGTGCGAAAGGAATTCCGTCCTTGAGCTACGAAGAACATGACCCGAGCTTACTTGCCAAAATTTTCTAGCAAGTACCTCTCCTGCGTGGAACTTAATTTTCTCAGGTATAGGCGCTTTAATTTCCAAATAACCTTCTAGTATGGACATACATGACCTTCGGTGTTGATAAATCTATAACAGCATCGAAGTTCCAGAGTTTTACGCTTTACCAGCACCTGTACCATTATATACATCAGCTGGACTTGGTTTCTTTAAAAAAAGATTTGAAGTTAAATCCGATCAAACCTCCTACCATCTAATTTATATTAGTTCATGTACGATAAAAATAATATATTAATAGTATAAAATAGATAAAAATAAAAATAAATAAAAATTATTTAGAATAAATATAAAAAATGATATATTAATAATATAGAATATATATAAATATAAATAAATAATTTTTTTTCAGTTTAAACATATTTTTTTTATTTATATTAATGGTATATTAATAGTTGCTGGAACTTTTCAACGATTAAACTTTCCAGCAACCATTAATATACTATTAATATGAATAAAATAAATATATTTATTCTAAAATATTTTTATTTATATTAATTTTATATTATTAATTTTTTAATTTTATTATATAAAGATCTGTGCGAATTAAACGTTGAAAAATTTGATCGGATTTAATTATAATTTTTTTTTTAAAAAAAACCAAATCTAGTTCTCTCTCTCTCTCTCTCTCTCTATATATATATATGACAGTAAACGAAAGAACGTAAAAAATGCTTCTGCATGCCATTAATGAAACATTTTATATAAAATATAAAGTACACATTTTGTTAATTCCCAATCAATTGATCCTTCTGCAAGAAAGTTCATTGACAAATAATTGATGAACAACCAAGGGAGGGCCTAATCCATCAAATCCTTTTGATTGCACCCTTAAGATATAATCCCAAGGGCCCCAAGCATGGCCAGTCACTTGTCATCCTCCTCGTGGAGTAAATGATGCATTCAAATATTTAATGGCATGTTCTATCAAAAAAAAATATTTAATGGCATTGCAGGTCACAACTTTCCACTATATTCTATGAAGCAATAGATACACCAATGCCAGTTGTCCTAATACTCTACTATTTGGCCATTTATAATTAGGCATTTTAACCTTCAGATTCTAGAGAAGGCATGAGTGAATTCATAATTAATAAAACTGCAACTTGAGAGGAGAGTGTATTCCTGAAACCCTATCTATGTCTCATGTTTTTATGGTCTCTTGTATCGCGCGTGCTAGTAAAATATAATTTTTGGATCAAGATGTGTGTTTTTGATGTGAAATGGAGTTAAGTATGGAACTTCCTCCGATTTATTGATTTAAGAAAATGTAGAATGTGGAATAGATACAGAAAAGGATCAAAAGAAACTGAGATGTTTTCCGCTTCATACAAGAAAAAGATTTCTCCAATGCTGCCAGGGACTGTACTGATGTGTTAATTGCCAAGAAAGGCGAGCTTTCCAATATAAATTTGTGACATTCTTTTTCCCTTTCAGAGCGGAGATTTTTCCCAGTGACAATGAATGTTCTTTTGAAGAGCAGGATAGATGGAGTTTGTCTTCTTTAGAAGGATTTTTCTATTGCTTTCTTGCTAAATGTATCAAAAAGATGCCATCGTGAGCTCATCCGAAGCCCTTTTAATGAGTTGATGAACTCTCTTGCACCTACAAGCAAAGGGAGAGAAATTTGGCTGGTCATCATCTAAAATTTCAGGCATCCGAGAAAAAAATACGATAGACCCACAAAAAGAGGGCAATTGGAGCTTACCAACTGGTCTTTCTTTGTAAGAATTTCTTGCGTATATAGTTTGTTTTTCAAAGCAAACCAAAAAAATATCTTCATTTTCTCTAAAACTATCGTTTCCAAAGGAGTACCCTTCCCTAGGAGATGCTGACAGTAGACCGAGAGACCTGATACTTCGGCAGGATGCTTCTCCGTAGGCGACGTGCTCTGGCAAAACATTGTTCCACAGGGGTTGCAAGAGGCATGCAATGGTGGGACACCATCCCGCAGGGATGCCAGCGTTCCCGGTAGTACTTGGGTTCTGATGGGGACGAAGACACCATCTACTGACATCACCATCTCGGCCGCTCAGGGGTGCCCGTGGAAAGGACCGTGTCAATCTGGAGATTGATCTGACTTCGGGGGAAGAAGTCAACCTCGATCGAGGGCTCGACCCCAGGGGACCTGACCTCGATCGAGGGCTCGACCTCGGGAGAGTTGACGTCAGTCAAGGGCTCAAAAGGCGGGAGCACGACCTCGACCGAGGGCTCGACCTCGGGTGTCACGGCCCGACTCGAGTACCAAAGTCGGCTACATGACCGGCCGCATAATCCTAGGTTGACCCTATAAGTTATGCCAGGCCTAGGTACACAATATGCACTTCATTCAAAAATCACTTTAGATAATCTAATAATATGTAAACAAATATATAAACTAAATAAATCTTTCATTCCAAATCAAAACTGCAACATGGTTCACTGATCCATACTAAGAACCAGCAACCGAATTAACTAACTAACTAAACAAAACTAAATATCGATGTCTCGTCTCACGCCCAGCTCGATTCTTGCTATGCATCGGAGTTTCTGAAAAAAAAAAAAGATAGGGAGTGAGCTCTACAGCCCAGTAAGATTTTCATATGATCACACCAGTAATAATATAGATATGGAAATAGCAAAAATATACTAGTATATCACATCATACAGTCAAACAATGCAAACATCATGTATGATAAAACCTTGATAACGTTATCGTTTTCTTTTAGAGTTTCCATTAGTTAACCTTTATCTTTAGGGTTCTGGATTAGCCATGGTCATGCTCCAGCCCATGACTGGTAACCTCATAAACGACCATGCATATCGTGGTCAGGCTAGCTCATATACAAAGCCCGTGGTTCAGGCTGTCCCATGTACTATCCGTCCATGGTCGGCTATTCCACGTACAAAACCCGTGTCTCAGGCTGTCCCACGTACTATCCATCCGTGGCCGGCTATTCCACGTACAAAGCCCGTGGCTCAGACTGTGTAACCACGGTACCATCATGGCATGGCTAGTCCAAATACCGTATTTACTTTATTAACACTTCATCAATGTAGTCAAAACATGTCTTTTTTAAATTTTTCATTAATCGGTGTCATGGTCCAACCCATCCAAAGGTTACTTTTCTTTAAACATGGTGTATAAAATACAGACAATAATAATAATAAACACATTATCTATCACGAGAAATCAACTATGTCATGCGAAATAATACCATGAAGTATATATATGCTCGAATCAAGTTAGGTCATGTAAAATACATATATAAACAGGTGATCAATCTAGAATTCCTTACCTTTTAGAAGCTACTCCCAGTATCCGATATTAGTCCGTATCCGGAGCTCGCTTAATACTTTCATGCTCAGAACGTTGGTCTCCTATAATAATAAATAATTTATTTAAAATTCTTCTACGATTCATCCAAAAAATTCTATCTGCATGAATTTCAAGAAAGAAGACTTTCCAATCCTCTCTCCTCTTTCTCTCTTCTCATCTTCTCTCCTCATCTTTCTTTTTTTTGAATCGAACAGAAGCTCCCCTTTTCTTTTTTTTTTTTCTCTTCCTCTCTTTCTTCTCTTCTTTTCTCTTCTCCCAGAACCCACCCTGCTTCTCCCTCGGCCCGACAGAACCGGCCTTCCCTCGGTTACCGGCAACCAAGGGAGGTGGTCTCTGGGAAGGGAGACTCGACAGACAGAGGCGCAGCCATCGGCGATAAGCGACCCCCAAAACCAAACTGAATAACAACCCAAATAAATCTGATTTAAATCATCTAACAATAAAAAAAATACTCACCGGCCTCGACGGATTGTCGGATGCTCGTCGGAGAGGAAGGGGACATGGTAACAGAAGCTTGATGGGGGCTCCATTCGGCAGAGATGAGAGGAATTTAAAGAAACTCCCGACGGTTCCCTCGTCGTTTGGAAGACAAACACCGCCCGATCAGTCCCAATCCCTCCCAACCTTGTCATCGACCACCTCCCTCTCCCGTCACGACTCTTCCTTCACGACATCCGACGAGAACTCCGGCTAGATAAGGGGGATCTAATCCTCCCCTGTTCTGGTCTTAGACTTCCCTCTTTGATAATTTTTTTTTCACCGGTTTGGATTGAAGTCGGCTGGGCCTGCCAACTTTAGCCCAAGCCCATATATTACATTCTCCCCCCATTAAAAAAAATTTTGTCCCCGAAATTTACGTACCTTGTGTCTCGAAAAGCTGTGGATATTTGTCTCTCATTTTCGCTTCAAGTTTCCAAGTAGCTTCTCTTTCACTGTATTGCTCCATTGCACCTTCATATATGGTATGGTTTGATGTCGCAACACTTGATCCTTGCTGTCGACGATCCGTATAGGCACCTCCTCATAAGTCAGATCCTCTTGAAGCTGCAATGGCACAAAGTCTATTGCATGGCTGGGATCGCTAATATATCTTCGTAACATCAAGACATGAAATATGTTGTGCACTCCATATAAGGCTGGTGGTAGAGCTAGTCGGTAGGCCACCTCACCGACCTTATCCAAGATTTTGAACGGACCCACAAATCTCGGGCTCAACTTGCCCCGTATACCGAATCGCATCATACCCTTTATGGGAGAAACTTTCAAAAAGGCATGGTTGCCCACATTGAATTCTAGCTCCCTCTGCCTCTTATCATCATAACTTTTTTGTTGGCTTTGAGCAGGGCGCAGCTGTTCTCTGATCATTTGTACCTTATCTACAGTTTGTTGCACTATTTCCGAACCCAACAATTTCTTTTCTCCTACATCATCCCAGCAGATAGGAGATCTACACTTCATACCATATAAAACCTCAAAAGATGCCATCTGAATGCTGGCTTGATAACTGTTGTTATAGGCAAACTCTATCAAGATGACAGTCCCAAGAATCACCCAAGTCCATAACACAAGCTCTTAACATATCTTCCAATATTTGATGGTTTGCTCCAATTGTCTATCGATTTAAAGATGAAAAGCTGTACTGAAACTTAATTTGGTCCCCAGGGCTTTGTGAAGACTCTTCCAAAATTGTGAAACAAACATATTGTCTTGATCTGATACTATAGTAACTGGAATCCCATGTAGTCTCACAATCTGTTCCATGTACAAGCTTGCTAACCTTTCCAAAGAGAGACCGACATGGAAGGATAAGAAATGAACTAATTTTGTCAGTCGGTCTACAATTACCCATATCGCATTATTACCCTTGGGGGTTTTGGGCAAGCCTGTCACAAAATCTATAGTAATGTGCTCCCATTTCCACTGAGGAATCATAAGGGATTGTAGTGGTCCAGTAGGTCTTTGATGCTCGGCTTTCACATGTTGACATACCAAGCATTGAGCCACATACTGAGCTATGTCTTTCTTCATACCAGGCCACCAAAAGTTCTCTCTTAGATCTCGATACATCTTTGTACTACCTAGATGCATCGTATATGCTGAACCATGCACCACTTCCAGAATCTTATTCTTTAATTTTGGAAGCTTAGAAACACACAATCTGTTATGAAATCTCAAGGTGTTATCTATAAATATAGAAAATTCTAACTGAGCACCAGACTCCGCTGTCTCCCTATAAAGTGAAAGTCATAGGGGTTAGCTTGTTACCCATAAAGTGAAAGTCTGGCTGACCAGGAATTTGAAATCTCACTATCTTCTCAAAATAGTTGATGGAATCATGATATGCTGCTAACCAGTCCATTCCAAGGATCACATCGAAATCTTTCATATCCAAGACTATCAAATCCACTTTCATCTCCCTACCTTCGATATCCAGTTTACAATCCTTGCAAATTTGATTAACCATAATAACATCCCTACTTGGAGTAGAAATACAAAGTTCGATTTCTAAAGATGTCGAAGCCAACTCATTATTTTTCCTAACCAGTCTAGCTGATATGAAAGAATGCGTGGCACCCACATCAAATAGAGTATAAACATTGCTAGAAAATAACCTAATCATACCTGTCACTGCTGAATTTGATGCGTTGGCATCCTGCTACGTGGGTGCATACACCCATCCTTGGGTACCTGACTTATGTTATCCTCCTTGCTGATATCCATCACGAGATGCTTGAGGCGCTTGATGCTGTGACCCCTGACCAATACGACACACAGCTGTCTTGTGACCCTCACCATAATTATAACATTTCTCTCATAGTCAGGTGCAGTCTCGCTTAAGGTGCGGCGCACCACACTTGTAGCACTGGATATCATCCCTTTGTCAAATTTTGTCATTTGGAGTAGCGTTGTCAGGCTTCCTTGTCTTTGCACTGATACTTTTAATTGATTGACTCTGATATCCTCTTGATCTAGATCTCTTCTTCAAAGCCTTTTCCCTCTCTGCCTGAGTGACATCTAACCCCCTTTCTATTATTGGTGCATTGTTGACGACCTCCTTATAGGTGGGTAGCTCGAAGGCAGTCACCGATACTGCATCCGACCTTTAAGTCCATTTTCAAATTTCCTGGCCCGGACCCCTTCATCCGCTATCAGTGATGGAGCATATCTTAACAATTCTTTGAATTTTGCAGCATACTGAGAAACTTTTAAGCTACCCTGCTCCAAGCGATCAAATTCTTGAAATTTCTGCATCCGAATACTCTAAGAAAAGTACCTCTCATAGAAAATCTTCTAAAAATCTGTCCATGTGAAGGGTGCATCGTTTGGTCCATGCTTTCCAAGCTCCAACTCCCACCAAGCGGCTACCTCATCTTGCAACAAAAAGGTAGCAAAAGTAACCTTTTCCTCTTTTGGACACCGCAAGGCTTGAAATACTTTCTTCATAGCTTTCAACTAATCCTTTGCCTTCATGGGGTCAGATGTTCCCTTGAATATTGGTGGCGCATATTTCTTGAAATCTATCAAGATTATTTATCGTTCTTGTAGGACCCCGGCTTCCGACTGTCGCTATGAAACTCATTGTTGTTGCTGTTGTAATAATTGTTACATGAACTGTTGCTGTTGCTGTAAAAGTTATTGTTGCTGTTATTGCATGTATCGCTGTTATTGCTGCTGTGCTTCTGTTAATCTCAGCGTATCAATTCTTGCAGTACCCTGTTGTTATGCCAAAAATTGCATCAGCTGAGGGAGACCAACCTGGTACTAGGCTGAACTCCTGATCCTCCCAGAGTTCCCGCTTCTATAGTCCCAATCTCCGAGGTGTTGTCCATGGGATTAGGCATTGGTTCCTATAGCTATTCATCATTATCTGGTAAACTTTCAGTATCTTCTTGCTGCTCCCTGGGCTCCCAAGCACTTGATCCATCAACAAATCTTATGGGCCTCCTAGCACGTCCACGTCCACCACCACGTGCCATGAAAATCCTACACCAGTCATTGTTAGTATACAACTAGTACCTAAATGATCAAAAATATATTATATTATTTACCCCACCTAAGAATCAACCCACACTCTCTCAACAAACTTATATCCTAAGATCCTATAACCTGGTCTGCTCTGATACCACTCTGTCATGCCCCGACTCCAACACCGGAATCGGCTACATGACCGGTCGCATAACCCTAGGTTTGCCCTAGAAATCATGCCAGGCCTAGGTACATAATATGTACTTCATTCAAAAATCACTTTAGATAATCTAATAATATGTAAACAAATACATAAAACTAAATAAATATTTCATTCCAAATCAAAACTACAAAATGGTCCACTGATCTACACTAAGAACCAGCAATCGAATTAACTAACTAACTAAACAAAACTAAATATCGATGTCTCGTCTCATGCCCAGCTCGATTCTTGCTATGCATCTGGAGTCTTTGAAAAAAAATAAGAGATAGGGAGTGAGCTCTACAGTCCAGTAAGATTTCCATATGATCACACCAGTAATAATATAGTTATGAAAATAACAAAAACATACTAGTATATCACATCATGTAGTCAAACAATGCAAACATCATGTATGACAAAATCTTGATAACGTTATCTTTTTCTTTTAGAGTTTCCATTAGTTAACCTTTATCTTTAGGATTCTAGACTAGTCACGGTCATGTCTCAGTCCATGACTGGCAACCTTATAAATGACCATGCATACCGTGGTCAGGCTAGCTCATATACAAAGCCTGTGGCTCAGGCTGTCCCACGTACTATCCACCTGTGGCTGGCTATTCCACGTATAAAATCCGTGGCTCAAGCTGTCCCACGTACTATCTGTCCATAACCGGCTATTCCATGTACAAAGCCCGTGGCTCAGACTGTGTAACCATGGTACCACCGTGGCATGGCCAGTCCAAATATCGTATTTACTTTATTAACACTTCATCAATATAGTCAAAACATGTCTTTTTTCGATTTTTCATTAACCGGCATCATGGTCCAACCCATTCAATAACCGGTATCATGGTCCAACCCATCTAAAGGTCACTTTTCTTTAAACATGATATATAAAATACAGACAATAATAATAACAAACACATTACCTATCACGAGAAATTAACTATGCCATGCGAAATAATACCATGAAGTATATATATGCTCGGATCAAGTCAGGTCACGTAAAATATATATATAAATGGGTGATCAATCCAGAATTCCTTATCTTTTAGAAGCTACTCTCAGTATCCGATATTAGTCTGTATCCGGAGCTCGCTCAATACTTTCCTGCTTAGAATGTTGATCTCCTACAATAATAAATAATTTATTTAAAATTCTTCTACGATTCACCTAAAAAATCCTATCTGCATGCATTTCGAGAAAGAAGACTTTTTAATTCTCTCTCCTCATCTTCTCTCCTCTCTCTCTCCTCATCTTTTTTTTTTTTTTTTGGGAACCGTACAGAACCTCCCCTTTTCTTTTTTTTTTCTCGTCCTCTCTTTCTTCTCTTCTTTTCTCTTCTCCCCAACCGTACAGAACCGACCTTCCCCCGCCTGCCGACGGCCAAGGGAGGTGGTCTCCGAGAAGGGAAACTTGATGGATGGAGGTGGAGCCACCGACGGTGAGCGACCCCCAAAACCAAATTGAATAACAACCCAAATAAATCCAATTTAAATCATCTAACAATAAAAAAAATACTCACCGGCCTCGACAGACTGTCAGATGCTCGCCGGAGAGGAAGGGGACACGGGAATAGAAGCTCGATGGGGGCTCGATTCAACGGAGATAAGAGGAATTTAAAGAAACTCCCGACGGTTTCCTCGTCGTTTGGAAGACAAACACCTCACGATCGAGTCTCAATTCCTCCCAACCTCAGTCACCGACCACCTCCCTCTCCCCTCACGACTCTTCCTTCGCGACATCCGGTAAGAACTTCGGCAGGATAAGGGAGATCCAATCCTCCCCTGTTCCGGTCTCAGACTTCTCTCTTCGATAATTTTTTTTTCACCGGTTTGGGTTGAAGTCGACTGGGCCTGTCGACTTCAGCCCAAACCCATATATTACATCGAGGGAGCTAATCTTGGCCAAGAGCTCGAAAGGCGGGAGCATGACCTCGGTCGAGGGCTCGACTTCGGGGGAGCTGACCTCGACCAGGGGCTCGAAAGGCGGGAGCACGATCTCGGGGGAGCTAACCTCGGCCAGGGGCTCGAAAGGCTGGAGTACAATCTCGGCCGAGGGCTCGACCTCGGGGGAGCTGACCTCGGCCAAGGGTTCGAAAGGCGGGAGCACGATCTCGACCTCGAGCTCGACCTCAGAGATTCTAATCTCGGCTAGGAGCTCGGACTTGGTGCTTCGTTTGGTTACTGAATTCAAGTAGCACCTTTTGTTATCATGACAACCAATTATGGCAGCCAATTAGATTGGATAGAGTTCTACATCATGGACCATGCTATATCAGATTTTGACCTAAATTATTAGGAAATCCCTCAAAGAAGAGGGCAATTTATAGTCGTGCCACCTCGAATCCTTGGACAAGTAGCAGTGGAAGAGATGCTATTAAGAAGGTGATTGGCATTTAGTATTTCACTTATCCGTACTTTAGGCAGCAACCTTTTGGATAATTCCCGCAAGCTTTTATAATGCTTTGAACTCCGACACCACAAGTTTCCTAGGACCGACGAGTGTGAAAATTTGACCTGGCGTGGGCGCCAGGCCTGATCGTTTCATTCAGCAAAAGAAAGCATGATCGGGTCATGACCAAGCCAACCTCCTTTCAATCCTTTGCATGATGAATTTGGACATTAATTAATTAGCGTTTATTGGATTAACCCCTTACGGATAAGAATTTTTTTTATTTTTTTTTCCCTGTACACTTGTAAGAATTCTAGCACCAAGAATGCTCTTTGCTGGCTAACATATATTAGATGCTCTCAAAATCTTTAATGATCTACTAATTCAATGTTTGCTATGACGTCGTACAGCAAAATATCTGTTCAATTTAAATTTGATAATTTTTTTTTGCACAAAAAACAAATTAATAAAGAATTTATTTTTATTATTATTATTTTTCAGGTAATAGAACGGAGAATTTAAATTTTTTGCATTAATCTATCAAAAGTAAATTACAAATTTTTTGCATTCGTTGGGGCGCTGAAGCAGATGAGGATGGAGGAGACAGTATTTTTTCTTTTGACCGAGGGAAGTCCCACCACGCACCGACCCACCCACCCACCCACCACCATCAATACCAAGTCACTTTGCTGCCAAACAACAAAAGAACCATTCATTAGGATTAGAATCCCGTCATTAGCCATTAAAAAGATTAATTTCGCAATCAAACATGTGGCGCGGTTGGGGTTGATGCCAACAATGGATTGCATTGGCCAGCCAAGATCTTAGCTGCTCTGAAGGGTGACCAAAATCATGCACCCTGCTGGATAAACAAGACGAGGATCTTTCCCCCATCTTTATTTTTTGAACCCGAAATTTACTTTATTTAGTTGTTTAAGATGTCTATGAACCGGGGCGCATGCGCTCCAGAGGCCTCGTGGCCAGCCTCAATTGCTGCCAACGATTCCTAAATCTCGCCTGCCACTCGGATATACGTAATCAAATGCCCACTAGAGTAGACTTTATGGTCAAGCGTAGAGTATGGTGTTTTGTTTCTTCAACCTCTTTACGCTTATCTTTGGGATTCTGGCATGTCATCAGAGATTACTTATTCTTAAACTTGTCTTACTTTTTCTTAAACTAACATTATTATCTTATCATTATTGCATCCATTCTGCCACGACTAGCCAGGTTAATACAGGTGGAGGCCTTGCATCCTTTGTTTTACTTTTACTTTTTTTTTTTTTTTTGGGTTTTTTTTTTTAGAGTGAAAGAAGACATGCATGCCTGTCACGAGTCATGGCCAAATTTTGTGATTTAATTTTTATGATTCCGTATCCTAAATGGCGATGTAGGTCACGGAATAGCTCAACAAGAATTAATTTCCTGGTAGGTTAGTTTAGACATCGTCATCTAATTGGCGACTCATGTATCATCTTCCACGCAGCTCTTTCGAGAACAACAACAACGTATCCATTCTTTGGTAGAAAATCGAGACTTTCCTTTCGTAGTTAATCACCATCTACTAAAAAGAAAATATTAGATTGGGGGGGGGGAGGGGCCAGATCCAACGGACCGGTCCAATTAAATCTCGAAGCACATTATCATGAATAGGATGATGAATTCTCAAGTCTCGACCTTGTTTTTATCTTGAATAGTTTAAATCTAGGGGGGGTAATATGGCGAATGACTATTGGACCGGCCTGGGAGAGCTGGTCCATCTAATATTTTCTTACTATAATGCCATGCTCCTTAGGTTAAATCCATTAGCTTCCAAGTTGAAAGAAAGAGATTTCTGATGCACTGCATGCCTCTGTTTTCCTATTCCCAAAATCTCCATTATTTTGGTGGAAGGCATGGATGCTAGCCTTGCCATGGCCCTCGATGACAAGGTTCTTGTTGTATGGTCAAGGCATGACACTCATCTGAACCAACTGCTCCAAGTTAGCTACAATCGTGGAGAGTGAATTTTATTAAATATATGGAGATTGCAACACAGTCTTCTTCCATGATTATGGTGAATAATAATTACAAATGAATGTATGATCCACCATACAAGTTACAGATCGTATATGCCCCAAGCTACTCCAAAAATGGACCAACTTGACGTAGGAAGCTTCGATTGTAAGAATTTTTTTAATTTTGAACTAATATTAATTATTATTTATTTTAATTTATTAAAATAAATTAATTATATGATCCGTGTTGATAGATATGTGTATAATCCAATATTATGTGTGATTCTTGTATTTGAGCTTGGAGAGCCATATGTTGGTTGGTGTGGTTGAGACGGCACGGTGTAGATCTTATTCTAATTTGACTCGTGATAGGAGATCTTATTAGGATTTTTTATTTTATTGACTAGGTTCTCTCTTCACTTTCTCTATATATATGATGTGCAATTTATTTTCATGGCTTGTCCCATCAAATAGCCGCTTGTTGAGGGAAGAAGACTGGAGAGAAGGATTTTGCTTTTGGTATTCATGTGAGTATCGTGATCGAAGGTTTGTAATCAATAACGAATACAGGTATGCATCTTAAATCTAGATCTATTTATGGATTATATTTATACAAATTATTTAGACCTATTAGTTGTTCAGATCGGATCTCCAAAATTTTGTATTCCAATCTTCTGTATATAATCCATGGGATAATCAAAAAACTTCTACAATTAATATCAGAGCAAGTGTTTTGTAGAAATTGGAATCATAAAAAAAAATAAAGAAAAAGGGAGGGACGGAATCACTGTATTTTCTTTTATCCATCTTTGGATTATTGGCCTGGAAAAGCCCATTGGCCATTCGATGAGTAGTGACACTGATGATCGGCCCTTTCCCAGCCATGATTTTGATCACAAAAAATATAATAATAAATAAAATAAATTAGGCATGGCCTTTCAGCCCTAACCACCATCCCTCAATTGACGATGAATCTCTATCGAGCATGGTCGATGGTGGTGATGAAGATCTGCCAGCGACTGGTGGCATGGAGAAGGTTATCATGACAAGAGACCGATAGTGGAAGGCATCATGGCTACATGTAAAGACCGATAGTCAGATATTTTAGGCTCGAGAGACCGGCGGTGGTCCTTGTTCTATCCATCGGTGCCATCCTGATCACCTCAATGTTTGCCTGCACATGGCAGTAGTCGAAACTTTGGTTGGCATAGGTGGTCGGTGATGAGTTTGGCCTAAGAACACAAAAAAATGAATCCCACCCTCATGTGGACTTTGGCTACTGGCGACATCGTGCGAGGCACGATTGACAGTCATCAGCCCTTTCCTGGTGGTCGTCCAGCTTAAGAAGCGACAGCAGGGTGGTTTTAGGAAGAGGGGCGACGAGCGCTCCTCTATTTCATCGTGGGGAGGAAGAAAACCTTAATACTTTTTGGGTTTTGAGTTTCAGTCCAAAATCCATAATCCAAAATCCCTTGTGTAACTTATAACAGGCCATTTTGCATTTAAGTCCCTGGAATCTCAAATATTATAAATCAGTCCTTTAAAATTTTATAGTTTAATTCCTTTCAAATTTATATTTAGATATTAGTCTAAATATATATATATATATTGGTATGTGTTAGATCTTTTTATATTTTTTTATCTTGTATAATTTATTGAAATGCAATATTAAATTATAAAATGATCAGTGGGGTGCATGTTATTAAGGATCCTTATCATAACTGATCTTTTGGGACATACATATAGTTAAAAAATATCATTTTTGTTTTACTTAGAAATTTATTTCCTGTATGAATAATTTTATAGGTTGACATAAATATTTATCATAAAGTAGTTTGTTTATGCCAGTCCATTAAATTTTGTATCATGTAAGGTATATTTTTTGATTATGATATACAATTGCTTGTCCAAAAAGGGTTGTTATATGTTTAAACTAAGAAACCATTGCATAAAGCATTATGTTGCTTTGGTACTCTAACTTTTAGGGATCTGTTTATCCAAAGAGATAGGTTCATGAATGCTAGAATATTTTGGTTAGCTTGTAGCTTCACATGAAAAGCACTTATACATATTGCATATTCTGTCCAAAAAGAAATATGTGATATTGTATTTGGACTCTTATTTATTGTTGTGATATTATATTATTCATGTTATATCATTAATTAATATTTTACATTCCTATTATTTTTAATTATACAGTCACTTTCGGTGTGAACAGTAATAATGTTATTGTTGAGGTACTTACTGGGTCAAATTATAAGAAGTGGAAACAAGATATGGAATTTACTCTTGGAATTACTGATATTGATCTTGCATTGCATAAAAATAGACCCGGTAATTTAAACGATCAGAGCATTCTTGAATAAAAGGATCATTTTGATAAATGGAAAAAGTCAAATAAACTTAATTTGAATGCAATTAAAAGGCCTATTTCTAAGTATTTTATGAATGGTCTACTTGAGTCCAACAATGCAAAAGAGCTTTTTAAAGCCATAGGACAGAGATATCTTGTATCAAATAATGCTGAGTTTGGATGCCTAATGAAAGAATTGACGACCATGAGATTTGATAATATTGGAGATGTCAGATAATATATTTTAAAAATGGTTCATCTCCAATCTAAGTTTAAGAGCCTGAAAATTGATCTACATAATTCTTTTCTTGTGCCTCATACTTTGAATTCCTTACGTGTTGAATTCTCCTAGATCAAAATTGCTCGTAATGCTCAGGATAAAAAATAGAGTATCAATGACTTGATTACCAAGTATGTTGCTGAGAAAAAAAAGTTAAGAAAGAAAAGAGTGAGCACCTTGCTTTCCTTTCAACCTCAATCTCATTTTGGCAACGATTTTGTGAATAAGAAATAGGATAAACCTACTGCTCCTAAATAGTCTCGGATTTTAGAAGGAATGGAAGCAACTACGATCAGAATCATTTTATAGGAGGTTCTAAAGCTATCTTTAAAAAAAAAGATTAAGTACTTTTATTATAAGAAGAAAAGACATACAAGGAGTCAGTACTATAAGTTCAAGTCTTGATTAGGAAAAAAAGAGAAGCACAAAGATAAGTCCATAGCTCTTGTTTGTTGTGAGTCCAATATTGTTAATATCCCTATTAAATTTTGGTAGATCGATATTAGTGCTTCAACTCATATTATCATTTTTTTACAGAAGTTGATAAATAAGTAGCAACCAAGTCTGAATGAGAGCAAGTTGAAAGTAGGAAATGATCTACAAGTTGAAGTAGAATATATAGGAGTTGTCAAATTATCTTTAATATTTGGTTTTGAGATTTTCTTGGAAAATACATTCTATGTACCTTCTTTTAGAAGGAATTTAATTTTTATTTTTTTAGATAGGCTTAGATTTGGTTTTGTTTTAAGTAATTAAAGAGTTAACTTGATGTTTAATTCTAAAATTATTTGTTATGATATTTTGAATGATGGATTATATAAATTATATTTGGCTTGTAATAATCCTAATGCATCTTTAAATGTTGAGAATGTTGTTGCTAAATGTTCTAGAATTAAAGATAAATCTTTTATATTGTGGTATAAGTATCCAGGGTATATATTAAAAAAAATTAATAGATTGATTAATGATGACATCCTACTTGTCTTGGATTTTGGATACATGGAGACTTGTATTGATTGTAACAAAGGTAAATTAAGCAAGATTAAAAAGAAATGGGTAACTATAAATTCAAGTCTTTTGGAGATCATTCACACTGATATTAGTAGATCTCAATCTTATATAATTTATGATAATAAATATTTTTATCATATTTATTGATAATTTTTTTGATAGGTTATCTTTATTTAATTAAAGAAAAATTAGTACTCTTAAAAAATTCAAAATCTTTAAATTAAAGTTGAGAAATAATTGGAAAATGTCATCAAAATTATGAGATCTGATCGTTGGGATGAGTATTATACAAACATGATATGGCAGGGCAACATATGGATATGTTTACCAAGTAATTATAGGATTATGAAATTGTTGCCCAATATACCATGCTTGAAAATCATGAGTAGAATGGTGTGGTCGAAAGCGTAATATACCCTTAAGGATATGATGAACATGATGAGTAGGTCTAACTTACCAGAATATTTATAAAGTGAAGCTCTCAAAACTACCTTGTATATTCTTAATAAAGTTCCCAGCAAATTTGTACCTAAAATACCTTTTAAACTTTGGACTGGAAGAAAACCTAGCTTAAATCATTTTTGGAGGGGTTGTCTTACAGAAGTAAGAATACATAATCCTACTGAAAAAATGGATAACTCTAAAATCAGTCGTTGCTATTTCATTGGATATCCAGAACATTCTAAAGGATAAGTTCTATAGTCCAGAAAGAGATAACATAATTATTGAGTCTCTCGCTTCCAAATTTTAAGAATTTGATATGGGTAATGAAGAATCTTTCCAAGTTACTGATATTGATAATGGCCAAGCTAAGATTGTCTTTTTTCCTATGTTTATACATCATGAAAATATAATTCCTGCTCTTATTGATAAAATAGATATTTAGGTCCTTCATCCTCCTACTCCTATTGAGATTCATCAATCTATCGAACAAGTACCATTAAGAAGATCTACTAGACAAAGAAGATCCATAATTTCTAATGATTTCCATATCTATCTCAGAGAAAATGATTATGATATTGGACATATGATTGATCCAGTAACTTACTTTGATACTGTTACCTCTCCCTAGTCTGGTTTATGGATAGGTGCTATAAAGAAGGAGATGCAGTCTATAACTAATAATGATGTGTGGGAGCTTATTGAGTCTCCTAAGAATTGTAAACCTATAGGATGCAAATGAGCGTGCAAGACTAAAAGAGACTCTAAGAAAAAGATTGAGCATTTCAAGGAAAGGTTGGTAGCTAAAGGTTTTACTCAAAAAGGAGTAGACGTTACTGAAACTTTCTCTCTAGTATCTTTAAAGGATTCTTTCATAATTATTATGTCTTTAATAACTCATTATGATATGGAGCTATATCAGATAGATATTAGAACTACTTTTTAAAATGGTTATATCAGTGAAGAAGTATATATGTATGAAATAGCCTGAGAATTTTGAAGAAAGTGATAAAAAAACATTTGGTTTGCAAGTTGAAGAGGTCCATCTATAGTTTGAAACAAGCATCATGGCAGTGGTATTTGAAATTTGATGAGGTTGTAACCTCTCATAATTTTGAGAAAAATAAAGTTGATTAGTGTATTTATCTCAAAATCAGTGGAAGCAAGTTTATCTTTCTTATTTTATATATTGATGATATTTTACTTGCCAGCAGAGATTTTGGTTTACTTTATGAAACCAATCAAATATTATCTAAGAATTTTTATATGAAAGATCTTGATGAGGCATCTTTTATTTTGGATATTGAAATTCATAGACCACATCATCTATTAGGTTTGTCATAAAGGGTATATATCAACAGAATCATCGAAAGGTTTAATATATAGAATTACAGACCATGTGATTTACTTGTTGTCAAAGGTGACAAGTTCGATAAAGATCAATATCCAAATAATGAGTTTGAGAAAGATCAGATGAAAAATATACCTTATAAAAAATGTACCTTATGTAAGTGCTTTGGATCACTTTTGAATATTATTTTCTTGCTACACTACCATACCAAAATTCACGTCGATAGTATTTGTGATATCCAAATAAAGGATGAAATTACTTTCATAATTTGCATGATTGATACTGTTGGACTGAGTATTTGTAGGTGCTATCTATGGATCATATATTTTCATGACCATGTATTGTATTCAATCCAAGAGTCATTTTAAAAATAAAATATTTTTAAAATTATAATTAATATTATCCAAATGAGAGAATGTAAGAGTTTTTCTAATTTTGGGCTAACATTAATTATTATTTATTTTGATTTATTAAAATTGATTGATTATATGAGCTGTATTAATATACATGTATATAGCCCAATGTACATGTTCCTTGTATTTGGGCTTGGAACAGCTTATGTTAGTTGGTATGGTTGAGATGATATTGTATAGGCCTTAGCCTAACTTGATCCGTGATGGAAAGGCCAGTTAGAATTTTTTTATTCTATTAACTAGGTCCCCTTCCCACTTTCTCTCTCCTTATATATATATATATATGAGGTGAGATTTATTTTTACAGTTTATCCCATCGATTAGCCACCTATTGAGAAAAGAAAACTGGAGAGAAGGACTTCGCTTTTGGTATTCCATTGTGATTGACGGTTTGTAACCAATGATGAATATAGATATGCATATTAAATCTAAATTTAGTTGTGGATCATGATTATACGAATTATTTAAATCTATTAGTTGTTCAAATTTGATCTTAAAAATTTTGTATTTCAACCTTCTACATATAATGCATGAGATGATAAAAAAAACTCCTATATCGCTTTCCTGATAAACAAAGTTCTTCGGATTTGGATTTGAATTCAAATTTCCAATGCTCCCTCTTAACTGGAGTCTTGGAAACAAATGACGTGGAAAGTACTCATCAACCAAAAAGTTGCCAAGTTGGTCCATCAAGTGCATCATCATACGTGCAGTGTTTAGTAGTAACGTGTAGTTGCTTATTTAAGATCTGTACCGATCAATTCAATATCTTGGGCAGTAAATCAGGTGGGGGCCGGTCTAAGTTGGGCTGGATCTAGAGATTTCAACTTGCAATGTTGTTGGCCTTTCTTGGCAAAGGTTAGTAGCAGCCAGGATCGCCTAAAGGTCATCTAATCGGTTCAGTCCACCGGTCTATTAGCTATACGATAAAATTGAGAAGATGATCGACTATGGCCCCTCTCGTAAGCTCAACCCGACTTCCTTTGCCTTCTTCTCCACCTCTATCTCGATCTGTTTCAACATTGGAGACGATCGAGAAAATAATCTTTATCGACACCATGGCAGAAGCTCTATCTACTCTTTCACAAGTGGGCTCGAGCTTAACCAATTTGCCTTCTTCTCCCCTCGGACTTGCATCGTGGGCTCTGCTACGATAGCCCATGTTGGTAACCAGCTAAAACTTTCTGGACAGCATGACGGCAGCTCGATCTACACTTTCACGAGTGGGATTTCTTCTTCAGCCCAACTAACTATAGGCTTCGCACATGCAATTATAACCTCGGACCTTGTATCATGGGATCTTCTAAGATGGGCCGCCATTCCTCCACACGGGAACCATGCAGCCTGAACATGACCATAAGATCCTCTCCAATCGGTCATTACCCTTTTGTCTTTTAAGAAAGGTAATGGCCATGCAGATCGAGTCATTCCGTTAATATCATGGAATAACAAATATTAAAGTAATAAGCATCATGACGGAGAGTCTTAAAACATGGGTAGTTGCCTTTCTATTAAGGGATGGTCACTTACTTGCATGAAATCGTTGTAATGCTTGACAAATGAAATGCTCCCCAAAAAAAAGAAATCTTTGTCAACCAGTCAACAGATTTTGGTTTAGGGGCAGGTGATTGGAAGCATCCATGGTTGGATAACCCAAGCAATCGAGCAAGAAATCTTCCTGCATGTGTATAAACATAGTAATAAATGAAGGTAGAAGCCATTGCGTTACGTAACTGCTATAATTCAAATCACTTGACAGAAACCATGTTCTTGGTCAGTCTTTTCATACTAGGAGTCAACAATGTGATGCTCTAACTTGGTTGCGCATTTGATTTGAGGATCGGAGTCGTATCTTTCGTGCGAAAAAAGATTCACCTTCATCCAGCCAAAAAAAAAAAAAAAAATCTGCCATTCATTATTAGCCTGCATAAATTCCGAAGCTGTCCGTGGAATTCTTTTTTTTTTTTTTTTTTTTATTATTATTTTTATAATGAGTGATCGGTGGATAATTTTTCGATAGTGGATCTGGATGATCAAAGGTGAACCCTTCACCCCACGGACGAGATACACCCTGACCTTTAATTCAAATAGACCTAATTTTCTATGTTGCTATTGGCATAAGATTGGAGTAATTCTGGCCTGGTTGCAATACCACACGATTTCTTGCGGTACTTCAAAAGACATTTTTATCCATTCACCGTTGAATTTTTCCTGACCTTCCGATTCAATATGGATGGCAGTGATTTATCGATCAGCAATTAATGTACGTGACTGATGTGCTAAGTAAATGGAATCGCATGGGTGGTTTGAAATTGCAACGGATGACAGGTTAGGTAAATAATTTAAAAGTTTAGGATTTTCCGGAACCAGCTTCTCCCCCTTAGCCGGAGAACTATTACTCCCCTTCTTCTCCAGTCTCCCTGTTGATAGGCCGCTGGCTGCTTCCCACTCTACCATGGCATCAAGAGCACGAATAGTTTTGCACCAATCCACCGCTCTCGATTAAATCGCGTAGAGCTGCTCCATGATCCAGTCTTATCGTGCTTGGATGAAGAGCAAGATGAGGCCGATCGGTGTGGAAGTGAATGGAGAGGGGAAAAGGACAAAAAAAAAAAAAAAAAAAAAGGGTACGGAGGTGTATAGAGATTGAGGGACAAATGAATACGGCAGTGGTGGCGGATGGAGAATGGATGGCGACCAGTGAATAGGATTTCAGCCAATAAGAGGAGGGTAATGGAAAAAAGTTTTTTTTTTTTTTCTTTTTTTTTTTTTTTGGAGGTAAAAGAGTCAGGGAGGCATAAATCTCGCTTACATCGACTGTCATGGATTCCAGAAGAATTCTAAATTTAACACCATACAGGCATGTAATAATTTTTATTTTTATTTTTTAAAATATTTAAAAATAGATGAGGCTGAGATGGTTTTAGATGTAGTTTGCAAGCCTCAGCTACCGAGTCGCAACGTAAATTATTGAAATAATATTGTATTTTAGAGAAATTAGTAAAAGAAGGAAAGTTGGTAATCCATTTTTTACCCTCTTTATTTTTAAATACCCTCCTTATTGGATGGTCAAGATGTCACCCACCTTTTTATAAAATAATATAAAAGAGTGCCATAGCAAAATCTTTATATATATATATATTTTTATATAAGAGAAATCAATGAACATGTAATTTTCTTTCAAAAAATTAGAAAAAAATGAAAATATAAAGAGTATCAAGAAACTAACGAAGATAGGATACCGAATATAGCAAATCTCATCGGACTGTGATGTTATTAGATTTTTTTGGATGTCACGGGTGGGAGAACTAGCCTTGAATATCACAAATCATTACTTAAAAATCACAGAGAATTCAAGAAAACTTAACCATTGCAGCAAATATGTGTTTTTAGATATTCTAGAAGAAAAGTTTTTATATTGGATTTTAAAGCCGATAGAGCAACAATAAGCATCCATTAAAGAACAAATACATTTAAGTAATCTTTCATGACAGATGATCTATGGTTTATGGATATTCTCCAAAACTCTTTCATTTATCAACAACTTTTAAATAAGCATGCATGATCAAACTTCATAGCAAAAAAAAGAAAAAAGTGCTGCTAAAATTTAGCTTTCCTAATTTCTCATAAATTAAAATACCGTTCGCTGCACAAAATTCGACCACACATCCAATGTCCCTTTTTGTCTATGCAGGATTGTTTCTTTTAATTGTAGCTTTAGGCCAGAACTCTTATTATTAGTGAAAAGCAAGATAACAGTGACAATTTCCACTACTTGTATCCGAACGGGGAATTTGATGCGGTGAGAACAAGCATTTGATCGATTTGGAAATTAATTAAAATTGGGCAAGTATAAGGTCATCTCCAACATTTCTGCACACCATAGAATATTGAACACGCCAAGTATCACATTCCACTGACATTTTTAAATTTTTTTTCTTTTGTTACCTAACTTTGTCACCGATGATTATTCCCTTAGAAATATTTCTGTTTGAGAAGAAAAGTATATATATATGAGCCATTTTTTAATAATATGCACAAAAAAGTGGCCCGAAAATTACAGCTCTTTAATCCAGTCAGTCATGTTATATATCTTGCAACTCTGGGAAACATATATCAATCTATAAACATGAGTGTCTGGAATTCCCGTAAACAAAAGCTAGTTTGGTCCCAATCTAGAAAAGGGCCAAAAAAAAAAAAAAAAAACGGGGGGAGAGAGAGAGAGAGAGAGAGAAATAATAATAATAATAATAGTAATAATAATAATAATAATAATAATGGTACATCAATGCAAACCGTCCGCCATGGTAATATTATCTACAAACTCAATTCCAAAACTATCTTCCGGCACTCGTTATCATTCTCCGACGGTGGCAAGTTCAAATCCAAAGACGCCACCCTCCGAACCTCGGCCTGGTCCTCCATGAGGCCATGCCCGGCCCCTCGGTCCACCGGCCGGTGCCGACGCATGTGGCCTCCCAAGGCCTGCCCGATGGCAAATTCGAGGCCGCATATGGAGCACTCATGGACCCTTGGCTTCGCGAGCCCGCCCTGCAGCTGGCCGTCGGCCGCGAGCCTCGGTTTCTTGTGACTCGCCCTGTGGCCGCCAAGCGCTTGAAACGAAGGGAACTTCCGGTTGCACGTCTTGCACTCGAAAACCCGGCCGGGTGAAGCCCCGGCGGCCAGGTGGTCGGCTCCCTCGACGCCGCCTCTCGAGAGCAGCATCAGTAAGTTGGCCATGTTGCTGATGCTTTCTACTTCGCCTTCCGCGCCTCCAACAAATCCAAGTCTCTCCATGTCTAAAGAAGAACTAAAAGAATGGGTGATGATCCGAGAAGGATTAAGACTGTCAATATTTATGGTATGGGCTTGTTTAATTTGTACCGATGGAAGGTGCGAAGCAATCCGCTTAATTCGCTTCTTATGTGGCATTGTAATGGTTGACACGTAATCTACAGCTCGTGGTGACGAGAGCGCAAACGAAGAGTACCGCGAGTTATCGATGGTTTGAGTGGTTTTAATTTTAGAAGTAGGAGTCTTTCTTCTTCTAGAACCGGCACCGGATAACTTTTTCTTTGGTTACCAGCTTTTCTTAGCTAAGAGGTTTGAAACGGGTGGTTGGAGCAAGTCAGCAGATGGCGTGTTCTAGACTAGAACTTCTAGTTGCTGCTGGCGGTTGAAAGTTGAAACGTGTCCGGTGCCTTGTTACTGTTAGTTGTGCCCAGGGCCGAACAGTACGTACGTGGGAGTAGCTAATTATGCCGTGCTGGGTTTCTTGCGAATTATTTTTTAAAATAATATTTTTTTTAAAAAAAATATGAAAATAAGTGATGCAAAATTTATTTACCAAACTAGATGGAGGGGGGCTGACGTGAATGAATTCGTTTGTCGAAAAGACGAAATCAGTTATAATTAATCATTATCAATACATTAATTTATAATATATACTTTTTTATTTAATTAATCATTATCAATATAATTACAATTATATCATAATACTAAATATTAAAATCTTAATAATTAGAATAATGATATTATAAATAAAATATAAATACATTAATTTATAATATATACTTTTATTTAATTAATCATTATCGATACAATTACAATTATATCATAGTACTAAATATTAAAATTTTAATAATTAGAATAATTATATTACAATTATAATATCAATATATTAATTTATGATATATATTTTTAATTTAATTAATTATTATCAATACAATTATAATTATACAATTATCAATTACATATTATATAAATATAAACAAAAATATATAATTACAATTATATTATAACAAAAACAGCATAAATCAAACAAAATTATCTACTAATTATTCTAAATTTTATACCAAAATTATCCTACTAATTATTCTAAATTTCATACCAAACAAACAACATAATAATATTATTCAAAAAAATTATAATAACAAAAGAAATATAGTAATTACCTAGAAGAAAGTATATTTCCAAATATTCTTGGACTTCTTTCGAACCGGATTTCTTCGAACAGATCTAGCAACAAATAAACAAAAATTTTTAAATAATAAATCATAGAGACCGTTGAAGAACCAAAAAAATTAAATCGGACCGGATCAAAATAAAACCAAACCTTTTAAAAAGGGATGGGGCTGGACCGGATATAAACAAATATATTTAAAATGGACCCGGAGACAACGAAGAAGATGGGACCGGGAGAGGGGGATGGGGCCGGGGGGAGGGATGGGATTGGTGGAGGAGAGGGATGGCGGAAGAACAGCGAAGAACAGAAGAAGAAGGCCCGGAGGGGCATTCTGCCTGAATTCGTCTTTCGAAAAGACGAATTCTCGGTCGAATTCGTCTTTTCGAAAGACGAATTCAGAAATCCTAGTCCACGTGGCGAGCTCGCAAAGCGGTGGCCGGCTTCCGAGTGGGTAATGTATGGGGCTTGAATTCGGCTTTTGAAAAGACGAATTCAAGCATTTTTGTCCGGCCATCCGATGTGTCAAATTTTTTTTCCCGAATTATTCCGATTTCTGTCACGTGCCACCTAAATCCGTAAATATATTACGGATCACTTATTTTGGTAATTAATTTTTTTTTTATATTATGTTAACAAAAAATTCGGTTTCTTGCTCCCTGGCAATTAGTGCGAGTAGAATAGTTTAAAATTTTATTAATCCAAATCTGATCTATTTATTAAATTAATCAAAAAAAAAATCTAAACTTAAACCATTTTATTAAATAGAAAATCTAACCTAACCAAAGATGAGGAATTAATATAATAACTTAAATAGATTAAATATATAGCTAAGCCTTGCCATCCTTATCCTCCTTCCTTGATTCATGCTATTTGCTTGCGTACGTACGTTGATGGTCACCAAGCATGCTAATTCACAAATTGCCCGGTTATGGTGGAATATATACTATACTCGATCGTTTACAAGTAAATCACAATTTGGCTTGCATAGCTGTGAGGTGTTTTTGATGAGCAGGACGATGGTGATGAAGAATTGTCACGCAAAAGTTGTTGCTTATGGGCCTGGTCGTAGACACCTTTTTAAAGTGGTAAAAATGGGCCGGGTTACTTTCGAGATTTTATATCTCTATGGGATAGTACGATTGGTTAAGACTTGGCTTCTCCCTTGCCTGGTTACGAGTTCGAGGAATGATCCCGTGGATGTCTCGATTAAAATTTTGAAATTTTTGCATGCACGTGACTGGAGGGTGGACCGGTTAAAACTCCAACGTCATAGAAACTCCGACGTCATAGGAGGTAGGCTGACGCACACATCGATTCGGGTAAGTCCCGGAGGATAAAAAAGGTACGCGAAAAATTGTGGCATACATCGAACAAAGACCTAGCAGGTTGGGGATCAGAATGGAACGCTATACCGGGATAAAACCTCCCCTACCTTTTTTTTCTATCAAAAAAAGAAAAAAAAAGAAAAAAAGATTTTATATTATTCTAACTAGCTTTTTCCTGATGATGGCTGCTATAAAATGTGAACTGCTGCTAGATCGCACATAAAATATAACAGGTCAATCGTAGCCACCGATAATGTGGGCGTATTCACATATGCATGCAATTCATCCATCATCTTCAAATAGAGCTTCACATAAGCAATACTTAAATTAGTAAGTCCATGGTAGTTCAAATAAGTAATACTTAAATAATTAGTAAGTCCATGGCAGTTCCGAACCTTCCTTCACATGATCAATACCCTTCATGCTTCCTACCTACCTCAAACCATCCAAAGTCAACCCAAAATCACAGACCGCGTTGGCTTATAGCACAGGCATGAAACCGAGCATGATGAAATAATCCAATAACAATCAACAAACTGTTTTTTTTTTTTTTTTAATAAATCCTTGATCGAAGCCACCATTTTAAGTGAGCCCACCTTTTCCACCAATCGATCAACAATGACATCAATCAAATCTTGACTTGTCAATAAGCAAAGTCATAGTTGGCAATGGTTGTCAAGGGCCTCTTTGGATGCATCGCCATAACATATTATATATTTTAATAGAAGGGGAGAAGTGACTCACTTCCCTCTTCATTGCCTTTTTTTTTTTTAAAAAAAAAAAATAAATAATAAAAAAACCCAAAGTCATATATCTGGACATGCTTTTTTTTTCTAAATAATATATATTTGTGTTCCGGTCAATTCATTTTTATGTTAGAAAAAAACTTTTTTTTTTTTTTTTGGTTTAGAAACCGTGTTATGGTTGGACACAGACCGGTACCAGTGCTAGTCAAATGATAATCCAATAATTTCATTTACTTCCGCTATACGTTTATCCAGACAAATAATTCTCCTGGAATCATGATAGCATGCATGCATGCAAATCTTGCCTCCTCCTCCTCCTTCTCTATCTTCTTCATCTTTTTTTTTTTTTTTTTAACCAGATAGGTATATTAAAAAATTATCCTGAAACGGGTACAATCAAAATTATCCACTAATAAAACATCTCTAAATTATACAGACATATCATAAAAAAAAGAGCAGATAAAATATTCTGAATGATGCACCATGAAGAAAGCCATCCAATCCGCAGCCGAGTTGCTTCTCGATAAACATGACGGACAATAAGTCCAGGACAGTCCCGAAGCAACAAAGCAATATCCCGTAGGAAAGGCAGGGTAGGAATTCCTTTGAGAGCACTTTGAATCCATCCAGGATATGACCGTCGAGGAGTCGCCTTCTATAATAAGACGATCCAAGTGTAAAGTCATCCTGGCATATCTGATACCCGCCCACGCTCCATAAAACTTCTCTGATGGGACAGTCTGCTCCAGGAGATAGCTACCTCTCGTGACAAGAAAGCCGATTCTCGAGACTCGAATGACAAATCCAGCCTCAGCATTGGGTCTCGTGACACTTTCATCAAAGTTAATCGTAGCATAAATCGAAGGTAGGGGCTCCCAGAAGACAAGAACTCGGCAAGGCATTCGAAGATGAGAATCGAAATTCCAGGTCTTCGACGAATCTACCACCATATCCTGATATTTCACATCCTGGATTCTAGCCCTCTCCATAATAAATTTGATAGAACAAGTATCGGACCCGAAGCCAAATTGGCTTGTCCCCTTCTTTCAAAACTTTTTTTGGAGTCCAACATCTTGAATATTTTCAATTTTTTTCGTATCTCCCCTCCACAAAAAACAAGTTATTCTATTAAAAATATACATCCTTTCATGAGAGAGTATATGTATAAACTAAAATTAGGAGGACATTTATCAAATTAATGGAAAGCAATCTCAAATTATGGGTCACAACCATCAATCAATCTTTATTACTGAATAAATCACACGTGTTGCACGTGCCAAGATCTACTTATTTACATTTAGATTACTGGGTATGATAATATATATCTTAATGTCGAAATCATGACTGTGGGGTAGTGATGGGCTCCGAGGCTGCTTCTTGCTCCAATGCTTTCAATCCACTGGTTTTAATTTAACATGAGCTTCACGGGTGTTCTAGCTCCTCCTCTGAAATAAGCCCCGAAAATATTTAGTTTTTTTTTTTGATAAATTAGATAAATTAAACCAAACAAATATAAACATATATGTAAAACCCGGTAAATAAAATATGTTAAAAAGAGTCTGGAAGAAATAACGTAGAGTTTTATAAAGTTGAACATGTATAATTGGCTAAGACACCATCCAATCAGATATACTATTAGCTTTTCCATAAATATAAATAATCTTGGCATTTAAAAAAAAAAAAATAAAGAAGAAGAAGAAGAAGAAAGCCTCCATTCTCAACTATCCTTCGGCCATCAAGTCTTTTAGGAGAGGATAAAGAGAATAAGTTCTTCCTTTTTATCAGTTGCATGGAGATTGCTCGTAAGCTTGGCAAAATTTGTAAACCTTTGGTTTACTCTTCATTAAGGCTTTAACAACAGAGAGAATCCGTTTCTTTTATTTTTTATTCCACATTGATTACACTTTTTATTATTTCAAAAGGAACAGGACATCTTTCTAGAAAAGATATAACATTCCTGTTGATGCTGAATCTCCATCGACCGGATGGAGTGATCCTTCCGTCGCTGGGCTGTCACGAACCAGAACCTGCAACATAGACAGATCCCTGGCCGAAGGTTTTCCGGCGGGGACACTCCGATGCTAAAGTCAGAAGAGATCCAAGCAACAGCAGAATGAAAAGCTTATTGAAGCAAGGATGGGGAAGAAAGGAATCGAAAATGATATGTAAGCCCCGAGTCCGGATCCCTAGAGCGTCCCCTCTTACCAGTATTTATATATAGGCTCCAACGTAACTACTTACGGTTACAGAGGTTGTCAAGCGCAACCATTTTTTAACTGCAAGTAGTGGCTGTTGGAAAATCCGTTATACCCGGGATTTGTTTAATCTGAGGTTTCGGACCACGTGGATGGTTGCAACAACCTAAACAGATTTCAACCATTTATCCAAGAACCCCACGTGTTCCAGAATCCTCCTCTTTAAGCATAGATCCGAAGTGATCTTTACATTCTCTTTAGAAGTACTCCTGAAGGGAATGTCAGCTTTATACTTCGGATATTTGCCCGAGAGAACAAGTCTTCGGATCAAGACAGTTGCACGGAGCCGAAGACATTCAACATCGTCTTCGGACTGAGATAAAGATACGAAGCCGATGACCCGGTGTATAATCTCCTTTAGACAATAGGCCGAAGATAATAAGTACGATCTCCGGACAAAAATAATAATAATATGAATCCGAAGATAGAGAAAACATCATGGATCATAAATACGAAACCGTATACTTTAGGCATAGTCTTAGGATTAATGCGGATGCACGAAATCGAAGATAGTAATCAATTTGTTTCCCAAACAATCAAGCATCGTCTTCGGACCGAAATAATGATACGAAGTCGAAGACTTAGGATCAGTAATCGAGAAGATAACAGGGTGAAGCTGAAGACTCCTCTTGCCATCTGATATAATCTTATAAATTAAAGAATGATTAATTAATTAAAATAAAATAGGGATATCATAACAATTCCTATTCATCTTTTGTATCAATTGCATCCTATTTTTTTTTTTTTTTTCCTGCAACTTGTTTTACTGTTTTTTTTTTTTCCTGCAACCTGTTTTACTGTTTTTTTTTTTTCCTGCAACTTGTTTTACTGTTTGTATATCTTACACAATAGAATATTCCCGCTCAATGTTTGTAATCCTGTGTTAACTAATATAATTATGAGGCTGCCGGTGTACATAATATTTTTCATGTATCCATGTTAAAAAAATATATTCTAAATTCTTGTCATGCCGTAGCATGCAAACTCTTACGGCTCAAGATAAATCTAAGGTATATATTAAGAGTATCTCGTACAAATTATAGATTGAAAGATTTAAATATTGCAAAGATGTATAATTTCATATGTTAAAGTATAATGAATATATCATTCAATACGAGAGGTTATTTGAAAATTAAAGGAAGAAATGGAGCTAAAATATCCTTATCTATTTGAGAACTTAGATATGTAAATTTTGAAAAAAGAAATTTAATTCCCAATCCCTATTTTGACTCTACTATAACAAATCATTCCTATTGACTAAATCTCTAATTTCCGGTCCTTTATTTAAGATTTACCATAATACGACATCCTTTATGATATCATCTTTTTTCTAGAAATTATCAAAAATATTCTTTATCGTTGATTTCTTTATTCGAAACAAAACATTCCCTATTATGCAGTTTGAAGATTTTTTCAATTTCAAGATATCACGTTATAATTCTAACAGTTAATTTAGTTCTACACATTTAAGTAAAACCGGCACATAATTAAATTACTAATGCACGCAATTAAGTAAAAAAAGTTGGATTATGGATATTTTTGTTCTTTAAAAGTTAAAAAATAAATCTGGATCAGGAGTTATGATTTGGATTAATAAGGATTAAAAATTTTAGCCTGATCTACAAATGGATCGGATGTTAAAAATACCAAAAATAAATGGAATTATGATTCGGACCGGCGAGGACTAAAACTTTTGATTTGGTCCATAAATAGACTGGATATTAAAAACCTCTTTTGAGAACGAGATTTTTTTTATTAAAAAAAAAAAAAAAAAAAAAAAAAAAAAATAATTGACTGGGTGTTGTAGCAATGAGGGGAGAATAGGGAGGCCACGCGGCCTCTTTCTTTCCGCATGCATGAGAAGGGAGCCATGAAGCCTTTTCTTATGCGGCGAAGAAAAAGAAAAAATAAATTAAAAAGAAAGAAAGAGAACGAGAGAGAGGGCTATTTCTCTCTCATCTCCCCCATGCTCTTGCTCCCTCCTCCCATAACTCTCCCTCTTCTCTCCCATGTGTCTCCCTCTCTCCCACATGCTCTATCTCTCTCTTGTTCTCGCATGTGTCTCTTGCTCCGTCTTCTTCTTTCCCTTGTCCTCATCTTCTTCTTCCTCCCGTTTCCTTCGTATTGATTGCTGCACTTTACTTCTCTATCTTCAATTTAGATAAGGCTCCAATCCTTCTTTGAATTTAATTTCTTGGATTTTAGGACCAATATTGAAAGATTTAGAATAGGGATAAGTCAGAAGAAACAAGTGTTACGAAGGAATTGAAATTAATCTTGGGCTGATAGAGTTTGCCTAAGGTTGTCCAGGATTTTTAATTTTTTAATGGTTAAGCATTTCAATTTGGAGCTTAAACTGACAATAGCCAATATATTGTTCGATCCATCTACCAAGTTCGGAAGTTTTTTTTGGATACCATTAGCAGCTTGGATAACAAATCTCGGAATGGGATTGTTGTGCAGGGAAGGACAGCTAACTAGAAATTAGGATTTTAGAATTGCTCAAAAAGTTTATATTGTTATTATAGATCAGTAGTATGGCGTTGATTTTGGATATCTTTGTATTTAAAAAATATTAGGTTTGAAGGGGTGCAAATAAAGTATTTAGAATATCTATTTATGAGTAAATGCAAGAAAAACAATTATTACCTGGCCAACATAAACATGCTAAATAATTAAAAAATATAATTTGGTATGAATGTTGAATTCATAATTATTAATTCTCTAAACTTTGATTATTTATTGGGATATATCAAATTAGAACCGGCATGAAATATTCGGCACTTCAAATCATGAGTATTTATTATACGTATGCAACTTAGTATTGGTATAGGCCTTTGAAATTTGTATACTAATAAGGGCTATAAATATCAATTGAGAAATAATGTTGCATATTAATCGGCAAAGCTGTGATGAGTATGCATGTCAAGCTCTGACCCGAGGTCCGAGTTGGGCATATGATAGATGGTTACATATTCTTAGGGTTTAATTCCATTAAATATGCAAGGTCTGTCTTTTTAATATAAGTAATAAATAATTTTAATTCAAGCCAAAGCATAAATCTAGCAATCATGATAACTAAGAAAAGTTTGCAATATCAAGAAGTTACATAATATATCATCCATTTGTTTAAAGAAAATCTAACTTATTTCCTCTAGATCTTAAGCTTCTTATAACACAATCCCGAGCCCAACTACTCCGTAGCATTTAAAAAGGAAGAAAAAATATAATGAACTATACGAGCCTGCTAAGTTATCAAAATCTCTAATTCAATTAAATATTTTATACATGAAATATAAAATTAAATGATATTTTCATAAAATTTAAATCAACGAGATATATTAGATCAATCAATTTAAATTTTTAATTATGTATATTTGACTAAAATTTATTTTCAAAATAATGAAGATCAATCATTAACTCTTACTTTCCTAATCTCTCTGACTATGGTCATGATTAACCTATGGTTAGTCCCAAAAGAGGCTAGATCCTAATTACATATACTAATCATTGGTCATGTATCAGTAATTGCCCTATTAGAGATCTAGAAGGATACTAGCTTTGATATCATATGAGAAAATATGCTTCCTTAGTATGTGCCAGAGATTAGCCCTGCTTGGTTAGGCCGAGAAGGAAACTAGCTCTTGACTACAACATATTGTCCATTAGTCATGTGCTAGTGATCATCCCATTGGAGGTCCAAAAAAAGACTAGATCTTAACTTGTGTGATTATAGTCGGACTAGAGAGCACAATAATCAACAAATAATACATCTTTGATATGATGAAATACAATCTATTTTCAAATATTCATACATGTTTAATTCAATATTTTGCCAAATTAATCATGTCCATGTATAGTATATAAGGTACTTATTTGAATAAAATAACATAATAATAATTAAATCTTTTAAGCATATCATACATGATAAAATATAATATGGATAGAGATACCTTACTAAAAATTGATTTTATTAGTGATATGTGACTTGAACCCTACATCCGGCACTCCACCGATTAAAAGCGATGAAGGCTCTGGTAAAACAGATTAATTAGGTAATTAACCTCCAATTCAAGAAAAAGAAGAATTAAAATGAGGAGGGAGACTCTCAATCAAATCTAGATCTAGGTCTGGTTATGGATTTGATCTAGATAGCTATTAGATCCAATTTTTAAGAATTCAAAATTGATTTCTCATCTATTTATTTATTTCTTTTGTCTCTCTCTTCTCTTCTCTCTCATCTCTCTCTTCTTTTTATTTTCCCTTTTTTTCCTTTTTCCTTAGCCTTTCTTTTCTTTTCTTCTTTCTCTTCTTTCTTTTTCCCTCTTTCTATTTGGCTGAACAAGGCCCTCCCTATAAGGGAGGCTAGAGAAGGGGAGGGATAGGGGTGGCTTGATAAAACATGACCGAGATGGGAAGGGGGATCAGGCGATGTAGTCGGCAATGCTCCGGCCACCAACAAAGGAGCCAAGAACAGTGAAAAGAATGGAACAGAGCACTGCCCCTCATTACCATGATGGTAACACCAACAGCCAAAAAGAAGATAAAGGGGGGGAGTGGGGCTTATTGATGAGAGGTGGTGATAGCGGGGATGCAGCTGGTGCACTTGTTCTCGACGGTGAAGAGGCTGAACGGCTTCAATTTTCTGAATCAAAGAGAGGGGCTAGGGAGGAAAAAGAGAGGATTTTTGGATGGCAAGGGCTTAACCACATCGGCTCCATGACCGTCGGAGCTAGGGAAGAATGAGGAGGTATGCGGAGGGGCTCAGTTTTGGCTCGATTAGAGGTGATGAAGGGGTTTAAAAGGAAAAAATATTGAGAAAATAAACTTGGCTCAACGATGGATAAGATCAATCGTTTATTGATTGCGGCAGTTCCCAACGACCATCAGCCGATTCGCCCTAATCCTATGACCCTCGCACCAACCTCTGTTACGAGATTCTATCCCCTATAGCATGAGACCAGGCAGGGGATCAGAATTTTTTATTTTGGTTTCATTTTTTTTAATTTTGGATTGAAGCCAGTTGGGATTGCCAACTTTGGCTCAAAAAGGATCCAAATGGATCGGTTCTCATAATCTAGCATTATCATACTGGGTATTATAAACATGCATGTATGTCAATGATGATAACATTAATTGAATTTGTGAATAAATGTGGAACTCACAATCTACTTATATTTTGGACCTTGCTAAACAGAGGTTATGCATTGGCATTTGACATTGGTTACTCCAAAATTTGATACTTTAGATCTACATTGTATGGGTGAAATGCAGTACCTTGGATCTACATCGCAAGGGTGACATGCAATACTTTGGACTTACGTTGTCAATGTGAAATACATTGTTTTGAACCTACACTACAGAGATAAGTATGGTACTTTGGACCGACATAGTAAGAGTTAAGTGTGGTATTTTGGATCTTAATATGCATACATTATATTTTGGCCTTTGGTATTAATTATTTCAGAATTTTGATATATTGGACCTACTCCACGGGGATTAAATGTGGTACTTTGAACTTTGTTACATGGATATATGTGATCATAATTATATGAAATAATAAATTAAAAGGTATATTTTGGAAATATGCATTTACACATATTCTTAGAAATTTTGAGTATAATCATTTGATATTGATAGCAGTTGTTAATACTTTAGATCTTATATAAGCTTTTGAAATAGATGGCTATGTTATGGAATTAGAAGTATGACTTTTACTATCAACAGTAAAGTGGTTAAATTATTTATTATATCATGTATTATTTTTTATTATATTTGCTTGATTGCTTTGATTATACTTTGATTACTTATTATGCTCTTAGCTCATTCTTTTGACTTCTATATTTGATAGAGTCAGCAAGATAAAGACAAAACGGGTAGAGATTAGATTGTGAGAATAAAACGAGAATCTAGTGAGCTACTACAAACTAATCTTTTAAAATTTTGTAGCATCCTTTCTATACTACTTATATAGTAAAGCATATAAATTTTGTGAATGAAGTTATTTGGATGGAAAAGTTATGAATGTTTAGTTTATGAACTATTAAATTTTAAATTTGATTGTTTTATTTGTTTGGTATATTATTAATAGGTTAGCGTCTTGCCTACTCATAGAATCCTATGCTCCATGTATGTGGTGAATTGTCATGCTCCTTGATATATGCTTTTAATTGGGATTGTGACAATAACTTTTATGAGATAAGTGACTCACTAACCTAATTTTTTTTTAAAAAAAATCTCAAAAGAAAACAAATAGCATAGCAATATCTAGTAATGTAGAAGAAAGGGGATGAATTGTGAATCCAGAAGACAATGGATTTTGTTGCCGATCTTACTGCGGTGGCCTGTAGCTCGTGAGCTGGTGCCAGTTCTCGGACTCTCTCACCTCGAGATATCCAAGCTTCCGGTCCTGCAAAACAAAGTCAGAGACCCGGGCCGGGGATTCCGGCGGGAGCACTCCGACAGTCAAGTCAGAGAGCGGCAAAATGGAACAGATCCTCTAAGGCGGGTTCCCGAAGGATTCCCGTGCTTAGAGGAGATGTAGATGAAAGAAGTGTGGGGAAGAGAGGAGTTGAAGCCCAGCTTCCTACGCTGGGTTCACCGAGATCATGCCTGAGGACTTCTTGGGGTCCCCAGATCGTTCTCTCAATATTCTCTCCTCTTTTCAACTTACCTTTCCATTTGTTTTTACCGTCCCTTTTATACCACCGGACCGCCTTTAGCCCACGTCCCCTCCTGGGGGCTCCCCGAGATCTCTGGATCCTCTCCCCTCCTTCTCCTTCAAGCCCGGGAGTTAAGTGGCTGGCACACCTCGTCCATCGTGTGTCATGAAAGGGGGAAGACTGGCGAGACCTTGGGCTAAGTGCGGGAGCTCTCCTTTCAGGGCGTTGATGGTGGGCTTCTAGCCGTTTCAGGCTCATGCCGGCAAGGATTTCATTCCTCGGTTGCAGGGCCCTGTTTAACTGATGTAAACGAGGTTTCGCGTATCACTGCAGGCCATACTGGTGCCCCATACGAGGCACGACAGGCACCGGCCCTAGTGGCGACCTTGCGACCCGTGCCTCTGCCTTCCCGAGGCTTTGCAGAGTAGGGCTGACTTCGACCGAGGTAGACCCGTCAGGGGGTGCCACCTGGCAGAGGAGCAGGGGCTGCCAGCATCGGCCGAGGTGGACCCCTTCTGGGTGGACACCTAGCGAAGTGGCAGAGAGGTGCTCGACTTCGGCCAAGGTGGACCCGTCTTGGGGCGCCACCTGGCGAAGGAGAAGGAGGGCTCGGCTCGACCTCGGCAGAGGTGGACCCGTCTTGGGGTGCCACCTGGCAAGGGAGCAAGGGGCCGCCAGCTTCGGTCGAGATAGACCCCTCCTGGGTGGACACCTGGTGGAGTAGCAGAGAGGTGCTCGACTTCGGCCGAGGTGGACCCGTCTTGGGGCGCCACCTAGCGAAGGAGCAGGAAGGCCCGGCTCGACCTCGGCAGAGGTGGACCCATCTTGGGGTGCCACGTGGTGAGAGAGCAAGGGGCCGCCAGCTTCGGCCGAGGTGGACCACTCCTGGGTGGACACCTGGCGGAGTGGCAGAGAGGTGCTTGACTTCGGTCGAGGTGGACCTGCCTTGGGGTGCCACCTAGCCAAGGAGCAGGAGGGCCCGGCTCGACCTCGGCAGAGGTGGACCCGTCTTGGGGTGCCACCTGGCGAGGGAGCAAGGGGCCGCCAGCTTCGGCCGAGGTGGACCCCTCCTGGGTGGACACCTGGCTGAGTGGTAGAGATGTGCTCGACTTCAGCCAAGGTGGACCCGTCTTGGGGCGCCACCAGGCGAAGGAGCAGGAGGGCCCGGCTCGACCTCGGTAGAGGTGGACCTGTCTTGGGGTGCCACCTGGTGAGGGAGTAAGGGGTTGCCAGTTTCGGCCGAGGTGGACCCCTCCTGGGTGGACACCTGGCGGAGTGGCAGAGAGGTACTCGACTTCGGCCGAGGTGGACCTGTCTTTGGGTGCCACCTGACGAAGGAGCAGGAGAGCCAGGCTCGACCTTGGCAGAGGTGAACCCGTCTTGGGGTGCCGCCTAGCGAGGGAGCAAGGGGCCGCCAGCTTCGACCGAGGTGGACCCCTCCTGGGTGGACACCTGGTGGAGTGGCCGAGAGGTGCTCGACCTCGGTAGAGGTGGACTCGTCTTGGGGTGCCACCTGGCGAAGGAGCAGGAGGGCCTGGCTCGACCTCGGTCGAGGTGGACTCATCTTGGGGTGCCACCTGGCGAAGGAGCAGGAGGGCCTGGCTCGACCTCGGCAGAGGTGGACTCGTCTTGGTGTGCCACCTGGCGAGGGAGCAAGGGGCCGCCAACTTCGACCGAGGTGGACCCCTCCTGGGTGGACACCTGGCGGAGTGGCAGAGAGGTGCTCGACTTCGACCGAGGTGGACCCGTCTTGGGACGCCACCTGGTGAAGGAGTAGGAGGGCCCGGCTCGACCTCGACAGAGGTGGACCCATCTTGGGGTGCCACCTGGCGAGGGAGCAAGGGGTCGCCAGCTTCGGTCGAGGTGGACCCCTCTTGGGTGGACACCTGGCGGAGTAGCAGAGAGGTGCTCGACTTCGGCCAAGGTGGACCCGTCTTGGGGTGCCACCTGGCAAAGGAGCCGGAGGGCCCGGCTCGACCTCGGCAGAGGTGGACCCGTCTTGGGGTGTCGCCTGGCGACGGAGCAAGGGGCCGCCAACTTCGGCCGAGGTGGACCCCTCCTGGGTGGACACTTGGCGGAGTGGCAGAGAGGTGCTCGACTTCGGCCGAGATAGACCCGTCTTGGGGCACCACCTGGCGAAAGAGCAGGAGGAACCGGCTCGACTTCGGCAGAGGTGGACCCGTCTTGGGGTGCCACCTGGGGAGGGAGCAAGGGGCCGCCAGCTTTGGCCGAGGTGGACCCCTCCTTGGTGGACACCTGGCGGAGTGGCTGAGAGGTGCTCGACTTCGGCCTAGGTGGACCTGTCTTGGGGCGTCTCCTGGCGAAGGAGCAGGAGGACCTGGCTCAACCTCGACAGAGGTGGACCCGTCTTGGGGTGCCACCTGGCAAGGGAGCAAGGGGCCGCTAGCTTCGACCGAGGTGGACCCATCTCGGGGTACCACTTGACGAAGGAGCAGGAATTTTGAAAGAAAAATCCACGTTGCACCGGCGGCATCCAGCTGGATCTGACACACGTTCCACATCAGCGAAGTAGCCATATCAGTTGCCCCCCATCCCCAAGTCCCATCGAAGCGTCACGGCTTGGGGTGTGGGGAGTTAATTCGGAGATGACGTGGAGAAGGCAAAAATCCGGCATCATAATTGCCATGATCCCTACCGCCGCTTCTGTTATGCTCGAGACCCAGTGGGAGGCTGCCACGTACGCGCGTCTGACGGGCCATTAATACGCCGTTTCGAAAACGAGGCAGTTTCCATCAAACCGAAGCATCGATGTCGAGCGTGCCTCCACGTGGCAGTCATTTGATGGCCCATGACGGAAAGAGGTGTACGGCTGCTATTGATTGAGTTTGAAAAAGGGGGGGACTTTCTAGAAACGAAGTCTCTCGGCTTTCTCACACCTCATCGGCAATTGCAGCGATCTCCTTTCACCTTCCAAGGGTTGCCAATCTTTTGGTACAAATCATTTCGGTGAGTGCCTGCGACCCCTTCTCTTCTTCTTCTACCTCCAGCCTCTGTCACCGCGAATCCGATTTTCTTCTTGCTCCTTCTTTCTTAATGGCATGTCATCGTCATGTTTCTTCCAACCCGGATGAGGCCAGTCCTTCCCGGTCGAGGACTCCATCGTCTTCCTCCTCAGAGGGGGAAGAGATTCCGGACGAGGTCCGGAGGTAGCTCCAACCTGGGGCTATGACCATAGGCATCCGTAGGGGTCCTAGGTCTCCTCCCATAGTTTCTGCACGTCCCATTTCTTCTCTTCCTCCTCCGGTGGTGGAGGTTTCTTCTTCCGGTCCCTCCAGTTACGCCTCGACGATGATCGGAGATGACCTTTCTTGGATCCGGGATACCTATGGGGTCCCGAGTTCAGTCCGTCTTTCCCTCCCGGGACCTAGGGACCGAGTGACCTCGAGTGGCCCTGGGAGGGTCGCCTTCTACGAAGACTTCCTTGTTGGGGGTCTTCGTTTTCTCCTTCATCCCTTCTTCCTTTCTTTCCTCAATCACTATCGTCTTGTCCCGGCCCAGTTGGCTCCCAATGCCATTCGGGTCATCTTTGCTTTCATCGTCTTCTATCACTTCCACGGGTTCGTTGCCCATTTCTCCCTCTTCAGGGCCCTCTTCACCCTGAAGCGCTACTCTGCCAATGATGGCAGGTGGTATATTTCACCCCGGCCTAGGAGTCTCAGGTTCGACCTCCCCTCGTCGATCAAGGGTTGGAAGAACCGCTTCTTCTTTGCCTCGGTCGAGGACGTTGACTGGGCCTCGAGCGAGCTAGACCGGTCCCCGAATCGAAATTCCCAGGTCGAGTCAGCGAACCAAGAGGTCTTCACGTAGTTGCTGGGTGACGTGGTTCCAACTCTCGAGGTTCTGCTCTCGGAGTAGAATTTATTCGAGGCAGGAATCAGTCCCATCCGGGAGTTGGGTGAGATCCCGGATCTCCTACTGTTGCCTTCAATTTTTACTCTGCACTTCTTTTTCTTTAAACTGACCTAACTGACCTTTTCTTTCAGGAATGAAGTTCTTCATCGAGAGCCTGATGGAGGGCGCCTTGAAGAGGGACGCCGCTGAAGGGATCGAGGAGATCCCGGCAAAGAGGGCTCGCACTGAGACAAGCCGGGGGCCCGTGCCCACTCCTGCTACTACCGGGCCCGGGGCGATGGGTTCTGTTCCCAGGCCGCCCCAAACTCGTGCACCCGATGTCCCCGTCGTTGAGCTCGACAGGGCTGGGGAGGAGAGGAGGCCGGAACCTCCTCGGGCAAAGCTTGCTCCAGTTGCCATGCCGGTCATCTCCACGGTGACCACCAGGGCGACAACGGCCCCACCAACGGCTGCATTGCCCGGCGAAGGGGCGGTTGCCCAACCTACTGCTGAGCCCACGTTCCGCCTCCAAGTCTCGCTGCCAACTCCTCTGTCATCTGTGACCAAGGGCTTGCGGAAAGAGTGATGGAGTTCGCCAGCACCTCTCGGGACTGCCGTCTGAGGGGCGGCCGGGACTATGCTGACGCACTGCTGGGGATCCTCCCTCAGCTCTTCATGGTAAGTCCCGAGCTCTCCTTCTTTAAAGTTCCAGTTGGATCTTACTGACATCTTGTATCTTTTTCGATGCAGATCAGGACGGACGTTCTCCTGTTGATGAACTTCCTCTTGGGCTATGCCAAGAAGGATGCCGAGAAGGAAAAGAGGCTCGGCAAACTGGCGACCGACGTGAAGGACCTCATGGAGAAGGGGGTCGAACTGCGGGGGAACAATCAGGCCCTCCGAGCTGACCTGGATCGTGCCAAGGGGTGCGTGAGGGAGCTCGAGACCTCTCTGTCTGAGGAGAGGATCTCGAACCAGCGTCATACCGAGGACGACGCGGCGGAGATGGGGCATCTTAGGGCCCAATCCTGGTCATTGGAACGCCGGGTCGAGGAGGTCCTGAAGGAGCTGAGCACGTCCAGGGAGCAGACCTCCCGAGTCAGCGAGATGTTGGAGGTGTCTAGGAAGGAGGCACAGGAGGCCGTGCCGAAGTTCCGGGCCTCCGAGGACTTCAGGGCAGAGGTGCATGAGGCGGTCGTGGACTCCTTCCTGAAGGGCTTCTAGGTGTGCCGGGAGAAGGTAAGTTCCTTCTTCCTCGAGCTCAACTTCAGTGGGGTCGTGCTGGGCGACCGGAGGGAGGAGCCCGCTGAGGGAGCTTCAGCTGCAGCAGGTGCTAAGGTGGTGGCTCCCGAATAGCCTCCAGACGACGGCGCCGGCGGAGAGGGTGCCCCCCAGCCCGAGGAGGACACTGCCGCACCGAAGTAGCCCTGCAGCTCTATTTCTTTTTCTTTATCATGTATTCCTTTTCTTTCTTTGGGGTCTTCCGGCCTGTCGGAGCCCCTTTTTGTAAGGAACTTTTGTTTGAAATGAAGGACTTCTTTCATGAATTTGTTCTTCCTTTTCTCGTTTCTTTTTTTTTTTTTTTTGTGCATCTTCTGGACTGAACCCCGGTGCTAGTCACTGGGACTAAGTCTCATGGTGCATTCCGAGCTGAACTCCAGGATTGCATGGACGAACTGGGTTCTGCTCCACCTTCCAGACCGAGATCCGGGACTTTGCTTTGGAACTCGGTTCCTTGCGAACTTCCAGACTTAACCCCGGGGCCGCAGGCTGGAATTGAGCCTTGTGCGGATTACCGAGCTATTCTCCAGGATTTTGTAGGACCGTGACCTAAGTCACTGGGACCTCTTCCGGACTGAACTCCGAGGCCACATGTCGGAATTTAAGTCACTAGGACCTTTTCCGTGCGACGCTCCGGACTGAACTCTGGGATTTTTGCGATAGGAGACTTCGCGCCTTCGCAGACCTTTCGCCATGCCCATGCTCGCCGAACTTAGAGCTGGATGGATTTTATCCTACGAGACGAAAGTAGGCGTTTGTTGAAAAAAAATTTATTGCTAAAGTTTAAGGAGCCTTACACTATTGGTAGTACATCCTCAAGTTTGAGGCGTTCCAGGTCCGAGGGAACCGAGATCCACCTAGCTCCTCTAGGTTGTACGCCCTATGGGGGAGTGCCTCTGCCACCTTATAAGGGCCTTCCCAATTTGGGGAGAGCTTTCCACACTCCCGAGGTTGGGAAGCTTCAGCACGGCGTAGCACCAAGTCTCCCTGGCGGAAGGACTTCGGTCGCACTCTGGAGTTGTCGTATCTGGCCACTCGTTGCAGGTAGGCCGCCATCCGAACTCGGGCCCTGTCCCTCGTTTCTTCAAGGAGGTCCAGGTTTAGTAGCATCCTGGCTGGGTTCTCTGTCTCGTCATACTGCTCCACGTGCAGGGTTGGTAGGCTGAGCTCAATCAGGATAACCGCTTCCGTCCTGAAGACGAGGTTGAATAGGGTCTCGTCTGTAGCTGTCCTTGGGGTAGTGTGGTATGCTCAAAGGATGCTCGGGAGCTCTTCTGCCCACCTCCCCTTGGCCTGGTCTAGTCTTGTCCGGAGGCCTTGCAAGATGGTCCTATTCGTTACCTCGGCTTCTCCATTTGTCTGAGGATGCGCTACCGAAGTGAAACGATGATGGATTCCGAGTTCGTTGCAGAACTCCTCGAACTCCTGATAATCAAACTGGCATCCGTTGTCGGTGATGATGGTGTGGGGTAGGTCGAAATGGCAAATAATCGACTTTCAAAGGAATTTTGTGACATTTGCCTCCGTGATCCGGGCCAAGGGTTCGGCCTCGACCCACTTCGTAAAGTAGTCGATAGCCACGATCAAGAATTTTCGTTGCCCGGATGCCAGAGGAAAAGGTCCTAGAAGATCCATGCCCCACTGAGCAAACGGTCATGGGGCGGAGAGCTGGGAGAGTGGAGCAGCAGGTTGATGTTGCACCACAGCGTGCCGTTGACAACGGTCGCACCTTTTTACGAAATCAGCTGCATCTTCTTTCATCGTTTTCCAGAAATAATCTTGATGGAGGGCCTTATACGCCAGCGTCCTGCCCCCCACATGATTCCCACAGATGACCTCGTGGATCTCCTGGAGCACGAGTGTGGCTTCTGCGAGTCTCAGACACTTGAGGAGCGGGTAGGAGTAGGATCTCCGATATAGTAGCCCATCCATCAACATGAACCATGCGGCCTTCCTCTTGATGAGGCCAGCCACCACGCGATCCTCTGACAAGGTACCGTTGGTGATGTACTCGATGTACTTATCCATCCAGCTGGCTCTGGGTTGACCTGCTGGACCTCTATGGGTGTCTCGTAGCTCGGGGCTTTGAGATGCTCGATGTAAGCGCAGCCTAGTGATGAGTCCGGCAGGGTTGCAAGGTGGGAGAGGGCATATGCGCGAGCGTTTTCCTCACGAGGGATATGAGAGACACTGAAGTGACGAAATCCTGCCGCGCTCATTCTCATACTCCCCCGAGACCTGCCAGGCCACCAACTGCGAGTCAGTGAAGACCCTGAGACAGGCCACGCCCAGCTCGCGGGACACTCTTAGCCTCGCAAGGAGCGCTTCATACTCCGCCTGGTTATTGATGGCGGCGAACTGGAAGCGGAGTGCACACTCGGCGACGACCCCTTCACCGTTGGCAAGGATGAGTCCTACTCCGCTCCAGCCGGAGTTTGAGGCTCCATCCACGTGAAGGATCCAGACATCCTCCTCTAGTCCTGGGGGCTTTTTTCTGGCCCCTCGCCCAGGTCTGCACACTCAACCAAGAAATCAGCGAGTACCTGTGCCTTCATGGCCGACTTCGACCTGTAGGTGATGTCAAACTCGCTGAGCTTGAGTGCCCACTTCGCCAGGTGCCCAGACGTGTCAGGTCGGCTGAGCACCGCTTTCAGTGGTTGGTCCATCAAGATCGCGATGGGGTGCGCTTGGAAATAAGGCCCGAGATGCTGAGTGGACACGATCAGCACAAAAATCAGTTTCTCAGACCGAGAATACCTGAGTTCCGCATCGCGGAGGAGTTTTCTCGTGTAGTACACCGACCTCTGCATCCCTTTGTCGTCCATCTGAACCAGGGCCGAACTGACGGCTTCCGGTGTGACCGCCAGGTACAGGAGGAGCTCCTCTCCTTCCTCTGGCTTGGAAAGCAATGGCGGGGATGCCAATGTCCTCTTCAGCTCCTCGAATGCCTCCTGGCACTCCTTCGTCCAAGAAAAGTCGTTCATCTTCCTCAGCGCCTTGAAGAAGGGCTGGCAGCGGTCAGTGGACCTTGAGATAAATCGACTCGGGGCTGCTATCCGGCAGTGAGTCATTGCACTTGCTTCTTGGAGGTGGGCTACTCCATGTATAGGATCTCTTGGTCCTTCTCCGGGTTGGCCTCTATCCCCCTTTGGGTTACCATGAACCCCAAGAACTTCCCTACGGAGATGCTGAAAGTGCACTTCGCAGGGTTCAACTTCATTTGGTGAACCCGGAGGTTACTGAAGGTCTCCGCCAGGTCGCCGACGTGGTCCGAAGTTGGCTTGCTCATCACCAGCATGTCATCCACGTACACATGCATGTTGCTACCAATTTGGTCTTTGAAGACCTTGTTGACCAGACGTTGGTATGTGGCACATGTGTTCTTAAGGCCGAATAGCATCATCTTATAGCAGTAGGTTCCACGGTCAGTGATGAAGGCGGTGTGCTCCTCGTCCTCTGGATGCATTCGGATCTGGTTGTATCCGAAGAAGGCGTCCATAAAAGAGAGGAGGCGATGTCCCGAAGTGGTGTCCTCGAGCTGATCGATCTTTAGAAGAGGGAAACTGTCCTTCGGGCAAGCTCGGTGGAGGTCGGTGTAGTCCACACAGATCCTTCACTTGCCGTTGCTCTTCTTCACCATCACCATGTTCGCCAGCCAACTAGGATACTGTACCTCTCGTATAAAGCCGGCGGTGAGAAGCTTCTCTACCTCCTCATTGATGGCCTTCTGTCTTTTCGCAGCGAAACTTCTCTTTTTCTGGCGGACCGGGCAGTACCTCGGATCGATCTTCAGTTGATGGGTGATGACCTCCGAGGGGATACATGGCATGTCAGCAGCAGACCAGGCGAACACGTCAGCATTCGCTCGGAGGAATTCCAGCAAGCGAGCCTGCTCTTCTTTCGGGAGCTGGGCTCCTATCTGCACTATTTTCGAGGGTCCGAGCCGAGGGGGTACGTCAATAAGCGCTCCATGGGCCCTCCCCTGGGATCTTGCACTCTTAGATCAAGGTCGTCGACGTTGGAACCGACCTCGGCACTCCGGGCCCCTGCGACCGTCTGCAGACAATGTGGAACGGGTTCGGACGTCCCTCTCATTACTCCTGTCACAGAGGCGGTAGGGAACACCAGCAACCTCTTGGTTGAAATAACTGTGTCTAGCTGGTTGAGCCCTGGACGACCTAGGATAGTATTGTAAGGTGATGGGAGCCTGACGACGGTAAACTTCATCATGACCGTACTCTACCGAGATGGGGATCCGGCGGTGACAGGGAGAGTGATCTCTCCCTCGATCCCAACAGAATCTCCGGTGAAACCCACAAGAGGGGTGTGCATCGGCTTTAATTGGTCATGAGACAAATTCATTCGAGAGAAAGCATCGTAAAAAAGTATGTCAGTAGAGCTCCCACTATCCACCATAATGTGATGTACAGGATGCTTAGTGATGGTCATCTCGACCACCATCGTATCATTGTTTACATTTTCATTTTTATTCCCCTTTTCAAAGGGGAGTACATTCTCCAGGTCTCCCGCCTCCCAGGCTCTCTTCGGCGTGCGCCCTATCCCCCAAGTAATCATGCCCACCGGCTTCTCCGTTAGATGGTTGTCAATTGTAGGGATCGGGGGAAGGGCTTCAAGCGGCTGACCCTCCGCTGGGGCTTTGTTCCTCACGAACTTCCTGAGGTAGCCCCTCTTGATTAGCTTCTCGATCTCCCGCTTCAAATTGTGGCACTCCTCCGTGTCGTGGCCATGCTCGCGGTAAAATTGACAATACTTTATCTTGTCATGGATGTTCCTTGGGTTCTGAGGAGGAGGTCGGCGGAAGTAGTGCTCACCCTCAATCTCCATGAGGATCTTCGTTTTGGGAGCAAGGAGAGGGGTAAAGGTCCGCTCCGGGGCAGCACCATTCTTCGGCTTCGGACCTGGATAGAAGTCCGCAGGTGGTCCAGGCCTCCAAGTTCCATGGACATCTCTTGGGGCAGGCTTCTTCAAAGGCTTTCCGTCCAGCTCTCGCCTGGTGCGGTCTGCCTCCTCAGCTCGGATGTACTTGTAGACGCGGAGGAGGAGCTCAGAATACGTCTTGGGGGGCTTCTTGTCAAGGGAATACGTCAGACGGGAGGTCTTGAGCCCGCGCTTAAATGCCAGCATGGCGACAGGCTCGTCCAGGCTATAAATTTCCAGGGCGGCGGTCTTGAAGTGGGTGACGTAATCCCGCAACAACTCCTGGTCTTGCTGGCGGATAGAGAAAAGGCTATCTACCTCCCTTGGCACCTTTCGGCAAGCATTGAAGTATGCCACAAACTTTCCTTCCAGCTGATGGAAGGAGCTGATGTATTCCGGCTCGAGGCGGGAGAACCAAACTCGAGCAGCCTTCCGGAGAGTGGCTGGGAAGGCAATGCACAGAAGAGTGTCCGTCGCTCCTTGGACCCTCATGAGAGTCTTATAGCTCTCTAAGTGGTCCAAGGGGTCGGTGGTCCTATCGTAGGGATCCACCTGAGGCATGCGGAACCGATTCAGGATCGGTTCCTTTTGGATTTCCCGGGAGAAGGGTGGCTGGCCGTTGTAGCCCGCTGGATCGGTCGGGGAGCTCTGCATGTCGGCAAAGCAGCGGGAGAACTCCGCCAACTTGCACTCGTGCTCCTCCAGGCGCCTCACGACCTGGAGCCTGATAGCCTCGTCGGTGGAATCTTTCACCGAGGTTGCTGGAGAAGGGGGTGCCGATCGATCTCGGCAAGGGGCCTTGCCCCAATGGCACCTGCCGCGCCGCACTGCTTCAGCATCATTGGCTGGGGATCAACTCTCGTGATCCACCGAACCGGAGTGGTTTCTCTTTGCGGGAGTTTGGTGGCTCCCGCGGGGATTGGAAACTGCCTGCGGATGGGAAGGCCTGCCTTGGATGGAGCGCAGGCTTCCGTGGGGGCCCGTGGCTCAAGCCGCGATGGTCCTTGGCTGGGGCTGAGTGGCTAGGGACCGTTGCTGGTGCTGCAGCTGCCGCACAGCTATAGTCAGTGTTTGCAGCTGCTGGATGACAGCTGTGAAAGGAACGTCCACCGAGGATGGCTGAGGAGGAGGAGGTGGAGTAGGAAGTTCCCTCTCCAGGCTGCGCGGCCCCTGGGGAGAAGGAACCTCTCTTGCTCGGCTGGTGGATGCTTCGCGTCCGCACGTCACCACCATGGTTAGAGCACGCTTTCGCCCACCAAGAGCTTGCTTGTACAGGGGTTACTGTTCTGCCCCCCCTTCCTGGCGCGCCAATCTGTTGCCGATCTTACCGCGGTGGCCTGTAGCTCGTGAGCTGGCGTCGGTTCTCGGACTCTCTCACCTCGAGATCTCCAAGCTTCCGGTCCTGCAAAACAAAGTCAGAGACCCGGGCCGGGGATTCCGACGGTCAAGTCAGAGAGCGGCAAGATGGAACAGATCCTCTAAGGCGGGTTCCACCTCGGCAGGAGGACCCTGCTCGACCTCGGCAGAGGTGGACCCGTCTTGGGGTGCCACCTGGCGAGGGAGCAAGGGGCCGCCAGCTTCGACCGAGATGGACCCCTCCTGGGTGGACACCTGGCGGAGTGGCAGAGAGGTGCTCGACTTCGACCGAGGAGGACCCATCTCGGGGTACCACCTGGCGAAGGAGCAGGAATTTTGAAAGAAAAATCCACGTGGCATCGACGACATCCAACTGGATCTGACACACGTTCCACGTCTGCGAAGTAGCCATATCAGATTTAAAAACCATCCATTAACTGTATGGAATATCCTTCCAAACAAATATTAATTTTTTTTTTTTTTGGGTACAAGTGGATAATCACATTATTCTAGCATGAAATATTGACCGCCTCCAATACGTGAATGGTAAACAACAATTCTTTCACCTCTACGGGGGTAGTGCGGTTGGTAAAAACTTGGCTCCCTCTTTGCCCGGTCACGGGTTCAAGGAATGACCTCGTAGATGACTCGATTAAAATCTAACGGGTGGGGACCAGAATGGTGCATTACACCGGGATAAAACCCCCCTACCCTTTTTATCCTATCAAAAAAAAAAAAAAAAAAAAAAAAAAAAAAAAAAAAAAAAAAAAACTCTTTCGAAGCTGCACACGATACTGCCGTTAGCAATGGTTTAAGAAACCTCTCCACAAGCTACCAAAGACATTAGAGTCCAGTTTTTTTTTTCCTCCGAGCGCATTATTACGCCAGGGTGCTTACATGATCCGTTCTGTAGTCAAAAATCTAACAGTGGGGCTTGCCTGGTTCATTGGCGATCTAAAAGGTCAAGTGATCCCACGACATCGGACGGTTCTGATCAGGGTTCGGGCATGGTGTAGATAGGATTCAACCCGCCTTCTCCTCGCCGTCCAATCTCCATCAGACGGGTTAAGTCTAGACCGCTATCCAGCTCATCAAACTTCCTTGCAGCTTCCATTCGTCAGTTTTTTCTTTTAATGGGCATTTTATTTTATTTTCGATTAATAACTCCTCCCTCACCTTTTCCTCCGCTCCGGTGTCGTGGTGTCGGATGATCTGATCGTATCTGTTTGGCTCCGCGTGGTATCTCCAAATGGCAATCTCATCAACTCCACGATCGTGGGTTTAATTTTTTTTGTATTTACCGATTTGTTGTTCATAATTTGCTATTTGATGCGATGAAAGCGGTTTCAAGATTCGAATCCTTCCGGTAATGGTTGGAATGGGATTGTTTTTCACGTAACGTTTAAATTATTCCTAGAAATAGCGATAGCTTATCCTTCCTTCCTGTTATTCCTTTTGATTCAAAATCTGGTATTTCATTTTATTTCAATATAATTAATACAGTGTTATTTTAAATTATGTTTAAATGCCATGGAAGTCTGTATTTTATTAGGAAATAATATAATTTTTTTAAAAATTTTAAAAATATTCCTGATCATATGATAAGATAAAATGAGTGATCAAATATTTTTAAAATTTATAATTACTTAAATTAAATATTTTATACTAAATAATATATTATTATCATATATTAAAATTATATTCATATGTAATGTATATATATTTATAAATATTAGGAAGAAAAAATGGTTTATATCTTTATCATTTTGTAACGTAACTAAAGGTTTATTGCATATACAATAAATACATAAATTTAAAAAAATTCTTGTTACAAAAAAAATTTCATTCTTGATATTTTAGATTACATTGCATAAGAATACCTGATAATCAATTGAGATAACATACAATACAATTGAAAGTACAGCGTGAAGACGAGCCAAATTTATAAATTAAAAAATATATATATATTATTATTAATACCAATTATTATTAGGGGTCCATATAAGATGAATATATGTTACAAGAATAAGAAGATAACATACATGCCCACATAATATAACAATGAAACTAAGTTCCCAAAAGAAAAAATATTTTGTTATAATTGACTTTAAAAACTGTAAAATATTTTATACGCTGTACTTCATTCCTTAACCATTAGTACCAACTTGTTGTATCATAGTTGAGCAAACTGCTCTCCGAACCATTTTGAAACAACATAACCCCTGCAACAAAAGAAAAATATTTTCTATAACAATAAAACATTGTCAATAATGTAAAATCTTATATTTTCATAAGCTATCCGAATTAATATATATATGAAATTTCAAACAAGTGCATTAAACTGATCATTATGACAACTGATATAAATAACCTAGAAATTGCGATGGTAATATAACAGTCTTGGTTAGAAGATGAAAAACTAGAAATACAGGTATTTAATCAAAAGATCAGTTTCGTATCACTGTCCATACGAGAGGTCAATATCCTAGAACATTAAGTGCTGCCGACAATATAAGCATAACACATAACAGCTGCCATAACTACAAGTACAAATATATATATACAAAATATGGCTCAAGACAACGAAATATTTGTTACTTGAGCATCACGGCTACAAGAGAAAAATAATAAATGTGTAATTCTACTCCTGCCTCCCAGCAATACTCAATCAATAGGCAGTCCATCGTCATTGCCCTAAGTAAAAAAAAAGATATATATTGAAAATCGAAGAATACAACAAAGCCCATCCCGATGCACAAATGTAAGAAAAATACAATGCTAAAGTGAGATAAACGAATTTCCTTTCCAGAATGAAGAGAAAAATTATATGATAGTAGCAATCCTCAACATCTAGGACATCTTGTGCAGAACAAATTGAGCCAAAATTACAAAGTTACATGATTGGGAATCGTTGAGAAAGTTTGATTATGGTAGAGCATAGTTCATAACGTCACTATTAGAATCCCCATAGCAACAATTACGGATAGCAAAGAAACAAAAGTGAAAGAAATGAAACAACAGAATGTCCACTCAACATAATAGCTAATAACATATGAGCATACCAAGAACAAAAATGTAAAAAATTCATTGTATAGTTCTTATATGTGGACAAATCGAAAACCATGACTTTCAAGCATAACTTAATAACAGAAGATAAAGAAACACTGCTAGTTCAAATAACAGTCATCATTCCATTCATCCATGGGAATGTATCATCTACAATGACAATAACCTAGTAATGGTAACCTTGGCAAATCCAATCCAAAACTAAGAAACCCTAATTTGTTAAAAGATCAACCAGATGATGAAAAGAAACATCAGCTTAAAAAGAAAAAAGTCAAGAGAGAAAGGTTCACATTGTTGTTCTCTCACATGCTTCAAGGCTCAGACCAAGTAGAGTGGTCCTCTATATGTGATCTTGACCCAAAATCTAGAAGAAACAAAAAACAGGGCAAGCAAGGATATGCCCACAGGATTGATCACTAAAATCTATTTTGGATCCAACATCTCAGTCTTCATGGCTAAGTCATTCTAAAACATATTTATTTAACTTTTTACCCTATGTGAAGAGAATAATTTTTTTAAAAAATAATAACCAAACTACAGGGAAGGCATAAGCCAGAACCGGAAAGAAAAAGCCTTCTAGCATCTATTTGAGGCTGGATATAAAACTTGAGCTGAGAAGGCTATTAAGCTAAGCTTGCTTTCCAAAGCTTTACCATTCCTTTTACCAAGATCTACATTGTTAAACCATTCTATTGAGAAAATCAAAGAATAAGTATGGGGGAGGCACTGACCTGTCCCCTCCTATGCATGTTTTACTAGTAATAAACCAAATGAAAAGGAGAACAGAATTACATGAGTAATGTGTGAGAGATAAGAGGCATCTCCTCTTGTCAATAATCTTTGGAAAGGAATTAAAACAATTAATTATATTTCATAATTGCAAACATAATGTTCAAGAAATCACTTAAATCTTTCAAATGAACTTTCAACCTACCAGATTTGTGAAGAAACTATCCTACATATAGTGTAAAATTTCCAAAATATGTAATGAAGGTCCCAAAGCACATGAGATGTTAACTTATTCATCAACAATTGCAAATAAAACACATAACAACCCCAATAGTTTAACAATAGGCATTTACATAAACAACTTAACTGCAGCCAATTACCACAAATAAATACATAAGTGACATGAACCAAGTATTTATATCCATATATATTGACAACAGCTCAAATTTCCTAACCCATTGCAATCAGATTTTCAAATAAATTGAGGTTTCCTTTCCTGTATGTCATACCAAATCAAGCATGATATCAATTTTAACCTTCTAACCACAAATAACCACAAATCACTTGTAAGCACAAATAATATGTAACTACAAATAATTAAATCAAATATTTCATCACCTCACAATAGCAGTTGTTATAACAGATTTTGTACATAAGGGATTGTTAACTACAACAACAAAGCCACAAATTGGCAATAAGCTAGACATACAACTTAGTAAAATAATCATCAGAGCTTGTATCTTGTAATAGATCAATGCACGAAATAAAGAATAATGAAAGGCGAGGCAACATAAATGTTAGCAAAAAAGAATAATTAATGTATTAATGAGAACTAAATTGAGTTCTTGTTGCTTAGCAGAGTATCCATTTTATGGATTTATAAGTAATGCAAACGCACCCATAACATGAAAGAGGTCAAACATAAAGACTACATATGTAAAAATAACAAACAAGATAAGATACCAAGAATGCTGAACACAATTTATAAATTAGGAGGACCGCATACATATCATCAAATCTCAGTTGAAGTAAATATATGTAAAATATGCAATTGAAATCACTGCAATAGAGCATCCAGAGCAGAAATTTCTTATGCTCCTAAACCACAACTTATAAATAGAGAGCCATGACAAGTACTTCACCAACTAACTACATCTTTTACCCGACATCTACCTGATTTTTGACCAAAATCCACTTGAGCATCATTCATCCAGCTCCCTTGCATCCACAACACCGCATGTCATACAAGTTAATCATGCAGATAAATAATAACATGTTTTACTGCTAGCCATCAAGATTTTATGTGAAAAATAATGGAAACATCAAGCTGTTAATTGAAACATCAGGCTTTTATATGAAAAACCTTTGAAATAAGGGAAAAACTACGGGCACCATGTAGGAATCCACTAATCAATGAATTGAAGAACACAATAGATCCATAAAAAGAAAAATTTAAAGGGCACAATAAAACCTCTACAAGCAAAGCATCAACAAGCTTCCATATCATTGGCAAAACATTAAGGGCTGCCAACAAATTAAGCATAGCATACACTAGGGCTGCCATAACAACTAGTATAAATAAATATTTACAAAATATGACTCGGGATAGCAAAATATTCGTCACTTGAACATCACGGCTACAAGAGGAAAACAACAAATGTGTAATTCCACTCCTGCCTCCCAGTAATGCTCAATCAACAGGTAGCCCATCATCATTACCACACAATTAATACATCTCTTCCAAAATCAACAAGATATAAACTACTATATTGATTGATAATAAAAAAAGGAAAACATTGAAGCATAGCATGAACATAGGAAGTGGAATGCAAATATAACAAAAGCTATTAACATAAGAAAATTCTTGACCATGTATCATTCCATCCAACCATGGGAATGTATCAAGTACAATTCAAAACATAACAAAAGCTCAATATACCGGACTTTAAGGGCTACCACTTTAATAACCCTTGCCTTAAAACATCTGTTGCAAGTATCAAAAGACAAGTTTCGTATCGTTGTCCATACAAAAAGTCAATATGAGTATCAAAAAATTATGGGTTGCCAATAATTTATAAAATCAAACAAAAAGAGCTATCATAATGATAGGGGCCCGAGAGCTATCCGATGATCCAGGAGCCATCCGATATTCAGAACTAGATTGGAGCATCAGCAAGGGGCAAATCCGAGGGTATTTGATTGAGTTCATTTCGAGTCCTTATGTATTTGGGTAGATCGAGTCCTGTTTGGATTTCATTTGGGTTAAGTCAGTTTAGTTTATTGAGAGTCTAATTGGTTGGTTTGGGCTAGTTATTAATTTGAAATTTGGGTTATATTTGGAAACCTTAGATCTTATCCATCCTTATCCAGCTTGTTTTTAAATTTAAAATCCCTTATCTTATCTGGCTTGGATATGCCTTATCATGTATTCAAATAAGCCTTATCCACACTTATCCTTATCTTATCTAGCATGTATAGGCCTTATCTTGTGTTTAAACCCCTTCTCCTTATCTTGTATTTGAACTTGAACCCTTTTCTTTCTAACTCGTATTCAAATTCAAATGAGGGCTTGGAAATGTCTATAAATACCACCCTCATTCCTTTATAAAAAAATAATTTATTAATAAAGATGAGTTTTTAGAGAAGAGATATTCTTTTTTCGCTCCGCATGGAGAGGGTGAGAGGCCCAACTTTCACTCCTCAAGGAGAGTATGAGAGGTACATCGCTGGATATGTTGTTTCGCATCATGTCTAATTACCCCCTTCCTTTTTAATTCCATCTTCTTTACCACCTTCATGACCTTTGAGATTCACCATAACAGCTCCATGTAGCAAGATGGGTGAGATGCCCTAGAGGTGAGAGGTCTGTCCGTGAGTGTGAGTCCCAAAGTCCATAAGAGTCCAAACTTATACCTTCCATATCCACTATTTCCTTCACCACCTTCTAGAAAGAAAAAAAAATTCTAGTGGTACCCTAATCATTGGTGACTTCTCAGCTCGCCGATGATCATCCTCTTTCATTCCACATCACATAACTAAAGCTATAAATATATATTTTAAAAATACGGCTTTGGACATAGAAGCTAACATCCATTATGGTTTTACAACACGTTCAACTCCTACATTAACGATGATAAATACTCCTAAGCATCTAAACTTCTAGCTGAGATTGTCCACACATAAACCCAAGTACAAAGCCTGCAACAAAGGCTACCAAACATACATTAAGGTTTTAAAAGGTGCACCCACATTCCTGGGCAAGGCTACATCTTTTACTCCTTTGTATTTCATGTTATGTATTTTTCTCATTAATGAATCATCAGGAGGTTGAAGATAACTCTTAAATGCGAATATTGCCTCTTGCCTGGTTTTAAACTTCTTATATAAGGCATGCTTGAACCCAGTCACCTCGCACTGACACTCGGGCTAGGTTGTAGATATACCTTTTCTATGCCCCTCGAAAACTACATAATTATCGATAAACATCAGGAAAACTCAAGAGCATGCAGCTTGATTGCCCGTATTGTTGTTAAAACAAAATGATACTTAGATGTCGTAATACATTACAATACTAAGAAGGTTATCCATAGTCAACATACTAAGTTATCGAATAATATAAAAAAATAGTACTTAATTAAAGGATGTATTACATGACTTACGTCGCATGTTACGAGCAACCCATAGCCTATTAGCTATAGAATTGCGTAGTTCATTGCCTCTTTGAGATTTGTCATCCCCTATAATCAAGTAAGGATTGACATCATCCTCATCATGATCAACAGGCAATAGTTCAATTATCATAATGAAGTATCTATCATTTCCTTGTGTGCATAGTATGAAGTTGTGAATGATGCATCAAACCATTAAAATATATTTTGGACCTTGAATGGATATGGGATGGAACTCCTAAGAATCTTATATCGCTTCTTAAGAATTCCAAAAGCCTTCTCCATGAAATTCTTGAGCTGAGCATGTCGATGGTTGTATAAATCTCGACTGTTGTTATATCTTCAAGCCCTAGGATTGTTAAACGTACTTAGGTAGTACCTGTTGCCCCTAAAAGGGGCAAGAAACTTATCTGTATTTGCATATCCTGAATCAACAAGATAAAATTTCCCTAGACCAATATAATTAGTCAAACAAATCAAAACTTAGGTAAAAAATAGAAATTCTATTAATTGAATGATCTATTAAATACCTTCTGGTACAGTGAAGCCTCTTGATTTGATACACTAACGTAGGACTCTCATGTCAGCAGTAGATCCTTCCCATCCAGTACAAATGAAAAGGAAGGAATGATCAAATGAAACTGCAACCATAACATTCTAAAAAATGGTGCCCTTTCGATTACAAAATCTTGGTTGTTTGCATTTCTTGATTAAAACCGATATGTGCGTACCATCGATCGCTCCAATAGCATTCTGTGATGCATCCAACTCAGTCAATTATACTGTTAACATTATTGAAAATTAAAAACCAACTCTAAAGTTCTTGAGAGGTACCGTGAAGTAAGGATGGAAATGGTTGTTTTTACGGATCCGTGGGTGCATGCCAACGGTGTTATCTGGTTGAACTATAAATTCTTGCTTCAGTAAACAAATTGCTTTCAGTACATTGTTAAAATGTTGGGATATTGTCTTCCCTGAGTGTTGGAAAGTTTCAGCCAAAACTCTATTAGTTACACCATGACCTATGCCATACAGGAAATAAGCTAATTGTTCCTTCACCGTAACATTGCGTGTGCTTCTTAAAAGGCCACATGATACAAACAATTCTTCTAGCTTAAAGAACATACTATTAGTCATCCTAAAGTGGTCATAACCTCTATCTAGATGGCCACTCAGTATGTCTGTTATGAGGTTGTGACCCAAGAAAGAACGAGTTCGACATGGCACCTTCGTAAGTACGTTACAATCGTGCACATTAATGATGCTACTACTTATCAATGCAGTTAGGACATCCTGCCAATAATTATCCTCATCTATTAAAAATGCCATGAGCTAGTACAACGTATCCATCTATTACACAAAGAGAGAAGTTAAAGATACAAGCATATGCATAACTTTGTACTTTACATGAAATATTGAAATACACTAAACTATAGTAACATAGAAAACATAATTGTAACAGGCCTGTTCATATTTACAACAAAAGTTGTCATTACCAAGTTAACACAAGACATTATATAAGTTACCTATAGCAAACACACAGAATACATAATACCATTCCTTAAGCCAAACATGTTATGGATATGTCAAGGCCAATGATAACGGCCATATTCTATTTCATGTGTTGAAGGTGCAGAAGTGGTATGCATGAATTTCTCTGGACTTCCACAAGAAGGAAGGGTACAACTTTGAGAATTGCTATCTTCACTACTTAGCTTGAATGATGCCGGCATGAATGGAATTGAGCCACCTGGAGTAGCAGCTTGCATTCGAGGAGGCACAAATACATGGGGGATACCTTGATGGACACCATGCATTAGAGGAGGCCTGAATAGATTATGCATATGAGCATAACATCCTAGAGGGGCTGCCATTGAAGGTGGTATATGGTAGAAGTCATCCATTTATCTTTTAAGCCATGCTTCTAGAAGGGGCCCTTCATAATGCATAAAGAACCACCTATTTATCTCTTGTTTAAAGATCTTCCCTGCAGCAAGAATGCATTCAGGTGTAATACCGAGAAGACTCTCTAACTTCCGCATACACTCATCAATGGAATACATGGTAGGACGGGCCAGCTCATCCCTCCTAAGGATCTCATTAGCAATTTCGAGTCTCTTTCGACCTTGATCAACCAAATCTAACAAGGCAGTAGTTGCATCAGTATGTGGCCTTGTCTTACATGTTGCAGGAGTAATTAATGCTAACCTTGCCCTCTTTTCAACATTATTGGTGGGACGTTCATCTACAGAAGATTCCGGTGGTAGAGTCGAGGCATATGGAGTCGGGCTGTTTGGAGATACATCATCAAATATATCAAAAGGACTAGATGATGAATAGGAGAAGCCACCACTTTGTTGTGATGGTTGGCCAACGTTGATGTCATCTAAATTTATCCGATCAACTTCATCGTCCGAGGTATCATTGTCCGATATAGTAGAAGTATCCTCCCGTCGACCTGTGGCCATGTTCTTCAAAAAAAGGATGTTTATATTGTCGTATGCAGGAAATAGCTTAACCTTTATTCGAGCATAATCCTTGTTAACCTGTTAACAGTAATTTTAAAGATAATGATTATAATGTTACCAAAGCATGCTACGTATGATAATGATTATGGACCACTCACCGAGATGACCTCCTCTCATATTTGTTCATCACCATATGTGGGCACTTTCAATATAGGATCCCATCCCCATCCAGAACGATTAGATAAATTATAGTACAAATTAAAGATCTTCACAACCTTCAACCTATTCTTCAGCTTCCTATAAGTGAAGGACTTATTTGTCCTTCCATTGAAAGCAGTCGTCATCCTCTTCCATGTTTCTTGGGAGAAGGTGCCATTGTGACAATTGCCATCATCGTTCTCTTGCTGCATTAAGGATAGCATTACCATATCTAGAGCATCAGTCCAGTTAGGTGCTCTAGAACGAGATGAACCTTCCTTGCATCAACCTATTTTCTTGCTTTTTTGATTTTGGCATCTTATTTACAGTATCCTAAACGTGATACAATTAAATAAAAAAGAATTTATTCTTCAATTTGTCTTCGTAATGGTGAAATAATGAATAAAAACAAAGACATGTTATGGAACATGTAAATAAATTTACTTGAATATGTATGTGCCAATACATATTTGTGGGATATAAGTATTCCATAGTTTAATATAAGTAATTAGTTTAATATATTGCATCTTATATTCAGCAGTATCCTAAACGTGATACAATTAAATAAAAAAGAATATTTATTCTTCAATTTGTCTTCGTAATGGTGAAATAATGAATAAAAACAAAGACATGTTATGGAACATGTAAATAAATTTACTTGAATATGATGTGCCAATACATATTGTGGGATATAAGTATTCCATAGTTTAATATAAGTAATACATAGTTTATATATTGAAAAACCAGTATGCCTCAGAATAAGCAGCATTATAGACACGGGAGCATCGCAGCTATAAGATAGAATAACTACTTATAAGGCAGCTTAATATGTCAATGTAGTCAAACACTTGTCTCCTAGCAATGCTCATTCGTAAGGCAGCCTGTCATCATTGGCAAAATATAATATAAAGCATACATTATACAACATATTATACATCCAAATATTCGAAATAAGAAAGGGTTGAAAAGGAAAAAATAATGAATCATAAAATATAACAATGACTCATTTTTTATAAAAAGCTGCCAAACATTTATTCATCCAGTTTTATATTTTGAAAAATATTAAATTCAGAATAAGCAATATTAGAGACACTGGAGCAACACGGCTACAAGATAGAATAACAACTTATTAAGGTACCTATCATATAAATGTAGTTAATCCCTTGTCTCCTAGCAATGCTCATCCTTAAGGCCCCTATCATCATTGGCAAAATACAATATAATAGATACATTATGGAAAATGATATACTTAGAAACAATGAATATGCTTTTACTTCATTTTCATTTTTATAAATGTAGTTAATCCATCGGTTCTTAGAAGCGGGTAGGGGGATTTTTTTTCTATATAAATTGAAGAGAAAGCAGCCTTCTAAAAGAACCATACAAAGTGCTTCTCATCGCCTAGCTAACTACTTTTAGGAGAGTTCATCTTAGAAAAAGAGAAAATTAAGATGACAAGATGATGCAAACCACATGCAGATAGTGGAAGGATGGGCGATAGATGTTTTTGATTGGTATTGTTTCCTCACACTGTCCATTTTGCAAAGAAAGATTTACAGAGAGGCAGAGAGGAGAGGAGTGTGGATTGTGGAGTGACAAACAGGCTTGAATTGGAAATTGGGAATTCATTGGACCCCCTACTCTCCCCTCCTTATTTCCTGTTATTTAATTTTTTTAAAAAAATAAAAAATAATTATGATATCTTAATGACATCTTGCAGACATCAATAGTTAGACCATATGATAATTAACCTCGGAGCCAGATAGCTTGTCGATTCATTGTCAGGTCGACTTTTAAAAACATGATCTTAAAGCTTGATAAGTAAACTTCTATTGATCAAGAATTTAAGTAAAAAAACACAGTCTTAAATCATAATACAATCAAATTATAACTGAATATCAATTGTAGATTCATTGAATCAATATAAAGTCAAAAATTTAATAAGAAAGCACAATGAAGTGAACAAGTAAAAGCATATGATTGTCAAGAAGAGTTCAATTCTTTTAGCCTTCTTTATTAAGACACCGGAGGTTAGGATGCCCATCTTTCATGAACTAGGGTCCTGGCCACAAATACTGGCATGGTCAGGTGTCTCATTTGACCCCATGGCCGATTTTCTTCCTCCGAGGCCCCTCCACACCTTTCCTCTCCCCGAACCAACCGTTTAACCTTTAGCATGGTGAGGAAAGGCAAAGAGAGATGCATAGAGAGAGAGGAAGGGAAGATGAGGGAAATTGGAAGCCCGAAAAAGAGGGAATCAAGTTGCAGGACCTACCTTTCCGGAAGACAAACTGGCTACAGAGAAGGATCCTTCCAATCGGAGATCTCAGCAAGGCGATTTCGTCAAATCCTAGACACGGGGGAAGAGGGATCGTGACGAAGACCCAGCCATCAAATGAGCACGAAATATATGAGATAAAATTTCCAGCCATATCCTTGGAATAAGGAACCAGTAATAAGCCAATTCCAGGGGGGACCATGGAATTGTAATTCAAGAATACCACGCATTGATTGGAATACGAATTCTAGTGGGGTCCATTAAAATTTTAATACTGTTTGGGGAATAATTGGAATAGATCCTATTTCAGTCAGAGATAGGGCATCCAAACACTACCATGATGATTACTCTAGAGTCGGCAAACCAAACACGCAATATAGTTCAATAAAAATAATTTCTTAGAACTCCCTCCCCTGGAAGTTGCCACTTTCCAATTTGACCACTTAGGTGCAGGCAAACAGGGCAATGTGCTATAACCTTGAATTGCATGACACGCTCATATGTGATCTCAAAATTTTATTTGGATTAGATATATCCTGATAGAAGAACCCAAGTACATCAAGATTGTAAATGTAAAAGATGATCCGACTCCAATTTAAATCCTGACTCGTGAAACCCTTGGAAATTGCCCATCAGAGAAATTTCTAGCTCTTGCTTTATCATGTTACTGACAAAAGCCATTAATAATTGGACTTCAAATCCTCTAATTTCTTCTTGCCTTAAAAAATTAGAACATTTCAGAATTTGAGATGTTATGGTCTAGGGCTAATTAAAATACTTTGAGAACTTGGGTTGCTGTTGTAAGGGCAAACACAATCAAATTAAAAAAAAAAGGCAGTTAGATGGCAGTTGCAGAAACTAAGGAGTTCCAAAGTGCTTTTCTTCTGCACCACAGCATTGCTCACTGCAAGGTTTGTGAAAAAGAAGGTACAACAACAAAGTCAGATTAAGACCAGTTCCGTGCAAAAAGTAACGATTATTTTCAATTGTGAAGTTTCCTACCTACAGATGATAGTCATTAACAGCATTTTGCAGGATGCTTTTACACACTCGACTACAGTAATTCCAGCCCTACGACAATTGAATGGAAGAGGCCAGCATCGGAAACAGACAACCTGAGTGCCTCGTAGCCACTGAATCAGCACCGCAAGCTGAATTCAAGTTCATCATCTATCAATACTATCTTTGGCTATATAAAAGAGAAATAAAGATGTTGATATCATTTCAGCTTGGCATCTACGGACAAGTACTGCGTTAACTCATCTCTCAGTTCAACTCCAAACTTGTCCGCCACACCACAGTGCTGCTGCTTGTAGTTGGTGTCATGATGGTGAGACAGTGGCATCTCATCCCTCACTTCATCTTCTAAGTCTATGACTATGTTGTGCAGCAAGCAGCAAACAAGAATAATTCTTGGCAATCTGTGTTATCAGTCTCCACATTTTCCCTGAACAATCTTCCACATATCTTTTAGTCTTGCCAATGCCCTCTGTGCCACCATTCTGGTTGCAGAGTGTCGTTTGTTGAACTCATTTGGAATCTGAAAGGTCCTTCCCTTGGTAGGGAGTGAGAAGCCAGGGAAGGAGGGGAAAGCTGGCATCTCCGATTATATACTCCCTCACCTCCGATCCTTCTGACAACTCCATTTTTTTTCCACTCAGCCTTGCTCCTTTCTCACACATTTTGAAGAATCCTGAGTTGTGCAGCACTGGTAACTCATTCATGCTACCTGGCCAGCCAGTGACAATGTCCCGGAACCTCATCTCAGGGTCCACAATAGCCTGCAGGACCATGCTATGATTCTTCTCATAATCAGTCCACACTTTGTTGGAAGTGTCTACGGAAGGCAAGCACATCAAGATGTGGGTGGTGTCAATGGCACCACAACAGTTGGGCAGACCCCGGATTTTCTCAAACTTGGACTTTATAATTTCCGTCTCTTCAGAGCTTGGCCATCGGAGGTGGTGAATTCCTCTCTTTTCCATAGCCTCCACAAATTGCCAAGTCACTTGGGAGACAGTTGAATGGTTCATACCAAAGGATATTCCTATATTCAGTAGTGACTCACCAGAACCCAACTTCTTAGAGCAACAGCTACTTGCTCATCCACAGACAGGACCTTTCCATCTGAGAATGTAAAGTTAGACGTCTTTGCCATCAAGTCCTCCCTCACCAATGAGCATATGTAATTGAAGGTCCTCCTTGAGATCTTGAAAACAGACTCAAATCTTTTTGGTTCTTTTAATAAGGATAAAGGTCCTGAGAAGGTGCCAATGAAGGGAACAATCAACATCACCCATAGCACAATGGTTCAAATAGATTCAAAGTTTATCAAAAAGTGCATAATAGAATGAACGTCATTATCAGTAAAGAGACCCATCACCCAAATGTAAAGCTAACCAAATGTTGTGGGAAAGAACACAATCATGAATAAGAAGAGACATTTAGAAACGACATAAAACATGGTGCCTCTGCCAAGAAGCAAATGCCCAGATTTTTGTGAATTTTGATTCCATTGGGACATGAACAAAGCATTTTAGATTCTAAATTTGGGCATGCGACTGAACTCAAGATTATAGAAGTCTTATATGCGATTGTAAAAAGTTGTTGTTGTGGCCGAACCAGTAGGACTTTGTGCATCAACGGTCGACGGAGTTCGTTCCACTGGGCTCCTTCAGAACCTGCAAAACAAACCCACTCACCGGAGGGAGTCCGGTGGGGGGCACTCCGATGCCTAAGTCAGCAAGGATTCAAATGAACTAGATAAGGAATCTCAAAAAAAAATGGGTTGAGAATGATGCAGAATTTCTGCTGGTTGAACTTACTTACCTCCGGAGATCCCCTCGTACCGGTATTTATAGGCTTGGGCCTTAACTGAATTCAGTTAGCAAGGCCTTAGACGGTTAGTTCTGTTAGAACTAACACGTGATTGTAATAACAATAATTAATTATTCTGGCAGGATAACTACCATATTGACCTTAAGTCAAATCAGCTTTGAGCATCAATCAGCTTTAAGTCATTGATCAGCTTTAGATGTTGATCGGCTTTGGGCTTCAACCAGTCTTGTGAATTGAACGGCTTTAGATGTCGATCGGCTTTGAGCTTCAATCAACCTTGTGAATTGATCGGCTTTAGATATCGATCGGCTTTGGACTTCAATCAGCCTTGTGAATTGATCGGCTTTAGATATCAATCGGCTTTGGCTTAATCAGCCTTGTGAATTGATCAGCTTTCATAAACCGATCAATCACCAGCCTCTTTTATGCTATTAGGAACTAATTTGTCCCTTCATAATACTTTTTGAATTATTTTTGTAGAGTATCATAGGTTTAGAAGATGTTTGGAAGATGTTGGAAGAAGTTTGGAGAAGTTTGAAGACTTTTGGAAGACTTTGGACAAAGTTCACTCGAGCCGACTCAATGCTAGAGCTGACACATTGATTTGGCACGGCACAGAAAATTCTGATACTTTCCAACTGAGCCGACTCAATGACAATCCGAGCCGACTCAATGACAATCCGAGCCAACTCGAATCCCAGTTTTTTGAACAGCAATGGCTAGTTGCAGAAATTATTTTTCTTCCTTCCAACGGTTCCAAACGGTCATATTTCGTTTCCCAAGGCACTCCAATAGTCCAAACAACCTGGAACACTTCCAAACATTTATGATGGATCAAAGTGAAGAGAAAAGAGATTTAAGGAGAGGAGAAAATAGATTGAAGAATAAAGTTATATTTCAGATTTTGGGGAGAGCTTCAATGTTCAAATTCAAGAGAGGGTTCTTCACTTTCTATCACAACTCTAGAAGCTTTATTTGAAGAAAGAGGAGAGCTTAGAAGAGCTACATTCATGGGCTAAAGCTGCAACTTTCACACTCAAGGAGTTTGTATAAGTTGCATTGTTTACTTGTTTGTTTTCCTGTTTTTGTAGTGGATTTTTGGTGATCCCGTAAAAACCAAGTTTGGATTTTGGTGATCCCGTGAAGTCAAGTTGGGTTCTTAGTAAGCCGGTGTAAAACTAAGAGTGGATTTTTGTGAGCCCGTGAAAACCAAAGGTTGGATTTTTGGTGATCCCGGTGTAAAACCAAGATTGGGTTTGGTTTGTGAGCTCAGTGTAAAACAAACCAGCTGTATTCATGGTGATATAGTGAAAACCCAAGTGGTACCTTGGATAGTGGATGTAGGTAGGAGCCGTAGGTTGCTTTGAACCACTATACATTGTTATGTTGTGTGATTGCTATTATTGTGTGCATTTACTTGCTTCCGCTCTACACACAATACCAGGCTCACAACACATATTGTAATTGTTTAAAAAAGGCACATACTTGCTCAAAAAATTCAAACCCAATTCACCCCTCTCTTGGATTGGCCAACCGGGCAACAAGAAGGCATTTTGATCGCTTTTACATGAAATGAGTTAAAGCAAACATATATTTGCATCATTTGTCAACTATTATAATATTATGACTGGACCTTTAATACTATCTGCTGCAAGTTCACACCGACCTAAACTAGAAAATTTGAAGCAGACAGTACTAGCATCAGATTTGCTATTGGAAAGTTGCATTGGTCGGTGGTGTTGCTGGAGACTGCTTGCTATATCACTCAGGGAAAGCCCTCAAGCAATGATGATGACTGTCATAGGCCACAGAATCTGCTTGTCTCTGATCATGCCAATTGAAGCCACGAAATAAAAATGATAATGCCAAGAACCTTACCATGAAACTTGAAAATCCAGAAACATCTTGATTTTATGAATATTAGGGCTGGCAGTTCACAATTGGACCTGCCAACCTTTCCTAAATAAGAAGGTTTTGATAAGAGTCTTTATAATTTGGTTGGGTTTGGGCCTCACTTAAGACAACTGAAGATATATTGGTTGGGTTCAAGCGTGGCTCTAACTAACAAGTCACCCAGGTTGGACACCCCTTTAAATTATACCCTCGGCCCCTAAGACAGAACTAACATTCAGCAGTGGCCAGTCAAGGCTTCGTCTAGGGATCAGGAAGCCATGTCAGTGATGGTTTAAAAACAGCAAAAGGCACCAAGAGAAAGTTAAATAAGACACTGGTACTTGGTTAGGATTTGGTGTTTACTCCACCCCTCCCTCCATCTCTCTCCCAATTTATTTGGATACCTAACAGAACATCAATTCCTTTCAGTGCCCCCCTCTCTCTTCTTCTTCTTCTTCTTCTTTTTTTTTTATTTTTTATTTTGAGGTATATGGGTCATGAGTGAAGCCTTAATTGAGTTGACGTGTTGGGTTATAGCTGTACAAGTCCTATAAAACATATTCTGGGGTTAATATTTTTCAACCTGATCATAAGATAGTTAGGTCTGCATTGAGATTCCTTTGAGCTGAAACGAATCTGGCATGACCTGAGCCCAACCCACTGTCACCCCTGTATAATAGAATAGCATGCAACCAAACTTGGCGAGCAGGTTTCCAAGCTTGTTGAAACCTGTGGAATCAGTGCTTCCACCACCTTGACTCAATACTTATTCCTCTAGAAATTCCTCGTTCAAGATACTAACGGGCACCTACATGCAGAAGCCTTGATGCTGTAACTACACCTCAAGCTATTTTACACACACAATCGTCTGCCAAGAAGTGTAATCCAAGGAGCAGTTTGCAATATACAACTTGCTTCCATTAACATAAGCAAGCCTGTACACTTTACCAATCAACACCTAAAGAATCCTCAGTTTGCATGTGTAGAAAGGGGAGGTGCACACCCGCAGGGGGGGTGGGGGGAGGGGATCTAATGCCAAGATGGTTCAACCACCCCATGGTGTTGGAGGCAATTTGTACATCATAAATTTCGATCCTTTTTTTGTTGGAAATTTATATTTTAATTATGCAAGTCAAAAACACCTCATTATCCTAAATGGGTAGTTTTGCCAAAGTTCACAAGATCTGAGGAACTAGTATTAATTTAATACTCTCATGCACAAGGTTAGTGTTGCAGAAGGGGACTCTTGGTGGCAAAAAGACTTATAACATATTAGAACCTTTCTCCCTCCAACTAATTTTCCATATGGGGCTGAACCTCACAAGTGAACCTCACAAGTTTGTTCATAATCTCTAATGAATGGTACATCACCATATTGATCAATAGTTAATGATATAGTTGTGAATTATACAACTCAAAACATGCACCAGATTTTAAGTATTTTGTTTCAATACATTGTTCATCAAAGACTCCATTCAAGTTACTCCAAGATCACCAAATTTCTACCAAAGTTCAGCTAAGATACTGGAATTTAATCCACTCAATCACCCAATGAGATGTTGCTGAGATTACTTATATATGATTATTTATTAGATTTAAGTATCCCCTGAAATTTACTAATATAGCAGACAACTCATAACAAGGAGTCACATAATTAGAAAAATTAAACTTCTACAAGCACCACCAAAGTGAATCTACTTAACAGTGCTACACCAAATAAATCCAATATAAGCAGCCTTCATCTTTCACAGCTCGACAGACATATTCTTTTCTGAAACTATAACATCTCGGGGTGCACATTATATGGTAAGCTCCTCTCTAGGATTTTGCATGTGCCAAAGATAGAAACCATCAATCTAGAGGCATAGCTCCAGTAAAAAATTGCGGAACATCTTTGTATTTGGTGCTATCATCACCTTGACAACCTTCTTTCCATCTTACTTTATATGGATACTCTCTGCTCATAAGTTTTAATAGCAGGAAATGGGAAGGAAAGCTTATTTAGTCAAGGACAAGGTAAATGCATATTTTCCTACTAGAAACTTAATCCCCAGATAGGCAACTATGAAAACCACTTCAGAATGAATTTCATGATACCAATTTACCAAAGAATGTCTAGCATGATTTAGAAAGCTTCCTGTATACCTTAAAGCCTATCAAGACTATGAAATCTTTATCCATGCTATATGCGTAGTTAGACAGTTTAGTTTACTTCACCAAGGTTTGCAATCACAATACCAAATCCTTTACCGGTACCAGGGTTCTCCGAACCGTGCCGAACGGCCAGTTCGGGGCGTACCGAACCGGACCGGCGGCCGGCCGGCACGGTTTGGCTTTAAAAAACGGCACAGCCCCTTTAAAAAATAAAAAAAATACCTTACAACCAAACCGGGCCCGAACCGGTGCGAACCGGACCCGAACCGGTCGAAACGGGCCCGAACCGGCCATTCAGCCAGTTCGGCACGGTACGGCTTGGAAAGAGGGGGGGCAAATTTTTTTTTTGGTGTCACATGACTACTGTAGCCATGTAACGTTTGTGGGGGGGGGGGGGAAGATGCCTTTCCTTTTAATTAAGGAAAGGCACAGAGAGCTCTTACGAGCTCTCTGTGTTCTCTGTAGCGCACGGTGGAAGGAAAAGCAGAAAAAAAATTCGTGGATCAATTTCAACCCAATTCAACCTGTAAAAATCGAAGGAATAGGTAGAATCAAGGTTCGTATACTTTCTTTTTCCATATTTTCGTCTTCGTAGCGTTAAATTTTGTTCAAATCCATGCAAATTAGAAAATTAAGAAGAAATGCTCTCAAAATTACTTGTGGCAATGATTTTAGAGTATGTGGTAGATCTATGATAGATCTACACAATGACTAAAATCTTAATTTTTTGTTAAGTATATAATTTTTAAATTAAAAATTAATTTCGGATTAATAAATTAATTTAAAAAAAATTAGAAAAAAAAACTGTAATTATAAATTATTAATCTAGGGCTTGTAAGCTACTCTCACTATAAATTTCATGTCGATTTATTCAAGTTTTGTGCATCTCATGAATAGTGCTCGTAGGTCTTAAATTGAAAAAAAATTGGCTTTAATGCATTTCTAGGATCTTAAGAAATATATGTAGCATGTATGATGAAATCCTATGAATCTAAAATTTAAATTTTTTTTTATTTTTCTTATTTTTGAATTTTTTAAATAAAAAAATTTAAAAAAATTAAATTTTAAAAATTAGGTTAATAAATTGTTAATTAATAAAGATTATTATTGACCTATATGTAATTAATATTCAGTATGGATCCATCAAGGAGAAAGAAGGATCCAGAGCGGGACATTGGCTAGTTACATGGAGAGTGCTCTTGGATCGGCATCACTGGAGGTGTAAATGGTGCAATCGAATTCAAAGGTGAGGGGGTAACAAGGTTGAAGCAGCACTTGGCTGGCGGCTATCCTGATGTATCTGCATGCCGACAGTTTCCACAGGAGGACCGTCAGTTAATGAAGAAACACTTTGTTGATTTAAAGCTGGAAAGGAAAGAGCATCAAAGAAGAAGGCAGAGGTGGACCGTAGAGCCACAGAACCACCTTCTTATCACTCTAGGGAGTCAAAGGAAGCATCTATTCCTCTGATAAGGAGGCACAGATGAAAGCTGCTATTCAGGCAAGCTTGTATGAGCAGAGGCAGCAGGAGGAGGCAGCCAGGCATAAACAGCGATTCGGGCCATCAGCTTTTGAGTCAGGATCAGGGTCCGCTTCTGTTAGTGCTCCAGGAGAGTCTGAGACACAGTTTAGGAGGACCTCCTCAGTCAGAGAGCCCGTCAGGAGAGGCACCGACGTATTGCATCCATGTTGGGAGCATTTGGCAGTAGGAGAAAGTTTCCAGGCCCAAGGACATTCCAGAAGGAGCACTATCCATGATGTCGATCCACATGCATTTTACAGTAGAGATTCTAAGCAACAGAGGATTGACACAATGCTGAAAAAGGATAAGAAGAAGGATATGTGGCGGGCCATCTCCTCCTGGTTTCATTCAGTCATATCCCAGCCCATGCAGCAGACAATCCTTATTATCGCTCTGCTATTTCATCTATACAGGCTGCTGGTGCATGTATAGATCCTCCAGTATCGAGGAATATCTATGGTCATCTTCTGGACAGCAATAAGGAGGAGATAGAAGGATGGATATCCTCATATCAAAGCAAGTGGCCTGTGTATGGATTGACGGTGATGTGTGATGGTTGGACTGGTCCTACTAGACGAAGCATCATCAATTTTTTGATTTATTGTGATGGGAAGACTTTTTTCAGAAGTCTATTGATGCTTCAGATCATGTGCACGACGCCAGTTATATCCTCACATTGATGGAGGAGGTGATTGATCGCCGCATATTTTCTGGACCCTTGTGCTGTACATTGTATAGACCTCATGTTGATGGATATTGTAAAATCGCAGGGTACAGAAGATTGTTGAGCTAGCACAGTCTATCACCAGATTTATATATAACATACATGGATTTTATCATTGATGAGAAGCTTTACAGGAGGGAAAATATGAGACCGAGGGTCACATGGTTGCAACTAATTACATTGCACTTAATAGTCTTCTTAGCAAGAAAGCAAGTTACATCAGATGTTTGTCAGTCAGGATTGGCAGGAGAGCAGATATGCCAGGGCAATACTGAGGGAAGCAATGTGAGAATTTAGTGACGAAACAGACAATCTGGCAGTGGGCTGAGAGGGTAGTGGAGGCTATCAAGCCTCTATATGAGGTACTTCGTGCCGTGGACTCCGAGAGGTATGCTCAGATGGGCTTCTTATATTCATGATACAAAGGGCAAAGAAAAGATCCAGGAGGCAGATCCATTACATGCATATAAGTATATCCGGATCATTGATGGACGGTGGAGTTATCAAATGAGTTCGATTTGCATCTAGCAGGTACTTAGTATTTTATGAAGTCCCTAAAAATTAAGTTTCAATTAGATTCATACAAGTATGCTTGACTGATTCTTAAAATATATGTGCAGCTTACTATCTAAATCTGAGATTTCAGTACTCCGTACCGGACATTGCCATGATGAGGATCTTATGTCTGCCCTGCGCAATGTTATATATAAAATGGAGTCCGATCCAGATATCGCTGCTATGTGCCTTGAAGAAGTAAGTTAGGTTGAAATTATTGAATGTTTTTAATAGCATTAATTTCAACAAGCTAACAAATTTTTTTTCTGGCAGACGAAATTTTTTAGGGAGGGCACAGATTCATTTAGATCCACTGTAGCGGTCAGAAATAAATCAAAGATGAATCCTGGTAGGTACTACTAAGGAGTAAGTCTAATATTATTCAGGATTAATTTTTTATTTTGCCAAATCTAAAATTCTAAATGATGTAATATCTTTTGCAGCTGAATGGTGAATGCATTTTGATGAATCTGCTAAAAATTGAAGGTTCTTGCAATAAAGATCCTCTCTCAAACGATGTCCTCCAGTGGATGTGAGCGCAACTGATCTACATTGATTTTATCTACTCCAAACAGAGAAACCGTCTGAAACAGAAATGCCTCAACGATCTTGTGTATGTATACTATAATTTAAGGTTGAGACTAAAATGTATTCAGGAAGAAGTAGAATTGAAATATCCTGATCCCACTACAAGTTTATATGTTGATGAGGATGAAGATCCAATGATTGATGGGTCATGGGTCAGCAGCAGACGCCAGAGCTTGATGAGCCAAGATCGCCTCCTTGACCAGCCAGTTTTGTAGCTAGTGAGGCTGGGGTGGATGCTGGACAATGGGCAATAAGTCATATTCCTCACATGGCTCCAGCAGATACAGCACATCGTCCGTCCCCACCATCTAGTAGACCTGGAGACAGAGGAAAAGGAAGGCAGTTGCACCTCCATCGGAGCACTCAGTCCACTCAGATTCAGATACCAGACAGTAATGATAGTGCTTCAGATAGTGGAGGATCTAGTGATCAGGAAGGGATAGGAGGACAGGAGTCGCAGCCACCTAGTCCTATTCGATTCACTGGGAAGTCACAGTTTTTTCATACCACGCAGGATACAGATCATGGAGCACTATCTGATAGACCTCGCGGTGATACGATTCCATATAGATGACGGGCTCCACGTAGTCGTTCGGGACACGATACAGCTACAGATCTTGCACGTGGAGTAGGATCCTTGGATGTATCTGGATCATCCTCATATTTAGGATCCTCTTATCCACAGCTACCGGTAGCTTCTGGTCCATATGATCCATATGGTGCATCCGAGACGTCAGCATCCAGTGGTTATTATCCTGGAGCATCTTTGCATCTGATTTTGTTGCTAGTATATTTGGATTCCCCCTACACCTGCACTGCTATATCGTCAGTCTCTGGACAGCTCTCAGAGTCGGGACATCAGAAAGGGATCTGCGATTAGTTATGACCTATCACGCATACCTCCTGGGATGAGCTTAGAGGAGCATCATGCTACCTGGCAGGAGGGACATACCGAATTTTCTACAGAGTACATACATGATTCCTATATTTATAGACATCGTCACTCTACCCGATTCTAGACATTGATATGTAATTATATGTTTATGCTACTTTTACTTTTATTAATTGCTGATAATCTTAGTTTAATTATCATTTTTTTTATTTCAATTGAAAATAGTCCTAAATATTAGTATTTAGTCCTAAACCCTAAAGCGGTATGCCATCCTAAATCCTTAAAAAATAAACCCTAAACCCTTAAAAATTAAAATAAAAATCTTAAAATTACAAAAAACAAAAAAAATATCAAAAAAAAAAAATTGGGCGTACCGGTACCGTGTGTCGGCACGGTACGGTTCGGTACCGAACTGGTACCGGCCGGCCACTGGTACCGGTACCGGGAACCTTGACCGGTACCATATTGGTACAGTGTTTGTATGCTTGGTATGTGGGTCAATTCAGTGTATCAACACTTAGAATACCCCAATACCAAGCATTGCTTTAATACTGGTATTGTATAGTATATCCTGGTATGTGGCATATGCATTGGTATTGTGAATCTTGATTTCACCTTGTGATTGATGTTTGATCTTTTTGGCTCTTCAATTGTTTTATTGTTTGTAGAGGTATTGGAATTTATTACTTTGCTTCATGCTAGTTTGTGGATCCACTTTGGACTAGTGCTCTAGTTCACAGTAGGATTCTTTGACTCGTTACAAATAGGATCCATCCAATTTGCTAATTGTTGCTTATCATTTCCCATCTTTGTCACTCAAAATTTCTATAGATTTCACAAAGTTTCAAAAGTCTATATCTTCTTTCCGAGTCAAAGGGCTTTTCCATCTTTGCCTCTTTTGGTTTGCTCCATGCTTCTTTAGGTTGGCACACTAATCTTGTGCCATTCTATTTGTCAAACATCTCAATAACATTCTGCATATCTTGGATCATGGTTAAGTCAGTTTATTTTGATGTAGCATTTCAAGGACTTGATTTAGTTCTTGGCTTAATGCATAAAGTAATGATGTTTGAAGAACCTTAAGGATCAAGATATGAGAACTTTTCAGATATGCATGGATCAAGATGAGAAAATAACAAAATTTAAGAACCTCATGTATTAGTTTATGAGATTTTATATAATTTTAATGGATTTAAGGTTTGAATCAACAAAATGAGAGCCTAAAATGACTGATTTAATTGATGTCAACTCCATGAATTAGTTCAATGTTTTTGGCCATGGAAATGTTAGGCAACCGACTCAAATATGTAACATTTTCTGAATTGGAGGATATATATAGGGGTTCAGACTTTGGTCAGTGTGTTACACATAGGATGTGGAACCTTTGTAGTCATATTTCAACCCAATAAGATATTGCACTCTCAAACACTTGCTGATCATTACTTGGAATTAAATTATGGCAAGACTTAAGGAACATAATAATGTAATTTAACAAAGATTCTAACTAGAAATGGATCAGATACTGATCCAATTATCAATTTTGCTGCCCCTAGTATAAATATGGAGAACTAATTTAATCTGGAAGGTGACATCATAAAAAAATAATGATATTGAGGCTATAGCAATAGATCCATGGACAATATATGGTCTTAAGCAATGGAAATATTAGAAAACATCGGAATAAGTTCTATAACAAATGCTACTGAAACTGATTTTTTGATACTCTTATTTTATTTTTTAAGTTTCAAATTTTCTTAACCAAAAAGACTGAAGGGTATACAAAATATAGGGTCAGCAATCATATGTTAAAAAGACAAAAAAAAAAAAAATGCTCCTTTGTTTAAGGAACAATATTGGCAACTTCAATATATTCCATTATGCATGTTGTAGTTACAACATTAATTTACACATGTCACATTACTTTCTGTACATGTCAATTATAGTTATTTTGTAAGTGACATTGAGTACACTGCTATATGATTTACTGTTATCTATGGGAGCAGATATTGTTCGCAAGATGACCAAATTAACTAGAAATGATAGAATACTCTCAACATAATCACCACCGAAAGTTTACCAGAGCCTTCCCGAAAGCTTCCAACATGATTGTTTTAGGTCTTCCCCTTCTTTTTTGACCCTTCAACAAACATTCAGCCCTACTTTAGTCAGCCTTCTCATGTCCAGAAAAAAAAATCTGACCCTTTAATAAAAAGACATGAGGAGAGCCTTGTACACCAATAAAAAATCTAAAATCCAGATAGTTCCTTGGACAACACAAACAGAACTGGGGTATAGTAGAAGAAAACTAGGTGCTTCCACTTACCACAACAAATAAATAAACTGATAGAACTATTTTATGCAATGAATACTACAGGAGGACCAAGAAAGGAGACCTAGATTGGCTGTACTAGTATTGGGATCCGCACCAATTGCCTAGTGGAATGATATGATATGGTACCATGTAGTGCCATTCTAGACCATACCAACAATGGGAGAGCTGGAGAGGGAGGGGGAGAAGGAGAAGGGGAGAGAGGGGGGGAGGGCGTGGGGAAGGAAGAAGGAGAGGGAGGAATGGAGGGAGAGAGGGAGGGGGAGGGGGGAGATAGAGGCCAAGAGAGATGGTGGGCAGGCTGGAAGCCCTTCACAAAAATAGGATCCCTGCAAAATAAAAAAATGGAAACATGTAGAGAGAGGGGGGAGGGCGTGGGGAAGGAAGAAGGAGAGGGAGGAATGGAGGGAGAGAGGGAGGGGGAGGGGGGAGATAGAGGCCAAGAGAGATGGTGGGCGGGCTGGAAGCCCTTCTCAAAAATAGGAACCCTGCAAAATAAAAAAAGGGACCCATGTTTCAAATGAAACAGGGGTCCCCATTTTCAACAAGTGCTTCCAGTCCTCCCACCATCTCTCTCTCTACCCTCCCTTGCTCCCTCTCCCTCTTTTTCCTCTCTCTCCCCCTCCCTCGCTTGATTTAATGAACCGAAGTGCACAACTATGCCAATCCACCCTTATAACGGTTTGGAACGCCTCCAAGCTATTTGCGGCAGCACAACAAACATTTGGGGTGACAAAGTTCTGCAAAAAGAGGTTGGAATAGGAAATAAGGTAGGGAAGGATCTTTTTTAAGGCTTAATTTGACTGAAATATGGTATTTGGTCAATATGAGTGGTACTAAAACAATTGATTAAGGCAAAATGGTAGATGTGGAATATGACTTGTCCAGTAAATAAGCCCAAATAGCAAAAATGTGGAAATACAACAGCCAATTTTTATGAATCATGCCATTCTTAGAACTCATACATCTATGATCAGATATATCAACATTTTATATCATGACAAGACATAAGTTCAAAACTTTCCATACTAGACCTATATCCTTTCAATATGGCATTATTATTTCATTTGTATTTCATGATCCATTCTTTTTAACTTAAAACATTCATAGTTCATACACAGTTTCACATATTTGTCCAATCAAATACTTGTCAATCACAGACTGAGAGCCATAATGTGTGTTTAATTACTTAATAAAGTCTAATTAACCACTATAGACACAAAATGATGTTTGGTATTCTATATAACAGAACTTGCCTTTACGATCTGTTTCAGTGAAGAGTTTCTAGAAAACCATTCATTATACTATCTTGGCATAGAAATGTGGTCTTTATAATTTATACTGACAAGTGCACAAATCATCATTCAATCAGCTCAACAATGTTGAGATCAGAAGTTATTCTATCACATAATTATTTTTTAAAAAAAAAGAATCTTGTTTTGCCGCCTTTTTTTTTGCCCCTGTACATGCACATATTCCTTTCACAAAGCTGAAAGCCTGTGATTCTATAAATGATATGTAACATGAGACTCCGAGAATCAGGAGATTTATATGTTTTTAATATTTATATATCATTGACATGGCCAGCCTGACATCATATCTTAAAGCATGTCTGGACATTGCCCAATATTTCTTCCAGCGCCCACGATTTTAAGCAAGATACATATCCAGCATTTCATACCAAACAACCATATCCAATAATAGTAGAACAATGACTACAGGAACATTCACAGGTAAGGACGTAAATTCCTATTTTCAACAGGGATGGAACACCTTCAACCAATTATTTCAGCATATATGTGACAGATTCTTCTAGAGAAGCAAAAAGATCAAAAAGTGGCTGAATTTGCAAGGGATGGGTAGTCAGGGAAATGGTTATGGAACTTTAGGTAATGAACTGATTTGGTTCTTGGCCTAAACTTTCTATCAAAAATGATATACTTGAGCAGTTGAGCTAAAAACTTGAATAAAAGATGTAGAACATTGAGATATTAGATAAATCACCAATATGCATGCATGAACAAACTTTATATCATCCATAGAATTCAAGCTATACATTTCATCTTGCAAACTACCCTTCTGATGCATAATGGATCACAAATCAAGCATTATTTTGAAGATGTCAAGGAATTGCTTAAAAAAAATTGATTTGTTGAAGCAACAAATTTGGGTAATAAAGTGGCAAGAAAAATTGTTAGCCAACCAGCCTTTCCTCTTCTGCTACATAAAATTCATAAGATGGCTAGTAATAGAACTTTGATTACAAAATACAATGAATTGGAAACTGCAACGATGTTGGAAATAAAGCAATAAAGCCAAACCACCAGCACAGCACAATGAGGTACATTGCCTTGTATGCAGGCCTATGAAATTTAAAAGACAATAAACAAAATGAATTGGAGCTTTCCTTCCTTTTCGCTGCTAAATATATAGTGAATGAAAATACCTTACTTCATGTTCTTCTGAAGGAATCTCAGGAAAATTCATGGAAGCAAATAATATTAACAAATAAATAACATCACCATCTAAATCAACAATGATAACACACTTTGTTCTCCAAAATTGAGGTGGAATTGAGGTGAATATCATGAATCACGGTCCCTTAAAGTTATTACCGTTTGTGCAAAGGAGCCTTGTCAGGTTGCAGGATCCCTAGAGGTGGTCACCATGAACCATGTAAAGTTTTCACCAAAGCCCCACCCAAGTATTGGGGATCCATGTTAGAAACCAACTTGATCTATCAAATAGAGGTGGGATAAAAAATTATTCTTTTTCAATAATTATTTAAAATATTCTATTGATTCCTCAGAGAAAAGCAAGATATAAGAAGAAGCAAAATGACTAAGGAATTTCATCCAAGAACATGATAGACATGTTAATCAGGTGGACACAAGTGGAAGTATTGCAGTAACATCGTATTTACTCACAGCAGGAGAATTGTAGGACAATACAAATTTCTAGTGAAGAGAACAAAATCTTGACAGGCATAGGCAAAGATAGCATCAAAATGGTATAGGAAAAGGGACAAACTAAGCATAAAGGACCTTTCTACCCATGCATAGCATGGCAAAGGCAATGATACTGAAGAAGGTGCAGAGGCACAGATTTGCATGTAAATCTCTTCAACAATCATATATCAACACAAAGCAAGAGAACTGCAAGACCACAAAAATTTCTAGTTAAAGAAACATATTTTTGATTGCCATAGTTGAATCAACATGAAATGCTATAAGAGAAGGCACAAACCAGGAATTAAGGATCTTTCTGAGCTGACAAATAGTATGGTAAAAGACTAAATATACACTCAACAACAAGCTTCAAATAGCAAAATATTTCATGGCTGAGTGTGCCACTGAAACAAGAATTTTGTTTTCTAATGCATATCAAACACAAATTAGGCCGCGAGCCAGGTTTATCTAAAAAAGTTGGAAGCTTTAACCATATATTTGGTTCATTTACTTTCTAGGGCTAGGAAGCTTAATTTAAGTGAAAATCACCTAAAAGAAACCTACATTTCATTTTTCTGATTTAATTTAGGCAACTCCTTGAAACATTAATTCTAGTTGTTAGGTCTATGGTGGTATCTTTCAGGATTGGTACCATAAATCTTAGAGTAACTTATCTAAAATATCATAACTTTCTAAATCAATATTTGCAAATCATTCCATTACAAGTCTTCATGTTCTTTAAGTTTTTCCTTATTATCAACATCTTTTCTACTATAATTGAAAGGTCATCATGCTTACACAAGATCATTCCTGTATCTTTATCTTTGTTTCAAATATTTTACACCTTTAAGATTTCGAGATTTCCTCCACATTTTGAAATTAACATTCATTTCTAGGGTGTTAAAGTAATTTTGAAGCTTTATATTTAACACACGAGTAAATCAGCTGTTGTTTAAAGAGACACACCAATAAGAAAGGAGACTCTGTCTGTACTCTTCAGCAAAAAACCAAAAAAAAAAAAAAAAAAAAGTATTATACATGATCAAGATTTAGCATAACCTAAAGAAGCTTGTAGTATTGAGAAGACATTGAATCAAAATTAGAGAGGAAAAAAAAGAAAGAAAAACAATTCGTTTGTTATGCTCCTGCAGGTATCTGGTGGGACAAACAGCATTTGAGCAAAGTAAATTTGTTTGTTTCAACTGTCATTTGATCTAACCTCAAATGGTGGCTTATACCAATAGGGACAAACAAATGGAATGTGATAATATCATCCATCACTTGAACTCCTTGTCCTCTCTTTGCTGTGGTTGGGCCATTGTCTTCAAGATTTTGTCATGTCGAAGAGTTCAAGCATTATGAGCAAAAGCAACTTCAAACAATTTCCATGGAGGTCATGGATTCCACATGAAGAGTGACGGGCATCAAGATCCAAACACTACCCTACAATCCACCACCTTGCTATCAACAGAAAAACTTCGTAATGGAATTTTGTAATATTTGTCATTCAAACAATTAAACGTGCACCTCTAAGATCTGACAAGATGAAAATTAGAAGTGTTTAAACATAGCATATAACAACCTCGAACAAATCCAAGTAACGAGCATCTGCATTATCTAACAAATGCAACATTACAGCAGGAGATCCATGCCCCGAATACCTCCCCCTTCAGTGACCTCATTGTATATGACTTCAAATCACATTTGATCAAAGAACTGCACCTAAACGTGTTAACCCATCTATGAAAACCTAATAAACATCGTGGATGCAGACATATTTCAATCCAAGAAGATCACTTCTTGCTATCCAACTTCGTTATGGAAAGCCATCACCCCCTAAATGTTAATAAAAGCAAAGATTTATGGTAGAGCACTAATAATAACATTTGCACAAAACACAATCAACAAAGAATAAATCTCTAATTCAGACCCATTTGCATTACCGAAAGCACTTTTCATTACCCAATCTAACAAACCAAAACACACGAAATCGATGCACTTCCATTTCCGCGCCACCAATTGCAAGAACTAAAGGTAGACAAAACAGTGGCACGGCAAAATAAGATAACCATAACAAAGAAAAGCGAACAAGAACAGATAGGAAGAGAGAAATATACCTGTAATCCTTGACGCGAAGTCATCCCACCAATCACCAGTTCCCTGTCTCGACGCCGTCAACGCAGCGGCGGCGCACCTCTCCGCCTTCTTCTCGGCCCTCTTCCTCTTCTTGAACCCTCTAACAGGCCCCATGAGCACACCTCCACCACCACCACCACCACCCACCCCCGATCTAAGAAAGCTCGGAAAACCACCGACCCTCAGCCCAGAAACGAACAAAGAATAGAAAAAGGAATGGAGACAGGAGGAGAGAAAGACAAGGCCCAAAACTCCCTGCCCAAATTCCTTATACCAGAAGGAGAATAACATGGAGAAAGAGAGAGGGAAAAGGAGATCAGTAGGGAGAGGATATAGGTCGTGGTAAAATAAGAGCTGGTTATAGAGAAGAGAGAAAGGATGGATGGTTAGTAAACAGTAGCAGAGGGAATGTTGCAGTTGTGGAGCGGGGTGGTGCCGTTGGTGTTTTATTGGCATGCAGAATGGCTTCATGGATGGATGGGTCTGGATTTGAAATGGTTCGATACCAGCAAATTGAGCATCTGATGAGGGCATTGGGGGTGGGAACCGGTCATCGGGGCTGTGCACCTGGTGGAGAGAGCGAGTCAGAAAAAAAGAATAGGCAAAGAAGCTAGGAGGGAGCCAGTAGTTCGTGGCCTGATTGGGTTTGGTGGCTTGGATTTAGAGAGTTCTTGGGCGCCTAAGATTGCTTCGTATAAAGCATATATATATATATATAGCTAAACAACCCATGCTCGGTTAAAAGGAGAGAAAAGGGGTTAAAGGTATTCTGTCCGATAAAGCCTAAAAGAAAGCCAAATATCCAACTCAACATACCACCAGATAGTGACAAGATCGATTGCACTCCAGCATAGGTACAAAGATGAGTCCCGATACAACAGCGTAGCAAGAATCTTTAAGATTTTTTTTCTCGAAAAACAAAAAAAAAAAAAAAAAAAAAAAAAAGAGAGAGAGAGAGAGAAGAATTTTTAAGATCTGGCAATTCATGTCATCCATTGAATGAGCCATGTTTTTTATTATTATTATTTTATACAGATGGGCGTTCGGATAAACCTGGCATGGAAGTCATCCATATATGATTAAAAAAAAAAAAAGAAAGAAAATCCTGAAAAGACGAATAAATACAATTCTCAAAGTGAAAAGAAAGTCCCCGATGTTCTTTGGAAATGATTTGGAAAGGTAATAGGCTGTAGGCCCAAGCTGATCAAGGGGTCACAATGGGTCAATCTTAGATTCTTATGGATTGAAATATAGAACTCGAGAAATATTCAGTGTAAAGGAAGTAACTGAATGACAAAAATACCCCCATCTCAAATTCAAGTTGTTATTTACTTACCTTATTTCCACGGTTTTATAATTGGTCAGCAAAGGTGGCTTTGTGTGTCAAAAATGAGGGCCGCAAGACACCTTGGTGGCATTGGATGGTGAGCATATTGGTCAACCAGAAGTCGCTTCCAAAACGTTTTATTTATTATTATTATTATTATTTTTTTTTAAGGCACCGTGCTTGCTCGAGGGTCGCCTCTCTTTCGGTAGAAGGGTATTTTGGTAAAAAAAGGAAAGTTCCCATTAGGACATGCATGTCAGCCGCCTTGGCATCCTTGGCTGTGGCGGCTGGTGCGGGGAAGGGATTTCATGTGGGATGGGAATTAATGATCAGTCCAGAATACCACGTACCGAAACAGCGAACGGATGCTAGATACGTGTAATTTTCACAAGGTGACAGCTACTATCATGCAAGTGGCAGGTGCGAGTTCGCTGGATTTTAACGGCCGTCTTTTGGGCTCGTCACTAATGGATCTTTCGGGCATTTTATGATGGCTCGGCCTTGAGTGATGCTGGTTTTGGGAAGGGCGTTTCATGGACTTATTTTGATGGATGAAGTCACCGCACGCTTCGATGATAATAATGAGATGATGGTTGTGTTCAGGTGTCAACATATTTTTGATGCCATGAAGTATATCCGAGGAGCAAGGTCAATGGTTTTGCCCTTAAAGCTGAGAACATGGCCATATAAAATAATGGCCGTGACAGTCTCTTCGATCATCTCCTTCAAAGCAAGAAGCTGCTCGGTAGAATTTATGGGCAAATCGAAGCTACGTAATGTATTAATATCTTGGTCCAAACTTCATAAACTATGCGACAGTTTGGCAGAAAATGTTCCTCGTTCTCCTCCTGGCCCGGACAAATATCACGGTGGCTTATCATGTAGTCCATGAGATTTGTTAATGAGAGTTTTCCTGCATGGCAATCTTCCCCGCAAGGTACTCCACCTAAAGAATTAACGCAAAGGAGAACCTCCAGAGTCTTTGCATGCCCAAATTTTTTTTTTTTTTTTTAAACAAGCTTGCCCAACTATATTAAAGATTAAATAAGAAATTTATAAGCTGTCATAAAGCTTTCTAAAAGTTTACAAACCCCTCTCAAAATCCAATGTATGTGCAAGGTAAAATTAAAAGAATAAATACAAAGCACCCCGTATCATGGCAAACAAACTCATAAACCAAAAACTTCCCTATAAAAAAATCCATAATGACGGGTTCGAAGAAAGACGATCATAAGAATAAAGCCATGATACAGCAATCACATTCTTGAAAAATAAATAACATAATCTACTGTGGTACATAAGTTTTCCCTGTATACAAGATAATATACTATATATCCTTTAAAATTTTACAACACTTCCTATCAGAATCCAAAATTTTGGGATCATCATCATCATCATATATATATATATATATATGGGACGCATGCCCAATTAGCCTTCGATGTGCCTGAAATGCATGGCCGCAACTAAGAGGATATTGTTTTATATTTGATAGATCTAGCCAATTGTATCGGTAAATATCCCTATAATTTTTTAGTCATGAAAAAAAGCCCAAAATGATGCATCATTCTAGTTTTAGTAGATGTCTCTTGCATAAAACTCCAGAAACTAGTAGGTCGAAGTTATGATCAAAACACCTTTTAGTTACCAGGTCAACCTTTGTTCACTCGCCACTGTCCTTGATCAAGGTTGATGTGGACCGCCAGACCAATTGGCCTGCAACTCCCGTAGAAAAAAAATCATTTTCCGTACCCAGAATTCAGCTTTTAGGCTTCGATTGGACCTAAAAAGTTATATGTAAGTTTGATCTGGCTCCTTGCATCCAGGTTCTGAGAAAGGATTTCTCAGAGAATTAAATTGAGTCTAAAGTTGAGCAGGGCAACTTTGGCCAATGAAAAAAAAAGGACCAAGTTTAGATAGGAGTCGCGATCAGATGGATCAAATCAAGTATGGATCAAGTTAAATGTACATTGGATCAAAAAAAAATTATCAACCAAAATCTGGCATATTTTATATATACGACAAAGACTTAAATCTAAATTTGATAAGTTTAGTAAAAAGGTGTTCCCACCCAACTTATATAACTAATTATTAAATAGATCAAGCCGGTTCGAATGGATTAAATATATTAGATAGATTGGATTAAATAGGTTAGAAACTGTTTACGCATGTTTTAAATAGATTAAAGTTATTTTAAATAGATAAAATATATCAGATTATGATATGATATAATTATTAATTGATAAGAATAGGTTAAACATGTTGAAGATCCAGGTCTAAATCTAACTTATTTAATAAACAAGTTTAGATATGCTGACTCATTTATAATCTAAATTCGTTTATATCAAATCCTAACTTGCTTAATATAGATTGTTCGTCGGTTGTCTTGGGATGATAAATTTTCATCTTTAAATTAAAATAAGTTCAAGCCAATCATGTTCCAATAAGACTCGCATAAGTTAACGAGTGGTAATGATTTGGGTTCATATCCTATCATCGGCTAATTTCAACCAAGCATCATCTTACCCTGATTCTCGAAAAAAAAATAATAAAATTAAATAATAGAGAAAAATTACAAGAATATTATAAATGTTATAAAATTATACTCTTAAATGAATTCAATGCCCCGTAACCTAGTTATCATTGTATTATCAACGGAGATGATCTATTTATTCTTAAAAAGAAATAAATAAATAAACTAGTGATATTTGATTTTTTTTTTTTTTTTTTCGTCATTACTTTGCAAAATTACTGATTCGACGGAGGAGGTACCATATAAATAGTACACTATCAGTGCTGGTGTTGGTTTGGAAGGGAAACAAGTTACATCCATGGTTTAAAAAATGAATAGGATATTGATAGCTGGTCAAAATCGGTCAGCCTCAGGCTGAGCCGTGATGCCTTTGCCTTCAAGTTAAACCCGGTCGATCTTAGTCGAATTCAAATTTGATCGTTGCCAAGCAATCAAGCATAGATAGGCTCGACCCTTTTTTATCATGGGCTGCGTTGGATTGGGCTTTGGTCTGTCCCTGTCCGCGTCCACAAACTGTAGCCTGGAAAAGTCCCTCAAAAGCATTAGGGGTTGCACACACGACTCCTACTCAACCAGTGCTTTCCTACCTCATACGAGCTGTTCCTCCTTTCTGTTTGGCTTCAGAGTTCCTATGTCAAGACTCTCAAGTAGTTTATACCTTAATGGAATGGAAAGTTATACCTACTTAACATTGTTTTTTTTTTTTTTTTTTCCTTGGTACGTAGGACAACTGCTCAATTAACATCGTTCCTGTCGATTGAATTCGGCTGCAAGAAATTATAGATTAGACCAAGTCCACAGAAATGGACTAGTCCAATTATAAGGAGACCCTCTTTTTTTTTTTTAAATCTCGTATTTTCTCCTCAGCATCCTGGCAACTCCCGTAAGTTTTACCTTCTGCTGCGTTAGCCGCGTCCCGAGATTGTCCAGTCCAACCGCGTTTATCTAGGACTAGAATAGTGGAATCCTGGTCACGCCTTGCGCTCAATTAACATCGTTCCTGTCGATTGAATTCGGCTGCACAGTTCCTGTCGATTGAATTCGGCTGCAAGAAATTATAGACCAAGTCCACCGGCTCAGAAATGGACTAGTCCAATTATAAGGAGACCCTCTTTTTTTTTTTTAAACGCTTTCTTGCTCTCGTATTTTCCTCCTCAGCATCCTGGCAACTCCCTAAGTTCTGATACCTTCTGCTGCGTTAGCCGCGTCCAGCGAGATGACCAAGATGGGTCCAGTCCAACCGCGTTTATCTAAAAAAAAAAAAAAAAAGCCGCACGGCACTAGAATAGTGGAATCCTGGTACCGCCTTGCGCGATAATACGGCGCAGCCCGTGACGCGTTGCCTCCTTTGCCACGCAAATCACCGTTCGATTTCTGAACACGATCGATCTCGGTCTAGATTCAGCCGGACACCGGAAGTTTCCATCGCTTCGCATTTCAACTCACAAAGCCCATCCACACGGGAAACGTGTGGGTCCCACCAATGAAAAGGACACGTGGCAAAATCTGAATAACTTGCTCTCCAATTAAGCTATCCAAGATAGAATCGAAACGTAACATCTTACGTCGGTTCTAGGCAGCCTATATATATATAGGTATCTGGGGTTCCAGACCTATCCCAACGCATGAGTTTTACGGCATCGTTATTTGGATATAGCTTGCAGTCCAAGTCTTCGAGCGTAATATGAAGCGTTCGAGAGCAGAAGAAGAGCAGGGAGAGATGGAGACGATGAAGACGGCTAATCTCCTGTTATCGCTCTCTCGTGAAGGTATGCCCGAAAAGATTCATAAGAGGACAAAGCCAGATGATGATGGTATGTTCGAGTGCAAGACATGCAGTCGCCGGTTTCCGTCGTTCCAAGCTCTCGGAGGCCACCGGACGAGCCACAAGAGACCGAGGCTCCAAGGCCTTGGGCTTGATCTGACGCATGGTTCGAGGTTGAAGCCAGCAGCGCATGAGTGCTCGATATGTGGCAAGAGGTTCTCCATGGGCCAGGCCCTGGGCGGTCACATGCGGAGACATAAGCCCTTGGGTGAGGAGAAGGTTGGTCCGGCGAAATCCATGCTCGACTTCAACTTGATTCCTTTAGAGAACGATCTCTTACGAGAGAGCTTTCGTGGCGTTTTGCTTGAGTTATTCGTGTAGTACATGCACATGTATTTTAGTTTCTTTCCTTTGGAACTTCATGTTAGTTGATTGACATGCGATTGGTTAATTTTTTTTATTTTTTTTTTTTTTAAAACAACCTCTTCATAGTATTCATTAATTAATCCTTGGCATTTAGTAATTCTACATAAATTTTAGTATATAAAATTTATGGTGTGTGAAGTTTGTCATGAAACGCTTGCGACCGATCATGTTTCATGGAACGCTTGCGACTGATCATGTTTCATGAAACGCTTGCGACCTCTACATACGTGTAGTTCTGTTTATACATATTATTTTATTTAAAGATTAAAGATTTATCACAAACTCCTTTCTTTCCCAAAACTTTTGTGGTCCAGAATTTAATACCAGCGATTCAGAGCGGCTTGATTGATTTTCAAATAAATAAAATAATTTTATCTTTAAATGTCAAAGCATCGTCGACTGAATGATATCGGATTAATTAAGGAATAAAGAAGACATAGCTATTATAACATAAAATTATTTATGATATTTTATTAATTATAATAAAAAAAAAATAGTCTTAACAGAAAGTTATTATATTTAGTATAAGAGGATATTTAAGAGAGAAACTAATTCTGTGCCAAATACTGACATTTTATTTCTCTTAGTTCCTTATCTATCATTCAAACTTTGCAACTTTGGTGAGCATTCAGCCATTTCTAGCCACGGTTAATATTTACCAATTTTCAGCGGTAGAAACAAGGTTAATCATCAATCTCAAGGACCACTTTACCGACATCAAAACCACTTTCAGCGGTAGAAACGAGGTTAATCATCAATCTCAAGGACCACTTTATCGACATCGAAACCTCGGTGCAAGTAATATGGATTGTATCAAGGAAAGGCGTTGTAAGTGGAAGTTCAGACTCGTGACGTGATAATTTCCAATTGGCTCGGGACAGGCTATCCCTGGCCATTTCACAATAAAACCCGTGGATTGAGAGATAATGACAAACACACGGATGCATCAAAGGATAGCTTGTGCTTGGCTAGAAGTCGAGGAACATAAAAGCAAGTTCACGAACCTATAAGCATGGGTCCCCTAAAATGTACGTTTAAATTTACTCACAAGTGCTTATTTCAAGAAAGCTAAGGATATTTCTCAGATCTGATCATTACTATCATGATCGGGACTCAAGTTTTATAAATTATACATAGATAAGGTCCTGTACGATAAAAAATACAAACATGGCTTAGAAACAGAACTTTTCCTCTATTCCAATAAAGAAAAGTTAATTATTTACTTCATCCAATTGGAAGTTCTCCATGTGACGACCTTCAATAAAAGCCTTTGTAAATCCACTTAAATCCTCTCCAAAGGAAAAAGGGTTACAGCTCAGCCTATGATCGTGCATAATTAAATTGGCATGCATGATACTTGGGCAATTATTGAATGGTCAAGACACATGTCCGCTTACTCGATGACATCTATATCAACCTTCGCCTTACATAAATTGTGCCAGAGGATCCTGGGTTCATTTTTTTTTCTTTAAGCTTTTTTTTCAGTTGCGATCACCCTTCCTCGAAGCTTCACTGTTTATTCAAAATCATTGCCTGACTTAGATATTGTAAGTTCCCTCGTCGGACCAGCACCAAACCAGCAACTTCGTGCAAGAATAGCCATGGACGGATGGATCATGCCAACTTTTCTGGAAAACCAACAAAAAAAAAAATATAATTTAAATATTTTTTTATAATATGATTTAAATTATACTTTTTTTTTTATAAAACTAAATTTATTTATAATAAAATTTACGGTACATTTTTTAGCTATCTCTTTTTTAATATAAATAACTAAATGTTTAACGAAAAATCATCTTCCATCTTTTTATGCAATCTAGTTTTGGCAAATTTTATTATCGAAAATGCTTTCTGTAGCAACAATTGAAATTGAAAGGGTTATAAACATCTCAGACTCGTGGAGGATGAGCGCACAGCGATGGCAGCAGCATCGCCTCGTGTACCATTGACGCGACATGATATGGTGGAATATTCGTCGACCGATGGGGTCAAAGACAACGGGGTGCGAGTACAGCAACGTGGGTATGAGCCCGAGACACAAAAGGTGCTCATCCGCTTGTGCCCTCCGAGACCTAATTGCGCTATGTGACGGGTCCAGCCATCAGGGTGGTATGCGGTTTCATCGCATATTGCATCCATCAATGCGGCAAGACTGATGAAGGCCACTGGGATAATAGCTACCGTCCAGTGCATTGATGATATCCGATCTTGTATACGTGTAGTCGTCCGATCGTGTTGTAGGGGCATTCTTGCTAGTTATACCGCATGACAAGCCTGGCCGCCATGATATTTGTCGGTGCAGCGAACGAGATGGCACCAATAATGTGCAGTGGCTTCGGTCATGATAGATTTTGAAGATGGGTACCAATCAAGCACACCCCTACCCCGGGCAGTCCGCCACCGGTTACAAGAAACCGGTCTTTCCGGCTAACCTCTTCAACTTAGAGCTCGTCCGACCTCTCCAAGCTGAGAGCCCAGACTTTTAGCAACAAGCGAATTTCTTCTTTCTGTTTTAGGTTGGACGACCGGTACCTACCTCATATGGTTCTTCATGCAAGCATAGCCACAAGCAACCCGGCCCCTTTAGGTTAGAGCTCGTCCGGTCTTTGTAAGCTCGGAGTCTACATTTTGGCAACGACAACTAGCGTGCAACCTTGAGGTGGATTGGATGACATTTACAAACAATGAAAACATAGTTCTCTTATATAATATGGACCAATTACTCCTGACGTCAGACAACCATAGAACTGGCGCAGGTAAACCGACTTAGTTCTCTTACAAGTTACAATTGGCGGTGCAAGTCAACCATTGGAATTTGTAACCTCCCAAGGAACCAAATTGATCAGGAAAGTTCGCTTGCGTAGGTGAGGAGTGATCGTAGTTATTAATACGGAACTGTCATCACGACCCATTTGCAATAATTTTTGCAGCACTCACGTGTTCCCTCTAAGAAGATCCAACAGTATACAGTCCACCGTCCATGCGAGCCACCACTCTTTCAGCTATGAGCTCGATTCTAGCCAAAACCAAGGTGTAATGAACGAAACCAGAGGCAGTTGGTGTTTCTAAGTTTTGAGATGCATTCTGTGAAACCAAAGGAATGACTTGAAAGTAGACTATATATATCCACGTCACAGGGAGGAGCTGGAGGCAGGAACGATTGAATACCATTAGGAAAACAAGAGAAACATAAACCTCATTTATACACATACAGAGCAGAATAAATCATCTCTGTCCTTTCTACAAAGGGATACGCTGTTTCTTTTTATCTCACACAATCGCTGTTAAAACAACTACATGTCATGCATGCTATCCAAGGTGCTTTCCTGAGCTAAAGCTTGTTCTGCTTCCGCTTTATAAAAAAGTTATTAGTCATTTGGACATCTCTAAAATCCCCAAATAATTCATTTAAAGATATGGAGAGAAGAAGAAAAAAAAAAAGGTTAAACCGGAGATCTCTGATGCTAGTTCCAGGGTGGTTAGCCATTGATCCTTATGCTCCTGCACGTACTGCGTGTGATGGACAAGTTCCCTCTTTTCCTTGTGTTGGATTCTCTGTGCATGCATCTAGCATTGTCGTCCTCAATGTCCTTGTTCAGTTCCATTCTTAAGCTACTGTTCATGAAAGTTTCGGTAGAAACTACAATTTCATCAATAAATGAAATTCAGCAGAACAAAAATCAACAACTAATAACAAATTATGTGTAATTTGTGCCTTTGTGGCATTAAGTGTTTTAAAAGTGGTTGCAGTATGTAGAATTAATTGTGGATGATCAGGAAACTACATAGTAAATATACAATATACTGATCATAAATAGAAGTGTGTGTATATATATACACACATAGTTACTATTTTTCTACTATTTAATATATATATATAATATAGTAAACATAATAATAATTATTATTATATATATAAATAAAAATAACAATGATGAAAAGATAATCATAAGATTGGTGACAATGACAACTAACAATTAGTATTTATTGCTTGATACCTAATACCTAATAACAATAATGATAATATGATCCATTTTTTAACGTTATCATTACCCATAATAACTGCAACTGATATCCCCATAAGTGTAGGGTTGCATATGTGGCTCAAGAATACTAAGTCAACTAATATATGCAGCCCTATAATATTAAGAAGGTGATCAATATACAGTCACCTTAATACTAAAAAGATTATTATTTTTCGTCTATATGTTGTATGATGATATATGATAATTATATATAGATAGGAGAGTGCAGTTATGGTTATACATGCATGTATATGGTATTACACATTGCATTTGAAAATACTAGTGGAGTTATTTGCCCAAAAAAAAAAAAAAAAGATTCTAGTGCTGTTAAAAATTTCCATCTTTTAAACAACTATCAAAATCATATCAATATGAGCATAGAAGCATGTTGATTTGTTTGCTCATAAATGTATCTATAACCAAAAAAAAAAGCATGATATTCATCATCTATTGTAAATGAAGCATCAACCACATTGCTAACTTTTTATCATCTTGAAGGACGATGATATTCCAAGAAAATTTCAAGGCAAATCTCATGATTTTCAGCTGACCTTGTTTTTAATTTCATGGCACCATCAACCTGTCAATTTGGTTTTCCGATTACTTTAGCATGGTTGGTCCGCTCCTTTCATGTGTGCTTCATGGAACAAAAAAAAAAAAAAAAAAAACATACCGTCGTGTCATCTCCCAGAAAGATTATACTTTTTTATTCTCCTAAATGAAAGATGTAAATCTCTTATTCTTTGGCCTCCTGGTAGAAACGTTCGCTTCACTACCACCATTCATGAATTAGAGGTTTAAGTGAACTGGTAGACGCACGGTATAATTTAGTGGCATCTCTTGGTTTGACAGGGCACAATTTTATATATATATATATATATATATATATAGAGTGCCAGAGGGAGGAGGCAAGTGCTTACCTCGCAGCATCACCGGAAGATGACCGCTTCAAGCTGGGGAATTTTCCAACACCATCACTCCCCAGCTTCCTGGTTTCAATCAAACTCCCAGTAAAACACTCCATATCCTCCAATTCAGTTGCCCAAATACTAGTGAGCAATCCCCTTGAACCCTCCTCAATCTCCTTCCTCCCGGGTTCGGTCTTTGCCCGCGGCAGTCTTCCCCTGTACTGAGACACCAGAGAGATCCCCGGCTCCTTCACCGAGATCGAGCCGCACGACATAAGATGCATCAGGACTGTCGACGCCCTCACCCTCCCGTTCGAGCAGGCGCCCACCGTCCGAACCCGATACTCCGGGCGTATCTCCACGATCCGGCCGTCGGCTTTGATCAGCGCTTCCAGCGTCTCAGGGCTGGAGGTGGATGGTGGAGGCGAGATCTCGTCCGTGTCGAGATCCGGCGGTTCGAGATTCGGAATCTTCTCTCGCCTTTCTTCTCTGACGGGAGCTCGACGCCTGTGTCGCGGCTCGTCGGTCTGGGTCGAGGCGTCGGAGAATTTGACGGCGGGATGCGGCGTCGGTTCGCTCTTGTAGGTCGTGGACTCTTTGAGATCGAGAGCGCTCCAAGACGTCTTCTTTCTGCTTGAGACGGGGAAATTGGAATCGTCTCGGACGGTATTGGGGATTTCGGGAGTCTTCTTGGAGGTGGAAGAAGAGGTAGCGAGGGATTCTCGAGAATTAGAAGGGTTGACGAGGTGGGGGAGCTCCGATCCTTTGAGAATGTACCCTTGGCTGCGAACCGGGTAGATGAAGTCGTCTTCGGAGAGATCGTGCCACACAAATCCGTTCCCATAGCTCCTGAATCGAAACTCGACAAAAATGTAAGAACTTCAAGGTTTCTTGGATTCGAATAGCATAAAAACAGGCAAAAGTTTTGTACTTCAGAGTTGGTTGGATTCAAGAACAAACTAAAACGGTGAAAAGGTGAGTTCTTTAGTGCTTCTCGGACTCGAATCGACATCGAATGGAGAAAAGGTTTCTTGAATTCTACAATGAAAGAAATAGTTGAGACATAGTATGGAGTTTACCGTTTGGAAGACCACGAGTACATGGCAGCCAACCCTTTTCCTCTAAGAACATCGAGGCGATTGATGACATCTACAATTGGAACGAACAAGTAGAAGTGAGATGGCCATCGGAATGAACAAAACGAAAAGGGGTCTTTTCCTCATTTTCTGATCCGATACCTCTGAGATAGAGCCCTTCGATGGACGAGAGCGGGACTTCCATGAAGTGAGGCTGCTCCAAATGGCCGCCTCTGGCGAGGTAGTAGACCACCGAGACTTTCCTGCCGAACGTCCTCGGCTTCAGCTCCGCCCAGATCTTCGTGCTCTCTGGATTCGTCTCTCGCTTCTTCCACTGCTTTGAAAGCTCGCCTCTTCCTCTCGAAGAGACCGCCATTGCCTTAGAAATTCAACGGCTATAACAGAGGATTATAGAAGAGTAAACAGGGGAGAGTAAAAGTTTTGAAGTTAAGCAGAGGCTTAGAGGGCAGGGAAGAGGGAAGGAGAAGAGTGTGAAAAGAGCCTGGAGCTCTTGGGGCTCAACCAGGGATTCCGAGGACAACAGGAAGCCAACAAAAGGGACTCATGGGATCACAGTAACAAGTCAGTTATTCTAAAATATATGTTAGAATCTAAGTTCAGATCCTATCTAGTTCATGTTATCGAGTCAATCTTCGACCATCCATGGATCAATTAACAGTGATATTTGAACGAGGAGCCGATATAGTGTTGATGGATTTTATTTTTGGTAGCTGTTCATTCGATCATCTAGTTTCATCAATCCATCAAATCATGATCATTGATGAGTGATGGAACGATAAATATCAATCAATTTTTTTAGCTAAAAAAATTCCACAAGCACCGTTGTAGCCAGCGTCAACCAGTACTAAGTAGGTATCACCACATCAGGCAACAAATAAATGACAGCCCGTGATCCAACCTTTTTGTACTTTAAAAAAAAAAAAAATCATTGTAAGGACCCTTATAATAAGAAATAATCAACAAATAAGCATGTTATTTGGTAATGTCGCTGCACATGGAGTCCAAGAGTAAAGCGCGGGGGAAAAAAAAATCTTAAAAATAGTAAGGTTTAAAATAAATGGCTTTGCTTATCTAAGGAAAAAAAAATATAAAATTTTAAAATGACAGCTGTCAAATTAAAACATATTTTTCGTACATTTAAGATAAGAAGAAGCTTTTAGTATTATGATGGCTGTCATTCTTTCAACCACAAGGTGGATCTCATCTCATCAGCCTAGATCTTGGCCAAAGAGAGATTTGTAATTAGGTGGGATCCTCTGTTATCTTATTCAATTATCTATTAAAAATTTAAACGATATATATCCTTTTCTTTTTTTTCTTTTCTTTTTGGGACTTTTTGGCGTTACTCTTGGATTATTGGGGGCCTCGACGGAAAGAGACCTGGGATTGGGTGAGCTTTACGAGCGGCCAGCCGACCAAATGAAACGGTCGGCAGTCCTAAATATGAGCATGTTGCGGAACCCGTGAGTTACGCAGCCGTGGAAAACCAAACACTCTGTCCTCTTTATCGAAATCTTAGAAGGCTATGAAATCCTTGCAAGACCGATGGTCCGAGTCTCTGAGACGACACTTTGTCCTCGTGTAACCAGTACTCAAGAGATCCCCTTCCATTAATTTTTTTTTTAAAAAAAAAAAGAGCTCAAGGGGTTGGAATTTTTCAAGTAGCAAGCTGTATCGCTGCCTTCAATCCTGATAATAAGGGTTTATGTAGTTGGTGGGTGATGCTTTTTCTTATATAATGTCTAGTAACAAAGCCAGAAAAACATAATGAGATCAGAGTTTTTAAAATACAGTTGCATTCAGATAGCAGTTTATACATCGGAAGGCTTTTTATTATTTGCACTATAAAGCAACTATTGTGATGAAATCGTGATTGCATAACGTCCGTTATTCAAATATTTGTAATTAATTATGGACTTATAACTAGCTCGAAGCACAAGGGTTGCTTATGAGGACCATGAGGTGGCTGCGTTTTAACTAGAGTTTCCATTTCCATTTCTCAAAGGTAGACTACATAAATACAGTTGAACGTCCACATTGGCCTTGGACAAACATTTATAAATATTGAAACAGTATTCCATTCCATGAGAAGAGCATAGATGTTGGCGCGAGGCACGATCCTGGTGGGATCTCGCCGGCGACGAACTCATGGGCCGACGCAGAGTCACGAGGGATCGGCGATCCGGCAGGGAGGCAGGCGACGGCTCAGGTTGAGGGAGGTGCGGCTCGTTCCGACGATCGACGGCGGTATAGAATCGCGGCACGACAGCGGCTGGGGAGTAACGCGGGGGAGGCTCGGGGTGCCTGCTGGGAAGTGATGTGGGCGGCATATGGAGACGGTGGCACGACCTTGCTCCGGTGAATGGTGGCGACGGCCATGGCGGAGTCGACGGATCGGGCGGAGATGGCAGCAGGGCGGCAAGGAGCCGAGCATGATCGGGGGCTGAGGACGATGGTGGCTCTCCGGTGCGGCATGCTGGGGCGATGGGTTTCGATCGGTGACGCGGCTGAAAAGTAGAAGGGGCCGGACCATCATGGTTTGCTCGATCTGTCGGACGAGAAGGACCGGTCGATGGTGATCTTGCTCACAGGCGGAAGAAGTTCGGTTGGAGATTTCCGGTCGACCAGTGGTTTGCTCGAACGGATCTGGGGAGATAAAAGGTGGGAGCGGTGTCGCTGATCTGCGCGAGGTTCTGGTGATTGGCAGTGACGGGAGGGAGATGGCCTTCTGGTCATTGGTGGTGGGGCGTGGGATCGGCTGTCGGGTTGAAACAGGGGAGGCTATTGACGATTTTTGGATGCCTGTTGTTGGTCTCAGAGGAAGGAGGAGAGAAAGTAGAGGGAGAAGAGAGAGAAGTCCTGGGAAGAAAGCACTAGAGAGAAGAAAAAAAGCCCAGGAAAGAGAAGAAGGGGAGAACCAGAAGAGAGAAGAAGAGGGAGAAGTCGGGACGTACCCAGATAATTTCTCAAATAATTTTCTTCTTCGCTAATTTTATTCATGAATAACCAAACATCTTAAATAGACTAATCTAAGATATCCGATATCCTGATCAGATATCCTAACAAATTCAAACTACTTATTTTAAAAAACAAACTAATCCAAGGATAAAGTAAATTCTAAAAATAAATAATCAAACTAGAGAACCGATAAAATTAATCCTGAAATTTCAAGATACCCAATCCCTCGTACACCCATAAAAATATATTTATCATGTTGTGTACTTCGGGATTTGTACTGCATCAAGATTTGGGCTGCATCGACTTCAGGATCTTGGGCCCCAGGGTTTGGGCTGGGCTGGGCTGGGCTTCAGGTTCTGGGCTGGCTTCTGGGTTGGGCTGGCTTCAGGTTTTAGGCTGGGCTGGACTTCAGGTTTTAGGCTGGGCTGGACTTCAGGTTTGATCTGGACTGCTTCAGATTCTGGGCCGATGTCCCCATCAGATGTAGTAGAAGGCCGCTTAGAAATAATGAAAGTGATAACAGCTAGAATAACGTTACAAGTTGTTGTTGCTGAGATTTCGATAGTGTTGACGCTAAATCCTTACGGACTGGTTGAAGTGATCTACTCGTCGATTTGCCTTTGACGAGACCTTGATGAAATCCTGCAAAACAAATTTCCTGACCAGAATTTCTCCGGTAGGGGACACTCCGATGCCAAAGTCAGTAAAGGTCCAATGGAGAACTTTGAAAATAGAATGGACAAGAATAGGAAAGAAAGGGAGTAAGTTTAGATGGCCATGAGAGAACTAGTTGTGGACTGACTCTAACTTGCCTAAAAAAAACCCTCCCCTAGGTGTCCCCACTTACTAGTATTTATAGGCGTGAATATAACTGATTACGGTTACGAAAGTTAGTTAGCATAACTTTCTAATAACCATAAATAGTAGCCGTTGAAAATCTTGTTATCGAAGTTGAGGCTATCGACCATGTAAGTGGTTATAATGATCAGAATAATTTCTAACCCTTCTGGTCGAGGGACCATTTATATGCTTCGGATGCATTTTTCTTAGAGAAAATCCGAAGTAGATTTACACGTTATCTTCGGACTATCCTCTTTGAAGTAGGCCAAAGAAACATTAGCTCATATGCTTCAGAATTATTCCTTTTGGAATGGGTCAGGAGATAAAGAGTCATTTATCATGAAACCAAAGCGGACAAACTCTACACTTCATGAGTATTCTCTTCGGACCAAGCTGAAGACTTATTCACAAGATGTAATTGTTGGGAAGGTGTAGTTAGAATTCGCTTCATAGGGATAGATTGTAGCCCTCGTTAAATTTAAGAGACATCATCTTTAGGTGCATTGACTTAGTTGACAGGTCCAGATAAAACCAATCTGACTGATGAACCGGCAATTATTTTGTATCAAACCGGATTACCATAACAGCTGACCCCCACTCCCAATTTCAAAATAACTTTATTTCAAAAAATGGAAGTAGTTAGAGTTTGTCATTTATGGATGAAAAGATAATCAATGATGGTGAGTTGCTGACTCTTTCTCTCATAATAACTGATTTATGATTCGAAGATTGTGCAAAGGACAAGTGTCAGTCCCTTATTGATGCTTCAAAAAGATAGTGCAGATTTGAAAGCCCGGGTGATCCTTTCATCAAAAAGACTTTTATGGGACTCTTATTCGATCGAAAAAGTATACTTGGCGACATCTTGAGCCTTAGTCATTATGTTGATAACTCATCTTGGTCGTCTATGGCATTTCTCGCGGATTGTAACTGATAATCCATCGATCGACGTCCCTTAGTTATTCGTACCCACGATCGGCACCACCGATACGTCGTGCGATTGAGAAGATCATCAGTTTTCTAAGAAAACCCTACCGTCCCGCATATATAAAAAAGGGATCATCCCATGAAATGAACTTTCATGCTCCTTGTTGGAACTTCCTTTTCTTCCTTTTACTAGACACTATTGTGCTTCTCTTACAAGTTACCATGTTTGGCTCGGAGGTAGGGATCTTTTTCCTCACTGTTTTCATAATGTCTAAGTTATTAGATAGCTCGACCACTGGTAAAGGTTCAGCGGGTGATAAACCTTCTGGGAGCAAAGGTCCTAATAGAAGAAAAATTCTTGAACTTTCTCCAGAAATGGTTGCCAGTTCTTTGTCCTTTACCAGGGTAGAGAGTCTTCAGGAATGTTACCACATTCCTAGGACCTATAAAACACTACTTCTCAATCCCGATGAAAGGGTCACTTGTCCTCCTCCTAGGGCTATTGCCATATGTGAGGATCATTTAAAGGCTGGCATTAGATTTCCTCTTCATCCATCCTTTCTTGGTGAAGTTGTTCATCCTTATCAGATAGTCCCAACTTAGTTGATGCCAAACAGCTTTAGAAATATTTACAGATTCTTAGTTCTTTGCAAACTCTATAAGGTAGTGCCTGAAACCTCATTATTTACTTCTCTCTTTGTACTGAAAAAAGATTTTCATGGCCAAGGATGGTGGGTCATCGGCCCCCGTCCAGGCCAAAGACTAATTAAAGGAATGCCTAGTGCCATACAGTGTGGAAACCCTGTTTTTTCTTTATTTATTATCAATCATGGGGTTTTGACCCCGAATGAAAGACTCCATGCTTAGATGCAAGTGCTGGAAAAAGAATCTTAAAAGCCGATCAGAAGAATTTCGAGACACTGTCCAATTCAGAGGTTCCTTTGGTTTAGGAATTGCAGAGGGAACAAAGCCTCCATCTCGCTCATATCAGCAAGCTTCCAACACTAGGTATAGTAAATAGCTAACTTTAAGTCCTCCCAGAATCTATTTTGCATTTCCAATGGTTGATCCAAGAAACCTTTTCTCTTTGTTCGCGGGTAAAAAAATTGAAACCCAATCTTGAAAAACTCTGACAAGCATCCAGAAAAAGAGCAGTGCCGGTTCATCAAAATAAACAGAAGTTCAAAAGAAAATAAGGTCCGAAGAAACCTCAAGGACAAGCCCAATAAGGGTTACGCCAGATAAAGACGATGCTCTTATGACAGAGCCTTCACCAAGAATTTCCCGTCCATTGCCTTTTCCGGAACAACCTATTCTAGATCCGATTACCGAAGAGCTGATTCATCCTTCTTCAAAGGACAAAGGAAAAGCTTCTCAAACTGAAGAAGGTCTAGTGAGAGACAATCCAACAGATAGGGAATGCAATGTAAACTTTGCAGTCTTTTCCGATGCATGGGGCATGGTGTATCCTGAATTAGCTAGAAAGATACTGAAGTACACTCTCCTCCCTCGAGACTGGAAAGTCAGCAAAACCCGAAATATTGAGGAGATATCTAATTCAGCGTTCTCATCTATGCTGAAGGTAAGTATCACTTCCTTTCTTCTTCTCTCTTCTTTATTTTATATAGTACTTAACTTGGTTAACTTCATATTCTTCATTGTCAATGCAGTTGATTCATGATATTATCCTTATGGAAGAGAGCATATTTGACTTTAGATATTACCATAAAAGAACTTAAGAAAAACTCCAAATGGCCGAAGCCGAGAAGGAAGTAGCTGAAGAGTTAAAGAAGGCCATGGAGGAGAAGCTTTCTTTAAGGGATGCCGCGGTCCAGAATTTAAAAGCCAAATTAGAAAAGGCTCAATCGAAGGCTTCTGGATGAGAGGCAAAGCTCAAGAAGAAAAAGAAGAAGATTTGGTCCATGGAACATTCAGCCAAAGAAGCTCAATAGAAGATCGAAGAAGCAATCAAAAAGGTTGATGAAGCAGTCAAAAGAGCTAAGGCAGCGGCTGAAGAAATAAAAAACTTTAAAAGATTAAGTGACTAGGGTCATCAAGGACTATAAGAAGTCTTCGGCATTCGACGATGAAATGACCGAATCAGGGACATTCAGCTACTGCGCAGGTTACAATGATGGGATAAATGAAGTGCTAAATCTTTACCCAAACCTTGACATCTCGAAGATTCAGCTATACGAACTTGAAGAAATAGAAGAACCTGGATCTCCCATAGTTACTAAAAAAATATCGGGTCATACTGAAGATGATCGTGCTGCAATCGAGAAAGCTACTGAAGAAGAAATATTAGCAGCTACGGACCCAGTCAACCCAACTCAAGCTGAAGAGGTTCTAGCTGAAGATAATCCATCGATCATAAGTTGCTGATGCAGAAGCCACCCAATTTTTGTAACTCTTTTATTTTTTGATCATATTGTAAGAAAGATAACATACATGTATTTACTTCTTTATGAATGAAACATCTTCCTTTCCAGATAAATTATACCATGATGAGATATTTACCAAGTATAAATTCATCGAAGGTAAGATGCTAAATAATAATCTCTCTAATTAGATAGAGTCCGTGAGTAAGCAATATTTCTAACAAACATATCAACCGTCAACCCTAAAATTTTGAATGAAAATTTGTTTAAGGATAAAGTCTTCGGACTTAAAGTAACACAAAGTCTTCGGGCTTAGTCACAACGGGAACATAGGCTTCGAAGAATCCGAACAATTCGGCTTATCATATAAGCGATCTTTCAAATCATGCTGAACAAGATCGGTTGAACAGAAAACTAAACTTTAGATACTTCTGCCATTAATATATCGAGCAAAGAATTTTGACATATGAAATCAACTCCATCTTCCAAGAAGATATAATAATAATAAAATAATCATGCAAACGAAATACCGTTATCTTATTTCTTTTCCTTTGATGAATAAAAAGATCCGAAATAATTAAACTTGTCATTTCATCAACTTTTCTATTGAGATTAGTTGCTTAGATTATTGTTGATGGAAAACAATATATATTGAGTGGATATGCTTCGGCGTGTCGCCGGATATACTTTGTACTTCATCGAATTTGTCATAGAATAGACCATGTAGGTCATCCCTGTATTTTTGATAGAGGATAAGACAAGCTAGTTAAGCCCTCCTTGGTACTCCATCGGATTTACCATTGGGTAGATCACGTAGATCATCCCGTACCTTTGATAGAGAATAAGACAGGCTTGTTGGGCCCACCTCGGCACTTCATCGATTTTATCATTGGATAGATCATGTAGATCATCCCGTGCCTTTGATAGAGAATAAGACAGGTTTGCTAGGCCCACCTCAGCACTTCATCATATTTACCATTGGGCATATCACGTAGATCATCCCGTGCCTTTGATAGAGAATAAGACAGGCTTGTTAGGCCTACCTCGACACTTTATCGGATTTACCATTGGGTAGATCACGTAGATCATCTATGCCTTAGATAGAGAATAAGACAAGCTGGTTAGGCCCATCTTAATCTGAACATTTCAATATAGTTTTGTAAACAAAATTTTTTTATTGATAATATTTGCAAAGGTTCTGCATATTCCAAGGCTGAGGCAACAATGTGCCTTTCAAAGTTTCAAGTCGATAAGTTTCGGGATGGATGACTTCCCTGATTCGATAAGGACCTTCCCAGTTAGGAGAAAGCTTACCTTGTTCAGTCGGCTTGGACACTTCGGACCTTCGCAAGACAAGTCTTCGGGGCGAAAAATCTGCTCTTTTATACGAGAGTTGTAATATTTGGCAATCTTCTGGTGATATGACGCCATCTTTATATGAGCATAGAGTCGGGTGCCTTGTAATAAATCCAAATCAATTCTTCAGTGCTCCGAATTTTTAGGCTCTTTATAAATATCAATCCATAAAGATTGTAAAGAAATCTTTATAGGGAGAACTGCTTCAGTGCCATAAGCTAAGTGAAATGGAAATTCGCCGGTGGCTATTCTGGGAGTGGTTCGGTATCCCCAAAAAATTGAATTCAGCTCTTTAGCCCATGATCCCTTAGCATCATTCAACCCGGTCTTGAGACCATGAAGAATAGTTTTGTTGGACACTTCAACTTCTCCATTTGATTGAGGGTGACCAACAAAAGTCAACTTATGAAATATATGATGCTGGGTGCAGAAGCTTTTGAATTTCGGATTGTCGAATTGCCTTCCGTTATCAGTAACAATGGCATAAAGAATTTCAAAACGAAAACTAATAAAGTTCCTTACAAAATTCTTGACTTTTGTCTCGGTAATTTGTGCTAAGGGTTCAGCCTCAATCGACTTAGTGAAGTAGTCAATAGCTACTATAAGGAATTTCCATTGTCCGGAGACTGGAGGGAATGGATCAAGAATGTCAATCCCCATTGAGCAAAAGGCCAAGGAGCTGTCAATGGAGTCAGCTGATTTGCAGGCCATCTTTGTATATTAGAATACTTTTGACACTGATCGCATCTTCGAACAAAATCTGTAGAATCCTTCTGGATAGTTGGCCAATAGTAACCTTGATGAATTATTTTATAAGCCAATGATCTGCCCCCAGGTGATCCCCGTATATACCTTCATGCACTTCTTTAAGAGTATAATTGGCATCTAATGGCCCTAGACATTTTAACAGAGGTTGTGTAAAGGATCTTTTATATAAAATTCCATCGAAAACCACATACTGGGAAGCTATCCAATGAAGCCGTTTAGCTTCAAGCTTATTTTCAGGCAATGTTCCTTCGTTCAAGAATTTAAAGATGGGATCCATCCAAGATGGCTCATGTTCAATCGGATATACCTCCACTACAGATTTAGATATGCTGGGGTCTTCAAGATATTCTACATATGTCCGACCAAGGGAATCGAGGATGGTGATCGCGAGACATGAAAGAGTGTCAGCCCGAGAATTTTCTGTCTGAGGCACATGAGCAATTTCAAAATATTCCAACTGGGATATTAAATCTTGTACCTTCGCCAGATATTGAATCATAATGGGATCTCGGGCTTCGAATTCAGCCTTCACTTGATTCACCACCAACTGAGAATCTGAAAAAACTTTAACCTTTTGAATCTTCAGCTTTTGAGAAATTTTGAGTCCAACAATAAGGGCCTCATACTTTGCTTGATTATTCGAAGCTTGAAAAGAAAAACAGAGAGCATACTTTATGATCTGACCATTCGAACTGGCCAAAATGAGACCAGCTCTTTAACCATTGGCATTAAAGGCACCATCCACATGGAGTACCCAAACAAATTTCAGATCTTCTTTGATGGTTCCCTCTTCTTCGGCCATTTGTTGACCATCATCATGTCCCCAAATGCATTCAGCTATGAAATTAGTCAGGACTTGCGTTTTCATTGCTGACCTAGGCTGAAAGTCAATATCAAATTCTCTCAACTTGACATCCCATTTAGCTATCCATATTGAAGTGTCAGGGCAGTGCAAGATGGCCTTCAGGGGCTGATTTGTCATACCCACAATAGTCTGGGATTGGAAATAGGGTCACAAACGTTTTGCCACAACCATTAATGAAAAGATGAGTTTTTGTATTCTTGGATATCATACTTCCACCTCGTGTAATACCTTAGTGGTGTAGTAGATCGGCTTCTGTAAGTGGTCGGCATCTTTTCGAATAAATGCCGAACTAACCACTTCATCCGAGATAAAAAGGTACAAATAAAGAGTTTCCCTTCACAAGGTTTAGAAAGTAAAGGAGGGTTTTCCATGTATTCTTGTAACTTATCAAAAGCAAGCTTGTAGTCATCTGATCATTCAAAACTTTGAGTTTGACGGAGAACTTTAAAAAATGGAAGACACCTTTCCGCTAATCGGAAAATGAATCGGCTTAGAGAGGCAATTCTTCTTATTAGCCGATGTACTTCTTTCTTGTAGGAGGGATGTCTCATGCTTTGGATGGCTTGAATTTTTTTCTGGATTAACTTCAATTCCCCGCTTGGTAACTAAGAATCCAAGAAACTTCCCTGAGGTCACACCAAAAGTACACTTAGTCGGATTCAGCTTCATTTGATGGTGTCCAAGAGCATCAAAGGATTCTTTTAAATCTTCAATGTGGTCAGACTTATGAAGACTCTTCACAATCATATTATCAACATAAGCTTCCATATTTCTCCCTATCTGATTCTTGAATACTTTGTTGATTAATCTTTGAAAGGTTGCTCCGACATTTTTTAACCCAAATGGCATACTTTGTAACAGTAAAGCCCTTTTTTTGTGATGAAAGTAATTTTTTCTTCATCTTTAGGATCTATTCGTATCTGGTTATATTATGAGAAAGCATCCATGAAGCTCAGCAGCTGATAACTAGCGGTGGCATCAACTAACTGATCTATCTTCGATAAAGGGAAGCTGTCTTTTGGGCAAGCCTTATTAAGATCCGTATAATCAATGCAGATCCTCCACTTGCCATTAGACTTCTTCACCATTACGATATTGGCCAACCAATCTGGATATTATACTTTCCTTATAAATTTGGCTTCAAGGAGTTTGTTGACTTCTTCATCAATAACCCTTTGTCCCTTTGGAGAAAAATTCCTCTTCTTTTGTCGAACAGGCTTATAGTTGGGAGTTACTTCCAATCGGTGTGTAATTATTTTAGATAGAATTCTGGACATATCCGAAGCTGCCCAAGCGAAGATATCAGTATTACTTCGAAGAAAGTGAATTAACTTTGCCTTTGTCTTTTCATCAACAGACTGCCAATCTGCATAAATTTTGTTGGGTCGTCTTTGAACAAAGGCACAGAAATGGTCCTTTCTACAGGTTCTCCATAGTCTTCAGTTCTGTCTCTTGGATCTAGCTAATTAAGCATTAAAAGATTGGCAGATTGCTTATCCTGGATCATTAGACATTGGCGAGCGACCTTTTGATCTCCTTTCATTTCTCCAATGCCATTTCTAGTGGGAAACAACATCAAAAGGTGATAGGTCGATACTATGGCCCAGAATTTATTTAAATCAGGTCGTCCCAAGATTGCATTATAAGCTGAATGTGTTTGTACTACTATGAAGTTAATGGAGAGCGTCTTTTGACTTGGCTCAGTGCCAAGAGTCACAGGTAAAACTATTTCCCCTTCAACTGCAACCTGATTTCCTCTAAAACCGATCAGAGGAACAAGAGACCTCTGTAGCTTACTTTTAGATAAACCCATTCTAAGAAATGTATCATACAGTAAAACTTCGACAGAACTTCCATTATCTATCAAAATTTTTCTTACATCATATCTTGCTATTATAGCTGAAATCACAACCGGGTCATCATGTGGGAGTTGAACTTCTTGGAGATCTTCATCCAAAAAATAAATAAAATTATTGCCCCTAAGTCTCTTAGAATTATCCTCTTCAGCTTCAATTCTCCAACCAACTGATCGATGAAGCATGCCCACCCTCCCATCTATCGGTCTTTGGTGAGGCAGTTTAGCTTCATCGGTAGTTCTTTGGGGGGCGGTTGCTTCGGGTTAAGGTTCTGGATGACTAACATATTTTTCCAGATACCCTCTTTTGATTAGGTCTTCAATGGCATCTCGGAGCTAAAAACATTCCTCAGTATTATGGCCGTGGTTCGATGGAATTGGCAATATTTATTCTTGTTCCTCACATTAGCAGAGATCTTCATAGGACGTGGCCTTTGCAAGTAATTTTTCTTCTCTATTTCCGGCAAAATCTTTTCTCTTGGAAGGTTGAGGAGAGTGTAGGAGTCGAACCACGTGCCGAATGGCTTAGGTTTAGGACTTCGGCGCGGAACCAACGCGTTGTTAGAAGATGTAGGCACATTTGATCCTCGGCCATTCTTTTTCTTGGAAGAGGATCTCCCCTCAATGAGTTGCCGACTCGTCGCCTGCTCCTCAACAGCAGCATACTTCTGGGCCGTTGCCAGTAGTTCGGCATAATTCGTATGGAATATTTTGTCCAGGAAAAAAGTGAACCCGGACGATCTGAGACCTTTCTTCAGGGCTGACATGGCCACGTGCTTATTGAGATCAGGATCTCAAGAATGGCCAAATTGAATCGAATGACAAATTCTTTAAGACTTTCTTCTTCATTCTATTGAAGGAGGAACAAATTGTCTATATTTCGATGCATCTTTCGATAGGTTCAGAAATGTGAAATGAACAACTGCTCCAGTTCAGCAAAGGAATGAATAGTGCCTGGTTGTATGCTTGAATACCATATTCGAGTAGCTTTTCTTAAAATGGCAGGAAAAGTAAGGCAATGTAATGTATCGGATGCTCCTTGTATCATCATATGAGTTTTGAAGCTCCCTAAATAATCAAGGGGATCGGTAGTCCATCGTAAGCCTCCATTTGAGGAATCTTGAAATGTCGATGAATGACTTCTTCCATAATTCGATCAGAGAAAGGAGGTCGTGAATTAAAAGTCATAATTTCGTCACCCCTCCTCTGATCAGCGAGCCTGGCTATTTATGACTCCAACTTGAACCTCTTCATAATTGAGGTCGATTTCCTTTCGCCTGACTCCCCCAGGTGTAGAACTTCCAGAAGAAACAAAGAGAGAACGTCTGGTTCTCTTCTTGTCAGATTGACCCTCCACTGGCCTACCAGGCGGAGAATTATAACGCTCGCGAGAAAACCAAGTTTATGAAGAACATGGGGTTGGTTCTTGGCATCGATCGGCCCTTCCTCTGGTTCGATGACTGTGTTGAGAAGTGGCTAGTGGACATTATTTCTGGATGGCATTTTGTTGAAAAGTTTGGACTAAGGTTGTCAAGGCGTCAACTCGATTCGGGAGGGCCTCAAATTGCTGTTGCCCTATAGCCAACATAGGAGGTGGCATATCATTTTCCATCGGAGGATTATTCACCCGAGGAGCAGGGTGCTCCATGCTTGTAGAAGCATTCTGGACATTTTCTTTACCTATTCTTGTTTTTTCAAGGTTCTCCCTGACAGAGGAAATTCTCTTTCCCTTCCTGGCACGCCAATCTGTTGACGATAAATCCTCACGGATTGGTTGAAGTGATCTGCTCGCCGGTTCGCCTTTGATGAGACCTTGATGAAATCCTGCAAAACAAATCCCCTAATCGGAATTTTTCCGGTGGGGGACACTCTGATGCCAAAGTCAGTAAAAGTCTAGGCCACATAATGGAGAACTTCGAAAATAGAATGGACAAGAATAGGAAAGAAATGGAGTCAGTTTAGATGGCCATGAGAGAGCTAGTTGTGAACTGGCTCTAACTTGCCTCCAAAAAAAATTATGCCCTAGGTGTCCCCTCTTACCAGTATTTATAGGCGTGAGTGTAACTGATTACGGTTACGGGAGTTAGTTAGTATAACTTTTTCATAACCGTAAGTAGTAGCTGTCGAGAATTTTGTTATCGAAGCCGAGGCTATCGACCATGTAGGTGGTTATAATGATTAGAATAATTTATAACCGCTTCTGGTCGAGGGATCATTTATATACTTCGGATGCATTCTTCTTAGAGAAAATCCAAAGTAGATTTATCGGTTGTCTTCGGACTATCCTTTTCGGAGTAGGCAGAAGAAACATTAGCTCACATGCTTCAGAATTATTCTTTTCGGAATGGATCAGGAGATAAAGAGCAGTTTATCATGAAACCGAAGCGGACAAACTCTACGCTTTATAAGTATTCTCTTCGAATTAAGCTGAAGATTGATTCACCTGATGTAATTATCGGGAAGGTGTAGTTAGAATTCGCTTCATAGGGATAGATTGTAGTCCTTGTTAAATTTAAGAGATATCATCTTCAGGTGCACTGATTTAGTTGATCGATCCAGATAAAATTGATCTGATTGATGAACCGGTAATTATTTTATATCAAACCGGATTACCACAATAGATAGCTGATTGCCTCGGTTCACTGGTTCAGGGGATGGGTGACAATTTATCTGAACTCTGGGGTTAGTCCAGCTATTAATTAGATTTTGCAAAGAAAGATCCCCTCTTGTCCAATAGAGAAAGCCGTAACCTGTTTTGACTTTTCTTTATTATTATTTTATGAAAAAAGAACGGAGAGAGCGGCTTTCCTCCAATGAATTCTCATAATTTGTTCACTTTGGGTGCAGGTCTTGCGAGTGACTTCGTGCATGGTCTCCTGGACCAACTTGGGAGCAACAAGTACTCGGCCACCATTTATTTTATTATTATTATTATTTTATTTTTTTTCGGACGTATAACGTTATGGAAGAAGGGAGAACATTCTTTTGGGTGAAAGATACAACCCGAACACTTTCTTCTTTGGACACGAAAAAAGATTCAGTACTGTGGGTACAACTATTTGCACCAAACTATACCCATCCATTGTCCAGATCAGAGTGGATTTGCTCCCTCCCTTTCGAGCCATCCAGGGTCCATGGGCTCTTCAAGAGGTAGCTCACTGTCCAGATGGTCGACACAACCGAAAAACAAATTATGACTACTGGACCTATTTGGTGGCCCAGTTGGAACTTTGCTCGGATCCAGTGTGGGTTCAAGTTTGGGCCAGACAACACTCGATCTTGAGCTTTCAACCCATTGGATGAAATAGAAGGTTGAAATAACCCATCCCGTTGACACTCACATACATCGATACCTTTCAAAACATACCATAACATTTTTTTTGTACTTAATGTGCCGAATTGACATTCTAACTAATATGAGATATTTGAAATTGTTGCAACTTCGATGCTTTAAATTGTCAAAGCCTGACCATAGTTGTTGAACCATCTAATCAGGGCAGTGCTCCACTCTGCTCTGAATTTTCCAGCTTTAAAATGCAAGCATCACCAATTCTCAATTTTCTTCTGCCTTCACACCCATCGCCTCAAGATTGCAAGAACGTTGTTAGAAAAGATTATAATATTTTTAAATAAAATTAAATAATCTCTATTATAATGCAAATGCATATTTAGATCAACAAATTAAACTACCTTCTAATGCACATTTTGGTAGGCTTTATTACTAACTAAAGGCACCTATGTATTTTGTTTTATCTCGCACGCGCCCCTACATGCTCTTGGCTCGTGCATTAGTCTACCTGCATGGATAACTCATAAATATCATGATCGGTCTCAATTAGTCCATGTTACAGTATTCTTTAGTTTAGATAGATCATAGACTGGATTGACTCTGATAATGTTTATAATGTATAATCCAGGATTCCATCTAAAACTACTAGCTAGAATATATTATTTAGATTATTTAGATATGTGTAAATATATCCAAATTCTTTCTAGATATGGGATTGAACATATACCTAGATGAGAGTGCTTACAAGATTTGCATCACAATCTCCAATCTTATTTATTGACAAATAAACTCACGTGGTGGTAGAGCATTCTACTCATGAACGCCTTTTTTAGGCTTTTCCACTTCCCATCATATACTGCTATTGATGCTTTCTTGATCCAGCACGAGATTCAACAGCTGTGTACATGGTACAGTAATAGATATGGTGTTTGCCAGTTATGGCTGCCATGTTTGGATTCCTGATCTGTCCAAAGATCAGGGTGTCGACCATCTTTCTTTACCACACTCTCCACTGAAACTGAGTCACCGTCTCTCCAGCCTTTCAGAACTTTTTCTGAGTCGGTGTCGTGCTTGGCCTGCATGGTACTTGATTATGCTCCCGCTCAAAAGTCGTAGCTGGTCGGGATAAAACCTCAAAGCTCGGCCACCAACAACCAACAACCATTTGTGGTCCGAATCTGGGATCGTCAAAAGCCTGTCCCATTGTTACTGCTGTAATCCTTCGCTCCAAAAAAAAAAAAAAAAAAAAACAACTGTTGTCAGTCCAAGTTGTTTGAAATGGACCTGCTTGATTGACTTAAGAATCTTATGCTAACAATCAATTCAGGCTAATCTTATTGCTTTTGGTTTTATAAGTAAGGAAAAAATGGCAAGAGATCAAAATAAAAAAAAAAACCTAAAAGGCCCACCTTGCATTGCTTTTGCTTTCCGCTTTTTTCTAAGATCCAGGAAGAAAAGTGAACCAGCTTGGACAGCATGCATCATGAAATCCTCTTATTTTCTACAACTATCCGTAAAAACTTTATAATAAACTCTTGTTAACAAAGATTTATTGCTTACAAAAAAAGAACGAATTTCTTTTTTTAAAAAAAAAGAAGAGTAAAATTTTTAATTGTGCGAATGCTATCTTCGCATCAACTTGTACCTGGTAGTTTACTAATATGCAGAGAAACAAGATCACGAAAACAACAAGACAGGCTATAACTGTTCTCATATTTGAAAGCCTTGAATTAAAGTTACATAAACCCCCACCATACTTTGTGTAACACTACAAGAAAATAATATTTTAGCAACCAATTTTACAACTATTTTTTTAATTATATTTATGACTTATTTTGCAATCGATTTATTTTCTTAATAATTTAGTAACCGATTCAAATCGGTTATAAATGCAGTTGCAAGATTCCCATTTTTCAACCGATTTTGCAACCAAAACCGAAATTCATTTAAAAATATTTTACAAGTTTATTTCTTAATTTTGCAACCGAATTTTTGGTTACAAAATTTTATTTAAAATTAATTTTAATTTTCTTTAGAATTTCGCAACCGAAAATTTGGTTGCAAAAAAATGATAATTTAAAAATATTTTTTAAAATTAATTTTTTAATTTTGCAACCGAATTTTTGGTTGTAAAATTTCATTTAAAATTAATTTTAATTTTCTTTAAAATTTTACAACCGAAAATTCGGTGAAAAAAAAAGATAATTTAAAATTATTTTTTTAGGTTTATTTCTTAATTTTGCAATCGAATTTTTGGTTGTAAAATTTAATTTAAAGTTAATTTTAATTTTTTTAAAATTTTGCAACCAAAAATTTGGTTGCAAAAAAAAAAAAAAAATTTAAAAAATATTTTTTTAAGTTTATTTCTTAATTTTGCAACCGAATTTTCGGTTGCAAACTTTTATTTAAAATTAATTTTAATTTTCTTTAGAATTTTGCAACCAAAAATTTGGTTGCAAAAAAATGATAATTTAAAAATATTTTTTTAAGTTTATTTTTTAATTTTGCAACTGAATTTTTGGTTGCAAAATTTCATTTAAAATTAATTTTAATTTTTTTTTAGAACTTTGCAACCAAAAATTCGGTTGCAAAAAAATGATAATTTAAAAATATTTTTTAAGTTTATTTCTTAGTTTTGCAACTGAATTTTCGATTGCAAAATTTTATTTAAAACAAATTTTAATTTTTTTATAATTTTGCAACCAAAAATTCGGTTGAAAAAAAATAATTTTTTTATAAAAAGTTTTCTTAGAAATTCTCGGTTATATAAAATAATATTATATATATTTATATAAATATGGGAGGTTAGATTATGATCAAACGATTAAAAATCCACTGCGTTTTCTATAAAAACTCTTCCATCGATGCCCTGGCCCCTTCTCTGGCTCTCTCGTTCTCCCTTCCACCGATCCCCAAAGGCCAAATCTCCCTCGACGATCGATGCCGGACGCCTCCCTCGACGGTCGATGCCCCACTCCCCTCGACGGCCAACGCCTCCCCCCACCTTGACGGTGGACCCCTCGACAGCCAACGCCTCCCTCCCCCTCAACGACGAACCCCTCGACAGACCCCTCCGACATCGGCCTACCGTGGTACCACCTACCCCTCCGGCTCTCCCTTCCTCAGCTTCAATCACCGCCTGCTTTGGGTACCGCCTATCCCACCAGCTCTCCCTTCCTCAGCTCCGAGCCCCGCGGGCCATCGAGTACCACCTACCCCTCCGGCTCTCCCTTCCACAGCTTCGAGCCCCACCGACCGCCGGGTACCGAGCCGGGTACCGCCTACCTCTTGCCATTATTGCAGATCGGCTAGGGATTTTCGAGATTCTTCTACGATTCTGGACGATATATCGATTATTGTCTTCCTTATGTTGTTTTGCAGATCTGGAATTTATAGATCTAGTGTTCGTGGCTTTTGATTATGAACTTTTAAACTTGTCGATCTCTTCTTCTTCGGCAGGAATTGTTTTTTCAAGCAGAGAATCATGTAAGGTTGTAGGTCTAGATCTTTCTTCCTCTACGATGGATCTATATATTTTTTACCTTTTTATTTTTAGAGGGAGTGGGGAGGAGGGGGGTGATTTATGCTAATGAATTTAGGATTTTCATCATCATCTTCCTTCTTCAAGTTGCTCTGTTATTTAAAGCCCGATAGCAAATGGTAGAGGTATACGGATATTTATAAATTTTTAATATGATAATCATGCGAACTGCCTAATATTTTTGGCATCGACATATTTTCTATGCACAAATCATTGTAATGGAAATGTTCCTTGCATGCAGGCTGTCATCCAAACTTAGATATGTATATCTCTTGTTCTACGATCCATTTGATAACATCGTTTTCACATTTGTTTTAATGATGTCTCTTGTTGGACACTGAACGGTGAGCCCTGGTGGAATGCTTAGTTTCTGGATTGATCGATTTGTGTTTGCTTGAGAGGGTTTTCAGGTACAATGCAGTCCAACATCTCCTGTGCGAGCCGTGTCTTGGTTTCACGAATAGAGCCTTCGAGGAGCACTGCTTCTACGTCTTCCATAAGTGGAAACCCTCTCAGTAAGACAGTGTCACAAACTGGAGCAGTTGTAGGAGCTACGAGGACACCGAATGTGGCATCTAATCAGAGGAAGGACAGTGCTGCTGAAATGGTGACGACTCCACAAGGGAAAGTTGGAGATTAATTTCCATCCCGAAAGCCCCGATCCACGTTCACCAACCCACGCGCGCGGGTGTGCATCGCGCGACCCAGGCCCAGGTGGTCGGGCACTGGGCGTGCATTCTGTTTTTACGTGCATGGATTTTGGCGTGGTGACGTGGCTTCATATGAGGCACTTATTTGTCTCGATCCAACTGCCCAGAAGTCTTCTATGGAGATTGGGAGTCTAGAGTTTTGTATTTTTTTGGATTCTTGGATGCCTACGAGCCCTGTTTCTTGTACTCTATATAACAGAGGCTGTGAGGGTTTATAATTATTGATGAAAAAATAGGATTTTTCGAGAGGTTTGTAAGTGAGATTTCAGAGAGAATATCTGAGAGGTTTTGTGAGTACCTCCGGTGCATTTGAGAGAAATCTTGAAATCTTTTAAGGGGATTAAAAGAGTTTCTGAGAGAGAGTGTTTTGAGGGCTTGTACCTGATTCAACTCTTAGTGAAGCCTTGCAGATCCTGTGCCGCTGTGGACGTAGCCCAGTTTGGATGAACCACGTAAAATCCCCGTCTCTTGCTGGTTTTGATTCTTGTTTCTTATATTTTTCTGTTTATTTATTTATTTCTTATTGATTATATCGTAACTGCATGCTTGGCCGTATTAATAGCGATCCTATTAGAGAAATTTTTTGTTCCATTTCTTTTCAAATTAGTATTAGAGCCAGGCTCCTTATTATTACGGTCGGATAAATCAACAAAGAGATGGCAGAAGACAAGATCAAAATCGAGAGATTTAATGGTCACAATTTTGGATGGTGGAGGATGCAAATTGCGGACTACCTATATCAGAAGGATCTTTACCTTCTATTGGAGGGGGAGAAGCCGGATTCAATGAGCTACTCAGATTGGATGATTCTGGATAGGAAAGCCCTGGCCACGATCAGATTGTTGTTGACACCTCAAGTGGCGTATAATATTGCAAAGAAAAAGACCACCGTGGATTTGATGACCGCTTTAATAAAGCTGTATGAAAAACCTTCCATCTCAAACAAGATATTTCTCATGAAAAAGCTCTTCAATTTGAAGATGGCTGAGAATGGTTCAGTGACGGAGCATCTGAACGAGTTCGACACGATGATCAATCAATTGGAGTCGGTCTCTATTACTTTTGATGATTCATTCAGGGCTCTTCTTTTCTTGTGTTCCTTGCCAGAGAGCTGGGACAATCTTGTAATGACAGTCAGCAACTCGGTATCAGGTACCCTTACATTCAATGATGCAGTTAGTTGTATATTGAATGATGAGATGAGAAGAAAGACTGTGGGTGGGACTTCTACAAGTACTGCACTCATGGTGGATACCAGAGGAAGATCACAGGAGAGGAAGAAGTCAGAGAAAAGCCGGTCCAAGAGCAGAGGAAAGTCCAAAGGGAGATTTCCCATGAAGTGTTGGAACTGCGGGAAGAAAGGTCACATGAGCAAGGATTGTTGGGATAAGAAGAAAGAAAAAGGTGTAGAGAGCAAGTCAGAAGGTCAGGAAGCAAATGTTGTGAGTACTATACGGCAGGAGTTTGAGGATGTGTGCCTGTCAGCCAGCAATGGGGCAAACTCAGATTTTTGGTTTGTAGACTCAGGCGCTTCTTACCATTGCAGCTCTAAGAGACACCTATTTTCATATTTTGTCCAAGAAAATTTTGGTCATGTCACAGTTGGCAATGGACAGCAATGCAGAATTGTTGGTAGAGGAACAATTGTACTGAAGCCAGTGACAGGCGGAGAATCGAGACTTGCACAAGCTAGATACATTCCAGATTTAAGGAAAAATCTAATTTCTTCTAGTCTGCTTGATGATGAGGGTTATGTATCCGTCTTTGGTAATTCTAAGTGAAAGATTACTAAAGGGTCTGTGGTTGTTGTCAAAGGGAAGCGGACTGGCACTCTCTACTTCTTGGTAGACAGTGAGAGTTCAGTTTCAGTGGCAACAGGAGACACGGGTACATTGACTACATTATGGCACAGGAGGCTCGGTCATCTTAGTGAGAATAACTTGAGTATTATACACAGGATAGAGCTTCTACCTGGGCTAAAGAAGGTGAATCTAGAGTTTTATGAAGAGTGTATCTATGGTAAGCAGAAAGCAGTAAGTTTTCAGTTAGCAAGAACTCAGAAGAAGACTGAAAGGCTGGAGTTGGTTCATTCAGATGTCTGGGGTCCAGCACCAGTGGCATCATATGCGGGCAATAAGTATTTTGTCACGTTTATAGATGATTTTAGCAGGAAAGTCTGGGTGTTTGCTATGAAGGAAAAGTCTGAGGTTTTTGGCATCTTCAAGAGATGGAGAGTCATGTATGAAAACCAGACTGGAGCAAGCCTCAAGTGTCTCAAGACAGATAACGGTGGTGAATACTGCAGCAGAGAGTTTGATGTTTACTGCGCAGAGCATAGAATCAGAAGAATCAAGACCGTCCCAAAGACACCAGAATAGAATGGTGTGGTAGAAAGAATGAACAGGACCATTCTTAAGAGAGAGAGGAGTATGAGGTTTAACTCGGGTCTACCTACATATTTTTGGGCAGCAGCACTGGACACCATAGTGTATTTGATCAACAAGAGTTCATCCAGTGCATTGGATGGTGGGATTCCAGAGGTGGTTTGGACAGGAAAACCTGTGAAACTTTCTTTTCTTAAAGTATATGGCTGCATTGCTTATTCTCTGATTGAGAAAGAGAAGAGGAGTAAGTTAAACTCAAAGTCTACAAAGTGTGTTTTCATTGGATACGATGGCGATGAGTATGGCTACAAGCTCTGAGATTTTCAGAACAATAAGATCATTCGAAGCAGGAATGTGGCATTTGATGAAGAGCATACTTACAAAGACAGGAAGGATGCAGTGGAAGAAAAGAAACAGGAGTTTATAGAACTCGATCCTGTCAGAGATGGAGAGATTCCCTGAGTGCAAACTGAAGATGGAAACTTTGAGGATGTGGAGGAGGAAGATGTGGTTGAAGCAGACAGCCACATGCATACACCGGTACCTCAGCCGGTGTCCCCATAGTTGAGGAGGTCCACGAGGGTTACCAGGCCATCACAGAGGTATTCTGCTAATGATTATGTTTTGTACACAGATTCTGGAGAACCATAGTGTTTTGTTGAAGCCATGCAGGATGAAGCTAAGGTCAAGTAGGAGTTGGCTATTAAAGAGGAGATGGACTCTTTGAAGCAGAACAAGACTTGGGATCTTGTGAAGTTACCCGCTTGCAAGAAAGCTCTGTTCAACAAATGGGTGTACAAGATGAAGAATGAGGCCGATGGTACCAAAAGATACAAGGCAAGGTTAGTTGTCAAAGGTTATGCACAGAAAGAGGGAATTGACTTTCAGGAGATTTTTTCCCCAGTGGTCAAGATGACATCCATCAGGGTGATTCTGAGCATGGTAGCAGTGGAGGATCTTCATCTAGAGCAGTTAGATGTGAAGACATCATTTCTTTATGAAGATTTGGAGGAGGAGCTGTACATGCACCAGCCAGAAGGTTTCCAGGTCAAGGGAAAGGAAGACATAGTCTGCAGACTGAAGAAAAGCTTGTATGATCTGAAGCAGGCTCCGCAGCAGTGGTACCTCAAGTTTGACAGTTTCATGCTAGAGAAGGGCTTCACCAGATGCCAGTCAGATCACTGCGTGTACTACCAGAGGTTCGTAAATAATGAGTTTATTATTTTATCCTTGTTTGTGGACGATATGTTTCTAGCAGGTTCTAGTATGAGAAAGATTGAAGAGCTTAAGAAACTGATGGCAAAGAAGTTCTCAATGAAGGATTTGGGAGAGGCGAAGCAGATTCTTGGCATGAGGATCAAGAGAGATTGGAAGCAACAGAAGCTGTGGCTATTTCAGGAGGACTATGTGGAGAAGGTGCTGAAGAAGTTCAATATGGAGAACGCAAAGGCAGTGTCAACACCTTTGGCAGCACACTTCAAGCTTAGCAAGCAGTTGTGTCCAACAACTCAGGAGGCAAGGGATGAGATGATTAGAGTTCCATATGCCTCGGCCGTGGGAAGTCTTTTTGTATGCAATGGTTTGCACAAGACCGGACATCGCACAAGCAGTGGGAGCAGTCAGCAGATACATGTAGAATCCAGGCAAGGAGCACTGGAATGCAGTGAAGTGGATCTTGAGATATCTTAGGGGTACATCAACTTACAGTTTTTGCTATGAAGGTGACAGTCTTCAAGTACAGGGATTTGTAGATGCAGATCACTCTGGTGACACAGACAGTGGGAGGAGCACCACTGGTTATGTTTTTACTGTCGGTAATACAGCAGTGAGCTGGGTATCTCAGTTACAGAAGATAGTGGCTTTGTCAACTACGAAAGCTGAGTATGTGGCGATCACTGAAGCTAGTAAAGAGATGATCTGGTTACAGAGGTTGATGGAGGAGCTCGGCAAGAAGCACAATTGTAATATGCTATGGAGCGACAGCCAGAGCGCAGTTCACTTGGCCAGGAATCCAGCATTTCATGCAATAACCAAGCACATTCAGCTTAGGTATCATTTCATACGCAGTGCGTTGGATGAGGAGTAGCTGAAGCTGGAGAAGATTGATGGTGCCAAGAACCCTGCAGATATGTTCACCAAGGTTGTGAGCAGAGACAAGTTAAGTTTCTGTTGCAACTTGGTGAACCTTTCCAAAAGATAGATCGGGAGAGTGTGGCACAGAGAAAGAAGGCGGATCAAAGGTTGATGTCAATTAATCTCCAAGTGGGAGATTGTTGTAGTTGGAGATTAATTTCCATCCCGAAAGCCCCGATCCATGTTCATCAACCCACGCGCGCGGGTGTGCGTCGCGCGACCCAGGCCTAGGTGGTCGGGCGCTGGGCGTGCGTTCCATTTTTACGCGCATGGATTTTGACACGGTGATGTGGCTTCATATGAGGTACTTGTTTGTCTCGATCCAACTGCCCAGAAATCTTCTATGCAGATTGGGAGTCTAGAGTTTTGTATTTTTTTGGGTTCTTGGATGTCTACGAGCCCTGTTTCTTGTACTCTATATAAACAGAGGCTGTGAGGGTTTATGATTATTGATGAAAAAATAGGGTTTTTCGAGAGATTTATAAGTGAGATTTCGGAGAGAATATTTGAGAGGTTTTGTGAGTACTTCCGGGTATATTTGAGAGAAATCCTGAAATCTTTTAAGGGGATTAAAAGAGTTTCTGAGAGAGTGTTTTGAAGGCTTGTACCTGATTCAACTCTTAGTGAAGTCTTGCAGATCCTGTGCCGTCGTGGACGTAGTCCAGTTTGGATGAACCACGTAAAATCTCCGTCTCTCGCTGGTTTTGATTCTTGTTTCTTGTATTTTTCTGTTTATTTATTTATTTATTTTGATTATATCGTAACTGCGTGCTTGACCGTATTAATAGCGATCTTATTAGAAAAATTTTTTATTCCATTTTTTTTTCAGGAGATTCATCGCTTACTCCCCCATCAATTACCGGATCCGCATGATGAGAACATGAGTATGCATTTGATACTCTGATTTGACAATTTTGTGGTTAAGAATAAATGCACAATTCTTTTAATTATGGGATATGCACTTTCATATTTGTTCAATTCCTACCTGTCAAGAATGGTCCTCGAACATTAGCAATGGAGTCACATCTCATAAAATAGAAGTATATAAATTGGTTCCTTGCCATTTATTAAAATAATAGTGTTTTTAAGCACCGTGTCACGAACGACACACTGTCTTTTGTGTTATACGAATGTCCTCTATCTCTTTCCAAATTTTAGCATATGATAGTATCTAACAAATTAGCCAAATTGTTTCTTTGCTAAATTTTGAGTTCTTTCTTTATTTGAAAGCATAAGATTTGAAGTTCATTTTGATCTCCAAATGGAAACAGTATTACTTGTTTAATTGATTGTTGATGTTAACTAACAATACTATTGAGCTTTTTATTGACTATTTACTTTGATTTCACTTTTCATATGTATTTCTTCAAAATGCAAGATACCTTGTATTTGCATCATGGAAAACAGCATCCGAGAGATTGTTATATTGAAGGAAGCGTGGACTTACTTCATCTTTGGGAATGCTATTGCCCTGCTGGAACATTGTTATATCCATTGCAAGTCTGCAGGATTTATAACTGCTCAAAGTAGGAAATCTTCCCAAGAACCAACTGGCTATATGTTTTTAAGGTGTGTTTGCTTTCCTTCTTTTACAAGAGATTGCATTGCATTATGCATCAGGATTAGTGATTTTTACTCATTAGTTTTTTGGGTTGATAAGCTATTAGTAACGTTGACGGTATGCATAATTTAATAAGTTTTTTCTGCAGGTGCGAATGTGCTTTTAAAATCATCAAGAAGTTTCTTCACTTTCTTACATGCCTCAGCCTCGACTTTAAAGTTATAACTTCAAATTATTCTTGGTGAAACTAAAGTTTGTTGTTTCTGTATGTCCTGAATCTCTTCATGACTGGCCTATTAGCAGTTCGCAGGTTATTTCCAATTAACTAACGTTGTTCAGGTCACTTTAAGATGAATGGCATCCATAAAATGGTTTAGGTTTAGGTTTTATTATGTTCAATAATAGCTTAGACTCTGTGCTCATGTTTTTGGCAACATTGTTCTATGAAAGCCCTACTTCCTGTTCTGCAGTTTCCACTAATCAACACCCTTAACATGTGTCAAAGAGGCATGATGGATTATTTGAGTAGACTTGCAGTGACAGTAGTTTACAATTAAATAGGAATGATTGGCTACGGGTCTATATATATAAAATTGATGCATTTAGTGAGTTTGTATAATTCTAACTATAAATCATCTTGGCCGAGATCTCAGCCAAGAATCAGTTTGTATCAGTACAAGGCACTCGCTGATAGCTATTATGGTATACTGGCCTGTATTATTTCAGCTGACATAGACCGGTTCATCATAATACATTTTTAAGAAATATAGTCACAATTCCACCATGGGACCTCTCCAATTTAGAGAGGGATACAAACCGGCTGGACCAAGTCCAGCTAACAATATATAACGAGATATAAGCTGATACAATTTCCGAATTGCTACTAGAGTTGGGCATGAGTGATGAACATGAGAAGTATCATGTACGGTGATCGTCTTGCAATCTAAGTTTATTCTTTATGTAATTTGATTAATTGGTATCTAATTTTGAGAGCTGTAATTATATCCTATTTTTAACTGAAAGTAACTATAGAACATGACCCATTTATTTGGGTAATGGAGCTCTCTGTTGATTACTTGATTTATGAAGTTGTACTTGATTAATTGCTTCTGCATCTTATAGTTAACATATTTTCACCGAACTTATTATTTTGTTGATTGTTATGCCTGTTTACATTGATTAATATGTGCACGTTGAATGCTTTTCTTCTCGCATCTAAATACAAAGTAGGAATTCTCCGAGGATTAATTATTTATTTTTTCCAGTTGATTTTTTTTTTTTTTTGCTGTGTGTGTTATTATGTCTTTATTTTTTATTTTTAAATTTTGATTAATTTGCAATCGATTTTGTAACCGATTTTTAATTTTTTTAATTTTTTTATTAATTTGCAACCTATTTTGCAACTGTTTTTTACTTTTAATTTTTTTTATTAATTTGCAACCGAAATTTATTTTTTTTTCAATTTTTTATTAATTTTCAACTGATTTTTAGTTTTTTTTCTAATTTTTTATTAATTTGAAACCAATTTTGAATTTTTTTAAAATTTTTTTATTAATTTGCAACCGATTTTGCAACCGGATTTTTTTTTTTTCAAATTTTTATTAATTTGCAACAAATTTAGTAACCAATTTTTAATTTTTTTCATATTTTTATTAATTTGCAACCGATTTTGCAAGTAATTTTTAATTTTTTTTTCAAATTTTTATTAATTTGCAAACGATTTTGTAATCGATTTTTTTAATATTTTAAAATAAAATTATTACTCAACAACCGAATTTGCAACCAATTTTCCGACTTAAAAATTATTTCAAAAAAATTTAAATTTTATAAATATACCAAAATCAATTACTAAATCGGTTGCTAAATTTTTGTAACCGAATAAAATCGGTTACAAAATTTTGCAAACTGGATTTTTACAACCGAGATATTTTGGTTATAAAATTGATTATAAATTAATTTTACAATTATTTTTAATTATTAGTAACCAATTTTTTAGTTGTTAAAAAAAAAAAAAAAATATTTAGTGTAAATCAAGTAAAGGAAACCGAGAAGGGTTCACAGAGATCAAGCTTCTCCGTATCCTTCCGCATGATAATGTGCCAGAATTGCTAAACATTTGACAAAGAAACTATTAATTTACGAAAAAAATATTTTTAAAGAATACTTATTTTAATTTATTTTTGGGTATGATGGGGTACAAACCCAATCATGATATACAGCCAGTGGCCTTGGCAGCAGCCTAGCTAGCACAGCAAACCTGGAGGAAAATCACTAAGATATTTTCATCAAAAAGTACAGAGGATGTTGCTGCATAATCTGCTAGGAAATCAGCGGCCCGGTTTCTTCCTCAGAAAAAGAAAATATTTATTTAATAGTTATCGGGTTTTATTCATTTTGCAAAATCTCTAAAAAAAATTCAGAATATCTTTGGGGAAAAAAGCTACATTAACTGTTTCTCTGATCCTCCTACATATATATACACGGTTAAATACTGCAATCGCTTGATGATGCCTCTCATGAAGCATAATTCTCTCATAAACCAATAGAATTTGGTCCCAGTAGTCTCTTCCTCGGCTCTCATCAATGGCAGGAAGAAAAGAGTAGCAGCTAATTTGACGTGCATGCACTTAATTTGGAACATATATGCACCCTTTATATGTGGTAACTTGGCCTACTCTCTCCATCAATCATCATTCCTATCAGCTCCAACTACTGTAGCTTAGGGACATACATATACGGAACTGGTGAAACGGTGAGAACAAAGAGGTTAAATTTGACATGTTTTTGGCCCAAAACCAAGCATGGTAATGCAACGTACGGACCAAAATAGGTGCGTTCTTATTTTTGAAAAAAAAAAATTTAATCGATCGATCGATCGATCAATCAATCACTGGAGTCCCAGTTGACCTTTTGGCCTTATTCTTCTTGTCCTGCACATCTATTCACCACAATTCCCATGATTCAAATGAGCACTTGATGGCCTTTGACGTACAAACTCTATCCACCCACCGACTAAGGTCCAGGTAGTGCAACCTGCCATGCCGACAAGAGAGGAGCTATGAGCCCCTTGTGCTTCATGTTTTCCTCAAGCTTATTGATGGCAAACAAACAAGGGATCCCCGTGGCATCCAAATGAACTAAAGACATAATAGCGAACGAGATGGATTGACAAAAAGAATTACGTACATAAAAAGTTCCTTCTCGATACCTATTTTTTATTCACAAGGACTATTTTTCACCTTTCAAAAAAAATAAAATAAAATAAAATCATCTTTGCCCGATGTACAATTTTGTTGGATATTTTAATCTCTATACCTGATGTAGAGATCCGTCCATCAAGAGGGATACCCGATGGTCTTGCTAATTATTTATCTGAGCTTATCATTCCCCGGATACAATATATTTTATTATATTATTTTTTTTATAATATCGAAAAATTATTGGATAGAGTTAATCTACAATAAAATAATTAATTAATGACAATTATTTATTACAAAATATAATTTATCATTATAATATATATCATAGCAATGAAATAAAATATTCGTGATGAATTATCTATCGCTAAAATTTATGTCATGATTAATCAGAAATAAATTTTGACAAGGATCCCAACCTATCTACTTCGGCATCGAAAAACGCCGGTAAATCTTCTTCTTTTATTATTTATTCTTCTTCCGGCCTACCGTAAGGCCTTTCAGCATCAGGTGCCCGCCCCCTCGCTTCACCGTCGGCGACTCCACCTCCCCATCCATGAAGGAACTTCTCGAGCTCCGAAACGGTTCCGACGACCTCCTCTCCGGCGAGCTCCACCTCAAATAAATAAATAATATATATATATATCTGCTCTGTCTTCTCAAATCCAAGAACCGAAAATCCTCCTCCTCTTTATCCTTTCCGCCGGAGATCCGACAACGACGAGATGTCCAACCCTCGGCGCGCGCCCTGCAGGTGTTGGATGGGAGTAGCTTGGAGGATGGTGGACGGACCATGGAGACCTCGCAGTAACTCCAGGAAGGACGGCAATTATTACTCGTAAAAGTTTACCGCGTCGCATTACAAAGGCGATAATTTGACGTGGATGCATGATCGGTGCGCCATCGGGCGGCCCACGATACCGACATTTTACCACGGACGTAAATTTGTCTTAAAAATTATTATATGATGTACGAAGGCAAATATACTCCGATCGAACACCTCATTTCTGCGAAAGTGCGAGGTATTTCGTTGTAATTATTATTATTTTTTCTAGAATAATAGTGAGAAGCGAGAGGACTTGACGGGAAGAACAAAGGTCCAAAGTGCGCAGACCAAATATTGGTTACCTCCACGTCATGACGTAGCCCTTTTTTTTTTTTTTTTTTCCTACTTCGCACTTCCGCGGAAAGATCCGATACAGGTCTTTAGCAACCAAGCTAGCTGACCTCTTTAACCGTGAGCCTCTATAAAGCTGGCTGATGCATCAACATCACCACGACAACATCTCCACTAGCTACTATATATGTGGTTGTATTACTTGGCGTGCGCACACGGCCTGGAAATGAATACTAAATTTGCACCTTGTTGAGATATGACAAACCATAATATAATAATTAGATGGTTTCAAAGTTGTCCTCGTGGCTTAGAGAGAACCACCGACTCTTATTGCTTCGCCATTAAATCCTATAATGCTTGTGTGACATCGTCAGTTCAACTTTGGTGACGCCAGCCACACCCTCCGCCACTCTTATTGCTTCCCCATTTCAGATCTATTTCTGCTCGTGTAACGTCATTAGATCAACTTTGGTGACCCCAGAATCTCTCCCCCATGCACTAAATATGTCCGAATTCTGTGCTGGTTATCAACCATCGAGTGATATATATATATATATATATATCATCTCCGGAATATATTTATGTTCGGAATTTGGTCTCCGATCATCTTTACCTAGAAGCATTATCATATTTTACATGCGTGCTATGGATAATTTCAGCGAAATCGGCGCATGGTGGGAGACAAAATTTACCTATATCGGTTAAAAAGATAATATAAAATAGAACCCGAAGTGGTAAATGTCTACATGATGATGTTAGACCAACAAAGGAAGCTGCTTTTCTACTACGGAGAAAGGAGCACCATGACAATTGAAATTTCTTCTCCGTGCCCATGATGATGATGATGATGGACAAAGCTATTAATTTGCAGGTCACGCACACGGAAAGGTCAAAGCACCGGTCGAAGGAGAGACTTGTCTTTTAGATGATAAGGAGATGCTTGTCACCTAAGACCAGGCTACTTTTTATATCCTGCCATGAATGGACGTTCCATCTTTTATTTGCAATGGGTAACTTCGTCCTGGGTCAAGCACTTCCATGTATATATGTCCTCCCAGAAGGTTCAGCGAACACCTGTTGGAAAGTGCCCGGCCATTCTTTGTTTAAATAGTGTCACTTGCATGCAAAATACCGTTCCCTAACCACCTTTTTCATGTTTATCCAGTATTTGACAGCAGTCATAATCATGCAGTGGTATCACGTATCATAGCTGCATTATCATCAGACCAATCGGGAAAGGAGAACAATTTAACCTGATGTCATGGATGACGGTGCTGCTGGCTACAATCAAAAAGACAATTTAATGCTGCTGACCGATTATAACAGGTAAAGAGAGATCGAGGTGCTTAAAACAATGTTTCTGAATGAAAATTCATGGATGAATTGGAGGGTAAAAACAAAAGATATATGCTGAAAACAATGTTTTAATCTGGATGAGGACTTCTTATATATTTTCTTCTCAAAAAAAAAATCTGTACTCAGCTAACGTAGTGTTAGTTGAGCCCTTAATGATTAATCCCTGCAGGAAGAGGACTGTTTGTGGATTATAGTAAACTGCAAAAAAAAAAAAAAAAAAAAAAAACATGCGAATCGAGAAAATGAAACCTCGCAAACTGCTGACCAGATCACTCCCACGCATACATGCATGCAGCCAAGTTCTGATGATCGAATTAATCATTTGCCAGTTCTTTTAATTTAACGTTGTCGTGCAAACACAGCTGGTGTTACTATTAATTACCAAGTAGTAACCAAGTATATACGTTGCTAATCAAGTCAAACTGGAGCTGAAAAAAAAAGAAGAAGAAGAAGAAGAAGAAAGATTGGCTTCCGTCACAGCACGTGCACCGGACATGCTTCCGAGCTGGTGAAATTAAATGTCATTATCGACCACCCAACAAACGGCACCCAGACTCGGAGTACAGATATAATTTAAAGAAAAACAAAGAGGGAATAAATTTAAATCGTAGGATATCCAGGATCTTAAACAGCACGAGACATCACGTGACCGGTGGAGCTCGCGCCGCCTATAAATGAACGAGAGAGAGGAGCGGACACGAAGGCAGGAGCAGGTCTTTTATGCATCTGGAAAGAAAAGAGCGACTGCAGGGAAGAGGAGGAAGCCTACAAACTAATCAATAAGCTAGCTAGGAGGAGAGATCGAAGGCGATCGATCGAGGATGGTGACGGTGAAAGAAGAGACCCGAAAGGGCCCGTGGACGGAGCAGGAGGACCAGCAACTGGTATGCTTTGTGGGCTTATTCGGTGAACGTCGTTGGGATTTCATAGCCAAAGTCTCAGGTTTGAGGGGGCGGGGGCTACAAGTAGGCTTACTTTGGCGGTGGGGGGTGGACGAAGCTACGCCTTTAACCCGGCCTGGTTTCATGTTGTAGGTCTCAACAGAACAGGCAAGAGTTGCAGGTTACGCTGGGTTAATTACCTGCACCCCGGTCTCAAGCGCGGCCGCATGACCCCTCGGGAAGAGCGCCTCATCCTCGAGCTCCATTCCCGATGGGGAAATAGGTTTCATTCATCATCTACTACCGTTCCCATTAATTACCAAACCTGGATATATATATATATATATATATATCATAGTCCAATATTAATAAATTAATTACCATGATCGAGCAAGCTTCTTGTTCTTCTTAGAAGATGAATTAATATATTTAATTTTTGTACATGTACAACTTTTCTTGATTTTGACAAGCAATGCTCGTCGTATAGGTGGTCCAGGATAGCTCGAAAGCTCCCCGGTCGCACCGATAATGAGATCAAGAACTACTGGAGGACTCATATGAGAAAAAAGGCCCAGGAGAGAAAGAGAGAGGCGATTTCTCCTTCGTCATCTTCGTCGTCGCTGACCTATAATTCTCCCTCTCTAAGTGAACCGCCATCAGAAGCTGGGCTCGAGCAGCGCGAGCTTAACAAGGCCGGTGGTTGTTGCTGCGGGTTGGACGAGGAGGAGGAATTAGGTGTGAATGAGTTGTACTACTCCATGGACCGGATCTGGAATGAGATTGCTACGCCCGAAGCAGTCAGCGGGTCGAGCTTCGAGGATCGTAAGATTGAAGTATTCGATACTTCCTGGCCTTCGATGCCCTCTCCTATGTGGGAGTACAGCTCTGAACCGCTCTGGAAGATGGATGATGAGGAGTTGGAGATGTTTCCTCCAGTGGATGACCTATTGGTCGCCAACTACCAGCACGGTAGAGAGTTTTGTTACTGAAGGGATTACTTTTGTTTCTCTCCCTTGCTTCTTGTTTATAGTTGTGAAATGGCTTATTTGAAGCAGAAACCTCTGTTTAGGATAAAGCTATTTTCTCTTGTAAAATTTAGATATGCTTGGACGTCATAAAAACCTATTGCGTGTTTGTAAGATAAATACTCTGTTATGCTATATATTGAACTAAACGAATTGCCTCGAAAGATATGTGTAACGGTCGTCTCTATAGCTATTGCGGCTTGTTTCCAGGGAAGTTCTTCCCAAGTAATTAAGCCACGTTTCACTCGAGAATTTTACTGTTAATTTTACTATAAACATTTGCTCGACCACAAATTAACCTCTTACACAAACAAGGAGCAACTCTGCTTGCGTCTATATCATTATCATCAAAAAAAAAAAAAAAAACTCTGGTTGTATATATTTCAACAGAACTGCAAGTTGTTGTAGGACCTGTTTTCTATATATATATGTATAGAGGCACATGAAAAAATAAAAATGCATATTTTTAAAAACTCGGTTCAAAAAAAAACAAGAAAAGAAAAAAGAGAGAGAGAGAATAAGAGAAAATTCGTGTATATATAAACAAAACGAACCAAGATTTATAGAGGGCTAATATATGCGAGCCCGGAAGGATATATATATATATATATATATAGTTTGAAAAAAGTTACGGTCGGCTGAAAATATGATAGCTAGTTAATTAAGCAACCAGACGTGACTTTCGTAAACTATATGCACTAATATAACATTAGAATGTTAATTTTGTTCATTCACCTGACAAAACCTTGGGCTTATTTATTCACTCTTTTTAATTTGATATAAATGTAGGCACGCAAAGGCAACAACGATGGGGAAACTCACGCCCATCATTCAAAACTAAATATATATATATACTACTGCCATGGAATATAAATTTTAAATTCATGCCCAAAACAATGATGCTAATTTCATACAATATCGATCGTAATAAGAAGATAACCTTTTCCTTCCCGTTTATTGAATAGATCGAGACCGCCCATTGGGTTCGGGTTGCATCTTCGGTGCAGAAGAGAATGATCGATCTCTTTTGCTAGACATTGATCGTTGATCTCTCACTCAAAGCACTTAAACTTCTCGATCCATCTACCTTCACAAATTTCAAGGTAATTATCGTCATGGTTCTACGATCCTTCTACAAATGAAATGCGATTGTTTGCATGCGCCTTGTTTATAAAAAAAATATATATATAGCTGTCCGGCGAGCCACCGATCCACGGTAGAGGGAATGTTATCATGAAACAAGCCACACCGGTTTAAAATAGGATGGCCTCAACGTGCCTTGTAAAGGTGAGACAACGTTCTCCATAGTTGCGAAGAATGATTAAAAACTCTTCTCTGCTGATCTACATGGCTGCCGATTCTCTAAATTCTGGACACTTGCATGCATATATGGGTCCTCGTCTCGCACCATTTTTCTTTTTCTCCAAATTCTTCAGCACCGGGAATGGGGAGGAGGTGAAAAGGGTCAGCGCAGTGAGTGGACGACCCTCTTTTTTCTTCAACTTTTCTGATGAAAGGAACTAATTAATGGCCGGCCTTATCAGAGGGAATTAAGGAATTGAATATGAGATTAGTTTAGAAACTAGTTGCGGCTCATACAAGTCCTGGGTGGGTGTGATAGGGTGGTACTAAAAGGTAGACGATAAGGAAGTGCTATGCTCTAAAGGCGTTTTGGAGCTCTACTTTGTTGGGAGTGATCTCGTGTGCCTCATTACCCTTCTAATCTCCTGATTAAAAAAATTGTTAGTGCTCGGCTTGCGCGTAACCCATCAACCCATATTAGCTTACGGTGACCCTTTCTCGCCTGATAAAAAAATGGCGATGGCTTTCGAGCGTTAATGGGGCAAGAAACAGAGTTGCAAACAAGCCCGACAAGAACCTAATGCAGCATCATCATCATCAAAATAATAAGGTTATCTGCAATTCGATAATGACCGTTGAAGGTGGCCGCAAGGATAAACAAGTTTTTAAAAACAATTTTACCATCACCACGAGTTAGCAAAGCAGAAAAAAAAAAATATTTTACATGGATACTAGCTGCAGAAAAGAATGAGCCGGTCCAGATTCGCGAATGGCGTTATACACCGGTTTGCATTGTAAAGCAAACGTATTTTACAAATTAACCGTGGTTATTTTCCATCCTTGACTTCACTGAAATATTTAATATGTACAACTTTTGAGAAAGTACATTTCACATGCTTCTTCCGCAATAATTTGTCTAAAAGATCAAGTATGAACAATTATAACTCGGTGTGCATTGTGACAAACTAAATGCATAATCCCTACTAAGACTATGATAAAATATTATGACTTTAATGATGAGGGGTTAATGAAAAGTATTAATGATAGCTTATATAAATAAGCAAACCAGTGAAAATTTTATTCATTCGAAAGCACCAGAAGTTTTACTTTTAAGATTGAATTATATAAATGATAAATCAGATACAAGTCACTTATCCAGGTGATCTCTGGTGACAACTTCAATTTCAAGCAACTCCCATCTTTATTTTATATTTATGTATAAAAAAATTTACCAATAACCTTGTATTTGCAGGCTTTCCTCTCTCCTAGGAGACGGGCATGCCAAGAAATTAATCTTGTAGAAATCTCGTGACTAAGAGATAGGTACATAGGGTATATACAATCAACATTTGGATTAACTAGAAATCGTATCACAAAAGGATGTTGATGAAAGCAGCATGTAAGTCTACAATGATAATGAAAGTAGCATAGGATATGTTGGGATATCCCGATCCAGCTACGAACCGAATTCCGGTTCAACTAGCCGAAGCCTTTTTCTCTGGACCACGGATTTAGGACCAGAGAAAGGCCAGGCAAACTGCAGGCAATCCAAGACTTTTCACCGGACTACAACATCCGAAGGCCAGTCCTTCGGATAACGTCTTCGGCCTTAACCGAATACCAAGTTTCTCATCGACTTCCGAAGACACGCTCTTCGGTCCCTATCGTAGACACGATCTCCGGCTCCAGGAGAAATACCAAGTTTTCGGCCCACGCAAGGGGAAACCCGAAAAGTGGATCACAATCTGGTCCAAATAGGCAACTGTAACCAACGGTTACAATCGACACTCTCCATGCCACGATCATGACGCACAACTCTAGCTGCCACGCCTCCGATCTGGCCGGAACCGCTCAGTGACAACCCACGATCGCCAATCATGGAAGAAATTAACTCCCCATAATCACCGAAAAAAGAGCGGACCACAGGCCGGAGGCCCTCTTTTAAATAATGGTAAGAAGGATGGCTCGAGAGGTACGTTATACACGCTCACAGACACTCACACATACTCGAAGAGCTTTTCTCTCCACTCTCGACACCCTTTTCCATTCTGTGGCTGGGATCCGCCACTGACTTAGGCATCGGAGTGTCCCCCACCGGAACAACTCCGGCAAGGAACCTGTTTTGCAGGTGAACCAGAGAGCGATCCTGCGGTACAGCAGCTCTGACCGGCCGATTCAGGGACTCCATGCCAACAGATTGGCGCGCCAGGAAGGGGGGCGTTAGCATTTTTTAAGCTCCCTCCTAGACAAGGGAAAGTAAAAAACTCTTGATGGCGAGAGGAAAGACTCAAATAGCTTCCACAAGCCGAAGTTGTGCTCCGTCCCAAGGGGCGCACCCCCGGGGGAGAACGATGTCCCACCTCCCACAGTTATTGTGGGACTACAGCAATTCGAAGCCCTTGTGAACCAGGTCACCAACCTCACGGCCATGGTTCAAGATTTCCAGAACAGAGCCTTTCCGGTGGGAAATCCACCAGCCGCCTCCAGACAGCTCTCGGTCTCGAAGGAAGAGAGTCCCACGGGAGGATTCTACGCATCTCTCCCCCCATTCTCGGCCCTCTCCCGAAGGCCGAACTTCGAGATTGCCTAGGTCCGCCAATTTCCCGCACAAAGGGAAAAGGCCTAGGCAAACTCCCTCACCCTCCTCCGAAGACTCCACTTCTGTGGAGAGAGCATCGAAGCAGACTCCCGATTATGACGGGAGATTCAGAGCCATCAAATCAGAGATGGCAAAGGCGCGGGAACAGAGAATGCGGGATCTGAAGGATCTCAACGACTTGATTGTGGATGATCTACGCCTACCATACACTGACCGTATCATGGCCGAGGTTATCCCTCGGCACTTCAGGGTTCCCCAGATGGAATCCTACGACGGCACCTCCGACCCCCTCGACCATTTGGACAGCTTCAAGGCCCATATGATGATCCAATGAGCTTCGGACGCGATGTACTGCCTAGCGTTCCCGGCTATCTTGAAGAAGTCCGCTCGGATGTGGTACTCGAGCCTGCGTCCAGGTACCATCGATTCTTTTTTCGAGTTAGAAAAGTTGTTTACCTTGCATTTCAGGACATGCCGCAAGACTCCACGGAATACGGACACACTGTTCCTCCTTCGCCAGAACAAAGGAGAAAGCCTGCGAGATTACATCTCCAGGTTTAATGCGGCCACACTTGAGATCCCCGATCTCAACGAGCAGTGGCCATGTCTGCACTGAAGAAGGGGCTTCATACCTCCAGGCTTACCTTTTTCCTGGATAAGAAGTTCCCTAAAAGCTATGCTGAGCTCTTGTCAAGGGCTCAGAAATATGCCGATGCTGAAGAGCAAGCGGCAAATCGATGACTGATCGAAGGGAAACCCCCTTCAAAAAAGAAGAATAACATGGGACAAGGTCCCCAAACTTTCAATAACAATGGCGGCAAATATACAGACCGCCGAAGAAGTCCTCCCAGGCCTAGAGCATCGGGAGGAAGATTCGACTCCTACACCCCCCTCAACCTCCCTCGAGAAAAGATCCTCATGGAGATAGAGAAAGAAAACTATCTCTAACGGCCCCGTCCCATGAAGGCCTCCTCTTCTGTGAGGAATAGGAGCAAATACTGACGATTCCACCGGGACCACAGCTACAACACTGAATAGTGCATCCAACTGAAGGATGCGATTGAGGATCTCATCAAGAGAGGATACTTGGGGCAGTACATTGATCGCCAAGGACCTCGGTCGGAAGCAACTGTTCCCCAGCCACCTCCCGAAGAGGCCGAATTGCCAAATCAAAGGCCCACCAACGGAGGTGTAGGGATGATACACCGACCCACCGATTGGAGAAGGGATGAGGACGACGCTCCAAAGCGACTTAAAAAAAACAACTCTATCATCTTCTCCGTCGACGACCTTGCGGGAGTTCGTCTCCCACATGATGATCCCCTTGTAATCTCGGCCGTAGTGGCCAATTATGATGTACAGCAAATCCTTGTTGATAAAGAAAGTTCGACTGATGTCTTGATTTACGATGTATTCTCTAAAATGTGTTTGCCTAGACATCAACTACGAAGGTCCCCCATACCACTTTCTGGTTTCGGGGGCAACCAAGTTTATGCCTAGGGAAAAATAGTTATTGCATGTAACCCTTGGCACTGAACCTTGACAAAAGACACTGCCGATTAACTTCACGGTGGTCCGGATCCCCTCAGAATATAACATTATTCTGGGGCGGCCTGCCTTGAACAAGTTTCGAACCATGATCTCCTCTCATTACCTCTTGGTGCGCTTTCCCACCAGGAACGGTGTCGGAGAAGTTAGAGGAAACCAGAGGACAGCATGGCAGTGCCTGATGATCGAAGACAGGCATTTCAATGATTCAACAACTTCGGATCAGCTGGATTCGAGGGATGTAACCACAAACCTTAGTGAGCCCATGGAGAGGACCGTCCCAGTACCTTTGACAGAGGAAGACCCCTCCAGAGTTGTGTAGATCGGGAGCACACTTGATGAGGAAACCAGAACGGAGTTGATCCGTTTCCTCAGAAACAACGCCGACGTCTTCGCCTGGTCAGCTTCGGATATGCCGGGGATTCCTGCCGAAGTAATCACTCATCAGCTGGAAGTAACCCCTGGGTACAGGCCGGTGCGGCAGAACAAAAGGAGCTTCGCTCTTGAAAGACAGCAAGTTGTGGACGAAGAAGTTGGCAAGCTCCTTAAAGCAGGGTTCATCCGAGAGGCCCACTATCCCGAGTGGTTAGCCAATGTGGTAATGGTGAAGAAAACCAACGGCAAGTGGAGGATCTGCATTGATTATACAGACCTCAACAAGGCTTGCCCAAAATATAGCTTCCCTCTCCCGAAGATTGATCAGCTGGTCGACGCTACTGCCGGCCACCAGTTGCTGAGCTTCATGGATGCTTTCTCCGGCTACAACCAAATTAGAATGGATCCGCAAGATGAGGAGAAGACGGCTTTCATCATTGATAAAGGTCTCTATTGCTACAAGATGATGCCGTTCGGCCTCAAGAACGCCGGAGCAACGTTTCAAAGGCTGATCAACAAGGTATTCGAAAAGCAACTGGGAAGAAACATGGAGGCCTATGTTGATGACATGATCGTCAAGAGCCTCCTCCGGAAAGACCACATCCACGACTTGGAAGAGTCATTCAGTGCTCTACGGCGTTATCGCATGAAGCTAAACCCGGCAAAGTGTGCCTTTAGGGTCACTTCGGGTAAATTCTTGGGCTTCCTTGTCACCAAATGGGGGGATTGAGGCGAACCCTGAGAAGATTCAAGCCCTGAAGGATATGAGACATCCCTCCTGCAAAAAGGAAGTCCAGCAGTTGACCGGGAGAATTGCCTCCCTAAGCAGATTCATTTCTCGGTCAGCCGAGAAATGCCTTCCATTCTTCAAGGTACTTCGACAGTCAAAGGGCTTTGAATGGTTCGAAGACCGTCGCACTGCCTTTGAGGAGCTGAAAAAGTACCTGGAGACCCCGCCATTGCTCTCCAAGCCACAAGAAGACGAGGTCCTCTACCTATACCTCTCTGCTTCAGATGAAGCAATCAGTTCAGTTCTTGTCCGGAGAGGTGAAGACGGATCCCACAAGCTGATCTACTATATCACAAGGTCCTGCATGACGCCGAAACGCGATATGCAAGGATGCAGAAGCTGATCTACTCTTTGGTGATTGTGGCAAAGCCACTACGGCCATATTTTCATGCCCACGCTATTGTGGTGCTAACCGATCAACCTTTTAAGGTCGTTCTCCGATCTCCGGACACCTCTGGAAGGATAGCCAAGTGGGCTGTGAAGCTAAGTGAATTTGACATCAGCTTCCAGCCCCGAGCGGCTATGAAGGCCAAGGTGCTCTTCGATTTCTTGGCTGAGTGCACCTGGAAGTCCGAAGACGAAGCATCTTTGGTAGAAAATGAAGTCCCGAAGTAGACGAAGTCCATCTGGGTGCTTCATGTGGACGGAGCTTCCAATGCTATTGATGCGGAGCTAGACTCATGTTGGCCGAACTTGATGGCCATACCATAGAGTATGCACTCCGGTTCTCTTTCCATGCCTCTAATAACCAGGCCAAATACGAAGCCTTGCTCGCCGGACTTCGGATCGCTAAAGATCTGGGAGTCTAGCAACTTCGAGCCTTCTCAGACTCCCAGTTGGTTGTGAATCAAGTTAACGGAGAATATGCAGCCAAGGATCCAACCATGGTGCAGTACTTGGAGAAGGTACGAGCTTTATCCTCCCAACTGGAATATTTTGAGATCATCCATGTTCCACGATCAGAGAACTCTCGGACGGATGCATTATCTCGACTAGCAACTACGGCACCGGAATATCTCGGGCGCACCTTTGTTGAACATCTTGAAACTCCAAGCATAGCTGAAGAGGTTGCAGAGGTACACCAGATCGACGCTGAACCAAGCTAAATGGATCCCATCATCAAGTTCCTGAATGAGGGAGAGCTACCAGAAGATAAGGCAGAGGCCAAGAAGATCCGCTGGATGGTGTCTCAGTACGTCATCTTAGACGGAACCCTCTATAAGAGATCGTTCTCTCAGCCACTGCTAAAATGCTTAGGATCCACAGATGTGGATTATGCTTAAAGAGAGGTCCACGAGGGCATATGCGGTGATCACTTGGGAGGTAGATCTCTGGTGTACAAGATCATTCGACAGGGGTATTACTAGCCCTCCATCCAGAAAGACTCAGCTGATTTCGTGCGAAAGTGTGACCAGTGCCAGAGGTACGCCAATATACAAAAACAGCCTGCGAGTCACTTGACTCAACTGGCAGCCCCATGACCTTTTTCCCAATGGGGAATGGACATTCTTGGCCCATTCCTGCCAGCATCAGGGCAAAGGAAGTTTCTCCTTGTGGCCATCGACTATTTTACGAAGTGGGTAGAAGCCGAACCACTGGCCTAGATCACAGAAGGCAAGGTAAAAATTTTTGTAAAAAATTCTATCATATTCAGGTTCGGCATCCCACATGTCATTATCATGGACAACGAGAGACAGTTCGATAATCCGAAGTTCAAGGACTTCTGTGCTCGGTACCATATCCAATATCGGCTGACATCCGTTGCTCATCCACAGTCCAACGGAGAAGCCGAAGTCACTAACCGGACTATTCTCCATGGTCTGAAGACGAGGTTAAACACCGCCAAAGGGCTTTGGACCGAAGAACTGACCTCCATTCTCTGGGCATACCGAACTACCCCGAGAACAGCCACTGGCGAGTCTCCGTTCAACCTGGCATACGGTACCGAAGCTGTGCTACCTATTGAAGTCTCCCTACAGTTCCTGAGAATTGACAACTATAAAGAGCCTGGGAACTCCGATCGTAGAAGGATTGATCTGGACTTGCTATCAAGCACCAGGCTCCAGGCCCAGATAAGGATGGCGGCGTACCAGCAAAAGATCGCCAAGTACTACAACTCAAGGGTGAAAGAGCAAACTTTCCGCACGGGGGATATGGTATTGCGAAGGGCAGAAGTATCCAGGCCAACGAACAAGGTAAACCCTCCCCGAACTGGGAAGGCCCATATCAAGTCGAAGAAGTCATTCGATCAGGAACATATCGACTCAAGACCCCGGAGGGGAAGATCCTATCCCGGCCATGGAATGTACAAAACCTTCGCAAATACTATCAATAAATGAGTTCCTAAAATTTCTGTGCAAAGTTGCTCAACCCTACTCAACTTAGAACGGCTAGTTGCATCGACTGAACGACAATAGCCTGAGTGACTTGATCTGAAAAATCGATCAACTGCACAAAGGAGAGTCTGATCCACTCACCTTATCGGTATGCCCAATGAGCGCAACGGATGGTCTAACCAGGCCACCAAAAAGATCAAAGGCGCAGGGATGGTTTTCGTAACCTACCCTACGGTGAATCCGAAGACACGCCAAGACGGGCCTGAACAGCCTACCTTAATCATGACAGAAGTGCACATGGACGGTGTAAATACCCTACCCTACGGTAAATCCGAAAATGTGCCTAAAAGGACCACTGTCATCCTTTCTGTTGATAACAGACATTCCAAGAACGATCCAACCGACCTCATTTCTTTCCTATAGACCGAAAATGATCCGCGAAGTCTACATTTCAGACAAAGCAATGATACAACATATCACATGGGAAGAGGTAACAAAAAGACACTTCATTTCTTTTTCAATTTTTTACAAAAAAAAAGAAAGAAAAAAGAAAGAAGAAACTCTCACAAAGAGAGAACAAAAAAAGAAAAAAGAAAAAGAAACTCTCAAAAAGAGAGGCAAAAAAAAAAATAGAACAGAGAGTGGCATCGGAAAGATGTGGAAAATTTTCAATAACCTCCCACCGGGTTTTTCCCGTACCGGCGAGGGGAGATCTGGAGGGACGACAAAGGGCCCCCGGAGTTCCCGTCCAAACCAGAATCTGACCCATCATCAGAGTCAGAATCAAATTCATGTCCGAGAAAGGGAACAGAGGGTTTAATGTTGTCCAGGCCCTTCAAGTTGTAAAACTTGAAGGCCTTCTTCCTACATTCCCGGAACCCTTGATGGAAGGAGTCCAGAGCCACCTCGGTAACTTCTTCCTTGAAGGCAGCAGATGCCCTGAAGTCCGAGACGGCATTCGCCGCCTCCCTCCTAGCTTCCTCCACCTCCGTGGTTGCCACCGCGACTTGGGCCCGAGCCTCCCTCAGTTGGGCCTCCAACAGGCGGACCCGCTTTTCAAGACGGTCCACGAGAGGCTCCTCATCGTCATCCCCTGGTCCAAAGGACTCTGGACTTCTCTTCCTCTTTGGATCAACGGCCCTTCTTTTTACGGCTTGGTGGAGTTCAGAAGTGCTAAACCTCATTTTTAATGGGAGGGAGGAGTCTACAAAAATGATGGCCCTTGACAGCAGAAGGCAGGGTCCTATTTATAGAGACCCTGCACCTACGACCGTCTGCGGGGAGGCGTGCTCCACGTCCTTTCCCAGCCGCATCAGAAAGTGCCACTTGTCCAGGCGATGCTTCGAGAACTAGGTCGCTCGGGGGCCATCCTCAGGACAACAACCGCCATCGCTTCGAATTCGAAGAAATCCTCATCGTGCGACGACAACATTAATGGCTTTTTTTTGGAAAAAGGAGACCTGGCAGCTCACAAGGCACAAGAAATCGCGACTGTACGAATATCGACGTGCCACGTGGACAACAAAGATTACAATCAAACTTCCCTAATCACCGGTTGACGGGGAGTTGACATATGTCAGCCTCAACGGATAGATTTAATATCAAAAGGAAGGTGGCACCGGCCTGCACGATCGTAGACGGTCTTCGGCAATGGAGTTTTAATCCGTTACAGAGTTCGTCTTCGTCAACTATCAACTAAACGGCTTTCGGCCATGACTGTTCCACCAAGCAGAAGAAAGAATGGTAAAACCAGTTCAAGCTACACATGAAGTGTAACATTGCATATGCAAAGAAGGAAGAAGTTATTTCAAAGTCTGGAAAAATTATCATACAAAATCCATTGATGATACAAAGGAGAAAGAAAGAAAATACATCCAACGCGACTCGAATCACTCAACATCAACAGGAGGAGACTCCACACCACAGGACTGAAGCAACTTATCGACTTGTGCTGAGAGGACCTCATCAATCTGTGCCAGGACCGTAGAACCTTCAGCTTGGACTCCTCCAGCCTGAGCTTCCTCCTGAACCGAAATCAAAATTGGGGTCACCTCCAGATTTTCGACTAAGGTAGTGGCCTCCTCATCTGGACATGGCGCCTCCTCGGCCTCTACTACGGCTTCGGCCTCCTCCACTTCCTCTTCTTCTTCTCCAGCTATATCGAAGGGAGGAATGCCCGAAAGGTCGAGGTGAGGGAAGGCCTCCTTTACCTTGGTGAGTCCGTCGTTAAAGCCATGCTGGTAGCCGTACAAAGACGCTTCATCTATTTCCGCTTGGAATTGTGAAGACATTTTGAAGTCTGCCATGGCATCGTCTACCCGCTTCCTCAAAGACACAGACTCTCTCTTGACGGCTTCGGACTCCAGGATCGCCTCTTCAGCCCTCCTGGAAGCCTCCTCCACCGCCTTGGTCAGGCTCTCTATCCTCTCCTGATCCTCCCTAGCAGCCTGCTCCAGGAAGTCGACTTGTCTCCTGCTCTTTCTCCACCATGCCTCTTGCCCCGCCATTGTCAGATGGGTACTTTTCAGTTCCCCCTTCAGTTCGCGAACTTCATCGTTCACCCGGACAAGGCGGTCCTCCATAGACTGCCTCAGCTCTTCGGCTACTTCCTTTGCAGCTCTGCCAGTATGAAGCTCCTCCTTAAGGCCATCGATAAGACTGTCAACGTTTCCCAGACCCTCCTCCATAAAGGTGAGGTCGTAGACCAACTATATAAAAAACGAAGGGTCATCGATCGAACAATTCTCAAGACAAAGAAAACGGCAAGGATCATACCTGTTGCAGGACGGAGAAGGCAGAATCGAACACCTTTGGAAGGTTCCGATTCCGAAGAACTGCCAAGTCATGAGGCAGTAGCGTACCCTTCAACGCCTGCCTGGCTACGGCCGGGACCAGCAGTCCCCCCGTAGGTGAAAGTTCCGAAGAGTTCGTCGAACGGCCTCCAACTGAGGAAGCCCCATGGGTGAACTCTCCCTCGACTTGCCGCGCATTGCCCCTACCAGCTACAGGGGGCAAAACGGTGGCACATCCACTCCCTGAGGCGGACTCCCTGCTGTGCGAACAGGGGAGACAGTCGCCGGTAGAGTTTCGACTGGACAGGGTCTCGACGGAGCCCCTTCCGCGACTGTTGCGTTTTCCCCTGAGGTGCCCCGGGAAGACGAAGTGCTTTGGTCCCCCTCGGGACCGTCCCTTCGAGCCCTCTTCTGAACTGCAGACCTAGTAAGAGGGGCCTGTGCTACCCTCTTCTCTGAAGTCTGACGGAGCCAGCTCACACCGGGCTTCATCCCGTCACCTACAAGCAAAAGAATTCATTTCAATTGATCGAGCTACAATAAAACCGGGAAAGAGGAGCATAATTTTCCATCGCTATACCTAATGAGGGGAACCTGCTAATTCCCGCCTGATGGAGATTTCTCTCCTCTAACAGTTCCCGGATGGGGGCAACTTCGAAGTTGACCAAGAGATCGTAGTCCGACTGATCGGCCGCCAAGACCTTCTGCCCGTCATTGGCGGTTAGGCGAGGCTTCTTCCACACAGTGTCGAAGCCCCATGGGTCAAAAGACAATACAAACACAAAAATGGGTTTCCACCCGTGAATGGCGCTGGGCATATCCTTGATGACCTTGCGGCCTGATTTAGGGCCAATCACCCACCATCCATTGTTGTGGAAATCCTCTTGAGAATGAAAAGGGCCGTGAACAAATTGGTCCTAGGTTCTACGTTTGCGATGCTGTACATAACCAGGAACCTACAGATGTTCTGGATGCTGTTCGGGGTCAACTGCGCCGGCACCACTTGGTACAAGCGAAAGATCCTGATGAAGAAGGGGTGCAGGGAAAATCGAAGACCATCTTTTAGATGATCTTCATACACGGCTAGGCACCCGGGGGGAGATTCTTTCACTCGTTCCTCGAGTGCGGGGAGAACGAAGAGGAACTCCTCGGGAATGCGATAACGTTCCCAAAGAATGGCCGCCTTACCTTGAGAAACAGAGCTGGAAATCAACTCCGGACCTACTACGTCACCGGCCCCCGAGGGCCCAACCTGTTTCTCCTGACTTTCTACGGTTTCTTCCATGACAAAAGAATCAAGCAAGGGAGTAGAAGGAAGATTCTACCTGCGGAATAGACTAGTAGTCCAGAACAAGTTGGACGAAGGATGAGACGAGGTTGAAGTTAGCCGGACCTTCACCATTCCCCAAAGGAAAAGCAAGGGTCTCTGAAGCCCTACCAGGTTGATTTGACCCGAGGTTACCCAGGGAGGTAACCCGCCTTCAACCAACTGCCAGGATGAGGCGCACCCATCATCCAACGGACGGGGGAAAGCCACCACAACCATCTAAATCTCAACCAACAGATTGCCTTAACCATCGTGCAACAGAAAAGAAAAGACGGTCCCAGGGCCGCCCACTTTTTCTTTCTTCCCCAACCTGGGAGTGACAGCTGTCCACCATCTAATTCTCAGATCATGATGGATAGTCCAATCAGAGATCCCGTAACATCCACTACACTGTCTCCCGAGAGAAAAACGACAAAGCATTAATACTCTCACTTCTCGAGACAAATCTCCGCTTCGAAAACTGAGAGTAGGGGAGCAACTGTTAAGATATCCCGGTCCAGCTACGAACCAAACTCCGATTCAACTAGCCGAAGCCCTTTTCTCCGGACCGCGGACTTCGGACCAGAGAAAGGCCAGGCCAACTACAGGCAACCCAAGGCTTCTCACCGGACTACAACATCCGAAGGCCAGTCCTTCGAATAACGTCTTCGGCCTTAACCGAAGACCAAGTTTCTCATCGACTTCCGAAGACACGCTCTTCGGTCCCTATCGTAGACACGATCTTCGGCTCCGGGGAAAATACCAAGTTTTCGGCCCACGCAAGGGGAAACCCGAAGATTGGACCACAATATGGTCCAAATAGGCAACTGTAACCAATGATTACAATCGACACTCTCCATGCCACGATCATGGCGCGCAACTCCAGCTACCACGCCTCCGATTTGGCCGGAACCGCTCAGTGACAACCCATGATCGCCAATCATGGAAAAAATTAACTCCCCATAATCACCGGAAAAAGAGCGGATCACAGGCCGGAGACCCTCTTTTAAATAATGGTAAGAAGGATGGCTCGAGAGGTATGCATACACGCTCACGGACACTCACACATGCTCGAAGAGCTTTTCTCTCCACTCTCGACACCCTTCCCCGTTCTGTAGCTGGGATCCGCCACTGACTTAGGCATCGGAGTGTCCCCCGCTAGAACAACTCCGGCAAGGAATCTGTTTTGCAAGTGAATCAGGGAGCGGTCCTGCGGTGCAGCAGCTCCGACCGACTGATTCAGGGACTCCACGCCAACAGGATATATAGTATGTAGCCAGAGCTACAAACAAAATACTCTACCGTTATTCTTAATATAAGTTAATTAAAGTCTCACAGGTAAACTAAGAGAGAAGAACTTTAAAGATAAAATAAGATAATATCTAAAAATAAAAATAAATTGATTCCATCGATGCATCAGAAGGGATAGAATCCTTTTTAATATTACAATATAATATACTTTTATTAACTACTAGGATAGATATCACCGCTAATCCTGATACTTGCCTTTGCTATTGTGTACCATAGAATCCCTACCATCATGGATGCTATTATTTGGTTTTAACATATCACTGCCATTGTATGTTACATGGTCTAATATTGCCGTGTATAATCAGTAGTACTATCACTCTTCTTACTCTGATAGCATGTTTATCCTTTTTATATTATAGATGGTGGCATCTAATGACTAACTATCATCCTTCTTATTAACTACCTCTTCTTAGATTGATAGCTTCTATTCTTTTCAGTCTATTCATTAATTAGTTGGTATATACCTTTGATGGATCTACCTGCACCAGCGATCTATTCCCTATTTTTGATGGATCCCATCATTGATTTGGGGAGCAAACATATTCATATTCATATTCATACGATGCCTAAATAGAAGACACATGCGTAGTATCCACAATCTCCATTGGTGGAACTCTCTACATTTTCCATCTATCACTGGTTTAATTCATCTTATGCAAAATACTAATTCAAATAATCAAAACCATCAAACTAATGGGTATCTTTTCAAATCACACTCCCTGAACAAAACCATGAATCACCATTTTGCCTTTGCACAGCCTCTCATTTGTAAAGTTGCTCATATCTAATTATGATTAACAGCCTAACATCTCCCGATGCATCTCTCCATCTAATAGCCATGCAGGATTTAGTTTCTTTAAAATATTTCAATAGCTAGGTTGTATTTGATAAGTAATATATCCAGATTATCGATAATTTTAAGCTGGGCCCACCAGATAACTTTGTTTGATTTTTTTTTAAGTGGTAATCTATTGGTAATTCGGATTACTTCTCATGTGATAATTCAGATTATCTTAATAATTCAGATTATCTTAAAAAGAGGTAGCTATCCAGATTACCAGAGGTGTGGTAACCTGATATTTTTTTTACAAAATTGCCCCCCATCTCTTTCTTTTCTTCGGTGAAAACAAAACCAGAGCCCTCCTCCCTCTCCACCTTCATATGTCTTGCCCGTCTCTCCCGCCCCGCCCCAACCTCATCATCGGCCCCCCTCCTCCTCCTCCTCCTCATCTCGTCGTGACCTTGCATCGGGCCGCTCCCCACCCCGATGCAACCTCACCATTGCCAGGACCAACAGAAGGGGAAGGCGACGGGGTCACAGTGATGGTGGAGGGCATTCTTGTGGTCCGTGATGGAGCTGGACTAGATTCTAGTGGTGGAGCCGCCCAATGCTAGTGATCTCCGCCACGAATTCCCGGAACCTCTGCCTCGACTCGTGGGAGAATCGCTTCACCACGACCTCGGCTCGGGATCCTGGGAGGGTCCCCTTCTAGACCTTACCGAATCCGCCGAAGCCGACGAGCTCCTGATCCCGAAACCAATTGGTGGCGAGCTTCAATTCCTTGTAGGAGAAGCGGTGTGGGCCCACTTCCAATTCCCAGGGCTCAATCTCGCCGGTGTTCTTGATCTTGTAGAAGAGGTAGGCAGCACTGGCGATGGCGGCAATCAGGACGACAATGATGGTGGTAGACAGGACGATGATAAAGATGGTGCCTTTTTTCTTGGGTTGGGGGATGGACGAGAGAGATCCGAGGTCGAGTGACTGGGACACCCCGTTCATCTTAAAACCCCAGCCAAAAAGGTAATGAGAGCTCGCTAGCAATCCCGTTCATTTTTTTTTCCTTCTTTTTTTTGGAAAGGGGGCGTTGCAGACTAGGTTTCGCGTTTAGGTTGTACTATCTTGCACAATGTAAACCGCTTGGATTGTGATCAGCACCGCTCTCAAAGCACTCCAGCCTTCATCTTTTTACCTTGTACATATTTCAAAATAGTATCATACAGTCCAATAAAGGATACCCCGCATCCATGAAGGAAAGTGAATCTCTTTCTTCTCGTCTTCTCCTCCTCCCTTTCACTTTTTTTTAATAAATAATTTTATTAGTAATTTTATTTTTTTTAATAAATTTGATTTAGAAATATTTTGAAAATTTGATATTACATTACTGATAATCTGTTTATCATACCAAACACAGTAATTAATTTTACTGATAAATTATCTGTATATACCAAAAATAGTAATCAGCATTACTGACAATCTATCCAATGATAACCTATCTTGCAGGCAATCCAAATTATCATTCAAAATTACCTGACGATCCATCAAATACAACCTTAGATATTTCACCACATGGTGAGCAAATAAATGAAGGAGACACATAATGTCCAAGCACATTAGTTATAACTCTCTATCTTATTGAATAATTTATTTTTTTCTTTCTTCACCAACCATCAGGCAGCAACATTCAATTTCTTCATGTTCATTTAACAACAGCCCCAAATTAAGTCACAATCGAGAATTACTCAACCCTACTGAAAGACATGCTACCTGAGAAGCCTGATATTATTGACCAAAATCAGGTTTCCTAGTGGTATTCCTCACATTAAACAACTGGCCAATATCCATACCTCATGTGCAACTCGGCTCCTTCATCCAGATCTTATGACAGTAGACTCTTGCTAAACAACCTGCAAAAGCTATCTTTCCAACAAATATTCCGCGTTCCTATAACAAATGCAATAAATATACTGACCAAAATCCTTGGAAGATGTTGCAGAACCTTGAAGTAATCCTATCATTAGCCTGCATATGATACTAATAAATGTCTTAACAGGTAAGAACTGAACGTTGTGGTCCTCGTATGTACTCAATTTGCATTCCGTAAGAATGAAGACCTTCCAACCCGCACATGCAAAGGTTCAGCTCTTTTAAAAACAGAACAGGGCCTACAAAGTGGAGGACAACAAAAGATAGAACAGAGTGCTCGAGACATGGCATTCTAACAATTACATCGTGCAACAAAATTCAGAGGACAATAATTTACACCAGAAAAGGAGACAACCACAATTTGACGACAAAATGTGTCTGCCAACAAGTGAAAAAGAATACAGCACGTCAAGAGCCTATCTGAGTAGCCCATCAGAATCAGGTGCTATGATCCAATATAATGAGCTCAGAGTCTAGATTCGAGCAGGTAATTCTTTAAATTTTAATCAGAATGTACAAGAGTATGGCACATGCAATGCATGTAAGAATTCTAAACATGGAAGGTCATATAGCTGAAAAAGGTATGTTGGAAAGTCTTCGTATTCTTTATATACATGATCTTCTATTTTTTTTTCTTTTTTTTTCTCTTTTTCCTACTTTTACTTTTCTGCCTTTTCAAGGTATGTAATTTTCTCCTTCTTAGTTTTACTTTCCTACCTTATCAAGACCTGTATCTCTTCTATACATATCATGATCCTACATGAATAAAATAGAATTCATTAGCTTCACCATTAACAACAAAGTGCAAAACCTCGGGAAATGTGAAGATGCATCATGAAATATTATCTAATTTTGTGCTTCTAGACAACAGCTTTTGGTCCATGCACCATCAGAAACCCTGAACACTGCATAAGAACCGCATATAGCTGTCAGGCAGCAATTTCGCCTGCAGCAAGTTACTGGCCTCAAATTAAACCAAGTAGCTATAGCAAACTAACCGTAGCTACAATTTACAAGCAACATATGTCATCATGTAAACTACAAGTAACAAAATCTCGGACAGTTTACGGACATTGATATACATGTTGCAGATAATACTCCAGAACGCCTTTCAATTGGACTCATTTATCATCTCCGGTTGGAGCAAACGTCTTAGAAACTAATCTAAATGCTGAGATAAAGGGGGACAGATCCGTAAAACACTACCTCCACAGGGCCTGTCATGTAAACATGATTGTCTTCCTCCCTCCACTCAATCTCCAGTGGCCCACCAGGCAAATCAACAATGCATGCCTGGTTTAAAAAAACATTGACCAGAAATATAGAATTAATGACGAGAATGGGAAAAGCATAGAGAAGAGAATAAAATGAATGCAACAACATTGAAATCACATGTTAATACCAAACATACCCTTTAAGTGTGGCCCTCTAGAACTGCTGCAACAAGAAGTGCACAAGCTCCAGTCCCACAGGCTAGAGTTGCTCCTGCAATTCATAAATAATTTACCAATCGAATTGTTCATAAAACAATCACATGATAACAAAATGCAGACTTCAAGACCATCAGTGACCACAATTAGGACACAGGACACAGAGCATAATTTGTAAACAACTCCATACCTGACTCATACAAAAAAAGAATATGGCATACAACCAAGTTAGGATGACATATTGTTCCTACTACATGGTACCCAAGAGGGGAGGAGGGGATTCTATGCTGAGTAACATCATTGAGAAGTATGATGGAAAGAAGCTTTAGATTATTTCTGCTCTTGAGAAAGTAGATCCAAACCACCACCACCCTCCCAGGTCACCAGCCCTTCTCTCTCACTCCCTCACACAGAGGGACACGTGCACACATAGAAAGCAATAGCTTTCAAATATACCTGTACCATGCTCCCATACACAATTTTCAGGTGTGAACGAGAGAAGACTTGCACAAATTCTGCAAGAAAAAGATCACCAAAGGATTCAATCAGCAATCAAAAAAGGGATTCTATGTGCTCTTTAGTGCAAGGATGGACAGCATCACCATAGATTTTACAGGTTAACAAAACAACAATAACTTACAGTTCACAAACATGAAGTCAAATACAAAGCTTGGTGGAAGCAAGCCCAAATGGATGCAGATAGGGAAGCACTCAAGCTTGTGATGGAAAACTACAGCATACCCACTTACAGTGATCAATTAACATTACTCACATAAAGAGTTTCATTGCTAGACAATAAAGCATTTGCAAAAGCAAAAAAGCATTAAATAGAATAAAAACTAGATTGGAATTTCAGATGTCACATATTATGCTGGTAGCTAAGACCAAAACAAATGCAGCAGAGCACATAACCGAGCCAAAAGAGACCTATCCCTTTGCTATTCCTAAGATGAACTTTGAAAGTGGGGGAGGGGGGGGGGGGGGGGGGGGGGGGGGCTGGAATTAAGAGCCCTATCTTTAAGCATTTCACTATTGTGAGAGGCACATTCCGGTCATCCTTGCCTATTGTCTGACCCAAAATCATATTGATGTGAAATAAACAGTCATACAAATTATCTAACACCATAGTCTAAAAGAATGAAGTGCACATTAGATTAGACAAGAATGGAGGGCATATTGCTTGTTGTAGGATGAAAATAGTACTTGAAATTTTAACCTGCATGCATTTGAATCTGAAGTAGGATGGAATGCATGTTCTATGATAACTATTCAAATGTATTTAGGATATAATAGTGAAGATGAATGGAGTACTTGCACATGAAGATGGTAATATTTGGATCACAAGTCATCTACATGGAACCCCATGACCATACAATTTGGGATCCTGAGAAACTTATGGGTGGGTCTTATGTGATCAGTCAAGAACATAAATGCATCCAATACGAACTCATGAAACAGCTGATATTGTCCGCATGTCACCCTACTCAAATCACGCGCATATATGCTTATCTAAAATTGACCACCACCACCACCCCCCCCCCCCCCCCCCCCCCACTTCCCTTTAAAAGAGAAATGACAGGATCACATCAGCTATAATTTTATTTCATTACAACAAACTATAGGCAAGTAACAAGGTAAAAAGGAGCATAATATCTTTCCTCCTAAACATAGAACAGCTATAGACACACCTATTTGCATAAAAATATAGGAAGGAAGAACCCAAAAACTCCACATTAACCACAGGGTACCAACAATATGAAACATAAACCTTCCTAGGAAACCAAAAAGTGCAAAGGGTGAGCCTTAGCACAATGATAAGTTGTTCCATTATGACCCGGAAGTCGCAAGTTTAAAATATAGAAACAGCCTCTCCCCACATGATGTTAAGGCCATATGCTTAACCCTTCCCTAGAGTCTAGGGATGGTAATGGGTAGGGTACTCGTGAAAGTTGCCCTACTCGTATCGGAACGAGACTACAATTTCACTAACCGAACCATCCCAAACTCGATTACGAAATTAACCTCAAATCCCAAACCCGTCCCACATTTAAATTGGCATACCCGATGGATATCCGAACTCGCCTGATTTTCTTGTAATGGAATGGGTTGTTTGAGTACCTGAACCTACCAAGGTACCTAAAAGACTAATTTAAGACAAGTTCAATGGGCCAAATATAGTTGTATTTTTTGTTTTTGGTAAAAAATAAGGTAGAAAGTCCAATGGGCTGGGCCTTAGTGACTAAGTGGACAGGCTATCCAAGTATTTGGAGTTCAAATCTTTCCTTTCACCTATTATCAATTTATTTTATAAAAAAATAAAAAAATATATCTAGAATCGGGTTTGGATAGCAGGTACCTCGGACAAATCCCAAACCATCCCAAACCTATTCGGATTTTAGTTTAAAATCCCAAACCTTACTAGGGTATGCTAAACATGTCCTATTAGGATTTGGGGCAGGTTAGGTATTCGGAAAAACCCACCCGACTGCCATCTCTATCCTAGACCCTATAATGATGGGAGCCTCGTGCACTGGACCACCCTTTTTTTTGAAAACCAAAAGGCACCTTAGCTATGAAGACCAAGGTGGCCAACAAACCAACCATTTTAAAAATTGCCAAGTGACTAGAATCCAGCAACTCAGCCTTGTTAACTTTTTTCTGATTTTACTGTAGAATCCTGTGCAAAGAAAAGAATACAAGATGAACCTCTCCAGGTAACAAAACACATAGCTAATGATTTCACCATGAGAATGAATCCAAAACTAATTTATCAGACTGCGATGGTCATAGTAACGAACAACATAAAAAAAGGATCTGTATATTAAAAAAAACATACCTGTATTAGTTCGAGAGGGGAACATTTCATGGTGTTCAAATTTTGGACCAATAACTCCCAGCATTAAATCATCCACATCCAATGCCTGTAAACCGCTAGCATGAGACATCATATAGCCATAATTCAAAAGGCTTACTCAAGAATTAATACTCAAAGAACTTATGTTGAACATGCATGACGATTGACTCTAAATCATTTAAATTCCACATTCATAATGCATGGTAGAGATTACAACTTGTTTCAGTTTTTCTTTAGTGAGGATGTGTCCAGCTATGGAAAGATAAGACCGACAAATTGATTGTTCAGCACATTGCATAATACTTGAGAATTGAACATTGAAATAAAAGACTCCACATAGATATAATGGAATGCTAGATCTTAATATGTATTAATATATGTAACCAAGAAAAGTCAAAGAACATAACCATAACCACCCATCAACCCTTCTCCCAGCTATTAAGGGTTGGTAATAGTCAAAGATTGTACTAAAAAAAAAAAAAAACAACTCCAAATATAAGCATAGTCCCCTAAAGTGCTACTATCCTAGAACACAGAGTTGCGCCACCTAGATTTCAAGATAACCCAATCTAAGGGTCCTATTGTCAGTCCTAACAAGTATAGTTTTTTGATAAGGATAGGTGCTCCCAATGAGGAAGGACAAGTTTTTTTAATACATGCTAACCAAAATAATTGGATGAATAAACGAGGAATGAAACTGGAAATTATCTCTTGTTGGTCTATTTCCCTGGTATCACCTTCATACCAGAACTGCAACCCCTTGGCATCTACTGCATCTCAGTATTGTGTCTATTTTTTTCACTTTTGAGGATCCAGTAATTTTTATACTGCAAATAGAGTTTCAGAATTCTAGAAAGATCAATCTACCTTTACTCTTCATCTTGTATGCCACCTTTGATTTCCCTAGATTTGGAATCAGTCTAGAAGGGGGAAGAAGACAACAATTATAATTTATGTTGGGAACTGTATTCATCTTTCAGGCTAAAAGTAGATGCCAAAGAGCCACATGATTTGTTTTGTTCCCAGCACAAAAATACAAGAAATATAAATTATAATGAAAAAACAAAACAGGTATGGCTTCTAGATAAAATTGACTTGATAAACACATGCTTCAGAATGCATGTGTTTTTAGGTTAATGAATTTGAGCAAAAAATTTTGCATTACCTAAAATGGATATGCCCACAATTTATTTCATTTTACCCAAAATCTTCTAATAACCATAGTAAATTAAACTCACTTTTTTATGAGTTCATAATCACCAAACATTTTTGTAGCGCAGCCATTTACATTGCAAAACCATCACAAGCCCTCTAGGTAACACTTAAAGAAAGCTTTAGTCCACAAACATTGGGGGGAAACACAAATAGGAACAAAGCACCACCTCCTAATTACATGAGTTAACCCGTTATAGTTTGGGTCTCACGGTACCACCTAATCATTGATACGGTAACCAGATCTCAAATGGTAGCATGGTATTTTGTCTTACATGAGCCAAGGTAGAATTTCTGTTTCCCCTGATACTTCCTGCACTTCAAAATTCTAAAAAACTAAAACGATCAGTTCATGTTTTCTTGTTACCCTGTAGGCCACCTTTGATTAACCTTAGACTTTGAAATAGTCCACATGAAGAAGGGGGAAGACAACACGATTTGAGATAGGGAATTGTTATCATCTCTGAGGTGAAAATGATTGACCAAAGAGCAGCACAGTTCCCAATTAAAACTCAAGAAAAAATAAAGAAAAAGTTACCAATAACATCCTTTACAATTAATGAAAGACAAAAATAAGGCTACTGAGCAGATAAGTCCAAGGTAATAACCATGCATTAGCATTTTAGACTCTACAAATGTTAACCAATATCATTAAATAAACCAAAAAGGAACATACCGAACCCATTAATTTTTTCCCCTTAGCACTTGCTTAAGTGAATTTGTTCCTATTGGAGACTGACAATAAAAAATCAGTTAAAATACCCACTAATGAACACAAAACAACATAGAGGAATGGAAGGCCGCTTCCACATCTAAACTTAGAATTGCAGTTTGTTTAATCCACAATGGTGGAACTGTTGAGGGCTTAAAAAAAAAAAAAACAGTCAATTGATAGTTCATTAGTTTTATATCATGAATTTAATTATTAAATGAATCTACTTAAACTAAATAATTTACCAAATATTAAAAGGAATGGAAGAAGCACGATGTAAACAAGCAATAACTAGAACAGGCACACAATCAAACCCAACAACAAGCCGAAGAAACTTCTGTAAATTGACAATAATCATGTGTTTGAATGGGCTTACTGATTACCTTATATGCTGTCGTGCCAATAGAATTACAATGAGGATTTCCCATACTAACACAGGTCACATTCCATGGTATGCCATCAACTACCAATTCGGTTTGGATGACAGATCCATTCTTGTTTGTTGGAAGTTTAGTAGGAATATCTCAAGCTGTAAGTGTAGGCTGACCCAAGTCCACTTTTACCTGTAAATGAAATGATCATACATGGTGCCACAAATACAGGCTGACCTATATCTGGTCATCTACAGAACATGTAATGTTGGAAATAGGCAAAACCCATTTTTAAATTTAATAACCAAGACATAAGATGTCAATGTCAACTTCCTATAGTAAAAATTCTAAACATCCAAAGGTATAACAAAAAAGGAAGGAAAGAGAAAAGTCCTGAGGCATCAAACAGCACCAAGCAAAGAGACCAAAGAGTCATGCCCAGAAAATGCAAATACAACAACCATTAAATGAGAAAAATACAAGAACAGCATGATAATGTTTAGTCATCATGTTCCATAAAAAAATCAACAAAATATTAAGGTTACATATATTCTTGAATTTTGAGTTGGTGTTGTTCCTACAAATAGTAAATCATATTGACAAAGGGAAAAAAAATGCTGACCTCTGAACTGGATTATAATTATAATGGATTTATGTATAAACATTATTAGGGGTTATAAGCAAGAAAATCTTTCAAGAACTAAAAAGCTTTACTAAGATAAGTGTAAGCTTGGGGAGGGCTACAAGGGATGACCGCCAACCTGTCCAGGTAGCAGCAAAATATAGTATCAGACCATTCTTAAATGGTGGAGTCAATACAGAATATGGCAAAATACTAAACCATTAGCATAATGCAAGTAGTATTTCAAAGCCTTAATGCAATCTGATGATATGTGAGTCTATCAGGTACATTTACGCCTTGCAACACATTACTGCATGTAGCCAACCATTTGCATATTATTTAACACAGCAAGAACAGTAGAACAGAAAACTAATTTTTAGAGGAGTGCCCTTAAAAATATTGACTTTCAGAGACACTCATAGCTTTTGATTAGGAAGGAAACAGGAACAATATGTACTTTTAGGTTTTAGAAAGGAAAATTTATAAGCAATGGTTCAATGGTAATTCTGATTTGATTTTCTCTTATTGGTTACATATTTTAAGAATTTAATCTAATGCAATCAGATAAAAAAAATGTTCCTCCACGTATAAACCCATCAATATGTTTAATTGGGAAAAAAATCAAACATTAAATTATGAAATACATTATTGAACATACCTTTCCATCATTTTGGGTTTCTGGAACAATTCAACCGGCACTAGTGTGAATAGTAAAACTGCAAGATACACAAAACAAGTAAACCTCAGCAAATAATAAGAGCAATTAAACAGATATGAACAAGAAATATTTTAAAAAACAACAAAATTAACAATCACCCAACTATATCTAGAAAATTAGCACATCGACCTTCAACAAGTTGGCCAATTTTTTGTTCCTACACAATCAAACAATTGCATGCCCTAACCTTTGTTAAACAGCAACATAATACTTTGTATTGTCTCTTAGCAACACCTCATCAAATAGTTGTTCTTTTAAGGTTTCCTTTAACATGCCAAGGAAAACAAAGGCATCTATAACAATAATGCAGGTTTTATTTCAAAAAAAATAATTATGATTTGTTAAAGTTATGGTTGCATACGTAAACTCATATATGTACACTTGTTAAATTTATGGTTGCCAACGTAAATTCATATATGCATGCATGCGCACATGCACGCATATGCGCACATGCATGCACATGCAAATGCACGCACACACACATATATATATATTTGTGTGTGTGTGTATGTATGTTGCATCCACCCTAGATAGAACACTGAAGATTTCAAAGACCCCTATTATTACAACAGAGATAAAAAGAGTCCCCTGGTCAGCACCAGTTTGAATACTGTGAAGTATTTCTTCACTGAGCTCATATCCAATCAAATGGATCAAAAAATCAAGAAGCAAACCTTTTAATTGCCAGGACATGTTTTAAAGCTCCATCATACCTCATGACAATTGATGCATCATCACCAGATACTTCCAATTGACACAACATCACAATAAGGAACTTATTATATATCCTCTCAAATAATCTCTGTGGACCATCTTACTTTGGCAGGATATCTTCTCCTCTGCACCATCAAAATTCTTGGACAGGAGAAGAGGGGGAAATCAACAGGTTAAAGATCATCCACTGCAATTCTTGCAGTCAGATATTATGTGGTTGAGTTGCATGGAACAACCACCTCATGCCTCATGCCAAGCATTAAATTTTATTCATCAAAGACAAAGCACCAATATTTTACACCTTGCAATAGTTTGCCTACCCTCCAAACCAAAACAAAACATTTATAAATTCTATTCTTGACACAACTTACTATCATTGGTCCATGTTGAACAATTCTATATACTTTCATTAGAAATTTACATCACTTTGCAGCAACATTCTCTGCATGTAATTTTTCCCTCAGTCTTTGTACTTGTACTTTTGCCATTTGCGCCACATAATAGCAAATTTGTAATAACAAATGACAAGAACATGACAACAGAATATGGAGGGGGGATGGATTATCTATATAGAAATTATCCAATGCAATACATACTAGTTCCAACCATAGTTTCAATCTAGATAATTTGAGTGAAGTACAAACTGGACAAACATAAGTGACAACACCTTTTCATCCCATCTAGTTTTTCAAGCTCAGCAATGAATCGAGCAAAGCAGCATACTCCATTACTGCACATCTATATCATAAAAATTTAATACATGAAAATATATTAGACTTTTAACCTACATGAGAGCAAAGAGACTTGCTTCTTGTCAAATTAAAGCTGCATATATGTATGTATATATGGTTTAAGGAAAGCAAAAACAGGATGAAAATAGTTCAAAGTTCAAACAATGAACATAAATGTCTACTCTGCATCACCAACATAATATGATAATGATATTAAAGACAGCTTCCAAATTGAATAGAAAGGGCAGAGCAACTAGATTAATAAAAGCCCGATTAAAATAGCATAAGTGGTAGGAGAGAAAAATGATAAAGTAAAAGATTATAAGAAGAAAGCTTAAATGATAGGTGATCAAAAGAGTAGCAGTTTATGTTGTTTTAGTAATTGCAGTTCACGGTCTGATTTTGACCAGATATGGATTGAAAATGCAGATGAAAGAAAGATAGCTTCATTAACATTAATTACTACACATCTAGTGGAAGCGAGCCACTGGAATGCATCAAAAATTCTTTCTTATTTCTCTTGTTTAATACTGATAAAAAGGGTTCCTTTTCAGTTCAAAGCATAAGTATCAGCCACAGATCTAGGGAATTGCAAGCCATTTTAACTTCTTTTTTTTTTTCCTTTTCCTTCCATATAATAGAGAACTCTTTTTTATAATAAAATTCTCATTTCCAGAATAAATGCTGATACAACTTTCCCATTCTAAATAACCTCTCCAGATTGTGAAAACTTGTTATGATCTTGAGTCTAATTTCAGTGAAATGTTTCTTTTCAAGAGTCAAGCCAAATCCTATCCCCTTCTGGCAACTGAAAAGCCATACATATCAACAACCAACGCATCTACTACTACTGTTATAAGCCTTCTCAAGATCATAGTTCTCAACTTATGACATAATGCCAACTGAAGACCAACTTCTTAAAACTAGAATGCATGCATTTAACACGTGCAAATAGTATCGGACATATATTAATTAATATACATGTTCAAAATGGACAATTCAATACATGAATGGACCTATATTTAACAATTTTTTGATCAATTTGAATGTATAGATGCTCAGATCGAACAAACCGATTAATCTTGGTTATAAGGCATGTTAAGTCTTGAGATAATTTTTCAAGAAACATTATGTATCTCTGTACAAACATTCCAAACTTTTTATTTGATAGATCGAATCATATGTATGAAAAAAAATCAATTTCAAAAAAATCAATTTCCAATTGAAGAGACAGATAAATTTTGATTGAAATGCATTTTCTTCCACAAAACTTTTTACTAAGCACTATCTATATCTGCATGAAAATGAAATATTTCATTTAATAGACCAAATGTATGCTCATTGATATCAATGAAAGAAGCGTTTTCCAAGAAGCACTAAAGGAAAAATGTAAAAATAAATAGTGGAAGAATCTATTTTTAAAAAAGAAGATGTATTTCTATTTGTAAACGTTAAAAGATATTTTTATTTGTAAAAGGTAAAAATAAAAAACAATTTATGTTTTTCTACAGTTTAGCTATTTTTATTTGTAAGAATGAAAATATTAAATTTTAAGGACAGCATGTACAAAGACTATCAGGCATAAATGGAGAATGAGATTGAACAATTTCAATGATTTTTCCATTTTTGGTACAGAAAGATATGAAAATTGAAACTCTATAGTTTTTAGAAAACAAATAATTGCTCACAATCCAACTTCCATAAAATGTTTTAAAAAAATACACTTCTGCTTTTACCAACATGTTGCTGCATGCTTTTTCAGATTAAAGAGATCTGATGCTCCTTAAATATATAAGAAGAATTCAAACTTCTTAGCCCATAAAAGAGGGCAACTATCGATCACCCCTCCATTCACCACTCGGTTCACAGGTCTGATGTAGCAGCAAGGATTGGTGTTGTACACGGGGGATAGATGGTCTCAGTCAGTACCTTTGGCCGACTTCAACATAGGACCGGTGAACTGAGAAGAACGAGTTAATATACACCATGGATAGATTAAAAAAAGAAAAGAAAAGGGGAAAAAAAAATGCAAGAAAGAAAGAATGATGGGACATGGAATCATCGACACTGCTTATAAGAATTGTATCTTTCTATTATATAAACACAAACAAATGTTCAAGCTGATCAAGACTCCTATCCACAGCAAAAAAAACAAATTAATCGATTGTTAAACAAATAAATATTCTCCAAGAAAACGGATTACCTCAAGCTCGCAGCCATCCAAGTTAAAGATCCCCATGTAGCAATCACTGCCATCGATCCCCGTCATTGCAAAGATTACACCAACGGCACCGATACCGAAATTTCGATCGCAAAGCTTCACCGCCTGCTCGGACGTAACCCTGGGCTCCAAGGAATCCTTATTATCGACCTATATCAATATGATAAACTCCACAAGAACCGGATCGACAAGAAGTCCATGCCCAAGAAATCAAGAACCGGAAGGTGAGGAGGGAGTTAGTATCACGAACCATCATGAAATCGTAGCCGAGGCCCTGGTATTTGACGAAATGGAGTAAGCCGGACTCTTTCCGATCCAATAGCAAGGCATCGGCAGGCATCTTGGGGTATTCGACTCTCATGGAAGCCGCGGCCGATCAAGAGCGCTAGTGGTGGTTCGGAGAACGAGGACGTGTTTGTCGGATGGAATCCATGGAGGGAGGAGAAGTGGAGAGATCGAGGCGAGAAAGCAAAGAGAGGAATGCAAGAGAGCGAGGGAGATAGAGGCGGCGGCGATTGTCTTCGGCCTCCGGGCCGCTTCCGTCTCGAGCGTAGAAACCTTCTCCCTCACATACAGGGGTAGGGAGCCGTTTCGAAGGGGCAGTCTTCCAACCGCCTCCAATAATAATAATAATAATAATACGATACTCGTTTCACCGATTAAGACACAACTAGCACAACAGCTAAGCTCTGGTTGATCCCGTTTGCATCGACTCCGAATGCAAGTGAATTGCATAATATCCATCTAAATTTATTTTTATATTTAAATTTATTTAAAATAAATAAATATTTAAATATTTAACAAATATTTAGAATTTATATTTTTAAAAATATAAATATAAATATAGAAAAATAATATATATTTAAATATTTAATATTATTTAAAATATTATTTAATTTTATATAATGTTAATAATTTTTTAAAAATATTATATTGATATATTATTAATTTAATTTATTATTTATATAATAATATTTTTGATTCTGAGATCATAAATTTTAATCATCCCATTTAAATTTAAATTTAAATTTATATAATATTTAATTTATATTTATATATATATAAAATAAATATAAATATATTTTTTATTTTATTTTATTAATATTTATTATGTCAGCCAAGAAAAATGAATGTGGATATCGATGTACAAGTATCCCATTCATATCATATCAGTTTTCAGTGCTAACTCAACCGGTATGTCACCGCTGAGCCGACAATTGCGACCCATTTCCCGTTAACCATGATCAGGACCTAGCGGAACCGACTAGGGTTTGGAAACCCTTCCTCCTCCTCGCTGTCCCGTTCAATTCTTCCGATCTCTCTTTTCCATTTCCTTCTCTCTCCCTTCTGCATCTGGTTTCGATGTTAGCTTAAGTTTCGATCGGCGATGGAGACCCAATGGGTCGGGCAGTACCGGCACGTGGCCACGGACAAGCGCCCCAGGAAGAGGCCCCGGCTCGCCTGGGACGTGCCCCCTCCTCTCGCTCCTCCCAGGGTATCCTCCACCCTTTTCTTGGCTAATTTTCCTTTTCGATCCGTCTCCTTTAGTACATGTCGGTTATTTCTTGAATCATTTTCTTGGCGGTTCGTGTTTGCGAAGCTTAAATTTTGATTCTTGATTCTCTGAATTGTTTTGTAGATTCCCTTTAGCTCTTTCGAGAAATATTGGAAATATATATATATATATATATATATATATATATATATATATATTTGGGAATCTGAGGTTAGATTGGTGTGAAAAATTCAATATTGCGTTCTTCTTGGTGATCAATTGATTTCACAGGCGTTTCTTGATTGCGAAAAATTCGATTTTGGCTGTTATTGTGATTTTGTGGAAGGGAAAATTCATAGTGTGGGCGGTAGATCGTGGAAAGAATTTTCTATCTCTTTGGTCATAGCTAATTAGATTTTGTAACAATCTGAATTTTTTTTTTTCATTTTGTGATCTTTTGTATAGCAATGCAGTTTTTGAGGTACAAGTTGTTGTCTCTTTAATTTAAATATATTTGGATATGCGATTGGGTTGTTCGGAGTAAATTTTACATAAGAAGGACAGTTCGGATGTTTTGTTTGTTTAGCTCATGGAGAATCACAAGCTTGAAAATTTTAACCGACTTGTGTTTGTAGGTCATTCCAACAGTATATCATGGACAGGAAGTTCTGTATGGGGCTAGCACAAACCATTTGTGGCACTCGTATTACTCCACTGGAGTTCCTCACCCTGCATCTCCTCCATGGAGATTGGATGACAAGGATGGCCATTATGTTTTTGCAATTGGCGAGACTCTGACCCCAAGATGTAATTGTTCATTACCTCTTCATGTTTGCTTGTTTACTTGTGGGAATGGTTGCTTCAGAGTTCTCGTTATTTCATCTGCTTCTTTCCTCCCTAGTTTGATCTGAAATATAATCGCAAACCACATTGCCCTTTTTAGTTGTCATTGATTTTTCCCCTTCTATTTGTTGCAAGCTTTAAGAGTAAGGCAATCAATGGGTAGAGTGACAAATTGATGTTGTATTGGCCTGCAAGCTACATAGATCAATAATGTTGAATTTTGTTCTCACAAGATTTTCTTGCACTTTTACAATTAAATTATTTTCCTGGCATATTGTTGGTGTTATAGTTTTGCTTTTCATGTCTTTTTCTTTTTATTTCTTTGGCAGTTAAAAAAAATGTAATTCTTGTTAGACCATCGATCTTTGAAGTAAATATTTACTTTCTATTTGAGTATTGTAAAGTGCAGTCCAAGCTAAAAATATGAGTGAAATTTTCATATATTTTTAAATCTTGCTTGGTTATGCAACTATTTGATCATCATTTGGTTTGGCAGATTTCTCATATTTTTTCTGGTACATGTTTCCCCCAAAATATTTTAACGAATTTATTTTTTTAGCATGCCCTGATACTTTCATTTTTTTTTTTGGGATTGACTTCTGCAGATAGGATACTCAGCAAAATGGGTGAAGGTGGGTTGCTTCTTCCATCCTTCCATGCTATATGGTATTTAATAATCTTGTTCTTCTTTTTATTCCATCTCTTGGTTCTCACATGCTGCAATGGTTTGAAATTATTGGACCAAGTTTGAACTTGATACCAACTATCAAGAGATGGAACTTGAGCTTATACCAGAGGTACTAGATAAAATGTTAGGTGGCTCCTGAAAGGAAAACAGTGTGGACCTTAATTTTCAATTTTTTAAAAATGAAGTATATAGCGTTACTGATTTATATGTCTACTTTGTACAAATTGTAAATCATGCAGGAACATTTGGACAAGTTGTGGAGTGTTTGGACTTGGAAAAGACAGAAGCAGTGGCTATCAAAATTGTGCGTTCACTTCGAAAATATCGGGAAGCTGCAATGATCGAAATTGATGTGCTTCAACGACTTGCAAAAGCTGACATCAGTGGTACACGGTAGGCTGTCATGTTCCACTAAATTTGTTGATCCCTGCAACACTTTGGGTTTAAGATGAATATGCAGAAGTGGTTTTAATCCTGCAGCTGTGTGCAATTACGGAATTGGTTTGACTATCGTAATCATATATGTATTGTAAGTATATATGTATTTATTATTTGATTTATTTGTGTTGGCTTTAGATTTTTCTGATTTCTGGTACTGCAGAGTTAAAGCATTCATGTTGTCTTAAATGGTTATAACAGGTCTTTGAGAAGCTTGGACCAAGCTTATATGATTTTCTTCGGGGGAACAGCTATCGCTCATTTCCCATTGACCTAGTCCGGGAGTTTGGCAGACAACTTTTGGAGTCTGTAGCATGTATGTGGATGACACTTGCTCTATTACCTCCTCTTGAGCACTTTATCTAAGAAACTAGTTTTGTGGATTCTTGTTGCTCAATTATATATTCATCACCATGTTTACGACAAAGAAACACAAACTTTTTGCTTTTGGGAATGTGCATGCTAATCAGAAAATAGCCTTATTGATTTCACTGTTGAATGGTTCATATTGCTTCTCTGCTTCTTTCAGTTATGCATGACTTACGGCTTATTCACACTGATCTGAAGCCTGAGAATATCCTTCTAGTGTCGGCAGAGTATATTAAGGTCCCTGATTATAAGGTACCCTTTTTTTTGTTTTTACTGTAACTTAAATGTATTTTTACCCCTTGATTTAATGCATGAAGTATTTCAAGAGACAACATGATCACTGACAACATTTTTGCTATTTTTGGCATGCTTGCTCAGCTTCTCTGAGGATTTGACTAATGTAGTTGTTTGATTCTGTATTTGTATATTCAATCTGTCTAATCTTTGTTGTGTTATTGTCCATGAAGTTTGTGACACGATCAGCTAAGGATAGCTCATTTTTTAAGAATCTGCCAAAGTCTAGTGCTATCAAGCTCATTGACTTTGGGAGTACAACATTTGAACATCAGGATCACAACTATGTGGTGTCAACAAGGCATTATCGTGCACCAGAAGTTATTCTTGGTATTTTTCAATGATAAATTTCTATTTGGTACATTTTGTGCCCTTTTGTTGATTTGCCTCAGTAATGAGGGAATTATTGTTATTGTATGATCATCATCATCATCATTGTTGTTGTCGTTGTCATCATCATCATCATCATTTTTCTACATCTTGTTTGAAGGACTTGGATGGAACTATCCTTGCGATTTGTGGAGTGTGGGTTGCATTCTTGTTGAACTTTGCTCGGTAAGCACCCCCCCATCGCCCTTTTTTTTTTTTAAAAAAAAAAGTCATTTATGCCAGTTATTTCCAAGTTTTGTATCCTTAGTTTCAGTTTATAACATCATGATTGCTTTGTTTTGATTATATACAAGGAAAAGTAGCAATGACCTTTACAATTGTGATTTTATAATCAGTAGTTTCAGTTCATTTCCATACACTTCATTGTGATTTTAATAATTAGTTATTTGCAAAATCAGGACTGCATTGTGAACCTGCTAATGTACCAGCTAGAATTTCTCTAGCAATCTAGTGATGTTTTATGATGAAAAATGAGGAATTTGTTGTTTGAGGTGGATACGTGTAGATTAGTGGCCTGTGTTGGGGTCTCATGAATTGCCCCTCAAGAATGATTTGCAAATAACTTAAAATCCTGTACTTTCTTTCCTTCCTTCCAAACATGCGATTTTAACTGATTATGTACTGATGAAGTCATAGATGGAACTGGTGTGATGAAGAATATAGAATTTGAAAGGCTAAGTATTGTATGTGTTGTTCTTTCCTTTTTGGAGATACGTGGTCCTAATTTATGATTTAGCATGTGGAGAAATATTTTTGTGTCTGTTTCTCCTCCAGACAGACCTATTATTGTTATTATAACTCTATTCTTTGCAAAGGCCAATAGCAAGGTTTTAAATCCTGTGGGATGGGAGCATCCCAGTTTTTGCCCGGAACAGGACATCCTGCATCCCGCCCTGTCCCGGTGGCCATCCCGATCGGGCGTCCTGGTACATTTTATCGTTAATTTGATTGTTAAAGAAAATCCAAGACCTACTTATTACAAAGTAAAAAATAATTTATAGATCTGCAACCTATCTTGTCCGTCCGTATAATTTATTTTATATATCTCGTGATCTATTATCTGTTTTGATGTTTTCAATCTAACCTAATTAGTACATTTTGATATATTTTAATCGTTGTTTAGGGACATATATTCCTGTCCATATTCTCCCGTGACCTCTTAGCTTTTAAGTTAAAACGCCCTTGATCCGATCCGTATTCTCCCATCTCCTCGTGATCCGTACCCTCATGACCCGTCATAGTCTCTTAGCTTTTAAGTTAAAATGCTGCAGTTTTAAGGGGATTAGAGAGCCGAGCCCCATGGGATGCCCAACATCTTCTTCCTCCTTCCTCGCTCGACCGATTGCCCCATGGCCGATGCCCGACGGTTCCTTCCTCCTTTCTCAGACTCCTCTCTCCTCCCTTCGCGTTCTCGAGAGGTTCTCTGTCCTCGTCTTCTCGGCCTTTCCTTCCAGTTGTGCCATGGCTTTGCACCTCTTACTTTCTAGCGACAATGCCGGATGCCGACGCTGACGGATCTGCAAGCAAGCAAGCAGATTGGAACTCCCTTCTCCTTCTTCTTCCTCCCGAGTCACAACATCGGAAAAAAAAAAAAAAAAAAAGGACTTCTCCGGGATAGCTGTACCGCCACCTCATCCGGCCAGAATGAAGTCGGGACGGAGGCCGGAGGAGTGTTTCGGGGTCCTGCACCCATCTCCTATGCTGGAAACTCAGATATACGGGACGGGACGGCCAGGACAGCCCCCATCCCGGTGGGACTTAAAACCTTGGCCATAGTTAATGTGTAGTGCTGGATCCCCTGATCTATAATTTCCTGGATACTTGGATGCATCATAGTGCTATCCACATGAGCATACATGATAGTGATTGAATTGGAGTCTCTAACAATTTTTATATGTGCAAACAGTTTTAATGGTGATTCATGGTCCCTACTCCCTAGTATGTAAAGATCGCAGATGTGGTCTTGCTGATCTTGTCTTCTCACTGTGCTTCCTCTCATTAGGTGAGTCAGTGGTTTGTTGTTTACTAATTAACAATTGTACAAGCATATAGGATATAAGAAATATAGCATGGTGGGGCATTTGATCACCACTTATAATTGGTCAAGTCCCCCCCAAAAAAAAATTGCTTTGAATTTTAACAGCCATAAGCAATCAGGTACAAGATAGCCCTGAAAGTAGTGCTGTGTCCACACATGGTGCTTGGTATTTTGATTGGAAGGGGGAAAGGTCTCCGAGATATATTTTATTTAGAAAAGGCATTCTGATATTTGTTTGTCACTCATTCCTTACTGTTTTAAGTTGTAAAAACCTTAAATGGATTGTTTGCTTGCATGCATAAAATTTTATCATCATTATAATCTTGAGATGAAGTTTCTTTGCCAGAATTGACTGATTGTCTCTCTTACCAAATTACCGGACCTTATTTCTATGTATCTTGTATCACGACATGCAGTGTATAGAACTTGATGGAGATCTGAATTGGGTAGGTGATATAGGGTAGGTTTGTGTAACATTTCCAATTATGTTTACTTCTTTTTTTCTTTGCTAAACACAGGGAGAGGCACTCTTTCAAACCCATGAGAACTTGGAGCATCTAGCTATGATGGAGAGGGTGTTAGGCCCACTGCCACAGCACATGGTCACTGGAGCTGAGTAAGAGCCATAACCTGTTTTTTTACCGTTTCTGATGCATTTTTATTCTGCTACTTTATTTCATGTTTTGGTGTAAATTTTACATGATTGATGAATAAGGATTCATAGATCTGACTCCAAATGGTCAGGGAAATACATGATTGTTGTAGGGTTTTAAATACCAGTACCAAACCCCACACCATTTTTGTATCAAAATGGTATGATATTGTTATAGTACTGGTACTGTCAGTATATACTGAAACTCTCAGTACCAAAAGAATGAAAAATCATTGGTACTGGTTGGTATGATGTGTATGGTACCATTTGGTGTGGACCAGTAATGGTTGGTATATAGTGGTATGGATGTGTTTTGCATCCCAGCACCCATGCCGGTGCTGGTTTTGCCTTGGGACAATATGGTACTGTCAGTACCATCTCATTCCAGAGGTTTATGAATCCATGGTTATGAGTTCTAGCTTTGCTCTATTGTACTGTTTCTCACAGCCAACGTGCTGAGAAGTATTTCCGTCGAGGACTGCGACTGGACTGGCCTGAAGGGGCAACATCAAATGAAAGCATGAGAGCAGTTTACAAGTTGCCTCGCCTCCAGGTAACTTGTTGGTATTAATCTCCTCATGTGTGCAAACCATGAACAAAATTTTGTTAATCCTCATCTTTATGATACCTTTCACTGTTTAATGTCTTTATAAAGATCTAATTATCTTCCAGTGGTCTATATATAATTGTTTTCTGTTTCAGAACCTGGTAATGCAGCATGTTGATCATTCTGCTGGGGATTTGATTGATCTTCTGCAAGGGCTGCTCTGCTATGATCCGACTGAGCGTCTGAAAGCACGAGATGCCCTACGACACCCATTCTTTATGAGAGATCGGAGAAGATATGGTTATTCTTTTAAGTAAGAGATTTGGTTTTCATTTGTTGATTGAACCTCTGAGAACTGTGAGAAGATGAGTGTGTGCTATACCATTTAATAGCTGGACCTGCTGATTTACTGCATTATGAATTGTAAAGTTACTGCTGTACGGCGGAACAGTTTTGTAACGTGAATTTCCTGACTGGAGCAATGCAATTTAGGTTCTGCCATGTTTGTATGGTCTTCTTTTTGCTAGTGTGCAGGCATCAAAACTATATTCAGTTCACTCAAAATTAAGCAAGATGACTGATGCCAAGATAGTTTTTTGCAGAGGCTTGGAGTGTACATATAGCATTTCTTTTGGATGGACTTGGTGATGGGGACCAGACAGGCTATGCATGGACAAATCTGAATGGTCTGCGGCTTTGGTATTGCATGCCTTCATTTTTCTAATACAATGGTTGTTTTAATGGGTTCGATTTGTATCTTTCACATGAAAGAAGATCTATCATTTGATATTCTTGCATGATGTTGGCTATTGGATTGTGCTATGTACAGATCTCAAAGCACTCCGAACTTTTCATTGATCCATCTGCACATATTTGAAGAGGTAGTTGTGTGATACAATGGTTTATTTGTGTGGGGGATGGTGAATGCTTATCCCATGCGAAAGGTACAATCTCCATCCTGTCTTAATTCTGACCTGTGTTGGCAAAATTACTGTTTTTCAAACTGATCTCTATTTTGTATTTTAGATAAGGAAATATTGTCATGGTGGTTGTGCATACCAGCTGAAGGATACCCTCCAGCCAATTCATTGCTGGGGACATATTAATGGCTAAATGGTCTCTGTTCGGAGTGCATTCACAAGAGAAATAATGGTAGTGCTGTTCATGGAATTCTGGTGTGAAAATTGTTTTGGTTATGGTCGCAAATTATCTTCTTGGGGAAATAGTCAGGGGATCGGCAGTAACTTGTGGATTTGGAAGAACATGTCACCATGTTTCATTCATCTCAGTTAGAGGCCAAATCACTTTTTACCCCTCCCCACCCCCCGCCCCGCAAAAAAAAAGGGCCAGATCACTCCCTCTTACAGGATATTTGATTAGATTCATTATTTCATTGAACTGTTAATATTCTTACATTGAGGGTGAAAATAATAGGTTCTTGTCAGCCTCCCCACCCCCTCCCCCGCGGGGCGGCGGCCCCCCTCTTTTTTTTTAAAAAAAAAAAAAAAGTGTAATTTTTTCATTTTAAGGGTTGTTGTTGTGAGCTGGGAGAGAGGCTATTGTCCAAACTCCACCTATCTTGGTTGGTGCTTGGCCAACGGACTGACCAAGGCTGGCGCAAAACGGGATCAGGTCTTGTTTAAACGAGTGTTCGAAGTGAGGGTCTGTATCCTGTGAAATCAAATCCATGTTGTTCTTGCCTTTTCTAGATTACCATATACATATATATATATAGAGAGAGAGAGAGGGATTTTGGAATTAACGGAATTTTATTTTGAGCAATTGTAACATTTGTATATTTTTTTGCTTGTCATTTAGGTGTATGTATGAAAGGTTTCCACAAATTTGTTGTCTAGCCTAGCGAAGTCTCCATAAAAAAGCTGTTTATAATGGGCGGATATAATCTGGCTTTTTTCTATTTTTGGCAATCCAAAGGACAAGAAGGATTGAATTAAATTTCTTTTGGCAAATTAAAAATATAGAAAGAAGTAAGAAAAATCGATCATTTACCTTAAAAGTTTTGCATTCCCATTTTTCTTGAGCTAAATATATTACAATTCATGGGGCTACCAGAATGGGAGGCCTCCAATGATGCAAGCAGGAATGTCTCCATTGTTGCTTTCGTTCTTCTCCGGAGTAGACTGCTTGCTCTCGTTTTTAAGCTATATGGATTTGTTTAATTCATGACAGAGTTTTAGAATTTTATTATTACTATTATTTTCAAAAGGAACAATGGTTTTCAATCCCCGATCAACAAGAAAGCCTCTTTAAACGAAAAAAACAAGAAGCCCCTGTACTTAAAGCAGGATGAGGTGCATGACGGCCCTTTGCATCGACAAGTCCTTATTCCCCTTTCAGGAGGTCACTCCGAACGTGACCCGAAGGCGTGGCGGGAATCTCAGCCACTTAAACCCAACAATCCAAGCGGGACTCACACTTGTCCAATCAGTTCCTGGCACCGGATTCCCCACGTAGAAAGAAGGATAAAAAGTACAAAAAGAAAAATGTATATTTTATTTTAATATATAAATATTTTATATATCTTTAATTTTAGCAATATTAATTATATATTTTTTAATTTATCATTTTTTTTTTGTAACTATCTAATTTTAGGTAAAGTTTCGTGGTTGTTGTATGCATGATAAATTATTTAAAGTTGGATGGTGATTATGGATTTATTGAATTATTTTAAAATAAGTCGGACACGTGATAGATTAAAAAAATATAAAAGATCATAATACCTTAATCCCATCACTCTTTAAGTTTATGTTAGTATATCCATTTTTTTAAAAAATAATTCAATAAATTTATATCAACCATCTAATTAAATAATTTATCATTTATCTACCGGTCATGAAGTTTTGTACCAAATTGGATAGTTAGGAAGAATATTGTAATAAATTGAAAATTGTAGGGTTGGCATTGCTAAAATTAGGAATGTATGGGATATTTACAAATCGAAATAAAATGAAGGAGGTTTTTATACTTTTTAATCTTAGAAATAATCAAGGGTAGATTTTTTTTTTTTTTTTTTGATGGAACGGAGTATTCATTAAAGAGAACGAGAGTGAATACAATCCAAAAAGTCAGAGAGAATAATATTCCTAAATTGTATAGGGGCAGCATGCCAATCGGTCCAGATCGACGGGACAGAATGGTGGGCGACAAAGGAAGCTACTCAATCAGCAGCAGAGTTAGCTTTCCTATAAACGAATCTGGATGAACACGCAATCCCGTAAGAGAAAAATGGATGTCCCTCAGGATATGGTGGGTATGGGGAGCTAACATAGATCGCCGAATCCAGGAGATGATTGTCAAGGAATCCCCCTCGATGATGAGCCGGTCCAGGTGAAGAATCTGGCGGGCATATCTAATGCCGGTCCAGGCAACATGCAACTCCGTCCCAAGGACGGAAGAATCAAGGAGAGGCAAGCCGCCCGCTGCCAGGAAACCCATACGGGCATCCCGAATGACAAAGGCAGTGCCTCCAGATCTGTTGCAGTAGGGCTAGAAATTGGCCGGCCCAAAAGCCCATTGTCTGAAACTGGGCTAGGCTAGCTCAATAAACTTCGAGTTGACATGAAATTTGTTCAGACTTCGGACCAAATTTTAAGCATATTGGACTAGACTTAGGGCTATAAAATAGAGTCCATTTAATTTTTGGGCCAAAGGGATGCCCGGATTCGGTCCAAAAATTTTTAAAATATAATCTTTGGGCCAGCCCAATAGGCTTTGGACCGGCCCATTTCCAGCCTTATGTGGCAGAGACTCCAGTCGAAGCTGACCGTGAAGTGCAGAGGAGGGGGTACCCAGGGAGACATAAACTACCCGGGATGCTCGAGGAGCATAGAAGGGATCCCAGATTTCCAAAGACCTCCCAGTCGAGTAAAAATACTCGTAGGCCGAAGCAGTAGCCCTATCGACAAGCGCTCAGGGAGAGCAGGTGACGGAAGCAAAGACCCGCTCGTTCCTGGCTATCCATATATGATAAGCAAGATAAGCCAAGAGGTTAACCTGAGAGAACTCCCGAGTAGATCTCAAGGTAGAGAGGAAGGAGTGAACTACATCCTAAGATCGGGAGATAAACCCAGCAAGGCCAGAGAAGTACCAAAGTCTCGAGGCCCAGTCACAAGAAAATAGGGCATGGGCCTGGGTTTCATCCTGCAATCCATATATAGGATAGCCAGGGGGCATGTGAATACCTTTGGAAGCCAATAAGGTTCTGGTCGGAAGGCGATGTCGGACAAGCTTCCATATAAAGTAGGAGACCCTAGGATGAACTGAAGTAGCCCAGATCCAGTGGAAGGATGAGTCCACTGGCGTGGCCGGAGAAAAAATGGACAACAAATCAGACATAGGTACCCGGGCGGAAGAAGAGTGCCTCCAAACTCTCACATTCGGGGCCAAGAGCACAAGCAGAATGATAGAGAGAACCCGACGACCAGGGATATCCCCGAAGAAGGACAACACCTCCTGGCTATCCCATCGGAATTCCCCCGGAATAATGAGGTCAGTAATAGAATTGATGACCGAAATGTCTATCGAGATAAAGGTAGGCCATCTACAAAGGGGAGTATCAGAAATCCAGGGCTCCATCATAAATCTGACATATCTGCCATCTCCAATAACCTAAGACAGGTGGGGGGTAATGAGAGGAGCTCTCAGAATCATCTCCCTCCAGATAGTCGAACAGCATCTCGGAGGGCAAGGAGAATCGTCGAGGACAGAGGAATAACCCCCATAGCGAGTAGAAAGCATTGTCGACCACATGCTGTCAAGACACAAGAAGAACCTGGCCAGGTGCCTACCGAGCAGAGCTCACGCCTACTGAGAAGGGAGGTAATACCCAGCCAGCCCTGGTCGGTCGTCCTGCAGACAGACTGCCAACTAATGAGATGAATCCTACTATAATTCGGAGAAGAATTCTAGAGAAAAGCTCGAATCAACTACTCCACGGTCATGATAATAGTCTTCAGGATAACAGTATGAGACAGGAGATAGATCGGGAGAGAAGTCAGGACTGAGCGAATAAGGATAATCCTCCCCATGGACGAGAGGACCCGACCCTGCCATCCCTCAATCCGCTCTCGCACAGCCAGCAACATCGGAGCACAGTCCGATATAGAAAGTCTAGCCCCATAAATCGGCACACCCAAGTAGGTGAGAGGGCCCCGGCGCTCCTGAATGCCAAAAGTGTCCAAGATCCACTATCGGAGACGCATAGAGGTCTTAGGGCTAAAATAAATACCAGACTTCTGAAAATTGACCCTCTGATCAGAAGCCATACAATAATCAGCCACGACCCTATGAAATCCCTTGGCAGAACGAATAGAGGCCCGCCCAAAAAGTAAGCAGTCATCAGCAAATAAGAGATGAGAGATCGAAAGAGCACCAGGAGCAGGGATAAACAGCTGGATGCCAAAGTCCTGGACAGATACGCGCAGCGCCCTGGACAAAAGGTCAGCACAGATAATAAATAGAGAGGGAGAAAGGGGACAACCTTGTCGGAGGCCCATTGTAGAAGTAAAAAAGTCAGTAGGAGAACCATTAATCAGCAGAGAAAAGGAGGGTCCAATAACATAAGCCAAAATCCTGGATATCCAAGTCTGGTGGAAGCCGAAAGCCTGCAGGGCCGAGTTGAGATAGTCCCAATTGACCCTATCATAAGCTCACTCCATATCCAGCTTAATAGCCATCAAACTCCGACGAGACGAAGCATGGCTAAGATCTGTCATAAACTCATGGGCAATAAGCACATTATCAGAGATGCTCCGGCCCGCGAGGAACGCTCCTTGTTTATGATAGATAAGGTGAGGAAGAATGGCTCTCATCCGGTTGTCCATCAATTTAGCACAAATTTTATAGAGGGTAGTGCATAAGCTGATCGGTCTATAATGAGCAGGCTCCATGGTGTCTGGATGCTTAGAAATGAGGACAATAAAGGTCCTCTTCCAAGAGTCGGGTATAGAACTTGAAACAAAAAAGGACTGAACAACAGCAACAAGGCCAGAGCCCACAATGTCCCAATACCTCCGAAAGAAGAAGGGAGGATAACCATCAGGGCCAGGAGCTTTATCCTCCCTAAGGTCCCACAGGGCAGAACGAATATCCTCCCGGAGAATCGGAGCAAGCAGGATAGCATTTTGAGAAGGATGGAGAATAGTGGACGGGAGGTGGTGGGGAGCAGAAGAAATAACCGGAGATGAGTCGGTCCATCTGGATCTGAAAAAGGAAAGGATCTCCTCTCGAATAGCACCCTCCTCCTCCAATAGCTGACCCTCAGAGGATCGTAACACCCAAATGGCATTTCTGTGTCTCATGATAATAATGGCTTGATGAAAAAATCGGGTATTTCTGTCCCCCTCCTGTAACCATTGGACTCTAGACTTCTGTCTCCAAATGACCTCCTGATGGCGGAGTAGAGAGTGGTGCAAGGTAAGGTGGGCCCGAAGACTGATAAGATCAGGTTGAGATAAACAACCTAACATGTCTTCTTTATCCTACAGGTGAGCAATGGTATCTTCTACAAACTTTAATCTAGAAAAGATGTTACCCACCTCCACTTTGTTCCAGCGGAGGAGCCGCCTCCTGAGAAACTCCAACCTCTTAGAAATCCGATAGGAGGTATCACCACGAACAGGAATCCTCTATATCTCCCTGATAATCTCTCTGGATTTAGGAAAAGACAGCCAAAATTTTTCAAATCTGAACGGGGTGGAACCCCGGATATAGGCATCCATGGAGAGAAGGAGAGGGCAGTGATCTGAGGCAATCCGGCTTAGATGACGAACCGAGTGGGTAGGGAACAAGGAGGCCAGGACGGGGCAGCATAGCATTTATCCAGTCTCTCCCAGACCTTAGCGGTACCCGACCTGTTATTACACCAGGTGAAACGGGGACCAACAAAACCTAAATCAACCAGGCCAGAGTCATGAATAAAGCTGGTAAACTCCAAGGAGGCAGCATTTTCCACGAAGGGCCTGCCACCCCTCTTGTCCTCAGCCCGATCAATCACATTAAAATCTCCAGCAACGACAGTGGGAACACCCTGGTCAATCAAAGCAGACACCTCCTCCCAGACCACGGTCCTCTCCCTGTTAGAGGTAGAGGCATAAATTCCGCACATAAGCCAAGATAGCCGATTAGGTTTTGACACCACAATAGCAACCATCTGAGAAGACGGAAAGTGGTAACTGTAGCAGCCCCTTGATCCCAGGTGACAATAATACCACCCGACAGGCCTCGAGATTCAATAGAATAAAAATCCCAGTTTTGAGGAAAGCGACGTCGCACGCGCTCGAGACTAGGACCCGAAGTCTGGTCTCCAGAATAACACACATTTGAGGGTTATACAGTTGCATAAAGCAACCAAAAGTAGAAAAGAAGGCGGGTTTCCCCGCTCCCCGAACATTCCTGTTACGGCCATAACGATGACGTGGCCGAGCTCAGATACCGTCAGATATGATCGAGCCACGTGGAGGTTTCTTCGGCCGAGTCAGCGTCACATTGCCGAGATCGAGCTCGGCCAGGCTACCTCGCCAGACGACTTCCCGAAGACGTTATCGCCCTTGCCGAGGTCGAGCTCGGTTCGGGGCTCCTCCTGCCACCTCGCCAGGTGTCCACCCAGGAGGGGTCCGCTTAGGCCGAGGTCGGCCACTTCTTCGCTCCTTCGCCAGGCGACCTCCGGAGACGGGTCCACCTCGGCCGAAGCCAGGCGACCTCCTGCCACCTCGCCAGGTGTCCACCCGGGAGGGGTCCACCTAGGCCGAGGTCGGCCAATCCCTTGTCCCTTCGCCAGGTGGCCCCCGGAGACGGGTCCACCTCGGCCGAAGCCAGGCGACCTCCTGCCACCTCGCCAGGTGTCCACCCGGGAGGGGTCCACCTAGGCCGAGGTCGGCCGACTCTTCGCTCCTTCGCCAGGTGACCCCCGGAGATGGGTCCACCTTGGCCGAAGCTAGGCGACCTCCTGCCACCTCGCCAGGTGTCCACCCGGGGGGGGTCCGCCTAGGCCGAGGTCGGCCGATCCTTCGCCAGGTAGCCTCCGGAGACGGGTCCACCTCGGTCGAAGCCAGGCGACCTCCTGCCACCTCGCCAGGTGTCCACCCAGGAGGGGTCCACCTCGGCCGAGGTCAGGCCGCCCGTACATAGAAGATCCCAAAGAAAGAGGTGCAGGTTCCGAGGTCGACCCTCGAGCCGTGCGCATCACAGGCGGCGCCCTGTACGGATAGCGACGGCACGCGAAACACCATTTACATCGGCCCGACAGGTCCCACAGTCGAGAGGCGCGGTTCTGACAAAACAGGGCCCGTAAATGGACGGCGCCTACACTTGGGAAGGAGAGCGCTCTCACTAGGCCCGAGGTCTGACCGGCCGCCTTACCGGCGCCACCCCCCTTCTATCTTTGCCCTTTCCCCGCTGGGCTCGGCGAACGAGATCGGAAAGCCGCCTGGCCCTCAACACCAAAAGGGGAAAGGGGAAAAGATGGGAAGGGGAGCCTCCCAAGAGGAGAAGACAGGCGAACAGCAGGAAGAGATAAAAGGAAGGAAGCTGGGGACGACAAGGTAAGCTGATCAAGCTGGGGACAAGCAAGAAATAGTGGCCAAAATCCCCGCTCCGAAAGTGAGATCCAGGGTCCCGAGAGGGGATCGCTTGGCGTGAGCTCGGCAAGGAGGCCCGGCTGAATTTCTGGTCCCCATAGCACCTTTCTTGCTAGTAAATTCTCTGAGTCTGGGACTCCTTCGGGGGGCCGTCTTGGAGAATCTGTTCCTTCTCATCATCTACTGACTTGACCGTCGGAGCTCCCTCGCCGGGATCCCCGGCCAGGGTCTTCTGACCCTCTCTTGCAGGTCCGCTCCAGCCAGGAGGCTCCAGGAGCCAGGCGGTCCGGTAGGATCGACGGATCCGAGGCACGGGCGTGACGGCGAGATCGGCAACAATTCCAAACTAGAAGTTTCATCAGGAATTAGGAAGACTTGAATGATCCGGCTCCCGAACTGGCACCATCCTCAACAGCAACACTCACAGCAGGCTGTTTCCCAGTCACAGAGGGCCCATGAGCAATGGGCAAAACATTAAGAATCTCCTTACTCTACCCCCCTGATGACCCCCCCACTGAAGCCAGAGCCATCTGCAGTTTAGCTAAGACAGAGTCATGAGAAGACTGCCCACCCTCAGGAGACATAGAGGCAGCCATAGAGACATTTGAATCCTACTGAAAAGGAGGCAGAGTAGCTCAACCAATCGACAGGGAGGTCCCCGACACCCCCTCCAAACCTCGTTTCACCGACCTAGAGCCACCCAACTTAGCACACCCCATATCAACATCATCCCCCACACGAGTAATGGGCAAGGAAGCCTTCGAGGATTTTCCCACTGGAAAAGAAGAAGGACCTTTACCCCACCCACCCTCAGCAGCATCAGTCCTCGATCTAGAGAAGGCCCTCCTCGACGGCCCAACTCCCCCAGACACAGCATCAACAACTGGGACATTCACCAACAGCGGATTCCAGAGGGGCAGCAACCAAATTAGAAGTCCCAGAATGACTCGAATCCCGAGTGGAGGCAGCAGCAAATTTAGAAATCAAAGGAAGTTTAGAAGGAGGCACCTTATCAGCAAACTCAGAGAGCACCGAAGGAGAAGAAGGGTCAGAGGACTTAGCCAGGCTTCAGCCACGCTCGAGGGAGACGACGCCATAGTCCAACGTGAGGTGGTCCATCGATCCTGCCTCCATCGGGATAAGCTCCATACAGTCCCCCAATGGGGCGAAACTCGTAGAGAGAGGAAGTAAACTAGCATCAGCCTCCCCTTATGCCGAATGGCCCACCTTAGGGGAGCTGCACCGCGCCACTTTAGAGGGCTTCTGCCACCCATCGGAGTCGGGTGGCGAGTCAGGAGAAGAAGAGACTGGAGTGGATGACGACCGGGGTGGAGATGAGGAGGGGGGATCCGAGGAAGAAACAGGGGATTTACCCTTCTGAGGCCCATGGCCATTCTTGGATGGCACCGCCGGTTGCCGAGGCAAGCGAGCCCTGGATGTAACCATCCAAGGGCCAAACTTCGAATGGCCATCCACAGCAACGGGATCCTCAAGGGCAGCTGCCACACCCAGATCGGAAGACCCTTCAGCCCAATCCTTAGCAAAAAGGTTTGTAGGTCCCAGAGCATGGGCAGCAGATGGAGAGAGCTTCAGTTTGCCCGGGGAATAACAGGTAGCAGTGAGGTGGCCTATTCGACCATAGTGAAAGCAAACACATGGCAAATTCTCATACACAAATTGTTGCCAAGAGACCGAGGACTGACCTTGGATCAACACTCCCGGCAGAAGCGGCTTGGAGGCATCCAGTTCAAGCCGGACCCTAGCAACCCTGGTTTTCTTCAGCCGGCCAGTGAAATTGTCGATCGAGATTGGACGGCCAGCTTCACCGGCCATCGCCATGATCGCCACCGGAAGCCAGTACTCAAGAGAAAGTTCCAGGAGCCTCATCCAAACCATGGTGGAATTGACTGGATGCCGGGCCGGGCAAAAATCCGGCACCCACTTTTCAAAGGCCAGCAGTTGGCCACCGACGAACCAAGGCCCCCCTCCAAGAACCCTTAAACAGTCTTTGGAGGAAGACAACCGCAGCACTATATGGTCATCCTCGATCGGATAGGTCTCCATATCATAAGAGAGAAGGAGCTTGGACCGCACTTCCCGAGCCATCCCGGTGGGAGAAACCCGGTGGCCTAAACTCCGAAAAATGATAGCAAATCCCTCCCACTGCCGGCGAGAGTCCTCCAAGAGCGGAGTCGGCAATTGCAAAACCTTGATGAAGCACTTCTGAAGATGAATGATTTCTTCATCTAAAATTTTGTAAGAGGTCCACATCGGTGCCCGTCTCGGCTCCTGGACCACCTGAGCCCACGACTGGTCACCCTGCTGCCGATCAGCCTCCTCCGCACCGCTGGAATCCGGCTACTTCGCCGCCTCCGCCATCCACGAACGAGGTCGAAGAGACCCACACCCACCAGAGAAATGGAGAAATGAGGCACACAAAGGAGCTCAGAAAATCCAAAGGCACTCATCGGAGACAACAAGGGAGACAGAGGCAGCTAAAGAGCACATCCAAACCCACAGGAGGACCACCGATCAATGGAGCACGGAGAAGGATGAAGAAACCCACTCGAAAATAAAGGGGAACGAATCACTGTAGACACTCACAGCTCCCAAGACACAGCGAACGCCAAAAGCGAACTTTGGGCTGATCTTGAATCTCGACAAAAACAACCCCAAGTCCATACCCAAATGCAGATGAAGGGATTCCCGATGGCTCAGGAGTCATGGTCATTATCTGCTAGGACTTGCAGCATTGCAATGCAATTGGTGGCTGGGGGGAGAACAAATTGGGCAGAGCCGCAAAGGTATGCCAGCCCAAGTAGTGGTGGGCCCATGTGTCTAGCTAACTAGAATAAGTAGGTCCCGCATAGATCCCCTCCTTCCGAAAAAATATTTGTTAGGAATTTTTTTATGAGATGGATATATCATCCATGATGAGTATGAATATAATCTAATTTTTTTTTAAAAAAAAGTTTCTAAAGGACATCGGCAAAATAGATACATCAGTTCAACAAGTGCCGGTTGATGCATAACAAATGGGGTGACCTAGTTAGTAGCACTATTTGTCTTGTGATAGCCCTTGGAATAACAGTGTGGGAAAGCAGAAAATTAGGATAGCACTAAGAACTAACCTGATCAGTAGGGATGGCAATAAAATCCAAACCCATGGGTACTTAATTCGGTCCGATCCGATTGGACCAGGTGGTTAATGCTTTAATTGGATTTGGACCAGGCTTGGGTAAAACTCGAATGCTTAACTTTGAATTTAGACCAGAACTGGATAGATATGCACCTGACCCAAATTATTTTAATATTTTAAATATATAATTAATTTATATTATATTAAATATATTTTCTTGGTTGAATATGAAACTAAGTACCGTTGAACTAAAAATATGGTTGAATTTTATTTGTTTAATATATGTATGATTTATAGAATGGTAGATGATTTTAAAGTTGACAAAAATAAAAAAAATATTTAATGTGACTCAATTGGATTAAGGCTAGGTAAACTTGAATTATCCAATACTCGATTGAGATGGGTTTGGATAAAAAAGTCAAGTATTGATAGTATTTGGACCGAGTTTGGATAGTTTTTTAGGTATTCAATTTTGGATTTGGATAATTAAAAATGTGGTCCAAATCTGATCCATTACCATCCCTACTGATCAGGGCCCATCATTAATAGATCATTCGACTGCTATCCCTCGGGACAAGTAAAAACTGAAGCCTCCAACTCAATAAAATCAACTCTCCGAGGATAATGGCCAGAAATAGGAATCCCAAAATAGTGCATAGTTTCAGACTCTTATGTGACATCAAGGATCTCCCTCACCAAGTGTCTAACCTGCATATTGGTTTTAGGGCTAAAATAGATGGCTGACTTTGCTAGATTTATCTTTTGACTTGATGGTTATTTCTAACGCACTAATTTTGTATCATGATTTTTTTCATTATCCAAAATTTTAAAACTTATGACTTGGTTTAAAGAAGAAAAGTTATATGAGACAAGCACCATAGAAAGAGTTATGGAATGGAGTTTATTATATTATATAGCAGGACCATATATATTAAATAATAGTTTATTTATTAAATTAATATATATTTATATATTTATATAAATTGATATATAGTTCCTAAAATATAATATATATCTTCAAGTAAGTTGATATATAGTTTTTAAAATATCATGTTGAATGATATACAATACATTGCCAAGTGATATAAATACTTATTGATTTTATAATGTATACCATAAATTATTTTTGATATATACCAAATAGTAATCCGATACATAGTTTTTAAAATATACTTTTTAGTTGGATATATATATGTCGAATTATTATTGTATATATATTGGAGAATTTTATGTTAAATTTTAGAAGTTAACAAGTATGCATCACCTATTCTTATAGTATGCAGTGCTAAGCATGATGTTTTGAAAGTTAAATATTATTTTATTTAAATATATTTGTTAAATTGTTAGATGACTGATTTGCTAAATAAATAATATTTTTATATTGATAAATTTTATGTTTTACAATGATATATCGATTTATTTAAAAGTACGTATTAACTTATTTGATAATTAATTTATTTATATGCATTATTTAGTCCTATAATATATACTGATAAAAACATTTTATAAAAATAAGAAAAGTATTTTTTAAAATTAATTAAGTTAATAATTTTTTATTTTTAGATTAAAAAATAGATATTGGTATTTTTTTTTTAATATATGATTTTTGTTCGGGTTAAAAAGAGTGAGTGGAAATAGAGACAACCATCGCGAGTTATTTTTGGATCCAATTTATATTTATTTTTTTAAATCCCATGATGTGCTGATTTTTACTGAATGAAAATCGACCTGGCAGGTTAATTCTAGCCATCACTTTCTCCATCCCTCCAAAGTTCCCTTCCCTTCCCGCCTCCTACCATGGTACCATCACTGCATCTCTGCGGGTCGCTTCTGTTATAGAGCGCCGGGTTAGAGAAGGGGGAGCCCATTTTGAAAGCGTCTCCAAGTTGGGTTCAAGCTTGATCCTAGCGTCTTGAAGGAGAAGGGTAATGGTGGAGGCGGCGAGCTCCGGCGGGGACGCCGAGGGGGCGGCGCTCCTCTTGCCGGAGTCCGGCGAGCGGGAGCGGTCGTGGCGGCTCAACTTCGAGGGGTTCCGGCGGTCGGAGCGTAAAGAGAAGCCTTCCCGCAGACTCCAACGCTGCCTCGGCGTCTTTGGTTCAATCCAGTGTTCAATTCTTTAACATTTGAATTCTTGTGCCTTTTTTTGGATTACATGTTTGGTTTGATGTGGTTTTCTTGGGTAATTCCTTTTCTTTGTCGTCTGAAGAACTGGCATAACTGTTTTATTCCAATTTCTTCGTTATTCCATCTTCTTTTATAGTTTTTTGGCAATTGTTTAGTTGGTGTTGAATGAAGTCTTATTGTTGGTATACTTTCGTGAGAAATTTAACCTTTTATTCACGAGATAAGAAAATTTTCCATGCGTTTATTCTAAAGAATTTGTCGTACCATTTTTCCCCCTTTAAAAATCTGATGTGGTGACTTTTTCTTGACATTTTATTTGCATAGGATGGATTCGTGTCGACTGATGTTGTAAAATTTTGGGGAAGCGATCAAACCAAATGAGTAAAGGACATTCAACAAATCACTCCATTGTTAATAAATGATGGGTGGCTCCTTTTATCCTCCCTTTATTAAAAAAAAAAAAAAAAAACACTCCGTTTCCTTTTTGTAACAAAACCATCTGCTATCTTTTCTGTGAATAACTTAATGCCATAACTTGAAAAGGTCTTGTTGGACTAGGATTATCGAGTTTTTAATGTAATAGAGCAAAACTTTAATGGTCAATAACCTAAGGGATGCCCCCTTTCCTAATGATATCACTGGTAAATTCAGGATTCCAATGATAGCCTAACTTTTTCAACATCCGTTGAGATGTGTTTCCATCATTCATTGTTGAATTAATTATATTCTTTGACAGAACAGCCATGAGATATGATCTAAGATTCATCTTTGTTGAGCTATCTAAGCAGTCTTCAGTGCATTGTCCAATGCTTTTAGCACACAGGTGCACCTTGATTATTTTGATGGTTTCTTTGAGTGGTTGGTCAGTACAGAGTCAAAGAAAGCCCATGAGAATGCTTTATTTTATTTTATTTTATTTTTAATTTCATCAAAGAATTCTTTTTCTTAATGTCGTCTAAATCCACAGAAACTCCTTTTTCTGCTCTCCATATACATATCTTTGTTAAATGATTTTCTTAGGTGCTGCGTTATCAACCACTCACTCCATTAGCTATATCAATATATCTGTGCACATTTTGATGGCAAAGTACCTTCTTTTTGTGTAGAAGCAGGTCTGGATACGTTTGAACCATAATAGAGCCAGATCATAATTATTATTAACTATGTGAGTTCTCAATTCAAGTGACCAACCATGAATTTCCATGCCAACAGGATTTGGGTTTGAATACTGCATTGGCAGGCCTTTTAATTGGGAAAGTTGAAGAGGGAATGGTTGTTTCATATACGTAAATAAATGCTGATGATTGGATTATAATTTTTGTAATATGGATGTTAACTTGTGCACCTCACTCTTCTTCTGTTTCTAGAAGAAGCTTTTATAAAACTAACCAAAGTAAGAAATAATTTTGTTGGATCCATGGATCTTCAGCATCCATTGGCTAAAATGCCTCATGATCCTTGAAAACTTGACAGCAGTTCTCATTTGATTTTGTTCATAATTAATGAATTTTATTAACTGACTGGCTTATGATTTAATCTCCAGAGTTTGGAATTGCCCATAATACATGATGCTAGCTGGAATGAGTGAAGAATGTTAATTTGACATTTTCTAAGTAAAAATTTGCTCGATATGCATAGGTACTGGAGATGTTGTGGCAGAATATTATCAGCAGCAGGTAGAAATGCTGGAGGGATTTAATGAAATGGATGCCTTGGCTGATCGTGGTTTTCTTCCTGGATTGTCAAAGGTTGGACTTAATACCTGTTACAGTCCTTTTTCTTTAGGAAACCTCTTGGGAAGTTGCGTGGAAGTAATTTTCCAGGTTCCAGCAGTAGGTCATGGACTGACATAATTGTATTGCATATAGGAAGAACATGAAAGGGTTGCCAGAGGTGAGAAAAAAGCCATCCATATATCAAATATTGCAAACATGATTCTCTTTGCAGCAAAAGTTTATGCTTCAATAAGGAGTGGTTCACTGGCAATCATTGCATCTACATTGGATTCACTTCTTGATCTGTTATCGGGTTTTATCCTATGGTTTACTGCATTATCTATGCAAACATCAAATCCTTACCAATATCCTATAGGGAAATGGCGCATGCAGCCGCTGGTTAGTTTCTTTGAGTTATTATTTTACATGTCAAATTGTTAATCTCCAATGCTTAAGTTGGTTATTCTGTTTCTTGTAAATATGTTCTAGCTATTCAATATATGATTCTTGCTGCATGTCTACCAACTGATCTTGCTGTTAATCTTATTTGTAGGTACAAGAATTTAGAAATGCTACCTTTTTAGCAAGTTCATTTACTTATTAGTTACTATAATAAAGACCTTTGCATGTAAAACTGGAATTGGTGAAATACTCTAAATTCTGTAAATTTTTACATATTTTAGACTTATGAATTCTGTTGCTTATTTGCTAGACAGTTGACCTGAATGTAAATTGCTCCAAGTTTGTGTTGCTAGAACTACTATGGATGCTTTATCTAAATGCAGGATATGGCTTTCCGTTCAATATCCTTATAGTTGAAAGAAACAAAGTATATAAAAAATTCTAATGTGCAAAAATTTAGAATTTCCTCTTTTAATTTGTAATTTTTCTCACCTGCCATTACCTGGGCACCATTATGTGTTTGTATTCCAACATAGAACAGTGTTGAATTGCTCTTTGAAAACTCTCCTTCTTCTTCCCTCCCTTTGTTTCTCCCCAGCAAGTCTGCAATCTAGAGTCTACATACATGCAAAGAGATTTTTATTCAGTCCCCAAGTCCTCCATCTTTGATCTAATTGTGAAAGCATCGCACCGACTTGTGATGCCCAGTCATGATACCATATGTGAACATGTGGGATGTACTTGTAGGGGGACATAGATGGCAAATCCAAAGTCTGCTAAAAAATTTCTGTGCTTGTTTGACAGATAGCATTGTCTTTCTCATTCTCAACCTAGGTGAAGCAGGATTGGTGATTTCTATGCATCTTGACAAAGTTTGAGGATAACAGAGAAGCTATAAGCAAAAAGAGGACATTTGAAAAAAAAAAAAACAAAGATTATAAAAGGGTAGATTTAACAATGTTATGACTTTGAATTTGGATTGCTACCAATAGTATTCATCACGGGGGAGTTGGATAAAAGGTTTTGCACGGTGCTAGTCCTCTTGAGATCCAAAAAGCTTAGGGTTTGGTGCTGATTATCTTATTCAGAAAATTGATAAGGAAATACAAGAGGAAAGACTAACCATGATCATCCTCAACTAGATCCCTTATACATCCATTGATGTTGTCATCTAAGACGTATTTCTTGATTTTGTTATTTGAGAATGGTGCAATATCCGTTGAGAAAAAATAGGCAAAATATAGTTGTCACCAAGCGCCATGTGTTGTAAAGAATTTGATTCATCAAATTAAAATTCAGGTTGAAATTTTAGATGTATTGTGGAGCATGTATTTGGTTTTGTAAAAAAAAAAACTACCTGTAAATTTTTGTAATCACTCTAGTCTTAATGTCACACGCACAGATACATACGTGTATGTGTACGTGTACATATACATACACATACACATATACATGTATATCCACATACACATATACATATGCATCCACACACACACACACAAACACACATATGCATACACATACATATAGATATACATATAGAATAAAATGCTATGACCTGGTATTCTTCTATTTCAGGGATTTAAAATGAAAAAAATCTATGCCTGATGAGTAGAGCTCAACATTTGAAGGGAAAAAAATAAATCAATAAAGCTTTATTTACTAAAATATACCCTGATCATCTACCCTCTGGCACTTGACAATTTACTTCTTGAGCTTCACATTTTAGTGGTATTGGCATTTTAACTTCTTAGTGATTCGTTTCTCATGTGTCCTATATATATATGTATTCTAGATACTTAAAGTAAATATCATGTGCAGGGAATTCTCGTATTTGCATCTGTTATGGCAACATTAGGTCTGCAGATTATTTTAGAGTCAGCACGCTTGTTGATATCTAATGTAAGTGAATATATTTTCTCAACTCCTATACAAACAAAATTTTCTCTATTTCAATGTGTTTATTCCCTCTGGTAATTCAATAATATTTAGTGGTAATTTATGCTCATGTTTGTTGACTTGGTAAGTTTATATTTATTCTTGGATGGTGATAACCTGCCCCCTCTTTCTCCTTTGCAAAGATGGTTAGTAGGCCATTCACAGGCAGGATGCATATTAAAGATTGACCAGGAATGCTGAAGTTAGTGGATCATTTATTGGTACCGATTAATTATGATAGGCTGGCTCAATGAAGATCCATGCGGGTGTGTATTTAGTTTCACATCAATTATTTATTAGAAAAATCTTGGATATTTATACAAGACCATGGAACTTAATTAATATCTTTCAGCTAGTCTTTTCGGATAAGATATTGGATAGTGATAAATGGTATCAGAGCCGACCCTATCCATAGTCTAATGTGGACTAGGGGATATTGTAACATGGGTTCATTTGGATTGTGATAGGCCAATTGTGATATTTATGAATAGATGTATGGATTTGGATCCTTAGCTTGGTGAGGATGCCAGGATTTCAATGGAGTATATGAAGACCCATGCCACATTAGTTATTCGCTGAAAAGATGTTAAATACTTATACAGGGTTAAAAAATCCATATAATAATTCTGGCTAGTTTTTTTTTAATAGAGGTCCTGGGTCTTAAAAAACTGTTTGGCCTTATTAATGGTGCATTTGCAATTTTGTTTCACTTCCGTATGGCAATGCTGCTATTTGAAATAGAGTTCTTTTTCTGGCATCATCGGTTCCATGCCTCTTGACATAATGACGATTGCATAAATGCAGGAGGATGAATTCAGCTTGACCAAAGAGCAAGAATCATGGGTAGTAGCCATTATGCTAGCAGTGACACTTGTGAAGCTAATTCTGGTTGTCTATTGCCGCTCATTCACTAACGAAATCGTCAAAGCTTATGCGCAAGACCACTTTTTTGATGTCATCACCAATGTCATAGGCCTCGTGGCTGCACTTCTTGCCAACTATGTGAAGGACTGGATCGATCCTGTGGGAGCTATCATTGTGAGTATATTAACCATCATAAGTTTTTGGTAAGCAAAAAAATAAAAAAATAAAAAATACCGTCATATCTTTTCTGCAGGCTTATTTTGTGAGTGGCTTGGGCTCACAGCCTGCATGTTTTAAGTTCCTCTTTAATGATCGGTTGTCCAAAGTTGCATTGTTTATGTTCACCATCATAACTGCTACGACATGCAGGCCATGAGTTTGACAAGATAATTGAAAGGCATGAGTTAGCCTGTGAAGCAAAGGGATCGCTTTGCATATATGTTACTTCACATCAAAAAGAAAAATGCATATATTTATTTGTCCATTTTTCATAGCATTGCCTTTTAATTCTAACACAATGCCTATGCCTGCAGCTAGCATTGTACACCATTCGAACATGGTCGATGACCGTGCTGGAGAATGTGAACTCCTTGGTAGGCCGATCAGCAGCACCGGAATATCTACAAAAGCTGACATACCTCTGCTGGAACCACCACCAGGCCATTAAACACATTGACACCGTGCGAGCCTACACATTTGGCTCCCACTACTTTGTGGAGGTGGACATTGTGTTGCCATCGGATATGCCCCTTAGAGAAGCGCATGATATTGGCGAGGCCTTGCAAGAGAAACTTGAGCTATTGCCCGAGGTAGAGCGTGCCTTTGTCCACCTCGACCATGAGTTCACCCATCGCCCTGAGCATGCCCAAGCCCATGATACGTAGCCCACTGAAGTTGCTCGAGTTGTTAAGCTGATCACTGAAAAAAAAACCGATTGTGAGCACAATTCATTTTAAATAGATTTGATATACCCCAATGGATACCCTATGGTTTTGCATGGTATTTGCAATAGCTTATGATGTTAGTTACAACGTTTCAACTCGGTACCAGATCTTGTACTGGTACTATTTTATTATAATTTTAGCATACCATGATGGTAAGATTCAGGCATTATGGTGCTATGAATTTGTACGGTACCAATGTCGCATGGTACCAATTATGAGCTTATGGTATTCGCATAGCTGCACTAAGGAATTTGCCGAAGAAATAATAGGCCACCACAAGAAAGGGTGCCTACTTTCATAGGGATCCTTGCGAGTGGGGGTGCATTCTCCGGGGGCATGCTTCTAGGAAAGAACTGTGTGTCAATAGGTGGAAGTACTGACCATTCCTCCACTGGGATTGTTCTAGTACACAAAACACATGGATAGACATGTTTGATTTTAAAAAACAATTATTTTTCCAAAGTTTATAGCAATTCAGAGAGATGCCTTTATATTTTCATCTTAATTTTAAATCAATTCCTGCAACGTGAACCAGGCAAAGGCCAGCGAAAAGAGCTCCAAGTCAACAAAAGGTGCCAATGTCCTCCAATGCTAAACTTCCACCTTACTCTTGACAGGTAATTGTTTGGGTTTTGACCCTATCTATATCAGGTTCTCCCTATTTTTCCGAGAGAGAGAAAAATTCATCTCATATCTGATTCGTATGGGTATTAATTGGTAGGCCTTGCAAGGGAAAGAAATTGGAGTCCGAGGCATTCCTTGTAGTTTTCTTCCTGGTCCATACTTTGGATCTAACCAAGATAATTAATGAGGAGCATTCGGATTGGTGGAACCGAGACTTTACACGCCTTCACGGTGAAAAAGATGCATAATAATATCACTCTCGGGTCAAATCTGAAATGGTCCAACGCAGCTAGTGTCATCTAATGGATGGTTATTACAAACGACGATAGAGGCGCAGAATCAGTCCATTTGGGTACACTGGATGCTCCCACCGATCTATTTGGACTAAGATTTAACACAGATGGTGATTCTTATCATGAGAAAGATGGTGTTGGCTTTTTCTTAGGTGTGACATTTGTTTTGCTTGCATGCAGGTTCGAGAGAATGGGGCAGATTTGGTGGAAACCACGAGTGTTACTATAGTAATTTGAGGAAGACACAATTCAGCATACTTATCGATGGCTTGCTCATACTGCTCGGGTGGATGATGACATTATGGGGCTGGTTTTGTAGGTTTCCGTTCTGTGCAGAGATTATGTAACTAGTGATTGGAATGTCCGTTTACTTGGATAACTTGTGGCATTGTCAAGGTGGCAAGGAGACGACGAATTGTGTGGCTTCGCTTTGAGCGATTGACCATACTATGACCTCCATATAAAGCATGCAATCCAGATGATTTTTTATTTTTTTATTTTTTTGGAAGCCGCATCACTTGCATGCACGCGCTTGGATAAGAAACCAACCAAGAAGCAATCATCAGTCCAATCAACCGTGTTCGTCCGCTGATCTGGAACGCCATCATCCAAGTCAGATCAATATGTACGATGTGGATCGAAGTACTGATTTGGACAAGCCTAGTCCAGCATCGCCGGATATAAATAAAAAATATACGTTGGTAGTCCGATCAACAGAGATCTTGTCTCATAATCAATGAATTTTAAATTCGGAGAATGATCTAGGATGACTTGATTAAATTCAGAAATAAATCTTGTAGTATGAGTCCGTTGGTACGAACGAGAGATCAATGATACTCCGTGTTTACCTCTCGGTATCTTAGTGATGTCAGATTGACGTACTCACCGTTTGACATAAAAAAATTTTATAATAATCTTGTATCAGATATTATGTGATGGGACATGGACATGAGAGATAGTTACATCCGAATTTATCATCCATCCCATCCTTTTCTTACTTAAAAAAAAAAAAGAAAAAGAAAAATACGTGCAATCCTAGGCTTCCACTCACGTATGAACCAGGCCCGCAGCTGACAACGAGCACGTGAAGCTTGTTAAGGGCCGAATTGGTCAACACTTAAACTGCACTTTTTTTTAATTAAAAACATAAATACAGATTTTAGTTATTCTTATTACAAAAGGGCACACCAGTAAAAAAGCAGCAAGCTGCACTTAAACAGCACTTTTTTTTTAATTAAAAAACCGCAAGCCAATCCGCTGGTACACACTTAAACAGCACTTTGTGGCATCATATAATTTTCATCCCTGAATCATGCCACGTCTCACGAGCCCCACCCCACCTTATAGCGTGCTGCGATCACGGACACGTGGATGGACGGTCGTGATCGCAGAACAGGTTTCAGGTTCCACCAGTAATTGCAACGTACCCATTAACCAAGGCGGCTCCGTTTTCACTTTCAGCCCTAAGAAAAGGGTGACATTCACCGGCCTTTGTCCGTGTTGCCCACGGCGAAGCACCACCGACAAATAGGCGGAATCGCTTGCTATTTTTGTATTTATTTTCCACCGACAATGAACCTAGCCGGCATTCCGGTCCCACGCATCCTCTTCACGCCCGCCACTGCAATGCCAGCTCCCCCATGAGCTGACTGCCGAGATTTTATACTGCGCGAACGGAGAACGAAGATTGCCATCTTTCTGCTGTTGCCCGCCAAGCGTCGTCGCCGGGCCGCGTGGGGGGCGGGGGGGGAGGAGGGGGGGGGTGGAGGAGGGGCGGTGATAATGGAGATAGAGTCCGACGCCACGGCCCCTGCGAGGACGGATAGCTTCGGCGGCGGCCGGACGGTGAAGGTGAAATGCGTCGCCGCCGCCGCAGCCGTCGGCGACGCTGGTGGACAGATGGGGGGCGAAGCGCCGGGAAATGCCGGCCGTGGAGTGGATGGAGCTCTTCCTCCCGTGCTCCCGCTGGATACGGTCCTACCGCTGGCGTGACTACCTTCAGGTCGATCTCATGTCCGGCCTCACCGTTGGCGTCATGCTCGTCCCTCAGGTTAATGGATTTTCTCTATCTCTATTCCTTTACTTTTTTTTCGGATTCTTGGTTCGAAACGAGACTGAATAGGCCATCTCGAACTTTTTCTCTTTAAAAGGAAAAAACTTGATTGTGTAATTAAATTGGATGCGGGGTTTCTTCGAGATAGCGGGGAAGAATTTTTACAATGATTGGTTTATAATAATTTTTACACCTTTGTTGGGAGAGAAGAGAAAAGGACGGGAGAGGAGAGAAAGTTAATACATTCTCTTGGTTGAAAGTTATTCCGTGAAAGATCAAAAAAAAAAAAAAAAAAAAAAAAAAAAAAAAAAAAAAAACAGAGGCGATACAATTTTTCTTAAATTTGTAATTTTTTTCTCTACCAAATCAAGGAGAACTGATGAGAAAGGAATCGATGGTTTAGTAAATTTTCTACAATTTTCATCTTTATCCCTCTAATAATAAAATAAAATTGTATCCAAGATTCCTGGTACCGGTACCAGGATCCATACCGGTAGCCGATCGGTATGATACGTTATTGGTACTGTACCGATACACGGTACGGTGCACCTAATTTTTTTTTAAAATTTTGGTTGATGAATTTTGAATTTTTAAGATTTTTATTTTATTTTTTTAGGATTTAGGATTTAGTGTATAAGGTCTTTAGTATTTAAAATTTAGAGTTTAGAATATGTCCGACTTAAGGTTTATAATTTAGGATTTAAAAAATGCTAATACATTAATTCTAATTGAAATAAAATATAAAATAATAATTAAACTAAGATTATCGGTAATTAATGAAAGTGAAATATAACATATAAATATAATTACATACCAATGTCTACAACCGGGTAAAGTGTCGATGTCCATAAATATAGGGATCATTTATATACTATGTAGGAAAATTAGTATATCCTTCCAGCCGGGCAGCATGATATTTCTCTTAGGTTATCCCATGAGGTATGCGTGATGATCATAACTCATCGCAGATTCCTCGATGATGTCCCGACTTTGAAAGCTATCCAGAGATTGATGATATGGCAGTGCAGGGACCCATCCAAATATACCAGCAGCAAAATCAGATCCATAAGATGCTCCGAACTACATGGGATAATAATCATTGAAAGATGACGTCTTAGATGCACCATATAGATCTATGAACTAGAAGCTGCCGGTAGCTGCGGGTAAGAGGATCCTGAACATGAGGATGATCCTGATACATCCATGGATCCTACTCTATGTGTAAGAGCTGTAGCTGTATCGTGTCCCGAACGATATCGTAGAGTCCGTCGCCTATATGGAATTGTATTACCACGGATTCTACCGGATGGTACTTCATGATCTGTATCTTATGTGGCATGGCTAAACCGCGACTCCCCAGTGAATTGAATATGAATAAGTTACTGCGACTCTTATCCTCCGGTCACTTCCTGATTACTAGATCCTTCGCTATCTAAAGAAATACTATTACCACTCTCTCTGGAATCTGAATCTGAATGGACTGTGTTTTGATGGAGGTGCAATTGTCTTTCCTTTTTCTTTCTCCGGATCGAATAGATGACGAGGATGGACGATGTGCTGTATCTGCTAGAGTCTTGTAAAGAATATGGTTTGTTGCCCATTATCCAGCATCCATCCGAATAGATGGCGGGGAGGGATGATGTACTGTATCTGCTGGAGCCCTGTGAGGAATATGGCTTGTTGCTTATTGTGCAGCATCCACCCCAGCCTCGCTAGCTACAAAACTGGCTAGTTGAGGAGGCGATCCTGGCTCATCAAGTTCTGGCTGCTACTGCTAAATTATGACTCACCCAATCATTGGATATTCATCTTCATCAACATATGAACTTGCTTTGGAATCGGGATATTTCAATTCTACTTCTTCCTGAATGCACTTTAGCCTCAACCTTAAATTATAGTATACATATACAAGATCGTTGAGACGTTTCTATTTCAGATGGTTCTTTTGTTTGGAGTGGATAAGGTTAAATGTAGACCAGTTGTGTTCATATCTACTGGATAACACCGTCTGAGAGGATCTTGGCTGCAAGAACTTTCAGATTTTTAGCAGATCCATCAAAATGCACCCACCATTTAACTGTAAAAAATATTACATCATTTAGAATTTTAGATTCGGCAAAATAAAAAATTTAATCATAATATAATATTACACTTAATAGTACCTGCCAGAATTCATCTTTGATTTACTTCTAATTGCTACAGTGGATTTAAATGAATCTGTGCCCTTCCTAAAAAATTTCATCTGCTAGAAAAAAGTTTTGTTATCATGTGCTACTTGTTGAAATTAATGTAAATAAAAATCATTCAACAATTTCAACCGAACTTACTTCTTCTAGGTACATAACAGCGATATCTGGATCATGCTCCATCGCATATATAACATTGCGTAGGGCAGACATAAGCTCTTCATTTATGGTAATGTCTGATATGGAGTACTGAAATCTCGGATTTAGATAGTAAGCTGTACATATATATTTTAAGAATTAGTCAAGCGTACTTGTACAAATCTAATTGAATTTAAATTTTTAAAAATTTTATAAATTACTACGTACCTGCTACATGCAAATCCGAACTCATTTGATAACTTTATCGTTCATCAATGATCCGGATATACTCAGATGCATATGATGGATCTGCTTCCTGGATCTTTTTCTTTGTCCTTTGCATCATAAAATACAAGAAATCCATCTGACATACCTTTCAGAGTTCACGACGTGAAGTATCTCATATAGAGGCTTGATAGCCTTCACTATCCTCTCAGCCTGCTGCCAGAATGTCTGTCTTATCACAAAATTTTTTATATTGCTTTTCTCAGCATTTGTCCTAGTAAATCTGCTCTGCTGCCACTCCTGACTGACAAATATCTGACGTAGCTCTGCTTTCTTGCCAAAAAGACTATCAAGTGCTATGTAATTAGTAGCAAACCGTGTGACCCTGATATCAAAATTTATCTCTTGTAAAGCTTCTTATTAATGATAAGATTAATGTATGGTTATATATAAATCTGGTGATAGATTGTGTTAGCTTAACAATCTTCTGCACCCTGTGAATTTTTTCAATATCCATCAACATGAGATCTATACAATGTGCAGCACAAGGGGTCCAGAAAATATGCGGTCGTCGCTGCATCAAGATTTGCCCTGCGGCCCTGTACCTGTGGTCCATTATCTATGATGACTTGCACGACATTATGTTCTCACACCTGATCAATCATCTTTTTCATCAATCTGAGGATATAATTGGCGTTGTGCACTTGATCTGAAGCATCAACAAACTTCTAAAAAAAGTCTTTCTATCATAATAAGTCAAAAAATTGATGATGCTCCATCTAGTAGGACCAGTCCAACGATTACACATCACTATTAATCCATACACGGGCCATTTGCTTTGATAGGAGGATATCCATCCTTCTAGCTCCTTATTGCTATCCAGAAACTGACCATAGATATCCCTCGATCTTAGAGGATTTACACTTTTACCAGCAGCCTGTATAGATGAAATAGCAGAGCGATAATATGGATTTTTTGCTGAATGCGCAGGGATATGACTGAAATGAAACCAGGAGGAAATGGCCCCCACATATCCTTCTTTTTATCCTTTTTTAGTATTGTGTTAATCCTCTGTTGCTTGGAATCTCTGCTTAGGAAAGGCATGTGAATCGATATCATGGATAGTGGCTCCTTCTAGAATGTCCCTGGAAGACTTCCTTCTACTGCCAAATGCTTCCAACATGGATGCAATACGGTTGGTGCTTCTCTTAACGGGTTCTATGACCGAGGAGATCCAACTAAACTGTGTCTCAGACTCTCCTGCAATACTAGCAGAATTGGATTTTAATCCTGATTCAAAAGCTGATGGCCCAAATTGCTATCTATGTCTAGCCATCTCCTCTAGCTACCTTTGTTCATACAAACTCTTCTGAATAGCAGCCTCCATCTGTGCGTCCTCATCAGAAGGAATAGATACTCCCTCTGACTTCCTGGAGTAATAAAAAGGTGATTCTGCGGCTCTGTGTTCTACCTCTGCCTTTTTCTTTGCTGTTCTTTCTTTCATAGTTTTGAAATCAGCAAAATATTTCTTTATCAACTGACGGACCTCCTGTGGACACTGTCGGCATGCAGATACATCAGAATAGCCGCCAGCCAATGCTGCTTCAACCTTGTTATCCCCCACTTTTGAATTCGGTATTGCACCATTTATACCTTCAGTAATGCCGATCCGAGAGCACTCTCCATGTAACCAACCAATGTCGCACTCCGGATCCTTCTTCCTCCTCGATGAATCCATACATGAATATTTAAATTACATATAAGGTCAATAATAATATTTATTAATTAATACTTTATTAACCTAATTTTTTAAATTTAAATTATTATTTTTTATTTTTTTAATTTAAAAATTCAAAAAATAAAAAAAATTATAAAAAAAATTTGATTTTAGATTCATGTAAGATTCTATTATACATGCTACATATATTTTTTTAAGATTCTAGAAATACATTAAAAGTTAATTTTTTTCAATTTAAGATCAAAGGCACTATTTATAAGACGTATCAAAATTTGGATAAATCGACATTGAATTCATAGTGATAGTAGCTTACGAGTCCCAGATTAATAATTTATAATTATAATTTTTTTACTAATTATTTTTTGATTAATTTTTTAATCTAAAAATTAATTTTTAATTTAAAAAATTATATACTTAATAAAAAATCAAGATCTTAGTATCATTGTGTAGATCTATCATCGATCTACCAATACTCTAAAATTATAGCCAACAAAAAAAATTTGACAGCATTTTTTCTTAATTTTCTATTTTGCACGGATTTTAATTAAAAAAAGAGAGGAGAAGGAAATAAGAGAAAAGGATGCTCTACATACCTTGAATCTATCTTGCTCTTCAATTTCTAGATGTTTGATTTCCTTGAAATGAAAGGAAAATCGTTGTTCGGCCGTCGTTGAGTCGAGAGAAGAACTCACAGAGAGCTCCTCTTCTGTTGGTTAAAAATCAAAAGGCCAACAGATTCCCCCTAACCCCCCCCCCCCCAATATGGCTATAGTAGCATCAGGGAAAAAAAAAGGGTTCGAACTGGATTGAACCGGTCCCGAATCGGTCGAACCGAGCGGTTCGGCATTGTTTCAACTGGTTCGGGCCGGTACAAATATTTTTTTAAAATTTTTTAAAGCCAGGAACCTTTTTTAAAAGCCGAATCGTGCCGGCCAGTTTGGTACGGTTCGGCGATCCCTGATTGTACCATTTTTTTTCTTCTTTGCTTCCAATCAAAAAGAGAAGAAATTATTTTATTTTTTTTCTTTAAACTCCCAACCATGAGAAAAGGAATGCACTTCATTTCATTTTATTTCTTTTCTCCTCTATTCTTACCAATATTTTCTTTTCTCTTCTCTTCTTACCAATATTTTCTTTTCTTTCCTTCCACAAACTCCCAACCAAACCGGTGGGATGCACGGTTTCTTGCTAGCATCGAGGCATCAATTTCTCAAAATTTTTTGGATAAATATTGGGTTCTCTTATATTTGTTTCTCTGCATTTTTCAAAGATTTTATTTTCTTCATTTGTGCTGTCTTGATTTTATGTTTAATCAAAATCTTGGCTCCTATTGTTCTCTGTTTCTGGGATTCCTAAGACTACTTGAACTATCTTCATTTCCTTTTCTTAATTTTCTTGTATCATACTGTATTTCTGGGATTCTTGATTCGGTCCAAGACTAGTTGAACAATCTTGAATTCCTTTTTTTTTAAAAGAAAAATCATTCTTTCATGAATTTATGGAATGAGTAAAACAACATAGGGTTTCTTGCTAGTATCGTGGCAGCAATATCTTGAGTTGTTTTGTATAATAAGATTGGTTTATGTTAACCTCTTTTTTTTCTATCTAAAGATTTTTTTTCCATCTTAGGTATTTGAGTTTCTTTATGCGTGACAGAAAAGGAATATTGATCAAATCAGTTAGTTAATGTATAACATAAGAAAAAGAAAAGCAGAGTTATATTAAGATCACTGGTTAAGCCAATAAACCAGTTTTACACAGTTAGCATAATGTAAAATGCATTGAAATAATACTCCAGTCATAGAATTATTTCAATTTCAACAAGAAAGAGATGCCTTTTTATGTGTATGGGCTAATGACTTTGCTTGGTTCAGATTTGGAAATCAAATTTTGTTATATAATTTACTCCCATATTAGAGATTTGTGGTTTGTTTTGATAGGTGTTTCAATAATTCGCATAGAACTCTTTCACTGGTGCGATTGTAGATTATCTGATTATTTTGTTATATGCAAATGTTAGGCAATGTCGTATGCCAAGTTAGCAGGGCTTCATCCAATATATGGGCTTTGTGAGTATACTTTCATTTTGTATCTCTCTTATTGTCAGTATTTTGAAGATAGTTTACTCAAACATAATATGCTCTGTTTCCTCAAGGCCAACATCTTTTGTACAGATTCAGGGTTTGTTCCAATATTTGTACATGCTATATTTGGATCATCACGTCAACTGGCTGTGGGTCCAGTGGCATTAGTATCACTCTTGGTGTCTAATGTCTTGAGCCACATAGTTGATCCTTCTAATGAGCTGTACACTGAACTTGCCATATTATTGGCACTGATGGTTGGTGTATTGGAATGTCTCATGGGTTTGCTAAGGTAATTAACCATTAATGCACTGTTTCTTTCCTGCCACAATTAAAACTGTTACTTTCCTGGTGTTTGAATTTTGATAGTGATATGTTTCTTGTTTATCATGGTCTTAAAGATCCCAACAGTGTTTGCTGGCAATGGCAGGTTCCCTGAGTGCATAAACTGCTGACCTCCTACACATACAATATTTAATTATTTTGTAGTTGCCTTATTTTTCATTCTTTTATCTTCTTTTTCTCTTTTCTTTTTTTTCCTTTTTTTTAATAAATCTATTGACGACGAAACCCCGCGGACCGGACGGAATAGTAGGATCATCGGTGCGCCTCCCATGACCCCTGCAAAACAGGTCCCTGACCAGAATTTCTCTGGTGGGGGACACTTCGATGCTTAAGTCAGTGAGGATTCTATCGACAAAATAGAGAGTTCTCAAAGAAAAGAGAGTGAAAGTAACTCAAAAGTGAACAGCCTTAACTTCTCTGGCTTTACTTAACTTGACTTACCGTGAATGTCTCCTCTTACCAGTATTTATAGTGATGGTCATGTCTAACTGCAGTCGACTCCACTTGTACTTGGTTAAGCGGGGTTAGTTAACTTAACCCCCCCTAACCAAAAGTGGTTGCTGCTTGAGGTGGCCACTTTGATGCTGTTGGAGTTGGAGTTCGTGGTCATGTTGTTGGTTACAACAGCCGTATCCACGTTTGGAGATTCGAGGCCAGTTGGAGATTTGCTTTAGAGCCACTCCCTCAGAAAGGGCCAAAGTCGAGCTGGTTGATCGTCCTGTGCCTATCCTTTTCGGAGTAGGTTGAAGACATCTTGACCACTCACGTCGGAGCTTCCTTCTTTGGAGTGGGCTGGATTGCTTACTTCGTACTTGCCTTCTTTGGAACAATTGGAGAAATAAAGTGATCATCTTCTTTGGACTAACCTTCTTCGGATTAGTCTTCTTCATATTGATCTTTTTCGGACTGATGTGAAGACTGACCGGTCACTCGATGGTGAATAGATGAAAGATAGGCTTCGGGGCCAGTGTCTTCGGCTTAGGCCGAAGACTGACCCTAAAGTGGTGCTGTAGCATTGTTGGGTCGTCTTCGTTTCTTCTGGCACGAACGACCGGTTCGAAAGAGACCCGACCGGACCTTTGAACCGGGGGTTAGCCTTAGTTAAGCCGGCGCATCCCAACAGTTGCCCCCCACTCCTAGTTAACGAAGCAATTATCCGCTTCGAAAAGAGGGAGTGTTGATGATTTGTCGTTTGCTGGCGAAAAAGGCGTAACCAATGATGGCAAATCTTCGATTCAGTCATTTGTCATAACTCCCCCCTTGATTCGATAGTCGTGCGGAGGACAGGTGTCACCTTGTTATTGGCGCCTGGAAGGAAGACGGCGAGTCGACATGCTCTCTTTTTCCCATTATGAGGGTCTGGCAGACTCTTCGGCTTCGATTAGGGCAGATGCCGTGGCATCGTCCTATCCATCGAATGCCAGGTATGCACTTCATCTCCATCATCGGATGTGGTCACACGGATCGCGATTGACAAGTTGGTTTTTTTCCTTGTCGATTGTACAATTCTTCTATGAATGAATGAAGATGCTCTTTGGTTGGACAGATGCATTCCAAAATAATGTTAAGTGTGGACTCTTCGGCATGGCAGATAGTAGAAAAGTATGTCCGTTCACTTGGGTCGGATTTGCCGCTAGGGTAGGCTGATTAAGTCGTCCTCGGGACATCTGTTGATAACAGAGTGAGTTGTTTGGACCCACCTCGACATGTCTGCGGATTTACCGTAGGGTATGTCACCTAGACTATCCCTGTGGCTTTGATTGATATTAAGGCAGGTTGATTAGGCGCACCTTGGTACGTCTGTAGATTTACCGTAGGGTAGGTTACGTGAACCCTCCCTGCATCTTTAATTGATGTTAAAGCAGGTTGATTAAGCCCACCTCGGCGCGTCTGCGGATTTACCGTAGGGTAGGTTTTGTGAACCATCCCTGCACCTTTGATTGTTGATCATGAAGTGGCCTAGTTGGGCCATCCTTTGCACTCGTCGGACATATTGATAAGGTGAGTGGATCAGACCCACATTTGCGCTTTTTTGTTGTTGATCATAAGGTAGCTTGATTAGGCCCTCCTTTGCGCTCGTCGGACATACCGATAAGGCGAGTGGATTAGACCCACCTTTGCGCTTTTTGTTGGTTTCATCGGGTGGGTCACTGAGACCATCTTTGTGTCATTGACTGACAATAAAACAGGCTGACCAGACCCATCTTCAAATAGACTTTTATTGAAGTCTCCCATGATGGGAACTTTCATTGATAGTACTTGCATAGATTTTCTACATTCCAAGGCCGAGATAGCACAGCACCAGCCAAAGTCTTGAGTCGATACGTCTCTGGACGTATGACTTCTTTGATTCGGTAGGGGCTTTCCCAGTTAGAAGAGAGCTTGCCATGTTCCGTTGGCCTGGATACTTTAGATTTTTGCAGTACTAGATCTTCGGGTCGGAAAGTTCGTTCCTTCACCCTGGAGTTGTAATATTTGGCGACTCTCCGCTGATATGCCGCCATCTTCATCTGAGTAGAAAGTCTGGTACCCTGTAGCAAGTCCAGATCCATCTTTCGGCGCTCCGAATTCTTGGGCTCCTTGTACTGGTCGATTCTTAAGGATTGCAGGGTAACCTCTACAGGAAGAACTGCTTCTATTCCATAAGCCAAATGGAATGGAGATTTGCCAGTTGCCATTCTAGGAGTTGTCCGATATGCCCAGAGAACTAAATTCAGCTCTTCGGCCCAGAGCCCTTTGGCGTCGTTCAGCCGGGTCTTCAGACCATGGAGGATGGTCCGATTTGTGATTTCGGCTTCTCCGTTGGCTTGGGGATGACCGACAGATGTTAATTTGTGGAGTATATGATACTGGGCACAGAAGTTCTTGAACTTGGGGTTATCGAATTGTCTCCCGTTGTCAGTGATTATGGCGTACGGAATTCCGAACTGAAAAATGATGAAGTTCCTGACAAAATCTTCGATTTTTCCTTCAGTGATATGTGCCAGGGGTTCATCCTCGACCCACTTGGTGAAGTAGTCAATAGCTACGACAAGGAATTTTCGTTGTTCAGATGCTGGTGGAAACGAGCCAAGGATATCCATGCCCCACTGAGCGAAGGGCCATGGTACCTTTAACTGGGTGAGCTGGCTCGCGGGCCGTTTTTGAATGTTGGCATACTTTTGGTATTGATCACATCTTCGAAGAATCATTTTGAATTGTCGGCCAATAATATCCTTGACGTATAATCTTGTACGCCAGGGATCTTCCTTCAAAGTGATCTCCACATATGCCCTCATGCACATCTCTCAGGGCGTAGTCGGCATCTGTGGGCCCCAGGCACTTTAGCAGAGGTTGAGTGAAGGATCTCTTATACAATCTTCCATCCAGGACAACATATTGGGATGCCATCCAACGGACTTGCTTGGCCTCGGTCTTGTCCTCAGGTAGTGTGTCCTCATTCAGGAATTTAAGAATATGATCCATCCAGCTTGACTCGTGCTCAACCTGATGCACCTCTTGCGCTTCTTCCGTTATACTTGGAGTTTCAAGGTACTCCATGAAGGTGGGACTGGGGGAATCTGGGGTGGTGGTGGCGAGTCTGGATAGGGCATCGGCTCGGGAGTTTTCTGTCCGTGGGACATGGGCGATTTCGAAGAATTCGAGCTACGATACCAAGTCCTGCACTTTCTCCAAGTAACGGATCATGGCAGGATCTCGTGCTTCAAACTTGCCTTTTACTTGGTTTACCACCAACTGAGAATCTAAAAAAAACTGGATCTTCCGAATTATCAAATTCTTGGCGATTCGGAGTCCAGCAAGGAGGGTTTCGTATTCAGTTTGGTTATTCGAAGCATGGAAGGAAAAGCATAGTGCGTATTCCACAGTGGGCCCTTCTAGGCTGGCTAGTATGAGGCCCGCTCCGCATCTTGCCGAGTTTGAAGCCTTGTCTACATAGAGTGACCACATAGACTCCGAATCCCTTCGGATGACCTCATTTTCTTCGGTTCTCCTCTAGTTGGTTGGTCGGTGTAGTATGCCCACTCTCCCGTCAGTGGGCCTCTGATGGGGCAGTTCAGCTTCCTCAATGGCCTGTTGAGGGGCAGCGGCTTCAAGCCGAGGTTCTGGATGTCTGACGTACTTCTCCAAGTACCCCCTCTTAATGAGGTCCTCTATCGCATCCTTCAGTTGGATGCAGTCTTTGGTATTGTGGCCGTGATCCCTATGAAACCGGCAGTACTTGCTTCTGTTCCTTGCAGAAGAGGACGATCTCATAGGACATGGCCGTTGGAGATGGTTCTCTTTTTCTATCTCCATCAGGATCCTCTCCTTTGGGAGGTTGAGGGGGGTGCATGAATCAAATTTTCCGTTCAGTGTTTTGGACATGGGGCTACGTCGTCGGCTAGAATCGCCGTTGCTGGGGGGAGCAGAGGGATTTGGCCTTTTGCCGTTCTTCTTCTTGGGGACAGGTTTTCCTTCAATCAGACGCCGATTAGCCGTTTGTTCTTTGGTACCAGCATATTTCTGAGCCCTTGTCACGAGCTTAGCATAGCTTATTAGAACCTTTTGTCCAGGGAGAACGTGAGTCTGGATGACCGGAGCCCTTTCTTCAGAGCGGACATGGACACATGCTCGTTAAGATCTGGGATCTCGAGAGTGGCCGAATTGAATATTGTAATGTAATCCTTGAGGCTCTCTCCCTCATTTTGATGGAGGAATAAGCTGTCCGTATTCCGGGACGTCTTCCGGCAAGTCCTGAAATGTAAGACGAATAGTTTTTCTAATTCAGAGGAGTCGATGGCACCCGGACGAATGCTCGAGTACCACATTCGAGTTGCCTTTTTTAGGGTGGCGGGAAAAGCCAAGCAGTACAATGCATCGGAGGCTCTTTGGATCATCATATGAGCTTTGAAACTGCCGAGATGATCCAGGGGATTAGTAATCCCATCATAAGGTTCCATCTGAGGGACCTTAAAATGCCGAGAGACGAGTTCCTCTATTATCCTGGAGGTGAACGGAGGCCGCGAGTCGTAGGTCATGTGCTCGCCGTCTCTCTTCAGATCGTGGAGCCTTGCGATCTGTGCTTCAAGTGTCTTAAATTTTTCTTCATAATATAATGGGCCTCTCTCGGCCCAACATCTTCGGGAGTGGTGTCTTCGGAGGAGTCAGAGAGAGATCGCCTGGATCTCTTCCTCACTCATCGGCTATTAGTCTGCTTCGGATGTCGAGAGCTTTGGTCTTCATGGAAAGGTCGATCCCGGAGGGAGTGTCGGTTATGACCATGGTGGTGGTTTTCCTTCTCCCCAGACCGATGGCTGTGTCGGGAAACGGTCGGCGGGTGTCCCGCCTGGAGAGCAGCCTCCTGAAAGTTCTGAACCAAGGTTGTGAGAGCATCAACCCGGTTCAGAAGGGCTTCGAACTGGTGCTGTCCCACGACCAAGGTTAGTGGTGGGACATTGTTCTCCTCTGGGGGGTCGTTCCTTTGAGATGAAGGACATCTCCTGCTTGTCGAAGCGTTTTGAGCTTTACCTTTCACGTTTCACTATTGCGATTTTTCAGAACTCTCCTTTGCAAAAGAGGGTTTGGTAGCTACCCCTCTTCCTGGCGCGCCAATATGTTGACGTCGAACCCCCGCGGATCGGACGGAACGGCAGGATCGTCGATGCGCCTCCCGTGACTCCTGCAAAATAGATCCCTGACCGGAATTTCTCCGGTGGGGGACACTCCGATGCTTACGTCAGTGGGGATTCTAGCAACAGAATGGAGAGTTTTCAAGGAAAAGAGAGTGAAAGTAGCTCAAAAGTGAACAGCCTTAGCTTCTCTGGCTTTACTTAACTTGACTTATCATGAGTATCCCCTCTTACTAGTATTTATAGTGGTGACTATGTCTAGCTGCAGTCGACTCCACCTGTCCTTGGTTAAGCGGGGTTAGTTAACTTAACCCCCCCTAACCAAAAGTGGTTGCTGCTTGAGGTGGCCATTTTGATGCTGTTGGAGTTGAAGTTCGTGGCCACGTTGTTGGTTACAACAGCCGAATCTATGTTTGGAGATTCGAGGCCAGTTGGAGATTTGCTTTAGAGCCACTCCCTCAGGAAGGGCCGAAGCCGAGCTGGTTGATCGTCTTGTGCTTATTCCCTTCGGAGTAGGCCGAAGATATCTTGACCACTCGCATCGGAGCTGCCTTCTTCAGAGTGGGCTGGATTGCTTACTTTGTACTTGCCTTCTTTGGAACAATTGGAGAAATAAAGTGATCATCTTCTTTGGAATAACCTTTTTCGGATTAGTCTTTTTCAGATCGGTCTTTTTCGGACTGATGTGAAGAAGACCGACCGGTCACTCGATGGTGAATAGCTGAAAGATAGGCTTCGAGGCCAGTGTCTTCGGCTTAGGCTGAAGACTGATCCTGAAGTGGTGCTATAGCGTCGTTGGGTCGTCTTCGATTCTTCTGGAGCGGATGACCGGTTCGAAAGAGACCCGACCTGACCTTTGAACCGTGAGTAAGCCTTAGTTGAGCCGGCATATCCCAACAAAATTAATGATCCAAACTGGGGTTGGCCTCTTGGTGTGATGTAGTGTTTCAATTACAATGTTTGGATAACAATGTGATATCATGACTTCATAAGGATGTGCCGGAAAGTCCAGCATTTCATGACAGACACCAGACAAATAGTGGGTACATCTTATCACCATGCACTTATGCAGTGTGTCTGTGAGTAAGGGTTTAAAACTGTCTTTTGGAGATTTAAACCTAATAACTGCTTATTTTCATGGATTGTATTTGAAATAGTATATTTAATTGTTTTGCAACCTACTTCATTCGGTATCTTCCCCATCTGACATCCTTTTATCATTTGTAAGACTATTGCCAAGTGCCAAACTTCTAAGACACTTTTTGTAAAAGAAGTTTATTGCCTTATTGTAGCTCCAGACTTGCATAATGTCTTTCATGTTCACAATTCTCTACAGGCTTGGGTGGCTAATTCGTTTTATTAGTCATTCTGTAATATCTGGCTTTACTACTGCTTCCGCCATTTCAATCACCTTGTCTCAAGCCAAATACTTCTTGGGGTACAATATAGTACAAAGCAGCAAAATTATACCACTAATCAGAAGCATAATTTCTGGATCTGGTAATGTATGCTCCTAATGCCCTGGTGATTATGTGATTTTTCTATTTTATCCTTTCATACTACAACATATATATATATATATATATATGCTTGCTTAGTTTTCTTCTCATAGTTATTTTTGGAATTAATCTTTCTTATTTAAAGTTTGTATCTTGAGGCTCATATTTGTTTATATTTTATAAGTCTGGTTATTCATCCTTGTGAGTCTTGTTTAAAATACTTAAAATCATAACTACTTTTAGTAGCCTTATGTGGCAGTTTCTTTTTTGCAGTTTTCATGGCCGCCCTTTGTGATGGGATCAATTTTTCTTGTGATTCTCCTCCTGGCGAAGCACTTGGTTAGAACTTTCATGATGCTTTCTAATGAAGTTTAATTTCATTCTCTCCATCCTGAAGATATTATATTCAATAAGATGTACCATGTCAAGTTGTCAACTACTATCATTCTTGTTGCAGGGTAAATCCAAGAAGTGTTTGCGATGTCTAAGGGCAGCTGGTCCCCTTTCAACAGTTGTACTTGGCACAACTTTTGTGAAAATATTTCATCCATCTTCAATTTCAGTGGTGAGATATGCTCCATTTGATTTATCGGGCCTGGGTTGTTGGGATTTAAACCAAATGTTATGATCATGAATTGCAATTTATTAAGCTTAGGCTAGTGTGTCCAATCATAATTTGGAGGCATTTATTGTGATTTTTTATGTGTCTTGTTTCTGCCCTCTAAGGAAGGTCTAATCCTGAAAAGCTAAACCATTTAAGTGGAAAAAGGAGATCGGAAAAGTAAGCAATGAAACTGGAATAAACTAATGTCTAATTATTGCATTAGATTGGTATAGATTTGTTAATGAAATGATATTAGAAGAGATGATAAAAATCTGCATGACTAAATTTTAATTTTTGATTGGATGCAGGGCTTCAGCTATGTGACAGAAAAATTGTATAACTAAAGTGGGATATATATGTCTTATAGCAGTAGTTTCACAAATTTGTTCAATAGAACCATGGCTTCTCAGGAGTCTTGAGTTCTGATTAGTTTCATTACTGATTGATGAGTTGCATGTACAATGGGGAATTTTTGAGAGATTAATAGCTTTATTTTAGTGCACATTCTGATATGATGAACAGTCTTGAATTGAGGTGATCATCCTTCAGGGTGCCAAGACATTGGAAGACCGCTAGATGAAGCCAAATCAATTATGAATCCTGAATGTTTTTGAGAGATTAATAGCTTTTTATTTTAGTGCACATTCTGATATGATGAACGGCCTTGAATTGAGGTGATTAACCTTCAGAGTGCCAAAACATTGGAAGACAACTAGATGAAGCCAAATCATTTATGAACCCTGAATGTTTTCCATGCCATCAAGTTTTTTGACAGCACTAAATAGGACTATATTGCACAACACTAGTTGTTTGAGACACTCAATCTAATTTCACATAATTTATATGAACTTTTGTCCTTATTTTAGGTTGGTGAAGTTCCCCAGGGCCTTCCAAAGTTCTCAATTCCTAGAGGATTTCAGTATGTGAAATCTCTACTTTCAACTGCAGTTCTTATTACTGGTGTGGCCATTTTGGTATAAGTTGGTTCTGCTAATTTCTTCTTTCTAAAATGACCCTCCATTTTTATGTATCAGTGTCATCAGCACTCTTTTCTTTTTTCCTTATTTTTCTGGATTTTAGGAATCTGTGGGGATTGCTAAAGCTTTGGCTGCAAAGAATGGTTATGAGTTAGACTCGAATCAAGAGGTAATCATTTCAAAAAGATTTATACCTTAGATGATCCTCTTTTCAAATTAATCTTTTATAAGAAAATTCCTTTATTGTCATTACTTAGATCCATTTTCTTGAGTTATGTTTCTTAATATATTCCAGTAGTAATTGTTTTTCTTATTTTGGCATTACTATTTATATGCCCTAGTTTTCTATCATCATGATCTATCAAGATTGAAGATAAGTGATCAATATTTCATTTTCGACATGAAAACTCCTAAAATTAATACATCAACATGCAGATGCCTGTACAAGTATGTAGTGTTAATTGAATTGGAAAATATATACTACCATATACTGATGGTTGTTATATCATACACAATAGGTATGCCAAAGATCTTTTTACAAGTATGGAAATACCAACTCCAGTTTTCTCATTAATTGAGTGAACACATCGAAACATAATTCTGACTACGGTTTTTTTTCTTTTTTCCTTTGTGAAGCTTGTTATGATAACTTGCTTCTCACACATGCTTACATAGATGGGTAGATAGGTAGATAGATAATGAATGGACAAAATAGAGTATGAAAGTTGCAATTTTTAGTTGGAACACAAAATATAAGGCTTTGGTCATATTTGAAAGTAAAGTTACTGTCCAGATATATTAGGCTGGGAATTTCATTATCTCCTGTCAATTTCATGAAGAAAAAGAGTCCAGGATAATAGTACACATTTGCCTTGGGAAAAGAAGTATTCAAAAAGAAGCATGTTGTTACTCATGTATCAGTGAAACATAACTAGAGTTTTCAAGATTCAAAAATGCCCCCAGTTTGTGGAAATGTGCTTGATAAATGAGTAACGAAATTAGGGAAGATAAAATGGTAATGATCTTTAGCAAAATATAAGAATTAAGAGGTGAACTAATAGAGAAAAAGGATGAGAATAGCTATTGAGAATGAGATGGTACATATTCCTCCTCCTAGAAATAGAATTTAAAGAAAGGAAACAACTTAGAAAGTAATATAAAGCAAGAAAAATAGGTTCAAGAATAACATGTAATCCTTATAGACGATCACATTCATGCATGACCAAGGAGAAGTTGAGAAAATGCCTAACTACCTTCTCTTTTTCAGAATTCATTTCAAAATATCAAAATTCTTCAAGACTTCTGGAATTTTCTTACATGATCTCTACTTGCAAGGATTTGAGGTCTTGAATGGTGGTAATGAGAGATGATTTCATGTGTCAAGGAACTTTCTATAATGGAGGATCTGGTCCTTGTATTGGAATGATTGATGATGTGGGATCCATACCATCAACCTATGTTAATGCTAGAAGGTTTTTTACTTAGAAAATTTGTAATTTATTTTTTTTATAGCACTACTTTTGTTTATCTAAGCTACTGAAGTCACATAAAACAGGTCTAAAACTTTCAAACTACAATCTTAGAGAAAGAAGAAACCAATGGATCAAAGTCTAATTTTGGACTAGACCACTTAAAATTGTTTTAATCTGATAATTGATGCATAAAGCTTGCTTAATATGACAGCTCCATATGCTGAGAAGAAGCCTAAACAACATAATCTCATGATAGAGGAGAGAGACTCCTTTACAATCTGACATGTACTGGTTTTAATCACTTAGTCTTCGTGTTTAGCTTTCTGCCATCAATCTCGTGATTGAAGACATCTCACCTAAAATGCAGTTTAACAGCCTGGCACCATTGCAACTCTAATATACTATCTTTTCTTTTTTTTTTTTAACATCTGGAAATTGGAATGAGTACCTATAAATGTGAAAATAGAGGACTTCTGTGGTTTGTTGTTTGCTATAATTACTAGCTCCCTGGTGTGACATGAATAATGCAATTTCCAAACATGTGCTTGGAATCTTTTTTTTTAATTTTTAGCACACTGACAAATTTCAAATATATAATTTATGAATTCTGAATATAGATGTCTTTTAAATGTGATATGTTTGCTATGGATGCATAGGTTGAAGAGTGCAGAGTTTGAAATTCTACAGTGCTAGATGGAATTTGCAAATCAGTCAGTTAATTACATAGCTAACAAAGCTAATGCTATATTTTTTTTATTTCATTGTATACTAAGAGATTTCTCAAACTCATGCTTTCACAGTTGTTCAATCTAGGTGTGGCAAATATTTGTGGATCATTCTTTTCTGCATACCCTATAACTGGTGAGAAACTAACACCAAGCATGGACAGACTAATGCACTTTGTTCTTCTTTGAACGCTCATAGGGACATTTTATTTATGTGCAGGTTCTTTTTCTAGGTCAGCTGTAAATCATGAGAGCGGGGCCAGAACTGGATTATCTGGAATTACAATGGGAATTATAATGGGATGTGCTCTCTTGTTTATGACACCATTGTTTAGTGAAATACCTCAGGTATGACTTTCTGTTGAAAAGCTTATTGGCCATTCAGCTGCACATAATCTTGTCTTACGAAGATACTTGGAACCAGCTTATTTATTCATGGGATTTAAACCAATGAATTGAAAATGGTGAATGCTTACAATGCTGAGAGTCTCTTTACCATTGGCCTGGAATTTAAATATGTAGGAATAATTCAAGCACAATCTGGTGCAGAACTCCACATAAACAAAAATGCAGATTCATGAATGCCTGTAGATACTACAGTTATAAAATTTTCTTTCTATGATAAAAAAATGCAGATAAACCTAAAGAGGATGGAGAGCCTATGAAAGTATAAAATAGATAATGATGGAAAAGTATATTCATGCAACATATGCATACATAGGCATATGATTATTGTACTTCTGAAAGAAATGAATACCAATTCTTGCCAGATCAATCATGTCATAACCTACCTGATTCCTTCAATGTGCCATGGTAGATGCAGTCGACCAGTGCTGGATTGAAGATTATCAGAGTTTCTGGTGTCAAACTTGGATCATCTATTTGCTAATCCTGATATACAACCCATTCCTTAAGCCTATGAGGTCGCTGGTTAGTTAATATGGTGTCAGAACTCAGGTTCTTGGATGTTATGAGTTTGAATACCCTCCAGTTGAGGTATTTATTTAATTCTCCCAGTTAACTGTTATCCTGATTCTTGTCTATCATGTTGACTCATCCCCGTCTTGATTTGGTTATCCCTCCATGTACATAGGCCAGTCTGCATTTGAGGGGGGATGTTAAGTCTGATAAACATTGGTAACCCATTCCCTAACAGCTTAAGCTTCTGGGTCAATTGGTTAGCTAACAATTTTTCTCTAAACATTGGATAGTGCTTACTACATTTCGATAGTGTTCTTTTGAAGAAGGATTTATTTTTCCTTCTGACTGGTCAACACATGTCATATTTCTTTTCTTTCTTTCTGTTGTGTTCCTAAGTGTATATTGCATTTGGAATGAAGACCAAAATTTAATTTACTTTGCCAGCAAACTTCTTTTGCTAATTTGCTTTTTTTCCTTCCTTTTGCTTTTTTAGCATTTTCCATCTTATATTATTATTACTTTCGAAGACTCGGCCTTGGGATGAAGGATCCATTAGCTGTCAGTCTGTCACTAAATGGACCAGTATAATTTGGTAGCTTATGATTTAGTTGATAATCTTAAAACTTTTTATTGTTACTTCTCAGATTTCATTTAGTTTGTACTCAATGATCATGAATATTCCTGCTTACCATGCTTTGCTTATCTGTTTCAGTGTGCCCTAGCTGCAATTGTGATATCTGCTGTAATGGGCCTGGTAAGAATTTGCAAACACTTGGTGATAAGGGTTCCTTATGTGTATTTTATAAGCTCTTTGGTAGTTACTGATATCAAAATTATATGGCATTTCACAGTCTTACTTTATACTTTACATCACGACAGTTAGATTAAAGTTGTTTCTAGGTTTTAATAACAGTTACTCATGTTCTACTAATTTGTTTTAGCAATTCGGTATTGGATGACTTATATATGATATTTTCAGTGGTAAACTTCAGTGCCAATTGCTGTAGTTGATGTCTTGTATTTCTTTTGCTGGAAATTTTAATTATTTGTGCAGTTCTAACAGAGACAAATAGTTCTAGTTACAAAATGATGAATCTTGCTGGAAAAGATTTGACCTGAGTTAGTTTGCCATTATGAATTGGAGTGCACAATCTTGCTGCGTTGCTTAATATTTTTCACAATTTATTGCATAAAATAGTACATATTCTTCCTTGTTACTCATGTAGCTACCCTCTATTAATTTATAGAGGTGCGATCCTACAACCAGGCTCTTTGCACTTAAAACATTTTCTGTTGTATTGCACTTTCAAATATAGTAATTAGTAGATAATTGTTGTCATTGTTTGTGATTGTGACTATTGGTTGTCAAGAGATACAAGCAATAACATGACAATTCCACAAGTGCTACTACAGTCTCTATAGCTACTACCTATTTTCCTTTTTCATTCTGCAACAATCTCTATAGCAAGCATGAGCGTATAAAATTATCAAAATCCTTGAGGATCCAAGTATGTCTGAATGTTATTATGATTGAGTTTGGATCTTGAACCATTTTTGATTTAGATGCAAATAATTAGTGAGGCCCTATTTGAACATCTTGGCACCCTTATTTAAAGCCAATATTACCATATGCCATGTAAATCCCAAGTAAATTTGCTAACAAAACCGAAGAGCACTTTCAAACGTTGCCCCTCAAAGTGATTTGTTTTGATGGAGAAGGAAGCATTTTCTTCAATCCACTCAACTTGGACCTCTCAAAGGGGATAATAGAAAATAAAAGAATTTTGCAAATGTAGGGTTCTAAGCCCTTTTTTTATCGTTGATTAATATAACTAATTACAATTCCTCTATCCATGGTAGTGAGGTCTGCTCCTACAAAATCTAGGTTGGATTCCTTTTCTAGTTAGAAGAGGTTGCAAGTTTCCCAAAATAGCTATGATTAGGGAAAATAATCATGAAAAGCTAAAATTTTAGACAACGATCTTGACTTTTATGTCAGCTTTGCCTTCAGCCACTTTGCTTTATTTGTCTCGTATTTGAGCTATTGCCTAGTCATAGCTTTTTCTCAAAAAGAAAACTTTTACTTTGACTGGTCATTTTGAAATTCAAACATTATCGTATGCTTGCTATCGCTACATGTCAAACCCTTTAAGAGTGGACATAGCATCATAAATCTTGAAAAGTCATCCAATTTCAAAAAAAGAGCATCTCAATTAGATGTCATATGGGTAAGTTATGGCCTTTAGAAGTTTTGCTGTGTAATTTGGCTTCCAATATGGTGGATCTTGCTCCCTAATCCTATCTAGACCTATCCAAAATAGCTAGTGTGATCCACAACGGGCTTGGTGATTCTTCCAGATTGTAGCGTGCATACTTGTGCATAAGAGAGATGTTGCCGATGTTGGAATCATGACCTTTTAATATAAAGCACCTTGTTTTACTGCCGGACCAACCAGTCAGAGACTAGACTGGCCCAAGTTAAATAGGAAACATAATTGGACAAAGCAGTCAATGATCATAACATCTTGGTCCTATGACATACAGTAGCATATATTAGAATGGAGAATGAGTACTGCATTCTTTATAAGCTTCTAGCTGATGTTTACATGTGATATAAATAATTCTTGTTGTAGGTGGATTACAAAGAAGCCTTGCTCCTGTGGCATATAGATAAGAAGGATTTTTTTCTCTGGACAATCACTTGCATTACAACATTAATCTTTGGTATTGAGATCGGTGTTGTTATTGGGGTAAGGGTTTGAATATGTTTCTAGCTCCTTATCTTAAAACTTCAAGTTATAGATATCTTCATTTATTTTAAATGTGTCTATCACATTTATTGTTTCGATTCATTAAGTCTGCTTCACCTTTCGTGTATATATTATCATATATATGGGAGATAAGACCTTTTTATTACGTGTACAGTTATTGGTTTTGCAGATTATGTGCTATGTTCATAATATCAGATGTCATTTTCAGTCTTTATCTTCCATGATCACAACTACTTTAGTATAATAGTTGAAACTTGGAACTCTAACTTATAATGAAAAATGAACAGATCATAGCAGAACTTTACAAATGCACTCACACTGTAGTTTACTGGTTAATCTCAAGCATAACCAATGTATGCCTCTCCATGGTATCATAGCTTACGGCATGGGAATATTTCATCTAAAGTTGACCTTCCATAAAATTAATCTAGATTCTTCATTTAGTGAGGGTTTTTCACAAACCTTAACACTGATATAATAATGAATACTCTTTATTTTGAAATATGAAACCAATCGAGGTTAGGACTTAGGAGCATGGCACTTTGAATTTCAGGAGCATCATCTAATTATGTTGCCTCTTTAAATCATAAGTAGCATGTTGACAAAGTGAGTATCAAGGTCTGCATTACTGGAACTGGCACTCCTGTTGGTAGGCTAGTGGTACAGTATAGTACACCTTTGTGCTGTTCTGTTCCAGCATGAATCGGTAGGATAACCAGCAAGGAAGGAGAGGAAGAAGGAGAGAGAGGGAGGGAGGGAGAGGGAGAACGAGAGGAAGGGGGAGAGAGAGTGCGGTGGAGAGAGAAGGGGGAGGAAGGGGAGAGGGAGAAGGAAAGAGAGGAAGAGAGAGAGGGGGGGAGAGGGCAGTGGTGAGTGGTGGCTGCCACTTCACCTAGAAAATTTCAAAAAAAAGAAAATAATAAACTAACAGTGGCTGCTGACTTCACTTTAAAAAATTAAAAAAATATATAAAAGGAGGATGAAGTCTTTGTTTTTTTTTTTGAAACAAGGGCTCTGTTCCAATGCATGGAGGAGATAGGATTTCAAAAGCCCTCTCTCCCCTCTTCCCCTGGCTTTGTTCTGGTGGCTCTCACTCACTCACCGCTACTCCCTCCCCCCTTCTCTCTCTCTCTCTCTCTCTCTCTCTCTCTCTCTCTCTCTCTCTCTCTCTCTCTCTCTCTCTTCTCCTCTCTTTGCTTTTCCCTCCCCCCCTGCCTTGCTGGTTTTTTGATTTCATTGTTAGAACTTAGAACCATCCTGTTTTGCTGATGATGACTCGATATGCCTCAAACTGGGTGATTTGGGATGGTTTTGCCTTGGTGGGGATATTTGTATGACTGTTTTAGATATTTTGGTTACTTGTCATTTGATATTTTAATGTTGCAAATGACTCGCACGAAGATAGTACTGCAAGCAGTAGGAGACTTTGCCTTTCAATTAAGATTAGATGTTCATATTTGCTTTCTGGCATGATGGTGCATTTGAGGGATTTTGTATGATTGCCTTCTGGATTAAATAGCGGTAATATACCTAGTATCACTAGATTAGATGAGAAGCAAATCTTGTTAAGAGCATGTGACCTTTTGCTTTGTAGGTCGGCTTCTCGCTAGCATTTGTCATCCATGAATCAGCAAATCCGCACACGGGTGAGTGTCCTTGGAATCTATCTGGCATCGGCAGGTCTGCATGTAGTTGTACTAGTTTGCACATATCATCCTCGTCATTTTGAATCTCAATCTTATTGGTCATATTCTGTGTGCCATGTTTTTATTCTTCAACATATTATTTATATAATAGATCTTGTTGAACGTGGTTGATGGATATAGCTTAATATGGCTTCCACTGACTCAAGAAACATGCAGCCTCATTTGAAAGAGCTTTGGAATTCATGTATACCTGTTTTTAATGTTTCAGCTTTTACGGTCTCAGAGAAAATTTTATCAGAGTTGTTAAATTTCAGCAAAAACATTTGTTTTTTTCGGATAATAATTGTTAACCATAAGTTCATTAGCTTTAAAGCTAGCACCAACTAGATGGTATTAAGCTTTTTTTTTTTAAAAAAAAAACTTTTAATTTTCTGGTTGGTGTAACTACTATCCAACGGTATGTAGAGCTGTAGACATTAGATGTCATTTCTTACAAACATGTGATCCGGGTTGTTCAATCTTCATATTAATGCTTTAACATAAGCTGTTAAAATTTATTGCTATCTGGAGATTACTTGTTGCTAACTTGTATAGGTCTTTTGTTGCAGCTGTACTGGGGCGTCTTCCTGGAACAACTGTTTACAGAAATATTCTGCAGTATCCTGAAGCATATACATATAATGGAATAGTTGTAGTTCGCATTGATGCACCTATCTATTTTGCAAACATAAGCCATATCAAAGACAGGTGAATCTTAAGCTTTTTTAGATTGCATAATCTGAAGAAAACCGATGTGCTGGGAAAACTCAATCCTCAGTATTGTTTGCTTTGAATCTCCAGTCCATTTTAATGTCATTAAATCAACTTGTGTATCAGGATATGGGAATATGAACACAATCTTTCTAGGACAGCAAACCGTGGACTGGATGTTGGAAGAATTTATTTTGTGATCCTCGAGATGTCACGTAAATCTTTGACCTTTGCCTTCATATCTTATTTGCTGGGCTTACACAAGAAAAGCATGAAAATATAAATTTGGATATTATAAATGTTACTTGGATTTTTATATTCAACATCCGGCCATCTGGGTGGAAGTTCTCAGTCAACACAAATACTTTATCAGCAATCTAGCTCAGAATTTCTCTGTGGTAATATGATGGATTGCTTTTCATTAATTTACAAGATGCAATGTAAAATAAAAATCAAATGTATCTTACATTGTAACAGAAATTGATGAATTGAGCAAAAAAGCATATCGTTTCTTGTTTAGATTGTGCAGGAAAATAGTTATACATGAATTCTTTAATATTTATGAACGACAAGAAGTCATCTAAATGTCATGAGTCTACATTGATTTCTAATGGTGTCCTGGCATAGATTCAGTTTCTATGTATTTGAATTTTGAATGAAGTGCTGAAGACACACATGGGCACACATGGTTGACATATGTGTAAAATGAAATTTCGGTCATTTCACATGATGCAGATATCTAAATTCATGACCTAGAGTTCAGTGCATGATCTAAAAGAAGCCAGTCACGCAATGCTTTGGCCCATGGTCAAATCAACATGGTCTGCTTTGATGGATTAGACTTTCTGCACTAGATTTTAAAATAAAATCAACAATCAAAGCTTTCCAGGTCTTTAATCGTTTGTCAGTGAAATAAAAAACCTAGATTCTTTTATGTGCAGGACATGGGATCTAGCCTACCCAAGTCAGCAATTCACATGAAAATTCCATCTCAATCCAAAGCAAATGTTGACCTCAAATCTCTTTTAGCCATCCAATCTGCAGGGTTGTTTCTCTCTTTAGAATGTTTGAGATTCTCTCCTTCAGGGATCTTGAGAAGAGGTCCCGGATATTCTCAATCATTAATTAATCTAGCTATTAACGCATAAATTCTGGTTTTCTCAGTGCCAGAATCTTCTTCCATCCAAATTTTGCATTCCCATTTGTCTTGCAGCAGCAATGGTTCCTCTCTTGGCTTCTCAAAGTTCAGCCATTTGCAAAATTCAGTTCAGCCAACAATAGATCCTACCATATCCATGATTCTCTGATAATTTCTGACAATGACATCCGAAAAACACTCCTCTTGTTTATTTCGGAGACCTCATAGGAAGTCCCACCGAGCAGGAAGGGGTCATCTGAAGAATCTAGTTTTCACAGTTTATTTTTCTTTCCCATTTTTCTTGTAGCAGCGATAATTTCTCCCTAGGCTTCTGAGAGCTCAGCCATTTGCAAGATTCAGTTAAGACAACAGGAGGTCCTACTGTACCTATAATCCTCTGGTGATTACTCGCACTTGCGTCCTGAAAACTGCTCTACTTGTTTATTTTGGAGGCAATGTAAGAAGTCTCTCTGAGCAGGGAGTCGTCCCCTGTGGCTGATTGCAGGGGATCGCCGTAGAATCATTACCATCTTCTAGAAGCAAGTTATTTTATCTTGCACCCAGCTCCACCTCTGTGGAGTTATTTTCCTTTTATCTATTAAGATCGGTTGTAATGCAGCTCTCTGGTGGGGTAATCCATATGACAAATAACGTTTTATTTCAGTGAATCAATCCTCATGATGCTAGTTATGATCTTTATGTAGTGCTTCGTGTGACAGCAACAAGGAATCCTTCCGTCATGTCACATAGCCTTTGAATTTGAGTTGTTTTGGCATGAAAATCTTAATGTCTTCTATAAAATGATGGATATTTTGTTTTTCACCTTCTTCTGCCTCTAGTGCAATAATTGGTATATATGTTCTCATGCTAGGGCTATTCTTTAGCATGGAGCCTACAGTTTCGAGATCATCGGGATTGGGGCTTACTGTGTGCGTGACAGCAGTTTCAGGAATGTTTAAATTGTGTTTGCTTATCTGTGCGGTTTAGTTATTTTAGCATGTGCTCATTTGTTTTCTTTCTTCACGGTTCAAATTTTATTATGGTAACTTATCATATAAGCGTAGAAATTTGCTATTAGATCCAAGTTGGACGTCTGTTAGAATTATTGAAGTTTCATACTAATGTAACTCATAAGCACCTGTTATAACTGTTCAGCTGTTACATATATATAGATTCCAGTGCTGTTCAAGCCCTCAAAGACCTGTATCAGGATAGTATCTTCAATTTCTCTCTCTGTCTGTTTAGCAGATTGCAATTGCAAATCCAAACCCGGAAGTTTCTCGGTTACTCTCAAGATCTGGCCTCATAGACCTGATTGGGAAGGAATGGTGGTTTGTGAGGGCCTACAACATGTGCAGAACTCGAATGGGATAACTCCCAAGGCAGTAAACAAGACTTGTAGGAGGCAGCTGAGTTTCCAGCAGAGCCCATGGAAACATGAAGGTGGAGGCGACTTCATGGTGGAGCCGCTCCTGCCTCGAGAGAAAGTATAAGCGTCTGATCCCACACAAAGGTGATTCACATCTGACCTATTTTTGCATGAATTTATCCAGATTGGGCTTCTCTTATACCTAAGAAAGATTCTTTTCTCATTCAAAAAGCGCATATATATATATATATATATTTGAAGCAATCCAAAAAAAAAAAAAAAAAAGCATATCAAGTTGATCACGTATGTGATAAACATGCCAAGTGACCAGGGATCAAATCATCCCGCCTCGTGGGAAGGGTAGTGTGTATTATACAGAGAGTCAAATTTTTTTTTTTGAAAGTTTTAAATAGATCAAAATGCCTTTTCTTATAAATATTTTTCTCTTTTGGATACTGCATAGAGTCAAAAATTATGGTGGAGAATTCATTTTCGCCTCCTTAGCTGGAACAAGAACAAGAAGATGGAGACGAAGAAGAAGAAGGTGTTGGGAGTTTAATGTCGTGCCTCGCCACCTCGCACGATCTTTTTTCATGATCAGCAATCATTTGGAATCCTTCGCCTTCTTCCTATCCTCTCTCGTCTCGTTATCGTTCTTTCTGTCTCTCTTTAGTACAAAGCTCGCATCCCCGTTTCTTTTTATCTTCATCAATTGCATAGGGAGAAGATAGAAAAATTGTTAAATATATATCAAAACAGGATTATGATATCCTAGTTTAAAAATCATGACATCATAGTTTAAAAATTATGACATCGCAATAGAAAACATGAAATTAAGGACATTAATCCCTCATATCAGGACTATTTATCACTTGTGACCTGTGACTTCCAAAATAGCACGAATGGTAAAAGATGATAAATATATATCAAAACAGGATTATGATATCTTGGTTCAAAAATTACGACACACTATTTAAAAATTTATGATATTTATATAGAAAATATAAAATTAAAGGTATTAATCCCTCGTATCAGGAATACCTATTACTTGGGGTATGTATTATAACTTTCAGGATGTCATCACATGTCACGGATAGTAAAACAATATAAATATATGTCAAAACAGGATTATGATATCATAGTTAAAAAAATTATGATATTTTAGTTAAAAAGTTATGATATCCTTGTAGAAAACATGAAATCAAAGACATTAACCCCCCTACCATGATTATTTATCATTTGTGACTTAAATTATGACTCTTAGAATGTTATAACATGTCATAGATAGTAGAATATGATGAATAATGCTTTTGGTTTCATATTTTTTATCATTCGTGACATGTTATGATATCCTGTAAGTCATAATTCAGGTCACAAGTGATAGGTAATCTTAATAGGATGGGCTAATGCCTTTAGTTTCATGTTTTCTACATGGATGTCATAATTTTTTAATTAGAATATCGTAATTTTTAAATTAGGATGTTATAATCCTGTTTTGATATATATTTATCATTTTTATCATTCGTGCTATATTATGACATCCTGAAAGTCATAATTCAGGCAACAAGTGATATATGGTACGTGATGACATCCGTGGCATACTTTTTTACATGGGTTTTATAAAGTTTCTTAAATAGGATGTTATAATTGAAATAGGGTATCATTATCATGTTTAGGCATGAATTACATGATTTTCGTGGCATACTTCGTAAAGATATCTTAAATATGTTATATTTTTGAAAATATCATTATCATGTTTAGCATGATATGTCTTTTTTTCGTGATATGTTATTATATTCTAGGTTATAAATGAGGCTACAGAATATGTAAAGTTCTTGTAGGTGGTGTTAATGTCTTATTTTTATTTTGTACCAAGATATCATAATTTTTGAACTAAAATGTCATAGTTTTTGAACTAAAATATCATAATCTTTTTTCAGCATATATGTATCATCATTTTTCATCCGTGGCATGTTATAACATTCTGAGAGTTATAATTCAGGCCACAAATGATATATATTCATAGTAGGAGAGGTTAATACCTTTAGTTTCATGTTTTCTATAGGAGTATCATAATTTTTGAGCTAGGATATTATAATTTTTGAACTAGGATGTCATAATCCTATTTTAGCATATATTTATCATCTTTTACTATCCATGCCATGTTATAATATCCTGAAAGTCATAATTCAGGTCACGAGTGATAGGTAGCGTGGTAGGAGGGGTTTATACCTTTGGTTTCATATTTTTTGCAAGGATATCAAAATTTTTTAGCTACGGTGTCATAATTTTTAAACTAAGATGTCATAATCATATTTCAGCATATATTTATCATTTTTTATCATCCGTGGCATGTTATGACATTTTGGAAGTCATAATTCATGCTACAAGTGATAGGTAGTTCTGATAGGAGGGGTTAATGCATTTTGTTTATGTTTTCTATAGGAGTATCATAATTTTTGAGCTAAAGTATTATAGTTTTTGAACTATGATGTCATAATCCTGTTTTGGCAAATATTTATTATTTTTTATGAGCCATGATATGTTATGATATTCGAGAAATTATAATTCAGGTAACAAGTGATAAGTAGTCATGGTAGGAGGGATTAGTGTCTTTGATTTCATATTTTTTTACAGGGATATCATAATTTTTGAATTAGAGTATCATAATTTTTGAACTAGAATATCATAATCTATTTTGGTATATATTTATTATCTTTTACCATCTATACCATGTTATGACATTATACGAATCATAATTCAAGCTACAAGTGATAAGTAATCATGGTAAGAAGGGTTAAATCTTTGATTTCATGTTTTTTATAGAAGTGTCAACTTTTTGGTTAGGATGTCATAGTTTTTGAACTAAAATATTATAATCATGTTTTGGTATATATTTATATTTTTTTACTATCCGTAACATGTGATTATATTTTGCGAGTTATAATTCAGGCCACAAGTAATAGGTATTCCTGGTAGGAGGGGTTAATATCTTTAGTTTCACATTTTTTATATGGATATCATAATTTTTTAAGTAGGGTGTCATAATTTTTTAACTAGGATGTTATAATATTTTAACTAGGATATTGATGTGGCGACATCCACTGACATGGAGCCTACACAGTCACTAGCTAGCAGCCGCATGGGTGGGGACTGCCACCTGGACGCGGCCCCCGGGTGGAAGGCCGAGGTCAACTCTCGACCGAGGTCGAGCTCATAAAGTTAGCCCTCAGCCGAGGTCAGCTCCCAGCCAGGGTTGAGCTCATGGGACGAGCCCTCCGTTTGAAGTCAGCTCCTGATCGGGGTCGTGCTCACACTACCGAGGTGAGCCCTCTTGCCGAGGTCAGCTCCCAGCAAGGGTCGTGCTCACGGGGCGAGCCCTCCGTCTGAGGTCATGTCATGTCCTGAATCCAATACTTGGATTGGCTATGCGACCGGCCGCACAATCCTAGATATCACCCTTGAGATCATGCCAGGCATAACCTTCAATTCAACATTCAAATAGTGGTAAGGAACAAATTTCACTAATTATTTATTGATTCCAAGAATTTTCATAAAATTCAACTAAAATTTAATATAAACTCAAAGATCAATACCTAAACCCTAGCTCCTCACTGACCGGTCCCAAAGCCCAATTGATCTTTCGGATCTGCAACAAAAATACAAGAAAATAGGGATGAGCTATACAGGCTCAATAAGTTATCAACACCTTCAATATACATACACAAATATGCCATTAATAAATAGCAAGCACAAACATATCATATAATAAGATGTCCATCAATATAATAATATATATCCAGCAACATGATGCAAATATGTATACTTAATCTCAACCGACATCGACACGACTATGGATGGCCAACCATTTACTTTATTCTCCTAGTCTCTTTGACTATGGCTACAATCGGTCCATGGCTCGTCCCACAAGAGACTAGATCCTAACTCACATATCGAAACCGGTCATGCGCTAGTGATTGCCCCATTGGAGGTCCACAAGAAAAACTAGCTCTGAGTATCACACGAGAAACATGCATCCTCTGCATGTGCTTGCTACACATGGCTAAAATAGGGCAACTAGCTCCTGACTCATATACCGCTCATCGGTCATGTACCAGCGATCGTCCTGCTGGAGGTCCACAAGGAGACTAGGTCCTCGTATGATCATAGTCGGACTAGAGGGCAACAACACACCACCAACACAATGCATGCAACCCAATACAATCCAATGCAATCCAATGCAAATTAAAATATATTACACGCATTTAATATTTCATAAATACATAACATATTTGGCATATAATATCAGAGGTCAAGATAACTTACCGAAAAGGATCCATCAACAAGTACAATTCAAACCTAGATATGATCTTCCAATAACAACGACGATCCTGATCAACAATTTAAACATATAATTAATTTCTATTTAATAAAACTAAAATGAAAACTAAACTATCATGGATACTCTTGTCAATCCAATTCTAACCCTTTCTCCCTTTCTTTTCTCTCTCCTCCTCTCTCCTCTCTTTCTCTTTCCTCACCCCCGATGGCCGGGGACCCGCGAGTGAGCCACCGACGGTAGCTCTAGCCACCGAGAACCATCCCGGCAATGGACTCTCAGGTAGGTTTCTATCTCTTTCTCTCTCTTCATATATATATATATTCCTTTTTTTTCTTTTTTTTTTTCATTTTTTTTTCATTTTTCCTTTTCCTTTTTTTTTTCCACGGAACGGAGGCTTTCTTCTCCTGAACTCTCCTCCCCTGCTCCATTGATTCGATCGAACCACCCTCCCCACAGTAGCTGGCGGCGGCCATGGGGACGGTCACCGAGAAGAGGCTCGCCGGACCGGAGGTGGATAGCGACGGCGCGGCCACCGGCATGGTATGGTCCAAACAATCCAAACCTGAACATAAATCGGATTCATTCCTTCTTAAAAATTAAATAAGATAAACGGACTCACCGACATTTGAAGAGCTCTTCGCTGCTCGCCGGAGAAGAGGAAGACGGCATGGAAAGAGGTCGATGTGACTCAATCTGGTAGCGATGAGGGAGGATTTAAAGGAAATCCCCGATGGGTTTCCTCACCGTTTGGGAAGCGAAGACCATGCTGATCGGAGTTCTAACCTACTCCAAACTCATCGCCGACACCGCCCCTCTCCTCCACGACTCTCCCTCCCGAGTCCTCCAGCGAAATCTTCGGCCGATCAACGCGAACACCCCTTCCCTGTTTCGGCTTCTCCGATTTTTTTTTTCTTGGTTCCGGGTGAAGTCGGCAAGGGCTGCCGATTTCAGCCCACAACACCCAAAACACGGGCGGGCCTCATATTTTCCCTTCCTAACAAAAATTTCGTCCTCGAAATTTAAAAACAAATTTAGGTCATCCGAAACTCAAATATACATGATCCAAAACTCATATATACCATTTGGCCCAAATTCAATAATTCCAATAAGAGCTCCTATTCACACGTTATAGTACACTTTAATCCTAATATCTTTAGTCCACCACACTTTCGCTGCGTACTTTGATATAAATTTTCAAATCCTTTAATTTTATTAGATAAATTTCTAACAAGGATACTCCTCTTAGACTAAACCCATACAAGTATTTCAATAAACCTTTTTTTTGCTAAATGAAACATCAGTAGCAATATAATCTAAATTTTCTCATAATCTTAAACTTAACTTGGAATTTAAATTATTGTAATAATCTTCAACATATATATATAGGATCAAATAATTCAATCCAAGACTACTAACATAAGTCATCAAAAAATTTTACCAAGATATGCATGTCATGTCTGCAAAATACCCTTTAATCTGCTAATAGCAAATTACAAATCTAAGCATTATCCAAAACATATTTCCATTGCATAATTTTGATAATAATCCACAGACAGATTTATTGAAAGATTCTCCTTTTAATATCATTAAATTTCTACATCATAAACATATTGCAACAGTCCCCAAATTTATAATCCAGAATTTAACAAAACTTGCAAGCTATCATAATCTTCATTCATATCAAATTTAGGATCCCAACATTATTTAATTAAGAACTGAATACACATATTCAATATAACATAACACACTATACTTCCAGGTCAACATTTCTGAAGCTCGGTCTAATCCATTTATCAGAGATAAATATACATCTTATCTAGCCCTTCAATATCCATAATATGTTTACTTATCATGATCAAATAGTATTAACTATTCAGTCTCATCCAAGATCAATCTCTACAAAAATCATATTCCAGATCTTATGCACAGTACCTAGGGATTAGAAATCCAACTTTGAATCCATTCCAATTGATTATAACTTTAAGTTCAAATATCATAATCCATAATGATCACAATCTAAATTTTAATATCACTCAATCATATCCTAACTACTTATGTTGGTCTCAAGTGATCATAACACAAATTTCGATATCAATCAATGATACTAATTCTTAATCACCTATATCATAGTATGTAAATATATTAGATTTCCAAATTAAATCAAATCCATAATATAACTCAAAATATACCTCCATATATTCATTGTCTAGTCTCGATGACAATCTTCCAAAAAAAAATAAGCTAGGGGAGTTTAAATCCAACATTTTATTCATGCCAGCCTCCTATACTAGCAAAATTCTTTAAACTATAACATACACTTATCAAAGGAAATTAAATAAATTCTCAGTATTGATAATTACTCTGGAATATTCAATCAAAATCCTAATTTTACCTCTCTCACTAACTAGGTCATCTTGATCTTAAACCTTTGCTCTGATACCATTCTGTCACATCCAGAATCCAATATTTGGATCGGCTACGCGACCGGTCGTACAACCTTAGGTACCATCCTAGAGATCATGCCGGTCTAACCTTCAATTCAACATTCAAATAGTGGTAAGGAACAAATTTCACTAATTATTTATTGATTCAAAGAATTTTTATAAAACTCAACTAAAATTTAATATAAACTCAAAGATCAACACCTAAACCCTAGCTCTTCACTGACCGGTCCCAAAGCCTAATTGATCTTCCGGATATGCAACAAAAATACAAGAAAACATGGGTGAGCCATACAGGCTCAGTAAGTTATCAACACCTCCAGTATACATATACAAATATGCCATTAATAAATAGTAAGCACAAATACATCATACAACAAGATGTCCATCAATATAATAATATATATTCAACAACATGATATAAATATGTATACTTAATCTCAACCGACACCGACACGACCATGGATGGCCAACCATTTACTTTACTCTCATAGTCCCTTTGATTATAGCCACAATCGACCCGTGGCTCATCTCACAAGAGACTAGATCCCAACTCACATACCGAAACCGGTCATGCACCACTGATCGCCCCACTGGAGGCCCACAAGGAAAACTAGCTCTGAGTATCATACGAGAAACATGCATCCTCTGCATGTGCCTGCCACGCATGGCTAAAATAAGTCAATTAGCTTCTGACTCACATACCGCTTATCGGTCATGTGCCAGCGATCCCCCCGCTGGAGGCCCACAAGGAGACTAGGTCCTCGTATGATCATAGTCGGACTAGAGAGTGACAACACAACACCAACACAATGCATGCAACTCAATGCAATCCAATGCAATCCAATGCAAATTAAAATATATTACACGTATTTAATATTTCATAAATCCATAATATATTTGGTATATAATATTAGAGGTCAAGATAACTTATCGAAAAGGATCCACCAAGTATAATTCAAACCTAGATCTGATCTTCCAAGGACAACGACGATCCTGATCAACAATTTAAACATATAATTAATCTCTATTTAATAAAACTAAAATGGGAACTAAACTATCATGGGTACTCTCGTCAATTCAATTCTAACCCTTTCTCCCTTTCTTTTCTCTCCTCTCTCCTTTTTCTCTCCTTCCTCACCCTCGATGGCGGGGTATCTCGTGAGTGAGCCACCGATGGTAGCTCAAGCCACCGGGAACCATCCCGACGACGGACTCTCATGTAGGTTTTTCTATCTCTTTCTCTCTCTTCATATATATATATATATATATATATATATATATATATATATTCCTTTTTTTCCTTTTTTTTCCATTTTTCCTTTTCCTTTTTTTTCCCACGGAATGGAGGCTTTCTTCTTCCGAACTCTCCTCCCCTGCTCCACTGATTCGACCGAACCACCCTCCCCACAGCAGTTGGTGGCGGCCATGGGGACGGTCACCGAGAAGAGGCTCGCCGGACCGGAGGTGGACGGCGGTGGCGCGACCACCGGCGTGGTACGGTCCAAACAATCCAAACCTGAACATAAATCGGATTCGTTCCTTCCTAAAATTAAATAAGATAAATGGAATCACCGGCATTTGAAGAGCTCTTCGCTGCTCGCCGGAGAAGAGGAAGACGGCGTGGAAAGAGGTTGATATGGCTCAATCTCGTAGCGATGAGGGAGGATTTAAAAGAAATCCCTGACGGGTTTCCTCACTATTTGGGAAGCGAAGACCACGCCGATCAGAGTTCTAACCCACTCCAAACTCATCGCCGACACCGCCCCTTTCCTCCACGACTCTCCCTCCCGAGTCCTCCAGCGAAATCCTCGGTCGATCAACGCGAACACCCCTCTCTTGTTTCGGCTTCTCCGTTTTTTTTTTTTTGGGTTCCGGGTGAAGTCGGCAAGGGCTACCGACTTTAGCCCACAACGCCCAAAACACGGACGGGCCTCACAGGTCAGTTCTCGACTGGGGTCGTGCTCATGTTGCCGAAGGCGGACCTCCCGAAGGGAGGTCCTTCCCTGCCATACGAAGGCTATAATTCCTGCCAGCGATGAAGGAGGGAAAGATCAACATGGATTTAAACCACGGCACGGAGGTCCTTATCCACCTGCAACCTCCAGAAGGTGGCGCATGTCCTGCCACCAATGCCAGCTCTGCAACACGCCGCCCGTATTCTTTGCACGAGGGAAGCCCCGTCAGACCCAGGGTCCTATAACATGCTGTCACATCAACTACTATACGACCGGAGGACGCCGGCCCACGTGATGCGAGAACCAGAGTTCTCCAGAAGGAGAATCCTGTCAAAGCTATAGGCCCTGCAATGCTTGTGCGGTCCCTCCGAGAATGGAAACTTCCTGCCATGGCACGGGGCTTAGTGGCATAGCGCCTGCCCCTCAAAAAGCAAAAAACGACACCCCTAAGGAGAGAGAGGGAAAAAAGAGAAGAGGACCAGTTGGAAGAGAGGAGGAATCCGAGAGAGAAAAATGGCTCCGGGAGGCTGAGGAATCGCCTTCTCCTCTGGAAGGACCAATCCGAGAGGGGAAGGAAGAGGGAGAAGCCGCGAGCAGCGGCAACCCCTCTAGGGAAGACACCGTGAGAGGGCACACCAAGAAGGACACCGGGACGAAGCCCCATATCTGGTCGGGGCTATCGCACGAGGCATAAGGTAAGAAAGGTAAGCGGCAGATGCAGGAGTGGGGAGAGGTAAGCAAGTAAGCCATCGAAAGCTCAGAGGCCAAGGGACCGACCAGAGAACCTCCCCGTTTCCTGCTCTCCATTCCTTCTTTCTACTGCTTGGACATTACTATCTTGTTCTTTATATTATTTGAGCATCTTTATCTTGTCACCCCCTGAGGTGAGGGAGTCTTCCAAGCTCTCCATCTCAAAGATTCTATTCTCCTTAATCATCCCACTGACTTGATTGTCGGAGTGTCCTCGCTGAAATTCTCAATCTGGATCTCCTCTATTTTGTAGGCTGATCGGATAGAAGAGCCGACCCCTGAAGAGAAGGGAGCGCTCCCGGTGGGAGAAGGCACTCGACGCAGCAGCGACACGCCTGAGCTGCAAGCCACAACGATTCAGGCAGCAACAGATATTATAATCTTGTTTTGGCATATATTTATATTTTTTTTATCATCAATGATATGTGATGACATCCTGCGAGTTATAATTCAGGCCACAAGTGATACATGGCATGCGATAATATCCGTGGCATATTTTTTCACGGGGATTCCATAAAGTTTCTTAAATAGAATGCCATAATTTTTGAAATAAGGCGTGATTATCATGTTTAGGCATATATTACATTTTTCTTTTCTCTGTGGCATGTTATTATATTCTAGGGGTCATAAATAAGGCCACGGACTATGTGAAGTTCTTATAGGAGGTGTTAATGCCTTCAGTTTTATATTTCGTACCAAGGTGTCATAATTTTTGAAGTATGATGTCATAGATTTTGTGAACGGGTCTTATTTCCTAACCGTATCATCACTTTCTGGAAGTCATAGTCAAGCCAATGCACAGTTGAAATATCCTGGTACAGAGGATTAAACCCTTCATTTCCAGTTATGTATCTAGGTGGTCTTATTTTTAGGCATTTTTATGTTTGTCTCCTAACCATATTATTGTAGACTAGGTGTCATATACAGGAAATGGATAGTGAAAAAGTCCTGGTATGAAGGATAAAAATATCTGGTTTATGGTTTTATGATTGGATGTCATAATTTTTTTAATTAGGATGTCACAATTTGTGAACTAGAGTGTCATAAGTTAAAATATCTTTTTTAAAAAAATATTTAGTTTCTCAATCGTATTATCATACAAAAATTACGATACGTAGTCAATGAATTATTTAAATTCAGATATTTTATTTTATATTTACAAAAATTTGTTATATATCATGAAATCCTAATATAAATGTTATATGTTATTGACCATAGATATGCTTTAATGAGTCATCGGATGATGAAGCTTGTAGAGGTAGTCTATATGTTCGAAGATGCATTTAATTTAGTAATAGAATAACATCATTATTCAAAAGGGCTGTAGATGCTAACTGTGGAGCTAAGTACACAAATTCTAATCCAAGATACCGACCAAATTACTATGAAAGGTCGTCCAAGAGAAAATATAATTACGAGTGGAGTCGAGAAAAAGTCAAAGAGATCAAGAAAAAATATGGATAAAGCTTCCGTTGATACTTCTATGCAAAATGAAAGAAGAGATAGTACAAGTAAGAGGCAGACTTTTCATAATGTAGTGGAAATATCCGAACAAATAATTGAAACCACTATACCATCTTTCGATTCTTTTTTAGATGAGTTTGATGCTTATATATGCAGTCAACTAAGGAGAGGATATAAAATGCCGAACTTTTCAATAGTTTTGTGTAAATTTACATTATTTGAAAAAAATTATAACAGCATGTATTTGATATGTGATTGAATATGTTGATTTAAAATATGAATTTTAGAACTACTTTAAGTCCGCAAAGACTAAAACAGGGATAATAGATTTATGACATCCCTTGATATAATGAATAATATCTAATTATAAAATTAATATATCCCAGCATGAAACAAGAAACTGAAAGAAATAACTGTTCTTAATAGGACTCTCATCATTTATGGTTTGAATAATAACTTCCAGAGTGTCAAAAAATGTTACGGATATTAGAAGATTACTCATATAGATCGAAACAAGATTACGACATCCCAGTTTAAAAATTATGATATTCTAGTTCAAAAATTATGACATTCATGCAGAAAATGTAAAATCAAAGTTTCTAATCCCTTCTACCTGTAATACATGAGTATCAAAAAATATCATGGATGCTAAAAGATTACTCATATAGGTTAAAACAGTATTACGACATCCCAATTTAAAAATTACAACATCCTAGTTAAAAAATTATGACAGTCATGTATAAAATATAAAATCAAAATTTTTAATCCCTTCTACCTGTAATACCTGTCACCATGGCTTAGTTTATGGCTCCTAGTGTTAAAAAATGCCACAATACTAGAAGATTACTCATATAGATTGAAACAGTATTACGATATCCTAGTTTAAAAGTTATGACATCCTAGTTAAAAAATTACGACATCTATGCATAAAATGTAAAATCAAAGTTTCTAACCCCTTCTACCTGTAATACATGTCATCCGTGACTTGGTTTATGATTTCTAGAGTGTCAAAAACTATCATGAATGCTAGAAGATTATTCATATAGGCCGAAACAGTATTACAATATTCTAGTTTAAAAATTACGATATCCTAGTTAAAAAACTATGACATTCATGCAGAAAATGAAAAATCAAAGTTTACAATCCCTTATACTTGTAATACATATCATCCGTGGCTTGGTTTATGACTTTCAGAGTGTCAAAAAATGTCATGCATGCTAGAAGATTACTCATATAGGCCGAAACAGTATTACGATATCATAGTTTAAAAATTACGACATCCAAGTTAAAAAACTACGATATCCATGTAGAAAATGTAAAATTAAAATGTCTAATCCCTTCTACTTATAATACATGTCATCCATGGCTTGGTTTATAACATCCAAAGTGTCAAAAAATATCACGGATGCTAAAATATTATTCATATAGGCTGAAACAGTATCACGACATTCCAATTTAAAAATTATGATATCTTGGTTAAAAAACTACAATATCCATGCATAAAATATAAAATTAAAATTTCTAACCCCTTCTACCTATAATACCTGCCATCCATGGCTTAGTTTATGACTCTTAGAGTGTAAAAAAAATCACAATGCTAAAAAATTATTGATATTGGTCAAAACAGTATTACGACATCACAGTTTAAAAATTACGACATCCTAGTTAAAAAATTATATCCATGCAAAAAATGTAAAAACAAAATTTCTAATCCCTTCTATCTGTAATACACGTCATCCCTGACTTGGTTTATAATTTCTAGAGTATCAAAAAATGTCATGAATACTAAAAGATTATTCATATAGGCCGAAACGGTATTATGACATCCTAGTTTAAAAATTACATCCTAGTTAAAAAATTACGGCATTCATGTACAAAATATAAAATCAAAGTTTCTAACTCCTTCTACATATAATATCTATCATTCGTGGCTTGGTTTATAACTCCTAGAGTATCAAAAAATATCACGAATGCTAAAGGATTACTAATATAGGCCGAAACAGTATTACATCCCAGTTTAAAAATTACAATATCCTAGTTAAAAAAATACGATATCCATGCAAAAAATATAAAATCAAAATTTCTAACTATTTCTGCCTGTAATATATGTCATCTGTGGTTTGATTTATGACTTCCAGAGTATCAAAAAATATCACGGATGCTAAAAGATTACTCATATAGGTCGAAATATTGTTACGACATCATAGTTTAAAAATTATGACATCCTTGTTAAAAAACTACGATATCTATATAGAAAATGTAAAATCAAAGTTTCTAACCCTTTTTACCTGTAATACATATTATTCGTAGCTTGGTTTATGACTTCTAAAATGTTAAAGAATATCACGAATGTTAAAAGATTACTCATATCGGTTGAAATAGTATTACGACATCCTAGTTTAAAAATTACGATATCCTTGTTAAAATACTACGATATCCATGCAGAAAATGTAAAATCAAAGTTTCTAACCCCTTCTTCCTGTTATATATGTTATCCGTGGCTTGGTTTATGACTCCCAGAATGTCAAAAAATATCACGGATGCTAGAAGATTATTCATATAGGTCGAAACAGTATTACGACATTCCAGTTTAAAAATTATGACATCCTATTTAGAAAATTATGATATTCATGTAGAAAATATTAAAGTAAAGTATTAACCCCTTCTACTTAGACTACTTATCATTTATGGCCTGAATTATGACTTCTAAAATGTCATAACATGCCGTGGATGCTAAAAGATTATTAATATAGGCTGAAACAGGATTATGATATTTGAGTTAAAAAATTATGACATTCTAATTAAAAAATTATGATATTCTAGTAAAAAATATGAAAGCGAAGATATTAATCCCTTCTACTTGGATTATCTATCACTTGTGGTTAGAATTATAACTCTCAAAATATAATGATACACCACTAAGAAAAACAATGCTAAATAAATGCTGAAATATAATTGCAACACTCTAGTTCTCAACTTATGACATCTTAATTAGAAAACTATGACACCCTGACATGAAACATGATATCCATGCATAATATCATGACATCCTTTTAAAAATCTGACATTCTAGTACATAACATAATATCTTATATCTAATAAACTACATGTAATGAGCAATATATATTTATAACATTCTGTTTTGAAATAATTAATTTTTTTCATTTATGTTTAAGGGATAACATCAATTGAATTACAAATCTCTAATACCATATTACAAAAGTCCAAGAACTGAAAAGAAAAAATATTACAAATATTTAGCTTTTACATCCTAATTTTTAAAAAATACTATCTATCTTTTAATTGAGGCTCTCTTTCAATATTCTTATTGTTAACTGCCATTGATATAGACTGATATCATCTTGTATAAAATTTCAATGATCTGGTTTATCCCTGCGAGCAAGAAATTTCATGTATTTTAAATAATTATGAAACTTTCATACTAGGTTGTGAAATAATTACAAAATCATCTGAATCATAGAAAAAAGAAATATAAGATTATGAAAAAATAAATTCTATTTAACTATTATAAAAAATGTAAGTCTTCTCAGTTTAAATTTGTATAGGGTGTCATGATATTTGAACTAGAATATTATAATTTTTGAATTAGGATTTCATAATGCTGTTTCGGACTGACTTACTCATAATTTTTTCACCATGGCATGTTATGACATTGTGGGTGCCATAATTCATCTCACGAATGAAAGAAATTCTTGGTATGAAGGGTTGATGCATTCAATTTTTTAAATTTATTTAAAATATCATAATATTTGAACTAGGATGTCATAATTTCTAAACTAGGATGTTATAATACTATTTCGGGCTAAATTACTCATTAAATTTTTACCGTGATATGTTTTGATATTGTAGGTTAAATAATTCATCCCACGGATGAAAGTAAGTCTTGGTATGAAGTTTAATGTATTTAGTTTCTTAAATTTATATAGGGTATCATAATATTTGAATTAGGATATCATAATTTCTTAACTAGGATGTTATAATGCTGTTTCGAATTGAATTACTTATGATTTTTTTATCATGGCATGTTATGACATTGTAGGTGTCATGATTCACCCCATGGATGAAAGAAATTTTTTTTAAATGACTTTACGAAATATACATCACATTTGTCAATTTTTTTAATTAATTTAGCATTTGATGCAGCCATTTCAAGAATCTCATTCTGAAAAATTATCATACTCTAGTATGAAATATAAAACTAAAAGCATTAATCTCTCATACAAGAATTTTACATAGTTTGTGGACTGATTTATGACCCTCTGAATGTCATAATATGTCATGGAGAAAAAAGAATGTAATTCAGACTGAAACAGAATTATGACATCCTAGCTCAAAAATTATGACATTCCTATAGAAAACATGAAACTAAAGGTATTAATCCCTTTTACTAGGAATACATATCACTTATGACCTGAATTATAACTCCCATAATGTTATAACACGCCATTGATGAAAAACGATGATACATATATACCGAAATAAGACTATGACATCTTAGTTCAAAAATTATGATATTCTAGTTCAAAAATTATAACATCCTAGTACCAAACATAAAATTGAAGGCATTAACACTTCCTACAAGAACTTCACATAGTCAGTGGCCTCATTTACGATCCTCGGAATATAATAACATGTCACGGAGAAAAGAAAAATATAATTCAGGCTTAAACATGATAATGACACCCTATTTAAAAAATTATGACATCTTATTTAAAAAGTTTTATGAAATCCTTGTAAAAAAATATGTCATGCATATCATTACATGCCACGTATCACTTGTGGCCTAAATTATAACTCACAGGATGTCATCACATATCATGGATGGTAAAAGAATACTATATATATCAAAATAGGATTATAACATCCTAGTTACAAAAATTATGACATCCATGTAGAAAACGGAAAATTAAAGATATTAACCTTTCCTACCAAGAATACTGTTGCCCAGGTGGCTTTCTCAAGAGGGGGTGAATTGGGAATTTAAAAAGTTTAAGCAATTATATGCTTTTTGAAAATTCCTTGAAGTGTTGAGTGCTGTGATTGAGATAATTAAAAGTATGAGCAAGATATAAAAAGAATGCACAACACAAATACAGGAAATTTTATAGTGGTTTGGAGTAACCCAGCTCCTACATCCACTACCTAAGATTACCACTTGGGATTTTCACTATATCCCCCACTGGAATACACTCGGATTATTTTAACAGACTCACAATCCAAACCTCTATACTTTGGTTTTTAAATCGGGATCATCAAAGAAACCCAACATTTGGTTTTAACAGGATCACCAAGAACCCAAAACTTGGTTTTAACACAGGCTAACCAAGAACCTATTTGGTTTTTAAACCGGGCTCACCAATAACCCAACAATTCAAAAAGAATTGTAAAGAGAAAGCAACAGAATGTCAAACAAATTTTGTCGAATGGTTGCCGATGCAGCTCAAGAGAAGCCCAATTGATTGCACTTCAATGTACTTGATTGGCTTCTTCAATTTCTTCAATAAATGCTTCAAGCTTCATTTAAGAGTTGGTGAAGACTTAAAGACTATTTTGAATGATCTTCAGTGCTCTCTTGCTCACAAGCTCAAGTAAACAATAAATATTTATTCCTTCTTTTAAAGAAGTTCAAATCCCTTAAATATATAGTATTGTACTCTTCTCATATGATTTTAGTCGTTGTAGAACGCTGGGATGTGACATTTGATCGTTGGAGCACTTTTTGGATTCAAATTCCAAGTTCTGGAACTAGCCATTATAGGCCTGAAATCGATCTTCGAGTCGGCTCGGATCTATTCGAGTCGGCTCGGATCCACAGAGTAGTTCTGGTCCAGTCGGCTCTCTTTAATTGAGTCGGCTAGGTTTCTCAGTAGCTTGATTCCTTACTCTGGAGGAGTCGGCTCGTCTTACTTCGAGTCGACTCGGATACTTAGGCATTCAGAAATCCAGTTTGAAAGAGTCGGCTCTCTCTTTAGAGTCGGCTCGGTTGGCTGTAGTTCTCAGAACTTTTTTTCTGGACTCTGGAGGAGTTGACTCGAATCTCTGAAGAGTTGGCTCGGATGTCTGATAGTATAATGTAGTCGGGTCGGATTCCCTTCGGGTCGGCTCAGTTGTCTGATTCAGAAAATCATGAATTGGATGAGTCGGCTCGGGTCTCTTAGTTCAAAAATTATAATATTCTAGTTCAAAAATTATAACATCCTAGTACCAAACATAAAATTGAAGGCATTAACACTTCCTACAAGAACTTCACATAGTCCGTGGCCTCATTTACGATCCTCGGAATATAATAACATGCCACGAAGAAAAGAAAAATATAATTCAGGCTTAAACATGATAATGACACCCTATTTAAAAAATTATGACATCCTATTTAAAAAGTTTTATGAAATCCTTGTAAAAAAATATGTCATGCATATCATTACATGCTACATATCACTTGTTGCCTGAATTATAACTCACAGGATGTCATCACATATCATGGATGGTAAAAGAATACTATATATGTCAAAATAGGATTATAACATCCTAGTTACAAAAATTATGACATCCATGTAGAAAACGGAAAATTAAAGATATTAACCTTTCCTACCAAGAATACTGTTGCCCAGGTGGCTTTCTCAAGAGGGGGTGAATTGGGAATTTAAAAAGTTTAAGCAATTATGTGCTTTTTGAAAATTCCTTGAAGTGTTGAGTGCTGTGATTGAGATAATTAAAAGCATGAGCAAGATATAAAAAGAATGCACAACACAAATACAGGAAATTTTATAGTGGTTTGGAGTAACCCAGCTCCTACATCCACTATCTAAGATTATCACTTGGGATTTTCACTATATCTCCCACTGGAATACACTCGGATTATTTTAACAGACTCACAATCCAAACCTCTACACTTTGATTTTTAAATCGGGCTCATCAAAGAAACCCAACATTTGGTTTTAACAGGATCACCAAGAACCCAAAACTTGGTTTTAACACAGGCTAACCAAGAACCTATTTGGTTTTTAAACCGGGCTCACTAATAACCCAACAATTCAAAAAGAATTGTAAAGAGAAAGCAACAGAATGACAAACAAATTTTGTCGAATGGTTGCCGATGCAGCTCAAGAAAAGCCCAATTGATTGCACTTCAATGTACTTGATTGGCTTCTTCAATTTCTTCAATAAATGCTTCAAGCTTCATATAAGAGTTGGTGAAGACTTAAAGACTATTTTGAATGATCTTCAGTGCTCTCTTGCTCACAAGCTCAAGTAAACAATAAATATCCATTCCTTCTTTTAAAGTAGTTCAAATCCCTTAAATATATAGTATTGTACTCTTCTCAGATGATTTTAGTCGTTGTAGAACGCTGGGATGTGACATTTGATCGTTGAAGCACTTTTTGGATTCAAATTCCAAGTTCTGGAACTAGCCATTATAGGCCTGAAATCGATCTTTGAGTCGGCTCGGATCTATTCGAGTCGGCTCGGATCTATTCGAGTCGGCTCGGATCCAGAGTAGTTCTGGTCCAGTCCGCTCTCTTTAATTGAGTCGGCTAGGTTTCTCAGTAGCTTGATTCCTTACTTTGGAGGAGTCGGCTCGTCTTACTTCGAGTCGGCTCGGATACTTAGGCATTCAGAAATCCAGTTTGAAAGAGTCGGCTCTCTCTTTAGAGTCGGCTCGGTTGGCTGTAGTTCTCAGAACTCTTTTTCTGGACTCTAGAGGAGTTGGCTCGAATCTCTGAAGAGTTGGCTCGGATGTCTGATAGTATAATGTAGTCGGGTCGGATTCCCTTCGGGTCGGCTCGGTTGTCTGATTCAAAAAATCATGAACTGGACGAGTCGGCTCGGGTCCCTTAGAGTCGACTCAGATGCTTGTGTGCTAGAAATCTTCATACGTGCCATGTGCCAGAGTTGGCTATCTTCTCTTCGAGTTGGCTCGGATAAATTCTTCAGTGAATTATCAGTTTTTCTTCAGAAATCATCCACCAAGTCTTCAAAATCTTAAGATGCCTTCAAACTCTTCTAATCAATCTTTTCTAGGAAACTTTAAGCTTGAAACACGTCTAGAAGTAACCCATTTTCATGATTTTTACTTAACTTTTTCTTTGGATTCTTCTTTACATGAATCACTTACAACACAACTCATTTCAAAACTAGGAAAGTAGGAATTGAAATTAAACAATAAAATCATCCTACAAAAACTTGTAAAATATTTGAAGAGTTGTTAGTAAAACAAATGCATGCTCAAATATTTTGTTATCATCAAAATCACTTATGGGATCAACAAATACCTATTACTTGTGGCCTGAATTATAACCTCAGGATGCCATCATATATCACAGATGGTAAAAAAATATAAATATATGCCAAAACATGATTATGATATCCCAGTTCAAAAACTGACATTCTAGTTGAAAAGTTATGATACCTCCATAGAAAATATGAATTCAAAGACATTAACCCCTCAAACTAGGATTACTTATCACTTGTGCCTTAAATTATGACTCCCAGGATATCATAACATGACACGGATGGTAAAAGATGATAAATATATGACAAAATAGGATTATAATATTATAGTTTAAAAATTATGACATCCTAGTTTAAAAGTTATGATACATCTATAAAAAATATGAAACCAAAGGCACTAACCCTTCCTACTACGACTACTTATTACTTGTTACTTGAATTATAACTTTTAGAATGTCATAACATACCATGACTCATAAAAGATAATAAATATATGTCAAAACAGGATTATGATATTCTAGCTCAAAAACTATGACATTCTAGCTAAAAAATTATGACACTCCTATAGAAAACATGAAACTAAAGGCATTAACTCCTCCTATCAAGACTACCTATCACTTGTGGCATGAATTATGACTCTCAGAATATCATAACATGCCACGGATAATAAAAGATGATAAATATATATTGAAATAAGATTATGACATTTTAGTTTAAAAATTATGACACCGTAGCTAAAAAATTATGATATCCTTGTAAAAAATATGAAACCAAAGGTTTAACCCCTCCTATAATGACTACATATCACTTATGACCTGAATTATAACTTTCGGGATATCATAACATGGCACGGATAGTAAAAGATGATAAATATATGCTAAAATAGGATTATGACATTCTAGTTCAAAAATTATGATATCCTAGTTCAAAAATTATGATATCACTATAGAAAATATAAAATTAAAGGCATTAACCTCTCATACTAGGAATACATATTACTTGTTGCTTGAATTATAACTTTCAGAATGTTATAACATGCCATGGATGAAAAATGATGATACATATATTATGTTGAAACAAGATTATAACATTGTAGTTCAAAAATTATGACATTTTAGTTCAAAAATCATGACATTTTAGTTCAAAAATCATGACATTTTAGTTCAAAAATCATGACATCTTGGTACAAAATATGAAATTAAAAGTATTAACACTTCATACAAGAACTTTACATAGTTTGTGACCTCATTTATGACTCCCAGAATATAATATGTTACGAAAAAAAGAAAAATGTAATTCATGCCTAAACATGATAATGACACCTTATTTCAAAAATTATGACATCCTATTTAAGAAACTTTATAAAATCTATGTAAAAAAACATGCCACGGATGTCATCACATGCCACGTATCACTTGTGGCCTGAATTATGACTTCCAGGATATCATAATATAGCACGGATAGTAAAAGATGATAAATATATGCCAAAATAGGATTATGACATCCTAGTTCATAAATTACGACATCCTAATTAAAAAATTATGACATCCATGTAGAAAATATGAAACTAAAGGTATTAATCCTTTCTACTAGGAATATCTATTACTTGTAGCCTGAATTATAACTTCCGGGATGTCATCACATGTCACGGATGATAAAAGAATATAAATATATGCCAAAATAGGATTATAATAATCTAGTTAAAAAAATTATGACATTCTAGCTGAAAAGTTATGACATCCCTGTAGAAAACATAAAATCAAAGACATTAACCTTTCTTACCAAAATTATATATCATTTGTGGCCTGAATTATGATTCCTAGGATGTCATAACATGCTACGGATGGTAAAAAACATGAAACCAAAAGCATTACTTATCATATTTTACTACCTGTGGCATATTATGACATTCTGGGAGTCATAATTTAGACCACAAATGATAGATAATCCTGGTAGGAGAGATTAATGCCTTTGATTTCATATTTTCTATAGGAATGTCATAACTTTTCAGCTAAGATGTCATACTTTTTTAACTAGGATATCATAATTCTGTTTTGGCATATATTTATATTTCTTTATCATTCGTGTGATATGTGATGATATCCTGGAAGTTATAATTTAGATCACAAGCAATAGATATTCCTGGTAGGAGGGATTAATACCTTTAATTTTATATTTTCTATATGAATGTCATAATTTTTTAATTAGTATATCGTAATTTTTGAACTAGAATATCATAATCCTATTTTGGTATATATTTATCATATTTTACTAATCCTGTTTTGATATATATTTATCATCTTTTATTAATCCTGTTTTGATATATATTTATCATCTTTTATTAATCATGCTATATTATGACAACCTGGAAGTCATAATTCATGTCACAAGTGATCAAATAGTACTCATATTATGATAACCTGAAAATCATAATTCATATCACAAGTGATAGATAGTACTGATAGAAGGGATTAATGCCTTTAATTTTATATTTTTTACTGGAATGTCATAATGTTAAAACTACGATACCATACTTTTTAAAATATGATATCATAATTCTGTTTTGACAAATATTTATTATTTTTTTAATCTTCTCTCTATGCAGTTGGTAAGGATAAAGAAGAACGAATATACGAACTTTGTACTGAAAAGACCGAAAGAATGATGATAAAGTAAGAGAGAACAAGAAAAAGAAAAAATTTCAAGTGATTACTGACCGTGGAAAGGGATCGTGTGAGATGGCAAAACATGATATTAAACTCTCAGCATCTTCTTCTTCGTCTTTGTCCTTATTTTTTTGTTCTAGCTCAAAAAGACGAAAAATAAATTTCCTACCACAGGTTTTGGCTCTTATAGTAACCAAGAAAAAAAATTATTTAAAAAAAAAAAAAAAAAAATAGCTCATCCAAAATTTTCAATAAAAAGATTAACTCTGTCAAATTGATAACAGATACTACTCACACGGTACACAAAGACTTACTCTTAAACGAAACTGTCATCATCCATTAACTTTCTAATGTCACGTAAGCTTCTCTTGCCGGACCACGAAAGGGGAATTCTGATTCTCCTCATCTTGATGGACGAACACGGCACGACCTAATAACCTCACCTCCTTGACCATCTGACACTCCAAACAGCCATTACTAATGAAATCGATACTAAAAGTAGAAAAGCACTAGGCCAATTACTAATGAATTTATACCAGAAACAAAAGCTTGCAATGTAATATATATTGTTGTGGACATCCCAAGCTACTTGAGGATGCAGCTTGATAGGTTCATTTGCTTGTCTACAGACATGAATGAAATCCGCGGTGCTCTAACATAAATTTCTTATGTCCAATAATCAGATGATACTTATGAATGTTCGAGCAGTCATTCTACGTGCCACTTTTAACCTCTACCAGAGAAGTAAGAGAACATGCATAACATTACCATCAGAACAGGAGATAACAATCCTCTTCTCGCTAGAACTACACCGATTTCTCATACGAGTCAGAATCTCCCAAAAGCGCACGGTGAACTGTCATGAGAACCCCGCCGCTACAACCACAGACTATGCATGAATATAACAAGATGGAGATAAGAGGAGAACAGAAGATCAATCTGTTTACAACAGCCATTGTGAATACTGGATGGCACCTCAGTCTAAATTATTCTAACCAGGAAAGCTTCTCATGAAACCACTTCAGAAGCAAATTCTTACATACTCCAGCAAAACCACAATTTCAACCAGACCTGACACTGCATGACACAAAAACTGGCTAGAAAACATGCAGAGCACATACCACAAGCATGCTCAGAAGCATTTCCGGTGAACGATAGATGGACCAGATTCATCATATTCACCTTTGGAAATCCACATCTGCAAGCAAAAATTAAAAGCAATCAGTTATTATTCATCTCCAAATATCAGGCAATCGAGGCAGAATCCAGTGTAGTACAAAAAAATCTCACCTGCTGAAAGGTGCTGAGGGAGGCAAGGATGGAGCCTCCTATCCAGACACTGTATTTCCGTTCAGGTGGGGCAACCACTTTGATTTTCATGCTGCTTGGAGCAAGGGCTGTAATCTCCTTGCTCATACGATCAGCTATACCAGGGAACATGGTTGATCCCCCACTAAGCACAATATTACCATACAAGTCTTTCCTGATGTCCACATCACACTTCATGATAGAGTTGTATGTAGTTTCATGAATTCCAGCAGCTTCCATGCCAATCAGGGATGGCTGGAAGAGGACCTCCGGGCACCTGAATCTCTCAGCCCCAATTGTGATCACCTGCCCATCAGGAAGCTCGTAGCTCTTTTCCACAGCAGAGCTACTCTTGGCTGTCTCCAGCTCTTGTTCATAATCAAGAGCAACATAGGCAAGCTTCTCCTTCATGTCCCTTACAATTTCTCGTTCTGCCGTTGTAGTGAAGGAGTAACCTCTCTCTGTAAGGATCTTCATCAGGGCATCTGTGAGATCACGACCAGCAAGATCCAGACGAAGGATGGCATGAGGTAGGGCATATCCTTCATAGATTGGAACAGTGTGGCTAACACCATCACCAGAATCAAGCACGATACCTGTTGAAAAAGAGCCAGCCATGTTAGTTGAGTAGATTATGATAATGTAATGTTACCAGCAATCAAAATGATACGAACCAGTTGTGCGGCCACTAGCATAGAGCGAAAGAACAGCCTGAATCGCAACATACATTGCAGGCACATTGAAAGTCTCAAACATGATTTGGGTCATTTTCTCTCTGTTAGCCTTGGGGTTGAGAGGGGCTTCAGTGAGAAGTACAGGGTGTTCTTCAGGAGCAACACGAAGTTCATTGTAGAAAGTGTGATGCCAGATTTTCTCCATGTCGTCCCAATTGCTGACAATTCCATGCTCAATGGGGTATTTCAGAGTAAGGATACCTCTTTTAGATTGTGCCTCATCACCAACATAAGCATCCTTTTGGCCCATCCCAACCATAACACCTGTATGGCGAGGTCGGCCTACTATGCTGGGGAATACTGCCCGAGGCGCATCATCACCAGCAAATCCAGCCTATGTAATAGAGGTAAGACAGATATGAATGCCTGTTGGAGCCTACACAGGGAAATAGTAGTACAGATTCTTTTAAAGAAAAAAGTTGTCACACAAGGAGGGAATTATTAACTTACCTTCACCATTCCAGTTCCATTGTCACAGACAAGAGGCTGGATATCCTCAGCATCGGCCATTTTCTATAATCTGCGGAGGTACTACACATGAGACAATGTAACTTTAACTGGCATAGGTGACTACTCTATGCCTTTAAATTCAATAATGCAAACCAAGCATAATTTCAAATTATTACTCATCCCTTATTACCAGAAATTTCAAAAGCAAAGAAATGAGTATGCCAAAACCTTGTACTTGTAACTATTTAAAAAAATGGCAATTTAATGAAGGTTCAGAATTAAAAAAGGTAAAATAGCTAATTCACAAGGAAAAATCTATTTGACTTTGCAAAAAGTAATTCCGAGTTCTGCTTTAATAAGTTTCACATCATTAATCAAGTATAGATATGGAAGATTTATCAAGTGTTTGATATATGGTTCTGTTGTCCCAGAAAAACAGGATATACAGAAAGTATCACAAAACCAGATCAATAATTAGTGCAGCAGAGTCATGCAACAATTGCCATTACATCCACCAAGCAGACTAAATAGGATTATATTTATAGATTGCTCAAGTAAATATAGAGGCTTAAACACAGCTTAGAAAAAGATAAAAGAATTACCAGTTCATCTATGATATATCTGATAAGGAAGAAGAAGAGCCAGGAAGTGCTTAACAACATAACCTTCTTATGCAATAGAAGAGAAAGGTCTCAACTAAACCTTATCCAAAGCCACACATAAGGGTGGAGAAACGAACCAAAAAACAAACCATAATGTTCAGATGTCAGATCAGTTCATTAGTTCATCAAGATTTTTGCAAGTACATATCAAAGGATGGGTTACTTATCAACAGTTAGTGCATTGATTTGACCCTGAATAAAGAATCAAGTTGATGGCTATCTGGATGAATTGCAGAAAATATACCACCAAAAACAAATATAAGGTTCAGATATCAGATTAGTTCGTTGGTTTTGTTGACATTTTTTGCAATAAATATCAAAGGATGACTTACTTACAACAGTTGGTGCATTAATTTAAGCATGAATAAAGGATCAAGTTGATGACTATTTGGATGAATTACAGAACGTGCACTACCACCAAATCATGGAGGATAATGGTCGTTATAGGACCTTTGTAGTAGGAATCTTCTACTCGAGGTAACACACACGCTTCAAAAAACTTCTCAAAAACTCAAATCCGCATCCAGTTCCTCATAACCAACTTACATCAAGTGTTTTCAAAATCTGCTTCTCTACGCCCACATCTGCTCCCAATGCAGGCAGCAACTAAGGTTCATAGGACTTGATAGTCCATTAGATTAGGATTACTTTATAGTTATCTGGCTTATGATCGCATATAATAAGGATAAAGATACTGGACATTACTTTTTATCTCTTTAGTTTTCTTTTTGGGGGCTAAGCCCCAACTTTATTGATGCTACAGCTGAAAGTATCAGCAAATACAAGGTTAGACAACTAAAAGAAAAAACTGCAGTCCACCAACAACAACATTTCAAGAGTAACCATTGGAAGCCAGCAAGTCTGCTGGCTGGCTTTCTTCATGAAAAACATGTCTAGTCCAAAAGAATGAAAAAAGATATAGGTGGTTATTCAAAGGGATAATTTGTCAGGTTATATTTATTAAAAATCGTTCTACCCGGTAAAAGTCATAGCATGGTAGGAATCATAAATAAATAAGTTCTTATTTATCCAAGGTCGTGACAAATTGAGATCTGAGATTACTTCTTTTTTTTTTGGGGTAAATATCTGAGATTACTTCTTCAAGGACAAAAAAACATCATAATTCAAAAAAAAAAAAAAATCTGGAACAATTTTGAAAACTGTCATATATCATCACGACTAGAGAGATAGATAAAAAATATCAAAAAACACCTCAACGAATAGGAGAAATACCAAAAGCCTAAAGATAGCTATACCTAGTAAGAAATATCATTAATTATTCATAAGAATCACCATAAATCCATAAGAGCAGGATCTTAAATAGAACTAGGATCGTGAACTCAGACAGTAAAATATCAAGAAATGAGCTGCTGATGAAAATCTTGAGGATGGTGTAAAGAAAGAATGGTGTAATTTTTGTTTTAGTAAGAGAACTTAGGCCCTTGGAAATTTTGAACCTCCATCCACCCACCCACCCCCCAACACCCCCAGGCCGAAGAACTATAATAGTAGATTTTATTTTACAAAAAAAAAAATAAAAAAAAAAAAATAAAAAAAAAATAAAAAAAAAAAATAAATAATAATAATAATAATAATAATAATAATAATAATAATAATAAAACATCATGGCAAGCAAAGGTAAGCAAACTGATCCATAACACTTCAAAGTCCCAACTCATACAATCCTCATATAAACCACACACCACTCTCAGCAAAGAAGCGATTAAGAAAGTTAGTGATACAATTATCGGCATATCATCAAACATCTAGACAGCAACTCGAAAATCCCTCGCACATCACCTGTTATTTGCACGATCGGTACCAGTTAAGTTTCAAAATCAAGAAAACTTGCTTAGTTCCAGGACCCACCACAAAAAACCCTATTCCAGCGCTCACACCTCCCCGATCGGCCCTAAAACCTAAAGATCCTCCAGATCGAACCACAGAAAGATCACAGAAACCCATCGTTCTTTAGACTTTTACAACTAAAAGTAAGTATACTGCATCTGATTCATGTTTGCATCTAAAACCGGATAAAGAACACGAAATCGAGCAGATCAGGAGGGAAAACTAGATCTGGTAGCGGAAAATAGTCAAGATCTGGAGAAACCGAGCGCTGACCTCGTCGAAGACGGCGATTAGGATTCCTTTCTCCCTTCCTCCAAGGCGACGGAAGAGAGAAAAAGATCAATATCGGGAAAAATGGAGAACCGCGCTCTCGCCGAGACCAAGAAATGGCGAAGGTGATAAATAGGAGCGATGGCCTTTTATACTATATGAGAGCGGATGAGTGGAGACCGAAGCCAGACCGGAAAATTAGTCTTCCTTCTGTGGCCAATATCGGAAGAAAAAAAAAAGAAATGAATTGCTTGTCTGGACGGCCGGATCAGAATTACGATGTACGTGCTCCTCATAAGATAATTATACACGGACGCAGGATCTGCCGTTCATGTTTTTAGGATTGAAATAATCTGGATCCCGCATAGGGATTACCGTAGGAAGCTTTGGTGAAGAGGTTTAGCTATGTTGGGGGAGGATGTCCCGCTGTCGTTGGGTTCATCAAGTCATATTTTGACATGGACCGGGACTTGCGACAGCTGTTTAAATGGTCGTCCTCCTCACTGGCTAGTGTAGTTGGTTGCAGGGCTTTTCTTTCAATTGACAGAATTCGAATCGCGATTTGAATATATTCGATTTAAAAGTTTGAAGATAAAATAAAAATAAAAACGGTAGTCTGGAAATAAAAAAAAAAAATAATAATAATATTATAATAATTCTGTAATTTCCGTTGATCGGTGGTAGTGAAAAAATTAGGGATATATATAATAACTTCCGTTCATTCGGCTGATGCCAGTGATAGTCAGGTTAATGTATGGGGAACGATTACGAAAAAAATTAATATACGTCGTGTATCGAACATTCTTGATTTGGATTGGGAAACTATCTGGGGATGGCTATATCCGTGGTCTAACTCCTTCCTTATTTATTTGTTTCATCAAAAAAATGATCGCCCTCGTTCTTATACCTTTCCATTTTTGAATAGAAGAAAAAAAATATTGACTATTCAAATATAAGACAGAAAGCTAATTTTAGCCCGGATTGAAGATGAGCCACGTAAGGACATTATATTAGTGATAGATAAAATATTGAACCACGTAGCCACAATTAATAATAGCCTGTATGGCCTCTAATGGTACATAGGTTCAATACATCTTAGATTTATTTTAAAAAAAATTTAATGACAAAAATATTTTTTTAAAAAACAAATTATAATATTCTATAGTTATATTATAATTTTTTAAAAATAGAAATTATGTTATAATATTTTTAAGAAGTTAAAAAAGAAGATACATTTTTATCATTGAAAATTTTATAAAATTAATAAAAAAAATGGTCCTCTCTTTTTTATAAATTTTTTAAAAAATTATGATATCATAGAATCGAATTATGATTTTTTAAAAACAAGAAACACAAAATTCAAGTGAAGGATGTCATAATTTTTTCAAGAGGAAGGGAGCATTTTTGTTATTAAAATTTTGAAATGAAAAACTATGCTACATTATATTCCTACAATGTTAAAGATCGTGCATCTCCTTTATTAATTATGACTATGTGGCCTGTATATTTTTTTTCTACCAGGAACGAGACATGTAGAATTTGTTGATTATTTCACTGTTTTCATGGGACATGCCAATTAAACAGGCCCAGTAACGAGAATGTTAGCACATAGGCTGGTCCATGTGGGCAAGGCCCATTGCTATATATGTCATGTCAGGTGAAAATTTTTGTACACCGCCGGTTTGAGAAAAAAAGTACATAATCCTTATTTTTCTAGTATACATTTAATACTTATAATTTTATTTTTTTCATATATATATATATATATATATATATATATTATTAAAAAAAATCATGAATTGATATATATGTTGCTAAGTGATTTTTAAAATTATATAATTTAATAAAATTATTGATTATCTAAAATCATGTTAATAAATATATTTTTGACATCATTTTTTTTGAATTATATTATGATAAACCCGTGATGCTTTCCTGTCGTATCAAAAATAGAGTTGATTAATTATGAAAATATTAATGATAATGACATGGCAGAATACAGCATCAAGAAGCCACGCATTAGTCCATATTAACGTGTGTCAGGACAACGTGGCTGGGTGGTAAAGTCTTGGTCGGAAGAGCTTTTACTAAAAGACTTACATCAATACGAGAAGGTAGTGCCTATGATAAGAAGAGTAAATCAAACTTGTTGAGCAGTCGTAAGTCCTTAGGCCAGAGTGTGAAATACAAGTCCACCGTGCAACAAAAATGGTTCTCCCACGTGGAAGACCGTCCTTGCGTTCATGTGTCACGTGCCGTGAGCCTCACCTGTGATAAACAAATTGCAAAGCATATCTGTGAATGATTTGACGATTTTGTGAAGGACATAGGGTCCTAAACAGCTCTTTTTCCATGCTTTCCTTTCTCTTTGCACAAAAAAAAAATAACTTTCGTCTACGCTTTATTGAACATTGGACTGATCACAGCTAGGTTTAATAATATATGATTTAAAAGCTAAAAATAAGAAAGAGTTGGGTTGGAAAGGATGGTTTGGTTTGGGAGGTACGGATAGACGGGTTCCGTAAAGCGAGCAGCGTATTATCAATTTATCATCCCTTCATGGATGGTAGATTCTTGCGCACAAAGTGCACCGTGGGGTTGCTCCCACCATTTTATTTTATTTTTTTATTTTTCGTTTTGTTTTTGTAGTGTTAGTTTAGGACAAAATCTGATGATGTCACCATGTGAAGAATTATGGGTTGGAAGAGGATCCGAGCTGGGTCAAGGCCCGTCGGCCTAGCCTTGATTGGGCCACGGACTAGCCCTAGGAAAATTGGACGAGTTTGGGTTTCAACATTCAAGCCGAAAGAGTTTAAATTGGGCTGGAGTCATTCATTATAAGGCCTTGCCTTGTCTAGGCTTGGACGTCAAGCCCAAACCAACCTAAATCCTGAACTAGGCTTAAGCTAGTAGGTACTTTGCAGGTGTACCCTACAGTTGTGTCATGCCCTTGTACAAACAATCTGTCTCTTATTATGGGCAATTCTTGAGTAAATTTAGTTTATCACATATACTATACAATATTAATATTTTAAATTGAAAAATTTTGCAACCCATCGCTATTTAAAACCTCAACATAATGCTATTGAGGTGGTTTCAAAATTTTCAATTCAAAATATTGATGTGTCATCTTTATATTAGCTTTGTCTATAGCATGCGTGGTAGACAAGCCTATCTAAGAATTCCTCATTGCTTTTTATCATCTCTGACTTCTATCTCTCCTCCCACCCCTCTCTTCTTCCATTCTCACCACCACCTTTTCCGACTCTCCCGATCCACCACCGTCACCAACTTCTACCTCCACACCCTCAACCAACCTCAGACCGCTTCTCCTTGATGAAACCCGTTGACGTTGCTAATGTTAAAAACAAAAAAAATTGTAACTCCTCGCCCCCCCTCCCCGGCACGCAACGCATGTGATCCTCCGCATGCACAGGTCCGTACATTTTTTAAAATTTTTTAATTATTTAATTATTTTTTTATTTAATTTTGTAACTGCCGTAATGGCTGGTTAAGAATTTTTTGAAATTTTTTTAGATTTTTGAACCTATAATAGGCCTCTATCTTAGCATTTCAAGGATCCCAAAAAAATTTCAAGCTTTCTCTCTTTTTGTTCTCCAATTTTAAAAATTTTATAAAATTTCTTTTCTGATGTGTTTTTCTCATTTTAAAATCTTAGTTTGAAGACGAGCTGATCGGCATTCGTTCGAGGTCATGCCATCGACGGGCATTGAAGTTTTGGTTTCCATATTGTACCTTGGAGAAGTGCATGTGGTCCATCATTTTTCACACGAGAAGGGGACCGGACTTCCTAACTTTATTTATTTATTTATTATATTTATAATTAATTTGTTACATAAACTTTATTTTGCCACACACACTACAAAAATAATTTTAAATATTTTTAAAATTACATAAATATATACATAGACATATATTTTCCTGTACCAAAATATCAACGATCTAAAAGAGATTTGCAAAATTCAAGTGTGAAAACAATAAATAGGAAACATCCTCTCAAGAACATTAGCTGCGCCTTTGCAGAGTAGGGAAAAAATAAAGTATTGAATGAAAATCTTTCTTTTTCTGATGTGAAGTATTGAATGAAAGTCAGATAATAGTAAAAATGATAATGATCATCAAAAAAGATCTACAACAAATTATAGAATCAAATCTTGAACTCTCCCAAGATAACGAAATCCTCACAATTAGGTTTCAATACCACGTGACAAAATAAAGTGCAGGTGCCAACCAAAGTATCAAATCTTTAAACTTGCCATTTTTCAGGTTATTTTAAAATATACAACATATCACAGATGGCATTCTGTGATAGTAGGCCTGCTAAGAGAAAAAAAACAGGGCCCAACATCCTCACTGGACCATCTGATGTTCTGATACAGTGTGGAACCTTAGGCCATTTGTTAAGATCATGGGTCTATGGCTTTCATGGTCACCTGCATCAAACACAATCGCACTTCATATTGCATCAAACTATTAGATGATGAGTATTGGGACTCGATCCACTTCCCTTCTTAGCATGATAATACCTCTCTAACACAAAATCTATAAATTCCATCCCACCTCTTGAACCAGAATAATTAAAAGAATATTTGCACAAGGATATCCTAGAAGGAAAGATCAAAAAAACTTGGGAGCTAGTTATGCTGTATATTAGCTTATATCTTAAATAACCTCTATCCATTTTAAAAATCCATGCAAAAAAATTCATGTCATGTGACTACAAGTGAGAATTGAAAAACAAAAAAGAAAGGATAATTCTCATAGGACAAGAAAATCAATTTTGTCTGTCTGAAGTTCATCCCAAAAAAACTAATAGAAAATGACTAAACAAGTTCCGCATATAATTTCTTCAACAGAACTAAGCATATAAATACTTTCAAAGGTAGTGTACACCTTTAGTTTTGTCTAGCCATCTTAGAGTCTCCTGTAAATGATTATTACAAGATTTAATAATTTCAATTCTCTCTATCCTGTAGCAAAATGTTAACTACTTCAACCTATTAGAATATATATGAATCACAATTATAAAAAAGTAACACAGATTAGAGGAATTAACTCCCAAAAAAACTAAATGTTAACATGGTAAAACTTCAAGCATCAACTAACATTCCAAAGAAAGCATCTTCCTTAGAGGCTGATTTTTGCTGTAACTAGCAAGCAAACATCAATAAAGAAACAAAGGTATCAGGTAACTTAAAATGCAGAATCAATCATGAGTTAGAAAAAAACACTTTGATTAATATCATGATAGTTAGAACATAAGAGCTAGATGTACCAGAAAACTACATGGACTTATTTTTCAAGAACACATTTTTCCCAACCAAAGAGTTTTAAGAACCACAACTTCAAAGACTGACCCATCAAGAATTATAACAAATTAAAAAACAAATCTCGATAATCTCCCACCTCCATTTAACTCAAAAAATAGGGGGGGGGACTATTACACATGTAGTTATCAAATTAACTTGCCAAACCATGATGACAGATGAATAACAGTAGAGAATGGCAATTTGCAGTACATGAAAATTCTGAAATAGCAATGGAAATAAACATGTACGCTAGAAGTTATTGTAGTAAAATGAATAGATCAAGTTATTGTAGTAAAATAAACAGATTAAAAGGAGCCAAAAAGAAAAAGATTTGCTCAGCATGAATGGAGGATTAAACTTCATTTATGTTAGTTGTCCAAGGGCTGGCATTGATTTGATGATTTGGAGGTTGACCGTACTATAATTATAGTTTAAGAACACCATTAGATCTCTCTTTTAGAAATCCCACTTAGGGATATCAAACTAGCTTACTCGGGCATCCATCTAGCCGCATCAATGCCCATAACCGTCATTCAGTAGCATGATTGAGCGCAAGATCAAACTTGAGATTTGGTATGATGCACATGGAGCAAGCATGTGAACCCAGATTCATCTTTGCGTCTACAACATTAGGTCTTTCAATTGGAGCCTCGGTCTTGAACTAGGCATGGACATCCCATAGCTGCCACAATTTTGGTATGACTTGATATATCACTATGCTCCTTAGCAATTCATATGATGTAATTTTGCTCTACAGGTTAAATCTATTTTCATGCTCTACTATCACATTCTGGTTTCTCTATTTTCTACCTGATTTATCTGTCGATATACATGAGGATTAGGCATTTTGCTAGTCATGCATTAACCTTTTAATCATTGCATCAGTAGAATATCATTCATGCCATTATTGTATATCAAGTACCCATGTCAAATAATGGTAGCCATGACATAGTTATATTTATTGTTTGCGATGCATATATTTAATTTCTGTCAACAAATATTAGCGGGAACCCTTATAATTGTCATTATAATTGATTCTTTTTTTCATTGATCAAATTTATGATCTACAAATAATATAAACATGTGGCCCTATATTATATGGAACAATTGTTGCACTATATTATACTTGCATAATTTCTGCTAGTTCATTAGTTAGGAATTTGAACTGCATAGATATATAATTGGCATCAATCTTTGTAGACTATTATTTATTATTGGACAATTTTTTTGACCAAAGGCTTTGTAAAGGCTGCGGTATCTGAGACATCGAGAGGGATGGGGCTTAAGCCCATATATTGTCATCAGAGTGGATCCCATGAGACATCGAGAGGGATGGGGCTTAAGCCCATATATTGTCATCAGAGTGGATCCCTTCCATCATGGCAACCTCATGGTTAAGATTTAAAGGAAAACGATCTCTGAGGTGACGTCTGGGAGTACCATTTTTAGAAATCTGTCTCTACCCCATCTCTATGGTGTGGTGCTCTATTGTGACGGTTAGGTTGAGCATGATTCTTAATAGATCCAAGGCTATGAGTTCAGCGAAATACGATTCCGTTGCACATACCCTTTGTAACGACCCATAAAAAAAATAACAAAGGGTTTTGAAGGCCTGCCGGCCCACCAGAATGGACCGGCACTGACCTTTGCACGGCCTAGCACGCGGCCCAGGAGTGCGCGGTGCGCGCTAGCACGCGGGCGACGCGTGGCAGGCGAGCGAGGGCGAGGACGCGCGGGCGAGCGAGCGGCGGGCGCGCGTTGCACGGCCCAGGCCCACGCGCGCGAGCGCTGGGCTCGGCCCAGCTGGAGCCGGCCATCGCGGGGACATTTCCCACGTGTTTCCGGGCATTTCCTAAGGCGTTTCTCGCGGCTCACGACGGTCCACGAGATTTCTGAGTGATCTGGACCGTCCGATCGCTCGATCGAACAACTAGGATTGATTCGAGAGAGTTTATGCTTGATCAGGGTCTTTTGGATTCGGATTTAGATGCAGTTTGAGGTGTTGATCTCAAATTAGATGGACAGAGAGATATTTTGATGGTTTTGGACTTCTTAGGTTACGTCTGAGATGATTTTGAATTGGTTTTTCTCCTCTTTTTAACCAGGACGACGATAGGAAGCAGGGAAGAGCCTGCAGAGAGTCAAGAAAAGAGGAGAAGAGAGAGAAATAGAAGGGAAAAGAGGAGAGAAGAAGGAAGAAAGAGAAAGAGGAGAAGAGAGAGAAGGGGATAGGGAAGGGATTTTGGTTTGGAAGATGAGGAAAGAGAAAATCAGGGGGAACCTTCTTCCTCAAAATTTGTAAAACTAGGATTTGGATTGAATGAATTTATTTATTATAGTAGGAGATCAACCTTTTGAGCAGGAAGGATTTGGATGAATTTCGGGTATAGATTGATACCGGATATTTGGGATTAGTGGTTGAAGGTAAGAATTCTGGACATGATCACCAGTTTTATACATTATTTTACATGACATGATTTGATCCGTGCATATGAACATTGGCGGGCATGTTTGTTTTGCACCGTATATTTGATTTCTCAAGATGGATAGTATGTTTGAGATTGTTAATTATGTTCCTATATATCATGTTTTACCAAAAAGTTATATTTTGATGATTTGGACCGTGATACCGATCATCGAAAGATTTGAGATTTCATGGTCGACATCATGATGTGGTGTGACATCATGATATGATTGACATGATGATGTGAAAAGATAAAGTGTTAATGGTATTTGGACTAGCCATGCCACGGGATCGTGGTTATATAGCCAGAGCGGGCTTAGTACGTGAGCCTGGCCATGGGCAGGTTGTACATGATCAATTATACAGCCAGAGCGGGCTTAGTACGTGAGCCTGGCCATGGGCAGGTTGTACATGATCAATTATACAGCCAGAGCGGGCTTAGTACGTGGGCCTAGCCATGGACAGGTTGTACATGGTAGATTATGAGATTGCCAGTCACAAGTTGAAGTGTGACACTGAGATTGCCAGTCGTGGGCTGAAGCATGACCGTGGCTAGTCCATAACTCGGAAGAAGAAGGATGATTAAATTGAAAACTTGAAAAGGGAACATGATTTTGCAAAAAGGTTTTGTCGTATGTGACATCTGAGTTGTTTCGTTGCATGGTATGATGTGTACTCTTATATCTTTGCTATTTTCAAATTATTATTATTGATGGTGACTGTTTGAAGACCTTACTGGGCTGTAGAGCTCACAACATACTTTCTTCTTTCACAGAGTTGTGCAGATGTTCGGGCTTAGTGAAGAATGAGATATTTTGAGATAAGTGACTCCTGTGTATCGCATGATCTCTAGGGTAAAACCTAGGGTTTGTGCAGCCGGTCGCGTGCCGATTCCGGTGCTGGATTCGGGACGTGACACCCTTGGAGGATCTACTTTAGTGAAAGTAGTCGTAAGGCTGCGACTATGGGATTCAGGTAAATTTATAGTAACTCTCATAAAAATAAAGGCACAGCATAGAAGATTGCCTTGAAAGGTTGAAGGGAGAGAAGTCTTGGGCCTGATATTAGATCATACCAACGCAGGTCACCCTGTTGTCATAGTCCCGCATTTGATTAATAAAAAAAAATGACACTTAGGTTTATTAGTCGATGCCCTATGCTAGTCCTCCTTAGAGGATCAATAGTGTCAGGTGCCATGGATGGTCCCTCTTCTTTCAAGTAGGAGTCAATTGTGTGAGGATGTTACACGGTTGTGTGAAAAAAAAAAATATCCCATATTGATTGATAAAAATAGTGACATATATGTTTATTAGCTTATGCAAGTCCTTTTCTCAACAATTTAAGCTTTTAAGCTGTCGGTCTTGAAGATAAACATGCTAATTCAAGTCGCGTTAATTAGGTTTCGGGTTGGATTTGGACCTGAATTTAGTAAAATTTTCAGGTCAGACAACAGTCCAGGAAAAGAAATTTTACATAGCGTTTGCGTAGCGGCATGACTGGGCCAGCCCGACGATATGGAGACTGATCGAACGGACGGGCTTAAAAAAACCAAGCTTCTTCGATATGGGTTTGGGTAGGGGGCATGATGGCCCGGCCCGACCCGTTCCTTGAATAAACGGACGGGCTTAAAAAGCCGAAGTTCTTACGTCTCTCTCGGTCTCTCCCCGTACTCTTCTTTCTTTCTCGCTCTATTTTTCTTCCCGTGACCAGGTTCGGATCTTTCTCTGCTTCCAATGATTTCATTCTTCAACTTCGAATTTTAAGAACGGGGAAAAATACATCAGATGCTTGGTGACCACCGACCAAATTGGTTTAGGCCGTTTTTGTCTTGGTCTTGGCCTAAAGTGTCGCAGAAAACTGCACCGATCTCTCCGTTTCTTTTGTCTTAAATCATCTTTTCTTTTATAATTCGCCGTACTTCAAATTATTCACTGTCCAGTTAAAATCATACTTGAAACTGCACTGATATCTCTGTTTCTTTTCAGCTTCTAATGGTTTGCTCGAACATAGCACTTTCAAGATGGCAACGTTTAGCATCTTTCTTCTCGTAACTTTAAAAGCTCATTTTGCTTGCACCAAAGTAATTCTTTCTTTTGACTAGTATTTTGTTAATCAATAGCTGTCCCGAAAGCAGCAATTGATAGGATTTTTAGACTCATTTGGTTGTACGTTGATCTCGAAAGAATCATCCTGAATTCAATAGTATGAACTTCGGTCATGTTGGCAATGGAAGTAGTTAGTGCAACAGTGGGGCGTGATTGGCATCTTTTATATGCAGGCTTCAAGTTGACACAGGCCAAACAATGCTATTGTTTGGTTGGTTGGGATCAGGATCCTGCTACATAATAAATTTTTTATTAATATGATTTTATAATATATTTTTTAATACGGTATCTTATCATTCTTTATATATATATATATATATATATATATATATATATATATATATATAGTTTATATATTAATATAAATAATTTTTCAGATATATGAAATGAAATTGAAACAGAGATAATAAAATTATTTTTCTCCCTTCCACTTTCTTTCTAGTTTTTTCTTTGCTTGCTATTGTTTGGTTGGTTGGACTCCAGGATCCAGACCGGAGAAAAATGAACCAGATATTTGATTGTTTTAATTTGTTTTTGCCATTGTCTTTGCATGAAGTATGGCAGGAGAGTTCTAGCCACTTTCAGAGAAGCTTCGGCCAAGTGCAATCAATTAACATTACCTACGCATCAAAAGAGGCATGAAGCCATGCTACACTACATTTCCAGACACCTTACCTCAATGAAATCCTCCATAATTTGCACTAATGGCGGGACGTACACATGCCTCGACAGTGCTAGCGAGTCAGCTGCTGCACCTTTAAGAAAGAAAAAAAAGGGTGCCTGAAAGGAAGATGCATATGAAATCATGGTACACAGTGGCATAGTTGCTCAACTATAATCATTCCTTGAATAATTTACAAACTTATTCCGGAGTAATAGTTATATGCGGACAAATTAATGATCCACCAATTATAAAGTGAATTATGCATTACTAATTTGATAAATGCTTGTTGTATTCGTAAAATAATCCCTGATGGAGGAAGAGGGATATGCCAAGGGTCTGCCCACCCACTCCATATTTTGACAACCTTGACAAATGCGATATCGCATGCCAATCAATCGAGATGAGTGAGTCATGATGCATCTTTTTCGGTTTTATTATTTATTTTTTAATTTCTTACATGTCTGTCGATTGAGATGCACGAGTCCTGATGCGTCTTTTTAATGTTTTTATTATTTATTATTTTGTCTGTTTATCCATAACTGGACAAATCGGTTGTTTGATGAGAACAAGTTCAAATAAGCATCCAGATGGCTTAGTACTTCTGTTTAACTCGAACGGCATATCCCCTGGCTCCAACATAGCAATAGATTCTGCTCTCAGCTTTTCTCTATGGAAGGTAAAGCCAGTGAGATCTTCCAGCTGGTTTCTCTTGATTTCCCCCCCCCCCCCCCCCCCCCCCCCCCACCTTATTTTTTTAGTGAATTATAAGAGGAACCAAGATAAATTTTTCTTTGGCTACAACACGAGGAGGGGGGGAAGTTCATAAACGGTTGAAAGGTAAACATCATCGACAATGCCACCATCGACCCTTCACCAAATAAATTGGAATCCGACTGTATTTTATAGCAGAAGAAGGTGATCATCATAATGTATTAACTAAAATATTTAAGAATAGGGGTTATTCCAATGAGATCTTATATCCTCTTCGTTTCTCTTAGGTTCTTTATCGAGAGAAGTAATTATAGTTATTGTTAGAGAAAATAATGAACCAGCCGATTGCGAAGTAATTATAGTCTATTCATCGATCGTTATATGATGTCGTAACGAATCGAACATAATATTGTTACCATCTTACCAGAGCAGACAAGGCTTGAATTGACAGCGTGTCTATGTAGCAAGTGCAGCATCACCATACGTTAAACAAGCAAAACTTTGACAACTTGCAGCTAATCTTACTTAATTTGTTTTTATTTCTCTATCCTTGAGTTAAAAGAAAACATGGGTGGTAGATATTTTGTTTATTTCTTAGTTCTTCGCTCCATTTCCATCTATATTGCCAATTAATATGCCTTTGAAACTTACTGCCATCGAAAGCTCTATTTAATTTAAAGATTTTTAGAAGATATCTTAAATTTCAACAACACCAGTTGCGCCATCTGGGAAAACTAGCCAGATGTTACTAACAATGTCAACATCAACCTAACCCCCCCCCCCCCCCCCCCCCCCACACACACGCACAAATAAAAAAAAAAAAAAAGGGAAGAAAATGTCAGAATTAACCTGTAACATAGAGGCGAATTTTTGGGGCCCAACCGTGTGACCAGGAACCCCTATTGCCATGAATCCCCAAAGGATTGGTATTTTACACCAAGGGGACATCACGCATCGCCCTGATCCCGTGAATTGTGTCAATCAGCCCATGCCACATGGCACGATGATATCAGTGCAGTGCTTCTCCTTATACCAGGTTTGCATTACCCGGCGCGAAATCTAAAGTCGGCGCGTGTCACCGTTTACTTGAAGGACTGGGCACCGACTCCCAGGGGTGGGGACCCCGCTTTCTCGATCGGAAACTAAAATCTAATGGTGCTGAAGAGTTTCGCTCACGGCGCAACTTGATCGATGCTTTTTTTTTTTTTTTGGGTACAACTTGATCGATGGTATCGGTGTCGTGGGAGTTGGGAAAATCTTCTCAGCCACTCGTGGGAGCTTTGGCAACGCACGATGATTAGGGCACCGTAACTTTAGCGGACGTAAGTTTCATCAAAAAAAACTTTAGCAGATGCAAGACTCGTAAACGCCATTAAGGCTCTTACAATCTTTTTTGATAAGAATTAAGGGGTCTTACAATCAGCACCATTATTTCTTATCATGAGATGGCTTCGTTGATTTTTCTCCAGAGTCTTGGTCTTCAGTAATTCGGTAGATTAAACAAATGAAAAAAAATAGATGGATTGAAATGATTGCAGTTGCTGTGGCATTTTTTTATGAGCTTAATCGACTATATTTATCGTAGGCTAAGACTATCTAATAATTTTTCGAGCGGAGAACGGTAGCCATATATATATAATGTGGTGGTGGTTGAGGAGCATCGGGATGCATTACTTGACCTCCAACTCTACAGTAATATACACCCTGCCATACCTACCTCCAGATAAGAGTTCCATCCCCCTCCGCCAACTAAACTATATTAAGCCCGGTGACCTCCACGTAGCTGGGAGGTGTGAGGTCCGGAATGGAGATATCCTATGCCACTTCCAGCTCTCTGGACCTCCCGGACAGCAAGATCGGCACCGGCGTAGTCCGGCAGGCAAGGTTGACACCGCTCCATCACCCATCACCGCCTCCTTCCTTGGCTACACTCTTCTTCCTGTGGAGGTCTAAAGTCGGTAGCATGACGGCGGTGGAGTTGCTGGAGCTGCTGCTCCCATGCATCCGGTGGATTCGCACCTATCTCTGGAGAGAGTACCTCCGGATGGACCTCGTCGCCGGTGTCACCGTCGGTGTCATGCTCATCCCTCAGGTGCTTGCACTAGTCTTAGGGGGCACTACAAAGTTCAAATATTGATGTTGATTAGTTATGCAGACAGAGCTACTTAATTTTTGATTCTGGATGAGGAACAACCATGCGTATTATAATTGGGATTAAGATGCTTAGAACTGCAATAAACACAGTAATATTTTCTGTCAGCAACATCTTTGTTTAAATTCTCATTACATATCCTTGTAGATTTTCCAATCTCATGGATAATATCTATGGATTTCTTATTAACTTACTTTTTTAATTGTCATTACATATCCTTGTATGATTAATTGTCAAGTTAGCATCTGGAGAAACTCACTTTGAATTATTTGTCAGGCAATGTCGTATGCAAAGTTAGCTGGGCTTCATCCAATTTATGGGCTCTGTGAGTACAATCAATAATCTCTCTATTTTGCTTACTCATTATTGTTATTATTATTTTTTGATCAAAAGTTTGTTATATATGAGTTGTTGCAATTTCTGAAACCAGTAGGTTTGCCACACAGATTCTGGTTTCGTTCCAATATTTGCATATGCTATATTTGGGTCATCTCGTCAGCTTTCAATAGGTCCTGTGACACTGGTCTCCCTCTTAGTTTCGAATGCTGTGAGTAACATTGTTGATCCCTCAGATGAGCTTTACACAGAGCTTGCTATATTATTGGCATTTATGGTTGGCGTAGTAGAATGTATAATGGGGCTGCTGAGGTATTAGACTTCTTCTTCTTCTTCTTCTTCTCCTCACCTTTTTAACTGGAAAAGTTAATTTTTTGTAACTGTGATGACTGATGATGATTATGGCTTTCACATGGTTTGCCTTTGTATCTTCCAACTTTGATGAAGGGGCATCTGAGTAGGAGTCCAAATCCTTGTTTGCATTATTGTGCTTGCATTTTACAACTTTTCAATTCCTTATTTCCTTAATCATTTAAAAAAAGTTACACTAGTGCATTCTACTAGACAGCACTCCGTATTGGATTTTATGTTCTGTCCTTGTTCATAAAGTTCTTGATTTGCATGTTCATTTCTTTTTTTCTTGTTTTTGAGTAGACTACATGTTCATTTCCTGAGCAACACTTTATTTCTCAATCTTTTCTCAAGAATCTTTATCTCCATTCCTCATTTCAGGCTTGGTTGGCTTCTCCGTTTCATCAGTCGTTCTGTAATTTCTGGCTTCATTACTGCTTCAGCCATTGTAATCGCGCTATCTCAAACCAAATACTTCTTAGGATACGACATTGATAGGAGCAGTGAGATTTTACCGCTTGCAAAAAGTATTGTTGCCGGTGCTGGAAATGTGAGCTCTCAATATCCTTCCTGTTAGTAAACTAGGGGGTCTTTTGTGTTTTTGATATGTGGATTTACTGCATGCTCTGCTTGTTCTTTTAGCATACATATGGTTTCAGTTACTACCTGCCATTTGAGAAACTACCTGCCTAGGATTTTGGTTATTGCTAATAAGTTCTTGGAGGTCACTTCCTTTGGCAGCCTATGTCACTGCAATATAAGTGATGCCATGAATTTTTGTTGCAATTTCAATTTGAATTCTGTATGCAGTAACTTTTATGGTATTGCACTAATTTGACTTCACAAGGATAGGGCTTGTTAATTTGTAATTATGGCAGCAACGTTTCAATAAGTTGCGGTAGATATACCTTATTTTGATATTAGTTTGTGTTGCCGATCTCGCCGCTGCGCCTATAGCTTCAGAGCTGGTGATTTGATCAGGTCGTCCCGTCTCGAGATCTCCGAGCTCCTGATGCTGCAAGACAAGGTCAGAAATCCTGGCCGGGGATCCCGGCGAGGGGGCTCCGACGGTCAAGTTAGAAAACGGTGAGATGGAACAGAGTCTCCAAGGTGGGCCCCTGAAAGAGTCCCAGGCTTAGAGATTATCATCGTAAAGAAGGTCTCAGGAAGAGTAGAAATTGGGCCGGGTTTCTGCACCGAGCTTGCGCCAAGGGACCCCTCTCGGGATCTTGGATCCTGCTCTTGGTGCCTTTTCCTTTCCCAGCCTTTTTTTTCCTTACCTGGTCGTCCGCTCTTCCCATCCTTTTATCCCATCACGCTGCCTCCGGCTTCCCGCCCTTGGGAGGCTCCCTCTTTGCTTTCACCTCCTTCTCTCCCTCTCTTTCCCCTTTCCCCTTTGGGCCCAAGAACCCGGCGGCCTCCTTGTCTTGCTTTCCGAGCCTAGCGAGGAAAGGGTAGAGGGAGGACGCCGGCCAGACCCTGGGGCCGAACGCGAGCGCTCTCCTTCCCAGGCGCCGACAACGCCCGTTACCGGGTCCTGTCTTGCCAGGACTTCGCCTCTCAACTGCGAAACCTGTCGGGCTGATGTAAACTAGGTTTCGCGCGTTGCTGCCGATCGTACTGGCGCTCCTCTCGAGGTGCGGTGCGCGCTGCTCGAGGGGCGGTTTCGGAACTCGTGCTCCTGCTTCTCGGCGACCTCACCATGCTGGGTAGCCGACCCCGGCCAAGGTGGGCCCCTCCTGGGCGGACACCTGGCGGAGCGGTAGAGGAGCGCTCGACTTCGACCGAGGTGGACCCGTGTCTGGGCGCCACCTAGCGAAGGAGCAAGAGGGCCTGGCTCGACCTCGGCCAAGGTGGAACCGTCTCAGGGCGCCACTCGGCGAGGGAGCAAGGGGCCGCCGCCTTCGGCCGAGGTGGACCCTTCTTGGGCGGACACCTGGCGGAGCGGCAGAGGGGCGCTCGACTTCGGCCGAGGTGGACCCCTCCTGGGCGGACACCTGGCAAAGGAGCAAGAGGGCCCGGCCCGACCTCGGCCGAGGTGGAACCGTCTCAGGGCCCCACTCGACGAGGGGGCAAGGGGCCGCCAGCTTCGGCCGAGGTGGACCCCTCCTGGGCGGACACCTGGCGAAGGAGCAAGAGGGCCCGGCTCGACCTCGGCCGAGTTGGAACCGTCTCAGGGCGCCACTCGACGAGGGGGCAAGGGGCCGCCGGCTTCGGCCGAGGTGGACGCCTCCTGGACGGACACCTGGCGGAGCGGCAGAGGGGCGCTCGACTTCGGCCGAGGTGGACCCCTCCTGGGCGGACACCTGGCGAAGGAGCAAGAGGGCCCGGCCCGACCTCGGCCGAGGTGGAACCATCTCAGGGTGCCACCCGGCGAGGGGGCAAGGGATCGCCGGATTCGGCCGAGGTGGACCCCTCCTGGCCGGACACCTGGCGAAGGAGCAAGAGGGCCCGGCCCGACCTCGGCCGAGGTGGAACCGTCTCAGGGCGCCACTCGGCGAGGGGACAAGGGGCCGCCGGCATCGGCCGAGGTGGAACCCTCCAGGGCGGACACCTGGCGGAGCGGCAGAGGGGCGCTCGACTTCGGCCGAGGTGGACCCCTCCTGGACGGACACCTGGCGAAGGAGCAAGAGGGCCCGGCCCGACCTCGGCCGAGGTGGAACCGTCTCAGGGCGCCGCTCGGCGAGGGGGCAAGGGGCCGCCAGCTTCGGCAGAGGTGGAACCCTCCTGGGCGGACACCTGGCGGAGCGGCAGAGGGGCGCTCGACTTCGGCCGAGGCGGACCCCTCCTGAGCGGACACTTGGTGAAGGAGCAAGAGGGCCCGGCCCGACCTCCGCCGAGGTGGAACCGTCTCAGGGCGCCACTCGGCGAGGGGGCTAGGGGCCGTCGGCTTTGGCTGAGGTGGATCCCTCCTGGGCGGACACCTGGCGGAGCGGCAGAGGGGTGCTCGACTTCAGCCGAGGTGGACCCCTCCGGGGCGGACACCTGGCGAAGGAGCAAGAGGGCCCGGCCCGACCTCGATCGAGGTGGAACCGTCTCAGGGTGCCAACCGGCGAGGGGGCACGGGGCCGCCGGCTTCGACCGAGATGGACCTCTCAAGGGCGGACACCTGGCGGAGCGGCAGAGGGGCACTCGACTTCGGTCCAGGTGGACCCCTCCTGGACGGACACCTGGCGAAGGAGCAAGAGGGCCCGGCCCGACCTCGGCCCAGGTGGAACCGTCTCAGGGTGCCACTCGGCGAGGGGGAAAGGGGCCGCCGGCTTCGGCCGAGGTGGAACCCTCCTGGGCGGACACCTGGCGGAGCAGCAGAGGGGTGCTCGACTTCGGCCAAGGTGGACCCCTCCTGGGTGGACACCTGGCGAAGGAGCAAGAGGGCCCGGCCCGACCTCGGCTGAGGTGGAACCGTCTCAGGGCGCCACTCGGTGAGGGGGATAGGGACCGCCGGCTTCGGCTGAGGTGGACCCCTCCTGGGTGGACACCTGGCGGAGCGGCGGAGCGGCAGAGGGGTGCTCGACTTCGGCCGAGGTGGACCCCTCCTGGGCGGACACCTGGCGAAGGAGCAAGAGGGCCCGGCTCGAACTCGGTCGAGGTGGAACCGTCTCAGGGCGCCACTCGGCGAGGGAGCAAGGGGCCGCCGGCTTCGGCCGAGGTGGACCCCTCTTGGGCGGACACCTGGCGGAGCGGCAGATGGGCGCTCGACTTCGGCCGAGGTGGACCCCTCCTGGGCGGACACCTGGCAAAGGAGCAAGAGGGCCCGGCCCGACCTCGGCCGAGGTGGAACCATCTCAGGGTGCCACCCGACGAGGGGGCAAGGGGCCGCCGGCTTCGGCCGAGGTGGACCCCTCCTGGGCGGACACCTGGCGGAGCGGCAGAGGGGCGCTCGACTTCGATCGAGGTGGACCCCTCCTGCGCGGACACCTGGCGAAGGAGCAAGAGGGCCCGGCCCGACCTCGGTCGAGGTGGAACCGTCTCAGGGCACCACTCGGCGAGGGGGCAAGGGGCCGCCGGCATCGGCCGAGGTGGAATCCTCCTGGGCGGACACCTGGCGGATCGGCAGAGGGGCGCTCGACTTCGGCCGAGGTGGACCCCTCCTGGGCGGACACCTGGTGAAGGAGCAAGAGGGCCCGGCCAGATCTCGGCTGAGGTGGAACCGTCTCAGGGCACCACTCGGTGAGGGGGCTAGGGGCCGCCGGCTTCGGCTGAGGTGGACCCCTCCTGGGCGGACACCTGGCAGAGCGGCAGAGGGGCGCTCGACTTTGGTCGAGGTTGACCCCTCCTGGGCGGACACCTGGCGAAGGAGCAACAGGGCCCGGCCCGACCTCGGCCGAGGTGGAACCGTCTCAGGGTGCCACCCGGCGAGGGGGCAAGGGGCCGCCGTCTTCGACCGAGGTGGACCCCTCCTGGGCGGACACCTGGCGGAGCGGCAGAGGGGCGCTCGACTTCGGCCGAGGTGGACCCCTCCTGGGCGGACACCTGACGAAGGAGCAAGAGGGCCCGGCCCGACCTCGGCCGAGGTGGAACTGTCTTAGGGCGCCACTCGGCGAGGGGGCAAGGGGTCGCCAGCTTCGGCCGAGGTGGACCCCTCCTGGGCGGACACCTGGCGAGGGGGCAAGGGGCCGCCAGCTTCGGCCGAGGTGGACCCCTCCTGGGAGCAAGAGGGCCCGGCTCGACCTCGACCGAGGTGGAACCGTCTCAGGGCGCCACTCGGCGAGGGGGCAAGGGGCCGCCGGCTTCGGCCAAGGTGGACGCCTCCTGGATGGACACCTGGCGGAGCGGTAGAGGGGCGCTCGACTTCGGCCAAGGTGGACCCCTCCTGGGCGGACACCTGGCGAAGGAGCAAGAGGGCCCGCCCCGACCTCGGTCGAGGTGGAACCGTGTCAGGGTGCCTCCCGGCGAGGGGGCAAGTGATCGCCGGCTTCGGCCAAGATGGACCCCTCCTGGGCGGACACCTGGCGGAGCGGCAGAGGGATGCTCGACTTCAGCCGAGGTGGACCCCTCCTGGGCGGACACCTGGCGAAGGAGCAAGAGGGCCCGGCCCGACCTCGGCCGAGGTGGAACCATCTCAGGGCGCCACTCGGCGAGGGGACAAGGGGCCGCCGGCTTCGGCCGAGGTGGAACCCTCCTGGGCGGACACCTGGCGGAGCGGCAGAGGGGCGCTCGACTTCGGCCGAGGTGGACCCCTCCTGGGCGGACACCTGGCGAAGGAGCAAGAGGGCCCGGCCCGACCTCGGCCGAGGTGGAACCATCTCAGGGCGCCACTCGGCGAGGGGGCAAGGCACCGCCAGCTTCGGCCGAAGTGGACCCCTCCTGGGCGGACACCTGGCGAAGGAGCAAGAGGGCCCGGCTCGCCCTCGACTGAGGTGGAACCGTCTCAGGGCGCCCTTTGGCGAGGGGGCAAGGGGCCGCCAATTTCGGCCGAGGTGGACGCCACCTGGACGGACACCTGGCGGAGCGGCAGAGGGGCGCTCGACTTCGACCGAGGTGGACCCCTCCTGGGCGGACACCTGGCGGAGCGGCAGAGGGGTGCTCGACTTCGGCCGAGGTGGACCCCTCCTGGGCGGACACCTGGCGAAGGAGCAAGAGGGCCCGGCCCGACCTCGGCCGAGGCGAAACCGTCTCAGGGTGCCACTTGGCGAGGGGACAAGGGGCCGCCGGCTTCGACCGAGGTGGAACCCTCCTAGGCGGACACCTGGCGGAGCGGCAGAGGGGCGCTCGACTTCGGCCGAGGTGGACCCCTCCCGGGCGGGCACCTGGCGAAGGATCAAGTGGGCCCGGCCCGACCTCGGCCGAGGCGGAACCGTCTCAGGGCGCCACTCGACGAGGGGGCAAGGGGTCGCCGGCTTCGGCCGAGTTGGAACCCTCCTGGGCGGACACCTGGCGGAGCGGCAGATGGGCGCTCGACTTCGGCCGAGGTGCACCCCTCATTAGCGGACACATGGCGAAGGAGCAAGAGGGCCCGGCCCGACCTCGGCCGAGGTGGAACCGTCTCAGGGCGCCACTCGGCAAGGGGGCTAGGGGCCGCCGGCTTTGGCGGAGGTGGATCCCTCCTGGGCGGACACCTGGCGGAGCGGCAGAGGGGCGCTCGACTTCGGCCGAGGTGGACCCCTCCTGGGCGGACACCTGGCGAAGGAGCAAGAGGGCCCGGCCCGACCTTGGTCGAGGTGGAACCGTCTCAGGGTGCCACCCGGCGAGGGGGCGAGGGGCCGCCGGCTTCGGCTGAGGTGGACCCCTCCTGGGCGGACACCTGGCGGAGCGGCAGAGGGGCGCTCGACTTCGGTCGAGATGGACCCCTCCTGGACGGACACCTGGCGAAGGAGCAAGAGGGCCCGGCCCGACCTCGGCTGAGGTGGAACCGTCTCAGGGCGCCACTCAGCGTGGGGGCAAGGGGCCGCCGGCTTTGGCCGAGGTGGAACCCTCATGGGCGGACACCTGGCGGAGCGGCAGAGGGGCGCTCGACTTCGGTCGAGGTGGACCCCTCCTGGGCAGACACCTGGCGAAGGAGCAAGAGGGCCCGGCCTGACCTCGGCTGAGGTGGAACCGTCTCAGGGCGCCACTCGGTGATGGGGCTAGTGGCCGCCAGCTTCGACTAAGGTGGACCCCTCCTGGGCGTACACCTGGCGGAGCGGCAGATGGGCGCTCGACTTCGGCCGAGGTGGACCCCTCCTGGGCGGACACCTGGCGAAGGAGCAAGAGGGCCCGGCCCGACCTCGATCGTGGTGGAACCGTCTCAGGGTGCCACCCGGCGAGGGGGCTAGAGGCCGCCGGCTTCGGCCGAGGTGGACCCCTCCTGGGCGGACACCTGGCGGAGCGGCAGAGGGGCGCTGGACTTCGGCCGAGATGGACCCCTCCTGGGCGGACACCTGGCGATGGAGCAAGAGGGCCCGGCCCGACCTTGGCCGAGGTGGAACGTCTCAGGGTGCCACTCGGCGAGGGGGCAAGGGGCCGCCAGCTTCGGCCGAGGTGGACCCCTCCTGGGCGGACACCTGGCGAAGGAGCAAGAGGGCCCGGCTCGACCTCGGCTATGGTGGAACCATCTCAAGGCGCCACTCGCCGAGGGGGCAAGGGGACGTCGGCTTCGGCCGAGGTGGACGCCTCCTGGACGGACACCTGGCGGAGCGGCAGAGGGGCACTCGACTTCGACCGAGGTGGACCCGTGTCTGGGCGCCACCTGGCGAAGGAGCAAGAGCGCCCGGCTCGACCTCGGCCGAGGTGGAACCATCTCAGGGCGCCACTCGGCGAGGGAGCAAGGGGCCGCCGGCTTCGGCCGAGGTGGACCCCTCTTGGACGGACACCTGGCGGAGCGGTAGAGGGGCGCTCGACTTCGGCCGAGGTGGATCCCTCCTGGGCGGACACCTGGCGTAGGAGCAAGAGGGCCCGGCCCGACCTCGACCGAGGTGGAACCGTCTCAGGGCCCCACTCGACGAGGGGGCAAGGGGCCGCCAGCTTCGGCCGAGGTGGACCCCTCCTGGGCGGACACCTGGCGAAGGAGCAAGAGGGCCCGGCTCGACCTCGGCCGAGTTGGAACCGTCTCAGGGCGCCACTCGACGAGGGGGCAAGGGGCCGCCGGCTTCGGCCGAGGTGGACGCCTCCTGGACGGACACCTGGCGGAGCGGCAGAGGGGCGCTCGACTTCGGTCGAGGTGGACCCCTCCTGGGCGGACACCTGGCGAAGGAGCAAGAGGGCCCGGCCCGACGTCGGCCGTGGTGGAACTGTCTCTGGGCACCACTCGGCGAGGGGGCAAGGGGCCGCCAGCTTCGGCCGAGGTGGACCCCTCCTGGGCGGACACCTGGCGAAGGAGCAAGAGGGCCCGACTCGACCTCGGCCGAGGTGGAATCGTCTCAGGGCGCCACTCGCCGAGGGGGCAAGGGGCCGCCGGCTTCGGCCGAGGTGGACGCCTCCTGGACGGACACCTGGCGGAGCGGCAGAGGGGTGCTCGACTTCGGTCGAGGTGGACCCCTCTTGGGCGGACACCTGGCGAAGGAGCAAGAGGGCCCGGCCCGACCTCGACCGAGGTGGAACAGTCTCAGGGTGCCACCCAGCAAGGGGGCAAGGGATCGCCGGCTTTGGCCGAGGTGGACCCCTCCTGGGCGGACACCTGGCGGAGCGGCAGAGGGGCGCTCGACTTCGGCCGAGGTGGACCCCTCCTGGGCGGACAGCTGGCGAAGGAGCAAGAGGGCCCGGCCCGACCTCGGCCGAGGTGGAACCATCTCAGGGCGCCACTCGGCGAGGGGACAAGGGGCCGCTGGCTTCGGCCGAGGTGGAACCCTCCTGGGCGGACAACTGGCGGAGCAGCATTGGGGCGCTCGACTTCGACCAAGGTGGACCCCTCCTGGTCGGACACCTGGCGAAGGAGCAAGAGGGCCCGGCCCGACCTCGGCCGAGGCGGAACCATCTCAGGGCGCTACTCGGCGAGGGGGCAAGGGCCCGCCGGCTTCGGCCGAGGTGGAACCCTCCTGGGCGGACACCTGGCAGAGCGGTAGAGGGGCGCTTGACTTCGACCGAGGTGGACCCCTCCTGAGCGGACACTTGGCGAAGGAGCAAGAGGGCCCGGCCCGACCTCGGCCGAGGTGGAACCGTCTCAGGGCGCCACTCGGCTAGGGGGCTAGGGGCCGCCGGCTTTGACTGAGGTGGATCCCTCCTGGGCGGACACCTGGCGGAGCGGCAGAGGGGCGCTCGACTTCGGCCTAGATGGACCCCTCTTGGGCGGACACCTGGCGAAGGAGCAAGAGGGCCCGGCCCGACCTCGGCTGAGGTGGAACCGTCTCAGGGCGCCACTCGGTGAGGGGGCTAGGGGCCGCCGGCTTCAGCTGAGGTGGACCCCTCCTGGGCGTACACCTGGCGGAGCGGCAGAGGGGCGCTCGACTTCGGCCGAGGTGGACCCCTCCTGGGCGGACACCTGGCGAAGGAGCAAGAGGGCCCGGCCCGACCTCGGCCGAGGTGGAACCGTCTCAGGGTGCCACCCGGCGAGGGGGCAAAGGGCCGCCGGCTTCGGCCGAGGTGGACCCCTCCTGGGCGGACACCTGGCGGAGCGGCAGAGGGGCGTTCGACTTTGGCCGAGGTGGACCCCTCCTGGGCGGACACCTGGCGAAGGAGCAAGAGGGCCCGGCCCAACCTCGGTCGAGGTGGAACCGTCTCATGGTGCCACCCGGCGAGGGGGCAAGGGGCCGCCGGCTTTGGCCGAGGTGGACCTCTCCTGGGCGGACACCAGGCGGAGCGGCAGAGGGGCGCTCGACTTCGGTCGAGGTGGACCCCTCTTGGGCGGACACTTGGCGAAGGAGCAAGAGGGCCCGGCTCGACCTCGGTCGAGGTGGAACCGTCTCAGGGCGCCACTCGGCGAGGGGGCAAGGGGCCGCAGGCTTCGATCGAGGTGGAACCCTCCTGGGCGGACACTTGGCGGAGCTGCAGAGGGGCGCTCGACTTCGGCCGAGGTGGACCCCTCCTGGGCGGACACCTGGCTAAGGACAAGAGGCCCCGGCCCGACCTCGGCCGAGGTGGAACCGTCTCATGGCGCCACTCGGCGAGGGGGCAAGGGGCCGCCGGCTTCGGCCATGGTGGAACCCTCCTGGGCGGACACCTGGCGGAGCGGCAGAGGGGCGCTCGACTTTGGCCGAGGTGGACCCCTCCTGGGCAGACACCTGGCGAAGGAGCAAGGGGGCCCGACCTGACCTTGGCCGAGGTGGAACCGTCTCAGGGCGCCACTCAGCGAGGGGGCTAGGGGCCGCCGGCTTCGGCCGAGGTGGACCCCTCCTGGGCGGACACCTGGCGGAGCGACAAAGAGGCGCTCAACTTCGGCCGAGGTGGACCCTTCCTGGGCGGACACCTGGCGAAGGAGCAAGAGGGCCCGGCCCGACCTTGGCCGAGGTGGAACCGTCTCAGGGTGCCACCCGGCGAGGGGGCAAGGGACCGCTGGCTTCGGCCGAGATGGACCCCTCCTGGGCGGACACCTGGCAGAGCGACAGAGGAGCGCTCGACTTCGGTCGAGGTGGACCCCTCCTAGGCGGACACCTGGCGAAGGAGCAAGAGGGCCCGGCCTGACCTCGGCCGAGGTGGAATCATCTCAGGACGCCACTCGGCAAGGGGGCAAGGGGCCACCGACTTCAGCCGACGTGGAGCCCTCCTAGGCGGACACCTAGTGGAGCGGCAGAGGGGCGCTCGACTTCGGCCGAGGTGGACCCCTCCTGGGCGGACACCTGGCGAAGGAGCAAGAGGGCCCGGCCCGACCTCGACCGAGGTGGAACCGTCTCAGGGCGCCACTCGGCGAGGGTGCAAGGGGCCGCCGGCTTCGGCCGAGGTGGAACCCTCCTGGGCGGACACCTGGCGGAGCGGCAGAGGCCCGGCCCGACCTCGGCCGAGGTGGACCCCTCCTGTGCGGACACCTGGCGAAGGAGCAAGAGGGCCCGGCCCGACCTCGGCCGAGGTGGAACCGTCTCAGGGTGCCACTTGGCGAGGGGGCAAGGGGCCGCCAGCTTTGGCCGAGATGGAACCCTCCTGGGCGGACACCTGGCAAAGAGGAAGAGGGCCTGGCCCGACCTCAACTTCGACCGATTGGATCCACATCTGATCTTGCTGGACTGCTCCCGTTCTGTCGAAAAAACTTACGTGGTTTGGATCACGCCCGGCAGAAACTGAGACACGCCACGTCATCGTAACGGTTGTAACAGTTTGCAAAGTGTGATCAAAGATTCAATTTTTTCATGAAAGAGTTGAAAATCTGTCCTGTGTTTCCTTGTTTAATTTATTTATTTGGTCTTCTTACACCATATAACACAAAATTCACACGTTATCCAGGAACTAATATTTCTCTTATCTGACAAACCCTAAATGATGCATCCATCGTTCAGGTTTTGCTTTTAAATTGTTAAATCCACATGAAATGTGGCTGGTGGCCCTGTAAACAGAAATGATCGCAAAGAAGGGTTTATAAAGCTGATGTCTCATAGTTGAGATAAAGGTTATTGCTTCGGTGGTTGAAATAAGAAATAGACATTTTTTTTTCTCATGAATGATATTTTTAACTGATACATGGAGTGTACTTGCTACTTTGCTGCCCTTCGTCTCAACCATTCAATCAACTAGTCATTTCATAAATGTGCTGACATGGGAAAATCTTAGTAGGAGTAATTAGTCACCGGTGCCCATAAAGTAGATAAGTAGAGTTGCAGCACAAACAAGTTTTCACCTTCATTGCCTACTATATTGTGAAAATTTATCAATTCTGCAACTATCCATTTTCATAACTTGCATGATGAATGTGTGAAGCACAAATTGGCATCAGGTCACACTAACAGATTTTTTTAATGAGCCCAAGTTTTATTTGTTTGTTCTCAGCAACGTTTTTAACTATCATTTATGCCTTTCCTTTGAAGTTCAGAACTGTTTTTCTTGTGTTCCATTAGTGTCGTTTCTTTACATTTTAATATGAATTTGTTTCAAGAATCATTAGTATATACCATCTCTGTTACTCACTTCCTTCTTTTTGTAGTTCTCGTGGCCACCCTTTGTAATGGGATCCACCATTCTTTCAATTATCATCCTCATGAAGTACCTGGTAGGGACTTATAAGTTGACTTTTTGTGAAGTTCCAACTAACGTTCAATGAGAGCAAACATACCAGACTGTTGTCATGACTGAAATGTTGCAGGGGAAAACAAAAAAGAGTTCGAGATTCCTTAGTTCATCAGGACCACTTCTAGCAGTCATACTGGGTACATCTTTCATGAAAGTCTTTCATCCTTCTTCAATTGCTGTGGTAAGATATATGTCTGTCACATTTGCCTCCATACGAGATTGAGATATTAATTACTTTTTTGTGGTTAATTTGACAAGGACCAGATTCAAGGACATGTTCTCCACTTTGTATTTTAATTCATCTTATGCAAGACCAAATCTAAGGGAAGGCTAGTTACTGCTTAAAATTATGTGCAATCAAAGATCATCTCTTGCCTTGATGTTCCAACATAAGATGTTGGAAAGAAACAAAGCTAAATTGAGAAATTAGAAACCTATATTATGGTGATGCAGAAATGCCAGGACCATTTAGACCGGGCCTTTCTTGTAAGCATACAAAGAGCAATATTTGAAGGAGATCTTCTGCAAATGGCTTTGAAACATAGATTTAACAACTTCATCTACCCAATATTGTTGTCACCATCTAATTGCTGCAGGATCAAATTCCACTATATAAGCTTTCCAGATTTATCCAGACAAAACTTTGGTTGTCATTCATTGTGCATGCAGTACTGATAGAAAGATAGTGAAATGGAGAAAATCAATCAACTCTTTTGCATTGATGTCAAAAAATTTCTAAATGAAGGACAATATCATATATAGATCTTTTTCTTTTTCCTTTTTTAATGGAAATCAGGTATAAATCTTTGGCAAGAAAGATTAGACACCTGTTCTGTAGTTTGTTATGTTTGTTTTTGACATGGTGTCTCATGTTCAAGTTATATATATAAAATATTATGGAAAAGGTTGCCACTCAGATGACATTTTGTAGATACAAGGAGGGAATTCTGATTCGCCACTTTGCATATAATACAACATCTGTAATATGTAAAGACTTCTTATGGATAGACTTTTTGGTCCTTCGGTAGGCCAATATATATGATAGTCACTTTTCCTTTTCTCTTTCACAAAGAACTATGGCTTATTCCAGGTAATAAGATTTGTTTCATTGTTATTACTTTTAGGTAGGTGAAATACCGCAGGGCCTTCCAAAATTCCATATCCCTAGAGAGTTTCAGTATGCACAATCTCTAATATCAACTGCATTTCTCATTACGGGTGTGGCGGTTTTGGTAAAATCAAAATTTTGTTCTCCCTATCCATCCTCTCCCCTCAATTCCCAGAATAAATAATCACTAACAATTTTGAACTTTAGGAATCTGTGGGGATAGCCAAAGCTTTGGCAGCCAAAAATGGGTATGAATTGGATCCAAATCAAGAGGTAAAGACCCGAAAACTCTATATCACATGAGCTTTTATTTTGGTAATGAGAACTGATGTCTCTAAAGAAATGTGCAGAATTTTTTTCTTTTACATATGCTGTATTAACGTGTTGTCAGAACAATAATGATGCAGTGGATTTTCACAATTTATCATGGTAAAGATAATTGTGGAACAAAAAGAAAAATGAGAGAGAAAGAGGGAGAGAGGAAAAGGACTTTATTATCTCTGTTTCTATTTTATTTAGTACATCTAAGGATATTTATAACATTCTATACAAGAAACATAATAATAACTGATACATAATCAGGCTAATAAAAAAAAAATTAGGAAAAAGATATTATAAATTTAATATACTATAATACAATAGCAAAATTTCATGATTTGGTGTGTGAATTTGACAACCAGATCTCATGATCTTTGAAAATTGATATGGACCGATATATCAAGATTCTGCATGAAATATATGATAGTTGTAATATGCAAGATATTATAATTAGCGAGATTTTGACAACTTTAATATATCATTAATACTGAAACATGTATGGACAAGGCAATGCACTAGAAGAATATTTCTCACCTATTACTCACAGGAACATATTCAGCCACAGGCAAATGGCTGGTTCTTCCTCAAACTGAAATTTCTTGACATTTACGGAATCGATCTGTACTGTTTTAAATCCATTCACTTCAATCTTAAATTATGTTTTCCTTCTTGAGACCCTCCTAGATGGATGCTTTTTTTTTTTTTTTTTGTAGATCTCCTTTATGAATGATTTATATTGAGTTAATTAATATTATCTAAATGATGATTCATGATCTCCTACAACTCGTTAAAAACTGGTTGCATCATGTATCTTAAAAAAATCGATGTCCTCACGTTTGCTGCCAAAATGCCTGAAGTTTATAATTTACGGGAATGAGCTTCCTGTCATTATTTTCTGGTTAAAAAGCAGAATGCATCGGGGGACCAATGCCAACATTTCTGTCATTTCATCTCTTTTGTAACGGTTTGGATGTGTAATATAATCAACACAAGACCCAAACACTGGTATTCTTGGAACATGACACATACTTTTTCTGTAACATACATCATTCAATAGCATGTGAGATAATTTAACCTTACATCTTCATATTAGGTGCAGCATGCAACATAATTTTAACCTTATTATGGAGAAATAGTCTTATTACTTTTCTTTTGCAGTTGTTTGGTCTTGGCATGGCCAATATATGCGGTTCATTCTTCTCTGCATACCCTTCTACAGGTAGAGAGGTCTTAAATGTGCTTTACATATTGCAAGCATTAAGAAACACACTGTCACTAAAGCACTGATCCCCTAATAATTTATTGTATATGTAATTCTGTCTTCCTTCAATTCTCTCAAATTTTGTCCTTCTTCAAAATGAGTATTAAACTTGCATATTTCAGAGACATGGTAATTTGGCTGTTGCTTTGCAGGTGCTTTTTCTAGGTCCGCTGTAAATCATGATAGTGGGGCAAAAACTGGATTATCTGGGGTTATAATGGGATTGACAGTGGGATGCGCTCTTTTTGTTCTGACGCCATTGTTTACGGATATACCTCAGGTATTGTTAGCTTATTGTGCAAGTCATGGACTCATATTAGGATTAGATCTCTGCAATATGCTGACATTAATAACCAAAGAATATAAATGACTGATTGTTGGCATATAAATACACAGCTTCTCGACTGGTAACATTTTTTTCATAATATTGCATCACATGCTAGATCAGTAGTATGCAACCCCAAAGAAACTGATTTGTACAAATCACATGGAAACATTTTAATAATGCATTTTTGCTTGTATTTCTTTAGGTAATTTAAGAATAAAAGAATGAAAGTAAATACAGTTCAGATTTTTTTTTTTTTTGAAAGTTTCCATCAAATATTCTCTCCTTGCTTCTGCTTCTTTGTATTTGCTGGTCATAGTGTTGTAAAATGATGAAACAAGTCTCAAGTATGTTGGTGATCAGCTTGACCTTGACTGTCAGATGTGCCATAACATGGTTGCTTTAGTAAAGAGCCTGAAATTGGGGCTGCCAATCTCTTTGACAACAGGATGGAGCATGGCCAACCATTCCTTCATCAACTTTAATTTTAAGATATCTGTGCTTCTAAAGAATAAGTGATGCAGCCATGCATTTTACTTCATATATGGTTTGTAATGCTTATGCATAGGGAAGTCCTGCTTTAGTTTATCCTACTTTTTGAAGCTATGACCAGATGAGTGGGAGTTTCCTTGACAAGGAGTCATTGTCATGCTGATTGGTTTAAAGTTTATCATCAGCATTGGCTATTTTTTCGGTGGCTTTCTTTTGAAGTTCTTAGACTTATTTTAACCTTGTTACTGTTAATTTTTCAACGGTTCAATCTTGACAGGATCGAATAATTATGCTAATCATATCCTTGCATGTCAACGTTTCAGTGTGCACTTGCTGCCATCGTGATTTCTGTTGGTATAAGTCTAGTAAGTACCTGAATACCGGATCTTGGTAGTATGTTGATCTATACTATTGATCAAATTCTTCTTGCTTACTTCATGGTAAGTTGCTTAAGTTATTTGCTCATTTAAAGAACGTAAATTGTGTCTATCACCTCAGGTGGATTATGAGGAAGCCTTGTTTTTGTGGCGCGTGGACAAGAAAGATTTCCTCCTCTGGACTGTCACTTGCATTACAACATTGTTCCTTGGAATTGAGATTGGTGTGCTTGTTGGGGTAAGGATCTTTATCTGTTGCTTGTTAATTTGAAATTGGATGTAAATTATTATCTTCATTTTTTGGATTAATAAAGTCTGATTAAATGCGTTACTTCTTAGAGCTAGCCCAGTTTACTTTTCCGTTCTTTATGTTTTGTTCATTTATATGATGTCTTTTTCTTTAATTTAGAGCTATAATTTGGAATTCCATTGTTGTTGTTAACTGAGTTTGACAACCTTGATGATTACAGCTTGTCCTATCTATTTAACGTTGGCCTTTTGAATCTTCTTCTCCATAAGAATTGAATTGGATTTCTCTTATCAATGCAATCTGCTGTTGCTGAATCTCCCGGACCGAGCTCTCTTGATCAGGTTTGCTGGAGTGCGTATCTCCCGATTCCTGCAAAAAAGGTCCCATGGGCCGGTGGTATTCCGGCGGGGGACACTCCGATGGCTAAGTCAGTAGGAGACTTGGAGCAACAGAATGGAGGAATCGCAAAAAAGATAGCTCGTGGGAAAGGAAGAGCCTCCGGAGAGCCGACCACATCAAGGATCTGAAAGAGTCCTTCGACGTCCTAAGACGCCATCGGATGAAACTGAACCCGGCCAAGTGTATCTTCGGGATGACCTAGGGAAAATTCCTCGGCTTTCTGGTCATCCAGCGAGGAATTGAGGTCAATCCGGACAAAATCAAGGCCGTCATTGACATGGAACATCCGACCAACAAGAAGCGAGTACAAGAACTCACAGGTCGGATAGTCTCTCTCAATCACTTCATTTCTAGGTTAGTTGAAAGGTGTCTCCCTTTCTTTAAAACACTGCAGCAGTCGGATCGCTTCTAATGGACCGACGAATGTTGGTCGGCCTTCGAAGTACTGAAGACATATCTGAAGACTCCCCCCTTACTTGCTAAGCCTTTGGAAGGAGATTCCATATACTTGTACCTATTCGCATTGGATGAGATTGTGAGCTCCGTCCTTGTCCGGATTATGGAGAATAACCAACAAGCCCGGTTGAGAGAGCCTGGTCCGGGAGATTCAATGGCAACAAATTGGCGCTAGAGGAAGGGGGGCCGGCCTAGCGCGGCTGAACCTCCGCCCTTGTGTTCCTTCTTCGAAAGGAGGGATCCACTGCTAGACAAGATGATAGTGAAAGGAAGAGCTCAGAACACCTCCAACAGGAGAGGCCGCTACCAGACAAGGTCAGGAGAACCTTTCAGGAAGAACGACGCCACCCAGCTTACCATCATCCTGGGACAACAACAGTTTCAAACCCTTCTAAACCGCATCGACACTCTTGCCACCGCGGTTCAGAACCTCCAAGACACGTCCAATGACTGACAGCAGCTGCTCGCAGCATCCCGAACCAGTTATCCACCTGCTGTCGAAGGAAGTCAACAGCAAGGAGTCCCTTGACTCCGCTCCCGCACAATCCCGGAGCCCAGAAGGTCACAGAAGACTCATGCAGACGGAAAAAGAGTGAGGTCTGTCTTGCACTCTTCAGCAGATTCGGTCTCCGACGACGACCAGCGATGCGATGGAGATCCGAGAGACTACACCAGCAAGCTCCAACACATGGAGGAGCAAATTGCCGAGCTGGTCGATCGGCAAAAGGAAAAAGAAGTGTTGGTGTACGACTCTCGCCCGCCATTCTCCGCTAGAATTATAGGGGAAGCTATCCCCCGTCACTTCAAGATCCCCCAGGTGGATGCCTACGATGGCACCACCGACCCTTTGGATCATCTGGGCACTTATAAGGCCCACATAATGGTACAGGACGCCTCCGACGCCCTCTAGGGCCTCGCCTTCCCTGCGACACTCAAGAAAGCGGCTCGAATATGGTTCTTCGCTATCTGACCAGGTACGATCCATTCCTTCTCCCGGCTGGAAAAACTCTTTTTATCCCATTTCAGGACCTACAGCCGGACGCCGAGGATCTCGGATTGCCTCTTCCTCGTGCAGCAGAAGGAAGGAGAAACCCTCTGGGAGTACATGGCCCGATTTAATTCGACGACCATAGAGATCCCGGACCTCAACGAGCATGTAGCTATGTTGGCTTTCAAGAGGGGACTGCGATCATTCAGGCTCACTTTTTCGCTAGATAAAAAGTTCTCGACAAGCTACTTTGAACTACTGGCCAGGGCTCAAAAATATGTCCTAGCAGAAGAACAAGCGGCAAGCCGACGCCAGGCTGAAGAGAGGTTGGCTTCCAAGAGGAGGAGTGATAGGGCTCTCGAAGTCCAACCTCCCAGTGATGGCACCTACTTGGTCCGATGCCGCAGCCTTAAGTCGAAGGACTTTCCCAGGAGGTTTGAGACTTACACACCCTCTCCCTCTCGAGAGAAAAAATCCTTATGGAGATAAAGAAGGAAACCTTCCTGCAAAGGCCTCGCCCGATGAGCCCCTCCACGTCGAGGAGCAAGGATAAGTACTGTCAGTTCCACCGTGACCACGGGCACAACACAGAAGATTGCCTTCAATTGAAGGACGCGATCGAAGATTTGATCAGACGGGGGTACCTGCACAAGTATATCTGACCCCAGAGGAGTCAGGCTGAAACTTCCATTGCCAAAAACTCCTCGGAGGAAACAGAGCTGCCCAACCAACGCCCCACTGATGGAAATGCTGGCATGCTCTACCGCTGGTTCGATTGGAGGGATGAAGAAGGTCAGGACATCTTGAAGAGGCCTCGGGGTTCTAACGTAATTAGTTTCTCCGACGAAGACCTCCGAGAGAACCAGGTCTCTGGGGATGATCCTGTTGTTGTGTCAGTAGTAATTGCCAATTATGATGTAAGGAGGATCCTCATTGATAATGAAAGTTCAACCGAAGTTTTACTGTATGATGCCTTTGTTAGAATGAACATGCCTAGAACCAGCCTTCAAGAATCCCCAACATCGTTAACTGGGTTCGAAGGGAACTCTGTTGGCATAGAGGGAGAAATAACTCTGCCCCTAACCATTGGATCAGAACCTTATCAAAAGATCCTCCCTATCAATTTTGTGGTCATCCGCACGACATCAGCCTATAATGCCATTTTGGGATGACCGGCCCTGAACAAATTCCGAGCCATTGTGTCTACTTATTACTTGTTGGCGAGATTTTCGACTCGGAACGGGGTCGGAGTGATGAGAGGGGATCGCAGGATGGCCAGACAGTGTTTGACCATTTAGGATAGGCAATCGAGAGACCATTCCACCTTGGAACAACTTGATCCCAGGTCCGAAACCGACTGTTGCGGAGAACTGGTCGAGAGGATGCTATTCGTACCCATTAGGGAGGACAATCCTACTAGAGTCCTGCAGATCAGAAGCATGCTCAGCGAGGAGGCCAAATCAGAGCTGGTCGGCTTCCTACGGGACAATGCCGACGTCTTCGCCTGGTCGGCATTCGACATGCCAGGCATCCTGTCGAAAGTCATAACCCATCGGCTTAAAATGAATCCTACATGCAAGCCAGTCCGATAGAAGAAGAGGAATTTCGTCCCTGAGAAACAGAGGGCGGTTGATGAGGAGGTCAAGAAGCTCCTCGAAGCTAGCTTCATTAGAGAAGCCCACTACCCTGACTAGCTGGCGAATGTCGTGATGGTGAGGAAGGCTAACGGAAAGTGGAGGATATGTGTGGACTACACTGACCTCAACAAAGACTGCCTGAAGGACAGCTTTTCCTTATCAAAGATCGACCAACTGGTGGACGTCACTGCCGATCACCAGCTTCTGAGCTTCATGGACGCTTTCTCCGGGTACAACCAGATCAGCATGGACCCGGAAGATGAGGAGAAGATAACTTTCGTCACTGACAAAGGGCTGTACTACTACAAGATGATGCCCTTCGGCCTAAAGGACACCGGAGCCACTTTCCAGAGGCTGATTAACAGGGTCTTCGAGGGACAACTTGGAAGAAACATGAAAGCGTATGTTGATGACATGATAATCAAGAGCCTCCGGAGAGCCAACCATATCAAGGATCTGAAAGAGTCCTTCGACATCTTGAGATGCCATCAGATGAAACTGAACCCGGCCAAGTGTACTTTCGGGGTGACCTCGAAAAAATTCATCGGCTTTCTGGTCACCCAGCGAGGAATTGAGATCAATCCGGACAAAATCAAGGCCGTCATCGACATGGGACATCCGACCAACAAGAAGCAAGTGCAAGAACTCACAGGTTGGATAGCCACTTTCAATCGCTTCATTTCTAGGTCAGTTGAAAGGTGTCTCCCTTTCTTTAAAACACTGCGGCAGTTGGATCGCTTTTTCGGTCGACCTTCGAAGCACTGAAGATGTATCTGAAGGCTCCCCCTCACTTGCTAAGCCTTTGGAAGGAGAGTCCCTGTACTTGTACCTATCCGCATCGGATGAGACTGTGAGCTCTGTCCTTGTCCGGATTACGGAGAACAACCAGCAAGCCCAGTCAAGAGAGCCTGGTCCAGGAGATTCGGCGGCAACACAATCTATGATATTTTTTTTTGAAAATGAGCTGGTTCTGTCTACTTTGTGCCCTACTAACATGCAACTCTTTTGAGTTTTCTTATATGCCGAGCCAAATCTATCTTAGCTTTGCCGCATGCACCTCAACTATTATTCTGCCAGAAGCATTCTACGTTTATGCACCTTTTCTTTGCCATCAGAAGCAGATCTCCACCTGCTATTATTATATTGGAAACATCTCTTCTGACACACAAGCCTATTCTTACAAACTAATATTCATTTCAGTTTTTTTTTATGTATTCGTATAGCAGTGAATAATATCCAAAATAATCACTTCAAGCCTGCTTTCCAACTGAAATCTAGCCTGTTTATCAGTTTTCAACTATAATTACACCAAGCATAGAGCAACCCCAACCCACCCTACCTAGGCTGGAAAATACACTTCCAGGCAGACCGAGCCTTGTACTTATGGAACCAGGACTTTGAAATGGAGGCTCAAAAGAGGGACAAGACCACTGGATCGAACCCCATCCTCTTGTCTAAGAAGGTAGAGGTGATACCATCCAAGCTGACAGTCGGCGGTACCATACTATAATTGTTGCACATAAAACATTATGTTAAACAAATTTTACATGCTCAATGCCTTAAACATGTGAGATCTTATACTGATGGTCCTTAAATCTACAGGCTTTCATATTTGACCAATGCAAGTAGTCCACGTAGATCACATTGCTATAGCATCAGTGACTCACAGTATAAGAAAATCTGATTCTGATTTTATCTATATTGCAGGTAACCTCCTCCCTTGCATATGTCATCCATGAATCAGCAAATCCACATATTGGTGAGTGTTTCTTCTTGATTGTCCCAAAAATGATTTAGACACTCATGCATAATAGGTAATGGGAGGTAGCAGACTTTTGTAACGTAAAATATTTTCAGGTGACCTCAGTTTGAATATACAACTGACAAAGTCATCCTGTAATTACAACTAACAGTCATATTAATTTCCATGTTATTTTGCATTCTAACACCGAAATTGCTTGAATTTTACATTCATATATAATCACTTTACATGTTCTAACTCTAACATACCCAATTGCTGCTGTTACTATTTTCTTGGAGTTTGTAATTGGTTGTGTCCTGGGTCTTGTTGCAGCTCTCTTGGGGTGGCTTCCAGGGACTACCGTTTACAGAAACATTGAACAGTATCCTGAAGCATATATATATGATGGAATTGTTGTTGTTCGAATTGATGCACCGATCTACTTTGCAAACGTCAGTTACGTCAGGGACAGGTTAAGGCTTAATTGGGATTTTTAGAATGCATAAGAACCAAGAAACTTGATACATGACATGCCAGATTTGCAGATTGAATAACCATGCAAACTTGCAAAACATTGTGTTGATTAAAACAATTTGTTAGCAGGCTACAAGAATATCAAACCACAAAGAATGCACCAGAAGCTGAAAAGGTTTATTTCGTGATCATTGAAATGGCATGTGAGTTCTCAAATTATTCAGAACTTAGTTATTTTTCTCACCCAAGTAAAGGACATTGGAGATGTTCTTATAGATACTGTAAAAAAATATAGTGTTAAAAAACAGTCTTTTTGTGTGTCTTCAGGTGGTTTTTGACTCCCTTCAAAAAAAAAAAAAGAAAAGAAAAGAAAAGAAAGAAGACTTTTTGTCTGTCTTAATTTCCTTTCTTTTAAAACCTCTCTTTTTGATGCAGTTAGTTATCCTTGCCAATAAATCATTGAAGCAAAAAGAAGAAAAAAGATAAATCTAAAGGTCTGAAAAAGCACAATGAAACTAACCCTGTTGATATAATGATAATTTAGCAAGTATCTACAATTGCCTTACTATGCTCTGAACCACAAACAAAATTTACCAAGTGAACTTGTTGAGATTCCTAAGTTATTCATCAATAAGCATCCATTAGTTCTTGCAAGAATGTGGATTTAGAAGCTATGGAGTTGGTGAAGAAAAACCTGGTTGTTTAAAGTAGCTTATGAAAATTTACATGCGCCCCATATAGTTTGGGTCCTCTATTTCATATAACGATGTACCTGGAATATAATCGCAAAGGTCAGATAGTAAGTACTATGAGTTAATCTAGCAGGACCAACAAGAAATTAATTTTTCCTATACCAATACATAATCATTGTTTTTCTTATCTATTACTTATATATATATATATGTATTGCTGCAGCTGTTCCATATATTGACTGTAGTGCTGTTCAAGCTCTCAAGGACCTGCATCAGGAGTTCAAATCACAAGAAATCCAGGTCAACCTCTCTAAATCTGAGATTCCATTTCTTACTTTGCATTCTAACCGATCCCTTGGGAACTTCTGCAGATTGCAATTTCTAATCCAAACCGGAAAGTTCTGCTCGCCCTCTCAAGATCAGGTCTTGAAGAAATGATTGGCAAGAACTGGTATTTTGTGAGTGTGCATGAGGCTGTCAAAGCTTGCCTCCAGGACATGTCGAACTTGCATCGGACAGCACCAAGAACACCGGGGAAATCAACTGCCTGTGGGCAACCTAATTTCCTCCAAAAGCTATGGAAACAACAAGGTGGAGATGAATCCCCTCTTGGTCAGGAGCCTTTGCTGCCTGTAAAGGTGGTCTGAGTGTCGTCTCTCCATTGGCTTATCATTTGCTGGTTCGGTCAGTGCTATTCCTAGGTCCATGAACGGTATGAAAAACTAGGAGTATTATGGCCTTCTCGAGTGCAATACTTCATGCTGGTGACGAGTTGGATGGAGTTCTAAAGTATAACTGATAATGGCAGCCTTGAGATCCAGGGACTGGATTCAGCTTTCTTGGAAAGAACCGATTCCACAACAGAGCCGGTGGTTGATGGCCTTGAGTAGAAAGTCTCGAGGCTTCAAAAAATTTCAGCAATTTGTAAAGGATTCTCCACTGCTTATACATTAAACCTTATGTTCTATAGGACATCAATTCCCACCTGTGAATGATCCTGGACTTTTGTTTTTTTCTTTCCCTCCGTTCTTTTCTTCCTTTTTTCTTTTTAACATTATTTTTACTTCTACACTTTCTAGAAAATGAACTGGGCTGAAAAAAAAAAAAGAAAAATGCCTCTTGTATTTTGCATGAAATTGCGTATACCATTTTGCATTTCGAAATGTCACAACATTATTCTGCATCGCATATTACTTTGTTGCGGCAACTACTTGCATGGCCTCGAGAACTAACATGAGCGACAAGTAAGTCGGGCAACATCGAATAACCATGGCTCTCGAGCACAAGAAGTTATAGATGGCTAAGCCCGGTTGACATAACGTCTCTCAATGTACGTGGATCGAGTAACTACTTGGACTTGACTAACTATCCAAGTAGATTTAGTAAGATACGCCGGGATATAATATCAAGGCTATCACAGGTCCATAGGTACCGTAATCCCGAGCAATCGTATAAGCGACAAAGGTAGTCGGAACACTGCTATCCCAATAAAGATCCTAGTAGATAGGATCTCGACAAAAGCTGTTATCTCAATAAAAAGATTCCAATAAAAGAAATCCAGGAAATATGATTTCAATAGAAAGTTACATCCGTTACCAGAGGAGTCCATCTTCCAATACAATCTAGTTATCCCAAGTAATTATAAATAAAAAAGAGGGGACTCTCGACAGGTACGAGGCTATTACCATGCTCGAATGCTTACATTAATTCTCTAATTTTTCATCGAAAACTACCGGTCAAAGAACTTTCCTTGCAGGAAGCATGGAGCTTCGTAAGCATATCTCACCGGAGAAGGCAGTAGGGTGATCGAACATTGCTGGAATTCCGGAAGTAAGAATTTAACCGCAACATGCTCAAAGAGGTCTAAAATCTATCCAATTCCGATCATGGCTCGACTTACTGGAGATGCCTACATGGTAACCGATATCATGGAAATAGCCTGATATATTGTATCCAAGTGCCAAAATACCTGCTCGGTGCTAAAATTCCTGCCAAAACACGACTACCCCGTCCCCTCTATCATTCTCCCTCTTGTCAAAAAAAGATATTGAACTGGACAAGGGACTTGGCACCAGCAAGGATATGCTCTCAAGCTCGCAGATGAGGCCAAGGATAAACTCGATCGGGTTATCGATCTCCGGCATCGAGCATCGCCTGCATGTAGTTGTACTTGCATAAAGAATACCACGGCCATGTATGAAGTACAAATGCATGCCATCGAGTTAATTATCTTGTTCGCATAAACATTTGATTAGCCCATGATAGATTTCCATAGCTGATCCTGCCTACTTGTAACTCTTGGTCCGGTCGTACGTCCATGCATGCTGGCAGATTTGTTCGGTCTGGGTGGGGTGCTTACTGCTTCTGGGCTCACAATTTCTCCACGTTTGACGATATCAGTTGTGATGAGTATGAAATGCTCTCTCTCCAGATCTACAGTTTATCATTCTTGTTCCAGCCTTTTTTTATGCTTGGCTGTGACCTAACTCAAGCTGAAATTTAATCCTGTGGATGGAAATTCACATTCATGTCTAGTGGCGGAGCTACGTGGAGGCATGCATGCATGGGGGGCCATGGCCGCCCCTAGGTGAAGTCATCCTCTCTGCCTTGGTGCAGGTGTTGCTTGACAAATTTGTAGGAGTTAATTTGTAATTAATGGGGGTGAAAGTCTTAGAATTGTTATATTTTCTATGTGAGTTAAACGAGTCAAGAATTCTAAGAGTTATTTAGAATAATTAATAATTAGTTAAAAAATCTAAGAGTCATTTACATATTCAAAGAGTACATGATTACTATATATTTATGAGGGTAGACCAAAAGTTATCTTCAAATATCTATATATATGACAATATGTATCGAGTCTAAGTAGTGTGGAGAGTTTTGTGATATGATAATATAAATGATATTCCTCCCACTCCAAGCATTTCTCCTTGAGCATTATCAAAGTGCTTCCAAATTTTATCAATTTAGTATCAGAGTGCTTCCAAATTTTTAACATTTGGTATCAGAGCCAGATCGATTTTTTCAGCAATTATCAAAGCAAGGGCAATCCTTAAGCAAGTATCGCAGGTCCCAGGTTGCCTGAGAGCCAGATAGCCACAGAATTACAAAGCAGTTTTAGAGTCAGAAGAAGCTATTTGTGAAACCATGAAGTATTCCTTCCATTCAAGGTGTTAAGTCTCCGGGTCGAAAGGAACTCGTAGAGAAGTGTGCAAGTCTAAGATAAAGAAACTTTGCAAAAGAAAAAGAAGACGAGCAGTTTTCAGAAGTTGAAGGAAGGACACCTTATTAATAACACCAATTGAAAAAAATGGAGGATAAAAATGCAATAGTTATGGTTGCGCCATGCAATATAATGCTCAAAGAAATGCTTGATAAATTAATTTTTTCTCCAGCAAGGTATACAAGTGAGAAGTTTGAACCATATCACTCTCCAAACTTAGTGGCAATAGTCATTTTTGAAGATATAAGTAAAAGTTTTATGATCAACGGACATACAACTATTACAAAGAAGGAAGCAAAAAATAATGCAGCATTACAAGTAATTATCTATTTGAAAAATATTTATAATATTGTTGTGAAAGATGTTCATTTTAAGGAAATTGAAGATGTCAAGATATCTGTGCAAGATTTGCATGAAACCTATGAAGAAATGAAGAACAATTATGAAGATATAATTAAAGAATTAACTGAGTTAAAGTTGAAGATGAAAAAAAGAGTTATCATAGAAGATGAATAAAGGGTGATTGAAGAATATAAAAGATCTACACCTCATAGATCAATGATAAGAGTATTCATCATAAGAGATTTTCATTCTGGTTGTGGTTCAGGTCAGTAATTGAAGATATTATAAAAAATTACAAATTAAGGGAGGGTGTTGGAGTTTATTTGTAATTAATGAGTAAAAGTCTAAGAGTTGTTATATTTTCTATCTGAGTTAAATGAGTCAAGAATTCTAAGAGTTATCTAGAATAACTAAGAATCAGTTAGAAAATCTAAAAGTCATTTAGATATTCAAAGAGTTAAGGATTAATATATATTTATAGGGTATACCAAAAGTTACCTTCAAATATTTATATATAGGATAATATGTATTGAGTCTAAGTAGTGTGGATAGTTTTATGATATGATAATATAAATAATATTTTCCTACTCCAAACATTTCTCCTTGAGCATTATCAAAGTGTTTTCAAATTTTATCAATTTGGTATCATAGTGCTTTCAAATTTCTAACATTTGGTATCAGAGCTAGATCGATTTTTTCAGCAATTATCAAAGCAAGGACTAACCTTAAGCAAGTAATTCAATCAATCAAAAAAAATGGTACTTGGAACTCATAAATCTTCTCCAAGGTCATCAAGCCATTAGAGTCAAATGGGTGTATAAGATAAAGATAAATGCAAATGGAGAAATTGAAAAGCACAAAATCTGCTTGGTAGTGAAAGGCTATAAGCAACAATATGGTATTGATTATGATGAAGTTTTTTCTCCTGTTGTTAGAATGAAAACGATACACTTTCTTATTTCCTTAGCAGCTTAAATGAAATGAAAATTTTTTTAAATGGATGCGAAATCAATTTTTTTGAATGGCTATTTGAATGAAGAAATCTATATAGAACAACCTTTGGATTTTATTCAAAAAGGACAAGAAGCTAAAGTCTACAAACTCAAAAAAGCTCTCTATGGATTGAAACAAGCTCCACGAGCTTGGAATACAAGGATTGATAAGTATTTTGCTGAAAATGGTCTTCAAAAATGCTTTCTTGAACATTCTCTTTATATGAAGACTAATATTATTGGTGATGTTCTATTTATTTGCCTTTATGTGGATGACATGATATTTATAGAAAATAATCTTGCAATGATTGAAGATTTCAAGACTTCAATAATCAAAGAATTTGAAATTACAGATCTTGACTTAATGTCTTATTTTTTGGGTATTGAAGTCAACCAATCAAATAAAGGCATATTCATTTTACAAAGCAAATATGCAAAGAAAATTTTGAAAAAATCTAACATGGAGAATTGCAATTCTAACAACACCCCAATTAAATACAATACTAAATTGAGTAAAGAAGGAGAAGGAGATCTTGTCAATCCAATATATTATAAAAGTTTGGTTGGAAGCTTAAGATATCTTACAACTACAAGGCCAGATATTACCTATAGTGTTGGAGTTATAAGTCGTTACATGGAGAAGCCAAAAATGAATCATTTAATTACTGCAAAAAGAATCCTTCAATATATCAAAGGTACACAAGATTATGATATTTTTTTATTTATCTACTAACCTAATAAAGCTAGTTGGATTTTGTGATAGCAATTGGGCTGGAGATATTGATGATAGAAAAAGTACAAGTGGATTTATTTTTTATATTGAAGGTGCAGCATTTACATGGTCTTCAACGAAGCAACAAATTGTTACACTTTCATCTTGTGAAGCAGAGTATGTTGCAGCAGCAAATTGTATTTGTCATGCACTATGGTTTCAAAGACTTCTACAAGAAATAAAGATTTCACAAGAATAGCCAACTTGTAGGTTTTGCATGGTGCTCCCAAGCCTTAGAGAGACTTGGGAGGCCATGGCAGGGATGCTGGAGGCAATTCCTGGAGCTTAGGGGCATGTCCCAAGCGGATTCCTGAAGGTGTTCCAGGGATGCTCTAAATTTGAGTATTTTCTCATATGATTTAGGGGAGAGTTTTTTTGAGAGATTGTAACATAATCCAATTGGATTATGGGGTTGGGTCTAGGTTTGTTAAATTGGTTAGGAGGTTAGCTTAGTTGGTTAGATGTTTAGTTGGTTGGTTGGTTGGTTAGTCCTACCACCTAGGATCCTAACCGAATTGGTTGGTTGTAACCAATTGGAAGCCTAACTACCTAGGGAGTTCTCACCAGTTTGTTATTGGCACAAGAATCCAACTCCTAATCATCCATGTGATTGAGTCCTAACAAACCAAGAAGTGGTTGAACCCAAGAATTCATGGAGTCAAGACGTCCAAGACCAAGAGGATTTCACCACCCACTCTATTTAAGAAGTGGGGCGTGCAATGAAAAAGGTGAACTCCAGTTTACATGAAGAAAGAAGGTCATGGGGAGAGCGCCCCCCTCTGGGGGGCGTCCACGGTTTGAGGCTTGTGACCGTGAGACTTGGCTCACGGTTCAAGAGGAGCACGCAAGGATTCCTCATGGTCATGAGGAAGACCATTAGGGTAAGGACGCCCTTAGGGGCGTGGATCATGGAGAGCCTCCTAGGTTTCAAGGAGGCCATGGTGAAGGGCTGTAGAGAGGCGCACATGGAGGGTCTTTCATGTGGAGGGCTTGGTGCCATGGGGTGTTCCACGGGGTTTGGAGAAGGGATGCACATTGAGGTATTGTCCGTGCATGGCGTACGTGGGTACTTGGGGCGTGAGACCTGCAAGAGAGAAAATGTGCGGGACAGCGAGAAGCTTCTGAGATTTCAGAAGGGGTGCTGTCGAGTGTTGTCTTGTTTATTGTAACAAGGTTCTTCTCTAAAGGAATAAAGCAATCTCTCTTTTTCTCCTATATTTTATATTCATTGTTGCATGATATTGAATCCAAGAATAGGTTGTTGGATTGTATCCTTCCACATTGCATTCGCTGCATATAGGTGCTGGTCTGGATCTCCCAACAAGTGGGATCAGTGCCTAGAATTTTTTCAACAATTGGTATCAGAGCTTGGTTTGAGCCATTGTTCGAGCGGAAGCGGAGCGATTTTAGAGCTGCTGGTTTGAAGGTGGAAGAGGAGGATTCAAGGAGTGCATCAAGGCAGGTGGAGTTGTATGTGGGTATGGTATCCCGCATTGATGGATAAAGAAAAAGTCCAGATTTCTCAGGTTCATTAGAGTATATCAGCAGAGACGATGCCAGGGGCAGCTTAGGGAGACAAGAGACAGTCTCAAGAAGCGTCGGGGATATCGGGCAGTCTGGAGTGTCCCGGTAAGGCGGCGTTGGCCTAGGGATGGAGACTGGAGCTGATGGAAATGGCAGCTCAGGGAGATCGGGGATAGGTCTCAGGGAGCGCCAGTGATATCATGTAGCCGGGAGACAGGCTGGGACATGATGCAGCAGCTAGTGGAGATGGTTGCTAGGTTTAGTCGCTAGGTTAGTAGAAGAGTTAGATGAGCTCTTGGTTTTGGAGGAGCATGTGGGATGCAGTGTATCCGAAATGGTCTCGAAGGGATCCACGTGATGTGGAGAGTCCGAGGAGGCGGCGACTGGGTATGAGATTCAGGTGCAGGCTCAGTAGGGCAGTGTTGAGTAGCTAGACTTGGGGTTTCTTTTTGTGGCATCAGTGGGACTTCAGTCTTAGGTGGAGCACCGGTGATAGGTGGCTCACGGGTGGAGTAGGATTCGACACGAGTTTAGAGCGGGAGGTACAAGGATACTGGCCAAGTCCTAGCATGAGCGCCAAGGGTGCACTTAGCCAGATGGAGCAGAGTGTGTAGAAATTGGCGTGGCTCTGTGGAGATGGTGTCAGGTAGAGCTCCAATTACGACGAGTGCCGATTCAGGTTTGCTGTGTTCTCTCCAGGAAAGTCCAGGAAAAATTATGATACAGCTGCTAGGCAGAAGGAAGGCTACAATCGTGGTATAAGAATACAAGCAAGGATTTTCAGTTATGGAGACGGTTATCCCAATGGCCTCCAAGGGCGCGCGTAGCTAAAGGGTGTTGGCAGAGGCAAGGAGGTCCGCACAAGACGCTGTCAGGACACGCTGTTATAGTGGGGTTGTGCAGGAAGACATTGCCAGGTTTGCCAAGGCTTGGGACACCAAGGTGGAGATTGTAAGGTTTTGCATGGTGCTCCCAAGCCTTGGAGAGACTTGGGAGGCCATGGCAGGGATGCTGGAGGCAATCCCTGGCGCTTGGGGACATGTCCCAAGCGGATTCCTGGAGGTGTTCCAGGGATGCTCTAAGTTTAAGTATTTTCTCATGTGACTTAAGGGGAAGTTTTTTTGAGAGATTGTAACATAACCCAATTGGGTATGGGGTTGGGTCCATGTTCGTTAAATTAGTTAGGAGGTTAGCTTAGTTGGTTAGATGGTTAGTTGGTTGGTTGGTTAGCCCAACCACCCAGGATCCTAACCGAATTGGTTGGTTGTAACCAATTGAAAGCCTAACTACCTAGGGAGTTCTAACCAGTATGTTATTGGCCTAAGAATCCAAGTCCTAATCGTCCAGGTGATTGAGTCCTAACAAACCAAGAAATGGTTGAGCCCAAGAATTCAAGGAGTCAAGACGTCCAAGACCAAGAGGATTTCACCGCCCACTCTATTTAAGAAGTGCGGCGTGCGATGGAAAATGTGAACTTCAGTTTGCATAAAGAAAGAAGGCCATGGAGGGAGCGCCCCCCTCTAGGGGGCGTTCACGGTTTGAGGCTTATGACCGTGAGGCTTGGCTCATGGTCCAAGAGGAGCATGTAAGGATTCCTCACGATCATGAGAAAGACCGTGAGGGGGAGGAATTGAGGATGCCTTTAGGGTCATGGACCATGGAGAGCCTCCTAGATTTTAAGGAGGCCACGGTGAAGGACTGTAGAGAGGTGCACATGAAGGGTCTTTCATGTGGAGGGCTTGGTGCCGTGGGATGTTCCACGGGATTTGGAGAAGGGATGCACATTGAGATATTGTCCGTACATGGCGTATATGGGTTCTTGTGGTGTGAGTCCTATAAGAGAGAAGATGTGCGGGACAGCGAGAAGCTTCTGGGGTTTTAGAAGGGATGCTATTGAGTGTTGTCTTATTTGTTATAACAAGATTCTTCTCCAAAGGAATAAAGCAATCTCTCTTTTTTCTCCTACATTTATATCTCCATTGTTGCATGATATTGAATCCAAAGAACAGGTTGTTGATCTGTATTCTTCCACGTTGCTTCCACAGTCTTCTGCTGTGTATAGGTGCTGATCCGGATCTCCCAACAATTGGTATTAGTGCCTGGAATTTTTCCAACACTTCTAACATCTTTGTTGACAATAAATCAATAATACAACTTGCTAAAAATCCAATCTTCCATGATCGAAGTAAGCATATTGATATAATGTTTCATTTCGTTCGAGATTGTATCAAAAATAAAGAAGTATAACTTCTCTACATTCTAACAAAAGATTAGGTAGCTGATATCTTCATAAAACCACTCAAGGTAGAAGAGTTCAAAAGGCTAAGGAGCATGCTTGGAGTCATGAAGAATCAAGTTTAAGGAGAGGTGTTGGAATTAAACTTGATATTTTCCAAGGGACATTTTGAAAGAAGATACTTGATATTTTCCAAGGGACACTTTGAAAGAAGATATTTTTTTGAAAAAATCAAACACCATCTTGGAACTAATTAATTGCATAGGAACTTGCTACCATTATTATGTACTTTGAACTAAAAGATTTATATATTTATTTCTGGTAAACAAAGAATCATTTTGTAATGATAAAAGGTCATGTATCCTTTCACAATTAGAAGAGATCGAAGAAGTAAAAAAAATTGAAATACAATTTCAATTTACTTGTTCTGTTACCATCTCTACAAAAAAATATTCTTATTTCCTTCAAAACTCACATCTGGTATCCTTCGTCAATATGGAAAGATATGGTGCTCCAATGTGGATAAGGAGCTAAAAGAGCTCAAGAGTATGCCGTCCACCATTCAAGCCATCCTCCAAGATGCTAAGGAGAAGCAAGTGGAAAACAAGGTGCTGAACAAATGGTTGGCAGATCTAAGGATGCAGCCTATGATGCTGAAGACATCCTGGACGAGTTCAACTATGAAGTTCTGCGACAGAGGGCGGAGATCCAAGATCGCACGAAGAGGAAGGTATGGGACTTCTTCTCTTTCTGTAGTCCTATCAGATTTCACATTAGAATGATAAAAAACATTTAAGGGATCGTGGAGAGGTTGGAATGATATTGCAGCGGACAAATCAAAATTCCATCCGATGGAAAGTGGTCCAGTGGATAGGCAACATACGATCACAGAGAAACTATAGACCAGTGGCAGAGCTATGTATAACAACGTCGTCTGTATTTTTAATATTAAATTATAAAAATAAAAAAAAATTAAAATATATTTTATATGTATTATTTTATTTTTTAATAATTTAATTTTCTGGCCCCATCATTTTTTTTTTATGACTGTTGAGTGCATTCCTTGATCATGTCCGAGATGTCTTTGCCGACCAGAGCTGTCACAAAAATTAGGTCAAAAAAATTGGGCTGGAATGGAATAAGTTCTATTTATTGTATCGGTTGTCAATTTTGTATGTTATGGCCCAACTTAGGCTAATCTCTCATAAGTGTGCAAATATCAATCTAGGGGTCATCAAATAGGCTACTAATCATGTCTGCAGAAACTAATCTTTTCTCGCTACAAACACAATCTAGGACTTTAGATCACATTGAGGTTGAAAGATTACCGCAGTCCAGTTGTTATGTTTGTCGCTTTGTCGGACCTTTTTATGAATGTTATCTTGTTCTTGATTTTATGACTGTTGAGTGCATTCCTTGATCATGTCCGAGATATCTTTGCCGACTAAAGCTATCACAAAAATTGCCACTAGCGCGTGGCACAACTGGGGCAGGGGTTCGAGTTTCGGTTTGGACATTTTTCGATTAAAAAGTCCAGGGTAAAATAAAAAAAAAAAATTAATAAAATAATCCTGGAGTCCCTATTGGCTGGTGGTAGTGAAAAAGTTAGGAATATATATAATAAATCCCGTTCACTCGGCTGACGCCAGTGGCAGTTAGGTTGACGTACTCATCTTCGGGTGGGAAACGGCTACGGAAAATTAATATGCGCCGTGTATCGAACATTTCCTGGCTGGGGTTGGGGGACCGTCTGGGGGTGGCCACGCCCGGGATCTAACTTCTCCCCTCCCTTCCCTTTTGTTTTACCAAAAAAAAAAAAGCTGTCACAAAAATTAGGTCAAAAAATTGGGCAAGAGTGGAATGAGTTCTATTTATTGGATCGGTTGTCAATTTTATTTGTTGTGGTCCAACTTAGGCTAATCTCTCATAAGTGTGCAAATCTCAATCTAGGGGCAGTTAAATAGGCTACTAGTCATGTCTGCAGAAACTAATCTTTTTTCGCTACAAACACAATCTAGGACTTTAGATCATGTTGAGGTTGAAAGATTACTGTAGTCCAGTTGTTATGTTTGTCGTTTTGTCAGACCCTTTTATGAATGTTATCATGTTTTTGATTTTATGACTGTTGAGTGCATTCCTTGATCGTGTATGAAATATCTTTGCCGACCAGAGCTGTCACAAAAATTAGGTCAAAAAAATTGGCTGGAGTGAAATAAATTCTATTTATTGGATCGGTTGTCAATTTTATCCACTGTGTCCAACTTAGGCTAATCTCTCGTAAATGTGCAAATCTTAATCTAGGGGCATCAAATAGGCTACTAATTATGTCTGCAGAAACTAATTTTTTCTCGCCAGAAGCACAATCCAGGATTTTAGATCACGTTGAGGTTGAAAGATTACTGGAGTCCAGTTGTTATGTTTGTCGCTTTGTTGGACCCTTTTAATGAATGTTGTCCTGTTCTTGATGGGATGGGAAAGGCAAAGGGAATGTGGCACCGAGCTTCTTCCTAATTCCACACGAAATGGAAATATCTTGCACGGTTTGCCCAGCTAATTCCGTTCCTTCTGTTATTGTTTTTATTTTTTTAAAGATAAATAGGTGCATTCACTACAAGGATCTAAAATGAATATATTTAAAAAAATAAAAAAAAAATGATATCATGAAATAATCTCGGAATATATTTCGGATCGATTCATAAATCAGGATCCAAGTGATGGACAACAAAAATGATAGATAATAAAGGAGACTACCCAATCTGCTCCAGAGTTAGCCTTCCGATAAACATGTCTAACAACATAAGAAAAATATTCTTGAAAAAGAAGCGCGATGTCACGAAGGAAAAGGTGTATCACCGCGATCTCCTGACTTCCTGAATTCAAGAAATAATCATAGCAGAATCATCCAAAATGATGAGGTGGTCAATCTGCAGGATCATCCGAACATAGACAATCCCAGCCCAGGTACCCCGCAGCTCCGTGGTTAGGACAATCGGCTCAAGGAAAGAGTGCCCCTCGCAACAAGAACGCCGAGTCCCAAGCCACAGATGATGAAACCAGCATCACAATGAGAGCCGATAACACTCCCGTCGAAGTTGACCGTGAGGAAGGTTGGAGGTGGAAGCTCCCAAGAGTTGAAAACCCGACAGGATGCTCGAGGAGCAAAGTGGAAGTCCTAGGTCTCTGATGAAACCGCGATCAACATCAAGTCCTCATCTGCATTATTTCGAGCTCTCTCCATAATGACTCTAGCTAAATGAGTAGTAGAGTTAAAGATATCATTCCTGGTGAGCCAGATATGATATGTGTTGTCGATCTTACCGCGGTGGCTCGTAAATCGTGAGTTGGCACCGGTTCTCGGACTCTCTCACCTCGAGATCTCCAAGCTTCCGGTCCTGCAAAACAAAGTCAGAGATCCGGGCCGGGGATTCTGGCGGAGGTACTTCGATGGTCAAGTTAGAGAGCGGCAAGATGGAACAGATCCCTTAAGGTGGGTTCCCGAAGGATTCCCGTGTTTAGAGGAGATGTAGATGAAAGAAGTGTGGGGAGGAGAGGGGTTGAAGCCCAGCTTCCTGTGCTGAGTTCACCGAGCTCATGCCTGAGGACCTCCTGGGTCTCAGGATCGCTCTCTCGATATTCTTTTTTCCTTTTCCCTCTCCGACTTACCTTTTCGTCCACTTTTACCGTCCCTTTTATACCACCGGATCGCCTTTGGCCCACGTCTCCTCCCGGAGGCTCCCGGAGATCTCTGAATCTTTTTCTCTCTCTTCTCCTCCAAGTCCGGGAGTTAAGTGGCTGGCGCACCTCGTCCGCCGTGTGTCATGAAAGGAAAAAACTGGCGAGACCTCGAGCCAAGTGCGGGAGCTCTCCTTTCGGGGAGTTGACGTTGGGCTTCTAGCGTTCCAGGCTTCTGTCTGCGAGGGTTTTATTCCTCGATCGTGGGGCCCTGCTTATTTGATATAAACGATGTTTCGTGCACCGCTGCGAGCCGTACTGGCGCCCTGTACGGGACGCGGCGCACGTCGATTCTAGTGGCGACCTCATGACCTGTGTCTCTGCCTCCTCGAGTCATGGATGCAAGGCATGATGGAAGAGATGGAATCTCTCAGGAGGAATCAGACATGGCAGCTGGTGGATCTACCTAAAGATGCTCATGCTATTGGCTCCAAATGGCTATTCACTAAGAAATCATTACCTTCAGAGCAAGGTGGAGTGAGATACAAGACAAGATTGGTAACAAAGGGATACTCACAAAGTGAAGGAGTTGACTACATAGAAGTGTTTTTTCCTGTGGTATGCCATCTTCAATTCGGGTGTTGTTGTCTTTGGTGGCAAAACATAATTTAGAATTTGAGCAGATGGATGTGAAGACAGCCTTTCTAAATGGAAGACTGGAAGAAAAAATCTATATGAAGCAACCTGATGGCTTCATTGAGATTGGACAGGAGAACAAGGTATGTCTACTTCAGAGGTCATTGTATGGATTGAAACAATCACCTCGTCAGTGGTATCACAAATTTGATACATTTATCTTGAACCTTGGATTTCTCAGATGTGAACATGATCATTATGTCTATGTGAGGGATGTGGATACTATGGATGCTCTGTATTTATTTCTGTATGTGGATGATATGTTGATAGCCAGCAGAAGTATGACAGCTGTGAAAGGGCCGAAGAGAGCATTATCTCAGAAATTTGAGATGAAAGATTTGGGATCAGCTCAAAAACTCCTTGGAATGGAGATTTACAGAGATAGGTGCATAGGAATACTCCATTTGTCACAAAGTGGGTACATTAAAAGGGTACTCGAGAGGTTTGGGATGAATAAGGCCAAACATGTGGAAACACCTTTACCAGGACATTTTTCTCTCTCGAAAAAATAGTGCCCCCAATTAGAGGAGAGAGAGTACATGAAAAGAGTTTCATATGCCAATGCAGTTGGCAGTTTGATGTATGCAATAGTTTGTTGCAGGCTGGACATAGCATATGCTGTCAGCCAGGTGAGCAGGTACATGGCTAATCTTGGAAAGGAACACTGGAAGGCATTGAAGTGGATTTTGAAATATCTGCAAGGGACTCAAAGACATGGACTGGTATTTGGTGGGCAGCCCGAAGGACATGGATGGCACTCCATAGAATCATGTGAGAATTCAGGTCCTTTGAAAGGGTTTGTTGATGCAAGCTATGTAGATGATCTTGATACAAGAAGGTCTACAACAGGTTATCTCTTCTGCATGTATGGTGGATCGGTTTCTTGGAGATCAACCCTTCAACCTATTACAGCTTTGCCTACAACAGAAGCTGAGTATATAGGAATTACTGAAGCTGCAAAGGAAGTACTATAGCTGAGAAGGCTAACGTCTGAAATAGGGGTGAAACAATGTATGGTAGTCCTGCACAATGATAGCCAGAGTGCCATACACTTAATACAGAACCCAGTCTATCATGCTAGGACCAAGCATATAGATGTGAGGTACCATAGAGTTAGGGAGCTGGTGGAGGAAGGAGAAGTGGTGCTGGTGAAGATTCATACAACGGAGAACCAGGCGGATGCACTTACGAAGGCTCTACCGAGGGATAGCTTCTACTCTTGTATATGGTTAATGGGTTTGAGGAGTCTGGCATATGTAGCCTTGAAGCACCAAGGTGGAGATTGTTGAGTCTCAAGTGGTGCATTCATGGCTAGTTGGGTCAATGTACATGTGTTGATCTGGTCTATCATGGTTTTTCATGATATTTCTAGGACTAGGGTTGAGTCCGGTATGAGTCCTAGGTGTTTAGGCTCAGTTTTGGTCGGTCTGGATCTTAGGGTCGGCTCTTCTGTTGTAAGAGTTGACTATGTTGGTTGACATGTCTCAGAACAGGTAATTGTGGTCAGGATGAGTCGGCTCGGATGGATTAGAGTCGGCTCCGATGCACGGTCAGGGAAACCTGTGGTCTGGACGAGTCGGCTCGGATGGATTAGAGTCGGCTCGGTTTCAAGGCTTAGTCGACTCTAGTACTTGGGTCGGCTCGGATTACGGGTAAACTATTTTTGAACGGTGCCAGCTGGGAGAGTTTTTGGGATCTCGGGCACGTGCGACCAAGGTATATATATATTGTATTCTCGTAAGAGAATTGTGGATGGTGTAACGAACTTCTTGAAAGTGGAAATCCCTTTCTCCCGTGAAAATTTCTCTGTTTTCTTCTTCTTTCTCTCTTCTCCCGTTCTTGGTGTTCTTGATCTTCATAGACCTGAATCCTACTGATGGGGAACTAATATGCATGCAATTTTTTTTGTATGTTTTACATGTTGAGTTAGGTGATTAATGCCCAAATCTCAGATCAAAATTATTTGTAGAGAATTTTGTATGAATTTTTGAAGATCAGCATGCAGATTAGGACCAAGAAAAGTAGCAAAGAAGGACCGCCGGGGCTGAGAAGCCTCGGTTAGGGCAAGTTCTCCTACAATAAAACTACTGGAGGTAGAGGGGTGTACCTGACAACGTCTGTGAAGATCGCAGCGAAGGGGTCTCTCGTTCCTCGACGGATGCGGCCTGGAAAACCGAGCCAAAGACCCGCGGATACCCGGCTTTCTGCTCGGTGATCCGATTGAGGCTTGGCTGGAGTCGTTGGATTCGTAGGAAATCGGGGACCTGCAAACGACCTGTCAGGGGTTAGAAAGCTCACAAAGGAACAAGAAAACAAAGTAAAAACAGCAAGGGAAGGCTTCTTTTGGAGTGGGCGTCCAGGGATCTGGAGGGTTTGTTGGCAGCAAGAAGATGATTGCAAACACCGGGAAGAAAAACTCTCACAAACCCCTTTATGCACACAGCAGGGTATCACACCACTCAATAGAAGAACTCAAGGTTTTCATTCATCAAAAATTCTCCTCATACAAGAGGCTAGGGTCCCTTAAATAGACCCTTAACCTTGGGCTCCAAGTAAGGGTACATAAGTCTTTACATAAGAATCATTTTCCCTCTCAAACCCTAGCTAGAAAATAAGGAAATAATAGGTAGAAAAATCCCTAAAAATTTTCTTGACTTGGTCAAGACTCCAAGGATGCCTAGGGGGGCGTGTTGGGCTTCTAGGAGCAGCAAAAGGCCGGCCCAAAGGGACTCGGGTGCATGGGTTTGGGCCTCTGGAAGCTGGGGTGGCCTGGTAGCCAGGTAGCAGGAATATTCCCTGGTATCTTGCTTCTTAGGGGCTTGGGCTTGGCACCTGGGCTTGATTTCTTTGGGCTAGGATGCAGATGGACCTCTGGAATCATGGATGCCCTTATCTATGAATATACTTTGGCATCTGGAAGGGAATCTGGGCATCTGGAGGGCATCTGCAAGAAATCAAGATTTTCTGAATTTTCCTCCTGGGGTCTTCAAATCTTCAAGCTGGGTTGGACTTGTGCTATACTTCCATGTCTTCAATCTAGTTGGACTTGGTCTTCACTTGTATGATATAGTCTTGAGTCTTCAGTATGCTTGGACAGGACTCAAAAAAATAAAATTAGCTCAACATGAGCTGACTAGCATTGGACTGAACTAGCTCAACATGAGTTGACTAGTACAGAACTGAAATAACAACTAAAAATACTCAAATAACAACTAAAATGGACTCAGATGAGCTAAGCCCTTATTACAGATGGACTCATAAATTATTGATCAATTTACAGAGGGTTGAAAAAGCTTCTGTCTTATTCTGGTGCCTCAGGTGTCCCTACCAATTCTCCCGGGGTGGGAGGAACTCGACCCTGTCGAGTGAAGGTCAGACTGGCTCACATATCTCTCGAGAAGGTCTGGGTTGAGGCGTTGCAAGTCCTCTCGAGAAATCCATGAATCGTCCGACTCTGGCCGGCCTTGCCATCAGACCAGGAAGCGTTGATAGTCATGGCCCTGGGTCGTGATAGCTTGATTGTCCAGGATACGCTCGATCCGTTCTCCTCTCTCAGGCCAAATTTGTTTGTGGACACTCTAGGTTAGGGTCACTCACAATGAAAAGGAATAGGTCCAAAGGCCTCACTAGGTAGCGCTGTCGGTTCCCTATACTCAACCAGGTCTGTAATATTGAAGGTAGAACTAATGCCCAAATCCGAAGGCAAGTCTAACACCTAGGCATTTGATCCAACCTTCTCTATCACTTTAAAAGGTCCGGCTCTGCGAGCATGAAGCTTCTTTTAGGCCTAAGCCTAACCAAGATAAAATCCACTACATCAAATTTTTTTGATCCATCTTCGAGAATTAGCCAGTTGTTTTAACATTAGTGCAGGTGGTAAACATGCTAGGCACATGCAGACTCCTAACAAGATGATGCAAAGGACTCAAACCTACACCTAACAGACTCGACTAAAGAGGTTTATTAGGTCTTAACTACCACTTGGGCATGGGGGCATGAGTCGTGGTTGATGGATGACATGCAGAAGAAAATTTGCTAGTAACTCCTAATAAGTGCCAGAGGTTCTGCCAAAAGTAGGTAGCAAATGGGATGGGCTCTATGGATCCTTGCAACCTAGTAACCTCAACAAAATGTAACCTAATAGTTCTAGACACATGAGAAAACACAGGAAAGGGTAGAAAATAGGAAGTGGGTTCAGAATTACTCTGGTAGGGTGGAGAAAAAGGTTCTGGGTTAGTTGGATAAAGTAGAATCAAAGAAGGCATGTCAGGGACTAATCCTAGACTAATGAGGTTAACCTTATAGGGTTGCGATATATCTACGGGGTTTGTATAATGGAAGGATGGGTTATTAATCTCAGAAAAGAGGTCCTTAATGGGAACTATAGGAGGAGACTCATCCTGAGGGTACTGATTCAAAGAGATCAGGTCCTTAATAAATTCTTCTGGTTCTTGTATTTTAGGACTAGACTCTATAATTTGGCTCTCCTCTATGGTTTCCTCAGGTAAGGCTCTAGTAGCAGTACCTAGGTTCTCTTCCTCTATTTGTTCTTCCATTATAGCTTTAGGTTGGATATGGTCAAGGTCAACTAGCTCTGGGTTGGTTTCTACCTGGGTATCTACTGGGTCAGCTAATTCTAGGTCTACTAAAGGTGTCTCCTCTTCTCCCTCATACTCATCCACTAGGCTCACATCAGCTTCATACACTTCCGCGTTAATGTAAGCCTTGTGAATCTCAGGAATGGTTGGAGAAGGTCGGCTAGCAGGAAATTGGTTAGGTTCTGGTCTCTGATTATGGGTACTACTCCTAGTAGGTTCAGGTTGTATAAGAGGTAGTGGCTCACTATTGGGTTCATATTTAGGGATACTAATCCTATGGGGTTCAAGTTGACTAGGGGAAGCATGACTAGTACTAGGCTGATACTTAGGGGTTATGGGTTCTCTAGGCTCATAAGATGTGGGTGCATAGGATCTATGATCATGGGATCTAGAGTCAAAGGATCTAGGTTCATAGGTTATGGATTCATAGGTTCTAGGTTCATAGGATTTGGAGTCATAAGATCTATAGGTTGTAGGTATACTAGGCTTGTAGGGAGAGGGTAAATAGGATCTATCTTCCTGGTCTATAAAATCCTGATTGGGTCTTCTAGGACTAACCTTAGGGATTGGGTCATGACGATGGGCTCTCCTAGGTTCAGCCTCAAGGTATGGATCAGGGTTTGGGGTCCTCCTAGGTTGAGGATTGTAGTACGGGTCAGGATAAGGGGCTCTCCTAGGTTCGACCTCATGGTATAGATCAGGGTTTGGGGTCCTCCTAGGTTGAGGGGAATCAGGATCTGGCTCAGACTGTGACCCATGGGTTTTTCTTGGGGTCCCTACCCGGACTTTTAACTGATCAAACCTATTGGCAAGATGGTCAATTCTATCATTGGTTTGAATACGAGACTGAGTTAACTGGGTCATCTGGGTAGTTATCTGGGTAGCCATCTGGGCCATTTGATCAGCTAGGGCTTTTATTTGAGATTGTAAATTTTCCATGGATTCAGACATTTGTGAAGGAGGTGGGTGATATGAAACTCCTGATCTAGTGCTCATGCAAGACTCGATCAGATCGACTATAGCTGACTAGACCTAGAGTCCAAACTAGATGCTTAATCAGGGTAGCAAACTAGCCTATAGTAACCCTGTACTCAGCCAGGCAGGTGTAAGGGGAGTGTTAGGTCCCTGATTGCCAATCCTAGACACCAATCAAAGATTGGCCAGGTAGGCGGACCAGCACACAAGCCCTTCAGGATTGAATCCCTAAACCACCATTCTAGATACTAAGCACAAGGAACACACAGGTTAGTCTTGACACAGTGATCTAACACTTAGCCCGGACCCGACCAGTTGGTGTCCCTAGCCCACTAGGGCAAATTAAGTCTAATTAATTTTAGGTTAAGGCTTGGGACCGAATGCAAGGGATGTGGTTTTGGGCTAAGGAGAGGTGATCAAATCCTCCCCCCATCTGATATAGCAAGAATGCCCTTAAAAGTAAATTATGCAATGATGGCGGGCAGATGAGGATGCAAATTAGGGTTTAGATATTTTTTTTTGGTATTTTTGGAGAATATGTAATTTTTTTTTTTTTTGGTATTTTTTTAAATAGAAGAAAACTTACAAAACATGGCCTAATATGCTGGAAATATACTAAAATTAAAAAATATGCAAAAATTGCTAAACAAAAATCTAAAACTTCCAAACTTGTCTTGCTGAAAAAACAGAGCCAAAGATTTGTAGGATGTATTTTGGCTTGAATAAAATTCACAGGCCATAATAAAATCTACAAAAAATTTTTAAAATTACTGTTAATTATGATGAATCCAGTAAAGCAAATTTCAGAATTTTTGGAGTTTTTATCAGGGAGAAATAATTAAAATAACAGAGTATATATGGACTGAAAAATTGTAGAAAATAAGCCCTAATCTAAGCTCTGATACCAAATGATGGGGAACTAATATGCATGCAATTTTTTTTGTATGTTTTACATGTTGAGTTAGGTGATTAATGCCCAAATTTCAGATCAAAATTATTTGTAAGAAATTTTGTATGAATTTTTGAAGATCAGCATGCAGATTAGGACCTAGAAAAGTAGCAAAGAAGGACCGCCGGGGCTGAGAAGCCTCGGTTAGGACAAGTTCTCCTACAATAAAACTACTGGAGGTAGAGGGGTGTACCTGACAACGTCTGTGAAGATCGCAGCGAAGGGGTCTCTCGTTCCTCGATGGATGCGGCCTGGAAAATCGAGCCAAAGACCCGCGGATACCCGGCTTTCTGCTCGGTGATCCGATTGAGGCTTGGCTGGAGTCGTTGGATTCGTAGGAACTCGGGGACCTGCAAACGACCTGTCAGGGGTTAGAAAGCTCACAAAGGAACAAGAAAACAAAGTAAAAATAGCAAGGGAAGGCTTCTTTTGGAGTGGGCGTCCAGGGATCTGGAGGGTTTGTTGGCAGCAGGAAGATGATTGCAAACACCGGGAAGAAGAACTCTCACAAACACCTTTATGCACACAGCAGGGTATCACACCACTCAATAGAAGAACTCAAGGTTTTCATTCATCAAAAATTTTTCTCATACAAGAGGCTAGGGTCCCTTAAATAGACCCTTAACCTTGGGCTCCAAGTAAGGGTACATAAGTCTTTACATAAGAATCATTTTCCCTCTCAAACCCTAGCTAGAAAATAAGGAAATAATAGGTAGAAAAATCCCTAAAAATTTTCTTGACTTGGTCAAGACTCCAAGGACGCCTAGGGGGGCGTGTTGGGCTTCTAGGAGCAGCAAAAGGCCGGCCCAAAGGGGCTCGGGTGCATGGGTTTGGGCCTCTGGAAGCTGGGGTGGCCTGGTAGCCAGGTAGCAGGAATATTCCCTGGTATCTTGCTTCTTAGGGGCTTGGGCTTGGCACCTGGGCTTGATTTCTTTGGGCTAGGATGCAGATGGACCTCTGGAATCATGGATGCCCTTATCTATGAATATACTTTGGCATCTGGAAGGGAATCTGCGCATCTGGAGGGCATCTGCAAGAAATCAGGGTTTTCTGAATTTTCCTCCTGGGGTCTTCAAATCTTCAAGCTGGGTTGGACTTGTGCTATACTTCCATGTCTTCAATCTAGTTGGACTTGGTCTTCACTTGTATGATATAGTCTTGAGTCTTCAGTATGCTTGGACAGGACTCAAAAAAATAAAATTAGCTCAACATGAGCTGACTAGCATTGGACTGAACTAGCTCAATATGAGTTGACTAGTACAGAACTGAAATAACAAGTAAAAATACTCAAATAACAACTAAAATGGACTCAGATGAGCTAAGCCCTTATTACATATAGACTCATAAATTATTGATCAATTTACAGAGGGTTGAAAAAGCCTCTGTCTTATTCTGGTGCCTCAGGTGTCCCCACCACCTACCGTAATCTTCAATGGAGATTGCTAGCAGATATTCATCCATAACCTAGTGATACGCTTCCGCGATTGCTTTGTTAATCAGGGCATTCGTTCTTGATCGGGAACAAGGCTGTTCTTGAGGATTTTGGTTCGTGAAATCTGGTTGGATTTAAAATCGAATTCTCGACATTATTTTCAGCAATCGCGTGCCGATTTCGATGCTGGATTCGGGGCATGACAAATACAAAGTAAGATTGGTGACAAAAGAATACAAGCAACAAGCCGGCATTGACTATGATGAGGTATTTACACCAGTTGCTCTTATAGGGACTATTAGATTGTTTTTTTCTTTTGCTGCTCAAAATCAATGGCAAATTTTATAAATGGATGTCAAATCAATATTTTTAAATGGATTTCTTGATGAGGAAATTTATGTGGAGCAACCTGTGGATTTTGTGAAGAAGGGATACGAAGGACAAGTCTTGAAATTAAAGAAGCTATTATATGATTTGAAACAAGCTCCGAGAGCTTGGAATAGTCCTATTAATGCCTATTTTAAGACTAATGATTTTGTGCAATATCCTTATGAGCATGCCTTATATGTAAAAAACAAAATGGAGATAATTTGTTTATTGCTTTGTACGTGGATGATCTTATTTTCACAGGAAATTATCTACAAGTATTTGAGGAATTCAAACAAATCATGATTCGGGAGTTTGAGATGATAGACATGGGACTCATGACCTACTTCCTTGGCTTGGAAGTAAAGCAAATAAAAGAAGGCTTCTTTGTATCACAAGAAGCTTATGCAAAGAAGATTTTAAAGAAATTCAACATGAAAGTCTGTAAGTTAATAAATACTCATGTTGATTGTGGAATGAAGCTATCTAAATATGATGAAGGCAAAGTGGTAGACCCTACTCTCTACAAAAGCCTGGTTGAAAGTTTGAGATACTTAACTTGTACAAGACCAGGCATACTTTATGGAGTTGGATTGGTTAGTAGATATAAAGAAAATCTAAAGTCTACACATTGGAAGGCCACAAAGAGAATTCTTTACTATATTTGAGGTACCATCTCTCATGGTCTATTATATTCATCTTCTAATAATTTTCAACTTTATAGCTTTTCTAATAGCAATTGGGGAGGAGACTTTAATGATAGAAAAAATATTAGTGGATTTATTTTTTATATGGATAATATAGTATTCACTTGGATCTCCAAAAAGTAGCCAATTATTACCCTCTCTATATGTGAAGCTGAGTATGTGGCAGTATCATCTTATGTATATCATACAATTTGATTAAGAAGTTTACTTGAGATACATTTTCTACAAGTTGAAGCTACACAAATTAGTGTTGATTACAAATCTGCAATTAATTTGGCTAAAAATCCAATACATCATGAAAGGAACAAACATATTGACATTCGGTACCATTTTGTTTGAAATCATACGAAGGAGAAGGATGTGGAGCTAATTTATGTCAAGTCTGAAAATCAAGTGGTGGATATCTTCATCAAACACTTGCAACAGATCCATTTTCACAAGCTCAAAAATTTACTTGGAATGAAGGATGGAACACAATTAAGTTTAAAGGGGGTGTTGGTAAATAAACTTAATTATTATTAGAAGTTTAAGAGCCTTTATTGTTAGTCTAAAGGTTGAGAGAGTCTAAGAGTCACGTAGAAACTTTCATTATCTAGAAATAAATTATGCATGAGTAATTATATTTTGAGTGCTTATTTAGTAATATATTATATTTTTTAAATTTTTTAGAGGTTATAAATATCCGTGGAATCAATTTAAAGTGCAACGAAGAGTATTTTGAATTTTTAAGCAACTCCAAAAATATATTATTATTTTATTATGAATCTATCGTCCAGCCTTCTCAATATCAAAATGGTATCATTTATTCTCCCATCCCTTTTTCTTAAAAAAAAAAAAAAATAAAATCTATGTTCCGCTCCTGGTGACATTTCAATCCCTGCATTTCCGTCCAGTTCCCAAATCCGGCTCCCCCCCCCCCCCCCCCCCCCCCCCCCCTCCCCCTCTCACCCCACCCCTGTCTCGCTGGAAATCTCTGCATAGAGAGGGGGCCATCTGCGAATAGGACGACGGAAGAATAGATGGGACACTCCAACGGCCACCCCTCTCCAGCGTGGACTCTTCCCATTTTTAGTTCATATTTTATTTGGACTGCCAAAATCTCCAAGGGAAAACTCATACCATCAAAGCCCAAAGATCCTTTCCAAGCTAAACAAACCACAGCAAACTCAAACTCATCTTCCTTTCTCTCTCTCTCTCTCTCTTTCTTTTTTTTCTCTTTTTTTCCTCCTATCAATGGGCTTGTGCGCTTGTGCGAGTGGTAGAAAGGCCGGACTATCCGCTGCGCTCCTCCGCCACCGTCTCTTTCACCACCGGCCTCGCCTCCAGCAAGGTCTTTGCAGCTGGATAACATGATAAGGTTGATCTGGATCGGCCAACAATTATTTTTTCTTATAGGTTTTTGGAAACTCGGATGGAAAGGGGATCGGATAGCATCAATATATATATAAATATTAGTTGGATGATATATATATATATATATATCCATATATACATCTCTGTTAATAAAAAATAGATATCCAGATGAATGGACAACCATCCGACTCGTGTTCAGATATCTAAAATTATTTATAATTTTATTTAATTTTATATAATATTTATAATTTTTAAAAATATATAATTATATTTGTTACGGCCGTAACAGTGACGTGGTCAGGTTCAGATATCGCCGAATGCGATCGAGCCACGTGGAAGCTTTCTCCGGCCGAGTCAGCGCCACGTCTTTAAGACCAGGTTCGGCGAGACCACACCGCCCGATGACTTTCCAAGGCAAACTGCCCTCGCCGAGGTCGAGATCAGCTCGGAGCTCCTCTACCACCTCGTTGGCGCCCACACCCGGGGGGTTCCGCCCAAGTGAGGTCGGCCAAAGCCAGGCGACCTCCTGTCACCTCGCCAGGTGTCCACCCAGGAGGGGTCCACCTCAGCCGAAGCCAGGCGACCTCCTGCCACCTCGCCAGGTGTCAACCCAGGAGGGGTCCACCTCAGCCGAAGTCAGGCGACCTCCTGCCACCTCGCCAGGTGTCCACCCAGGAGGGGTCCACCTAGGCCGAGGTCGGCCAGTCCTTCGCCCCTTCGCCAGGTGGCCCCCAGAGACGGGCCCACCTCGGTCGAAGCCAGGCGACCTCCTGCCACCTCGCCAGGTGTCCACCCGGGAGGGGTCCACCTAGGCCGAGGTCGGCCAGTCCTTCGCTCCTTCGCCAGGTGGCCCCCAGAGACGGGCCCACCTCGGTCGAAGTCAGGCGACCCCCTGCCGCCTCGCCAGGTGTCCACCCAGGAGGGGTCCACCTCAGCCGAAGTCAGGCGACCTCCTGCCACCTCGCCAGGTGTCCACCCAGGAGGGGTCCACCTAGGCCGAGGTCGGCCAGTCCTTCGCCCCTTCGCCAGGTGGCCCCCAGAGACGGGCCCACCTCGGCCGAAGCCAGGCGACCTCCTGCCACCTCGCCAGGTGTCCACCCGGGAGGGGTCCACCTAGGCCGAGATCGGCCAGTCCTTCGCTCCTTCGCCAAGTGGCCCCCAGAGACGGGCCCACCTCGGCCGAAGTCAGGCGACCTCCTGCCGCCTCGCCAGGTGTCCACCCGGGAGGGGTCCACCTAGGCCGAGGTCGGCCAGTCCTTCGCTCCTTCGCCAGGTGGCCCCCGAAGACGGGCCCACCTCGGCCGAAGCCAGGCCGCCCGCACGGGGAAGGTCCCAGGGAAGGAGGCGCAATTCCCGAGGTCATCCCTCGGGCCGTACGCATCTCAGACGGCACCTCGTACGGATTGCGGCGGCACGCGGAACACCGTTTGCATCGGCCCGACAGGTCCCGCAGTCGAGGGGCGCGATTCTGACAAAGCAGGCCCCATATATGGATGGCGCCCGCACTCGGGAAAGAGAGCGCTCTCGTTGGGCCCGAGGTCTGACCGGCCGCCTTACCAGCGCCGACCGTCCCCCTTTCCTAGCTTTGCCTTTTCCTTGCTGGGCTCGGCGGACGAGGTCGGAAAGCCGCCTGGCCCTCCTCACCGAAAAGGGGAAAGAGAAAGGGACGGGAGAGGGGAGCCTCCCAGGAGGAGAAGACAAGCGAACGACGGGAGGAGATAAAAGGAGGGAATCTGGGGATGACAAGGTAAGCGAACAAGCCTGGGGCCAAAAAGGAAGAGCGGCAAAAAGGCCTCGCTCCGAGAGAAAAAGGAGCGATCCCAGGAGGGATCACTTGGGTGAGCTCGGTAGGGAGGCCCGGCCGAGGTTCCGGTCCCCAGAGCGACTCTCTCACCAGTAAACTACTCTCTAAGTCTGGAACCCTCTCGGGGGACCGGTCCGGAGAGTCTGTTCCTTCTCGTCGTCTACTGACTTGACCGTCGGAGCTCCCTCGCCGGGATCCCCGGCCAGGGTCTTCTAACCCCTCCTCGCAGGTTCTCCGCATCCAGGGAGGCTCCCTCGCTAGGCGGTCAGGAAGGATCGGCGGATCCGTGGCACGGGCGCGGCGACGAGAGCGGCAACAATATTAATATGTTATAAATTTAATTTATTATTTATTTAATAATATCTTTATTTTGGTGATTATAAAATTTAATTATTCAATTTATATTTTATATTTATATCTATATTTTCAATATCCAACTTATAATAATAATTTTTAAAAATAAATATAAATATATTTTTATATTTAATTAATATTTATATTTATTAAATAAAATAAATAGGGATTTGGATATTCTGATATCGGATACGTATCCAATCGAGTTTGGATCCTTTTTGGAACCCGTTAGCAGCGGCGGGGCCTGGTCATGTGGGCGGAGTTGGGATGCTACCGGGGGAATTCGCGCTTGATGCGGGGGTTCCCGCGACACAATAGACCCGTTACAAGTGGCCTTCGGAGTGGGCAATTCTTTAGATTTCGACGTTCATAAATTTTAATGATCGATGATGCGAGGACAGGTCAAAGGAAGAACCCGAACGGGCTTGGAGGAAGACGTACACACCGAGAAAACAGCTCGCTTTCGTTAACCTCGTTGGACCTGAGAACGATGGGGGAGCTGGATTCTACCGTCATGATGCTGCTTTCCCATGATATTGTTTGCACTCTCTAATTTCTACACGTGTCTCTTGAATTTTCCGGCTCAATTTATATTTATATTTATTTATTTATTTATTTATTTATTATTTTTTTTTTGTAGAATTCAGCAGTTACATGGCTGGCAGTTAAAATCATCATGTATTTATTAAACGTTGAATGTAATTTGATGGTTAGAGCGTTCCAGTTTTTATAAAATGTCCTTTGAATTTAAGGTTAACTTCAGGTATCAGTTTTGGAGGGTGCCTGGCTAGTATAATTCTTGGAAGTTGATACAAAAGATCCTGGGAGGAATAATAAAAAAGAATATTTAAAATGAAGATTCAAATTATGGATAATGATGCATGCTATTAAAAATATTTATAAATAATTTAGTGATCTCCCTAAAATATATCTATCTATTTAGCTCTCCACACATATATATATATTACTTAATTCAATTCCTTCTATATATGGATATTAATGTGCTAAGTAAGTAGCTCACTAATTGATCCGAGTTTGATTTGAATCAAAGCCCGACACATCTCCATTATTATCAAACCTGGATCACAGAATATTCGACATAAAAGTTCACAATGAACATACACATATATATAATATTATAAATTTATTATTTTAAACTATAATATAATATAATATTTTATTTAATTATATTTTAAAATTATGATTAAGATTTGAACTTGAATTATATTTAAGTAGGATCAAATTAATTTCAAATAATAATAATAATATTATTTTTAATCGAGTCAAGGTTGAACTTGATAGTAAGGTATATTCGGTCTTGAGTGAAATTTTAGATTTAAATATTTAAAATTAAATAAAATAAGTTAGAGTTTCTCATTGCCCCGCACCGCTGAATTGCAGCCTAATCACCGCGTGATGCACCAGACGTACGTTAGTGGAAGGGCGGATGTCGCTGAGCGCCCGGCACGTGTTCTGGGCTCGCCGCCTCGGCCGCCATGCGTGCTGGTCTGGAGGTCTGCATGCGGATTGGGTCCCACCGTCACGTGGGAGGCGGTGGTCGTGTCCCACGCTGTGAGAGCGAGGTAGGCGGCGGAGTATCTCCCTCATCTCCTCCCCTCCAATCATTCCCCATCTCCCACGTGAAGCCCTGGCCCTCATCGCCTCGTATTTAGTTCTCTCCCCTACCACTCGCTTCTTTATGCTCCCCAGTGCTCACCTGATATTCCTGTCCCAGAACTACTCTCCCCTCTCCCATCCCGTTCCTATCTTAGTCTTAATTAGTATAGCTAGTGTTTATCTAGTGATCACAGGTGGTTTAATCTGATCATGGGTGACTCTTCATCGGCTTCGTACATCCGAATGGTAATATAAGAGATGGAAACCTTATAACTTTTGATATATATCATTAACTTTTCTCATCATTTCATGGGCTATATGTGTGCTTATGATCACAGGTGCAGCATCTGATCGAGAAGTGCCTTCTCTTCCACATGAATAAGGAAGAGTGCGTGGATGCCCTCTCCAAGCATGCTAACATTAGGCCTGTCATCACGTCTACTGGTAACGTTTCTACTTCCATTACTCTCGCCTCTTCTCAAAACAAACAAATTAAACAAGGTTTGGTACTTAACACGAAGTAGGCCATAGTCCAGTGGATGCACCAGTAGTCCTCCTCTATTTTAAGAGAAGATTCTGGTTCGAACGTTGGGATGTGCAGTTTGCTGTTTGTATTTGCATAAATTATTCTGGGAAAAAAAAATAAAGAAAAAAAAGTTCTACGACATAACATTATATATATATATATATATGTACTGTGTCAGTGTGGACGGAGTTGGAGAAGGAGAACAAGGAGTTCTTCGACGCGTACAATCGAGATAGGGAGGAGTGGTTGTCGGAGATGGAGACAATGCAAAGGATTCAAAAGATGCTGGCCGAGATCGCTGCCAGAGACTCCAACGACGAAGACTAACGGATCCCCCTTTCATGATCAACCTCCAGAGTCTTCCGAACAAGTCTATATATTGATGTCTACTACTACTACTGAAGATGGTGGCAGAACGTTGTAAATTCCACCACAAGCCCAGGGTGTACAAGTAATTAAATAAAGCTTCGAAACTATTCTAGACCACGCTGTGGGAGGACCTGGGGTTGGAATGCTTCGACCGGGACGGCGGGGTACTGTGCTGTCCCTGTATTTGTACAATTGGCCGCACCGGGACTCTTGGGTCCCATCATGACGTGTAAATTTTACGGAGCTTGGTATATATATTTTTCCTGTGGATTGGATTGACGCGTCGTGGGTTCTAGTATTCATGTTGGATCGTGATCATCGCCTTTCCTCTTCCCACTCCATGTTGGACGTGAACGGTGGCCTTTCCTTTCTTGACCTGATGAGCCCTCCAAGGACGAGAGATCTGCCGCTTTCCTTCTTTGAAAAAAAAATAATAATAACGAAGTTCTTTTTGATGAAAAAAAAATAAGAATAAAATAGCGAAGTTGATATATAGAAGGAAGGCAGGTTGGTGGTAGTTCACTAGTGTTTTAGCACGTCGGGATGCCAAGAGAGGCACGTGGGAGTCACGTGATAGAGGAGGAGATAGGCCTTATTGTTTGTATGCTGGTGGATCAACTTTAGCCCCATTCATGTCCTCTTTAATGATGATAACCAGTAAAATAGAGGCGTAGTTTTTCTTGATGATATAAGAGATTTGAGAGAACAAAAACAAATTCGTTAATTATTCATGAGAGAGAAGATTTTTTTAAAAAAATAAAAAATGAGGTTAGTGAGATATTTATCTCATAAAAGTTAATTATATTAGTTAATATAAGATTACAAGAATTGAACAGAAACATCTCGTTATGTTATATATATATATATATATATATATATATATATATATATATATATATATATATATATATACAGTGAAGCGATAGGGGAATTTTTTTTAAAAATAATACAAAAAAAAAATTATAAAAATAGGTGCTCTAAGATATATTTATGAAACTAGATGTTTTTCTGTCCACGTGGCAGAAAAAAATCCTCTCCGATCAAATAGGTGACGCGTGGCATAGGGCGGGCAGACAGCTGGACTGAAATCGTCTTTGGCAAAGATGAATTCAACTTGAGAAATCGTCTTTGCCAAAGACGATTTCAGGTGTACGTGGACCGCATTCAGCGAAGCAAGTACGTGGCAAGTGGCATTACACGTAGCGGCAGATGGTGAATTCGTCTTTGCCAGAGACGATTTCAAATTGACTTGAAATCATTTTTGGCAAGGACAACTTCAAAATGGCTTGAATTCGTTTTTGGCAAAGATGATTTCAAAATGGCTTGAATTCATCCTTACCAAAGACGATTTCAAATTAAGCCGAGATTTTTTTAAAAAATTATGAAAGTAATTTAATATTACATTAAAATTATGTTTTTTGCCAAAGAAGTTTTTTTATAATAACATTAAAATTATAAATTATAAATAATATAATTAGTTCCGAGTCCGTGTTCGTGCAATACGTACCGATAAATCCTAAACGCGCGACCGGTGCCATAAACCCCAAATCTTCTAATTCCTAATCCTAAATCTTAAATCCTGGATCGTAAACCTTAAACCCTAAACCAACCTTAGACCAAAAACACAAAACCCCTAGAAATTTTTGTTAAATAATATTTTTTTATTAAATATTTACGAAATTGGTGTAATCCGATATTTATTTGCGACAATAGGTGTTATGGATTACGTGGATTGTACGGATACGGGGGAAAGAATTTAGGTCTGGATGTGGTAGCCACGTGGAGTTGAAATCGTCTTTGGCAAAATTGAGTTCAACCGTTCTAATGCAGTGAATTTTTTTATTAACCTAATTAGGATTAAATATATATAATTTAAATAATAAATAAGAATTAACATAAGTTGTAATTATATATTATATTATAATTACTAGTATGTGAAAATAATTTTTTAGTATCCCGAACCGGTGGCAAGACTGGGGGCTTGACCGGAGGCCGAACCTGGGGATGGACCAATGGCTGAACCCTAGAGGCCGGATCGACGATAAGACTAATGGTAGGACTAGAGGCCAGACCGGTGGCAGGATTGGTGGCCTGACCCTGACGCTCGGATCGGTAGTACCGGGCTCTAGCCATCGGATCGACGGTAAGACCAATGGCAGTAAGGGGGCCGGACCGGTAGTAGGATTGGGGGCCAGACCCTGGCAACCGTATCATTGGAATTTTTTATATTATTATTAAAAAAAATTCATTCACGACGACTTATCATTTCCACTTCCACGACTCAATGTAAATAATTTTTTTTACTAACACTAAACCCTAAACACTTAAACTATAAACCATCAACCGAACTGGAAATCGTACTAATACCGGATTGTCAACCAAAGTGGTACCGAGCTGGATATCATTTCAATCTATATATCTTCTTTGTCTTAATTATTGTATTGTATTGTATTTCATAATTGATGTTGCTATTACCATTGATGAGAAGTTGATGCCACATGAGAAATCATGAATTTGATAATTAAATTCTATTTCAAAATATAGTTTTACAAATACAATACATAAAAAAAATAATGGTCCTAGGTCCCACATGGTGGCCGTCTCTTCCTGCATGGAGGCTGGACACGACGAAGTGGAGGTGCAACTTCAGCTGGTGACTGATGCTCTGTCATATGCTCCACAACCTGGGATGCCTGCTGTGCCGACACGTGATACGATGAACCCTCGCCATATGCCTGTCCTCGATGTCCGGAATAATCGTGCTGCGTCATGTAGTCCGGTGTAGTGGTATACTCAAAATATGCAGCAACAATATTAGTAGATGTGAACTCGGGCATCGGATATGGAGAGGTACTATAATGTCGAGTACCTCGTCCGTGTTAGAATGACGGAGGTGCTCCCGATGAAGATGTATAGTGGTAAGGTGAAGGAGTCCCGTATTCTCTGTCGAACCCCTGATAAAACTCCGGTAACGGGACACGCACATACTCGTCGACAGTATGAAGGACAGAATGATAAATATCCGTAATGTCTGAGAGTTCGTCGCCATGTAATCTGGCTGAGCAAGCTAAAGTATCCTCGTGATGGCACTGCTCTATAAGATAAAAATAAATAATGAATTTCAAGAAATATTAAATTTAAAATTAATGAATAGTAAAACTTAAATTTCTTATCATATAATCATCAACCGTGCCAAGACGACTGATAAATCGACGCGTGATGCTACGGTACACTGCATATAGGGATCGTGATAATCCATGATACCATCATCTGGAGCACCATCTACAATATGATCATGTCAACTCATCCATAAATGAACAAACTTATGATGAGTGGCGGACCAGTCCTGGTCGGATCGTCCCCTCATATCGATATGGTGTAGAGCCGAACGCGTATCAACCTGCTCAGGCACGACCTATCGAATCCCGAACTGGCGCATCACTCTGTCAGGTAAGTGCCACTCCACTATATGAAAATAAATAAGTGGCACTCGAGCACACCAGATCAGCTGACCATCTAGACAGTAATCTGGTAACTATACAAGTACTTCGACAGAATATGGCTGTCATATCATCTGTTCATGAATAATTTAAAGCATAATTCGGTAAACAAAAACATATATGACCAGTCAATCATTTTTAAAAAAAGCATTAATGATTACCTCGTCTACTCTCAGCTGATCTATCAAGTAACGATAAGAAGAGACCACATGTGTTGGTACCTGTGTCACACAAAAATCGTCTCTCCATCTATAAAATAAATTTATTAAATTTGTTAAATAAGTTAGTAAATATCATACACAGTATAAAATTTAATATAAATACAAAACTTACCGCATCCCTAAAGGACCATGTGGTAAAGCAGCTCCATCGCCATCAAAATCGATCATCAGATTTAGAGCCTATCGTTGTAATCTGCATGGTGCAAGGATCGGGAATCTATCTTATGCCTATAGTTGTAGTAGTAATAATGGACAGCAATGTCACTGGCATCTCTCTTGCTCGCCCTACACATATCTCTGTACAATCATGTGAGCTCTACACTATCCCAACTATAATGTCTAGCATCATCCAAATCTGCTAGTAGGGGTAGAATTATGAGATGCATTATATTCTCAGATTTATCCATAAATAGACACCCACCCATCAGCTGCAAAATATATGCTTGAGCATAGCGCTATATGGCTATCTCGTTGGTATCAATATTTAACTACTGAAACTGCTCGGTGAGCCAGACCAAACTCAGTCGCGATCCTTGGAGTCTACCCTGTGATAGGACAACCCCTAATAAATCATGATAGGGCTATCCATAATCTACCCATGTAGAACATGTCACTGGTAGACCATCATCGACAAGCCTAGCTGAATGGCAACGTCCTGGAGGGTGATGCTGAGCTCTCCCTGGGAGAAATGAAAAGTGTGTCTCTGGGCGCCAACGCTCGATAAGAGTAGTATCAAATGCCAGTCCAATTTAATGAAACCAATACGAGCAAGTCCATAAAAACCAGAATGCATCAATAAAGGCAAAATGCGTCGATCTAGCAGTATCGATCTATGCATAACCATCTCCCGTCGACAATGCAAAATGACAGTATCTTAACCCTCCCATACCACAGACGATCTATGTACTTCCTGATCGTATAATAGTGTGATCGGAAGGACCGGGATCCATAACTGTGATATACAATAACTCGAACGAAATGAAATAAGCAATCATAAACACCATTAAACATGATATTTTTCTTAGAAATTTAATTATAACATATGATTATAGTAAGATAACGATCATAACACAAACAAGTAAGAGAAAAACTGTAGTATCATGTTTCTAATGACATTACTAACATAATAATATATGCATCATATCACCAACTAATAGATAAAGATAGGTCCTATCCCATTCAGGAATTGCATTAATATTACAGATCACTTTACAGTATACAAATGAAATGCAATGGAGATCGAATGAAATTTTGGCAGCATCTCTCCTTAGTTCTCCACATACAAATATTTATGTATGCGGAGAACAAAAGGAAAATGCTGCACGAAATTTCATTCGATTTTCATTGCACATCATTTGCATACTATAAAGTGATCCATAAAATTATTTGCAATTCCCAAACTGTTCACTTTGAACAATCAATTGATTGATGTGCATAGTTCTAAGATCCATACAAAATTAAAAATAATGTATGGATACTATAAATTATGCACATTAATCAATTGACTGGTCTACGGTTCAATGTAATACAAATTTTACCAAATTAATTTCAGAATATCGGATTAGTAAACTACCAAATTATATACAAATTTATTTTCCGATGTTTATATCATTAAATAAAATATTTTAATTAATTATGTATAAAATATTTTAAAATATTGATATAAATTTAATAATCAACTCAAAACATAAAAATATATATTCATAATTATTAATTAATTAATTAATATTTATATTTACAAATTTAATTTTATATTTAATTATTATTTATTTTAGCATTATCAATAAATATATTATTATGATTATATCAAATAATAACAACACCATAATTACATAACTAATAATAACATTTAAATAACTAAAATAATAATTTTTAAAAATATTATATCATTATATATGCTTAAAAGCTAGGCCGAAGCATGAACCGATTTCGGGCTGGCCCAAAGCCCATTGGATTGCCCGGCTCTATTCCAGAAAATGGACTTTAGACCGGCCCAATTCCTTCCCTAATCAAAACATAAAAATATATATTCATAATTATTAATTAAGTTTTTAATATTTATATTTACAACTTTAATTTTTATATTTAATATTATTTATTCTAGCATTATATATTACTTTTTAATATATTATCAATAACAACATAATTAAATTACTAATAATAATATTCAAATAATTAACATAATAATATCTATAATTATTATACTAGGTTTTTTTTAGATTATTTTAATTTAATCATGATTACAGTAAATTAACAACATTAAATTACAACATTAAATCAGTATAACACCATCTAAAATAACTAAAATAACAACATTATTTTTAGTAGGTACCAACATAATCAGTATATTAACTAAAATAATAACATTAAATTTAAAAAAATTACAATAAATTCATACAACATAATTAAATTACAAAAAATAATATTCTGAATTGACATAATAAAATCTAAAATTATTACAATATCAAAGATTTTTTAAAGTTTATTTTAATTTAATCAACATTATTTAATATTTTAACTAAAACAACAACATTATATTCCAAAAATTACAACAAAATTATGCAACATAATTACATTACAAAAAAATAATATTTAAACAATAAATATATCATCATCTAAAAAATATCTTTTTTTTTTTTAACTGCAAGATCTCTAGCAATCCCGGATATTCAATGTAGACTGGATCTAGAAAAAAAAATAAGAATCTAAATGAATTTTAAATATTGTGGGATAAAAAAAAAATTTACCTTCAAACCAGACCCGAACCGGAGCAATGGGGTCGAGCTGGAATAGAACCGGGAAACGGGATGACCGGTTGGAGTGAAAGTGGGCCAAGGGGGAAGAAATCGCGGTGGGGCATGCGGGAGGAACAGAGAAAGAACGAAACAGAAGAAAAAATCAGGCTCAGGGAAAAAAAATATTGCCAAAGACGAATTCTCAGTTGCTCGCCATGTGTCGCCTGATTTGCCGAGCGGGAGGCTAGGTATACTTGAATTCGTCTTTGGGAAAGACTTCTTAAATTGAAATCGTTGGCGGCAAAGACGAATTTGCCTGATTCACCGCCACGTGTCCAGGATAACACCACGTGTTACCTGAATCGCCGAGCAAGCTATCCTGAAATTAATTTTAGCAAAGATGATTTCTCAAATTGAATTCATCTTTGCCAAAAATAATTTTAGTCCAGCTGTCCGCCCGCCCTATGCCACGTATCACCTATATGACTGGAGAGGGTGTTTTTGTATTACGTGGACAAAAAAATATCCAGTTTCGTAAATATATATATATATATATGAGAACATTTATTTTTATATTTTTTTGTGCATTATTTAACAAAAAAATTCAGCGATTGGTTGCAAAAAGGATAAGGACATGATGCGGAAAATACTGGCGATGAGCAGGAAACATCTTTTCCTGAAAGGTATCACATCATATCGACCTCTGATGATAAAAGGTGTCGTATTCATGGCATTAAAAATAAAAGAAACATATTCTCTATGCTATCGAAAGTTTAATGAAGAGAAAATCTGAGCTTTAAAAGTTGTGCTGATTACTCCTTGGTGGACTGCTTGGATTGATGGAAGAGAAAGGGTGCGACCATTCATCAAAGAACAGCTTGGACCAGCCATTTTGGATTGTTCAATGCTGTACTGGAGTTTTCCATCTTATTTTAATATATATCGTTTCTTACCACAAAGAATAGTTTGTAGTGGTGGGCAATAAAGATTGATACATGGGGATTTTTAGATGCCCTTCCTTTTTTTATCCATGCATTGGTCTCTCTCTTAATTTGAATAGGAGACTTTGCTCAACAATATTAATCAAGTCAGAGAAGAGAAAAAGAGAAGTGCCATTGTTGTCATGTTTAATCCATAGGAAAGTGTATATTATGCAAGGAGACGTATATATGCCTCTTTCTATATATATATATATATATATATATATATATATATATATATATATATATAGGTCACACAGGCTAGACAAGAATTGGGATCATCTCTGTTATGTCGGTTGCTCCTACTCGGTCCCGAAACACCTGTTCGATTGCCGACCTTGGTATTAGCCATGATTGAAGGAATAGATTGCCCTTTTTTTCACTAGCTGCCTCCCGTGAAAGTTTCGCAATATTTCATGACCGAGCCGATCTTCATATTTGTCGAATGCTTAGTCAGTTTCGATCTGAGTCCCCGGCTTATCAAGTGCATTCGAGAGTCGGTGCCTGGAATTCTTACTCGAGGCCTGACTCAAGCTCAATGCCTAGGTCCCTCTCAGTCAGACCACTCACGGTGCTTAGCTATCTGCAGATGCTCCGATCGATATGGTCGACCCCGCTTGCTCTAGTCATCCTAATTCTTCCATGTGTCTGCTATAATGAATGTGGTTGACTTGGCTAACAGGCGAGTTTGTGGAAGGCAAAATCCTAACAAAATTGATGGCTCCATCAGAAAAAATACTATCGGAAGGAATCCGGGGGCAGGATCTTAACAACCTGTCAGGACCTATAATGCTCATCAATGGCCACCTCCCTGGTAGCCTTTTTCTGGCTCCACACGATACTAGAAAAAGGTAAGAGAGACACCTGACGAGATAAAACAACTTTTAAGGGCACATCACATATTTACTCTTACGGTCACCTTGGTAGATAGCTCCGGCTACTGTTGTTCACTTCGCCCTCCCTTTTTAACTTGATCGTCGAAGTATCCCTGCAGGTAATCCCGGTCTCCAGGATCTTTTGTAGGACCACTCGACGTGCCGCTTGGAGCAGCACCTGAACTCGCCATGCGGGACAAGAGGACTCTCCGGCACCACCACAACATCCTTGCAGGGCATTATGAGAGCAACAATTTCTATTGGGATCATTTCTATCATGCAGAAATCCATCCAAATATATATGCACATAAAGATACTCAATCCATAACTTTCTGCAAACCAGCCAGACTGAATGACAGAGGTGTATATGTCGAAGAAATTAACAGGAGGGAGTCTTTGTAGAATGGAGAATGAAGGGTGCTTTTGTTTCATATTGTTTAGCAGCGCATGGAACTACATGAGGTAGACCATAGGCTGGCAATGGAAAATGCAACGTAGATTAGGTTATGAGCTTAGTTTAAGCAAGGTATCTTAGTTTTTGTGATTGATATTTCGTATGAGGCAAGCCTTGGCATGCTTTGTTTCACACTTTAAAGCATGTTTTTCCCCAGCTGAGGTTTTTAAGGATATGATTATTTCATCCATCACATGCTTAGCCACTTTTCCACTTTTCTTGCCTTAGACGATTCTCGTCATAGCACAATTTTTTTTTTAAAAAAAAAAAAAAAAAAATCAAAAGTATGTATTACATGGTCCTTTGAAACTTACACCCAGGGTTTTTCATAAAACCAGGGGGGTGTTTGGTTGGGAAGAGTAGGGGCCTAGAAATGGGAATGAGTCACTCTCCCGTTCCAACTATTTGGTTCGAGGGAGTTTCATCAGGACGGCATGGAAATGATCAAAGTTTTCTAAAATCCAATTTCAATATTCCAGGAAGCTAAGGATTCAAATTTCTATTCAAATTCTACATACACTTGCTTGTGTTTCATTTGCAAGATTTTGGGATGATAATGATATAGGCTTGGTGATATTTAATGCTATGGTTCCTGAGGCCATCCTCCTGTTCTCCATTTAATTATTGTACGATTTTGCTACCCCACTGAAGGGGTAAGAGACTGGTTTTTTGTTTTCTTATGACGTGTTTTTTTCTGTCATTTTCTTTACATTGATATCGGTAGCAACATCTGGAAGCTTTTGTCTTTTTCATAGATTCCGTGCTTTTGCTCTATCTTTTAATTGAGGTAGATGTATTCGCAAAGAATTCATCAAGGATCTTGAATTTATCAACATTTTTGCCGTAGGCTGGCTCGTCACATCCAGGCTACTCTATCCTACACCATCAAAAAAAAAAAAATTATGAAAAATTATATCTCATAGGCCATGATGCATCATGTGACAGTGCACCTTGTTAATTATAGCCACTTATTTTTATGAACCCTATTCATCAAGTACTTATGACTTTATCCCAGTGCACTACCTCTTGCTCATGGTATGGCATATAATTTTTTTTAAAACCGAACCCTATCCTAGATATAGCATCTTGGCTATTTTTCAAAGAAATTTTTTTAGTTTTTTATTTTTTGGTAAATAAAAAAGTATGAGAATTTTCAGACGTAGCTACCTTCTTTGGACGTTACCGGATCTCATTTTAATAAAAAATATTTGATTCAGATAAAAAAAAGATCCTTTTTGTATGAATTATCGGTTATATAGCAATCCAAATGTCGGAAAAGCAGCAATTCCATTAATCAACTGGAGTAATGGGTGATCCAATTATATATATATATATGCATGCAAAAAAGGAAAAATCAAAAAAAAATTGAGGTATTTTTCAAAACAGACCAAAAGAATCTTGGTTATAGGAATGCCCCGACCATGATAAGCCTATTCAAGCCAAAAAAAAAAAAAAAAAAGAAAAGAAAAAAAGAAAAAGCACCAAAGGTGATTGTACCAATCAATTACTGAAAGTAATGCATCTGATATATTGCGTGAAGCTTTCTACTCCAATGAATAAATAGAATAAGACAATAGCTCTATTATACCTCCCATAATTTTTCAGTTTTTTTTTTTTTTTCAACAAAATAACTTCCCAATAGCATCAGTCATAAAGTGGATTTCTGAATGAAGTATCTTCTCGAGGAAAGTTAAAGTGGATTTCTTTTTTGTCAGAAAATCATCAACAAGTAACTCAAGAATATTGCCCTAGCAAGAGCGTTTTGTCCATATCCTCTTGCACCAAGGAAAGTCCTGCAGCATATATGATTTTACCGGAGTTTTTTTTTTTTTCCCTTTTTTTTTCTTTTTTTTTCTTGAAAGCGTGCACTTTGTACCTTGCTTATGCACCATGCACCCTCTACTACAGATGTAATCTGGTCCCAGCACAAGCTCGCATTAGTTAATATTGCAGACGATCACCCATATCGATCACCAATCCCACGGGCACAAGGATGCTGTTAACAAGTTAGGCATTCTACGTTTGTTGATATTAAAAATATATAGAATATTTAAAATATATAAAAATATTAAAAAGTTTATTATCTAAAAAATTTAGAATATTTTATGTAATTTTTAAAATTTTTAGAATATTTTATAGATCTTTGAGATTGCTAGTATATTCTACAAGATCATACCATAATCTCCTTATTATCTATCTGATTTTCTATTTTTCACTTTTATATAAATATGTACATATCATGAAGAAATACAAAAAAAAATCTTTCTCATTTGCTTGCTTTTCTCGATTTCTCTCTTATTTTTTCACATGGTATCAGAGCAGGTCGTCATCGATCCGAGTTTATTCTTTTGATTAGCGCTTACAACAAGTTATTACTGAAATACTTTCTTTGCACGTAGCGGGAGATAAATAGTTTAGAACTATCAACGGGTCGGGTCTGGACCCAACGGGTCCGGGTCTGGATCCCAATCTGGACCCGTTTACCCGGATCTGGATCCGGACCCGATTAGTCATAGTTAAATGGATCCGGGTCTGGATATGTAATATCCAACCCGATAGACCCAAGACCTGATTAAATAAAATAATATTATATCCCCTCCCCCAACGGTTTTATCAGCTCCGAGCCCCGCCGGCCGACGCCTCCCGCCTCGACGGCCAACGCCTCCCCCCGCTCGATGGCCGACTCCTCCCTCGATGGCAGATCCCCCTCCAGTCGACGCCTCCCTCGATGCCTTCCTCAGCTCCGAGCCCCGCCAGTCGATGCCTCCCCCCCTCGACGGCCAACGCCTCCCCCCGCTCGACGGCCGATGCCTCCACCCACTCGACGGCCGACCCTTGATGGTCGACGCCTCCCTCGACGGCATATCCCCCTCTAGTTGACACCTCCCTCGACGCCTTTCTCAGCTCTGAGCACCGCCGGTTGACGCCTCCCCCCCTCGACGGTCGATGCCTCCCCCCCGATCATCCCCCGCTGCCCCTGTCCCGATGTCGTTCCCATTTTGGCTTCGTCTTCCTCAGATCCGAGCCCCTGCTACGGTGCCACGGTAAGTTTTTTTTTTTCAGGTAATGCTCGTTCTTGTTCGGGTCCGGGTTCGGGTCTGGATACCCGGGATCCATTCGGGTCCGGGTCTGGTATTTTAAAATTAGATCCATCGGGTATTCGGGTCCGAGTCTGGATATCTGGGTTCCGACCCGAACCCGACCCGTTGACATCTCTAAAATAGTTACCATAGCTCATCTTCTTCGATCCGAGTTTATTCTTTTGATGAGCATTTACAACAAGTTATTGCTGAAACACCTTCTTTGCACGTAGTAGGATACAAATAGTTGCCACATCTCATCTTTATCAACATGACCGATCAAATTAAGCAGAGTACATAATTGAATCTATGGTAGATTATTTGTCATCAACCTTAAATGCTGCACATGACCCGGCATTTCCTAATTTCATCTCACCTTCGGATAATCCTAAGAATGCTAAGCACCAAGAAAGGGCTACCGTGAATGCTACCACGCCACTGACTACAAGTGAAATCTCTTCAATACCTGGTTTTTCTCTCGCATAATATCAGCAACTCATTTCTTTCCTTAGACAAGATAAGGCTAAAGTGCCGCAAATTTTGTTGGTAAGGCCTTTCTTGATTCTTGCCATCAATCTTGAATTCTTGATAGTGGTGCTTCCGAACACTTAATATTTTGTAAGTTATTTCTTTATAATATAAAATCCCATGATAGTTCATTCCCTATCGTTCTATCCAATGGAGTCAATATGCTTGTGTTTTTATATGGTGATATTACCTTGACTAATGATATTACTTTATGCCATACCTTATATGCTCTTAATTTTACATACAATCTTGTTTCAGTAAGCAAACTTGCTCAAGATCTTAATTGTGTTGTTCTCTTCTTTCTTACATTTTGTATTCTACATGACCTTGCTACGAGGAAGCTGATTGGATTGGGTGAACTCCGGGATCGTCTTTACTATTTCAAAGACTTGATAATAAATCCTGCACGGACAAATAAAGTCAATGTCTTGGTTGATCTCTAATATACTCGGTTAGGACATTATTTTTGCAAGTGTTTGAAACTTGTCCCCTTTCTTTCAAATACTTCTTTTGATTCCATAAATAATTATTGTGATATTTGCTATCATGCTAAACAGACAAAAAAATTTTTTTCCTTGAGCATTAATAAATCGTCTTCACTATTTGATTTAGTGCATCTTGATATATGGGGCCCATATCGTACTTCATCATATACAAGAGCTCATATTTTTCTCACTATTGTTGATGCTTGCATAAGGGCTACTTGGATTTATCTGTTACAAAAAAAATCTGAGGTATATCGATGCTTTATTAATTTTCATGCTATGGTCAAAAATCATTTTAATGCCAACATTAAATATGCATGTAGTGATAATGTCCAAGAGTTTGTAGCTGGATCATTGAAATCATATCTCCTAGAACATGGGATCCTATCACAAACTTCTTGTGTCGGAACACCAGAACAAAGTGGGATGGTTAAGCGCAAAAATCGATATGTATTAAATGATACCCATGCTTTAAGATTTCAAGCCAACTTGCTTGTATCATTTTGGAGAGAATGTGTTTTAACTACCATTTATTTGATTAACTTGACATCCATACCAAAATTGAATAGTAAGAGTCCTTATGAACTCTTATTTTACAAACCACCCACCTATGATCATTTGAGAGTTTTTGGTAGCCTATGTTATATGCATGAGATATCTAGTGATAAATTTCAATCTCGTTCTTATGCTTGTATATTTGTTGGATACCCTCTTGATAAAAGGGTTATTGTGTCTATGATCTAAAAACTCATAAAATATTTATTTCATGTGATGTTATCTTTCATGAGAACATGTTTTCTTATTCTCTAACATTACCTTCTTTTTTAGCAGTACCTCCTCTTTTACAATTAAATCAGATTGATTATGACATGTCATTTATTTTAAGAAACAATAATTTAACTCATTTGAGCCAGACTCAAGGACAGGTCTCAAATCCTATTCTCCTTTATCAGTCAGATTAAACATAAACTAATTCTATTAATTCAAACCAAATATCAAGTCCGAACCGGACTCTTGATGTAGTTGACACAATTTCTCTGAATATCCTTCATCTTCTAAGACTATTGGTCCTAACTCGCATCCCGTTAGAGACAGAAAGCAACCCGTATGATTATAGGACTATATTGTCGATGCTGCAGGAGTAAGGAGATCTTCAGACACATCCGCCAATTCAGTGACCTCGGGTAAGCTATATCATATTTCTTACTATCTCACTTCTTCTAAGTTTAATACCTTCCATCAAACTTTTCTTTTAGCTCTCACCTCTCATGAAGAACCTAAAACCTTTTTCCAAACCGTAAAGGATCCTAAGTGGTGAGAAGCAATGGAGGTTGAGCTCATAGCTCTCCAACAAAATGGTACTTGGATCTTGGAGCATCTACTACTTGGGAAGAAACCCATTAGATCGAGATAGATATACAAAATTAAATACAAGGTTGATGGTTCTATTGAGTGATTCAAGGCTCGTTTAGTGGTGAAAGGATACAGACAAATAGAAGGGCTTGACCACACTGAGACTTTTGTCTCAGTGGTTAATTTGACTACAATACAGTGTCTCTTAGCTGTTGCTTCTGCCAAACATTGGCAGTTATATCAAATGGATATCAATAATGCTTTTCTCCATGGTGACCTTCATAAAGAGTATATATGACACCCCCACCAGGATTTTTAAAGCCAGGTAATACACGTGTTTATCAGTTATATAAGTTTTTTTTATAGGCTCAAGCAAGCATCGAAATAGTCATTTGAGAAATTCTCCTACTCCTTGCTCTAATATGGCTGTATTCAATCCAAAGCCGATCACTCTTTGTTCACTAAATAGGATAATAACTCTTTCATTACCATTCTTGTTTATGTAGATGATGTGATTATTACAGAAAATAATTCTTTGAAATGTCAGGCATTGGAATAATTTTTGCAAGACAAGTTTCACATTAAAGAGCTTGGCACTTTAAAATATTTTCTCAGGTTAAAAGTGGCTCGATCACCTTCGGGTATATTTGTATCACAATAAAAATATATACTTGACATTCTTTAAGAAACCGGAATGTTAGGAACCAAGCCTACAAAATTTTCTATACAGCAACAATTCAAGCTCACGACGGACGATGAAAAACTACTTGATGATCCAGGTCCATATCGTCGATTGCTGGGAAGACTTATTTATCCGACCATTATCAGGCCAGACATTGCGTACTCAATATATGTTCTGACATAATTTATGCAATCACCTCGATAACGATACTTGAATGCAGTCTTTCATATTTTACGATATTTGAAAGGATCTCCGGGTTAAGGCATATTTTTTCTAATTTTCAATGCTTTTCAATTACATGCTTATTGTGATGCAGATTGTGCATGATGTCCCATGACAAAGCATTTTATAATAGGTTTCTATATTTTCTTGGGAGATGCTCCAATTTTTTGGCATGCCAAGAAGCAAACAATAATGTCTCATTCCTTGGTAGAGACCAAGTATCGGGCTATAGCGCACACCACTAGTGAATTACCATGGCTTCAAGCCCTCTAATCCGATCTCAGTATTCCACATCATGCTCCCATATTCCTTTATTATGATAACCAAGTGGCTTTACACATTGCCGCAAATCCTGTGTTTCATGAGTGAACCAAATATATAGAGATCGATTATCATTTCGTTAGAGAGCGACTGCAGTCTCAAGACATTGATATATAATATATTTTTATACATTGTCAGCGTGCAAATATCTTTATCAAAGCTCTCGGTCATGATCATTTTCAAGAGATTATATACAAGTTAGACATTCGAGATCTCCATGCTCCAACTTGAGGACTATTAGAAATGTATAGAATATTATGAATGTAAAAAACTATTAAAAAGTATATTGTTTAGAATATTTATAACATTTTATATAATGTTTGAAATTTCTAGAATATTCTACATGATCTTTAAGATTGCTAGTATATTCTGCATGATTTTTGGGATTGCTAAAATATTTTATATGATCCCTGGGATTAGCAGGACCATACCATAATCCCTTTATTACTTGCCTGATTTTGTTTTACCTTTATATATACATGTACATATCATGAAGAAATGCAAGGAAGAAGTTTTTTCCATTTGCTTGCTTTTTTTTCATCTCTGTTATTTTTTTACGGTTAGTAATTTTTTAATTTGTTGAAGGATGTTATCGAGCTTTTATCCCTCTACACATTATTTTTTTTCTTAACATTAGATGTGCTTACATCATCATTATCCAAATCAATTTGCTTTAAAATCTTGCAAGCAAAACTCTTGATAGGATGAAAACCAGGACCTTATAATCCCTTCTAAAGGACAGCTCTTAGTTTGGGTTCACGCCGAAGGGAACGCAAGGGGACGGTGTATATATATATATATATATATATATATACATACCTTTAGGGTATACGAGTACTGGGTAACCGTCTGTAGTCTCATTGTCTCGGCTGCCTGCCTACTAGTGATAACGAATCAGATAACAGGTTGATCAAGTTAGGATCATGATAAATGGAACCTTGATAATTAATCCTACTTAAAAACTGTCCAGCAATTCATTCTACCTTTGAAGGCTCCTCGTCGCTCTCAATTTGTTCCGAAGATAAACTAGACCACCGTATACAAAAGAAACTGGCTAGATATAAAAACTTAAAACATTAATCATCTCCTGCCCAACCCAAGTCAGGCCAATTTAATTCAATCAGCATCTTCTACGACACAATCTGCATACAACCTAAGTTTCAGATTTTTTTTTTTTTTTTTTTTGATGATTATCCATTCCTTGATGGCAGTGATTCATGATTGTGCTCGACTCCATCACGTAGAGAGAGAACATTGATCGCATGCATAAAAATAAGATGCCAGTACCGTGGTGATGGCATTGTCGGAGGTGGATGAGCCCTTCTTAATTTCTTGTGTGTTGGAATCTTGGAACTATCGGTAATGCCAATGTGTGTGCTCTGTACTAGCTAGGTACCAGACGAGCAGAGGAATCACGGGGGTTGCCGGTGGCTTGGGTCTTTCTTGTGATGCTACTGTGGCTGTAAGCCAAGGAGGTGCCGTGCACGACGACAGATGCATGCCTCTCTTTATTGGTGCTCCAACGCTCTGCCGCCTGTCCCCAAAGAATGGCACCCTCTACGATGCCGGACCACACGCCGACGCTGCCCTTCAGCAGTCGCTGATTAACCAATCCCCGTGGTTGAAGCGTTTCCATTTTTTTTTTTTTTTTTTTTTTTTTGACAGAGATTGAAGCGTATCCTTGTGTGCCCCAAGATTGGCATTTTATTAAGCCATCATCAGAGTACCTAATTGCCACCACCTGAGCAGTACCGAGATCATTCAGTTATTGGTTCGTCGCCGTAAGCCATGAGAGAAACTGGTGGCAGCTTTGTGATTGCACAGGATTGTTCTGTCTTTTCCTCTTTGAGGAAGACTTTTTCCATATTAACAGCAAATGGCTATGACTAATTGATCCCAAGATGTCTCGAACTTGCTCTGAATTCTTCATCATCTCCAGGTAGTCCAAAGCGACGACATGGTCGAAGGGTGAGTGGTAACGCTCAGCATCTGAAAAATTTGCTGCCAAATTTTTTGAATAGGGCGGTGCAACATGAGGTGGTTAATGGATTCTTTCTATCTTTGCACGACAGGAAACAAAATCACGGTCCACCTTTAAAACCTTTTCTCATCATGTTCTTTTTAATCTTGAGCTTATCGCTGTGATTACAAGCCACATGAAAGTTTCTGTTCTCTCCAGAGCTGCAGCCTGGTAAAGAGATTTTGCCTAGGGATGATCTGAAGCCTCCATCATCTATCAATTTATAATACATTTTTGCTGTCTTCCAACATACAGTGTCCGGATTAATATTAGGACTGATATCGGTTAGAAGATTGTCCAGCAGGGAGCAATCTGGATGAGCCCCTTCAGTTAGTGAGCTTAGGATCTTGATGGTCCAGGATATTAATTTTTTTTGTTAAATTGATAGTCAAGTGTCTCCCCTTCTTCCCGCAATAGAATTATATGATCGGAGATAGCCAGTCCAGTGTCGAATCATCCAACCAAGTTTTTTCTCTCTCTTTTTTTCCCCGTAACCTTACCTCTTTTCCACTGCCAAGATTAAATTGTTCCACAATAAAGGCAGCAGTTCTCACAACCACCATCGAAACCACACACACATAGGGTAAATTCAGACTCGGAATCGGCACATGAAATTCAAACCGCATAAGTCCTATGATGCGGGACAAAACCACACTGCCAGAACAAGGGCCGGAACTAGACCAGCCCAGAGCCCATTGGACCGATCCAGTCCAAAATTGGATCCGGTTTCGGATCATACTTTAAAAATTTTCGGACCGAATCCGGACATTCCTTTGGTCCAAAAATTTAATGAACTCTATTTTACAGCCCGAAGTTTAGCCCGGTATGCTTAAAATTTGGTCCGAAGCCCGAACCGATTTCAGGCCAGCCCGAAATTTATTGAACTAGCCCAATCCAGTTCCAGGCAATGGATTTTGGGCCAGCCCAGTTCCAACCCTAGCCAGAACTAGTCAAGAAAATATGTATACGGTGCATAGTAATTAAAGAGAGCGGAACACAACTAGAAGTTTAGATAGGATAAATTACTGGTGATGGAGAAGATGACAGCATGATAGTGTACCACAGTTCATGATGGCAAAATAGGAGGATGCATCAGCTAATCTATACACTGCTTTACGGCTGCCGCTACATATATTACATTGTACAGGTATTTGGAAGAAACTTTAGGCATTTACTTTAGGCTCCCACCGTGCAATCAAGTGCTCCTTCGCAGGCATTGTCTTTATAAATGAATCTCGACTGAGAAGTGACTACATGAAACGAAAAAGTTCCATGGTTACTTAAAAGGTTGCAGATGCGATAGAGATGGATTGCTGTGCTTCAGAAAAAAATATAATGCATGAAAAATGGTGTCAAAACCAATGCAAGGAATCCAGATCTCTCCAGTTTCAGGTTCCAGTAATATCAAGTAGGAAGGGATCTGATTCACGATCCTTGAAATAGGACTATCAACAAGCCCTACAAGCATTTTGCTTCTCAATCTTTGATGACCAAATTCTCTCTCAAAAGTAAAATCTTTGATGACCAAATTACAGGTGCATTTGCAGTTCAACCGATAAATTGAAGATAGTAGCATAGGTGAAGCATGTCACGCATGAAACCTGAAGGTTGTTGCCGAAGAAAGTGCAAGAATCTGTTCAACTACCGATTGAACTAAAGTTAGGCAAGATGAAGGTGCATACCTTCATGTAAGCATTAACATGAGTCAAATTTTCTGGGACACTCCAGCTTTTGAAATGACCAAGGGCAAGCTCAAGATGAAATAATTTTGGTGCCAGACTCAAATCAACAGCAGAAATATTTTCTCCATTGATAAATGGACCCAGCCAATAATGAACTGGTCATGACCCGAAAAGAGAAGCCAAAACAGTTTTAATTGTGTTAGGTTACATTTTATGCGTGCATGCGTCTGTTGACTATTCAATTGGCTTCAGGCATTAAGCAAGTCCAACAAATTATATTGCTCTTATTAAAAGTTATGCATGCATAGCCCACTGTTTTCTAATCACCAGAAATAGATATGACTTACAAAATTGGTGACGGTTGTCAAGCAAACCCAACATTACTTAAGAATCCTGCAAGTGTGAAGGCCTACTCATGTACATACATGATCTTTGAGATGCTCATCCAAAGCATGCAATTCGTTCACCAATGCCCGCTCTGAACCGTCACTGGAATATTAGCTTTTCAAGAATGTCACAAAGGAAGAGAGTATTTTTGATCCCCTGAAACACAATACTAAAAGTTTGAGAGATATTTGTTCTTTCTGAGAAATGAAGCAATACTAAATAATGAATACTCTGAACAAAAGATACTGCTATGAAATTTTTTGTGAAAACAACCTACATTTTCCAAAGGGTTTCTTCATACAAGAAATTAGATAAAATAGAATTAATTTTAACCTACATGTCTTTACACCCTTATCGGAAGAGTCCTGAGAAGATCCAATAAGTCCATCTAAAAGAACAGGATTTAATATTTCAGATATTGCAAAGCCCAGTATGATGCTTTTGCAAATCTATATTTTTTTCTTCTTTTATTTTGGGTTAGCGGGGTGGGGGTGTAAATTCTTTGACATTTCAGTGAAGTTAGAAACAACAAAGATTAAGCATGTACGATCTGCAAATTGTTATTACAGAAAGCAAGCAAGCATGCACAATGTGGCATTCAAAATGCAGCTGAAGCATGCTATACAGAGAAGAACAAAGAATCTTGAAAACAGAACATGATACAACAAGAGAATTTCAGTAGGATTGATAAGTCATAATTGTGTCTTGGCTAAAAAAAAAGTCATAATTGTGGTAGCAATGACCAGTATGGGTACAAAAGGAATGGCATGAGTATGTCATGCCCCGAATCCAGCACTGGAATCGGTAGAGCTGTCAATATGGGCTGGCCCGGCCCGGCCTGGCCCTAATCCATATGGGCTTGCATTTTGTGGCCGGGCCGGGCTAGGCCGACTTGTATAAATGGGCCAAAAAAATCCAACCCGGCCCGGTCCTATGTGGACCGTGGGCTAGAGCCAGGCCAGCCCCCTATGTGGGCCGTGGGCTAGGGCCGTGGACTAGGGCCGTGGGCTAGGATCGTGGGCCGTGGGCTAGGGCCATGGACTAGGGATCCATGTGTTGAAAATATCAAGTAAAAAAAAATGAATCAATTTATACTATTCGTTTCTGCAAATTTTTGGAAAGGTAGCCGGTGGGAGCCGGAAAGCAGGGAAAACTTGGAAATCAAACTTCCCCCTCTCCAATCTACACTATTTTTGATGACGGATCGACACGACATCGGGGAAAGCCTGTGAGCCCTCACGGTAGGCCGGCACGGCGACGATGGCACCCCCCGACCCCAAGCCCCCTCGAACTCGTGCCTCACTGGTCACTGCCTCTAATGATCCGTTGAGAGAAATAAAAAAAAAAAGATGGAAGAATTACGAGTCCTCACCGCCGAACAGCCGAAGTCCTGGGTTCCGACCGGTGTCACGGTCTCGTGAAAGAAGGATGGCGGCCGTGGGGTGGGGTTCTTCGTTCTCCCATCTCTGGTTCTCCCAAACAACCAAACTTGAGACTCCATTCTCCGGCAACTCTCCGTGAGTCACTCACGGACTCACCAGTTCTCTCCGACGGAGGGCGGTGGCTTTGACATAACCCTAACAGAGGGTCCCAAGTTTCGACTCCCGGTCTCCCGTCGTCGTCGAGTAAATAAAATCCGTAATGCCTTCAGTCTTCATCCTGTAAGTAGTAATTAGTAAGTCCTAAACCAGTAAACTGTAGGTGAGTTGATTAAGTGAGCCATGACCCGTAAGGCTAAGTTTTTTTTATTATTATTATTATATCATGGTCCATGGGCTGGCCCAGCCCTAATCCTATTGAGCCCATGGGCTACAGGGGTCGGGCCAAAAAGCCCACTTATATAAATGGGCCAATTTTTTTCAGCCCGGCCCGGCCCATTTATAGGGCCGAATGGGCTGGCCCATGGGCTCTAGCCCATTTTGACAGGTCTAGGGATCGGCTACATGTCTAATTGCACAAATCCTAGGAATCATCCTAGAGATCATGCAAAGCTTTTAAAAATCCATTACAATTTCAATTTCTAAAAATGCCATTGATCCCAAATTATATAAAATGACTAATGTAAAGAAAACAATACAACTTATATGTTTACAATCTCAGTCATCTGAGTGGTACTAATGATTCTCTAATTATTCATCATTTTATCATGAATCCAATCCACCGTCAGACTCGAATATCTGCACAAATCCAAGAAAGAAAAGTAGGGAGTGTGAGCTTTACAGTCCAGTAAAGATTCCTACACACTCATACCAGTATAATATAGTATAGTTCAAAATAACAGCAACCAGTATCAAGTAGAACATAAATCTTAAAATCTTATATCAAGTAATCAAGATAATTCAATATCGAAAAATGCAAAAGCATGCATCAATTAATATCAAATAAACATCTTATTCAGAAATGCAATATCATATATGTTATAAAGTAAAATATCTCTTTTTATTAATTATAGTTTCATCTCATATTATTCACATCTCATTATCATAATTTGGATTAACCACTGTTATCTTTTTAGGATTTTGGATTAATCACGGTCACGCTCCAGCTCATGACAAACAATCTCAGGATCAATCATGTACTATCCGCCCGTGGCCAGGCTAATCCACGTACTATCCGCCCGTGGCTTGGCTATTCCACGTACTAAGCTCGTGGCTCGGCTATTCCACGTACTAAGCCCGTGGCTTGGCTGTCCCACGTACTATCCGTCCGTGGCCGGCTATTTTACATACTATTCGCCCGTGGCTTGGCTATTCCATGTACTAAGCCCGTGGCTCGGCTGTTCTACGTACTATCTGCCCATGGCTGGCTATTCCACGTATTATCCACCCGTGGCTCGGCTATTCCACATATTATGCCCGTGGCTTGGCGATTCTCTATTTAACATAGTTAGTCCAAATATACCTTCTTCTAAATTATTACTTTATCAAATCATCAGCAGGTTATTAAATCATGTCCCTTTAAGATTTACATCAACCGGTATCATAATCCAAATCATTCATAAATAATCATTTTAATATAAACATATTATACGAAACCATGAACAATCAAATTGATAATTTGTAAAATGAATATACACTACGAGAAACCGAAATCATACAATATATAAATAATCATTCATGCCAATGATTGTTTGCAAGGACCAAATCATGCAATGTATATATATAAACTGGTAATCATGTCTAGAAACCCTTACTTCACTGGAGCCAATTCAAATGTATTTGAATCAATCTATATTCGGAGCTCGTTCAACATCCTTCTGCTCAGAAGGTTGTTCCTCTACAATGATAATTTTTAATATAAATAAATAACCCTATAGCAATTGTAAATCTAAAACATTTTATCTAAATTTTATTAGTAGCCCACCCGCTGATATCCTTACTCCCCAAATTTTTAGAGAAAGACTTTTCGATCTCCCCCCTTGTTATTATTATTTTTTTTTTATTTCTCTCTTCTCTCTCCTCTTTCTATCTTCTTTCTCTCTTCTCTTTTTCTTTCTATCCTCTCATCTTTCTCTCTCTCTTCTCTTTCCCTCTCCTTCATTTTTTTTTTTTTTCTTTCTTTTTCTTTTTCTTTTCTCTTTCCTTTTCCTTTTCTCTTTCCTTTTCTCTTTCCTTTTTTTCTTCTCTAATCTTCTTCCTCTCTTTTCCTTCTCTTCTCTTCTTTTTCTTCTCTGTCGAATAGGTGAGTCTCCCTTCTCTCTTTTTTTTCTTCTATTTTCTTCTCTTCCCTTTCTTCTCCTCTTCTTCTTCTTCTCCCACTTGGCCGAATCGGGAAACCCTTATGCTCCCTTGTTCTTCCCCCAAATCCCAAGGTTCGGACAAGGGTCGACCAGCGACAGTCTACTACAGCTCGGCCTCCGTCCCGGTCTAGCATCCAACAATGGCGACGGTGTCCAACGATGGTGGTAGCATCCAACGACGGCGACGATGTCAGAGAACAGAGATAAGGGTTTTCTCCCCTCTTTTCTTTGGATTATTCCGATGATGGGGGTTCTTGGAAGGGGTATAATCCTTTCTTATAGCCAAAAAATTTGCCTAGATTCTGATTCGGAGAAGGAGAAGACTCCCACTGGGAGTATTCATCCTCATTTTTTTAGGGATATTACATTCTCTCCCTTAAAATAATTTCGTCCTTGAAATTAGTTTACTTGAGATTTAAACTTTGATAATCCTCATCCATTATGGCATCCTTAATCCTCTAAATAATTTACCTTTCAGAGCATTTGCTTCATAAGATCCTGATATAATAATTATATGATGTCTCGGGATAGGATCGTTTGCATACCGAGCTTCCTTGAGCTCATCCAAAAGAATACTAACCTTTTGATGCAATTAATTATTCCTAATTAATTCTATAGAAAATTCATTGTTGCCGCCAAGATCGTCGTGGCCCGTAGCTATCAGAGGCGTCAGACTGCCAGCCGATCTTCCCGGAGCTCCTCGGCACCTACAAGAAAAGAAGCTAGAGGCCCGGGCCGGGGATTCCGACGAGGACACTCCGACGGTCAAGTCAGCGGCGACCTAGGGGAACAGATCCTCCTGGTGAGCCCCTCTTGATGGACCCCATGCGAGGAGTGAATGAGATGAGAGTGAAGTGAAAGTGAGTCAGGAGGAGGGTGACGGCGGAGCTAGAGGGATTCTCTGCTTAACCGCCTCTCCTTTGCCTGTCTTTCTTTTTTCTTTCTTTGTGGTGGTGGTGCCTCGCCCCCTCTGGTTGAGCTCGCACCGGTGTTGTGTTATTTTTCATGTTACCTCCCCCTTCGAGGGTGTCGATCGTTCTTTGTAGTTGAGGTGATCATTCGCGCGGTGGATGGGACGTGTCTCCTGACATGCGATAGGGAAAACTTCTATGCATTTTGGCATTCTGGCTGCACCATTCCTGGCAGGGCCTCGATCAGGGGGCCCCGCCCCCAGAATTCGTGCCTTTCGACTGGCCTCCCTTTCAGGTGGTACGGGCGGCATGGCGTCCTAGTATGGGGACTTCTCTCCCTTCTCTTCTGGCGTAAGTGGCAGTAGCGGGTAGTTATTGTGGCATGGTAGGCATTGCTTCGTAGCCCTCGGAAGGCCCGCCGACGTCCTAAAAGGGAAGGCACTGTCCCCCAGGGGATCGGCGCCCTGGCCGAGGTGGTGGCTAAGTTGGAAAGCAAGGCTGAGCTCCGCTGGACTCGACCTCGAAGTGGCCCCACGCGGTGGAGGAGGGCTGAGCTTGACTCTGGACCATGGGGCTCGACCTCGGGGGCCCGGCCTGGTGAAGGGGGTGGCACGCGACCCCAGACGAGAGGATCCAACCTCGAAGGGGATCCGGCGACGGAGGAGGACAGAGCTAGACTCCGAACCGCGGTTCCCAGCTTTGGGGGTTCCGATTGGGGAAGGTCGTTCGGCTCCGACCTAGGTGCACCCGACTTCACGGGGGGCCGACCTGGCGGAGGACGGTGCTTGGTCTCAGCAGGCAAATCAGGCGCTCTAAGGGAGCTCAGCCCGGCGAGCGAGCTCGGGAGAAAGTGTCCACCTTGGCAGCATACGTGGACACGGTGTCCGACGGGTGTCCCACGTCAGCGCTCTTGCCACATCATTCATGGTCCTAAATCTTGGATATACCCAATCTTAACATCATCCTCAAGCTTCTAAATAATCTTTCTCTTAAAATACATTCTTCATAAGATCTTAGCATGGCAAGATTATATGGTATCTCCATTTTGATCATTACCATTCGCAATACACGGTAATCTTCTCTATTTTTTTTTCACTGAGCATTAATATCTCAATCTCGAGTTAAGATACATACTTCTATCTATAAATTTTATTTCTCTTGATTAACTCTACATGAAAATTATAATCGATCCAATCTATTCTTAACCAAAAATTTGAAGGAGACTTGAGTATTAGACACTTGCCATGGTCTTTAACATTTTTTTTCTCTCAACCTTCTCTATAATTTTACAATTAGTCTTTTATCTTATAGAAATCTCAAGCTGTCCTTAAGTAATGAAATCATAATATCATAACTAAAGGAGCTTGGTGTCAAAAATATTTTCGATCCTAGCCGGGTAAAGGAATCATCACTTCATTATTTTAAATTTAGAGATGTCCAAAAATTTTTCTTAGAGTTCTCTACAGTAGAACCTATTGATGAGAATTACATGACAATACCTATAGACTAGTCTAAGAATCAATGACATCATCCTTTCATTTATCACTAAAAATTTTATTATTAAAATTTAATTTAATTCTCCCATCATAATACTTCTGAATCTAAAGTTAATGTTATTAATTAGTTTCAAAATACTCAAACCACTACATTTCTACTCTATTATAATTTATCAAATGGGCTGGGTTCACTAAATGAGTTCTTTCAAAAATTTACTTTACATTGGTACCAAAAAGATCCAAAGTTACTAAAGCAAAGTTTTTTTTGAGTCCCTTTATCTTGTCCATATTCCAGGTATTATAATGATAAAAAATTCATTCGGCCCGACACAGCATCGTCCTTGTTTGGCTGACGTGGCCATGTGCTTCGCATAAGCATCCCTAGTTCTCCCATCTAAAATATATATGTATGTGTATGATAATGGGATCGCCTGCCCTAAGAAGAGGAGGTCCATTTTTGCTCCTCCCTCTTTTCTCTAAGAGAGGCTTGACCCAGGCCTTCGCACAAGCTGCGCAACTCGCTGACCACCATGCACTGGGTGAGCCAGCCATGTACACCATCTACACCCAGATCCACAGGCGCAACCTAACGTCCAAGTTATCTTAACACCCAGGTCACAGGCTCTCCCGGGTGGGCTTAATGGGAGACGGACGATGGCAGGAACTCCACCCGGTCACGACCCTCACCAGCCCAGCTCCGATCATCCTGGCCCATGCACCGGCATCGACGGAGAGCGGCTCACCTCGGCTAACCCGGCTCCGGTCGTCTCAGCCAGCGCATCGACAGGAAGCTGTCTGCCCAGCATGGCATTGGCATGTCTCTCTAGCCAGTCCACCCAGCGTGGCATTCTGCCTGGCATCGGCTCGCATGATGGCACCGCAGGGAGAAGTCCGGCTCCGCCCATCTCGCCTCGCACCTCGGTCCAGAACCCTCCTCAGCCCGTCTGAGTCCACCCGCTCCAGTCCGGCTTCGCCCGCTGGGGAGCAGTCCGATTCCACCCTGTGCCGGCTCCGTGTGCCTTAGTCCAGTAGGACTAGGATCCCACACCAGTCCGCCCACGGGGAGCAGTCCGGCTCTGCCCTGCATCCAATTCTGCGCACCTCGGTCCGGCATGACTTGGGGTCCCACACCAGCCTGACTGCTGGGGAGCAGTGCGGCTCATCCCGTCTCAGTCCGCCCGCTCCAGTCTAGCTCCTCTCGCGATATGTCCGCCCTTCCGCTCGCTCCAGTCCAGCTCTGCCCGTCGTACGTCCGCCCATCCACTCGGCCAGTCCAGCGGGTTAGCCCGTGCAACAACATCGACAGGGAGTGGAACAACTCCGCCTGTCTCAGCCCGCACCTCGATCCGCCATGACCCGAGCTAGCTCAATGCCTCAGTTTGGCACGCCAAGGAGCAGAACGACTTTGCCAGCCTCAGTCTGACCGCTGGGGAGCAGCCCGGCATGCCCTGTGCCCGACTTCGCCCACTTCAGCCATGTCTGGTGCGGTGTTCTCCCTGGCATGGAGTTTAGTAGGGAGTATCGTCCGGCCATGTCTGTCTCTGCCCGCTTCGGCCATGTCAGGCACCGGTCAGCCAAAGCATCTTGGCCAGGGCACATCGCGCTCGACACCCCCGCATGGACTCGGCTCCATTCATCTCACCCGGTGCGCTTCCCAAGGGGCAGACATGAAGGAGGCCTGGATGGTGACCCTGGCACGTAAAGACACCATCTCCATCGAATTTGCTACAGCTCCTCAAAAAAGATGTTTTCTACGGGCAGTGCACTCTGCCAGGACCACAGGTCCTATGGCACGCTACCCGCATCTCCTATAAAGAAGGGCTACACTAAAATCTCATAAGCCATTGTTTATACCAATTGGATAGGAGTGCCCCACCTGAGGCACTGCACTTCTCGACTTACCATCTATACCACCTAGAGGAAGAAGATCATGCCAGAGGATTCAAACCCTGGAGTGGCTACCCCCGGATTGATGCTCTGCCAAGCTTCCCCAAAACATGGCGACCAACCAGGGTGTCAAAGCTAACGACATAACTTCCTGCCATGAAGGAAGAGTGGGCTCGAGCATAATTTCCAAACACCGACAATCGTTGACCTCCTAGGATCCCCTAAGAGAGGAAAGGAGGGGGGCGAGCATCTCTCTATAACAAATTCTACAGGGGGCCTTCAAGGAAGGTAAGCAAGGACTGGGAGAGAGATCAAGAAGAGCGCTCTGAGACTACCAAGAGAACTCATTGGAAGAGTCCCAACGGACATGACTACCACTGCTCGAGCTCTCCTCCTCAATGCAAACCCCCACTCTATTATTGTTTTGAAAAACCTCCAGGGCCTATCACAACGCTACAAGTTTACTAGAGCCTTATAAGCCAAGCAGTGCTTTGTAGGGGTCATGCGGAGTAACCTCATGAAGAAAGAGAAGGGGCCTTCGACAAAGGTAAGCGGGAGAGGGTAAGGGGCAAGCCACAGGAGGCAAGCCTTCGACCAAGCTGATACTGAAGAGTCCCACGAAGAGCTCCCACGGCAGTAGCCATCATCACATACTCTCTCCCTTTCCCAACACTCATTCCATTATCTCTTAAATCCTCTGAGAATGGAGACCACTCCGGGATCCACCGAGGAGGGCCTATTTCCCTTGATCGTCTACTGACTTGACCGTCGGAGTGCCCCCGTCGGGATCCTCGATCTGGGTCTCCCTTCTTTTGCAAGACCAGGCGCATAAGGAGGACACGAGGCGAGAAATGTCCATTCGGCACTACGTAAGAGCTGCAGGCCACGATAATCTAGGCGGCAACAGATTGGCGTGCCAAGTAGGGGGCAGATCAAAGCTCTTCAACTGGTGGGGCAACAGTAACCACCTTTGTCCTTTGCCCCTGGGGGCAGACTAAGGGCATGAGGGTGGGGGCTCAAGAGCCTCCCCCCTCTCTTGGGGCTTCAACGAATGGTCTCGAGAAGAGATCCTGAGTTGTGAAGGGGGATCGTCATCTTCGATAAGATCAAACGGGGAATGTCGGTAATGCCACTGTTGGCCCTCTCAAAAAAGCAACATATTCTTATTTATTCATATGACTAAAAAACCGTATTACATTTCCAAAGGAAAGGCTCCTGTATCACCATGAATGGTAAGCACCCTCAAGTCGAGAAACTTTCGAAGCCCCGCACTCAAGCCGGGAGCCTCAATGCCTCGTACTAAAGTCGGGAAACTTTCAAAGCCCCGCACTCAAGCTAGGAGCCTCAGTGCCCCGCACCGAAGCCGAAAAACTTTCGAAGCCCCACACTCAAGCTGGAAAACTTTCAAAGCCCCGCACTCAAGCCGAGAGCCTCAGCGCCCCGCACCAAAGCAAGGAAACTTTCGAAGCCCCGAACTCATGCCGGGAAACTTTCAAAATCCTGCACTCAAGCCGGGAACCTCAGCGCCCCGCACCAAAGCCAGGAAACTTCCGAAGCCCCACACTCAAGCCGAGAGCCTCAGCACCCCGCACCAAAGCCAAAAAACTTTCAAAGCCCTGCACTCAAGCTGGGAGCCTCAGAGCCCCGCATCAAAGCCAAAAAACTTTCAAAGCCCTGCACTCAAGCTGGGAGCCTCAGCGCCCCGCATCAAAGCTAGAAAACTTCCGAAGCCCTGCACTCAAGCCAGGAGCCTCAACATCCAGCACCGAAGCCAGAAAAATTTTGAAGCCCCGCACTCAAGATGGGAGCCTCACCACCCCGCATCAAAGCCAGGAAGCTTCTGAAGTCCTGCATTCAAGCCAAGAGTTGAGGCCAAGCTCCCTACTGAGGTCAAGCTCCCTACTGAGGTCAAGCTCCTATTCAAGACCAAGTTCCTGAGGTTGATCTCCCATCTAAGAAGAAGAAGAACAACCCCCACAATGGCTGGGGAAGGCAATGGACGAAGTACGATTCCTAGAAGATGGAAGCAGGGAAGACCCCATCACCTCATGCATGCCATGCAATACTATGGATGGGATGTCATCCTCCACTCCATACAATGTGGTGCAAACAGGGATCCTATTACTCCCAGCAACATTGGTGTTGGATGGTCAAAGTTCGTAAATGCGTGCATTGTACTGCTCACCTCTTGAGGACTTCCACAGCATCATCATCACCAACTTCATCAAACATCCTCGACCATTGGAATGCGCGGGGTTGACCACCATGGAAGCTTGTGATGGCTGCACCTCCACCAACCGGAGCTTGTGACTGTCGTGCCTATGCTAGCGGCTCATAGTGGAGGAACACTGCAATAAGCATGAAGAAGAGCTCCACCATTAAGGCCCCCAGCAATTCAACCTGGAGGACCTTGACTTGGCAGAAGGCACCAGCTAGACTCCAATTCTGGAGAGCCCTTCGGCTGAAGTGGCTCTCCCGAGGTCGAGCCCCAGTCGAGGTCACGCTCCCGCTCTTCGAGCCCTTCAACCGGAGTGGCTCCCCACAGGTCGAGTTAGCCCTGGTCGAGGTTGCGCTCCCGCTCTTTGGGCCCTTCGGTTGGAGTGGCCCCCCTGAGGTCAAGCCCTGGGCGAGGTCCTACTCCCGCTCTTTGAGCCCTTTGACCGGAATGACTCCCTCGAGGTCAAGCTTCGGCCAAGGTCACACTCTTGCTCTTTGGGCCCTTTGACCGGAGTAGCTCCCCCGAGGTCAAGCCCCAGCTGAGGTCGCGCTCCCGCTCTTCGAGACCTTTAGCCGAAGTGGCTCTCTCGAGGTCGAGCCCTTGCCAAGGTTGCACTCCCATTCTACGTGCCCCATGCGATGCTATGGTTCCCCTCAAGGTTGAACCTCGATCGAGGTCGTGCCGCGTCTTTCGCATCCCTCGTGCTAGTGTGGTTCCCCCGAGGTCGAACCCCGATTAAGGCTGTGCCCCGTCACTCCATGCATTCCATGCAGCACATAGCAAGAGGAAAGCCCAGTCACCCTGTGCATACCATGCAATACTATGAAGTGGGATTTCACCTTCCACACAATGCAACGTGGTGCAAAAAGGTATCCTATCACTCCATGCAGTATGTGAAGGATTTCGGTGCTAGATGGAATGAGGTTCTAAGCACATGCAACCTCGTTGCCAGCCTTGCCAACATTCTCGACCACTAGAGTGGCGAGGCCACCCACCATAGGAGTTCGTGATAGATGCACCTCCACCAACCGAAGCTTGCGATGGTCATGCTCATGCTAGCGGCTCACGGTGGAGGAACACCGCAATGAGCATGAAGAAGACATCCAGCATCGAGATCCCCTAGCAATCCAACTAGGAAGACCCTGACTGGATCATTGTCCCCGGGGGCCAACTTCAACAACATCTATGCCTTCATCAAAAGCTCCGAGGGGCACTATGAGCTCGGCCATGTCAACCATGTTCCCGGTTGTCTACGTGTGCACCCAAGTTGTGCACCTCACCAACCTCATCCTCCTCAGCACCACCTTCTATCCAGCCGACGAGGAGTCAGGTTGAAGTACCATCACCATGCAACACCATCTGTCACCCGGCCAACTAAACTTTGGTTGAGGTACAGGCAAGCTCTTAAAGTCCCATGGCTGACCTCCGACAGGTTAGGCAACATCTAGCGACTGACTTCCTACAACCCCTATATAGCATGGAGCCGAATCGATAAAGCTATTCCCTTCATCCAAAACGATGAGAACTAACGCTTTGGACTCGGGAAATGGGGGCATCTGTTATAGTGATGAAAAATCCATTCGACCCTGACATAACATCGTCCCTGTTTGGCTGACGTGGCCACGTGCTTCGCATAGGCATCTCTAGTTCTTCCATCTAAAATATATATGTATGTGTATAATAATGGGACGCTGGCCCTAGAAAGAGGAGGTCCATTTTTGCCCCTCCCTCTTTTCTCTAAGAGAGGCTCGACCCAGGCCTTCGCCCAAGCTGCGCAACTCGCTGACCACCTTGCACTGGGCGAGCCAGCCACGCGCACCGTCTGCAACCAGACCCACAGGCGCAGCCTGGCATCCAAGTTATCTTAACACCCAGGTCACAGGTTCTCACGGGTGGGCTCAACAGGAGATGGACGATGGTAGGAACTCTGCCCAATCACGACCCTCACAAGCCCGGCTCTGGTCATCCCGGCCCGTGCGCCGGCATCGACGAAGAGCGGCTCACCTCGGCCAACCCGGCTCCAGTCATCTCAGCCCGTGCATCGGCAGGAAGTAGTCCGCCTAGCACGGCATTGGCGTGCCTCTCTAGCCAGTCCGCCCAGCACGGCATTCCACCCGGCATGGAGCCCCATGTCGGCTCGCATGACGGCATCGCAGGGAGAAGTTCGGCTCCGCCCGTCTCAGCCCGCACCTCGGTCCGACACCCTCCTCAGCTCATCTCAGTCGATCCGCTCTAGTCTGGCTCAGCCCGCTATGGAGCAATCCATCTTTGCCCTATATCTGGCTCCGCGTGCCTCGATCCGGCAGGAGCTGGGGTCCCGCACCAGTCCGTTCGCTGGGGAGCAGTCTGGCTCCGCCCTGCATCCAACTCCATGCACCTCAGTCCGGCATGACCTGGGGTCCCACACTAGCCCGATCGCTGGGGAGTGGTGCGGCTCCGCTTGTCTCAGTTCACCCGCTCCAGTCCAGCTCCGCCCATGGTACGTCCGCCCTTCCGCCCAACCAGTCCAGCGAGTCAGCCTGTGCGACGGCATCGACAGGGAGCGCAACAACTCCATTCGTCTCAGCCTGCACCTCGATCTGCCATGACCCGGGCTGGCTCAGCACCTCAGTTCAGCACACTGGGGAGCGGAACGACTTCGCCTGTCTCAGCCTGCACCTCGATCCGCAACGACCCGGGCAGGCTCAGCGCCTCAGTTTGGCATGCCAGGGAGCGAAACGACTCTGCCCGCCTCAGTCTGACCACTGGGGAGCAGCCCGACATGCCCTGTGCCCGGCTCCGCTCACTTTGGCCACGTCTGGTGCGGTGTTCTCCCCGCTGTGAAGTTCAGCAGGGAGTCCCGTTCGGCCACTTCTGACTCCACCCGCTTCGGCCACGTTAGGCATGGGTCAGCCATAGTAGTTTGGCCAGGGCACGTCGCGCTCGGCACCCCAGGCACCCCCGCATGGGCTCAGCTCCGTCCGTCTCACCCGATGCACTTTCCAAGGGGTGGACATGAAGGAGGCCTCTGGATGGCGACCCTAGTATGTAAAGACACCATCTTCGTTGGATTTGCTATAGCTCCTTAAAAAGATGTTTTTTATGGATAGTGCGCTCTGTCGAGACCCCAGGTACTATAGCACGTCGCCTGTATTTTCTATAAAGGAGGGCTACACTAAAACCTCCCAGGCCACTGTTTACACCAATTGGGAAGGATGCCCCACACGAGGCACTGCACTCCTCGACCTACCATCTGTACCACCCATAGGAAGGTCATGCCAAAGGATTCAAACCTTAGAGCGGCTACCCCCGGATTGATGCTCTACCAAGCTTCCCCAAAACATGGTGACCAACCAGAGTGTCAAAGCTAACGACATAACTTCTTGCCATGAAGTGAGAGTGGGCTCGAGCACAATTTCCAAACACTGACAACCATTGACCTTCTAGGATCCCCCGAGAGGGGAAAGGAGGGGGGGGAGAGCATCTCTCTATAACAAATTCTATAGGGGGCCTTCGAGGGAGGTAAGCAAGGATGGGAGAGAGATCAAGAAGAGCACTTTGAGACTACCAAGGGAACTCATCGGAAGAGTCCCAATGGACACGGCTACCACTACTCGAGCTCTCCTCCTCAATGCAAACCCCCACTCCATTATTCTTTTGAAAATCCTTCGGGCCTATCACAACCCTACAAGTTTACTAGAGCCTCACAGGCTAAGTAGTGCTTTGCAGGGGTCATGCGGAGTAACCTCATGAAGAAAGAGAAGGGCCTTTGGCAAAGGTAAGCGAGAAAGGGTAAGGGGCAAGCCACAGGAGGCAAGCCTTCGGCCAAGCTGATACCAAAGAGTCCCCCGAAGAGCTCCCACGGTAGCAGTCATCATCACATACTCTCTCACTTTCCCAACACTCATTCCATCATCTCTTAAATCCTCCGAGAGTGGAGACCACTCTAGGATCTATCGAGGAGGTTCTATTCTCCTTGATCGTCTACCGACTTGACCGTTGGAGTTCCCCCGTCGGGATCCCCGGCCCGGGTCTCTTTTCTTTTACAGGACCAGCCACGTGAGGAGGATACAAGGCGGGAAATGCCCATCGGCACCACGTGGGAACTGCAGGCCACGATGATCTCGGCGGTAACACCAGGCATATCATATCAAGATTTATCCTAATCCAGTTTTTATATTGAAAGTCCTTACATAAATTTCACCATTCTTTTAAGACACCAATAATTCTAGTCTTAGTCAAATTAATTATGCTTTTCTTAACAATTCAATTAGACCATCTAGATTCACTTTTCTCTTAAAAGATTAACTTTAGCACTAATAAAATAAATAACTCTAAGTCAATGTTCTTAAGAGTAAGATAGATCATATTATTACTCATAGAGCTATTTTATAATTCTTAATATTAGTTGGCAACTGCTTGAGATCTTAACCCTCATAAGCTAAACTCATATAAGTATTCAAAATCAATTTTTCTGCTTAATATAATTTTAATAGCATGATAACCTAGATCTTCTTATAGATCTTAATTTAATTTGGTGTTTAACATATCCAATAATCTCCAACAAATATAAAGAAGGTCAAGTAATCCAATCTAAAATTGCTAATATAAGCTATCGAAGATTATGTCATGTCCTTATAACATAATCTAATCCGTTAATAGAAATTTACCAAATCTATGCATTATCCTAAACACATTCTTCCTTATATATTTTCAATCATAATCCATATACAAGTTCTTTAAAAATTATCCTTTCTAGCATCATTAAACTCTTTCATAATCTATATCCTAAGCAACTTCTTATAACAGTCTCAAAGTTTATAATCCGATAATTAACAACAAAACTAGCATGTTAGCATGATCTGCATCCATATCAAGTTTAAAATTTTAAAATTATTTAATTAATAATTAAATATACATGTTCAGTATAATCCATTAACATAACATACTATACTTCTAGGCCGATACTTTTGATGCTTGGGTCAACCCCACTTATCCAAAGCAAAGACATCTTATCAATTCTTCAATATCCATCATATACTTACTTATTATGATTAAATAGTATAAATCATTTAGCACTCTATGCTCATCTTAGATCAATCTTCTACTTATATTAGAAATAAAAATCATATTCCTCTTCTGTAGTAATCATATGTCAAATCCTATGTACAATCTAAAGACTAGAAATCCAACCTTTAAATCCATTCTCGTAACTTTTATCATGTCCCGACTAATCATAATACTACGTTCAAATACCTGTTAAGTCACGGTCTATAATGGTCATTATCTAAATTTTGATATTATTCAAATCATATCCTAATCACTTTTGTTACAATTCCAAGTGATCATACTCTAAGCTTCATTATTATTCGTATTATGTTCAAACCACTTATATTACAGTCCCAATCAATCAAAAGCTAAGTTTCAATATCACTAATGTCATGTCCTAATCACTTACATCATAGTTCTAAGTAATCATAACCTAAGTTTTGATATCATTTTGTCATATCTTAATAAGCACCATGTTATTTCCTAATTATTTATATCTCAATCCCAAGTGATCATAACCTAAGCTCTGATACCACTTTGTCACACCCCGAATCCAACAATAGGATCGGCTACGCAACCGACCGTACAAATCCTAGGTATCATCGTAGAGATCATGCAAGGCCTTTAAAAATCTATTATAACTTCAATTTCCAAGAATACCATTGATCACAAATTATATAAAAATGCTTAACGTAAAAAAAATAATACAACTTATATGTTTACAATCTCAATCATCCTTTAGTCATCTGAGTGGTACTAATGATTTTCTAGCTATTTATCATTTTTTCAAGAATCCAATCCACCGTCAGGCTCGAATATCTGCACAACTCTGAGAAAGGAAAGAAGTAGGTATGTGAGCTTTACAGCCCAGTAAGGATCCCTACACACTCATTCAGTATAATAGAATATAATTCAAAATAACAATAATCAGTATTAAATAGAATATAAATCTTAAAATTTTATGTCAAGTAATCAAGATAACTCAATATCGAAAAATACAAAGGCATATATCAATTGATACTGATATGGCATGACCGCTGACATGGAACCTTGTTGGATCCAGATGGCCGCCATGATGACGAGAGGTGCCACTTGGATGCTTGACAAGACAAACCATCAGGCCGAGCCCCTGGTCGAGGTCAGGTCCCTCGAGGTCGAGCCCTCGATTGAGGTCATGCTCTCGTTCTCAAGCCCCCGGCCGAGGTCAGCTCCCTCGAGGTCGAGCCCTCGGTCGAGGCTATGCTCTCATTTTTCGAGCTCCCGATCAAGGTCAGCTCTCCTGAGGTCGAGCCCTCGGTCGAGGCCATGCTCTCATTTTTAGAGCTCCCGATCAAGGTCAGCTCTCCTGAGATCAAGCCCTCAGTCGAGGTCATGCTCTCGTTCTTTAAGCTCCTGGTCAAGATCAGCTCCCTTGAGATCGAGCCCTCTATCGAGATCGTGCTCTTATTCTCGAGCTCCCAGTCGAGGTCAGCTCCCTCGAGGTTAAGCCCTCGATCGATGTCATGCTCTCGTTCTTCGAGCCCCCGATCTAGGTCAACTCCCTCAAGGTCAAGCCCTCAATCAAGGTCGTGCTCCCATTCTTTGAGCCCCTGGTCGAGGTCAGCTCCCTCGAGGTCGAGCCCTTTATCGAGATCGTGCCCTTTATCGAGATCGTGCTTCCATTTTTTGAGCCCCCGGCCAAGATCAACTCCCTCGAGGTCAAGTCCTCGGCCAGGATCGCATTCCCTTTGCTTGAGGTTGATTCCTTGGTCAAAATCGGCTCCTTCCCCCGAGGTCAGGTATGGACTTTTACAAGTGGATGTGGCCTTCTCCACAAGCACTTCTAGAGTAGCCGGGATCGTGATGTTGGTAGGTGATGTCGCCACCCTCATTAAGGCCCCGAGCTACCTAGAGAAGCTGGCACCCCTGTATGGTGGTACTCCACCAAAAGCATGCTGCCTGCAACCTCCGTGGCATGGTATTTCGTTAGAGCATACCACCTATAGAGGAGCATCCTATCGGAGTATCAGACCTCATAGTCCATTGTCAGCACCTCCTGAGGGAGGATACCTCGTTCGGGGTGTGGCACCCCTCAACCTACCGCCTGCACCACCCGGAAGAGGAAGGTTTCGCCAGGGGTTTCAAACCTTGTAGCATCTCCCTCCAGACCAGTGCTCTACCAGGTCTTCCCAAATATGACGAGACAATGCCAGAAAGGGGCAATGCCCTATCGGAGTGTCAGGCCTCGTGGCGTGCCACACGTACCCGCCATGAGAGGGACATGCACTCCTCGGTACTCTACTTGTGCCCGTGGTAGACCTCCTCTGATGGAGGCTATGGATCCTGTCCCCTCCTCCAGAGGGGGGAAAGGAAGAGCGGGCCTATGCCTCGCCAGGAGGGGGACTCCCAGAGGATGCCAGGTCGGGGGCTTTGCACCTTATTGGAGATAGAATGCTTCCATAAGAAACTCAAAGGAGCCTCTAACAAAGGTAAGCAAGAAGGGGCAAGCAACCAGCAGGGCTCTAAGGGCAAGAAGAACACACAAGGACTCCCCAGGAGAGTCCCGGTAGTAGCAATTGAGAGTGGAGACCACTTCGGGATCCATCGAAGAGGATCTATTTCTCTTGATCGCCCATTGACTTGATCGTCGAAGTGCCCCCATCGAGATCCCCAGCCCAGGTCTCCATTCTTTTGCAGGACCAGGCGCACGTGGAAGATGCCAGGCGGGAGAGCCACCAATTGATGCCATGTAGGAGCTGCGAGCCATGATGATCTAGGCGGTAATAGATTGGCATGCCAGGTAGGGAGAGTAGCTTGGTCAAGCCAGTCCCTTGTTGCCTAAGCAACTCTATCGGTGACATGGTAGTGATGCTCGTGCGGGAAGCCTCCGTTAGCTGCATGTGGAAGCCTCCTCCTTGCGAGGATCTACATAGCCTGGAGAGGGAGCTCCCTGCTCCACCACCACCACCTTTGATGGACTTCTAGTTCACTATGCTCGCATAGCTGGTCAGACCCTGACTGCGGTGGTATGGTAGTTGCACCACCAGCATCGATCCCTGGCAACCCAATGATAGCCAAGAATCCTCGCGGCTCAATCCACCGAACACCGTGATAGCCTGCGATCCTTCCAAGGGAGGCCATCGCATCCGCGGACCACATCCTTCCACCGGGAAGCCTTCAGACCCCGAGGAAGAGGCACTAGAGCGATCGGTTGACTGAGAGAGTCGGTCTCCGACCTCAAACCACGTCGCCTCCAGGGGTCGCAAGTGATGTCATGGCAAGGGCTCCTGACATGATCCTCTCCAACCTCTATCTTCCTCTCCTCCCATGGCCTCGACTGAAGGTTCCATCGACGAGGCTATCAGGCATCAAGCTGAGAGATGCCTGGAGGAACAAGAGCAAAAATTGGCCAAGCTTTCCTGTCAGTTTTCCAATCTGCAGGGCTCCTCACGCGAGCCCACAGGCTACAACGCCCGCCCTCCTTTCTTCCAGAAGATCCAAGAGGAACCGATTCCCAGCTGGTTCTGCAAGCCTCAAGTGGAACCCTACGACGGGACCACCGACCCCCTGGACCATCTAGAGAGCTACAAGGCCCTTATGAGAGTCCAAGGGGCAACAGACACCCTTCGAAAGGCCGCTTGAGTTTGGTACACTCGTCTCGAGCCAAGGAGCATTGACTTCCTTGTACAATTGGAGAAGTTTGTAGCGCACTTTGATGCCTGTCGAAAAGTGCCATGAGAATCCGATAGCCTCTTCTCCATTCGCAAGCAAGACCACGAGTCTTTTCAAGACTACGTGTCCCAATTCAAAGCTGCCACCCTAGAAGTCTATAACCTGGACGAGTCCATTGCCATGTTGGCATTGAAAAGAGAGCTTATACCTCCCATCTCATCTATTCCCTTGACAAGAAGCCCCCGAAAACCTACTCCAAGCTCCTCCTCTGGGCCCACAAGTACATTCATGTGAAGGAGGCAGATCGCACCAGGAGGGAGTTAGATGGGAGACCCCTGAAGAAGTAGTCCCAGGGGAACCCTCCGAGATGTAGAGATCCAGGACAACCCCGAACCTTCGAACGGGTCCGAAGTCGAAGAGTACTTTGACCAAGAAGAAGGATACACTCCCCTCCTTGTGCCATGATCCAAGATCTTCATGAAAATTGAGGATGAACGCTACCTGCACCGCCCTCCCCTGCTAAGGCCATATGGTGATCGAAACAAGTCAAAGTACTGCCAGTTCCACCGCGACCACGGCCACGACACCGAGAAATACTGCCACCTCAAGAGGGAGATCGAAGATCTCATCAGAAGAGGTTACCTCAAAAAGTTCGTGAGGGACAAAGTCCCGTCAGGACCCTCGGTGCTCATGGCTTTCCTGCCTATCGACAATCAGCCCACCGAGAAGCCGGTGGACATGATCTCCTGGGGGATAGAGCGCACCTCGAAGAGTAACAAGGTAGGGGAAGAGCCTAAAAATGTACTTCCATTCATGAGTGAGGGAAACTGGGGTGGAAAATGTAAATAATGATACTGTTGTCAACGTGATGATGATAGCGAAGCATCCTGTAAAGTGGATTATGGTCAATAGTGGAAGTTCAACTGATGTCCTTTTTTATGATGCCTTCTCAAAGATGAACTTATCTCCTGCCCAACTGAAGCTAGTGCATGTCCCACTTGTTGGTTTTACTGGGGACTCGATAGGGGTCGAAGGAGAGATCACCCTCTCGATTACCGTCGGGTCACCACCCCGATAGAGCATAGTCATGATAACTTTTATGGCTGTCAAGCTTCCTTCAGCCTACAATGTGATCCTTGGTCGCCCTGGGCTCAACTTGCTCGACATGGTTATATCTACGAAATGGCTCCTAGTATAGTTCCCGAGCCCGTACGGCATAGGAGAAATGAGGGGAACCCCCTAACCGGTTCAGTACTATCTACAAGCTATGCCCGGGGCCAAAAACACCAGGGAGGTGATGTGAGACAAATAGGGGTAGGATCATCGATAAGCCTAGAAGTCACCTAGATTAGGGGTTTTTTTTTTGATTTTTTGGATGAAGGAACAATGGGGATAGAGGGTAGGAAAATTGGATACTCTAGGACTGGGGACTTACATTTATGGAGAGACCTCTCACCTCTAGGGCATCTCACCCATCCCACTACATATAGCCTAGGGCATCTTACCCTTCTAACTACATGCAGAGCCCAGGGCATCCCACCCAAATCGCTACCTGGGGCCGTAAAGAAAAATCCCTAAGACCTAGAGGGGGACTCGACGAGAAAAGGGATAACTAGGGCATCACACCCCTCGACGCCCGAAGACAAAAATATCCCGAAGGACAAAGGCACTCCCTCTTGGAGGCAGAACCAAGATTACTTTTTTTCTTCAAAAATTCATCTTCATTATTTTTCAATACAAGAGAGGGGTCCTTATATAGGAACCAATTACTTAGAAAGTAAGTAAAGAAAATATGATGCACCACAATCCTTCCTGATTTGCTGAGTGACAACATGGAAGGTTTTATACAATTTCTAAAAAAACTCAAGAAAAATAAGGAAAGAAGAGGGGGACCATGTGGGGTACCAAACACCTGCTCTTTTGGGCTTGGGGGGACCACATCTTTCCTTAGTTGTTTGGCATGAATCAAGGGATTCATGTTTATCCACTTGACCTTCCTTTCTCTCTTGATGGCATGTGGAGTTGATGTGCCTGGAGGATGGAAGGGGTGTACTGGCATGTGGTCATGCACGGGCCGTCTTCATGTGATCCTCCATGTAATCCTAGGTGGCGCAATCTCGGATGTGACTGGGACTCCACTTGGCTGCTGATGTGGCTGGGCTCTCAAGTCCCCATCAGGAGGACCCCATCACTGGTAAGCTCAACCAAAGGGTGCAGGATGCCAAGGGTGGCCTAGTCGAGCACCTATTATCATACCCTCTCGATACAGACCTTTTGAAGATGGTACAGGTAGGAGCCCAACTGCAGGAGGACAAGAAGGCTTGCCTGCTAGGTTTCCTTCAAGCGAATGCAGATGTCTTCGCTTGGACCACGGTGGACATGCCGAGAATCCCCTGCGACATCATTACTCACAGGCTAAATATCGATATGAAGTGCTACCCGATATGACAGAAGAAGAGAAGATTCACCTTGGAGAGGCAAAAGGCAATTAAGGAAGAAGTGGAAAAGCTCCTCGTGACCGACTTCTTTCGAGAAGTCTAGTACCCCAGCTAGCTAGCGAATGTGGTCATGGTCAAGAAGACTAACAGGAAATGGAGGATCTGTGTAGACTACACTGACCTCAATCGAGCCTGTGCAAAAGATAGCTTTTTCCTTTCCAAGATCGACCAGCTAGTGGATGCCACATCAGGGCACCGCTTACTCACCTTTATGGATGCACACTACCTTCGTCACAGACCAAGGGACTTATTGTTACAAGATGATACCATTCATATTGAAAAATGCTGAAGCCACGTACCTGTGCTTGGTCAATAAAGTCTTTAAAGACCAAATCGGTCATAATATTTAGGTCTACAGGGATGATATGCTCTTTATAAGCAAGCCAGAATCGGACCACTTCACGGATCTAGCAGAAGCCTTCCAAAACCTCTATCTTCATCAGATGAAGTTGAACCTAGCTAAGTGTGCCTTCAGCATGGCCGCTGGAAAATTCTTGGGCTTCATTGTTACTCTGAGAGGGATCGAGACCAATCTCGAAAAGGTCCAGGCAATCATCGACATGGAACACCCTACCTGGAAGAAGCAGGTTCAACTCCTAACCGACCGGATTGCAGTCCTGAGTCGGTTCATCTCTCACTCCACCGACTGCTGCTTGCCCTTCTTCAAGGCACTGCGCAAGATGCATGACTTTGTCTGGACAGAAGAGTGACGAGAAGCCTTCGAGGAGCTAAAAAAGTTCCTGGCATCGCCACCGCTACTCTCCAAGCCGGAGGATGGGGAGGAACTCCTGTATCTAGCAGTCTCTCCAAGGGTACTCATCCTCATGGATGGAGACGGGATCCAGAGATCGGTATACTACGCCAGCAAGCTCCTCCGATATGCGAAGACCAAGTACACCCACTCCAAAAAATTAAATTTTGTACTCATTATGTATGCTCAATTCTCATGCCATACTTCCAAGCCCACCTGATCACAATCCTCACCGACCAGCCACTGAGAACCATACTCAGCCGTCAAGACATGTTTGGGCATCTAGTTAAATGGGCGTTGAAACTTAGTGAGTTCGATATTACTTACCACCCGAGGCCATCTCAAAAGGCATAGGTGTTGGCTAACTTCCTGGTGGAATGCACCAACATCAGCGGAGAGCTAGAAAAAACCCCTCTGGAGCATCCAATGGAGCCGCCCATCGATGAGACAGTTTGGGTTCTTCACGTGGATGGTGCATCCAATGTGGGAGGGAGCGGAGCCGGCCTCATCCTTGCCAACTCCGACTGGGTCGTGGCTGAGTATGCACTATGCTTCCTATTCAAAGCTACTAATAACCAAGCCAAGTATGAAGTACTCCTCGTGGGATTAAGGGTATCCCGCGAGCTAGGTATGATGAGCCTAAAGGTCTTCACTGACTCGCAGCTAGTTGCAGGTCAAGTCTCGAGAGAATTCAAAGCCCGAGATCCTTAGATGGCAAAGTATCTAGAGCGGGTACGTTCGAGCATGGTGGATTTTTAATGTTTCAGTATTTTTCATATCCCTCATGGAGAGAACGCTCGTGTTGATGCTCTCTCCAGGCTTGCAACTATGCCAGACTCGTCGCTGGGGCATGCCTACATCGAATACCTGCAGACTCCTAGATATGAGGGGTCCAGTAAAGTCCAGCAAGTTACTCCTAAGCCTAGTTGGATGGACCGTTACATCAGATACATCATTGATGGTACTCTACCCGAGAACTGCATGGAGGCCGGCCTCCTCAAGAAGGAGGCTGCGCACTTCATGCTGATGGATGGGCAGCTCTATCGGAGGCCCCACTCCTGAAATGTTTGAGACCCTCAGAGGCAGCCTATGTGCTCCAGGAGATACACGAAGGCCTCTGTAGGAACCATGTGGGGGGTAGGACACTGGCATACAAAGCCTTCCGGTAAGGATATTACTGGAAGACTATGAGAGAAGACGCAACTGACTTCGTAAAAAAGTGTGACCATTGCCAACAACATGCTTATATACAGTATCAATCGGCCGCACCGCTATCCTAGCTCTCTGCTCCTTGACCGTTCGCCCAGTGGGGAATGGACATCTTGGGTCTTTTTCTTCCCGCATTTGGATAATGGAGGTACCTGATCATGGCTATCGACTACTTCATCAAGTGGGTCGAGGATGAGCCATCGACACGAATCACTGAAGCTAAGGCTAGATCTTTCTTGTGGAAGTTGATAATTTGCCATTTCGGTCTCCCCCACTTGATCATCACTAACAACAGATGACAATTCGACAAACAAGCATTCAAGAAAGTCTGTGCTGATCTGAACATCCACCACCACTTTACCTCAGTGGCTCACCCTCAAACCAATGGGGAGGTAGAGGTGACCAATCGGACCATCCTCCAAGGGCTCCGCACCAAGCTAGATGAGGTCAAGGGTCGGTGGACCAAGAAACTCCCCAGTGTTCTTTGAGCCTACCTGATGGGGACATCACCAGCACGAATCCTAGAGCTGCACGAATCTCGGATGATATCCAGAATAAATTTATTTGAGATTTATCTTTATCTTTTGTTTGAATTTTAAATTAGAATTTGGTTGGTTATGATTGAGATATGGATAGGCTTATCTTATCCTATCTAGTATTTGAATTTGAATTATTCCTATACTGTTATATTGTATTCAAATTCAAATGAGGGTTAGAAAAGTCTATAAATACCACCCTCAATCCTTTGTAAAACAACAGTTTGATTAATAAAGAGTTTTTTGTTAAAAGAGTTTTTCTTTTCGTTCGCCCCGGGAAGGGTGAGAAGCCCGTCTGTCCTTCGCCTTCGGGCGTCGAGGGGTGAGAGGCCCTAGTCCTTCGCCTTCGGGCGTCGAGGGGTGAGAAATTCTAGTCCTTCGCCTTCGGGCGTCGAGGGGTGAGAGATCCTAGTCCTTCGCTTTCGAGCGTCGAGGGATGAGAGACCCTAGTTATCCCTTTTTTCTCGTCGAGTCTCCTTTAGGTCTTAGGGATTTTCCTTCACGGTTCCAGGTAGCGATTTCGGTGGGATGCCCTAGGCTTCGCATGTAGTGAGATGGGTGGAATGCCCTAGGCTACATATAGTATGATGGATGATGGATGAGATATCCTAGAGGTGAGGTCTCTCCGTTCCAAGTCCTAGAGTGTCCAATTTTTCTACCCTCTATCCCTATTTTTTCTTCGCCATCATCATAAAAAAATAAAAATAATTTAAAAAAAAAGGATACTCTAATTTTCGATGACTTCTCAGCTCGTTGATGATCCTATTCTGATCCCGTCCTATATCAAATTGATATCAGAGTACGGTAGATTCAGCTACTTTTCTTTTCCAAACCCAGAATTCTCCTTGCCGGTTTTGCCGTTCTCTATCTTTCTTGTTCTTGCTCCACTGCTCACAGCCACCGTCTTCCTCTGCGACCAAAGTTTCTCAGATCGGTGCCTCCTCCGGCGTATGTCAACCAGGAGACCCTCCAACAGCGGCTCCTGGCACTGATCGAGGGGCCGAGGGAGACTTGGACCTACACGATCTTCTGGCAATCGTCCGTTGACGTCCCCTCCGGCATGTCGCTGCTGGGCTGGGGCGACGGCTACTACAAGGGATGCGAGGAGGACAAGCGGAAGCGGAAGGCTACCAACCACGCCGCTGCTGTGGAACAGGAGCACCGAAAGCGGGTGCTCCGGGAGCTTAACTCGCTCATCTCCGGTGGCACTGGCGGGTCCTCGCCCGACGAGATCGTGGAGGAGGAGGTCACCGACATGGAGTGGTTTTTTTCTGGTGTCCATGATGCAGTCGTTTGTCAACGGCACTGGACTCCTTGGCCAAACTCTCTTTGCCGATGCTCCCAACGGGATCGCCGGCGCAGACTGGCTGGCGTTGGCACCCTGCGAACGAGCGCGGCAGGCACGGGATCTCGGCCTCCAGACCATGGTCTGCGTCCCGATCGGGAGTGGCGTGCTGGAGCTCGGATCCACGGATGTCATCTCCAGAGCTCGGAGCTCACGAACAAGATCAGAGTCCTCTTCAACTTCAAAAGCTTCGAGATCCCTTCCGAGTCCTGGCTTCCTACGCCAGTAGCGATGCCAGCTGTGGCCGACCAGGACGAGACCGATCCCTTTGTGCTCTGGCTTGCAGATCCAACCTTGGTCGAGATCAAGGACTCTGTCTCCTCCGTGTCTGCCACGACTGATATTTCCATCACGAAACCCCCAATCCACATACGACAGTCGGGACGCAACCTCTATTTATCTCTATTTTCTAACTTCTTCCAATTTGCCGCAAAGGGGAAGGGACGAGAGAGACCGATGCATTTGTTCATGTACCGGTTGAATACCCTGGGCACCTTCGCCACCGACGAATCCCTCCACCCCACCGGCGAGGACCTCGTCCCCCTCCCACCCAGCTGCACCGCCTGCGTTTGAGACATCCGTGACCTTCGATCCTCCCTCGTGTTCCTCGCCTTCAGCCTTCCTTTGGTCCGCCTGCAACCGACTCCGACTCCGCCACCTGCAACCGAACGAAGCAGCCGCTGCTGCACCGTCCACCGGAACCCTTCTTCCCGTCCATGCCGCCGCTGCCGGCGAAGCCCGTCGGGAGCCCCTCCACTGCTCCAGCCCCATCGGTCCAAGGGAGGAAGAAGAAGCCGCATGGTCGTGAAAGCAGCTTCCATCCCTCTCACCAACTTCAAGTCTGCACATTTCTCAAAGCTACACGACTTTCAAAGTACATGGATATTCGAGCTGCACGATTTTTAAAGATGCATAGATCTTACAGCAGGACTGAAAAAATAAAAAAATATTATTATTATTATTTAAAGATTATCAGTTTGGAATCCAAGGAAAATAATATCAAGCTGAAGATGATTGACTTGATGCCTAACTCGACAGTGTCGAGTTTTCCCCATATCAGGAGAATGATGGGGACATCATCAGCACGAATCCCAAAGCAAGCATGAATCCTAGAGCTGCATGAATCTCGGAGAATATCCAGAATAAATTTGTTTGGGATTTATCTTTATCTTTTGTTTGAATTTTAAATTAGGATTTAGTTGGTTAGGATTGAGATATGGATAGCCTTATCTTATACTATCTAGTATTTGAATTTGAATTATTCATATCCTGTTATATTGTATTTAAATTCAAATGAGGGTTGGAAAAGTCTATAAATACCACCCTCAATCCTTTGTAAAAAAACAGTTTGATCAATAAAGAGTTTTTTTTAAAAAGAGTTTTTCTTTTCGTTCGCCCCGTATGGGGAGGGTGAAAGGCCCGTATGTCCTTCGCCTTCGGGCGTCGAGGGGTGAGAGGCCCTAGTCCTTCGCCTTCGGGCGTCGAGGGGTGAGAGACCCTAGTCCTTCGTTTTCGAGCGTCGAGGGGTGAGAGACCCAAGTTATCCCCTTTTCCTCGTCGAGTCCCCTCTAGGTCTTAGAGATTTTCCTTCACGGCCCCAGGTAGCGATTTAGGTGGGATGCCCTGGGCTCCGCATGTAGTGAGATGGGTAGGATTTCCTAGGCTACATGTAGTGGGATGGGTGACATGCCCTAGAGGTGAGATGTCTCTCCGTGAATGTAAGTTCCAAGTCCTAGAGTGTCCAATTTTCCTACCATCCGTCCTTATTTTTCCTTCGCCACAACCATAGAAAAATTAAAAAAAATAGGATATCCTAATCTTCAGCGACTTCTCAGCTCGCCGACGATCCTACCCTGATCCCGTCCCACATCACTACCACACCATGCCTAAGATGGCAACAGGTGAAACACCTTTTAACCTTATCTTCGGTACTGAAGCCGTGATTCCGATAAAGAGGGTCTGCCCACACTATGGGTAGAGCATTATAATGAAGCCAAGGATTTGGCCCGCCTTCTGCTCAACCTGGACCTACTGGAAGAGACAAGGGACAAAGCTTGGCTCCACATTATGGCTTACAAATAGTATGTGGCCCAGTATGACAACTCCCATGTGAAGCCGAAGACCTTCCATCTGGGTGACTTGGTCTTGCGACGGGCTTAAGTTTCACAGACTAGGGAATGTGGCAAGCTCTTCCTGAACTGGGAGGGTCCTTACAAGGTAGTTGAGATCCTCCCTCATGGAGCCTACTACCTCGCTGGACTCGATAGCGTCCAATTTTTTCGAACTTAGAACTCCAATAATTTGAGGATGTATCACCAATGATGTAAGGCTTTCTTTCACTAATGAAAAGTTTATTTTTGGTGCAATACCATTTTCACCTGTGTAGGAACTTTATCCGTCGAACTCCCAGTTCAGCAGCGACAAGCTAGAAAGCTCTTAAAGCCCCGCACTCAATCCATCAGACTCTGAGTCCGACGAAGGCAAGCCGGGAAACTCTTTAAGCCCCACACTCTATCCATCGAACTTCCAGATCAACGATAGCAAGCCAAAAAACTCATGAAGCCCCGCACTCTATTCGTTAGACTTTGAGTCTAGCGAAGGTAAGCTAGGAAACTCCTGAAGCTCTGCATTCTATCTGTTAAACTTCTAGTTCGGCAATGGCAAGCTGAAAAACTCTTGAAGCCCCGCACTCTATCTGTCAGACTCTGAGTCCGATAAAGGCAAGCCAGGAAATTCCTGAAGGCCCGCATTCTAACCTGCAAAACTCCTGATCCAGTAGAGATGGTTTACAGAATCTCCAAGGTTTCTTCGGTCACCTACCGGTTCTTGAATTAGGCAGGAAGAGCTAGAACTTTGGAAGCCTTAAGATTGGCAACCGTAGTAAAACTCTCAGTCCGGTGAGACGATTTACATAACTCTGGGGTTCCTTCGGCCACCTGCCTATTTTTAAATTAGGTAGGAAGAGCCAAAACTTTGGAGACCCTAAGTCTGGCAACCATAGAAAGGACCCATCTTTGTGCCAAGTAAAAAAAAAAAGAAGAAAAGAAGAAGAAAAGAAGAAAAAAAAAAAAGAAGAGAGAAGAAGACAGTGGAAGATCCACTAAAAGAAAAAGAGTTTCATTAACATGTAAAGAGTTTACAAGAAGAAGAACCCCTTGACAAACCGGGAGGTTCTCCAAAATACCACATTATAAAAGTAAAAAAAAAGGGAGAAGATTATGGCGAAGTCACGAGAGCTTTGCCAGGATGCCGAGGGACCTCATTGGCATCCTTTCGAACCTTCGCTGGCAAAGTGGATAGATTGGCAGTAGCTTCACTCAATGCCATATCGACCTCTTTCGTCGAGGCCTCCTCCTCCTCGATGCCGGTGCCAAGAAGATCCAGGATGATGGCATCAAGGTCTTGACCTGGGAAGGACTGGGCCACCTTCGCCTTGCAATCCATGAACCCCTTAAGGAAGGAGTCCACGATCGCCTCCCAGACCTCTTCGATGAACTTTACCGAGGCCTTGAACCTCGATACGGCCTTCGCAGCTTCCTTCTTGGTAGCCTCCATCAGTGCCACTGCCACAGCTACCTTCTCTTCTACCACCAATGCCTGGGCCATCGCCGCCTCCAAATGTGCCTGGAGGGTCTGGGATTGCCCCTCCAGGAACGCCACCTCTGTGGCAGACTTCTCTGCCTAGTGGGTGGCCCATTCCTTCTCGGCCACCAAGGTTGCCTCGAGGTCCCTGGCATGCCTCTCAGCCCCGGTCGTCGTCACCTTGGCATCGGCCACCTCGGTCTAGAGGCTCCTAGCCCACTCCTCCAAGACATGTACTCTCTCGGTCTGCACCCGAGCTTCAGCCTCCAGCGCTTCTGACCATTTCGTCTCCTGGGTGTCCTGCTTGGCCCACATCGTATAGTAATCCCGGATGAGGAGCATGTTAGTGGCTACCTGCAATGATAGAGATGTCAGTGAAGCTAACACAGATAAACAAAAAAAAGGAGAAACTCAATGTCAACAGTGAGGAAAGACACCCATAATTGTAGCCACCAGTTGCCTACTGCTCCTCTCACGGCGATCGCGTGGCTAAATAGTAAATTCAATCATCTATTCAGCCAGCACGCTGTCCTGGGTAATCGCCGCATTTGGCGGTGCCATGATTGACACTCGGTTCACCCTAGCCACTGTAATTGAAGGAGCTGCCGTCACCAGTTCTGGGGTGGGCGACGATGGAGGTGCCTCAGCTACCAGGGTCGCAGTTGCTGCTCCTGTTCCTGTGATCGGTGGCGGTGTCGGTCTCCCTCTCGTCACAGCCTCGGCCTTAACTTCTACCACTTCAGGGATTTCGCTGGGGGAGATTGCCGATGCGGCCCGTGCAGCCCCCTCTGGTGGCAACACTCGTGTTGGGCCCATGAGTTGGAGGCTGGGCCCGTGCTCCAGGCGAGGTGGGGACCGGCCCAGTCCTCCTTTCTCCTTGGCCGGATGATGAGCCTGTGCGGGGGCCGGGTGATGAGCCTGTGCGGGGCCCCCATCCGGACTCATCACGGGCCCTCTTCGATGGATCTCCCCTCGGCCCGGGGTACGTGTGCCTCTTTCGGGGTATGTCCCGGATCTGGTCCATAGAGAACTTCATACTTACAAAATAAAGGAATGCTGATCAGATTCAAAGTTGAGAAGAATCTCTACAAAAAAGAAAGTGTGGTTTATGGGCCTTACCCAAAGCACGGATTGGGCTGACCCCAGCCTCGAACAGATTCTATTCAACCAACAGATCCTGGAGAGGAGGGATGACGGAGGTGACGAGCTAGTTATACACCTTCCAGTCTGCGGCCTCCACTTGGACATTCTGGTTTGAGGAGCGGTCTGGCTCACTCCAGACCCAGTCGACTCCCTTGATTAAGGCGAAAAAAAACCTATTCTTCCATCCCTTGATGGAAGAAGGAAGGTCGGACTTGATGGCCCCTGGGTGGGGGGCCACAAACCACCACCCATCATCGAACGAGTAGCGCTTCAAGGTGAAGAATGCCCTGAAAAAGAAAAAACAGATGATAATCACGTGGAAATGACAAAGGATGGTGAAGCAAGAGATGACTCTAATGGCATTCGGGATAAGTTGGGCTGGAATTAGGTGGAAGTTGCCGAGGAAGGAAAGGAAAAAGGGATGCAGAGACAAGCGAAGAGCCCCGAGGAAGAAGTCCTCATACAGGGCAATCCAACCTGGGCCACCGGAGGTGACCCGCTCTCCCGGTCCCGAAACTGAGAGCCGGACAGAGTTTGAAATCCCGTAGGTATCCCTAAGCCAAGAAAGGTCCTCTTGGGTCATCACCAAAGTGATGCTAGAAGGACCAACCATACCATGAGAAATAGAAGGAATAGAAGGAACAGAAAGGATAGGAGGAATGGAAGGAACATGAGAAATATGAGGAACAGAAGAAGGAGAAAGGGGTGCCCTAGGCTGACCTATACTATCCCCGTCGGCCAGGGACCCCCACTGGTGGGGACACCTGAGGCACCAGAATAAGACAGAGGCTTTTTCAACCCTCTGTAAATTGATCAATAATTTATGAGTCCATCTGTAAGAAGGGCTTAGCTCATCTGAGTCCATTTTAGTTGTTATTTGAGTATTTTTAGTTGTTATTTCAGTTCTGTACTAGTCAGCTCATGTTGAGCTAGTTCAGTCCAATGCTAGTCAGCTCGTTGAGCTAATTTTATTTTTTTGAGTCCTGTCCAAACATACTGAAGACTCAAGACTATATCATACAAGTGAAGACCAAGTCCAACTAGATTGAAGACATGGAAGTATAGCACAAGTCCAACCCAGCTTGAAGATTTGAAGATCCCAGGAGGAAAATTCAGAAAACCCTGATTTCTTACAGATGCCCTCCAGATGCCCAGATTCCTTTCCAGATGCCAAAGTATATTCATAGATAAGGGCATCCATGATTCCAGAGGTCCATCTGCATCCTAGCCCAAAGAAATCAAGCCCAGGTGCCAAGCCCAAGCCCCTAAGAAGCAAGATACCAGGGAATATTCCTACTACCTGGCTACCAGGCCACCCCAGCTTCCAGAGGCCCAAACCCATGCACCCGAGCCCCTTTGGGCCGGCCTTTTGCTGCTCCTAGAAGCCCAACACGCCCCCTAGGCATCCTTGGAGTCTTGACCAAGTCAAGAAAATTTTTAGAGATTTTTCTACCTAATATTTCCTTATTTTCTAGCTAGGGTTTGAGAGGGAAAATGATTCTTATGTAAAGACTTATGTACCCTTACTTGGAGCCCAAGGTTAAGGGTCTATTTAAGGGACCCTAGCCTCTTGTATGAAGAGAATTTTTGATGAATGAAAACCTTGAGTTCTTCTATTGAGTGGTGTGATACCCTGCTGTGTGCATAAAGGGGTTTGTGAGAGTTCTTCTTCCCGGTGTTTGCAATCATCTTCCTGCTGCCAACAAACCCTCCAGATCCCTGGACGCCCACTCCAAAAGAAGCCTTCCCTTGTTGTTTTTACTTTGTTTTCTTGTTCCTTTGTGAGATTTCTAACCCCTGACAGGTCGTTTGCAGGTCCCTGAGTTCCTACGAATCCAACGACTCCAGCCAAGCCTCAATCGGATCACCGAGCAGAAAGCCAGGTATCCACGGGTCTTTGGCTCGGTTTTTCAGGCCGCATCCATCGAGGAACGAGAGACCCCTTCGCTGCGATCTTCACAGACGTTGTCAGGTACACCCCTCTACCTCCAGTAGTTTTATTGTAGGAGAACTTGCCCTAACCGAGGCTTCTCAGCCCCGACGGTCCTTCTTTGCTACTTTTCTAGGTCCTAATCTGCATGCTGATCTTCAAAAATTCATACAAAATTCCCTACAAATAATTTTGATCTGAAATCTGGGAATTAGTCACCTAACTCAACATGTAAAACACAAAAAAAAATTGCATGCATATTAGTTCCCCATCATTTGGTATCAGAGCTTAGATTAGGGCTTGTTTTCTGCAGTTTTTCAGTCTGTATATACTCTATTATTTTAATTATTTCTCCCTGTTAAAAACTCCCAAAATTCTGAAATTTATTTTCCTGGATTTATCATAATTCACAGTAATTTTAAAAGTTTTTCTAGATTTTATTATAGCCTGTGAATTTTCTGCAAGCCGAAATAGGGCCTGTAAATTTTCGGCTCTGTTTTTTTTAGCACGACAAGTTTGGAAGTTTTAGGATTTTGTTTAGGAGTTTTTGCATATTTCTTAATTTTAATATATTTCCAGTATATTAGGCCATGATTTGCAAGTTTTCTTCTATTTAAAAAATACCAAAAAAAAATATACATATTTTCCAAAAAATACCAAAAAAAATATCTAAACCCTAATTTGCATCCTCATCTGCCTGCCATCATTGCATAATTTACTTTTAAGGGCACTCTTGCTATATCAGATGGGGGGAGGATTTGATCACCTCTCCTTAGCCCAAAACCACATCCCTTGCATTCAGTCCCAAGCCTTAACCTAAAATTAATTAGACTTAATTTGCCCTAGTGGGCTAGGGACACCAACTGGTCGGGTCCGGGCTAGTGTTGATCACTGTGTCAAGTTAACCTGTGTATGCCTTGTGCTCAGTGTCTAGAACGTTGGTTTAGGGATTCAATCCCGAAGGGCTTGTGTGCTGGTCCACCTACCTGGCCAATCTCTGATTGGTGTCTAGGATTGGCAATCAGGGACCTAACACTCCCCTTACACCTGCCTGGCTGAGTACAGGGTTACTATAGGCTAGTTTGCCACCCTGATTGAGCATCTAGTTTGGACTCTAGGTCTAGTCAGCTATAGTCGGTCTGATCGAGTCTTGTATGAGCACTAGATCAGGAGTTTCATATCACCCACCTCCTTCACAAATGTCTGAACCCATGGAAAACTTACAAGCCCAAATAAAAGCCCTAGCTGATCAAATGGCCCAGATGACTACCCAGTTAACTCAGTCTGGTACCCAAACCAACAATAGAATTGACCATCTTGCCAAAAGGTTTGACCAGTTAGGAGGCCGTGTAGGGATCATAGCAAGAACCCATGGGTCACAATCTGAGCCAGATCCTGAGTCCACTCAACCTAGGAGAACCCCAAACCCTGATCTATGCCATGAGGTCGAACCTAGGAGATCCCCTTATTCTGACCCGTACTACAATCCTCAACCTAGGAGGACCCCAAACCCTGATCCATATCTTGAGGCTGAACCTAGGAGAGCCCATCGTCATGACCCAATCCCTAAGGTTAGTCCTAGAAGACTCAATCAGGATTTTATAGACCAGGAAGATAGATCCTATTTACCCTCTCCCTACAAGCCTAGTATACCTACAACCTATAGATCTTATGACTCCAAATCCTATGAACCTAGAACCTATGAATCCATAACCTATGACTCTAGATCCCATGATCATAGATCCTATGCACCCACACCCTATGAGCCTAGTAGACCCAACACCCAATATTCTGACCCATATAGGGAGTCCAACCCTAGGAGGACCCAATATTCTGACCTATATAGGGAGTCCAACCCTAGGAGAACCCAGTATTCTGACCCATATAGGGAGTCCAATCCTAGAAGGACCCAATATCCTGACCTATATAGAGAGCCCAACCTTAGGAGGACCCCATACCTTGATCCATCCTTAGAACCTGATCATAAAGCTGACCCAAAATCATATGACCCCAGATCCTATAATCCCATGACCCATAGATCTGCACCCTTGTCCTATGAGCCTAGAGAACCCATAACCCCTAAGTATCAACCTAGTACTAGTCATGCTTCTCCTAGTCAACCTGAACCCCATAGGGTTAGTATCCCTAAATATGAACCCAGTAGTGAGCCACTACCCCTTATACAACCTGAACCTACTAGGAGTAGTACCCATAATCAAAGACCAGAACCTAACCAATTTCCTGCTAGCCGACCTTCTCCAACCATTCCTGAGATTCACAAGGCTTACATTAACGCAGAAGTGTATGAAGCTGATGTGAGCCTAGTGGATGAGTATGAGGGAGAAGAGGAGACACCTTTAGTAGACCTAGAATTAGCTGACCCAGTAGATACCCAGGTAGAAACCAACCCAGAGCTAGTTGACCTTGACCATATCCAACCTAAAGCTATAATGAAAGAACAAATAGAGGAAGAGAACCTAGGTACTGCTACTAGAGCCTTACTTGAGGAAACCATAGAGGAGAGCCAAATTATAGAGTCTAGTCCTAAAATACAAGAACCAGAAGAATTTATTAAGGACTTGATCTCTTTGAATCAATACCCTCAGGATGAGTCTCATCCTATAGTTCCCATTAAGGACCTCTTTCCTGAGATTAATAACCCATCCTTCCATTATACAAACCCCGTAGATATATCGCAACCCCATAAGGTTAACCTCATTAGTCTAGGATTAGTCCCTGACATGCCTTCTTTGATTCTACTTTATCCAACTAACCCAGAACCTTTTTCTCCACCCTACCAGAGTAATTCTGAACCCACTTCCTATTTTCTACCCTTTCCTGAGTTTTCTCATGTGTCTAGAACTATTAGGTTACATTTTGTTGAGGTTAGTAGGTTGCAAGGATCCATAGAGCCCATCCTATTTGCTACCTACTTTTGGCAGACCCTCTGGCACTTATTAGGAGTTACTAGCAAATTTTCTTTGGCATGTCATCCATCAACCATGACTCATGCCCCCATGCCCAAGTGGTAGTTAAGACCTAATAAACCTCTTTAGTCGAGTCTGCTAGGTGTAGGTTTGAGTCCTTTGCATCATCTTGTTAGGAGTCTGCATGTGCCTAGCATGTTCACCACCCGCACTAATGTTAAAACAACTGGCTAATTCCCGAAGATGGATCAAAAAAAATTTTGATGTAGTGGATTTTATCTTGGTTAGGCTTAGGCCTAAAAGAAGCTTCATGCTCGCAGAGCCGGACCTTTCAAAGTGATAGAGAAGGTTGGATCAAATGCCTAGGTGTTAGACTTGCCTTCGGATTTGGGCATTAGTTCTACCTTCAATATTACAGACCTGGTTGAGTATAGGGAACCGGCAGCGCTACCTAGTGAGGCCTTTGGACTTATTCCTTTTCATTGTGAGTGACCCTAACCTAGAGTGTCCACAAACAAATTTGGCCAGAGAGAGGAGAAAGGATCGAGCGTATCCTGGACAATCAAGCCATCACGACCCAGGGCCATGACTATCAACGCTTCCTGGTCCGATGGCAAGGCCGGCCAGAGTCGGACGATTCGTGGATTTCTCGAGAGGACTTGCAATGCCTCAACCCAGACCTTCTCGAGAGATATATAAGCCAGTCTAACCTTCACTCGACAGGGTCGAGTTCCTCCCACCCCGGGAGAATTGGTGGGGACACCTGAGGCACCAGAATAAGACAGAGGCTTTTTCAACCCTCTGTAAATTGATCAATAATTTATGAGTCCATCTGTAATAAGGGCTTAGCTCATCTGAGTCCATTTTAGTTGTTATTTGAGTATTTTTAGTTGTTATTTCAGTTCTGTACTAGTCAGCTCATGTTGAGCTAGTTCAGTCCAATGCTAGTCAGCTCGTTGAGCTAATTTTATTTTTTTGAGTCCTGTCCAAACATACTGAAGACTCAAGACTATATCATACAAGTGAAGACCAAGTCCAACTAGATTGAAGACATGGAAGTATAGCACAAGTCCAACCCAGCTTGAAGATTTGAAGACCCCAGGAGGAAAATTCAGAAAATCCTGATTTCTTACAGATGCCCTCCAGATGCCCAGATTCCTTTCCAGATGCCAAAGTATATTCATAGATAAGGGCATCCATGATTCCAGAGGTCCATCTGCATCCTAGTCCAAAGAAATCAAGCCCAGGTGCCAAGCCCAAGCCCCTAAGAAGCAAGATACCAGGGAATATTCCTACTACCTGGCTACCAGTCCACCCCAGCTTCCAGAGGCCCAAACCCATGCACCCGAGCCCCTTTGGGCCGGCCTTTTGCTGCTCCTAGAAGCCCAACACGCCCCCTAGGCATCCTTGGAGTCTTGACCAAGTCAAGAAAATTTTTAGAGATTTTTCTACCTAATATTTCCTTATTTTCTAGCTAGGGTTTGAGAGGGAAAATGATTCTTATGTAAAGACTTATGTACCCTTACTTGGAGCCCAAGGTTAAGGGTCTATTTAAGGGACCCTAGCCTCTTGTATGAAGAGAATTTTTGATGAATGAAAACCTTGAGTTCTTCTATTGAGTGGTGTGATACCCTGCTGTGTGCATAAAGGGGTTTGTGAGAGTTCTTCTTCCCGGTATTTGCAATCATCTTCCTGCTGCCAACAAACCCTCCAGATCCCTGGACGCCCACTCCAAAAGAAGCCTTCCCTTGCTATTTTTACTTTGTTTTCTTGTTCCTTTGTGAGCTTTCTAACCCCTGACAGGTCATTTGCAGGTCCCTGAGTTCCTACGAATCCAACGACTCCAGCCAAGCCTCAATCGGATCACCGAGCAGAAAGCCGGGTATCCGCGGGTCTTTGGCTCGGTTTTCCAGGCCGCATCCGTCGAGAAACGAGAGATCCCTTCGCTGCGATCTTCACAGACGTTGTCAGGTACACCCCTCTACCTCCAGTAGTTTTATTGTAGGAGAACTTGCCCTAACCGAGGCTTCTCAGCGCCGGCGATCCTTCTTTGCTACTTTTCTAGGTCCTAATCTGCATGCTGATCTTCAAAAATTCATACAAAATTCCCTACAAATAATTTTGATCTGAAATTTGGGAATTAATCACCTAACTCAACATGTAAAATATACAAAAAAAAATTGCATGCATATTAGTTCCCCATCACCTACAGATGTTAAGAGGGACCTCATCCTCCTCATCGAAGGAGGGGGTCTTTGATCGGGAGGGCCCTGCTTCATCGGGGTTATCGGAGCGAGGGCGCCTCCAGTCGGAAGGACTCATCCTAAGCAGAAAAGGATAGGAGACAAGGGAAGGAAGCCTAAAGACTCTAAAATAGGTCTCCCTTAACGCAGGCCTAAGGAGAGGAAGAAAGCAAAGAAGGGAAACTGACCTGAATACCTCGGAAGGAATGATTGGACTAGGGTTGAAAATGTTCTGGTTCTCCCTGCGAGCTTGAAGGTTCGAAAGAGATGGTTAGGAAAAAGTTTTCCTCCTTTTCAAAAATGGCCTGACAGTGCCCAGCCATTGTACTAATTGAGACATGCATCACTTTGATACTTTGACCACCGGATGCATGCCACATGTCGAGATCTATCGGGAATGGCATTTTGACACGCTGAAGATCGCTTCAGACCCAACGCCAATCATCATACTCCCCTTGAGCCCGCTGACATGGAATCTCCCCGTTGGTGTTGGGGAACGATCATGAATCATCGGCAATCATTGCATTTAATGGCACTGGATAAATGTCCTTCCATATTAGCATCACAATAACTCCCTTCATCTCGAGCACTGCATCAGGCTCGTGACTCAAGAGTGGGGGGCAACTGATATGGATTGACCATTGATGTGGAACCCTATCGGATCCAGATGACCTCCACGATGGCGAGAGGTGCCACCTGGATGCTTGACAAGACAAAGCACTGGGCTGAGCACCTGGCCGAGGTCAGCTCCCTCAAGGTCGAGCTCTCGGTCGAGGTCGTGCTCTCGTTTCTCGAGCCCCCGATCGAGGTCAGCTCTCTCGAGGTCAAGCCCTCGATCGAGGTCGTGCACTCGTTTCTCGAGCCCCCGATCGAGATCAGCTCCATCGAGGTCGAGCCCTCGACCGAGGTCATGCTCTCACTTTTCGAGCCCCCAATCGAGGTCAGCTCCCTGAAGGTCGAGCCCTCGACCGAGGTCGTGCTCTCGTTCTTCGAGCCCCTGGTCGAGGTCAGCTCCCTCGAGGTCGAGCCCTCGACCGAGGCCATGCTCTTGATCTTCGAGCCCCCGGTCGAGGTCAGCTCCCTCGAGGTCGAGCCCTCGATTGAGGTCGTGCTTTAGTTCTTCAAGCCCCCGGTCGAGGTCAGCTCCCTTGAGGTCGAGCCCTCTATCGAGGTCATGCTACCATTTTTTGAGCCCCCAATCGAGGTTAGCTCCCTCGAGGTCAAGCCCTTGGTCGAGGTCACGTTCCCTCTACTTGAGGTTGATTCCTTGGTCAAAATCGACTTCTTCCCCCGAGGTCAGGTATGGACTTTCATAGGTGGATGCAGCCTTCTCCACGAGCGCCTCTAGAGCGACTGGGATCTTGATGTTAGCAAGTGATGTCGCCACCCTCATCAGGGCCCCTGAGCAACTCAGAGAAGCTGGCACCCCTGTGTGGTGGTACTCCACCAGAAGCATGCCACCTGCAACCTCTATGGCATGGTATTTCACCAGAGCACACTGCTTGCGGAGGAGCATCCCGCTGGAGTATCTGACCTCATAGTCCATTGTCGGCACCTCCTGAGGGAGGATACCTCATTCGGGGTGTGGCGCCCCTCAACCTATCACCTGCACCACCTGGAAGAGGAAGGTTTCGTCGAGGATTTCAGACCCTGTAGCATCTCCCTCCAGACCAGTGCTCTTCCAGGTCTTCCTAAATATGGCGGGACAATGCCAGAAAGGGGTAGTGCCTGTCAGAGTTTCAGGCCTCGCGGCATGCCACACGTATCCATGTGGAGGATGCCAAGAGGGAGAGCCACCAACCGATGCCATGTAGGAGTTATGGACCACGTCGATCTAGATGGCAACAAATACTAAATATCCATCTTATTCAGAAATACAATATTATATATGTTATAAAGTAAAATCTCTTTTTTTATTAATTATGGTTTCACCTCTTATTATTCACATCTCATTATCATGATCCGGATCAATCATTGTTATCTTTTTAGGATTTTAGACTAATCACGATCACGCTCCAGCCTATGATTGGCAATCTCCTCTCTCCTCCTCCTCTCTCCTTCCCCTTTCCTCTTCTTTTCTCCGTTGAACAGGGATCTTCCCTAACCCTTTTTTTTCTCCTCCTCTCTTCTTCCTCCCCCTCTCCTCTTCCTCTTTTTCTCTTCCCCCCTCCAAAAGACAACGCTTACCTGGTTTCGATGAAGCCTCCATGGCTGATTGTCAGACTCCAAAGGATCTACTGTCAAAGTCCCCGAAATCCAACAAGTACGATGGTGGTCTTCCAAATCAAGGAAGAGATCAACGAGATAAGCAGCACGAGGAGGGGGTTCTTTGGCGGTGGAGATTTGTGGAAAGGATCTCCTTTTATAGCTTTAGAAGGTTGGCTTCTTAATCCTTCCCCGGTTCCCTTGACGGACTCAAAGAAGGGGAGTCTTCCTCTCCTTCTTTCCTTTTTTTTTCGGATATTATAATTTTTCAACTAAGTAACCACACTCTTGTCCCGTGAAAGCATGTGATTTGACTGTGGATAATTTCAATCCAATCTTCAAGTAAAAGATAATTCTAAAATTTACTTCATGTTCTTCACATCCAACCAAGCATGGAGCAATTGAGGCAGAATCTTTTTCAATCAAAAAGTCTTTCTAAAGAAGTGGCGACAAGCTATGTATTAGTCACAAACGGAACACCCTTTTCCACCTCTTCGTTCCTTCCATCTTTTTCCTCGTTTGGAGAGACATTAATATCATTTAATAAATATTTCTTCCTCCATGTTTGGTCATATACTCATTTATAGTTATATCTGGTCTATCCCAACCAATAATTTTTCTTGGTATGTCAAAATCTTTTAACTCGATGTATGTTTTGATCCTAATATATATATGTAGTTCGAATGACAAATCATGAATGGTGAAAGCAACTCTTCAGCTTCTACATAAAAGAGAAGGGATAATCTTTATTGATATAGCGGGACCGTTGATGTGGAGCCCCTCGAAGATCTAACTGGCGGCCATGCTGGCAGAAGATGCTACTTGGACGTGGTCCCTGGGTGGAGCATCCGGAGAGCCCCTTAGCCGAAGTAAGCTCCCTCGAGGTCGAGCCTTGGTCAAGATTATGCCCTCGCTTTTCGAGCCCCTTGGCTGAGGTGAGCTCTCTCGTCGAGCCTCGGTCGAGATCATGTCCTCACTTTTCGAGTCCCTTGGCCGAAGTAAGCTCCCTCGAGGTCGAGCCCCAACTGAGGTTGTGTCCTCGTTTTTCGAGCCCCTTGGCTGAGGTGGCTCGCTTGAGGTCGAGCCCTAGCCAAGGCCATGCTCTTGCTTTTCGTGCCCTTGGCCGAAGTGAGCTCCCTCGAGGTTGAGCCCCGACCGAGGTCGTGCCCTCGCTTTTCAAGCCCCTTGGCTGAGATGGCTCTCTCAAGGTCGAGTCCTAGCCGAGGCTATGCTCTTGCTTTTCGTGCCCTTGGTTGAAGTGAGCTCCCTCGAGCTCGAGCCCCGGCCAAGGTCGTGCCCTCACTTTTCGAGCCCCTTGACCGAAGTGAGCTCTCTCAAGGTCAAGTCCCAATCGAGGTCGTGCCCTCGCTTTTCGAGCCCCTTGGTCAAAGTGAGCTCTCTCAAGATCGAGCCCCAATCGAGGCCAACCTCTTCTCCTGGAGTTAGGTATAAATTTTTTTAGGTGAATGTGGCCTCTCCCATGAGTGCCCCTAAGGTAGACGAGTGGGTGATGTCGGTAGGTGGCGCCACTGCCCTCACCAGAACCCTGGCACTACGTAGAGAGGTTGACACCCTTGAGGGGTGGCGCACTGCTAAGGCACACCATATGGAACCTCTAAAAAGTAAGCCTCCCTCCATGGCACGCCGATTGTGGCTCCTGTGGGATGGCATTGCATCAAAGCATGTCGCCTGTGGAAGAGTGTCCCGCCGAAGCATCGGGCCCTTCAACCTACTATCAGCACCACTTGGGGAAGGGCACTCCACTCAGGGCACTGCGCCTCACTACCCACCATCTGCACTACCCAGAAGAGGAAGGTTTCGCCAGGAAATTCAGATCCTATAGTGTCTACCCACAGACCGGACTCTGCCAAGTCTCCCCAAATATAGCGGGACGACGCCATAAAGGGATAGTGCTCTATCGGAGTGTCAGGCCCCGCAGCATACCTTATATACCCGTCATGAAAGGGACGTGCACTTCTCCACACTCCACCACTGCCGGTGGCAGACCTCTCCTGATGGAGGCTACGAGCCTGGTCCCTCTCCTCTAGAGGAAGAGGAAGAACAGGCCTACACCTCACCCGCGTGAGGAACGCCTAGAGAGCACCAGGCCAGGACTCTGCACCTCACTGGAGGTGCCACTCATCTATAAGAAACTTAAAGGGGCCTCCGGCAAAGGTAAGCAAGAAGGGTCAGGCGATCAGCAAGGCAACTAGACTCCCCAAGAGTCCCAGCGATAGCAGCGACCACATTACTCAAGCCCTCCTTCTCAACCCTACCCTTATTCCATCATTTCTCATGACCTCTGAGAGTGGAGACTACTTGGAGATCCATCGAGAATGATATGTTTCCTTTGATCGTCCACTAACTTGACCGTCGAGATGTCCCTGTAACACCCAGGAAATTAAAAAAAAAAAATGGGCGCGAGAAACGCGGGCGGGCGAGCGAACGCGCGAAGCGCGGGCGATGCGCGGGCGCGCGGTGCCAGCCCGGCCCGTCGCGGGCGCGCGCAAGGCGCGGCCCAGGCCCACGCGCGCGGGCGCGTGGGCTCGGCCCAGCCCGTGCCGGCTGTCGCGTGGGCGTTTCCCACGCGTTTCCCAGGTGTTTCCCAACCGTTTCTCGCGGTGTATGGCGGTCCATGGGGTTTCTGAGTGATCTGGACCGTCCGATCGTCCGATCGAACGGCTGAGATTGGTCCGAAGGAGTTTAGGCTTGATTAGGTGCTTTTGGATTCGGATTTGGACGTGGTTTGAGACGTCGATCTCAGATCTGACGGCTGGAAAGATATTTTAATGGTTTTGAACTTCCTAGGTTGCGTTTGAGATGATTTTAGATGGGTTTTTCTCCTCTTTTTAAACAGGACGTCGATAGAAAGCAGGGAAGAGCCTGCTGAGAGCCATAAATGAGAGGAGAAGAGAGAGAAAGAGAAGGGAAAAGAGAAGAGAAGAAGGAAGAAAGAGAAAGAGGAGAAGAGAGAGAAAGGGAGAGGGAAGGGATTTTGGTTTGGAAGATGAGGGAAGAGAAAATCGGGGGGGAACTGATTTGATGAATTTATTTATTATTGTAGGAGATCAATCTTTTGAGCAGGGAGGATTTGGACGAATTTCGGGTATAGATTGATACCGGATATTTTGGATTAGCGGTTGAAGGTAAGGATTCTGGACGTGATCACCGGTTTATATATTATTTTATATGCATGGTTTTGATCCGAGTGCATGATCATTGGCATGCATGAATTATTGTTATATGGTGTAGTTGAGTTTTATGAAGAACAATATGATTATGATTGTTATTATTTTATATTCCGGATATCGTGTTTATCGAATAAAAGTTCTATTTTGATGATTTGGACCGTGATGTCGGTCAGTGGAAGAGTTGAGATTTCATGTTTGATATAGTGGTTTTATCATTATTATTGTCGATATCTCATACGTGATGTTATAAAGAAAATTTATATCCGGATGGGTTGGACCATGATACCGGATTGCTAAATAGGTTGAATCATGAAACTGGATATCGAGTGGGTTGGACCACGATATCAGTTATTATAATGGGTTGGACCACGATATCGGTTATCGAGTGGGTTGGACCACGATACCGGTTATCGAGAGATCACAAAAAATATGTTTTGACAAGTGTTAATGAAGTAAATACGGTATTTGGTCTAGCCATGCTACGGTTGCACCGTGGTTATACAGCCTGAGCCACGGGCTTTGTACGTGGGAGCCGGCCACGGGCGGATAGTACGTGGGACAGCCGAGCCACGGGCTTTGTACGTGAGCAGGACCGACCATAGTATGCATGGTCGCTTTGAGGTTGCCAGTCATGGGCTGGTACATGACCGTGGTTAGACCAAAACCCTAAAGATAAAGGTGCAATAATGAGAATATTAAAGGAAAAATGCAAAGTTATCAAAGTTTTATAATACATGAGGCTTAAATCATTTAATTGAATGACATAATATACTGGTATTTTACTGTTTTAGAAATGTATATTATTACTGGTGTGATCATATGAAAACCTTACTGGGCTGTAGAGCTCACAACCTATTTTTTTTCTTTTACAGAGTCGTGCAGATACTTGGCTTGGTGATGAGTGAGATTTTCTTGAAGTAAGTGACTCTTGTGCACCCAGGCCTTGCATGATCTCTAGGATAAAACCTAGGATTTGTGCGGCCGGTCGCGTGCCGATTCCGGTGCTGGATTCGGGGCGTGACAGTCCCCGCCGGGATTCCCGACCTGGATTTCTCTTCTTTTGTAGGACAGTACGTATGTTGGATGCTAGACGAAAAGCCACCAACTGATGCCACACAGGAGCTGCAAGCCACGGTGATCTAGACAATAATATTTATTATTATAATATTTTATATAGAAATTTATATTAAAGAAAGGTTTTTTAGGATCTCTCTGTAAATTATTTAAAATACAAAATTTATCTTTTTGTTGATATGATGGCAACATGAATCATGCTCCATTTATTTTGATATATAATGAATAATTTGAATGTATGAATAATTTTGTCCCGCATCTTCGTTTAATTTAAACTTTCTATTTAGATAGAATCCTTAAATTAATTGATGGTTTTTTTTTCTCAGCACATTGTTTTTATGAAAAAAAACAAAAAGAACATGCTTTTATGAAAAAAAAAAAAAAAAAAAATGAAACATAAATTGATCCTGTCCACGATGCTTAAAAGTTACTGCAATAAAATCATATATAATCTTAAACATACAATTTTTATTATATAATTTGGGACCATCGTCTATAATTTAAAATACAATCACGAAAAACCCTTTAACCATAGACCAACAATTTCTTTTAACTCAGATTTGCAGGGCCCTACAAAATCTTTAAACTTCGTAAAACCTCCCAATTTCTTTTAACCAAGATAATTATTTTTGCTGGACCTCGCAAAACCTTTAAACTTTAATTTGTAGGGTCAACCTCCGAAGAGAAGACCCTCCAAAAATTGGCGTATGCTGCTTTTTGTGGCGGGCACACGGTATTCTTTAGTAAAAGGCGAAAGAATAGTTCGCTCTGTGCCCACCACGCAGCTGCGTGCCAGAAACGGAGGCCGCAAAGTCCATTTTGTAGAACCGCAGCGTGTCTCCTACTCTTTTCCTATCCGATATGGGACTAAAAGCCTTAACCTTTCACTTTCAGGCTTTTTCCGCCTAAACGGCTGCCACCGTTTCTATCTCGCCTCGACGCCTCCTTCGCTCTATTCCGTCTCCCCTTCCAGTCCAAGCAATCACCCAACCCGCGGCCCTTCCCCTCGCTCTATTCCGTCTCCCCTTCCAGTCCAAGCAATCACCCAACCCGCGGCCCTTCCCGTCACCACCGCCCGAAGTCTCGAAAGCCGTCGCCCATGAAGAGGAGAGTACACCTCAACATCCTTTACCTCTTGCCCGAACCAAAGCCCCCACCTTAATGCCCTCCTCCAACAACCTTCTTTGCTAACATACATGACAGGAATCAACAGATAGGAGTGCTAACAACTGCTTTTCTGTCAGAGCTAATGCGCTATTTCTTTGTCCATCTTGCTTGCGATACCAAACTACTAACGTATGATTTCTAGATCACCATAATAAATTTGTATTTTGACTCATTGATGCAGGGCTGGCCAAAGTATCGAGAATTTTATAGTCAATGTTATTCGTCATATGCTATATTAAGTTCAAGGGAAGTTCCCAAAATTAAACAATCTTGTACATTTGTTCCCTGTACGTTTTACCTCTCGTTTATCTTGCATTCAAGTTCAGAAAGGGAGAAGACATGCATCATGTCACAGAGGGACTTGGATCCGCAATGTTGTACCGGTGGATTGCCGGAGCTTGAATATATTTGTTTATGTATCCTTTTGCATCCGTTTATGGTGAAAACTCATTTATATTATTATAAAAGGCGATGAGTAATTCTGATTGATGACCGCTAAATACAACTGAATAATTGCTGACATCACCTTGATCATGATAAGATGCGAAGGTCATGCTTGGTGCATTTTTGTGGACTATATATATCAGAACCCATCTCAGCTGATGCAGGCAGCTGCACGTCCAATACATGGTTGATAACAGACTGCTAGCAGGACTCTTGACAGCCAGGTTATTATCATCATGAATATTCTGACGGTATATTGCAAGAATCATGCCAATGGCATTCAACGCATACCATGTAGGGCCATCAGTCGCAAACTTGTTAACAGCTTTAGAAAGGAAGCCTTATGCCGTGCAAACCAAACATTTTCAACATAACTATTTTTAACCATCTTGCCATCTCATAAAAACTCCTGATTTATTTACACTCCTGGCATGATTATCCATTGCACTACAAAGGCAGAAACATTTTGTTAACAAATAAGTAAACATCTCTGAATGATTGCAATAAATCATATAGCAGACTGCTGCTCATTCTAAAATACCTAATCAGTAAAAACCTCGATCTCCAGGCATAGGAGAAGAAATCCAAATTAAATCATGATGTTGCACCTTCGAACATTGACATCACCCTTCTCTTAAAATAAACGGGCCAACAACCACGGTTTCTAATCCCTTGTTTGAAGAAGGCCCTCATGGTTCCCACAATCACCAAGAAGAAAACGAGCCACAAATGAGCCTGGGATCTACATTAAAACAAGGACTCCAAGGAACACAAGTGGCATCAACCGAGTATGGCTCTATGAGTTCCAATTCTCCAATCTGCTGCAAGAGCCCCTGCTATTCAACTCATTTCAACAAAGAACCTAGCAGACAGCTTGTCAATCAAGTTATGTATCTTTCTTGCTGTTCCTGAAGAAGCCTTCCAGAAGTCTTTGCATCCAGATATAAAGCAGTTACTTCCTCGAGATCAACCGGCAAGTGATTTATTCAAATATGAGTATCATAAGGAGGGCAATCTGAAGTAAATCATTTTCCAAAAGCAAAACAGAAAGTACTATTTTAACAAATAAATACTGAGACTGCAGTACCTTGCAAATTTTATCCCTTCCATTCGTTTTGGCCACAATGATAGCAGCTGAATAGCATGCCTGGAGGTGATGACTATAAGACCAAGTTTCAAAACCCTAAACAAGAGTTTCAGACGAAAACGATACAGAGAAATTGATGGGAATAGGAGATTAGGTAACTAAAGTATATGCAGAGAGCTGAAAGTATATAATCACTTGACATACATAACAAGCCTAAATAGGATATTGTAATGTACTGAAAATTACAGTTTCTCCCCTTATTTAATAATTTAATTTAGTTCTTTGCCTCTCTCATAATCTAATATGTATACTTGGGTGCATGATGTTATACTAAAGTTGTAACTGGCAATGAGATGCCACCTCTAAATGTTAGATCTTCAACCTTGTTTTACAGGAGTTTTGGATGGGAATTATAGGAGCAACAAGGATTCCACACAAATCACGAATATTTTGACTGCAATTAGTAAGACAGTGATGTTTCTACATTTACACCACTAAACTTTTGATCCACATGACATACACCTCAACATCTCGCATGCTTCCTCTATGGGCCACCACCATTAACTTCATACAATTTATCAACCCTAGCAAACTCTTCAATAACATGCTTTAGAAATGCCAATAATCTATTGTATAATGTTTATTTAGCATTGTAGCTTTCTAAAAGCAAACTCATTTTCAATGTTGTCAAAAGCAAAAGGCAACCTTTAGATGACAGGATCACTGCATCACCTGAGACGCTAGGTGCCAAAAAAGGCACTCAGCAGAAGAAAGCAAGGCACTGATTCAACAAATGTTTATAGTAAATGTAATAGAAACAAATACTACACAAATCTGAAAACACCACAAGCATTATAAGAATAGCTATTCAAGATTAGTTAAAGTTTCAACATCAAAAATCATAATTGCCTTGTACACTAGATATCATGTTTCACATCTTTCAAAGCATGACATAAAAACACCATTTACAATAACATATTTTGAAAAATAAACCACAAGACAACCTTTAGTAGCTTCAAAATTCAAACATGATAGCAAAATACCACTACACAAAACATGCTTCATGTTTCTAAAGAAAACATAACACAAAAAAGTAAATAATTGGACATCCTAGAGTAGCCCTTTATTTCTAAGAACTCCAATGGACCAATATAACCTGCAAAATAAACCTAATAAATATCTAAAAAAAGGGGCAATAAAGAGATATGAAGAATAATGCTGGACATCAGAGAGGTGCCTGTCCAACACCTCTCACTTTGTCCTAGATTCTCATCAAGCAACTGCTTAACAAACTCTCCTCTCTTAAGGGATATTGAGGCATTTTGGGGTTTCCTCGCCTCGCCTGAGTGCATAGACAAGTGCCCGGAATGCTTTTGACAACACTGTTTGTCCCTAACCTTGACATACAATTCGGAATGCAATATCCTGCCTCACTAAAAGAAACTTCTACATTGGTAAATAGTCTAAAATTTATAGAACTATACCACAAAAAAATATTCTTTCTGATATTTATTGTTAAGTCCAGCAATCAGCTTAAAAAACCAGAGCAACTCATCACTATAATCCTCATAGAGAAGCTCTAAGTTGCACTAAAAAAGGTGACAACTGAAAGCTTTCTTTGCTTTATGATGTAAGTAAAACCTTTAGTGCAAAGTTCATGATCGATGCATGTTTTTGCAAGTTTAGAAAGGATGAGGTACATACATGGGAGAGCGGTCTGCACCTCATTAAAATAACACTGCTCACTCTGTATCTCCTCCCAAAAACACATGGAAAAAGCATATTGCATGTGAGAAAAACAGTAAGCCAGCATGAGTATAAAATAATATAGGTGGCGCTACATGAAAATTTGATGGTGCACTGCATAGTTCATGATCACAAAAGGAAGCACATAAACAAAGTACCTAAGCATATCAAGATGTACACTTGAGTTCATGGAAGTATAGAACAAAACCCAGAAGCTGTGGCATGTCCTCGTAGTTGATTGCACAAAAGTACATGATGCAAACATGTAAATTGCATAACCATGTCAAGAGTTGCAAGCCCAATGAACATTTTGCAATTATGTCATTATTCAGCATAAGTTTATGTAGATATCATTTCTAATTTCAGAAGTCTGAATAATAAATGAATGTAGAAAAACTCTGAAAGACAACATACGAGGAGATAGAACGAGCGAAATACAGACCTTAAAGATGTTTGCTGTCCAATATCTCCTAGGTAAGCTAGACTTTCTTCATCAAAATCTAGTTCTTCAACTTGCGCTTGGATCACTAATATCTGCTCCACGCCAACAGGCACAAAAAGAAAGGAATAAAAAAATAAATCTTCACAAAATTGACAGAAGACAACCAATTTTCTAGACAAACAGTCAGAGTGACATTTAGAACCTGAATCATTTCAGTGGGACTATAAGTTTCTGTCCGTATGATTACCAGACGATCTAGCAAATCTACTGGTATGCCGTGCGGACTGGTCATATCAGTTCCTCTGAGCAGAAGCACAAAAAGTGGAATAACTAGTTTGGAACAACACAAATACAAACATGTAATGATAGCATGACAGGAGAACAGTTGTCCATGACAAACAAGTAGCATCACAACCATGTTAATGAGTTGTAGTTGACTCAGTGGCAAAACCGAACAACTAGGTTTTGTGTTTTGACAAAGCAAACTCAATGTCTTGACGAAACAATAGCCAGCATTTATATTATCCTACAGCAGAATCAACTAATGTCTCCACACAGTTAAATTTGTTTTTAGTGGTATATGAAATTAAGATACAGAAACAATCATATACATTGAATGTTTATGAGTTTCATCTACTACCATGGTGTTTCCAATTCCATACCTTACATTACAAATTCCTCTGTTCATGGCAAATATCACAATTGGTGATATTGAACTCTCTAAAGCACGTTTAAGATAAGAAAAACATTCAATGTCCAGCATGTGCACCTGCAAAAAAAGTTAGATACAGTCAAAGACTAAAGGTAGACAAAATAGGTCAGCCATGTATTAATTGGATGAGGTGTAAACTTTCAAGAGGAGTGCTACCTCATCAATAAATAGGACACCAGGGACAAGCTCTGCTATCCCTTCATCAATGTACCTATTAACAACCTGCCAGCAATGCAACTTCTCGTTAAAACTAAGCATGCCAGGCACCCACAGTTTGCATCCATATTAAAGTTCTGATGAATGCTCTACAAATATTTATAATACAGAACCTTATTTATTTCCTGATGTAGTTTGTCAGTGATCTCAGTTTTCTGAGGTTTCATCACCTGGCCCATAAGGGATAATATATCCTGTCCTCCTTGTGGGCGAGCATTTGCAGCATCAAGGTCATGTAGTGTAACATCCCCTTTTTTTTAAAAAAAAAAAAAAAGAGAAGAAAATTGTTACCTTCCTGATTATTACACTTGTCAATACATTCATTCAAAAAATAAACAGTATTTCAAATGGTTTTAGATATGAAAATAGTTTCATACAAGGCCAAAAAACCATATAATTAATTCAACTTCTAAATGATCTGATAGTTAAACAAACTTAAGTGAGAAAAAAGGAGAAATAATGGCAACTTTGAATTATATGTATGCACTTGTCAAAAAGACTCAATACCATACTATTTAGAGAAATGATCATTCTGATGGCATCAACTTAATCTTACAAATATAAGTAAAATAAATAGCATGAGCTACAGGAATGGAAACCATGAATATTTGGAGGTCTGAACAAACAAATAAAGCCTTCAAGAGAATAACAATGTTGTCTCCAACAAGAGCAGGATAAATCGTCACAGTTCCAACAACATATGCAAGACATGCAACCGCACCCATCAGCAAATCGATGTTTTATACTATATATAATGTTCCTCTAATTTCATTTAAGATTAAATTTTCTAGACAAATCGATATTTTATACTATATATTTTTCAAATGACATGTACTAGAAGTTTAAAATGGAAGGAAGCATTCAACAATAAATGTTGTTATTCATACTTCATATCCTATATGCCACAAGAGAACAGGCTCTAAAATTTACTGATAAGGTACCTGAACTATCTCTTTTTTCTTATGGACTTCTTCGCTTCAAGATCATATTCTGTAGCAAAAGCATCGCATCTACCTACTCTCTTCACTGCACCACTATTTGCTTCAATGTAAATAACATCACCTACAGCAACCTGCAAATCGTATTAGTAAGTTTAATAATGACAAAAAACATAATCACTAGATATTACACATTATCAAATAGGGCAAAAAAAAATCAATGGCCCTACCCTAGCAAAAAGGAAGCAATAATAAATGAGAAGTCAAGAAACTGGTTTGCCAGCATAAACTTCTGATTTCCACTTCTAAAAATATTGCAAAACAAGACTTCAATTAAATGAAGAATAATAAAACGAGAATTACCTTTTCCTTAATTAAAGCATCATAAATAGTTGGATCCAACTTCAGCTGCTTGGTTCCTTTGACAGTCTTTAACCCAATGATTACATGACTGATGGCTTTTCCATAACCACCAGTTGTGTTCTCAGTTTCTTCTGTGGGGAGCTTGGTCACCTATAATAGGAGTCATTTACAATATATCAAAAATGTGAGCAAGCCAAGTGAAAGAATTCCTAGAATACACTTAAAATGCATTGGCAAAATGTAACCATACATATCAGGTGATCCCAGCTGCATCATCCAACAATAGAAGGACAAAACTGCAAATCAGTTTCAAAGAAAACAAGCATAACTAAAATTCACCTCTCCTTCACATACTTCCTTGTTTTCCTTAATACGCAAACCAATAGACCTCCTGAAATTTCCATAAGCACCTCAGTTTTCTTGACCTCCGACGAGTATACTTCCGATCCAACCATGGAGCAGAAGGGACCTAGAACTCAATTTAAACTCAATCTTATTACAACAAAAAATGGGCCATGAAGTCATTAAATGCCAATCAAATTGATAAAATCATAATCCCGAAGAAGAAAAAAAATCCTTGCAAACCAGAAAGGGTACTTCATATTCCATTCCCTAAATCATTGCAGCATGTTGAGCAGAATGTAGATTATAGCATACAGTTAACTAATACAAAGGCATTCTGCACTATCTAACAACAATTATAAGATCAGCAACAAATGTATAATGCACAGCTAACCGAATGAACAGAACATTAAACAGAGTGCAATCCACAAAGTTATGAATGCAAGCACCATGATGGAACCACTTAATGGATACTCATTGGAGAAAAGGATGCAAATATTCACAAACCGTTTGATGAATTTACTTAGTCAGAAGTTTTGAGTTTTTATTTTAATAACCATGTAATAAATATGTTTAAAGTTTGAAACTATCAAAGCATATAAAATGGTTCTCTAGAAAAGCTTTTTGGCATACAGTATCCAAAAGAAAAGCCGTGGGGGAAAAGAACAAGCAATCAAGAGATGACATGCACCTTGCTTCCAAGTTCCTGAGATACACCAAGAGCCAGCACAGTCTTGCCGGTGCTTGGAGGCCCGGGAAGCAGAAGAGCCCGCCCAGCCATCTTCTTCTGCCGTAACATATCAACGACAATAGCAGAAGCCTCTCTCGCAGCCACCTGCCCTACAAACCCAGCAGCCATAGGAATCGCGGTTCCATTCACCTGCCATACTCAAACACACATCAACAAACAAGAACATCAAAATTCCCCCCTTTCTGGAAAACAAAAAGAAAACCATCGGACCAAAAAAAAAAAAAAAATCATTTAAACAAGATTACAATAAACTCAAGATTCTAGCAACCCCCAGAACTCTCAGTAAACCGTCAAAATCGAAGAAACATTAAAGCGTTCCTCCTTGGCAAGAAAGAAGAGATAACCCCAGCTCGATAAGAATACCAACAATCACATCGACCGATTTCAAGCAAAGATTATCCTACTTACAAGATTTTAATAATCCCCGGGCCTCCGTCGAACCATGAAAAATCAAAGAAAGGGTAAAGTCCTCCCCTTCGGTTAAAAAAAAAAAAACGCTGACAATCTAATGATAAATCAATCAGTTACAATCAAGATTACAATATCCGCGGGGTTTGAGAAACCCCAGAAATTCCATTTGACCGTGAAATCAAAGAAACGCGGTGAGAGCTCTCATAACATAACTAAAACCCTAGACCCTCGAAACTAGAAACCCAGCAACCATCACGAGAAGAAGAAAAAGATGGGGAGAGAGATACGTCGAGTCCGAGGCCTTTAATGTGGGTGTGGGTGGCGATCCGCTGCTTCTTGGTGGTCGATTGGACCTCCTCTATTCTCATCGTCGTTGTGCTCACGGCTCCCGCCCCTTTCTCCTCCTCTCCGGCGCGCGTGGTTTAAACTTTAAACCCCCTGAAACCCGGCTTCTAGTAACCGCGGCGGAAAGTAAAATCCCTGTTCCGAAGTTTCCATCGGAAGCCCGGGCGGCCTTCGCTGTTTAGTGCCGCCTAGTTGTAAAATGTGTGAACACGTGGCCTCTTTCTATTGGGTGAAGTGATACACTATTCACTACCCGAGACGTGGTTGTATAACAAAGATTGCGTTCCAACAGAAAGCGACAAGCCTCTTTAACCGATAACCGTAGCTGGTGAGGAAAAAAATTGGGCGATCGAGAGAGCATGATGATTTCTTCTGCGAAGACCATGGAAAGATTGCCTTTTTGCTCATACTCGTTTAAACGCCTAGGTATCGCTCTTTTGTTTCACGTTACTTCTTAGGAGTTCATGTACTCCATTCTTTGTTCTAATATAGTTGGTTTGTTATACACTATATTCTTTCTTTCGACGCTTGGACTTCATGTTGGCAATTCGGCCGTCGCCCAGCCAAGATCTTTTAGTTTCTATTTCTTCGACCTTTTTTTTTCCATAGCTTGACCCAAGTTGGCTCTCTCACCGTGATAGCATGCTGCAGACATTTTGTTCGATAGAATGTCCAAGTGACTTTTTCTCTTGTATCTATGGAGGCTAATAGAGTTATGAGTTAGAAAAAGAGAGAAAAAAGGAGATTTTGATTACCGTGTCTTAAAAAGTTGCGATTGTTAACATGCTTATCTTGTTACTTAGCTCTAGTTTTTCCGTTTGATTTGTGATTTGTTCTTCCTTTGAGATTTGAGTTTATTCTTTTTGGGTTTTCAGGTGTCCTCAGGTTGATCAATTTTCTTTTCTGTACCAGAAGAGGAAGTTTGCAGGGGCTCCGGAGCCAAATGTCTCAGAGTCTGAAGGGATTGGAAATGGGTTTCCAGGCCAAGGTGGGAGTTGTCCTCCCAGTAACAGGTGATCATGTTGGAGAAGTGGTTGATGCAACCAAGGCTGGGCAAGTTATTGCAGTGCCGACCAACACCCTCTATGAATTTGCTTGCGATGCATGGTAAGTGATTTGAGATTTTCTTTCGACTTCCATGACTTCAATTTTCTTACTTGGTGATGATATGCAAGGATTCGTGCATACGAATGTTTAGTTCATATTGGCTATGCATTGGATAGATTTTGAATCCAAATAATACGGCTAAACTTTTTAGATAAACTCTTGAATTGTTATAATTGGTATTAGAGCGGATCTAGCCAATATTCCATGTGGACTAGGGGATATTGCAGCACATGCCTATCTAGGTTGACCACAGGTTGATCATATTATTTGTAAGTAGGTATGTGATACTTATTATTGGATTTGAATGGATTTGGGCTCTTAGCTTACCGAGGAGGGAAGAGTATCTATAAGGACCTATGCAGGTATGTTTTTAGTCTCACATCAGCTATGCATTGGCTAGATCTTGGTAGCTATACAAGGCCAATGAATCCAAATAATACCTTCGGCTAGCTTTTTTGGATGAGATCATAGGTCGTTGCATGCTATTTTCGAAATTATACATGAATCATTATCACATCAACTTTATTAATGTTGCATCTTTGCCTGTTTCTTTACTAATGTTTTGGAAGATTTTTCTGTCCTTTATTTTCTTTCATTTTCTTCCATATTCCGTCTTGTGCCTCTATATTACTGGTGGTTTAAACATTTTGACATTGTTCACCAAATTTTTATCTTTTATGATGTAATTAGATTCTAAATGTATCACCTATGTCTTTATCTATTTAACTTTTCATTGAATAAGTGAGCCTTTCTTTTCAACAAGAAAGGAAAAGAATTAGTTTCATTTGTGAATTGTATACCAAGATACATTTCGAAGCAATGTTTCTATACTTAACTTGAGTTATCCTTCCAGGAAACATCATCTGACCGTCCTCAAGTTGATTGCCATCCTATATACTCTGATGAAACAGAATCAGGGTCTTCTGTAAGCTCCAAAGAGGTTGAGCAACCAAGTCAGGTCTCTGTGCTTGAGCTACCATCAGAAGATAAAGTCCAGTTTGGGATGTTTTAAGAGGGCCAGTTCTGAACTTAAGTGTAGGTAGTGGGGAAAAATAAAGATATTGTATTTCATTCATTTCATAACAATCTTACTTTCGTTCATATGTTCTACCCTTTTCAATTCACTTTCTTGTTGCATAGCTCTGAATGCGGCTTCAGTTTCTGTAGTTGGAGTCATGTATGCAGAGGGATCAGAGCCTGTTTGTATCAGGTGATGTGGATAAGAGAGGAGAGTGTCGCCCACTTTAACAGATAGGAGATACCCTACAAGAATTGAGGGATGAAGAGGACAGACTTCTCATACCTTCTCATTCTACAAAGCATGACAGGCTTTACAGTTCATGCTACCATCCATCTTTTAAAAAGCTTGAAAAGAGGTATGACAAGGTGGTGACATGGTAAAGATCAGAGAGAAAGCTGTTTTGATCTCATAAACAATATTCTTGCTGAGATCCTGGGCCCATACATGGATCTGCACCCATGGGTGAAGTCCAACAGAAGGATTGGACCCACAGGGGGCTGTGAGAGGCTAGTTGAGAAGTCAAGGACAATGCCGGAATGAACTGAATGTAGGTTATCCAGAGGAGAAGGTCCTGCATTTTAAGTGGTTAAAAGTAGGAAATGATGTTGGCATAGTGGGAAGGGAGATTGGGAAAATGTTGGAGGACCTTTTGGGAGAACTTGTTTCAGAGTTCATCTTATGTTAGCTTTTGGAAGAATATATATTTAGCAACTACATGCTACTGTCTATGTGATCACCCCCGAAACAGAAATTGGAAGTTTCACATATTCAGGACTGTCTGTGGGCTCTGATCTGGCCATGTTCTGATCCAATGGTATCATCTACAGCCATTAGAGTTCAGAAGGTTCTTATAAGTCATGTGTCATCATCTTCCATTTGCTGAAGAGCCTAACCCACTAGCAGGTGCTAATGCATCTCCTTCAGAACAATTACCAAAGAACAGCACTTGACTTGTGATTGCTGGGTTTAGCATCAAGCTGGTGAAGCATTGTATAGCCATCCTATCCAGGTGGTGTGTGTTTTAGCTAATAGCTGTCTTTGCTGGGCTGCCCTGATACTTCACACCAAATTTTGTAATGAGTAATTTTCAGCAGGTGGTGAAACTGTTTGGTGGTCCAAGAGATGAATATGACTGTGAATGTGTGCCTCATTATGATTGGTCTAAACACAATAATTGGGAGCCAAATGCAAAATTCCTTAAATCCCAAGTTTCTGACCGGTGGTATCTTACAATATGAAGCATGACAAAGTAAATGCATAGAGTCATGCAATAGAAAAATGAAATGATGAGGATGAAGAACTTAGCAAGACAAATGGAGCTGACATCGAAGAAACAAAATGTGTAATTTCGTTATTTTATGGCCAGCAATTTTAAGTTGGCTTATGTTTGTCTGTTTGTGTCCAGCTCGATTATGTTGTATCTGGATGTAGAACACTTGTGCTCTATGAAATGAGCCCTGCTATGAAAGGTAGTCTTCTTTTTTCTCTTTTATAATACATGACGGTATCCTCTTTTACCCTTGATTATAAATTTCTTGGAGATGTCCAAAGAGTTGTGATGATGTTCTAAGATTTGTAGTGATGGTTACTTCTGTCTTTCATCTAAGAATAGTGCTCCAGTGATGCACAAATCTTGCACAAAAAGTTCACACAGCTGAATCTCCTATGACTCATCTCACTGAGAGAGGAGGGAAAGAGACTCACATATTAGCTCCATTATTTTTTTTGTTTTAGGTGCTAGATTTTCGTCCTCCATCTTCATATAATGGCAGAATTATCTGTTTGAGTGCAATGGTGGCTAACAACAGCACTAGCTTTCTGAAGTAGCTAGAGATCCTCCTCGGTGCTCTCATCATATGTTTACGAGAACTGCAAACAATTTTAAAGACTCATACAGAGTATTGACTAAACCAATTGTTCAAAACCAATTGTTCAAAAATAATCCGAAAACCGATTTACCAATGACAAGATTGTGACTACTTGAAATATATAGTAGGATTTGGTGAATGGTGCTTTTATAATTTGTCTCAAAAATAGAACATTACCTCCACTGTAGAATCAGTACCTGCATGCTCTGACTGTAGGGTCCACGCTTAGGAATTTTTTGGAGTGAAATTGTTGGCAATTTAGAGTCTACATATCGAAAGCAGCTGCTGTACCACTGGCTGGTGATCATGCATGCTCAGTCACCTGCAATCCTTTTGCTTCTGATTTAAAATTCTAGACTTTGTTCTGTTGATGAGAAAATTGAAATTGAGATGAAAGGGGGAAATGGGAGATTTTTATTAATAGTAGGTTGAAACTGGGTATTCTTACCAATGGATCCTGACTCCTACTCAGGTCTGATAGTCCAACATTGACTTCAAACAGATTTGGATGGAGCTTTGGGCCGATCCCCACCTGATCATTTCATTGAAATTTCTAAAAGTTCAGGCCATCGTGCACGTTTTGATAGGGTTCATCTAGTCTCGTGGTCAAGCCACTGCACATTAATACCCTGTTAGAGCTCAGCTAGGCTACTTGTTTGCCAGAATGAGAATTGGAACAAAAATATTCATTAACTTTTTGAAAGAAGCTTGGATTTTTCGCAAAAAACTTTATCTGCCAAATTATTTTGTAAACTATTATTGGATATTTGAAATAATTGTCAATTTTCATATGCAATTTTTCTGTATTATTCATGAGTTATTCAGCATCATGAGAAACATGCGTTGTTGCTTGATTTTGTTGTTCATATTGTTAATGATGTTGCTGCTAATGTTTGCTGCAATTGCTTCTGAAACTTTTTTTTTTGGTTGGGGGGGGGTGGGGTGGTGCGCAGTGGGCGTGTAATCAACAAACAAATGAAAGAATGGTTTGATGACTTGATTTTTTCCTTTTAACTTTCACAATCTTTTGAATCCTGAAAAGGTTGGCTGGCAAATCTCCTAGATCTTTGGATGATGCAGCAGCGAAGAAGAAAGACTAAATCCTCCATAAATAGAGCATGGGATCAATTCATCGTCGTACTTTATCAGCATATTTGGTTGAAAAGAAATGCTCGAATTTTTCTTGGTAAGGAATGTTCTATCCATGCAAACCTCCACAAGATTCCTTGAACCTTCCAACGCTAGCAAAATCTATGACATGAGAAAAGGTAGGAGAGTCATCAAGTACTATTGAGCTATCTTTCTCCTCTCATGTAAAATTTTGATACTTTTTCGGCTGTAATCACTTCCTCCCCTCTTGTGAATATTTTTGCTTATAAATATAGTGGAGGAAGTAATCACTTCATTTTCCCTTCAAGAAAGTCCGTCTTACTTTCCCAAAAGAAACCATAATGTTTGCATATGTCCCATTGGGTCTCTGTCAGAAATTTCTTTATGGTTTCTCAACAATTGCTCTAAAGATAAGCATATTATCAGATAACCATATCTGCAAGAAACCCAAAGTGGGTTTATCCTCGTGAAAAAAAAAAAATCAAATAGAACATCTTTTTGTCTAAGACTAATCTTACAAGCATGCTTTGATGTCTTTTTTGAATGGAAGCATGCTTTGATGTCATCATGAGACTCTAGCCACCTAATGAGGAAAAAGGTAGCTAGGCTTAATGCATTTAATATATCACCAGCGGCCTGGCATAAGAAATAAGGTCAATATGGGACCAAGGGCATCCATCAGCACAGGCCTAGTGTCTTAATGAAGTTGTTTCGGACCCTACCAACCGCATCATGGACATTCTCCATGGAATTCATTAATATCTTGGGCCCTCTCATTTGTCAAAAGGGATTTGAAGCTTTATCGCAAGACATGGACATCTTAAAGCATTTCATACCCCAATATCCAAATCCATGCTGACTTAGTCTTCATCCAAGGGTGAACAGGTCCTGTCAAAGACCTACCTTTTAATATTCTGGATTCGTCCTTCTATTAAGCTTTCTTCCAAGTGGATGTTTTAATAAAATTGGATCCCTCTCTTAATCATAGCTGAAGTTTAATCTCTTTAGGTGAGCAAGAGGTTTTTATTTTGGAGAGAAAGGTGAGTAAGATGTTAGTTTTTTTATCTTCTGATAGCAGTGCTTCATATCTTCTTGTTCTTCAAGAGCAGAATACATGATGTTAGGTGATCAAAGTGGAAAAGTCTGCTTGTGAAATCGACTGCCTTTGAAACAAGAGGCCGGAAGAAAGTAGAGAGAGAGAAATGTCGAAGATGGTGGCTTGCTGTAGTTGTGCTGTGCATATCAAAAGATTTAAAGAACCTTTATATTTTCGAATTAGATAAATTGTCCTGCAAGAGTGATCTAGGCTAGTTCCCTCGATCAGAATAAAGTGATCTAGATAAAAGCTTAGCACGTTAATCTTGAAGGATTGTGGATCACTTCAAAGCACAATTCAGCTGAAAACAGTGGCAAAATCATTTGTTTCTAAAAGCCATCCCTTTTTTGTGGCGGCACTGTTAAGTAACTATCTGTTTCTTAAAAGTCTTGCGTGTTTTGCTCCCGAACGCCGCGAGAGAAGTCTTAGTCCGTTTCCCGAAAATCATTTGTTTCTGAAAGCCATCCCTTTTTTGTGGCGGCTCTGTTAAGTAACTACCTGTTACTTAAAAGTGTTACGTGTTTTTGCTCCCAAACGCCGCGAGAGAAGTCTTGATCCGATTCCCGAGAGAAGTCTTGGCCGAAAAATTTGGGTTATTTTAATTTCGATTTCCGTAGGAGTTCGAGACCAAGAGGCCACTCTAGTTCGTGTGTCCAACTGATTGGGATTGCTGACGAGGGAAAAATCAAGGAAAAAAAAAAAGAGACCGAAAAAATTAAAAGAGAGGTCCTGTGATACAAGACGCCGAAATATTTTTCTGAGATGCAACAGAAAGCTGCAGAAGGTTCAGAAAAATATTGAAGACGGTACAGAGAGCAAATAAAATAACATAAAATCCAAGACAGGATTTGGCAAGGCTAGAGGCCTGGTATTCTGTAATCTCTCATGTTTTCTTTTTCCCTTTCGATTTGTTTGCTTCTTTGTGATTAATCTACAATTGTTATTGGGATATTTGTATTTTTTTTTATCCAAATTTGGGGGCAGATTATAGTGGATTGCTCCTTCCTCTGTGTGGATGTAGGTAAATTTGCCGAACCATGTTAAATCTCGTCTTTCCTTCTGATTTGATATCTACCTGTATGATTGGTAAATTGCTAAAGTGAGTAAACAAGAATTAATTGGAAGCCTAAACAAGTTCAATCATTTGCGTGCATCCCAACAATTGGTATCAGAGCACTGAGATGGCATCTGACGGGCAACCAAGTTCTTCTACGGCTCCTGAGGCAATTATTTTTCATTCTACTACCTCTAGGCATGATGTAGCGATATTTGATGGCACAAGTGATTTTGCACTATGGAAGGTGAAAATGAAATATGTCAAGAAGGGTGTGTCAATAGCCCTCAAAGGTATGGATACAATTCCAGGTGATACAGAGGCTGCAAAAAAGGAGATGAATGAGAGAGCACTTGGGACTCTGTTTTCGGGACTGAGTGATAAAGTTCTCCGTAATGTGGTGAATCTTGTTACAGCTAAAAGTGTATGAAAAAAATAAGACACTTTGTATATGCCAAAATCTCGTACAAATAGGCTGTATTTGAGGGGCAAGCTACACATATTCCGTATGACGGAAGGGACCTCACTCAAGGATCACTTGGATGATTATAATAAGCTCCTGCTCGATTTAGCGAATATTGGTGTTAATGTTAATGAGGAATACAAGGCTTTGATCCTGATTTATTCTTTACCTAAGTCCTATGAAAATATTACTACTACCATGCTCTATGGAAGAGAGACTATAAGGCTCGATGAGGTTGAAGCAACTTTGTTATCCAATGAGCTCAGGTTGAAAGTACAGTTGGAGCATCAGGCTCCAAATCTGGCACAAGGACTTACTATCAAAGGTATAGATGAGCAAAGAACAGGTGGACAAGGTAGAAACAAGTCCAAGACAAGATCAAAGTCTAGGTCTAAAAGATCCGGAGTTTGCCATTACTGCAAGAAGCCAAGCCACTGAAAAAATGAGTGTAGACTTCTACAGTCCTAAAAAGAGAATGAACAGAAAGAAAAATGAATAATCTCAGATTCGGCATCAGTTGCAGTTACTTCAGCAGATCACAGCAGTGTTGTAGATGATGCAGTATTTACAGCTGCAAGCAGTGTCCGTCAGGCTGATACCTAGATCGTGGACTTTGGAGCATCTTTCCACATGACACCCCATAAAGAATGGTTCACTTCTTTTAGATCCTGTGATGGAGGCTCTGTTCTTCTTGGAAATGACGCTATCTGTAAAGTGGAAGGAATTGGTACAGTTCAGATCAAATCTCATGCAAATACTATGCTGACTTTGGATGATGTCAAATATATTCCCCAATTGAAAAGAAATCTTCTCTCGGTAAATGCTCTTGATATTGCAGGTTTTGAGGGCAGATGGGGTAGAGGATCTATTACAATAGTAAATGTGCATTGACTTTGTTAAGAGGTAAATTGAGTGGCACTCTTTATTATTTGGATGGCACTACAGTGGTTGGTGAGGCTTCTTCAGCACATTCCTCTATTGTTCAATTGACACAATTATGGCATCAAAAATTGGGCCACATGTCAGATAAAGGTTTACAGGAGCTGAGCAGACATGGTCTGCTAGGAGGTCAGAAAGTTGGTACACTTAGATTCTGTGAGTATTGCATATTTGAAAAACAACACAGAGTCAGCTTTACTTCAGGCGTGCACAGGACAGTAGGTATATTGGATTACATTCATTCTGACCAATTGGGACCTGCCCCAATTACATCCAAGGGTGGATCTAGATATTTGCTCACTTTGATTGATGACAACTTCCGCAAAGTCTGGATTTATACTATCAAAAATAAAAGTGATGTGTTTCACACTTTTAAAGGATGGAAGGCTATGGTTGAGAGGCAAACTAAGAAGAAGATGAAAACCTTCTGGACTGACAATGGATTGGAATTTTGTTCTACAGAGTTTAATGACTTTTGCAAGTCAGAGAGCATTGTTAGGCATAGGACCACTGTGTATACTCCTCAGCAAAATGGTGTGGCGGAACGTATGAATCGCACATTACTGGAAAGAATCAGATCTATGCTATCAAGTTCTGGATTGAGTAAAGATTTATGGGCATAGGCTGCACATACAGCCTGCTTTATTATAAATCGATCTCCAGCATCTGTGTTGAATATAAAGACTCAGGAAGAAATGTGGACAGGTAGACCTGCAGACTATTCGGTTCTTAGAGTATTTAGGTGTTCAGCATATGCACATGTCAAAGATGGAAAGCTGAATCCCAGGGCTAAGAAATGCATATTTCTTGGATATGCATATGGGATGAAGGGCTATAGATTATGGTGCTCAGAGCCTGGATCCCAGGGTTTTCTAGTCAGCAGGGATGTGACTTTTGATAAGTCAGCCACTCCTTCACGGCAGCTACAGCCAAGTTTTTCACCGGGAGATCAGGTTCAGGATCAGCAGGATAGGACTATTATTGATATTAATCAGACTGTTAGATCACAGCAGTTGCAGCCTACAGGTGATATTCAGAATGAACAGCATCAGCAGACAGATCCAGAGTTACAGACTCAAGAGGAGGTTTTGTACGTGGTCAAGTTCAAGATGATAGTATTGCCACTCAAAGAACCAGGCGATATATCAGAGCACTTCAAAGATATGGTTTTGAGGATTCTGCTTGTGCTGAGTTAGTATATTATGCTCTGAATATTGCAGACACTATAGGTGATGAGCCGACCACATTTCAAGAAGCAATTGGTAGTTCATAGGCTGAGCAATAGACCATGGCTATGATAGAAGAGCTTCAGTCTTTGGAAAAGAATCAGACTTGGGAATTAGTCAGATTACCTAAGGGCAAGAAGAAAATTGGCTGCAAATGGATCTTCAAAAAGAATGAAAGAGCTACTCCTTAGGATTTAAAATATAAGGCAAGGTTGATGGCTAAGGGTTATAGTCAAAGAGAGGGTATTGATTATAAGGAGGTATTTTCTCCTGTGGTTAAACACTCTTCTATTCGTGTGTTCCTTGCTTTAGTTGCTTCTCAGAATTTGGAGTTAGAATAGCTAGATGTCAAGACAGCTTTTCTACATGGTGATTTGGAGGAGCAGATTTATATGCAACAGCCACCTAGTTTTAAGGCTCTAGATAAAGAAGATCATGTATGCTTGCTCAAAAGGTCTTTGTATTATTTGAAGCAGTCTCAAAGACAATAGTACCGCAAATTTGATAGGTTTATGGTCGACCATGATTTCAAAAGATCTCCATATGATAGTTGCGTGTATCATCAGCATTTTTCAAACGGTTCCTTTTGTTATTTATTATTATATATGGATGACATGATGATTGCAGCCAGGCATATATCAGTCATTCAAAAGCTGAAAACTGAGCTTAGTACTGCATTTGAGATGAAGGACCTTGGACCGGCAAAGAAGATACTTGGGATGGAGATCATTCATGACCGGCAATTATGTAGACTATTTGTTACTCAGTATTATTATATTGAGAAAGTCTTGGACATATATGGTATATCTACAGCTAAGCCAGTCACTACTCCTTTTGCCAGTCATTTTCAGTTATCTGCAAGAGATTCTCCTCAGACTGAGGATGAGGAGAAGTATATGTCTAAAGTGCCTTATGCGAGTGCAGTTGGCAGTATCATGTATGCAATGGTCTGCACTCGTCCTGATATTTCACAGGCAGTTAGTGTAGTGAGCAGATATATGGACAAGCCTGAAAAAGCTCACTGGTCAGCTATGAAATGGATTCTTAGATACTTGAAAGGCACGTCTGATGTGGGATTGGTATTCTCCGGATATAGTGGTTGCACTGTTACAGGATTTTGTGATTCAGATTATGCTTGTGACTTGGATAGGAGGAGGTCATTGACCGGATATGTATTTACTCTCTCTGGTTGTGCAATTAGTTGGAAGGCTACTTTGCAATCTACAGTTGCTTTGTCTACTACAGAGGCAGAGTATATGGCATTGATAGAGGCAGCAAAAAAAGCTATCTGGCTAAGAGGGTTAGTACAAGATTTGGATTTCAAGCAAAATTGTTTGGTTATTCACTGTGACAGTCAGAGTGCTTTACATCTTGCCAGAGATCAGATGTATCATGAACGCACTAAGCATGTGGATGTTAGGTATCACTTTATCAGAGATTTGGTAGATGTGGATGTTAGGTATCACTTTATCAGAGATTTGGTAGAGGATGGTGATATTTAACTTCAGAAAATTAGCACTGCTATTAATCCGGCTAATATGCTCACTAAACCAATTCCAGTGATCAAGTTCAGGACATTACTGAACTTGATTGGTTTGAGCACTTGGTGATGCCCCTTCGAGGCTTGTGATGAGGTGGTGGCTTTATGATCCATATTTGATAAAGGCATTTTTTTTTGGTCGCAATGAGGAGGATTGTTATGTGTTTTGCTCCCAAACGCTGCGAGAGAAGTCTTGGTCTGTTTCCCGAGAGAAGCCTTGGCCGAAAGATTTGGGTTATTTTAATTTCGACTTCCGTGGGAGTCCGAGACCATGAGGCTTCTCCAGTTCGTGCGTCCAACTGATTGGGATTGCTGTCGAGGGAAAAATTAAGGAGAAAAAAAGAGGCCGAAAAAATTAAAAGAAGGCCCTGCGACACAAGACGTCGAAATATTTTTCTGAGATGCAACAGAGAGCTGCAGAAGGTCCAGAAAAATATTGAAGACTATCCAAAGAGCAAATAAAATAACAGAGAATCCACGACAGTTTTTGGCGAGGATAGAGGCCTGGTATTCTGTGATCTCTCATGTTTTCTTCTTCCCTTTCAATTTGTTTGCCTCTTTGTGATTAATCTGCAATTGTTATTGGAATATTTGTATTTTTTTTGTGCCCAATTTTGGAGGCAGATTATAGTGGATTGCTCCTTTCTCTGTGTGGATGTAGGTAAATTTGCCGAACCACGTTAAATCTTGTCTTTCCTTTTGATTTGAAATCTGCATGTATGATTGGTAAATTACTAAAGTGAATAAACAGGAATTAATTGAAAGCCTAAACCGGTTCAATCTGCTACACACATCTCAATAAAAAGTTCATACAATAATAATAAATCCCATCATAATAGATTTCCAAAGTGCTTGATGTGAACATGATGAAGATTCTGCAGAACGTCCCATTTACTCAACCTTGTTACCCTTAATATGCTCTCCGTAGACTTTAGACAAACATAAACCCAAAACCTAGTAGTTCATGCATAATTAACATGTCAAAAGAGTAGTTGATATTGTTTCAAGTTAGTTCTGGACCTTGCCTTCAATTACCTACCGGCATGACCTTCTGCAAAGAATTAGCAAGATTACATTCTTTTTTTATTTTTTTTATAAAAGACCCCCTTTTCAGAGATATATTGATAGCAAGATTACATTCTTAATAAACAACTTGGAATGCTTCATGAATTTAGTGCAGTATGCCATCAAATGGAAAGCTATAGCAATCATCGAAGATTCTAAGAAAGAAAAGGAAAGATATATGAAGAGAAATGGATGACTTTGTATATAGGTCGCTACATGGAAAAGGAAGCTCCATGATCCATCAATGCAAGCAACACGAGTGTCGTGGCTCACCTAGCGAGGAATCTTGTGATCGAGACTTGTTGCTGGTGCCAAGGGGTATAAAGGAAGTGAAAAAGAAATTGGAAGAAGCATCAGATTCTATCAAGTTTTATGGACGAGAGTCGGAGACATAATTGAGAGGAAAAGCGGCCCACCGTCTCTGCCGCTCTCTAGACCGTAGTCCATAGCTGTATCTAGAAGAATTCTTCCTCCAATTCCCTTACATTTTCTAAAAATTAAACTGCTGAGTGGGAGTATGATGATCAGCTGTTTTCCAACAATTGTTCTCTTTTCTATAGAACCAGATCGAAGGTTATCAGAAATCACATCATTATTCAGTTTTTTTGTGATTGAAAAATTGATAAAAGATATTGCCTGCTTGGTTGTTGACCAGATAAAAAAATTCACTGACATTACATGTAAAATAAAAGAATATTGGTATACCATGTCAATTTTTTTAACAAAAATTTATCGCAAATAAATAAATATATATATATATATATTCACACACACAATTACGTATTGTATGCAAGTCAGAAAAGGAGCATGGAAGAGGTGGAAGCTACAACTAAACAGATAATAATCAGTCGATTAATTTATTTAAAAAATACAAATAACTAATTAAAATTAATTGAACATCTAATGAATAAATGTCTTGACCTGTAATCTGATCACGAGAGCTTCTTCATGTCCAAAATTACCATACTTATGTTGCATGCATGGTCTCTCTCGGTTTCTGATTCCTTAGCTTGGACCCATTTCCAATAGGTAGGTGATCATTCAATTCCACGAAGCAGGCTGGCCTGTCTCTTTAGTTTTTTTTCCTGTTATCTTTTTGGATAAACAACTTGTTCTTCTTTTCTGGATCAAAGTTTTCTTTGTTCCATGGTCCACATGCATGCACGGGAATTAAGGGATTAACATATAATGTCATGTCTGGTTTATAACAAGCTGGTAGTTATATAATATCTTGCATCCTATAAGCAAATAAAAGCCGACATGTTGCTAGCTGCGGTGTGGTTTAGGGATGACAATTTTTTCTAATCTGATGGGTATCCGATCTGACCCGATCCTAATAGGACGGATAAAACCCGACCCGTCTAATTTATAAATGGATATGGGTTATATAAAAAAAACCCGACTCGGGTTCGGATCGGGTACGGATAGTAGTACGTCCCGACCCGAACCCGACCCGTTTATATATATAAAAAAATATGTTTATAAAATATTTAAGTAAATAGGATATTGGAGGGATATACCCGAACAGACCCGACTCGACCCGTGACTTTTTTATACCCGACCCGACTCGACCCGAGACGGGTATGGAACGGATAATTTTTTAGCAGGACGGGTATGGGTTTTGGATGACCCGACTCAAATCCGATCCGTTGCCATCCCTACTATGATTTGGCAACCGTTATCTCGCATGCCAATCCAAAATTCCTGACCATCCAATTAACGAGGTTTCCTTGGTTAAACATAGACTTAATTTCCTCCAAAAAAAAAAAATAACATCTTGGATGTGATTCACACTAACCCAACATGAATCTAGGCACCAAATGGACTAGTTTTTGCTTTAGGCCCAGAGGTCAGGTTCAGAGTCACATTCGCTTAGATTAGATTTAACTCGATGTCATGGTGAAGCAGTAATATGACATTGATTAAGAGGTACTTAATTCAAATGATGCATACTTGATATGGCTCAGAATATGTTTGCCATACCATTATAACTCATTCAGAAAAAATAATAATAATAATAATAATTACATCAACTGGCATTTCAAACAATAACACCAAAATAACTTCTATTACATTCAGTACATGTATATAATTGTTCTGATTAACATATTTGATAGTAACAGAATAAATATTTTTGTGAAGTAGTAAACATTAACTGACATTCCAACTATGATCGGTCTACCCAAGTCAAGAAGAAATCATATATCAAATATTAAAATCATCGGCAGCAGCAACCGTCCCTGCAGCAACTGATAGCAAAACAGCAAGCTCAATGTGAGAGAAGTGAGAGCATGGTGGAAAATCAGTGCACGCCCCCTTCTAAACTATATATATATATATATATATATATATATATATATATATATATATATATATATATATATATATATATAGATTTATACCTTGGATCTTGCTCTGCTATAAGTCTGAAATCACGTGAAGGCAGGCCTTGTATCATGTGGAATACATAACCAGTGATAATTTATCCAAGCAATCGCTGGGAAAAGTTAGATCTTGCCAACTTTCTGAGAAGAGCTCTGCACTGTACTCTGTAGTTAGCTGTTAAGTGGTCTCCACAGAATTATTTAATTCAAAACAGACAGTTAATCACAGGTTAATCTTTTAAAACTCGCACGCAAAGAGATCCCTTGGTTTGTAGTATCCATAGATCCGAAGCAGTACTCTGATCTCATCGAGGGTACCACAGAATTGATGGCTCAATTAATGAGGGGATGCTATTGTGATGATCTGATGAACATGGTTGGGGAATTATTTCTTTGCATTATTAAAAGAGTTCCAGACAAAAGATCGCAAAATTTTATTTTTCAGCCTTGGGCCAATCCTACCCCGTTTATTGTATTTAGTAGACCTCAATTATTTCAAAACAAAGAATACTTCAAACAATTAATGGTCGCTGGAAGAACAAGTTGGATGAATATTGTAACCAAAAAAAGGACAGTCACAGGGCAATGTTTGGCAACAATAAGACGAATTGCTCTCTAAAATATACTTTAAGACCAAGATTTTGGAATTTGGTTCAAGTATTAAAAAAATCAGTGAAAGGATAGAGTATCAGGTTCTGTATCAATGTAGGCTAGAATTAGATGATGGATGTATGACCTAACCAATTCTATTTGATTAATTAACAACATTTAATATTGGTGCAAGAAATACTACTAGAGAAGGAAAAGAGAAGAATGTCATTGAAGTCCACATAAAATGGCGAACAGTTGATGGTAACATCCATGATCGATATGGGGATAATGAGATCAATGATAACATGGTGATGGTGGCAGACGGACTGAGCCGGTGCACGTCGTAATTATAGCAGCAACGTGGCCGAAAGATGAAGATTATATTATCTTAAGTTTGCTATTGAGGTCAATGTTAGCCTTTAATGATCACTTTTATCCACCTCAATTCAGGTGGAGCTTCTTTTGTGGGACAAGCTCAGAACCTCCTGGTGTTATAACTCTTTCTATATACACTTGCTGTTCTCCACTCATAATAACACAATCAGTTCCATCAAACAAAAAAATAAAGAAAAGAAAAACTCAATCAGGAATTCATCATTAAACCCAACTCTTAGAAAGTGTAAAGTATTTTTCTCATTCCAGTTATTCAGTATGAGAAGAGCTTTTTTTATCAACTCCTTTTCAAATTGGACAGTGAACATTGTCATAGTTAGCTTAATCGCACCTAGTGTCTGCAGACCCCCCTTTCTCGCCACCTTCGTTTCTGCAAGGTTATAAGCACATCAAAGTAAGCCATCACTTGACAACTCTCTCTCTCTCTCTCTCTCTCTCTCTCTCTCTCTCTCTCTCTCTCTCTCTCACAGCTCATGCTAGTTCTCACTAAGCCATGGCTCCTTTGCTCTTCAGCTTCTCTTGTGCATCCCCAGCATCTGCTGCGGTATGCACCAGCATAGACCGTCGGTCCATGGTCCGGCCAAGCATTGGGAGGAGAGCCCTTGACCGTCACTCTCCTCATGCACGAGACTCGCGAAGAGCGAAAGCTATTAGCAATCCAATGTCTCAAGCCCCCTCCAAGTCCAAGTCCTACAAGCAGAAGAGCAGGAAGAGCTCAGACAAACAAATTGAACTAATTAGCCCTGGAGGTTCTTCTAGGTATCTACTAAATGATTCTCCCTTCTTGGACGTGTTTCCTGAGCTGGAGGACCCAGTTCCTCCTCTCCTCCAAGTAGAACCGGGAAGCCTTCGGACTTCTAAGGGAGAGGAGCCAGCTGTTGCAAGGCTGCCTTCTTCCAAGTGGGATGATTCTGCTGTTTTAAGGCCATCTTCTTTCAAGACAGATGATTCAACTTTTGCAAGGCCATCTTCTTCTAAAGTTGATGATTATTCTGTCTTAAGATCATCTTCTTTTAAGGGAGATGATTCAGTTTTTTTCAGGCCATCTTCTTTCAAGGGAGATGAGTCTGTTGTTTTTAGGCCATCTTCTTTCAAGGGAGATGATTCAGCTGTTTCAAGGCCATCTGCTTTTAGGGGAGAAGAGTCAGCTGTTTCAAGACCCTCTTCTACTAGACCACAAGATCAGGTTTGAATTCAAGTATTTCCTTCCTTTTTCTCAATGTTGCTGTCCCTCGTTAAGAGTTAAAAAAAAAAAAAAAGTTTTAACTTTGGTTATCTTCTTAGGTTGTGGTATTGCGGGTCTCTTTGCATTGCAAGGGTTGCGAAGGGAAAGTAAGGAAGCACATCTCCAAGATGGCAGGTGAGAGATATTTGAGCCAAGTCATGGTTTGATCAAGTGAAGACTATTAATTTATCTCATTTTAACTTTCTGAATTGCAAGGAGTGACGTCCTTCAACATCGACTTTGCCACGAAAAAGGTGACGGTGATCGGAGATGTCACGCCACTGGGTGTGCTGAACAGCATCTCGAAGGTGAAGAATGCACAATTCTGGCCATCACCATCACCATTACCATCATCAGCCACGCCTTAAACCAGATTAGCATTTCTTAGGAGCTTGTAAATTATATATGATGTTTGATGTCTGGAAAAGAGGGAATATATGCAGTGCATCATATGCCGCGTGGGCCACCAGCAAGGAAGTTCGACGTCGCTACGTCAAAAAAAAAGAAAAGAAAAGGAGACTAGAGGGACAACTTTGGTTCTTCTCTTCATCATTTTCTTGTAAGGAGGCCTAGTTAGCGCCTTTTCCTTTTCTTTCTATCTTTTCGTTTCGAAATCAAATCCATGTCGAGCAGTGTAGTCTTGTTGGGTGGTGCACTTTGTACTAGAAGTGAGTGCTGGTCCTGGCATTTGTACCATAAACAAATAAAATCCAATCTCCTTCAGGTGAGCTTTGATATTTTCCTCATATTTAAGATCGAAAACAACATGCATGCATGCCCCGCACTTAGATCGGTGGCTTTAGAAAGAATATCTAAAAATGATCATGGACAAATACAATGAACAATATTTGTTTGTAATCAGTGAAGGAACCATATATTAAAGCTGCATTAACTCTTGTTAGTTGAGATGGAGTTGCCACACATTTGAAGTTTCGACCTCTAATATTTGATTTGAATATCCCTTTTTCTCCTTCCTCGAATTATGAATTCTATCATACTAGAATCAATATATCAACTCATAATAATTACTTGCCAAGTGCAAGAGTGGATTCAGAAGGATTAGGAGGGAGCTTCGCAACCGTTGTAACGGTACGTGTAAATGTTGCGACCTTAGCTGGGTGACATGGATGTCAGAAATTTGCTGAACTGGATGGCAAATCTGGCTTATATCCATGTCAGAAAAAAAAAAAAAATGCTGCCTTTAATTAATTTGAGTACTATATATATCGCTCCACATAAATATACATGGGCGGTCAAGAAAATTTAGAGATTGTCCTGACTTTTTAAAAGGCTTCCATTTCCACCACTCATACCATTTTTTAAATTGGGCAAGGTGCTCTCTTGCCCAAGAACGTGCTACCATCCTTGCCTTCTCTTTTCCCGGAGTCAATAAGGAGTCAATCTACGGGTGTTATAAAATGATACTTTACAAGATACCAGATGCCATCATTCGGGCTTACAGCAGCTTTCACTAAGGTTTCACACTTCTAAAGCTATAAATAGGACAGAGGCCATTGAACCATCTTCCTTACCTGTCGCTCCACTGCTCTACTGGTTTACTAACTACGTACGATCTGTAACATTTATCATCTCTTCAACTCAATAACAATCTATAACTTGCTTATGAGTTATGAAATTTTTAGAGCACCGTTACTTGTTTCAATCAATGGCTAACATGCGTGCCAAAGAGCCATCAGGTCATGGTTTGGGTAAGGGGGGAAGAGATTTTAAGAGGGAAGGTCGGGATGTTTGCTTGACCGGACGGGCAAAGTTACCTCTTAACTTGGGAAATGAAAGGACGTCAGCTCCTTCACGGCCTCAACAAAAACATACTTTGACTTGGGGAATTACAAACTTTAGACATTGGACTATCTGTTCCTTCCTTAACCCATTCAGCTTCCTGATCATCTCTTTTTTCTTGATGTGGACTCTCTGACATAAAGTTCTTTGGCCTAAGCTTTAGCTGTTTCTTGTGGTTAAGTAACTTGGTAGATGGCTCGAGAAACCTAAGGTCTATATCTGAATTTGAAAGTGAAAGGAAACTGATTGATGTGCGAAACATGCATGATATTGTCGACGACTGCTAGTCTTTTTTTCTTTCTTTCTTTTTTTAAAAAAAAAATTAGAACAAGGACTAGCAGTCTTCTTTTTTCTTATATAAAGGACTACCAGTCTTCATAGCCATGGTTCAGAAGAATGCTAATAATTGTCAATGGTGGAGAAAACAATCTTCCATTTTTGACTGCAAGGTACCTACCTGCAGCTGCAAATGATTTGATGCTATTGTTGAAACCATTCTCCTTCTTCTTTTTTCGTTGCGGTTTTCTTAATAGCATTAAGAAGTGCCTCTACCTGAGAGGAAGGGAAAAAAAAAATGGAGAGAAGAAAAGAAGTGCATGCAACTTGAAGGCAACGAATTTGGTGGCGATAATTTCTATTTCTTTTTGTTTGAAGGAAATTTAATACAGCTATAATCTTTTGCATCAATGGGACCTCCCATGAATTTGTGGTTCTCATGATCAACACTGAAAGTTAACACTTTTATAGCTAACAAAATTAATAAAAAGATTTTATAAATTTTTATATATATTTCATAAAAGTTTTAATTGAATGATTTGAATCCTTGCAATTCTTGGCCAAACTAGCCATTGAATATCAGATGCTGAATAGTAATAATTATATAGTAACCTTTTCTATCAGGTAATCTATTATCTTTATATATGAAGATAATAAATTTGGTCATTGTAGGTGGATTCTATTACGAATTTCTGACCACATTCTTCAAAGGACCCTCTTCTCTCTTCTTTCTCCGAGCTTAGATTATGGAAGAAGGAACTGAGAAGGAGATATTAGTAACAACCATTTTTATTATAGGACAGCTCATGATGCTCATATTGATCTATTATGCATCCCTGTATCTAGCAAATGATAGACCTCATACAATAACTATCCTGATTGTACCATATCTTTTATTTCATTTCTTCTAAAACAATCATAAAACTTTTTTTTTATTATGAATCTACTATAAAAAATTCAATGTATAATCTCGACATTCAATTTGTATTCCTGAATAATTTAATTTTTAAATTATTTAACCATTTTATTTTACCAAGTTCATTCAAAGCATGCCAGCTAGCTCACTCCTTTTTTTTTCTCCTCCATGTTTCCTTGAATTAATTTTAACCAGAGACTCAATTGTACTCTTGGAATTTATATGGTAGATGGCATGGATTGCAGGACTAGCAGTAGTTTCTTAGGCCGAGGTAGTGAAAGGGCTTGAAATTAGAGATCTAGAGTTTGGCTAGAAAAATGGTCTCGGGCTACAGATGAACTTTATATAGAGAACATCGCTTTAGAAATGGAATTGATGGGAGGGGGTTGTTAAATTGCCAGCACGTATACTTGTTCCCCATCTCAATCATTGCACCCACTCCCCATAGAATCATAAAAATGGAGATGTTCGGATGATCAGAAATGCTTAACCTGGCTTGGCTTCTCTTCACCATCTTCATCACCACTGGTCCATCAACCAGAGATGGATGACCTCCAAAGCACACAACTGCCGACTTCCAATCATCGAGTAGACGCAAGGGATTTACGCGACAAGCTCAGCAGTCGCATAGAGACAATGAAGGTTACCTTCGAGGAAGGGTAGGAGGGTTGACAGCCTCAGATTAATTCTTTGGGGTCCACCAGCTGGGTTTGTCATAACAGGTGTCGGTAGCACATAAAGATATCATGATGCAAATGGGCTTACGGCCATTGCCCATTGGTGAAAGGGAGAACTAAAACAGCCTTCTATCAATCACTGTGGATCTAAGGTTTTTTTTTATTTCCCCTCCCCCTTCAATATTACTTTTTAAGTCATCATTGGATAACATTCAAAATTTCAGTCACAGCTAACATAGATCATGGCAATTGACAGTCCAGTCTGCATGAGAGAAAAAGAAGGCCAAAACTGTAGCAAATGGTTATTGTGGATTCTTCTACACTATAATAAATAGACATATTTTGTATTTTCGCTTTCAGATCCTGTGCTGCTACGCGGACACTTGCAACTCACGTGCGTCTGTTATCAAAATAAGTTGTTCTCTGAAAACGTACCAGCATGACAAAGCTAAACAACATACAGAACTTGCCTTGCCTCAGAGGGAACTTTTGAGGGAGTAGCAGCTGGTTGAACCATTTGATGGGGCTGTTATCATTGGGTTTTTTTTTTTACAAATAAAAAAAAAATTTAATAAAAGAGACGAAAACTTAATACACACAACCAAAGATCCTAAATACACATCATATGGAGTTTATTTGGTAAATGAATATGTTGATAGCACTGATGCAAAGCGAGGATATTGGACCTTTCAAGTTGGGCAATCCAGGGAATTTCACCATGTTGGTGCTTGCTGAGGTTTGTTTGAGAATTGTTTTCACTTGAATTGCAAGTACCCCCATCTCTATCTCTGCAGGTTGTCAAAGAAACAACCATTCTTTTTCTTTTTAAAAAAAAAATATATATATATTAAGATATAAGCCAAAGAAACAACCATTCAACTGCAACAATTGGGTTCAAGCCCAATACTTCAAATGACCCTCATATGAGAATACCAGATGTCACCAAGGCAAATGAGCTGCTAAATTGAGAGCCAAAGATATTCCCTTAGGGAAGGGCTGCCTTCGATGGTGACCGACTTCCATGATAGAAATTTTTGATGGCTCTGATACCATTTGTTAGAAGTGTGATTGGCACATTCATAAGCTCTGATACCATTGTTAGAGATTTGGATGACTTTTATACCACTTTGATAGAAGTTTGGATTGCTCTGATACCAATCTGATAGAAATTTGGAAAACTCTAACACATATGAAGATTATAATGCTCGAAATAATACTTAGAGAGTGGAGGAAGATAACCCTTATATTATATATCCATAAAACACTTCACTCACAATGAACTCAATACATTAAGCCCTATTTATAGATGTATAAGGGTGACTTTCTATCTACTCTCATAAATACAAGGAATTCATGATCTTCTAGATGACTTTTAATTTTTTAGTTGATTTTTAGACTTCAATAATTTTTAACTCTTAGACTTTCTAATTAACTCTTTGATATAAGAGTTAATTAATACTTTGGTTATACAATTATTAAATCCTGGCTCTTTAACTCCAAACAATAACTTTTTGACTCTTTACCTTCATGATTCTTAGACTATTTAACATGTATTAATATTAATTATAAATTAATTTCAGCATTATCATTCTTTAATTTGTAATTTATTTAATATCTTCAATCACTGACTTGGACCATAACCAAGAGAAAAATCCTGTGCAGCGCAAGTTCTTCTTTTTGATATATGAGAATAAATCACTGCATCTTCTTCGATCACTCTTTTTGTATCTTTTATTATCACTCTTTTTTTTATCTTTAGCTTCAACTCATTTAACTCTCTGATTATATCTTCATATATATTCTTCTGATCTTTATAGCTTTCATGTAGATCTTGATTTTTTCTATTTTAAAAAATAAATATCATTAACAATAATGTTATAAATACCTTTTAAATAATTAATAACTTGTAATGTTGCATCATTTTTAGCTTCTTTCTTTGTAATAATTGCATGACTTTCAATCATCAGTCTCCTACTTGCATCTTCAAAGTCAACTATTGTCACAAAGATTGGTGAGTGATCTGGTATAGATTTTTTACAAGTATACCTTGCAGGTAAAAAATCTAATTTTTCAAGTTTTTTTTGAGCATTAATTTGAATGGCACAATCACCGCTATAGTTTTTTCATTCTCCATTTTGATAATTGGTATTATTAACGAGATCTCTTATCTTTAACCTTTGAAGACTACTCTTATCTTCTTTTACTTTTATAAATTCTCTTTTTTTAGATTTGCACACTTCTCTATAGATTTCTTTCGACCTAGAGACTTAACACCTTGATGGAGGATATATTTCACGGCTTCACGAACAACTTCTTTATGAGCAACTTCTACACCCGGAGCTTTCTCTAGCTCTGAACTGTTCTTTGACTCTGAAAGTTACTTTAAGATCAATCTCGCTTAACAATTGCTTCAATATCAACTTGGCTTTGATACTTGCTTTAGGATCGATCAAGCTCTGATATCACTGATAGAAATTTTGGATAACTCTGATACCACTTGATGGAAGGGTGATGGGTACATTCATAAGCTCTGATACCACTGATAGGGATTTGGATGGCTCTGATACCACTTTGATAGAAGTTTGGATTGCTCTGATACTAATCTGATAGAAATTTAGAAAACTCTAACACATATGAAGATTATAATGCTCAAAATAATACTTAGAGAGTGGAGAAAGATAATCCTTATATTATATATCTACAAAACACTCTACTCACAATGGAAAGCCCTATTTATAGATACATGAGGATGACTTTTTATCTACTCTCATGAATACAAGCAATCATTGATCTTCTAAATGACTTTTAATTCTTTAGTTGACTTTTATACTTCCATAACTTTTAACTTTTAGACTTCTTAATTAACTATTTGATATAAGAGTTAATTAATACTTTGATTATCATAATTATTAAATCCTGACTCTTTGACTCCAAACAATAACTCTTTTGATTCTTTAATTTAATGACTCTTAAACTCTTTAACATGTATTAATATTAATTACAAATTACTTTCAACATTCCAGCAATGTAAATTGGATGAGAGCGGCTGTAAACCAAAAATTTAGATTATTGATAATATGTGGTCCAACAAGTTTACTATTAATTGAATTCATTCTTGTTTTGTTCAGAATCGCTTGTGAGCAAATATCGAGTGAAAACTGACATTACGGATCAAACGATGGTGCAAGCACCACGTAGTCTAGTTCTACCATACACAAATTACCTACTTTCAGATAATCTCAAACATGATTAACTAAATAGCACAAGAACATAAAGCTTGGTTGGTATAAGAACACAAAGCCTCACCAATGACACCAAAAATTAGTACCTGATCCACATTTCTCTAGCTTGACACAAAGCTCATATAGTACTCACCAACTATTAGAGAGAAAATTAATTTTCACCGAGACAAACTTCCATCAAAATCAAAGACCAGAGATGATATGTAACAATTGTTGAAAATCCTGGATCAGAGTATATACCGCGGAAGCAACGTGGGAAAGATTTTGACGTGATGATGGCAGCCTTCTTTATAAACTAAGAAGTAGGAGAAGTAATAGAAGAGAGATTAGGAGAAAAGAGAGATTATATTATTAATCCTTGGAGAAGAACGACAAGAAATATCAGCCTCCTCTCATAAATCGAGAAGAAGCTCCAACCTGTGGACTCCCTCATGCACGGCTTCCCTTCTCCAAGCCTCGTGAAAATACCTCACGGTCCCAAGCCCTCAAGGTCCCAAGCCCTCACGGTTCCAAGAGGCTCCACGCACAAGAAAACCCCTCCGTGCGCCCTCTCTCTGATTTCTCACTTTCGGTCTTAGACCTCAAAATGTCACCTCTCCTTTTTTAAAGCATGTGGGCAGTTATTTAGGTTTTGGACGGTTTGGACTTCAAAAGAGGTTGGCCTTCCTAGTTGGTTACAACCAACCAACTAATTCTTGGGCTTGGACATTAGGTTCAAGGTGGTTAGGACCCCTAGGTAGTTAGGATCCTTAGTTGGTTGGGCTTTCTAGTTAGTTAGACCTTTTGGACGGTAAGGACTCAACCACCTAACCGACTAACCAACTAACCACATGCTAACCAACTAACCAACTAACTACCTAGTCTCAAACCCCTTTTATATCAAAGGACAACCGACTACACCTCTGGATCTAAACCCCATAACCCAACTGGGTTATGTTACAATCTCTCAAAAACTCCTCCTAATAAGCTATTAAGAAAACCCTTAAATCCGAGCCCATGTACACCCATGTCTCACATGCTCTCTCAACCCTGGATCAAGCCCCCAGACCCAACTTGACTCTGGGCTTTCGAGAACTTATAAACTTAAGCCTCCCAACCCTGTCCATGAATACATCATGAATCCCCTGGAACATCTTCAGGAATTGCTTGGCATGCCTCGAAGCACTCAGGAATCGTCTCGAACATCCCTGCCATGGCCTTCCAAATCTCTCCAAGGCTTGGGAGCACCACAAAATCCTACAACAATACTACAGATGAAGAATGCAACTAGTGGTATGAAACAAACAAGTTAAACTAAAACCTAGGTATAAGATAAACTCCATGCTAGGAAGAAGAAAAAAAAATGAATGTGGTTTCAAATAAAAACAAACATGACCACAAGTATGATTCAATACCAAATCAGAAACATATTAATTGGGAACTTTGGTTTGCTTGCCATCACCATAAATTGTCAATGGCTGTCTACGGATTCGGAGGCCCTGGAAAGCATAAATAAATCTTCTGATCCTCATTATCTCTTATCATGTCAAATTCACATTTTTATGCATTATTATGAAGGTGACCAAGGATTTAAATCCATATGAATTAAATAGTGAAGAAAACCTGTTTAAAAAATTGCTGACAATGAACACATCATCAATGCATTTTTTTAAGCAAAGGCCCATAGGTATTGAAAATACATGCAATAAGAACCTCAAAATGTAATATTTCTTAATTTCCATGAAGCATATATAGATTTACAATTACTGCACAAATAGTAGGGAAGCAAACGAGGGGTACCCTTGCTAATTAAATATATTTGAATGGAATCATGCATGCAACTTATTATCTCATGACTTGAGTTGCAATATCCCTGGAGGCTAAGAGCTCCAATAAATGCCATCCTCCATTTTTTATGTTCATCGAAAAATATAAGAAAATAGTAGAGAGGAATATTGTCCGAAGAACTCCTCACATAAAAAGCATCAACTGACATGTATCTTAATGCCCTAATATATCTCCTTTTATGTGTGTTCAAGTGGATCACCATAAACCCTCACTGGTACTCATCAACAAGAAACGAGCTCCAATTCTCTTTGCGAGTCCCCATCACATTTGTCTTGTAATCATTGTTAAGAATTCAAACTTCAACTACATCAAGCATCTTAAAATTTGTAATAACAAAGGACAGATCAAGAAACAATTATGAATCAAGCTAGTCTCCAAAAAAAAATTAACAAAAAAAAAGAAGAACTGGAATTATAAATCAAAATAGTCTCCATGAAGAAGATGTTGGAAATTAAACTTGATTTTGGAATTTCAAAGGGTATTGGTTATGAATACTAAAGGTCAAGAGTTATGAGAAATACCAAGAGACATGTAACCGACTAAGAGTTATGATAGGAGTTATATAGTGTTATTAGAGTCTTAATTTTGCTTTTTAATATGAGTGCGTAGAAGTATATTTTGAAACCTACAAATAGGATTGTAATTTGTCATTCTACGACAAGTAAATATGAAGAGAAGCTTTTAGTTTTATCTAATTTCTTTTTTCCTATTTTAGTTAAGCCTACCACTCTTCCACGAAATTGCCAACAAATTGTGGTATCAGAGCATTTACTCCTAGCCTCCACCTAAAATATTCACAATACTATTCCTATGGCTTCCACAAATTTTACACAAATCCAAGTACCCAAACTTCTCAATGATAATTTTGAGAATTGGTGTATACAAATGAAGACTCTACTTGGAACCCTTGATTGTTGGGAGATAGTAGAGAAAGGTCTCATGGAGCCGGAGACACCCGAAGAAGAAGCGGCCTTATCCAATGCACAAAAGGCTTAACTCAAGGAGGCAAGAAAAGGAGACAAGAGGGCACTCTACAATATCTATCAATGGCTAGATGAAGCTGCATTCAAGATCATCTCAAGTGCCAAAACATCAGAGGCATGGGAACTTCTCCAAAAGACATTCCAAGGAGCTAAGAGGGTAAAGAAGATCTGCTTGCAAACTTTAATAGGTGAATTTGAATCTTTACACATGAAGAGCTCCGAATCTATTTCTGAATATTTCTCAAGAGTCTTAGTAGTTGTTAATCAACTTAAAAGAAGTGGAGAAGCACTAACCGATGTTCGGGTTATGGAGAAAATTTTGCGGTCTTTGCACCTAAAATTTAACTATGTTGTTGTAGCAATCGAAGAAGCCAAAGATCTTGAGGATCTCACAGTGGAGGAGCTCATGGGTTCATTACAAGCCCATGAACAACTTATCAACTGAGGAGAGGAGAAGCTTGTGGATCAAGTTCTCCAAACAAAGCTTACATTGCAAGAGAAAGGAGAATCTAGAAGAGGAAGAACTTATCAAAGAGGATGAGGACGTAGCCAAAAAGGAAGAGAAGGAATATTATTTCAGCATAGAACTCAAAAAGGAAGAGGTAGAGGACAAGATAATATAGAAGATCAAGAAACACCATCTCAAAGAGGCCGAGGAAGAGGTCGGTTTCCATATAACCGTCCAAGGTATGCAAGACCTAACACAATGTTACACTTGCAAAAAATATGGGCATTGCAGTTCGGATTGTTAGTATAATCCTGCTAACAAGAATGTTGAGAATGTGAATTGCATTGATAAAGAAGAAAGTAGTGAAGAACCAACATTGTTGCTCTCTTATGATTATACTCGAGGAAATGAAGAAAGTATGTGGCTTCTTGACACTGGTGCTAGCAACCATATGTGTGGAAGGAAAGATCTATTTATGGACTTGAAGGAAGACCAAATGGAAAATGTCACATTTGGAGATCTATCTAAAGTTCCTGTCAAGGGGAAAGGTGAAATACTCATCAAACTCAAAAATGGAGAACAACAATATATTTCAGATTTTATTTTGTTCCTGATATGAAGAATAATATTTTGAGTTTGGGTCAATTATTGGAGAAGGGTTATGATATTCATTTGAAAGATATGGGTCTCTCAATTCGTGACAAAAGTAATAGATTGATTACTCATAGTAATATGTTAAAGAATAGAATATTTTTCATTACCTTGCATGTTGATCAAAGGAGATGTTTTAAAGCCGAAGTGACAAACTTATGGCATCTTAGATTTGGACACTTGAATTTTGATGGACTAAAATTTTTGTCCAAGAACAAGATGGTGGCAGGTCTTCCATCCATTGAAGGAGAAAGCAAAACATGTGAAGGTTGCATCCTTGGAAAGCAACAACGGAAAATCTTCAAAGGTGGCAAATCAAAGAGGACAACCTAGGTACTCCAACTTATGCACACTAATATCTGCGGGCCTATACAACCCACATCATATGGAGGAAATAGATACTTTCTTACCTTTATGGATGACTATAGTGGAAAGACTTGGATATATATTTTGAAAGAGAAAAGAGAAGTTTTTAAAAAATTTAAAGAGTTCAAAAGTTCAGTGGAGAAAGAAAGTGGAAAATACATTAAAGAGTTAAGATCAGATAGTGAAGGAGAGTACATATCACATGAATTTCAAAGGTTTCTAAAAGAACATGGCATAAATCATCAAAGAACCATGCCTTACTCACCTTAACAAAATGGAGTGTTTGAAAGGAAAAATAGAATAATTTTGAATATGGTCCGTTGCATGCTTAAAGAGAAAAATGTTAAATAAAAGAATTTTGGGGAGATGCCGTAGCTTGTACTGTTTATTTGTTGAACAGGTTCTATGCAAAGAGATTTCACAATAAGACACCAGAAGAAGTATGGAGCTCCACAAGTCCAAATGTAAATCACTTGAGGAGCTTTGGAAGTGTAGCTTATGCTAAGATCCCTGAAGAGAAGAGAACAAAGCTTGAAGACAAAGGTGAGAAATGTATTTTTTTGGGCTATTCTCAAAGTGGCTACAAGTTATATAATCCTATCAGCAAGAAGATGATATTGTCAAGAGATGTAGTATTTGATGAAGAATCATCTTGGAATTGGAACGAAGAAGTCACTATCCCAAAACAAGTTGTTGAAGAAGGACAAAGTACATCACCAACTCAGATGGAGACATCACTACAAATACTGGCAAGTGATTCATCAATGGAAAGCCAAAGCTCAACTCGAAAGATGCCAAGAACTAGAACCATTCAAGATCTTTATGTCACTCGACGAGTAGATGATGCTAATGAAGAAGATTTTAATATATTTTGTCTATTTTCAGGATTCGATCCAGTTTCTTTTCAAGAAGCCCAACAAGAAGAAAAATGGAGAAAAGCCATGGATGAAGAGATTCGAGCCATTGAGAAAAATGGGACATGGGAGCTCACAACACTTCCAAAAGGCCATCAGGCTATTAGAGTGAAATAGATTTACAAAACCAAAAGAAATGCACAAGGAGAAGTAGAAAGGCACAAAGCAAAACTTGTCGTCAAGGGCAATAAACAACAACAAGGTATTAATTATGAAGAAGTATTTGCCCCCATGGCTCGAATAGAGATGGTACATCTTCTTATCTCCTTAGCTTCTTCAAAGAAATGGAAGATTTATCAAATGGGTGTCAAGTCTGCCTTTTTGAATGGAAACTTAAATGAGGAGGTTTATGTTGAACAACCATTGGGATGTATAAAGAAAAATCAAGAACATAAGGTTTATAAGCTAAGGAAGGCTCTTTATAGCTTAAAGCAAGCACCAAGAGCTTAGAACATAACAACATATAATTATTTCATGGAACATGATTTTTTAAAATGCCCGTATGAACACTCTTTATACATGAAAGCTAATGGTGATGGAAGTGTGTTATTTGTATACTTGTATGTGGATGATTTGGTCTTCACCGGGAATAATCTCAACATGATGAAGGAATTCAAGAAATCTATGGTAAAAGAATTTGAAATGACTGACATTGGTCTCATGGCATACTTCTTGGGCATTGAAGTAAAGTAAACAGGAGAAGGTATTTTTATATCTCAAGCTAATTATGCAATGGAGATCTTGAAGAAGTTTGCAATGGAAGATTGTCATCCTGTGGATACTCCAGTTGAACGTGGAATCAAATTAACCAAGAAAGGTGATGGAAAAGCAATCAATTCAACCTACTACAAGAGCATGGTGGGAAGCTTGAGATATCTCACATGTACCCGACCAGACATCCTCTATGCAGTTAATCTGACCAGCCGCTATATGGATGCACCAAAAATGTCGCACTTGAAGGTAGTAAAGAGAATCATCAAATACATTAAAGATATGATCGACCTTAGCTTATTCTATTTATCTTCTAACAGTTTGAACTTGGTTGGATATAGTGATAGTAATTGGGCTGGAGATTTGGATGATCGCAAAAGTACTACGGGCTTTGTTTTCTATCTTGGTGATGCTGCATTTACTTGGAGTTCAAAGAAGCAACCTATTATTACTCTCTCTACATGTAAAACGGAGTATATTGTAGCGGCGTCTTGTGTATGTCATGCTCTATGGATACGAAATTTGCTATATATTCTACAAGCTCCTCAACATGAAGCCACAAAGATCTACATCGACAACAAATCAGCTATTCAATTGGGAAAGAATCCAGTATACCATGATCGAAGTAAGCATATTGATACAAGATTTCATTTCATTAGAAATTGCATCAAAGAAGAAGTTGTGAAACTACTCTATACAAGATCTGAAGACCAAGTTGCGGATATCTTCACTAAGCCATTAAAATCAAGTATCTTTTACAAGTTGAGAAGTGCATTTGGAGTTACATCTTTTGGAAAATCAAGTTTAAGGGGGGATGTTGGAAATTAAACTTGATTTTGAAATTTCAAAGGGTATTGGTTATGAATACTAAAGGTCAAGAGTTATGAAAAATACCAAGAGACATGTAACCTACTAAGAGTTATGATAGGAGTTATGTAGTGTTATTAGAGTCTTAATTTTGCCTTTTAATATGAGTGTGTAGAAGTATATTTTGAAACCTACAAATAGGGTTGTAATTTGTCATTCTACGACAAGTGAATATGAAGAGAAGTTTTTAGTTTTATCTCATTCCTATTTCTCTATTTTAGTTAAGCCTACCACTCTTCCACGAAATTGCCAACATAAGAGCCTGACATTCACCACGATCCTCCTCTCGGCAGCGGAAGGCCGGGACGTCGGAGAAGGCAGTGGAGGAGCGGGAGGTTTGCTGCTTTGCGGCCTTCACTAGGGTGATGTATTTTATTCGGTTGTATTTGGATGAAATTAAGTGGGTTAATGCCGGAAAAAAGAAAAAAAAGAAGAGAGAGAGAGAGAGAGAGAGAGAGAGAGAGAGAGAGAGAGAGAGAGAGAGCTAGGGTTACATTATTAGAAGAATTTTAAGAGTTTGGATAATAGATAAGGTTTTCTAAATTTTGGCTAATTATCGCAAAGAGTAGCATGTTAAATGTGATAAATTATAACAATGTCTAGGTTATATTTTAAAGACCTCCATAAATGCCCTAATCAAATTGGAATTTTGACATAGCTAAACGAGGAGAAAAAGAAAAGAAAATGATCAAGTTAGACCATGCCCAGCTAATTCAAAATATGATAATTAGGCTACCATACCATCCTGCCAAATCTTTTGGGCATTAGCATGCACAGCCTTTCTTATCTTATCTTTGTAACAACAATCAAATACATCCAATATATATCATTTTACTATAAAATTAGAATATGACAGATCAGTGCAACCATGTTCTAGTAGTACTGTTTATAAATCTCTTCTTTCATATTTCTAACTTCTTTTTTTTTTTCATTTTTTTTTTTTTACTTTGTTTGGAGGCCTAGATTTTTGAGCTTTTTATTTATCTATTGCTATAATATTTTTTTTTATTTGTCCAAAACCAGCATTTTAATTTTTTCTCATATTTGTGTATAGCGATAAGCTAGAATTATATAGATAATCTAGAAAAAAAACATGGAAGAATATTTTCAGGATCCAAAGAAATGGGTGGAACTTACGAAGAATATTTTTGAAGCTATCGTTTATATACATATATGTATATATTGTTAAAAATTATAGTATTTCAATAATATAAAAAGTTTTTTTTTTCCTCCAACAATAAATTTCTTTTCCCTTCTCTTGAATTGGTACAAATGAAACATCTTTAGTCCCACATCGGATAATTTATTTTCCATACTCTTCTTTATATAGAATGTCATTCTTTTGAGTTGTTAAGTGATTATAAGAGACTCTCTCGCACGCGCGAATCGAGTCAAAATCAGTGCAATTTGATTCAGCCCGATTTTGGAACCTTTTAATCGGGCACATCGCACACGCGATCATCGCGCGCAGGTTCTTTTTTTTTGCACCGTTGATTGATACGCCGTATCATTGTTTTGATACGTCGTCTCTTTCTTTCTTTCACCATTGATTGATACGGTGGCGTTGGCGCTGAATACGACGTTCCAATACGTCGCGTCCGCGTTCTTTCTCATATTATAAATATTTCCGAAGACGCGGTGGTAAAGAGAGTATTAAATCATTCATTCCTCTTCCTTCTCCTCTCTCGCTACTCTCCTTCAGGAACGAACGGATCTCTCTCGGTTGTTCATCGAGCTTCGACATTGGTGTGTGCACATCGGATTGAAGTCTTCTTGCTGTTGAATCCTGGAGGGTAGCCGTGTTGGGATCTTCTGCACCGAGACATTGTCTCAGGGAGGCACGGATCTACTCTTAAGGACAGTGCTGTGATCGTCTGCACGCCTCAGCAACATATATCTGTCCAAGTTCTCCACATCAAATTCCTAAATCGGGTACCATCTAATCCAAATTTTACCTATATATATATATATATATATATATATATATATAGTTTTATAATTTACATGAATTTATCCCTTGTTCTAAGAGAATATTAAAAATTTAATGGATATCCGAAACTGAGAATGATGGGAAAGATAGCAGTCATGGGACAACAACCAAAACCTATGTCAGCAAACAATTTTATGTATTCATATGACAGTTTTGAAAAAGAAAGAAAAGAAAGGCAAGCCATGCACCCATATCCTTTGTATTTTGTACATCAATAAGGAAGCAAGAAGGTCCACCGGTCTCTCCGAAAATATATATATATATATATATATATATATATATATATATAGATGGCGAGACCATGAGATGTCACATGCTAGCAAAGCCAAACCTTTTTTTTTTTTTTGGATGTGAAATGAATCAAGAAACTTCCTACCTACTAGCAAAGCCGAACTTGTCTAGATCAATGATACCGTTCATATCATCCAATTAATAAAGCAAATTGATGAACCCCGACATGCAGACTTTTAATTCTATTAACAATCCCATTACGTACCTTCTCTCCTTCTTAATTAGAGGCTGCCATGCATGCAAACTGTAAAGGTCCTTTCGAGCTTGCTTATATTGCTATGCATCACCATGTAATTGTTAGGCATCTCCAAGCATCTTCTTGACTTGTATCTCTGGAATATGCTCTCATCATGCTTTGATTTTTGTTCCATTTCAAGTCTTTGAGTCTCCTGGAGATACCCTCTCATCCAGCCAAGCCACAATGTCAAAAAACACAAATTCAATATTTTCAAGTGGTTCGCCAGTGGTGAGAGCATGCCATACATTCCAGGGTACGGTTTGAATGTTTTGTCCTTGCTTGAGGCTGATTCATAAAGCAATTTGCTCACCGATGGATCGGTTACGATATCATCTCCACCATGCACAACCAAAAATGGCAGTGAAACCTGTCAACATAGAAAAGATGCATGTATTAATTAATGTGAAAATTGAAGCTCGGATGGTGAAATAACAACTACGTACAGGTAGAATTATCTTCGAATTTATAATGGCTCACCATCAAAGCCTTCGATAATTAATCAACTCCATCCATGCATACAATTTCATGGTGGCCATACTATAAATTAAGTATGAAGGAACCTTCTCGTCGAATGATCTTAGTCCTTTCTAATTTCTGATCATACTTATGTAATCGATTAAGCAAGATAAGCAGCTCATTGTGTAGTGCTACGTACGTGATAAACGAAAACGTACCATGAGAAGGAAAAGTGTCCACAAGAATTTGAAATTGCTCGGTGGAGACGAGAAGGAGAAGCAGGGAGTACTGTAGAGGATTTATATGGGGAGAGAGAAAGAAGAATGAGCTCGCTTAGATATGAAGCGATTGCATCCAAAAAGCGATGGGATTTTGTTGCTATTCCCCATCCCTTCAGATAACGAGATGAGATGGATGTGATTGTGGTCGTAACTGCGTGGTGGTGTGCAGGTCGTTCAATCAAGTTAGCCGGACTCGAGCCACGCAGCTAACAAATTCTAACTACCCTTTCTTTAAATCCAAGCCAATTTCAGCTCAAACTTCTTCCAATTTGACTTGAACTTCTTTGCTCAAAACAAGCTGACACATCCCAATCTAATATGATCTAATAAAATTAACTTGTACCTAGCTAGATTTTTATCTAAGTTATATGCTTAGATAAATAAGGAATTTGATTGTCGCGCATGCAATCATGTCAAATTAATGGCATGACTTCAAGATTGGTTGGCCGTGTCACATTCATCCTGCAGCTTGTTTTGCGCCCATTTGCAGCTGCTAGAGTGACCAGGATGCATGGTCCGGTGCATATTTGAATGCCCATATATTTTGACTTGGATGGATTGGTTTTGGGTCAAATGTTGGACTTGTAAGAGGATCTGACTGGGGTGAGCCCAATCCGAGCAGTGGGATGGATGTACATGAGAGAGACTGCCATTCTTTCTTCCACATGGTGTCTCCACTCCCCTGATCTTGTTCATTCTTTTCATATATTCACCTAAATGAGGATTAATAAATGCATTTCCTTGTTTGTTTCTAGGGTTGGAAATGGACCGGCCCAAAGTCCATTGTCTGGAGCTGGACTGGACCAGATCAATAATCTTCGGACCGACTTGAAATTGATTCAGACTTCGGATCAAATTTTAAGCATATCGGGCTAGTTTCGGGCTGTAAAATAGAATTTATTTAATTTTTGGACCAAAAGGATGCCCGGATTCGGTCTAAAAATTTTTAAAATATAGTATTTGGACTGGTCCAATGGACTTTGGACCGGCCCATTTCCAGCTCTACTTGTCTCGTATCTTTATTAATAAATGAGAATTAATAAATGCATTTCCTTGCTTGTCTCATATCTTTATTTATTCTTTTCCTTCATATAAATTTTTTTTGTGGTATCTTTCCGTTTTTTCCCAAAAACTATATTGTAGTTACTAATTATTACTAATTACTGGCTACCACGTGCATATATATAGCAGGGATAACGATGAGCGCTTAGACTTGTTTGGTTCGGGAGAGGGAAAGGGAAAAATGTAGCCAAGAAAATGGAGGTACACGGTATACCTACGTTTAGTTGGAGTTATAAAATTTTTATAAAAAATAAAAAAGTTAACTTTTTCATTGGAAATAAGATTTCATATTTTATGAAAAAGAAAATTTTATATATCATTGATGAGTGATGCAGTTGGTTGTGAGAGAAAACCAACTGGCAGGGATTCGAGTCTTGGTTTGAATATATTTCGACTAGGAAGTTCGGAAATAAAATAAAAAATAGAAAAATAATCCTGGAATAAAATTAAAAAAAAAATTAATAAAATAATCCTGGAATCCCTGTTGACCGGTGGTAGTGAAAAAAATTAGGAATATATATAATAAATCATGTTTACTCGGCTGACGCCAGTGGTAGTCAGGTTGACGTACTTACCTTTGAGTGAGGAACGGCTGCGGAAAAATTAATATGCGTCGTGTATCGAACATTTCCTGGCTGGGGTTGGGGAACCGTCTGGAGATGGCCACGCACGTGGTCTAACTCCTTCCCCTTTTGGTTTATCCAAAAAAAAAAAAAAAAGAAAATTTTGTATGGGACATAAAAAAGTCAATTTTCTATGGACCAGAAATTGAGATATTTTTTTAAAAAAAGTGCTCTTGAATTTTTACATAGAATGGTTTTTTTTTTAATAAAGGATATAATAAGTATTTTATACAAATTTCTTGCAGAGTAGTTTTAACCAAATATAAATTATTTTGAAATGTATATTTTTTTTAATGATCAATTAAATATGTAAAAATTATTTTTTGAAATATTATTATGAGAAAAAATTAGGATTATTCCGGGTATGGTACCACAGATTATTCCGGCCGACTGCAGACCCTATGATTGACTTAGATGATAGTAGAGCTGGATTACTACAGGACCCCTTGGAGATAAGGTAAGTATCAAAATTTATTATTATTTTATATTTGAGATTTATTTATTATATTAACCATGTAATCTTTATTATCTATAGATGGAGAGATCAATTTTCAGTTAAAGAGGTGGCAATACATGTTGTCTCTTCGTACAGACTATATCTTGATCACCTGAGACCAGAGTAGGTAATAAATAAAATTAAATATTTTTATTATTATCTTTAATATCTTATTATTTAAAATTATGATTAACAAGTGATATGGCAGACATATGCTTCTGACATTCTTGTCCATCTACCTGATTATTATCTACATGGTCAAAATGTATGGTATACCCGAGTGCCACTTATTTATTTTCATATCGTAGAGTGGCACTTCGCTGATAGAGTATTATGGTATTTGGGATCTGCCAGTCCATACCAGATTGATGTGATACAGATACCGCACTACACCATATTGATCTCAAAGGACGAGCCGATCAGAACTGGCCCTTTACTCATCAGCATTTTATACAGCTTTGGGAGAGCCGTTGAAATCATATTTTAGATGGCCCTCTTGTTGATAGTATTATGGATTATCATGATCGATACATGCAGTGGTATCGTCGTATCACTAGGTGATTCATCAATCATACTAGTACGATGCATAATTACCTGGTAAGCATTTAAATTATTTTATTAAACATACTTCATAATTGAATATTATTTTTTAAATAATATTCTAATTACATGTATATTTCAAAGTGAGGGGATGGTCATGATTCGATAATTTGCTCAGCCAGGTTCTATATCCACGTCATCCCAGTCCATCGTGGATATATGTAATACCATCCTTCATACTGTCCATGAGCAGGCTTGTATCCAGTTACGAGGATTTGCTGATAACGATGACAGAGAGGATGAGACGGCTGTACATTTCTCTTACGCATCATCATCACAAGCAGCTCCTGTACCTCAGCATTCATAATGTACTCGCTGATGCAGTACCTCTCAATTTCCAATGTCTGAGTTCACTCGCTACTTACCTGAGAGCAGTTATCTACACGAGGATGTCAGACAGTTCACATTTGTGGAGGATGCTGCAGTGCATTTCGATTATACTGTAGCACATTTCGACTATATTGTCGTGCAGGAGTATATGATGCATCAGGGATACTCAGCCTATGAAAAATAATTTATCGATGAGGGATCGACACATGAAGATGCTACATGGGAGCCAGTTCATACTAAGATAGAGCTTCTGACGAAGTATATAATTTAATTATAAATATTATAAAATATTTTATAATTTAATATATTAATATTTTTTAATAATATTATCATTTTAAATATTTAAATGTTACTATTTATTTAAATTATTTTTATAGTAAACATAACCGAGTGATTTTATATTATACTATTACTTAATCATGCCCATCTTAAAATTTATAAATTTTACTTATATTTTTTATCAATTTTTTATAAAAAAAAATTGATGTATTATATTTAAAAATTCTTGTCATTACTATTGCCGCCTATATCATCGTGGCATGTACCTTCGATGGCCAGACTAGCGACTAGATTGGATCAACGATCGAATCTGGCCGCCAGTTCGGTCACCCGTCCAGTCACCAGTTCGATGGCAGGTCCGACCGTCGGTCCCGCCACCGGTGTCACCTGTCTGGCCATCGATCCAGTGACAGGTCCATGGGTTCGATTGCCAATCCGGTCACTAATCCGGTCATCGGTCCGACAACCAATTCGACCGTCAGGATGGTACCAGTCCGACTCAGACCGGTGACCGAACTAGTAGGGGACCGGACTGGCACAGTCCACCGACCAAACTGGTACCGGGTTGGTGACCGGACTGATATTGACCTGGTGACCAGAATGGCGACCAGATTAGTACCGGATTGACGGTCGAACTAGCACCAACTCAGTAAGCGAAATGACGACCAGCCTAACGACTAGACTAACACCGATTAAATTATAAATTTTATATTATATTACAAAATATTTATTATATTTATTATATTTTCTAATATAATTTATAATTTATAATTTAATCAAATATAATATATTTATTATAGTTATTATTATATTTATTATATTTATTATATCTTATATTGAACTGGACCATCGAGCTACGGTAGTTCGATAAATTTGTTTTGACCCCACTACTTCGATATTTTTAAAAAAAAAATATTATTTAAAAAAAACCCTGGTTAAGCCATATGTTATTTTTTTGGTCCGTTTAGAAGACTCGAGTCATTTTTTGTTTTTTTTTTTTGTTGGTTTAGAAGATGCAGGTTCAACCTGCATCTATAAGCAGATTTTTTTTTTCCAATTCATTTAGTTGTTCTTTTTTTTTCGGTTTACAAGACGCAGGCAAGTTTTTTTTGGGTTTACAAGACGTCTTCAAATGATTTTTTTTCGTTTAGAAGATGCATGTAGGACCTATATTTTCAAACTTTTTTTAAAGTTTTTAGAAGACGCAGGTAGAACCTACGCCTTCTCTTAGAAAATGTAGGTAGAACCTGCATCTTCTCCGGAGTGGCTAAAAAATAGAAAAACAGGAACATGTGGCCAAAAAATGGTAGTTTGATAAAATTGATCAAAGAAACCATATTTTGGTAATATTATTTTTAAAAAATATTATTTAAAAAAATTTCAAAAAAATTATATCTTGATAGATACCAAAAAGCAAGGTATCTTGGATGTGGCCAATCTATCCAAAGTATTTTTGTAACACTCTCAAGCCAACATTCTGGATAAGGATTATACTCGATTTATTATTTCATTTGCCTACAATCCGAAATACTTTAAAATCTTGAAATATTCTAAAATTCTTGGTCTCTTACAAATAAAGTAAAAATGATAGACATATCTTACTAAATAAAAAAAAAGGAAATATTTACCAAATCTTATCGAAAAAGGTAAATCATAATGGATAAATTATGTAAGGAAATATTTACCAAATCTTATCGAAAAAGGTAAATCATAATGGATAAATTATGTTTAATAGGATTTTGCTTGTAGATATCTCCATCACCCGAGGACTGTTATTCACTCTGATACCTTCGACTTCAATCAAGAATCATGTATTATATATTTAAGCATCAACATTTCATAAAAATATATTTTAGTGAGATGAGTTTTTTCTACAAATCAAATAATTTCCTAAGAAAGATTTTAATAATATTATTTATTTTTAATTGATGCATACCCGTGCTTTTCTATCTTGAACGAAAACTAGACTAGTTGGAGCATGTATTCATGAAGGAATACATGTGATATTGATAAACAATAAAAGAAAAAGATGTATGTTACTATATTAATATAATATTAATATTAGTAGTATATTAATACAAATATTAATATATCAAGAATATTACAATATTTTTATTAATATAAATTATATTAATATAAGTATTAGGATAATATCATTATTTAATATTTTGTCTTAATTATCCATTAATAATGTTATTTTCTATGCTATGAATAATCTCAAAATTTATAATCTTTATAGATATTTACTTTATCTTTTCATGAAATTTTTTTTTGTATTTTCTCTCCGTTTAAAACTCCACTCAACCAAAAAGGCTTCTCTCCACTTTCTACCGGAACTTTTTCCTCCCTCTACTTTTTGTAAACCAAACTAGTCTAAATAAGAAATAAAAACAAAATATGAAATACATAACGAATGAATGGACCCAACTAGGCCTCGATCGAGGAGATGAACCTAGCAAAATGGATTTAGGGCATAAACCTATGCGAGTGGAACCCTTTGGTGGTCATTCCAACACCTATGGAAAAAAAAAAAAAAGTCATTATATCTTATTTTATTTTTTTATTCTTTTCCTTCTATAATCCACTTGTTTCATTTTATTTTTAAGTTTTCTCCATCCTCAATCCACTTGATTTTTTAACAAAACTATTGAGATATATTTCTTCTCTTATAGCATTTTTTTAAATAATATATTTATTTTTTTAAAAAAAATAATTACTGGGTCTCAATTTAAGTTGTAGCCGAGCATAGCCAAGCTCAATAGCTAGAGGTTTCAACCTAACTCGATTCAAACTACTAATTCAAAACTCAGTTCAAGATTAATCAAGTTGTTGAATTCAACTTAATCAAAATGAAATAAAATTTGAGATTGACTCTATTTTTTTTTTTAATAAATTGGCATAGTCAATTCAAGAAGCGAGAATGAATACAACCAAGATAATCTGAAAGGATAATATTCCTAAGCTGTACAGGGACATTATACCAATCAGACCACAAGATAGAACCAGTGTGATATGCTACATAGGAGGCAATCCAATTCGCTGCAAAGTTGGCCTCCCTATAAATCTGACGAACCACAATGAAGGCACAGTCATGTAAAAGTAGGCCAATATCCCAGTGATAGGGTGTGCCGACGAAGCTCTCAGCGTCTATCTAATCCATGACACTACAAGCGCTGAGTCACCTTTGATGATCAAGCGGTCAAGATGAAGGATTTGACAGGCATATCTAATCCCCGCCGAGGTAGCATATCGCTCCACCCCAGGAACTGAGGAGTCGAGGAAAGGCAATCCACTAGCTATAAGAAATTCGAGACAAAAAACGCAGATAATGAAAGCAGCTCCCCCCGCCTATTCCGAAGACTCACGTCAAAGCTGACAGTGAAGAAGTGCGGAGGAGGGGGTTCCCAAGAAATGAAAACCCAAGAGATGAAAACCCAAGGAGACGCTCGAAGAGCGGAAGAGGAATCCCAGATCTCCAAAAACCTCATAGTCGAACACCGATACTCCAGGACGCAAGCCCGAGCTCTCTCAACTAACATCATGGGGGAACATTTGATTGAGTTGAAAACAAGCTCATTCCTAAAGAACCAGATATGATAAGCTAGACAAACAATGAAAAAAACAGAAGAAACAGCTATACCCGAGCTCAATAGGCTCAGAAAAGTATCCTCAGCATCCTCTGCCTGTAGGGATAACCTCTGAAACCCTGCCATCCGCCACACCAACCCTACCCGGCTACAAAGAAATAGAGCATGAATTCATCCTCTGCCTGTAGGGATAACCTCTGAAACCCTGCCATCCGCCACATCAACCCTACCCGGCTACAAAGAAATAGAGCATGAATTTGCGTCTCGCGCTCTAACCCACAAACAGGGCAACCAGACAGCATATATAGACCTCTCGACAACAAAAAGTCAAGGGTAGGGAGACGATGCCAGATGAGTTTCCACAAAAATAAGGAAACTCTAGGATGAACCGATAATGATCAAATCCAACCATAGCTACGAGTCATGGGAGGCTCCGGACTGAATATAGTCATCAGATTAGACATCGGCACACGAGACGAAGTCAAATGTCTCCAGACTCTGGTACCAGGACAAGAAAAGATCGGCAAAATAATGAATAATATCCAGTGACCAAGAATATCCTCAAAGATCGAAGCTACGACACTCCGATCCCACTGGGACTGTCCCTAAACCAAAAGATCAGAGATTGACTCTACTTGACTTGGATATCAAGTAAGCCATATTAGAATTTGAATTTAAGCTCAAATTCAAACTTTGATCGTAATTCAAAAATATAATTAAAATAAAAAATAATAATATATTTTAAAATATTAGAATTATATATATATATTGATTTGGCCCACGAGTCCCTTCAAGTTTGACATAAATTTGATAATAATCGAACCGAAACGAGTACAAACAATTCAGCTCATTTGCGCCCGGGTCTCAACCCTGGCGTGTCGTGTTCTTTTAGCCAACAACGGAAGGGCAATCCTTCTTGACGGATCATTGCATGATAAAGTCTACTTCTGGGCCACGATAAAAGGACTGAACATCCACAATTCAAAGAATACTTCTATCAAATATGAAAATGAAAGCCGGCCCTAAATGACCCACCTGCAAACGCATGGCAGAGGCCAGGTTCTATGAATGGCACATCAAGGAAAATGGTGAATGAATCCTGCATATAATTTTCTAAGCTGAAGCTTTTTATTTGTTTTTTTGAATAATTATATTATACAGCTCAATAGGCAAATCATCATCCAAAGTGCTCTTTCAAGGAAAATAAAAATAAAACGATGAGAAGCTTCAATTTTTATACACATTCATTTATTTTTCTAGTTTTGAGAGCTGAAGCTCCAAAGAACTTGAAAACTAACATGCGAACTTAAAAGCCACTATTCGTAACAAGGACTAGTGGGACCATCTAACTACAGCCGATTTAGAAGGATGCTGGTGGAGAGAGAGTATAGAAGCTTGTTTGGATGATTGGTTCTAAAATTTCATAAAATTGATGACCTAACTATCAAAAGTATAGAATTATAAATTAAATAAACTCAAGTTTTCAACTATTTAACATCACCTTTTGGATGGAGTGGTTTGAATTTCTTAGAAAGAAAGAAAAGGAAATACCCTACTAAAATGATTTTTTTTTTTATGGGATTTGGACCATCCAACTCAAAAAAATAATCTGGATAGTCGAAAATATAGACCTGACCAATTTACAATCTAATACTTTTGGTAATTGGGCTAGAATCCCCTAAGGGGATACTTCTTTTCCGGCGATAAAAGGGTCAGATAAGCAGCAAGGATAGAGCTCTAATGCCTCAACATTCGGACATTTGATGAGATAATACAGTGAAAATATTTGCTTCATCCAGCGACCACAGTAAAAATATCTATCCATACCGAGCAGAAATGTAAATCAAGTGAGTGTGCTACAACCTAGAAAATTAAGGCCAGCAAAGGAGGACGAAGCCAGAATCAAATATCCAATTTATCTGAATTTTGGAACAGCCTAGCATTTCATATGTCATAAAATATTAAAAACCCAAATCATAGTGCTAACCAGGATTGCTAATCGATAAAACATATGACAAAATTTGGATGCCAGAGGCAGTCGCTTGAACAAAAGGAAAGAAACCTGATCTAAGCCTTAATGGCATACTTTCTCATTGGGAAGTACATCTCCTTTTTCTTCTCACGTTCGGTCTTCAATGAAGCCTGTAGTTAGAAGGAAAGAACTGTTGATGCATGGATATAGATGTTCACCATATAAATGATCATCAATCCACAAAATGAAAAAAACACCAGAATGAAAGACAACATTCTTAGTTTTACCATCACTTTTAGGTCTGGAGAGCAATTACACAATGGCATAAGTAAAATAATTAGAATGCCCCAGCAATGTTAACTAGGTCAAGGGCATGTCCATCTAATGTCATCGAATATATGCTTGTTCGCTTTAGATGGCATGGAATTTATGCTACATTTGAGCAGCTAAAATGTGCGTGACAATGCTTCTGAATCTGTGAGATTACAGAACAAGCTATCAAACATCATCTTAAGCAAGATGATGTTTATCATGGTACTTCATATTTTTGTTTTAAAAAAATTTAAGGAGATCTACCAAACATGGATAATCCTAACTAGATACACCAAATAAATTCATATCAAGTAATATTACTTCATCCAACAGATAATTACAATTGCTTCTCTCATTATATGCATGGCCTAGCATGTGTTTAGATGACTCCCCTTATCGCATAAAAGTGTGAATAAAATGATGCATATCCAGAAAGCACAGATACTTTAAATCATATGCCATGTCCTAGTCGGATACTGATACTCTCTAGATACTTCTTGGCTGTGTGTCAGATGCTTGTGTAAAGTAGACTATTTTTCAACATTAAAAAAACACTATGGATCCTTCCTAGATACACTCGAGATACACCTCTTACCCCCAAATTTGAGAGGGAGCTTACAACTGAACCTTATAATTGTGAATGGTCAATTTTGTACTCTATGACTTCAACATTTTACCATGAACCATTGAATGTGGTCTACGGATTTTAATGATTAACCAATGAGCTTATAAAAGTTGATATCAATTAAATTATGTATGGAAAATGTATTATTTTGATAACCTACTATGCTTTATAAATAAATTTTACAAACATACATATGTATATATGCTGGTTAGGCCATGACTGACAAGAGGGTTCAACATGGGATATTTAAATAAATATAATAGGAGATTGAATGATAATTACATATGCATGCATAGCATACACACAGGCATTAATCAAGGAAAATGTTAACACATGTCCTCGATGCACCAACTAGGACACTATCTTTGTTACAATTAATAACACATTTACTATAATTAAGAACTAAAAATTCGCTCATGTATATAAACATCATGCTATTTTATTTCTCCATCAACCAACTACCTGCATCTCAAAGCCAATCACTACCTGACCACATGTCTCACTTCACCAAATGCTTCACATTATGTAGCTACGTAAGATACATTTGGGGACAATAGCTGATAAATATGAGCATTGAGCCAATCACAAGCCAACCCCATATAGCTCTTATACCTTTGTTGCATTCAGTTTTCCAAAAGGGATAAGTAATCACAAATAACTGATGCAGAAAGGTGTGAGATATCAGGAACGGTGCAGAAAAAAAATTAACATTTCAAACACTCGAACAAGCAAGGAATCCTATTTAGGAATACCTGTAACCAAAAAAAAAAAAAAAGGAAGCATGTATCCAGTGACAGGAAAACACAGCACTCAACAGGCATAAGTTTTAAATTTTAATCTACACGAACTCGAGATAACCATTAAGGGTCACCTATAATGACAGATCTATACTCATCAAGCCTAAACGCCTAACATTTCAATCCAACACCATCGCCCCGTCGTGATTACCAAATTACTTCTTAAAAACTCAACGCAGAGCAAACCTATTCATGCCATAATAAAATAAACTCTCGCTAACCGGTCAATAATAGTAGTAAGAAACATGGAAGAAAAAGGCATCGAAGCAAGAACTTATACAACTAAAAAGGGATTTCTTTTTTCTCTTTTCATAACAGTTGAAAGGAAGAGAGATTTCAGATCCGTAAGGAAGATAGAAGAAGGGTGATGACCTGGTGCTTGGTGAGGCGGCGGCGGATGGCGCGAGTCTTCTTGGGCCGGAGATCGAGCGGCTGGTATTTCTTATTCTTGTACGCCTCCCTCAGCACCTGCTTCTGCTTCTGGGAGATCACCGTGAGCACCCGCGCGATCGAGAGCCTCACCACCTTGCTGCCAAACCCAAAAAAAGAAACACCGTGAGCGCCGTCGGACGATGGAGATCAAACGCTGAGATAGAAAGGCATCGGGAGATTACATCTTGGAGAGCTTGTTGGGGGCACCGCCGGTGACCTTCGCAACGCGGAGAAGGGCGAGCTCGGCCTTGAGGTCCTTCAGCTGTGTCAGGAGCTCCGCCTTGGACTTCCCCCGGAGCTCATGGACCTTAATCCTCGCTGCCATGATAAGGAGATCAGAGAGAAGGCGAGAGAGATGGGAATTGAAGGGAATCGGAAGGGGAGATAGCAGAGAGAATTCTTACCCATTGGGACAGGATCGAGATCTCTTCTTCCCTCCTCGTCGAGTTCTCTTTCCGGCCCGGGCGAGACGAAACCCTAGAAATGGTCGCGGAGATCCGGAAGAGCGGAGCGCTGATGAAACCCTAGCCGCTAGGAAATATTATTAAATATAGGTGATTATGGGCTGGGCCTCGGCCCTACACAATATTCGTTGAGTAATACTTTGTGCACCACGTCCGGTGCAGCAAATCCAGCGTGGCCCGCATCGCACGCGGCTATTGATCCACACTGCATCGCATGGCATGATGGATGGAACGGGATATGGTATTACGGAAGGGGTATAACAGGTTTTAATTTGAGCGTGACTAGCATCAAATAGGATTCAACTTTTATTTGAAATATTCATCTAGCCCATTTCCTCCACCCTCATTTTACCCGTCATCTTGCTTGGATTTATGGAAATGTTTCAGTTTAAAACATTCTGAAACATGCTCTGGTTTCTGAAACATGCTCTGGTTTTTATCCAAGAAATCAATAAAGGTTGAAGAAGAATCTCCCTCGTGCTAAAATCTGCTCTGAGAGTTCTGTTGCAGAAATCAACCTTGGAAAAATATAAAAACTAGCTTCTTTTTCTTTTTCTTCTTCTTCTTCTTCTTCTATCTGAAAAAGTACTCTGTTTTGGTCCGAGACTGGAATAAGGCACCGAAGACTTCCTTTCTTTTGATCCGAGTTTGGAATAAGCCACCAAGAGTTCTTATATACGTTCAAGATAAAATGTCTTGTCCAACAGGAAGTAAAACATCTTTTTTAGTTTTCTTTTTATAGTTCCTTTATTACACCAACTGTTTTGATAGTTAAAGAAAGTTAATGGCACTCTGGGAGTCATAACTCAGTCCACAGGTTATAGGTATTCCTAGTAAGAGGGGATAATAAATGTAGTTTAAGTTTTTGTATAGGGATATCGTAGCTTTATAACTATAATATCGTAGTGTTTGAACTAGGATGTCGTAATACTGTTTCAGCATATATTTCTGAACTTTTTGCATCCATGTCATGTTATGACATCCTAGGAGTCGTAATTCAGTCCACAAGTGATAGGTTCTCGAGGTAGTAGGGGTTAATATATTTAGTTTCACGTTTCATGATCGGGTGTTATGAAATTTTAACTAGGGTATCGTAACTTCTGAACTAAGGTGTCGTAACTTGAAAACCCCTTTTTTTTGAAATCTTTTTTCTTCCTGGTCTTTTTATCACAATCCAACAATCTTATTCAAGCCAATGCACGGTTGAAATGTCCCTTAACGGAGGATAAAAGCTTTCATTTTCTATTTTGTACTGATTTGTTCATGTTTTAATTTTTTTGATACCCAAGTTTTTCCAGAAGCATTTTAATATATTGGGGGTATAATATATCATCAATGCATACTGAAACCTTCTGTTACGGAGGATCAAAACATCCGGTTTTAGTTTTTGTACAGGGATGTCGTAGCTTTATAACCAGGGTGTCGTAGTGTTTGAACTGGGGTGTTGTAATACTGTTTCAACATATATTTCTGAACTTTTTGCATCCATGTCATGTTATGACATACTAGGAGTCGTAACTTAGTCCACAAGTGATAGGCTCTCGAGGTAGTAGGGGTTAGTATATTTAGTTTCATGTTTCATGATCGGGTGTCGTAATATTTTAACTAGGGTGTTGTAACTTCTGAACTAGGGTATCGTAACTTGAAAATCCCTTTTTTTTGAAATCTTTTTTCTTCCTGGTCTTTTTATCACAATCCAACAATCTTATTCAAGCCAATGTACGGTTGAAATGTCCCATGACAGAGGATGAAAGCTTTCATTTTCTGTTTTATACCGATTTGTTCATGTTTCGATATTTTTGATACCCAAGTTTTTCTAGAAGCATTTTACTATATTGGGGGTATCATATATCATCAATGCATACCGAAACACTTCTGTTACAGAGGATCAAAATATCCGGTTTATGTTTTTGTACAGGGATGTCGTAGCTTTATAACTAGGGTGTCACAGTATTTGAACTAGGGTGTCGTAATACTATTTCAGCATATATTTTTGAACTTTTTGCATCCATGTCATGTTATGATATCCTAGGAGTTGTAACTCAGTCCACAAGTGATAGGTTCTTGAGGTAGTAGGGGTTAGTATATTTAGTTTTATGTTTCATGATCGGGTGTTGTAATATTTTAACTAGGGTGTCGTAACTTCTGAACTAGGGTGTCGTAACTTGAAAACCCCTTTTTTTTAAAATATTTCTTCTTCCTGGTCTTTTTATCACAATCCAACAATCTTATTCAAGCCAATGCACGGTTGAAATGTTCCTTGACGGAGGATAAAAGCTTTCATTTTCTGTTTTATACCAATTTGTTCATGTTTCGATATTTTTGATACGCAAGTTTTTCCAAAAGTATTTTACCATATTGGGGGTATCATATATCATCAATGCATACCGAAACACTTCTGTTACGGAGGATCAAAACATCCGATTTAAGTTTTTGTACAGGGATGTCGTAGCTTTATAACTAGGGTGTCGTAGTGTTTGAACTCGGGTGTCGTAATACTGTTTCAGCATATATTTTTGAACTTTTTGCATCCATGTCTTGTTATTGCACTGTCATGTCATATTCTATCCAATGCATAACTCATTATTTATTTTGTTGTAGATAAAATGTCATCTAAAACTATGTATATCAATGTTTATGATTTTTTATGCAGATATTTCTACATATGGCACTGAAATTAGAAATTTGGATGATGTTGCTGATGTTGTTCAGAAGAATGTACCTTCACCTATCATCCTGATCACAGAGAACGAGTCTATTGATCCTAAACTTGGTATGGAGTTCAATTCGGCAAATGATTTATACAATTTCTACAATGGATATGCAAGGAGAGTAGGTTTTGGAATCACAACAGTGTGTAGTAGGTCCAACAACAACAAAGAAATATGCTTCAAGCACCTGGCATGTTGGAGGCAAGGAAAATCTAGAAAAATTGATAACTCCATGAATCCTAGGGATACTGGCAAAATTAATTGTAAGGCTTCGATAAAAGCAAGACTAAATTCTAAAAATGGTAAGTGAATATTGGTTGATGTTTTTCTAGAACATAACCATGAGCTATCCATATCATCAGCTGGTTATCTACGGTCCCATAGGAGGATCGGCACATCAGAAAAGGCAAAGATCAGCAATTTACATGCCATGAATATTCCCACAAGTCAAATATACTCTGCCATGGCTAGAAGGAAAGGGGTAGAAGACAATTAGATTTCACAGAAAAGGATGCTCATAATTTTATCTATCGAGAACGTCAAAGTCAGCTGAAAGAAGGAGATGCATAATCAATGGTAATCCATTTCACACAAATACAAGTTAAAAATCTAAATTTCTTTTATACTTTTGACTTGAATGATAATGGACAGCTCAGGATTGTCTTCTGGATCCATCCTAGGTCAAGATTGGCAAGCACTTCTTTAGTAATGTACTGACATTTGACTCAACCTATTTGACAAATACATATCAAATGTCCTTTTGTCCATTTGTCGAAGTTAACCATCATGGACAATCCACATTGCTTGGTTGTGCATTGTTATCAGATGAGACGACTGAGACATTTAAATGGATATTCCAATCATGACTGGATGTAAATGGTGGTCAACCACCTAATGCCATTATAACTAACCAAGATAAGGCAATCGAGGCTGTTGTTAGGGATGTTTTTCCCAATGCACGACATAGATTTTGTCTTTGGCATATTTTGAAAAAGATTCCTGAAAAGATTGGCCATATTTGCACTGCAAATCCTAACTTTATGGTTAAGTTTGAGAGGCGATATATGATTCAGTTACCATAGTATCTTTTGAGGAAAGATGGGCACATTTAATGGAGAAATATGTAAAATGTAAGGCCATATATTGGTTAAATGATATATATAAATGTCGGGATAAATGGGTTCCAGTTTATCTTAAAGATATATTTTTTGCAGGTTTGTTAGTCATTATGAATGATTAATGTTCATTTTTTAATTTTTTGAACAAACTTTTTATCTTATATGCTTATATTTTTTGAATATTTATGAATAGGAATGTCAACTTCATAAAGGAGTGAGAGCATCAATCACTTATTTGATGGGTTTATAAACTCGAAGACTACGCTCAAGGAATTCATCGATAAGTACGAAGATGTCTTGGAGAAAAGATATGAAACAAAAAATGAGGAAGACAATAAAACGTTGCAAACAAGTGCTTTCCTAAAAACATCATCTTCTTTTGAGAGGCAAGTAGCAGGAAAATATACAAGACGCATATTCAAAAAATTTCAGAATGAGGTCCTTGAAATGGCTTCATCAAATGCCAGATTACTTAAAGAAGTTGATAATCGTGATGTATATTCTGTTAAATCATTTGAAAGAATTGAAGTTAATGGAATCAATAAGGAGATTATTAAAAATTACGAGGTTTCATATGACAAAACTTTGGAGGATGTTAAATGCCAGTGTGGATCCTTTCAGTACAAAGGTTACTTATGTAGGCATGCCTTATTAGTTCTTCATCAAAGCGAGATATTTTGTATCCCAAATAAGTACTTCTTGAATAGATGGTGCAATGATATGAAATATCAATTCGACGATCTCGAATGCAACACTCAATTTTGTGATAAAAGCATGCGAAAATCATGGTACGCACTCAAGAAATTATTTAAATTCAGATATCTTATTTTAAGTTTACATTAACCTATCATATATCATGAAATCTTAATACGAATATTACGTTTTGTTGATCGTAGATATGCTTTGATGAGTCGTCGGATGATGAAGCTTGCAGAGATAGCCTCCATGTCTGAAGATGGATTCAATTTGGTGATGGAAGATTTTACACCATTATTCAGAAGAGCTGTTGATGATAATTGTGCAGCTAAGCAAAGCAGAGAACTTCTAATTCAAGATCTTGACCAACTTACTACGAAAGGTCATCCACGAGATAATAGAATTAAGAGTGGAGTCGAGAAGAAATCAAAGAGATCAAAGAAAAATTTGGATAAGGCTTCTGTTGACACTCCTGTGCAAACTGAGAGAAGAGGTAGTACTAGCAAAAGGCAGACTTTCCATATTGTAGTGGAATTACCAGAAACAGTAATCAAACCCATTGTACCTTCTTCGGACCCTTTTTTAGATGAATTTGATGGTTATGTATGCAGTTAACTAACACAGGATAGGATATAAAATCTGGAATTATGGTATAGTCCTATATATGTATAGTCCTATGTTTTTTTAGATTATCGAATGAAATTTCATATAGGATGTTTATGACTCCCAGATTGACAAAAAATCCCTTCTACCTGTGGTATAAATCATCATTGGATTAGTTATTGACTCCCAGATAATCAGAAATAGTCCCAACTGCTTAAAAATCAATAAAATCACCTGAAACAGCATTACGACATCCTAGTTCAAAAGTTACGATATCCTAGTTCAAAAGTTATGACACCCTAGTTCAAAAAATACAACCATGCAGAAAATATAAGATAAAGTATTTCTAATCCCTTCTACCTGTGGTTAGGACTGGAAATGGGCCGGCCCAAAGCCCATTGGGCCTGCCCAAAGACTATATTTTAAAAAATTTTAGACCAAATCTGAGCATTCCTTCGGTCCACAAATTAAACAGACTCTATTTTATAACCCTAAGACTAGTCCAATATGCTTAAAATTTGGTCTGAAGTCTGAACCGATTTTAGACCGGCCCGAAGTTTATTGAGCTGGCCTAGTCCAGTTCTAGACAATGGGCTTTTGGGCTGGTCCATTTCTAGCCCTACCTGTGGTACATGTCATCATTGGATTGGCTATTGACTCCCAGATAATCAGAAATAGTCCAGGCTGCTTAAAAATCAATAAAATCACCTGAAACAGCATTACGACATCCTAATTCAAAAGTTACGGCACCCTAGTTCAAAAGTTACGACACCCTAGTTCAAAAAATACAACCATGCAGAAAATATAAGATAAAATATTTCTAATCCCTTCTACCCATGGTACATGTCATCATTGGATTGGCTATTGACTCCCAGATAATCAGAAATAGTCCTGGCTGCTTAAAAATCAATAAAATCACCTGAAACAGTATTATGATATCCTAGTTCAAAAGTTACGACATCCTAGTTCAAAAGTTACGACACCCTAGTTCAAAAAATACAACAATGCAGAAAATATAAGATAAAATGTTTCTAATCCCTTCTACCTTTGGTATATATCATCATTGGATTGGCTATTGACTTCCAGATAATCAGAAATAGTCCCGGCTGCTTAAAAATCAATAAAATCACCTGAAACAGCATTACGATATCCTAGTTCAAAAGTTACGACACCCTAGTTCAAAAGTTACGACACCCTAGTTCAAAAAATATAACAATGCAGAAAATATAAGATAAAATATTTCTAATCCTTTCTACCTATGGTACATATCATCATTGGATTGGTTATTGACTCTCAGATAATCAGAAATAGTCTCGGCTGCTTAAAAATCAATAAAATCACCTGAAACAGCATTATGACACCCTAGTTCAAAAAATACAACCATGCAGACAATATAAGATAAAATATTTCTAATCCCTTCTACCTGTGGTACATGTCATCATTGGATTGGCTATTGACTCCCAGATAATCAGAAATAGTCCTGGCTGCTTAAAAATCAATAAAATCACTTGAAACAGCATTACGACATCCTAGTTCAAAAGTTACGACACCCTAATTCAAAAGTTATGACACCCTAGTTCAAAAAATACAACCATGCAGAAAATATAAGATAAAATATTTCCAATCCCTTCTACCTGTGGTACATGTCATTATTGGATTGGATATTGACTCCCAGATAATCAGAAATAGTCTCGGCTGCTTAAAAATCAATAAAATCACCTGAAACAGCATTACGACACCCTAGTTCAAAACTTACGACACCTTAGTTCAAAACCTACGACATCCTAGTTCAAATGCTATGACACTCTAGTATAAATACTATGACACCATGTCAAGAAACATAACATTCTTTTATATCATCATCACAACAATGAAGAATTACAAAATATTGATTGAATGAATTACATAAAACTATATGTAATAAGATAATGATATTCAAAACAATACTGGTTGAATGAATCAAAAGAATTTTTCTTTGAGAATGATATTTAAAATATAATCCTCGAGTTAGTTACAAATTTGTATAACATAATACAGAAGTGAATGAATCGAAAAGAAATAATACATAACAAATAATTTGCTTTTATAGGCTAATATTTAACATCACTTTCAATCTTTTGATTCATACTCTCTCTCAAAATTCTTGCTGCTAACTGGCGGTGGTATATACTGATATCTTTTTCTGTGAAATCCTAAGTATCAGGCCTATCCATGCGAGCAATAAAATTCATGTATTTCAAGCAAAACAACCCGCAGTCTAGTGATCATGCAGCTTGGGAAGGGCATTCACTATTATCTATCATGGACCATTTGGATACCTCACTATTGTCACAGAATATGTGGAACATTGCACCTACTATCTTATGCCACTTCCTTGCATTTGCCTTGTGCTTGGAATTGTGCTTTATCGAATTCAGATGCATGAAAATCTTCTCTTGCATGTCCATTGTTACCAGGTGCCAGTGAGAATTTTCGGAGTTTATGATAGTGAAGAGAAATCGAAATTCCTTCTTATCTACATCACTCACTCCATCAAAAATCATATTGCCGGCTGTTCCAGCAAGTTCATGATATGGTGATGCTGAGGTTAGGCACATGCCAGAGGTCATTACTGGAGCAACTATACTCTTATGATATCTTTCTGCATTCTCAGCCCGGTTATTTATAATGAACTCCTGCCCGGCATCAATTATCTATCAATACAATTTAAACCGATTAAATATAAAGTAAATATAATAATTATTAGAAAATATATCAGTACATACATAAAGATTAACAACAAAATGATGTAATACTCCATTACTTACATCATCAACAATCGTGTCATTGTTTATGAGATCAAAAAGATTTTTCCTAGTGATAGTGCCTCCGAATTTGTTGTTGTACATGACATCTCTGAAATTAATAAATATGAATGATATTATATATTCTCGACTATAAATTAGCATACATATTAGAAAAAATAGGTGTAACTTACGAGTTCATCTTTTCTTTCAAAAATGTATTGATCAAATTTTCATCATCTTTAATTTGAAAATTCAAATTTGATTCCTCAGACTGAGATGTGCCCACCATCTTCAACTTTTTTTTCGATGGGCCTGTTTCGAAAGCAGAATCAGCTACGATTTGGGAGGCCTTCTGCAGCCTAGGTTCTTTTTTTACCCTCTTGATAAGTGAAGGAATCTGGATTTCTTCTTTTTCCCCCTCAACTTCCTCACTTACAAGGGTATCCTTAAATTTTTCATCAAAAATTTCTTCCACCTCAACCTCAGTATCCTCTCCCTCCACCTCTTTATGGCCTTCTTTATTGGCATTGGTACCTTTATTTACTAATGAACTAAGAAGAGTTTCAACTATGGATAGCCTCTTCTTTATATCTTCAACTTCAACTTTCACCTGTGCACAGCTTGCACAAGTTTTTTCTTTTTTGGAGGATGCTGCTGTTACTGTTTCTTTAGGAAGAAGCCATTGTTCCGTTATTGTTGGCTCAATAGCTCCCTCCACCTACAAGCCAAGAACAATAACAAAATAACCATACATTAATCATAATAATATATTATTCATTAATATTATAATGAAAAATTATTTTTATTTATCAACTCATGAGGCTTCAAGTTTGTAAGGTTAACAATCTTTGTCTTCACCTGGCTGTCATACCATTTTAACAGCCTAGACAATTTTTTTGGATATGTTGGGGCTCTCAAGGTACTATGCTCAAGGAACCAAACATGTACATAATAATCATGTATGTTAAATATATGAAAGATTTAAAATAAAGTAATTATACTTTTACTGCATATTAATGATACTTACCAACAGAGCAGCTGTACACCTATACAGGGTTGGCTGCCTCCTAACCTTATCACTTCTCTTGGTTAGGACTGGCTGGTCGGATCTCAAGCAAAAAGCAGCATCATGGAGAGACATAAGAGTCAACTCCTTTATTGTGGAAGCTCAATCTATTTTACCTAGCTAGGATAAATCATCCATGTAAGGGATGATAAATCTTGGGCAACTTTGATTTGACTTTGGACACAAGAATGTTGCGAACATAAATGCAATCCATAATCTCATTGTGTCCTCGACATCCTCTTGTAAATTGGATGAATGAAGTCGGGCAATTAACTTCTCCAGCTCCTTATTTTGCAGATTTAATTGTCTTCCAAATCTTCTGAATAACCGGCCCTTCTTAACTTGATCTTCCATTTTGATTTTCTTTCCGTGGCATGGCAGATCCAAAATCAGGGCCAGGTCTTCCACGCTGAATATAAGTTCATTGCCACAAAAAATAAAAATGTTTCCTCCCTTATGGCATCTAATAATTTCAGCTAGTAGACGCCCATCGACAACAAACGGTTGCATGTCTACGAACGCATTGAAAGGAGTCTTTCGGATTATTTCTAAATGATAACTTGAGAAACTCATCTTCAAAACCTGTTCAGCATACACTGCTGACTTGCAATGGTTTTTAAAAAATTATGAAGCCTTTAATCTGGGCAGCTGAAGCATTGCAAGATCACCTGAAACATAAGTAAAATATAAATGTAAGTTAAGCAATAAATTCAAGCAATAAATTCTAAATAAAAATTTTTATGACACCCTGGGAGTCATAAAACAAGCCAAGGTTGCCATGTATTAGAGGTAGAGGGGTTAAAAACTTATTTTTCATAATTTCTACATGGGTGTCGTAGGTTTTGAACTAGGATGTCGTAATACTGTTTTGGCCATTTTGATTAATGTTACAGCATCTGTGATAATTTTATGACACCCTGGGAGTCATAAAACAAGCCATGGTTACCATGTATTAGAGGTAGAGGGGTTAAAAACTTATTTTTCATAATTTCTGCATGGGTGTCGTAGGTTTTGAACTAGGATGTCGTAATACTGTTTTGGCCATTTTGATTAATGTTACAGCATCCGTGGCAATTTTATGACACCCTGGGAGTCATAAAACAAGCCACGGTTGCCATGTATTAGAGATAGAGGGGTTAAAAAGTTATTTTCATAATTTCTGCATTGGTGTCGTAGGTTTTGAACCAGGGTGTCGTAATATCTGAACTACGGTGTCATGATTTTATACTATGAAGACTTAATATTTTTTTAAAAATTATTGTAACATCCCTCTATAGAGATAAATTTCAAAGATAGACATTAAAATAATAAAATAGAAATTACGACATCCTAGTTCAAAACCTACGACACCCTAGTTCAAAACCTACGACACCATTGTTCAAAACCTACGACACCATTGTTCAAAACCTACGACATCCTTGTTCAAAACCTGGGGCACCCTAGTTTAAAAACTCCGATACCCTTGCAGAAATTGTAAAAAAAAAGTGCAGATGCTAAATGTCAAATCTAAGCAGGAATCAAAAATTTTCCTAACATGTTTCTGCTTTTGTAGCATTCTTAGGAACGGATCTTAAGGGGGTCTCATCACCTCCTGAATAAACAACGATCACAGTACTTCTTTCCTCTATTTGCGTTTTCTTCTTACGTTTTTTTCGTGTTCGTCGTCTGCATTTAAAGATGAAATCACTTGTCTCCATTTTTTCAAGATTTCGAAGGCGTATCAAATGTTGAAGGAAGATCACCAACACTTTTTCGACCATCAAAGAGGAGCAAAAAACATAAAATGTAGGTATCTGGGATGTCCAAAAATAATGGACGAACTCTGGGGTGGGGCTTCGTAGTGGCAAATGTATTTTTTTTTCCTGTTTGCAGAATAAGAACTATTTTTCCTATACCGAAAACGATGATGACAGAATGGTCATTTTGCACGGTTGAAAAGACTGCAGGGCGGCGTCTGCAGCTTACGTATACCCCTCCCGTCATGCCATATCCCGTCCCATCCGTCATGCCATGCAATGCCAGCGTGGACCAATAGTCGCGTGCGGTGCGGGCCACGCTGGATTTGCTGCACCGCACGTGGTGCACAAAGAATTACTCTTTACATTCGGTTTCAGCCCGAGTCTATTTAAATTAACATTTTCTTCGTCCCAGTCCATGATGGGCTTCAATTTCAGGTGGGCTTTTTGCCAGGTACTTGATTGGAATGGTGAGTGGGTACTGTAGGTTGAGATTATTGGTGCCCACACTTATTTTTTTTAATAAATATTTAAAAAAATATTATCAATTTTTTTATTGGCCAACTTATTCATATTCTTGTACTTTTCAGTATGGATAAGTTATTTTACCTGGATAGCATTTATCCATGAAATAGAGAAAATCTTATCCACCTCGAGGTTGGCAAAATCATTTTTCCGTCAACCAGTAAAGGAAATATTCAATTTTATTGATAAAATATATTTCTCATGATTTTCAATACCTTCTTGTAAAGCAACTCAGTTGTTCATCATTTTCAAATCATAATTTCCATCATGAAGGATAATTTTTAGTAACTTATTCATAAAAGTAATAATATAAAAGAACACGAATAATAAATTTTGGAACTAGCTTTTTTTAAAAAAGAAAAGAATAAATTATTTTTTTGTTTAAATATTATCTGAAAAATATTTATCTAGAAAAATATAAATTTCTAACTAAATTTTTTATTCATAAGTAAATGGATTTTTATTGAAAAAATGGATGGATATATATGATTTCATCCTATCAAAAACTATTTTTGCTTTTCATTTCAAATTAATGACCAAGAAGGGCATGTTTGTTGAAAAACGGGATTTTGGGTTAACTTTCAGCTCAAGTCCAACGGATGACAGATCTGCCCATTGTCACTCAAAACAACCCGGCTCAAAATTTTTAAGTTCAAACAAAATTTGGGTTGCCACCAATCAGGCACGATGATGTTGATGGTAGAAAGATTTAAACTGAGGTGAGTTGAGCTTAATTGTAGCAATATAGATCAAGTTTGGAGTAGTTCATCACCTTATAAAACCGGTCAAAATGAACATTCTCGCTCTATATTTAAAGTATATATTCTGATAAAAATTCTAAAATCCCAGAAATTTTATCATACATCACAACGTGCATCACATGATGATTCACCATGCCAACGCTCGTTCCTACGAGCTCAATTTATCAAAAGCTTATCTAAATGATTGGCTCATACAATCGAGCGCCTATGATTGGCATGGTGGACTGCCTCGCGATGCATGTGGTGGCATGCAAGATATAATTTCTGGGCACAGCATCAAATATATTTTTAAATGGATTTAGGTTACAATTAAAGTGGTAGTCCGGTTCGTAGAAATGTTATCTCACTGTCAATTGGTCACGAGTTCGAAATATGATCCTTTAAATGACTCGATTAAATTCAAAATTTTTTCTGATTCAACATATGATACTTAGCGTGAATGGAAAGCTCATGAAATCATGCACCCGAAGGATGCTGTGGCTGCACCCGCCAAGATAGAAAAGACCAATTAAACTTCCTTGCACAGCAGGGCAACCCTTAATAACTCCCTTATATCCTGTCATCCGACGATACCTTTTCTCTTGGTCTCTCGTCCCTGAAACTTTTAATTCCAAACTGATCTCTTCTTGTTAGAATTTGGACTTAGAAACGATGCAAAAGGCCTCTTATCCCATGCCAGGCGGCTGTGGAGGGCCGGTGGCGGTGAACATTGGTTACCGATCTAGTATTTTTATTGGTTACCTTAATGTATTAATCTTCAGGTCACGATAGGTCTCAAAGGTTTGGTTTGTTTTGAGAAACTCAAGTCCATCGTAGATGTGACCAATTTCAAAAGACCGTGGACCTACTGTTATTTTTGTTTGTCAACCATTCGATCAAAGCAACGTTGGTCCACTACATTTTCCAAAATCAAGATGTTCTTGTTCCCATAAAATGAGAAGACGCTGATAGAACTAATATTGAAGTGCGTGATTTCTACCACTTAAGATGGCACCCTACTGCACAGGCCACGAGTGACCGATGGATGATCCAACACTGGTTCATACAAAGGATGGTAAAATCTTTTGCACGAAAGATCCAATCCGATCCTTAGACTTACGAGCACGGATTCTTTATAGTGTATCGCATGCACAATCCATCATGCGATTGATGGTCTCGGACGGATGCAAGCCATATCATGCATGCTGCATTCACTATACGTTGTGCAATGGATGGTGCGGGCGAGGCACTGCACCGTGCGGTGTATCGCAGGTACCGCGAAGGATCCCTGCTCTAAAATTATTACATATATGATCGGCAATGATCACACTATCATGTTCCTTGCTCCGTATTTCCCCCAATACGACGTATGGTTGATGCTGCGCTTGTTGCACCGGCAACCCATAAATTTTCTAGTAATCCATCAAGTTAGATGGTAATTGACGTACAGAAACGAGACGATCTAATCGGTGTGATGTATGGCTATATTGATGGTCCTCAATATAATTTACAAAAATATAGTACAATGTTATTGGCGTTATTCAAAATGATTAGGTTAAATTAATCCGTTAACATTAACTAAAATATTAATTAAAAAAAAAATAAAAGAACCTAGGAGACGTTGAGCCGTAACGAAATTCCGATCACCTCTCCTTCCTCCCTCCTTCCTCCCAACCCTTTTCCACGCGGTAGCATGGTTTCAAAAAGAAGATAAAAGATTTAGTGCCGATATCAAAGGCGGATGCATTAAATTCTAATGGATTTTGTATGACTTTTGTCATGTGTAACGAAGTATCCAGGAAGTTTCCCGCAACAAACTCGAAATTCAGAATTGCTGCGGTCACCATCGTTTACAACTCGCATAGTTCACGAAAGAAATTTTTTTTTTAACTAAAATTTGTGACATATTTAATTGGTTGAAATTAACTTATTCTAAAATAATTTATATTTAATTAAATATTTATTTTTTTTTAAAAAAATTATATAAAATTTTTATTATATTTTTAATATATATAATATCATATTTTTTTACTTCTAAATTTGTATAAATAATGTTACTAGATTTATATTAATATTGATATAATATTAATATATTATAATATAATAATAGATTATAATAATTTATTCTATTAATCTAATACTAATATATATTAATATTTTAATATAATAAATTTATTATAGATATAATTATATTATTTATATTAATATAAATATTAGGATAATGTTATTATTTAGTATTTTATCTTAACCATCTATTGATATTTTTATAATTTTAGTCATAAATTTTAAATGGATATATTTTTTTAAAAAAATCAATTTCTTTACACGGAAAGTCTCAAAACTCACGTTCTTTATAAAGTTTTATTTTTTATAAAATATAAAAATTATTATTTTTTTGAAAAAAATTTAAAATTTTTTCTTCGTTTAAAACTCTAACTAAATAAGGAAACTTGCCTTTTCTTACCTTCACCTTTCGTGAACCAAAAAGTCCTTAAATTAATTAGCATGCTAAGCTTATGACTCATAAATATGTTATTAGTATTTCTATATTTTATACTAAGCTCATGAATCATAAATATATTATAAGCATTGTTTACTTTTAAGATAAGCAAAGGTTAATCTATTAGAGTATAAAAATTGAAAAATCGTTCTTTGGTTCAACTCTTGTTCAAGGAAAAGAGTAAATACCATCCAAGTGCTCGGTGGTATATATTAGCGTATGGTCAAGTGAGGCTAGTGCAAGGGCATCTGGAAACAAATTTGCTCTGGCATTAAACACCAAAAGCTTAAAAAACCTTGGCTGGTATCTATCAGTTTCATAGTCTTCTTGCATGGAATATATGCTCCCTTTATCTTTTTGACTAAAAACGGCATGATACTACCTCTTTTTTATTGTTAATAATAATAACAAAAAAAAAAAAAAAAAAAAAGGCGGCGGGGGCTTTTTTTTATGTTAATAAAAAAAATAAATAAGGTACGATTACAGGAGAAACAAAATAGAGAAACTACGTTAGATACAAAATGTACAAAAAAAATAAAAATTATCTACAATTCGTCATAGCTATGGCCAAAATTTCTTGTCTCATCCGAGATCTCTTATGATTGTCTTCATTTATATATGCTCCCTTTCTCAACCAGCTCGGTACAACACTATTAATAAATTACTAATAGGTGAAGTCCTCTCAAAGAAAGGTTTCGCGGGTCCGAAGTTGTTATACTTCGTGCTACCTCGAGGGAGGAACCATTTATTTATTTTATGAATTGCAGCTACTCTTAAAAAGTGTGGTACTCTATTACCCGCTCGGGCATCTCACAGTGTACCCCTGAAACTCGATCTAGTTGATCTACGGATGACTTGGAGGGAGGCATGCAGGATAACGAAACACCATAAACCTTCAATTGCAATTGCTTGCTGGATTCTTCCGCACTAGAGCTCGATCGGTTAGAGAAGTTGTAAGAACGATTCTATTATTGGCAGGAGATTGGACCAAATAATCCAAATCAAAATACTTGCAAGCAGAACTCCAAGATGTTATTGCTGAGTAGAGAATAATAGCTCTTGAAAAGGATAAGATTTAAGCGATTTATAGAAGTAATCATTCCTGCGACACAATCGGACCGAAAAATCGAGAATTTTTTTCCTTTCGGATACGGTAGTCAGATCTCTCTCAGGAAAGCCCCGAAGACAAGCTCAATACTTTTGCATAATTACAATGGCTCAGCCCTTGCATGTATTACCTCTGGGGATGTTTCGGACTGTCTGGATGACTATGGCCAGAGGTTGGTGCCGGTGTTGACAATGGGGGAGGGTGGCGCTTTTGGTTCCTTGGGTGGAAAGGATGGTGGTGCTCGAAGAAGTTCGGGTGGGAACTCTGGTCCAGTGGAGAGGGGGCCTTGGACGAGAAGGCATTGGGGCGCGGACCTGATTTTGCAGTGAAGTCGGGGACGAGAAAGGTGCTTCCGGTAGGTGGCTATGATCGTGAGGGGAGGAAGGGTAGGCCGGGGCTCCTCTATTATCCAGCATGGAGGGTGTGTAGAAATTTTATTGTGCTCTCAAATTTTGGAGAGACTTGGAGGCCATGACAAAGATGTTCGAGGAATAGCATGGAGGGTGTGTAGGAATTTTATTGTGCTCTCAAGTTTTGGAGAGATTTAAAGGCCATGACAAAGATGTTCTAGGATTCCTGGGCTTGGAAGCATGTCCCAAGCAGATCCTGGAGGTGTTCCAGTAATATTATGGGTCTGAAATTGAGATAACATGTGAGTCAGTTGGGTCAGAGGGCTTGACCTAGGTTTGAGTGTTTTCTCATGTATGTAACTTAGAAGGGAGTTTTTGAGAGATTGTAACATAATCCGATTTGTGAGTTATGGGGTTTTAGGTCTAAAGATGTAGTTGGTTTCCTTTTGATAAAAGAGGGGTGTACGTGATCTCTCTTTCACACCGTGAAGAATCAGCGTGAGAGTTACATCACGCGGAAGAATGTTTTGGGACGTGGATGTTCTACGGACTTGGAGAAGGAAATCGAGCGTGAGGGAGTCCGCAGGTTTGTGAGTTTCTTCCTGAGTTTCAGAAAGGAGGCTGGTGTCTTGTGTCCTGTATCAATATCTTCTCCAAGGATAATAATACAATCTATTTTCTCCTAATCTCTTATATATATTTTCTACTGCTTCTTTGTGAATCAAGAAGGCTGCCATCATCTCTCTCACGGTGCTTCTGCAGTTAGGTGCTAATTCGAGATTCACAACAAGTGATATCAGTACCTAGGATTCTCTACAAGTGGTATCGGAGCAGGTTCGAGCATGGAGAGAGGAGGTTTCTATCCCAGGATCCTTTCAGGTTTTTCCAGGATTTTGGAAAAGGGTTCAGATCTAGGATTTCTTCAAGGTGTTGAGAGGAAGGATAAGATCTGGGGCTGTTATCTACACCCTCTTTACATCAGGTATCTTCTTCAAGGCTTTTGTCAATTTTTCACTATTTGTGATTGTTTTGGATCATGGAAGGCAGCGGGGTGAAGATTGGTGTGGAGAAGTTTGATGGGAAATGGAGTTTTACCATGTGGAATGTTAGGGTGGAAGACTTGCTGGTTCAGATGGGATTAGATCTAGCTTTGGAAGATAGGCCAGGGGGTATGAATGACAAGGAGTGGATGTCCTTGGAGAAAAGGGCATGTGCCACGATTAGGACTTGTCTGGCGAATGAAATTTTGTATGGCATGTTGGAGGAGAAGACACCCAAGGGATTGTGGTCGAGGTTGCATACCATATACATAGGGAAGAATATGTGTAACAAGTTGATGCTGAATAAGCAACTGTATAGCCTTCGGATGCAAGTGGGTGAGGATGTTGCAGGATATATTCAGCAGTTCGACTAGATGAGCATGGATTTGCTTAACATTGGGGTGGATTTAGAAGAGGAAGATAAAAGTCTGCTGCTTTTATGTTCACTACCAAGGAGCTTCGATCCGTTGGTGACTACACTACTGTATGGAAAGGAGATGCTGGTGTATGAAGAGATCATATCAGTGCTAAAGTCCAATGAGCAGCGGGAATGGATGACGAAGAGGGAGGTCTTCTAGGAGGGTTTGGCTGCGTCAGAGAGGCCAAGGAAATGGAAAAAGAAAGGTGAACAGGTGGGACGAGTACAGTCCAGGAAAGGCAGCATGGCGGGCAAGTACTACATGTGTGGTGTAGCAGGGCACTTTAAGTGGGAGTGTTCGCTTAGGAATAAGTGCAAGGATGGAGAAAATGAAAGCCCATATTTCTCAGGTTCAGTCATTGGGTCAAAGGAAGAGTCGGATGAGCTCTTGGTTTCGGAGGAGCCTGCGGGAGGCAGTGTATCCGAAGCGGTCTTGGAGGGGTCCGCGAGATATGGAGGGTCCGAGGAGGCAGCGACGGGGTTCGAGGTGCAAGGGCAGGCTCAGCAGGGCAACGTTGAGTTGCTAGCCTCGGGGTTTCATTCTGTGGCATCAGGGGGACTTCAGTTTTAGATGGAGCACCGGGGAGAGGTGGCTTCACAGGTGGAGCAGGTTTTGACACGAGGTCAGAGCGGAGGAGTGCATAGGGAGGAGTCGCATCCCAGCACCAGCGCCAGGGGTGCTCCGAGGTAGGTGAAGCAGTGTGCACAGGTAGTCAGGCGTGGCTTTGAGGAGATGGTGTCAGGTAGAGCTCCAGTTGCAGTGAGTGCCAGCTCAGGTTCACTAGGTTCTCTCCAGGGAAGTCCAAAAAAAAGACTGATGTAGCTGCCAGGCAGAAGGAAGGCTATAATGGTGGTGCCAGGGTACAAGCAAGGATCTTCAGCTATGGAGACGGTCATCCAAAAGGCCTCCAAGGGCATGCAGCAGCAAAGGATATTGGCAAAGGCAAGGAGATCCGCACAAGAGGCTGTCAGGACATCCAGTTACAGCGAGGATGTGCAAGAGGACATTGCAGGGTTTGCCAAGGCTTGGGGGCACCAAGGTGGAGATTGTAGGGATTTTGTGGTGCTCACAAGCCTTGAAGAGACTTGGAAGGCCATGGCAGGGATGTTCGAGGATCCCTGGAGCTTGGGGGCGTCCCAAGCAAGTCCTGGAGGTGTTCTAGGGATGCTCTGAGTCTGAGGTTGAAAAAACATGTGAGTCAGTTGGATTAGGGGGCTTGACCCAGGTTTAAGTGTTTTCTCATGTATGTGACTTAGGGATAGTTTTTGAGAGATTGTAACATAACCCGGTTTGTGGGTTATGGGGTTTTAGGTCCAGAAATGTAGTTAGTTCCCTTTTGAGATAAGAGGGATGTGCGTGATCTCTCTTTCTCACCATGAGGAATCAGTGTGAGGGTTACATCACGCGGAAGAAGGGCTTGGGATGTGGGTGTTCCACGTGCTTGGAGAAGGAAACCGAGCATGAGGGAGTCCGTAGGTTTGGGAGTTTCTTCCTGGGTTTTAGAGAGGAGGCTGGTGTCTTGTGTTATGTATCAAGATCTTTTTCAAGGATAATAATACAATCTATTTTTTCCTAATCTCTTATGTATATTTTATCCTATTTCTTTGTGAATCAAGAAGGCTGCCATCATCTCGTCAGGGTCTCTCCCGTGTTGCTTCCGTGGCATATACTCTGAACCAGGAATTTCTAACAGGGTGGTGGGACATTGGCTTGGCTTCCTGCTGGTGTTGGCCAAGGTGGAGTGGAGGAGGACATCCAAGCTTCTTCACTGGCCATGTCGGTCAGTGATGGGCCCTCAAGGAGAAAAGTTGGGGAACCCAGGGTTGGCCTCAATAGTGGCTGATTGAGAAGTGCAGGCAAGGATGGGCAGGAGTTGAAGCTAAGCCACAAGGAGGTTACAGGTCTATTTAAATCAGCCCTCCAAACGGCTGGCAATGTGAAGGAAGTGGGGAATATGAAGAACGAGTTCAGTGGGGCTACTAGAGTATCCAGTGACAACCTCTAACATTGTTGATTGAAATGAAGCTACTTTTTTGAAATATAAGAGGGACGGGTAAGCCCTTCTTTTTTTTGATGTTTCGGAGAATTGTGCAATAAAATCAAGCAGAACTGTGCATTTTGATGGAGACCAGACATGCAGGCTTGAGCATGGATTGCATTGGCCACCGATTCCCACCGAGTTAGGATTTTTAAGCAATAGATTCCCAAGGGATGTCTGGAGGAATTATTATTGTATGGAAACTTGATGTAGCAACTATGGATGTTTTCCATCGATGTCCATAGTAAGTTATTATTGTTATTACTAAATCAAATGGTTTTACTTGGCTTTTGTTTGCTATGTATGCCAGTACTAATTACAGGAATAGAAGAACTTTATGGTAGGAGGTGATTACTTTGATTGATCAAGGTTTCCCTTCGGTTATAGTTAGTGATTTCAATTGCATTAATAGGCTTGAGAAGAAGAGAGGAGGGCATCCTTTCATGGAGGACATTAGGTCAAGGGAGTTTGGTGAGTTTCTATACTCTAATGGCCTGGTGGATCTTAGTTTTGTTGGCCCAAAGTTTACTTGATATAACAATAGGAGTGGAGCTACTAAAGTATGGAAAAGAATTGATCATGTATTTGCAATGCCCGGCTGGATCCATCTCCATCCTGCTCATTTGGTCTGTCATCTATTAAGGATTGCATCTAACTATCGATCGTTATTGTTGACTATTGATTCCTATACTTCTTATCGGAGTCCATTTTATTTTGAGAAGTTCTGGTTGTCCTACCCACGGTCATGGGACATTATGTGAGAGGTGTGACGGCTGCCTATAAGAGGACATGCCAGATATTGGATGACTCGTCGACTTGAGTTGACTAGGAGACTGTTCTTCACTGGAATAGGGTGGAGGTAGGCCACATTTTTCGATGACTTGGGATGGCAAGGGGTCCATCTCGGAGCTTCAAGAGTAGGAGAAAGAGGGTGGTTTATCTGAGTAAGATTTGTCTAAGCTCCGTCATCAGATTTCTGAGTATCACTCTCTTCTAAGTTAGTAGGAGACCTTTTGGAGACAAAAGTCCAGACCCTAGTAGATTCTGGAGGGGGCTAGAAATGCAAGGTTCTTTCACCATGCTACTATTATATGCGGGCACAAGAATCAAATCCGAGCCTTGCAAAATTCAAAGGGTCAGTGGATTTCTGAGGTTCGGATTAGACAGGAAATTATGTACTTTTTCAGGTCAAGATAGACGATGGCTCTATGGGAGACCAATTTGTTTATGCCTCCACCTCCTAGTAACATAGTCACCGAGCAGGAAAACCAGGAGCTCCTTCAGCCTATGTCCATGGATAAAATCCAGAAAGTTGTGTGGTAGAATAAAGCTCCAGGATCGGATGGTTTCCCCATATTCTTTAGGTGATACTGGCCTATTATCCAACTTGAGGTCATGGTAACTATACAGGATTTCTTTGCTTATGGATAGATGCTAGACTCCTGAAAGCGGACATTCATCACCTTGATACTTAAGCGATAGGATGCTCCTGAGTCGGGACACTGTAGACCTATCGGCCTTTGTCCTACCTTGTAAAAAATTTGTAAAAAATTGATGGTTATCTGGCTAAAGTCTTTCCTCCCTTAGCTTATCTGTCCTAAGCAGGAGGCATTTGTTAATGGGCATAGTATTTCTAACAATACCCTCATTGCTCATGAATTTAGGCATGATCTTTCTCGAGCTTCAATTCGTTGTAGTTCTATGGCTATTAAACTGGATATGGAGTGTACCTATGATCATATAAGCTAGAGCTTTTTGAAGAAGGCCTTGGTAAAGTTCGGCTTTCACCCTTAGTGGGACAATTGGATTATGGCATGTATTTGCACTCCTTTTGCTATCATCATTAATGGGACTCCATCAGACTTCTTTTGCTCTATAGTCAGCCTATAACAAGGTTGTCCTCTGTTACCTTATCTATTCATCATTTATGCTGATGCCTTGTCACGAGCTTTACATGCTGTATCCCAGGGGCCGATCTTAGATTCTTATACTCCATCACCCGAAGCATAGCCTCTCTTGTATTTGTTGTTTGTAGATGATTACTTGTTGGTGAGGAGAGCCACTATGCAGACTGCTAAGGGCTTCAAGATAATCTTGGTGGACCATTGCTTAGATTCAAGCCAGAAGGTGAACCTCCTTAAATCCACTTTGCATTTTAGTCTGTGAACATTAGGACACCTCTGATATTTGATCAGAGATAGATTTGGGATCTCAGAGTATATTGGGATTTTACAGTATATGGGAGTTCCTATCACCGGTGGCAGACTTAGTGGTGGGGACACCGGAGGCACCAGAATATGATAGAGGCTTTTCAATCCTCTGTGAATTGATCAATAATTTATGAGTCCATCTGTAATAAGGGCTTAGCTCATTTGAGTCTATTTTAGTTGTTATTTGAGTATTTTGAGTTGTTATTTCAGTTCTGTACTTGTCAGCTCATGTTGAGCTAGTTCAGTCCAATGCTAGTCAGCTCATGTTGAGCTAATTTTATTTTTTTGAGTCCTGTCCAAGCATACTGAAGACTCAAGACTATATCATACAAGTGAAGACCAAGTCCAACTAGATTGAAGACATGGAAGTATAGCCCAAGTCCAACCTAGCTTGAAGATTTGAAGACCCCAGGAGGAAAATTCAGAAAACCCTGATTTCTTGCAGATGCCCTCCAGATACCCAGATTCCCTTCCAGATGCCAAAGTATATTCATAGATAAGGGCATCCATGATTCCAAAGGTCCATCTGCATCCTAGCCCAAAGAAATCAAGCCCAGGTGCCAAGCCCAAGTCCCTAAGAAGCAAGATACCAGAGAATATTCCTGCTACCTGGCTACCAGGCCACCCCAGCTTCCAGAGGCCCAAACCCATGCACCCGAGCCCCTTTGGGCCGGCCTTTTGCTGCTCCTAGAAGTCCAACACGCCCCCCTAGGCATCCTTGGAGTCTTGACCAAGTCAAGAAAATTTTTAGGGATTTTTCTACCTAATATTTCCTTATTTTCTAGCTAGGGTTTGAGAGGGAAAATGATTCTTATATAAAGACTTATGTACCCTTACTTGGAGCCCAAGGTTAAGGGTCTATTTAAGGGACCCTAGCCTCTTGTATGAGGAGAATTTTTGATGAATGAAAACCTTGAGTTCTTCTATTGAGTTGTGTGATACCCTGCTGTATGCATAAAGGGGTTTGCGAGAGTTCTTCTTCCCAGTGCAGCAATCATCTTCCTGCTACCAACAAACATCTCAGATCCCTGGACGCCCACTCCAAAAGAAGCCTTTCCTTGCTATTTTTCCTTTGTTTTCTTGTTCCTTTGTGAGTTTTCTAACCCCTGACAGGTCGTTTGCAGGTCCCTGAGTTCCTACGAATCCAACGACTCCAGCCAAGCCTCAATCGGATCACCGAGCAGAAAGCTGGGTATCCGCGGGTCTTTGGCTCGGTTTTCCAGGCCGCATCCGTCGAGGAACGAGAGAACCCTTCGCTGCGATCTTCATAGACGTTGTCAGGTATACCCCTCTACCTTCAATAGTTTTATTGCAGGAGAACTTGTCCTAACCGAGGCTTCTCAGCCCCGGCAGTCCTTCTTTGCTACTTTTCTAGGTCCTAATCTGCATGCTGATCTTCAAAAATTCATACAAAATTCCCTACAAATAATTTTGATCTGAAATTTGGGAATTAATCACCTAACTCAACATGTAAAACATACAAAAAAAATTGCATGCATATTAGTCCCCCATCACTTAGAAGGGTAAACTGCGATCATCTGGAGAGGGTGATTTAGGACCACTTGGAGGGATGGCAGGCCTATGCTCTATCTATGATGGGAAGGATTACTTTGATAAGGTATTTCTTGAGCTTTATGCCATCTATCTTCTTTCAAATGCCATCTTGCCCAAAACTTTGGCGATCAGACTTGAGCAACATTTCTGAAGATTTTTGTGGGGCTCGTGGGTTGGAGGAGGCGGCCTTCACCTCTTGGCATGGAATGTGGTTGCCAACTCCTAAGGGATGAGAGCCTCGGCATTCAGTCCATGATTACTATGAGGGATGCAATAATTGCTTGACATGTGGCCAAATTACTGCTGGATTTAGATAGCCTATGGAGCTTGATGATGAAGGCCAGGTATGGATTGTGGTCTACTGCTGATGGATTCGTGCTGGTCAAGGCAGCTCAACTATATGGCATGAGATTTGTGCTCAAGCCTTGTAGGTGATCTCTTAAACCAGATGATTCTAGGGGATGGATGGTCAACCAATCTTTTGCTCAATCCATAGGTGGCTGACCTACCCCTGAGTCGATGGTCAACATTCATTAGTGCTGAGATTTCAGATTATTGACCTTAGTATTAATTTTGATGATTACGAAACATTGATGCATGATTATATTACTAACTATCCTTGTAAAGATTGTTTTTATAAAGTATCATAGGTTTAGAAGATGTTTGAAATGGTTTGGAAGAAGTTTGGAAGAAGTTTGGAAGAAGTTTAGAAACATTTGAAGAAGTTCAGCTCGAGCCGACTCATGGATCAAGAGCCGACTCTTTTAGAATGGCAGAACTGTAATTATTTAATCAAAATGACTCCAGAATGGCAAAACTGTAATTATTCAAGCCAATTCAAGCCGATTCAAGCTTGAAGAGCCGACTCATCCAGAACTTTTATTTGGATTGTTTGAGACTTCGAGCCGACTCTTGGATCTCGAGTCGACTCGAGTGACGGGTTTTGGCACTCCAACGGCTAGTTGCAGAAATTATTTTTCTTTATTCCAACAGTTCCAAACGGTCATATTTCGATTTCCAAGACATTTCAACAGTCAAAACAACATGGGAATACTTCCAAAACTTATATATGATGGATCAAAGTGAAGATAAATAAGAGATATTGAAGAGGGGAAGAGAAATTGAAGAAAAATGATTTTTCAAGTTTATATTTCAGATTTTGGAGAGAGCTTCGATGTTCAAATTCAAGAGAGGGTTCTTTATTTCCTATCACAACTCTTGAAGCTTTATTTGAAGAATGAGGAGAGCTTAGAAGAGCTACATTCAACGAGCTAAAGCGGCAACCATCTACTCTTTGGGAGTTTGTATTTTATGTTGCATTGTTTACTTGTTTTACTTTAGTTTGGGTTTTTGGTTAGCCCGTTGCAAAACCAAGTTGGGTTCTTGGTGATCCCAGTATAAAACCAAGAGTGGGTTTTTGGTGAACTCATGTAAAACCAAGTTTGGGTTTCTTGGTGATCCCGGTATAAAACCAATAGTGGGTTTCTTTGGTAAGCCCGATGTAAAAACCAAAGGGAGTTAGGTTTGGATTATATCCCTGTAAAACAATCCGACTGTATTATAGGAAAAATATAATGGAAATCCCAAGTGGTATTTTGGATAGTGGACGTAGGAGCCAGTTGCTCCGAACCACTCTAAATCTCTTGGTATTTGTGCTTGTGCTTTTATTGCTTTATTGTTTTTACTTATTTACTTCCGCATTGCATATTTTACCACAATACCAAAAGGATTTTAAAATGCACATACTTGCTAAAGTTTTTATTATCCCAATTCACCCCCCTCTTGGAAAGCCACCTGGATAACAATTGGTATCAGAGCAGAGTCTTTGAAAATTACTTAGAGTAAAGATTAATAGCTATCCAAATGAGCACACATCTTGCCGAAGGGCAATGTTCTACACGACCACCACCTTTTATCAACACAAATTATAGTTATTGGAAAGCACGCATGAAAATTTATATTCAAGCTATAGATTTTAAATTGTAAAAAAATATCTTAAGAAAACCTCCCACTCCCATAATAAATGTTGATGGCATAAATATTCCAAAACCGGAGTTGGATTGGAATGTTTATGAAATGCAAATGGAAGAGTTGAATGCAAGAGCAATGAACCTCTTGTATTGTGCTTTAGATGCAAATGAGTTTAACCAGATTTCTACTTGCACCTCCGCAAAAGAAATTTGGGATAAACTTGAAATCACTCATGAAGGCACAACACAAGTTAGAAACTCCAAGATCAATATGCTCATGCATGATTATGAAATGTTTAAAATGGAACCTCATGAGTCTATTTCTGAAATGTTTTCGAGGTTTACTAACATTACTAATAGTTTTAAAAGTTTTGGTAGAATGTGTTCTAATGCAAATATGGTTCAAAAGATTCTTCGATCTTTGCCAAGAATTTGGGATCCTAAAATAACTGCAATTCAAGAGGCAAAGAATCTAAACAATCTACCATTAGAAGAGCTTCTCGGATCACTCATCACTCATGAACTCATAATAAAGCGCCGGAGTGAAGAAGAGGAAAAGAAAAAGGAAATAATTGTACTCAAGGCCACTACTAAAGAAAATGAAGAAGAGTTTGCAAGTTCATCGTTCGAAGAGGAGCAAGATGAAGATGAATTAGCCCTGGTTATGAAAAAGTTTAAAAAAATTATGGGTAAGGGCATATTCAGAAGAAAGAAGAAGTATATGGCTAAGGAGGAGCCATACAAAAAGAAAGAAAAGAAAAAGAAGGCATTGGCAGCCACTTGGAGCGACAGCAAAGATTCAAGCTCAAGTGATAATATAAAGCAATCAAAAACTACCAACACATATTTTACGGTTCTACAAAATGAGGTAAATTCTGTACCTAACTCAGAATTTACATTTGATGAACTTAATGATAATTTTTATGATTTATTTTTCGAATATAAAAAGTTAGGAACTAAGCATCAAATCTTAAAACTATCATATGATATGCTTCAAAATGAAAGAAATGATGCTTTGGAAAAATAACATGTTTTGCAAGTTGAATTAAATTCTATTTTTGAAAATTGCAAAACTCTTCAAAAAGAAAAGATTGAATATCTTGAAAAGAATGAAGTATTTCATGAAGAAAATCAAAGATTGCAAAAAGAAAATGAGAAACTCAAGCCTTTAGTAGATAAATTGACTTTAAGTTCAGATAAACTTAAGTTATTATTAAGCAATCAAAGATTTTCAAGTAATAGAGCTGAAATTATTTGTAATTCAAATTTCAATCTTGTTGAAAGAAAGATTTCAGCTCAAAACAAAATTCAAAAATCTAATGTTGTTTATTTTTGTTGTAAAAGAGTTGGGCATAAAGCTTATCTTTTTAATTTTAGAAAGAAAAAGAAAAATGATGTAAAGAAAGTTTGGGTTCTAAAAGGAACCATATGTACTAACTCCAATGGACCTAAAAGGATTTGGGTACCAAAAATATCCACTTAGCTATTTTGCAGGTTTGTCTTGCAGCCCATCATAAGAAAAAGAAGATTGCAATGATAAAGTGGCTGTGCAAGGCATGAAGTAGGGTGGAAGAGCAAGTCTTCATCCTAAAGTTAGGGCAAGTGGACTAATGGTTTGTAGAAATAATGACAAATAGAAGATTATTTATATTGGTATAATTTACTCAAACCCTTCTTTACTTTTTGATATATGTAATGCTAGTCATTTACTTGAAGCAATTTTCTATGTTTATTATATTTGATGCTTCAAGATGAGTTAAATGTCAACTATGCAATAGTTACTAGTATTTTTGATCATGTGAAATTCATTGAACTTTGACTTGAAACATTTTGAATGTTTGTGGTATGATTGATATTCAAGTCTTGTGGCAATGAACCATGAAATTAAGAGTTCTAGCTTACTCTAGCATATATAATTTGAGATGTGCTAGCATACTTAATATTTTAAATTGATCATGAGTATAGATTGATTTTGATGATTTTTATAAACTCATAACTTCAATTCTTTTGTTGATATTTATTTATTTTTATTGATACCATGTTTTACATTACTCTCTTGCATGAATGCTTAGAATGAATGTGAAAGAGAGAGGAGTGTATGTATTAGACAAAAGAAAAATTAAGAATCATGATACCCCCAACAATTAGTATTTGTAACAATTGATATCATAAAGAAAGAGAGAGAAAAAGAGAAATTTTTGACAAGAATATGAAGGAAATGAAAAGAAGGTAAAATTATCTCAAAACATGCTAATATTATTGTGGTATTATAAAATCATTGATTAGTATCCCCTTAAAGAATGGTTAAGAATACTTTTTGTTGATGTCAAAAAGGGAGAAAGATGTAAGGTGTCATGAAAAAGAACATTTGAAAAGAGAGAAGTTTCATTTTTGAAATATACTGATAAATTAAGGGGGAGCTTATTACTTATATGAAACTTGTTAATTTATTTGAAATATAATATTTTATAGAGTTAATTTTGTGCTAAAATTCTTTTTCATGCCCAATATTTTGTCATCATCAAAAAAGGAGAGATTGTTGACTCTAGAATTGATTTTGATGATTACAAAATATTGATACATGATTATGTTACTAACTATCCTCGTAAATATTATTTTTATAGAGTATCATAGGTTTAGAAGATGTTTGAAATGGTTTGGAAGAAGTTTGGAGTGGTTTGGATGCATTTGAAGAAGTTCAGCTCGAGCCGACTCATGGATCAAGAGCCGACTAATTCAGAATGACAGATTTGTAATTATTCAATCAAAATGACTCAAGAATGGCAAAACTGTAATTATTCAAGCCGACTCAAGCTTGAAGAGTTGACTCGTGTAGAACTTTTATTTGGGTTGTCTGAGACTTTGAGCCGACTCTTGGACCTCGAGTCGACTCGAGTGACGGGTTCTGGCACTCCAACGGCTAGTTGCAGAAATTATTTTTCTTTATTCCAACGGTTCCAAATGGTTATATTTCGATTTCCAAGACATTCCAACGGTCAAAACAACATGGGAACACTTCCAAAACTTATATATGATGGATCAAAGTGAAGAGAAATAAGAGAGATTGAAGAGGGGAAGAGAAATTGAAGAAAAAGGGTTTTTCAAGTTTATATTTCAGATTTTGGAGAGAGCTTCGATGTTCAAATTCAAGAGAGGGTTCTTCACTTCCTATCACAACTCTTGAAGCTTTATTTGAAGAATGAGGAGAGCTTAGAAGAGCTACATTCAACGAGCTAAAGCGGCAACCATCTACTCTTTGGGAATTTGTATTTTATGTTGCATTGTTTACTTGTTTTACTTTAGTTTGGGTTTTTGGTTAGCCCGTTGCAAAACCAAGTTAGGTTCTTGGTGATCCCGGTATAAAACCAAGAGTGGGTTTTTGGTGAACCAGTGTAAAACCAAGTTTGGGTTTCTTGGTGATCCCGGTATAAAACCAAGAGTGGGTTTCTTTGATGAGCCCGATGTAAAAACCAAAGGGAGTTGGGTTTGGATTATGATCCCGGTAAAACAATCCGACTGTATTCTAGGAAGAATATAGTGAAAATTCCAAGTGATATCTTGGATAATGGACGTAGGAGCTGGTTGCTCCGAACCACTCTAAATCTCTTGGTGTATGTGCTTGTGCTCTTATTGCTTTATTGTTTTTACTTATTTACTTCCGCATTGCATATTTCACCACAACACCAAAAAAGATTTTAAATTGGACATACTTGCTGATATTTTTATTATCCCAATTCACCCCCCTCTTGGGAAGCTACCTGGGCAACACAGATATTATGAGGATTTCAGATCTATTTTAGGCCCAAAGCAGAGTTTGGGATCCGGTGGCATTACCCGAGCCTTTAGAGAGATACTGAGTGAGTATATCATGTCCATTGCACTCCTCTTTCACAGGAACCAAGATGTCAGTATTTGGAGATCATCTGCACCCTGAGAGATGTGATAGCGGACCTCTATCGACTATATCGGGGGCAATCGCACGGGAGAATTGACGTGGGCTAGATTTGGAGAGCTGGAGTCCATCCGAAGGTGAGTCTCTTTTTCTGAAAGATTGCTTGGAGAATGTTGCTAACCAAATCCTTTCTTAACGATAGAGGGTTGCATTTACAGTTGACCTGCCCTTTCTGTAGGTATGAAGGGGAAACCTTAGAGCACATTCTCTTCATGTGTTAGTGGGCCAAATAGGTGTGGCATCTTGCAGGACTTCAGATATTGACCAGCCAGCATGATGATCCAGTGCCGGTCTTTCTTGATTTTCTTAGACATAGTATTGCTGGACAGCAAACCAGGGAAGGAAGAATTTTTGCTGCATACATTACTTATCATATATGGCTATCTCAGAATAGCTTGGTCCTCAACTCTAGGAGATGTTTTACGAGGATTATTTTGGAGCAGGTTTGCATACATGTTGTGAAGATTGTTAAGATGACCTCAAGACCTATGGAGACCAAGGACCCCCATCTTGCTTTTGTAGTGACCTGATGGGTGTTTATATCCTGGAAGCCCCCTCCTCTGCGGTATATCAAGGTCAACTTCGATGGTAATGGTAGAGGTAGTAGAGGTGGTGCTGGTTTTGTCATTTGCGACATTGGTTTGGAACTAATGACGGCTGGGGGAAGTCATCTTTATGAGTCAACGGTTCCTGTGATAGAGCTTTGTGGAGCTTGGGTAGGGATCTCTTATACTCGGAGGATCTTGCAAGCTGACCATCTTGTTATCGAGAGTAATTCCACCATTGTGGTTGCTTGGATCTAGGGGTGTATGAGGGGGGAGGCTATCCACCCTCCTCCATAACATTGCTGCTATGCTAATGAGCTGCTAATGAGCTGTACTTCTATTATTGTTCGCCATGTTTACCAAGAAGCTAATTTTGCTGCCAACTGAGTTGCAACCTATGTTGCAAAGTATTTAGGTGATCATTTGTGAACCGACATAAAGGAGGTCCCAAGCCATTTTAAAGATATTTTGCTTTCTATTTTTTTAAGATATATTCATACTTGATTTATATGAATGCTCCATCTTATATAAAAAAAATTCTATGCATCGAACAATGTATCATCTATATATGGTGCAAGAATCATTGCATTACAAGTCATTGCACAATCATGAAGGAAAGTGCCAAAGTTCACCTCCCCTAAGATCATCACTTAGCTCATCGATCCAATGTGAAAATTGGCCATTCACCAAGCTATAGATAGGTCCCGCTAGTATCACTAATTTTGTTGTGTACAGCAATTATCTTTTTTTGGTAAAAAAAAGATATTGAGGGTAAATCCATTATAGCTACTCCTAAAGGCTTTACCTCACTAGAAAATATTCGATATGGAATACTAGATGTTGCCGATCTCACCGCCGCGCCTGTAGCTTCAGAGCTGCTGACTTGATCAGGCCGTCTCGTCCCGCGGTCTCCGGGCTCACGATCCTGCAAGACAAGGTCAGAAACCCTGGCCGGGAATTCCGGCGAGGGGGCTCCGACGGTCAAGTTAGAAAATGGCGAGATGGAACAGAGTCTCCAAAGTGAGCCCCTGAAGGAGTCCCAGGCTTGGAGATTATCTTTGTAAAGAAGGTCTCAGGAAGAGTAGAAATTGGGCCGTGTTCCTTCACCGTGTTTGCGCCAAGGGTCCCTCTCGGGATCTTGGATCCTACTCTCGGTGTCTCTCCTTTTCCCAGCCCTTTTTTCCTCTTACCTAGTCGTCCGCTCTTCCCATCCTTTTATCCATCACGCTGCCTCCGGCCTCCCGCCCCTGGGAGGCTCCCTCTAGCTTTCACCTCCTTTCCTCCCTCTTTCCCCCTTTCCCCTTTGGGTCTAAGAACCCGGTGGCCTCCTTGTCTTGCTTGCCAAGCCTAGCGAGGAAAGGGTGGGGGGAGGATGCTGGCCAGATCTTGGGGGCCGAGCGTGAGCGCTCTCTTCTCCAGGCACCGACAATGCCCGTTACCGGGTCCTGTCCTGCCATGATTTTGCTTCTCGGCTGCGAAACCTGTCGGGCCGATGTAAACGAGGTTTCGCGCGTTGCTGTCGACCGCACCGGCACTCCTCTCGGGGTACGGCGCGCGCTGCTCGATGGGTGGTCTCGGAACTCGTGCTTTTGCTCCTCGGCGGCCTCACCACGTGGGGCGCTCGACTTCGGCCGAGGCGGGCCCCTCCTGGGCAGACATCTGGCGAAGGAGCAACAGAGGGCCCGGCTCGACCTCGGCCGAGGTGGCACCGTCTCAGGGCGCCACCCGACGAGGGAGGAAGGGGCCGCCGGCTTCGGCCGAGGTGGACACCTCCTGGGCGGACACCTGGCGGAGCGATAGAGAGGCGCTCGACTTCGGTCGAAGTGGACCCCTCCTAGGCGGACACCTAGCGGAGCGGCAGAGAGGCGCTCGACTTTGACCGAGGTGGACCCCTCCTGGGCGGACACCTGGCGAAGGAGCAACAGAGGGCCCGGCTCGACCTTGGCCGAGGTTGCACCGTCTCAGGGCGCCACCCGGCGAGGGAGGAAGGGACCGCCGGCTTCGGCCGAGGTGGACACCCCCTGGGCGGACACCTGGCGGAGCGGCAGAGAGGCGCTCGACTTCGGCCGAGGTGGACCCCTCCTGGGCGAACACCTGGCGAAGGGGCAGCAGAGGGCCCGGCTCGACCTCGGCCGAGGTGGCACCGTCTCAGGGCGCCACCCGACAAGGGAGGAAGGGGCCACCGGCTTCGGCTGAGGTGGACACTTCCTGGGCGGACACCTGGCGGAGCGGCAGAGAGGCGCTCGACTTCGGTCGAGGTGGACCCCTCCTGGGCGGACACCTAGCGAAGGAGCAGCAGAGGGCCCGGCTCGACCTCGACCGAGGTGGCATCGTCTCAGGGTGCCACCCGGCGAGGGAGGAAGGGGCCGCCAGCTTCGACCGAGGTGGACACCTCCTGGGCGGACACCTGGCGGAGGGCAGCAGAGGGCCCGGCTCGACCTCGACCGAGGTGGCACCGTCTCAGGGCGCCACCCGGCGAGGGAGGAAGGGGCTGCCGGCTTCGATCGAGGTGGACCCCTCCTGGGCGGACACCTGGCGAAGGAGCAAGTTGGCCTGGCCCGACCTCGACTTCGGGCGAGGTGGACCCATATCTGACCTTGCTGGACCGTCCCCGTTCCGCCGAAAAAATTCCACGTGGCTCGAATCATGCCTGATGGAATCTGAGACATGCCACGTCATTGTAACGACCGTAACACTAGATTTTTATAATCTTTTTTTATCATGAGAAAAGATGTCAATCTAACATCATCAAAATGCCAGTTAGATCGAATAAAAAAAAGAAAGATCTTAATTTCTTACTCATTTCGATCATCATAGATTCTAAAATTTAATTTTAAATTTAATTGTGTCACCTTCAAAGTTATATCAACTTGGAAATGAAGGTCCAATCAATATTATTATTATTTTGATAGCTACAGCGACCATCTTTGGCTGCTAGTCCAGTAAATAAAATATTAATTTGATAGGTGATTGATGGCATTACTTAATAAGTATGCAATCTCTGTGCATGCTATTAATATTGTACTAAACTAGAAAGTTGGGATGGCAATGTCTACCAACGGCATGTATTAAATAAAATGATCAACTTAGGGCAATTTTGATTTTAATCCATTTAGTAAATTGATCGGATACGGGTTAATAAATTTCTGATTTATATTGTATTCAATTCAATTTATTTTTAGTCCGATTCAATCTGATTGTCACCTTGACAAAAAAAAAACTACCAATAACAATTTTATATCATTAATTTAATTAAAAATAAAAAATCAGCACACATGCCCTGCCTACTTGACCGAAAATTACAACCACGGAAGACCCTTCTATCCTCGTGATCTCATCATAATTAGAGAGATAATCTTATAACCTGGTCGGGTGGCCCAGCGGCGTCTCTTTCCTTTCCCTCGACGCGTCTTTAAAATCTAAAACTCATTGTTCAAGGAAACAAAAAAAAAAAAAACTGATTCATTAACCGTCAATACTACAGTTCTTGAAAAGAGGGAGCGCAGAACTTCACCTTCCTCCCTCCTTCCTCTCCCGTCCCTCGAGCTCCCAAACCCTAGCACTGCTCCCCGCTTGTCTAGGGTTTGGGATCCTAGGGTTCGATATCGCCGCGTGGGAGAAGGATGGGGCTCGAGATCCACAAAGGTGCCTCCTTTTTCCCACTTTCCACTGCTCCGTTCCGTTTTTTTGGTTTATTTTTCATTCAAAAATGCGTTTTTTTTTTTTTTTTTGTTTGAAGCAGGAGGAGAGAGGGATCTGTGGATGGGGTTGGCGAGCCTCAGCCCCGGCCAGAATTCTAACCCCTCCACGTCGGCGCTGCCGTCGCCAGCGGTGGCACCGGCGCTGGTGCTGTCGAATTCGGGGAAGCGGATCGACCAGGCGGGGAAGAAGAAGTATGTGAGGCAGGTTACGGGGCGGCGCAACGACACGGAGCTCCACCTGGCGGCGCAGCGTGGGGATTTGGCGGCCGTGAGGCAGATTCTATGGCACATAGATACCGAGATGACGGGGGCTGCAGAGGGGGCTAAGTTCGTGAACGAGACCAACGAGGTCGGGGAGACGGCGCTAATTGTTGCGGTGGAGAAGGGGCATCTTGACGTGGTGGTGGAGCTGCTCAAGTATTCCGATAGGGAGAGCATCTCGACCAAGAACAGGTCCGGCTATGATGCTTTGCATGTGGCCGCGAGAGATGGACACCAAGGTGTGGGTTTTTCCCCTCTCTTAAGTGCTTACTAGTTTAGTATCGAGTAATAACCTCTGTTGCAATGTTCGGTCTACCGTTTCCGGTTTCTCCTTTTCGATCTCTTCGATCTTTATTATGAAGCCAGTAGTTAGGGATGCATGATGACTTGTTTGTTATTATGTGTTTTACCCAATGGAGAAGCTGATCCTTAAGAGAAAAAGATAAAAGAGTTCATCTTGATTTTCAAAAACTAATAAGATGCGATATTTGTCCCGATTTTGTACACATGGCTGCCTTTTTTTCCTTTCCTTTTTTTTTTTTTTTTTTTTGAGTATTCCAACCTTTTTTTTTAACTAAAGAGAAGAAAATAAAATAAAATTTTTGAATCATTTGATGGCAGAACGTGCCTTGTTTTCTTTAAGAAGAGTGGTTATTTTAGTGAGATTTCTGACTTACAGAGATGATTTCCATCAAATAGGCGAAGAAAATCAGCAATAAATTTTGAATATGATTTTTTCATTCAATTCCAAAACTCGTGTGGTTTTCAGCGGTTTTGGTTTTATAGTTCTTTTTTTAAAAGCTTGTTGAGTTATATCCTATTATGTGTCTTGTATAATCCTCTTTTCTTTTTTGGGGCTTGGGAGAGCTTAAGTTTCCATTAATTTTTAGTATGATATAATGGATGACAATGGCAGAGGTACATGTTATGATAAAAACTATTTGTCCACTTTCAAATATGATCTATCGGAGTTTGACATAATTGCTGAAAGCTTCCTGGAGTATAGTATTGCTATGAGCAACATGTCAAGATTGAGCACCTAGGTACTATCAGGCCTGTAAGTTTGTGTTCTATTTTATTTATTTATTGTTCAAGTTCTTGATGACAACAAGTCATATTGGTCATGTCTGGTGATCGTGTGGGCATGCTACCTGCATCGGACAGCTGGAAAGGAGATATAAGGAAGGGGATAGTAAGGGTTCAGTTGTCTTGGCCTTCAAGGACTTTTGCTATTATAATATTGCCTCCTCAAAAGAGGAGGTGAGATATAATTGGGGCTGCGATGTACACTATTGCTATTGGTAAATTTTAGTCCTATTGGGAAGCTAATGTATAAAGTTTGAAAGGTAAAAGTAAGGATAACTTAAGGAACTATTCTTTGGATTATAAATAATTTACTTAGAAATCTCTATTTTCTTGGATAAGTATTTTTCAGAGAAAATAATTTATCTATTTTTTTATGCATTCAAATATGGTTTATTACTCATGTTTTTTTTGCAGCACTACTTCCATAGGTAAATTATTAAGATCTATCCATATTTTCCATAACACCCTTTATTATATAAATATATCAATTATATATTATAATATTATAATAACATAGTATATTGTTATAAAAATATATTATATTAGTATAATAATATATTGTTATATGATAATAAGTATTTTATTATATCTTATTTTAAATGTGTTAGATTATATAATATATAGTATAATATAGTGTATATTATATCATTATTGTATTATTATTATATGATTATATTATTATTATATGGTTAAGGGTATATTAGGAACAAAATAAAAAGCTTATTTCTTGGCTCATAGAAAAATGGCTTACCCACCTCCTAAGTGAGTAAGACTTTATTTCCATTTTATGGGTAAATGCTATTTATGAAAAAATAACTTACATATCTAAAAAAGCATAAAAACATGGGTAAGTTGGTCAATGAAAAAGTTGATCAATTTTTCCATGATATTTATCGATCAAAGAGTGGACCCTAAATATAAAGATAATGATAAAATAGTTGTTTGATTGCAAAAAAAAAAAAAAGAAGCCATTTTTCATGGTAATAATCTGATACCTATAAATTTCTCCTTTTAAATAATTATATGGGCTCCACTACTTATTTTGAATACTTACTATGAACCATATGGCTCACTATTGTCATACATGATAGGTAGTGCTACATTTCTTTTCACATCATGGTTAGTAGAAAGATGGATGTCGGTACTTATTTTAGATACTTTTCTTTGCTATTATTTGCCATATGGATTGCATGATAGGTAGTTTGATTACTTCTCCCATGCATGGGTAATGGTAATTGCTGGTCAACCACCATTTTTAGACTCCGCTCCACTAAGATCTCATCTTGGGTCGATAAATCTTGCTTTGTTGGGTCTACACTGTAGTTAGTTTTGGTGTATGGGCCTACAGGTGTATCAACCTTTACATCACAGTCGTCGGTTTGCATGTGCTGTAAACACAAGCATAATAAGGAATGACAGGAAACTTTCTTCTCGTTGTTGTCAGCTGTGTTAAATTGTTATGCAGTTTTAGATTCCTCACAAAGAGAAGCACATATGCATCCTGGTTTGTAGGATAGCAATTGGTTTTTTCAGCAGAAACCCAGTCCCATCCGCTACCCCCACTTCTCTCATGGCAAAATTTAATCGATTGCTTATTTCATCACTGAAGTTTGTCTGCTGCAGATTTTGAGATTCATCTTCTTTTTTTTATTCGGTCAGAGTAACATGATAGAACTATCACTAACTAATTTTTTTACAGCCGTTGTGCAGGTATTTTTGGAACATGACCCTACACTTAGCAACACATGTGGCCCCTCAAATGCGACTCCCCTCATATCTGCCGCAGCAAGGGGTCACACTGAAGTGGTCAAGCAGTTTCTAGCTCAGGATTTTGGTTTGGTTGAGCTGGCTAAAACCAATGGGAAAAATGCATTGCATTTTGCTGCCCGACAAGGACATGTAGAAATTGTAAAAGCCTTGCTAGATAAAGACCCACAGCTAGCCCGAAGAACTGACAAAAAAGGCCAGACTGCTTTGCACATGGCTGTAAAAGGAACAAACAGTGATGTTGTTAAGGCACTTGTGGATGCTGATCCAGCCATAGTGATGCTGCCAGACAAAAATGGCAGCACTGCCCTGCATGTGGCAACAAGGAAAAAACGAGCAGAGGTAAAGTTTATTGACGCTTATTTCTTGTATTTCAAATATCTTATTAATATTTGTATGAATGTAGTATCATAATTGATCCCAACATCCAATATCCAGATTAGCGATTTTCTATTTGGTGATTAGTACTCATTCACCATTTTTATTCCCTTGTCTTTCACATTTCTTGTTGGCAATCAAGAAATAATTTGGTTTTAAGAAGATTATGATAACTAATATGACAATTTTTGAATTGCTTGTCAATTTGATTCCATCCTTTTGATGGCTGTAACATCTTCCTATTCTCCCAAAGTCTGCTATAGAGGAGTAGCATGTTGCAATGCATACCAATCTTTCATTTTTTGGTACATGATGGAAACATTTCTGATGCAAAATATTAGACTGGGCAATGCTAAAATGTGCATGTTTTATTCATTCATTTGGTAAGTATGAAAGTTTCTTCTATAATCTGCAATAGATACAATAACTACAACAGAATGCATCTCTTAAGTTTGGGTTATATAACAAAATCTTAACACCCTGAAAATATCCCATTCTTAAAATGCCAACACTAAAGTTCATAGAAAACAGCAACTTTTGCAAGATTATGGAATGTGTATATCTGAAAACATGGGGAACAGCTAATAAGCTTGGAAAAATTGTGATGAAAAACGTAAGGAACTTTAGTTGAAGGTTGATAGTCTTTCATTTCATTAAGGAAAAGTATTATGTTTGTAACTGATGAAACCACTAAAGCAAGACACCTACTTCATCATCAGTTTTAGAGGTGAAGCCATCAAGATCACTGATTGGTTAACCATGCTACCAAATCAACCTTCACAATTTTTGGGGCCATAGTATGTTGATTTTCTAGTCCAGGATTAGTCATATGCTGGACAGCACACAAGACTAATTGTTGTCCCTGGGCCAACTGTGGGTCATGTTGATGGCATAGAGAGCAAAAGAAGAGATTTTTGTGACTGCAGACAATAATACATAAGTTTTGAAGGCAAAGGAAGTGAGCTACTTGCCTTAGGATTAGGAGAAAGCCTTCCTGTTGTAGGTCACTGTAACATTATACATAGGTGCTAATGTGTCTTGGAATGCATGCTAACCTTCTTCTAAAATTGAAAAAGAAGTAAAGTTGGAAACACCTAAATCTTTAACAAGACAGATCCAACAAGCTTACATTATTAGCCTTGATAGCTTTGTAGTTGACCCCTTTTTTTCCCACTTACAACAACTATCAAAGGATGGAATGATGCAAGTTTGTAACTGATAAGTTGAGGTGGTTCCAAGCATGCAGTTGAGTCAAGTACGGGAAGCAAACAAGCATCTTGATAGAGATGACATGGTGACCATCTAATGGCGACATTACCCTGAAGAAGATTTTTCCCAGTGGACTACTAACAAAGGTTATTATGGAGTTTGATCATCTTGAGCTGGAATAGGTCAACATGGATGTGTATAAAGTTAAATAAAATTCAAACTATTGCACTGGTTCCATTTCACCATGACCCAGATTTGAAATGTAAACACCTCTAACCTATCACTTGGCGAGACCAGGCTGGTGGAGTCTCTTTTCAGATTGGATCTTAGAATTAAGTTCTTGACCTGAATTTTCAAACTTAGTTTTGTCAAGGTGAACTGGGTGTACCTGAGACAGTTCTAATATGTGAGATTCACACTGAACCAGATCGTAGAATGATCTTGATATGGGACCCATCTTCACCACTAAGTCAACTTTGGATATGGATCAGGCCTCATTTGTGTCAAACATGGGTCAAATCCAGCTCTACTACCCATTTACACCTCTATTGAGCTGGTACATTCCAGATGATTATGAGTAATGTTTAGATGAACCATAGAACCTGATAGCCCAACCAGATGATTAGATAAAAACTAGCATTGTGTCCCAAGACAACCTGACAATCTTATTGTGTCAGGTTTGGACCAGACCAAATTTAATCTGGTAACTTGATAATTATTTGATAATGCTTTTCCATAAATTTATCTGTAAATATGCAGTATGCATTTGATAAAAATTTTTGTCTGTTAACATATGCATTTTATGCTTGCTTACATATGTTTCAAATATCATTAAATGATTTTAGAGAAAAGTATTAAATATAAGAAAAGCAAAACCAGACATACTTTGAAAAGTTATTTTTATCAATTCCTAAGTGTAAGCTACTTTAGAGTCATAAAAAATTATGTATGCCTACATTCTGATGATGAAATTAATAGCTGTACTGTTACAAAGTTACAAGATGTTGAAAGGAATATTAAACTTTAACATTGAAAATATTGGGTGGAAATCAAAGTAAAAGTAATGTTAAGAATTCACACATATACCTGAACCTGAAAAGAGAATCATAACTATTTAGGAAATCCAGTTATAAATGTTACAAGAATATTGTGTTGAGTTTATATAGTTCGAGGGGGTAATGGAATTGTTTCCATAGCTTCCTTCCTCAACCCTTTTTGTTAATTATGCCATCAGCTGACTTGCATGAGTTCTAACTTCAAATTAACCACTCATCAAACGAAGCAAACATGAGTTTCCCTATTCACAAGGTTATTAATTAAGTCATCAGCTGATTTGCATGAGTTTAATTTCAAATATATAAAAGTATTGACTTCAAATTAACCATAACCAAACAAAACAAAGGTGAGTTTCCCTATCTACGGGGTTTTCTTGGTGAACTAGAGAAAATGTGAACATCTAGATAAATATAGTCCCCGGTTTTCACTAAAAACCAAAGCAAAAACAAAAAACTTGCTATGCGTTAAAACTTCTAGAAAATTTGCCTCCAAATCTGGAACCTTTTGAAACTTTGGCCTTTTGATATGAAACATGTTACAATCAACCCTTTGATTCATCATTCGTGCCATGCAGATGAGTGTGTTCCTTATAATATCAAACTTCATCCCCTTACCTCCTTCTAGGCTCTTTTCTTAGTCTATGCAGGCCTCGATGTTTGTCATATGGTTCTTAGCAGTTTTATGCCGTGCCATCTTTTGTCCAAAGATGGGTTGATTAGGTGTTCTAGTCTTTGAAACCAGTTTAGGAAGGTCCACTGCCAATGCCAAATTACTATCAACAAAGGGCATCCCAGTGCACGAGGCTTTCACCACTGCAGGGTCCAGGGCATCTCAAATGTAGAGGAGGCTTACTGTTATCCTGCATATGGAGAGGTTCAAAACTGTAATACCGAGGTCACAATGGAGCAGGCTCACTGTTGCCTGAAGGCCTTCCCTCTCTAGTGCCAAATTAATATCCTGTCTTACAAACATTTTCAAATGTAGAAGATTAATACCTTGATTTGTGGTCTGACCCAATATAAAAGGGACAAATCTTGTTGATGGTTGTTGAAATTTCAGGGTTTTATTTTGGGTCCAACGGGAACTTTCTTATAGTTTGCATGTTTTTAAGCTATTAGTGTACTGGAGTATTTTTATTTTTATTTTTAATCATGCTAGGTGCTTTTTTTTTTGGTTAACCAATGCTAGGTGCTTTAGGACTCTTTTTTTTACTAGTTTGTACCTTCTGTTATGAAACAGAAACTGCCAAGCATGTAATTGTATTCTTCCCATTTGCCATTATTCTTCTCATATGCAGCTATTGTTTTTTTTTCATTTCATCCATCTATTTTTGCTGTCTACTTTAGTGTTCCTGTTGTCTCACATGGGAATCTAATAGTTTCAACTGAAATTTATGCTGTCATCTTGCCAAGCTTATCTTTCTCATTTCTCTGCAGATAGTAAATGTTCTGTTGTTCCTACCAGACACACACGTGAATGCATTGACAAGAGATCATAATACTGCACTTGATATTGCAGAAGGGCTTCCTCTCTCTGAAGAATCTGCAGAGATTAAAGGGAGTTTATCTCGCTATGGTGCTGTCAGAGCCAATGAATTAAATCAGCCTAGAGATGAGCTTCGGAAGACTGTTACAGAAATCAAGAAAGATGTGCACACACAACTGGAGCAAACTAGAAAAACAAATAAAAATGTGCATGGGATAGCCAAGGAGCTCAGGAAACTACATAGGGAGGGCATAAATAATGCCACAAACTCTGTAACAGTGGTCGCTGTGCTCTTTGCCGCGGTGGCATTTGCAGCTATCTTCACGGTGCCAGGTGGAAATGATAGTGTTGGGCTTGCAGTAGCTATTCATGCTCCTTCCTTCAGGATATTTTTCATCTTTAATGCTATAGCTTTGTTTACATCATTGGCAGTGGTGGTGGTGCAGATAACAATTGTAAGAGGGGAAACAAAGTCTGAGAGGAGGGTTGTGGAAGTGATTAACAAATTGATGTGGTTGGCTTCAGTATGCACCACGGTTGCTTTCATTGCTGCCTCCTATATTGTTGTGGGTCGCCATTTCCGGTGGGCTGCAATACTTGTCACACTGATAGGGGGAGTGATAATGGCTGGGGTTCTTGGGACCATGACTTACTATGTGGTGAAATCAAAGCGTGTCCGAAGAATCAGGAGGAGGCAGAAGTCATCAACAAGAAGCATCTCGAACTCATGGCATCCCAACTCTGACATCTCGGACTCTGATATTAATCCAATTTATGCCATTTGAAGAGTGAAGGTGGGGGTTTTTGACTGGACATCATATGTTATTTCTGTTTGCTTCTGATAATGGATACTGGGAGGAGCTGTAAGTTTTATCCACTTACTGGTACAACCTGTCTTAAAGCTTCCATATGCATGTAATGACTGTACTTAACGAGGGATAGCCGAAATTCTTTCCCAATAGCCTGGGAGATAAAATCTTGATTCTTATCATAGTTGAAAGGATTGACAATATGCTCTTTTTGAACAATGACAGAAGGTCATTTGCATTTGTAGTCTCTTTGTTGAGGAATATTAAGTGGCTGTTTCTTCACAGGTCATGGTCTGGGATGACAGATGTCTACTTGGTATACAATGAGAACAAGTATGCATGCAATTTGAAATTGACCGGTTTGTGTTGCGATGTATCAACTACACCTATTGTATCAACTACAACTATTGTACTGTACTTCATTTTTCTATAACACATCTTGTAAAAGTTCTTGATGTTTCAAAATTTTAGAAGGGGAATGTAATATTTTCACATCTAAATAAGATAACTTTCTTACCAGCAGGTAAATTTGGTTGAACTTGATTTAAAATAGGAAGGCCTGTGTTGATTTGGTGAATCTGAAGGAATACGGGAAGGTCCTGCATCATTCTTTAACAAGTTCTCCCTTTTTTTTTTTTTCCTTTTTTTCTTGAGACTTCATTTTTCTTCCAAATATTGCTATTTGCTATTTGCCATGTCCATCTCCTTATTGAATGACATTTCGTTGACCTAGTGCTAAGAGAACTCAAAATATGACTCCTGGTCACCTTCAATTTTGACTTAAATTCACCTTGGTGAATTGATGATTCCTGGTGGGTGGTCGGCTAGTCTCATGCAGCTCTGGGGTATTGGATTTTTATGTCCCTGAAAATTCTGCATTAGAAAATGATTTTGAAGTTGCTTTTGAATTTCTCAAAATATATCTTAAACTTTAAATTTTGTTATTGAAAACTCAATTAGGCCAGATCCAGCAAAAACCATTTCATGACTTGCGACTATTGGCTATATTGCTTTTTACAATTTTCACAACTTAAACCTAGGGTCACAGGTGTCCTCATAAATGCATGTTCAACATCTCTATTGTGAGTCTTAGATTTTTGCTTCAACTGCCCGGATGCGGGTGAAAGAAGGGACAAGAGAACCGTGTGAAGGGAGAAAGACAGCAGTAACAGATGATATATGAGGCTTCTGGATTGAAAAACAGTACATTAACTCTCCAAGGACAGTCCTCTCTGCTCCAACTACAATTTTTTTACTGGACATTGGAGATAATACAAAAATACAGCTGATGTCATGGAGACTAAAACATCATATAGGCTTGTCTCCCTTTGCCTACCTTTGGATGCCAGAGATGCTGGGTGGAGAAAAGGAGTCCCTGTTCTATGCCCCTCAGCACTGCCAGTGCTCAACAGCGTCAGTGCGGTGAGTTGCCCTGTTTCCTTTGGCTTCAATCTTGTCAAACTTTTCACTGACATGCTCACTTAGATTAACGTTTATCTATGTCCACCCAAAGGTTTCTTTTGAACTGCTATTTTAAAATCGAGGAATCATTTTGCCTTTGAGTGGGTCTCTGCCAACATGATCTTTGGAAGCAAGTATCAAACAATTCCATGTAGACAAGTGGTGTCCAATGATGGTGGTCATTATTACTAGTGCCAGTAATTATGTCCTTTATATTATTTTTAGTAATCTTAATTGAGTTTAATTTAAGCTGTCATATGGCTTCAGAGTTTAATGTAAGGTGGTTAAAGCATGTTTGTTATACTGGAATCTCGCTAGGCCTATCATTATGTATTTATGTATTTGTTTCTTTACGAATTTGTCTGCAGGTTGTGAATCTTCCTTGCCCTCTGACTTGATCTGATCAAAAGTAACTAATTTATAATTGGCAAGAGTCTCCCAAGCATTAAAACAGGGTGCTATCAGCATGCACATGTCTATACTTCATACCTTGGCGATTAGAAAATATTCATGATAACTGGTGGAGCTTCCATATGGAGAAATCACTAATCATCTTCTGTCAAGTAGTGCGTGTTAATGGAAACATAAAGTAGTGGCTTTATTCTTCGCCCACTGTGTTTTTTCTTGTTTGATGGCCAGGTAAAGCAATCCAGGGCTTGTTGATCAATCAATCATAGCTTCAGAGATGGGCTATTCATCAGAACTAGCTATATTAAGTAGAAGTTAATCATTTCATGCATGGTAGCTTCTTGTCATCACCATATATATTATTTGCAATAATATGATCATTTCTCATTCAAGTTGATATATCGGCCTCATAAACTTTTTTACAGGTATGTCTCGACTTCAATAAATTGCTTATTCATCAACTCTATTCTATAGTTGACGCTACTAGAAACTTATGTTGATTAAGTGTATACTTAAAATGTAAACATCTTAGTGATTGTAAGAGGACAATATATCTATCTATCTGTCCATGTTGTAATAATATGTTCATTTTCCATTCAAGTAGATACATCAGCCTCCTAAACTTTTTCACAGGTGTATCTTGACTTCACTAAATAGCTTATTCATGGACTCTGTTCTATAGTCAACATTACTTGAAACTTATGTAGATTAAGTATATGCTTCAAAGATAAACATCTTAATGATTGGAATAGACAATCCTATGAAGACATCATAACCAGAAGATCAAGAAATTCTCGTCAAAGAGAATAGCAGTCGTGTCTACGGCTCGGGTGCCAGTTCATCTGTCACTTAGGGCTGCTTCATAATAAATCGCAACGGAGAATATCAAAGTTCTTAGGCCTCAGTACAGAGTGCTGGGCACTTGGATGGAGTACTTGAGATCCAAACTAAACCCAGTGGCCAGTGAGCTGAAATCACATCAGACTCTGCCAATCCTTCTTCCCGAAGCTGATAACCATTTGATCAGCAACAGCCTACCCTCCTCAGCAAGCATTAGAAAACATCAATTGGAAAGCCGTTACAGGGAGAACATACAAATGGAGTGGGATTACAGCAGTAAATCACCACAATATTATGCTAGAGCTCTAATCTGACAGGAGGGTGAGCAATTGCTGGATGGTAACAGCACTGCCTTGTTATAAGTGCACAAAGCCTTGTTAATGACATTTCAGGAATGGTTAAGATCCTGATCCAAACATTTAGATAGATGAGCCCAAGAGTATACAAGCACCACGAGAGTCAACATTCGCAGCACATGAATTGTGCTGCCACCAAAGGGAACGCAAGCATATGTTCTCATGTAACTTGTACCATCAGATGCTACCTTCTAGTCAAGCAAGATGACCAGGATAGCTGTGCAGCTTGCACTGCACATCAGCAGAAGTTTGTCATGCTAAATTGTCTAAATTGAATCTCACTATCATTGTTGTTTAAATTGACCCAGAAGGTGATGGCATTGGATGCTCTCTTAATAAGGAATGTTTACCAAAGTCATATATTCTGCTTCATCTGATGTAGATGATTTTAACTAGACATTTACATAGATAGCAAGCAGAGAGAGAGAAGATGAGTCATTCATATAGACTACGTGGACTCCATGCAATTTGAAGGGAAGAGCTAAACAACATCTTGTACTTGCCACTGATAAATATCGATCAAGTGCAGATTTATTAGTTTATTTGACATGCTAGCAGCAATGTGTTCAGAGATCAATTCTCTTTCAGAAAAGCTTGTAAAGAGAATACGTTAGAAGATGTATTGGATTAAACTGAGCTTCCATTGAGCATACAGAACCATTGATAGGCTTCTAAGCCATTTCAACTGAACTAAACTCAAACTCTTGCAAAATAGGAAAACCCAGAGAAATTACTGTTTTTTTTTTCTTTACTTCAATAGCAATGATGGTTTCTTTCCATCATCCCCTGCAAAGGTCTGGCTTCTCTTGTTTCTCACAATCTGCTGCTATCCGAGTAGCAGTCAAGGAACAAAACCCAACATCACTTACACTCTTTCTTGCTGAAACTAGCTGCTGAGACTTCTTACAATATGCAATTGCTCCTTGGATAGAGTTCTCCATGTCTGAATTTACGCTGCTGCTCCTCTTCAGCATTGGTGGTCCAAAGAGTCCATGCAAATTCATGCTCGAGAAGGAGGAAGAGTTGGAAGAAGAGCATGATGAAGAAGCAGAGGAGTATTTGGTTGAAGAATGCCACTTAATGGCACCCGAGAAAGATCTCCTGTGACTGCAATCCTCTACTTTCGTCTTCTCTTCATCGATGCTCCTCATGGTTGTAGCATTGTTATGCGTAACAACCATTTTTTCTCTTTGAATTTGCCCAAATGGATTTTTTTTCCCTGACATCAGGTGGCTATTTGAGCATTCTTTAACTTTAGTTACTGCATGTTTCTCATCTGAACATCCAGATTTCGTGAAGAGAGACTTGAGAAAAGCTTTTGAAGCCTTGAGCTTGAGACTCAGGGAGGATTGCCTCATGAACTTGAGCTTCTTAGACCAAGACTTCTTCGAGTGGGACCGGACGAGCTCTGCGGAGCATTCAAAGTAGTAGTCCACTGCATGGAGCTCCCCACTTGCATAACAAGAAGTGGCTGGCGAGACGTTGCAGGACTCAGATGGAGTGGCAGTGGCAGTGTTGGTATTGTTGATGGTGGTGATGACACTGTCGTCGAAGGATTCAGATTTTTTTCCATGGGCGAGAATGTTGGAGCTCTGGAGGAGCTTTTGAACCATTTGCAAGCGCGGCGGGAGGTGGAGAGGGAGGAGTTTTCCTTTGTAGAAGAGCTCATCGGCAGGGGAGGTGATGGGCTCTCTCTCAAGTGGGGCAGACATTTGGAACTCAAATTCTCTTGAATGTGGTGGAGAAGACTTGTTGTAGCACAAGAATGTAGCAGAGCTGATGTCCATATCTATGTACTCCTCTTCAGCTAGCTGGTCATATGGATTAGCCATACTAGAGTAGCGATTAGCAAACTGCTCTCTTTGTTGTGATAACTCTCCCCTTCTCTCCATGCCTTGTTTTCTCCTTGGTGGTGTGGCTTTGAGGGTGGGTGGTGATGTTCTCTAGAAAGGACAGGGAGGGGAGTTTGGCATCCTTTGAAGCAAGGAAAGGGGCAGGAAAAGAAGCATTTGGTAGGGGCCGTTACAAATCGGAAAGCATCCAAAATAACAAACGCAAAAGAGTTATGGGGAAGCCTGGTGTGCCCACCCTTTTCATACGACTAATATTTTGTTTCGTTCCAAACATCTCTCTCTTGTCAGACACCACACACATTTCAACGCTACCTTTCAGTTTCTTTATTTTTATGTGTCGTTCTTTCTTTCACTGCTCCTCCAATTTGTTGTCTTTCCACCGTTCTCTTCTTTCATTGTTATCTTTGATTAAGATGAGATTATGGAGCTGCACTTTAGTCCAATCACTAAACAATTGCTCTGCTAGTAATTTGAATTTGAAAAGAACCCACACCCCAAAACCTGGACTTTGTGTGCTTCCAGCATTGAACATCACCAAACGTAGTATATAGAATATAGCATAAATATGCATATGACTTTGATAGCAACAGCTTGAACTCCTTTGTGCGGTTTTTTTGAAGAGTTGGTGCACTAGAAGCTGATTTAACATGCTAGACAGGGCCACTTGGCCACCTTTAATCCTTTTTGGAAGAAACATGCAAAAACTACAGGAGCCGACGTGTTGAGAATCTACATTAGCCTGAATGCAGCCATTCGATAAGGTCCTAGACTAGATCAATCTAGATAGGTATGAAAGCTACCAGTCACAGACCCTAAGGTCATGCTTGATTGAAAACCTTTTTTTGACTGGGTGCTTGATTGAAAACCTATAACATTTTATCATAGGTTACGACCGAAAGTTTGCAATCTCTATATATGGAAGGCAATACATCTAATGATAAGCAGGATCTGCTTGTGTACATGCTTTCTTTCTATTATTTTCCCTTTTTGTTTTTGCCTTGTGGACAATCAAACCTATGATAGCCACACGTACCGAGCCCTTCTACCAAGATATGCTCCGGATGCAACTTGTGAGTACCCTTTGTCTGCACGCATGCACACGAAGTTTGTCTCTAACGCTATCATTTTGATGCTCTGTCTGTGCTATTTTTGTATCATATCCTCTGATGTCCAAATTGCAGACAACACTTAAATTGATGGGATAGCATGCATCTTTGTTCATGAATCGATTAATATCAGAATTGGTGTAGGATTAGATCAGATGGTTCTTGGATGTTGTTTGTGATCCAGATTTTGGGATGGAAAACCAACAACTGATGAGGGAAATGTAATCAAAATTTGCATCGATATCCTCTCTTTCACTGTTATCCGATCCTTGGCAAGCTTTCACTTTTTTTTCGTAACTGTTGCTGTGGCTGCTGACTTTTAACTCGAAGCCCTTCCCGACAATCGTAGGTGGGTAACACGCAGTTCCTACTAAAAGATTGCACTACAAAGCTCGAGGCTCCCTTTGCCCTGCCCATGTATCAATAACTCCTATAATTGCTGTCCTTAGACAGTGCGAGAGGCCCTGAACGCAGAAAGTTCCCCTCGCTTTCTCTTTCTCCTGCTCTCATTCATGTTGGAGGACCCAAACAGAAGCAAAGATGGAACTTTTCCATCCTAACGTTTCTGAGGAGTGGTTGCTTGCATCCTTTAGGGACTTTGAGACCCCATCACACACTCGCAGGTTTCTAATGTTCCATGCTTGACAAGAAAGTATGTAGGTCCTCCTCCTCCTGCAAATATTTTCTTCGACTTCACATTAGAAACCGCATGACATAACCTCGCCTCAAAGAATTCTTTCTTTTCTTTTCTTTTCTTGGATGAAAAAGACAGTAAAAGATTACACCTCGAAGAATTCATGGTTTGATGGCTATGCCTGATGTTGATGATATGAGCTTTCTGATTGGAAAATGCTTTGGGTACCACCCATTAGCCCACACCCTATCATACCTGGCCTGGTTTCAACATCGGAATGGAATGGTTATAGTGAACCACCCACTCTGTGTATGATGCACAAAAACCTGGTTTGGTGCTCATCTCAGGTATGCTAAGAGGTACTAATGAGCAAGTAATGGCTCCTCCTCCTAGTCTCCGAGAGGGAGTGAAGAGATCCCCGAAAAGAAGCACGCATTTAATTTTATTTTTAGTGTAAAAATGTATGCATTTTCTCTGCATCCATAGGGAATTATGATATTATCGGAGTGAAGTAAGGGATCTATGGAAGAACAGGCTAGATTTTATTAGTAACAAGGAGATATGACTGAGCAGTACTCTTTTTTTTTTTTTTTTGTTTTCTAAGATTGACATTAAATTTAGGTGCAAGGCTCTGTTAAATTTTGATGGATCACAGATCAAAACTTAAAAGCCTTTTATGATAATGAGATTGTTCCTAGATTGAATGGAATGGAGGAAAATGATTTACATGTCCTTTCCCAACTAATTTGGGATTAAGGCTGAGTTGAGTTGAAAGAATAAAAAAAACATTTTTGAAGTTGAGTTTTTCTCTTTTGTAATGCAAGTTTATGCATTAGTTAATCTTCCCGAGAGCAAGGGATTTTTTGTTCTCCTTTTTTAATTAAGAAAAGTGGTTATCAAAGCCACTTATACTATCAATTCCAAGGGGCTTGAAAAATTATCAAACAACATAATATGAGGTGAAAAACTAGTAAATAGGTCTGTTTAGATGCCCAAATGACTAATCCACCGATTAACCGTTCTTCAACATGAAACTTATATCATGGTTAGCCGCCCTACGAATGTTAAAATAGAGAGAGAGGCTTGGAGTAGTTTGAGATTCGATTATCCCAAGTTTTTAGTGACATTAAATCACCTTTGCAATGGTTTTTGTTATCCTTGAGAATTAGAAACATAAGATTTCTGATCACCTCCTCTCCCTCAAACTCCTGAACTGCTACTTTTTTTTTTCAGGTATTTTCCGAAATGGAATACCCACCAAGAAAATGTTGTCGGCTGATGCCTGATAGGATCTTGCAACATCCGAACGCTCCCTTAAACAAATCCTGAGTTTTACGTTAGATGAGATTGTCGTCGAACGCATTTCATTTGCAGTCAGTGGCATCAAGATTTGTGACTCGGAAGTGTCAACCAGTATATTTTACGATCATACTTCTGAATCATTTCTTGGTTCGTTGGCAGTAGATCCTTCGCATCCCTGGCTGCAAGAAATTTCCTGTAACTGGAACAAGCTATAATTAGTAAGCAGCATGGAGTTGCACACTGACATTAATTTACCATTCCATCTACAAACTACCCACCATGGACTGAATCATATGAGCTTGGAGTTATACTCAATTCCCACCATCCAGAAACCCTAACCTCAATTATTATAGCCGGAGCATACACAGGATTGAGACTTGCTAAGGCTTCAAGCTTATGCATGGCACTATTTCATTTTTATTTTTTAAGATACTGTACATTCTCACCATTAAACCTAAGTTTTGACGACCAGGTCCTGTGACCGAACACTAGCTTGAAGCATTAGCTCGCATCCATTGAACGAGACATCAGGGCTGCAACAAAGTGAATCCATCTGTCAAGGTAAAGTCGTAGACACTTTTAATAAGAGGCAATTGCATTTTATCTTTATCTTCATGGATCTTTTTTTTTTTTTTTTAATTTTTTTTTTTAATGAAAAAGGAGGTTGAGACCACCCGAATTTATTATTAAGAAAAAGATGAGGCAATATCAACAGCATGCTTGCTTCGATAAGAAGCCAAACATGCATAAGCTGTGCCTTGAAGTATAAGGACTCACCAAGTAGTGAAAAGAAGCAAAAGGATACATGGTAACGGACCCCGTCTTCAGCTAAATATCTGGGTAAGAGAGTTCCCCGGCACCGTGTTAAGCAAAGAGAGAAGATGATCTTTGAGTTTACCGGAATACGTACGTGGTGCCCACATCTTGACAACAGAGTGTAGAACCTGGACATTGAGAACATATCTGAACTCGTTTTCTAGATTCGTCTAGAGAAGTCACACTTTATTAGCAAGTCGTTGGTTGTTTCATGGGTCATACATTTCAACAGATCCAAGTATAGATGCAACTTTGGCCTATAAATTTGAAGAATGTTAGGGCCCAAACCAATGTTTTGATCATTTTCATAATTGACATGTGTTACAACCGGCCTCCTCCGAATCAGATCGGAGCCGACGGCCTTTCAGCTACGTCCGACCTACCCACCGGAGGTCCGATCGACCCGCCGGAGGTCCGATCGACCATTCAGCTAAGTCCGATCGACCCACTTCAGCCAGGCCCATATCAGTCCAAAACAGTCGCTCAAGGATGGCACGAAGCTCCCAGAGGTCCCTTCCAGCTGGTACCAAAATTCTGTTATAATATATTCCTGACATCTCAGCGCCATTACTCTACAGATCTCACGGTGCCACTCCCTCCTGGTACCACCTGGCCACTACCAAGATTCTTCTAAGGGCAAATCAGCCATTTCCAGCCTAGCTCCTAATAGATTATGGTAAAGTTCCGTGCCTATATAAGGTAAAAGGAGGATCCTGAGGTAAGGAGGCTCTTCCTTCCCCACGAGCTATCTCCTTTGCGATCCCTTCATTCTGTTGCTCCAAGTCTCCCACTGACTTAGCCATCGGAGTGTCCCCGCCGAAACACCATCGGCCCGTGGGACCTTTTTTGCAGGAACTGGGAGATGCGCACTACAGCAAGCCCGGTCGAGAGAGCCCGGTCCGGGAGATTCTGGTGCCACCTGGCCACTATCAAGATTCTTCTAAGGGCAAATCGGCTATTTCCAGCTTAGCCCTTAACAGATTTTGATAAGGTTTCACGCCTATAAAAGATAAAAGGGGGATCTCGAAATAAGGAGGCTCTTCCTTCCCCACGAGCTCTCCTTTGCGATCTATTCATTCTGTTGCTCCAAGTCTTCCACTGACTTAGCCATCGGAGTATTCCTTGCTGAAACACCACCGGCCTGTGGGACCTTTTTTGCAGAAACCAGGAGATGCGCACTACAGCAAGCCCGGTCGAGAGAGCCCTGTCCGGGAGATTCAGCGGTAACAGATTGGCGCTAGAAGGAAGGGGCCTGCTGTGTGGCTGAACCTCTGCAGTTGTGTTCCTTCTTCGAAAGGAGGGATCCACCGCTAGACAAGATGATGGTGAAAGGAAGAGCTCAGAACACCTCCAACAGGAGAGGCCGTTCCCAGACATGGTCGGGAGAACCTTTCAGGGAGAACGACGCCACCTAGCCTACCATCACCATAGGACAATAGCAGTTCTAGACCCTTCTGAACTGCATCGACACTCTTGCTGCCACGGGTCAGAACCTCCATGACACGACCAATGATAGACAGTAGCTGCTCGTGGCATCCAGAACCAGTCATCCACCTGCTACCGAAGAAAGTCGACAGCAAGGAGTCCCTCGACTCCGCTCCCACACAACCCCAGAGCCCCGGAGGTCGCAGAAGACTCATGTCGACGGAAAGAGAGTGAGGTTCGTCTCGCACTCTTCAGTGGATTTGGTCTCCGACAACTACCAGCGATGCGATGGAGACCCAAGGGACTACACCAGCAAGCTCCAACGCATGGAGGAGCAAATTGCTGAGTTGGTCGATCGACAAAAGGTAGAAGAAGTGCTGGCGTATGACTCTCGCCCGCCATTCTCCCACAGAATTATGGGGGAAGCTATCCCCATCATTTCAAGATCTCCCAGGTGGACGCCTACGATGGCACCACCGACCCTCTGGATCATCTGGGCATTTATAAGGCCCACATGATGGTACAGGGCACCTCCGATACCCTCCACTGCCTCACCTTCCCTGCGACACTTAAGAAGGCATCTCGGATGTGGTTCTCCGCCATCCGACCAGGTATGATCTATTCCTTCTTCTAGCTGGAAAAATTTTTTTTATCCCATTTCAGGACCTGCAGTCGGATACCGAGGAATACGGATTGCCTCTTCCTCATCCGCAAAAGGAAGGAGAAACCCTCCGGGAGTACATGGCCTGATTTAATTTGGCGACCATGGAGATCCCGGACCTCAACGAGCATTTAGCTATGTCGACCTTCAAAAGGGGGCTGCGATCGTCCATGCTCACTTTTTCGCTGGACAAAAAGTTTTCGACAAGCTACTTCGAATTACTGGCCTGGCCTCAAAAATATGTCCTGGTAGAAGAACAAGCGGCAAGCCGACGCCAGGCTGAAGGAAGGTTGGCTCCCAAGAGGAGGAGTGATAGGGCTCCCAAAGTCCGACCTCCCAGCGATGGCACCAACTCGGCCTAACGCCGCAGCCCTAAGTCGAAGGACTTTCCCAGGAGGTTTGAGACTTACACACCTCTCTCTCTCTTGAGGGAGAAAATCCTTATGAAGATAGAGAAGAAAACCTTCCTGCAAAGACCTCGCTCGATGAGGAGCCCCTCCACGTCGAGGAGCAAGGACAAGTACTGCCGGTTCCATCGTGACCACGAGCACAGCATAGAAGATTGCCTCTAATTGAAGGACGCGATCGAAGATTTGATCAGGCGGGGGTACCTGCACAAGTATGTCCGACCCCAGAGAGCCAGGCTGAAACTTCTATTGCCAGAAACCCCCTGAAGGAAATAGAGCTGCCCAACCAATGCCCCACCGATGGGAATGTTGGCATGCTCCACCGCCGGTCTGATTGGAGGGATGGAGGAGGTCAGGACATCTTGAAGAGGCCTCGAGGTTCTAACATAATTAGTTTCTCCGATGAAGACCTCCGAGAGACCCAGGTCTCTCGGAATGATCCTGTTGTTGTGTCGGCAGTAATTGTCAATTATGATGTAAGTAGAATCCGCATTGATAATGGAAGTTTCACTGAAGTTTTACTGTATGATGCTTTTGTTAGAATGAACCTGCATAGAACCAGGCTGCAAGAATCCCCAACACCATTAACTAGGTTCGAAGGAAACTCCATTGGCATAAAAGGAGAAATAATTTTGCCCGTAACCATAGAATCAGAGCCTTATCAAAAGACCTTCCCTATCAATTTTGTGGTCGTCTGCATGATATCAGCTTACAACGCCATTTTGGAGCAACCGACCTTGAATAAATTCCAAGCCATTGTGTCTACTTACCACTTGTTGGCAAAATTTTTGACTCAGAACGGGATCGGAGAGATGAGAGGGGATCGCAGGATGGCCATACAATGTTTGACCATTCAAGATAGGCAATTGGGAGACCATTCCACCTTGGAACAACTTGATCCCATGTCCGAAATTGACTGCTGTGGAGAACCGATCGAGAGGATCCTATTCGTACCCCTTAAGGAGGACGATCTTACAAGGATCCTGCAGATCGGGTGCACGCTCAGCGAGGAGGTCAAATCAGAGATGGTCGGCTCCCTACGGGACAATGCCGACATCTTTGCCTGGTCGGCATCCAACATGCTAGGCATCCCGTCGGAAGTCATAACCCATCGGCTTAAGGTGGATCCTACCTGCAAGCCTGTCCGACAGAAGAAGAGGAACTTCGCCCAAGAGAGATAGAGGATGATTGATGAGGAGGTCAAGAAGCTCCTCGAAGCTGGCTTCATCAGAGAAGCCCACTACCCTGACTGGCTAGCGAATGTCATGATGGTGAGGAAGGCCAACGAAAAGTGGAGGATATGTGTGGACTACACCGACCTCAACAAAGCTTGCTCGAAGGCCAGCTTTTTCTTACCAAAAATCGACCAACTGGTGGACGCCACTACCGGTCACCAACTTCTGAGCTTCATGGATGCCTTTTCTGGATATAACCAGATCAGCATGGACCCGGAAGATGAGGAGAAGACAGCCTTCATCACTGACAAAGGGCTGTACTGCTACAAAATGATGCCCTTCGGCCTAAAGAACGTCGGAGCCACTTTCTAGAGGCTGATCAACAGGATCTTCGAGGGGCAAGTTGGAAGAAATATAGAGGCATATGTTGACGACATGATAGTCAAGAGCCTCTGGAGAGCCGACCACATCAAGGATCTGAAAGAGTCCTTCGACGTCCTGAGGCACCACCAGATGAAATTGAACCCGGCCAAGTATACCTTCGGGGTGACCTCGAAAAATTTCTTAGCTTTCTGGTCACCCAGCGAGGAATTGAGGTCAATCCAGATAAAATCAAGGCCATCATCGACATGGGGCATCCAACCAATAAGAAGCAAGTGCAAGAACTCATAGGTCAGATAGCCTCTCTCAGTCACTTCATTTCTATTAGCTGAAAGGTGTCTCCCTTTCTTTAAAACACGCGGTAGTCGGATCACTTCTATTGGACTGACGAATGTCGGTTAGCCTTCGAAGCACTGAATATGTATCTGAAGACTCCCCCTTACTTGCTAAGCCTTTGGAAGGAGAGTCGCTGTATTTGTACCTATCCACATCGGATGAGGCTGTGAGCTCCGTCCTTGTCCAGATTACGGAGAACAACCAGCAAAGGCCGGTCTATTACATCAGCAAGGTACTCCACGACATCGAAACAAGGTATCCTAAGATGCAGAAGCTTGCCTACTCCCTAATTATGGCGGCCAAGCAGTTGCGACCCTACTTTCAGGCGCATCCAATCATCATCCTGACCGATCAACCTCTCAAGACAATTCTCAGGAGTCCCGATACCTCAGGGTGGCTCGCCAAGTGGGCCATCAAGCTTGGCAAATTTGATATCTTCTTTTGGTCTCAGTCGGCCATGAAGGCCTAGGCGATCGCCGACTTCATAGCAGAGTATACCTGGAGACAGAAGACACCTCTGTGAACGACTGACACACCTGGGGATGATATTACTGAAGGGTCAGACCCCGCCTGGACACTCCATGTGGACGGGGCATCTAACCTTGCTGGTTGCAGAGTAGGATTAATCCTGGCTGACCTCAACGGACAGAGCCTGGAATATGCCCTGCATTTTGTATTTCAAGTATCAAATAACCAGGCGGAGTATGAAGCCCTCCTCGTGGGACTGAGGATAGCTGATGAGCTAGGTATCGATCGAATCAGAGCCTTCTCGGATTCCTAGCTAGTGGTCAACTAGGTGAGAGGTGAATTCGAGGTGAGAGATCCGACCCTGGCCAAGTACTCGAGTAAAGTGCAGAGCCTTGTGGCCCGACTTAAGTCTTTCAAGATCATCCACATACCTCGGGTACAAAATTCTCGGGCGGATGCCTTGTCATGGCTGGCCACTGCCATCACTGATTCCTCTGACTGGGCTTTCATGGAGCACCTACAAAGTCCAAGCATTACTGAAGAGATATTGGAAATCCATCAAGTGGAACGAGAGGCTTGTTGGATGGATCCCATCCTTGCTTCCTCAATGAAGGAACCCTATCAAAAGATAGGGCCGAAGCCAAATGTGTGGCTGGATGGCCTCGAAGTATATTGTCATCGACGAGACCCTCTACAAGCGATCATTTACGCAACCACTGCTCAAGTTCCTAGGATCGTCGGACACCGATTACGCACTCAGAGAAGTGTATGAAGGCATATGCGGCGACGACCTGGGAGATAGATCCTTGGCCTACAAGATCATTCGGCAAGCTATTACTGGCTAACCATCCAAAAGGATGCTACTAACTTTGTTAAAAAGTGTGACGCATGCCAGAGATACTCCAATATTCAAAGGCAACCAGCTAATCAGCTAACCCCGCTAACCATCCCCTGGCTATTCGCACAATAGGGAATGGACATCCTCGGGCCATTTCCTCCAGCATCCAGACAATGGAAGTTTCTAATCGTAGCCATCGACTACTTCACCAAGTGGGTGTAAGCTGAACCACTAGCGTAGATTACCGAAGTCAAGGTGGAGACCTTCATCCGAAACTGTATCATTTATCGGTTCGGCATACCGCAAGCAGTCATCACCGACAACGGGAGGCAATTCGATAATCCAAAGTTTCAAAATTTCTGCCAGCAGTATCATATCTCCCACCAGTTGATTTCAGACAGACACCCCCAATCCAATGGGGAGGCCAAAGTCATTAATTGGATGATTCTGCATAGCCTGAAGACTCGACTGAATGATGCCAAAGGGCTCTAGGCCGAAGAACTCCACTCGATACTCTGGGCCTATCGGACTACCTCCCGCACGGCGACTAGGAAAACTCCATTCAATCTCACTTACGGGAGCGAGGCGGTCATACTAGTGAAAGTCTCATTGCAGTCCCTTCGGATTGACCATTTCACTGAACCAGCCAATTTTGAGCAAAGAAGGGCTGACCTCGACTTGCTCAAGGAGACACGACTCCAAGCGGACCTAAGGATGGCGATCTATCATCAAAGAATGGCCAAATATTACAATTCTCAAGTCAAAATTCGAAGCTTCTGGATCGGAGACTTGGTTCTGCGGAGGTCAAAGATATCCAGGCCAACTAAACAAGAAAAGCTCTCCCCTAACTGGGAAGGCCCATATCGGGTAGTCAAAGTGATCCAGGCCAGAACTTACTGACTCAAGCATCTAGACGGATGACAAGTGGCACGTCCTTAGAATGTAGGTAACCTCCGCAAATATTATCAATAAAGGTAGCAAGTTACTCTACAAAGGCTCTAGTGCAGCCCACTCAAGTCCGACCTCGATTGGCAAAGGCTTTAGTGTAGCCCACTTAAGTCTAACCTCGATCGACAAAGGCTCTAGTGCAGCCCACTCAAGTTCAACCCCGATCGGTAAAGGCTCTAGTATAGCCCACTCAAGTTCGACCCCGATTAGCAAAAGCTCTAGTGCAGCCCACTCAAGTCTGGCCCCGATCGGCAAAGACTCTAGTGCAGCCCACTCAAGTCCGATCTCGATCGGCAAAGGCTCTAGTGTAGCCCACTTAAGTCCGATCCCGATCGACAAAGGCTTTAGTGCAGTCCATTCAAGTCCGACCCCGATCGGCAAATGCTCTAGTGCAGCCCACTCAAGTTCGACCCCGATCGGCAAAGGCTCTATTACAGCCCACTCAAGTTCGACCTCGATCAGCAAAGGCTCTAGTGCAGCCCACTCAAGTCCGATCTCGATCGGCAAAGGCTCTAGCATAGCCAACTCAAATCCAACCTCAGTCGGAAAGTACTTTATGGGATCCTTAAATACTTAAGGTATTTCTCTACAAACAGCTAGTTTGAAGATCCCTTAGAAATATTTCTAAAGGAAATGGGTTCGGACTAAGCCGACCTCTCGACACTTAGAAATATTTCTTATAAATGGCAAAGTTAAAAGCTAATAGGGCACTCGACAACCCCATGAAGGGTCGTTGGTCGGCGACAACAGACAAGAATAGCCCATAAAAAAAAACAACAACAAGATGAAACAAAAGATGAATATCAAGATGTTATTTCATTGACCAAAAACTTTTGTACAAGTATAGGCAGACTTTTACAGTTGATCCTAAGTCTTGCCAAGTATTTATAAAAGAGGGAGATCCATCCCACTCGTTAAAGGAGCTTTGGCTTTAGCCTCCCGCATAGCATCCAAAGCCTCAACCAAGGCCTCTGCTAGTCCTGCATCGACAGTGGTTTGGGCGTCGACCTTGGTGTCGGTCGGGCCCTCCTTTTCTTTCGGCAAGTGCATCAGCTATATTGAGGACAGGTCAAGCTTTGGAAAAGCTTCGACCACCTTCTTCAGGCAATCGTCGAAGCCGTATTCGTAGCTCGCCGCTCCAGCCTCCTCCATCTCATCGTTGAAATCGATTAAAGCCTTGATTCCACCATGGCATCGCGGACTTGCTCCGTCGCCAGCTCCTTCGTTTCTTTCAGCTCGATCAGATACTTCCCCGCCAATGCCTAATGGGCCCGCGTGCTCCTTTCGGCATCGATGGACCTCTCCACCTTGTCGGACAATCGACGTGTCAAGGATCTGATCCTTTCCTTCTTTTTCTTCAACAGGGCCTCCTGCTCGGCCAGCTGGGTTTGTAGGTCCTCTGTCTGCTTCTTCAATGACTCTACTTCGATCAAACTGGCTGAAAGTCTCTCCTCAGTGACCTTCTATGATGCCACTGCCATCGCTTTGACCGCCTTCAGTTCTTCGACCTCCCTAGCCGAGGCCTCTGCCGCATGGACCATCTCGCCGAGGCCTTTGTCCATCATCGAGACCTCGTGAAGGAGCTACAAACAACAGAACATATTAATGATGCACAATAAAAGAAAAGAAGGATGAAGAAAATAAAGGGACGATAAAAGTACCTTCATCAGATTGAGGTAGGCGCCTCTCGCCACCTCATGCAACTTGCGCTTGCTTGACTCCTCCCAGTCGGCCTGGGTGATGGCCCCCTTTAGCAGTTCTCTGGCCTGCCGGGGGTTGTGAAGAGCATGCCAATGTTGAAAGGTTTCAAAGCTGACTTCTTCAGCCTCTACCCCTCCGGCCATCCCTTTCTTCTCAGCTGCGGGGCGGGCCATCTCCGTTCACTCAGTTGATGGTGAGGCCGGGGCTGTCCCCACCTCGATCGGCTCCGATAGGTCCGGCTCCGGTCGGACGGCTGACTCCCCGACTTTAAGCAGAGGTCCCGATGCTTTTGCCGCCAACCACTCTGACAAAGGCATATTGTCTTTATCGTAGCCCGATGCCACGATGATCGTGGGCTGTTCTTCCGCCTGCTATTTTTTTTGCCTGCTCGTGGTTGGCTCTGTGGACTGGGCGGCCCTCTTCCTCGCTGCTCGTTCTGTTATCCTCGTACGGTCGGGCTTCATTTTTTCTCCTGTTACAAGAACAAGATCAGAGTGAGGAAAGAAGGAATATAGTTGACAGAACAAAAATATCGATGGCAATGACTTCTACCCTACCTAAGTGTTCATGACAGCTAACTCCGGCCAAGCGGAGGCTATCCTCCCGAAGCAGCACCTTCACCATTGTGATCCCGACTGCCTCTAACTCATTGAAGTTGGCTTGGTTGGCTATCAAGACCACCCTCCCTTCGTTAGCTGTCAGCCTCGATTTCCCTCATGACGGGTTGAAGCCCTAATGCTGAAGACTATGTACGAATAAGAACTTTGACTTCCACCCATGAATGGCCGACGGAAGACCTTCGATTATCTTCCACCCGGGATGAGGGCTGAACACCCACCACTCCTCGCTCTGGAAGTCTTTCTTCACGACAAAAAAATTTGCAAAGAGAGAAGTCCTAGGTTCTGCGCCAACCCTCTGGAACAAGATCGCGAAATAATTGATGGCTCGAATACTATTCGGGGTCAGCTCATAGGAGTGACTCGACACAGGTTGAAGACCCGGATGAAGAAGTCACACAGGGGAAATCGTAGGCTGGCCTTCAGGTGGTCCTCATACACCGGAAGGGCTCCCAGGCTCGGCAACCGGGTCACCCTCCCTTCCCGGTCCGGGATGGTGAGGTCCAGGGTGGAGGGGATGTTGAACCTAACTCTAAGGGCCTCTACCCGATCCCGCACTAGCTCAGATTGGACCTGGTTGGGACCTAGTCCCTCTATCCTACGGCTAGAGCTCCGGCTACCAGAGACCATTGTTACGGGGCTTGGAGAAAAGAAGAACTAACCTGAGAGTTGGGTTTCTTAAAAGGTTGAAGACATTGGAGCGAGACGAGATCTCTCTCTAAGGGCGAATGCGGCAAAGGCTTTGCCCACAGTCTCAACATCCCCTTTTATAGCCCTTGAAAGAAGCAGTTGTCACCATTCCTCGAGAACTACGACCCAAACATCAGAAGGTACAACTCCCCATGCAACGAAAGTCGATGCGACGGAAGGAAGCACAATCTAGTCGTGATTTGTGTGATCGTCGGATTAGCAGCGGATGGATCGCCCCCAGTGCGGCACTAACCGCCCAGATATCGCTATGTCACCCAAATCACCTCCGACGCCCGACTACCGAGCTGGTCGGGTTGGCTGCTCATCATTGCGCCCCTTTTGCATTAATTGCTACTCCCTTCGCTTTCAATGCGGGAGCGACACTTGTCCCAGGCGTGAGCTTCTGGAGTGGGGAGTGACCAGACGCATCACACCTGATTAGATCCGCAATCCCCTCAAGGACGAATGCATTCAATGCGAGAATGATGCTCTCACCCTTCGAAGCTACAGGCCCTTCCGAAGGCCAAAAGAAAGGGGGGCAACTGTTATACATAATCGGCCTCCCTCCGAAATAGACCGGAGCTAATGGCCCTTCAGCTAGGTCCGACCGACTTGCCAGAGGTCTAACCGACCTGCTAGAGGTCCGACCGACCCTTCAGCTAGGTCCGACCGACCCACTTTAGCCAGGCCCATATCAGTCCAAAATGGGCCGCTCCAAGGATGGCCCGGAGATCTGAGAGGCCCCTTCCAACTGATACCAGAATTCTGTTACAACAGATTCCTGACATCTCAGTGCCACTACTCTGCAGATCCCATGGCGCCACTCCCTCCTGGTGCCACCTGGCCACTATCAAGATTCCTCTAAGGATAAATCGGTCATTTCCAGCCTAGTCCCTAACAGATTCTGGTAAAGTTCCATGCCTATATAAGGTAAAAGAGGGATCCCAAGGTAAAGAGGCTCTATCTTCCCCATGAGCTATCTCCTTTGCGATCCCTCCATTCTATTGTTCCAAGTATCCTACTGACTTAGCCATCAGAGTGTTCCCGGCCGGAACATCACCGGCCCGTGAAATCTTTTTTGCAGGAATCGGGAGATGCGTACTTCAGCAAGCCCGAACAAGAAAGTCCGATCCAAGAGATTTAGTAGCTACAACATGTATACTAGTTGTCCCTGCACATAGTAGAGGCATGGATTAGAATAAGGCAAGAGTGCAGTTGGACAAACTCCAATACTTTGAAGTCATTTATTTAATTCAAACGCGAGAAGATAGCAGTTTAAAAAATCACTTGCAAAATCGATGAATTACCGGTCGCTGATCAAGGTAGACAAGGTCTCTTTTTAGATGAAAAAAAAAATGAGGGTACAAGCAGCAAGCTTGTCAATGTCTGACAAGTGGTGGAACTCAAATGCGTGGCATATATTTATGGGTTTTACTACCCTCTAATCAAGAAGGGAGACCGGCGAAGTTGTACAAAACAAGTCTCCTGAAGAATGTCACCCGTGTAAAATGCACTGCACTTCTCGCTCTATTAAGGTGTCTTTTTTTTTTTTTTTTGTTGTTGTTGTTGTTGTTGGCCAATATACGCTGTCGATTCTTCACACAATGAGCGTGGTTGTAACACCTTGCCGACGAAGTGGTGGAATGGGTTATGTTCTAGCTTTGGGCATCTCCTGGCTGCAGCGTTTCGTTCAAGTCTCGGTGCCTATTAGGATGCGGTGGGTCGCATTAAAGAAATCCTCTGCGCCGCTAAAAGCATCAAACGTACTCCCACCAACATTCCCAATCTCCACGCAAAACGGACGGCCGTTTCCCATCGGGTCCACGTTAAGCTATCCAATCACTATCCTTCAACAAACCGACGGACGCCGAATCGACCGACAGATCTTGCTCGTCGAGACCGCCGGGACTCGAAGCACCGGTTAAAGCGGCGATCGAAACCCTAAAGATCTTGCTCATCGATCAAAACCGGTTAAAGCGGCGGCCTCCACCGTCACCGCCTCCGGAGAAACGCAGATCCGTTTCCCGGCGTCATGGGTAAGCCTTCTCTCCTCCCTCTTCTCCTCCTCCTCCTCCTCTTTTTCTCCTCGATCTCGTCGTCCATTGCGGAGATCAAAACCCTAAAGATCAACGCCGACACCCGCCCCATCATTCTCTTCGAGAAGTTCGGCTTCACCCACCACGGCTTCGTCAACATCAACGTCTCCGAGGTCTCCTTCGCGTCCTCCCTCCCCGACCCCGACACCGCCCTCTTCGGCTTCTTCCTCCTCTCCGACGAGAGCCTCATCCAGGCCACCTACGAATCCCAGCAGCAGCAGCAAAACCCTAACCCTAATCCCAACCCCAGCTGTATCCTCTCCAGCCCTTACGTCCTCCCTCTCTTCAAATTCAAGGATTTCGCCGACGCCAACTCCAATTCTTATAGCAGGCCCTATCCCATAACCCATCCCGATGAGTACAGCCTCTTCTTCGCCAACTGCAACCCCGAGTCCCAGGTCTCCATGGCCGTCCGCACCGAGATGTTCAACCTCCGCCCCGACGGCTCCCGCGACTACCTATCAGTCGGCCAGTCCCCCGACCCCTCCCTCTACTTTGTCTTCGCCCTCGCCTACGTCGCCTTCCTCGCCGTCTGGGTCTCCTACCTCATCAAGAACCGCCTCTCCTCCCACCGGATCCACCTCCTCATGGCCGGCCTCCTCCTCACCAAGGTCCTCAACCTCCTCTTCGCCGCCGAGGACCAGCACTACGTCCGCGTCACCGGCACCCCCCACGGCTGGGACGTTCTCTTCTACATTTTCCAGTTCCTCAAAGGTATTCTCTTGTTCACCGTCATCGTCCTCATCGGCACCGGCTGGTCCTTCCTCAAGCCCTTCCTCCAGGAGAAGGAGAAGAAGGTGCTCATGATCGTGATCCCTCTCCAGGTGATCGCGAACATTGCTTCTATTGTGATCGGCGAGACCGGGCCCTTCATCCGGGACTGGGTCACCTGGAACCAGGTCTTCCTCCTCATCGACGTTATCTGCTGCTGCGCTGTCCTGTTCCCGATCATCTGGTCTATCCGGTCGCTCCGCGAGACGTCCAAGACCGATGGGAAGGCTGCAAGGAATCTCGCCAAGCTCACTCTTTTCAGGCAGTTCTACATTGTGCTCATCGGTTACTTGTACTTCACGAGGATCGTGGTGTATGCCCTCAAGACGATCGCATCGTACAAGTACCGGTGGGTGAGCGTGGCAGTGGAGGAGACCGCAAGCCTTGCTTTCTATATCTTTATGTTTTATATGTTTAGGCCGATTGAGAGGAACCAGTACTTTGTACTTGATGATGAAGAGGAAGAAGCGGCGGAGGCAGTTCTCAGGGAGGAGGAGTTTGAGCTCTGAATGGCTGGAGGATCGAAGCAATATGATCAGAGAGACTGGCGGGTGTGCTGCTCTGCTCCTGTTTACTACTTTTGTTCTTAGCGTTTACCATAGGAATGGTTACGTTGGTTTCCACACCTTATGGAATTTTATTTGTTCTCTGGGATGTAGCTTTTGGAATTTAGGGATGGCATTCAGTTTGTCAATTTCAATATCAGAAAGTGCTGTTTTACAATGCTAATTTTCCTTCTTTTTTTATTTTGCTGGTTCTTTCTATGCTTTGCGTGCTATTTTTCTCTGTGGAATTGTCTGTTCTCTGCGCTGTAGCTGCCAGAAGTTGGGATTGGCGTTCAGCTTGCCAATTCTTAGTTCAAAAGGTGTTCCACTTGATTTTTGTAGTGTCAATTTGATTTTTGATTGTTTCTTTCGATGCTCTGCTTGTTACTTGCCTTTGCATTCATTTTGTATGCCATCAATCTAGTTATTGCAGCCACCTGTTTTTCAGGCTTTAAAATATCTGTGGATAATCTAAGCTAATAATGACTGCTGATGATCAATCCCATACAGGTTTTATATAGATAACATTATTCTGATATCTTTCGCTAAAGCTGACTCAGTATAAATAAATTCTGTTAATGTGATGACAAATGTCTTCTTCAATTGGTCACTCAAAGGTAACATTTTCTTAGGAATAATATTTTTGATGACAACTCTCTCAACTTGTTTTCCTTATAGGCTCGATACCATCAACTGTACTTTGCTGGAATATTATGCTTCTGAACTCAAGACTTATCACTGACCAAGGGGCATTGCATATACTGTATCTTTGCAATAACTTTGCCTTTAGGGAAATTTTGAACACCTTTTTCAATGGCTTCCATGTGCCTTGTCTCTTTCTTTTCCATGAACAATCTCTTGATGGTTTAGTTTTGGATGAATTTCATCCTGATTCTTGGTTGTACTGGCGATTAATTGATTTTGATCTATCTAAACCATCAAATTTGCATGCCTTTAAAACAAAAAGGATTCCTTGTTTCTAGAGATCTGTCCATGTACGTCTATTCCTATGCATCATGTCTCTTTCCATAGGCAATCTCTAGATGATCTCAACTGGAGCATTGTAATCCAATTTGCAGGACTTGTCAGCCATGTACTGAGTATAATCTTTTATGATTCATTCAATAATATCGTGTCTGAACAATTTAGTCCCAAATTCCATATTTGTCTTGCATTCAGCATTACCTATGTTAGATCTATGAGTAGATAGCAAGGAAGTGATCATGATTGATATCATGGAATATGACATTAAGGGTTTTGTCTCATTTGTTTTGATGCGATCATCATTAGGGGTGGCAGTCGTGTTGTGTTGGATCATATACAGATCAAAAAAATCTCGAACCTAAACCTAACCTGTTTATTGAACAGGTTAGGATTTAAAATCTAAACCTATCATGCTTGGTAAGCAGGTAAGTAACCTGACCTGACCTGCTTAACCTATTTAATAAACAGGTTATATCGGGTTAAGTTTGGCAGCAAACCTGTTTACTTGTTAAATACATGTATAAACTGTTTAGCCCACTATGAAATGATTAGACTTCCAATACATTCTAATAATTTGAAATGAGACTTGATCGATGCTTAGAAGAAATATCCAATGAATTAAGTAGTTAATTTCAAAGTAAACCAGTAGAGAAATTACAAACATGTACTCGAGCTTTCCAGTCACTAGTCTCTTCTTTACATTCATCAAAGATGGGGAGAAATGGAAGGCAGAGGTTGGTGTCCTCAAAGAGCCAGATGAGGTAGGCCTTGGCAGCCTCTGGGAGACTTTATGAGCAAGATAAGCTGGTTCTTTCAGTAGTAAATTGAAAGTGATATTAGATCTGTTGTTGTGAAATATCGAGAGATTGGAGAATGCATTTCTACTAGATCTAGAATTTGGTGGATGCGGTTGTTTTTTTCTGCCATCATCAACTATGATTTCCTTTTTACATTTGACTTCGTTATTTGGATTATTTTTTTCCCCAAAATCTGAAGCTTCTGCGGTACATTGTTTTAAGTTATGAGATGAAAATTTCTTAGCAGGTTGGCTGTGTTTTGAGTGTCAGGTTCTTGCCATCCTCCAGCTGCATCCTTTAATGGAAATTATCCTGTTGCCTATTAGCTGATCTGGAAAGATGTTATACATCAACCATTTTTTCTCATTGAATATTTGTTGTAAGAATAATGTTGGTATTTCTATCTAGATTAGCAGTATTGAGACTAAGGTGATTGCGATTGTTTCCTTTAAGGATCATCCATTCTTGATGGCAGCTTTGGAGATACTGTTTCCTTCCTGTATATATTTTTATCTTTTACTGGTTTGAACTTGTTTGTCATTAAAAGTGTCTCTTGATTTATTTAATGGAAACATAATGTCATCTGTTGAGAGCTTAATGATTAATTGATTATCAGCTTTCCTGTTTTTTTTGGGAGACTTGCTAAAAATACCACTCCTACCGGCACAGTTGGTTGTGAGACTTATCTGACAACTAGCTGGCAGGGATTCGAGTTCTGATTTGGATATATTTCGACTGAAAAATTTGGAAATAAAATAAAAAATAAAAAAATAATCCGGGAGTAAAATAAAAAAAAGAAAAATTAATAAAATAATCTTGGAGCTTCTGTTGGTCGGTGGTAATGAAAAAGTTAGAGATATATATAATAAATCCCGTTTATTCGACCGGTGCCAGTAGTAGTCAGGTTGACGTACTCATCTTCGAGTCATGTTGATGTACTCACCTTCCGATAGGGAATGGTTGCGGAAAAATTAATAAGCGCCGTGTATCGAACATTCCTTGGCTAGGGTTGGGAGACCGTTTGGGGATGGCCACGTCCGGGATCTGACTCCTCCCCCCTCCCTTTTTTTTTTAACTAAAAAAAAAACAGAAAAGAAAATACCACTCCTACTTTCATTTTATCCAGGTATGTCCAACCCGTGAGACTTATTGTGACGGTATTGCATATTTGCATTGGATAATTAAACTTCGAAGCTGTTGGGATACAAGACAATAAGCTTGCTTCCATTTACCATCAGTAATGGATCCTGTGGCGACATTGCTGCTTGATATGGCGGTACATTGACATGGCACCGGCAAGGGGTGCTGTCCGTCTTGACGATCTGCTTGATATGGCGGTACATTGACATGGCACCGGCAAGGGGTGCTGTCCGTCTTGACGATCTGAATTTTTACGATGGACTCCATCTAAGCCAAGTAGAACTTCACAATGAGTAGAGTTTCGGGTTGAGTAGAGTTTTCGGTTGAATAAAGTTCTGGGCCAGGCAGAGCTCCAGGTTGAGTAGAGCTCTCATGCCGAGTAGAGCTCCAGGCTAAATGAGCCCTTCCAACAAATCATGATGGACAATGACTCAACAAAAACCGCTATCCCCAATAAAAAAAGTATAGACAACTAGATTAAACACCATAATGAAAAAATCCTGATAATAGAGATTATGAGGGACAAGATATCGCCACCTCAATTGAATTCATGATGGATAATGACTCGACAAAAACTGCTATCCCCAATGAAAAAAAGTATAGACAACTAGATTTCAACACCATAATGAGAAAACCTGACAATAGAGATTCTGAGGGACAAGATATCGCCACCTCAATTGAATTCGTTATGCCTGTCAGAAATGGACACTTGCTTGAGAGGTATTCTGCCATTTTGCAGACTTCGTTCCATGGTGTTTATCTTTTATATAGATAAGAAGAACCTTTGGCCAAGGTACGCACGAATAACATGCAGCGGAAGCATTGTCGAGAAGATTAACATTTAATCTAAGCATGCTTTTAAAACTTTTCTATGCTACTTATCCCAAGATCTTGCATGAATGATTAATATAAACTATGAAATCATGAATTCATGCTATGAACATTTCAAAGCAACATATCTATATATGTAAAACCATACCTCGTATGAAGTGGAGACGCTCTCCGCTGTGAAAGATCCAGGAGGAGGAAGAAGAACTCTGCTTAGCTGCACACGTGTCTGGCCTCTACAGGTGGTTCACATCAGGGCTCTTTCAAAATCTACTTCTACTCCAAGTGCTAGCTTGTTGTGGAACAATTTGATCGGAACTCCTTTTCTTCTTTCGATGCCGGACTCTCCGAATGAATGAAGAAACTCAAGAGGTGGTGAATGAGTCGTTGGAACCCTTCCCAAACACTCAATCCTAAGACCTAGATCACTAGGTACAAATATGCACACTTCTTTCCAAAAATCTCACACCCATAAAACTAGAACCTTTCCTAGCTTCTTTCCTTTCTTCCCTTTTATTTTTCCAGTATTTCTTTGCTGAATTTTCTCTTATTTTCGTCCTCCTATTTCAGCCCATTATGTAGATGGTGAGGGAGAGGGAAAGTGGGGAGTTTTGGGTGATAATAGAGTGGTAATGGGTAGTTATGGTCATGGGAAGTTACATAACTCTCCAAAACTGAATTTAAACTTATTTAAATTCAGATTAATGTGTTAATTGATTTCAGTTCATAACTGAAATCAATTGGGTCAAGTGTGCATACATTGGGTTCAACCCAATTGGACCCAAACCTATTTTGAACCAAATCCTATTTGATTCGTTCCAGATTTTTATAGCTCAATCAAATTGGGCTATCAAGTAATCACATTACTTAATTCACCTCCATGCATCACCAACTATTAGTGAAAATTTTATGTCACAACCTTTTGTGACATCAAGTGTCTACACTTGCGAAATCAACAAGTGTCGACACTTACACAAGTGTCGACGCTTTCAAGAATATCAAGTATCGACACTTGGGTAAAGAAAAACACTTTTCCTTTGTGAGTCCACGAACGATTCCCACTCGTTCTCCGATCACTAGATCAAGTAGAAACCCCTATGGTGTGTGATCCCATAGGTTCGAACACTAAGCTGGTAGCACTGGAACATTTCCAATACCAGTCAAAGTCGCCATCTAGCAATGACACCCGACGTCCGGATAAGTCGAAGTTATAGAGCAATAATCAAGAACCATGAGATATGGAAACCTAGTAATTAATCCCTTTGACCTCAATGCTCAGGAAGACTTAGGGTTATACTGCCCAACCCATAAAGTCCATCAACAATGTGTCTCAATCTCACAAGTCCTGTAACACATTACAGAGACTACCCTGGCCAAGGTTTTGCTAAATTGAAACACAGTAAGATATCTGCTCCAAACACTTTGGAGGGGTCAATCCCATCTTGATCCGATCACTGCTACACAAATACTTAACTGTACCCAGAAACCTTCCATCCCTTGATTAGAAATCCAGATAGTCCAGTACCAAAGTACAGTGAGTTGCTCGCAAGCTACCATGACGATCTCATGTCTGAGGGATAACTACGTCCATATCAAAACTCTAGGCAGAAAAAAGTATAGACGGGTCACATTCGATGAAATGTCAAACACAACATCTGCATGCCATACCAGTGTCTCCACACTCCTTGGTTAAGAGGACAACCAATGACTATGGCACACAACGACCTATACTTGATATACTATCATCCTGAAATAAGTGTATCATTTGGTCGCGAACAATTTTAGGACTATATGATATATCCTCTCTATATCACATACAAATAGTCCTAAGGACTTCATCACTCAAGAACTCATTATAGAAAGATGAAATAGTGATGAACTGCCAGAATAAACATTTTATTCAATAATATAATTCATATACAATTACATCAAATGTAAAACTGTGTACAGTAGAAATTGGCTTTGGGACACATTTTCCAACAACTCCCACTTGGACTAAAGCCAATCAGAACAGTATCGTATACCCATCTTCCATTTACAATCATTGAGTTCTTGAATTCCAACAGCTTTAGTGAAGGGGTCAGCTAGGTTTTCCTTTTTGTCGATCTTCAGAAGGTCGATATCACCTCGTTCCACGATTTCTCGTATAAGATGAAACCGACACAGAATATGCTTGGTACGCTGATGGGACTTCGGCTCTTTGGCTTGAGCAATGGCTCCAGTGCTGTCACAGTACACTGGAACAGGACCATCCAGGGAAGGTGCCACTCCCAGCTCGCCAAGAAATTTTCGCAACCAAACAACTTCCTTTGCTGCATCAGATGCTGCAATGTATTCCGCTTCGCATACAGAATCTGCTACAGTGTGCTGCTTGGAACTCTTCCAGCAGATAGCTCCACCATTCAGGGTAAAAACAAAGCTAGATACACTCTTGCTATCATCCCTATCTGACTGGAAACTGGAGTCAGTATACCCCACAAGTTTCAAGTCAGGTCCTCCAAAAAGAAGCCACTGGTCCTTGGTATTTCGCAAATACTTCAGGATGGTCTTTGCAACCTTTCAATGTGCTTCACCTGGGTCAGACTGGTATCGACTCACTATTCCTAATGAGTATGCCACGTTTGGTCCAGTACATGTCATGGCGTACATGATGGACCCTACTACCGAAGCATAAGGAATCCTACTCATACGCTCTTTTTCCTTAGGAGTTGTCGGACAATCCTTCTTGGAAAGAGAAATTCCATGGCCTATCGAAAGATAGCCTTTCTTGGAATTCTCAATGCTAAACCTTTTCAGCACGGTATCAATGTACGTAGACTGGGACAAACCCAGAAGTTTCCTTGATCTATCCCTATAGATCTTCATACCTAGTATGAAAGAAGCTTCACCCAAGTCTTTCATAGAAAACTGGGATGACAACCAGACCTTTATTCCCTGTAATGCAAGGATGTCATTCCCGATTACGAGAATGTCATCCACATACAGTACAAGAAATACAACTACAGAACCATTTACCCACTTATATATGCAGGGTTCTTCTTTGTTCCTAACAAAACCATACGTCTTGATACACTTATCAAAACACATGTTCCAACTCCGAGACGCCTGCTTTAGTCCATAGATGGACCTACTAAGCTTACATACCTTAGATTCATCTGTGGATGTGAACCCTTTAGGTTGCATCATATACACCTCCTCATCTAGCTCACCATTTAGAAAAGCTGTTCGGAAATCCATTTACCAAATTTCATAGTCCAGATATGCAGCTAAGGCAAGCATAATCCGAATAGACTTGAGCATTGCCACAGGGGAAAACGTCTCGTCATAGTCAATACCATAATGTTGACGATAACCCTTGGCAACCAGACGGGCTTTATAGGTCTCTACCTGCCCATCTGCACCCCGTTTCCTTTTGAAGACCCATTTGCACCCAATGGGTTTTACCCCTTCAGGTGTATCAACCAAAGTCCATACTTTGTTGATTTCCATGAACTCCATTTCAGATTTCATGGCTCCCAGCCATAACTCAGAATCAGACCTCTGCATCGCGTCCATATAGGTGATTGGATCCTCGTTGTTCTCATCGAGCTCAATGGGATCACCGTCTCGGACCAGAAAACCATAGTATCTGTCCGGTTGACGTGGTACTCTACCGGATCTCCTTAATGACTGGTCAATAGGCTCAAGGTTTGATCTTATCATAACGGGTTCTGTAGCAGTCCTTGAATGATTTGGTTCTTCAATCTGTTGAACTTCAGTAAGCTCAATATTGGCAGCTCGAGCACCTTCAGTAAGGTACTCCCTTTCCAAAAAGGTAGCTCTAAGACTGACGAACAATTTTTGTTCTCCAGGCATATAGAAGAAATAACCCTTAGACTCTTTAGGATACCCAACAAAGAGGCACCTGTCAGACCTAGGTCCAAGTTTATCTGTCTCCAAACGCTTGACATAAGCCGGACATCCCAAAACCCGAAGGTGTGAAAGACTCGGCTTACGCCCATTCCATATCTCATATGGAGTTTTGTTAAAAGACTTACTCGAAACTCTATTTAGAAGATAGCATGCTGATTCCAAAGATACCCCCAAAAGAAAGTTGACAGAGTTGCAAATCCCATCATGGATCTAACTATGTCCAACAGAGTCCGATTCCTCCTTTCAGACACACCATTTAACTGGGGCGTCCCAGGAGGTGTCCATTGAGAGAGAATCCCATTCTCTTCAAGATAAGTCAGAAACTCCCCAGAAAGATATTCTCCACCTCGATCTGATCGAAGGATTTTAATAAGCTTCCTAGTTTGTTTTTCAACTTCATTACGATACCGTTTGAATATTTCAAACGATTCAGATTTATGTCTCATCAAAAAGACATAACCGTACCTTGATAGGTCGTCCGTAAATATAAAGAAATATTTATACCCCTCCTTGGCATCGACATTCATTGGTCCACATACATCAGTATGTACTAGACACAAAATGTCATCGGCTCGTACACCTTTTCCAGTAAAAGGTGACTTGGTCATCTTACCAAGTAAACAAGATTCACAGGTTGGCAGTGATTCATAATCACTAACGTTTAGGAGACCTTCTCCCACTAACCTGTTGATTCTATTCTTGTTTATATGACCTAGCCTACAGTGCCAGAGATAAGCATCATTGACATTATCTAATCTAGGGCATTTGCAATAAATGTACATTACACCAACAGGCTGTGATAAAACATAAATGCCATTCTTAATATGTCCAGTCATAACCACAATATCATTCATAATGACTTTGCAAAAATCACTCTTGATTAATAGTTCATAACCATTACTGGCCAACTGGCCTACAGAGATAATATTTACAAGGAATGATGGACAATAGTGACAATCACTAAGAACAACTTTACAAGACTCGAAAAATAGATTGACAATTCCCAATGCCAGGACTGGAGCTTGACTTCCATTCCCCACATTCTGAAATCTCTCGCCATTCTCGAATCTTCTACTAACTTGTAGTCCCTGCAATGTATTGCAAATATGATAAGGACTACCAGTATCTAATATCCAGTTAGTAGTATCACAAATAGAAAAACAACAAGGATTTATCATATAAATACCTTGTCCAGCAACCTTTTGCTGCTTCTTCTTCTTCGACCTGTTCGGGTCAAGTGTAGCTAGGTAAGCGGAACAATTCCTCTTCCAATGACCCGGCTTCTTGCAGTAGAAGAATTCTGCCAGACTCTGGTCAGCCTTCTTCTTAATCTGACTGGGCCCAGCACTTTGCACCATTTTACTTTTATTCTTTTTCTTTTTCCCTTTCTTAAAGGGACGACACCTTGCCGCACTGCCTCCCACTAAATTCACCAAGCTCTTTTGGAGCTGGTGATCCTTTTCATAAGTCTGTAGTAACCCCATCAACCCATGGTAGTTGACTACAGGCCTTGTTAATCTATAATGATCTAGAAAAGGTAAGTAGGAGGGAGGCAAAGAATTCAAAATCGCATCCTTCCCAAGCTGCTCGTGGAAAGGATATCCGAGTTTGGCCAAGCGCTCGATCATGTATAATACATGATTAGTGACCGAGGACCCTTCAGTCATTCGAGCGTTGAAGATGGTAGAGGAAACCCTGTACCTTTCAACGTCGTCTGGGGCACCAAAAGATTCCTTCAACTTTTGAAGGATTTCCTCCGGTTGGGCCTCCTCGAATCTGCGACTGAACTCGTCGTTCATAGCCGCCAACATAATGCACCGCACCGTAGTACGGTCAGAGACCCACTTTTGATAAGCATCTCTGACTGTAGTATGTGCGGTGGGGGCTGGCCCCTCAGGTGCCGGATCCGTTAATACATAAAGGATCCATTCGTGCTCGAGAACAATTCTCAGTCTTCGATACCAGCTATCGAAGTTGGGTCCCATGAGCTTGTCATTATCTAATAATGACCGGAGTGACAGATTAGTAGACATTATCTGAAAAAGAAAACCAAGACTATTTAGTATATGAATTATTTAAAACATAAAGACATGGACTTTTGTCTAAAAGCTCCTCCCACTATTTTATTCAGACTGGTAGCCTCTACCTCCAATCCGAAGAATAACACTTATCCCATAGTGGGTACCAGAATCCAATAGACAATGCATGAGCCCGACTATGGTCGGCCAACCCATGCTCATCTAAAGGTAGGTTCATAACCAATTGTTTCTCCAAACAACTCCTAGTAATTTATTTTGCCCTAGGAACACTTCAATCGGCCTTTGGGCTTCCTGCTAAAGAAGGTCCCAGTTAGGTCCAACCATTAACATGACTGATCTTAATGCTTCTAGCTAACAAATGATCAAGCCCGACTTTGGCTGGCTAACCTGACCACCTGTTAAAGAAAGTTGCATTATGTCATCATATAATGAATGACAATTCCAATAGTATGATGACCACCCGATCTATGGATCTGTCGATAATCACCCCACTACTGGACTTATTACCAAACACCTTAATGGGAGGCTAAGACAAAAAATTATCATATAATTTCCATCTTTTTAAGGACCTAATAATTTAGAGGTTTTATACATGTTGTGACAGAAGAGAAAGGATAAGTCATGGATTATCTTTCACTAACTTCATATGTTAATGAAAGGGTTACATGAACCACAAAATCCATGGGCACCTAAATCAGTTAAGCTGATTAACCTTATTGGCATGGGCTAACTCGAATCAATGAGCTAACTAATCAAATCTGGTTGACCATATTGGCCAGGTAAGCGAGATCAAGGTTATGGGTTAAGCCATTAACCATCTTTCCTTAGACACCAATATCATTGGCCAGGAAAGAGGTAGCCCCAAAAACCATAGATCAAAAGCCATACTTACCTTAGACACCAATTGGTTCACCAATTTCGATTAGGCTAGCCTAAGGAATCAGGTCCTACCACGAAGCCAAGATTAAGTCCATTTAGATGTATGGACCAATCAATCTAACTATTAGATAGATACTAGAGAAGAACCTTAACTCAACATTTGATTAAGTTAATTCTCTATTAAGTCCAATTCATCTAAACTTAGGTCTAACCCAATTAGGACCTAATTCAAGCTAACCCATTTAATCCAAAGTTATGAATATGACTTAGATCTTAAAATCATATCCTTAGATCATTTAGTCACTTAGATTTACTTAATTCATAATTAAGTTAATCATACAACAGATTGAAACATTTTCAATAAACTTTATAAAACATTTTTTACAAGAAAATCCAACTATTAAATTTCTGTTCACTGTGAAGTGTCGACACTTCAGTAGCAAGTGTCGACACCAAAGTGTCGACACTACTCTGAGACAGGTCGACACACAGTGAACCAATTTCTGTGTTTTTGTTCATGAGTCGACACCTAGAAGCCCAAGTGTCGATACATAGACACCCAAGTATTGACACTACGTAAACCAAGTGTCGACACTTGATCAAACCCGAGCACAGAAATGCTGAAATCCAAACTTTGTCTTTTCTAAACTTGAATTTTATGTTAAACTATTTAACATAACAATCATAAACTAACTTTAGAACAATTCTAAAACATTTTATGACTTCAAATTTAGAACATAATAAAGATCAAAACATTTTAATCTTTACTTTTTCTTTTCTTTTTCTTCTTCATGAGTCCTTCACAATGGCACCCCAACACGCCATAGGAGATCCCATTAAATGGGAAGTGAGGGTCTTGCAGCCCTACTTCTCTCCTATGACCGGACGGCCTGGTGAGGCACTCAATCCGAGTACTTGCAAGATATTAAACTGATTTCATAATGTTTATGCTAAACATTCATGCTAGAGCAACCTGGTTGCTCTGATACCAATTGAAAGGAAAACTAGTAGCGAGCATGCTTTTTATTTTAAAACTTTTTTCAAAATAACATGCAGCGGAAGCATTGTCGAGAAGATTAACATTTAATCTAAGCATGCTTTTAAAACTTTTCTATGCTACTTATCCCAAGATCTTGCATGAATAATTAATATAAACTATGAAATCATGAATTCATGCTATGAACATTTCAAAGCAACATATCTATATATGTAAAACCATACCTCGTATCACAGTGGAGATGCTCTCCGCTGTGAAAGATCCAGGAGGAGGAAGAAGAACTTTGCTTAGCCACACACGTGTCCGGCCTCTACAGGTGGTTCACACCAGGGCTCTTTCAAAATCTACTTCCACTCCAAGTGCTAGCTTGTTGTGGAACAATTTGATCGGAACTCCTTTTCTTCTTTCGATGTCGGACTCTCCGAATGAATGAAGAAACTCAAGAGGTGGTGAATGAGTCGTTGGAACCCTTCCCAAACACTCAATCCTAAGACCTAGATCACTAGGTACAAATATGCACACTTCTTTCCAAAAATCTTACACCCATAAAACTAGAACCTTTCCTAGCTTCTTCCCTTTCTTCCCTTTTATTTTTCCAGCATTTATTTGCTGAATCTTCTCTTATTTTTGTCCTCCCATTTCAGCCCATTATATAGATGGTGAGGGAGAGGGAAAGTGGGGAGTTATGGGTGATAATGGAGTGGTAATGGGTAGTTATGGTTATGGGAAGTTACATAACTCCCCAAAACTGAATTTATACTTATTTAAATTCAGATTAATGTGTTAATTGATTTCAGTTCATAACTGAAATCAATTGGGTCAAGTGTGCATACATTGGGTTCAACCCAATTGGACCCAAACCTATTTTGAACCAAATCCTATTTGATTCGTTCCAGATTTTTATAGCTCAATCAAATTGGGTTATCAAGTAATCATATTACTTAATTCACCTCCATGCATCACCAACTATTAGTGAAAATTTTATGTCACAACCTTTTGTGACATCAAGTGTCTACACTTGCGAAATCAACAAGTGTCGACACTTACACAAGTGTCGACACTTTCAAGAATATCAAGTGTCGACACTTGGGTAAAGAAAAACACTTTTTCTTTGTGAGTCCACGAATGATTTCCAATCGTTCTCCGATCACTAGATCAAGTAGAAACCCCTATGGTGTGTGACCCCATAGGTTCGAACACTAAGCCGGTAGCACTGGAACATTTCCAATACCAGTCAAAGTCTCCATCTAGCAATGACACCCGACGTCCGGATAGGTCAAAGTTACAGAGCAACAATCAAGAACCATGAGATATGGAAACCTAGTAATTAATCCCTTTGACCTCATGCTCAGGAAGACTTAGGGTTATACTGCCCAACCCATAAAGTCCATCAACAATGTGTCTCAATCTCACAAGTCCTGTAACACATTACAGAGACTACCCTGGCCAAGGTTTTGCTAAATTGAAACACAATAAGATATCTGCTCCAAACACTTTGGAGGGGTCAATCCCATCTTGATCCGATCACTGCTACACGAGTACTTAACTGTACCCAGAAACCTTCCATCTCTGGATTAGAAATCTAGATAGTCCAGTACCAAAGTATAGTGAGTTGCTCGCAAGCTACCATGACGATCTAATGTCTGAGGGATAACTACGTCCATATCAAAACTCTAGGCAGAAAAAAGTACAGACGGGTCACGTTCGATGAAATGTCAAACACAATATCTGCATGCCATACCAGTGTCTCCACACTTCTTGGTTAAGTGGACAACCAACGACTATGGCACACAACGACCTATACTTGATATACTATTATCCTGAAATAAGTGTATCATTTGGTCGCGAACAATTTTAGGACTATATGATATATCCTCTCTATATCACATACAAATAGTCCTAAGGACTTCATCACTCAAGAACTCATTACAGAAAGATGAAATAGTGATGAACTGCCAGAATAAATATTTTATTCAATAATATAAATCATATACAATTACATCAAATGTACAACTGTGTACAGTAGAAATTAGTTTTGGGACACATTTCCCAATAGTTCTGTCATTTCACAGAATTTGTTCCATGGTGTTCATCTTTTATATAGATAAAAGAGATTTCCGACCAAGATACGCAAGCTACCATACTCTCCTATACTTATTTTCTAATCCTTCTATGGTCATCCATCACAATTTTTATTATTGTCCGAGAGAAAGAGAGGTCCCTTTTCACCAGAGGAACCAACGAGATCTTTGATCCCGTTGAAGTTTCAAGTCGAAGGTAATTTTGCAGGATCGCTATTATTTGTGATTAATTTGGATGTTTGGTTACGGGTTTGTTTTGGTTTCACGTACCGATCCAAGTTTGTCATATAAACTGGACTCGTCTGATTGATATTGGGTCCGTACCGTGGTTCAATTTATTTTACCTGGGGAGTGCACGATAACATGCCAAAAATTGGTCTAAATTCAAACCCAGCATGTTTGGCAAAACCAGGCATGGCTTAGTCTCTCAGTTTGGTCTCTGCTGCGGCGGCATTTAGTGAAACCCGTGTCAACTTAACCCACCTTCAAGTTTATATTTTCCATGCTAAGTCCTGCTGTCCAAGTCTTAATTGATATCTCATTTAGATCACATGATTGCGGTATTTATTCGCAACACATTGTTCATTCGACGTGACATATACTTACCGGAAGATGAATAGTACAGTTATACGTCATTTGTTGCCAAATCATATAAAAAAAACCTTTTTTTTTGATGTTCTACCTTCGCTGGTTGAATATTTTAGATGTGAAATCTTGCACAGTTATTGGACATTTTAGATGCTGATTCTAAGGGTTGTATTTAGTCAAAAATAATATAATAAATATTTTATTATCACCCCCCGCCGCCCCCACGCCCTCCCCCACAACTCCGCCAAAAAAAAAAAAAGAAAAAAAGAAAAAAAGAAGAGTCCATTCAATGCAGGTAGATGGTCTTGATCAAGGTTGTGCTTAACTTGCATCGCCCATGTCCCGTTCTTGGGGGTTGCTAGGCCTGACTGGCGAGCATTGGGACCACGTTTCCTACCATTCTGATGCCTACCTGCCTTTCTCCAGCTAACTCACTCCTTGCCCCTATGTTACACCAAAGTAACAAACTGAAGTAATATGCATATATTTGAGGCAGCTATTAACCATGCCGTTACGCGTTTCTAATTTGTCGTCTGAAATAGTGTCCTAAGTGCCTTCATAAAAAAATTTTGAGGACGAGTCTAATATTTGGCTGCCGATAGCGTTATTGGCAAGCATTTACAATTAGTCCCTTTTCCCCGCTAATTTCGTGAAGTGGAAAAATTTAATTGCCTTCTATTCATGCACAACTACTCATGTTTAGGACGAAAGCAAGATGCGTGGATAATGGGTTCCATAGATTCCAGACAGGTCACGGTGCAGTGCAACTAACTATGCTAAAATGATACAACATTCAGATGACTACACTTGTTATATACAACAATAAGTTTGGATATCTGCGGTTAGAGACTTTTCTTCTAACTTGTATTATCATGCAACCGCAAGACGCCGTTAAGAAAATGACGGCTGATGTTGACTGTAATTTTAACCGGTGGTGTTTTGGTTATTTGGCCTAAAACTGGTGGCCCGGTTTGATACATGAACATCCGTTAACATCCCCCATCTACCACCGCCCGATCTATTTAATGGCCACTAACCCGACGATATCCTCACCGTATCTTGCGGACGCTTCTGTGTCGCGAGGGGGTAGTGGTGGTGGACATGGGAGAAGCAGCGGCGGCGTTACCCAAGCTAGAGGTCGAGGGGATCGTCTTCCCTCCGGTCGTCAGTCCCCCGGGTTCCTCCAAGGCTCTCTTCCTCGGCGGGGCAGGTCAGCAATCCCTCTTAAATTTGGCTCCGGAATAAGAATAGCTATCCCGTCCAGAATAGTAGTTTCACAAATTATTCCCGTTCCATCTTTTCCCCTAGCTATATTCTGCACTTGATACATAACTCGTGAACCATTTTCGTTGTTGGTTATGCCTTGAATGCTTGTGCTGATCTTGTTGTTCATCGAATCATTCTTGTGGGAGGCATAAAAGCTTATTCCAGCTTGTTTCATTGCACCCTCCCCTTTCTGTTTCCGTCCTTCCTGTGTGCGAATATATATTGATGACTGTAACTCGCTGTCTTATTAGGTTCCAGAGGTTTGGAGATCGGGGGCCGGTTCATAACATTCACGGCCATCGGCGTGTATCTTGAGGACGAGGCAGTCCGGTCGCTCTCGGGTAAATGGAAAGGGAAGACCGCCGATGAGCTCGCCGCCTCGCTCGATTTCTTCCGTGATATCTTCGCCGGTGAGATTCCATCTTTCTCCCCCCTTCCTCTTCCGATCATTTATTCATCGAGTATAATTTTAACCCGGATAATTTTGAGCGTAATTTGGTAGGTTGGAAAGGATATTTATTCCTGGCGAGGGGCCCACAGGGTCTCCGTAAGTCACGTGGTTGTGTGTCTTGCTGGTTGCGCAGCTTGCGCTGAAATCTCACCTAAATCTCACCTAAATCTGACCTATCTTTCCTTCTTTTTTTTTTTTTTTTGTTTTGTTTTTGGGGTTGTTATATATTTACCCACTCGTAATCACGAGGTGGTGCTCTGAATTCCGTGTACAGCAGATGGTCTAACATGGACGAAACCCCTCGAATCTCAAAGCCTTTTTAAAGGCATCCGATTCAGAGAGGGAACCTCCTTATTTCTGCTTTGCAGTGGACCTGAAGTAAATCCTATCCTATCAACATCATGCATTAATTTAGCGATTATGGATGATAAGACCACCCAGTGACGAGCTAAAAGGGGAAATCATACCAAAAAAAAACCTCCCCAAAGATCGCCACGAAGAACTTTTTTTACAAGCAAATACAGCTCGAAAATTTTTCCATTCATTTTAGATGAACCATGGTTTCGATGTCAGCATTAACCAAGTGGCTAGCTTCAAAAGAGGCCTCGTGAGCGTAGATAATAGAAATAAAATATTATTTTATGGATAGGGTGCAAGAGGACAAAATACCCTTAACCAAAAACTTAAAAGATGAGGCTACCCACCAAATTCTCTGTAAATATATCACCCTTAACTGGATATGAAACGTCATGGACACAAAAGTCCAGCCCTTAAACCTTCACCATAATTTATGATCTCAAGAATTTTGATAGGCCTCACCCATCTTTCTCCTCACAAACTGTATTTTAATAAAAGGATTCATCATCAGCAACCTCCTAAAATCAAATTATGATGTGAAATCTTCACTTCTTTGGTCACCGCTTAGATCTACAAATGGTACGGTGGAATATATAATTCAATCTGACCTCATGGCCCTTTACCTAATGTGTTATCGTGGATCTACCAAAATATCTACATTCCTATATATATATATATATATATATATATATATGCTAACAGCTCCAGAATGTTTCAGTTAATGTTCCTATCTATTTTATGGATATACCAAAAGAGATGTACGATCTAACAAGGCTACTACGAAATATTCATTCATGGATGGGGCAAGCTCTTCTATTCTGGTACATGATTTCTCTTGGCTATATGATTTATCCAGGAGGAGATGGAGTTTCAAGAAATAATGAATGGTCTTGTCAATACATAAATGTATAATTTCTGGGTTCAAACTTTTCCCAGTCCCTTTTCATCGATGGACTCCTGATATATACAAAGGAGTACCATATGTTCGTCAAATTCCTACCTCTATATCTATGTATGAGATGTTTGGATTGTTCAAAACTCCGTGTGTGTATATATATATATTTTTGTTGCTAGTTGCATCTTGGGTTGCTGTTTTCACATTAGAACCTTATGTCCGTGGAGTCCTTTTCCATTGAACCATCCTTACCTCCATTTTAAGTGACCTAACTACCTGTAATTCTATGCTAATATTAATCATCATCGCCAATAAGCTTATTAATTTCCATGGTAGTTGACTGCACCTTGGCGCCTTTGTTTCCATGGGGACAGGTTCCTTCGAGAAGTTCACCAGAGTGACCATGGTGCTGCCGCTGACCGGCCAGCAATACTCGGAGAAGGTGTCCGAGAACTGCGTCGCTGCATGGAAGGCTGCCGGTATCTACACCGAAGCAGAAGGCATGGCTGTCGACAAGTTCAAGGAGGCCTTCAAGTCCGAGACCTTCCCTCCTGGCTCCTCCATCCTCTTCACTCACTCCCCTTCCGGCGCTCTCACCGTCAGTACTAAATCGCAGCTCCCTCTTTCCTTAATTTCATCTATTGGCATGGTTTAACTCATCTCCTCTTCTATATATGTTCTCCTATCTAGATTGCATTTTCGATGGACGGATCGGTGCCTGAAGCTGGGCGCGTGGTTATAGAGAACAAACCTCTGTGTGAAGCAGTGCTGGAGTCTATAATAGGAGAGCATGGGGTCTCCCCAGAAGCAAAGAGGAGTTTGGCACTGCGAGTGTCCGAGCTCTTGAAGGAATCCCAGGATGTGGGGGAGATGGTGGCAAATCCGGTGCCCGTGAGCGCGTGATTCCTATGTAATTTAATAAGAGGTAGCTGTCGTTATTGTATCGTGCGTGTTAACGGTGAAATCTATCGGTGTTTCCTTTGCAGTGCCTCCGGAGGCTTGTCCTCTTTTTTCGTATGTAAAACTCCTTTTTTTTTTTTTTTAGGACAGAACGCTTGTCACGTCCCAGGTCCCAAATTCTTTCTTGTCCACGATAACACGAAATTAATAATCATGTACTGCTAAAATTTATCATGAATAATATATAATAAAAATATTTAATTTTAATATTTTATTAAATAATTAAATCAAGACCGAGACAAAATATCTATATCTAAAATCAAATATTATATCCATATTTAAAAATTTATAAATAATTGATTACAAGTTTATAATCATTTAAATTATTAAATTTAATTTATAAAATTTTTAAACTTGCTGATAAAATTTCTTTAAATTTGGATCATCCATCATTTCTGATATTATTTTTTTATAAAATAATAAAAATAAAAAAAAATGTATGAGCTATGCTAGTTTAATAAATAGTATATGTATGAAAAAATAATCTTTAGAACCTTGATGTAATTTTTATACATGAATGGAAAAAATAAAATATATGATTAGATTCTTACTTTATAAATAATTTTTTTTCTAAAAAATATTCATAAAAATAATTTTTAAAATAAAGCATGTATTTCCATACACAAATATTAATCTTTTATTTTATAAAAAAAATATGATTTCATTAATAATAGGTCATATGTATGAAAAATATGGTAATTTAAAAATAAGTAAGAATCTATTAATTATCTAAGATCCTCGTATTTCACTACTTATTTAAAAGAGAAAAAAGTATGATTAGTTTTTATTTAATAAATTTAATAATATTAAATAATAAGGAGAGAAGATGGTCAACTGATCGACCTAATAATAGGCTACCCTAGGACTATGGAAGTTCTGGGCCTTTTTTGAGTTAACCTGGATACACGGCTAAGAAAATAAAATTTTAGATGAATTTCTGGAAGAGAAGGTGAAAAAAAATAATTGTTTTACAGAATAAAAATAGTAAGAAAGGAAAGGGTTTTTTTTTTTCTCAAATTTTTCTCGAGACAAGGAAGCCTCCGTTGGCAGCGATGTCATGGTCGGTGGTGCGGGCCACGATGGTATAGCATGGCTTTCCCACCCGGTGATAGGTGGCAACGAACGGCACCGCAAAATCAAAGAAAAGCAAAGGGAAAAAGAAATTGAAATGGTGTGGTGGTTTTTAAAGTCAAATTTCTGGTAGTCCTCGATGGAATCCGACCGATGGCTTGTTGGAGAAGCGAGGAGATCAATGGAAGGGAAATAGAGAAAGACTGATGGCTTCTCATCTCTTCGGTCATGAACACAATAATTGCGACGGAAGTCGATCATGGCCGTTGAGTTTTGGGACAAGAAAAAGAATGAAATCTTGGAAGGGTAGAAGTCCTCAAGTATCTTTCGGTGTTGAATTCACAATTGGTGTCGGACTCAAACGTAGGAAATAGGAAGTCCATATCCCCCCAGCCCCCGAGGGTTTTTTTTCGGCTTCTCCATTTGGGCTGGTTCTGTCACCTGGGCGTGTCAATAGGGACTGGGCCTCGCAACACTAGCACTTGATCTAAGAATAAGACTTCTTGCAATGCTGTGAGCAATAAAAGCTAAATCAAAATAAATGATAAGTGTACTGCTTTGACAAGAGGATGACCCGATAGTTTAGGTTCCAAATGAGATCGTTGCAAAGTTTCCCTGTCACAAGGTTGTTTCTAAGGGCTACCTCAAAAGGTTTACTAAGATTTGGCATTATGATTTGTTGCTGCAACTTTGCCCGGACCGGGCTTAGACGGTTTGGCTGGAGCGCTTCTCTCCCGGTTCCTGCAAAAAGTCTCTAAGGACCGGTGATGTTCCGGCGAGGATACTCCGATGCTTAAGTTAGCGGGAGCTTGAGGGCAACAGAATGAAGGAGTCAAAATGGAGATCAGCATATCGAGTGGGAAGAGAGTCTTACCGTCTTGAGTCCCCCGGTTTACCTTATATAGGTGTTGAATAGTGCCAAAATATGTTATGAGTGAAGCCAGAAAAGACCGATCTGCCTCTAGGAGAATCTGGAGAGTGGCCATGTGGTGCCAGGATAAGGCGACATCGTGAGAGTAATGGAGTAGTGGAGCTGATGTGTTAGAATTCGGTTTCAACAGAATTCTGGTACCAGTTGGAGGAGGTTTCTAGAGTCCCCCAGGGCCAGCTTCTGGAATGAAAGAGGGTCTTCGGACCTCTGAAATGAAAGGTCTTCGGACCTCCGCTGAAGAAGAAGGCCTACGGACCTCTGAAGTGGAAGAGGGTCTTCGGACCTCTGGAATGAAAGAGGATCTTCGGACCTCTGAAATAAAAGAGGGTCTTCGGGCCTCCGATGAAGTGGAAGGTCCTTAGACCTCCGCTGAAGAAGAAGGTCTTTGGATCTCTGTTGAAGTGGAAGGTCTTCGGACCTCCGCTAAAGAAGAGGGCCTTCAGACCTCCGCTGAAGTGGAAGGTCTTCGGACCTTCGCTAAAGAAGAGGGTCTTCGAACCTCTGTTGAAGTGGAAGGTCTTCGGATCCCTGAAATGAAAGAGGGTCTTCGGACCTCTGATGAAGTGGAAGGTCTTCGAACCCCTGAAATGAAAGAGGGTCTTTGGAACTCCGAAATGAAAGAGGGTCTTCGGACCTCCGAAATGAAAGAGGGTCTTCGAACTTTTGATGAAGTGGAAGGTCTTCGGACCTCCGCTGAAGAAGAGGGTCTTCAGACCTCTGTTGAAGTGGAAGGTCTTCGGACCTCCGTTGAAGAAGAGGGTCTTCGGACCTCCGTTGAAGTGGAAGGTCTTCGGACCTCCGCTAAAGAAGAGGGTCTTCGGACCTCTGAAGAAGTGGAAGGTCTTCGGACATCCGCTGAAGAAGAGGGTCTTCGGACCTCCGCTGAAGAAGAAGGCCTTCGGACCTCTGAAGTGGAAGAGGGTCTTCAGACCTATGGAATGAAAGAGGGTCTTCATACCTCTGAAGTGAAAGAGGGTATTCGGACCTCTGAAATGAAAGAGGGTCTTCGGAACTCTGATGAAGAAGAGTATCTTCGGACCTCTGCTAGAATGGGTCAATTGGGTCTTTGCTCTGGTCCGGTTCGAAAGTAAGCCTACTGGGTGTAATAGTTGCCCCGTGCTCTTGGCCTTTGGGAGGACAAGTGGCTTCAAAGGGCAAGAGCACCATCCTTGTGCAGACTGCACTTGTCCTTGAAATGACTATGAATTTGATTGGACGTGTCATGTCAGGTCACTCCAAATCTCTCATGATCAATGTCAGGGACAGGTGTCCACCCCGCGTTGGGGGTGAGGGAGCTGCACTTAATGCGAAAGGGGTGTGATGTAGCAAGAGCGCTGACGTGGGATGCTCGTCGGATACCGTGTCCATGTATGCTGCCACGATGGATGCTCCCTTGCCGAGCTGAGCTCCCTCAGGATGCCGGATCCGCCCGCCGAGGTCGAGCACCATCCTCCGCAAGGTTGGCCCCCCTCTGAGGCCGGGGCGCCTAGGTCGGAGCCGAGCGACCTTCCAGATCGGACCCCCTGAAGCCGGGTACCATGGTTCATAGTCGAGCTCAGTCCTCCTTTACCACGTGGAGCCCCTTCGAGGTTGGGCCCTTCCGTTTGGGGTCGCGTGCCGCCCTCCTTCGCCAGGCCGGGCCCTCGATTTCGAGCCCCGCGATCCAGAGTCGAGCTCGGCCCTCCTCCGTCCCGTGGGGTCACTTCGAGGTCGGGCTCGGCGGAGCTCAGCATTGCTCTCCAACTCGGCCACCACCTTAGCCAGGGCGCCAATCACCTGGGGAACGGTGCCTTCCCTTTCAAGACGTCGGCGAGCCTCCAGAGGGCCACGAAGCAATACCCACCATGCCACAATTACTGCCCGCTATTGCCACTCACGCCAGAAGAGAAGGAAAAGAAGTCCCCGGACCGGGATGCCATGCTGCCCGTACTACCGGAAATGGAGGCCAATCGAAGGGCACGAATCCCAGGGGTGACACCCCCCTATTGGGGCCCTGCCAGGGATGGTACAATCAGAGAGAATGTCAGAACGCATAGAAGCTTCCCCTACCGTATGTCAGGAGACATGCCCCCTGACACGGCACGGACGTCATCGCATGAACGACCGCCTCAACTACAAAGAACGATCGACGCCCCCGAAGGGGATGTAACATGAAAAATAACACAGCACCGGTGTGAGCTCGACCAAAGGGGCGAGGCACCACCACCACCATCAAAAAGAAAAGGAGAGGCGGTTAAGCGGAGAATCCCTCTAGCCCCGCCGTCATCCTCCTCCCAACTCACTTTCACCTCACTCTCACATCATTCACTCCTCCTCGAGTGGAGTCCATCAAGAGGGGCTCGACCAGGAGGATCTGTTCCCCTGGATCATCGCTGACTTGACCGTCGGAGTGCCCCTGCCGGAATCCCCGGCCCGAGCCTCTAACATTCTTTTCCTTGCAGGTGCCGAGGACCTCTGGGAAGACCGGCCGACAGTCCGACGCCATTGATAGCTACGGGCCACGGTGATCTTGGTGGCAACAGATTGGCGCACCAGGAAGGGGGGACCGAAAGGCTAACTGTCGGAAGGACCTTTCTCAGCCCAAAAGATCGGTCCTTCTACGAGCAATTCGATGAAAGGATGGTGACGCGAGGGCGAGAGACGCCTCCACCAGTCATGCGGGAGACTCCCCCTCCTGGGGAAATCCCCACAACTCGGAGGCGGGTCCACCCGCTCCCGTTCAACCACCTCCGCCGGAGTCTCAGCTGGCTGCACTCACCCAGCAGGTGCTGATCCTTGCTTCAGCGGTGCGCCAGCTCCAGCATCAGCACTGGTCCATGGCAACTCACCAGCAGCTGGAAACCCCCGCGGCCCACGTCACGGCTCTCCGTGACAGCCTGCGCTCCTTCCACGGGAGGCCTTTACAGCCACGGGCCATCACTGATAACCGGGGTAGCCATCAAACCCCGACGAAAAGACAGCGAGCTGGGTCTGCCGATAGGGAGAGCCGCTCGCCGAACCTCGAACGGGGAGCACCCAGACCCTGCCAAGGCAAGAAGAGCAAGACTCCCCGCCACGGGAGCCATGCCCCCATGTCACCTTCTCCGTCTCCATCGGCGGAAGGGTCTATTGATGATGCTGCTAGGCGCAGGGCGGAGAAGCGCCTGGAGGAGCATGACCACAAGTTGGTGGAGTTATCCCGCCAGTTTGCCAACCTTCCGGGCTCCACTAGCGAGCCAACGGGCTACGATGCCTGCCCTCCTTTCTCCCAAGAAATCCAGAGGGAGCCGATCCCGCGTCGGTTCCGCATGCCGCAGGTGGATCCTTATGATGGGACCACCGATCCCTTGGACCACCTGGAAAGCTACCGGGCCCTCATAAGGGTCCAGGGGGCAACCAACGCGCTCCTTTGCATCACCTTTCCCACTACTCTCCAGAAGGCGGCCCGGGTGTGGTTCACCCACCTGGAACCAGAAAGTGTCAACTCCTTTGCCCAGCTAGGGCAGAAGTTCGTGGCCCATTTCGATGCTTGCCGAAAGATGCCATGCAAGGCGAACAGCCTCTTCTCCATCAGGCGGCAAGACCACGAGCCACTGCGAGACTATGTGGCCCGTTTTAAGGCTGCCGCGTTGGAGATCTACAATCTTGAAGAGCTGGTTGCCATGTTGGCCCTGAGGCGAGGGCTTAGGACTTCTTGCTTGACCTACTCGCTTGACAAGAAGCCCCCGAAAACCTACTCCGAGCTCCTTCTCCAGGCCCAGAAGTACATCCGCACCGAGGAGGCAAATCGTACTAGGCGAGAAATCGACGGAAGGCCGCTGAAGAAGCCAACCACCGTCGAAGCGTCCGTAGCATGGAAGCCAGGACCGTCTGCTCCGAACCCCCGGTGGGAACCGCGGTCGAGAGGCGTTCCCGTTCCTGAGGAGAGTTACACCCCTCTTCTCGGCCCGAGGACAAAAATTCTCATGGAGATTGAGGGCGAGAAATATCTGAGGTGCCCGCCCCCAATGAAGCCATCATCTGGCCGGGACATGACGAAGTACTACCGCTTCCACTGAGACCATGGCCACGACATCGAGGAATGCCACAATCTCAAGTTGAAAATTGAAGAGCTCATCAAGAGGGGCTACCTCGGAAGGTTTGTGGGGGGCAGACCTCAGGCGGAACCCCAAGCGCTCGTCGCTCTCCCACCAGTTCCAGCGGTCGACAACCGCCCTACCGAAAAGCCGGTGGGGATGATATGCTGGAGAGCCGAGCGCGCATCCAAGAGGGTCCGGAGGGTAGGGCACTCTGAAAATGTACTCCCCTTTATGAGGGAAGGGGTAGATGAGGGAAAACATGTAAATAATAATTCCATGGTCGTTGAGATGACGATCGCGAAGCATCCTGTAAAACACATCATGGTTGATACTGGAAGCTCAACGGATGTGATTTTCTATGATGCCTTCTCCAGGATGAACCTTTCTCCCAACCAACTCAAACCTATGCACACACCCCTCGTTGGGTTCACGGGTGATTCTGTAAGGGTGGAAGGGGAGATTACTTTCCCGGTTACTGCCGGGACCCCATCTCGGCAGAACACAGTTATGATGACTTTCATGGTTGTCAGGCTTCCTTCAGCCTACAACGTGATCCTGGGTCGACCCGGACTCAATCTACTCGACGCCGTCGTCTCCACCAGGAGGCTGCTTGTATAGTTCCCGACCCCTTACGGCATCGGGGAGATAAAGGGGGCACCCCAGCCAGTGTAACATTGCTTCCAAACCCTCCTTGGGGCCGATACACCCGTGGTCAGCCATGGAGCAGACGATCTCGACCAAAGGGCGCAAGATCCTAGGGGAGGCTCGGTCGAACGCTTATTGTCTTACCCGCTCGGAGCCGACCAGACGAGGATGGTGCAGATCGGAGCCCAGTTGCTCGACGAGGAGAGGGCCCACCTGCTGAAGTTCCTGCAGACGAACACGGATGTGTTTGCCTGGACGGCGGCGGACATGCCGGGTATCCCGTCCGACATCATCACTCACAAGCTAAGTATCGATCCGAGGTATAAGCCGGTCTGGCATAAAAGGAGGAGCTTCGTCCTGGAGCGGTAGGCGACCATCAACGAGGAAGTAGGCAAACTCCTTGCAGCTGGTTTCATTCGGGAAGTACAGTATCCAAGCTGGCTGGGGAATATGGTGATGGTGAAAAAGAGCAATGAAAAATAGAGGATCTGTGTGGACTACACCAACCTCAACAGGGCATGCCCGAATGATAGCTTCCCCCTGCTAAAGATCGACCAACTGGTAGACGCCACCTCGGGGCACCGCCTGTTGTCATTCATAGATGCATTCTCCGGGTACAACCAGATATGGATGCACCTGGAGAATGAGGAACATACCGCCTTCATTACCGACCGAGGGACCTACTGCTACAGAATGATGCCCTTCGGTCTGAAGAATGCTGGGGCCACGTACCAGCATCTGGTTAACAGGGTCTTCCGAGACCAGATCGGTCGGAACATGCAGGTCTATGTCGACGACATGCTCGTCATGAGCAGGCCGAGCTCGGACCACGTCGCCGACCTCGTCGAAGCCTTCCACAATCTCCGCGAGCACTGGATGAAACTGAACCCAGCGAAGTGCACTTTCGGGGTCGCGATGGATAAATTTCTTGGCTTCATGGTCACTCAAAGGGGGATCGAAGTCAATCCGTAGAAGGTCCGGGCGATCATCGACATTCAGCACCCCACGTCCAAGAAGCAAGTCCAGCGCCTAACGGGACGGATCACGGCCCTAAGCCGATTCATCTCGAGGTCGGCTGATCGTTGTCTCCCCTTCTTTAAAGCGTTGTGCAAGCTACACGACTTCGCTTGGATGGAAGAATGCAGGACAGCCTTCGAGGAGCTGAAGGAATTCTTAGCTTCTCCCCCGCTGCTATCTAGACCACGAGAGGCGGAGGAGCTCCTGCTTTACTTGGCGGTCACACCCGAAGCCATCAGGTCGGTCCTCATCCGTACAGACAAGGACGGGTCCCAAAAGCCAGTGTATTACACCAGCAAAATCCTCCGCGATGCGGAGATCAGGTATACTCGCTCCGAGAAACTCATTTTTGCACTAATAATGTATGCTAAGCGCCTTAGGTCCTATTTCCAAGCACACCCTATCATGGTCGTGACGGATCAGCTACTGTGGACCATGCTTTGCCGCTCCGAGACCTCCGGGAGGCGAGCCAAGTGCTCCCTGTTGCTCAGCGAGTTCAACATAACGTATCGACCGAGGTCTTCATAGAAGGCCCAAATCCTAGCCGACTTTGTGGTCGAATGCACCGGGCTCGCCGAAGAGCCTGAGCAGATAATGAAGGAGCACCAAGCGGAGCTCGGACCAGGGTCCTGGATCCTCCATGTAGATGGCACGGCCAACTCCGGTGGGAGCGGAGCAGGCCTCATCCTCGCCAATAGTGACGGGGTAGTCGCAGAATGTGCCCTCCGCTTTGGATTCGTCGCTACAAACAACCAAGCAGAGTATGAGGCACTTCTCGCGGGTCTGAAGGTTTCCCGCGAGCTGGGTGTCCAAAACTTAAAAGTTTTCACCGACTCCCAGTTGGTTGCCGGACAAGTCTCCAGGGAATATAAGGCCAGAGATCCCCAGATGATGAAATACTTGGATCAAGTCTGCACCGGCACGGCAGGCTTCCGACGCTTTAGCATCTCCCACATCCCACGGGGGGAAAATGCACGCACGAATGCACTGTCGAGGCTTGCGACCATGCCAGATTCATCGCTGGGGCGCGCCTACATTACGTACCTCGATAGTCCAAGCCACGAGAGCCCTGATGAGGTGCACCAAGTCATCCCCGGACCGAGCTGGATGGATAGGTACATCATATACATAGCCGATGGCACCCTGCCAAAGGACTGCGCGGAAGCCGGCCTCATTAAGAAAAAGGCTTCCCGGTTTGTCCTCATGGAAGGCCAACTCTATCGCCAGTCTCACTCCTACCCACTCCTGAAATGCCTCAGGCCTACGGAGGTAGCCTTTGTGCTCCAGGAAATTCATGAAGGCCTCTGTGGGAACCATGTAGGGGCGAGAACACTGGCTTATAAAGCTCTCCGCCAGGGATATTTTTGGAAGACCATGAGGGAGGACGCCGCCGACCTTGTCAGAAGATGCGACAAGTGCCAGTGCCACTCTAACATCCAATGCCAGCCGGCAGCGCCGATCTCCCAGCTTTCCTCCCCTTGGCCCTTTACCTAGTGGGGGATGGACATCATAGGGCCATTCCCCCCAGCGCTTGGACAGCAAAGGTTCATGCTAGTGACGATCGACTACTTCACCAAATGGGTCGAAGCAGAGCCGCTGGCCAGGATTACTAAAACCAATGTCCGCCAGTTCTTCTGGAAGTCGATTATCAGCCATTTTAGACTCCCCCGCTGCATCATCATCGATAATGGACAATAATTTGACAGCCGGGAGTTCGAAGGGTTCTGTGCCGAGCACGGCATCCAACACCGCTTCACCTTAGTAGCCCATCCATAAACAAACGGGGAGACCGAGGTGATAAACCGGACGATCCTTCAGGGACTCAGGACCCGGCTGGATCAAGACAAGGGCAGATGGGTGGAGGAACTCTCGAGCGTCCTGTGGGCTTACAACACGATGCCCAGAACGGCGACCGGAGAGATGCCCTTCAATCTCATCTTCGGCACCGAGGCAGTCATCCCGGTTAAGCTCGGCGTACCCATGCTACGGGTGCAACAGAACGACGAGGCGAGGAATTCAGCACACCTTCTGCTCAACCTGGACCTCCTTGAAGAGACAAGGGACAAAGCACGGCTCCGAATGGCGGCTTACCGACAACGGGTGGCCCGGTACTACAACGCACGTGTAAAGCAAAAGGTCTTCAGACCTAGTGACCTAGTGCTACGCCGAGCTGAAGCATTTCAGCCTCGAGAGTGCAGCAAACACTCCCCAAACTGGGAAGGCCCCTACAAAGTGGCCGAGGCCCTCTCGCACGGGGCCTATTACCTCGAGGATCTTGACGGCGCCAAGTTCCTGCGAACGTGGAACGCCAGCAACTTGAGAAAATACTATCAATAATGTAAGATTCTCTTCCAATAATAATAGAAGTTTTCTTTTGCACGAGTGGCTATTTGCTTTGCAGGAAAACCCAACTCCGGAGCCTAGCTCTCCGGCCAAACAAGTATTCGAGCCCAGCTCCAAGACCCCAACTCTGGAGCCCAGCTCTCTGGCCAAACAAGTCTTCGAGCCCAGCTCCAAGACCCCAACTCCGGAGCCTAGCTCTCCGGCCAAACAAGTCTTCGAGCCCAGCTCCAAGACCCCAACTCCGGAGCCCAGCTCTCCGGCCAAACAAGTCTTCAAGCCCAGCTCCAAAACCCCAACTCCGGAGCCCAGCTCTCTGGCCAAACAAGTCTCCGGAGCCCAGCTCTCCGGCCAATCAAGTCTTCAAGCCCAGGTCCAAGACCCCAACTCTGGAGCCCAGCTCTCCGGCCAATCAAGTCTTCAAGCCCAGCTCCAAGGCCCTAACTCCGGAGCCCAGCTCTCCGACCGAACAAGTCTTCGAGCCCAGCTCCAAGATCCCAACTTCGGAGCCTAGCTCTCCGGCCAAACAAGTCTTCGAGCCCAGCTCCAAGACCCTAACCCCGGAGACCAGCTCTCCGGCCAATCAAGTCTTCAAGCCCAGCTCCAAGACCCCAACTCCGGAGCCCAGCTCTCCGGCCAATCAAGTCTTCGAGCCCAGCTCCAAGACCCCAACTCCGGAGCCTAGCTCTCCGGCCAAACAAGTCTTCGAGCCCAGCTCCAAGACCCCAACTCCGGAGCCCAGCTCTCCGGCAAAACAAGTCTTCGTGCCCAACTCCAAGACCCCAACCCCGGAGCCCAGCTCTCCGGCCAATCAAGTCTTCGAGCCCAGCTCCAAGACCCCAACTCCGGAGCCCAGCTCTCCGGCCAATCAAGTCTTCGAGCCCAGCTCCAAGACCCCAACTCTGGAGCCCAGCTCTCCGGCCGAACAAGTCTTCGAGCCCAGCTCCAAGACCCCAACTTCGGAGCCTAGCTCTCCAGCCAAACAAGTCTTCGAGCCTAGCTCCAAGACCCCAACTCCGGAGCCCAGCTCTCCGGCCAATCAAGTCTTTGAGCCCAGCTCCAAGACCCCAACTCCGGAGCCCAGCTCTTTGGCTAATCAAGTCTTCGAGCTCAGCTCCAAGACCCCAACCCCGGAGCCCAGCTCTCCGGCCGATCAAGTTTTCGAGCCTAGCTCCAAGACCCAAACTCCGGAGCCCAACTCTTCGACCAATCAAGTCTTCGAGCCCAGCTCCAAGACCCCAACTCCAGAGACCAGCTCTCCGGCCAAACAAGTCTTCGAGCCCAGCTCCAAGACCCCAACTCCGGGCTCAGCTCTCCGGCCGAACAAGTCTTCGAGCCCAGCTCCAAGACCCCAACTCTGGAGCCCAGCTCTCCGACCAAACAAGTCTTCGAGCCCAACTCCAAGACCCCAACTCCGGAGCCCAGCTCTCCAGCTAAACAAGTCTTCGATCCCAGCTCCAAGACCCCAACCCCGGAGCCCAGCTCTCCGGCCAATCAAGTCTTCGAGCCCAGCTCCAAGACCCCAACTCCGGAGCCTAGCTCTCCGGCCGAACAAGTCTTCGAGCCCAGCTCCAAGACCCCAACTCCGGAGCCTAGCTCTCCAGCCGAACAAGTCTTTGAGCCCAGCTCCAAGACCTGAGCCCAGCTCTCAGGCACCTAAGCCCGGGGCCCAGCTCTCCGGCACCAAAGCCTCGAGCATAGCTCCAAGGCATCCAAGACCTGAGCCCAGCTCTCAAGCACCAAAGCCAGGGGCCCAGCTCTCCAGCACCAAAGCCTCGAGCCTAGCTCCAAGGCATCCAAGACCTGAGCCCAACTCTCAGGCACCCAAGCCCGGGGCCCAGCTCTCCGGCACCAAATCCTCAAGCCTAGCTCTAAGGCATCCAAGACCTGAGCCCAGCTCTCAGGCACCCAGCCCAGGGCCCAGCTCTCCGGCACCTAAGCCTCGAGCCTAACTTCTAAGGTACCCGATTCCCGTGCCTTATTCTCAAAAAAAAGAAGAAGAAGAAGAGAGATGGGGTGAAGGAACGATATAAAAGAAAGGAGTTAGATGAAAATGCTCTTTATTATTTCATGAGAAAAGTTACACTATAGTCTGGGCCCCGACAGGCCAGGTTGCCTGGATCATCAAAAAAAAAAATTTACATCAAGAGGACCGGGTGACCTAGCCTACTCGACGGCGCCTTCCCCGGACGATGCCCGACTCGGACCTCCCCTTCCTCGTTCTCTGCCACTGGAGGGCTTTCTTCGACGCCCATCGAAGGAGGGACCACTTCGATTGCTCCCAACCTCGAAGCCGGTTCGGTCGCTGTTACTTGCAGGACCGACTCGGAACACGTTGGTGCAGCAGAATCCACCTGCGGGAGTGACCCAACTGTCACCTCGCCCTCCTCCACTATGGCTGGCACCGGGGATGAGGCAGCCATGCCCGGAAGCAACAGCGCGGGCATTCTCTTTGTCAAAATGATGCCGCGCAGTTGAGACCGGCAGTAGGCAAACCCCTTAAAGAAGGAGTCCGTCGCTGCCTCCTTGAAGTCCGCCAGGTATTCCGGGGAGGCCTTGAAGTTGGTCACCGCCTTGGCGACCTCTTTCCTCATGGCCTCCACTTGTCGGAGTGCCTCGGACGACTTCTCCTCTGCCCGTTCAGCCTGGCGGGTCACCTCAGCCCCCCTCCTCTTCGACACCTCGGCCAAGCTAGCGACAGCGGAAGCTTTCCCTTCTGCCTTTGCAGTTCTCTGCTCAGCGGTCGCGGCCTTCTTCTCAGCGGAGGTGGCCCGCTCCCTTGCCGCCTCTGACTCGGCTCGGAGTTCCTTCAGCCGAGTCCTCTTTGCATCAAGCTCATCCTAGAGCTCTTTCCTGGCCTGCTCGGCATTAGCGACCGCACCCTTGAGGCTCTTGACCTTCATATTGGCCTCCCAGGCCTCGTCATTCTTCCACCTTAGCTTGGCCATTTGGGACTCGTGCTCTGCCTCCCGCTCTCTGTCCCTCCTGGCCCAGTTGCAGAAGAAGTCTCGGATAAGGATGAGCTCCCTACCTTGCTACAACAGAAAACATGTTAGCCACACTGGTTGGACATGTGAAAAGAATTAGGTAAAATGAAGAAAAACTTACGGCATAGAGGTTGGAGAAGGACGTATTGATGACATCGTCAATGCATCTGCCGCTCCCCTCTCGCCGGTCGTAGGACTAAACGGAGAAGTCCATCATCTGCTCAGTAAGGGCCGGATCCTTCATGAGGGAAATGTTGGGCCCCAGCCTGAAAGGGACCCGGCGGTAGACCCTGTTCCTTTGCCCCGCCGCCGGTGCAGGCTCTTCCACAGTGGGAGATGCTTCCGGAGTTGGTTTTGGGCTTGGCACCGGCTCGGACTGTGCCGCAGGCGCCGACCTTGCATCTTTCAGCTCCCCCTCCATGCCGACGATCTCCAGGGGGGTCATCACGGCAGCGATAGCAGTGGCCGACCTGGCCTGGGCCACCACCTCAGGCTCGAGCGTCGAGGTCAGACCGCATTGCCTCGGAGGCTCCGGGACGGGCTCAGCTGCCCTCTTCTGCCTCCGCTCAGGTTCAGGTGCAGCAGGCCCCGGCTGCATTGGCCTCGCGCCGTTGTCCATGCGGGCCCTCTTTAGAGCGGGCTCACTAGCCCTCACCGCCTGATTCCTCTTCTCAGTGAAGGAGAGCAGCTCGTCCATCGAAAACTTCATATCTGCACCAAGGAAGACACTATCAGCTTCACAAAAAAAAAAAAAAGAAGAAGAGAAGAAAAAGAAAGAAGAAAGAAGAAAAGAAAGGAAGAGTAATGTATGTCGAGCCGAACTCACCCGACTCCCGCATCGAGTCGACCCCAGCCTCACGAAGGTTTTACTCCGATAGCAGGACCTCGAGCGAAGGGATCACGATGGAGCAGAGTTGCTCATACACCTCCAGGTCGGCGGCCTCGACTACGGAGTTCCGGTTAGGGGACCAATCTGGGTTACTCCAAGCCCAGTCGACCCCCTCGACCGAGGCAAAGAAAAATCTACTCTTCCACCCCTTGATGGAAAAGGGAAGGTCGAACCTAATGCCCCTAGGGCAGGCAAAAAGAGACCACCACCCCTCCTCAGACGGGTGGCGCTTCAGGATAAAAAATGCCCTGAACAAGGAGAAATATGCAACTATCCCATGGAAGTAACACAGAACGATGAAACAAAAGATCGTTCTGATAGCATTGGGGACAAGTTGAGCGGGGACAAGACGATAGTTGGTCAAAATGGAGAGAAAGAATGGATGAAGCGGGAATCCCGGCGAAAGTCTCCTCGTAAAAGGCTATCCGTTGAGGGCCGTTGTAAGTGACCCGTTCCCTAGGACGAGGGACTGAAGTCGAATGGAGTCCGGGATGCCATAATCATCCCGGATGGTCGCGAGCTCCACAGTGGTGATCGCAGAAGCAATCCCCTCGGGACCTGATGACCGAGAAGGTTCAGAAATGGGGACAGAAGGAAGAAGGGGGCGAGGTGGAGGAGAAGAACCAGGCTCCCTAATCAAAATCCCCCCGGGTGCGGGCCTCCTGCTAAACTCAAAGCGAGCCGCATCCCCTTCCTCGTCAGAAGAAGAAGAAGGAGATTTTGGTCTAGAAGACCCGGCCTCGGCCTGGCAAGAGGGATGGAAATTTGGACCGAAACGAGACATGGAGAAAGGACAAGATGGAAGAGAACCTAAGAAAACCCCTATTCGGCTGACAGGAGGAGAGGAAGAGCTAACCTGCATAGCTAACCTGCGAAGGGGAAGGAAGGAAAACTCCGGTACGACTGCAGGCACGAAAAATTTGAAAGAAGGTGAGCTATGAGAGGCAACCTTTCCTTTCAAAGAGATTGATGCCCAGCCGTACCGTTATGGCCCTCCGCCAAAAGATGCCCGCCACGTGTCACCGATCAACGGAGCTGGCGCCTCTTTCCTAATGCGGTCGCTCTAAATTTCGTGCCTGCCATAACTACTACTCGGACGTGGCCACGTGGCACCACCGCACTGGCTTGGTGACCCGCCTCGCGAAGCACCGTCGATCACGATCATCATTGCATCAGATCTTCACCTTTCCATGTCAGCACCGCAATTACTTCCTTCGCCTCGAGCGTCGCGCGCCAACTAGCCTCGGGAGTGGGGGGCAAATGATGTAGCAAGAGCGCTGACGTGGGACTCCTGTCGGATACCGTGTCCATGTATGCTACCATGGTGGATGCTCCCTCGTCGAGTTGAGCTCCCTTAGGATGACGGATCCACCTGCTGAGGTCGAGCACCGTCCTCCGCCAGGTTGGCCCCCCTTTGAGGCCGGGGCGCCTAGGTCGGAGCCAAGCGACCTTCCAGATTGGACCCCGTGAAGATGGGTACCATGGTTCAGAGTCGAGCTCACTCCTCCTCTGCCACGTGGAGCCCCTTCGAGGTTGGGTCCTTCCATCTGGGGTCGTGCGCCACCCTCCTTCGCCTAGGCTGGGCCCTCCCGCCTGGCGGAGGATGGAGCTTGCCTTCGACGAGCAGAGGTGTTGCTTCAGGGGAGCTCAGCTCGGCAAAGGCGCTCATGTTGAAAGCTTGTCATGGCATCTACTGGGGACTCCACGTCCGCTGCCTCGTGCCACGTCAACATTTTGGCCACATCATTTTCCCCCCATGCTCGAGGCCCATTGACGCGTGGCGCTTGGGGCGAAGGGCATAATTATGGTGCTGACATGGAAAGGCGAAGAAATCAGGCGCAATAATGGCTAAAATCGACGGTGCCTCGCTCTGCGGTCCTATGAGCTTGTGGGAGGATGCCACGTGGCCACGCAGGAGGGGGGCCGTCGAGGCGGGCATGGAAGTTGGAGCGATCGCGGTCGGATGGGCGCCCAGGCCCAATGGATGGTCGACACGCGGCAGGCGCCTTCTGGGAGGCCGCAAAGGTACGGTTGGACGTAGGCAGCTTGGGGAGGAGGGGTAAGTTTCTTCGAAGCTTATCCTTATTCAAACTTTGCGTGCCCAACATTCTGCAGGAGTATTCTCCCTTCTCTTCCTCCCTTCCGGCCGCTAGTGACTCCCTAGGGTTCTTGCAGGTTAGCTTCCTCTTCTCGTCTCGTAGGAGCCACTTTAGGGTCCCTCTTGTCCTTTTTCTTCTTCCTTCTTGTCTCTTCTCTCCATGGATCGTTTTGGTCCGGAGTTCCGTCCTTCTTGCCAAGCCGAAGCCGGATCCTCCCGGCCGAGGACTCCCTCCTCCTCCGATGAGGAGATGGAGGTGGCGAGGTTGGAGTTTAGTAGGCGGCCTGTCCAGGGCCCGATGATCATTAGGGAACCCGGGTCTTCCTCTCCTATTCCTCGAGTCCTTCCTGAGCCTGAGCCTTCTCGGTCGACAGGTCCCGGAGGGATTGCTTCGACGATCATCGCTGAGGACCTGGTGTCCATCTGGGAAGCTTATGGCATCCCTGAGTCCATCCGGCTCTTCGTTCCTCGTCCCGGGGAGCGGGTTACCTCTAGTGGCCCTCGACGGATCACCTTCTATGAGGAGATCTTTGCCGGGGGTCTCCGCTTCCCTGTACATCCTTTCTTCCTTTCCTTCTTGGCCAACTACTGGCTTGTTCCTGCCTAGTTGGTCTGCAACGCCATTAGAACGGTATTTTGTTTTTTCGTCCCGTGCCACTTACACGGGATTGTTGCCTGTTTTTCCCTATTCAGGGCCTTCTTTATCCTAAAACGCCACCCCACCGAGGACGGGTGGTGGTCCCTCTCTTCCCGCTCTCGGGGCATCAGGTTTGCACTCCCCTCTTCCATCAAAGGATGGAAGAGTAGATTATTCTTTGCCTCCGTAGAGGGGATCAACTGGGTTTGGAACGACCTGGATCGATCTCCGAATAGGAATTCTTCTATCGAAGCCACCGACCTCGACCTGTACGACCTGCTCAAGTCGGCTGAGATCCCTCCGCTCGAGGTCTTGCTGTCAGAGCAGAACCTTCACGAGGTCGGGGTTAGCTTGGCGTAGGAGTCGGGTGAGTTCGACTTGGCCACTTCCTTATCATTTCTTATTCATTTTTTTATTTTTCATTTTTTTTTTGCTGCTGTTGGGCTAACCTCATTCCATTTGGTGCAAAAATAAAGTTTTCGATGGACGAGCTACTCTCGTTCTTGGAGGAGCGGGAGCAGACCACCGAGGCCGCCGAGCCGGTGCTGAAGAGAGCCCAAACTGATGACGGGGCGAGGCCGGTGCAAGCTGGGGCAGACATGCCAGTGTAGGTGGAGACGAATGCGCCGGCATAGGAGCGTAGGCGGAAGAGGGCGGCCGAGCCCATCTCGGAGCCTCCCATAGCGGCGTTCGAGCCCGAGGTGGTTGTCCGTGCGAGGTCAGCCGTTGCTGCTGCCAGGTTGGCACCCTCCACCTCGGAGGTCGCCAGCACGGAGGAGGATGGTGGGGTGCAAGAAGTCAGGCCGGCGCCCCAAGTCTTGTCTGATGCGGTGCCGATCTCTCAGTTGGCATCGAGGGAGCCTTCCACCGTCGAAGTACCTGAGTCGGCGAGAACACGGGAGAGGGACTATCGCCGAGTCCCTTTCCGGCTAGGCCCGAACGTGTCCTTGATGAAGGATGCCAGCCTAGCGGAGCGCATGATGGACTTATCGGTCCAATCATGCGATAGGCACGAGGGAAGTAGGCGACTCCTCGGTGACATCATCACGGCGTCGTTCGCCCAGCTATATGATGTAAGTAACTTCTTCCCACCTCAATATCTTTTTGCCTTCTTTTGTTGCTAATCCTGGATTTTCTCACTGCAGCAAGGGTGGGAGCTGATCCTCATAAGGGATTACTGTCGCAACTGGGCAAGGAAGGACAGAGAGCAAGGAGCCGAGCTCGCGTCCATCAACATTGAAGTAGGCCGCAAGGATGCAGAGGTTCGGGAGGCTAGCCAGAAGGTGAAGAGCCTCCAAGTCGAAGCTACTGAAGCGGCCAGAATAAGGAAAGAGCTCGACAACGAGCTCGAGTCCAAGCGGGCCCGGCTGAAGGAGCTCCAGGCCGAGTCGGAGGCGGCCAGAGAGAGGGCCACCTCCGTTGAGAAGAAGGTGGCTGCGGTCAAGAAGAGAGCTTCCGATGAAGAGGAGAAGGCCGCTCTTTCCCACAGCTCGACTGAAGCTGTCGAGAAGGTGCTGGCGACGGCCGTCTGTTTGTCCGAGCATCTGAAGGTGGAGCTGGAAGAGGTCCGGCGTCGGGCCGAGGCTGCGAAGAAGGTAGCCGCTGATGCTGTGGATGCCTTCAAGGTGACCCCGGAGTACCTCAAGAACTTCCGGGAAGCGGCAACGAACTCCTTCGCCAAGGGGTTCACGTACTGCCGGTCCCAGCTGTAGGGAGTTCTGTCTGAGGAGCAGCTGGCCGCGCTTCGAGTCCCGGGGAAGAAGGCTTCCTCCACAATGACGACGGTGGCAGCAAGGCAGGGAGCTGCTCCAACTGAGGCTCGGGCTCCAGTGACCTCGGAGGTGCCTGGCCCTAGAGAACCGGCACCAACAGCGACGAGGGCGGTACCTGCATCGCGGTCGAAGGTAGCCGGTTCGATCCCAGTGGCCTCAGCGGCTAAACCTGCTCCTCCTGCGGAGGTGGAGGAGGGAGAGGTCCCAATAGTGTGTCGCCCGGGGAAGGAGCTGGCCCCTTAGCATAGTATTTTTCTTCTTTTTTATACTTGTATTTTCTTTCATTTCTCGACCGTGTCATCCGGCCTGTCGAGGCCTGGAAGATAGTTTAATCGGTTCTTCCAGCAATGAAATGCATCTTTGTAATCATGGTGTCTCCGTTGCCTGCAATGTGGAATGTCCCCTCTCTCCCTTCTTCTCCCTTTCTTTGTTACTTCTTTCTTTTCGGTGCAGGGAGGTCCGAGATGGGAGTCAGGAACTTCGACTGGCAATGACCCAGTGTTGAGCTTGAGGTCATGCCGGTGAAGGATGTTGACCTTGTACTCAGCTACTTGGAGACATAATCCAGCGGTCGTTGTCTCGGAGCTGGGCTCGGGGGCATCGGAGGCTGAGATCCTTGGTGCTGGAAGTTTGGGTCTTGAATCTTAGTGTCTCGGAGCCAGTCTCGAGGACGTTGATGCTTAAGAAGTGCGGCGCTAGAAATCTAAGTTCTAGGCCTTGGCATTCTAGAGTTGGGCTCGGAGGCACTAAGTGCCTGGGGGTTTTCCAGGTCCTTTGCTGGGGAGCTGGGCTTGTCGGTGCCAGAGGCTCGTCCGGTCTTTGAGGCCGGGGAGCTAGGCTTGCCGGTGCCTGGGGGCTTCCCAGATCTTTGTGCCAGAGCCATCTTCTCTGGGATTTGATGCCGGGGAGCTAGGCTCGTCGATGCCTAGGGGCTTCCCAGGTCTTTGGTTAGCGACGATGCTGTCCAGCCCAGGGGACCGGAGCTCGGAGGGGCGCCTCGTGATGGAGGAGGCTGAGCTCGACTCCTGACCACGGGGCCCGATCTTGAGGGGTCCGCCTTGGGTGGAAGCTCATGCTTGGCTCCGACCTAAGCATCCCGGGCTTGCGGGAGCGGACCTGGCAGAGGACGGGGCCCGACTCCGGCTGTCATCATGAGGCCGGGCCTGGACACGTTGATGATGACGAGTTGCATGGTTCCAAAGCATCCTTGGCCGGAGGTCTGATCTCCGGTCTTGCGCTGGCATCCTGGAGCTGGGCTTGGGGACGGTGATGTTGGAGAGCCGTGAGGCTCGGAGGTGCCCTTAGCCAGAGATCTGAGCTCCGGTCTTGAGCAGACATCCTGGAGCTGGGCTCGAAGATGTGTTGTGTGCTTGGGAGCTTCCTAGGTCTTTCGCCGGGGAGTTGGGCTCATCGGTGCCGAAGGTCATCCGGTCTTTTGATGCCGGGGAGCTGGGCTCGCCGGTGCCGGAGGTCATCCGGTCTTTCGATACCGGGGAGCTGGGCTCGCCGGTGCCGGAGGTCATCCGATCTTTTGATACCGAGGAGCTGGGCTCGCCGGTGCCAGAGGTCATCCATCTTTCAGTGTCGGAGAGCTGGGCTCGTCGGTGCCGGAGGTCGTCCGGTCTTTCGATGCCGGAGAGCTAGGCTCGCCAGTGCCGGAGGTCGTCCGGTCTTTCGATGCTGGAGAGCTGGGCTTGCAGATGCCGGAGTTCGTCCGGTCTTTTGTTGGCGACGATGCTACCCAACCCAGGGGACCTGAGCTCGGAGGGGCACCTCGCGTAGGAAGAGGCTGAGCTCGACTCCTGACCATGGGGCCCGATCTCGAGGTGTCCGCCTTGGGTGGAGGCTCGTGCTCGGCTCCAGCCTAGGCGTCCGGGGCTTGCGGGAACGAACCTGGCGAAGGACAAGGTCCGGCTTCGGCTGTCAGCATGAGGCCGTTGTGCCGTGCTCAGGGACATGGTGGCCGGAGGACTGGTCTCCGGGGCTTGATGTTTTAAGGTCGTACTTCGGGAATTGTCAACTTGGAGCTGGGCTCGAAGACGGTAATAGCTGAGACGATTTCCTCGGCCGGAGATCTGAGCTCCGGTCTTGCGCAGACGTCCCAGAGCTGGGCTCGGGGACGTGAGAACTTGAGATGGCACCTTGGAGCTGGGCTCGGGAGCGCGTTGTGTGCCTGGGGGCTTCCCAGGTCCTTCGCCGGGGAGTTGGGCTCGCCGGTGCCAGAGGTCGTCCGGTCTTTTGATGCCGGTGAGCTGGGCTCGTCGGTGCCGGAGGTCGTCCGGTCTTTTGATGCCGGAGAGCTGGGCTCGCCGGTGCCGGAGGTCGTCCAGTCTTTTGATGCCGGGGAGCTGGGCTCGCCGGTGCCGGAGGTCGTCCGATCTTTTGATGCCGGAGAGCTAGGCTCGCCGGTGCCTGGGGGCTTCCCAGGTCTTTTGATTCCTGCAAGGCAGATAAACCATTGCACGGGAAAAAGACTTTTATTGCAAATGGAGGGAGAACTTACATGTTGGTAGTAACTCCCCGGATTGCAAGTGTTCCATGTCTAGGGGGAGTCTGGTTCCATCCAGGTCCTCGAGATAGTGGGCTCTCTGTAGGAGGGCCTCGGCTACTTTGTAGGGGCCTTCTCCACTCGGCGGGGGTTTACCGCGCTCTCTGGGTTGAGACGCCTCAACTTAGCACAACACCAGGTTGCCGGGTCGGAAGATCTTCAACCTCGCCCGGGCGCTATGATGTCGGGCGACCTGTTATCGGTACACTGCCATCCAAGGCCAAGCTTTGACCCTTGTTTCTTCGAGGAGGTCCCGGTTGAGGGGATCCGCCGAGCTCAACTGGGATCGCTATCTCCATGCTGAAGACGAGGTTGAATGGCGCTTTGCCCGTGGCCGCTCTGGGCGCTGTGTGGCAGGCTTACAGGATACTCGGGAGCTTTTCCGCTCCTTGCCCCCCCAGGCCTTCTCGGAGGCGCACCCAGCCCCTTAGTGTATCATCCCCACCGGCTTCTCGGTGGGGCGATTGTCGACCGCTGGGACTGGTGGAGGGGCAACGAGTGCTTGGGATTCCAACTGAGATCTGCCCCCCACATACCTTCCGATGTAGCTTCTCTTAATGAGCTCCTCAATCTCCCACTTGAGGTCGCGGCATTCCTCGGTGTCGTGACCGTGGTCGCGATGGAAGCGACAGTACTTTGACTTGTCACGGATGGCAGACGACTTCAATGGCAGTGGGCGTCACAAATAGGTCTCGCCCTTGACCTCCATAAGGATCTTCGTCCTCGGGGCGAGGAGAGAGGTGTAGGCCTCCACAGGAACAGGAGTCCCCCTCGGTCTTGGCCGGTCCCTTCGGGAGCTTTGAGCTTGGGGCATTGGCTTCTGCGCCCCTGGCCCCTCGGCAGGCACGGGCCTCTTTGGTGGCCTCCTATCTAGCTCCCGCCGGGTACGATCCGCCTCCTCGGTGCGGATGTACTTCTGAGCACAGATGAGGAGCTCGGAGTAAGACTTCGGAGGCTTTTATCGAGCGAGTACGTCAAGCGGGAAGTCTTGAGCCCTCGCTTCAAGGCCAGTATGGCGATCGGCTCCTCCAAACAGTAGATCTCCAGGGCGGCAGCCTTGAAACGAGCCACGTAACTCTGCAGCGGCTCCTGATCCTATTGCCCGATGGAGAAGAGGCTGTCTGCCTCGCGTGGCATCTTCCGGCAAGCATCGAAATGAGCCACAAACTTCTATCCCAACTGGATGAAGGAGCTGATGCTCTCCGATTCGAGATGGGAGAACCATACTCGAGCCGCCTTCCAGAGAGTGGCGGGGAAGGTGACGCATAGTAAAGCGTCGGTGGCTCCCTGGACCCTCATGAGGGCTCGACAGCTTTCCAGGTGGTCCAGGGGGTCTGTGGTCCCGTTATAAGGGTCCACCTGCGGCATCCAGAACCGGTACAAGATCGGCTCCACTTGGATTTTTTGGGAGAATGGGGGACGGGCGTCGTAGCCCGCTGGCTCACTAGCAGAGCCCGGCGTGCTGGCGAACCAGCGATCAAACTCTGCCAGCTTGCATTCATGCTCCTCCAGGCGCCTACCCGTCGCGCGCCTGGTGGCTTCATCAGGAAACCCCTCCGTCGAAGGAGACGGAGAAGGTGACATGGATGCGCGGCACCTGTGGCTGGGGGTCTTACTTTTCCTGCCTCGACGGGGTCTGGGCGCCTCCCACCCGAGGTTTCGTAAGCGGCTCTCTCCGTCGGTAGAGCCGGCTTGTTGTCTTTTTATCGGAGCTTGATGGCTGCCTCGGTTGTCAGTGGTGGCCCGCGGCTGCGACGACCTTCCTGGGGAATAGCGCAGGCTGTCACGGAGAGTTGCAGCATGGGCCGCCAGGGTCCCTGACCGCTAGTGGGTAGCCACGAACCAGTGCTGGTGTTGAAGCTGGTGCACTACCGCAGTGAGAGTGTACATCTGCTGGACGAGTGCGATCAGCTGGGTTTCCAGTGGGGGTGGCTGAACCGGGGCAGGCACTTCCATCTCTGGTCCGTGCGGGTTCCCGTAAGAAGGGAATGCCTCCGCACGACCAGGAGAAGCTCCCCTTGCCCGGGTGGTCACCATCCTCCCAATGGACTGGCCAAGCAGGACTTGAACTAGAGGAAGTGTCGTTCTCCCCCTTCCTGGCGCGCCAATCTATTGCCGCCCGGATCGTCATGGCCCGCAGCTACTGATGGCGTCGGGTGGGTCACGTCCGCCCGCCTGGTAACGCCTCCGGTGCCTCGGGACCTGCAAGGAAGCAACATCAGTGACCCGGGCCGGGGATTCCGGCGGGGGCACTCCGACACTCAAGTCAGTGGCGATCCAGGAGAACAGGTCCTCCTGGTCGAGCCCTTCTGGATGAGCTCCATGCTAGGAGGAGTGAATATAGTGTGAGTGGAAGATGAGGACGAGCTGGGAATGGTGTTGGCCGAGGTGGTCTTGCCCTCCTCTCTGGCCTTCTTCCCTTGTGTTGCTCTGGTTCCTCTCTTCAATTGAGAGTATGATATGAATCTCCCTTCTTGAGGTTAGATGCCGATACCTTTTTGCTTAGTTTTTTGACGGGAGTTTCTACCTTGGTTTGTTTCGGGATCTCCCCTGCTGTCGTGTGTGGCGAGGTACCGTGACGTGGATGGGACGGCTCTCCTGTTGTGATAGTCGGGGTCTCGATCGATGGGCCGCCGCTCTTGGGATCCGTGTTCTCCTGTAGGATCTTTTCTCCGGTTGTACAACAGATCGTCGAAAGGTATGGCGCATTGATTGCGGCATGGTTGGTGTCGTACGGCCCTCGGGAGCGTCGCCACTATCCTTGGAGGAGAGGTAGGGCTCCCTTGGCGACCAGCGTATTGGCTTGAACAGGGGGCCGAGCTGGAAAGGCAGGGCCTGTCTGTAGTAGACTCGCCTGGGTGCTGCTCGGCAGGATGGAGGCGGACCGAGCTCGGTCGCAGAGGGGCACCTCGTGGCGGAGGAGGCTGAGCTCGACTCCTGACCACGAGGCCCGACCTTAGACAAGCTCAGTGCCGGGGTGCCACCCAGCCCAGGAAACCTGAGCTCGGAGGGGCGCCTCGTGGTGGAGGAGGCTGAGCTCGACTCATAACCACGGGACCCGATCACGAGGGGTCCGCCTTAGGTGGGAACTCAGACTCGGCTCTGGCCTAGGTGTTCCGGGCTTCCGGGAACGGACCTGGCAGAGGACGGAGCTTGCCTTCGACGAGCAAAGGTGTTGCTTCAGGGGAGCTCAGCTCGGCAAAGGCGCTCATGTTGAAAGATTGTCGTGGCGTTTGATGGGGACTCCACGTCCACTGCCTTGTGCCACGTCAGTGTTCTGGCCACATCGCCTGGCATGTCCGATGCCAACCAAGCGAAGACATCGGCATTGTCCCGCAAAAAGCCGATCAGCTCTGACTTGACCTCTTCACTGAGAGTGCTCCCAATTTGGAGGACCTTAGTAGGATCGTCTTCCCGAAGGGGAATGAACAAGATCTTCTCGATCGGTTGGCCATGGCCGTTGACTTCGGCCTTAGGATCAAGCTGCTCCAAAGTGGAATGATTGTCTGACTGCCTGTCTTGAATGGTTAAGCATTATCTGGCCATCCTGCGGTCTCCCCTCATAACTCCGATCCCGTTTCGAGTCAGAAATTTTGTCAGCAGATGGTAGGTAGAGACGATGGCCCGAAACTTATTGAGGGCCACTCGGCCCAAAATGGCGTTATAAGCCTAGATTGTACGTACGACACAAAGTTGATGAAGTGAGTCTTCTAAAAAGGTTCTATCTTGATGGTCATGGGGACTCTTGCAGTCTTGACTTGGACAGGTTCATTCTGACAAATGCATCATACAACAATACTTCCGTGGAGCTTCCATTATCAATAAGGATCTTCTTTACATTATAGTTGGCAATCACTGCGACACAACTACAAGGTCATTCATAGAAATGTGGGATTCCAGGAGATCTTTGTCGGATAAGCTAATTACATTAGAACCCCTAGATCTCTTCACAATGTCCTAGTCTTCATCATATCTCCAATCGGACCGACGGTGCAGCATGCCAACATTCCCGTTGGTCGGACACTGGTTAGGAAGTTCTGTCTCCTCTAGAGGGTCTTTGGTAGTCGAAGCTTCGGTCCGATCCCTCCGGGGTCAGACGTATTTATGTAAGTACCCTCTTCTGATGAGGTCTTCAATTGCGTCCTTCAGCTGGAGACAGTCTTCGGTGTTGTGTCCGTGATCCTAATGGAACCGGCAGTACTTGTATCTATTTCTGGATGCAAAGGGGCCCTTCATCGGATGAGGCTTTTGTAGAAAGGTCTTATTCTCAATTTTCAGGAGGATCTTCTCCCTCGAAAGGAAGAGGGGTGTGTAAGTTTCAAACCTCCTGGGGAAGTCCTTTGACTTTAGACTACGGCGTTGGGCCGAGTTGTTGCCATCGCTAGGAGGTCGAACTTCGAGAGCCTTGTCGCTCCACTTCTTGGGGGCCGACCTTCCTTTAGCCTGGCATTGGCTTGCCGCCTGTTCTTCTACCAGGGCATATTTTTGTACCCGGGCTAGCAGCTCGGAGTAGCTTGTCGAGAATTTCTTGTCCAGGAAGAAGGTGAGCCTGGATGAACGTAGCCCTCTCTTGAAAGCCAACATAGCTACATCTTCATTTATGTCCAGGATCTCCATGGCCGCTGAGTTGAAACGGGCCATGTAATCCCGGATGGTCTCTCCCTCTTTTTGCAGTACAAGGAAGAGGTAGTCGGTGTTCCTCGGTGTCTAACTGCAAATCCTGAAATGGGAGAGAAAGAGTTTTTCAAGCTGAAGGAAGGAGTGGATCATACCTGGTCGGATGTCGGAGAACCACATTCGAGCCGTCTTCTTGAGGGTCGCAGGGAAGGCATGTAGTGGAGGGCGTCGGACTGGAGTGATTCGAGTTGGTGGATCGTGAACGATGCCGCTAGGAGCTCGTACTGCAACTTGACGAGGGTAAGTACATCACTCCTGAGTTTACTTTCTTCTTTGCTTTCTTGTGTCTGACTGACATCGTTCTTTTGTTTGCAGCTCCTTCATGATATCTCGCTAATGGATGATGGTCTAAGCAAGCTGCTCTACCTGAAGGAGCATTGGGCCAAGAGGGCTGAGGTGGCCGAGGCGACCAAAGATGTAGTAGAGGTGGCACTGATGGTCGCCAGAACAGAATTGTCTGCCCTACGGGCCATTGAAGAGGAGCTATTCGCTCTACGGACCGAGGCAGACGCTCACAAGAAGCAAGTAGAGGACCTGCAGGCCCGACTGGCCGATCGGGAGGCCGATTTGAGGAGGAGAAAGAAGAAGTTGAGCTCCCTCGCTCATAGGCTAGAGGAGGAGGAGAGACGGGCGACCGACCATGAGAAGCACTGGTGGGAGCAGCAGGCCGTGGCAGGGAAGTACATGACCCTATTCAGGGAGGCTGAAATACAGAAGGTCGAAGCAGCCGACGAGGCCGTCAAGAAATAAAAATCCTTCGATGACTTCAAGGAGGAAATGAATGAGGCCAGCATGGTTAGCTTCGGCTACGAGTACGAAGAGTGCCTGGCTAAGGTTAGCGAAGCCTTCCCGGAGCTCGACCTCGCCTTTCTACAGCTGCCGAAATAGGTAGGAGAGGAAGGCACCAAAGAAAAGGCGGGTTCGTCTGACGGAGGGGTCATACCCCAGGCCAAAGCCGGTGTAGAGGTGGCGGGCATCCTAGCGGGAACATCGGTTGTGTCAGATGGGGCCGAAGCCGAAGTTCCAATTGAATCTTCAGTGGGTCAGACCTAGGTTGTTTGTAAAGGTTTGACCTTTTTTGTAAAAACTCCTTTTATAATATAATAGAAGAACCTTTTGTCATGTCTCTTGTGTATGTCTTTGTGTGTGAGGGTCGGTCGGATTGATCGAAGTTCTTTCTCCCAAAAATGTTTCTCAGTGTTGACGTCGGCTTGATCGGACCGTAGGTTCTCCGAAGTAGTAGCTCAGTCCGAACTCATACACTTAGAGATTTTTCTAAGTGTTGGTCCATCGGCTTGTCCGAACTCGAAGCCAGATCTCCATGTGGATCTTTTTTGAAGCTGTTGTCGATCGGAGTCAGATTTTTAAGTGTGGGCTACCCTAGAGCCTTTGCCGATCGGAGTTGGACTTTCGAAAGTGGGCTGCCCTGGAGTCTCTGCTGACTGGAGTCGGACTTTCGAAAGTGGGCTGTAAAAGAAGTTATGGCCTTTATTGATAGTACTTGTGAAGGTTGTCTACATTCCACGAACGCGCCACTTGCCGTCCATCCAAATGCTCGAGTCGGTAGGTTTCGGTTCGAATTACTTCAACAACTTGATAAGGGCCTTTCCAATTGGGGAAGAGTTTTCCTTGCTCGGTCAGTCTTGATATTTCTATCCTTCGCAAAACCAGGTCCCTGACTCAAAAAGTTTGAGCCTTGACTCGTGAGTTGTAATATCTGGCCATCTTCTGACGATAGGTCTCCATCTTCAAATCCGTTTGGAGCCTGGTCTCCTTAAGTAGATCTAGGTCAGCCCTCCGTTGCTCTGAGTTGGTCGGTTCGGCGAAGTGATCAATCCGTAGGGATTCCAAGGAAACTTCCACGCAGATAACTACCTCACTTCCGTAGGTTAGGTTGAATGGAGTCTCCCCGGTCGCTATTCAGGTTGTTGTCCGATATGCCTAGAGCACTGAGTGGAGTTTTTCTGCTCAAAGTCCTTTGGCATCATTCAGTCGGGTCTTCAGTCTATGTAGGATCGTCCGATTGGTGACTTCGACTTCTCCATTGGACTGAGGATGGTTGACTGATGTTAGCCGATGGGAGATGTGATATTGCTGGCAGAAGTCTCAAAATTCGGGGTTATCGAACTGCCTTCCATTGTCGGTGATGATTGTCTGTGGAATGCCGAATAGGAAAATGATGCAGTTTTGGACAAAGTTCTCTGCTTTGGTTTCTATAATCTGCGCCAGTGGTTCGGCCTCCACCCACTTGGTGAAGTAATCAATAGCTACGATCAAGAATTTTTGCTTGCCGGATACCGGTGCAAAAGGTCCCAGGATGTCCATCCCCCACTGCGCGAATAGCCAAGGTGCGGTGAGCAGAGTCAACTGACTGGCAGGCCTCCTTTGGATATTGGAGTACCTTTGGCATGCATCGTACCTTCTGACAAAGTCCGACGCATCTTTCTGAATTGTAGGCCAATAGTATCCCTGTCGAATGATCTTGTAAGCCAGGGATCTTCCTCCTAGATGGTCATCGCAGATGCCTCATGCACTTCTCTGAGTGCGTAGTCTGCATCAGTCGGCCCCAAGCACTTCAGCAGCGGCTGTGAGAATGATCGCTTGTAGAGGATGTCGTCGAGGACAACGTACTTTGAAGCCATCCAGCGTACATGCTTGGCTTTAGTCGGATCTTTTGGAAGAGTCCCTCTGATAAGGAATGTAAAAATTGGGTCCATCCAAGAGGCTTCTCGTTCAATTTGGTGGACCTCAGTCGGCTCTTCAGCAATACTTGGGCGCTGCAGATACTCCACAAAGATTCGGTCCGAGGTGTTGGTGACGACCGTAGCCAATCTTGACAAAGCATCTGCCCGGGAATTCTGCAATCGAGGTATATGGACTATTTCAAAAAATTTTAGCCAAGATACGATGTTCTGTACCTTGTTCAAGTATTTGATCAAGATCAGATCTCTCATCTCGAATTTGCCCTTCACTTGATTTACCATCAGCTGAGAGTCGGAGAAGGCTCTGATTTGGCTGATGCCCAACTCATTGGCTATTCTCAGTCCTGCAAGGATGGCTTCATATTTTGCTTGGTTGTTTGACACCTAAAATGAAAAATGTAAGGCATACTCCAAGCTTTGTCCATCGGGGATGGCTAGGATCAGACCCGCCCTGCAGCCTGCAAGGTTGGACATTCCGTCCACATAAAGGGTCCAAGCGGGCTCTGCTTCTTCAATGGGGTCAGCTTCAGGCGCGCCAGCTGCTTGCGAGAGCAATTCGGGCCTCCAAGTGCACTCTGCAATGAAGTCAGCGATTACCTGAGCCTTCATGGCTGACCGGGGCTTAAAAAAGATATCAAACTTGCCAAGCTTGATGGCCCACTTGGCAAGCTGACCGGAAGTGTCCCGACTTGGAAGAATCGCCTTAAGGGGTTGGTCGAATAGCATGACGATTGGGTGCGCTGGAAGTAGGGTCGGAGTCGCTTGGCTGCTATGACCAAGGAATATACAAGCTTCTGCATCTTAGGGTACCTCATTTCGGTGTCATGGAGAACTTTACTGATGTAGTAGATAGGTCTCTGCTGACTGCCTTCTCCCACTCGAATGAGGACGGAGCTGACTACCTCGTCCGACACCGACAGGTACAGGTATAAGGGCTCTCCTTCTGTCGGCCTGGTCAACAGCGGAGGGTTCTTTAGATAATCTTTCAAAGCTTCAAAAGCCGACCGATACTCGTCAGTCCAATGGACGCAATCCAACCAGTGCAAGGTCTTGAAAAATGGTAGGGACTTCTCAGCCGACCGGAAGATGAAATGGTTGAGAGAGGCTATTCAACTAGTAAGCTCTTGCACTTGTTTCTCGTTGGTCGGGTGCCCCATATCAATAACAGCCTTGATCTTGTCGGGGTTGACTTCAATTCCTCTTTGTGTGACCAGGAAGCCTAGGAACTTTCTGGAAGTTACCATAAAAGTATACTTGGCAGGGTCCAGCTTTATCCATTGGTGTCTCAATGCGTCAAAGGACTCCTGCAAGTCTTTGATATGGTTGGCTCTATGGAGGCTCTTGACTATCATATCATCAACATACGCCTCCATATTTCTCCCAAGCTGCCCTTCGAAGACCCGGTTGATCAGCCTTTGGAAAGTGGCACCGACATTCTTCAAGCCGAAGGGCATCATCTTGTAGCAGTACAGTCCTTTGTCAGTGACAAAGGCCATCTTCTCCTCATCTTCCGGGTGCATCCTGATCTGATTATAGCCGGAGAAGGCATCCATGAAGCTCAAAAGCTGATAGCCGACCGTGGTATCCACCAGCTGATCAATCTTTGGCAGGGAAAAGCTATCCTTCGGACAAGCCTTGTTCAGGTCGGTGTAGTCTACACATATCCTCCACTTTCCGTCCGCCTTCTTCACCATTACGACATTTGCTATCCAGTCAGGGTAATGGACCTCTCTGATGAAGCCAGTATCAGAGAGCTTCTTGACCTCCTCATCAATATCCCTTTGTCTTTTGGGAGCGAAGCTCCTCTTCTTTTGTCGGATAGGCCTGTAGGTCGGATCCATCTTAAGTTGGTGAGTGATGACATCCGACGGTGATGCAGACCTCACCAACACGAATCTTGGAGCCGCGCGAATCTCGGAACATATCCAGAATAAATTTAAGATTTATTTTTTATTTGAAATTTGAATTAGAATTTGGTTGGTTAGGATTTAGATATGGATAGGCTTATCTTATCCTATCTTGTATTTAAATTTGAATCATTTCTATCTTTTTTTCTTGTATTCAAATTCAAATGAGGGTTAGACAGGTCTATAAATACCACCCTCGGTCCTTTGTAAAAAAAAAAAAAGAGTTTAATCAAGTTTTAGGAATGAAAATGAGTTTTAGAAAAGAGTTTTTTTTTATTTCACTCCGTGAGGAGAGGGTGTGAGGCCCAACCCCAGGACATGATGTGAGGTCATGCCCAGTTATCCCCTTCCCATTCCATCTTCTCTATCTCCTCGTGGACTTTGAAATCCATCCTAGCGCCTCCAAGTATCGAGGAGGGTGTAATGCCTTAGAGGTGAGAGGTCTCTTCGTTAGGGTGAGTCCCAAAGTCCATGAGTTCCAAACCCTGTCTTCCAGCCCCACTATTCCTTCGCCACCCTTTACCTAAAAAATTCTAAAAAAAAAACATGATACCCTAATTTTGGTGACTTCTAGGCTTACCAACGATCCTACCCATCTGTCCCCCATCAATTTTGGTATCAGAGCCCGGAAAAAATTAGGGTACCCCAGATTCCCTTATATCCCGACAGCCCTCATCGTCCCTGTCCTCCATCTTCCACCCGGTCCAGCACCCCCGGTCGCCTCCCCATCTATCTCCATCGCTGTTTTCCTTCCCATCGATCACCATTATTCCATTGCTGTTTCGTCAGACCACGACCGGCTGCTGCAGACATCATCTTCCTCAAACCCACGCCCGTCCGCTCGCATCCGCCATGGCCCAAGCCTCCCGTCATCCGTAAGTTTCCTCCAGCCACCCTGTCATTCATAAGCCTCTTCCGATTTTATCCGTCCGACCTCCCTCTTCCACACCGTCTCCGACTGCTACACCACCCATTCCATGACCGTCTCCGTGGATCACTGCCCTCCCCATCTTTCCCAAAGCCCATGTTCCAACCCACCTCTCTGTACTCAAAGAAGACAGCCGACAATCCTCCCGTCACCAAGATCCCACTCCGACGACCCCGAGCAGCCAGACCTCCCTTCCCCATCTCCCATCGCCAGAGCACCCCTCCCCCTCTGTTTCACTTCGCAAGGTCTTCCCTGAAGCTCAGATCCAAGCTCCACCGCCATGCCTGCGATGTCCGTTCTCCCCACCGTCTCCATCTCCGCCGTGATCGCCTGCCTCCGCCAGCACCTCGACCACCCTCTCTGTCGTTCAAAACCCCTCCTCCGGCCTCCCATCGCCAGGCGTCCCTCATCCAGTTCACCGCGATGCCGTCAACAGCCCCAGCTTCCCTCCACAGAGCGCTTGCCCGAACCAGGCGTATCTTCCCTCCCCCCTACTCCTCGGGTCTCAGTGACCGTGCCGGACGTTCGCCCAGCCGATCTCCACCAGATCCGGTGACCATCCTCCCCGGAATCATGCCTTCGCATGGACCCTCCATCACCGCCTCTCCATTTCATGTGGAAAGCATCACCCAACATCCGTCGCTGCAACCCCTACCCCTCCTCCATGGCCTCCGACGATGACGCTTCCAGCCTCAATCGCCCATGCCTCCCTCCACCGGATCCTAATGCCCGATCCCTCCTTCCGGTCCTCCGTCAACCGACCGTCCACCTCCGGTCCTTCCGGCCCGGTGCATCTTCCCATTCCTTGTTTCTGGATGTCTCGTGCGCTCGGCCACACTTCCGACGCCTGTTGCCATCCTACCTCCGAAGGCCAGCTTCCCTTCCTTGGAGAACGAAGTCCTTGTTTCCTTCCGGGATCGTCAGATGCCACCTTCTTCGGTTCATCGCCCGCGAAGCCTCCACCCAGCCTCCCAGCTTTCTGTTCCACGAAGCCGTTGTTCCTCCATCAAAGAAGACAACCCAGGCTCGCCTCATTGGACGCCCTCTTCCGATCCTCCCAACGTTGATCTCCCTTCTCCGATCCGCCCCGACGCCGTCTTCACCGCCAAGAAGCTTCCATCCGGTGCAAAGCTCCTGTTCCAAGAAGCATGCAAGAAGAAAATTCGACGATCTGCTGTTGAAAGAAGACGGGAATAGCTATTCCTGCTATTCCTGCTATTCCGCACTTATCCTAGCCTTATTCCTGATTGGAATAAGCCCGTTTTTTTTAATTTGGGTTCAATTTAAAATTAAAAAAAAAATCATTCTACAGGTCATGTGCATCCTAAAGCTAGTCTAACTCGACGGAGTCGAGTTTTCCCCACCTCAGGGGAATGATGGGGACCTCACCAGCATGAATCTTGGAGCCGCACGAATCTCAGAATATATCCAGAATAAATATAGGATTTATTTTTTATTTGAAATTTGAATTAGAATTTGGTTGGTTAGGATTTAGATATGGATATGCTTATCTTATCCTATCTTGTATTTAAATTTGAATCATTCCTATTTTTTTATCTTGTATTCAAATTCAAATGAGGGTTGGATAGGTCTATAAATACCATACTCAGTCCTTTGTAAAAAAAAAAGAGTTTGGTCAAGATTTGGGAATGAAAATGAGTTTTAGAAAAGAGTTTTTTTTTTTTTTTTATTTCACTCCGTGAGGAGAGGGTGTGAGGCCCAACCCCAGGACATGATGTGAGGTCATGCCCAGTTATCCCCTTCCCATTCCATCTTCTCTATCTCCTCGTGGCCTTTGAAATCCATCCTAGCGCCTCCAAGTATCGAGGAGGGTGTAATGCCTTAGAGGTAAGAGGTCTCTTCGTTAGGGTGAGTCCCAAAATTCATGAGTTCCAAACCCTGTCTTCCAGCCCCACTATTCCTTTGCCACCCTTTACCTAAAAAATTCTAAAAAAAATATGATACCCTAATTTTGGTGACTTCTAGGCTCACCAACGATCCTACCCATCTGTCCCCTATCAGACGGAATGCCTGGCATGTCCGACGCAAACCAAGCAAAGACGTCGGCGTTATTCCTTAGAAAGTCGATCAGCTCCAACTTGGCTTCCTCACTAAGAGTGCTCCCAATTTGGAGGACCTTGGTGGGGTCGTCCTCCCGAAGGTGAACAAACAGAATTCTTTCAACTAGTTGGCCGCGACCGTCAGCTTCGACCCTAGGGTCAAGTTGTTCAAGGGTAGAATGATCTTTTGACTTCCGGTCCTGAATAGTTAAGCACTGCCTGGCCATTCGACGATCTCCCCTCATAACTCCGACCCCATTCCGAATCGAAAACTTTGCCAGCAGATGGTAGGTCGAGATGATGGCTCTAAACATGTTGAGGGTCGGTCGGCCCAAAATGGCATTATAAGCCGAGGTCGTACGTATGACCACAAAGTTGATGGGGAGGATTTTCTGGTAAGGCTTCGTCCCGATGGTCACAGACAAAGTTATCTCCCCTTTGACCCCGATGGAGTTTCCTTCAAAGCTGATCAGCGACACAGGGGATTCTTGCAATCTTGATTTGGACAGGTTCATTCGGACAAAAGCATCATACAACAATACTTCTGTAGAGCTTCCATTATTAATAAGAATCCGCTTACATCATAGTTGGCAATTACTGTCGACTCAACTACAGGGTCATTCTCGGAGACATGGGATTCTAAGAGGTCTTCATCGGAGAAGCTGATTACGTTAGAAACCCTAGACATCTTCACAATATCCCAGTCTTCATCATATCTCCAATCGGATCGACGGTGCAGCATACCAATATTCTCGTCGGTAGAATGCTGGTTAGGAAGCTCTGTCTCTTCTGGGGGGTCTCTGGTGGTGGAGGCTTCGGCCCGATCCTTGCGGGATCGGACATATTTGTGTAGGTATCCCCTCCTGATGAGGTCTTCAATGGCGTCCTTCAACTGGATGCACTCTTCAGTATTATGCCCGTGGTCCTGGTGGAACCGGCAATACTTGTCTCTATTTCTAGATACAGAGGGGCCCCTCATCGGATGAGGCATTTGCAGGAATGTCTCGTTCTCAATTTTCAGGAGGATCTTCTTCCTCAGAAGGGAAAGGGGTGCATAGATTTTGAACCTCCTTGGAAAGTCCTTCGACTTTGGGCTGCGGTGCTGGGCTGAGCGGTTGCCATCGGTGGGAGGTCGGACTTCGGGAGCCTTGTCGCTCCGCTTCTTGGGAGTCGACCTCCCTTCAGCCTGGCATCGGCTCGTCGCTTGCTCTTCTGCCAGGGCGTACTTCTGCGCCCGGGCCAACAACTCGAAGTAGCTTATCGAAAATTTTTTGTCTAGGAAAAAGGTGAGTCTGGACGAGCGCAGCCCTCTTTTGAAGGCCGACATAGCTACATCTTCATTAAGATCCGGGATCTCCATGGCTGCTGAGTTGAAACGTGCCATGTAGTTGCGGAGGGTCTCTCCCTCCTTTTGCAGCACGAGGAAGAGGCAGTCGGTATTCCTCGGGGTCCGACTGCAGGTCCTGAAATGGGAAAGAAAAGATTTTTCAAGTTGAGGGAAGGAGTGGATCGTACCTGGTCAGATGGCGGAGAACCACATCCGAGTGGCCTTCTTGAGAGTTGTGGGGAAGGAAATGCAGTGGAGGGCATCGGAGGTGCCCTGTACCATCATGTGGGCCTTGTAGGTGCCCAGATGGTCCAGCGGATCGGTGGTATCGTCATAGGGGTCCACCTGCGGGATTTTGAAGTGATGGGGGATCGGCTCCCCCATGATTTCATCAGAAAAAGGCGGGCGGGAGTCGTACGCCTGCCCCCCTTTGGCTTTCTGCCGGTCGGCAAGCTCAGCAATGCGCTCCTCCATATGTAAGATCTTGCTGGTGTAGTCTCTCGAAACTTTGGCAGGGTGCCGAACGCCATCAGGGATGGAGTCAGTGAAGGAGGGTGAGGCGGACCTCGCCCTCTTCCCGTCAGCATGAGCCCCCAAAGACCTTTGGGGCTCCGGAACAACATGGGGAAGAGGCTGAGGGACTTCTTGCCATCGGCTCCCTTCAGCGACAGGTTGGTGGTTTGTGCAAGACGCAGCAGGCGGCTGCTGCCGGTTGTTAACTGCCTCCTGGAGGTGTTGAACTGCAGTGGTAAGTGTATCAATACGGTTCAGGAGCGTCTGGAACTGCTGTAGTCCCAGAACGATAGTGGGTTCGACAGCGACGGCGGCATCATTCTCTCTAGGAGGTCCTTCGGACCTGGACAGGGAGTGACGTCTTCTGGCGGAGGTGTTCTGGACTCTTCCCTTCGCCATTACTGGACTTAGTGGATGGATTCTTCCTTTTAGAGAAGGAAAAACATAGGTATGCCACTTCCTCCAACACCAATCTGTTGCTGCAGATTCTCTCGGACCGGGCTCAGACGGTTGGGTTGAAGCGCTCCTCTCCCGATTCCTGCAACAAAGTCGCCAAGGGCCGGTGGTGTTCCGACTGGGGACACTCTTATGCTTAAGTTAGCGGGAGCTTGAGGGCAACAGAATGGAAGAATCAAATGGAGACAGCGTATGGAGAAGGAAGAGAGTGCTAGTGCTTGCCTTAGCTTGCTCACCGCCCTGTGTCCCCCGGTTTATCTTATATAGGTGCGGAACAGTGCCAAAATTCGTTAGGGGTGAAGCATGGAAAGACTGATCTGCTCCTAAGAGAATGTGGAAAGTGGCTACGTGGCGCTAAGATAGGACAGCATCGTAGAAATAGTGGAGTAGTGGTGCTGATGTGGCAGGATTCTGTTATAACAGATTCTGGTACCAGCTGGAAGAGGCTTCTGGAGTTATTGGGATGCTTTGAGTGGGTTGGTCAGACCTCGACCGGAGAACGTCCGTCGGAGTTTTAGCAAGAGAAGGTGGGCCGGTCCTCATCAGAAGTGGGTCTTTCGGACCTCTACTTCGGTGGGTCGGTTAGACCTTCGCAGAAGTGAATCGTTCGAACCTTTACTTCAGTTGATCGGCCGGATCCCCGCAGAAGTGGGTCGTTCCGATCTCTACTTCAATGGATCGGTCGGGCCTCCGAAGGAGAGCGTCCGTCAGGGTTTCAGCAAGAGAAGGTCGCCCGGATGTCCATAAAAACGACCCGATCGGACCTCAGCAAATATGACGATCCGGTTCGATGGTGAGCCGATTAGGTATAACAACTTGTAAACTTGGAGATCCTTTATTTAAGGAAGAGGTATAACCCACTTGGGATAAGTATCAATGCTGCGGGTATACTGATCAAAAGCAAAGTACCTATAAAAGATGATGTTGAAAATACTATTTTTGTCATAAAAGAATGGCTATTGAACATGCACAAAGAATATTTAGATTGCACCATTGAGAAATTATTGGTTAGACCTTAGTGAATTAGAAATAATTAATATTTCTTTCCTTAATAATATGTATTATCATGTATTTAATGTTTTTTCCTTCTTAACAATTGTTTAGTGTGAATCGATTCCAACCATTAATCCTCTCAATAAATATGCCTGCATGCATCGTTACGGGCCTAACGGTACCTATCTTCCCCTTAGCCATCTGTCGGCATGCACCTCTCCCTCTACTCCCTGCGTATATTTTAGTTTGGCGTACTGCAGCTCATCCACGTATCACTACTACTCTTTTCTTCCGCACGCTCCATGTTTCCTAACAAACCACACCCACTCTCCTGTTGCTTCCAAATTCCAAAACACATCTTTAATGCCGTCTCGTGCGACAATGGACATCATTTAATGCATTCCAAAGGTCCAATTCCAATTCATCATCTCCCCATCACTCATCATTGAGTTCGTACCCACTCAAGTAGATAGCAGTAGATAAACACCCACACCTACTTTCCCTCTAGACTCCCATTATCCTCTCTTGCCACGTGGCACAAATATATGGGAGAAAGAAACCTAGCCGGGTGGAAATGAAGTCGAAGAAAGTAGGAGGCGTAGGTCACCGCGGCCGCATCAAGTTCTCTGAAGTCTTACTGTCTTAATTATTTCATAGCGAAAAAATATCAAAAAGCTAGACATAATGGTCTAAAAGCTCTCATATTCCAAACTCTCACCGACTATTTACTGCCCTCCCGCCATCTCCCATCCCCCCCCACCCCTACTCTCCCGCAACGTCCGTCGCCAGTACGCATTACATCCCCAACCGGAGGATATGACGGAGCGTTATCCTTGACGGAGTGCTCCCCCCATACAGGGCACGTACGGGAACCCTCCTAACGGAATCTCGCCATCATCTCCCCATCCGTCGTTAAATAAGGCACGAAGACAGTGCTTCCAATGGCCTGACTCTTCCCCTTTCCCGACCGGAGATCGTCTCCGATGGGCGAGTCCGAGGAGAACGTCCGCAACTGGCCCCTCGACGCCCCCCCCGCTGGACGATCCCCAACCCTCGGCGAGCTCCTCAAGCGCGTAGGTGACGCCCGCGACGGCGCCGGCAGCGATGGCGGCCCCTACTACGACGGTTCCTCCGCGCCTCCGCACTACGTCGTCGAGCTCGATGACGTCTCCGTCGGCGACCTGCGCTGCCACGCCCTCCCCTTCGTCCTCGCCTTCACTAATCTCAGCTACAGCCTCAAGACCCCGAGGAAGCTCGATTTCCCCTCCCTCTTCCGCCCCGGCAGATCCCGTTCCGCCGCTAGCGGTACCAAGACTCTCTTGGATTCGATCTCCGGCGAGGCGAGGGAGGGAGAGATCCTCGCCGTCCTGGGCGCCAGCGGATCTGGGAAGTCGACCCTGATCGACGCCTTGGCTAACCGGATCGCCAAGGGGAGCCTCAAGGGCTCCATAACCCTGAACGGCGAAACCCTTGAAAGCCGCCTCCTCAAAGTGATCTCGGCGTACGTGATGCAAGACGATCTCCTTTTTCCCATGCTGACCGTGGAGGAGACGCTGATGTTCGCCGCCGAGTTCCGTCTTCGCCGGTCCCTCTCCGCCGCCAAGAAGCACGCCCGAGTCCACGCCCTCATCGATCAACTAGGCCTCCGCCCAGCCGCCCGCACCATCATCGGCGACGAGGGCCACCGCGGCGTCTCCGGTGGAGAGCGCCGCCGCGTCTCCATCGGCACCGACATCATCCACGACCCCATCATCCTCTTCCTCGACGAACCCACCTCCGGCCTCGACTCCACCAGCGCCTTCATGGTCGTCAAAGTGCTTCAAAGAATCGCCCAGAGCGGCAGCATCGTTATCATGTCCATCCATCAGCCAAGTTACCGCATTCTGGGCCTTCTCGACCGTCTGATCTTCTTATCTCGTGGAGAAACGGTGTACAACGGGGCCCCAGACGGGCTCCCGGTTTTCTTCGCCGAGTTCGGCCACCCGATCCCGGAGAACGAGAACCGGACCGAGTTCGCCCTGGACCTGATCCGCGAGCTGGAGAATTCCGGTCCGACCGGGTCCAAACCGCTGGTTGACTTCAACCGGTCGTGGCAGCTCATGAAGCTCCCCCCTGGGCGTCGCTCCCCTGGGCCCAGCTGCTCCCTCAAGGACGCCATCAGCGCCTCCATCTCGCGTGGCAAGCTCGTCTCCGGCGCCACCGACGGGTCGGGTTCGTCCTCCCTCCCAACATTCGCTAACCCGTTTTGGATCGAGATGGGCGTCCTGACGAAAAGGTCTTTCACCAATACCCGGCGCATGCCGGAGCTATTCCTGATCCGGCTCGGCGCCGTGATGGTCACCGGCTTCATCCTAGCCACGATTTTTTGGCGTCTCGATAGCTCGCCTAGGGGCGTTCAGGAGCGGCTCGGTTTCTTCGCGTTCGCGATGTCCACCATGTTCTACACGTGCGCGGATGCCCTCCCGGTGTTCATCCAAGAACGGTACATCTTTATGCGGGAGACCGCGTACAACGCGTACCGGCGCTCCTCGTACGTGCTATCCAACGCCGTCGTCGGGTTCCCCTCGCTGGTCCTCCTGTCGGCCGCCTTCGCCGCCACCACCTTCTTCGCCGTCGGCCTCGCCGGTGGCTTCTCGGGCTTCGCCTTCTTCTTCCTCATAATCCTCGCCTCCTTCTGGTCCGGGAGCGGCTTCGTCACCTTCTTATCCGGGGTGGTACCCCACGTCATGCTGGGATATACCGTGGTGGTGGCTATCCTAGCTTACTTCCTGTTATTCAGCGGGTTCTTCATCAACCGGGATAGGATACCGGGGTACTGGATATGGTTCCACTATTTATCTTTGGTGAAGTACCCATACGAGGCGGTGCTGAGGAACGAGTTCGGGATGGCGGCGGAGTGCTTCGTGAGAGGGGAGCAGATATTCGATAACACGCCGCTGGGGAGCATTCCGGGGAAGATGAAGCAGAGGGTGCTGGAAGCGATAGGCGGAGCATTGGGAATGACAGTAACGAGCGGGACGTGCGTGACCACGGGGGAGGATATCTTGAGGCAACAGGGAATAACGCAGCTGGGGAAGTGGGACTGCTTGTGGGTGACGGTGGCGTGGGGGTTCTTCTTTCGGGTGCTATTTTATTTTAGCCTTCTGATTGGAAGTAAGAACAAGCGGAGATAGAGGGAATGATGGCAGTTTTTTTTTTTTTTAAAAAAAATGATTCACTTAGGTATAAGTTAAGTGGAATGGTTCAACCATTTATATATATATATATAAGTTGAGATAATAAGTAATATAACTGAAGATTTGTTTATGGGAATCCGTCCGTTGATGACATGCCTCACGCTCTCCGTGAGAAGTTGAAATTAGTTGGAACACGGAGTAATTGTGAGAGATTGAGGAGAATATCCCGGAAGTGAAAGCGATCGTCTACGCCCTCGGAAGCGGAAACCAGCTGCCATGAGAGTGTCTCGGCAAGTGAAAGAGATCAGTTTGTACCAGCCGGGACAGCCGGTAATGAGATTTTCGAGGACCCAATAACAGTACAAACCGAGATATTCCCAAGAAAACCTTCGGAAATTAAAAGACCCAGTAATCCGCTACACAAATCCATAGGTTTACGGATGTCAGTAAATTATGTTCATGACCGCCAATGATACTTCAACAGATTCTGGTAGTCCTTCGTGTGGGCACTGGAGACATGAAACTTTTTGTAAGTTAATATACGTGCCAAAAGTTGAGAAAGAACATTGTCTCCCTTGCAGTTAGAATACGGCAATTAATAAAACCACGAAACTAGAGCAAAATAAATATGGAAACAAAGCTATTATACATAATCAGCTTTTCTTTAAATCAAACCAAAAATCTGATCGGTTCAAGAGTCGATCGATCCACTTCAGCAGAGATTCGAACGACCCGTTGTAGCAGAGATCCGTCCGACCCATTTCAGCAGAGATCTGTCCGACCCACTTCAACAGAGATCCGAACGACTCACTGTAGCAGAGGTCCGTCCAACCCACTTCAGCAGAGGTCCGTCCAACCCATTTCAACAAAAGTTTGAACGACCCTCTATAGTAGAGGTCCGACTGATCCTCTTCATCAAAAATCCGATTGATCTATTTCAGCCAAGTTTATACCAATCAGAAGGCTCAGAAAGCCTTTTCCAGCTGGTACCAGAATTCTATTACAACAGATCCCACGATGTGGTCACGTCCTGGTGCCACCTGGCCACCACCCTGATTCTTCTAGAAGAAAATCAGACATTTTCAGCCTAGTCCTTAATAGAATCTGGTAGCATTCCGCACCTATATAAGATAAAATGAGAAACTCCGAGGGTAAGGTCTCTTTCATTCTTCGCAAGCTCATCTTCTTTGATTCCTCCATTCTGTTGCCCACAAACTCCTGCTAACTCAAGCATCGGAGTATCCCTCGCCGGAACACCACCGGTCCTTGGAACCTTTTTGCAGGAACCGGTAAAGGAGCGCTCCAGCTAAGCCAACTGAACTCGGCCCGGGAGAATCGGTAGCAACAGATTGTCGCTAGAAGGAGGGCCGAACCTCTGTTCCTGTTTTTCCTTTTCTAAAAGGAGGAATCCGCTGTCCAGTAAGAGCGATGGTGAAATGAAGAGCCCAAAACGCCTTCACCAGGAGAGGCCACTCCCCGTCAAGATCAGAAAGCCTTCTCAGGGAGAATGACGCTGCAGAGCCTTCTATTACTCTAGGACAACAGCAGTTCCAGACCCATCTGAACCGCATTGACACCTTTACTACCGTGGTTCATAATCTCCAAGATGTGGCCAACAACATGCAGCAGTCCCTTGCGGTGTCACAAACCAACTATCTGCCTGTTGCTAAGGGAAGCCGATAACAAGGAGTCCCTCAGCCCTACTCCTACGCTGTTCCGGAGCCCCGAAGATCTCAGGGGGATCATGCTGACGGGAAGAGAGTGAGGTTCGCCACACCCTCCTCCGCTGACTCAGTCCCCGACGATGACTAGTATCGCAGCGAGGCCTAGAGAGACTATACCAACAAGCTTCGGTGCATGGAGGAGTAGATCGCTGAGCTGGTCGATCCGTAAAAAGCCGACGGTGCACAGGCATATGACTCCTGCCCACCTTTCTCTGCCACGATCATGGGGGAACCTATCCCCCGTCACTTCAAAATCTCTCAGGTGGATGCCTACGATGGCACCACCGTCCCATTGGATCATCTAGGCACTTACAAGGCTCACATAATGGTACAGGGCACCTCCGATGCCCTCCCACTGCATCGCCTTCCCTATGACGCTTAAGAAGGCGGCTCGGATGTGGTTTTCCGCCATCTGACCAGGTATGATTCACTCCTTCCCCTAGTTGGAAAAACTTTTTCTCTCCCATTTTAGGACTTGCAGCAGAACGCCGAGGAACACGAACTACCTTTTCCTCGTACTGCAAAAGGAAGAAGAGACCCTACAGGACTACAGGGCCTAATTCAACTCAGCGGCCATGGAGATCCCAGACCTCAATGAAGACGTAGCTATGTCGGCCTTCAAGAAAGGGCTGTACTCGTCCAGGCTCACCTTCTTCCTGGATAAGAAATTTCTGACAAGCTACTCCAAGCTGCTAGCCCGGGTGCAGAAGTATGCCCTGGTAGAAGAACAGGAGGCGAGCCGATGCCAGGCTGAAGGGAGGTCGGCTCCCGAGAAACGGAGCGACAAGGCTCCCGAAGTCCGACCTCCCAGTGATGGCATCAACTCGGTCCGACACCGCAGTCCCAAGCCGAAGGACTTTCCTAGGAGGTTCGAGACTTATGCACCCTCTTCCTTTCGAGGGAGAAGATTCTCATGGAGATAGAGAATGAGACCTTCTTGCAAAGGCCCCGTCCGATGAGGAGCCCTTCTGCATCAAGGAACAGGGACAAGTATTGCCGGTTCCACCGCGACCATGGGCATAGTACTGAAGACTGCCTCTAGCTGAAAGACGCGATTGAGGACTTGATCAGAAGGGGGTACCTGCACAAGTATGTCCGACTCCAGAAGGGTCAAGCTGAAACCTCCATCGCCAGAGAGCCCCCGGAGGAAATAGAGCTACCCAATCAGCGTTCGATTGACGAAAATGTTGGTATGCTCCACCGCCGGTCCGACTGGAGGTACGAAGAAGACCAGGACATTGTGAAGAGGTCTAGGGGTTCTAATGTAATTAGCTTCTCTGACGAAGACCTCCTGGAACCCAGAACTCTGGGAATGACCCTGTGGTTGTATCGGCAGTAATTGCCAACTATGATGCAAAAAGGATTCTCATAGATAATGGAAGCTCCACAGAGGTTTTGTTGTATGACGCTTTTGTCAGGATGAACCTATCTAGAGCCAGACTGCAAGAATCTCCAATGCCGTTAACGGGGTTCGGAGGAAACTCTATCAGGGTAGAAGGAGCGATAACTCTGCCCGTCACAATCGGGTTAGAGCCCTGTCAAAGAACCCTCCCTATTAATTTTGTGGTAGTGCGTACGATGTCAGCCTATAATGCCATCTTGGGATGGCCAGCACTTAACAAATTTCAGGCCATTATGTCTACCTACCACATGCTAACAAAATTTTTGACCCGGAATGGAGTCGGAGAAATGAGGGGAGACTGCAGGATAGCCTGGCAGTGTCTGACCATCCAGGACAGGCAATCAAAAGATCCTTCCACCTTGGAATAGCTTGACCCAAGAGTTGAAGCCGACTACTGCACACAACCAGCTGAGAAGATCCTGTTTGTGCCTCTTCGGGAAGATGATCCCACTAAAGTCTTGCAGATCGAAAGCACACTAAGTGAAGAGGCCAAGTCGAAGCTGATTAACTTTTTACGGGACAATGCCGACATCTTCGCTTGGTTGACGTCAGACATGCCAGGCATCCCGTCGGAGATTATAACCCACCAATTGAAGGTGAACCCAGCTTGTAAACCTGTTAGGTAAAAGAAGAGAAGCTTCGTCCCCGAAAGACAGAAAGCAATTGATGAGGAGGTTAAGAAGCTCTCTGATGCTGGTTTCATCAGAGAGGCCCATTATTTCGACTGGCTGGCAAATATTGTGATGGTAAGGAGAGCTAATAAAAAATGGAGGATATGCGTGGACTACACCGACCTCAACAAAGCCTGTCCAAAGAACAGCTTTTTCCTTTCAACGATTGACCAACTGGTGGATGCCACGGTCGATCATCAGCTTCTGAGCTTCATGGATGACTTCTCCGGTTACCACTAATTAGGATGCATCCAGAGGATGAGGAGAAGATGGCCTTTATCACTGATAAAGGGCTGTACTACTACAAAATGATGCCTTTTGGCCTAAAGAACGCCGGCGCTACCTTCCAAAGACTAATCAACAAGGTTTTCAAGGGACAACTTGGAAGAAATATGGAGACATATGTTAACGACATGATAGTCAAGAGCCTCTGAAGAGCTAACCACATCAAAGATCTGCAAGAATCCTTTGACCTTAAGGCATCATCGGATGAAGCTGAACCCCGCCAAGTGCATCTTTGGGGTGACCTTCGAAAGATTCTTTGGCTTCCTGGTCACGCAGAGAGGAATTGAGGTCAACCCTGATAAGATCAAGGCCGTCATCGATATGGGGCATCCGACCAATAAGAAGCAAGTGTAGGAACTCACAGGCCGAGTAGCCTCTCTCAGCCGCTTCATCTTCTGGTCGGTTGAAAAGTGTCTCACTTTCTTCAAGACTTTGCAATGGTCGGATCACTTTCAGTGGTCCGACGAGTGTCGGTCGACCTTTGAAGCCTTAAAAGAGTACTTGAAGACCCCTCCCTTGCTTGCTAAGCCTGTGGAGGAGGAGCCCCTATATTTGTATCCATCAACATCCGACGAGGCAGTGAGCTCCGTTCTCATCTGGATAGGAGAGAACAATCAGCAAAGGCTTGTCTATTACATCAGCAAAGTTCTTCATGATGCCGAAGCAAGATATCCCAAGATGTAGAAACTTGTTTACTCCTTGGTCGTAGCAGCCATGCGATTGCGGTCCTATTTCCAAGCACATCCGATTGTCATCATGATTGATCAACCTCTTAAGACGATCCTCAGAAGCCCTGACACATTCGGTCGGCTTGCCAGGTAGGCTGTCAAGCTGGATGAATTTGACATCTCATTCTAGTCCCGATCGGCCATGAAGTCTTAGGTGATCATCGATTTCATAGCGAAATGTACCTGGAAATAAGGGGCACCTCCTCAACCGGTCGGTGCACCTGAGAAAGACCTTGTTGAACAAACTGAATCCGCCTGGACTTTCCATGTAAACAGAGCATCAAACCTTGTAGGTTGCAGAGCAGGTTTGATCCTGGCTGACCTCGATGGACAAACCTTGGAGTATGCCTTGCATTTTGCTTTTCAGGTATCTAACAACCAGGCAGAATATGAAGCCCTCATTGCAGGACTGAGAATAGCTGACGAGCTTGGCATCAGTCGGATCAGAGTCTTCTCAGACTCACAGCTGGTGGTGAACCAAGTGAGGGGTGAGTTCGAAGTGAGAGATTTGACCCTGGCCAAATATTTGGGGAAGGTACGAAGCCTTGTGACCCAGTTTAGGTCTTTCAAGATCTTCCATATACCTCGAATGCAGAACTCTCGGGCGGATGCCTTGTCACGACTGGCTACTACCGTCGCCAACTCCTCCAACCGAACCTTTATGGAGTATCTGCAACACCTAAGCATTGCTGAAAAGACGGTCGGAATCCATCAAGTGGATTGGGAACCCTCTTGGATGGATCCTATCCTTTCATTTCTCATTGAAGGGACCCTACCGGAAAACAGAATTGAAGCCAAGCATGTATGCTAGACCACCTCGAAGTACGTTATCCTCGATGGAACTTTGTACAAATGGTCGTTTACGCAACCGTTACTCAAGTGCCTGGGGCCGTCAGATGCCGACTACATGCTTAAAGAAGTGCATGAAGGCATCTACGGCGACCACCTTGGAGGAAGATCCTTGGCCTATAAAATTATCCGACAGGGATACTATTGGGCGACCATCCAGAAGGATGCATTGAACTTCGTCAGAAAGTACGACGCGTGCCAAAGGTACGCCAACATTCAAAGACGACCGGCCAGTCAGCTGACCCCGCTGACCACCCCTTGGCCATTCGTACAGTGGGGAATGGACATCCTTGGGCCGTTCCCGCCAGCCTTCGGGCAATGAAAGTTCTTGATTGTGGCCATCGACTACTTCATCAAATAGGTGGAAGCCGAGCCGCTGGCACAAATCTTGGAAAACAAAGTAGAAAACTTTGTCCGAAATTACATTATCTTCCAGTTCGGCATTCCACAAGCCATCATCACCGACAACGGAAGATAGTTCGATAACCCGAAATTTCTGGAGTTCTGCCAGCAATATCATATTTCTCATTGGCTAACCTCAGTCGGTCATCCCCAATCCAACGGAGAAGCCGAAATAACCAATCGAACGATCTTTCATGGATTGAAGACCCGACTGAACGATGCCGAGGGACTTTGGACAGAAGAGCTTCATTTGGTGCTCTAGGCCTATCGGACCACCTCCCGAATGGCAACTGGAGAAACTCTGTTCAATCTGACCTATGGGAGCGAGGCGATCGTACCTGTGGAAATCTCTTTGCAATCCCTTCGAATCGATCATTTCGTCGAGCCGGCCAACTTCGAGTGGAGAAGGGCTGACCTAGACTTGCTTAAAGAAATCAGACTCCAAGCGGATTCGAAAATGGTGGCCTATCATCAAAAGATGGCCAGATACTATAATTCTCGAGTCAAGGCTCGAACCTTTCGGGTCGGAGATCTGGTGCTACGAAGGATGAAAATCTCCAGACCAATCAAGCAAGGAAAGCTCACCCCCAACTAGGATGGCCCCTACAGGATAATCGAATTAAATCCGAGCCAAACTTACCAACTCGAACATCTGGATGGATAACAAATGGTGCGTCCGTGGAATGCAGACAATCTTCGAAAGTATTATCAATAAAGGCCACAAACTTTGTATGAAAATAGCACATTCCTAAAGTCGGACTCCGATCGACAGAGGCTCTAGGGCAGCCCACATCCGAAAGTCGGACTCCGATCGGCAAAGACTCTAGAGTAGCCCACATCCAAAAGTTCAACTCCGATCGATAAAGGTTTTAGGGCAGCCCACATCCGAAAGTCCGACTCCGGTCGACAGAGGCTCTAGGGCAGCCCACATCTGACAGTCCGACTCCGATCAGCAGAGGCTCTAGGACAGCCCACATCCGAAAGTCCGACTTTGGTCAGCAGAGTCTCTAAAATGGCCTGCTCAAAGCTTCGACTTTGGTCGACAGAGGCTCTAAAATGGCCCACTCAAAGCTCCAACTCCTATCGGGGACTGCTACTTGGAATCCTTAAACACTTGGAAGACTGCCCTACAAATGGCTAAGTTCAAGGTTTTCTTAGAAATATCTCTAAAAGGAAAGAGGGGCTCAGACCAAACCAACCCTTCCATACTTAGAAATATTTCTAAGTGTTTGGCTTCGGACCGCGCAACTGTTCAACAGTTATTTCTGAGGACTTGCATTCGGATTGAGCCGATTGACTAACACTTAGAAATATTTTTAAAGGAAAAGGACTCTAACCAATCCGGCTGACACACATTCAGAAGAATGAATATTAAAGACATTAGATGAAGAAGTACTTATTATTTCTTGACAAAAAGTTTTTACAAGGAGCAGGGCAGACTTTTACAAGCAATTTAAGTCTGACCCTGTGAGTGTACAAGAGGGGCTTCGACTTCGGCCTCCGGTGCCACACCCGAAGTTCCAACTGGGACATCCGTCGGTCCCACATCAGCAGGAACCTTAAGGTCGACCCCAGAATCCAACAAGTCCCTTATTCCTTCTGCATCAGCGACAGTCTGGGCGTCGGCTCTGGCTTTGGTCGGGCCCGCTCCTTCTTTTGCCCCTTCTTCAGCTCGCTTCGAAAGCTGCAGGAAGGAGAGGTCAAGTTCTGGAAAGGCGTCGCCGACCTTTGACAGGCATTGCTCATAGCCATAATCAAAGCTGACCGCCCCGGCCTCCTCCATCTCTTCCTCGAAGTTGGTAGAGGCTTTGTACTTCTTTACGACATCGTCGACCACTTTAGCCATCTGCTCCTCGGCCTCCTTCAGCAAGGCCATGTACTTCCCCGCCACAGATTGCTGATATCGCCAGTGTCTTTCATTTTTGGTTGCTCGCGCCTCCTCCTTCCCTAGCCGACGGGCTAAGGAGCTCAATTTCTTCTTCTTCCTTTTCAAACGGGTCTCCCGATTGGCCAGTCAGGCCTGCAAGTCTTCTGCCTGCTTTTTCAAAGCTTCTGCTTCGGCCCTGCAGGTTGACAACTTTTCTTTGGCGGCCTTTTGCGATGCCTCCGTGGTGGCTCTGGCCGCCTCCGACTCTTGGGACTTGGCGGCCGTCACCTTTGTTGTATAGTATAGCTTGCCAAGGTCGTCTTCCATCAATGTGACCCCGTGGACAAGCTGCAGGTGAAAATTTGAGTTGGTCGGGCACAGGAAGAAGAAGATAAGAAGAATAGGGTGACGGGATGTTGACCTACCCTCATCAGATCGAGGTAGGCAGCAATCGCCACCTCGTTCGGTTCCCTCCTGCCCGACTCCTCCCAGTCGGGCTCTATCATTGACCCCCTGAGGAGCTCCTTGGCATGCTCTGTGTTGTAGAGGCCATGCTAGTGCCGGTTTGCCTCGGATCTGGCATCAACGGTTCCCCCCTCTTCAGCGGCTCCCTTCCTTTTGTCCGTCTGGGGAACCTCTTCTATCAGCTCAAATGGTGGCGAGGCTGGGGCCATCTCCAAGTCGGTCGGCCCTAACGGCTCCTCATATGGCCGGGCAGTCGACTGCCCGATGGAAGATGAGTGTTCTGTTACCCTCACCACCCGCCCTCCAACAAAGGTACATTGTCATCGAAGTCTATCGATATGACAGTAGCAGCCGGCTCCTCCATCCGCTGCCTCTTCAGCTTTTTTACAGTCGGCTCCACGGCCTGGACACCCCTCTTCTTAGCCGCCCGCGCCATAATATTTGCCCTGTCAGGCTTCATTTTCCCTCCCGTCACATAACAAAGTCAAAGTTAGCAACAAAGAAATGAGGTCAGCGAAAGAAATAGAAGACCTATGACAATGGCTTCTATCCTACCTAAATATCGGTGGTGGATGATTCCAGCCGAGTAGAGGCTATCCTCCCGGAGCAGCTCAAATACAAAAGTTGGGCCGACCGCCTCCATCTTATTGAGTCGGCCTGATCGGCCATCAGAACCGCTCTTCCATCTATGTCCTTCGACCTGGGCTCCCTCCACATCGGCTCAAAGCCCCAGGGTTACAAGCTATCTACATAAAAGAACCGGGATTTCCATCCGTGGATGGATGACGGAAGACCCCCTAACATCCTTCGGTTGGGACGGGGACTGAACATCCACCACTCCTGATTTCGGAAATCCCTCTTTAGAAGAAAAAAGTTCTCAAAGAGGGAGACTCTTGGTTCGGCTTCAGCCCTCCAGCAGAGGACCATGAAGCAGATGATTGCTCGAATACTATTCGGGATCAGCTGGGTGTGGGTTACCCTATATGAATTAAAAATTTGGACAAAAAAGTCATTTAACAGGAGTCTAAAATCGGCCTTGAAGTGGTCCTCATACACCGGGAGGGCTCCCGGCCTCAGTGGACTAGTTACCCTCCCCTTTCGGTTCGGGACAGTCAAGTGCAAGGTGGAGGGTATGTTGTATCTGACCCTAAGGCCTTCTACCCTCTCCCGGGTCATTTCTGATGGAATACTATTGCGACCTGGGTCCCTATCCCTATGAACGAAACTACGGCTGCCGAAACCCATGGCTACGAAGCTTGAAGAAGGAGGAAACTGACCTAAAGGTTGGGATTCCTAAGGGGGCAAAAGCATGAGGGAGGAGACGCTCTTTCTCTCCAAATGCAGATGCGACAAAAGACTCCCCGTAGGCCCTCCTTGCCTCTTTTTATAGCCTTTGGGGGGACCGCTCCCCACCATCCCTCGGGCACCATGATCCAACCATTAAACGATGCATTTCTCCATGCGACGGAAGCCGATGTGATGCCGAGAAACACATCTAGGCCACGATCCGCGGGGCCGCTGAATCAACGACAAAGAGCTCATCCTTGACGCGCCGCCAGTCGCCCGGATGTCGCCACATCGCATTGGTTACATCTGAAGCCCGACGGTCGAGCGAACCAAGCGGACTGCTCATCATTGCGCCCCGTCTACATTAATTGCCTTCCCCCGCTTCCAATGCAAGGCTGACACCTATCTCCAGTGTAGGATTCTAAAGTGGGACGCGATCGGACACAGCATGCCTAATCGGATATGCAATCATCCCAAAGACACACATTAAATGAGAAATGATGCTCTCGTCCTTCAAGTCCGCAGGTCCCTTCGAAGGACAAGAGCAAGGGGGCAACTGTTTACCTAATCAGCTTTTCTATAAACCAGACCAAAAACCCACCGGCTCAAGGGCCGATCGATGCACTTCAGTAGAGGTCCGAACGACCCACTGTAGCAGAGGTCCGTCCGACCCACTTCAGCAGAGGTCCGTCTGACCTACTTCAACAGAGGTCCGAACGACTCACTGTAGCAGAGGTCCGTCCGACCCACTTCAGCAAAGGTCCGAATGACCCGCTGTAGCAGAGGTCCGACTGACCCTCTCCATCAGAAATCCGATTAATCTATTTCAGCCAAGTTCATACCAATCAGAAGGCTCCGGAAGCCCTTTCCAAATGGTACCAGAATTCTGTTACAACAGATCCCACAACGTGGCCACGTCCTGGTGCCACCTGGCCACCACCTTGATTCTCCTAGGGGTAGATCGGATATTTCCAGCCTAGCCCTTAACAGAATTTGGTAGCGTTCTGCACTTATATAAGGTGAAACGGGGAACTCCGGGGGTAAGGTCTCTTTCATTCTCCGCAAGCTCTTCTTCTTCGATTCCTCCATTCTGTTGCCCACAAACTCCAGCTAACTTAAGCATCGGAGTGTCCCCCGCCGGAATACCACCAGCCTTTGGGACCTTATTACAGGAACCGAGAGAGGAGCGCTGCAGCTAAGTCAACTGAACCCGGTCCGGGATAATCTGTAGCAACAAAAGCCAGTAGCATGGTAAATACTAGATTTCATCCACTGATAAGCTAAAAGTTTAACACGAACAGGGCAACCGGAACATCAAGAAACGAAGAAAAATCTAATTTATAAGGAAAAAAAAGTAACTTTTTTTTTTGGTAAAAAAAAGGGATGGGAGGGAAAATCCCCGCTGTAGCTACCCCCACTGGGCCCCTGTCCCGCCAGGCCATGTTCGATTCGGACCACAATTTTTTTGCGTACCCTCCCCATCCAAAGATGAGTACGTCAGCCTGACCTCACTAAGCTCACTAAGCTGTGAGAGTGGAGAGCTCCAATTTTTTTGCGTACCCTCCCCATCCAAAGATGAGTACGTCAGCCTGACCTCACTAAGCTGTGAGAGTGGAGAGCTCCCCCGCCTCCAGTCACGTCTCCAATTTTTTTGGATACCCTCCCCATCCAAAGATGAGTACGTCAGCCTGACCTCACTAAGCTGTGAGAGTGGAGAGCTCCCCCGCCTCCAGTCACGTGTCCTGGAAAAATTTCCGGATTTAATCAAGTAATCCATGGGTTCGAGTCTCGAACCCGTGACCTAGAGGACATGAACAAAGCTTCCACCAACTGCACTACTACCTTAGTGGTCAAAGAAAAAAAAAAAAAACTCTTGAAAAGAGTATCCGGCGGAGTTGGAATCGAACCCACAACGGAGACCCAAAAACGTTGATTGATATTTCAATTCTTTTATCATAATTTGAGAGTTATTTTAAGATTCTGTTATTGCTTTATTACTGTTTCCATTAGTTGAAAAAAATCTTTTCACGATCTGTAATTTTTTTCTCTGTACCTTATAATTACTTTCTTTTCTTAATAAAAGTTGAATGGCTTCTTACCATTCTCTTCTATTAAAAAAGAAAGAGAAACGAGACCTTAGATTCCAACAACCATCACCTTCAAGGAGGGCCCCTTCGATCGATGTTAGCTACATTACATGGATAAGAAGCAGCAGGAAGCGGTGGAACATGCCCGTTAAACGAAGCTCTTGTTAAACGCACAGGAAAGCTCAAAGATTACCATCACGGTCGTAACGCGGTTGGTAAGAACATGATTTTATTCTTGTAAATTACTTTCTGATCATGAATTCGAGGCATGATCCCTCAAATGACTCGATTAAATTTTAAAATTTTCTGGGCACATGTGATTGGCATGCGGAGCAGCTGCAAGGCATGATCTCTCGGATGACTTGAACGTGTGACTGGTGGGCACAGCGGCTGTTACTCCGGCACTGTAGTGAGGTTAGATTGAAGTACTCACCGGTTGATGGGAAAGGTATGCGAAAAAATATGATCTGAATCGAATAATGTCTAATGGGCTAAGATCAGAATGGAGAGCTACACCGAGATTTATCTCCTATTTTTTTTTCATTAAAAAAAAAAAAGCTTAAAGAGTGATAGAAATATAAGTGATCAAAGATTGATCCTGGCTATGGCCGTGGACGAGGATGATGTAGACGTAAAGCAAATCAAAATGATGCACATGGTAGAGGCCATGATCATAGCTAGAATTTTTTTTTTTAATGCTAAAAAAAAATTATAAAATTAGGTGTCAAGGAAGATATTTACGGATCTAGGTGTTTTTGGCTGACATGGACAAGATTAGCCAAAAATACCTGTCACGTGGCATACATGAGGTCCAGCTCATCCTGAAATCGTCTTTTGGAAAGACGATTTCATGTTGAGAAATCGTCTTTCCAAAAGACGATTTCAGGCCACGTGCCACCTTTCCCAGCCGTCCCATTCTCGACACGTGGTGCCACAAGGAGGGACACATGATGCCACAAGGAGAAGTCATCTTTGCCAAAGATGATTTCCATGTGAGAAATCGTCCCGGCGCGACACGTGGCAGTTTGTGCGACACATGGCAGAACCTGCATGTGGGCAGCAGAGTCTGAAATCGTCTTTGCGAAAGACAATTTTAGGGGCTGAAATCGTCTTTCGCAAAGATGATTTCATGCCTGTTAACCCATCCGATCGAGGGCTTTTTTTTTTCCCCCCGGTGTTTTGCTTCTGCTCTTCCTCCGGCCCCTCCATCCTGCACGTCCCAGCGATTTTTTTTTCCTACTCCCTGGCCCTCCTCTCAACCGGGTGTTCCATTTTCCGGTTTCGTTCAACCCGTTTTGCCGGTCCAATTCGGTTCTAGGTAATTTTTTTGTTTGTCCCAAATATTTTAAGTTTATTTGGTTGCTTTTATATATATATATATATATATATATATATGCTAGATCCGGCTAGATCATGCTCCTCGGTGTCATTGGATCCATTCCACCGCATATTTTTACGGGTATTTTTTTAAATATAAATACTATAATTATGTTGTATTAATTTAGATGGTATTTTAGATGGTATTATACTTTGTTTAGATGGTATTTAGATGGTAATTAATCCACGCCTATCCATTATTTTTTTTAGATGGTATTTTTTAGATGATCTTAAATTAAAAATAAAATTAAATTTTTTTTTAATTATCTTGTATGAATTTGTTGTAAATTTTTAAGTTTAATTTAAGACAAGTATATGTGTTTTCTTGAATTTATTGCAAGTTTATTGTCTTGTATGAATTTATTGTAAGTTTGAATTATCTTGTATAAAATTAAAATTTTAAATTTTTTTATTATAATTTATTGTCTTGATTAATCATGATTAAATTAGAGTAATTTTAAAAAAATTAGGTATTTTTATTAAATAATAATTTTGACTATATTTTTTTATATTTTGAGTTGATTATTAATTTACATCAATATTTTAAAATATAATATATTTATTGATAATGCTAGAATAAATAATAATTAAATATAAAAATTAAAGTTGTAAATATAGATATTAAAAAATCAATTAATAATTATGACTATATTATTTTATATTTTGAGTTGATTATTAAATTTACATCAATATTTTAAAATATAATATATTTATTGATAATCCTAAAATAAATAATAATTAAATATAAAAATTAAATTTGTAAATATAGATATTAAAAAATTAATTAATAATTATGACTATATTTTTTTATATTTTGAGTTGATTATTAAATTTACATCAATATTTTAAAATATAATATATTTATTGATAATCCTAGAATAAATAATAATTAAATATAAAAATTAAAGTTGTAAATATAGATATTAAAAAATCAATTAATAATTATGACTATATTTTTTTATATTTTGAGTTGATTATTAAATTTACATCAATATTTTAAAATATAATATATTTATTGATAATCCTAGAATAAATAATAATTAAAGATAAAAATTAAAGATATAAAAAGATAATATTTTAAAAAAATAATATTTAATAACAAAAGTATAAATAAAAATTATATATATATTCTGTCATAGTATATATTATATTTTAGTGGTCATTGTTATCCTATTGTACAATATAAGAGAGTGAGAGAGAATGAAGTAATAAGGATGCTAGTCCACTATAGCATATTGTTTTCCTACAATCCAACAGAGTATGTTTCAGCCCCCATTGCATCTCTAACCATGAAATTAGGGCTGAAAACACATTAGATAATATCTAGCTATATCCATTCATATTAGATTTGGACATAAATTTTTTTATCTTATTAGATCCATATTATTGGCTTTGGTCCTTGATTTTGATGATTAACAAAATATTGAGTATATATTTTATACTAATGTTTCAATTGTAGTTGTGAGTTTCAGGAAACAGGCATATCAAATTTTCTATACAGAAGTATCAAACTCACTCAATTTGAAGCTAAGTGAATTTTAGAGTTTTAGAAGTCATCTCACATTAGAAAACCTTAAAATGGATCAATCTGGGCTTTATGAAGAAAAAGTTGAGGGTTTAATGAAAAACACTTTGAATTTTGAAGCTTGGTACATAGTTTTTTGAATAGCACTACCAAGTGTCGACTCATGAAACATGAAGTGTCGACACTTCAGAAGAACTGGCATGCAGAAATCTTCTTTGGCATATCTTGAGTCGACTCACAAATATCAAGTGTCGACTCATGAAGAAATCAGGTATCGACTCAAAGGACTCAAGTGTTGACTCATGGTCTAAGACAAATGATGTTAAAGAACTATATCATTTTAAGGATTTTGTCAAGTGCTGACTCAAGATGTCGACTCAAAAGACTCAAGTGTCGACTCTCAAGGTCCAGGTGTCAACTCAGAGGTCGACTTAGCCTGAGAATAAAATAAAATAGAAACCTATGTTTTCAAGAATTATACCTTGAGTTGACTCATGAAGATCCAAGTGTCGACTCATGAAGAAGTCAAGTATCGACTTATGAAGAACTCAAGTGTCGACTCACAGGTTCTTGCAACAGTAACGGCTATATTTTTTGAAGCACGTATTTGACTTCTAAAGGCTTCAAACGACTAGTTTTGCTTCACCAACAGTCATAAACCATTTTTTGAAAGTTTTTGAAATATTTAACTTTCACCAAACTCATTCATGAAGAACTAACTCACAAGAGACAAATTCTACCTTTGAGAATATCACTTCAAAAGTCAAAAGAGAGCTTGAAATAACATTCCATCTGAAAAAGCTCTCAATCTTGCTGTTGAGCCTTCAAATAAACATTCCAAAAGTGGTCTTTCAAAGATTCCAAGAAGAAGATAACACAAGCAATCAATAAGAGCTTCATAGCTTTTACTTTCTACTCTATAGAGAGTTTTTCTTGTGCTTTACTCTTGTACTTCTAATTTTATTTGTTGTAACTAGTTTCAAGGATATTTGAAACTAGGTATTAGGCCCTTCCAAGCCATGAATTGGAATCCAAGCCTAGGTTGGCTTAAGGAAAGGTTGTTGGTGAACCTAAGTGAGAAAACCAATTTTGGGTTTGACTTGTGAGCTTTTGAAAACAAGTTGACTATAATCTAGGTTGATTATAGTGAAATTTCTAAGAGATAGCTTGGGGAGTGGATATAGATACTTGGTATGCACTGAACCACTATAAATCTTTTGTGTTTGTGTGTGTGATCTTTCTTCTCTTGCCTTTACTGCTTACCTCACATAGCATTGTATCTTATTCATTTTGTGCTCATTTGCATTGCTTCATAAATACTTTAAGTTTAGCATATATTTGCTTAAATTTTTTAAAGAACTCAATTCACCCCTCTCTTAGGTTGCTACGCTGGGCAACAAATGGTATCAGAGCTTGGTACTCAGCATATAGGTCTAATGATCTTGAGTTAAAGATCTAATGGCAGCCCAAATTGGTGTTGGAATTGTTGAGGGTCAAGCCTTAAACCATCCCCCACTATTTTATGGTATAAATTATACGTATTAGAAGACACGCATGCGCATTTACATTCAAGCCATTGATTATAATATTTGGAGGACCATTGTTAAAGGTCCTCATCAGTTAACCATCTTGGTTAATGGCATTCCCACTCCCAAATTGGAAGACGATTGGGATGAGAATGACATTAAGCAAGTTAAGCTCAATGCTAAAGCTATGAATTTATTATTTTGTGCATTAGATCCAAGTGAATTCAGTAGAATTTCAAATTATCTCTCCACCAAGGAAATATGGGATACACTTGAAGTTACCCATGAGGGTACATATCAAGTGAAGACTATCTAAGTTAACATGCTCATTCATACTTATATAATGTTTAGAATGGAACTATCTGAATCTATTAGTAAAATGTACACTAGATTTACTAATATTGTGAATAGCATGAGAAGCTTAGAAAAAGTCATTTCTAATGCTGAATTAGTTAACAAAATTCTTAGGTAACTTCCTTCATTATGGGATCCAAAGGTGACAGCCATTGAAGAATCCAAGGATGTCAACACTTTTTCTCTTGAGCAGCTTTTGGGATCTTTCATGACATATGAGTTATCCCTAAAATAGAAGGTTGCGAACAATGACAAAAAGAAGAAGACTATAGCATTTAAGTCCACAACCAAGGAAGATTCAAATGATGATTCTGATGAGGAAGATGATGAAGATGAAACGGCTTTCATCTCAAGAAAGTTCAAGAGATTCATGAAAAAGAAAAAGTACAATTTCAAGAAGAAATTTAAAAAGGGAGAGCCTAGTAAGGAAAAAGAAAAAGAGAAGAAAAGGGAGAAACCCATTTGCTTTGAGTGCAAGAAACCCGGTCACTTCAAGATGGATTGCCCCTTACTCAAAAAAAATAAAAAGAAATTCAGAAAGAAAGCCATGATGGCAACTTGGAGTGAGAGTAAAGACTCAAGCTTCGATGAAGAGCAGCAAGAGGTCGCCAAATTTTGCTTAATGGCTAATGATGATGAGATAAAATCTAAACATGAAAATGAGTTTACTTTCGAAGAATTGCATGATATTTTTGATGAACTAGTAATAGAATATCAAAAACTTAAAATAAAAAACAAAGAACTAAGAAAGTAAAATTTGGAGTTGATTAAAACAAATGATAAGTCTTTGATAGAAAATGACTGTTTGCTTCAAGAAAATAAAAAGTTAACTAATAAAATTACCTCTTTAGAAAAGGAAAAGGAAGATTTGAAAAAGGATAAGTCTTTTGCAACAAATGAAAAACTTGCTAAACAAAACAAAGAGCTTTTGCAAGAGAATAAGAAGTACAAAAAAGAACTTGAAAAAGTAAAATCTTTTGTTGAAAAATTTACTTATAGTTCAGAAAAATTTAACATGCTTTTAAATAATCAAAAAGCTGTTTTCAACAAAGCTGGATTAGATTTTAGACCACAAAAATAATAAAAATATTTTAAAAAATTTTTGGTACCTGATTCTTCTGCTATTACTTGTTATTCTTGTGGTAAAGTAGGACATAAATCTTATATGTATGACAAAAGGAAATTAAATCAGGTTAGAAAAGTTTGGGTTCCAAAAGAAACCACATCTACTAACCCTAAAAGATCCAAGATGAATTGGATACCTAGAGTCTCCACCTGATTTATTTTTGTAGGTGTATCTTGCAACCAATAAAAGAAGATTGTGGTACCTCGACAGCGGTTGCTTAAGGTACATGATTGGAGATGTGGAGCAATTCTCATCTCTTGAGTATCAAAATGATGGAAATGTAACCTTTGGTGATAATGAAAAGGACAAAATTATTGGTATCAGTAAAATCCATATCATCCCCTCTCTTATATAGATAATGTTCTTCTTGTCGATGGTTTGAAGCATAATTTGCTTAGTATTAGCTAATTTTATGACAAAGATTTTAAAGTTATTTTTGAATCTTTCATGTGCATTATATCTAGTCTTGATGATAATGGCATCAAGTTTATTGGTTATAAGCATGGAAACATTTACATGGTTGATCTTGATGATCTACCAGTGCAAAATGATCAATGACTAGTGGCAATGGAAGCCATGATTAATGAAACTAGTTAGCTTTGGTATCATAAACTAAGACATGCAAGTACGCATTTGCTTTCAAAACTAAACAAAAAGAATCTCATAAAAGATTTGCCAAAACTTAGTTTTGAAAAGAACAAGATTTGTAGTACTTGCCAACTTGGAAAATAAACTAAATCTTCTTTCAAATCTAAGGGCTCTACATCTAGACCTCTAGAATTATTTCATATGGACCTCTTTGGATCTACTAGAATAACTAGTTTGGGAGGCAAGAAGTATGATCTAGTTATTGTGGATAACTTCTCATGTTTTATATGAGTCATGTTTTTAGCTCATAAAGATGAAACATTTTCTGCATTCATTAAATTTTATAAAAGAGTTTCAAATGAAAAAGGTGTTTCAATTGTTTCGTTACGAAGTGATCATGGTACGGAATTTGAAAATCATGATTTTAAAAAGTTTTACAATGAAAATAGTTGTTACATCCGTGACAGTGACGTGGCCAGGCTCAGGTATCGCCGAATGCGAACGAGCCACGTGTGAGTTTTCCCGCCAGAATCAGCACCACGCCCTTAAAGCTGGGGTCGGCAAGATCGCGCCGCCCGACGATTACCCGAGAGCAGACCGCCCAGGCCGAGGTCGAGCTCGGCGCGGGGTTCCTCCACCGACTCATCTGCGCCCGCGCGCGAAGGAGACGACCCAAGTGAGGTCGGCCGAGGTCGGCCGACCCCTCGCCTTGCGCCAGGTGGCCACCCGGAGACGGGTCCACCTCGGCCGAAGCCAGGCGGCCTCCTGCCGCCTCGCCAGGTGTCCACCCAGGAGGGGTCCACCTAGTGCGAGGTCGGTCGACCCTTCGCCTTGCGCCAGGTGGCCACCCGGAGACGGGTCCACCTCGGCCGAAGCCAGGCGACCTCCTGCCGCCTCGCCAGGTGTCCACCCAGGAGGGATCCACCTAGTGCGAGGTCGGCCGACCCTTCGCCTTGCACCAGGCGGCCACCCGGAGACGGGCCCACCTCGGCCGAAGCCAGGCGACCCTCTGCCGCCTCGCCAGGTGTCCACCCAGGAGGGGTCCACCTAGTGCGAGGTCGGCCGACCCTTCGCCTTGCGCCAGGCGGCCACCCGGAGACGGGCCCACCTCGGCCGAAGCCAGGCGACCCTCTGCCGCCTCGCCAGGTGTCCACCCAGGAGGGGTCCACCTAGTGCGAGGTCGGCCAACCCTTCGCCTTGCGCCAGGTGGCCACCTGGAGACGGGCCCACCTCGGCCGAAGCCAGGCGACCTCCTGCCGCCTCGCCAGGTGTCCACCCAGGAGGGGTCCACCTAGTGCGAGGTCGGCCGACCCTTCGCCTTGCGCCAGGTGGCCACCCGGAGACGGGTCCACCTCGGTCGAAGCCAGGCGACCCTCTGCCGCCTCGCCAGGTGTCCACCCAGGAGGGGTCCACCTAAGCCGAGGTCGGCCGATCCCTCGCCTCTCGCCAATTGGCCCCCGGAGATAGGTCCAACTCAGCCGAGGCCAGACTGCTCGTACGGAGAGGCCCCCGGGGAAAGCGACGGGTCCCGAGGCCATCCCTCGGGCCGTACCGACCCCAGACGGCGTCCCGTACGGAGGGCGGCGGCACGCGGAACGTCACTTACATTGGCCCGGCAGGTCCCGCGGTCGAGAGACCCGATCCTGACGGAACAGGGCCCGTAAACGGATAGCGCCCACGCCCGGGGAAAAGAGCACCCTCACGAAGCCCGATGCCTGACGACTTGCCGCTCTGCCAGCGCCGCCTTCCCTCTTTTTCTCTTCTGTCCTTGCCTTTTTCCTGCTGGGCCCGGCGGACGAGGTCGGAAAGCCGCCTGGCCTCCTTCACCAAAAAGGGAAAAGAAAGGAAGACAGGGAGGAGGAGTTTTCGAGGGAGAAAAGGACAAGCGCACGCCGGAGGGAGATAAAGAGGGAAGGATCCAAAGACTGCAAGGTAAGCCAACGAGCCTGGGGACAAGAAGGAAAGACCGGCATAAGGCCTCGCTGGGAGGAAGAAAACGAGGGATCCCGAGAAGGGAATACTGGACGCAAGCCCGGCGGGCAGGCCCAGCCGAGATTCCGGTCCCCGGTGCTTTCCCTTCACCAGTTAACTCTCCAAACCTGAGACCCTCCAGGGGGCCTGGGAGGGAGAGTCTGTTCCTCCACGTCGTCTACTGACTTGACCGTCGGAGCCCCCTCGCCGGAATCCCCGGCCAGGGTCCTCTAACCCCTTTGTTGCAGGCTTCTCGCAGGAAGGGAGGCTCCTCTGCCAGGCGGTCAGGGAGGATCGGCTGATCCTCTGCACGGGCGCGGCGACGAGGACGGCAACAGATTGGCACGCCAGGTAGGGGGGCAGGGCACTAACCCCCAGTGGGAACTAGCTTTTTGCAGGTATCACGCTCCCTAGCAATGGTGGTCACTCGTGGTCGCGAGGCGTCCACCAGCCGAGTGGGAGAAGCCCACTCCCCGCCAGGGGGCCACACCCCCGAACGGGAGCTTCCCGCTCCCCCTCCTCTTCTGCAGCAGCCTACCCCGGCGGACGGATCCCTTGCGGCCATCGTCCAGCAGCTGCAGACCTTGACCTCAGCGGTCCGACAGCTCCAGCATCAGCAACGGTCCCTGGCCACTCAGCCGCAGCCAGGGACCCCCGCGGCCCGGGTCGCGGGACAGCGTGGGAGCCTGCGCTCAATCCAGGGCAGGCCGTCCCATCCGCAAGCCGTCTCCAATCCCCGAGGGAGCCGCCAAGCTCCCCCGAAGAGAAACTATTCCGGCTCGGAGGATCACGAGAGTCGATCCCCGGCCGATGGGGCCGAAACGGTGCATCACAGCAAGCGACGCCGGGTCCAGACCTCGCGCCGAGACCGATCGGCGCCCCCCTCACCTGCAGTCTCGGTGGAAGACTCCACCGACGAAGCCATCAGGCGCCAGGCCGAAAGGCGCCTAGAAGAGCACGAGCGCAAGTTGGCGGAGTTCGCCCGACGGTTCGCCGACCTGCAGAACTCGTCAGCCGACCCGGCGGGCTACGACTCCCGCCCCCCTTTCTCCGAAGAGATCCAGGCGGAACCAATCCCGAAACGGTTCCGCATGCCGCAGGTGGACCCCTACGACGGGACCACCGACCCCCTGGACCACCTGGAGGGTTATAAAGCCCTCATGAGGGTCCAGGGTGCCACCGACGCCCTTCTGTGCATCGCCTTCCCTGCAACCCTTCGGAAGGCCGCCCGAGTCTGGTTCGCCCGTCTCGAGCCTGGATCCATTCGCTCCTTCCAGCAGCTGGAAGGAAAGTTTGTGGCGCATTTCGACGCTTGTCGAAAGGTGCCAAGGGAGGTGGACAGCCTCTTCTCCGTCCGCCAGCAGGACCAGGAGCTGCTCCGTGACTACATCGCCTGGTTTAAGACCGCGGCCCTGGAGATCTACAGCTTGGACGAGCCCGTCGCTATGCTGGCTCTAAAGCGCGGGCTCAAGACGTCCCGCCTGACCTATTCCCTGGACAAGAAGCCGCCCAGGACGTATTCCGAGCTCCTCCTCCGCGCCCATAAGTACATCCGAGCAGAGGAGGCCGACCGCACCCGTCGAGAGCTGGACGGGAAGATTTTGAAGAAGTCGACCCTGAGGGACGCCCCGGGAGCTCGGAGGCCCGGGCCACCAGCCGACCCTCGCCCGAACCCAAGGCCGAGGGCCGAGTCTGCCCCCGAGCGGAGGTACACCCCTCTCCTCGCACCTCGAGCCAAAATCCTTATGGAAATCGAGGGCGAGCGTTATCTCCGCCGACCTCCACCTCAGAACCCGAGGGCAGCCCGAGACAAATCAAAGTACTGCCAATTCCACCGCGAGCACGGGCATGACACGGAGGAGTGCCGCCACCTGAAGCGGGAGATCGAGGAGCTGATCGGGAGGGGATACCTCCGGAAGTTCGTCAAGAACGAGGCTCCCTCCGAAAAGCAGCCGCTCGCGGCCTTGCCACCTGTCCCTGCGATCGACAACCGGCCAACAGAGAGGCCCGTGGGCATGATCTCACGCGGATCTGGCCGAGCAGAGAAGAGAGCCCGGGAAACCCCGGAGAATGTAATCCCTCCCAAAGGAGGGGAACTTAGCGGCAATGTAAACGATGATGCCATGGTGGTCGAGATGACCATCGCGAAACACCCTGTACATCGAATCATGGTGGATAGTGGAAGCTCGGCCGATGTACTTTTTTATGATGCTTTCTCTCGGATGAATTTGTCTCTCGACCAGCTAAAGCCAGTGCACACCCCACTGGTAGGTTTTACAGGGGACTCCGTCGGAGTCGAAGGGGAAATCACTCTCCCAGTTACCGCCGGATCCCCGCCTCGGCAGACGACCATCATGGTAACTTTCACTGTAGTCAAGCTCCCTTCGCCTTACAACGCCATTCTTGGGCGTCCCGGGCTCAACCGACTAGACGCCAATATCTCCACAAGGAGACTGCTGGTGCAGTTCCCCACGCCTTTCGGGTTCGGGGAAATGAAGGGGATGATCCAGCCAGTCCCGCTCTGCCTGCAGACAATCCCGGGCATCAAGGGCGCAGAGCTCGCCCGCGAGGTCGAGGACCTCGACCTAAGAGAAAAGGAACCCAGGGGAGGGCCCGTAGAGCGCCTGCTCTCCTTTCCCCTTGGTTCAGACCCCCTAAAGACGGTGCAAGTCGGGGCCCAGCTCCTCGAAGAGGAGCGAACCCGCCTGCTGGAGTTCCTCCGTGCCAACGCCGATGTGTTCGCCTGGTCGGCGGTCGACATGCCGGGTATTCCGCTCGAGATCATCATGCACAGCCTGAACGTGGACCCAGGCAGCCGTCCGGTCCGCCAGAAGAAGAGAAGCTTTGCCATGGAGAGGCAGAAGGCGATCGACGAGGAGGTAGAGAAACTTCTCGCCGCCGGTTTCGTCCAAGAAGTCCAATACCCCAGCTGGTTAGCAAATGTGGTCATGGTAAAGAAGAGCAGCGGTAAGTGGAGGATCTGCGTGGACTACACCGACCTCAATCGAGCTTGCCCGAAGGACAGCTTCCCTCTGCCAAAGATCGACCAGCTGGTCGACGCCACCTCGGGACACCGTCTCCTGTCATTCATGGACGCTTTCTCCGGATACAACCAGATCCGGATGAATCCGGAGGACGAAGAGCGTACCGCCTTCATAACTGACCGCGAGACTTTCTGTTACAGGATAATGCCCTTCGGCCTCAAGAACGCGGGGGCGACGTACCAACGTCTGGTCAATAAAGTCTTCAAAGACCAGATAGGCCGCAACATGCAGGTGTACGTGGACGACATGCTGGTAATGAGCAAACTCGACTCGGACCACGTAGCCGACCTGGCAGAGACGTTCAGCAACCTCCGGCGCCACCAGATGAAGCTGAATCCGGCGAAGTGCGCCTTCGGGGTCTCCGCCGGGAAGTTCCTAGGGTTCATGGTGACCCAGAGAGGAATCGAGGCCAACCCGGAGAAGGTCCAGGCCATCCTGGACATGGAGCAGCCAGCCTCCAAGAAACAAGTGCAGCAGCTGACCGGTCGGGTTGCGGCCCTTAGCCGTTTTATTTCCAGGTCGGCGGACCGCTGCCGTCCCTTCTTCAAGGTGCTGAGGAAGATGAACAGTTTCGCCTGGACCGAGGAATGCCAGCAGGCCTTCGAGGAGTTGAAGAAGACGCTCGCATCACCACCTCTGCTGTCCAGGCCCGAGGAAGGGGAGGAGCTTACCCTCTACTTGGCCGTTACCCCGGAGGCCGTCAGCTCTGTCCTGGTCCGAACTGACGACCACGGGATCCAGCGACCGGTGTACTATACCAGCAAACTCCTCCGGGACACGGAGCTCAGGTATTCCCGGCCCGAGAAACTCGTTTTTATGCTAATAGTGTCTGCCCAGCGTCTCAGGCCCTATTTCCAAGCGCATCCCATCGCCGTCTTGACGGATCAACCGCTGAAAGCGGTGCTCAGTCGACCCGACACCTCGGGGCGATTGGCCAAATGGGCACTGAAACTCAGCGAGTTCGACATTACATATCGGCCGAGGTCGGCAATGAAGGCACAGGTGCTGGCCGACTTCTTGGTCGAATGCGCAGGTCTGGGCAAGGAGCCCGAGGAGGACTATTCGGCCCAGCCGACGGAGGTCGGCACCAACGAGCCCGGAGAGGACGCTTGGATCCTCCATGTGGACGGAGCCTCAAACTCCGGAGGGAGCGGAGCTGGGCTCATCCTTGCCAACGGCGACGGAGTCGTCGTCGAATGTGCGCTCCGTTTCCAGTTCCCCGCGACAAACAACCAAGCGGAGTATGAGGCGCTTCTCGCCGGACTCAGGGTCTCCCGCGAGCTGGGCGTGACTAACCTCAGAGCTTTCACTGACTCCCAGCTCGTGGCGGGGCAGGTGTCCGGGGAGTACGTCGCTCACGACCCCCAGATGGCGAAGTATTTGGAGCTCGTCAAGGCGGGCACGTCCAAGTTTCGGTGCTTCAACATCTTCCATATCCCCCGCAGGGAGAACGCCCGCGCGGATGCTCTCTCTCGGTTGGCGACTCTGCCGGACACAATGCTGGGACGCGCTCATGTGGAGCGACTCGAAGTCCCAAGCCTCGAAGCACCGGCGGGGGTCCATCAGGTCAGCCAGGAGCCCGGCTGGATGGACAAGTACGCCGCGTACATCACCGACGGCATTCTGCCGGAAGACCGAGACGCGGCTCGCCTCATCAGGAAGAAGGCCGTGCGGTTTGTCCTGATGGACGGGCAGCTGTATCGAAGGTCCTACTCTTATCCCCTCCTCAAGTGCATTGGACCCGCAGAAGCCAAGCTTGTGCTCCAGGAGATTCACGAAGGCATCTGTGGGAACCACGTGGGGGGCAGGGCATTGGCATACAAGGCCCTTCGTCAAGGCTACTTCTGGGAGACGATGAAGGAGGACGCCGCCGACTTCGTGAAGAAATGCGACCGGTGCCAGCGCCACGCCACGGTACAGCGGCAACCCTCCAACCCGATCTCTCAGCTCTCAGCCCCCTGGCCGTTCGCCCAGTGGGGGATGGACCTGCTGGGCCCATTCCCGCCGGCGTCCGGCCAGCGGAAGTTCCTGATAGTGGCTATCGACTACTTCACTAAGTGGGTTGAAGCCGAACCTTTGGCAAGAATCACCGAAGCAAACGTCGCCAAATTCTTCTGGAAGTCCATCGTCTGCCGCTTCGGCCTCCCCCACACCGTGGTCACTGACAACGGACGCCAGTTCGACTGTCGAGAGTTCGAGGATTTCTGCAACGACCTCGGCATCAAACATCGCTTCACCTCGGTGGCGCACCCCCAGACCAACGGGGAGGCCGAGGTCACAAACAGGACCATTCTTCAGGGCCTCCGCACGCGGCTAGACCAAGCCAAGGGCAGGTGGGCCGACGAGCTTCCCAGCGTTCTTTGGGCATACCACACCACTCCAAGGACGGCTACCGACGAAACCCTATTCAACCTCGTCTTCGGGGCCGAGGCAGTCATCCCGATCGAGCTCAGCATACCCACGCTGCGCGTGGAACAATACGACGAGACAGAAAACCCGGCCAGGATGATGCTCAACCTAGACCTCCTCGAAGAAACAAGGGACAAGGCCCGAATCCGAATGGCGGCATACCGGCAACGTGTAGCCAGATATTACAACTCCCGAGTACGGCCGAAGGTTTTTCGTCCCGGGGACTTGGTCCTCCGGCGTGCAGAAGCCTCCCAGCCACGAGAGTGCGGCAAGCTTTCACCCAACTGGGAAGGCCCTTATCGGGTAGCGGAAGCCCTCCCTCACGGGGCATGTTACTTGAAAGAGTTGGGAGGTGCCAGGTTCCCCCGGACATGGAACCCCTCGAACCTGAGAATGTACTACCAGTGATGTAAGGCTCCCAGTTCCTTTAACAAAGCTTCTTCGCTTCAAACATTCTTCTCTGACTTCAACAAAAAGCCCGGAGCACAGCTCAGCAAGCCGCGCAAGGTTTGAGAAAGCCTGCGGCATCGAGCTCAGTCCGGAAGATCCTGGGCTTCGGCCTGGAAGGTGGCGTCGAACCCAGTTCGCCCACGCAAGCCCGGAGCACAGCTCAGCAAGCCGCGCAAGGTTTGAGAAAGCCTGCGGCATCGAGCTCAGTCCGGAAGATCCTGGGCTTCGGCCTGGAAGGTGGCGTCGAACCCAGTTCGCCCACGCAAGCCCGGAGCACAGCTCGGCAAGCCACGCAAGGTTTGAGAAAGCCTGCGGCATCGAGCTCAGTCCGGAGGATCCTGGGCTTCGGCCTGGAAGGTGGCGCCGAACCCAGTTCGCCCACGCAAGCCCGGAGCACAGCTCAGCAAGCCGCGCAAGGTTTGAGAAAGCCTGCGGCATCGAGCTCAGTCCGGAAGATCCTGGGCTTCGGCCTGGAAGGTGGCGTCGAACCCAGTTCGCCCACGCAAGCCCGGAGCACAGCTCAGCAAGCCGCGCAAGGTTTGAGAAAGCCTGCGGCATCAAGCTCAGTCCGGAAGATCCTGGGCTTCGGCCTGGAAGGCGGCGCCGAATCCGCTTCGCCCACGCAAGCCCGGAGCACAGCTCAGCAAGCCGCGCAAGGTTTGAGAAAGCCTGCGGCATCGAGCTCAGTCCGGAAGATCCTGGGCTTCGGCCTGGAAGGTGGCGCCGAATCCGCTTCGCCCACGCAAGCCCGGAGCACAGCTCAGCAAGCCGCGCAAGGTTTGAGAAAGCCTGCGGCATCGAGCTCAGTCCGGAGGATCCCAGGTTTCGGCCCGGAAGATGGTGCAGGAACTGTGTTGTCCGCGCAAGCATGAAGGCAGCCCAAAGTCGGACCTGCTCAGGATTCTTGCTTTGCCGCAACACGGTTTTGCAGACCCCGTCCTTCGATTTAGTATGGAAGAACTAGGCCCGCAGTTGTCTCAGGTATCCCAGACCGACATCTCAGGAACAAACAAACAAAGAAGAAGAAAAAGGGCCAAAGTTGATAGACAAATTTTTATAAAAAAAGGAGTCTTCATTACAAAGTGTTCAGTACAAACAGGGAGCTCCGACAGGCCGGAACTCCCCAAAAAAAAAAGAGAGAAAGACACAGAAAGCAAAAGTACAAGTCAACAGTCACTGGGGCGCAGGGTCGGCGCCGTCCGTCGGAGGTGCGGACGCCACCTCTTCGACCTCCACGACGACCGACTCCTGGGGCTGTGTCTGGGCCGCGGCGTCGTCGGTCGGAGCTGCTGCAGGTGTCGCCTGAAGTGTCGCCTGGGTCGTGCCGGAGGCCCTGCCCTCGCTCCCCGGCTTCCTGCCGCCGACGACGACCGCACTCAGGTCCAGTTGGGGGAAGAAGGCCCCCACCTTTTCCCGGCACATCCGGAACCCCTTCAGGAAGGAGTCCACGGCGGCCTCCCGGACTTCCGACGTAAACTCGTCGGAAGCCCGGAATTTGGGGACGGCCTCCAGCGCTTCCCGCTTCGCCGCCTCCAGGAGCCCGTTGATGTACGAGCTCCGGTCCTTCGCCATGGCCGCCTCCCGCCGGGCCTCGTCCAGCTGACGCTCCAGGAACAGTGAGTGGGCCTGCAGGCGGGCCTTCTCCGCCGCGTCCTCCTCAGTGCGGCGCTGGTTGGAGGTCCGCTCCTCCGCCAAGGAGGCCTCCAGTTCCTTGTTCCGCTCCTCGGAACGCGCCAGGTCGGACTGGAGGGCCTGCTTCTCCGCTCGCAGCTCGGCCCCCTTGTCCACCAAGTCCTTCACGTCGGCCGCGAGTTTTCCAAGCTTTTGCTCCCGCTCGGAGTCCCGCTTGGCGTTCCCTACGAGGTAGTTCCTCAGTAGGAGGACGTCGTTCCCGATCTGCAAGGGCAAAAATGACATGTCAGTACCGAGGCAGGAGGCCTCGGATTGGAAGAGAAAAGAAGAGCTGAAGCTGAAGAACAGACTTACCGAGAAGAGCTGGGGCAGGATGCCGAGCAGCGCATCCGCGTAGTCCCGGCCGCCCCGAGCTCGTCGGTCCCGGGCGGTGGAAGCATACTCCATCACCCTCTCCGCCAGCCCTCGATCGAGGATGACCGAGTCCCGGTGCGAGATTACCGGCGCTGGGCCCTTCGGGCCGATCCCTGCGATGGCCGCCCCTTCTGCTGGAGCCGCAGCCGACGGACCGGTGGTCGCCACTGGCGGTGCCGTCGGACTGCTGGCCGGAATGGGCCCGGCGGTGGGCAGAGCGGCGGGCGCCGGAGCTCCCTCGGCTGCACCGCCAGGTCGTGGAGCCGAGGTGCCAAGGGCGCCGCCCTGAGGAGGTCTGGGCGGAGAAACTGTGGTGGCTAGGCCAGGCGCGGTCGCCGCTGCGACCTCCCGGCTCGTCTCCGTGCGAGCCCTCTTCGCCACGGGCTCGTCCACGTCAACGACCTCCCTCTGAGCAGCCCCTTCCAGCAAGTTCTCCAATGAAAACTTCATCCCTGCAAAGTGGAGAAATCAAAAGGTTAGTTCAATCTTAAAAAGAGAGAGGGGGGAAGGGCAGAATTTAATGCGGAGCCGAATCTCACCGGCCTCCCGGATGGGACTGATGCCGGCCTCAAAAAGATTCTGCTCACAAAGCAGAACCTCGAGCGGCGGGACCATGTCACTCAGGAGCTGGGAGTAAGCCTCCTGGTCCGCGGACTCGACCCGAGAACTCCGGTTCGGCGACCGGTACGGTTCGCTCCAGGCCCAGTCGACGTCGTCGACCGAGGCAAAGAAAAACCGGTTCTTCCATCCCTTAACCGAAGAAGGGAGGTCGAACCGGAGACACCTGGGCCGGGGTGAAATATACCACCAGCCGTCATCGGTGGAGCATTTCTTCAGGGTGAACAGGGACCTGAAGAGCGAGAAACGGGCAACGAACCCATGGAAATGACAGAAGACAATGAAGGAGAAGATGACCCGGATGGCATTAGGAGCCAGCTGGGCCGGGACGAGCCGGAAATGGCTGAGGAAGGAAAGGAAGAAAGGATGAAGAGGGAAACGAAGACCCCCGAGGAGGAAGTCTTCGTAGAAGGCAATACGGCCGGGGCCACGCATGGTGACACGCTCCCCGGACCGCGGAGCAAATAGATGGACAGATCCCGGGATGCCATAAGCATCCCGGAGCAGAGAAAGATCACCTTCGGTCATGGTGGAGGCATGACCGGAGGGACCGGCGGGAAGAAGCGGCGGAGCCGGGAGAGCAGCAAGAGCAGGAAATGAATGGAGGGGCACGGCAGGTGCAACCGGGGGGGACCGGATCCCCCTAGGGATGCCAATGGTGACACCCCCGGGTTGCAAACGCCGGCGGACCTCCTCTGGGATTACCTCCTCATCCGAGGAGGGAGAAGATGGAGTCCTCGGCCGGGATGGACCGGCCTCGTCCGGATTAGAAGAAACATGGCGACGGCGCGCCATGGAGAAGAAAAGAAGAAAAGGATTGAATGATCGAAGGAGAAGGAGGAGGGCTAGAGAAGAGGAAAACGCTTACCCAAAAATGCACAGGCGGGCGCAAGCAGCAGAAGTTGTTAGCCTGCAGCAAACCGCCCACGAAGCAAGGGAAAAGGCCTCGTTCTGGAAAGTCCCCTCCCTTTCAGACTCAGCCGGCAGCAGCCGTACCCATCATTCCGTCTCAGGCCACTGGATGGTCGCCACGTGGGCACACGCCCGACACCGACGCCTCGTTAGCAGAGTAACGGCCTCTGCCCCGAAGCGACGCATTGATTGCGGGCAAGTGGACGACGCGTGGCGACTCCCCATTGGTCTCCAGCCGCATCGAGCCACGACGAGTGAAGATCGTGCCAATTATGAAGCAAGATCTTCGCCTCCCCACGTCATGTCTGCAATTAATCCCGACGTTCCGTTCTACGATGCCCCGACGGAACGGCGGGCTGGGGGGCAACTGTTACATCCGTGACAGTGACATGGCCAGGCTCAGGTATCGCCGAATGCGAACGAGCCACGTGTGAGTTTTCCCGCCAGAATCAGCGCCACGCCCTTAAAGCTGGGGTCGGCAAGATCGCGCCGCCCGACGATTACCCGAGAGCAGACCGCCCAGGCCGAGGTCGAGCTCGGCGCGGGGTTCCTCCACCGACTCATCTGCGCCCGCGCGCGAAGGAGACGACCCAAGTGAGGTCGGCCGAGGTCGGCCGACCCCTCGCCTTGCGCCAGGTGGCCACCCGGAGACGGGTCCACCTTGGCCGAAGCCAGGCGGCCTCCTGCCGCCTCGCCAGGTGTCCACCCAGGAGGGGTCCACCTAGTGCGAGGTCGGCCGACCCTTCGCCTTGCGCTAGGTGGCCACCCGGAGACGGGTCCACCTCGGCCGAAGCCAGGCGACCTCCTGCCGCCTCGCCAGGTGTCCACCCAGGAGGGGTCCACCTAGTGCGAGGTCGGCCGACCCTTCGCCTTGCGCCAGGCGGCCACCCGGAGACGGGCCCACCTCGGTCGAAGCCAGGCGACCCTCTGCCGCCTCGCCAGGTGTCCACCCAGGAGGGGTCCACCTAGTGCGAGGTCGGCCGACCCTTCGCCTTGCACCAGGCGGCCACCCGGAGACGGGCCCACCTCGGCCGAAGCCAGGCGACCCTCTGCCGCCTCGCCAGGTGTCCACCCAGGAGGGGTCCACCTAGTGCGAGGTCGGCCAACCCTTCGCCTTGCGCCAGGTGGCCACCCGGAGACGGGCCCACCTCGGCCGAAGCCAGGCGACCTCCTGCCGCCTCGCCAGGTGTCCACCCAGGAGGGGTCCACCTAGTGCGAGGTCGGCCGACCCTTCGCCTTGCGCCAGGTGGCCACCCGGAGACGGGTCCACCTCGGCCGAAGCCAGGCGACCCTCTGCCGCCTCGCCAGGTGTCCACCCAGGAGGGGTCCACCTAAGCCGAGGTCGGCCGATCCCTCGCCTCTCGCCAATTGGCCCCCGGAGATAGGTCCAACTCAGCCCAGGCCAGACTGCTCGTACGGAGAGGCCCCCGGGGAAAGCGACGGGTCCCGAGGCCATCCCTCGGGCCGTACCGACCCCAGACGGCGTCCCGTACGGAGGGCGGCGGCACGCGGAACGTCACTTACATTGGCCCGGCAGGTCCCGCGGTCGAGAGACCCGATCCTGACGGAACAGGGCCCGTAAACGGATAGCGCCCACGCCCGGGGAAAAGAGCACCCTCACGAAGCCCGAGGCCTGACGACTTGCCGCTCTGCCAGCGCCGCCTTCCCTCTTTTTCTCTTCTGTCCTTGCCTTTTTCCTGCTGGGCTCGGCGGACGAGGTCGGAAAGCCGCCTGGCCTCCTTCACCAAAAAGGGAAAAGAAAGGAAGACAGGGAGGAGGAGTTTTCGAGGGAGAAAAGGACAAGCGCACGCCGGAGGGAGATAAAGAGGGAAGGATCCAAAGACTGCAAGGTAAGCCAACGAGCCTGGGGACAAGAAGGAAAGACCGGCATAAGGCCTCGCTGGGAGGAAGAAAACGAGGGATCCCGAGAAGGGAATACTGGACGCAAGCCCGGCGGGCAGGCCCAGCCGAGATTCCGGTCCCCGGCGCTTTCCCTTCACCAGTTAACTCTCCAAACCTGAGACCCTCCAGGGGGCCTGGGAGGGAGAGTCTGTTCCTCCACGTCGTCTACTGACTTGACCGTCGGAGCCCCCTCGCCGGAATCCCCGGCCAGGGTCCTCTAACCCCTTTGTTGCAGGCTTCTCGCAGGAAGGGAGGCTCCTCTGCCAGGCGGTCAGGGAGGATCGGCTGATCCTCTGCACGGGCGCGGCGACGAGGACGGCAACAATAGTATTCATCACAACTTTTCTGTACCTAGGACATCTCAACAAAATGGGATGGTAGAAAAAAATAGAACTCTTGAAGAAATGGCACGCACCATGCTTTGCAAAAATGATTTGCCTAGATATTTTGGATGGAAGCCATAAATATTGCATGCAATATTTTAAATTATGTTTTAATCCAGCCTATTTTTAAGAAAACATCTTATGAGCTTTGCAAAGGTAGAAAACCAACTATTAAGTATTTTCATATTTTTGGATGCAGTTGTTTCATTTTAAATAATGGCAAAGATAATCTAAATAAATTTGATGCCAAGTTAGATGAGGGTATCTTTTTAGATTACTCTACATCTAGCAAGACATACAGGGTCTTCAACAGAAGAACACTTCTTGTTGAAGAGTCCATCCATGTTATTTTTGATGAGACTAATAAAAATCTTCTATAAAAGAAGATGTTCTTGATGATGAAACAGGTATTCAAAGAATTGAAAAAAAGAACATCAGTGAAGAGCTCTTTAAAGAGAAAATGGTGATCAAAACAATGAAGGAGAACAAGTGCAAGAAGTTGGAGCCTCATCAACACCCAAGCTATTATCTAAAGAATGGAAGTATGCTCATGGACACCCCAAAGAACTTATAATTGGTGATCCATCGAAAGGGGTAAGTACTCGTTCCTCCTTGAAAAATGTATGTGATTACTTAGCTTTTGTTTCTCAAATAGAACCAAAATCAATTGAAGAAGCTAAAAATGATTGTAATTGGATAAATGCTATGCAATATGAACTAAATCAATTCAAAAGAAATAATGTTTGGACTTTAATTGAAAGACATTCAAATGTTTCAATAATTGGAACCTAATAGGTTTTCAGAAATAAACTTGATGAAAAAAGAGTAGTTACTAGAAATAAAACTAGGCTAGTTGCCAAAGGCTACAATCAAGAGGAAGGAATTGATTTTGATGAAAATTTTACTCCTGTTGCTAGACTTAAGGCAATTAGACTATTATTAGTATTTGTATGTTTCATGAATTTCAAACTATTTCAAATATATATCAAAAGTGCTTTTCTAAATGGATTTATTAAAGAAGAAGTGTATGTAGATCAGCCCCCTAGTTTTGAAAGTCATGAATTTTTCAATCATGTTTTTAAACTCCACAAGGCTTTGTATGGTTTAAAACAAGCTCCAAGAGCTTGGTATGATAGATTAAATAAATTTCTGCTTGAAAATAGTTTTTTTCTAGAAGAAATATAGATACTTCATTATTTTTGAAAAAGAAGAATGATGATCTCTTAATAGTACAAGTATATGTTGATGATATTATTTTCAGTGCTACCAATGAAATACTTTGTCAAGAGTCTGCCAAGCTTATGCAGGGAGAGTTCAAGATAAGCATGATGGGAGAGCTTAATTTCTTCCTCAGACTCCAAATTAAGCAAACTATAGAAGGGATCTTTATCAACCAAGCTAAGTACACAAGAAAAATCTTAAATAAGTTTGGAATGGAGACTACCAAATCAATAGGTACACCTATGAGCCCTTCTTGTAAATTATATAAAGATGAATCAGGTAAAAGTGTAGATCAAAAGTTATAGAGAAGTATCATTGATTCACTATTATATTTAACTGCTAGTAGGCCAGATATTATGTTTAGCATATGTATGTGTGCAAGATATCAGTCTGCTCCTAAAAAGTCTCATTTAATGGCTGTTAAATGTATACTTAGATATTTATCTGGCACAATTGATATTGGACTTTGGTACTCTAGAGATTCATCTATTGAAGTGATTGCATATTCTGATGCTGACTTTGCTAAGTGTAAACTTGATAGAAAAAGTACATGTATAATCTATCAATTTTTTGAAGTTAATTTGATTTCATGGTTTAGTAAGAAATAGAATTCAGTTGCTCTATCTATGGCGAAAGCTGAATATATAGCAACTGAAAGCTATTGTGCTCAAATCTTATGGATCAAACAACAACTTGAAGATTTTAGTATCAAATTAACTAAGACACACATAAGATGTGATAATACAAGTACAATTAATTTGATCAAAAATCCTATTCAACACTCAAGAAGCAAACATGTTGAAATAAGACATCTTTTCATAAGAGATCATGTGCAAAATTGTAATGTAATGCTTGAATTTATGTGTACTGATAGTCAATTAGCAGATATTTTTACTAAACCCCTTAGCGAAGATAGATTTTGCATGATTAGAAGGAATTAGGCATCATTGATCCCTTTGATTAGAACTCTTTCAAACTTTCTTTTTATTTGATTCCTTGAGCTCAAAATTCTCTCATTTTTGTCTTAGATCATTCATTAGAACCCCCTTGATTTTTGGTAATTTATTGAAAATTTTCTGGATTTTTTTTCTGTTTTTCTGGCCAAGTGTCAACACTTGAGTTTTTGACCAAGTATCGACTCACGCAAGTGTCAACACTTAACCAAAACCCAAGTGTCGACTCACGAACATCGAACTGTCTTTTTAGGGCATCAACAGGAATGTCCGAAACTCTTTGTTTTTTGTTCTTTTCTCACCCAAGTGGTCCCCTTGTGTGTCCTTGGTCCTGGAATAGTGATCTCCCGATCCAATCCCTCCTTTTCAGGTAAAATCCCTTCTTTTTCCTTTGATTTCATTCAGTTCTAGCCATTTTTCTTTGGCTCCTTTATTTTGTTTTGGCTGAATCCCTTTTCTCAGTGAATCCGACCATCCTTTTCTCAATAAATCCGTCCGGTCTAATCCTTTTTCCTTACTTCCATCCACTCCAGTTCTTGTTGTTCTTGGTGAAGATGGGACCTCGTAAGCAAGTTGCTTCCAAGAAGAGGACAAGCCTGCTAGAGAGGATCCCAATCCAGCCGAGAGGAGATCCAAGGCACTCTTCAATCTGGTCAAGGAATAGTAGAACATTGAGCAGGAGAGAGTGCCTCCACAGCCATCCCCTATGATGGAAAGAGTTTCTGGAAAGATCATAGCTTGTGGATGCCGAATCGATGAGGAGTTCATGGACTGAGAGGGTTTTGGTATTTGTGATTTACTTAGAGCTGCTGGATTGTTTTCTTTTTGCATAATGAAGGAAAAGTATTACCCTCATTTGATTGGAGAATTTTATGGGAGCCTTGCCACTAATGGTCTCATGTGGAGTGCCGTGGTCTGAGGTGTGCGGATTACCGTGACCCAGGACACTCTGAGCAGAGTTTGGGATATACCACTGCACGGCATTGCAGCTACTTGTGTTGACGATCGGGAGGCTGCATTTCAGTGTGTACTTGAGAGGGATGATGTGTGGGGTATATCGGCCGTCACTACAAATCAGTTGTCTATTGAGATGCGACTGCTACACCACATCATTGCATACATCCTGCTCCTAAATACTGGATGGTTTGATTTTATTACGGAGCTGGAGCTTACTTTGATGGTCAGCCTCACACAGAGGACTGCCATCAATATCCCTGCACTGATAGTTTGTCAGATGGGCGCGGCGGTGACTCAGCAATGACTCTGCTTGCCCTACGGGATGGGGCTGACACGTCTATTTCGAGCCTACGGTATTCCTTTGGAGGAGGAGGCCTCCAAGGAGATTCTTTGTATCGACGTGTATGATGAGTGGAGGAGTCGCAGGTCGTTGGGTGTGCAGGGAGTCAGGGCAGGAGCCTGACGTGGAGGATGACATCCGAGCAGCTGAGGCTGGCCCATCTACATCTCAGTTTAGTCCATCGGCTCTAGCAGATGCACCTGAGCAGCATGAGCCAGTTACTCCTTCAGCAGCATCAGTTCCAGCTCCAGCACCTCAGCCCACTGTAGTGACTAATTCTGATCTTGAGCAAAGGATCACAGACCATATTACGGCGGTCCGTAAGGAGATATCGCAATTATCATCTAGGACTACCCAGGTATAGATCGAGCTGCAGGGCTTATGAGTGCACACTGATATGCAGATCAGTTCTCTTTGTGGTGTGATGGAGACTGGATTTGCATAGATACAGGACATGCTGAGATCCTTGATGCCTTCTAGCACTTCTGGTCCGTCTGCACCTCCACCTTCTCCTACTGATGGTGATTCTGATGGTGATGACTCAGGTGGTGACACTGATAGAGTTAGTAGTAGTGATACTGATGGTGATGATGGGCATGATGGACATCTGGTGGTGGTAGTATAGTTCTAGAGGATCAGCCTCCAGCTCTTCCTATAGTTGATCCTTCTCCAATTCCAAATGATCCTACTTCGGCTACTGACTCCACTTTTCAGACTCTGGCTGAGACTACTGTGTTCCACACCACTAGGACTCGTAGGACCATAGTGAGATCCGGACCTTCTCCTAGAACTAGGAGTCTCACCCACAAGACCCCTAGGACTTCCTTTTCTCGGATCATGGCTCCGATTGTCCTAGAGTTCCCATCTGATGAGGACTAGACTCATAGGAGTTTATCATATTATTATACTTTATGTTGTTATGCTTTCTATTATGTATCAGTCTTTTTTAGTTATGTATCAGACTTTTTTAGTTATGTATCAGACTCTTTTTTGTACTGAAACTTTTTATTTGAATTGCACAGATATGCAAGTTTTTTTTTACTCATCCTCTTTATATTATTTTTCTCTTCTTTGTATGATGAATGAACAAATTGAGGGGGAGAAAGATAAGAAAATTACTTAACTTCATTAATGATGACAAAAAAGGAGAGTAAGAAAGGATTAATTGTCTATATAAGCAATTTCTAAAATTTTTGATACTATTCTTGGCATTTTATCCCTCTGAAATTGTGTTGTATGAACTTTGATATGCTGAATTTGACTCAATTCATATGAGCTTTAAGTGTATGCTCACTTGAAAGTGTGATACAACACCTATAATTGATTTTAAATGTTTATATACTCAAGATTTTGTCATCATCAAAAAGGAATAGATTGTTGGCTTTGGCCCTTGATTTTGATGATTAACAAAATATTGAGTATATATTTTATACTAATGTTTCAATTGTAGTTGTGAGTTTCAGAAAACACGCACATCAAATTTTCTATACAAAAGTATCGAACTCACTCAATCTGAAGTTAAGTGAATTTCAGAGTTTTAAAAGTCTTCTCACCTTGGAAAACCCTTAAAATGGATCAATCTAAGCTCTATGAAGAAGAAGTTGAGGGTTTATTGAAAAATACTTTGAATTTTGAAGCTTGGCACAGAGTTATTGAATGGCACTACCAAGTGTCGACTCATGAAACATGAAGTGTCGACACTTCAGAAGACCTAGCACGCAGAAATCTTTTTTGGCATGCCTTGAGTCAACTCACAAATATCAAGTGTCGACTCATGAAAAAGTCAGGTATTGACTTAGAGGACTCAAGTGTTGACTCATGGTCTGAGATAAAAGATGTTACAGAACTATGTCATTTTGAGGATTTTGTCAAGTACTGACTCAAGGTATCAACTCAGAAGACTCAAGTGTCGACTCACAAGCTCCAGGTGTCGACTTAGAGGTCGACTCATAGCCTGAGAACAAAATGAAATAGAACCCTATTTTTTCAAGAATTATATCTTGAGTCGACTCATGAAGATCCAAGTGTCGACTCATGAAGAAGTCAAGTATCGACTTATGAAGAACTAAAGTATCGACTCATAGGTTCTGACAACAGTAATGGCTATATTTTTTGAAGCACAGATTTGACTCCTAAAGGCTCCAAACGGCTAGTTTTGCTCCACCAATGGTCATAAACCATTTTTTGGAAGTTTTTGAAATATTTAACTTTCACCAAACTCATTCATGAAGAACTAACTGACAAGAGACAAAATCTACCTTCGAGAATATCACTTCAAAAGTCAAAAGAGAGCTTGAAAGAACATTCCATCTGAAAAAGCTCCCAATCTTGCTGTTGAGCCTTCAAATCAACATTCCAAAAGTGATCTTTCAAAGATTCCAAGGAGAAGATAACACAAGCAATCAAGAAGAGCTTCATAGCTTCTATTTTCTACTCTATAGAGAGTTTTTCTTATGCTTTACTCTTGTACTTCTGATTTTATTTGTTATGATTAGTTTCAAGGTATTTGAAACTATGTGTTAAGCCCTTCCAAGCCGTGAATTGGAATCCAAGCCTAGGTTGGCTTGAGGAAATGTTATTGGTGAGCCTAAGTGAGAAAACCAACTTTGGGTTTGACTTGTAAACCTTTGAAAACAAGTTGGCTGTAATCTAGGTTGATTATAGTAAAATTTTCAAAAAGTAGCTTGGAGAGTGGATGTAGGTGCTTGGTGTGCACCGAACAACTATAAATCTTTTGTATTTGTGTGTGTGATCTTTCTTCTCTTGCCTTTACTGCTTACCTCACATAGCATTGCATCTTATTCATTTTGTGCTCATTTGCATTGCTTCACGAACACTTTAAGTTTAGCATATATTTGCTTAAATTTTTTAAAGAAACCCAATTCACACCCCCCCCCCCCCCCCCTCTTGGGTTGCTACGCTGGGCAACACACATCACAGCTGCAAATTTTGCTGAATACAGATCTGGATCTTAAAATTTTAAGATAAATTTTGTTGAACATGGTCCTAATCTTGAGAATTTTTTCAATGCAAATCCGGAGACCCGTAAAGAACCCAAGTCTTCAACAGCACTGACCCACTAACCTTGATCAAGTTACATAAATTTTGATGCATGGAAATTTACGTCCCTAGCTATGAAGTCAGGAAAATGTGGTGAAAAATTTAGAAAATGGATTGGATTTTCATATACAAATTTCATCCAATAATAGATCCAGTCCACAAGACTTGCACAGTTGTGCTTGCCAAATTGAGACCCTAGAGTAAATCTCTTAGGCAACGCAAAAAAATAGTCAAGTTACACGAACCTTCTCGGTACCCAATGAAAAGCAGGAGAAAAGTCTTCTATCTTTGGATTAACATGAGAGAAGTCTTAGTTTGTGACATCTTAATCAGTCACCGCCAATCCAGCATTGTAGCACTCGGTTATCAACATTGAGTGGCATACATTGATCCAGACACCTATTAGACAATGGTAGATGGTGTCTATCTGTCGGCAACTTTTTATTTTTAAAAATTTGGATGTAATGGTTCTTATAAAGCTCTGAAACATTATTTGCATTGAAGATTATTATGGTACCACCTGTCCTGATACCACTTATTGAAAAATCTTTCATATAGAATATGGATTTTCATTTTCAAGATCATGATATCATTATTGATGTTACAAGAAAAGGAAGAAAAGAATAAAATAAAGACACAATTAATAGGACATGTAAGACTTCACTATGAAAAAAATAATTACTTATAAGATAAGAATCGCACTCTCAATCTCATACAATTTCTTTTAACAAGAAGTCTTAAATTTCTCATAAAACTCTCAACTCTCAAGGAGACCCTCTAGCCTCTACAGACTTTCTCTATCATTGCCATACCTCCGGAAAGCTATTTGGATTCTCATACCTTATCCCTGGCCCATCTACCCCTCTTTTATAGCCTTTGGGACATCTCTCTATCATAGAGCACTTCGACATTGGGACATCTCTCTATCGTAGAACACTTTGACGAAAGTTCAATGGCCTAAACCATGTCAAAAAAGGACTCATATTCCTTATCAAACTCTTGTTTGACCATTGAAAATCTCTTGACTATCCGATCATCAACAAATATACAAAATCAGCCCAAAATCTTGCTAGATCCGGTCCAAACCAAATCGAAATCAATCTAGACCGTCCGATTGCACCCAAGGAATGTACCAGGCCATCGGGTCCACAACAAGTGTCGTGAACTGTATGAAACTCCTAAAAAATGCCATAGACCAAAAGAAGCACCACATGAAATGCCCACGTAGTGCACTGTGGTGCCTGGACCATGTGCACTACAGGCCTGGGCCGGCCCTACTGGATTAGGTCTCCTCGGGTTTCACTTCAATGGATTGAATTAATGCTTTTTCCTTAATAATCTCCATCTTAACTTAATATTCGACCTCCACCTAATTTTGAGAGCCCTTAAAGAATCTCGTCCCATATCCTAGATGCCTACTACTCATGAATGGGCAAATATGAGAGTCGAGCTAGGCATCTCATCTTTGTCATGCTGTGTTCACCTTGACCTAATACTTGCTCGAGAAAACCCCCTACTATAGGAGCTTTATCATGTGATGTCACCTGTCCTCCCAAGTCTCTCATCTCCTACTCGATCCACCTACTTCCAGAACTCCACCTCACACTGGACACCTATCTTTATTAGGGACTCCACCTTGCATTGGACTCTCTATCAAGAGGTAATGTCTTCTATACTTCTTTCTCTATAAGACAACTCTATTATTGTGAATAACCTTCAAGGTTCCATTACTGGCTCTCCACGTATAACTATTTGAATCCAATTTACTCGATAAAATTAAATTCTTGTTAAAGCTAGATATGTTTCGGACCTTGTCCAAATTTCTCAATATTCCATCATAAAGCTATAAGCTGACTATCCTTTTACCCTTGATTGTACAGCTCGATCAATCTGGTGAATGAACAATAATACCCTATACTTTCTAGAAAGTTGAACAGCTCCTTTTTGTAACATACATGATAGGAACATAAAAAATTAGAATCCGCAGCTGAAAAGGAGATACCTTATCAGATACTATAACCACATCACTATATTCATCACTATCACAACCATCGGTCATCACCGTAGAAGCCTTCATCCAATTCTTAAGCTATATGCAATCTCTGACACAATGCCCCGGCTCATGGTACTGATAGCACTTGATCTTGTTTGTGATCTTCGATTTGGACCGCTCACCTCGCAATCCTTTGTCACTCCACATCTGTCATTAACTCCTCTGGAGACTGTCAATATTAAGTTTCCTCTTGAACTCAAAGCTTGTTTTTTCCACCTGAGAATCTCATTCTGCAGAAGTGTTGAAGTAACCTCTTCCATCTTGATGATGCTTTTCCTTACTAGAAGAGCAATCATCAAGGATTCAAAGGAATATGGAAGTGATGATACCAAGACTAACGTCCTAGTCTTCTCTTCAATCTTCTTACCTACACTGAAAAAATTGATGAGGATCCTTTAAAAGTTAGTCAAATGCTCTGCACGCTTTGTTCTTCATTGAGAAGTTTTGCTCAGCACATGGATCACCACGTCATCCACCAAATACAAGCATATCATGCTCACCACCTGCATCTGGAGCTGCTTTCAAAACTTATCCTCTATGGTGGCCAGCCTCTTCTCCAATATGACAGCATCGATCAATCCCTATTGGATGAGCACATCTTTCACCCTCGCTTGCCATAAAAAAAATTGATCTTCCCATCAAACCAGTTGATGTGAATTTTAATTGTGCTTATGTTCTCCATCTTTTTCAATCTCGATCAACACGATCAATCTGGACAACTTGGGATTCTAATATCAGATATTGTGGTACTATCTACACTGATATCACTTGTCGGAGAATCTCTCGTGCAAAATATAAATTTCTATTTCGAAGATCACGATGCCATTATTAATGTCGTAAGAGAGAGAAGAAGAGAATAAAATAAAAGACAATCAATAGAGCATGCAAGACTATTATGAGAAAAATAATCACTTACAAGATAAAAACTCAGTCTCAATCCTATATAATTTCTCTCGGTAAGAAGCTTCAAATCTCTCACAAAGCTCTCAACTTTCAAGAAAACCCTCTAGCCTCTACAAATTTTCTCTGTCACCATCACACCTCCTGAAATTCCTCTAGATCCACACACATTGTCCCCGACCTATCTACCTCCTTTTTATAGCCTCTAGGATATCTCCTTGTCCTAGAACAGTTTGACAGAAATCCAATGGCTCGAATCGCATTAGAAAAGGACTTTTATTTTTTGTCCAACTCCTATTTGATCCATGAAAGTTTTTCGACTATCCGATCATCAACAAACATACGAAATCAGCTCGAAATCCCGGTAGATCACGTCCAAATCAAGTCATAATCAACTTAGACTATTTGATCAGAAAGGCGTCAAGTCATCATATCGCACGATAGGAACCGTGAACCATGTTAAACTCTTTGAAAATTCCATGAATCACGAGACGCACGATCCATGAACCATGCAAATGCCTACACCATATGCTATGGGCTTGATTTCTTCCTGGACTGGATCTTATTGTACGTTTCACTTCAATAAACCGAATCAAGATATTTTTCCTTGACACAGATTACTAGTATCTTCCTAGAAACAATTCTTTCAGGTGCAAATATAACACATATTATCAAGACCGAAAACTCCGTGAGCAACGTTCCACTCAACCAGAAATGCCTATTTCTCCACCCCAGGACTCGGCCCACGACGCAAGATCGGACCCGTCAGTCAAGAAGCTGGCATCCCTCGTATTGTTAGATTCATCAAATAGAAATCCGTTTCCAGATGTTTCAAGTTGGCAGAATTGGTCAGCTCGGAGCCATCAACATCATGCAGTCAAAATTTCTACGGCCGTCCCCATCTTTCATTTTCTTTTTTTCAATTTTCTCGACTTTTCTAGCTGCTGAAGTCAAATAACGAAACCAGCCGTCCCTACATGGTTATTCGTCAGATAAATAGATTTTATGTTAATGGTTATTGCAAATGTCTAATAGGTTAATATACGATAAAATGTGGCCAACAGCAAGATACAAGCCACCATCCGACCATCATCGGTCGGAGAAGTAAAGTTTCTTTGTACAGACCTCTGATACATGACCGAAAGACCTGACAACCATAAAATTCTTCCATATATAAGAATTTTTTGGATGTCAATATATGCATAGTAGTTCAATAAGATCCAGACTATTTGCCTCAGCTGCGTATCTCTGCGAACATGGTTGTTCCTCTTCCGAAAGCCAAAATCCGATTCTTCCACAATTTTATTGGTTAGCTGTAGCGTATATCAGGCTCCTTGTTCGCGCAAAAGCCTTAAAATCGCATGTATCAGGTCGTCAGCACCCGGTTCAAATCAACGGAGACTTTGGCAAATTATATGCATGACCATTTGTCGTCGGCCTGCAATCGAATAACAAGAGAAAGCTAAAGTCTTCTCCTCTTCGGTCCACCATTATTACCGTAGCAGGCATCATGTCGTCTTCTCGGCTCTTCAAGATATCTATAATTATCTTCCGGTTCTTCGATGCCTTTCAGTCTGCTAAATGCATTTCCTAGTCTGTTTCTAATATGTCTATCAAAATTCCCCAAGCTGCCTCTTTCAGGAACTCGTTCATCAGCTTCGCGACGATGCCTAAAAGCTCGAGGATCACTCTCATCATGAAAATCAAAATTCATGCTATTATCATCGCGAACACTGAAACGGTGCCTCATGGTACGAACAGGTTCGTGCCTCTCTTGATACTTTCTTCTATCAGCAGAATAGTCATCATCTCCTTCAGGGTCATGATATTGTCTGCGGAGCAACGGTGAATAAAGTTCCTCACCTACACTTTCACAAGAGTCAATCAATTCAAACCTTCGAAAATTCCTCCAAGGATGCGTAACATACCTTTGATAATCATGCTCCCTCGGAGGACCGAAATCTACCATATCACCACCAGGCAACCGTGCAACGTAAGGGGGAGAGCCCTCCCTTCTGACCATCTTATCTTCTTCCATAAGATAAGCAAGCTGATGAGGTAGCCTCATTCCACCATGCCGGACAACCGGTGGAGAACTGCAATGGATTAGCCCTGGATGTCCATCATCCAAGACATCCGATGATCTTCTTCTTCTGGTTGGAGACCACCGATGCGGAGAACGCATCTCAGACATTCGAGGAGAAATTTCTGAGAACATGTGAGGTATATGTTTTAGGCCTCCTTGCCGAATAGGTGATAGGCTCCTCCTTGATCTACGGTTGACGGTGCCGTCTGCTCGTTCATATTGCGAATGTGGGTGCAGGATCAAAGGAGACTTCACCATGTCATTCGGCAAGTTCCTCGATAGTTTTTCTTCGTGAGCCAGTGGTTCAAAATCAGGAACATCTCGACCGATGCACCTGCTAGCAGGGCTGATATCCCTCATAGGATGAAGATGGTGGATCATTTGAATGCCAACCGGTTGTCGTCCTCTTTCTCCAGGAGAACGCCTTTTATAAGGCATACGAGAGAAGGTGCGGAATTGATCACTGATGGGCTTCCTTGCCATCCTACCAGCATTTCCAATAGAGCCGCCGGACACGACTTCGGATGCATGTTTAGGTCCGGGAAATCGATAACCACTCGAACTATTAACTTGTGCCAGTAAATGCCCGGGCTCGGAGTTTCTATCATCATTTGATGATCTAATCTCGTTGCGACCTCTACTCCTAATGTGTTTGAAATTCGATCCATATTTTCCAACTAACCACTCATTGTTCTTCTCGCTTTCAAATTTCCTGGACCTGTCACTGCAGTTATCATCTCTGAAACAAAAGAAAAGCCAAGAGTCAGATACCGATCACCAGTATTTATTATAACAACATTGAAGCTGAGCTTCTGATGTATGAAATATCACCTACTCCCCTGGTAATGTGATTTATCTTGCCTCCATAATTTACCGATGGAATCTTCCCTCACATGTAGCGAGGATAATGGCCTGTTAGCCAAAGATTTTGGTTTTCCAGATGCTAATCCATCTCGAGCAGACTTCAGATCGATAATGCGCCCATAGTTACTGCCAACATGTTTTAATCTATCACCATTTTTATCCAACTCTGCTCCCGACAAAACCGAAGTTTTAGCTTGCAGAAAGTCAGATCCTCTAGAATTCTTCTCCGATTGTCTGGCAATCTCACCCCGACTACCTTCTTTAATTGTTCCTGCATGAAGAGAACCACCATATGACAATTTTGTTTCAGGGTCCTTGTTTCTCTCTGACTGATCCCAACAATTATTAGAAAGGGTTTTAATGAGCTTCTTTTCAGCAGATCCAGAACTTGCACCTCCAATGGCTGCAAATTCAAGAGAATTTGTTGTTTTATCGATGCCATGAACATTTCTGTCATTACATAGACCAACGTCATCCTCTTCGGTGCCTTGAACATTATTTAACTTGTCCAAATTTTGTATTCTGTTTTCCTGCGCATCTACACTTGAAGGCATCGTGATGAAAACATCAAGATCATGAATTGGATCAGCATTGCTTGCACCATTTACCTGTCGCTCTTTTCCTTCCTCACAGAAATTTTCGATTCCACAATGCAATGCCATGTCCATCACTTCACCATCTTCAATATCATCAATTTGTCCACTCTGCTTACAAACAATATTTACGGAACCAATGTCCTGACAAGAACTATCTGACTTGTATTTATTGTCATGCGATCTGTCTTTGATCTCAGCAGATATATCAATCTTCGCCTCCTGGACCTCATCTAGCTTGCTATTTCCATGCAAGCCTACATGAAGTTCATCTGCTAGAGTAGAGTCAGAGGAATGATAACTAATAACGTCTGAGCAGCCCATTCGTGCAAGAACCTCAACAGTACCGCTTGACTTGGCTTCAGCTGTCTCCCGTGCATCCTTCGCAGATATTATTACTTCCTCGGCCTCAGAAATGTGGGCTTCTGAAACCATATTTGAACATTTGCTGACAATTCCACTAGCATTTTGGGGAAGGCCAATACTGATAGGGATCTCTCCACCACTGCATGGTATATAATTATGGGGGTTAACTGTTTGAACAGGATGTTCTGTGGCCCCACCAACATTCTCTTTCACATTCAAAGGAATACATCCTGGAGGCAGCTCTGACCCATCATGATTAGTGCTCAAAACTTGAGACTGAGATATCGAACCCGAGGTCTTGTTTAAATATTCACTTTCACACTGCAACATGTCTGTACTACCTGGTGTCAAACAATTATAACCGAGCCCAATCTTAAATGATCTTCCATCCCGCCTCCCAAGGTTCTGTTCAGCTTGATTCTCAAGTGGCTCTGATTTTACAGCTGCTTTCCATGCTGATTTTAGATCACCATAACCTGTTGCTTTCGCTGCTTCTCCTAAATATTCCCATTGTTCAGTTTTTACATCTTTACAACCAGCAGCCTTCACATAACTTGTTTCGATTTTCCTGGCATCCAAATGACTACTTTCATCACATGGTTCAGCTTTTACAGCTCCACAAGTACCCAACTTTGAATTACAGGATGGGGGAATAGGTTTCACCAATGAACTTGGACAAGGCATTCCTGTAATAGAGTTTAGTCTAACAGAAGGACAAGCAGCATCGGAAGTAGTGCAATACTCAGAATTGATTGCTGATTTACATTGTGAATTCAGGCAAGCCACAGAGTCGTGAAGCTCATTTATAGGCAATAACGAGTTGGATGACTTTAGGTCATCAGCATTTAAATTTTGACAGTTTCCAAGTGTCTCATCAGCCCTATTTAATTCTCTAGAAAATGTTGATACAAGGCCTGCCTCATTCCCACCAGTTTCATGGTTTGGGTCATTCAAGGAGCCTTCCCATGTGTCCATTGTAGTATTCAGATCCCAGTTTGACCTATTTGAGTATGGAAATGCAGAGCCAATTTTTGCTTCAGCACTGCTACATCTGCTTTGAAGACATTGCTGTTTCTCAGCTGAAGAACGATTAGAACAGAAATCTAGTTTCTCTAGCTTCACCAAACTCCTTTCACTAGTTTGTGCATCGTTGGACAATGCAAACGGCCCTTTAAGTGTCATTTGAAATTCTGTATTACCTATAACTTTACGAAATGCAGACTTATCAACTGGAACAAACACCCCTCCACTACTACCAACACTTAACGGAAGATCAAGCAGTTCCTTCAGTGCAGATAGTTGTAGAGTGCTTCCAGCAACTCTCTCTTCAACACATGTTCCCTTATAAGAACTAGGAGCCATATTTAGCCCCTCTTCATGATGAGATAAACCAGAAAGGCGTTCTCGATTTGGAACTAGGTTTGTGTCACTTATAGATTCAGAGGAAGAACCCTTGATGGTAAAGTCGGTCCCTGAAGCTGGCAGTCCATCAGTTTCTGAAACAGCAGGCTTTGTCTCCCAGCAATGAAGATCCTTTTGTGGTGTACCACAATCACTATCTTGCAAAGATGGTGTTGGAGGTGGAGGCGGTGGAGATTGAGCTAAAATCAAGGGTCTTTTCTTGATGGGTATACCTGAAATCAAGTCACTATCCTGTCTACCATGAAGATTGACACCAAGCTGCAAAATCAATGAAATCAAAAATCAACAAAGATAAACAAGACTCTTTTTTATGCTTTATTAATTAAAATCATTTAACATGTCAGGGGAAAGAACCTTTTCATCATCAGAATTCTGCATTATTTAGGTACTAGCTGACGAAACGAAAATCTACTGCCCTGTGACTATTTGAATTCACTTGGCATGCAACATTAACTCCAGCTCACATCTAAAGCATCTTGTGCAAACTCCTGCGGATAAGGCTTTGATAAGGAAAGGAGTCCTTGATCATGCAAAGCCTTTCAACCTGCCAACATCAATGGAACAGTCAGAAACTGAAAGACAAGTAGCTGTACACTAACAGCATATGACCTATAACACAGAAAACAGAGCTGATACAAGAGTTCATCTAAGCTGATGTCAGTCTCTTTAATTTTTAATCGACTCATTTAACCCGATGATACCGGTGATAAAGAATAAGAACATCTTAATGAATGAGGATCAAGTGAGAGAAGAGACACAAATTAATTTTTATTAGTTATAACTCCCATTCTGTTCAGCAAACCTCCCTTGCTTTTGATAATGATCATAGATAAGAGATTTTCTGCTATAGATACGCTCTTTTCCTTCTTCTACATGATGGCAGATACTGCATGGAAAAGACCAGTTTCACTAAAACATTGTAATTCTTGCCCTTCAACTTCTCTCCTACTCATTGACTTGTTTTTGCATAAGCAGGAATGCAAATCAGCTGCATAAGTCAAGCATCCAACCTTCGCAATAATATCATACTTCTGATTTGACTGCTGCATGCATCTGAACAGAGTTATTATGGTTCTAGATATAGCAGAATAGGCGATCTATGAAGTAGAATCAGGTAAAATATATTAACTAATGGCTGCAGTAATATTTCTGATATATATATATATATAACAGACAGAGGTAGCCTACAAAAAATCAGCCACAAATTCCTAGCAAGGAAGAAGAGTCAATCCGATCTTGAACAACTAACTCTGTTTCTTGCAGGAACAATTTATCAACTGTGGATGTAATTAAATAGTCAGTCCCGATTCATGAAGAAAATGCATCATGAAGCAATTCTTAGCAAGCAATGGTGACATGTATCGTTTGTGGCATAGCCCAAAATCCATTTACCGTCCAAGCCAAATCTTTCTTGCCGTCAAACTCACTAGTTCTTTGGAAACATGGTAGACCAATAATCTGCCAGTACGTCATCACAAACACACCACATAATCTCAAAGATGACAATGATACACTCCAAACTGTCGAAGGCTTACGAGCTCTTAAAAAAATTCTGCTGCTGCCCATCGAGAGGTGTAGCTTTGTCCCAAAAACATGCAGCCCATAAGAATCATAAGAACCAAGAATCCATCTTCTAGCCAGAAGTTTACATCACCAATCTGTTCAGAATCCCAATGGACATAAAATTTATTCATGAAAAAAAGTAACTTTTAGACTTCCATCCCGCTAGGAAACCACTTCAAAATCAAAACTGGTCAAAATAACCAGGTTGGTCACCGAAATCAATGGTTTCATCAATATTTTCGATGGTCAAGGACAAGCAACGGAACCAGAAAACTCTTGCAGCCGTTAGAAACTGCTAAAGAACCTGCCTTGCCGTCAAAAAAGAAAACAAAAATCGCAGGAAAAGCGTAATCGGCGCAAGAACTCGATGCAACCTCACTCCAAAATTACAAACGATGCAAAACGGAGAGCATCGGACCCAGATGAACCTGCTCCGAGACGTAGCCATTGACTCGTTCATAAACAGTTGAAAACTTTTTTTTGTCTAGAAATGAATCTTCTCATCCAAAATTCCATGAAGGCTTGAATACTTTGATTTCAGAAGAAGAAACATAGATCGCATAAACACGATCTCCTTACCAGATACATACTAAAAAAAGGGGAAAAAACGAGGAAAGAAAAAGAACACGATAGAAAGCAAGAAAGAAAGAGAGAAATCCATGGAGCGAGAGAAAATAGGAGAGAAGAGATGCGTCGAATAGATGGGCAGTTACCTGAGCCGATCATCCCGTCGAGGAGGGGAAGAAGAAGGGGAGAGAGAAGGAGGTTTGAGTTGCCGCGTTGCTTATGGGAGTGCCCTAGAGAAGAATATCGAAATGGAAGACAAAAAATAGAAACGTGGAGCTCTGACCTTCCCCTCCGCACCTCCCACTTGCCTTGCCTTGGCCCACGAACCCCGCGTTTCGTGATGACTTTCCAACGATCCCAACGTCATACCGCTCATTCTTTTTCGGACGCGTGTTCATTGCAACCACCTTAACCCGTTCATCTACTGCTGATACGCGTCCTCCATAAAAAACAGAGACCACCGAACAACCACGCGGACGTCCCCATCACCGATCCGGATTACCCCTTTTTTTTATTATTTTATAAAATCTATCTCGACTCGCGCCGTTGGAATTGCTTTAACCGAAGGTGATCGAGACACGTTTTACTTTGGTCAAGAAACCCCTAATATATTTTTGCAATTGGAGTACGCATCGCATTTTTCTTCTTTGCTGAACCAAAAATAAATAAATAAATAAAACAGCGAAAAAAATATTAAAAAAAAAAAAAAGCAGCGGAGGAAGGGAATAAACTTTTCAAAGATAACAAAGCTATTTGAAAAAGATGGTCGTCGAAGCCATGGAGGATATAACCCTAGTGCTTAAGGGCGTAGACGATGGCCATTGACAGTTGTCTGATAGGCATGTTTCGTGTATGTCATAGCATCTTAGATATCTTAAACACACCTTGAGTTTCCACGCAGATGGGACCGCCGATCTGCTTCACATCACCCGATAACGTTATCTTGAAGAAATCTGGAAATTTTTTTTAAAATAATATAAAAAAAAAATAATTATCAAAATAAGTGATCCGTAATATATTTATGGATTTAGATGCCACATGACAAAAATCAGGATAATTCAGGAAAAAAAATTTGACATATCGGACGGACGAAAATGCATGAATTCGGCTTTTAAAAGGACAAATTTTTAGTAGAATTCGTCTTTTCAAAAGCCGAATTCAAGCCCCATATGCCACTCGTCTTGGAAGTCTGCGAGCTCGCCAAGTGGCCTGAAATTTCTGAAATTGTCTTTCGAAAAGACGAATTCGACTGAGAATTCGTCTTTTCGAAAGACGATTTCAGACAGAACACCCCCCGGGCATTCTTCTTATGTTCTTCGCTGTTCTTCCGCCATCCCTCTCCCCCCCGGCCCCATCCCCCTCTCCCGGTCCCCTGTCTCTCTTCCCCCGGCCCCATCCCCCTCCCCCCGGCCCCATCCCTCTCTCCTGGTCCCATCTTATATCCGGTCTAGCCCCATCCCCTTTTAAAAGGTTTGGTTTTATTTTGATCCGGTCCAATTTAATTTTTTTGGTTCTTCAATGGTCTCTATGATTTATTATTTAAAAATTTTTATTTGTTTGTTGCTAGATCTGTTCGAAGGAATCCGGTTCGAAAGAAGTCCAAGAATATTTGGAAATATACAGGTAATTACTATATTTCTTTTGTTATTATAATATTTTTGAATAATATTATTATGTTGTTTGTTTGGTATGAAATTTAGAATAATTAGTAGATAATTTTGTTTGATTTATGCTATTTTTGTTATAATATATGTATTTATATATTTTTGTTTATATTTATATAATATGTAATTGATAATTGTATAATTATAATTGTATTGATAATAATTAATTAAATTAAAAATATATATTATAAATTAATGTATTGATATTATAATTGTAATATAATTATTTTAATTATTAAAATTTTAATATTTAGTATTATAATATAATTGTAATTGTATTGATAATGATTAATTAAATAAAAGTATATATTATAAATTAACGTATTTATATTTTATTTATAATATAATTATTCTAATTATTAAGATTTTAATATTTAGTGTTGCCGCCTAGATCGCCATGGCCGGTAGCTCTTGTGTGGCCTAGGTGCGTGGGCTCCGTGCCAGCGTCACCGGGCTCGTTGGTCGGAGACGATCAAGGGGAACATAGTCGTAATTGGGATGAAAGGGGCTTGGTACTGTCGTGGCCCTCCTGTGGGCCTCTTCGGTGAGGAGTAATCTTCCTCCTTATTGTCCCTCCGTCGGGCGATACCTGCAAAACAGGGGAGACCTGCACCGGGGATTCCGGCAAAGGCACTCCGACGATCAAGTCAGCGGAACGATCGAAGGAAATAAGGGACCTCTGAGACAGAGAGCTTGGGGGGACTCTCTGCTACCAGAGGGTGATGGATCATGCCAGAATGAAGAGTGTGTTCTCTCCTCTTACTTACCTCCTCCCGCTGCTCTCATATAGACGAGCGGCTCTTGGTGTTCAGAGGGGCACGTTCTTCTTGGTATAGGCCTGTGAAGCCTCTGCAGGCCTGGGAGGCTTAGGTAGGCTGGTCAGCTTCCCCTTTCTTGATGGTTCAGGAGGTTGGTGGAGGAGCACAGCGCCTCGGATGTGGTGCTATTCACTAGTTAGTGCAAACGGTAGCTTAGGGAACTTAAATGCGTACCTTTCTTTGCAGGCGGCGTGTCAGGCGGCGCGTCCAGGACCCACGTGGAGGGGGATCCATGGAAAGAGCGCCGGGCCCATGCGGATGGGCCCCTCGGGAAACGCGCTGGGCCCACGTGAGGCCGAACTGCGTGGTGCTCCCAGTGACCGAGCTGGGTTGTGACGCCAAAGTGCCAGGCTAGCCGGGACGCCGCTTCAAGTTGCCATGCGGGCACATGGATCGAGAGAAGGCCTGCAGGGGCCTTCATGCATGTTGATTGAGGCGACGTGCGAGGCCACATGCACGCAGGCGCGAACCCATGCGTGCGGGTGAGTTCACGACGGACCGGAGCCGGGGGAGCCAGGCCGCAGGAGCCAGATCGCTGCGGGCATGCCACGAGCGCACCGCGAGCGTGCCGAGCTTGGCCAGAACTGGAGAAGCCGGAGGCGTCGGGTGCATGCCTCGCCGGCACAGGGGCACCGGAGCGGCGAGCTCGGGGATGCCAGGGCTTTGTGCCGGGCTCGGAGGTGCTGAGCGTTCCGCCGCCGAGCCTGGAGACGTCGGGCGTGCCGCTGCCAGGCTCGGGGGCGCCGGGGGGACCGCGTCGCGCCAGTCGTGGAGCCCCGGGCAGTGCACGGCCGGAGCCGAAGCCGATCGGGCGTGCCGCGGGTGTGGAGCAGGCACGGACGTGGCTGGGGCTGCCGCGGGCCTGCCCAGCTGGGCTGGAGCCGAAGCTCGGGGGAGGCGGAGGCCTCTCACGGGCGAGCTGGGCGCCGGACGGAAGCCTACCGAGGTGGGCGAAGCCTGAGAAGAGCTGGGGCCTGGCCTTCGCGTCGGGGGCGAGGTCGGGCGGAGCTGGACAGGAGCCGGGTGTGCCGCAGGCAGAGGCGGAGCCGGCCGGTCATCTGGCACGGAGGCCAAGTGCCCCGGCACGGGCTGAGCCGGACCGGACGAGGGCCGTGCCGGGGAGGTCGGTGGCCACCAGACCGTGCCACGCCAGGCACGGGGGCCCTCGGACGGTGCAACGCAGGAGGGGAAGCGCGGAGGCGAGCTGCTGGCCGACCTTCGCGTCGCGGGCGGAGCCATGCGGGATGCTGCCCGGGAGCCGTCGGGCCGAGCCGGACCGGACGAGGGCCGCGCCGGGGAGGTCGGAGGCGCCGGTCACGCCGGGGCGTGCCGCGCCATGCTCGGGCGAGCCGGGGGAGGCGTCACCGGGCTCGGAGGCGCCGGCGGGAACCGTGCCGCGCCGACGAGGTCGGAGGCGCCGGTCGCGCCGGGGCGTGCTGCACCGTGCTCGGGCGAGCTGGGGGAGAAGTCGCCGGGCTCGGAGGTGCCGGCGGGAACCGTGCCGCGCCGGTCATGGCGGCTTCGGGCAGCACTCGGGCGGTGCAAGGCTTGCGCCCCCTTGCACGCGGACCAATGCGGTGATGAGCTGAAAGCGGGCTCGCGCCCCTCCTTGCATGCGGACTGAGGCGGTGACGAGCTGGAAGCGGGCTCACACCCCCTTGCACGCGGACCGAGGCGGGGAGAGTGCCTAGGACGTGCCTGCGGACGAGTGTTGAGGTTGAAGCTGGACCCTACGCGAGCGGAGGGCAACGCGCGGGAGCGGGGCGTGCGGGCGGATTCATGCCGAACTGGATCAGCGCGGGCCAAGGTGCCGAGGTGGACTGGACTGCCACTCAGCTGGACTTTGCGCATGGCCGAGGTGAGGCCGAGGTGAAGGCCGAGGCGGAAGAAGACATCGCCGAGGTGAAGCCGAGGTGAGGCCGTGGTGGAGAAGTACTTAGTCGAGGTGGGGCCAAGGTACTGAGGTTCCCTGACGAGGTGGGGGCCGAGCCGAGCTGGGCTCGACGGCCGAAGTGAGGCCGAGCACTGAGGTTCCCTGCCGAGGTGGGGCCGAGCCGAGCTGGACTCGACGGCCGAAGCGGAGAAGTACATGGCCGCGGCAGCCTCCAAGGAGGTCGCGTGTCAAGACCGAATGGATTTTGTACACTACCATAACAGATGCCCCCACTCCCTGAGTCCATAACATCTTCGTTTTGGATAAGGGAGTATTATAATCCATTCGGCTCTGCACCTTAGTGGGCCCGGTACCGACTACAAGAAGTTAGTCGCTAAATGAAACTGAACTGACCCGAGGTTGGCTATTAGCCTTTGAAGGCCTAGGTGAAGGCATCAAGTCTGGCTGCCCTTTTCACGAACAGGGAACGTCCTGCAACATAACTTAGAAGGTGTTGTTTTGAAACTTACTTGCCTGTAAGTGTTTTTGCCTTGAGTTAGGTGTATCATGACGGTGCCAGTACTTCTGTCCGACTCTTCTTTGACCAGGTAGAAGGTGGTACCACGGAGGTATAGATTGGTGGGGTGTATAACTTGGGTACCCACACATATGGCCGGGTACATGGTTCAGGTGACCGAGCTTAGAATATCTGTCAGAACCTTTGATGAAGATATTGAAGTCGCCAGAAGACAGGAGCCATCGCGGGTGAGGGAGCCCAGGGAGCTCGAGGGAGCAACGCTCGACCACGGGGGAGCCACCCTGGCGGAGGAACTCAAGGGAGAACACGCGGACTGAAGTCCGAGCCTTCACGCCGGAATCGGGTTCCAAGGCACCAAGGGATGTCATGGGGAACTGGGTTCCGCGCCACCTTCCAGACCGAAGTCTGGGATGTCGTGGGGGAACTGGGTTCCGGGCCTCCTTTGTCAGACTCGGGGTCGGACAGATGACTTCCTGTAATGATGAAGAGCAAAGTTGCACCAAAGATGAACTTTAATTTTTGAGGAGAGATTCTTACATCCTCCGTAAGGTGGCAAACCCACTCGCTTGGCGCGCTGGGAGGCGAGCCACGGATGGTCGGATCTTTAGAGCGACCCATGGATATCTCCGGACGAGATTCAAGTGGCAAATGCGGGGCTCAATGAAGAGCCTGGCTTCAGCTCGGCTGGATTAAGGGGCATGAATTCAGCTTAGCTTAATTTGAGCTCAATTCGGTTGAACCAAGGGGCGTGACTTCAGTTCGGCCGAGTTGAGGAGCTTGGCTTCACTTCATCTCAGCATCATTTGAGTTTAGCTTGGCTGAACTGAGGAGCTGAACTTCAGCTTTTAATTTCGCCGGACTTGGAGTCGAACGGATGAGTTTCTCTTTCTTGAGATGGTAGAGCCAATGGTTCACCACGCTAGGAGGCGAGCCATGGACGGTTGGTCCTCTAGAGCTTCCCATGGACATCTCCAAACTTTGAGCACAGCAAACGCCAAACTGTCAGTTTTCTCGATAGATGGCGGGACTTCTTGGAGTCTCCACGGACATCTCCGGACTTTACTTCGACCGAGTTGAGAGCTTGAGCTCGGCTTCATTTAGTTCAGCTCGGCTGAACTGAGGAGCTTGACTTCAGCTCTTTGCTTCGCTGGACTTGGAGTCGACAGGGGGGCTCCTGCATCGGTGAAGAGCAAAGTTGTACCAAAGAGGAACCTTGGTCACTGAGGAGGGACTCTTACCTCCTTCATGGGATAGTAGAGCTGCTAGTTCGCCATGCTAGGAGGCGAGTCATGGACGGTTGGAGCTCCAGAGCTTCCCATGGACATCTCCAAACTTTGAGCACAGCAAATGCTAGACTGTCAGTTTTCTCGGTAGATGGCAGGACTTCTTGGAGTCTCCGCGGACATCTCCGTACTATGAGTAAGGCAAGAGCTGAACTGAGAGTCATGCGGTAGATGTGGGGCTCAGTGGGGAGCTGCAACTCGGCTTTATTAAGTTCAGCTCGGCTGAACTGAGGAGCTTGACTTCAGCTCTTTGCTTCGCCGGACTTGGAGTCGACAGGGGGGCTCCTGCATCGGTGAAGAGCAAAGTTGCACCAAAGACGAACGTTGGTCACTGAGGAGGGACTCTTACCTCCTTCATGGGATAGTAGAGCTGCTAGTTCGCCATGCTAGGAGGCGAGTCATGGACGGTTGGAGCTCCAGAGCTTCCCATGGACATCTCCAAACTTTGAGCACAGCAAATGCCAGACTGTCAGTTTTCTCGGTAGATGGCAGGACTTCTTGGAGTCTCCGCGGACATCTCCGAACTGTGAGTAAGGCAAGAGTTGAACTGAGAGTCATGCGGTAGATGTGGGGCTCAGTGGGGAGCTGCAGCTCGGCTTTATTAAGTTCAGCTCGGCTGAACTGAGGAGCTTGACTTCAGCTCTTTGCTTCGCCGGACTTGGAGTCGACAGGGGGGCTCCTGCATCGGTGAAGAGCAAAGTTGCACCATAGAGGAACCTTGGTCACTGAGGAGGGACTCTTACCTCCTTCATGGGATAGTAGAGCTGCTAGTTCGCCATGCTAGGAGGTGAGTCATGGACGGTTGGAGCTCCAGAGCTCCCCATGGACATTTCCAAACTTTGAGCACAGCAAATGCCAGACTGTCAGTTTTCTCGATAGATGGCGGGACTTCTTGGAGTCTCCGCGGACATCTCCGGACTTTGAGTAAGGCAAGAGCTAAACTGAGAGTCATGCGGTAGATGTGGGGCTCAGCTCTTTGGTGCCGGGGTGTCCGATCTTTGGTGCCGGGGAGCGTGGGATCCGGGCTTTGATGCCGGAGAGCGTGGGATCCGGACTTTGATGCCGGAGAGCGTGGGATCCGGGCTTTGGTGCCGGAGAGCATGGGATCCGGGCTTTGGTGCCGAAGAGCGTGGGATCCGGGCTTTGATGCCGGAGAGCGTGGGATCCGGGCTTTTGATCAAGAATTCTTGCGCCAGGCTATGACCGGCTCGGGCGAGTCGTAGTGCTTGCCCTTGATAGTGGTACAGGAGCCCTTCCTGTAAAACTGTTGAACTCTGGTTATATGAATAAACAAAGACATATCTCTTCCTTGTGCAGGCTGGAATTAGGTTCGCCGACCGCCCTCTTGGGAGAGAGCGAGACTCCTTTGCACGTAAGAATACAACTCGGTTGCATGAGGGAGCAAGGCTCCGTTGGATGGGGGAAAGCTCCGTTGGATGGGAGCAAGTCCCGCTGCATGGGTATAAGTCCCGCTGCATGGGAGAAAAAGAGATTCCTATAGCACTGAAGGAATGAGACTCCCGTTGCTGCATGGGAGAGTTGGAACCCCGTCGTGAGGGAGGAAAGAGGCTTCCGCCACACGAGGGAGATGGCTCCATTGTACGGGAGGAAGCTCCGTTGCATGAAGGAGATGGAGCTTCGTTGCTCAGGAAAGATGAAATCCTGATGCGTGGGAGAAAATGAGACTCAAGTAACATGAGGGAGTAAGCCCCGTTGCATGGGAAAAATAACTCCGCCGCGTGGAAGGAGGAGGCCTCGCTGCATGGAGGGGGAAGAGACTCCTGCTGCGTGAGGGAGTAAGCTCCGTTGCACATTGTATGGGAGAGGAAGAAACTCCCGTTGCATGGGAGAATGAGGCTCTGTGAGAGAGGTCGTTGCATGGGAGCATGGAACCCCTTTGTATGGGAGCTTGAGGCTCCGTTGATGACGTCATAGGAGGTCTTCCTGCAGAACTAAAACATAGTTTCTTGTACTGCAAAGATAGCGGAGGGAGGAGTTACCTCAAGAAAAAATAAAACTCTTCCACATGGGAGGACAGACCTCCATTTGGGGGAAGAAGACTCCGTTGAACGGGAGAATAGATCTCCGTCGCATGGTGGAGGAGGATCGCTGCATGGGAGCACGGTACTCCACCACATGGAAGGAAGAAGCTTCCGTTACATGGAAGGAGAAAACCTTGTTGCATGGGAAGAAGCTTCCGTTGCATGGGAGAACGAGGCTCTGTGAGAGAGCTCGTTGCATGGGAGCATGGAACCCCTTCGTATGGGAGCTTGAGGCTCCGTTGATGACATCATAGGAGGTCTTCCTGCAGAACTAAAACATAGTTTCTTGTACTGCAAAGATAGCGGAAGGAGGAGTTACCTCAAGAAAGAATAGAACTCCTCCACATGGGAGGACAGACCTCCATTTGGGAGAAGAAGACTCCGTTGAATGGGAGAATAGATCTCCGTCGCATGGTGGAGGAGGATCGCTGCATAGGAGCACGGTACTCCACCACATGGAAGGAAGAAGCTTCAGTTACATGGGAGGAGAAAACCTTGTTGCATGGGAAGAAGCTTCCGTTGCATGGGAGAACGAGGCTCTGTGAGAGAGCTCGTTGCACGGGAGCATGGAACCCCTTCGTATGGGAGCTTGAGGCTCCGTTGATGACGTCATAGGAGGTCTTCCTCCATTTGGGGGAAGAAGACTTCGTTGAATGGGAGAATAGATCTCCGTCGCATGGTGGAGGAGGATCGCTGCATGGGAGCACGGTACTCCACCACATGGAAGGAAGAAGCTTTCGTTACATGGGAGGAGAAAACCTTGTTGCATGGGAAGAAGCTTCCGTTGCATGGGAGAACGAGGCTCTGTGAGAGAGCTCGTTGCGCGGGAGCATGGAACCCCTTCGTATGGGAGCTTGAGGCTCCGTTGATGACGTCATAGGAGGTCTTCCTCCATTTGGGGGAAGAAGACTCCGTTGAATGGGAGAATAGATCTCCGTCGCATGGTGGAGGAGGATTGCTGCATGGGAGCACGGTACTCCACCACATGGAAGGAAGAAGCTTCCGTTACATGGGAGGAGAAAACCTTGTTGCATGGGAAGAAGCTTCCGTTGCATGAGAGAACGAGGCTCTGTGAGAGAGCTCGTTGCATGGGAGCATGGAACCCCTTCGTATGGGAGCTTGAGGCTCCGTTGATGACGTCATAGGAGGTCTTCCTCCATTTGGGGGAAGAAAACTCCGTTGAACGGGAGAATAGATCTCCGTCGCATGGTGGAAGAGGATCGCTGCATGGGAGCACGGTACTCCACCACATGGAAGGAAGAAGCTTCCGTTACACAGGAGGAGAAAACCTTGTTGCATGGGAAGAAGCTTTCGTTGCATGGGAGAATGAGGCTCTGTGAGAGAGCTCGTTGCACGGGAGCATGGTACTCCACCGCATGGAAGGAAGGAGCTTCCGTTGCATGGAGGGGGAAGAGGCTCCTGCTGCACGAGGAAGAGAGCTCCGTTGCATGGGAGCAAACTCCGTCGAGTGGAAGGAGAAGGCCTTGTTGCATGGAGGAGGAAGAGGCTCCTGCGGCGCGAGGGAGAGAGCTCCGTTGCATGGGAGCAAACTCCGTCGAGTGGAAGGAGAAGGCCTCGTTGCATGGAGGAGGAAGAGGCACCCGCTGCGCGAGGGAGAGAGCTCCGTTGCATGGAGAAGGCCTCGTTGCATGGAGGAGGAAGAGGCTCCTGCTGCGCGAGGGAGAGAGCTCCGTTGCATGGGAGCAAACTCCGTCGAGTGGAAGGAGAAGGCCTCGTTGCATGGAGGAGGATGAGGCTCCTGCTGCACGAGGGAGAGAGCTCCGTTGCATGGGAGCAAACTCCGTCGAGTGGAAGGAGAAGGCCTCGTTGCATGGAGGAGGAAGAGGCTCCTGCTGCGCGAGGGAGAGAGCTCCGTTGCATGGGAGCAAACTCCGTTGAGTGGAAGGAGAAGGCCTCGTTGCATGGAGGAGGAAGAGGCTCCTGCTGCGCGAGGGAGAGAGCTCCGTTGCATGGGAGCAAACTCCGTCGCATGGAAGGAGGAGGCCTCGCTGCATGGAGGAGGAAGAGGCTCCCGCTGCGTGAGGGAGAGAGCTCCGTTGCATGGGAGCAAACTCCGTCGAGTGGAAGGAGGAGGCCTCGCTGCATGGAGGAGGAAGAGGCTCCTGCTGCGCGAGGGAGAGAGCTCCGTTGCATGGGAGCAAACTCCGTCGAGTGGAAGGAGAAGGCCTCGTTGCATGGAGGAGGAAGAGGCTCCTACTGCGCGAGGGAGAGAGCTCCGTTGCATGGGAGCAAACTCCATCGAGTGGAAGGAGAAGGCCTCGTTTCATGGAGGAGGATGAGGCTCCTGCTGCGCGAGGGAGAGAGCTCCGTTGCATGGGAGCAAACTCCATCGAGTGGAAGGAGAAGGCCTCGTTGCATGGAGGAGGAAGAGGCTCCCGCTGCGCGAGGGAGAGAGCTCCGTTGCATGGGAGCAAACTTCGTCGAGTGGAAGGAGAAGGCCTCGTTGCATGGAGGAGGAAGAGGCTCCTGCTGCGCGAGGGAGAGAGCTCCGTTGCATGGGAGCAAACTCCGTCGCATGGAAGGAGGAGGCCTCGCTGCATGGAAGAGGAAGAGGCTCCCGCTGCATGAGGGAGAAAGCTCCGTTGCATGGGAGCAAACTCTGTTGCATGGATTTCTTTCTCCTTCATGACGGCCAGACCCTCTCTTCTTTTTCCCTTCTTCTCTTCTCTCCTTTTTTTTTTTTTTTTTGGTGGGGCTCCTGGATGGTGGTACCGCCGGGAGGTGGCTCCATCCTTGGCTTGAAGCCAGGTGCCCCGTCAAGGGTGGCGATGCACCCTCACAGCTCAAGATTTTTTGGTCGAGACCGCTCCTTGGAGCCTCGAGAGAGAGGGAGAAATTCTTGTGCCCCCATCCCCGTGCCCCCGGTCTGCCCTCCAGGGACTAAGGACAAAGGTGGAAACCATCATCCCACCTTATTGGGGAGCATGGATCTGCCCCCCTACCTGGTGCGCCAATCTGTTGCCGCCTAGATCGCCGTGGCCGGTAGCTCTTGTGTGGCCTAGGTGCGTGGGCTCCGTGCCAGCGTCACCGGGCTCGTTGGTCGGAGACGATCAAGGGGAACATAGTCGTAGTTGGGATGAAAGGGGCTTGGTACTGTCGTGGCCCTCCTGTGGGCCTCTTCGGTGAGGAGTAATCTTCCTCCTTATTGTCCCTCCGTCGGGCGATACCTGCAAAACAGGGGAGACCTGCGCCGGGGATTCCGGCAAAGGCACTCCGACGATCAAGTCAGCGGGACGATCGAAGGAAATAAGGGACCTCTAAGACAGAGAGCTTGGGGGGACTCTTTGCTACCAGAGGGTGATGGATCATGCCAGAATGAAGAGAGTGTGTTATCTCCTCTTACTTACCTCCTCCCGCTGCTCTCATATAGACGAGCGGCTCTTGGTGTTCAGAGGGGCACGTTCTTCTTGGTATAGGCCTGTGAAGCCTCTGCAGGCCTGGGAGGCTTAGGTAGGCTGGTCAGCTTCCCCTTTCTTGATGGTTCAGGAGGTTGGTGGAGGAGCACAGCGCCTCGGATGTGGTGCTATTCACTAGTTAGTGCAAACGGTAGCTTAGGGAACTTAAATGCGTACCTTTCTTTGCAGGCGGCGTGTCAGGCGGCGCGTCCAGGACCCACGTGGAGGGGGATCCATGGAAAGAGCGCCGGGCCCATGCGGATGGGCCCCTCGGGAAACGCGCTGGGCCCACGTGAGGCCGAACTGCGTGGTGCTCCCAGTGACCGAGCTGGGTTGTGACGCCAAAGTGCCAGGCTAGCCGGGACGCCGCTTCAAGTTGCCATGCGGGCACATGGATCGAGAGAAGGCCTGCAGGGGCCTTCATGCATGTTGATTGAGGCGACGTGCGAGGCCACATGCACGCAGGCGCGAACCCATGCGTGCGGGTGAGTTCACGACGGACCGGAGCCGGGGGAGCCAGGCCGCAGGAGCCAGATCGCTGCGGGCATGCCACGAGCGCACCGCGAGCGTGCCGAGCTTGGCCAGAACTGGAGAAGCCGGAGGCGTCGGGTGCATGCCTCGCCGGCACAGGGGCACCGGAGCGGCGAGCTCGGGGATGCCAGGGCTTTGTGCCGGGCTCGGAGGTGCTGAGCGTTCCGCCGCCGAGCCTGGAGACGTCGGGCGTGCCGCTGCCAGGCTCGGGGGCGCCGGGGGGACCGCGTCGCGCCAGTCGTGGAGCCCCGGGCAGTGCACGGCCGGAGCCGAAGCCGATCGGGCGTGCCGCGGGTGTGGAGCAGGCACGGACGTGGCTGGGGCTGCCGCGGGCCTGCCCAGCTAGGCTGGAGCCGGAGCTGGGGGGAGGCGGAGGCCTCTCACGGGCGAGCTGGGCGCCGGACGGAAGCCTGCCGAGGTGGGCGAAGCCGGAGAAGAGCTGGGGCCTGGCCTTCGCGCCGGGGGCGAGGTCGGGCGGAGCTGGACAGGAGCCGGGCATGCCGCAGGCGGAGGCGGAGCCGGCCGGTCATCTGGCACGGAGGCCATGTGCCCCGGCACGGGCCGGCCGGACCGGACGAGGGCCGCGCCGGGGAGGTCGGTGGCCGCCGGACTGTGCCACGCCAGGCACGGGGGCCCTCGGACGGTGCAACGCAGGAGGGGAAGCGCGGAGGCGAGCTGCTGGCCGACCTTCGCGTCGCGGGCGGAACCATGCGGGATGCTGCCCGGAAGCCGTCGGGCCGAGCCGGACCGGACGAGGGCCGCGCCGGGGAGGTCGGAGGCGCCGGTCACGCCGAGGCATGCCGCGCCGTGCTCGGGCGAGCCGGGGGAGGCGTCACCGGGCTCGGAGGCACCGGTGGGAACCGTGCCACGCCGACGAGGTCGGAGGCGCCGGTCACGCCGGGGCGTGCCGCGCCGTGCTCGGGCGAGCTGGGGGAGAAGTCGCCGGGCTCGGAGGCGCCGGCGGGAACCGTGCCGAGCCGGTCACGGTGGCTTCGGGCAGCACTCGGGCGGTGCAAGGCTTGCGCCCCCCTTGCACGCGGACCGATGCGGTGATGAGCTGAAAGCAGGCTCGCGCCCCTCCTTGCACGCCGACCGAGGCGGTGACGAGCTGGAAGTGGGCTCGCGCCCCTCCTTGCATGCGGACCGAGGAAGTGACGAGCTGGAAGCGGGCTCGCGCCCCCTTGCACGCGAACCGAGGCGGGGAGAGTGCCTGGGATGTGCCTGCGGGCGAGTGTTGAGGTTGAAGCTGGACCCTACGCGAGCGGAGGGCAACGTGCGGGAGCGGGGCGTGCGGGCGGATTCATGCCGAACTGGATCAGCGCGGGCCAAGGTGCCGAGGTGGACTGGACTGCCACTCAGCTGGACTTCGTGCATGGCCGAGGTGAGGCCGAGGTGAAGGCCGAGGCGGAAGAAAACGTCGCCGAGGTGAAGCCGAGGTGAGGCCATGGTGGAGAAGTACTTAGCCGAGGTGGGGCCAAGGTACTGAGGCTCCCTGACAAGGTGGGGGCCGAGCCGAGCTGGGCTCGACGGCCGAAGTGAGGCCGAGCACTGAGGTTCTCTACCGAGGTGGGGCCGAGCCGAGCTGGACTCGACGGTCGAAGCGGAGAAGTACGTGGCCGCGGCAGCCTCCAAGGAGGTCGCGTGTCAGGACCGAATGGATTTTGTACACTACCGTAACATTTAGTATTATGATATAATTGTAATTGTATTGATAATGATTAATTAAATAAAAAAGTATATATTATAAATAAATGTAATGATATTATAATTGTAATATAATTATTCTAATTATTAAGATTTTAATATTTAGTATTATGATATAATTGTAATTATATTAATAATGATTAATTAAATAAAAAAGTATATATTATAAATTAATGTATTGATATTATATTTATAATATCATTATTCTAATTATTAAGATTTTAATATTTTGTATTATGATTTAACTGTAATTGTATTGATAATGGTTAATTAAATAAAAAAATTATATATTATAAATAAATGTATTGATATTATATTTGTAATATTATTATTTTAATTAGTAAGATTTTAATATTTAGTATTATGATATAATTGTAATTGTATTGATAATGGTTAATTAAATAAAAAAAGTATATATTATAAATAAATGTATTAATATTATATTTGTAATATCATTATTTTAATTATTAAACTTTTAATATTTAGTATTATGATATAATTCTAATTATATATCTTGTAAATAATTATGTAGTTAAATAATTATTTAGTAATACTTAATTATGAATGAAGTTAGAAGTTTACATATCTGTAAATTTTTTATTATTATATAAATATGCAGAATGAATTTTTATAGCATACATTATGAATTTTTAGGTTAAGCATTTGATTTTCTATATATTTTTTTATAAAATTTGCATTTCATTGAACCGTAGACCCGTCAATTGCTTGATATGCATATTCTGTTGTATCCGTACATTTTTTTATACTTGTACGGATCTGAGAATTATGCATGTTGATCAATTGATCATCCAATTTGGACAGTTTTGGAATTGCAAATAATTTTACAGGTCAATTTATAGTAATCAAACGGTGTGAAATAAAGGCCGATCATAAGTATCGATGCTACTTTCATGTATGGAAAGAATAAGAAGAAATTGTTGATTGCAACTGCTATTGATGGAAATAATCAAATCTTTCCACTTGCATTTGGTATTGTCGATGAAGAGTCAGCGGACACTTGAGGTTGGTTCTTAGCTTGTATTAAAAATTTTGTTACAACACGTCAGGAAATTTGTCTAATTTATGATCGACATGCTGTTATACTTGCTGTAGTATAGAATGAGTATCTGGGTTGGTAGCCACCGCATGCTTATCATGTATATTGCCTGCGTCACGTGGCAAGTAACTTCAATTCAAGATTCCATGATCCCAAACTAAGAGATGTGGTGAAAAGAGCTGGAATGCAAACGCAGCCTAGAAAATTCCAGAAATACATGAGAAATATTGAGAAATTTAACCCAGAAGCTGTTCAGTGGTTGAATGAAATTCCTTTAGCAAAATGGACACGTTCACATGATGACGGACGACGGTATGGGATGATGACAACTAATATATCTGAGTGTTTCAATGGAGTTCTGAAAAATGCTCGATTTCTTTCCATAACAGTGTTGGTACAGTTGACTTTCTTTTGGCTTGTGTCATATTTTGAAGGCCGACGTGTCCAAGCAACAGAGGCAATGGACAGAAATGAAAGGTTTACTCCTTTTGTTACGGGACATGTCATCTCCAACCAAGCCAAAGCGACATCGCATACCATTTCACGATTTGATAGAACAACTGGCTTGTTCCAAGTCCAAACTCCTAGACGTGGACCGAACATGAACAGGGATGATAATACACAGGTACTTACGATCTTTATGTATCATTGAAAATATGTTATTACATTGTGTATATGCTGAATTATGATTTTTGATGCTGTAGGTTGTTCATCTTTCCCAGCAGACATGTACATGTCAGAAATGGCAATGTTTTCATTTACCTTGTTCTCACGTCATGGCTGCTTGTGCACATGTTGCCATTGATTTTAAAATATACATTGATCGGTACTATACATTACATGATTATCATCAAACTTATATGCCACAATTTCAACCAATTCCTCATGAAGAATATTGGCCCCAGCAAAATGAACACAGTATCATTATACCTAATGTAAATAGGCTGCGACAGAAAGGTAGGCCACGATCCACGAGGATCAGAAATGATATGGATATAAGAGAAGCCGGCAACAAACGCAAGTGTACAATCTATAAAGAAGAAGGGCATTATAGGCGGTCATGTCCAAGGCTTCTACAAGCAGATTAGTTAAATTATATCAGTCATATTTTACAGATGTTTTAATATATGGATTATAATGTATTAGGCTAATCTTGTCATTGCTTTATATTTTATTTGATGGATTGTAATATATGGATATGTTTTATTGTCTGATGTTTATAGCTTGTATATGGATTGATGTCCTTACTATACATTAAATGGGCTTTGTGATTGATTTTCTTTGAGTTATCACAATTATGGATCCTGGTCCTTCTGATAGTAGTGTACTACATGGTCAGCCTTCACATAGATCATCTTTGGTCTGGGAGGGACAGGATGTTGTTTTGCACTGTCGACGTCGAGAGATGGTTATGCGCAGATCGATACCGCTCGATCGTCGTATTTTGCCATTGCTGATGCAGTCTGGATTCTATGGTCTAGCACGTGTTGGATTTATTAGATTGGACTGGCATTTGATCACTGCTCTCGTCGAGCGGTGGCGTCCAGAGATGCATACTTTTCATTTTTCCCATGGAGAGGCCACCATCACCTTACAGGATATTGCTGTTCAGTTAGGTTTGCCAGTAGATGGTCTACCAGTGACAGGTAGTACACGGGTAGACTAGAGGCAGCTTTGTCTTGAGTTATTAGGGGTCATCCCACCGGATGATAGATTGCATGGATCACGACTGAGCTTGGTCTGGCTTACCGAGCACTTCCAGGATTTAGCATTCGATGCGGACGAGGCAGCCATTCAGTGCTATGCTCGAGCATATATTTTACAGTTGATGGGTGGGTGCCTTTTTATGGATAAATCTAGAAACAACATGCATCTATTATTTCTACTTTTATTAGCGGATTTCGAGACGGCCGAACAGTATAGTTGAGGTAGCGCTGGACTCGCTTGGTTGTATAAAGAGATGTGCAGGACGAGCCACAGAGATGTTACTGATATTGCTGGTCCGCTGTTGCTACTACAGCTGTGGGCATGGGATAGAGTTCCGATTCTTGCACCCCACAGATTACTTCGACAGGCTCCAGATCCGATGATCGATTTTGATGATGATGGAGCCGGTTTACCACAGGGACCATTAGGGATGAGGTAAGTTTAGAATTTACATAATATTTTTATACCATGTATGATATATACTATTTTATTTAATTAATTTAATTAATTTATTTTGTAGATGGATAGATCTTTTTTCTGTCACACATGTACCTATGCATGTGGTCTCTTCGTATCGTTATTTACTTGATCGACTGCGACCCGACGAGGTAATGAATATTGAATTTTTGGTAATGATTGACTTGTTTTATTTGTTCTTGTTTAATGAATTATGCTTTAAATTATTTATAAACAAGTCATATGGCAGCCATATACTGTCGCTATGATTACACAGTTACCAGACTACTGTCTACAGGGTCAGGAGATCTGGTATAGTAGAGTGCCACTAGTATGTTTTTATATAGTAGAGTGATATTTATCCAATAGAGTGATGCGCCAGTTCGGGATGCGACAGGTCGTGCCAGATTAGTTCGATACGTTGTCTGCACTACATCGTATTGATATGAGAGGACGATCTGATCAGGATTGGTCCACCATTCATCGGGATTATATACAGTTATGGATGAGTCGTCATGACTATATTATACATGGTGATCCATTCGATGGTACCATGGATTATCACGATCCTTATATGCAGTGGTATCGTAGGATCACTCGTCGATTCATCAGTCGCAATGGTGCAGTATATGATTACATGGTAAGTAATTTAAATTTTATTATTTAAATTATAATATGCGTTTAAATTTTGTCAAACTAATTATTTTTTTTATTTACAGGGTAGTAGTTTTGCGACGATACTTGAGCGTGCGACGACCTCCCCGGAGATACAGGATATATGTCATTCTGCCCTCCATACTCTTGGCGAGCATGCATGGATTCCACTACGTGAGTTTTATCAGGAGGGAGACAGGGAGGACGAGACTCCTTCACCTTATTATCCATATGCATATTCATCCGGAGCACCTCCGCCAGCTCATCATAGATGAGGTACGAGACGAGATAGCATTGTTCCACATCCGATGCACGAGTTCACATCTACTAATGATGTGGCAACACATTTTGATTATACTACTGCACCGGATTTCATGGGCTGGCAGCATGATTATTCCGGACATGGAGCATCGTCGTCACATCATGTATTCGCACAGCAGGCATCACATGATGTAGAGCATGCTGCATATCAGGCATCACACGATATAGAGCATGAGATAGAGTAGCATCAGCCACCTCTGATCCGTCGTCGTATACAGCCTGCACGCATTAGGAGACGGCCACCATGTGGGACCGAATAGTCATTTATTTTAGAATTTATTGTAATTCATGTTTTCTTGTTAATTTTAAAAAATTGTGTTTTTAATATATGTGTTTATTTATATGTGTTGTGGTCCAAAATATATAAGAATTATTTATATAAGTGTTTATTTATATATGTGTTTATATGTGTTCTAGCCTAAAATAGACAAGAATCATTTATTTGCTTAACTAAATTTAAAAAATATAAATTATAAAATTCAAATTATGAAAATAATAAAAGTTTTATTTTCCGTCAATTCTGTCATCTATTCGATTCTCAGTCCTGTCATCGTTTCGGTCGCCAGTCCGATTACCAGGATCGATCATCGATTTACTTACTGGTCTTGCTACTGATTCGATCATCCGTCCACCTACTGATCCAATCATCGGTCCACATATCGGTCTTAAAATGATAAGAATCATTTATTTGCTCAAGTAAATTAAAAAATATATAAAATATAAAATTAAATTTATGAAAATAATAAATTATTTTAGGATTTATTAAAATTCATGATTTCTCGTTAATTTTTAAATTTTTTTATTAAATTTTAATTAAAAGAATATGATTTGGTGAAATCGTAAATACAATCGACGATTTATCATTATTTTATTTTATAAAAAATATAAAATTTTTAACAATTTTTTAATAAATTTTATTTTTTTAATTTTTAATGTAATTTGGTAAATAATGTATTTAAAATATTTTAATTTAATATATTAATTATTTAATAATAATAATAATAATTTTTTTTCCTTTTTCAGTAAAATCGTGGAAGGATCCGACCCTCGGTCACCGTCCCGATTGCCAGTCCGACTAATCATCGGTTCACCTACCGATCCTGCTACCAGTCTGACCATCGATCTACCTATCGGTCAGACCATCAATCCATGTATCGGTCCTATAATTTTTTTATTAATTTTTTTATTTTTTATAAAATTTTGATACATTCATGTATTATACAGTTATTCACGGGTTAATTTTTTTCAAGTTTTTTTTAAAAATTTTTATTTTAATAAAAAAAACTTTAATATAATAAATCAATATTTTAAAATTAAAATTATCTTCCCTTTCTATTATTTTTTTAAGGCGATTTATCAAGAATTCATCTTTTCGACAGACGAATTTGTCCACGTCATCCGCCCCACCTAGTTCGATAAATAAATTTTGCATCACCTATTTTCGTAATTTTTTTTAAAAAAACATTATTTTAAAAAATTACTCAGAAATCTGTTATGGTACTATCTATATTAATATTATTTATTAAAAAAATTTTTATATAGAATATAAATTTTAAGATTACGATATCATTGGTGGTGCCATAAAAAAAAGAAATATATATATATATATAATTGATAAAGTATATAAAATTTTATTATAAGAAAAATTATAAAAATGATCTTACATTTATAAAAAAATTAACAAGAAATTTTTAAAAAAAATTCTTATAAGCTCTCACATCTTAAAAAAATATTTTAAACCCTACAAGCTTTTTCTATCACTGCCATGTCTTCTAAAAGTCCTTTACATTCTCACACTAGTTTGTGGCTCTTTATCTCTTTTTTATAACTTCTGTATCAAAGAGCACTTTGACAGGAGTTCAAGGCTTTAAACTATGTTGGAAAAGGACTTCAATTCCTTGTCCAACTCTTGTTTGATCCATAAAAGATCTTTGACCATCGGATTATCATTAAACGTGCGAAATCAATCTCAGACAACAACTCAATAAGAGTCGGCATTGTTCTAACATCATCGGATTTTGCCTGGAAATGTGGAGGGGGGCATCCGAACATGTAAATCGTATGAGAAACATCCAAGAAATATTATGGACCATGAGAAATACGATCCATAAATCGCCCGAACCACATGGTGCATGAACCGTGCATATGCACCGTGCTACGAGCCAGGCCGTGTGCGCATGTTGGGCCACGTGCCTAGCTAGGCCACACTCAATGCAGGCCACGTGCACTAGGTTGGGCCCCTTTCACGCTCCGGACTGGTTTTTTTTATTTTGGATCTTACTCCAAGCTTCTTCCTGGTCAATTTGAGGGGCTCTTTTCTCAATAATCTATATCTCAACTAGACATTCGGCTTTTATCTAATTTTGAGAGTTTGTAACTGCTATCTCCATGCCTAGGACAAATACTTACTGTTCATGGAAAGGCAAACATAAAAGTCAAGTCAAATAGCTCGATCCCATCTTTATCGTGTGTTGTTCACCTTAACCTGAGACATGTTCGAGAAAGCTTCCTACAGTAATAAAACTTCATCGTGCGATGTCATATGTCATCCTTTCAAGTCTCTCATCTCATACCTAATCCACATATTTCCGAAGCTCCATCTTGTATTGGGCTTCTATTTACATCAGGGACTCTATCTCATACTGGCTCCCTATCAAGAGGTAGTATCTTCTATACTTTTTTTCTATAAAACAATCATACTATTATGAATAACTTTCGGGATTCCATCATCGACTCTCTACATATAACTATTTGAATCCATTTTACTCAGTGATATTAGATCTTACTGAAACTAGATATGTATCAGATCTTGTCCAATTTACTTGATATTCCATCATGAAGCTTTAAGCTGACTATCCCTTCATCTTTTATTGTACAGCTCGATCTGTTTGGTAAGTTAATAGTATCCTCTCTACTTTCTAGAGAGTCGAATATCTCCTCTATGCAATATAATGATAGAGACATGCAGAATCTAAATTCATTATTGAAAAGAAGGAGATATCTCGTCAGAGCGCTCACCATATCCATCATTGTCACTACCATCGATCACTACCATAGTACTACTCATCTGATTCTTGAACTTTGAGCAATCTCTAATATAATATCCTAACTTATTACATTGATAGTACTTGATTTTACTAATATCCTTCGACTTGGATCTGGGTCGCCTATCATGCGATCATTTGTCACTCTATCCTCTACCGCCAATTCCTCTAGAGACCACTAGTGCTGAGTTCCCATCTGAACTCAAAGCTTAATTCTCTCGCCTGAGAATCTCATTATGAAGAAGTGCTGAAGGGACCTCCTCCATCTTGATGGTGCTCTTTCTCAGTAGAAGAGTAGTCACCAAAGACTTGAAGGAGTATGGAAATAATAATAGCAAGACCAACATTTTAGTCTTCTCTTCAACTTTCTCACCTATATTGAGAAGATAGATGAGGATCTTTTGAAAATTGCTCAAATATTCCTCTATGCTATATCCTTCGTTCATCTATAGTTGATAGAACTGCTTCCGAAAAAAGAGTATTTTGATGAAGAACTTTGCCGTGTATAATTTCTCAAGTTTCGCCCATATCTCTATCAAAAAAGTTTTACTTAGTATATCAATCATCATGTCATCCATTAGGTACAAGTGGACCATGTCACTACTTGCATCTAAAACTACTTCTAACTTTTCTCCTCCATGATAGCTAGCTTTTTCTCGCATATGAGAGTGTCGATCAATCCTTACTAGATAAGCATGTTTTTTATTCTTGCCTGCTAGAAGGATAAATTGCTCTTCCCATCAAACCAGTTGATTTCAACTTTGATTACGCTTGCCTTCTCCATCTTCTTTAATCTCGATCAACATAAATAATCTAGGACTCTAATATCAATTTTTTAGTACCACATGCACTGTACCACTTATTGGAGAATCATTTGTATAAAATGTGAATCCTTATGTCCAAGATCATGATATCATTTTTGATGCTGCAAGAGAAGGATAAAGAGAAAATAAAATAAAAAATATAATTAATAGAATATGCAAGGTTTCACTATGAGAAAAGATTACGAATGAAATCTTACACTCTCACTCTATAAAAAAAACTTAGCAAGAAATTCCAAAAATCCCTCTCATAGGCTCTCATATCTCAAGAAGACCATCTAATTCCTACAAGCTTTTTTGTTGCTACCATATATTCTAGAAATCCTTTGAATCCTCGCATCACTTTTTCTCTTTGTTCTTCTTTTATAGCCTCTCTGTTGAAAAGTGCTTCAACATGAATTCAAGACTTTAAATTGCATCGAAAAAGAATTCTAAATTCTGGTCCAACTTTTATTTGATCCATATAAGATCTCTAACCACTCAATCGTCATTGAACGCACGAAATCAATTTCAATTAGCACCCAATTAGAGTTGGCGTCACTCCATTGCCATAGAATCTCGCTTGAAAATGTGGAGGCTATTTGATCATGCAAATCATATCAAAAAAAAATACATGGAAAATACTTGGAGATCATGAACTGTCACGTCCCGAATCCAGTACTGGAATCGGCAACGTGACCGGCCGCATAACCCTAGGTATCACCCTAGAAATCATGCCATAGTTATCCTTCAATTCAATATCAAAGCAATGGTAAAGAACAAATTTCACTCATTATTTCTAAAATTTTCTATCAAGATTAATAGGTAGATAAAATTCTACTGAAATTTAAGACAACTCATAAACTAAGGGATTAATACCTAAATCCTAGTTCCTCACTGATTGGCTCCAAAGCCCGATTTATCTTCCGGATCTATAACAAAAATATAGAAAAATAGGGGGTGAGCTATACAGGCTTAGTAAGTTATCATCACCTCCTGATATGGTAAGATCGCTGACGTAGAGTCCCTGTCAGGTCCAGCCGGATGCCATATTGGCAGAAGTTGCCACATCAGACCCTTTGTTTAAACTCCTTCACCGGGCAGCTCCCTCGAGGTTGAGTCTGCCTCGGTCGAAGTCGAGCTCCTGCTCTCTTCGAACTACTTTGCCAGGTGGCTCCCTAGAGGTCAAACCTACCTCGGCTAAAGTCGAGCTCCTGCTCTCTTTGAGCTCCTTCACTGGGTGGCTCCCTCGAGGTCCTGCTTTCTCGGTCAAAGTCAAGCTCCTGCTCTCTTCGAGCTCCTTCACCGGGTGGCTCCCTCGAGGTCGAGCCCATCTCGGCCGAAGTCGAGCTCCTGCTCCCTTCGAGCTCCTTCACCGGGCAGCTCCCTCGAGATCGAGCCCATCTCGGTCAAAGTCGAGCTCCCGCTCTCTTCAAGCTCCTTTGCCGGGTGGCTCCACCACCTTCAGTGGCTGATCTGTCAGGACCGCAATGGGATGTACTTGGAAATAAGGCTTGAGATGCTGAGCGGACACGATTAGTTCAAAAATCAGTTTCTCAGACCAGGAATACCTGAGCTCTGCATCACGGAGGAGTTTGCTTGTGTAATACACCGACCTTTGCACTTCCTTGTCGTCGGTCCGAACCAGGACCGAACTGACGGCCTCCGGGGTGACCGCCAGGTACAGGAGGAGCTCCTCTCCTTCCTCTGGCCTGGAAAGCAGTGGCGGGGATGCCAATGCTTTCTTTAGCTCCTCAAAAGCCTCCTAGCATTCCTCCGTCCAGGCGTAGTCGTTCATCTTGCTCAGCACCTTGAAGAAGGGCAGGCAGCGATCAGCAGACCTTGAGATAAATCGACCCAGAGCGGCTATCCGGCCAGTGAGTCACTGCACTTGCTTCTTGGAGGTGGGCAGCTCCATGTCCAGGATCGCCTAGACCTTCTTTGGGTTGGCCTCTACCCCTCTCTGGGTACCATGAACCTCAGGAACTTCCCTGCGGACATGTCGAATGCGCACTTCGCCGGGTTCAACTTCATCTGGTGAAGCCGTAGGTTATCGAAGGTTTCCGCCAGGTCGTCGATGTGGTCCGAAGTGGGCTTGCTTATCACCAGTATGTCGTCCATGTACACCTGCATGTTGCGGCCAATCTGGTCTTTGAAGACCTTGTTGACCAGCCGTTGGTACGTGGCCCCGTCGTTCTTGAGGCTGAATGGTATCATCTTATAACAGTAGGTTCCGTGGTCGATGACGAAAGCAGTGTGCTCCTCGTCTTCTGGGTGCATTCGGATCTGGTTGTACCCGGAGAAGGCATCCATGAAAGAGAGGAGGCGATGCCCTGAAATAGTATCCACGAGCTGGTCGATCTTTGAAAGAGGGAAACTATCCTTTGGGCAAGCTCGGTTGAGGTCGGTGTAGTCTACGCAGATCCTCCACTTACCATTGCTCTTCTTCACCATGACCACGTTCGCCAGCCAACTGGGATACTGTACCTCCCGTACAAAGCTAGCGATGAGGAGCTTCTCTACTTCTTCATTGATGGCCTTCTGCCTCTCCACAGCAAAACTCCTCTTCTTCTGGCAGACAGGGCGGCACCTTGGATCAATGTTCAACCAGTGGGTGATGACTTCCGAGGGGATACCTGGCATGTCAGCAGTGGACCAGGCGAACACATCAGCGTTCACCCGGAGGAAGTCTAGCAAACGAGCCCGCTCTTCTTCCGGGAGCTAGGCTCCTATCTGCACTGTCTTCTGAGGATCCGAGCTGAGGGGGTACGTCAGCAAGCACTCCATGGGCCCTCCCCTGGGATCTTGCTCTCTTAGGTCGAGGTCGTCGACATCGGAGCCGAGCTCAGCACTCCGGGCCCCCGGGACCGTCTGCAGACAATGCTGGACGGGCTGGGCCGTCCCTCTCATTACTCCCGTCCCAAAGGCGATAGGGAACTACACCAGCAACCTCTTAGTGGAAATGACAGCATCCAGCTGGTTGAGCCCTGGACGGCCGAGGATGGCATTATAAGGTGATGGGAGCTTGATGACGGTAAACGTCATCATGACCGTACTCTACCAAGGTGGGGATCCAGCAGTGATAGGGAGAGTGATCTCTCCCTCGACCCCCACCGAATCTCCGGTGAAGCCTACGAGAGAGGTGTGCACCGGCTTTAATTGATCATGAGACAAATTCATTCGGGAGAAAGCATCGTAAAAAAGCACGTCAGTAGAGCTCCCACTATTCACCATAATGCGATGTACATGATGCTTTGCGATGGTCATCTCGACCACCACTGCATCATTGTTTACATTTTCATTTTTATTTCCCTTTTCAGAGGGGAGTACACTTTCCAAGTCTCCTGCCTCCGGACTCTCTTCGTCGCACGCCCTATCCTCCAAGAGATCATGCCCACCGGCTTCTCCGTTGGACGGTTGTCGATTGCAGGGACAGGGGGAAGGGCTGCGAGCGACTGACCCTCCACCTGGGCTTCGTTCCTCATGAACTTCCTGAGGTAGCCCATCTTGATCAGCTCCTCAATCTCCCGTTTCAAATCACCGCACTCCTCCGTGTAGTGGCCGTGCTCGCGATGAAATTGACAATATTTTGTCTTGTCACGGATGTTCCTTGGGTTCTGAGGAGGAGGTCGACGGAGGTAGTACTCACCCTCAATCTCCATAAGGATCTTCATTCTGGGAGCGAGGAGAGGGGTAAACGTTCTCTCCAGGCCAGCACCGTTCTTCGACTTCGGGCCTGGACAAAAATTTGTAGGTGGTCCAGGCCTCCGGGTCCCGGAGACATCCCTTGGGGCAGGCTTCTTTGAAGGCTTCCCGTCCAGCTCTCGCCTGGTGTGATCGGCCTCCTCCGCTTGAATGTACTTGTGGACACGAAGGAGGAGCTCAGAGTACGTCTGGGGGGCTTCTTGTCCAGGGAATACGTCAGACGGGAAGTCTTGAGCCCGCGCTTCAACGCCAGCATGGCAACGGGCTCGTCCAGACTATAGATTTCCAGGGCGGCGATCTTGAAGCGGGTGATGTAGTCCCGCAGCAGCTCTTGGTCCTGCTAGCGGATAGAGAAGAGGCTATCCACTTCTCTTGGCACCTTTCGGTAAGCATCGAAGTGCGCCACAAACTTTCCTTCCAGCTGGTGGAAGGAGCTGATAGATTTAGGCTCAAGGCAGGTGAACCAAACTCGAGCAACCTTCCAGAGAGTGGCTGGGAAGGCAATGCATAGAAGGGTGTCCGTTGCCTCCTGGACCCTCATGAGAGCCTTATAGCTCTCTAGGTGGTCTAAGGGATCGGTGGTCCCATCGTAGGGATCTACCTGAGGCATACAGAACCGATTCGGGATCGGTTCATCTTGGATTTCTCGGGAGAAGGGTGGCTGGGCATTGTAGTCTGTTGGATCGGTGGGGGAGCTCTGCATGTCGGCAAAGCGATGGGAGAACTCCGCCAGCTTTCGCTCGTGCTCCTCCAGGCACCTCTCGGCCTGGCGCCTGATGGCCTCATCGGTGGAATCTTCCACTGAGGCCGCCGGAGAATGGGGTGCTGATCGGTCTCGACGGGGGGCCTTGCCCCGATGGCGCCTGCTGCGCCGCACTGCTTCGGCATCGTTGGCCGGGATCAACTCTCGTGATCCGTCGAACTGGAGTGGTTCCTCTTTGCAGGATTCTGGTGGCTCCCACGGGGGTTGGAAACTGCCCGCGGATGGGAAGGCCTGCCTTGGATGGAGTGCAGGCTTCCACGGGGACCTGTGGCTCGGGCCGCAGGGGTCCCTGGCTGGGGCTGAGTGGCTAGGGAGCGCTGCTGGTGTTGCAGTTGCCGCACAGCAGTAGTCAAAGTTTGCAGCTGTTAGACGACAGCTGTGAAAGGAACGTCCATCGAGGATGGTTGAGGAGGAGGAGGAGCAGGAAGTTTCCTCTCCGGGCTACGCGGCCCTTGGGGAGAAGGAACCTCTCCTGCCCGGCTGGTGGACGCTTCGCGTCCGCGCGTCACCACCATGGTCGGAGCACGCTTTCGCCCACGGAGAGCTTGCTCGCACAGGGGTTACTGTTCTGCCCGCCCCCCTACCTGGTGCGCCAATCTGTTACCGACCTTACCGCGGTGGCCTGTAGCTCATGAGCTGGCACCGGTCTCGGATTCCCTCACCTCGAGTTCTCCAAGCTTTCGGACCTGCAAAACAAAGTCAGAGACCCGGGCCGGGGATTCCGGCGGGGGCACTCCGACGGTCAAGTTAGAGAGCGGCAAGATGGAACAGATCCCCTAAGGCGAGTTCCCGTGCTTAGAGGAGATATAGACGAAAGAAGGGTGTGAAAGAGAGGGGTTGAATCCCGGCTTCCCGCGCTGGGTTCATCGAGCTCATGCCTGAGGACTTTTTGAGGCCTCCTAGGATCGTTCTCTTGGTGTCTCTCTCCTTTTCGACCTACCTTTCTGTCCACTTTCTCTGTCTTTTTATACCTCCGGATTGCCTTCAGCCCATGCTCCCTCCTGGGGGGGGGCTCCCCAAGATCTCTGGTCCTTCCCCTCCTCCTTCTCCTTCAAGTCTGGGAGTTAAGTGGCTGGCACACCTCGCCCGCCGTGTGTCACGAATGGGGGAAGACTGGCGAGACCTCGGGCCGAGCGCGGGAGCTCTCCTTTCGGGGCATTGACGGTGGGCTTCCAGCCATTTCAGGCTCCTGCCCGCTAGGATTTCATTCCTCGGTTGCGGGGCCTTGATTAACTGGTGTAAACAAGGTTTCACGTATCACTACAGGCCGTACCGACGCCTTGTACGGAGCGCGGCGCGCGCCGGCTCTAGTGGCGACCTCGTAATCCATGTCTCTGCCTCCCCGAGGCTTTGCAGAGTAGGGCTGACTTTGGCCAAGGTGGACCTATCAGGGGGCGCCACCTAGCGGTGGAGCAGGGGCTGCCAGCTTCGGCCGAGGTGGACCCCTCTTGGGTGGACACCTGGCGGAGTGGCAGAGAGAGGCTCGACTTCGACCGAGGTGGACCCGCCTTGGGGGGCCAGCTGGCGAAGGAGCAGGAGGGTTCGGCTCGACCTCGGCAGAGGTGGACCCGTCTTGGGGTGCCACTTGGCGAGGGAGCGAGGGGCCGCTAGCTTCGGCCGAGGTGGACCCCTCCTGGGTGGACACTTGGCGGAGTGGCAGAGAGGCGCGACTTCGGCCGAGGTGGACCCGTCATGGAGCGCCACCTAGCGAAGGAGCAGGAGGGCCTGGCTCGGCCTCGGCAGGTCATGGGGCGCCACCTGGCGAGGGAGCAGAAGGTCGCCAGCATCGATCGAGGTGGACCCCTCCTGGGTGGACATCTGACGGAGCGGCATAGAGGTGCTCGACTTCGGCCGAGGTGGACCCGTCATGGGGTGCCACCTGGCGAAGGAGCAGGAGGGCCTGTCTCGACCTCGGCAGAGGTGGACCCGTCATGGGGCGCCACCTGGCGAGGGAGCAGGAGGCCACCAGCATCGATTGAGGAGGACCCCTCCTGGGTGGACACCTGGCAGAGTGGCAGAGAGGTGCTCGACTTCGACCGAGGTGGACCCGTCATGGGGGACCACCTGGCGAAGGAGCAGAAGGGCCTGGCTCAACCTCTGTAAAGGTGGACCCGTTATGGGGTGCCACCTGGCGAGGGAGTAGGAGGCCGCCAGCATAGGCCGAGGTGGACCCCTCATGGGTGGACACCTGGCGGAGCGACAGAGAGGTGCTCGACTTCGGCCGAGGTGGACCCATCATGAGGTGCCACCTGGCGAAGGAGCAGGAGGGCCTCGCTCGACCTCGGCAGAGGTAGACCCGTCATGGGGCGCCACCTGGCGAGGGAGCAGGAGGCCGCCAGCATCGGTCGAGGTGGACCCCTCCTGGGTGGACACCTGGCGGAGTGGCAGAGAGGTGCTCGACTTCGACCGAGGTGGACCCGTCATGGGGTGCCACCTGGCGAAGGAGCAGGTGGGCCTGGCTCGACCTCGGTAGAGGTGGACCCATCATGGGGCGCCACCTGGCGAGGGAGCAGGAGGCCGCCAGCATCGGCCGGGTGGACCCCTCCTGGGTGGACACCTGGCGGAGCGGCAAAGAGGTGCTCGACTTCGGCCGAGGTGGACCCGTCATGGGGTTTCACCTGGCGAAGGAGCAGGAGGGCCTGGCTCGACCTCGGCAGAGGTGGACCCGTCATGGGGTGCCACCTGGCGAGGGAGCAGGAGGCCGCCAGCATAGGCCGAGGTGGACCCCTCCTGGGTGGACATCTGGTGGAACGGCAGAGAGGTGCTCGACTTCGGCCGAGTTGGAACCGTCATGGGGGGCCACTTGGCGAAGGAACAGGAGGGCCTGGCTCGACCTCGGCAGAGGTGGACCCGTCATGGGACGCCACTTGGCGAGGGATCAGGAGGGTCGCCAGCATATGCTGAGGTGGACCCCTCTTGGGTGGATACCTGGCGGAGCGACAGAGAGGTGCTCGACTTCGGCCGAGGTGGAACCGTCATGGGGGGCCACATGGCGAAGGAGCAGGAGGGCCTGGCTCGACCTCGGCAGAAGTGGACCCATCATGGGACGCCACCTGGCGAGGGATCAGGAGGGCCGCTGCATCGGCCGAGATGGACCCCTCCTGGGTGGACACCTGGCGGAGCGACAGAGAGGTGCTCGACTTCGGCCGAGGTGAATCCGTCATGGGATGCCACCCGGCAAAGGAGCAGGAGGTTTGAAAGAAAAAAATCCACGTGGCACCCGCGGCTTCCAGTTGGGTCTGACACACGGTCCACGTCAGCGATGTTGCCATATCACCCATCTCACTGAAACCTGCTTTCTACCACCCGCTTGACATTGGATCTGCTAGCTAAGACATACATAGTCTTTGCCAGTTTGCTTATTAAGGAAACATGGTTAACAAATTGAAAATGTTGCCTCTGAAAATAAGAAAAAACAAATGTGACTTTATTTAAGGACAAGAAGAGATTATGCAAGACCAACCTTTCCAGAATCACTTGGATTTTCAGCATAGATGAGATGGAATGGGGGAAGAAGACTGATATCCATGGGTCTATACATGCCATGCCCCGATTTATCCATATATTCCTTGCTAAAGTCCTGCAAAGTCAATTTTGAAAGTGATCATTAGTGAATAAAGACACAAAAGCAGGCAATAACAACATAGAAGCTGTTTCTGTGCAAACACATCCATTACACTCATAGTGGTCTGGTTTCTGTGTGACACCAATGTACATGCACTTGCTTCAATATCCTTCTCCTTCAAACTTCGTAATATTATATACCATGTAGACTAGGCCTCCATACACCTGTGCAACTCGGTCTTGAAGACCAGCAACAATTCCAAGCTCCTTTTCTGCACCAAGAATCAGTCCAGGTCTGAGTTCAACTTTTACAAGGTGTCTAATTCCATAGAAGTCAAGGAGGCAGTTTAAGGCAGCACAAACGATGGCACTTGAACCTGAAAGCCCTGTCTGAAAATGTCAAAAAAAAATACACGCTTTTAATCAACTGATGAAAGAATTTTATCAACAATTACAAGACAATTGCACATTCTTAAGATAACAAAAAAGTCCTTAATTAGTCAAGCATTTCTTCATCTAATGCTGCTGGATAGGCAAATGCCATTGGCATTTTGTTTTTCATGATGTATCAAAAATTTGTGTAATTTTAAGTGCAACTGAGAAGATATTATGAAACCATAGTGGATCAGGCCTTGTAGACTGCAAAAAGCAAATGAAGAGTGGAGGTTTAATATTGATAACAAAAAGTTCAACAAACTCTATAACACCTAGCTTAATAAACTTGGGAAATTCCTTTCCCAAAATAAAGGACTCACCCAACTTGAAGTAAGAAGGATCGCTTGACTCTTTGATTTCTTTGAGACCTCTCTGACTTTGATAACAACAGGGAATAATTTTCCGGGAACCATAAAATATTTATGGGCAAAAACATTCACTAGGGCCAAGAGGCCCTAATGAGCCTAGACACCATCTACAAGAATTGCATAAGTGGCTTCAACAGAAGCAGTTTCGACCCTTGAACTCCATCATGGTGATGTTTAAACTCTTAGTAAATCTATACCATTATATCAATCTCAAAATGAAGGCAGCTCGGAAGACCTTAATTTAAAGGCCATCCAATCTTAGACGTTGACACATAACTAACATGCTCCTATCATGTGGAATGATCATCCAACAATTGAACAACACTAAATTTACTATCTCTTGAAGCAAATATTTTTCATTTAGGAAGATGGATGCTGCATGATGGCTAGCAGACTTTTGAATTAGTCAAACTAATAAGCACAGAATGTAAATACAAAATGCTCTCATATCTTTTGCGAACATCGCTGATGATCGTATCAATAAAGGAAAAGAAATACATTATACATATTGCATAATGGACAGTGCACTTCTTAATTATCAGAATAATGCAACTAAAGTTGTAAGCTCAGAGCATAATTAATACAGGCTCCATTATTTCTTGACAAATTTCACCAACTATCATATTGATAGAGCAAATGAAACACATAAGCTTCAAAAGATACTCAAAGTCTATTTTGCAAACATAAATGGGGTTTACTTAAGGCTTCACCTGACGAGGCCGCCATCCAGAGTCGAGCCTTGTTCCTTGTTTCCTCAAGAAGATTCAAATTGAGTAGAAGATGGGTCGGATTTTCGGCTTCGTCATATTGCTCCACATGCAGCATGGGCATACTACTCCATCGGGACTACGGCTTCGGCGCCGAAGACGAGGTTGAAGGGCATCTCATCCGTGGCTGTTCGAGGTGTTGTATGATAGACCCAAAGGACATTGGAAAGTTCTTCTGCCCACCTGCCCTTGGCCTAGTCTAGCCTGGTCCGGAGTCCCTGGTGGATGGTCCGGTTGGTCACCTCGACCTCTCCATTGGTCTGAGGGTGAGCCACCGAGGTGAAGCGGTGATGGATATCGAGGTCGGCACAAAACTCCTCGAACTCCCGATTGTCAAACTGCCATCCGTTATCGATGATGATAGTGTGGGGGAGTCCGAAGCGGCAGACGATCGACTTCCAGAAAAATTGTTGGACTTTGCTTTGGTGATCCATGCTAGCGGCTCTACCTCCATCTATTTGGTAAAGCAGTCGATGGCCACTATCAGGAACTTATACTATCTGGACGCGGGAGGAAATGGACCAAGGATGTCCATCTCCCACTGGGCTAACAGCTAGGGGGCAGAGAGCTGGGAGAGCGGTGCCGCCGCTAGCACTGTATGCGACCATGGCGCTGGCAACGATCGCACTTCTTCATGAAGTCGGCTACGTCCTCCCTCATGGTCTTCCAGTAATACCCCTAGTGAAGGGTCTTGTACACTAGTGTTCTGCCCCCCACATGATTCTCGTAGGAGCCTTCGTGTATTTCTTGGAGCACAAAGGCTGCCTATATGGGTCTCAGGCACTTCAAGAGTGGATAGGAGTACGACCTGGGGTAGAGTTGTCCATCCATCAAGACAAAGCGCGCAGCATTCTTCTTGACGAGGCCGGCCTCTGCGCAATCCTCTGGCAAGGTACCGTTATTGATGTATCTTAATGTACCAGTCCATCCAGCTGGGCTCTGAGGTGACCTGCTGGATCTCCCCAGGGGCCTCATAGCTTAGAGCTTCTAGGTATTCGATGTGGGCGTGCCCCAGTGATTAGTCCGGTAGGGTCACAAGCCTTGAGAGGGCATCGACGCGAGCGTTCTTCCCATGAGGGATGTGAAAGATGCTAAAGCACCAAAAGCCTGTCATGCTCGAGCATACCTGTTCTAAGTACTTTATCATCTGGGGATCTCTTGTCTCAAATTCTTCTAAGACCTGTCCAGCCACTAGTTGGGAGTCAATGAAGACCTTCAGGTTGGGCACGCCCAGTTTGGGGGAGACCCTCAGTCCTGCGAGGAGTGCCTCGTACTCCGCCTAGTTGTTGGTTGCTGCAAATTGAAAGCGGAGCATGCACTCAGCCACAACCCCATTGCAATTGGCAAGGATGAGACCTACTTCGCTCCCTCCTGAGTTGGATGCACCATCCACGTAGAGGACCCAGACCTCCTCCTCGGTTCTGGGCTGTGTCTGGCACTCTGGGGTGGTCTCTTTTGGCTCCTCGCCCATGCCCGCGCACTCGACCAGAAAGTCAGCAACACCTGGGCCTTCTAAGATGGTCTTGATTGGTACGTGATATCGAACTCACTAAGTATTAGAGCCCACTTAGCCAAATATCCAGAAGTGTCCGGGCGACTGAGTACGGCCCTCAATGGTTGGTCCGTTAGGACCGTGATCGGATGCGCTTGGAAGTATGGCTTGAGTCGCTGAGCAGACATTATCAGAGCAAAAATCAACTTCTCGAAATGAGAGTACCAGATCTCCACATCTCAAAGGAGCTTACTGGCATAGTACATTGATTTCTGAGCCCCATCCTCATCTGTGTGGACAAGGACCGAACTGACGACCCCGGGGTGACCGCCAGGTACAGCAAGAGTTTCTCTCCATCCTCCAGCCTGGAGAGCAGCGACGGTGATGCCAAGAACCTCTTTAGCTCATCAAAGGCTCCCCTGCACTCTTCCGTCCAGGTGAAGTCATGCACTTTGTATAGTGCCTTGAAGAAAGGTAAGCAGCAATCGGCGGACCGCGAGATGAATCGGCTTAGGTCGACAATCCATCCTATGAGATGCTGAACCTGCTTCTTCGAGGTGGGATGTTCCATGTCAACAATTGCTTGAACCTTCTCAGGGTTGGCTTCTATCCCCCTTTGGGTAACCATGAAATCAAGAAACTTTCCTGCTACAATGCCAAAAGTGCACTTTGCCAGGTTCAACTTTATCTGGTGCAGGCAAAGGTTTTGGAAGGCTTCCGCCAGGTCGGTGATATGCTCCGACCTTGACTTGCTCATCACGAGCATGTCATCCACATAAACTTGCATATTCTGGCTAATCTGATCCTTGAAGACTCGATTGAGCAACCGTTGATATGTGGTGCCAGCGTTCTTCAGGCCAAAAGGCATCATCTGGTAGTAGTACATCCCCCGATCGGTGACGAAGGCAGTGTACTCCTTCTCTTCTGGGTGCATTCGGATCTAGTTATACCCAGAGAATGCATCCATGAAGGAGAGTAAGCGGTGCCCCGAGGTGGCATCTACTAGTTGGTAGATCTTTGGCAATGGAAAACTATCATTCGGGCAGGTCCGGTTGAGGTCGGTGTAGTCCACACAAATCCTCCACTTTTCATTGTTCTTCTTGACCATAACCATGTTCGCCAGCCAGTTGGGATACTGCACTTCGAGAACGAAGCTGGTTGCAAAGAGCTTCTCTACCTCCTCGTTGATCGTCCATTACCTCTCCGGGATGAAGCTTCTCTTCTTCTGCCGGACAGGATGGTATTTCGGGTCGATGCTCAACTTGTGGGTAATGATGTCGAGGGGAATGCCAGGCATGTTTGCCGCTGTCCAGGCAAACATGTCAGCATTTGCCCAGAGGAAACTCAGTAAGCAGGTTCGCTCCTCCGCTTGCAGCTGGCCCCAATTTGTACCATCTTTGTTGGGTCTGCTTTGAGCGGATACGTCAACAAGTACTCGACTGGGCCGTCCCTGAGATCCTACACCCTTTGGTTGAGGTCGTCGATGCTAGGGTCCTCCTTGGAACTTCTGGTCCCTGGAACAGCTTGAAGACAGTGCTGGATTAGTTGAGGTGTCCCCCTCATTTCCTCGACACCACAAGGAGTGGAAAACTGCACCAGTAGCCACCTAGTAGAGATGACCGTATCAAGCAGATTGAGCCTGGGGCATCCAAGGATCACGTTATGGGCTGAAGGAAACCTAACAACTATGAAGGTCATCATGACGGTGCTCTGCCGAGGTGGCGACCCGGTAGTGACGGGAAGAGTTATTTTCCCTTCAATTCCCACAAAGTTTCCAGTAAAACTGACAAGGGGAGTCTGTACAAGCTTCAATAGAGTAGAGGATAGGTTCATCCTTAAGAAAGTATCATAAAAAAGGATATCAGTCGAACTTCCACTATCGACCATAATCTGTTTTACAGGATGCTTGGTGATTGTCATCTCGATAACCATGACATCATTGTTTACATTTGGATTCCCAGATCCCCCCTTCCTCATAAAGGGGAGTACATTTTTCAAGCTCTCTCCCTCCCGGGTCCTCTTAGGGGCGTGCTCTATTTTTCAACATATCATATCCACAGGCTTCTAGGTGGATCGGTTATCGACTGCCGGGACAAGGAGAAGAGCAGCAAGCGCCTAAGGTTCTGTCGGGATCTTGTCCCTCATAAACTTTCCGAGGTAGCCCATTATTATCAAGTCTTCGATTTCTCTCTTGAGGTGGTGGCACTCCTCGGTATCATGACCGTGGTGCGTTGAAATTGGCAGCACTTCATTTTATCGCGATCGGTGGATAGCCTCAACGGGGGAGGGCGACGCAAGTAGCGCTCGCCCTTTATCTCCATGAGTATCTTCGATCTCGAGGCAAGGAGAGGTGTGTATCTTTCTTCTAGAACAGGGCCGCTCTTCAACTTCGGCCCCGGTCGAAAGCTCGAGATGGTCAGTTTGGGCTTTCGCACCCCGGAATCTCTCCTGGGGTTGCTTCTTCAGTGGCTTCCCGTCCAGCTCTCTCCTTGTATGGTCCGTCTCCTCGATGCAGGTATATTTATGAACGTGGAGGAGGAGGTCGGAGTACATCTTTGGCGGCTTCTTGTTCAGGAAGTAGGTCAGACGGGAGGTACTAGCCTCCTCTTGAGCGCCAGCATGGCAGCAGGCTCATCCAAATTGTAGATTTCTAGTGCGGCAACTTTGAAACGGGTCACGTAGTCTCGTAGGGGCTCGTGGTCCTACTGCCTGTGGAAAAAAGACTGTCTGCCTCTCATGGCACTTTTTGATAGGCATCGAAATAGGTCATGAACTTTCCCTCTAGCTGCACGAAGGAGTTGATACTTTTCAGCTCGAGATGGGTGAACTAGACTCGGGCCGCCTTTTGAAGAGTGGCTGAAAAGACGATGCAGAAGAGGGCATCGGTCATCCCTTGGACTCTCATGAGAGCCTTGTAGCTCTCAAGATGGTCTAGAAGGTCGGTGGTCCTATCGTAGGGATCCACCTGTGGCATGCGGAAATGGTTTAGGATCGGCTCCTCTTGGATTTCTCGGGAGAAAGGAGGACGGGTATCATGGCCCATCGGCTCGCGAGTCAAGCCCTATAGATTTACAAACTGGCAGGATAGTTTCGCCAACTTGTGCTTCTGTTCCTCCAGGTGCCTTTCAGCCATGCGTCTGATAGTCTCGTCGGTGGAGCCTTTCGCCGAGGCCGAAGGAGGAGATGAATATGACAGTTGAGAGGGGTCACAACGGGGGGCCTTACCTCGATGGCCTCAGTGGTGCTTGACAGCAGCCTGCTCAAGGACTGGAGACCGGCTCTCCCGGTCGACAAACCCGGTCCACTATCTCTTTGCCGGGGTCCGATGGCTTCCCCGAGGGTTTGTTGTGGCCCGCGGTTGTGATGGACTTCTTTGGAAGGACCGTATGCTATCACGGGGCACAGCGGCATGGGCCACGGGGGTCCCTGGCTATTGGTGGGTAGCCAAGGATCGATGATGATGCTGTAACTATCGCACCACCGCAGTTAGAACTTGTGTCTGCTGGGTGAGTGCTGCTAACTGGGCATCCACCAGAGGTAGTTGCGGTGGAGCGGGGGTTCCCTCTCTGGACTGTGCAGACCCCCGTGAGAAGGGGAGTCTCCTGCACGGCTGGTGGAGACCTCTCGTGCACATGTCATCACCATTCTTCGGGTGGATTTACACGTGTGGGGATTGGTCTGAATCAAACTATGTCTTGCCCCCCTTCCTGGCATGCCAATCTATTGTCGCCTACATCACCATGGCCTGTAGCTTGGGGATGACTTGGATGCCGACCTCATCGCCCGAAAACTAGTTCGCATGCTCGGACCTGCAAAAGAGAGGAGACCTGAGCCAGGGATTCCAGCGGAGGCACTCCAACGATCAAGTCAGTGACGATCTAGGAAAACAGATCTTTTCCTGTGAGCACCTTCATTTGGACTCCACACTTGGAGGAGGAGATTTTGTTATAGAAAGAGAGGATAGAGTGAGGGAGGCAGCGGTGGAGAAAAACTCGAGCTATGGTAGCTGTATCCGTCGAGACCCTTCTGGCGAGTCTCCGGTAGCCCAGAATGCTCGACCCTTCTCGTTCGCTCGCCCGTTTTTGACTTACTTTTTTCTTGGAACCTTTGGAGAGTCCTTTTAAGCCAAGGACCCTCCTAGCGATCTATCTCGGGATCTTCTCCCTCTCTGTAGGCGTCGGTAGGTCAACATCCAGCAGCGCTCCGTGCCGTGTGCCCGGGTGCTATCCCTATTCGTGATAAGGAGTTATGTCACTGGCTCTGACCTCCTCCCTGGTTGCTCCATTTTGGAAAGTCTGGTAGGGTCTCGATCGGGGGGTAGCCACCCCCTGGATTTGATTCTTCTAAAAAAATTTTCTCTTCCGGGTGGTACAAACGGTTGATCGGGAGTGCAGTGCCTTGGACAGGGCGCCATTTCCCATCTGGTGAAAGTAGCTGCAGAAGTGATCATGGCATCTCGAGGGGTGCTGCTCCATGGTCCTTGGGCGGTGGTGCGCTTCCCAAAGGAGATGGCACTATGGGCTTTGGATGCGAGGACGTCCTCCAGCTGCTGGGCACCTCGATCGAAGAGAACTTGGCAGGAGCTCGACTTCGATCGAGGTGGGCTCGACCTTAAGGGAGCCACATGGCGAAGGAGCTCAAAGAGAGCATGAGCTCGACTTCGATCGAAGTGGGCTCGACCTCGAGGGAGCCACCTAGCGAAGGAGCTCAAAGAGAGAGGGAGCTCGACTTCGGCCAAGGTGGGCACGACCTCGAGGGAGCCACCTGGCGAAGGAGCTCAAAAAGAGTAGGAGCTCGACTTTGGTCGAGGTTGGCCCGACCTCGAGGGAGCCACCTAGCGAAGGAGCTTAAAGAGAGTGGAAGCTCGACTTCGGCCGAGGTGGGCTCGACCTTGATGGAGCCACCTGGCGAAGGAGCTCAAAGAGAGCGGGAGCTCGATTTCGGTCGAGGTGGGCTCGACCTCGAGGGAGCGACCTGGCGAAGGAGCTCAGATAGAGCAGGAGCTCGACTTCGATTGAGATAGGCTCGACCTCGACGGAGCCACTTGGGAAGGAGCTCAAAGAGAGCAGGAGCTCGATTTCGGTCGAGGTGGGCTCGACCTCGAGGGAGCCACCTGGCGAAGGAGCTCAAAGAGAGTGGGAGCTCGACTTCGACCGAGATGGGCTCGACCTCGAGGGAGCCACCTGGTAAAGGAGCTTAAAGAGAGCGGGAGCTCGACTTCGATCGAGATGGGCTCGACTTCAAGGGAGCCACCTGACGAAGGAGCTCGAAAATATACGGTATAATGTGGCAACTTGCAGCAACAATGTGGCTTCCGACTGGATCTGACATGGACTCCACGTCAGCAGTCTTACATATCACCACCCCTTTCATATGTAATCCAGATTATCTTTTGAGAAACAATCTAGATTACCAAACAGGATAGATTGCTATTCAAAAAAACATATTAAATATAGTGTTATAATAGGATCCTATTAAATTACTAGCAATCTAGATGGATTGTATGCTACCAAACATAACCTAAAGAGAAAATGCTACAAGGCACATGTCATATGAGCTTGACGAGAGAAAAGCATCGATCAAGCTCGTTAGGATATTACATGGGATGCACCTTCTTGTCATGACCTTTATGTGAAGCAACCTGGAATAGCAAAAGTGCTGCCAATTTTCTTTGGAGTGCCAGAGAGAGGAGGGGGAGGGAGGGAGGAAAGCGGAGAGTGGAAGAGAGTAGGGAGGATGGGTTCGTGTAAGGGTGGCAATCGGGTCGGGTGGGATATAATTAGGTTGGGTTAGATTTAGGTCGAATCAAAAAAGACTCAACCAAAACTCGACCTATTTAGTAAACATGTCAAGTTTTAGAATCCGAACCCATCCTATTTGTTAAACAGATTAATTATCGTACCTGATCTATTTATGATCTATTTATAACTTTATTAATAAAGGTAAAATCTCAACCCATTTAAGACCTGTTTAAAATCCAGCTAAAAAAAAGAAAGCAGAGAGAAACTTGCCACGGTGCCACTAGTGTGCCATCTGGCCTTCTTCCTCATTGTCCTCGTCGCCAATCCGGATTGACCTCCACCTTCTATGTCGTCCTCCTCGTCCATGCCTTCATCCACCTCCCTCAATTCCAATGGTAGCTCGTTGAAGCTGCCTTTCTCCTTTTTTAGTTCCTCTCACATTTTCATTGCCATACTCATCACCCATAAGAAGCACTTCTAGGCTATTACCCACTCGGCCACCCTCCGATCTACTGGATCGCTACTGTCCTCCTCACCGCCCTCCTCTCTGCCTTCGTCATCTTCCACTTCGTCTTCGCTACGATGATCTTTCCTGATATTGCTCTCCCTTATCACCCTCGCCCTCTCCCTTCACTCTTCTTCCTCACCGTCTTCGACTCCATCAATATCTCCGTCGACCACCTCCCCTCCCCGAAGAACCATTGACTCGGTCTGACTACCACCACCTCGCTTCTTTCTTGTTCGAAGGATGAAAGAAAAAATCAAAAAACCAAAAATCTTAGATCCTCTTCCTCGCTATCTTTGGCTCTATTGGAATCTCCATTGACCATCTCCCCGATAGAAAAACCATCGGCCCGGTTCGACCGCCATCACCTCAATCCTCTCTCGTTTAAAGGATCAAAGGACAAAAAATCAAAAAACCAAAATCTCTTCTTGTCATCTCCGGCTCCATCGGCATCTCTGTCAACCATCTCCTCCTGTCGAAGAATTGAGGGCCCGATTTGACTGCCACTGCCTCGCTCCTCTCTCATTCAAAGAATTGAAGGAAAAAAAATCAAAAAAACCAAAACTCTAGATCCCTTATTTTAGTTGTTTGGCCCATTTTTAATGCGATGGAATTAAAAATTTAGAATGGCTTATGACGCTTGGTGCTCCTGTTTGTCCTGCATTGATGTAGATAAGGCTCAGCACGAGATGGCATTGCTTGTGGGCTTAATCCAATCTAAATTGATCCATCTAGACTTACATATTAAACAGATTAAATAGATTAAGGACATGAAACTTGACTTGTATATTAAATGGATTAAATAGGTTAAATTATTTATGACTCAAATTCATTTAAGATCAATCCAAATTCATTTAGGAAGAGTCAGTTGGTGGGTTGAATTATATTTTACCATCCTAAGTTGAAAAGAAGGATGGTGCGATTTTTTTTTTCTTTTTTTAAGGCCAATCTAAATCGATCATGATTTCTCTTTTAGATCAGTGATTCATCTTCATCTTGATCTGTGCTTTACATCGACATTCGAATTGATCCAAATATGACGTGGTTGATTGTTTTAATCAATTATTTTTTATTCGAACGGGTGGCCCCTTAATTCCATCCCCGCTACCGTCCGGTAAAATCACGTACGATCTTTTCTCAAACCATAAAAACCACTCACACGTCGACACGTATCGAGATTCGACACCGCCTTGTGAAAATACACGGGAAAGAGGAAACATCGTAGCACGCAATCAGCTGACAGCGTTTGCTTGGAGACGAAGGCTATCTCTCTTCCTTTATCAAAAAAAAAAATAGCACGCGCCGCCTTCGCGTTCTATGTAAATAATCCCCGGTATCCAACTGCATTCGAAAACAACCGTCTCGTCGCACTAATCTCTACGGTTCCAATCCCTATCGTTCTCTCGTGTTCGTCGTTCCGGAATCATTAGCGATCGTTCTCCGAGAAAAGGTGTGGTTTTTCGTCCGCCAAACAGTGTTTTTTCACCCTTATACATCTGTTGTTTATTTATATTTTTAAAATCGCTTATATGCTGAATCCAATCGTTTCTTTGTTGTTTCCATGTATTTGAGCATTATGTGGCGGTTCTCACTAGACAAACTTCTGAAATTTTGTGTATTGTCGTTCTATTTGTTTCTAGTATGTTGGAGTTTCTTGTCGGTAATCGAAAAGCCGGGATTTTTGTTTTGGAATTTGGATAGGGGCCATAGGGAATTAGAAATTAGTAACTAAAATTTTTTTAAAAAAGATTCCTTGTAACCATGCGATGGTTTCGGTGTTTTTTATTGCTGGTTAATTCATTATTAATTTCTTAAAAAAAAAAGATCTTAGATTTTTTTTTTAAATTAGATATTTGCTTGGCATTAGATGAATTGGGCTTGAAATTTATTAAGTGGAGGAATTTGGATTATTTTCAAATTATTTGGGTGGTATAGCAGTGAAGTATGTTTGGAGATGTTGGTGGCTGAATATTTTTCGCATTTAGTGTAGTAATGATATAGACATAAGTTTGCTAGGAGATGTTGGTGGCTGATTATTTTTTGCATTCGGTGTAGTGATGATATAGGCATGGTTTCTTGAATTCTGTCATGTGGGATTTGGGATACCGATGATAGGGATGAATCCAAGTTATGTTTGGAATTGGAGAATCGTTCACATTCCTATTGTGTTTGAGGGGGCTAAGACTTAACAAAGTGTTCGATGTAGGGTAGAGTGAGCTAACCTTGCACTGGGAAGAGATGTCTAAATGAAACCAAAAGCCATAGATAGGTGGTGGAGGATACCCTTTCTAAGGTATACCCCGGTTAGGACTTAGACTTCAACTTTCTGCACCCTTTCTACCAAGGAAAAGGAAACCCGTATCCCTAATGCCTAGGCAGTTTAAGATGTGTTTTGCAGGACTCCTAATCATTGAAACATGCACAAACTTGCACATGCATGCAAGCATACAAAGCACAAAGCACAAAGCACAAAGCACGCAGAAATAAACACAGAAATGATCGAATAGAAAGCCTCGTTCACATACATCTCTTCATTATTCCCTTTTTTTTTTTTTTTTTTTTTTTCAGTCACCTATAAACAGACATGTTCATTGAGTATTAGAAGTTCAAGTTTGATTGATATTCCATCTTATGAATTCATTCATGCAATTGGAATTTAAAAATGTAAACAGGGAAAGTGAGTATGGGATGTTGTTTTACTTTTCAAGATGCCTGTAGATGGATGGAGAACATATAGTGATGAAAATAAGCCAAGTTTCAATACATGTCTTGACATTGTTACATGAACCTGTTCGATATTATTTGTTTATTATGACTAATATAATGCTTGAAACAAGCTAGATGTCAGCTATCAGCAAATTCACGTGCATATTATGTACCAACTTTTCTGATTATCCTATTTTGGTGAAAGCAAGCTTTTTTTTTCCTGTGTGATTATTTCTAAAAATGTTTGGTTAGATGGCTTGTTCCTGAGATGATTTAAACTAATTTTTTATGTCCTTGGACCTTACTTTTCTCATTGAAAAGGTGTAAAGTTTACTTTTTTATAGGCTTTGCTTTCTATTCATTGCTATTAGTTACCTTAAATATTCCATTTCTTTGAAGTAATCATTGCACCCGTCCCGTTGATACATCAGAACTGGAATTTTCGTGCTGTTTTGTTTTACTTGTCAGTCTTTCATGATCATATGGCTGCATGATTTCAAGCTAATACAACATGAAATCTCAAAAATAAGGGAAGGTAAAAGCCTTGATCAATACAGAATTTTGCATTTATGGCCTGTTAGTTCTATATGTGTGTTCATTAATAAAGCAGAAAGTCTCAAACAAGTAGCTGCTAATACAGAAAGAAAATAACAACAGGACAGAAAAAGAGCTCAATGATCATTTTTTTAATTCATGTTATGAGGTCTTGTTGTTTGGTAAAACTAGGGAACATGAAGTTAGGAAACCATTGATGGGAGGAAGATTGGGGTCTTCAGGTCTAGCGAATGAAATGACAGGTGAGATAAAACAGCGATCTGCTGATTGGGTTGGTAAATTTAGGATAGAATGGAAGGGTGTTTGTTGGTTACATATGCTATCAATAACATATTAGAAACACACACACACTCAAAAGAAATAATAATAATAATAATAATAAAAAGATTCTGATTCTGTACCAGAGTATACGTAGTTTTCTCACGTTATTGTTTTACTAGTCCATAATAGTGTATTGACTCATGCAGTGCCAAACATGCGCATCAATATGTGATAGCTTTTTCGTGTTATCATTTCATTGGAATGTACCATACCGCTCTCATGAGAAGAACCTCATAAGAATTTATTGTTTGCCAAAACAATTTGATGACCTGGCAATATGCTTGTCAAGGATATATGCTAAGCTTGCATTCCTGAATAATTTGAGAACACTATGTCTAAACAGTCTTTGTGCCGCTTTCTCATGGGAGAGATATATGGATGTGTGGTCTTTACCACCTTCACATGTAATTCATATGTCACATACTGATTAAACTTCTGATAAGAAAATTAACCATGATTTTTTATCAGTCTTGGACTTAGTTGAACAATTTGTGCTCGTGGATCATTTGGTTCTGTATTTAGTTGTTCTTGGTTGAGTTCAAGGTTTGCAGAAATGTATTTGACATTTCATTTTTAGAATAATACTTAAATCTCATTTTCAGAATAATGCTTAATCTGTGTTCTGTCCCTTCTCCTGCAGCCATCTAAGCAAAGAAAATGGAAGGTGGGGACAATAGTGACTACAGGCTTGTGGGACATGCACCAGGATGCCATGTTGAGTCTCCCTATCACTCACCACCTGCAGCATACCCACCACAAGGATATCCCCCAGCACCTGGCCCATATCCTCCGCATGGGTATCCTCCACCAGGATATCCCTCTTATGGAAACTCACCATCTGGATATCCACCTGCTGGTGGACACCCACCAGCAGGTGGTTATCCTGGTGATGGTCCTTGTGTTCGCCGATGGCATGGTATTCATCGTATAGCATCTATAGTATTTTATTCTAGCACTTCTTGATCTGTTTGCTGACCTTGTTCAATCATCAGAAACCATACGGTGGCTTCTTTTTGTGCTATTTTGGTAGTGTAAATCAATCAGTCTTTTATATGCTAATAAAAAACTGCTCAATTTCTTCATGGCTGTAGAGCACTTGTTACATTATTGAATATCATCAGCATCATGGCCAGCAGCTTCAACAGCCAAAATACCAAAGAAAAGTTGCTGTTTCTTATAAGTTATATGTGCCCTTTTTGTTATTTTATTGACAACTTGACATATTCCTGAAACTCAACTTAAGCAAACACTTTGTCAGGGAATGACTTGAAAAGCCTTCAGTGAGCTTTAAGATTCATGCCAGGACTTTCTCCTTTGATTGCCGGCGACCAGCGTGGTGGTTTGTGAGCAGTGATTTTGGAAGGGGATGGTGAACGGTCCCAGGGATCTTCTACGGACCTCATTTGGGGGGGATTGGCTAGAACCAAGTTGAAAGAGGGTAATTAGGGCTGGTCAGTGTGGGTCTCACTAGATCCATCATTGGAGGAGGTGGCGGATTTGGTGAGGTGGTTCCCGAAGGTGGTGGAGTTCTTAGAGGAGGATATGAAGGTGGAATCGGAGGGGTGGGCAGCATCGGTGATGGTTGCGAGGAGCCTTGGATGGCAAGTAGCCACGAAGGCGGTGGTGAGGGAGTTCTGGCCATGGGCAAGGTTCAAAGGAGAGGTGGCGAGCTATGGCTTGGAGCACGGTCACCTCCTCTTATGTTTTCAGGAGGCTAGGGAGAAAGGGATTTCATCCTTTACTGGCCATGGGCGATGGTTGGACAGACACCGGTGGTGGAGCCATAGTGGCCAGGCTTCTTTTTGACGGAGGAGGCCATTAGGTTGGCCATGGTTTGGGTCTGCTTGCTACGGCTCCTGGTGGAACTTTGGAGGGAGGTGGCGATCCAAAGGATCCTCGGTCTGGCCGGTGAGTTGGTGATGGTCGACGATTGCATGGCGTTGCGGCGGAGGTTAGGGTTTTCATGAGCCAGCATGAGGATTGATTTTGCCCGTTCATTGAGATCGGGCGTGCTGGTGAAGGGGCTGCAAGGACTATTCTGGCAACTATTTATGTGCGAGAGCCTGGAGGGATTATATTACTGGTGTGGGTGCCTTCATTCTCTAGAGGTGGTGTGCATGGCTGGAGGGGGCATTGGGTGGCCAATAAATGGCTTAGGGTCTAGGATCCATGCCGGAGGGGAGGATGTTGGAGGAGTAGAGAGAGGGTCGTGCCTGGGACCTTGGCTGGTGGTCGTCTACCAATGGCTACCAGCCAACCTTTGGGGAAGACGATCAAGCCAACTCGAGCCCCTGGACTAAGTCTGACCTAGGAAGTGAGTCAGGGTGGCTCGACCCGTGTCAACCATCAGGATTCGATGGTCAGAGCAAGCCAACCAAGATCGCTCGATGGTGATCGCCCGTTCGTCCGAGCCTTGGATCGTCGGTTGGATCGGAGTCAGGATGCGCGATGATTCGTGCAGAGATGGATATGGGCCTAAGCTTGAGCACAGGTCGAGCCAACCGTTTCAACTTGCTAGGCTACAACACGAGAGCGAGCCTGTGTGTGGTTAGGCATGCTAGATCTGGGGCTAGCACGGAGGGTGCCATGGGCCTGGCTGCCAATCAGCCCAAGTGACCTTAGCCTTTTGATTTGGATGCGGGCTGAGCCAATTTGAAGCCCAAGGAGTAGGGAAAAGGAGGCCCTATTTCAGAAAAGGGTCCCAATGTATCCAGTAGGGCTAAGTGCCATCCTACTTGGAGGCCCAGATGGGGTTGTTAGGGCCCGGGATCTTTATTTTCTCTGCTAAGACCCTAGGGGAGGGTAGAAGAGTACGATTCTGATGAAAGAACTGTGGGTGGATCCTGTCCTCGCGGAGGTGGAGGGGCAATTTGAGTAGGGATTGGAGCCTATATTACATGATGACTTTGCACCTTTTAAGGGACACGGCCTAGAGTGTCTAGATCTTCTAGAAGGGGGCTAAGAAATGACTCATGATAAGGCAACTGTACGGCTAAGGGAGGCCATCCAAGGGGAGGAGGTGAGCCTGATGACTATGAATTGTGACAGAGAGATGGGGGCAGACTGTGTAGCTGAGGGGGTTACTGGCATACTTTTCCCTCCCTACCAAGTGTCCCAATAAGATTGTTGATTTGGAATATTGAGGGGTGGGGAAGCCCTCTTTTCGGAGGACCTATCCTTGGCAGAATCATTCAGCATAAGTATTCTGAATTTATGTTTTACTTCAGATCTATCTTTCGGGGGTGAGTTTAGATCGGGTCAGATAATGAGCTGTGTAGGCTTGGAGCACCTACGTGGTGAAATTTGAAGGTCTTTTCGGTGGGATCATTATGATGTGGCATCGTTACTTAATTAGTGGATGCGGTCCATAACTATGAGTAGCAAGTTGCTCTAGTCGTCTCGTAGCAACTTGGAGGCTCTTGGTTGCTGTCCGGGATGTATGTGAGCATTAATTATAGGAAGCAGAAGGTGCTTTTGATCTAAGATCTTTAGGATGACAATGTTGGGCTTGCCTTCTCTTGTTGGCAGAGACTTCGACTATATTATGGGATCCACAAGAAGATGGGTAGTAAATATTTTGTTGATAGTATTGACTCCAGACGGTTCAGGCCATTTATTGGCAATTTGGGCCTGATTGATATAGGTTATGTTGGATTGAGATTTACTTGGTGCAACAACCGAACTAGGGCAGCTAAGATTTAGGAGATGATTTATCGAGCACTCACTTTTGCTGATTAGTTCCAGTGCTTCCCGAGTCATAAGGTTCAGCACCTTTCAAGGATCGCTTTTGACGACTGCTTGTTCTTTATCATCATTGATGGTCCGTATTTTCCTAGGGCGCTGTTCAGATTTGAGAAGTTTTGGACTTTCTACCCACGCTCTTGGGATTTGATTAGGAAGATTTGAAGGATGCTGGTCCATGATGATGCAAGGTATCGGGTGATCAAGATGCTTGAGCTAGCAAGGCATAGGCTCCTTCATGGAATTGGCATGAGATTGATGATATCTCCAAGCATATTGAGGGTGCGAAGTCTGATTTTACAGAGCTTCAGCGTAGAGAAGATCAAAAGGGGGCTTCCAGGATTTTGATTTAAGGATGTTGTGCCACAAGCTTTCTGTGCACCACTCGTTGCTAAGATAGCAGGACTTTGTGGAGGCAAAAATCCAGAGTATAGTGGATCAAGAAGGGTGATCGGAATACCAAATTTTTTTACCGGTCTATGATGATGAGGTTGATCAATCATATCAGGTAGTTGCTAGAGAGCGATGGTAGAGTGGTGGACATGGGAGAGATTAGGGAGCAGATATTCTAGTTCTTTAGGTCTTATTGGACTACATAGTTAGGAGGGAATGGTCTACTCCAGGGATGCCAACCTGTGTGCCACATGTCCGATGAGGAGAATGAGGCTTTAACTCATCCTGTTTCCTCTAAGGAGATGCGGGGGGCTCTTTGGTCTCTTAGGGAGGACAAGGCCCTGGGGCCAGATGGGTTTCCCCTGTTCTTTTTCTGCCATTACTGGAGTATTGTCGGGGGTGAGGTGGTGGAAGTGGTGTAGGAGGTTTTTGAGTCCAACAGCCTACTGAAGGAGTGGAAGAAAACCTTGGTCACTCTTATCCCAAAGAGACTTGATGCATCGCCCCAAGTCACTTCAGATCGATTAGCCTGTGCACCATCCTCTATAAAGTGTGCTGGGATTTTGGTTGAGCAACTGAAGCCCGTCATCTCTCACTTGATCAGTCTAGAGCAGAATACTTTTGTTAGCAATCGTGGCATTATCGATGTCTTGCACGTCCAAAAATTTATATATGATTTGTAGCATGCCCCCATTTGCTAAAGGTTGATGGCAGTCAAGCTGGTATAGAGTGTGCTTACGATCGGATGTGCCGACCCTTCCTATGTCAGATGCTCTACGAGTTCGAATTCTAGGATAGGTGGATTGACTGGGTTATAGATTGTGTAAAGATCCTGACTTTCTCTATCTTGATCAATGTTGTCCTAACAAAGTTCTTTCACTCAATTGGCGGATTTCATCAAGGGTGCCCTCTATCTTCTTACCTTTTTATTTTATGTGCTGACATTTTATCTTGTAGTCTTCGGGCTACGATTCGGGGGCAAAGCTGGAGCCCTACTAGCTCGCCTTTGGGGCTATGCCCCTTTCGTATCTTTTTTTTTGCAGATAATTACCTACTTATTGGTCGGGCTTTCATCTGGAATGCTCGATGCTTTGCATTTATTATCGAGGCTTACTATTGGACGTCTGGCCAGCTAGTGAACCTGTAGAAGTCTACTATCATTTTTAGTTCCAAGATAAAAGTCCAGGTCAAGTAGACAATTCGGGATAGGTTGGGAATAATCCTAGAGCAAACTGGGACCCTAACCTACCTGGGGTTTTCGATCATGGGATGGATAATTGTAGGCTTATAGAGCAGTGGATTTGGGACCGCCTTGAGGGTTGGTAAGTCGATTTTCTTTTCATGATGGGTAGGACGATCCTAGTAAGATCGGTTCTGAGCTCCATCCTGAACTATTTCTTGGCGAACACATTGCGCCCATCTCTTATCAGAGATGGCTAGAGCAGCATTCCAGGACTTACTGTGGGGGTCTACGAATGGCAGACAGGAAATTCATTTACTATCCCGGGAGGTGATTTGCTAGCTTGTGTAGAATGGAGGCTTGGGGATCTGGTCCTTATTGGTGACGAGGGAGGCTATGATTGCCAAATATGTTGCTCATTTCTTTACCTAACCTGAAGGCTTGTAGTGCAAAGTGATGTGGATGCAGTATGGGATGTGGAGTCAGGGGTCCCAGATCTAGAGTGCATGCGGGTGCTCCTTCATATGGAAGGAGATTTGTATTTGAGCATATATGGTTGCAACCAGGGTCAGATGGATAGTTGGAGATGGGACTTTGATGTCAGCCAGGATGCTTGGATCTCTAGCTTGCTCCTGTCTTGTTGGTCGATCTGTCTATCAGTATGGAGGTGGATGACCATCTGCGGGTCTGTGATTTAATGATGGATGATGGTAGGAGTTGGAGGGTACCCGATGTCACTTGCTTCTTTGATAGTCATCTTGTAGAGAGGATTCTTGCCACCTCGTTTTCTATCCATCATTGCCAGGATCTAAGGGTGTGGGACCGAGTGTGCTGCTCCAAGGCTCCTGTGAGGGAACTCGCCAAGTTAAGCAGGATAGTGCTAGATGGGAGATTTAGGTTGCTTAGATTTGGAAAGTGGAAGCCCATCTCAGGATCAGGTTATTTCTTTAGAAGGTCTTTTGGGATCGGTTTCCGACATGTGTGCTTCTCAGGACAAGGGGCTTAGAGATTCTGACGGCCTGCATGGTTTGCGGGCTTAAGGATGAATATGCGGAGCATGCACTCCTTCGATGTCTCAGAGTGAGGTTGATTTGGTAGATGGCATGTGGCCAATCTTGAAGGGCTAGTAATGGCTCGTGGCTGATTTTCTTTCTGGCTACAATCCGTAGGAGTTCTGCTAAGGGTGTGACTAGCATCTGGGGGGTTAGGATGGCATATGTTGCTTATCGTATTTGGCTCTACATGAATAGTTTGGTTTTCGACACTGAGATTGTATCTGCTCATCAAGTTCTTGAAAGAGCTCTTTCTTTAGCCACTAAGTACTATCATTTCGACATTGCTAACTCGTTTGTTGACACCTTGGGACTCCTGTACTGTGTCTGCAGCGACCCGGAGGGTACTTTTCATCTCTTAGGAGCCCCCACCATCTGGATTTGTAAATGCCAACTTTGATGGCAGCGTGAGGATTAGTAAAGGTGTTGTGGGCTTTGTCATCCGTGGTTTGGATGTCAGGCTATTGGTTGCGAGGGGTTCTCATTTGTTTGAGCCATCTATTCCAGAAGTGGAGCTTCGTGCTGCTTGGGTGGGCATTATCTATGCGAGGTAGGAGCTGCGGGCTGGGAGGATTTTTTTTGAAGATGATCTTGTCACTATATTAGCTGGATCCGGGATAGAACAAAGCAACTAGATGCTTATCCGATCCTCCACGATATTTGGAGCTTTTGTAGTTTTCTCATCACAATTTGTTTGATACATTTTTCAGGAGGTGAATAGCATGGCAAATTAGGTTGCTTCCTTCGTTGCTAACCATACTAGTGATTGGAGCTAGCATCACTGAAATGTTTGCTCCCGGGCTTTGTAAGATATTTTGTACTCTAATCATTTGGGTTGCACTCACATGACATTAATGTAACCACCTTCTTATAACCCCCCCTCCCACCAGGAAAAAAAAAGGAAAAAGCCTTTAGTGATGATTTGCCTTTTTTCCACCTAAAATAATGTTGAATTTCTTTTTTTATTTTGATGTAAAATAAAGGTGAATTTCTACTATTTTAATTTTATTAATTTGGAAACTCTAATCCAGGTGATGGATCTGGTAGCATGGGGGCACTAGTAGCTGGGGGTGCAGCTGCTGCTGCTGTTGCTTATGGGGCTCACTTTTTGGCTAATCTCTACCGTCATCATGGTCATGCGATGTTCTATGGCAACCAATGCCATCATGGTCATGGGATCTTCCATGGATACCATCATGGTCATGGGATCTTTTATGGACACCATCATGGTCATGGGATGTTCCATGGACACCATCATGGTCATGGGATGTTCCATGGACACCATCATGGCAGGTTCTAGCATGTCCAGTTCAAACATGGGAAGCATGTCCAGTTCAAACATGGGAAGCATTCGAGGTTTGTGAAGCATCGAATATTTGGAGGTAAACACCATATGGTTCGGCAAGTTCAAGAAGTGCAAGTGTTTGTTAAGGATTTCAGATGGTCATTGCTGGTTATGCTTTACTTCACTGGAGACTATTGAATAGGTTTCTTTTTGTCTCTGAGAATATTGTGTCTACTCATATATGAACCCCATATATGATATATCTCATGCATTGTACAGCTTTTCCCATGGATCTTTTTCCCTGACAAAAAAAAAAAAAAGAAAAAGAAAAAGAAAAAGAAAAAGAAAAAAGAGAGTATCTTTTTCCTTTTCTTTGTTTTTGTCTTCCCTCTTGTGAAATCAACAGCTGGATGGTACTATATGATTAAAGAGAGAAGATTTCTACCATCTTATTGCTAACATCCAGGGTTCTAGTCTGGGTTGTCTCGATGGCATTGGCCCCAGTTCTGAACCGACTGTACGGTGATAAATGTATAACATCTGTCCTTCGGAATGATCGGGTTGGTTAGCCGGCGAGTTGCCGTCCTGTCCGGGGTTTCAGTCATCTGAGCAGAGCTATATGCTGCTGGGATGGATATTATATGCGCTTTCTTTCATTACATGTTTTGAAATTGAGGATTGGGAGGGATCCTGTCACTGTCATACATTGGCTTCCCTGAAGATCTTCTGTTGTCTATAACCCATGTTTGCTTCTGATATAATCTTGGCTGAATTTACTTCTGGAGATAAGGGTATCTCATGTATTATACCATGGTAATAGGTTAGCAGACTCATGGTAACAGGCTAGTAGACTGGCTGGCCAATTTTGAGTCTTCTGTAAGTTCTGCATGGCTTTGGAATTCTTTGGTTTTAACGCAATCCAGAGCATAATTTTCCAAGGACATGTTAGATCCTACCATGTTTTGGAGGCAGTGGTCCCTCATACTTAGAAGAAAGTGCTGTGGTCTCGCATGCTTAGAAGAAAATCATAAATTAACATCTTTTGGAGGTTACAGTCTCTGAAAAAATCATAAATTAATGAGTTTGAGGATTGTAGGAACGTCAGGGCATTGGCATTTCAACCTTGCAATTTACAGTTGTAGAGCAGTTGGCTTAATCTCAATTTACTGACACCCACAAATGAGGCCATAACCTTTGATAAGAGCAACTTGGTAAAGTAATTAGAATCTGATAGGTTATACCCAGCAGTTGTTTTTGTAGCCTTCTTTGTTTTTCCATAGGGTATCCTGCATTCAAATGTCGGTGTTGTTTCCAAATATTTGACCTTACTGGTTCCTCCAGTCCCATCTCGACCACCAAATATCTTAGAAAAAGAAAATGTTTTGTGCACTTGGATTAAGCAGTATTAGAAGTGTGGCTTCTCTCGAACAGCATGGTCCGAGAACCTTCTATCATTTCACGGAAGTGGAAGTTTTCTTGGTCGTTACTAGTTCCATGAGGGAGAGCCTTTTTCGCATGTATATAAAAAGCTAAAGAAACACATTTAAAAAAAAAAAAAAAAGAGCCACCTTGACTAGCTTAATGAAGATCATGCACGATCAGATTTCCTTGTAGCTATGGGAAGGAAAAACTTGATTGCCATTTCTCTCTGATAAAGACCACGCAATTCTTATCAAAAGCCCTAGTTTTTTCTCTCAATTTGAATCTGTTCTGCCCTATCTCATAGTGATACAACACCAGGTGGATAAATAACAATATAGACCATCAAAACTGTGTTGGCATAAAGTATCAAGAATACAAGGATCCTTCTAGAAGCATTGTACTTGTCCACTCCGTACGTTCCCTTGATAAATGATCCAGATACTGTTTACTGTGTCTGCTGAACATCCATCAGAAATTGGTACAACACTCTCTGTATGGTATGCTGCCAATCAAACTCAAGCTCGGCCATTTCAACCGAAAAAAAAAAAAAAAAAAGAAAAAAGAAAAAAGTTCTGCCAGTGTTGTTATATCTGCCCCAGATCTAGTTCATCCTCAATGTTATCTCCATCTTCAAATAGCTTTAGAAATCGAGCCTGGTCTTGTTCCCTCTTCCTCTTCTGCCAGTATCTGTATGCACCAACAGTTCCAGCAGCAGCTATAACAGAAACCAATGCACTGATAACTATAACTAGAACCACATCCATTTTCTTGTCAACAGATCCACTCTTTGAGCTATAAGTTATACCAGGATCTACAACAGGAACAACAGTCAACAAAGTTATTTGGGCAAAAACATCAAAGTAGACACAAAGCCATGTGTCTCGGAGAGAGAGAGAGAGAGAGAGAGAGATTTGCACCAGCAGAAGCTCTGCACTCCTTGCATATGAATGTGGCATTGAACTCCTCCTCCTTAAAATGTATTAATTTCCCATCAACAAAATCATCAAGACACAGCTCCCACTCATCAAAAACATCATCAGATTTTAAACTGTCCATCTCATACAGACCGCAGCGCTTGCACTTGTTATCTGTAAGCTCTGTCAGAGGCTGCAAGTAGAATAATAATATCATAGTTAACTTCTGAACACAAACATATCTTGGCAGCTAGGTTTCTGCATTTAAAAGCCCAGACATTGATAGACGGCAGCACCCTCTGTCAGCAAGTAGAGGTCTCTGTCCTTGTTTGCTATCAGGACTTGTGAGCAGGAGAGAATTATGAATTTGTTGAAGTTTCTTAACATCTGCAATAGGTTGTAATTTTTTACTTAAGAGAGTGATTGTTGGCAAACTTCCATAAATCGCCAGTATGGTGGTGCTGATGAAAGACAATAGTTCAAAGCTAAAACAAGTCAAAAGTTCAAACTGTGTGCTTTGTCAGTCTGCTCCAGAATCTAATGACCATCTATTCTTATCTTGCAATTTCATGACCCAAGTTTGGCAACATTTTCTTGCTTGCTTAAATATTAGCAAGCCTGCACCAGCCAATCTCAAGTCCCTGTGGTCGACCAGGACAAATGACTTGCAACTTTCTATTCAGCAAAAATGAGACAACCTAGATATTGCAAGCATCTGGCCTATAGGGAAAGAGAGTAACAACAGAAAGTTTGGCACCGCCACCCAGGATGCCATGACAACTATTGATTGAGTTAGAGGTACCTAGCTCCACTGAACTTCCCAACTGACAGGCATTTTAACCCTCCTATTTCTCAAAAAAAAAAAAAAAAAAAAAAAGAAAAGAAAAGAAAAATATGCTGTCAGTGTTGAAGATAAGCCAGAGATAGCTAAGAGAATGTGATCTTGAAGAAGCATGCCCTGATCTTCATCAGATGTTATCCTTTTCCAAAGAGCATCTTTAATATAATGAATGAACTAATTAAAAGATAATGATATTTCAAATTCATTTCTTTTTTTTAAAGATTATCTTCATATACATTTGGAACTAACTGAAAGAATAAATCTATAATCCCACTCAGATGTTAAGCAAAACATTGAAGCATGCCCATGCCTTCATCAGGTTACAATTATCCATATCCAATTTACTACAGAAGTGATATATATGGTGATTTGCCAATATGTTTCTTTAAGCCAGTGTTAAATCATGATGCCACATTATAATTTAGACAATAATAACTCTACTTTCTAAACTATAGATACCCAAAATTTCAGTTCCATGCTCAGCCATGAAAAATTGAGTTTCGACCTAATTGCTTGAAATGAGTGTCCTTAAATGACAGAGAGGATATTATGGATGTTTTGTGCCCTTAAGAATAAAAAAATTTCTGAAAGCTTAAGATTGCCATTGTTACTAGAGGGATGTCCAGATTTGTATAGCATTGTTAAAAGTTAAAACCACTAAACGATCAAAGACATTATGTCTTGAGTTTATAAATGAGAGGCGTTATAAGATAAACATAGATGGATTTCTATTTATTCTTCATGCCATTAACAAAAACATAAAAAACATCAATTGTTCATGAAATGTTACTCTAAATTGGTGAAATTAACTACAAATAAAGTAAACCTTTTAAACTGAAAAATGCGTGATTTAAAAATAAATTTTATCCAGAGTTTACTCTTAAACAATGAACTAGAGGAGAAATTCAGTTTTCAATCAAAGTTGGAGGCAAGTGGGAAAAAAAAAATTCTTTGCTGCTATAGCAAGAAAAGCATACAGCTCAAATGAACATTTTTGTAGACCCTATCCCATCATTATAAGAATTCTATCCTCTTAAATAGGGTCATGACAATGATTATGGCTACCGAATCAACATACCATAACCTATTGCAACTTATAGAAAGAAAAACAAATACAAGGCTCTTTCTTCCCCACAGAAGTAACACAGCCAGATTGGCATGTTGACTCTGTTGAAGCTAATATCTTCAAAATTCTTTGTTTTAAAAACATTCAGCTTTAGGTGAAACAAAAAATTCTGGATGAATGCAGAATTGAAAAGGACAGAATTCAGTTGTTAACATTTTAAAAAGGGAAAATCTTATGAACTTTTTTTTTTTTTATAAATATGATTAATGGCAGGGACCAGGTCCCATTGGCAAACTTCTAGAAAAATCCTTAAGTGTTAGTTTATGTTATCATAGCAGTAGAACACTAGCTCGCTATAAGATGAGGACATGAGTAGATTCAGAAAACAATAACCTTATTATCACACATCACCGAACCATTCCTCCTTTAGTTATAAGCACTTGAAAGAAGGCATATTCCAGTTATAACTCAGATCAAGCCTCCAACTGCTATGATTCTTAAGCATAGGAGAACCATGGGGACCAATCATATCATCAAATTTTTGTTTGATAGCTGTAATTTAAATTGGCCAAATATGGAGTAAATATGGAGCAAATTTAGTAAAAGCATCCCTCGAAGCCAAACTAGGTATCAACCCAAAAACATGGTAGGATAATATTTCCTAAGGTGAAGCACAGTTGTTAAAGCTAGCCATGAACAAATGGGAGAATGATTGTTGTTTATGTATTTACTAATATGATTTATCTAAGTTTGTTCGCACTACACAAAGAGAAACTAGTAAATGTGGATGATAACTAAGAACATAACATAAATAACTATGCAACAGAATGGATTTTGACTTATCTATATAATGGAAGAATTATTGACCTGCCAAGACTCTTGGCCATTGAAAGTGTAGAAAAAGCGTTTCTCCTTCACATCTGGCAATATTATCTTGCTCTCTCTTTTACAGAAAAAATAAATAGTTGGATTGCGAGCCAGAAATTCATGCATATTAAAGATTTGGATTGACCCAAGTGTAACTGTCTTTGATGAAAATCCTCCTGCAAAAATAGAAGTTCTGTAACAACTTTGAGCAAAAAGATATGCCCCAATCTAAAAACTCCAAAACCCTCACCACATAATCATAGAAATCTATACAATATAAAGTTCACAACTCGAGAGAATTTTATGGCAAGACATCAAATCACATGAATCTTCATTGTGCTTACAAATTTTAACCTTTTGATAAATCAACACACTGCAGGCAGAGAAAAAATAAAGAGAGCAAATATCCTTTTCCATTTGCACTGAATTATTTTGCCTATTCTATCAACTACCACAAACTCCTTTATAACTCATTATCCAAAAGTTTTCTAGGATTCCTTAAGCCCTCTCTCTTTTGCATTGGATGTAACTTCCATAATATTCGTTGTTGATATGGTAAGCCACAATTTTTATAGGTAAAGAAAATACCCAGGTTCCATGCAACAATCAAGCACTGTGAGTCAACCTGCATATGTCCTATGCTTTGAATACCTGAAAAGCATACTCCAAAAAAATTTAGCTGATCTTCATTTCCTGACTCATTGCTTCAATTTCCTACATTAATTTTCAATGAAATGAAAATAATATAATTGCAATTGGGGGCAAAAATCAACCATTCCCATAGCACGAAGAAAACAAAAAGGAATTCATAAAAAAATAAACCTAGGAAACACCCTCGAGCTCATATTTTAAGTTTTTTTCTGAGGAAAAAACACTGACGAAAGATAAAGAATCCGATGAACGATAATAATTTCACACCTATCCTGAACAAAATCTGTCCTCTTACCGTTATTATCCAAACTGGCTGCCAGCTCTTATTTTCTTAATTATTTCCGTAACTCCTGCCTATCATATCTAAAATTCAACTGGACTTCAGCATAGTCACCAATCCCTATTCTTTCCCTTCCTCTTCGTCATTCTCACCATATGAATTAGAAACCTGTGAAATCTCCCAACTGTTCCCAAGAAAATTCGATTGACTTCTCCACATGCATGCAATCAATTTATTCTCTTTTCCGTCTTTAAAAAAGAGGGGAAACAATGCAAAATGTTTACAAATAACTTTTTTTTCAAGAAAAAGAGGAGAATTGGTTTGCTTTACCGGTAACAGAGCACGGAAAGACGCAAGAAATGAGGAGGATACGATAAATCGGGATCCCGGGAAGAAGAACACATTTCGGCCTCTTCATATCGATCGAGTAGGGGACAAACGAGAAAGGGTCACGCCCATAGAACGGAGAGGTTTCGAGCAAGAGAGCAGTGGAGAGAAGGGCGAGGGATTGGGTTCTCCTCCGGTGACTTGGCGGAACGACAACGGCCCTGGCATTCCAAAAGGGTCTACCCGGTAAAACCCGAGGTTGTGGATGAGGAAACGGAGTTCAACTTAAGAATAGATTATTCGTTGAAGCTGATGCGGTACTCCTTAAAATATAATTATTTTTTTAATTAATTAATTAATTTATTTTGAAATAAAAATGATAGTGGAGTTTAATTTAAGAATATATTTGTAGGGAATCAGTGCAGGTGCTTTTTAAAAATAAGTATTTTTTAATTGAAAGATTAGTTTTTTAGATAAAAATGATGATTCTTATTTCTGTAGCATTGTAATATTTATTTAGATTTATACTCATTTCCTTGATTCGTCGTAATAATTATCGGTTCCCTTTATCTTCATCAAAATGAAGAAATGGATTGCTTGTTCCCGCTCATCAAAAGCATCATCAATGTTCTTGATTGCTATTAAAAGGACTTGGGAGAGAATTACAAATTATTGAAGTGTGGCAATAGGATTGTAAATTTTTACTTAAGGCTTTGTTTGGATAGCCCTCGTTAAGAAAGGAAAAGGGAAAGAAAGGGAAATGAACGGAAGGGAAGTGAAATATTATTCTTATTTGGATAGTCCTTATAAGGAAAGGAAGGGAAGGGAAGTGAAATATTATTCTTATTTGGATATCTTAGCTATTAGAAACTTTTCCTTCCTTCATAATTTCATAAAATCAGGAGAATTGAAAACTTAGCTTAATTAAGAGAAGGAGAGATGAGAAGGAAAAGAAGCATCCTTTTCCTTTATTTTTTTTTTAAAATAATATCCAAACGAAGGAAAGATAAATCCTTCCTTTTTTTTTTTTCCTCTTGATCCAGTAGTTCAAAAGCTAAAACAAGTCAAAAGTTCAACCTCTGTGCTGTGCCAGTCTGCTTCGGAATCTAATCATGACCATCTACTTTAATCTTGCAATTTCATGACCCAAGTTTGGCTAAATTTTCTTGCTTGCTTAAATATTCGCAAGCCTTCGCAAGCAAATCTCGAGTCCCTTTGGTCGACTTGGACAAATGACTTGCAACTTTATATCCAGCAAGAATGAGACAATCTAGATATCGCAAGCATCTGGCCTATATGGAAAAAGAGTAACAACAGAAATTTCGACAATACCACTCAGGATGCCATGACAGCTATCGTTTGAGTCAGAGGTACCTAGTTCGACTGAACTTTCCAACTGACAGGCAAACAAGCAAATAAGATGAGCACTCTCTGTTCCATGCCATCTTCTCCAGAATTTCCATGTAAACCTTGTATACCCTTTCATAATTTCAATGAAATGTAGCTAGGTCAGTTACAAATTTCTTGCATTCTTCTACTTGGCAGCCAAGTTAAAGACTCATCTACAAATTCTGGGATACAGATGTTCCTGTATTCATGTTAACCACCTATTTTCTCATGGCTCTCACTGTCATCGCATCATATGTGCCTTTAAACTTGGTTTTTACACATGCTTCCTCAATGTATTTCAGATTCTTCTATGCTATCGGATTATTATTATGATTGCCTGGAATTCTGATGAATACGGGGATTATTGCTACTTTCGATGGTTTTCATTCAACTTGGACTCTATTACGATGGGATTTCAGGGTGTTTACTTATTTCACAGCAGCCGGAATGATTTTCTCCACAAACAGCTACAGTTCAGGGACAGACAATCACTTATGAATTCTTATTTCATACAACATATATTCAACAGGATTGCTGATTATGTTACACTACACTTTATGCTTCTAAAGCTTTACCCTTCCAGAGGACTACTGGCACAATTAATGTGTACGTACATCAAAGGATTGCTTGCACATGGTGATCAATTTCTGCTTTGCATTAACTTGCTTGCCTCTGTACTCAATCAAACTCCTACAAACTCTATTCTACTGTTGTCCCATATTGCTGGAATGTATAGCTTTGCTTTGCTGGGCTCTCTTGGTCAACTCAGTTTTGGGTTTCTGTACATTTTCTTATTTGTATTTCAACCCCTTATTTATCATTGTAAATCTCAGACTTTAAGTTCCTGGGCTCTGACCTTGGTCTGTAACTCTGTTTTTACTTCCTTTGAATATATTCGGCCCTTCCAGGCCTTTTTACTATCAAAAAAAAAAAAAAATGAAATGTAGGTAGGCATTTTAGCCCTCCTATTTCTCAAAAAAAAAAAAAGAAAAGAAAAATGCTGTCAATGTTGAAGATAAGCAAGAGATGGTAAAGAGAATGTGATCTGGGAGAAGCATGTCTTGAGCTTCATCAGATGTTTTCCTTTTCCAAGGAGCATCTTTAATATAATGAATGAACTAATTAAAAGATAATGATATTTCATTTTTTTTTTTTTTTTAAGATTATCTTCGTTTACATTTGGAACTAACTGAAAGAATAAATCTATGATCCCACTCAAATGTTAAGCAAAACATTGAAGCATGCCCGTGCCTTCATCAGATTACAATTATCTATGTACAATTTAGTACAAAAGTGATATAGATGGTGATTTGCCAATATCTTTCTTTAGGCCAGCAGTGTTAAATTCATGATGCCACCAGGGCTGGAAGTGGGCCGAGCCGGGCCATACTTTTAATCGAGCCTGGTCCAAAAAAAAATTTCAGATTTCGGATCGGGCTTAGACCCAATTTTTTTAAAAAAACTTGACCAGAGCCCAAACCTGAGCCTGATTGAACTAGTCCGAACCAGGCTTTGATTTAGGTCGGCCCGAATTAAAACTCGATTGGACCTGTCAAATTAAAGATGGAATGATAAAATGAAGTTCTTTTAACTACAAGTACGTATTCCAAAAAAAATCTAAAAAATTAAAATTCTAAAACTATCAGGCTGGCAGGTCGGGCCTTTTTCATGCCAGGTTTGGGCCAAGTCGAGCCGGGCCAAGGAGTAGCTCGAGTTCGGCCCGAAACTTAAATGGGTAATATTTTTATGCCCAAGCTTAATCTGATCTATTTCGGGCCTAGTCCAAAGTCCATCAAGCAGGTTCGAGCCCAGTTCCAACCCTAGATGCCACACTATAATTTAGATAATAATAACTCTACTTTCTAAACTATAGATACCCAACATTCTAGTTTCATGCTCACCCATTAAAAAATTGAGTCTCAACCTAATTGCCTGAAATGAGTGTCCTTAAATGACAGAGAGAATATTATGGATGTTTTGTGCCCTTAAAAATAAAAAAATTTCTGAAAGCTTAAGATTGCCATTGTTACCAGAGGGATATTCAGATTTGTATACCATTGTTAAAACCACTATACGATCAAAGACATTATGTCTAGAGTTTAAAAATGAGAGGCATGCTAAGATAAACTTAGATGCATTTCTACCCGAGTGAAGCAAAACCAAAAAATTAAACTAAACGGTTCACATCGCCAAAAAAAAACAAAAAAACACAAAAACAAAAACAAAAACAAAAAAAAAAAAAAACATAAACATAAACAAAAAACATAAACATGAACATGAACATAAACAAAAAACAAAAAACATAAGGTTCACATCAAAAGAATTAAACTAGAAGGGTGCAGTCACTTGTGAATGAGCTGAGTCATATCATGTTTCTATGAAATATGGAAAGGAAAATAGAGTCTGATAACAACCAAGTGAAGTAGAGGTTGTGATCTTCTTAGCATGGTGCCTGGTATCATAGTAGTAGCAGGCATGATGAGCTACAAAGTTCACAATTCAGCATAAATTCATTGTAGAAAGAAACTTGATGTTCTTTTGCTAACAAGAAAATGACGACATCAGCAACAATGACAGACAAATTTGATAGAATCCAACTTATAGCGAGCATACATCATCCTATGAGAAACTCATGTTATTTGCTGAAAATATATAAAAAATATATTCATCCTATGAGAAACTCATGTTATTTGCCGAAAATATATAAAGCTTATGCTTTGTAGTGTATGAAACAGCGTCTTAGGCTTGCCACGTTACCAGATTACTATACGTTTAAAGAAAGATCTTCATTGTCCACCAGCGGTCCTAAATATTTGGTAATCCCAGGAAAAGGATAGGGAGCCCTTTCCACACGAAACCTGATCCCTAATGCCCCTTCTAATTAACTTTGTGGATTCTAATCAAGGTCAAAAGCTCCACAAAGCAATATTGTGTGTGAATTTTTTAATTTGGGCTAACATTAATTGATATTTTTTTTTAATTAAAATCCGGGTTGATTTTATGGTCCATATTGATAGATGTATGTTGAGTCCATTGTTATGTGATCATTGATTAGGCTAGGAGCACCTCATATGATTTGGTATGGTTGAGGCGGTACAGTGTAGGCCTTAACCCAACTTAACTCGTGATGGAAGAGTCGGTTAGGATATTTTAATTTTATTGGTTAGATCCCCTCTCCGCTTTCTTTATATATATATATATCACGTATTCGATGATTGTTATGATATGATGTTTTTTCTTATCGAAAGCCACCTTTTTGAGGAAGACCGGAGAGAAGGGCTTTGCCTTCGGTGTTCGTGTGAGCATCAAGATCTGAAAATTATGGCGAACACAGGTATGTGATTATTTTTCAAATCTAATATATGATTCTAATTATTTGATGATCTTAAGGATTTAGGGATTGTTCTTTTTCCATATTTGGTATCAAAGCCCTAATATAGATTAGAATCATTGCTATAATAGATCTGTGCATGCCGGACATTGTCCGTGCTGTGGAGTGACCAGCGGCATCGAGATGATGCTGCCGTAACCGTGGTGATAGGAGAAACCGACAGTCTACCGGTCTCCATTTTTTTTGACACCCCGGAAATAAGAACAAAAAAAATCCTTGAAACCCACTGATGATTGGGCATTGAGACCCGATCCCGACTAGCAGAACTGTTGGATCTCAGCACTAAGATTCCAAACCAAACCTTAAAAAAAAAAAAATGGGAAGAAGGCCATTCGCTTGAGGGCGACGACCGTGGAGGCCACAGTTGGCCATCGCTGCGGCCGTGGTTTCCAATCAGTCACATGACCGGTCACACCCCCCTCGCCTCCTCTTCCCGGCAGTGGCGACCGGTGAGCCACTTTCTCACCGGTGGCTGATCGAACAAAAAAAAAATAAAAATGGGAACTTTCCTCGTCCCACCGACCGTCAGAGGCGTTTCGACCTCCGGCATGCTCACCGGAGCCGGTGATCGGGCCTTCTTGGCCGGCCCTGGTAGTGGTCTCACTGTGGCTGCGCTAGTGGAGTAGAACCATGGTTGGCGGCTGGTGGTTTTGGGGAAGAACCCAGTTTTTTTTGTTCACTGGGTTTTGAGTTCGTTGGGGGAGATAATGCCTAACTGGTTTTGGGTTTTGGGTTTAAACCCAAAATCCAATAACCCATTCCCCAAATAAGTAATTTAAAAAAAGGACTATTTTGCATATAGGCCCCTGGGTTTTCTGGAATAACACAGAAGCCCTTTTACAGTTTAGTCCCTCCAATACTTTTAATTACTTTTGGATCCAAAAGGCCATTTTGCACTTAAGCCCTTGGATTTTCTAGAATTATAAATTAGTCCTTTTACAGTTAAGATCCTGAAAAATTTATAATTATATTTTGGTCTAAAATAAAATATTAGTGGGGCATGGGTGGATCCTACGGTTATTTTTATCAATGATGTACATTTTGGAATGCAATAATATTTGTAAAATGGATTAGTAGATACATGTTGATTAGTATCCTATTATGACTGATTGTATTGGACATACATTTGTTTTGCTAATATCATTTTATTTTGACTTGGATATTTATTCTCTGTATGCATAATTTTGTGGGTTGGCATAAATATTTATCATCAAAGTGATTTGTTTGTGTCAGTTCATCGAATTGTTCATCATGTGATAGATATTTTCTGGTTATGACATACAACCACCTGCCCAAAGGGGGTTGTTGTGTATTTTAACTAGAAAATGTGGCATGGAGTATTTTGTTGCTAAGGTACTCCAACTTTCTTGGGCATGTCTGCCCAAAGGGGATAGGTTCAAGAATGCTAGAATATCTGATTAGCTTGTGGCTTCATGTGTAGAGCACTAATACATATTACATGTTCTGCCCAAAGAAAAATATGTGATATTGTGTTTGTGCTCTTATTTGTTATTGTGATATGATATATTTGTAGTATATCCGTTAATTAATGTTTGGTCTTTTTTATTTTGATTGTACAGTTACTTTTGGTGTGAACAACAATAATGCTGTTGTTGAGGTGCTTACTGGGTCGAACTATAATAAATGGAGGCAAGACCTAGAGTTTGCTCTTGGAATTGCTGACATTGATCTTACATTGCGTGAGCCTAGACCCGATGATTTGAATGATCAAAGCATCATTGAACAGAAGGACCACTTTACTAAATAGAAGAAGTCGAACAGACTCAGTCTGATTGCAATTAAGAGGTCAATTTCGGAACATCTCCTAAGTAGTTTATCCAAGTCTGACAATGCGAAAGAGTTGCTGGATGCAATTGAGTAAAGGTATCTCATATCTATTAATGCTGAGATCGGATCCCTGATGAAGGAATTGACAACCATGACATATAATAATATTGGGGGTGTCAGAGAGTATATTCTGAAGATGGTTCATATTCAATCTAAGCTCAAGGGTTTGAAGATTGATCTGCCAGATTCCTTTATTGTGTCACATGCCTTGAATTCCTTGCCTGTAGAATTTTCTCAAATCAAGGCTGCCTACAATACTCTTGATGAAACATGGAATGTTAATGACCTGATCACTGAGTATGTTGCTGAAAAAGAAAAGATCAAGAAAAAGAAGATTTATAGTGCCCTCCTTACTCATCAACATCAAACTCAACATCAAACTCAATCTGGCAAGCATTTTGTACATAAGAAGAAGGGAAAGCCTACTACTCCTAAACAGTCTCAAGATTCCAAGAGGGATGGTAGAGGTCACGATCAAAACCATTTTGTAGGAGGTCCCAAGGCTACCATTGAGAAAAAGATCAAGTGCTTCCACTGTAAAAAGAAAGGACACATAAGAAGTCAGTGCTTTAAGTTTAAGTCCTGGTTAGAAAAGAAAGAAAAACAAAGAGGTAAGCCCCTTGGTTTAGTCTGTTGTGAATCTAATATGGTCAATGTTCCTATTAATTCTTGGTGGATAGATAGTAGAGCTTCGACTTATGTTGTTATTTCTTTACAGGAGATGATAAACAAATAGAAAGCCTGAATGAGAGCATGTTGAAGGTTGGAAATGATTCTGAAGTCGAAGTAGAGTGTGTAGGAGTTGTCAAGTTATGCTTAGGGTATGGTTTTGTAATTATTTTAGAAAATACCTTTTATGTACCTTCTTTTAGAAGGAATTTGATTTCTATTTCATCCTTCGATAGGCTTGGTTATGGATTCATGTTTAGTAATAAAAGAGTTGATTTGATATTCAATTCAAAAATTATTGGTTATGGTATTTTGGTTGATGGCTTATACAGATTGTCTCTGGCTTCTGATGATTCTAATGCTTCTTTAAATGCTAAAAATATTGCTACCAAACATCCAAAGACTAATGATAAATCTTTTATATTATGGTATAAATGCTTGAAAAATATTTTAAAGGAAAGAATAACCAGATTAATTATTGATGACATCCTGCCTGTTTTGGATCTTGGAGATATTAAGACTTGTGTTGACTGCATTAAAGAAAAATTGACCAAAACCAAGAAGAAAGGGGCAATTCGAAGTTCAAACCTTTTGGAAATAATTTATACTAATATAAGTGGACCTCATTCTTCTATAATTTATGGTAATAGATATTTTATCACTTTTATTAATGTTTTTTCTCGATATGGTTATGTTTACTTGATTAAAGAAAAGTCTGATGCCCTTCAAAAGTTTAAGATTCTTAAAATTGAAGTTGAGAAATAATTGAAAAAAATTATCAAGATTGTGAGATCTGATCATGGAGATGAGTACTATGGCAGACATGATATGGTTGGACAGCAAATGGATCCGTTTGCCAAGTATTTACAAGACTGTGGGATTGTTTCTAATATACCATGCCTGAAAGTCCTGAGCAGAATGGTGTGGCCAAAAGGCAGAATTGCACCCTTAAAGATATGATGCGGAGCATGATGAATAGGTCTAATATGCCAGAATTTTTATGGAAAGAAGCTTTCAAGACTGCTTTATATATTCTCAACAGAGTTTCCAGTAAATCTGTGTTGAAGATATCTTTTGAACTTTGGATTGGAAGAAAACCTAGTTTGAATCATTTCCAAGTTTGGGGTATCCTGCAAAAATAAAATTATACAATCCTTCAAAGAAAATGATCGATTCTAAAACAAGTCGTTGTTACTTCATTGGATATCCAGAACATTCTAAAGGATATAGGTTTTATAGTCCAGGAAGAGGTAACAGAATTGTGGAGTCTCTTATTGCAAAGTTTCAAGAACTTGATGTGGCTGATACTGGATCTTCATTTACTACTGATGATGATAATGTACAAGGAGAAACTGTTTCTATTCCCATATCCAATCAGAATGATAATTTGATTTCTGCTCCTATTAAGGAATGTTTGATGAAATCCATGATCCTCCTAGGCCTATTCAGAATCTTCAACCAGTGGAAGAAGTCCAAGTTAGAAGATCTGCTAGACAAAGAAGATCTATAATTTTACATGATTTCTATGTTTATCTTGGGGAGAATGATTTTGATATTGGGTATATGGTTGACCCAGTTACTTATATTGATGCTGTTAGTTTCTCCAGTCTGATCTATGGATAAATGCTATGAAAGAGGAGATTCAATCTATAGCCTATAATGATGTGTGGGAGCTTGTTGAGCCTTCTGATGGTTATAAACCTATTGGATGCAAATGGGTATACAAAACTAAAAGAGATTCCAAAAGAAGAGTTGAGCATTTCAAGGCCAGACTGGTAGCAAAAGGCTCACTCAAAGAGAAGGAATTGATTTTACTGAAACTTTCTCTCCAGTATCTTCAAAAGATTCTTTCAGAATAATCATGTCCTTGGTGGCTCATTATGATCTGGAGCTACATCAGAAGGATGTTAGAACTATTTTTCTAAATGGTAATCTCAGTAAAGAGGTCTACATGAAGAAACCTGAAGGTTTTCAAGAAAGCAAAAAAGAATACTTGGTGTGCAAATTAAAAAGGTCCATCTATGGTCTGAAGCAAGCTTCACGATAATGGTACCTCAAGTTTAATGAAGTTGTGACATCTCTTGGTTTTGAAAAAAATAAAGTTGATCAATGTATATATCTCAAGATCAGTAGGAGAAATTTTATCTTCCTTATTTTATATGTTGATCATATCCTACTTGCTAGTAGTGATTTTGGCTTACTTTCTGAGACCAAATAAATATTGTCAGAGAATTTTGATATGAAAGATCTTGGTGAGGCATCCTTTGTTTTGGGAATTGAGATTTATATGGACAGATTTCATTATTTATTGAATTTGTCACAAAAGGCATACATTGACATAATTTTTCAAAGATTTAGTATGCAAAATTATAGACCATGTGATTCTCCTATGGTTAAAGGTGCAAGTTCAGTAAAGATCAATGTCTAAAGAATCAGCTTGAGAAAGATCAAATGAAAGATGTGCCTTATGCCAGTGCTGTAGGGAGCTTGATGTATGCTCAAGTCTGCACCAGACCTGATATTATTTTCATAGTGGGTGCTCTTGGGAGTTACTTATCAAACCCAGGTTATCAACATTGGATTGCTATAAAGAAAGTGATGACGTATCTACAAAAAATCAAAGATTTTATGCTCGTGTACAAGAGAGTTGATAATCTTGAGTTGGTTGGATATTCGGATTCTGATTATGCCGGGTGTCCTGATGATTTGAAATTAACTTCTGGATATGTTTTTATGTTGGTTGGTGGTGCAGTATCTTGGAAAAGTATTAAACAGACACTGATTGCTTCTTCTACCATGCAAGCTGACTTTGTATCTTGTTATGGAGCTGCTACTCAAGCTATTTGGTTAAGGAATCTTATGACTGGACTTCAGATTTTATATTTGAGTTCTAGACATGTGTTGATATATTGTGATAATATGGTTGCGGTATTCTTTATAAGGAATAATAAGTCATCCAGCAAGTCTAAACACATCGAGCTGAAGTATTTGGCCATCAGAGATCATGTAAAGAATGGAGATATAATTATTGATTATATTGATATAGAGTCTATGTTAGCTGATTCTCTGACCAAAGGTTTGATGCCCATATACTTTGCAAGGCTTGTTAAAAATATGGGCATATTGAGTTCTTTTGATGTACTTGGTTAATGGGAGTGACTATGTGATTAGACTTTATTATCATCATGAATTTATTTTTCATTTACATATATCATGAGTTTTTGCATGCATTATTATCATGATAATTATTTTGTTATATGGTTATATATGTGCACATGTGAAATAAAGCACAACATAGTATCTCAAGATTGTGTATCTTTATCTTGAGAATGACAGTTATATGGGTATGTCTTATTTGATAATTATGAGATCTCATTATATTTGGAGACATACAGACTTCTTTTTGAAGTCATGAGATTTCTCTAGGTTGTGATATAGCATGTGGTTATAGAGAAATCTTGATTGAGGGTACATATATTAATTTATTTTGATTATGAGATATCTCTTTTGGTTATGTAACTGACTGAGACCTGGTGTCAAGTTTCAGATTTATTGTGCTATCTTATCATTGACACCATTGTTGAGTATGTGAGACAGGATGGCTTGTTATTTGATGCCATCATGATTTTTCTTGCTTATTTTGTTTCTAAGCATGTTGACAAGAAATTGGAGGATTGACAATGAAAAATAGCATATCTTATTTGATCATCTTGATACTATTTTCTTGCTACACTACCACACCAAGACTCATATCGGTGGTGTTTATGATGCTTGTAACCATAGATAAATCTTGTATTGGTTAAATAGTACAATAGCCCCATGATTCGGTATTATGGATATTATTGGACCGAGTCATTTGTGGGTGTTGTATATGGATCATATAGTCGCCATATTTTATTTTTCAACCCAAGAATTAGTTTTAAAATAAAATATTTTTAAAATTATTAATTAATGTAGCCCAAGTGGAAGAATGTGAGAATCTTCTTGATTTGGGCTAACATTAATTAATATATTTTTTTATTAAAATCCGGGTTGATTTTATGGTCCATGTTGATAGACATAGGTTGAGCCCATTGTTATGTAATCATTAGTTAGACTAGGAGCATCTCATGTTGTTTGGTGTGGTTGAGGCGGTACAGTATAGGCCTTAGCCCAACTTGACTCGAGATTGGAGGGTCAATTAGGGTATTTTAAGTTTATTGGCTAGGTCACCTCTCCGCTTCCTTTATATATATCACGTATTCGGTGATTGTTGTGATACAGTGATTTTCTCCATCGAGAGCCGCCTTTCTGAGAAAGACCGAAGAGAAGGACTTTACCTTTGGTGTTCGTGTGAGCATCAGGATCTGGAAATTATGGCGAATACAGGTATGTGATTATTTTTCAGATCAATATATGATTCTAATTATTTGTGGTCTTAGGGATTTAGGGACTATTATTTTTCCACATATTGCAGTTAGAGAATATGGTTCTCATTGGTTGGATCCACCCATAAGAACAACATAGACTGCAATGGCTTTCGAAATGGCATCAAAAGTATGCCTTGTTTCCTTAGGTTCCATTAATTACATGACCAAGTTGCAATTATTTAAGTCCCATATTAGCAAGACGATCATATATTTAGGTATGATTCAACTTAAATTTAATCATGATTGGAAGTGGCAGGTTGGATCAAGAAATTCAATGAGTTAACAGGGCTAACTAGTATAAAAAATACCAGAACGAGATAAAGAAAAGCAAGCAAGTGGAAAAGATTTCTTTCAATTATATTTCTTCATGATATGTAGATCTTTATATAAAAGTAAAGAAAAGAAAATCAAGCAGGTAATGAAGAGATTATGGTATGATCCTGTCAATCCCAAGGATCATATAGAATATTCTAGCAATCTCAAATATCATGCAATATATACTAGCAATATCAAAAATCATGTAAAATATTCTAGTAATTCCAAAAATTATATAAAATATTCTAGATAATATACTTCGTAATATTCTATACATTCCTAATAGTCTTCTTCAAGTTGGAGAATGAAGATCTCGAATGTCTATTTTGCATATAATCTCTTGAAAGTGATTATAACCGAGAGATTTGGTAAAGATATTTACAAGTTGATAATGTGTAAGAACATATCGTGTATTAATATCTTGAAACTATAGTTGCTCTTTGACAAAATGACAATCGCTTATGAAATACAAGAATTGTGGTAATATGTAAAGTCGTTTGATTATCATAATAAAGGAACATGGGATAATGATATGGAATACTGAGATTGGATAAGAGAGCTTGAAGTCATAGTAATCCACTGGTGGTATGCGCCATAGCTTGATACTCAGCTTCTACAAAAGAACGAGATAGTTGTCTACTTCTTGGCATGCCAAGAAATTAGAGCATCATTCAAGGAAACATAGAAACTTGTTGTAAAATGTTTTGTTATAGAACATCTTGCCCAGTCTGTATCTCAATAAGCATATAATTGAAAAGTATTGACACTTGAAAAAAAATGTCTTAACCTGGAGATCCTTTCAAATATTGAAAAATGTGAAAGATTGCATCCAAGTATAGTTACCAAGGAGATTGCATAAACTATGTCAGAACGTGTATCGAGTATGCAATGTCTAACCTAATAATGGTTAGATAAATGAGTCTTCCCAGCAATCAACGAGATGGACCTGGATCATCAAGTAGTTTGCCATCATCCATTGTGAGCTTGAATTGTTGCAGCATAAAAAAATTTGTAGACTTGGTCCCTAACATCCTAGTCTCTTTGAGAATGTCAAGTATACAATTTTGTTAGGATACAAATATGCTAGAAGGTGATCGAGTCATTTCTAACATGAGAAAATACTTTGAGGTGTCCAGGTTCTTAATGTGGAACTTATTTTACAAAAATTGTTTCAATGCCTGACATTTTGAAGGTTTATTCTCTATAATAGTCACATCATCCATATAAACAACAATGGCAATACAAGAGTCATTATCTTGTTTGGTGAACAGAGAGTGATCAGTTTTGGATTGAGCGCAGCCATATTGGAGCAAGGAGTGGGAGAATTTTTAGAACCACTGTCTTAATACTTACTTGAGTCCATAAAGAGACTTATATAATCGATAAATACGTATATCACCTAGCTTTAGAAATCCTGGTGGGGGTGTCATGTATACCTTTTTTGAAGGTCACCATAAAGAAAAGTATTGTTGACATCCAACTGATGATATAACTTCCAATGTTTGACAGAAGCAACAGCTAAGAGACCCCATATTGTAGTCAATTTAGCCATTGGGATAAAAGTCTTAGTATAGTCAAGCCTTTCTATTTGTGTGTATCCCTTCATCACTAAACAAGTCATGAATTGCTTAATAGAACTATCAACCTTGTATTTAATTTTGTATATCCATCTCGATCTAATTGATTTTTTTTCAAGTGGTAAATGCTCCAAGATTTAAGTACCACTTTGCTGGAGCTATGAGCTTGGCCCTCATTGCTTCTCATCACTTAGAATCCTTTATATCTTAGAAAAATATTTTAGGTTCTTCATGAGAGGTGATAGCTGAAAGAAAAGCTCGATAGAAAGTATTAAGCTTAGAAGAAATGAGGTAGCAAGAAATAGGATAAGGCTTACCTGAGATCACTGAAATAGTGGATGTGTCCGATGATCTCCCTACTCCTAGAGCATCAACAATATAGTTATGTAATTGTATGGGTTGCTTCCTATCTTTGATGGGCCATGAGTTAAGTCTAATGGTTTTAGAAGATAAAGGCTCTTCAGGAAAGATAGTGTCAATTATATCAAGAGTCTAGTTCGGACTTGATATTTAGTTCGAATCAAGAAAATTGATTTGTATTTGATCTGACTCATGAGAAAGAATAAGGTTTGAGACCTGTCTTTGAGTCTGGCTCCAATGAGTTAAATTATTGGTTTCCAAAGGGAATGGCATAGTCAGTCTGATTCAATTATGGAAAAGGAGATACTACTGAAGAAGAAGGCAATGTTTGAAAATAAGAAATTTTCTTATTCTCATGAAAGATAGTATCACATAAAGTAAATACTTTATGAGTTTTTAGATCATAGATACGATAACTCTTTTGACCAAGAGAGTACCCAACAAATATACAAACATGAAAACAAGATTGAAATTTGTCACTGGATATCTTATGCATATGATGTATTTTAAATTTAAACTGCAAGCACACAATAAGCAAGGTAATATGTCCAACGAGTACGGATCGATCCCATGAGGAATCGGATGTGTGAACCGTGTTCAAACCCTTGCTCAGGTGAGCTTTAACAAAGATAGAAAGAGATTATTTCTTTACTTTCTACTTAAAGTAAAAATTAATTAAATTGAAAAGATAAATAATCTAAAGATCTAGGACTTTTGAATTCACTAGACCAATGACTTAGAGAGCCTTTCTATAATTTCTCTCATAATGTCCTTTCAACTTCTTTCTTGGTGTAAACCAAGTATGGATAATGAAGAGATTTTAATCGAACAATAATCCATGAAAATTTCTACAAGAAAGAAGAGAAAAGGATTTAAAAATATTGCAAGCCTTCTATTTGTTATCCTTCTTGCACCGAATCAAGTATGAATTATGAAGGGATTGAAACCCAATAATAATCCATCAAGTCTATTGACAAGAAATTGAACAGAAAGACAGACTCTAGAAAAATTAAAAGCCCAAGAAAAGATCCTAAAAAGGGCTTCTAATCATAGTCTAGTTTCATCATAACTCTAAGAGATTTGCTTAACCAAATATAATCTAAATTAATATTTTAAAAATATTTAAAAATATAAAATAGATTTTGTACTACTTGCTGGAATTTAAATTGTAGAATTTAAAGATATGCAAAAATTAAACTAACCTAATTACATAAATTAAATTACAGAAATTAAATTGCAAGAATTTAAACTATCCAAGTGCTAAAATTAAAAATTACAAGAAAATAATTAAAACAAGAAGAATAAAATTTTATTGCTAAGAAAATTTGATTATATAAAAAAATATTTAACTCCTAAGCCATTAACAGGGCTTGGGGTTAAAAAAAATAAAAATTTTAGAACCTGATAATGGCTCTTTTTTTCTTGGCTCACTTTCCTTCTCATATATTGAAAGGGTAAAAGAAAGTGGGAAGTGCCTTTTCCATGAAGTATATAGGCCTTTTTATAGGTGTCAGGGGAGAAGGGTTGTTTTCATTCTTCCGATATGGAACTAAAAATAAAGAGATTTACATTCTAGATGAATCTAGCCATAATTTTCTTTCTAATATATTGATGAATCTGGATGCAAATCCCCTTCAAATTCATTGATGAATCTAGTCCCAAATCTCCTTCAAATTCATTGGTAGTCCACATGAAGACTTCTTATGGACCAAGCTGCTGGTTCATGGTAGATCGGTTGCATGTAGACTTTTTTGGGCCACCTTTAAGATGTGTGTTGGATTCCAATTGTTTATTATTTGGACTTTAGTTTGTATCCTTTAGATCTATAGATAGGGCTCTTTATTATGGTGCACATCTTTCCTACAAAATATAAAAAACACATCAATTCTAAAGAATAAAGATAACTTGATCTTATAAATTGATGCTTTTATGGCTAGGTTTATGTACTTATCACATCCCCTAACTTGAGTCTTACTCGTTATTGAGTAAGAATAAAAAATAGTTCGTGAATTGCTTATTAAAAAATAATTAAGGGGGCTACCAAAAATTCTTAATAGCATACAAAAGTTTGCTCAGACTCAAAAGTTATTTTCATACCCTTTTTATAACTAATTAACTATAAGATTTCTCATAAGATAGTAGATAAAACAAGTCATTGGGATATTAATAACTTCTAGTAAATTGGTTAAGTACAAACTCCTCATTTTTCCATGATAACTCTTAACTAACTCCTATTTTTATTTCCAAATCTTCTACTTCTTAGAGTGGTGAGATATTTTTTGGTGCAAGTATGTTCCTTTTATTGTTACACTTTTCTTTTTTTTTTATACAGACCATGTAATGCCTTAATCTTTTTAGCTTTCTATCTGATTCTTGTAACAAGTTTTCGACCAATATCTCCTACACTAGTTGGCCTTAAGGTACTAGGTGTAGAATATCCCTCAAGCTTACTGGCTCGAGTCAGAAAGGCTACAGATCAAAACCGGCTATATAACAAAGTTTCTTCATATCTCTACTTTTTGATGTTAGATTCAATGTTTACTTAGACGAAGAGGCCCGGTTACTTGGTGAAACAATGTTTAGAACCTGTTTTTATTATCTCATTCTTTTTTTGATTAATAAAGGAAACTTTGCATTTGTTAATACCCACATATATCCAAGAAGTAGATTCTTCTTTGATGCAAATAAAGGGTTAGAATTATCCAGAAATTGATTTCATTCTTATTTACCTTTTACTTAAGTCTATTAATTGTTCTCCCTTAGTGTTTCAAAAATTATCTAAACTGTTCAATCAATTATTTATCAAAAATATGTGATTTATCCTAAGTCCAAGATTGACAAGTGTAAGAATAAGAAGGTGAAGGTAACTCCAATAATATACTTATTCTTCCTATTATTTTTCTATAAATAAAAATATTTTTTAAATATAAGCATAATATGGGATAAAAAAATGAAGATACTCGAAGATAAATTTTTATTGAACTCTCCCCTAACTTAGCCAATGGAGCTCATTTGAGTCAGGATCTAATAAACCTAACCATATTAAAAAGAAAATAATTAGAAAGAAAAGAGCTGAGTTGCCTTCCAGGAGTGCTAAGTTTAAAGTCTTCAGCCAGACTAAATATTGATAACAGGCCAACTAAGATATGCAGGTTCACAGAGAACCATGTCTTCCTTAATAGATTCTGTGGGCAGTTCTAATAATGGTTTTAATTGTTGACCATTAACTTTGAAAATAGCACCATTGCTTGGATTTTTAATTTCTACAGTTCTGTATGAGAAGACTTCTTTAACTAAGAAAGGTCCTGTCCATCTAGACCTAAGCTTTTCAAGAAAAAGATGTAACATCGAATTATATAAAAGAACTTTCTATTCGGGAGTAAAAGATTTTCTAAAAATTACTTGATCATGAAATACTTTTATTCTTTCCTTGTACACCTTTGCATTCTCGTAAACTTCATTCTAAGTTCTTCTAATTCATTAATCTAAAGCTTTCTATGGTTTTCGGCTATGTCCAAGTCCATGTTTAATTTTTTAATTACCCACATAACTTTGTATTCTAATTCAACTGGCAAGTGGCATGGTTTTTCAAATACAATCCTATAAGGAGACATTCCTAAGTTGGTCTCGTAGACGGTGCGGTATGCCCAGAGTGCATCAACTAATTTCAAAGACCAATCCTTTATATTGGTATTAACAGTCTTTTCCAAGATTTATTTAATTTGTCTATTGGACACTTCTACTTGCTCACTAGTTTGAGGATGATAAGGTGTGGCCAACTTGTGGGTAACATTATATTTTTTTATTAATGTAGCAAAGGTTCGATTGTAAAAGTGTATCCTCGAATCACTAATGATTGTCCTAGGAGTACCAAAACAGGAGAGTATATTTTTTAAGAAATTTAATGACCACTTTGCTATTAGTAGATCTACATAGAATAGCTTCTACCTACTTAGAGATATAATCAACAGCCACTAAAATATATTCATTTTCAACGGAGTTTAAAAATGATCCCATAAAATCGATCCCCCAGACATCAAAGATTTGGACTACCAAGATTGGATTGAGTGGCATCATGTCTCTCTTGGTGATCCGATCCATTTGTTTGCACCAAGCATAACTTTTATAGTACACATGTACATCCTTAAATAAATTGGACCAATAAAATCTATATTGGAGGACTTTGGCAACGATCTTCTTGCATGCAAAATGACTACCACATGCTTGGTCATGGCAAAATAATAGAATACTTCTAATTTCATTATCTGTGACACACCTCCTAATGATCTGATCAGGATATTGTTTAAACAAGTATGGATCATCCCAAACGAAGTACTTCACTTGGAAAAAGAATTTATTTTTATCCTGAATAGTCTAATAAGAAGAAACTTTAATAATGGCTAAATAAATTACAATATCAACATACCATGGTTCAGTGGACATAGACATGAGTTGTTCATCAGGAAAGAATTCATTGTCATGTGGTTCACTAGATGGTGTGACTATGATTCAGGATAAGTGATCAGCTACAACATTCTTTGTTCGTTTCTTGTTCTTATTTCTAGGTCAAATTCTTGAAGGAGCAAAAACCATCGTATTAAGCATGCCTTAGCATCTTTCTTTGCTAGGAGATGTCTAATGACTAAGTGCTCAGTGTAAAAATAGTGTGCAACTCAACCAAGTAAGATCTAAATTTTTCTAAAACAAAGACAATGGCTAGGAACTCCTTTTCAGTGATCATGTAATTCAGTTATGCATTATTTAAGATTTTATTTGCATAAAAAATAACTCTAAACAACTTATTAATTTTTTAATCTAAAACTGTACCTATAGCATGATCGGATGCATCGTATATGAGTTCAAAGGGTTCACTCTAGATAGGTGGATGAATGATAGAAGCAAAAATGAGTGCCTTTTTAAGGAATTCAAAAGATTCTAGGCACTTAGGAGTAAACTCAAATTTTGCTTCCTTTGCTAACAAATTTGTCAATGGACAAGCCACTTTGCTAAAATTGGATATGAACCTTTTATAAAATCTAGCATGTCCTAAAAATGAACAAATTTCTTTGACATACTTGGATGGTGGTAGACTTGCAATCAGGTCAACTTTGGCCTTGTTAACTTCTATTCGCTTTTTCGAAACTACATGGCCAAGAATTCTATCTTCTCTATCCATGAATTGACATTTTTTTTAATTGAGAACTAAATGCTTCTCTTCGCATCTTTCTAGAACTAGTCTCAAATGATTTAAATATTTAGAAAATATAGGGCCAAAAATAGAAAAGTTATCCATGAAAATTTTTAAAAAATATTCAACATGTCAAAAAAAATGCTGATCATGCAACTCGAAAGGTTGCCAGTGCATTACATAATCTAAAGGGCATGCACCTATAAGCAAAGGTTCCAAATGGATTGGTGAATGTGGTCTTTTCCTAGTCTTTAATCTAGTTACAGCTGGAGTATCTATCAAGAAAATAATAAAACTCCTATCTAGCTAGTTTCTCTAATATATGGTCAATAAATGACAAAGAAAAGTGATCTTTTCTTATTGCTGTATTAAATTTTCTATAGTCTATACAGACCCTCCATCCCATTTGGGTCTTAGTTGGGATAAGTTCATTTGCTTCATTATGGACCACTGTTATACCAGACTTTTTGGATATTACTTGTATAGGGCTTACCTATGAGCTATCAAAAATGGAATAAATAATTTCATTATCCAGTAACTTCAAAATCTCTTTCTTGACTACATCCTTCATGGTTAGGTTTAATCTTCTTTGGACATCTCTAGTTGGTTTAGCCTCTTCCTCTAGGTATATCCTATGTTGAACTATGGAAGGGCTTATTCCCTTAAGTCTGCCATGGTCCAGTCTGTTGCTTCTCGATTTTCTCTCAAAATAGTTAACAACTCATCCTCTTGTTTATAATTTAGGTTTGGGACAATAATTATAGGCAAGATTTATGCTGGACCTAAATACACATAGTTAAGGTGCTTGGAAAGGGATTTTAATTCTAATTTAGGTGCCTCTTCTATTGATGGCTTGGTTGATGGTTTAGCCATTTCTATGAGTATTTCAGTGGGAGGCTCCCATCTCTAGCCATTCTTATTATCTACAAGTATTTTATTTATATTCTTATATTCATGGATTGGCCAGAAACTAGACTCAAGATCGACTTCCTCATCGCTAATGTCTATGAGTTCATAAATTTCATCTTGGATTGTATTTACATTATCAGGCTTGGTGAATTTCTATTCCAAATTAAATATATTTAGCTCAGTAGTCATGTTTCCAAAGGATAGCTTCATAAGTCCATTCCGATAATTGATTTCAACATTAGCAGTAGCTAGGAATGGTCTTTCTAAAATAACTAAGATATGATCCTTAGGATTTAATACTGGTTCAGTCTCCAAAATCATGAAATCTAAGGAAAGATAAAATTACCAACCTTAATTAGAACATCATCTATCATTTCTTTAGGGATTCTAAAGGATCGATCTACTAATTATAATGTGATCCCTATTAGCTGAAGTTTTTTCAATCCTAATTGCTCATAAATTGAATAGGACAGAATATTTACACCAGCCCCTAAATCAAGTAAGGCCTTCTCAATATGGATTTCTCCTATAACACATGAAATTATTGGAGATCCTGGATCCTTATAGTTTAAGGGCATATGACTTAACAAGTATGAGCTCACACTTGCTTCTAAGAAAGCTCTCTTTAGTACATTGGTGGTCCTTTTCTTGGTACAAAGATCTTTTAAGAATTTGGCATAAGTCAAAACCTGTTGGATCATGTCTAGTAAAGGAATATTTACTTGAACTTGCTTAAACATCTCTAACATTTTATCTAAATATTTTGATTATTTATTAGACCTTAGTCAATTTAAAAAGAGTCCTAAAATTTATGGGCACCTGGTTTGGTGTACTATTAGTTTCAGAAGCTTGAATTTGTAAGGCAGGTTGTTCATGGATGGCTTAGTAGATAAGTCCTCTCTAGTGCTAGATGTATCTACCTTATTATCCACTTATTTCTCTGATCTCAAAGAGAAAATAGCATTCACTTGATTAACTTGGTTTCCTTGGGGTGGTCGACCATTTTGGTTTCTTGGATTGGGCTTAGGCTGGTAGGTAGTCTACCTCGTTCTCTTTCATTAATAGTAGATGCTAGTTGACCCACCTGCATTTCCAAGCGGGCTATGATCTAAAAGTTTGAATGTAGGAGTTGGCCTAAGGTTTGCATAAAATTACTTAATATAGCATTGGTGTTAGCATTGAATTTGACTAGGGCTTCCAGGTTTTTCTCTAAAGAACTAAGTTTCTTATCATTGTTATTGAAGCCTGGTAGTGATGGGTTGTTCATCATAGGGTTAGGCCTTGGGTTTTGTTCATTGAAGCTAGGACCGCCTGTATTTAGGTTTTGTGATCATGAGAAATTTAGATGATTCCTCCATCCTGAATTATATATAGGTGCATAGGAATTGTTCATTGATCTCTGGTATGTGGCATTCACCTATGCATATCTATTCTCTATTGGATTCATTAGAAGAGAACATTCTTTGAGGACATGGTCTGGTACATTGCACCTATTGTACATGGGTGCAGACACTTGGTTCACACTGATTATTCTTTGAAGTTCCAAGGCCTCTAACCTACGTGTCAAGGTTGTAATTTTAGCCTCTGCACTAGAGAAGTCTGAATTTGGTATATTCCACCTCTCGAAGGTGTGAATCTTTCTGATTCCCTAGTTGTTTTTCATTGTAAGTTCTTTTCAACTAGGTTTTCTAAAAATTGCCAAGCTTCATTGGGTTCCTTATACATAAATTAATCCTGGCACATGGATTCTAGCATGGTTTTTGAATTTGAATCTAGACCTTCATAAATTATTTGGCATAGCCTCCAAGTCTCTATTCCATGGTGTGGGCATTGGATCAAGAGGTTCTTGAAACAGTCAAAGTATTTCTAGAATGACTCATCAGCTAGTTGATAGAATTGGTTTATTTCATTTTTAATTCTAACTATTTTATGATGATAAAAATAGTTTTTTAGTAACACTCTTAAAAGCCCTCACAGGTCATGATTGATTGATTTTGAAGACTATAGAGCCACTTTTTGGCATTATCCTCAAGAGCAAAATTGATAAGTCTCATCTTGATTTTGTCCTTGGATAATTGTTGTTGCACAAACCTTTTCAAATTTCCTAATAAATATATATGCATCCTCTATTCCAGTAAATTTTGGAAGCATATTAATAATCTGGGATTTGATTTTAAAATTATTTATGGTGGGTTGGGGTAACCTTATGCAAGAAGGTTGGACAGAACTGACTGAATTATATAAATCCTTAAGGGTTTGGAGCAAATTTGTTACATCCATTATAGAAGTCATAGGATTTGAAACAGAAATTAAATCAATTCTAACTAGTCGACCCGATATCCTTCTCTACACAGGCAATGAAGAATTTACTATATTCACTATGTTTTCTATTTTTTTAAAGATTTTGTATATATATATATATATTGTATTTATTTATTTTTTAGAAACTTTTCTTTCAAGGTTCTAATTTAATTTAACCTTTTCATATACTAGAACAACCATACAACATAACTTCCATTTATGTCAGGGCAACCTTATATCAGGATAATCAAGATTGAAAAAAATACCTAAAATATATATATATATATATAGTGAAATAGAGAAGAGAAGAAGGAAGAGTTCTAAAGATGAAAACCTAAAGATTTTTTTATTATTTTATTTTTTAAAATAAGTTTTGCACAAAATTAATTCTATCATAGGATTGCCTAGAACTAGACATCTCCTAACTATTCCAAGTTAACCTTTGAGCACTCCAAATTTCAACCAATTTATCAAATTGGCTAGGTAAGTATAAGATTAGCGGGGTTCCCCCATTGCTTTCCTTAGATACCAATTAGATTAGCCAGATCAGCGAATAGAACCAATTAAAGAATCGCCTTTCTTCGGGACTAAGATTCCTGAACCACTTTTCTAGATACCAATTCAATGATCGAAACTAGCTTGATACAACTCTTAGGTATCCTTGTCCTAATGAGTTTAGGTATCCCTAGGGTCAACATCTAATTAATTTTATTTACAGGCTTAGGTTAATGCAAATGAAAAAAATTTGTTTGTGGACTAAGGAAGGGTAATGAACTTCCCACCTTATCTTGTTTAGGTTTGTGCCCTTAAAGTAATTTAAAAATGCTTATGCACAATAAAAAAGAATAAATAAGTTTAAATTAAAAACTAATACTAAACTAAAATCAAAATAATATGCTAAAATAAGAAGGAATAGTTTAAATTATGTACCTAGCTTCCAGTACTCACCAAACTAAAATAAAGAAGTTAGAAAGATCATATTAAAGTTAAACTAAAAGCATGAAGAGCAAAAATCTTGAAACACAATTTATACGTCAATTCCCTTATAATGGTGCCAAAAACTTGATGTATTTTAAATTTAAATCGCAAGTATACGGTATGGAAGGTAGCATGTCTAGCAAGTATCGACCGATTCCATGAGAAATTGGGTATGTGAACTATGTTCAAATCCTTGCTCATGTGAGCTTTATCAAAGATGGAAAGAAATCGTTTCTTTACTTTCTGCTTAAAGCAAAAATTAATTAAATTGAAGATATAAATAATCTAAAAATCTAGGACTTTTGAATCTACTAGATCAATGACTTAGAGAGCCTTTCTATAATTTCTCTCATAATATCCTTTCAACTTCTTTCTTGGTGTAAACCAAGTATGGATTACAAATAGATTTTAATCCAACAATAATCCATCAAGGTTCCTACAAGGAAGAAGAGAAAAGGATTTAAAAATATTGTGAGCCTTTCATCTGTTACCCTTCTTGTACCGAATCAAGTATGAACTATGAAGGGATTGAAATCCAACAATAATTTATCAAGTCTATTAGCAAGAAATTTAACAGAAAGATGGACTCTAAAAAAATTAAAAGCCCAAGAAGAAATCCTAAGAATGGACTTCGAATCATAGTCTAGCTTCATCGCAATCTTAAAAGATTTACTTAGCCAAACATGATCTAAATTAATACTTTAAAATTATTTTAAAATATAAAATAAATTTTATACTACTTGCTAAAATTTAAATTATAGAATTTAAAGATATACCAAAATTAAACTAACCTAATTACAGAAATTAAATTGCAAGAAATTAAACTATCCTAATTCTGAAATTAAAAATTACAAGAAAATAATTAAAACAAGAAGAATAAAATTTTATTATTAAAAAAAATTGATTAAAAAATATTTAACTCCTAAGCTATTAACAGGGCTTGGAGTTAAAAAAAATTAAAATTTTTAGAACCTGATAGTGACTCTTTTTTTCTTAGCTCACTCTCCTTCTCGTATGTTAGAAGGGTGGAAAAAAGTAAAAAGTACATTTTTCATAAAATATACAGGCCTTTTTATAGATATTAGGGGAGAAGGATTATTTATATTCTTTCGATATGGGACTAAAAAAAATAAAGAGATTTACATTCTCGGTGAATCTAGCCATAATTCTCTTTCTAATATATTGATGAATCTGGATGCGAACCCCTTCAAATTTATTGACGAATCTAGTTCCAAATCTCCTTTAAGTTCATTGGTGGTCTACATGAAGGATTTTTATGGACCGGGCTGCTAGTTCATGGTATACCGGTTGCATGTGGCCTTTTTTTGGATTACCTTTAAGATGGGTGTTGGACTTTAATTGTTCATTATTTGAACTCTAACTTATGTCCTTTAAACATATAGATAGGGCTCTTTATTGTGGTGCATCTCTTTCCTACAAATATAAGAAAAAGCATCAATTCTAAAGAATAAAGATAACTTGATCTTATAAATTGATGTTTCTATAGCTAGATTTATGCACTTATCAGTATATAATATAGACTATCAAAAACTCTCAAATGATTATAGATGGGTGGTCTGTGAAATAAAAATTTGTAGGGACTCTTGCCTTTCAATTTTGGTATGAGTGTTAAGTTAATTAAATAGGCGGTAGGAAAAATACATTCTCTCCAAAATGACACAGGCAAGTTGGCTTGAAATCTTAGAGTATGGGCAATATTTAATATATATCAATGTTTATGCTCAACCATCCCATTTTGTTTTGGTGTCTCGATACAAGAAATTTATAATATGATTTCATGTTCTAGGAGATATGATTTTAATAGTCCAATTATAAACTTTTGGGAATTATCACTATGTGTGTATTTAATGTTAGCATTAAAATGATTTTTGGCTATAACATGAAAATTAACAAAGTATTGATATGTCTCAGTTTTTTTTGTAATAAATAAATCCAAGTAGTCCTTGTGCAATCATCAATAATAGTGAGAAAAAAATAAACTCTCATATATGATAAGGTAAAATATGGGCTCCATATGCCAAGATGCATTAAATCAAATGGTGAAACTGATTTATTAATGCTTAAGAAAAATGGCTTTTTTGTCTATTTGGTATGATAATAAATATCACAATAATTATTCATGGAATCAAAAGGAGTACTTGGAAGGAAAGGGATAAGTTTTAAGCTCTTGTAAAGCAATGTTCTAACCGAGCATGCTAGAGATCAACCAAAATATCAACTTTATTTTCCTGTATAGGATTTATTGTCAAGCCTTTGAAGTAATAAAGACCATTTCAAAGTTTATCCAACCGATTAGCTTCTTCGTGGTAGGGTTATGTAGAGCACAAAATATAGAAAAGAAGAGAACAATACAATTAAGATCTTGAACAAGTTTGTTTACTGAAACAAGACTGCATTTAAAATTATGAGTATATAAGGTATGACATAAGGTAATATCATTAGTCAAGGCAACATCACTATATGAATGCACAGGCATATTGACTCCATTAAGTAAAATAACAGAAAATGAATTATCAAGAGATTTCATATCATGAAGAAAGAACTTACAAAAAGTTAAATATTCAGAAGCACCACTAACAAGGATATAAGATTGATGACAAGAATCAAGGAAGGCCTTACCAACAAAATTTACGATACTTTGAGTTTTATCTTATCCAAGAAAAGAAATAAGTTGCTAATATTGTGTGGAAGAAATACCAGAGAGATTCCTCTTATAGTCGGTGGTGTGGTAACATTCACGACAGCCCCTTCTTGGTGCTTAGAATTTTCAGGATTCTTCAAAGGTAAGATGAAATAAGAAGATACCGGGTCATGCGCAGCACTTAAGGTCGATGACAAACCATCTACCTCAGAATTTATTATGGTATTCTGATTGATTTGGTCAGACATGTTGATAAAGATGAGATGTTATAACTATTTATCTCCTGTTATGTGCAAAGAAAGCGTTTCAGCAATAACTGAATGTAAGTACAAATCGAAGGAACAAACTCAAATCGATGATGACCTATTCTGATGTTATATAAAAAATACCAGAGCGAGATGAAAAAAAGCAAGTGGAGAAGATTTCTTCATATTATATTTTTTCATGAAATATGCATCCTTATATAAAAGTAAAAAAAAGAAAATCAGGTAGGTAATGAAAAATTGTACGTATGATCCTATCAATTTTAAGAATTATGTAAAATATACTAGCAAATTATGTAAAATATACTAGCAATCCTAAAGATCATGTAGAATATATTCACAATCTTAAAGATCATCTAGAATATTTTAATAATCTCAAAAATTATATAAAATATTCTAGATAATATATCCCATAAGATTCTACACATTCATAATAACTAGGATTCTAAAAAGTAAACCATTGTATTAAAAAAAAAAACAAAAATTCCATAGATAAATAAAACTAATAGGTTTAGCCGTACGTTCAAGGCAGGTTTGGAGGGATAGAGAGTTTATTCCGATCTAATCATAGCAGATAGTGGCAAATGCCAACGAAGTACTTTATACCATAATCTATTTTTATTTTTATCCCATCCTCCACATGATTTAAGCCTGCAGATAAATTAAGAAAACAAGAACAAACACTAAATTGAGATCATGGAAAAAAGTTTTCTCTAAATAAAATTAAAAAAAACCGAATCAGCAGAGAAAAATATTTTTTTTTGCATATATCTTGATATAATTCATTCTACTCGTATAATGAAAAATTCCCATGAAATCAACTACTGCATCATAGTTTCAGCAGATAAACCGAGACATTTGTTATTCTTTGTGCACTTCATTATTTGTGGACTGCAGGTGTTTTCTACCGTGGATACCCAACACTTACAAAACAATTGAGACACCGTTCACAAGAATTCAGCCATACTCTACCAGAAACCGCTTCCATTTCCACAAGGGGAATTTTGGAATGGAGCAAAGAAATAATGATGAATAACATATACTTGTACAGAAAAAGGAAAAGAAGAGAAGCATGCAGACATGTTTTGCATGTTATCTAAATCCTATGTACAGAATTTCTATTTTTAATTACTTGTTTGCAGTTATCTTTGTATCATATGCATACATGGTGAGTAATTCCAACAAACAAAAACTTCAAATGAGCGAGACATGATTTTCTGATCAGCTTTGCTTGACACAAGAATTCAGGATTATTCAGGAGAGTTCTCTCATTCCTGCAAGAGAAGTACCTTGAACCAATGACTCTTTTTCTTTTGCTTTTCAGCTGTTGCAGTTCTCCCACTTTGTTTCTAAATTCTCTTTGCCTATTCGAATTTCTTGTGTAGTTACTTCCTTATTTGGAGTAGCCTGTATCGATTGTCCTTCACCTTCTGCTACGGTTGCTTTGGGCTTTTGCAACAGCTCCAAAAAAATTCACCAAGCTTTCTTCATTCTGATAATTTTCTGACCTAGCTGCATCTTTGCCTGGCTCAGACACAGACCATAAGTTTTAGTCCTTTCTTCCTGAATTATGCTCTGACTCCTTTTTGTTGCCAAAATATACTACTGCTATTTGCTTTTCACCCTTTAATTAATTCATTTGTTTGAGATGCTTCATGGAGCTCCAATGTCTTCCTGTACACTTTCAGTATGACGTTGGGTTTTTCACACTTGGGGTTTTAGTGGGATGGAAATGTAGTCAAGCGGTAACAACATATCCTCCGGTACCGTGCCTCTGATCGAGATCTTCAAATTAAGTCAACCATATTGCTTTAGTTCATACAATCTCTTCTTTATCACATACTAACACGACGATGAAGAAACTAAACCATGTTCAATAAAAAAAAAAAAGAAAGAAATTAAACCATGCATGCAAGTGACCTAAGGTAGTGTTTGGTTGGGGAATAGGAATAGGGAGAATAGGAATAGGTATTCTCCAAGAATAATTTATTCTCATTGTTATTCTTAATTTCTGTTTGGATGAAAATCTGGTATTCCAGAATATTCCAGTGCAATTAATGCGGTGTTATTCTAAATGGTGTTTGGATGAGATGGGAATAAGCCTGTATTCCACCAAGAATAGGGAAGGAATTTTCTGAAATCCCCAAAATGCCCCTAGTTATATATATAAATAAAATGAGTTATAAAATCATTTTTTTAATTTTATATTTAAGTAAATATATTATTATATTAATAATAATTTATTAATATGATGTATTAAAACATGTTATACCAAATAATTTATTAATTTATTATATATATTTTATTAATAAAAATAAATTTATTAATATTAAATTCTAATTATGATGTATTAAAATGATGTTATACAAATTAATTGATTATTATAACTGATGTGGCAAGACCGCTGACATGGGGCAGCTGACATGTGCCATGTCAAAGAAAGCCGCCGTGTCAGACACCGCGTCAATTTTCCTGCTTGGACTCCTTCGTCAGGCTGAGCTCCCCCAGTACAATGGGACCGCCTGTCGAAGTCGAGCTCCGTCCGCCGCAAGGTCGGACTTGCATTTATTATTATGATCCAGTAACCATTCAATATCCTATTTGAATTATTTTTTATATCCATGAAAAGTACTAATAAATCTATTTAAATCAGATTACAAATGAACCTGAGTTCCCACAAGTATTAAAAACAACGAATAATAAATGAAATAATAAATGAAATAATAATTATATGTTAATAAAAAAATGATTTATTAATCGTAATAATAAATTATTAAGATATAAATAAGAAATTATAAAATAAATATCATACTATCATAATATACTTAAATAATAAGTTTAATTAAATTAATGTTAATACAGTTATGATAATGATGTATTAAAATTAAGTCATACAAAATATAATATTATTTCAATGTATTAAATTAATATTGAAAATTTAAGATACAATACATAATATAATAATAAGAGCCATTAAACTGTAATCAAAATATTTTAAATTTTTGATTATACGTGAAAACCCATACTAAAACTATTTAAATAAAAGTAATTAATCTATTTAGCGATGCTTGTGTCTGGAGATGTCGCACGGTACCGGGATCACAGAACGATATTATATATCGGGTACACCTATCAGATTCGAAAAGGTACATCGATACCAGGGATTCGCAGTGATCCAATATAGGCCTGGAATAGTTGTACCCTGTAGACCAACCCTATGTACTTAGACCGGACCAGAAATCCTGCCCTGCTTCGATCCTGCCTGAAAAATATCCGGCGAACCCTAGTACGTTACAGTCATATACGAGACTAATAATTGGTTATTAAAAAAAAAAATTTGCAAAAACTTTCCCTACACAAAAGCCGTACATGGATCCCTGTAAATGAAATATATTTTACAACACAAGCAGAAATTATTATGACACATGAAAAAACTCTGCAATATCTCAGGAACAGTGCATATCATAATATTATGTAGCATCATCATAAGGAATGGATACAAAATGAGTTCTACTTACAAGAACACGATTGTTACATACATGCCCAGCGAATACATGACCGAACTGATACAGCCATCAGTTATAAATCAAAAAATACATAGTAATCACTTAAACAAATTCATGTTTAGGATGTTGCAGTTCAGTCCCTAACAATCCACAGTAAGTCGTATGACTATGTTCATCTGGTATCGCCTCTCCTGACCATTTCTAAGCACTGTATCACCTGTAACAAAATATAAACAGTTTCAATACTTACAAAATAAATGAAATAGCTGATGTCAGGTATGTGAAATACTAAACCTGGGCACGGATGGCACGGATGGCACACATGGCACGGATGGCACACATGGCGAACGAATGCATCACGGCTACAAGAGAAAAACAACCAATATGAAGTTCCACTCCTGCCTCCCAGCAATGCTCAATCAACAGGCAGCCCATCATCATCGCCATATCCAACATAAAACGGTACCAAATCATGCATATAAACATACCTCGTCACACAACATGAAGAAGCTATGTTAGAAAAAGTAGGAAAACATCTGCCAAAATGTAAAATAGTAGCAACATATATTTTAGAAAAATGGCTCAGGACAGTGAATGTAATCTCACTTGAGCACCACGGTAACAAGAGGAAAACAACAAATGTCGCATTTCCACTCCTGCTTCCAAGCAATGCTCAATCAATAGGCTGCCTATCATCATTGCCACATAAATAATATATACCTTATTCTGCCAAACAGCGCCAAAATCAAGGGAGAATAACAGGAATTTCTTATTCCGGTGAAATGAGGAACTTAAATGACACGTAGTCACTTATTAAACATTATAGAAGCACACCTGCGTATCATCATAAACCATAACACCAACAAGTGATACATATAACAAGAAATGTATATGATGGCACGGCAAAGTGGCACGGCAAACTATCAAGAAGCTAAATAATGAAATGTGTTTCACTCCTACCTCCAATCAAAGTGGCACGGCAAAGTGGCACGGCATGTATAATGATGGCACGGCCTCTACCAGTCAATGTGGCACGGTAGGAACCAAATGAATTTAATGATAATACATAAAGTAAATATAAAACACATATAATCCATATAAAACTTCAAAATCCTGAAACGATTAGGGCTGCCATAAATATAAGTATAGCAACCTGAAAGCTGCTATTATTACTACTAGTTCAAATATAAATTTAAGATAATTGGCTCAGGACAGCGAATGTAATCTCAATTGAGCATCACGGCTACAAGATATGTGGTAACAACAAAAATGTAATTCCACTCCTGCCTCCCAGCAATGCTCAATCAATCAATAGGCAGCCCATCATCATTGCCTTATTTAAAAAACCATGCACATATTTACAATCAAACTTTACAAGGAAGCTCAATATAGCGGGACTTTAAGGGCTGACACTTTAATAATGCCTTACAATGGCTAATTGAGTTTGTGGCTCAGCAAAATGTGGAATCCTCGTCAATGGAGCAATGCGGCTACAATAGTAACAAACCTGGATACATCGTATCACTATTGTCTCCTGGCATTGCTCCAGCAAAATGTGGAATCCTCGTCAATGGAGCAATGCGGCTACAATAGTAACAAACCTGGATACATCGTATCACTATTGTCTCCTGGCATTGCTCCAGCAAAATGTGGAATCCTCGTCAATGGAGCAATGCGGCTACAATAGTAACAAACCTGGATACATCGTATCACTATTGTCTCCTGGCATTGCTCTAGCAAAATGTGGAATCCTCGTCAATGGAGCAATGTGGCTACAATAGTAACAAACCTGGATACATCGTATCACTATTGTCTCCTGGCATTGCTCCATCCATAGACAGCCCATCATCATTGCCACATTACAAAAATCAAATGAATAAGAAATATCAAAATGTAAATTGTAAAAATCAAGGATGTAGATTGGAAAAGATGGCTCGATACTATCCGCAATTGATATGACCGAGAGCATCGCGGCTACAATAGTATGTAAAAATAACCAATATTAGGATCAACTATTGTCTCCAGGCCATGCTCCATCGATAAGCAGCCCTACATCTTTTCCTTTCATCAAAACCAGAAACTTCAAAATAATGTACCAGACTCACCTGAAACCATTCAAACATGATTGCCACATAAGGGTAACATAACAAAAATTTATGCACACGACAAAAAACATAGCAATACTTTATGCATACGACAAAAACATAACAATACTTTATGCACACAACAAAATGAAGCATACAACAAACAGTACCACGTCTTAATAATACAATATTCATAATCCATAACATCCTAGTTTCATATAGAAGCACATGTCAGCAAGCCGAGCACATAGCCTACGAGGATGGCAAGTAAAACAACAAACATTATGGCACATCGCGAGTGATTATTATTGCCCCGGTCATGATGAATGTTGTCTACCTCAACTTCATTGATATCATACTCATGTATAGCAGGATTGTTAAAACCTCGTACATATCTGTCAAATGCATCGAATGCCTCAGATTGTGTCCTAAACTTTTTGTATAAAGCATGATTATAACCAGAAACTTCACGTTGACATTCTGCCCATGAGTCATAAACTCCCCTTCGGCGACCCTCAAAAACTACATAGTACTTTCCAGATGTCATTACTGGAGGTAGCTAACGAGGAACTCGCCTTCCTGTATAACAAAAAAAAAAAACATCACATTATCGTAGTGTAGTAATGTAAATTAACAACAGTTAGTACCAAACAATTTATGAAATAAATCCCAATGTATAGGGGTAAAAAGGTATGCCATTTGCTTTCTGTTAATTTGCACATACCTCGGTGTAGATGATCAACCCATAGCCTATTTGATATGGAATTACGTAGATCTTCCCCTCTACGACATTCATCATCACCGATAATTAACAAAGGATCTATGTCATCCTCATCATGGTCAGGAGGCATTGGTGCTAATGACATGTTGAAGTACTTGTCATTACCCTGGTTGCGTCTTATGAAATTATGAATAATGCAATAAGCCATTACTATCTGCTTCTGTACCTTGAATGGAAACGGTATAGCAGTCCTCAAAATCTTAAAACGTTTCTTCAAAATTCCAAAGGCCTTCTCTACACAATTGCGTAATTGTGCATGTCTATGGTTGTATAGATCTCGATTGTTTGAATAACGTCGAGTTCGAGGATTGTTGAATGTACTCAGGTGGTACCTATTTTCTCTATAAGGAGCCAGGAACTTATTCGTATTCGCATATCCAGAGTCAACAAGGTAATATTTTCCTGAAATGCATAAGAACATTTAAATGAACTCAATGACAGTTTCAACGATATCCCATAACTTTTATAACTTCATTAGGCATTCGATACCTTCAGGGACATTAAAACCACCGGACTCCACACACCAACGCAAAATACGCATGTCAGCTGCAGAGCCCTCCCAACCAGTACAGATGAAAAGAAAAGTGTGATCAAATGTAGCAGCTGCCATAACATTTTGAGAAAGTGTTCCCTTGCGATTCCTGAATCGAGGTTGTTTGCTCTTCTTTATTAGAGCAGGTATGTGTGTACCATCAACAGCGCCTACATCATTCTTTGATGACACATACCCAAAGAAAATCAAATCATGAATATAATGTAGCAATAGTAATTAGATAAAGCTTTGAATTATACCATGAAGTATGGATAGAAGAGGTTGTTATCACGTATTCTTGGATGCACACCCACATCAACAGATGGTTAAACTATGAAGTCATGCTTTAGGGAACAAATCCCTTTAAGAACTTTGTTAAAGTATCTTGATATCGTCTCACCTGAATGTTGAAAAGTTTCGGACAAAACTCTATTACTGACCCCATGCCCTACGCAGTACAAAAAGAAAGCCAATTGTTCGGTAGTGGTTACGTTGCGAGTGCCGCTTATAAGTCCTCGTGAGACAAGCAGCTGTTCTAATTGTTGGAACATATAATTTGTCATTCGAAAATGAGAGTAACCCCTGTCAGGATGACCACTCATAATGTCTGTAATCAAATTGTGACCTGAAAATGGACGAGTTCGACATGGTCTCTTGTAATGTATGTTATAATCCTCCAACTGAATCAATCCTGTACTTAACAATGTCATAAGAACATCATCCCAAAAATCTTCCTCATCAATAATGAATTGCAATAGCTGATTCGGGGGAGACATCTAAATAAAATATATAGGATTAGAAATGGATTTATAAAATATACATCCTTTTTAATTCATATCATCAATTCAAAAGCAATAAAAATATAATACATATGTAGAGTGAAAATATGAAGATTCCATTACAGCATATATCATATGAAGATTCCATAACAGCATACACATATGTAGAACATTTAAGTAAACATAAAAATAGCAATACAAACATACAATACTTGTAATAATACATTCTTCAAGCATATGTAAATTAAAAGTAATTAAGGATAATGTTAACTTCAGCAGACATAGAAACACAGTAGGTCATCCGTCAATCATGTCTGTATGTATCATCAGACTGATTTCGTGGTGCGGAAGAGCTTGTACCGAAAAATTGCGAGCTTTGTTCAGTAGATGTTGAATGAGCTGCACTTGGGCTACCTCCAGTACTAGCCCTAAAAACTTGGTCCGTGAATGATGGCGTACCACCTTGAATTCCTGATTGCATAGAAGTTGAACTAAACATATATGGTGTAGAGTGAATGTTTGGATTCATGGACAGATTCATAAAATAATTTGGGGCAGCTCTGTGGACATTATGCATGGAAGTTGGAGTGTAAATGTTTGGGACATAGACATTTGATGCAGGAGGAGCTTGCATCGATCTAGGGCCTTGATTAAATTCGGACAGTTGTCGCCGAAGCCATGCATCCAAAACATGTCCATCATAGTTCATAAAGAACCAACGATTGTCCTCATTTTTGAAAATTTCGAATGCATCTATGATGCATTCAGGTGTAATTCCGGGTAAACTCTCCAACTTAGCCATGCATTCAGCAATAGAATAAACATTTGGCCTACCAAGCTTCTCCCTACGTAGAAGCTCATTTGCAATTTCCAATCTTCTTCTTCCTTGTTCAGCGATCTCTTGTAGTGCATCACTTGCATCACTACTAATCCGAGTTCGACATGACCTACCAGTCTAGGAATTTGTCCTCCTGCTCTTTTTACTATCAGAAGAAGGCCGTCCTTCAGAAACTGGTTCGGTTACGGGTGTCGAGGTACATGCGGCTGGGCTGTTGGGTGCTTCATCTGATCTGCTTTCATCTGAATCTTCCAAACGGTAGAATGAAGCAGCAGATACGCGGTCAATATTTTGTGAAGACTGCCTAAAATGCAAGGAATCAAAATTTCTCGTTTGCCCTTCATCATCGGACGTTGAATTATCCGATACACCTTCCGGTAAAGCAGATGTAGCCCCGCGCCTACCAGTGGCTGTGGTTCTAGAGAACAAGATCTCTAAATCTTCATAGGCTGGAAAAGGCTTATCCTTAATACGGGCATAAGCTTTGTTCACCTATACATCATACAGGTGTACATGTTAACTACATAAATTGATATACTTAACACTTGGTTAGAATGGTATTAGCTACAAAGCACTCACCGCAATGATCTCCTCCCACATCTGTTCATCACCGGGAGTAGGCACCTTCAGTACAGGATCCCAGCCCCAACCCGATCGATTAGCAAGGTTGAAATAAAGATTGAAGATTTTTTTGAGGACCTTCAGCCTATTCTTCAGGTTGGGGTATGTAAAACTCTTTCTTGTTTGTTGATTAAAAGACAAGGTCATCTTTTTCCATGTTTCCTTTGTGAAGGTTCCATTTATACAATTACCTTCATCGTATTCTTGCCGTATTAAGGTAATCATGATCATGTCGAGGGAATCTGTCCAATTAGGTGCCCTTCGACGTGAGGAACCTTCAACATCTTGTTCACTTTTATCATGTGATTTGGACATTTTCGAAACAACTGTAACTTGAATCCAAGAAACATTCATCAGATAAAATATAAAAACAAACATAAATTGTACATAAAACTAGAAAGCAAGATGTTCATTAATACAAACATTCATCAGGTTATCATTTTTTGTGTTGACATGGTAATTAAGATGATATATGGTTGCCATAATTAGTTGTGGTGATCACTTTCAACCTTTGGCTATGAACATTAAGACTAATTAGATGAGGTGATTTGATCTTTGTGAAGACATGCATGTTTATGATAGATTAATTAGAAAGAATTATGAATGCATATTGCACATGTCCCTCTATAGACCTTATAGACCTTATAGACCTTTTCTCTTTTTGCTCCATGTATGAATTTCTGTTTGTCTCGTTTCTTGTTTTGGCTCAGGGAAAAAAAAACCTAGACCAAAGATGGATTTGCTCAATCTTTGGAAAGAATGCTCGAGGACCGTGATAATCGAGTCGGAAATCACCGACGTGATCGATCCCGCCGGGTGGCACGAGTGGAATAATGGATCCTTCGGGCTCGATACATTGTATTACGGGGAGTATAAGAACACCGGGACCGGTGCCGGCACGGCAGGCCGAGTCAAGTAGAAGGGATGCAGGGTTTTAACCAATGCCACAGAAGCATTGTATTCAAATATCAAATATCACATGATAAGAGTGGAAGGGCATTTCTACAGGTTCTTTCTTTTTCACAGGGCAAATCTTATAGAAACCTCCTCTACTGGAAAAAGAAAGAACCTGTAGAAATGCCCATCAACATTCCAGATCTTCAAGAAACCCATGAGACGATTCCAAAGACCTTCTCATTATAAAAACCCAAATTCCTATCAGACAGAAACACCATTCTCGCAGTGTAAGAGGAGCAAAAATTATATCTTTAATACCGAGTAGCAAAAGCAAAACTAAAGACCCATTCTGCCAAACCATCCAAGATCATTCTTTATTAAAGCTAAAATCCCACAGCCCGTTACCCAGAAACGAGCACAAAACAGTGTGTGCACAAAAAGAACATTTTGTTGCACAAAAAGTAAATAAAATCTAGAATTATAGACCAAAATTAATAGAAAAAAAGTGTGTGCACGCACTCATGTGTATAGCTTGACAGATGTAGACATATACCAAAAATTGAAACATGATGACGAGTACCACTTCACCGGCATAGGATAAATCAGAATCAAATCTCAAATTTTATTAAAAAAAGAAAAAAGAAAAGTCAATATCAATACCTTGTTCATCTAACAGTAGTACCAAAATCCTATTAACAATTCAACCATAGTAAATTATAACTTTGTATATCCAACAATTCAGGAATAGATAAACAATTAATAGTATAGATAAACAATAATAGTAAATTAAAATTATAACTTTGTATATCCAACCATTCAGGAATATAACAATTCAACTGCAAAGCAGTGGGACCTATGCCAACATCAATATTTTTAACATTCTTTATAAGTGTTCTAACATATGTATTATTAAAAGAGAAGAAGAATCATAATATAGTCCACACTAATTATGCAAAACAATCACCACTGTTGTGGCTTTATTATAAGATTAATTTATATTTAGGTTAGTGAAATAAGAACCCAAAGAATTAATTGCATGTCCTTTCTCTTGCTCATAAACCTACTACAGTAAAATGTAGATTTGAGAAGTCCTATTCTTTCACTTAAAAAGAGAGAGAGAGAGAGGTATTCTCAACCTACTGGACTTGTTTAGTCTTTCTGTAAAGTCAGGCTAATCTGTTATTTTGCAAGAGTATCAAAAGTGAAGGAATACCAATCAGGTTATTTCTTAAAAATTCTTAATATATATCATAAAATGTAAAGAAAGAACAGAAAGTTTTACTGACAGAATAATAAACATACATGATTGAAGGCATATTTGGTGCAGTTTGGTTGAGAAACGAGTGATGAACCCCAATCATGTTTCTCTTTAATTGTGTCAAAATACAAGCCTAATTCAGATTCAGTGCCGATTCTTTCTAGTGATTACAACAATATACTGTGCCAATCCTTTTGGTTGTGATCACATGATGAACCAGTTTTTTTCTTTTCTTGTGCAAATGCCATAATTGCATCGATGGCTGATTGATTCTGAAAGGATCAATCCACCATCACAAAGATAGAATAAAAATGCTTCACAATCTTAGCAAGATCTAGGACAAAGTTCATGTTGATGTTCACCTATAGAGTACAAAGGACTAAAATCAGACTCTAGAGGCCTGTGTTCCATATGTCTTGGAACCAAACTCTCCAGGCCCCAGATCATCATTTAGCCGATACTACATGCAAAGCACCATCACAAGAGTTTTATCATGATTTTAGGTAATGGCCAAGCTCTCTGCAATGCAATTTTTGCAAATAATTATTTTCCCCTATCGAATGCACTGGAGATATCCAAGTTATATTCCAAGTTGGAACAATATATATCAACAAATAAACAACATCCAAGTTGGAACAACAGATAATAAAATACGATACTTGAAACTTCTACCCCACCCCGCTGGAGGGTTTACCTGCTCCTGGAACGGAGGGAGAGACCGGAACGGAGGGAGATGCCGGAGGGTTCACCTGCTCCTGGAATGGAGGGAGAGACCGGAACGGAGGGAGAGACCGGAATGGAGGGAAATGCCGGAGGGTTTACCTGCTCCTGGAACGGAGGGAGAGACCAGAACGGAGGGAGATGCCGGAGGGTTCACCTGCTCCTGGAATGGAGGGAGAGACCGGAACGGAGGGAGAGACCGGAATGGAGGGAAATGCCGGAGGGTTTACCTCCTCCTGGAACGGAGGGAGAGACCGGAACGGAGGGAGATGCCGGAGGGTTCACCTGCTCCTGGAATAGAGGGAGAGACCGGAATGGAGGGAGAGACCGGAATGGAGGGAAATGCCGGAGGGTTTACCTGCTCCTGGAACGGAGGGAGAGACCGGAACGGAGGGAGAGACCAGAGGGTTCAGCTGCTCTTGGAATGGAGGGAGAGACCGGAACGGAGGAAGAGGGAGAGGGATCACGAGGAAGATGAAGAAACTTCTGGATCGAGCCAAATGACGGAGCTGCCCCGAGAATACCGAAACGAGAATAGCGAAATTCCATAGAAACCCATGGAATATGGATTCCAGAATTATTTGGATTGACCGGAATAACAAAATTTTGTTATTCTTCCTTGATTTTGCAGCCGTTTGAAAGAATAAGTCTCTTATTCTTCTTATTCGATTCCGTATCCTGCAACCAAACAGGGCCTAAAAGAATTTTGTCAGAAGGATTAAATAGATTGCTAGCAAGAATCAAATGGAGGAAAAAACACAACACGGATAGAAGATGCGAAAATCTAGGCAATCTAGCAAATCTTTATTTAGTACGGTGTTCAGAAATCCATAATTGCGAGGACTCTATCCAATACAAATAGATCAGATGTCAGATAACTTATGCAGCATGATATTCTGTTGAAAATAGCACCCAATGGAAGAGAATGAATAGCCTAGTGGCATATATATATATATATATATATATATTACCTTGAGTTCAAATGAGCTACACCACTTATAATCATGTTTAGTTAGATCGATACATCGTTATCACACATTCAACTAATTAGAAATCCTTCAACAAATTATTTGCACTAAAGTCCTGGTGTGCACCAGCACCAAGGCTACCCTTGCATAGGTCCTTCTGCCCCATTAGACTGGCATTCAGACATCTTTAAGAGACCCATATGAAGCAACTACCTGAACCCATTAGACTTCTCATTTTCCTACAAAAACTAAAAGGTGTATATCCAGCTAGTTTCGACTCAAAACTCAACTTATTCAACTTGTTCCATGGCAAATAACAACGGGATATCAACTGACAAATCGGAAGGGGAAAAGTTTAACCTTAAAATGGAACCTTTTTTTCCCCTCTTTTATGTCCGAAATTACCAAAGCCATGGAACGGACCTCACAAATAACAAGAGAATATCAAATCGTCCTGTTCTCCAACCCCTACTCCCCCCTTCAAAATTTTAACGTTCAAGTTATCAACTTCTTAGGAGATGAGCCGAGGGATAACATAACACACCTCGATCTAAACGGTATACAAGTACAGTAAAAACAAGATTAGAAAAAATAAATTTGAACAAATCGTAGAATACAAAAGAAAGATAAGCAAGCAATATTAAAAAAAAAAAAAAAGTATACCAGATATATATGGTTTGATCTATTAATCATTGGCCTACATCCACAAGCAAGACCTCCTCGATGATACTTTATTTAAATCACGACACAAAAGGTACAAAATTGATGAAGAAAAATACAATAAACTCTCTTTTATTATAGAGGGCTCTCAATATATTTTTTTTAATATATTTCCCTCACAAAACCTGTTTGAATTTCCTGGTGCACACACAAAAAGACATCTCAAGTCTTCTTTTTAAAATACCACAACAGGAAAGAGCCCTATTAGGACTCTCAAATAAAGTCATATCCGGACTCCAAAGAAAGCCCAAATAGAAATGCGTCTCCTTTTTTTGTCTTAGGATTTCAATCCCATCAATTCTTTCACTTGAAGATATAATCGAATTTCAAAGAATGTCATCCCTGGAGGTCTTGCCAACCTCACTCCTCGCGTAGCTCCAAAACTGAGAAAAGCTTTACTCCAATTTAACTTCTCTCGAACCATCAATTTCATCAACACATCTATTGAGTTTGCATCTAGCATGACTGGACCATCATCCACCACATCTCTTACAAAGTGATAGTGAATGTCGATATGCTTCGTCCGAGGATGAAATCCTGGATTTTTCATCAAATACAATGCACTTTGATATTACAATTCACCCTCATCATATCTTGCTTCATCTTGAATTCTCTAAGAAGTCTCTTGAGCTAGATAGCTTCCTTACATGCGTGTGCCACTTTAATGTACTCTGCTTCTATCGTTGATAGTACCACTACTGATTGAAGCTTAGATTCCTAGCTAATAGCACTGCTGTTCATGAAGAACATAACCTGAGATAGATCTTCTCTTGTCCCGATCTACTATAAAATTAGAATCTACATATTCAATGCACTCCAAACCCGCATAACCATAATAGAGTGAATAATCAGATGTCCCCTCGGATATCGGAGGATCTACTTTACTGCTTTCCAATAGTTGCTACCTGGATTTGTCATATACTGACTTATAACTCCCACTGCTTATGCAATGTCTGATCTTGTACATATCATGGCAAACATAAGGCTCCCTATTATTGATGAATATAGTACCCGGGCCATGTCAACCTTTTTTGCTTTCTTGCTGGGTGATTGCTCGACCGACAGTTTTAAATGAATAAAAAACGTGATAGAAATTGGCTTTGCATTCTGTATATTGAAGCATCATAGAACTTCTCTATATATCTTTTTTGTAAAAGTCAGACCTTCCTATTCTTCCTCTCCCGTAGTGCCTTCATCCCAATTATTTGGTTTACGGCTCTTAAGTCCATCTTAAACTTCCTAGCTAATTGAGTTTTCAAATTTAATATCCGACTCTTGTTATTCCCCGCGACCATCATATCATCGACATATAATAGCAAGATACAAAAGCTCCTATCATCATAACCGCTAAAATATGTACAATGATCTACCTCCAATCAATCAAATCCCAAATTCATAATGAAAGAATCAAATTACTTGTACCAACATCTCGATGCCTGCTTAAGACCATATAATGATTTGTTCAGCCGACAAACTAATTGTTCCTTACCTTTTTTGACAAAATCTTCAAGTTGTGCCATATAAATCTCCTGCTCCAGGTCACCATGTAAGAATATCATCTTTACTTCCATTTTCTCAAGTTTCAAATCCATGATTGTCACGATCACCAAGGCAATCCGAATAGTAGTTAATCGAATCATCAATAAGAAGATCTCATCAAAGTTATTCCTAGCTTCTGAGCACAACCCTTCACCACCTAACGTGCTTTGAACCTCTCCATATTTTCATCTATATCATTCTTCACCTTGCAGAGCCATTGACATCAAATCGAACTCCTCTCCTTTAATAGAACTACAAGATGGGTCTTATTCTTTTGAAATGACTTCATCTCCTCCTCCATAGCATAATGCTACTTTCTAGCATTGATAGACTCACAAGCCTCCCTATATGAAGTCGGCTCATCCTCCTCCACTAAAGCAACATTAGTATAAACATGGTTAGCAGAAGGAATGAAACAAGTAACATAATGAACATACCTTATGGGAGGTTTAATGACCCTCCTAAGTCTCTCGGGCTCCATTAGTAACTCTTCCGATGAGATAGGATTTTCATGTGATTGTGAAGACTTCATGCTCGATTTATCGTCAACTACTTGGTCATCAACATGTGCTTGATCTGCTTGCACCTTATCGCATGCATCAAAAAACTCGATAGAAACAATGGCTTCATCATTTTGCTTCTCTTCGGTGCCTTGAAAGGACTCTTCATTGAAAATAACATCTTGGCTAACAATAATGTTATGGATAGTAGAGTCCTATAATCTATACCCTTTCACTCCTTTAGCATAGTTGAGAAAGATGCACCTTTGAAAATTCTTGTCCAGTTTTATTTTCTTCTTTTTTGGGATCCATGCATATGTGTCACACTAAAGATATAGAGATGAAAATAATTTACTAGCTTGCTGCTTCAGATTTTTTCTGAAATTTCTAATCTAAGTGATTTTATCGGTTCTCGATTGATCAAGTAATAGGATGTGCTCGCAATCTTTGTCCAAAATCTCTTATCAAGTTTTGCAAAACTTAGCATACTTCGAACCCTCTACATGAATATTCTATTTAACCTCTTAACTATACCATTTTATTGTGGTATACTGGGAACCGTGAGATATTGCCAAATTTCATGCTCGCCACAAAACTTCTCCAATTCCTTGAAGCAATATTCCCCTCCATTATTAGAACATAGGTATTTGATTTTCAAATCCTTTTCTTTTTCCACCGAAGCCTTAAATTTCTTGAAGGTCTAAAAAATGTTAGATTTCTACTTTAAAATATATATCCAAGCTTTTCGAAAATAGTCATCAATGAAGGAGACGAAATAAGAACACCCATCCAATGACATATCAGGCGACTCTCAAATATCTGAGTGGATTAGTTCAAGAAATCCCTTACTTCATTGTTGCGATAAAAAGAAAGAAAGCCTTCTTTGCTTACCATAGATATAATCTTCACAAAATTCTAGTGGCACTGACTTATATTCTGAAAGAAGCTTCTTATTTGATAATACTTGTAGCTTGCACTCGTTCATATGTCCCAAATGACAATGCCAAACCGTCAAAAACACCATCTTCATACTAGCTACTGCTGCTTCTCTCACCCAAGTCTCGCCTACCAATTTAAAAAGATCACCTATAAGCTATCCCTTCATCACCATCAAACATCCTTGGCATACTTTAAGTTGATCTTTCTTCTCAATAAATTTCAAGCTTTGTATACAAAACTTTCCAAGTGACAATAGACTCTTGCGAAGTATAGGAACATACCAAATATTAAAAATTGTTTGAACTATGTCATTAAACATCTTGATCCGAACATCTTCTACTCCAATTATAGGACATGTATTATTTTCCAAATAAACAATTCCACCATCCCATGGTTTGTGTATATAAAGCCACTCTCTAAAAGGAGTCATATGAAAAGATGCCCTCGAATCCAAAATCCAGTGATGTGCAAGTTCCAATCTCTTCAATGTTATCAATGCATCCCCGTCTTTTGAAGTAGTCAAACCATCTTTACCTTTTACTACATTATCTTGGAAGTTTCCCGATTCAGCTTTTGTATCAATTTTTTTTAATCCAGTAATCTTCTTTATGTGTCTTAATTTTTTACAATTCTAACATTTCACCTTCTTCTTGCCCTTAGATTTAGATCTCGCCTTCCCTCGATCACCATGTCCCCTCTCGATAGGTCTTCCCCATGCTACCATGGTCTCTCCCAAAAAGCTTTCTTGACTAGATTTCCACTTCATCTCCTTTGTTAGTAATGATGCAATAACTGACTCCATCTTGAGGGTTTCAACGTGACTCAAATTCATGATGAGATTATTCCAAGATTCTAACAAAGAATAAAGTGAAATATGATGTGGGATTAATTAGCATGCAAGAAAATTTTCATGGATTCAGTATTAAGTTAAGATTTTAATTCCTGAATTTTAAGTCAAAAGAATGTAAGGGTGATCCTATAGAAATTCTATAATATGAGCATACAAAAAGACCCTCAAAAGAGATAAAAAATAGGACCACCAGGGCTAAGAAATTCCAGTAGGGCAAGCTCTTCTACAATAACTCGATCTAGAGGGCTGGAGGGCGTGTACCTAGCAATGTTTGCTGCTGCTTCCTTGAAGAGATCACTCCACACTCTCGAATGCGGCCTAGAAGATCAAGATGAAGACCCGCGAATCCGTCAGCTTCTATTCGCTGGCCTGAAAGCTAGGCAAAAGGATTTCGATTCGTGTGAAACTCGAGGGATTTGCAGAACACCTAAAGATGGTTAGAAAATGATAGAAAAGATGGCTAGATGGCTGAAGGAAACATGAAAGAGAGAGGAAGCAGGTGGCGGCAAGGATGGGTTGATGATGGGCGTCTTTGGGCTGGAAGAAACAGGATGGCTAGGGTTTGATAACTAGGGCCTCACACCCCTCGATGCTCAAAGAGCAAAGGCAGTTTACTCCCTCACGGAGCTCGATGCACAAAGACAAAGGACAATTGAGAAGAGACTTAATAATTTTTTTCCATTAATCATAACATCATCAAAGTGCATGAGAGGGGTCCTTTATATAGATATTCATTACTTAGGACCCAAGTAATGGAATACATGGAAAAAGCTCATGATAAGGGATGCCCAACACCTTCCTATTGTGCCTCTAGAATACTTGGTAGATTCAAACATATTCCAAAACAAAATCCCTCCAATTATGGTATATATGGGCGACCAAAAAGGGGACCATGGGGTGCCAAACATATTCTATCTTAGGCTTGGGAAGGCCTACATCATTCCAAGACAAGCCTCCATGATTTGCGGGATTGAAGTATATCTGTTTGACCTTCTTTCCAAGCTTGATGGTGCGTGGAGTTGGCATGCCTGGAGGGTGGAAGGGTGTGCTGGCATGTGGATACCAAATCTTTATGCATGGGTCGACTTCATGTGATCCTCCATGTAATCCTAGTATGGCACAATCCAAGGTGTGGCTAGGACTCCACGCAGCTGCTAAAGTGGCACACTGGCCGGGATCCTTCACTGGCTTGAGTCTTCTCTTGCTGAACTAGACTTGATTCAAAAAAAATTAAAAGTACAGGACTCAACTGACTTAAGGCTCAAAATGAGCTGACTTGATCAACTAGGCTCACTGAGTCGAACATGTCCCAAAAAATGATCAAAAACCCTAATAGCATGAGTCAAACTCTGAATACAAGACTCAATGATATCAAGGACTAAAGCAGGACTCAAAAGAACTAACTTGGATCTAAATGGACCAAGCCCTCATTACAGAACTCAAAGTGAATGAAAACCTTAATCACAGGATATAACCGAGTTTTCATGACTTAACCCTTATTACAGGACTCCAGATGACTTCAATGACTCAAGCCCTACTTATAGGACTCAAAGAGCTAATAGGACTTGATTATTGGACTCAAAGATAAAATTTGAAAAATGACTAAGTGACTCAAAATTCAGGGATCCATAGTGAACTAGGATTAACCTGATATCTCCATCAGAATGCTAGCCTTTTCTTCTTCTTCGATTCTCATATCTAGGGCTACAAATTTACTTACAATGGAATTGAATACATCAAAGTGTTCTTGAACTGATATCCCATCCTTCATCTTCAGATTGTATAATTACTATTTCAAATAAATTTTATTTACCAAAAACTTTCCTTCATAAAGGTTCTTCAATTTTTTCCAAACCCTTTTTACAGTAGTCTCGGTCTCAATATTAAATAATACCAATCATCCATTGCCAAATAGAAGTTTGTCATTGCTAGCTTATCTTTCTCTTCATATTATATATCTGGCATATCTTGGGTTTGTGTTCTTTTTCTTGCAAAATAATTTCACAACCATCCTTGATCAATACCGCCTACATCTTCATCTTCTAAAATGCAAAGTTTGATCCGTCAAATCTCGGTATCTCATATTTTATTGTCGTCACTTTATCTACCATTATTTCAAATCAAATCAGCTTCAAAAGGATCTTCTTGATCTGATATCAAATTGAAAGGACTAGCCAAGGGATAACCGAGCACACGTCAACCCACATGACATATAAGCATAGCAAAAATAGGATCATTTTGCAAAGAAAATAAATTTAAAATCATTGAATATAAAAGAGAGATAATCATATAATATAAAAGCAGGAGAATTAAGAAAGCACACTAGATATCCATAGTTTGGCCTATCAATCCTTGGCCTACATCCATAGGCAAGACCTCCTCAATGATTCTTTATTAAATTCATGGCACAAAAGATACAAAATTGATGAAGAAAAATATAATAAGCTCACTTTTGTTACAGAGGGCTCTCAATATTTTTTTTAATTTATCTTTTCTTTATAAAGCCTCTCTAAATTCTTTGGTGTACACATCCCTTTTTTTTTGTCGCAGGGCTTCAATCCCATTACTTCTTCAAATTGAATTCAAAGTTCAAAAAATGCCACAGCATCGTTAATGAATTCAATGAAATGCCGACTCCTACCATTGAAAGTAGTAAAAGTTTCATCTTTTCCTCCCCTCTCACTTCCTTGAAACCTTGCTCAGGATTTCGAGCTTGAATCGAGCTACGACCAAGCTAAGCCATGCCTGCTTAACCTGAGTTCATGACCCACTCAAACAAACCAGACTCCCAAGCCCAGCACCCAAGTTTATAGCTATCTAGGATTAGAAAATAAGATGTTTCTAGATAAGGATCACGATTCATCTACCTGTGCTCACTGCCACAACAACACGAGATAATGATCACCTTCAGGGGTACTCAAAGAGTAAGTGGAAAAATATAAAGAAAGATAGGGTTTTGAATGGATGACCTAACGAGAAGACATTTGAAGAGCGAACTCCGGTGACTCTGCAACCTCCATCACCATCGCCAGCAGGGTGAGGGTGGCAAATGGAGCAACGCACGGTGGCGAGGAGTAGGAGGAGGAGGTCGAACCTAGAAAGAAACGTGGCCACGGGGAGAAATGATCGTGGCCATAGAATCTTGAGTTTCTGATTCCACATGGTGATATGATTATCATCGAATTGAACAGTTCTCATTAGATTCGAACGGGTCTAGGTGAATCCAAGCCATCCAAAATAATCCCTCATTCTCCAAAAATACATGTGGCATCAAACTTTTGGTAATTGAGACAAACAATCCCCATTCTACAACTAATATTCATTTATTTAATGATAATTATAGTGTTTATCCTTTAATTATTAACAAACAAACTTTCTAATGGAAAAGAAAGAGAAGAAAGAATTGTCCATTTAACTAGTCTATATTATATGATTTTATGCCAAATTAACCAAATATTCAAATGGAGCAGCCAATCTTAAGCAATGTAATAATCATACATTAAATATTTTCTATTTTCAAATTTGAATTCACAAATAATATTCTACTATATTTTTTTATGATTTTTGCTAATTAAAATATGATTATTATTATTTTTGTTTTTTATTTTTCCTTCTATATGATCATTTTCACATAAAGTTTTATTAATGGCATTAAATATTTTAATATGCATACAAATTCTAATTGTAATTTATATGTGCCATATATGTAATGCTACATGCCTAGCATCATACAATTTTGTCTTGTTTAGTTTAACCATCCAATAATTCAAAAGGATATTCAAGAAGGATATTTTGCCTAGTATTTGTAATACCATTTAACAATCTAATTAAAAAAATGATCCATCCTCATTGTCATGCCCCGAACCCAGTATCTGGGTCAGCCACGTGACATGGCCATACAAATCCTAGGACTTCATCCTACAGATCATGTTAGGCCTAAAATATACGAGATTCTCGACATCTTCAGAAATATAAATAAATAACCAACTACCATCAAAATATGTTCATAGTAATTAAATGATCCACTTATTCAATTACAAATAATCTAGTATTCATTGATATCAAAAATTGAATTAATTAATCAATCTAATAAGTCTTACACTCAAATCTCATGCTCTCTAGACCCATGCTACACATTCTATGACTCTCGAAAGAAAGAGAAGTGGGAGGTGAGTTTCACATTCTAGTAATAATTTTCATATACTTACATCAATAATAATATAATTTAAAAATAATAAAAAAATAATAATAGAATAATGAATCATAAAATATCATATCATGTAATAAAATAACTCAACCGTTATATTTGTAAAACCATGTCTTATTTTTTATATTCCAGTTTAACCAGCGATCTTCTTTAAGATTTTGAACTAATCATGATCATGCTCCAGCCCGTGACTAGCAAATTCAAGATCTACCATAAATTATCTGTCCATGGCTAGGCTATTCCATGTACTATCCATCCATGACTAGGCTATTCTATGTGCTATCCATCTATGATTAGGGGTGACAAAATATGACCTGATCCGCCAATCCAATCTACATTCAATTCATCTTAAACAGGTTTGGGTTGAGCTTAAATGGGTTCGAATCATAAACGATGAACGTATTTAACCCACTTAATATATAGGTCGGGTTCAAGTTTCAGGCCTTTGATTTGTTTAACCCGTTTATCTTATTTAATATATGAGTCTAAATGGATCTGGTTAGGTTGGGTTGTATAAGGCAGTAGGCCACATGTCCATAGCCCATAGATTATAGTGTCGTTTCGTGCTAGGCTTGGCCCATCATCAAATGTGGGATGGCTGGGCACCATTTAAAATTTGAAATTTTTCTTATTCCATCTTGTTGAAATTGAAAAGAGGCTGAATCTAGGGATTCTAGTCTTCGATCTTTTGAATGGGAGAGTGACCGAGCGAGGCGATGGCATAGGGGATGACAGGTTTTCGATCGTTAGCATCAGATCGGGCCAGTGGTTCTTCAATGGGAGTAAGGACCTATCCAACTGCTCAAGCATCCCACCCAGTTGAGCCTTCCACCCAATGTTCTTTGAGGGAATTTGGAATTCGATGATGGACTTGCTGGCCAAGGCCCTAGCAAGAAGAATAAGAAGAGTACCAAGGGAAGAAGAGGAAGAGGAAGAGCACCACGTGAACCCCTTCTTATCTGCCAATATCACTAGGCCATCCTTTTCCAAACTCCGATTCAGATATTTGGCTCTTTTTTATTTTTTATAGACAAATTATGGTTTAATTTCTTGGTCATTGGATGAAAAGAAGGAAGGAGATATCTCGGGCTTGGTGGGACAAAGTGATGGGGATGAGGGCGATGACCATGACGATGTGAGGTGGGAGAGGGATTGTCGTTGAGGAAGATTGGGATGGCAGTGATGAAGCGGAGGATGGTAGAGACAAAGAGGATGGCGGTGAAGAGCACGAGGCAACCCAGAAGATGCGGAGGATCATCGAGTGGGTGGTTACCCGAAAGTGCTTCTCATGGATGATGAGGATGGAATGGCGAGGTGGGAGAGAGGAAGAAGGCCAAATGACACGATGGCAGGTTTCTCTCTATCTTTTTTTTTAACTTGATTTTAAACAGGTCATAAATGGATCGAGTTTTTATATTTTTCATTGAGTTATAAATGGATTATAAATAGGTTAGGCTAGGTAATCTGTTTAAAAAGCAGGTCGGGTTCAGGTTCTAAAATCTATCTGTTTAATAAATACGTCGGGTTCAGGTTGAGTCTTTCTTGACCTAACTTGAATCTGACCCGATCTGACTTGATTGCCATCCCTACCCATGGCTAGGATATTCTCAATATATACACCGTGTATTATCCATCCATGGCTAGGTATTTTTAATACTATCTATCCGTAGCTAGGCTATCTTCAATATAAATATACCATGTACTATCGGCTCGTGGCTAGGCTATTATCAATATAAATATCACTTACTATTCATTCGTGGCTAAGCTATTCTCAATATATATACCACGTACTATCTATCCGTAGTTAGGCCATTCCATGTACTATCTATCCATGAATAGGTTATTCTCTATTTAACATGGCTAGTCTAAATATATCTTTTTTAATTATTAATTTATCAAATCTCAACATATTATCAAATTATATTCATTTCAAGATTTTCAATAGCCAGTATCATAATTCAAATCATCCAAAAATTAATCATGTTTGATACAAATATATTATATAACAATTATAAAAAATAATACCGACAATCACAAATATCAATCATGATAAATCAAGTTATATAATGTATAAAAAATATATATGCTAATACTCATGTCTAAGAATAAAACCATGTAGTGCAAAAAATATACATATAAACTGGTAATCATGTCCAAAAATCTTTATCTCTATTGATGATGAATTTAATATACCAGATATCAATCCATACCTGGATCCTTAATTTAGGTACTAAGAAACTCGCTCGACATCCTCTTACCTGAAAAATTATGCTCTTACATAATCAATCTTAATATTAATAAATAAATTTCATGGTATAATAATCATCGATCTAGAACCACCTTCTACTAAAATTCATCAAGGATCCATCCACCAATCTTTTAATTCCACCTTCACGACCTTCCTAATCTCTAGGAGAGAGAAATTTTTAGAGAGAGAGAAAGTAAAGAAAGAAACTAGATAGAGAAGATATAAAAGAGGAAAAAAATATTTCATTCCTCCCTTTTCCTTTTCATTTCTTTTCCTTTTTCTTTTCTTCTGTCCTTCCATTAGACCAAAATAGGGGATCCTGTTCTCCCCATTCTCCTCCCATGGGCCCCACACAAAACCCTAGGGATCTTGTCGGAAAAGGGTGGCCCGAGCTATAGCCCATGGTAGTGCTGCCACCAGTTCCCTATTCGGTGATCAATGGTGATGAGTGGCACCGAGAACAAGAAAGAAAAGAGAGAAAAAAAGGAAAAAGTTAAATAGTTTCTTCCAAGAAAAATCTGGCGATTCATCAGCCTAATTTTCATGACAACCCATTCTTCTAGCAAGTAGAAGAAAAGCGAAAAAAATGAGACCTAGCCTATCTCGATTCTAGTGAGATTTCATGCCCGGTTCGTCAAAGATGTCTCAAAGATCCTCACCAAAATTAAGGACAATCGATCACTGATGATGGACGGGGTTTGGAGTGGTGTTTGGGATGGGGTGGCTCGAGGGACAAGGGTCTTTTTATAGGCCAAAGCTTAAGATTTTGGGATTGCTCTACACTTCTCTCCAACGGAGTCAAAGAAAAGAAAGACTTCCATCAAGAATTCTCCTTCCTATTATTATTATTATTATTATTATTATTATTATTATTATTATTATTATTATTATTATTATTATTTTCTAGTTATTTCAAACAGGCCTAAGCCCATGGGCTGGATATTACACTCATATGATAGTGGATCTAAATATAAAAAAATAACTAGCAAGGGACCTAGATTTAAATATTTCTTTCATCTACTTTGTATATAGTTACTATAGAATGATTACATAGTCACTACATAAAATAAAATACATTAAGACAATGTTTAGATTTTATCTCCCGTCGTTTACATAGTGATAATTATAGAATGGTTTCTTATCTTCCATGTGGAAATGAACAAGTAAAATGTATTATAACCAATGAATTGCAAGGGGTCTAATTATATCTTTCATGTTTCACATAGTAACACAATAGTTATGTAGTTTTCATATGAAAATACAAAATTTAACCTCGATATAAACCGTGATTGTGAACAACAAAAAATATGTTATTAGATTTTATTTACATTGTTTTGTTTAGAGAGCACAAAATGGCTCTGTACGATTATATATAGAAATAATACTACAAATAAAGAACCAAAAAGGTTTATACCATCGAAATTTCAATTATCGTGTTTCATTTCATAACCCAGGATGATTCTTTGGTTGTTATATGGAAATACAAAATTCATGATTTATTATAATCAATAAAGTACCAAGGGTCCGCATTTATTGAAATTCTTATTATTTCATTGAATTAAGTTTAGGAGAGGACATCTTCTTGATGGTTACAGTGAAAAAAGACATGGAATACTTGCGCATTTTAAGATTGTAGTGCACAATATTTATAGGAGAGGATTTGAACTTATGACCTACTGTAAATCTGAATTATCATACCATGTAGACTAATCAATTTATAAGGGTCAAAAGTGTTTTAGGCTTAACGCTTTTCAATATTTATGAGGGGAACTTGGTGATTGGTCCCTGAATGGACCGGACTCTAACAAAAAAAAAAAAAATCTCGGCTGACCAACGTTTTAACACCTGATCCCAAAGAACATTTCTTTTTGAATTCCCGATCCCCCTAAAAGCATAGATGCCTAGCATGGTGACAGACAGGGGAGGGACCGGAAATTTAAAAACCCGTCCACAGCCACTTATCGTTGCATGTGGTTCTACGGATGGAATGCATATTAAAAAGGTCTATTTATTTCTAATTTTCATCTCATGGACTTTAGTGAAATTCCAATAGTTTCTGGACCAAAAGCTTGTTGAAAGTTATGGAAGTAATTTACTTTTTTTTTTTTTAATTTTTTTTTGAAAGATAACCTTTTGTAGAGATATTATATTTTAGTGGTCTCGGACTAATTGTATAGTTCTTCTAGAGATATTATATTTTAGTGGCCTCGGATCGGTAGCCAGACCGGCGATCAAACTGGCACAATCTTGACAGCCAGACTGGCTATTAGATCAGAAGCTGGACTGGCTACCGGACCGGTGGCCAAACTGATGGCCGGACTGGCTATCGGATTGGTGGTTCGAGCCGGACTGGTTATCGGATCGGTGGCTAGATTCGCGACCAGATTGGCACCGACCTGATGATCGGACTGGTGGCCGGACTAGTAACTGGACCGGCAGTCGAACTGGCACAGACCTGGAAGCCGAACTAGCTATCAGATTGATGGCCGGACTAGCTGTTGGATCAGTGGCCGAATTGGTGATCAGACTAGTGACTGGACTGGCATCGACCTGACGACCGGACTGGCTATCAGGTCGGTGGCCAGACTAGCAGCCCGACCGGTGGTCGAACTGGCACCAACCTGGTAACCAAACTAGCTATCGGACTATGGATTGGATTAGCGGTTGGACCGATGGCTAGACTAGCTGCTGGACCGATGATCGGACCAGCTGTCGAACCGGTGGCTGGACCAACGGTCAGACTGGCACCAACTTGGTAATCAGACTGGTTATCGGACCGGTGGCCGAACTGGCAGCCATACCGGCGACTGAATTGGCACTAACCTGATGGTTGGACTGGCTGTTGAACCGATGGCCACCGGTCTAGTCGCTAGTCCAGCTCCTGATCCGACACCTAGTCTAGCTGCTAGGACAATGCCAGTTCGATCGTCGGTCTGGTTGTCAGTTCAACCATCGGTCCAATTGCCAGTTCGGTCATCAAGTCGGTGCCAATTCGGTCATCAATCCAGTCGCCAATCTGGCCACTGATTTAATTGCCAATCAAGTCAGCGATTCGATAGCCAATCCGATCATTGGTTTGATTACCTCTCTGGCCACCAAGCCAGTACTAGTCCGACTGTCAAATTAGTGCCATTCCGACTTGGACTAGCGATCGAACTCGTACCGGGCAAGGGATTAGACTAGTACCAGGCCGCCAACCGATCTGGCACCGAGCTGACGACCGGACTAGCGATCGAACTGGTGGCTGGATTAGCATCGGGTTGATGGTTGGATTGGCACCGACCCGAAAAGTAGCTGGCAACCGGACTGGCAACTAGACAGGCACCGACTAAATTATAAATTTTATATTATATTATAAAATATTTATTATATTTATTATATTTTATAATATAATTTATAATTTAATATATTATAAGAATTTAATATATTCATTATAATATTTATATTATTTATTATATATTATAATAAATTTTATTTTGTAATATCAATATTTTATATTATTATTAAGATAATAATTTATGACTTTATTTATATATATCTTAATATTTTAATTTTTTATTTTAAAAATGGAGACGCAGGATAAGATGAAGTCGCATGTGCAACCTGCGGCTTCACTTTATCTGCTACTTTTAATTTTTAATTTTTTATTTTATTATATTATTTTAAATATTTTTAATTTTATTATATTATTTAAATATTTTATTATATTATTTTAAATTTTATTAAGTTAAAATCTAAAGCTGTGGTTCAACCTCTCGTTTCTGACGTGGTTGCCACGTATATCAAACTCGATAAATTTATTTTAACCCATTTCAGTTTGGTAATTTTTTATTAAAAAAATATTATTTACAAAAATCGAAAACAAAGTGCATGACAGGTTAATCCCAAGTATGCTAAGTATAATGGAGTACAAGCATTAATGCACACGTCAGATATGACAAAGGAGCCATGCAATTAATAGCCAGAGGTGCAGAAACTAGATTCAAATGTTTGAATTACAAGCCACAGCGCAAGAAACTAGTAGACACCATACAGGAGATTTCACATGAATGGTTCCCGGGTGCTGCTCCAAACTCAGATCTAATGTTCGAGTGATTAATAATTTAGCCTCATCACTTAATATATATATCTGCTCATGTCTCGAGAAGCCAGAAAAAGAGAGAGAAGAATGTGTTTAGCATCACTCTGTCATACCAAGATTTTATCAGTCTCTTATTTCTACTATTATAACACTTTCCAAAACAACAGCCTTTTGTTTTAATTAAAAAATAAAATCCTTTTTTTGTAAGAAAAAAAAGAGAAAAACCTTTATAATATATATATGAAAATTCTAGAAACAAAATACTTTAAAACAAAAGTCACTGTGAATTATAAACAATTTAATCACACCTAAAGGAGGTTATTGGTTATTGAATCTCGAGATCGGGTACATGGTAGACTCTGGTTTGCTGTGAAACTAAATCATAGAGCTAATTTTGGGTTTCAATCGAGCATAAATCTACAAATGCAATAAAGTTAGTGAAGGGTGTAAAACTGCCCGTGCCCTTTAGTCATCTGGTAAAAAAAAAAAAAAAAAAAAAACCTTTTTCTTTTTTCTTTTTTTTTTTCGGTTGAAAGCCATGCACGCTCCTCTTTGTTGAATGGTACTATAATAACATTACAAGGCTACAGTAGAACTAGTCCCGTACGAGGTGCTTTTTTTGTTTCTTAAATTCCAGAGCCACGGCCGCAGAGACAAGGGAAGGCATTTTTGCTCAACTGTAGTTATCTAAAAGCTGTTGTTAGAATGGGGACGGTGGAGCGCGGTAGGTGTTGCCTTCCCCTGTGCGCTTGTACGTGGATCTCCTCCTGTAACTCATTGGCTCTCTCGTTCCCTTCCCCTACCCCTACCCCTACCCCTGCCCCTACCCCTACCCCTACCTCTACCTCTGCCACCGGCATCTAGAGCAACGGAACAAGGCTCTTCTTTTCGGGGAAAATAAATACGAACGCAGAGAGGATCAGATGATTCTGAGGAGGCAGGTCAGGGTGGAATTCCGTGGGACCCAGGCCCTTGGTTTCGGTCAACTTAAAACAGTGAATGCAATGTCATCATGCCCTTCGGTAGGGTGGCCCATCATTGGTCAACATAAACAGTGGGCTAGCCAGTGGACCTTTTGCAAGATCCCCCTAATGGCTTTTTTTTTTTTTTTTTTTTTTTTTTTTTTAATAGAAGATTTTACTAAAAATCTTCATGAATAATTTTTTAATATAATATTTAAATAATTTTTAAATATATTATATATATATAATAATTTAAAAATTATTATTTATATTTTTTAATTATTATTTTTTGATAAGTTATTAAAATTTATCTATATTTTTTATAATATCATTTATAAAGACTAGAGTTTAGATATTGAATAGGAAACATCGAAAAACAAGAAAAAGATAATTTAGAAATAAAATTGAATGCTTATTTTGTTAGTGAAAAAATAATTTAGTCATCTCTTAGAGGACTAGTTCTTTTAAGAATAAAAAAATTTAGCTGGGAATCAATATTTTCTTGCAAAATATTTTTAGATAATATTTAGACATGACAATTATTTATCCATGATCTTTTATGCATAAAAAAGTAGTTTCAAAATTTTTTACCCATGTTCTTTTATAGTATTACTTTCCTGGATACTAAAATTTATCCATATTTTTCATAACACCCTTTATGGGAACTAGAGTTTGGGATAGTGGATAACTGAGTTATTGGACATTGAATGAGGAGACATTGAAAATCAGAAAAGGGCATTTTAGAAATAAAATTTAATATTTATTTTACTAGCTTGGTGAAAAAATGATTTAACCACCTTCTAAATGGATAAAATTTTTTCACTAATTCATCGGTAAATGTTATCTAGAGAAACTAACTCACCTATCTTGAAAGATGCAAGAACACGAATAAATTGATCAATAGAAAAATTAATCAACGTTTCCATGATATTTATCCAAAAAAGAGAGGCCCACAGCTCAACAATTCTCCTACTTGGAGACAAGGACACTCAATCATGCAACCTCCTTATTGTACAAAAGTAAACTTCCAAAAAAAAAATGAGTCATATCTTATGCGGCGCCTTTAATCAACTAACTCCAGAGGCCAATTGAGGCCATGCATAGCCTCAATTTCTCTGCAGTGGCTATCTTCATCAGCATATCCACTGAATTCTTTGACCCTTGAATCTTTTCCAGTGACAGACATCCATCTTCAATCAATATCCTGAGAAAGTGGAACCTCAATTGTATGTGCTTTGTCCTTGCCTGGAATATCGGGTTCTTTGCCAGATGGATAGCACTCCGACCGTCGCAAAATAAAATGTTGCAGCTTTGCTCTCTACCCAACTCTATCTGCAACTTTTACAGCCAAATCATCTCTTTGCTGGCTTCTGTGATTGTAATGTACTCCACCTCAATGGTAGAAAGAGTCACAATCTTTTGCAACTGCAACACCTAGCTTATTGATGTCCCGCTGACGGTGTACACGTACCCTATTGTGCTCCTCCTAGTGTCGGCATTATCACCTAGATCTGCATCAACATAGCCCTGTAAAATCTGACTGCCTCTCTGGTAACACAAGTGGTATCCTTAGTACCTCTCAGAATCTCAAGATCCACTTGACAGCTTTCCAATGTTGCTTATTCAGATTTGCTATATACCTGTCTACAACTCCCACTACATGTGCAATGTCAGGCCTCGTACATACCATTGCGTACATCAGGCTACCGATTGCTGAAGCATATGGAACCCTGGCCATTATCTTCAGCTCATCATCATCCTTGGATGACTGTTCCTTTGAAAGGTTAAAGTGCGCGGCCAAAGGTGTCTTCGTAAGCTTTGCATCTACCATGTTGAACCTGTCCACCGCCTTTTCAATGTAATTACTCTAAATCAGCTTCAATATACCTACCGCCCTATCGTTTTTGATCCTCAACCCAAGTATCTACTTTGTTACACCCATGTCCTTCATTGCAAATTCTCTTAACAGCTCCATCTTACATCTTTCAATCTCCTGCATACTCGTCCAGCTATCAGCATATCATCAACATATAAGAGTAGAATGATAAAACTACTGTTGAATGACCTGTAGTAACAGTAATGATCTTCCTGGCACCTTGCAAAATCACTATTAGTCATGAATCCATCAAACCTTTTGTACCATAACCGGGGGGCCTGTTTCAAACCATACAAGCTCTTCTTCAACTTGCATACTAGGCTTTCTTTACCAGGGACTATAAAGCCAACCAGCTGCTACATATAAATATCCTCATCTATCTTACCATGCAGGAAAGCAGTAGTAACATGAAGTTATTCTAAGTATAAATTTTCATAAGCTATTATACTTAGAATAATCCATATTGTAGAGGCTTAATAACAGGAGAAAATATCTTAGTATAATCAATCCCTTCTTTTTGTTGGAAGCCTTTCACAACCAACATTGCCTTGTACCTCTTGCTGCTATTATTCTCTTTCTTGATCTTGTAGACTCATTTGTTGTGCAGTACTTTTTTTCTTTCCGACAGTGTGCTGAGCTCCCTTGTCTCATTCTTTATCAAGGACTGCATCTCGTCTTTCATCGCCAGCTCCTACTTGATAAAATCTTCGCTCTCCATGGCTTCATCAAAGCACCTGAGCTCTCCTCCATCTGTCAACAACAGGTAATACAATAAGGGTGAATACCTTACATGTGGTTTCGGGATCCTTGTAGATCTTCTCAGCTGAGGTGTCTCTAACTCAGGTTCAAGATCTCTTGCTCTCCCGACAATGTTTTCCTCTATGATTTCTTTCAACTCTACTTGTTCTTTCTCCTTATCTACTTCTCCTGCTCTATTTGGAACACTCTAGTCCTTGTATATGCTTCTTTCATTGAACACCATGTCCTTGCTCATGATGATCTTCCTATCCTTTTTGCTCCAGTGCTTGTAACCGAACTCATCAGTACCATACCCAATGAAGAAGCACCTCTCTGACTTCGCATCGAGCTTGTCTCTCTTCTTTGCATTAACGTGTATGTAGGAGACATAATCGAAAACCTTCATGTGAGATAAGCTTACTAACTTTTCTGTCCACTCTTTTTCTGGTAGCTTGTACTCAAGAGGAACTGAGGGACTCCTGTTGATCAGATAGGCAGCAGTGCTAACTGTCTCAGCCCAAAACATCTTGGGCAATCCAGTATGGAGCCTCATACTCATGGTTCTCTTGTTCAAGGTCCTATTCATGTGCTCAGCTACCCCATTATGTTGTGGCATGCTTGGAATCTTCTTCATATTGATTCCATTGGTTGCACAGAACTCCTTGAACTTGGTGCTATCGTACTCGCCTTCATTATCTAATCTCAAGTACTTTATCTTCTATCTAGACTCATTGTCTATCAGGCTTTTTCATTTCCTGAAAGTGTCAAATACATCAGATTTATTCTGTAGAAAATAAACTCATACCTTTTTGATGGAGTCGTCGATGAAGGTCACATAATATCGCGAAGCTCTAAAGGATGCAACTGGGGAGGGACCCCACACGTCGATGTATACAAGCTCCATCTTTCTTGATCTTGGTGTCCGGGCAATCTTGGAGAAGCTGACTCTCCTCTACTTCCAAAGAATATAATTCTCGCAGAAATCAATATTTGTCATCTTCAAAACCGATAGCTTGTCCTTCTTCAGCAGTACTTGCATTCCTTTCTCGTCTATGTGACCCAGCCTGTAGTGCCACAACTCCAAGTCTGCCAATGTCAGTGCCACTGCATCCCTAGTATTATTAGTTATATATAGGGTACCTAACTTACTTCCTCGTGCTATCACCATCGTACCTTTGATGATCTTTCAAGAGCCACCAACGAAAGCTGTAATGTACCCCTTTGAATCTAGCTGCCAGACTGATATCAGGTTTCTCCTCAATCATGGGACATGTCTGACATTCTTGAGCTTCCAAATTGATTGATCTGGCATCTTGACATGAATATCACCCTTTCTCACAATATTCAAAGGCTCCTAATATGCAAGATAGACCTTTCCGAAGTTTTCGACAATATAGTTGCGCATAAACTCCTTTTGTGAGGTAGAGTGAAATGAAGCTTTGGAGTTTAGGTCCAAGACTCCATTGGACTGTCCATGTTGAGAACCAATGCATCTGCAATTATCTCTGTCGCTGCATTGATGGATTCTTTATTTTGTCCCTTATCCTTCCTTGCCCAGCAGTTCTTCCTGGTGTGCCTCTTCTTATCGTAGTGCCAATGTCACACCCTTCGATCTTGATTGGCTCCTATGATTGGACTTGGATCTTTCATGACCTTTGTTGCATTATGTAGTTCTTCCTCTACCTTCTTGAGTGACCAAGGCAGAGCCAGAGTTTCCTTTGGTTTCTTTTCTTCTGATGTCTTTACTAAGAATCAGATTTTGGATCTTTTCAAACTTTAATTTGCTCGAGCCGCATGAACTACTCACTGATATCATATTTACACCCCAGCTCTTGGACAAAGAGGATAATACGATTGGACACGGACTTCATCCTCAAAGCTAATATCAATTGAACTCAACTAACTAGTAATCAGATTCAATTCATTAATATGATCGATTACGGACGTACCTTCGCTCATCTTCAAGTTGAACAAACGATGCATGAGATACATCTTGTTGGAGGCCAAAGGTTTCTCGTACATGTTGGATAGTGCCTGCATCAATCCAGCTATCATCTTCTCCTCCAGGATATTGAATACGACATTCCCGGCCAATGTCAGATGGATGACTCTTAAAGCCTGGTAGTCCAGTAAATCCCAGTCTGCTTGTAACAACTCGACAGATTTCTTCCACAGCAGTGGTAAGTGAAGCTTATTCTGGTATAAATAGTCCTTAATTTGCATCATCTAAAATTTGAAGTCCTTCATATCAAACCTGTCGATCTTGACTTTTCTTTCATCTCCTGCCATCGCTTCTGCTCGAACACAGTGCTTTGATACCAGTTGTTAGCATTTGATGTGCAGTGGGATGCTGGAAGAGTTTGAAGAAGAAACGACAAGAAAGCTTGAAAAATAAATAAAGAACACAAGCACAAGCAATCCATAGGGATTATATGGTTCGGAGCATCTTGCTCCTACGTCCACAGTCGCACAGGATCAAATCTCTACTCAAAAAAAGAATACAGGAAGCTTTACAACAAAGAGCCCTTCCCTGGATACAAACCCCAATCCAATAGGAAGAAAGAAGAAAGAATAAAAAGGATACAGGAAAAATCCTTGCCCTCTCTCTTCTTTTCTCTTTCTCTTCTTCTTGGTTTTCTCTCTTGGAAAACCCTTGGACACTTTTCCTGGTTGCAAAAGATCACCTGGGACCTCTCTCTAGCTCTCTGTTCTTTTTTTGTTGTTATTATTCTCTCTACAGTAGCTCTCGGTGTTCTCTAAAAAAAAGAGGATGAAAAACTAGTTGAAACCGTGTCTCAACCATGTCCCCAGGTCACCATAGGAAGCCAATTGATCCAGAAAGTATTCCAGGCCGTCCGATCTATGATGAACGTCTCAGATCATGTTAAAATTCGAGTAAAACATCTCTGATCATGCCCTTTCTCAATCGGAGTCAATCACAGCCGTCCGATCAGGCGATCGGATGGCTCTAGATCGCGTGCGCCCCATGGACACACGAAATGCTGGGGAAACGGCTTCCCGTGTTACCACCTCGTCTGGCCCACACCCACGAGCTGCACGCACCTGGGTCAGGCGCGTGGGCTGGGCCGGGCCCATCCCAAGCTGGTGGGCCAGTTCCTCTTTTTTTGGTTTTCTTGCTGGATTTCTTGGCTTGGGGTCTCTTAGGCTTTTCAAGAAATGGACTAGACTCCATAACTCAACAAAATATATATGAACCGGGCACGTGTCCTTTAATGCATCTATATTTTTTCATTATAACTCTGATTTATATATTCATCGACTCTCAATCTTATCCAACACTTCCGTATCCTTTGATATCCTTTGATAGTACACCCTCTCTCCATCTTCCAAATTTGTTCCTTTCCTTTCTTTTTTTTTTTTTTTTTTTTTTTTGACAATTGAGTCTATTTTTTTTTTCACGTACATATGTTGTTTCACAGGAATATCATTTGCGAGTTTAAAAACTATGCAAAAATGGATGTTTTATAAAATCTTTAAAAAAAAAAGAAAAAAAGACTAAACACTAATAAGACATTTGCTTGTGGCCAAATAAGAAATTTTTTTAATAAACCTAAATTAGAAATTTAAACTCCTCATATTATCACATGCAATAAGGCAAAACTAAGATCATATGTCATGAAAGGGATAATCCTGAAAAAAATAAAGAAATCAAGGAAAGTAGGATGAGTAAAATTATTATACTTAGGTTAATTTGAATATTGATTGGTTAAGTAGAAGGTTAAAAAGATCAAATCATGGATTAAAATTATTCATTGGTTGTTGTTTTGAGAATCAGTAGGACAAATAGTACATGGAAAGATATATATATATATATATATATATATATATATATATATATATATATATATATATATATATATATATATATATATATATATATATATATATATATATAAAGTTTTTTGATGAAAATATATTTAAAAAGTTAATAAAGAGAAGGTACTGTTAGGAATTGTTACAGCCGTGACAGTGACGTGGCCAGGCTCAGGTACCGCCGAATGCGATCGAGCCACGTGGAAGTTTTCCCGGCCGAGTCGGTGCCACGTCTCCAAGGCCAGGATCGGCAAGGCTACACCGCCCGACGACTGTCTAAGGCAAACTGCCCTCGCCGAGGTCGAGCTCGGCTCGGAGTTCCTCTACCACCCCATTGGCACCCGGACCCGGAGGGGTCCGCCTAAGTGAGGTCGGCCGAGGTCAGGCGACCTCCTGCCGCCTCGCCAGGTGTCCACCCAGGAGGGGTCCGCCTAAGCCGAGGTTGGCCGGTCCTTCGCCCTTCGCCAGGTGGCAACCCGGAGACGGGCCCACCTCGGCCGAAGCCAGGCGACCTCCTGCCACCTCGCCAGGTGTCCACCCAGGAGGGGTCCACCTAAGCCGAGGTCGGCCAATCCTTCGCCCTTCGCCAGGTGGCCACCCGGAGACGGGCCCACCTCGGCCGAAGCCGGGCGACCTCCTGCCACCTCGCCAGGTGTCCACCCAGGAGGGGTCCACCTAAGCCGAGGTCGGCTGGTCCTTCGCTCCTCACCAGTTGGCCCCCGGAGACGGGTCCAACTCAGCCGAGGTCAGACCGCTCGTACGGAGAGGGTCCCAGGGAGAGAAACGGGCCCCGAGGCCATCCCTCGGACCGTACGAACTCCAGACGGCGCTCCGTACGGAGAGCGGCGGCACGCGGAACATCACTTGCATTGGCCCGACAGGTCCCACAGCCGAGAGACGCGATCCTAACGGAACAGGCCCCATAGATGGATGGCACCCATGCTTAGGGAAGAGAGCGCTCTCGATGGGCCCGAGGCCTGACCGGCCGCCTTGCCAGCACCGCCCTCCCCCTTTTCTCTTCCGTCTTTGCCTTTTCCCTGCTGGGCCCGGCGGACGAGGTCGGAAAGCCGCCTGGCCCCCTTCACCGAAAAGGGAAAAGAGAAAAGGACAGGGGAGGGAAGTCTCCAAGGAGGAAGAAACAAGCGCACGACGAAGGGAGATAAAGAGGGAGGAATCTAGGGACGACAAGGTAAGCAAACAAGCCTGGGGAAGAAGAAGAAGCACGGGCACAAGGCCTTGCTCCGAGGGTAAAAAACCCAGAAATCCCGAGAGGGAACACTGGGTGTGAGCTCGGCCAGAAGGCCCAGCCGAGATTCTGGTCCCCAGAGCGTCTCTCTCACGAGTAAACTCTCTAAGTCTGGAGCCCCTTCGGGGGTCCGTCTGGAGAGTCTGTTCCTTCTCGTCGTCTACTGACTTGACTGTCGGAGCTCCCTCGCCGGAATCCCCGGCCAGGGTCTTCTAACCCCTTTTTTTGCAGGTTCGCCGCGGGAGGGGAGGCTCCTTCGTCAGGCGGTCAGGAGGGATCGACGGATCCGCGGCACGGGCGCGGCGACGAGAGCGGCAACAGGAATTATTTCTCTTTTATCGGAATTATTCTGAAGCCTATTTGAAAGCAAATCCCAAAAATAAACATGTGATATCATTGAGAATAACCAAACAATAAGCAGAAGCGTACCTGAAGCTATATTTGAAAGCCTGGATTTGAAGGTCTACTCCTGTGTCGCACGGCTAGCCTTCCAGATTTACATGAGTTTCCTAAAGAGCCTTTTCTTACTTCTCGAGAATTTTCTTCTCCGATGATGGGATATCAGGAAGAAAGGAATAACACCGTGTAATCTGGGGACCATAACCGCTTTTATATGACAACAGCATTATTATGATTTCTATTTTTGTCCATCATAAAAATAGAAATTACCCTTAAGTCTCTACACATTAAAAGGCCCACACCCTATTAGATACATTAAAGTCCCAAATAGTTCAAAATATAATTGATCACTTTTAAGTGGGCCAAACTTTAAATGACAGCCCACAAAGCATTATTATTTACATATAAGCCCAATGTTGGATTAAGGATCCAACAATCTCCCACTTGGGCTATATATATAACCTTATAACATGCTTTGCGAAAATAACCGAATGAGCTCAACTTTACTTTGCTGTCCTTATTAAAATGTATCTATAACCAATATGGTCCATCAACCACACTAACATAGGATCAAAGTGGTCTTTATTATAATTATCGTAACTCAACCTATCAATGGTCACGTATATCAATGCAATTGAATGACATGGATTATGATGTGGATGTGTAGCATGGAAATTTCATGTAATGTGACCTTAACATGCCTATTTCCAACTAGTCCACCCTTAAACCTCAGTGAGATTAAACCAAACAAAAACAGAGTGTAAATAAGCCAAAACTTTATTTCTGTAGAAAACTGAAATTAACTGAAATAACTGAAAAATGTATGAATTACAAGAGCATCTAAAATATACAAACTCCCACTAAAACTGAATATCCTCCGTTGACATGACACCCATATGAGCAGTGTGCTCATGAAATATCTTGGGTGGCACTCTTTTAGTAAGCGGATCCGCAACCATGGAGTTTGTACCTATGTGCTTAATAGATAACTTTCCACTCTGAACTCTTTCTTTAACAACCAGGAACTTGATATCTATATATTTTGATTTCGTTGAGCTCCTGTTGTTATTAGAATATAAAATTGCTGACTTATTGTCACAAAATAACTTGAGTGGCCTTTCAACACCGTCCACTATACGTAGCCCCGTGACAAAATTCCGAAGCCATATTCCATGATTGGATGCCTCATAGCATGCTATGAACTCTGCTGCCATGGTAGAAGAGGCTATAAGCGACTGTTTAGCACTCTTCCAAGAGATAGCACCTCCGGTAAGCAGGTAGATATAGCTCGATGTAGATTTCATACTATCTTGGCATCCAGCAAAATCGGAGTCAATATAACCAATGATCTCAAGCTGATTCGACCTCCGATACATGAGCATGTAGTCTTTTGTTCTCTGTAAGTACCGTAAGACCCGTTTAGCTGCTTTCCAATGCTCAACTCCTGGATTGCTCAAATATCTGCCCAACATCCCAGTGACGTACGCAATATCCGGACGTGTACAAACTTGAGCATATATTAGACTCCCTACTACTGATGCATAGGGAATCTTTTGCATTTCCTCTTTCTCCAAGTTATTCTTAGGGCACTGATATAGACCAAACTTGTCTCCCTTAGCCACAGGGGTATCTCCTGGTTTGCAATTTTGCATGCCATACCTTTTTAGAACCTTCTCGATATAGCTCTTTTGTGATAATCCTAGAATACCCCGAGAACGATCCCGGTGTATCTGTATGCCTAATACAAAAGAGGCGTCACCAAGATCTTTCATCTCTAAATTCTTAGCTAGAAATCTCTTGGTTTCGTGTATTAAGCCTATATCGCTGTTGGCAAGCAATATATCATCGACATATAAAACCAGAAAAATATATTTACTCCCATAAAACTTATGGTATATACAATCATCAACCAAATTCATCTCAAAACCGAACGAGATGATCACCTGATGAAATTTGAAATACCATTGTCGAGATGCCTGTCTGAGTCCATAGATGGATTTCTTAAGTTTACAAACCATGTTCTTTGGATCTCCCAACACAAAGTTTTCTGGTTGCACCATATAAATTATCTCATCAATATCACCATTGAGAAACGCTGTCTTCACATCCATCTAGTGTAACTCAAGATTGAAATGCGTCACCAATGCCATTATAATCTTGAAAGAGTATTTCGAAGAAATCGGAGAGAAAGTCTCTTTATAATCAATGCCTTCTTTTTGTGTAAAGCCTTTTGCGATAAGACGAGCCTTGTACCTCTCCACATTGCCTTTCGAATCCCTTTTAGTTTTAAATATCCATTTACAACCAACGGGTTTCATACCTTCTGGCAATGAGATAAGATCCCATACGTCATTGTCTTTCATGGACTTTATCTTATCATTCATGGCATCAATCCACTTTTGAGAGTCAGAACTTTTCATGACTTGACGAAGGTTGATTGGATCATCTTCCATCACTCCAATGTCTACCTCATGTTCTTGGAGAAATACAATGTAATCATCTGGCACTGCACTTCTCCTCTCTCTAGTGGATCTTCTTAATGTCATAGGTTATTGAGGTACTAGAGTTTGTTCTTCTGGAATAATTTCTTGAATGGAAGGTTCTCCGATATTGTCTTGATTTGTTGTGTCTTGAACAATGTCAGAAATAAAATCCTGACCAATGCCAATAACACCAGTGGGAATATTAACATATTCCTCTTCAAAGACAGTTCTTAGCTATATCTCCCCCCACAAACTCAACATCCTCAAAGAATCGTGCATTTCCCGACTCGAAAATTGACTTAGTCGTGGGATCATAAAACTTATACCATCTGGATCTTTCAGAGTATCCAATAAAATAACAACTCACCGTCTTTGAGTCCAGTTTCTTTTCATTAGGCCTATAAGGCCTTGCCTCAGCTGGACATCCCCAAACATGTAAGTGATTTATACTGGGTTTCATGCCCGTCCAAAGTACTGAAATTACGTTAACTTCAGAACAAACCAAAACAAGAAGCATACCTTTCTTAGCATGCCAGGCATGATAATTAGTGCACTACTTCTTCTGATGCCCTTCAGCCCCACAAAAGAAACAACCCTTACCATCTAAGTCAGCGATTTTCTTTTGTTGTTTCTTAGGAGGTACTGTATCTGCAGTTTCTTTATCCTTCTTCCTTTTCTTTTCCTTGCCCTTTTCCCTAGAGGTTGAGGCCAGGTGAGCACTTTCTGCCTTTTCTTGCTTAAACCTTTCCTCTTCTTGAATACAGTGAGAGATGAGCTCATTCAAAGACCAAGTCTCTTTTTGACAGTTATAGCTCACCTTAAACTGGTTGAACTGGATCGGAAGAGATATCAAAACTAGATGCACTAGCAAGTCCTCAGAGAGTTCAAGCTTAAGTGCTTTCAATCTAGAAGCAAGATGAGACATCTCCATAATGTACTCCCTGATGTTGCCTTTACCCATATACCTCATTGAAATTAGGTTTGTCAAGAGTGTACCAATTTCAGCCTTTTCACTTTTGACAAACCTCTTCAATTTCGGCAAGGAAATCTTTAACCGTAGTAACTGTTTCAGATATTGTGCCTCTAAATGCTTCTGGAATCGACTTTTTCATGTTCATCATGCACATGCGATTTGATCTCTCCCACCTCTCAATCTCTCTTTTTTCATCAGAGGTACTCTTATCCGTAAGAGGTGCAGGAGCATTTTCCCTTATCGCAAGGTTGAGATCCATGAATCCAAGAACTATTAAAAGGTTCTCTTACTATGACTTGAAGTTAGAGCCATTCAACATAGGAATTGAATTGATGTTGGCAGTTATATTAGCAGGATTCATATCTAAACAGAGAACAACAAAGAAAACAAGCTTACATCAGTATCACAACAAAATAAATTCAAATAAAGGCAAATCCCATCTCAAGATATCGGGCACTCCATTAATAGTTTATCTTTGGATAAAATATTAACTTGTAAGTGATATCTTGGTGCAGTAATCAAACACTGATAATAGGAACATGTCAAACAATAAACCTTTCTTTGGGTCGATTTACTATTTACATGCAAAACCAAATAATCATCACACATTTATTACCACAAGTACACATGTAATTTTATTAAATATTTACCATCCTTTGGGCTGACAAATATTCACAAATTACATATATACAATCGTTTATATTTCAAAACAAATTAATTTTCACAAGAGAGGTCACTTTGGCGACATGTTGCTTCAATTAATTTATCTCAAAATATAAAAAATACCAATATTTGAATTTAAAATTGTATGCAAAATAAATAATATTAAAATTAACCCCAAGGGTTACTTTCTTAATCGCAGTAGGCGATCGCCTGCTGCATTTCCTTTCATTGAACATCGCTGCCGTAGCCAACCAGGCCACGACGTCCCTGTGGTGCGGCCAAGCAGGCCATGCCTATCCTTTCCGACGCCGGCAATAGTGAAAAAATCACAGATACCCAAAATAAAATACCAAAACAAAATCTTAAACCAAAAACATAATTTTATTCTCAATAATTCAACAAGAATAGGCTCTGATACCACTTGTTAGGAATTATTCCCCTTTTATGGGAATTATTCTGAAGCCTATTTGAAAGCAAATCCCAAAAATAAACATGTGATATCATCGAGAATAACCAAATAATAAACAGAAGATACCTGAAGCCATATTTGAAAGCCTGAATTTGAAGGTCTACTCCTGTGTCGCACGGCTAGCCTTCCAGATTCACACGGGTTTCCTAAAGAGCCTTTTCTTACTTCTCTAGGATTTTCTTCTCCGATGATGAGATATCGGAGAGAAAAGAATAACACCGTGTAATCTGAAAACCATAATCGCTTTTATATGACAACAGCATTATTATGATTTCTATTTTTGCCCATCATAAAAATTGAAATTACCCTTAAGTCTCTACACATTAAAAGGCCCACACCCTATTAGATACATTAAGGCCCCAAATAGTTCAAAACATAATTAATCACTTTTAAGTAGGCCAAACCTTAAATGATAGCCCACAAAGCATTATTATTTACATATAAGCCCAATGTTGGATTAAGGATCCAACAGGTACTGCTTCAGCAGTCTATTTTATTTCATCCTCTAGGCTAACCCTGTTACGGCATTGATCAATTAAATATAATACATCATTTTGATCTCTTCTTTTGCTGATTCAATTGCTAGCTCACCCATAATCATCACATATCCCAACATCCAAAATAGTCTTAAATAGCTCAAATCAATGGAACAAGAAAAGGTCGAAAGTTCAAATAAATGTTAGATCCACAAAGGATGACCTTGATATCATAATCATCTGTATATATATATATATATATACATCCATGCATATATATATATATATATATATATATATATATATATATATATATATATATATATATATATATATATATATATATATATATATATATATATATATATATATATATCCATATATATATATATATATACATATGCATATATATATATATATATATACATACATACATGCATATATATATATATATATATATGACATAGTAGCTACAGTATTCTAAACTTATGATTGCATGCTTTACTTGTCATTTGATAAAAATACAGTATATAATCTGAGTTGCCTGTCTTAATGCCGTAGTGTATGACTCAAAGTATGACTTTAGATCCAGATAGATGGTTTCCAGCCATGTTTCTCACTCTCTCTCTTCTCATCCCCAAATGGTTATGGTCTCTGCTTTTCATAACTCTATACTTCTGGCTTCGATTTTCGAGAAGGAGGTTCGATCCGTCCTATGGTCTCTTGGAGAGAACAAAGCCCCTGTTCCAGAGGGTTTCCTCCTTTCTTCTTTCGGAGTCATTGGGATCTTCTCCGCACTAATATTATTGCAGCTGTGCAATTATTTTTTATTTCAGGAAGAATGCCTAATTCTTGGAAGCAGACTTACGTGGCTCTTATTTTCAAGTGCTATGATGTCTCTGAGCCCAGCCATTATCAGCAAATCAATTTATGTAACACCCTCTACAAAGTATATGCTAAACTATTGGCCAACAAGATGAAGCTAATTCTCCCGTAGTTGATTAGGCCAGAGCATGGAGCTTTTGTTGGTGCTCGGTATATTTCTGATAATGTGCTCATTGCCTACGAATTCATGTCTGATCTCCGATGAGCTCTTCTTCACCACAGTCTGATGGCTGTTAAGCTTGATATGGAGAGGGCGTATGATTGCGTCGATTGGAACTTTTTTTTGAAAGCACTGGAGGACTTCGACTTTCATCAATCTTGGATCTGCAGGATACTGGCCTGCATTATCTGACCTCCCTTTTCTCTTCTTGTTAATGGCTCCCCCATGGAGTTTTTCTATTCTAGTGTCAGCCTTCGTCAAGGTTGTCCTCTTTCTCCATCTCTTTTCATTATTTGCGTTGACTTTCTCTCGAGAGCATTGCGAGCAGTGGTGCAGAATTCGATCATCCAGCCATATATTTTTGCTCCTGGTGCTCCTCCGATCTCGTATCTTTTATTTGCAAATGATTGCTTGCTCTTCAGTTGGGCTTCAATTGTTTGTGCTCAGGGTTTTTAGAGAGTTATGGAGGACTATTGTTCGGCTTCAGGATAGAGAGTAAATTTGCAAAAATTTGGAATTTATTTTAGTTTGAAGACATCCACTCAGCTCCATCACAGGATATTTGATATTCTTGGCATTGCTGAGCGCCATGGTCCTCTTTACTATTTGGGCGTGCCCATCTCGGGCACCAGACTTAGCTGGGCAGAATGTGCCCCGATGGTTATGGCAATTCAAGAGAGGATTGACGGATGGCAGGATAGATCCCTCTCTACTATGGGTAATATTACCTTCATATATTTGATCGGTCCTCACTTCTTTCTAATTTATCTTCTTTCTAATGCTGTTATCCTAAAGACCGTGATTCTCAAGCTAGAGCAGATGATCTGATCTTTTCTCTGGGATTCAGCTTCAGCCTGTTGGAGGATCCATTTGATGAGGTGGCAGATTGTATGTCAGCCGACTCAACAAGGCGGTTTGGGGATTCACTTTCTTATTTCCAATAGAGAGGCTTTGTTGGGGAGGCATGTTGCCAGATACTTTTTATGTCCGGATAGTATGTGGTCTTCTATGATGAGGGCCAGATATGGTGACTTTCCTGCACTTTTTGAGGGTAGTTAGCGTCCACCTAGGCATTGCTCAACACTATGGAAGGAGATGATTATCAGGGCATCGCTTATCATTCCTCATTTTTCTTGGATGGTAAAAGATGGTAGATCAATTAGATTCATGTTAGATCCATGGATTTCTGATGTTCCTTTAATCAGGTAGCCTACCTTCATTTTAGTAGAGATGCCGGATATGATTTCTATCTCCGATCTTTTGGTCCCGGGGCAGTCTTAGTGGGATTAGGGTATGGTTGCTTCGATCTTTGGGGACATCCTTGGTCATCGGGTTTTATCTATTATTTTGTCGATCTATCCTTGCCCGGATATCAGGGTTTGGAGGCATCTACCACTCCTCGAGCGCCAATGTCTGATTTGATGACCATTTTTGGTCCGGAGCCTCCCATGCCTCGCACTTTGGGTTGGATCTAGTCTTTACCGATTCATCTTAGGGTTTTCCTCTTTTTGTAAAAACTTGTCTGGCACCGCCTCTCTACTAGAGACTTTCTGCTGGTGAAAGGCCTCCACTTGCCTCCTGGCTGCCCAGCAATGGGGCAGAGTGTGAGACGCAAGCTTATGCTTTGTTTCTTTGTCACCAGGCATAGCTGGTGTGGTGGACGACAGGTTTTGAGGACCTATTCTCCCAGGCGATGGATAGAGAGGATACTTTCTTGAGCTTCTTGAGCTCTAGTTCAGTCTTTCCTTCTGTTACTTTTCTTGCAAACATTACTTACCATATTTGGCTCACTATGAATGAGCTAGTATTTAGCTCGGTCAGATATTCTCCCAGGATAATAGTTGAGAGAGCTCGGGCCTATGCCCAAGAGTATCGGAGATCAACTGCGAGGTCTTCGGAGATCTGGGGTTTCTCTTTCACTCTGCGAGCGCTCCACCAGGTTTTCATCTCTTGGAAATCCCCTCCTCCACGTTACTTCATAGTCAATTTTGATAGGAGTCTTCGGCACAGACAGGGGGTGCCGCCTTTGTCATCCGAGACTCTCATCTCGATTTTCCGACTGCTGGTGGCTTTTCTTTCCATGACTCATCAGTCCCCGGGACGGAGTTGTATGCTGCCTGTGCATGTATCAAGTATGCCTGCTGGATCCTTCATCTGGACCGTCTAATCATTGAGGATGATTCTGCAACCGTGGTTTCTTTGATTCGATAAATGCTGCGAGCACCGTCGGCACATTCTATTATTCGGGATATTGATCTTTTTTTTACGGGGCTGTGCTTCGATTGATATTCGAATATATATAGAAAGGCAAACTCAGCAGTGAATTAAGTGGCCTTCTACATTGCTAATTATTTTGATTTTATTTTGTGATCCTATTAGCAAATTGTTCATGCACAGTTTCGAGATATAATTCTTAAATTTTAAATTAAATATATTATTATTATTATTATTATTATAAAAAAAAAAAAAACTATCATTCCCCACGATATGATGTACCTTTTCTTATCGTTAGTTATTGCAGTTGTAAACGAAGAACGTGCTCGAGGTAGTTGGGGGAGGGAAGGAAAATATGGGAAAAAAATAAAAGAAAGGAATGAGATGATTTAAAACATGATGGGGAAAGGTCATATCACCTACGATTATCACCGTACCTTTTGCTGTCAGTACTAACAGTAGCTTTTTTGGCCTGACATGTTCGATTTCTATACACGTATATCTGCTTGCACCTGTACTTGAAAAAAAAAAAAAAAATCTTTAATCTGCACGGCAGGACATGGTTGGTAAAACGGTGCATGGTCGGCAATCCCCATTACGACAGAACAGAGAATTTGGTGTGGGACAGAGGTGAACCACGGTTCTCCAAACTACATTACCACCTCTACATCAGTAGCTGTTGAAGCAACAATGGAAAAAGAGAGGCTTGTCCTGGCATTTAGTGAAGGGTACTTAACAATCGTAGAAGAGATTAAAAGCGTGACAATAAATAGGGCACGGATTATTACCTACAATATTCATGATACATTAGATATATAGTACGGTATATTATATGTTTCATTCATCGGATAGTTTCATATATGCATGAGCAGCATGGATCGTGTAATCCATGTCCACACATGATCATTTATTTTACAATGGACGGTATACATAATATATCATAAAAAATCTGAATGCTAATAAATAATGTAATAAAAAAATATTAGATTGACAGATTGAAGGATGAGAGAGGGGATCGATTGACCATCTCGTTATTTTACTCTCCTTTTTTTAAAAAAAATTAATTGGAAAGCATGTCTTGATGATAGAAGCATCTTCTAGTTATTTTACTTTTTTTTAAATTAATTGGGAAGCATGTCTTGATGATAAAAGCATAGGTGGATATAAGATTTTTCTGGAAGGCCAACAAATCTTAACGCAAAGATGATAACAATTATAACTAAATCTCACCATATTGATGATTGGTCAGTGTGTGTGTGTGTATATATATATATATATATATATATGTGGACGTAAGCATGGCAATAAAAATAATATTCAATACAATGCTAAAGTCTGTTATGAATTGATAATAATGGAAGAAAATCAAGTGAATGCATCCAAAGAGAAAGGATGAAGCAATTGTTTCGCATTGCCCATAAAAACATCATCTTCTCTTTTTTCGATTATATCCTTTATAGAATATTCATGAATATTTCACTACAACAAAACAGGGTTATCCCGACCCTTTTGTGGCGACGCTTCTTTGAAGCGTTGGGAAGAACCAGAACCCGCCGATGGTTTTTGAAAGCGCTGGCAAAACTGAAAGTCCGCCGACGCTTTTAAGCGTCGGCAATTAACCCTGAGTTTTACCGACGCTTTTAAGCGTCGCCGGACCATCCCGCTGAAATCCGGGATATTTGCCAACGCTTTTAATCGTCGCCGGAGTCTGGGACCTTTGCCGACGCTTTTAAGCGTCGCCACACTTGGGACATTTACCGACGCTTTTAAGCGTCGCGGAGTCCAGGGACCTTTACCGACGCTTATAAGCGTCGCCGGATCGGCCATTTGCCGACGCTTTTAAGCATCGGGACCTTTACCGACGCTTTAAAGCGTCGCCACAGTTTTGGACCTTTGCCGACACTTTTAAGCGTCGCCGTACTATACATTTACCGACGCTTTTAAGCGTCGCGGAGTCCAGGAACCTTTGCCGACGCTTATAAACGTCGCCGGATCATACATTTGCCGACGCTTATAAGCGTCGCCGAAGTCCGTGACCTTTGCCGACGCTTTAAAGGGTCGCCAAAAGTTAAGGACATTTGGCGACGCTTATAAGCGTCGCTAGAGTTTCCAGGTTATTTAGCGACGCTTATAAGCGTCGCTAGAGTCCAGGACTTTTGGCGACGCTTAAAAGCGTCGCCGGACTCCATGTTCCCCCACCCACCGAACCCTAATTCTTGCAGCCGCCAAACCAACTCCCCCCCCCCCCCGAACTCCTCCTCACCCTCCCCCCCCCCCCCGCCTCCTCCTTCTCCTCCTCCTCCCCCCCGCTCGGTCCGCCGCCGAACCCCCAACCTCCTCCCCCCCCCAACTCCTCCTCCTCCTCCTCCTCCCCCCCCTCCCCCCCTCCTCCTCCTCCTCCTCCTCCCCTCTGCTCGGTCCGACACCGAACCCCCACCCCCCCCCCCCCCCAAACTCCTCCTCCTCCTCCTCACCCCCCCCCCCTCCTCCTCCTCCCTCCCCCCACCCCCCCCCCCCCCCACACACCACCGAACCCCCCCCCCCCCCTCCTCCTCCCCCCCCCCCCCCACCCACGCCACCGAACACCCCCCCCCCCCCTCCTCCTCCTCCTCCTCCCCCCCCCCCCCGACCACACCACCGAACGCCCCCCCCGTCCTCCTCCTCCCCCCCCCCCCCACCCACGCCACCGAACACCCCCCCCCTCCTCCTCCTCCTCCTCCTCCTCCGCTCGGTCCGCCGATGTAGCAGCCGTCCGTGATCTCCCGGTCGATCGAGCCGCTGCCGAACCCCCCCTCCTCCTCCTCCTCCGCTCGGTAATTTTTTTTTTTTCTTTTCCAAAGTTCAAAGTTATTGAAGTAATGGCCAGTATATTTTGTAGCTTGAGGTATTGTTTGGTTGATGCAACCATGAAAAGAATTAACAATGCATTGGAGTTCATGGTAGATGCACAGTTAAGCATGCGCCTGGATTACAGTAAGGTAGATGACTGACATTGCAAATATGTTAAACCAGTTAGGAGCCATGGAGATATTTGTTAATGTAAAGCAGAAGATAATATAGTTTGACCACCCTCTACAAACATCATTGCTGCTGGCTAATTAAATGGAGTATAATCTCCTTTTAGGTTACTTCTTAGATGCTTAGCCTAAGAATTTATTTCAACAACCAGTTTCCACGCATTGGATTTTTTTTTTTTTTTTTTTTTTTTTTATGTTTCATGTTTCATATCTAAACCGATGTTCTTAAATTAACCCGATCACTTAGTATTCATTAGTAAAATTCTGGCTCTACTACTGACAGGAGCCTCAAAATCAGTGTACGTGGATTTCAAAGGAGAAAAAGTTTTCGACATCGTGTTTGTGCTTCTTCTCATTTTACCATGGCCACAGAAATATTTCATTAGCTTCTGTTTTCTTCTAATGGGAGATGAAACTAGTTTCCAATTTTCTAGGAATAACTCTCAAGGGACGGGAGCATCAAGGTCATTGCACCGGCATGAAAGCCGAGATGCCGTACAGTAATCTCTATATTTTGCCTCAACTATAGCTATATATTTTGCCTCTATTGTTGACGATGCCATGATATCCTGAAGTATTATTTTCTAACTAATATGACATCCACCTAGAGTGAAGGTGTATCTTGTTATTGATCTTCTCCTGTTAAGATCACTTGTATAATCTGAGTGAAGGTGTATCTTTTTCTTGCCATCTTTTTCTTTTCGACATTTTCTTTCTTGATTCAAATCCTTTGTCATCAAAATGTCGCCTGTATCATATTTGTGCATAGCCTTATTTGATAGTAAGGTTATCTTGATCTCCTCCATCTTCAAAGTATTTTTGCCATATATATCATAAACCTAAAAACCACCGAAACCCAGTTACAATAAAATTTTAAAATGAAATCTTGTCATCCTCCAACATGGTCGCTTAAGAAGGGTGGAAGTTTGGGTTTATGTAAAGTTAAATGAGCTAGTCATAACCATGAACTAATCCTTTCTCATTAGAAGAACTTAAATATATTTGAAGGAAAGAACATACAAAAATTAAAGTGTTTTCCCTCTAAATGCTCCTAAACATGAATCCACACCAAGTTGTAATCTTGTTTCTGTCTCTTCAGTTTCTCATATGATTAATCTAAACTACATATCATCATCATAAAGAAGCATTTCATTTATCATAGATAACAAACATGAGGCAGTTTAGGTGCAATATTAATACTTCAGCATTACATTGCTCAAGCAAGCATATATTTGGTCCATACATAAATAAAAACACGACACTCAGTCACACAATGATTCAATAAGTAGTTTGTAAGATGGTTTACATTTTTTGCATTGATGATTATGTTATCTTTTAAATTGCAATTCATTTCCGTTATAATTTGATTATAATGTTGATTGACTTGTTTTTAAATAATGCAGGTTAGGTACACCATGCCTCGAAGGAAGCGATTAGCAGATGTACAGATACAGTTTTCCCAGACCGAGGCTGGTACTTCTTCAGCACAACAGCCTGAGGGCAGTCGATCAGTTTCACATCGGTCTGATGGCAGTCCCTCTATTTCTGCACATCAGCCTCAGGACGACGTTATTCCCTCCGAGTCCGTACATCACGATCCTTCTATGGATCATCCTGATGACGAGCCTATCGTCGATGATATACAGATACAGGGTACATAATTTAATAATTCTATCTCATTCCAATTCATGCATATACAATAGTTTTGATATACAATGTTCTGTATTTTTTTTTTTTTGTAGATGGATCCGGGAGACTCGGGCGTAGGCGAGGACCCACATTAGTCCGTGATGTGTGGCAGTTACCTGAGGGTGAGAGGATAGTGATAGAGTGCAACAAGCTAGGGCAGCCTATTAAGAAAGCTGCTAGCTTGTTGACTAGCTTTCTGGGGACAGTAGCACGCCGTGGTCAGCTATGTCCCCTGAATTATTCGAAGTGGAACGACATGCTTCCTGCATATAAAATAGAAATGCTACGAGTTGTGCAGGTAAAAAAATTAATATATTATTTTATATCTTAGGTTTTTAACAATTGAATTGTTTTTTTCATTTAATATTTATTTTATTATTTAATTAAATTGTAGAGCAAGTTCGTTCTTCCTTCAGATTCATCTGATTTTGTGCTTAAGTCTCTCAATCACAAGTGGAAAGAATATAGGGCGAAGTTGAAGAGAGACTACAAGTTAGAGGGTAGGACAGAGGAGCAGGTTGTAGCTACCTGTCCTCCTGATGTTCACCCTCATCAGTGGATGGAGCTGGTGCACTATTGGTTCTCTGAGAGGGCACAGGTTGTGTAGCATCATCAAACACTTCGAAATTTATTAATTTTCACTTGTTATAATTATATTTATATAATATATAACATTATTTTAATTTTATTTTGTAGACGTATTCTGATATTGGTAGAGCTGCACGAGCTGCTCAGTCTGTTCCTCATACAACGGGGTCCAAGAGTTATGCACGGCTCAGGCATGAGTTTGTATGTTTCTCATCCCATAATACTAGTAGTATACTTTTAGTTTTAACATAATGTATCATCATGTATCATGCATGTGCCATGTATAATAGTACGGGGATATAAGATGTGTTATTTTGAATTTTTTTGTAATATTTATTCTTTATATAGGCTGATCAGCAGGGGAGGGAGCCTGGTGAGGTGGAGTTCTATCGGATGACTCACGTTCACCAGGATGGCAGTTTTGTTCGGGACGAGTCCAGAGATATATATGTATTTTTTTAATTATGTTATATTATGATTTATATTTTTATTTTTATTAAGTATTAATATATGTATTTTTTGTCAAATATAGAATAGGGCTACCTCTATGATATCCGAGCGTGCTGGCGAGGGTTCATCATCTACACAGAGCAGTCGCATCGAGGCCGAGGTATTCTCAGAGTTGATGGGACCAGAGCGTCCTGGACGAGTGAGGGGTTATGGGATTGGAGTTACCCCTACTCAGTTATCTGAGGTGCGTAGATATACTCGGGATACTAGAGAGAGTCATGATCAGTTACATGTTCGTCAGCTCCAGGAGGAGATAGCAGAGCTCCGACAGACACGTGATGCAGACAGAGCAGAGATGCAGACCATTAGGTCTCAGCTAGAGCATGTTACATCTGTGCTGCATATGTTCATGTCATCTCAGGTAAGTAATTATTTATTAATTTTGTATGTATCTAATAATTGAGAATATATATAATGTATGTATTATAATTCCTGATGTATATCTTGCAGGTTCCTGGTGCATCTGCGAGCCGCAGACCTGACGACGACCAGCCTCCCACGGATCAGTGATGCTAGATGGTTTTTTTATTATTTATGTATGTCTTTTTGTTTATTTGAACTTGGATTGATATGTTTATATATATATAAAAAACTTTTTTATTTGGTTTGTATTTGTGTTTGTGTATGTTGGATGTGATATGTGATACAAGTTTAAATATTTTCATTTGTTTGTGTATGTTGGATGTGATACAGGTTTAAATGTTTCTTTTTCGTAATGTATACAGGTTATGGATTTGTATATATGGCTGTTTATTTTTTTTTTTAAAAAAAAAAATCTACCGACGCTTTAAAGCGTCGCTAGGTTTTGATCTGGTGACGCTTTAAAGCGTCGCTAAAACTGAAACTGGCGATGCTTTAAAGCGTCGCTAGGCTTGGTGTCTAGCGACGCTTTAAAGCGTCGCTAAGTGGCGACGCTTTAAAGCGTCGCTAGGTTTCAGTTCTAGCGACGCTTTAAAGCGTCGCTAACTGGCGACGCTTTAAAGCGTCGCTAGGTTTTAGTTCTAGCGACGCTTTAAAGCGTCGCTAACTGGCGACGCTTTAAAGCGTCGCTAGGTTTCATTTCTAGCGACGCTTTAAAGCGTCGCTAGACACCAAATCTAGCGACGCTTTAAAGCGTCGCTAGACTAAACCCTAGCGACGCTTAGGAAAAGCGTCGCTAGAACTGAAACTGGCGACGCTTTAAAGCGTCGCTAGATTTGGTGTCTAGCGACGCTTTAAAGCGTCGCTAATCGGCGACGCTTTAAAGCGTCGCTAGGGTTTAGTATAGCGACGCTTTAAAGCGTCGCTAAATACCGACGCTTTAAAGCGTCGCTAAAAGCCGACGCTTTAAAGCGTCGCTAGAATTGCGACGCTTTTCCCAAGCGTCGGTAAGTTGCGTCCCAACGCTTGCATAGGCGACGCTTTAACGACGCTTTACAAAACGTCGGGAGATTATTTAGCGACGCTTATAAGCGTCGATAAAAGTCAAAAAAAGTGTCGGTAAATCCCAGATTCACTGTTGTGTTTCTTAGTTAATTATGCTTTATACATACACACAAATATATACACGCCTATACATGTCTATGTATACAATCTCTCTCTCTCTCTCTCTCTCTCTCTCTCTCTCTCTCTCTTTGTGTGAGGCCTGGTCCATCTGGACTTGTTTTGGACTAAAGTTGGCGGATCTTGTCAACTTTAGTTTTAAATTTCAAAAAAAAAAAAGAAAAAAGAAACAAGGAATCCTATGCCTTGTTCGATCGACCGTTGAAACCACCAGAACGATCGGAGAGATCGTTGCAAGCAGGTGTGGAACGACCAGAGGGCTGTTTTGGATGGTTGGATTGGTGAATAGCTAGACTTATCCACCGTTGCATAGGATTAATCCCTTCTGAACTGATCCCCTTAAAATGCCCACCATCCTTCGATCCCACTACCACCGCACCCTCGCCACCTTCTTTCACCTTCTTTCCCAGCACTGATTATCGTAGAATCGTCGAAGCTAAACCCTCACCATCCAAAGATCCCTCTCCTTCCTCCCAAATCCCCTTCTACCCTCTTTTGATCCAAGAGTTTTGGAGCCTTTTGGTCCCCTTTTGCCATTAAAAAATAGCACTACTGGCTGTGTCGTCGCCATCTTCTCCGTCACCGGTAAGTCTCCTCCCTCTTTTATTTATCTTTTGGCCATGAGAATTGCCACCAAGGCATGAGGCAACCCCTTTTCCTCCTTCTCTCGGTTTATTGTAGTCAACCAAGCCACCACTGATCGTGGTTGCTACAGGCCATGCCACCCTTTGCCCGGGTGCTATTAAGGCATCAACTTGCTTTGATAACAATTGTTGTGGTATCAACTATAGTAATACCACTCGCATTGGGGAATCCCTCGTATGGAATATGGATTTTCAATTTCAGGATTATGATTATCGATGTCAATACTGTAAGAGAAAAAAAAGAGATAAAATATAAGATACAACTAGATAGGCATGCAAGGTCTTACTATGAAAAAAATAACTTACAAGATTGGAATCTTTCACTCTCAATTCTATATAAATCTCTCAATAAGAAATATAAAATCTCTAGTACAAGCTCTCAATATATAGCCTCTACAACCTTTCTGAAGATCCTATACTATACTTTTAATCCTCATACTCATGCCAGACTGGTCCTCTATCTATGGTTTTATAGTTTCTACTATGAAGAGCATCTCACTAGGAGTCTAATGGTACAATCTGTATCCAAATCAAAGTCATATAGCTCTTCTAGTTAATATTTAATTGCAAATCAACTTTGATCATCGATCGACCTTTGATCGGGCCAAAAATCATGCTTGCACACACCATGAATCACATCGCAAATGACATCCACCATCTGATCCATGCATCGAATGTGCACTACCATCGGGTCTCCCTCATGCATGCTGCTCTCGCATCAAGATCCATGCCTAAAACACTTAGAGAAAAAGGGTTGGTAGCCTGGGCTTGGGCTACCCATGTGCATGTGCCAGCTTGGGCTTGGGCTGGTGCCCGCCCGTGTGCTACTGGGCCAAGCTATCAGGTTGGTGCTTGTGGGCCGAGGCCTATAAGCCTATTCTAATTTTTTAATCTTTTTTTGGGCTAGGCTTCTCATTAGGTCCTTTTTGGACTTCTTCAAGACTTCTTTCAGGGATCGATTTCAAGGTATTTTTCCAATAGCCTCTATCTTGACTAAACATTTGGCCTCTACCTAACCTTGAGAGCTTCTTGAAAGATTTCATGCCCTCACGTTCTAGGACAAATACCTGATCATGGATGAAAAAATATGAGAGTCAAGCCAGGCTGCTTGATCCCATCTCTATCACGTGCTATGCTCACCTCGACCTGAGACATACTCAGAGAAGTTTCCTGTAGTAATAGAAACTTTTTTGTAATATTTCATGTCATCCTTTCGAGGCTCTTGTCTCGTGCCCGACCCATCACTCCTAGAGCTTTACCTCGCACTGAACTCTTGTCTGCACCAAGGACTCCACCTCGTATTGGACTCTTTATCAAGAGGTAGTGCCATCCTCACTTTTTTCCTTACAAAATGATCTTACTGCTATGCAAAACCTTTAGGACTCCATCATCGGCACTCCACATATAGCCATTTGAGTCCAATTTGTTTAGAAAAATTAATTTTTATGAAAATGGAGTATGCATCATACTTTATCTAGTTTTTTCACTATCCCATCATGTACCTCCAAGTTAACTATCCTGACACTCGCAATTGCATGGTTCGATCCATCTAGCAAGTGGATAAAATGCTCTCTACTTTCTAGAAAGTCGAACAGCTTCTCATTACAGCAAATATGGTATGGACAAGTAGAATCTAAAATCTATTACATAGAAGGAAAGATCTCATTGGATACCATAAATGCATCACTAATGTATCCATCATCGCTATCATTGACCACCACCGTAGTAGCTCTTGTCTGATCTTTGAGCTACGGGTAATGTCTGACACGATGCCCTAGCTCATCGCATTGATAGTACTTAATCCTGCTTGCATCTTTGACCTAAACTGCCCATCTTGCGATCTTCTATTGCTTCGCTTCCTGCCACCTACTTCTTTAGAAACTGTCAATGCTAAGTTTTTACGTAAACTCAAAGCTTGGTTCTCCTGCCTGATAATCTCATTCAAGAGAAACACCGAGATGACCTCCTCCATCTTGATGATACTTTTCTCTACAAAAAGAGCAGTCACCAAGAACTTGAAGGACTATAGTAGGGATGAAAATAAGACCAGTGTCATAGTCTTCTCCTTAACTTTTTCATCGATATTAAGAAGATCGATGAGGATCTTTAAAAATTATTGAGGTGCTCCTGCATACTTTGTCCCTCGATTATCTATAATTGATGGAATTACTTTCATAGGAACAACATATTGGTGAGGGACTTTACAATGTACAGCTCCTCGAGCTTCTTCCATAGCATCATTAGAAAAGTCTCGCTCAGTACATAGATCACTATGTCATTTGCTAAATACAAGTGGATCATGCTTTCCGCCTGCATCTAGAGCCACCTCTAAGTTTTTCCTTCATAGTGGCTAGCCTCTCCTTATACATGAGAGTATCGATCAACCCTTACTAAATTAGCACATCTTTCACCATCGCTTACTAGAAAGAGAAATTACTTTTTTTATTGCACCGGTTGATATCCAACTTGATTATACTTATCCTCTCTATCTTTTTTGAACTCGATTAATCATGGACAATCTGGGGCTCTGATACTAGTTGTTGGGTATCAACTTGCTTTGATACCAATTATTATGATACCGACTATACCGATACCACTCATATCAGGGAATCCATCATACAGAATATGGATCATTGATTTCAGGATCATGATTTCGGTGTCGATGTTGTAAGAAAAGGAAGAAAAGATAAAATACAAGATATAATTAGATGGGTATGTAAGGTTCACAATGAAAAAAAAATTTATAATATTGAAAAGTATTACTCTCAATCTTGTACAAGTCTTTCAACAAAAAATCCTAAAATTCTTTGTGCAAGCTCTAAACGTGGAGCCCCTGTAAATTTTTTGGAGATCCGTCACCACTCTTTTAATCCTCATACCTAGCTTGGTCCTTTATCCATGATTTTAAAAACTTTGCTAGGAAGAGCATCTCACCAGGAGTTTAACGATCCAAACCATGTCCTAATCGGAGTCATGTAACTTTCCAATCAACATCCGACTACAAATCAATCCTGATCATTGATCGATCTTTGATCACACTGAAAATCATGCTAGATATGTTGCATGTCCCATGAATCATACCACGAATGATGTCCATCATCTGATCTGTGTGCCAAACATGCATTACCATCGGATCTCCCTCATGCATGTTTCTCTCACATCAAGATCTATGCCTAAAACACTACAAAGAGAAAGGGTCAGCCGCCTGTGCTCGGGCTACCCTTATACTTGTGTGCACCCCGCTCACTTGGGCCTAGGCCGGCACTAGCACTTGCACCCGTGTGCTTGCCTGGGCCTGGGCCAATGCTTGCCTGCATGCCGTGCTGGGCAGGGCACCCACCTGGATACGCGCCAGTGCACCATGCTGGGCAGCAGGCTCACCTAGGCCACATGTCCATACCCGTGCTGCTAGGCCATGATATCGGGCTGGCACTTGCGGGCCAAGGCCTGCAGGCTTATTCCAATTTTTTTCTTTCCCTTATTTTGGGCTAGGCTTCTCACTAGATCATCTTTGGACTTCTTCAGGACTTTTTTAGGGGCTGATTTTGAGACATTTTTTTAATCGATGTGCTATTGCCAGATTGCCCCACCTTGATACTTCCATCCCCTTTGCCTCCTAGAAGGATGAGGAACCCTGGGGGTCGGCTGAGGGAGGAAGAAAAGAAAATAAAAGAAAAAAAAGAAGGGAAAGAAAATAAATAATATAATATAATATAATAATAATAAAGAGAGAGGAGAAAGTAGAGAGAAAATAAATAAATAAATAAATAATAAAAATTGGGTTGGATTTTAACCTGGAAATTTGTTAGGTTTCAATTTGATCATTCGATAATCAAACTAGATTTTTATAAATGGACCCAATTTGTTACCTGAACTGAACTTTAAATCAAACCTAGACCTAGACCTAATCAAGTGTCTTTCTCATCATTCAAGTCTCTTTTTGAAGGTTAATTATGAAATTAATTTATTTTGTCAGTCTTCATCATATTTGTTGATAGAGAAGCATCGAATCTAGGATATGAATCGTGAATTATTGATAAAATTATTTCTTGATAAGTTATCTCTATTTTTAGTATGTTTTACCATGTATGATCTATTTAAAAGATTAATTATTATTATATTATATTTCTCAAAGTAAGTACATTATGTGCTTTATGAAATGTTGAGCATATATATTGATAATGAATTGTATTACATTGAAAATGTGTTGTTTGTTGATATTAGTGTGCTCTCTAGTCAACTATAATTACATGAGTTAGGATCTAGTCTCCTTCTGGACCTTCAGTAAGGTGATCATTGGCATATGACTGCTGAACGATATGTTGTAGTCAGGAGCTAGTTTCCTTCTGAGTCTAATTAGACGGGGCGATCATTGCTACATGCTAAGAAATCATATCTTCTGGTGTGATATCAAAGCTAGTATTCTTTTGGATCTTTAGTGGGATAATCATTGGTGCATGACCAATGGATAGTATGTGCAATCAGGATCTAATTTTTTTTTGGGGCTGGCTACAGATCGATCATGACCATAGTCAGAGAGACTAGGAGAATGAAAGTGGGTGGTCATCCTTGTTATATTCGGAAACATATTATAGTCAATTGTACATATATGATGATTAATCTAATATATCTAATTGGCTTATACTTTATGGATAATCATTCAATTATATTTTTTATAAATTAGAGATTATGATAATTTACTGAGCCTGTAAAGCTTATTATATATTTATTATATATTTGTTTTAGATTTAGAAGATCATTTAGACATTGGAACCAGTCAGTGAGGAGTTTAGAATTTAGATATCATCTTCTTGATTTATATTTTATTTTATATTTTTAATTAAACTTTATTTTTTTTCTTATCAGTCTTGATAAATAATTTTATTATTGAATAAATGGATTAGTGAATTTACTTTTACTACTGCCTGATTAGTTGATTATTGATATAAACTTTGTTAATGAGATAGACCTTGCATGTTTGATCAGATTAAATCCTAAGAAGATGTAGCATTTATCATATACCTGGCTTAGGCCTCGAGTTGGGGCATGATACTTTGAGAGATAGAAATGAAGATCTTTAGCAGTTAGGGAAGGGTATTTGTGGTAGTTTTGATAAAATATTATTCACAATGAATTTTACTAAGTCTTCTATCCATGTTTGAAAATCCTTGACAAGTATTGTATGCTATGCCAGTTTTTGCTCTAGTTCAATCACTACTTGATTTTCTAAAACAACAAAACAATGTCCATTTTGTGATTAAATTTTTAAAGCTTTTGCATCTTCAAAAATGAAGCATACACTCTCTCACATTTACACATATCTACATTCTATTAGACTTTCATTATAAGTCCTTAAGTCCTTAGGAGTGGTTTGGATTCCTATATTAATTTTTTAAATTAAAGAATGATTCCCCCTTCTGTTTTGAGTGAAAGGAAGGCATGGATAGCATGAATTTTATTGAAGATTAGGGAAAAACTATAGGGAAGAGAAGGAAAGGTCCTTAGAAGTTATTTTTACAAACTTTTTTTTTGACCAAAAATTAGATCATACAAATCAAACAAATATATTTTTACATATTTTAAAGGTATTAACCTTGTAATATAGTTGTAATTTATGTTCTTCTACCTAGCAAACAAGGTTCTATGTTCGAGTATTAAATAGGGTTTTTTTAAGTATTTAAGCAAGAATAATTACAGTCCGATGGATTGTTCCCCTTTCTCTTAAAAAAATATTTTCAATATTAGTAATGCATGGTTTTAAACATCTACATAACTTCAAATGATGGCAAGAGTATGCTCATCTAGTTTTGAAGGAAGTTACAATACATGGTTTTTTAATTTAGTTAAGAAGATATGATAATTCTCTGATATAATATGCATATATACGTGCAAATATATGTTTATATATACATAGAGAAACATGAACTTAAATTTGGTTGATCAAATGTTATTCCATCTTTAGAGATAAATACAGATATATATGTGATAGGTAAATAGAAGAGAAGAAAAATATTGATAGAGTTTCTCATATAAAAGAAAAGAAAGTAGATCTATAGATAGAAGAAAACTTAGTTTTCACTCGAGATCTCTCAACTATCTTGATCCAAAATGGCTGAAATACATCATTTTATAAAGTAGATTTTATAAACCTTCAACTACCTTCTACATAAAATACCAAGAGTCATATTTTTGATTGTTTTGATATAAATGACTCTTTGGTTTCATACATACAAAGGAATACTAAATAACTTTTATAGAAATACCAAAAGTCATTGTTAATAACAAGATAACATTAATTCCAATAATTACGTAACTCTTAGACATCAAAAACCTATTAATTTTAATTATTTCTAACACCCTTCCTTAAATTTAATCATTGTCCATCCTTCATTCTAAGTAGCCTCTTGAGTTTATAGAAAGAATCTGCTATAAGTGGCTTAATGAAAATATCAATAACTTAGACATGAGTTTTCATATAAGTTAACTCCACATTCTTTCTCCTTGACATGCTCTCTTAAAACTGAAAATGAACATTAATATGTTTGCTTCATTTATGATGGGCCGGATTCTTTGCTAATGCCATTGCCGACTTATTATCCACATATATCTTCGTAGCATCTATTTGAGAGAAATAAATATTTTATAACAATCTTCTAAGCCTTATAGCATGATAATATATGAAGATGCTGTAATATATTTTATTCACGGGTCACAATTGCTTGCTTTTTAGAAAGCCAAGTAAATGCTGCTTCATCCATGTACAAACAAATCTAGTTGTACTCTTTCTATTACCTAAATCTCCTCCCCAATTACTATCCGAATAACCAAAAAGCTAAAAATCATAAAAAGAAGAATACAATAATCTATGAGATATAGTACTTTGGATAATGTAACAAAGAATTCTCTTTGCAGCTTTCCAAAATATAGAATTTGGTTTCTCTATAAAATGGCTTAGTAGCTTAACTCCATATAAAATATCTGATCTTGTGCATGTAAAATATTTTGAGCATACAACTAAACTTTTGTAAAAAGTAAGATCAATCACCTTGCCTTCTTCAAAATTTGTTAACTTGACTCCATAATCAATAGGGGTGCTTATTGGCTTATAGTCTTCCATCTTAAATCTTTTAAGAATCTTTTTTTGCATATACTTTTTAAGAAATAAAGATGCTTCCAATACTTTGTTTCACTTCTAAGTAAAGAAAGCATGACATAAGTCTTATATCCATCATATCAAAGTCTTGGATCATAGTTTGCTTGAGTTTTTCAAATATTTGAGGGCTAATATCTATAAAAATAAAATCATCTACATACAAAAAAATAAATAATATATCTTTATTTTTTTTCTTCGCATGCTCATATGAACATTGCATGAGATTATTAGCTTTGAAATATGTATCAATTCTATTATTCCATATTCTAGGTATTTATTTCAAGCTATTGAGCGCCTTCTTCAACTTCAAGACTTTTTCTTCATGCCCTTTCTTTACATACCCTCAAGGTTGATTTACATAAGTCTCTTTTTCTATAAAGTCATTCAAAAAAGCTTATTTAACATCCATTTGAAGAATTGGCTATTTGAATTATGCTGCGATAGAGATGTTAATCTTATAGTTTCCATATAAGTGATCGGGATAAATAGCTCTTTATAGTTAATACTAGCTTGTTGCTTGTAACCTTTAGCCACCAATCTTGCTTTGTATTTCTCTACGTATCCTTGAGCATTTTTTTTTCTTTTGTAAATCCATTTGACACCAATAAATTTATGATTTTGGGAAAGAGTAGTAAGTTTTCAAGTATCATTCTTCTCTATTACTTTAATTTCTTCATCCATTATGGCTTTCTAAATCTTATCTTGTATTACTTCTTCAAAAAAGAATTTCATTGTTAGCCAAAAGACAAATAAGATTAAGTTTATTTGTTACCTTGTATAACTCTTGCAAACTTCTTATTTTTCTTTGTATTGGACTATCATCTGAAGGAGGTGATATTTTTAAATATGAGGATGAAGGTGGTGAAGAAACTTTAAAATTCACCTTTGACTCTTCTTCTTCTTCCTTCTTTTCATGAAATAACTCTTTGTTTGATTACTAATTCCATATACCATCTTCGTTGAACTCCACATTTCTATTGACATGAATCTTTTTAGTTTTGGAATTAAAAAACTATAGGTTTTAGATTAAGGATCATAGCTGATGAAGATAAAATTTTTACTCTTATCCTCAATCTTCATTCTTCTTTGATCCGGGATATAAGCATAGGCAATACTCCTAAAAATCTTCAAGTTTGAGATACTCGGTTGTCTTTTACTCCATGTTTCTTACAGAGTTATGTCTTCTAAAATTTTTGTAGGGCATTGATTGAGCAAGTAGACTACATAATTTATGGCCTCTATTTAAAATTCCCTTGACATGTCCTTCATCATCAACATGCTTCAAACCATATCAAGAAAGTTTGATTCTTTCTCTCGGCCACACTATTTTGTTGGAGGGAATGGGATACCATCAAAGGTTGTTGAATGCCATTCTCTTCACAAAAATATTCAAACTCCTAGGATATGAATTCGCCTTCATGATCGGATAGCAAAACCTTGATGTAGTAGCCATATTCTTTCTCCATCATTATTTTAAACTTCTTGATTGTAGAAAATGCTTCAAACTTTTTTTTCAAAAAATATATCCAAGTTTTTCTATTAAAATCATCAATCAATGTTTGAAAATAACCATGCTCTCTAAAAGATATTGGATATATTGGCCCATATATATCGATATGGATAAGTTCAAGCGGCTTCTTAATTTACATAATAAGAAGCTTCTTTGGAAAAACTCTTCCTTGGTTGCTTGCTAAAAACATATCCTTCATAAAATTATTTTGGATAATCAATATATGGTAAGGCCTTCAGTATCTTCTTGCTTGATAGCTGCTTAAGACCACCAAAATGAAGATGTCCAAATCTCAAGTACCAAAGCCACGAATTGTCTTCACACTTATATTAAACATTTAGCATTGATATATTTGATGTTAAGCATGAACATTCTATTTCTTGTGATTTGAATATTGGCTATCAAATTATTATTTTGATCTTTCAAAAATAGACTTCTATTTTTTATATGCATACCATATCCTCTCTTTAAAAGTCGTCCCAAACTCAAAATATTATTTTTCATCTTTGATATATAATAAATATTAAAGATAAATTTATGACTTCTATCTTTTAATTGGATAAAAATTTTTCCTTTACCCTTCATGACTACTTTGAAAGATTCACCAAAAAATATATTTTTAGTTACTAATTCGTCCAACTCCATGAACATATTTTTATAGCCACACATGTGATTGCTTGCATCGGTATCCAAGTACTACATATTTTGCTCATCGATATTGTCTTCTTTGTAAGCTAGCAACAAGGCTTCATCATTATCATCTTCTTTTTTTTTTGCATAGTGAGTATTTCCTTCAACTTGATTAGCATCATTATATCAATAATTCGAAGCATAATGACCAAGTTTGTTGTAAATGAAACAACAAACTTTGGAATTATCATATCTTTGACATTTAGATAAGCCTCCTTGTCCATGCAATCCTTTTGGACTTTGATTTATCTCCTTTTTGTTATTGTAGCCTCCTCGTCCAGGGCCTCTTCATTGGCCACAGCCTCGTCCTCGATCTCTTTGACTCTTTTCATTCTTGGAGTCTTCTTTTCCCTCCTTTAGAGTGGTGAACTTGGATTGAGGAACTTGCTCCAAAGGCTCTTGCTTTTTTCATTAAGCCTTTGTTCATGGGCTTATAAGGAACTCACGAGTTCATCAATTATCATGGTTTTTAAATTCTTCGATAGTAACTATAATGTAGTCAAAGTTGATAGCTAATGAGCATATAATTTTCTTTACTGCTCATGTATCTTTCAAGATCTCACCCTTATCAAATGGTTGACGATGATCAAGACTCTTGTAAAGACATCCGACATGGATTTGGATTCCTTTATTTATAAGACTTCAAATTCATCTATAATAATTTGAAGGTGAATTTTCTTCACTTTCTCAACTTCTTTATATGCATTTTGAAAAATCTTCCTTGTTTCTTTAGAGGTGGTGGCTCCCGCTATCTTCTCAATAGCCAACTCATCTATGGCTTGGTAGCTGAAGTAAAGAGCCTTTTTATCTTTCTTTCTCGAGTCCCGCAAAAGCTCTTATTATTGTACCATGAGAGTATCTCTTCGGCTTCTTCATAGCTTCTTTCAACTATGTTCCAAATATTTTGGGATCCAAGCAATGCCTTCATATTGATGCTCCAATTCTCATAGTTGGTGTTGGTAAGACGAGGAAAAGAAATTGTGCCATATTAGTCATGGCTTTGATATCACTTTGATAGATAAATAGCAGAGAAAAAAATATTGATGGAGTTTTCATATAAAAGAGAAGAAGTAAAACTATAGATGAAAGAAAATTTAATATTTTATTTGAGATCTCTTAATTTTGTTGATCTAAAATAGCTGAAAAATATCCCTTTATAAAGTAGATTTTATAACCCTTCAACTCCCCTCTATATAAAATACCAAGAATCATTTTTGTTTTAATACAAATGACTCTTTGATATATATATATATATATTAAATAAATTTCTTAGAAATATGAAAAGTCATTGTTAATAACAAGATAACATTAATTCCAATAATTATTTGACTCTTAGACTTCAAAAATCTATTAAATTTAATTATTTCTAATAATGTATATGTATAATTTGGTTTCAATTATGGCCATATTTTTTTTATTTTTTTATAGCTTTCTCATCATGATTGCCAAAGATCACCGAGTCATCCAAAATTTACTTCTAATTTAATTTATATTGTGGAACGGTCAACAAACAATCACAATATTGATTCCTTGTTTTTTTTTTTGATAGAACAAAAAGGTAGAAAAGATTTTATCCCAGTGTAGCTTTCCATTCTGACCCCCCAGTCTAGGCCTTTGTTCGATGCAGGCCATAAATTTTCGCATACTTTTTTCACAAATCGGTGAGTACGTTAGCTTAGCCCGATTACAGCGTCGGAGTATCATCCACTTCATCTCCAGTTATGTATATCTGAAAATTTCAGGATTTAATTGGATCATCCAAAGTAACATATCTCGAACTCGTAATTAATGAGTATATATATATATATATATATATGTATGTATGAAAGAAACCGTGTCTTTACGCGCCGCGCTACCACCCTAGTGGTGACTCCTTGTTAATGCGAGTACATCGTGGCCCTCATAGATCCGAAAATAGTGTAGGAGAATCATTGACCAAAAGTCCAACTCGAAGGAGCCGAAGTTGCGGAGCCTGCAATGCTTACCAACAGCACCAACATTTCTGCAGCAAGTACCTGGCCAAACACGACAAGCGACCAAATAGGTTCGGTTCGAGTCATCTCTCTCTCTCTCTCTCTCTCTCTCTCTCTCAAACAGACACAATGAATAAAACAAGTAAACAGCTAGATTTTTTTTTGAATAAACAAGACAAACATTTCAAAACGAACAATAGTTGTATCTCCGGACCCAAAAGAAGAAAAGTACAAGCATTCCTCTAGCTTCCCTAGATGCCCACGCCATATTTATTAGGCAATGTTGTTGCTTTACAAGTTCTACTTTTAATTCCTTGTACGCACGGTCTGCTATTCTCCACGCTCCATCAAATCACGTGCATGGAGACAGGAAGTACCCTCTCGTGAGCCCAGTTAATCTTTGCCTTCAAAAATTCCAACCCCTGCCCATTTCCATATATAAAAAAAAAAGAGGAGTGCACTCGGCACCACGATGAAGGGAACCCATCGGATTAAAGATCACCTCTCACAAAAAGACCAAGCGACAAGATATCGGTGTCGTCTCACAGTCACAAATGAAAGCCATTTTTTGGCTTGGGTGGCAAAACACTTTCTTTTACTAAAGACCAGATGCAAGCATGTTACCATGCAGCTCTCGGCTAGGAAAATAAGATACTAGCGCTGAAAGATATGATAAGACAAACGAGTCCTTTTTCACCAAACCTTGGATTAGTTTCCTATGTCTTGGGAGTTGCCACGCGCCCTATAACGATGCTTTTCATATGCTATATATGGTCAATTTTTTAGTACCTCATATATGGTGCTAGGTAGCTTGAAAGATAATAAGTACAAGCTGCTATTATACGGATGGGAACTAGGTATATATATATATCTTGCATTTATCGGGGCAAGATGGAGTTGTCGGTCCAATGACATCTTTTGTTATGAGCTGCAAGATTTCAACACTTGCTTGTCCCTTCAAAATGTAAATTTTCTATGGAGTTTGGTTGGTGCATATATTTTATTTCAAATCGAGTACATATTTTTTCTACCTTAATTGAAGTTTTCCAGCAAAATGCAAATAGGCCGTGCGGATCCTAAGTGTTGGTCTTTTATGATCCATTTGTTTTGCATAGGTTATGACCCAATGGATTCGGGGAATGGATTGAGAAAAAAAGGACTCCCCTCCACGTAAATCCAGTACTGATGGATTTCATAGATTATTTTGAGATGTGTGCAGATCGATAGATGAATGATGGGCTTTAAGTGCTTTCAGATCTATGCGGTGGGTGATCCAGCAAAGGATTCACGTGAAGGAAAGGGAATCCTGGTTTTAAGTGAAAGACATAATCGGTGTCCGTTGATTCGCACGTACTCAATAGCCCATGCACCAGTTCATCATTCGATCAAGTTGCCTAGCTCTTTTTAACATACAAATTAAATGGACATTTTAACATCTTGTGACAACTATCTTTTTTAAACTCCAGAGAAAGATGCGGTATTTTTCAGCGCCATGAGCACGAGCCATGACCTTCCATTCAATGATGAAAATGTCGTGCCTTCCTTCATCGTAATCTTTTTCTTCTCATAAAGAAAGAACTTTATTTGCTTGATATCTTTCCGTTTTTCAAACAACAAACTCTGCAGCATTCTTTTAATCATAAGTAGTTAATAATTTGAGTAATGATAAATGAAGTTCCTCAATGGTTTAGATAGAACGAAGTTCCTTAATTAGCAACCGAGTTAGACAACCATTTACGTAGTACTTATCAATGTTGAAAAGTTGCACCCACAACGACAACGTTTGTGTTGGATCACGCCACCTGAACACCAGCAAAATAGGATGGTTTCTAATAACTTACTAAGTGAACGAAATGTGTCAGCCGTGGTGGCAATGTCCTCCAACCAAATGGCTGCCACTTGTTCCATTCAAACAACCCAAATGTGTGCATCAAAAAGCTTCCCGTAATTAAAATTTTGTTTTTTTTAGTGAGGTAGGTGTTTCAATGGGTAATCACGCTGAAACACATTGAACTTTAGGATTGGCTAGAGGTTTTCTGCCCATCTAGTTAGTATCAGGTGATAACTTCTATGGCACTATATATTGCGACCTAATCCCTGCCTAACAGTCACTAAGACAAAGGGTTATACTAGATTTAAATGATCCCGGACATCATCACCCTATAATTTACTATCCAATCAGAATCGTAGACAAAAAGGCGTGTGACAAGCTGCGTGTCATTCCTTCTCTTTAATGGCACCTACCCCCCTCCCTCTCTCTCTCCCTCCCTCCTTTTTAAAACCACCCCACCTTACACTCTCGAAGACCTATAAGGGGGAAAACGAAGAGAAGAGACAGAAGGGAAAAAAAAAGAAAGAAAAGAGGCGAACCAACGCAATGAAACCCTCAATGAATGCCTTTCTGAGAAAGCCATCAGCATGACAGCACTTTCCCCGCCCCATCTTTTTTTCCCTTCTTCCCCACTTTGGACCTCCCTTCCACTCCAGATCCCTTTTGTCTCTTGTCTCTTTTCTCCCCCCCCCCCCCATCTCTCTCTCTCTCTCTCTCTCTCTCATTGTTCCAGACCTTGCCTACGCGGCTGCGCCCCAACCTCTCTATATATAACTCCAAAACTGAAAGAAGGAAAGACAAGAGTCGGACAGGAAGTGAGAGATAACTAAAGAGAGACAAAGATGCCGCAGACTCCTTCAACTAGGTGGTGCCCAACGCCAGAGCAGCTGATGATACTGGAGGAGATGTATAGAAGCGGGGTTAGAACTCCAAATGCCGCCCAGATACAGCAGATAACAGCCCATCTCTCCTACTATGGGAAGATTGAGGGCAAGAACGTGTTCTACTGGTTCCAGAACCACAAGGCAAGGGAACGGCAGAAGCTCCGCCGAAGGCTCAGTCGGCACCAACAACTGCTCCACTACCAGCTCCACCAGTCAGAGGATGCTCCTCCTCCTCCCTCCCCGATACTCCAACAACACACGTCTCCTCATTTCCTTCATCAGGTCTTCTTCTTCTTCTTCTTCTCGCCTCTTTTTTTTGGTTGTGCATCGTTATAGTGTTCGGTTACTATTTTGATCTGCCAGATTCCAAATGACGTCTTAAGAAACACAAACATGGTTTCAGTTTTTTCGAGGGTTTTGTCTGGTCGAGTGATTCCATCTCTTCGTCTTGAATATTATATTTTACACTAACAATTTTTCTGCTGCTCTGATTTAACTAAGAGCAACCTTGCTTGCATCTTCTTCTTCTGTATGTGTGTGGGTGAACTTGGTTTCTGAGTTCTGTCTGCCAACTTGTGATTATTGTTGTGTTGTTCATGGTCCATGTTGAACAATGCACGATCTCATTCCTAGACCTTTTCTTTTGCCTGGTACACTATGTTTGGGTGCCTAATGATTTCTTCATAACTGATGGTGTACACGTACTCCCTTCTTGAGTGGCCCCTTACAGCTTCCCTTATATCTTCCAAAAAAAAATAGTGTAGCCCCTTCAATCAAAGCAAAAAAAACTGAAAGCGTACCATTCGATTTTTGGATTTCAATTAATATTCAGAAAGGGGATCAAGAATTCAGCTCAAAAGAGGATATTATATGCTTGTTCAAGTATCATGATATACATCTTTGTATAATTAGTTCAAACAACTCCATTCTTCTTTAGTAATTGTATAAATAAGGTTGCTTTCAGGAGGGAACAACCCAAGGTATGGATTTGGTTGGCAAGTTGCATACTGTTGGAACGGACGAAGAAGAAGAAGAAGAGCCGATGACAAGTGCTATGGGATTCGAGCAAGAATGGATGGCAACGATGGATGTGAGTTCAGCTGTTCCTCCATGCTGCAGGCCTCTGAAAACTCTGGATCTTTTCCCTGTCAAAAGCACCGGTCTCAAAGATGAATGCAGCTCCTCCAAGTCCTCCTCTTGCTCTACGTCCACCAATTAGATGCAACCAGTTTCATGCTTCTAACTATTTCTCTAGGTCCATCGGTCTGTATGTCAGCCTTTAGCACCTCTATCATGTAACATTTCTTAGTACTTTTCACCTTCTACCATACTACTACTACTACTACTACTACTACTAAGACTGTTTTTTTTTTTGATGAAATACTACTAAGACTGTTGTGGACTAACCGTAGAAGAAGAACTCTCCGGTGGTAATTCGTAATTCTATCTGCATGCACTGCTCTTTTCCGCCAGGTTGGAGCCTCTTGGACTTCGAAAGCGTTTTCCCTTCTCTTGTTCTCATGTTTGTTTGACAATATTCTCTCTCTTGCTTCTGAAAGCGTTTATTTCAGACCAATCAATCTGACTCAATATAACCTCTCTCTCTCTCTCTCTCTCTCTCTCTCTCTCTCTCTCTCTCTCTCTCCCCCAACCAAAAGGACAAGAGCATGAACGAGTTTGAATATGCTGTGTAGAGACGAGAGAGGCTTTTGAGATCTACGATCGTTATGTGTCCATAATCCTTCTTTTCTTTCTTTCTTTCTTTGATTTTATTTTATTTTATTGTTGGGGGAGGGGTGGATACTAGGTGTCCATCATCCTTGAAATGTTGGAATCTCCGCAGACTGAAAAGCTGTTTAAAAGGAACGGAGCCAAAAGACTCGACTAATTGCACTGAAAATTGATTATATAGTAGGCTTAGTGGACTTCTAAAGCCACTCATCCCTTACAAATAAAGTGGAAAGCTGATTCAAATCTATGTTAGGAACTACATAATTTTTTTAAGTACTTTCTGTACGTGCGAAACTGTAGCGCTCTTAAAAGCACATGTGGCACCCATGTACAGCTCAGGTTCTACCTTTCATTGTTTATTTTATTGAAGTGGTTTTTCCTACAGATGGCAGGTGGTGAAATAAAACTATATTTATTTATTACACATTAAACCCTACAATTCATTGTGGATTTGAAGCAGGGTGAAGTAACTAAGTTGATCTGCAGATCCATGAACCATTGATTTCCATGGCTATCGCGTTTTAATGCTATAATTATAAGCGATAACTTAATTCACTGGTATTGCTTCAGTTTGGCATGAGTGATTTTTAATGCGACTTCGTTCCAAAACCCTTCTCTTTCGATGAGAAGTTATTAACAACCCGCTTCCTCTAGTCATCTCTTCTAACAGACTCTCTCTCTCTCTCTCTCTCTCTCTCTCTCTCTCTCTCTCTCTCTCTCTCTTAAAAATTATTTATGTGGAGATACAATTATATCATGTAAGCTGGCTTTTTAAGTTTCATCCATTTGATGTGACCGGTGCAATATATACTGAAGATTTGGCTTTTTGTAGTCAAAGATACCCCAGGCAAGCAACCAGTTTTTGAATAATTTCTCATGGTAATATCAGTACATCTCTCATAAAGAGATAGGTTAATTAATAGACCATTAATGGCATTTTTGTTCCTGATAAGTACATCAATGCAATTTAATTTCACAGATTTAGATGGCCACTGTGCCATTATTACATTTGATAAATGCTTAATTATGTAACTATTAGTATAACATCTGTTTGGGAAAAATAATGGATGGATGGTGATCCAAGTCTATCTCTCCTCACTACAGGAAAAGGGTCAAACAGCAATGATTTTCTCCGGACATTTTTGGATAGCGTCGGGAGTTCCGCAAACCCGCCAATACTTTTAAAAAGCATCGGTATCCTCCCATCATATTAAACATCGGCAAGAATTGCGATTTTAACGATATTTTTAAGCGTCACCGGAATTTTCTTTAAGCATCGCTAGCTTCACTACACAATTACCGTCGGTGTTTCCCTTTTCTCCCCAAGCCCGAGCCCTAGTTCCCATTCGTGCCGCAACCTCCTCCTCCTCCGATCCCGAGCCCTAGATCCCATTTGCTCTCTGCCGCAACTTCCTCCTACTCCTCCTCCAAACTCCTCCTCCTACTCCTCCTCCTCCGATCCCTCCCTCATCTCGTTCGAGCCCTAGATCTCATTCGCTCGATCCGCCGCAACCTCCTCCTCCTCCTCCTTTGATCCATCCCTCCTCTCATTCGATCGACCGATAGCTCCTCCTTCGATCCCTCCCTCTTTCTCCATCTCTTCCGTCAACATCGGGTTTATCCTCGATGTCCAAAGGATCGAATCGCGACCATGGAGACATGAATCTAGTCATCGCCGCGCGCCGGCCACCTCCTTCGTTTCATCCTCCGATCCTTCTGTTCATCAAATCTGTAGATATATATATATATATATGCATGCTAATATTGGATTTATTTTTTTTGGACAAATAATCTACGACTCCTTTTTGCATGCAACTTAAACTATCAGTGTAGATCATGCAATCTTATAGTGCTATCAATATAGAAAATTTTTTTGTTATCAGTGTAGACCATGCAATATCTTGGATCAGTCACAGACATTTGCAATGCCGAGCATGTATTAACCTAAAAGACAAATATCACAATCACAATTTCGAATTGGTATTTCACTTAATTAATGCATAATTCAAACCCTAGAGACCATGATAAAACTTCTTCAATTAATCTTCTAAGTTGACATTTACAATCACTGCATGGATAGAGAGTGGAACTGGTCCAAATTTGACTTGGAATAATATGTAGTGGTGGTAAAGTTTGTTTTGAATGTTGAAGTTATTTAAAGTCTGAAATTACTAATAGTTTACGTTAGAATAAAGTTTATAAAATTTCAGATGTAGTTTAAAAAAATTGTCATAGAAAAATTATAATGTTCTGTTGAAGATCACAAAATAAAAGTTGACTAATTTGGAAGCATGTGTGATACTCCTACCATAAGGCATATTTCTATCCCTATTGAGATCCTTTGCCTACGGGTATAATCATGAAAAAAATTTGATGGAGATCCTTTCGCTCTTACCTGGTTTAGTTCAATTTATGTGCATGTTAAAGCTTTTTCTTTAAACCATCTCAAACATTCTAAGAGACTTAGATAAACCCTTTCTCATATAAATGGTTTTAAAAATCCTTTCACTTCCGATATAGAATTAAAGATCTCAACAAGGATTGTTAAAAGGAAAATCACTTGGAGATAGTTTTTTAAAGAAATTTTAAGTTTTCCATTTAGGATTCCCTCCGACAATAGGTCAAAAGGTACTCCAATGTCATGATCCACCAGCTAGGCCCCCTACATGCCTCAATTGCTTGAAGCGCACACAATTTCTTATGATCATAATTTTTACCCTTGCAATTGATGCATGCAACCTAGTTTTAGCTTAGATTTGTTACCAAATAGTTTCTTGTAGTTAACGGTCTATTACATACATGAATGATGTAAATGCAATATGTTATATTTTGATATACCTATAATATAATAATAATTTATGATTACTCAAAAGCTATAAATTTAATGTATAATTACTATTTGTCTATAATGAAATTTGGATACCAGTTTTCACCTAAAGCACTGTTCTTAGTGCCATCATCCATTCCTGGTTTCATCCACTTATCATGCACTAGGTTAAAATTTGGAACGTTGTTTTCATGTTCATGATTCTCCATCATTTTTAATAGTTTTACAGGACTATCAACCCATTGGAAGTGAATGCAAGATCCTTGATCCTAGGAAAAGAGTATCGATCTCAATTTTCTTATCCTTGACCCTGAGCCTCCTCTTTATTTTTCATTATTTATTGTTCTTTTCCTTAGTAGATTATTTCTGTTTCTTTATAAATTTCTTGGTATATACCTGCATCTTACAGAACATGTTATGCTTTAAGGTTAGTTTCATTATTGCAAATCTTTTATTTCAATACCATCTATAGCTTGTTATGATCAATTATGACTTTTTAAATATTTTTTAAAAAACTTGCATTGCATAGAAACATAGACCCATCAATTGATTAAAGTACATATTCTATAGCATCCGTACATTTATTTTTTTTTTGTACGGATTGAAAAAATGTGTATAATGGTCAATTGATTATCCAGTTTGGACAGTTTGAGAAGTGCAAATAATTTATAGGTGCTTACAGTAATCAAACGGTATGAATAGAGTTCCAGATATATTTCGGGCAGCATTTCCTTTTAGTTATCCTCATACATATTTATTTGTATGGGGAGAACTAAAAAAAAATACTGCCAAAATTTTTCTGGAACTTCTATTACGTATCCTTTGGTTACTATAAATAATCTATATAATTAATACAATTCTTGAATGAGATAGGACATCTTTACCTATTAGTTGGTGATAGGGTGCATTTAATAATACTGTAATTGATCTATTAAATAAACTTATTTTAAATTTATTCAGTTCTTATAAATATTTGTTTACTTCAGTTAGTTTTATCTTACAATGGATAAGAGTTGGATAACTAAACCGAGTAATAGCAAACAATATCTGGATGGAGTTTAGAATTCCCTTAAATTTGGTATGGAGAGAAATAGTATCAATGGAAAGATTTTATGTCCATGTCGAAAATGTGTAAATTCCATTTCTTTATATCCAAATACTATTGAAGAATATTTGGTATGGAATGATTTTTTAAGAGGTTATACAGAGTGGTTTTTTCATGGAGAGTCAAGGTTACCATCTACATGTAACCAAACCTCTAACATGGAACATATACCTGATTTTGGATCCAGTAACCAACAAAAAAATCTTGCAAGAGATGATGATATTAGGGATTTGCTCAGAGATACTTTTGAATATGGTGCTCAAAATTCTGAAGATTTCAGTGAAGGACAAGTAGCAGATGGGCTACCTGATGGTCCTATATTTACTGAATCTATACAAATGGGAAGCCGATACCCCCAACTAATGTTGGAACAGATCGTTATCGGAAGCTGATAAGAGATGCAAATCAAGAATTATATGCTGGTTGAAAGAACTTTTCAAAACTTTCTTTTCTTGTACATTTATTTCATATAAAATATTTGAATGGATAGTCTGGCAAGAGTTTTACTATGTTACTCAAGTTGTTAAAAGATGCATTTTCTGAAGGTACTAGTTTACCAATATCTTGTTATGAAGCCAAAAAATTAATAAAGGAATTGGATCTTGGATACGAAAAGATTCATAGCTATCCAAATGATTGTATATTATATCAGGAAGAACATGCCGATCAAGAGTCGTGCCATGTGTGTGGATGTTTACGATGGATGAAACAAAAAGAAAATAAGAGTGAGGGATTAGATGAATTGGATGCAATACAAATTAAACAAAAGTCGGTGAAGGTATTACATTATTTTTCTCTTGTACCTAGATTAAAAAGGATCTATGCATCATCAAAGACAGCTTTGTCAATGAGATGATATGATGAAAGACGTACAAAAGATGGAATACTGAGACACCCAGCAGATAGTTTAGCATGAAAAGCATTTGATGATAGACATCTTCATTTTGCCTATGATGCTCGTAAGGTCAGGCTGGGTTTAGCCAATGATGGGTTCAATCCATTTTGGACCTTAAGTTCTGTCTATAGCACATGGCCAGTTATTCTGGTTCCTTATAATTTGCCACAATGGATATACATGAAACAGTCTTTACTTATTTTATTAATGGTCATTCCAGGTGATAAGGGTTTAGGCAATGATATTGATATTTTCTTATAACCTTTAATAGATGAATTGAAACAATTGTAGAAGGTATCAATGCAATTGATGCTTCGAATGGCCAAACATTCAATCTGCGGGCAGCTCTATTATGGACTGTTAATGATTTTCCTGCATATGCTAATTTATCTGGCTGGAGTACTAAGGAACGAGTTGCATGTCCTTCTTGTAGAAAATCAACACATTCAATTTGGTTAAAACATGTAGGAAAGTTTTGTTATATGGGACGTCATCGATGGTTGGAGGCAAATCATCCATTTCAATTTCAGAAGGATTTATTTGATGGTACTATAGAGTTGGGATCTGCTCCAATTCTATCTTCTAGTTTTGATATTTGTAGACAAATGCTTGGTATTAGACACAGTTACGGTAAGATGACAAAGTCCTCTAAAAAGTGAGGAATAGATGATGTTGAGACTTCAGCATAAGAAGAAGTATCAGAGGAAGTCAATACTTGCACTTTAGATATAGCAGTGTTCGAGGATCTGGATAATTTCTTTGAAGTTGAAAATGATGATGATATAATGACAGCATCTATCCATCAGCATACTAAACAATTATGGAAGAAAAGAAGCATATTCTTTGACTTATCTTATTGGGAGCATAATATACTCCAGCATAATCTTGATGTCATCAGTGGAAGGAGCTGGTGCACTATTAGTTCTCCGAGAGGGCACAGGTTGTGTAGCATCATCAAACATATAAAGTTATTAATTTTTAATATAAAATATATTTATACAATATATAACATAGTTTTAATTTTATTTTGTAGACATATTCTGCTATTGGTAGAGCTGCACGAGCAGCTCAATCTGTTTCTCACACAGCGGGGTCCAAGAGTTATGCACGGCTCATGCATGAGTTTATATGTTTATCATCCTATAATACTTTTAGTACACTTTTAGTTTTAACATCATGTATCATCATGTATCATGCATGTGCCATGTATCATGGTACGAGGGTATAAGATGTGTCATTTTGGATTTTTTTGTAACATTTATTCTTTCTATAGGCTGAATAGCAGGGGAGGGAGCCTGGTAAGGTGGAATTCTATCGGATGACTCACGTTCACCAGGATGGCAGTTTTATTCGGAAGGAGTCCAGAGATATATTTGTAATTTTTTTATTTATATTGTATCATGATTTATAATTTTATTTTTATTAAGTATTAATATAAAAAATTTTTATAAAACATAGGTGATGTGGCAGGATCACTGACGTGGAGGAACCAGCAGGCGCGGCGTCAAGAGAAGATGCAATGTCGACTCTCCGGCTCGGATCCCACTACCGAGCTGAACTGAGCTTCCTTAGGATGGCAAGTCGAGCTCAGTCCTCCGCCAGGTCGAGCTCATGAGCTCGATGCCTAGGTCGGAGCCGCCTTCTACCCTCCAGAGCGAGACCCTTGGAGGTTAGTGCCCTGCGATCGAGGTCGAGCTAAGAGCTCACCCGTCGATGTGGAGCCTCTCCGAGCGCGCGCCCACTGGATCAGGTCCGTCTTCCGCCCTCCAGAGCGAGACCATCGGAGGTTAGTGCCCTGCGGTCGAGATCGAGCCAAGAGCTCACCCGTCGATATGGAGCCTCTCCGAGCGCGCTCCCTCTGGACCGGGTCCGTCTTCCGCCCTCCAGAGCGAGACCCTCGGAGGTTAGTGCCCTCGATCAGCTAAGAGCTCACCCGCCGATGTAGAGCCTCTCCGAGCGCACGCCCTCTAGACCGGGTCCGCCTTCCGCCCTCCAGAGCGAGACCCTCGGAGGTTAGTGCCCTGCGGTCGAGGTCGAGCCAAGAGCTTACCCGTCGATGTGGAGCCTCTCCTAGCGCGCGCCCTCTAGACCGGGTCCGTCTTCCGCCTTTCAGAGCGAGACCCTCGGAGGTTAGTGCCCTACGGTCGAGGTTGAACCAAGAGCTCACTCACCGATGTGGAGCCTCTCCGAGCGTGCGCCCTCTAGACCGGATCCGCCTTCCGCCCTCCAGAGCGAGACCCTCGGAGGTTAGTGCCTTGCAGTCAAGGTCAAGCCAAGAGCTCACCCGCCAATGTGGAGCCTCTCCGAGCGTGCGCCCTCCAGACCGGGCCCGCACCTCGCCCTCCTCCACCTAGGCATCCCCGCGAGCTCGAAGCGCCTAGGCTGGAGTGAGCCTTGCCATCCCAGTTCACCAGCCGAGGACACCGGTGAGCCACCCGAGGACCGTACCGGAGTGCCCCCCAGGCCGTACTGACCGTCTGAGACCACCAGTTACACCGGAAAGGCAGGCAGCATGTTGATCGAGATGCTACATTCCTTACCAACCACTCAAATCACCCAAGAAAGAAGGCCAACCGGGAGATTCAAACCCCGCGGATGGCAGCCCGCCATTCGAGGCACCTCCAAATTTCCCGGAACGAGGCAACCAAGAAGAGTGTCGGAGCGCCTAACAACATACCTTATCACGAATCAGGAAAGGTTCCCTGGGACATCGCCGCATGTGCCTGACAGCCCGACAGGGATCCCGAGATAAGCACCGAACGGTAACCAAGTTCACAGCAAACCCGGAGGTAACACAACAACTCCAAGAACCCAAAAGAACTCCAAGAAAAAAAAGGAAGATAAAAAAAAAGGAAACCCCCACCAAGAGGAGGGGGAGGGCACCACCATCACCACCACAAGCACCAGCGCAAGCCCGACCAAGAGGGCGAAGCGTCGCTACCACACCGATGAAAGAAAATGAGGGGTACAAGGAGAGGCGGAGGAACAGAGCATCCCTCTGTCCCCGCTATCACTCTTCCCCTGCAACGTTTACACCTTCACGCACAACTTTTACTCCTCCTAGTATGGAGTCTATCAAGAGGGGCTCGACCAAGAGGATCTGTTTCCCTGGATCGTCACTGACTTGATCGTCGGAGTGCCCCCGCCGGAAATCCCGGTCCGTGTCTCTAACCGCTGTCTCGTAGGCTCAGGAGCGGGGGACCGCCAGGCGGCGAGGCGACTGCGCACGGAGCGGAGGCCCGGGAACCAGGAATGGCAGGCGGCAGGAGGAGCGCACTCTGGCACCGGTAGTAGCTACGGGCCACGGCGATCTTGACGGTAACAGATTGGCACACCAGGAAGGGGGGAAAACGGGCATGACTAAGTCCTTCATCACTCCCTAGGTCAACACACCACAGAACAGCGGTGATGACACAAGTTGGAAAGATCAACAGATTGGCGATCTTCTCTAGGCCTCCCTAGTACGTCACTCCCTCCGTCCCCTTCGACGGGGAATCTGCCGACGAAATCATCAGGCACGCAGCGAAAGCGCGCTTGGAGAGGCATGAGCGCAGGCTGGCACGGTTTCCCCGCCGATCCACCAGCATGCGTGGCTCAGCTATCGAGCCTCCGGACTACAACGTTCGCCACTAGTGGAGCCCTCCACTGGCCATAGTGAGGCGGAGTGTCATCACCTCCACCGCGATCACGGCCACGATATTGAAAGACGCTGCAACTGTGCGCAGGAGATCGAGAAGCTCATTGGGGAGACCCACCTCCAAAGGTTTGCGGGGGGCAGACCTCAAGCAGGGGCTCCAAGCGCTCACCACTCTCCCGTCGGCTTCGACCACCGATGCTCACCCTATCGCGAAACCGATGGGAGCGATTACCTGAGGAACTGCGCACGCGCCTGAGAAGACTCGGGGGGCAGGACACCCCAAGGCTAATTCCCCCGCCATGAGGGGAAGAGAAGGCGAGCGAAGATACCACGATCGTCGGGATGGCGGTCATGAACCACCACAGGAAGGCCCCCCGCGAGGCGGCCTAAGTTCCATCTTGAGGGGTCCATTACCTCGAAGCGTTTGATGGCGTCAGGCTCCCCCAAGGGAGGTGGGCCTGCAACCTGCAAAGACGCCCCCAGTAAGGTAAGTTTCCCTACCAACGATCGTGATAACGATTTTTTCCCTTTGCATGGGTATCCGCATGTTTTAAAGGAAAGGACCAACTCCAAGCATCTCCGAGCCCAGCTCCAGGACGTAGAAGGATATCCGAGCCACGTAGCTCTCCAACTCTAAGCATCCCCGAGCCCAGCTCCAGGACGTAGAAGGATCTTCGAGCCACGTAGCTCTCCAACTCCAAGCATCCCCGAGCCCAGCTTCAGAACGTAGAGAGATATTCGAGCCACGTAGCTCTCCAACTCCAAGCATCCCCGAGCCTAGCTCCAGGACGTAGAAGGATATTCGAGCCACGTAGCTCTCTAACTCCAAGCATCCCCGAGCCCAGCTCCAGGACGTAGAAGGATATTCGAGCCATGTAGCTCTCCAACTCCAAGCGTCCCTGAGCCCAGCTCCAGGACGTAGAAGGATCTTTGAGCCACGTAGCTCTCTAACTCCAAGCATCCCCGAGCCCAGCTGCAGGATATAGAAGGATCTTCGAGCCACGTAGCTCTCCAACTCCAAGCATCCCCGAGCCCAGCTATAGGACATAGAAGGATATTCGAGCCACGTAGCTCTCCTACTCCAAGCGTCCCCGAGCCCAGTTCCAAGATGTAGAAGGATCTTCGAGCCACGTAGCTCTCCAATTTCAAGTATCCCCGAGCCCAGCTCCAGGATGCCAATCCAAGACCGGAGCTCAGATCTCCGGTCAAAGATCACCGAGCCAAGCAACTCTCCATCTCAAACATCTCCGAGCCTAGCTCCGGGATGCCAAGGGATCATGGGGCCACGTAGCTCCCATCAACGCCTCGAGCCTAGCTCCAAGGTGCCAAAGACCTGAGCCAAGATCTCAGGCAACCCCCTGGGCCCAAGCCTAGCTCCACGTCCAGGAAGGCCTCGAGCCTAGCTCCCAGGAAACCAAGACCGGTAACCTATTTCTCTGATCTCCCCACTCGAAAAGAAGTCGAGAGGGGAAGGAAAGAAACAGAACAAAGAGGGGAGCCCGGCAGCCCCCTTCTCTGATCTCCCCACTCGAAAAGAAGATGAGAGGGGAAGGAAAGAAAGAGAACAAAATGGGGGTACAACCAGCATCCTCTCCTCTAATCTCCCCACTCTAAAAAAAATGGAAAAAAAAAGAAAAAAGAGAGAGAGAAGGAGAGCGGGAAAGGAAAAAAAGATAGAACAAGAGAAAAATACAGCATCATCGAAGCTACCACTTTAAGCAGCTCTCAGCAACCATCATCCCCGAGCCCAGCTCCAGGACACCTTCTCAAGATCGAAGCTCAGATCTCCAGCCAAGAGAACTTCGAGCCACGCAGCTCTCAGCAATCATCGTCCCCAAGTCCAGCTCTAGGACACCTTCTCAACACCGGAGCTTAGATCTCCGGCCAAGAGAACTTCGAGCCACGCAGCTCTCAGCAACCATCGTCCCCGAGCCTAGCTCTAGGACACCTTCTCAACACCGGAGCTTAGATCTCCGGCCAAGAGAACTTCGAGCCACGCAGCTCTCAGCAACCATCATCCCCGAGCCTAGCTCCAGGACACCTTCTCAAGACTGGAACTCAGATCTCCGGCCAAGAGAACTTCGAAACATGCAGCTCTCAGCAATCATCGTCCTCGAGCCCAGCTCCAGGACACCTTCTCAAGACCGGAGCTCAGATCTCCGGCCAAGAGAACTTCGAGCCAAGCAGCTCTCAGCAACCATCGTCCCCGAGCCCAGCTCCAGGACACCTTCTCAAGACCGGAGCTCAGATCTCCGGCCAAGAGAACTTCGAGCCAAGCAGCTCTCAGCAACCATCATCCCCGAGCTCAGCTCCAGGATGCCAACCCGAGACCGGGGCTCAGATCTCCGGCCGAAGGACCTCCGGGCCGCATGGCCCTCAGTCAACAGCACCTCCGAGCCCAGCGGCCCTCAAGTGTCATGACTTAACCTCAAGCAAGGTGAAACCCCTCTCCCTCAACTCCCCATACAAAAAAGAAAAGAAAGAGAATGGAAGAACCAAGCAAAGAAGGCGGATGATAAAGCAACTCAAGTTTCATTGATTAAGCCCAAATTACAAGTATCTTCTGGGCCCCCGACATGCTGGGTGACCCCGAACAAGTACAAGAAACAAAAAGTACAAAGCGAAGCAAGGAAGAAAAGGGTCACTCCACGCCGGCCGGCTTCGCTGCCGGATCCTGAGGCCGAGAGCTCCTGCCCTCAGAAGTCTTCGACTGAGCCATACTAGCCACAGAAGGGCCACCCTCAGCCGGTGTCGATGGCTCCGAGCCTGCGCCTCCCACGATGACCTCCTCATCAGCCTCCTCCTCCATGGCCGAAGGGTACTTGAGGCAGCCACGATCCTTGTCAGGAACAAGCGCCTCGACCCGGCCGCGTAGGTACATGAAACCCTTATAAAAGGAATCCGACACCATCTGCTGGATGTCAGCGATGAACTCCTCCGAAGCCTTAAAGTTGGCGATGGCGTTCTCAGCACCCTTCGTTGCCTCGACGGCCACCCTCTTCGACTCGGTAGCCTCCAGCCTGGTTGCCTTCGCCGAGTTGGTTGCCATCTCTACTGCCTTCTCAGCAGTGACAAGTTTCTCCTTCACGGCCGTCAGTTCCGCCTCGACAGCTCAGGCAATCTCCTTGTACCGGTCGGCCTCGGCACTGTACCAATTCAATTTCTTCTCGACAACAGAGAGGTCGTCGATCACCTTCTTTGAGCGGCTCGGCTCCATATCACGAGCCGTCAAGAGCCCTTTCGCTCGCCCCTCAGCATCGGCAAGCCCTCTTTCGAGGTCCTTGATCTTCGCCTCGAGGACCCTGTTTGCCCCGACCTTCTCCTTCAGGTCGGCCTTCAAAGTTCGAGCTCGATGACCTGTTGCCGCTCGAGATGCTCCCCGCTCTGGAAGTGGCCCCCGATGTAGAGGGCCTCAGTACCAATCTGCACCATAAAAAAAAAAAGAAAAAAGAGAAGAGGTCAGCAAAAAAAAAAAAGGAAAAAAAAAGATGAATGAATGAAAATGAAATGAAAAATAAATGAAGGAAGCGAAAGAGCTCACCGAATACAACTGAGAAAAGAAGATTTTGAAGACATCGGCCACTTGCATCCTGGCCATCTCTTGCCGGTCGCACGCCTGGATGGAGAAGTCCATCAAGCGTTCGGCAAGCTCGGGGCTCCGAAGGACCGAGTTCTCCGGTCCCATCCTGAAGGGGAGATGGCATCGTGCCTCCTCCCTCTGGCTCTCTCCGTGAGCGGACGGTCTTGCACCGCTGACCGAAGGGCCCCGGGGGGCAGGCTGGGAGGCCGATGCCAGTGCAGGCGGCACCTCTGTCATGGCCTTGGATGTGGTCCGGGTCTCCTCACCCCTGGCATCGGCGACCGGCGGACTCGGAGGATGGCAGGGCGCAGCTGCAGCATCGACAGCCCTCGCTTGGACTACCACCTTGGGCTCTGCAGCGGGGGCCTGCTGGGCGTGCCTCGGTGCCGCGAGAGCTGCCCTCTCCACCAGCACAGGAGCAGCATGGGTCACCTCTGAGCTCAGGCCAGCAGCGACGGTCGAGCTTAGACCGATCACCACCGTGGGGGCGGCTGCAGAAGCGCTCTCATCCCGGGCCCGTCTGGAAGTGGGCTCCCCGGCCAGCCCGGTCGGTGGCCTCTTCTTGGTAGTGGCCAAAAGATCATTCTCGGAGAAGATCATACTTGCATGCAAATCACACAGTGGTCAGAACCTGTGGGAAACAACATAAGAAGTGCGGGAAAGAAGGAAAAGAAAAAGGTCAGGTCGAACTCACCTGACCCATTTGTTGGGTTGACCCCGGAGTCGGCGAGGTTCTGCTCAGACAACAGGACCTCGAGAGGAGGAGTCTGCGTGGTGCGGAGCTGCTCGTAATCATCTCAGTCAGCCGCATCACCGCAGAATTTCAATTGGGGGACTTGTCCGGATCGCTCCAGACCCAGTCAACCCCCTCGACCTCGACAAAGAAAAACTTACTCTTCCATCCCTTGACGGAAGAGGGGAGCTCAAACTTAATGCCCTTCGGGCGAGAAGACAAAGACCACCACCCATCCTCGATTGGGTGGCGCTTCAGGGCAAAGAAAGTCCTAAACAAAGAGAATCGGGCCATGAACCCGTGAAGATGGCAAAGCACGATGAAGGAAAAAATGACCCTAATAGCGTTGGGCACAGCTGCGCTTGGACCAAACGATAATTGTCTAAGACCGATAGAAAGAAAGGATGGAAGGAAAAGTAGAGCCCTCCGGAGAAGGTCCCCTCATAGAAGGCAAGACGGCCCAGGCCACTCGAAGTGACCCGTTCTTCTGGACGAGGGATTGTAAGCCGAACAAAAGACGGGATGCCATAGACATCCCGGACGGTCCTAAGTTCCCCGACAGTGATCGTTGAGGCGACCCCACCAGGACCTGCAGGCTGAACAGACTCGGAAGTAGGAGCAGAAGAAGGAGGAGGCAAAGAAGGCCCAGATCCCAGTTCCCTGATGAGAACCGGACCAGGAGGACGCCTCTTACTGAGCTCAAAGCGAGCTACGTCTTCTCCCCTCGCTGGAGGAAGAAGAGGAGGACGCCGGCCTCAGCTCGGAAGGACTGGCCTTGTCCTGATCAATAGAGGGGCGGAAGCCCAGACCAAAACGGGACATCCTCAAGGCAAAGGAAGAACTCAAAGTAGAAGACCAGAAAGGAGACCGCAGACCCCGGGAAAGAACCCTGTTTTAGTGGGGGAAAGAGGAAGAAGCTGACCTGTTGCCTTAGAAAGACTCGGGGTGACTGGAAGGAAGAAAAAGCTTGGGCACGGCGGCAGCAGGCACGGAGAATTCAAAAAGAATGGATGGTTCGGGTAAGGCCATCCTTTCATTTCGAAGTGACCTAAGGGATTCATACCGATTCAACCGCTCCACCAACGAATCTGCGCCACATGCCACCCATCGATGAGAATGGCATCCCGGCCGCTCTGCATTCTGTGCCAGCATTAACTGCTCCTCGGACGTGGCCACATGGCATCCTTGCATTGGCCCGCAGGGTCGGTCCCCGAAGCGCCAGCAATCATGACCATCATCATGCCAGATTTTTGCCTTTCCATGTCAGCACCGCAATTACTCCCTTCAACCCGAGCACCACGCACCAATGAGTCTCGGGAGTGGGAGGCAAATGATGTGGCAGGATCGCTAACGTGGAGGAACCGGCAGGCGCGACGTCAAGAGAAGACGCCACGTCGACTCTCCGACTCAGATCCCACTAACCGAGCTGAGCTGAGCTCCCTCAGGATGGCAAGTCGAGCTCAGTCCTCCGCCATGTCGAGCTCATGAGCTCGATGCCTAGGTTGGAGCCGCCTTCTGCCCTCCAGAGCGAGATCCTCGGAGGTTAGTGCCCTGCGGTTGAGGTCGAGCCAAGATCTCACCCGCCGATGTGGAGCCTCTCCGAGCGCGCGCCCTCTGGACCGGGTCCATCTTCCGCCCTCCAGAGCGAGACCCTCGGAGGTTAGTGCCCTACGGTCGAGATCGAGCCAAGAGCTCACTCGCCAATGTGGAACCTCTCCGAGCGCGCGCCCTCTGGACCGGGTCCGTCTTCCGTCCTCCAGAGCGAGACCCTCGGAGGTTAGTGCCCTGCGATCGAGGTCGAGCCAAGAGCTCACCCGCCGATGTGGAGCCTCTCCGAGCACGCGCCCTCTGGACCGGGTCCGCCTTTCGCCCTCTAGAGCGAGACCCTCGGAGGTTAGTGCCCTGTGGTCGAGGTCGAGCCAAGAGCTCACCTGCAGATGTGGAGCCTCTCCGAGCGCGCGCCCTCTGGACCGGGTCCATCTTCCACCCTCCAGAGTGAGACCCTCAGAGGTTAGAGCCCTGCGGTCAAGGTCGAGCCAAGAGCTCACCCACTGATGTGGAGCCTCTCCGAGCGCGCGCCCTCTGGACCAGGTCTGCCTTCCGCCCTCCAGAGCGAGACTCTCGGAGGTTAGTGTCCTGCTGTCGAGGTCGAGCCAAGAGCTCACCCGTCGATGTGGAGCCTCTCCGAGCATGCACCCTCCGGACTGGGCCCGCACCTCGCCCTCCTCCACCTAGGCGTCCCCGCGAGCTCGGAGCGCCTAGGCTGGAGTGAGCCTTGTCGTCCCAGCTCACCAGCCGAGGACACCGGTGAGCCGCTCGAGAACTGTACTGGAGCGCCCCCCAGCCGTACTGACCGTCTAAGACCGCCAGTTACACCGGAAAGGCAGGCAGCACATTGATCGAGATGCTACATTCCTCACCAACCACTCAAATCATCCAAGAAAGAAGGCCAACTGGGAGATTCAAACCCCGTGGGCGGCGGCCCGCCATTCGAGGCACCCCCAAATTTTTCGAAACAAGGCAACCAAGAAGAGTGTCGGAGCGCCTGACAACGCACCTTATCATGAATTAGGAAAGGCTCCCTGGGACACCGCCGCATGCGCCTGATAGCCCGGCAGGGATCCCGAAACAAGCACCGAATGGTAACCAAGTTCACAGCAAACCCGGAGGTGACACAACAACTCCAAGGACCCAAAAGAACTCCAAGAAAAAAAGATAGAGAAAAAAAAAAGGAAACCCCCACCAAGAGGAGGGGGAGGGCACCACCATCACTACCACAAGCACCAGCGCAAGCCCGACCAAGAGGGCGAAGCATCGCTACCACCATCGATGAAGGAAAACGAGGGGTACAAGGAGAGGCGGAGGAATAGAGCATCCCTCTGTCCCCGCTATCACTCTCCCCCTGCAATGTTTACACCTTTACGCACATCTTTTACTCCTAGTACGGAGTCCATCAAGAGGGGCCCGACCAGGAGGATCTGTTCCTCTGGATCGTCACTGACTCGATCGTCGGAGTGCCCCCGTTGGAAACCCCAGCCCGGGTCTCTAACTGTTGTCTCGCAAGCTCAGGAGCGGGGGACCGCCAGGTGGCGAGGTGACTGCGCACGGAGCGGAGGCCCGGGAACGGCGGGTGGCAGGAGGAGAGCACTCCGGTGCTAGCAGCAGCTACGGGCCATGGCGATCTTGGCGGCAATAATAGGAGAGGGCTACCTCTATGATCATCGAGCGTGGTGGCAAGGCTATATCATTTACGCAGAGCAGTCGCATCGAGGTCGAGGTATTCTAGGAGTTGATGGGACTAGAGCATGCTGGACGAATGAGGGGTTATGGGATTGGAGTTACCCCTACTCAGTTATCTGAGATGAGTAGATTTACTCGGGATGCTAAAGATAGTCATGATCATTCACGTGTTCGTCGACTCGATGATGAGATAGCAGAGCTCAGACAGACACGTGATGCAAACAGAGTAGAACGTGATGCATATAGAGCAGAGATGCAGACTATGAGGGCTCAGCTTGAGCATGTTACATCTGTGTTGCATATACTCATGTCATCTCAGGTAAGTAATTATTTATAACTACATATATATATATATATATATATATATATATTGTATGTATCTAATAATTTAGAATATATATAATGTATGTATCGTAACTATATATATATATGTATATCTTGTAGGTTCCTGATGTATCTGCCAGTCGCAGACAAGACGACGACCAGCCTCCTGCGGATCATTGATGCCATTGATACAATTTGATTTTTTTTATTATTATTATCTTTGTATGTCTTTTGATGTATTTGAACTTGGACCATTGTTACTTTTTATATATATAAAACACTATTGATATTGACTTGAGGTATATTTAGTGTTTGGTTCATTTTGTGTATTTGACTTTGTGTGATACATTTGAATGAAACACTGTTGATACACTGTTGATATTTGATGTTGATATACAGGTTTTATTGTACAGATTTGTGTTGCTACAGGTTTTATTGTACATATTTGTGTTGCTATAGGTTTTATTGTACAAATAAATGTATTTGGCAATGCTTTAAATTACTACAAATTTATTTTTTTTTAAAAAATAAAATTATCGATTCTTCAAAGCATCGCTATTTTATCGTCTGCTGACGCTTTAAAGTGTCATCATAATACATATTGCCGATGCTTTAAAGCGTCGGTAAGTTTGAATCCTACTGTCGGTTCGCTTAAAACTGCCGACGCTTTAGGTAGTTTTTAATTTACCGATGCTTAAAAGCGTTGCTAAACTACCGACGCTTTTTAAAAACGTTGGCAGGTTACATCTCCATGTTTACAAACCCGATTCTTTTGCGACGCTTATAAGCATCGGCAAATACCTTTAATAGCATCGGCAATGCTCTTTTTTACTGTAGTGCCTAGTTTTGTTCTTAATATATTTTTATTCTTGGTTTTTTTGTTTTTAATTTGGTGTGCCGATGACAGGTTTCTAGGTTCAAAAACGGATTGTAATATTTAATCATATCTTCTTGTAAAGATCTGCTCTTAAACTCGAAGGAGTGAACTTGAATTAGTTAGTTTAACGGACTTGTGATTAGCAAAATTAAGCTTAATATGATGCAGTAAATGATGGAAAGAGAGATTTTTATACATCTCTCTGTTGTTGTACGTTGAACGTGTGCATCAATTTGTCTTTCTAAAAGATGACTTTTGTGATTCACGAAAGTTTTAGGAACCACTTTCCGGTTCCCTCCTGTAAATAGTTACTTATAAAACATTTTCATGCATTAATAAAATTTGGGTGGCCCTCTCTTAACTTCCTTCATCATTAAAAAAAAAAAAAAAACTCACATTAGTTATTACCACTTTTGGATATTTATACAGAACCAAAAAATTTAAATAATATTTTTTGGCTTTTTTTTTAAGATAAGATCCTAAATTAATGTAAATGATATCGAAATCAATCTAGTTCATAGCCTGTTATACACAACCAGCCTCCCTCCAAACCAAACCAGATCCGACCGACCCGCCAGGGGTCCGACCGACTCACCAGGGATCCGACCGACCCTTCAGCTAGGTCTGACTGACTCACTTCAACTAGGCTCATATCGGTCCAAACCGGGCCATTCCAATGACGACCCGGGGTTCCAGTAATCCCTTCCAGCTGGTACCAGAATTTTGTTACAATAGATCCTGACATCTCGGCGTCATTACTCTGTAGACCCCATGGAGGCATTCCCTCCTGGTGCCACCTGGCCCGCCGTTACTCTGCAGATCCCCTGGCACCATTCCCTCCTGGTGCCACCTGGCCACTACCGATATTCCTCTAAGGGCAAATCGATTATTTTCAGCCTAGTCCCTAACAGATTCTGGTAAAGTTCTGCATCTATATAAAGTAAATGGGGACCCCGAGGTAAGGGGGCTCTTCCTTTCCCACGAGCTATCTCTTTTGCGATTCCTACATTCTGTTGCTCCAAGTCTCCCACTTAGCCATCGGAGTGTCCCCCACCGTAACACCACCGACCCGTGGGACATTTTTTGCAGGAACCTGGAGACGCTCACTTCAGCAGGCCCGGTCAAGGAAGCTCGGTCTGGGAGATTCAGCGGCAACATAACCTATATAGATTAGTAAATATTACAATACGTATTTGTTAAGATTGATTATGAATCCATCATGGTGTTTGTGAATATATGCAAAAATTTGGATCCTTAGTCTAATAAAAATGTTTGGACTTAAATAGAGAAAGTACGTGAGAACCCGTGTATACATGTATTTAATTTTACATCGATTATTTATTTAAAAAATTTAAACTTTTATATAAGATCAAAAAATTTAAATAATATCTTCTATCTAGTTTGTTTCGATGAGATCCTAAGTTATTATATCTAAATTGTCCCAACTTTCATTTTCTCTCGTTCCATGATCTTCTCATAACCACTTAGTTTTGTCGCGATGATATCCAAATTCTTTGAAATGAATGCTATACATGTAATTTTGAATTCATTTTTTTTTCATGACTCTTTTTTAATTAGAGGTGAACGTTTCTTCCCTGGATTATTTTCAAATTTATGACATGCTAGCATATAAAAAACTTATACTTCATTTCATCACCCTTTTACTGCAAGCATATAAAAAATTTATACTTCATTTCATCCACCTTTTACTTATGAAGCAACAGCATCAAAAGAACTCTAATATTTAATATTTCTAGGTTTTTTAAACTTTTGTACTCGGTACATCCAATACCAATAACATAAAATTTATGCAACGTCATATTGGTTTAAACAATAAAAGAACTATCATCAAGGTGGTAATCCAGTTAGTTGGGATCTTGTCTTATAATCAACAAGTCACGGATTCAAAAATCTAGTACCTTGAATTAAACATTTCCTGATGGGATGGAGACCTACGGGGATGGCTACACTGGATTTATCCCCCCTATCCTTTTTTTTATCAAAAAAAAAAAAAAAAACTAACCGTGCTTGCGACAAAGAAAAAAATTCTAGTACCAATATTCTTTTTTCTCAAATAAAAACTTCCCTGATGATATACAAAATTAAATGCTACCATGTTATACTAATGATATACAAAATTAAAACAAAATAAAATGGCAACGCATACATTAGAAAGATCTTCAAAAACTAATGGACGTGCATTTGTATAATATGTTGTCCAGTATCTTAGCTCACAATCAAACCAAAAATTTGAGTTGGGTCAGGATTTCCGACCCAAACCCAATTTGGGACCCAAACTTGCCAAACTTCAGCCCAAATTTTAGGTTGCACTTGATTTGGGCTCAGGTTCACATATGTTTAAAGTTTTCAGATTTTTTGTAGCTAATGTTTAAACTAAAAATGAACATATTCCGAGTCCAAGTAACTCTCCGGACTCATTTGATTCGCTAGGGTGTTACTTCCTGCAAAAAAAATTTTGGTATGTTTAGTTGGTCATGAAAAAATAATTTATTTTAGAATAATTTATATTTATTTGAACATTCACTTTCCTAAAAAGATTATATAAAATACTTATTATATCTTTAATGAATATAAAATAATACATATTTACTCCCAAACTTTATATAAATAATAATATTATATTTATAATAATATAAATATATTATAATATAATATTAATAGTTTTATTATATTAGTATAATATTAATAATTTAACAAAATATATTAATTAATATAGATATAGAAATAATATTATGTTATTATAAATATTGATATATTAATTAAGAACTATATTAATATTAATTAAAATATTATATTAGTATAAATATATAACCTTGGCATATATCACTATTAAAATATTAAAATAATATATTATTAAATATTATATTAATATAAATATATTAAAATATTATATGATATTGGTATATATTACTATTCACTATTTCATCCTAATCATCCATCCATTTTTCGGCAAAATCTTAATCCTTGATCTTAAAAAGATACTCCTAGAAATAAAATAGTATCATCAATTCCCATTCATTAGAAAGTCCCAAAACCTGCCTTTTTCATGGAAAAACTTTTTTTTATTTCTCTCTTCTTAAAACTCCAACTAAGCAAGAGACTCCTTATTTACTTTCTAGGAATTATCACTTCGTGTCTTTTATGATAAAAAATGTACCTGAAAAATTATATTTTTCTAGATAATTTTTTTTAGATAATATTTATGTATAAAAATAATTTATGTATATTTTTTTACACATGTATGTTTTTTTTTTTTTTTTGGATGAGTAGCATAAAATGCATTTGTCAGTGTGAAGGCCTAGCAATTGTTTCTCCATGTTCTCTTCTGAATCGAATATAATTCGGGCCAAGGCCCAGGTCCATCAAAGCAAGTGAATGGTTTCTGGGCTAAGATCACAACAGTGGCTGATCCGGGTCCTATTTAAGGACATTTGTGGCGCGTATGATTGAGACTTCGGGTTGTATCGTTCTTTACTTCTTTCGCTACGTCAACCACTGTATCACGCCTAGCACAGATCGCAAAGAACCCGAACGTGTCGTTCATCAGCCAACGGTTGACGTGACGAAAGAAGGTGAATCATCCTTTGGCGCAAAAGATACAACCCAAGCCCTAGGAATGAACTGGGTTCTGAAGCGGACTCATCCCGCCTTTGATCGCAAGCGGACGTCGGAGGAAAACCTCTCTCACCGGTGCCATTAGGCGGCACTCTCTCTCTCTCTCTCTCTCTCTCTCTCTCTCTCTCTCTCTCCTGCTCTCTTTCTCGCTCCGCTTTCATATCTCGACCCCGCCTCCTCCTTGCTCGCCAAATCCATGCGTTCCATCGAAAGCATAAACACTCGGTAAGCTCCTCTCCGTATAAATTTCCTCCTACGGCCCCCGCTTTTTTTTTTTTTTTTCCTTCAAGAAGAGAAAACTCTGTATCTATGTGTCTATCTGTTTAATTGCTTCTGTTTCTTGATTCTTGCGATCATTGTCTATGCTGATTTATTAGATGCAGCTGTTTGCTTAGGGTTTTTTGATCTCTGCCGTCGGTTAGGGGTATAAGGAACGAGAGAAATAATGACAAGAAAATATTTGAAAAATTAGGGCTTGGTCGGTTTTGGAAAAGGACGAGTCCAAGAATCTATCTTTGGAACATTTTTGAGTATCACATGGGGCCAAGGAAATGGCGTCGCAGCCAAGATTTGATCTTGATTAGTCAAAAACCCTAAAGCAAGACCTAGGTATTACATGACATTTTTAGATTTGCAAAAGTTCTTATTGTATTGAAGTATTCAGGTAATTCCATATGAATATGGAATTGTGGAACATATTGAGTTGATTTGTTTTTCATGAGGTATTGAAATCTGCTAGAATGTCGTAGGGATCGAGGAAAAGATGATGTTACCATATTATAAGAAGAGCATCCGTTATTTGCCTGGTTTTCGTGGCATCCGATTTTGAAGACATATTTGGGATTTACATGATTTGATTGCTGAATAAAGATTAAGGCAAATTACATCAAAAAAGCCAAGCAATTTTCCCAGGCAACTGATGGAGAATTTAGAGCAAAAAGGGACAGAAAATTTGACTTTCTAGATGCTTGTGAAGAGAACTTCTTTTGCCGAGATTTCTTTGCATAAGATATGAACTCCTATGAAGATTTTAACCTTTAAGAATTTCTTGGTGGCATAGGTCTTCAACAAAGATGAATATTAACATATAAGGAATTTATAAGGCATGTATACAACCGACTATGGCACAGGGATTAGTGTGTTGGCCAATGAAAGGCCTATCATAACAACATAACGTAAATGTGGATGTTGCAAAACTAGGAGGGCTATAATCGGAAGCAAGCAAACTAGTGAAGATTTATCTGCAATGCTTATAGAGGCTGATCACTAATTAGAAGGAAGGCCATTTTACATGGCTTGAACATATGTATTGTAGGTCGGATGCAACTCTAGCATAGAGGGAGGTCAAAAAAATAATGAAAGGGTTCCAAAGAAAACTTGGTTAGAAATATTAAGACATTGGCTTACATAAAGTTACCATTTACAAGGGGAGTTGAGTTTGTAAGAATGGATACAAGCCAATTGGCTTTAAGAGGCTGTTCTTAAATTGATAAGATAAGACTGGTGTAATCACCTTATGTACACAAGAGCCAAAATTTTGTAGACTCCTTTATACTTGCACTAGGGAAATAACTATCTTTTGAGGGAAGAGGTTGGGATTTGGAAGTCAAGCATCATCATGTCATCTGTCCTTGATTTTTCCTTGCTCTCTTGGATGCATACATTAACAACAGTCAGATTTACCAATACAATTATCCTCATTCCCTTTCTAGACATCTACCCTATAATGTAAATGTAGACAGGTTTACAACTCCATATTAGAGCATTTTAATTTTTTTTTTGCTAAATGAATATTTGAAAAAATTGATTAGTAAAAGTGGGTCTGGAGTGACGGAGCAATTTAAGGTTCAAGGTTCTAATTATTGCTGAATTAATGCAAGCTAACTAATGAGTCTGATAGCAGGAAAAAAAAATTGATAAGCTAATGATGGAAAGATAGAGATGGAACATAAACTATCATGTACTTATTTGTTTCTATATAAGGAAATAAGCCAACAAGAGGGGGAAAAACAAGATAAAGAAGTAGACAATTGTTTCATCCATGGAAAAAGTAAGAAAAGGACAATCATGTAAAACAAATTGAACTTATACTAAGATACTTAATTGATACCATTTGTACATGTAGCCAACATCCCTTTTCTTATCAGGGGCCTTTTATATTTGTAATTCTAGTGTCTGAACATGAGCAAGGCTTACTATACTAGATAAAAGGGTCAGGCCCAAAAACAAAGAATAAAAAATGGACTCAATGACAGTCTTTACAGTCATGCTTCTTGTTAGGAATAGAAACATAGAAATCCCTCTTATGATTGATGACCAATTCATTCCTTTTCCTCCTTGAATCATGTGCCACCATTTAGTAAACATATGTCATATTGGCTGTTCATTCCATCCATTCTCATAAATTGCTTGCTTAAGATTTGGAATTTCTTTGCATGCACGCATGTTAATGTTTGTTAAACAATGATCAGCATGTCCATTTTTCAAGCCTTATTAAAGCCATTTATAATCTTTAACATGGTGCATGACTAAATACTCCTCTTTAATATTGGCACACCTTCTTATTGCCATTTGCTGTGCAAAATTTGTTTTCAAGTCTAAGGGCTATGACAGGACAATTTAGCAGTCGTATTATTTAACTTGGATAAAACATAGCATATGGTTTCTGTTGTCTTTCTTTTGTTAATGTTTTGTGCTATCTCTAGACATATAATATATGTTGTCAAGATACACCTCTTTTCATGTTTAAATATCCTGGTTTGAGTCCATGTAACGTGTATATATTCATGTTGACACCCTTCTGAATATGGGAATACTAGCACATGCTTATTGTAGCAATGCTTTAGGATTTCCTTTCATGCTTGCCCCTAAACTTCAATAGCTTCCTATCAAACAGTGGGGCTTTTCTTCTGTCAATCCAACCATGAAATTGAGTCCTTGTGTCAGACCAAGCATCTTTATATTTTTTTTTTGCTTATTTCATAATCCCTTTTAAATTAAACAAGTTACACCACGTTTTGTTGGGTTTAGTCTGCTCAAAAATTTAAACAACCAATGCAACATGATTAGTCTGTCAAAAGGGGCCTTATACCTGACCTGATCACCTATCAAGTTTTAGACCCAACCTGACTTTACTTTTAGCTTAGGATTCCTCCATGTCAGTTATTTTCTAATGCGATCCAAATTTTGACTTTAACGTTTAGGTTTTGGTCAGCATGTAGCTCAAGGAAGCAGAGAGGTTGATGGTGAGGGGGGGCGGTGTGCTAGTGGAGGTTGGGTACGGGGTAAAGGAGGGAGGTGGTGGCCATTGGGGATGGGGCAAATGTATTTTGCCCTTCTCCCTTTCCTAGCCTCAATACAACTATCAATAACAGATATTCATGTGAAATAGCTTAGCTTCCTCCTGCAGTCCCATCTTAAGCTCATCCTAACCGTAATCCCTCATGGCATCTCCATGAATCCAAACATGGTCTTCAACACTAAACGAAGGATAACAGCATTGTTTGGTCTTATGATAGAGAGAGAGAGAGAGAGGGAGAAAGGAAGTAGAGGGGCGCTAGAAAATTGACCTTTGAGGAAGAGGGAAGGTGTAGAAGTTTGATGGGGAACCTTCCAACCTAATAATTTAAACACCCACCTTTAGGTTTCATCTAATATGAATTATATCTGAAGCCCCCTTTTGTAGTTGTAAATCATGGCTACCTGTGTTATTTCACTTATTGCAGCATGGTTCACTATTATTTGCCTGTTCATAGTAGTGGAGCCTCGGTGTTGCTATTGTTCTTGTTATTTACACCATGTTAGAACAAGCCACCGCACCAACTGAATCTGACCTGATTTGACTTGAATCAGGTTGAGACTGCTGTGCCCTCTCAACTTAATCCTGGTCAAGACCACACCATCACCCCCCCTTCCATAAACCTCAGGGAAGGTCACTGAGTTCTTTTATCTTTCAATAATTGGTAGCTCGCAATAAGGTTTTTAGACTCCTATGCAGCCCTTTTGTGTGACTTCTTATAGTTCATAATGTATAATCACCATTCACTTACCCTAAGTATCACTTCTGATTCTTTTGAAACCTAATTTCCTTAAATTACAGTCCTGTCAAACCTGCATGACACTATCTTCCTGCCAACTTTGCATCTAAACACTATTTTATAGCATCATTTACTAACACTTTGGAGTTCTTCATTGGCCCATTCATGAGTCACACGTTTGACCGTGGTATAAATCTGTAATCATCATGCTTGCATGCCACCTAAGGTCATTTTTCAAACCCCATTTCTCCTTTACCTTTTCCTATTGTCATATTTCCTTCTTCGTCGCTGATCTTTGTGTCTCACATTGTGCCCCCTCCTATCTTGCTCTGTTACCTGGCTTTAGGCACTCTCACTGCTCCCCCATCTCCATGCTTCTTCTTCTACTTATTGTTGTCACAATGACTGCCTTTGCCTCCAAGCATACTTTTCTCTCGCTCACGTACCATTCTCTACCTTTAATCATTATTGTGTTCCTTCATCCCTCTGCCAATTTTTTCCCCTTCAAATAAGTTAAATATCATAACTAGTTAAATCTGTAAAAACTAGCTCTATGTTTTTACTGATGGCTAAATCAACGGAAGTGATAAGTTTAATCGAATACAAATAGTAAAATTGTACTGCAGCAGACATTTGTTTTTTTAGTGTAAAGCTTATACATCAACATTTTCTTATTACCTTTGGTTACCTTTTTGGAATCTTTTAGCAACTGCTTGTGATTCTCGGTTTCTTTTAAGAATTTAACTTTATTTTAATATCATTGCATCGCTCTGACAGTAATTACTATATAAATCAAGATGTCATTGCCACTGCTTTTGGATATCACATTCATGAATTTATCATGATAGGAAAATTCGATTGTTATTAAGTTAATCTCTCTCTGCAAATTTCATCAGAGTAGTATGATCTCTTTGCTCCTCTTTCCAAGACTTTATAAGTGAAACAACCAAAATGATTTTATCTTTTTTTCAACTACAAAGCATTTGAAGATGGGGATAATCAGAAGCAGCTTCTCTTTTTTGCTGGGAACTGGCTGTGGTATTTACATTGCCCAGAATTACAATGTACCAAATGTAAAGAAGCTCGCAAATACATGGCTCTTTGTGGCAAAGCACATTGAAGAAACTTACAGGAAGCCAAAGCGGAAGGATGATGATTAACCAGTGATATCCAGTGCCATACACTTTGAACAAATAATATAATACTGCAAAAGAAGAAGCACCAGGAATGCGGTGGTTATTTTTTTTTGGAGATCAAATATATTTTCACTTGTCATCTCACATGACGAACATTCAATTAGCGAGCAGGGATTCGTTTCTGGGATGCAAACTCTGCAGCATGGTTTATTGTGACTGTCTAATTTTCTTCTACTGTTTAAATGAATCTTTATTTTTTGAGAAAACTTTTGTAAGCTATGTTCAGACGCTTCATTTTGTGGATGCTCTAAATTGCCGCATAATTTATAAGTGCCGATCTTCATTTGCCAATATCAGTTCATCACTTTGATTGGAAGTCTCAGTTCTTCTGTTGAAACTATGATGTAATAGTTGATTTCATGGGAATTTTCATTATACAACCTTGTTAGGCTTCCTTGGAGTAGGATGAATTATCAAGACATATGCCAAAGTATGGGATAAAAATAAATAAAAGATCATGGTATAAAGTGCTTGGTTGCCAATGTAAAGATGGCTTGCATCACCTTTTTTGATTGCTTTCTGATACTGCGTTCTATTATGATTAGATTTGAATAGATCTTAGTCGCTCTTCCAACGTTAAACGTCCGAACCTGTTACTCTTATTTCCCTTTGGAATCTCAGCTAGTTCTTGGTCTAACCTATCTCCTCCGGTCATTATTAAAATTTAAGTCCAATCATACTTTAAAAGAGCGTGATCAGCTAGTTCTTGGTCTAACCTATCTCCTCCGGTCATTATTAAAATTTAAGTCCAATCATGCTTTAAAAGAGCGTGATCCTTTATAATTGCATCTTGGTCATAGAATTAATGGATGCTTGGTAGCATGTTCTCATCTCTTGGTCAACATGAGCATCCAAAGGGTCGTATTTTCTGCTTTTCGCGTGTGTATTACTCAAGATCCAATTAAAATATACCTAACACACGGCCAGGGATTCCATTTTGCTTTCCTTGTAGTAATGCGCTGAAGTTAAACAGCAGCACAGCACATCCGATTCTTTCTTCCACCACTCGACCTCGTTCTTAGGTGGGCACCTTAAGAAAGTTGAGCTGTTTTAAAACTGAATACTCTTCCTCATCATTGTGTAGCCTAGCACACATTCTCCATAGGCTACTCATTGGAACTTAATTTAATACTACTATAAAAGAGCCTGGCAACTCGTGGCATTTCCTCATTAGTGCTTGATCCTATATGAAGCTTTACCGGCGGTGTGTCGGCTGCCATGGTCTGGGTTCCGTGCAAATGGAAACCTAATGATGCAAACTATGCTATTGATGTCGTTAGGAAAGGCATTGCAATGTGTAAAGTGATTTCATTCATGTTGGTACTTGCATGCTACCATCAAAGAAAACCATATTATCTTAAAGGGCAATCTAGCTTAGTGGAGCCTTTAACCTCGATTACGGGCCGACAGGAATCCGGACAGCTACAGTCCCCAGTCTCCACCTGTATGGAGCCTCTATTGCTCCCTTCGAGACCAGATAGCCTTTGTCTAAAGTTTGATTCCCAGGTCAATTCCTCTCCTAGTCTATAATAAGAAAGCAGTCTTTTGTTTGGGTGGTCCCGCTGCTTTTTGGTTCTTGATTCATCAAAGCATATATATAGAAAGGAAGCAGCTAAGGGGAAGGCATACCATTTATTACCCTTTCTAAAGCCAATGTACTTGAAAGCATCAGGGTTGCATGTGGAAGGGCTCCCTATCCTTTTGCAGGGATTAACAAAATATTTAAGACCGGTGGTGGACAATGAAGACCTTTCTTTAAACATAATTTGGTAATGTGGCAAGCATTGGACACTGTTTCATACACTAAAGCAGAAGCTTCTCCCATGCTCTTTCCATGGCCAAGTTCCTGTATAGGTCTTGTCTTCACTGGACCTATCATCCTGAATTATGATCTCAATATGCAAATTCTAGACCAATGTCTGAAATCAAATAAAGTGTCAAATACTTCTATTCAACTATTAGATTGCATTTTTTGAAGTCCTGCATATAGCATTTTTTTATTATATAAAAGCCTAAAGAGGTTTAGATTTTTATTATGATATCTTTGGAAGATGCTTGGTACTTCAGAAAACAGAGGTAAACAGATAAAGGAGGCTAATTCTGACCCCTCATATACAATTCTTCTTTAATTTTCTTTACTAAGAGTTACTGAATGTTTTGAAGGTATCTTTGGCTACCACTTGCAAAATTTTCTTATACGGCGATTCCAACTTCTTGATCCATATTGAGTCCGAATGAACATGACACCTGCAACTTTAGCTGTAATGAAAGTACTGACAATAGACATGTATGATCCATATACTATAGAAATTTGCATAGCAAATAACCTAAAATTAATGATCAATTGAACCATCTGGTCATGGTTAGGCTATGTGACTGATATTTCTTGGGTTTGAGTCAATGCAATGAAAAAAAAAAAAAAAAAATCTAGCAGCACTAAGTTAAGCTAACTTGGTTACAAGTCGGGCTAAATTATTTGTCAACCGCCTTTAATTGACGTAGAATATTGCATCTCTCCTAGTTCATGCAAGTTAAACTTTGTTATAATAATATTCATATGGTTGATTATTTTAGAAATATATTATATTCCTCGCCATCTATACTAATTTACTAATTTCCGAATACTTTATAATTATTATACCATCATTATTTCGTGCTATTTTAAAATTCAAAGAATTGTAAACGAAATAATTTATCATCAACATCTCTTATATATATGCCGATTTTGATATAAAAAAGGGATAGAGGATAAATCCCGGTATAGCTATCCGTGCAGGCCCCCAACCTGCTAGATAATATTCGATGCAAGTTGCTCGGATTTGCGCAAGCTTTTCTCACCAAAAGATGAGTACGTCAACCTGACACCACTAAGACGCTGGCGGGTAGAACGGCAATAAAGGAGAAGCTCCTGATCTCTCATCATGGTTGATTATTTTAGAAATATATCATATTTCTCTCCATTTATACTAATCTACTAATATCTGAATACTTTACAATTATTATACCATCATTATTTCGTGCTATTTTAAAATTCAAAGAATTGTAAACGAAATAATTTATCACCAACACCTCTTATATATATGCCGATTTTGATAAAAAAAAAAGGATAGGGAGGATAAATCCCGGTATAGCTATTCGTGCAGGCCCCCAGCCTACTAGGTAATGTTCGATGCAAGTTGCTCGGATTTGCGCAAGCTTTTCTCACCAAAAGATGAGTACGTCAACCTGACACCACTAAGACGCCGGCGGGTAGAACGGCAATAAAGGAGAAGCTCATGATCTCTCACCATGGTTGATTATTTTAGAAATATATCATATTTCTCGCCATTTATACTAATCTACTAATATCTGAATACTTTACAATTATTATACCATCATTATTTCGTGCTATTTTAAAATTCAAAGAATTGTAAACGAAATAATTTATCACCAACATCTCTTATATATATATATATCGATTTTGATAAAAAAAAGGGATAGGGAGGATAAATCCCGGTATAGCTATCCGTGCAGGCTCCCAATCTACTAGGTAATGTTCAATGCAAGCTGCTTAGATTTGCACAAGCTTTTCTCACCTAAAGATGAGTACGTCAACCTGATACCAATGCCGGCCGGTAAAACACCAACGATAACGGGCTCCAGGATAAATCCTGGATTTAATCGAGTTACTGTAAGAATTCTTTCTAGAACCAGTGATCGGTTGGTAGTGAAGCAAGATCTCTATCAACCAGGCTACTGTTTTAACGGTTTCCATTCTATTAAAAATGAGAAAGGAGTATACCAAACTTATAACAATTAATAGAAATTTACATTGCCAGTTTCCTTCACTGATGGTTCTGCAATAATGGTTGAAATGTTGATCATCCTGCCAACATAATTATTGCAGCCTGCGTTTGTTCATTAAGGAAGTGGATCATCGCATAAAGCGTCACCAACATAAATTACATTATCACCTTCCCTAGCGGCCTTTCCTTGACTTCTACCTCCAGAAAGAAGGCTCTCCTTCCATTACTTTGGAATATTATTTTCGGAAAAACACCATTTTGTTGCAAAAATATCCCCTCTCTCTCTCTCTCTCTCTCTCTCTCTCTCTCTCTCTCTCTCTCTCTCTCTCTCTCCCTCCTTTGACCAATTATGATGTTCTTTTTTCCCTCAAAGCATTGTCACCAGTCTTTTTTTTTTTTTTTCAAAGATCCCAGGGTAAGGTGGTGCTCGCTGCTCATGTACCGTTTTTCTTAAAAGAAAAGAACCAAAACCCCCCCCCCCCCCGCGAAGAAGTCTGTGGACTAGATTGTGCTGCACATAGTTTTCATTTCCACTATCTGGTGAAGAACACCAGAGGCTGTGAGGGAGAAAAATAGGCTGCGGAAATTTTCAAACCGCAGGAGCCCAAACCAACCTTTCTTGTCTGAAGCCATTGGCCGGGGAGGGAGAAGGGGGGATGGATGGATGGATCAATCTGTCACGAGGGACTCGCCAGAGCCTGGCCACATAAGTAAAAATCCAACCTTTTTCCAAAAGGCAGGACACGAGGACGATAGCGAGCTAAAAGCTAAGTAAAAGACGGGCTTCTGATGAACCCCTGCACGACTTTAAGCCCCCTTCCGAGTTCCATCTTATTTTGTTAGTAGTTGGTGTATACCAAAAGATTTGGACTCATCCAATCACTGGTTGATGCAAAGGCCACCCACATGAAGAAAATAAGACAATGTGGAATTAAAATAAAATTAACGTCCACTTAATATAGATTTTGAGACTTCTTGAAGCTTCATGGAAGGAACTCAGGAAGGAGAGAAAGGAAGGTAAGCGACGGCACCCAAACTATCCCTCTGCTGCCACTTTGTTTATGGTTACAGGCCAGCAGACAAAGTACTACTATTACTCGTGCTTCTTCTACTACTACACCTAGCTAATCCACCACTTCTCTCTGTCCCCCAATTGGATAACTTTTAGGAGAGAAGGTTCACGGAAAGCATGTCAGAAAAGTTGGCCCAGAGCTCCTCGTCATAACAGCACTCCTCTTCCAACTCAGCCGCCAGAGCCGCCAGCATTTGCCCGCACCAGTCTCCGTTGCCGTTGCCGCCGTCTCCAGCGCTCGGGGCTTGCTCATAGTTGTTGTAGCTGCTATAACAATCGTGGTTGTTCTCCGTGACCTCTGTTTCTACTTCCGGCTCTGTTAATGTCTCGGTCTCGCCATTCCTTGCAAACCGGCCCCGAACTCTCGGTCGGCTGTCAGCCAGCGTCTTCCTGCATGCATACTGAACATGAAACGACGAAGTCAAGAGTAGAGTTGTAAAAAAATAATTGTATAAAATATTGAAAGCAATGAATCAAAATCATGAGGAAGAGGGGATTCATACAGTGATCTTCTTGTGGAAATTCCTCTGGTTGCGCTTGCTTCGGTACCTCTCGATCTTCTCCTTGCGCTCCTCGTAGCTGTAACGCCCGACCCTCCCTGGGATCGCCGTGCCTTCCTGGTTGTAATTGTCGCCGGACGCTTGCATCCCATTCATCCCCTGTTCCCGTTAATTTTCGTACACAGAGGGAAAAAAATCCGATCTTTTTAGCGATAAATGAATCAAGATTAGATTTTGAGGGATGGGTACGAAAAAGAGAAGGTGGCGCCTTTGGTTACCGGGAGGTCGCCGGTGCTGAGGACGCGCCTGAAGGGGCCGGCGTTGAAGTCCAGGTAGTCGCCAGAGGAGGATGAAGGGGACGACCAGGGCTGCGGCGGAGGTGGTTGGTGTTGTTGATGCTGGGAGGAGGAGAAGAAGGGCTGCTGGTTGGACAGCTCGGGAATGCCGTGGTGGAGAGAGAGGGAGTGAGTACTGTTGCTCCTGTGGAGACAATATGAAGGAAGAGAAGACGAATACAATGAAGAAGAGGAGATGACAGGAGGATGGGAGACGCCGGCGTCGTACACGGCCGGAGGCGCGGGGGCGGAGGAAGAGGGGTAGCGGAACATGGCTTTGGGGGAGATCTTTGACTTTGATGGTGGAGGAGACGGTCACGGAGGTCCAGGGACTTGGTCTTTTTATAGGGAATGCAAAGGGAACAAGGGACAACCAGGGTGACGTGGAAATGACGTCACACTTCCTGTTTGGACCAAATTGTTAGACCGACGGTTGTCTAGTATCAAGAAAACGTCACGGTATCAACCAGCAATCCAGTATTTCTCGAGATAAATATTTTGTTAGATACATTGATACAATATGGGTGGTTTTGGGACCTATATGGTTGTCTTCCAGAATGGGCCATACTTGCCACTAGGATGTGGTTTGATTGGGCAATTCTCGACGGAAAACCGGGATAAAATATATTTTAAAAAATAATTAATAAAATAAATTTTTTTTTAAAAAATAATAAAATAAATTTGAAGTCCCTGTTGATAGATGATAGTGAAAAAATTAAAAATATATATATAATAAATTCTGTTCACTCGGCTAACGCCAGTGATAGTCAGGTTGACGTATTCATCTTCGAATGGAGAACGATTGCGAAAAAATTAACATACGTCATGTATCAAACATTTTTTAATTGGGATTGAAAAACTATCTGAAAGTGACCACACACGGAATCTAATTCCCCTTCTTTTTGTTCTATCAAAAAAAAAAAAAATGCAGAAGAAGAATGGTCATACTTTCGAGCCGTCCCATTATTTTTTAAAAAAATTGACAAGTTGCTTAGTTTCATTGCTCTCAAGGAATTTATCCCTTATTTATATATATATATATATATTAATTTTGTTTTAAAAATCAGTATACTTGTTGGTGGCTTTCATTGATGGATAAAGGGTGAGCTAAACTTACTCGGGTTAAAATATAAACTTTGAGCCAACAAGCCCAGCGCACTGACATTTATCCCTTTTTATCTTGGAAGGTTGTTTGCATGATTGAATTCAGTTAACGAGGAGCCAACCGAGGCTAGTGCCAATAACCAAATATGCAAGCCTAATGATATCAAGTGCGGGAAAGGCATCTATTGATGAAGTTTATGAGTGTGTACTTTAAAAATTTACTTGATTGGTATTTAATTACTGAGAATTAATGATTTTAGGTTTCGTTTCGTAGCAGATAATTTATTAAAATTATTGATAATTTAATAGGATTCATCTCGGTATTATATTTGGTATATTTTTCTGGATGATAAGCTATCATGTCTGATAATCTGAATTGCCTTCCAAGAGATAACATGGATTATCTATAGAAAGGATGGTTACCACCTTCTAGATAATCTAGATTACTAAATTATCCTCCCCATCTCCCTTCTTCTTTCTTTTAATATAATATAACATAATATAATATAATATGATAAATACAATATATTATAAATATATAATATAATATAATATATATTATTTTGTATTGATGTGGCAGGACCGCTGACGTGGGGGAATCGACGGGCGCCACGTCAGGAGGAGACCCCGCATCAATCTCCCAGTTCGGACTCCACTGCCGAGCTGAGCTGAACTCCCTCGAGACAGCGAGCCGAGCTCCGTCCTCCACCAGGTCGAGCCCGCGAGCTCGGGACACCTAGGCCGGAGCCGCACTCCGCCCTCCAGAGCGAGACCCTCGAAGGTTTGAGCTCTATGGTCGGAGTCGAGCTCAGCACTCCTCCGCCACGTGAAGCCTCTCCGAGCGCGAGCCCTCTAGATCGGGCCCGCACTCCGCCCTCCAGAGCGAGACCCTCAGAGGTTTGAGCCCTGTGGTCGGAGTCGAGCTCAGCACTCCTCCGCCACATGGAGCCTCTCCGAGCGCGAGCCCTCTGGACCGGGCCCGCACTCCGCCCTCCAGAGTGAGACCCTCGAAGGTTTGAGCCCTGTGGTCGGAGTCGAGCTCAGCACTCCTCCGCCACGTGGAGCCTCTCCGAGCGCAAGCCCTCTGGACCGGGCCCGCACTCCACCCTCCAGAGCGAGACCCTCAGAGGTTTGAGCCCTGTGGTCGGAGTCGAGCTCATCACTCCACCACGTGGAGCCTCTCCGAGCGCGAGCCCTCTGGACCGGGCCTGCACTCCGCCCTCCAGAGCGAGACCCTCGGAGGTTTGAGCCCTGTGGTCGGAGTCAAGCTCAGCACTCCTTCACCACGTGGAGCCTCTCCGAGCGCGAGCCCTCTAGACTGGGCCCGCACTCCGCCCTCCAAAGCGAGACCCTCGGAGGTTTGAGCCCTGTGGTCGAAGTCGAGCTCAGCGCTCCTCTGCCACGTGAAGCCTCTCCGAGTGCGAGCCCTCTGGACCGGGCCCGCATTCTGTCATCCACCAAGGCGACCTCGCAAGCTCGGGGCATCTAGATCGGAGCTACCCCTACCATTCCAGCTCAGCCCCGGCTCGGACGTGGACCCCGCTAGCCCAGAACACCGGCGAACCGCCCGAGGACTACACTAGAGCGTCTCCCAGACCGTACTGACTGCCTGCAGCCGCCGGTTACACTAGAAAGGGAAGAAGCACACTGATCGAGATGCTACGCTTTCCACCAACTACCTGGATCATCCAAGAGAGGAGGCCAACCGGGAGATTTGAATCCCATGGGTGGCGGCCCACCGTTCGAGGTACTGCCAGGTTTCCCAGAATGAGGCGACCGAGAAGAGTGTCGGAGCGCATGACAGCTCCCCTTATCATGAATCGGGAAAGGCTCCTCGGGACACCGCCACACCGGCCTGATAGCCCGGTGGAGATCCCGAGGTGGACGCCCAACGGTAACCTAGTTTGCAACAAACTTGGAGGTAACACAACAATACCAACACACAGGCAAAACACAACGGAGAAAAAAGAAAAAAAAAAGGAGTGCAAGCCCCACCATGAAGAGGGGCATGGCACCATCAGCATTCCAGAGCAAGGTCGGGAAGAAGGGCCACACAGAGACTCCCTCAAACCAGGCCACACTTCCCCCGACACACTTGCGGCTCACTTTTGCACAACACACACTCCTCCTCGTGTGGAGTCCATCAAGAGGGGCTCGACCAGGAGGATCTGTTCCCCTGGATCGTCACTGACTTGACCGTCGGAGTGCCCCCGCCGGAAACCCTGGCCCGGGTCACTAACCCCTATTTTGCAGGTCCAGGACCAGAGGACCGTCAGCCAGCGAAAGGAGCGCACTCCGGCGCCGGTAGCTATGGGCCACGGCGATCTTGGCGACAACAGATTGGCGCGCCAGGAAGGGGAGATCAAGCCCTCCATCCCTCTGCAGATCGACACTCCACGGAAGAATGGTGACGACACAAGCACGAGAGGCCTCCACTAGCCGTGCAAGGGACTCACCTTCCCAAGGGAGCCCAAGTCACCTCGAGGCGAGGCCACCCGTTCCGGCAGTCCAACCACCTCCAGCTGAGAAGGCAATGAGACAGCTTTGCCGGCAGGGAGAGCCACTCACCAAGTCTCGGGCGAGCGGTGCCCAGACCCCGCCGGGGCATAATGGGCGAGACCCCCAACATGGGTGCCAGGCACCCACGTTATCTTCTCCGTCTCCTTCGACGGAAGGGTCCACTGACGAAGCCATCAGGCGCGCAGTGGGAAGGCGCCTGGAGGAACATGAGTGCAAGCTAGCGGAATTCTCCCGTCGGTTCGCCAGTATGCAAGGCTCGATTAGCAAGCCAATGGACTACAGCGCCCACCACCGTTGAAGTCCTTCGCCGGCTATGACAAGACAAAGTACTATCGCTTTTACCGCGATCACGGCCACGGCACCGAGGAATATCACAACCTCAAGTGGGAAATTGAGAAACTTATCAAGAGAAGCTGCCTTAAAAGGTTTGCGGGGAGCAGACCACAAGTGGAGCCCCGGGCGCTCGTTGCTCCCACGCCAGCTCCAACCATCGACAACCGTCCTACTGAGAAGCCGGTGGGCGTGATCTCCTGGGGAGCTGCACGTGCGTCCAAAAGGACCCGGGGGGGCAGGGGACCTACGATCGTGAACTACTCAGAAAAAAAATGCATCATGGCCGATAACGGAAACTCCGCATGCGTGCTTCCTGATGACGCCCCCTCCAAGAGCATCACTATGACGACTTTTGCGGTCGACGGGCTTCCTATAGCCCACAACGTCATCTTGAGACAGATTCAGGCCCGACCTGCTTGACGCCAACTTCAACAAAACTCGCCGGCAATGAGTGGCCCGGCTCTACAATGCCCGGGTTTAGCCAAGAACCTTTGGGCCCGTAAATTTGGCGCTGTGCCGGGCAGAGGCATGTCAGTCCCGAGAACGCGGCAAGTTCCTACCAAATTGGAAAGGTCCCTACAAGGCGGCCGAAGCCCCATCACAGGGGGTCTGTCATCTCGAAGATCTTAACGGCATCAGGCTCCCCCGAACATGAAACACCTGTGGTCTGCAAAGACGCCATCGATGATGTAAGATTTCTTATCAATAATAATGATAACGACTTTTTCCTTGCAGAGTATCTATATGTTTTGCAGGGAAGAATCGATAGCATCCCCGAGCCTAGCTCCAGGATGTCAAGGAATCTTCGAGCCATATCGCTCTCAATATCAAGCATCCCTAAGCCTAGCTCCAGGATGTCAAGGGATCTTCGAGCCATGCCGCTCTCAATCTTAAGCGTCCCCAAGCCCAGCTCCAGGACATCAAGGAATCTTCGAGCCATGCCGCTCTCAATCTCAAGCGTCCCTGAGCCTAGCTCCAGGACGTCAAGGGATCTCAAGCGTTCCCGAGCCTAGCTCCAGGACGTCAAGGGATCTTCGAGCCATGCCGCTCTCAATCTCAAGTGTCCTGGAGCCTAGCTCCAGGACGTCAAGGGATCTTCGAGCCACGCCGCTCTCGATCTCAAGCATCCCCGAGCCTAGCTCCAGGACGTCAAGGGATCTTCGAGCCACGCCACTCTCGATCTCAAGCATCCCCGAGCCTAGCTCCAGGATGTCAAGGGATCTTCGAGCCACGCCGCTCTCGATCTCAAGCATCCCCGAGCCTAGCTTCAGGATATCAAGGGATCTTCAAGCCACGCTGCTCTCAATCTAAAGCATCCCCGAGCCTAGCTCCAGGATATCGAGGGATCTTCGAGCCACGCCACTCTCAATCTCAAGCATCCCTGAGCCTAGCTCCAGGATGTCAAGGGATCTTCGAGCCACGCCGCTCTCAATCTCCAGCGTTCCCGAGCCTAGCTCCAGGACGTCAAGGGATCTTCGAGCCACGCTGCTCTCAATCTCAAGCATCCCCGAGCCTAGCTCCAGGATGTCAAGGGATCTTCGAGCCATGCCACTCTCAATCTCAAGCATCCCCGAGCCTAGCTCCAGGACGTCAAGGGATCTTCGAGCCATGCCGCTCTCAATCTCAAGCATCCCCGAGCCTAGCTTTAGGACGTCAAGGGATCTTCGAGCCATGCCGCTCTCAATCTCAAGCATCCCCGAGCCTAGCTCCAGGACATCAAGGGATCTTCGAGCCATGCCGCTCTCAATCTTAAGCGTCCCCAAGCCTAGCTCCAGGATGTCAAGGGATCTTCGAGCCATGCCGCTCTCAATCTCAAGCATCCTCGAGCCTAGCTCCAGGATTCTAGCCCAAGACAGAAGCTCAGATCTCCGGCCAAGGGATCTTCGAGCCATGCAGCTCTCAGACATCAACGTCCCTGAGCCCAGCTCCAGGACGCCAGCCCAAGACCGGAGCTCAGATCTCCGGCCAAGGGACCTCCGAGCCAAGCCGCTCTCAATCTCAAATATCTTCGAGCCCAGCTTCGAGACGCCAAGGGATCATGGAGCCAAGCAGCTCCATTAACGCCTTGAGCCTAGCTCCAAGGCGATAAAGACCTGAGCCAAGCCCTCAGGCAACCCTTGGACCGGAGCCCAGCTCTCCGGCCAGGAAGGCTTAGAGCCTAGCTCCAAGGCAACCAAATCCTGTGACCCTCTTCTCTGATCTCCCCACTCAAAAAAAAAAAAAAAGAAGAAGAGAGGGGAAGGAAAGAAAGAGAACGAGAGGGAAACATGATAATAAAACTATCATTTCTTAGCCCAAGATCGGAGCTCAGATCTCCGGCCAAGGGACCTTCGAGCCACGCAGCTCTCAGTATCAATGTCCCCGAGCCCAGCTCCAGGATGCCAGCCCAAGACCGGAGCTCAGATCTCTGGCCAAGGGACCTTCGAGCCATGCAGCTCTCAGTCAACAACATCCCCGAGCCCAGCTCCAAGATGCCAGCCCAAGACCGGAGCTCAGATCTCCGGCCAAGGGACCTTCGAGCCATGCAGCTCTCAGTCATCAACGTCCCCGAGCCCAGCTCCAGGATGCCAGCCCAAGACCGGAGCTCAGATCTTTGGCCAAGGGACCTTCAAGCCACATAGCTCTCAGTCATCAACGTCCCCGAGCCCAGCTCCAAGACGCCAGCCCAAGACCGGAGCTTAGATCTCCGGCCAAGGGACCTTCGAGCCACGCAGCTCTCAGTCATCAACGTCCCCAAGCCCAGCTCCATGATGCCAGCCTGAAACCGGAGCTCAGATTTCTGGCCAAGGAACCTTCGAGCCACGCGACTCTCAGTCAACAACACCACCGAGCCTGGCAGCTCTCAAATGCCATAGCCTTGTGCCCGATTTCCCGGCATTAAAGTCCAATAACTCAACCCCAGGCAAGGTGAGGCCCCCTTCTCTGATCTCCCCAAGCCTCAAAAAAAAAACAGAAGAGAAAAAGAAGAAGAATGGGAGTGAAAGAAAAAGAGAGAGGAGGGAAGGGCCGAGCGAAAGACAGGTTGCAAAGGAATTCAGATTTTATTAATTAAGTGCATGTTACAAGCATTTTGTGGGCCCCCGGCATGCCGGGCGACCCTGACCGAGCACAGAAACAAAAATACAAAGCAAAAAAGAAGAAGAAAAGGGCTACTCCGCGCTGGCCGGCCCCCTACTGAGCCTTGAGGCTAGGAGTTCCCCCCTTCAGGAACCTCCGGCTGGTCGGCTCTAGTCTCGAATGGCTCAGTCGTGGCTGGCATTGGAAGCTCTGAGGTCGCAGCTTCCTCAACAACCCCCTCATCGTGCTCCGTGTCCGAGGCCGAAGGATATCTGAGGCGATCGCGGCCCTTCTCAGGGACAAGTGCCTCGATCTGGCCATGCAAGAACATGAATCCTTTGTAAAAGGAGTCCGACGCCATCTAATGAATCTCGACGATGAACTCCTCCGAGGCCTTGAATTTGGCAATAGCCTCCTCAGTGCCCTTCTTAGCCTCGGCGGCACCCTCCTCGCCTCGGAGGCCTCCATCCTGGCAGCCTCCGCCGACTTGGTCGCCACCTCTGCCACCTTCTCAGCCATGGCCAGCTTCTCCTTCCCCACTGCCAGCTTCGCCTGGGCAACCCGGGAAGCCTCCTTATGCCGATCAGCCTCGGCACTGTACCATTTTAACTTTTTCTCAACAGTGGAAAGATCGTCGATGGCCTTCTTTGCGCGACTCCGCTCCAGGTCGCGGGCCTCCAAGATCCTCTTCGCTCGCCCCTCAGTGTCAGCTAGCTACCTCTCCAGGTCCCTGACCTTCTGTTCGAGTGCCCCACTTGCCCCGGCCTTCTCCTTCAGGTCAGCTTTCAGGGACTCGATCTCGGCTGCCTGCTGCCGCTCGAGGTGCTCCCAGTTCTGATAATAGTCCTTGATGAAGAGGGCCTCGGCATCGATCTGCACCATGAAAAGAGATCAGCTCAAAAAAAAAGAGAGAGAAAAGGAAAGAAAGAAGAAAGGGACATCTCACCGAGTAGAGCTGAGGGAAGATGGCACTGATGACGTCGCCCAGCCGCATCCCGGCCATACCTTGTAGGTCGTATGTTTGGATCGAGAAGTCCATCATGCGCTTGGCCAATTCGGGGCTCCGAAGGAATGAGCTTTCCGGCCCCATTTTGAAGGGGAGACGGCACCGCGCCTCCTCCCTCCTACCCTCTTCGGAGGTGGGCGACCTTGCCCCGCTAGCTGCAGGGCCTTGGGAGGCCAACTGGGGAGCTGACACCTGTGCGGGCGGCACCTCTGTCGTGGTCCTGGTCGCGCCCCGGACTTCCTCGTCCCTGATCTCGATCGGAAGTGGGCTCAGAAGACTACAGGACGCGGCGGTAGCAGTTGCGACCCCTGCCCGAATTACTACCTCAGGCTCCGCAGCGGGGGCCGCCCCTTGATGACCACGCTACTCGGGAGCCTCTCGGGCCTCCTGTCAGACCGGCCTCGGCGCTGCAGATGCCACCCTCTCCACTGGCGCAGGAGCAGCTCGAATCAGCTCCGAGCTCTGACCGACTGGAGCAGCCGAGCTCGGACCAGCCACCGCGGCAGGGGCAGCCATAGGAGCACTCTCGCCCTGGACCCGCCTCGATGGAGGCTCCCCAGCCAGCTCGGTTGGTGGCCTCTTCCGAGTGATCGCCAGTAGATCGCTCTCGGTGAAAATCATCCCTGTATGCAAGTCACACAATAGTCAGTATCCATGGGAAGCAATGCAAGAAATGTAAGGAAGGAAAAGGGAAGTTCAGGTCGAACTCACCCAACCCATTCGTTGGGTCGACCCCGGAGTCGGTGAGGTTTTGCTCAGATAACAGGACCTCGAGACGAGAGATCTAGGCGGTGCGGAGCTGCTTGTAGTCATCCCGGTCAGCCGCATCGACCACAGAATTTTGATTGGGGGACTTGTCCGGATCGCTCCATACCCAGTCGACCCCCTCAACCTCAACAAAGAAAAATTTACTCTTCCATCCCTTGACGGAAGAGGGGAGCTCAAACTTAATGCCCCTCGGGCGGGAGGACAAGGACCACCACCCATCCTCAAGTGGGTGGCACTTCAGGGCGGAGAAGGCCCTGAACAAAGAAAACCGGGCAACGAACCCGTGGAGGTGGCAGAGCACAATGAAAGAGAAGATGACCCTAATGGCGTTTGGCACTAACTGTGCAGGGACCAAGCGGTAGTTGTCTAAGATGGACAGGAAGAAGGGGTGAAAAGAAAACCAAGACCCCCGGAGAAGGTCTCCTCATAAAAAGCAAGGCGGCCAGGGCCACTGGAAGTAACCCGTTCCCCCGAACGAGGGATCATGAGCCGAACAGTCCTTAGTTCCTCGGCGGTGATTGTCGAGGCGACCCCGTCAGGACCTGTGGACCGAGCGGACTCATAAATGGGAACAGTAGAAGGAGGAGGGAGAGAAGGCCCAGACCCTGGCTCCCTGATGAGCACAGGACCGAGAGGACACCTCCTACTGAACTCGAAACGAGTTGCATCCTCCTCTCCGCCAGAAGAAGAAGAAGACGCCGGCCTCCGCTCAGAAGGACCGGCCTCGTCTTGATCAGTGGAGGGGCAGAAGCTCGGACCAAAATGGGATATCCTCAAAAATAAGGGGAATGAAGGACTCGAAGTGAGGGACGGAAGAGCAAACTCGACTCAAAGAAGATCCCAGCCCCGGAAAAAGAACCTTACTCTAGCGGGGGGAGAAGGAGGAGGAGACAAACTTGGTTCCTTAGAAAATCTGAGGCAACTGTGAGGAAGAAGAAAGCTCGGGCAGCAGCAGCAGGCACGGAGAATTCAAAAGAATGGATGTTTAGGGTAAGGCCCTCCTTTCATTTCGAAATGACCCGATGGATTCATACCGATCCGACCCCTCCACCAACAGATCCACACCACGTGCTGCCCATCGACGAAAATGGCATCTCGACCACTCTAAATTCTGTGCCAACGTTAACTACTCCTCGGACATGGCCACGTGGCACCCCCGTACTGGCTCGCAGGGCCATCTCTCGAAGTGCCAGCAATCATGGCCATCATTGCGCCAGATTTTCGCCTTTCCATGTCAGCACCATAATTACTCCCTTCGGCCCGAGTGCCACGCACTAACGAGCCTCGGGAGTGGGGGGCAAATGATGTGACAGGACCGCTGACATGGGGGAATCGACGGGCACCACGTTAGGAGGAGACGCCGCATCGAACGCCGCGTCAATCCCCCAGTTCAGACTCTACTGTCGAGTTGAGCTGAGCTCCCTCGAGACAGCGAGCCGAGCTCCGTCCTCCGCCAAGTCGAGCCCGTGAGCTCGGGATCCCTAGGTTGGAGCCGCACTCCGCCCTCTAGAGCGAGACCCTCGGAGGTTTGAGCCATGTGGTCAGAGTCGAGCTCAGCACTCCTCCGCCACGTGGAGCCCCTCCGAGCGCGAGCCCTCTGGACCTGGCCCGCACTCCGCCCTCCAGAGCGAGACCCTCGGAGGTTTGAGCCTTGTGGTCAGAGTCGAGCTCAGCACTTCTCCACCACGTGGAGCCTCTCCGAGCGCGAGCCCTCTGGACCGGGCCTGCACTCCACCCTCCAGAGCGAGACCCTCGGAGGTTTGAGCCCTGTGGTCAGAGTCGAGCTCGGCACTCCTCTACCACGTGGAGCCTCTCCGAGCGTGAGCCCTCTGGACCGGGCCTGCACTCCGCCCTCCAGAGTGAGACCCTCGGAGATTTGAGCCACGTGGTCGGAGTCGAGCTTAGCACTCCTCTGCCACATGGAGCCTCTCCGAGCGCGAGCCCTCTGGACCGGGCCCGCACTCCGCCCTCCAAAGCGAGACCCTTGGAGGTTTGAGCCTTGTGGTCGGAGTCGAGATCAGCACTCCTCCACCACGTGGAGCCTCTCTGAGCGCGAGCCCTCTGGACCGGGCCCGCACTACGTCCTCTAGAGCGAGACCCTCGAAGATTTGAGCCCTGTGGTTGGAGTCGAGCTCAGCGCTCCTCCGCCACATGGAGCCTCTCCGAGCGCGAGCCCTCTGGACCAGGCCCGCATTCTGTCCTCCATCAAGGTGACCCCGCAAGCTCGGGGCGTCTAGATCGGAGCGACCCCTGCCATTCCAGCTCAGTCCCGACTCGAACATGGACCCCGCCAGCCCAGAACACCGGCGAATCGCCCGAGGACTACACTGGAGCGTCTCCCAGACCGTACTGACCGCCTGCAGCCGCCGGTTACACTAGTAAGGGAAGAAGCACATTGATCGAGACGCCACCCTCCCCACCAACTACCTGGATCATCCAAGAGAGGAGGCCAACTAGGAGATTCGAAACCCGTGGACAGCGGCCCACCGTTCGAGGTACTACCAGGTTTTCCAGAATGAGGCGACCAAGAGGAGTGTCGGAGCGCATGACAGCTCCCCTTATCACGAATCGGGAAAGGCTCCTCGGGACACCGCCACACGCGCCTGACAGCCCGGTGGAGATCCCGAGGCGGACGCCCAACGGTAACCTAGTTTGCAACAAACTTGGAGGTAACATAACAATACCAACACATAGTTAAAACACGACGGAGAAAAAAGAAAAAAAAAAGGAGTGCAAGCCCCACCAGGAAGAGAGGCATGGCACCATCAGCATTCCAGAGCAAGGTCGGGAAGAAGGGCCACACAGAGACTCCCTCTAACCAGGCCGCACTTCCCCCGACACACTTACGACTCACTTTTACACAACACACACTCCTCCTCGTGTGGAGTCCATCAAGAGGGGCTCGACCAGGAGGATTTGCTCCCCTGGATCGTCACTGACTTGACCGTCGGAGTGCCCCCGCCGGAAACCCCGGCCCGGGTCACTAATCCCTTTTTTGCAAGTTCAGGACCAGAGGATCGTCAACCAGCGAAGGGAGCGCACTCCGACGCCGGTAGCTACGGGCCACGGTGATCTTGGCGGCAACATATATTATATTATATTTAATATTATAGTATATAATTTTTTATATTAAATTTATTTGATATATTTTTTATTTTTAAATAAAATATAAAAAATATAATTTTTAAATATTTTTAATATAAGATTTTAAAATATATTTTTAATAAATAGATAAAATATAAAAACTATATTTTATAAATAAAATATAGATTTGATTTAAAATTATTTTAAAATTTTAATTTTATATTATATAATATTACTTGTATATACTAAATATAATAATCCGCATTACTTGCAATCAATATTACTGGCGATCCAAATTATTGATAATCCATATTATTTTTTTAAATTATCTGGCAATGCATCAAACCCAACTTTAACCCTAAAACGAAGAGAATCATCAATAACATCTTTATTAGCCTTCCTTTCCAACTTCTTTAATTTGAATATGTGGGCACTATAAAAGTTTAATATTCCAGCTTTTGCCATTGTCAGGTTGTAAATCTTCCCAAGCTGCCATATTCTCAACCCATATGAGGCTGGTGTAACTTGGTGATGGGCCACCCTGCCCAAGACATTGAAAGTCGCACTAATGGTTCTTCGTAAGCCAGATTAAATCCCAATCTTCCCGAGCCGAATCCGTTAAAACCAGGTAATCTAATTGCTCCTAATATTTTTTTAGGTGCATGCTAGGCCACCTAATACTCTATTCAACTTATGGGATATTGGAATTCAGCATATCTAAAACTTCTCCAATAGCTTTCCTCCTTCCTAGATGTTGAGGGATGTGGTGGTATGTGTACTTTGGAGAATGAGTTGTTTTTTCCTTTCCTTTCCTTTCCCCTCTCTCTTTCGCTCTCTCTCTCTCTCTCTCGACGAACAAGTCCATCAATGAGGGCTTAAGCTTTATTAAGGTTCCAAAGTAGGAGGGTGTGGAGCAGGAAAAGAAGGTTATTGGCTTTAATACTTGCGTCAAGTATCATACAAAGTTTGATATCGCTTACTCTTTCTTTGATCTTCAAATATTTTTGACGAACCACTTTTAATTTAGTATACCACTTTGATAGCAGGCGCAATCCATTGGTGACGCTGGGAAGAGTATTTGCAAATTAACTAGGTCAAATAGGTGGAGTAGTCTTAAATTTTGAGGCTTCTGTTGGGGAGCAAACCCGTTCCACGGAATATCCAGATCCAACTTGATACTGTCATGGTGGAAAGGCAACAATTACCAGGGAAGAGATATAAGAGAAAAAGAGAGATTACTTTATTCCTTTGGAGAAAAATCTTGTTACAACAAACAAGACAATACTCGACAGCCCTTCTGAAAACCCAGAAGCTTCTCGCCGTCCCGCACGTCTTCTCTCTTGCAGGCCTCATACCCCAAGAATCCACGTACGCCACGCACTGACAATACCTCAACGTGCGTCCTTCTCCAAAGCCCCGTGAAACACCATCACGGTACAAGCCCTCCATGTGATATCTCCCTCACGTGCGCCTCTCTGCAGTCCATCACTATGGCCTCCCACGCGGACTCCCTCACGTGTGGTCTCCAAGAAGCCTCCACCTTGGAACCATGATCCAAGCCCCACTGACCAAAGCTTTCACGCTGATCTCTCCACAATCTTCACGTGACCGTGAGACCCTAAAGGGGTCGACCTCCTGGACCTTCCAATCGCACACCCCATCTTCTCATATTTATAGCACATGGGGGGCGTTGAAGCCTTCTTGGATTGGGCATCTGATATTGGACTTCTTGTTGGACTGCAACTACCTTTTGAATCTTGTTAGGATTCAATCATATGGGCAGTTAGGACTTGTCTTGGGCCAATAACAAACTGATTAGGATACCTCACATGGTTGGGCTTCCTAATTGGTTACAACCAACCAACTAACCAACCGACAGGCTAACCTCCTAACCAATTTAACAAACCTGGACCCAACCCCATAACCCAATTAGGTTATGTTACAATCTCTCAAAAAACTCCTCCCTTTCAAAGCCAACATAAAATTAATAATCCTTGGGTCAAACCCCCTGACCCAACATGACTCAAAAGGGACCCTGGGAAAAAATCCCAGAAAATCGTGGAATACCTCCAGGATAGCTTGGGACACGCCTTCAAGCTCCAAGGATCGCCTCTAGCATCCCTGCCATGGTCTCCCAAGTCTCTCCAAGGCTTGGGAGCACCACACAAAACCCTACAATCTCCACCTTGGTGCCCCAAGCCTTGGCAAACCTGGCAATGTCCTCCACGCACAACCCGACTGTAATTGCGTGTCCTGACAGCTTCTTGTACGGATCTCCTTGCCTTTGCCAACACCCTTCAGCTGCTGCATGCACTTGGAGACCTTTGGGATGACCACCTCCATAGCTGAAGTCCTTGCTTGTACCTTGGCACCACGATTGTAGCCTTCCTTCTGCCTGGCAGTTGCATCGGACTTTTTCTTAGACTTCCCTGGAGAGAACATAGCGAACCTGAACCAGCACTCTCTGTAACTGGAGCTCTACCTGACACCATCTTCTCAGAGCCAGCCAATCTCTGCACACTCTGCTCCACCTGGCTAAGTGCACCCCTGACGCTCGTTCTAGGATATGGCCAGTATCCCTGCATCTCCCGCTCTGAACTCGTGTCGAATCCTGCTCTACCCGTGAAGCCACCTCTCTCGGGTGCTCCACCTGAAACTGAAGACCCACTGATGCCACAGAAAGAAACCCCGAGGCCAGCCACTCAACGCTGCCCTACTGAGCCTGCCGCTGCACCTCGAACACCGTCGCTGCCTCCTCGGACCCTCCGCATCACGCGGACCTCTCTGAGACCGTTTCGGATACACTGCATCCCGCAGGCTCCTCCGAAACTAAGAGTTCATCCCAACTCTTCTGCTAATCCAGCGACTGAACCTAGCAACCATCTCTAGTGGCTGCTCCATCATGTCCCAGCCAGTCTCTTGGATGTATGATATCCCTGGTGCTCCCTGAGACCTATCCCTGGTCTCCCTGAGCTGCCATCTCCATCAGCTCCAGTCTCTGTCCCTAGGCCAATCCCGCCATACCGGGACACTCCCGATTGTCCGATACCTCCGGCGCTCCCTGAGACTATCTCCTGTCTCCCTGAGCTGTCCCTGGCACTGTCTCTGCTGATGTACTCAGTCTTCCTGAGATATCCATCTCCCGAGACTCCTCTCCAACCACGCAGGATACCACCCATGTCCAGCTCCATCACGATCAAGGTAGCTGGAGTACTACCGATCGCTCTCCTCTACAGTGACCAAAAACCTGATCCACTACTGATGGAGCTACTACTCATGCTACTTTGAAGATCTCTGGTATGTGTCGCTCCACCTTTGCTGAACCACAGATCACCCGACCTGTCAATGCTCCACAGCACAGAACCTGCAGCTCTACACCACCATCGTGAACTCCTGCACCACGGGATCCATCATCCTCGATGAGATCCACAAAACCAGCAGACCTCCACACTGCTCCCAACACCACGAACCTCTGTCCGCTTGGGAGAGCCAAAAATGGAACCAACCTGCACGTGCTGCCCGTACACACGACTGCTACACCACGATCTCCACATACCCTATGATCTGACTCCATCATTAGATCCAACCTAGCTCAACATGAAGAGCTTGAAAAATGGAGTCCAACGGCACAAACGGGGCTCAAATCGGAGTTCAATTGAGCCCGGAATCGTCAAAAATCCATCTGCACAGTTTTCAGAGCATAGAGTGACTTGAAATCTTGATTGGCCGATTCACCATGAACCAGCCCGCCGGTCCACGCGTGCCAAGCCCGGTCCACAGCCGCCATGGCTGCCGGTCCACGGCAGGGAATCGTGGACTGCAGCCTCTCCTTGCCGTGCCGTCACCCTCGCCTCCGGCGACCTCCCACGGCCTTGCCGCGCCTCCAGCGACCGCCCGCACGGCCATGCCGTGCCCGATCGGCTCCTCCGCAGCCCGTGAAGTCCAGTCCGATGGAGGTCGAGCCCGTGAGACCTCGTCGCTGCCTCCTCCGCCGAGCCCGAGCGACCGGCGAGCCCGCGCTTCGCGCTCGCGCGCCGCACCCGCGACCGCTCCCGGTGTCGCCCTGCACTGCGGGCGTGCCCGTGCCTGCGACCGGCGAGACCCAAGCCGCCTCGCCCGCGACCAGTGTCGCACTGCTCCCGTGACGCCCCGCGCCCCGACCGCTCCCTGCTCCGCGCCCGCAGCTGTGCCGCACCCGCGACAGCCTACTGCGATGCTTCCGCGCCACTCTGCGCCATGTCCGCATCCGCGGCCCTGCTCCGGGCCTGCGACCGTGCACTGCGCCTTGCGCCTTCTCGCCCGAGCCGCCGTGCGTCGCCCTTGCGCCGCTGTCCTGCGATCGACGCCCTGAGCCACATCCGTGCGTGACTCCATGCATCGCCCAGATCTGGATCTGCACCTCTAGATCCGGTTCTTCTCCGTATCTCCAGGGAAGGAAACGAGCCCTCACCTCCATATCTCAGAACCAGAGATCTGCACCACCACCGCGAATCCTCTTTCCTGCATCCTTCATGCCACCGCATCAAGATCGGCTCTGATACCAGTTGTTGGGGAGCAAACCCGTTCCACGGAATACCCTAATCCAACTTGATACTGTCATGGTGGAAAGGAAACAGTTACTAGGGAAGAGATGGAGAAAAAGAGAGATTGCTTTATTCCTTTGGAGAAAAACCTTGTTACAACAAATAAGATAACACTCGACAGCCCTTCTGAAAATCCAGAAGCTTCTCGCCGTCCCGCACGTCTTCTCTCTTGCAGGCCTCATGCCCCAAGAATCCACGTACGCCACGCACTGACAATACCTCAACGTGCGTCCTTCTCCAAAGTCCCGTGAAACACCATCACGGTACAAGCCCTCCACGTGATATCTCCCTCACGTGCACCTCTCTGCAGTCCATCACCATGGTCTCCCACGCAGACTCCCTCAGGTGTGGTCTCCAAGAAGCCTTCACCTTGGAACCATGAGCCAAGCCCCACGGACCAAGGCCTTCACGCTGATCTCTCCACGATCTTCACGTGACTGTGAGACCCCAAAGGGGTCGGCCTCCTGGACCTTCCAACCGCACACCCCATCTTCTCATATTTATAGCACATGGGGGGCGTTGAAGCTTTCTTGGATTGGGCGTCTGATATTGAACTTCTTGTTGGACTGCAACTACCTCTTGAATCTTGTTAGGATTCAATCATATGGGCGGTTAGGACTTGTCTTGGGCCAATAACAAACTGATTAGAATACCTCACATGGTTGGGCTTCCTAATTGGTTACAACCAACCAACTAACCAACCGACAGGCTAACCTCTTAACCAATTTAACAAACCTGGATCCAACCCCATAATCCAATTGGGTTATGTTACAATCTCTCAAAAAGCTCTCCCCTTTCAAAGCCAACATAAAATTAATAATCCTTGGGTCAAACTCCCTGACCCAACATGACTCAAAAGGGATCCTAGGGAAAAATCCCAGAAAATCCTGGAATACCTCCAGGATAGCTTGAGACACGCCCCCAAGCTCCAGGAATCGTCTCTAGCATCCCTGCCATAGTCTTCCAAGTTTTTCCAAGCCTTGGGAGCACCATACAAAATCCTACAACTTCTCCAATTTCAGTACATATATAAATAAAACAAAATGATCCCAATCAAAAAGTAACGTAATAGTGATTCACTTAGCATGTGTGTGGCCATAGAGAGCTGATGATATGGTTGATGCTCGAAAGGGAAAAGAAAGAAAGACAGCGATGTTACTAACCCTATAAATTCCATTTCACTGATATTGTCTCTAGCTTTCACACAAGATAGTTCAAAAAATTATGACTGTTGGAACATGGAAAAGTTTGCACTTTCAAATTGACAATGCTCATTTCACCCATCTATATTTGTTTCCAAATTATTTTGATTATATTTTTCAGAAATCAAGCATGATTATTAATTGTCTGCCTAAAATTCTTTTAAATTCTAATTACATATTATTATATACATATGTAAGTGCATACATACAAGCATGCGTGAATCTATATATGTATATAACCATATAATAATGCACCTAGATGTATGATAAGAAATACAGTGGAGCTTCATCTCTTTGGATTTGAACATGGAATCTGATGCATGCCCTAAAGAGAGCACTATAACCAGGAGACCTAACCTCTATTTTTTTTTGTATTGACATATTTCTTGTTAAAGGAATTTTCTCAACCCCAAACACAGCATATTTCAATAAACCACAAACAGGTTGAGGATTCCCACCTGATCTTCAATCATCCAGCTAATATCATTCCTTTCCTAAGTGGAGAAGTCTGTATGAAAAGCTTTGCAAGCGTAAGATTCTATATCTATCACTGCCCATGCAAGCAACGCATCCACAATTTGCTTTTAAAATAAAAACAGCAGTTAGCCATCTCATTGTATGTGTTTTGTGTGGTTCAAGAACCCAAACATTCATGGCCATCTCTGCACAAAACGATCAAATCCCACCACTGTAGCACTTGTGCGTACCCCATGTTACTCACATAGCCATTGGCCTCTCTCACCGTAGATAGAAGATTAGAGGGAGAGGGGGAGAGAGAGAGAGAGAGAGAGAGAGAGAGAGAGAGAGAGAGAGATGGGGGCCATACCAACCAAAAGTCGACACATCTCAAGCAACTCAAGGATATCACTTTGAGTCTGGTCAACAGAAGGTCAACTGGCTGATTAAGATTTGACATGACTGTTTCAGACAAAACAGTTAGCAGTCCTGAGAATGCTCAAATGCATTGGCAGTCTTTTTCCTTGTGATCAAACTCGTATATATGGTCCTAGATTTCTAGCCAATCAAGTTATTTCCATGGTCTTAGGCTCTTAGCTATGCAAAGGCACTTTGCTCTTTGTGGAAGTTTTATTTATCATGAGCACCGCCACCCTAATCTATTTTTTTTGCTTGTCTGTCTATAAGGCATTTAGAGGGAGACAAGCTCAGTTGGGGTGGGTGGGTGGAAAAGAGAAAGCAATGTGAAAAGAACAGCATCAGACCTCCATCCCATTCTCTCACGCTGCACCACCTCCGCGATCCTTCTTATGATTTAATCATGTCCCTCATGAATGAAACCATCACCCCATTCAATCATAGGAAGTTTACTTATTTTTTAATGGTCCCACCAAAAATAATTACTTATAACTTGAAAAGCACAAGTGAAATAAAATACTTTTCAATGGAGGAAATGCAATGGTAGGGCTCCACACCACCTTTTTTTTTTTTTTTTTTTTTCCCCTCTCTTGTTTTTCAGAAAAAAATGTGCAATATTTCTCTATGCAGATTTAATTAATGAGTTTGTAGCATGAGGGATGATTGGGTGAAACTAGCATTCATTTATTTATTTATTGTATATTTTCAGCAAATAACATGAGTTGCTCATTGGAGGTAAGCTAACTAGAAGATGGATTCCATTAAATCTGAACTCATTGTTGTTGTCAATGCCATCATTGTTTTGGTTAAAATTTATGTTTGTCATTGTTGTTGTGATCATTGTCATTTTCTTGTTAGTAAACGAATTAATGTCAAGTTTTTGAATACAATAAATTTATGCTGAATGGTCCTTTCATCAACTCCGCCCAACAACTTTGTTAGCTCATCATAACCACCACTAGGATACTAGGCACTATACTAAGAAGGTCACAACCTCTACTTAGTTGTTATCAAACCTCATTTTCTTTTACATATTAGGAAGGAACATGATATAGCTCAACTTGCTCGCAAGAGGCACCCTTTTAGTTTATTTTTTTATTTATTTTTTATATGAACCTTTTGATTGATATATGTTTTGATATGGACCATTTACTTTAACTTTTGGTTTCACTTCAATTGATTATATATATATACATACTTGGTTTTTACTACATATTTGAAAAATGACCGCCTAACTTGAATAGTTCCAGGCTACATCTGTGCATCAGAAGATCACTAATAATTTTTATTAGGTTGTTGCCTTTGTCGCCCAACACCATGGATTGCCTTTAAAACACAATCTTCTCTTTATACTTGGAGAACTTATTCAGAGATTACTTGTACTGGGATACTTATGGATGTTTACATTCTCATGTTATCTGATCTATCCATTCTAACAAAAAATAGATATAAAAAACCTTTATTAATTTCATGATAAAACATATTATTAACTTGCTACCATCAGTAGATAAGAAACACTTGATGCGTTCTCCCATCCAATGCATTAAGATCCCCTTTCATCCCATCAATAACCTGCGATTCCCACTGAGGCACTAAATTTCTGTATAAAAACGTAACGTTCTATATATCTAGGAGGGCTCTTGAGGGACAGGCACCAATCGGTCCAAGATTCTTCTTTAATGTGCATTTCAAAAGGTCCTCATACAATGTGGCAGATTACCTTTGACAAGAGAAAAGAGTTTATGAGGTGGTGGGACACGGGATGATATCTCCTGACCTTTGATAAGGGTAAAAAATGTTATGAGGTGATGGGAAATGGGATGCGACCTCTTAGCATAGTGCCGATTATTCCGCCAGGGCTTTGGTAAGGTGGGCTTCTCAGTTCCCAGCAATATCCGAAAAATAATGTGCCCCTTGTGGCTCCATAGCCCTTCAACAGGAGCTCTACAGGTATCCATATACCCAACTTGCATTTGACTGCACTTGAAAAGGAGGCTCCACCACTTACGTACATCATGAGGAACCCCCACGAAATAAATTATCTAAGAGAGCTTTAGCTTGCCCAGCATAAGTTAGAGATGATCATCAGCATATATATAACTCTTTTTTTAAGTGCTAGAGAACAACAAGAACAACAAGAAACATATACTGATAGCGTACACATGCATGACCTCAATTTGATACTTCCAACAGGCTTTATTATAATGTCCTATTCCCTTCCATCAGTCTACGAAACATCTTATTTGACAAACAATTACTAGAGGCTAGGTTAGCTAGAAGGATTAGAAATTGCCATATCTTTGCAAGGACAGTCCTTGCAAGCATTCCACCTCTCTGATCGAGGTCCATCAGACTCCTCTGATCAAGCTCCAAAGGAACAAAATCATGCAAGGCCTGGGTGGGGAATGATTTCTCCTTTGAACGATGCCCGCAGCCAGCAGAGGTACAAGATAATTAAACATCGATCGATGCTGTTTCAGGCATATCTATATATTGGCCGGCAATGGATGCTATTTCGGTCATCCATTGGCTGGTATAATGAAGCCAACAGAAAGTGATCCAAGCCAATCGGAGCCTGATCATCTCCTATTCCTCTACAGATTCCATGAACCCCACCGCAAGGGGTTAACGTATCCCATTGACGTAACCTGACAGTTCCAAGATCACCACCTTTGCGAACATGGCCAAAAACCAACATGATAAAGTCCACGCGCACCCACCCCTATCATCCATCACCTCCAGAGAGCTGTTGACCCTTCACATGCAACAAACTGGCCGGGGATCCCACTTGGAGCCTGAGTGCATGCTGCGAACTTCATGAAGATTTCTTCACCTAAGCTCGCACGGGTATATAGCTAGCTAGTTAGGTCTAGAACAGGCCAGGTACGCACCTGCTATATATCATCCCTATTAAGTAATTAATTTAAGCAGACGAGAGTTTTTAATAAAAGCTAATGAATGAACGAATGAATGAATGGTGAAAATCTATTGTTTAATGGTTAATTATAACCCTAACGATCGACTACTATTACTTGAGCTCTTTATGGTTTCCAGTAATTAGATGCACTGTGGCGATCGATACTAATTAAAAGAGTTGAGCTGATCGATGATGAGAGTGGTCACTGTACTTGAATCATGAAAAAACTGTCGTATCATGCGCAGTCTTGGATCATCATTCCGACTTATCTGTGCTTTCGCTCATGAGTAGCAACATATAGAAATCGAGTGGGAGGTCTAGGATATGGTGCACTCCTCATGGTTTTAGGCTTTTCTGGTAGCAGGTCAACAGGCAGAACAGTCGCACCACTACACCCAGAAGTGGGAATGCAATTATTGGTCAGTTGAGGGGCATCAAGTACTTTGCAGAATACCATCTTGAACGTAACAGAGACAATGTAGAAATCAACTACGATTGCTATAATTAAGAGCCAAGAGCTCAAATGGCCAATATTCGCCTATAATTTCGGCATCGAAGAGATTGTGTCATGCCCCGAATCTAGCACCTGGATCGGCCACGTGATCGGCTGCGCATATCCTAGGGCATCATCCTAAAGATTATACTCGACATAAAATACTCTATAACCTCGTCATTTCTAACAAGTAAAACTAACAAATACCATCTAAATAAATGCATGGTAGCTAAATGACCAACTTGTTTGATTACATTGGTATATCAGAAATTGAATTAACTAATCAATCTAAAAATATGCTAAAACAAAAATCCCATACTCGACCCCACCCATGCTATGCATTCTGTGACTCTGAAAGAAAAGATAAGTAAAGAGTGAGCTTTATAGTCCAGTAAAAATTTCCGCATATTCGCACCATCATAATAAAATAATTTAAAAGTAATATGTAATGTCACAGAATATCACAATCATATATAACATCATATGCCATGCGATGCAAAATGTCATGTCATATAATCTTTGTGATCATCATAAATCAAATTTAATCATCTTAAGATACTTGGCTCTGAACTGCCATAATCACATTTCCGGTCCAAGATGGGGCATCAATAATTTCACATTTCCGGCCTGTGATGGGATGTCAATAGTTTCACATTTCTGGCATGTAGTGGGGCATCAATATTACTATATTTTCGGCCTGTAGTGGGGCATCAATGTTACTATATTTCCGGCCTGTAGTGGGGCATCAATATTACAACATTTCCGGTCTATAGCAATGCATCAATACGTGGCTAGTCCAATGCACCACCACCCATCATGCAATCTTAAAATCAATTCATGCTTGTTAACAATTTTATACCAAAACATACTCTTTCATCCGATAGAACATACATGAATACTGGGATTATCTAACCAAGTTTAATATTATATAATTCATATAAAATCACATATACTTAACATATGAATATACATGATAGATAACTATCAAATACTACATGTATTTAATAAATAAAAATACAATATGCAATTACCATATCACATGGCCACCAATGCACATAATAGTTTTTATATAAATAGGTGATCGATATCTAGAAATTCTTACCTTACTAGAGATAAACTAAATATATCTGATATTAGTTCGTACCAAGAACTTGCTCAGCACCATTCTACTAAAAAAACTATCTTTCTATAATAATAATATTTTAATATCAATAAATAACTCTATGGTAATTATATATCCAAAACCTTCTATCCAATTTCATCCGTGATCCACTCGCTGATATCCTAACTTCACAAATTTCTTGAAAGAGAACTTTTAAATCCTCCTTAAATATTTATTTATTTATCTTACCCTTCTCTTCTCTCTTTCCTCTTCTCTCTCCTCTCTCCTCTTTCTCTCTCCCCCTTCTCTCTCCTCTTCTTCTCTCCTTTTCTTTCTCTCTCCTCCTTCTCTCCTCTTTCTCTCTCTCCTCTTTCTCTCTCTCCTCTTCTTCTCTCTCCTCTTTTCTCTCCTCTTCTTTTCTCGTTGGTTGAATAGAGGACTCTTGTGCTTTTGTCCCCTACTAATTCTCTAATGCACGAATCTTTTGCCCGAAGGAGAGTGGCTAGGACCATGCTCCATGGCCGCGTGGCCTCTAATGGTTGATGGTCAAGGGTCTGGTTTCCTAGAAAAAAAGAGAACGGAACCCTCCTTACCTGGCTTCCCGGCGCGATCAACTATGATGGCGGTGGAAATAGGTGAGTACTCTTCGATTCCTCGACTTTGGTGGATTTTGAAAGGGGATGTTCAAGGATTTAAAGAGGGCAGAAGAGAAGACTTTGACTCTCTCCCAACTCTCTTTTTTTGAATCCTAGTAGGAGTGAATCAGAGAAAAAGACTCCCGTTGGGAGTCTCCCTCTAAATCCAAATGGGGAGCCCTTTCCTGTTCCAACAGGTATTACATTTTCTTCCATTAAAATATATAATTTCGTCATCGAAATTAACATACCTAAAGTTCAAAGAGTTGCAGATACTTGTCTTTCATTTCTACCTCAAGTTCCCAGATAACCTCTCTCTCTGTGAACTTATATCCTAGGATCCTACAATCTAAATTCTGATACCATTCTGTCACGTCCCGAACCCGGCACCTGGGTCGGCCATGTGACCGACCGCACAAATCCTAGGGCATCGCCCTAGATATTGTACTAAACCTAAAATACTCGATAATTTCATCATTTCCAACAAGTAAAATTAACAAAATCATCAAAATAAATGCATAGTAGCTAAATGACTAACTTATTCGATTACATTGATATCGAAAATAGAACTAACTAATCAATCTAAAAACATGCTGGAATTCAAATCCCATGCTTGACCCGATCCATGCTACTCATCCTGTGACTCATAAAGAAAAGAGAAGTGAAGAGTGAGCTTTGCAGCCTAGTAAAACTTTATGCATACTCACACTATTATAATAAAATAATTTAAAAATAATATGTAATGTCACAAAATATCATAATCATATATAACAATATATGCCATGCGATACAAAATATCATGAAATATAACCCTCGTGATCATCATAAATCAAATTCAATTATCTTAGGGTACTCGGCTCTGGACCACCAAAATCATGCTTCCGGCCTATAGCAGGGTATCAATAGTTCCATATTTTCGACCTGTGACGGAGCGTCGATAGTTCCACATTTTTGGCCTATGGTGGGGCATCAATATTACTACATCTTTAGCCTATAGCAGGGCATCAATATTACTACATTTTTGGCCTGTAGCGGGATATCAATATTACGACATTTCTGGCCTATAGCGGGGCACAATATATGAGTAGTTTAGTACACCACCACCTATCATGTAATTTTAAAATCAATTCATGATTGTTAACAATTTTATACCAAAATACACTCTTTCATCCAATGGAATGCATATGAATACCGGAATTATCCAACTAAGATCAATAATATACAAGTCATATAAAACTATACATTCAAAATCTTCGACCGAATTTCATTCGTGATCTACCTGCTGAGCCTAATTTCACAAATTTTTTGGAAGAGAATTTTTAAATCCCCCTTATATATTTATTTATTTATCTTACCCTTCTTTTCTCTATTTTTTCTTCTTTCTTATCTCTCCTCTTCTCTCTCTTCTTTCTTATCTCTCCTCTTCTCTCTCTTCTTTCTCTCTCCTCTTCTTCTCTCTCTCTCCTCTTCTTCTCTCTCCTATTTTCTCTCCCTTCTTTCTCTCTCATCTTCTTCTCTCCATTCTTTCTCTCTCCTCTCTTTTCTTTTCTCTCCTCTTCTTTTCTCTTCTCTTTTATCTCTTTTTCTTTTATCGTCGGCCAAACAGAGGACTCCTGCTCTCTTGTCCCCCTGCTTATTCTCTAATGCACGGATCCTTCACCCGGAGGAGAGTGGCCAGGATCATGCTCCACGACGGAGATCAAGGATATAACTTTTAAGGAGAAAAAAAAGAATGGAACCCTCCTTACCTGGCTTCCCGGCGGTGATCGGCTATGGTGGCGATGGAAACTGATGATGAGTTCTCTTTGATTTCTCAGTTTTGGTGGGTTTTGAGAGAGGAACGTTCAAGAATTTAAAGAGGATGGAAAGGAGGACTTTGACTCTCTCCCGGCTCTTTCTCTTTGAATCCCGGCAGGAGTTCCAAACGGGTAGTCCTTCCCTGTTTCGGCGGGTATTACAGATTGTCCGTTGACATGTTATGCGAATGGGTGGAAATGGAATGCAGCAGGACCATGGGGTGACGCGAGACACGGAGCTACAAATGCGACAGAAATTTGAAGTAGACCATTTCTCTTCTAGTAGCACAAACACTGTTACGTGCCACCACCAAAGTGATAGGAAGAGAGAGAAGGCTTTGCTGCACACGGAAGAAATTATTTCCTTCCTTCCCAGAAGGAGGTCTCCTTATTCCCCAAAATCCCATGCTGCAAACCGGCATTATAAAGAACGTTAAACGTAAAATTCACAGATTCACTTGCAATGCATACAGATAACACATTAAATAGCATTTCTATGAAGGCCATTGTTTAAGGATGCATGATCGCTAGCTGGTTTTACTGATGGAATTGGGTATGAAAGACTTGACAAACAGACAAGAATAATAAAATTCCTTAATTTTCCATGAGTCACAAGAAACAAGGTTTCGACACGGTATTCATCTTTCTTGTATATACGTGTTACCTTCAGGCAAACAAGACAAGCAGAGCTCAGCTTTAAGCTGCCTTGATTAGATTAACAAGCAAAACAGTCTCATCTCTGCACTCATAATTGGGAGTACAATAGTCGGTGCAAATGAAGACTTCGTTGAATTGAATACCATCTTAAAACAGAAAAATTATGCAACCAAATGAGAAGCACCATATAGGTCAGAATGGCTTATATTGTTCCTTATTGGAAAGATACTGTTGACATGGAATACAAAATGTTAGAATGAAGGACTTTCTTAAGGATGCGAGTATTAAACAAATGTAACATCAGCAAAGATTTTGACACCCAAACAGCACGTTACAATATGCCACTACAACCCGTAGAACTCAAACTACATGACCACAGCAAGATACGACCATAAAATCCATTTTATTGCAATTCCTAATTCCAATTTATTAAACTCGCCATGGATCTAACAATTCATATTTACCTAGATAATGGAACTATGCATTCAAAACTAAGTTGCTTTAAAATCTAGCTCAAGATAAAATAAATTTATAAGCATAACTGACAACAGCTTATAATTTCATGGTAAAAAAGAGGATTGAACACCACTGATAGAAGTCTTCCCAGTAATTGGTCTTAGTATCAATTAATTTGGCTCCATTGTTGATGGGCAGTCAATGAGGCTCGCAAAGATGACTTATTTTAGGATATGGTTTGGAAGATGACCATGAAGGCAGCAGTTGGACAAAGATGGCTTATATAAAAAATTAAAGCCGATGCACTGGAGCAAAAAAATACTCTGGTAATGGCTGATGCAAATCAAGCTGAAGGTTGCATAATGATGGCTGTCAAAAGACGGGAAAAACTCATGAAATTGAGCAAATGGTAAGAAGGTCTGGGTTTTTGCTGAAATTTTTCACTGCTTTCTCAATCCTCACTTTTCTACTAATTTTGTCTTGAGTTTGGCCTTTGAGTCATCTTTAACTTTAAGTTATTAGTCTTCACATGAGAAGACTTTGATATGAATACCAAATTATCATCCAAAGCCAAATCAAACTTCATGACCTAGCAGCTTTTCAATTGGGTCTGCATCAGATTTTTTTTAGGAGTAAAATAAGCATTAGAACTTGAACAGAGTTGAAAGAAGGTCAAATCCTATTCTTAATTTCTTATCATTGGCTAAGTTGGAGCTCAGAAAAGAGCAGCAATGCATCTGGCTTGGGACCGGTCAGATTGAGACATAAGGGAAAACCTGGAAAACCAAATCTGACACACTAATTAAACATGTTAGAAATCCAAAACCAAACCTGATCTTTTATTAAACAGGGAATGCAATTCAACCTGCATAACCTGTTCAATAAACAGGTCAGATCAGATCAAGAGTGTAATAACATGTTAGATGGGTCTTAAGAAACTGACCTAATTAATAAATGGGCCCAAGCAGCTTTGACAGGTGAGGTCATCTCCAAATTAATTTAAGAAGAAACTTCGTTTCAAGTGTGCAACTCTGGCAAGTCTGTATCTGAACCAGGCAAACATGCAGCTAGGTCAGAAAATTATCAGAATGCAGAAAGAATGGTGAATTTGTTGGAGCTGTAGCAAAAGCCCAGGGCAACGGTATCAGAAGGTGAAAGACAACCGATGCAGGCTACGTCAAATAAGGAAGTAACTACACGAACTTCAAAGAGGCAAATAGAATTCAGAAACAAGGTGGGAGAGCTGCTACAGCTGAAAAGCAAAAGAAAAGAGTTATTGGTTCAAGGTACTTCTCTTGGAATAAAAGAACTCTCCTGAATAATCCTGAATTCTTCGTAGGAATTTTGCATGGTGCTCCCAAGCTTTGGAGAGACTTGGGAGACCATGGCAGGGATACTGGAGGCGATCCCTGGGACTTGAGGATGTGTCCCAAGCAGGTCCTGGATGTATTTCAGGAATTTAATGGAGGTGTTCTAGGGATACTCTGGGTCTGAGGTTGAGAGAACATGTGAGATATGGGCTCGGGTTTGAATGTTTTTTCATGTGACTTAGAGGAAAAGTTTTTTTAGAACTAGATCGGTTATGACCTAGGATTATATATATATATATATATATATATATATATATATATATATATATATATATATATATATATATATATATATATATATATATATATATATATATATATATATATGAGTCTTCTATCTTGTATATAAAGAACATCTGGAACGTCTGGTTATGAGTCTTCTATCTTGTATATAAAGAACATCTGGAACGTCTGGAATAATAAGACGTGATCCTTTTTCTCCTCCAAAAATCCTAGCCTTCTTCTACTCTCCTTTCCTTGGTTCTCTCTCTCGTGCATGCAACCCCATGGGGCATGCCTCCGCGACTGGAGCGGATGGCGTGCCCTATCCCTTCCTTGATGGTGCATTACCTTTTCGTCATGGCTGCATCAAGAAGGATCCCTGGCATTCCGTGGAGCAGTTTTGCTCCAACATTCTTGTGTCAAGAAAAGCTGATATGAAAATCATGTCTCACTTATTTGAAGCTTTTGTTGGTTGGAATTACTCTCCGTGTATGTATGTGATACAAAGATAACTGAAAACAACTAAAAAAGTAGAAATTCTGCACATCAGATATCTAAAAAACATGTCATGCTTCTGCCTCTCTTCTTTAACCTTTTCTGTACAAGTGTGTGTTGTTCATCAATATTTCTTTGCTCCATCCTAAAAGTTCTCCTTGTGGAAATGGAAGCGGGTTCTGGTCTTATGGCTGAATTCTTGTGAAAGATGTCTCAGTTGTTTTGTAAGTGTTGGGGATCCACAGTAGAAAACACCTGCAATCCATAAATTATGAAGTCCATAAATAATACAAATGCCCCAGATCACTTGAGGAAAGCTTACCTATACGAGAAGACTTGTGGGTATTGGCCAAGTCTGAGAACACTTTCCTCCAGTTTGGCCTTGCAAAGTGGGTCCGAATCTGTCATGAATGAGTCAAAAATAAGCATACATATTCTTTTGCTTGATTACTCCAAATTATAGCTGAAAGATAATTACCCGACTGCCAGAGACGATATCAACTCCATTCTTGGCAAGTTGTAGTGATTGAACCATTGCAATCAGAGCTGACCTTGCATCACCTTCTTCATAGATACTGGTCAAGTAGTTGTGCATTTCTATTACATTCTGCGATAGCCAAACACTTTTAACCAGTTAATCTGCAGAGGAAAATGGAACTGAAAAGTAAAGGGTAAAGGAAGCAATCGATTTTCAATGAAGTACATTATCATCATTTTCTGCCACATCATTCATGACACCTTTAAACCATTCAAAGGAACTTTGCTCCCTTGTTACCCAGTAAAAGTAAGCTCTTCCCGGACCATTGCTTTTGATGTTGTTTACATCTGCCTTGCGTATATTCTGTATTGCCTTCATCAATTTCCAGCTTGTTAGTGGTGTTCCTTCTGGTTGGTGGCATCTTTTATACATTCAAAACAGTATTGCGTATAACTTACCTCATTTGACTTCAGATTGTTGAGGAGATCCTTCAGTATGCTAATAAATGGAGTTGCACCAATTCCGAGACCGATGAGCAAAAGAATATCATATTTTTTGTAATTTTGAGCTGGTGCACCATAAGGCCCATCTATCAGGAGCTTTGGGAATCTGCAATAGAGTTCTATTACTAAAGGAAGCCGGGGGGGTTGCTGAAATTTTGCCCAGAGTGAGTTAGTAACATCAATAATACATCTTCTGCTCACCTAGTTTCTTGAATTTGAACATCTGCTACAACTATTGTTTCAAGTCTAACTAGGTCGGCCTTCTTAGACACAACTTGAGACTCACAAACCTGTATCAGAGAAGTTTGCTTTAGTTAGTCTGGACTTCATAATTTAATGTTCCCTAGAATTTCTAGCTGCTGTTATTGACTTGACCTGCCTTTCCAAATAAATTCCTAAGCTCTGTTGTCCAGTCTCCTAAGGTCCGGATATGAACACTCAAGTAGTCATCTCCTGGTGCAGAAGTGATGGAGAAGGGGTGCCTGTTAAATCAAATTATAAGCTGAATACTAGCAAAATACAATTCAGACATATTATCTCTAGGGATGGTTAACATATACCATTCGAAGGGTGAGACATCTGGACATTTGACAAACAGGTACATTCCACTCTTATATTTGAACCCTGCTGGTTTTTTCATATGTATTGAAAGGACATTGCCAGGATATATTGCTGCCTGTAAGATACATGGAAGGTATAAATTTATTCATTTTCTGTTGATTTTACTGTGAAAATGCTCATTCTCCTACTACTTGAGGCCATATACATCATGACAAGTAGCTTACCTTGACAATGCTCACATGATAATTTTTCTCACGAAATTTTCTGAGTAGCCTTTCAGAGGCATAAAAGAGGATTGGAATTGACAGGTACATCCATGTCTGCACAAACATTAGATTTTTTTTTTCTTAATATCATTGATATCTGGTCATAGTGATGGGAAAAATTGTGCTACCACGCAGGGAAGGCATGGCCCTACCGTCTTCTTGTACCATTCCCTAGTGAGATAAATGAAGTAGGAATGCCCAACAAGGAGGACATACACAAGCACCAGAAGATGGTGGGCATACCAAAACGCATTGAATCCAGCCAAGTGGTGCAGAGGTGATGGCAACTTCACCACACTCCTCCTGAAAGAATGTGTTGCTAGGGTGAAAGAGAATGTCATTATGATGATCATGAGGACACCAGTGACCCCTGGAGAGCTGGATAATAGAGTTAAATATGTGGGTTGATGATAGCTGAAATTGGGTCCTAATAACCTAAAGAATTTTTCCTTTGGGCATGTGATTAATCTTGGAAAATCACATGCTACATGAACCATTGTGTGGAGAAAAGTCCCAATTGTGATGGCCAATGCAATTGTCTGCAAAAGATGGCAAATCGGAAGAAAAATAAATAGTGTTAAAGATCTTTTCGGTAGATGTGGTCATCGAAGGGCCTCACCTTGTGAAAGTTAATGTTGTCATCAAATGGGATGACTGAACTTAGTGCTGTTGATCTGAGCCTCGTAAGAGTGTTTCGGCAAACAGGGAGGAGGATGAGTGCCATGTTCAGTTTCAGGGTCTCTGCCGCACCCTTGGCTACACAGACACAATAACCCATCACTTCATATGCTGATCTCCCCCTGTACTGGTAGAATTTCCATATAAATAGTGCTATGTTCAGTGCCAGCCATAGTGAAAGAACCCATATCCTCTTCCAGTTCTCATGAATGAAATCTGCTGTCTTGCTGACACGTCTGTTGATTGGGTCTCTGTACGACTTTGGTATCATTGTTCTCGCAAGGCTATGACTACAATTGACTATATTGTCATTTCCGTTCGAGTTCATCATTCCTCGTAGCAATGTTTCAAGCTGCCAAATCTGGTGAAGTGATCGAGAATGGTAAATATCACTATCCTTTATCTGCTAGATGTCATGTTTGAACAAATTTGGCAAGTTCTGAAAATTATTGGAAATTATAACAGGTTTCTCATTACCTCAATATAGCCAAGATGGTCAGGATCTAGTTCCTCCATTATGAGAGCAGCATAGGTTGCAGCGTTCCCCTTCAATTTTGCAAGTTTGTTTGCTGAGGCGCTCAAAATGATAATCTTTGAATGAAGACACAGATCTTAATCAATATTTACTCGAAATCTTAACTGGTAAAAGAAATTCTGGGTTAGGAATTGACAGTAGCTTAAAGGATTTCAACTGCAGACCTCTTTCACCTCATCTTCTGTAAGTTTTCCATCACCATTCTTATCACACCTAATGCAACAGATCAACTCGCACCATGTTATAACTCTGTTGTCAAAGTGCTGGAAAAGAGAAAGGTAGGAGATGATTACATGTCGAAGAATATCCGCAGGCGGGAATCAAAGTTTTGGTCTGTCATCTCTTCCAAGAACTCCTTTAATTCATCTTTTGTAATTCCATTATCTGGTTCCAGTTTCCTCCGCCTTGCCAAGGCGACAAAAAGCTCCCCGGCAAACTCCTTGGAATCGGCCATCCCTTTCAACAAAGGAATTCAGCTTGCATTTTAGAACCACATAGCTCGAGTAGATCTTTTATTCTAGTTTCCCTACCTTGCCTACCTGTGGTTATTTATATGGAAAAGAAAATTTTGCCAAGACCTGCAAGCTTAAGTCATCATTGGTGTTGAGCTAATGATGTTTATGCTATACTCAGTTAAGATCCTCTTCTCCTCAGAAATACTCTTCATTTGTGCATTATTGCATTAATATAAATTTTCATAACTATCATGAAATGGTTGCTATACTGGTTCCCAAATCTAGTTTTCTTACTCTACTGGTTATGATCTGGATGATTATATTTACTCTCAATTTTGCCATAACAATACAAGAAGCCAAGGTGACATCTTGGACCAAAATGCAGGTTGATGCAAGGGGATACTGTGTATACAAAATAATTCTCTAACATCAAATAGTTTTCATATTTCAGTCCGTTCTATGAGTTTATTGAAAACTGTTTGCAGGAAATATATTGTTTTTTATCACCGTGCAGGATCTCAAGAGTCTGTACATGGTGGATGACCTTTGCTTTCAATTAAAATTACTGAGAACAAGGAAGATTTGCATGAAGCTAGCAAAGTAGAGACTAACCAATGCAGCTCCCAAATTTCTCCTTGGGTAGCCTACCACTGACCGCAAATTGGTCGAACCGCTTCTCCACGTCCTTCCATCCGTCCTCCTTCCCGGCCCTCGTCTTATCGAGAAAGCGAAGACTCTTAAGCCCCGTCTCCGCACCGGATTGTATCCTCTGCAAGCCCCTCCCAACCGGGTTCTTCACCGCCTCCCTGATAGACACTTGTGTTCCGAGCCATTTCATCTCCTCGTTATTCTTCGAGAGCCGCGACATCAGGGTTCTTGTAACGGTTCGCTGTGGTTCAGGTCTCGGAGGTTTCGAGTGTGCCGGATTGGCTACGAATGCAGTTGGAGCTTCAGGAGATGATCGATCTCCAATGCTGTGCCTGTGAATTTTGACTCTCTCAAGCTCACGCTCCGAAGAATTGGCCGCTAGCACATCAACAGCTACGTGCGACGATCCCATGTTTTTAAATCCTACTTAGTGCTTGCAGAGCTTAAGAGAATTCCCTTTCTATGGAGGCGTTGCAGGCTCTAGAGGAGGAGGGGTTTTGGTTTGGGCTGGCAGAGGCTGATGGTTGGAAGGAAGGGGGGAAGTTATGGCCGTTACTCAGTTGGGGGCGGAGCGCAACGCTAGGAGCCGATGATCGTTGGACGCCCGCATATTGTATGATATGCGGATCCGGATCTGCCGTCCATGTGTGTCGCACCAAAGGATGTCGTCCGCAGCTAGTCAGCCTCCCTCGTGCTTCTACTGTCCGCATAGAGATTTATATTCACGCACCCGTAATGTTTGCCATAGCCGATGCAGAGTTGTTGGTTGAGGCATTTCTCTTCCATATCTCGTTGTCGGAGATCTCGTTTTCATCTCACACGAAGCGAGTTCGGCAGTCTGATTACAAAAAAAAAATTGGCGTTCGAGCTTAGGATGTATACCTTCAACCTTACCCTCCTGATTGGATTCCAGCGAAGAGTATCAGGCTCTCAGATTATGTGGTCCGAGCAATCTCAACCGTCAATTTAAATAGAAGCCCTTGGTATGTTCCTTTTAAGTCACCTTTAGGTAGAACCAAACTTTTGCACCACCAAAGAATGCTTATAATTTGTTACATCCAATGGCTTGGGAAATGCTTTGGATATATCTCATCGAGAACACTATCCTCTACAAGGCTTATGTTCAGTGAGTACATGTCCCGATGACCAATTAGTTTGATACAGTGGACATATTGCGTCGTGATATTGAGGTCAAATTTTTCGGAGGTTTATTGCACTTTCTAAATCTGTGTGTTGACCGCTATCAACTAAATCAATTGCGTTGAAGCATGGAATGGTGGTATGGTGCCGTTGATAACTTCCCAAAGCAGGGATCATGTTATATATTAAGTTCCTTTGTTCATGTGGAACCATCTTTTCTAATTAATTGTAAAACATAAGAAGCCTCCCTGACCATGGAAAACTAGCTGAAAGAAAAGGAACAGATTCTCTTATTTGATGATTAAAAAGATTTCAAGGACATATAGTGCATGTTTAGAAATGTGTTTGTATTATTTAGAAATGATTCTATATTTCAAAGCAAAATTTTGAGTATTTTGCTACATCTCCAAAATATTTTTGACTTACATCGAAAATCCAAAAAATATGGCTTTAGTAAATTGATCCTTTTGCCTCTGACATGCAACACCATAAACTCAATATCATATTTACGAGAAGTTAGGTTTTTTTAAAAAAATAATGTGATACGTTTTTTTTAAAATAGTGTGATACCCTTTCAATATGCTATGTGTGTCCTTTTTTTTTTTTTCCCTTCACTCTGATTAATTTCATCATCTACGTCCTTTTTTCCAATCACATCCCTATTTAATCTCATCATCCACATCTTTTTTTTTTTTTTCATGTATTTTTTCTATACTTCCTTATATATTGGGATTTTTTCTTTCTTTGGATTAATCACCTACCATCTCTATCTACATCTTTTTCCAACATCCTTCCTAGAATTTTTTTTTTTCAAATTAATCTTCTCCTCTTTAGATTAATCTCCCACATTAAATATGCATGCTCTTTGGTGATGTAGCATGGTAATTCATATGATCACAATTTTCAAAGTTCAATGTTTGAGATGGTGGCAGAACCTACGTGCCTCAAGTAAAATTTTAAAGTAAACTCATACATGAAATATCATAATCATGTTAAAAGTTGATAATGATATTAGGATTATGAGCACTTTTTCTTCTTTTTCCATAATCATCCATTGGTTGTCACTTTTTTTTCCGCTTGTTGATTGTCAAAGTGCAACAAAATATAGTATTTTTCGTTGCCATCAAATCACCCTCCGCTAGACCCACTAGTGGTCGAGGGTGCTTCGATATATTCTAGGCAGAACTGGGTGCTGCTCCTGACGGTTCTTAGACGGAGACATGCAAAAGCAGTCCTTTTATCGGTGGTGACTGGTAGAGGTCCATTCGATACTCAGGTCAGTGGATTTGAGAAATGAACTAGAGCAACTAGAGCTAGGAGTAATAATGGTGACTGGATGAGCATATGAGTGATAGTGTAAGACGTACCTCATCGAAAATCTTTTCTTACTATTTTATAGGACTATGATGGGTAACCAAATGCCATTGCAGAGATGGCCTCCTTCAACATGCATAACAAATTTTATTGAGGTTGTGGGATCTTGTTCTTTGAAAATCTTTTCTATTAGCACTTTTTATTAGGATGGCAGAATATGTTGGGATTTTATACACCATAACCTTGTTCGCTATGATCTGTGCTAGAATAGTTGTGATCAAGTGGGTCATCATTAACTCGGACATCATGGATCCTGAGAAGGTAGTCAACTTGGCCATTACTAAAAGGAGGGGCTTGGTCCCGTATCTAAGCATGCTCAACTTGGTTTACTTTGGTAACTAGTTGGTCTCGAGTAGGTAGTCGATGGATGCGTGTGGGGAATATCATGTTAGTTGAATTTGGTAGGTTGCAACTACTCGACTACTCAGTTTAGAAAGGAGTGGCTATTCATTCTGGAAAAGAGTAGCTACTCAGTCTAGGAAGGAACAACTACTCTGTTTGGTTGTCAGCTTCGTCTTTTCCCTTGCTAGTCTTCTTCCTGGTTGGCAATGATGTAGTCAGCTTTATTATTCTCTTCCTAGTTAGTAGCTTGATTAACTCGAGTTGGTTGTCTCAATCTTCCATGGTAGGTGGAATAGTCGGCGGTCCAATAAATCCTCGAAGCCAAGTCAGTAATTATCATAACAGGTGCCCCCCACTCTCGAGTCCATGAATGTTGCCGAGTAGTTATGGGCAAAGGAAATAGTCGATTTTTTGGCCTCGAGGTTGGATAGATCTTCTCGTGTTCTGGACATTTATTGGCTCCTTTGAAAACATCTTATCGCCTCGACCGTGGAGGAGAGGAGATTATTAGCGTAGCGCTCTAAGAGATTGTGCAATAACTCCTAAAATGGCAGGTAGCTTTCACGATCCTCCTTGGTCGATTGGGGCAGCCACGTGGCATGGGAGCTATGGCCTTTAAATGATTGACACAAATCCCGGTTTCAAAAGTTAATTAATCGGAGGCGACTTTGAGGTGGTATGGTACTTCTAATTAGAAGTGGGTAATTTGTCGAAACCTAAGGATTTTGGCTGATCAAGGTCTGGATCTTAACCATTGGACTGGATTTAAAAGGGATTTCCTTGCTATTGTTGCAGGGATCACTTCCTTGCTAAGTTGTAGCGAAAAAGAGTGCTCGAGAGCTCTAAATCCGGTTTCACTCCTAGGCATCTCTTCTTGGCAAGTTGGTTCTCATTCCATCTTTTTGTTTTTCTCTTCTTTGCTTCTATCTTCCTCTAGGGTTCTTTTAAGGTTTTCTGGGTGAAGCCATACTTGGCAGCTTTCGTTCTCTATTCAAGTCTCTTCCTTTGTTCGATATTTCTTCTTCTTTTCTTTTCTTTATTGATATGACTTCGTCCGAAGGTGGAAGCCATCTGGTGAGTCACATCTTTGGGCTTCAAGATTCTTAGGAATCTTCTTGGGAAAAAGCCACTTCTTCCAACCACGGAGAGGTTGGAACCTCCTTCAAGATGGTGCTTGAGCTGGTTGGTCCGAGAGCTCCAATCCCCTCGAGTCCGACAAGTGCAGTCTCGACGATGATCGAGATGGATATTCTCCAACTTGGAGAGCAATACAAGTTCCCGAGTCAGTTCCAGGTCTTCACTCCCAAGCCAGATGATAGAGGGATGTCTGGCCTAGTGGGAGGGATCACCCTGTATGAGCAGTTTCTTCGTGTAGGTCTTTGACTTTCTTTCCATCCATTCATCCACAATATTCTTGACTTCTACCAACTTGTTCTTGCTCAGCTAGTCTCGAACATTTTTTGAATCATCTGTTCTTTTGTTGTTTTATGTCACTTCCTTGGGACTAAGGCCAGGTCCTCATTATTCTGAGCATTTTTTCTTTGAAGTGGCACCCAACTAAAAAGGACTGGTGGTTCATCACCCCTGGTTAGGGTCGAGCCTTCCTCTCTAGTATGTCCTCTTCCATCCATAATTAGAAGAGCCACTTCTTTTTTGATTCCTGTGATACTCCTTGGGGAGTGAACTTGGTTTGGAGCGAACTAGACCTATCCCCAAACAAGAACTCCATAGTTAATTCCACTGATGAGGCAGATTATTGCCAACTACTTAACATGAAGGTTCTTTGGTAACTAGATCTACTCTCAGAGCAGAACTTGTATGATGCCAGGCTTTGAGTAAGTTTTGCTAAGCTCTTCTTCTCTTGTTTATCTGTAACTAAGTCTTTTCTCGATTTTTGCATATATGAAGGGTCGCTAGATAAATTGAAGAGTATCGATCGAAAGGGGGCAGCGGCTAAGAGGGGTGTAGAAAGGTCGAAGAAGGTGGTGGTGAACAAGCCCTGCACAAGTCCATCTTGGGAGGGCCCATTGGTTGTGGTTCGAGCTCCTGTGCCCCGTCCAAGGGAGGCCTTAATGCCTAGTCTTAGGGAGACTCCTATTACTAATGAGGAAGTGACAGTGGTCTCATCGCCATTGCCACCTGCTCCAACATCGGCACAGTCATTGACTCCTTTGGCTCAAACTCCAGAGCCATCTCTGGTGGTGGAGCCAAGGCATTCGAGCCCCTCGACTCGAGCAGACCCCTTGAGATCTGATAAGACTCCTCATAAAGATTAGTACATTGAGATGAGGGCCAAGGTGAAGTCAACCACTTCCATCTTCAGCAACAAGAGGTTAACCATGAGGCTGGTCAACATGATTCTATTATGGTACCAATTACACTAATACCACTCTTTTAGAAAATTCTCATGCAGAATACGAATCCGCATTTCCAAGATTATGATTATCAATGTCGATACCGTAAAAGAAGGAAGAAAAAAATAAATGAAAATACATAATTAATTGGGCATGCAAGGTTTCATTATGAAAAAAATAAAACTTACAAGATTGAAACTCCCACTTTCAATCCCATATAATTCTCTCAACAAGAAATCCCAAATTCCTTACACAAGCTCTAAATTCTCAGCCCTTACAAGCTACACCCTTTGAAAGCCTTCTGGATCCTTACACCTCATCCCTGACCCTCTACCCATATTTTTAGAGTCTCTATCACAAAAAGTATCTCACCATAAGTCCAATGGTCTAAACCACGTCCAAAATGAAATCATGTAGCTCCTCCAACATGAGTTTGACCCCTAAAATTATTCTTGGCTATTCGATTGCCATCTATTTCATCTCAGATCATGCAGATCAGTCTAAATCATGTTGAATCATGCTCATGGCCATCTAATCATTACAGGGAATGCACACTGCCATTGGGTTATATGAAAGATAAGTGTAAACCAAAAGAATGCTTTGTAGATCATGCTCTCTCGCTTATGCACTGTGTACAATACCTATGGATTGGTCCCAACACAGACCACCAACACTACATTGAAAAAAAGGTTTGTGCGCACTTAGGCCTGTGTGCTAGATGGCATCTTAGGCCTAGGATGGGCACGCATGAGGTTTGCATGCACCTAGGCTCGTCGTTGGGCTGCCGCACGCCCACATGCGCTAGCACGCTGGGTTGGGCCATACAGGTTTGCAGGCCATTCCTGGCTTGTGGGTGTGGGTTTGGGCTATGATCTAGCCTGCTTCCCACATGGGGTCAGGCCTACTTTCAAGCCAAGTGTCTTGCCTATTTTGGGCTTTTCCCAAGCTGAATTGAATTGAGGTATTCTTTTTAACAATTTCGTTGATGTTCAATCTTCACCTAACTTTGAGAGCTCTTGAAGGATCTCGCCTCAATGCCTTGGGGCACATGCTTGTTGATTATGGATAGGTAATTATAAAAGTTGAGCCAGGCCACTCGATCCCATTTCTATCATGTGTTGTACTTTGCTTGACCTGAAACCTACTCGGGAAAGCCTCCTACGGTACTAGGAACTTTATTGTGCAATGTTACCTATCATCCTCTCGAGTCTCTTGTTTCATGCTCGATCCACTTGCTCCTGGATTTCCACGTCACACCGGGCTCCTATCCATACCAGGGACTCCACCTTATACTAGACTCCCTATCAAGAGGTAGTATCATTCATGCTTCTTCCCCTGTAAGATGACTTTATTGCCATGCATGATCTTGAGAATTCGATCACTAGCTCTCCACATGTAGCTGTTTGAATCTAATTTACTTAGAAAAATTAATTTTTTATTGAAATTGGGTATGTATCAAATCTTGCCCTGTTTAGTCACTATCCCATTATGTGTTTTTAAGCTAATTGTTCCAACATCCTTGATCACACAACTCGATCTATCTAGAAAGTGGACAAAATCCTTCCTACTCTTTAAAGAGTCGAACAACTCCTCTTTGTAATAAATATAATATTGATATGTAAAATCTAAAATTCACTAGAAAAAAGGAGATACCTCGTTGGATACCATAAGTGCATCACTATAGTATCCCATTACCGTCGCTACCATCAGTCACTACCATAGTAGCTTTGTCTGATCCTTGAGCTGCTGGAAATCTTTGACAAGATGATCTAACTCATCTTGCTCCATCTTTCAACCTGGACTGCCCATCTCACGATCCACTATCACTCCATCTTCTGCTACTTGCTCCTCCAGAAATTGTTAATGCTAAGTTTCCACCTAAACTCAAAACTTAGTTCTTTTGCCTGAGAATGTCATTCTAGAGTAACGTCGAGGTGACCTCCTCCATCTTAATGGTGCTCTTCTCCACTAGAAGAATAGTCAGTAAAGACTTAAAGGATTGTAAAAGTGATGAAAGCAAGACCATCTCCCTGGTCTTCTCATCTATGTTACCGATACTAAGGAGATCAGAGAGAATCCTCTAAAAGTTATTTATGTGCTTCTGCATGCTCTGTCCTTCGATCATCCGTAGTTAATAGAACTATTTTCAAAGGAAGAGCGTGTTGGTGAGGCCATGTATAACTCTCGAGCTTCGTCCATAGTACCATAGGAAAGTCTTGTTCATTACATAGATAACCACCTCATCCATCAAATACAAGCAAATAGTGCTCTTCGCTTGCATCTAAAGCCATCTCTAAGTCTTGTCCTCCATGGTGCCTGGCATTTCCTTGTATATGAGAGTGTCAATCAATCCTTACTAGTTCAGCAAGTCTTTCATCCTCACTTGCTAGAGGAAGAAATTATTTTTTTCGTCAAATCGATTGATCTCTACCTTAATTATGGCTATCTTCTACATCTTCTTTGATCTTAATCAATATGAGCAATATGGGACTCTGATACCAGTTATTGTAGTGCAAACTATACTGATACTACTCTCTTGAAAAAAAATTTGTATAAAATATGGATCTCCATTTCTAAGATCATGATTATCGATGTCGATGCAATAAGAGAAGGAAGAAAAGAATAATAAAATAAAATATATAATTAAATGGACATGCAAGGTTTTACTATGAAAAAATAAAATTTATAATATTGGAATAGGTTTTACTATGAAAAAATAAAATTTATAATATTGGAACTTCCATTCTCAATCTTGTACAATTCTTTTAATAAAAAATCCCAAATCTTTCATACAAACTCTAATTTCTTAACCCCTACCGGCTATCTCTATTGCTACCATATCCTTTGAAAGTCCTCTAGATCCTTACACATCATCCCTGGCTCTCTGCCCCCATTTTTATAGCCTTTGGCATAAAGAGCATCTCACCAGGAGTCCAATGATCTAAATCGTATCCAAAATAGAGTCATATAATTCCTCCAACACGAGTTTGACTTCCAAAACCACTCTAGGCCATCCGATTGCCATCTATGACACCTCAAATCATGTGGATCAACTTAAATCATGTCAGATCACACTCCTAGATGTTTGATCATTGTGGCGAATGCATGCTGTCATTGGATCGTGATGAGTTCTATAAACATGTTAATAAAAGCATGAATTTATGAACTAATTCATATTTATTATTTAAGAATTAATATTTTTATTGATCTTTTATAGAAAATATGTTCATCAATATAAAGAACCCAATTTATAAGTTATTAGGACTCAAATTAGAAGTAAATCAGATCCAAATTGAAGACCAAATGAATATCCAAAGGTGGCCCAAGTCCAAGCCGAATTTCAATCTAAAATGGGCCTGAAGCAATTCAAAATCAAGTAAAAACAAGGTCCAATACTATTTTTAAAGATGTCGGTCCATGGTGGACTAGTAGCTCAATGTATAAACTTGAGTCACGATCTATAAAAGCCATGGCCACGGTCTAGGCTATTCTAAGTTTGGGTATTGTGCTAGTAAATAGCGATCAATGGGTCTAGCGAAGGAAGAGGCGACAGATGGTGAGAGCATTGGCAAGGTCTATGGGTTCGGTGAAAGTGCCGGTGAAGGGCGGCATGGTGACGGTCCATACCATGAGCAAATATTCGAGTGGGAATAGTGGTGGTGGTGACAATTTTGGATAGTCATGGCGATGAAGGAGATGGCAAGTGGCAAGGCTAAAGACCTGGTGAAGGTCGACGGTGAGGCTGGTTTCGGCGATGGAGGTCCATAGCCATGGGGGCACCTGAATGGAAGATCCTGGTAATGAAGATGATGATGATGCTGGATTCGGCGAAGTCTCCATCATGGTAGCATAGGTAGCGAATGGGCAGCTCCAACAAGGCTCCTTGGGTGTGCGATCGAGTAGTGGAAGGCCCGGTTTGACGATGGGGAGGTGCCAACAGTCTAAAGGAAGAACATGGGCCCTGTTTCATGTGCAAATCTGATGGCCAAAAGGCTTTGCACTGGTCAAAGAGGATCTGGAAAGGAATTAGAAGTCTATTTGAATTGGGATTTGGTCTTACTCAGCAAGCTTCCCTCTTTCCATCTATTTCCTATTCACACTCATCTAACCATCCATTACTTACAAAATAAAATCCTAGCCCTTTATGTATCCCTTCTCTTTGGTCTCATACCTGAAAATCATGTAAACCTCCTCCTTACTTACACCTATAAAAAGGCTCCTGCAGCTTCACCTTGTAAACCAAGCTTCACTCCTTGCAATCCCTCTAAAGCCTTTGCATAAGGGGAGAAGAAGGGATCACCTATGAGTGACTAGTGCAGAAATCTTGGGAGGAGAGAGAAGATCTTGTAACGAAGCAGACCAATTTTTTGGTTCTAAACTTCTCTTGTATTTTTTATTTTTATATGCAATAAAGTTTGTGCTTTCTTTTATTTTCTCTTATAGTTCTCTTTGATGCTTTCTTTTATACTTTCATGTTAAATTAAATTTAAAAATAACACTTGCTTTTCGGAGATACATCGTGATCCACGGATACAGGGTGTACCGATGGAAGAAGAGTTGAATATCTAGTTCCTCCTAGAGATGCGCCGTGATCCATGGATATGAGGCATATTGAGAGAAGATAAGTAATTCTCTAAAATTAATTACAATTAATTTATAAAAGAAATATAACCTGTTAGTGTAAGATTAATTCAAAATCCCAAGATAATTCTTTCTACTTTCTTCGACCTTTAAACTAATTTACTTTCTATTAATTTTTATTTCTTTTTCGTAATAATCAATATTCTCTTTTTCTTTTATAATCACAACTTAGCCCTAAGGTCATCATAGATACAAACATGATTCATTACTATTTATAAAGTATTAAGTTAGTGATTTGTTTTTGAATGCCTATGACGGTGATCAGATTGCATGAAAGACCCTCATAAACCACGAGAACACTCTGTAGACTGCTCTCTCTCACTCGTGCACCTCATACAATACCTGCGGACTGGTCCCAACCCATAGACCACCAACACTACATGGGAAAAAAGGTTCACGTGTGGCAAGGCCCACATGCTGGGTGGCCACCTAGGCCGGGCACGTGTGAGGTTCGTGCATGCCTGGGGCCATGCACTAGGCAGCCACTTGGGCATGGGTTGGCCACAGGCTTGCTTGGGCCATGCACCCATGCACATCTGCTCACCAGGCTGGGCCATGCGAGCCTACAGACCAAGCCTAGCTTGTGGGTGTGGGTCTAGGCCATGGCCTAGCCTGCTTCTCACATGGGACCGGGCCAATAATCTAACCTGTAAATGATTGTACTTTGTATAATTGTATATAAATTATTATTAATAAAAGTTATTTGGCAGTTCACCATATTGCATCTTCCTGTAATGAACTCTTTTATGATGGAGTTCTTAGAATTATATTTAATATGATAAAGGAGGATTTATCATATGGTTCTTAAAATTATTCGTAACTAAATGATATGTTGTTATAGGATGACAATGTTTATCGAGTATTGGTTATTGTGTGCTATATGGGTTAGTTGTCCTTTTAACCAAGGAGGTGGAGATACTGGTATGGTATACAAGTGAAATAAAGGGAATGTTTCACTGAACATGATCCACCTATAGAACAAGTTTGTTGCCAAGGGTTGCTTGTGAAGGTTATGGATATAAGTGTACCTCGAATCTAAGATCACTATGGTGACTTGCAAGCAATTTACTATACTTTGATGTTGAACTATCTAAATTTTTAATTCAATGATGGAAGGTTTGTAAGTGAAGTCAAGTACTTGTAAAGTCGATATATGAGTCAAGATGGAATTGACCCCTCCAAGATATTGGAGTGTTGCTTCACTATGTTTTAATTTAGTAAAACCTTAGATAAGGCAATCCTTGTAAAGAGTCCTAGGATTTGTAAGGTTGAGACACCATGTGTATGAATTGTTTAAGGGTTGACAGTTTAATCCTAAAATCATCCTGAGCATTGAGAGTCAAAGGGATGAATTATATGAAAACCATATGCCAAAGGTTCTTAAATATTCCTTTATAATGATTCGACCTATCCGGATAGGGATGGCAATTTTTACCGACCCGATGGATATCCAACCCAACCCGACCCTAATGAGACGGGTAAAACCCGACCGCCTAATTTATAAATGGATATGGATTATATAAAAAAAAACCCAACTCGGGTTCGGGTCAAATAGGGTAGTAGTACGTCCCGATCAGAACCTAACCCGTTTATATATAAAAAAATTATGTTTATAAAATATTTAAGTAAATTGGATATGGGATGGATATACCCGACCCGACCCGACTCGACCCGACCCGCTTAGATTTTAAGTAAACTAGGTTTTATGAGACCGGGTATACCCGACCCAATCCAATCCAAACATGATTTTTTTATACCCGACCCGAGACGGGTATGGGATGGGTATGGGATGAATAATTTTTTAACAGGGCGGGTATGGGTTTTGGGTGACCCAACCCAAACCCGACCCGTTGCCATCCTTATATCCGAATATCGGGTACCATTGCTAGATGGTCATCTCAATTAGTACAGGAGGTATTTCTGTACTACTGACTTAGTGTTCGAACCTATAGGGTTACACATAATAGAAGTTTTTGCCTGATCTATTGGCTAATTAATAATTGTGAATCGTTCTTGGAAATAAATATCAATATGATTGATGATTGTCCTTGAGTCGACTCATCTGATTTGTCTATGAGTTGACTCATCAATATTGCAATTATATGACATAATTTTAGAAGGATTAATTGGTAATTGGGTTGCTGGTTAGCTCTATTTGATTAGCAATAAGGTTTGAATCAAGTTTAATTAAATTGGATTCAATGAGGTTGACCTAATTGGGTTATAAGATAACCTGATCGCTAAAGTGGTTTGATTCCTGATATGATTAAGACTTGGGCTCAATTCATAATTGGATTAGGATTTGACTAATAAAATTGGATTTCTAATTTGATTAGATTCACTCATCCTTTTGGGTCTAACCAAATAGAATTTGGTTCGAGCTCAAGTTGAATCTAATTAGATTGGACCATACCCAAGCACCCTAGCCCTATTTGAATTTGAATTCTAAATTCAAATTTGAATTGATTTTTGAATTTGAATTTAAACTTGAATTTTAAATTCAATTTTGAATTTAAATTCAAATGGGAACGGTTTTGATTTTGAATCAAAACCACCCCATCTTATCTTAACCCCCTAACTCCTAAACCTCCTCTTGGTCGCCACTTTATAATAGGGTTGAGTTTGGGCATGTGGAAAGAGGTGAATTACTGGTAAAGAAAGTCTTCCAACCAGAATTTGAGTGGGGGAGTGTGGGATTTTGTAAAAAGAGAGAAAATTATCTCTTGGGCATGGGTATAGTAACCTAGTTTTCATCTCAATTTTGGAAAGTGAACTCTTCCATTATTTCTCCACTTTTCTCTTCCACTATTTCTCCACATCCTCCAATCCTCCCAGGTGTTCTTCTTCGCCTCTTGGCATGTCCTAGTAGTCTGAAGAAGAAGGAACTATCAGCTATCAAGGTCTCGGTAAGGAGCTAGCACTCTGTGAAGACTGGTCTATGCAGGGCTTCATGTGGATCACCCATAAAGGTTAGATATACTATGTGGCTAGGAAGAATCTGATACCATGGTATTCAGCAGTGATGATCGACCACCCATGCAAAAGTAATAGGTTATAAACTTATTGATATTGTAGATGTGATCTATGGTATCGGCTTTACAGCATAGATGTGATCTATGATGCTTGCTATTCTTTTGTTTCAATTTATTTATATACTATATGTTATGTCATGATCCTGCTTTTGGTGGTTTATTTGATTAGATCAAATGCATATTTTGATTAATTAGATTAGCTTAATGCTTCCATGGTATTATACTTCAAAAAAGTTTTGAAATGTATGCACGAAACCATCTACCTTTTCCTTTACTACTTCCAAGCTGGGTTTCTCACCTATTTTGGGCTTTTTCCGGGCCGAATCCAGGTGTTCTTCCCAACATATCCTTCTACCCCGAGATCAAGATGAGCGGAAGTCTCGGTCGATGGATGAAATTTTTGCAATTTCTTCCCTCAACTACTCGGGATAAGTGTTCTTCATTTCTTTATTTTACCAATTACTTTGACTCTCGAGCAGTTGACTTATATTTTTTCCTTTTTTCCACAACTTGCACACGATGTCTCCAACATCAAGGAGGCATTTAGTGAATTCGTCAAGTTGAGACAGTCCCTCAAGGACGAGGCAGCAACTACCAAGGCACAGGTCAAGGCCTTGGAGGAGCTAAGGAAGACAAGCGAGGCCCGAGAAGCCAAGCTTGAGGAGGATTTGCGAGCCTCCAGAAATGATATTTGGAAATTAGAAGCCCGAATAATGGAGAAGGATGAGAATATCACCAAGAAGCAAGACTTGGTTATCGAGCTAAAGACCAAGCTGGTTGACACCGACTCAAAGGTGATGGTTGTGGAGTCTCGACTCCAAACTTCTGACTTTAAAGTCACGGAGGCCAAAGTTGTAGCTTAGGAGGCTAAGAAGAGGGTGCAGGCTACTAAGGCAAGGCTTGGGTTGTCGAGGCACGGGCGACTTCTGCTGATGCAAGGACAATGGAAGAGTAAATCTTACCATCATTTCTTTTTAGAGGAAATCTTGCCATCATTCTTTTTACATCAAATAGTGTGTTTAAGATCCAACACTCATGACTCATTCAAGAGGAAGCAGACCAATCAAGTGTTAACAGTGTCTGCTTTATTTCTTCCTTGAAATTTTATGTCAATTGTGCTCCATTTAAGACCTTAGAAAGTATGGATATGGGTTATGACTTCTAAACTTTGCGACTTGTGAGGTAACAAAAAATAAAAATGCTGGTTGTGACATAGAAGATGGCCACACATTTTCTTGATATTTGCTAGACCGCAATGGAATGGCTGCTAGCTATTTTAAAATTGATGCAATTTCAAGTATGACTTTAATCATGGCTAAATTGGAGTACGCCAACACCATGCATTGATATTGCTAATTGGAGTTTTCTCATGAAAGCATTATGGTATTTTTTTTATTATTTAGAAAATAATGAAGAGAAGAATATGATCAATTAGAATTATCTTGAGTTTACATCTAAGAATCCGTGCATGCCTTAGATTTTAGCCAAGAAACTCCAAAATATTTAGAATGAATGTAGCTAGCGTCTACCTTAGATTTTCAAATAATTTTAGCCTAAAATGTCAAAGTCATAACTAACTATGAACAAGTCCTTAAGCACCCATAAACAATTTAGACGGATTTATGTAGGCACTACAAATAATCAAATCATTATTTTGGGAACCTGCAAATATGGATATCATGGATACTAAAATGTTCTCATGCATGTATGGAGAACCAAAAATAATTTTGTATTGGTTCAAAATTTATTTTAGATAAGTTTTTTAATTGGAGCAGGTCCATGACTTAGTTGGTGGACTAGTCCAATCATGAACCAATGCACAAACATAATGTTAAATTATGATAAAGTTAAATTTTGTGGAGCATTAATGATGCCATTAATACTAGTAAGTTTAAAAGTCTAGTATTTATTATGTTGTAAAGTTAACTCTTATATTTATGATATTGAAGAAATCAAGAGTTAACTTAAGGAAGACTAAGAGTTATAATGTATCTTAGTAGTTTAAAAGTTATATTGTTATTAATGTATTTTGGAAGTCTAAAAGTCTTTTATTAGGTTTAGAAATTCTAAGAGTCATTTAAAAATTCAAGGATTGCTTTGTATTTATAAGGGTAGACTAAGAGTCATCTTCATGTATCTATATATAGGGTCTTATGTTTTGAGTTTTTAGTATGAAGTGATTTGTACTAGCTTCATTCTAATGAAGTTTTTATCAATCATTTTCCTTTCCAATTATTTCTTCTTCTTTTTGGTTGTGTGGTCATAGGCTAGTGGTGCTAAGTGTGCCACCACGTAAGAAAGGATTATTTTTTTTCTCTTTCTTCACATGGTATCAGAGCCATAATGATGGTGAAGATTTCAAAATCTCATTGGTGAAGAAGATAATTGGATTTCTATTTTGGTCATGGATTCTGATATGCGTGTTGTCAGACTTGGTATGGAACTTCTAAATGACTCTAACTATAGAATTGGGAGGACTTGCATGGAGTCGTATCTCATAGGTGAAGACCTATGGGAGATAGTTGGTGGTAATAATACAACAGTGCCTGCAAATAATGAAGTAGATGCGGATATCGTGAAGAGATGGACAACCGCTAATACCAAGGCTGAGTTTATTTTAAAGAGATCCATCTCTCATGATCTTTTTGAGCATATTAAGACTTGCAAGTCAGCTTCGGAGATATGGACCACTCTTGAATCACTTCTTAACAAGAAAAATATAGCCCTATTATAATTTTTAGAGAATGAATTGGCAAATCTTATTCAAGGTGATCTTCCTATCTCTCAATATTTCTTGAAAGTTAAGAATTTATGTTCGAGAATTTCTTTCTTGGATCAAGATGAGGCTATCTCGGAGGCACGTATGAAGTGATTCATCATTCATGGTCTCTGAAAGAAGTATATTCCTTTTGTTACATCAATTTGAGGGTGGCAAAATCAACCATCCTTAGTAAAATTGAAGAATCTTCTTGCTTCTCAAGAACTTTTGGCTTGTCAAATGGCAGGTACTTCTTTTTTGAGTGGTGAAGGAGTTCTTTTTTTCAAGTAAAAGAAGGATTTTGACAAGGAGAATGACAAGGAGGAGGATAGTAACAAAAAGGGGAAGTCCTTCAATAAAGATGATAATAAGAAAAAGATTAAGTGCTATCGTTGTGGCAAGCTTGGATACATAAAAAGAAATTGTTGAGTCAAACTCAAAGAAGGAAATGCTACTAATAATAAAAGTGAATGAAATGAAGCCAAAGAGAACTGGGATAAGTACTTTATGGCGAAAAGTATAATGGTGGGAGATTTATCTTCCATCAACTTTTAAGATGCTTGGATCATTGATTCTGGGTGTGGCCACCATTTTACTGGTGATGACTCCAAATTTACTAATCTTTATCATTATGAAGGAAATGATGCAATAGTTACTGCAGACAACACCATTCATTAAGTGGAAAAGGAAGAAACTGTCACTGTCCAATCTTATGATAATGACCCTATCACTCTAAAAAAGTGTATCATATACCAAGTATGAAAAAAAAATCTTTTTTCTGCGTCTAATGTTGTAGATGTCAGTTACTATATTCTTTTTGGCCCAAAAGATATGATGTTTCTTCAAAACTTCAAGGATATGAAGGCGGTTATTGTTCATACTAGTAAGCGGGTCAAAGACTTGTATATTTTTTTAGATTCGGATTCTTATATTGATAAAATGAGTACAAATGATGGTATGCTATTTAACATGCAAGACTTGGCCATATTAATATGAACAAGTTAAAGGCTATGGTAGTCAATAGCCTTATTCATGGGCTTTCCAATTTATCTACATTCAATTATGATGGTGTCTATGAAGGTTGCCAATATGGCAAAGCTCATCGAGGGCTATTTGATCATTCTCTTTCAAGGTGCAAGGCTCCACTAGAACTTATTCATAGTGATTTGATGGGTCCTATTCAGACTCCATCATTTTCTGGCTACAAATATATGTTATTATTTGTTGATGACTTCACATGTTTTACCTGGGTGTATTTTATGAAGGAGAAGTCAGAGATTTTTTCTAAATTCCAAGATTTCAAGCTAATTATTGAAGGTATGCTTGATAAGTAAATCAAAAGATTATGGATTAATAATGGAGAAGAATTTACTTCAAAGAAGTTTTTTTCATTTTGTCAAAAGCATGGAATTAAAAGGAAGCTTTCTTGTACTGAAACACCATACCAAAATGGCATAGCAGAGAGGAAGATTCGTCATCTCGTGGAGATATGTAGAAGTTGGTTACATGCAAAAAAATTATGTAAGACCTTTTGGACAGAAGGTATGGTGACTGCAGCTTATGTTATTAATTGGGTTCCTCTTAGTCCTATTAACATGAAGTCTCCTTATGAGTTAATGTTTAAAGAAAAGCTAGGTGTCAAGCATTTTAAGGTATTTGGTTGTCCATACTATGTTCATGTACCGGCCTCCAAATAAAGCAAGCTAAATCCTAAAGCAAAGAAGTGCATCTTCATGGCTATGATGAATGGAAGAAGTGTTGAAGTACATAGATCCCAATACACATAAATTTGTTATTTCTAGAGATGTGATCTTCGAGGAGGTTTCTTCATATTATTCTCCACCTGGTGTCATTTTATAAGATATTTCCATCAGCAATAATTCTCTAAGATTAGTGGTGGAATTACCAATATCATATAGTGCTCCTATGGTCTCTGAGTCTTCTGTTTCTCCATCTTCTTTGATGGAGGAGGTGCAAAGTGATAGGGAGAGCACTTTTGAACCACGTCAAGATGTTTTTATACATGATGAAGCCAAAAGACAAAGGATCAAGCCAGCTTGTTATCAAGATGGAGACTTGGTGAGTATTTATTTTTGTTTCCTTTCTGGTATTTATGATGATATCGAGCCATCTTGCTTTAACGAAGTAAAAGGTGTTAAAGAATGGAAAGATGTTATGCATGAATAAATGAAAGCTCTTATAAAGAATGAGACTTAAAATCTTGTGCTAAAGCCTAAGGATGTAGATCCAATCACTTGCAAGTGGGTCTACAAGTTAAAACGTAAAGCTGATGGAGGCATAGATCGCTATAAAGCAAGACTTGTAGCTCAAGATTTTTCTCAAACATATGGTGAAGATTATGAAGAAACATTTAATTCCATAGCTAAGATGACATCTATTCAAATGGTGATTGCTTTGGTGGTTAGTCTTGATTAGAAGCTTTGGCAACTTGATGTCAAGAATGCTTTTCTATATGGCAAGATTGACAAGGATATATTCATGGAGCAACCCTCTGGCTATATCTTAACTTCTCATCCAGATTATGTTTACAAACTCAAAAAGGCCCTCTATGGGTTAAAACAAGCTCCGCGAGCTTGGTATGGCAATATTGCTCAATATTTACAGTTTTGGTATGGCAATATTGCTCAATATATCTTAACTTCTCATCCAGATTATGTTTACAAACTCAAAAAGGCCCTCTATGGATTAAAACAAGCTCCGCGAGCTTGGTATGGCAATATTGCTCAATATTTACAGTTTTGTAGCTATTTTTTTTTTTCAATCGGATCCAAGTTTATTTGTCAAGAGGCAAGGAGATCTACATATTATTATTATCTTATATGTAGATGATATGATCATCACTAGTAATAATGAGAAGGAAGTTTCTAAGTTCGGGCTAATCTTTCTCTTCGATTTGAGATGAAAGATTTAGGTGAACTTCATCAATTTCTTGGATTAGAAATTACAAAAATAAGGAATGGCATTTTTGTGGATCAATAAGCTTATGCAACCAAACTTATTGATAGGTTTGGAATTCATCGAGCCAAGAAGTGCTCTACTCCTTTGGATGCAAATATTAAGTTGAGACATGATGATGGTAAGGCCCTTTCTGATCCTCGACTATTTCGAGCTCTTATTGGAAGCCTTATTTACTTGACTATTACAAGGCTGGATATTGCTTATTCGATTGGACTTGTAAGCCGGTTTATGCAATCTCCAAGGAAACCACATCTTGATGCAACAAAGAGGATACTAAAGTATGTGAACTCGACTCTTAATTTTGGTTTATTATTCAAGAAGGGAGATAATCTTTTCTGGTATTGGTACACCTATGCTAATTTAGGTAGTGATTTGGATGATCGAAGATCAACCTCTGGTTATGTTTTCTCATTTGGTTCAACATGTGTTTCTTAGTGTAGCAAGAAATAAGATTCGGTCTCTCTTTTTACCACCGAGGTAAAGTATAAGGCTTCTTCACTTGTTGGTCAAGAATGTGTATGGCTAAAGCGATTAGTCGAGGATATTTTTACTAAGTCTCTCTCCAAAGGACCTTTTGAAGATCTTCGTGCCAATCTTGGACTTGTCTCCAAAAAAATCTACTTTAAGGGGAAGTGTTAAATTATGATAAAGTTAAATTTTGTAGAGCATTAATGATATCATTAATACTAATAAGTTTAGAAGTCTAGTATTTACTATGTTGTAAAGTTAACTCTTGTATTTATGATATTGAAGAAATCAAGAGTTAACTTAAGGAAGACTAAGAGTTATAATGTATCTTGGTAGTTTAAAAGTTATCTTGTTATTAATGTATTTTAGAAGTCTAAGAATCTTTTATTAGGCTTAGAAATTCTAAGAGTTATTTAGAAATTCAAGGATTGCTTTGTATTCATGAGGGTAGACTAAGAGTCATCTTCATGTATCTATATATAGGGTCTTATATTTTGAGTTTTTAGTATAAAGTGATTTGTACTAGCTCCATTCTAGTAAAATCTTTATCAATCATTTTTCTTTCCAATTATTTCTTCTTCTTTTTGGTTATATGGCCTTGGGCTAGTGGTGCTAAGTATGCCGCTATGTAAGAAAGGATTGTTTTTTTCCTCTTTCTTCATAAGCATGCATACATTGTTCTCTTTTCTTTTTCTAGTTTCTTTTTTATCCATTTTTGTCCATGGTTGATTTGCAGTTAAATTGTGCTACCATTGAGGCATTCGACCTATTCCAACCAATAATATTTTATCTTCAAATACTAAAAAATTATCAACATCATCTATGCAAAGCCATTTAGCAATGCCAACTTTATGAAAAACAAATACCTATATTTTGGGAGTCTCTACCAATTTTTATATGAAATGCATGGAGACTGAAAAATAAGTTTAAAAATTCTTGGGGGAACCATGAATAATTTTCTCGTGGCATATCCTATAGGAATACTGCACTAACATTGTATGTGTTTTTTTTAAATAATATTTTTTAAATAAATAATTATGAACATAGGGTTCCCTGAATTATATTTATCGATTTAGGGTTGATTTGATAATTATTGGCCATGTGGCATTGATAAAAACACGTAGTAGGGTACTGGGATGATGTGGAGAAGCCGCAGGTTGGCCTTATGACTTCTCATTGAAATTGCAACTTTGGCCTGGGGTTTCAATGAGAAGTTGCAGGTTTGAACCTGCAGCTTCTTTTTATTCTTTTATCTCGACAGCCCGAAAGCTCTGCTCCAAAGAAAAAAAGAAACCCTAGTCCCCCCTCCTACATTTCCCTCTAGTTCATGGACCCCCCTAATCCCCTCCGGGCCGTTGTGCCGATTTGCTGCCACCACTGCATTCTTATTTCAGGTAATTTTTTTTAATAATATGCATTCTCTTTGTTTTTTTATTTTATTTTTTTGTTAAGGATATGATTTTATTTTGTTAAGGTTTGTTTGATAGTGACTTAGCCTCCCCTCCCGCATTCCCCTCTAGTTCATGGATCCCCTACCCCCCTCTGGCCGGTCATGGTGCCGAGTTGCTGCCATCATTATTTTCTTGTTCGAGGTATTTTTTTATAACAATATGCATGCTCCATCTTTTTATATTATTTGTTTAGTAAGGATATGATTTTATTTTGTTAATATTGATTAATTAGTAGGTTTGTATGGTAGTGACTTATTCATGTAGATCAAATATTTTTTAAAAAGATTCAATAAAATGTAGGGAAACTGTTTGTATGGTGTACTTAGTAAGGCTTGTTTTTTATAAAAATTAAAAAATCAAGGGATGCCATTTTAAAAAAATGGACATTCATATTTAAAAAATCTTTGGTAAGCTCTAAAAAAACAAAAAAAGTCATTCTTATATTAAAAAGATGTAGGGCAAGATTTTTTTTTAAAAAAAAATAAACATTCTTATTTAAAAAATTGGTTGTAAACTTTTAAAAATATATTACTATAAAAAATTTTAGGGTAAGCTTTGTTTGTTTTAAAAAAAAGACATTCCTATTAATACTAATTGTAGTATAAGCCATTATTAAATAAAAAATAATTTTATTAAAAAATATAAGGCAAGCTATTGAAAAATAAAGGCATTTGTATTTTTAAAAAAATGTAGATGTTTTTTAAAAAAGATTTCTATTAAACTAATAAAATCTAATGCAAGTTATTTTAAAAAATGTATTTGTATTTAAAAAATAGAGTAAGCTTTTTAAAAAAAGGCGTTCGTATAAAAAAAATTTGATACCTTATAAAAAAAGGCATTATTATTTTAAAAATTTAGTACAAGTTGTAAAAAATAATTAGAGTTAAGACGGGGATAAATATTCTCTAGTCAAGGGTGGGGCTAGTATTTGGGCTGAATTCAGGCCGAGTCACAAGAAAATCCGAGAATGGTCCAAAAATTGAATTGACTCTATTATTAGGTCAAAGTCTGACCTGATCTATTTTGGGCCGACTTAAAACCTCTCATACTGGTCAATAACCTAATTGTTCTTGATATCATGTATTAGGCCATCAAATTTTTTATCAGGTAGTCTGTATATTTATGATAGGTGAATTTTTGTTTCTTATTCTATATTTGCTTTAATTTTAATAGAGATGCGCAGCATGTATGTTTGTAGTTTTTAATATATATAAATTATTATTATTGGTGTGCTCATGTTATATAATTACATATTAATTTGATTAATTAATTATTTATTTATATTTATAAAATTTGTATTGTATAGAACTATAGACCTGTCAATTGATTGATGTGCATATTATAGGCATCCATATATTTATATATTTTTATACAGAATGAAGAATTTTATATATTGGTCCATTGATTATCCAATTTGAATAGTTTAGAAATTACAATTAATTATATAGGTCAATTTATAGTAATCAAATAATATGCAATAGGGACCATAATGAGTTTTGGATAGCTTTTTCCTTTAGTTCTCCTTACACATAATTATTTATGTAAGGATATCTAAGAAAAAATGCTACCGAATTTTTTTCAATCTCTATTGTATATTATTTTGTTATTATGATTGACTTATAGAATTAGTTGCAATTCCTACATAGGATTGGAAATTTATCTATTAGTTGGTGATAGGATGTATTTATTGTGTATATCATTTTTAACTTTATATTTTGGTATCAAATCTAAAATATGATATAACACTTTTCTAAAATTAGATGGATTTTTGCTTCTCCTTTTATGCTTGATATGTTATTAATAAAGATATGTAGAATGCATGTTTCTAACTATATATTGAAACATCGTCTTTTTTTTTGAGTGTCACCATGTTTAATATTTTTATTCATTGCATTAATGTTGAACGTATATTTTTTAGATAGCATGTTTAAATTAATTTTATTTATTAATTATATAGTAAAAATTATAAAAAATAATCACAGTCTTATGTTATATTAATGATTGTATCATTAATGGAGAATTTGTTATTGAGTATAATCGAGGATCAGAAAAGATAATTAGAATTAAATATATAATGACACATGACAAATTGGAGAACAAGTTGTATAGTCTTCCATATAGACAGAACAAGGAATAAAATATTGATTATATATAGATATCAGCAACTTGTGCAACCAATATTAGTAAAGTATGAACTTGTTTCAATTATCGATGATGACGATATAAAGATAATATTTTCAACTATTAGTTCACATCAATATCTATCAGGTATGGAGTTGTATATATATGTATAACCTGTTGAAAATATTTAACCTATTCATGAATGGAATAATTATGAAGTAGTTATTCGAAATATAGCAACTCAAATCAGTGAATAGGTGTTTCTATTTGCAGTCCAAACATTATAGATATTCCTTCAGCAAATACTAGTTCAATATATAAGAGGACCAGATTCATACAATAGATAGTGATATGCTAAAGGGTATTATCCGACAAGCATCACTGTACACAGCTGCTAATGATATGATATATATAGATAATCAACTTTTTAATGAAGATGATGTAGCAAACGAAGATGATGTGGAAGATGAAGCTTAGAAAGCTAGCTCGTCACATGCTGCATAAAGTCCATATGATATTACTGTTCTAAACTATGCTATATTTGAATCTCCTTCGGGAACATTCACTCAGGTTAATAGAGAAGCTACTAATATGTCAATATATTATTCACTACAAAAACTATCTACTATTTGGAAAAGTGATGAAAAGTTATGTAAAGGATTTCATCTTACAGATAAGATATAATTACAAAGTATAGTAAAGTAGTATTCAATTGATATGCATCATGAATTCAAGGTTATTGAGTCAAATCCAAATATATGGGTTATGAAATGCAAGAATAGAGAGCCAATATGTCAATGAATGCTGAGAGCAATTAAGCAAAATGATTATTTTGAGATCTCAGGATATACTGGTCCCACACATGCATATCTGCTATGATATCTCAGGATCATTCTAGATTAGACTCTGCATTAATTGTCAATGAAATACGGATCTAGTGAAAGAAGTGTCTACAATTGTTATTACAATACTTAGTATAGTGATAAAGAACAAATTCAATTATACGCCCACTTATAGAAAGTTATGGGATGCCAAGTAAAAAGCAATAGCCATGGTGTTCGATAATTAAGATAAATTATATGAATTATTATCCAAGTGGTTGCGTGCTATAAATAAATTTAATTTTGGCTCTTGAGTGAAATTCATTAGCACTCCAACTGGTCATCCAGCCTATGCTCAATTTGATCATATTTTCTAGGCTTTTGCTTCATCCATTGAAGGGTTTAAGTATTGCCGGCTGGTGATTGGTATAGATACAACATTCTAATATGAAAAGTACAAACATAAATTAATAATCGCAACTACTATTGATAAAAATAATCAAATTTTTTTACTTGCATTTGCTAGTATGGATGAAGAGTCTACTGATACATATTATTGGTTTCTTACTTATCTACAAAATTTTATTATCTCATGTCAAAATATTTGCTTAATTTCAAATTAGCATCCTGGAATATTAGCTACAGTGCAAAATGAGCATCTAGGTTGGTAGCAATCAAATGCATATCATGTGTATTACTTACGTCATGTGGCAAGCAATCTCAATACAAGATTTAGGAATTTAAAATTAAGGGATATGGTCAAAAAAATTGTAATGCAAATATAAATTAGAAAATTTAAGAGATATATGAGAAATATTAAAAAAGTAAACTAGAGGCTATTCAATGGTTGAGCGATATCTCTTTAGATAAATGGACATGTGCACATGATGGTGGTCGAAGGTATGGAATAATGACTACCAATCTGTTAGAAAGTTTTAATGAAATTCTAAAAAATGCTCAATTTTTATTTATAACTACATTGGTACAATTGACGTTCTTCTGACTTGAATCATATTTTGATGGTCAACATGTCTAGGCAGTTAATGTACTTGATAGGAATGAAAGATTTACTCCTTTTATTATGGGTCATGTAATCACCAAGCAAGCCAAAGCTACGTCACACACTGTTACGAGATTTGATAGAGCCAGTGGTATATTTCAAGTCCAAACTATAATGCACGATCCTTATATGAACAAAAGCAACAACACTCGGGTGACTTTTTTTGTTACTAATTTTATTACTGCTTTATAGTATATAATTTTTAAGTTAACTATTATTATACTTCATAATACAGATCGTCCGACTATCGAAGCATATATGTACATGTCAAAAATGACAGTGCTATTTGTTGCCGCCCGGGTTGTCGTGGCCCGTAGATGCTGGTTGCGTTGGGTGTTCCGCGTCTGCCCGTGGGAGGATGCCTCCGGTGCCTCGGGACCTGCAAGAAAGCCAACATCAGTGACCCAGGCCGGGAATTCCGGCGGGGGCACTCCGACGGTCAAGTTAGTGGCGATCCAGGAGAACAGATCCTCCTGGTCGAGCCCCTCTGGACGAGCTCCATGCTAGGAGGAATGAGTAGAGTGTATGAGAGTGTGAGTGTGAGCTGGGAGGTATGGTGGCCGAGGTGGTCTTGCCCTCCTCTCTGGCCTCTCCCCTTTCTCCTCCTCTCTTTTTGGTGGTTGTGTTGTTGAAAAAATAGTTGTCTCTCCTTTTGAAATGGGGTTGTTACCTCCTTTTTGCTTACTCCGGCCGAGTCTTCTACTTTGGCTTGCCTCAGGATTCTTTCGTGCTGTCAGGCTGGTACGACGAGGTATCATGCCATAGATGGGTTGCCTTCTTGATTAGGTAGTTGGAGAAGCTTCGATATGCCTCTGACATTCCTTCTATTTATCCTTTCTGAAAGCCTGGTAGGACCTCGACTATCATGCCGCCGGTCTCAGGACTCGCACTCTTCGGTGGGATCTTTTTTCTGTTTGTACGGCAAGTCGACAAAGGGTATGGTGCCTTGATGTGAGCTTCCTTTCTTTCTGATGTGGGCGACGGCCGTGGGCATTTATGGCGACGTGGCGGGTGCTGGTGTACGATCCTCGGGGGCCCCGCCACCATCTTCGGAGGAGAGGCACGGCTTCTTTGGCGGTTGGTACTTCGATTTGTGCAGAGGGCCGAGCTGGGAAGATGGGGCCCACTTGCAGCGGACCCGCCTCGTCGCGGCTTGGCTATGCGGCTCGGCTTGGCGGGGATGACCTGGCGAAGGACGGAGCCCGGCTTCGACGGGCGGCCCCATTGACCTCGGGAAGCTCAGCCCGGTGAAGGGGCCTGTAGTGGGAATCCAGCGTGGCGTCCAATAAGGGCTCCACGTTAGGCTCCTTGCTCCACGTCAACGATCCGGTCACATCACTATTATTTATCTTGTTCTCATATCATGGCTGCTTATGGCTGCTTGTGCATGTATTGAAATTAATTTTATAGATATGTTGATTAGTGCTATACTCTAAATGATTATCATCAAACTTATGCACCTCAATTTCAACCCATTCCACACCAAGATTATTGGTCGCAACTTGATCAAGGTAGTATCATTGTACTAGATAAATCACAGTTACGGTAGAAAGGTAGATCACGATCTACCAAAATTAGGAATGACATGGATTTGAGGGAAACCAATAACAAACGCATATATGCAATCTATCAAGAAGGACATGATAGACGGTAATGTCCAATAACTAGAAATGCATATTAGTGTTACCATTTCTCTACATGTGATAAGTATTTGTATTTACATCATCTTAATCACTATTTACATTTCATTGATTTATTGTATATGACATAAACTCGACATATATTGTTTATGTTTTCATGTTTTACATCCATTGATATGCCAGGATTGGAGGTGGATTCATCATCGGGGATATTTTTCTATTCCATTGGTACCTGTTATTGGATATCTATTAAATCTGTATGAAGGCTGTTATACTTCATTGGTTCTAATGGTTTCTTAATGAATTCAGAATGTATTTTTTGTTCCATATGTACCAGGTTTGTCGCTTATTATTCTTGGATTTTTATTGTTATTTAGGTTCCGTATTTTAGTAGTTGAATACATAATGTTGTAATGTAATCTAGGTCTATAGTAAAATACATGTTTATTATATATTGATGTAATAAATTTCTTTTTATAGTGGAGTTCATGGTTATGAAATAGATTTAGTTAAAAATGGTAAATATTATTTTTTCAATATGTGCAGTATATTATATACATGGATCCAGGGTTAGTAGATCATCCTATACTATATGATCAGGATAGCCATCGATCATCTTTTGTATGGGATGGTCAAGAGGTAGCTTTTCTTTAGTATCGATGCAGGGAGCTTGTTATGCACAGGTCGATACCAGTGGATAGGCATATAGTGCCTTACTTGCAGTAGGCCAAATTTTATAGGCTTGCACGTATAGGATACATATAGCTAGATTGGCATTTGATTATGGCATTCATAGAGCGATGGCATCCATAAACTCATACATTTCATCTACCATTTGAAGAGTGCACCATCACCCTTTAGGATATTACCATCCAGTTGGATTTGCCAGTTGATGGACTACCAATGACAAGCAGTACACAGGTGGATTGGCATTGGTTTTGTTACTATTTGTTAAGAGTCATTTCACCACAGGGTAGACTCCAGGGATCACGGGTGAGCTAGTATGGCTAGCAGAGCAATTCCATGAGTTATCCCATGATGCTGATAAGATAGTGATATAATTGTTGAGAATTATATTCCAAAGCCAATCGTCTAGGTTGTAAACGGTTGTGCTAATTTTATAATTGTATATGAATTTTTTAATGAATAAAAGTTATTTTTTTGGCTATTCATTACATGTGCATTTTCCTGAAAAGAACTCTTGTGTGATGGAGTTCTTAGAACTACATTATATTTGATATAGAGAGGATATATCAAGTAGTTCTTAAACTGGTTCACAACCAAAGGATACATTATTATAGGATGATGATGTATCAAGTTTAGGTTGTTGTATCTCACATTGGTTGGTTGTCCTCTTGACCAAGGAGTGTGGTGATACTGATGTGACATACAAGTGAAATGTATGAATCTCACTGAACGTGACTATCTACGAAGCTCCCTTATGCCAAAGGGTTGCTCATGAAGGGATATGGGTATACGTGTCTCTCAGACCTGAGGTCACCATGGTAGCTTGCAAGCAACTCACTATACTTTGGTGCCGGACTACTTGGATTTCTAATCCAGTGATGAAAGGTTTCTGGGTATAGTCAAGTACTTGTGGAGCGGTGGTGGATCAAGATAGAATTGATCCCTCCAAATAGTTTGGAGTGAATGACTCGCTGTGTCTCAATTTAGCAAAACCTTAGCTAGGATAGTTCTTATGAGGAGTCATAGAACTTGTAAAGTTGAGACATGATCTGGATAAACCAAATTAGGGTTGGCAGTCGAATCCTAGGTCATCCTGAGTATTATGAGGTTAAAGGGATAAATTATACGGTAACCATATGCCAGAGGCTCTAAAAAATTATTCTACAATCTTCGACCTATCCGGATGTCGGGTATCATTGCTAGATGAGGACTGTGACGGGTATTGGAAGTGTTCCAATGCTATCGACTTAGTGTTCGAACCTATGGAGTCACATACCATAGGGGTTTCTATCTGATCTAAAGGCTGATCGACGATTGAGAATCGTTTGCCATCACTGAAGGTCTATATGATTGACCATGTTCCAAGTGTCGACACTTCAAAGTGTCGACACTTCAAAATGTCAACACTTCAAAATGTCAACACTTGGAAGTGTCGACACGTGAAAGTGTTGACACCTACAAGTGTCAACACTTGGTAAAATGGAAGTGTCGCACTTAACTAACGAGCAAAAATTCTGGAAAGATCTTGACTTCAAATTTTGAATTTGAGTTTCGAGTTCTAGGCATTTTTGGCTTCAGGATTTTATGGTATGATGGTTATACTTGCCTTTTTTAGCTTGGACCCATTTGGTATGGCCCTTGACCTTCTCCTCCAATCACTCCTTCTTCTTTCTTCCTCTCATGGCTGTCCCTATAAATAAAGGTTATTTTAAGAGCTGCTACTAGTTATAACACACAACACAAGAAAAAGAAAAAGGAAAAGAGGGAAGGGAAAAAGGGGCTTTGTGAGGACTTGGACATTGGGTATAAGATACCTAGCACTCAAGCTAGGTCTTAGAAAGAGAGCTAGTTAGAAAGGGTTCTACCTCTCCTCCTTATCTTCCTAGAAGAAGAAGATTGGCCCGAAAGATCCCAAGGAGCTAGCACTCCGAGGGAGTTGATCAGAGTCGAGCCCCGGTGTGAACTACTCGTAGAGGCGAGACGTGTATATGGCTTGAGAACTTTTCACTACTTCCATCTTTAAGGTATAGCGATAAAGTACCTTTATGCCTTTTGACTCTTTTCTTAATGTTGATATTTTATTACATGCTACATTGTTATACTGGGTCCTGTTGCAGGTAGATCGATAGATCATTTTGATCTATCTATCGAGCCTTCCGCTGCATATTTTAAAACAGTTTTAAAATACCATGTTTCTGTCTTGCATGCCTGCTTTTCTTTGCTTTTCCTTCAATAGTGACTGTTAAATCTTATATTTTACAACTTATGGGTGGATATTTGTTCATGGATACATTAGAGAAGGCGATGCATCTTATGTTCTTACCCCTACTAGAAAATTTTGAGATGGCTAGACATTACAGTTGGGATAGTGTAGGCCTTGCATTGTTGTATAAATATATGTGCGGGACTAGCAAGAGAGATGCTCATGATATTGCAGGACCATAGATACTGCTACAACTCTGGGTCTGGGATAGATTTTCGGATTTAGCACTATGTAGATTATCCTGGCCGATTGTAGATCCTATAATTGATCTGATAATGGTGGAGCTGGATTGCTATAGGGTTCCTTAGAGATGAGGTAAGCATTAAATTTTATTATTATTTTTCCTTAATGGTGTTTACTGAATTATGTTAACCATGTAATCTATTTCATGTGTAGATGGTGAGATGAATTTTCGGTCAAGCAGGCACCAACACATGTTCTCTTTTTATATCGATTATATCTTGATCGCTTGAGACCAAAGCAGGTAATAATTAAAAAAATATTTTTTTACATTATTACCTTTAACATCTTATTATTTCAAATTCTTCACATACTAGTGATATGGCAGCATATACTCCTGACATTCTTGCATAACTACCGAATTATTGTCTATATGATTAGGATATATAGTATAGCCGAGTGTTGCTTATTTATTTTCACATCGTAGAATAGCACTTCATTAATAGAGTATTTCGATAGTTTAAAATCTGCCAATCCATATTAGATCGGTGAAATACAGATACTGCACTATACCGCATTGTTGGCTCTACCCAGTGATTTTGATGAATAACAAAACATTGAGTGCATATTGTATTCTAATGAGGATTTCAAGTTGTGAGTTTTCAGGAAGAAAGCACCTCAAAATCTCAAAAACTTATGGTATATGGCACGTAATGGCACGGAGCAATTCTCACAAATCCGGGCATCCTCTTCATTGAAAAAGGGCATCTAAATGTTTAAATATTATGTGTTTATGTATTCAAGAATTTTATTTATATTTTCGAGGCATTTACACTTGAATCTAAAAGTTTTCAGTCTCAAGTGTTAACATCTGGACAGTCAAGTGTCGACACTTCAGCATTTGGCACAGACAAAAATCCTTGGCACGCCAAGTGTCGACACCTATATTCAAGTGTCGACACCAAGTGTCGACACTTAGGTTCCAAGTATCGACTCAAGGCCTGAGATTTTTGAAAATACAGAACTTTGTAATATTGAGGATTTTTGTGTCAAGTGTCGATACATGTGCATCAAGTGTCGACACTTGAATGTTCAAGTGTCGACACTTGAATGTTCAAGTGTCGACACTTGAATATTCAAGTGTCGACACCCAGAGACCAAGTGTCGACACCTGACAGCCAAGTGTCGACACTTGCAGCCTGACAGCTCTAATGGATCTATTTTTTTGGCTTGCAGAACTAGCTTTTCAAGCTCCAAACGGCTATTTCCAAGGTACCAACGGTCACAAACCATTTTTTGGAAGGTTTTTGGTGTATTTAAGCTCCACCAGGTGTATTTAAGCTCCACCAACCTCATTTTAAAGGAAGAGAAGTGAAGAGAAGTGTATTGAAGTGCATTGAAGTCTACTCAAAAGCCAAAAAGCCAATATTCTCTCCATACTTCACATCAAAAGCCTCTTCTAGCTTGATTCCATTAAAAAGCCTACAAGCTCATCCTTACTTCATTCCAAAAAGAGGCACCTTGAAGGAGATTCCAAGGAAGAGTGAAGACAAAGCATCCACTTGAGCTTCAAAGATTCCAATCTACTCTTGAAGAGAGTTTGTTGTAGTTTTAAATTACATATCTATTTTTATTGTGATTTGACCTTGCTTTCAAGGGTGTCTTGAAAGAATGTTATTGTGGTTTGTTGGTGAGCCAAAGGGATAAAACCAACTAGGGTTAACTTGTGAGCCCGAAGATAAAACAAGTGTTAAGGTTTGTTGGTAAGCCTAAGTGACAAAACCAACTTAGGTTTTGACTTGTGAGCCTTGTGAAAAACAAGTCGACTGTAATCTAGTGTGGATTATAGTGAAATTCCCAAGGGTGGCTTGGGGAGTGGATGTAGGTGCTAGGTTTGTACCGAACCACTATAAACCTTGTGTTTGTGTGTGATTGCACTTTTCCTCTCTTGCTCTTTAATTGTTGCTAACATCTTGCATCAAATTTATCATTGCTCACAAGCACCACTAGACCTTCATTTTATTGTCTTAGTTTTTTTTTAAAAGACCCAATTCACCCCCCCTCTTGGGCTCCATTTCTGGGCAACACGCATCGATCTCAGAGGATGAGTCGATCAGAACTGGTCCATCACTCATCATCATTCTATTTAGTTTTGGGAGAGCCATCGAGATTATATTTTAGATGGTGCTCCTATTGATGGTATTATGGATTATCATAATCCATAAATGCAATGGTATCGCTGCATCACTTGGTGGTTCATTAGTCATGGTGGTACGATACATGATTACCTGGTAAGCATTTAAATTATTTTATTAATCCTTGTTTATGTATAATTATTATATTTTATATAACTCATTACATGTATATTCCAGAGTGATGGGATTGTCATGATACATCAACTTGCCCAGCCAGGTTCTATATCCATGTCCTCATAGTCCATCGTGGAGATATGTGATACCATTCTTTATGCTATCCATGAGCAGACTCATATTCAGTTATGAGCATTTGCTCATGATGTCAGCAAAGAGGACGAGACTCTTATGCCTTTATTATATGCATCAGCATCAAGAGCACCTTATCTAGCTTAGTACACACGACGTACTCGATGATGTAGTATCTCTCCATATTCGATGCCTGAGTTCACTCCTTACATGTCTACGAGTAGTTATCTACATGAGGATGTGAGACAATTCATGTTTGTTAAGGATGCTGCAGTGTATTTTGACTATGCTACTGCACCACACTACATGATGCATCAAAGATACTTAAGCCATGGAGAAGAGTTTATCGGTGAGGAATTGACATAAGAGGGTGCTACACAAAAGGCATATCTCAGGTAGAGCTTTCGATGGAGCATCAGGGATCGAGTGAACTAGAATCTTCACATTGTCGAAAGCAACCTCCATATAAGAGGAGATGGCCACCTTATGGGACTCAGGATATATATTTTGGATTCATTTATGTATTACATTTATATATTGATCACACTTTTTTTATACATTTGCTTTGTAATAAATTTTATATTTATGTATTTATATTTATTTTTTTATACCAGACACCACAATGCACCAGATAGCTGTTACCATCCCAGTGGTCTCCATCAGCCTTTTTGTATCGATGGATGTCATATATGGTGGGGCCACGTGCCAGACCATTTGTGCAGCATGATCAGGTCTTAGGTGACAAAGGCAGCGAGTGCCCGTCTTGTCCTGGGCTTGCAACGACATCATCGCACTACCACATCGTCTCCATCCATGTCAATCAACCAATGCCCCATCCCATCATGCTACAGCAACGATACTAGACATGAAGCCGCTACCTCCACAATCGATGCACGTGCATAATTAAAAATATATTATAATATATAATTTATAATTTAATATATTATAATACATAAATTTTTAATAATAATATAAAAATTTATTATAATATAGTTATAACCTTAATATTATTATATAATATTAATATCATAAAATGAAATTCATTGTAATATATAATCAATAATATAAATATTAAAGTTTTTTATTAATAATTAATTATATATTTATCTATTTATATATGAATATTATATATTATAATATTTTATTTTTAACATTATTAAATTAATATATTAATATCATACATATTTTTAATAAAATAAATTTATTCAAATATTAGTATTAAATTAATATATTATAATATATTAATATGTTATGTATTTAATTTAATAAAATATTAATAAATGTAAATGATTAATTATATATTTTATTATTACTTTGTCATGGATATCTTATAATGTATTAAATTATTTTATATTTTTTAATATTTTTTAATTTTTTAATTTTTTTTTAATTTTAGATTTTTTAAGTTTTAGCTAAGGAAGTCACGGAGGATACTTAGTTAAAGTGAAGCCATGGGAGGGAAAACCACAGCCTACGATTTCACTCAAATTTTATTAAAAAATTATTCTTTTATTTCTTTTTTATATTTTAAATATTTTTTAATTTTTAATTTTTTATTTATAATTAAAAACTTTAGATAAAACCTACAACTTTATTTGATTGAAAATGCATGTTGTACCTATGACTTCAATCAAATGAAATTGCAGGTATAACCTATGGTTTGACTTCAAATAAAATTGCAGGTTATAGTCGTGGCTTCATACCATGGCTGCCACCTCATCAAAATAATGCTAGTTTGGTAAATATATTTTAAATCTCCTAAATTAATGAATATATATTTTTAAAATATTATTTTTTAAAAAAATCCAACATTCTTTGTATTGGATTCGATAATGTCGCAACATTTAAGTAAACAAAATTTGCCTTAATGTCAGGGCTATTTGCCCAGCATTTTGCTTGGCCATAGCCTCTAACATGAGCTTGTACATACTTTGTAAAAAAATGTTATAAGCAACTATCGCTAGGATGTTTTTTCCTTGTTTTGGCTAGTTTTTGGAGTTTTTCTTTGTGGCGGGGTTTTCAGCGATGAGCCAGAAAAATATAAGTCTTCTCGATACCTTGGAACCCCCGGGATGGGATTTGACGAGATGCTCCGCAAGTATAGTATCAGGAGGGTGAGCAAGAACAATCGTGGACCGGTTTCCATGTGGATTCTTGCGGTTCATTGTTGCCTCCTCTGTCTCTTGAGCCCTTATGATAGGTTTAGCAGTAGTTGCATTTACTTGTAATCTCTCCATTTTAATTAATGAAAGCACTGGCTTTGTCATTGCACACTTGAGTGTGTTGCTTTGCCATTTTCTTCTGTCGTATGTATGTTTGCCTTGTTTACAATATTAGTATCTATTGTTGGCATACATTGGCTAGCTTCTTTGTGCAAAGCATTTTGGGAGCGCCGCACGAGTTTGGCCTAAGAAAAGACTAGCCCCATGACAAGTGGTATCAAAGCAGGTTCAGCTGTGGACATTGGTACAACCCACATGGGTCGCAAGAACGAGGGAGAGATGAGTGGGACGGTGTGTGAGGAGGTGATAGTTGCCGCACTGGTCCTAGTAGAGGTATAAGCTGATAATCCAAAGCCATGAAGCCACAAGGAGTGGATGTCCGTATTGGAGGTGCAATTGGCCCAAATGGATGAGAGCATGGCACATTTGTTCTCAATGGTGAACCATGTTGCAAACTTGGAGTTGAGTCAGGAGCAGCTCGTGGAGATGGTGGATAATCTCGGTGATAATACTAAAGAGTCTGTCAAGCTCTTACAGGAGCAACTGAATAAGTTGATCACCAGGGTTGTAGTGCTAACTCGGGCAGTGGGTAACATGCTAGCTTTAGGTGTTGTGGAAGGCGGGGCAAGCCGGATGCGAGCACAAAAGTCTAGAAGTTACAATGGAGCTCGTGATGCAAAATAGTTAGAGAACTTCTTATTTGACATCGAGTAATACTTCTAGATGGTGCGACCTGACTCAGAGGAGACAAAGGTCATCTTGGCTACCATGTACTTGACCGGGGTGCCAAATTGTGATGACGAACTCGGTATGAAGATATGCAGGCGGGTCGTTACATCATTGCCAACTGGAAGGACCTAAAGAGGGAGATTAAGGTCCATTTTTTGCTAGAGAATGTGGACTTCATTGCTCGGTAAAACTTAAGACATCTCTAGCATACAGGGACTGTTCGAGACTATGTGAAGTAGTTCTCAGTATTGATGTTGGACATTAGGGATATGTCCGAGAAAGACGAGTTATTCCACTTCTTGAAGGGTTTGAAGCCATGGGCCCAGCAAGAGTTGCAATGGAGGGGTGTCACCGACTTGGTATCTGCTCAAGCTATAGCTTAGCACTTGATAGATTTCCTCCCCTCTAAGCATTAGAAAAAGAAGGCCATGCAAAATACCTCCAAGAATCAAAAGCTATCAAAAGAAAGGGTGGGGGGAATGAGAAGAAGAAAGACTTTAAGATTAAGGGGCCAGAGTTATCGAGGACTTCAAAGTCTGGGTGCTTTCTGTGTGGAGGGCCACATATGGTGAAGAACCGCCCCCAGAAACAGGCTCTCAATGCCTTGCAAGCCAGTGTGCAGTGGAGCCCAGTTAACCAGGATGACCACAGTAGCGATGATGAGGAGTAGGTTGAGGGACCTTGGATGGGTGCCCTCAGGTTACTTGATGCCATCAAGGATCAAATGGAGGAGCAATCCAAGCCATCCAAGCCATAGCAGCTAAAGTAGCAACAGTGGTCGAAACCATCCCAAACTCACCAATATGATAGTCGGTGGACCAATGAACTCATATATGTATAGGTGGAGCTCAATGGTTGTGTAACCCAGGCAATGGTGGATATAGGGGCAACCCACAACTTTGTTGCTGATTGAGAAGCCACTCGCCTTGGATTGAAGCTAGAAGGGGATTCCAGTAGAATGAAGGTAGTGAATTCGGAAGCTCGATCCATTATTGGACTTGCAAGGGAGGTACTAATGTGAGTTGGAACTTGGTACGGAAAAGCCAATTTCATGGCTATACCGCTGGATGATTTCCAAGTGATTTTGGGCATGGAGTTTCTTCAGGCAGCTACGGTGATTCCAATGCCATCCTAGATGTACTGTGCATGATGGGGATGAGTCCCCTTGTGTCATTCCTGTTACTCGGCAAACTCAGAAAGGGATGCAGCAAATATCTTCACTTCAATTGAAGAGGGGAATAAAGAAAGGAGAATTAACTTATATGGCTGCTATGAAGCTAGAATCAGAAGCCAAAGATATAGATCCTTTGCCTCTTAGGGTGGCTAAAGTCCTGCAGGAGTTCAAAGATATGATGCCTCCCGAGTTGCCAAAGACTTTGCAGCCGCGGTGAGCGGTGGATCACAAAATCGAGCTAGAGGCAAGCACAAAGTCTCTTGCTCATCCGCCTTATCACATGGCCCCACCGGAGCTTACAGAACTCCAAAAATGACTTGATAAGCTGCTAAAGGGAGGGCTTATTCGTAGCTCAAAGCCCCCCTTTGGAGCCCCAATACTCTTTCAGAGGAAATATGATAGGAGTCTTCACTTGTGTGTGGATTATCGGACCCTGAACAAGATGACTATGAAGAATAAGGACCCAATTCCTCTAATTGCGGACTTGTTTAATCAGATAGGTGGAGCCCGATATTTTTCCAAGCTGGTTTAAGATCTGGGTATTAGCATGTCTGGATCGCAGAGGGAGATGAAGGAAAGACTATGTGTGTGATAAGGTATAGGGCATTTGAATTTCTGGTGATGCCTTTTAGATTGACCAATGCCCCAGCTACATTTTGCACAATAATGAACCAATTGTTCCATGACTATCTTGACAAATTCGTGGTGGTGTACCTTGATAATATTGTTATGTATAGTCAGGCACTGGAGGACCATGCAAAGCACTTGCGTATCATCCTTCAAGTTCTGCAGGAGAACTCCCTTTATGTAAAGAAGGAGAAATGCTACTTTGCCCAGGAAGAGATTTTGTTCTTGAAACATCATGTTGGTGGCAGCATGATCCGATGGACTAGGAGAAGGTCCAGGCTATACAAGAGTGGCAAGCCCCTATCAAAGTGACAGAACCGCGATCTTTCTTGGGGCTTGTTAACTGCTAAAGGTGGTTCATTGCAAGTTACTCTCATCGAGCTATGCCACTAACCGAACTATTGAAGAAGGTTCAATTTTGGGATCGGTCTTTGAGGTGCCAAGAAGCTTTCGAGGATTTGAAAGTACAGTAACGGAGGAGACCATGTTATGACTTCCGGATCATAACTTATCCTTCAAAGTCCACACTAATGTCTCAGACTTTGCTATTGGAGGAGTCCTAATTCAGGAGGGCCATCCGGTGGCATTTGAAAGTCAGAAGCTGAATGACACAGAGAAGCGATACACTATTCATGAGAAGAAGATGACTGCGGTAGTTCACTGTCTAAGAGTGTGGAGGTACTATCTCGTTGGATCACAATTTGTGGTATGGACTGATAATGTGGCCCTCAGCTACTTCCAAACACAAAAGAAGTTGTTTCCAACATAGGCTCACTGGCAGGACTTTCTAACAGAATTTGACATGACCTTGGAATATAAACCAGGGCGCATGAACCAAGTGGCTGATGCCTGGATCTGCAAGGCAGAGCTCGTCTCTCTAAAGGTGGAGGAGCAAGGGTGAGTCAGCCAAGTTTAAGCAACTTTGCTACCAAAGATCCGAGATGGACTACTGAAGGATTCCACGGCTATTACCTTGAAGCAGCTCATTGATGAAGGGAAGGCACATCGATTTTGGTATGAAGATGGGCTCATTTTGATAAAAGGGCATTGAGTGTATGTGCCTCAAGTGGACAACCTTAGAAGAAAACTATTGCGAGAATGCCATGACACTCTTTAGGTTGGTCACCCAGGAATGCATCAAGCACTTGCCCTTTTGAAGAGGGCATACTACTAGCCAAAGATAGGAGAGGATATAGAAGATTATGTCTGGACATGTCTCATTTACCAACAGGACAAGGTGGAGTGAAGTAAACCTAGTGGCCTTCTTGAACCTTTGCCTGTGCCGGAGCGACCATGGGAAAGCATCTCTATAGACTTTGTAAGTGCCAACAAAAGGGATTGGATGAAATTGCTTGACATAGCCCAATTCTCCTATAACTTGCAGCAGATCTCTATATCAGGTAAGAGCCTCTTTGAAATCATTATTGAACAGCAACCCTCCACTCCGCATATAGTGGTTGTGGAGTACACTGGAAATAGCCCGTCGGCTTATCATCTGGCCAATGAGTGGCACCGCATTGCTAAAATTGCACGGCATACTTGGAGAAGGCTTCTAAGAATATGAAGAAATGGGCTGATAAGAGGAGGAGACTTCTGGACTTTAAAAAAGGTGACATGGTGCTGGTTAAGCTCCAACCAGCCCAACTCCGGATCTTTCGCAAGGTGCATAAAGGATTGGTTTGCAAGTACGAGGGTCCATTCCCTATCCTTGAAAGGATAGAAAATGTATCATACCGGGTGCAACTTTCTGCTGTCTCAAGATACATCTAGTGCTCCATGAAAGCTGCACCAAACCATACTATGCCGATCTGGAGGATTCCATGAGGAATACATCAAACCATCCAACCCCTATTACTACCTCCTTATAGCAATGGGTTGATAATATTTTTGGCAGATAGAGTGGCACATAGGTGATCGAGTACTTGGTACAGTAGAAAGGACTTTCCAAGTCAGAAGCGAGCTGGGAGCCAGAGGACTCATTGCGGCATGAAGAGGATCCGGTCGAAGCATACAAGCGAAGCATGTCGACGAGGGCGTCGATATGATCAAGTGGGGGAGTCTGTTAGAGCCATTTGCCCAGCATTTTGCTCGGCCATGGCCTCTGATACAATCTTGTACATATTTTGTAAAAAGATGTCATAAGCAACTACCGCTATAGCATTTTTTTCTTATTTTGGCTAGTTTTTGGGGTTTTTCCTTGTATCAGGGCTTCCAGCGACGAGCCAGAAAAATACAAGTTTCTCGATACCTTGAAACCCTCGGGATGTGATTCAGCGGGATGCTCCATAAATATAGTATCGGGAGGGTGAGCAAGAACAATCATGGATCAGTTTTCATATGAATTTTTGCGGTTCATTGTTAGCTCCTCCGCCTCCTGAGCTCTTAGAATAGATTCAAGGATAGCTACATTTACTTGTAATTTCTTCATTTTTATTAATAAAAATATTAATTTTATCATTGGACATTTGAATACGTTGTTTCGTTATTTTCTTCTATCGTGTGTGTTTGCCTTGTTTACATTATTAATTTTTGTTGTTGGCATATATTAACCGGCTCTTTTGTGCAGGATATTTTGAGATCGCCGTGCGAATTTGGTCTATGAAAAAGGCAAGCCCCGTGACATTAGGGACTTCGGAAAAATTTTCTCATTAAATTCTCTGGTCTCCTTGTGAGGGAGTCAGGGAGAGTGGTATGAATCTGAACTCTCCGATCTCGGCTTCTCTTCTTCTCTTCTTCTCCACCTTCCACCGCTTCTCCCCTTTCTTCTTTTTCCTGTCGAACCCGTGGTGACTGACGTGCCCGAATCCGGTGCCGTCTCCGAGAGTTATAACTTCGCCTCCACCTGGGAGCAGGTGGCCAGGCCGAACTCTGGCTCTCCTTGATTCCACTAGTTGTTGGGAACGATAAGCAAATTCAAGTCCTCCTCCGTTCTTGTGTGCTTATATCCAGGTTTCCATCTCTCCTCTCTCCTCTCTCGATTTGTGATTCGGAAGTCGAAGATTAGATAAAATGGTCTGCTGTTCGTTTTTTCCTTCGGTTTTTCTGGACAACTAGGGCATCCCCGAATGAGGGAAATCTCGCTCTTTTCGGCCTTGTTTTCTCCCGCCTATTAAATCAGATTTCGAGTTCTTGATTTAGGGCTTATTGATTTCCATTTTTCTCTACACCTTTTGGAGTTTTTGTTGTTTGTATAAGAGACCAGGCTCTATGGAGATGGTATTGTTGCAAGAGAACCTCCTCGCAGGCACCTCTTTTGATGGAAATGTCTCAAAAATTTGATCTTTGATCTTCAAATTTAGAGTTTGAATGGATATTCTGATCTCTATGTTGTGTTCGCTATCGTCCATGTTTATACTTCATGTGTTTATATTTTTAGAAATTCAAGAGACCTAGATAGATTTACTTATTAGTAGTACAAAGGGGATGGATTGCTTGTTTTCTTTAGTTTTGAAGTTGTTGAGACCGATTCGGCATGAGTTTTGCAGGATCAATATGTGCCATCAGTCCATTAGATACTATTCATTTTTTCTTTTTTAAATACCATCTACATGTATGGAAATGATTCCCTGGGACTTTAGATTGTGAGGTCTGTGACCGGAACCATGATAGGAAGGAATATATGATGGATGATTGTTAAGTTCATGAACAATAACAGGAAGAATTTATGTTCCCTCCATAAATTGCTAAAAGATATACACATTGGAAATGTTGTTTTCTTGATTTACAGGGTTTATACTCTTTATGTTTAATTTAGTATGATTATTTAAAATAACATGCATTTTGATTCCTTATCAATTAATATGTGTTTGCTTACCTTTTGATCTTATTATGGATCTTTCATGCTTGCAGGCATATGTTTTCTTGTTACATGCATGCTAGCATGTTTGATTCCTTTTGAGTTTCATGGACAAGATGCAACCTGTAGTTTTAGCTTGTAGATTCTGTGAGGTAGATGGATTTCATGTATACTGGTAACTAGTGAACTTTGGAGCAATGAACCTGCTTATGGATAACCTCAGGGATGTACAGTCTCTTCCCTCATGCTTTTAACAGGCATTCTATTATTATTTTTAAACCCTATTCTGCAGTATGTCAAGTTATATCACACTTCAGCACGTATACATCTTTTAAAAGATCTCAGAAAATAGAGCACAAGGGTCTTGATAAGGCCTTGAAGATTTTGGATCTTGTAATCCCCAAACCCAGTAAGGATGAAGGAGATGCATGCCATCATCGCCTCATACAAAGTTGCATGCAGGATATTCTGGAATTTGGTCAAGGAAGCTACTTGATACCCATTAAAATCATAAAGCGTAGTAAGTCAACTGATCTGCTTCAAATTGTCCCTGACAAGAGTCCTTCGAGTAATGAATCAGCATGTTGGAGGACTATTTCATCAAAGGAGGACCCTTTCTTGTTGTTTCTTGAATTACACAAGAGAGGAATTAGCATGCATGTGTCTATATTTTCTTCTATTATGAGCATCTGTGCATCTACAGGGGCTCTTGACACAGGGGTGCAGCTTCATGCTCTCTTAGTGAAAAGCGGCTATGATATGTCTATACCTATTGGGAGCTCATTGATCAGTTTATATTCCAAGTGTAGGCAACTAGCCAATGCATTTCAAGTTTTTCAGATGATGCCTGTGAGGAACACTGTCTCATGGACTGCTATAATTGCAGGTTATGCTCAGCACTGGCAAATTGAGACATGTCTATATCTGTTTGTTTTGATGAGACGGTCCACATCAAAACCAAATGATGTGACATTTGCAAGCCTCCTGAGTTCATGCACCAGCAGTGGATATCTTGGGCTTGGAAGAAGTATTCATTGTCTAGAAATAAGAATGGGTTTTGTTTTGTATGTCCATGTTTCCAATGCACTGATCTCTATGTATTCTAAGTGTGGAAGCATTGATGAAGCTCATTATGTCTTTCAGAAAATGCCATGCAGAGATCTAATATCATGGAACTCCATGATTTCCGGATATGCTCAATATGGACTTGCTGAGCAGGCAGTGGATTTGTTGAAAAAAATGGATAAAGAGAACATAGTACCTGATGCCATCTCTTTCCTTGGTGTTCTTTCCTCATGCCGGCATGCTGGCCTTGTAGCACTAGGCCGCCATTGCTTTGATTTAATGCTTGAGCATGGGATAAAACCAGAATTAGACCATTACTCTTGCATCATAGATCTTCTTGGCCGTGCTGGAATGCTTGTAGAGGCACTAGATTTCATCAAGAGAATGCCCATATCCCCAAATGCTGTTATATGGGGCTCACTTCTTTCTTCTTGCAGGGTTCATGGAAATGTTTGGATTGGGATTCATGCTGCTGAGAGTCGGATTTTGTTGGAACCAGGCTGTGCTGCAACGTATGTTCAGTTAGCGAATCTGTATGCTAGTGTAGGTTATTGGAATCATGTAGCAAAAGTTCGGAAGTTGATGAAGGAGAGAGGGCTGAAGACAAGCCCTGGATACAGTTGGATAGAAATTGGTAATAACATTTACAGGTTTAAAGCAGAAGACAGATCAAACAGTCAAATAAATCACATCCTCACCATCTTGGATTCTTTGGCATATCACATGGAATATTTGGGCTATATGCCTATAGTTGACTTTGATCTTAGTTATAAAGGGATTTCTCCATGAATATGCAGCAAATTGTTTTCATTTATTTGTGTTGCATTGTGGAAGGCTAATATCAATGTGTGCATTCTGCTTCCGCTCTATGCTGTTCAAGATGCCATCTGTTATTACCTATGCGAAATGTTAAACCATCTTATGTAAAAGTCCATTATGCTTGTGGTGAAAAGTCTTTATATGATTACCTTTTTTGCATAAGCATTCCATGGATTATAATGTTTCTCCTGGCTTTGGATTTTGATGTCATCACTCATCAGAGAGAGCCGTAGAAGAAGATAAGTTGATGCAAGATGTTCCTAGACATGGCTGCCTGATATCATGGAAGTGATGTTGTGATTGGCAACTTATTTTGACTGACATGTTGACAGCATCCAAATATTATTGCTCGATAGTTATTTGACAAGGAAAAGCATGCTATTCACCCAGGTATCGATATAGGAAAGCTTCATGAATCATTGACTGCTTCCATGTTTGTGTTGAATTAATTGAGCTGAAAGGGAATGAAGCTATCAGCATCTCAGAGCATGATAAGTCTTTCAAGCATGCATTGTAGGATTCTCCACGAATAGCATGTAAAAACTGTAAAAACAACATGGAAATTCAATTCACAGTTCTTTGGTTGATAGAGGCACTGATGCTGTGCTAATTGGAGTGGTGATGAGACGTGGTATGGAGACGTTGGAGTTTTAGCAGACACTTTGCACGAGGAAGATATCCATGCAAATTCTAGTACAAATGCCTCTGTATCAAACCATTGACCTTCTAACAATGCCCCAGAGACAAAGCAACTTCCTGATATAAAACATTGCCCCTCTCTGTATCGACTTCTGGGGGAATCATGAACGTTTGTTCCTTGAGTGTTGTACTAACTGACCTTTGAGGCTTTGTTTACAGGCTCTCACCTGAAGTTCTCTGATCATCAAGTTAGGACCAACCATTGAAGGATAGACAAATTGTGATCCAGTCATGAAATGATCTTGAATATTGACAAGAAGACCCTGTATAGAAGGGAAGAGCTATGCTAATTCAGTAGGCTTATTATTTCTGCTGCCCAAAGAAGTGATCACTTAATGCTAAGATAGTAGCCCGATTGATAGAGGCTTAAATCCCTCATCCATTGGTCGCGGATTCGAGGCATGATTCCGTTGATGACTCAATTAAATTCAGGATGCGTCCTGGAGCACATGATCATGATGGGAAGAAAATGCACTGCTCTGTTGGCTTAGAGGAGTTTGGCTGACATTCTCATTTATGATGGGAAGGGCAAGCAAAAAATACGGCTTGTATCGAACATAGTCTGGTGGGGAGGGGATCCCAGTGGAGGTAGCTACGATGGAATTTATCCTACCTCTCTTTTTTCTCACAAAAAAAAAATATAAGAAGAAGCAGAAGTGGTCTTTTATGTGGAAATAAATTTCTGACAAGCCAAGCTGCTAAAGCTTTTTTTCAGGACTAAAGGGTGATACTATAATCAACAATCAGTATGCAAAGTTGGGAGGTACTCCGACGGAAGTACTAATTATATTTTGTTCATGCAGTCATGTTTCAGCTAGTGGCTCTTATTATTGTTATAATGTGTGCTACCTGGATATTCACATTGCACAATCTCTTCAATGTCAGGAAACAATTTCAAATCTTCAGGACAGATTCCAGGCGAGCTGAACGGAATTTCTTGCTTTTTATGCAAGATATGCCCGATAACTGTGCTTGTTATTGTTTTCTTTTATTCATCATGGAATACTGAACAAATGGATTTCATGGATGAAGATTTGAAAAAAAATAATTATAATAATAATAAGACTTTCATGAAGGTTAAAGAACAGGAGTCCAAGGATATGCAAGGAAACTTTAGGATCAGGTAGTGTAATATTATTTGGATGTTCTTATGAATTAAAAGTTTTTTTTTTTTTTTTTTTTTTTTTTTTGATAGAAAAAAAAGGGTAGGGTTAGAGCTGTCAATAGATCGGATTCGGGTCGGAACCCAAATATCCAGACCCGGACCCGATTTTAGCTATCGGACCCGAATCGACGGGTCTAATTCTAAAGTACCAGATCCGGATCCGAATGGATCTCAGGTATCCAGACCCGGACCCGAATACCATCATGATCCATGGGCTTGCAATAATTTTTGTGTTATATTCAAATTTCATAATAATTAATGTTTCTTCATATCGCAACAGTCGGTAATCAACAATATGCTGAAGGAAAGGTATCCATGTATATTTCTATAGCTGGAATCAAATCTAACAAAAATTAGAGGATCACTTGTTCAATGGTAGCTACCGCAACCTTCAGACTACTCACTGCTAGTAATACTGCATTTCAAAGAAAAAAATACATATATATAAAAATCAATAAAGGATGATGCAAAAATAAATAAGCTTTAACAATTCATACATACATATATATACAAACACATGCCAGGACCGTCTCATAATAAGTAAAGCAAAATGAAATCTACGTGAAACCTGACATTGCTGGGGTGACAACTCCATCAGCTATGACCATGGAAGCGCCAAAAAGCACCAAAATAAGGAGCAACTTCTTCAGCATCAATGAAGACTCAAGATACTCCTTAACTTTTAGAGACCTCTCTAGCTCTGGTGATGGAACCTTGAGGCGGAAACTTGATATGCGGGTATCAGACCGCAGTTAGTTTGGCAGAAGACTTACCTTTGCATTTCTACATATCAATGAATACAAAGCAAATGTGCCCCCTGCAAATTTATGGCATAATTTACAAATTACACCAGGTATTCCATCAAGCATAAATGATCTCATTCACAATCTCCAACCTACCTTCACCATCATCATTGCCCCAAATGACCACCAACACATACTTCACCAGCGGTATCAGAATCAAAGTATATAGAACTAAAGACAGCGCTCCGATGACATCCTCCTTCACACGAACCGGTGATTGATTAAGCATAACATCAAAAGTATATAACGGACTCGTCCCAACATCCCTAAACACAATACCAAGAGTCTGAAGAGCAAGTATGAAGTTCTTGCGCAAGTCAGGTTCCTGCAATTATATATGTAAAGAACCAGGAACAACTTGCACGTTAAACCAAATCAGAAATCAGAACATCATGCAGTTATCAGCTAAAAGGCTCGTGAAATAAAAATGAACTCAGATACTACTCTCTTGTAAACAAAAACAGAGTTTTGGATGACAAACGGTAGAATAACAAAAAGAACTCGTGATTTCTATCCAAATAAAAATCCTTTTTTTTTCCTGAAAACTTAACAAAAATTTTAGAACTTTATCCTTCCAGTACTATGATTGAACAAATTTTAGCATCCAAAGCATGTCAAATGGTCCGTAAAAATTCATGAAAGTTATTCATATAGATAAAAAAAAAATCAACGCGCATGTCAGACTTTACGTCGACCTCATTCCTTTGAGCTCCGGGGACCTCGAACGCCTCGACATCGAAGGAATCGAGCCGGGAGGCGGTCCTAATCAACCTACGGGTCCCGCTGTCCTCTTCCTCCGCTCGAAGACACTCCGACGCACCAACTCTTCCTCTTCTTCCTCTCCCACGCTGGAATCTTCCTCATCTTGAGAGACCCACCATGATTCGGATGAATCCATCTTCGCCAACCACCCATTCACCCTCCTCGAGCTTTCCGCCATGGAGAACTCAGTTAGAATTGATCTAATATTGGAACTCTTTACGACATAGACGAAGAACCGAGAAATTTTCGATGAAAAGTGAAGGCGGAGCGCCGATGTCGAGGGCCTTGATTGCTCCGATCCTAGGAGCAGCCGGCAGCGTAGAGGGCTCGATAGTCGATTGCTCGAACAATCAGCCGTCGAGGAGAAGCGCCGAAGGCGATGTTGGCCGTCGGGGGAGAGGCGTTGGACGTGGGGGCGGAGCGCCGGGGGGGAGGCATCGGTTGTGGGCATGGAGGCGGAGCGCCGAGGGGAGGCATCGACCGTTGGTGCTGGCGGCTGGAAGGGAGAAGGGCCGAAGGTTATGGCACGATTTTTCTGGAGGATTTAATAGTAAAATCTTGAAGAATTTTTAACCATTCAATTTTGATCCAACGTCCCATATTTATATAAATATATATATATATATATCATATTATTTTATTTAATCGGATCTTGGGTCTGGATATATAATATCCAGATCCGGATCCATTTTAACTATGACTAATCGGATTCCATTGGGTCCAGACTCGCGGGTCTCGGGTCCGGACCCGACCCATTGATAGCTCTAGATAGGAGGGTTTTATCTCGATGTAGCGTTCCATTCTGGTCTCCAGCCCGCTAGGCCTTTATTCGATACAGGCCGTAATTTTTTGCGTACCTTTTCTATCCTCCGAGATTTACCCGAATTGGTAGTTCGTCAGTCTAGCCCCTCTACGACGTCGGAGTATCAGCCGGTCCACCTCCAAATCACGTGTACCCAGAAATTTTGAAATTTTAATCGAGTCATCCATGAGATCATTCCTCGAATCTGTGACCAGGCAAAGAAAGAACCAAGCCTTTACCAACCGTACTACCCATGGAGGTTGAATTAAAAGTTTGATCATGGCTTTTAGCAATGTTCTTTAGCAGTCTATTACTCAGAGAGGCTAAAAGCAGCATGCTACAAATAAATATATTGGAGAAACTGGCTGTGATGGCGTTTTAGTATTCCGTGTCACAAACTTAATGCCACCAAGTTCCTGCTATTGTACATTATTTGATTGTAAATAGTTAAGAAATAAAAAATTCAAATTCTATTGTAAGTTGTAACCCCGGTTGTTTGAGATTTTCCTATAATTGGTACTCATGATTTCATGTGCCTACGTTTATTTTGAAAGGTTCATGAGTAAGAAGGAAATCCTACTTGTGATTCAAGATCAAGCGGTCCAAAGCAACTCTTTCATATTGGAGTTGGAAAAAGTACGGATGACGAGGGAAACGGCCAATATTTAACGGAGAGGATTTGTTCGGAGACTATCTATAGTGGAAGGAGATTATCAAAGAACCTATAATTATTGAATTATCTGTCGTAAACAGCATCCGTTGTAGTCTAGTTGGTTAGGATACTCGGCTCTCACCCGAGAGACCCGGGTTCGAGTCCCGGCAACGGAAATTAAAATTTTTGCCTGTCTTTATTTTCGGCGTCCCGCATTTGACCGGTATCTATACGAAAGAAGCCTTATTACTCCTTGAAGGATGCATTCTCTCAAAGGGAAAATAATGATGGGAAGGGAGACAGCCTTCTTCCCTGTGGACATCCAATTAAAGTTAGAAACTTGGGTATTTTTGGAGACCATATATGAAACTTTTCTGGCTGGTCAGTCTACTAAGTAGCAAGTTCATCAATTTTTTGTTTGCTCGGACAAACTAGAGCTCTAGTCACGGCTAACAATTCCGTACAATGCTATTTTTCATTACACAAGCAGATAATTTCTTGTTTGACCCTCTATCCCTTGCTTCTCTTTTGAGTCATCTTTCCTTGAGTGAAGTAATTACCCACCGATTTCCTTGGCAATGAGTTTCAGAAGAAACAATCACTTTAGTAGAAAATGCTTTGTTGCTTTGTCTTCATCTAATCAGAATAGCATGAATAATATGGTAAGTTGACTCCCTGCTTTCCACACGACAAAAATGATATCAACTTTTGATCATCAAATATACAGGAATTTAACATCGAAAGCTGTTGAAAAAAGTGAATAGAAATTTTTTTTATTCCTAAACTATCATTTGGGATGGGAAAGCATCCTGTGGAATGGAAACAATCCTGTGAGATAGAAATTTTTAGTCCCACATGAAAATATTGAAAAAAGAGAAGGTTCTTTATAAGAAAACATTTTCCCAAGCTCTTACTTATAGGCTCACCATAGGTGGAGAGCTTGAGGGTGATGCGAAGCATCACTTGCACGTGCGTGTACGACGGGCGACAAGGGTGCTTTGTAGGCGCACGTACGCATCGTCGCGAGGAGCTTGAAGAGCCTTTAAATTTTTCCTGATCAAACGGTCAAGATTGATTGGCACCAGATCAAGGTTGCAGGGAGACGAGTTGACTCGATTTTGATAGGAGCCGACTCGAGTGAATCGAGTCGACTCGGATCCACAAAGCAGGAATGCACGGTCTGGACGAGTCGACTCGAGAAAATCGAGCCGACTCGGATAGTTGGATTTCAGAATCGTGAAACAACGGATCATGCATCCGAAGGCGTAATCACGCGTCCGTTCACGGATCAACGTTTCTTCTGAGATAAGGGATGCCATCGGATCGTGAAACGATGCATTAAGAAACGCACTGATCGCGTGATCTAAAAATCACGGTACGAATCAGCGCATCATGGCATCCGATCATGATTGAAGAAACTTATCGATCGCGTAAAGGTATATCTCACTACGAAAAGACATCGGAAACTCCCTCCGATAAAATCAGAAGGCTGCTTCCAAGGGGCATCTTAAGTCTATAAATAGGTCCACATTCCTCATTCATTTTATCGATTCATTCCAGTATTTTCCTTCCTTCTTTTAGGCATTTGCATATTCTGAAAAACAGAGTATAGCTATAGTGCATCATAAGTCTCTTAGGCATTTGCATACTCTGAAAACATCATATAGCTATAGTGCATACAAAGAGAGAAAAACATTCCTAGTTCGAATTTCTGGTGAATTGTAGTGCTGCTTTCACCAGAAGAAGATCGTTGTATCCTGAGAGACAATCGTCATAAAACCGTAAGCACCATTGCATGACAAAATTATCTTAATGACATAGAGTGTAACTCTAGACTCGATCTTATCAATTAGGTAGCCATTGTTCATACACATCCTACCATCAACAATCTTAAGACAATTTCTCCATACTGAAGTGCTGCTCAAGTGATGGCAACAATGGTTGCACCAATTCAGGCCGAGAAGCCGGAGAAGTTTACCGGCACTAACTTCAAGAGATTGCAGCAAAAGATGATGTTCTATCTGACAACTCTAAATTTGGTAAGAGTTCTCAACGAAGATCCACCATTCCTAAAGGAAGGAGAGAACGACAAGCAAATTGTCGTTGCTATCGATGCATGGAAGCATTCAGACTTCCTATGCAAAAACTACATCCTTAATGGATTAGAGAATAATCTGTATAATGTGTACAGTAGTATAAGCACAGCAAAAGAACTGTGGGCATCCTTGGACAAGAAGTACAAAACCGAGGATGCAGGCCATAAAAAATTTATGGTCGGCAGGTTTCTTGAATACAAGATGATAGATTACAAGACCGTCTTGGAGCAAGTTCAAGAACTGTAGATCATACTGCATGAGATACATGCAGAAAGGATGTCTATGAGTGAGTCATTCCAGGTAGCAGCTATAATTGAGAAGCTACCTCCATCATGGAAATACTTCAAGAACTACCTGAAGCATAAGCGAAAGGAGATGGGACTTGAAGATCTGATTGTCCGCCTGAGGATCGAGGAAGACAACAAAAGACATGATAAGAAGACAAGAGGACATCATGCTGAGCCTAAGGCCAACCTCACGGAAGGAAAGGTTAACAAGAAGAAATGCAAGTTTCCTGGAGAAGGCTACTTGGGAATTGGTAGATTTACCATCGGGTATGAAGCTTTTGGGGTGTAAATGGATTTTCAAGAAGAAGTTAAAGGCTGATGGATCAATTGATAAGTATAAAGCCAGATTGGTAGCTAAAAGCTTTAAACAAAAAGAAGGTCTAGGCTTCTTTGATACTTATTCACATGTAACAAGGATAACATCCATAAGAATGTTAATCGCTATTGCAGCCATTAACAATCTTGAAATACATCAAATGGATGTTAAAACAGCTTTTCTTAATGGTAAATTAGAGGAAGAAATTTATATGAAACAACCTAAAGGGTTTGTGGTTCCAGACAAAGAAAAGAAGGTGTGTAGACTTGTGAAATCCTTATATGGATTAAAACAAGCACCTAAACAATGGCATATAAATTTTGACAATATCATGTTGTCCAATGGATTCAAAATCAATGAATGTGACAAATGTGTATATGCTAAAACCATACCTACAGGGTATGTGTTAGTCTACTTATACGTGAATGATTTGTTAATCATAGAAAGTGATATTGATATGATTAAACAAATAAAGAAAATGTTGATTAAACATTTTGATATGAAAGATATGGATATCGCAGACGTTATACTAGGGATTAAAATCACTAGAACGTCTGATGGAATAATATTATCTCAATCTCACTATATTGAGAAAATATTAGATAAATTCAATGAGTATGATACCAGCCCGCTTAGAATACCTGTAGATATTAATCTACATCTTGCTAAGCATACTGGACAACCCATATCATAATTAGAATATTCACGTATAATTGGCAGTTTAATGTATGTCATGAATTGCACCCGTCCTGACATAGCATATCCTGTCAATAAGTTAAGCAGATTTATTAGTAATCCAAGTCTAAATCATTGGATAGCACTAGTAAAGGTATTGCGATATCTACGATATATCCTAAATTTTGGATTACATTATATGACATATCCAGTTGTACTAGAAGGATATAGTAATGCTAACTGGATATCTTCTTCAGAAGACACTAAATCTACTAGTGGATATGTGTTCACCTTAGGAGGATCTGCAGTGTCATGGAAATCATCAAAATAAACTTGTATAGCTCGGTCCACTATGGAATCAGAGTTTATAGCTTTAGATAAAGCTGGAGAAGAAGCAGAATGGCTTCGAAATTTTTTGGAGGATATTCCATGTTGGACAAAACCTGTGTCTGCAATATGTATCCATTGTGATAATCAATCAGCTATTTGCAGAGCACAGAATAAAATGTATAATGGTAAGTCTAGACATATACGTCGCAGATATGATACCATTAAGCAATTACTTGAAAATGGAGTTATCTCTATTGACTATATTCAGTCAAAGAAAAACCTTGCGGATTCACTGACAAAAGGTTTACCGAGAAATCAAGTAAATTGTTTATCGAAGGGAATGGGTTTAAAGCCTATAAATAAATCTTTATAGTGGATACCCAACCTAGTTGACTGGAGATCCCAAGATCTAGGTTCAAAAGGGATAACTAAATTATGAAGATGTCAATGAAGCACTAAGGATGTAAAATCATACTCATTCCTATGATAATCAGTGCTACCTGCTAAAGGTACTAGGATAAGCATAGCTTTTAATGATTCTTATGACATGAATATCATGTGGGGTATAGTAGAATACTCTTAATAAGAATCATCTATGTGAGTATGAACTGGGTGAATTCTATGAGAATTTTAAAGGCTTTAATTCTCTAAAGCACTCATGAGACCAAGAGTTGTTCAGGGCCAAAATGAACACAACCATGAGAACCAAAAGGAATGCTCGAGTAGAAGTTGTGTGATTGTTATTGTTTTAGTTTACATCAAACGCTAAAAGTTCAAGACATCACGTTCACTTTTAGTAAGTAAACTCGATAACAAAATACTAAGGAATGTTCAAAACCACAAGCTACCTATCCTGATGCAACTTCATTCCACTTCTCTCTTTGAGTGGCAGCATATTCATTTGCATTTAAACTCTATATTTGTGGGGGATCGCCTTTACTAATCTTTGATCTTGGTCCAAAATTTCATTCATGTGGGGGATTGTTGAAAAAAGTGAATATAAATTTTTTTTATTCCTAAACTACCCTTTGGATGGGAAACCATCATGTGGGATGGAAACTATTTTGTGAGATGGGAACTTTTAGTCCCAATGGAAAGATTGGAAAAAAAGAAGGCTCTTTATAAGAAAACATTTTTCCAAGCTCTTACTTCTAGGCTCACCATAGGTGGAGAGCTTAAGGGTGATGCTTCGCATCACCCGCATGCGCGTGTGCGACGGGCGACAAGGATGCAATGTGTGCTTTGTAGGCGCACTTTGCATTCGCATCACCCGCATGCGCGTGTGCGACGGGCGACAAGGATGCAATGTGCGCTTTGTAGGCGCACTTTGCACGTACGCATCGTCGCAAGGAGCTTGAGGAGCCTTTAAATTTTCCCTACAGATCAGACGGTCGAGATTGATTGGCACCATATCAAAGTTGCAGGGAGACGAGTCGGCTCGGTTCTGATAGGAGCCGACTCGAGTGATTCGAGTCGACTCGGATGACTAGGAGTCGACTCGAATCCACAGAACAGGAATACACAGTCTGGACGAGTCAACTCGAGTGGTTCGAACCGGTTAGGATCCATAGAAAGGCATCATGCGATCTGGATGAGTCGACTCGAGAAAATCGAGCCGACTCGGATAGCGGGATTCCAGAATCGTGAAACAACAGATCACGCATCCGTTCACGGATCAACGTTTCTTCTGAGATCAGGGATACCATCGGATCGTGAAACATGCATTGAGAAGCGCACTGATCGCGTGATCTAAAGATCACGGTACGAATCAGCGTATCATGGCATCCGATCGCGATTGAAGAAACTTATCAATCGCGTAAAGATATATCTCACTACGAAAAGACATCGAAAACTCCCTACGATGAAATCAGAAGGCTGCTTCCAAGGGACACCTTAAGACTATAAATAGGTTCCCGTTCCTCATTCATTTCATCGATTCATTCCAGTATTTTTCTTCATTCCTTTAGATATTTGCATACTCTGAAAAACAAAGTATAGCTATAGTGCATTAAAAATCTCTTAGATATTTGCATACTCTGAAAACAGAGTATAGCTATAGTACATACAAAAAGAGAAAAGCATTCCTGGTTCGAATTTCTGATGAATTGTAGTACTGCTTTCATCAGAAGAAGACCGTTGTATCCTGAAAGACAATCGTCATAAAACCGTAAGCACCATTGCGGGACAAAATTATCTTAAGAACATAGAGTGTAACTCTATACTCGATCTTGTCAATTAGGTAGCCATTGTTCATAAACATCCTATCACCAACAAAAGCAATAACCGGAAGCAGCAAGGTACAGTTAAAATCAACGTAATATCTGTTCTTTAAGAAATTTGATCATTAATCTTCTTGCCTGTTAAAAGATTTCCCTTCAAATGGAACAATAAAGAATCAACCTGCAACCGAATACATGAACAATAGAAATTGCATGGCACAACTTTTTTAAAAAAATAAAAAATAAAAAAGAACAAAGTAGAAGCCATTATCTACATTCTCTGGATCACATCTATCCACATCTCTGCAACAATATATGTGATAGTGAAGGGTGCAACTTCATGCGGGCTTTTCACACACAGCAATCTCCAAACCTAGATGATCCTGATTTCCTGCATACCGCCTAACAAACGCTCTCCTCCACCAGACCTCAAAGGCTCTCTGTATGTTGGGACAATCATCACCTTTATTCAGAAAATAATCAAACCACCTCAACAAGATTGTTTGTTGCTGCGCCATTGGCAACGTTAGAATCATCTGACATAGCCCATCCTCCACCATCTTTTTATCAAAAATCCTGCAAGCGCCCTTCATCCAACCAAAGTCTTCATAGAGAGCTTCCAACCAAGTCCGCAACAGAGAAATCCTTGCATCCTTGGATACCAATATTTGCCCTTTGCCAATTGCAATGCAAAGCTGAGCAGTGATCCTACTAATCTCATATCTATACATGCATGGGATCTTGGAGTGACAGCTAGCAAGCTCCGACTGGTCAGCCCACAGAGTAACAAATTCATCGCACGTCCTCTTGTTTATCAGAATCTCAACCAGCCATTGAATGTTATCAGCTTCTCGAGCTACCTCGCCCATTATAGCCCTCCGGTCCCGTCGCCCTTCATCAACATTTGCCGCCTCGGACAAACACAGATAAAGAGAGTCGAGACATTTCCGGCAGAAGTGGTAAAGGGTTTCCCTCGAGATATCAATCTTGTTGCCATGGTTCTTGCTCCGATCTCTGTCCTCCCTAAGCAATCCAGATACTAGGGATTTTATTTCTCGCCGGGCTTTCTCGTCCTTGGCTTGCAGGACACCATCCATAACCCGGAAGAAGATGGCATCAGCACCTGAAGAAGTAGATGGTTCCACCGAAACCCTCTGCAGAACCCTGTTCAGCGGCTCATGGATCTCAAACTCGCTGAGAACAGAAATCACCTGCTCCTCATCATTTTCAGACCAAGGAACAACTTCCAAATAATCCATGCATGCTCTGACTCCGGCATCGAACATAATATCCATCGAAACCTGCATGAATTCGCATCCTTCGCACCTTTTATTTTTCTCCCTTAAAATTTGTGAATGGATTCAATAACCAAAGGTAATTTGACAACAGAAAAGATGGAAATTAGCACATTGCAGTCTGCCATCCTTCAACTGCGTTGTGTTCTTTTTTTGGTTTTCCAACCAAAACAAGGTCATAATGTGATTTAATCGGAAAATTAACATCTCGGTCTAACCCCCGCCGCCCCCCATCCCACCAGTTTTTTTATTTTTTGCTTTTTGAAATTCGGAATAGTTGAAATCTATTCCAGAGCACAAGCAAAAGTAAGCAGTAAGTTGAAAAGAGAATCCTTGTCACTTTGAAATCAGTTTACAGAGAAGATTATTGGCCTCCTTATAGTTAATAGATCATTTTATCATCATGATAATAGACCAAAAAAAAAAATCCTAAAAATTGCTTCCTTTTTTGGTTCAGATTGGAATTTTGAAGAAAGACACGGTGTGGGATGGGGTTTTACCTTGAGCAATCCAAGAACGTTGCCGACATCCTCTCCGGCGAGCCTTCGTCTGAGATCCCCGCAGTACATCATCCCCACCACCTTCACATAAACCTCGACGTCATCGCATTCGCAGATCTCCACAACCACGGGGAACCCGAGGGCCCCGCCGATCCCCACCAACTTCTCCGCGAAGAACCGGCTCCGGCGGGCGAGTACCTGGCGGTGTACAGCCATGGAGAACCGGAAGCCGTCGCTGGAGCTCACAGAGAGCTCCACGTCGCCGGGGCCCCAGCTCGGGCCCTCCGTAGAGAGAATCTTGGAGATCCTCTCCTCCAGCCGGTGGCGTTTCTGGTCGTCCGAGGAGGGCGGCGGCGGCGGCCCACGGCAGGAGAGGTTCTCCTGGGAGATCATCTCGAAGAGGGTGGACGGCTTGGGGGAGGGGAAGGTAGGTGGAGGAAGAGAAGGGTAAGTGGCGGCGGCGGAGGGAGGAGAGGAGAGGGAGGTAAATTTAGGGAAGAGACGAGCGGCGGTGGCGACTGCGGAGGGGGAGGAGTTGGTGGGGGAACTGATGAAGCCTTGGCGGATCATGGCGGAGACCTCGCCGGATTTGAGGAGGCTCTCCGCCGCGGCCATGAATGTCAGAGAGAGAGAGAGAGAGATTGGCCTGGGGAAGGGGGAGAGGGAGCTTGGGGGGCGATGATGGTAGCACGGGATTTTGGTTGCGGTGATAGGGAGAGGTAATGTACCGGCAGGCAAGGGGATCTTGGTTGGGCGTATGATGATAGAATCCGTTAGCGGGAAATGGGGTGCCGCCGTGCCAGATAGGTTGGTGTGTAGGGATTTGTAGGGAAACAGCGAAAAGATATACCAACCAATCAGTGCTCGACACGAGAGGGTTATATCGGCATGTTGTGGAATACCGCCACGTCGGTCTGGGGGAAGGAGGCTGGCTGACGTCGCTGGATGGAGAAAGATTTTATGGTTTGGATCACCGTGCGATCGGCCGGTTTGACCGTGTTAAAGTTGATGGCTAAACACATGGGACAGCCACCACTAGACTCACAATCAATTGGCAGGATTTTAAATCTTGGCTGAGATATATTTAGATTAAAAATTTTAGAAATAAAATAAAAAATAAAAAATATTTTAAAAATAAAATTAAAAAAAAAAATAATAAAATAATTATGTAGTCTCTGTTGATTCATAATAGTGAAAAAATTAGGGATATATATAATAAATCCAATTTATTTGACTGACGTCAGTGGTAATCAGCTTGACGTACTCGAAACGGCTACGAAAAAATTAATATACGCTATGCATCGAACATTCTCTGACTGGGATTGGGGAACCGTCTAGAGATGGTCACATCCAGGATCTAATTTCTTCATCTTCAGATGAAAAAATGACTACGAAAAAATTAATATGTATTGTGTATCAAATATTTTCTGGCTAGAATTAACGAACCGTCTAAGGATGGCCATGACTTCCCCCCTCCCCAAATCAAAAACAAAACAAAAAAAAGCACATGGGACAGCCAAGTGTCTATTGCCTCGTGGCTTTGCTTCCTCTCAATTCATTTGTTCTTTTCTTCTTGTTCTTGTCCCAAAAATACCAATCTCTCCAATGCTAACCGTCCCTCTCAAACTAGCTTGCCTTTTCTCTTTGTCAGACGCTTGTCATTAGGATAACCCAAAAAGATAAAATATATTTAATATAATTATATTATATTATATTATATTATATTATATTATAATAATATTATCTTATTATCATTATTATATTTTAATATATTTTTAGTAATATAATGTTATCATATGATAATAGAATAATATAATATTATCACAATATTCTATTATGCTGATAAAATTATATTATTATATTACTATAAAAAATATTATTTACTAATTTAATAATTTAAAATAGTTTAGATTTGATAGTATAAATAGTTACCAAATAAAATAATTTTTTATTAAAACTTCTTCCGGCAAAAGCTTTATCGTCCAAAGCTCTGCAAACAAAAACCTTAACGTTCTTGATACTGCTACAAGAGGCGTTAAGGTGGCAAATAAGGTAGTGCCAATCACTCTTAACATATCATACTTGCTAGATAGTGGTAGAAGTAATCCACCCCGATCTTGAATGCGATATTCCTGTCTTCTTGTACTTGACTGCTTTTAATGCTGTCTTCTACATCAAACTTCAATACCCCGGTGACTCAAACGATGCAACTTTTGCCTGGTGAAGCTGATTTGATTGGAAAATAAAAAATTCAACCCATTTTCAGCGAAGAATCGCTAATATTATTATCCTCGAGTAGGTACAACCGCAACATCAACCGCCTGGTTCATGGTATATCCCTTCCAGAGGACCAATGAGAATAAACTACCATTCTAGATTCCATGCATCAAAAACTAAAAATTATTACAACTTCATGCAGCTTGAATGGCAAAGAAACAATGCAGACTGCATCAATTGAATATCTTGTGCGTGGCTTACTTAATGTTCTTTCCAAAATGCAATGCAATACCCTAATGCATATCTCACTGATGGGGTAATTGTTGACTCGGTCTCACAAACTTGCTGGACCATCGATTACATCACCAGCTATGAAAGACAAATGTTTGGCTCGGAACGACCCAGCTATCAACTAGCAAGGGAAAGACGAAACTAACCATTGGACCGAGCAACAGCTCCGGATCGATTATATACTCATTTTTAAACTAAATAGATACTCCTTTGGTCATTCTTTCCTGGACCAAGTAGTTGTCCTTTTCTAGACTGAGTAGCTACTCCTCATGTCAAATAATAATGACCTATCGAGTCCGACTAGCATTACATCTTCCACACGCATCTATCAACTTCATACTCGAGATCAACTAGCTATCTGAGTAAACTAAGTTAAGCATGCTCAGGTACAGGCCAAATCCTTCCTTTTAGCAACGATCAAGCTGACTATCTACTCGAGATCCACGATATCCAAGTAAACAACAATCCATTCGATCGCAGTTGTTCCAGTATAAATTAAGAAAAACAAGATCTCAACATATCTAGAATTTGTTATCCCTGTTAGAGAAAACCACCTCCATAATAATATTATGTTACTTTGTATAACTTTATAAATAGTTACGAAAGAACTCCCGGTGAGGTACGCTCTACATTAATTTCACTATCACTCACATGCTCATCCAGTTATTACCATTACTCTCGGCTCCAGTTGCCGTAGTCTATTATCTCATATCCACTGATTTGAATGTCAAAGAATTTTCACCAAAAATTCCAGTTCAGAAACTGTTCTTACAGGTCCCCACATTGGAGCATCCAGAAGTAGCTCACCATCCTCATTGGAGAAAACCGAAGCATTCTCGACCATCGCCGAAATCCAATGGAGGGCAATCTAACGACAACACTTACATTAAAATTTCAACTCAACAAATGGTTCGCCAACAGCCAACATTGCCAGCTATGGCTAAATTACCAAGCATAAAAGAAAAGATTGGAAGGGAAAATGTCCCACATATTGTATACATTCTCCATCTCTTATATAAAGCATACCTTGTATCATCAGTCAACAACTCATGGAACCTTAGATTGCTTAATGATTTTCCAATTTCTTCCTCATGACTTCCTCCCTTGCTGTGATAATGCACAATCCCAACCGAACTCTAGCACCCTTCTCGGGAAACCAGCTCGAGGGGCCAATGAACTGACAAATTACTGAAGCCATTTTATCAGATGAGATCTTCCTAGCCTGAAAGCCCGGCATTGTTTCAACCCCCTTACTGCATCGTCCAGAATCCACCGGCTGCTGGTCTAGTTTCAGCTCTTCGGATATTTGGAAACCCAACAAGCATCCAAGCCATGAGCTGGTGGAACTTTCAGAAAGACTCGGTTGGCTTGGAACATTGAAGAGCTTCAGACATTCCGACTTCTTCAAGGCAAACTTGAGCCTCTTTTCAGCTTTATTCGTGCACTCAGAACTCTATTGCTGCCTTTCCAACTCCGGCAGTTGAGGAACAATGAAGCATTTGAAACAAATCCAAGAAACCAGTAGGGTACCAAAGGAAGTGGCAAACCTAATGGAATGTCTTCCAAGGAGGTAAGAAGAACAGACCTTTACAGGCATGACGATCAGCTTCAGCTTTCAACAGCCGGAAGCAAAGATGGTAAAATATGATCTAATGTATCAATCCGATCCATATTTGACTCATCTTAAACAGATTTAGATTGAGCTTAAACATATTCGGATTATAAACGAGTTAACTAGTTTAACCCATTTATTAAACATGGGGGATTTGAATTTGAATTTTCCAACCTACATGATCCATTGAAGCTGGTTATCTCTTTTTAAATATAAATTATTATATATCAATATTCTTTCGGGTTTTTTAAATTTTGGTAACCTGTTTAAGTTTTAAAATTTGCTTTCACTTTTTTATTTTGATTTTTTCATGACCCACGTGATCTAGCCTCGTGCAGAGAGCCCTATGGACATGTTCTTCTTTTTCACCAAGATTACCTTTGGGCTTGCCGGGAAACTCATCACCACCGAGATTGCATTCTTCTTCCGATCACCACCATCCCCACCTCCACATTATCATCCTTGTCCGCCGACGATGGTGAGGAGGAAGGCATGGGCAAGGGCAGCAGCAAGGAGCCAATAGCAAGAAACCCACCATCTAGTTTCGAAGACTTAAGAGAGGTGAGCGAGGTTAGGATGGGGTTGGCAAGGTAAGACGGTTGCCCGAAGCTGGAGATCAAAGAGGTGTTGGAGCCGGGAGAAGTCCGAGAGTAGGTCGGTAAAGTCATTGGACTAAAGCCACATCTTCGAGGCTAGTCATGTTGGCGACGAAGGCAATGTTGTCGAAGAGGTGGGAGTTGCCGACCTGGTTATTGAACCAGAGGGAGCGGAGCGAGGTGGTGGCGAAGGCAGCAAGGGGGGTGCCGATGAAGAGGTTGAAGGCAAGGGCAAAGTAGTCAAGGGAGGCGAAGGCAGTGGCGAGGAACTTTAGGAGCTTACCAGAGATGTTGGTAGAGTTGGCGAAGAACTTGAGACCAATGGCATTCTTGAGGTTGGCTGGGGTCGAAAGGGTTGTTGTCGAGGTAGATGGACTTGACGAAGGAGAGGCTGGCAAAGACATCCAATGTGGGGGGCTCCAGAGAAGCGATTACTGTAGAGGAAGAGGGCCTACAGGGAGGAGATCCCGATGGGAGAGGGGAGGGGACCATAGAGCTGGTTCTTGTGGAGCTCTAGGTAGAGGAGGGCAGTGAGATTCCGGACTCCACTAGTAAGGTTCCAATGAGGCTTCGGTTTCACCACCGGTACTTTCACTATTTTTTCCCTCTAAAACAGGTCTGATTCACTTCACTTTTTTTTATAAAAAAATGGATCTTAAACAAGTTCTAGACAAGTCAGGTAACTAGTTTATTAAATGGAAGAGGGTCAAGTTTCAAAACTTGATATGTTTAATAAACAGATCGGGTTCGGACTCAATCTTTTCTGATCCGATCCATTAGGGATGGCAACAGGTCGGGTTTGGATCGGATCATCCAAAATCCATACCCATCCCGCTAAACAATTCTCCGTCCTATACCCGTCCTATACCCGTTTCGGATCGGATAAAAAAAATATCACGTTTGGATTGGACCGGGTATACCTGATCTCATAAAACCTAGTTTACTTAAAACCTAAACGGACCAGATCGAGACAGGTCGGGTATATCTATTTCATATCCGATTTATTTAAATATTTTATAAACAAATTTTTTTATATATAAATGGGTCGGGTTCGGGTCAGATTTTATATAACCCATATCCGTTTATAAATTAGATGGGTTGAATTTTACCAATCCCATTAGGATCGGGTTGGATATCCATCAAATCGATAAAAACTACCATCCCTACGACCCAATTTCTAATCCGACCTGACCCAATTGCCATCCCTAGCTACAAGCAATCTCCTGCTATTTATAATGATGGAGGGGCAAGAAGAAAGTCTTTGTACACTGTGCCGGGTGGAGAAAAATATACCACATAATATGATTCGACTATGTAAACCTGTTTTTCAACGTTTATTTAATACCTGCAATTTTTACTTTTTATTAAAAATTTTGAATAATAAAAATATCATTTTCTTAAAAAAAATTATGATATCCTCTGACTTGCATTATGACATACCTTGGCTTGAATTATAATATCAAAAAATCATAAGACTAAAAAATATTTTATTATTAAAAAAAATTAAAATTTTTTAATGATAAAAATATCCTCGATCTTATGGCATCCTGTGAATAAGATTATGATATCCCATTGTGAAGGGATGTCATAAAAGAATGACATTTTTTTCATTCAAAATTTATAATGAAAAAAATAAACTACAAGTATTAAATACATATTTAAATGATAAAAATGTTCTTCCTTTATATCACTCTTTTATGAATAGGATGTTATAACCATATTCACAAGATTTTATAACACCGAAGGTATTTTCATCATTAAAAAAATTTTAAACTATTTTCGATGATAAAAATATTCATCAGCCTTATGACACAGGAATGTTATAACTCAAGCTACGGGATGCCATAATGCAAGCCACGGGATGTCATAATTTTTTTTTAAATAAAAATATTTTTATCATTCAAAATTTTTAATAAAAAGATAAGACTACAAGCATTAAATAGACATTGAAATATGAGATTTAAAGAATTGCTCGAGGGGCCAGAAATCAACATGTAGAAAAACACACCACAATCTTAATCTATATTGAGATTATGAGAACCCGGCCATTGAATTTCCGCCACGCGGGCGGGGGGAGGTCAAAAGGGATTAATCAAGGTCTTTAATTATTGGAGGTGGCTTATTCATGTGATTTTGTTTGTTTAGAGAAATCAATTTGTCTCAAAAATTTATTGACAGGAAAAAGGTTGACAACTATATATCAGACTTGACATTTCTTTTGCAGACATGAAGGAAAAACAATGACCAACAAAAGTCAAGATAATAATCAGAATAATTAAAATAAATAATTAGCACCACGAGACCTCCATCAAAACTTAATCTCTGAAACCATATTGACTAAGCAATCGAGCTTGAATACCTCAACTTACAACATAGTCAAGCACATGCAGTCTTATCTCTCCAAAATTATTAAGATCAATTTTCATAATTATACTCCTTACAATCATGAAACTTTTTTCTGTTCTATTTTTGAAATTCTTAATATTACTAGGTAAATATTAGAGATCATATCTTTAACTAACAAAATACTGGCACTGAACTAACTAGTTCCAGCGTTAGTTAGTAGGGCTTTTAGCAAGGCTTGAATACTAAATAAATTAATTGTTGAACTAACCATCTGGTATTTTTATCTGAATGCCTAGTCATAGGTGCTTCTGCTATCATTTTTATAACCAGCCAAATTATAATGGACTTCTCAGCCACTGCACTTTACAGAATGTATTCATTGGAGCAAAAATTGTAATCATCAGGAAGTTCAATACAAATCAAGTCAGTTACTCCTGCTTTAACAGTTTCATTTGATGTGAATCATATTTTACTCACCACTTGATGGTTGAAATCATTTGTTTCTTATCTTCTTATCAGTCGCCTCCTCTGTTAGCCCACATAATGCGCACAACATGGCCCATGGTATCAAGATGGCCTGGTCTGTCTTGGCTTGCATTCAGAGGCTTAGGGGCAGCACCTGCACATCATCTCAAACATATGTTTGTCTTCTTCTAGTTCTTTTTAAATGCCTTCTAAAGCTGCCAATATCCAGGTGCCACTCTATTCTTGGCCTGGTGGTCAGTTCACCCTCAAAATGATGTAGACAGCAAATATTAATCTGGCCTAGTGTAAAACAGGCACTGTCAAGAAAGCCCAACCGATGATCTTGTCATGCTCAAGAATTCTCTTGCTTTCGCATACAACCTTTCCTACTGGAAAATTTAATACATCAAAAATTAATGAACCAAGAAAAAGCCCCAATCTAAATAAATGGTGGGGCATTTAATTCATTTGGCATCTACTTGGCATGTACAAATATCATTGCAGGCTTTCCCAAAGAGGAGATTTGATACAGTCTGATCCTTTTCTCCATGCAAGGTATCAGGAAAAGGGTTCTAAAGCCAATTGGATGACAATCACAAAGAGAAAAAATAAGAACATTAAAAAATTTTAAAAAAAAATTAACTGCTTGTCTCTTATCAATACATGAAGTTTTCAAGTAATTTATCACTGCATTAGTTGAAACCAAGTTTTTAACACCAGTTCAATAGTTGATGGTAACCTTTACTTCAGATCATTACCAATGTTCCTTCATTTTAATAACTGTAAAAGAGAATTAGCTACTTGTTTGTCCTAGTTAACGAATATTCCATAAAAGTAAAGGATGGCTGTTATTGATAAGCAGAAATGATGCTACAATAGATAAACCTCTTTTGGTTGTAAACTATAAATAATAGTTCTTGTTTGTTAATTCTACATGACAATCATTATCTGATCATTTGCTTCTCATTTAAAATTTGAATTGCTTGGCATATAAACTAACAGCTATTCTAAATGTATACTTAATAGTACATAGTGCTAAATTTTAACTTAAACAATGGATTCCTATTTTTAAAATAATTTAAAATTAATAGATATTGTATAATTTAACAATTCATCAATATTTATTCACACATCTAATAATCTGATGTGCAGCTTCTACTTTTGAATGAATAAAAAGTAAACAATCAAGCAGAACCAATGACAAATATTAAACTGGCTCTTCAGGAGGGGGAAATGAATGTGAAGGTTGCAGTGGGTATTCATTGCTGGAAGCAATAATCTCAACTACCCAAAAAAGATGGAGGCAAAAGCTTTTAACATATTTGCAATAGAAAGTATAGATAGAAAGCCCTTAACATTTCTGGTTGACGATAAAGGCACTGTATGAGCAGGAAAGACAAGAAAAGGAGCACGGCAGAACAGAATGTTGCAAAATCACAATTTTCAAGCTCATATAGTTAGCTCTAAGACTATAGAGTTACTAACGTTCTGCTTGGACAAAGAGAGGATTGAAGCACCATTAGCCACTAAAAGATGTACTCTACTGAATGCCATAGTCCACCAAAAGACTCAGCTATCACTTGCCACTTACCACAATTGATTATGGGATGACACATGATATTTTGACAAATTTCCTTTGAATGATCACCAGAAACCAATATAATTTCAGAAGGAGAGGTATTTCTTAGCCTGCAAGCCACATATCTGGAAACAGAATGTTATCTTGTGTCAATAAAAGACAAACTGCATCTGCAGCTACCGATGATTATGATTTTGCAAGATCATAGCACCACAATACAGAGATTATTTTAGAAGTATGCATTCACAACTAGGCAAATTTTTTAATTAATTGGGTTTGGCAGACTACTATTCCATGATAGCTGGTTTTGCAGGCCACCCAAAAGTTCCAGTTTCCTTCTATTTATTACCACCAAGCACCATCAAGTTTCCAGTTAGAAAAGTAATAGAGTTGGGGTGGGGAGAGGGGAGGGAGAGGGGAAGCAGCAATATTACGGACAGGCTAAAAAAATTTAAATTAATTCAAGTTGGCAGGAAAAAGGAAAAAAGGAGAAGCAACCCCATCTGAATGATTGTCATATTAGGTTAGTTGGCAAATGTCAAAATCTTTATAATGTTTAAAACATTCGAACAATAATAAGTAATATAAATAAGCAAGAACTATCTTCTTTTGCAAACAAGAGGGATGAGGTGTGAATGGAAAGCAGTTCACATTAATAAATCATAATGAATATGATATTTTTAAACCAATTGAAAACCTCATCCATTGTGACTTTCTGATAAATCTTGCTGTCATGAGACCTATCACAGTGTGGTAGATTAGTAATTCTCCATCATCCAACAAACAAATATCATATATATCTTTGTTCGCTTAATTCATGTTATGGAAAAATAAAAATCAAAGAAAGAAAGAATATGACAAATTTAATTCTTTGTTATTTCAATTTTAAATGATTTCATGCTTAAAACTATGATAAGGGCTCAACTGTGTACCCGCAAGCATATGATGACCACAAAGACCGAAGAAGAGGAGAACAATGTTGATAGATTTATCTATAAAGAAGAAACATAAATCCAACATCAAGATAAGCTATTATAACTTTCATTAAATTCTACAACACTCTATAGATGAGGGTGACTGTCTGTACATTCAAAGCCACCAAAGAACTCTCATAAAATGTATATCATTTTCTCCCAAGCTGTTTATCATGATATTGCCGAGGGCGCTTAAAGAAATGAAAAAAAACAACAATATAACCATTATCAGCTCCTAAATCACAGGAAGCATAGCCCCCGTTAAATCTAAAAGGAAACTCGATAATGTAGTGATAGCCCACACATCAAGCAGACTCAATTTAAGATACAAGATCAAAGCCCCATGATGTCTGTACCTTAAGGACATCTTCCCATTTATGTGCACTTTTCCTTAACCTCTCAAAACCCCACTTATCCTCTCCAAGCCCTAATATCGACAAAACGCGATATTTATGCATACAACGATCCTGGTCATCCATGCATGCTTCTACATGGTGAAGCCTTTGGCCCTCCAGATTGATGGTTCTCTACTTCAGCAAGTGAGATGCATTGACTCTTTTACAATTTTTGTAGTATTAAAGTGTTGAAAGACATATGCTTTCCACTGGTATACCGAAAGCAAATCATCTTTTTGACATTCTTGCTTCTTCATAGTCAAAATTGAGGGTAGGATAACCAGAAACTAGAGAAACGAATTTGTTAGTTTTATCATATGGAGTGCTAAGCCCCTCTCCGAGCTGGAAAATGGCAAGAGATAAAGTTGTTTCTAAGAGGTAAATTATCCAGTATTACAGCACCAAAGAAATCCGTCACTTTAAACTAGCAAGACGCATCTAATTAAAAAATTTTGCATGAAGAACAATGTTCATCAACTACTAAAATGTTACTGAACTATAGGATTTAATAACAAAGACAAGGACAGCAAGAAGCAAACTGAAGTAGCCAAGAAAGAAGATTGTCAAATCCTTTACCATTTAAAGATTTCACTTTGTCTCCATCAATCCCGGAATAAGCCTCAGCAACTCCCCTCTCAGCTCGGCCACCACGGCAGCATCGACCTCCTCTTTCAAAGCCAAAAACTAACTCTCCCCCTCATTCTTCACCCAGCCCTCCCGAAACCAATCGCATACCACCCTCGCAATCGCCATCATACACAAATTCCCGTCATCCCCATTGCTCTGCTGCGGCGTGAACCCTTCGACATAACGAGCTTCGCCGCCGCCTCGAAGAGGGACTCCGCGTGCCACCGGTTCGTCCCTCGGCTGCTATCGTGGTGCACGAACTCGTCGGTCCCTCTATAGTAGACCAGCAGGCTCCAGTGGGTGCCGCCCTCGGCGGCCGTGACGTCGCTATTATTGTTGACGGTGAAGAGGACGGGATCTCTGAGATGGAGTTTGAGTGGGTCCACGGCTTCGGAGAGGGAAACCGGGTCGGGGCAGTTGGAGAGACAAAAGGGGATGGAGGGCGAAACAGGGAGGACGGGATCGGGTGGGGAGAGGCGGACGAAGAAGAACGCGATGAGGCGGTCGTTGATGTAGTAGGGACCGCGGAGGATGTCGAGGTCGGACCTCCGAAGGACGACGTCGCCAATAGCTGAGGATCTTGTCGTCGGCATTGGGTTTGGAGGGAAGCATTTGGTCGAATGGATGATGGGTTTGATGTGGTGGAGTGTCTGGGGCTAAAGAACGACAAATAATGCTCCGATGCATTTGGGTGGCTCCATCAACCATTCGGGGGCGCCCGCATGGATATCAAAAGCATTCAATCCATTTCTTCCTCTTCTCCCTCTTTCCTCCTCCCCCTCTTTATCTTTTTTTTTTTTTTTTTTTCTTTTTTATTTTTAACAAATAATTCGATCAACAGTCCTGGAACATATTAAAAAAAAAATTTTAAAAATCCTTAAAATCCGCATGCGTCTCACCAAAATGAGATAAAATTACCCATTTCAAATAGAAATGATAAAAGCCACTCAATCAACCATAATAGCTTCCTTGTACATATGCCTAACAAAATATATATATATCTCAGCCGAAATATAATATCATGGATTATAGGATGGATCGGAAAAGAATGAACTGCATCCTTGATCTTGATCCAAAAAATAATCATGACAGAATCCTTCTTAATGACAAGGTGATCACAATGAAGAAATCGTCGGCATATCAAATTCCTATCCAAGTCACCGTGAGCTTTACCTGGAAATAGTATAATCGATAAGATGATAACTCCAGCAACAATAATGTCCAAATTTGAATCTCGAAGCATTTAATCTCTTTCACCCACCTACAATTTTGCAAACATCTCAAAATGGATATTATGCAATATGAGAGAATGGAGTTGTTTTTTTTTTTCTTTTTTCTTTTTTTTTTCTTGACCGGCACAGAGAACGGATACGAGAGAAGGTGAAAAAAGAACTAAAAAACTTGGATGAGTCTGCCATCAAGCTAAGTCCAATTTGTCCCAGCATAACTTAATTTATATGCAATCTGATGACATCGTATGGGTGAAAGATTAGTTCCATCTCACCAAATATAATCTATTTTGATGTCTCCTGTAACTATGGTTTTATTTAGTTGTCCTATTTTTATGGGCAGCATATGTTGGATACTTAGAAAGAACGTCTAAAAAAATAATGTACTGTCTTGTTTTCTTTTTTTGGTATATAAATGGTGCGTAGCTTCAATGTGCAATTAGATTTATGACATAATTTTTATTCCCACGATAACAATACCCATGAGAAATCAGGTGGTCACCGTTCACTACAACGTTGCTTAATATTCTTTAAATTTTGCTCTTGTGCATGACCATACCGGAAGACACACGGTATAAAACAAAAGTAGACCAGAAGTAATAATAATGTCCGACCCTATTACATTGTACAATATAAGCAAACCAAAAAAAAACATGACAACAAGCTACATTGAAACATGTAACATGCAATAGAAAATATCATGAATCAAATTTAGTGTTATAGAAAGACAATGGTGTACTTGGAGAATTTTGTATGCACGTATGTTGATAATACTAAATTTAGTATTTGATGTTATCCATGTAGAAAGATACATTATTTATGTTATCCATTGTATATTATCTGCGTAGAAAGACATTGGTCAATGTCTTTAACATCAATAGATAATATCTCTATGTAGAAAGACATCGATCAAATTTAGTATTGTATAAAGATATTGATACTTGCCTCCAACACGCCACAAGAACACCAGAGACTATGTTAACTTTGCTATCTTGTGAATATGTCGAATAAAAAAAAGTTTAAATGCACGCAAGCATGCTGACAACTTCTAGTTAAATTCAAAATGCAATTACTTCGGTGGACAAAATGATGATCCATCAAAATTACGATGTCCTTGGGTATCTTGCTCTCCTAATGCTAACTCACATCGCATTTAAAAAGAGTGGACCAGGTTCATGTGGGCTCCGCTTGATGCCCACCCACCAGCTAACCTATACACAACTGGGATCTGATTGAGGACAGCGGACAGCCCAAAAAAAAATCGTACATCCCCTCTCCCCGATCCCCATCTGGCATTTTCCTCGGACGGCATGCTGGTAACCTGCGCTGCCGGTCCGCCAATGGGAGCGCTCCAGTGCCCAGGTACCATCAAGACCACCAATGCAGGCCAGGGCATTCTGGTCTGGTCTCGGAAGTGCTCCCTCTCAAGTCTCATCAAAACCTCTAGAGCCACACGAAGCAAAGGAGGGGTAATGAATGCATCCACCTGTTCTCATCACCATCATCATCTTCATCACCCCTCCCTGACCAAAGTTAAAGACCGCGGCCATCATCCACCGACAGATATAAACATGGACGTCATACCGATTCGTTGATGGCTGATACGTGCTGAGATATGGCAAATTTAATTTATTTATATTGAGTCCATAAAAATTAATATTGATACGGCGGGATTACTGACATGAAAAGCTGACAAGTGCCACGTCAAAAGAGACTATCACGTCAAACACCAAGTCAACTCTTTAGCCCAAACCGCTTCACCGAGCTGAGCTCCCTCAAGACAATGAGCCGAGCTCCGTCCTCCACCAGGTCGGACCCGTGAGCTCGGGACGCCTAGGTCGGAGTCGCACTCTGCCCACCGGAGCGAGACCCTCGGAGGTTGAGCCCTGTGTCGGAGTCGAGCTCAGCCCTCCTCCGCCACGTGGAGCCTCTCTGAGCGCGAGCCCTCTAGATCGGGTCCGCACTCTACCCTCCAGAGCGAGACCCTCGGAGGTTGAGCCTTGTGGTCGGAGTCGAGCTCAACCCTCCTCCGCCACGTGGAGCCTCTCCGAGCGCGAGCCCTCTAGACCGGGCCCGCACTCTGCCCTCCAGAGCGAGACCCTCAGAGGTTGAGCCCTGTGGTCGGAGTCGAGCTCAGCCCTCCTCCGCCACGTGAAGCCTCTCCGAGCGCGAGCCCTCTGGACCGGGCCTGCCCTCTGCCCTCCAGAGCGAGACCCTCGGAGGTTGAGCCCTGCAGTCGAAGTCGAGCTCAGCCCTCCTCCGCCACGTGGACCTCTCCGAGCGCGAGCCCTTTGGACCGGGCCCGCACTCTGCCCTCTGGAGCGAGACCCTCGGAGGTTGAGCCCTGTGGTCGGAATCGAGCTTAGCGCTCCTCCGCCACGTGGAGCCTCTCCGAGCACGAGCCCTCTGGATCGGGCCCGCACTCTGCCCTCCGGAACGAGACCCTCGAAGGTTGAGCCCTTTGGTCGGAGTCGAGCTCAGCCCTCCTCCGCCACGTGGAGCCTCACCGAGCGCGAGCCCTCTGGACCGGGCCCGCACTCTACCCTCCGGAGCGAGACCCTCGGAGGTTGAGCCCTGTGGATGGAGTCGAGCTCAGCCCTCCTCCGTCACGTGGAGCCTCTCCGAGCGCGAGCCCTCCGGACCGGGCCCGCACTCTGCCCTCCGGAGCCGAGGTGACCTCGCAAGCTCGGAGCGTCTGGGTCGGAGCGAGCCCTGCCATCCCAGGACGCCGGCGAGCCACCCAAGGACTACGGAGCGACGCCCCCCATACCGCAATAACTGCCTGTCCGCCCGTACTTCCAGGAGGATGGGCCAGTCAGAGAGCACGAACCCCTAGGGCGGCGACCCCGGATCGAGGCCCTGCAAGGCTTCCCGGAATGGGACGACCGGAGAAGATGTCAGAACGAATAGAAGCTTTCCCTACCATATGTCAAGAAAGACGTCCCGTCCACGGCACGGAATCCAGCCGCACGCACCTGCTAGCCCAGCGAGAATCCCGAGGCAAGCGTCCAACGGCCATTTTTTCAACTACAAAGAACGATCGACACCCTCGGAAGGGGAAAGGTAACAACAATACAATACCAACACAAGTGTAAGCTCAATCAAGAGGGCAAAGCACCACCACCACCACTACCGAAGGAAAATGAGGGAAACAAGGAGAGGCGGTAGAACAGGGAACCTCTCTGTCCCCACCATTATTCTTTTGCTACTACATTTTCGTCTTCATTCTCACACCATTTACTCCTCCTAGCACGGAGTCCATCGAGAGGGGCCCGACCGGGAGGATCTGTTCTCCTGGATCGTCACTGACTTGACCATCGAAGTGTCCCCGCCGGAAATCCCGGCCTGGGTCACTAACCCCTATTTCGCAGGTCCAGGACCAGAGGACCGTCAGGCAGCAGCGAAGGGAGCGCATTCCGGCACCGGCAGCAGCGAAGGGCCACGGCAATCTTGGTAGCAACAGATTGGCGCGCCAGGAAGGGGGGCAGCCGGCAGCGACATTGTGAACGGTCTCTGATCCAAGTCGAGCCCACCATCTCTTTGCAGATTAATACTCCACGGAAGGATGGTGACGACAAGGGCAAGGGAGGCCTCCACCAGTCGTGCGGGGGACTCCCCCTCCCGGGGGAACCCGCACCACCAAAAGGCGGAGCCACCCATTCCGGTTCAGCCACCTCCACCGGAATCACAACTGACTGCACTCGCTCAGTAGATGCAAGTCCTCGCCACGGCAGTGCGCTAGCTTCAATACCAGCACCGGTCCTTGGCTACCCACCAGTAGCCAGGGACTTCGGCGGCCCACGCCATAGTTCCCCGCGACAGCCTACGCTCCTTCCAAGGAAGGCCGTCGCAGCCGCGGGCCACCACTGACAACCTGGGCAACCATCAAGCTCCGACAAAAAGACAACGAGCCGGCTCTGCCGACAGAGAGAGCCACTCACCAAACCTTGGGCGGGAAGTGCCCAGACCCCACCGAGGCAGAAGAAGCAAGACCCCCAGCCACGGGTGCCATGCGCCCATCTCACCTTCTCCATCTCCTTCGGCGGAGGGGTCCATTGATGAAGCCATCAGGCGCGCGTCGGAGAAGCTCCTGGAAGAACATAAGCGCAAACTGGCGGAGTTTTCCCGCCGGTTTGCCAACATGCAGGACTCCGCTAGTGAGCCAGCGGGCTACGACGCCCGTCCCCCATTCTCCCAAGAAATCAAAGCGAAGCCCATTCCGCATCGATTCCGAATACCGCAAGTGGATCCTTACGATGGGACCACCGACCCCCTAAACCACCTGGAAAGCTACCGGATCCTCATGAGGGTCCAGGGGGCCACCGACGCTCTTCTCTGCGTTGCTTTTCCCGCTACTCTCCGGAAAGCAGCCCGGGTGTGGTTCACCCATTTGGAGCCGGAGAGTATCAGCTCTTTCGTCCAGCTAGGGCAAAAGTTCATGGCTCACTTTGATGCCTGCAAGAAGTTTCCACGAGAGGCAGACAACCTCTTCTCCATCCGGCAATAGGACCGCGAACCTCTGCGGGACTATGTGGCCCATTTCAAGGCCGCCGCGATGGAGATCTACAATCTTAATGAGCCAGTTGCCATGCCGGCGCTGAAGCAAGGGCTCAGGACCTCCCGCCTGACCTACTCGCTGGACAAGAAGCCCCCCAAGACTTACTCTGAGCTCCTTCTCTGGGCCCAAAAGTACATCTGTACCGAGGAGGCGGATCGTACGAGACGCGAGCTCGATGGAGGGCCATTGAAGAAGTCGGCCCCCATCGAGACGCCCGGGACCCGAAAGCCAGCACCCCAGGCTCCGAGCTCCCAGAGGGACTGGCCAAGACCGAAAGGGGCTTCCGTTCACGAGGAGGGTTACACCCCTCTCCTCGGCCCGAGGATTAAAACCCTTATGGAGATCGAAGGCGAGGATTACCTGAGATGCCCGCCTCCGCTGTAGTCCTCCACCGGTCGTGACAAGATAAAGTACTGTCGCTTTCACCGTGACCACAGCCACGACACCGAGTAATGCCGCAACCTCAAGTGGGAGATTGAGGAACTCATCAAGAGAGGCTACCTCAAAAGATTTGTGGGGGGCAGATCTCAAGTGGAGTCCTAGGCGCTCGTCGCTCTCCCGCCAGCTCCAATCATCGACAACCGTCCTACCGAGAAGCCGATGGGCATGATCTCCTGGGGAGTTGCGCGTGCGTCCAAGAGGACCCGGGGGGGCAGGGGACCTTGAGAATGTACTCCCCTTTATGAGGGAAGGGGAAGATGGGAAAAAATGTAAATAATGATGCCATGGTCGTCGAGATGACGATCGCGAAGCACCTTGTAAAACGCATCATGGTTGATAGTGGAAGCTCCACAGACATGCTTTTTTATGATGCCTTCTCCAGGATGAATCTTTTCCCCGATCAGCTTAGGCCTGTGCATGCACCCCTTGTTGGTTTCACAGGTGATTCCATGAGGGTAGAAGGAGAAATCACTCTCCCGGTCACGGTCGGGACCTCACCTCGGCAGAGCACCTCATGATGACTTTCACGATTGTACGGCTCCCTTCCGCCTACAAAGTGATCTTGGGTCGGCCCGGGCTCAACTTGCTTGACGCCGTTGTCTCCACCAAGAGGCTACTTGTACAGTTCCCTACTCCTTACGGTGTCGGAAAAATGAGGGGAGCACCCCAGCCGGTGCACCATTGCTTCCAAACCCTCCCTGGGGCCAAGGTCCCCGAGGATGACCCTAGTGTAGATGATCTCGACCAAAGGGCCCAAGACCCCAGGGGAGGCCTGGTCGAGCGTCTACTTTCCTACCCGTTCGGAGACGATCCCACGAAGATGGTGCAGATCGGAGCCCAGCTACCCGAGGAGGAGAGGGCCCAACTGCTGGGATTCCTGCAGGCAAATGCAGATGTGTTCGCCTGGACGGTGGTGGACATGCCAGGTATCCCTTCTGACATCATTACTCATAAATTGAGTGTTGACCCGAAGCACAAACCAGTTTGGCAGAAGAAGAGAAGTTTCACCCTGGAGAGACAAGCAGCTATCAAGGAGGAAGTTGATAAACTCCTGGCTGCCGGTTTCGTTCGGGAGGTCCAGTATCTGAGCTGGCTAGCGAATGTGGTCATGGTAAGGAAGAACAATGGCAAGTGGAGGATCTGCGTAGATTACACCGACCTCAATAAAGCTTGCCCGAATGACAGCTTCTCCCTATCGAAGATCGACTAGCTGGTGGACGTCACCTCTGACCACAGGCTACTCTCCTTCATGGATGCGTTCTCCGGATATAACCAGATTCGCATTCATCTAGAAGATGAGGAGCACACCGCCTTCATCACCGACCAAGGGACAAACTATTACAGGATGATGCTTTTTGGTCTGAAGAACGCAGGAGCCACCTATCAGTGCCTGGTCAGTAAGGTCTTCAAAGACCAAATTGGCCACAACATGTAAGTGTATGTGGATGACATGCTCGTCATGAGCAGGCCGAGCTCGAGCCACGTCGTCGACCTCGTCGAATCCTTCCACAACCTGCGGCAACATCAGATGAAGCTAAACCCGGTGAAGTGCACTTTCGGAGTGGCGGCAGGAAAATTTCTCGGCTTCATGGTCACCCAGAGGGGCATCGAAGCGAGCCCGAAAAAGGTTGAGGCCATCACCGACATGGAGTACCCGACCTCCAAGAAGTAGGTTTAGCACCTGACGGGGCGTATCGCTGCCCTCAGCAGATTCATCTCGAGGTCGACCGATCGCTGCCTTCCATTTTTCAAGGCGCTGCGCAAGATGCATGACTTCACCTGGATAGAGGAGTGCATAACAGCCTTCGAGGAGCTGAAGAATTTCCTCGCCTCTTCTCCGTTGCTCTCCAGGCCAGAAGAGGGGGAGGAGCTTCTGCTATACCTGACGGTTACACCGGAAGCTGTCAGCTCGGTTCTCGTCCACGTAGACGAGGACAAATCTTAAAAGCCAGTATACTACACCAGCAAAATCCTCCGCGATGCGGAGATCAGGTATACTCGCTTCGAGAAACTCATTTTTGCACTAATAATGTCTGCTAAGCGCCTCAGGCCCTACTTCCAAGTACACCCAATAGTGGTCATGACGAACCAGCCGCTGAGGGCCATACTCAGCCGACCCGAGACTTCCGGGAGATTGGCTAAGTGGTCCCTGCTGCTCAGCAAATTCGATATAGTGTACCGACCGAGGTCCTCACAGAAGGTCCAAGTCCTAGCTGACTTCGTGGTTGAGTGTACCGAGTTCGCCGAGGAGCCAGAGCAGACAATAACGGAGCCCGGGCTGGGAGAAGAGCCTTGGATCCTCCACGTGGACGAAGCATCCAATTCTGGCGGGAGCAGAGCAGGCCTCATCCTCACTAACAACGATGGAGTTGTGGCAGAATGCGCCCTCCGCTTCAAGTTCACTACGACCAACAACCAAGTGGAGTACGAGGCACTCCTCGTGGGCCTAAAAGTCTCTCACGAGTTGGGTGTGCAGGACTTAAAAGTCTTTACCGACTCCCAGCTGGTTGCCGGACAAGTCTCCGGAGAATATGAAGCAAGGGACACCCAGATGATGAAGTACCTGGAGCAGGTCCGCGTAAGCACGACAGGCCTCCGACGCTTTAGCATCTTCCACATCCCCTGAGGGGAGAATACGCGCGCGAATGCACTGTCTAGGCTTGCGACCTTGCCGGACTCGTCGCTGGGACGTGCCTACATCGAGTACCTCGAAAGTCCCAACTACGAGAGCTTGGCGGTGGTGCATCAAGTCACTCCCGAGCCAAGCTGGATGGACAAGTACATCCAGTACATCATTGACGGCTCCCTGCCCGAAGACCATATAGAAGCTGCCCTCGTCAAGAAGAAGGCCTCCTGGTTCGTTCTGATGGAGGGCCAACTCTATCACCGATCCTACTCCTACCCACTCCTAAAATGCCTCAGGCCCATCGAGGCAACCTTTGTGCTCCAAAAGATACACGAAGGCCTCTGCGGGAACCATGTGGGAGGGAGAACGCTGGCTTATAAGGCCCTTCGCCTGGGGTACTTCTGGGAGACCATGAGGGAGGACGCCACCGACTTCGTTAAAAGGTGCGACAAGTGCCAGCACCACGCAAATATACAGCATCAGCCGGTGGTATCGATCTCCTAACTCTCAGCCCCTTGGCCTTTTGCCTAGTGGGAAATGAATATTTTGGGACCGTTTCCCCCAGCACCAGGACAGCGAAGATTCCTGCTGGTGGCGATCAACTACTTCACTAAGTGGATCGAGGCAGAGCCGCTAACCCGGATCGTGGAAGCCAATGTTCGCCAGTTCTTCTGGAAATCAATCATTTATCGCTTTGGACTCCCCCGTTGTATCATCACTGACAACGGGCGACAGTTCGACAATCGTGAGTTCGAAGGATTCTACGCCGAGCACGGCATCCAATATCGATTCACCTCAGTGGCCCACCCTCAAACAAATGGAGAAGCCGAGGTGACTAGCCGGACCATCCTCCAAGGACTCAAGACTAAGCTGGATCAAGCTAAGAGCAGGTGGGCAGAAGAACTCCCAAGCATCCTGTGGGCCTACCATATAATGCCCAGGATGGCGACCAACGAGATGCCCTTCAGCCTTATTTTCGGCGCCGAAGCGGTCATCCCGGCTGAGCTCGGTGTGCCCATATTACGGGTGCAGCAGTACGACGAGGCACGGAATTCGACACACCTCCTGCTCAACCTAGACCTCCTCGAAGAAGCAAGGGATAAGGCCCGGCTTCGAATGGCGGCCTACCGGCAACGAGTAGCCCGATATTACAATGCCCAGGTCAGGCCGAAAGCTTTCAAGCTCGGAGACTTGGTGCTATGGCGGGCAGAGGCGTCTCAGCCCAGGGAGTGCGGCAAGCTTTCACCGAACTGGGACGACCCCTGCAAAGTAGCTGAAGCCCTCTCACAAGGGACCTATTACCTCGAAGATCTTGATGGCATCAAGTTCCCTCGAACGTGGAATGCCTGCAACTTGCAGAAATACTATCAATGATGTAAGGTTTCCCAGTAATAACAATAATAATGGTTTTTCATGCACAAGTGTTTACCTGTCTTGCAGGAGAGCCTCATCAATGTCCCCGAGCCCAGCTCCAGGATGCCAACCCAAGACCGGAGCTCAGATCTCCGGCCAAGGGATTTTCGAGCCATGCAGCTCTCAAGCATCAACGTCCTCGAGCCCAGCTCCAGGATGCCAACCCAAGACCGGAGCTCAGATCTCCGACCAAGGAATTTTCGAGCCATGCAACTCTCAAGCATCAACGTCCCCGAGCCCAACTCCAGGACGCCAACCCAAGACCGGAGCTCAGATCTCCAACCAAGGAATTTTCGAGCCATGCAGCTCTCAAGCATCAACGTCCCCGAGCCCAGCTCCAGGATGCCAACCCAAGACCGGAGCTCAGGTCTCTGGCCAAGGGATTTTCGAGCCATGTAGCTCTCAAGCATCAATGTCCCCGAGCCCAGCTCTAGGATGCCAACCCAAGACCGAAGCTCAGATCTCCAACCAAGAGATTTTTGAGCCATGCAGCTCTCAAGCATCAACGTCCCCGAGCCCAGCTCCAGGATGCCAACCCAAGACCGGAGCTTAGATCTCTGGCCAAGGGATTTTCGAGCCATGCAGCTCTCAAGCATCAACGTCCCCGAGCCCAGCTCCAGGATGCCAACCCAAGACCGAAGCTCAGATCTCCGGCCAAGAGATTTTTGAGCCATGCAGCTCTCAAGCACCAACATCCCCGAGCCCAGCTCCAGGATGCCAACCCAAGATCGGAGCTTAGATCTCTGGCCAAGGGATTTTCGAGCCATGCAGCTCTCAAACATCAATGTCCCTGAGCCTAGCTCCAGGATGCCAACCCAAGACCGAAGCTCGGATCTCCGGCCAAGGGATTTTCGAGCCAAGCAGCTCCTATCAATGCCTCGAGCCTAGCTCCAAGGCATCGAAGACCTGAGCACGACTCTCAGGCAGTCCCTAGACCGGGACCTAGCACCTCGGCTAGGAAGGCCTCGAGCCTAGCTCCAATGCATCCAAGACCTGAGACCAACTCTCAGGCACTTTGGACTGGGGCCTAGCTCCCCGATCAAGGAACTACCGAGCCCGGCAGCTAGCAACTACCAGAACCTTACACCCGACTTACCAACGCTGAAGCCTGGTGATTCAACCCCAGGCGAGGTGAAACCCTCCTCTCTAATCTCCCCACTCATCAAAAAAAACAAACAAACAGAAAGAGAAAGGGGAGTGAAAGAAAGAGAAAAGAAAGAGGGGAAAGCCAAGCAGAAAGTAGGTTGCAAGGAAGTTCAAAATTTATTAACTGAATCCCAGTTACAAGCATTCTGCGAGCCCCCGACATGCCGGGTGGCCCAACCAAGTACAGAAAGAAAACAAAATACTAAAGAAATAGAAAGGGACTATCCTCCAGCTGACCCTTTAGCTGGGCCGCAGGGCTGGGAGCTTCCGTCTGCAGGGACCTCCGACTGCGCGGTTCCAATTTCGGGCGGTACGGTCCTGGCCCCGGCTGGCGTAGAAGGCTTGGGAGCGATGGCCTCCTCAGCACACGCCTCCTGGTCTGAAGTACCGGGGTAGCAGAGGCAGCTACGGCCCTCAACCGAGACGAACCCCTCAACTTGGCGGTGCAAGTACATGAAGCCCTTATAGAAGGAGTCTGACGCCGTTTGTTGGATCTCGGCAAGAAACTCCTCCGAGGCCCTGTACCTCGCGACTGCCTCCTCGGCTTCCTTCTTCGCCGCGGCCACCTCACACCTGACATCCGCAGCTGACCTAGCCATCTCCTCGGCCACCTTCTGGGCCGCGGTCGACTTCTCCTTCTCTGCCGCCAGCCGGGCCTAGAGGGATTGAGTAATTCCCTTTTGACGGGTCGCCTCAGCATTGAACACACCCAACCTCCGCTCGGTGTTGACTAGCTCCTCGGCCTTCTTCTTCGACTGGCTCTTCTCTCGATCGAGGCTCTCATGAAGCTCTTTCGCTCGCCCCTCAGAGTCGACGAGTTGCCTCTCGAGGTCCTTGACCCGTCGATCAAGCACCCCTTCGGAGTCAGCCCTTCCCTTCAGGTCAGCCTTTAGCAACGCGATCTCGGCTGCCTGTTGCTGTTCAGCTCACTCCTAATTTTGGCAGCTGTTTCTGACGAAAAGAGCCTCGACACCGACCTGCACCGTATAAAAAGTTGGTAAAAAAAAATGGAGAAGAAGAAGAAAATGATGAAGTTGCTCACCGTGTAGAGATGGGGAAAGATGCTATCAATCACATCTCCCAGCCGCAGCCCGGCCATCTCCTGCCGATCACATGGTTGGATGGAGAAATCCATCATGCGAGCGGCTAGGACACGGTTGTCAAGCAAGGAGCTCTTCGGCCCTAGCTTGAGTAGGAGATGATGCCTCGCCTCATCCCTCCGGCTCTCTCGGGGAGCGGGTGCACCCATCTCCCCAACAACGGGAACCCCAGGGACCGGTTGGGGACCCGACACCGTCACAGCCGGATCCTTCGTTGCAGGAGGAGCTCCAGTACGGGCCTCTCCCCCCTCGACCTCAATCATCACCGGACTCGGGGAGCGGGAGGGCATGGCAGCAACAGCAACACCAGCCCGGGCGACCACCTCGGGCTCCAAGGCAGGGACCTCGGCCTGTGGCCTCGTCTGTCCTTCGACTCCTTGAACCACCCGCTGACTTAGTCCTAGTGTCGCGGACGGCACGGGAGTTTCCTCGGCCTCCCTTTTCTTTGAGGTGACTGGCGCGGCAGGGGCAGCTGTCGGTACACCCTCGACCCGGGCCCTCCTCAAGGGAGGCTCGTCAACCATCCCGGTAGGTGGCCTCTTCTTAATAATCGACAGCAGGTCGCTCTCCGAGAAGATCATCCCTGTAGATAGATTAACCATGGATCAAAAGCCAAGAAAGTTAGCCCAAAATGAAGAGAAGAGAAAACATATATGGATGAAAGAAAGACTTAGGCCGGACTCACCCGACCCCCTCGTCGAGTCGACCCTGGCATCAAAGAGGTTCTGCTCCGACAGCAGGACCTCGAGAGAAGGGATCTGGGTGGTGCGAAGCTGCTCATAGACGTCTTGGTCAGCTGCATCGACTTCGGAGATTCGGTTGGAAGACTGGTTTGGATCACAACAAGCCCAGTCGACTCTCTCGACGGCTGTGAAGAAGAATTTGCTCTTCCATCCCTTGATGGAAAAGGGGAGCTCGAATCTAATGCCCTTTGGACGGGAGGACAAGGACCACCACCTGTCCTCAGTCGGATGGCATTTCAGGATAAAGAATGCCCTGAACAAGGAGAACCGGGCGACAAACCCATGGACATGGCAGAGGACAATGAAAGAAAAGATAGTCCTAATGGCGTTAGGAACTAGCTGAGCGGGGACCAGGCGGTAATTGCTCAGCACGGACATGAAGAAGGGGTGGAAAGGAAAACGAAGCCCTCTCGAGAAGGTCTCCTCGTAGAAGGCAATCCGGCCCGGGCCACTTGAAGTGACCCTATCCTCGGGGCGAAAGACTAGAATCCGAACAGAGTGTGGGATGCCATAGATATCCCGAATGGTCCCCAGCTCTGTGATGGAGATCGTCGAGGCGATCCCACCCGGACCTGTTGATCGAACAGACTTAGAAACTGGTTCGGATAGGGGAGGAAGGCAAGAAGAATAAGAAGAAACAGCCCCCAGCTCCCTAATGGACATGGGGCGGACTGGAAGGACCGGTCTCCTACTAAACTCGAACCGCGCCCCCTCCGACTCCTCATCGGAGGAGAAAGACACTAGCTCCTGTACAGAAGGACCAACACGAGACATCTTACGAAAAGAACCCAAGAAGGAAGAAGAACAGGACCGACCTGGTTCCTTAGAGGGAAGAAGGGCGGAAGTGGATCACGGAGAAAGAAGGGTCCAAGCACTGCAGCGGGCGCGAAGGACTTGAGAGAATAGGAGTTTTGGGGTAAAAAACTTCTTTTCATTTCGAAATGACCCGATGGATTCGTACCGATCCGACCCCTCCGCCAACGGACCCACGCCACGTGTTGCCCATCGGCGAAAATGGCATCCCGGCCGCTCTGAATTCTGTGCCAACATTAACTATTCCTCGGACGTGGCCACGTGACGCCCCCGCATTGGTCCGTAGGACCGTCTCACGAAGCGCCAGCAATTATGGCTACCATTATGCCAGATCTCCGTCCTTCCACGTCAGCACCATAATTACTCCCTTCGACCCGAGCGCCACGCACTAACGAGCCTCGGAAGTGGGGGGCAAATGATGTGGTGAGATCACTGACGTGGAGAGCTGACAGGCACCATGTCAAAGGAGGCTACCGCGTCAAACGCCAAGTCAACTCTTTAGCCCGGACCGCTCCACCGAGCTGAGCTGAGCTCCCTCAAGACAATGAGCCGAGCTTCGTCCTCCGCCAGGTCAGACCCGTGAGCTCGGGATGCCTAGACCGGAGCCGCACTCTGCCCTCCGGAGCGAGACCCTCGGAGGTTGAGCCCTGTGGTCGGAGTCGAGCTCAGCTCTCCTCCACCACGTGGAGCCTCTCCGAGTGCGAGCCCTCTGGACCGGGCCTGCACTCTGCCCTCCAGAGCGAGACCCTCGGAGGTTGTGCCCTATGGTCGGAGTCGAGCTCAGCCCTCCTCCGCCACGTGGAGCCTCTCCAAGCGCGAGCCCTCTGGACTGGGCCCGTCCTTTGCTCTCCAGAGCGAGACCCTCGGAGGTTGAGCCTTGTGGTTGGAGTCGAGCTCAGCCCTCCTCTGCCACGTGGAGCCTCTCCAAGCACGAGCCCTCTGGACCGGGCCCGCACTCTGCCCTCCAGAGCGAGACTCTCGGAGGTTGAGCCCTATGGTCAGATTCGAGCTCAGCCCTCCTCCGCCATGTGGAGCCTCTCCAAGTGCGAGCCCTCTGGACCGGGCCTGTCCTCTGCCCTCTAGAGCGAGACCCTCGGAGGTTGAGCCTTGTGGTTGAAGTCGAGCTCTGCCCTCCTCCACCACATGGACCTCTTCGAGCGCGAGCCCTCTGGACCGGGCCCGCACTCTGCCCTCCGGAGCAAGACCCTCGGAGGTTGAGTCCTGTGGTCGGAGTCGAGCTCAGACCTCCTCCACCACGTGGAGCCTCTTCGAGCATGAGCCCTCTGGACCGGGCCCGCACTCTACCCTCCGGAGTGAGATCCTCGAAGGTTGAGCCCTGTGGTCAAAGTCGAGCTCAGCCCTCCTCCGTCACGTGGAGCCTCTCCGAGCGTGAGCCCTCTGGACCAGTCCCGCACTCTGCCCTCTGGAGCGAGACCCTCGGAGGTTGAGCCCTGTGGACGGAGTCGAGCACTACCCTCCTCCATCACGTGGAGCCTCTCCGAGCGCAAACCCTTTGGACTGGGCCCGCACTCTGCCCTCCGGAGCTGAGATGACCTCGCAAGCTCGGAGCGTCTGGGTCGAAGCGAGCCCTACCATCCCAGGACGCCGACGAGCCGCCCAAGGACTATAGAGCGGCACCCCCCATACCGCAATAACTGCCTGTCCGTCCGTACTTCCAGGAGGATGGGCCAGTCAGAGAGCACGAACTCCTAGGGTGGTGACCCCTAGATCGAGGCTCTGCCAGGATTCCCAAAATGGGGCGACCGGAGAAGATGTCAAAACGAATGGAAGCTTCTCCTACTGTATGTCGGGAAAGATGTCCCGTCCATGGCATGGAATCTCTCCACACGCACCTGCCATCCCAGCGAGAATCCCGAGGCAAGCGTCCAACGGCCATTTTTTCAACTACAAAGAACGATCGACACCCCCAGGAGGGGAAAGGTAACAACAATACAATACCAACACAAGTTTAAGCTCAATCAAGAGGGCAAAGCACCACCACCACCACTATCGAAGGAAAACGAGGGAAACAAGGAGAGGCGGTAGAACAGGGAACCCCTCTATCCCCGCCATTATTCTCCCCCTGCTACGTTTTCGTCTTCATTTTCATACCATTTACTCATCCTAGCATGGAGTCCATCGAGAGGGGCCCGACTGGGAGGATCTGTTCCCCTGGATTGCTACTGACTTGACCGTCGTAGTGTCCGCACCGGAAACCCCGGCCCGGGTCACTAACCCCTGTTCCACAGATCCAGGACCAAAGGATCGCCAAGCAGTAGCGAAGGGAGCGCACTCCGGCACCGGTAGTAGCTACGGGCCACGGCGATCTTGGCGGCAACAAACATGATTAATCTAATAATGAATCGATTTTTCAGAAGCACAAGATCGATTGATATCCAAGAAATACAAGATCGATCGATGTTCAAGAGACGTGAAGCTGATCGATATCCAAGAGGCACGAGATCGATCGATGTCGAAGAGGCATACAGTCGATCAATATTCAAGAGGCATGAAGCCGATCGATGCCCAAGAGATGCAAAGCCGATCGATATCCAAGAGGCACAAAGCCGATCGATGCCCAAAAGATATACGGTCGATTGATGCTTAAAAGGCATAAGGCCAATCAAATGCTCAAGAGAAGTTTTTTTATTTAGACTGACTTAAGTGTACAAGCCGACTGATGTTTAAGCTAACTTAATAGGTCAACCATGATGTTATATTGACCAATTTGATAAGTTGGTCAAAAAGTGTAAACAATATGGACTGTAACTAATGACGATTATTCTATGCACGTGAAGGTCCACTAACGAACTAACCATTTACAATTTTCTTAATTGAATTCGGTTAGGATCATAGTCTATAAATACTGGTGAGTAAGGAGCTTCCAGAAGGGAAGTTGAAGCAGCAGGAACTCTCGCACACTCTCAAACCAATTTTCCCTCATATTCTTATTTGTTTAGTTCAGATCCTGTGACTGACTTAAGCATCGGAGTGTGCCCCCACTGGAATCCTTTCGGTAAGTAAACTTGCTTGCAGGAGTGAAAAAAGATTGATCAGTGGGCAAGAAGAAGCTCTCATCAGCAATCTTGGCAAAGCTTGGGCGTCACATCAATATGGATATAACAGATTAGCATGCCAGGTAAGGGCTCGACATAAGAGTTTTCAGAAATCTAGAGGGAAAATGGTGAAAGGCATAGTACGAAATTTTCCTGCTGAGGAGATTCATCATTCACATAAAGAGAATGATCCTATTCTGGATGGAGTGGATGTCATTCCTATTGGAAACCTGGATCAAGAACAGCTAGGGATTCTTTTGAACAAAATGGAAGTACTAACTACGGTAGTTCAAAATCTTCAAGAAATGGCTATAAGTGGACAGCAGCGACCCGCTGCTTCAAGAAGTAGCCGGCGATCGTCTCTTCATGTGAGTCGACGCCCGGGTCCAAGTCGACATTCTCCTTATCAGCATTTATCAAGGTGGCGTTCTATCATGAAACAACATTACCGATCCCATAATCATGCAGAAAGATGGAATAAGTGGAAACGCCCCCGATCCTATTCAATATCTTCTAGCGAATCAACCACTGAAAGTGCTCAACAGACTTCAGATGCTAGAAAGAAAGATTGATAACTTTGCAAAGAAGTTTCGAAGGTTGGAATTACAAGTCGCCAGGCTTGGCAAACAAAGAAAGATAGAAGATATGATCTCCATATATGATATCCAACCTCCTTTCTCCAAGAAGATAATGGAAGAAAAGATTCAACATCATTTTAAAATTTCTCAAGTAGAGCCATACGATGGATCGGCTAATCCTCTCGACCATCTGGGCAATTTTAAAGTCCACATGTTAATCCAAGGAGCATCGGATGCGCTTCACTGCCTTGCTTTTTTGGCAACTCTTAAAAAGGCAGCAAGGATATGGTATTCTAGCTTCCAACCAGGCACTGTTAATTCTTTCAGTCAGTTAGAAAGGTTGTTCATCTCTCATTTCAAAATAAGTCGAAGAATGCCAAGAAACTCAGACAGTCTTTTTTTTATTCAACAACAAGAAGGAGAGACTTTGAGAGATCATGTAGCTAGGTTTAATTTTACCATGCTGGAGATCCCAGATCTCAACGAGCATGTGGCTATGTCAGCAATGAAAAAAGAGCTATGAGCCTCCATGTTTACATTCTCTTTAGATAAGAAATTCCCAGTCAGTTACTCTGAACTGTTGGCCCATGCCCAAAAATACGCTCAGGCTGAAGAACAAGCCCTGAGTCGATGCCAGGTGGAAAGAAAATTAGCATCGAACAAGAAGAATATCAAGAATGATGGGCTTCGGTCATCTGGAGATTGACTAATTCAATGGCAAGCTCAAAAGCCAAAGAACTTAATCGGCAGAGGCTATGTTAATAAGTATGATGCCTATACCCCCTGACTCTTTCAAGAGAAAAAATACTTATGGAGATTGAAAAAAAAAATTTCTCCAGAGGCCAAGGCCAATGCAAGCTCCAGCCGCTGTGCATCATAAAGCTAAATACTATCACTTTCATCGTGATCACGGACACACTACTAAAGAGTGTATCCAATTAAAAGATGAGATTGAGGATCTGATCAAGCACGGTTATTTGGATAAAGAGCTCCCCAATTAACAACCAACTGACGGTATGGTCGGCATGCTCCACCACAGACCACTTTATGAAAATGATAGAACTTCAAAAAGACTCTGAAAAAGCATCAGCTTTTTTGATGATGATCTGCAAGGAGTTCAAATGCCGCATGATGACCCTGTTATGGTTTCTGCAATAATTGCAAATTACGATGTACGATGAATTTTAATTGATAATGAAAGTTCCACTGAGGTTTTGCTTTATGATGCTTTTATCAAAATGAACTTACCTAGTGATAAGCTATGAATAACTCGTATGTTATTAACTAGAATTGGTGGAAACTCCATCGGAGTAGAGAGAGAAATAGTACTTCCTGTGACCCTCGAAATAGTACCAAAATAGAAGACTCTTCATATTACCTTTATGGTTGTTCAAATGCCTTCTATGTATAATGCCATATTAGGATGGCCTACCATGAACAAATTTCGAGCCATCGTATCTACTTATCATCTGTTAGTGTGATTCCCGACCCAAAATGGGATCGGAGAAGTAAGAGGAGATCAACAGATGGCTCGTCAATGTTTGATAATTCAGAACCAACAACCAGTCGATGGATTAACTCCAGAATAAATAGATCCTCTGATCAAACTGAAGAGACAGGAACTCCAATAGAAAGAACCATCCTTGCACCTTTGGCAAGAAATGATCTGACTAAGACTGTTTAGATTGGAAGCTCACTTGATAAAGACCAAAGGAGAGAATTGATCGACTTTTTACAAAAAAAATGCCGATATATTTGCATGGTCAGCCATCGATATGTCGAGGATTCCCCCTGAAGTAATCACACATGAACTCAAGGTGGACCCGTTAAATCGACCAGTCCATCAGAAGAAGAAAAATTTTGCCTTAGAAAGGCAAAAAATTATCAATGAAGAAGTAGCCAAGTTACTTGACACTGAATTATCAAAGAAGTTCACTATCCTGACTGGCTTGCCAATGTAGTGATGGTAAAGAAAGCTAATGAAAAGTGGAGGATATATATTGATTACACTGATCTTAACAAGGCATGCCCTAAGGACAGTTTTCCTTTGCCTAAAATTGATTGCCACTGCAGGGCATAAGTTCTTAAGTTTCATGGATGCTTTTTCTGGATATAACCAAATATGAATAAATCTAGAAGATGAAGAAGAGACATCCTTTGTTACGGACCGAGAAAATACTGCTACAAGGTAATGCCCTTTGGTCTCAAAAATACTGGAGCGACATATCAAAGATTAGTAAACAAGATCTTTGAGGATCAAATTGGTAAAACCATAGAGGCGTATGTAGATGATATGATCGTCAAAAGTACTCAGGCCGATGATCATATCAAAGATCTACAAAGAGCCTTTGATATGCTTCGGAGACATCAAATGAAATTAAATCCTACTATATGTATTTTTGGCGTGACCTCTGGAAAGTTTTTGGGTTTCATGGTTACGAAACAAGGGATTGAAGCTAATCCGGAGAAGATCCGAGCCATATTAGACATGAGACATCCTGTTAATAAAAAGGAGATTCAATAGTTGACCGAATGGATCGCTTCATTAAGTCGATTTATATCTCGTTCGACCGAAAGGTGCTTGCTTTTTTTTAAAGCCTTATGTCAATCTAAAGACTTTGATTGGTTCGACAGTTATCAGCAAGCATTTAAGGAGCTTAAAAAATATCTAATGAATCCGATCCTGTTATCTAAACCAGAAGAAGCGAAAAGTCTGTATCTTTACTTGGTTGCATCCGATGAAGTAGTTAGCCCAGTGTTAGTAAGGAAAGGATCCGATGGATCACACAAGCCCATTTATTATATCAGCAAAGTTCTTCATGATGCCGAGGTAAGGTATCCAAAATTCCAAAAAATTATTTACACCTTGGTGATATCAGCGAAGCGACTCAGACCTTACTTCCAGTCTCATCCGATCATCGTATTGATTGATCAACATTTAAGGACTATTTTACAATGTCCTGATACTTCTGGCCGAATGGCAAAGTAGGCAGTAAAGTTGAGTGAATTTGATATTACTTATCAACCTCGCTCTGCAATGAAAGCCTGGGTGTTGGCTGACTTCATAGCCGAATATACTTGGAATAACAATGAGGACGATATCCAGGCATCAATTAAAGCATAGAAGAATGATCTTCCTTGGATTCTTCATGTGGATGGAGCTTCAAATTCTTCTGGCTATGGAGCTGGCTTGATTTTATCTAGTCCTAGTAGAGATGTCATGGAATATACTCTTCGATTCTCCTTTAGAACTTCTAATAACCAAGCTGAATATGAGGCCCTTCTGGCTGGCCTGAGAATTGCAAGGAGCTAAATGTTCGGAGATTGAAAGTGTTATCCGATCCTCAGTTAGTCGTAAATCAAGTAAAAGGGGACTTTGAAGCTCGTGATGCGACCTTGGTCTTATATTTGAAAACAGTTCGAGAGATGAGTGCCCTATTTGATTTCTAGGATATCAGTCATGTCCCTAAAGCTGAAAATTCTTGAGCTAATTCGTTATCTCGGTTAGCCACTTCGGCACCCGATTTAATGAGTCGAACTTTTGTTGAACACCAAGAAACTCCAAGTATCTCTGTGGATGACCGGAAAAGAGTCCTTCAGATAGGACACGAATCGAACTGGATGAGCCTTATAATCGGATATTTAACTAAAGAAACTTTATCTGAAAACAATACAGAAGCCATGCAACTTCGTAGGATTACTTCTCAATACGTCATCTTGGATGATTTATTATACAAAAAAACATTCTCCCAGCCACTACTAAAATATTTGTCCCCTTTGAATGCTGAGTATGCTCTAAAAGAAGTTCATGAAGGTATATGTGGTGACCATCTGGGAGGCAGATCACTAGCCTATAAAATTATAAGATAATGATATTATTGGCCGACTATATAGAAAGATATAGCGGATTTTATGAGGAAATGTGATCCCTGTCAAAGGTATGCTAATATACAAAGGCATCCTGCTAGTCATTTGACACTATTGGTTTCTCCGTGGTTATTTTGCTTGATGGGAAATGGATATTCTTGGTCCGTTTCCTCCAACCTCTGGACAACAAAAATTTTTGATCGTAGCCATTAATTATTTTACCAAATGGATGGAAGCCGAGCCTTTAGCCCAAATCACTGAAAGTAAAGTTGAGGCATTCGTTAGAAATGCCATCATATATATATTCGGTATCCCTCACACCATCATCACCGATAATGGGAGGTAGTTCCATAATCAAAAATTTGATAATTTCTATGCTCGATTCTACATTTTTTATAAATTAACCTCCATCGGACACTCACAAGCTAGTGAAGAGGCGGAGGTAACCACTCGAACTATTTTTCATGGATTAAAGACTCGATTGAATGAATTTAAGGGAGTCTGGGCTGCCGAACTTAACTCCGTCCTTTGGGCTTATCGTACAACTTCTCGATCCACTACAAGAAAATCTCCGTTCGACCTTACCTAAGGAAATGAAGCCATATTACCTGTAGAAATTGTTCTCCGTTCTAGAAGAACGGACTGCCTTGAGGAGCCAAGTAATGCCGACCAAAGAAAAGCCGACCTGAATCTGCTTGAAAGCTTCAGGTTACAAGCATAATTAAGAACGGCGGTATATCAATAAAGGGTTGCTCAATATTATAATTCGAGAGTCAAAGCCTAGGTCTTTCGGCCTGGAGATCTTGTCCTACGCAAAATGGCGATATCCCAATCAACTGATCAGGGCAAACTTGCCCCAAATTGGGAAGGTCCCTATCGCATCACTGAAGTTATGCGACCGGGAACTTATCGAATTGAAAGCCTATATAGCTATCAAATGACTCGACCTTGGAATGTAGAAAATCTTCGTAGGTATCATCAATAAAGTAATTTTTTCTTTTCCATTCTTCATATCTGAGAAATAATATTAAGTTGATGTATCCTACAAATTGAAAGGTTGGCCTAATACGCTAGCCACAATTCAATAAATAGAGTTGATCTGACCCACCATCTCATCGATATTGTAACATCGATATAACCGATCAATTGAAATGTTGGCATGATATACTGACCACAATCCGACAAATGTTGGTCCGACCCACCATCTCATCGATATCAAAACATCGGTATAACTGATCAACTAAAAAGTTGGCATAATATGTTGACCACAATCCAACAAATAGAGTTGGTATGATCCACCATTCTATCGACATTACTACATCAGTATGTCTAATACATTGGAAGGATGGTCCAATATATTTGACCCTGAATTGACTTTTATAAGTTGGCTTAATGTGCTAACCACAAAATACCAAGTTAGTTTTATCCTATTATATCATTGGTATGTCTAAAATAGCATTGCCGACTTCTTGAAGATTATTATAACATACGGGATTAGTCTGTAAAATTTGAACTTGGCATTTTCCTGAAAGAAAGAAAAATTTCGTTGATGATTGATCAAAAGAAATAACATTGATTCATTGGGAGCATACGGTTATAGGTACTACTCTGCCTTTTCTTCAATTGGATTGGGGGTCGAGGCAAGGGCAGTTGTCTTTTGAACTTGTACTCCTTCAGCTGAAGGGGTAATTGGATCATTGATCAACTTTTTTGCTTTATCTTTATCTATTTCCATGATCTCATCTATGGTAATAGAGGAAATATCAAGATTAGGGTATAATTTTTTGATTTTCTCGATACAGTCTTCAAAGCCGATCCTATAACCATTTGCCCTCGCTTCATCTATTTCATTGTTGAAAGCCTCGGATTTTTTGAATTCATCAACTGCATGAAGGCCTTCTTGGATCGCCGAAGTAACCTTTTGTTCAGCTTGTTCTAGTTTCTGTTTAAGAAGGACTACTTTCTCTTTTATACCAGACTTTTGAATCATTATCCTAGCATAAGCATAGGTTTTCTCTTCTATTGCTATTTTCGCCAGTTGAAGCTTCTTCCTCCTTCTCTTTGCGCCAGCCAGAAGCTTCATGGCCTGGTCTTCAACTATCTTTACTTGCTTATTCAGTAACAAGTTCGCTGTGGTGGCTTGAATTAACCTTGATTCTAAGGTCGCTCGACATGCATCGACCTTATCTCTCTCTTCTATGATCGATGTCAACTAATTTTGAAGGTCTATTTGAGAATCAATCGATCTAAGCAAGTTTTCTTCGATCATGGAGATGTCATTAATGAACTGACAAAAAGAGTAAAGATGAAATTAGAAACAAAAATAGAAAAAAAAAATTTAAGAAAGAATTGACATTTACTTTTAGTATTCCTAGATAAATGGAGGAGAAAATATCTCCCACTCCATGCTTATGTGTCGCTTCCCAATCCTTCCGAAGAATGGTAGATTGTAACATAGTCTTTGCCAGTTTCGGGTTATCAAAACCTACATCTGCAACAAATACCTAAACACCTTTGTCGGCCCCCAGTTCGGATGTCGCTTCTGCGATCGGAGATTTACCTTTCTCTACTGGAGTTGGTCTATTAAATGGACCGCTATCTGGTTTTCTCGATGAGGGTTCAGGCAAGTGTAACTTCTCTTCATCAAAAGAAGACACGACATATTCGGGAGATTCTTGTTTAGCGGAAGTTTTGGAGATGCTTTTTGATAAACGAGCTCTTTTCACACATGCTCTTTGTTCTCAAGATCGGGTGGATTTGACTCTCTCTTTGAATGCCTGACGAAGCCTCTCGCTATCTGGTTTCATTTCTGAAATATGGTGAAGATTTTTCAAAGTTTCTCGAAACAAGGTGTTCGAAGAGGAAGATGCACGAATTGTTTAAAGTGAAATTGGCCTGAAAAGCAGGCCTAAAATTTCTTTATATAAGAAGTATCGATAATCAAGATTTATGATCCAAGTCTCGAGCAGTCCCAAGATTATGACACGTCTATGCCTCTAATTTGGTGAGAATTCATATGTCATTACTGATTCTCAGAAAATCAATTATGGAAAGAGAAAAGATAGTAATTGATTTGAATTTGAGTTGTGTACGGTTTCTGGAATACTGACCGGCATGATTTCACGATCTACAGAATAACTACCCTTCTAATGAGAATGTGATATTTGGTAAAAATGATCCGTCCTTTTTTGTTATAACGTATCAAAATTGATATCCAAAATATTCTGAGGAAACTCTCTTTCTCGAAGAGGAATGAAAGAAGAAAGAAAAAAATATTTGATAGGTTCGATTAAAAGATCGGATTATTATAGGCTCCAATAGCCTGGAAAGTTAAGGAAATGGCATATTGCCATGTTACCCTAAAGGGCCGATTGATTTGAAAAAATCAGCTCCCTTAATGGTATGATGATCAATAATCTTATTTTCTTCAAAAGAATTGGGTAACTATATTTCCAAGAAGCCTTTCTTGTCAATGATTTTGGTTTATCATATTTTTTTAAATGAGAAATTATTTTGGTTAGATTTTCCAAAATATGCTAATGATATTTATAATTTGGTAATCTCGTATGATCATTCATCTTATTCAGATAATTTCATAGTCGAACAAAATTTTCCTAAAAATCTTCTATTCTTTATGCGATCCGATGGTCCCATACTTAAAAAATTTTTTACTTGTGAAAGTTTGTCAAACAATTTATCCTGTCTGATGTTGACTAAGATTTTTCTCAAAAGAGTGTTTTGTTTAAAGTTCAACAATTTTTGATAAGTCAATTTGTTTATATTAGTCTGCATTAATCACATGGTCGTATGATATGAAAGAAGAAAGAAAGAAAGAGATTTTCTATTATTCAATATCAACATTAAAAACAGAATAAAGTAGTACATCAGTTGTACATTAATTTTCTAAATTTTGTTCAAAAGTCGTTGCATTAACATCTCCGGAGCGGGGATTGGCACTGCTGCATCCTGAGTCGGGACATCTCCCATCGGCTCTTTAACTTGATTTCCGATCTGCTCTTCAGCATGATCCTCTTCATCAAATTCATCGGATTCTTCTATTATTTTGGAGACGTCCAGATCTGGATAACATTTTTTCACCTATTCCAAACAGTCCCTATAGTTAATGTCGTAACTCTCGACCCCTGCTTCATAGAGTTTATCTTGAAAAGCCGATAACTTCTCGTAGTTGTCAATGGCCTCTCTAGCAGCTAGTTCTGCTTTCTTTTCCACTACTAAGGCCTTTTCTTCGACTTTTTCAGATTTGGCTATAGCCGATCGGAGTTTCTTCTTTTTCTTCTTTAACTTTGATTCTACGTCGGCTAACTTGGATTGAGTAATTTTGAGCTCCTTCTCCAAAGTAAAAACCTGGGCTACACTTTGTTCTAGTTTCTTTTTCACAACTAGTTTTAATTCTTCGGTGACTTCTTTCTCTGCCTTGGCCGTATCTATCTCGTTATGCATTGCCTGGCGAAGTCGGTTGAAGCTTATTAAGCTTTCCTCCATTATAGTTACTTCATGAATGAACTGCATATTCCACAATAGACTTGGTCGGATTTTGAAAAGATCATTTAAACAATTATTTGAAATAAAGTTTAGTATTTTACCTTCAGCATAGTAGGATGAATCGACAAAATTATTTCGTATATTTGTTGAGATTTAGTTATCTCCCAGTCTTTTGAGAGAATGATGGCCCTTAGAAGACGACGAGCCAACTCTGGGTCGTTCAGACCCGATTCATCTATGAATACATTAAAGTTAATGATAGGATCTTCTGTGGAGTGTCTTTCTTCTTCTTCCACCATTGGAGCTTTACCCTTGTCGGCTTGACAAGTTGGGGATGATGATGGACCGATGATGGAAATTCTGGCCGATCGCCTCTCCTGTGTTCGAGGTTGAAGGGCAGCAGATATGGGCACGTCATCATCATCAGATACACTCGTTATTAATATTGGAGATTCGGGTGCTGATGGGACTGTTGGTCTTATCTTTCTTGGTTTCTTCAGCTCTCCTCTCCTTTGATCAGTCGAAGCAGCCACAGCTTTCCTCTTCTTCGACATCTGTCGAAATCTTTGAGCATCCATCATGATGGTCGTATCTACATAATCCGACAAATTGAATGTTAGAATCAACTATCATCGAATAAGTAAAAGAGAAATATCAGTAATAAGATACCTAAAGAAGGGTGGGGGCTGATATCAGCCGAATACAATCCCCTCTCGTTAAGAAGCTCCTTTATTAGGGGGATCTCCATCCCCGTAAGCTTCTCGAAGTCTTCTTTATCTACCCTTAATACTTTCTTGCTATCATTCGGCGTTAAACGAGGTTCTTTTCGATTGATATTAAAGTCCCATGAAATCTTAGATATTATATACAAGAAACAAGGCTTTCAGCCATGAATAGCCGAAGGAAGCCCTATTATGAATTTATGACCATGGCGGGGATTAATCACCCACCATCCTTGACTGTGGAAATCCCTTTTTAAAACAAAAAGAGCAGTGAGAAGTGAGGTTCTGGGTGTTATATCGGCATCCTTACAGAGAATTAAGAAGGAACAAATTATTCTAATATTATTAGGGGTAGTTGGGTAGGAAGTACATGGTATAATTTGAAGATCTGGATAAAGAAATGATGAAGTGGAAATCTGAGTCCGGCTTTAAGATGTTCTTCGTAAATCGCAAGGCTGCCTAGGAGTGGTTGATCTATTCGTCTTTCAAAATCTGGAGTGATTACTACAAATTCATCTGAGATATTATAATATCTTTGTAACGTAAGAACCCTATGTTCAGTTAAAGAGGTTTTAACGGCATCTATCCTGATTGATTCAGCTTGATTCTTCTTTTTCTGAGAAGTAGAACCTTCGGGTTCATTGGTACGACTGACTTCTAAGATCCTAGCCATGGAAAGAGAAGAAGGAAGAAAGGAAGATTAACTTGAAAGAAAAGGAAAAGAAGAGGAGAAGCCGACCTGAAAGAAGTTCTATGCTCCTGAAGGGTAAAAAATTGAAATGGAGGAAAACCTATTTGTTTAGAGGAAATGATGCTTATATAGTAGCAGATAATAGTTAAGATTTATCCCTCGAAAGGCGAGTTTGGTTCCGATTATGCCACTTGTCTCTAATATCCGATAGAAAGATACGACTCTTCGAAAAATCGAAGCGACTATTCATGATTCGACGGCGGATTTAGCTGTAACATGACGCTTGCACTTATTCGATAATGGTGATCTTTCAACCTTTGTGAATTTCAAAACTAATAATGATGGCAGCCGATTGTGATATAGCTGTTAGTTTTATAATCGCTTCTCCAATAAGAGATTGACACATCATCAAGGCGCTTTGCTCGAAAATATGAGCATTGATTGAAAAAAAAATCTAAGAAGAGAGAGGAAGAAAATAAGAGAGAAAAAGGTGCAAGAACCATATTTTTCTTTCTGTCAACTTCTGACATTCATTTAATGAATTCAGAAGCTGGGAAGACTAGTGTTGAGATATGACAGATTTAACCTATTTGTGTTGAGCCGACAAAAATGAACATGGTTAATCGAATAATGAATCGGTTCCCAAGAGGCACAAGGCCAATCGATGCCCAAGAGGCATAAGGCCAATCGATGTCCAAGAGGCATGAAGCCGATCGATGCCCAAGAGGCACAAGACCGATCGATGCCCAAGAGGTACAAGGCCGATCGATATCCAAGAGGTGTGAAGCCGATCGATGCCCAAGAGGTGCAAAGCCGATCGATGTCCAAGAGGCACAAAGCCGATCGATGCCCAAGAGGTATAAGGCCGATTGATGCTTAAGAGGTACAAGGCCGATCAAATGCTCAAGAGAAGTTTTTTATTCAGTCAGACTTAAGTGTACAAGCCGACTAATGTTTAAGGCAGACTTAATAAGTCAACCATGATGATATGTTAACCAATTTGATAAGTTGGTCAAAGAGTGTAAATGATATGGACTGTAACTATTGATAATTATTCTGTGCACGTGATGGTCCACTAACGAACTAATTATTTACAGTTTTCTTAACTGAATTCGATTAGAATCGTAGCCTATAAATATCGATGAGTAAGGAGCTTCTGGGAGGGAAGTAAGTTGAAGCAGCAGGAACTCTCGCACACCCTCAAACCAATTTTCTCTCAGATTTTTATCTGTTTAGTTCAAATCTTGTGACTTACTTAAGCATCGGAGTGTTCCCCGACCGGAATCCTTCCGGTGAGTGGACTTGCTTTGCAGGAGTAAAAAAAGATTGATCCAGTGGGCAAGGAGAAGCTCTCATCAATAATTTTGATAAAGTTTGGACATCACATCAATCTGGATACAACAATACGTAATACCGATTTATGAATGCAATACCGATCCGTTGATAGATGACACAGTAGGCCATATTAATCGGCTGCAATTATCAAAGAAGCAAGCTTTTTTTTTTTTTTTCCTTTTATAAGCAGAAGAAGCAAGCATTGATGATGAGTGCCCCGGGAGAAATGGGAAATTATGTATGTAGTACACCCGGCGACCGATAAAATGCTACCACATGGTACGAGCCAAAAAAAAAAAAATCCTCTCTCCGAACGACATCTAGATCTCTTCTATCGTCGGCCTTCTTCCATCAATCCTTGCCCTCGCCTGGTGTATGACACGGGCTTTTGGGCCGAGCACCCACGGTACGTGGCTCCCATTGCCTATTCCTTCGGGAAAAAGTGTTTATGCATCACGTGCGGTGCAGTAAATTTAACATGACCCATACCATATTTTTCTATTGATCCAAATATATTTGCAATGGCATGATAGGACGGGAGCTGAGCGTGACTAGCATCAATTATCATTCAGCTTTTATTTGAAATTTTCGTCTAGACCAAAATACCATTCCCTCCAGTTCCTTTTTTCTGTTATGTTGCTTAAACTAGGATATCGTAGCATTTGAACTAGGATGTCGTAATACTGTTTCATATTATCTGCATGGTTGTCATTTTTGAACTAGTATGTCATAGGTTTTGAACTAGGATGTCGTAGATTTTGAACTAGGATATCGTAATACTATTCCATGTCATTTTTGAACTAGGATATCGTAAGTTTTGAACTAGGATGTCTTAGGTTTTGAACTAGGATGTCGTAGCTTTTGAACCAGGAAGTTGTAATATATTTCATATTTTCTGCATGGTTGTCATTTTTGAAATAGGGTGTCATAGGTTTTGAACTAGAATGTCGTAATACTATTTGACGTCATTTTCGAACTAGGATATTGTAGGTTTTGAACTAGGATATCATAATACTGTTTCAGAATATTTTGATTTGAACAAAAATTTTAAATAAAAATTGAATGATAATTAATGTTAATCATGCTTATCTTCCATTCCGTCATATCACTGTGAATATATTTGGAACAATAAAAAAAATATAGTATGGATTATGTTGAATTTACTGTATCGAACGTGATGTACAAAGAATAACTCTTCCGGCACCAACACCGCCCCTCTTCTCAACCTCGCCCGCACCCTTGCCGCGGCTAATGGAGCCCCTTGTAGCTATGTCTTCTGAGCGTGTGGATATATCCCTTCTCAAATTATACCCGCCTTGCCCCTCCTTTCCCCGAACGGCACCATTAATTTTGGGAGGCGCTACAGCCTTCGGGAGAGGCACCAGTCAACTTTTCTCCTTATGCCGAGCTTGCCAGAGGGCTATGGATTGATGGTGTGTATGATGCGCGAGCCGTCGCTCCTGAACGATTTGAAGATGAAAAAGTCTTTATATATCGCGTGCAGTATAATAAATTTAATATAATTTATATTATATTTTTTTTATTAATTTAAATATATTCATTATAGTAAGATGGAATGGAAGTTAAGTATGATTAGCATTAATTATCATTCAATTTTTATTTAAAATTTTTGTGCAGATCAAAATATCATTCCTTTCAGTCTCTTAAATCAGAATGTCGTAGGTTTTGAACTAGGATGTCGTAGTTTTTGAACTATAATGTCGTAATTCTATTTTGATTTTAATTTATATTTTCTGCATTGTTATCATTTTTGAACAGGATGTCGTAGATTTTGAACTAGAATATCCTAGGTTTTGAACTATGATGTCTTAATACTGTTTCGGATCATTTTTGAACTAGGGTGTCGTACGTTTTGAAATAGGATGTCGTAATACTGTTTCAAATCATTTTTAAACTAGGATATCGTAGGTTTTGAACTAGGATATCGTAGGTTTTTAACTAGGATATCGTAATACTGTTTCATATCATTTTTGAATTAGGATGTCGTAAATTTTGAACTAGAGTGTCGTAGCTTTTGAACTAGATGTCGTAATACTGTTTCAGGTTTTAATTTATATTTTCTGCATAGCTATCATTTTTGAACTAGGATGTCATAGGTTTTGAACTAAGATGTCGTAGATTTTGAACTAAGATGTCGTAGATTTTGAACTAGAGTATCATAATATTGTTTTAGATCATTTTTGAACTAGAATATCGTAGGTCTTGAACTAGGATGTCGTAGGTTTTGAACTAGGATGTCGTAAATCATTTTTTGAACTGGAATATCGTAGATTTTGAACTGGGATGTCGTAGTTTTTGAACTAGAATGTCGTAAGAATATTTTGATCAGGACAAAAATTTTAAATAAAAATTAAATAATAATTAATATTAATCATCTCAGCTTCTATCATGTTATACTATAATGAATATATTTGGATCAATATAAATATACGCTACAGGTTGCACTCGATTTGCTGCACGGTGCATATAGAATTACTCTTTTTGAAGATTATGAAGGGTTGGGCCGAGGGGAGCGGGACAGAATCATCCCACCATGTAGGATACGGCCGAATAAATTTATAAAAAATTCACATGTCTACCATTTCCCGTTCTTTTAATAAATATTAGTTATTATTATTGTTATTTATACAATGGACGGTGGACCCATAAAAAAGAAATAGGGGAGTAAAGAAACTTAAAGAAACTAAAAAGACATGAAAATAATTAAAATCTAGAATATCTGCCCTATGCAACTGTCAAAATCAAATTTTTAGTTTACTCCGCGGCAAACTACTGTGAAGTCAAAATCAGCAAACTCATTTAATCCAAGATTTTTAAAAAAAATAAGCTGGCTATAATATAACTATTTTTCATTAAATAATAATCATAATTAATTATAATTTAATAAAAAATTGTCATCAATTTTTTACTTTTTATTGAATACTAATTATGACTATTCATAATATAATAAAAATAAAATATTAATCTTGACTAATCATGCCTAGAAAAAAAATATATCAACATTTAATTTAAAATTAAAAATAACTGATATTTATTTCTCTACTAACTCATGATTAATTATTAATAACATAATAGAAAAGTATTAAACATAAGTAATATTTATTGTTCTATTACATCATGATTAATCGTGATTAATATTTAACTGGAAATCAGGAATGGGCGTATTTTTTTCCTACTAAATTATAATTAATCGTAGATAGTATTTAATGAAGAATGATCATCTATGAAAAATCAATAATGACTTGCAAATCTTTTCTAGGTTTATCAAAATGTTTTTGACTTTTTTTTTTTTTTGCAAGAGCTTTGAGATGCAGTATATTATTATTTTGGTGCACCGCTGAGCTGGTAAACTGGTTAGGGGATAATTTCTCCGGCCGTTTTCCGCAGTTGTCAACTGGCCCGAAACCTATCGGGAGCTATCGTGTCCTTGTACGACATACGGTCGGATGGTGGATCATTCTGCCTGCTTTCCACCTGACCGCACGGAAATAGAAAGCGAGGACCGGAGGCAACATTGACCGGAATAATATATATAGCAGCCATTACGATCGGATCTGGGCGATAATAAAAACAATCTCGCATGCTGTCGCCCGCTCTCTACGCGTGCTCGCGAAGCCATTGCGAAGACCATATCTTCTTCTCTTATAAAGCGCAAGTGAGAAGACTAGGAGGAGACGAGAGGGAAAGTTCGAAGATCTCGGCGAACGGCTCGAAGATTGTTGCGGGGAGCGCCCGCGATCGCGGAGATGACGGGAGACCTTCGAGCACAAAGTGGATCACCGCCCACGTGTCCGCCTCCGCTTCCCCCGTCATTGATTTTTTTTCTTTTTTCTTTTCGCCCCCTTTTCTCCAGTCTGCCCTTCATTTCTTGATCCTTTTTCTTCCTCTAAGGTCTCTTCTTTTTCTCGTTTAGAATTTATAATTCGGCCATTGTAGTTCGCGATCTTGGATGCCTTGTCGGGGATCTCCGTTCTCGCTTTTTAAAACCCTCGAGACGTGGAAGAGGGTTTAAGGAATTATGGATCTATGCTGTGGATCCCCTTTCGGAATCTAGGGTTTTAGGTCCTGTGGCGGGTGTGCTGTTCATGGATTAGTGCGATGGGTTTTGTGATTGGAGTTTGCTTATTGATTTAGCTTTCTATGGTAGTTTAGTTGTGGTACAGATGATTTTTATTTTTATTTTTTTGGCTCCGGGCTTTTCAAGTTCTAGTGGGTCTTTGGGTAGCGAGGAGCCTTCTTGTGTATGGTTGTTGATTGATGCGTCCTGTTTGATGGTGCGGGATGTGTGCAGGGATGCCTATGGGTTTGCGGTTCGGCCTCAACACTTGCAGCGATACCGAGAGTATGAGAATATCTACAAGGCAAAGCAAAATCCTTTTTCTTCATTTTTTTTTTTTTTATTGAGTTAGTCTTCTGTTGTCGCTTGCTTGAATTGCCACGATCTGTGATTCCAGGAGGAAGAAGACGAGAGATCGGAACGATGGAAGGAGTTCTTGGAGAGGCAGGCTGAGTCTGCGCCAGTATCCTCCCATGACCCGTCTACAGAGAAAGGCGGAAATGCATCATCTATGGAAGAAGCTAGAGTCACGGGAGATGACTCCGATCGCAGTGAGCTCGACAAATCTAATGGTCTCGAAAAAACTGGACTGGAGAAGAGAACAATGGCAAAGGAGACAAGAACCCATAAGATCCAAATTTGCGCTCAGATCAGGCCTTCCCTCGCTTCCATCGAGCAGATGATGAGCCTGCGCGTCAAAAAGAGGAAAAATTTAACGGGCGGTGAGCAATATGAGAGTAGTGGGACCCATCTGGCGGTGATTGAAGGCGGGAAGCCGGCGGAGGATTCTGGGGACGAGTTTTATGACGTGGAGAGGTCTGACTTGAGCCAAGAGGCTCCCCCAAGTGATGGATTCAATGCTGATTCAGCTGCGAATTTGGATAGCGCTGGAACATCTCCTGAGCCTTTCCTCCCATTGAAGGAAGAGTTGGAGTGCTTGGTTCGCGGAGGACTGCCAATGGCACTCAGAGGGGAGGTGCAGCAAGTGTTTTCGCTTTGTTTATTTTAACACCTGACTAGTGTTGTTGGCCGCTAAGCTGTTTCTCTCTCTCTCTCTCTCTCTTTTAATGACTATAGCTATGGCAAGCTTTTGTTGGTGTTGGAGCTCGCAGGGTGGAAGGATATTACAACAGCTTGCTAGATCTGGAAGCTAAAACCGATGAAGACAAAGAACTTGATACTACTTCTTTAGATAACAACAAGGAAAAACAAAATGTAAACTGGGGAAGTGCACTTGAGAATTGGAAGCGGCAGATTGAAAAGGTCATTAGTTGCATGGATTTGGAAAACTAACACAGTTTTTGGTATGTAGTTCTGGGAGTAGAAATGGATTTGGTTGAGTATCTCTAATTGATAATACTTGTATATTTACTATACAGGATTTGCCTAGGACATTTCCAGGTCATCCTGCTCTGGGCGAGGATGGGAGAAATGCTTTGAGGCGAGTACTCACAGCATATGCTTGGCATAATCCATCTGTTGGATATTGCCAGGTACTCATTTCTGTACCTCGTGTCATATATTGTATGTGTTGTGCATATAAATCTTTCAAAGAAAAATCTGTAAAGATATATGGGATTTCAATTATGGTTTTCTTCTTCTTGAGGTAAAACTAGATGCTTAGACATTGCAGACTGTACATCCTTATCTATTAATGCAATTGCTCTGTTTGATCCTCCATTTATTTCTGCCCCATAACATGTTTTATTTCTCTGAGCTAGCAATCATGTTTCTCTGTCTTGTATCACTCCTCCAGATTAATTTCCTATTATTTTGTCTACGTTACATGTTATGGGACATTGTATGTCATATACTTTTTATTCACTTCTGTGCTTTGCAGGCCATGAATTTCTTTGCTGGTTTATTACTATTATTGATGCCTGAGGAAAATGCATTTTGGTAGGTCTGCATTTGTAAACTTCTTCATGAGTTTGCTCTAGGATTTTTTTTAAAAAGAAATTGTGGAAAAATAATTTTATGACTGCTGCAAATGATATACTCCAGTTATCAAGTATAAAAAATGCTATGCATCTGAAGATTACATTAATTTTACTTATTCTAAGTTTTATGAGATAACTCAGGACTTTAACGGGTATCATTGATGACTACTTTGATGGATACTATTCTGAGGAAATGATTGAATTTCAGGTAATATTTCTTTTCCATTTTTTTGTTCTTGGAGTTATTTAGCAGCCACTTGCTATTTTCTCTTTGCTATATTTTTCTGAAGCTTAGGGTTCTAGTACTGCTGGTTAATATATTAAAAGATAATAATATGTAGTATTCCATAACTTTTTTTTAATCTCCTGTTGTTTCCATTCAGGTTGACCAACTTGTTTTGGAGGAATTAGTGCGTGAAAGATTCCCAAAATTGGGTTCGTAACTTAACAAATACATGTAGAAGTGCGTCTTTACCTATATTTGTGTACACAGTGATGTAAAATCGTATTTTCCATATGATCCTGTGTTGCAGTTAATCATCTGGATTACCTCGGAGTGCAGGTGGCATGGTTTACTGGACCCTGGTTCCTTTCCATTTTTGTGAATATGCTTCCTTGGGAAAGTGGTCAGAATTTCTTTTACGTTGTACGGCAAATTTCCATTTAAAAGTTATTTCTAAGGAATTAATTTACAAATTCTGTGATTGTGCATTTTGTTGACTAACTTGCTTTTGCATATGTAATAATTTTGTATGTTGTTTTTTCTTTTTGGTAAAGTGTTTTGACGTAATATATTTCAACCATTCAGTTCTTCGTGTTTGGGATGTGCTTTTATTTGATGGGAATCGTGCAATTCTGTTCTGTACGGCACTTGCTCTGATGGATTTATATGGTACTGGATGTTTTGCTTTATGTTTATGATGCCTTTGATAAAAACATAGTCAAATTTTAACCAGAACCCTTTTTTGCTGTATGAAGGATTAAGTGTAACAATCATTTCTTTTTTCACATCTTCATTTCTAGGTCCTGCACTTGTAACTACAAAGGATGCTGGAGATGCAGTTACCTTGTTGCAGTCACTTGCTGGTTCTACTTTTGACAGTAGCCAGCTTGTCTTGACAGCTTGCATGGGTTATCAAGCTATCGATGAAATAAAACTACAACAGTTGAGGGATAAACATCGCCCATCAATTATAGCTGCCATGGAGGAAAGGTCTAGAGGATTACATGCTTGGAAGGACTCTAAAGGTCTTGCGACTAAACTATATGGTTTCAAACATGATCCTGGAACACTAATGTCAGAAGCAAACTCAACAGAAAGATTAGGGGATATGAATAGGAATGGGGATTCCGAATCAACAGATTTAGATGGTATTCTTGGTAATCTGAAAGTTGATGCTGAGTTGGAATCTTTACCTGATATTAAAGAACAGGTAATGATCTTGTTGCTTACTCTTAGCATACTTTTACTGCTGCTTTCCTAAAGAGATAGGTAATAGAGATGCTATTGAAGCAAATATATTTTGATGAGGTGACTGCAACACTTTGCACATGACAGTTAGTATGCATGGTTTTAGATAAGAAAAATGCTAAACCAACATGAAGGCAGATGAATAACTGTAGAAGATCAGGCTTAGTGCTAGTTTAGGGGGTTCACTGGGTGGCAGGCCCCCATATTTATAAGCAAAAGCTTTTGATTCTAATTTTGATTCTTTACTCTAGAAGATCAGGGTTAATGCTTGTTTAGGGGGTTCACGGGGTGGCAGGCCTTCATATAAGCAAAAGCTTTTGATGCTAATTCTGATTCTTTATAGTTGTTCTTTTGCTTTTTTGTTGGTTTAGATTGCTGATCACTCTTTAGATAATCATATTTTTGTGGTTCTAATGGCAATCACAGAAGTTGTTTCCTGCCTTGTTATGTTATAAATATGCTTTATGACCATTATAAATTTATAACAGTGTCATATGGTGGTCATGACGTTTGCTTTTTATCATCATGACTGGTAGAAAGTCAAGACACGGATGTGTAGACATACAGCATCATCATGTAAATGCAAAAGCTTGTCAGCACAATTATATCGTTGTCATAAGTGGTTATAGTGGTCCATATGGCTTTACAGCAGAACAATAATATAGAAAAAAAAAGATTTCAATCTTTTTACCTTAATAATGGGCTGCTTCCTGTAGCCATCATAAATATCCATGACAGTTATGGTGCAAGGCTCTATCTATAGTGCTTGAATGGTAGTGCTGTTAAAAACAGGGTTGTATCTGGCCAAAGAAAGTGAGGTTGCAATGCTTACAGGAGAAGATACCATGCTGGATGTGCCGAAGCTTGCCTATTTATGTAATGTTACCGAAATATTTATTATTAGTTTCTACATATTTTGTATTTACTTTTTTTGGGGGGAAATCCAGGCAATAATTTTGAGATATATGGAGAATGATCTAAAGTGATAATGTGGATATATTTTACTCCCAGTGAAATAACTCTGATAATGGCTAGTCTTGTAAATCTAAATAATAAAGCCGAGAAAGAAACAATGCACTCCAATCTCTTATGTCATTGAATGATGTCTCCTCTACTGCATTTAATCTTTTCTATCTATCGACCAATGATGCCAGTATTATGATGATGAAGTGACATTCGATGCTACCATACCTTGCCCAGTGGAAGGACCAAAATCATCAATATAACTTCATAAGAAGGCCTCTAATTGATGTGCATAGGTTATAAATCATGCCAATTGCTTTTGAACATCAGATGGAACAAAACATGGTCTGTTAAGTACTTTTTGGAGATGTTATCCCTCACCTGATCTGCATTCTCAAGAAAGATGCAACAATTTGGTAGCACAGCCCCATGATTTAAGGTTGTCACAGATGCGGAGATTACTTACAGGAAAATGTGTTTGGATATAGTTGGCACAACTTTGGGTGCAGATATCCATGCATCCATTTTCAAGCTTCCGTTATCTGACTTCTGAAGCAACCAGTCAGCATCACAATGGACCACTTTGTCTGTACTTCTTCTTGCAATATGTTCTTGAAGCTTATTTTATTTATTTACTAACAACAAGCCTTTCTTACCATATATAAATGCAAGGCATTTGTTGGTGCTTTATGTTTGAGAAATAAACAGATTTCCTTGATATGGTTACTAGTGTTTTTCAGTAATTCCCATTTTCTGATCCAGGTGGTATGGTTGAAGGCTGAGTTATGCAGATTGCTGGAAGAAAAAAGATCAGCAGTTCTCAGGTTAGTGTCCTTACAGTTTAGTTTCTAGATTGGACTTTGCAGATGTTCTGAGAGTCATCTTGCCAGAAAGCTAGGTCTTTTAAATGTTGTCTTATAACTTAAATTGATATACACACTATATACCAAGGGTTGAAGTACCAGTACAAGTATCCATACTGCTACCTTACAGGTACAGTATGGTACCATACCAACACAACTCATCTCTTAGTACCAGCTCTGCAAAAAAAAAAAAAGGTAATGCATCATATATGCTGGTACAACTAGTAGTCCGGTATTGAGGGGCATGGTGGTACTGGTACCTTACTGGTCAATTATGGTGCGGCCAGTAGGGACCCATATGTGCTTGTAGTTAAATCCTTGCTCTCTGCTCTTAGGTCTAAGCTTTAGCCAAATGAATATACTCCATCATGTGCAAGCCTTCACTGAGACCCTTCCATGGGATGTAATGTAACATACATGTGAAGCAGTGGAAACTAATATATTTTTATGCAACAATAATGAGGGTAAGGAGAAGCAGCATCTTAGTTTACATTGCATTCACAAGTGATTGGTATATCATATTCTTTCTGGATGTCATGGTTTCAAGTGTGGGATGTGCCAAGCTAGTACCAGAACCAGATATAGCATGATACTTATCTAACTCTCTCTTAAATTATATTTGGTAAAAAGGAGCTACATAGTCTTCTTATTTTTTTTTGTTTTTGTTTTGGCATGTCATGACACAGCATGGGATGGCATGTATCATGATGGCAGGTGTCCAGGATTCCTTTTGATACTGATACTTAAAACCTTGGTGGAGATTAATGATATTGTTGAAACATGATAACTTATATTATGGTTATGATATGATAGTAGAATTAAAAGAAGATATTGTGGTGAAATATCTGGAAGATGTTCTTGTAGTCGACTTCTTACAAAGATTACATCAGATATTAGCCAGGACGGCTAATGATGAAAAGAAATTTGGATGACTGTGGTAACTGTATTTCAGTATTAATCTTTGGAGTGATGTCTGTATTTTGCGGCGAATTGGATCTACTTGCCTATATCTTAAGTTGGTGGGAGAAGTCACAAGTGTTCTACCATTTTTCATTTTTGACTTAGGTTTTTATCGTTTTATTTCTTCCGTCTTCTCTATAGCCCTTAATTGCCTTCATACCTCTCCCCTGTCTTGTCAGTTGCTCGAAGAAGGAAAAATTAGAAATATGAAACAGAAATGTGTATAGATGAGATCAGAGTGATGTAAATTATACAGAGTGATGCTATTAGAATAGTCAAAGGAATTTCACGTCATTTTATCATATTTCCTTAAAAGCAATTCTTTTGACCACAGAATGTTGCCATTCAAGTAAAATGGAAAACTTTGGTAAGAGGAGAGGGTGAATGATTGGATATGGTTATTGAGACAAAATCTATAGATACCTATCATGTTGGAAGTAGTTGGCCTTATATAGGAATATGGAACCAGTGTTGAAGTAGTTCTCAGGCCAGTTGCTATGCTCATCCTAGTAAGTTAATATTAATTTTTACTTAGGAAGAGATATTAGAAGATTCATGGGTTTGCAAATTTACCGATGATTATTAACTTTTCACTTTTCTTGTACACCATGCTAACAGTTTCACACACCTTGGACTGTTGGTCTGCTATTTTCTGGAGTTGGAAATTTTCTTTGTATCCATGACTTCCATATATCGGTGTTGGTATTCATGCATCATTTCAAACATAGTGAAAATGTGCTCCTGTAGCAATTAGCTCTGCAATCATATTGGCTTGTATGCTTGAAGGCAAGATTTGAAGATAATTCTCAGATAGATGCTTAAGTTTCATTTATGGTTGGTAACTTTACTGTTCATTTCAGAGCTGAGGAGTTAGAGACAGCATTGATGGAGATGGTCAAGCAAGATAATAGAAGACTTTTGAGTGCTAAGGTAACCCAACTGATGCTATAACATCTGTTCTCATCCTTCCAACCCCTTGCTTTTCCCTCTGCATCTTGCTCAAGAGTCTGATAATTTATATGGTAGTAGTTGGCTGTAAGCATTCCCAATGCTTTTCTTTCTTTCTTGAGTGATGTATTTATATCATGTTGGTTTCATAGCTTGTCATGAGATTTTTTTATAAATGTATAAGCAAGTGTGGTGCAAGAACTTGAAACTCATCATTTTCTCCATGAACTACATTCTACTTCATTTTCTGCTTTTCAAGCAGCATTTTAAGAAAAATGAAGAACATTTACCCAAAAAATCAGAGTCTTATTCCTGGATTTACCATGTCTCACGGCTTAACACATCTAATGCGAGGGCCACTATGCCTGCTACATTTGGATACCTTCTGCTTAAAAAGATCGATTGTTTTCAATATATCCAAATATTGTTGTGAGCTTCTGTTTATTGATAATTTCGTAATAGTTCTTTTTTATTAACATTCAATTTTCATGTTATTGCCTTGTTCCATCTTTTTATTGATTTGTCATCTTATTTTAACAGAATGTCAATACTTAAGTCCTGGCCTTGATTTTCCTTTAGAATACATTAACTTTTGATTTTTCTGCCTTCATCCGTTTCTGTTTCTTTTTGAAGCAAAAAGTGATCAGATGAGGCTGTTGCCCTTGGTCCACTTTGGCTGTTGCCCAGCACATGTTCTTTTGGTGATATTACGTCCTCATCTGTTGAGAAGGACAAAGGGATCTTGAAGGTCTCTGTAAGATCTCTGTAAGTGTATCCCACACTTCATAGCTGATCTGTATGAGGAAATGTGGTGTTATGTCCATCTCTTAAAGCTCACCTTCCATCAGTGACTTACCTGTACTTATGGTGTTTCTCACATTTAAGGGTTTCCTTAAGATAAACAACCAAGTTAAGACTTTGATTTCTGGGGAACCTTTGGTTCCAAATCAGTTTCTGAACCCTACGGTGAAGGTCCTCCTTTGTTAGAAAGTTTCAGTATTGCAGGCCAGGTTGAAACCTTGTCCTTCTGAACAAGGAATATTGGTTGGAACTGGTTTCATTGACTCCAACCCTAATATCCTTAATTTGCAAGTCCATTAGATCTCTTGTGTGAGTTAGACATTAAACAACTTTCCTATAGTCTGCAATCCAGAATGTGATCCTCTGAAAGGCCAACTGGAAGTTTAAAGGTGATCTAGAAAGGGACAGAAAGGACATTCCACAATCTAACATCAGCATTGCCTCTGGTTTACTCCTGACCTTTAGCTCTTCAAATAGAAGGTATATTGTCAGTAACTATCTTAACTAAATATATATCTTGCATCTGACAGACTGACCCTATTACTTGCCATGGTGGCTACTTTCATTCCCCAAAAGTTGCCATATGCAAATTCCTGCCCCATTTGCACACGTCTGCACTGTTTCCACAGGATCCACATATGATTCTCTGGTATTGAACACGAGTGGAAAGTTGATTGTGATGTCGACAAGCCCTGATCAAAGTTTTACTTCATTGTTCCTGACTTCCGTGTAATTGTTTAAAATGTATATCTGTATATCTTATACCATGTTCTAGTAAAGTTGTGAAGCATTCCTAATTTTTTTAATTTACGATCTAGTTCATTATTTGTAATCTTAATTTCTTTTTTGTATTTGAATTACCCTTATGTTGCGCAGTTTAAAATGCTAATTGCATGGAATATTTCATATATTCTTCAAACTTCATAACTAAGTCAGTTTTGTGCCATGATCCTTGTAATGTGACTTAATTTTTCCCAAACACCTACTTTTTATCATCTCATCCGATAGGTTGAACAATTAGACCAAGAGGTATCTGAGTTACGGCGGGCTTTATCAGACATGCAGGAACAAGAGCATGCCATGCTTCAGGTGTTTCCATGCTCTATTTATTTTTGCTTCCTATGTTTCTTTTCTGTCCTTCTGCACCTGCATATTCAGTTGGTATCTTAGCTTGCTTTAGCATAGAGACTGATACACTGTCATGACTACAAGATCTTGATGCGCGTGGAACAAGAACAGAAGGTGACTGAGGATGCCCGCATATTTGCCGAGCAAGATGCTTCTGCTCAGCGACATGTTGCTCATGTGCTCAAGGTTCTCTCCCATCTCTGTTATGCATTTTCATCGAGTCCAAGCACTTCCTGTAATATTTTTCATTATGCTTTCTTAAATATTGAGATTGGTTTAATTACTGGATTAGACTTAGGAAGAGGTGACTGTATGGATTCCTTAAAAACTTACTTTGCCCTATACCAGGTAGTTTTGAATGAAATGATTAGTACAATTTTTTTCTGACAACTTATATTGTAGAATGTTGAAGGTTGATTAGCCTTATTTCATAGATTAACAGAGCCCATGAAACTAGGTTGTTTGGAAGATGCAAAGGCACCTTGTAGACTTGCCTTCTTTTCCCAAACAAATATCCTTTCAGCATCATTTTATTCGTTCATTTTGCTTGCTTTAAGTGCAGCAGTGTTGATGCAAATTACCAACTAGACACTAATGTTTGAAATGACTCATGGGAGGCTATCCTAGCTTCACACCTCAACATGAAGCTCTACAAATATGCCCTGAGGCAATGGTGAGGCTTAATCATGTGAGGAGTATGATGTTAGCAGGCTCATTGAGGTGCAAACTATGTATCATTAAGTTGCACCTTTGCGGGTGGCATACAAGTTGGGGGGTGATAAGTACAAATTTATTTTTAGGCAAATCAGATAGACAAATCTGATCATTTTGTTGCATTTTTGTTTGCTGTACATATTTATCCACTCTTACCAGTTATGTGCAGGAAAAATATGAAGAAACCATGACTTTACTTGCACAAATGGAGAAGAGAGCAGTTGCGGCAGAATCAATGTTGGAGGCTACATTACAGTACCAATCTAGCGAGCTCAAAGCACAACAACCTTCAATTCCATCTCCAAGGTATCTCAGCTAGCTGAGTGCCAGATTTTCGCCCGTTAAGTATTTGTCTTATATGAGAATATCCTATCCAAGCCTAAGGTCATGACCAAGTTAGTCACATATTTTTTTTCTTTTTCCTCCCCTCAGGCATTGACTTGCACATATAAGAAGGGTACACATCCTAGTTGTCTGTGCAGATGTCTTTGCAGTGCATTATCTCTCTTAATTTACTGGTATTGGTATAAGATGCATCAATGTTCTTCATGTTGTTTTCTTTGTAGAACACCAACCGCAGATAATTCACTTGCATTAACAAATCAAGACTCGTCTCAGGATCTTCCCACCAGGAAAATAAGCTTGCTATCTAGACCATTTGCACTTGGCTGGCGTGACAGGAATAAGGTATGCTCTACAATTTGGCTGTTAGATTTCAGATTGCTGCAAAATCTGTAGATGCGCTCTTATCCAATTGGTTTTTCGTAGACTGGCACTGGCAGGAAGCAGATAGTATCTTCTTGTTAAGTAGCTACGAGAAAGGAATTTACTGGTAGTACAATGAACTACATGCTCAGCAAGTTGAATGTGTATAGAGATCTTTCGTGGTCCAATATAGTCAAGCTTAGAAATTGGATGCCCCAAATAAATTAGGCTGAACCATGAAACTACCAAATTACTGTATTTATTTTTATTCATAAATTAAAATTTATCTGGTTTTGTATTTTGGAGAAGCTAGTAACTGCGGAACTTGATCAATGAAATACAACTGACAACACTTGATTGTTCAGTTGCTCCTGAGTATATCAACCATGCACATTGCACAGCTTTTTGGACATCATTCTCCAGACCTTTGACTTATCATTCTCCATCCCTGGTTGCCTGTGCTATGAAGTCCTTAATCTTGATTATACCATAAATAAATGACTGTGAGCTTTGTAAAATCAGCATCATTTCAGCCTGGCTTATGCAGAGTTTCTGATGCTATTTGATGAGAAGTCAAGGTTAAAATTAATGGAGAGGTAAGGACCAGAGATTGATGGGTGGTGATGCAGGCTACAAGCAATCTAGATTTCAGTTAGTTTTTCTATGGGATTTTTGTATATAACCCCCTGTGGAACTGCAGTGTTATAGATGAACCCTCCAGTTTCTGAAATTTTTCTACACATGATAGAAATTCCGGCCATTTAGGAAAAGCCTAGCTCTACCGTTCTATCATCAACGTGGAATATTTTGTGAATGCTCCTCTAACAGTAACCTACTGTTTGTCTAACTTTTGCATGGCCATCTTTCTTCAAACTTTTCATGTCTTTTTTTCCTTCTTCAAATGCTAAGATTTCTCTGTGGTCGTTGACCAAGCAGTATAGTCCAGGACATCCAACTATACCTTTGATGAGGACATTCGACCATAGCTATTGGCAACCCTTGCTTGAAGATGAACAAGGAGTAGCATGGCTGTCAATGTCAGTCAATGGTTAGGGTAGTTCTACAAGTCCACTTTTAAGTGTGGAGTCTTTCTATAATGTTAAAATTTTAGTGGTTTATGTGCACAAATCCCCTTCCCCCCCCTTTACGTGTAGATTATCTAAAATAGTAGAAAAGTGCTAGTCCGTCTCTTTGAATAATCATGGTTGACATAGAAATCTTTAAAGATAGATTTTAGTTTCACTCTGGGTGTTCCAAAAAGGAAAAGTGCAGGAACCTGCTTAATTCGATTATGCCATCTGTAAATTATGTCCAGCTTTTCGCTCACATTGTCTACTTTATGAAAAGGCATTGTTTTTTCCCCCTTCGTGGGAGTAAAATTAGTATTTCATTGTTCTGTTTGGTCAATTTGACTTGGTCAATCACCATGCCATTACTTCATCCATGTTTCATTCGATTGCCATATAAGCTGATCCAGCACTCCATCTCGTCTTGTTGCCCTTAAACCTGATCTAGCACTCCATTGTCCTTTTGTTAGTTCTTGAAATAAGGATATTGGACGTTTTTGTTTGAACATATTTCTTACCATGGACTTCACAATTTCGAATCTTTTAGATTACAAGATGGACCCCCTTCCCTGATTCATGGACTTGATGTTCTTTGGAACTCATTTTGTTTCTTCATTGGCCAGCTTAATGGCTTCATAATTTAGGGAGGGATTTCCGTTAAACCATAGGGTTGTTGAAGGAAGCATAAAGCATGATGTTCAAGGTGAATTGAAGCCATTGTCTTTGAGTTGGAACCTTTTTGTTTCTTAAGAAGTGATTATTTTCTTTCCCTCAAAAAAGAAGAAGAAGAAGAAGTAGGGATTTCCTTCTAAAAGTCCTTTAATGTCTTAAGATTAGAAGTTGATCTCATAGTTTCTCCTCTGATGCTTCTAGATTTTTCTCAAGTTTATGCTTCTTTTGATTCCAGATTTACTGAAGCTTTTATGACAATTTACTGTACTCCAGGGCAAACCAAACAACGCTGAGTCTGGTGATGGCAAACCCTCAAACGATGTGGAGCAGAATTTGCAGAAATCCAACAGAGATATGAATGGACACCAACAGCTGGATAAATAGGAAGTGTCGATGGAGACGACAGCAACAAAATCAGCCTTCCTGGTATTGCCATATCCCATGATTATATTTACGTTGACCATCCTGTAATACAGGATGGCTTGACTGCATGTATGTTACCCTTCTCTGTTGTATCAATCTCCCATTGAGAGAGAGAGAGAGAGAGAGGCCTTCCATAGGTTTTGCAGTTTATTGTAATTTGTAAAAGAAACATCATATAAATTGGGATCAGCATGTACAAGGGGAAAAAATGAAATTTCACGAAAAAAAAAGAGAAAAGAATGCACAGCTGCATTCTTTAAATATTCTTGTAAGTGAACACTTGCATGATTTAATAAGTCTTTTACTTTTATTCTTTATCTTTTCAATCCTCTCAGTCCTCAATTTCCTCACCAGACCCTCTGTTGCCCCCCATCTATAGTCGAAGCTTTATATAGATACATCTTCTCGGATGTGTCATAACGGAGGTCGCACGCTGCTCCATTCCATAGAGAGCTTTACGAACACTTTGAATCTGATTGAAATTGATCAGAGTGGCTTTAACTGCTGCTCCCTTATATATATATATATATATATATATATATATATATATTGCCAGATGTATGTCGTTTTCAGACTTTCTGCTGTCCTTTGCCGTGATATACGTCGGCTGAAAGAACAATGATGGCGCGAGCCAGGCCAGCTGGTGTACCCTCTCTTTTTGTTCATTAATAGGAAGCGTGGTGGTGCTAAGCAGCAGAGGTCCATCGGCGGTTGGTTTGAGATCACGACAGATATTGTAGACCTTTTTTCTTATTCTTTCCGGGCAAAGATACTAGAAAGATGGAGAAAGAGATCATAGCTTTTATGGTTACATAGTTATTACGTAGGCACTGAAAGGTTGCGCCCAGATGAGATTCTATGTTCTTTTGTTCCAGCATCTCATTGTTGGTATAGATAGATTTTATCCTGCAACCAAATGAAACCGTAAATATAATTAAGTTGATACTGTCATTGAATTCGAAGTGCAGAAAAATAATTAAATAATCCTCTCCTTTTGTCAGGAATATCTTTCAAAAATAATTAAGATGGATAGGATGGTTACTTCGTATATTTGCGAAGCATCTTTCCTCTTTTTCTTTCGGGTGGTGACGAAGCATCTCTCCTTTTGTTTTCTTCTTTTTGGGCAGTTTGGATTTGATGCGATTACTGGGCATTGAACCGTCTGGCAGACTCGCACCTAATGGTTTCAACATCCGGGTAAAGTTTTCAGGTCCCATCGAGTACGGATTGTTCTAATCCGGAAGGACCAACCCAAAGCTAAAGCTAATCTGGCAGCTTAAGTCCAAAAAAGTGCTTGTCGGTGGTCGCAATATTGACAAACGAAACGAAGGGACCAATCACGCCGGGCTTACAAAGATGACAGCAGAGGCTCACAGTGATCGGTGCCTGCCGGGACAATTCGTGTGGTTGGATACCATGCATTTGGACAGACTCTAGAGTGCGGCATCAAAAAGGGATTGCTCATAACATGCATACATACATATGATTTGAAAAAACCTATGTATCAAAAGATTCCATAATAGACGATCTAAAAAATATTAAATATATATATATATAATAGATATTTTTTTTTAATTATATAATTTTTGATATATAAATAATTTAAAAATAATAGATCATATTCAATTTTAATCAAGTGCAGTTACTGATGTGCCAATTGATTGCCCCGATCATTGATGCACTTTTCTCGTGTCGTCGCATGGAAAAGTTTGGTCTCCAAAAAAAATTCCATCTAACTTGTCCTCGAGTGGTGGGGCCCCAGGTTAAAACAGGAGCGGAAGATGGTTGGAGGTATCAAAAAGCAACGTTCACAAACACTTCGGACAAAAGCAATATTCCCAGTTAGATCCCACAAGGTTTATAAATCCAGAAGGCTATATAGCAAGGAAGATGACAAAGGCATTGTAACCAATGCAAGCTGCCAACATGCTGGAATGTTAATTCTAGAAGCAGATTCATGATAAGCCTTTGTAATAAGACTTCCACCTACCGTTCCTTGGTTTAAAACCTCGACAGGAATAAACAGCATTGCTTCTACTAAAACCATATAACAAATTATATTGATAGCACCGAGTACCAACAAATACATCTAAATATCGAGCCACAAATGCACATATACAGCAAAAAAAGAATGCCACTTCTCTGAACAACCTTACCATGAATGGGTCATGCTGCGCCAGTTATCAAGAAGTAAAGCAAAATTTGATAAACCTGTGCAAAATTTCCAGCCAAGGAGAAGAAACCTGAGCCTTTTGGACCATGATACTACATTGCAAATTTTAACATCGAGGGATGCCATCTTAGTTGGTAGATTTGAATATCTACTAAGTAATCGCCATTAGCTAGTATCTGGTGAGTTTACTTTGACCATCCGAACTGGTGTTTTCAAGATCAACCACTTGTTCCTTCTCGCTGTGTCTTCTTCTTCTTCGAGGAGGAGTGCCTGGTGCTGTCAAACGAATTGTTCTGAATTGCTCAGTTTCATGGTCGTAATGCTGGGAAGCCAGGAAAGTGAGAGCTGTAACTACATCGGCAATAAGGGGTCTCAAAGTAGGTTGCTCCTGTACACACATTGCAGCGACAGCGAGTGCTTGGTACAAGCCCCTCGCAGGATACTGGCCCTGAAGCGTGGGGTCAGCCATCTGTGGAAATTTTCTCCTGTCACCGAACAGAGGTCGTGCCTGCAACCAAATAAGGGGGGATTCACAAGGAAATCACACAGAGAAGTGCCTAAACAAAGAAACAAGCAAGTTTTTGTGACAACAGTGAAAGAACATATAAAAGAATTTACTCTTTATAGGAACAGCCAGCCATGAAGAACTTTAGCTGGAAAATATAGCAGTTGCTCCCTAACAACTCAAAACATCAAAAAGAAAAACGGGACCTTAGACTTCTCAAATTGAATATACTGGTCAAAAAGAATGAAAACGGAAATGAACAGTGATATTATGAAACCAAATTGCCTGAAGTAAATACAAATGGACCAAACAATTTGAGAGTTGTGCTCAGCTCAAGCTTCCTTTCCAATCCAAAGGTAAACAATCAGACCAGATGCTATGCTTGAAATCTAATATGCTACTCAAACAAAATCACTTTGGTACGTGATCAGACAAACACACATTCCTATTGAGCTGGCAATAGCTAAAAAGTGGTTAAAAGAACTGAAGAGTACCTCAGAAAATTATTTTCTTTTTCATGGACAGAAGAAGCTTAAATGTTTGAAATCTGAGATCCTGTTGCTCTCAACAAAATCATAAAACTAAATAATATTCAATGTTAGCAATGATCAAATTGTAATTACTATTAGATGCTAAAAAGGAATGCTAGGTGTACCTACAAAGCCTAATGAGGGAGAGAGAAGAGAGAGAGATATATATAATTCAATGGATCCTAATGACCCTAAAGAGCATTATCGAGTTATACAGGAAACCTAGCACGGAAAAAAATAAATGCAGGATCATAAAAGGAGATATACATTAGTTACAGGCAACTGTGACAAATTTAGATAGAGAGGAGAAAAAAATCTCTTACCCAAGCAACTAGATTTTGCTCCCCTGCAGCTCTAGAGTTGTCAATAGCTTTTCGTCCGGTGATAATTTCCAATAGAACAACCCCAAAGCTATAAACATCTGATTTTAATGTAAGTTGTCCGGTCATTGCATACTCAGGTGCACAGTATCCATATGTACCCATCACCCTGGTTGAAACATGAGTGTTGTCGCCAACCGGGCCAAGCTTCGCTAACCCAAAGTCAGATAACTTGGCATGAAATCCCTCTCCAAGCAAAATATTGGAGCATTTTAAATCACGGTATATGACGGGAGGATTGGCCCAATCATGCAAATACTCTAATCCTTTAGCTGCACCAGCAGCTATTTTCATCCTTGTATTCCAGTCTAACTGCTTCTTTTCTGATGTAAGATATGTTGCAACCAAGAAGAAATACTCCACTGGATCAAACAAGTATGCCCAAAGAAACAACTTCTCCGATAAAGGCCAGATAAAATAATTTAACACCGAGTTATTGCAGAGGAACATACCATGAAGATGGTCTTCCAATGATCCTAGTGGCATGTATTCATAAACCAAAAGCCTTTGATCGCCATCAGCGCAGTAGCCGATCAAGTTCACAAGGTTAGGGTGATGAAGTAGACTCAACATCAACACTTCAACAAGGAACTCCCTGTTTCCTTGCAATCCATTACGATCAAGTTGCTTTATGGCCACAACCTGTCCAAGTAACAAGGAGAAGTATTAAAAATATTAAAGGGTAATGCTATATGTTTACATTGAAAGAAGAGTAAGGAAAATTAAAAATCTCCAGACAAGAAGTTATGGAAGAGGATATCTTTATATTAAAGGGCAATGCCATATCTGCAAATATCGATGCACAATTCTATATATATACTGGTATGGTCAGTTGGTACCATCAGTGATTATTGTAATTAATTCATCAAGGTGTGGTCTGGGATGGATAAACATCTGAAAATTACAAAAAATGAGAAGTTCAAATTTGGAATCTTGCAGTTACTTCTTAAGTTCTGAAACTCTTTGTTAAAATTGAATGGGAAACTAGGCTGGAACTTTACTATAGTCCAATGCAACGGTATAAAAATAAATATAGCACAAACTGACCTGGTTGACACTCTCCAACCTTCCTTTGTAAACTCGGCCAAACCCTCCCTCTCCCAAAAGACAATCAGCTCTGAAATTTCTGGTTGCAGCAGCCAATTCACGAAATGTGAAGGTCCGGGCAGCAATAGGCTCAGAAGCATTATCCGAAGCTTCCTTCTTTGCATCTAATGAACTCCGTTTCTTGACATTAGATGCAGAATTTGGCTTTGACTTCTCTGTTAAAGAAATTATCAACAAGTGACAATCAAAACTACCTCCACAACAAGCATAAAATAGAAAAGGAAAACCAAATGAGAACATAGACAAATGCCACAGAAGTATGCAACACTCTCTACACTCGACACCAGAAAAGAACATTGTCATTTCACAAATTCTGAAGTAGAAGGCCCCAAAGAAGGATTGAATCACAGCATCAGATAAAAAAAACTCAAGAAACATCTGCTTATAGAATAGAAATAATAAAAGCTTCTAACATCAAATGTTCAATACATTCCCCTACCAACAGAACACTATGATCTCTCCCAAAATAAACAGATAGATTAATAGAAACACAGCACACAATGGATTAACCATATAAGCATAATGAGTTTAGCTCTAATGGCATTAAAAACTCTAATTTCCATCATCCAAGAGAGTGGTATAACATGAAACTGACCTATTTGTTAACATGCGCAATGATAATTTAGCCATCTGGGTATGATATTCATCGAAAAGATGAAATTCTTCTAACATCGAATCATTGGAAATTACAGTGCACCATCTGTTTAAAACCCAGAAGGAAACCATCCCAAAAATTATCATCTATAGAACCTCAATACAATGCCCTCATCAAATATCCTGATTAAACATAAAGCACCATATCTTCCCCAAGAAGACGCTTCAGCTGGAAAAAGGGAGCTTTCTTTAAACAATTAATCCAAAGGTGATTGTTTTGGACGATTAGAACAACTGTTTCCACCAAAGCCCCATCAAAAAGCCTTTTTTAAGCCAATCCAGAAATCCTCAAATGAGAACCAAACCGCAACCTGATAGCCAAAACTGCATTCAAAAGTTCAACTTTTTTTTCGTGAAAAGGAACACATCATCAAATTGAATAATTCCGTCCTAAAAGATCCAACCTTTCCGCTCGAATCGGGAGCAAACCGACCAAAACCAAAATACCCATACGAAACTAAGACGAAAGACCAAAGAAAATCTCGATTCCATCGGTTCCAAGGAAACCAATTGGAGACAGGACGAAAAAGAAATCCTAAACCAATGGTAACAATTCTAAATACCTGAGAGGAGAGGTATCTAATCCTTACTTTTCGTCTTCTTGGTGGATTTTCCGGAGCAGGGGAACCACCCCATCTCCACCTCTCTTCCGTTTCCTCTCCTTCGCTGAGAGAAGAAGTGAGATTGGAAATTATAGGAGAAGAGAATGGGAATGGAAGCCAAAGATTATAAATCATTTGATATCTTGTTTTAATCAAAGACCAAATACTTGTCAGTAACTTTTCAGTCGTATTATAGACTAAGTTCAAATCAGACATTAATTTAATGCACGTCTCCATTTCCATAAAATGACTATTAACTAGAATCTATCATTTTTCGCCAGAGATACTCGCCATACACCCAATTAACATGGTAACTTCTCAGTGATACGTGTGGCAACTGAGGGAGTACTTTTTATGATTCATGAATATATATATATATATATATATTATATTTAAAAATTATTTTATTATAATATATGTGGCACAATAAATTTGGTATAATATAATAATATTAAATATAATAAAATAAAGTTTCGATGTAATATAATAATTTCAAGTATAATTTTAAATATAATAATAATTTTTGGCCTGAAAAATGGATTGATTCATTATCCTAATGAAGATTTGATTTTCTTTTTTTTTTTTTTTTTTTGAAGAATAGTTAAATCATACACTCTTTTTTAAGGTACAATCTGGAAATCAAAAATTTCAATGTCCGTCAGTGACACGATCTCGGACAGATGCCGAACAGTCTATCTTCGATCCAAAAATTTTAAAACAAAAAAGATAGGAGAAAAAAAAAAAAAAATTAGGATAGAAAGATAAACAAGAGAAAGTGCTTGATTTTTTTTTTTTATTATTATCCTGAAAGATTGAGATAGAGATCTATTTATAAACTCAAAATTTTAAAAAATATTTAAAAAATACTTTCAAACTAGCCATCAAAACCGTTAAAATAATATTAAATTAATTAAAAAATTGAATTTAAAAATAATTTAAAAAATAAATAAAAGAATAAAAATAAAAATGCATAAAAATTAATAGAAATGTAGATACCGGAATTTAATCGAGTCATCTGCGAGATCATATCTCGAGACATGATCTCGTAATCGATGGAAGGTAAGACTAAGTCTCTACCATCCGAGCTACCGTCTTAGCAATTTAATTTTGTTATATTTTTACAGACATAACGACAACATTTTTGTTTCGGATTTTGTCGATTACAGTTTTACAAAATTGTAAATATTATAGTAACACAATTTTCACTCAGTAAAAATTACGTAGCTGACATAAAACCGTTGCTTCTTTGTCTCATCTTAAAAAAAAAAAAATTATAAGTCAAAACGGATCAGTTGTTTCGATTAAAAACATGGTAGTAGTTTTTGCCTTGTTACTTGTTGGGAACTTGGATGCAGCATTACTTGGATGCATTTCAAATTTGGATGGTACGATGAACAGGACAAGAATAAGAAGGTAATGAGAAGACTTAACATTAATACTATGACTTCCTGTTGATATCTTTGTAATGTCCGTAATGCTCTTTAGTAGGCACATTTCAGTGAGAAGCTGGACTAGTTCTCTTTTATTCATTTATTTATTTTTTTTATTCTTTTTGATGTATTGGTATATTCATTGTACTGAACGTGTACGGATACAATCTAAAAAGTCAATCAAAATGAGATCCATAAGTTGTACACGGACAGAATGCTAATCCAACCATAGTACAAAACCTGAATGCTAAGCCACATAGGATGTCATCCAGTCAGCAGTTGAGTTGGCCTCATGATAAATATACCTAATAAGCACAGAAGAGCAACCCTACAGCATGAGCCTGATGTCACGGACTAAGGGATGAAAAGCTGGGGCTGAGAAAGAGTGCAAAATCCAGGATATTACCGTGGCAGAGTCACCATCAGTGATCAATCGATCAAGGTGGAGAACCTGCCGGGCATACCTAATCCCAGCCCATGCCACGTATAACTCAGCTGCGGGAACCGAGAAATCCAGAAGGGAAACACCACCGACAGCCAGGAATCCAAGTCGAGAGTCCCGTATGACAAAGCCCGCTCCTCCCAGCCTGCACCGAAGGCTCCCATCGAAGCTAATAGTGACGAACAGCGGAGGAGGGGGTTTCCAGATTATAAAAACCCTCCGAGATGCTCGACGAGCGAAAGGAGAACCCCAAGTCTTTGAAGATCTCACCATTGAGGCCCAGAACTCAACGGCAGCACTCCTGGCTCTCTCAACCACCATCCTAGGTGAAGTCATTGCGGAACCAAAGTCTGCTCATTCTTGGATATCCATATATGATAAGCTAGGTAAGCAGTAAATGAAACATGAATAGAAGAAGTTCCCCTAAGAAGAGAATAAAAGGAATCGACTTTGTGATCCGCCTGGGAGGATAGGTTATGAAAACCCGCCAATCTCCAGATTGTCACCGTGCGAGTACATAGGAAAATGGCATGTAGCTGCAACTCACCCTAGGTCCGACAAAAAGGATAGTCAGAAGTAATGTGAATACCTCTAGATATAAGAAACTCGCGAGAAGGGAGCCGGTGCCAAGTGAGTTTCCAGATAAAGAAAGAGACCGTGGGATGAACTGGTAAAGTCCAAATCCACTGATAGCTCCGAGACATATCAGGCTCCGGGAAGGAATGTTCAATAAGATCAGAGATTGGCACCCAGGATGATGTCGTGTTACGCCAAACTCTGGTGTCCGAGCATGGATGGCCAGGCAGGGCGATGGAGAGGATCCTGGATCCAAGAATGTCCTCGAAGATGGAAAGAACAATGTCCCGGTCCCAAGTGGCCTGACCAGGCAATAGGAGCTGAGCAATAGTAATAGAGGGAGGCGTAAGCACTGAGATGAAAGTGGGCCACCGGATCAATGGAATGTTCGATATCCAAGGATCGTGAAAAAATCGGATCGATCGACCATCCCCAATGATCCAAGATAGATGAGGGATAATGAGCGGCGCCTTAGAAAGCATCTCACGCCAAAGAACCGATGACCTCCTAGGAGGAGGAGGGGAGTCACCAGAATCCATCGAGATATCTCCATATTTGGCCCTCATAAAAGAAGACCGCATACCATCTGGACATAAGAAAAACTTAGCAGCATGTCTAGCCATAAAAGTTTCTCTCCTATCTATGAGAGAGGGAATACCCAAGTCACCAAATTCAGTCGGTCAGCAAACAATCTCCCATCTCATCAGATGAATTCTCCTACGAGCAGCAGAAGAATCCTAAAGAAAAGAACGAATCATCTGCTCGATCTTAAAAATAACACACTTTGGGATAAAAGAATTAGAGAGCATATAAATAGGAAGAGAGGCAAGAACCGAATGAATGAGGGTGAGTCTGCCCATCATAGAAAGAGATCTGGCATGCCATCCAGCAATCCTTTCCGTCACTGCCACCAGTAGTGGAGCACACTCATTTCTGGAGAGCCTCGTTCCAGAAATGGGAATACCCAAATAATGGAGAGGACCCTGGTGCTCCTGGATTCGCAGTATATGAAGGATCCTACCACGGAGAGTAGATGGTGTTTTTGGACTAAAGTAGACTCCAAATTTGTTGAAGTTCACCCTCTGGCCAGAAGTATAACAATAATGCTCGACAACTCTCCTGAATCCCCTGGCATTAGTCAGGGATGCCCGACCAAGAAGCAGACAATCGTCCGCAAATAGGAGATGCGAGATCAGCGGTGCACTTGGCACAAAGATATAAGGATAGATATCCGAACCCTGCACAGCCTCCGAAAGAGATCTGGAAAGGAAGTCAGCACAAATTATGAATAAATACAGGGATAGGGGACAACCTTGCCGGAGACCATGAGTGGATTGAAAGAAATATATAGGAGAGCCGTTGAGAAGAATAGAAAAAGATGGTGTGGTAATGCACGCCATAATTTTAGAAATCCATATATGGTGAAAACCAAAGTCCTCCATTGCCTTGAATAGAAAAGTCCAGTCAACACAGTCGTATGCCCCTTCCATATCAAGCTTTATGACCATAAGACTTTGTCGCTAAGAAGCTCGATGGAGATCATGCATAAATTCTTGAGCCATAAGGATATTATCAGAGATACTGCGACCCCCAATAAAAGCACCCTGCTCTGGGCTAATCAGCTGAGGGAGAACAGTTTTCATTCTATTAGCCAACAGTTTAGCGCAAACTTTATAAAGTGTGTTACAGAGGCTGATCGACCGAAAATGTGAAGGCTAGCAAGGGTCAGCATGCCTGGGGATAAGGGCGATATAAGTTTGCTTCCAATTAGATGGCATAGTAGCAGTATTAAAGAAAAGTTGAATAACAGCAACCAAATCAGCCCGAAGAATATCCCAGAAGACCCAAAAGAAAAAAGGAGGGAATCCGTCAAGGTCCAGAGCTTTATCCTCCGCTAGGGACCAGAGAGCTGATTTTACTTCCTCCTCAAGTACCTGAGTCAGAAGTAAAGAATTCTGGATAGCAGAAACTAAATTCGGGGGAGGAATGGAAGAGATAGAAGAATAGAGAGTGGAGGGAACAGTCCACCTGGCAACGAAATACTGGAGCAGTTCTCTCCTAATATCAGCTTCATCCTCGATCCAGCATGCCTGATCAGAGTAAAGAGCACGAATCCTGTTAGTATGTCTCCTGATGATGGTGGCATGGTGGAAGTACCGGGTATTTCTGTCTCCCTCTCGTAACCGTTGAACCTTGGATTTTTGTCTCCAGAGAACCTCCTGTTTCTGTAATAGAGAATGATGGCGAGCAAGAAGACCCCGAAGGGCTTCCAAATCTGTATCAGATAATAATCCATCTGTATCCTCCTTGACCTGCAAAGAAAGAATAGAGGCCTCTATAGATTTAAGGTGGTTCATAAGGTTGCCCACCTCCACCCTATTCCACCAAAGCAACCATCTGTTCAGAAGATCTAGTCTCCTAGATATCCTGTAAGCAGCATCATCCCGAACTGGCATTCTCCACACCTCCCTAGCAATATCTTTTGCCTTAGGATAGGAAAGCCAGAACTTCTCAAATCTGAAAGGTACCAATCTTCTATGAGAAATATTCAATGATAGAAGAATAGGAGCATGATCCGAAGCGATCAGACTTAGATGGTGAACAGTGTATTCCGGAAACAGGGAGATCCAAGAGGGAGTAGCATAGTATCTATCCAACCTTTCCCACACTCTGGCCTGACCAGAGCGATTATTATACCAGGTATGGCGAGGACCCAGGAAACCTAAATCCATCAAACCATTGTCCTGAATGAAGTTGGAAAGCTTCCTGGTACCCACATCCTGGATAAAAGGTTTACCTCCCCGCTTATCCTCCGGCCTGTCAATAGAATTGAAATCCCCAGCAATCACTGTCGGGATCCTTTGATCAATCAAAACAGATGCTGCCTCCCAGACCGTTCTTCGCTCTCTGTAGGACGTGCTTGTATAGACACCACAGAGGAGCCAAGAGGGCCGGTCTAGCTCAGAAACAACAATAGCAATAACTTGAGTGGATCAGTGAAAGGCATCGACCCTAACAGACTTCATGTCCCAAGTAACAGTAATACCCCCAGCAAGGCCCTACGAAGGGACTGAGTAAAATCCCCAGTCCCTGGGAAAGCGATGCCTAAGGCCATCAAGACTCGGACCAGAAATCCTCGTCTCCAACAAAACACAAATCTGAGGATTATACAACTGTAAGTACCTATGATAAGTAGTGTTACGGCTGTAATGATGACGTGGTCGGTCCCAGATCCCGTCGGGCGTGATTCGAGCCACGTAGAGGTTTTCGGTCGAGTCAGCTGCGGCTCCCGCACGTCCGAAGTCGAGCTCGGCCCGGGCTCCCCCGCCCCCTCGCCAGGTGGCCCCCAGAGACGGTCCCACCTAGGCCAAGGTCGAGCCGGGCCCCCTTCGCTCCTTCGCCAGGTGGCCCCCGGAGACGGGACCACCCCGGCCGAAGCCAAGCGTCCTTCTGCCGCCCCGCCAGGTGTCCACCCGGGAGGGGTCCACCTCGGCCAAGGTCGGCTGCTCCCCCGCTCCCTCGCCAGGTGGCACCCTGAGACGGTCTCACCTCGGCCGAGGTCGAGCGGGGCCCCCTTCGCTCCTTCGCCAGGTGGCCCCCGGAGACGGGACCACCCCGGCCGAAGCCGAGCATCCTTCTGCCGCCCCGCCAGGTGTCCACCCGGGAGGGGGCCACCTCAGCCAAGGTCGGCTGCTCCCCCGCTCCTTCGCCAGGTGGCACCCTGAGACAGTCCCACCTCGGCCGAGGTCGAGCCGGGCCCCCTTCGCTCCTTCGCCAGGTAGCCCCCGGAGACGGGACCACCCCGGCCGAAGCCCAGCGTCCTTCTACCGCCCCGCCAGGTGTCCACCAGGGAGGGGTCCACCTCGGCCAAGGTCGGCTGCTCCCCCGCTCCCTCGCCAGGTGGCACCCTGAGACGGTCCCACCTCGGCCGAGGTCGAGCCGGGCCCCCTTCGCTCCTTCGCCAGGTGGCCCCCGGAGACGGGACCACCTTGGCCGAAGCCGAGCGTCCTTCTGCTGCCCCGCCAGGTGTCCACCCAGGAGGGGTCCACCTTGGCCAAGGTCGGCTGCTCCCCCGCTCCCTCGCCAAGTGGCACCCTGAGACGGCCCCACCTCGGCCGAGGTCGAGCCGGGCCCCCTCGCTCCTTCGCCAGGTGGCCCCCGGAGACGGGACCACCTCGGTCGAAGCCGAGCGTCCTTCTGCCACCCCGCCAAGTGTCCACCCGGGAGGGGTCCACCTCGGCCGAGGTCAGGCAGCTCGTACAGAGAAGGTCCCAAGGGGCGGAGGCGCAGGCTCCGAGGTTGACCCTCGAGCCGTGCGCGCCGCACCCCGAGGAAGGCACCCCGTATGGATGGCGGCGGCAGGCGAAACACCACTTACGTCGGCCCGACAGGTTCCGCAGTAGAAAGACGCGGTTCTGACAAAACAGGGCCCGTTAATGGACAGCGCCAGCACCTGGAAAGGAGAGCGCCCACACTCGGCCCGAGGTTTGGTCGGCCGCCCGGCCAGCGCCCCCCTCCCTTACTCTTTCCCCGCTAGGCTCGGCAAACGAGGCCGGAAAGCCGCCTGGCCCCCTGAACCAGAAGGGAAAAGAGAAAAGGATGAAGGGAGGGCGACGAGAGCGACAAGGGGAGCCTCCCGGGAGCGGAAAACGAGCAGGCGGTGGGAGGAGATAAAAGGAAGGAGAAAAGAGACGACCAGGTAAGGTGAGATAAGTAAGAAACAGAGGCTGGAAGCTCCACTCCGAGAGTAAGATCCAGGGTCCCGAGAGGGGATCGCTTGGCGTGAGCTCGGCAAAGGAATCCAGCCGGGTTTCTGGTCTCTCTGGCATCTTTCTTGTTAGTAAATTCTCTGAGTCTGGGACTCCTTCGGGGGCCCGTCCCAGAGAATCTGTTCCCTCTCGCCGTCTACTAACTTGATCATCGGAGCTCCCTCGCCGGGATCCCCGGCCAGGGTCTTCTGACCTTGCCTTGCAGGTCCGGTCCAGCCAGGAAGCCCCAGGAGCGGGACGGTCTAGTCGGATCGCCTTCATCCGAGGCCACGGGCGCGGCGGCGAAATTGGCAACAAGTAGATAAAAAGGAGGGTTTTTTTGGCCCCCCTAACATTCCAAACAAAAGTTTTCATATTGCAAAATCAAACATGAGGGTCGAATCCCTATCCGGCCTCCATCCCTTTCACAGCCCTCGAAACCTTCTTTGTCTCAGAAATCTTTCCCCCTTTTTCAGTGCATTGTTGATGTGACCCTCCCCTTCTGTGTTGCCTCCCACCGAGTCTAGAGCCTGTTTGACCCTATCATAGATCATACCGTGATCACCCTGAGAATTGTCCCCCAATCCAGAAGGACCTTCGGGGCTCTTAGTTTCATAATTCTTAGGATCAGTAGTACTCTTCTTAGTGACAACCACACCCCCAGATAGCATGGCCTCAGTCTTCCGGGGTCCCCCCTTCCCCCGTCTAATCTTCGTTGGTCCCCCCATTGCCCCTTCAGATTTCAGCTCTCCCCCACTGACTCCTCAACACCCCTGGCCAAACCCAGCAGAAGGCAACTTCAGCTGGACAGCAGGCTAGCCAGGAACAAACACCGATCCTACCTCTGTCTCGGATCCATGAAGAAAATCCAGCCCCCAAAGACTAGAAAGAAGACCCACCTTTTCCCCAGCCCCTTGGCAGCTGATACCCCTGCAGACCCAGAACACCCAGCTCCCTCCCATGTTCCCAGCTTAACCCCAGATGACCTAACACCGACCAGTTGTCGGTCACCCCCCACATTCCCTAATTCCCCTGTGCACCCTACCCCCAGAACAGCCTGCAGGGCCACAACCTCAGGCGCAACCCCCTTCTCCTCCTCCACTACTCCTGACTGTGAAGATGACCCGAGCCCAAGATTATCGCCCAGCTCAACACCCTCAGTAGAGAACCCTGAACCCTCTGGTTTGTGCACAACCACCTCCCTGTCGACCCCCAGTTTCCCCTCAACCCTCTGCCATTCCTTCTTCACCTCCCTCTTCCTACCCTCAGGTGATCCGGTAAGAGCAAGCATTGGCACACTGCTTAGATCTCCTTGTTTTCCACCATCGATAACATTCACAGGAGGAGTTGGGATGCTCACCTGGTCAGACGGGGCCGAGATAGACTTGAGAGAGGAAGGAGAAGAAGAAGTTGAGGGACTCCTACTTCGTTTGAGAGAGACAGTGCCATATTCAACCATGTGTTGATCTTTGTGGCCCTCTTCGGGAGGAATAAGTTGCATTGCATCAGCCAGAATAGCAAAGAAGCCTCCCGCTTCCTTCTGAGAACCTCCACCCTCCGATAGGTCAGAAATAGAGGCTTCCGGCGACCTCCTTCGAGCAACTTTAGACGGCTTTTGCCACCCCTCAGCATCGGGTGGCAAATTAGGTGTAAAGGATAGGCGAGTGGGCGAAGATCGAGTGGGGGAGGAAGATGGTGGATCAGATGAGGACTCCAGAGCCTTACCTCTGTCTGTTGCCATAGCAGTCTTCCCTGAGAAGCCCTTCTAGACGAGGTTGGCGCATCCTTGCTGTCCCTAGCCACGGTCCGAAGGAAAGGTCCTCTTTTACAGCAGTGATGTTGGACCCCTGAGCAGCAGGGTCCCGGGCCAGGCCAGCTGCCACCCCCTGCTCCTCCACAAGATTGTCAGGACACAGGCCCGTGCTCTGAGCTGCCTTCCTTGTGAGTTCATCCCTGAAGTTGCAGTCGTCGAGCAAATGCCCCATCCTCCCACAGAGGAAGCAGATCGGAGGTAGATTTTCGTAGACGAATTGCTGCCAGAAGACTGTATCACTCCCTTGAATCAGAACCCCTGGGAGCAACGGCTTCGACGTGTCAATCTCCAATCGAACCCTCGCGAAGTCTGTTTTCCTCTTCATGTCAGTGAAGTTGTCCAGGGAGAGTGGAGTGCCCGCCTCCCCTGCCACAGCCATGATTGCCGAAGTCTTCCAGTACTCCAGAGGCAAGTCCGTCAATCTCATCCAAACCACCGTTTTGTTAACCGAACTCCTCCCCGGTAGGAAGTCTGTCCGCCATGGCGCCAGCGCCATCAACTGTCCATCCACATACCATGGCCCAGCTTGCAAGACCCTAGCACAATCCCCCTTCGATCCCAGCCGAACCACTAGGTGATCCTCCCCTACAGGGAAGACCTCTGGTTCGGTGGTCAACAGAAGTCTAAGCCGGACCTCCTTCGCCACTTGAGCCGCCAGAACTCGACGTCCGAGACTGCGAAAGATAACGGCCAGACCCTCCCACTTACGTCGAGACTCGTCGAGCAGTGAATCCGGCAGCCCCAGCACCTTGGAGAAGCTGTGTTGGATGCGCTCGACGTCCTCCTCCGACAGTTTGTACGAAGACCATTATTGCACTCGTGGCGGGCCATGGACTATCTCCGCCCACGACCGCTCATCCTTTCTTTTCCTTCAGATCCGGAAGCTCCTGATCTTCGATCCTCACTCTTATCAGCCATCAGTTGACCAAGCTTCAGTGATTTCGAGATCCTAACTCGCGAAACCCTCTTTCCTTTATAAAACTCAGGAAAGACGATGGCATGGAAATTGATAGACTCCGACCGCTCGAAAGCACTGGTTCTCCTTTACAGAATAACAACATCTGCATACTCGTCAATAATATATAAAACTCATGTTTCTTGTTTTTAATTCTATATTTATACCCTGATAAGCTAGTCAGAGTTAGCCCAGCTGACTACCCATCCCATCTCAGACTGATCGATAACAAGCTAGTGCTGAGCAAACAACGTAGTAGTCCTCAAAAACTATGTTGCACCACAAACCATGCACATCATGCTACGTAAATCTAAAGGTTTCTATTATTTTACCGACCACCACTTCGAAAAATCGAATAATTAGTTTAGCAACTAGTTTCTATAATGCATAGGCATACTGTGCTGGTTGTGCTGCTGCTCCTTCCTCCTGAGATGAAAGCATAAAAAACAGACTCAAAACAATATACCATCTTCTTCTTTTATTTAATTATTTTTGGATAAGAATACTTATATATTTATTTGTTGTAAATTATTAAATATCAAATACTTCTATATTTAGTTATTTACAAACTTTAAGCTCCCAATGCAAATATCTACTTTCTTATCCAGGGAAGATGTTTGCCCAAGGTGAATCCAATCCAACTTTGCCTTACTGATTAGTTCCAAGTCATTGAGATAATTTCTTTCCACCAACAATTTTTTTTTTAAATGATATTTTTTAAATAAAATTTTACCAAACTGGTGTCAATTAAAACAAATTTATCAAACTACTGCACTTTGGATTACATGGCAGCCATCTCAAAAGATGCAGGTCGAGCCTATATCTTCATTAAATACATACAGCTTTAAATTTTAATATAATAAAATTTAAAATAATATAATAAAATTAAAAATATTTAAAATAACATAATAAAATTAAAAATATTTAAAATAATATAATAAAATTATAATATTTAAAATAATATAATAAAATTATAATATTTAAAATAATATAATAAAATAAAAAATTAAAAGAAGCCGTAGGTAAAGTGAAGCCGCAATTCGCACCTGCGACTTCATCTTACTCCTGTACCTCCATTTTTAAATTAAAAAATTAAAAAAATTAAAATATATATAAGTAAAATCATAAATTGTTACCTTAATAATAATATAAAATATTAATATTATAAAATAAAATTCATTATAATATATAATAAATAATATAAATATTATAATAAATATAATAAATATATTTTAATATATTAAATTATAAATTATATTACAAAATATAGTAAATATAATAAATATTTTATAATATAATATAAAATTTATAATTTAGTCAGTGCCAGTCTAGTCGCCAGGCTAGTCGCCAATTCGCTTTTCGGGTCGGTGCCAGTCCGACCATCAACTCGATACTAATTTGGCTACTAGTTCAATTACTAAGCTGATACCAGTCCGGTCACCAGTTCGATCCCAGCTTAGTGCCAGGTTGGTCGGCAGTCCAGTACCAATCCAATCCCCTACCTGGTACCAGTTCGGTTGCCAGTCCAAGTCGGACTGACACCAACTTGGTGGTTGGGCTGGCACCGACCTAGCAGCCAAACTGGCTATCGAACTGATGATCAAACTGGCAGTCAGATCGATGGACAAACTGATAATCGGATTGATGGCCAGATTGGTGACTAGACCGACGATCAGACTAGCACCGACCTGGTGACTGGACTAGCTATCGGACCAGTGATCGAACTAGCAGTTAGACCGGCGATCAGACTAGCAACCAGATCGACGATCGAACTAGCGACCAGATTGACGATCGGATTGGCGTCAGATCAAGAGCTGGACTGGTGGCCAAACTGGCTACCGGATCGGTGGCTGGACTAGCGGCCATACTGGTGATCAAACTGACACCGACCTAGCAGTCGAACTGGCCGTTGAACCGGTGGCCAAAGCTGGACTGGCTATCAGACCAGTGATCATATTGGTATTGACTTGGTGGTCGGACTGGCATAGACTTGGCAACTGAACTAGCTGTCAGATCGGAGCCGGACTGACTTAGATCAATGGCCAAACTGGCAACCGGACTAGCAACTGGTCTCGCACCGACCTGACGATCGGTTGGCTATCGGGTCGATGGATGGATGGCAGCCCGACCGACGATCGAACTGGGACCAACTTGGTAACCAGACTGGCTATCGGACTAGGAGCCGAACTAGTGGCAAGATCGATGACTAGACTAGCTATCGGACTGGTAGCCGGACTGACGATCGGACTAGCACCGACCTGGTAGCCAGACAGGTTGTCGGACCGGTAGCCAGACGGACAGCTAGATCGGTGACCGAATTAGCATTAACCTAATGGTTAGATTGGCTGTTGGACTAGTGGCCATCGGTTCGGTTACCAGTCCGGCTCCTAATCTGATAGCCAGTCTGGCTACCAGGATGGTGCTAGTCCGATCACCGACCTGGCCATCGATCTGGCCACAGGTCTAATAGCTAGTCCGTTACCCAGTCGATGCCAGTCTAGCCATCGATCCGGGTGCCAGTTCTATCGTCATCTGGTTACCAATCCGGCCACCAAGCCGACAACCAATCCGGCCATCAATTTGATTACCTAGCTAGCTGCCAAGCTGGTGCCAATCCTATCGCCATGTTGATGCCAGTCCGACTCAAAGTAGCGATCGAACTAATACCGGGCAAGGGACCGGACTGGCACTGGGTTACCAATCGAACTTGCATCGGGCTGGCGACCGGACTGACGACCAAACTGGTATTGATCTAGTGATTGGACTGGTGGTCGGATTAGTACAGGGTTGACGATCGGACTAATGACTAGACTGACACTGACTAAATTATAAATTTTATATTATATTATAAAATATTTATTATATTTATTATATTTTATAATATAATTTATAATTTATAATTTAATATATTATAATATATTACAATATATTATTATATTATTTATTATATATTATAATAAATTTTATTTTACAATATTAATATTTTATATTATTATTAAGATAATAATTTATGACTTTACTTACATATATTTTAATTTTTTAAAATTTTTAAATTTTTAAATTTTTAATTTTTTTATTTTAAAAATGAAGGTGCAGAAATAAGATGAAATCGTAGGTACGATCTACGATTTCACTTTACCAGCAACTTCTTTTTTTTTTAAAAAATCTTAATTTTTTTATATTATTTTAAATATTTTCTTATATTATTTTAAATTTTATTATATTTTTTAATTTTATTATGTTAAAATTTAAAACTACGAGTATTCAATGAAGATGTAGGTTGATGGAGGCTCAACCTACATCTTCTGAGATGGCTGCCATGTAATCCAAACTGTGATTGTTTGGTAAATTTATTTCAAGTGATACTTGTTTGATAAAATTTTATTAAAAAAGAATATTTTAAAAATAATTCCTTTCACCAACTCTCATTCCTCGGTAACTTTCAAAAAGCATTCAATAGAATTTTAAATAATCAGACCTCACTCATGGTCTTTTACATCCATGTGTTTACATCAGTAAATAAAGTCCTATGGGCACATGTGAAAACAAATGGTCATCTACAAGCATGCAAAGTTAACAATGCCATTTTATAAGCATCATTTTCTGGAAATCAATGCTTAATGTCAAAAAAAAAAAGCTGAATAATCTAAAATCAAAGGCTCGTGGAAATACATGGTGTTAATGCATCAAACTGCATGGAGGCCGGGCCCATTAGTAGCATGTTGCGAAATTAATATACGAAACATCATGATGGTAGAAAAACAATTCAAGCATTTACTCACCTTTCATGATATTTATAAATTGGTACATATGAAAGGACTATTTTAGTTCTAGTATAATGTGCTCTCAGATGATAATTCTGCCCAATAATACAGAAAACAAAGGATAGAAAATTTATCCAGTAGCTTCAATAACTTCCTTGACATCCTCAAAGTAAGAAGGAATTTATACTGATAGCAATAAAATGAAATTGTCATTCTCAGAATAAAAAGCAATAAAATGCAGTTGCCATGAGAAAGAGAAGGCAAAGCCTTGGATACATTTATGGATCGCTTCTTGATAGAACTTTAAACTTTCGGATTACTACAAGCCATTAGTGAAAAGGCAGAGCCTTTTTTATAGCAATAAAATACATGTTAATGAGAAAGAAAAGGCAAACCCTTTATGAGATTCATAGCATTTCTGACTGAAAGAACTTTGCAGTATTATAAGCTTCAGTAACATGAATCTTCTACCAAGTGGTCTCCATCAGCTATACTGAATAATATAGAGAGATAAAGATCAAGATAACTATGTGCACCATGCTGGGACGATGTGGAGCCTCTCTGAATAAAACTAACCATCTTTGACCATCAAGTTCCTTTCCAGGTTGGAGACTGATTGATTTTGAAAAAAAGCATCACAGCTAGCCAGGTAGATCATCAGACAAATTTCAAGCCATCCTTTCCCTCCCTTGTTTCAAGTGTTCAAATTATGCCCGGAGTTGTTAGGGCCTCCTGCATCAGGGTCAGAAGCAACTAGGTTTGTCTTTTTAGCTGGCATTGCATGATTGTGTTTTCCCTCATATGTCGTAACAAAAGATCCTGAATCATATGCCTTCTCAACATACTTACGCACGTTACAGTTGGGAGTGGTGCATCTGTAGTAACTTCTGCAAGAATAAATTCATTTTGTCAGCAAATCCTGTGGTTGGTGTTACAATAAACCACTAGATGATCGAGCACAACTCTAAGGAAGGAATTTTTCTCCATATTCAATTAGAAAAACAGGTTGCACTATGACCTACAGATGGATCACAAACTATGGTAATGCTGATTAACTTAAACAGTATGTAGCTGTGGAAACTAAACATTGAGCACTTCATTGTACGTGCATGCACAATGTACATGCACATACACATATATAGATAAATATTTATATGTACATATATGTATGCATGCTTGTATATACACAAACAAATACACATGCTTGTGCTATTGCCTTCACTGTGCTGTAGTAGCTGTTCATCTTTGCACCGTTCTATCACTGGTAGTAAATCATCCAGGCTCTGCTCCCTTGACTGCTGGTTTAATAAAAGAAACATCAAATATTTACCTTGGATATAAATTTCCCTTCACAATTTTTTGTCCATATTTTCGCCAATGAAATCCATCTCCCGAGACATCTGATTCTGTCTGTGTTGCAGAATGAGGCTCTGCAACACCTTCCATTAGGGCACCCGCTCTACTAACTTGATTCTCATTCTTCCTGTGATGAGAGAGCTTGTTAGGCATGGGTTAATGCCTATGCACAATAAAAAAATTCTAAATGTGCTTATTCATGTGAACTAAGTTGTAAATGTGCTTATTGATATGTACTGTGTTGTAAATATGCTTATTCATATATACTTGATCTCCAGTAAAGCAGCCCATTTAATCAACTCAATCAAGTTATGCAGAGTCTTCCCCAATAAGCCTTCAATGATCACGATGGCTTAGAATTTATCAGCTGCATTTTCTGGATAACAGTTTTGCATGTTACAAAGAGCCAACTTATTTGTTATTTCGACATTACTGATTGATTTTGTAGGCATTGATTGAAAAATGGTGGATTCTATTTCCTATGAAAGAAACAAGGTGGAAATTGCCTACGTACTCTTTCATCTGAAGGGGCAGTGTCACTAGAACCATACACATGGCGAGACATGACCATGCTCTCTTAAACATCATTACTGTTACATGCTTCAAGGCATTCTTATCAAGCCTATACATTTCTTTTCTTTTTCTTTTTCTTTTTCTTTTTCTCTTTTCATGATTGTTGTTGAGAACAAGCCTATAGAACTTGGTAACTCAAAAATTATACATATGAAACTCAAAAAGCAATACACCACTTACCTTCTCTTACAATTAGGCTTCTCATTAGCTAAACTAGCTTTTGCCTTTCCGACCTCAGAGGCCCCACCAAGTCCAACAGTAGTATCAGGATTCTTAGCAACACTATTGTATGTAGCAAAAGGTGGATCATGAGAAAAATGTGCCTGCCCAAGAAAAGAGGTAGTGTCTGGAAGACTTGATTCATTGCCGTTCTCAACTTGTTCATCAGATACATTCCCTCCAACAATATGGCGGTTTCGCAATGGATTGCCACTCTCTCTCCCATGCCCTTCAGAAACAACTGTCTGCCCTTGTGACCCTGATGAAAGTCGCTTAGGTGGCTGAGGCTTAGGATGATTGTGTTCACCCTTGTAGACAATTTCAGCTATTTGTCCATCAAATGATCTCTCAACCTTCTTCCTTACAGGACAATTTGGATGTGTACATTTATAGTAACTTCGTGGGCATTCACTTCCTTTCACTTGCTTTTGCCCATACTTTCTCCAGTTATAACCATCATAAGAAGGTCGATCTCCACCAGTTGCTGGTTGTTGAGTTCTTGCATCTTGTTCTGTGATCAGAGGTACAGAATTTGAAGGCTCATAAACATGGCTTATATCCATGTGCGAAGATGAATTCTGTTGACAGCTGAGAGTAGGCTGGTAGTGGAATTGGTGTTTTTCTTGCTCTAGAACATCAACTGGGGATTGCACATCTGTGGCTGGTTTTTGATGACTGGCATCAAAGTTTCGCTGACACAATAAAGACACTGAATGTTTTATGTTCCAATAATAGCATCACACATTCTAGTTCTTATTTATGCATGAAAAATCATCCATTTCATGTTTCCTCCAATACAGTTAAATGATCATCAAATATGGAACATTAAGGCACCACTTTCTTAGTAGAAAGTAAATTATCAGATATTTCATTAAGAGACATACAGGATTCCTATGAAATATAATATTCAAAGTGAACTGTTTGTGAACCGGTCTGAAATCATGACCAATAATATATACATTCGAACCAACCGATCAGTGCATTACTTTAGTGAAGAGAGCACATAAAAGAGAACATACTGACCAAATTTGCCAGGCCAGAAGCGGTGGTCCTTGAAACAACTCTTGCTGCAGGTTTGCATAAGACACTCTTATAATCTACTTTTGAAATCATAGTAGATGCCTTATCAGATAAGTTGAATTTATCCGACGCCGATATATCATCCTGCAATTGTATTATTAATTGATGAAAGCCAAATGAAACAATGATAACAAATGGAACATATATAAAGGAGCAAACTAACCACCAATTTATTTAATCGATGTCTTTATGTCTCACCTGGGATGAAACTTCAGCTGGGGCAGAATTTGGTGAGGGCTTAAATCTCGTGGTCTTTGGCCTGAAGGTGACCGTTGTCTCAGCAAATGAAGTCGCGGGGGAAGCATTCATGGCATCAGCAAGGAGCTGTGAGAAGGACCTGAGATTGGAGTAAGGCCTAGAAGCCACGGGTTTAGCCACAACAATCTTCTCTGCGTCTTGCATTTCCCCCAACAACGACTTGTTAATACTCAATGATATGCGGTTGGCAACACGGCAATAAACTCAAGCCAAAGACATCAACAGATATGAAATTGCTAGCATATTTTTCTCCAGAGAGAGCTATGTGAAATGCAATGTAATTCCCCAAGCAAACTGACAAGTAACTGTAACTTGAAGCAAATCATGGTTGTGCTGCCTCACATACCGACAATCAAGATTAAAATATCTATACATCATTCAGACCTGCAAAAGATACTGCTATAATTTGTCAGCAGAGAGCAAAACAAGTGAACAAGACACACAGTTCTGATCATCATTAAATCATTTGTCATACCCTAATCTCATTCAGAAACAAACAAATACGAGAATTATTTTCAGCCATATAGGACCACAAATAATAATTGAGCCCCTCTTATAATCTACATGTAAATGTAAATAACTTTTAAGCCTTAACAAAAGCCGGGTGGCTTTCTTAGACTCCCTTATTATCAAAAAATCTAATTCTGAATGTGCCTTGAACATTATAAGATGAGATCACCAAGAACAATCAGGAACATGTCTTGCAGTTTAAATTAGAAATACAAAAGAAAAAATAAAGAAATTCATCCTTCAATCATCCAGTTTTTGTATTAGTGGAACATGTAGCGAATATGTTCAGCATCTTGCAAATTTGAATGCAAAAAACGTCTGAACTTCATCCAACCCAACCACTACCAGCAAACCCTCATTGGCCACCTTCTCGATAATAAAGAGCCATCCAAAGTTATCCAAGCAGACATAGATAAACTTTTCCTTCCGAAGTCGAACATGACTTCAGATGTCACAAATTGGTCATAGTGTAGATGTCTATCGGGTTTAATACCACAACAAATTGAACACAAGCAAATCCTTTCATAACAGCAACTAGAAGTTCGAATTCTTCCACATTTATTAGTCTTGTAACTTTTAGATGCAGAAAGGAACCGGATCTGACAAAAAAGAGCTCCAAACAAACAAATAAACAAGGTTTCCTGCGCCGAAAGTAAATTGAATTCGGTGAAATAGAAAACACACCCAGAAGCTTGCAGTCTAGGCGGCGGCAACTCAAATCTTTTCGAGAAGAAGAACATGAGCAAACATAAAAACGTAAAAGGAAGGGGAAACAAAAAAAGAAAGAGAAAAAATAGTGGGAAAATATCAAGCCGCGCACGTGACGTGCACGTGCTCAACCTCTAATTATCCCAGACGGCAGCGGTGGTAGAAGCAGGGAGAAAGGTAGAGCGGATTGGTGGTTGAAGCCGAGCCTTAGGCCGGTGACGAAGAGATGATAACAGAGAGAGTATTCTTCCTGGAACAAAGAGACAAGCAAGCAGAAGAAAATCCGGAGAGCGCTGTCCTTCAAAGGTCAGGCGACCGTTAGGTTTGAAAAAATGATGATCAGTAATAAAGGGGAGCAGAAAAATAATAATCTACAAACCTGCTTACCTGCACAACTAGTTGGATCCAAATATATGATCTGCCACACACCACAAAAAAAAAAAAGAAAAAAAAGAAAAGAAAATGAGAGGTGCAGAATTACCCAGTGGATGCTTAAACGATGGACGGGCTGAAGGAGCTGGATTTCGCAAATAATTTATATGGGAAGCTGTTGACATTTTGCTTCCACTGAGGAGGAAAGTGCGAGGGAGTTCCAATGCGCTTGTCCTGGACGGAAAGACGGTTTCACCCCGAGCTAAAATAGTCGCTGCGTGCTTTTTATTTTATTTTTTTTTATTTTTTTTAATATGGACAGCCCGCTGCACCATAATTAATCCTAGTCATAAATTTTTACGTGCCCTTCCATCAATTAGATGAGTATAACAGTCTAATTTTATTACGGAGTTTCCATCGTTCAGCTTTCAATCACGTATTCCAGATTTAATCTAAAATTTAATCAAGATATCCGCAGGATCATTTTTCAAATTCTCTAAAATTTAATCAAGATATTCGCAGGATCATTCTTCAAATTCATGTACAGTGAATTATATACCGGAGTTTGGACAGTGCTCACTTTTATTTATTTATTTTTAATAAAAAAAATGAAAACCAGAGGAACTATTTAATTATTAAAATAATATAAAATAAATAGTAAAAATTGAAATATGTGAGAGGTGGGCCCATCTTCGGGAAAATTAGGTGAGAAAATGTGGAAGTGGTCCCTCCTCCGAAAAATGGAGCGAGGGAGACAAATCACGAGCTGCCCCAAAAAGCATTAAAAGTACGATTTGGTGACCGGCACCCTAAAACTTAAGAAAATGGACCATCAGAGTGGGGCAACACACGCGGGCCACGATATTCGGTCCAGCTACAAGATTTCTTTTCTTACGGTTATCACCGAACGGACGGTCCGCGGGCGGACTGGTTGTTGGACAGCCACGCACGTGCTCTAGAATCTAGAATGCTGCGATTAATTTTTTTTAAAACTGGGGTCCATCGGTATTCCACCCCATAAAAAAAAATCCACAACTTGTAGAATAATAAACTAAATCAGATGTTTTACATTAATTTATTAAAAAAAATTTAATATCAGCGGTTAACGGATGCCCAACTAACGAAACGTTTGTTATCAACCGTGACATACATTGCAGTCCGTTGAGAAATAAAACCGTTTGGCAAAATTATGGTAATCCCTCAATTTTTATACTTTGTACTTCATGCTTCTCAACTAAGAATCTTATAATTATGATTATTTGACTCATGATACATGATCGCCCTTCTATCAATTATACCCATTAATTTACTGACATAACTTTATTTTAATCCTATTGATATCTTGAAATAATATTTTAATATTTTTATATTTTTTTAATTAAGTGCTAGAGTGATTAAAGATTCTATGGATGGTGTGATCGGATCTGATCAACAAGAAAGGGGGAGGGATGGAGGAAAAGCCGACGGTGCCGGTGTAGGTGGAGGAAGGGACGAGGGAGAGGGGCTGCATAGTAGGATGGGCCTTGCAGGAGGAGGTGCTAGCCCATCTAGCGATGAGATGCTTCTTGACACAGCAACTAGAATGCGGTATTGGAGAGTATAGAGCCAGGCAAGCCAATGCTTTGCTAGCCGCTCTTCGTCGACTAGCAGATTAATAGCAGGTTTGTGAGTGCGGTGTGGGGGATTGGGTTGGACATAAAGGAATTGTGTAAAAAAAAATATTGTGTTGAGAATTCCCACCACGACGTCACTAGTGAGTTGACCGAGGGGATGAGGCCATCGCTCTTATCGAGGCCCAGGAACTCCAGTATCCGAGTGGTGTGGAGCCCTTAGTGGACCTCCGGGAGGATGGAGAGGACACCGTCAAGGGATGCCAAGGCTTGGGCCTCGGTCGGGGTAAGGCGAGCAAAGAAGCCACGAGCGATGGTGTCGTAAAAGTAAAGAATCTCAGTAGAGTCAGAGATGGAGCAAAGGGAGATGTCGTACCAGTGGTCATGCTCGGCAAAGGTGGCTGGCATCTTGGATCCAGTTATGTGGATGATGTACATCAGCTACTTCTCTTCTACCATGTGGAAGGAGGAGCAGAAGAGGAGTGCCGCCATGAATGTTGTCACCATCACCATCGTTAATCTCATCGTTGCAATGGAGTCGGGGTAATGTTTATTTGGTTGAAAGTGATGCAGAAGAGTCGATGAAGAAGGAGAGAGAAGGAAGATCTAAAGGGTGAGGGGACGATCCCATGCATTCCTAACATCCTCAGAGAAAGCTCATTGGTGCTTGGGTAATTCCTAGGACCCATTAGAATGGTTTGAAGGAGAAACTAGTCGGTTCGACAAAGTGGCGAGCTCGTTGCAAGAGCTCAAGCAGCCATCGCCAATATAGAGGACCGAGCGATGGGACTTAGAGACAAGGGGGATGACCTAGTCGAGCAGGGGGAAAGCGAGGGACTTGGAGTGGTAGGAGAGGTACCTAGGGAGGTGGAGCGGTGGATCCCAGATAGGGATGGAAAGCTGCTACTAGATGTCCTTCGAGATGTCAACGCGCACGGGGCTCGAGTGATCGAAGGAGGCGAGGAATATTGCTTCTCTTACGACACAATTGATGTCGAGAATGAGGTAGTTGTACTTGGTGATAGTGAGGGTAACCTCCATGATGGGGGTCTCCTGGAAGGTGTCGGGGCTGATCATTTGACAGGGGACCTAGCTAGTGATGGCAACCATTGGGACGAAGTCAAGGAGGGCATCGATGAGGCTGGAGTCTAGGTTAGTGGCACCAAGGCTGAAAGTGGCTATGCAGACATTAGGGCGACCGATGGAGTAGGTGTAGCCGGAGGTAGCAAAGACCTCGCACTACTCGTGGCGAAAAAGGTGGTTGGTGATGAAGGGAGAGCGAGTGAGGGCCTGATAAATCTCCATGGAGGCACCATTGAGGTAGGTAAAGACCTCGATGATGCCCTCACACTCGAGGACTTCGACAAGGATGTCCTCGCCCTTGTGGGGCTTGTCGGACAAGAAGCGACAAAGACCAGAGGGTGTGGCAATGGCCGATGTGGGGGAGGTAGTGGAGGGGTGGGTGATGACGGAGACAAAGAGGGATCTTTGCAAGGAGCGAGTGACGACAGAGACAAAGAGGGCTTTGGGAATGGCTAAAAGAAGGTAGGGGGTGGCGAAGGAGGGAAAAGAGGAGCAATGGATGGCGGAGGGTTTCATCACTGTAGAGCTGTCAATGGATCGGGTCCGGACTTGAGACATGCGGGTATTTACCCAATGGGTCTAGGTCTGGTATTAAATTTGGACCCGTTTACCTAGATCCATTTAGCTATAATTAAATGGATCCAGGTCTGGATATTAAATATCCATACCTGCCAGACTTGGGACCTGATTATATAAAATAATATAATCAAACCTGGATATTTAACATCCCCCCTCTCCACCTCGGTCCTGTCCCTCCCCCTCGACGGCCGACCATGGACCGTTGATGCCTTCCCTCCTCTCCAATCCAAATCAACCTCCCTCGGTCCCATCTCTCCCCCTTGATGGTTGACCGCAGAATGCCGAAGCCTCCCCCTCCAGCACTCCCTTCCTCAGGTCCGAGCCCCGTCGGCCACCAACATCGTCTCCCACCGGCCACCAACATGGTCCACCACCAGCTGTCGACTGCCGCTGCCTCGATGTCATCTCACGGCTTTGTCTTCCTCGAATCCAAGCCCCTGCCACAAAATCAATTAGATATTTGTTGATTTTGTTCTTGTTTTTTCCTCCATTTTTAACTATTATTGTAGAAACTAGCAAAATGTCTAAGGTTTTTCTTTGATCAATAAAATGTCTAAGTTATTTGAAAAGCAAGATAGATTTGTAACATTTATGTTAAAAGACTAAACAACTTCAATTATGTTGCCAGGTCATTGTACTTATTACTGATCTTTGGACAGGCTATCCCTCGTGGTTGGAAACTCCTTGCATTTAACAAACTAAGGAAATGTTCTTATTTTCATGATGTCTGCCACAACATACTGACATAGGTTTTAATTCATTCATATTTGTTAAAGACTAGAAACATAATAGATGACCATATTAAAGCATACCACAAGAGCAGGATGGATAGATGATGGAGTCTTTAACCCATGTTGGGTATATGCAAGGCACTCCCTCATGGATATCATATCCTCCTCCCCACCTCCTTTCCTACCAACATGTTAGTGTATCTTGTTGTATTAAATATTTGAACAAACTCTTAGAATTTACTATCTCAGTTATCATCTATTCAAAAAACTATCATGTAATTAGATTCCTCACACAGATCTTGAAGGTGTCTATCAGAAAAATATATCATAAAAACCCAAGCATCAAAGAATAATGACTAGGGGAACATGAGACGTCCCATGAGCAGAGATTAATGGGTTCAAACCCTGGCCCTCCCTCATGAACAAGCTCTTAATAGAAGGGTGCCAACAAGCTAATCTAAAGTTGTTGGCCCGCACGTTTGAAACTTTATACAAGATACTTATCTATGATACAAAGCTATATTTTTCCCAATTTACAAGTGCCATCAATTTCTTTGTGAGTTTGTAGTGAGCTATAGTTCATGGTGCCCTCCAACATTAGTGTTTTTATGTGAAATTTTAGATTTATTTTGTTGAATGTTCTTATGTAATATGTTTTGAATTTTAGAAAATGTCAACTACTAGAAATATTGATATTGAAGTTGAACAAAATATAATCACACATGCAAAGCTAATTGAAGATTAAACAACTGAATCTACACAAAGCTACATTGTTGGTCATAAAAGGAAGTTGATATCATCAGTATGGAATGATTTCACTAAGCTTAAAAATAAAAATGGTGATGACATTGCTAGATGTACTTGATATAAAAAAGAACTTTGTGGTGGTAGTAGTAAAAGAACTAGTCACTTGAGAAAGCATCTTAACACATGCATTTTTAGAAAAAAAAATGATGGAAGAGCAGTAAAATAATCAATTAATAAAGGCTTGTGTGATAAGGCAGCTCAACCTTACAAGTTTGACCAAGAAAAGAGTAGAAAAGATTTGGTAAAAATGATTATCAAGCATAACTACTCTTTTAGTATGGTTCAACATGAGTATTTTGAACAATTTTGTACTAGATTGAATCTAAATTTTAAGCTTGTGAGTCGTAACACGATTAGGAGTGATATATTGAATGTTTATAAGAAGGAAAAGGCAAAGTTATATGATTACTTTGATATACTTTCTAGTAAGATTTTTTTTACTACTGATATATGGACTTTTGATCATTCAAATGTTGCATATGTATATTTAACTGCATATTATATATCAGATATTTGGGAATGGAAGAAGAAAAAAATCATTGCATTCAAAAAGATTCCATATCCATATGATGATGAGCCATTGTTTCATTTTATTTTTGATTTGTTATTGGAGTGGAATTTGGATAATTTTTTTTTTTTCAATGGTTGTTGATAATGCAAGTGCAAATGATGTAATAATTAGATAATTGAAAAGGTGGCTTTGTGAGGAATCATTGCTTTCTTTATTTAGTGCATTATTTCGCGTGCGATGTAGTGCACAAATTCTTAATTTGATTGTTCAAGATGGATTAGCAAAAGCTAAAGACTTCTTGCAAAAAACTCGAGAAACTATGAGTTTGTTGAATAGATCACCTGCTTTATCAAAAATTTAAAAAGCCATTAGCTCAGTTAAAGTTGAGAAATACAAAAAAGGTACGAAAAGATGTACCTAATAGATGGAATTCAACTTATTTGATGCTTGATGCTTCCATTCCTTTGAAGGAGGCATATTATAATTTGTCTCAATTGAAAATAGGTTATAAATATAATCCTTCAGAAGATGAATGGAAAGTGGCATGCATTGTGAGAGATTGTTTGAAATTATTCTATGATGTAACTAATTATTTTTCTGGTTCGAAGTTTCCTATTTCTAATATATTTTTTCGAGATATTTATAAAATTCAGCTTAAGATGAGAGAGTGGGAGAACAGTAAGCATGAATATCTTAGATTAATGGTAGGACCTATGAGAGAAAAGTTAAGAAAATATTGAGAAGAATGTTCTTTGCCATTAGCAATTGCAACTGTTCTTAATCCAAGATTCAAAATTGATGTCGTAGAATATTATTATTATCAGCTGTATGGTTCTAGTTCTTTCGATTATATTGATAAAGTTCGTACAATTATGTTTGATTTGTATAATGAATATAGGGGTGAGGAATTGTTGGCTGAGAATTCAAGTTATTTTGTGTCAAGTGGTTCAACAAATGCAAATTGAAGTGAAAGCCATGCGGGTATATCTTTGAATGATGAGCATAACTTTGACAAGTGGTATTGTCGATCTTGTTATTCCACTATTAGAGATTCTAATAAATCTGAGTTGGAAAAATATTTGAAGGAAGCTATGTTTCCAAGAAAAAAAAATTTTGACATTTTGAATTAGTGGAAGATGAATAGTGCTCGGTACCCTACATTAGCAAAAATAACATGGGATATTTTAGCTATTCCAGCAACTGCTGTTGCTTCTGATCAGCATTCAGTATTAATGACAGGGTGACTGATGAGAGGCGATCACGCTTAGCTCCAGAGATTGTTAAAGTTTTGTTAACCACAAGTGATTGGCTTGAATCCATAAAGAATGGTAAATTTTAATTACTTTTTATTTAGTTTTATATTTTTTTGTTTTCACAATATTTACTAGATATAGATTTTTTTTAGTTGTTGCTGGAATATCTATTGAGCTTTGAGGTGATTGAATTTCAAGGTAGAGATTTAACAAGTAAGTTTTTTTAATTATATTATTTTATTAACAAACATATTTATTTGTGTAGTTTTTATTTTTATATTTAATAAGTAATGATTTATATTTTCATTTAATTAGGCATTCATTATTATCCCATAGCATGGAAGAAGTTGATTTGGAGTTGTGAGGAATGATGGAACAAATTAGGATGGAACAATGGGATGGAACGAATTGTGTGATGAAACAAATTGAGATTACTTTTGTAGTTACTTCTCGTTTTCTTTACCTTTATAAGTATAGTATTATTTTATCTTATATACTAACTAAAAATATTTGTTTATGCATCTATAAACTAGTATGCTTTTTTCATTCTCTTATCAAAGATTTTATTTACTTAATGGTTTCGTAAGGAAACTAAGGATCATTGTTGTGTTGTTGGCTATTGTGTATGATTTTTTATTTATGATTATGTTTTTAATTAGATACTTTTATACTTTAGTTACTTTCATATTTTTTGGATGAGTTTCAACAGGTTTCGTATTTTTTAAATGGCCTATGTATTGGAGATTTAGCAATTGAGTTTCAGCTTTGGTGGGAGTTATTTTCTGCTAATTCAATTTCTGCTATTTTGTTGTAAGCATGGAATGTAGAGAGGTCGTTGAATACTTAAATAGTATGCAGAGATGATACCGGAGTTGTTGATTGCACATGTTTGCTCTTTGTTTTTCTACTCCTGTATTATAATAAAAGTATGGATAATTGTAATTTGTCCTATAAGGTTTTCTTTGTTTTCTTATTATGTTTTGAATGTGTTTGAATGGCTACAGACTCGACCAGATCAAGTGTGCAGCAAGGTTGGTCTGCGTATTTGATGGAACTCGATATGTTGTGTTAGTTAATCGTAATCATTCTCCTGTTGCATGAAAGTTATTTTATCTTTATTTTTCTTTTGGGTGTTCATTGTCTCTGGGTTCATTTATGGCTATTGGAGTCAGAAAAAAAATTCCACGTAGTACTGGCATTGATTCTGTGGTTGACAAGCACAAGGAGGAAGATTTATCTCTCAATCAGGATCTTTTATGTACCGCTTGTGAGATGGCTGTTGCTTGGATTGAAAATCAGCTCAGAGAAAATAAAACTAAGGAACGAATTTTGGCCTATGCTAATGAGGTAGTTTGATTCATGCATAGTCGTCCCATTTTATTTGAATATGTTGTCAATAGTGTTTTAATACATAGACGTGAACATATTCCAAATGCGTTGCAACCGCGTGTGAACGGCTGCCAAGCCCCAATGGAGAATCAACAGTTAGCTGTGATCTGATTGCAAGCATGCCAAATATTTCATTTTACGATTGCTGAAAAAACTTTCAACCTCACTCCAGAAGAGGTAAGGATATCATATACAGTAGACTTGATCACTTCAGATATCGTTAATTATTGCTGTATGATCTGGTCATCTTGCCGAAATTACTTTTGTCTACTATTGATCTTTGATTCATCATAACTTTTCATTTTCTTATTCCAATTTTCAGTATGTTCTAAAAGTTGAGCAAGGATTCACAAGTGTCTGCATAAGTGGGTTTATGGGGATTGATGTGCCAACTCCTCGTATGCTGTGCAATTTTATTAACCACATTATATAGGATGCTCCAACAAGAGAACATGCTATATAAACATATACGAATTGCATGTGCGGGGTAGTATGAGCCTGCTCTAATTAAAATGCTTTGCATGCAGGTTTCTTATAGATGTTTTCATGGGTGCATATCATATAGTGTTCGACTTCGATGATAAAAGAAATAGGATTTACTGAGGCAGTTTAAGAAGACTTTTCAAGCCTTTGCTTTGAATATATGACTGTGCAAGTGTGTAACTAGTGGGATCGAAAGCATATACCATTCAGATGTATGTAGCTTTCATGAACATATATCACTTACCGGTTTGTAAGATCATGGTAGTCGGAGCCTTTGTGTACTTCTGATTTTACCTAATATATATATGTTATAAGATGGTTGTAAGGCCAGTGCTGTATGTATGTATTGGATTCATGGTACCATGCTTCCGCTATCCTGTTCTCAGAAACAGGTTTATTCTTTTTTTGGTTGGATGCAGTAATGCAAAAACATCTTAAACAGGACGATCAAGATTTTATATGCTAGAAAAAAAATCCCAGGATTGGTTTCAAATCTCAATCTTCTTGAGGAACATGCTGAATTGAATAACTGATTTCATTTTAAGTAATGTTGAGACCCTTGCATTTGGATATGGATCCAGATATTCGGGATCTATTCGGATCCGAATATGATATTTCAAAACTAGACCCGTCGAGTATTCGAATCCGGATCCGGATCTAATAGCTAAGATCAGGTCCGAGTCTAAATATCTGAGATTTGATCCGAACCCGACCCATGACGACTCTACGCCACTGTGGCTCTTGCCACCTTCATAGACACCATGGTTGTCTAAAATAGAAAAGATAAGGGAGTACTTTTATTTGATCAGGATGAGTGATCAAGAGAAAAAAATTATACACGTATTCGAATCTACTCACCACCATGTGGATAGATTAGGATTTACCCTTAATCTAGTACATGATTAAAAAAATATAAAAAATTATCTCATGATATTAACGGGGATTAAAATGGATTAAAATAAGCCACATCGGCAAATTAACGAACAAAATTAATGAAAAAATTAATAAAAAGATTTAGCAGATCATGTATTACAAAGTCAAGTGATTTCAACTACAAAATTCTTAGCCGACGAACATTGAAGCATAAAATATAAACATTAAAAGGCTATTGCCAAAATTTTGCCAAACTATTATTATTTGATTTCGGGGTAATGCCCAACAGAGGCCTTCTGTGCCATGTCTAACAACTACTAGCTTGAATGGTAAGGCCTTTCTTGATAGTTGACGCAGCACAAGACCGTAATATTTTTCACAGTTTAACTAATATTTGGGAGATAAGAATGCAAGGTAATTCTCTATCCACCGAAGGTGGTGTAAAATAAATACACCAGATTGAACCACATAAAAATTATATAAATCTCACTTTTTAACGCACATCTAATTTTTATTATTTTATCTTTTCATTAAAAATTTTAAATAATAAAAATATCCTTTCATAACAAAAAATTATGATACCGGTTAACTTGAATTATGATACCCACCCGTACTTAGATTATGACACCATATTATAAAATCGAAAGATATTTTTGTTATTTAAAAAAATTTAGTTAAATTATAACACCCTTGTATCATAAAACCAAGAAACCAAGAGATATTTTCATCTTTAAAAATATTCAAATTTTTTCAACGATAAAAATATCATCAATCTTATATCACCTATAAACAGAATTATGATACCTTATTTACAAAAAGATATTATAAAAAAACAATATTTTCATTATTTAATTTTTTTAAAAAAATAAATCATAAATATTAAATATATATTTGAATAATAAAAGTATTTTCTTATAATACCTCTTTATGAAAAATGCCATAAAAATATCTTAAAATCAAAAATATATTTATCATTAAAAAAATTTTAAATTTTTTAATAATAAAAATATTTTTGATTTTATGATACATGAATATTATAATCCAAGATATATAATATCATAATTTTTTAAAAAAAATATTTTCAGCATTCAATTTTTTTTAAAAAATAAAATTATAGATTAAATTTATATTAAAAAATAAAATTTATACCATTCAATCAAATTGTACGGTCAGTTTTTACTTTACCGAGTGGTGTGCAAAGACTTTCTCTGCGAGAAGGCATGGCTGCCAAAGTTCGGCATCCACGATGACGACCATTATAGAAAATGACCTTTCGGAGATTCCTTGGATCTGACAGAAGATAAATAATACAAAACGGAGACAAAACAGACTTTAGATCTTACGGAAACCCACATCCGACCCCAAGTAAAATCTAGGGCAGCAGGGTTTACCTTATCAACCGCTTTTCAAGACCATCTAAAAAATAACACTCGAAGCAAGACTTATACTACACGCAATAATCTTGCACAAAATCCAAGCAACGAACCTTATATAACCTACCAACGCAAACAATTCAGCGTACATACTACGAAGTAGAAGCCTCAGGAAATCATTAGCGGAATCATACTCAACAGCATCCATGGAGACAGCTATAAGGTGCTTAGATTGATATTTTAGACTGCCATCTCAACCTAAATGCAGTAAAAAGAAAAGTATAAAAAGAATAACAAGAGCGCGTACTACCATCTTAAATAACACATTTTGATATCGTTCATGCACACAGAAATAAAACAAGATAAAAAATAACAAACACAAGCGATAAAAGATGCTAGCGATGATCCACCTTGCCATCATCTTTACCATCACCAGCATGCCTGCAGTCAGAATCCAGATGAAAATATAAAACTACAATTAATTTTTTTTTGTGATTGAGAGGATCTAAAATGCCTGAAACCATAATAAGAGCCACAAAGGGGAAAACTTAGAACTCAAAATACTTCTCAAATTATAAAAGGTGGAAAAATGAGAAAAAGTTGGCAGTACCTTTATTCACCTTCCAGAAAAAGCAAACAAAATGATTGATCCCTTGGACCACAAACTTTCCAGAAACAAGATGCATTTTAAATATTGGATGATGACTTGACGATGGATGCTATCTAGACAAATCCAATAAACACGAGACAGGACCATCTGCATTAAGAGCATATTTGGCCGTGGGGAGTCGGGCTCTGAAATGAGAATGACTCCCATTCCAGTTGTTTAGTTGGAAGGAATCCATTCTTATCTTGATTTAAGAAAAAAATAGAAATACCCCTAATCCCCCAAAATCTAATCCCTATTCTCTCTCTCTCTCATCATTTTCTAAGCCCATTCCGATTCCAATCCCGATACTGGTCATAAAGCAAACGCAATGAAGGATATAGCCATTCTAATTCACATTCCAATCCATTCTGATTGCGATTCCAATTCCGACTCCGGACACAACCCAAATGCACCCTAAAAATGGTGTTACCTCAATACTCAAGTCCAGCTCCCAAAACCTTTGTTGGATGCATTAAAGATACCGGAGCATGTTTAGTTCACGACCAAAATTAGAATCGGAATCAAAATAGATTGAAATGGAAATCGAAATGGCCATATCTCCCGATATGTTTAGTTCATGACCGGAATCAGAATCATTATGGTATTTGAATACTAGGGAAAAATAGGGATGGTGTTTGGGGAGATTAGGGCATTGCTATTCCTCTCTAAAATCAGAATGGGAATGGAATTCCCTCCAACCAAAACCGGCTAGAATGGTAGTTGCTCATTCCTATTCCCATTCTAGAGTTCAACTCCTCTCAACCAAACATGCCCTAAGATACTTATGAAATTCTTTATCTACAACTTTTGTAGATTTGTGAAGAGCGCAGCCCTACCAATAATATGCTCGTACCTCTATATTAATGTTTAAAATGAGCATTTATTTATTAAAAAAAATGTCGAGGATGCACATATTAAAATAAACTTGCAAAATATTATTTTTCCCATAGCCTTAAATTAATTAGGGAGTTTAGATGAGAAACATTTATATTAAAAAGCCTTACAAATATTATCATTTATTATTTTCTATCATACAATATCTAAAGGAATAAACATATGTCATTTGGTTAGTATTATATTCGATCCTAGACATCCCCATCTCTCCATTTTATCCTCTTGCCAAGTCGCAAACTTAGATGTGTCTGAATCTAATCATCACGTCCATGTCCATGCAACACTAACTAAAACAGCCGAATCCATGAAAGGTTAGCCAACTAACAAACAAGTAACACCTTAGGGCATGTTTACAAGACACCATACTGAAAATAATGTTCTTGATTTGTTTTTATTAGAAACAAAAGTACGTTAAACCCAAATATACCTCCATGATGTGGTCAAACTCCGTGCTTTTCTGTCCAACTGAATGTTTTCTAAAGCATTTGAAGCTCGAATCACATCTTCTGAATGCTCATCAGCATCATATCTCCAATTGTAATCATCCTTCCGGGTATTAGAGGCTGAGGAACCTAATCTCCGGTCTAAAGGCGCTAATGTCAGAGATGAAAGGTAAAATAAAAGCAGAAGACTAGTTCCATAGATATATGATTGTTAGTTACCTGATGACTGGGAAAGCAGAACCGGCCTACCATATCCGTCAACAAAATATTGAAACACGTCAGAAAAGGTTCTAAAACAGTGTCCCTATACATGCAAGACTTTCAGATTCACCTTCCCAATAAAGGTAAGCCTCCACCAACTGAAGATGATGATGATGATGATGGCCTCCGAGTGTTTCTGGACTCTGTAGTCGACAACGAGTCAGCCTCTGTACTGATTATTCTCCTTCCAGCCGCTCTTGCTTGAGACAGGTTCTGTTTAACATGATTCAGAATTGATGGGGAGAAAATAAAGGGATGTAAGCAGTATGCTTTGTAATTCCACTTGTCAATCATAAATCATAAGAACCACAAGGGAAAAAATTAAGGAAATAGATACTGAAATACAAGAAAAGGGGCTGATGCTACATTCAGCATGACCAGTGTATAAATAGACAAAGATATGACAGCTACCAGAATAAGAAAAGTAATTTTGTCATCAATTATTAACAAGTGCAGCACCATCACGGGCAACATGTGGCCTGGTCAGTCTTTCATTAATCACAAATTGATGATACCTAAAGGGCGTGCTGGCTGGGTGGCATTGACCATAACTGAAATTCAAATAAATACAGTCGAGAGAAGAGATGGGACTCAAATCTTATATTGGAATCCAAATATCCCTGAAGGTACTTGTGTACCAAGCTGTCGGCCAAGACAAGGTGAAATGTATTTATTCTGCTCTAAAGAGAGTTCAAAATATTTAAAATCATTCATCAGGAGGAAATATGGTGCAACAACATTGTATGAAAATAGCTGGCAAGGCAGCTGGCAGCTTATTATGAGGTTTAGTTGGGGTACATATCTTGTCGCAAAAGCATGGTAGTGTTGCTATAGACAGATATTTAAATGACACCTTGCAAGCCACAAGGAGGCAAAGGAGGAAAGGATAATTGAGAAGCCATACATGAGGAAAAGGACATTAAGCTCGGAGCAGCTAATTGAATTTAGTAGTTGTGATCCCTTATTTATTGAAATCATAATAATGAGACCAACAAATATAAAAGTTATATGCAATTTAGGAATGGGATTGGATTGAGGAGGCATCAAACCTACAATAAAATAAAGGATTTTTTTGACTTAAAAAGAATGGATCAAGACAGGGCAGTTCCTGCAAACCAGTTGCCTCAATAGCTGCTAAGTATATCCATTTCTAGTTTCATCTTCTTCTTTCTCTTTTTCCATGCAAAGGGGGGAGACCCAGCAACAACTCATTAAGAAAATGAAGTCAGTAATATCAGGAGTATATAAGGACACAAATAGAAGATTGGAAAATGTCCAACCTGGGCCAAAGGTAGCAGTCTAGGAGTTACATGAGTGAGGATATAGATTTCTTTGACATTTGGTCTGTCAAAGATACTTGCTCAATGGGAATAGTCATTTATCATTCTATATCAGGCTAAACTTCAGTATTTGTCTTACACATGCAACAAATTCTAAAAATAAACACATGCATAAAAAGATTGCAACAAATCCTTAAACAATACCTAACCTATTTATAATCATGTACCAAATCCAATTATTTTATATGCACATATACACAAATTGCCAACCCACTTATAACTTCACTTTTTAGTTGTATACATAATAAAACAAAATTAATAATAAAACAAAATGAAGCTACATAGAAGGGATCTAAGGTTGGCAATAAAAGATGAGATAGATAAAAGAAAGTATGGTGGAAAAAACATGACAAATCCTAAATATGCTATCCACTCCAGCTTTCTGTTCTCCTTCACTATTAACTACAAGACCTTCCTAATCACCTAAACCAAGCCTTAACCAGCCCATAACCACCTGACTGTTACCACTGTCATAGCTGCTTAGGGCCAGGTTTTAAGGGTTTGTCTAACACATCATGACCCATCAGATCCAAGGGTCAAATCCAAACCCAATTCATTAACAAATGAGTTGATCTCAAGTAACCCAAACTCAACCAAATTGTTGAAAACACTCATTGAAACCTATTCATTTTAGGAAGGCAAGCAGGTCCAAGTCAGAGATTGCCACCCTATTTCATTTTGGAGAAAGGAGGATCATTAAGTGGTAAAGGGCTGAGCCAGGGACACCATTTAGTGAAGGATATGAAAACCTACCAAAAAGAATTTGTTAGAAAATCTAGAACTGTAAAAGCAGAGCTCGTCCTAACTATAGTTTGGATTAAAATCTTTATTGCATATAATTACGACCTATATTAGAAGAAAAATGTAGTGTCGTTGGAAGAAAGTCCACTTCCTAGGGTAAGATATTTTTTAGCTCAAAAAAAGTTAACTATCTCGAACTCCTCTTCTTTTTTTCTTTTTTTGTTGGGGGGGGGGGGGGGGGGGGGGGGGGGGGATAGCATACATATGAACTAAGTTATTGGTTATTACTAAACCAATTGGACTTTTTATTAATCCAAATATTTGGGACAATGTCCATGTTGACCAAGTGCAGATAGTGATTGGTGAGTTGGTCAACATGAATAGTTTGAAGGACATGAAAAGCAAAAATAGTTGGCTTGATGATGACCTCCACTTCAAAATATTCAAATGGCCCACTAAAATGAAGTACAGATTAATGGTGATAATGAATTAATTCAATGCTGAACAACCATAATTATGGCACACATTCATAACTTGATCATCTATTAGCCAATAAGTTGGATATTAAGACCCTCAGGAGATGTATCCAACTACATAATGGCTTATTAATTGATTATAAAAGAAATCAAGGACAGATATGGAAGAAAAAGATCTTAATACCAAATATATTACATAAAGTGTTGAATGATTACGCTTGTTTCCATGGATAAGTTATTTAAACCAAAGTACTCAAATTAAAGGAACCTATTATACTAGACTTAGTTGAATGCACATGGATACTAAAATACTAAAGCCCTTGATTTGCCTTGTAAACCAAATACGACTTTTAAAGGACAATCCTATTTTTTTGTTTGCTAAATACTTTCAGCTTATAACCTTTTAAACATGCATCATTGATTAAAATAAAATCTACCAGCTCTTATGTCTATATCATATTTACTCATCTTGATAAAATGCCTAGTGTACTCAAACCTAAAGGAAAAACTGTAAATACATATCAATGAGCTGATAAAGTAAGAAAAGCAGTACCAGACCTCATATTTTAAATATCCTTCAAGAACATCTAAAAGTAGAGGACCATTTTCACCACTCCTGTTCATGTCATATCCATTTTTTCTACTAAAGTCTCGCAGTTCAGCTTTCCAAAAATCCTTTGGCTGAAAAGCAGAAATAACATAAGAAGGTAAAAATTGTTATCCTAATTATTTATGATCAAGCTTTGTAAAATAGCAGCTCTGCAAAACAAAGACTAAATTACATGATTACCAAATTACACTCAGGCAAGTAAACTTTGAGCGTGTGGCCCAGCTGGGCCCACTCCAAGTATTCACATATTAATGCTGTGAATAGCCTTCCTGTAACAAATAGAAGGTATTTATCACATAACTAGAAATAATATTAGAAACTGAGAGTGCGTAGCACAGATCTTACAACAAAGAGAAGGAAGACTCCAATGCTTTATCCAAATCATATTTATTACTTCTATTGAGCTGATATTAGTTCATCTAGTTCTAATGTTACCCAGAGCACATAAAATGGATTTAAAATAAAAAAACTGAAGTTTGAACCAGCAGAATTTAACAAAACACATTTAATCCAAACAAGGTTACACCGGGCTTGACTAAATCACAGCTCAACTCATGTTATACAATATTGTGTGATATAAGTTACAAGATCATCTAAAAAAATATTAAGCCGATTATAATAGCAGATGGAAGAATCATGGCTTATAGCTTAAATTCTTTAATTAATCTCTAGAATTGTTTACAATTTTATTATGTTGATAGTTTGCTAGGTTAACATATAAAGGTCAAGTGCTTGTGAGTTTAAGTAGCCACAATTTCATATGATTCAACCAAGTCAACCAAACTAAGAGAACCATATCATGAACAAGCAGTGAAAAACACATCTCACGTCTTTTTTTCTTGAGACCTTAGGTAACAAAAAGAATAAACTTATTCCAAGTCTAAACAATCCTGGTGATCTAAATAGAAAGACACGTCAGCAGTAATACACCTGAATGCCCCAAAAATATAAATCTAACCATGGATCCACCATATTTGTGAAAGCATTAGCAGAAACCTGAAGGAGATGCATGCAGCTGCTTAGCACGATCATTGCAGCAACCAAGAAATGCAGGAGGTACGCCATCTTCATTTTCAAGAACCCGATCCTCTTCTTCTATTGCCTCAAAGACACTTGCCCTCAGCTCAGCCTACCACAATATTTGACATAAACCATAAGAATCCTAAATTAGCTATTTCAACAAGTAATCGCGGGATATTTAAATAGCCACATTGTAGACTGCAAAGAGTACTACCATGCAAAGCACAAGGTTAAAGACTCGAACTCAAATAATGTCATCAAAACAATGCACACCAAACAGAAACAAGCCTATAGTGGAAATGATTTAATTCCATAGACAAACCCTAATCTAAACAAAATACAGCGCAGAAAAGCATTAAATCTTAGATCCCAAGTTTAAAAACCAAACTTTTCTTCACTGACTGATCACTAAGGTCAGGACACAATCTCAAAGAAACACCCAGCTTTAGGGATTCCATGCAGCCACAAAATGCAGTACTAGATCAAGAGCAAACACCCTATAAAACTTCAAACCCTGAAGGACCAGATCAGAAACAATGCACTTATTTATAATTCTACAACAAAAGAAGAGCAATCTATCACGCCACCAGTAAAAACTCCCATAAAACCATACCCAAGGACCTTAATTTCTTCTAATTACTAACATTGTGCAGGTACATTACAGCAGTTGCTCGGAATTATAAGAAAAAAGAATATGAAAAATCCCATCCATTAAACCCTTCAACAGAATTGCTCGAAAGATAGACAAAGAAACCCATCCATCCAGAACAAATCTCTTCAGAAAACATCTGTTAATGTCGAATCATACGGTAAAACGAACAGAAAAACGAAAGAAGAAGATGTGAAACTCTAATTTCCCCAAGAAAACATTGACGATTTCGTTCGAAGCGAGCAAGGAAAATAAGAAGAAGAGGGATTACCCTAATCTTGGCGAGGACGCCTTTCTTCTCCAGAGTGCGAGTGACCAGGGTCTTCAGATCCATCATCTCCCTCGCGTAATCGTCCATCTCGCCCTCGCCCTCCCCTCTCCTCCCTAATAAAATTAACCTCGAGCCCTCTTCACTCTCTCCGTTGGCATCTCTCCTTCTTTTCTTTCGTCCGGTAAGGAGAGAGAGAGAGAGAGGGTGCTGCCGGCGTGATGGCGTCCACGTGAAGCTACCATTCCACGGGACGAGAAATCGTGCGGAGAACTCCTATTGCAAAATGTTATAGAAATCATCGACATCCTCGCCGTTTATTTATTCAATCAAAACGACGAAACCGACTGCAAAACGTCTGGGACCGTTAGGTCTTGACGGCCGTGATTCAAAATAGACTTGCTCATCGTCCATCCGAGTTACATGTACCTAAAGTCAACATATCACTTGCCAAATTCCATTTCCGAATCGGCAAGAAAAATAAAAAACCTCATCGCAAGCATTCGCAGTCACCACGCGACGCAACCAGGTCGGTGCTCACAGCCTGCATAAATCGTAAGCAACCAAAGCTAAAGCCATGGTATCAATCGTCAAATTCAGGTTCGGGATCCTTAAATAAAAATAATCATGTTGATGTTGAATTTTCACTGACCAGATAGAGTAGTTTTTTACTGGATTGCCATTGACCGGAACTTACAAAATAGATTCCTGAACGGAGATTTTTCGGTGGGAACACTCCGATGCCTAAATCAGAAGACGTTCAGGCAGCAACAGAATTGAGAGTTTTTGAAAACAAGAAAGAAAAAGAGAAATTCGAAAATACCAAAAAAAAGAATCTCCTTGAGTGTCCCTTCTTATCAGTATTTATAAGCTCCAACGTAACTACTTACGGTTATAGGAGTTGGCGAACACAACTACTTCATAACTGTAAGTAGTGGCTGTTGGAATAGCTGTTACACTCAGGATTTATTCAATCTGAGGTTTTGGGATCATGTGGGTGGTTGCAACAATCCAAACAGATTTTAACTGTTTGTCCAAGAAGCCCACATGCCCAAGAATCCTTCTTGTTTAAGCATAGATCCGAAGTGAGCTTTATATTCTCTTTAGTAGCATTCCTGAAAGGAATATTAGCTTCACACTTCGGATACTTTGGATGTAATAAAAGTAAACTTACAGTCTTCGGATTATATTGAAGAAATAAAGCTGAAGATACTGGCCTGGGAGGTCAAGTCTTCGGATCAAGGTTATTGTACGAAACCGAAGATATTAGGCATAGTCTTCGGACTGAGATAATAATACGAAGCCGAAGATCCAGAGTTAACAATATCTTTCGGAACAGAGCCATAGACATTAAGCATGGTCTTCGGACTGAGATAATAATACGAAGCCGAAGACCCAGTGAAGACAAAAATTTTAGGCTAAGTCTTTGGATCAAAGTGACAATACGAAGCCGAAGACCCTTTCCTTTACCAACTGATTTGACCAATAAACCAAAAGAGAAATTGAAATTGGTCCAGAAAATGGTTTAATAATTAATTGAAATAAAATCTGGGATGTCATAACAGCTGTCCTACACTTCCAAATTCGAAATGATTAAGTTTCGAAGAATGGGAGCAGTTTAATTTTTGTATTCTAGTGATAACTGATAGGCTATGATGGAGTTGAATCCTGACACGTCTTTCACCATAACTGTCTGGCGGTGCAATAAAACGTGGTGAAGACATGTGTCATCCTGCTAGTGGCCATCTCAAAAGAAAATATCTCGATTTTGGAAAAAATCCTGAGAAATTCTCGAGAAAGAGATCCTTATATAACCGATATCAGACACATGGCGGTCATCTGGAGTATGATCACATCGTTAGCATTATCACAGCCAATGGCGATATTTCACGCAGATTGCAACGGCTTATCTCGTTAATGAAATTTCTGGAAAGCCATACCCACGATTGAAACTGCCAATTCGGGGCATGATCAGCCTGATCTTCCGAATCGCCTCGAAACCCACTACCTTCACCTATAAAAAGGGGAAATAACCTTTCTGAGAGAATTTTTTTTCTTTCTGCTCCCGCGCTCCTTCTTCTCGCTCTGCACTGTAGTCCGCCATTGCTACTTTCTCAAAGGTTAGAGAACCCTCCCTTCTTCCTTTTTTCTTTTTCTTTACAATGTCAAAATCCAGTAGGAATTCTTCCTCTAGCACAGGTTCACTAGGGGGTGACCTTGGTATGGAAACAATGGGAAGGGAACTTGAGAGGAGTCCACCGAGAGTTGGGTCCGGTAGAGGTTCATCGGGGGCGAAACCAGTAGAGGGAAAGGTTCGAGTAGAAAGAGGAGTCTGGAAAGGTCACCTGACTCCGTTCAAAGCTCTTTCACACTTGCCAAGGTGGAAGAGGTTAGGCAGTGTTTCCACATTCCCCAGACCTTTAAACTAATCCTTCCGAGGTCCGAAGAGAGGGTAGATAAGCCTCCAATGCATTCAATTGCCATATACGAAGACCATCTTAAGGCTGGTCTTCGGCTTCCCCTTCATCCCTTCTTCGTCAAGATTTTTAATCTTTATCAAGTGGTCCCGGCCCAATTAACTCCCAACAGTTTCAGAAATATCTGCGAGTTTTTGGTTCTTTGCAAACTTAGGAATGTAGAGCCGAAGACCAGCTTGTTTACTTCTCTTTTCATGTTGAAAAGAGACTTCAATGGCAAAGGGTGGTAGGTTATAGGTCCTCGGCCTGGCCGAAGACTGTTGAAAGAAACCCCTAGCGCCATACACGGGTGGAAGCCCAACTTCTTTTTTGCATACTATACCCATTGGGGATTTAACACAGACTGGAAAACTCCACGTTTGGATGCAAACGCCGGAAAGAAAGTCTTGAGATCCGATGCGAGGGACTTCGACATTTTAGCAGAACCGGAGATCCCTTTACTTAAAGAATTAGCGGTCTTCGGACTTTTCTTGCTTGCTTTCTCCATGCATACATATATGATGAAGTTTTTGTTCTTGATTGTAGGTAAGAAAATGAAGCCGCAACTTGAAAAGGTTCGGCAAGCTTCCAGAAAGAGAGCAGTGGCTGCTCCTTCAATAACCGAAGTTAGAAAGAAAAGAAGGGCTGAGGAGGGTTCAAGTACACCTCCGATGAGGTCCTCATCAGATGAAGATATCCCTTCTACTTCAATACCACATGATCCTGTCAGAAATCCATCTCCGAGGATGCCTCCTCCGAAGAGTCCTCGACCGATGCCAACTACGGATCAGTATGACGTAGCGTTTAATAAAGAATCTGTGTTGCCCCTCCAAAAAATAAGAATCAGGAAAGGTCAAAGTACCGATCCAAAGACGACCCTAGGTGAAATGCCACCTCGGAGGGGGGATGCAATGTGGATTTCACCATCTTCTCGGATCAAGAGGGCTTGAAGAATCCCAAGTTAGCAAGGGAATTGATGAAGCGCACTCTTCTTCCGAAAGACTGGGACAAAGTTAAGTCCCAGTGCATTGAAGAAATTTCGGATTCGGTGTTCTCATCCGCACTGAAGGTAAATATCCATCTGCTATGTCAAACTCAGGTCTATAGCTACTAAGTTTTCAACTTGTTATTGCAGATGATGCATGATATCACCCATATGGAGGAGAGCATCTTCGACTTTAGAGTAACTTATAGAAAAATGAAAGAAAAAATAAAAATGATCGAAGCCGAGAAAGCCATAGCTGAAGAGCAAAAGCATGCTATGAAGGAGAAGCTCGACCAGAGTGATGCTTCGGTTCATAATTTGAAAGCCGAAATAGAAAAAATCCGATCAGAGCATTCTGAACAAGAGGCGAGGTTCAAGAAGAGGAAAATCAAGATTCGGTCCCTGAAAGCCTCGCTTAAGGAAGCTAATGAACTTTCCGAAGAAGCTTCCAAAAGAAAATAAGAGGCCATCGAAGAAATCCGATCTTTAAAAGATCAACTGGGGAAGGCAATAGAGAATTACAAAGCGTCTCTAGCCTTTGAAGCCGAAATGATCGAAGCAGGGACCCATAATTATCAAGGAGGCTTCAACGATGGAGTGGATGAGGTGCAAAAACTATACCCATACTTGGACATTTCAGGTATTCAACTGTTTGATCTTGAAAGTTCAACTGAGCTTGAACCCCAAAAGGACTCTGAAGCACCAACAATGATCGAAGAGGTGGCGGGTCCAATTGATCTTACCGATGATGCTCCAACAGAAAACTTGTAACTTTTCTTTTTCTCCTCTTTTTGGGAAGGATGTAAGAAAATCGTCATCAATGAAAAACCCTTTTTAGAATTTCCAATTGCATGTGGATGGATAAAAATTTCTTGTGTAAAGTTTTCGGATAATTAAGAATTCCTAGGCACATAATACCGAGTCTTCAGACCTGGAAAAATATAATTTCTTTGAATTTGGGATAAAAAAATATTATATAATAATCAAATCTTCGGACTTAAATTTTTACTAAGTCTGCAGACTTAGAATAAAAGAATTCCACATATAAATCAAGTCTTTGGACTTGAAAATACACTAAGTCTTCAGACTTAGGATAAAAGAATTCAAGATATAAATCAAGTCTTTGGATTTGAAAATACACTAAGTCTTCGGATTATATTGAAGAAATAAAGCCGAAGATACTTGCCTGGGAGGTCAAGTCTTTGAATCAAGGTTATTGTACGTAGCCGAAGATATTAGGCATAGTCTTCGGACTGAGATAATAATACGAAGCCAAAGACCAAGAGTTAACAATATCTTTCTGAACAGAGCCATAGACATTAAGCATGGTCTTTGGACTGAGATAATAATACGAAGCCGAAGATCTAGTGAAGACAAAAACCTTAGGCTAAGTCTTCGAATCAAAGTGATAATACGAAGCCGAAGATCCTTTTCTTTAGCAACTGATTTGACCAATAAATCAAAAAAAAAATTAAAATTGATCCAAAAAATAGTTTAATAATTAATTAAAATAAAATCCAGGATGGCACAATAAATCGCAAGCATTCATAGCGATACCTTAAGTTTCTAACTTTTTATATAAATCACTAGATAGACCAAATTCAGTGAATCAATCCAAATTTCAACTTTTCATCTCAATATGGTCCAGCAACTCCTTTCATTATTACTAAAAATTAAAATCATAAATCAAATATATCTTTTATTATCAACAATCTAAAAATAAAATAATAATTTTTTTGTTTTAAATCTTTTTAAAAAATAGCAACGATGCCAAATATAACCACATCAAATATGCTACATCATCTTTTCATTATTGCTTTCGCATGATAAAAAAATAAATCTACAGGCAGAGCGCAACCTTGTCAGTCCCATGGGTGAATTATCAGCATCTTAAAGCTAAAGTCAAAAAAAAAAAAAAAAAAAAAAAAAAAAAAAAAAAAAAGGTCATCGCATCAGTTCCCAAATTTAAGTTCGAAATCCCTAGAGAGAAAAATCATTGTAAGTATTTGAATATTTTTTTGGCTAAAAAATATAAAAATAAAATAATAAATAATAAATTGATGGTGGTGAAAAAATTAGAAATATATATAATAAATTTCGTTTACTTGACTGATATCAGTAACAGTCAGATTAATGTACTCATCTTCGGATGAAAAATGACTGTAAAAAATTAATATATATCGTGTATCAAACATTTTCTGGCTGGGATTGGAAGACCGTCTGAAATTGATAATACCCGGACCTAACTTCTTTCTTCTTTTTATTTTATTAAAAAATATATATATTTATATTTATTATCCTCTGCAATTAGATGGTGTCCGTTTATAGTTAATACCTTGAATTTCAACTTTTTCATATCGCATATTTTCTGAAAATATTATTAGATAAATCAAATTCATTAGAAAAGTCCAAATTCCATTCCACTGGTTCCTTCGATGCTGCCCTTCCCGTTATTAAATTTTTTTAAAAAAATGAATCAAATATATATTTTTATTATCAAAAATATGAAAATAAAAAAAATAAAATTTTTATTTTATTTTTTAAAAATAACAACAATGCCAAATACAGGAAGTTTGAGTCAGACATGCTACGTCATCTTTTTCTCATCATGATTGCTTTTTTGCTGTAAGGAAGCCACTTGCATTGGATGATAGTAAACTTTTATTTTATTTTTTAAAAACAACAACAATGCCAAATCCAGGAAGTTTGAGGCAGACATGCTACGTCATCTTTTTCTCATTGTGATTGCTTTTTTGCTTTAAGGGATGACAGTAAACTTTTATTTTATTTTTTAAAAATAACAACAATATCAAATACAGAAAGTTTGAGTCAGACATGCTACGTCATCTTTTTCTCATTATGATTGCTTTTTTGCTGCGAGGAAACCACTTACATTAAATGACAGTAAACCCACACAAGGGAGTGGTCGACAAATGATATGCTCTCATTGTCTCACAGGCGGAACGCTTCGATTTCTGGGCCCTATAATTGGCTTTACTTGGATCGGTTGGCAAGCAAGATTACTTACCTTATCCTTATGAGATTTTATTGGAAAGCTAATTAATTATCCAGTTCTTGTTCTGATCATAACTTTTTTTTTTAATATATAATTTGAACTAGTAATGATGTTGTAATTGCACTTATAGCCTAGCTTTTTTTTTTTTTCCTTTTTCTTTTTCTTTTTCTTTGTATTTTTTTGAGAAAAAATGTTCCAGCCTAGCTAACTTTTTTTTAAGGAAATATTTCCGGCCAAGCTAATTTTTGAGCCAATACTGATGATACTTGAAATATGTTGCAGTTTGTGCCCACTTATCCAAGCGTTAATGCATGTTCAACGGACCTATTCTCGTGATTCACTGCTATCAATAAAGCACTGATATTTATGAGCAATATCTTCATAAATAAACTGCCGCAAGAGTGCAACACAACCTGACGAGACCCAAAAGCTGTGATTACTGATCCATGGTTTGGACTCGAGACCACGGAATTAGATGAATACCGAACGCTATAGCACGGAGAGTAGCAGGTTCCACACAAGAATACTCATTGGTCTACCTTGTGATTTAAACATTTTATGCTTTTTAGCATGCGAATCATGAACTCGCTTGCTTTTCATGTTGCTTTTAAGGTTCTTCTTTAATGGTCATTATGTGTCTAATATCATGCACATTTATACTAAGTTACATCGTTTGCAACATGTTGTGAAAAGCATCTCTAAACATATCGTGATGTGAAACTTACCATCTTTCTTTTGAAATTTCGACACATTCTGGTTGAAGTCCTGCACCCAGAGAATGGTAACCTGTGGCCATCTGCCTATAAATATAAATTCCTTTCATCTCCTCCTCATCAGCTCGACCAATCGGTGCTTTCTTAAGATCACGGTCTATCCAGGTCCTACCTGCAGCCTATAACAGCTTGCAGCAATGGAACACCACGTCTCCCACAAAAGGAACGAAGAAAAGAGCCTGCCACCAAAACGAGGTCAGGTTAAAATTCGTGTTGTCAGAACTATGATCCATGCACTCTGTTCAAAAGGTGCAATGAAAGATGAAAGCTCGAAACGACGAGGTGACAGCTGTGCTAAGGAGGCCAGATTCAATTTTTGATGTCTTCAGAACCGAGCATGGCTTTCTTATGGATACTACCACATCTAAGCGAACCGAGCTTTTGTTGGAGTAGAGGATTCCTACTGCTCTGGTTTTTATGTTGGTTTATGCTTAAGATTTTTCTTGTCTTTCTTCTGTTTCTGTGTTCTAACGTTATGGATGCAGTTCTGGGGAGTTGGGAGGAAAGAAAAAAAGGTTTTTGGAGATCAGGGGATGTCTCACATTCATGGTGCTATTCATCACGTTTGATCATAAATAAAGAGTTTTTAAAAAATTCTAGCTTTGTCATCCCAGTATTGAAATAATGTATTTATATCATTAATTTATTGCCGCAGGATTTAAATTGATTTTTACAAATTATTTACGGTGACAGTTTTGCAACACATAATTACATCAAAGTCGAAACCGCTATTCCTAATGTCCATTTTAATATTTATCAGCTCTCAAACCGTTCCTATATTTAGTTCATCCAAAATCTTCTTCCTCCTGTTGTTTTGATGGAATGAGATGACCTTACTCATTATTTAAATTAGTGATATTAGTCAATTCACCATGTTAGGTGGAACGAGGCGTTCCGGGAATTCAGCAAAAGATGGTGCTTTCTTTGAATGTGTACTTATTTTACCATCAGTCTTATGGCGGAGAACATATGCTTCTTAAAGATCAATAAGTGTGAAGCCCAGCTTCTATTGGGCCAGGTGGATTGAAGTCGGCGCTCTTTGCCGGCTTCAGTTCAATATTCAGAAAAAAAATAGGAGACGAGCCCCTATTTATTGGATCATCGAAATCATCAGAAAATCGGGAAAGGGACATCGTGTGGGAGTCGAAGTCTGCCGGTGAAGCATCATGGAGGGGCAGGACTTCCGATAGACCAATTTTTTTTTACGATGAGGAGATCCGTCGTTCTTTTCTTTAAAACCCCCTCCCCCTCCACCGGCAATGGCGGCAGCATTATTTCCCCTCCCCACCTCTTTTCTTCTTCTCCTCCTCGTCTCTGCCTTCCTTCTTCTGGATGTGGCGGCCGCCGCTGGATCCATTGGGCAGGTGACTATCGACCGTACATTGATGGAGGTAGTGTGGTTCTTTGGGTCTAGAGTGGCAGGGATGACGAGCTTGCCATTATTCGAGGGGCTTTGCCTCGCGGCGGTGCCGTTTAGGATTCCTTCCTCGATGGGAGCGTGCGAGGTGGGGCTCAGCCAGAAAAGCTTTGGTGGCCTCACCGTGAAGGCTGCCACTGTCGTGGCCTCAAAGTATACATCCATCAAGCCGTTGGGAGATAGATTACTTGTTAAGATTAAGTCTTCTGAGGAGAAAACTAGTGGGGGTATATTGCTTCTAACAACAGCCCAGTCAAAATCTCAAGGAGGTGAAGTTGTTGTTGTTGGAGAAGGTAGAACCATTGGCAAGAACAAAGTAGATATCAGTGCTCGGGCTGGCAACTAGGTTGTATACTCCAAGTATGCGGGAACGGAGTTGGAATTTAATGGGACTAACCATCTTCTATTGAAGGAAGATGACATTGTAGGTGTTCTTGATACTGGTGATGTTAAAGACCTAAAGCCACTCAATGATCGAGTTCTGATTAAAGTTGCAGAAGCTGAAGATAAGATCGTCAAGGGCATCCTATTGACTAAGGCTACCAAGGAAAAACCTTCAGTTGGGACGGTTGTTTTTTGGAGTTATGTTTGAATCGTGTTGCCATCTTGACTCCCGAAAATCTTCAGAGCCTTTATTATCTTTATCAGATGGGAATATCGAGGATCTAGAGTTGAGTTGCGTGCTCCTAATAGAATCAATTTCAAGTAAGTTATCTTGACCTCTGGCATTTATGCCAAATATGTTATGTATTTATGAAATATTAAATATGTGTAATCTATTGCATTGGGTTGCATGCATTATATTGGTGTGGATGCTCTCTAGTCTGATTATGATCACACGAGGACCTAGTTTCCTTCTGGGCCTCCAGTAGGGCGATCACTAGTGCATGACCGATATGCGGTATGTGTAGTCAGGAGCTAGTTGCCTTTTTTATTTTTAGCCACGCATGGCAGTTGCTGGCACATGCTGAGGATGCATATTTTCTCGTATGATATCAGAGTTAGTTTCCTTCCAGGCCTCCAGTGGAGCGATCACTGGCATATGACCGATGTATGGTATGTGTAGCCAAGATTTTATTCTCTTTCAGGGCTAGCCACGGGCCGATCATGGCCATAATCAGAGGGACTAGGAGAATAAAGTAAATGGTTGACCATCCATAGTCGTGTCGTTTGTATGTGAATGTGCATATAATGCGATGTTGCTTTTTATTTTATTGTGAGCTAGTTATTCTGTGATACATGACTTGTGTATGTTTGCAAATGGTTGTTGACATGTTTATGCATATATTAGAGGTGATGATAACTTACTGAGCCTATATAGCTCACCCCCTATTTTTTTATATTTTTTTGTTACAATCCGAAAGATCAATCGAACTTTGGGACCAATCAGTGAGGAACTAGGGTTTAGGTGTTAATCCCTTCGTTTATGATTTATCTTAAAATTTTAGTTGAATTTTATCTATATGTTAATCTTTATGAGAAATTCTAAAAATAATTAGTAAAATTTGTTTTTTACCACTGCTTGGATATTGAATTGAAGGATAGGCCTGGCATGATCTCTAGTGTGATACCCATGATTGTACGGTCAGTCATGTAGCCAATTCCGGTACTGGATTCGGGGCATGACAATAAGTAGTCATATTTATTTTTAAAATCTATATCATGAACCGATAATATTTTGTACTTAAAAATTTCGAGTGATTTCCATCATTTGCCTTTTCAAAATAAGTGTATTGGTAATTTTTTTTCTAGATAGCTCATAACAAGTGCTAAGAATGAGTTTTGATGCAATGGTGAGGTTGCCATGTTGTGACACGAAAATCATGAATTTGTAACACAAAAAACAAAAAGCCTCTCCATAATAGGGGTAAGGCTGAGTTCAACTAATTCTTTGCAAATCTTACAATGACAAGAGTCTAGCATACTTGGCAGCTATATTGAAATTAAAATGTTTAGTTACATGAAAATAATAATTATATTTCTAACTGATCAAAACAACATGAAACATCTATTACACTTAACAAAGCATATCAAATTTCGAGATTATGCATTTTGGGAGCTTAAAATTTCCACATAATAAGATAGCGAAGCTGCTATTGTTGCATTTAGAAGAGTAATCCGACAACCTATTTGAGAGGCAACAACCTTTTCAATGTGCGGATCTTCTATTTATTTTCTCGAATAAAGGAAACCGGGCATGCCTACTTAGCTCCTTGACACCAAGTGGTAAGAGAAGGCCAATGAAAATTAGCATCAAGATGGAGGTTCATCATCTTCAGTCATGTGACATCTGGGCTTGGACATGTGGCCAAATCGGAACACGTGGCAACATATATGTTACACGTGACAGGGCTCTTCGGGCGCGTGGTGAAAACGTAGGTTGGACCTGCGAATTTGATATGAAATCATGGGTTCAACCCATGATTTTAGTCTGGATCCTCCACGTGGCATCTGAAAATGCAGGTTCAACCCGCGAATTCAGAGTGAAAACGCGGGTTCAACCTGCAGTGAAAACCCGTGATTTCACTGAGAAAATACGGGTTAAACCCGTGATTTCCCAACCGAACCTTTAAACCCGTCTCCGATGATTTTTTTTTTTGCTGCTGTTCACCTTCGGCCCCAGTGAGCTTGGTTTATTTTTTGCCCCACCTTGGTCTCCCTATTCGGCATCTTCCCGGTCCCATTCCGGGCCCATCTCTGTCCCATCTTGTTTTCCTTTTCAGCTTATCTCGGTCTCCGATTGTTCGAATCCTAGGTGGCCCCGGGATTATCCCAAGTAATTTTTTTTATTGTTAGTTGTTTAGAGATTAAACCAGGATTTAATCTCCCGGTTTGAATCATTTGGTCTAATTTTTGTTTGTTTTTTTTTAGAATCACTCCGAGCGCATTTCACATCTAGCCCGATCCAGCGTTCAAATCTTACAGGTATAATTTATATGATTTTTTTAATAATTAATTTATTATTATATTATATTTTATGATATTTTTTTTCTCATAATGCCATGTTAGTTTAATTTTTGTTAATGTAATTATATATTCTTGTTTGATATTTAGATAAATTAATGATTTATAGTATATTTCTTATGTTGTAATATTACATGAAATTAATTATTTTATAAATAAATTTAAATTTTTATCAAGTGTTTATTCTCTTTTTGATATTAAAAAAATTAATAATCTTGATTATTAAAAAAGTAATTATTGGGATAAACTCTTAGGATAAACCTGTATTTATAAATCTTTTAATCCAATTTTAAAAAGATGTTTTATAATATTTAGTTTTAAAAATAATTATTTTTAATTTTGAAATATAGATAAAATTATAGTAGTACATAAAATCAGCTAGTAAATATAAATATATGTGAAATTCTTAAAATTATGTTATTAAAAAATAATATATAAAATTATTTTATTATTGTATGATTTAAATAATTAGTTATTTATGAATATATAATTGTGTAAAAGTAATATATTAATATTGATTAAATTATTTAACATAGGAATACAAATAATTGATATGTTTATTATCAAAAAATTATGATGTAAATAATAAATGATTGAAATATATAATTTTTTAAAATATGTATAGAAATAATTAAATTAAAAAAGCTTATCTTGCTACATGAATTTATTGTATGTTTGTTAAATGGTTAAAATATATGAATTTTTATAACTTATAAATAAATTTTAAATTAAATATAAGTATATTGTGGTACAAAATTAATATATTAAAATATAAATAAGGTTAGTAATGTACATGCTGTATTAAAATAAAATTAAAAATTATGTAGTACAAATTTATAAATATTTAAAATATATAAATAAATTATTAAGTTATGAATAAAGTTGTTAATTTATATGCTACATTAATTATATTATAAATTTATTAATTGAGAAATGTAATCAAAGTGTGCAAAAAAAAAAATAGTTGAGCATTAAAGTTTTGATATTTGTAGATTTCATATTTGTAATTTTATTTATTTACATATTTTTTAGATGTGCAGCATGAATATCTACATTATGTAGTATACAGAAATTGTTAGTAATGAATAAATTATGTGTCAAAATTATTTATTAAGTTAAACATTCAATTTTTTGTATATATTAATATAAAATTTGCTTTGCATTGAACCGTAAACCCATCAATTGATTAATATGCATATTCGGTAGTATTCGTATATTTGTTTATATTTATACGAAGCTGAGAATTATGCATATTAATCAATTGATTGTCCATAGTGGATAGATTTGGAAATTGTAAATAATTTTGCAAGTCGGATTACAGTAATCAAACGGTGTGCAATGAAGACCGAATGAAACTTCGAATATCATTTTTCTTTTGTTCTCCACATACATAAATATTTATATATGGAGAACTAAGAAAAAATACTGTCAAAATTTTATTCGGTCTTCATTGCACACCGTTTGATTACTATAAACGGACCTATAATATTAATGCAATTCCTGAATGGCATATGACCTATCTTTATCCAGTAGTTGGTGATAGAATACATTTATCATTTAAGTCATCCAATTTTTCGTATGTATATATTATATTTAAAAAAATGTTAAAATCTATATTTATATATTTTAAAAAATAATTATGTTCGTAATTTTATTGTCATGTTATTTATTTTGTTTGATTACATTCTTAATGATGGTACTATATATTTTAAAAAACTTATCTCTAAATATATTTGATTTATTAAATATGTAGGGCATAATGGGAGAAACAATTATAGCCTTATGCTATATCGATGGTTCTATGATTAATGGCAAATATAGTATTGAGTATAATCAGAGATCGAAAAAAGCAATTAAAATTAAATATGGTATAATATTCGAAGAATTGAAAAATAAAATATGTAGAGTCTTTCATATAGAAAGAAATAAAAAAAAATATTAATCATCTAAGATATCCACAAGTTGTACATGCGACATATGTTAAGTATGAACCTGTTTCATTAACTGATGATGAGGACATGGACATAATATTTTCAATGATCAGTTCACATCCTTGTATACAGGTACAGAGTTGTACATAAATATTCAACCTGTTGAAGCTTCTGAACATGTTCACGAACAGGATGTTTATGAAGTAGCTGCTTAAAATACACCAAACATTCATGTAAGTGAACAGGTTATGTCATACTGTAGTTCGAAAATCGTAGAAACTATTTTCGAAAATACTGGTTCAAGATTTATAAAAGATTCTTTACATACAGTGGACACTAATGTGCTAGAGAGTAATGTTAGACAAGCATCGATATATACAGCTACTGATGATACAGTGCATCTGGATAATCAACTTTTTAATGAAAATGATGAAAAAAGTGAAGATGATGTGGCTGATGAACATAATAAAACTGGTATATCAGAACATGTATGAAGTTCACATGATATCCCTGTTCCAAATAAACCTATGTTTGAAGCCCCCTCCAAAACATTCAATTAGATTGATTGGACTACTGCTAATATGTTCATGTGCTTTACATTGCAAGAACCATCTGTTGTATGGCAAAGAGATGAGGAGTTACGTAAAGGCCTTTGTTTCATAAATAAGATAGAATTACAAACAGTAATAAAGCAATATTCTGTTGAAAGACATCACAAATTCAGGGTAATTGAGTCTGATCCCAATTTACGGCATCTGAAATGTAATAACAGAAAATCAGGATGTCAATGGATGCTGAGAGCTATTAAACGACATGGTCAATTTGAGATCACACAATATACTGGTTCCCATACATGCATTCTCTAATGATGTCACAAGATCATTCAGGGCTGGATTCAATATTAATTGCAAATGAAATTCGAGATCTAGTCAAACAAATTCCTTCAATTGCTATTTCTGGACTTGGTGCAATGATTAAAAATAAATATAATTATATACCTAGTTACAGAAAATTATGGGAAGCAAAATAAAAAGCAATAGCCATGCTTTTCGATGATTGGGATGTTTCATATTATATGATGCCAAGATGGTTGCATGATATTGAAAAATTTAATCCGAGCTCTATGGTGAAATTCATCAGCATTCCTACTTGTATTCCATCTTGTGCTTAATTTGATCGTGTTTTCTGGGCCTTTGCACCATCCGTTGAAGGGTTTAAGTATTGTTGACCGGTAATAAGTGTTGATGCTACATTCCTATATGAAAAGTATAAGGAGAAGTTGATGATTGCAACTACCGTTGATGGAAATAACCAGATATTTTCACTAGCATTTGCTATTGTTGATGAAGAATCAGCTGATACATGGAATTGGTTCTTAGCTTGCATCAGAAATTTTGTTACATCACATTAGGATATCTGTCTAATTTCTGATCGACATGATGGTATATTATCTACAATGTAAAATGAGTATCTGGGTTGGCATCCACCAAATGCTTATCATGTTTATTGCCTTCGTTATGTGGCTTGCAATTTCAACTCAAGATTTAGTGATCCAAAATTAAGGGATATGGTCAAAAAAGCGGGAATGCAAACATAGCCTAGAAAATTTCAAAAATTTATGAGGATCATTGAAAAATTAAATCCAAAAGCTGTTAAATAGCTGAATGATATCCCTTTAGACAAATGGACACTTACACATGATGACGGTCGACGTTATGGAATGATGACAACAAATTTATCTGAGTGTTTCAATGGAGTTTTAAAAAATGCTCAATTCTTTCCAACAACTATATGGTGCAGTTGACTTTCTTTCGACTTGTATCTTATTTTGATGGTCGACGTACCCAGACAAATGATGCACTTGATAGGAACGAAAGATTTACTCTTTTTGTTATGGAACATGTAATCTCCCAGCAAGCCAAAGCTACATCACATACAATTACAAGATTCGATAGAGAAAGTGGCTTGTTTCAAGTAAAGATGGCGAGGCATGGAGCAAACATGAACTGAGGTGATAATACACAAGTGACTGTACGTTCTTAAATTTTTTATAAGATATTATTGTATGTTGTTTACATATTGACTTATGTTATGTTAAAATACAGGTAGTGCGACTACAGCAGCGAACATGTACATACCAGAAATGGTAGTGTTATCATTTATCCTGCTCTCTTGTAATGACTGCATATGCACATGTTGCAATTAATTTTTATAAATACGTTGATCGATACTATACGTTACATGACTATTATCAATTATATGCACCACAATTCCAATCAATTCCACATGAAGAATATTGGTCTGAGCAAGATGATGAAACTCTTATTATGCCTGATATGAGTAGGTTGAGGCAGAAGGGTAGGCCTCGTTCTACCAGAATTAGGAACGATATGGATATCTGAGAATCTGGAAATAAACGAAGGTGTGCTATTTGTAAGGAGGAAGGACATGATAGACGGTCTTGTCCAAGAACCTTACATGCGGATTAGGATACTCTTACAAATGATATTACATAGGTATTTTTATATACATTAACTTATTCTTTTTTATAATTGAGATTTTTTATAGATCGTGACATGTACCATACTGATTTTTTTTCAAATTTTATTAATATGTCATGATAGGTAATGGTTGGAGCATGGGCAAAGCGAGCATGTACTATTGGGTTATGACATGATTGTGTATTATTATTACATCGATTGTTGATCTATTGTACGGATTTTAATGATTTATTATTTTTGTATTGTCATGTAATACTCTATATATGAAATGTATTGGCCTGTTTAATTATATGTTATTTACATTTACGTTGCATATTACAGCTATGGATCCTAGACCAGTAGACCGTTCTGTATTATACGATCAAGATATACATAGATCTTGTTTAGCATGGGAGGGAAAGGAGACTGTTGTACTCTATTGTCGACGTAGAGAGTTAGTTATGCGCAGGTCCATACATCTTGATAGGTGCATATTACCTTTAGTGATGCAGTCAGGATTTTACGGTCTTGCACGAGTAGGATATATACGGTTAGACTGGCACTTGATTACTGCTTTTGTGGAGCATTGGCGACTAGAAACACATACATTTCATTTACCCCATGGAAAGTGCACCATCACCCTACAGGACATTGCTATCCAGTTAGATTTGCCTGTTGATGGTCTACCGATGACGGGTACTACTAGGATAGATTGGAGGCAGGTTTGTCAGGATTTGTTAGGGGTTTTCCCACCACAAGGTAGACTTCAGGGATCGCGTTTGAGCATGGTGTGGCTAGCGGATCAATTTCATGAGCTACCTCTTGATGCTGACGAGATACAGATTTAGCGCTATACTCGAGCATATATTTTACGGCTGATGGTGGGTGTTTATTTATGGATAAATCTGGTGATAAGATGCATATCATGTTTCTACACCTATTAGCAGATTTCGAGAGTGCTGGACATTATAGTTGAGGTAGTGCAGGGCTCGCCTGATTATATAGAGAGTTGTGTAGGGCGAGCAGGAGAGATGCCATTGAGATAGCTGGTCTGTTGTTGCTTCTATAGTTATGGGCATGTGATATATTTCCTATCATGGCGTCACGTAGATTACTTCATTCGACTTCGGATCCTATGATCGATTTAGATGATGGTGGAGCTGATTTACCACAGGGTCCGCTAGGGATGCGGTAAGTTACAAATTTAATTAAATTTAATGATTAATTATATTTATTTATATATGTAAGTTAATTTATTTAATATACAGATGGAGAGATGATTTTGCTGTTACGGAGGTATCTACACATGTTCTCTCTTCGTATCGATATTTGATAAATCACCTGAGTCCAGATCAGGTGGCAACTAGTGCTTATCTTTGTTAACGGTTAAAAGTTTTTATATTACTTATTTAACACAAATGCTTGGTATTGTTCATTAATAGCTGATATGGCAGCCATATACGGACGACATACTTGTACAGCTGCCAGAGTACTGCCTTCACGTCAGGATATATGGCATAGTCGAGTGCCACTCATGTTTTTATATCGTAGAGTGACATTTTCCTGATAGAGTGATGCGATAGTTCAGTTTTCGACAGATCATACCCAATCGATGTGCTACAAATCGTACACTACAGTGTATTGATCTTAGGGGATGACCCGAGCAGGATTGGAGCAGTAGTCATCAGGAGTATATTCAGTTATGGGAGAGCCATCATGATCATGTTGTAGATGGTGCTCCTGCTGATGGTGCTATGCATTATCATGATCCATACATGTAATAGTATCGCGGCATCAGTCGGCGATTTCTCAGTCATGATGGTGTGATGCATGATTATGTGGTATGAAATTTTATTTATACTATTACACATCATTATCATATATTTCATATTTTGTTTAACTCATTAAATATTTGTAACTTTCAGAGCAGTGGCATTGCGACGATATATCAGCTTGCTCAGCCAGATTCCATAGCGACGTCCTCACATAGTATACAGAACATATGTCAGTCAACTCTTAATATTGTTGGTGAGCATGCACGTATCCAGTTACGAGAATTTGCTCAGGAGGACGAGAGAGACGACGAGACTGCAGAGCCTTATCCATTTGCATCTACATCGACAACACCTCCTGCTCAACACAAACGAGGTACTCGACGATTCAGTACCTCTCCCTTTCTGATGCCGGAGTACGATCCATATATGTCTGCGGGTAGTTTCTTCCATGAGGATATGAGATAGTTCACATCTATAGAGGATGCTACTGCACATTTTGAGTACGGTGCTGGATTGGACTATTCGATGCATTATGATTACTCGGGACATGGAGGAGGACAGTATATAGGTGACGGGTCATCGCATCATGTACCTGCATTGCATGCATTTCCTGATGTACAGGATCCGACAGAGCATCAAGAACCGAGTAAGGCAGAGCCAGTACCTTGTCGACGGCAACCTGTACGTAGGAAGAGACGGCCACCATGTGGGACTTGAGATTTTTATATTTTACTTTTTCATTGTTTGAACTTATTACACTGTATTCTCACATTTTTGTAATTGTTATCATTAGATTTTTTTAAATAATATTCTTTTAATCGATATTTACAAAATTGGCATCAGTCCAATTATATTTACAAATTTAGATATTTTGGATTACATAGAAATATATGGATTGAAAACAAATAATTGGTAAAAAAATAATAGTCCTTTTAAAAATTTTAAAAAATCATTAAATAGTAGAAAAAAATTAAAATTAGTAAAAATAATATTATGATATTATTTTAATAAATTATATTCTATGGCTAAAAGTAGGTCGGTGTCAGCGAGGGAGGGGCATCGGCCATCGGGGCCTGACCGGGGGAGGTAGATGGAAATGAAAGAGAGAGGAGAGACTGATAGAGAGAACGGAGATAGACCGAGAGAGGGAGATGGGAGACCACGAAGAAAAAGGATCGGGTTCGGGCCGGTCCGAGACAGTTGGATCGGACTTAATTATGGACCGGGATCGGCTCTTTCCCGGACTTATTTGTGAACCGAAATTGGACCGGTCCGAGCCGAGCAAAGGGGTGTCCAGTGCTGGTCTGAAAACTAAATGGACTTTATTTTAAAGCCCGAATCCCGGCCCGATTTTGGGGTAGCCCAGACCAGTTCCAGCCCTATAACCCTAAACCCTAAATCCTAATATGTAAATCCTAATTTCTTAAACTTAAAACCTAAACCCTAAATCCTATTTCCTTTTATTTGAAATTAACAAACATAATTCTTTATTCAATAAAAAATAAAATTGGGATTTCATATATTTTTTAAAAAAAATTAATTCCAACTAAAATCGCAAGTTAAACCCACGTTTTCATGAAATCGCAGGTTCAACCCTTGTTTTCAGTGCTAAACCTAATTAGCTTCGAATCCGCGTTTTAAACCCGACCCAATAAACATAAATCGTGGGTTGAACCCGCATTTTCATGAAATCGCGGGTTCAACCCGCGTTTTCAGTGTTAAACCCAGAACTTGGACCCGATAAACAAAAATCACGAGTTGGACCCATGATTTCATCCCTTAAAATGCAGGTTGAACCCGCGATTTCATGAAAACATGGATTCAACCCGCGATTTCATTATAACACGGGTTCAACCTGTGATTTCAATATAACACGGGTTCAACCCGTGATTTCAAACCTGACCTAGCTGCCATGTCACTGCCATACATCTATTTTCGTAAATATAAACCAAACTATCCTAGTTTGGTATATATATATATTTATATTATTAAAAAAAAATCCTAATTTTAAAAGTAAGACCGTCGCTGGAGGGAGATTGGATCTCATAATCACCAACATTTTCTCTTTTTTTAATTTTTTATTTTTTTTCTAAAACGTGGAGACAATAATATAAGACGACTGGCCGTTGACTGTAATCCCGGCAGCTGTCTTGGTGATGTTTCCGCCGCTACGTTTCCAGAAGGCACCGGCCCAATCTTATCCATCCCACCACGCCAGCCCTACTGTTGACGCTTGGATACGCCGGCCTGGGATGCGCCTGGTAAAAGCGTACTACTTCGCAATCAAGGAAGAGCACTTTTAAGGATCAATTACGGTAAGCCCCAGGGCTTTTCCTAGATCTTCTACGTATCTATAAAACGGCTCCCCAGACCGCTTTCACCCGTCACCCCTTCTCTTCCCACCCTCCCCGGCTTCTTCCTTTCTCAGGTCTTTAGAGAATAATGGCGAGTGACGACCCACCGAGGCATCCGGAGAGGAGGCCAACCGGTAATCCCTACCCGAAGAGGGGCCAGATTAAGGTGAAGATCGCCGATGACATCGTCTCTGCTATCACCTCCATGTTCGGAGGCAGTCGTTGGAGGGAAGGACAGGCGGAGCGGGAGGGCCAGGCCGGGGACTCGGCGGCCGATCGCCACCAATCGGGAAAAAATTCCGATTCCTGAATCCTGATAGATTTGTTCTTCCTCGGCTGTTGAAGTCTACCGTTGAGATCTCCGTGGCTGTGTTTTTAAATAACCTGCAGAGGTCCAGATTTTTTTTTTTTTGGTGCCCTTTTTTTCGCCCCCCTTCATTTGGTATCTCTGCCTCTTTGGTTTTTGGAGTGTAAACCCGAACTGGCTTTCTCTGTTGCAAGTATCGCTGCAAGGATTAGGGGTGTTTGGGTTTTTGTAATATCCTCTGTGGCCTCTATTTTTTCCAAAGGTCTTGGAGGAGGTGTGCTTGTAAAATTTAGATTTCTTTGACCCTTCTTCATCTCCCTTTCTGACAAACTGCAGCGCCCTCGCGAGGTCTTTCTCCTCTTTTTTTTTTAAAAAATATATATATATATATATATATATATATATATATATATATATATATATATATTCTTTTTACCAAATATATATATATATATATATATTCTTTAATTTTTTAAATAAATGGTTTCGCATGTTAATTAACTAGAAGTAGGAAAAGGATTTATTTTTGAAAATCCCGTTTGCATGCGAACGAAACTTTTAACCGTCAGATTATTTTAAAATTGTATTACCAACCGCATTCTTAATAAAATGATCTGATGACGAGAGGGCACATTTGCATTCCGTGGAAGAACCAAAGGAAAAAGGAAAAAGACGATTGCTATGCCTCTATCCTTCTAATATTATCGAACAAATGGATTTGTGCCTGCGAATTAGATCGAGGGGCTAAATGTCATGAGATGAAAAGGAACGGCCGTCACACCCTGCTGGGAGGGTAGCTCTGTAATCCATGGCCTCGCACGCAATTGCTTGGGACGTGTCAGCAGTTCTCTAAATCCAGACTTGGTTTGGTTGATAAGGTTCGCACTGAAAAGTTAAGAACTACCAGTTTTGCCTTGACAGTGCTAATGCTCATCTCCAAGAGTTGCTATATACTCTCAAGAATCAAATCAAAGATTCGAATATAATTGTCACGCATGCAGCAATGGTGAAGACGGCAACATTAATTAGCATTAAATTTAAGCGAACTCAACTGATTATGATGCTCCTGTGTAGGGCTTTGCTTGTATGGGATCGCCGGACTTGAAATTCTTTATCAATGAAAAAAAAAAAAATGATGCACAACTTTATTAGGTTACCACTCCATTGGCCTGTATCAAAAAGGGTATCGAAAGACACGATTGCTTTCTACTCTATGAATTTGCCACTTGATCAGCTAGTAAACGATGTTGAAAGTAAAAGGCAACACCATCAGATATCTTCTTGCATCAATATTAGCCTTGGATAAGTGCTTATTCAAAGGTCAACAACTAGGCCTTGTAAAACTCTTTTCGATGCCATATTTTATAACCTTGCTTGACTGAGAAAAGCTGCATCAAAACTTGCTCCTCCTCCTCCTCCTCCTCAGCAGCGAACAAAGCAGAGTCTGTCCGATTCTATTATTGGCACCACATTCAATAAAATACGGCTGTTCATAAGAGCATCTTTGCTCAGAGCACAGCCGAGTTACCTAGTACACACTTTACACAGCTTGCTACTACAGATGGTACACTCGTGCCTTGGATTTCAAAATGCAGAGATGCTGCTGCTGATGGTTCCACCTGAGCATCGACAGACGCAAGATTTGGGCATTGGCAGATGCATGCAAGCTTCTCAAGATGATGCCTCTATATCTGGCTCACGGATCTGGATGGATGTTTTAGATAGGTTTGCTTCCAGCTCATTCAGCTCATCAATGTCCAACTCTTCATCATCATAATCATCATCATCCGGCACTTCTTCAGCATCCTTATCAACAGAAGTTGATGTACCTGGCCTCTCCAGCCCATCTTGATTCTCAACCTGCATGTGAGGAAGATCAATGTAGTACTTATTTGCATGGAACGTCGATAAGCTATTTGTTAGTGCAAGAAATCTTGAAGCCTATCTTATCAAATATGAAATCTAGTCATGAAGAACTCTTAAAGCCTTTCTGAAAGCCAACACATGCATTCTGCAATACTTTGAGGCCAGTCCTGTGTGTTGAATCGCATCTCTATCATTAAGAACATCTAATACACTTCAAATACCATGAACCCCCAAGCTCCAAGAACAAGATAATAATGATAATGAATGGCAAAAAATATGCTAAATAAAATTAGTGACAGATTGCCCTCTCAAGTCATCAGTACAATAAATTATTTGCTAAATAATCATCCACTGTCTGAAAGGGAGTACACATTCAGGAAACATTCATGGCAGTAAAACTTACAAATCTGAGACACAAAATACAATCGCCAATTCAAGTAGCTCTCCATATGAAACATTATCCTAACTACATCAGGACTTGAAGGCTCACAAAGTCCTTTTGCCAGGAAGGCCAAGAAAAGCTTTAAAGAAACCAAAGGTGTACAATACGACAACTGCCTTCTCATACTTCATTACATCCAGGAGAATTAGCAGGTGGGTATACCATCAATCTAATAATGACCTATAAATAAGAGTCAAAGTTAGAATTCTTGGGAAAGACAACTGGGACATGGAAAATGGATTTTCTCAGAGTCTTCTATACAGCCCAGAACATCATATTCCAAATTTCTCTTCTCCCTTGGACAAGTGAACTTCGATCTTAGAAGTTGTAGGTGACAAGGCAGATGATTTAAAAGGTAAACAAATGAAAGTTGTCTAGATTCTTCTGATATAAGCTCTAATAAAGAATCTAAACCATTGCCATACGAAAGTGGGAGGCTCAGAGTGATCGTCCCTTCAATTACAAAGACCAACTACAAAGTGACGGAAGATGAGCAGGTGTAGTCCCTTCAATTACAAAGACCAACTACTTGGTCATTCAAGATAAGAGAGTTAAAAGCAATTAAAATTAATAAGGAAAGTCGCAACTAATCTAAAGAGAATACCGTTATGTTAACTTATGTTGTGAAAAAAAACGCTGATCATTGTTTAAGAGTGCATCTGACTAATTAATCAGAAATGTATTTTAGATGAGTCATTTGGTAAGCATTTAGTTTGATTTTAAATAGTCATACACATATTAGGTTGGTTGTCTGACCCAGGGTTCTTGGTACCGGTACCGGGACCCATACTAGTGGTCGGCTGGTACACAACCGGTACCATACCGACACCTGGTATGGGTAGGCGTGCCGGTATAAACTGACACGTCCATTTTTTTTTAGTTGATGAATTTTAGCATTTTTAAGTTTTTATTTTGTTTTTTTAGAGTTTAGGGTTTACGATTTAGTGTTTAAGGTCTTTAAGATTTGGAATTTAGAGTTTAAGATCGAAGACTTCAAGATTTAGGATTTAGAATTTAAAAAATGCTAATACATTAATTCTAATTAAAATAAGATATAAAATGATAATTAAACTAAGATTATCGGTAATTAATAAAAGTGAAAGGTAACATATAAATATAATTACATACCAATATCTAGAATCGGGTAAAGTGTCGATGTCCATAAATATCGAGATCATTGATGTACTCAGTAAGAAGATCAGTAAATCCCTCTAGCCAAGTAGCATGATAGTCTTGTAAAGAGGAAAGAGAGAAAATGGAAGCTATACATACCTTGATTCTACCTTTCTCTTCAATTTCTGGACATCTGATTGTCTCGAAATGGAGGGAAAATGAAAGATTTTTTGTTCGTTGAGTCAAATGTCAAAAGATAACAGAGAGCTCTCCGAGAAGCTCTGTTACATTCTTAAGAAGCCAAAACAACAGCCCCTCCCCCCCCCCCCCCCCTCACATGCCTACAGTAGCAAATAGTGGAAGGCAAAAAAAATAAAGTAAAACTGGTTCGAACCGGACCGAACCGGTCACAAACTGGCCGAACATATCAGTCGGCATGGTTCCGACTGGTTCAGGTCCGGTTCTGAACTGGTTCGAGCCGGTACATAAATTTTTATTATTATTTTTAAAATAGATGGGAACTGAATTATATGGCCAAACCGTGCCGGCCAGCCACCAATCCGGTTCGGTACGCCTCAAGCTGGCCGTCGGCGTTCCTTGGTCTGACCATTCAATTTTTGAGAGTATCAACCTTGTTATGAGTAGGGAGTATCTTAAGTAGTCCTAGTACACAAAAAAAGAAGCTAGGTTCAAAAAAATTAGGTTTATTTAGAATTGAGTGTCAGTTCGTGATATTGGTATATACATGTAACAAGATCATCAATAAATTGAAATTTAATAAGGTGTTTCTCGACTAACTTTGTTGGAGTGAGACAGTGGCTCAAATCATAGATGGTGATGAAGCTCTATATTGTATGTTTACAAATGACTCTCATCACATGCTCATTGAGCATGTAAAATGTCAAACTTTGCTATAATGCTAAAAAATAATAAAATATAATTAATCATAGGTTTTCAATCCAGATCTCAATCAACAACCTTTTAGCTTATTTATTTGAAAATATTACAATTAGATTAAATATTCTTGTACGATTAACCATTACAGCTTCCTGATAGCTCCAATTCAAGTATAGAGCACAGGAAACGTCTCACCAAAATTCACTAGCTAATCTTGTGATCTAAGATGAAAACAAGATGCCATAACCTCACTCATCCAGCCTTATCCCAACCATATAACATTGGGATCATCATTTGCCAAAAAGTCATATTTAGGGCACAAAAACAGAATATATATAACTTTTAACAAATAAGTGCAACAAGTTTCATCATATCCTTTTGAGTACTTTAGGTTTAGATAGAAACCACTTTAGCATGAGTGCACGTGCACACAAGAGATTTGAAGGGAAGAGGGGGGGGGGGGGGTGTTGTGGCAATACATAAGCAGAATTTTGATAATAAAAGTTTTGGCAATGAATGTTTATTTACTAGCTCTTCGATGAGAACTTTGTGTTGAACCATGCTATAAGTTATTGCATTTTTTGGTAATTCTTTGTTCATTAATTTCCATCTCTCACCCCTACCTCTGAGCTATGATACACATTGATCCATTCCCCATAGAACCATTCCTAGCCTCTTCCATTCCTACCACCTCTTTTCACCGCCACTCGTTAGTGAAACCCACTCCACTAACTAAAATTGTTCAACTGGTTCTCCACATCCACCCATCAACTGTTTCATACTGGAGTGACAGAGGGCTAGGTAAATTGGGGCAGGGGTTGTTGGACAGAATTAATTACAGAGGGGAAATGGTGCTTGTATGGACAGTTTCTCACACCAAGTCATGATAATGCAAGCAATAACTAGGTGTATTGGGATAGAGATGGAGGCATCCCATAGACTGAGAGGCAGAGTGATGGCAGCGAACAGCCATGATGCATATACAACATTTGTGCAATAACTAATGAACAAGCATATTTGTAGCTTTGGGTTTACTAGATTAACCCCAACTCAACCATCGTCACACATCTATGGCAACATAAAAATCCAGCAAGCTTTCAAATATGTTATGTATATAATATTCAAATATAGTTTGATACATGGTAAAAATGTATGAACACAAGATGGAGATACTACCTCCTGCTCAGAAGCATCAGATTCTTCTTCTCTTTGGTATTTCTCAAATGCCTCAGCATCATCAACAAACACACTTGAATCCAACAGAAACAATTCACGGCCACTGAAAGGATTCCACATTGTTTAATTATTGCAACAACATGATAGCAACCTTCAACAACGAAGAATGAACTATGTAAAAAAAATTACCTCATGCGATCACTCTTAGCCCTCTCTGCTCGTTGTACAGCAAGACCAGCTTCTCTTTCTTCCATCTTTTTCTTTTTCCATTGCATGAATAATTCAGGAGTAAGAGGAGTGGAGGCAGATATCTTTGCCCGCTGTAGGTAGGAAACAATGGCCAATTATGTGATTAGCAGAGTGCCATATTTCAGGTTTCAACATCAAGAAATTCCTGGACTTGATAACAATGCATTGCATTGCTATGAAAAATTACAAAAAGTTGAAGTAAAAAAAAAAAACATAAGAATTACATCAGCAACAGTAAATTGCAGAGTGGCATCTACCTGATTTTCAATCTCCTCTTCGATGGATATTTTTTCTGTCTCTTCCTCCAATAAAGCCTTCATTTGAGATTTTAAAACATACCCAGGTGGAAGGGCATGTCTATAGTGGCAGTCTTTCCCACCATTTGGACAAACCCAAAACCAACCATATTGTTTCTTTTCCACTGCTTCTAGGAAGTATTTACAGACCTGCACAAGCACGAAACTGTCACCCAAGAATTTTTATCGATATATATACATACATTGCAAGTATCAAACAGCTAAACTTAACATCTCCTCTCTCTCTCTCTCTCTCTATATATATATATATATATAAAAGGTGTCAGTGTGTGTATGTGTATGTGTATATATATATATATATATAAGGTGTATATATATACGTACATATATACACCTTATACATATATATAAAAGGTGTATATATATATATATACATACATACATACACCTTATACATATATATATAAGGTGTATGTATATACATATATACATATATATGTATGTATATATGTATATATATATATGTGTGTGTGTGTGTATACGTATGTGTATATATATATATATGTGTGTGTGTGTGTGTGCACACACACACACCCCTTATCCACTGTAAGGCTTTGTTGAGAGGTCTCTAATTTATTACTAATCTTGGGATTCCTCTTTCTAACTCAGCATTAAACGCCTCATGTTCTCTAAAATCTGGATTCCTGAATGGTATCAGAGCCATGTTCAAGGGGATAATTATAATGAAATGCATCGAGAGCCAAAATATCCATATATATAAAAAAGGACAAGTTCCAAAGACCAAATCTACAAATTTGGCACTGCTCCTGTACCCACTTCCTAAGCACTTAGTATTCTCTCCATTTTTTCTTCTTTGAGATATAATTTCCCATAGTGGCACAGGAATACACTCACACATCTGCATCTGCTTCAAGCAAACAAGTGCTCACCTCTATAGTCAGGCCAGATTTTTTATGCAGAGTGTTGGTTTGCTCTCCTCTTCCATCACAGCAAATTCCAATGATAAATTAATAGCTCAAGATAGAGTTGTAATTCTTGACAAACAGCCAAAAAAAAGTGAATTTTTTCATGATCAAAACTCCCTCCCATAACGTCCTCTATTTGAAAGGCTATGGAACATTTATAGTCTCACTCACATGGTAATCATTTTGGAAGACCTCATCAACTATATCAAGATCACATCTGACAAATGACAATGTAGAAAAGGTATTCTTCATAAGAAGGCAGAAAAACAGAGGAGTACACAAAGTACAAGTTGAATGATAAGACACAATCGTGTTCTCCATTAACTGAACTGGAACCAAGCAGGACTAGAGAAGATGAAAAGGTCCAAAGTGCAAGTGGGTCAGATCAGCAAATATACAATTTCAAATAAGACTCAGAGTTCGCTTTAGGAGCAGTCGGAGTGTCTTGTTTTCCGCGCCATCATCTCCTTCGTTTTTTCCTTGGGATTCAGGGTTTGGTGGGTAGGGTTTCGAGCCATCGTCTTCGTCACCGAGGTTGCTGCGCCTGCGGATGGCTGATCCATCGGCGGAGGGGGGCTCCGGAGCTACCGGCCCTGAAGGAAAGGAGGGAAAGGAGCGGTCGTGGGTGGAAGTGGTGCATGGGCCACCGCGATTGCCACAGTGGACCCCTTACAAGCTCATGGATGAGGAGGTTGAGCATCTCCAGCAAAGTTTCACCAAGGTGCTGGTTATGCCGGACTCTTTCTTGGACAAAGCACGAAGCAAGTGGGAAGGGCTTGCCATCATCTTCCGTAGCCTCGGACGGAGGATTCCGGCAGCCCGGGTGGGGAAGGAGGTTCGCCTCAGGTTGCAGCTTCCCACTGAACCAGAGGTCTTCCCGGTGGGGAAAGACCGCATGGTGGTACGGGTGGGATCGAAGGAAGCCTGCTCTAGGGCCTTGCAATCGGGTCGATGGTATGTCGGAGGCCAGCTGATGGCCCTGAAGCCATGGTGTGCAGACTTCCACCCAGGGAAGAGCCCAGTAAATACCACCCTCGTTTGGATGCGGTTGCCGGACCTGCCGCTGGAGTACTGAGAGACATCGGCAATCTTGGCTTTCGCTGGTGAAGCAGGTACTCCCCTGTCCCTCGATAGTTTCACGGATTTGAAGCGGAAAACGGGCTTCGCGAGGGTGAGGATGGAGCTTGTTGCCACCAAGCCATTGCTCCCATGAGTTTTGATCAAGGGGGGGCACGGCTTTCTGGCAGCAGTTCGTGTATGAAAACCTGCCACCGGTTTGCTTCCGGTGAGGGAGAATGGGTCACATGCTCGAAACTTGCAAGTTTAGGGAGGAAAACAGGGAGACTGCTGCTCGGCCTTCAACACTCAGTCATGACAACCTGGTGGTCCAACAGGACGTGGCTGCTAATCTGGGAGAGGAATCAGGAGCTCAGGTGCCCAATTCACTGGGGGAGGAGGAGAACCTCCCGTTTGGGTCCTGGCTGGTAACAGCGAGAATGCGCTAATCTCGATCGGAGGCTTTGGCTGGGAGGGCGCCACAGTTCTCGGACCGAGGTAAGGCCCCGGTCTCCTCGTCTGATCCTCTGTCTTCCTCCCCTCCAGATCTTCCCCAACTCGCCGCTTCTCTATACCGAGCTCGCCATCGGATTCAGTAGGGTGGCAAAAGCCATCCAAAGTAGCATGGAGAAGATTGCCGGAAAACTCAGCCTCGGACTTGTCAGAGAGAGGGGGATCTCAGAAGGAAGCGGGGAGCTTCTTTGCAGCCTTGGCGGATGGAATGCAAATTGTCCCGCCTGAGGAGGGCCACAAGGACCAGCAGATGGTGGAGGTGGGTACGGTCTCCCTCAAACGCAGCAGGAGCCCATCTCGGTCTTCTTCTCCTTCCTCCATCAAGTCCTCCGCTGCACCGATGGACCAGGTTAGCTCTCCTTCCCCTTCCGTGAATGTCAGTGAGGTGGGAAAACAAGGTGGCCAGGGTGGGATCTCTTCTACTGTACCACTGGGGTCATCTGAGGGAAGGAGGGAAATTAAAAAAGAATGGAGGGTGGAGGGGAAACAGGGGCTGGAGAGGGAGGGAGGTGAGCAAACTGCTGACGGTTTGGTGCTCTCTGAGGGGGGTTCTGTGCAGGCAGCCTCGGCTAGGCTCCTGCCAGTCTCTGAAATTGAAGGGTTGGAGGGGGGAATGAGGGCTGTGGTGGCTGTCCCTCCGTCTCTTAGGGGGACAGTGCAACCGGGGAGGTGGGGATAGAAGGGGGTGCTCGGCTAATGGTCTCTGCGGTGCCCCCTGGGGCAGGGGACAAAAATGCAGGTTCAGGGGGTGCTGGACAATGTTCAGCGAAGGAACGAAGGGTAAGTGGGAAGGAGATGGGTACTCTGCCTGTCTCGGGGAAGCTACCGGCAGTGTCCAAGGTCTCTGCTGCAGTGTCTGCTTTATTGGGTACTGCTAGTCGTAGGGGATCCCCACGGTGGTAGCTGGGGATTTCAATTCTATTGATAGGCCCGAGGACAAGCGAGGAGGTAAACCCTTCGTCCAGGATGTGGGCTAAAGGAAGCTTTCCAGTTTCATCCAAGATAATGGCCTGTTGGACTTAGGGTTCCTGGGTCCTCGCTATGCCTGGTGTAATAACAGATCAGGTCAAGCAGGCCAGAGTATGGGAGAGACTGGACAGATATTTTGTTACCCCTTCTTGGATTTCCGGCTATCCTGAGCATAAGGTATGCCATCTTAGTCGAATATCCTCTGATCATGCTCCTATTCTTCTTTCTCTGAATACCCCTCCCAGGAGATCGCGGCCTTTTAGATTCGAGAAGTTCTGGCTCCCCTATCCCAAGGCAAAAAATATTGCTAGAGAAGTATGGGCAATGCCGGTGCGGGGCGATGCTGCCTATAGAATCTCCAGGAGACTCAATTTACTCAAGAGACGATTGATCAGCTGGAACAAGGTGGAGGTTGGCAATCTTATGAATAATATCAAAATGGTGGAAGCCTCCATTCTTTCTTTGCAGGTCAAGGACACTGATGGCTTATTGTCCGATGACGATCTGGAAGCTCTGCGAGGCCTCTTAGCTCGTCATCACTCTTTGTTACAGAATCAGGAGGTGAACTGAAGACAAAAATCTACGGTCCAGTGGCTACGGAAGGGGGACAGGAATACCCGCTATTTCCACAATGCCACTATTATCAGGAGACATACAAATAGAATCCGAGCTCTTTACTCCAACCAGATGGGATGGATGGAGGAAAAGGACATCAGGAGAGAATTTCAAAATTACTTCGCTGCCAGGTGGTCTGCTCCTTCTATATCCTCTTTTACTACTTTTCCGTCTCGGATCTCTATTTCTGCTATCCAGAATTCTTTACTTCTGACTCAGGTTCTTGAGACGGAGGTAAAATTGGCGCTCTGGTCCCTTGCGAAGGATAAAGCTCCCGGTCCTGACGGCTTTCCTCCTTTTTTCTTTCAGACCTTCTGGGATATTATTCGGACTGACATGGTTGCTACAGTATAGCTTTTCTTTAACACCGCTACTATGCCCTCTAATTGGAAGCAGACTTATATCGTCCTTATTCCCAAGTGTGCTGATCCAACCCAACCATCTCACTTTCGACCGATCAACCTCTACAACACTCTTTATAAAGAGTGCGCCAAGTTGCTGGCTTACAGAATGAAAGTGTTTCTTCCTCAGCTGATTAGCCCGGAGAGGGTGCTTTTATTGGAGGTCGTAGTATATTGGACAATATTCTTATAGCTCAGAAATTTATGCATGATCTCCACCGAGCATTCAGGAGACACTGTCTTATAGCTATCAAGCTGGATATGGAAAGGGCTTGTGACCGTGTTAATTGGATCTTCCTCCACAAACCTCTGGAGGACTTTGACTTTCACCATGCCTGGATCTCAAAAATTATGGCCTGCATTAAGGCTCCATCTTTTTCTATTCTGCTTAACGGCTCTCCCTTGGATTTCTTTCAATCCGCTCAAGGCCTCTGGCAAGGTTGTTCCCTATCCCCTTATTTATTTATTATTTCTGCTGACTACCTTTCCAGATCTCTCTCGGAAGCAGCAAGGGCATCGAAAATTTATCCTTATATCCCTGTTCCGAGTGCTTATCCCATCTCGCACCTCCTATTCGCGGATGACTGTTTACTTCTTGGTCCGAAATCCCTCACTAATGCTAGGGGATTCAGGAGACTAGTCGAGCACTACTGCCATGTATCTGGTCAGAGGATGAATTTCAGCAAATCGGGAGTTCATTTTAGCCCCAAGACGCCTTCTAATCTCAGGAACAGGATCCTCCACATTCTGGATATTTAGGAGTGCCAGGGTCCCCTCCATTATCTTGGCATCCCCATTTCTGGAACTAGGCTCTCCAGAAATGAGTGTGCTCCGTTATTGGCGACGGTGATGAATACGATAGGGGCTGGCAGGCTTGATTGCTATCGGCTATGAGCAGGCTCACTCTCATCCGCTCGGTCCTTGCCTCTCTTCCCATTTATATGCTTTCTAATGCTTTCATTTCCAAGGATGTTATTAGCAAGATTGAACAGATGATTCGTTCCTTTCTTTGGGATTCTTCTACGGCCCGGAGGAGAATCCACCTGATGAGGTGGGAGATTGTCTGCAGGCCGACGTAGATTGGAGGGCTGGGAGTTCATTCTCTTATTGATAGGAAAGAGGCCTTGCTATCCAGACATGTCGCCAGGTTTCTTTTATGCCCGGTTAGTTTCTGGTCTTCTTTCATGAGGGCCAAATATGGTCCTATTCCGACTGATCTGGAGGATCTCCCTTCTCCTCCTAGGAGATCTTCGGTTATCTGGCATGAGATGCTTGCAAGAGCGCCTCTCATTATCCCTCAGCTTTCCTGGGTGATTGGAGATGGTCGATCAATCAGTATTCTGTATGATCCGTGGATATCAGACATTCCTTTAGCTCGCTGGCCGACCTACTTATCGGTTCTTATGACCCCTGATACTATCATAGCTCAGCTTGTTCTGCCAGGACAGACCGCATGGAACAGGGATGTGGTTTTATCTATGTTTGGAGATATTCTCGGACTTAGGATCCTCTCTCCATAGCCCTTCCTGTCTACCCGTGCTCGGACACCAGAGTTTGGCGGGTTCCACATCTTCCCGGGTGCCGATTGCGGACCTGATTCCTCCTCCCTCCTGGAAGCCGGATACGGATCGGAGCTACCGATGGATTTGGACTCTATCTGTTCATCCCAGGGTTTCTCTATTCATCTCGAAACTTGCGTAGCATAGGCTCCCTACTCGCAAGTTCCTGATATCTAGAGGTATTCATATTACCTCTGACTGCCCTTTTTGCCGGAGTCCGGGGGAATCCCAATTGCATGCTATATTTCGGTGTGGCCGATCTATCATGATATGGAGATTGGCAGGCTTCTCCGACATATCCCTTCAGCCAGATCATGCTCTCGACTCCTATACTCGTCTTATGGGGCCTTCGACGATTCAAACCTCCTTCATTGCCTACCTGGCTTATCACATATGAATTTCTAGGAACGAGTATATTTTTGCCTCAGCGAGCAGCTCTCCCAGGATGATCGTGGAGCGAGCTAGGATTGCTACCGGGGAGTTCTGGAGGACGACGGTGACTTCTTCGAAGACATGGGGCTCCCCTTTCGCTCGTAGAGCGTCCCGTAGGATTTTTATTATCTGGGAACCCCCTCCTCCGTCTTTCGTCACCGTCAGCTTTGATGGAAGCCTTCGAGGCAGATTGGGTGGGACGGGTTTTGTTCTTCGGGACTCTCGCCTTGGATTTCTGGCTGGAGGTCTTCCTCTTCTGGACTCATCGGTTCCTGCCGCTGAGCTCCATGCGGCGTGGGCCAGGATCAGGTATGCTAGGCAGGTGCTTCACCTCGATCATCTCATCATAGAGGGCAACTCGGCTACGGTCATATCCTGGATTTCTCATTTCTCGATGGACCCGGGGGCTCATCCCATTATCCGGGACATCAAGTGGCTTCTTCAGGGTTGCTCCTGGGTTTTGATTAGGCATATTTTTAGGAAAGCCAACTCAACTTCTGATTGGATGGCCTCCTTTGTTGCTCAGCACTCTAGTTTTGTATGTTCGTCAGATTGGCATGACGCCCCTGTACAGCTTAGGGACCTTTTATCAGACTTTTTAGATTGTATTTACTCCCGTTCTGTGCAATGAATACACCGTTTCATAAAAAAAAAAGACTCGTATAATTATTACAGCTCCTATAATTGTTACAGTTCCTTGCCACATACAAATGAATTATCTGAATTTGATAAATAAGAATACAGAGAAAGGTATTCAATAAAGAGAGGGAAAATTGTAACCCCTCATGCAGAATTTTTTATATTTCCGGAGCAGAAGTTTGATAAAGTATTGATTGGCGCAGCACAATGATGTGATAGAAAGGACAGTTGTTCTGACAATGGATGACAAATCAGGTATGAGGAAGTAGAACACCAAATGACAATGTGATGCTTTCTCATTTTGCATTTTGTTGATAGTTTTAATAGTAGTGCATCCACCTTTCCTTTGATGCCCTCCTATTTTGTCTCTTTAGACATGTCAAACAAAATTATAGAAGTACTGAAGCCACTCTGCAGTTCAAAAACATAATTGAATAACATTCAGACAAACCCAAACAAAGAAACCACAAGCATAAATTATTCGATAACAAAACACAGTCTAGGACATTATGCAATGAGGTTTTAGATCATTTTGTAATGATACATCAGTTTCCATCACCTCAAATTATAGCAACTATCTAGTACATTTATTTCTAGTTAAATTGCATGTGAGAAAGATAATGCACTTAGGAGCTTAGGTCTACAATCCCTGCAACTATATTCATGTTCATGTATCTAATAAGTGCAAGTGTAATAACGAGACACATTCCAATAGCAAAAGTGGAAAGGGATTAAATAAAACAATCAGTTGTCAACTTGATGTCAACCTTGCACACAAGTTACACAAATTAGAACCAATGCAAAATCAAGCATGCAAAAAGGAATGATAAGCTTAAATAGAAAATATGAGGTAAGCATAAAACGTTAGCAGCCATAGTTAGCATGTACATACAGAAACTCTACATATCATAGTGTGGGTTGCATGAATAACAACTCCTATTCAAGCTTTTTCAAGAAAGTAACAGGTTTGATTTTTGTATCAGAAAAAAATCTTATTTCCTCACTCACCTTATTAACTTTCAATTTCATAATCTATCATTTAAATTGAGAAACAAATTTTAAATGTCCTAGATTGGATAATTGGACTGTTGCTTGAATATTCTGCTGAACCAATTACCATAAGACAAACCCCACCACATTAGCAGCATACAATTAGCCACATCTCAATACACAGCAAGAGCTCTAGCACCTTGACAGACTCTCTTCCAAGTACCACCTAGGTGTTGTTTATTTGTTTGCTATTCAAGAATTCAACATGATCAAAAACCATGTACCTATTGCATTATAATTTCAAAGAATAAAAATCCAACATGTATGGTGACCCACCAATAGAAATGCAAATGCATCCACAACTACACCCCCCCTCCCCCCCCAAAAAAAAACCCCTCAAAAAAAATAAAATAAAAAATAAAAAACAAAACACTGACAGATGGTAGTTTAATATTCTACATGGCTTTACAAAGTATAGTTACCAACAACAGTCAGTTTAATATTCTACATGGCTTTACAAAGTATAGTTACCAACAACAGTCAATTTGTATTTATGGAAGATTACGTTGTCAGTGGCATCAACACATATACTAACACTGGACCAATTTAATCAGCATGACTTGAAGACATGAACGAGTTAGTATTAAGCTCCTTTCATCGTTTTCAACTTTCAAACTCCTTGTTTTCTTTATTTGACTCAAAGATTTGAAGTATCCTCACTTTGAGAAAAGCACAATAGGTTAACTCTTAAAATAAAAATTGTCAAAAGACTCTTCTTCAAGAAGTTGTAGTAATTGAAAGCACAAAGAATCAAAAATAACAAGATTAGTGGATAAAGGAAAAATACCATCTGGTAACAAATGAGAACTATGATAACCATCAGAACACACTCAACATGATCCCTGTTTTCTTCACAACTACCCCTATGAGTGTTCATAGTAAATAGTAAAATATAATGCAAGTGCAAATTGGGGAGGACAGGGTAACGTACAATCTCAGTGGGTTTGTTTTGATTGTATTCCTTCTTTTTTGACTCCACCACCTTCTCTAGCGTTTCTTGATCCCAATCCTCCATCGTCTCTAAATAACATTAAAAACAAAACTGAATGAACAAACTAACATAGAACAATTACATAAAGGAATTATAGCAACACGGTTCCAGTTCCTACCATTAGGTTGATCGCGCTTATCGCTATAGAGATCAATCTTCTCCCCCTTCCTCTGGACATTTAAATCATGAGAGAACTTGCATTTAAACCCTTTCTGACACTGCCCGGCTTTGAAGAACTCACACAGTATAGACTTGGGATCAACACCTAATCAAGACATGAAAATTAATCAATGAGACAGTAATACTACAATTTTTTATTTAAAAAACAAATCAAAAACAAGCTCAGCCACTGCCTGCAACACCCATGTTTCATAAACAAAATATATCATACCAACTGGGACTTTTGGCTGGCTGACGGCGATCTTGAACAGATCGTTCAGCTCCTTCTCCCTCGCCTTATCTTCTTCCTTCTTCTTCTACTCGAGATTTAATTGAAAAGGAATTATTGTTGTTAAAGATGGGATTTTTTGGGCTTTCAAAGAGGATTTGGGAGGGGAAAAGGGGGAATGGATGGAAACCCTAACCTTGGCAGCGATCTTGGAGGGGTCGGGCTTGGGCTGGACGGTCTGCTGGAGACTCTGGACGTACTTCTGGACATTCTTGCTCTTGTTCTTGTTCTTGAGGCCGAAGGTCTTGTCCTCGACGACCTTCTGCTTCTTGGCGAGCTCCGCCTTAGAGGGCTGGCGCTTTGGAGGCATCGGCGACGGCGATCAGCATCAAAGGGAGCAAGAAAACCCTAGGCGCAGCGAGAGAAAGAGGGCGAGAGACCGAGGGCAGGCTACCTCCCCGTTCTCCAGAGCACTAAACTGGATGTAGAGCGAAGGAAGAAGAAGCGGGGAACGAAGGAGGTCTCTAGCCTTCTTTTGGTGCAACAGGGCTTTTTTTTTTTTTTTTGATAAAACAAAATGGCAGGGGGGGGGGGGGTAAACCCCGGTGCAGCAGGGCTTTTGATCACTGGGGACGAAATGGGGCGGGGGAGAGGGTGCTTATTATATATGGTTTGATTTCTTTTTCCTCTTTCTTTTTCTTCTTTTCTTTTATATATATATATATTATATTTTTATTTAAAACAAAAATGGAAACGGTAAATCTATATAGCTACTTCTCAAAATTCTCAATCCATCAAAATTTTTTTTTTTTTTTTTTTTTTTTTTTTATACGCGATGCTGAATTTTCATAGTTTTTTTTTTATTTAAAAATATCTAAATAGGACATCACCACGATACACACCGGATAATATAGAAAATAAATAAAAAAATATTAATTTCTTGCCCAACCCTAACATGAATAAGGATTAATTCTAAATTTAATTAAGTCAGTCACAGGCACCTTTGTTCGAAATCGAGTCATGCCATCTTTCCTTCCTCGAACCCTGGTTTGATTTCTTTCAAGTGGAGTGGTTGGTAGAATTTTATGGAACTCGTTCCGATTCAAGTTACCTGGGGGCTGGCCGCTGGGGCTAACTTTGACCGGGTTTGGGTTGGAAAGGGCTAGAGAGTTTTCGGTCTAGGTTATGAAGTTGAAGGCCCGACCCAATTCCATATCTCCATGCACCCCCAACATATCCCATGTAGGATAGAGTAACAAAGTTCAAACCCAGTGTTATTCTATTCTAGCCTGGATTATTCTATTCTACCCTGGATTATAGTGCAATGCCTATTGCATAAGACCAGTATCCTATAATGCATGTTGCATAATACCAGGACTCTGTTATAAGATACAACCCAATCCACATTGATCTGACCTGACCTTAATAATTGATGAGTTAGGTTTGGATTGGGTATTTTTTTTAAAAAATTCGGCTTCACTTATTTCTCAACTTGTAAGTCAGGTCATACCTGAAATTTGGATTAACCATATCCCATTTCATCCACCATCATTAAATGGCACTCCTCTTTCTTATGCATGACACCATCAAATGAGGGAGATAATATATGTTTTTAAGGGAAACTGAGTTGGCAAATATGCATGTAGTTAGAAAATTTTGTTTTGTGTTCTTTGATTTAAAATGTAAACCCCTCAGGCATGTCTTTCCGGTAGGTATGCATGTACACTCAAGAAACTCAAGTGCATTGGAAGGCGTAGGAGTGGTGCAATTGTTATCATTCTCCCAATATTAGAAGACCTATCCCATTTATTTATTTAGTTATTTATTATGAGAACGGAGGTCTAGTCTAGCTAAACATTGGAGCGAGGGCAAGATCAAACCTGATCTCCTATATAAACAACATAGACATTAAAAATTTGGCCAGTTAAATTACTCGGGCATTCCTACAAGCTAAAAGAAAATATTGTTTTGATGAAATATGTACCATTCAAGGAGTATCCCAGCATCTGGCCAAGTTAGCTCCATAGCATTCTTTTAATTGCAATTATTAATTATACATTAAAAGGAGAACCAGAACTCACATGGAGATCATTTTTACTCTATTATATGTGATGTTTAAGTTAACATGGGAATACCAAAGCATGTACTTAAAAAGGGAAGGATTGATCTCATTAATTCTTATATGCCATACCTCTCAAAGATAAAATATCCTTTTGTCGTCATCTTGCGTATCTTTATCAACCCAGATCAATTCATCAACAATTTTTTCATATGATAAAATATTTAACTGTTAGTTTATATAGATATCCCAGTCTGATATTTACTTATTTTTTAAAAAAAGAAATGAATATATTTTGACATCATCATTTTTAAAAAAAATATTTGAACAAAAAGAAAGGCACAATGGTAATGACCAAAATATAGCCAGCAGGTTGGGAGCGTAGCCTAGGCGCGACATGCATGGTCCACGAGATGTGTAATTCACATGGTTCATATATAATATTTTTTAAAATATTTTTCTTAGTTTTACATGATCAAATGATCCAGCATGTTTCCTGGACGATATCAAATGGCTAAGGACATTTTGATGTTGTTTGGGACCTAATTTAACTGGATCTTACACAATTGATAGCGATCGAATGGCCAAGACTATTCTGCAGGTCAAACAGAATTTAGAAAAGAAATTGAAGTACAATTCTAATATGGATTGAATTTTTGATTTTCTGTTGAAGTGCTTCTTGATAAAGAGATGTCCCAAAAGCTATAAAAGGGGGTAGATGGGTCAAGGACAAGGGATGAGGACTAGAAGGCTTCCAGGAGATGTGGCAGTGGCAGAAAAAATTGTAGAGGATAGAGGGCTTCCTTGAGAATTGAGAGCCTTATGAGGGATTTGAGACTTTGTTAAGAAAAATTATATGGTATTAAGAGTGTGTGTTCTTATATTGTAAATAATTATTTTTCTTATAGTGAAGTCTTACATGCTCTATTGATTATGGTTTTTATTTTATTTTCTCTTTTTCCTTTTCATATGGCATCAATAATAATATCATGATCTTGAAAATGGATATCCATATTCTATACCAGAATTTTTTTAACAAGTGGTATCAATGCAAGCGGCACAACAACTGGATCAAGATCCCAGATAGTCCATGTTGATTGAGATTGAAGAAGATAGCAAGCACAATCAAAGTTGACATCAACTAGCTCAATAAAAAGTGCAATTTCTCTCTCTAGCAAGTAAGGGTGAAGGATGTACTTATCCAACAGGGATTGATTGACACTCTCATATGCAAGGAGAGATCGGTTATCATGAAGAAGAAAAGTTGGAAGCGGCTCTAGATGCAAGTGATGAGTACGATCCACTTGTATTTAATGGATGACGCGGTGATCCATATGCTGAGCAAGACTTCTCCAATAGCATTATGGATAAAACTCGAAAAATTGTATATGACAAAGCCCTCACCATCACGCTCGATTTTTCTTTAGAAGTAGTTCTATTAACTATGGATAAGCAAAGGACAAAGTATGTAAGAGCATCTAAGTAACTTCTAGAATATCATTACCAATCTTTTCGATATATATGAGAAGGTTGAAGAAAAGACCAGGACATTGATCTTGCTATTGTCACTTCTATACTCCTTCAAATTTGTTGGCTTTGGTCTTGATTTTGATGAATGATAAAATACTTAAATATATATGAGTACTAATGTGTGTTAAAAGTGTTTATCAGATTCAGTTACTCATTAATATTAAAAATTGAAAAGATTGTCATTCAGTTAAAGAAGCCATGGAATTTCAAGTTATATGGATTTAGGAACATGAGAAAGATCTTGAAGAGCTCACAATTTTAATTTGGGCAAGTTTCAACACTGGTTAGGTGAAGTGTCGACTCAAGGAATTCAAGTGTTGACTCAAAGTATCGACTCACAGAGACTTGGACTGGTGCGTAGAGAAAATTTTAATTGGCACGTTCAAGTGTCGACTCATGGTCAGCCAAGTGTCGACTCAAGGTCTGAGACCAAATAAAAGATAGAATGAGCAAATTTCAGGAGTTTGGTCAAGTGTTGACTTATGGACTGAAGTATCGACTTAAGGTGTCGACTCACGAGATAAAGTATCGACACACCAATGCATTATATTTTTGACCTAGTATCGACTCATGAAATTGAAGTGTCGACTCAAGGTGTCGACTCATGGAGCTGAAGTGTCGACACTTGGAGTAACGGCTAATTTTTCTGAAGTGCAGAACTTTCCAAATTTATTTCTAACAGCTATATTTTCCTCTTCAATAGTCATTAACGGTCATTTAAAATTTGGAGAGATACTTAAACAATACCAAACTCAATGAGATGTGATTCTTTGGATTGATTAATAATTTCTTTGAAGATCCAATTGAGAATTCTTTAAAGATTCATATTTTGAGAGTATTGAGCCTTCAAGCTTTTAAGATTTAAGAAGAGATTTAAAATCCACATCTTCAAGCATCATTCAAGGCTTCAACAACTTGGAGACAAGCTTCTTCAATATCATCAAAGAGCTTCAAAAAAATATTTACTTTTATTTATAAAGCTTTTATTTTGTATTCTCATACTTATATTTGAGCTTTTATTACTACTAGTTTCAAGTGGATTAAAACTAGTATTGAGGTTTGTTGGTAAGCCTTTGTATAAAAACCAATTAAGATTGTTGGTTAGCCTTTTGTGAAAACCAATAAGGTTGTTGGTAAGCCTAAGTTACAAAACCAACAAGGTTTTAGATTAGCCTTTGAAAACAAAGAGATTTTTGGTGAGCCTAGTGAAAACCAAGAGATTTTGACTTGTGAGCCCGTTAAAACAAGTTGGGTTTGACTTATAAACCCGGTGAAAACGAGTTGGCTGTAATCTTGGTGATTATAGTAAAATTTCCAAGAAAAACTTGGAGAGTGGATGTAGGTGCCTTGGAGTGCACCGAACCACTACATATCTTTGTATTTGTGATTAATTTTTACTTTACTAATATTTACTTTATTATTTCTACTGTATATTATCATTGAGCACACAAACACTTTGGCAAAATACAAGCACTTGATTTGAATTGGCACATACCTTGTTTTAAATTTTAAAATCCAATTCACCTCCCTATTGGGTTGCTACACCCGGCAACAAAATTCTTGGTGACTACTCTTTTAGCATGAAAGAACGCCATCAAGATGGAGGAGATCACTTAGATGCTACTCCTAAATGAGGTTCTCAGGTAGAAGAACCAAGCTTTAAGTTCAAGCATGAAGTCTATAATGGTGGTCTCTAAAGGAGTTGGCAATAGAGGGCAGAGTGATAGAGAATCACAAGATAGGCAGTCTAGGTCCAAGTCGAAAGATACAAACAAGATTAAATACTATCAATGCGATAAGCTGGAGCATCATATCAGAGATTGTCCATAGTTCAAGAATTGGATGAATGCTACTACGATGGTGGCTGATGGTAGATGGTAGCGACAGTGATAGATAGGGATATGTTCATAGTATCTAACGAGATATCTCCTTCTTCCTAGTAGTGAATTCTAAATTCTACATATTTTTATCATGTTGTTGCAGAAAGAAGCTATTCATGGCCAAGAATCGGATGAGTGCTACTATGATGATGGCCGATGGTAATGACAGTTGTTGCCGCCAAGACCGTCGTGTCCTATAGCTGCTGTCGGCGTCGGAGTGCGCTTTCCCCATCGGTTTCGCGATCCTTGGGTCCCGGACCTTCGCACTGGGGTGGTCGCTTTGTCGCTCCCTTCACTGCCCGCCGGCCCTTTGCTCCTGGACCTGCGAAACATGGATTAGTGACCCGGGCCGGGATTTCCGGCAGGGGCACTCCGATGATCAAGTCAGTGACGATCCAAGGGAACAGATCCTCCTGGTCGGGCCCCTCTTGATGGACTCCACTCTAGGAGGAGTGTAAAATATGGATGAAGGTGAAAACGTTGCCGGGGGAGAATGATAGCGGAGACAGAGGGATGCTCTATTCCTCCGCCTCTTCTTGTTTCCCTCGCTTTCCCTTCAACTGTGGTGGTAGTGGCGCTTGGCCTTCTTGGTTGGGCTTGCACTGGTGCTTATGGTGGAAGTGGTGGTGCCATGCCCCTGTCTCCTTGTGGGGGCTGCACCTCTTCTTCTCTCTCTTTTTTTTTTCTCTCCTCTGTGTCTTGGAGTTGTTGTGTGTGTTACCTCTGGATTTGCTATGAACCAGGTTACCGTTCGGCGCTTGTCTCAGGATCCCTGCCGGGCTATCAGGCGCATGCGGCGGTGTCCCGAGGGACCTTTCCTTATTCATGATAGGGGGCGTTGTCAGGCACTCCGACACTCCTCTTGGTTACCTCATTTCGGAAAATTTGGGGGTGCTCCGAATGGCGGGGTACTGCCCGCAGGATTCGAATCCCCGGATTGGTGTAACTGGCGGTCGTAGGTGGTCAGTATGGCTTGGAAAGTGTTTCAGTGCAATCCTCGGGCGGCTCACCGGTGTTCTGGGTTGGTGAAGACCTCGTCCAGATTGGGGCCAAGCTGGAACGGCATGACTCGCTTCGACCTCGACATTCCGAGCTCGCGGGGGTGCCTCGATGGAGGAGGGCGGAAGGCGGACCCGATCCAGAGGGCGCGCGCTCGAAGAGGCTCCACATCGGCAGGTGAGCTTATGGCTTGACCTCGATCGCAGGGCACTAGCCTCCATGGTTCTCGCTCTGGAGGGTGGAGGGCGGACCTGGTTTAGAGGGCGCGCGCTCGGAGAGGCTCCACATCGACGGGTGAGCTCTTGGCTCGACCTTGGCCGTAGGGTACTAGCCTCCGAGGGTCACGCTCTGGAGGGTGGAAGGCGGACCCAATCTAGAGGGCGCGCGCTCGGAGAGGCTCTACATCGGCGGGTGAGCTCGTGGCTTGACCTCGACCGCAGGGCACTAGCCTCCGAGGGTCTCGCTTTAGAGGGCGGAAGGCAGCTCCGACCTAGGCATCCTGGGCCCGCTGGCACGACATGGTGGAGGACTGAGCTCGGCCTGCTATTCTGAAAGAGCTCAGCTTAGCTCGATAGTGGAATACGGGCTGGAGAGTTGACGCGGCGTCTTTTCTTGACGTGGCGGCCGCTGGTTCCCCCATGTCAGCGATCTTTTCATATCATTTGCCCCCCACTCCCGAGGCTCGTTAGTGCGCGGTGCTCGGGTCAAAGGAAGTAATTGTGGTGTTGATGTGGAAAGGAGAAAATATGGCATGATGATGGCCATGATTGCTGGCGCTTCGGGGGTCGGCCCTGCAATCCAATGCGAGGATGCCGTGTGGCCACGTCCGAGAAGCAGTTAATGTGGGCACGGGATTCAGAGCGATCGGGATGCCATTCTTGTCGATGGGCGGCACGTGGCGCGGTTCCATTGTCGGAGAGTCTGAACCGGTACCACTCCATCAGGTCATTTCGAAATGAAAAGAGGGCCTTACCCAAACCATCTATTCTTTTTTGATTCTCCATGCCTGCTACCACCGCGCCCAAGCTTCCTCCTTCTTCCAGTTTCCCTGAGTTTTCTAAAGGAACATGTTAGCTTCTTCTTCCTCCTCCTCCCCCTGCTAGGATAGAGTTTTTTCCTTCGGGCCTGGGGTCTTCTCTTGGGTTGAGTCTTCTTCCCGGTCTTCTATTTTGTGTTCTTTTTCTCCTTTGTCCTTGAGGATGTCCCGTTTCAGTCCAGGCTTCTGCCCCTCTGCTGATCAGGACGAGGCCGGTCCTTCCGAGCGGAGGCCGGCATCTTTTTCTTCTTCTTCTGACGGAGAGGGAGGCGTAACCCGCTTCGAGCTCAGTAGGAGGCGTCCTCCCTGTCCAATAGTCATCAGGGAACCGGGATCTAGCTCTTCTTCGCCTCATTCTTCCTCTTCTATTCCAATCCTTGAGTCAATCCGGTCCACAGGTCCTGGTGGGGTCGCTTCGACGATCACTGCCGGGGACCTGAGGACCATCCGAGATGTCTAGGCATCCCGGCTTCCGTCCGGCTTACGGTCCCTCGTCCGGGAGAACGGGTCACTTCTAGTGGCTCGGGCCGTCTTGCCTTCTATGAGGAGACCTTCTCCGGGGGTCTTCGGTTTCCCTTCCATCCTTTCTTTCTGTCAGTCCTAGATAATTATCATTTGGTCCCGGCATAGCTAGTGCCAAATGCTATTAGGATCATTTTCTCTTTCATTGTGTTTTGTCACCTCCACGGGTTCGTAGCTCGATTTTCTTTGTTTAGGGCTTTCTTTGCCCTAAAGCGCCACCCAACCGATGATGGGTGGTGGTCCTTGTCTTCCCGCCCGAAGGGCATCAGGTTTGAGCTTCCCTCTTCCATCACGGGATGGAAGAGCAAGTTTTTCTTTATCAAGGTCGACAGGGTCGACTGGGTCTGGAGCTATCCGGATCAGTCCCCCAACCAAAATTATGTGGTTGATGCGGCTGACCGAGATGATTACAAGCAGCTCCGCACCATCCAGATTCCTCCTCTCGAGGTCCTGTTGTCTGAGCAGAACCTTGCCGACTCTAGGGTCAACCCGACGGATGGGTTGGGTGAGTTCGACCTGAACTTTTTCTTTTCTTTTGTTCTTGCACCTCTTGCATTGTTTCTCCCAGGCTCTAACTGTTGTGTAATTTGTATGCATGTATGATCTTCTCCGAAAGTGATCTTTTGGCCATCACCAAGAAGAGGCCGCCGACCGGGCTGGCCGGGGAGCCTGCTTCCATGTGTGTCCGGAGTGAGAGCACATATGCAGCTGCTCCCACGGTGGTGATCGGTCTGAGCTCGACCGCCCCAGCTGGTCCGAGTTCAGAGGTGCCACGTGCTGCTCCCGTGCAGGTGGAGAGGGTAGCTTCCACGGTGCCAAGGCCAGTCCAGCAGGCCCCTGCTGCAGAGCCCGAGGTGGTAGTCCGGGCGAGGGCTGCCGCTGCGCCCCGCGATCCTCCGAGTCCATCCGTCGCCGCTGTCAGGGGTGAGGAGACCCGGGCTGCACCCAGCACCTCGACAAAGGTGCCACCTGCACCGACGCCGACCTCCTGGCCTGCCTCCCAGGATCCTTCAGCCAGCGGTGCAAGGCCGCCAGCTCATGGAGAGAGCCGGAGGGAGGATGCATGGTGCCATCTTCCCTTCATGATGGGGCCGGAGAGCTCAGTACTTAGGAGCCCCGAGCTAGCCGAATGCATGATGGATTTCTCTATCCAGGCATGCGATCGGTAGGAGATGGCTGGGATACGGGTGACCGATGTCATCCGCACCCTCTTCTCTCAGCTGTACTCGGTAAGCCGCCTTTACTTCCCTTTCTCTTCTCTTTTCTCTTTTTTTTTTTTGCTGACTTCTTTTCATGGTGCAAATCGGTGCCGAGGCCCTATTCATCAAGGGCCACTACCAGAGCTGGGAGTGTCTCGAGCAGCAACAGGCCATCGAGATCGAGTCTCTCAAAGCCGACCTGAAGGGGAAGGCCGGGGTGTACGGGGTACTTCAGCAAAAGGTCAAGGATCTTGAGAGGGAGCTCGTCGATGCTGAGGGGCGAGCAAAGGGACTCCTGACGGCTCGCGACCTGGAGTGGAGTCATTCAAAGAAGGCGATCACGACCTCTCCGTCGTCGAGAAAAAGCTCAACTGGTACAGTGCCAAGGCCGACAAGCACAAGGAGACTGCCAAAGCTGCTCAGGCGGAACTGGCAGCTATGAAGAAGAAGCTTGCCGCGACTGAGAAGGCAGCAGAGACGGCTTCCAACTCGGTGGAAACAGCCAGGTTGGAGGCTGCCGAGTCGAAGAGGGTGGTCGTTGAGGCCACGAAAGGTACTGAGGATGCCGTCGCTAGGTTCAAGGCCTCGGAGGACTTCATCGCTAAAATCCAGCAAATGGCGTCATATTCCTTTTATAAGGGATTCATGTACCCGCACGACCGGGTCGAGGCGATTATTCCTGACAAGGATTACAATAGCCTCAGGTACCCTTCGGCCACGGAGGAGGAGGCTGATGAGGAGGTCGTTGCGGGAGGTGCAGACTTAGAGCCTTCGACACCAGCCGAGGGTGATCCTACCGAAGTTGGGGCAGCCCAGCCGGGGATTTCTGAAGGCGAGAGCTCCCGGCCTCAGGACCCAGCGGGGAGGCCAGTCGGGGTGGAGTGACCCTTTCTACTCCTTGCTTCATTTTGTACTTTCATTTCTTGTACTCAGTCTGGGTCACCCGGTATGTCGGGGGCCCAGAAGACACTTGTACTTTGTGTTTGATCACTGAAGTGAAACCCGAGTTTCTTTATCATTCGTTCTCTTTGCTTTTTTTTTCTCTCTTTCATCTCCTCTCTTCTTCTCTCCCTTTTCTCTCTCTTCTTTTTTTGTATGGGAAGATTAGAGAGAAGGACTGCACCTTGCTTAGGGGGACAAGTTGTAATACTTGAGAGCTGCTGGGCTCGAAGGTGTTGTTGACTATGGGCCATGCAGCTCGAAGGTCCCTTGGCCGGGGATCTGAACTCCGGTCTTAGGTTAGCGTCTTGGAGCTGGGCTCGGGGACGTCGATTGCTGAGAGCTGCTTGGCTCGAAATTTTCTTGCCGGAGATCTCAGCTCCGATCTTGAGGAAGGCATCCTGGAGCTGGGCTCGAGGACATTGATGACTGAGAGCTGCTTGGCTCGAAGTTCTTTTGGATGGAGATCTGAGATCCGGTCTTGAGAGGGGCATCCTGGAGCTGGGCTCGGGGACATTGATGACTGAGAGCTGCTTGGCTCAAAGTTCTCTTGGTCAGAGATCTGAGCTCCGGTCTTGAGAGGGGCATCCTAGAGCTGGGCTCGGGACATTAATGACTGAGAGCTACTTGGCTCGAAGTTCTCTTGGCTGGAAATCTGAGCTCCGATCTTGAGAGGGGAGTCTTAGAGCTGGGCTCGGGGACGTTGATGACTGAGAGCTGCTTGGCTCGAAGTTCTCTTGGCTGGAGATCTAAGCTCCGGTCTTGAGAGGGGCATCCTGGAGCTGGGCTCCGGGATGTTGATGATTGTGGTAGCTTCAATGATGCTATATTTCCTTCTTGTTCTCTCTTTCTTTCCTTCCTCACTCTTCTTCTTTCTCTTTTTTCTTTTTGTTGTTGTTTTTTTTTTTGTTGGAGTGGGGAGATCAGAGGAGAAGATGTTGGTTGTACCCCCATTTTGTTCTCTTTCTTTCCTTCCCCTCTCGTCTTCTTCTTTTGTGGGGAGATCAGAGAAGAGGGCTACCGGGCTTCCCCCTTTGTTCTCTTTCTTTCCTTCCCCTCTCGTCTTCTTTTCGAGTGGGATATCAAAGAAGGGAGGTTACCGGTCTTGATTGCCTAGGAGCTGGGCTCGAGGCCTTCATGAACGTGGAGCTAGGCTCGGGCCCAGGGGGTTGCCTGAGATCTTGGCCCAGGTCTTTGGCGCCTTGGAGCTAGGCTCGAGGCGTTGATGGGAACTACGTGGCCCCATGATCTCTTAGCATCTCGGAGCTAGGCTCGAAGACATTTGAGATAGAGAGCTGCTTGGCTCGGAGTTCTCTTGGCCAGAGATCTGAGCTCCGGTCTTGAGAAGGGCGTCCTGGAGCTGGGCTCGGGGATGTTGATGATTGAGAGCTGCTTGGCTCGAAGTTCTCTTGGCCGGAGATCTGAGCTCCGGTCTTGAGAAGGTCATCCTGGAGCTGGGCTCGGGGACGTTGATGACTGTGGTAGCTTCAATGATGCTATATTTTCTTCTTGTTCTCTCTTTCTTTCCTTCCCCACTCTTCTTCTTTTTCTTTTTTCTTTTTGTTGTTGTTTGTTTTTTTTTTTTTTTGAGTGGAGAGATCAGAGGAGAGGATGCTGGTTGTACCCCCATTTTGTTCTCTTTCTTTCCTTCCCCTCTCATCTTCTTTTTGAGTGGAGAGATCAGAGAAGAGGGCTGCCGGGCTTCCCCCTTTGTTCTCTTTCTTTCCTTCCCCTCTCGTCTTCTTTTCGAGTGGGGAGATCAGAGAAGGGGGGTTACCGGTCTTGATTGCCTTGGAGCTAGGCTCGAGGCCTTCCTGGATGTGGAGCTAGGCTCGGGCCTAGGGGGTTGCCTGAGATCTTGGCCCAGGTCTTTGGCACCTTGGAGCTAGGCTCGAGGCGTTGATGGGAGCTACATGGCCCCATGATCTCTTGGCATCTCAGAGTTGGGCTCGGAGACGTTCAAGATAGAGAGTTGCTTAGCTTGGAGTTCTCTTGGCCGGAGATATGAGCTCCGGTCTTGAGAAGGGCGTCCGGAGCTGGGCTCGGGGACGTTGATGACTGAGAGCTGCTTGGCTCGAAGTTCTCTTGGCAGGAGATCTCAGCTCCGGTCTTGAGAAGGGCATCCTGGAGCTGGGCTCGGGGACGTTGATGACTGTGAGCTGCTTGGCTCGAACATTCTCTGACATCCTGGAGCTGGGCTCGGGGATGCTTGGAATTGTGGAGCTACATGGCTCGAACATTCTTCGACGTCCTGGAGTTGGGCTTGGGGATGCTTGGAATTGTGGAGCTACGTGGCTTAAACATTCTCTGACGTCCTGGAGCTGGGCTCGGGGATGCTTGGGATTGTGGAGCTACGTGGCTCGAACATTCTTTGACGTCCTGGAGCTGGGCTCGGGGATGCTTGGAATTATGGAGCTACGTGGCTCGAACATTCTTCGACATCCTGGAGTTGGGCTCGGGGACGTTGTAATCTTTTCCCTCAAGACATGCGGATACCCATGCAAGGAAAAAATCATTACCATGATTGTTAGTAAGGAGACTTACCTTATTGGAGGCGTCTTTGTAGGCTACAGGCCCTCCTCCCTCGGGGGAGCCTGATGCCATCGAACTCTTCGAGGTAATAGACCCCTCACGGTGGAGCTTCGACCGCCTCGTGGGGGTCTCCCCACGGTGATTCGCGACCGTCGTCCCGACATCCGCAACAACTTTATTTACCTTCCTCCTTCGCTTTCTCCTCCCCTCATGGCAGGGAAATGACTCTCGGGTGCCCCTGCCCCCCGAGCCTTCTTAGACGCACGCGCGACCCTCCAGGCAGCGATGCCCGCCGGTTTCGCGATGTGGTAGCCGTGGTGGTTGAAGCCGATGGAAAAGTGACGAGCACTTAGGGCCCCGCTCGAGGTCTGCCCCCCGCAAACCTTCAGACTTGGGCCTCCTTGACGAGCTTCTCGATCTCTTATTCACGGTTGTGACATTTTTTGATGCCATGGCCGTGATCATGGTGGAAGTGATGATACTCCGCCTCACCGTGATCGGTGAAGGGCTCCAACGATGGTGGGTGTTGTAGTCCAGTGGCTCACCGGTCGAACCTTGCATGTTGATGAACTGGCAGAAGAATCCCACCATTTTGTGCTCACGCTTCTCCAGGCACACTTTCGCTGTGTGCCTGTTGGTTTCATCAGTGGGTTCCCCGTCGAAAGGGACAGAGGAGGTGACGTCCTGGAGAGGCCTAGGGGAGATTACCACTCTGCTGGCCTTTCTAGCTTGTGTCATCACCGTTCTTTTTCCTCTTCCACGGTATGTTGACCTGTGGAGAGGTAGAGGACTTAGTCACGCCCGTCCTTGTCCCCCTACCTGGCGTGCCAATCTGTTACCGCCAAGACCGTCATGGCCCGTAGCTGCTGTCAGCATCGAAGTACGCTTTCCCCACCGATTTTGTGGTCCTCGGGTCCCGGACCTTCGCACTGGGTATGGTCGCTTTGCCGCTCCCTTCACTGCCCGCCGACCCTCTGCTCCTAGTCCTACAAAACAGGGGTTAGTGACCCGGGCCGAGGTTTTCGGTGGGGCCACTCCGACGATCAAGTAAGTGACGATCCAGGGAAACAGATCCTCCTAGTCGGGCCCCTCTTGATGGACTCCGCTCTAGGAGTGTAAAATATGGGTGAAGGTGAAAACGTTGCCGGGGGAGAATGATAGCGGGGACAGAGGGATGCTCTGTTCCTCCGCCTCTCCTCGTTTTCCTCGCTTTCCCTTCAACTGTGGTGGTAGTGGCGCTTGGCCCTCTTGGTTGGGTTTGCGCTGGTGCTTATGGTGGAAGTGGTGGTGCCATGCCCCCATTTCCATATGGGGGCAGCACCTCTTCTTCTCCCTCTCTTTTTTTTTTCTCTCCTCTGTGTCTTGGAGTTGTTGTGTGTGTTACCTTTGGGTTTGCTGTGAACCAGGTTACCGTTCGGCACTTGTCTCGGGATCCCCGCCGGGCTGTCAGGGGCATGCGGCGATGTCCCGAGGGACCTTTCCTTATTCATGATAGGGGGTGTTGTCAGGCGCTCCGACACTCCTCTTGGTTGCCTCATTCCAGAAAATTTGGGGGTGCTCCGAATGGCGGAGCACCGCCCGTGGGATTCGAATCCCCGAATTGATGTAACTAGCGGTCGTAGATGGTCAGTACGGCCTGGAAAGTGCTTCAGTGCAATCCTCGGGCGACTCGCCGGTGTTATGGGTTGGTGAAGACCTCGTTCGGACTGGGGCCAAGTTAGGACGGCATGACTCGCTCCGACCTCGACATTCTGAGCTCGCGGGGGCACCTCGGTGGAGGAGGGCAGAAGGCGGACCCGGTCCAGAGGGCGCGCGCTCGGAGAGGCTCCACATCGACGGGTGAGCTCATGGCTCGACCTCGACCGCAGGGCACTAGCCTCCGAGGGTCTCGCTCTGGAGGGCGGAGGGTAGATCCGATCCAGAGGGCGCGCGCTCGGAGAGGCTCTACATCGACAGTTGAGCTCTTGGCTCGACCTTGGCCGCAGGGCACTAGCCTCCGAGGGTCTCGCTCTGGAGGGCGGAAGGCGGACCCGGTCTAGAGGGTGTGTGCTCGGAGAGGCCCCACATCGACGGGTGAGCTCGTGGCTCGACCTCGACCGTAGGGCACTAACCTCCAAGGGTCTCGCTATGGAGGGCGGAAGGCGGCTCCGACCTAGGCTTCCCGAGCCCGCGGGCATGACCTGGCGGAGGACTGAGCTCGGCTTGCTGTTCTGAAAGAGCTCAGCTCGGTAGTGGAATACAGGCTTGAGAGTTAACACGGCATCTTTTCTTGACGTGGCGGCCGCTGGTTCCCCCACGTCAGCGATCCTTCCACATCAACAGTAATGGATAGGTGATGCGCTCATGGTATCCAACAAGTTATCTCCTTCTTTCTAGTAGTGTATTCTAGATTTTGCATGTCCCCATCATATGTGTTGTAGAGAGAGAAGCTGTTCAACTCTCTAAAAAGTAAAGAGGGTGTTGTCCACTTACCAGATTGATCAAGCTATACGATTAAGGATGAAGGGACAGTCAATTTAAAGCTCATGATTGAACATTAAGGAAACTAGGCGAGATCCGATACATACTCAACTTCAATAAAAATCTAATCTCATTAAGTAAACTATATTGAAATGGCTACACGTAGAGAGCTGATAATAAAATCTTGAAGGTTATCTTCGGTAGTAGGGTTATCTTGCAGGAAAAGAAGTGTAGTGGATATTATCTCTTGATAGGGAGTCCAGTACAAGATAGAATCCTTGATATAGATGGAAGCCTAGTACGAGATGGAGCTCTAGGTACAGGTGAATTAGATATAAAATGAGAGACTTAGAAGGATGACAGGCGATGTCGTACGATGAAGTTCCTGTTATCGCAGGAAACTTTCTCAAGCATATTTTAAGTCAAGGTGAGCACAGCATATGATGAAGATGGGATTGAGTGAAATGGCTCGACTCCTATGTTTACCCATCCATGAATAGTAAATGTTTGCCCTAGGGAATAGAGACAAGATCTTTCAAAAGCTCTCAAAATTAGGTGAAGGCTGAGTATTGAATCAAGGTGAAGGTTATTGGGTTACGTCTCAAACCTGACCCGTAATAGATTCAGGTTTGCATGGAGGTAGGCCCGCATAGCCATAGGCTAGTGGGCAACACAAGCATGCATGAGGTGCATGGTCCATGCACCGCACTTTTGCATGATCCATGGGCCGCAGTTCACGTGATCCATGGCATTTCCTGGGACATTTCTCATGGTCCACCACGGGTTTTATCCGATCGAATGATCCAGCATGTTCTTTGAGTGAGATTGGACGGTTAAGGGTAATTTTGATACTGTTTGGAACTTGATCCAACGATGTCTCATGCAATTGATGGCGATTGGATGGCCAGGACTATTATGTGGGTCAAATAGAAGTTGGAAAAGGAATTGAAGTCCAATTCCAACATGAATTAAATCTTTAGTTTTCTATTGAAGTGCTCTTCAATAAGAAGACATCCTAGAGACTATAAAAGGGGGGCAGATAGGTTAGGGACATGGGATGAGAATCCAGAGGGTTTCTAAGAGGTGTGGCAGTAATAGAAAAAACATGTAGGGGCTAGAAGGTCTCCTTGCGAGTTGAGAGTTTTGTGAGAGATTTAGGACTTATTGTTGAGCGAGAAATTATATGAGATTGAAAGTACAAGTTCTTATCTTGTAAGTGATTATATTTTTTATAGTAAAGCTTGCATACCTTATTGATTATGTTTTTTATTTTATTTTCTCTTTTTTCTTTTCTTGTAGCATCAACAATGATATCATGATCTTGGAAATAGGGATTTATATTCTACACAAGGAATTCTCCAATAAGTGGATCAGTGCAAGTGGTACCACAATAATTTGATGGATAACAAACATATTAGAATGTTGTAAAGGAAGAGTAATAGTCTTTGTGGTGTGTGGATGTTGGAACTTGTTACGATTCTGCTTGAGACTTGCTGAGGTGGCTGCTAAGTCAGACAACTTCGGATTTTCTTTCGAAAAGTGTGTGTATTATAGAACCTACAAAATGAAGATATGAAAATCCAACCATAATAGGGTGGTTCCTTATGATGGACCCTCCGATTCTTAAATCAGTCTTCTATGAAAGTAAATAAAAGAGAGGCATCTATATCTTTCTAGATGAATGATGTGGTGAACTGGTGATTGCGAGATGGAGTAGAAGCGAGTGAGATATTGGAGGTAAGTGAGATAGTGGAACTGGGAGTATGTGAGGTACAGAAAGGAGTGAACGAGGTTAAGCGAGACAAGGTGGCCCTGGCCTTCACCTGAATAGTATTCTTAAGCTTTTGGATGACTATGAGAGAATTATGGGGACTCTCAAAGGGTTTAGGACTTTCAGAGAAACTTGCTTGAAAAAAGCCTTATTTAAAATCTTCCTTATTTTTCCAGCCACCATCTCTAGATAACCAATATAGCTTTATCTACATTACACTTATTTAGCTTGAAATAGAAGTCTAAGGATAGAATATTCTCATCTTTCTTTAGTTTCATTTTAATGTAAGCATGGATAGCTGAAATGTAAACCCAAATTTAACCTAGTATCCATGTGTCGTATAAAAGTTTCAAATAGTAAAAGATACTTCGGTAACTTCCTTTTACCTATCAACCTTCAAATAGTATTCATGTGTGTCATATAAAAGTTTTAAATAGTAAAGTTTCAAATAGCATGTGTGACATGCTACATACTAATGATACCCTTGAGTTCTACATGAATAAAGGTAATATGAAATTCCCAACATGATGAGGTGTTTTCGAAATTCCTTCCTGTTTTAACGTAGAAGCTAAGCAAATTGAGGTTCCAATAAAGGATGTGAATTTGATGATACTTTTAAGATATATCAAAACATGCAACAAACAACTCAAAATGTTACAATGCAACGTATTAATGATTTGTAGTGCTCACTTCTTCTTTGGGGCTCCATACAACTCACGGATGACACTACACAGACCAGTTTTCTAAATTCTTGTAGATAAATATATCTCCACACCCGATAAAGTACTTCAAACACTCCAAGAACAAATTGACCGGCAAAGATTGTCCATCCATAACAAAGAAATAAGGTAAGATTTGTGAAAAATAGATCAAAAAATCTTTAGTCTTATCGTAAATGATAACCAATAAAAATCTAACTTTCATAATACCGATCTAATGAAAACTTTGGTATTCTTGGCATTCAGTAAATACCATGCATGGTCGATCATCAGTAACTAAAGCAATCACATAGCAAAAATTTACAAACATCTCGCCTAAGAGTGACTGCCATGCATGCATGGTCTCCAAGGTCTTTTATAACCTCTCAAGATAACAAAGTTCATATATATATCTATTCAAGATCTAATGAAACCAAAAGATGATAGCAAAAAATTCCTGAAGAGAATCGAGGAGGCTCACCTGTTCTTGGAGCGTGTTGGGAGGGGAGACGTTGGTCTCGATTTGGCTAAGGCCAGCGTATCATGAACTCTCTGCTCAAACAAAGTGACATATGAAATTCCAAGAAAGCCAAAGAAAACTTATTAGTAGTTCAGGATGAGCTTCTCTTTTACTAAAATTGAGAACATGATAGTCCCGGTTAGTGACGAAAAGGACCAATATTTTTCAGGTTCACAAGGTAGATTTTCAAAACCATATACAGTCGCTGCTAAGAAAGATGATCATGTTGGGAAGGCTGCTGCTCCCCCGGTCGAGAAGACAGGCAGTTGATCTGAATGGACTCCAAATTTGCAAAATAAAGGATACGCGGGGGATAACCATGAGATTGTTAGGCGTTGGTGCCTTATCCAGCATCAGCCCAGCAGCTCAGAAGCCCAGCCCAAGAAAAAGAAACCAAAAAAAAAAAAGATTGGATCGGCCAGTTTGGGCTAGGCCCGGCCCGACCCACGCGCACAGCCCAGGCGCGCGCGGGCGGGCGCGCGGAGCTCAGGCCCGGGCCTGATGCGGGAGAACATGCAGGCGAGCGGGTGACCGCACGGATGTGCGCGGGTGAGCACGCGACGTGCGCGCGGGGCATGCAATGCCGGCCCAGGCCCACGCGACGCGCATGCAGGCGCACGTGGGCCAAGCCCAGGCGGCAGCGGTGGAGCCTTTGGGCGTTCCCCTCATTTCCCACCGGTTTCCCCGTGCATTTCACGCGGTGTATGCATGGTCCATGGATTTTCTTTTGATCTGGACCATCCGATCAGACGATCGGATGGCTGAGATGGATCCGACCTCTTTTGGACTTGATCTGGTGCTGTTTTTGGCGCAATCTGAGCTCTTGATCTTCGATTGGACAGCTGGAGTTGGTTCCTGGATGTTCTAGGTGTTTTGGTCGACTAGGAGTTGGGTTTTCTCATGAGCTCTTTATATCAGAGCCACCGTAGAAGCCAGAGAGGTATCTAGGGAACCTGTAGAGTCATAGAGGACGCAGAGAGCCCCTGAAGACCTTTTCCAAGAGAGGAAAAAGGTAGAGAAAGAGAGAGAGAAAGAGAGAAAACTGTGGGGAGTCAAGAGATCTTCCACCAAAAAATTATTTCCGAGTGAGAGATTTTTTTTGGGAGTGTTCGCGTAGAATCCCTTTTTCGACCAGGCGGAGCTACTGAATTGCAGGCCCGCTCCCTGGTTCACCTGCAAAACAAATCCCTGGCCAGAATTGCTCCGACGGGGGACACTCCAATGCCTAAGTCAGAGACGGACTCCAGCCACAAAATGAGAAAGGTGGAAAGGGTAAAGACTCTGGAATTTTCAAGGGTATATTATGTCTTACCTTGAGCATTCCCTCTTACCGTTATTTATAAGGAGTTGTCCAGCCTGCGATCCCGTTCTTCCTCCAGCGGTTATGATAGAGGAGTTAATTTCTTTTCCACAATCTGGGATCGTGGGTATCTAACGGGCGGTTCCGGCGGCCTGGCCGGAGGCGTTGCTGTTGGAGTTGCGCGCCATGATTACATTCCAGAAATAGTCGATTTTAACCGTTGCTTGCCCTGTTCATAGAGATTTGAAACATGTCGAGAGCTCGTTTCCGGACTTTCCTTTTAGGGAGATTTCCGTGATTGAATCAGAAAATGTCTTCGTCCTCGGATCCTCTCGAGACAGATCGTAGAACCTGTCTTCGGCATAGATCGAGGACTTGATCTTTGTCATAGGCTGAGGACTATATCTTTGGCAAAAATCGGAGATCATATCTTCGGGAGTTGGTGAAGGTCGTTCTTCGGTTCAAGCTGAGGATCTTGTCTTCGGGGACCGTAGGACTTGGTCTTCGATGAAGAATGAAGACGTAATCTGAAGACGATGTCTTCGGGTATCGTCGATCTGGTAAGAGCTTTGGCTTGCCCATGGGTTGCCTGGCTTTTTCCGAATACCTTGGTCCGAAGCTTGTGGTTCGGAAGAAATGTCTTCAGTTGATCGAACCCACAGCTGGTTCGTACCTGGACCGAGATATCCTAACAGGGAGTATTTTTTGTTTTCTTTTCTTCCTCCTGTTTGAGGGCTGGGGTGAGCATCCTGTAAACTTCCTGTAAGTCTTTTCTATAGTGAAGATTTGTTCTTGTGCGACTGTGAACGTAGGAGCAGGAGTCTCCGAACCACATAATCCCTTGTGTTGTGCTTGTATGATTTATTTTTGCCAGGTTTTCCTTTCTTTTCCTGTGAATTTCATATTCCACTGCGATCTGTTCCGCAATAGAGACAGCATGCGAGTTCATGATAGATCGAGACTCGAGAGGGACGGATTTTCCTATCCTTTATGAGATGTGTTGGAAAATCCTCGGATCAGAATATATGCGAAGCAACGAGGGAGAGTTCTTGACGTGATGATGGCAGCCTTTCTTTTAAACCGAGAAGTAGGAGAAGGTATAGAAGAGAGATTAGGAGAAAAGAGATTGTATTATTTCTTGGAGAAGAACTTGTTACAAGATACAAGATGACCCGCCTCCTCTCACAACCGAGAAGAAGCTCCACGTGATGTAACCCTCACACTCTCCCTTCTCCAAATCGTGGAACACCCCCACCTCCAAAGCTCTCTTTTTTAGCATGAAACAAGAAACCCTTCACGCTATTTTTTCACTCATCCCAAACCGTCGCCCCTTCTCTTTATATAATCACATGGACAGTTTAGGGCTTCCTAATTAGTGACAACCAACCAACTAATTCTTGGGCTTGGACATTAGGTTCAAGGTATTTATGACCCCTAGGTAGTTATGATCCTTAGTTGGTTAGGCTCCCTAGTTAGTTAGACCTCAAGCGTTTAGAACTCAACCACCTAACCAACTAGCCACGTGCTAACCAACTAACCAACTAACTATCTAGCCTCAAACCCCTTTCACACCAAAGGGCAACCAACTACATCTCTAGACCTAAACCCCGTAACCCAACTATGTTATGTTACAATCTCTCAAAAACTCCTTCCTTCTAGTCAATGGAAAATTCTCAATCCTGTGTAAAACCCCCTGATCCAACATGAGTCAAAGGGACCTTGGGACATAAGCCTCCCAAACTTGTTGCCTTCCCTGAAAGGCCTCCAAGATCTCTGGAATATCTCCAGAACCCGCTTGGCATGCCTCCAAGCTTCCAGGGATCCTCGAACATCCCTGCCATGGCCTCCCAAGTCTCTCCAAGGCTTGGGAGCACCATAAAATCCTACAATCTCCATCTTGATGACCCCAAGCCTTAGCAAACCCGGCAATATCCTACTACACAACCCCGCTGTAACTGTGTGTCCTGACAACCCCTTGTGCGGATCTCCTTGCCTCTGCCAACACCCTTCAGCTGCTGTGCACCCTTGAAGGCCTTTGGGATGACCGCCTCCACAGCTGAAGATTCTTGCTTGTATCTTGGCACCACCATTGTAGCCTTCCTTCTGCCCGACAACTGCATCAGCCTTTTTCTTAGACTTCCCTGGAGAGAACCCAACGAATCTGAACCAGCACTCACTGCAACTGGAGCTCTACCCGACACTATCTCCTCAGAGCCACACCTGATTACCTATGCATGCTACTCCACCTGCCTCGGTGCACCCCTGGCACTGGTGCTGGGATGTGACTCCTTCCCGTGCACCCCTCCGCTCTGACATCGTGTCAAATCCTACTCCACTTGTGAAGCCACCTCTCCTCGGTGCTCCACATAAGATTGAAGTCCCCCTGATGCCACAGAATGAAATCTTGATACTAGCCACTCAACGCTGCCCTACTGAGCCTGTCCTTGTACCTTAAATCCCATCGTTGCCTCCTCGGACCCTCCGCATCCCATGGACCCCTCCGAGACCATTTCAGATACACTACACCATGCAGGCTCCTCTGAAACAACCAATAGCTCATCCAACTCTTCCTTTGACCCAGTGACTGAACCTGAGAAATCCAGGATTTCTTTTTCTCCATCCTTGCACTTCTTCCTAAGCGGACACTCTCGCTTAAAGTGCCCTGCTACACCATACTTATAGTACTTGCCAGCCATGCTACCTTTCCTGGCTGTACCCGTCCCACCTGTTCACTTGTCTTCTTCCATTTTCTTGACCTCTTAGACACAGCCAAACCCTCCTGGAAGACCTCCCTCTTCATCATTCGTTTCCGCTGCTCATTGGATCTTAGCACTGATATGATCTCCTCATACACCAGCGTCTCCTTTCCATACAGTAGTGTAGTCACCAACGGATCAAAACTCCCGAGTAGTGAACATAAAAGCAACAGGCTCTTATCTTCCTCTTCTAAATCCATCCCAATGTTGAGCAAATCCATGCTCATCCGGTTGAATCGCTGAATGTGTCCCACAACATCCTCACCCTCTTGCATCCAAAGGCTGTACATTTGCTTCTTCAACACCAACTTGTTGCACATATTCTTTCCCATGTATATGGTGTGCAACCTCAAGCACAATCCCTTAGGTGTCTTCTCCTCTAACAAGCCATACAAAACCTCATCCGCCAGACAAGTCCTAATCATGGCACATGCCCTTTTCTCCAAGGACATCCACTTCTTGTCATTTATATCCCTAGCCTATCTTCCAAAGCCATATCTAATCCCATCTGAACCAGCAAGTGTTCCACCTTAACCTTCCACATGGTGAAACTCCCTTTTTCATCAAACTTCTCCACACCAATCTTCATTGCGCTGCCTTCCATGATCCAAAATAATCGCAAACAGTGAAAGATTGAAAACCTTAAAGAAGGAACCTGAAGAAAGGAGATGGACAGCAATCTCAGATCTTATCCTTCCACTCAATACCTTGAGGAAACCCTAGATCTGAACCTTCTCCAAAATCCTGGAGAAACCTAGTCCAAAAAAAATACCTTGATCAAGAACACCTCAATGAGATCTTGGGATAGAAAACTCATCTCTCCATACTCAAACCTGCTCTAATACCACTTGTTGAAAAATCCTCGAATCAGAGTTTATGCCACGGAAGCAACGAGGAAGAGTTCTTGACGGATGATGGCAGCCTTCGTTTTAAACCGAGGAGTAGGAGAAGATATAGAAGAGAGATTAGGAGAAAAGATATTGTATTATTTTTTGGAGAAGAACTTGTTACAAGATACAAGATGACCCGCCTCCTCTCACAACCGAGAAGAAGCTCCACGTGATGTAACCCTCACGCTCTCCCTTCTCCAAATCGTGGAACACCCTCACATCCCAAGCCCTCTTTTTTAACATGAAACAAGAAACCCTCCACGCTATTTTCTCACTCACCCCAAACCGTCGCCCCTTCTCTTTATATAATCATATGGGCGATTTGAGGCTTCCTAGTTGGTTACAACTAACCAACTAATTCTTGGGCTTGGATATTAGGTTCAAGGTGGTTATGACCCTTAGATAGTTATAATCCTTAGTTGGTTAGGCTCTTAGTTAGACCTCAAGCAGTTATGATTCAACCACCTAACCGACTAACTAACTAGCCACATGCTAACCAACAACCAACTAACTATCTAGCCTCAAACCCCTTCCACACCAAAGGGTAACCAACTACATCTCTGGACCTAAACCCCATAATTCAACTGGGTTATGTTACAATCTTTCAAAAACTCTTCCCTTCTAGTCAATGGAAAACTAGGTTATGTTACAATCTTTCAAAAACTCCTCCCTTCTAGTCAATGAAAAATTCTAATCTTGGATCAAACCCCTGACCCAACATGACTCAAAAGGACCTTGAGATATAAGCCTCCCAAACTTGTTGCCTTTCCTGAAAAGAACACCTTCAGAATCCGCTTGGCACGTGTCCTCGAATATCCCTATTATGACCTTTCAAGTCTCTCCAAGATTTGGAAGCCCTACAAAATTCTACAAGATGGTTAAGTGAACTTGATTGGATCTATTGCCACTTGCTCTTTTTAACATGTTTCGCCCACACGTAATGATAATAGATTCATGTGGAGTTTAATGAATTTTTAAACATACCTCCATGCACAAAGCTAGGATGGCACGTTGCCGATCGATGCAGCTTGACGACTTTTAGTTGGCCCAAGTTTCACAAAGTCTTTTTCGAATCCCGAGTGAATAGGCTTCCGATTGATTCGATGATCTTGGCCTTGAGACTTGTTCATGGCACTTCTGCCAGCAAAGTGTAACACTGTACACTGTTTAAAGCAATGGATTAAATTATTACTTTTATATTTTATTATTATTATTATTATTATTATTATTATTATTATTATTATTATTATTATTATTATTATTATTATTATTATTATTATTATTTTAGGAGAGTTCTTAGATCATAACAAGCCGGCAGGGATTCGAATTTTGATTTGGACATATTTCGACGAAAAAGTCTGAGAATAAAATAAAAAATAAAAAAATAATTTGAGAATAAAATCAAAAAAATAAAAAAATTAATAAAATAATCTTGTAATTCCTATTGGTCGGTGGTAGTGAAAAAGTTAAAGATATATATAATAAATCTCGTTCACTCGGTTGATACCAATGATAATATACTCATCTTTGGATGGGAAATGATTATTAAAAAATTAATATGCGTCGTGTATCAAATAATTCCTGGCCGGGATCGAGGAATCATCTAGAAGTGACCTCTTCCAGAGGAACTAACTTTTTCCCTTTCTGATTTATCAAAAAAAAAAAAAAATCCTTCCATTAATTTTTTACTTAAATAAAATCTGTAGAGCCTGTCATCATCTCATTATAAATCCCAAAATAATGAGGAAGCGCGGAACCGAAACGTCATGCATCGCAGTGGAATGTTTGTTGCTTCTCATTTAAATTTCTTGGAGAGCTCTCGAGTATACTCAAAAGAAACCTTCCGTTAATTTTTGCCTTATAAAATATACAACCTGTTATTTATTTTGTAAAACCTATCATGATTTCATCATAAATGCGGTTCGTCATCCCACTGCCCCAGGATCACGGGAGGAGCAAGACCCAAGCGTCTGGAGGGGGGTGCGGGTGGGTGGCCGGAGATGGAAATTATACTGACCCCGAGATGCCTTCTATTTGGACTAAGTTACAAAAATACCATCACCGGTTCTTACGTCGCCCTTCTGTTTTGAGTAAATTACAAAACTACCGTCAGTTATTACGTGGCGTTAAAGTACGTTACCAGAAATGCCCTTTAAACTCACCATGACTAAATTACCAAAATACCATATTCTCTTCGTACAAAATAATTACAGAAATAATTCATACGTCGCATATGGCGCCAAGAGCTATACTTCCGCGTGAAATTGAGTGGCTGAAAGCTTGGATACCGAAAATTACACAGCAACACTATTTTAATATATATATATATATATCTATATTATTAAGTATATTATTGATGTTGATTCCTACGAACCGAATAGAATATTTGGATCGCTAGTTTACCTTCCAAGATTCCTGCAAAACAAATTTTTTGGAGGTCTCCTCTTACCGCTATTTATAGGTATTGTTGTAATTGAAAGTAGTTAACCCTTCAGAAATTCTGTTAGGAAAGTTAGTTAAACTAACTTCTTCGTAACTGAATGGGATTACTGTCGGAGATTGATTATCCCAGTCTTATTAAAATCGGAACTATTAATCACGTGGTTGGTTAGGACAACCAAATTCACTCTTGATGGCTATAGGCCGAGATAAACCATTCACTTACTTCAGGGCCATCCTTTTTGGAATGGGCCGAAGTTAGGCTAGCCATGTATTTTGGAACCACCCTTTTCAGATTAGGCCGAAGATAGATTAGTCAATTGCTTCAGAACCATTCTCTTCGGATTGGGCTGAAGCAAGGGTAGACCGCGGGGGGGGCAAGGGGGGCCTTGGCCCCCCTAATTTTTTTTCAATTTTTTTAAAGATAAAATTTTATGAAAAATTTTATATATATATATATATGCGCATTTGGCCCTCCTAAAATTTGGGATATTAAGTATAACTTGAAGAATCTTGGAAAAAAAATTTAAAATGAAGTAAATATCATAAATCAGCTTTCCCTACTTGAAAGTTGGATCACTACCAACTTTATCTTTAATTTTCATTATTTTTTTTTCCTAATTTTTTAAGAAAAGATAAAGAATTTCCTTTTTATCGCTCGACTGGCGCCCGTCTCTAGAATCTGCCATGGCTAGGGATGCAAATGGGTCGAGTCGAATCGGGTCATAAGTGACCCCAATCAGACTCGATTTTTTGATCGGGTCCTAATATTAGACCCAGATCCAACCCATCGTGTAGCACGATCAGATCTTGGAGGGCACGGGTGGGCAGCACCCGTCATGCCCCAAGCTCCCACCATTGCTACTGCACTCACGCTCCATCGTCTTTGGCTCCGTTGCTCGATAGACGTCTTATCCTGTTATGCAGCACCAACGGTACTCGGTGCGATGCCGCCATCACTGTGGCCGGTGCGTGCACATTTTTTACAAGTCCGTGGTGCTTATGACTCTTCCGATTTCAATTACTACTAAAAAATATATTTTGAAAAATGAAAATTGTCAAGACCAAATTATGCAACAAGATGGAAGACAATTTTTTTATCAATTATTTAATCACTTATATCGATAACGAGATAGCTGAAAATTTTATGATAGATTTTATTATTAATGAATTAATCTTATGAAACAAGATAAGTATAATTTAAATAATTTTTATTAAAAAATATTTAAATTAATTTTAATTATTTATTAATATTTTATATTTTTATATTTTTTGTCCTCCCTTAAAAAAGTTGTTATGGTCCGTCCCTGGGCTGAAGATGGAGTAGTCATTTACTTCAGAATTATCCTCTTCGGATTGAACCGAAGATAGATTAGCCATTTATTCCGGAACAGCATGGATCAGATATATATTTCGGAGTTGCCCTCTTCGGAGCTAGCCAAAGACTGATTCTATGCTATGCGATGTCGTTGGCTAGAACATATCGTTGATTCGTTGCTTCGTTAAGCTTCAGAGTCATTCTCATGTTCACCTGCTTGGTCGACCGATTTAAATAGGATCAATTGAACTCATGGGCCAGTAATCACTTTTCCTTGAATCGGTTTATCACAACATATATTAATATCAATATTATTAACATTGATAGTATATAAAATAATAAATTTTAATGATGGTCCAATACCCCAATGCATCAACAACAATGACTCTAATGGTTCTTTCAAGTTCACTCTGTGATGGACGAGCTGTGTCTTGGTAAGCATGCTTAGGGGTCTCAGTTTTCATATTCTTAAAGCTACCTCAGAAATCCATGGTGGAAATGGGGAGTTCGAGTGGCAAGGACGAGAAGGGGATGCCGAGTTCGAATGAAGGGGAGAGCACTTGGGCGAGGATTGTTTGGGGCCCGGCGAGAGGGTCCTTTTGGGCTTCTCCGAAGCTCCCGGTGGACGATCTTGAGCAGTTGCAAGCATACTTCACTAAGGTGCTGGAGCTACCAGAGATGGAGCTCGAGGAGGCAAGGAAGAAATGGTCAGGTCTTGCGATGGTGGTTCGGAGCATGGGATGGCGGGTGTCAACGGAATCGATGGCCAGGGAGATCCGGTCGAAGGCAAACTTATCATACAACCCGGAAGTCATTTTGTTGGCCGAGGATCTTCTTGTGGTCTGGCTAAAGATGGAAAGGGAGTGCCTTCGTGCTGGAGGGCCTTGGTTTGCCGAAGGCCAACTGCTTGCTATGGATGAATGGGAGCTGGACTGTGCCGGAGTAGAGGAAGATTGATAAAGTGGTGGTGTGGATGAGAATGCCTGGTCTTCCGCTGGAATACTGGAAGCCGGCATCGATGATGGTGGTGGCAGAGGAGGCCAGGAGACCTATCTCGGTTGATGGGTTTACTGATCATTTAAAGAAGGCAGGGTTTGCTCAAGTGAAGGTGGAACTAGATTCCTCCCAACCAGTGAAGCCGGAGGTGTTGATTAGAGGTAAATCCATGGTCTTTTGGTAACATTTTGTTTATGAAAACTTGCTTGCCCTCTATTTTGCTTGTGCAAAAATTGGGCACGATAAAGAAGATTGTACTGCTGCCTCGGTTGAGCTGGGGGGAAGAAAGGAAGGGGAGAGTAGTGAAGGGGGGTCGGAGGTGTCAACTGGAGAGGGGTCGGTTATGTCTAACCTGGAGGGTGAGGGAAGGGGTCGACCAAAGTTTGGGCCCTGGCTACCCACCTCTCGCATTTGGCAGCCTCGACCGGCAAGGTCTTCGATGAAGGAGAAAAAGGAGAGGAAGGAGGTTGATAGGGGAAGGGCTGCTGGCAGATCCTCCTTGGATCTTCCCTCTTCTTTTCTCGCAAAAGCTTCACCGACAGTCGGTACGTCCACTCCTAGCTCGCCGCCAGACTCGGATGGCTGGCAGAAGCCGAGCAAGGTTGCACGGCGCCGTTCCCCGGAGGCAAGCTCGAGGGAGGCCTCAGGAGATGGTGCCCCTGGCTTTGGGCCTTTGGCTGGGCTGGGGGATCGGATGGAGGTGGGCCTTTCGAACTCTAGCCCAGTGGACCTGGGCTCGGGTGCTTTGAAAAGGGGTCGAAACCCGCCGCCTTCCCCTCTGCCCAGCCCAAAAGGCTCTATCCCGGTGATCCCCAAATCGAAGTTGATGGAGCCTGGCCCCCATCTCCGACTAGACTGAAGGTGCTGCTAGCGGTGTCGGCGTCCCCCCCTGTGGCAAAGGTTTGTTCTTCTGATCCTTGTTTGGAGGGGCTTGTGGGGGGTAAGGGTAATCTCTCAGTCTCTTTGCCTGTGGTGGCTGGGTCTTCTGTTGCTGGGAGTGAGTGTGGAATAGGGAAGAGAGATGCTGGGGGTACTGTTAAGGGGAAAAAGATGGTGATGGGGTGGGTTGAGATTATCAGGAAGGGGTCTGAGGCTTCTGCTGCTACCCAGGGAGTTGTACAGGGAGTGCTTGGTGGGCCGTCGGCTGCCTCCTCTCGGGTGCTTGGGGCAGGGATTAGGGAGGAGGGAAGGTGGGTGGTGTGGCTAAGGATAAAATGCTGGTAGGGGGTGCGGCGGAGGTGGGGGTGAAAGGAGGTGGGTCAGCTGAAGGTTCCCAGGGGTGTGCTCAGGGGTTGTCGGGGAGTTCTCATGGGTGTGTACAGGAGTTGGCTGGGGGTTCTGTTCCTCGGGACAGCAATAGGAAGCTCCAGGTGGAGGGTTTGTCGGCTTTGATTATGGCTAATCGCCCTGATCCAGGTCCGGGTCAGGATGCGGGAGTGGTGGTCCCTGTTCGGATTGGGGTGGATCAGCAAGCTCCGGTCCATGATGATGTTGTGGGATAGTTGAAGGTGGCTTTATTTTAGGAGACAGGGGAGGCGAAGCAAGGGGAGGGGGTCCTGTGGAGGCTGTGCATGTTGGGTCTATGGATGCTGTGCATGTTGGGTCTGTGAAGAGCCAGGGGGTGGCTTCTTCCAGGGGTTAAGGGTTTCTATATGAAGATCCTATCGTGGAATGCTAGAGGGCAGGGAAACCTTCCTTTGCCTCCTCTTTTTCTAGAATAAATCTTTTAAATCATCCTGATGATTGTTTGATACTGGAGACCCATCTGGCTGGATCTTCCTTGCAGAAGATTCGACATTGTCTTCCTAAGAATTGGGATTTTTGTGCTATTGATGCTAAGGGGGTTATCGGGGGGCATTGTTGTGGCCTGGGACAGGGCTGTCGCTAGAATCGATGTGTTCCACAGGTGTGCACAGAATGTGATTATGGTGATCACTGAAAACAATGGTCCCTCTTGGATCGTTTCTAGAGTCTATGCTAGCACCTACTACAAGGAAAGAAGATTTCTGCGGAATGAGGTGTCTCGGCTGATCAATCAGGGCTTTGCAACTGTTGTGGTTAGGGACTTTAACTGCATTACTAAGGTGGAAGAGAAGAGAGGGGGTAAACCCTTTTCTCAAAATGTGGCAACCAGGGAATTCGCTTATTTTTTGGATTCCAATGGCTTGGTGGACCTAGGCTTTGTGGGCTCTAAGTATACCTGGTGCAATAACAGATCTGGAAGGGCCAGGATTTGGAAAAGGTTAAATAGAGTTGTGGCAACCACAGGTTGGCTCCACTTGTACCCCAAATTCATGGTGCGGCATCTGGACAGGGTGGCTTCTGATCATTATCCCATCATCTTGACTACATATCCTCTTTCTCCCATTCATGCTCTTTTCAGGTTTGAAAAAAATTGGCTTTCTTATCCAAGCTCCTGGGAGGTGGTAAGGGAGGTCCGAAGAAATCCTATCAGGGGTAATGCACATTACCGGATCAACCGTAGATTGGAACTTCTTAAGCATCGGTTGAGGAGGTGGAACAAAGAGGAGAATGGTAATATTTTCACAAGATTGGTGGAAATGGAAAAAGTCATCCATGATTTCCAGGTGAAGGAGGATAGGGATGGTGGCCTGAATGATACAGATCTCTCCTCTTTGCGAGCTAGTCTGGCTTCTTATAATTCTCTGCTAGCTCAGCAAGAAACTATATGGAGGCAGATATCCAAGGTTCAGTGGTTAGCTCAGTGGGATAGAAATTCTCACTTCTTCCACCAAGCTACCCTTGTCAGGAGGCATAGAAATCGGATAGCGGCTCTAAAGTCCGAGGATGGGCACTGGATTGAGGATGAGGAGAGTATCTTGTATGAGTTTGGATCATTTTTTAGATCCAGATGGAGTTCTGACAAGGGTGACCCTCCTTACATCCAGGTTTATGCTCCTGAGAGGTTTGTGTCCCAGGACCAGAATGCTGGACTTCTGGCTCCTATTTCTGAGACTGGCATTAGGGAAGACGCTTTGGTCTATGGTGGAAGACAAAGCTCCTGGTCCTGATGGCTTCCCCCCTCTCTTCTTTCAAAGATATTAAGGAATTGTTAGATCTGATGTCAGGAGCATGAGGCTCTATACTGGATTGCCCAAGGTGTTTGGGCTGAGGAAGTTAGCACTGCTACCTATCTGATCAACAGAAATCCCTCAATTCTCCTTGAGTACAAGCTACCAGAAGAATAGTGGATAGGAAAGTTAGCAAGCTTATCTCACCTTAAGTCTTCGACTATGTCTCCTACGTACACGTCAATGCAGAGAAGAGAGACAAGCTCGATGCAAAGTTAGAGAGGTGCTTCTTCATTGGGTATAGGACTGATGAGTTCGATTACAAGCTATGGAGTGAGAAGAACAAGAAGATCAGAAGGAGCAAGGACGTGGTGTTCAATGAAAGAAGCCTGTACAAGGACCAGAGTGTTCCAGACAGAGCAGGGCAAGTAGATAAGGAGAAAGAACAAGTAGAGTTGAAAAAGATCATGGAGGAGGACATTGTCGAGGGAGCAAGAGATCCTGAACTTGAGCTAGAGACATCTTAGCTGAGAAGATCTACAAGGACCCCGAAATCACGTGTAAGGTATTCACCCTCGTTGCATTACATGTTGTTGATAGATGGAGGGGAGCCCGAGTGCTTTGATAAAGCCATGGAGAGCAAAGATTTGATCAAGTGGGAGCTGGCGATGAAGGACGAGATGCAGTCCTTGATAAAAAACGAGACATGGAAGCTCAGCACACTACTAGAAGGAAAGAAAGCGCTACACAACAAATAGGTCTGCAAGATCAAAGAAGAGCATAATGGCAGCAAGAGGTACAAGGCAAGGTTAGTTGTAAAAGGCTTCCAACAGAAAGAAGATCTAAGTGGGGATGCCGATAGTAGGAGGAGCACGACAAGGTACGTGCATATCATTGGCAGGACAGTGATAAGCTGGATCTCGCAGTTGCAAAAGATCGTGGCTCTTTCTATCATTGAAACATATATGCTGACGATGACGGTCATTGCAAAGAAATTGGGGCCATGCATGGCCTCAATTGGCCTCCGGAGCTAGTTGATTGGAGGTGCCGCATAGGATACTAACATATTTTTAATTTTTTTTGGAAGTTTGCTTTTGATGTTTCAAGTGGATGCTTGATTGAATATTCTTGGCTCCAAGTGGGAGAATTGTTGAGCTGTGGAGACAATCCCACTTCCAAAGAAGCCCAGAAGCCCAACAGAAAAACCAGAAAAAAAAGGATTTTGGCCTGCCAGACCGGGCCCAGCCCAGACCCACGCGGGTGTGCAGGCGCGCGGCCTAGCCTGGCGCGCGGGCGCATGGGCTCAACCCAGGCAGAAGTGACGGACGCAATGGGCATTTCCCTTGTGTTTTGCATGGTCCACCACACACGCACAATCAGGACCATCCGATCGCCTGATCGGATCGCAGAGATTGATTTGATGGAATCAGGCTTGATTAGGAGGTTTTTGATTCAGATTTTGACACGATCTGAGATGTTGATCTCAAATCTGATGGCCTGAGAGGTTTCTCGATTATTTTGAGCTTCTGAGATACATTATTGATATGTTTTGGACCGGTTTCGTCCTCCTTTCAATAGGGGCCGTAGAGAGCCGTCGAGAAGAGCTAATAGAGAGCAAGAAAGGGAGAACAGAGAGCAGAGAGGTGATTTTGCAACCACAAGAGTAGTCCAAGAGTTTTTTAAGAGAGAAAATAAGGGGAAGAGAGAGAAAGGTAGAGAGGGCAAGGGTTCCTCATGTATTGATTTATTCTTTCTTCTTTCTTGTTATTGGATTGGGGTTTGCATCCAAGGAGGGTTCTTTTGTGTAATAGTTTACTGTATTTATTTTTCATAGTGGAGATTTGATCCTTGGCGACCGTGGACGTAGGAGCAAGAGGCTTCCAACAATGTAATTCCTTTGTGTTGCTTGTGCTTGTATTTTTATTTATCTTTCAGGATTTTTTTTTCGTTTCTTCTGCAAACTTTTTCGATATTCCACCGCGCATCACATCCTAACAGAAAAAATTAACCATAGTTTAATGTGGAGGAATGAATGCAGTATGAAATGAGATGCCCTCTCACCAAGCTATAGGACTCCAAGATTTTGAGCCTAAGCCAAACATGACTTTTTTGTCAGGCCAATACCAATCATGATCCAAATCCTCGAGAACATAAAGTAATCCGGATGGAGTTGATCAAGCCTTAACTAGTTAATTAACCGGTGGAAAAGTAACTTCTTGTCTGACTATTGATGCCGGAGGGCTGTAGTCAACCTCCAGGATTATCAGAGTCTTGCCTTTGCTTGCCTTTGATAATATTAAGCTATTACCTAACCTACAAAGACATTTCTTTCATTTACCTCTCATGGTATTCTTTGTGAAGTACAATCGAAACAGATTACACAGATGGGCATTTGCAAGGGGGGCCCGGTTTGTATCTTCAAAGCAAAAAAACGATCGGTCTTTTTATTATTATTATTATTTTTTGGCGACCTCAACCATCGGACCTCTTCTTCCTATCCATAAAATAGATGACAAAATAGACATCATGCTTTAAAAATTGTGCAAAATATGGTACAATAACTATGTTAAAAAAAAAAAAAAAAAAAATCATTCATTCATTAACAAGAAAGATATAATCCCAACATCATTGCAAGAGAGGCTCCCTTGCGGAATTAAGGAAATGAAAGCCATACGGCTTGAACCATAACGATTCCCCACTTCGAACCAGTTGAGGCCCTAAATGGAAAAAAATCAAAGCAAAAACAAAAAATCAAGGAGAAACAAAAATCCACATGCAAAGCTCCAACAAATGATGTCGTGCATCTACTCCACGAATTTGGTCCTCGCCGAAGCTTTAATTGGCGCCGTTTGCTCACTAGGACCATGCATGTCTATGGTCCTCCCGGTGGCTTCCCCGTCTTGTTTCCATCACCCCCCGCGTGGGTCTATATCTACAGTCAAACACCTCGAAGGGTACAAATAGCAAGCTCCTGAGTCCGGCCATGGCTCTCTACTTTGTAGCCCTGTAAAAGCTCAAGCACGCCGACCGACTAAAATAACCTGGCAGCGTCCTGGTGTGAACTCAAAGAAAAGCTATAAATGCGTTGCACCTAGCTAGCGAGCTATCGACGGACACGTCCCAATCGTCGCTTGATACATCCCATGCCATCTGTTTGAATGAGGCCGCCCTGGGCTACTAAGGTGGGCTACACCGAGACAGTGACGTGCCACCAGTCATATCCCCGTAATGCCTCGATCGGGTTGGTTTTTTTTTTTTAAAAAAATATTATTTTTTAATATTTTATTTTTCAAATCAATGCCGTTTCGATTTTATTTACCGATTAGGTATTTAAAAAAAAAAAAATCACGGATTCCACGCGTGATTTCAAAAAAAAAAAAAAAAATAAGAAAAAAAAATTTAAAATTGCATGAAGAAATCGCGGGCTCAATCCATGTTTTCTTAAAATCACGAGTTCTATCATGTTTCTCCTCTATTTTTTTATTTTAAATTTTAATAAAAATTAAAAAAATTTAAAAAATTAGAAAAAAATTTAAAAATAAAAAAATAATAATATGATACTGTAATATTTTTTAAAAAATTATTATAACATGCAATTTTGCAGTCCGGTCGTCGATCCGTCCACCGATCTGATAACCAGTCCGGCTCCGTCCACCGATCCGACAGCCAGTTCGGCTGCTAGGTCGGTGCCAGTCCGATGCCGGTCTAGTTGCCAAATGAACATCTTGGTTGGTAGCTACCAAATGTATATCATGTATATTGCCTGCATCATATAACGAGTAATTTTAATACAAGATTTCGGGATGCAAAACTAAGAGATTTGGTTAAAAAAAATAAAATGCAAACATAAATTAGAAAGTTTAATAAATATATGAGTAAGATTGAAAAATTGAACTCCAAAGCCATTCAAGGGTTACATAAAATTCTTTTGGACAAATAAATACTTACACATGATATTGACCGAATATTTGGAGCCATGACTATTAATTTTTTTGAATATTTCAATGAAATCCTTAAAAATGTTTGCTTCCTGCTAGTAACTTCACTAGTGCGGCTTGTATTATATTTTGATGGCTGATGTGTACAAGCAGAGGATGCATTAAATATGGATGAAAAATTTATTCCTTTTGTTATAACTCGTGTGAGCACCAACCAATCTAAAGCTACCATAATATGACAAGATTTGATAAGATAAGTGAGGTGTTTCAATTACAAACAACATTGCATGGTCCTTATATGAACAAAGGCAATAATATTCAAGTAAAATAATGGACATCTCTTTCTTTTATCTAACTTCTTATTATATATAATATATCATTAAATCGATTAATTATTAAAAATTTTGGACTATAGATAGTATGGTTATCGAAGTATATATGCACGTGCCAAAAATGATAGTGCTATCACTTGTCTTGTTCGCATGCACTGGTTGCTTGTACATACGTGGTAATTGATTTCTAGTACTAGGTTTATCGATGTTACACTCTACATAAATACCATCATACTTATAGTCACCAGTTTTAACCTATCCCATATTTAGAATATTGGCTATGACCAACTAGTGATTTGTTGATAATACCATAAAAAATGCTTATGATAGAAGGATAGACTACACTCATTAAGACTTAGAGATGAAATGGATTAGATGGAAGTTGGGAATAGACTTGCATATCAAACTTATAATGAAGAAGGATATTCTAAATGGACAAGTCCAAGAAACAGAAAATGAAATACAATACATAACCTCTAACTTCCTGACTTGGCTAAGGATAGTAACTAGTTTTTGTTATTTGAAATTAATATTATTGTATCAAATATTTAGCATTTGAATGTTATTTAATAAAAGTAATTGAATCTAACCGGATATAACATGTTCATTTTTCTATGAGCATGACATCCAAATGTCCCAAATGAGTGCAAATTCTTAGGATAGCTTACCTTATCTTGAGTATTCCAATAGAAAATGTCATTGTGGTCGTATAGCTTTGATAAAAATTTCAGATTCTTAAAAAAATCTGAATAGGTTGTATTACAGTTGTGAAGAACATCACTTCTTAGTTTGGTGTTTGTCTATAAACAATCAATCAAGACCGGCCAGCTCGATATCCGTTAAAGAAAAATTAGTGAATTAAGGATGGAATCAAGAAAGTTATATTACAAACTTAAAGAATTTGGTGAGAGTAGTGCTATCATTAATCAAATTTTGGTTGGGATGATAGCACTAAATATTTTTGTAATCATGTTTATATTAAAGTGACCTATTATAGCATGGAAATACTTATTATAATAACGAATGTTGTGCTTAAGTTTGTTTGTTAGATATTGTAAGAAGCTTTTATGTTTATATTTAGGCAAAGCTTGTAGCTTTGTCCTTAAATTTCATTTTTATTGTACAACCAACAATTAAACTAGAAAAAATAAAGTCCTTCCACATAAATGTCATACTATGAATGCATGCAATTCAAAAAGAAAATTGACTAACAATTATTGAATGTTTTCAATTTTACTAAATATGGATCCAAAATCAGTAGACGACTATATACTATACGACCATTCTAGTCATTAATTGATAGCTATATGGGATAATCAATATATATTCATATCATTAACCTATGCATCAAATTTATTAGTTTATTAAATTGAAGTAATATTCTACATTGGTAGGAGTCGAACTTCCTCACATGTTGTAGTAAAAAGTTGGCACTATAGAGGATGACATCACTAGACGGCCACATAGTATCATATTTGTGGCAAACTGGCTTTTATGGGTTATCCTATGTTAGATTTTTACAGCTCGACTAGCACCTCATTATAGCATTGGTCGAGCGCTGGTGCTTGAAGACATATACATTACATTTGACCCAGAGAGAGTGCACTATCACATTAAAGGATATATCCATTTTACTAGAATTATGAGTTGTCGGTCTATCAATTATAAACAGTACACGATTTGATTGGCATCAAGTATATCTATAATTATTGGGTGTTGCCCTACCTCTAGGTTGACTCACTGGTTTACGATTGAGTATGCCATGGATAGTAGAGCAATTTCCTGAGTTACCCCCATGCTGATGAGTAACATGCACATCATTATGCTAGGACATATATTATGCAGCTCTTTGACAAGTATTTATTTGTAGAAAAATCACAAAATATGATGACTATTATGTTTTTACCTTTATTTGATGATTTTGAAACTATTGGTCAGTATAATTGGGATAGTGCTTACCTTGTATGGTTGTACAGGAAAATGTTCAAAGTAAGGAAAAAAAATGCTAAGAATATAACCGAACTCATGATATTATTATACTTGTGTGCATATGAGAGGTTTCCACTTATAGCCCCACGAAGATTATATCAGTAGTACATACATCATATTATAGATGTAGTTCATGGAAAGCCAGTGCTGCTTGGACCGTTGGACATGAGATAAGTAATGAACATTCATATTGATATATTTCATGGTATACATTTGATAGATCTATTTTGTCATATGTGCATATAGAAAGATGTAATTTCAATCATAGAGGTGTTGATGCATATACTTCTCTCATACCATTACCATCTAGATAGACAGAGACCAAATCAGGTAAGTATATGGATATCCACATTTATTTTGTTTTTGATATATATTACACTTATTTGTTTCAATTATTTATAATTTACCTTCTTTATTCATAGATTTTATGGTAGCCATATAATTTCAATATCATTACTACTTTACCAGATTATTGTTTAGCTGAGTAGGATATATGGTGTTGTCGAGTGCCATTCATCTGTTTCTATGTTATAGTGGCACTTTGTTGATAAGATATTGCATCAGTTTGGAATCCACCAGTTGATTCTAGATACTTGTGATACCGATGCTAAGCTATACCAGTATGATCTCAAAGGACATTTAGAGCAGGATTGGGACGATACACATCGGTACCATATCTAATTTTTGGAGAGTTATCAGGATTATATTGTCAATGGTTATCTAGTTGATGGTACTATGGATTATAATAATTTGTATATGCAACGGTACCACTGCATCACCCAACGATTTATTAGTCGTAATAGTGCCACTTTTGATTTTCTAGTATGCTTTTTAATTTTGTTTTATTGAAGGGATAGTAAACTATTTATTTCTTTATCATATTATTCATTACGTAATTGCCTATCACAAAGTGATGGCCTGGTAAGGATATACGATCTAGCTCATCCAAAAAGATTCTCTCCTACTTGCTCACATGCCATATATACAGGACGTTTGTATATCTGTCCTATATGCCATTAATGAGCATAGCTGATTGCCATGGATCTTACGGTCGTCACCTAGTAGTAGGGGAGGAGATGCCTTCACCGTATGCATATTCATCATCATCAGGAGCACCTTCTCCGACTATACATAGAAGAGGTTGACATGTTTCCCCTCTATTCTGGATGGAGCAATTCCCTGAGTACACTCCATATCCATCATCATCCGCGTACATGTATCATATATCAACCATTCACATCCATTGAGGAGGCTACATACTGTGCACTTTTAGTATGCAGAGGAGGATATTGCATATTAGGGATTTTCATATGATACAGGAGAGTATATGGATGATGACATTGCGAACCGGTCTATGACTCATATTGAATGTTATATACATGAGTCTGTAGGACCGAGTGAACCAGGACCATCATACCATCGAAAGCAACCTACATAAAGAAAGAGACGGTTAGCATGTGGTATATGATTTTTATGATATTTATGTACTTTTGAACATAATAACGATCATGTAACTTTGGAATTCCTTGTTCTTATTAATAAAAAATCTCAATTGGTGCACTTGGTTTGGGTACCATTTGTTTGCCATATATGAACTTTTAAGTGTCATTATTTTAAAGTAACTGATATATGAAGGTATCTGATTCCTCGCATATACTCCCAACTCTCTCTCTATATATATGGATTAAATGATCTAGAGGTTGAGAGCTATTATGAAATATATAGGATTCTTTGTCCCACATTTTACTGCCTCGGACTCGATCGATGCTATCGGCTCTTTGAAGATAAGGAGATTAGTACAAGATGAGATTTTAATAGTAATAGTGAATATTCACTTGGTCCATATTCGTTCTGACCTTTCATTGTTCCACCTGGATGGCCACCCATAAAACCTAAAAATCCTAAACCCTTACTATATTTGCTAAACCCTGAACCTAAAACCGAAACTCTAAAATCCAAATCCTAAAACCATCAAACCATAAACTCTAAAACCCTAACTCTGAAATCCGAACTCTAAAACCTTAAAACTATAAACTCTAAAACCCTAACTCTGAAATCCGAACTCTAAAACCTTAAAACCATAAACTCTAAAATCCAAACCTTAAACCCTAAAATATTTAAATACTAACTTTAAACCCTAAACGGTAAAAACTAGATCTAAATCCTAAAATGGCCTTAAACCCTTAAACCTCCCAAAACCATAAAGCCTTAAACCATATAACCTAAACATTCAAAACTAAAACTTAAACCCCACCCATCCCCCCATTAAAAAGCTGAATCAGTCGATCGGTCCAAATACCGATCGACCAATCTAAAATGGCACAAAATCATTTCAAGACGGTCGATTAATCTAATCGACCGTCCTAGACTAGCTAACTCAAGATTTGGTCGGTCGACCGCCATAGAGTCAGTCACCAGCCATGCATTACACAGGGTGGTCAAACGGCTCGAGATTTGGCTGGTCAATTGGCCATGCATTGCACAGGACAATCGACCAACCTGGTTGACTATCCTTGACTGGTCGATTCGAGATTTGGCCGATCGATCATCATAGTGGCCAGTCGGCCAACCATTCATTCCTTAAGATGGTTGACCGGCTTGGTTGACCACCCTCGATCGCCCGTCTCAAGATTTGGACGGTTGACTGCCACAGGGACCGATCAAACACCCTTAATTTTTTTGATTTTTTTAATGAATATTTAATTATCGAAATTGAAATTATGAATTTAGTCCATAATTTTTATATAATCATTGGCCACCCTCCTTGAAACTGAAATTATAAGTTGAGCCTACAATTTCGGAAACTATGTCCCCTTCAAACCGAACTTGCAGGTTGAAAAAATAATCATCGGTCGTGCACTCATTTAAAAAATTATGCATCGAACCTATAATTTTAATTTTAATTATTTTTAAAAAAATATTTTATTTTGTTGAATGGAAGATGAGCTGTAGGTTAAATGTTGATCCAATCCACAATTTCCAATGACCATTTAAGCAATAAACTAGTCACCAGATATCATAGAATTGAATCCATGATTCAAATATGGCATCCATCTCAGCAAAATAATGATAATTTAAAAAATAACATAATCTAAAATTTATATATATATATTAAAAAAAAAAAAACTCTAAATCCCAATCCCCAAAACAGACCAAGAAAGCTTTATGATTCTATGACTTCCCCGTGACCCACGTGATAATATGTAGGACCAGGCCAACCGACGGGTGACGGCTAATTGAGTTGTAGCCTGTGGACCGTGGTCCTCTAGCTTCAACAAAGCCCCAGGCTTGGCTTGCTTCGGCATCTCCCGATTCACACGCACCAGACAAAAGAAAAGAATTCACCCTTTAATCTAGCACTTCCTAACTGATCATGCTTTTCTAACTTCGGCAGGAGAGTGCGACGCATGAAACACCCAAAAGGAACACACCATGGATGTCCCTTCCGCCCGGGGATACCAGTGGTCTAACCTACTTCCCCTGACGAAGACTGGAGAGATGACAGGGGTCTCAACTGTCCAGCGAACCATTCATCGAGCCCCTCTCCCCCTCCCCCTCCCCCTCCCCACATTGTCTACACACTTTCCCAATCGGACAAATCCCAGCTGGAAATCTATAAGTAAAAAGAATAAGAAAAGAATGAATGAAGCTCAGGCAGAGAAAGACAGAGGGCACCCTTTAAAGCCACGAGCCGTCCAGAGCAGCAATATACTTTTTTTCATACGCAAGCCATGATAGGTTCAAATCATAGTACATTGAAGCCAAAAAATAAAGACTACGGGCTACAATCAACGCCCGGGTGCATTCACTCGCTATCCTGACCCTACTCCTAGAGCCAGAAAGCTTTATTTTCTTGGCAAAGGCCAATGGTCCAGCAGAGCAACCCTGGCGCAACAAAAGTCCAAGACAAACAAACCATATTCATGCAAGATGGCAGCGTCATGCATAAAAATATAGATAGTATGTGCACTTTTAGGTGCTATTAAGTAACCAACAACAAGAGCCAACCAGTATTATTCCATCCGCCCCCCTGTTTCTCCCTCTCGTTGGCTGTGGGCATACACGCAAATACGCACTCAGCTCCTATAATAATAATCGAGGGTTGCTGATGGAGGGAAATTACGATGGGCGGCTGATGGCGATGGATGATGGGCAACTGCTACTGTGGCGGTAGTTGAGAATCCTGATGATGCTGCAGAAGGGAACGGCAATGTAGGGCCATGCATTGCCCATGCTCGGTTGGTGACAGCAGACAAACCCAGCTCAGACCCCCTTATGGCTCTTTCCTAAATTCAAATGCCAGCAATCAGAACACGTTGAAATTTGACACAGCTGCCTGGTAAATAAAATAACAAATCAAGTAACCAGAAAGCAATGGAAGTCCTGCAAGTGATGCATCATCAATTGGGGACAAAATGGAGTCCATTATTCACTGTCCGGTTGACATAATTCCGTAATATTCGAATATCTATAATCCAGTAGAATTGAAATGGGTTTGAATAATATAAATTATATGAGAGAAGACTGATTCAAAATGAAACCCAAAGCTTCAACTCCAAGAAACATAGGAAGTTGCTAAGACACATCATTCAGGATTGCCCCCACAGCAGGACTGATGGGAACAAACAGGGGTCATTATGCCTCGGTGGAACAGCTATGCAAAATGTTTCAAGTCCCCATATTTTCCCATCAATTCTGCTAATCCTGTAAGTAGCCTTGAAAAGTCAAAATCAAATTCTGATCCTTTGCTCGGACTTTAATTAGCCTAAATAATATTTTCCAGGCTGAAACTAAATGACAAGTCAAGATAGAGAAAATAATGAACCAAAGGTGTCCCTTGTTTTGCAGTAGCTTAGTGTACAAAATACCAGGAATGTTTGGATGCCAAAATGATACCAGAACACAAAGTCAAAAAGATCTAGACAACAAAATTCAAATGCAGACACCTTGATCATGAAATATGGTGTTTTTAATCACCAAAAAGAAGATGTTTGGCAAACCGTCTCCTAGTATGTAGAAACATAGCTACTTACGGATCTTAACATTATGGAAGCTAAAGCAATATAAGGAAGTGTAAGCATTCAACGAATATAGGTCAAAATGGTAGGATAAAAGTGGATGTCACCCACTAGCATGAGGAATTTGCAGTGAGAAAGGAGCTCTTGGAATTTACCTCAACATGCGGAAAGAAACCAGGGTATACAACAGTCCAGGCATGAGGATGCTCTGGTGCCATTGGCAAATGACAGTGATGAACCAAATCAGATGTCAGATTGTCAGCCTAAAGCAACCAAAAAAAACCAAAAAGCTATGAGCATTATTGATTTTACATAATAAGCTTTCCATGCACAAAACTAATTGTAAATGAGATAAATCAATCATGAGTGTCACAGCACAAAGAGAGGAAAAGCGAAAAAATCATTACAGGACTGGATGCACAAAATGGTGAGAACAAGAATTTTAATATTGATCAAGAATAACTGGAGCAGTCGTAGCACAGGAAATCATTTTACTTTTGTGAGTTCCCATTAAAAAAAATCAAATGATTTCAGACACTTTGCTTCTTGGATGTCTTATAAAAATTCAGAAATCTGGTAAAAGCAAGTGATTGGAAACTTAAACCCAGTGAAGTTTCACGAGTTTACATTATTCTTTCTTCATTTCACCTTAAATCACCATTTAACTTCAATATCTTTGGCATTCAAATGCAGACATAAATTTTGTTAATTCAACAGAAATAAGGACTAAACACTTTTTTCTGTGAGATTTCTAAGAAAATAAAAGCTGGTTAATATGTTAATGGTAAAGAAAATAGCATTTGCAAGTTAAGTGATGTTACAATGCTTGAAAAAAAAAAAAAAAGTTAACAGGATCAAGATAAATACTACCTCAGGAAAAACATTAATAATAATGGACTCTCCTGATGCCCACTCAACAATTTCTGAAGGTTAAAATCATAAGCACACATAAAAAGTTCTGATGGTAAAGATTTGTTACCCTAGAATTCCTGGCATCTGAAGCTTCAAAGGAGGCGCAACTAAATTGGATATCCATCAAGTTATTATCCTTCTTATGACCATGGACATTAGGTTGAGAAATCCTCAAATCTAAATCAACATTGTTGCCAGCAGCTTCAACTGACAAAAGATTAGTTCACCACAAACCATTACTTAAAGTTCATGCAGAAGTCATAGACACTTATTCTAATGCAGATAATTGAGGAAGTTACAGTTTGGTGAATAATACCTTCATTATCAGGCTCGGGAAGTATCTCCCCTTCATAGGTACTTGGTTCAAAATTTGTGACAGCTTCCCTTCCATTACATTTAATAGCAGCCTTGTCATAGGCCCTGATATCCAGGGTTAAAAAACAAGAAAGAGCAAAGGAAAAAAGAAAAAATGTGTTAGTTAAGAACCATGCCAAGGTTAACAATCAAATTAGAAATTCATTGCGAACAAGGAGATAACTTGAGCTTGGTAAGACCTTGCAGCCTCTATTTCACTGTCAAATAGCCCGAGATATATGTACCTGCATGCATTCATGGTTTTCTCAGTTCACACTGGTAAAGACTGGTTTCCGGGTGATATTTTGGGGGGAAAATATGAGTAAGAGATGATAAGCTTTCTGCTATAAAAATCAGACACCTGATACTGCACTTCCCACACAATTATTATAAAATTTCAGGCAACTTTTGTAAATATTTTATGATTTTTTTTCTAAAATATTTCGCTGATTATTTTGAAATTCTCTGGATTCTCTCTTTTCATTTAAGACAGCTTCAGTATCATTTGAATGTTTCTCAATTCCTCCACGTTTTAAAGTCCAACGATTTCCTGAGTTTTCCCCTCTTTTTTTGCTTTTTTTTTTTTTTCAAGGTAGCGATTTTTTTCCCTTCTCAAAACAAACCCAAATTTGACAAATTGAACATAGCTTAGAATGACCAGGACACCTTAGATATATACTGGAAGAGAGGAGCCTACCCTAGTTTAAGGCAAACTTGAAAAAGAACATTACATAGTGAGAGAATATCTTACTTCTTGCCAAGAAACTGCCCCATGCGAGCTTCCCAGCGACCGCACTTGTGAAGCGTCACTCCTCGGTACTTTGAACTCCCCCTAGCGAATCCAGTGCTTTGGCGACGAAGTATGTGCACAAATTCTTCTTTGGTCAGGTTCCTCATCTGAAATGGAAAGCATCCACGATATATTAATTGTAGTTATCCAACCAAACCGATATCAAGCTAACTAGTTTAATACATGTATATTCTGTATCAGCAATTACCTGTTTCAAATCCTCTTCATAGTCACTGAGATTGAAATTGATGTCAGCATCAACCCCACGAAACTTGATTGCAGCCCTATCATATGCCCTGCAATCCAAAACCCAGATCCAATGTAACTCTCCACACAAAATACTAATGCCAAAACTTGATCAACGAAATCAGCAAATTACGATAGAAAACCAGTCATACCTTGCAGCGGAATGAGCAGTGTCGAAACCTCCTAAATTTCCCATCCAAAGAGAGACAAGAAAAGAAAAAAATAGCATCAACATATTTACCTGACATCAAATTAAAAGGCAAGCAAAAATGACCGTACCCAAATAGACCTGCTTGCCACAATCCCTGATCAATGAAAGCACGATCCCATCAGATTACAAGCAAGAAATCGAACCAGAGATCGATTAAAGAAGTTGCTAACCATATGTGAGACTCCCATCTGCCCGTCCTCCGGTAGAAGGTGACTCCCCGGTATTGAGAGCTCCGAGACCTCGGCCCCCTCCTTGTCTTCTTCGCCTGCTGCTTTAGCTGCAAAGCCGTGGCCTCTGCCGAGCCAGCCGTATTACCCTGGATGAAGCTGAGCTCCATCCCTCGAGGCATTGGCGGTGCCGATGACGAAGCCATCGCCGAAGGCTGGACGCTTTCCTGAACCGCCGCCACCGGAGGGAAGAGCTGCCTCGTGACAAAGCCTGCCACCCCTGATGCCTCGTCTTCTTCCTCCAAGTCTTCCGCCACTTCTTCCTCCCCATCTGCCGCCAGGGAGCTCTTGAGGATGCCAAAGTTGAAGCCGCCGCCGAAGGCGGGGGCGGGGAAGGGTGTGGAGCAGGAGTCATCGTCACCAGCGTTGCTGGATGCCTCGACATTGAAGACGGAGGAATTCGAGGTCCCCGACTCCTCCATCGGCCCGCCGCCAGAGCCTTCTTCCATGAGGACCTTCTCCTCCCCGCTACAAGAGGACTCGCCGGGCGACGCCACATTGAGATCCAACACCATCTTTTCTCTCTCAGATCGCTACCAACCCTTCTTCCGCGACCCAACTCTTCTCCCCGTCTCTTCAAGACACTTAGATTTCCGATCAGGACTTACACTTCACCCATTCAAGAAACAAGAACCACAGCAAAACAGAAATACAATAAAAACATCAGAAAGGGGGACGATCGGAGATCTAATGCTTTTAGAAAGCATTTTATACGCAATCTTTCTTCCTTCTCTTTGTTCTCTTGGCCCTGCGCTCCCTCTTTCCCTGTTCTACCGTTGGATAGCAACAGAGAAAGAAAGAAGAGAGACAAATTCCAAAACAGATCCAAGATCGGGAATTCTTGTCCAAGAAGAAAGGAAAAAGAAGCGAAATCTGTGTAGCTCGATCTACGAGAAAGAGGAGTGAGAGAAAATAGGATGAAAGAGAAGTCGTCTTAAGGAAACCGAGAACGGTTCTCAACGGACGCCGGCTAGCGTCGGTGACAGGTTGGGAGTCGCCGTCGGAATCCCCCACCTCCCGCTGCTGTCCATCGGCCGGAGGATGAGATGGGGGGAGGCTTCGGTGGAAAAGATGCGGAGTAGAGGGAAAGAAAGAAACAGCGAGCGCAGCCAAACAGTGGGATGGGACGTGTGAAAGAACCGAGGTATAAAATAAAACTTATTTCTGGTGACTGCTTCTTTGATCGTAAAATAGAGGAAATACGATCTTCTGGTTCTTCTATCGTACCGTTTGACTGGTACGTGTCCGTCTTCCGATATCCTTCCCCCCAGAAATTATTATGCCGAACCATTTTTTGGAAGCCGCGACAACGTAGAATCGTAACAGGCGGCGACGTTGCTGCGCATAGAAGGGTTTGTACGGATGCTAAGAGACTTAAAACGCTCGTTCGACGATGAAAAAAATATGAGTAATTCTTTGTACACGGCATGCGGAGCAGCAAATTTAGCGTGGCCCGTATGGGACGCAATTATGAATTCATATTAGCATCATATGACATATCCGATGGAACGGGATATGACATGATAAAAGAGATACATATAAATTGCAACATTCTGTAGCCTTTTCAACCGTATAAAATATTTATTCTGTCTTTATTATTTTCAGTATCGAAAAAATAATTTTTATTTTATAAATAGGAAAAAAAAATATTTGTTATTATGAAACTCCATTCTAGAATTTGTTCATTATTTTTGGACATCCCAGACACCTGCATTTTATATTTTTTTGCTCATCTTTGATGATCGAGAAAGTATTGGTGATATTCCTTCAATATTTGATACGCCTTCAAAATCTTGAAAAAATGGAGACAAATGATTTCGCCTTTAAACGCAGACGACGAACATGAAAAGAACGCAAGAAGAAAATACAGATAGAAAAGGAAGTACTGTGATCGTTGTTTATTCAGAGGTAATGAGACCTCCTTAAGATCCATCCCCAAGAATGCTACAAAAGCAGAAACATGTTAGAAAAATTTTTGATTGCTGTTTGGATTTGACATTTAGCATCTGAACTTTTTTTTTACAATTTCTGCAAGGGTATCGGAGTTTTTAAACTAGGGTGCCCAGGTTTTGAACAAGGATGTCGTAGGCTTTGAACGGTGTCGTAAGTTTTGAATAACGGTGTCGTAGGTTTTGAACTAGGATGTCATAGGTTTTGAACTAGGGTGTCGTAATTTCTATTTTATTATTTTAATGTCAATCTTTGAAATTTATCTCTACAGAGGGATGTCACGATAATTTTTTAAAAAATATTAAGTCTTCATAGTATAGAATCATAACACCGTAGTTTAGATATTACGACACCCTAGTTCAAAACCTATGACACCCTAATTCAAAACTTACGACACCCATGCAGAAAATGTGAAAAATAAGTTTTTAACCCCTCTACCTGTAATACATGGCAACCATGGCTTGTTTTATGACTCCAAGTGTGTCATAAAATTATCACGGATACTGTAACATTAATCAAAATGGCCAAAACAGTATTAAGACACCTTAGTTCAAAACCTACGACATCCTAGTTCAAAACTTACGACACCCATGCAGAAATTATGAAAAATAAGTTTTTAACCCTTCTACCTCTAATACATGGCAACTGTGGCTTGTTTTATGACTCCCAGGGTTTTATAAAATTGGATAGGATTCTGTAACATTAATCAAAATGGCCAAAACAGTATTACGACACCCTAGTTCAAAACCTACGACACCTATGCAGAAATTATGAAAAATAAGTTTTTAACCCCTCTACTTCTAATACATGGCAACCGTGGCTTGTTTCATGACTCCCAGGGTATCATAAAATTGCCATGGATGCTGTAACATTAATCAAAATGGCTAAAACAGTATTACGACACCATAGTTCAAAACCTACGACACTCTAGTTCAAAACCTATGACACCCATGCAGAATTTATGAAAAATAAGTTTTTAACCCTTCTATCTCTAATACATGGCAACCGTGGCTTGTTTTATGACTCTCAGGGTGTCATAAAATTGCCACGGATGCTATAACATTAATCAAAATGGCCAAAACAGTATTACGACATCCTAGTTCAAAACCTACAACACCCATGTAAAAATTGTGAAAAATAAGTTTTTAACCCCAGGATGTCATAAAAACTTTTATTTAGAATTTATTGATTGAATTTATTGCTTAACTTACATTTATATTTTACTTATGTTTCAGGTGATCTTGCAATGCTTCAGCTACCCAGATTAAAGGCTTCATAATTGTTTAAAAACTATTGCAAGCCATCAGTGTATGCTGAACAGGTTTTGAAGATGATTTTCTCAAGTTATCATTTAGAAATAATCCGAAAGACTCCTTTCAATGCATTCGTAGACATGCAACCGTTTGTTATCGACGGGCGTCTACTTGCTGAAATTATTAGATGCTATAAGGGATGAAACAAGTTTATTTTTTGTGGCAAGGAACTTATATTCACCGTGAAAGACCTGGCCCTGATTTTGGGTCTACCATGCCATGGAAAGAAAATCAAAATGAAAGATCAAGTTAAGAAAGGCCGGTTATTCAGAAGATTTGGAAGACAATTAAATCTGCATAATAAGGGCCTGGAGAAGTTAATTGCCCGACTTCATTCATCCAATCTACAAGAGGATGTCGAGGACACAGTGAGATTATGGATTGCATTTATGTTCGCAATGTTCTTGTATCCAAAGTCAAATCAAAGTTATCCAAGATTTATCATCCCTTATTTGGATAATTTATCCCAGCTGGGTAAAATAGATTGGACTACCACAATAATGGAGTTGACTCTTATATCTCTCTCAGATGCTACTTTTTGCTTGAGATCTAACCAGCCAGTCCTAACCAAAAGAAGCGACAAGGTTAGGAGGCAACCAACCCTGTATGGGTGTACAGCTGCTCTGTTGGTAAGTGTCATTAATATACAGTAAAAGTATAATTGCTTTATTTTAAATCTTTCATATATTTAACATACATGATTATTATGTACATGTTTGGTTCCTTGAGCATAGTACCTTGAGAGCCCCAACATATCCAAAAAAATTGCCTAGGCTGTTAAAATGGTATGACAGCCAGGTGAAGACAATGAGTGTTGACCGTACAAACTTGAAGCCTCATGAGTTGGTAAATAAAAATATTTTTTTATTATAATATTAATGAACAATATATTATTATGATTAATGTATGGTTATTTTGTTATCGTTCTTGGCTTGCAGGTGGAGGGAGCTATTAAGTCAACAATAATGGAACAATGGCTTCTCCCTAAAGAAACTGGTAATAGCAGCATCCTCCGAAAAAGAAAAAACTTGTGCAAGCTATGCACAGGTGAAGGTTGAACTTGAAGATATAAAGAAGAGGCTAGCCATAGTTGAAACTCTTCTTAGTTCATTGGTAAATAAAGGTACCAATGCCAATAAAGAAGGCCAGAAAGAGGCGGACGGAGAGGATACTGAAGATACTGAGGTTGAGGTGGAAAAAATTTTTGATGAAAAATTTAAGGATACCCTTGTAAGTGAGGAAGTTGAGGGAGAAAAAGAAAATATCTAGATTCCTTCACTTATCAAAAGCGTAAAAAAAGAACCTAGGCTGCGGAAGGCCTCCCAAATCGTAGCTGATTCTGCTTTCGAAATAGGTACATTGAAAAAAAGTTGAAGATGGTGGGCACATCTCAGCCTGAGAAAACAAATTTGAATTTTTAAATTGAAGATGATGAAAATTTGATCAATACATTTTTGAAAGAAAAGATGAACTCGTAAGTTACACCTATTTTTTCTAATATATATGCTAATTTATAATCGAGAATATATAATATCATTCATGTTTATTAATTTCAGGAATGTCATGTACACCAACAAATTCGGAGGCACTATCACTAGGAAAAATCTTTTTGATCTCATCAACAATGACATGATAGTTGATGATGTAAGTAATGGAGTATTACATCATTTTATTGTTAATCTTTATGTATGTACTAATATATTTTCTAATAATTATTATATTTACTTTATAATTAATCAGTTTAAATTGTATTGATAAATAATTGATGCCGGGCAAGAGTTCATTACAAAGAACTGGGCTGAGAATGCAGAAAGATATCATAAGAGTATAGTTGCTCCAGTAATGACTTCTGGCATGTGCATAACCTCACCATCACCATGTCATGAACTTGCTGGAACAGCCATCAATATGGTTTTTGATGGAGTGAGTGATGCAGATAAGAAGGAATTTCGATTTCTCTTCACTATCATAAACTCCAAAAATTCTCACTGGCACCTGGTAGCGGTGGACATGCAAGAGAAGATTTTCATGCATTTGAATTCGATAAAGCACAATTCCAAGTACAAGGCAAATGCTAGGAAGTGGTACAAGATAGTAAGTGCAATGTTCTATATATTCTATGATAATAATGAGGTATCCAAATGGTCCATGATAGAGAATAGTGAATGCCCTTTCCAAGCTGTAGGATCACTGGACTGTGGGTTGTTTTGCTTGAAATACATGGATTTTATTGCTTGCAGGGATAGACCTGATACTTGAGATTTCACAGAAAAAGATATTAGCATGTACCGCCGCCAGTTAGCAGCAAGGATTTTGAGAGAGAGTATGAATCAAAAGATTGAAAGTGCTATTAAATATTAGCTTATGAAAGCAAATTATTTGTTATGTACTCTTTCTTTTCGATTCATTCACTTCTGTATTATGTTACATAAATTTGTAACTAACTCGAGGATTATATTTTAAGTATCATTCTTAAAGGAAAATTCTTTTGATTCATTCAACCAGTATTGTTTTGAATATCATTGTCTTATTACATGTAGTTTTATGTAATTCATTCAATCAATATTTTGTAATTCTTCATTGTTGTGATAATGATATAAAGGAATGTAATGTTTTTTGACAGGGTGTCGTAGTATTTATACTAGAGTGTCGTAACATTTGAACTAGGGTGTCGTAGGTTTTGAACTAGGATGTCGTAAGTTTTGAACTAGGGTGTCGTAACTTTTGAACTATGGTGTCGTAATGCTGTTTCAGGTGATTTTATTGATTTTTAAGCAGCTGAGACTATTTCTGATTATCTGGGAGTCAATAACCAATCCAATGATGACATGTACCACAGGTAGAAGGGATTAGAAATATTTTATCTTATATTTTCTGTATGTTTGTATTTTTTGAACTAGGGTATCGTAACTTTTGAACTAAGGTATCTAATCCTGTTTCAGGTGATTTTATTGATTTTTAAGCAGCCGGGACTATTTCTGATTATCTGAGAGTCAATAACCAATCCAATGATGACATGTACCACAGGTAGAAGGGATTAGAAATATTTTATCTTATATTTTCTGCATGTTTGTATTTTTTGAATTAGGGTGTCATAACTTTTGAACTAGGGTGTCGTAATGCTGTTTCAGGTGATTTTATTAATTTTTAAGCAGCCAAGACTATTTCTGATTATCTAGGAGTCAACAACCAATCCAATGATGACATGTACCACAGGTAGAAGGGATTTTTTGTCAATCTGGGAGTCATAAACATCTTGTATGAAATTTCATTCGATAATCTAAAAAAATATAGGACTATACATATATAGGACTATGCCATAATTCAGGATTTTATATCCTATCCTGTGTTAGTTGACTGCATGCATAAGCATCAAATTCATCTAAAAAGGGTCCGAAGAATGTACAGTGGGTTCAATTACTGTTTCTGGTAATTCCACTACAATATGAGAAGTCTGCCTTTGCTAGTACTACCTTTTCTCTCATTTTTCACTGGAGTGTCAACAGAAGCCTTATCCAAATTTTTCTTTGATCTCTTTAATTTATTCTCGACTCCACTCTTAATTCTATTTTCTCGTAGATGACCTTTCTTAATAAGTTGGTCAGGATCCTGAATTAGAAGTTTTCTGCTTTGCTTAGCTGCACAATTAACATCAACAGCTCTTCTGAATAATGGTGTAAAATCTTCCATCACCAAATTGAATGCATCTTCAGACATGGAGGCTATCTCTGCAAGCTTCATCATCCGATGACTCATCAAAGCATATCTACGATCAATAAAACATAATATTCGTATTAGGATTTCATGACATATGATAGGTTAATGTAAACTTAAAATAAGATATCTGAATTTAAATAATTCCTTGAGTGCGTACCATGATTTTTGCGTGCTTTTATCACAAAACTGAGTGTTGCATTCGAGATCGTCGAATTGATATTTCATGTCCTTGCACCATCTATTCAAAAAGTACTTATCTGGGATATGCAATATCTCGCTTTGATGAAGAACCAATAAGGCATGCCTACACAAGTAACCTTTGTACTCAAAGGATCCACACTGGCATTTAACATCCTCCAAAGTTTTGTCATATGAAACCTCATAATTTTTAATAATCTCCTTATTGATTCAATTAACTTCAATTCTTTCAAATAATTTAACAGAATATACATCACGATTATCAACTTCTTTAAGTAATCTGGAATTTGATGCAGCCATTTTAAGGACCTTATTCTGAAATTTTTTGAATATACGCCTTGTATATTTTCCTGTTGTTTGCCTCTCAAAAGGAGAAGATGTCTTTAAGAAAGTACTTATTTGCAATGTTTTATTGTCTTCCTCATTTTCTACTTCATAATATCTTTTATCCAAGGCATCTTCGTACTTATCGATGAATTCCTTAAGCGTAGTCTTCGAGTTTATAAACCTATCAAAGAAGTGATTGATGCTCTTACTTCTTTGTGAAGTTGACATCCCTATTCATAAATATTCAAAAAATAGAAGCATATAAGATAAAAAGATTGTTCAAAAATTTAAAAAATGAACATTAATCATTCATAATGACTAACAAACCTGCAAAAAATATATCTTTAAGATAAACTGGAACACATTTTTTCTGACATTTATATATGTCATTTAACCAACATACGGCCTTGCATTCTACATATTTCTCCATTAAATGTGCCCATCTTTCCTCGAAAGATACTATAGTAACTGAATCATATATCGTCTCGTCAAACTCAACCATAAAGTTGGAATTTGTAGTGCAAATATGGCCAATCTTTTTAGGAATCTTCTTCAAAATATGCCAACGATAAAATCTATGTCGTGCATTGGAAAAAATATTCCTGACAGCAGCCTCGATTACCTTATCTTGGTCAGTTATAATGGCATTAGGTGGTTGACCACCATTTGCATCCAGCCATGATTGGAATACCCATTTAAATGTCTCAGTCGTCTCATCTGATAACAATGCGCAACCAAGCAATGTGGATTGTCCATGATGGTTAACTCCGACAAATGGACAAAAGGGCATTTGATATGTATTTATCAAATAGGTTGAATCAAATGTCAGTACATCACTAAAGTAAGTGCTTGCCAATCTTGACCTAGGATGGATCCAGAAGACAGTCCTGAGCTGTCCATTATCATTCAGGTCAAAAGTATAAAAGAAATTTGGATTTTTAACTTGCATTTGTATGAAATGGATTACCATTGACTGTGCATCTCCTTCTTTCAGCTGACTTTGACGTTCTCGACAGATAAAATTATGAGCATCATTTTCTGTGAAATCTAATTATCTTCTACCCCCTTTCCTTCTAGCCATGGCAGAGTATATTTGACTTGTGGGAACATTCACGGTATATAAATTACTGATCTCTGCCTTTTCTGGTGTGCTGATCCTCCTATGGGACCGTAAATAACCAGCTGATGATATGGATAGCTCATGATTATATTCTAGGAAAACATCAGCCAATATTCACTTACCATTTTTAGAATTTAGTCTTGCTTTTATCGAAGCCTTACAATCAATTTTTCCAGTATCCCTAGGATTCATGGAGTTATCGATTTTTCTAGATTTTCCTTACCTCCAACATGCCAGGTGCTTGAAGCATATTTCTTTGTTGTTGTTGGACCAACTACACACTGTTGTGATTCCAAAACCTACTCTCCTTGCATATCCATTGTAGAAATTGTATAAATCATTTGCGAAATTGAACTCCATACCAATTTTAGGATCAACAGACTCATTCTCTATGATCGGGATGATAAGTGAAGGTGCATTCTTCTGAACAACATCAGCAACCACATCCAAATTTCTAATTTCAGTACCATATGTAGAAATATATGCATAAAAATTCATAAATATTGATATACATAGTTTTAGATGACATTTTATCTACAACAAAATAAATAATGAGTTATGCATTAGATAGAATATGACATGACAGTGCAATAACAAGATATGGATACAAAAAGTTCAGAAATATATGCTGAAACAGTATTACGATATCCTAGTTCACACATTACGACACCCTAGTTATAAAGCTACGACATCCTTGTACAAAAACTTAAACTGGATATTTTGATCCTCCATAATAGAAGTATTTCGGTATGCATTGATAATATATGATACCCCCAATATAGTAAAATGCTTCTGGAAAAACTTGGGTATCAAAAAAATCGAAACATGAATAAATCGGTACAAAACAGAAAATGAAAGCTTTTATCCTCCATCATGGGACATTTCAACTGTGCATTGGCTTGAATAAGATTGTTGGATTGTGATAAAAAGACCAGGAAGAAAAAAGATTTCAAAAAAAAGGAGTTTTCAAGTTACGATACCCTAGTTCAAAAGTTACGACATCCTAGTTAAAATATTACGACACCCGATCATGAAACATGAAACTACATATACTAACCCCTATTACCTCGAGAACCTTCACTTGTGGACTGAGTTACGACTTCTAGGATGTCATAACATGACATGGATGCAAAAAGTTCAGAAATATATGCTGAAATAATATTACGACATCCTAGTTCAAATACTACGATACCCTAGTTATAAAACTACGACATCCCTATACAAAAACTTAAACCGGATATTTTGATCCTCCGTAACATAAGTGTTTCAGTATGCATTGATGATATATGATACCCCCAATATAGTAAAATGCTTATGGAAAAACTTGGATATCAAAAAAATCGAAACATGAACAAATCGGTACAAAACAGAAAATGAAAGCTTTTATCCTCCATCATGGGACATTTCAACCATGCATTGGCTTGAATAAGATTATTGGATTGTGATAAAAAGATCAGAAAGAAAAAGGATTTCAAAAAAAAGGGATTTTCAAGTTACGACACCCTAGTTCAGAAGTTACGATACTTTAGTTAAAATATTACAACACCCGATCATGAAACATGAAACTACATATACTAATCCCTATTACCTCGAGAACCTATCACTTGTGGACTGAGTTACGACTCCTAGGATATCATAACATGACATGGATGCAAAAAGTTTAGAAATATATGCTGAAACAGTATTACGACACCCAAGTTCAAACACTACGACACCCTAGTTATAAAGCTACGACATCCCTGTACAAAAACTTAAACTACATTTATTATCCCCTCCTACTAGGAATACCTATAATCTGTGGACTGACTTATGACTCTCAGAGTACCATTAACTTTCTCTAACTACCAAAACAGTTGGTGTAATAAAGGAACTATAAAAAGAAAACTAAAAAAATATTTTACTTCCTATTGGAGAAGACATTTTATCTTGAACGTATAGAAGAACTTTTCGGTGCCTTATTCCAAACTCGGATCAAAAGAAAGGAAGTCTTCGGTGCCTTATTTCAGCTTCAGACTAAAATAGAGTACTTTTTCAGATAGAAGAAGGAGGTTGATTTCTGCAACAGAACTCTTAGAGCAGATTTTAGCACGAGGAAGATTCTTCTTCAACCTTTATTGATTTCTTGGATAAAAACCAGAGCATGTATCAGAATGTTTCAGAATGTTTCAGACTGAAATATTTTCATAAATCCAAGCAAGATGGTGGGTAAAATGAGGTCGGAGGGAATGGGCTAGATGAATATTTCAAATAAAAGCTGAATCCTATTTAATGCTAGTCACACTCAAATTAAAACATGTTATACCCCTCCCGTCATGCCATATCCCATCCCATCCATCATGCCACGTGGTGCCAGCATGGACCAATAGCCGCGTGCGATGCGGGCCACGCTGGATTTGCTGCACCGCACGTGGTGCACAAAGAATTACTCAAAAAATATCTGTGTGCTCTGGTTTTAAATGCTCCATGGCCCAAGGTCAGCCCAATTTAACAAGGCATCAAAATTACATTCTTGATTTGCTAAACATCATGCTCAACCCATAATAGATCTACATGTAGAACCAATCAATTTGACTCCAGGCATTGATATGGACCTTAGACAAACTGGCTAGAAAAAAATTTAGGCAAAAGAGAAATTATTGGTTAGTATTGTTGTACTTATCACATCATTTCAAAATATATATATATATATCCAGGTTGCGAGTTGGTTGATCATGGTTAATTTTTTTTATTTAAAATTTTTAATCAAACTTAAAAAATAAAAAAATTTATTGATCAGAACATTCTATTTGATATAATACTTTAGCTCGTCCATAAAAAAGTTAATAACATATCATTTATTACTGAAAAAGATACATTATTGTCTAAGTTTGATTAAAAATTTTGAATAAAAATTATTTTTAAATATGATTGGCTAGTTATTAATTTTTTATTATTTTGAATGAAAAAAGTTTATTTTTTTAAATAATATGATGACTTCTTATTTGATGATCTAAGATATACATAGTAGAACGGTTTTAGCTAATAATTTTTTGGATAACAATATATCTTTTTCTAATAATAGATGATGTATTGGCTTTTTATTAAATAGTTCAAGGTATACATGATAAAAGAGTTCTAATAAATAATTTTATGGATGTTATAGGGTACTTCAAATGCCTCGGATAACGGTAGATATAGATTTAGAATCCAACCTTATAGACGAATGTGTTGCTTACCAACCCATGTTTGCTAGCCAAAGCCTATTTCCAAGATATCTTCATAGCCAACAACCGGATGTTGAGTCCTGATATACTGACCCATCCATAGGCTTCCCAATTAAATTGAGCTATACTTCAAGGCATGCAGTATTAAGCAATAACGGGGTATGGCTCTTTGGCATCCCCTCCTCATGTGATCAATCTGGGAGATTTTAAATTATTGATCGTCCAGATCATGGGAATAGATGCCCTTTTCGATATCACTACTAGTAATCATGGCCCCACGATCCCTGAGAGTGGGTTGTGGCGATAAAGCAGCAATAATATGATCATGGCCCAATACTCTCAGAATTTTCTATTTGGCCTGGCCCTCTTCTATAAATATTAGAGGCCTCGAGGACCCTTGGTAAGTAATCATTTCCCATGCTCATTGTTTCCCTGTTGTTGCATCTCGGCTTTGGACTCCCATCCATGCACGATGCCCAATGATGCAAGGAGATAGTAACTGTTGACCCCTTAAATGATTTTAATGATCACAAAATATTGGAATATGTATATGTTACTAATTCTTTCAATTACTTGAGAAGCTTTTGCAGGAAAATGGTTATTTTTAGTTTAATTGGTTTTCATATTGGTTGAAAGGTAATTCAATTTTGTATAGATTCTTATGTACGTTAAATTGTAAAAGTCCTAATTTTTCAACTATGTAATATTGTAAATGGGCTGTAAAATTGTAAAAATAAGAGTGTGTAGATTAGCTCTTGTTGGATTCATGTGTTGAAGATTTTTGGAGAAGTTTGAAACATTAAATGAAATTTTGCAAGAGCCGACTCCTTGTGGCACGGCACAAAAAAATTTCAGAGTTTCAGTATCTCGAGCCGACTCATGGAAGAACACATGTTTTTTGAAGTCTGAGATCTCGAGCCGACTCGAGCTCCAAGAGCCAACTCTCCAGAGTTATGTTTGTTGGTGACTGAGACTTCGAGCTGACTCTGATATGAAGAGCCAACTCGAGAAAATTGTTGTTTTGAATTGATTGAAGGTTTGAGCCGACTCCAGCTTGAATAGCCGACTCGCATAGAAATTCTGTTTAGACTGTCCGAGACTTCGAGTTGACTCGTGGACCTCGAGCTGACTCGAGTGACCATTTTCTGCACTCTAATGACTAGTTGCTGAAAATGATTTTTAAATTCCAAATGGTCTCCAACAGCACTTTTTCGAATTCCTAGGTCCTACAACGGCTATATCTCATGGAAAACTATATAAGGGATTACTTTTGATGGATTAAACAATTTTTAAAAGGGATTATTATTTATTTATCTTGAAAATTTGTAAAGCCTTCAAGTCTTTCACCAACCTACTTCAAGAACATTCAAGATAGGATTCAAAGCTCCTCAAACTTCTCTTCATCATTAAATCCACTCATTGAAGAAGCAAAGAAGCAGCTTAAAGAGCATTACAGAGCATTCAAAGCTAGGCTTCACCTTGATCTTCATCGGCAATATTTAAACAAACTCGGTTTGTTGTGTAGTTGCTTTACATTTCTCTTATATCTTTGTTTTCTCTCTAAGAACAGCAAGGGGCTGTATCTTAAGAGAGGGTTGAAGGTTTTTAGGTGAACCTTGTGAAAACCTAAGTTGGGTTCTTGGTGATCCCGGTTTAAAACCAAGTGTAGGGTTTCTTTGGTGATCCCGTTTAAAACCAAAGGGAGTTGGGTTTTCTTTGGTGATCCCATTTAAAACTAAAGGGAGTTGGGTTTTCTTTGGTGATCCCGGTAAAACCAAAGTATATAGGTTTGGATTGTGAGCCTTGTAAAACAATCCGACTGTATTCCGGTTGGGGGTATAGTGGAAATTCCAAGTGGTTCTTGGATAGTGGATGTAGGAGCCGGTTGCTCCGAACCACTCTAAATTTTTTTTGTGTTCATGTTGGTGCTTACTTTACCTTATTGCATTTACTTAATCACTTCCGCATTGCATATTGCACCACAACACCAAAAGGATTTCAAAGTGTACATACTTGTGAAAAGTTTTTATAATTCTAATTCACCCCCCTCTTGGGAAGCCACCTGGGCAACAGTAACTGTGCGGCCCAAGACTTCTTCGTGGGAAAATCATGGCATAACCGTATGGGAGTCACAATACACATCCAAGGAGTTTTGCGACTGCAGTTCTTTGGACTCCTCTTTAAAAAAGCCATTTTGGCCAAGGGGATTTTGGTTTTGCATGTGACAAGGGCAGCGGCCTTTGGAATTTGTGGCAGAGGCGACAGCAATGGCTCGAAGGGATTTTTTGTAAGTTTGTTTTGGGAGAATTTTTTATTTTTATTAAGATATTAATATAAGGGGTTTAAGACTTGTAATTTCTTATATTGGTGATTTTTCTCTCGTAGTGAAATTGTATATCCCATGGATATGCTATGGCCGAACCACATAAATCCTGATATTCTTTTATGGTTTATCTATTTTTTCGTAATTATTATTTTATTATTTTCGTTTGAACTTGTGTACAAATATCTAGTTTTCTTGTATCAGAGCCGAGTTCTCTTATATGTTTCTACTAAGTTGATCTAGTGTGTATATTCAAGATGTTGACAAAATTCAAAATTGAAAAATTTGACAACAGAATGGGCTTCAACTTATGAAAGAAGAGCGTAAAAGCAATTTCGATTCAGCAAAATCTTTATAAAGCTCTTCTTTTAAACAAAAAACCAGATATTATTAATACAGATAAATGGTCAGAGCTTGATCTAAAAGCTTTCAGCACTATTTACTTTGTTTGGTAGATGAGGTAATGTATAATATTGAAGATTGCAAAACTATCCTGATTTATGGAACAAATTAGATGATCTTTATATGGTAAAAGTCTCTTACAAATAAATTATATTTGAAAAAGCAACTTTATAACTTATGTTTATCTAAAGGGTGGATTTTTTGGAGTATTTAAATATGTTCAATAAGTTGATTTTATAGCTTCGCAGTTTAGAGATGAAGGTGGAGAAAGAAGATCAGGCCGTTATTCTTCTCTCATCTTTATCCAAGTCCACCATTTAGTGACCATATCTTATATGGCAAAGATATTTTAAAGATGGAGAAGGTTAGGCACAAATTTGATGCAGGTGACAGCATGATGGCAAAGGATTTTGGTCAAGAAAGAGAACGTTGCAAAGAAAAAAGTGATAAAAAGAATCATTTCAGATCTAAGTCAAGAGGACGAAATGATAAGTGCTATTACTGCAAGCAAGAAGGTCATTGGAAGACAAGCTGCCTAAATTAAAGTTCAAGCAAAAATAGAATACTAATGAGGCTGGAGTTGCTATTGAATTTGAAAAGGATGGAGATGTATTGACCATCTTCTCTAGTATAGATTTTTCAAATACTTGGATTCTTGATACTAGTTGTTCTTATCATATGTGCCTGCATAGAGATTGATTTATTTCCTGTACATCTCATGATGGCGGTAGAGTTCTTATGGATAATAATACTAAGTGCATAACTATTGGGATGGAATAGTCAAAATTAAGATGTTTGATGGAGTTGTAAGGACTTTAATATATGTCAGGCATGCTTCTAATTTAAGAAAGAGCTTTATCTCTCTTGGTACCTTAGATGCAAATGCATGCACATTTGCTAGTGCTAATGGTATATTAAAAATTAAATGTGGTACCTTAATATTGATGAAGGAAGAAAAGACAAGCTCTTTTATACAGGTTGATTGGAAAACTTGTTACTGGTGATGCTATTATTATATCCTCTTTTGATGATGATAATGCTACATTGTTGTGGCATGCTAGGCTTAAACATATAAGTTAAAGAGGGATGTTAGAATTGCATAGTAAAATTTATTCAAGGATATTAAATCTTGCAAACTTGATTCTTGTAAAATATGTGTTCTTGATAAGAAATACAAGATAAAGGTTATCACCTCAACTAAAAAGAGTACACAGGTCCTTGAATACATTTATTCAGATATCTGGAGAGCAAAACCAGTCAATTTATCTTGGAGAAGCTAGGTACTTTGTCACTTTTATTGATGACTTCTCCATGAAGGTTTGGGTTACTTCTTAAAGTATAAGTCATAAGTATTTGAGAAGTTCAAGTACTAGAAAGCTAAAGTTGAAAAGCAAACAAGCAAGTAGATAAAGATTCTTTGCACTGACAATGGTGGAGAATACACCTCCAAAGAGTTTGTAAATTACTGTCAGAAGGAAGGCATAGCGCGATACTTCACTATCCTAAGCAAAGCACAGCAAAACGAGATAGCTAAGAGGATGAACAGGACATTACTTAAGAGACCTCATTGTATAGAAGACTATTCATATATATCATGATAGTCAGAGTGCCATATATCTTGCAAAGGATCTAGTATATCATGTCAGGATAAAACATATTGATATTCAGTATTACAAGCTTAAAAAATTTGTTGCGAGTGGTTGCATTCAATTAGACAATAATACTATAGACATGATGACCAAGCCACTTCCAGCAATCAAATTCTAGCATTATCTGGACTTAGCTAATGTTAAAGAACACTGAGACATGAAGGCTTCAGGGCATGCCAGCGAGATTAATCATAAGCTCTCAAAGTTATATAGAAGCCGGAATATCGAGTCGGGGTAGAGATCGTTGTTGATATCTCAGCTTTGGACTCTCATCCATGCATGATGCCCAGTGATGCAAGGAGACAATAATCGTACAGTCCAAGACTTCTTCACAAGAAAATCATAGTGCAATTGTGTTGGAGTCACGCTACACATGTGAGGAGTTTTGCGATAGTGGTTCTTTGAACTCCTCTTTATAAATGCCATTTTAGCTGAGGGGATTTTGGTTTTGCATGTAACAGTGATAGCGGCCTTTGGGATTTGTGATAGAGGTGGCGACGATTACTTGAAAGGATTTTTTATGAGTTTGTTTTGGAAGAATTTCTTACGATATAAGGGGTTTGAGAGATGTAATCTCTTATATTAGTATTTTTTTTTTCTTATAATAAAATTGCATGTCCATGGATGTAAGCTACAGCAGAACCATATAAATCCTAATATTCTTCTATGATTTATTTAGTTTGCCATAATTATTATTTTATTATTTTCGTTTGATCTTGATGTATAAATATATTTAAAGATACATTTTTGTTCGATCTCTTCTTTGAATTTGATTTTCAACACTTTCTTTCTATTCCATATCTCTAAGTTGAGCGTTGAAGGGTCCTTATTGAGACAAACTCTAGCTGAAATTTTTTTTGCAAATCACTTCAGTAGCAACTTTAGCTAGTCAATGCCTTTTCTGATTTTGAACCGGAATCTACCACAACAATAGATAAATAACATTTTAATGTATATCCCTAAAAAAATAGAAATTAACCATAAATAAGACAATGATTGCCAAATTTGATTTTTGACACGCACGCGCCTACACACACACACATATATATATATATATATATATATATACACACTGAAAAGAACAATAAAAAGGTCCCATTGATGCTGAAAATGGATGACATTTCTCAATTTTCTCAAACTTTTTTGAAAATGATAATAAAAAAGAAAATTCTAGAAAAAATAATCATATTAACTTGAACTTGAGTCGATCAAAGCTGTCATGAACACATAGCTACTAACTTGTTGATGTCTTCTAAATCTTTGACTTTGAAGCGCAAAACAAATAATTTTAGATAACTAAATAATAATATTTGGTGAATAAAAAGAAAAAGCAATGATGATCATGATTCATAGGATGATGGTTATAATGTGATAATTAACATTCTTTTATATAAGGGATTTCCTATACCTACCACCACTCTCAGGCATGACTAATCTCGTTTATGATCATAACTGCATCGTCCTTAGGATCATAACATGAGAGGAGCATCCATGCAATCTTTTGTTGAATCCCCTTCTCCTCAGCCTCTCTTTCATTCCGGGGGTTACTGCTCCCCTCTAACTTGCCATCTTTACTTTGGGAAGAGGCAAGTGCTTGGACCAAACAAAGTAGAACACCATTAACACATTCAAATAAATGAAACCCCTTAAGAAACAACTGATTGCATGCTAAAAACAATTAAAATTGAACAATTGTCAGTAAATTTCCACCATTGTTGAGAACTTTTGACCTGTTCCTCTCTCAATATACTGCGTTATGCAACGGCCTGATATAAATTATGACAATGCACCTTGAAACATAAATTTATGAAGCAATAGATGTATAGCATTTTGGTGAAATACGGTTTCCAGAGCAGTATCAATCTTAAAGAAAATCTTTGGAATTAAATTGCTGTTCCAGAAACTTTAGTATTTGTGTAAAAGAAATTGAGGATATGAAAGGCTCAACCGAGCAGCCGATTTGGGATACTATTGTCTGATTTCGAATTTAAAAACTACTGTCGGGGTGGGTCGGATCTAATTGGCTTGGCTCTGGCCTGGTTGGATTGGATTGGACCTGGTTTGTCTTTGTCAGGCATATATAGTTGGATTTTTTTTTTTTTTTTTTTTTTTTTTTGGCGAAAAAGGCATGGTTGGATTTTATATACCGGATCTAAACATGGGTAGTCTTTCCAAGTGCTACAGATTGAAGTGTGGAAGATTTTTGAAACTCGACTTTCGAACCTTTCATCTAATTTAAATAAAAAGAAGATGCGTCCAAACGAAATCACCTAATAATTAGCTGAGAACAAGTTTTATGGAGCAAAATTTCGATGCCAATGGGCGGCATTTTCTTTCGCAAGATAATATTATATAGATACAAGAAAATCTTAATTAAAGTTACGACCGTAAGATTTGAGCATGCTAATATATATATATATATATTTATTTATTTTATCCTTTTTAATTGAAAGACGGTAGAAGAATTAGAATAACAGTTACTATAACTAATATTGTTACAAACTTTGAGGCATGTTATCACATGATGCTTATTGGTACTCTGTCAATAAAATCTCCCAAGTGATTTTATTGGAGACTTGGCTCGGCATCCCATCTTTATCACGTCTAATGGATTAGGGTAGTTGGGGGAGAGCGCCCTTTGATCGTGTAGCATATTGAGCACGACAGCATGAGCCCTTTCTTTTTTTTTTTTCTAAACTTGAAAGGATGGAGCTCATCAATTAAGCTAGCAGTGTTAAAGTCATCATCGATGAATTAAACGTCGAGGACAGAGAAAAAGTTGGTGAGGATAAAGACCGTCTCACAACTATTCATTTGAACAGGTTGCTCTGCCATTGAAAATTTAATATCTTCAACAATTTTCTAAATCCTCCAGTAAGTTTAATGTGCACTGTAATCTGATTCGTGACCATTAGATGCTTATATACAAAGTACTATAGTTGCCAAGACTTGCTAATATACAACAAGCCTTTGTCTAGATTTCTTAACACAAAAGCCTCAATCCAACCTCTCTTTTATTTACAAATCTTGTAATGCCATATCATGCATCTGTTTGCCCTTTATGACTACTAATCACCATTTTTAGCAGGATGGTTGGGTCAAGCTTTTGCTTACCAAATTTGTTCGTGTATGGCTAATTTCTCCTTGTATATGCCATATATACGTGACACTAGTTTGGTGCCACGTCACCTGTTTCTATTGATCAAGAGACCGTCATGCAAGAACATGGACTGTCACGCCCCCCGATCATACATTTACAAATCAAGAGCATAAGTAGCCACCGCATATCTACAAGAAATCGTCCTTATAGTTATGGAAGGCATTCTACATGTCAATAAATTTAATATAATCTAAAAATTATACAATTCATATACATAAGATAGTAAATATCAGAATAACTAAACTATTAATATCTAAAAGATCACAAGTACCTGTAACACAACCATCACAGGTTAAGTCACATGATTTTTTTTACTTGAATTTACAATACAAAATTCTTAGCATTCAAGTTATCTAATATGAACTAGCAACTTACACATATATTTAATAGCTAGAACTATCATCTACAAAGTCGACCTTGCTTCTATTACTTTTCCAAAATACTAATTTCACTCTAGTCATCGATCCCTGGATCGGAAAATTAATATATGAAGATTATAAGCTTCATAGCTCAGTAAGCAACATGTATATTTTATAAACCCGATTCAAATCACATTAATAATACCATTCAACTATGTCATACAAGATACGATGCGTATATCTATTCAGTATCATAACCATACAATCACTGGTACCATATCAAGATTTCATATCATCTCTATAATATCAATATAAAGAGTCAATATATCATATTACAATTCAACACAGCCTTTACAATAATAATATAATAAATTTGGATATCCAACTTTTTATCTCTACGGCCCTTACTATGGCATATTTTACCATCCCTGTAACTCAGGTATCATCATGATTTCTCCTATGACAAGGTTTGCATTTTACTATCATTGTAGATCAAGTATCACTATGATTATCCCATGGCGGGGATATGCATTTTAGTATCCCTGCGGTTCAAAAATCACCATGATTATTTCCGTAGCGAAGATTAGCATTTTACTATCCCTGCAGCTTAGGTATCACCATGATTATCCTCGTGGCGGAGATCTAATATAAACAAGTTTGGACTCATACACAACAAGGCTGAGAGTCAACTGATACATCTATAAAGATATATAAATTGTATTCTTCGTTTCTTTAATTTTCCAATACAGCCTTGAAACAAATAAAAGTACAACATTCAAGATTTTGAATGCCTAACCCTAAACATAGCAAATATCATAATTTATTTCAATTCATGTAATTCAATTAATCAATTATTTATTTCTATAAAAATCTTAACATAATTAAATATAAATTAATCATCACAATTTGCATTATTTGAAAATGATATAATTTTTATTTAATTATAATTAATTAATATAAAATATAAATGTTACTTACCTTATAACTATCAATCACCGATAGTCTAAGCACTTTTTCGGGGCTTCTCAAGACCTAATAATCTAAAAATCATAGACATATATCAGATTAGCAGCACAATCATATTTTTAAATTAATTACTAAAAATCTTCAAACTTTCTTAAAATTCTAAAATCTTAATTTATATACTAATTATTGCTACAACACGGAAAATAACTACTAACCATGCTTTTTATTATTGATAGAATATAGATATGGAATAGTTGAACCATAGATAAAGAAAGGAAAGAGAGATAAAGAGAGGGGATAAGAGATTATTTTCTCCTTTTTCTTTCTCTTTCTTTCTTTTTTTCTGTTATGTTCTTTCCTCAACCGACTAAGTAGGGGTTTGGAAGTAAAAGAAGAAAATGGAAAGAAGGGAAGAAGGAAAGAAGAAGAGGAAGGAGAGCAAGATAGACATAGCACGAAAAAGAAAGAAATGTGAAAGAGAACATGAGAGGGAGAGAGAGAACATGGAAGAGAGTGTGAGAGGGAGAGGGGATATGAGAGAGAGAAAACTTGGGAGAGAGGGAGGGTATGGGAGAGAATAAGAAGAAGAAGAAGTAGAAGAAGAGAGAAGAGAGGGAGGGTATGGGAGAGAATAAGAAGAAGAAGAAGTAGAGGGAGGGAAATGGTGGTAGGGTTTCAAGGAGAATGGGAGAGAAATCCTCTGTCCTCTAATGGATTGAGATGGGAAATTGCCTTAGTGCAGGTCCGATTGTTTTTTTGTTTGGTTTGGACCTGGGCCCGATCCAAGTATCACATTTTCCTTTCTTAAATAAATTATCTTCAAAATTACATACCTAAGTTCTCAAATAATTGAGGATATTTCTACCTTATTTCTTCTTCTAATTTCCAAGTAGCTTCTCATACAAAATAATTGCTTCACTGGATTTTGACATATAAACTTATGTCTTCATAATACTTGATGCTTTCGATCTATAATTTGTATATGGTACTCTCGATAGCTTAGATCTTTCTTGAGCTGTAAAGGTTCATATTCTACTATATGACTAGGATCTGAAATATACTTCTTTAGCATGGATAATAAAAGACATTGTGTACTCTGACCAGTGCAGGGGGCAAAGCAATTCTGTAAGCTATAGCACCAACTCTTTCCAATATTTCAAATGGACCAATATATCTAGAGCTTAATTTATCCCGAATTCTAAATCTTATAACTCCTTTAATAAGCGATACTTTTAGAATTACATGATCCCTATTCTGGAATTCTAGTTCTCATCTTCTAATATATGCATAACTTTTCTGTCTACGCTGAGCTGTATGGAGATGCTTTCAATCAATTGAATCTTTTATATTATTTGTTGTATCAATTCAGGTTTTAATAATTTCTATTCATTCATATCATTCCAACATATCAGGGTCCTACATTTTCTTTCATATAATGCTTCATAAGGTGCCATTTGTATATTCGACTAATAACTATTATTATAAGCAAACTTTAACAAAGATAAATATTCTTTCCAAGAACTCTTCATATCAATGACACAAGCTCTTAGCATATCCTCTAATATTTGAATAACTCTTTCTGACAGCCCATCTGTTTAAAGGTGAAAAGTAGTACTAAAATTTAATTTGGTTTCCAAGGCTTTATGCAAACGTTTTCAAGATTGAGATACAAATCTAGTATCCCTATCTAATATAATGGTCACAGGAATACCATGCAACATTATAATTTCTCTGATATAAAGTTTAGCTAACCTTTCAATTGGGTGACTAACTCTAAATGCCAAGAAATAGGCAAATTTAATTAATCTATCAACAATCATCTAAATTGCATCATTATCACTAGGGGTTTAAGGCAAGCTTGTCACAAAATTCATTATAATATATTCCCATTTCCATTCAAGGATAGGTAAAGGCTATAGAGGTTCACCTAGTCTCTGGTGCTCAGCTTTTACTAACGGACATGTTAAACATTGGGTAACAAATTGTGCAATTTTTGGCTTCATATTATTTTGCCATAAAATTTTTTTCAAATATTTATACATTTTGGTGCTACCAACGTACACAGTATTAGTATTGTGAGTTTCTTCCAAGATTTCTTTCTCCAATTCTATAATATTAGGTATACATAATCTGCTCTTGAATCTCAAGGATCCATCCTCATGAATTTGAAATTCTGATATTTTATCATAATCCACCTATCATCTAATCTTCTATAATTTTGAATCATTACTTTATGCATCTTTAATTTTTTCACTCAGATTAAGCTGTACTTTAAAATATATTATATGTGCTCCCAATTCATGCATTCATACTATAATATCATATTTTATTGGATCTTCTAGAATATATTTCTGAGTAGTAATTAATGATACCAAATTACTTGAGAATTTTTTGCTCAATGCATCAGCCATTACATTAGCTTTTCTTGGATAATAATTGATGGATGGTCATAATCCTTTAACAATTCTAACCATCTTCTCTATCTCATATTCAATTCTTTCTGAGTAAAAATATACTTCAAACTTTTATGATTAGTGAAGATTTCACAATGTTTATCATATAAATGTGCCTCCAGATTTTAGGTGCAAAAATTATTACTGCCAACTCCAAATCATGTATAGGATAGTTTCATTCATAATATTTTAATTGCCTAAATGCATATGCTATAACTTTATTATGCTGCATTAAAACATGATATAAACCTTTCTTAGAGGTATCACTATATATTGTAAAGCCTCCACTCCCAGAAGTTATAGTAAGTATAGGGGTTGATATCAATTTTCTTTTCAATTCTTCAAAACTTTTCTCATATTTTTTTACCATTCAAACTTAACTCCTTTTTAAGTCAATTGGGTTAATGGTGCAACAATTTAAAAAAATTCTTCAACAAATCTTTAATAATATCCAGTCAAATCCAGAAAGTTATAAATCTCAAATACATTGGTTGGCCTACTCCAACTCATAATAGCTTCAACATTTTTAGGATCCACAGAAATACCTTCTTTAGATATTACATATCTAAGAAATGCTATTCTGTCTAGCCAAAACTCACATTTGCTTAACTTGGCAAAAAAATTTCTTTTCTCTTAAAATTTGAAGGACACATCTCAGATGCTCTCTATGTTCTTCTTTTTTCTTAGAATAGATCAAAATATCATCAATGAATACCACTACAAACTGATTTAAGAAAGGCTTAAGCATTCTATTCATTAAGTCAATAAATATAGCTGAAGAATTAGTTAATCCAAATAACATCACCAGAAACTCATAATATCTATATTAGATCTGAAAAGCAGTTTTAGGTACATCCTCTATCTTGATCTTTAATTGATGATACCCTGATCTAAGATAAATTTTGAAAATACTTTGGCTCTCTGTAGCTGATCAAACAAATCATCGATCCTAGATAATGGATAGTTTTTTTTAGTAGTTACTTTGTTTAGTTCCCTATAATCAATACACAATCCTATGCTCCCATCCTTTTTCTTCACAAATAAGACCGGAGCTCCTCAAGATGATATACTAGGTCTAATAAAGCCTTTATCCAGTGATTCTTGGAGTTGTTCTTCTAACTCCCTTAATTCTGCAGGAGCCATTCAGTATGGAGCTTTAGAAATTGGCCCTATACCAGGATTTAAGTCAATGGAGAATTCAATCTCCCTATCTGATGGTAATCCTATCAAGTCAATTGGAAACACATCAGGAAACTTATGTATAATAGGAATATCTTTTATTTTTTGTTCACCCAATTGTATATCCCTCACTTTGGCCAGATATCTTTTATATCCCTTCAATAACATTCAATTAGCTTGCAAGGCTGATATTATTTATAAAGGGATAGTTCATGTACTTTCCATAAATCTAAATTCTGACTGATCAGGAATATGGAAATTCATTATCTTGTTGTGGCAATTCACTAAAGCATAGTAGAAAGCTAACCAATCAATTTTCAATATAACATCAAAGTCCCTCATTTTTAACACTATTAAGTTTACCTTCAGCTCTTTATCTGCTATTCTAATGACATAAGACTTAAACATAATCAGTAACTAATACATCTCCAATCAAGATTTTCATATATAATGCAGTTTCTAAAGGTTCATACAATATCTCATGCTTTTCCACAAATACAATAGATATGAAAAAGTGAGTAGCACTAGGATCAAATAAGACATGAGCATAAGTGTTGAGTATTGGAATAGTACTTGCCATCACTGTATTAGAAGCTTTGGATCTTGTTGAGTAATGGCATAAATTTGCCCCTGAGTCCGAGGCTTTTGGCTTCCCACTCTGCTTTGTCCAGCAGAAGGCATTCTACTTACTAGTGTTTGAGTTGGCTGAGATACAAAAGGTGTTGAAACAATCTGACTTCTTTCTGGTATAGGACATGTTGCACTATAGTGAAACAGACCTCTATCGATGCTTTTTTTGACCTTTCCCGATGTTTTTAAACGTCGCCAAGTAACCTCCCGATATTTCTTAAAGCGTCGCTAAAGCGTCGGCTATGTAAACGTGGGGACGTCAATTGTCAATGCTTTTTAAAAGCATCGACATTTGCCGGTACTTTAAAACATCGGTAAATTTTAATTTGTCGACGCTTTAAAGCGTCGGCAGTTAGCGATGCTTTAAAGCGTCGCTAGGTTTTAAGTCTAGCGACGCTTTAAAGCATCGCTAGATCCAAACCTAGCAATGCTTTAAAGCGTCGCCAGGTACAAACGTAGCGACGCTTTAAAGCATTGCCAGGTTTGGATCAGGCGACGCTTTAAAGTATCGCTAGACTTAAAACCTAGCGAAAGCGTCGACAGGTTTGGAACTGGCGACGCTTTAAAGTGTAAGCAGATTTATTTTTTTTAAAAAAAATAAATAACTATACCTATACCTAAAATGCATACCTGTATACATTATCAAAATGAAAACATTCCAGTATCACATCCAACATACACAAACAAATGAAAACATTCAAACATGTATCACACCCAACATACACAAACACAAACCAATCATAAAGAGTTTTTTTTTATATATAAAATTATCAATCCAAGTTCAAATAAACAAAAAGATATACAAAAATAATAAAAAAATAGCTAGCATCATTGATCCGTGGAAGGCTGGTCGTCGTCAGGTCTGCGACTCGCAGATGCACCAGGAACCTATAAGATATACATCAGGAATTATGATATATACATTATATATATTCTAAATTATTAGATACATACAAAATTAATAAATAATTACTTACCTGAGATGACATGAATATATGCAGCATAGATGTAACATGCTCTAGCTGAGACCTAATGGTTTGTATCTCTGCTCTGTCTGCATCACGTGTCTGTCGGAGCTCTGCTATCTCCTCCTAGAGTCGATGAATATGTGACTGATCATGACTCTCTCTAGCATCCCGAGTATATTTACTCACCTCAGATAACTGAGTAGGGATAACTCCAATCCTATAACCCCTCATTCGTCCAGGACGCTCTGGTCCCATCAACTCCGAGAATACCTCGATCTCGATGCAACTGCTCTGAGTAGATGATGTACCCTCGCTAGCATACTCGGAGATCATAGAGGTAGCCCTATTCTATATTTTATAAAAAATACATATATCAATACTTAATAAAAATAAAAATATAAATCATAATATAATATAAATAAAAAAATACATATATATCTCTGGACTCCTTCCGAACAAAACTGCTATCCTGGTGAACATGAGTCATCCGATAGAACTCCACCTCACCAGGCTCCCTCCCTTGCTGATCAGCCTACATAAAGAATAAATATTATAAAAAAATCTAAAATAACACATCTTATATCCCTGTACCATGATACATGGCACATGCATGATACATGATGAAATATAATGTTAAAACTAAAAATGTACTAAAAATATTATAGGATGAGAAACATACAAACTCATACCTGAGCCGTACATAACTCTTGGACCCCGCTATATAAGGAACATACTGAGCTGCTCGTGCAACTCTACCAATAGTAAAATATGTCTATAAAATAAAATTAAAACTATGTTATATATTGTATAAATATAATTATGACGAATAAAAATTAATAAATTTCGAAGTGTTTGATGATGCTACACAACCTGTGCCCTCTCGGAGAACCAATAGTGCACCAGCTCCATCCACTGATGAGAGTAAACATCAGGAGGACAAGTAACTGCAACCTGCTCCTCTATCTTACCCTCTCGCATGTAGTCTCTCTTCAACTTCGTCCTATATTCTTTTCACTTGCGATTGAGAGACTTAAGAACAAAATCAGAAGAATCTGAAGAAAGAACGAACTTGCTATACAATTTAAATAAATAATAAAATAATTATTAAATAAAATAAGCAATTCAATTGTTAAAAACCTAAGATATAAAATAATATATCAATTTTTTTACCTGTACAACTCATAGCATCTCTATTTTATATGCAGGAAGCATGTCGTTTCACTTCGAATAATTCATGGGACATAGCTGACCCCGGCATGCTACTGACCCCATAAAACTAGTCAATAAGCTAGCAGCTTTCTTAATAGGCTGCCCTAGCTTGTTGCACTCTATGACTATCCTCTCGTCCTCAGGTAACTGTCACACATCACGGACTAGTGTGGCTCCTCACCTCTGTCCAAGTCTCTCGGATCCATCTACAAAAAAATACAGAAAATTATATATCAAAACTATTGCATATGTATGAATTGAAATGGAATGAAATTATTAAATTATCCTGTATTTGTATGCCATCGACGATAGGCTCATCATCAGAATGATCCATAGGAGGATCGTAATGTACGAACTCGGAGGGAATGGCATCGTCCTGAGGTGAAGAGGTACTAGCATCGACCGGATGTGCAAAAATAGAGGAACTGGCATCAGACCGATGTGAAGATGAAGTATATTATGCTCCCAATAAGATAAGTCGAAGAATATGCTTTTTTTCTTCCATAATTATTTAGTATGTTGATGGATAGATGCTATGATTATATCATCATCATTTTCAACTTCAAAGAAATTATCCAGATCCTCGAACACTGATATATCTAAGGTGCAAGTATTGACTTCCTCCAATACTTCTTGTGCTGAAGTCTCAACATCATCTCTTCCTCGCTTTTTAGAGGACTTTGTCATCTTGCCGTAACTGTGTCTGATACCAAGTATTTGTCTGCGAATATCAGAACCAGAAGGTAGAATTGGAGCAGATCCCAACTCTATAGAACCATCAAATAAATCCTTCTGAAATCGAAATGGATGATTTGCCTCCAACCATCGATGATGTCCCATATAACAGAACTTTCCTCCATGTTTTAACCAAATTGAATGGGTTGATTCACCACAAGAAGGACATACAACTTGTCCCTTAGTGCTCCAGCTAGATAAATTAGCATATACAGGAAAATCGTTAACAGTCCATAATAGAGCTGCCCGCAGATTGAATGTTTGGCCATTCGAAGCATCAATTTCACTAATACCCTTCCACAGTTATTTCAATTCATCTATTAAAGGTTGTAAGAAAATATCAATATCATTGCCTGGACCTTTATCACCTAAAATGACCATTGATAAAATAAATGAAGACTATTTCATGCATATCCATGGTGACAAATTATAAGGAATTAGAACAACTGGCTAGGTGTTATAGACAGAACTTAAGGTCCGAAATGGATTGAACCCATCATTGGCTAAACCCAGCCTGACATTACGAGCATCAGATGCAAAATCAGGATGTCTGTCATCAAATACTTTCCATGCTAAATTATTCGCCGGGTATCTCAGCATTCCATCTTTTGTATGGCTTTCATCATGCCATTTCATTGATGAAGCTATCTTTGATGATGCATAGATCCTTTTCAATCTAGGTACAAGAGAAAAATAGCGTAATACCTTCGCCGGCTTTTGTTTAATTTGTGTTGCATCCAATTCATCTAATCCCTCACTCTCATTTTTTTTTTGCTTCATCCATCATGAACATCCACACATATGGCACGACTCTTGATCGGCATGTTCTTCCTGATATAATATACAATCATTTGGATAGCTATGAATCTTTTCGTATCCAATATCCAATTTATTTACTAATTTTTTGGCTTCGTAACAAGATGTTGGTAAACTAGTACCTTCAAAAAATACATCCTTTAACAACTTCAGCAACATAGTAAAACTCTTGCCAGACCATCCATTCAAGTATTTTATATGAAACAAATATACAAGAAAAGGAATTTTTGAAAAGTTCTTGCAACCGGCATATAATTCTTGATCCGCATCTCTTATCAACTTCTGATAATGATCTGTTCCAACATTAGTTGGGGATATCGGCTCTCCATCATGTATGGATTCAGTAAATATAGGATCCTCGGGTAACCCAGCTGCTACTTATCTTCCACTGCAATCTCCAGGATGTTGAGCTTCGTATTCAAAAGCATCTCTGAGCAAACCCCTGATATCATCATCTCTTGCAAGATTTTTCTATTGGTTACTGGATCCAAAATCAGGTATATGTTTCATGTTAAAGGTTTGGTTACATGTAGATTGTAACCTTGACTCTCTATGAAAAAACCACTCTGTATAACCTCTTAAAAAACCATTCCATACCAAATGTTCTTCAACAATATTTGGATATAGAAAACCAAAATTTACACATTTTCGGCATGGACATAAAATCTTTCCATTTATACTACTTCTTTTTATACCAAATTTAATGAAATTCTGTACTCCATCCAGATATTCTTTGCTATTCCTCGGTTTAGTTATCCAACTCTTATCCATTGTAAGATAAAACTAACTGAAATAAATAAATATTTATAAGAACAGAATAAATTTAAAATAAGTTTATTCAATATATCAATTACAGTATTATTAAATGCACCCTATCACCAACTAATAGGTAAAGAGATCCTATCCCATTCAAGAATTGCATTAATTATATAGGTCATTTACAGTAACCAAAGGATACGCAATAGAAGTTTCAGAAAAATCTCGGCAGCATTTTTTCTTAGTTCTCTCTATACAAATAAATATGTATGAGGAGAACTAAAAGAAAATGCTATTCGAAATATATCTGGAACTCTATCTGTACCGTTTGATTACTGTAAGTACCTATAAAATTATTTGTAATTCTCAAATTGTCCAAACTGGACATTCAATTGACCATTATACATATTTCTCCCATCCGTACAAAAATAAAATAATTGTACAGATGATGTAGAATATGTACTTTAATCAATTGACGGGTCTATATTTCTATGCAATACAAGTTTTTTAAAAAAATATTTAAAAAGTCATAAGTGATCGTAACAAAGCTACAGATAATATTGAAATAAAAGATTTACAATAATGAAACTAACCTTAAAGCATAACATGTTTAGTAAGATGCAGGTATATACTAAAAAATTTATAAAGAAACAAAATCATCTACTAAGAAAAAGAATAATAAATAATAAAAAATAAGAAGGAGGCTCAGTTATATACTATTTAATCAGCAACTAAATCCAAATAATAGAAAAACACACAGAAGAATCTTTCATCAATAGATAAAAGAAATGGGAAGGGAGAGTTGTACTGGGGGCAGAATACATCCTAAGCCATATGATACCAAATTTAGTGGTACGGAGTGTTCCATACCATATTGGTAATGAACCGATATGCGGCATAGGGGGCATATCGACATGCAGAATGTTGAGCCATATGGCATACTAGGCATACTAACATAGTAAAAAGGTGGCATCAGTGTGAGGCCTAGTACCAAGATGGCGTAATATGATTAGATGTACTTTTTAATTTTGAATATGTAATATAAATATCGGACATGTATCCTAGGAGTATCCATCAAGAATCATTATTCGATATATATCCGGCATGGACACAACATACAAGCTGAGGTACCCATGCTTTGGAGATCTTGGTTAATCCAGTCCAATCCAGGTCTTAGTTAAGGTTGGACCTAGATTTTTGAAGTAGTTTCTTGTGGGTTAAATTGGCTCTGTTTGTATATGATTGTGTCAGGTCCAATATCATGACATTTGTACCTGATCCAATTAGATGTGGATTTCTATTTTAGGATCCATGTCAGCTACCTCATCACCGTCTATGACCAACAATCACTAGATCTGGCTGGCATGCAACTATTCACTATCACTATCTCTTAGATAAATAAATCAGACAATGTCAACCGAGCTGATGCTAGTATGGTTCACAACATTCATGGCTGATCCTCTAGGAGGTCGCTTTAGTTTCAAGTCAAGTTAATATCATATTCATACAGGAGACCAATCCCAATGGAACCCAACCCATTGCCGCCCCCAGATTATCCAATCCTTAACCTTCAAATCAAAAATAACATTGCTTGTCTCTCTCAGCTCATCAACAAGTTCTTTGCCTTTCCATTGTCCATGCATACCTAGACCTCAACATCCAAAATAATTTCTTTTCATTCACATTCAAGGATCTAAAGGACCAATATGAGATAACATGACATAAAAAATTTTAGCTTACAATTGGAACAGTGTCATTATTCAAAATAGAAACCTACAATTTATACCAACATACAAAATATATTAGCTTCAGTTGGATAAGTTATGTGAATATTAGTGACCTGAAATTTGGAATAGTTTTATCCATAATTTTATAATCTACAAAGCATTAGTACCTTGGCTAATCAAAATCCATAAACTTAGAACAAAATAAATACCGATCGAGGTGGCCGGGCGAGGAGTTGATGGAAGAGACAGAGTAGCTACCGGTCGGAGGAGGGAGGGATCGGTGGAGGACGAGGTTGCGCCGGGCGGATCGACCGTGGGATCTACGGCACAGATCGGTGGAGAAGCTACTGGCCGGATGAGGAAGAGGAGGAGGTGCTGCATCCGCAGATCGAGCGGAGGAGGAGGAGGTTCGGTGGCTCGGGCGGGGGGGTGGGGGGGAGGAGGAGGTGCTGCGTCAGCGGATCGAGCGGAGGAGGAGGAGGAGGAGGAGGAGGCGGAGGAGGAGGAGGAGGTTCGGTGGCTCGGGCGGGGGGGGGGGTCCGGCGGGATCTAGGGCTCGGGCGGGGGGTGGGGGGGAGGAGGAGGTGCTACGTCGGCAGATCGAGCGGAGGAGGAGGAGGAGGAGGAGGAGGAGGCTCGGTGGCTCGGGCTGGCTCGGGCGGCCCGGGGGGGGTCGGGCGGGCTCGGGCGACGGGGGGGAGGGGGTCGGGCGGGCTCGAGCAGCGGGGGGGAGGGGGTCGGGCGGGATCTAGGGCTCGGTTGGGGAAAAATGGGTTTTGAAAAATCCGGTGATGCTTTTTTGCCGACGCTTAAAAGCATCGACGGGTTCAGGATGCCGACACATAAAAGCATCGATACTTGCCGATGCTTAAAAGCGTCGGTGGGTTCTGGAGGATGCCGATGCTTTTGAGGTTCTGGGTTGTTCCCGATGCTCCCGAGAAGCGTCGGGAGAAAAGTATCGGCCTTACCCCTCTTTACTATAGTGTTGCTATTCTATGACCTATTTGCCCACATCTAAAATAAACACCAATGATCAAATAACAATCCTTATTTAAGTGATTCCTTCCATAATGAGAATAATGTTTTGAACCCACTTGAGGTTGTCTAACTACTTCCTGCTGGATTGGTTTCTTTGAATGCCAGGCTGAACTTTGTCCACTATGTCTTATAAATGGTCTAAACCTCTTTCTCTGACCTTCTTTTTATCTTTGTTCCCACTCAATTTTCCTTTCTATTATCAATATACTATTTACAATGTCCACATAAGTGGTCAATTACAGAGGTGCTACTCTTCTTCTAATCTCTACTATTAAGCCTATCTAAAATTTTAGAACTCTGGTCTCCTCATCTTCTATCAATTTAGGAGCAAACTTAGCAAGTTTATTAAATTTAACTTCATACTGTGATACAGTCATACCTTTCTATTTTAAATTAAGAAACTCTTATTCTTTATGGGCTCTAATACTAGAAGGAAAATACTTTTCATAGAAAGCTTTATAGAATTTCTTCCATGTGAAGGGCTCCACATCAGAAGCATGCATAGTCTGCACTGCTCTCCACCAATTGGAGGCTTCTCCCTGAAGCATATAGGAGGCATAGGTTATCCTATCTTCCTCAAGATATTTTGTTACATCAAGAGCTTTTTCTATCTCCTCTAACCAAACTTTAGCCTCCAATAGTTTGGTAGTTCCTCTAAAAACTAGGGAGCCATCTTCTTAAATTTTGCTATGCCGCCACATTGCATAGACTGAGGCCTAACACCGGATGATTGTGATTCTTTTTGTTGTAACAATTGCTGTTGTTGTAGCAAAAACTATTGCTATATCTGCTGTTGAAACTGCAATGGTTGCTCTTGGAACCATTTTGCTGTCCAGTTGTTGGTCTTTGAATTGTTGTTGCTGTTGCTACATCATTACTATCATATTTTCTATAATCTAACATATTGCAAGTGATTGTACCTGCTTAATTTGAATATTTTATGTAGCCATCCTTGTACTCATTTGTTGACCTTCTTTATCAGCTTACTAGTTTGAAGATTCACCTATTTGAGAGTAATCCATAATACTTGCAATCTTTAATACGATAGGGTGCCATTTTATATCTCTATTGAAATAATAATAGGGTTCACTATGTGGTTACACATAGTCTGAAATTTAGAACTAATAATTATAATATATAAAAAAAAATCAAAATATCTGCTAATTACCCCATCTACTCTCAACATGCATCCTAGAACCTAGATAAATTTCTATGAATTTAAATCTATGCTCTGATACTACTTTAACTATCGTGTTTCCTACCACAAGTTTACAAATTGATAGCATGAGCGGCATCCACATACCTACAAGAAACCATCCTTAAAGGCATGTAAGGCATTCTACCTGTTAATGAATTCAATATAACCCGAAAATTATACAATCCATATACATAGGATAGTAAATATCATAATAACTAAACTATTAATATCTAAAAGATCATAAGTACTTGTAACACCACCATCACAGGCTAAGTCATAGGATGCTTTTACTTGAATTTACAATCCAAAATTCTTAATATTTAAGTTATCTAATATACTAACTAGTAATTTATGCATATGTTAAACAACTAGAGCTATCATCTATAAAATCAAACTTGTACTTTTTCAAAATACTGATTTTACTCTAGTCATCAACCCCTAGATTTAAAAATAATATGTGAAGATCATGAGCTTCACAACTTAGTAAGCAACAAGTATATTTTATAAAATTAATTCAAATCACATTAATAATATTATTCAACTATGTCACACAAGATATGATGCATATATTTATTCAGTATCATAACCATACAATCACTAGTACCATATCAAGATTTCATATCATCATCTTAATAACATCAATATAAAGAGTCAATATATCATATTACGGTCCAACATGCCCTTTATAATAATAATAAAATAAATTTAGATATCCAACTTTTTTAGCTCTATAGCCCTTACTACAGTGCATTTTATCATTCTTGTAGCTTAATATCACCATAATTTCTTTCTTGGTGGGGTCAATATTTCACTATCCTTACAGCTCAAAGATCACTATGATTATCCCCATGGTGGATATCTACATTTTACTATCCTTATAGCTCACGTATCATCATGATTATTTTCATGGTGGGGATCTGTTTTTTTACTATTCCCGCAACTTAGATATCACCATGATTATCCCCGTGATGGGTTTTAACATAAACAAGTCCGGACTCATACATAATCGGGCCGAGAGTCAACTAATATATCTATAAAGATATATAAACTATATTCTTCATTCTTTAATTTTTCAAAACAGTCTTGAAATAGATATATAGGTAATATTTAAGATTTTATATGCATGACCCCAATCATAATAAAGATCATTTATTCACTTCATGGAATTCAATTAGTCAATTATTTATATCTATAGACATCTCAACATAATTAAACATAAATTAATCATCATAATTTACATTATTTCAAAATAAAATATTTTTTATTTAATTATGATTAATTAAATAAAATATAAATGTTACTTACCTTGCAACTATCAATCACCAGCAATCTATGCATTTTTTTTGAAATTTTTTGAGATCTAATAATCCAAAAATCATAGGCATGTATCAAATCGGCAATATAATCATATTTTTAAATTAATTTTTAAAAACTTTCAGCTTTTTTAAAATCCTAAAGTTTTAATTTCTATATTAATTATTTTTATAATATGAAAAATAACTACTATTCATGTTTTTTTTATTATCGGACAAAATATGGACATGAAACAGTGGAACCATGGATAAAGAAAGGGGAGAGAGATAAAAAGAGGGGAGAAAAGATTGTTTTCTCCCTTTTTCTTTCTCTTTTATTCTTCCTATTATGTTCTTTCCATAACCGATTAAAATGGGGGTTTGGGAGTAAAAAAAGAAAAATAGAAAGAAGGGAAGGAGGAAAGAACAAGAGGGAGAAGAGCAAGATAGAGAGAGAGCATGGGAAAGAGAGATGATGCAGAAGAGAATGTGAGAGGGAGAGAGAGAACACGGGAGAGAGAGAACATGGAAGAGAGCGTGAGAGGAAGAGGGGATACGGGAGAGAGAAAACTTGGGAGAGAGGGAGAGTATGGGAGATAAGAAGAAGCGAGAAGAGAGGGAGGAAAATGGTGGTCGGGTTTCAAGAGGAATGGGGGAGAACTCCTCTGTTCTCCGATGGATTAAGATGGGGAACTGCCTTAGTGCAGGCCCCACTTTTTTTGTTTGGTTTGGTCATGGGCCTGGCCCAAGTATCACATGCATCCTATCAACTTTTAAGCACTTGGATTCACAAAGATGATTTGGCAAAGAGAATCCCTCGTTCATAATTTTATAATTCATGGTCTTGTAAGTCTAATGAAATCATATTATGTTGCATGTATCAAGAGATAGATTTCCAAGGTAACCTTCCAAGAGCAACCAATTATAAGAGCTTTTCTCTCACAAAAAAAAAACAGAGGTAACACATGTCTTGGAAAGAAAAATATTTGGATACGTTAAAGTCAATCACCAGTCCACCATGGCTTCATTGAAATGTTATTATTAAACACTTACTCAAACCATGAAAACGAGAATACATATGATAAATGTACAACATGCTTATGGACTATTCTGGCAATATTTTGTTTGTTATAAAAGTTAAGTCATGCACCTTGGCCATTATTTTCTTATTCTTCTCCTTTTTCGGTCCTTTTTTATCGGCTCCTCGTTCTCTTTTTCACTCGATAGTTTGCTTGATTCATATATCTATTTCATTTTTTTTGGATAAAATAGATATATTATAATAAACCAAATCTGAATAAATATATCTTCAAGAATATAAAATAAAATATTTTAAAATTAAACATGAAGAGTATAGTTATAGTGTTTCAAAGAATTTATCTGAATGTTCAAACATAAAAGAAGCCATCCTATCAACAACACTATTGGGCTCTTGAAAAATATGAAAGGCATCTGTGGCACTTCATTGGCTTTTTCTGAGGTGAACCGGGGCCAGCGGCCCTCCGATCGAGCGGCTGGCCACCCCTCTCGAGGCCAGCCTAGCCCGTTCCTGCTAAGGTCCGTCGGACCTTTTCCATTAAAGGTCCGACTGGCCGACCCACTGAAGAAGTGGTCCAAACTACCCATTTCTGCCAGGGTCCGTCCGATCCGTCCCACCAGAAATCCAATCGGCCGACCCACTGAAGCAAAGGTCCGAACGATCCGCTTCTATAGAGGTCCGACCAGTTTACTCCCATAGAAGTCTTGAATGATGTTCTCCCTCGGACGACCGATCGACCCACTTCTGCTGGATCTGACTGGTTATTCCTTTGTCGAAGTTCGACCGACTTGCTCCCACTACGGGAGTAACTTGAGAGCTCCAGAAGCTCCTTCCAGCTGGTACCAGAATTCTGTTACAACGGACATCGCGATGTGCCCACGTCCTGGAGCCACCTGGCCACAATCTTGATTCTCCTAAGGGCAAATCGGGCACTCTCAGCCCGTCTCCTAACATAATTTGGCAGTATTCTACGCCTATATAAAGTAGATGGGGGACCTCGTTGAAAGGGCTAAGTACTCTCTTCCTTCTCGATTCGATTCCTCCATTCTGTTGCCTTCAAGCTCCCGCTAACTTAAGCATCGGAGTATCTCCCGTCGGAGCACCACCGGCCCTTGGAGACTTTGTTGTAGGTACCGGGAGAGGAGCGCTCCAGCACAACCAACCGAGCCCGGTCTGGGAGAAGATGCCGTAACAAATTTGGCGCTAGAGGAAGGGTGGCCCAAACCTCCGACCCAGGTCCATTTCTTCCCTTCTCTAAAAGGAGGAATCCGTTTACTAAATCTGATAATGGCAAAAGGAAGAGTCCAGAACACCTCCACCAGGAGGGGTCACTCCCTGTCCACGTCCGACGGACCTCCCATGGAGAATGACGCCACAACCACCGTCGCCGTCGCCGAGCCCACTATCACCCTGGGACTACAACAGTTCCAGACGCTCTTGAACCGCATTGACACACTCACTACTGCGGTTCAACATCTCAAGGAAGCGGCCAACAACCAGCAGCAGCCACCTGCAGTGTCTTGCACCAACCGTCAGCCTGCTACTGGAGGAAGCCGACCGTAGGAGGTCCCTCAGCCTCTTTTCCACATTGTTTCGGAGCCCCGAAGGTCCCTGAGGGCCCGTGTTGACGGGAAGAGGGCGAGGTCGGCCTCACCTTCTTTTGCTGACTCCGTCCCTCATGATGTTCGGCACTTTGCTGAAGTTCTGAGGGACTATACTAGCAAGATTTTGCATATGGAAGAGTGCATCACCAAAATTGTTGTTTGGCAGAAAGCCGAAAGGGGGCAGCCGTATGACTCGCACCCACCTTTCTCTGCCAAAATCCTGAGAGAGACGATCCCTTGCCACTTCAAAATTTCACAGGTGGACCCTTACGACGGTACCACCGACCCACTGGACCATCTAGGCACCTATAAGGCCCACATAATGGTATAGGGCACCTCCGACGCCCTTCACTGCATTGCCTTCCCAGCAATCCTGAAGAAGGCTGCTCGGATGTAGTTCTCCGCCATCCGACTAGGTACGATCTACTATTTCCCTCAACTTGAAAACCTTTTTCTTTTCCATTTCAGGACCTGTAGTCGAACTCCGAGGAATACCGACTATCTCTTTCTCGTACAACAAAAGGAGGGGGAGACTCTCCGGGATTACATGGTCCATTTCAATTCAGTGGCATGAAGATCCCGGACCTGAACGAAAATGTGGCTATGTTGGCCTTCAAAAGAGGCCTGCGCTTGTCCAGGCTCACTTTCTCTCTGGACAAGAAATTTTCGACTAGCTACTCCGAGCTGTTGACCAGGGTGCAGAAATACACCCTGGCAGAAGAACAAGCGGCGAGCCGATGCCAGGCTGAAGAGAGGTTGGCTCCCAGGAAGCAGAGCGACAAAGCCCCCGAAGTCCGACCTCCCAGCGATGGCAACCAATCCACCCATGCCAAAGTCCGAAGCCAAAGGACTTTCCTAGGAGGTTCGAGACCTATGCGCCCCTCTTCCTTTCGAGAGAGAAGATCCTCCTGAAGATCAAGAACGAGACCTTCCTGCAAAGGCCTCGTCCGATGAGGGGCCCCTCTGCATCCAGAAATAAAGACAAATACTACCTATTGCCGCCTAGATCGTCGTGGCCGGTAGCTATTACGTGGCCTAGGTGAGTGGGCTCCATGCCAGCATCACCGGGCTCGTTGGTTGGAGACGATCAAGGAGAACATAGTCGTAGTTGGGATGAAAGGGACTTGGTATTGTGGTGGTCCTCCTGTGGGCCTCTCCGGTGAGGAGTAATCTTCCTCCTTATTGTCCCTCCATCGGGCGATACCTGCAAAACAAGGAAGACCTGCACCGGAGATTCCGCAAAAGACACTCCGATGATCAAGTCAGTGGGATGATCGAAGAAAATAAGGGACCTCTGAGGCGGAGAGCTTGAGGGACTCTCTGCTGCTAGAGGGTGATAGATAATGTAAGAAATGAAGAGAGTGTGTTGTCTCTTACTTACTTCCCCTTACCTCTATGCTCATTTTTGTGTAGACGAATGGCTCCTGGGGAGGCGTGCTAGTCTTGATGTAGACTGTCACGCTGGGATAGCCTGTGAGGCCATGATGGGTTGGTGAACCTTCTTCTTCTGGGTGGTTCAGGAAGTTGGTGCAGGGGTACAGTACCTTGGACATGGCACCATTCACTAGTTAGCGTAAACAGTAGCTTAGGAAACTTAAATGCAAACATTCCTTGCAGACGGTGTGTCAGGCGGCGTGCCATAGGGTCCACGTGGAGGGGGATCCTTGGAAAGAGGGCCGGGGCCATGTGAATGGGCCCCTCAGGAAATTCATCGGGCCCACATGAATGAGACCGAACTGCGCGGCGTATCCGATGACCGAGCTGGATTGAGATGCTGCTCCAGGTTGCCATGCAGGCACGCGGACCGAGAGAAGGCCCGCGGGGGTCTCCATGCATGCTGATCGAGGCGAGGTGCAAGAACCCATGCATGTGGATGCGAACCCACGCACTGCTCCTAGTCGAAACCAGACCGCGGGAGGGCGGGGCTGGACCGCCGGCATGCTGGGGCGCGGAGCGGGTGCGGACGGAACTGGGCGCCATGCGGGCGTGCAGGACCAGGCATCACAGGGGAGTGCCGAACTGGGCATGCGGGGGCATGCCAAACCGGACGTCACGCGCGGGCAAAGCTGGGCGTGCCGCAGGTGTGAGTCTGGGTGCACGTACCTCCCATGTGCACGGACCGAGGCAAAGAGAGGGTGCCGAGCTGGGGTGGCTGGAGCCGGACGTGGGCATGCCGGGCGGAGCCTTGCGGGGCGCTGCTGAGGTCGGCTGAACGCCGGAGGAGCTGGGGCTTGGCGGCACCGGGCGTGCCGCCCCGGGCTTGGAGGAGCCAGGCGTTCCATGCCGGGCTCGGAGGAGTCGGCCTCTCGCAAGCGGAATTGGAGCCAGGTGAGACGCCGCGCAGAGCTTACCTGGGACGCAGGCAAGGTCGGGCGAGGCCGTGCGGGGTGCTGCCGATGCGCCGGCCTAGGCGGTGGCAAGCTCGGAGCCGGAGGCGGACCGCGGGCAGAGCCGAAGAGGAGCATGCGCGTTGGTGCCGAGCTCGGAGATGCTGGGACCGCGCCGCGCCGGGCAGGAGCACGCGGAGCCGGTGCTGGATCTGGTGAGCTGGATATGCTGCCGGACTGGAGCCGAAGGGCGGAATCGACTAGAGTGGCGCGGGGGCACCGGACCGAGGGGGGGTTCGCTCGTCGGAGAACCGCCGGGAGGGGGTGAGCGCATCTCCCACGGGAGTCGGACGAGGTGAGCGCATCTCCCACGCATGCAAACTGAGGTGTGCGCCTGCGGGTGCTCGCAGGGCGGAGACGTGTGGACCGAGCTGGGGTCCTGCGGGCGCGTCGAGCTGTGCCGGAGCCGGAGGGGGGTTCGCTCGCTGGAGAACCACCTGGAAGAGCCGGAGCCGCGCGGGACCACCGACCTGTCGCGGGGGGCGCGCCGCGCGGGCGAAGTCCGGTGGAGTGGAGTCATGGACGCGACGTTCGAAGGGATGCGGTACCTTGGCACGGTACCCTGGCACGTGCATGGTACCTTGGCACGGGTATGATGTGCTGTGCTGGGCAGGAGCATGCGGAGGCACTAATGTGGGCGCGGCTTCTCCTTGATGATGCTTGGGCCGGGTGAAGTGAAGCCGGGCCGATCCGGAGAGCTTCGTAGGCCGAAGTTGGCTACCCCTCATGCCTGGCTGGGCTCCAGGCCAGGCTGCCGAGCTGAACTGAACTACCGAAGTTGGACTTCTCATGGTCGAAGTGAGGCCGAGGTACTGAGGTTCCCCACCGAGGTGGGGCTTTGCCGAGCCGAGCTGAACCGCCACGTGGTCAAAGTGGGACCGAGATGAGGCCGAGGTGGAGAAGTATCTGGTCGAGGTGGCGGAGTATGTGGCCGAGCTGGGGCCAAGGTGGAGAAGTACGCTGCCGCGCCAGCCTCCAAGGAGGATGCGTGTCATGGCCGAATGGATCTTGTTTACTACTGTAATAGATGCCCCCACTTCTTGAGTCCAAAACATCTTTGTTTTGGATAAAGGAAGTATTATCATCCATTTGGCTCTGCACCTTAGCGGGCTCTGTACCGACTGCAAGAAGTTAGTCACTAAATGAAACTGAACTTACTAGAGATTAGCTGTTGGTCTTTGAAGACCTAGGTGAAGGCATCAAGTCTGGCTATCCTTTTCACGAATAGGGGATGTCCTGAAACACAACTTAGAAGGTGTTGTTTTTGGAGCTTACTTGCCTGTAGGTATTTTTACCTTGAGTTAGTTGCATTATGATGGTGCAAGTACTTCAGTCGGACTCCTCTTTGACCAGATAAAAGGTGGTGCCATGGAGGAAAAGGTTGAGAGGTGCACAACTTGGGTGCACACATACATGACCGGGTATATGGTCATCATGGCCGAGCTCAAAGTATCTGCCGGAACCTTTGCTGAAGGCATGGAAGTTACTGAAGAAGCCCAAGAAGTAGGAGAAAGAAATCTACTCCATCCAAATGCTCGACCTCGGGGGAGCCACGCTCGACCTCGGGGGAGCCATCCTGGCGGAGGAACCCAAAGAGCAGGAGTTCGACTAAGGCGAGATGCTTGACCTCGAGGGAGCCACGCTCGACCTCGAGGGAGCCAACTTAGCAGAGGAACTCAAGAGATAACACGGGGACTGAAGTCCGGTTCTTCATGTTGGAACTGGGTTTCGAGGCATCTTCCAGATCGAAGTCCAGGATCACGTGGGGGAATCGGGTTCCGTGCCACCTTCCAGACTGAAGTCCGGGATCACGTGGGGGAATCGAGTTCCGCACCACCTTCCAGACCGAAGTCCAGGATCACGTGGGGGAATCGGGTTCCATGCCACCTTCCAGACCGAAGTCCAGGATCACGTGGAAGAATCGGGTTCCACGCCACCTTCCAGACCGAAGTCCAGGATCACGTGGGGGAATCGGGTTCTGCGCCACCTTCCAGACTGAAGTCCAGGATCACGTGGGGGAACTGGGTTCCGCGCCACCTTCCTGATCGAAGTCCGGGACTTCGCTTCGGAACCAGGTTCCACGCAAACTTCTGGACTGAACCCCAGGGCCGCAGGCTGGAGTTGGCCTTGCACGACCTACCGAGCTGTTCTCCGGGATTTCGTACCGGAACGGGGTTACGTTATGCCGGAACTGGGATCCGGGCTTCCTTCGTCAGACTCGGAGTCGGATAGATGAGCTCCTGTAATGATGAAGAGCAAAGTTGCACCAAAGATGAACTTTAATTTTTGAGGAGGGATTCTTACATCCTTCGTGAGGTGGCAGAGCTGTTTGGCATGCTAGGAGGCGAGCCACAAATGGTTGGACCTTCAGAGCTACCTATGGACATCTCCGGACTATGGTTAGGAGGTAGATGCGGGGTTCAATGAAGAGCTTGGCTTCAGCTCGGTTGAATCAAGAGGCAGGACTTCAGCTCGGCTCTATTTGATTTCAGCTTGGCTGAGCTAAGGAGCTTGACTTCAGCTCTTAACTTCGCCGGACTTGGAGTCGGACGGGTGAGTTCTTGTGTTAGTGAAGAACAAAGTTGCACCAGAGAGGAACTTTAATTATTGAGAAGGGATTCTTACATCCTTCATGAGGTGGTAGAGCTGCTGGTTCGTTATGCTAGGAGGGTCGTGAATGGTTGGGCCTCCGAAGCTTTCCATGGTGGTTGGCCTTGCACATCCCAATGGCCGAGAATGTTTAATGATGTTGGTGACGATCATGCTTTTATTAGTTTTGTATCGCCCATGTTGCATGGAGGAACAGGACCACCCTTTGCAACATGTTCGTATGGTGTGGAGGGAAAAATCCTACTCCAAAGTTTCGCATGATGTGGGTGAAGTGACTGAGCCTTCACTGCTTCTTCCTTTCGGGAATCGTGCTTCGTTCGTTGCCTTCCCCAGCCATAGTGGGGATTAGTCTTCCTCATCTCTAACAGGAGTGTGATCTTAGCAGGGAGCTTGGTCTCATCAAAGGGCTTGACTTTGGTAAGAAGCTCGGCTTCATTAGGAAGTTTGGCCTCAGCTTTGTTTTATGAAGAAGATTGAAAGACTTCTGGCTTGAATACAGAGCCTCGGAAGCTTCATCTTGGTGGAGGGAGGCAAAGTGCGGGCCCGGTCCAGAGGGCGCGCGCTCGGAGAGGCTCTACATCGGCGGGTGAGCGTTAAGCTCGACTCCGACCACAGGGCACTAACCTCCAAGGGTCTCGTTCTGGAGGGCAGAAGGCGGACCTGGTCCAGAGGGCGCGCGCTCGGAGAGGCTCCACGTTGGCGGGTGAGCGTTGAGCTCGACCTCGACCACAGGGCACTAACCTCCGAGGGTCTCGCTCTGGAGGGCAGAAGACGGACCCGGTCCAGAGGGCGCACGCTCGGAGAGGCTTCACATTGGCGGGTGAGTGTTGAGCTTGACCTCGACCACAAGGCACTAACCTCCGAGGGTCTCGCTCTGGAGGGCAGAAGACGGACTCGGTCCAGAGGGCGCACGCTCGGAGAGGCTCCACATTGGCGGGTGAGCGCTGAGCTCGACCTCGACCACAGGGCACTAACCTCCGAGGGTCTTGTTCTGGAGGGCAGAAGATGGATCCAGTCCAGAGGGCGCGCGCTCGGAGAGGCTCCACATTGGCGAGTGAGCGCTAAGCTCGACCTCGACCACAGGGCACTAACCTCCAAGGGTCTTGCTCTGGAGGGCAGGAGGATAGGGCTCCGGTCTAGATGTTCTGAGCTTGCGGAAGCTTTTTCTGTAGAACTGTGACACAGTTTTTCATTGTGTAAATATAACGGAGAAGGAGTTACCTGTTGAGCTCCAGTTATATGAATAGATAAAGATATGTTCCTTCCTTGAGCGGGTCGGGATCAAATTTGTCGACCACCCTCTCAGGAGAGAATGAGACTCCCTTGCACGGAAGAATAAAACTTGGTTGCATGGGGGAGCAAGGCTCCATTGCATGGGAGGACGGACTTCCGTCGCATAGGAGGGGAGACCTTGGTTGCCTGGGAGCTTGAGGCTTTGTTGCATGAGGGAGATGACTCCGTTGAGTGGGAGAAATGAGATCCTATTGCATGGCATGGGGGAGACTCCATTGCATGGGAGGAGGCTCCGTGAGAGAGCCCGTTGCATGGGAGCATGGAACCCCTTTGCATGGGAGCTTGAGGCTCTGTTGAACGGGAGAATAGATCTCCATCGCATGGTAGAGGAGGATCTCTGCACGGGAGCATGGTACTCCACCGCATGGGAGGAAGAAGCTTCCGTTACATGGGAGGAGAAAACCTTATTGCATGGAAGGAAGCTTCCGTTGCATGGGAGAACGAGGCTCCGTTGATGACATCATAGGAGGTCTTCCTACAGAATTAAAACATAGTTTCTTGTACTGCAAAGATAGCGGAGGGAGGAGTTACCTCAAGAAAGAATAGAACTCCTTAACATGGGAGGATAGACCTCCATTTGGGGGAAGAGGACTCCGTTGAACGGGATAATAGATCTTCGTCGCATGGTGGAGGAGGATCGTTACACGGGAGCATGGTACTCCACCGCATGGGAGGAAGAAGCTTCCATTACATGGGAGGAGAAAATCTTGTTGCATGGGAGGAAGCTTCCGTTGCATGGGAGAACGAGGCTCTGTTGATGACGTCATAGGAGGTCTTCCTGCAAAACTAAAATATAGTTTCTTGTACTGCAAAGATAGTGGAGGGAGGAGTTACCTCAAGAAAGAATAGAACTCCTCTACATGGAAGAATAGACCTCCATTTGGGGAAAGAGGACTCCGTTGAATAGGAGAGTAGATCTCCGTTGCATGGTGGAGGAGAATCGCTACACGGGAGCATGGTACTCCACCGCATGAGAGAAGGAAGCTTCCGTTATATGGGAGGAGAAAACCTTGTTGCATGGGAGGAAGCTTCCATTACATGGGAGGAAGCTTCCGTTGCATGGGAGAACGAGGCCCTGGGAGAGAGCCCGTTGCATGGGAATAAGCTCCGTTGCATGAGAGCATACTCCGTTGGATGGGGGGAAGCTCCGTTGGATGGGAGCAAGCCCCGTTGCATGGGAGCATACTCCGTTGCATGGGCTTCTTTCTTCTTCACGATGGCCAGATCCTTCCTCCCTCTCTTCTTTTTCTCTTTTCTTCTTTCTTCCTCTTCTTTTTTTTTTTTTTAGTGGGGCTCTTGGATGGTGGCATCGCCGGGAGGTGGCTCCATCCTTGGCCTGATGCCTGTTGTCCCGTCAAGGATGGCGATGCACCTTTATAGCTCAAGGTTTTTGGTCGAGGCCGCTCATTGGAGGGAGCCTCGAGAGAGGGAGAAGTTCTCGTGCCCCAATCCCCGTGCCGCCAGTCTGCCCTCCAGGGACTAAGGACAAAGGTGGAAACCATCATCCCACCTTATTGAGAAGCATGGATCTGCCCCCCTACCTGGCGCGCCAATCTATTGCCGCATAGATTGTCATGGCCGGTAGCTCTTACATGGCCTAGGTGTGTGGGCTCCGTGCCAGCATCATCGGGCTCGTTGGTTGGAGACGATCAAGAGGAACATAGTCGTAATTGGGATGAAAGGGGCTTGGTATTGTGGTGGTCCTCCTGTGGGCCTCTCCGGTGAGGAGTAATCTTCCTCCTTATTATCCCTCTGTTGGGCGATACCTGCAAAACAGGGGAGACCTATGCCGGGGATTCCGGCAAAGACACTCCGACGATCAAGTCAGTGGGACGATCGAAGGAAATAAGGGACCTCTGAGGCGGAGAGCTTGGGGGACTCTCTGCAGCCAAAGGGTGATAGATAATGTAAGAAATGAAGAGAGTGTGTTGTCTCTTACTTACCTCCCCTTACCTCTATGCTCGTTTTTATGTAGACGAATGGCTCCTGGGGAGGAGTGCTGGTCTTGATGTAGACTTGTCATGCTGGGATAGCCTGTAAGGCCATGATGGGTTGGTGAACCTTCTTCTTCTGGGTGGTTCAGGAAGATGGTGCAGGGGTACAGTACCTTGGACATGGCACCATTCATTAGTTAGCGTAAACAGTAGCTTAGGAAACTTAAATGCAAACCTTCCTTGCAGACGGTGTGTCAGGCAGCGTGCCATAGGGCCCATGTGGAGGGGGATCCTTTGAAAGAGCGCCGGGGCCATGTGGATGGGCCCCTCGGGAAATGCACCGGGCCCACATGAATGAGACCAAATTGCGCGGCATACCCGATGACCGAGCTGGACTGAGATGCTGCTCCAGGTTGCCATGCGGGCACGCGGACCGAGAGAAGGCATGCGAGGGTCTCCATGCATGCTGATCGAGGCGAGGTGCAAGGCCCCATGCACGTGGATGCGAACCCACGTGCTGCGGACCTATGCGCTGCTCCTGGTCGAAACCAGACCGCGGGAGGGCAAAGCTGGACCGCGGGCATGACGGGTCGCGGAGCGGATGCGGACGGAATTGGGCACCATGCGGGCACGCCAGACCAGGAGCCACAGGGGTGTGCTAAACTGGGCACGCGGGGGCGTGCTAAACTGGACGTCATGCGCAGGCGAAGCCGGGCATGCCGCAGGCGTGAGTCTGGGCGCACGTACCTCCCATGCGCACGGACCGAGGCAAAGAGAGGGTGCTGAGCTGGGGTGGCTGGAGCCGGATGCGAGCATGCCGGGCGGAGCCTTGCGGGGCGCTGCCGAGGTCGGCTGAATGCCGAAGGAGCTGGGGCTTGGCGGTGCCAGGCGTGCCACCCTGGGCTCGGAGGAGCCGGGCGTTCCGCACCAGGCTTGGAGGCGCTGGCCTCCCACAGGAAGAATTGGAGCCGGGTGAGACGCCGCGCAGAGCATACCTGGGACGCAAGCGAGGTCGGGCGGAGCAATGCGGGGTGCTACCGATGCACCGGCCTGGGCGATGGCGAGCTTGGAGCCGGAGGCAGACCGCGGGTAGAGCCGGAGAGGAGCATGCATGTTGGTGCCGAGCTCGGAGACGCCGTGCTCAGAGATGCTGGGACCGCACCGCGCCGGGCAGGAGCACGCGGAGCCGGTGCTGGATCTGGTGAGCTGGATATGCTGCCGGATTGGAGCCGGAGGGCGGAATCGACCGGAGTGGCGCGGGGGTGCCAGACCGAGGGGGGGTTCACTATCCAGAGAATCGCTGGGAGGAGCCAGAGCGGGCAGATGCAGGGCTGAGGCCTCCCTTGCCGGGCTGGGCACCGGGAGAGAGCACTCGGAGTCAGAGGGGATCAGCGCATCTCCCATGCGCGCAAACTGAGGCACGCGCCTGCGGGTGCTCGCAAGGCGAAGATGTGTGGACCGAGCTAGGGTCCCGCGGGTGCACTGAGCTGCGCCAGAGCCGGAGGGGGTTCGCTCGTCGGGGAACCGCCAGGAAGAGCCGAAGTCGCACGGGACCGCCGACCTGTCGCTGGGGGCGCCCCACGTGGGCAAAGTCGGGCGGAGTGGAGCTGTGGACGCCACGTTCGAAGGGATGCGGTACCTTGGCGCGGTACCCTGGCACGTGCACGGTACCTTGGCGCGGGTATGCTGTGCTGTGCTGGGCAGGAGCATGCGGAGGCACTGATCTAGGCACGGCTTCTCCCTGATGATGCTTGGGCTGGGTGAAGTGAAGACGGGCCAATCCGGAGAGCTTCGTAGGCCGAAGTTGGCTACCCCTCATGCCTGGCTGGGCTCCAGGCCAGGCTACCAAGCTGAACTGAACTACCGAAGTTGGACTTCTCATGGTCGAAGTGAGGCCGAGGTACTAAGGTTCCCCGTCGAGGTGGGGCTTTGCCGAGCCGAGCTGAACCGCCACGTGGTCGAAGTGGGACCGAGGTGAGGCCGAGGTGGAGAAGTACCTGGCCAAGGTGGCGAAGTATGTGGCCGAGCTGAGGCCGGGGTGGAGAAGTACGCTGCCGCGCCAGCCTCCAAGGAGGATGCGTGTCAGGGCCAAATGGATCTTGTTTACTACTGTAACACTACCGATTCCACCGGGACCATGGGCACAATACTGAAGAGTGCATCCAGCTAAAGGATGCCATTGAAGACCTCATCAGGAGGGGGTACCTGCACAAATACATCCGACCCCGCAGGGATCGTGCCAAGGCCTCAACTGCCAGAGATCCTCCCGAAGAGGCAGAGCTTCCCAGCCAGCGCCCGACCGGTGGGGATGTGGGTATGCTACATCGACGGTCCGACTGGAGGTATAAAGAGGACCTGGACATTGTCAAAAGGTCAAGGGGCTCCAATGCTATCACCTTTTCCGACGAAGACCTCCTCGAATCCCATGTCTTTGAAAATGACCCTGTAGTTGTGTCGGCATTAATTGCCAACTACGATGTAAAAAAGATTCTTATAGATAATGGAAGCTCCACGGAGATATTATTGTATGATGCTTTTGTAAGAATGAACCTGCCTCGGTCAAGACTATAAGAGTCCCCCATACCGCTGACGGGCTTCGGAGGAAACTCTGTCGGAGTTAAAGGGGAAACAACCCTACCTGTGATGATTGGGATGGAGCCTTTTCAGAAAACTCTTCCCATCAACTTTATGGTCGTACGTACGACCTCGACCTACAATACCATTTTGGGCCAACAACAGGTTTCAGGCCATTGTATCCATTTACCATTTGTTGGCGAAGTTTCTGACCAGGAACGGGGTTGGAGTAATGAGGAGAGATCGCAGGATGGCAAGACAGTGCCTAACTATTCAAGATTGACAGTCGGACGGGCATCCTACTCTAGAACAGCTTGACTCAAGGGCCGAAGCTGGCAACCACGGTCAGCCAGATGAAAGAATTCTATTTATTCTCCTCCGGGAGGATGACCTCACCAAAGTCCTTCAAATTGGAATCACCCTCAGCGAAGACGTTAAGTTAGAGCTGATCAACTTCCTGAGAAATAACGTCAACGTTTTCGCTTGATTAGCATCAGACATGCCAGGTATTCCGTCGGAGGTCATTACTCATCAACTTAAGGTGGATCCAACCTATAGGCCCGTCCGACAGAAGAAGAGAAGCTTCACCGTCGAAAGACAAAGGGCTATTGACGAAGAGGTGAAAAAGCTTTCTGACGCTGGCTTCATCAGGGAAGCCCACTATCTTGAGTGGCTAGTAAACGTTATCATGGTGAAGAAGGCAAGTGGGAAGTGGAGGATCTGTGTGGACTACACCGACCTCAACAAGGCATGTCCGAAGGATAGCTTCTCCTTGTCAAAGATTGATCAGCTGGTGGATGCCACGGCCGGCCATCAGCTTCTAAGCTTCATGGATGCTTTCTCCGGCTACAACCAAATCAGGATGCACCTGGACGATGAGGAAAAGATAGCCTTTGTCACCGACAAGTGTTTGTATCGTTACAAGATGATGCCCTTCAGTTTGAAGAATGCCGGTGCCACTTTCCAAAGATTAATCAACCGGGTCTTTGAAGGGCAGCTCAGGAGAAACATGGAGGCGTATGTAGATGATATGATAGTCAAGAGCCTCCACAGGGCCGACCACATCAAAGACTTGCAGGAATCCTTTGACGTACTGAGACGCCATCGAATGAAGCTGAACCTGCCAAGTGTACTTTCGGGATAACTTCTGGCAAGTTCCTCGGTTTCTTGGTCATACAAAGAGGAATCGAAGTTAATCCTGACAAGATCAGAGCTGTTGTTGAAATGGGACATCCGACCAACAAGAAGCAGGTGCAAGAGCTTACAGGCCGGATAGCTTCTCTCTGCCATTTCATCTCTCGGTCGGCCGAGAAGTCCCTGCCATTTTTCAAGACATTGCACCGGTCTGACCGCTTCCACTGGATCGATGAGTGTCGGTCAGCTTTTGAAGCTTTGAAAGAATATTTGAAGAACCCTCCATTGCTGGCCAGGCCAACTGAAGGAAAGCCTTTGTATCTCTACCTGTCGGCCTCGGACGAGGCGGTCAGCTCTGTCCTCGTGTGAGTAGGAGAAGATGGTTAGCAGAAACCTGTCTATTACATTAGTAAAGTTCTCCATGATATCAAAACAAGGTATCCCAAAATGCAGAAGCTAGTCTATTCTTTGGTTGTAGCGGCCAAACGACTCCGACTGTACTTCTAGGCGCATCCGATCATCGTGCTGACTGATCAACCCCTAAACGCAATCCTTCGAAGTCCAGACACATCCGGTCGGCTCGCCAAGTGGACCATCAAACTTGACAAATTCGACATCTCTTTCCAATCTCGATCGGCTTTGAAAGCCCAGGTAATTGCTGACTTTATTGCAGAATGTACCTGGAGATAGGAAGCAACCCCGCCGACGGTCGACACACCTGAAACTGAAAGCATTGGAGAAGTGGAGCCCGCTTGGACTCTTCACGTGGACGGAGCGTCCAATTTTGCAGGCTGCGGGGTGGGCCTGATCCTAGTCGACCCGGACGAAGAAAGTTTGGAGTATGCTTTGCACTTTGCATTTCAAGTATCAAACAACCAAGCAGAGTATAAAGCCCTCCTTACAAGACTAAGGCTAGCCAATGAATTGGGCATTGGCCAAGTTAGGGCCTTCTCTGACTCTCAGTTGGTGGTGAATCAAGTAAAGGGCGAGTTCGAAGCGAGAGATCCGATCTTGGCCAAATACCTGAACAAGGTACAAAATCTTGTGTCTTGGCTCAAATTCTTTGAGATTCTCCATATACCTCGATTGCAGAACTCCCGGGCGGATGCTTTGTCATGATTGGCTACTGCCGTCACCAACACTTCCGACCGAACATTCGTGGAGTATCTGCAGCACCCAAGTATTGTTGAAGAGCCAGCGCAAGTCCACCAAGTTGAACAAGAAGCTTCTTGGATGGACCCAATTTTTGCCTTCCTTGTTAAAGGGACCCTGCTGGAAAATCTGACCGAAGCCAAGCATGTCCGTTGGACGGCTTCGAAGTATGTTATCCTCGATGACACTCTCTATAAGCGATCAATTTCACAGCCCTTGCTAAAGTGCTTAGGGCCGACCGACGCAGACTATGCACTCAGAGAAGTACATGAAGGCATCTGCGGTGATCACCTCGAAGGAAGATCCTTGGCTTACAAGATCATCCGGCAGGGATACTATTGGCCTACAATTCAGAAGGACGTGTCGGACTTCGTCTAAAGGTGCGATGCATGCCAAAGATACTCTAACATCTAAAGGAGGCCTGCCAGTCAGCTAGTTCCACTCACTGCGCCCTGACCATTCGCACAGTGGGGGATGGATATCATGGGCCCATTCCCTCTCGCATCCGACCAACCAAGGTGGAGAACTTCATCTGGAATCGCATCATCTTCCGATTTGGCATTCCACATACAATCATCACCGATAACAGAAAATAATTTAACAACCCTAAGTTCTGGGACTTCTGCCAGCAATATCACATCTCCCATCGACTTACATCGGTTGACCACCCTCAGTCCAACGGGGAAGCTGAGGTCACAAATCGGACTATCCTACATGGGCTAAAGACCCGGTTGAATGATGCCAAAGGACTTTGGACAGAGGAGCTTCACTCAGTACTCTGGGCCTACCGGACAACTATCAGAACGGCGACCGGGGAGACTCAATTCAACTGACCTACATAAGTGAGGCAGTAATCCCTGTGGAAGTATCCTCGCAATTCTTGTGGATTGACCATTTCGCCGAGCCAACCAACTCAGAGCGGAGAAGGGCTGACCTAGACCTGCTGGAAGAGTCAAGGCTCCAGGCAGGTTTGAAGATGGTAGCTTATCATCAAAAAATGGACAGATACTATAATTCTCGAGTCAAGGCTCGAACTTTTCAAGTTGGAGATCTGGTTTTGCGAAGAACCGAAATATCAAAACCAATCGAGCAAGAAAAACTCTTCCCCAGTTGGGAAGGCCCTTATCGAGTTATTGAAGTAGTTCGAGCCGGAACTTACCGGCTCAAACATTTGGACGGGTGGCAAGTGGCACGCCCTTGGAATGTAGATAATCTTTGCAAGTATTATCAATAAAGGTCACAACTTCTACCACAGCCCACTTCCGAAAGTCCGACCCCGGTTGGTAAAGGCTCTAGGGTAGCCCACTTCCGAAAGTCCGACCCCGGTCGGTAAAGGCTCTAGGGTAGCCCACTTTCGAAAGTCCGACGCTGGTCGGCAAAGGCTCTAGGGCAGCCCACTTCCGAAAGTTTGACCTTGGTCGATAAAGGCTCTAGGATAGCCCACTTCCGAAAGTCCGACCCAAGTCGGCAAAGGCTTTAGGGTAGCCCACTCTCGAAAGTCTAGCCCCGGCCGGCAACAGTTTTTAAATGATCCACATGGAGAATTGACTTCGAGTTTGGACGAGCTGACAGATCGGCACTTAGACAAATCTCTAAGCACCTAGGTTCGGACTGAGCTAATGTCCATCAATCATTCTATGGATCTCAAGTTTGGACTAGCCGACGGAACATCATTTAGAAAAATTTCTAAGTGCCTAGGTTCGGACTGAGCTACTGTCTATCAGCCATTCTACAAATCTCAAACTCGGATAAGCCAACCGAAAACACTTAGAAACTTTTTGAAAGGAAAGAGCTTCGACACAACTGACATTGTACACACGAAAACATATACACAAGAGATGACAAAAAGTCCTATTATAGCAAAAGGAGTTCTTTACATCAAAAGGGGGTCAGACCTTTACAAACACCTTAGGTCTGACCCACAGAAGGTGCAGCTGGGGTTTCGACTTCAACCCCACCCGGTACAGCTGAATCCCCACCAGGATGTCTGCCATCCCTACATCTACGTTAACTTGGGTGATGGCTCCAACCTCTTCCGCGCCACCTTCAGCCTGGGGCTCGGCCTCACCACTGGTCGGATAATCCTCTTCCTCGGCTGGTCCACTTAGCTGGGTGCCAGACAGGTCAAGTCTCGGGAAGAGTCCAGCCACCTTCTTCAAGCAGTCATCATAGCCTTCTGAATAGAATGTCGATGCTACTTCTTCTACTTCTTCAGTGAAGGTAGCGGAGGCCTTGTACTTTGCCACGGCATCACGGACTTACTCCATCGCCAGTTTCTTGGCTTTCTTTGGTTGGTTCGCCCACTTCGCTGCTGTTGCCTGCTCAGCCTGGACCCTCTTGTCGGCCTCGGCAAACCGTTCTTCCTCCTCTCTCAGCTGACGGATAAGGGAGTTAACCTTTGCCTTCTTCCTCTTCAGCCTAGCCTCCCGGTCGGCTAGCTTATTCTACATCTCCCTCGATGCCTCCCTCGACGCTCGGCTTCATCCTGGACAGTTGACAACCTCTCCTCCATGGTCTTCAGAGATGCCTCCACCGCCGCTCGGGCCGCCTCTAATTTCTGGACCTTTTCGGCCAAGGTTTTGGCTGTAAATAGAAGCCGACCGAGGCCGTCGTCCATCAAGGAGATTCCATGGATAAGCTGCAAGCAGAAGATTGAATTAGTAATGTGCAAGGCAATAGAGGAGAAAAGTACACGGGCGCAGCATGGGTGTCTTACCCTCATAAGGTCGCGATAGGAGTCCTTGGCCATGTCACTCAGATTTCTTTGAATGGACAGCTCCCAGTTGGCATCTATCATTGCCCCTCTAAGCAAACTTCGTGCCCTCCTCGAGTTGCTCAGAGCATGCCAGTGCTGGTGTGCCCCTTGACGGACTTCCTCGCCCGCCTCTCCTTCGGATGTCTCTCCTCTGGCCGTCCCCTTTCCTTTGTCTGTGAGAGGGACCGCTTTCACCGGTTCGACGAGTGCTGGGGCAGAGGCCGCCACTATGCCGGATGACTATGGCTGCTGCTGCTCCGTTCGGGCAGCTGACTGCTTGACGGGAGTCGAAGATCTTGGCACCCTCATGCCTCTGACAGGGGGACATCGTCCTCATCCGAGTCTACTGCCACTACGGATGCCGGCCGCTCCTCTCGCCTCTTCTTCTATCTCTCCACGGTCGGCTCCGTTGCTGGGACGGTCCTCTTCCGCACTGCTCACTGGATGACTCTGGCTTTGTCAATCTTCATCCTCCTTCCTGTTCCAAAAAAAAATCAGGGTGAGTGAGAAAAAGGGAAGCAATGAAATTAATAAAATAAAGTACGAGAGAGAAGGTCGGTCCCTGCCTAGAAATCTCTGGCGACTGACCCCTGCCTAGTGAAGGACATCTTCCCCAAGCAATTCATACGCCATGGTCGGGCCGGCCCCTTCTATTTCGACGAAGCTGGCCTGGTCAGCCATCAGAATCGCCCTCCCCTCGTGGAGCCTCGGCCTCGGCTCTCTCTATAGCAGCTCGAAGTCCCAAGGATGAAGACTATCTATGAAGAAGAATTTGGCCTTCCAACCATGAATGGCCGATGGAAGGCACTTCAGGATCCTTCGGCCAGGACGGGGAAAGAACATCAATCATTCCTGGCTCATAAAGTCCTTCTTCAGAAGGAAGAAATTAGCAAAAAGGGACAACCTAGGTTCGGTCTCGGCTTTGTGACATAGCGCTATGAAGCAGCAGATCGCCCGAATGCTATTCGGGGTCAGCTGTGCCGGGGTCACTCTATAGAAGTTAAGGACTTCTACAAAAAAGGGTGCAAAGGAAACCTCAGGCTGGCCTTGATATGGGCTTCGTACATTGGGAGGTTTCCTGGTCCTAAGGGATTGTTTGCTCTCCCCTCTCGGCCTGGAACAGAAAGATGTAAGGTCGAGAGAATGTTGTACACCATCCTAAGGTTTTCAACCCGTTCTCGGGTCATTACTGACTGGATTTCACTCGGACCTGGCTCCCTATGTCTATGGATTGGACCTTGACTACCAGATGCTATTAGCACTAAAGGAGAAGAAGGACCAAGGGACTGACCCGAGGTCGGACTCCTAGAAGACTGGAGATTGCAGAGGAGGAGGAAAAAGCTCTCTTTCTCTTGCGGAGCACAATCACAGCAAGAAGTCCTTCCTGCGCGCCTCGTCCCCCCTTTTATAGGTCTCCGGAGGGGCACTTTCCTTTGCCCGGTGGGTGTTGTAACCGTCCCATCGGCAGACGTGACTCTCCACACCGCAGAAATCGAGGCGGCTGGCTGTTGGAAACTGGCAGGCGATGATCCGCGTGAAGGTCGAATCAATGGCAAAAAGATTGCCCCGGGAGTGACATCGGTTGCTCAGATGCTGCCACATTACGCGGCTCATCCATGCATTCCATCTGTTGCGCAGGCCAACCTGGCCCTTCATCATGATGCCTCCTTTGTATTAACTACAGCTCCCATGCACCCAATGTGAGGTCGACACCTGTCCCTAGCACCGATCGTGCGAGATTCGAAGTGATCAGATATGATGTTCCTGATCAGGCTCATGGTTGTCTCGAGGACGGATGCGACCTGTACAGAGATGGTGCTCCTGTCCTTCGAAGTCATGTGCCCCCTCTAAGGCCAGGAGCAGGGGGGCAACTGTTATACTCCATTGGCTTTTTTTGAGGTGAATCAGGGCCAGCGGCCCTCCGGTCGAGCGGCTGACCCACCCCTCTTGAGGCCAGCCTAGCCCATTCCTCCTGCTAAGGTCCGTTGGACCTTTTCCATTAAAGGTCCGACTGGCCGACTTACTGAAGCAGAGGTCCAAACGATCCGCTTCTGTATAGGTCCGACCAATTTCTCCCATAAAAGGCCTGACTGATGTTCTCCCTCGGACGACCAATCGACCCACTTCTGCTTGATCTGACTGGTTCTTCCTTTGTCAAAGTCCGACTGACTTGCTCCCACTACGGGAGTAACTTGAGAGCTCCAGAAGCTCCTTCCAGCTGGTTCCAGAATTCTGTTACAACGGACATTGCAACGTTTCCACATCCTGGAGCCACTTGGCCACCATCCTGATTCTCCTAGAAGCAAATCGGGCACTCTCAGCCCGTCTCCTAATAGAATTTGGCAATATTCTATACCTATATAAAGCATACGGGGGACCTCGTTGAAAGGGCTAAGTACTCTCTTCCTTCTCGATTCGATTCCTCCATTCTGTTGCCTTTAAGCTCCCGCTAACTTAAGCATCGGAGTGTCCCCCGCCGGAGCACCACCGGCCTTTGGAGACTTTGTTGCAGGTACTGGGAAAGGAGCGCTTCAGCACAACCAACCGAGTCCGGTCTGGGAGAAGATGCCGCAACAACATCAAAAATAATCCAAGATATCAACATTTTCATCTGGGTGGCAACTATATATGCTGCTTCACTTTACATTCAAAAAAATATTTTCTAACAATAATAATCCTGTAATAATGGATGCCATCTACTATCATCCAATGATGAATTAGAAAGTCATCTTTCCTATAATATGATTATTTTTCATTCTCTGCTTTTTTAGCTCAATATTGTCCCAATCAACTTTTATTTGATTGATACATTTTATCACCAGTATGTTATTATTTTCTTTTGGATGACTGCCTGTGGATCAAGTATTTGCTATATCGGGACATTGTCAATTATCTTATAGATTCAAAGAAGACTTAACTTTGTTTCGGCATTTTCTCACTACTCCATCCATCTATCTTTATCTGGTCCTTCTTAGTGTGCTTGACTTTTTGACTTCATACAGGCTGATATGTTACGCAAGTTGCTGTTATTTGTTTAATATAGATATTGTCAAGGTTTAAAGAGATGTTTAGAGAGAGAAATACTAGTTTCACCCGACGAAATAGGGATCTATCGCTTGAGAGGAGATCGGGAGCAGCCCAGAGATTAGGAGAGCCCGATAATGATGGATGGATCATCGTTAATGGTTAGAGAAGCAAGAAAGGGTGGTCAAAGCAGAGCGTGTCCAATCATTGGATGGAGAAAGAAAGCAAATAGCTGACTAGAAAAAATAGAGGAGTTCCTTATAGAGACAGGAGTGGGATGTCTGCATTAATGAGAGCAAAACTATTCCTTTAGGCAGATGGGATCCTCGAGTAAATAAGGGTATCGAGATGGATGGAAAGCAGTCTGTCATTACTAGCAAAGTAGAACGTTGGGCTGATCTCTTTAAAGAGACCAGAACAACTAGAAAATATAAGTTAAAACATTTCTTAACTCACTTGAGAGGGATGCACTATTAAAGAAAGGGAGCATTAAGGTAGTCAAGCTAAAACCAAATGCATATTTTTGGTGCGGCAACGTTGGTCACTACCAGGAAAACTATAGAGATCTAATAATCTGCTACCAGTATGGATAAGTTGGGCATCGAAAGAGAACCTACAGGGCCAGCAAACATAAGATGGAGGAGAGAGAAGTGTTGTTCATCACCGGGAGGCCCTTGTCTTCAAAAGTATTCTTGCCAGTGGAAGACACACATCGGCATAAGTGTCAAGAGCTTGCATGTGTGGGTACCATTAGGATGTCACCGGTGAGAACAGGGGTGGGGATTATGGGGCCATCTATGGTTGTAGAAGCCTTGAGAAGATTCGATTCTTTCTTTGATTGGAATCCTATTTCTCTATTATCTCTATCCTTCTTTGTCATATTTTCTTCATGGCATCTGCTCCTCCGTGCTTGTCGGAGAGAAAAAAGCAGGCATTATTGCTTCTTCTAGGTGAGGCTGGTGGTCTTTCCAAAATGGAGTATCCCCTAACAACATGCAAATTTGAGTTAGGTTGAACTTAACTGGAGTACCCCTGTTGCTTTGCGATGTAGAATCAGTAAGGAGGATGGTGGCCAACTTCTGTTTGCTGGAAAAGGTAACCATGAAGACCTTGGTGGGTAGGGATTTATCAGTATACGAGATCTCCACCTTGTGTGATAGGTTGGAGGACATCTCAAACTCTATTTGTGTTACCTTGGATGATGCCTGCTCTAACATCGAGGTTCATATCTTCAATGCTATGGCTAGTAGGCCACCACTGTCGGACATTGCTCCTCAAAGAAATTAGGAGGTTGACTGGATAGATTCAAGTAGGGAGCAGAATACGAATGACCCAAAGCTAAGAGCTGGTTTGATTCATCAAGGAGGCTCTATCGGCTCGGGTTCATCGCCAATGGTGTAGAGGAGAACATATCACTCTCAGGAAGATGGAGGGATAGATGCTGGAGCAGGGGAGGTGGAAGCCGTTGGTAATGATAACCGACATATTCTGGACAAAGGGAAGAGAGTAATCATGTATGGGCTCTCTTTTAGATTTGAACCTAGAGAATCCTCGAAGGGAAGGCCAATGACATTGTCACTGGAGAAGACGATGGAGAGGAAGGAGACAATGATTTAGGTTCACTCGGAAACAACTCTATGCAATCATCTATTAACCACTGGTTCTTGTCCAAATTCAAAAATTATTGACAATCAAAGCATGGAGCAATTAAGGCGACATAGGGAGGAAGGAAAGTGTTCTGATCTCATATCTTAGGATATGCCGAGGCAAAAAAAACTCTGAACGGGAGAATCAACAGCATGGTTGCATTTGATCTCTACTTTAACTTAGGTGATGAGAGACCAAACCGATGGGAGGATGAGGAAAAAAAATGTTGGTTGACCATTTAACTTCTTTTGCTGATGTGGAGCCAATAGTAGCAGAGGGGGATGAGAAAATCGAGGAGGTTGAAAGGGTAGTGGACCCCGTAGTAGTTGATATATTATTGAGGAATAGGGGGTCTCGAGAGCAGGCGGTGGGTGAAACTACCATTAATATTTTGGCACAAAGGGACCTATCTATGGTAGAAGGAGGGGAAGAACCTATAAACCAAGAAATTGTTGAGGAGTGCCTGGAACAACCGAGCAGGGATGCAAGGGATTTAAAGGAGGAAGAGACATCTGAACTTGGGGAGACCATAGAGACTACTCCGTTTCATCCTAAAAAATCTAGGAGGACTGAAAATCAAACTAGAGAAGCAAGAAGATTAGTGCACCTTAAAGCCATCGGATCGTTGTGTGTTGCAACATCCAGACTGATGGCCAAGAGGGAGAGGAAGAAAAGGTTAGAAAATCATTTTGATGAGTGCACAGAAAGACAGTTGTGATCCACATCGACCTTTTAGTTCAATTCCTCACTAGATGCTGCTAGACTAAGGTCAAGTGCACGATTTCTCCTTTTAGAGAATATGACGAAAGAGGTATTTCAAACTCTACTACAATTGGAGGCATTCAAGATAGACTCTGATGCATAGATGTTGGTTAATTTAGGAATGGCTGTTAAGATGAAGGATGCTTATTTTAGAATGTCTATGTTAAGCAAAATATGATATGCTAGCTGAGTTATTATTGTTTGTTGTTAAATACTTGTATGTTGCATGATCATTAGATATATCTTTGGATGTTGAATGTAATGCACGTGCTGGTGGATTATTTAATAAATGTTTGGACGATGAAGCTTGTATATTGTATCCGGTAGTGCGATTGGTTTACTATAAAATATGGTGGGTAGAGGCAGGATGATGGATTTAGGTGGTTGTTTGCAATATATGGCCCATAGATATTTGGATCCATGGAGATAAGGAACCAATTATGTGAATAGTATCATGGAATGTAAGAGGTGCAGGAAAAATAGAAAAGAAAAGAGCCATTAGGGAGGTGTTCGGAGACACAAGTTATGATGTTGCTTTTATCCAGGAATCAAAAATTGTAAGACTAGGTGCCAAATACCTTCATTCACTTAGAGGTGAGTGACGGGATGGATGGGAGTGCCTGGATACTGTGAGCTCACCAGGAAATATTCTAGTAGGATGGAATTCTAGAATGCTTTAGCATAAAAGGTCAATAAAAGAAACATTCTCAGTAATAGTGAAATTGTGACACATTCCCTTATGAATGCATTTATGGTTCACTTCTATTTACGGACCATGTGATAGAGAAGCCTGGGAGGATTTCTTTAAGGAGCTTGATGATTTGAAATTGGAAATACATGATTCTTGGCTTCTGGGGGGAGACTTCAATATCACAAAGGAGGCATCTGATAGGAGGGGAAAATGCAAAGCACACAAGACAATCTAAAGTTTGTGGAATTCATTAATGAATTAAATCTAATAGACTTACAGTTGATTGGTAGAGATTTTATATGGAATAATAGAAGAATGCATCCTGTGTTAGCATGTCTTGATAAATTTATGTTAATTAGTGAATGGAAGGATATATTTCCAGATTCTTGTCAGCAAGCTCATTATAGTCAGGCTTCCAATCATGTATTGATTACTTTTAACTGCAATGTCAGCTTTTTGTGCCCTGGGATTTTCAAATTTGAAAGATAGTGTTTAGAGAAATCAGGGATTGAGAATGTTATCAATGCAAATCGATATAATGTGACATGGTGCAAGAATTCTACCGAAGGGTGGGCGAAAAACTTGAAAAGATTAAGATAGGCTAAGAGTAGAAAATCTTCAATAAGCAAAGCAAGGAAAAGCTATTACATGACATCAATATTTTTGATCTTAAAGAGAAAAAAATGGACTTGACGGAGTCAAAATTTGAAACTAGGAGTGTATGAAGGCAATCTTTGGAGGAGCTCTACAAAAAAGAGAGTTTTTTGGAAGCAAAGAGCAAAGGTAATCTGGCTAAAAGAGGGAGACAAACTCAACTTACTTTTACATAGTGGTGTCGGGAAGGAAAAGGAGAAACCAGATTATTTCATTAAGAGATAATGACCATGTGCTTAATTCCAGAGAAGAAATTACAAAAAAAATTATTAGTTCTTCTCAAATCTATTTGGTAAAGAGGATAACCCAGTTATCAACATGGATTAGAACCTAATCTTGGATGGCACTTCTATGGATCTGTCAAATCTTGTTAGGGGTTTAGCTTGGTGGAAATTAAGGAAGCATTGTTTTCTTTTGATGGTAATAAAGACCTTGGCCCAGATAGATTCTCATTCTCATTTTTTAGAGCTTTTGGACTATTGTTGTAAATGATTTGAAAGTATTTTTGGAGGATTTTTATTAGACCGACTAGATATCGACAGATTAAATTATACTTTTGTGGTGCTCATTTTGAAAAAGGATGGAGAAATGACCATCAAAGATTTTAGACCTATCAGTCCATTAAATAGTCTGCATAAGATAATTACAAAAATTTTATCATAGAGGTTGGCAAAATTTCTTTCAGATTTGGCGGACCTAGCTCAGTCAGCTTTTATCCATGATCATAACTTGGTAGATTACTTTCTCAGTACTCATGAAATACTTGCCTATTGTAAAAGAACAGGGAAAAAAGAATTCTCTACAAGTTAGATTTTAAAAAGGCATTTGATAGCTTAAACTGGAACTTCTTGTTTGGGATACTTCAGGCAAGAGGCTTCTCAGTAAAATGGATTGAATGGATCCACAGTATGGTGACTTCATTTTCTGTAGCTGTGTTACCAAATAATGAACCACGAAAAAGGATCGAATGTAAAAGGGGACTCCATTAGGATGACCCACCTTCACCTTCTCTTTTCATTCTTTCAGTGGATATTTTCTCAAGGTTACTGAAAAGTACAGGGAGTCTTGGTCTTATAGAAGGGATTAGAGCTCAAAAAGAATTTAGTGACATTCTAAGCTTACAATTTGCAAATAATACATTATTATTTTGTATCATAAAGGAGCAATGCAATCTATTTTTGCTACTAAGGCAATTCTCCTTGCCTTTGAAGGAGCTTTTGGTCTCAAAATCAATTGTCATAATAGCTCTATGTTTTGTGAATGTTAGGTATCTAGAGGAGTTAAAGTTTGCCTCATGGATGAATTGCAAATTGGGATTACTTCCTATTATGTACTTAGGGTTATCTCTTTACCATCAAAAAAATATGAAATACTATTAGATAGCTCTAATTGAAAAGATGAATGTAAGATTGATAGCATGGAAAGGCTGGCTTCTCTCTTGGAGAGGAAGATTAACTATGATAAATGTCGTTCTTACTGTTTTGCCTTCTCACTTTACGTCAGTATACAATCTATCTAAGTGAGTCATTAATAGATTGGATTATATAAGAAGGGTATTTCTTTGGAAATGTGTGGATACAGTCAGTGATTTTCAGTGCTTGGTGAATTAGAGTTCAGTTTATAAATCTAAGGAGCAAGGAGAACTGGGTATGAAGAATTTGGTGGAAGTCAATCAGGCGATGCTGGCTAAGTGGTCTTGGAAATACCTTGAAGGATCAAAGAACCCGTGGTAGTTTCAAGTGAAGGAAACTTATTACTCCAGGAGGCATTAAGGCATGAGAACAAGGAAAGGAACCAAGGAATATTCTTCTTTGTGGAGGGGTGTTTGCATGAACTCACAAGCTTTTTGGAATTGTATTTATTTTAAGATGGAAGATAGTATGAACATAATATTTTACAAGGATAAGTGGATGCATGAAGTGCCCCTAATTAAATGGAGCATTCTCAGTAAGTTTTTTTTATGATTTTCTTAACTTTTGTGGTCTCAAATACCCCTATTCCATTTTGTGATGGATCCCTACATCAAAAAAATTAAGATTTTCTTGTGATTAACAACAAAGAATAAACTACGCATAGAGGAGGTACTGCAAAAAAAAGATAGAATATCAGTAATGGATATGAATTATGTGGTTCTAGCTCCAAAAGCATTGGATATCTTTTTTTCAAATATGCTTTGACCAAGAGTATTTGGACTATACTAGTATGTAACTTAATTTTACAGCTAGACCATGCTCATTTCTTGATTCATAGATAACTTTGAGAAAAAAGAAGAAGTGGAGACTAATTAAATGCGGTCGTATGTTGGAGAATTTGGAATAAAAGGAATTTGAGAATCTCCTTGAAAAGATATCATCCTATATGGAGTTTTGCAATTCATTATTCATACTTTTAAAAGTTGAAGTATGATTTATACCCTTATTTAGATAGTAAATCACATGAAACTTTGTCCAAAAATTCAAAAAGACTAGCAACACCTGCAACACGAGTAGGAGCACTTCCCACTGTTCTAATTTCCAGCAGTAGGAGATTATATTGAGTAATTTATTTGTTTGGCTATGTGTTTGGGTGTTGTCAATTCCATACAACTTGTATTATTATCAGTATACTTCAATCTGGTATTTAAATAAATAAAGGAGGGGAGGAGCTTTGTCTTCTTCCCTGTTTCCATTCAAAAAAAATCTTTTGCTTCCTCCCTTGTGACTGTGGTTCATACTTATGGTGCTTGTGGGCTTCTCATTTTCTCCTATGCTTTCAGAAGAGGACAATTTTAAACTTTAATCAAGTTCAGTGCAATGTTTGTCTATGGGCACTTCCAATGCAGGTTATGTCAATGGTTTTCATGGGAGGTGCTCGTTGTGGATCGTCATGGTTTTACAATGATAATAGTTGATGTTTGGCTGCTATCAATTGCTACAAGGTTGTTGGTTTCATGCTGCATCATGGTTTCTTCTTCCCAAAATTTCAATCTGTTATTTCTTCTCTATTCATTTGTTCATATCACGGTGTTTCTTTATGATTCTCTGTGCTTTTGCACTATCCAAGGCTGTTGGAGGGGGTCTGCTCTGGTCCTTCTTGGATTGATACGTAACTTCTGCCCTGCTCCTAGTAGCATGTGTTCTGTTGCTGTTTTGTTCTCTACTTCCTATCCTTCTAAATTCGAAACTGCTTGAAGACTTGGGTTGCCTAATTCATCTATTTGGTTATGGTCTTCTATACTTCATTGCTCTTTTATTTTGTTCTCATGGGCTTCTATTATGCTATGGTAGTTACTTCTTACGTTCCTTTTGCTGCCGGATTCTCTCTTATGGCTTTCTTCAGCAGATTCTGGAGTTCACTGCTTCTACACTATTCTGGTTCTCCTTTGATGCTGCTTTCTATGCGTTCAGTTCGGATTCAGTGCTATGCACATTGTTTATTTCTACGAGGATTCAATGCCTCTCTTCTATTTCCTTTTCTTTATACACTTGTACCGACGTATACTCTTTTGCTCTCTGTTTTTGGTCCTTTGGCCTTCTTTTGTTCTCCTTGGTACATATCTTAGAGATTCTGGTCTACAATCTTTTGGGTTGTATCTATGTTTCCACTTATGAGGCTCGTTGGCCATATTTTGTAATCAGAATATTTGTATCGCTTCCTTGTTTTTACCAAATAAAATAAAATAAAATTCATACATGTTTTTTTGATAGAACAAAAAAAAAAAAAAAAAAAAAAAACATGTACGAATTTTTTACCAAATAAAATTCATACATGTTAACAAGGCATCATCCTACCACATAATATAAAGGTCTTGCCCACAGACCATGTTCCCTTCCCTTGCCAGACTGAATAAAGGAGGAAAAAAAATAGAAACCAAGGCATATATAGCGCGGGTCCAATGATACGAGGGAAAAAGGAGAAGAAAGAATTGAAGAAGAAACGAGAAAAAATGGACTAGGTGGCGATGGGCACAGTTTTATTTTAGCAGGTACCAAGAAAAGATCGAGGTATTATCATCATCAAACACATTCAATACATGGATCATACTCTAACATGCACCAGCAATTGTCAGATGATCATGACACTCTCAACCTACAAACAAGTGTTACGATCAAATTCTTTTTTTCTTTTGCAAAACCTACAAACAAATTTGTTTGCTTGGAAGGGGACTTCAATTATAGTTTTTTTTTTTTTTTTGATCAATTCCACCTCTACATCCAAGAATACAGGACATCCTCTATTGCGGGATATTATCCAGTGGAATTGGACTATTCTTCCGTGCTGCGCTAATCTATCGCGAGGGAAATCAAGTAACAGATTGGGTCGTGGGGCAAGCATTGGATAGGAATTTTATGCTGGATTCCCAGGGCTGTGATCCACTAGCTTTGGGTCGGATCTTGGCTGGTTACGCTCAATTGTTTTGTACACTTACGGAGATTTTGATTTCCGAGGATAGCATCTTTTATTATTTTTTTTCAAAGAAATTCCTTATTTTATTAATGGTGAAATCTAATAACGTGAGCTACTTGGATTACTCCAATTTTTGAATCATGCACGCATGTCCACTCAGGATGAGGGCCCTCATCGTCAAGGCAACGCAAAACCAGCCATCTATTTGACTGAAGTGGAAGCGCGACACATATAATCCTTGCGACCACGTGGCATTCCGGTAAGATGGAGTTTGGAAGATGGCCGCCCAACTCCCGGCATCCATACGTGCGGCACGTGGGTTGCCTTTTTTGGGGCCGCACGGCTCCCAGTTTCACGCGGAGAACCGAAACGGCCCGGGGAGGACGCGGCGGCCTACCGGGGGCAGAAACGGAAAACCGACTTTTCTAATGGCAGGTATCGTAGTTTCTCTGCAAGCACAAGGGCGGTTTGTTGGTAGAGGCAATTATCAAAAATCGACAGCGACTCAAAATAATGATGATAAAAAGCAGCAGCGACAAAACGATCCAGAGAGAAGTGTTTGGTTCGTCCTCGACCCCTGGTTTCTTCCCGTTTATCGCCGAGCGCTCTCTCGCCTGCTCCTTCCCCACTTCCTCCCCTCCGATTCAAGCTCGCCTTGGCGATCCCCTCCTTCCAATGTAAGTCTCCATCTCTTCCCGATCTGGCGATTTTTTATTCTATTTGGATTCCGGTAGGGTAATTTTTTTATTTTTTTCTCGATCTTTATTGATCTATTAAAAATTTATAGATTTTAGGGTGAATGGATGCGATTTTTCTTGGATTATCTTCGTTTATTGGAACGGGATTCGAGATGGTGGTTTTCGGGTGCGCGTATTGAAATTTTTGGGTTTTTTGATTTCATGCAATGGAGTATTTCATGGGGATCCCTGGATTTTGGTGGAAGGAAAACTAACTTGGGGGGAGGCGGGGCTTGTCATTCTTTTAGAATTTAGGTATGTCTGCGATGTGATTTGGCGGGGAAAAAAGAGCGGAGGAATTGGGGGAAGAAAAATAGGGTTTTTAGGGTTTGCATTTGGGACTACTACGGGGGAGTATCTTGAGCTAATCCTGATTGTCTGGGGCTCTGAGGGTTACGACCTTGATAATAGGGATTTTATTCTCTAATGGATCTAGAGACCAGCTTGGCGAGCTGTGAGTGTTTTTTTTTAAAAAAATAATAACAACAACAATAATAATAATAATTATTATTATTATTTATTTTTAAATCCGTCCATTTCTTGATCGAATCATAATACTTACCTATGTCTGAAGGGCAACTATGAGCGACGATGGAGAAAGGACGTGCCCACTGTGTGCCGAGGAAATGGACCTGACAGACCAGCAGCTGAAGCCGTGCAAATGCGGATATGAGGTATGAATGCCTTCGGCTATGAGAAACAGGATCCGGGCACTGTTTACCTTAGCTTTATATTGTTTTATGCTTGCTTTGTCAAAAACTCTGGTGTTAGGATAAAACGCATGAATTCTTGGTCCATACTATTTGCAGAGTTTCTCTGGTTGGAAACGTCTGATTTGATTGTTGTAATGTTTATAGATTTGTGTTTGGTGTTGGCATCATATTATGGATATGGCTGAGAAGGAAGAAACAGAAGGGCGATGTCCAGCATGCAGGACACCATATGACAAGGAAAGAATTGTTGGAATGGCTGCCAATTGTGAAAGGTTTCTGTCTTCTTAGATTATCATTCTGTTTTTTTTATCAATATGAATGTTGTCATGATTGTAATGAGAGTTAATGATAGATATTTTCCTTCTGGACAGGGTGGTGGCTGACATTAATGCTGAGAAGAAGCAAAAGTCTCTAAAAGCAAAGATCAAAGCATCAACAGAAGCTAGGAAGCATCTTAGCAGTGTTAGAGTGATACAACGGAACCTTGTGTATATAATTGGACTACCTTCCAATTTATGTGATGAAAGTGTACGTGATATGTCCATAACAAGCTTTTTTTATAAATGTCAATTTTGGTCTCTTTTGCAAAGCTCACCTGTGGTACTGCCAGATACTTGAGCGCAGGGAATACTTTGGCCAGTATGGGAAAGTTTTGAAAGTATCAATTTCTCGCCCGGCTGGTGCCATGGCCCAGCAATCATCAAATAATAGCACATTTAGTGTGTAAGTTTTATTGTTGCAACCCATTCTGTTATCATCTTCTAGTTTCTTAAGGCACAGCATTTGGTTAGACATATTAATCTCACTGCATCTGACCGCCACACCCACCCAAAACAAAAGAAAAGGAAGAAGTTTTATGCAATAAGTTATCATATTGATTTGTAAGCTTGTATACTTTGTGATCATAATTTTCTCGTTAATTTGGTTTTTTTAATCATTGCCCATTTAACCAATTATGTAATTGGAAGTTTCTGGCTATTGGAAAGCAACATCATAATGCGATTTTACCACTTATCTTTATCTTAAATATCAAAGGTTGCTCGAAAAATTATGTTCAGGATAGGGGTTGTTCAAATTTTAAACTCCCTGACTAATCTAATCTAAAAGGTTTCTTGGATTTGTTTAGTAGCAGTTTGTTACTGTTATATTTCTTTACTTAGATTGAGGCATCTTGATTGTATATGTGGTAATTGTTTGCAAAATTTTAGATATATATAAAAAATGCAGCATATAAATGTATGCTTTTTAGATACATGATGTTCCTTTGCTTTAATGAGCCCAAACAAACAAGAAAGCATTGGAAATTCTGAAGCTGGATTGATACATGTACCTGCTAGTGTGAAATCATGTCCATGTTGTCTTATGTCTGGTGTCATTGCATCACCCAACTCTCATTTTTTATGGTGCATTAGTAACTATGCATCCACAATTTTTTTTTCTTGGTAAGGAAGCTATAAACTCTACTTTGCCATAGATTCGTGATCTCTTTCATTATGTATTACTTTTTCCAATTTAGTTATTTTTTTATTTTTGATAACTATTGAGAGTATAGTTACATGATTTTAAAGATTTAGAAGGTATTTCTGTAGGCCCAGGAACATGTTGGCTGCAAGCATGAATAGTAGATAAAGAGCACAATAACCATGACTAACCAGAAGATGTTTGTAATCAACATGGAGATATGGGTGTGTGATAATAAATCGTATGTGGGGGAATAAGGCTTGCCGATGGCAGACTATCATGAAATTCTTGAAACGCTGACGAACATTATAATTTTAGTAATGCTATATATGCTTGCCAAATCTTTAACCCTTTAACATTTGTTTAGGGAGGTTTGTAAAGCTGTGACAAATTAATGGTTGACTTGATATTTAATAGTTGTTACTTATTGTGGATAAGAGTGAAGTTGCTTTGCTAATGATAACTAGGATAATGTGGGCATGATACCTCTTGTCCTCTCTATATATTCTGTCTATGTTGCTGGAATCTCAGATTGCAGAACTTAGATTGGCAGGAGCAGTCTAATCTAGAAGTTCAGAACTGTGGAAAACACGCATTGCATGTAAATGAGCCCATAAATTCCAATGCATTCAAATGGCAAAAATGAGCTCAATTAGGAAAGAGTTTAAAAAGTTGCACCATTAAAAAGGATTCAGATACTTCCCCTTGTTCACATTTGATATCCTCTATATACTGAAAGTTTAAAGATTTCTTTGGGTTGGGAGTCATATTCATAATCTGGCTAATGACATGCATCTTGCTTGTCTGTGTTGGTGTTCTGTTTGTTGGACTGTAATGATTAATGAAATGATCAATGCCTCCATCAACTTTCTTGTCCTTCTTTTTCTTCTAGGGAGTGGGGGGTGTTGGATGTACAAGAGGCCTATAAACAATGAGTAACAATACAAGGGATAGCTCCGTCTACATCTCCCTTTACCCCAAACCTAGGTGATGGTAAGATTTGAACCTGGCCTCTTTGTACAACTGCCAAGAGAATCAACCAGCTTCATCAGCTGGCACCTCCATTTACTTCATCACTTTATAAAATCAACAGGGACAAACAAATTATATTTATTCAAATGATTAATTCATGTTAAGTTAGATTAAGTTTGAATGAGCTGGATATTAACTGATCTCACACCGTCACTTGATTAGTGCTCATGGATCTTGTTCGAATGTGGTTGCTCTAGTCTTGGGAGAGCTCTCTTACTTTCTTTTTGCATTCAATTCTTTTTGGCAACTTAGCTAGCAATTATGGACTTAAAAAAAAAAAAAATGACAGTTTGGCAGAATAAAAACTGATGGTTAGCCATCCAGTAGACTCCAGACATGATATTCAATTGGTGCTAGCGGGGGAGGAAATGGTGGTAGTTGTTGCCTTTGGGGCAGGTCAAAGGGAAATGAAATTCTAATGAAGTATTCAGGTGTACTGGAAATGCTGTTTTTGCAGGAGAAATAAAAAACTAGTGGTTTTCTATTGATATTTTCTTCATTGGAGAAAGAAGACTTTCTCAGGGTTTTCTTTCTTTGTGGCAACCAAGCTGATTGCTGAAGGGTTGTTGGGTGGGTATCATTTTGGCTGGAAGTTGTATGATTGTGGATAAATCGAATCATACCTTAATGTTCTAGGAGTGGAAGTTGATTCAGGTGAATGAAGTAGGCATCTGATGTTGCAGAAAGTTGCTGAGGAGGATGTAAGTATTTTGTTAAGTATTGAGAAGTGTTAATATGATGCAAACTTCTAAGAATAGTAGTATGAGAACATAAAATATTATTTTAAACTGTAGAAGGTGACTAAAGATGTCAAGAGAATGAGGAAGAGGTATATACAGAATTAGGAGGATGAGCTTTGGTGCAATGATAAGGTTGCTTCATTGCAACTTGGAGGTCATGGGTTTAAAAAATGGAAACAAGCTTTCTGCATGTGGGGGTAAGGTTGCATACATCTTACCCTCCCCAAAACCTGCAATGCTGGGAGTCTTATGTACTGGACCATCTTTTTTTTTTTAATTCTGAAAGTACAACAAAGAATATTTTAATAAGTACATGTCCTAATTGTAAAATTTGAATATGACCTTGATCTGAATACATTGTTCTTAGAAACAATTACAGCATACTAGTGGGTAAATTTTTTTTCCTCCAAACACCATCTAACTGCATGTTGTTCAGAACCAGTGCTTGTACTTGAGTTATGTAGATTTTGGAAAAGAAAAAAGAAGGCTCAATGTTCCTTTGTTTGGTTTGTTAGAATGAGGTATTCATTGCCTTTCACTAGTTTAGACTGTTTATATATGTTGCAATTGGATCAGGTACATAACATATGCCAGGGAAGAGGAAGCAGTTCGGTGTATTCAAGCTGTGCACAATTTTATTTTGGAAGGTAAATCTTTGAGGTAAGCTTGTGACTTACATTCTTATTTGCTAGATGATCTTGTTTTACCATGATTTCATTTCTGTGACACTGGAGTTTACAATTGCAGAGCTTGCTTTGGTACTACAAAGTATTGTCATGCTTGGTTGAGAAATATGGTGAAGACTAGTTTGTTTGAATATTGCTTCATTGCTTTGAAATTTAATATTAACCATGTAGTGATCAATTCACTTTCGGTTGTTTGTGAATTAATCCAGACTTGCAGCAATCCAGATTGTCTATATTTGCATGACATCGGTAGTCAAGAGGATAGTTTCACTAAAGATGAGATAATTTCTGCTTATACAAGGTATTTTTATTATATCATCTTTGTGTAACACTTGACAGATTATTTAGTAGACACAGATATGTTCATTTACATCCACTTATCACTATGTGGATACATGTTATTGCATATAGTTTAAACCTTAAAGTTGAGACATTCTGTTGTGGATAAACATCGATAATGTAGTCATACTGAAGATTCTTGAAAGTTTGACTTTGTACTCAGCATCTCTCTAAATTGCCATGACATATAAACTGAATCCTTGCCAAATTTAGTTGTCTGATATTTTTGTTAAGCAATACATAATTTAGAACATTTATTAGTTAAAAAAAAAATCAGCAAGAGCATCCTCTGTATAACTAGCATTTATTGATGCAATCTTTGCCACTTGCTACTTCAATAGTTATCCGATGCTAATGTGATGATCTTCTGCATGCAATTAATCATGACTCATCGCTGCTACTTATGCTGCGTAGTGATTGAACCTTAAGTTACCCCTTTTTGGTTTGGGAACAGTTTTATCCTATTCCAGAGGAATCATGGAATAACCTGGGGCAAAAAAAAGAGAGGATAAACTAAGACTTAAAGTATTCTTCTCACTTGCTACCCTTTTCTTGTTTAAGTGGAACAAGTGAGCAAATTGTTTTATGGATCCTTTTTCTGCTATAACTTTATTCTGGAGCAGAAACAGCCATGTGATTTGATGGAGCGGAGTAAAGTAAGGGGGGTCATTATGGTTTGTTCTGCTCTATCCCCAACTCAAACAAGGTTTTTGAGTAGAAATATTGTCATGCATGATCCTGATGTTGAATGTGCATTGATCTTGAAAATGATTGACAATACTTTTGTTCCTTGATTCATATGTCATACATGCATAACTTCTTTTTATATTATGTTTGATGTTATCATCTATAAACACATAGGGTTTTTTCAGAAAAGATGAATGAGAGCATCCGTGCAGCAAGCAATTCCTTATGTTTGATTGACTATTTGCTTGTATGATAATTTAAGCAACACTAATGATTATTGAGGCCCTGCAGAAGATTGATGTAGAGCAAGTGCTATACTTCCATACACTGTCTTATGTGGATTGTTTTCCTGTAAACTACATTGCATGTATCCTGACCATATGCTTAAGTAGACTTTTGCTCCAATGTTATTTTTGTTTTCTTGTTGTTAGCTGGGTACTATCATGAAGCACTTACAAATAATAGAATTATGCTGTCATGAGAATTGTTTTATCGTACAATGAGCAGGAAACTATCATGCAGAAGAAATCCTCAGCTGTTATCATGTAGATGCCCAGATTGAATACTCAAAATGCGATACTTCTCCATTTGTTCCGTGGAAACAAATGCCTTAAGTAATCTAGTTCATATTCCTCTTGCTCTTGATAGAATCATCAATAGTTTGCAGGCACTGTGCGTTGAAGCAAATCCTGCATTTTCTGGGTGTCTATGATTTGAAAATATACTGGGATAGCATAATAAAGATTGTGGTATTGTGCATAGGACAATGAATAAGGTGGTATTGTGTGTGGGATAACAAATATGGTGGTGTTGAATTGTTTATGTTTTGCTTTTTAAGCAATCCAGTGATAATTCATGATGTAGTGAGTGATCTGAGCCATTTTAATCAAAAAGATTAAAAGCTTGACATGGATGTGGTTCAGATCTAGTGGTTGTTGTATATAGAAGTTAGTGTACATGGTTATTGGAAGTGGGTTGGGTGCAGGTATGCTAAGCTGGTTTCTTAAACAAGATTTAATACGAAAACACCTAGGAAATTGATGCGGAGGCAAGTTTCTGAGAAGTCCTGGAAGTGGGTGCACCATCCTAAATTGAAGATTCCTGCTATTGAATTATGTACTATATTCTGATTAACTTAATCAGTTGATTCCAGTAACTGAGTCGGGAAAAGATCACATGTAAGGATAATATCAACTATGATTTGGGCTGGTGGGATTCAATCAGATGGTTGCTGGTGCGCATGTGCATGTGTGCTTGTGACAACTAGATCATGATTTGTTTGATGGTGTGAGTTGAGCCAAATGAATCCCGTAAGGAACACTAAGCTTGACACATTGCATTGTGGCAGGTTGAATTTGATCGTCATATTGGTGCATACAACCTTCACTAATGATGCAGTAGGCTGTTTTATTTTGTTTTGTTTTGTTTTATTTTATTGGGTTGTCAGGTTAGGGGTTGGTGTTGGTGGTGGTGAAAGCAATAAAATAGGTTGAATCAGCAGGGTCAACTTCTGTGTCTCCTATGGATGTAAATGTGGGGTGCCATTCAGACATCTTCATGTCTTTGAATGATTTCACTGTATATTATATCAATTGATACAACATGATGCTGAATGCACTCTTTTATGGTTAAACATAACTATCTGATTCAATTCAAGACTGCAAATACCAAAACATCATCATTATTCACAAGACTGAGGAAGTAATGGTCAGTGTCATTTCATTGTCATGTAACTCATTGAGTTACAATTTTTTTTTTGTGGCTTATTATGATTTGTACTTAAGTTGGTGTAATTCACACCAATTTTTATGTGGTAACTACAGTTTCAGAGGTAAGAGGAGCATATATTTCTGAGTTCTGACCATCATGTAGCATTGTGTGAAGTCTTTGAAAATCAACAAGGATACATCTAGTCCTACTAATCGAAAGCATTACAAGGGTCATTAATTTGGAGTGTGATCTATTTGGTTTCATTGTCTATTTTTTATTAGTTTGTTAGGCAAGCTCTCAGTTTTTCTTATAGTAGCTGACAATTTTATGTTTTGGCATAGGTTGTAATATTTTTGTAAATATTTTTTTGGCATAAATAATTATCTGCGCAAGCTGTTGTCTTTGGCTTATTTGTGCTTCATCTTATGGTTTGATTTACATCTCATATGGTTCAATAGGAGTAGGGTCCCACAAATGGCTTCAAATAATTCACAACGACGCTCAGGTAATGTGTTGCCTCCTCCAGCAGATGATTTCTCTAGCAGCGGGACTGTTACAGGCAAACAAGCAGTCAAGAGTGTCTCAAATGTAAATCCTCGTGTAAAGTTGTGTGTTTGAGCTTGCGCTGAATAGCTTTTTTTTTTTTTTTTCCCTAAAAAAAATGAAATTATCCACATCGGTGCTGGTTATGCATTCTATAGTTCTGCTGTTATTTGCTCATGTTAATTGAACTATTTGTTTGTACAGAATGCTCCAAGCCATGCCAAAGGTTCTCCTCCAAATAGTAGTGGAAAATCTACTGTTTTACCAGCTGCTGCTTCATGGTATGTTGCTTCCTATTCTTATTCTTCCATTTTTAGCTTGCCTAAAGACATTACTACTAAAACTTTGGCATGTTGCAGGGGACTTCGCAGTTCAAATTGCCGGACTCCGTCCGTAAGTGTAGCATGCTCACAAACCCCTGTTAAACAGAAAGTAGAAACACTACATAGCACATCTTTGCTTCCTTCAATGACTGAAAGCACAAAACAGTCTTCAGCATGGCTTGATGATGTGGTTAGAACATCAAAGATGCCAGAAAGAAGGCATGTAATGCCCACGAATGGCATATCTAGACCCTTAGAACCATCAAAACCTGGTTCTGGGAAGGGTTGCCTCACAGTGATGTCATCGGAAACTCTTAAAGATGCAGAGTATGCTTCTGTACCTTCTGCATGGAACGATGATGTGATTACATCTAAGATATCGGAGCCTTTAAAATCGTTTAATGACAAGGCATGCCAGACATCTAGATCTGACCTGTCACCGGACGGTGCATTGGATGTAGCTTGTAGTTCACAAAATTCTGTTAGTTGCTTATCTGGACTTCCAGCCCCTGCAGTTGATGACAAGGGGAGAGGCATCACTCTTGCTGGGAGCAGCACAAAATCAATGAACAACATGTTCAAAGGTGCAGATAGGCTATCTTCTAGTACTGATAAAGCTGCTAAAGGTAGTATGACTGTCAATGGAAATGTAGAGAGTTTATGTTTGGGTTTGTCTTCGGTGAGTATTGATAACCATCTTGGGCTTGGTCAGTCAAGCATGGATCAACTTCAGACTTCAAAATCTAATCTATCTTCAAGACCTCAACAATGTCAACCTGAACCTGGGGTTGAACATCTATCTTCAGAGCCACTAAGCAGAGCATCCTCGGTGCCTGATGCACATATTTCAAATGAATTACTTGATTTGGATCTGGAGCCGCAAAAACAAGGCTTTATGTCTACAGGAATTGAGAGGGAATATGATGCCAATAATCAGCCATCATGTTCACCTTATCTAAATCATCATCATAACAGTGCAAATCAATCTAGTTATGGTTCTTGGAATAATGGTGTCGGAATCAAGGACCCATCGTATACTGGTGATGGTAAAACTGTGGAGACCAAGGTAGACATGACCTCGTTTCTATCAAGGGAGAATGAATCTGCATTATGTAATGGACACAAAGAGGATGACCTAGGCAGTTTTTCTAACCGTGGGAAGGTTTTTGAAAGTCCCAGGATGAACTGCTCTGAAGAATTGGTAAAATGCCCAGGAAGAACTGATGATGTAGCTAATTCTGACAAAACTGCAAATGTAGATATGGGAGAGAGCAGCATCATTTCAGGTATATTGTCACTAGATTTTGATCCATGGGATGACTCATCCTCGGCAAACAATTTTGCTAAGCTACTTGGTGAAACTGAAAGGCAAGATGGGTCATTTAAATTATCAAGTTCATGGAGATCACAGAATAGCAATCAATCCAGGTTCTCATTTGCAAGGCAAGAAAGTGAAGCAACTGGTCTAGAGGCTTCTCTTATAGACAGTGGTAATGCACGGAAATTAGGCTCATCTTTGCAGGATTCTTTTGGAGATGGTTTCCAGAATGGGATCCAGTTCAGTAATTTTGAGGGTCCCAATGCTGTCTCAAACAGCAATCTAGTTATTACCTCTGACAGACTTGTTGGTGAGTTTTTGTTATTAATTTCAAAAAGGAGAGTTATTATAAATGTTTTCTCGTCAACTGTTTTGAGGTTTCGATATCTTGCCATGTGCTAATATTTATGTTTTAACACCTGCTGTTTCTCTTGCTTTATGTTGTTTTTATATTTATGATATTGCATACTCAAATTTATCTTTTCATGGGACTCTATATTTCTGTTCTGATATTTTTAACTTGTTATGGTTACTGGATTGTGCTCTAACGGACAAAGACATGATATATTGCATCCAAGCTCCAAACCAGTGTGGGATTTTTAATGTGTGCATTGATAATCGTTTGTTTTAGTCATTTTTAATACAATGTTATTGTTCTTACTTTTTGGAACTAATATATGTAGTCAATTGGTGGTTGTAATGTTAAGCAGCTTTAAATTGAGACTGGACATGGACCACGAAAGATACTTGTATATTTGCTGTCAAAATCTTTTCATCACTTAGATTTCCAGCAAGACAGGTCATGGGACCTACTGTATCGTCAAGTACATTGCAAAATAAAAGCTGAAGGAGAAAAAGTTATTGTGGATATATAGTAACATTGACTTATTGGACTCCATCTTCTTGAGCCAGATCATATGTATTGCGAGTGCAAAATATAAGCAGCTTATCCATCATTTATTCCATGAAATCTCATTTCCACTCCCACACACCCTACTGCATTCTGACCTTGGCCATTCATGATATGTCATCATTCCACCCACCTCTTTTGAGTTGTCATGATGTGTTGCTTTATATTTAACCTGATTTCCTTCTTGGTTAAACCCCAAAAGGCCATTGCCCAGTTAGGGTCCTGGTAATGCAGGGTCCTGGGAGGTACTGGGGACAGACCTAACTTTTGGCTTTGTATTTGCACAAAGTGGCTGCCGTAGTACCTCAACCCCATCATTGTGCTTGCTAGTCCAAAGCCTTTCACTACAAGCAACGGCACCTTTTCCTTCTTAGTTAATCATCAAAACAATTGCCATGTTTTAATGCATGGGACATCATGTTGCCGATTTCTATTTTAATTCCTGGGCTTCTCAATCTTCTGTCATCTGCTTTTTCCTTTTTGTCTTTTAACTTGCAACAAGAAGCTAACTTAACACAATTAATTGCTTTGCATGGTTTGGTGGAATAGTCTTGAATTTCCATGTGTATTGTGGAATGCAAGAGTTCAGCTGTTTCTGGCTTGGTTTCATGATCTGTTATTTTTAAGTATTTCAAATGATTTGCAGTTTGGTTCTTTTTGCCAATTTTTTTTCGTTTCAAGTTGATTAGATGCATTTCATCTTATGACCTGTCGGACTTCTATAGAGTTCTAGTGTTATGGTTGCCTTAAAGCTTGAAAATTGTATATATGATACGTAGTGTATGTGCGCGTGTGGAAATATTATGTTTTGAAATTTACCCACATTCTCTTTTTCTTTTTCGTTTTTTGCTTTCCAGATTTCATTTGTAATGATTTGGGTTTTGGAGGTTTAAGGTGGAAATAGAAACTTCTCTGCCAATTCTTGGCACATCTTGTCACCAAAAAATAAGCCTAGAAAATTTAGCATTACTGGATTTATTTGCAAAGTGGCTATTTCGTGGGCTTGTTGGAATTTTAGGATTTCTAGGAGTAGAACTCAGCTGTTTTGATTGGAGCAAGAAGCCAAACTGAATTGATTTTCTGGAAGTTAGATAACGTATGTAGAAAAATTATGATATCTAGGTTGTAGAAACAGGGTTCTTGTGAAACCATGTAATAGGTTTGGCTCTTTTCCCCTTTTCATCTTTTTTTCAGTTGTTTTTTATGTCTATTATGAGTTACATTTGAATGCTGGCATATTTGCTTACCAGACAAATTAGTGCCTTCTTCTGCATTTAACCTTGTAATCTTGGGGTTCTTGCCATGCTCTAACATGGTTTAGGGCTACTGATGTAGAGATCTGAGAAGCCAGCTAGAGTGGCAATGAGCCATTTATGCACTTATGCTCTCAAGTTTTATACACACTATCGACTCAGGTCCAGTTACATGTTTAATGTGCCTTTGTACTAAAGGTGTGGACAGTTGGCCATGTATTGATGGCTATATCTTTGGCTTATTTCCTGATGGATCTAAACAAGCCCAATCTGTAATTTATACAGTTAAGTTGTCTGGTAAATCTGTACCGGTCCTTGACTAACTTGGCTGGGCCGACTCTAAACAGAATTGGATGTATACGAGCCTAACCTGACTGTAGGAATCATTTCACAAAAGTTTTGCCAATGATGTTGTAACCTAATTGTCAAGAAAAGAAATATGAATAATGGTTTTGTGCTTTAAATTATAACTGAAATGGTAATTTCGAGTGAACGGACTGACAACAAAAGTTTGGCTGTTACAGTTTCAAACATTGCCAAGACCATGCAAACTCTGCTCTATCTTGGTTTTAACTCTTAATAACCCTCTCGGTCAAAAGCTGGATATTGCTTGTGAGCCAAAACCTGGACTCAATACTGTCAGTTTGCAACAAGTGATTAGCTTGAGCTATAGCTTGTTTCTTCAATTCTCATGAATGTACATTTCTTGGTCTTTGAGTCTATCTTGTGCTTGGATTTGAATTTGTTATATTGTAGTGTAGCTAACCCTTTTGGTTTGTGTGATGCTATCTTTCTTCATATTTGTATGTTATCCTGGTATATGGATTTATGATGACTTGACCCATTTGGTATGTGAACATCATCATGCTTGATGTTTGTATCTTGTCCTTGTATATGGATTTGTGACATACTTTTTTATAGTTATGCATGTACTCTTAATGCACTTTTTCATCTTGTCCTCCAAAGGTGTTTCAAGGGCTAAAATATCAGCTCCACCTGGATTTTCGGCACCAAGTAGAGCTCCCCCTCCAGGCTTTTCTTCCCAAGATAGATTCAACCAGGCTTATGGTACAACATACTTTGGTTTGTGCACTTCTAATGGAAATGCTTTGGGGCATTCATTGGGGCATGAAAGATTCTCTGCACCCAGCATGCTGGCCTGGCAAATCAGCATGCAAGCACCCCATTGTATCACACCAATTCGCACAAGTTGCACTCATCCCCTCATGCCACACGGTGAAGGGAACTTATCATGTGCACGAAATGGGTGCCCCACAGCTTGCTTTGCCTTTGTTTTGCACTGCTAGTAATTTTGCTAATGCTTTTGTTCTTTTTCCTTTCTCTCCAGATAATCATCTTCTGGGTAGTCCTTTTGGAAATCAGTATGAAGCACATCCAACTGGAAATCCAGATGATGTGGAATTCATTGATCCAGCAATACTTGCAGTGGGCAAAGGGCGAATGCCACCTGGAGTTCACAATTCAGTGTTGAGTTCAAAATCTGCTTTTCCTGCACAGTTTAACACTTCTAGTAGTGATCCAAGGCTTCAGCTATTGATGCAGCAATCCATCTCTCCTTATCAAAATTTAAGAACACCGGATCATATTGGGGATAGATTCTTACTTTTAAATGATACTTATATTACATCTCGGCTGTCAGCGCAAAACCATGGAAGTCTGTCGCCATTTATGCAGATGTCACACCTGCAGCCCAGAAACGCACACATTTCAAATGGCCAATGGGGTGGGTGGAATGATGTAAGAAATGGTAGGGAAATGGGCGTGCCTGATATCTTGAGGAACGAGCGGTTTGGGCTTAATTTCTATTCTGGCAATGAGGAACGTATGTTTCAAATACCGGGCTCAGCTGATCTGTATAACAGAGCATTTGGATTATAATGCTGGTCTGATGCTGCACAACTTTTACCCTTCTTTCATGTATTTAAGTGCATATCTACCTGTGGGGAAAAGTTGGTTCGTCGGAGCAGATTACTTTGCCTGCTTGTTGATTGGCATTTTTCACTGACACCCTGAATGATCTCCATCAAGGAGTGCTCGAAATTGTAGGCCTCTTTGTATCAACAGGTATGAGTTTCATTTCATTTGTTGTCCAAATATGAGGTGTCTCGGTAAGCAGTGCTGGCTTCCAAAAAATGCAGCCGCACCTATGTGATTAATAAGATGCAGGGACAAGTGGCATGCTCCAGAAATTGATGGGTGGATAAAATGCTCTGGGAATGTGATTTCCACCATAATGGTTCTCAAGAATCCGGCTAGCATACTTTCAGTGTTGCAGGCCATTGTTGTTTCCTACTATAACGTAATATATAATTCATGTCAGTGGGCTGCTGAAGTAGATTATAATTTTGTAGAGTTCAAAATATAGAATAATTACCCTAGTTTATCTCAGATGATAAATACGGCACTGTTGGTGGAACTTTGTCTGCATCAAGATGCATTTCATCTCTTTTTTGATAAAATTTATAACAAGCAGCTTGATGGCTGTTTAACTCTTTCAAATGACTCTGTTAGAGGATAACTGATCAGGTATTGACTTGTTGCTGTTGGACAAATGCTGTACAGACCCACAAACATCGCTTTCACTATTGAATCCTATGGTGAAGTTGGCATCAGGTTTAGGGTTGGTGGTGAGTGTTGTGCATCAAGCAGTGTCAGGTCAGATGAGTTTGTCAGCCTTTTTATCATGGGAGCATTTATTTGAATAATTCTCCTGTGCACTATGTTTCTACTAGTGTCTAATCACGAGTCGCAGAAAAAAAGGGAAAACAAAGGGTTTGGACCTCAGGCCAGAGCATATTCTTTTATGCTTAATGTATATACAGTTCTATTGTTTGAATGTCATCCACTATAACAGGAATAATGCAGGAGTGGCACTCTAGTTCGGCTGTAAGACCCATGGGTAAACTTTTGAAACCATAAACAAGCAAAGAACTGGGCAGCCGTTTCTGAATTCAGCTTGAGTTTAACCGTGTGCATGCGTTTGTGTTTGTGTTTTGGGTTAGGGTAGCTAGCTTATAGGAAGTCTTCACTTAAAAACATGTATTATTCTTTGGACATCTTCCAGATTGAGCTGGGCTGATGAAAATTTTGGTTTTACTGCTGAAAATTATGGACTATTCTTGGATGCTTATATTTTCTGGTCACCTGGCAGACTTCCGTATACCCAAACTATACAGGACAGTTTTTTTTTTTATTTTGAAGGGTGTACAGGATGGTGCCATGCTTGAGACTTTGCATGCACTAGTTCAATATTGAAATCAAAACTAGAGAAGACTGAGAGTATGATGTTTTTTTATGGCACGATTCCTGCCTATTCTATGTATTTGTCCTAAGGAGGTTCATGCACTGTTAATGTATGGGAGTGGTTGGAAATGTTTGTTGACACGTTGTTTTTGTTAGTGCAAGAGACAAGTGCTAGATTCTCTTGATTAGTCCCAATTGTGATATTGATGGTTGCCTTTTGTTAAAACATAGCATTAACTGTTGGATCCCATGATTCATAAACTGGAGTGGCTGATGAGTTCTATTATCATGGTGATATGGGTCCAAGGGTATAGATAATTGTGACATTTTGTTATAAGCATCACAAAGGGTGTTTGACTTTTTTACTGACAATCAAACTAGTAAAACATTTTTTCTTCAGAAAAATTCCTTGTTTTTACTGTATTTTATTGTCATTCTTTTGCAACTTTCTCCGTGTTCACTAGGGATTTCTGTCTGCCTTTCCTTTTATAAGGTTTAAAACTTACATGAACATCATTTAGTTGCAACAGATATGCTTCTTTATGCACCGCACCTTTTATTTAATAATATGAGCTTTCAAGCTCAGAACAATTTCGTTATTTTGTTTCTGTAATATGTTTGGCCCATTCTGGATTTCTCTTATATTGTTGCAGACATGCCTTGGTTTTCTTAGTACTAACGGAATATTTTGTCCATGGCGTTGTATGTAATGTAGGGACACTTCGGAGTAATATTTCCAATCTTATTCAGATGGTGTTTGCGAGAGGCAATGCGGAAGGGTGTTGGCTCAATTGTGTGCTCAAATTTTTTATTCTTATTGGGGTCTGGCTCTGAGGAAATGCTTGCACCATGGATGCCATTTTTTTTCTTGTGAACGCTCGACTGACATTGAACCTGAACAAACGAGATTTGCAACTTCAGAGTGTAAATATTGTGTATCTTTACTTTTATAAGCAGTCAGAGTATTTTGATATTTTTAATGAGAAAGTATCTTTTCTTTTGCTACTTTGTGTGCCATCTAATGAAACTTTTTATTTTAGTAGTTGAGGCCTTGCATTAGATAGCCTAAGTTGGCTATGGTGCTGGACAATTGAATTTTGGTTCACAATTGAGGCTTGTGGTGGCTTTCCACTGCTGCTGATGTGCACCTGTCTTGAAAAGTACAAAATGACTTTAATATTCAGTTTATTAGTTTGAACCCCTAGGAAGTTCTGAAGGCTGTGACAGCGAAAACGTTGCGGCTGCCTCCCAAAATCTACCACCCCAGGTAAATTGTTATTAAAGAATTTTTGCTATGTAAGAAAAAGCAAGCTTTATTCAAGCAGTCCCGGTGTTCAAAAGTAGCCTCCTCTCTAGTTTGTTGAGCCAAATGTTTGTTGAATTTTTGCTATGTAAGAAAAAGCAAGTTTTGTTTATTAAATGGACTGCTCTGGTCGGTGGTTATCCCTGTGCATTTTTTTTAAGAGTAATTCTTTGTGCACCATGTGCGGTGCAGCAAATCCAGCGTGGCTTGCAATACGCTCCTATTATTCTAAAAATTTTCACTGTAGCATGATGGAATAAAAACTAAGATGACTAGTATTAATTGAAATTTTTGTCCAGATCAAAATTTCCGTCCAGATCAAAATACTTTTACGATATTCTAGTTCAAAAATTTACGATATCCTAGTTTAAAATCTATGATTTCCTATTTAAAAAATGATCTGAAACAGTATTACGATATTCTAGTTTAAAATTTACGATATTCTGGTTAAAAAATGATCAGAAACAGTATTATAACATCTAGTTCAAAAGTTATAACATCCTATTTTAAAACCTACGACATTCCTGCAGAAAATATAAATTAAAACCAGAAATAGTATTACGATATCCTAGTTCAAAATCTATGACATCCTAGTTCAAAATCTACAACATCTCTGCAGAAAAATATAAATTAAACCTAAAATAGTATTACGACACCCTAGTTCAAAATCTACGACATCCTAGTTCAAAACCTATGACATCCCTGCAGAAAAATATAAATTAAAATCTAAAACAGTATTATGACACCCTAGTTTAAAAGCTACGACATCCTAGTTCAAAATCTACGACACCCCCGCAGAAAAATATAAATCAAAACCTGAAACTATTACGACATCCTTAGTTCAAAACCTACGACATCCCTGCAGAAAAATATAAATTAAAACCTGCAACAGCATTACGCATCATAGTTCAAAAACTATGACATCCTACTTCAAAACCTACGACACCACTGCAGAAAAATATAAATTAAAATCTGAAACAGTATTACGATATCCTAGTTCAAAAGCTACGCACCCTGGTTCAAAACTTACGATATCGGAAGGGTATTTTGGTCTGGACGAAAATTTTAAATAAAAGTCGAATGGTAATTAATGCTAGTCATGTTCAGCTCCCATCCCATCATGCTATAGTGGATATATTTGGACTGATAAAAAAATATGGTATGGGCCATATAGAAAGACTTTTCCTTTTTTTTTAAGTGCGAGAGGTCTTTTCTGCTCTTTGGTGGTCCATAAAGGTATTGGTGTGGGCGGCAAGTGGAGGTCTTCTCTGTTTCTTTCATGGGCCATAATGTTGGTGGGCAGTTTGGTTATTTACTTTTCGTCCACTAAAAGACGATCCTGCTATGGTTGTTAGGAGGAAACTATCATTGTAAATGGTGGTTTCTTTCGGCCAATATGGCTCTCAAGCTGATCTTAAAGGACCATGATCTCAATGAGTTAACCTCTAGCTGATCGAAGAGCTGACATTTAACAGGTTTTAAATTGAAGAGCTTACCTTAACACGGTCCCAACGTCGAACGGATGACCGGCACATCTTTCATGTTAAAAAACCAACCTGAATGTTTCTCAGCACAAGAAGTCGTCCCCAATGGCCATCAGAATAGAAAGAGTCCAATAGCCTAGATTAGTCAAGATTTGGATGTCTGTACTCCTAATCAGTGACTTTAAAAGAAGGGTGAGATAAGACAACCCCAATTCTATCGTTATCCGGCTAATCTGATTATTTTCTTTGTTTGAGCTAGGTTTAGGTTTTATTTGGTTTATTGGAGATGCACATTCAGTTTTCGAAAGAAATTGAATTTTTAGAGGATTCGGATGGTGGGGGGAGTTTAACATTGATATATATATATATATATATATATATATAAAGAGTTTTCTAAGTTTAGCTTATTTTTTGTAGAATTTTTTTTATATAATTATTTCTGGCAACCAAAAAAATCTTGGAGGATTATGCAACCTTGAGTTTCCAAAAGAACCATCACTACATTTCTGCATGTTTTCACAACTCCCAAAATTATATATAATGGCTTCTTTGTGTTGCTTTTGTTTTATATTTTCATTTTCAAAAACCAAAGAAAAATAAACTGCAGCGAATGATGTGTTTGGTGAAGCATCTTCCTATTTTTTAAGCTCAGTAAAACTTTAAAAGTCGTGCCAGCGAAGATTTTATTCTTCGATAAGCGATGAAAGCAAGTATTAAGTAGTAGCGGAGCGCTTTATGCAAACTTTATCACCAAATCAATCTCCATATCCATTTTTACTATTTTGTAAAGAAATAAAAAAAAAAAAAAATCGGAACCATAATACCAGAGGGTCCTTTACCAATAACTTTTTCCTTTTTTAAATTTTTAAATAAAAAAAAGTGTTGGGGGATAAATTCTAGGTGTAGATCCCTCCATCCCGCTACATGATTGTTCGATATGGATCGTAGCTTTTTCATGTGCCCTCCTCACCGCTACATGATTGTTCGATACGGGTCGTAGCTTTTTCGTGTGCCCTTCCCACCGAGCGGTAAGTACATTAGTCTGATTTCATTATATCCTTCTTGTTGATAGCTTAAGTTATCGTCTTACGAGTAGACGTGACTGTATGGATAAACTAGCTTTCATAAAAAAAACAAAAATAAGTTAAATAAACAGGCTAGCTTGTATTCAAGGCAGATAAGTTTGAGTCGTTCCACTCGAGAAAGAAAAAAAAAAAAAAAAAAAAAAAAAAAAAAAAAAAAAGGAAAACTTGATCTGTTTTCTTTATTGCTTTTTATATTTTATTTTTTATGATGTACAACTCTCTTCTGGAACGTGTTCTGATGACCCACGGCATGCAGGCCTCATCCACGCAAGCAAGCTTGCACCTAAATATTTAATTGTTTTCTGTTGGGGGACTCATCCATGCTGCTGAAGCGTCACTTGCTAACACGTTTTATGATATTTGCCAATTTCAAATTACTTTTTTTTTTAATTTTTGATAAAATAAAATAAAATAAAATAAAATAAAAATTTCGGACATGATCATCTCTGGATGATCCTCCAACTTCAGCCAAGAAATGTTCAGTACCCCGGGCGTGGCCAATTTCAAATTGCTTTTAGGTGCTTATTTGACTGCACGACATGTGCTCCTTGATGGATGAACGTGTTAGGTTTGATTCAAAAGAATTTGGCAAATTGTTCACGGTCCGCCACTAAATGGCAGATACATATAAAATAAAATTAATTGCATTGAGATGTCCAAGAAAAGGACTGCCAAATGTTACATCGGAACCTCGTACAGTGACATCACCCAAATGATGATATTTAAATATTTATGTTAGTAATGATACAACGACGAGAAGATCGAAACTGCGTCAAAAACTGAACCATTTAGGCAATGAATTAATGGAGGCAGCATACCAGGGTGGGGAAGCCTAACGGTTCATGAGCGCAAATAAATAGTCTTGGCCAATCAACTTAGTGCCAGATTAACTATATTTAACAGGAATGATAATAAAATTCAAATTCATGAATATCCCGATCGAATTTAGATAAAATTTGAATATTTAATTTTGAATTTGGATCGGGATCGGATAGATATACATCCAATCTGAATTCGATTTAAATTATTTTAATATTTAAATATATATTATTAATATATATTATATTTTTATTTATTTCAGAAGTATTGAATTAAGTCTTGTAAAATTATTTAAGATAATTTAAATTTTATTTTAAATGTGAAACTAAATATTGTTGAACTAAAAATATAGTTAAATTTTATTTGTTTAATATATATATATATATATGTTTTATAAAATGGCAGATAATTTTAAAGTTGATAAAAATAAAAAAAAAATTAATATGATTCAATTGGGTTCGGGCCAGATAAATCCAAATTATTCGATACTCGATTGAGATGGGTTTGGATAAAAAAAATCAAATTTCGATAGTGTTTGGACTAGGTTTAGATAGTTTATTTAGTATTCGGATTTGGATTTGGATAGTTATGCACGTGGCCCGAACCCGGTCCATTGCCATCGCTAATTTTTAACAATTTTCATATGATTGCAACCATGCCTAGCTTGGTACAAGTCAGATCAAAATTTTATTAATATGTATCTCATATATTTATTATTAAATAGATCAAAAATCTAGACCTGCATCCGGTCGTTATGTTACACAGATAATTTGATCTTATCTATATAGCACATTTGCTTAACGAGTCAAATCAGATTGAAAATGTTAAAGTAATTTTTAATTAATTAAATGGATTTAAAGTTGGTTTGGTAGATGGGATTAAACATGTACGAAATGGATTAAGTAAATTTTAAATAAAATTAATTAATTTTAAATAAATTAAATGGACCGGATCATGATCTCATATAAATTATTAAAGAAGCAAAACTTGTGAAATGGATAGAAGTTTAAATTTGAATCCAATCTATTTAACAAATAGATTTAGATGAGTTAGCTCATTTACTGTCGGAATCAATATATATCAAATCTAAATTTATTTAAAATAAATAAGTTGCATGTCCGAGGAAATTAAGGTTGGCTTATAAATGGGAGCTTCTTATCAAAATTTATTATTTTCATGTCTTGTTGGTTTTCTAGACTCCACAATGGATTATTATTAGGAGCATTTATAGTTGAGACTTGTTGCTGTCAAGTCTCCCGGATCGGATTTTCTTGGCTTAGCTTGGAGCGCTCATCTCCTGGATCCTACAAAGAAGTCCCACTGGCTAGTGGTGTTTTGGTTGGGGCACTCCGATGGTTAAGTTAGCGGGAGCCTTATAGCAACAGAATGGAGAAATAAAAAAGGAGGTAGTTCGTGGAGAAGGAAAAATGCCCTTATCGTTCGAAGTCCCCCATTTATCTTATATAGGCGCGGAACACTACCAGATTTTGATAGGAACTGGACTGAAAATATCCGATCTGTCCCTAGGAGAATCAGGATGGTGGTCAGGTGGTGCCAGGACGTGACCACGTCGTGGGTTCTGTTGTAACAGAATTTTGGTACCAGCTGGAAGGGATTTATGGAGCCTTATGATTAGTATGGGTCTCGCTGAAGTAGGTCAGTCAGATCTCGAATGGATCGGTCAGACCATTGGCGACGTGGGTCGCTCGGACCTCTACTGAAGTGGATCGCTCGGATCTCTGCTGGAGTGGATCGCTCGGATCTTTGCTGGAGTGAATCGCTCGGACCTCTACTGAAATAGATCGCTCGGATCTCTGATAAAGTGGATCGATCGGACTTTCGCTGAAATGGATCGGTCGGATCTCCGATCCAGTTCAGAAAAAAAAAATATATATATATATATAACAAGGCTATTAGCTTATAGCACACAAATCTTCTACGATACGTCAAGCATACTATCCATCCCATGATGTACACGATGTACTATACCATGTGGCACGATGGATGTGGACGAGGATGCTACACATTCCCGCATGCTCATTGTGCCATGGATGATGTACGTGATGTACCGTACTGTACGGTGCTTTTGGAGTCTCGTGGATAATCTGCATTTATTAGCTTATCCCTCGATTACTTAATTCTAATCTAAGACGTTTTTACTTTATTGTATATTTGTACCGTTCTAGAAATACTGGGATCACATGCAATGCCGTTTTGTATATGTTTTTGACCCATCCTGGGCTGTCACTAGGACTGAAAATGGATCGATCCAAAAGCCCATTATTTAAAACTGGACTAGGTCATCTCAATAAATTTCAGACCAACTTGAAATTGGTTCAAGTTACGGACGAAATTTTAAACATATTCGACTAGTCTTAGAACTGTAAAATAGAGTTCTTTAATTTTTGGACTAAAAGAATACCCGAATTCGATCCAAAAATTTTTAAGATATAACTTTTAGACCGGCCCAATAGATTTTGGACCGGTCTATTTTCAATCCTAGCTGTCACGGGATCGATAACTAAAATAAAGATGGCAATCAATGAGCAGCCGTGAAATAGCCGGTGACGAAGAAGATAATGATGCCCACATGTTACACCCTGCTCGTTCCTGAAATCCTTTTGGTTAGCTACAGAAAGTACTACTTCACAATTTTTCTTTTATTTTTTTTATTTATTTTTTTTATGATGATGCCCAAATGTTGCACCCTTCTTCACAGTTTTGCTTTTTCAAGCAGCCATCCCATCCCCGTTAGCTCCAGCATTACGCGTCTCTAATGCATTGTCATGCATGCTGTTGGAAAATCCCGATCCAGGTACGAACCAAACACAAGTTCGGTTGATCGAAGACCTCTTCTCCAGATCAATGGCTTCGGACCAGGAAAGGATAGGCCAACTACAGATGATCCAAAGCTTCTCGTTGGTCCACGACATCCGAAAGCCAGATCTTCGGATGATATCTTCGGTCCTAATCGAAGATCAAGCTTCTCGATGACTTCTGAAGACACGTTCTTCGGTCCTTGCAGAAGACACAATCTCCGGCTCTGGATAGACACCAAGTCTTCGACCCACGCAGAGGATGAAATCTCCGACTGAGAATCTCCCTAAACAGGGGAAATCTGAAAATTGGACCACAATCTGGCCCAGATAGACAACAGTAACCAACAGTTACTATCAACAATCTCCATACCATGATCATGGCGTGCAACTTCAGCTGCCACGCCTCCGATTTGGCCAGAACCGCTCAATGACAACCCACGATCGCTAATCATGGGGAGAAATTAACTCTCCGTAATCGCCGGGAGAAGAGCGGGGCCGCGGCCCGGAGGCATCCTTTTAAATAGCGGTAAGAGGAATTGCTCGAGGGGGGACACAGACACACATACTCATACACTCACGGATGCTCTAAGAGCCTTCCCCACTCGTTCACAATATTCTTCCCCATTCTGTGGCTAGGATCCGTCTCTGACTTAGGCATCGGAGTGTCCCCTGCCGGAATGACTCCGGCAAGGGACCTGTTTTGCAGGTGAACCAGAGAGCGGTCCAGTGGTGCAACAGCTCCGACCGGTCGATACAGGGACTCCACGCCAACAGATTGGCGTGCTAGGTAGGGGGCAACACAGCACTCTTTGGGCTCCCTCCTAAACAAGGAGAAGTAAGAGGTTCTTGATGGCGAGAGGAAAGACACAAATAGCCTCCACAAGTCGAATTCGTGCTTCGTCCCAAGGAGGCGCACCCTCGGGAGAGAACGACGTCCCGCCTCCCACAGTTGTTGTGGGTTTACAGCAATTCGAAGCCCTTGTGAACTAGGTCATCAACCTCACGGCCATGGTTCAGGACTTTCAGAACAGAGCTTTTCCGGTGGGAAACTCACCGGCCGCTTCCAGACATAGCTCTCGGTCCCGAAGGAAGAGAGCACCATGGGAGGATCCCACACATCTCTCCCCCCGTTCTCGGCCCTCTCCTGAAGGCCGAACTTCGAGACTGCTTAGGTCCGTCGAATCCCCGCGAAAGGGAAAAGGCCTAGGCAAACTCCCTCACCCTCCTCCGAAGACTCTACTTCTGTAGAGAGGGCATCGAAATAGACTCCCGACTACGACGGAAGATTTAGAGCCATTGAATCAGAAATGGCGAGGGTGCGGGAGCAGAGAATGCGGGATCTGAAGGATCCCGATGATTTGATTGTGGGTGATCTACGCCCACCGTACACCGACCGTATCATGGCCGAAGTCATCCCTCAGCACTTCAGGGTTTCCCAGATGGAATCCTACGACGGCACCTCCGATCCCCTCGACCACTTGGATAATTTCAAGGCCCATATGATGATCCAAGAAGCTTCGGACGCGATGTACTGCCTCGCGTTTCCGGCTACCTTGAAGAAAGTTGCTCGGATGTGGTACTCGAGCCTGCACCCAGGTACTATTGATTCTTTTTTCAAGTTAAAGAATCTGTTTGTCTTGTATTTCAAGACCTGCCGTAAGATTTCCCGGAATACGGACACACTGTTCCTCCTTCATTAGAATGAAGGAGAAAGCCTGCGAGACTACATCTCCAGGTTTAATGCGGCCATACTTGAGATCCCCGATCTCAACGAGCATGTGGCCATGTCTGCATTGAAGAAGAGACTTCATACATCCAGGCTTACCTTTTTCCTGGATAAGAAGTTCCCTAAAAGCTACGCTGAGCTCTTGTCAAGGGCTTAGAAATATGCCGATGCTGAAGAGCAGGCGGCTAACCGATGACTGATCAAATGGAAGCCTCCTTCAAAAAAGAAGAACAACAGGGGACAAGGTCCCCCAACTTCCAATAACAATAACAGTAAATATACTGACCGCTGAAGAAGTCCTCCCAAGCCCAAAGCATCGGGAGGAAGATTCGACTCCTACACCCTCCTCAACCTTCCTCGAGAAAAGATTCTCATGGAGATAGAGAAGGAAAATTATCTCCAGCGACCCCGTCCAATGAAGGCTTCCTCTTCCGTAAGGAATAGGAACAAATATTGTCGATTCCATCGGGACCACGGCCACAACATCGAAGAGTGCATCCAGCTGAAGGATGCGATTGAGGATCTCATCAAGAGAGGGTATTTGGGATGGTACATTGGTCACCAAGGACCTCGGTCGGAAGCAACTGTTCCCCAGCCACCTCCCGAAGAGGCCGAACTGCCAAATCAAAGGCCCACCAACAGAGGTGTAGGGATGATACACCGGCCTACCGACTGGAGAAGGGACGAGGACGATGCCCCAAAGCGACTCAAGGATAATAACGCTATTCTCTTCTCCGATGATGACCTTGCAGGAGTTCGGCTCTCGCATGATGATCCCCTTGTAATCTCGACCGTTATGGCCAACTATGATGTACAGCGAATCCTTATTGATAATAAAAGTTTGACCGATGTCTTGATTTATGATGCTTTCTCTAAAATGTGTTTGCCTAGACATCAACTACGAAGGTCCCCCATACCGCTCACTGGTTTTGGGGGCAATCAAGTTCATGCTGAGGGAGAATTAGTGTTGCCTGTGACCCTTGGCACTGAACCTCGACAAAAGACACTGCCGATCAACTTCACGGCGGTCCGGACCCCCTCGACTTACAACATCATTCTGGGTCGGCCCGCCTTGAACATGTTTCGAATCGTGATCTCCTCTCATTATCTCCTGGTACATTTTCCCACCAGGAACGGTGTCGGAGAAGCTAGAGGAGATCAGAGGGCAGCACTGCAGTGCCTGATGATTCAAGACAGGCACTTCAACGATTCTGCAACTCCGGATCAGCTAGATCCGAGGGATACAACTACAAGACTTGGTGAACCCATGGAGAGAACTGTCTTGGTACCTTTGACAAAGGAAGACCCCACCAGAGTTGTGCAGATCGGGAGTACACTTGATGAGAAAACCATAACGGAGCTAATCCGTTTCCTCAGAGACAACGCCGATGTCTTCGCCTAGTCGGCTTCGGATATGCCTGGGATTCCTGCCGAAGTGATCACTCATCGGCTGGAAGTTATCCCTAGGTACAAACCAGTACGGCAGAAGAAAAGGAGTTTCGCTCTTGAAAGACAGAAAGCCGTGGACGAAGAAGTCGGCAAGCTCCTTAAAGCAGGGTTCATCCGAGAGACCCACTACCCCGAGTGGTTGGCCAATGTGGTAATGGTGAATAAAGCTAGCGGCAAGTGGAGGATCTGCATCGATTACACATACTTCAACAAGGCTTGCTCAAAAGATAGCTTCCATCTTCCAAAGATTGATCAGCTGGCCGACGCCACTGCTGGCCACCAACTGCTGAGCTTCATGGATGCTTTTTCCGGTTATAATCAAATTAGGATGGATCCGCAAGATGAGAAAAAGACGGCCTTCATCACTGACAAAGATCTCTACTGTTACAAGATGATGCCATTCGGTCTCAAGAACGCTGGGGCGACATTTCAAAGACTAATCAACAAGGTGTTCGAAAAGCAACTAGAGAGAAACATGGAGGCCTACGTTGATGACATGATCATCAAAAGCCTCCTCCGAAAAGATCATATCCACGACTTGGAAGAGTCATTCAGTGCTCTGCGACGCTACCGCATGAAGCTAAACCCGGCAAAGTGCGCCTTTGGGGTCATTTCGGGTAAGTTCTTGGGCTTTCTTGTCACCAGACAGGGAATTGAGGCAAATCTTGAGAAGATCCAAGCCCTGAAGGATATGAGACATCCCTCTTGCAAAAAGGAGGTCCAGCAGTTAACAGGGAGAATCACCTCCCTAAGCAGATTCATTTCTTGGTCAGCCGAGAAATGTCTCCCGTTCTTCAAGGTACTTCGATAGTCAAAGGACTTTGAATGGTCCGAAGACTATCGCACTGCCTTTGAGGAGTTGAAGAAGTACCTGGAAACCCCACCACTACTCTCCAAACCTCAAGAAGGCGAATTACTTTACTTATACCTCTCTGCTTTAGATGAAGCAATTAGTTCGGTCCTTGTCCGGAGAGATGAAGACGGATCTCACAAGTTGATCTACTACATCAGCAAAGTTTTGCATAATGCTGGAATGCGATATGCGAAGATGCAGAAGCTGATATACTCTCTGGCGATTGCGGCAAAGCGACTACGGTTGTACTTCAATGCCCATGCTATTATGATGCTGACCGATCAGCCCCTCAAAGCCGTTATCCGGTCTCCGGATACCTCTGGAAGGATAGCCAAGTGGGCTGTAAAATTGAGCGAATACGACATCAGCTTTCAACCCCGATCGACTATGAAGGCCCAGGTGCTCTCCGATTTCTTGGCTGAATGCACCTGGAGGTCCGAAGATGAAGCATCTTCGGTAGAAGATGAAGTCCCGAAGGAGACGAAGTCCGTTTGGGTGCTTCATGTGGACGTCGCTTCCAATGCTAGTGGATGCGGGGCTGGTCTCATGCTAGCCGAACCTGACGGCCATACCATAGAATACGCACTTCGGTTCTCCTTCCATGCTTCTAACAACCAGGACGAATACGAAGCCTTGCTCGCCGGACTTCGGATCGCCAAAAACTTGGGAGTTCGGTAACTCCGGGCCTTCTCAGACTCCCAGCTGGTTGTAAATCACGTTAAAGAAGAATATGCAACCAAGGATCCAACAATGATGCAGTACCTAGAGAAGGTACAGGCCTTATCCTTCCAATTGGAACATTTTGAGATCATCCATGTCCCATAATCAGAGAATTCCCGAGTAGACGCATTGTCTCGACTGGCAACTACAACACCGGAATCTCTCGGGCGCACCTTTATTGAACATCTTGAAACTCCAAGCATAGCCGAAGAGGCTGTGGAAGTGTGCCAGATCGACGCTGAGCCAAGCTGGATGGATCCTATCATCAAATTCCTAAATATGGGTGTACTGCCAGAAGACAAGGCGGAGGCCAAGAAAATCTGCTGGATGGCATCCCAGTATGTCATCTTAGACGGGACCCTCTATGAGAGATCATTCTCTCAACCACTGCTAAAATGCTTGGGACTGACAGATGCAGATTATGCCCTGAGAGAGGTCCACGAGGGCAGATGCGGTGATCACTTGGGAGGTAGGTCTCTGGCATACAAGATTATTCGACAAGAGTATTACTGGCCCTCCATCCAGAAGGATTCGACTGACTTTGTGCGAAGGTGTGACCAGTGCTAGAGGTACGCCAATGTTCAGAGACAGCCTGCAAGTCACCTGACCCAACTGGCAGTCCCATAGCCTTTTTGTCCAGTGGGGAACGGACATCCTTGGCCCATTCCTGTCGGCATTAGGACAAAGAAAATTCCTTCTTGTGGCCATCGACTACTTTACAAAGTGGGTAGAAGCCGAACTATTGACCCAGATCACAGAGGGCAAGGTGGAGAATTTTGTAAAAAATTCCATCATGTTCAGGTTCGGCATCCCACATGTCATAATCACGGACAATGGGAGACAGTTCGACAATCCGAAGTTCAAGGACTTTTGCGCTCGGTATCATGTTCAGCATTGGTTGACCTCCGTTGCCCACCCCCAGTCCAACGGAGAAGCCGAAGCCACTAATCGGACCATTCTCCATGGTCTGAAGACGAGGTTGAACGCCGTCAAAGGGCTTTGGTCCGAAGAGCTGACCTCCATTCTCTGGGCATACCGAACTATCCCAAGAACGGCCACCGGCGAGTCTTCGTTCAACCTGACATACGGTACCGAAGCTGTACTACCTATTGAAGTCTCTTTGCAGTCCCTGAGAATTGACAACTACGAAGAGCCTGGGAACTCCGATCATAGAAGGATCGACCTGGATCTGCTGCCAAGTGCCAGACTTCAGGCCCATATTAGAATGGCGGCGTACCAACAAAAGATTGCCAAATACTATAACTTAAGAGTGAAGGAGCAAACTTTCCGCATATGGGACATGGTATTTCGAAGGACGGAAGTATCCAGGCCAGCAGAACAGGGTAAACTCTTTCCCAGCTGGGAAGGTCCATATCCAGTCAAAGAAGTTATTCGATCAGGAGCATATCAACTCAAGACTCTGGATGGGAAAACTCTATCCTGGCAATGGAATGTACAAAACCTTTGCAAGTATTATCAATAAATGAGTTCCTAAATTTCCTGTGCAAAATTGCTCAATCCTACTTGTTACGGCCGTAATGGTGACGTGGCCGGTCTCAGATCCCGTCGGGCATGATTCGAGCCACATGGAGGTTTTTGGCCAAGTCAGCTGCGGCTCCCACACGTCCGAAGTCGAGCTCGGCCCGGGCTCCCCCGCTCCCTCGCCAGGTGGCACCCTGAGACGGTCCCACCTCGGCCGAGGTCGAGCCGGGCCCCTTCGCTCCTTCGCCAGGTGGCCCCCGGAGATGGGACCACCTCGGCCGAAGCCGAGCATCCTTCTGCCGCCCCGCCAGGTGTCCACCCATGAGGGGTCCACCTCGGCCAAGGTCGGCTGCTCCCCCGCTCCCTCGCCAGGTGGCACCCTGAGACGGTCCCACCTTGGCCGAGGTCGAGCCGGGCCCCTTCGCTCCTTCGCCAGGCGGCCCCCAGAGACGGGACCATCTCGGCCGAAGCCGAGCGTCTTTCTGCCGCCCCGCCAGGTGTCCACCCAGGAGGGGTCCACCTCGGCCAAGGTCGGCTGCTCCCCCGCTCCCTCGCCAGGTGGCACCCTGAGACGGTCCCACCTCGACTGAGGTCGAGCCAGGCCCCTTCGCTCCTTCGCCAGGTGGTCCCCGGAGATGGGACCACCTCGGTCGAAGCCGAGTATCCTTCTGCCGCCCCGCCAGGTGTCCACCCAAGAGGGGTCCACCTCGGCCGAGGTCAGGCAGCTCGAACAGGGAAGGTCCCAAAGGGCGGAGGCGCAGGCTTCGAGGTTGACCCTCGAGCCGTGCGCACCGCACCCCGAGGAAGGCGCCCCGTACGGATGGCGGCGGTACGCGAAACATCACTTACGTCGGCCCGACAGGTTCCGCAGTCGAGAGACACAGTTCTGACAAAACAGGGCCCGTTAACGGGCAGCGCCGGCACCTGGGAATGAGAGTGCCCACACTCGACCCGAGGTCTGGTCGGCCGCCCGGCCAGCGCCCCCCTCCCTTACTCTTTCCCCGCTAGGCTCGACAAACGAGGCCGGAAAGCCGTCTGGCCCTCTGAACCAGAAGGGAAAAGAGAAAAGGACGGAGGGAGGGCGACGAGAGCGACAAGGGGAGCCTCCCGGGAGGGAAAACGAGCAGGCAGCGGGAGGAGATAAAAGGAAGGAGAGAAGAGACGACCAGGGAAGGTGAGACAAGTAGGAAACAGAGGCTGGAAGCTCCACTCCCAGAGCAAGAACCAAGGTCCCGAGAGGGGATCGCTTGGCGTGAGCTCGGCAAAGGAATCCAGCCGGGTTTCTGGTCTCTCTGGCATCTTTTTTGCTAGTAAATTCTCTGAGTCTGGGACTCCTTCGGAGGCCCGTCCCAGAGAGTCTGTTCCCTCTCGCCGTCTACTAACTTGATCGTCGGAGCTCCCTCGCCGGGATCCCCGGCCAGGATCTTCTGATCTTGCCTTACAGGTCCGGTCCAGCCAGGAGGCCCCAGGAGCAGAACGGTCTAGTCGGATCGGCGATTCCGAGGCCACGGGCACGGCGGCGAGATCGGCAATACTACTTAACTCAGAACGGCTTGTTGTATCGACTGAACGACAACAGCCTAAGCAACCCGATCTAAAAAATTGGTCAACTGCGCAAAGGAGAGTCTGATCCACTCACCTTATCGGTATGCCCGACGAGCGCAACGAATGGCCCAGTCAGGCCACTAAGAAGATCAAAGGCACAGGGATGGTTTTTGTAACCTACCCTACGATAAACCCGAAGACGTGCCGGGACGGGCCTGAACAGCCTACCTTGATCATGACAGAAGTGCACGGGGATGGTGTAGACACCCTACCTTACGGTAAATCCGAAAACGTGTCTAAAAGGATCACTGTCGTCCTTTCTGTCGACAACAGACATTCCAAGAACGGTCCAACTGACCTCATTTCTTCCATATAGACCGAAAATGGTCCAAGAATTTACATTCCAAACAAAACATGATATAACATATCGCAAGAAACACATGGGAAGAGGTAAGAGAAAGATATTTTATTTCATTTTTTAATTTTTTTTAAAAAAAAGAAAGAAGAAACTCTCATAAAGAGAGAACAAAAAAAAAGAGACTCTCAAAAAGAGAGACCAAAAAAAAAAGAAGGCAGTAGCAGAGAGGTTGCGGGAAATTTTTCAATAGCCTCCCACCGGCTTTTTCTCGTACCGACGGGGGGAGATCTGGGGGGACGACGAAGGGGCCCCGGGGTTCTCATCCAAACTAGAATCTGACCCCTCATCAGAGTCTGTCGGATCGATGCCCCTAACCATTCTTACAAAAGGAACGTCCCTATTATAAGAGGCCGGTTTATCTCTCTTAAACCAGCAGCGCAGCAACCCCGGGTACTCAAGTCGACTCCCCGTCGACCCCCGCAAGAGCTACCCAGAGTACTAAACCTCGAGTCGGCTTGCTGGAGACGAGCACCACAACATCAATTAAGGGACATTGATGTGGCACCAGACCCGCCTTACCGGTGGCACCCACATCCCCGTGGGCCCAGACCCTATATCCGGATGAACCATGAGGGTGCGAGCTGGCCCAGCCAACAATCCCCCCAGCGAAACGATCGAGTTTTTTCCCTTGCGAAGACTCGAACTCGAGACCTCGGCTCTGATACCAGTTGTCGGATAGATGCCCCTAACCATTCTTATAAAAGGAACGTCCCTATTATAAAAGGCTGGTTTATCTCCCTTAAACCAGCAGCGCAGCAACCCCGGGCACTCAAGTTGACTCCCCGCCGACCCCCGCAAGAGCTACCCAGAGTACTAAATCTCGAGTGGTTCGCTGGAGACGAGCACCACAATACCAACCAAGGGATGTTGACGTGGCACCAGACCTGCCTTACCGGTGGCATCCACATCCCCGTGGGCCCAGACCCTACATCCGGACGAACCACGAGGGTGCAAGCTGGCCCAGCCAACACATTTTCTTCCTTTCCTTTTTTGTACTGTCAATGGCTTTTGCATGACAACTTTTCCAAATTTTAAAGTGGCCTTTTCTTTTTCCTGCATATGCTGTATTGTATTTTTAGACGTAACCTAAACAAGTTTCACTTGCCCTTCTTTTGCTTGGTCGAACGGCCATGGCCGAAGGCCATTTGACTGGTAGTTGACGAAGACGAACTCCGGAACAGGTTAGAACTCCGTTGTCGAAGACCGTCTATAATTGATTAGGTTGGTGCCACCCTTCTTTTGATACTAAATCTATCCGTTGGGGTAGACAGGCGTCAACTCCCCATCATCCGGTGATTAGGGAAGTTTGATCGCATTTCTCGTTGTCCACGCGTCGTATCGATACTCGTACAGTCATGATTTCTTGCATCTTGTGTGCCGCCGGGTCTTCTTTTTCCAAAAAGGAACCATTAATGTTGACGTCGCACGATGGGGATTTCCCCGGATTCGAAGCGCCATCAGTTATTATCCTGGAAATGACCCCTTAGTGGCCTTCTGATTCTCTAAGCATCGCTCGGACATGTGGCGCTCTCTGATGCAGCTGGGAAAAGACGTGGAGCACGCCTCTCCGTAGTCGATTATAAGTGTAGAGTCTCTATAAATAGGATCTTGCCTTCTGCTGTTAAGTGCCACTACTCTTGTAGACTCCTCCTTCCAATCGAAAATGAGGTTCAGCACTTCCGAGCTTCGTTGGGCCGCGAAGAGAAGGGTTGTCGATCCAAAGAGGAAGATGAGTCCAGAGTTCTTCGAGCCGTGGGATGACGATGAGCCTCTCGTGGACCGTCTAGAGAAGAAGGTCTGCCTGTTGGAGGCCCAACTGAGGGAGGCCAGGCCCAAGTCGTGGCGGCAATCGCGGAGGTGGAGGAGGCCAAGAAGGAGGCGGTGAATGCCGTCTCAGACTTTAGGGCATCTGCTGCCTTCAAGGAGGAGGTCACCGAGGCGGCTCTGGACTCCTTCCATCAGGGGTTCCGGGAATGCAAGGGGAAGGCCTTGAAGTTCTATGACTTGAAGGGCCTGGACAACATCAAGCCCTCCGTTCCCTTTTTCGGGCATGAATTTGATTCCGACTCTGTTGTCCAGAAATGGAGCCCAAGAGGGGGGTGAATTGGGTCTTTTAAAATTTAAAACAGTAATGTGAAGGTCTAGTTGTGAGTAATGTTGGTTTTGTCACCTAGGCTCACCAACAACCTTTTACACTTGTTTTGTCTTCGGACTTACAAGTTAACCCTAGTTGGTTTTATCCCTTTGGCTTACCAACAAACCACAACAACCTTCTTTCAAGACACCCTTGAAAGCAAGGTCAAATCACAAGACAAAAACAGATATACAATTTCAAAAATAAGGCAAACTCTCTTCAAGAGTAGAATGAAAACTTTGAAGCTCAAGTCGATGCTTTGTCTTGTCTCCTCCTTGGAATATCCTTCAAACTCTTCTTTTGGAATGATGTAAGGATAAGCTTGTAGGCTTTTTTAGGGAATCAAACTATAAAAGGCTTTTGATGTGAAGTTCTTAAGAGAATATTGGTTTTTTGGCTTTCAATGAATTTCAATACACTTCAATGCCTTTAGAATGAAGTTGGTGGAGGTTAAATACAACAAGAAACTTTCAAAAAATGGTTTGTGACCGTTGGAGCCTCGAATCTAGCCACTTGGAGCTTGAAAAATGAGTTCTGCAAATCAAAAAAATAGATCCATTAGGGCTATCAGGCTTCAAGTGTCGACACTTGGCTCATCAGATGTCGACACTTGGCTGTCAGGTGTCGACACTTGATTTCTAGGTGTCGACACTTGAACTTTCAAGTGTCGACACTTGATGCACAGGTGTCGACACTTGACACAAAAACTGTCCAATGGCAAAGTTCTGTATTTTCAAAAATCTCAGGCATTGAGTCGACACTTGGAAACCTAAGTTTTAACACTTGAAATGCAGGTGTCAACACTTGAGTTCTAGGTATCGACACTTGGCGTGCCAAGGATTTTTCTGCGTGCCAAATGCTGAAGTGTCGACACTTGACTTCCCGGGTGTCGACACTTGATACTGAAAAACTCACAATCAAGTACAATTTGAGTCAAAAACACAAATATTGATTTTGAAATTTAAATGAAACATAAACAAATAACAATTGAACTTGTAAAAGCCATTTTTCCATGAAGAGGTGTCTAGAATTACGAAAAATGCTCCGTGCCATGGCGTGCCATGATACATAAGCTTTTGAGATTTTAAGGTGCTTTCTTCCTGAAAACTCATAGTTTCAAATACACATTAGTATACAATATGCACTCAATGTTTTGTTATTCATCAAAATCATTGGGTGGAGCCAACAAAATGCATTTAAAGCTACTCGGATTATTCAACATCAACAGGAGGAGACCCAACACCACATGACTGAAGCAACTTGTCAACCTGTGCAGAAAGGATCTCGTTAATTTGGGCCGGGACCGGAGAACCTTCGGGTTGGAATCCCCCAGCCTGAACCTCCTCCTGAAACGGGATCGAAGTTGGGGTCGCCCTCAGATCTTCGACTGATGCAGAGGCCTCCTCACCCGGGCATGGCGCCTCTTCGGTCTCTATTACGGCTTCAGCCTCCTCTTCCTTCTTCTCTTCTTCTTCGGCTATGTCAAAGGGAGGGATGCCAGAAAGATCAAGGTAAGGGAAGGCCTCCCTTACCTTGGAAAGTCCATCATTAAAGTCATGCTGGTAGCCGTACAAAGATGCTTCATTCATTTCCTCTTGAAATTGTGAAGACTTCTTGAAGTCTGCTACAGTATCATCCACCCGCTTTCTCAGGGATACAAACTCTCTCTTAGCCACTTCGAACTCCAGAATCGCCTCTTCGGCCCTCCTGGCAGCCTCCTCTGCTGCCTTGGTCAAACTCTCTATCTTCTCCTGATTCTCCTTGGCAGAGCAAGGAGTCAACTTGTTTTCTGCTTTTCCTCCACCCTGCCCCTTGCTCCGCTATTGTCAGATGGGCACTCTTTAATTCGCCCTTCAATCCATGAACATCATCATTCACCTGGATAAGGCAGTCCTCCATAGACTATCTCAACTCTTCGGCTACTTCTTTTGTGACCCTAGCAGTATGGAGCTCCTCCTTGAGGCCATGGATGAGGCCGTCAACATTTTCCAGGCCCTCCTCCATAAAGGTAAGGTCATAGACCAATTGCATAAAAAACATGGAGTCATGGATCGAATAATTCTCAAAACAAAGGAGACGGTAAGGACCATACCTGTTGCAGGGCAGAGAAGGCAGAATCGGACACCCTGGGAAGGTTCCGATTTCGAAGAATTGCCAAGTCATGAGGCAGCAGCGTGCTCTTCAGTGCCTACCCGGCTACTGCAGGACCAGTAGTCCCCCGTAAGTGAAAACTCCGAAGAGTTCGCCGAACGACTTCCAGCTGGGGAAGTCCCGCGAGCGAACTCTTCCTCGACTTGCCGTGCTTTGCCTCTATCAACCGCAAGGAGGCAAAACGGTGGCACATCCACCGCCTGAGGCGGACTCCCCGTTGTGCGAACCAGGGAAGTAGCCGCCAGTGGAGTTTCGACTGGACATGGTTTCGACAGGGCCCCCTCTGCAGGTGCCACATCTTTTCCTGAGGTTCCCCGGGATGACGAAGTGCTCCGATCCCCCTCAGGACCGTCCCTTCGAGCCTTCTTCCGAACCGCCGACCTTGTGGGAGGGGCTTGTTCTACCCTCTTCTCGGAAGTCTGATGGAGCCAGCTCACACCGGGCTTCATTTCGCTACCTACAAGTAGAAGAACTCCTTTCAGTCAACTGAGCTACAACAAAACCGAAGGAAAGGGAGCAGAAATTTCCGTCACTATACCTAATACGGGGAATTTGCTAATTCCCGCAAGATGGAGATTTCTCTTCTCCAATAACTCCCGGATATGGGCGACTTCCGAATTAACCAGGAGATCGTAGTTCGACTGATCAGCCGCCAAGACCTTCTTCCCATCATTGGCGGTTAAGCGAGGCTTCTTCCAAACAGTGTCGAAGCCCCATGGATCAAAGGACAGTACGAACACAAAAACGGGTTTCCACCCGTAGATGGTGCTGGGCATGTCCTTGATGACCTTGCGGCCCGGTCGAGTGCCGATCACCCACCATCCGTTGCTATGGAAGTCCCTCTTGAGTACAAAAAGGGCTGTGAATAAATTGGTCATAGGTTCTATGTTTACAATGCTGCACAGAGCTAGAAATCCGTAGATGTTCTGGATGCTGTTCGGGGTCAACTGCGCTAGCACCACTTGGTACAGATGAAATATTTTGATAAAGAAAGGATGCAGGAGAAATCGAAGGCCAGCCTTCAAATGATCTTCGTACACGGCAAGGCACCCGGGGGGAGGTTCGTTCACCCGTTCTTTGGGCGCGGGAAGGACAAAAGGGAACCCCTCAGGGGAGCGATAGCATTCCCGAAGAAGGGACATCTTCTCCTGAGAAACCGAACTAGGGATCGATCCTGGACCTACTATGTCGCCGGCCCCCGAGGGCCCTACTTGTTCCCCTGGCTTTCTACAGTTTCTGCCATGATAAAAGAATGAAACAAAGGGACAGAAGAAAGATTCTACCTGCGGAATAGACTGGTAGTCCAGAACAAGGAAAGCTGAGCAAAGAATGAGGCGAGGTTGAAGAAGCTTCTTTAGCCGGACCTTCTCCCTTTTCCAAGAGAAAACTAGAGGTCTCTGAAGTCCCACCAGGTTGGTTTGACCAAAGGTTACCCAGGGAGGTAACCCGCCTTCAACTAACCGCCAGGATTTAGCGCATCCATCATCCAATGGACAGGGAGAAGCCGCCACAACCATCCAAATCTCAACCAAAAGATTGGTTGAACCATCATGCAACAGAAAAAAGAGAGACAGTCCCAGGGTCGCCCGCTCTTTCCCTCTCCCCCAACCAGGGAATGACAGCTGTCAACCACCTGATTCCCAAATCGCCCAGCAGCCATGATGAGCAGTCCAATCAGAGATCCCGTAATCATCCACTATACCTTTTCCTAGGAGGAAAATGACAAAGCATTAGTACTCTCAATTCTCGAGGCAAACCTTCGCTTCGAAAACTGAGAGTAGGGGGCAACTGTTGGGGTATCCCGGTCCAGGTACTAACCGAACACAAGTTCGGCTGGTCGAAGACCTCTTCCCCGGACCAATGGCTTCGGACCAGGAAAGGACAGGCCAACTACAGGCGACCCAAGGCTTCTTATTGGTCCACGACATTCGAAGGCCAGATCTTCGGATAATGTCTTCGGCCCTAACCGAATACCAAGCTTCTCGACGACTTTCGAAAACATGTTCTTCGGTCCCTGTCGAAGATACAATCTCCGGCTCTGGATAGACACCAAGTCTTCGATCCACATAGAGGACTAAATCTCCGACCGATAATTTTTCTAAACAGAGGAAATCTAAAAATGGGATCACAATCTGGCCCAGATAAGCAACAGTAACCAACGGTTACTATCGACAATCTCCATGTCACGATTATGGCGCGCAACTCCAGCTGCCACGCCTCCGGTCTGGCTGAAATCGCTCAATGACAACCCACGATCGCCAATCATGAGAAGAAATTAACTCTCCGTAATCGCCGGGAGAAAAGCGGGGCCGCAGCTCGGAGGTCTCCTTTTAAATAGCGATAAGAGGAATTGCTTGAGGAGAGACACAGACACACATATTCATACACTCATGCATACTCTAAGAGCCTTTTCCTCTCGTTTTTAATATTCTTCTCCATTCTATGGCTGGGATCCGTCTCTGATTTAGACATCGAAGTGTCCCCGCCGAAACGATTCCGACAAAAAACTTATTTTACATATGAATTAAGAAACGGTCCTGTGATGCAATAGCTTAGACCTATCAACTCCATGCTAATATATGCAAAAACCCGTTCATAGTTACGTGCAAGATCTGCCTGCGGCGCCGGTGGGTCTGTACACTATTCTTTGACGTTCAAAGCCAGAGAATGGAGATCAGCCAGCGAAGCACAACGGGGAAAGAAGACATGCAAGTCCGGCACAGTCCTTGTCCTCATCCCAAACCAAACCGGCAACAAGGTGGGTCCCAAATCCGAATGCCGTCGTCACGCCCCCCTCCAAAAAAAAAAAAAAAAAAAACTCTCTCTCTCCGGCCCGAGGCCGGCGTGCCATGCCCCACCACCCGACAACCTTCCCAACCTACCCATGCGACACCAATCGCCGTCTTTTTCTACGGTGATCTTCTCCTCCTTTTCCTCGAAGGTTACGCTCATCTAACCAAATCATACCGTAAACGCCTCTCCCTCTCTCTTACCTTCTCGAACCACCAGTCCTGACACGCACCACTCTCGCCCCTCCCCACACGTGCCTCTCGAGGCGAACCGGCCACCGCGTAACGTCTCTTGCTCCTATCCCACGTACAAAACTACGGACTTCCGCACTGGGGTTAATGTTTCGCGTGGTAGGAAGGGAGGCGCTGGGCCCAGCCAGAGGTCTGCTCGAAGACCGAAATATTCCGTCCGCTTCTCTCCTGTCACGTTGTCCGTCCGCTGGGCATCTGTCCAGCGGGCCCCATCACCCCCCTCCACCGACTCAACCCACTCCAGTTCCCCGCTTCGTCATTAATTAACCGCTACGTTCCCCATAGATCAGCTCCTCGGTGAACGTACCTCGACGTTGATTGGACCGGTAAGCTGTCAGCGAAGCTAGCCGCTCGAATCGCGTGCGACTGTTCTTCGCAATTTGGACCATTTGCCGTCTCTGACTCCCTTCCGTCGATTTAACCAGGGGGCCGGAATCCACCGTCCAATCGTTGCCGATTGCGCAGTGTGGTGGGACATCAAGGACCCTTCCCAGAATGTCTAACCGCAAGACATTCCTCGGACCACCAGCCAAACTTTGACCGGTAAAGCTTCTCTCCACAGTTCATTTAAATATTCGTAAATCTTTTTTTTTTAAAAAAAAGGGTGTTCCTTTGTCGAGAAGGCGACCATAAGAATTATGATCCTCAGTTAGGAGAGATCGCCGAGGAGAGGGTGGCGATTAATCGGGTGGGATTTGGTGGCCGTGGGCAGCGCTCAAACGTGGCGTTGCTGCGCTCCATGCGACCATGCCAAGGGCTGGTGGGGACCGCGGCGATGCGCTCGCCTTCGTTCCTTTTATATACTCTCTTATTTATTTGAAGAAAAAGGTTGAAGTTCTCTCTCTCTCTCTCTCTCTCTCTCTCTCTCTGCATTCTTGTCACTGGACGTTCCCCACCGAGTCTCTCGCTAAAAATCTTGTCTGATTTCTCTGAGATCTTGCATGGATGGAGGTCTCTAATGTTCACGGCCAGGTAAATTATAGTGCCAAGGAATATTGATCTTGGCTATGGTGATTATTTATCTATAATCTTTTCTTTTGTCTTCTCTCCTGATTTCACACAAAGTTTCGAGATCTGGTTTCTTTCTTTCCCAAGTCATGTGTCGTAAGTTTGCTAGGTTTCATGTCATGTGATCCATAAATTGACATGGGTCAAAGAAGTTTAGAGATCTTTCTCCTCGTGTTCTTGTCATGTGGAATTTGGTAGGTTAGATGATGTCAGGCATGGAATTTTCCACCGGGTTTCATGGTGGACTGTATGCTGTCCCAATTTTTGGATCATAACATTGCATTCTTTTCTTCTAAGTTAAGAATATAAGATCGACTCCCACACCATCAATTATAATATGGAGCTACTGATATTCTCCCTTTGGGGTTAAATTTGTATGTCTTAATAAGCCGAATTCATATCTTGGAATGAGTTTGAAGGGGCATTTCGAGAATTGAAATCAGGATCTCAGCGGAACTCTGCAGGACTTAAAGCACGCTTGAGCCAGACTACTACTGCAATGAGTGACCTGCAAATTAGTTTGGCGGCTTATTCTCTGCCATACTTTTTTCTGCGGAGATTTTATTTTACCCATCATATCCCTAGAAATAATTAATAGGGAAATTTTCTTTTGGAATTTTTTTGGGGGTGTCTTGAAATTTTTTTATTAGTTTGTTGGTCTGGATATAGCTTCTTTGGTGTCATTTGAATTCATCTTGAACAAAAAGTTCTTCCAATTCTTTTTAGAAGATTTAACTTCATGTTTCATTTTCGTGTAAGGCTGTCATTCCACTTAAATCCTTTTCAGCTGTGCCAGCTAAGATGCTCTCTTTTTCAGGTGAAACTTAAAATCATATGGGATTGCAGTAGACAGGCAAGATCAGTCATGATTTTGAATTCTAAAATTTTCCGAGAAGTGTAAGAGGTGATCTTTCCTAAGTCTAAGAGAAACAAACTAAGATTCAAGTTTTTGGACAACAAAACCCTGAACCTATCCTGCAACATATATTAAAACTGACAACATACCGATGTTTGAATTACTTTTTTAGCAGGTCCTACCTTCATTTTTGTAGCTGTTTTCCGCATCCTTTAGTTTTTGTACATCTCAACTTTGAGAATTAAGTTAAAGTTTTCATTCATAAAACTATCCCTTTCATAACCGACTACTTATGAAATTGCACAAAGACTTTCTGCCAGTTCCTCTCCTTATATCAGCGATGACACTTTAATTCCACAGTCGATGGCCAGGCCTCTATAAATATTGGAACGAAGGTTATTGATTCTTGAATCATGTTTTTGCATGAGTCCATACTTACATTTCCAAGATCATTTTGTTTATTATAAATTGGAGCATTAAAAATTTTATCAAAATTTGCAGCCAGCAATACTGCCATCCATGAGTCATGATGACCCTTTGATGTCATTATAGCCCCAAAATTTTTAAACATGTGGATTTATTTATGTTTTGTGGGTGATGATTTTTCTCGTAGGTCACGGCTAGCTATCCATTGGAGGAGGTGCTACTTTGCTCCATGACACAGCAGCCACCTGTCAGGAAGCTGAGACCTCACCCAGACCAGGCCCTTAAATGCCCCAGGTGTGACTCCACCAACACCAAGTTCTGCTACTATAACAACTACAGCCTCTCGCAGCCCAGGTTCTTTTGCAAGGGCTGCAGGAGGTACTGGACCCAAGGTGGCTCCCTGAGGAATGTCCCAGTTGGAGGTGGCAGCAGGAAGAATAGGAGATCCTCCTCTTCCTCCTCCTCAAAGAGGATAGCAGACCAAGATCCCGCAGCCAACTCCAACCCAGTACTCCCAAGCCTCATCCCACCACCCCTTTCATTTGGCCCAGGGGACCTCACCTTAGCCGTTACTAGCCTCCACAATCAACCAACCACCATTCAGTTAGGGCTTGATGACCATGGTGCCTTTCTTCTAGGAAACCCTAACTATAACCCTAACACAAACTCTATTCCCACCGCCCCCAGTAATGGCTTTATTGACATCTTGAGGAGTGGGATCGTTGACACCACTGGCCCAAGTGGCATCCACAATCTCTACTTTGGTTTTGGTGGCAATGGCAATGCGGAAGGTGGTGTCCGGGGGGAAGAGGTGATGCTGCCATTTGAGGGAGGATTTGGTGGTGCAACAACTAAAACCACCCAAGGATCCTGCCAAGTTATGGATGGGGGGGAGAACAAATTGCTGATGGGGCTTCAATCGACGGTAGAAGGGGATGGCAAAATGGTTATGGAATCCGGAAGAGATGTCTGGAATGGAGTGGGTACTTCTTGGCATGGACTCATTAACAGCTCCTTGATGTAGAGGTGCACTGGTTGGTAGGTTGTTCTCTACCGTTCAAGGTCCCTGAGATTGCCATGTTTTAGAAACTTGTAAATTAAACATTTCTTTCGCTGTATTTTCCTTGCTATTACTCTTCTTTTCTTTTCCTTTTTTTTTTTTTTTTTTTGGAGTGTTTATTTGAATATAGTAAAATTAAACATCGAAATTTGTTCCCCGACCAGGATGAGTATGGATGCGGGGAAACTCTGATTGGATCCAAGTTATTATGTTAGGATGGCATTTCAATTCTGTTTCGAGAGGAATGAATATTTTATTAGACTTCTTCGGATTTGGAAGAGATGTGCGGTGGTGTTCCAATAAATTCTTTCATGATTACCTCTCAGCCAGAATCTTGTTTGGTCCATCCACAGAAGAAAAAAAAAAAAAAACCCGGCCCTTCACTGCTACGACGTAGTCCGGTTGGTAGAAGCTCAAATTTATATTTTATTAATTACGACTTTAAAACATGATCCGATGGCTTGATTAAATTTTAAATTTTTTTAATATATAATTGGGATAGTAAAAGAGCGCATTATTTTGATATCATGGTGGTCTGATGGGATTAGTAGTGGAGAGGGCGAGTAAAAAATACAGTCCATTTTGAACATGATTTGATGGGATTAGGATCCAGTTAGGATAGCTATGCTGGAAATTTATTTTTTCCTCTTCTTTTATCTTATAAAAAGAAAAAAAAAACTTGGACTACAAAATCATAATTTTAAATTTTCAAAAGCACTAAATCATTTTAATATTATTCTTCATCCCATTTGGTGTATATTTGACTATATTAATTTAAATAAGTGGCATCCGTACTGAGTTGAAAATAAATATTTAAAAAATTTGATGATTCAGTGAGGGTGGTGCTCTTCTTCAAACTATTTTTTTACAAAGATGTAAAAAACTTTTGACGAACAAGATGAGGGCCTGTTTTTCCGCAACTGATTAGTCCAGAGCAGAAGACTTTTGTTGGCGCCCGGAATATTTCTGATAATGTTCTCATTGCCCGGAAATTTATGCATGACCTTCGTCGGGCCCCTCAATGCCGCAGCTTAATGGCTATCATATTGGATATGGAGAGAGCATATAATAGGGTCTGCTGAACCTTCTTACACTGGGCTCTGCTGGATCTTGGATTTCATCCTGACTGGATTTCCAAGATTATGGCATGTATTTCTAGCCCCTCTTTTTCTATTATGGTCAATGGCTCCTCAATGAAATTCTTTCACTTCTTTCTGAGCCTTTGTCAAGGTTGCCCTCTCTTTCACTCTCTATTTATTATTTCTGTTGACTATCTATCCAGATCCTTATCTGCAGCTGTACGGAATGCGGTTATTCAATCGTATTTCCCTACCCCTAGAGCCCAGCCGATTTCTCACTTATTATTTGCTGACGATTGCTTACTTCTCGGCCGGGCTTCTCTTATCAATGCTCGTGGCCTTTGGAGAGTCTTGGAAGGTTACTGTTATGTTTCAGGCCAGAGTATTAATTTGCACAAATCTGGGATTTATTTCAGTCCTAAAACCTCCATCAAGATTCACCATAGAGTTGGAGATATCTTGGGGATTATCGAGCGTCAAGGACCTTTGCATTATTTGGGTATCCCTATCTCTGGAGCCAAACTTTCTAGGACAGATTGTGCTCCGCTTCTAACGGGTGTTCGACAGAGGATAGATGGCTGGCAGGGTAGAGCTCTCTCCTCCATGGATAGAATTATCCTCATTCGGTCGGTGCTTTCTTCTCTTCCCATATATATATATATATATATATATATATTATCTAATGTCGTTATCCCGAAGCGAGTTATCGTCGACATCGGGCAAATGATGCGATCCTTTCTTTGGGACTCCTCGCCCGCTCGTCGTGAGATTCATTTATTAAGATGGGACAGGGTGTGCCGGTTTAGGGCTGGGGGGGATTGGGCATCCCCTCCCTTTTTGCTCGCCGGGAGGCTTTCTTGACGAGGCATGCCATCAGGTTCCTTCTGTCTCCGGATGGTCTATGGTCCTTCCTCATAAGATCCAAGTATGGTGATATTTTCGCTGATTTCAATGCCTCTACTAGAACCCCAGAAATTGCTCTATTATTTGGAGGGAGATGATCATGAGGGCCCCTACTGTTATTCTGCATTTATCTTGGATGATTGGGGATGACTCTTCTATCAGATTTATGGCAGACCCCTAGATCTCGGAGATTTCGCTTAGTTGGTGGCCCACCTTTATTTCGGTACACACATCGATCTCTATTTCTATCCCTGATATTATGTCTCCTGATCGGGCTGCTTGGGATCGGCAAGCCGTGCTCTTTATTTTCAGCGACATCCTTGGTCTCCGAGTTCTTTCTATTGCCATTCCTGTTTATCCCTGCCCTGACTCCAGGGTCTGGAGGCACTCTGTCTCCCAACGGGCACCGATTGCTGACCTGACGAGGATTGTAGCTCATGTGCTTCCTTCGCCCCACTCTTTTGGTTGGATCCGGTCCTTACCAGTTCATCCCAGAGTGGCTCTGTTTATTTGGAAGCTTACCTGGCATCGGCTTCCTACCCGATTTATGATGTCTTCTAGGGGTCTCTCCATTCCTTTGGACTGCCCCTTCTGTGCCTCGGAGTGTGAGACCCAGGTTCATGCCATCTTTACATATGGGAGAGCGGCAACTATATGGAGACTGGTTGGTTTCCTTGACTTGGGTGCTCAGACACATGAGGTCGAGGATTTGTTCCTCTTCTCCTTGCATCATACCGCTTCATATCAGCTCTCATTCATCACTTATATGGCTTACCATATCTGGTTGTCTAGGAATGACTGGATTTTCTTCTCTATTTCTTGTTCTTCCAGGATGCTGGTGGAGAGAGCCAGGGCAGCTGCTACCGAGTATTGGGGATTGACATACTCGAGTTTGGAGATATGGGATTCTTCCTCTGCTCCTCGAGCGACCCATCGGGTGTTTGTCGCTTGGGAACCCCCTCCTCCGATCTTCTGTACAGTCAGTTTCGATGGTAGCCTCCACCAGGACATAGGTGCTGCTGCTTTCATCATTAGGGACTCATCTCTTGGTTTCCTAGCGACAGGGGGGGCTCCCGGTCTGGGACCCCTCAGTCCCACAGATCGAGCTACTGGCGGCGTGGGCAGGGATCAGATATGCCCGTGTCATCCTTCATCTTGATCACCTAGTTATCCAGGGAGACTCTGTAAAACACCGGAGAGATATCACGCGGAAGAAAAAATCTTTATTCAAGGAACTGCTCTATCTTTTTACACGGGAACCATAACTTATATAGCCCTAAAGGCTTATTCAAACCAAAACAAAATACTAGAGTCCTATTACACCAAGACTAAAAAAAACATGACTTTTGACCCTGTTTAAACAAAAACTCTATTATTTGAGTTTATCTGTAGCAAATTCCTCCCTTAAACTCAAATCTCTTCCATCCATTGCGTCTTGCCATTTCTTAACTCTTATTACTTCTTCAAAACAAATATTCTCGGTATCTGCTAGAAGACATACCAAGTGAACTTCACTTGTTGATTCATATAAATCTAGCAGGCTTCGCATCCTTAATTATCTTGGTTCTCCATCATTATCAGATGTTGGTGGGCTTGATGGTACGATTATTGGTGCAGTAGTTGAGGATTCTCCTTTTTCTTTCTCTTGCGCTACCTCGTTTTGGTTGTTCCAACCCATGCATCTTCTTCATTTATTTGTACATGTCGGCTTATCACCACCTTATTTTCAATTGGATCAAATAACTTAAAAGCTTTTGTCTTCTCGTCATACCCGATGAACACATACTTCTTGCTCTTATCATCGAGCTTGGTTCTCCTTTGATCTGGTACATGTGTGTAGGCGACACTACCAAATACTTTAAAGTATGATACAGTAGGTTTCAGTCCGCTCCAGGCTTCCTACAGTGTTTGATCCGCCAGGTTTGCATGTGGGCATCGGTTTTGCACATAGACAGCACATTGTACAGCTTCTGCCCAAAAAACTTTTGGCATGTCTTTGGTCTTCAACATTGATCGAACCATGTCAAGAATGGTCCGATTTTTTCTCTCGGCTACACCATTTTACTGAGGTGAGTAAGGTGTGGTTAAAAATCTCTTGATCTCATGTTCCTCGCAATAGCTTGTGAAGGCAGTTAATATATACTCTCCGTCTCTATCTGACTGTAGAGCCTTGATATAAAACTCGTCATCTTCTCTACTAACACATTGAATTTCTTAAATACCTCGAGTGTCTTGGACTTCTCTTTCAGAAAATAAACCCATGTTTTTCTTGTGAAATCATCAATGAACGTGAGAAAGTATCTCTTCTCACTGAATGACTTTGGTATGATCGGGCCACATATATCGGTGTGTACTAATTCGAGAGAACGCCTTGCATGATATTGCGCACATTTAGAAAAAATGCTCCTTGCTTGCTTGCCAAGTACACATCCCTCGTAAAATTTTCTGGTGTAGTCTATGTCTGGTAGCCTATGGACAATATTCTTCTTTGCTAACTTTCTTAGACCATCGTAATGTAAGTGTCCGAGTCGTAAGTGCCACAATAAAGTTTTATCTTCTTTGTTGACTTGTAAACATTTTTCTCGGGTGTTCCTCAGGTTGAGTTTAAACATCCGATTCTCGGTCATCTTCACATGTGCAAGTAACCGGCCTCTTTTGTCCTTCAAGTTCAACATCCGGTCTTTCATGAAAATCGAATATCCCTTCTCTAACAATTGTCCCATGCTAAGGATATTACTCTTCATATCGGGCACATAATAGACATCCTCAATAAACCCTTTTTTACCATCCTTTTTAGTAAAACAAATTTTACCTCGGCCCTTGACTTGAACCTTCGACACGTCGCCGAATGATGCGTGCTCATCTTCTACTTCTTGTATCTCCACAAAGAGATGTTTGTGCCCGCTCATGTGATTACTAGCACTAGTATCAAGATACCATACCATATCGCAGTCAGAAGCGGTTCTTTATGGGTCATCATGAGAACACCGTCATCTCTTGTCTCCTCTTTCGCGACTAGATTCTTGTTTTCTTCCTCTTTTTTTGGAATAGCACTCTTTTGCATAGTGTCCATACTTGCTATAGTTGTAGCATTCGACATTTTGACGATATGACCGGCCGCCTCTACCATGACCGCATCCTCGGCCACGCCAATTCTATTGGCTTGGCTGGCCCTTTTCTTCAAAGTTGTCTCCACATCCGCAACCTCTACTGCGTCAACACCACGACCACCGTGGCCACCATGGCCACGACCTCTTCCTTGATTTTGGTATGTATACATCGCCTTGTCCTCTTTGATAGTTGCCTTAGTTTGAAAGGCCTTCTCGAGCAGCTCTTGTTTCTTTTTCTTCTTTCGTTGTTCATGCGCTTCAAGTGAACCCGCGAGATCATCGATGGTCATCTCCTCCAAATTTCTTGATTTCTCGATAGAGCATACAACGTTCTCAAAATTCTCTGTCAATGATCGTAGAATCTTTTCAACAACCATTGCATCGGTTAGGATTTCTCCATTGCATTTGAGTTGATTTACCACCGTCTGCACACGCGTGATATAGTCAGACACTCCTTCTGACTCCTTCATCTTCATGGACTCCAACTCGCCTCGCAAAGTTTGAAGCCGCACTTGTTTAACTCGATCGGCGCCTTTGAAGACCTTTTGCAGAATCTCCCAGGCCTCCTTTGAAGTAGTTGCTCCGGCAATCTTCTCGAAACCTGACTCATCTACCGCTTGAAACAAGAAATAGAGAGCGGTCTTGTCTTTCATACACGTTTCTTTCAACATCTTTAATTAAGTTACGGTCATACTATCAGTATCTTCCGGTTCTATGTAGTCATTCTCGACTACATCCCACGTATCTTGTGCACCGAGTAACGCATGCATCTGAATACTCAAATTATTGTAGTTCGACTTCGTGAGTCGTGGTAGTGACATCTGTCCCAGTGATGTACTCCCGGACTTCATCATTGCTCAAGAAACGGTATCACCTGGGCTGCTCTCCAACACCGGCTATAACCAATTTTTTTCACGCATGGCCTGCTGCTTTCCACCAAGAGAAAACCCGTGCACTGTTTTTCTTCTCCTCTCTCACAGCCTGTTCCTCCTCTCTCGCACGCAAGCCACGGTCTTCAACCAAAAACAACAGGTAGAGAACAACTGAGAATCCCGTGAAGACGAGAAATCAGCGTGAGAAAGATCGTGAGAGAGCCTAGAAAAAAAAATCCATGAAGGTCGGAAGATGTCGTGAGAGTTCCGTACTTCTCTTCACGCACTGCCGCCGGGGGCCCTGGTTATGGAAGTTCTCCTCCAGGACGTGCAGTCCGATCTCGCGGGCGGCGATCCTACTACCGATCACCGCTGTGTCGGAGTTCCTGTCCTCCGCCAGGAGATAGGCGGCATCGGCGGCGCTGGAGACCTCCTACTACTCTTTGAAAGTTGACTCTCCGTACTGTCCACCTCTGCGGGGAAATAGTCGGACCTCCACCAGGACGAGAGCCGTAGAAGCGCGCCTCTAACCCAGGAGAATGCGGCGAGGATCGTTGATGCGATGAGGGGGATCTCGCTCCCGCCTGCCTCTTTCTTCTCCTCTCTTTGGAACGATGGTGAAGTCGGTGGTCGGTAGCCTGGTTGGTAGAGACCTTGCCTCATTACAAACAGGTCAATGATTGGAGGCATGATCTCGCGGGTGACTCGATTAAATTCAAAATTTTCCTGGAACCTTCGATAATTGGTGTGAGTGAGAGGTCAGGATCTTTCTCTTTATTCCCGATCTACTGGCCGGCGTCTTGATGATGTCAGGTTGACATACTCATCATTAGATAAGGAAAGGCTGCGCAAATCTGAGCGCCTCGTATTGAACATTACCTGGTGGAATGGGGGCCTGTGTGAATAGCTACACCGAGATTTATCTCCCTATCCCTTTTGTTTTATCCAAAAAAAAACTGATATAATTTAAAAATTAAAAACATATTTTTTTTAAAAAAAATGGAAGAGATCGAATTAAGGCTGAAACTGGACCAGGCCAGTCCGATGGGCTCAGGGTAGTCCGAAATCAGGCCGGGCTTCGGGCCTATGAATAAGACTTATCCAATTTTCGGGCTAGGCTCAGGCATTCCTTTGGTCCACCCGGTCCGGCCCGAACTTGGTTTAGAAACAATCTATCCAAAATAAATCTGAGTGCGAGGGCCGAGACTATTAAAGATTGCTCGATGCTTGAGTTGTTTCCAGAATTTCAGTCGTTTCCAGATTCTTCCATGCTCCATCGATCCAACCTGTCGCCGATCCATACCTCTCTCGTTTTAGCCGATGCCCTCTCGTTTTAGCCACTGGTCTCTCCCCCCGGTCCCCGCAGCACCTGCACCCCCAACTTCGCCACTTCCGTATGACCCCGCTGCCTCTCTTGACCCCAGTGCCCGTACTTGATACCTCATCCCCCTTGTGCAACCCCACAACCCGTCGATTTCGATGTCCCTTCTTCGGCCCCGGTGCCCATACTTGATGCCCCCTGCTCCTAGTACGATCTCGTCCCCCTTTCCTCCCCCGAGGCTCCGATCTTCCTCTCCTGGCCCCAGCAACCATTGACCGCACTTGATGCCCTTGGCCCCGATGACCGCCGACCGCACTCGACGCCCTTGCGACCTCGCCCCTCCCTCAATGCGAGTATGTGACCCCGTGGCCCCAGTCTCCAGGCTTCGATCTCTTTCCTTCCCGGTGTTTTTGTGTCTCCGATCTTCTTATTTTTATTCAAATTATTCAGACTTCGTTCATGTATCTCGATTCGGACCGGCTCATCAGATTCGGGCAGGGACCGGACATGGGTCGGATCGGGCATGATATTTTAAAAAAATTTTAGATCCATGTTCGATCCGAAGTCTAAAAACTTTTTTCCGCCTGGATTCAGATAAGAATGTGGCCAGACCGGCTTGGTCCCGTTCTAGTTCTAGATGGAATGTATCAAAATATAATAATAAACCTAATCTAATGTCAGGGCCGTATGACTTGGGATTTTGGTCTGTTCCCCGCACGCCCGACAACAAAATCCTAGTGGAGATAAGGCGGGTATATATTGTTGACATTGGTGTGCTCTCTGAGCCATGCATGATGCTTGTTGTATCATGCGCAGCCATGGAGGCAAGAAAACAAAGATACACCAACCCACTTGCATGTTGTGCACGTGTCTCCATCCACAAAATAGTGTCACGTGATGATTTGTATTGAAATATATATATTCACGCGCACATGATTTACATTTCACTTTATGAGAATAGCTATGCTCGGTGCCCATATTTTGACAAGTTACACGTACAATGAGCTACCCACTGGTGATTGACTTGAGAAGAAATGGGCAAGAAGAGGTCATAGAAGCCTATTATATCTGCGCAGGCTGTTGGAAGACAATTATGTTTAAAACGTTTTAAGCTATTTTATAATGGATGATCATCATATCATGCATGTACAAGAATTATGATTCAAGGACATCAACATGTTGTTATCAAAAAAAAAAAAAGGACGTCAACTTGTTTTATACAACAAAAGTTGAGGGAAGAAATGTGCAATCTGATACTCAAAATTGTGTCGCCTTCCTTCCTTCCTTTTTTTTTTTTTTTTTTCTTTTTTCTTTTAAGCTCAATATATATTGTGTCTTTTGGTGATAAGTTTTATATAGTCTTTAGTATGATCTAGAATCTGATTAATCGGATTTCAAGTTGGATTCAATCAGATGAATTCAAAAGATTGGATTCTGACAACGTTGACCAAAGCCATTAAATATAATCTATAATACTCTAAATTGCTTTCAAATTTAAATTTATTTGATTTTGAGTGAGTTGGAGATTTTTAACCTATGAATCAATTAGGTAGTCAAAAAGATAGTACTCTAAATAATATGATAAAATACTTATATTTGACCATTTGATGTGTATGCTTGGTTCTATATATGATTTTTGGATTATAACATAGTTTAGAATTAGTATATTACACTGGATGGATTAGATCATGGGCATTGGACTACTACCATCTTCTGATTTCACCTAACCATCTCCAACTTGAAATCTAATCGTAGAGCTCTCTCCCTCTCTCTCTCTGCTGCATGACGCATGGTAAATCAAAGCAATTTCTAGAGATGGAATGCGTAAGAGTATCTTTTAGCGGAAAGACATCATTTATCAGACAGTCTGAGTAGTGCTACGTTTTGTAAATACAGATACATATGGTCATCCAGTTGTACATTGATGTCATAATCTCTCTCTCTCTCTCTCTCTCTCTCTCTCTCTCTCTCTCTCTCTCTCTCTCTCTCTCTCTCTCTCTCTCTCTCTCTCTCATCTCTATTAACGTACACCACCACGTATCCTCCTTGCCACTGCTGTTAACATCAACTCACCATGGCTATTGGCATAAAAACTAGCAAAATCTCTTCATAAAGCAGCTAGACTACTGCAACCTTGTATCCTCCAACTAACGGAGCCCAATGTCACAGGGGCACTGTTTTACCACCACATCCCTACCATTACCATCATGGTTACGCCTCCGACCACCATCATGATGACGGTTGCTACCTCGATCTTGTCATTTTCTCCGTGATGATTTTACCACCCCTCTACCATCATCACAGACACCATGACATCGCCTCAATCATCACTTTCATTGCAAGTATATATATCTCTTTGCAGCACACAATGATCATAAACCCAATGCTGTCATCATTATTATTATTATCATTATCGTCATCATCAACAAATTATTTTTATTTTTATTTTATCACAGATATTGTCATCATATTTGTGTTTATAAACTAAAAAAGAGATTTTTATTTTTATTTCATCACAGATATTGTCATCATATTTGTTTTTATAAACTAAAAAAGAGAGGGATTAGATCCCGGACATGGCAACCTCCAGACAGTCCCCGAACCCCGGTCAGGAAATGTTCGATACACGGCGCATATTAATTTTTTCACAGCTGCTCCCCACCCGAAGATGGGTACGTCGACTTGACTACCACTGGTGTGAACCGAGTGAACGAAATTTATTATATATATTCCTAATCTTTTCACAGATATTATCGCCATATTCAGCCACCATTTTCTCTATTTCTCCCGCACCATCGTCTAGGATCCGACCATTATGAGAGCCACGTGACTTTTAAAATATTTTCAATTAGTCATGTTTCTTTTTTTCTAAATAGTTAAATAAAAAGATAGAAAGGTAAAGTCAGTATAGCTACTTCCAAAAGCTTTCATCCCATCAAAAAAGTCACGTGGCTGGTCTGAAATCTGGTCGGACTTAGGGTCATGCCTGAAATAGATCAAGTCGGGCTTGGATCTAATAATAAAACTCACATAATTTTTGGACCGAGCTCGGGCCTTCCTTTAGCCCAGCTCGGATCGGCCCAAACACAAACTCAACCCCCAGCCCAACATCCGGTCTGAAATATCTAGCAAACAAAAGAAGATAGATGCAATAATGGACAACGTGAGCTTTAACTTCCATGAATTCCCTCTATCGATCACTAAATATCAATGATTTTTTCTAAGTTGTGGCTTATTTGATCATAGTAGGATGGCACGATCATCATCGTCTTGAAGGTCGACCTACATTATGCGAGATGTGCCGAGAAGGTGAAGAAATTCATCAAGGGATTAGAAGGTTATCTCATGTTTTCCTGGATCGATCTTGATGCGCTTTGATTGGATTTGCCAAATGATGGAATGTTTACAATTAATTAAACATGGGTGGAATGCTTGAAGGCAAATGTCGGGAGCGGGGAGCTGATGGTGTTGGGAAAGGTGGATCCATTAAAGCTCTGTGATTGGCTGGCCACCAAAACCCACGACCAGGTCGACCTCCACCACCCCACCAATACCCCCAAGAAGGGTGTCGAAGAGAAAGATGACTCCGAAAAGCCCACCCCTTGACCCCTATCTCCTTCACCTCCCCCGGTCTCGACACCCGCACCCGACAGTCGACGCCTCCAATGGCTCCATTGCCCCTGGCCCCAGCGCCCTCACCTGACGCCCCTGGTGCCTTGCCACCTGCTACTCTCCTTCCCCTCGCCTGGTCCCAATGCCTGCACCCGATGGCCAATGCCCCCTGCGGTTCCGCCTCCCACGGCCTCGGTGCGCGTACCCAATACCCCTAGCATCCGACGCCTCCCATGGCCCCGACGCTTGCTCTTTTCCTTTCCCTCTCCTGGCCTTGGCCCTCGCACTCGACAATCCCCCGGCTCTGCATGGCACCAACCTCCTTCCCCTATCTCTTTCCCCTCCTAGGCCAACCCAATCAGGCCTTGACTTGGACCGGCCCAATTAGGCTCGGGCTAGGCTCGGACCTAATTTTTTTTTAAAAATTCAAACATAAGCATGGCTTGAACTTTAATTTTTTTTCGGGACCAGGCTCGGACAGGAGTATAGCCCAACCCGACCCGGCCTAGTTCTAGCCCTATTGCTGTTTCTCTTCAATAAAACATTTATCGAATGAAGATATCTATACAAAATAATCAGCATTATCTTGCCATTGTCATCCATAGCATCCCCTGCAATGGATTACACCATCGGCAAAATCACCAAGAATCAGTATCTTGCCCTATTCTAATCATATAATTCTTGCTCTCATATCTTGATTTATCATAGCTAATCCATCACTATAGTGCTCATTATTATTGTCTAAATACCTTCGTATATGCATAGTCAATTCTATGCCTCAGAAGATTAATGAATCCCCGGTCATTTGCAAGGTTTATCGGTTTGATTACTCTGGTTGCATTTGGTGGATTGCCAGAAAATCCTGAATAGTAATATGGATTACCTGCAAGATAGATTACCATCGGATAAATTACCAGTAATGCTGATTACTGTGTTTGGTATACACAGATAATCTATCAGTAAGATTGATTACTGTATTTGGTATAACAAATAGATTACCTGTAATTTAAGCTCAAATTCTCAAAATATTCATAAGTCAAATTTATTAAATTTCATATATTATTACACCGCGTTGAATCGATTAATTTGAAGAATAATCGCTAAAAAAAGTCCACCAATGCCACTGTCACGCCCCAACCCCAAGGCCTGGGCCAGATGTGCGACAGAAGGCCGTATGTTCTTGGGTTCAACCTTTCCAGGGACATACAAAGCCTGTACCAACCATTCTCAAATAAAATGAATAACCATGCAATCACAAGATTTTTATTAAGCAGGCAATTAAACCATAAGATTTACACCTAGGCAAGTAGATTCAAATGTTCATAAAGGCCAACAGTCACACATTTAACATTATTAAATACCAAGCAATAAAAGTAACAATGTCTACTAGATCCTAAGCCTCACTGACTGAATCCCTGGCCCAAGTGTTCCACTGGTCCTGAAAAAAAAATATGCAAGGGAAAAGAATGAGTTTCCCCTAAACTCAATAAGTCATCAAATGTCACAAATATAAATTTACCATGAATCAAGAGTAACTCAATGCATGCAAGTAACCATAAAATAGAAGCCATTTCAGATATATTTCCATTATTAACCTTCTTTATTATTTTTCTGACATCATACAAATTTTAGGATGGCCATCCATACACACTCACCTAGTCCCTCAGACTATGGCCACGATCGGCCCATGGCTCGCCCCAAAAGAGTCTAGATCCTGTGTCTCATACTGCACATCGGTCATGTGCCAGCGATAGCCCTGCTGGAGGTCCAAAAGGAAACTAGCTCTGAGTATCACACGAGAAACATGCTTCCCAGCACATGCTACAATAAAGCAACTAACTCATGTGTCACATACCGCTCATCGGTCATGTGCCAGCGATAGCCCCGCTGGAGGTCCAAAAGGAGTCTAGATCCTCGTGTGATCATAGTCGGACTAGAGAGCAGCTAAAATCAACTCAACCCATAACTCTTACATCTTATTCTGTGTTTAAATTTCATAACACATCGAGATACATGTATGTAATATAAACATAAGCTGTGAAATTCAATAATGAGTCAAATAATCATGCATGACAAAAATTATATCGGTGAGTGATAACTTACAGTTCCACCAACTAAGCACTAAACTCGATTTTCCAAGGACGATGACGATCCTGTATCACAAATTATTTTATTTATAAATTATATAATTAATTCCTATAAAAAAAAATTAAACATAAATTAAATTCCTTGGGACATCTCCAGACAGTTCCTTTCCTCCCTTCCTCCACCTTCCTTTTTCTTTCTTTTATTATTATTATTATTATTATTGTTGCCGATCTCGCCGCCGCGCCCGTGCCTTGGAACCGCCGATCCGTATAGACCGTCTTGCTCCTGGGGCCTCCTAGCTGGACCGGACCTGCAAGATGAGGTCAGAAGACCCTGGCCGGGGATCCCGACGAGGGAGCTCCGACGATCAAGTTAGTAGATGGTGAGAGGGAACAGAGTCTCCGGGATGGGCCCCCGAAGGAGTCCCAGACTCAGAGATTCTACGAGCAAGAAAGGTGCTAGAGAGACCAGAAACCAGGCTGGAATCCTTTGCCGAGCTCACGTCAAGCGATCTCCTCTCGGGACCTTAGATCTTGTCCCGTGGAGCGGAGCTTCCAGCCTCTGTTTCTTACTTGTCTCTGCTTACCTGGTCGTCTCTTTTCTCCTTCCTTTTATCTCCTCCCGGTGCCTGCTCGTTTTTCGCTCTCGGGAGGCTCCCCCCCTCGCTCTCGTCGCCCTCTCTCCGTCCTTTTCTCTTTTCCCTTCTGGTTCTGAGGGCCAGTCGGCTTTCCGGCCTCGTTCGCCGAGCCTAGCTGGGAAAAGGTAAAGGAGGGGGCGACGGCAGGGCGGCCGGCCAGACCTTGGGCCAATCATGGGTGCTCTCCTTCCCAGGTGCCGACGCTGTCCGTCGACGGGCCCTGTTCTGTCGGAACCGCGTCTCTCGACTGCAGAACCCGTCGGGCCGACGTAGGTGATGTTTCGCGTGCCGCCGCCATCCGTACGGGGTGCCTTCTTCGGGGTGCGACGCGCACGGCTCGAGGGCCAGCCTCGGAACCTGCACCTTCACTCTTTGGGGCCCTCTCTGCACGAGCTGCCTGACCTCGGCCGAGGTGGACACCTCTCGGGTGGATACCTGGCGAGGCGGCAGAAGGACGCTCGGCTTCGGCCAAGGTGGTCCCGTCTCTGGGGGCCACCTGGCGAAGGAGCGAAGGAGCCCAGCTCGACCTCGGTCGAGGCGGGACCGTCTATGGGTGCCACCTGGCGAGGGAGCGGGGAATAGCCGACCTTGGCCGAGGTGGACCCCTCCTGGGTGGACACCTGGCGGGACGGCAGAAGGACGCTCGGCTTCGACCGAGGTGGTCCCGTCTTTGGGGGCCACCTGGCGAAGGAGCGAAGGAGCCCAGCTCGACCTCGGTCGAGGCGGGACCGTCTATGGGTGCCACCTGGCGAGGGAGCGGGGAAGCAGCCGACCTTGGCCGAGGTGGACCCCTCCTGGGTGGACACCTGGCGGGACGGCAGAAGGACGCTCGGCTTCGGCCGAGGTGGTCCCGTCTCAGGGGGCCACCTGGCGAAGGAGCGAAGGGGCCCGGCTCGACCTCGGGTGAGGTGGGATCGTCTATGGGTGCCACCTGGCGAGGGAGCGGGGGAGCAGCCGACCTTGGCCGAGGTGGACCCCTCCTGGGTGGACACCTGGCGGGACGGCAGAAGGACGCTCGGCTTCGGCCGAGGTGGTCCCGTCTCAGGGGGCCACCTGGCGAAGGAGCGAAGGGGCCCGGCTCGACCTCGACCGAGGTGGGACCGTCTAAGGGTGCCACCTGGCGAGGGAGCGGGGGAGCCCGGGCCGAGCTCGACTTTGGGCAGGCGGGAGCCGCAGCTGACTCGATCGAAAACCTCCACATGGCTCGAATAGTGCCCACCGGGATCTGCGACCAACCACGTCATTATTACGGCCGTAACAATTATTATTATTTTATATTATTTATTTTTTTAATGGTGCTTTTACTGGGTCAGCCCATCTAGGAAATAGGCCCAGCCCAACAGAGCCTGGCTCAACTGAGCCCGGCCCAACAAAGCTTGGCTTAACCGAGCCCAGCCCAAACATGTCCAGGCCACAGTGCCCAGACCAGGCTCCACGAGGAAAACCAAGGAGGATCGACGGCGATCCTCCCGATCGACCGCCAGGAAGAGTCGCCGAAAGGAAGGGAAGGGACCAGCTGTCCCTTCGACGACCGTCCGATCGCTCGCCGGAGAGCACAAAAAAAAATAATTTCTCCCCAAAAATAGAGCCGGCTCCTCCAACCACGGAGCCAACAAAGCTTCCACGACGATCGCTGGATAGATCACCAGTGATCATCGCCAACACCCGTCGGAAAGTCGACTGGAGGGAAGAAGAGAAAAACCGGCGGCGATCAACCACCGCCTGGCCATTTCTCACGATTCCAAAGGAAAAGAAATGAGCCGGCCGGATTCTCCCCTCCTCCCTGCCAAACACCCTTACACCAAATGTACCCCAAAGGAAAACGAGGAAGAAGGACTTACCGGCGAGGTGGATTCCGATCGCAGCGGCCACCGGTGGAGAGAGCTCTCCGGAGAGGGCCGAGACACGCGAAGGAGACGTCGGCGTCCACCAAAAGGGTAGGTTATCTGGATCAACAGAGGCACACAAGGTCCCTAAAAAAACCCGAGGAAGACCCTTATCCCCCCTACCTCCGGCGGCGTCGATGGGCTTCTCCGAAATCTCCACCGGAAAATCCAAATTTCCGAGCCAAATTGAATTTGAACCGAAGTCGGCAAGGGCTGCCGATTTCAGCCCAAATACAGCCCAAATAAATTTAAAAAAAAACTAGGCCTCACATTCTCCTCACCTAAAAAAATTTCGTCCTCAAAATTGGCATACCTGGATCATGGAAAAGTTGAGGATATTTAACTTTCATGACTTCTTCCAGCTCCCAAGTGGCTTCTCGTTCTGAATGATTACTCTATTGGACTTTAACATAAGGAATGATGCGTCGCCTCAGGACTTGCTCCTTTCTATCCACCACCTTCACTGGTTGTTCCTCATAAGACAAGTCTTCCCTGAATTGAAGTGGTCCCAATTCAACAACATGATTTGGATCAGGTATATACTTCCTCAACATAGAAACATGGAAAACGTTATGCACTCCAGCAAGAGAAGGTGGCAAAGCAAGCCGATAAGCCACAGCTCCAATTTTCTCTAGGATCTCAAAAGGACCAACATATCGAGGGCTTAGCTCCCTCGCACCCCGAATCTCATGACTCCTTTAGTAGGAGACACCTTAACAAGTACATGATCTCCCACCTGAAATTCCAGTTCTCTTCTTCGATTATCTGCATAACTCTTTTGTCGACTCTGAGCTGCAAGCAGTCGCCTCCTAATAAGTTGAATTTTATCTGTGGTCTGTAGCACAATGTCTGGTCCCAAAAGTTTTCTCTCGCCAACATCATCCCAACATACCGGGGTCCTACATCTCCTCCCATACAGTGCTTCAAAAGGTGCCATCTTAATGGTTGCTTGATAACTGTTGTTATATGCAAATTCTACCAGTGACAAATGTTCATCCCATGATCCCTTCAAATCAAAAACACATGCTCTCAGCATATCCTCCAGTGTCTGGATTGTTCTCTCTGACTGTCCATCTGTTTGAGGATGAAAGGCTGTACTAAACTCCAGCTTTGTTTTTATAGCTTGATGCAATCTTCTCCAAAATTGAGAAACAAATCTAGTATCCCTATCCGATACAATTGATACAGGAATACCATGCAATCTAATAATCTCATCAATATATAATTTAGCTAGCCTTTCCATGGAGAAATTGACCTTGATAGGTAAGAAATGAGCCGACTTTGTCAATCGATCTACAACAACCCATATAGCATCAAATCCTCTGAGAGTCCTCGGCAATCCTGTAATAAAGTCCATTGTGACATTCTCCCATTTCCATACTGGAATAGCTAGGGGTTGTAGAGGTCCCGCTGGTCTCTGATGCTCAGCCTTTATTTGTTGACAAGTTAAGCATTGAGCCACAAACATGGCTATTTCCTTTTTCATACCACTCCACCAAAAATTTTCTTTAAGATCTCTATACATTTTTGTACTCCCAGGATGAATAGTGTAAATAGAGTTGTAGGCATTGATCAAGATTTCCTTCTTTAGACTTGCATCCCTTGGAACATACAATATGTTTCCAAACCTTAGGGATCCATCCTCATGAATTCAAAATTCTGAAATTTTCACATATTGTATCTTTTTTCTGATCTTTTGTAATTCTGAATCATTCTTCTGAGATGCCTTAATTCTATCAATCAGGGTAGATTGTATCTTAAGAGTAGCAAGTGAGAATTTAGAATTATGCAACTGGATCTCCAAATTTAGCTTTCCAAGGTCTTGAAGAATTTCTCCCTGAAAAGTGATTAAGGTTGCTAAGCTACCTCCGGCCTTCTTGCTCAATGCATCAGCCATTACATTTGCTTTTCCCGGATGATAACTTATTTTTAGATCATAGTCTTTGATCAGCTCCAACCATCTTCTTTGCCTCAAGTTTAACTCCTTCTGGGTAAATAAATATTTAAGACTTTTATGATCAGTAAAAATCTCACAAGATACTCCATACAAATAATGTCTCCAAATCTTCAAGGCAAAAACTACGGCAGCTAATTCCAAATCATGAGTAGGGTAGTTCAATTCATGTGTTTTAAGCTGCCTAGATACATAGGCCACCACCTTCCCATTTTGCATAAGAACACATCCTAACGCTTTTCTGGAGGCATCACTGTAAATAGTAAAACCCTCACTTCCAGATGGTAGGGTAAGGATAGGAACTGACACCAAGCACTTCTTCAACTCTTGGAAGCTTTTCTCACAGTCAACAGACCAAATAAATTTAATCCCTTTATGAGTTAGCTGGGTCAGTGGCAAAGCTATACGGGAAAATCTCTCCACGAACCTTCGATAATAACCAGCTAGTCCCAGAAAACTACGGACTTCAGTCACATTAGTTGGTCTATTCCATTCAACAATTGCTTCAATCTTTGCTGGGTCAACAGATATTCCTTCTTTAGAGACTGTGTGGCCAAGAAAAGAAATATTATCAAGCCAGAATTGACATTTCTTCAGCTTTACATACAACCTCTGCTCCTTTAGTACCTGTAAGATTCTCCTTAAATGTTCTTCATGCTCTTCCTGGTTCTTAGAATATATTAGAATGTCATCAATAAACACTACCACACACTGATCTAAATATGATTTGAATATCCTATTCATCATGTCCATGAAAGCTGCCGGAGCATTCGTCAATCCGAAAGGCATCACCAAAAATTCATAATGCCCATATCTAGTCCAAAAGGCTGTCTTGGATATATCCTCATTCTTAATTTTTAACTGATAATATCCAGACCACAGATCAATTTTTGAAAACACTTGAGCACCTTGCAATTGGTCAAAAAGATCATCAATTCTGGAAAGAGGGTACTTATTTCGGATTGTCAACTTGTTCAGTTCTCGATAATTAATACACAACCTCAAGCTTCCATCCTTCTTCCTGATAAAAAGTACCGGAGCACCCCACGGTGAAACACTCGGCCTAATAAATCCCTTATCAAGCAGATCCTAGAGTTGTTCTTTGAGTTCTTTCAATTCAGCTGGTGCCATCCTATAGGGAGCCTTAGACACAGGTTTTGCACTGGGTATGAGATCAATAGAAAATTTCCACCTCTCTATGAGGAGGCAATCTCGACAATTCATCTAGAAATACATCCAGAAATTCCTTCACAATCGGAATATTTTCCAACTTCATTTCTTGCTGCTGGAAATCCATAACATTGGCCAAATATCCTGCACAGCCTTGCCTTAGCATCCTGTTAGCTTGCATAGCTGTAACCATTCTAATAGGGGCCTTCCCTTCACCGCCAGAGAAACCAAAAGGTTCCTGACCTGGAGGGTGGAAAACTACTCTCTTCCCGAAATAGTCCACAGTGGCATGATAAGAGGCCAACCAATCCATTCCCAAGATAATATCAAACTCCTCCATTTCCAAGATCATTAGATCGGATAAAAAATCATGATTTCCAATGCTTAAGGTGCAGGATGGACAAATCATGTTGACCATGATAATGCTCCCATTTGGAATGGAAACTCCGATCTCAAAATTCAGAGGTACTGGTTTCATACCAGCCTTCTTAGTAAATCCGGTTGAAATAAAAGAGTGTGTTGCTCCGGAATCAAATAAAACACGGGCATAAAAGGAAACTACTTTGATGGTACCTACCAGATAGTCAAATTCTAACTTGTAATTATATGAACCCAATTTAACCAACTTTAAAAAGAAAAGATCTTTGAAGTTACCTGTCACCACAGCATTCGATGCCTGAGCATCTTGCTAAGTCAGAGCATACACACGAGCCTGGGTCTTCTGCTTCTGGCGCTCACCAGATCCATAAGCTGAAGGTTGTCCTAGGATAAAAGCTGGTACATTCGAAGGAGGAGGTGCAAGCGGTCGCGGTGCATTCTGGAAGGTACGTTGATACCCGGGATTCTGAGAATGAGGGCAATCCATAGCTCTGTGGCCCTGCTAACCATAATTAAAACAAGCCCCATAAAACTAACGGCAATCCTGCTCCAAATGAAAACCCTGACATCTCCTGTAACGAGGACCATTACCCTGCTGAGGACCTGGATCCTGCCTTTGATTTCCTTCTGTCTAGGTTGTCCGCCAGAGTATTGGTTCCCTCGCTGCCCATCAGATCTAGGTCTCTTCCTCAACTGCCGTTCCCTTTCCTGTTGCATATTATCAACCTCCTGCTCCACAATTTTTGCTTTACTAACCACGTCCCGGTACGAAGCCAACTGCATGGGTCTTACTCCAGCACGAATCCTGGGTTTAAGCCCTCTCTCAAATCTCCGAACCTTGATACTATCTGTGGCCACCAAGTCCGGAGCAAAGCGGGACAGTTCTATAAACTTGGCTTCATATTGTGCCACTGTCAAGCTTCCTTATATCAGTCTTGTGAATTCACTCTCTTTCTCAAATATGAGACTTTTTGGAAAATACATATCCAAGAACTCTTGATGAAAGATGTCCCAAGTAATTGGCTCTTCATTACCATATTGTCTCCTGATAGCATCCCACCATTCCGAAGCTTCGCCTTGCAATTAATAAGCAGCAAAGCGAACCTTTTCTCGATCTGTGCAGTCCATGCTGGCAAAGACCTTCTCCATTTCCTTCAACCATTTCAAAGATTCAATAGGTTCGGTAGAGCCCTCAAAAGTAGGAGGTGCCAACTTCTTAAATTCAGTGATCCCTCGATCCATCTTAAAAAATTGACCACCCCTACTTCCCTGCTGCCTCATTTCCTACACAAGTCCAGTTAAAGCTTGAATAAGACCTACCACCTGACCATCAGAATTGGCTGCCCTCATATCACGCTGCAGATGAGGAGGACTGACTGCTCGGCTCTCGTCCTGATCAGGTGATGGGCTACGAGTCCTGAAGGTGCTGGCAGCCCGAGATGGACTCGCTGCTTGCGAAGTATCATGAGCTCGAGAAGCATGATCATTATGATTTGATGTCCTATGGATCGGGTCCGAGCCATTAAGCCTATGTCACAAAAGATAGTCAACCTTGCTTACACTTTAATTAATTTAAACTCGTCCTAATTATCTCTACCCCGCTCTCACTATCTATATCATCTTGATTTTAAGACAAGCCTGTCTTTGATACCACTAAATCTGTCACACCCCAACCCCAAGACCTGGGCCGGATGTGCGACAGAAGGCCGTATGTTCTTGGGTTCAACCTTCCCGGAGACGTACAAGGCTTGTACCAACTATTCTCAAATAAAATGAATAACCAGGCAATCACAAGATTTTTATTAGGCAGGCAATTAAACCATAAGATTTATATCTAGGCAAGTAGATTCAAATGTTCATAAAGGCCAACAGTCACACATTTAACATTATTAAATACCAAGCAATAAAAGTAACAATGTCCACTAGATCCTAAGCCTCACTAACTGAATCCCTGGCCCAGTGTTCCACTGGTCCTGAAAAAAAAATATGCAAGGGAAAAGAATGAGTTTCTCCTAAACTCAATAAGTCATCAAATGTCACAAATATAAATTTACCATGAATCAAGAGTAACTCAATGCATGCAAATAACCATAAAATAGAAGCCATTTCAGATATATTTCCATTATTAACCTTCTTTATTATTTTTCTGACATCATACAAACTTTAGGATGGCCATCCATACACACTCACCTAGTCCCTCAGACTATAGCCACGATCGGCCTGTGGCTCATTCCAAAAGAGTCTAGATCCTGTGTTACATACCACACATCGGTCATGTGTCAGCGATAGCCCCGCTGGAGGCCCAAAAGGAAACTAGCTCTGAGTATCACACGAGAAACATGCTTCCCAGCATGTGCTACAATAAAGCAACTAACTCCTGTGTCACATACCGTTTATCGGTCATGTGCCAGCGATAGCCCTGCTGGAGGCCCAAAAGGAGTCTAGATCCTCGTGTGATCAAAGTCAGACTAGAGAGCAGCTAAAATCAACTCAACCCATAACTCTTACATCTTATTCTGTGTTTAAATTTCATAACACATCGAAATACATGTATGTAGTATAAACATAAGCTGTGAAATTCAAAAATGAGTCAAATAATCATGCATGGCAAAAATTATATCGGTGAGTGATAACTTACAGTTCCACCAACTAAGCACTAAACCCAGTTTTCCAAGGACGATGACGATCCTGTATCACAAATTATTTTATTTATAAATTATATAATTAATTCCTACAAAAAGAAATTAAACATAAATTAAATTCCTTGGGACATCTCCATCCTCCCTTCCTCCACCTTCCTTTTTCTTTCTTTTATTATTATTATTATTTTATATTATTTATTTTCTTAATGGTGACTTTACTGGGCTGGCCCATCCAGGAAATAGGCCCGGCCTAACAGAGCCCGGCTCAACCGAGCCCAGCCCAACAAAGCTTGGCTTAACCGAGCCCAGCCCAAACACATCCAGGCCACAATGCCCAGACCAGGCTCCACGAGGAGAACCAAGGAGGATCGACGACGATCCTCCTGACCGACCGCGAAGAAGAGTCGCCTGAAGGAAGGGAAGGGACCAGCAGTCCCTTCGACGGCCATCCGACCGCCCGCCGGAGAGCACAAAAAAAAAATAATTTCCCTCCCAAAAACAGAGCCGGCTCCTCCAACCACAGAGCCAACAAAGCTTCCACGATGATCGCCGGATAGATCGTCAGTGATCATCGCCAACACCTGCCGGAAAGTCGACTGGAGGGAAGAAGAGAAAAATCGACGGCGATCGACCACCGCCCGGCCATTTCTCACGATTCCAAAGGAAAAGAAATATGCTGGCCGGATTCTCCTCTCCTCCCCGCCAAACACCCTTACACCAAATGTACCCCAAAGGAAAACGAGGAAGAAGGACTTACCGGCAAGGTGGATTCCGATTGCAGCGGCCACCGGTGGAGAGAGCTCTCCAGAGAGGGCCGAGACACGCGAAGGAGACATCGGCGTCCACCGAAAGGGAGGGTTATCTGGATCAACAGAGGCATACAAGGTCCCTAAAAAAATCCGAGGAAGACCCTTATCCCCCCCACCTCCGGCGGCGTCGACGGGCTTCTCCGAAATCTCCGCCGGAAAATCCGAACTTCCGAGCCAAATTGAATTTGAATTGAAGTCGGCAAGGGCTGCCGACTTCAGCCCAAATACAGCCCAAATAAATAAATAAAAAAAACCGGACCTCACATCCACGATAACGTGACCAAGGGATTAAGAAGAGATCCTAACGAGTACTCAGAGGAGAGGGAGGAGGGGATGTTTCGTTCTCATCGAAACAGGTGGGATAATTTTGTAAAAAAAATAACAAATTACCACATCTCCGGTAATCTAAATAGCCACACCTTTTTCGAAATAATCTGGATTACAATATGAGAGGTGATCTAGATTACCACTACAAGATAGATTACCACTTTTCCAAAATACCAAATATAGTTATCTGGTAAGTCCAATTTAAAATTACCAGTAATCTGGATAGATTACTGTCTACCAAACGCAACATAAGAGTTTGTTTGGTTAAAAAAATATTAGGTTAATAAAATAATTTGATAATTTATAAAAATATTTATTTAAAATAATTTTAAAAAAATAAATTTAATTTTTTTTCCCAATTCATTTATCAGTCATTTGTAACTTGCTTACATAAATGCAGTTAATATTAATTAAAATATTAAAATATTTTTTCATGAGTTAATAAATATTTCTAAATTAATTATACATATATTAGAAATATACAAATTTTATTTTAAATAAATCTTAGTATGTTTTGGTATATAAATAAATATATTAATTATTAATAAATTCTCGGTTAAATTTATTAATAATTTATATATATTTCTAATCATTTATTAATAATTAATATTTTATTAATAAATATATTAATATATAAAATATATTATTATTTATAAATGCTATTAAAAATATTAATATGATTAATATTAATATAATATAAGTGAAGATGTTTTTATTTAAAAAATGATGTTTATAAATTATTTTTGTTTAATAATTAGCTTGAAAAATAAATATCACCTTCGTGATGATATTTATTTCATCTACTCTCGTTAGAAAATATACATGAGGCCCATCGTTCAGTTTGTTATGTTTCTCCTCCGGTTCTCTCCTCGGCTTACGGTTGGAGGAGCGGACCTCTTACCCATGTCCTTCTAGTTTGTCGCGATGATAAGCCATCATCATTCGCCAGATCCACATTCTTGCCTTCGTTTCTGCGAACCCAAAAACCCTTCTATGCTCTTCATTCGACTCTCCCCCACCCGTCTTTCTTTGCCTCCCTCCGATCCACGAATCCAAGGCTCTCTCTTGCTCAACGACGTCTCTATGGAAGGCGATCTCCTCATCTCATCTTCTTCCGATGTTTCATCACCGCATCCGGAATCCTGAGGTATTACTCCATCTATGTTTCTGATCTTTTCGTGGTTCTTGCTGGATTTTATTTCGTATTATAGCTCTTATTGTCCACTTTGATCTTCCTTCTGATCAGTCCCGGTGAATTAGGGGTTTTTCCCAACTTTTTCTTTGGGACAGATTGAGCTCTCTCTTGATTTTTAGGGTTTTCTTGCTGGTTTTTCTGGTTAAATTTTTTTTTTTTTTTTTTCCTCGGGCCACTTTCGGTCAATTAGGGTTTTTTTTTTTTTTTTTTTCGAGGGCCAGAGCTTTTCTTGATTTATTTTCTTAGTTCATAGTTTCCATGTCGACATTTCTTCTGATTACTCACGGGTATCAGGGTTCCTGGTTTTCTATCAGCGCCTTTTCGTTCTCTCTTTTTGGAAGAGATCGAGCAATTTCATGTTTTTAAGGGTTCCGTTAACTGGTTAAAAATTTCCCAACTACGATATCCTTATCTTATCGTTTTGCATGGGTTCCGTTAACTGGTTAAAAATTTCCCTCCTGGTATATCTCTGATCTCTGTGTACATGTTGCTAAATTTCCTTTCGCATTATAAATTATAATTTAAACTGCTATCAGTTCTTGTTAGTTAGGGTTCTTCGAACCCTTCTGCATTTTCCTCTTTGGGGGAAATTGATATTTATGTTGATTTTTAGGGTTTTGCTTGATGTTACAATGTTACCGCCGTTCTTTGAATCTATCAATTCTTTCCCTTTTTAATGCAAATATGATGCACGGATATTGTTCTGTTGATAGTGTAAAGGAGGATTATTCTGAATCTGTTTCATAATAGTTCCCCTCTCTATCTATTAGTTATGAATGCAGTCCCAATTCTTTGGCTTTATCCAATGCCCATTTCTAAAATTTCCTTCCACCACAAAGAAGGGCAGGAAACGGGATGCGAACATATTTGCTTCGCATCTTCTCTCACTTTTAGTCTTGGATTTAAACATCACCGAAACGGGATGGCACTAACAGTGCGACGACAGGATGGATGGGTGCCTGGTCGTCGAACCAAGCCAAATTGATACGTACTGGCTGTCCCAGAAGTACCAAGGCCAGCCAATATCGCCAATACGAAACCTATCCTAATTGGGACGATAATTTTTTTTATTGGTGTGTAATCCGTGCTTCGCCGTAAAATTTAGTTTAAATTAAAAAAAAAATTAAAATATTTTATCAGATTTTATATATAAAATAATATATAATATTTTTATTAATAATAAATTTATATACATGTTAACGTTTTGGTTCGGAGTTTTGAAAAAAAAAAAAAAAAAAAAGGAAAATATTAGTGAGAAAGAGAAAGAAAGGACAGGAAGTGTTTTTTTTTTTTTTTTTTTTTTTTGGGGGTTGGGAGTTTGAGAAAGGAAAAGGAAATAATTTCTGTTGAGGAGAGGAAAGGAGAAGAAATGTTATAATTTTTTTTACTATTATATCTTTAAACCAAGGTGTTAGAGATTGGAAATAGAGAAGAAAGGAGAGGATAAAATAGGAATTATAAAAAAATTACTAAATTCTTATTTCTTTTTTTCTCTCATATTCTTGCTCGATTTGGAAGAGACAAAAAAAAAAAAATACTGAGCTGATCAGTATTCCTTCTGTTTTCTTCCGATTCCTGAAAAAATTTTCAACCAACGAAAAGTAAATATTTTTTTTCTTGTTCTTTTCTTTTTTTTTTTTCCTGCTATGCTCTTCTAATCAAGGCTTAAATGAAAAAAAAGATGATTAATGACTTCTTTTTCTTTTTTTTTTTTTTTCGGGATTGGGAGTTTGTGAAAGGAGAAGGAAATAATTTTTGTTCATCATGATTGGAAATAAAGAGAAGAGGAAAGAAAAGGAGAAGGAATGTTATAATCTTTTTTTACTATTATATCTTTAAACCAAGGTGTTAGATATTGAAAATAGAGAAGAAAGGAGAGGATAAAATAGGAATTATAAAAAAATTACTAAATTTCTATTTCTTTTTTTCTCTCATATCCTTGCTCGATTTGGAAGAGAAAAAAAAAATACGGGGATGAGCGGATTAGTATTCCTTCTATTTTCTTCCGGTTCCTGAAAAAATTTTCAACCAATGGAAAGTAAATACTTTTTTTTTTCTTTCTTTTTTTCCTTTGCTCTTCTAACCAAGGCTTAAATAAAAAAATAAAAAAAAAATGATTAATGGCTTTTTTTTTTTTTTTCCTCGATGCTGGGTAAAAGTGTCATAAACTGGCGTGACCTTCGGCACTTTTGAAAAGCATTGTCATGCGAAAAAAAATTTGATGATGCTTTGATGACTTTTTTTTTTTTTTTTTTCCTTTCCCATTCTCAATTTTTTATGCTTTTTCCCATTGCCAATTTTTTCTCGATTTTTTTTCTCCCTCCATCTCCAAATTTTTCCATCCATCGATAATCAGTTTGCTCGTTGGGCATGTCGAGCTGCTTGATGCTGGTTGTCCTTGTAAAATCGGGTGCGGAGGAGATTGATGTCACCATCGAGGAGGGATTGGAGGCACGAGATTGCCCCGTATGGCAAGCTTTTGGGATCGGACGGTGCTGGCAATGGAGAGGGAGGGGTCTTTGCTATGAACGGGCTCGTGATCGATGACGATTTCCACATCGATCCTATGAAGGATGGCGTAGAAGGGTTTGTAGAAGGCGCGGGAGTGGCTCCAATGGTGATGACATCGTGAAGGATGGCAGTGGTAGCATCGTGGAGGATGGAGGTGATGGCTCTTTCCTCGAGAGCGAGCACGATGCCCTCTCTGGCCTTATCCAAGCTTTCCCAACTTCCTTACTGCTTTCGCCAGCATTGTTGCCCTCTCCGATAGCAGCAAGGAGCTTGATTCCTGGGATAGCAACTTGTCTGTCGATGTGGTGACGAAAATAAAGGATATATTTAGATTCGTCCAGGAAGGGGGAGCTGTTTCATCTCCGGCCGACATCTTCGAGGCAGCTAAGGTCATAGCGGAGTTGCGGTGGAGTGCTTTCGGTTGTCGCTGGCCAGCGGTGGTAAGGCTGCCACGAGTGATGGTGGCGTGGCCAGAAGAGGTATGTGACAACAGATCGTGCATATCATGGCGGAGGCAACGGGAGATGCGCGTGCCATCGATGTGGTTTGTATTTTTTTTTTTAAAAAAAAAATAAGTTTGTTGACGTTTTAAAGTATTGGCATAAATTTTACCTAACGGTGCTTTGTAAAGCATCAGGAAAATTTTTCTTTATTCCCACTTTTTCGATGATTTGTAAAGCATCGTTTTCGGCGATGCTAATTAGCATTGGGAACAAACTTTTTTAGCATCGCCATTTTCTTTCCCGTAGTGCATCTGTCATAATTTTTTCATTTAAATTGGAAAAGCAATGCCAAAAAAAATTTGTTAAAATATTACTTATTTGGTTCTATAACAAAATAAAAATTAAAACAATCGAATAAGTCATAATATTTGAAATTAATTTTTTTTAGATGAATAAAAAAAAGATAAAGACTGATAATTAAAATATATTATCGGGTTGTACTCGATCATTTTTTAAGAGATATTTTTTAAAAAAGTTTGATATGAACTTATTTGGCAAGATTTGAAATAATAATTTTTTGTTAAATCAGATGCAAAAAGTTTGGAGCTAGAAATTTCTACAAATTATCAAATCAAGATTTACTTTCTGAAAATATGTTGGTAACTTTGAAACCATATATTGTCTTATTAAACCTAAACATAAATTTATGATTGGTTACGCATATATGGCCGATGTTTTCAGGGATCTTTTTCAATATATGTCAAAGATAAAATTGGTGCCATGCATTGTAAAAATCCTTCCCGGGAACAATCTCGGTTGTCTTATCTTAATCATTTATAATAGTATTAGATGGTTGATCCCCATTTCTATCCGGCAATGATTGGAATATTTATTGAAATGTCTAAGTCCGTTTTTTTGACAATAATATAAATCAAGTAAGGTGGGTTGTTCATGATGGTTAACTCTAACAAATAGACAAAATGATATTTGATATATGTTTGTTAAATAAGTTGAGTCAAATGTCAGTATATCATCAAAATAAGTGATTGACATTCTTGATCTTGGATGAATCCAGAAAATAGTCTTGAATTGTCCATTATCATTATGTTCTAAAGGATAAAAGAAATTTTTATTTTTATTTATTTTTGCATGAAGTGGATTACGATTGATTGTGCATCTTCTTTTTTTAGTTGATTGCGGCATTCTCGACAGTTAAAATTATGAACATCATTCTTTATGAAATTCAATTATCTTCTATTCCTTTTCTTTTTGTCATGGCGAAGTATATTTGAGTCATGAATATATATTCATAGCATGCATATGGTCAATCTCTGTCTTTTTTAGTGTACTGGTCCTTTGATGCAACCGTAACTAATCGATGATTGATATAGATAGCTAATGGTTATGTTCTACAAAAATATTATTTAATATCCATTATCATTCTTAGAATTTAGTTTTGCTTTTATCAATGCCTTACAATTAATTTTATAAATAAAAAATATTATTTAATGTCCACTTATCATTCATGGAATTATTTATTTTTCTAAATTTTTTTTGTCCCCAACATGCTAAGTACTTAAAGCATATTTTTTTATCGTTATTGAACGTAGTACACACGGTTGTGATTTTAAAATCAACTCTTCTTATATATCCATCATAGAAATTGTACACATGGTTTGCTAAATTAAATTTCATTCTAATACGAGGATTAACATAATCATTATATACATTCTTAGTAATCTCATCCAACTAATCATATTAGATATTTTTCATATCTATAATTTTAACATCATTTTTAAAAATTTATGTACAAGATCAATAACACCAATGTCAATAATGATATGTAATATTTTTTTAATGAATATTAATAGTTACGCTATCTAACATCCAGAGTATAATAATATGATTTAGAGAAATTTTTTTTTGAAAATATGGTAATAGTACTTATGACACTTATACACAAAATCCATGATATTCCTTCAAAAATTTATGACATTCCGTATAAAAATCTAAACTAAAGGTTTTGATTCTTCTATTAGAATTTTCCATCATTTGTTGATTAAAATATAATTTTTAGGATATCATAATATGACACATCAATAACTTTACTTGAAAATATGAGAATTAGATTTATGATACATATTTACAAAATTTATGACATCCTTTTAAAAATTTATTACACTACAGTAGAATGATATTTGATATATGAATTAGATTTATGATACATATTTACAGAATTTATGACATCCTTATAAAAATTTATTACACTATAGTAGAATGATATTTGATATATGTTTATCAAATAAGTTGAGTCAAAGCTCGGTATATCATCAAAATAAGTGCTTGATATTCTTGACTTTGGATGGATCCAAAAGACAATTATGAGTTATCCATTATCAATCTAAAGGATAAAAGAAATTTATATTTTTAATTTATATTTGTGTGAAGTGGATTATCATTGACCGTGTATATCTTTCTTTTAGTTGATTTCAGCGTTCTTGATAGATAAAATTATGAGCATCATTCTCTATGAAATTCAATTACCTTCCATCCCTTTTTCTTTTGTCATGGCAAAGTATATTTGAGTTATGGATAAATTTATGGCATACATATTGCTAATCTTTGCCTTTTCTAGTATACTGGTGCTTTGATGCAAGCTAAATAATTGGCGATTGATATGGATAGCTAATAGTTATGTTCTTGGAAAAACATTATTCAATGTACACTTATCATGCTTAAAATTTAGTTTTGTTTTTATTGATGTCTTATAATCAACTTTGCCAATATCCCTAAGATTCATAGAATGATCTATTTTTCTAAATTTTCCTTGCTTCCAATATGCTAAGTGCTTGAGTATATTTTTTTCTTGTCTTTGAACGTATTATATACAATTGTAGTTCCAAAACCAATTCTTCTTGTATATATAAAAATTGTGCGCATCGTTTGATGTTTACTGTATTAAATTTCATTCTAATGTAAGGATCAACATAAATATTGTATGCATTTGGGATAGTAGAAGAATGTATATTCTTTTGAACAATACTGGTAACCTCATCCAACTAATCATATTGGATATTTTTCATATCTAACTAAATATCCAACTAAATATTGCATGCATTTGGGATAGTAGAAGAATGTACATTCTTTTGAACAATACTGATAACCTCATCCAACTAATCATATTGGATATTTTTCATATCTAAAATTTCAATTTTATTTATAGAATTTTTGTACAAAATCAATAACATCGATGTCAATAATGATGGGTGACATTTTCTTTAAAGATATTAATAATTTCACTATCCATTCGCTAAAATATGACATTGTATAATAATATGATTCGGAGATGAAAGATTTTTTGAAAATATGAAATTTATATTTATAAGACCTCTTCAAAAAATTTGTGGTATTCCTTCGAAAATTTATGACATCCTGGCACGAAAATCAAATTTTTTAGTTTTGATTCTTCTATCAAAAATTTTCATCATTTATTAGCTAAAATATAATTTACATAATACGATATAGTGACAACTTAACCTGAAAATGAGATTAAACTTATGATACCCATTTACACAATTTATATCATCCTTTTAGAAATTTATTATTTCTCGATATAAAAAGAAAAATTACAAGTTTTGATTCTTCTGCCAGGACTTTTTATCATCCGTTACCTAAAATATAATTTTTAGGATATCATAATATGTCGTAAGACAAGTTAATTTAAGAATATGAGAATTGGTTTTATGATACCCTTTTATAAAATTTATAACATTGTTTTAGAAAATTATGGCATCCCAGAATAAAATAGAAAACTAATAGTCTTGATCCTTTGTACCATGACCTTTTGACTATTTATTGACTAAAATATGATACTCTGAGTGTAATAATATAGTTCTGAAATAACTTGAGCTGAAAATATAAAAAATATGGAGGTTTTGATTCTCTGTACTATAACTTTTCAACTATCCATTACATAAATATGATATCTAGAGCATAATAATATCATCGGGAGATAAAATTTCTAAATATAAGATTTAAACTTATGACATTCCTTCACAAAATTTTGATATCCTTTTAAAATTTTATGACATCCAGGTAAAAAAAAAATAAAGGTTTTGATTCTTTTATCATTCGTTGATTAAAATATAACTCTTAGAATATTATAATACGGTACGATGATAACTTGATTTGAAAATATTAGAATTGAATTTATAACATCCTTTCACAGAATTATGACATTTATGTACAAAAATTATGATATCTAGGACTTTTTCACTATATATTGCCTAAAATATGATTGACTAAAAAATTTTAACACTTCTGATATTCAAGATTTGACTGAATTAAGCAATTTATAACATTATGAGATATTATAATTTTTTAATGTATTAATTTTTTTTAACTACCAAAATAGTTATTGTAATAAAGGATTTAAAAAAATATATAAAAAAATAATTTATGAGGGTTTTTTTACTTTTTATTGGGATGGCATTTTGTTTTAAAATAATAGGATAAGTCTTCAATTGGTTATTTTAATTTCAAATTAAAATTAATTCATTATACCTGACATCCAAATCATTATTTAGAGTGAAAAAGAATTTTGTTAAAAGTTGTTTTTTAATATTTTAGAATGAGCAAAATTTAATGTAACATGCTTCTAAATATCTTGGAAAGAAAAGTAGTTTAGAAAAAAAATATATATATATATATATATATATATATATATATATATATAACTATTTAAAATTTAATAAAAAGATTGTTAGGATATTAATGCACGTTCATAATAGACACCGTTCTTTCACTATTCGAACATAATGCAAGTCACATTCATCACACATCATACTAGCTAGATGTACATGGATCAATGAAAAAAAATAGTTCGGACTATCTTGGATTTTCTGTACCTCGTGCAATGTTAAAAAAAATCTCTTTCAGAATGAAAAAAAAAATAGTACGGACTATCTTGGATTTTCTGTACCTTGTGCAATGTTAAAAAAAATCTCTTTCAGCTTGGACTCCATCTAGAGAATCTTGGGCTTTAGCTCGTCCCTCTAACATTACGGGCTCACCATCTCATTTGCGCTGGATGCTTTGTTAATCAATACTCTGCTTGATGGTTTGAAATTTTCATTTACGTGAATGGGACTGGTTGCGCTACAGTTTTGGTGTGAACGGGACTGGTTGCGCTACAGTTTGGGTGAATGATTTCAGATACAGGGGTGATATAAGTGTTTCAAGATTCAGAATGATAACCAGTGTTGCAACAGCTATATTTACTGAAGCAATGAAAAAAGAGTAAATGACAATAGATGTGTGCTTCAGTGCATTTTGCACACCAAAATAAGGAAAACAAAAATCAAAATGAACGATGCACATAATAAATTTTATACCAGATATATGATTACAAGATATCCTGCGACAAATTGAAGAATCACAAATTCTGATCCTCACCACATCAAGATTTTTTTAAAAGTAAAAATCATATCTCACTAACAAATCGGGAAAAAAAAAAAAAAAAAGATTCCAATAAAAAAATTAGTAAAATAAAACCCTGACCTTGTGCAAAGAATTACAAGCATCCAAATCCCCATCAGAATGGTCTGGGGAGACCAGGCACCCCACAAAGAGGAAAATTTAGGGCAATCTGTTATATACCGAAAATTTTCTTTACCCCGCTAGCTAACTGGTCTTCATAGTGTGCAAGACATGCGTTGGTTACATGCACGTGCCATGCAACCTCAGGACTTTGGTAAAGCTACTGCCTTTCAGTGTATAAGACAATAAGACAATGAAGACCTGCTTGATGCTCACTTGTTACGTTTCTTTGCTTCACTGTAAAGAATGACCCCAATAACAGTGAGGGTGTAACCAAGCATCCCAGTCACCGATACAGGATTCCTGAATATTAAAATTGAAACTACCACGGCCACAGCACCTTTAGCATTTCCAAGAACCTGACAACAAAAACTCACTCGGTAATCAATGCATAATAAAAGATAAACTAACAAAATAATACAAGAATGAAAATGGAAATGAATTGCAAGGATATCCCCTTAGCCCCTTTTAGCAGTAACTTCTCATAACTCAGCTTGAAAAATTTAAGCAGCCATATTTTTTTTCCATTTCAATGCAAGCAAAATACTAGATTGAATCTAATGGTTTTTAAATGGGTTTGAAAATATGGAAGAATGGAATGCACCAATTAAAGCACTTTCATTTATATGTAAGAGCTGGATAACAATTAAGACATCCTATACTTGCAATCCATTTCACATATTTTATTAGAAACATGACAAAATCACTAAATGTGGGCAGGACATTTAGGAATTCCAATAAAAACACTCTTTTGACTATAAACTGGATACAAAATATCTAACTTCAGAGGGGACTGTCCTTCAGAGCTGGACTATTAAATTGCTGGAATGTTTGAACACAGAATCATTTCCAGACTAAATCTATGTTTTCATACTGTATACACGTACTGCTCATGCTCGTTCCCAATAAATTCTTCTTAACATGGAACAAGCTGGTGGTGGTACTAATTCCCCATTAACCAAGAATTTGGTGAACTGAAGTGCAGTACATGTCAATTACATCACTCATAAGTATGCATAAAACATTTTTTTTCCTAAGAAAAATACCAGAGAGAATAGGAACAACCACTACTTTGCAAAAATAAAAAATCTAGGTCACATGATCTTTATGAATAATTGCATGGAAGTTTGGTTGCTTAGCTGCCAGAAGATTTGAACCTCTTTCAGTTAAGTTGGAAAGTTGGAATTCAACCTATCAGCCAAAAGCATCCTCAATCGAGTAGCTGACATCAATCTACAGTTCTGGTTTTCAGAAGATTAAGAAAAGTTTTGTGCTTGATCAAAGTATTTCAAGACCAATGCAGTCCAAAAGAAACATCTACGTGGCAAGGCTTCAGCTCCCAATTATGTTAAGTGGCTTTAGAATGACATCCTGTGTAAAATGAAAACATTCACGTGCATGCTAAATTGTTGTAAGTGGACTTCTGGCAAGTGCATGATCAACAAACATATTCCTCACTAAATGAGGATTTAGGAAGTGCCAGGTAAATTTGCAGAGACCATGACTTATATGTTACTTCTAAGGCTATGGGCTTACTCATATCTAGCTCTGAATTTCCCCAGCAGAAACCACAGTTGTCTATTAGGATACTACAACTGCTAGAAAAAACAATTATGAAAAATATATTGCCATAATTCTGGTTCATATTCAATCAAGCCTATTGCAGTGTTTGATAGCCCTATTCTATGTATGCATATCAATGTCTTCTTCTAACAACTTTGGTGCTGTAATAATATTTACAGAAGACAATCAAGCAACCGACCGGACTTCCAACGATGGCTTTCACCAGAAATGGTAAATCTTCTGAATCTGGACAGTGTACCCATAAGCTTTATGAAGGTTGATTTCTAGGTATATCACCTTCATAATCAATTGTAAGCTTGTAACTGCCAATCTTATTGATTGTGCATGTTTAGAGGCAAGGTTACCAACATCACAACTTCCTGACAGGAGGTGAAGTTAGGGGAGACTATGCAACATGCATAACTAATTCAATCCTCTAACAGCAACATTGAAAGTCCCCTGCTGCAAAAAGAAAAACCCAGAAAAATGGTTTACTTTTGCAGCAGATATGTTATTAATATTTCCCTCTAAATTACCTTCCCCTTAAATTTGCTGTGAAACTCATTCAACTTCATCCCTTCTAAATACTTTTTTGAAAATGCTCAAATAATGATGTTGTCACTTGAGAACTCTTTCTGCTAGAATATATTTGCTTCAGGAAGATGACAGCTGAAACAACTATGGCAAGAGCTACCATAAAAATATTGTCATTGGTGCAACCAAGTTATATTCCTGGTACAATATAACTTCTTTGAGCTATCATACTTGTTGTTTTTAAAATGCTCATTCATGCTGCCAATGTTGATTTAACAAGCAAAGATTTTGTTACAGAATATTAATCACTAAACAGATACCAAACAAAGAGAGAGTAGGCCTTGGATAATAACATCAAAATATACAAATACGAATAAATCTGCATTAATAACACTTAATATTGGTAAACACTTACAATAGTTTACCCATTTAAGCAAATTACCATGTATGAGAAAAGTGTAAGAATATAGAAGAAGCAAGATATGCTTGACTTTTCCTTCTTTCATAAAAAAAGTTACATGACAATCTACATATGACATACAAAAAGAAAATGATATAATCTGGAGAATACCTGGAGTGTCAATGCGCTGGTATGTTTGGTCACCAAAAAGTTGGTCCAATTCACAAAATATGCCAGAGAAGAATTAAATAACAGGTACCATATAATTCTTGTATCTTCTCTGGCAAGTGCTATTGTAATCCCAACCACATTTTCCTCCATAAAAAGTGTTGCTGGAAGTAAGAAAATAACTGCTAATGGAGCCATGTGCAGAAGGAGATTCATTGAGTTCAGTTTTTCCCTGATCATAGGTATTTATTAGTCAGTAATGTGTGAATATTTGTATCAATTCAAAAGAAGTGTGAATATTCGTATCAATTCAATAAGAAGTGTGAATATTCTTTACAGATAAACCTGACAAGAGTAATTTAGCACAGTTTTCCAGGTTTTCTAGAAAAAAGAAAAAGAAAAGAAAAGAAATCTCCATCCAAGGATAGTCTCCATTTTATGATGACTAGGAAATTGTAAAATGCCTCAACAAGCATATGTGTGTATGTCAAGACCTAAGATTTCTGCAGAAGAGCTTATATTCAGCAAAGAACATCAGCATACATACACATACTAGAAGAAATGTACTCTTTACCCCTCAGAGGACAACAAGATCCCTTGTAACACTGACTTTAGTGCCCTTGCAGCAGTTGCACCAATGCACATGATAAAACCAAATAAATGGAAACTCGGCTCACCCTGCACAATAAAGATGAGAGAAAAGATAATTAATAATCGGATGTTTTCATCTGGTCAAGAATCATGAAGACTCACTTAGTGCAGCAAAGATGTGAAGGATTTACAAAATTCCTGGCATGGTCTAGACTCTAGGGAATGGTTGAAAAATGACTGGTTGCAAAAAGGTACAAAATACCCATAGTCCAGCAAAAGACAGTTTACCCTTGTTGCTGGCATATGTTATTCAAACTTTCAGAGGAATCCTTGTCTGCATCCAATATTAATTTTTCCTCTTAAGATACCCTCATCATACCACAAGTGATACTGTCCCCAAAAGTAACTGGAAGATGAAATTTTGGGAGGGGAAATTTCAAGAAACCATGACCAGGTTCTGTTCCTTTCAAAGGCATGGTTAAAGATAACCAGTAGATCCAAGAAGCAGCAAAACTTTATATACACTGCAACTGTGCGTGTTATTTATCGAATCATTGTGAGAAAGAAATGACAGTATTTTTCTAAATCTGCTGCACTTCAGAGGTGGTGGCAAGAAATTTGTTGTAATTATTTTTCCAGGTTGAGGGTGGCTTGAAGATGATCACCAAAGGTGGGCATGCCTGGCTTCGCCATTGCAATTCATAGGGCTAGTTTTGTTTTCACTTAGGAGACTTTGCATACATGGTTGTTCCCCTATTGCTTCTAATGCTTGGACCCTGATACTCCCATTCAAAGTTTATTAAAACTGAGATTTGATAAAATACAAGAACACAAATACATCTTGCATTGATCAAGGCCAAGGAAATACAAAAATTCAAGAGGTCAATAAGCCGACTTCTCATAAAATTGCAAAAACTTCCAATCACTCCCTCTGCACCTCCAAAACCATGCATCAGTCAGCTCTTGCTCGTGTGACATTTATCCAGAGCCTACCAAAATGCGACTATGAATTCAAGAATTTTGACTTATGAACCATATATAGCAAAATGGAACCATCATAAACTGCTTATACGCTTTTGAAGCAGCATTCCACAATCATGTGTAGGACCGCAAATAGGTCAAGCAAGAACCGTGCACGCTTGATCCTGACTCAGACTCAATCATCTGTAGGTCATGATTTTGGACCCGAACCCAACCCATTAGCCAATCAAGTCAGGCCTAGTTGGGCCCTTTAAAAAAGATTGAAAGCGATTTATTCACATCAGGTCTGGGTGAAGCATGACCCAGGTGCAACCCAAAATGTTTGGGGTCAGGTAAGGACAAGGTTTGGTAGGGTGCACAATTTGGGCCAAGCATTTAGGTATGCTTTTATAGCTAAAAATATAACAGCCGACAATCAAACTTAAACATGAGTTTTTTTCATTCAACTCTTTTTAATTTGAGCCAAGAAAAGAACATTTTTAGTATAGCGGTTTTCTAGTTATAATTTTAAAGAATAAATAATCGAAACACTTAAGAACATTGCAAATGCGAATCCATGGAATCAAACAATGAATGCCTAAATATAATTGACATTAGGTGAAAGGAGGTGGTGTTGCTCAAGTACACAAACAGGGAATAGTTTAGATGAGGGGGTGGTTCATTCAATGAACTAGGAAAGATGTCTTGGGAAAAAGAAGGGAGATTTTTAATAGATTTAGGATTTTTGGTCCAGACCGGATCTAGTTAGGCATATTAACTGTGGACCAAAATTAAACCTGAATGATACATTGGCTAGATCAAGTCGGGTTGGGTCAAGTCAAAAATTACAAAACCCAAACTTGACCTAATTTTCAAAATAGGCTCAATTTTTTATGCCAAGACAATACATGGTTATCCAAAAATAGATGAGGCCAAGTCTAATTAGGCTAAGATTATGTTGGATCATGGGTTGACCCAACCAACTTGTAGCCCTAATCACATGACACTTATGTTCCCTATCCTTGTTATCTGTTTCCGCATCACCTCAAAAACAAGAAGGAAAGAAAGATAAGTATATGAATTTCTGATAACGGTAGCAATGTCTATACAACCATCATCACCTAGAACAACTATGATACTGAGGATGGTATTTTTTTTGAGAAAAGACTTTTTATTTGTTTTGGTTTTCTTTTTTTCTTACTTGTTTTCACTTTCTTCGATGTTACCTGGAGGATACTTGGCACGATTGTTCAAGCATTCTCACATGTTCAAAATGGCAACCTCTAAAACTCTAGGCATGTGGATATGTATATGCGTGTTTGTATTTTGCTAGCGGTTGTTTTTTATTCACAATATATTTGGTGGGCTCAGTCATGGTTCAATAGCTTGACTATCAGTCAATCATGATTCGATCATTTAGTTCTGTCAAGCATCCAGTTGACCAGATCTATTTTTAGATCTCACATTGTAGAGGATGGATTGCACACATTAAAGAGAGGTGGGATGATTGCGAACAATGATAGGTACCAAGCTCTGACTAACGAAATGCACAGGTTCTATTTCTCTCTCTGTCAACCCAATAGCCAACACCACTCTTCCACTTCTTCCCTTTCTTCCACTAATTCATCATGTCTGGTGAGATTCTCAGTACCCTTCCCAATTAGATCTATATTCCTCTCCCCTTGATAGTATCATTCCTCTTGCTAGCAAGAAGCCTCCAAGGTTTTTACCCCAAAATGGTGTATTCCTCTTATCCAACGGTGGCTTCTTTTGGATCCCCATTGGCTTGGCAGCCTCTCTTTAAATGGTTATGATGCAAACGGAAGGAGAGATTGAGGAAGGATTCAAATAGATCAAGAAAGAGATATGGGTACCCTTCCCCTTCATAGCAATTGAACTGAGTCAAATGAAATGGTTTGAGCTAGAAACTCTGAATGATTCAAAAGGATGAATCATCCCAAATAAACAGTTTGAGCAATTTTCTGAAAATTACTAGTTTTGGTATGACCTAACCTACAATGATTTGCGGATGATGGGTTGAATGAGCGAACCTAGTCAAATTATCCTAGTTTTAAGCACTAGTTAAAATAATTAAATTGAAAATTAACCGTGATAACTTTATATTAAGAATATAATTACCTTGCTTAAGATGCTGATGTAGTTGTGATAATTTTATATTAAAAACAGAATGGTGCTTGGGTTAAAGTATTTAGTACTTGAAATAAAAAGTCCCCTGCATCACACTAAAAAAATATGCCAAGTTCGAACATTTTTTGTTGACACCAACAAGATACTTCAAAATGAAGTGTCTAAAAATATCATGTCATGTTGTAACATATCCAAGTCACCAAAATTGCCAACACTTTCAGAAACCTTATAAAACTTGAACGTTAACATGCATCATAAGTTTTCTCAGTTCCTTGACCTTTAAGTAATTGCCTAAATGCCAGGTGAAACCATGGTTGCTTTGCTTGCTACATCCTACATTTCTTTAATAGTTCACAATTTGTCACAAGATCTTAATCTAAAAATTAATACAATGAAACGTAAGAATTGTTAATCTTACGCGATTAAAAAATGGTTAAAGAAAATATAAAGCAACTTAATTTAATGGCAAGCCCATGTTCTGCAGCAAGCATTGACAGATTTCAATCATAGATGCATTTATTGGTAAATAAATCCAACAGTCAGGAGATAAATACTCAGGTTAACAATCCAAAGCCAACAAGTAATTCACGAGCATTGACATTACAAGAAACATTTGAACATGTGCAGGCAAATAATCTTTAACTGCCAAGAGAATGTTTGATAAGTGAAATTTGTAAATTTATGACTATTTTTTTTTGAGTTAACAGTCAGAAAGTGATGCATGTTGGAACTTCAATTAGCATAAGGATGGTATATTTTGAATTATTGTAAAAGAAGAAAGTCAGCTGATCTACAGTAAAAGCGTAAAAAACAAGCACAAGCGATTACAAGAAAATAAAACTAACCCAACAACCATAAAGAAAGAAGGTCCAAAAAGCAGGGCAGCTGCAAATGATTAATGAAACACAGTTTGCTCTCCCATGGACTATCACCAACTACAAAAAAAAAAAAAAAAAAAAAGAGTAAAAAAAGCCAGACATGCTAATATACCTAGATCTGATGAGAGTTTTTCAAGACTGGTTCTCACACAATCATTAAAGACCACTAACTGCTCACAGAGAACTATAATACATAAACAGCAGTTATGATTTCCTATCAAGAACATCTCCACTTGGGTCTAAACCTGGAAAGGTAACAGAACATTCAAAACACTTGCAAAAATGAAAAAAATCAACGCAAAATGGTAAGTTCTTCAATAATGAATAGCTGCATATGCAATAAACTAAATCTGCTTGTCTAATTATAAATTTAGATAAATTCCAGACTTCATCAGCCCCCAATTCAGTAAATCAAAATCAATGAGCAAGCATCCATCCCTCATAAGACAAATCAAACCCAAAAGTAACAGATACGATCGTCTCGAAGACTCGAACAAAGATTTAGCAGAAAACACCGATCAAAACCCAAAGAAAGAGACATGAGTGGGTCAAGATCGAACCAACCGACCCCGCTGGCAATGATGACACCGGTGACGACGGGGATGAGGGTGACGTAGGTGATCCAGGCCTCGCGGCGGAGAGTCATGATGTAGGCGAACACCGCCGTGAAGAACGGCGTCGTCGCCCCGACCGCCTGGTTGAACGACACAGGCAGGTAGCGCAGCGAGACGTTGCCACTGACGACCGATCCACAGAAGACGAGACTCAGCGCCGCGATCTTCAAGAACTGAATCCGGGACCGCACGGTCTGCATCGGGACCAGCTTGAGCCAAGCAATCGCGACGTAGCTGAGGAGCGAGCACGCCGTCATGTGGCACAAAGTGAGGAAGATCGGGTACTTGAATCCGTAGTTGCTCAGAAGATACTTGTTGAGCAAGAGCACGCCAATGTTGGACGAGTACCAGGCCGTCACCAGCCCCACGGTAAACATCCGCCCCGTCACCAGAGACGCCGGCGGCGAGTTCCCCTTGCTGCTCATCTCCTCCCTCCCCTCTCCGCCCCCGCCACCGGCGCTTCTCTTCGCTTCTTGAACTCTCTACAGATACCCCACTTCTCGCTAATTCTTGATATATTGGGTGGATTTATGGGAATGGGGTTTGAGGGGAGGAATCGGGTAGGAGGAATGGGTTTGGGATCAGGGTTTTGTGAGCGGATCGGTGGTCATTGGGCGCTAGATCTGAGTAAAAATCGTCGGAAATCTGGGAAGGGGGAAACGAAGCTCCTCGGCAGGCCAAGACCTTTGCCCCAGGGGTGATGAGGCTCCGTTGATCCGGAGCAGGTATCTGAGGCGTTGTTGGGGTTTTTATTATTTTTTTTTTCATTTTCGCTTTTGTTCCATTTTGCACGTTTTTTTTTTTTTTTTTTTATGTGCATCACCAACTGTTCTCCGCCTATACTTACGGTATTATTCGATTTATTTATTTTCTTTTTTTCCACCGACGTTTTATTTCAGTTTTAGTTGATTTTTTTTTTCACCGACCGTTTTATTCTGTTTTTTTTTTTTTTTTTTTTTTTTTTTCCTCTCGCCGACGTTTCACTCGGACTGGTTTTTTTTTTCGCTCACACGGCATCAATGATCTCGTTTTCTTTCCCTGTTTATTAAAGCGACGACGGGGTTGAACAGTTTCTACTGTTGAAATTATATTTTTGAATTAGGTGATAAGAGCCTATCCAGGGAACCATACAAAAAGCCTTGATATGGACTGGATTTAGATAATCGATGCTAGCTAAGAGTGAGTCCTTTTCTTTAAAAGATTACTTGAAAAATGATTGCTAACCAAACCTTTCTTCGATGGAAGAAGACCGGAAGAGGGCTGCTTGGTGACAGATAGCCGGGGACAGGGAGACCCTGCTCCCTCAACTTTTTTTTTGTAACTTTTATTTATAAATTATTTTTTAGATAAAATATTAAAAAATATAAATATTAATTTATTTAATCTTTTTAAATTGGTTAGTATTAAATATAGCTTGAAAATTTTTTAAAAATATGTTAAAGGGAAAAAAATACAGTAAATCTAACTTTTCTACTTGAAATTTAGATTTTTTTTTTTTCTTTTCATTATTTGTTTCTATAATTATTTAGAAGAAGATAAAAGATTTCCTTCTTTATCGCTCAACCGACATCCATTTCAGAAACCTACCATAGCCATAGCCAAAGCCGCCGCCCGTGACTGGCATTGTCACGTTCACAACATCGATGGATGCTAAGGTAGCCAGACCTATCACGCAATACGACTGGGCGGCAACATGTGCGTAAAGCCATATACCACCAACAAGGCAAGCAGTGGTTGTCATCCCGGTGGCCTCCATCGGTCTCGCCGTACTGATAGCCATATACAGTGGAGCGTGCACTGCCCTGGAGTTGGACCCGTCGCACGATGCAATAAGGTCTCAAGAGGCATGGACGGACAGGTACCTATCGCACCCCGGGCTCGCACCACCGTTGCCATGCTCGTGCCCTGTCGTCTCCGGCCCAGTCGCTAAACAGAAGCTCCATCCTGTCATGCTGTGTCGACAGCACTCGGTGCAACACCGCCACCACTGCGGTCTATGCACACGCATCCTTCATGAGTCCGGGATGCTTATGACTCTTCTAGTTTTAATTACTATAGAAAGCATTTTTAACAATGAAAATTGTTAAGGCCAGATTGTGCAACAAGATGGAAGATGACTTTTTTGTCAATTATTTAGTCATTTATATCGAGAAAGAGATAGCTAAGAAGAAGATAGCTGAAAATTTAATAATAGATTCCATTTTTGATGAATTTAGCCCCAAGAAACAATGTTGAGTATAATTCAAATAATATTATTAAAAAATTATTTAAATTAATTTTAATTATTTATTAATATTTTATATTTTTATATTTTTTAGCTTTTCTAGAAAAAGTTGGTGTAGTCCATCCCTGGTTATATCTAGAGTTGACCTGTCCATCCTATGGACATAAAGAGAAAACTTTGGAGGATGTTCTCTTCGTGTACCAATGGGCCAAATAGGTATGGTATCTTGCAGATTTTATGGGTTGACTTTTTAGCATGATGATCCAATACAGATCTTGATTTTCTGAGATAGAGTGCTGCTGGACAGTGAACCAAAGAAGGTGAAATCTGAGTAGCATATAGCTATCTCGGAATAGCCTGGTTTTTGAATCCAGGAGATGCCCGACAAGGATTATTTTGGAGCGTGCCTGCATACATGCTGTGAAGATTACTGAAGTGACCTCCAGACTCATGAAGACCTAGGACCCCCCACTTTACTTTTGTATCAATCCGATGAGTATTTATTTTCTAGGAACCCCTACCTCTGTGGTATGTCAAGATCAATTTCGATGGCAGTGCCAAAGGTAGTCGGGATGGTGCTAGTTTTATCTTTCATGATCCTGGATTGGAATTGGTGGCGGCAGGGGGGAGCTATTTCTATGAGCCAATGGTTCCTGCAATAGAACTTTGAGATGCTTGGATAAGAATTACTTATACTCGAAGGATCTTGCGAGCCGATCATCTCAAGGTCACTACTACTATTATTGCTAAGATCCAAGGGAGTATATAGAGAGAGGTAGTCTACCCTCTCCTCCATGATATTGCTGCATCTTAATAGGCTGTACTACTATAATTATTCAACATATCTATTGGGAGGCAGATTCTGCTACTAATTGGGCAGCTGCCTATGTTGTAGAGCACTCAAAATTTTTGTGGACCAAGATGAGGGAAGCCCCAGCCCATCTTTATAATATTTTACTTTCCAACTTTCTTGAATGTATTCATAAATGAATTGTATGGATGCCCTATCTTATTAAAAAAAAAAGTAATAAGAGTCTCGTGTTGATAATTGATTTTTTAAAATTAAAATTATATTTAAACTACTTATATACTAAAAATTCGAGAGGCAGGAGATTATATCCTTTTTGTCAGAGTATATTAGATTTAGGGAATGGAATTATTTCTCCGAAAAATAATTAGGGATAAAAATGACTTTTACCACGGGTCTGATCAGCGAAAAAGTTTTTTTTTTCAAAAAAATAATATTAAAAAAGATTACTATATTTGATTAGATATAATCCTATATAAAAATATGATAAAATTTATAAATATGCCCATCAACAAAATATTTTTGTTCTTCAATCAATTTTTATATAATGATTATAATCACATGATGCTTTATATAATATCATTTATATGTTAATTATTCTGTACAAATTTTTTATTGAATGAATTTAAAAAATATTAACATAAATTTAATAATCATAAATGTACTTTGTTGAAAATATTTTTATCAAATATAGATTATCATCACTCAAAAATTTACTAAATACCAACTCTTCATATAACTTTGCCCTTTAAAAAATAAATATAAAATCTATCAATTTTTTTATCATATTTTTTTTCTATTTTTCGTACCAAATATAATAACGAGGTATGGATTTTATTTTATCATTATCATGCCAAATTATCCTGGACCAAACAAACCTTTAGATCATCGAAGAGGGATAACTTGGTATTAATAATTATAGTATCACGTGCTCTACCATCATTAAAATTCAGTATGCAACAAGCATTAATGGCATTAATATTTATGTGCTTGGCCATCATTGGAATTTATTATTTAATATGCAGCAAAAATTTGGCTAATGAAATATTATATTTATTACAATCGATTATATTATCATATTATTTTTCAAAGCGGTCAGAAAGAAAGAAGGAGAAAAAATTATATCACCCGCATCGTATGGTCTAACATTATTAATGCAAATATGAAGAACAAAATTTCTGCATCGAGAATTTTGTATAGAGTTATTCGTACAAATGCTAGGTATTAATGTTAGGAGCTTCTGCATGACTATCATTTAAAGTTCTTTACTTAATATACAATAAAAATTTAACCATTAAATCTTTTTAGTTAAATTATGGAAATTGCAATCTTCAGGCCGTAGGACTCAATCCATCTCATTGTTCAGGGAAATTTAGAAAATTGTTGTGTATTTATTTATACAACGAGTGCCTTTGCCATATCTAAAGGAAGCGAAGAAGCTTAAGATCATTTGAACGAACTCCAGTCCCCCCATCTTGCACCATACTTCTCCCAAGTCATATACATGCGTATTGGAAGCCTCTGAAGTTTTCAATTCAAAGACAGATATATTCATGTCTTTCTTATTGGCAATTATTCCTTGTCCAACTTTTAGGTCCTGGTTAAACGAGTATGGTGTTTACGATCCTTCCGGTTTCAGCCCTAAGTCTTTTAAGGATTTTCTCGGTTTGGATTTCAATTTCAGCCCTAAAGGTCTTAAACATATCAAGGACTCCATTTTTAGATCGAATTAGATATGCGTAACAATATTGAGAGAAATCATCGATGAATGTCATTAAGTAACGATTTTCATCTCAAGTTAGATTTTTGATAAAATTACACACATCACTATGCACAAGAAGATTAAAACTTCTATGAACAGATTTGAAAGGTTTTCGGATACTTTTGGCTTGAATATAGATTTCATATTTGATCTTTTTATCCAAATGATGGATCTTAGGGATTAGATTTAAGTTGGTCATATATTGGATCCAATTAAAATTAAGTTGGTCATATATTGGATCCAATTAAAATTAAGTTGGTCATATATTGGATCCAATCAAAATTAATATGACTAAGCCTACCATGCCAAAAATTAGAATATTTAAGATTTAGAATAAAAGAATGATCTTTATTAAAATCTTTAAGAATTACGCTCAATTTGAATAGGCTTTCAGATACAAAGCCTTTTTTCCAATAAACTTGTTCTTATGAGTGATTACAAGTTTATTAGATTCTAATATAATTTTATAATCTCTAGATACAAAAAAAGATCCATTGATTAGGTTTCTCCTGATATTAAAGATTGTGCAGCACGATTAGAGTTTTGCCAAATGTCATTTTCAAATCTACACGATCTCTTCCTGACACTTGTACTAAAGAATCGTTTCCAAGCATTGCACCTTCGCTACTTGATTTCTGAAAGATGGAGAACCAGGAGTGATCAAAACAAACATGCACATTAACTCCCAAATCAAGCCACCAATAATAAGAATGGATAAAGAATATCAAAGGATTTTGACTTTCTAACCTGAAAGAAGGTCTGGCACCATCTTCAACCATGTTCACTTAAGATTTATGTGCTCATTTCTTCCAGTGTTCAGTCTTACTGTGATAGTAGTCCTTTGCCATATAATTTGTCCATCTGTATATGAAGCAGAAAATCTCCTTCTTATTTAGCTTTTGATTTGGATGGTTATGGCTTTTAGGAGGCTTGCAGGAAGAGACTGGGTTTGAAGGATTTAGGAGTTTTTTCTTTTTGAAGAATTTTCCTTGGAGTTTAAAATGAATTTTATTGGATTCAGTCAAATTGATTTTAGGTCCAAAATTAGATTTAGTTTTAATCTTAAGTTGATGCTCTTCTTCGATTCTAATAGAGTTAATGACCTCCGACAGGGTTAAGTCACATTATCTATTGCTTAACTCATGAGAAAAGTTCGACCAAGAAGGAGAGAGAATCAATCAAGACTGGGTTTTATAACTTTCATAGAATTTGCAATCGGCTAATTCGGTTTTTCTAAGAAAATCTTGAAATTCATAGATTTAAACACCGGTAGATTTGAAATCCACCATGACATATTTACAGAATTTGGATATGGCGAACCGATCAAGACCAGCATCATCCATTCCATATTCTGCTTCAAGAGCATTTCAAAGCTTCTCAATCAATCTGATGGAAAGATACACATCATAGAAAGAATCAAAAAGAGCACTAAGGATTTTATGGCGGCAATGAGAATCAATTTCTTCGGGGATTTTAGAATGAGGATCGGAAGATCCAAAATCTTGAGGATTAGGAATGGTTGATCCATAAAAATATTTAGAATCGGGTAATTCTAGAGCAAAAATCAACCCTAAAGTAGTGTGCTAGTATTTTACTTGACTTGTCATCTTCTAAAAAAATGATCCACTAAACTTTTAATGTTTTATTGCACTATAATCATCAAACAAAGCTATTTATGATGTTTTGGTTATTTAATCGGTCCAGTAAACATAAGTTTCAAGGGGGTTAGCCTTATATATTTAAGTAATTAATTAATAGCTACAATAAGAATTTTCTAGATTTTGTAATCAAGGATGACAACAAAAGTAAGATTTATGATAAATATAATAACTATATGATTCTGTACACTTTTTAAGATAGTAGCAATAGGAAGAATAATTAACTAATTTCGAAGTTCAAAAATTTTTGCATAGATTTTAAAGTTATAAAAAATTTCTGCACAGAATTTAAAGTTGCAAAAATTAATTTAATTAGAAATTAAGGTTGTCGAAAACATTTTCATGGTTTTTAAAGTGGTTAAGAATTTTCTGTACTAATTTTTAAGTCAACAGAAATTTTTTTGCATAAGTTTTAAAGATGCAGAATTTTTTTGCAAAAATTTAGAATAGCATAAAAATTCTGTATAATTTTTAATAATTATAGAAAAATGATTACTACCATTTTTAATGCAAATAACTTTCTTGATAAATTTAAAAATTATAAAAGGAACGATCTCTAAATGATAAAGATTCAAAATTACAATGAATATAAATCTTTAAGCAACTAATAGTAATTTTCTAGCTATATAAAAATCGCGTTCTTAAACTATTGGAGGAAAATCAATAGAAAAAAGAAAAATTCTGGTATTGCTTTTAAGATTTTTTCAAATGGTATTATAAAAAAATCATAAAGAGTAAAAAGAAATAAAATTGAATAGGACTAGTCCAGATCGAGACGTAAAAAATACTATCCTAAGAACACGATTCGCTCCCTATGTGCAGGTTTTTTCAACAATCCCGTTTCCGAAGTGCAACAACCGGCTCCTCCCGATCCTTCTCTAACGAGCACTGATTGTTGGAAAATTGATCCAGAAGACTTTCTTCATATGCCCCGTTAAGAAAAGTGACAGAAAAAATAAAACAAGAAGAAGAGAAGAAGGATTTCTATTTTAGAAAGAAAAGTTTCAAACAGGAGGAACAAAAAGGAATTTGTTGTTGTTTTTGGAATTTAATTGATTTTAAACAGTCGGCAAAGTCTATTTATAGGCTCAATCCGGATTACTGAGAAGACACCATGATTTCTAAGAGATACGATCTTATTTCTGAACCGACGTAGTCGCCTCAAAAAGAAACGCTAAATTTAAAAAAGAATTTTAATATTTTTAAATAACCAAAATTTTAGGATAAGAAAATTTTAATTTTTTTTATTTTAAATAAAATTCCAACAAAAGCATTATCTCCCTTGTTGGAAGAGGCCTACTTTATTATTATTATTTTTTAATCCATGTTCAATTTCTGAGTTGCATTGATCCTTATCATGCTCCTGTTTGCATAAATTTTCATCCTGCGAGTCCTTCGCCAAGGTCCTCGCATCCAGCTATTAGCATTATGTTTTTAAACAGAAACAATGCATGAAACGTAGAAAGCTATCGGCTACGTTGGAGGGCGGCTGGGCTGTCTCCATAATTTCTTGCCACCGAGTGTTGGACCCTCCTTCGAAGGGGCAGGGCCTTCTTGGTTGATTTTCAGATTCTGGAGTACGGAGTTCGATCAAACTAAGCTATGAACTCTTTGTGGTGAATATTATGATCTATGACATCTGCTGCTTTCGTCAAGGAAGACTACTATTTATCATTTTAGATCTTGAAGGAGTTGAAAACATACAGGTCTTTCGTTTTTGAATTCTCACGTTCAAATTGACGGCAGCTCCCCCTGGATTCCAGGTTAATACCAAATATTTACGTTGCTGCAGTGGAAAATGGAAAAAAAACGATGGTTTGATTCTAGTTGCTTGGCTAATTGAACCGAACATTTAAGCAATGGAGCCCCGGCTTTAATATGAAGAAATTCTAAGCTTGCCGGAAGGATGTTCAATCTACATTAGGCAACCATACACCCCTCGAACCGCAAAGGCGATAGCCCGGTCGATAGAGACATGGGCTTGTATCTCTCCGATCATAGGTTCAAAATATAATTTAATGGATAATTTATTTAAATTTAGAAATTTTTGAGATACATGATTAAGATCACGAATATGCTTTTCATCCCAATGTTTTAATGTTTTAGTGATACTAGACTGATACACTCATTATTGATAAAAAAAATACACCCGTTGCAATCTTCTTTTCAGAGAGAGAGAGAGAGAGAGAGAGAGAGGGGGGGGAGGGGGATTCTGCAGGTGGTTGTCAGCTTTTAAGCTTTGATAAATAGAATCCCCCGGAAGGACCCGAAGATCCCTGCATGACTGGGAGATAGCCGCAAGCTGATGAGTTGGCGGGAATACGGACAACAAAAAAAAAAAAAAAAAAAACCATGTTCGCCCCCACCTGCGCATGGAACCTTATGGCGCTCGAAGACCTAAACAAGATCATAAATAAGGCTAGAAATGGATCGGTCCAAATTTACTGAACCAATCTAAAAATTATATTTTAAAAATTTTTAGATTAAATTCAAACATTTCATTGTTTTAAAAATTTAATAGATTCTATTTTACAATCCGAAGACTAATTCAATATGCTTAAAATTAAATGAACCTTATACTTAAAATCTGAATCAATTTTAGACCGGCCCATAATTTATTAAACTGATCCAGTCCAATTCCAGATGATGTCCAGGAACGATTATCATGGTTACACGGGAAAAGAAAAAAAAAAAACGATCGTCATATCCAACGATGGCGCATGCCTTCTCTTATATCAATCAACGCCTTGTACACGGAATGAGTGATTGACATGCGAAAAGAGCAGGCACTAGGAATCCCAAGGTCTATATATATATATGGCTGGTTCAAATAAAATTATTTCCCTTTTTTAAGGACTTTAGTTGTTTGATATAGGTGTGCTTCGTTGGAGGACCGCGTGCAGAGTTACGTTACGAGGTCTAACTAATGAGTACGGAAGAAGCTGGATTGCCATTTTGTTTGGAGAAGTCCATCCCACAAAATCGAACTCATCCGTATCATCAGAGTCTGCATCACATCATGTCTGTAATATTTTGTTTGGGGAAGTGTACCCCACGAAATCGAATATATATATATATATACCTTCTCACATCACATCATCAGAGTCTGTACCATTTTGACTATTGACCTTTTTTCCAGCCTAGCAACCCAATCAATAAAAAAAAAAAAAAAAAGAGCACACCAATATGCCAATACTTTGATAGACAAACATCATCCTTTCTAATGTAAAATCAGTATGTGCATCAAGTCTGTAATATTTGTTTGACAAGTACCCAACCTGGTTGCATAATCCATCAAAATCTAAAATGACAACACTCTAATTGTCATTAACCCTGGATGAATTGGTTACATTTTCCTGAACATAGTATGGAGAAGGGAGGATACCATAATCAAGCTCAAATGTCAGTAAGACCTGTCACAATCATTATATAGTTTAAGTAAGTGCAATCAAGAAACCTTTCAGGTTTTTCTGTTTCAGAAGATAGGACAATATGCACCCACCAATCAAAATAAATACAATTAGAAAACATGGCTATACATACCTTAACATGCAGCAGTATTTGCAGATATTTCTCCTGTGACAGCATACATTTATGTCTGTATCTAAGGTTGACAAAAATGCAGCAGTTGCCTTACCAAACCTGCAGGAAAAAGGTAGTAAGTATGTTCCTTTTATCCTTAATTGAAATTCTCTGTCCGGGATCAGTAGTCTTATTGATGGACCATGCACAAAAAAAGGAGAGCAAATTCTGCATTTGGAACCAAAATTTAAGGATGGATAACATTTAGTTTTGTAAGACTTACCAAAAGCTCATGCAATCATTAGCATCTAGACCTTGTTGCTTGACCTTGTCAGTAAGATGAAGACAAGACCTACAGGAGATGGATTTTAATTGTAAATAAAGAATTTCAATGAGTTAAAATTATCTATAGATAAAATTAAGTAGGTTAACCCTGAGCATTCAAGTTTTCTTTTCCCAGTACCATACTCAACTTATTTCAACTGCCAAAAACAGAGTAAACTGCAATAAATATGAAGTCTATTTGTGATAGCACAGAAAAGTGGCAAGTGATTCATGGATAATAATGTGATTGGTTTAAAAAAATTAGACTTGTCAGCAAGGCAGTTAATGTGTGAAAGGCAAGTCTTTGACGAGTCACGTGTAAGGAATAGGAAAGCATGGATGTGAAAGAAATTAATATTTCAAGTATCCCCTGGTCTTGCCTCATTGTTTTAATAACTTTCCTTCTTTCAATGAACTTCTGACCTTCAAAAGATTCTGCATCTCATGTATGAGAAAAGACTATCATTTCATTTCATACAAAATGCATTAAACTTTCCTTCTAAGAACCCTGATTCCTGCAATTTTCCAGACTAATTCATTCTGTAATTGCCATTAGGAGTTCAACTTCCATTGACACAAATCATTCATGGGCGAAAATTGAGTTATTATGTACCATTCAAAAACAAGATATCAGTGTCTGCCTACTATTAGTGGAGAAACAATCATGTGCTTTATATGATTATACCTGATACATCTTTGGTCCTTTCTTGAGAAGATAACCAACACTGTTCAAGTTATCAACAAATGTATCTATGTCTGGAACTCTCAAGCTGATTTTATCTGCCAAGCTGTATATCTCCTGATAAGAAAGAAATGATATGATGATGTTCCTGACCTGAAGTGAGAGAAGAAAATTACCTCTCCTATCTTGTGCAATCAGAGGAGAGAAATACTAATGTTTTGATGACAACATCATTCATGCAACTTCTTGCCTCAAAGTGAACTGTTTCTGAAATAAGAAAACAGAAAAGCTTCTTACAGAAATTGAAAAGCAATCCTTTTGCTGCAACTCAGACTGTTTGTGGAGGGCACTTAGAAATCTCTTCGCCTCCTTCTGTTGACTCATCCCACCACTCCGAGCAAAGTCTACAAACCCATGCTCGTCTACATATTTGTCATTCAGGGATTCTTTCATTATCTCAACCACATCCTGAAAAGCACAAAGTTGCATCAGCAAAAAAGCGAATGCAATCAAAGAAATACCTGAAACTACAGTGTCTTCATCATGCACACTGCATCTGAACAACAATAATTACTATTTGACTTATTACTTGGCATAGAAAAGATGTCCACCTTACAGAATATAAAATCCCATCATCCTAGCAATGCACTGAACTTATGCACCCTAGGGCTTTAAACCACTTTAGTAGCCTGCCCTCAAACCAAAGAGCCCGATTGGAACATGTAAAAAGACTTGGTAAGGAGAGTGGCCATTACTTCTACAAACTGGTTGGTCGACTATTGGTAGATTAGCTATAGGTTGTATGAGGGCATGGGGCATTCCTCATTAAGTTTGTACCTTACTGAGAAGCCTCTCTTTTAAACTATCTTGAACCATAAAACTTCAATTTCAGTAGCTTGAGATTTAGTCTTAAATCTCAATTGCAGCACAAAGTTGGCGGAAAGTTACAAATTCAACCTCTAGAACCAAATATCAAGTTGTGGAAATATAAATATATCACTTCAGTAGTCAATCTCGAGGCAGATCTACAGCATCTCCTATGCCTGGATTGAAGATCTTTTTTTGTTGGATCAAAGATTAGGCAACAGCCTAATAACTTTCATGCAGAAAACAAAAGGAAAAGGAGATGTAAAAAGAAGACAGAACTTGACTTCCACACAGTGAAGAGGTAAAAAAAAGCTAAAAAGTAAGAGATTGACATAAGTTGAGAGATCCAGAGAGAAGTTGCAGCCTTCTTTTTTGCTTCTATGAAGCAGGACATTCCTAGTAGATAAGACTCTAAAACTTCAGACACGGTCTTCCAACCAATATTGAAGCCATAAGAGTAACTAGTTTGAAGCATCTAAACTGAAAATAGCCACGATCAAAAGATCTTATGATGATATTATTTACAGTTCAAATTTGATTGTCAAAAATGTTTAGATTATTTAGAGAGGTTGAATAAGGCCATCCTCCACAACATCAGTGTGTGTCATTCCTAAAATCCAATAATTTTCTAAATTATCTCAATGACAATCTTCATCTGTAATGCTTTCTTGGTCTTTACTCTGAATTTCTAACTCAAAAGACTCTGAATAGAAAAGAGCCAATGTCATAGCCTGGAAATCTCAGACGAGAATCAACATATACAAAGAGGCAATGCAGTGATGTTGCTGCATTTTTTAGGGCATATCAGATCTAATGATGCATATAAAATGACTCCTACAGTGAAGAAATCAAGTACTTGAATATTTCCTACAAGTTAATTTGTTACAAGTTTTCAAGTTTGTTGTCAAATCGAATTGATTTTCAGCTTCAAAAATCATTTGTTCATGTTATGCAGAACTCAGGATTAAAAGTAAAATGCAAATCGGTCAATATAAGTGAGACATGCTTGTAAGGATTTATGAACACTACAATGATCTCAAAAAGCTCAATGACCATTGTACAGCAATATATTACATGTTAACCGAGATTTAAGAAATTTTACTCACCATAGCATCTTGGGCAGTTATTTCTTCTCTTAGATCCAAACGAGCACGAGCTTCTGCCAACCTCACAAGACTTTCCAACTGTCTTGCAGTGATAGGGGTACCATCAGCTGAAGTATTACGGTCCCTTAACCGCAAATAAAATGTCTGCAAAATCTCAGCTGCTGGTCTAGTCATCCTAATACAGCAAAGAAAAATTTAGATAGCCTCTTACATTACTAACAAAAGCAAAAAATCTGCAAAATAAAAATGTAATCACCTGGGAAAGATGAAATTTCTTGCATATGCAATGTACTTGCGAAGAAGAACACCTGGTAATGGTACAAAGTCCTTGTCTTTCTCAGGGCCCAGTCTCAGCATGGAGGCCAACGATCCATTTCTAACACCAAGTTCCACGCCTCTACTGTATTGCGATGCTGTATATTTGTGAAAATAGAGTCAAGCATCACAAAAGGAGAATTTTTAAAATTTATCAACATACTCCAAAGGGTATCATATCACACCTCTTCGTAACCTCTTGGAGGGCAACAACTGTTCGCCATTTCCTGCATGAAGCTGCAAAATTAAAATTAGTTCATATCCATCATCACATTTAAGTGATGGACTGCATTATATGAGTATTCAAATAAATAAAGTAATATAAGATCAAACAATAAAAACAGCTATATATTCCAATGCTAGTTTAATGCAATATTTAAAAATAAACACAGCATATAACATGTATAGCAGCTCCGCATAAATGGTAAGCAGGCATAGTAACTTACTGCCATGATATGGTCAGATACTCGCTTATCAAGTACTTCATCTGGTTTATCTAGTAATATAAAAACCAAATCAAATCGCGAGAGAAGAGCAGCACTCATTTTCAGGTTTTCATTCACAGTTTTTGCCCGGCTGCAACAAATTTATAAGCATTATTGGAAGTTAAAATTTCAAAAAACAAAATTACTCTAACTCTTTATGCTACAACACAAACAACTCTAAAACAGGAACTGTATTCTAATTCTAAAGAAAGGAAAAAAGCCTTAAAGATAAAAAGACAGAGAATATGTATATACAATAAACAAGTGATTACTGACTATATTTCATTTCTAAGGACCTGAATTCAATCTTTGATCATGAAAAGGCATTGCTGAAAAATGGGCAATCAAATCTGGACATCTATGTGAAATATATCATAAAGCTCAAGTATCAGCAAATGTAGATCATGGTCACTGAAAAACGGAAGCCTTTTTCTTTTAACCTAGCATTAATTAGCTAAGCATGTCACAATTATACCTAAGTACATATGTATGCTTGAATGTGTGTGCATGTGTACGAATTTGTGTTTGGTGTGTATGCTGTTGTGCTTCGGTGTACCAAAATTGGTAACCCCCCACACCCTTAAAATCATTGGTTGGCCATCCAAATTTAAGATCCAAGCTGCTGAACATAAGGCCTAGAAACCAAAATTCGTGTGCTTTTTTTATCTCTAACATAATCATCAAGCAGGTGTCAAAGTAAACAGTATCAATTGTACTAGTGTAGTAAAATACATGATAGGATACATAAATTGAAAAATTGTTTCAAGAAACATTTTCTATATATCTTAAAACATCAATAGATTTAAATTTACCAGGTTTTGATAATTAAATCATGGTAAAACATGGTATCATACTATTAAATAACACCTACTCGATGACTATGTTAGAGACCATCAAACACATGCATTTCAGTTTCTAGTCCTATTTTGTGGTGTAGATCATGTTCAATGGTTTGGATCATGAATTTGGATGGCCCATTATTGACTTCCTAGAGAAGTGTGCCAACATCCAATGATAAATACTACCAAAGTATAAGACTGCAAAGAAAATTAAGTAAAGCACTCCAGAATATATATATATATAAGAGAGAGAGAGAGAGAGAGAGAGAGAGAGAGAGAGAGAGAGCTAGACTTGGCTCCTAAGGATTTGGAGCCAAATCCGGTCAAGTCCCCCGCCGTCTGATTTGCATAAATTACCATGCAGTAAAACCAAAAAATTAATGGTGTAGAATAAACATAAACAGAAATAAACAAAAATGCTCCAGAATAAATACAAACATTCCAGAATAAATATAAACTGTTCAAAATAAACACAAACTTTTCTACTTGCATTATTGGTGTATTAATGATTACTGGAAATTTGATTATTGGAAAGTTCCAGCAACCATTAATACACTATTAAAGTAACTAAAAAAGTTTGTATTTATTCTGAAGCATTTTTATTTCTTTCTGTTTGTGTTTATTCTATAAAAAAACTTTGTATCTATTCTGAAAAGTTTGTATTTATTCTGAAGCATTTTTATTTATTTCTGTTTGTGTTTATACTGCACCATTAATACACCATTAATTTTTTAGTTTTACTGCACGGTGATCCGTGCAAATCAGATGGTGGGGGCCTTGACCAGATTTAGCTCCAAATCCTTTCAAAAGGAGCCAAGTCCAGCTCATATATATACATATACATATATACATATGTACATACATACATATATGTACATACATACATATATGTACATACATACATATATGTACATACATACATATATGTACATACATACATATATGTACATACATACATATATGTACATACATACATATATATATATATATATATATATATATACACACTTTGCCTTATACAAAAATTGTTTAACTATAATGTGCAAAGAAACATTGAGAAAAAGAGTATGTTTCACATTTGAGCAATATAACCCTCTCATAAACAATATTAGAAAGCTGAGACCTATTGCTGTTGAAAATGAAACAGATTTTTGAATATGATTTGCCACTGGTGCTTAAATTTGGTAGCAACTCTTCCATGTATAGAAGATTTCAACTATAAAGAAAAATGCCAAAGTGGGAAGACATTATAGGGACAACTTACTTATAGTGACCGCAAACAGGATTTGCTGCTGCTAACACAGAAGTTCGAGCTGATAAACTTGCCACCAATCCAGCCTTTGCAACAGAAACACATTGCTGTTCCATGGCTTCCAGCAGAGCCTAAGAAACTGAAATTCAGTTTGCATGTTCATATTCATACAACGTAGGATGGAACTCTTTCAAATAATCAATAAACTACAACCATACCTGATGTTCCGCTGACATTTTGTCAAACTCATCAATGCAGCACAACCCACGATCAGCAAGGACCATTGCACCTATAGTAAACAGAGGAGTGATTACTTGTAAAACCAAGCAACTAATGAATTTCCATTGAGGCCGATGAGCTAAACTGCAAATAGTGAAACAACAACGAAATTGATCTTCATGTCGATTGATGTTCATTTGTAATGATGGTTCAATAGATCATGAGTTTGTCCGAAATAGGAAACCAGCTAAAGCTCAAAAAAGATTCTGGACTAGAGGGGTCTTAATTTTTCCCCTGTTTCCCCCTTCTTAGGAAAAGAAAGGGCAACCCACCGAATTTGGAGGGGTCACACACATGGGACTTGGAAAATAAAATATTCAAACAAATGCATAAATGTGCAACATATTTGCAAGTGACAAAATGTGTGGAAACGTATCTCTGTGCACAAAGAGAAAAGTTATAGTACTTTTCATGGTGTCTATTTTATTTGCAATTACTTATAACATCCAATTTTGGATGATATGGGATAGGGTAGGTAAAGTGAAAATCAGCATAAGCATAATCATGATCATCAAGCCTTATCCCAACTATTTGGGGTCTACTATTTAATGGGGGAAATGCCTCTAAAGAGCTTAATACAAAGGATTACCAGCCTCAAATGCATAATCACTGGTCATAGGATCTTTAACCACAGCAACAGTTAGGCCAGCATTTGTTGTTGCATTGCCACACACATAGATGCCTCGTGGAGAAACTGCTGCTGCTGCTTGCAGAAGTTGGCTCTTTCCTAATCCAGGATCACCTGTAAAAAAACATGCTAAAATTATGCATAATCCTGCAATACAGCTGTATCAAATGACAATTATTACAAAAACTTCCAAGTGGAAATAATAAATAGATCATAGAACCATTAAACTTAAAATCAATGGCTTCACCAAAGGAAAGGAGTACAGATCTTAATTACCAACAATAATTACATGGATGTCTCCACGAACTGGAACCTTGTTTTGATCCATTGAATACCTCTGCACACCACCAAATAATGCAAGCGTAATGCCAGCTGCAGACAAAAGTATAAGAAAATCCAGAAGTAAATACACTAGTTCTTGGTAGGTGCAAATGATCATGAAGTTCAAAATGCAACACAATACAGCAGAGACCATTTAAGCACCATCATTAACAAAAAGTTGCATTTACAAAATTGCATCTTAACAGAACAACATGGTTCTTTTAAAATGTAAAATAAAATATTACCTTTCACAAGTTCATGCCCATAGATGGAGGGACAGAAGGATTGAAGTATTTGACGGAATATATCAGAACCATGCTCCTCAGAGAACTTAACAATAAATTCCAAATCTCTTGGTGAAAATGCATGAAAATCTGATAGCATGTTAGCTCTAGTTTCAGAATTAGTCACTTGAAAATCTTCAGAATCAGCTGGGGACTTGGAGTTACTGACTGAAACTGCTTCAAGATATAGATAGTACAACCCTTGGTTCTTGTTTTTGGATTTTCCTGGAAAATTCAGATGTTCACATGAGTCTACCATCTACAAAATTATTGAGAAAACGAATACAGTATTGCTTCTCAGGAATCAAGAATAAATTCCAAATTACAAAAGTATTTAGATCAAAAAGAAGAAATGATGCTATGCAGTGATATTGATAGTGTGATACTCGTGGTGATTGGGTACTTCAAAATATAATGTGTCCTAGAAACACTAAAAGGCTAGGCAAATAACAGATGCAAGAAAGATTAACCTGTTTAATATCAAATATCCTGGATACATGATAGGCATGTCATGTAACCAAGACATCTTGGTTAGCAATGTCAAGTGCTAGTGAAGATGAAGCTCAAGGCTGGAGGCTTAGGACTCTAAACTAAAGTTCTTGAATTAGATCTCAGTTTAAAATCCCAAAAGTCACAGTTGTCACTGAGTACAAGATTATGAAGGTCATGTCATTTGAACAGCTGATGATAATGATAACTATATATGACACACTGACACTTCTTAAGGCATAGAGTGAATATCATAGAGTGTATTCTTGACAAATAACAGCACATCATAGATCTGTCTAACCATGCAAAAGCAAATAAAGTACTCATGATCTGGTAAGATCAGCCACAGTTTACAATATCCCCCACCCTCCCAAAAAAAAATCAGATCATACACTTTTTTTTTCTTTTCTTTTCCAAGTTATCGAAGCAGCATTAGTTTATAAACCATTGTAGATATAAAAATAAATAATTTGCAGATGACTATTCAACAGAGAGAGATGATACTTTTGTTTGGTATGCAATTGTGCTTTGTGTAAAATTAAATACTGAAACACTATTTCGTACACCAAAGAGTCATCCATCACTATAGAGGCTTGGAGCTTTGGAAGGTCATAGTGATATAAATTTATTCTGTTGTTATTTCCAAAAGCTTTTCCTTTATACCCTCTCACTAAGATCATCAATATGACCCCTCTCGTAGTTCAAAGAAATTTGCAAATGACTATGTATCAAGCCTTATCTAATCTATATGAAATTGATTTAAAAGGGCATTTAAAAGTTAATAGCAACTCTCTTAATTACTTTTGGTTCCCTGGTAAAGTTATATGGGAGATGACAAACCTGCAGCCAGGCGATTAAAGAAGACCAACAAGCAGAAAGACATCTTCTCGGTTATTCACGATTGTGCAACCAAGGAGCAACTATCCGAAGTTCTATAGGCTTGGTAAATCTAGTTAGAAAATGAGGAAAGAAAGGCAATATCTAATACGCAATATTGCATTTATTTACGAGGTAAAGATTAGGCCTAACAGACACACCAAAGCACAATAGTCATAATACGAGTCAGCTGAATGAAAATGGTGGAAGACATGATTTTCTCCCATTTATCAGGAATCTCATTAAGTCATTATAAAGTACAAGTAATTGGAACCTGTCATGACTTTCAAGAGACAAAAGAATGAGATCAACAGACATGAGAATTGTTTATGTCAGACAGCTGATATATTTATTTTAAGTTTTGTTCTCCCTTTTAAAATTATTATGTAAGTTTTAAGAGAAGGGTGCTCATTAAAGAGAAGTGTTTATGGACAGAAGAGCAACCATACAACCACATATGCCATGATTTATGATTTGCATCATCCACAGTTGATTATTCGAAAATTTTTATTTTTGGTTCTTGAAATCTCCCACTGAATTCCCCAAACTTAAAATAGGAATCATATGAATGGATCAATTCAGTACAAGTCACTTATGTAACATGGTAAAAGCTCTTGGGCAGATAACCTTATGGTTTCAGGACATTCTAAGGCTAACTAGTTCTCCTTACAATTGAACCCAAACGGGTCATCTTCATATGAAACTGTTGGTGCAATCTGATCTCAATCCAGTAGCATGTAACCAGATATGATGGCCAGGATAACGTTAAAAGGGAAGGATGATGGCTAACCAAGTTTCATGATAATATTGTGAGAAAAAATTATTACCATACCTCCACCAACATCCATGTAATTGTTTATAACATTTATAACTCCAGTAACTGTCACAACATCACCAGGGATGCAAGAATCAACAAGATCTTCGGTTAGTTCACACTCTACGGTTCGAGGCACCCGACCTTCTTCATGATTTCCAGATTTAAGTAGCTCCTGGACCCTAAGAAAAAAAAAGAAAATAATATTAAAATCCCAAGTGGAAGCTGCCTAAGGAATTCACTGGACTCCAAATCAACTTCAGAATCACATGCCTAATTTTTTGAAAATCTATTGCTTTGGCAGTAGATCTGATTGGTGTAAAAGTTCTGCTTCTGCATCCCTGAAGACTGCAAGCTACGGGGGGTGAAAACTTCCCATTAGGAAACATGCGTGTGATAACAGTTGCACACTTCTGGCAGGCAAAGTTCATCTGCATCACAAGAGGCCTGACAGTGCTGACTTTGACAACTGAGCCATGCACTGAAACAAGCTTCTCTGCGATGTCATAAATTTGAAGTCATGCTTCTCTCTCTCTATTAGATTCATATATTTTTTTTAAAAAAAAGTAAATAAGCCAGAGAGCAACTGATGTATGCAGCTTTCAAATTCTTCAAAGCAATTGATGAATCAGGGTGGTTATGAAGCCGAATGTTTATCTTCTCTATGTCCATCAGCTGGCAGTTCTTTTCCTTCAGAGAGAGAGCCTGCTTACAAATTGAAGGAGCAATTATCAAAAAACAAAGTTACAGGAGAAAGCATTCACTGAATATAAGATGAGAAAAACCATGTGCACAGCAGAACCCATGCATAAGAGCGCTTCCTTAGGTGCTTCCTCCAGAATGACATAAAGCTCTTTGACTCCACATACATTCCGAAATTGCTGGAAATCAATGGGGAGAAAGAAGATTCCATTGTCATCTTGCACCTAAGTTACAAAAGATAGCAGTCGGCAACTCAGTAATGATGACTAAAAAAATGGCAACTGAGAACTACTAAAGGGTTCAGTATCATAAGATGTGATCAATAAGATCAAAAACTAGGAGATTTATGTAACATATTACATATACACATCGGTTCAATTTAAAAGACCTATGTAGATCTAAAACATAATACAAAATCCATTAACTCCCCTTTATTTAACAATTCTAAATCTTCATAAATCAAGAATTTGAAGTCCATATGACCACTTTCTTTGAGAGTCCATAATCATGAGCAAAAAGTTATAGACAAGAGGTGCAGATGAGGCATCAAAAACCACTGGTATGCAGCCAATAAGTGTAAAAACAAAGACAGGAAAGAAATATTGTAGTCAATGCATAGGAATGGGTTAAGTTTGATCCCCCAAAGTTAATGATGGAATATGATAACGAGATGTAAAAGGGGAAAAAGATATTAAGAAAGAAATTCAAGTGGAAGCCTTCCATCTGAATTCAAATGTATTTAATGCACAAATGAAGTTCTGCAAATTTCAGAAAATAATGGTTAATGCAGAATCACCTAGATAAAATGAAGCCAAAGCATCAGTGTGCATAAAAACAGTTTATTAAGACAGCATCCTTTTTGTTTCCTTTTCAGTTTTCTCAGCTTTCCTCATGTGTTCCGAATCTCTAATCCCATCTTGCTCCACTTTTTGTCTTCGAGAGAATTCAGTAACTGGTTCAACTTTTCTCATCATCTACTTTATCATTTGTAGTGATTGCCATTCATCATGTTTGGTTTTTGTTTTCATTTACATTAGCCATGAGATCAGGGACAGCATGAACAGGTACAAGGTCGTGGCACTCAAAGAGGGCATGAAGAATAGCTGCATCAAGGATAGTTACTGTGTTGCCATCTCCAATGCCGACTTCCAGCCCTAGCCCAACTTCCTCTGGTAGATCTTCCCTTTAATCATCCATACCTGGAGCTTGGTCTCCTCCAAGCCTGGTGGAAATATTCACAAGGACACATTCATTCCCGTCACCTCCCCTGCCGAGACCATGGCTGCATTTCCCTTTATACCTACTTTTAGGATATTTCCCCCTTCCTTGCAACAAAATCATAGAATTAGCTTATGCAGCATTGCTCCTATTTAATTAATCCCGACAAGTTAGAAAAAGAAAAAAAGGCATCTTTTTAATGTCGAACAATAAAACAGCAACAGGAGTGGGATTTACGAGTGGCCCCTTTGTCGTGTGATTTCGCGTTCATTTCCTCAATTTTTCTCTTTACATCCGATTCTTTCCACGATTGAAGACACCAATCATAGGGTCGAGACTGAAGTTCATAAAGGATAAAGAAAGAGAGGCAAAAAAACTAAAATGAAAGATTGCGTCCAAACTTCCCGCCTGAAATTTGAATGTTCTTGCATCAAAAAGCAAGATCTTCGATTTCAAGAACCGTGATCAAATCTTTAACTTCCAAGAAATCCTTCTGCTTCTTCTTGAGGGAATACGAAGAGTTTTTTTCGAAAAATTCTCAATGAAATCACTCAAGCAAATTACTCATCGCATTTGATCATCATTTAAACTAAACTATGCGAAATTATTTGCAATAAAAAGAAGAAACGCAGAAACCCTAGTACGGAAAAACGAAAAGAAGAAAAATCCCGAAATAGAGAAACAAATAAAAGGGGTGAATAAAGTTGGGTTCACCGTGCCTGGGAGAGGAAACGATCGGCTTTTGGGCTTGAGAAGAACTCCCCGAGCTCGGCTATGAGCTTAAACTTCCGATCATCTATGGAGAACTCCACCTCGGGGAAATAGTAGGACCAGATCCTAGCGATACCGCTCGGATCCATGGATAGCCCCCGAAGGCCGACACTACAACTAACCTCGACATACATTGCGATCGGAGCGCTTTGGCGAGAGCCTTGTCGGCGTCGGCGTCGACGTCTCCCAGATCTCGAGAGCGGGAACGCAGGAAACACTTGGAGGGACTTTTGAAAAGAGCCGTCGCCCTGGAACGCCCACGCCACGGTGCGCCGCAACATAGCAAAATTATTGCTTTAGACGAGGGCAAATTTCGAATTTTCTTTTAGATAATATAAAAAAACTTATTTATAAAAATAGGTTTTCCGTGAGATATTTATGGATTTAAATAATTTTTGATCACGTGTCCAACTCCGGATGACAAATAAATCTAGGTATGTGATAGCAAGGTAGTAGGTTGGACTGAAATTATCTTTTGAACAGACAATTTCTCAGTTGATCTATCTCCTCTTTCATTCTGATTTTTTTTTTCTTCGTCTTCCTGTTTCCTTCTCCGACTTATTTCCTGTCTCCGGCTTCATTCCTTTATCTCTGATCCCATTATTTTATCTCCAGCCTCATGCTGTTGTTTTTTTTCATCAACAGTTTTGTACTGTCGTACGAATTTTTTTTCTTCCCTGCCCCAGAGCCCCTTGGTGTTGTTTAATTTTTTTTGGCTTGTTTTCATTTGTAGATGCGGTGCAAGTAAAATCAGGTCCGATTTAAGTTCATCTCCGGTTCCATTGCGAAAGTCCGATCCAAGTACAGGGAAGTTCTTCCGATCCAAGAAAATCCAAAAATTTATTTTCTTCCATCTGGCATTAGAGATGATTATATTATTTATTTTGTTATTCTAATTATTTAAATTTTTTATTATAATTTTTATCTGGTATGAATTTTTTAATATTTAAAATTTAATTTTAGAAATTTATAATATAATGTTATGCTGTATTTTTTATAATGCAATTATAATTATATTTTTATGATGCAATTGTAATTGTATTTATTTTATTTATATTTGTATAATATATTTCGGATGCAATTGATGTAATTATAAATTATATAAATTATATGGATATATAGTAATTTGTTTTGGTTTATTTTTTAATTGTGTTATTGAAAAAATTAGAAAATATTAACAAGTTTTGATTAATTATCTGGTTATTTTTGGTATAATATTTACTGTATCAGAAATTTAAAAAAATAGTATATATTGTTAATGTTAAAATAAATAATAATTAAATGTATAATAAGTAGATCAAATTATAAAGATAAAAAATTTAGTAATATATATAGATTTTTTAAATTATTATGCTCTGAAATAATGATTCCAATTATTTCAATTTTTTCAAATATTTTGTAAATAACTTATTAAGAAATAATATATAATAATATTGTTTAGAGATAAATTAATATTTTAATTATTGAAGAAATTATAATATAGTACCAAGATTTGAAGAATGAACCGATTATTAAAATTTGTAATAAAAAAATTAGAAAATAAATATAAGTAGTTAATTTAGATATATAATTAATTGATTTGTTTAATATAAGTAAATTATGATGTTAATAGTAAAAATTTTAAAAATATAAATATGTATAGTAGTTAAATTAATAATTAAATGAAGGTAAGTTTGTTCAGCTATATTTCAATAATTTATTAATGTATTAATTAATATAAAAAGAATAATGATATACTAAAATATATTTTATAAAAAAAATGTTAGAAATATGAATTATAATGGTAGATAATTTAAGTTAGTAAAATTAAATATGTATTGAATTATTAAAAATAATTTATTATGGATTAATCATTAAAATTATTTCATCATTATAAAATTAAAGTAATAATTAATTATGAGTATATAAATATATAAGAATAATATATTAATATAGATAGGTGTAACTAATATGTTATAAAAATAATTGATTTGTTTGATATAAATAAATTATGATATTAATACCGTTGCCGCCAAGATCGCCGTGGCCCGTAGCTGCTGATGGCGTCGGGTGTTCCGCGTCCGCCTGTCGGGATGCCTCTGGTGCCTCGGGACTTGCAAGAAAGCAATGTTAGTGCCCGGGCCGGGGATTCCGGCGGGGGCACTCTGACGGTCAAGTCAGTGACGATCCAGGGGAACAGATCCTCCTGGTCGAGCCTCTCTGGATGAGCTCCATGCTAGGAGGAGTGAGTGGAGTGTATGAGAGTGTGAGTATGAGCTGGGAGGTGTGGTGGCCAAGGCGGTCTTGCCCTCCTCTCTGGCCTCTCCCCCTTCTCCTCTTTCTCTTTGTGGTGGTTGTGTTGTTGGAAAAATGGGTGTCTCCCTTATTGAGGGAATGGAAGAATGAGTGTTGTTACCTCCCTTTTGTTCATTCTGGCTAGGTCTTTTTCCTTGGCTTGCCTCGGGGTTCTCCCATGCTGTCAGACGGGTACAACAAGGTACCGTGCCATGGACGGGATGCCTTCTTTATTGGATGGCTGGGAGAGCCTCTACATGCCTCTGACATTCATTCTATTTGCCCTTTCTAGAAGCCTGGCAGGACCTCGACAGTCGTGCCGCAACTCTCGGGAACTGTGCTCCCTGGTGGGGTCTTTTCTCTGGTCGTACGGCAGGTCAGTAGAGGGCATGGTGCATTGATGTGAGCTTCCTTTATTTCTGGTGTGAATGGCGGCCGTGGGCATTAATGGCAACATGGTGGGTACTGTCGTACGGTCCTCGGGGAGCCCGCCACCGTCTTCGAAGGGGAGGTGCTGCTCCCGTGGTGGTTGGTGTCTCGATCTGAGTTGTGGGCAGAGCTGGGAAGATGGGCCCCACTCGCAGGGGACCGATCTCGCGGTGGCTCGGCTGTGCGGAGGAGGGCTGAGCTCGGCACCAGGCCAGGGGGGCCCAGCCTTAATCGAGCTCGGGCTGGCAGAGGTAGATGAGGTGCGCCCAAGCCAGGGGACCCGGCCTCGAAGGGGCTCCTCGTGGCGGAGGAGGCTTGAGCTCAACTCCGGACCACGGGACCCGACCTCAGGCTCGAAGGGCCTGCCTCTGGTGGGGTTTAAGCTCGGCTCCGACCTAGATGCCCCGACTTGGCGGGTACCGACCTGGTGGAGGACTAAGCCCGGCTTCGATGGGTGGCTCCGTTGGCATCGGGAGCTCAGCCCGGCGAAGAGGCCTGCGGTAGTAATCCCGCGTGGCATCCAATGAGGGCTCCACGTGAGTCTCCTTGCCCCACGTTAGCGATCCGGTCACATCATTTGTCCCCCACTCCCGAGGCCCGTTGTCGCGTGGCGCTCGAGGCGAAGGGAGTAATTGCGGTGCTGACGTGCAAAAGTGGAAAATCCGGTGCAATAATGACCGATATCGGTGGCGCCTCGCCCGGCGGGCCCTTGAGCCTGTGCGGGGGTGCCACGTGGCCACGCCTCGGGAGCAGTTATGGCGGGCACGAAAGTTGGAGCGGCCACAATCGGATGGGGGTGCTGGCCCCGTTGATCAGCGACACGTGACTTTTGGAGAAGCCGTAACGATACGATCGAGTGCAGGTTGTCTCGAATGGATGGATGAGTCCTTTCAAAACATACCTTTTTTCAAACTCTTCGCGCCCGGAGTCATGCAGGAGCCTTCCTCTTCTTCTTCTCTGGCTGTCGGCGTCTTCTTTAAGCTTTAGCAGGTTAGCTCTCCCTTTTCGCCCGTTAGAAGTTGCCGTAGGTCTTCCTCTGTTCGCTTCCTCCTTCTCGTCGTCTAGGAGTTGTTCCGTTCTCTCCCTTTCTCTTCCATGGACCGCTTCGGTCCCAACTTCCATCCCTCGTGCCAAGCTAAGGCCGGACCTTCCCGGCCAAAGACTCCCTCTTCTTCTGACGAGGAGATGGAGGCGGCGAGGTACGAGTTTAGTAGAAGGCCTTACCATGGCCCAGTGTCCATTAGGGAACCCGGATCTTCTCCTCCTCCCCGTTTGGCCCTCCTTCCTGCTCCTGCTCCTGTTTCTACTTCCACTCCTGCTTCCCTTCCTGAGCTTGAGCCTTCTCGGTTGACAGGCCCTGGAGGGATTGCTTCGGTGATCTCCGCCGAGGATCTGGTGGCCATCTGGGGTGCTTACGACATCCTTGAGTCCGTCCAGCTCTCCGTTCCTCGTCTCGAGGAGCAGGTCACGTCTAGTGGCCTTCGGCAGGTCGCCTTCTACGAGGAGACCTTCACCGGGGGCCTTCGATTTTCTATCCACCCCTTCTTTCTTTCTTTCTTTCTTGGCCAACTACCGGCTTATCCCTACCCAGTTGGTCCATAATGCCGTCAGAACGATATTTTGCTTCATCGTTCTATGCCATTTTCACAGGATCGTTGCTCGTTTTTCCTTGTTCAGGGCCTTCTTCATCCTGAAACGCCACCCTATCGAGGACGGGTGGTGGTCCCTTTCTTCCCGCCCTCGGGACATCAGATTTGTACTCCCCTTTTCCATCAAATGATGGAAGAGTAGGTTCTTTTTCACCTCAGTAGAGGGGATCGACTGGGTTTGGAGCGACCCAGATCGATCTCCGAACAGGAACTCCTCCGTCGAAGATGCTGACCTCGACATGTATGACCTGCTCAGATCGGTTGAGATCCCATCACTGGAGGTCTTGCTGTCGGAGCAGAATCTTCGCGAGGCCGGGGTCAGCTCGGCGCGGGAGCCGGGTGAGTTCGACTTAGCCACCCCCCTCTCATTTCTTATTTATTTTTCTTTCTTTTTCTTTCTTCTTTTTCTCCCTCTCTTTTCTCTCTTTTTTTTTTTTCTTTGTTGAGCTGACCTTGTTCTCTTTGGTGCAGAAATGAAGTTTTCAATGGATGAGCTGCTCTCGTTTTCTGAAAAATGTGAGCAGGCTGCTGAGGCAGGCGAGCCCGCTCCGAAGAGGGCTCGAGCCGAAGATGGGGCAAGGCCGATGCAGACCGGGGCGGATGCACCGGTTCGGGAACGATGGCGAAAGAGGGCAGCCGAGCCCGTCCCCGTGCTTGCCGGGCAGCGCGAGCTAGTAGCGGCAGTTGAGCCCGAGGTGGTCGCCCGCGCGAGATCAGCTGCCGCCGCTACCAGGTCGGCACCCCCCACCCCGGAGGTCGTCAACGTCAATGAGGAAGGGAGGCCGCAAGAGATTAGGCCGGCGCCCCAGGTGCGGTCCGATGCTACGTCGGCCTCGCAGTTGGCGTCGAGGGCGCCACCCGCCGATGAAGGAGCTGAGCCGGCAGGGACTAGAGATAGAGATTACCGGAAGGTCCCCTTCAGACTGGGGCTGAATGTTTCTCTAGTGAAGGATCCCAGCCTCGCCGAGCGGATGATGGACTTCTCCGTCCAGTCCTGCGACCGGCGAGATGGGAGCAGGAGGCTTCTAGGCGACGTCGTCTGCTCGACGTTCGCCAACCTCTATGCTGTAAATTTCTTCTCGTCCCTTCTTTGGTCTTTTCCGAGCTCCTTTTTCACTTGATTATTAACATGCTTTTTTCAATATAGCAAGGTAGGGATCTGCTCCTCATTCGGGACTTCTATCGGAACTGGGCGAAGGGGGAGAAGGAGCGGCTGACCGAGCTCGAGTCCCTGCGGGCTGAGGCGAGCCGGAAGAACAGGGATGCCCAAGAGGCCAACCTCAAAATCAAGAGCCTCACGGTTGAGGCCGCGGACGCCGCCAGAGTAAGGAAGGAGCTCGAAAGCGAGCTCGAATCGAAGAGGACTCAGCTGAAGGAGCTCCGGGCCGAGTTAGAGAGGAAGGTGGCGGCCACGGAGAAAAGGGCCGCTGAGGCCGAGGGAAAGGTCGCTGAGGCCGAGAAGAAGGCCGCTACCACCAAACATGCCGCCGAGGTCATCGAGAAGGGAATGGCGGCGGCGGTCCGCCAGGCCGAGCGCGCTGAAGATCTGGCGGCCATCGAAAAGAGCAAGGCGGAGGGCGCCAGAAGGGACGCCACCGGCACGGTGGCCGCCTTCAAAGCTTCTCCTGAGTACCTCAAGGACTTCAAGGAGGTGGCGACGGACTCCTTCGCCAAGGGGTTCGCTTATTGCCACCAGCAGCTACGAGGTATTCTGTCCGAGGAGCGATTGGCCACGCTCCGGATTTTGGGGAATAAGGCTCCTGCTCCGAAGGCGTTCGCAGGAGGGCAGGGGGCTGCTCCGATCGGGGCATCTCTGCCAGTGGCCCCAGAGGCTGCCGAGCCGACCTCGGTTGTAGCAGCAGCTGAGGTAGCACTGCAGGAGAAGGCAGCCGAGCCGGTCTCCGCGACAGCTGTGGCTGAGTCTGCTCCTCCATCAGAGCTCACCCAAGCGCGTGACCCCGCTCCGGAGGTAGAAGAGGGGGAAGTCCCGGCCGTGCACCACTCAGGGAAGGAGCCGGCCCCGTAGTCTAGGACTTCTCATGTACTCCTTTTACTTTCTTTTTGTAATTTTCATTACTTGCTTTTTCTTTGAACCGGGCTACCTGGCCTGTCAGAGCCTGGAACATGATGTAAATCATCCCTTCAAGTAATGAAAACCGATTTCATAAATTTGCCTTCCTATTTCTGTGATGTGAACGTCTCTTTCCCTCTTCCTCCCTCTCTTCTCTTTTCTGTCGGTGCAAGGAGGTCGTAAAGAGGAATTTAGGACCTGGGCGCCTAAGGGCAGTCCACATCTTGAATGCCTCGGAGCTAGGCCCGGGGCTTGATCTTCAGAGGTTGGGCCTAAGGAACATCATCCCAGAGCTGGGCTCGGGGATGCACTGGCCGGGGAGCTGCGTGGCTCAACGGTTTCCTTGGCCGGAGATCTGAACTCCGATCTTGGGCAGACGTCGTGGAGCTGGGCTCAGAGACGTTGAGTGCCTAGGGGCCTCCCAGGTCCTTTGCCAGGGAGCCAGTCTCGCCGGTGCCGGAGGGTCATCCGGTCTTTGGTGCCGGAGGGTCATCAATCTTTGGTGCCGGAGAGCTGGGCTCGTCGGTGCCGAAGGGTCGTCCGGTCTTTGTGCCAGAGGACTCTCCTCTGGGCTCTGGTGCCGTGGAGCTGGGCTCGTGGCTTGCTTGTTGGAGAGCTAGGCTCCAGTACTTGATTGCCTGAGGGCATCGCTCAGGTGGCGGTGTCTTGGAGCTGGGCTCGAAGATGATGATAGCTAAGAAGATTCCCTTGGCCGGAGATCGAAGCTCCGGCCTCGGGCTGGTGCCCTGGAGCTGGGCTCGGGGACGTCAATGTTGGAGAGCTGCTTGGCCCGAAGGTTCCCTTGGCCGGAGGTGTCGGAGAGCTGCTAGGCTCGAAGGTCTGAACTCCAGTCTTGGGCAGGCGTCATGGAGCTGGGCTCGGGGACTTCGAGGATGGCGAGCTGCGTGGCTCGAAGGCGCCCTTGGTCGGAGGTCTGAGCTCCGGTCTTGAGCAGGCGTCCTGGAGCTGGGCTCGGGGATGTTGAGCGCCTGGGGGCTTCACAGGTCTTTCGCCGGGGAGCTGGACTCGTCGGTGCCGGAGGGTCATCCGGTCTTTAGTGCCGGAGGGTCATCCGGTCTTTGGTGCCGGGGAGCTAGGCTAACCGGTGCCTAGGGGCTTCCAAGGTCTTCGTGCTAGAGGACTTTTTTCTGGGCTTTGTTGCCGAGGAGCTAGGCTCACCGGTGCCTGGGGACTTCCCAGGTCTTTGTGCTGGAGGACTTTCCTTCGAGCTTTGTTACCGAGGAGCTAGGCTCGTCGGTGCCTGAGGGCTTCCCAGGTCTTTGGTGCCGGAGGGTCATCCGGTCTTTGATGGGCATCCTTGAGCTGGGCTCGGGGACTTCGATGACTTGGGATGGTGCCTTGGAGCTGGGCTCGAGGACGCGTTGAGTGCCTGGGGGCTTCCTAGATCTTTCACCGGGGAGCTGGGCTCGCGGATGCCAGAGGGTCGTCCGGTCTTTGATGCCGGGGAGCTAGGCTCGCGGCTATAGTTTCCTGCAAGGCAAATAGATCGTGTTGCAGAAAGAAATCTTTATTTCTCATGGAGGGAATACTCACATTACTGATAGTATCTCCTCAAATTACAAGCATTCCAGGTCCGGGGGAACCTGGCGCCATTCAAGTCTTCTAAGTAGTAGGTCCCTTGGGGGAGGGCCTCAAACACTTTGTAAGGGACCTCCCAGTTCGGTGAGAGTTTACCGCACTATCGGGGCTGGGACGCTTCTGCTCGGCGCAGCACCAAGTCACCAGGTCAGAAAGTCTTCTGCTTCACCCGTGCATTGTAGTATCGGGCGACTCGTTGTCGGTATGCTGCCATCTAGAGCTGGGCTTTGTCCCTGGTTTCTTCGATGAGGTCCAGGTTGAGGAGAAGGTGTGCCGAGTTTTGTGCTTCGTCATACTGCTGTACGCGGAGCGTGGGCACGCCGAACTCAAATGGAATTATCACTTCCGACCCGAAGACGAGGTTGAAGGGTGTTTCGCCCGTCGCCATTCTGGGCATCGTGTGGTAGGCCCACAGGACACTGGGAAGTTCTTCTGCCCTTCGCCTGGTCCAACCTGGTGCGGAGTCCTTGTATGATGGTCCGGTTTGTCACCTCGGCTTCGTCGTTGGTCTGGGGATGAGCAATCGAGGTGAAACGATGTTGGATCCCGTGCTCGGCACAAAATCCCTCGAACTCCCGACAGTCGAACTGTCGCCCGTTGTTGGTGATGACGCGATTGGGGAGTCCAAAGCGACAGATGACTGACTTCCAAAAGAATTGGCGAACGTTGGCTTCTGTGATTCGGGCTAGCGGCTCTGCTTTGACCCATTTGGTGAAGTAGTCGATCGCCACTAACAGGAACTTCTGCTGCCCTGGCGCCATGGGAAACGGTCCCAAGATGTCCATCCCCCATTATGCGAAGGGCCAGGGAGACGATAGCTGGGAGATTGGCGCAGCCGGCAGGCGCTCAATGTGGGAGTGGCGCTGGCACTTGTTACACTTCTTGACGAAATCAGCGGCGTCCTCCCTCATTGTTTCCCAAAAGTATCCCTGGCGAAGAGCCTTGTACACCAGGGTTTTTCCTCCTACATGATTCCCACAGAGGCCTTCGTGCATCTCTTGGAGCACAAAGGCTGCCTCTGTGGGCCTGAGGCACTTCAGGAGGAGGTAGGAATAGGATCGGCGGTAGAGCTGGCCGTCCATCAAGACGAAGGGGCGGCTTTCCTTCTAATAAGGCCAGCTTCTTTGTGGTATTTCGGCAATAGGCCGTCTTGGAGGTACTTGATGTACTTGTCCATCCAGCTCGGCTCGGGGGCTACTTGTTGTACCTCCTCAGGGCTTTCGTAGCTTGGCTTCTCGAGATATTCGACGTAGGCACATCCGAGGGATGAGTCCAGTAGGGTTGCGAGCCTCGATAGTGCATCCGCATGAGCATTTTCTCCACGGGGGATGTGGGTGACGCGGAAGTAACGGAAGCCTGCTGCGCTCGAGCGAACCTTCTCCATATACTTCATCATCTGGGGATCTCGGGTCTCGTATTCTTCGGAGACTTGTCCGACAACTAGTTGGGAGTCAGTGAAGATCTTGAGGTTCTGTACGCCCAGTTTGCGAGATACCTTTAGGCCGCAAGAAGCGCCTCGTACTCCGCCTTGTTGTTCGTGGTAGGGAACTTGAAGCGAAGCGCGCACTCCGTCACCACTCCATCAGAATTGGCGAGGATGAGGACTGCTCCGCTCCCGCAAGAATTGGAGGCTCCGTCCACGTGGAGGACCCAGGGGTCCCCAGGTGGGCCGGGCTCAGCTTGGCTCTCCGGAACCATCCGCTTTGGTTCCTCGGGAAGCCCTATACATTCGACCATGAAGTCGGCTAGGACTTGGGCCTTCTGCGATGACCTCGACCGATATGCGATGTCGTACTCGCTCAGCATCAGGGACAATTTGGCTAACCTTCCGGAAGTCTCGGGATGGCTTAGCATGGTCCTCAGTGGCAGATTAGTCACAACCATGATGAGATGCGCTTGGAAATACGACCTGAGGTGCTTAGTAGATATTATTAGTACAAAAATAAGTTTTTCGGAGCGGGTATACCTGATCTCCGCATCATGAAGTGTTTTGCTGGTGTAGTATATCGGCTTTTGCATTCCGTCCTGGTCTGTACGGACGAGGACCGAGCTGACAGCCCCTGGGGTGATCGCTGTTAGACATTAGAATAATGAAAATTAACCCAACTTTATTTGATTAAAATTGATACTTTTTATGATACTTTATAGGAATTGACTCCATAAAAGTGTAGATCTTGATTTTAGGAGTCCAATGACGCAAACGGAATGTAATTCGGACTTCGAACGGGCCCGAAATAGATTTTAGAAGATTTTAGCATGGATTTCAGAGCTGCATGATTTTTGGAGCGAACCTTAAAACTTTTAATGGCTCACGGTGGACCGGCTCAATGGTCCACCGCACGACCGCTTGGTCCACGGCAGCCATTGCTGCCAGTCCATGGACAGAGCCATGGACCACCGTGCTCCGATTGCGCCGAAACTCGTTGGAGAGCTTCCCTCGGCGCCGCCCAAGCCACCGGAGACCTCCCCGCCGGCCGGAGAAGCCCCGTTCGGCCGGAAATCCGCCCAACCCGCTATTGCCCTCCTCTCCACCGTCCGCCCCTGCTGCAGCCGCCGTCCACACCGCCCGCAGCGCCGTCCGCCCCTGTCGCCGTCGCCCAGCCGCGTCCGCGTCTCCGCCGCCCGCAGCCGCGTCTGACCCTGCTGCTGGCTCCGCCCACGACCATGCCGCCGTGTCCGCCCATGGCCACGCCCTCCGCCCACGGCCATGCCACGGCCACGCCGTCCGCCGTCCGCCCAGCACCTGCTGCCGTCCGCCATCCCCTCAAGCCGGCTCCGCCCACGGCTACGCCGTCCAGCATCCGCCTCCGCCGTTCCGTCTTCACCGCGAGCGACGCCGCCGTCTCCTGTAACCATGAGCCACCGTCCGAAGCCACGCCGCCCAGCCGTGTCCATCTCCGCCGTTCACCCAGCGCCTGCTGCCGTGCCCGCTGCCGCCGTGTCCGCCCCATCCCCGTCGTCACCTCCGTTCCCAAGCTCCTGGAGCTACTTGTCACTGCCCCTGTTGTTCAGACCGGGATGTCCGAAAAAAAGGAAGCATCGGAACGAGAAGAGATGTCGGACGACGCTGAATGGACGCGGGATTATGCGATAGAATTTTTGAGTTTGATTTTTGAGATGGGGATGATCGTAAAAAAATCAGATAAGGAGATAGCGCAGAGTTTGAGAATCAGATTGAGATGAGGAAATCACCGCGCTTCCCACACGGACCCGACACGGTATTTTTCATCTATAAATACCTCGGTGATTCTCTTATGAAAAAAAGAAATTTTTGGGGAGGTTCCACTTGCTGTCCGTAGTTCCAGTTTCTGTTGCTGTCATAGAGAGTCAGAGTCGAATAAAAAGGGAGAAAGGGACCCTTGTTCCCTTACTTTTCTTTTATTTTCTCTGTACCCCAATTTTTTGTGCAATAAATATTTATTTGCTTTATATTAATCCATGATTGCTTATTTTATTTTGAAGTAATGCTGGAGTCATGTTGGATTAGCATTTAAGGTAAATCAAAGTGAATTAATTTTGACTGACCTATACCTAAGGGACGGGCTGTGATCCACGGGTACGGGCCATACTCTTGAGATAGGTCATATCTGAATTTTTTTCACAAATTTATTATTTGCATCTATTTCTTGCATTAGTTTTAGTTTATTTTAAATCAAAAGAAAATCCTTTTTCAAGATAACCCCAAAGTCTCTGTGGGATCGACCCTTACTCCCGCTATTCTACCTTTTAGAGTAGTGGAATTAAGGTTCTAAATTGGTGCATTACGACACGCATCAATCGCCAGGTAGAGCAGGAGCTCTTCTCCATCTTCGGGTCTGGACGGCAGAGGTGGAGAGGTCAAGAACCCCTTCAACTCTTCGAAGGCCGTCTGGCACTCTTCGATCCAGGTGAAGTCATGCATCTTATGCAGCATCTTAAAGAAGGGGAGGCAGCGGTCAGCAGACCTTGAGATGAACCGGCTTAAGGCTGTGATTCTCCCTGTCAGGCGCTGAACCTGTTTCTTGGATGTTGGGCGCTCCATGTCCAGGATTGCTTGGACCTTCTCCGGATTCGCCTCGATGCCTCTCTAGGTGACCATGAAGCCGAGGAATTTCCTGGCCGCCACCCCAAAGGCACACTTCATCGGGTTGAGCTTCATCTAGTGCTTCCGGAGACTGTGAAAGGCTTCAGTGAGGTTGGTAATGTGGTCCGAGCCCGGTTTGCTCATGACGAACATGTCATCCACGTACACTTGCACATTCTTGCCAATCTGGTCCTTGAGACCTTGTTGACCAGACGTTGGTACGTGGCTCCAGCATTCTTCAGGCCAAAGAGCATCATTCTGTAGCAGTATGTCCCTCGGTCAGTGATGAAGGCGATGTGCTCCTCGTCCTCCGGGTGCATCCGGATCTGATTGTACCCGGAGAATGCATCCATGAAGGAGAGCAGCCTGTGCCCTGAAGTGGCATCCACCAGCTGGTCTATCCTTGGCAAAGGAAAGCTGTCCTTCGAGCACACCTTGTTGAGGTCGGTGTAGTCCACACAGATCCTTCACTTGCCGTTGTTCTTCTTCACCATCACCACGTTCGCTAGCTAGCTCGGGTATTGCACCTCTCGGACGAAGCCGGCGGTGAGAAGTTTCTCAACTTCCTCGTTGATGGCCGTTTGCCTTTCTGGGGCGAAGCTCCTCTTCTTTTGTTGAACCGGCCTGCACTTCGAATCGACATTAAGTTTGTGGGTGATGACTTCAGGGGGAATACCTGGCATGTAGGCTGCCATCCAAGCGAACACGTCCACATTTGCCCTCAAGAACTCCAACAGCGAAACTTTCTTCTCCTTGGGCAGCTGAGCTCCGATCTGCATGGTCTTTGTCTGGTCGGTCCCGAGCTGGCAGGGAAGCAGGCGCTCGGTCGGGCCTCCCCTGGGGTCCTGAACCCTCTGATCGAGCTCGGTTGCTTCGGGATTCTCCTCGGGCACCCGGGCCCCGGGGAGCTTCTGGAAGCAGTGCTGCACTAGCTGGGGTGTACCCCTCATCTCCTCCACACCGCAAGGGGTTAGGAATTGGACGAGCAACCTCTTGGTGGAGATGACAGTGTCGAGGAGGTTGAGTCCAGGTCGGCCCAGAATCACGTTGTAAGGCGAAGGAAGCCTGACAACCGTGAATGTCATCATGACGGTGCTCTGCCGAGGTGGGGTCCCGGCAGTGACGGGGAGAGTGATTTCTCCCTCCACTCTTGCGGAGTCTCCCGTAAAACCAATGAGGGGAGTATACACTGGCTTGAACTGAGTAGGGGAGAGATTCATCCGAGAAAAGGCATCATAGAAAAGTACATCCGTGGAGCTTCCACTATCTACCATGATGCACTTTACAGGATGCTTTGCGATCGTCATATCGACGACCATAGCATCATTATTTATATTTTTCTCCCCACTTTCCCCTTTCCTCATAAAGGGGAGTACATTCTTAGAGTTCCCTATCCCCCGGGTCCTTTTGGACGCGCGCTCAGCTCCCCAGGAGATCATGCCCACTGGCTTCTCGGTGGAGCGGTTGTTGATGGTTGGAGCTGGCGGGAGAGCAACGAGCGCCTGGGACTCTGGTCGATTTCTGCCCCCGACATATTTTTCGAGGTAGCCTCTCTTGATGAGCTCTTCAATCTCCCACTTGAGATTGCGGCATTCCTCGGTGTCGTGACCGTGGTCACGATGGAAGTGGCAGTACTTCGTCTTGTCATGGGTGAAGGATGGCTTCAACAGCGGTGGATGCCTCAAATAAATATCTCCCTCGATCTTCATGAGGATCTTCGTTCTCGGGATGAGAAGGGGGGTAAAATTCCCTTGAGGGACAGTAGCATTCCTTGGCCTTGGTGCTGGTTGGGAATTCTGAGCTGGCGATCTCGGCCTCCGCGCTTCAGGCTTCTCGGCGAGCACTGACCCCTTCAGTGGCTTCCCGTCAAGCTCCCGCCTCGTACGATCCGTCTTCTCGGCATGGATGTACTTCTGGGCCCGGAAGAGTAGCTCGGCGTAGGTCTTCGAGGGCTTCTTGTTGAGCAAGTAGGTCAGGCGGGAAGTCCTGAGCCCTCGCTTTAGAGCCAGCATCGCCACCGGCTCCTCCAGGCTATAGATCTCCAACGCAGCGGCTTTGAAGCGAGCCACGTAGTCCTGCAGTGGCTCATGGTCCTGTTGCCTGATGGAGAAGAGGTTGTCTGCCTCGCGTGGCATCTTTCGGCATGCATCAAAATGGGCCACGAACTTCTGCCCCAGCTGGGCAAAAGAGCTGATGCTTCCTGGCTCGAGGCGGGTGAACCACACCCGAGCCACCTTCCGGAGGGTAGCAGGGAAGGCGATGCACAGAAGGGCGTCAGTAGCCCCTTGGTGGTGCTGATGCTGGAGCTGGCGCACCGTTGCAGTGAGAGTGTACATCTGCTGGGCGAGTACGGTCAACTGAGTCTCTAGTGGGGGCGGTTGAACCGGGGCAGGTACTTCCGTCTCCGGTCTGTGTGGGTTCCCATGGGAAGGGGATGCCTCCACATGGCCGGGAGAAGCTCCCCTTGCCCGGGTGGTCACCATCCTCCCGATGGACTGGCTAAGCGGGGCTTGAACTGGATCAAGTATCGTTCTGGTCCCCTGACCTGGCGCGCCAATCTGTTGCCGCCAAGATCGCCGTGGCCTATAGCTGCTGATGGCGCCGGGTGTTCCGCGTCCGCCTGCCGGGGATGCCTCCGGTGCCTCGGGACTTGCAAGAAAGCCAATGTCAGTGATCCGGGCTGGGAATTCTGGCGGGGGCACTCCGACGGTCAAGTCAGTGATGATCCAGGAAAACAGATCCTCCTGGTCGAGCCCCCCTGGATGAGCTCCATGCTAGGAGGAGTGAGTGGAGTGTATGAGAGTGTGAGTGTGAGCTGGGAGGTGTGGTGGCCGAGGCGGTCTTTCCCTCCTCTCTAGCCTCTCTCCCTTCTCCTCTTTCTCTTTGTGGTGGTTGTGTTGTTGGAAAAATGGGTGTCTCCCTTGTTGGGGGAATGGAAGAATGAGTGTTGCTACCTCCCTTTTGATCATTCTGGCTGGATCTTTTCCCTTGGCTTGCCTCGGGGTTCTCCCATGCTGTCAGACGGGTACAACAAGGTACAGTGCCATGGACGGGATGCCTTCTTTATTGGGTGGCTGGGGGAGCCTCTACATTTCTCTGACATTCCTTTTATTTGCCCTTCCTAGAAGCCTGGCGGGACCTCGACTGTCGTGCCGCCGCTCTCGGGGAATGTGCTCCATGGTGGGATCTTTTCTCCAGTCTTACGGCAGGTCGGTGGAGGGCATGGTGCATTGATGTGAGCTTCCTTTCTTTCTGGTATGAATGGCGACCGTGGGCATTAATGGCGACGTGGTGGGTGCTGTCGTACGGTCCTCGGGGAGCCCGCCACCATCTTCGGAGGGGAGGTGCTGCTCCCGTGGTGGTTGGTGTCTCGATCTGAGTTATGGGCCGAGCTAGGAAGATGGGGCCCACTCGCAGGGGACCGGTCTCGCGGTGGCTTGACTGTGCGGAGTAGGGCCGAGCTCGGCACCAGGCCAGGGGGGCCCAGCCTTAACCGAGCTCGGGCTGGCAGAGGTGGATGAGGTGCGCCCAGGCCAGGGGACCCGGCCTCGAAGGGGCTTCTCGTGGTGGAGGAGGCTTGAGCTCGACTCCGGACCACGGGATCCGACCTCGGGCTCGAAGGGCCTACCTCTAGTGGGGTTTGAGCTCGGCTCCGACCTAGGCACCCCGACCTGGCGGGTACCAACCTGGTGGAGGACTAAGCCCGGCTTCGACGGGCAATTTCGTTGGCATCGGGAGTTCAGCCCGGTGAAGGGGCCTACAGTGGTAATCCTGCGTGGCGTCCAATGAGGGCTCCATGTGAGTCTCCTTGCCCCACGTCAGTGATCCGGTCACATCAAATACTAAATGAATAAACTATATAAATATTTAGAGCATGTAAATAATTATCTAATTAAAAATGAATTTGTCATGCTATATAAGTATTTTATTAGTTTATCGATATAGTTAATAACATAAACAACATATAAAATTAAGAATAAGAAAATTAATTTAAAATTAATAATAGTGTAATAAAATTTATTGTATAAATAGAATTCATTACAAACACGATATAATTTATTTGATATAACAAAATTATTGTATGTTTACTAAATATTTAAAATATATAAATATTTATAGCTTGTAAATAATTATTTAATTAAATATGAATACATGGTGGTTTAAAGTTAATATATTAAATATAAATGAAGTTAATGATTATCTATGATTTGTAAATATTTAGAACATGTAAATAATTTAATAATAAAATTAGAGAGTTATGGTATATAAATAAATTCTTAAGTTATGAATGAAGTTATTAATTTATATACTATATTATTCATATTATCAATTTATTCATTAAAAATGTAATCATAGTATAGAAAAAAATTATTTGAATGGAAATATTAGAAATATGTAGTCTGCATGCTTGTAGTTTTATTTTTTTATTATATAGATATGCAGCATAAATTTTTATAGTATGTAATATGTAGATATTGGTATCGGTGACATAATTATGTTTCAAAATTTTTTTTAGGTTAATCATTCGATTTTCTGTATATATTTTTATAAAATTTATATTGCATTGAACCGTAGACCCATCAATTGCTTAATATGCATATTTTATAGTATCCGTACACTTTTCTAAAATTATACAGATCTGAGAATTATGCACATTAATTAATTGATTGTCTAAGTTAGACAGTTTGGGAATTACAAATAATTTTATAGGTCGGCTTACAGTAATCAAATAATGTGTAATGAAGACCGAATGAAATTTCGAGCATTATTTTTCTTTTGTTATCCGTATACATAAATATTCATATGTGCAGAACTAAGGAAAAATACTGTCAAAATTTATTTCGGTCTTCATTACACACCATTTGATTACTATAAGTTGATCCATAAAATTAATGCAATTCTTGAATGGAATAGAACCTATCTTTACCTAGTAGTTGGTGATAGGATGCATTTATCATTTAAGTCATCATAATCTCCGTACGTTAATAATAATTTGAAAATATATTAAAATCTATGTTTATGTGCTTAATAAAATGATTATATTTTTAATTTCATTATCATATTATTTATTTAATTTAATTGGTTTTTTATTGATATCAGTATAAATTTTTAGAAGGTTATCTCTAAATATATTTTGTTTATTAAACATGTAGAGTATAATAGGAGAAACAATCATAGCATTATGTTATATTAATGATTCTATGATTATTGGAATAAATAGGATTGAATACAACCAGGGACCGAAAAAGACAATTAGAATTAATTCTGGTATAACATTCCAAGAGTTGGAGAATAAAATATATAGAATTCTCCATATTGATAGAATTGGAAAAAAAATATTGATCATCTATAGATATCCACAAGTTATCCAGCCGATATTTGTAAATTATGAACCTGTTCCACTAACCAATGATGAAGACATGGAGATAATATTTTTAACTATCAGTTCATATCCATGTATATCGGGTGTAGAGTTGTACATAGATATCCAAACCATTGAAGCTCCTGAACCTATTTGCAAACAAGATGATTATGAAGAAGCTGTTCAAAATATAGCAATAACTCATATAACTGAACAGATTATTTCATACTGTACTCCGAAGATCGTAGATAATGATATAAAAATATTGGTTCAGTTTTTATTATAGACCCATTACGTGCGGTGGACAGTACTATACTAAAAAGTAATATTAGAGAAGCATCAGTATATACAGCTGTTAATGATACGGTGCATGTAGATAATCAACTTTTTAATGAGAATGATGATAAAAGTGAACATGATTTGGCTGATGAAGGTAATGAAGCTAGTACTTCACACCTAGTCGGAAGTCCAGAGGACATCACTATTCCAAACTATTCTGTATTTGAAGCTTCATCTAGAATATTCACTTAGGTTGATTGGAATGCTGTGAATGTGTCAATATATTCTTCACTATACGAACAACATGTTATATGGCAAAGGGATGAGAAATTATATAAATGACTTTGTTTTACGGATAAAGCAAAATTACAAACTGCAGTAAAGTAGTATTCTATTGAAAGATATAACGAATTTAAGGTTATTGAGTCAAATCCAAATTTATGGCATATAAAATATAAGAACAGAGATTCGGGATGTCAGTGGATGGTGAGAGGTATTAAACGTCATGATTATTTTGAGATCTCATGATATACTGGTCCTTATACATGTCTATCTGCAATGATGTCTCAGGATCATTCTGGGCTGGACTCCACATTAATTGTAAATGAGATTCAGGTTTTGGTTAAAGAAATTCCTATAATTGCTGGTGTTGGACTTGGTGCAGTCATAAAGAATAAATATAACTATACACCAAGTTATAAAAAATTATGGGATGCCAAACAGAAGGCTAGAGCGATGCTGTTCGGGGATTGGGATATGTCATATCAATTACTCTCGAAATGGTTGCATGCTGTACAAGAATTTAATCTCTGTTCCTGGATGAAATTTATCAGCACTCCAACTGTTATTCTAGCTTTTGTCCAGTTTGATCGTGTATTCTAGGCCTTTGCACCATCGATTGAAGGGTTTAAGTACTGTTGACCAGTCATAAGTATTGATGATACTTTCATGTATGGAAAGTATAAGGAGAAGTTGTTGATTGTAACTGTTGTAGATGAAAATAATCAAATATTTTTACTTGCATTTGGTATTGTTGATGAAGAGTCAGCTGACACCTGGGGTTGGTTCTTAGCTTGCATCAAAAATTTTGTTATATCACGTCAGGAAATTTGTCTAATTTTTATTCGACATACTAATATATTTGCTGCAGTACAGAATGAGTATCTGGGTTGGCAGCCATCAAATGCTTATCATGTTTATTGCCTGCATCACATGGAAAGTAATTTCAATTCAAGATTTCGTGATCCCAATCTAAGAGATGGAAAAAAAGCTGGAATGCAAACGCAGTCCAGAAAATTCTAGAAATATATGAGGAACTTTGAAAAATTCAAACTAGAAGCTATTCAGTGGTTGAAGGAAATCCCTTTAGCGAAATGGACATGTTCACATGATGACGGACGACAGTATGGAATGATGACAACTAATATATCCAAGTGTTTTAATGAAATTTTGAAAAATGCTCGATTTCCTGCCAATAATAGCATTGGTGTAGTTGACTTTCTTTCAGCTTGTGTCATACTTCGAAGGTCGACATGCCCAAGCAACTGAGATAATGGACATAAATGAAAGGTTTATTCTTTTTATCATGGGACATGTCATCTCCAAGCAAGCCAAAGCAACATCGCATATCATTACAAGGTTCGATAGAGCAAGTTGCTTGTTCCAAGTCCAAACTTCTAGACGTGGTTTGAACATGAACAGGGGCAACAATACACAGGTACTTACTATCTTTATGTATTATTGAGAATATATTATATATTATGTTATGTATATGTCAAATAATGGTTTTTGATGTTGTAGGTTGTTTGTCTTTCATAGCGGACATATACGTGTCAGAAATGGCAGTATTATCATTTACCTTGTTCTCACGTCATGGCTGCTTGTGCACATGTTGCCATTGATTTTTATAGATATATTGATCAGTGCTATACCTTACATGATTATTATCAAACTTATGCACCATAATTTTTACCAATTCCTCACGAAGAATATTGGTCCCAGCAAAGTGGACATGGTATCATTATACCTGATAAAAATAGGTTGCAATAGAAAGGTAGGCCACATTCCACAAGGATTAGAAATGATATGGATATCAGAAAAGCTGGCAATATACGCAGGTGTACAATCTATAAAGAAGAAGTGCATGATAGATGGTCATGTCCAAGACTTTTACAAGTAGTTCAGTAAAATTATATAAGTCACATTTAGCAGATGTTTTAAGGTATATCAATTATTTCTATTATTTATGTGATTTTATTTATTGATTATTGCCACAACTATACTCATATTATTTCCATTGTTTAAATTTTATTAATATGTCATGACAGGATTTGGTTGTTGCTTCGGGAGTGCTAGGTCATGTTCATGGTTCATGTCATTGCTTTGTATTATATTTGATGGATTGTAATATATTCATATGATTTGTGATGTATTATTGTCTAATGTCAATACTTTGTATCTAGGTTTGTGTCATTACTGTTTACATATAATTTTGTATTATATTTGATCTTAAAATGCATTGTAATTAACTTTTTAAGAAAAATATTATGTTAAGTGGTGTTTGTGATTGTTTATTTCATTTCCTTTGAGTTATTGTATATCACAGTTATGGATCTCGGTCCTTCAGATCGTAGTGTACTATATGATCATGATTCACATAGATCATCTCTAGTATAGGAGGGATAGGATACTCCTGTTTTGTACTATTGATGTCGAGAGATGGTCATGCGTACATCGATACCGCTCAGTCTGTGCATTTTGTCTTTATTGCTACAGTCCAGATTTTATTGTCTTGCTCGTGTTGGATTTATTAGATTAGACTGGTATTTGATCACTGCTCTCGTCGAGCGTTGGAGCCTGGAGACATATACTTTTCATTTCCTGCAAAGAGAGGTCACTATCACCCTTCAGGATATTGCCATTCAACTAGGTTTGCCAGTTGATGGTCTACCGGTGATGGGTACTACACAGGTAGACTGGGAACATATTTGTCATGATTTATTAGGGATTATTCTACCACACGGTAGACTCCATGGATCACGATTGAGCCTGGTCTAGCTTACCGAGCATTTTCAGGAGTTAGCTTTTAATGCCGACGAGATAACCATACAGCTCTATGCTCGAGCATATATTTTGCAGTTGATGGGTGGGTGCCTATTTATGAATAAATCTGAAAATATGATGCATCTCATGTTTCTACCCTTACTAGCGAACTTCGAGACTGCTAGACAGTATAGTTAGGATAGTGCAGGGCTCGCATGGTTGTATAGAAAGATGTGTAGGGCGAGCATGAGAAATACTAATGATATTGTTGATCCTCTATTACTACTACAGTTGTAGGCATGGGATAGACTTTTGATCCTTGCACCTCGCAGATTACTTCGACAGACTCCAGATCTTATGATTGATTTTGATGATAATGGAGCTGGTTTACCACGGGGTCCATTAGGGATGCGGTAAGTTTTGTACTTATATTATATTTTATGCTGTATACAATATTTACTGATTTATTTAATAAATTTAATTCATTTATTTTATAGATGGAGAGATATTTTTTCTGTGACACAGGTACCTACACATGTGGTCTCTTCATATCGATATTTACTAGATCACCTGAGAGCCGACTAGGTGACGATTATTGCTTTTTTTTTTTTAAACGATTGATTAGTCTTATATGTTCTTGTTTTATAAATGATGCTTACAATTATTTATAAACAAGTGATATGGCAGCCATATACTGCCGATATATTTGTACAGTTACCAGATTACTGTCTACAGGGTCAGGATATCTGGTATACTCGAGTGCCACTTATTTATTTTTATGTAGTAGAGTGGCACTTATCAATAGAGTGATGTGCCAGTTTGGAATTCGACAGATCGTGCTAGATCAATTTGATACGGATTCAGCACTACACCATATCGATCTGAGAGAACGATTCGATCAAGACTGGTCCGTCACTCATCAGTATTATATTCAGTTATGGATGAGTTGACATTATTATATTGTACATGGTGCTCCAATCGATGGTATCATGATTATCACGATCCCTATATGCAATGGTACCGCAACATTACTCGTCGATTCATCAATCATGATGGTGTGGTGTATGATTACATAGAAAGAAGTTTAAATTTTGCTATTTAATAATATTAATTTTTTAATTTCTTGAAACTTATTATTTGTTTTTAACTTACAAAGCAATGGCATCACAACGATACTTGAACTTGCTCAGCTAGGTTCCATAGCGATGTCCTCCCAGACTATACAGGATGTATGTCATTCCATTCTTCATACTGTCGATGAGCATGCACGTGTCCTACTACATGAGTTTTATCAAAGGGTCGACAGAGAGGACGAGACTCCTTCGCCTTACTCATATGCATCTTCATTGGGAGCACCTCTGCTAGCTCAGCACATACGAGGTACCCGACGATATAGTACCTCTCCATATTGGATGCCCGAGTTTACATCTACTGAGGATGTGGCTGCACATTTTGATCATACTGCTACATCGAATTACATGATGCAGCATGATTATTCCAGACATGGAGGACAGTTCTACGGTGAAGGATCGTCACATCACGTATCTGCATAACAGCCATCACACGATGTGGAGCATATGATGGAGCATTAGGGACCAAATGAAGTTGAGCAAATACCTCGTCGTCGCAGCCTGCACGCAGGAGGAGACGGCTACCTTGTGGGACATAGAATTTTTTTATTTATTTATGAATTATATTTATAAAACTATATTTTGAATTTTTATTTATATATGTGCTTGTGAAAGGTAATAAATTGTTCTGGTCCCGTTAGTACTCTAGAGAATCATTTATTTGCTTAAAAAATTTAGGAAAATACAAAAAAATAAAACAAAAAATATGAAAAACAAAAAAAAATTGCATTTTTGATACAGACATAAAATGATAATATAAATATGAACTAAAAATTAACCACTACTCAGAACATCAAAGAAAATGATAATATTTTTCAGTACTATATGCCTTTGAAAGATTATATCCATTAATAGGGTTCAGCTCTAACTGGAGTCAGCTTCTCCAAATGCATTATGTACAGATGGCTATAAATAATTGAGTGGTCAAGACATGATCAAGCACCTGTCTCGGTCAAGATGTAGGCGCTTATCCTTCTGACTTCTATTAGAAGTATTTTCTGGTGAGTCATCAATGAGTAATTCCTCATACAAGACCAAGCCACGGTTCCGAGTCAACTTTCTGATCTGTGTTGCAACTATAGCGGACTCAGAACCATCATAGAATAAGGTGCCTGGTGTACTCATGCCTCTCTTATATGGCATCAACTCCTCACCAATGGTAATAGCATCCATCACAGGATGAATACACCATCTAATGCACTAAGAAAATGATAATATAGATACCATATAAAAATTAACCACTATTCAGAATACTAAAGAAAATGATAATAATTCTCAGTACTACATGCCTTTAAAAGATTACATCCATTAATAGGGTTCAGCTCTAATTGGAGTCAGCTTCTCCCAATGCATTATGTATAAATGGCTACAAATAATTGAATGATTAAGACATGATTGGCATCTGTCTCAATCAAGATAGCTTATCCTTCTGACTTCCACCAAAAGTATTTTCTGGTGAGACATTAATAAGTGATTCCTCATACAAGACCAAGCCACGATTCCGAGTCAACTTTCTGATATGTGTTGTAGCTATAGCAGACTCAGAACCATCATGGACTAAGGTGACTGGTGTACTCATGCCTCTCCTATGCGGCATCAACTCCTCACCAATGGTAACAGCATCCGTCATTGGATGAATACACCATCTAATGCACCAAGAAAATGATAATATAGATATCATATAAGAATTAACCACTATTAAGAATACCAAAGAAAATTCTAATAATTCTCAGTACTACATGCCTTTGAAAGATTATATCCATTAATAGGGTTCAGCTCTAACTAGAGTTGGCTGGTCCAAATGCATTATGTACAGATGGCTACAAATAATTGAATGGTTAAGACATGATCAGGCATTTGTCTCAATCAAGATATAGGCGGTTATCCTTCTGACTTCCACCAGAAGTATTTTCTGGTGAGTCATCAACGAGCGATTCCTCATACAAGACCAAGCCACGATTCCAAGTCAACTTTTTGATTTGTGTTGCAGCAATAGCGGACTCAGAAACCATCATGAACTAAGGTGCCGGTGTACTCATGCCTCTCCTATGTGGCATCAACTCCTCACCAATGGTAACAGCATCCGTCATAGGACGAATACACCATTTAATGCACCAAGAAAATGATAATATAGATATCATATAAAAATTAACCACTATTTAGAATACCAAAGAAAATTATAATAATTCTCAGTATTGCATGCCTTTGAAAGATTACATCCATTAATAGGGTTCAACTCTAACTGGAATTAGCTTCTCTAAATACATTATGTACATATAGCTACAAATAATTGAATAGTTAAAACATGATCAGGCATCTGTCTTAGTCAAGATACTGGTGGTTATCCTTCTAACTTTCACCAGAAGTATTTTCTGGTGAGTCATCAATGAGTGATTCCTCATACAAGACTAAGCTATGGTTCCAAGTCAACTTTTTGATCTGTGTTGCAGCTATAGTGGACTCAGAACCATCATGGACTAAGGTGCTTAGTGTACTCATGCCTCTCATATATGGCATCAATTCTACACCAATGGTAACAGCATCCATCACATGACGAATACACCATCTAATGCACCAAGAAAATGATAATATAGATATCATATAAAAATTAAGCACTATTCAGAATACCAAAGAAAATGATAATAATTCTCAGTACTACTTGCCTTTGAAAGATTACATCTGTTAATAGGGTTCAGCTCTAACTAGAGTCAGCTTCTCTAAATGCATTATGTACAGATGGCCACAGAAAATTGAATGGTTAAGACATGATCAGGCATCTGTCTCAATCAAGATACAGGTGCTTACTTTTTTGACTTCCACCAAAAGTATTTTCTGGTGAGTCATCAATGAGTGATTCCTCATACAAGACTAAGCCACGGTTCTGAGTCAACTTTCTGATCTGTGTTGCAGCTATAGCGAACTCAAAATCATCATGGACTAAGGTGCCTAGTGTATTCATACCTCTCCTATGTGGCATCAACTCCTCACTAATGGTAACAACATCCATCATTAACTATAAAGCACAATACAAGAATTAAGATAAATAACATATATACAATGAAATGATAGAGCATATATGTCTACTTTCGTTCACAATAATTTGAGCTCTGCCATCTTTCACCAGAAACGATAGAGCAAATATGTTTTGTACAGTCTGTGCAAAAGACATTCTATTCAGCACCAGATTTTCAAGTCTTACATTTTTCTTCAACTGGACTATCAATATGCTCCCTAATATGCTTGCCCCTTCATTTCTGTATTCATGGGACCAACCCTGGCATAATGAATGACAAGATAAAAGTAGATAGAATTGCACATGTACAAAGGAATTAATCTACCTATATACTGTTTCAAAATCCAAGCCAACAAACTAAATCCACCAAAAGAGGTAGAAAGGAAAAAAAAATATTCACCATACAAATTATTGAATCAGGAGGGTTGGAAAGATTCTTTACATAGTGCGGCATCCAGGCAGTTCAATGAAAATGTCAGAGATAGCACCACCAACATCCACCCAAGAAAGCATGTTGGGAACACTATCAAAATTTGCTCCTCCACCTTATTACCCAAGAGTTCATTAGCATTGCAGTTACAAAATCATAAAGGGTTACTCCATCAAGTGACGTGCGGGCACGGGGCAAGGCACCAGTTCGGCACCAGTTCGAGTCGGACTGACACCAACTTGGCGATCGAACTGCAACCAGACTGGCACCGACCTGTCGGGCAGACTGGCACCGGCCTAGCGGCCATACTGGCAATCAAATCATAATTGGATTGTCTATCAGATCGGTGACCGGACTAGCAATCAGTTTGGTAGCCAGACTAGCGAGCGGACTGATGGTGGTCTAACATCTAGCCTGGTCCCGCACCCTCACGAGCCTCATGCCATGCAGTGGCACGATAAGCGACTGCACTACTATGGTCCGTGCTAATGCACGACCGGTGACCTTCGGTAGATCATACCTTGCCCCTTGCCCGCACGCCCGATGTCGAGCATTCGAAAATGCCATGTTTTGTGCCACTCGTGGCCCGTGCCCAATAGACTTGGCCGGTGGTGCCCACAAGGCTCGGCCACAGCCCGACCAAAAGTTTAGGATTTAAGATTTAAGGTTTAAGATTTAGGGTTTAGGGTTTTCTCGTCCCTCTCTTACCTTTTTGGATGGATGTTGAGGTATTGATGATTGTTGTGCAAAAGCTAATGAAAGCTTTCTCATAGTTATATGCCAATTCTTAAGGGGGATGGTCCTCAAATAGGTGAATTGTGTGCGTATATGCACATGCATGTGTTATTCACATATGGATATGGTGGTGATGAGGAAATATGATATAAAAAAATTGGCATGATAATCATGATGTTCAACGGAGACCTTGCTGTGAAAAATTGCAATCAAGTTTACTTTATAAGCATCATTGTGAAGGCAGGGACCAGTGAGGGAGCTTAGAATGTTGCATGCACAACTTACATGGACATGGAGGTGATAAGTGTGGCCAAAGACATTTATGGGAGTGCGATTCTTTTGATAAAGTAGGTGAAGAAAGCATTAAATATTATATGTATGCATGTTTGTATGTATAGATTTGTCCTCATGATTGGCATTTGGAGCTTGTCATGTGGAAAACCCTTGAGATTCTTGATCACTTAGTATTCTCACCTGGTTTCCAGTTAACACGGAAAATGACAGTATTCTAAAGATAGATTTTAAGATAGTCTTGATCTATAGAGATGCCTACAAATGATGAAAATCATAGATTGTCTTGAGAGAGAATAAAGTGATGATAATTGATTGTTATACCATATTGATGTACAATGACGACTTGTTGGAATGTGCGCAGCGGATTAAACCAGTTTAGATTTCCAAATAATTTCTATTTACTCACTTAGGCATTAACCAATCACAACACAGGCAGATATCAAATCAAAAGAAGACGAGATTTTCGTGGTTCGGCAAAATATTGCCTACGTCCACCAAGAGGAAAGGAGTAATCCACTATAATCTGACCCAAATCTGGGTATAAAAGGAATACAAATATCCAGATAATAAATGCCAGATTAAAAACAAAGAGACATAATAAATAAATAAAAGAGGATGAAAGAAGCACGAGAAAAATCCTAAATACCAGGCCTCTAGCTTTTCCTGGTGCCTGGATCGAATAAGAAATCTCTCTGAAATTTCTCTGAATTTTTTCTCTCTCTGTCTCTCTCTATGTGTGTGTCAAAGACCACAGGCTCTATGTGGTTAAATAACCATCTGAAATGGCATCCAAAATAGATCTAAAATGAGTCCAGAAAGTCCAAAACACTCCCAAGCTGTCAGATCAAAGAACAAAGACTCAGATCATGCCAAAATCCGTGCAAGATACCCTCAGATCAAGCCTAATCAAGCTCGGATTAATCTCAGCCATCCAATTGATCGATCGGACGGTCCAGAATGCAAGAAATCGCATGGACCGTGCGTACACCATGAGAAACCAAGGGGAAATCGCATGGGAAACCAGGGAAACACCTCAAGGGGGCGCCGCAAGCGGCTGGGCCGAGCCCACGCGCGCGCCCGTGCGCTGCGCGTGGGCTTGGGCCACGTGCGCGCTGGGCTGGGTTGAGCACCCGCCCGCGTTGCGCGTTGCGTGTGGGTCGGGGGCTTCGTAGGAGCGTTTCGTGGCTGCGGGCGTTGGGAGCAAACGACAACAATCCTCCTCCTTGCGACCAAAAACAAATGCCTCTATCAAATATGGATTATAAAGCCTTCTCCTTATCAAAAGACCCTGAAGGGGATCATCAAGTGCTCAAACCAATCAAGTTCTGGAATGTCCTGAACTTGACTACTGGAATTGGTTTAGTGAGTATATCAGCCGATTATTAACAATGCCAATTTTCTGAAGTTGAATATCATCATCCTCTACCAAATCTCTAATAAAGTGATACCTGACATCAATATACTTAGTGCGCTCATGATACATCTGATCTCTAGCGAGATGTAACGCACTCTGACTGTCACGGTGAATAACCAAAGAATTCCGCTTGAGACCAAAATCTTGTACTAACTCTCTTAGCCAGATTGCTTCCTTTGCTGCCTCTGTCAAAGCCATATACTTTGCCTCTGTAGTAGACAAAGCAACTGTAGATTGCAAAGTAGCCTTCCAGCTAATTGCACAACCAGAGAGAGTACATACATATGAGGTCAATGACCTCCTCCTATCCAAGTCACAAGCATAATCTGAATCACAGAATCCTGTAACAGTGCAACCACTATGTCCGGAGAATACCAATCCCAAATCAGAAATATCTTTCAAATATCGAAGAATCCATTTCATAGCTGATCAGTGAGCTTTTCCAGGCTTGTCCATATATCTGCTCACTACACTAATTGCCTGTGAAATATTAGGATAAGTGCAGACCATTGCATACATGATACTGCCAACTGCACTTGTATAAGGTACTTTAGACATATACTTCTCCTCATCATCAGTCCGAGAAGAATCCTTGGCAGATAAACGAAAGTGACTGGCAAAGGGCGTAGTGACTGGCTTAGCTATAGACATACAAAATCTTTCCAAGACTTTCATAATATAACTATGCTGAGTAACAAATATCTACATAATTGCCTGACACGAATGATCTCCATTCAAAGTATCTTCTTTGCCGGTCCAAGGTCCTTCATCTCAAATGTAGTGCTAAGTTCAGCTTTCAGCTTCTGGATGACTGACATATCCTTGGATGTAATCATCATGTCATCAACATATAATAACAAATAACAAAAGGACCCGTCTGAAAGCTGCTGATGATACACGCAACTATCATATGGAGATCTATCAAATTCATGATCAACCATAAACTTATCAAATTTGTGGTATCATTATCTTGGAGACTGCTTCAAACCATACAAAGACCTTTTGAGCAAGCATACATGATCTTCTTTATCTAGAGCCTCAAAACCAGGTTGCTGTTGCATATAAATCTGCTCCTCCAAGTCACCACGTAGAAAAGCTGTCTTGACATCCAACTGATCTAACTCCAAATTCTGAGAAGCAACTAAAGCAAGGAACACACGAATAGAAGAGTGTTTAACTACAGGAGAAAATACCTCCTTGTAATCAATACCCTCTCGTTGACTATAACCCTTAGCCACCAACCTTACCTTATATTTCAAATCTTGAGGGGTAGCTCCTTCCTTTTTCTTGAAGATCCATTTGCAGCCAATTTTCTTATTGCCCTTAGGTAATCTGACTAATTCTCAAGTTTGATTCTTTTCCAAAGACTGAAGCTCTTCTACCATAGCCATGGTCTATTGCTCAGCCTGTGAACTATCAATTGCTTCTTGAAATGTGGTCGGCTCATCACCTATAGTGTCTGCAGTATTCAGAGCATAATATACTAACTCAGCACAAGCAGAATCCTCAAAACCATACCTTTGAGGTGCTCTGATATGTCGCCTAGTTCTTCGAGTGGCAATACTATCATCTAGACCTTGTCCAATAACCTCCTCCTAAGTCTGTATCTCTGGATCTATTTGCTGATGCTGTTCATTTTGAATATCACCAGTAGGCTGCAACTATTGTAAACTAACTGTCTGATTAATATCAATAACAGTCCTATCCTGCTGATCCTGAACCTGATCTCTCGATGAAGAACTTGGCTGTAACTGCCTTGAAGGAGTGGATGACTCATCAAAAGTCACTCCCTGCTGACTAGAAAACCCTGGGATCTGAGCTCGGTGCACCATAATCTATAGCCCTTCACCCCATATGCATATCCAAGAAATATGCATTTCTTAGCCCTGGAATTCAGCTTTCCATCTTTGACATGTGCATATGCTGAACACCCAAATACTCTAAGAACTGAATAGCCTGCAGGTCTTCCTGTCCACATTTCTTTCGGAGTCTTCATATTCAAAGCAGATGCTGGAGAATGATTTATTATAAAGCAGGCTGTATGTGCAGCCTCTGCCCAGAAGTCTCTACTCAATCCAGAACTTGACAGCATAGATCTGACTCTTTCCAATAGTGTGTGATTCATGCGTTCCACAACACCATTTTGCTGAGGAGTATATACTGTGGTCCTATGCCTGACAATGCCCTCTGACTTGCAAAAGTTAGTAAACTATGTAGAACAGAATTCCAATCCATTGTCAGTCCGGAATATTTTCACCTTCTTCTCAGATTGCCTCTCGACCATAGCCTTCCACCCTTTAAAAGTGTGAAACACATCACTTTTATTTTTGATAGTATAAATCCAGACTTTACGGGAATAGTCATCAATCAAAGATAGCAAATACCTAGATCCACCCTTGGATGTAACTGGGGCAGGTCCCCATAGGTCAGAATGTATGTAATCCAATATACCTGCTGTTCTGTGTACGCATGTAGTAAAGCTGACTCTGTGTTGTTTTCCAAATAAGCAATGCTCACAGAATCCAAGTACACCAACTTTCTGACCTCCTAGCAGACCACGTCTACTCAGCTCCTGTAAACATTTATCTGACATGTGGCCCAATCTTTGATGCCATAACTGTGTCAATTGAATAATAGAGGAATGTGCTGAAGAAGCCTCACCAACTACTGTAGTACCATCCAAATAATAAAGAGTGCCACTCAATTTACCTCTTAACAAAGTCAATGCACCTTTACAAATTATAATAGATCCTCTATCCTATCTGCCCTCAAAACCTGCAATATCAAGAGCATTTATCAAGAGAAGATTTCTTTTCAATTGGGGAACATATTTGACATCATCCAAAGTCACCACAGTATTTGCATGAGATTTGATCTGAACTGTACCAATTCCTTCCACTTTACAGATGGCGTCATCCCCAAGAAGAACAGAGCCTCCATCATAGGATCTAAAAGAAGTGAACCATTCTTTATGGGGTGTCATGTGAAAAGATTCTCCAGAGTCCATGATTCAGGTATCAGGCTGACTGATACTGCATGCAGCTGTAAATACTGCATCATCTACAACACTGCTATGATCTGCAGAAGAAACTGCTACTGATGCCGAATCTGAGATGGTTCATTTATTTTTCTGTTCCTTCTCTTTCTTGGACTGTAGAAGTCTACACTCATTTTTCCAGTGGCCTTGCTTCTTGCAGTAATGACAAACACCAGGTCTTTTAGATCTAGACTTTGATCTAGTCTTGAATTTATTTCTGCCTTGTCCAACTGTTCTTTGCTCATCTTTACCTCTAACAGTAAGTCCTTGTGCCGGATTTGGAGCTTGATGCTCCAACTATACTTTCAACCTAAGCTTATTGGATAACAAAGTGACTTCAACCTCATTGAGACTTATAGTCTCTCTTCCATAGAGCATGGTAGTAGTAATATTTTCATAGGACTTAGGCAAAGAATAAATCAGGATCAAAGCCTTGTCTTCCTCATCAACATTAACACCAATATTTGGCAAATCAAGCAGGAGCTTATTATAATCATCCAAGTGATCCTTGAGTGAGATCCCTTCCACCATACGAAATGTGTGAAGCTTGCCCCTCAAATACAGTCTATTAGTGAGAGATTTTACCATATACAAAGTATCCAATTTTTTCCATACACCTTTAGCTGTATCAAGTTCTACTACATTGTGGAGGACTTTATCACTCAATCCCGAAAATAGAGTTCCCAGTGCTCTCTCATTTATCTCCTCTTTTGCAGCCTCTGTATTACCTGGAATTGCATCCATTCCTTTGAGAGCTATTGCAACGCCCTCCTTTACCAACAGATATCTCATTCTCACCTTCAATAGTGCAAAATCACCTGTGCCATCAAATATCGCTACCTCATGCCTAGAGGTAGTAGAATGAAAAATAACCGCCTCAGGAGCCGGAGAAGAACTTGATTGCCCGTCAGATGCCATCCCTTTGCTCTGATACCAATTGTTGGGATGTGCGCAGCGGATTAAACCAGTTTAGACCTCCAAATAATTTCTATTTACTCACTTAGGTAATTAATCAATCACAACACAGGCAGATATCAAATCAAAAGAAGACTGAGATTTACGTGGTTCGGCAAAATATTGCCTATGTCCATCAAGAGGAAATGAGTAATCCACTATAATCTGATCCAAATATGGGTACAAAAGAAATACAAATATCCATATAACAAATGCCAGATTAAAAACAAAAAGATATAATAAATAAATAAAAGAGGATGAAAGAAGCACGAGAAAAATCCCAAATACCAGGCCTCTAGCTTTTCCTGGTACTTGGATCGAAAAAGAAATCTCTCTGAAATTTCTATGGATTTTTTCTCTCTCTGTCTCTCTCTATGTGTCAAAGACAGCAGGCTCTCTGTGGTTAAATAACCACCTGAAACGGCATCCAAAATAGACCTAAAATGAGTCCAGGAAGTCCAAAACACTCCCAAGCCGTCAGATCAAAGAACAAAGGCTCATATCACGTCAAAATCCGTACAAGATACCCTCAGATCAAGCCTAATTAAGCTTGGATTAATTTCAGCCGTCCGATCAACCGATCGGATGGTCAAGAACACGAGAAATCGCATGGACCATGCGTACACCACGAGAAACCAAGGAGAAATGCATGGAAAACCAGAAAAACGTCCCAAGGGAGACACTGCAAGCGGCTAGGCCGAGCCCATGCACGCGCCCGCGCGCTGCGCGTGGGCCTGCGCCACCGCGCGCCTGCGCGCTGGGCTGGGTCGAGAGCCCGCCCGCGCCGCGCGTTGCACATGGGTCGGGGGCTTCGTGGGAACGTTCCGTGGCTGCGGGCGTTGGGAGCAAACGACAACACGACTGAAGGAGGCCCAGATTGAAAGGGTCATATGAGCAGGTCGAAAAAGAGAAGGGTGAGATGCATGAAAACTTTAATGAAATATTTGTCTTGGGATCGATATAGCCTTCTCAACTAAGATGTGGTATTGCACTCCATAAATCCATGTAGTATTATTATTGCTGAAGTGTCAGACTCTGCGAAAAAGGTTCATGATTTTCACCTCCTTTTTTGTTTGTGCATGTCGATCAGTCTTTCCACGTCAATAAGTTGCTTTCATACTCTTTTGGTATTTACCTTAGGACGGAACACAAACATTTTTTGACCATACCTATTTAATAATGAACTTGATCTTTGGACCTACTACTTGGTCAAAAGATAAGAGGATTCTTTAATATGAGCAATCTGTCTTCCATGAGTAAAGAGAGTTCAACAGTTATTTGAGTTCAGATTATTTTCTTACACATGGAAAGGAGGCATATTAAGTTACTGCATATATTTCTACCACGGATGCATGAAGTTTTGAAGTTACTGAACCAGTCGATCCCTCCTGTGGCAAGAGATGTCGAAGATGTTCAACTAGTACGAGCTTTTAGTGGATCAACCTGGTTTTCTGCATCAGTTCTGAATGGATATTCTTCCTTTGTCTATTCAGGTATGTTGATGCAGACAGTTTGCACTGTAACCTGCACATCATAATCTAAAGTCTGAACCCTCTCCAATATTTGGTACAGGTTGTCAACCCTAGTGCAAATGTATATATTTCTTATGGCTGTGTTTCGATCATAAACAAAATTGTTTATTTCAGTACTCCAGAAATGCTTATGGACTTGCTCAAGGTTACAAACATTATTTCGAGGTGAAAAAGACGGACGAATTGAATGCTTGAATTATAGAATTTATTTATATTACATATTAATAGTTTTTGTTACAGCTTTTTAGCTGGTTTGTTGTCCCGGAAAGATCGCCATGTATTGATTTCAACCCTGAAGACTGCTCATGAGATTCTCATGCAAAAGCTTCCTGGTATTCTTTTAAGCTCTTTTGTTAAGGAGGGTGTCATTTATGCAATCGACTCACTTTTAATGCAAGAAAACCATTCACAATCTACTCAACAGTCTGGTCACATGCAACACTCAGATGATCAGATGGCTGCAAGAGACATATCCAGATGCTTGTGCTATGTATTTGATTCATCTAGGGCTTCATCTTGTGAGGTGAAAAAATGTAGACTTGGAAAAGATACCGTCCTTAGTTTGGCAAAGCAATTAAAGACTACCTACTTTACTAGTGAAGCAGTGAATTATGAGATGGGTTTGACCGAAATTCTGTGCAAGCTCAAAACTTTTTGTGCTGTTCTGAATGATAATGTGGACAGGGCTGCAACTAATGATGGTCGTGCACAAAATGAAGAGTATTTATCTCATATATTAGATCAAGTTATAAGGGAGTTTTATGGAAGAGAAACCATGTCCACATTCGAGTTCATTGAGAGTGGAATGGTAAGGTCCTTGGTACATTATTTGTCCAATGGCAGGTACCTCACTTCATGTGATTTTGACTTATCAAATCAGTTTCTTTCTGTACCGAGGAGATTCCAGACATTTGCATGTATTTCTCTATCGACAATGAATCAAGGATGGGAGAATATGTTTATCACTTTATTTGCACAGAAATTGCAGAATGCATTATCTTCTCTTGATAACTTTCCTGTTATATTGAGCCAGGCTCCCAATTCCAGAAATACTTATGCTGATATCCCCATTCAGGTGCTCCACCATGCACCCTTGCTTAAAAGTACACTTTGTGAGGGAAGAAGGTGAGACAACCTTGCATGACCATGATAATGTGTTAAATGTTGAGTTCTCTTCATCATTGGATGCTATTGAAGGATATCTGTGGCCCAAAGTTAGCACAAAGAATAACGAACATCAGGCAGAACCTGCAGGAAAGGATATGATCAGCACAAGTGATATTGCAGCAGGAAGTATGCATGCTGAAGAGATGGATCCTCAAGATCTAGTTGCAAAGATCCTGCAGGAACCATCTTTTTCTAGCTCACCAGAGGTGCAATTTCTGTTTACCATTTCAAATTTATAAACTAGGTTTGTTATTTGTTTGTCAACGACTCCCCCCCACCCACCCTTTCCCCTGCGTGAAAAAAAAAAAAAAGGTGTGTGCATGGGCGGCGGTGGAGGGGGGTGTTGGGTGTGTGCCATGGTAAGAACTAGAAAAGCTAGCCTCAAGACCCTGGGGTAAGGCTTGCTGATTCTTGTTGTGGTTTGAGGTGCTTTATGATCCTATCCTTTAGTGATTATCACAATATACCACGTGCAATGTTAGCTTCTTTTAAAATTATGCATGCATTTGTAATTTAACTGAACTCCTTTTTTGAAAAAAAAAAGGTTTGAAAGATCAAGGATCTTCAAGGCTGAGATCATTAATAAATCACCAATGTTTAAGGAGTTTAAGGGGGAAGGATAGTGAAAAGGAGAAAAATTATATCTTTTTGGATACAGATGAAATGAATTTATTTTGACATTTTAGAGATTGCTGTTTTTTTCATAACAATTCCATTCAAATATGCATATTCTTTCTGCTAAGAAACTGAAGTATCAATATCTTTTAACATGGAAGGTAGATGACTTTCTTTTTCTGCTGCAATTCTTGATTATCTTGTTTTTCAGGGGGTTGCATGTCAAGACGGACAATCTTTATCAGAACAGAGAGATCTAATAGCTGGTAGGTCCATTTGAGCAATAAAGATAGAGATCATTGTTTTGTATCTAGCATGTGGGAAGGTTCATGGATTATCTGCTTTTTATGTCCAGGCTATTGACTTGTTAAATTTCTTCACTTACAGTGATTACCTCCAGTCTTTCATCTCTTGGAGACAGACGAGTTGAAGGCAAAATAAGTTCTGCATCTTCAACGAATGGGGGTACAGATCCAAAGTTGAACTTTTGTTTAGGAGGAAAACAACTTGATCAGTCTGTGACTCTTTATCAAGCCATTCTACAGGGGAGCAGTTAAGTGCAGAATCTGACACAATTGTTGGCCCAAAATTCTGGAATGAAGTTTACAAAGTAACATATAAAAGGGCGGAACCAAAATCCAGTGGTTCTCAAATGCCTCGTGATTAATCTTTTTGCAATGAAATTGGCTTCTCATGGCAGAAACTATCATTTTTCTCCAGTATGTTGCATGCCAAGCTTCCTTGTACACTTGATAAGTCCGGTCCCTTATATGACATATTGTTCATGCTGAAAATCTTGGAAGGCTTGAACAGGATATCATTTCATCTGTTGTCTGATGAAAGGAGCCACGCATTTGCTGAACGTAGAATAGAAAATTTTGATGATTTGAAAGTAATAATGTCTTCAGTTCCACAAGCTGAGTTCATCAGCAGTAAGCTGACTTCTAAACTGGAGCAGCAGATGCAAGATCCACTGGCATTAAGCTCTGGCAGCATGCCTCTGTGGTGCAATCAGTTAATGGTTGCTTGCCCTTTCTTATTCTCTTTTGATGCAAGACGGAAGTATTTCTGTTTGACTGCATTTGGTTCTTCAAGATCTCAGCTTAATCCGAGTCAACGTCTGAATAGTAGTGACACTAACTCTGTTTTTGAAACATGGTTACAATCAGGTTCATTTTCCCGTAAGAAATTCAAAGTTGATCGCAACAATATTCTGGGTTCTGCGGTGAAAATGATGGAGTTACATGCTCATAGCAAGGGTGTTCTTGAAGTGGAATATAGCGAGGAAGTAGGTACTGGCTTAGGCCCAACAATGGAGTTCTACACATTGGTAAGTCAAGAATTTCAAAAAGTTGGGATGGGGATGTGGAGAGAGGATCTGGGTCTTCGTGGTGGATTGAGCAAAGTAGTTGGTGAATTTGGATTAGCGGACGCTCCTTTTGGATTGTTTCCTCGGCCTTGGTCAGCGGCAAATAGTGTCTCAAATGGGATCCAATTTCCGGAAGTAATTAAAAAGTTCTTCCTTCTTGGGCAGCTTGTAGCAATGGCAATTAAAGATGGGAGGATCCTGGATTTACCGTTTTCTAAAGCATTTTATAAAGTTATCCTTGAGCAGGTTTTCCGCTAGAATTATATCTGAACTATTTTACTATTCAAGTTTGAGTAATTTGCTTATTTGTTTTTTAAACAAAGAGCCTGATAGTAACAAATTGCATCCATATTTTTTTAGGAGCTTGGCATATATGATATCCAGTCATTTGATCCCAAACTTGGAAGGACTCTCCTGGAGTTTCAGGCTCTCGTCAATAAAAAAAGGTTTTTAGAGTCAATTTCCAGGGAAAATTGCGAGTGTGCATCTGATTTGTATTACCGCAATACCAGAATAGAGGATCTTTGTCTCGATTTCGCTCTTCCTGGGTGCTCCAATTATGAACTAACTCTGGAAAGTAACTCGAAAATGGTAACACAATATCCTTCTTCGTGAAATTCTTTTAAATTGAACTCTTAATAAATTATTCTTTTGATTTCTTTTGTAGGTAAATATTGCTAACTTAGAAGAGTATATTGCACTGGTTGTCGATGCAACTATCAAATGTGGAATTTCTAGACAAGTGGAAGCTTTTAAATCTGGATTTGATGAGGTTTGTTATGTTGTGACAGTATAGTCTACTTTTTGAGAAGTTGATTTTTTTTCCTGTGCATTGTTCAGGAAGATATCTTCTGATAGACTGTAGACATTTCTTATTTAAGTTTACATGTATATTACTGAACTGAAGAATATAAACATAAACCATAGGGACCCCATAGAGAAAACATGGTTCATGCATGCTTGTTCAAAACTTTGTGAAATGTGAAAGTTACTCTTGGTAGTAATCAAGTGTTACAACCATTAGCCTGTTTATGTTTTATGCTTTCAGAAAAAGGGCAATCGTGTATATCTTGGAAAAGGGCATGATGTGATTTCTAAATATGAACATCTGGAGTTGTGACATCGAATATGTCAGTCCTTTGGTTGAATTTCAGACTAAAATGACCCAAAAATCACAGATGGGATGAAAGTGACCTCTATATTGGCAAAAAGTATTCTAACAAAATATGGGTTCATCTTCCATCTCTTTGCATATCTGAAAAAAATATCCCATCTTTGTGCATGTCTACGGAGTAGGAGTTTTCCTTATGATCCAGACAATAATGGCTCGGCTGACTTGTCATATTTTAAAAACAGACACATTTAAATGCTTGTGATACATGAGAACCAATCAAAGACAGTCAAGCATACATTTTATATTTATTAATTTTTTGATAGGCTATAAATGACCATGGAGCTGATTTATTGTTGCTTTGAATTGAAGGAGGGCACTGCTGGTTCTCTCTTCCTACTTCTTTATGAATGAACCTATAAATTTCATTGTGGTAGCAATCATGGAGGGTGGAATCCAATCTGTGGATTCTGTGGTACTTGGTATAATCATGCAGCACCTAGAATTTGCAGATTTCTCTTGTGGATGTCTGTCAATGGCTTGGTGTAAAATCCATGATTTGTTTTCAAAAAGCTTGAGACCTTCACGCTGGAATCTTCTCATATCTATATCCAGTTCAAATCAAGAACTTTCAAAAGCATATGATATAATTTTCTTCTGATTGTACTTGATTGTACTCCATAATATTCAGTAGTGCCTTCTCATTGTCATCACGGACAGAAAAGAAAAAGTCGCTGCAGCAACCAAAATCATAACCGAAAAATTCGTATCCTAGCTACTGATTGGTTATTATGATAGTTCCAATGGTTAGTATGATGAACTTTTCTTAACATTATAAACTTGAATTAGATCCTTGATCCTGATTGTGCAATGCAATAGGGTGGTGGGCCCTGAAGTAATTTTTAGAATTATAAAGAATATTGTTGACTGCTCTTTATCATTTTCCCCTCTTCATTTTAATTACCACAATGTTCTATCTATTTTAAGCCTATTTTTTTCTCTATTACTATATTTTATTTGCAAGATTCCAGTATTGGTTGTGCATTTCAATCAGTTCACATTGGTTGTGATTCTTGTTGTAAGTATTGGCAATTTAAAATTATATTTCTGTTGTGCAGGTCATTTGACCCCACATTGTCCATATTTTAGGTGTTTCGGCTGAAAACTCTTCAAATCTTTACCGAAGATGAACTTGAGCTATTACTTTGTGGAGAACGGGATACTTGGGGTGTATGTATTCCTCAATTTCTTAGTTGGTCTCAAATGATGCTGGATTTGAATGATTATCAACCTTATGAGTTTTGTTTCCTCACAGTTTACTGAGCTTGTGGATCATATCAAGTTTGATCATGGCTACACAGCTAGCAGTCCCCCTGTTCTTAATGTCAGTATACATTAGGAAGATCTCCCAGGCAGCACCTTCAATTCAAATGCCTCTTCTTCTTCTTTACACTGTACTAATCTTCAATTGTCGTGCATTTCTTTTCTTTTCTTTTTTTTTTACAGTTATTAGAAAACATACAAGAATTTGAGTCCGATCAGCACAGAGCTTTCATTCAATTTGTAACAGGAGCTCCTCGACTGCCTTCAGCAGGCTTAGCTGCACTCAACCCTGAACCGACAGTTGTTCGTAAGGTTTGTCTTTGTTCACAACTTATGAAGTAGCCATCATTTGAATTTACATTTTGGTTCATAACTGTTCCTACAACTTCTACCGGTCCGGGCTCAGGTCGGCTTGGCTGGAGCGCTCTTCTCCCGGTTCCTGCAAAAAGTCTTCAAAGACTGGTGGTGTTCCGGCGGGTGACACTCCGATGCCTAAGTTAGCAGGAGCTTGAAAGCAACATAATGGAGGAATCAACGAGATAAGCTTATGGAGCAGGAAGAAAATACTTAGCTTGCATTTGTAGTCCCCCGTTACCTTATATAGGTGCGGAATGCTGCCAAATTCTGTTAGGAGGTAGGCTGTGAATGTCCGATTTACTCCTAAGAGAATTAGGATAGTGGCCAGGTGGCACCAGGACGTGGCCACGTCGTGGAATCTGTTGTAACAGAATTCTGGTACAAGCTGGAAGAGGCTTCTGAAACCTTCAGATGAGGTCTTGTGAAAGGTGGGTCGGTCGGACATTCGATGAAATGGGTCGGTCGGACCTTTGCTACAACGGGTCGTTCGGACCTCCGCCGAAGCGGGTCGTTCGGTCCTCTGCCGAAGATGGGTCGGACGGATCCTTGGTGGAGTGGGTCGGACGAACCTCTACTACATCGAGTCGTTCGGACCTTTGCCGAAGTGGGTCAATCGGCCCTTGCCGAAGGTGGGTCGGACGGATCCTTGGTGGAGTGGATCGGACGGACCTCTACTACAACAACGGGTCGTTCGGACCTCTACCGGAGTGGACCGGTCGGATCCTTGATCCGCTCCGGCCGAAGGGTTGCAGGCTCCGATCCGGTTCAGGGAAAGCCGATTGGGTATAACAGCAACCTTCTGCCTTTTGTTTTTTGTGGGCAGCATTGTAGCAATGATGCGGATATGGACTTGCCAAGCATGATGACCTGCGCTAATTATCTAAAGCTCCCTCCATGCTATACTCTTCCAAGGTTATCAATCTCTTTTTATTACCTGTTGCCTTTTCCCTTTCTACAAACTGTCAACCTTTGATATGAACCAAATCATCCAATAGAACTAAATACTTCTTTTTCATTATTAAAAGAACTGGGCTATATCCATTTTAGGTCGAAGAGTATACTAGTTTATGTAATGGCCTTTATATGTATTTGCTTGTACTGATGATATTATAATTTGGGTTGCAGGAGAGAACGAGGCAGAGGCTATTATATGCAATAACAGAAGTACAGGGGTCCTTCCATCTCTCTTAGAAAAGACTGCAAGATCAACTCCTTACCATCATTCAAACATGATATACAAACATGTGAAGTTTTAGTTAAGTTCAAGAGGATGGTGGTGTAACTTGGGGGAATGTGTTCCAAAATGGTTTATGGTGGAGCTGATTGTCGAGAAACAAAAGGAAGCCCATCTTGAACAGTGTACAGAGTGGTAGTCAGTAGGGAACTGATTGATTTATGACCTAGAGTTAAGATTCTGGATGCAGCTGGCAGAAACTTTCACCTATTGTCGTTGTGCTTTCACTTGCTTTTTACATAAAGCAGAGTATACAAGGTTAATCTTCTTTCTAGAATATACTTGCATGCGTTCGTTCGTTCGTTTCATAAATTTGTAAGAAGGTTCATGCTTTTATATTGTTTAGGCACTCACACTGTATTGCTAATTTAAGCCCGGAACATATGGGAAAATTATAAACTCATCAGCTGCCTTGCTGCTGTTAAAATCTTGAGCTGTTTAACATGAAGATTAAAGTTTAAACCATTACACCACCAACAGGAAATATCATAGCAGCTTGCACTGATATGGGTAGATCAGACCTGCTGATTAACAAACATATGTGAAAGAAACTCTGCTGAACCTTTAGGGATAGTTATTTCTCCTTCTTCAAGACCAACCTGGCAATTCGCTAAGTACTTTGGATTCGTCTAGTTCGCTTGTTCTCTTTTAGTTCTTCCATCGAATAGCTCTTGGGTGCTTTGAGAGTGATGGCGGAGAAAGGCGATTGGTGGTCGGGTGTTGGAAAAGGGATGCAGAGCTTCGGCAATGGTGACTGGACGTGGGCTAGCGTGGTGCAGGGAGCTCCCCGGGGCTCTCCTTGGATGTCTCGCAGGATTTCTTCCGAAGAAATTTAGCAGCTCCAAGTCCACTTCTTCAAAGTCTTGGAGCTGCCGGCGCCAATTTTGGATGCTTCTCGCTGGCAATGGGAAGGGCTCGCCATCGTCATGAGGAGCTTGGGGCGATGAGTTTTGGTGGAGTGGATCTTCAAAGAGGTACGGATCAAACTCAAGCTTGATTACGACTCGAAGATGTTTTCATTAGTGGAGGACCGCCTCGTCGTATGGCTCAAGTTGGAGCGGGAGTGCTCTTTGGTGAAGTCCGGTAGACCATGATTTGTGGGGGTCAGCTCTTAGCGATGGAGAAATAGGAGCCGGACTTTGTCTTTGATCGTAGGATCATTTAAAAAGTAGTTGTGTGGCTCCGACTTCCGGGTCTCTCACTTGAATATTGGGAGTTGACGATGATTCTAGCAGTGGCGGTGGAAGCGGGTAGACCTTTATCTATGGATGAGTTCACATATCACATAAAGAAAATGGGCTATGCCCATGTTAGGGTCGAGATTGACGCGGGTAAACCCCTTAAACCGGGGGTGTTGATCTGTGGGATAAAGAGTGACTTTTGGTAGCAATTCGTATATGAAAACCTGCCGGGGATTTGCTTCAAGTGTGGGAGAATGGGTCATGCTGATGATGGGTGCAGGTTCTCAGAGGGGGAGGGTTCTGTTGGTGGTGGTCTTCCGGTTTCCTTAGATTTTGGTGTTGCTGTACAGGGAGTGGGGAGTTCTGAACCCCTGGAGGCCATGATGTCAGAGGGGAAAGAAAGAGAAGGGTCGGTCTGGCCACTGTTCAGTCCTTGATTGATCACCACTCGAATTCGACAACCACGACTGTCCAGGGTTCCGGCGAAGGAAAGGAGGGAGGTCGACAAGCAAAAGGTACCTAGCTCTGATAACTCTGGCTTCACCTCTTCTTCTCCACCACAGTCATCCCCAACTGTTGTCCCCTCTTCTCCGAGCTCCCCATCAGACTTTGATGGGTGGCAGAAGCCATCTAAAGTGGCACGCCATCGATCGCCGGGTGTAAGCTCTGGGGTCTCTCAAGGGAAGGTGATGCTCAGCCTATGGGCTTTGGTGTGCTGGGTCCACTTGGAGAATGTATGGATTTGGGCATGGAGGAGGAGGCCGGCCCACGAGATTGGTAGATGGTAGACTATGGGGCTCTATCTCTGAAGCGAGCTCGCAGCCCTCCTGCTTCACCTGTCCCTAGTCTGCGTGGAGTGCCCCCCTCTGGAGATCTCCTCTCTGGTGGTTCATGCTACAGTCGCCTCTGTGACTAGCAAGGTATGTTCCCCTGAACCTTGTATGGAGGGGGATAAGGGGGTTAAGGGGTTGCCTATTCCTGCTACTTCTCTATTAGTCAAGGAGGTTCAGTGCCCTGCTCGAGGTGACTCTATCGATCTGAGCCACTCTGAATCGAAGAAGACTGGTGCGGCGGGGGGACAAAGCTCTGGGAAGTCTATGATTTAGGTAGTTCCCTGGAGGATAGCTTGGGAGGAAAATATGGAACGGTTGCCAGGGGAAATATGAATGTTCTGGTCAATTGGGAGTCATTGTTGTCTGCTCATACTGATATTGGAGGGGCTTCAAGTGGGTCAATGAAGCAGAGTGGGCATCGCCTCTCGAAGGGAGAAGCTGTTCCTTCATCTTGGGGGAGTTTCTACACTATTGTCGAAGCTTCTGCGAGCCCAGTAAGATCTTCTCCTCAACCGCAGGGGGTAGACGGGGGTGGAAGAGGAACATTGGGCCATGACGAGGTATTGGGGAAGTTAAAATTGGCAATGTATGCTGCAGGGGAAGCTGGTACTGCTGATGAGGAGATCCATAGCACTGTTACTAACTTTGGGTAGGGGATGGGCTGTCCCAAAGACTATTGATTTTGTTTGTCATGAAGATTTTCATATGGAATGTCAGTGGAGCGGGGAAGCCCTCCTTTTATTCATCCTTTTTTAGAACTTGTCACTTGCATTATCCTGATATTTATATTATGTTGAAAACTAGAATGGGGGGATTGGGTTAGATTGGATTCGGAGACGATTTTCGAGGAATTGATGGTTCTATCCTGTGGATTCCCAGGATTTGTCGGGTGGTATAGTGGTGCTTGGGATCCGAAAGCCACTAGAATTGACGTGTTTTATAGATGCCCTCAGCATGTGGCCCTGGTAGAATTTGAAGCTATGGGGCCAATGTGGCTTTTATCCGGGATCTATGCAAGCATGAATTATATAGAAAGGAGGGTCCTTTGGCATGAGGTTTCAGCGTTAATTGATCAGGATATTCCTACTGTGGTGGTAGGTAATTTTAATTATGTTACTAGTACCGAGAATAAGAGAGGTGGCAGACCTTTCACCCTTGATACAATCTCTAGAGAGTTTTTATACTTCCTGGACTCCAATGGGTTATTGGATATGGGATTTGTTAGTCCTCGATTTACCTGATGTAATAATAGGTCTGGAGGAGCTAGGGTGTGGGAAAGGATTGACAAAGCTTTTGCTTCGCTCGAATGGATTAATCTCTATCCTTCTTGTTCATCATCTGGATAGGATTGCCTCTGATCATCACCCTCTTCTCCTCTCGACCTCTTCGAAGGCCCCTGCTCATGTCCCCTTTAGATTTAAGAGGTTCTGGTTATCTTATCTTAGATCTTGGGACATTGTCAGGAAGATTTGGAGAATGCCGGTGCGAAGGGATGCCAAGTACCGGGTCTCTTGCATATTGAAACTTCTGAGATGTCGGTTGCTTCGGTGGAACAAGGAGGAGGTTGGGAACATTTTTACCAAACTAGAGGCTGTGGAGAGGCATATCCATGAGCTTCAAGAAAAGGAGGAGAGGGAGGGGGCTTGCAGGATAGTGATTTGATATCTTTGTGGAGGGACCTTTATATGCATCATGCTCTCCTTAGTCAGTAGGAGGTCTTCTGGAGATAAAAGTCCAGGATGCAGTGGTTGACGGAAGGAAATAGAAACACCCGTTTCTTTCACCATGCTACTCTTGTCCATAGACACAGGAATCAGATTAGAGCATTGAGGACTATGGATGGGTAATAGATTGAGGAGGATGAACTTAGGAGGGAGGTTACTTCTTTCTTCAGGTCTAGGTGGGTTGACTTCATTGACTCTGCTTCTACCTTCGTTGCCTCCCCCTCGAGGTGCCGGTTTCCCACGGGAAAAATAGGGACTTGCTTATTCCGGTCACTAAGATTGAAGTTACTTTTATGCTTTGATCTTTCCAGGAGGACAAAGGTCCTGGTCCTGATGGGTTCCCCTCTTTATTTTTTAGGAGATATTGGAGTATTATTCGGTATGATGTGGTCTCAGTAGTGCAGGATTTCTTTACATCTGGTCAGATGCCTGACTGCTGAAAGCAGACCTTTGTTACTCTCATTCCTAAATGTCTTGATGCTTGCGAGCCCACTCATTTTAGACCCATCAGTTTATATAATACTCTTTATAAGCTATGTGTAAATATGTTGGCTAACAGGATGAAGCCTATTCTTCCGCATCTTATTTGCTCTGAGCAAAGGGCCTTTATTGGAGGCCGGTGTATCTCTGATAATGTTCCATTAGCTCAGGAATTCATGTTTGATCTTTGTAGAGCTCTGACAAAGCAGTCTTTGATGGCTATCAAGCTTGATATGGAAAGGGCTTACGATCGCATGCAGTGGAGCTTCTTAGAAAAGACTTTGGAGGACTTTGGTTTTCACCCCCATTGGATTTCTAGGATAATAGCTTGCATTATCAGACCCTCCTCTATTCTCATTAATGGTTCTCCATCGAAGTACTTCTACTCAACTATTGGGCTTCGGTAAGGTTGTCCTCTCTCCCTATATTTATTTGTTATTCGTGCTGACTCTCTTTCACGAGCCTTGCAGGAGTCGGTGTGGGAGTTGGCAATTCAACCGTATCTTGCCACTCCTACTGCCCCCCGATCTTGCATCTGTTGTTTGTAGATGACTGCTTGCTTTTGGGTAGGGCATCTACAGCCACGACTTAGAGTTTCGGGAGGGTACTCCACTCTTATTGTACGTCCTCGAGACAGAGGGTCAATCTCCAGAAGTCTAAGGTTCATTTCAGTTCGAAGACTCTTGCTACTCAACGTCACCTGGTCAGGAGCATTCTTGGGGTACAGGAGGAGGGTGCTCTGTCCTATTTGGGGATTCCCATATCTGGAGGTAGACTTCGTAAGCAGGATTGTGATGTGCTTGTGAAGGTTGTTCAGGATAGGGTGGAGGGTTGGCAGGGTCGAGCATTGTCCTCTATGGGGAGAGTAATTTTAATAAGGTATGTTCTTACCTCCCTTCCAGCGTATATGCTTGCTAATGCAATTGTCCCAAAATCTGTTATCCTTCAGTTGGAACAAATCATTCGGGCTTTCTTGTGGAGGTCAACTAAGGCTTCTCGGGCTGTTCTTCTCTTGGGATGGCATTCTGTTTGTCAGCAGGTTACTAAGGGGGGACTGAGCATTCATTCCTTTTTTGTCACAAGGGAGACTCTCTTGGCCAGACATGTCACTCACCTCTTTCTCAACCCGGTTACTATGTAGTCCTCTATTATGCTGGCTAGATATGGGCTCCCCTCTACTGATTCAAAGGGGATTTATCCATCTGTTCGTCGTTGCTATATAGACGGAGATTGTGGCGAGGACTCCTGATGTAATGCATCACATGAGGTGGATAGTGGGGGATGGTGGACTCATTAATTTTATGTCCGATCCGTGGATTTTGGATATTGCTTTAGATAGATGGCCTACCTTCCTCTCCATAGAAATCCTCGATGCTATCTCTATGGTGGATTTGCTTCTACCTGGAAGGTCCGAGTGGAACCCTGTGATGGTAACTCGGTCCTTTGGTGCATTTTTGGGCTTGAGGGTTTTATCTATTACTTTCCCGATGCATCCCACTACTGATCTTAGAATTTGGAGGTCCTCTGCTCTTTCGAAGGCCCCCTTGGCTGACCTTTATTCTATTTATTTCCATGAGCAACAAGGGTTATTCAGGCAGGTTGGATATGATATCTTGGAGTTCATCCTAGGATGAGTTTATTTATTTAGAAAGTTGCTTGGCATTGGCTTCTGACGAGAGTTTTCCTTTGTTCTAGAAGACTTCATTTGCTTATCTCTTGTTCTGCTTGTGGGATGGCAAGGAATCCCTTGTGCATGTTCTCTTCTTATGTCCACAGCTTGGGAGGTCTGGGGTATGGTTGGCTGTCATGGCCTGTTTCCTATGACAGACGATGCAGTTGACATCTTCTTCCACCTGCTGTATTTCAGATTGACCAACCCCACTACCATTGTTTTGGCTTATTTGGCGTATCATATCTGGCTTACCTGGAATGATATTGTGTTTTCCTCCTCTAGTTGCACTACCAGGATGATTGTCGAGAGAGCCAGGGCTCATGCCAGGGAGTATCAGAGTTCGACTGTGGGGAATGCGGAGATTTGGAGTTCCGGCACTACTCTTCGAGCACCTCGCCGGATCTTTATTTCTTGGAAGCCTCCTCCTTCGATGTTTGCCACTATCAGCTTTGATGGGAGTATTAGAGATAGGCATGGAGAAGGTGCTTTTATTATCCAAGCTATCGAATATGGCTTCCTTGCTACTGGAGGGCATCATCTTGTCGACCCTACTGTTTCCATGGCTCAGGTTCGAGAGGCTTAGGCTGATATTCGCTATGCCACGATATCCCTTCCCCTACAGTGGCTTATTATAGAGGGTAATTCCTTGATTGTTATTTCGTGGATCCGACCGGCTTTTCGATCTACTTCAGCTGACCCTCTCATTCACAACATTGTTAGACTTCTTCAAGGATGTTCGGGAATTGTGGTTAGATATATTTATAAAAAAGCCAATCCTATAGCTGATTGGATGGCTTCTTTTGTAGCTAATCACTATAGAAAGGTTCTTTGATCTAGCCTTGGAGATGTTCTTATTTTTTTTTTATTTTTTTTAATTTTTTTTTAAAAAAAAGCCTACAGGTATAGAGGCTCGCCCCCCAAACCCATGAGAAGGCATTGAGCAGCTTACCTTCACGTGATTTGGTTACCCTCTGCAGCCAGGGTCGCAGCAAAGTTGCAACCTTTGGTCTACCCACAGAACGGAATGCCAATTGTAGAAGTCATCGTTATACCCTCTAATTTTGGATTGTCATCCGCAGAGAGAAACGAGTCACGCAGAGCCAGAATATGGGCAATATAGCTTTGTCCAGTCTAAACTTGAAGTGACATTTAAATAAGCAACACCAAGATTTGGTGATTCAGCTAGAAGACGAATGAAAGGGAGATGCAAAGGACTCTGGCCAGCCATAAATCCAATCCATAACCTGTGCGATTGCTTTGTTTGCTCTCTCTCTCTCTCTCTCCAAAAAATGCAAACGAAGGAAAAAAAAAACAAAAAAACAAAACCCTTCCCTGTACCTCCATCCAACTCTCAATATGCCCAGCATCAGCGTGCAAACGGGCCCCTTGTTTTCCCTACGCTACAAGAAAGGAATGCATTTCACAACTATCACACAATTCCCCCATGTGAATCTGGATACGACCACAATACGCGGGGAGTCAATCTTATCAGCCACCTCCATTGATTTTTGTGTTTTATTTGTCATACGCTGCAAGAACTTCTTTACGAAAAGCTCAATTCATTGTCTGCTTGCAAGTAATCAAATATCAGCATTTATCTCTGCAACAAAGATACAGCATCTAAGGCCTAGATGCAAACAACCAAACAACCCCTAAATTGCTTTGAGGATGAATAATGGAAGCAACACCCTCTCTCTAACTTCTACACAGGCATATTAATAATGATTGAAGTCATCAAATATTTAATTTAGCTAAAATAAACATACGAGCAATAAATATGATATCCATTATCCATATATGCACAACAAAGCAGACAAATATGGACCATGTTTCTGAATCCTACTCCAAATCCAGACTATTTCATCCAAATTAATTTACAAACCAAAAGATGATGATACCAGTATGCTAAGATGATCTGTCATTGTTCTTAGCTGGAAAATAACTTGTAGATCAGCAGTTCAATTCCTTCCACAAAGACCATGATTCCTTGCCAGTTACTGCACCATTTCAAGAGCCATTGTCAGAATATGTCATCTTTCTCTAAAAAGGAAACTTATCTGCACCCTCTATAAATATATCGCCTTGCTAATGAAGACACACACAGACATACACACTAGGCAAATGACAATGAAGGAATAAAGTGACAAATATATTTACTGACAAACAAATTTAGCAAAACAACAGAGAATAGTTTGGAAAACACTCATGGGATCACATAATTTAAGAAGACGTCATTAGAAGTTACCCTGCAAAAGTACATGGTTTTGAAATAACAAGATACTACTCTATTCTTGAGCAAGAAATCTTTTGAAGGCAATGGAGATGAGCTTTGTCATTAGTTCTCTGAGCTTTGGGATACCAACCTCAGCATTTGTGGCAAATTTACCTCCTTGATGCATCTTCATAACTTAGAATTTGTGTCGAGTATATTTTGGGTGGGCCCGTTAGAAAAAACTTCAGTCTGTCTACTGGATGAACTCTTCATAAATTTGAGTGATTCTTCATCTTGCAAGGGCAGCAACCATGCAAGCTTTTAGCTCAATAATCCAAATTTTCTAGTATTTTCACATCAAATTCACAAAGGCAGTAGGTGATAGTCAGGTTGGCTTTCATGTAAGCCCTCCTAAGCAAACAGATTTGAGAATGGTGAAAATTTGCAATGCTTGTCTAAGGGCAAAAGCAATTATGGTGGTCAGTGATAATGGCTCGAGTGAAGGTGGCTTTGAGAGAATAAACAACATAGTTGGTCAATAATAAAATTATGAGTTGGTGAACCCACTGTTTATTTTTATAAGAAGCTCTTCTTTGTGCAGGGGAAGGGGTGAAGTGACATGGTGTGAGGACAAAGAAGATCTTTGGCTCTGGCGAGACATGAACCAAATCCAACAAGACCCTACAAGAATTGCCGCTGCCCATTATGAATATTTACAACCAAACAACCAAAAACAAGTCAATGCAGTAACTAAACTCGATTAAAATGATGAACCCTAACTAAATTAGATATTCCAAACCAAGTCCAGATTGGTTTGAGACAGAGTTAGGTTGCCTACTTTACCAATATTAAAAACTTACATCACTGCTGTAGTTTCTTTATCAGGCATAATCTAAGCAACTGAATTTTTATTTCTCACTGCAATTCCACTACCTGATCATTCTGAGTCATACCGACACCTGCTAACTTCTTTCTGTTCTTGTCAAATTAGGTATTCCTCTTATCAAGGTTTGGAAGCTTTTGCCAGAATAATGGTCACTGCAAAACTAGAGTTCATTTAACCCGAACAGCCATTTTTCCACAAATGAATGATATCTTAAGACTACAAAAGAATTAAAACCAAAATAAAAGGTCTTATCCTGCCTGTCTGGAGTTAGTTTCGAGTAAACTACTGGAAGTCTGGAAGGTTTATTTTCTTTTATTTTTCTACATTTCAAAAATTGCCTTCAGATAAATAAGGAAACATCTTTGGTTACAACAACCATCGTTATTTGGTTTTATCAAGCTATCCAAACCAAAAGCAAGCAAAGCAATTCTTTTAATTTGTTTGCATAAGCATTGAATTGAATAGGCTGTAGACTCAATTACATATTTGTTATATTTCTGTGGTACAGTTAGAGGATCTAGAATGGACTTGTTGTAGCATCATTCTAAGGATTGGATAACAAGTGCTTTTATATAATTGCATAACACAAGGGCTGGTCAGGAAGAACTAATACATTAATAACTGAATGAGGAAAGATTTTTTTTGATGGAAAGAAGTGCTTTTATATAATTGCATAACACAAGGACTGATCAAGAAGAACTAATACATTGATACATATTCAAAGTATTTCCACATAATGCAGAAGATCAGTCAGGAAGAGTTTTTACCTGAAATGGAGAAAAACTAGCAGGAACAGGCCAACAATCATTCAACTCGAGATATCCCCATTATGGAACTGGAAAAGAAAGATTCATGCTAATAAAAATGGAGCAAGAAACTCATACAAAACCAGATGAATCAACAGCATGGGAATGATGAAGAGAAAATCACTATCACCAGCAGAATAATAATCTCTAAAATAACACAATTATTTATTGGGAGAATATGATTTTGGTGACCATTCGTACATGGTTAACTAAGCATAAACAAGGAACTCACGTATATCTAGTGGTTAAACAAAAACAGCAAGGCAGTTCTAAAATTTTCAGCATGGAACCCCGATTTATATTGATACGGAGGTTGATTTAGAATACACAAGAACAACCTCACTGGAGAATGATTGAAAAAAAAACATGCTAAAAATCAATGTGACACCAGAAAAGATCACTTTTTTTAAAAAAAGAAAAACATTTAGAGGTCAACTTTATATAACAATTTCCCAAGGCATATGAAGTCCAAGATGGATTCAGCGAATGCTGCATTTTATGCAAGAAATACATCAGCATGATCTAATAGCATTTCAAGACTAAGATTATCAAAACTCTTATAGGTGACAAAATTTATTTGACAAGGACAAATAAACAGCTAATGGTAAAAACATGCTAAAAATTAATGTGACAACAGAAAATATCACTTTTTTTTAAAAAAAAGGAACTTTAGAGGTCAACTTTATATTAGAATTTCCCAAGGAATATGAAGTCCAAGATGGATTCAGAGAATGATGCATTTTATGCAAGAAATACATCTGCACGATCTAATAGCATTTCAAGACTAAGATTATAAAAAATCTTATAGGTGACAAAATTTGTTTGAGGACAGATAAACAGCTAATGCTAAAACTGATCGACCTAAAGAAGAATACAACAACAATGCTACTACACAAAATACCATGAGGAACACTACCTCGGAGAAGGTATGATAGCAATTTCTCTAATGAACATGGAGTCTACAAAAACAGCAAACATGACAGAGTGATGCACTGAACACCGTGACAAAGTTGGGGAAGAAAAAAAATAACCGGGATGATCATGGTACAGGCACAGAACTAGTTACTTCCAGTACCACCAAGTATACCTTTTTAGAGACATGCCTCCTACTTAAATCAGACTAGTACGAGTATGACTAATCAAGCTTTAGACATAAGCTTATGAGCTATTATATTTACTTCAGCAGGAGTAAAGTTGCCACTAGTTGTAGAGGGAGTAAATGCTCATAATTGTTTACATGGGTTTGGTAACTACAATGCTCCCCTAACACTTTATGTTCAATTACCTTTTGGCACACCATTTCTTAACAGACATGCCAGAACCGACAAAAGTTATTATCTATACCAAAATTATTAGACTAATCTAAATTCCTTGATTATATGACTTGAGCATTTGATACACCTGTCACATTTACATCAATATTTCCTGAGTAACATGCTGTTTAACTTCATGACTGTATCCACTTTCCCACTTGTGTGAGATATGCTGTCAAGAGATGATTTTTGATCATGTTAAAGTGCTCAGAAACTGGGCATTATCCAGGAGACTTGATTATCAATGGGTTATCTATCCATGATGAAAGCACAAGGTTAACATCTTATCCTTAGCATAGCTACACAGCATCAACATATTTTTTGGTAAACATAAGCATCAACAAATGCAAGTTGCCTACATGTATTTATAATTTGTAAAATGCAAAATTATCTAGGGCTTCATTCACAGATTTAATAAAGAGAAGGAATTCAAACAGGATACCTGAGGTTGCATATAGTTCATGCCTTGAGTAAAAGATCCTTGCTGACCCATCTGCTGATTTCACATACAGGTCAAATTTTGGGAATATCTGTGAAGATAATGACATCTTCCAGAAAGAAAATAATTCAGAGAACAAGCCATACCCCTGGGGTACTTGGACCAGGTTGAGTTCCACCTTGAGGACCTACTGCATCTTTCCTAGCAGAGTTGTCTCCACCTTTCGCAGATACCTTACTATCACCCTGCCAAATTACTCAAAATTATCCAAGTTCAAACAGACACCCTAGGATACATATGATACTATTGAATTCATTCACTATCTACATCAAGGCAAATTCTGATACCAATAGATCATTGAAATTGATATCCATTTCTGGCATAAAGATATGTTAGGTGAGCTTTAGCAATATCAATGGCATGTTTGAATGAACCAACTAGGTTATCCTTGTGGTTTCACCTACACAAGTGAGAAGGTGTGGAGAGACGAAGTGGAAGGCTGAGTAGATGCAGGGTTCTGCATTCTCAATTTTCATGATATCATTAATACCTTTACATATGGAACGTCAATCCCAAAAAATCAGGATTGGGGAAGTAATAGACTTAGACTTCTTCAACCCCTCATCTACTTAGCAACTCCCAGCCTTCCACATGCACGGAAAACATCTCATTGACAGGGTGAGGACCTCCCATTGGATGTGAACATATATGCACAATAATCCAATACAAGCTAGCAGGAGAGGGGGAAAAAAGATGAAAAGAGAAACTTGTGGCTCATCAGTTTGTTGATACCCATCTGGATGATCAAATATATCTGCTTGAGGCTGTATTGGATAGGAATAAGAAATTTTTATAGCTTGGCATCATAACAGATAAATAGAAATATTGATTACCAGTATATATATGAATTTTGATTTCATTTTATACCCTTAACCACATTCTAATGAAATAACATTTATATAATCAATTTCTCACTGAAATCCAATTTCAACAATGTTACCTGCATATGCAATCAACTAAATATAGAAATGGATGCAAAAACAAAATGAAAATATAGTTTTATTTACCAACCACTCGGCAGATTATAGCTATGAATAGTATCATTCCTGATCTGTAATGATGCATCATAGAGTAGAGCATTAAAGACGTCAAAAGCATACATATAAGTAAGCATATACATGGCAAAGAAATCAGAAAAAGGAAAAGTTATTACCTCCATCTGGAACATAATATCCGCCCCGAAACGCATGCAAAAGAAACGAATAACAAACAAAAGTCTTATTAGCCCAATGAAGACAAAAGAAATCACTAAAAACCCGATGAAATCTCACAAAACTCAGCTCATAATTAACCTAGAAAATCCTGAAACCAAATTTTATCAGCCAAAATATTAGAAAAGCATCATTCTCAAAGAAATACCTCTCGATATTTCTGTAGGTACAATTTCAGAGGCTCGATGTAATCCTCGAAACCCAACGTCGCCATCGCCCAGAGCAAATCATCACCATTGATCGTCTTCCTCTTCTCCCTCTGGCATTTATCGCTTGCCCTGCATCACCAAATCATTTCGACGACGAATCAAAACAAATTTATCGTCTATATCTCTACATATAGAGAGAAAGAGAAAAGAAAGATCTGAACTCGCTGGTGATGAAGCTGATGAACTCGGAGACGCACTCCTGGACCGTCTCCTTGGCCTCCTTGGCGATCTTGCCGTTGGCAGGGAGGGCCTTCTTCATGATGCGGCTGATGTTGGCGATGGGAAGGAAGCGATCCTGCTCGCGAACGTTCGATCGGGGGCTCTGCTCGCCGCCGCTCTCGTGGCTTCCTCCACCGCCACCGGGGCTCGCCGGCGCCTCCGCCATCGGCCGGAAAACCCTGGATCCATGGCCAACATCGCCGGAGATCGGCGTCAACCCTAGCGGCCGGAGAAACCCTAGCGAAATAGGAGGGGAGGCGTCCGTTCGTTACCTGAGATTAGCGCGTTCGGATTGGCTGGGGGCGATTTGTATTTGGCGCGCGCGGAGCGGGGGAAGAGAGAGAGAGAGAGATGGAATGGGATCTGGGGGAGGGACAGGGAGGGGAGAAAGAGGGATCGGACGCTGGAGAAGAGTGGAAGGAGGAGACGACTGGGATGAAAAGAGAGAGAGGTTTGGTTATCTGAACCGTCCGTTCGGGTTCGGTCCGTCCCGGTTTTCCAAGGGCCCCTCCTCCGCCGACCTCGGTGCTCTCTGATTGGAGCACCGATGCTCTGGACACCGAGTCTAATTATTCATCTACCGGACCTGTCAACGGTCACTCGCCGCATTACCCATTGTATTTAAACAATTTAAGACGAAATGTGGGGGGTGCCCGTTAATCTACGGTACACGTGCCCCGGGATTTCACCGGACCCGGTCCATGCAATAATGTCTCGCCGGGCCCGGGGTGGAGACCCAGACACCCCGAGAGTCAAGAGCTTACCATGCGGCCAATATTGGATTTCTGAAGACGTATATTATATATTTTTTCATTTTAATAACGATTAAACCGAATGATATTGCAATATGTATTAGTTTTTAGAATTAATAGGTTCAAGGCTACATCCGTCAAGCTCAGTATAAAAGCTAATTATCAGGCAACTTCGCCAGAAATTTTTTTTTTTTTTTAAGGTACATCTACGAGCTCCCTACCCACATTTTGTTGAATTTTCACGCTAGCTGGTAGAACAAAGATGTCCGTTTACGGTAGATAGCTCAAAAGTTGAAATTTTTCCTTCAAATAACGATAAACAGAACCGAGCCATCCATCAGTAGCTGGGGTTCAGCTAAAAGAATTGTTGAAGCTTGTTTGACGGAAAATATGCTCAAGCTCAAGCAGCACATGAAGGCTCGGCTACTAACTGAACTAAGCTCCAAGAGACGTTCGACTTGCAAAAATGAAGTATAAGCTCAAGCTTGGCCTGACAATTGGCTCATTTAAACGACCAAATGAGAAAGCCTACACGCTACTCAGTTCAAGTATGCCGTAGCATGGAGTCTAATAGTCATTTCATGCATGGTTGATTAATAGGGAGAGGCCTTGTATTCAGGCATTTTTGAGTGAGCCCAAAGAGTATGTTTTCAGATGTTATCAGTGTATCCTCCAGAATGATCCATCCTGCTCTATCGTCACACGCAGCACAACCTCTAAGAAAATGGAGAGTTTGAACTTTTAAGCATCACAACCTCCATTTGCCAGGAGACCGACAAATCCAGCTCGGATTGGGTTTTCGCCGTCATGTAAGTAACCGATTTTAGAACAGAGTAATAGACTTTCATGAAAGCTACCAGATTGGCAGAATTTATAATCCGATAAACTAGTTGATGCCAAGCGGGCTGGAAAGTGCTCTGCCTTACATTTTCATCCACTACTAAAATAAATCAAGTTTGAATATTAGATGCAGATCGTTACAAGAACAATTATTCTATCGGATCTTCCGATCAATGAATCCACCATTTTAAAATCCACGCCAAAAGGAGAAATTATCCTCACATCTAAGAGCAAAAATTTTGGAATCTGCTGCAGATCAATGTCTAACCATTTTGTTCCTCGACATGCCATGAATATCAATTGCGCCGACATTTATTCATACATGCAGCACCCAGCCCATGTTTGAAGCAATCCTACTCAAAAACTCCTCTCCTTGGGATTCCCTAGAGCTTTTTGTTAAATAACTACTTGATCTTTGAAAATAACACGAGACATGAAATTATTACTCTAAATGGAGGTCTAGTACGTCGAAAATTATATCCTGGAAATTGGAAACATAAAACCCATTAAAGCATATACCAGCAGTAGAAAAGCTTACGTGCAGGCCAGAGACTGCCAAAACTTACACCCGGGGCATAAATATCTAGTTCCCTGGCAAGGAAATTTAGGGACTAGAATATTCTCTTTTTTTTAAAAAAAAAATTCAATTCTGAGATCTGATCAAAATTTTTTGTGGATTTCCTTGTACTTGCTTACCTCTTTGTCATTGAGAGAGATGGCTATGGAAAGGCCGAAATCATCAGAATGATGCAGCGTTATGACTAGATTCTGAACATGGTCAAAGTGTGCTACTACTTGATTCTCACTTTTGTGACAATGAAATCTTGTAAGAGTTGGCTCTTCATCCTGACAGGCTCCTGGTTCTTCCCACCAGTTGGGTCTTGTCCTCCCTCAACCACCTTTCATCTTCCTGCCATTACTCCACTTTGTGATCGACAACGAACAATATAGAAGCAAGATTTTGGGCTCAAATCCAGCTTACCAAAAATGACTTTAACAACAACAATCATCCTGATACCTTCATTACATTAAGGACAAGCAAATGACGACCAGTCTATCAACCTCTTCTACCAAGTTAGTAAGCAAAAGAGAGGAACGGGCTCAATAAAGGAACCCTTTACTAGGCATACTTCACCAACAAAGCTTGCATAAGTTGTACGCATTATTAGAGTGCTAAAATAATTTGAAAGTTCTATTTCACATTTCTTACAGTTTTCACCCAAATCTTGATTTTCCTCTCTCATCTTTTCCAACATTTCCATCAACATTCCGGTATCTCTTTCTCATCAAAGTCATCCAGAATCTACTTGCTGATATCTTAAACATTACTTAAATTCACTATCACCACTATTTTTAACCTTTACCTAATGAATATATCTCTCTCTTATATTTCCTAGTTTACTGCAAGCTGACTTCAACAGTCACCAATTTTAGCACATTTGAAAGATAAAAACAGATCAATGAATGCATGAATAGATGACAGTTATAAATGAGCCACAAATAAGAGAAGACTGAGCATGCACAATCTCATTAACAATTACGGAAACCATGTTCTCCCAGACCTTCACAGTCAAAAAGTAGAGCTCCAAAAGAATCCAAGCGACAAGAAGGTTACACTAGGATCGAGCAATTCTTGACAAATCTACCTTTCCAACCTATAATCTTCAAATCAATGACAATTAAACCATATGCTTCCACATAGAATACAAAATCAGTGTGATGAATTATCACATATTTTATCTCCTACCTGCAATTCCACTATCGAATCAAAGCCTAAATCACAAAACACAAGTCCTTCAAATTCTATGATGTTGGTCATTTAACAGTTTCTTAATCCCATCAAAAAGAATTGAATTCACAAAGGTGTTTCTTAAGAAGGAAATAAAGAAGTAATACATGAATAGGAAGTTATATACTCATGCTTTTCTATAAAGAAGGGAATGACCGTAACGATCATGCCAACCCATAGCCACTAAATAAGTTCATCCTGTACAACCAGATATTGACCTGTCATCCAAACATGGCCTGGTGCAGAATAACAAGGGCCCGGGTGCTGTTGGCACAGGGCATGCTGGCACATGCACCGTTGTGTTGAGACAAAAAAGGAATTTAGAAGACATGTTTTAATCAAATATATTACAACATAATAGCTGTCATGCTGACTCATGGTGGGTGCCGATACTTGCACATGGTACGTGCCAACCAGCATAAGCAGGCATTTGATACACAGCGTTATCAATATTATTGGTAAAACTGCATTTAAAATCAGCACAGAAGAATGGCCGTGAATATTACAACCATTGGGATCTCTCACCCATCAATTCATACCACATCCTCTACTCATAACCAGTGAATTTGCATCCCACATACTATGCTTTAGCCTGGTTAAATTCCAAACATTAATCGTTTAAGATTTCCATCATTCCATTTACATAAATTTGTATCTGACATCACTAAATCAAGAGATAAATTTGTATCTGAAATCACTAAATCAATGCTACAATAACCACAAAATACCTGTAGTAAGGAGACTTGTCCTGAAGATCAATTGTTAATATGATGACTTTTCTGCAACAGCTACTCTAAAATATCATTGTATAATTGTCATTTTCAAGGTTCATACCTTGTTATAACCAAAGTAAAAACATTTAAAATTTATGGTAAGGTGGGGAAGTACTAGGAATTATAAAGGGGATTTATCCAGTTCAGTAAGCCCGCTTTGTTTGCTTTTCTAAGAGTCATCGAATCTCACAAACATGACCAAGGCACACATAAGCAAGTTGAGACTGCGGATATTTCTGCAAGAATAAGATGATCAAAGATGGATATTATGAAATGACATAATTAACAGTAGGACTATCCATGTCAAAAATATGAAAGGATGCTCAAAGAGGGCATGTCCTTTTTTTTTTTCTTTTTTTTGTTGGGGTTGGGGGGCGGATGGGGAGGGTGCTCTAAACGTCCCAGCAAATCTTCTTCGCTAGAGTGATTGCAGGGTAGGAGTGACGTTATGGACATAGGAAGCAAATTTTGGCAGGGGAGTGGACGCAAAGACTAGGAACCGGAGAAACTCAAAATCTTTCCCTTTTTTTTTCTCTAGAAATTGGAGAAACTCAAAATCTTTGTTTTTTTTTTTGGGTCCCCATTCCGACAACTTTGGCCATGATAACCTATAACATGATCTTTTAAACTATCCTATCTGTGAGACACAAAAGAAATTGCCAGAAATATCCTAATCGATATTACACCCCTAAATAGTGTGATTTCAAGTCATTCAAAATACTTACATAATCATTTTGTCTCCACCTCAACAGAAATTTTTGAATGGAATAGGCTATTGAATCTAGAGGAGATAGAACATCAAGCTAGCAGTCAGCAGCTCCTCAAGCAGTTTGTTCACTTATTGGCCAAACATGAGAGAGAGCTATTGGATAGACATGAATAGAGACAATGGGGATGATGCAAATCGACATGCCAAGTCATAGTTCATGAGTGACATTATGGTCCACTGTATGGATTCATCCATTCTTTCCACTACTAGTAGCCAAGAAGAAATCATCCCCAAATAAAATACATGGTGAACCTAAACCCAGGGCATTTGCATCTGCAGAGCCCTTAGAAACAGCTTCCCAAACATCCAGAACTGTTCAAAATGTAGTTAGTCAATAGAGGCAAGGGTACCGCCCAGGTGATAGCCCAGCTGGTTGGGGTCTTGCCTCACAACCAACAGGTCACGGATTCGAGGCATGACTGTGCAGAAGACTTGATTAAATTCATAAATTATCCCCTGAGACCCGTGACAGTTGGATGAGTGAGAGGCCAGGATCCTTCTTTCCCGTTCTGACCAGCTAGCACCTTGGTGGTGTCGGGTTGACGTACTCACCCTTGGATGGGAAAAGATTACGAAAATCTAGTACCTTCAATCGAACATTTTCCAGCGGGATGGGGGCCTGCAGGGATAGCTACGGATTTATCCCCCTTGTCCCTTTTACTTACCCCAAAAAAAAAAAAAAAAAAATAGAGGCAAGGGTGAAATATTAACAAGTGCAAGTAATTAGAACTAGACTAAGTACTTGAGTAGCATCGAACACAATTCAAAAAAAAAAAAAAAAGAATTTAGTGGCAAAACCCAATTATGAAGCTTGTTAAGGGCACTGATACTAGTCTTGTAGCATTTAGTACAATTGTTTATTTCTAATGGTGGAGACTTAAAAAAATGTTAATCTTTCTTCTTCAAGTAACCTCAGCAGACCAAACATATAGGGCATGAAGTACTGTGAGTTGATGTTTAAACAAACTGAACGTAGCGAAGACTTGAAGCTTGTGGTCAAGGAGTCTACAATATCTCTTGCATTTGAGGATTTCCAGACACATTTCCTCCCTGTTCTTCTTCCCCTTCCATATCTTTTATTTTGTCTCCTTTATCAAATCTCCTTCCAACCTATTGCAGCTCTATTTTATACCATTTGGAATAAAAGTTTCAGGGTTTTCATCAACTAGTACAAATGTACAATACCTTGAACACTGGCTAATAGAAGAAAGTTGATCGCTAACATGTGCAACTTCCAAGAAGACAGTTGCGGGCAGCTTTCATTTTTCAGCTTCTCTATATCTGTGGACTACTGGAGCTTCTTTGTTACTCTTGGTTGTTTTTCCCCCCCTTCCTGGAATGTAACTGATTTACATGGATCTTGGATAGGAAGTACTTGATCTTTTTTTTTTGTGTTCAAAGGTAAAGCCATTCATTCCCCTTGCATAGCAAGTGGTTTTTAGTATATGGACAATCTTTCATTTGATGACAATCATGTGATAATGGTGATAATATTATGACACTAAATTATATAAACAACTCATCTTCAGTTCACAGTTTCCATGTTAATACATCTTTTTTAAGCAAGGCGGGATGCAGTGAGGCCAATGAATCAACAAGGCCATCTTATGTCTATAAAGCAATGCATATGATGGCAGAAACATGATTTAAGCTTAGTTCATGGTGTAGAGATTGTATATCTGAATTCATCAAGAATAACAATTAGGTTCAAATTTAGTCAGGTCAGAATTGAGCTTGGTCTATAACCCTCAATTCAGCTTATTTATAATCATGCTGAAATAGGCATACCGGGGCTTCCACCAAAATTTTGTTGTGGATTTGAAACAACCATCAACCTGATTATTTAGAAACATGAAAGGCATGAGAAAGAAAGGGTACGTTGAATCTTCTCCAGTATGAGAGGAGAGAGAGGGAGGAGGAGGACAGATGACCATCCTAGAAAACAGAGGATGGTGGGCAACATAGTAACAGAGATAGCTTTTGGTCATCTCCCTTACCATTTGTCTCTAAAATCTACTCAAACCATAAGTTCACAGCACAATTTACTCTCGCCATCTTCTTCCATGTCTTGCCTACTTTTTGCATCTTCCTGTCAACTCTGTCTCTTCTCCCCCCTAAGGTATCCCAATCCCCAACAAGGCCCCTTGTGCAGCCTTTTAGGGCATATGGGTTTGGACAAGGAAGACAATTGTCTCCAAGAGATGAGGAAGGTGATCCATGCAGTGGAATATGTGACAAGGGAAGATGCTTCCTAGGTTTTGCTGTAGTTCCCTCTTAAACCCTTCAGCCTAAAGTGTTGAATGCTCTTACAAGTAAATGACCCAAGTCACATATTGAGAACTGCATGAAATGCCTGGACCTCTCCCTTGTGACTTTACATGACAAAAACAAGCTTGGACCTAACAACAAATATAATCTGGGCAATTTTTGGCAAGGCAAACTTCAATGTGACCTGATCATGAAAAATCCCCTACCTTAACATGATTATTTCAGTGGGTTGTTGGGTCCAGGAATTGCCAGCCCCATTCTCTACTCTGGGTAAAAGTGGAAAAAGTTATATTCATTCATATCCCATTCTCGCTCTTGCACATGGTGATAAAAACTGCAGAAACAGAACAATTCGACTAGTACCATAGAGTTCCAGCATGAAACTGGCACCAATACAAGTGCCAGGACACTAAAACGGTTGTAGCTATATCTAGCGGCCATATTGATTTGTACCAATCCGTACCAGTGCATATCAATGGTCCCATACCAACTGTACTGGCCAATACAGATGATTTTTCAACTTTTTGAAAGTTGTCAATTTTGGTATGTACTGTCAGTACTGGTAAACAAACCGATATTCTATCATTTTAATGGAAAAATAGCATGGGTTCAGTGCAAGTATTTAAAATCTTGCTCTTGCACAATATTAGTTTGGACTTAAAAACTGGTATCATCAATTATAAATGGCTTGTAATGAAATACATCAACAATGAAAGGTATTTAATAACTTCAAATAAGACAAAATATTCAAAAACAATTCTTAAATTCATAAACCGACAAGATGTTCAAATCATTTTAACAATAAGAAAAGTAACAATATGTTCTTCACTAAGGTGGAGCATAAAATCGGAACCGTGCCGAACCGGCCGGTTCGGGGCATACCGAACCGGACCGGTGGCCGTCCGGCACGATTTGGCTTTAAAAAACGGCAAAGTCCCCCTAAAAATCAATAATAAAAAAAAAGGTATCGCACCGAACCGGACCCGAACCGGTGCCGAACCGGGCGGTTCGGCCTGGTTTGGGTCAGTACGGGTGGAAGGGGGTAGGTGGGCCTTTTTTTTTTTTTTTTTTTTGTCACATGGCATTGTAGCCATGTGGCTGCTTTGAGAGGGGGGGTTTGTTTGGGTTTTAAGAAGAGAAAAGGCACAGAGAGCTCGTAAGAGCTCTCTGTTGCAGCACCGTGGAAGGAAAAATGATCCAAAAAAAATTCGTGGATCAATTTAAATCCAATCCAACCTGCAAAAATCAAAGGGGAAGCTAGAATCAAGGTCCGTATACATTTCTTTTTCCGTATTTTTCTCTTTCATATCATTATGTTTTGTTAAAATCCATGTAAAATAGAAAATTAAAAAGAAATGCTGCCAAAACTTATTTGTTGGCAATGATTTTAAAGTATATGGTAGATCTAGGATAGATCTACACAATGATACTAAAATCTTAATTTTTTGTTAAGTATATAATTTTTTAAATTAAAAATTAATTTTGGATTAATAAATTAATTTAAAAAAATAATTAGAAAAAAAACTGTAATTATAAATTATTAATCTAGGACTTGTAAGCTACTCTCACTATAAATTTCATATCGATTTATTCAAGTTTTGTGCATCTCATGAATAGTGCCCGTAAGTCTTAAATTAAAAAAAAATAACTTTTAATGCATTTCTAGAATCTTAAAAAAATATATGTAGCATGTATGATGGAATCCTACATGAATATAAAATTTAAAATTTTTTTATTTTTCTTTATTTTTTGAATTTTTTAAATAAAAAAATTTAAAAATAAATTAAATTTTAAAAATTAGATTAATAAAATGTTAATTAATAAAGATTATTATTGATCTTATATGTAATTTAAATATTCAGATGGATCCATCAAGAAAAAAGGATCCGGAGCGGGACATTGGCTGGTTACATGGAAAGATGCTCTCAGGTTGGCATCACTAAAGGTGTAAATGGTGTAATACCGAATTAAAAGATGGGGGGTAACAAGGTTGAAGCAGCACTTGGTTGGCAGCTATCATGATGTATCTGCATGCCAACAGTGTCCACAAGAGGTCCGTCAGTTGATGAAGAAACACTTTGCTAATTTTAAAACCGGGAAGGAAAGAGTAGCAAAGAAGAAGGCAGAGGTGGACCGCAAAGCGGTAGAACCACCTTCTTATCACTTCAGGGAGTCAGAGGAAGCATCTATTCCTTCTGATGAGGAGGCACAGATGGAGGCTGCTATTCAGGCGAGCTTGTATGAGCAGAGGCAGCAGGAGAAGGCAGCCAAGCATCAACAGCGATTCGCGCCATCAGCTTTTGAGTCAGGATCGGGATCAGCTTCTGCTAGTGCTCCAGGAGAGTCTGAGACAGTTTAGGAGGACCTTCTCAGCCAGAGAGCCCGTCAGGAGAGGCGCTGGCCATATTGCATCCATGTTGGGAGCATTTGGCAGTAGGAGGAAGTCTTTCAGGTCCAGGGACATTCCAGAGGGAGCCATTATCCATGATGTCGATCCACATGTATTTTTCAGGAGAGATTCCAAGCAACAGAGGATTGACACAATGCTGAAAAAGGATAAGAAGAAGGATATGTGGCGGGCCATCTCCTCCCGGTTTCATTTCAGTCATATCCCAGCCCATGCAGCTGACAATCCATATTATCGCTCTGCTATTTCATCTATACAGGCTACTGGTGCAGGTATAGATCCCAGCATCGAGGGATATTTATGGTCATCTTCTGGACATCAATAAGGAGCTAGAAGGATGGATATCCTCATATCAGAGCAAGTGGCCCGTGTATGGATTGACGATGATGTGTAATGGTTAGACTGGTCCTACTAGACGGAGCATCATCAATTTCTTGACTTATTGTGATGGGAAAACTTTTTTTCAGAAATCTATTGATGCTTCAGATCAGGTACACAACGCCAGTTATATCCTTAGATTGATGGAGGAGGTGATTGATCGGGTGGGAGAGCATAATGTCGTGCAAGTCATCACTGATAATGGACCACAGTACAGGGCCGCAGAGCAGATCTTGATGGAGCGGCGGCCGCGTATTTTCTGAATCCCTTGTGCTGCACATTGTATAGACCTCATGTTGATGGATATTTGTAAAATTCGCAAGGTGCAGAAGATTATTGAGCTAGCACAGTCTATCACCAGATTTATATATAACCATACATGGATCTTATCATTGATGAGGAGCTTTACAGGAAAAAATATTGAGACCGGGGGTCACACGGTTTGCTACTAATTATATTGCACGTCTTCTTGGCAAGAAAGCAGAGCTACGTCAGATGTTTGTTAGTCAAGACTGGCAGGAGAGCAAATATGCCAGGGCAAATACTGAGAGAAGCAACGTGGAGAATTTAATGATGAGACAGACATTCTGGCAGCGGGCTGAGAGGGTAATGGAGGTTATCAAGCCTTTATATGAGGTACTTCATGCCGTGGACTCCGAGAGGTATGCTCAGATGGGCTTCTTATATTTCATGATGCAAAGGACAAAGGAAAAGATCCAGGAGGCAGATCCATCACATGCATATGAGTATATCCGGATCATTGATGGACGATCCGGATTATTGATGGACGGTGGAGTTATCAAATGAGTTCGGATTTGCATCTAGCAGGTATGTAGTATTTTATGAAGTCCCTAAAAATTAAGTTTCAATTAGATTCATACAAGTACGCTTGACTGATTCTTAAAATATATGTGCAGCTCACTATCTAAATCCGAGATTTCAGTACTCCGTACCGGACATTGCCATGGATGAGGATCTTATGTCTGCCCTACGCAATGTTATATATAAGATGGAACCCGATCCAAATATCGCTGCTATGTGCCTTTAAGAAGTAAGTTAGGTTAAAATTATTGAATGATTTTTAAGAGCATTAATTTCAACAAGCTAAGTAGCTAACAATTTTTTTTCTGACAGACGAAATTTTTTAGAGAGGGCACAGATTCATTTGGATCCACTGTAGCGGTCAGAAGTAAATCAAAGATGAATCTTGGTAGGTACTACTAAGGAGTAAGTCTATTATTATATCAGGATTAAATTTTTTATTTTGCCAAATCTAAAATTTTAAATGATGTAATGTCTTTTGCAGCTGAATGGTGGGTGCATTTTAGTGGATCTGCTAAAAATTTGAAGGTTCTTACAGTGAAGATCCTCTCCCAGATGGTGTCATCCAGTGGATGTGAGCACAACTGATCTACATTTGGTCTTATCCACTCCAAGCAGAGGAACCGTCTGAAACAGAAACGCCTCAACGATCTTGTATATGTACACTATAATTTAAGGTTGAGGCTAAAATGTATTCAGAAAGAAGTAGAATTGAAATATCCCGATCCCACTGCAAGTTCATATGTTGATGAGGATGAAGATCCAATGATTTGGTAGGTCATGGATCAGCAGCAGACACCAGAGCTTGATGAGCCAGGATCGCCTCCTCGACCAACCAGTTTTGTAGCTAGTGAGGCTAGGGTGGATGCTGGACAATGAGCAACAAGTCATATTCCTCACAGGGCTCCAGCAGATACAGCACATCGTCCGTCCCCACCATCTAGTAGACCCAGAGATAAAGGAAAAGGAAAGGCAGTTGCACCTCCATCGGAGCACTCAGTCCACTCAGATTCAGATACCAGAGAAAGTGATGATAGTGCTTCAGATAGTGGAGGATCTAGTGATCAGGAAGGGACAGGAGGACAGGAGTCGCAGCCACCTATTCATATTCGATTCACTGGGGAGTCGCAGTTTAGCCATGCCATGCAGGATATAGATCATGGAGTATCATCTGATAGATCTCGTGGTGATACGATTCCATATAGGCGACGGGCTCCGCGTGGTCGTTTGGGACACGATACAGCTACAGCTCTTGCACGTGGAGTAGGATCCATGGATGTATCTGAATCATCCTCATATTCAGGATCCTCTTATCCGCAGCTACCGGCAGCTTCTGATTCATATGATCCATATGGTGCATCTGAGACGTCAGCATCCAGTGGTTATTATCCCGGAGCATCTTATACATATGATTTTGTTGCTGGTATATTTGAATTCCCCCCTGTAATGCCATATCATCAGTCTTTGGATAGCTTTCAGAGTCGGGACATCAGAGAGTGATCTGCGATTAGTTATGATCCATCACGCATACCTTCTGGGATGAGCTTAGAGGAGTATCATGCTGCCTGGCAGGAGAGACATGCTGAATTTCCTACAGAGTACATACATGATCCCTATATTTATGGACATCGTCACTCTACCCGATTCTAGACATTGGTATGTAATTATATATTTATGCCACATTTTACTTTCATTAATTGCTGATAATCTTAGTTTAATTATCATTTTTTTTATTTCAATTGAAAATAGTCCTAAATATTAGTATTTTGTCCTAAACCCTAAACCGGTACGCCATCCTAAATCCTAAATTCTAAATCCTAAATCCTAAATCCTAGACCCTAAAGTCTAAACACTAAATTCTCCCTAAATCTTAAACCCTTAAAAAATAAAATAAAAGCCTTAAAATTACAAAAAAAAAATTAAAAAAAAAAGAGCATACCGGTTTGAACCGATACGCCTCGCCGTACCGTGTATCGGCATGGTACGGTATGGTACTGTACCGGTATCGGCCGGCCATCGATACGGCACCCGGTACCGGTACCGGGAACCCTGTAAAATCCTATGTCACCATAGCAAATGTTTGGACATAGGATGCTGCATAGGACTCTAAGCCAACTTATGGTTTCAAAAGATAATGGACCGGTGTCTAATCTCTTAGACAAGCAGAACTAAAACTCATCGGTGCTTTGTGCAGCGCTTACATGATCATGTTGAAGAAGCTTATGTGCTCAAGTTGCTCCACAAGCTTAGGCCATACTTGTTGCTTATTTTAACAGACCAAGCTTTCAGCAAATAGCCATAAATGGTTTACCATAACCTTGGTAATTTTACAAGCAGTCATTAATGCCATGATATAATAAACAAAGCATAAAACTAATGTTAGCCTATAAAATTTAGAAGTAAATGCAAATTTGCAACTAAAACTCAATTAAGACAATTCAGCTTCTTAACAGACCAGCTCTCTATAATATACAAGGCAAAGAACCAATGTCAGCCTATAAAATTTAGAATTAAATGCCAATTTGCACCTAAATCCCAAGTAGAAAAAAACAGACCAGCTTGCTAAAATTCTGACATCTGAGTCCATCGTAATGACAGATGTTCTCAAGCAAACTTCTGTAGCATCAATACAATCACAAAATTGAAGTCGGTCTAAAAGCTCTAAAATAGAATACGATTTCAACAAGGACATTTCTCTTCCTTACTAGATCAGCTTGCAAATATACAACATGCATTTGCATTGCCCTAAAATAAGTTTTCAGCACAAAAAATGGGCAAAGTGGAATTGCTATGCATGAAAAACAAAGATAGTACCTTGAAGATGATTTAACCAGATTTATTATCCACCTGAACAACCCCTTCAACTGATCCTTTGTCCACAACTTCATCTACAGCTCCAATTTCTGCTTTATCTAGGGAAAAAAAAAACATTTGTTTGATGAGCAAGAATAATCCAAAAGCCGAATAACTTTTCAATTAAAAACAAGGAATTAGATCATAAACAAATACCTGGGACCTCTAAGTTGCCACCTTCAATGGATACTGCATCATTTTTGTCTTGTGTGGCAATAGTAGGATAACTGTTGCCTGGAATCCCTAAGCTGCCATCTTCAATTGGTGCTGCATCGTTTTTGTCTTGTGTTGCAGTACTTGAAGAAGTATCATATAAAACCTCTAAGTTTCCATCCTCAATTCGTGCTACATCATTTTTATCTTGTGTGGTATTTTTTGGAGTACTGCCTGGAACCTCTAAGCCGCCATCTTTGATTGGTGCTGCATTATTTTTCTCTTGTGTGGTATTTGGATAAATATCATATGGAACCTCTAAGTTGCCACCTTCAATGTGAACTGCATCATTTTCATTATGTGGTGTGATATTTGGAGCAGAACTGCCTGGAAACTCTAAATTGCCACCTTCAGTGGGCACTGCATCATTTTTGTCTTGTAGTGTGGTATTTGGAGAAGCATCACTTGGAACCCCTAAGTGCCCACCTTCAATGAGTACTGCATCATTTTTGATTTGTGGTGTGGTATTCAGAGAAGCATCACCTGGAACCTCTGAATTGCCACCTTCAATGGATACTGCATCATTTTCACCTTGTGGTGTGGAATTTGATGAAGCACCACCTGGAATCTCTAAGTTGCCACCTTCAGTGGGTACTGCATCATGTTTGCCCAATATGGTATTTAGAGAAGCATCACCTGGAACCACTAATTTGCCACCCTCAATGGATCCTGCATCATTTGTGCCTTGTAGTGTGGTGTTTGGACAAGCACTAGCTGTTAATGGCAAGTATCTAAGACGATAGCTAAGAAGTGCTGGCCCAAAAATGCTATATTTTCCTGCACTACGGAAAGCTATTTCAGCATCAGCACGTTTCTTGAAGACCACCTTGACATGATTTGTCTTCCTTTGAACTTCTGTTTCAGCTTCCTTCAGGGGCCCATAGCGACTGAAAATCCTAATGAGATCCGTTTCAGAAGGTAGAGAACTTGACCCATTAAAGCTTAAAATCAACGCAGTTGGTGTGCATTCGTCAACAATTTTTTCTTCCAAACTGATTACTGATCTTTCTGTTGTTGATGCTTGTTCCATTTTAGGACTGATGGTTCCAACATGCAAATGTCGAGCAGTACCCAATGTACGGTGTAATGACAAAGAGATTGATCTTTCCCCTCCAGATTTCCTCCTTTTCCTTTGGCTCCGCATGTGAGCATCTACTTTCCTTTTAAGATTATTTGTGGCGCTGTTATGGTATATCATGTCAGACCAATAAGAGTCCTGCATATGATCAGGTGTCAACATATCAGAAGAAGGTGGCTGATAGCTGACGGTTCTTTTTCTGCCCCTTTTACCTCCAATTTTCTGAACATGCTTCTTTTCCATGGAAGAACTTGAAACACAAAAATTTCTGAAATCAGTGAAGAAACTGACCATCATTGACAGAAAACTGTGTCCCTTCATAGGATCCCTTGCAGCTAAGCACACCTGCGACAGCATTTCATCTGGGGAGGAACAGTCCTCTGATATGCCTACCTTTATTCTTGGGTTCTCCACAGCAGTGTGAGTAGAAGCCTCAGTATCAACATCAAATCTTCTATGCTCAGCCTTGGAAACACTCTTCTGAAATGTTTCACCATGGCACCTAAGGATAGGTGGAGACCCAGTCAGCTGGCTTGCAACTCGACGGATGCATTCTCCAACCTTAAAAGAACTACTAGCAGTTGGAGATGGTGACTTGGTAAACAAATCTCCTAAAGAATCAAGCCGTTTTTTCTTAGTTTTCTCTGAGTAATCAGAATCAAAATTAATGACGTTGCGTTTCTTTTCAGAAGAAAGTGAAATTGAATCACCGTCAACTTTTTCTGCAAATCCAATTTTACTGCCATTTGCAAGAGGAGAGACAATGCTTTCTTCCATTAACTCATATAAATTCTTCTGTTTTTTAGCATCCTCCAACATACGTTTTTCTTTATTGGAGGGCCTCCCTCTGCCTCTCTTGGGCTTCCCAAGATTTAGTTCCATGGGAGTAGGAGTAGAGTGCCCGATGGCATCTTCCCCAACTAATTTACTATCAGAAGGTGAGACCTCAGCATCATTCTCCATCAATCCTCCACCAATATGGAATACAGGAAGTTCAGGATACCCCTTGGATTGATAAAAGGCCTTCAGCTGAGCCTGAGCTATCACAAGCTCAAGTCTGTTAGCACCTCCACTTGGTAATTGAGCCAAGGCTTCAATATACTCAAGAAGTCTGTCAGCCTGAAAATAATCTACAACCAGAGACCTGTCAAAAGCAGAGCTACTAACCCCTTCTCGTATACCAGCATTCTCCACCATCTGATACTTAATGTTAACACAAGCTCCTTCAGGCAAACAAAAACAGGTCATTCCCAATTCTGTCCGCCTAGAGACTTCACCCAGCGCATCATTGACAGCATTTACAAATGCATCAGAACTGCTCTGCTTTTCCATCTGTGAGAAATATGTCTCAAAAGGCTTCAGCTGATATTCTTCACACCAGGCAAAAGTTTTGTCTCCAAAATATGCTACAAGGAAGTTGTCCTTTTTCTGATATTTCATTGCCAAGCCTGATGCATCTGAAGGATCAAAAATTTGGCCAGGCCACCAAGGATGGCTCTTTACTTTACCCCAGACCAAATCAGAAATGGAGAAAGTATCCTTGTCATGAAGAGGCAAGAAGTAACTAGCATGCTGATCATTTTCAGTACTGCAAATTCCAGGCCTTAGTCCAACACGTTTCACAATTTGCTTGCAAGCTATTTTCAGATGTTCTTGTTCATCAACTTGCACATTTTGCTCAGTCCCATCTAGACCAGTAACAATATTTGCCACACTATCCACCACCACAGAGGTCTTCTTATCAGCTTCTGAGTCTTGAGCCAAGTTTCCTTTTTCATTACATGCCTCAGGCAGAGAATTTTCATCCTTGTGAATAATTTTGTTTCCTTTTTCATGAACAATTGCATCATCACTCCTGCCAACCAACAAACCAATGGACTGAGGTTGTGTCTCTTGACTCCTGCCAGGAATACATTCAACAATTTCCTCTTGTTGAGATCCAGTGGTCTGAATTTCAGATAGCTCTGAAGCCATTAGCAAACCAGTAGCGACACCCAATTTTGAATCTTTCAGAACAGAATCTTTTTTGTCCATTAACTTTTCACCAAGTGAACCTGTCTCTGCAGTCTGTGAACCAAGTGGACCGATCTCTGCAAACTGTGATTCTAAATCTGAGACTGAATTAGCCATAGTAATATCTTCTTCATCACCAGTATCCCCATCAACCAGCTGGGTTCCTCTGCTTTCTGATTCCATAAATGCGACACCCAAAACTGAACCCCCATCTGCTATAATAATATCTTTGTCCCTTGAATTCTCATTGGCAGGATGCTTATCTGCACTCGGTGCTGCTGCATGGACAACACTGTTAACCAAGCCTGCTTTTGATTGGGCTGTCAAAATATGTCCACCATCCATTGTGTCATCATGAGCATGATTAGAATCTGGATTGTTTACCTCTACACCTGGATCGGCCAGGTCTGGATCTTTTATATCGTTGACTATTTCCTGGTCATTCTGATTTGTATCCACAAAGGATGTTTGTGAAACAGAAGCTTCATGAATTCTGTCCTGATAACTGCTCATCAAAGACCCTTCAAACCCCTCATCCGCATCTTCTGTTCCAGCAGTATTCTCCATGACTACAAATTGGTTCTGACTGCTGTCTCCCTCTGAAGCTTGAAGATTTGCATCAGCCAAACCATGACCTCCCTTCTCAGTCACCAAGCTCTGGTTCTTCTGCAAATAAGACAAACCTTGCCTGGTGAGCCCAGTTCCACTAGTCTCTTCAACCTTGTGCTGCACTTGTCCCAACTCTTGTATACTCCTCAATCTCTCAGCTTCCTCCCCTCCAAGATCAATGGCAGCCTGACTTTTTGCTGCCCCCATCAGACATCGTACCTCCAGTACATCAACTTCCAGCTTCCGATCACCATCCAAAAAATCTTGTGTCTCCAACACTTTGGGACCAAGAGCTCCTTGTGCAGCCTGAAGGCCCATTACCTCACCAACCACACTCTCATCCTTCTGTGGACAGGATACACCTTCTTCACCGAGTTCAGTTCCATTGCTAACCTCTGCAATGCCAATATGCATTAGTCCCAGATCAGCTATACCCTCTGAGCTATCAGCTTCCACCCTGGCCAGGGTTTTGACAGTCCCCACTCCAAATCCTGCATCACCAACAGTGGCTTCCAGCATTCCATGACCACCCAATTCAATTTTTTCTTCCAATGCTATGGAACCCACATCTTCCTCAGGAGCTTGCAAGTGTTCCTCAGCCAAATCTTGGTCCCTAACTTCACAACCCGAGTTCCGGTTTGTGATTTGTTCCTTCATGAGTTCATTTCCTTGCCCACACTCCACCACACATTCTCCATCCACCACATTAATTTCAGATTTCTGTTCACTACCACCCATGTCCAAACCCTTTGAATCTAGAACGCCCTCTTTACCTTGAAGTTGCACGTCCACCATATCATGACCCATTACATCATTTGCTGTGCTCTGCTCTTTCTCTAGATAAGCTTCATCTTCTACCAGGGGTTCAGTTTTATTCCCTGTCTCCGTGACATCAACTTTCCCTCCATTAGCTGCTTCACCCTCCAAGCCATCAACTTTGGCTGCTCCAACTGTACCTCTAGTTGCTGCTTCTGTGGCCGACATCATACTTCCTCCCTCTCTGATATTTAATTCCAGCTTCTGATCACCACCCAATTCATCTCTTGCAACCAACTCACTTGGACCAGCATTTCTTTCAATAACTTGAGCCTGCCCATCAACCAAATGACTGCTCCTCTGATCACTCATTGCACTAGCTTTCTTCCCTAGAAAGGATTCATCTTCCTTCATGGGTTTGGTTCCATTTATAATCTCCACAACAACCTCCTGGTTTCCTCCCAGATCTGCCATACACTCCAAGCGTTCATCTTTGGCCTCTTCAAAAGCAATTCTCACCATGTTCCCAGTCTCCAGCGCATCTGCTCTCAATTCTTGATCACCACTGCGCCCATCTCCCGTCTCCAGCCCTCTGGAGCCAAGACTGCCAACCTCCATAGCTTGAAAGCACCCATCAACCAGATCACGCTCCGTCACTTCCTCGGACATATCACGCTGCCCCTTTTCTCCAGAAGCTGCAACTTTTTCATCCAAAAGCTCAATTCCGGTCCCGCTGCTACTCTCCCCAACCTCAGCCCCTTCAGGAACAATTGTGTCTGATACTTCTCCAGGCCCCGCCACACCTCCTTCCTCCCCGACATCCATTTCCGGCTTGCCAGCTGAATCACCGTTACCGGTATCAAGAAATCCTTCTCGGCTTTCCTCTAGGGTTTCTACCATAAATTCTCCTCCCCCTTTCTCGCCTCGTCCGGGATCTGACGCGGCCTCGGCTTCCACAGCCGTGCTGCCTCGTTCTTGGCCGCCTCCAGTATTCAAGTCTAGGGCCGCAACGTCATCTACAGATGGACTCGCAGACATGGAGAGAGAATGAAACCCCAAAGAAGACCTCCCTTTCCCTACTACTGTATGGTGTCTGTGGTACGAAAACGAGAAATCCTAAGTTCTCGAATCCAACCATACAACAAGAGAAGAAGAAACCAAACCCTAGTCTAGAATGGAGTTCAAGCAGTGGGGATTTTCAGCGACCAGAAGAACAGAAGAAGAGGGTTTTCTCGCAGTCGTACCTGACTTCGGCTCGTCGCTTCGCCGGCCGACTCGAACTGGAATCATATCGGGTGAGAAGAGAAGTGGGGTTTTGGTAAGCGGGCACCGGAGAGAGAGGGAAAGGTTCGAGGGAGGAAGGGAGGGAGAGGACGTTCGTGAAACGTTTCCGAGTGCCACCTCGGTCGTCTCTTTCTAACATAGCTGGACCACCTAGAGGTCTTTTGACATCCTCCGAGACCTACGATCTGCGAGACTGCTTTTTACTTTTTACCATCCATTCAGGGCCAGCTCAAAGGAGGATGGCTTCTGTTTGATTAATTGAGATGGTAAAAGATTTTTTTTTTTTTTTTTTTTTGAAAGAGAGGGAAACCCATCCATATATAATTTATAAAGGAGATAGTAAAGATTGTTAAACTGCACTTTGCTGCACTTCCATGATCCCAGAGGTTTGGTTACATGGCATAAATATAATTTTTATTAATTTTAAATATTTGATTGATCTGAAAGCAGAAAGATATAGCCACCACTAAAAGGAAGGTGAGATTATCCCTAATTAGTATATAAATATATATATATATATATATATATATAATCAACTATATTTATAATATTTAAATAATATTGTATGTCTTTACCATTGTATAATGAGTATCGACCAAGACATGTACAAGTTTATTTAATGAACGAATTAATTATTATTATTATTATTTTTATTCTATCAATATTTATATGATATTAATTATCATGTATAATGTGAATCGGCCAAGCTTTAGTTAAATAAAATAGTACCATTTAAGAATTAATTCCTTTCTTAATATTTAATTGATATAAATTGATATTTATTATAAAATCACAAAATAATCATAAATTCATTAATAAAATAATATTAATTTATTATTAATGTAGTTATTTTGCTTCTTAAGCTCATAAACAGGTAGAGAATAAACGAGCAAAATAAAATAAAATAAAATAATCCATTATAGGCAACAACAGCAAATAACTGGATGACAATTGATATGGAACCATTAATGAAATTCTCAACATCGACCAACATTCAAATAACCTGGGTTGCGATCAACAGAAAAAAAAAATTGACAAGAAACCATCATTCTACTTCTCAGCATCAATCAACATACAAACAAGCTCATATACGGTACCAGTCTTGAGCAACTAACCAACTAACAAATAAAAAAGTGAAGTAGCCCTCAACGATAATAGAAAGATATCCTGTAATACAGGATGAGTGGTAGCTCCCTTGGTATAGGATTGAATCCATCTTACTATAATAGAAGAGTTGCCCTCAATTACCAATCAATTAGCTCTAAGGATGAGTCTCTCATAGACCCCAACCCAAATAGCTCACAATTCTATCCTTGGAACAAGGGTCCAAAGAGATGGCTACCTTTCATTGCCACCACACTCGAGTCGAGTCATAACGAAGCCTGTTCCTCCATGATTACCTATCACATTGCTATCAAGATTGACCTTGAGAAAAATCAGAGATGGGGGCTCTTAGGATATAAACACCCACGGGCTGCTCCATGAACTGATGAGGAGTCCTAGGGGTTTGAAATCTTCGTGGTCAAATCAGATGACTCCAGGTGAGTCATCTTAGTCGCCTGTATCATAGTACACTCCAATAAAAATTATGCAAAAAGCCTAGCTCAAATATCTAATTGTTCCTAGATAGTCATATATAGTAGGCTACATAAGCCATCCAAATTATAGTAATTCTGGTCAGCTCAGAATCCAAGCTTAATCTCAAGCTTTCTAAAAAGAGCTGAGTAGCTATGACTCTTTATCAAGTTGACCCCAGCAAGTAAATCAGCCAGTCATCAAAACCATATACTCTCGGACACCAGAAAAGAGCATTATCTACCGTCTCCTCCCCGACATACACCACGAGCAAGTGGTTGGGAGGGGCACTCCCCTATCCCTCAAAATAGGCCTGATAGGAAAACGGGCCCATGCCACTTTCTGAAGAAATAGATTGAGCCTTGGGTGAACCCCTAACTTCCAAATCTAAGCTGCATCAAGTCTCTAGGCTGGTGTCCCACTATACATTGATAAAGGTTCCTTGCCCCCCCTGCCCAAAGGAGGATCTCCACAGTCTTACATCCTGAGCATCATGAGTGGGGACTACAATAGAAAACACCCTCTCAATTATATCAGGATCAAAAAATCGAGCCATATGATCAAGATGCTAACCACTCCCTCAAAGTGCAGAAGATATGAGATCCTCACGAATTTCCCAAACTCTGCTCTAACAAAAGTAGGTCACCTGCTTAATGGGAGGCGCAGAGCCCCAAGTCATGAAGAAAATCAGCAATATGACCATCACCAATACCTAATGGATCTGAGTCATAACCCCCATCACACGGGCACATATCACCCTCCACATAAACGAGCTGCTCCAGGTCGGTCTAATATCAATAGTCATCATTCATGAACCATACTTAGTAACCATCAGTGAGGTCCAAAGACTATCAGGACATAGGAGTCTCACCACATTTCTCATGATTAGGGCCTTCCATGTCACTACCAAAGATTGGATCCCAAGACCCCTATTCGTCATTGGCTGTAGAGTACCTCCCCAGCCAAAAGATGAACTCCCCCTGACCTTTGGTGTGAACCCTAAAGGAAGTATCGTAAGTGTTGCCGCCCGACCGCCGTGGCCTGTAGCTGGAGACGACCTCAGACTCCGCCCTCGTCGCTCGGGAACCTGCTTGCATGCTCGGACTTGTAAAACAGAGGAAACCCGGGCCGGAGATCCCGGCGGGACACTCCGACGTTCAAGTCAACGGCGATCCAGGAGAACAGATCCTTCTGATCGAGCCCTGTGGATGGACTCCACTCTAGGAGGAGAAGATTGTGCTTAAAGAGTGTAAATGGGTTGAGAGTAGAGTGGGGGTAGTGGTAGTGGAGGAGTATTTGAGCTAGATGGCTGTGTTCGTCGAGACCCTTCCGGTCAATCTCCTGTAGCCTAGAGCACTTGGCTTCTCAATCGCTCTCCTGTATGCCACCCCTTCCCATTTGTTTGTTACTTACCCATTTTCTTGGAACCTTGGAGAACTCTTTTAAGCCAAGATGGTTGCACGCCGCCTACCTCGGGATCCTCCCCTCCTTTATAGGCGCTGGAAGGTTAACATGCGACAGTGCTCCGTGCTGTGCACGAGGTGCCTTTCTCCATTCGTGATAGGGAACTATACCGTGCGCTCTGGCCCTCCATCTAGTCGCTCCACTTTGGAAAACCTGGTAAAGCTCGATCGAGGGGTAGCCGCCCCCTGGATTTGAATCTTCCAGAATGATTTTCTCTTTTGGGTGGTATAGATGGTCGGTCGGGAGTACGGGGCCTCGATCGGGGGATCCCTTCCTTTTCGGTGTAAGTGGTAGCAGGGACAATTATTGCGGCCCAACGGGCACCCCTCCGTGGTCCTTGGGTGGCTCACCATCGCTTAAGGAAGGCAGCGACATCCCCCAACTGCTGGTCCCCTCGCCCGAAGTGGGGTCGATTCAGGGAGGAGGAGCTTAACTTCGACCGAGGTGGACTCGACCTCAAGGGAGCCACCTGGCGAAGGAGTCCGAAGAGGGCAGGAGCTCAACTTCGGCCAAGACATCTCAACCTCGAGGGAGCCGCATAGCGAAGGAGTCCAAAGAGGGCAAAAGCTCGACTTCGGCCAGGACGTCTCGACCTCGAAAGAGTCACCTGGCGAAGGAGTCCGAAGAGAGCAGGAGCTCGACTTCGATCAGGGCATCTCGACCTTGAGGGAACCACCTGGTGAAGGAGTCTGAAGAGAGCAGAAGCTTGACTTCGGCCAGGGCGTCTCAACCTCGAAGGAGCCACCTGGCGAAGGAGCCCGAAGAGAGCAGGAACTTGACTTCGGTTAGGGCGTCTCGATCTCAAAGGAGCCACCTGGCGAAGGAGCCCAAAGAAGGACATCCGACGTGGTAGCTTCCTCCGACATGGCATCTGACTGGGTCTAACATGGGCTCCATGTCAACGATCCCGCCATATCATTTGCCCTCCACTTCCAAGTCCTGTTGGTGCATGACGCTCGGGGCGAAGTGAGTAAATGTTGTGCTGACATGGAAAGATAGAAATCAAGCACCATTATTGCCATGATCGCCGGCGCATCGCGGAACGAACCCCCAAGCCAATGCGAGGGTGACACATGGACTCGTTCGAGGAGGCTTTATGGCTGACGCAGAACTTGAAATGGTTTTGGGCGAACCAAAGCGTCGCCCTCCATTGATTGCTGACACATGGCATAGATCCGACGGCTGCGGCTCTGGAAGGATACGGTTGCTGTCTGGTCATTTCGAAAAGAATGACAGTTCTTCGAAAATACCTTCTCTTTCAAATTCCTTGTGCCCGCCGGCAAACCAAAGCCTTCTCTCTTCCCCTAACCATCCTTTTCATCCAAGGTTAGCCAGGTTTGTCTTCTTCATTCTTCTTTTTCCTTTGGTTGGATAGAGTTCATCTTCAGGGTCAAGATCTTTTCGAACTTCATCCATCTCCTTTCTCTTCCTTCTCTGTTCTTTCTCCTTCAATCTTATTCCTTGGGATGGCTTGTTCAAGTCGCAGCCATCATTCCTCGAGCAATCCTGATGAGGCGGGGCCTTCTCGGCTGAGGACTCCTTCCTTCGATGAGGAGGAAGAAATCCACTTCGAGATCCGTAGAAGAACTCGCCCACTGGGATCCTTATATGGGAGCCTAGGGCTCGCCCTCCTCCTCCTCTTGAAGCTTCTTCTGAATCTTCTCAATCGACTGATCCCGGTGGTATTGCTTCGGCGATAACTGGCATGGAGCTCTTGATCATCTGGGAAGCCTTCAGCATCCCGGATTCCATCCGGCTCTCGATCCCACGACCGGAGAAATGGGTCACCTCCAGTGGCCGTCCTTCATAAGGAAACCCTTGTAGGGGGCCTTCGATTTTTGTTTCATCCCTTCTTTCTTTCCGTGCTGAGCCATTGTCATTTAGTTCTGGCTCAGTTAGTTCCAAACGCGGTCAGGATAATTTTTTACTTCATCGTCCTCTACCACTTTCATGCATCATAGCCCGTTTTTCCTTGTTCAGGATTTTCTTTACCTTAAAGTGCCACCCGATCGAGGAGGGGTAGTGGTTCATTTCTCTGCACCCAAAGGGTATTAAGTTTGTGCTCCCCTCTTCTATCAAAAGATGGAAAAGCAAATACTTTTTTGCTTCCATCGAGGGGATTGATTGGGTTTGGAGCGACACAAACTGGACCCCGAACCAGAACTCTACTATCGAAGCGGCTGATCAAAAAACTTATGAGCAGCTCCGCACCGACCAAATCCCTTCCCTCAAGGTTCTGCTATCGGAGCAGAACCTGTTCGAAGTCAGGGTCGACCCAATCCAGAAGTTGGGTGAGTTCGGTGCAAGCTCTTCTTGTTTTTTGTTTTCTACTTGTCCCTTCAAGCTCGGAGCTGACCTCATTCTCCTTTATGCAAGCATGAAGTACTCCATAGATGAACTCCATGCGCTCTCCAAGAAGAGGGGTGCACCGGAGGGCCAGAGAGTCCTCGTCAAAAAGGCCCCGGAATGAGGCTAGCGCAAGGGCTGCACCTGCCGTGCCATCTGAGCCAAGTAAGAGAATGGCCGAACCGGCTCCCAAACTATCGAGGTAGTAGGACTTGCCTCCGGTTCGAGAGCCTAACGTGATCACTCAGGCCAGGTCCGCTGCTGCCGCTGTGGCACCCCCACCTCCTGAAATTATCGAGGTGGAAGCAGAAGAAGAAGAGAAGAGGAGGAAGCCGCCATCAGCGGCGTCATCTGGCATGGTGGCGATCCTCCACAGAGATTTCGAGATGTCCTCGACCATCCACGAGGGCGCTGCCGCAGCAGCAGCGAAGAGGAAGAAGAAGGGTAGCTCCCGCAAGTTGCCCTTCGAGGTGGCATCGGACTCCTCATTAGTCCAGGATTAGGCACTCGCTGAGCGCATGATGGACTTCGCTATCCAACCGCTCGATCGGTGGAAAAAGTGGGAAGGCTTCTGGCAGACGCCATCCTTGGCACCTTTCCACAACTTTTCTCGGTAGGTATTCTTGTCTTTTCCTCTTTCTTTTTCTTCTTCTCTTTTTTTCTTGTATGGCTGATGTCTTCCTTGGTGCAGCTTGGGGCGGACCTCTTGCTCATCCGAGACTACTGCAAGAACTGGGCCAAGAGGGATAGGCAGAAGATGCAACAGATTGACTCGCTGGTGGTCGAGGTCAAGCTAAAGATGGACGCGGCCTGAGAGGCCGAACAGAAGAATAAAGAGCTAAGAGCCGAGGTGGCGGGCACTGAGAGGCACCTCAAGGGCCTGGAGGAGTCCTTGTTCTTGGAGACAGATCAGGTCAGATGCCGGGCCGAGGAGATCAAGGCTAGGGAGGCCAGAGTGGAGAGCTCAAGGCCAAAGTGGCCCGGGAGAGGGAGCAGGCTCAAACTCTCCAGGCTCAGCTGGAGGAGGCACAAGAGCGGGCCACTACCACCGAGGAGAAGGTTGCTGCCATCGAGGAAAAGGCTACAGGGATAGTGGCCTTAATGGAGGCTACAAAGAAGGAGGCCGCCGAGGCAGTACCAAACTACAAGGCCTCGAAATAATTCGATGCTGAGTTCCATGAACTAGCCACGGACTAGTTCTTTAAGGGGTACGAGTTCTGCTGGTCCAGGGTGGCGGAGCTCATTCCAGACATGAGCTTGGATGGGCTTGCCTTCCCGGCTGCTTCGTGCGGGGGCCCAATTTTGGTCGTGGCCGAATCGGAGGAACCTGCGGCTGCCATTGACGTACCCCCACCACCGGAGGTCCTAGATGTAGCCCCACCGCTGGAGGTCCCGGAAGATGTCGCCTGACCTAAGCACCGTCCCGGGAAGGAGCCAACGGAGTAGCATAGGAGTCTCCCTTCCTTTTGTACTTTTTCTTTCTTTGCTTATTTCTGGGCTACCAGGCCTATCAGGGCCCGGAGATAATGTGAAATCTTGAAGATTCTTAATGAAGTTTCCTTCTATCTTATTTTACTTGTGTTCTTTTGCACTTTCAATGCTCTTGCAACTTTTCTTCCTTTTCTTCTCTTCTCGACCGCCCACGTACATGTCTTTGCTGAGGCATCTTGCCTTGAGGCTCAAATCCTTGGGCTCTTTCCTGCCGAGCTCCAGGTACACGGGGCAGTTAGAAAGGAAGTCCTTGACTTGTTAAGTCGTTCCCACCACATGGGCAGCATGGTGGTAGGGCTTCGTGTGCTTCCTCGGAAGAGGTCTGGACGACCTCGGGTGGAACCATCTCCAAGCGCCCGTGGTGCAACTGAGCCAGGATGTTACACTCGGTGGGCCCACTAGGTGACTCTGAGGTGCCGAGCTTTGGGAGTTTCCGGGCTTGAGATGCTGGGCTTCAGGAGTTTCCGGGTTTAAGGTGCCGGGCTTCAGGAGTTTCCGAGCTTAGAGTGCCGGGCTTCAAGAATTTCCGGGCTTAGAGTGCAGGGCTTAAGGAGTTTCCGGGCTTAGAGTGCCGGGCTTCAAGAGTTTCCGGGCTTAAGGTGTCGGGCTTCGAAAGTTTCCGGGCTTAAGATGCCAGGCTTCAGGAGTTTCCGGGCTTCACTTTCCAGACCTGGGGTCGAGCAGCAATATTTCTGCAATGTAAAAGTGATTTGAACAAAGAGAAATTTTATCATTAATGGAGGAAAGCCTTACATCACTGATGGTACATTCTCAGATTGTTGACGTTCCAAGTCGACAGAAATCTAGCACCGTCCAGCTTCGCTAGGTAGTAGGCTCCATAGGGAAGAGCCTCGACCATCTTACAGGGGCCCTCCCAGTTTGGCGAGAGCTTACCGCACTCTTGAGGTTGGGAGGCTTTAGCCCGGTGCAACACCAGGTCGCCTGGGTGAAAGATCTTTGGCCTTAGCCGCGTGTTGTAGTACCGAGCTACCCGCTGTCGGTAGGCTGCCATTCGGAGTCGAGCCTTGTCTCTCGTTTCCTCGAGGAGGTCTAAGTTAAATAGAAGGCGGGCTGGATTTTCTGCTTCATCATATTGTTCCACCCGTAGTGTGGGCACACCAAGTTCGATCGGGACGATGGCTTCCGTGCCGAAGACAAGGCTGAAGGGTGTCTCATCCATGGCCATCCTGGGTGTTGTGTGGTAAGCCCAAAGGATGCTGGAAAGTTCTTCTGCCCATCTACCCTTAGCCCGGTCCAACCTAGTTCGGAGTCCCTGGAGGATAGTCCGGTTAGTCACCTCAGCCTCTCCATTGGTCTGGGGGTGAGCCATCGAGGTGAAGCGATGATGAATGCCAAGGTCGGCGCAGAACTTCTCAAACTCTCAGTTATCAAACTGCCATCCATTGTCGATGATGATGCTGTGGGGGAATCCGAAATGGTAGATGATGGACTTCCAGAAGAACTGGCGGACCTTGGCTTCGGTAATCCGTACTAGTGGCTCTACCTCCACCTATTTGGTGAAGTAGTCCATAGCCACATCAAGAACTTGCATTGTTCGGATGCAGGAGGAAATGGACCGAGGATGTCCATCCCCCACTGGACGAGCGACCAGGGTGCGGAGAGTTTGGAGAGTGGCGCCGTTGGTTAACGTTGTATGTAGGCATGGTGCTGGCAGCGATCATACTTCCTCAGGAACCGATGATGTCCTCCCTCATGGTTTCCCAGTAGTACCCCTGACGGAGGGCCTTGTATGCAAGCATCCTCCCCCCGATATGATTCTCGCAGAGGCCTTCGTGTATTTCTTGGAGCACAAAGGCTATCTTTGTGGGTCTCATGCACTTTAAGAGTGGATAGGAGTAAGATCTACGATAGAGTTGCCCGTCCATCGGGACGAATCATGCAACATTTTTCTTGATGAGGCCGGCCTCCGTTCGATCTGCTGGTAGGGCACCGTTAGTGACTTATTTGATGTATTAGTCCATCTAACTGGCTCCGGGGTGACCTGCTGGACTTCTCTGGGAGCTTCGTAGCTTGGATTTTTCAGGTACTCAATGTGGGCGCGCCCCAATGATGAGTCCAGCAAGGTCACTAGTCTTGACAGGGCATCAGTGCGAGTGTTCTCTCCGCGAGGGATGTGGAAGATGCTGAAGCACCGAAAGCCTATTGTGCTCGAGCGGACCCGCTCCAGGTACTTCATCATCTGGGGATCTCGGACCTCATATTCTTCCAAGACCTGCCCGACCATCAACTGGAAGTCGGTGAAGACCTTTAGGTTGGGTACACCCAGCTCGCGGGAGACTCTCAACCCCGTGAGGAGTGCCTCATACTCTGCCTGGTTGTTAGTCATCGCGAACCGGAAGCGAAGTGCACACTCGGCACAATCCCATCACCATTAGCGAGGATGAGGCATGCTCCGCTCCCACCTGCATTGGATGCGCCATCTACGTGGAGGACCCAAATCTCCTCCTCGACCTCGGGCTCCATCTAATGCTCCGCTCCCACCTGCATTGGACGTGCCATCGAATACGCTTCGAAGTACGGCCTAAAGTGCTGGACAGACATTATAAGAGCAAAAATTAACTTTTCTAAGCGGGTGTACCTGATCTTCGCATCTCGAAGGATTTTACTGGCATAGTACACCAATTTCTGAGCTCCGTCCTCATCTATATGGACAAGAATCGAGCTGATGGCCCCCAGGGTAACCGCCAGATACAGCAGGAGTTTCTCCCCTTCCTTCGGCGTGGAGAGTAGCGACGGTGATGCCAAGAACTTCTTCGGCTCCTTAAAGGCCGCTTTGCATTCTTCAATCTAGGCGAAGTCATGCACTTTGTGCAGTGCCTTGAAGAAAGGTAAGCAACGTCGGCCGATCTCGAGATGAACCGGCTCAAGGTGACAATCCGACCTGTTAGGCACTGGACCTGCTTCTTCGAGATGGGTATTCCATGTCGACAATTGCCTAGACCTTCTTCGGGTTCACTTCGATTTCCTTCTGGGTGACCATGAAGCCAAGGAACTTCTATGCTACTATGCCGAAGGTGCACTTCGTTGGGTTCAGCTTCATCTGGTGCAGGTGAAGGTTGTGGAAGGCCTCCACCAGGTCGGCGACGTGGTCTAACTTCGGCTTGCTCATAATAAGCATGTCGTCCATATATACTTACATGTTTCAGCCAATCTGGTCCTTGAAGATCCTATTGACCAGCCGCTGGTACGTAGCACCAGCATTCTTCAGGCCAAAAGGTATCATCCAATAGCAGTACATCCCCCGATCAGTGATGAAGGCATGTGCTCCTCGTCCTCTGGATGCATCCGGATCTGATTGTATCCGGAGAATGCATCCATAAACTAGAGCAAGCGGTGCCCCGAGGTGGCGTCTACCAGTTGGTCGATCTTTGGCAAAGGAAAGCTATCCTTTGGACTGCTCGGTTGAGATTGATGTAGTCCATGCAGATCCTCTACTTTCTATTGTTCTTCTTGACCATGACTACATTTGCTAACTAGCTAGGGTATTGTACTTCAAGGACAAAGCCGACTGCGAGGAACTTATCCACCTCCTCATTAACTGTCCGTTGCCTCTCCGGTATGAAGCTTCTCTTCTTCTGTCGAATAGGATAGTACTTCGGGTCAATGCTCAACTTGTGGATGATGATGTCAGGGATAATCCCGGGCATATATACCGCCGTCCAGGTAACACATCTACGTTCGCTCGAAGGAATTCCAATAGGTAGGCCAGCTCCTCTTGCAGCTGGGTCCCAATTTGCACCATCTTCGTCGGATCGGTTCCGAGTGGGTATGATAACAGGCACTCGACCGGACCACCTCTAGGATCCTGCGCCCTTTGGTCGAGGTCATCGGCACTGGGGTCTTCCTCGAAGTTTCTGGCCCTAGGGATGGCTTGGAGATAGTGTTGGATCAGCTGAGGTGCCTCCCTCATTTCTCCTACACCATAAGAAGTGGGAAACTACACCAATAGCTACTTGGTGGAAATGACCGCGTCGAGCAGATTGAGCCCAGGATGGCCAAGAATCACGTTGTAGGCCGAGGAAAGCCTAACAATCATGAAGGTCATCATGACAGTGCTCTACCGAGGTGGTGTCCCGACAATGATGAGGAGAGTGATTTTTCCTTCGACTCTCGCAGAGTCTCCTGTAAAATCGATGAGGCAAGTGTGCACAGGCCTCAGTTGAGCAGAGGATAGATTCATTCTGGAGAAAGCATTGTAAAATAGGATATCAGTTTAACTTCCACTATCGACCATAATCCATTTTACAGGATGCTTGGCGATCATCATCTCGACGACCACGGCATCATTGTTTGCATTTTCATTTCCAGATTCTCTCTCCCTCATAAAGGGAAGTACACTTTCCAAACTCTCTCCTCTCCGGGTCCCCTTAGGAGTGTGCTCGATTCTCCAACATATCATCCCCATAGACTTCTCGATGGGTCGATTGTCGACTATAGGGACAAGAGGGAGAGCAGTGAATGCCTGAGGTTCCGTCAGGGTCTTACCCTCCACGAACCTTCCGAGGTAGTCCCTTCTTATCAAATCTTCAATTTCTCTCTTGAGGTGGCAGCACTCCTCGATGTCGTGGCCATGGTCGCAGTGAAATTGGCAATACTTCGTCTTGTCGTGACCGTTAGACGGCTTCAATGGGATGGGCGTCGCAGGTAGCGTTCGCCCTCAATCTCCATGAGGATCTTCATCCTCGAGGCTAGGAGAGGTGTGTAAGATTTCTTCTAGGATGGGGTCGCTTTTCGGCTTTGACCCCTGGCAGAAGTTCGGGACTGCCGGTCTGGGCTTCCGCACCCCGGACATCTCCCCAGGACGTTGCTTCTTCAGCGGCTTCCCGTCCAGCTCCCTCCTCGTGCGGTTCGCCTCCTCGACATAGATTTACTTGTGAACATGAAGGAGGAGTTTGGAGTACTTCTTCGATGGCTTCTTGTCCAGTGAGTAGGTCAAGCAGAAAATCCTGAGCCCTCTCTTCAACACCAACATGGCAACTGGCTTATCCAAGTTGTAAATCTCCAGTGCGGCAACCTTAAAGAGGGCCACATAGTCCTACAAAAATTCATGATCTTGCTGCCTGATGGAGAAAAGGCTATCCGCCTCTCGTGGCACTTTTCGATAAGCATCAAAGTGGGCCACGAACTTTCTCTCCAGCCTAGCAAATGAGCCGATGCTTTCATGCTTGAGACGGGTAAACCAAACTCGAGCCACCTGCCGAAGAGTGGCTAGAAAAGCGATATAGAGGAGGGCGTCGATCACCCCCTGGACTCTCATGAGGGCCTTGTAGCTCTCAAGGTGATCCAGAGGGTCGGTGGTCCCGTCATAAGGATCCACCTGTGGCATGCGGAATCGACTCAGGATCGATTCCTTTTGGATCTCTCAGGAGAAAGGGGGACGGGCATCGTAGCCCGTAGGCTCGCGGGAGGAGCCCTGTACATTTGTAAACTGGAAGGATAGCTCCACCAGCTTGTGCTCTTGTTCCTCCATACGCCTTTTTGCCATGCGCCTGATGGCCTCGTCGATGAAGCCCTCCGCTGAGGCCAACGGAGGAGGTGAAGGTGGCAGCTGAGGGAGGTCACGATGGGGGGCCTTGCCTCTGTGACCTCGATGGTGCTTGATAGCAGCCTGCTTGAGGGTTGGGGACCGGCTCTCCCGGTCGGCTAACCCGATCCACTATCTCTTCGTCGGGGTTCAGTGGCTTTTCCGGGAATCTGTCATGGCTCGCGACAGCGAAGGCCTTCCTTGGAAGGACCACAGGCTGTCGTGGGGTATAATGGCTTGAGCCGCAGGAGTCCCTGGTTGTTGGTGGGTGGCCAGGGATCTATGCTGATGCTGCAACTAGTGCATCGCTGTAATCAGAAGCTGCATTTGCTGGGGGAGTGCGGCCAGCTGGCATTCGTTGGAGGCGGTTGCAGTGGAGCAGGGAGCTCTCCCTCTAGACTGTGCGGGCCCCCATGGGAAGGGGGATCTCTCGCATGGCTAGTAGAGACCTCCCACGCATGGGTTATCACCATGCTCCTAGTGGGGTTGCTCGTAAGGGGATTGACTTGGATCAAAGTGTGTTCCGTTCCCCTACCTGGCATGCCAATCTGTTTCTGCCCGATCACCGTGGCCTGTAGCTGGAGACGACCTCGGACTCCGCCCTCGTCACTCGAGAACCTGCTTGCACTCTCATACCTACAAAACATAGGAGACCCAGGCCAGAAATCCCGGCGATGGCACTCCGATGCTCAAGTCAGTAGCGATCCAGGGAAATAGATCCTCCTGGTCGAGCCCCATGGATGGACTCCACTCTAGGAGGAAAAGATTATGTGCTTAGAGTGTGTGAATGGGTTGAGAGTAGAGTGGGGGTAGTGGCAGTGGAGGAGTGTTTGAGCTGGATCGTTGTGTCCGTCGAGACCCTTCCGGTCAATCTCTGGTAGCCTAGAGCACTTGGCTTCTCAATCGCTTTCCTGTATGCCGCCCCCTCCCCGTTTGTTTGTTACTTACCCCTTTTCTTGGAACCTTGGAGAACTCTTTTAAGCCAGGATGGCTGCACACCGCCTACCTCGGGATCCTTCCCTCCTTTGCAAGTACTGGAAGGTCAATGTGCGGCAGCGCCCCGTGCCGTGCACGAGGTGCCTTTTCCTATTCATGATAAGAAACTACACCATGCGCTCTGGCCCTCCCTCTAGTTGCTCCACTTCGAGAAACCTGGCAGAGCCTCGATCGGGGGGCAGCCACCCCTTGGATTTGAATCTCCTAGGATGATTTTCTCTTTTAGGTGGTACAGAAAGACGGTCGGAAGCGTGGTGCCTCGATCGAGGGATCCCTTCCTTTTTAGTATAAATGGTAGTATGGGCAATTATTGCGGCCCGACGGGTGCCCCTCCATGGTCCTTGGACGGCTCATCGTCGCTCAAGGAAGGCGGCGACGTCCCCCAACTGCTGGTCCCCTTGCCCGAAGTGGGGTCGGTTCAGGGAGGAGGAGCTCGACTTCGGTCGGGGTGGACTCGATATCGAGGGAGCCACATGGCAAAGGAGTTCGAAGAGGGCAGGAGCTCGACTTCGGCCAGGACATCTCGATTTTGAGGGAGCCGCCTAGCGAAGAAGTCTGAAGAGGGCAGGAGCTCGACTTCGACCAGGGCATCTCGATCTCAAGGGAGCTACCTGGCGAAGGAGCCCGAAGAGAGCAGGAGCTCGACTTTGGCCAGAGCATCTTGATCTCGAGGGAACCACCTGGCGAAGGAGTCCAAAGAGAGTAGGACTCGACTTCGGTCAGGGCATCTCGATCTCGAGGGAGCCACCTGGAGAAGGAGCTCGAAGAGAGCAAGAGCTCGACTTCGACCAAGGCGTCTTGACCTCGAGGGAGCCACTTGGCGAAGGAGCCCAAAGAAGGACATCCGACATGGCAGCTTCCTCTGACGTGGCATATGACTGGGTTTGACATGGGCTCCATGTCAGCGATCCTGCCATATCAATAAGAACTGCTCAAACTTAAGAAGACACATCTTCAGTGCCAAAGTATTAGATAACAAGTACATAAGCATAGAGCTGACAACAAATCTCATCAGAGTCACTCTATCCATATAGATAAAGTTTTAGCCTACCACCCTTGAAGATGCTCTTGGATAGCTCACTCTAAATAAGAGCAGTCCAACATCCTCAGCCTCTGACTAGAGATGAGAATATCTAAATAGTGCTACATCCCCTCTCGCTCCACCACTCCCAGCCTTTGCTTGATGACATGTTTCAAATGGGTCCTAGTTTTTGGGTTGAATAAGACAAGAGATTTAAGGAGGTTCACCTCTACTTAAAGGCTGGGCAATACTCTTTAAGGATCCTAGAAAAGACCACCGCATTCTGGATGGATGCCTAGTCTACCAATAAGCAATCATCTATGAATAACAAGTGGAAGATCGATTGGGCACCCGAGGCCAACACGTACGAATCCAAGTTGGATCTACTTGCCACCACCTATAATGCCTAGAAAAGTATATCAGCATAATAAATAAAGAGACAAGGTGACAAGAGACAACCTTGGTAGATCCCAATGGTAGAGCAGAAGAAATCCAATGGAATACCCTTAAGGAGAATGGCAAAGGATGGAGATAAACATAGACCATAATTCAATTGATTCATCTAGTATGAAAACCAAAACTCTATAGAACATGATCCAGGAAAGACTAGCTCATACGATCATCTGCTCCATATCCAACTTTATTGCTATTAGATAGTGATGAACTGGGGCCAACTAAAAATCATACATAAACTCCTGGACTACAATTACATTGTCGATAATACTCTAGCCTCCTATAAATGTCCCTTGCTCATAACATATAAAGCAAGCCAAAATAGGCTTCATCCTCTCTAACATTGACTTGGCACAATTGTATAAAATAGTGCACAAGCTAATTGGTCTATAATGGCTCGACTCAGCAGCATCCAACTTCTTTGGTATTAAGATGACATATGTCCTCATCCAAGCCACCGGTATCTCCCCAATAACAAAGAACTCCATCACTACATCAACCATCTCAACTTGGATAATGGGCCAAAATCTCTTGAAAAAGAGGGGGAACCATTTAGTCTGGGGGCTTTGTCCTTAGCCATTGACCAAAGCACTTTCCTAATCTCCTTCACCAACACTATCCTGATCAACTGCCTATTTTCTTGATCATTGACCTAGCTTAAGGGGTTCGGAAGAAGAAAAGAGTCACCTCCCTCAATGTTAGCCGACCACCTTGATTTGAAGGAGACAAACTCATGTTTGATGCTCCCTTCACTATCCATCCACTGCCCACTACCATCTCTCACAACTCGGATCTGATTTCAATATTGCCTCATGATAGTAGCCTAATGAAAGAATTGGTATTTTTGTCCCCCTTCCTGATCCATTAGGTCCTTGATTCTTACCTCAAAAATGTCTCCTACTATCGCAAAAGAGAATGATGCAAAGATAAAAGCCTCCGAAGATTTGCCAGGTCCCCATTAGGAAGTCCCTTTCCCGATTCTTCCTATTTTGTAAATCAGAAATAGCAACTTTTGTAACTTCCAACTTTCTTAAAACTTTCCAAACCTCCTCATAATTCCATCAAAGAAGCCTGCATTTTAAGAAATCTAATCTCCTTGTCACTCAGTATCTAGCATTATTTCATATCGAGAGCCTCCAAACCTCATGAATAATATTTCCGGACCAAGGATGACAAAGCCAAAACGGGCTTCGATGGGGGAGGGATACCTCAGTCATGGTTATCACCGACCAATGATCAAAAATAATTCTTGACAAGTAAAGAACCTGATCTCTCGAGTATATCTGAATCCAATCTACCATAGCAAAAGCCTTGTCAATCCTCTCCCACAACCCTTCAATGATGGTTATTGTACCAGGTAAACCAGGATCTAATAAGCCCCATGATGTGGCAAGATCGCTGACGTGGAGAACACCTCAGATCCAGTTGGCAACGAAGCGGGTAGATGTCACCACTTCGATTTCTTTCCGAGCTCCTTCGCCAAGTGGCTCCCCAAGGATCGAGCCCACCTCGGTCGAAGTCGAGCTCCCTCCGTTCCTTCGCCAGGTGGCTCTCCAAGGGTCGAGCCCACCTTGGCCAAAGTCGAGCTCCTTCAACTCTTTCGCCAGGTGGCTCCCCAAGGGTCGAGCCCACCTCAGCCGAAGTCGAGCTCCTTGCACTCCTTCACCAGGTGGCTCCCCAAGGGTCGAGCCCACCTCGGTCGAAGTGGAGCTCCCTCCGCTCCTTCGTCAGGTGGCTCCCCAAGGGTCAAGCCCAACTCGATCGAAGTCGAGCTCCTTCCGCTCCTTCACCAGGTGGCTCCCCAAGGATCGAGCCCACCTCGACCGAAGTCGAGCTCCCTCCACTCCTTCGCCAGGTGGCTCCCCAAGGATCGAGGCCACCTCGGCCGAAGTCGAGCTCCCTTCGCTCCTTCACCCGGTGGCTCCCCAATGATCAAGCCCACCTTGGCCGAAATCGAGCTCCCTCCGCTCCTTCGCTAGGTGGCTCCCCAAGGGTCAAGCCCATCTTGGTCGAAGTCGAGCTCCCTCTGCTCCTTCATCAGGTGGCTCCCCAAGAGCTAAGCCCACCTAGGCCGAAGTCGAGTTCGCTCCTCGGAAGCATCACGAGAAGGACAAAGCCGTCAGCACCAAGCTTGCCATCGAAGCCGGCACGCGTAGAGCAGCGCGTCCAGTATGGAACCCCAAAGCTAGAAAGGTGCACCTACCCTCATTTGCACCAGTTAGGGGAGAGTGCCTCGATCGAGGCACCAGGTCCTGTAGCCGACCACCTGTACCACCCAGAAGGAGAAGGTTGCGTTAGGAACCTCAAACCTGAGGGCGGCTACCCCCGGATCAAGGCCCTGCTAAACTTTCCTAGCCATGATAACTCACCGGGAAAACAAGGCTCGCAATATAACTCCCTACTATAAAGAAAAATGACCTCGGGGGCACGGTCGACGGATGCCGTTGACCTTAGAGCACCCCAAGAGGGAAAAAATCGAGGCAAGAAGCGGGGAGAGCTGATGATCTAAAAGGAGAACCCAGTGGGCGAGAACAAGGTAAGCAAGGAAAATGAGGAGAAGGAGAGAGAAGCAGAAAAAGCGCACGGAGGCTACCGCGAAACTCCCGGAGAGAGTTCAAACGGACACGGCCGTCACGGCTCGAGCCTTACTCCTCTCCTACCATTCCTACTCCATCCTTTACTAAAAACTCTCCTTCAAGCATGGTGACCGAAGAAGGAGCCGCGTTGAAGGATCTGTTCCTCTTTACCGTTCGCTGACTTGATCGTCGGTGCCCCCGCCGGGATCCCCGGCCCGGGTCTCTAACTTTGTTTCGCAAGACCGGGTATCATTGGATTTCGGGAAACTAGGCTGTCGTTCGGCACCACATCCGAGCTACTGACCACGACGGTAAGGACGGCAACATCCTAGATCCGCCAAACTATTTTTCTCAATAAATATTCAAAACTTTCTGGACTCCACTCCATCTATAAAGCCCTTCCCTCTTTTCCTGAAACCATCAATATAATTAAAATCACCAACCACCAGTATAAGGATATTCTATCCCAACAAAGACATAATTTCTCTCTTTTTCTCTTTGTAATCAGTACTAGCATTGATGATCCCTAATCATGTTTTCCGTGTGTAGAAATATCAAGACTAGTTAACCTAGGGACAGAGATCTAATCATTAATGACCCCAAATTAGCTAGCCACTATTGGCTGTTTGGTTAGCATTTCCAAAGTTAGCAAGAAAGTTGTCCAAAATTATTTTTAAACTACGGAGAGTGAGACCTAGAGTCATGCTATCTTTACTTGCAGGAGAGCGTCGATTGTTTGGAGACTGGAGGGTTTTCTTGATTTGGGTGCTCAGACCCAAGAGGTCGAGGACTTGTTCATCTCCTCCCTGCATCATTCTGCATTATTTCAGCTCTCCTTTATCGCTTATCTCGCTTACCATATTTGATTGTACAGGAACAACCAGATTTTCTCTTCTGTTTCTTGTTCTCCCAGGTTCTTGGTGGAGAGAGCCAGGGCTAATGCTACCGAGTATTGGGGATTGACAGACTCGAGATTAGAGACCTGGGATTCCCCTTCTGCTCCTCTAGCGACCCGCCGAGTGTTTGTCGCTTGGGAACCCCTCCTCCGTCATTCTGTACTGTCAATTTCGATGGTAGCCTCCGCCAGGGCAGTGGAGCTGCCGCTTTCATTATTCGGGACTCCTCTCTTGGTTTCCTAACGGCGGGGGGTATCCCGGTTTGGGACACCTCGGTCCCTCAGTCTGAGCTTCTGGCGGCATGAGTTGGGATCAGATATGCCCGTGTTATCCTTCAAAGGGACTACCTTCTTATTAAGGGAGACTCCTCCATGATTATTTTCTGGATTGATCGGAGGACCTCGACGCCTGCTTCCTACCCTATTGTCAGAGACATTCATCTTTTGTTGCAGGGTTGTATTTGTTTTTTGGTCAGACATGTGTATAGGGAGGCGAACTCAGCGACTGACTGGGTCGCCTTATATTTGGCCAATCACTCTGGTCCGGTCTTGTGGACCGATTAGCATTCTGTTCCTCCACAGCTTCGGGATATTATGTGGTCTGATCTTATGGATTGTATTCACTTTCGTTCTTGAATGAATATACTGTTGTGGTCAATTTTATTCACCCTTCCCATGAATTAAGATTAACTAGATTAAGTGACTTTTGGAACGTCGATCAAATAACTTTTTTTCGAAGTGTTTGACTAATTAAAGCGATAATCTGCCCTTAACCAATATACAACAAGCAACAAACACATCTTGGCATGCTACATTTCAAAAGCAAACACAGGAGAACATAAAACACCAATTGTGCATCAGGTAGCTACGCTTATTTCATGAAATTTGGTATGTTGCATGAATCAGTTCTGCTCCCGCACTGCCTCCAGCTTTGTATGGTCGGCTTGATATTACCATAGTAGTTCTGAATAAGATGACAATTGCAAATATCGGGTAACTAGTGTATTATTTTATTTTATTTTTTTGATAGAAAAAAAAGGTAGGAGGGAATAAACCCCATTATGGCTTCCCCATCGGGCCTCCAACCCATTAGATGATTATTCGATTCGGACTGCAAATTTTTTAATCGGACCGCAAATTTTCCATATACCCTCCCCACTAACCGATGAATACGTCAGTCTAATCCCACTACGGCACCGGAGTATCAGCCACTCCGCCTTCCAGTCACGTGCATCCAGAAAATCCGGAATTTAATCAAGTCATCCAGAAAATCATATCTCGAACCCGTGACAGGAAAGAGACGAAACCGCGCTTTTACCAACCGCACTATCACTGTGGTGATGGATAACTAGTGTTAATCCAATCATCCAGGAACAAGTAATTGTCAATGAAGAAAAATTATTACATTCTCCTTTTCAACACTTTGAAGAATTTTTGTCTTTTAATAAAAAGATAAAAAGGATAATCATGATAACCATCTGTCATTTAGAGCCAATTTTATCAAGTTCTTCCTGTTCCACGGTATGTTAGGCCTGGAAAAGATCCTGATAACAAAATGCAGATCTAGCTCATTCTTCATAGTGAATATATTAAAGTGAAAAAAAAGGAAAAAAAACACACCCACATTTTGAGCCTGCCTTATTGAGGTTTCATTCATCACCATTCTGCCAATACAGGCTACATACCCAAAAAACAGAGCAATTTTCATTCCATCAAAGTCCACCATGATACCCAGAATAAATCTTCTAGAAGAGGGGGAAAAGAATTCTCTACAACAATTTTGAAAGTTTATATCCACATGGATTACACAGATTTCACGAGCAACATGGTGATACAAAGCTGGATAAATGCCAACTCTTGACGGTCAGCAGTATCAAAAGAAAGCTTCTCCTTTAAATGGTATACCAAAAAGTAAGTTGACAAACAAAAAGCATGAAGGGGAACGACCTGGCTTTCAGAAAAAAAAATTACATTTCTATTTGAGTTAAAAAAAATTAGAATCTACTTTCCCTAGATAGCATATGACATTATGAAGTTAAACTGACTTATCAAACACCTATATGTAGTTATCGTAGCCTGTAACTCTACATAACATCGCTCAGTTGCTTGTTTTCTCTGCACTGACAGCTAGGGGATCAATGAAGAGTTTTCACTGTTAATTAGAGTGCAAATGTTGCACTTGAATCCACGACTACATATGCAGCTCTCATCTGATCATGGCGCTGCAAAGTAATGACTTCTATCTTTCACCTGTTTATTCTTTCACTCTTTCCTGTACTTCCCATCTATAAGAATCAAAGTTTCTGAAGGAATGCCACTGATCAATCTTCCTCATCTGCTATGGAGGCAAATGACAAGCGTCTGAACTTATAACCATCACCATGATAGAACTTGTTCATAAACTCAACCCAAAGTTTCTGAAGGAATGCAGCTGATCAATCTTCCTCCTCTGCTATGGAGGCAAACGAGAAGGGTCTGAACTTATAACCATCACCATGATAGAACTTGTTCATAAATTCAACCCAATGGAGACGCAAAGCATGAAGAAAGGCGCTTAACGTCTCCATCATGAGCAATATGAATGCTGTTGCAAAGGCAAAAACTGCAAGCCCGGCTATCCGAATGATAGGGTTGTCATACCTGGAGACATGACAATATTATTAAATTGAGTTTCATGTTAAACATTAGAACATTAGAGCGTTCAGTCTGACTGTCTAAAATGTATGTCCGTGTGGCCTTTCCAGAGTGCATTGGACATAAATGCTGATCACAGGTTTAAGTGATGTACATGACAGATAGTCTTGTAGAACAATCTATATATTGTGTGGAAAACCCAACGACTAAAGAACCTGCTAAAAAAGTGTCTTCCACAAGGGAATGAAAAATTACAACATATAGAAATTGTATATCTTATAAAACTAGAAACAGTAACAAAATAATTAAGATGAAGAAATACTGAAGTTAAACTCACCCCCAGGCAAGGAGTAATATTTTCTCATAGAAAACGGTTGACAACTCTGAATGTGCCAAGCTGAATATAAAACACCACCAAAACTGGTAAATAATGTATACCGTGTCATATGTAAGCATTATGTGATGCAGCATCTGAAAGCCTAATAAAACATACCTCAAAGCCCAAAGACGAAGATATGACGCAGTATTTGAGACTGCACCAAGAACGAACTCGATCGAATGTATCATCTGATGCACAAATACCTCACTGAAATTAAAATCATCATGGTGTTGCCTTGCAGAATCAGGTTCAAGATCAAGATCCATTTCGGATGTCCCAAGGATGCCATAGGTACGACCTTGAAATCTCTGCACAACATTTTATAAAAACCAATAAATATGTGCTCATACAGTCTCCAAACACGCATGTCCTTGCCTTTCCCCTTTTTCTTCCCCAATTTTCATTGACTATAGTTGTTCCCAAGTCTTCTGTAGTTCTGTTACCACATAAGCACACCCACCAGGTCGAGTACTAAAAAAAAATTAACATTAAACATGGAAAAAAAGAAATACATCACACTCAAAACCTACTATAAGTGATGTGCCTGATTTGCAGGCAAGAACACAGGAATTGCTCAAGGAGTATTTAGCTGCAGTTAGTTTTGCATAGTAGTTGCTCAAGAACCACAATCATCAAGCCTTCTCCCAGCTATTTGGGATCAATACCTACAGGCCAATTATTCCTTTTGAAGTGCAAACTTCAGTGAAAGTTCCAGATTTTCTTAATCATTTCTCAATGTAACTTTTAGTTGCAAGTGTTTTTAGATGAATTCAAATGTGATAGCTATCAAGCAGCAACCAAGATTTCAACGTGAAAAAGATACCTCCACATTGAGCTTTCTTAGGATGAAAGGCTTTGGAAAGAGCATCCAAGGAACTGCCACAACAGCCAGAAGCAATAACAAAATCTGCAAGAAAGGCAAACTTTAATGGAAAAGGGCAGAGCAACATCTTCATGTAAAAGACATAGGTGCAATAAGTGAACCTGCAGCAGTTTCTGACCCCAAAACAACTGATTTTCACCAAGGTCACCGGTTGGGTCCAGGAACATACAAATCATCACATGATATAAATCAGCTTGAGAGCCTGTGCACCACTTAATGAGAATGAGGAGCGAAAGATAACCAAAAAGACTGTTGAGAAAGATCATCTGCGGTATAAACTGATACCTGAAAAACGAATATTGAATGTGTTGTTCTCAGTCTTTCTTTAGTAGGCAACATCATAGAGAGAATATACAAGCATAATTACAGCATACCTAATATCAAGGGAGCTTCCATGCAACTTTGCATCAAAGTAACTTAGCATGATACCTAAATTCATCTGAGACACACCTAACAATATGGACATCTTCATTTTGACGGAGTTCAGAAAGGGTAGCTCAGAACGGCTGCCACGCCATCTTGGATCCACCCCAAATGGGTATGGATCACGGTACTTTACAAGACCAGCAGTGCGTGCATCACTGAGGCAAGGTGAATCAGTATTACATATTCAAATATAGTCTTAGCAAGAAACCTAAATTTCAACTATCTAAGAGCGCACAGGATGAAGTTTAAATATTTAAATTACTTGCCAAAAATCAGTTTTTTTAAAAGACAAGTAGACTTAAATTTTTAAAAGAAATAGAAAATGTAATGTAATGGCATGGCAAAAATATAAGACGAAATCATTGACAAGATGAAAATGGTGTACAGGAAAAGAAAAAGTCAGGTAACATGTAGATGAGAGAAAAAATAAACATATGATATTAGAACTTGTTTAAGAAAAATAGAAGGATAAAAATTTGTCTAAAAGAAAACAATTGCAACCGAACAATAAAGTAGAAGAAATGGGAGTAGTAGGGAGCAGGAAAAATCCTAGACAATTCATGTTATACTAATCTGCACTTAAAAAATGCTGTGACATCAAATGATCTTGATTCACCTATCAACAAAAAGCAGATGAATTTTTTTCTTCCATAACAGTTTATTGAGAATTGAGACCATCTAGAACATCACCTGCTCTATTTCAAAATTCCAGACACATCATATCCCACTGTTCCCCGACCATGGTCAAATTCAAATTTCAGGGAAATATTCTTATTCCCATTGTCTCAGTTCAAGTGATGCTATTAGTAAAAAGAGTTGCTAACAAATGTTCAGGATTTATTGCAAATAATGCTTATAACATGTTGTATTTAAATAAAGGAATATGTTAATGGATGCTCTAGGAGCATTTGTTAGGGTGTTTGCTCCCATTAATCAAATGATGGTGCATTTAATACTAAATTGCTCCCCCACAGTTTCTAAAACCCCTCCACCTCAATCATCAACCTGTCTATTCCATTTTTCCATTCACCAAATCAGTGGTTAAGTTTTTCTTTTAGTGGAGTCTCATTGTTAATGCTAGAAAATATGATTGTAAATTACTTATGCTAGGATTTATAAGTTGCCATGAAAAAACTTGCACTACCGCTACAGATCACATCTCCAATCGCTGCTTAGATCACCAGTCAAATGTGCAAGTTATGAATTGGTGGGCTACATGGGGGTGTGGTAGTATCAGGTAGGGCCTGGGTTACCATTCTGCAAATCACTTGCTGCAAGATAGGGCTGATGAACTGAGCAATGATAGGAAGGGTGACCTTTAGCATTTTAAAAAAAACATAGAATGCTTAATTTCTCACTGACTTGTCGACCTCAAATCAAATGTTGGCATGCCATTTAAGATAATGAGGTCAACGGATGCCCTGGGAGTACATCTCAAGTGCTAAGCTCGCTAACCAATTAAAGACTGAAGGCTGAATCAAAAATGTATACATGTCCTGACAATGGATGGAAATTATTGAAAGAACATAAAGAAGACTGGAAAACCATTTTATGTAAACTTCAAGAGATTAGAATTTAGACCACTATAATTAGTATGTCACAGAGATAATGTCATGATTTTTTTTAAAAAAAAAAAAACTTTCCCTTGTGGCCTGTGTGGATGCTTTGCATGAAGGACAACTAAAAGATATGACTCATATGAGTAATGCTACACAGCACCCATAGCATCCCCTCAAAAAGCTTAAAGCTGGATCTAAGATCTGGTTTGCAGGGGCAGAGTGGGCTAGTTGTTTTATGGATCCAAACTCCTATTGTACTCACGTTAGCCTCCAGACCCATTTTTTAACTTTTGAAAAACTCATATGCTTTTGAGGACCCGTATCTTCTTGCTGAACATGCATAATAATAGAAGAAGTAAAGTGAAGAAAAGAAAATTAGAAGCAAGTAAATGGGAAAGATTTCTTCCATGTCTTTCACTATGATATGTACATCCTTATATAAAGATGAAGAAGAAAAAATCAGGCAGGTAATCATAAGATCTTTCCAATCCCAAAGATCATGTAGAATATTCTAGCAATTCCAAAGATTATGTTTAAGTATATTCTAGATAACATACTTCCTAATATTCTGTACACTAATAAGGAAAGTTAGCTAGATGTATTTTGACAACTAATACACAGCTGTCTAACGTTCCCCCCAAGCTGAGCATCTGGTGGATGGATGTGAAGATTGGTGCAGAGAGTATGAAAGTGCAATATAGATAGTGGTTTAGTAAAGATATTAGCCAATTACTTTTTAGAGAAAATATGAAGCATGGATAGCTTGCCACATTGCAGTTTCACCCGAAGAAAATGATGATCAAATTCAACATGTTTTGTGCAAGCATAGAGACTAGGGTTGGCGACAAGGTAGGTTGCACTAAGATTATCAACGTATAACTAAATTGGACATGACAAGAAGCATCCCAAATCACAAAAAAGGCGACAGAGCCAAATTATTTCAACAAGTGCGGAGGCCATGGCACGATATTCAGCCTCAAAACTGAATCTAGAAATAGTAGGTTGTTTCTTTGCAGACCAAGAAATGAAATTGGACCTAACAAAGAGGCAAAATCCAGCAGTGGAATGCCAAGCATCAGGATACCCGGTCCAATCGGCATCTGAATAAGCAGTAAGCGATAAATTTTAACAACGAAAAAAATGCAATCCATAGCTAAATGTACCACGAACATAGCTAAATGTACCACGAACATAACAAAGGACTCGCTTCATAGCCTAAAAATGTGGTTCATGTGATGCATGAATAAACTGAGCTACCAGATCATAACATATGATAAGTCAGGCCAGGTGAAGGTAAGGTACTGTAAGGTCCCAACAATATAACGATATTCATATGGGTCTAAGAAAGGCTATCCTTCATGAATGGAGATGTGTGCTACAAGAGAGTGGTATGCTGATAATTTTACAATCCTTCATATCATGGTGAGAAAGTAATTCCATAGCATACTTGCCTTGTGAGAGATGAAGACTTGAGGAACTAGACTTAACCTTAATTCTCAAGTAGTGAAATTATCCAAGGTTCTTCATAGCAAACATGGATTGAAGTGTGGCAATGAGAGAGTCTAAAAGAGGGCCAGAATTGCTCGTGACTATAATATCATCTATATACAAGAGTAGTATTAAGGTGCCATGAGTACCGGAACGAACAAACAGAGATGCATTTGCAGTACTAAAACGGAAGTCAAGCTCAGCAAGAAATGAGATAAATCTCTGTAACCAGGTATGAGAAGCCTGCTTGAGACCATATACAGCTTTCTTGAGTCTATAAAGGTAATGTGGATTGGTAGCATCAACAAATCTTGGAGGATATCTCATATAGACCTCCTCCTGAAGAATTCCATGACGGAAAGAATTCTCGACATCAAGTTGTTGAAGGGGCCAACCTTACAATAATGCCACAGAGAGAACAATACGACCAATAGTGACCTTAACAATAGGAAAGAAGGTTTCCTCAAAGTCAATACCTTGTTGCTGCTTATATCCCTATGCCACAAGACAAGCTTTAAGGCACTCAAGTGAACCATCAGCATGAGTTTTGACTTTATAGATCCATTTGCATCCAATAATGTTAGCATGGGATGGAGGAGGAACAAGATCCCAGGCACAATTTGATATCAAAGCATCATATTCTTCCTGCATAGTAGCGACCCAACCAGGATGCTGAGAAGCCTCCTTGAACGTCGATGATTCCTTCGGAAGATCAGAACTAGAAGAGATAGGCAATATAGAGGGATTTGCCAAAGAAGAGGACTGATATCTAAGAATCATATGTTGTGACCGTTATAGAATAAGACGAGGTTGTCTAGGAGATTTAGGAGCAGCAACAACATTGGATGGGTAGAATTTACTTAGGGGGTGTAGGAACAAAAGTGATTCAAAAGGAGTTCATACCCAAGTGCATTGATACACAAGCTAAACCAGTGGCTTATCCACGTGACTACCAATAGAAACCTTTGCAGAACTATTAGCATCCACAATAGGAGCAGGAGAAAAAGTAGCAACAACACTGGATCAATCTAGGACTAGACCAGATATAGATGCAGTTACAATGATATTATCATTGATATCAAACAGTGACATATGAAATACTAACTCAGAAATAGAGCAGGTAACAGAGAGATCTAAATCATGTTGTGGATGTGAGACAAACAAATTTAATTTAAAATTTAAGTCACCAGCAATAGGCATGTCATGTGATTGCTTTGAAAATAACTGTAAACAAGTGTAGGAAAATAGATACTCAACAAACACAATATGATAGGAAATGAAACTTTACCAGAGGGAGGATACAAGCAGCGAAATCACTTGTGATACTCAGAAGGGCCAAGAAAAATATAAGGCAAAGACCGTGGATGGAGCTTATGCAATGCAATATCTTAAATATTCGGATAACAAAGATATCCAAAAACTCTGATAACATTCACATCAGAAGAAGAGTATCCATGTAATTTTTGATAAGCAGTTGAGCCATTCAAAACAGTTAATGATGGAGTGCAATTTAAAAGAAATACAACAGTGTAGGAATTCAATCCAAAACTACACTAGCATGGCAGATTGAAATAAAAAAGTGCGAATAACGTTTACTATATGTCTATTTTTATGCTCAGCAATGCCATGCTGCTAAAACATATAAGGATATAATAATCGATGAAAAATATCATTGGTAGTCAAAAAATCAGTAAAAGCCTTATTAACAAACTCCTTTGTCCCATCAGAATGAAAGTATCAAATATTTGCTTTGTAAATATTTTTTACCATGGCATGAAATTTCACAAATTTATCATAAATTTCATGTTTAAATCTAAGAGATATACCCAAACATATTGAAAAAAATCATCAATAAATAACATATAATACTGATATCTAGATGGAGAAAGAACAGATGATTGCCAAACATCAGAGTGAATTTGTTCAAATGGATAAGATTTTGATTAAGAAACATTAAAAGGTAATTTGACATGCTTTCCAAGATGACAAGCATTACAATTATTGAATCGAACAGACTTAACAGATGCATGTGAAATATTATTAATATCTTTCTAGAAACGAAGCAAAACATCATTACTAGGATGACCTAATCTCCTATGCCAAAGTTCAGAACTGAACTGGACACTACGAATGCTGTCTTATTCCTAACATCAATGGTGGAAACTTAAGAAGAAATAGAGTAAAGTAACAAGCCAGGATTATTGCAACGAAGAAGCTCCTTGTTCTCAGATCATTTATAGAAAAACCAGATGAATCAAATTTCATGGAACAATTATTATCCCGACAAAATTGTCAAACAAAAAATATTTTTTTCTTAATGAAAGGAACGACTAAAATATTATGCAAAGCAAAATTAGTATGTGATGTATGTAGCCTAGATTTATCAATAGCATGAATAGCAATTTGTTCTTCATTTCCTACTAGAATACGATCATTACCATGATAAGATTGAGAGTGCGAAAGTATACCTGAATTGGCAATCATGTGGTTTGTCACCTTCGTGTCAGGGTACCACACCCGGTCAAACTCATCCTGTGAACTACTCATAGTAGCAAAGGATTATGGTATATCATAGGATATATAATTATGATTAAAGTATCGTCTACACTGAAATGCTATATGATTAAATTTACCACATTTGGCACATGGGACCAGATTGCTTCTGAAAAAGAGAAGTGTTAGGAGAAGATTTAGGAGGCGGTGGAGCTTGGTAGTGTGGATGTTGTTCCTGATAGTAGTTGGGCTGAGCACCATATTTATAATTAGTCATCTATCACGGTCCCTAGCATCATCCTCTACAATTGCCTTTGCCTCCATGAGATCAATCTCCGTGGCCATCTTGATTACCTGACCGACCACCACCATGTACAACCACAAAGATAATAGAATCGCCAGTAGGGCTGGAACTGGGCTTCAAGCCAGCCCGAAGTTTGTTCAGGCTTTGGACCAAACTCCAAGTAGATCTGGCCATGCTTCATGTCTCATAATAGAGCCCATTCAATATTCGAGCTATGCTTAGTCATCCCTTTGGTCTGACCCGGCCCGATCTGAAACCAGCCCAGAATAGGCCTGACCCGAACCCGGCCCGAGCCCAAAGTATATAGATTCTCGCTCTCCCATTTAGGCCCTCCCCTATCCATTCTCTCTTGTTTCCAGCCCGTTGCCCCTACCACTCGACACCGCCTCCCAGCTCTAATCTCCCTCAGCCTCGACACCCGCACCAGATGCCCTCGCCCCCTGTGTAACCCCGCGGCCCCCCTCCATCTCCGATCTCCCTCCCCGGCCCTAACGCCCGCACCCGACACCCCTTGGCCCCCCGCGCGACCTCGTGGAACCCCAGCTCCAATCTCCCTCCTCCGATCCCGATGCCCCACCCGATGCCCCCTTCCCCCCGCGCGACCTCGCGGCCCCCTAGGCTCCGATCTCCCTCTTCCAGTCCCGGTGCCCTCATGCCTCTCGTGCCTCTAGCCAGACGGGCCAGTGATTTTTTTAGGTCATTCGGGCTTTTATTCGGGCCAGCTTTGATTTGGGCCAGCCTAATCGGGCTCAGGCCTGATATTTTCAAAATATTTCAGGTCTAAGCCTGACCCGAAGTCCAAAATTTTGTCGGACCGGATTCGGGTAAGGGTATGGCCCGGCCCAATTCCAGCCCTAATCGCCCGTGAGAGGAGCGGAACTACGAAGAGCACTAAAACACTGATCCTGCTGTTCCTACTAAAGAAGTAGCAAGTGAAGCTCCTCAAGATCAGGAAGATTACCATGCATAGTAACAATGGTAATGAAACTCATGTACTCTTCAGGAAGACCATAAAGAGCAGCCATTACAAGTTCACAATCTGTACCATGACTACCAATGGAGCGAAGACTCCAACCAATATCCTTAATTTTTAAGATATAATCAGAGACAAACATAGTGCCCTTCTTCAACAAGCAAAGCTTACTCTCCAACTGGAACTTTATAGCAGTGGTCGTGTCACCAAAGCACTTCTCAATGGCAAGCCAAATATCCCTAACAGTATTCTCAATACTAGAAAGAATGTGTTGAAGCATAGTAGAGAATATGGTGACAGCGAGCCATAACTGAACAGTGCTGTCCTCCTGCTAGGTCTCAAATGCCGGATTAGGAAAACAATTTTTTGAATCATCTTCAATAAACATGAGAGGCGGAAAGCTGGTACCGTTCATGTCCTAGCACCTTAAAAATAGAAAAAAATATTAAAAAAACTTTTAAAATAAGAAATTATTCTCAGTCAGCTCAATAGTGACAAGACTCTTGATGTTGACTGAAAGAGCTATGGTAGTGGAACTAAAAGCCATGACCGGGATAGAACAGCATAGCCCGGGGCGAGGCGACGTGGTGGCATAGTTGGGATCTAAGGCTTGAGCCTTAATACTATGATACCATGATAGAAGTGAAGAAAAGAGAATCAGAAGTGAGAAAGATTTCTTCTATGTTTTTCACTATGATATGTACATCTTTATATAAAGGAGAAGAAGAGAAAATCAGGTAGGTAATCACAAGATCCTCCCAATCTCAAAAATCATGTAGAATATTCTAGCAATCTCAAAGATCATGTCTAAAAATATTCTAGACAATATATTTTCTAATATTCAATACATTAATAAAGAAAGCTAGCTAGGTATATCTTGACAACTAATACACAATTGTCTAATGCATATGACAAAGCATGACTCCAAAACTTGATATACTGGCAAGCAGAGCTTTAGCGCAAAGCTGACAGGATCAAATGTGTTACATTGCCCATTAACATTGGTGGTTGAACCTACTAGCACAATTAACATTGGCAGTTGAACCTACTAACACAATTAACATTGGTGGTTTAAACCTACTAAGCCACACCGAAGCCACTATTGTACCCATTTTCTAAAACTAGAAATTGTTGAGACAAGCAAAATCAAAGGATCGAGGGTCCAGCCATCCAGGAATTGCATGGGATGATTTAGGAGTTGGAGGGTGTGGGGATAGTAGAGTTCAAGGTCAATAATGCCACCCTTGTAGGGACTAATATCATCAAAGAAGCTGGTAAGGCTAGACAAGGAGCTGATATGAGATCCATATGGCAAATCAAATGATTAGGGTTGGGAGAGACTTGAAAAAAAGGGTTGTATGTATAGGTGATACTAATGGCATTCAACAAGTCAAGCCAGAGACGACCCCTGGTTGTCAAGTTGTATATCTCTTACAAGGACCGGAGGCATAACCTCACATTGCCTAGAGGAACCTTACATCAATATTTCCTGTTCATGATCTCACTTGCTATCAATTTCTCATATCAACATATGCTTTGAGAAGAGGAAGAAAATGATGCATACATAGAATGAACTTTTGATGGTTGGTCATGCAATATATGGCCTAAACTAGTGAGCATTTCATTAGAAACAAGGTTTTCGGTACTGATACCGATATCCATACTGGTCACCGGCCAATATGGTACGGTACCGATACCATACTGTATCAACATGCGGTATGGATGAGTATGTCGATTCAAACCGGCATGCCAAATTTTTTTTAATTTGGTTTCATTTAATCTCAAATGGATTTTTTAGGATTTGTTAATTACTTTTAGATCCAAATTGATGTCCAAATAGATGTTTGTTGATGCTAATTGATATTTGCATTACTTCAAATCACTCTTAATCATGTGAAAGATAAATTTGATTTCCTTAAAAAGAAAATCAAGTAAAGAATTGAATTGAATTTTAGAAAATGAATGACAAAAATAGGATCATGAACACTAACATGGTCAAGAATACCTTTTTAAGGCTGGCTTCTTTCTCATTAATTTTTTTATCAAACGCAAGAAGTCAAGTAAATTCTAGCAATAATTCACTTTCTTATTACTGATATCGGAGCAGATCTTCACTCGTTTAAATGTTTGCATTAGTTTAATCAATGATGAAAGTGATTGAAGAACTAGGACATTCATTAATCTGTACAGCTTCCTCAAGCTTGCATTTAAACTCTTTGATGATTCAATAATTAGCATATCCTTTTTAGCATCAACTTCTCCAAATTTCTCAACACTAGACTCTGGATTGCTCATACTCCTGAAAGATCCAATCAATGGCATATCCCCTTTAATATCAGCATTCTTGAATTATTAATACCTGGTTCAATAATATTGTCCTTTATAATGGATGATGATTCCTTAGTAGTGTGTCCTTTCGTGAGAATCAAATCAATATTTTTATTTATTGAATATTTTGAGATTCAAATATATATATCATCAAAACTAATTCACCAAAAACTACTATGAAATATGGTCTAGCCTCCATCTATATTTCAATATGTTTTAAGAAATTTTCATAAAGCAAGATTACGAACAATTAATTGAAAAAAAAGAAAAAATATAAACATAATTACATACTGATATTTAGAATTGGATCAAGTGTCAATATCCATAAATATTGGGATCATTAATACTCAGTAGGAAGATCAATAAATTTTTCTAGCCAGGCAACATGATAATCCTGTAAGCTCATCCCAAGAGGTATGCATGATGGATTGTAACTCATAGCAAATCCCTTACTGAGGCCCTAACTCTGAAAGGTATCTAGAAACTGATGATGTGGCTATAAAGGGGCCTATCCGAATATACTGGCAGCAAAATCAGATTCGTAAGATGCTCCGGGCTGTATGGAATAATAATCATTAGAAGATGATGTCTCGAATGCACTATATCCATATGGATCATAAGCCGTTGGTACCTGTAGATAAGAAGATCTAGAATATCAGGATGAGCCTGATGCATTCCACATGCAAGATCTGTAGCTGCATCATATCCTGAACGATCTCGTGGAGCCCGTTGCCTGTATAGAATCGTATTGTCGTGCCTCTACCAGCTGGTGCACCATGATCCGTATCTATGTTGCATGAGCAAATTGCTACTCAACAGTGAATCAAAAACTAATAACCGACTGCATTTCTAATCCTCAGGTCCCTCCCTGATCACTGGATCCCCAACTATCAGAAGTACTAGCACTGCTCTCTCTAATATCTGAATCTGAATGAACTGAGTGCTCTAGTAGAGATGCAATTGCCTTTCCTTTTTCTGTCTCTAGGTCGAATAGATGACGAAGAATGATGTGACATATCTACTGGAATCCTGTAAGGAATATTGCTTCTTGTCCATTATTCAGCATCTATCCTAATCTCGCTAACTACAAAACTGGCTGGTCGAGGAAGCGATCCTGACTCATCAAGCTCTGACTCCTACTGTTGACTCATAATCCATCCAATCATCAGATATTCATTCTCATCAACATAATTTCTTGCAATTGAATCGGAGTATTTCAGATTAACTTCCTTTTTAATGCACTTTAATATCAATCTTAAATTATAATATACATATACAAGATTATTGAAATGTTTCTATTTTAGACGGTTGCTCTGCTTAGAGTGGATAAAGCCGAAAGTTGACCAGTTATATTCATATCCACTTGATAACAGCGTCTGGAAGAGAATCTTGATAGTAAGATTTTTCAAATATTTTGCTGATCCACCAAAATGCACCCACCATTCAGCTACAAAAGATATTAAATCATTAAAAATTTCAGATTCAGCAAAATCAAAAATCACTTTAAATCTAATATTAGACTTATTAGTACCTACTAGAATTCATCTTTAATTTATTTATGGTTGCTACATTGGATCCAAAATAATTTGTGCCCTCCCTAAAAAATTGTCTGAAAAAATTGTTATCATATGTTATTTATGGAAGTTACTACTAATAAAAACTACACAACAATTTCAGCCTAACCTACTTGTTCTAGGCACATAGCAGCGATATCTGGATCGAACTATCTTATATATAAAATTGCATAGGGCACACATAAGTTGTTCATCCATGGCAATGTCCAGAATGGAATACTGGAATCTCAGATTCAGATTATAAGCTATACATATATTTTCAAAAATAGTTAAATATACTTGTATAAATATAAATGAATTTAAATTTTTAGAACATTCATGATTTACTATATATCTGCTAGATGCAAATATGAACTCATTTAATAAATCCACCGTCCATCAATAATCCAGATATACTCATTAACATGTGATGGATCTACCTCTTTGATCTTTTTCTTTGTCCCATCCATCATGTAATAAAGAAAGCCTATCTGAGCATATCGTTCCGAGTCCATGACCCAAAGTATTTCATATAGAGGCTTGATAGCTTCCACTATCTTCTCAGCCCACTGTCAGAATATCTGTCTCATCACTAAGTTTTCATAATGCTCCCATCAGTGTTTGTCCTGACATATCTACTCTGTTGACATTATGGACTGATAAATATCTTACACGGCTCTATTCACATGATATATCAAAACTTGCATAAATCAACATGAAATTTATAATAAAAATAGTTTAGAAATCCTAGAATAATAATCTTATTTTATAATTTTTTTTAAAAAATATTTTATTTTTATTAATTTTTTAATCTAAAAATATTTTTTAATTTTAAAAACCATAGATTTACAACATATTCTAAAATTATGTCAAAATAAAAAAATTGGACAAACTTTTCCCTTGTTTTTCATTTTCTATAAATTTTAAAAAAGAGAGGAAAAGGAGAGAGGGGAAAGGGTTGATGTACGTATCTCTAATCGATGTTTTTTCCTTGACTTCGAATGTTTGGATTAACTAGAACCATCAAACGAGGCTATCCGAGCCTTTTTCGAGCCTTCTCTATCAAACCAAGAGCTCTCGGAGAGCTCTTGGTTAGCTTAAAAACATCCCATCCCCTTGCTACAATAAAAAACCGATTCGAACATGAACCAAACCTAAATCGGGCCTAAACTAGTCGAACCAGGCAAAATGGCATGATTTGGGTGCTGAACCGTGCCGTTTCAATCAGTTCAGGGGGTTGGGGGTGGATCGGCGGCTATGCCATTTTGCACAGCCAAACCGTGCCGGCAACTGGCCGGTTCGGTTCAGTACATCCCAAACCAGCCGATACAGCACGATTCAAGAAACCATAATTAGAATGTTAAACAAGTTTAAAAAGTCCATGTGTTAAAGTGGAACATAGTCCAATTTATTTTGTCTAAACTGTAAATTACACAAAAACATAATTCAATTAAAGAATTGAGCACCAAAGTTTGATATTACATGAGAAAATAAGTTTCTAACTAAACACATGAAATCATTTTTATACAAAACTAGCAACCCAGCACGTGCAAAGCATGTCAAAGGAATGAATTAAAAAAGAAATACATGAAATTATAAAAAAAAACTCAAACAAACTAAAAAAATTAGAAACTCCATAAGAATAAAATATAATATAAATTAAAAAAGAGAAAACACTTGAGGGGTGGATATGATCCCCTTAGGTATTGATACATTCAGAGCTGCTCATTTAATTGCTTGTGTATGTAAATCATAAAAACATACAATGACTCTTATTAACTTAATTCCTTTTGCATCTCTTCATTATGGAAGAAAATCAAAAAGGAGAACATTTATAAAAAAAGGCAGTGCATATGATTTGATCTTAATAGACAGCTGTTAACTCCAATTTAAGCAGTTATGGTAAGATGAGATATTAACCCAACCTGATGATAATAAAGGAGATGTGTCTATATTTATTTTAAGATGAGATGATTAAAACAATCTTGGCAGGTTGTTTTGTCAAGAGTATTTTTGATAAAAATAATCTTTTATGTTAGCAAGCTGGAACTAAATGGATTTCAATATTATGGCAAATAAGTAGTGAAAAATCGTGCTATACATATATAGCCACTCTGCGTACAATCCTATAAGTCGTAATTTTCAAACTTTCACACCCTAACGAAGCCTGACTCCATTATTATTCTCAACATTCTCATTGTAGTCATGCAATTTTATACACATCAATTTCCCAACTTCCTAACCAGAATGCCCAACAAAAAAGGGAGCTCTTCGGTTAGTTAGTGATATTGTCCATCCTTCGAGTGCCATTCTTTGGGGTATCTTGGGGCAGATTGCAAACACCTCAATCCTGGACCTTCATTATGCTGAACAAATTTGTGCATATAGAAAACATAGTATCAGGTGGTGAAAATTTTTTTATATATGAGGTCAAGAACAAACTCCTGATTCTTCTGCAACATCAATGCAACAGACTGACATGTATTCTCATATTAATTTTGTTGGTTTTAGAATTACCAAAAGGTAACCTGTCAGTATTACCAAATATTTTTAGTTGAAAGCATGTGAATTACAAGTAGTGGTAAAAAAGTATTGACTTAATTCTACAGGAAGCCAGGATTATTCTGCCCATTTTTGTGTTATGGCAGTGACCAATGCTAGAATATCTCTGGTCTATGTTGCCAATTAAACGATATGCAAGAGCAGCATAATGGCACAGAATGTGTTTATGGAAATTTGAGAGCATATTATAAAAAATGACCATGCAAAAATGCCAAGAAATTTTCTGAAAGAAACAGAAGCTATAGGCTTGGTAAATAACTCATAGAACAAACAAGATGTCTACAATAAATAATAAGCTTTCAAACAAAACTTTTTTAAATACTGAATGATGCCATATAGAGATGGTCAAACATACAATAGCTTTTATCGCACCTGCAACTGGTATCCCGGCATTTATAAGCAGATTCGCCAAAGATGTGAAATGGGATAGAGAAAAATTCATTATATATTAACCCACAATAGACAGAGAACAATGCCATCAAAAGGAGTACATAGCGCCCACCAAATGCCATCTCCATGAAGCTGCCAAGTTTCTGAGAAACAATTCACATACAGAAGCTACCCAGTTAAAGGAGTAGACAAAAGTAATTGCCAAATCTTGCACATAGTTTTAACATGAAGCTAAATAGAGAAACAGAACACAGAGAAATAACTTCTACCATGAATTATGAAAAATGTCTTTCAAGTTTCAACTGCACATTGTAAATATCTACTAGTTTGAGATATGAAAAATTGCAAATTGAAAATGAAAGCATTCATGCTGGTTGTCATTTATTTACCATTAAAAGTTTTAAAATAGCCAATGAATTTTATATAAAAATGCAAAACCTTAAAAACCATATTTAGGTTTCATAAAATGAAAATGAGATTTTATAATCATATGCAAGGCCATGTATTTCCGCAATTCATAATATAATCTTCTGTAAAACTACTGCACCTAGAATATTTTCAAAAAGAGTAAAAGCATGAATTCATTTAGAATGTAATGTCTCTTATAAGTAATTCAATGGAGAAAAAGGTATACGTACCTGAGAAGCGAGCTTTTTCTCACGAATAATAAGCAAAAGCGATCCCAACAATAAACATATACCATGACCCCAGTCTCCAAACATCACAGCAAAAAGAAAAGGAAATGTAATGACAGAGTACACAGCAGGATTTGCTTCTTGATATCTAGCAACGCTGCACAACAATATAGTTGAATTAATAATAGAAATTTGATTCCATCACAGAAGATATAGCAAGCAGCATTCATTTTATTAACATAGTTTCATTGCTTCAGCAAGAGTATGTCATTGTAAATTTTGTCTAGAGTTCCCAGAAATATAATCATAAAATTTTGTCTCATAAAAGTTTTCCTTTTAGTGTGTGAGAAATTTTCTACTTTAATTTATCAGAGAAGCCGGCAAGCATTAAATATGATAGAAATTTTACAAAGTAAAAAAGGCAAAATTCAATCATTTCCTAGATTACTGATTTCAGCCTTGAAGCAGGACCAATCTACAATTCAACGTTAACTAGATCAGGCATTATACCCAAGAAGCATTTTCAAGCTAACTTCGCATCATAAATAGCAAAATAAGAATATTCTTTCCTCAAGAGCATCTAGATTGCACTATCAAAAGAACATGTTACTAAACACTAAGTAAATAGCAATTTCAATAAAACATTAGTTCAATTTAGCCACACTAAATATGAAAGCCATGGGATAAATTAGGCTTAATAAAAGTGAATTATTATAGAACAGGATAATGTTTTAATTGAATATAGAAAAAATAATATTAGAATAATGCATCTTAGCTAGTTGATAAGTTGAACTTACAATATTAGAAGCTCATAGTATTTGATTCAGAACTACAAGTAAGAAGGACCGTCCTATAAAGCTAATCACCCTTAATAACAAAGATAGTTTGAGTTCACATCGTATTGTCAGCTTCGCTCATCCCATAAAACACTCCCCAAAAAATATAACCATGACAGTTATATAAGCAAAGTATTAAATCCATTATTCCCCACTTTTCAAGCCCATTCTTTTGAGAGTAAATATCATGAAAAAGTTGGTCAACTTTCCTATTAACTAACTTATCCATATTCTTGTGCTTTTCAATATGGGTAAGTTACTTTTTCATGGATAGTATTTATCGATGAAATAAAAAAAAAATCTTAACCTCAGGTGGGATAGATAAATTATTTTTCCACCAACCAGTAAAGTAAACATTTAATTTTATTTCTAAAATATTCTCCTCCTCATTTCCAATGCCTCCATCATTCAAGGCCCAATAACTCAACTGCCCACAATCCTTTATACCTAAAATATATAAAAGATATTATGAAAAATGTAAATAAATTTTAACAACTTACTCAGGAAAGTAGCAATGCAAAAGAATGTGTAACATATTTCAAAACCACATTTTCATATATAAAAAAATATGGAAAAATTATTTTCCTGTCTAAATGTTGCTAAAAAATATTTATTTAAAAAAATATAGTTTTCCAGGTAAATTTTTTTACCACAAAAGGACAAACCCTTCAGGTAAGTACCCCAGTTTATGTGATCCCTCAAACTAAGCAGCATGAAGCAAGAAAATAAAAAAAAGGGAAAAAAATGTGGGGGGGGGGGGGGGGGGAGGGTAGGGAAGTAAAACCCAATGTGGACATGGGAAATTGTCCATTTACAAAATCTCAAGTACTTATATCTCTAAGAAATAGTTATATGGCATACATATTTGTTTTGCTGTGTGCAAAAGGGTACTAAATAATATATCTACATTAAAAAAAAAAAACAAGTGATCTATAAGTAGGTTTAGTCTTAGTATTAACTTAATATTTATCATATTTTGCTTATGCATGCATTGTATAAATCATACCATTGTAAGATACAAAATGGATCAAATAGATTACTGAGGATTAAACTAATGTGTTGTCAAAGGAGCAAGCAGTCTAACAAGTTGCAGTCTTTGAGATTGTGTTCATATTGTTCTCGCGGAAGATGTGCACGTTACTATAAAGTCATATAAACAGGTCGAATTATACAGTTTTGAGACTCAAAAATATTGGGTATCATCCAAACTAGCAACATGTTTCCTTGTTCTAGGCAACCTATTGCCTAGCAAAAAGTGTGGCCTAAAGATACCTACATAAGAAGTGACAAATAACCTTTTCAAAGCAGAAGCAGTGGGAATTTAATTTAAATTATGAGATTGTCCTGGCATAATACTCATTCAGTGCCAATTCAAAATTTTTATACTATATTAAAAAGAGCCAGTAATAAATATTGTATATTATCCTATATTTTCTGTTTGTCTAACTTTTTGGATGAAGATTCCCTTCACTCATAAATTACCTACTAACAGCTTTTTAAAAGTTGCTTACGGTATGCAGGCAGTCAAGGGACCGCATAGCACATATATGATATGCAGCCTGCATATGCAGATGCATAAACAGTTAGTATTTTTTAACTATTTTAAAATAAGTAAAGTGCATTTAATAAAATAAAATATATAAAGATAGTAATATTTTTTTGGATAAATATAGCAATGTTAATAACAACAATTTGTATTTACTACTTACCTAAAAGAATAGTTATAACATAATTAACATAATAACATTATTGATATTTGTATTAGGTTCATTTGAAACCTACACCCAACTAATCTATCAGCTTGAACTCACTATATCAACTCTGGCACACATAAGGATGGGTGGATGTGCAGCCCCACACTGCTAAGCGAACTGCATATGCAACAAGACAATGCTAAGCAAGCTGCACAAGCAGCCACATGATGCTAACTAAATTGTTTTTCCAGTCCCCATATGTTACAACTGTATATAATAATCACATATAGGCAATACAGTGTCGCCAAAGGACTGCATATGCTTATGTGGATGCAGATGCAGCTGCATGCACCATATTTTAAAACACTGCCTGCTAAATCTTATTAATTCATAATTTCACAAGCTTGATTCAGAAAGAAATTTAATTAAATATTTCTCACACTCATGTCTCTCAGTGTGCATCAAGTAGTGTCTTTTTCCCAATAAATTAATCATTCCTATCCACATGGGCAGAGAAAGAACAAGTTGCTATCCCCTTTTCTTATCTATAGTCCCACTTTTTGACTAAACTATTCTTCTATCTTGTCAAAATAATTAACTAGACAAGATTTAATATATTGCTCCTTTCAAGATAAAGATGATCGGAGCCTATGTTTTAATACCTTCCATCCCCTCGTCCTTTTCTTTTATATTTAATTAATGTTTTTTGGTATATGCATTCCATGTGCCTGGTTTCTAGTAACAAAAGGAATCCCCAATGACTTTTAGAATATGTATAAATAATACAACAGTATTTCTAAGAAATGTATTTACTTAAGATATTGAAATTAAAACAAAATAGGAATCACTGAGAGTTTTATGCCACTTATGAGATTTTATGGAGAGTTCAAGTTGAAGCAAACCTTGACTAATGATGTGGAAGTGCAAAAGCAAAAGGTAGAATTTGGTCAAGTTTGGGCTCAGGTTTTGGCTTAGAAGGATGTGCTAGCAATATACAAAGTTTATTCAATTTCCAGTAGGTAAAAATTGTGGAACCACTACCAACATTAACAACTTCATTGACAAGCACACTCAAGACACTTCACCAGGATGTGATGATAAAATCAAGCAAAAGAGGTGATAGCAATGGTGGTCATCAAACCATGCTTGAGGGTGTAAACCATATATTTACTCATTGTGGTTTCACAAACTGTTACTTGTTAGCATCTTCCCAAAAGTTTTTCATGAGCTAATTAAGTATTACTGCAATGATAGTACATATACTGATGTTGATAGACCAAATCCTGTTCAATAAGCACGCAATACTGCGGAAGAAGTAGACCAAGATAACCGAGCTTCGGTAAAGCAAGTCATCAGAAGCAAGTATTCCTGCATCTCAAGATATGCTCTTGTCCATTCAAGTGTTATGACTCATTTAACTTGCACTTCATTTCTTACGTAATCAACACTGCAATCTTGACCATAGACCTAGTGAATTGGGTAGTATATTCTTCTTTCAGAACTGAAAAATTGATCATTAACTCTGATGGTACACTTTCCAGCTCCAAGTTACATAGCTTGGACATTGCCCATCCATGGGTTTTCCATATCTCCATTATTAATGTTTATATGTGCAGAAATTCCAAGAAGCATTTTAGTTTGTACTTTGTTCGATTACTTGAGTTATTAAATTGTTGATGTGACATTCTATCTATCACACTATCTTATGAAATATAAGGATAAAGAAAGATGATGGAACCCTAAATGACACAATTGCAAATAGTAGCAAATTCCACACACTGAAAAATGAAAATACATAAATCTCCATAAAAGCAAATGATTGTTATTATTCTGATAATATGTAGATCAAAATCAATGGACTGTTTTATTTGAAACTTTCACTTTAAAGCTCTTTCCAGAACTTCAGGAATCTTTACATTAATTTGAGTAGAAGTGAATTAAGTGAAGATGCATAAATGATAAAAAAATTGTATTTCATTTATACAAGCCAGTGTAAAAGGGATACATCAAAAAAAATAAAATAAAATAACAGGTAATGTATATTATTGTCCCCAGGCAGGTGAAGTTGAATGCAGCAAAACCAAGGTAGAATGAGGAAAGAAATTTTACAGGAGTAAAAAAAATTCTGGAGTAGATATTCTGCCTTAGCATGAAATGTATGCTAATAAGTTTTCTTTAAAGAATGAAAGTATAAAATGCAGGAAGCAAAAATTACTTTATTTATCAAAAGACAAGAATAAAGCAATTCTCTACGTCAAAAAGCAGTACTGCTTTATAGAGGCCATTTACATAGGCAAGACCCAGCAATTTTTATAATGTTCAGTGCATGGACATAGCCTTCACTGAAATAAGCATTACTTCTTTTGGAATTCAAATCAGTAACGACTACTTGACATTTACTGAGATGTACTGTCCAGAACAGAAATACATATACAAATTTATCTTTTTGTGCAGTTTCAGAGACAAACCCATATGCATCAATAATTTCCTGAAATGCATGAGTAAATCGGTTAGTTCTGAAATATGTAGGTGGTGAATCTATAGCATCCATCATATGAAATATTATCCCAACTTGTGAATTGCTGTCAATTGTTGCACGCTGCAAGGCATCTTTGATCTGTAGCAACAGAAACAAATTGGGGATAATTGTCATCTGATTTTTAAACAAATTTGAAAATACTAAAGCAACAGAAGTATCACCTGAGGTTTCGCAAACATAGGGCACCAGCCTTCTCCAACAAGGCATTTTTTTGTCACATCAAAATTGAGCATATTTAATGTATCATATACAGCTTTCTCCTTCCTTACCTGAAAAGGAAAAATTAGTTCCTTATTTTATATATATATATATATATATATTATTTTTTTTTTAATTTTTTTTTTTTTTGCAGGCCGCGGGGGTGGGGGGGGGGGGTGTTGTTTTTCATAAGTATCACAACTCCAAAATGAACAAAATTCAACTGCGATGTAGCTAACAAACAGAAGAGGAGGATGCAGGACAGTTAGCATAAATGGATAAAGTAATTTGATTACCATGATCACCCACTTCCACAGTTGAGACCCAATGGAAGCTAGAGCATTATTTCTATGACGGATTCCAACATCCAGAGTGGCTTCTAATTCAGAGAGACGTGATGACACCTAGACAGTCATAGAAAGTTATGCCAGACAACTAATTCTCTATAACAGAAAATATTATCCATAAAATATATAGGTATTCATCATAAACGACAAAACTTAACTAGTTCATTCTGTTACTATGCCCATAATGATTGGACCGCTGTGCTTCTAAAATATAAGGGCAAACCATATGCAAATAGATTTGAATATTTGGGCCACCAGAGTAGTAAATGTATTCAACATGGTTTCACACTTTCACTAATGATGAAAAACTGTTATCCTATATATTTTATGCAGTAGTCAGGCCACGTGAATAATTAAAAATCATGCACTAAATGTTATAGCACTTCACTGAAAAGCAATAATAGCCTTCTGCTTGGTAAATATAGTACATTGGGTACAATTAATGTGATATAATTTGTTTAAACGTAGTTTTCTGAGATACATATTCTAATAGTCAGATTAAAGGAAAAGGTAAAGCTTCTACAAAGAACATATGAACAGCTTGCAAAAAGTGCTCAGTCCATCCCTCATAAAAAGATTAACAAAATAAATTTGATATGACCTTTCAAGAAAAGAAAATGGAGACAAAAAGGCTCTTGAAAAAACTAAACAATAAAATCATTTTCCAATATGTTCAAACAAGCACGTGGACAATACTCGACTAAATATCTGGCTTTGGAGTTTGGACAGCGTATTGTCTGAGACATAAGGATCTTCAATTCATCAATACAAGAAAACAACTGATTATTAGTAATTTTTTTTTTAGCAACAATGTCTTAAAGGACCAAAGGCAGCACATCGGAGGCCACGGGGCAGCCAAGAGCTTAGGTGATAGGCAGGTGCATAGAGAGGCTCTAAAGGGTTCAAGGCAGCCCAAAATAAAAATATTCATTAAAAATAATCTAGAAATATAGTTATAATCTGAAAATGAAAATAGCATACCAAATAAGATGCAGTAAGTCAATAAGAAGAGCACCAACTTGAAAACTTTCAATACTAAATTATAACTCAATCTCATTCTCCAAACTCAAACACAAAGCACAAGATTAAAGAGGGCACCTAGGCAGACTGGCCTAGGAAGTCAACATGGCTGATGTTCAAAAAATTGTTTAGAAACAAATCAAAAAACTCAAAATTACATAGCAAAAAAGAGGCAGAAATCTATGTTATCTTTAACATTTAGTGGAACACCTCCTGTCCCAGAATCTCGATGAATCTTGTCAGTAGAAAGCATTACCTTAGAGCAGGTTCAGTTAATGATATTAGATGATAAGTATTTACTAAATTAACCATTACATTATCTCTATGGCATTTTATGATTCAAACAAAAAGCCATGTATTATATATCTCAATTGCTGAAATTAGTAGGAATTTCACATCCCTGATAAAAGGTTCATGACGTCTAAATGGTTTGGCCTCACAAAGTAGAATACCTCGTGAATCATTTGCCTCTGCTTACTAGTGTCCTCAGGAACAGGATAGCAATTTGCTCCAAAAGCTTCACAAATTTTAAGAATTTTTGTTTTAGCCTGCTCCCCAGAAAAGAAAACTACAAACACAATTTTTTCTACCTGCATAAAACCAAAAAACAAAAGAGTTGGAGAAGTTGGAACTCGGAACTTATATACTGTAACAGCAATTATGAGGAAATAAGGGGAAAAAAATAAAACTAAATATTTCCTTTGTGCATCAAAAATACCATTCAAGTTATACAAGCGCTTTAACGATAAGGATGCAGAGGTGAAGGGGTGGCAATGGATACAGTTCAAAGCCTCCAGCTTATGAAAGTAAAATCAAAATATAGAGAGAAAGAAAAGGCAGGAGTTATCAAACCATTTCTCCTGATACTGGATCCACGACAAGTTCCTCTGCAGGTGCTTGATTGAAAAACAGATTTCCCCTTGTAGTTCGGAAGAGCATCCTTTCAAATCTTAGTGCTTTTGATTTACATATAATCCCGCTGATGAATCTCAAACCAGCTTTGCTTGGCATCTCAAACTGTGTATCCTTCAAAGACATATGTTTAGATTAAAGAACCAGAATAATATTACTAACAAAGTAAAATTAGACTAAAAGAAGAAAACCTGATCAAGTAAGGATAGGCTCTCCTGATCCATCTCCTTAGAATATGCATTTTCATCTAATTCTCTCTCAGCTGGAATTTCATGATTTTGGCTGGACCTAACGAACCTACCTGCCTGGATTCAAAAATGCGTGAAGGCAGAGTCCTGATTAAGTCCTATCTGAAAAATATAAGGTATATGTGAAATTTATTATGAGTGCCACTAAACCGAAGCTGGATGGAAGTTTGCATCATGGTCAAAAAAACATCTCATATTGTTTACAGATGTGTAGGTATACAAATAGCATCCCTGATGATATTGTAGATATGCAGAGACTTGGTATAACTGCTGTAAAAGAGCTGCAACATTAAAGGGCACATCAGCCTAAAAACAGTTTACATTGTTCTTAGCTATTGAAAGATATCTTTTCTTTCTTAAATGAGCCACCATATATCATCCAAACCCCAGGTTATGAAATTTCAAATCCTTCCAAGGTCAATCATTTCAGACAAGATACAGGTCTGCTGTCACAGCCATGTATTCAGAAATTGGATAAGAGCTTACTTGCTTAACATATCTGATCCCTACTCCAAGCTAAGGGCTCTATATAATATATATTTTTTTAAAAAAAAAGGGTTACTGCAATATCGTGCATTCATAATAGTGAAGGTCCACTAAGGATACCAAGAACTATGGATGAAATTATTGTATATTGTCTTAGTATTTGATTTTCACAGAAACTTTATTTAAAATTTCATCTCTTCAAGAGACCAATGGTATCATACATGACAATTTTAAAAGTAAAATGGCAAACTCCCTATAAAGTATACAAGACTCTCCAGAACTTATTACAGAAGCAGTCACCTTCAGGTTGATGCATTTCATATCTCCTCCTACAATAAGCCAGAAAATCCTGGTTTGCTGTATTGGTCAGTACTGATGAGTACTGAATCTACTGATCATATCACACCATACCGGTACGGAACTGGTATTTGGTACAGGAGGCATACCGAGTGTCCCCATACTAAATCAGCCCCTGTACCAAGTGTATCAACACAGTAATAGAATGGTGCTGGTACAAGGTCCGATATCGAGATGGCAAACCTTGCAGAAGATAAATAGGAAGAGCACGGTTCTTCTATGTTTACTCTATATTCAAAGCAGAAAATTTCCAAAAAGATCAAATGCCTGAATCGTTTTCTAGATTTTCAGAAAACTCTCTATACATAAATCTGAAGGACAGCCTATCTTGACCAAGGATCAAAAGAACTGAGTAAGCAAGCCAATTACAGCAAAGCAACCCATATCGCAAAAGGAAATCTTAAGTGCAGCAATGAAGAGAAATTGGTTTGGACATAATGCTCCAGTTACAAATGGGGCATGGTGTAACGACAAGGATTATCTTCCCAATGTTAATAGCAATAATAACCATACACAATAATGATTACTAGAGATGGATGAAGTTGCATGAGTAACACATTAAGGTGCACATGGCAAGTAACAAGTAATGACAATAAAGTACCTTTAACAAAACTAACTTAAATTCAAGAAGCTCATTATATGCCAGTTGCAATTTCTCACTATTCATATTCATTTCGAGAAGTTCAGCCTCATGTTCGGCCAATTGTACCTGAAAAAGAAAATGGTATCTATGTTGACATCTAATAGTTTAACCCGAAAAGAATGAAAGAACCTATTCAAAGAGTTAGGGTAGAGAACATGGACAATTTACCTCTAGCTCTTCCAAGCTAATACCTGATTGCAAAGCAGGACTGGCAGAAGATGTGATATCAGCCTTGCTAATCTGATCACTGAAAAATCTTAATTTACGTGACATCTCCCCACATCGCTTCACCTATTAGATAAGCATCAGGAAGAAAAATGAGTTAAGATCACAATAATACAAATTCATTCAAAAATAGTGCATGGAATAAAGGAGGTAATAGAAAAATTAGTCAAAATAAAAAATGATAAACCCATAGTAAAAAAAGAAAATATCAATTTACAAATTATCCCATTTTTTTCAAAAAAAAAAAACTCAAACTCATAAATCTATTAAACTATGGATTGCATTATGGAATTATGTCTAAAGAGAATAAGTTACAAGTTGATCTAGGTGAGTACAAGTTTTGATCCAACCTAAGGAGTAGATGCTCAAAGATCAATAGACTCAATCCCCGTTTAACATGAAGGAAATGAAAGGAAAAGCCCTTTCTGGGTACTCTTAGTCCTTACAGTAACAGATAAGTTTGCTGGAACAGTTACCATGCACATGAATCAACAATTAAAAATCCTAAACCAACCAAATCACAGGGTTGGCATTTAAGCAAGCACGGACTTATTTTTACATAGAAACTACAAAAATGAATCCCGGTATGGACCAAGTTCCTGCAGCACCCTTTGGTTAGCTCTGATCTAATACATTTTGCAGCAATATGTACTAACTAGCATGATTAAACTTAACAAACGAAGTCATGAATTTCAAGGTCAGGTTTGGATGAGTATGAAATATGCCTAAACATACACTTTAGACAGAATATAATTGATATAATGCAAAAACAAGTGAAACAAATCTTGCTTGCCAAAATATAATGAAATGAGCCAGAGAAGGAATGTGTTAGTTTGAGCATCCTATGTTGGTTGAACCGAAAGTTTTAAAAAAAAAAGAAGAAGAAGAAGAAAAGAAAAGAAAAAGAAAAAAACAAGCCTCAATCACTGGTAACTTCTCTGTATGGAAGATGACTTGTCTGGAAACTATTTCAGAATATATTTAATAGTGAGTACATTCTGAAATGAAACTGGTGTATTTGTTAGTAATTAAGTCTCTATTTCAGTTCTCAAGCAAAACACTTGCAGTTGGAATAAGGAGTCATGCTTTTATTAAATTGTGGACCACTCCTTGGTTTTAAATTTTTTGCTCTCCAAGCTTTCATTTCAGCAGGACTTGTTGTAACTCTGGTCACTCTGATATAACATATCCTTCCACTGGTAATTCAATGGTGGAAAAGGGGGGAAACTGCAGCTACAAGTATCTTAGACATCTTTATATATGTCAACACAATCATGAGCAAAAAATCTAGGGAGAAATATTATAAATCAGGTGAGTTCAAAACTTGGGGGAACAAAATCAAAAAAATTACAGAATAAAGTGCACTAGTGACTTGAATACCAAAATAGCCACATTGGCCACATTGGTGATTATAGCATTGTTGTAATAGTCACCACAACTCCATAAGCATGTTTTGTATTGCTTTTTCACAAGTAGACTCCATGTTAAATTGAATAAAAGTTAAAGCAATCTAAGAAAGTACTTACCTGATTGACAAAAGTTCGCTGAAAGGGGCTCTTATCATCATTTAACTGTCAAAAAATGGTATAAAAAAGGCAACAGCATCTGAGATATCTGATTGAAGATGAACTGCATAATTTAGTGAATAAAGCACCATAAATCTCAAGATTTTAAAACAGGTGCCACCAATGCATCAATAAGAGAAGGTATGCCGAACAAAAAAGGGAAAAAAAAACCTATGCAGATTGCTGGGTGTCTTGATCTGCCAATCCACTTTTTCCTTGTGTCTTGCTGCTGCACAACCCTAAGGATATGTTTGACTGCAAGGATAATTGTTTCTAGGAAAATCTAGTTTTCCATTTGTTTGTTTTAATAGAAATTTGACAAACTTGGAAAGCATATCACCATATTTCCAAAGAATTTTTTATTTCCATGGAAAGGTTCTACTTTTCCTTTTCCTTTTCCACAGATTTACTTGCAACCAAAAATACCCTGAATGAATTGGGGGCAGTTATGGTTACAGAGAAAAGTAGATGTGTGGATTGCAGTTTTCTATAGCCACCTGTCCATAACACAGCATTTTCTCCTGATCCTATAGTTGAATTTGGGTATATAAAATACATCCAAGTGGAAGTCTTCAGTGACATCAAAGTCATACAAAACACTACTTCCAAGAGAATAGAAAACATTCAAACTGTCCAAGAACAAGAAATATCAATTCAGACACAAGAAATTCATAGATTATATTCTGATATCTTTTATCCTGCTTTACCATTTGTGTTCTTGAACTCCTTTTATTTTCTAGTTGACCAAATAAATTACTTTAATTTGTATTAAGAAAAGTACATTTTAAATTTGACAAAAATCAAAGTCACACTCACACTAGATAAAGGTAGAAAAAACAGATTTTAGCTTCAATATGTGCCCAAAATATACAGAAGCAAAATCATATTATTTATGGCATGTTCCAATTAGCTCTTTCATGAGGATTGTGTGGCAGAGCCTTTCTAGAATTGCCTCTTAACTATTATCAGAAATATTTAAGCCAAGAAATGAGGATTTGATATTTAAGACAAAAAGGTGGGGAGAGCAAAAACAAGATTTCTTGTTACTTTATGAATGGTGGTAGAATCATCAATAGGAATTGAATAAAATGCAGAAGCATTTGAGTATAAAATTTTGAATAAATGAGAACAAGATTAAGAGGCATTAAAATAATAGTAACCATCCACCAATATGGTCAAGTAGTTGTAAGTAAGAGAGAGAATAAGTGACAAAATAGAAGATCATATTCAGAAAGGACTGTCATCCTTACTAATACATGAAGAAATCCTTGAGTCCATGCTTCCAAAGTTTTCTCCTAAGAGAAGACAACCAAGGAGTTTATTTATTTCTAAGTTTGAACAAGTTTTTCTATCATTTTGTCACTCAAGTACAGAGAAAATTTCTATCAGGGCCAAAACATTCAGGAGAGGAGTCTTACTTTATCAGGTTAATCCATCTAAAATAAAAGGCCATTTTGTAGTGTTCAGCTGTCAAGCACCTTTTTCCATGTAAAAGATTGATGAACTAAGTTGACTAGACCCTTTTTCCATAAACCGAGATCAAATAACATCCTCGTCAAGAAACTTATCCTCGCTACAACTTAAGTGCAAAATGTACTTGCCTGACAATTTCAAGCTCATATTTGTAAGGCAATTCAACCTTGCATTATCCTACCTTCTTGTTTTACACACTATCCCTGGCTCACTATATATTACCCACTCTGCCCACAATGGTATACCCTTTCTGGAGTGAAATAAACTGCAATTTATGCATTATGTTGGCAAAGTATGAGAGTTAATGGAGATTTTGCTATTAAAAAAAAAAGCACAATATACACCAAAAATTATAGCTTTGATTCCACCATCTTTACTAACTCATCAAATATCTTTACTACAGTATCCCAATCCCACTTCTTAAGACTTTGTAATGCATATAAAAAATAGCAAGATTATAGAGGAAACAGATGCCCAGCTGCTTGTAGGAAAGTTATCTCTTGTGAATACTTTAGGTTCTTATTTTTAGTATTTTATTTCAATTTTCTGTTGTCTTACTGAGTCAAGTTTCTAAGTGACTTGACACAAAACTATGAGATCTCTGATATTTATAGTTATCACATGTGTTTCAACAAGGAATGTGTACTTAAGAGATGTCATGGGGATCCTTTATCTTGTGCATTTAAAGAGTAAAAAGTGTTTAACAAGATCAAACTATGATATTATGTTAGGATAGGTAGGTTTTAGTGCTAAAAAGACAAATTTAGTATTGTCAATAAGGCTGTTATATGGATGTGCAGGGGCAGCAACAAATTAACTTCAGATTTGAGTAAAAATTTTAGAAATTCCTTCTCTTTCTTTAAGAAAGCCTTCATGCTTTCTTCCCTCTAGATGATGCATCCTAGAGAAACTTGGGTGATGAATTAAGGTTCAGTGCTGGTGATGGCTCCATTTTAGTTACATTTTTTCTTTTCTCATACATAAAAACATTCTTTGAACCCTTCAAAACTCCAATCCAACCATAAATGCACACTTGACATTTATTACCCTCATATCTAAAATGGAAGAACCCAACTTTTAACTTCGACCTTTAATAAGAATTTGGGTCTGCCAGAAAATTCCAATGACTCAATTTCTTTCATGAGCCCCAGATTGAGCCTCAGTTACCAGAATCAAGAGCAAGTGCAAAAGCAAGCGTTGGTGCTAGAGGCAGATACTATAGAAACCCCAGTAAGGAAGTGCTTGGAAAGTGGGTGTGGGTTCAACATGCCAGGAAGATTCCGGCTACCTAGATTTCACCTATGTTGTCTAAGTTATCATCTAAACTGTGAAACACTTACCCAGATCTGCAAACACATTGAGATTCTATGAAGTTCTCTCCATCATCAATCTTATTATTGCACCTTAAGTTGGGTTTTCCATGGTCATATGAATCAGTAGGAAGTTCTAAAACATTCTCAGAGAAACCCAATGTGATGATTAGCTCTTCCAAAAAATATAAGGGCTGCTTAACATGAATGACAGTGTGGATGATATAGATGCCAAGATGAGAAGAATCTTGCTAATGCCTATGGACCAAATTGTGGTTATGCATGTTGAAGAGCATCACACATTATGTAGTGAAGCAATCATTGATAAGAGGGTTTGCATTAACATTGCATATTAGTAGGTCATCACAAGGTCAATGATGCTGAGCGAGATATAGAGGAATCCTAAGCAGTTACACCAAACAATAGTATGATCATCCATCATCCACGATATAAGGCAATGCCCCCAACCCTTAATCTTCATAAATACCATTCACCAGTAGCTCTATACAACTTATACTCAACCAACGTATTTGAATTTCTGAAAGGGAGAAAAAAATATATTTGTTGCTTGAATTTTAATGGATTTCAGGTGTATAGCAAAATTCTCAGCAACCTTATATTTTGCTTGGAGATACCATTCCAGCCCTTCCTTCCATATCAACAAAACCTAAAACACATTAGCAGTCCCTTTCTTCATTACTCATGGAAACTATTAGGAATGTATAAGAAGTATATTGCCTAGAATATTCTATATAATCTTTGGGGATTACTAGAATATTCTACGTAATCTTTGGAATTACTAGAATATTCACATGATCTTTGGGATTGCTAGATTGCTAGATTGCTAGAATATTCTACATGATTCTTGGGATTGGTAGCATCATATCATAATCTTCTCATTACCTGCCTGATTTTCTTTTCTTCACCTTTATATAAGGATGTACATATTATATAAAATATAAAGAAGAATTCTTCTCCACTTATTTGCTTTTTTCCATCTCCCTTGTATTTTTTACATGGTATCAGAGCGGGTCATCATCAATCCGAGTTTATTTTTTTGATTAGCGCTTACAGTAAATTATTGCCGAAATGCCTTCTTTGCACGTAGTGAGAGATAAATAATTACCACATCTCATCTTCATCGATCCAAGTTTATTCCTTAGATTAGCGTTTACAGCAAATTATTATTAAAACACCTTATTTGTACACAGCAGGAGATAAATAGTTGCGACATCTCATCTTTATCAACATGTCCGACCAAATCAAGCAGAGTATCATAATTGAATATATGGTAGATGGTTTGTCATCAATCTTAAATACTGCACGACCTGGTATCTCCTTATTTCATCTCACCTTCGAAGAATCTTGAGAATGCCGAGCACCAAGAAGGGGCTATCGTGAACACTATCACACCACCGACTACAAGCGAAATCTTTTCAATATCCAATTTTTCTCCCACACAATATCAGCAACTTATTTCTCTCCTTAGAAAGATAAGACTCAAAGTGCCACAAATTTTATTGGTAAAGTCTTCATTGATCCTTGCCATTAATCTTGGATCCTTGATAATGGTACTGCCGAATAACTAACATTTTGTAAGTCTTTGTTTATGATATGAAACCTCTTAACAGTCCATTTCATGTTATTCTACATGATGGAATCAATATACCTATGCATTTATATTGTAATGCTGCTCTGATCAATGATATTACTTTACGCCATACCTTATATACTCCTAATTTTATATGCAGTCTTATTTCAGTAAGCAAACTTGCTCAAGATCTTAATTGTGTTGTTCTATTCTTTTCCATATTTTGTGCTCTACAAAACCTTGTCGCGAGGAAGCTAATTGGATTGGATAAATTCCGGGATGGTCTTTACTACTTCAAATGCTTGACAATAAATTCTGCACGGACAAATAAATTCAATATTTTGATTGATCTCTGGTATGCTCGGTTAGGACATTGCTCTTATAAGTGTTTGAAACTTATCCCCTTTCTTTCAAATACTCCTTTTGATTCCATAAATAATTATTATGATATTTGTTATCATGCCAAACAGACAAAAAAGTTCTTTTTCTTAAGCATTAATAAATCAGCTTCATCATTTAATTTAATGCATCTTGACATATGGGGCCCATATTGTACTACATTATATACAGGAGCTCATTTCTTTTTCACTATTGTTGATGATTGCACAAGGACTACTTGGATTTACCCGTTACAAAGAAAATCTAAGACATATCAATGTTTTGTTAATTTTCATGATATGGTCAAAAACCATTTTAATACCAATATTAAATATACACACAGTGATAATGCTCAAGAGTTTGTAGCTGGATCATTAAAATCATATCTCCTAGAACATGGGATCATATCACAAACTTCTTGTATTGAGACACCAGAACAAAATGGGATGATTGAACGTAAACATCAACATATATTAAATATTGCCCGTGCTCTAAGATTTCAAGCCAACTTGCCTGTGTCATTTTGGAAAGAATGTGTTTTGACTGCCGCATATTTAATTAATTTAACACCCACACCAAAATTGAATGGCAAGAGTCTCTATGAAATTTTATTTCACAAATCACTTACCTATGATCATTTAAAAGTTTTTGGTAGACTATGTTATATGCATGAGATATCTAGTGATAAATCTCAACCTTATTCTTGTGCTTGTGTGTTTATTGGATACCCTCTTGATCAAAAGGGTTATCATGTTTATGATTTAGAAACTCACAAAAAAATTACTTCACGTAATGTTATCTTTCATCAGAACACATTTTCTTATTATCAAATATTATCACCTTCTTCAGCGACACCTCATTTTCCATAATTGAATCAGATTGATTATGACATGCTATTCCCTTTAGAAACCAATAATTTAACTCGTTTAAGCCAGACTCAAGAACAGGTCTCAAATCCTATTCTTCCCCATGAGTCAGATCAAACACATTAATTTCATTGATTCGAACACCAAGTCCGAACTGGACACTTGATGCAATTAACACTATCTCTCCTAAAGAGCCTTCATCTTCTAAGATTATTGGACCTAACTCGCAGCTCGTCAGAGACAGGAAACAACCCGTATAATTACAGGACTATATTGTCGATGCTCCAGGAGTAGGGAGATCCCCGGATACTCTGCCAATTCAGTGACCTCAAGTAAGCCTTATCCTATTTCTTACTACCTCATTTCTTCTAAGCTTAATACTTTCCATCGAACTTTTCTTTTAGCTATCACCTTTCATGAAAAATCTAAAACCTTTTCATGCTATAAAGGATCCTGAAAATGAGAAGTAATGGGGACCGAGCTCATAGCTCTCCAACAAAGCGATACTTGGACCTTCGAGCATCTACCACTTGAAAAGAAATCCATTGGATCGAGATGAGTATACAAAATTAAATATAAGGCTGATGATTCTATTGAGTGATTCAAAGCTCATTTAGTGGCGAAGGATACACATAAATAGAAGGGCTTGACTACACTGAGGCTTTTGCTCTGATGACTAAATTGATTATGGTACGGTGTCTCTTAACCGTTGCTTCTACCAAACATTGGTAATTATATTAATTGGATGTCAACAATTCTTTCCTTTATGGTGACCTTCATGAAAAAGTATACATGACATCCCCATCGGGATTTCTAAAATTAGGTGATACATGTATTTGTCGGTTACATAAATTTCTTTATAGGCTCAAGTATCGAGATAGTGGTTCAAAAAATCTTCCACTCCTTGCTCCAATATGGCTGCATTCAATCCAAAGCCGATCATTCTCTATTTACCAAATAGGATAACGACTCTTTCATTGTCATTCTTATTTATGTGCATGATGTGATTATTGCAGAGAATAATCCTTTGAAATTTAAGCATTGAAATAATTTTTTGCAAGACAAGTTCCACATTAAGGACCTAGGCACCTTAAAGTATGTTTTCGAGTTAAAAGTAGCTCGTTCACCTTTGGATATATTCTTATCCCAATGAAAATATACACTTGACATTTTCCAAGAGACCAAGATGTTAGGGACCAAGCACATAAAATTTTTCATGCAGCAACAACTCAAGTTCACGATGGACGATGGGAAACTACTTGATGATCTAGATCCATATCGATGATTGCTGGAAAGACTCATTTATGTAACCATTACTAGGCCGGACATTGCATACTCGGTACATGTTCTGACATAGTTTATGTAATCTTCTTGACAATTATACTTGGATGCAATTCTGTGGTATTTAAAAGGATCTTCATATCAAGGCATATTTTTTTCAAGTGTCAATACTTTTCAATTATATGCTTATTATGATGCAAACTGGACAGGATCTCCCATGACAAGGCGTTCTACAACAGGTTTCTATATTTTCTTGAAAAATGCTCTGATTTTTTGGCATGCCAAGAAATAAATAACAGTATCACATTTCTCTGCAAAGATCGAGTATCGGAATATGATGCACATCACTAATGAATTATTATAACTTCAAGCTTTCATATCTGATCTCAGTGTTCCACATCATAATTTCATGTTCCTTTATTATGATAATCAAGTGGCTCAATACATTGTCGCAAATCCTGTATTTTATGAGTGGACCAAATATATAGAGATATATTATCATTTTATCGAAGAGCGACTACGGTCTCAAGATATTGCTACACGATATGTTCCTACATATTGTTAGTTCGAAGATATCTTTAACAAAGCTCTCAATTATGATCATTTTCAAAAGATTATACAGAAGTTAGACATTCGAGATCTTCGTGCTCCAACTTGAGAAAGACTATTAAGAATATATAAAAAATATATTATCTAAAATATTCTATATAATCTCTGAGATTATTAGAATATTCTACATAATCTTTGGAATAACTAGAATATTCACATGATTTTTAGAATTGCTAGTATATACTGCATAATCTTTAGAATTGCTACAATATTCTACATGATTCTTGGAACCGATAGGATCATATCAAAATTTCTTTATTATCTTTTCATTACTTGCCTGATTTTTTTTCTTTATCTTTATATAAGGATATACATATCATCAAGAAAAAACCTTTGCCGCTTATTTGCTTTTCTCCGTCTCTTTCTTGTATTTTTTAAAAAAACCAAAGGCAGGCCTGATTATTTGGCAAATAAACACCCAAAATCAGAGCCAAGATACTGAGCCTACCGAACAATAACATCAACCACATCAATCATCCTAAACCTTGACAACAGCACTTCCGAAAGAGACTGGAAATCACTAACGAAGAAGCAATGCAGCATGGACAAAGACTATGTTTTAGAAATCAAGAATTGAATCAAACGAACTTAGAAGGAACGTATATGGATACGTGAAGATAACCACGGAAAATACAAACAAATAAGAGTAGATCTACGAGGTATGGTTCCTTACATCTTTGAATTGGAAAATGCCGAGCTCGCCGAGGCAGGTGATCGCCCGGTGGGCGGACTCGACGGGGATTATGAGCTGGATGAAGCTCATCTTCTCGGATCGCAGGTGATCCATGGTCGGCAACTGATCGAAGAACTTCATCATCGTACCAAGAACCGATGGGGAGGAGATAGATCGTGTTTTTGGAGAACGGAGAGAACATTCGCGGCGGAGCTTCAGATCTGGGGAAAGGGGACTCGGAATCTCCTTCCCGTTGTTCGATTCGCAACTGCCATTGGAATCAAGAAAGTGCCGAGTACCTTTCAAGAGGCATCGGTGCGAGAGAAGGGAGCAGGAGGGTCGCGCGGGTGCGCAGGTGGAGGGATTCCAACGTCATGCCCTTGGGCTTGCGCGGGGTGACCACGGCGGCCTCTCTTAACCGATCGGTGATTTCACGGGTCAGACCAGGAACCCGCGAGAGGAAAGAGCAGGGCGCCAGGACTCGTACCCGATAACCCGATAAACCGCTGACCTGGGATCATTTCCAAATGTTGGATCTCGCCGTGCCAGAGGTGATGTTTGATCCAAACCTAGCAAAAAGCATGGACCCATCCAATGATAAATGGGTCTTGGTCAAGGCTTTTCATGGTTTGGAAAGATAAGGGTTAGCTGATTTCAACCTAATTATAATTGGCTGAACAAATCTTTAAAAATCATCCTCCAATCTCTAAAAGGATTGTTATTATGTAACAATAGACTAATCAATGAGTGGATCAAATGATTAACAAAGTTATAAACTTAGTGGTTGAGAGAGTTAATAAGGGAACAATAAATTAAACACTTATCATGTTTCTTTCCTGCTTCAACTTTTTCTTGCGGCCGTCTTGTTTTATATAGATGCTAACCCAAAATTCTTCAATTTTGACCATAATTTTATTTGCTAGGGTATACCATGCGACAAGCGAGGTATTGATTGGATAACCAAATTGGGTATAGAGATATATGAAATAAATGAATTGGATAGGGATACTTCTCGATTTAATTATATACAACTCAAGCAAAAGTCGATTCACCACCATTACTAGCAACTTGGTATGTTTTCATTTAAGAATAAGTATTTGATGGATTTTTTTGATCCTGCCAAATAAAATTTCTTGTGCCATACCTGGCAAATATATTAATTTATTTTTATTTATATATTTTTCTAACTTTCCCATCTCTATCTGCCATTTTTAATAAGAGAATATTTTGTAGTTAGTTTGCAAGTATGTTACTACTTACTAGATCCCTCCAGCAATATAGATTTTTATTTTAATTGAAGTTTTATTTTCAATTTCTGAATGTTTCGTGTACTCCTGGTTATTTTGTAGTTAAAGTGTTCGATTATGAATTTCTGAATGTTTCATTTGCTCCAAGTTTTAGTTCCTGCACTGCACCAACCAGGCAAGACTTTTGAGTTTCTCCGATAAAGAGAACCATGTATTTTAGAAAAATCAAGTCAATAACACAACACATCATAGATATCCATAATTGATTAGAATTAAATCTTCTTAAATTCAATTGTATTTCACATACATTGCATGTGCTAGATAATAGGTGGTAAATTGGAGCAAATGTACTTAACAATAGAAGAGTGTAAGGTGTATTTTATAATGAACTTAACCACTAGTTAGCTCAAGTAAAGGTGCTAATGGGCCTTTTGTATGGAAGCTAAATGAACTTTACTGTAATGATAAAAACAACATGATTGTTCTACCATATATAAACTGGTGTTATCTTATCCAACTCCACTGTTAAATAGAATGGAGCACATTTGGGAAGAGTTAGACTTGTAGTTTCCTCGTGCCATAACCTGCCTATATTGGGATATCAGCCATTCATTGATTATTAAATGTATGGCACTGATCAAATATTCACTTTTGACCTGAATTTATTGCTGACAAAATTAAACATACTGATTAATCGATTAAATATCTGAGAATAACATAGATTAATTTTTATTTTTATCAGAAAATTCAGATTCAAAGAAATCAATGAAACTAAACTAGTCAACTGGTTACGCTACCCGCAATGTGAATCAATCAAAATAAACTAGAAAATAATATTTGGTGATTAAGAAATCACCGTAAACTAGGGTTCCTACTTTCAACGAGTCAGAACTAAAGAGAAATGAAAAGGTTTTAGAGTTACCAATGATGATTTGCAGCGCTCTTGAAATGGATCTGAATTGGCACTCTAGGATTTCTCGGCATGACTTCAAGATTGTTATTCTTCGGGCTCCGATCTGCAACGAACTCGGTTCCAAAGCAAAGAAAACCTTTACTTCGGATCTCGATCACCTGCAAGCACTCATAAACATTCAAGTTAGAAGGCGTGGAAGGAAGAAGAAGATTGAAAGAAAGAGTTGGAAGAGAACAAAGCTTGAAGGTGGCGGCTAGGGTTTCTGATGGATGGTTGGATAACTAGGGCTTCACACCCCGCAATGCTCTAAAGAACAAAGAAATTTAAGGCCTCACATCTCGCGATGCCATCACAACAAAGGAATGACGGAGAATATCTTCTTTATTTCATGAATAATAATTAATTTTATAAAAGGGGTTGATGGTGATATTTATAAACCAATTACAAGATGAGTGTGGGATACAAATTGTAGAGTTTTTGTTGAAAGAGCAAGAACTCCTAGAGCTGGCTTCCCTTGGACAACAAAGACCTCTTGAACTTTATTTGGCATCTTGGACTCTTGAACTTGAGTTGTTCTTGAGCTTCTTTCATGTTGGGCGACAAGTGAGGAATAAAGTGTGCGACACATCTTGGAATAAGGTGGGTAACAAGACTCCTTTTCTTCATGCAAATAAAGTGGGTGCTAATTCCTTCTTCTTGGCCTAAATTCTCTTGGAATCTTTCTTGCATTTTAAAGGTAGATAGATAAGGTTGGACTCCCCTCTTCTATGAATTCCTTTGAATTTGAAACTCCCTTGAACTTGGACACCTTCCATGTTGGTGTCAAAGAGGATGAGATTGGGCAACAAGAATGAGGCGCTCTTCTTTGAAATGTGCGACAAAGAGAGGGTGAGATGAGAAGTCCTCCTTTTTTTACTCCTCTTAAAATTAGTGACCACTTTGGATGTATTTTAAATTCATGTGACCGACTTTAACTTTTGTGATGATGACGTGGCATGATATGGTACCAAGATGTCGTGGCATGACATGGCAGAAAGATGACATGGCATGATGGGATGTCCAAGACTTGATGATGTGGTGCATGATGACTTGGCATATGTTGGGTTGGCGCCAAGAATTAGTTGGCACATGTCTTGAATTGAGTTGGCACATGGTGTTTTGATTTGGGTCCCCTCTTGTATTACATGACTCAATTAAGATAACTAATCACATGACTCAATCAACTAAATAGTTAAAAGGGCTAATTCTAAATCGAACTTGATCAAATTGATCAAAAGGCATAATCTCACAAAACAAAAATTAAATATCGACTCAATTGGATAAATAGGGTATATATATATATATATATACAGGTTTTGATTGAATTGGGATTTAGGGCTGAATCCAACCGGGCTAAAATAACAGAATTTAAAATTTTGGGGTTTAGGGTTGAACCCAACCAGGCTAAAATAACAGAATTTACAAATGATCTTGGGGCTTAAGGCTTAGAGCTTTATTCACAAGTGATCCACATGGATGTGGGATTGACCTGTCGTTTCGTGTTAGCTCTGGTATTAGCCCTGGTGTCTGCACCACTATAGGAAGTAGCCTCAAAGAGATGAAGAGGCGTCTCTCTCGAAACATTCGAGAAAAAGATTGGGAACCTGGGATTTGGAAAGTCACTTACTGAATAAAACTTATATCTTATATCTCTAAATTAAATAGATTAGATAAAACCCATCCCATTTGGGTCGAATCGAGTTGGGTACCTTTTGGATCGGCAAAAATTGCCATCCCTGGTCCCAACTTTTGGAGACATCTTGTTGAATAAATAATTTAGATTTTTTTTTTAATTTACCATTGGTTGCTTTTAATATTTTGAAGATTCACCATTGGTATGTTTTTCATTTACCATTGGTTGCGGACACTCTCCTCCAATTGATGATGTTTTCATTAAACTGTGGATAAATGTTAACCTTTTTAGTATCGAATCTTCAAAATCTTCGAGCTCTAATGTTCCGGGTATCTAATTGTAAAACTTATGCATGTAATTTTTTGTTCTTTGCAATCCCTTTGCTAAAAATATAACCAATATTTTACATTTTTTTTTTAAATAGATGATTAACCAATTATAAGTTAATCCGGAAAGTATATTTTCCATGCCATTTTATCATAATCAAGAAAACATGCAAAATTACTTCGCAAAGTATGATATATATCTAGACATCCATTTCTCAAAGTAAATATTTAAGTAAGGTAATTTTTTTTTTATATAAACCAAATGAGACCTCAAAGGCATTTTGATTATGAATTTCAAGTGTAACAAAATCGATAGCTACTCGTTGAGTAGGTAAAATTACTCAATGTTGGATGCTAGGAATTTGGGTTCGAATGCCGTCCAAATCTTGATCTCCGCCACATTTCTTCCATCCTGGTTCTCAAAAAATTTCAGGCTTTAGTTAATAATCGGTAGATATGCTTAAAAAATGCACCAATTCTACCTTTGGTCACAAAAAAAAATAAAAAAATAAAAAAAAATGTTTGCTTCCTGAGCTCAGCCTACAATTCTTGGTGAATAGGTTGGAGGAAGAAAGCAGCATGAAAGGTGGCCAATGGTATCCCAGTTGATTGCCTACATGAAAGGTGTAATATTACTGGGTGGTGAGCTGGGTTAATGTAATTTGTACAATGAAACTGCTCGAATCATCTAATCTTGGATAGTTGAAGAACAAACTTAAAATTTCATTTTATTTCATGATGTATTTGACCTTTTTTCATGTTTGTAAATTAGATAATTAACAGCACTAGTTTAGTTCTTGAAAATGATGAAGATTATACTTGACGACACGGTATTGCTTGCTTCATTAGGAAACACTACCTAAAACTCCATACCTTTTGGTCCTTGGACTTGTCAGCTTGCATGGATATCATCTCTTGGTACCAAACTTTTATGGGTCATTTTTTCCCCCCTTGTGGCTCCTTTCTGTTAAGCAAATCTTTCCCGAGGTATGAAGTGTTGCCTTCCTTGCAAATCAAGGGACCTCTCTTCATGGTGTGAGTTACCCACCCTTATAGTAGGTCCCTCCTCCACCTAATTAAGAAGGATAATGCCAGCTCGAGTCCACTTCTTGATATATACGTCACCTATTCCTTTAGATTTATTTATTCAATAAAGTTATAGGGAATTTATTTATTTATTCTTGATAACGCCGGCCAGACTGGCGATCAGATCGGTGACGGGACCCTGACAACCGGATTGGTGGCAGGATCCTGGCGACCGGACCGGTAGCAGGATCCTGGCGACCGAACCGGTGGCAGGATCCTGGCGGCCGGACCGGTGGCAGGACCCTGGCTATCGGACCGACGATTAGACCGGTGGTAGAACCTTGCAGGCTGGACTGGTGGCAGGACCCTGATGGCCGGATCGGCGGTTAAACCGGTGACAAGATCCCAGCGACCGGACCGATGGCAGGACTTTGGTGTCCGGACTGACAATCAGATCGGTGGCAAGACCCTGGTGGCCGAACCCTAGCTATCGGACTAGCGATCAAACCAATGGTAGGACCTTGAAGGCCAGACCGATGGCAAGACCCTGGTGGCCGGACCGGTGGCAGGACCCTGGCTACCGGACCGACAATTAGACCGATGGTAGAATCTTGCAGGCCGGACTGGTGGCAGGACCCTGCTGGCCGAATCGGCGGTTAAACAGGTGACAAGATCCTAGAGACCGGACTGATGGCAGGACTTTGGTGTCCGGACTGACAATTAGATCGGTGGCAAGACCCTGGCGGCCGAACCCTAGCTATCGGACTAGCGATCAAACCAATGGTAGGACCTTGCAGGCCGGACCGGTGGCAAGACCCTGGTGGCCAGACCGGTGGCAGGACCCTGGCGACCGGACCGGCGATTAAATCAATGACAGGACCCTAGTGGCCAGACCTGTGACAGGACCCTGGCGACCGGACCGGCGATTAAATCAATGACAGGACCCTACCAGCCGGACCGGCGATCAGACCGGTGGCAGGACCTTGCAAGCCAGATCGGTGGCAGGACTCTGGCTGCCGGACCGGCGATCAAACCAGTGGCAGGACCTTGTCGGCCTGACCGATGATCAAACTGGTGACAGGACCCTAGTGACTGGATCAGTGACAGGATCATGGCGGACCAGTGGCAGGACATATTTGATTATCATCGATCCCTTGACCGGGCCAGTGGTCGGATGATGGTGGCCGGACCTTGGCGACCGGACCGGACTGGTTTCAACCTAATGATCGGCCCAAAATTTTTTATAATTTATTATTTTTAAAATTTAATTATGTGAAATTATGAAATATTCAATATTATTTATAAATAAATAATAATGTAATGTAGTGTATGAATATTTAGTTGCATGTACCTTATTGTATGTTCAAAAATTTAAAAAAAAACTACTAAAATAAAACTTTATTATAATACCAATATGGTCCACACATAAATGTAATACATAAATGAGAGTAAAAAAATGTATTCTAAGTCCCACAAGGTAGTCGTCTCCTCCTATATATAATTAAAATATTATTTAAAAAAATCAACTACGAAGTATGTTTAATAAAATAATTTAATTACTTACCAGGCAACCATGCATCACACCAGACGACTGATGAACCGCCCAGTGATGTGACGGTACCACTGCATGTATGGATCATAATAATCCATGATGCCATCAACTGAAGGGCCATCTAAAATATGATCTCGATAGCTCTTCCAAAGCTGTATAAAATGCTGACGAGTAAAGGACCATTCCTGCTCGCATCATCCTTTAAGATCGATATGGTGTAGTACAGCATCTGTATCACACCGATCTGGTATAGACTGGCGAATCCCAAACTGCCATAACACTCTATCAGCAAAATGTCACTCTTCGATGTGAAAACAAATAAGTGGCACTCGGGTCACCATATATCTTGACCGTGTAAACAATTATCGGGTAGATGGACAAGAATATCAGGAGTATATGACTGTCGTATCACCTGTTAATCGTAATTTAAGATAATAAGATGTTAAATAAATTTAATTTTACTTATTATCTACTCCGATCTCAAGTGATCAAGATATATCTATATGAAGATACCATATGTGTTGGCACCTCTTTAACCGAAAATTGATCTATTTATCTGCAGATAATAAAAATTACATGATTAAGATAAAATATTAATTTTAAAAAAAAGTAAAAAAAATTTTTGATACTTACCTCATCCCCAAAGGATCCTGTGGTAATCCAGCTCCACCATCATCTAAGTCAATCATAAGGTCTACATACGACCGGAATAATCTAACTGGTGCAATATTCGGGAATCTATCCCATGACCAAAGCTATAGCAATATCAATGGTCCAACAATATCATGGGCATCTCTCCGACTAGCCCTACATATATGTCTGTACAACCATGCTAAGCCTGCACCACCCCAACTATAATGTCCAGCATCTCAAAATTATGTATTAGGGGTAAAAACATGAGATGTATCCCCTTCACTGATGTATCCATAAATAGACATCCATCCATAAAACTGTAATATATAAGTTATAGTATAGCGCTGTATCACTATCTCATCTGCATCAATGGATAACTCATGAAACTGCTCAGCTAGCCATACTAGACCCAACCATGATCCACGAAGTCGACCCTCCGGTGGAATAACTCCTAATAACTGATGGCAAAACTGATGCCAATTGATCTATGTACTGCTAGTGACGGGTAATCCATCAACAGGTAAACCCAACTGGATGGCAATGTCCTGTAATGTGATGGTGCACTCTTCACATGGCAGATGGAATGTATGAGTCTCTGGATGCCACCGCTTTATCAGTGCTATAATCAAGTGCCAATCTAGCTATATGTAACATATGCATGCCAGTCCATAAAATTCGGACTACTGTATGTACGGTACTATATATCTATCAAGTGGTGTCGACCTGCATGTAACAAGCTCTCTACGTCGACATTGAAAGAAATGTCTCCTGTCCATCCCATATCAACTCAGAACGATGTGTGTCCTGATCATACAATAATGAACTGTCTACTGGAACCTGGATCCATATCCATAAAATACTGCACATATATACAAAGGTTTGTTTTAATTGTAATTAAAAATTTATTTAACAATCATCAACACTTTTGTAAAATAAAATGCATAACACTAATATGTAACAAACAACTGCATTAATATGGAATTGGATTGCATTATGTCATCATTTAGTCAATTAATAAAATACAGAATGTGGATAACGATAACAATAACAATCCAAATACAACTAGTAACAATATAGGTAATTATATAAAAATTAAATACATCCTGAATTATATAGACAACCGTTCTCAGGAACAATGAAGTATGATGGAGCAATGGAATCTGATTACCGGTCCCTGATGCAACAAAATTCAATCCTGACAGGTCAAACGATGTTCAATATTAAAAACGGAACATGAAAACTTAATAATTAATAATATACAATAATTATATTATATGCAATAAATAGTTTCGGATATAATTACCTTTTGATAATAGCACTAATCTGATTTCTAGATGGACATGACCTTCTATTAAGTCCTTCCTCTCAACATATTATGTACCTTTATCTGTTTTCGCTTTTCATTAAATCTATATCATTCATAATTCTGGTAGAGCATGGCCTACCTTTATGTTGCAACTGTGTTTGATCAGGTATAATAGTAATATCTGTAGCAAGCTGTGACTAATACGCTTGATGAGGAATGGGTTGAAATTGAGGTGCATATGACTAATGATAATCATTCAAACTATAGCATCGATCAACATATCTATAAAAATCAATTGAAACACATGCACAAGTAGCCATGACATGTGAACATGGTAAATGATAGTACTGCCATTTTTGACATGTACATGTATGATCTGACGGTCGAACAATCTGCATTACAAAAATTAATATTTGGTACATTACAAAGTAATAATAAAAAAAATCATAAATTTATTGACTTCAAAGTTATACCTAAGTGTTGTTTTCTTTGTTCATATACGGACCATGCATCGCAGTTTGGATTTGAAATATATCGCTGGCTCTATCAAATCTTGTAACTATATGAGATGTAGCTTTAGCTTGTTTGGCGATTACATAATCCATGACGAATGGAGTAAATCTTCCATTCCTATCTAGTGTATCAACTACCTGGGCACGTCGACCATCAAAATAAGATACAAGTTGGAAGAATGTCAATTGTGCCAATGCAGTTACATGCAAGAATCGAGCATTTTTAAGCATTCCATTAAAACACTGACAAATTGATTATCCTTATTCCATACCTTCGGCCATCATCATATGCACATGTCCATTTATCTAATGAAATTTCGCTCAACCATTGAATAGCTTATGGTTTCAATTTCTCGATACTTTTTATATATCCCTAAAATTTTCCGATCTGTGTTTGCATTCTAGCCTTTTTTACCATATCCCTTAATTTGGCATCCCTAAATCTGGTATAGAGGTTGCTTGCTACATGATGTAAGCAGTATATATGATATGCATTCGGTTGCTGCCAATCTAGATGCTTATTTTGTACTGTGGCCAGTATGCCAGCATGCCAATCAGAAATTAAGCAAATTTCCTATCATGGGATGACAAAAGTTTGCAAACAAGCAAGAAACCAATCCCACGTATCGGTAGACTCTTCATCAATAATAGCAAAAGATAATGAAAAAATTTGATTATTTCCATCAATAACAGTTGCAATCAATAATTTATGTCTATATTTTTCATACAAAAATGTTGCATCAATACTGATTATCGGTCGACAGTACTTGAACCCTTCAATGGACGGTGCAAAAGACCAAAAGACTCGATCAAATTGAGAACATGTTGGATGACCAGTTGGATTGCTAATGATTTCATCCAAGAACCAGGATTAAATTCCTCTACTGCATGCAACCACTTGGACTGTAATTCATATGATTTGTCCCAATCACCTAACACCATAGCTATTATTTTTTGCTTTGCTTTTTATAACTTTCTATACGCGGCAATGTAATTGAATTTTTTCTTTATGACCGCACTAAGTCCTGCAATAGAATTATAGGTACTTCTTTCACTAAATCATGTATTTCATTGACAATTAAAGTAGAGTCTAATTTAGAATGATCCTGAGATATCACTTCATATATGCATGTGTGGGGACCATAGTATCGTGATATCTCAAAGTAATCGTTTCATTTAATTGCTCCGAGCTTCCATTGACATCCAGAATCTTTATACTTGCATTTCATAGCCCATAAATTTGGAGTTGACTCAGCAACCTTGAATTCATGGTGTCTATCAATTAAATACTACTTCACAATACTTTGTAATTCAGCCTTGTCCGCAAAACAAAGTCCTTTGCATAACTCCTGACCACTTTTCTAGTTAAATGACAGTTCTTGAAGGGAATAGTATATCGAGACATTAGCAGCTTCTCAATTGAACTGAGTGAATGTTGTAGATGGAGCCTCAAATGCAATATAATTCGGTACAGTTATGTCATGTAAACTATGTGCAGCATAAGAAGGGCCAGCTTCCTGACATTCACGATTAACATCATCTTCGTGAGGAACATCATCTTGATTAAAAAGCTCATTATCTGCATGTATTGTATAACTAGCAGCTGTGTACTGTGAAGAATGCTTGATGACACTCTCTGGCACATTACTTTCTGTTGTACGAATGTGATCCTCGATATATAAGAAAGTAGTATTTACTTGAGGACTATTGTAAATGTTTGGACTACGAACAGAAACAACATATTCACTAATGCTACTAGTTGCCATATTTCGAACCTCTTTATATTCATTTGATTTGTGAATGGATCGAGCATCTTCAACAAGTTACACATCTAAATACAACTCCATACCTGATAGACATTGATGTGCAGTAATAGTAGAAAATATTATCTCTATATCCTCATCATCAATGATCAGAACTGATTCATACTTTATTAATGTCGGCTGCACAAGTTATGGATATCTATATGTAATCAATAATTTATACATTGTCCTGTCAATATGGAAGACACTATGTAACGTGTTCAGTAGTTCTTCATATATGATTACATATTTAATTCTAATTGCCTTTTCTGATCCCCTATTGTATTCAATATCAAATTCTCCATTGATGATACAACCATTAATATAACATAATGCCGTGATAACTTTTCCATTTCTCACTACAAAAAAAAAAAATGAATACTTGATGAAACATGCTATATTCAATAAATTTATAAAAATATTAAGCATGTTGTCATTCAAAATGAAAAAATATATATATCTACAAATATGCTTTAATAACTTAACCATTTACAACATAACAATCATACAACAAGAAGTTAGAAGACACGTAATATTAAAAAATAGTTATATAATATTTCTGAATATATACGAAAATAAGATTTAAAAATGATATACGTAAAACATGCATCCTATCACCATCTAATAGGTAAGAGTCCTATCTCATTCATAAATTGCAATCAATTATATAAATCAGTTAACAATAATCAAATGATATACAATTGAAATCGGAAAAAATTTCGACAGTATTTTTTCTTAGTTCTCCTTTCACAAATATTTATGTACAATAAGAACTAAAGAAAAATACTATCTGAAATTCCTTACTATCCCAATTACATATCATTTGATTACTGTCAACTGATATATAAAATTGATTATAATTTCTAAACTGTCCAAATTGGACAATCAATTGACCAATGTATATAATTCTAGGTATTCGTATAAAATTATATAAATATACAGATATATAGAATATGCATATCAATCAATTGATGGATCTACAGTTCTATACAATGCAAAAAATTTTAAACAAAATTAATTGATTAATTAATCATTTTTATATATATTTGCATATTAAAACTAAACTAATAACAATATATCATAAATATTAAAAATTATAAATATAAATATTGCATATTTATATTAAAATTATATAAATACTAAAAATTCATCCAAATCTTCGCCTCCACCCTCAGATCGAGAATCTTTATCATGACCTAAAATTAACTTCATATAATATAATTTTTTTGTTACTTTAATAATAATTTTTTTTAAATAATACCACCTATTACTAATATTTTTAAATAATCATAACTATTACTCTTCATAAATATTATTCAGTTTTTTAATATATTATCATATATTTTTAAAATTTAATATTTTTCACTAATTTTGAATATACAATTAATTTTAGATTCTATAATTCATTAATCTATGATTAATATTTAATTTACAACTACACTGGTATTCATTAATTGATTAAAATATTATCCAATACTTTTTATATATTATCATATCATTTCTAAATTTAATATTTACTACTCATTTTTTTAACTACAGTTAATTTTTCATCTATAAATATAAAATCTATGATTAATGTTTATATTATAAGTAATGTTTTAATCTATCATTAATTAATATCAATTTTTAAAAAAATATATTATATTTTTCAAAAAAAATTATACTTCTTATTAATTTAATATTAATAATTTCTTAAAAGAATATCACCTATAATTTTTAAAAATACATTAACCTGTATTTTCTTAACAACCCTACATAAATTTTTATTTATTAAAAATAATATTTCTATTATTATTTTGATTTAACTAATTATAACTACTAATTTTTTTATCATTATGATATATTTTTTTACAAATTACAATATATTTTAAATATATTATTTATTTTAAATTTATAATTAATTTATGAGTTTATTATAATATTTTGAATATATGAATCTAAGCTTATTCGCATCAACAAATACCTATAAAATATTTTTAAATATTTAATATTTATATAAATTTGGTGCAATCCATCCCCAATCCATCAAGAAAATTGTTTAATATTGTAATAATACTAATACATTTTTTGACAACCATTTCCATAAATATATTTTTTAAAAAAATTAAAAATTAAACATTCATGGGATCTCACATTTCCATTTACAAAAATTAACATATCATTTTAAAATATTGCATAACTATTAATAAAAAAATATCTTTAATAATAAGCTTTAAATGGTAATAACAATATATCTTTGGAGCAGGAACAGCATGTCACTAACCACCATTAATAATTTTTTTAAAAAAAATGTATGACATTTAAAACAAATTCAAACAAAATAATACTATACATATTATTTCAAATAAAAAAATACCTTATATCCTAGCAAAAGGGGAATAGGGGGACTACGAATCGGTAAAGAAGAAACCGAGGGGACCAACAACTCAAATTTTTTTTTTTTAGAGGAATCGGTGGCTGAAATTTTTTTTTTAGATTCGTCTTCTCAATGAAAACGCAGCTTGGAGCTGCGCCTTCTCCATGCGGCATCCCATGCACTCTAGGTGACAGTAAATTGGTTTAAAATATGAAACACGTGGCCAGTTGGCGGACCACCGGGGGAGCCTTGGCCTCCCAAATTTTTTTTAAATTTTTTTTATAAGTCAAATTTTTTTTATAAATTTTTAAATATATACAAGGATGAACCGCCGGGAGGGCAAGGAGGTCCCTTAGCCCCCCCTAACTTTTTTTATTTTTTTTATAAATTAAGATTGTATGTAAACTTTTAAATATTAATTTATATTTATATATTTGGTCCTTCTAAACTTAAGGATATTAAATATAACTTAAAGAATCTTAAAAAAAAAATTAAAATAAAATAAATACTATAAATTAACTTTTTTTATCTGAAAGTTGGATCAATACAAATTTTATTTTTTATTTTTATTAAAATTTTTTTCAAATTTTTTTTTGAAGAAGACACAATTTTCTTTTTGTTATTCGACCAGCGCTCGTCTTCAGAATTCGCCACGGTCGAAGCCACTGTACGCAGTCAGCACCATCCCATTCACCACACCGATTGATAAAATGGCGGCCGAACTTGTCATGTGATGCGATCGACGAGAACGCTCCCACGACGAGACCAGGCAGTTGCGCATATATAAGGCCATATACCATCGATGCACTGGCCTATGACTACCATCTTGGTGGCCTTCGTCAGTCTCGTCGCACTGACAAATACTGTGTGAGGTAAAGCCGCGCACCGTCTTGACGACCGGATCCATTGCGTAGCATAATCGAATCTTGGAGGGCACGGACGGATGGGCGCTGGTCATGCCTCAGGCTCCCACTAATACTACTGCACTCACATCCCATCATCTTTGACACCGTCGCTTGATGGATGTCAAATCCCGTTGTGCAGCTCCAACGGTACTCGATGCGACACTTCCACTACTGTGGCCAGTGCGCGCACATCTTTTACGAGTTCTTAACGTTTATTATTCTTCCAGTTTCAACTACTATCATAGAGAAAATATTTTCAAAAATGAAGATTATCGAGACCAGATTGTGCAACAACATGGAAGACGAATTTTTATCGATTATTTAATCACTTATATCGATAAGAAGATAGTTGAAAATTTTACGGTAGATTTCATTAGTAATGAATTTAATTTTATAAAATAAGATAGATATAATTTAAATAATATTTAAAAAAATATTTAAATTAATTTTAATTATTTATTAATATTATTAATTTTTATATTTTTATATATTTTTTTTAGAAAAATTGGTACGGTCCGTTCCTGCACGCGGTTCAAATGCAATGATAAATTTGTTTAAAACACCCGTATTTTGGTTTTTTTTTTTTTAAAAAAAAACATTATTTAAAAAAAAAAAAATCCAATCCAGCAAGCATCGTACCCTTTCAACTCAACGGTTGAATTTTAAATTCCTAATGAACTCGTGACTTTCACGTTATTCTGACAACGGCTAGTACCTACCCAACTAATTCAAACCTATCCCACCGAATGAATACAAGAATTAATATTTATATTAGTATTAGAAAATACTACCCAAAAAAAAAAAAAAAACTCCAAAATCCCGTTCTACTACTTCGATAAGCATGGCTGCCTCCTCTCCTCCCTTTTTGCTTTCTCTAACTATATATACTTGAAGTCAGGAAAACATGAGAACACCCTTTCATCTTTCTCTTGTATAGGAGGCATGTATTTTAGTGTTTTTATTTCAAATCTTTTTCAAATCAAAAGCACGCTAGAGTTTTTTTTAGCCTGGACTCTATGTGGTGTGGTGTGCTGTTTGTACTGTAGTGATATCTATGCAGCACTTGGTGGTCGTCCATCTGCTGATGATGATAGATTATCATCAAGCAAGATGTACTGTGTATTCTATATAGGATAGTCCAGTGGCAATCGAGTGCTAAACGAATGCAAACCTGCAGAGGATCCGGGTTCCGGCCAAAAAGCTAGGGTCGCTCTCAGTTATTTTGTTCCTGACTGGAGAGAGAGAGAGAGAGAGAGAGAGAGAGAGAGAGGCTTTTGTTTGTTTGGGTGACGGTGTCGGGCAGATCTAAATTTTCACAGGCACCGGCCGTGCATACATTGGGCTCGTACTCTCAGACCATGTCAGCTGTCTCACCCCCGGGTCCGTGGGCAGGGGGGACATAGATAAATACCCCCCCCCCCAATCTTTCGCATTCTTGACCCAAAACACCTCCAGATTTTGACTTTCCAAAAAAACAATAATACTAACCACCAGGATAGTTGTGCAGGTAGAGCAGATATAGCCTCATATTTCATGCATCTCCAAGTTTGAAGAATGATATCCTGGCTGACTGGAATAATTTTATAATTAGTTCTGAATTTTGGTGGTAGGTGCGTGGATCTGTCAGGCATTTTAATTAAAATTTAATTTTACCTTAAATTATTTATTTTTGGTAGCAAGAATCCGAATTATCGAGTTTTAATTGGACTGGAACGACGTAGACATCTGTATGATATAGAATCTTTGGATCATCATTGGCTAGATATGTTTTTCTCGATAGCAATCTATCATATCCGGTAATTCGGATCACCTTCCAAGAAATCTAGATTACCAAATTATCCTTCCATTTTTTTCATCATCCGTTCAATATAATAAAATAAAATATAATATATAAATTTAATATATTGTTTAATATATTTATGAAATATATTAATCATCTATCTAATGCATAATTTTTTATATTAATTTTATTTAATATAAAAAATATTTTTTTAAATTTTTATGTAAAAATATAAAATATAAAAAATATATTTTATAAATAAAATACATATTGGATATAAAAATATTTTAAAATTTTGATTTTATATATATAATATTATTGTATTAAATATAATAATTTATATTATAATCAATATAATAATTTATATTATCCATGATCAATATAATTATTGATAATTAATATTACTGGCAATTCATGATTGCCATGCAAGGTATCAAACATAATTATATAAAAACGTCGAGGCATCTTTGTTGTCGTGCATTCTTCACGGGGAAGGGAAGGGAGCGACCTAGCGAATTTTTTTTAACTAAATCTTGCTTGGCTCCTGCCAACACCCAGTTTCTCAAAATAAAGCTCATTCCACTTCCCGCGCGGCAAGCTGGGATAGTTCCCTATCACTTTCCTGGAAGACATGTCCGGTTTTGGATCCGTTTCTCTACCCATTCCCCGAGTGGTTTCCCGACACCGGGACAAATCCTATATCTGGCGTAAACGCAGCATCCCTCGCTTTTCACACCCGGCTCTTTCTGTCTCTGCTCCGAAGACACCGACCAGAGGAGGCCTCGGGACCTGCGAGCCAAGAAAAAGGAGAAAAACGAAGAAGAGAAGGCCAAAGAAAGATAAAGTAAAGAAGCTTTGGAGAAACTCTCTCAAGGATCCATTTGCGTGAGTTTTGATGCTTTTTTCCTCCGTCTCCTCGCCTTTGTTTTTTTTTTTCAAAAAACCATGTCTCCTCTGTTCATGGGGTTTTTACCATTCTCTTCATTTTCCTTGTAAAATGGTGTCGGAAACAAGAAAGGAAACGAGGGAAGATAAGTCTCTACAAAAAGAAAGAAAGAGGGAAAGAACATGGAGAGCTTATTTTCTCCTTTGTTTTATTTGCTTTGCTGGGTATGAGATGATTTTTTTTTTTTTTTTTTTTTGAAAAATAAAAAGTTTTCAGCGGGCTCTCTCTGGGGATTTCCCATCCAAACAGAAGTAATATGAGATAGCTCTCCTTGTGATGAGCTCTTATCTGATTTTGACCCGTTGAGTCCTTTTTGTTCCCATTAGGTTTTTTCCCTGCTCATCAAATAGATATAGATTTTCTTATATTAAAAATCTTAGTAGATGGTCCGTTTTCCTTCTCTCCCTTTACTGGGTATCCAAAAAGGAACGGCTCATAAAGTATGTTAGTTATCTTTCCAACTCTTCGACTATATATTTATTTTTTATTTATTAATGAACGAATAAAAAATAATTTTTTAAAGGTAGGTAACGAGAGGTAGAGGGAAAACAAAGAAAAGAATGCTTCATGGATTCCTTTGTCCAAGTTTACGCTGGCGGTTGTAGTGCTATAATATGTTTCAGGATCAGGGTACGAGCACCGGACCGAGATTAAAAAATAAAGAAAAGAAGGAACTGATCTTTTAATATATACTTTTATTGCTTTCGTTTCAGGTGATCATCATCATCATCATCATCATCATCTTGTGTTTCAACCTATTGAAAGGGTAAAAGAAAGCTTGGAGTAAGTAAATATATCTGCTTTTAAAACAATAGATTTGGATTTCATTGCATTGCTGCGGTTCATTTATTTGCTCATGTTAAGATACAACGCACCTGCCCTGACCTCTCTCTCTCTCTCTCTCTCGGGGTCTGAGGTCTGCTTTGTTCTTTTGCTCTGCAGGGGTGGCTTGTGGGAACAATAGAAAAAGGTTAAAAAATGCAGACAACCAAAACAAGGTCTGATCTTATCTTGGATTTTCAACTTTTCAAAATTAAAATTTTGCGGTTTCCAATAATTTATGTTAAGTGATAGGCAATGGGAATTTAAATAATACTTCTTGCCTTGTTAATTATGGATGGCAACAAACGGTTACCCTTTGTTCTTTTCTAATTTTTTTTTCCTTTCACACTCCAGACACCGTAGGGTAAAAATCTTTAGCATGTGATTGTGACTAATGTTGGACTCTTTTGTTTGTCTGGTTTTGAGCTTGGGGGGATGACCCATGCATCAGGAACCACATCTTCTTTGTTTGTCTGGTTTTGAGTCTGCTTCAAACCATGGCCATTTTGCTTTTTCTTGTATCTAGAATTCGACTAATCTTCTTTGCTTTTTATTCCCTCATCCTTTTTTGTTCTTCTGCTTGCCTTGAAGCTGTGGTTCCTTTTTCATCAAAATGACTTGTTCCCTCCCAATTCAGTGTAAATTTGATGATCTTTGAAATCTCATCCATTGAATTCATAACTTTGGGTTTGTAATTGGGATTAGCCTCTTTTTATTGTTTTTAGTTACTTTGATCATGAAAATGTGCATGGTGATCAGCAATTGCTGTGTTAATGGGTCTAGAAGTGGCCTTGTGTATGGGGTATTCATAAACACTTTGTTTCTTTATGCCCTGATTAATTTGGCAACCCTCTAATGGTCTAACCTATAGCATGCATTAATAGTTCTCAATTTTCATGGATCATGTTGAATTGTATCTTAATTTGTATGCTTGCTGCCTAATATATTATTTAGTTGCCACACTTCATTACAAATTTCATATGCAGTAGACATAATTTACCCCAGTATTTTTTAGGAACCCAAGTCATTTATTTAAAAAATGCTTGCTGAAAATGGATGAGATTGCTGCTTTTTATGTTATTTATAACTTGATCTAGAAGTTAGAATTCTTGCACTTAAACATATTTTCTTCAGAATTTCTCATGAATCTTCTCTCTGTAGTTCATTTGTTTTCATGTAGAAGATCAATGTTGGTTGCTGATATTTTCCGTTCTCATCTCGAAGCAGGAGTGGATCTTTAGAAGGTCCTCAGAGGGCATCTCCAGCCACCCCTAGATCGAATCGTGTGCTCAAGGCAGCTGGTTCTGAGCCCGACTCTGCTTCTCTAACATGTCTGCCAACAAAGACTTTAACTGATAGAAGTCCTAAGGTCATTGAACGTCGATCACCTAGAACCCCAGTACATGAGGTATGCATTATATCCATCGAAGTTGCCCGATTCTTTTGTATGAGCAGTTTAGGGGCTTGATATCTGACAGATCTACCATGTTTAGAGTTTTGAGAACATTTAATTTCATTTCCTTGTTGTCGAATAAACATTATGTTTCAATTTTTCTGAAAACAATTAGGAGTAAAAAAGGTGGACATGCATACATATGTACTTGCACACACATACATACATACATACATCTATGATTAGCTGGTTGGGAACCATTGTTGCAACCAGAAGCCATGGAGTAGCAGGTTGGGGACTGTCGCCGCTCTTCCTCCTGGACCGGGCTCGGTGGATATGCCGGAAAGCTCCTCGACTAGTCGACCTGCAGAAAGTCCCTAAGCGTCGGAGGGGCTCCGGCGGGGATACTCCGATGCTTAAGTTAGAGGAGGAATCAGAGCAACAGAATGGAAAGAACTAAGGGAAAGGAGTTCACGGTGGGAAAGAAGAGAGTTACCCCCTTCGCGGAGATCCTCCGGGTCCTTTTATAGGCATGGAGTGCCGCCAATTATGTTGGAGGATAAGCTAGGAAAACTCGGATTTGCCCGCAGGAGAATCGGCATGGTGGCGAGATCATGGGCTGGCGGCGTGGCAGGAGCGTCAGAGTAATGGCCCGGCGGCAAGGGTCGTGGCCATGCGGTGGAGTCCGTTACAACAGAATGTCAGAACTCGTCAGGGAGAAGGCTCCTGGAACCTTCGGGCGGCCCCTTCAACGATGGATCAGCCTCGGCCGAGGGGAGTCGTCCGGCCGACCGTGGCGTCCGACAGGGCCTCAAAGAAGCCAACGCACGCGGAGGGGGGCGCCTGTCGGCCCTCGAGGTTCCCTGGGTCAGCCTTTCGGAAAAGGGGCCGGGGTCCTCCCCAAGAACCGGGGGGGCCGGACCTCTCTTCTCACGGCCTCCCAGATCCTGCCACGAGGGTCGGCCGACCGGACGCCTGGGGCCGGTCCGATCCAGGACTAGCCGAATGGGTACAACAGTTGCCCCCCCTGCTCCTGGGCCTTGAAGGGTCATGTGGTTTCAAAGGGGCAGGAGCATGATTGCGTGCACCTGCAGCGGATCCCGGGTCGAGGCGTCGGGTCGCTTCGAATCTTCCTTGAATGGCTCTTTGGACAGCTGTCAGCCACTCGTTGGAGCGCAGGCGGGGCAGTTAATGCGAATCAGGCGTTATAATGAAGGCCAGGCTGTCCTGCATCGAGCCGGGGTGGAATAGAGCGCCGCGCTACGCGACGGCATTCGGTCGGTCGGCATACCCCCCAGGCTGGTCCCGAGCCGCCGATCCGGTGCTCACACGGATCGCCATCCGCACAACGGGACGCTCCGGACGCTTCGAACTTTGAAACGCTGGCAGTCGCATCCCCTGATGGGATAGCTAGGATGTGCACAGGACGGGCAGCTGCCGCCCCTCCTTTCTTCTCCCCCTTCCCTCGGAGGCCTATAAAAGGAGGGGGCAACAACACGAGAGGATTTTTCCTGCTGCACCCGCGCTCCGCGAGAGAGTCTGCTCCTTCTTCCGCGAAACTCGGCTTCTAGGAGTCTAGTCCCAGGTTAGTTCCAGCCTTCCTTCCTTTCTAGCCCCAATGGCGTCTGGTAGTAGGGGTCCGACCCATAGGTCTAGGGACCCAGGGCCAAGCGAGATACCTTCGACCATGACCCGGGAATGGGTCGAGAAACTTAGTACAGTGTACGGCATTCCCTCCACCCTGTACCTTACGCTCCCGAGCCGAGAGGGGAGAGCGAACAGTCCTTTAGGACCAGGGACCCTCCCAATGTACGAATCCCGCCTTAAGGCCGGACTGAGATTTCCCTGCACCCTCTGTTCATAGAGGTCTTCAACTTTTACAGGGTAACCCCGGTGCAGCTGACCCCGAACAGCATTCGGGCGATATGCTGCTTCATTGTGCTGTGCCATATGGTTAGGTCCGAGCTCAGTTTGTCCCTCTTCGGTAACTTCTTCTACCTGAAGAGGGACATCAGGAGTCGGGAATGGATTTTGTTCATTCCCTGCCAAGGTCGAAAAATCCTAAAGTGCCTCCCGTCGGCTGTCCACGGGTGGAAGACCCGGTTCTTCTTTGTCAGCAATCTCGAGCCTTGGGGGTTCGAGCCGTTGTGGAGAGAACCGCGACCGAGAGTCCGTAAGGGGAGGTTGGTTTCGGTGGCCGACCAGGATAAATTCAACGAGATCAGTAGAGCTGGCCTGACAGCGGCATTCGAGCTGTTGGGGAGGGAACCCTTCACCAGGCGGGGATCAGCCCCCAAGGAGTCCTAGGCAAGGGCCGACCTCCTCTCTTATAGATTCTTAGCTCTTTATCCTCCTCTTTCACTAACTCTGAATTTCCTGCGACAGGAGGAAGGATGCAGAGGATCGATAAATCCAAAGTCATCCGACGGGCGGTGCGGAAGCGGGCCATCCCAGAATCGGCCTCCGCGCCGGCTGCCGAACGACAGAAGAAGAGACGGGAGGAGCGACCCGTCCCCGTCGTCGAGGTCGAGTCGGATGAAGATGGCGTCCCCCTCACCGAGCGCATGGCAAGGAAAAAGGTGGGGGCACCGGCTGCCACCGGAGGGACAGCCATCCGACCAGAGTAGGAGCAGCCGGGGCGTCCGACACAGCTGCGGCGTCAACTCCTACGTCCGCCGGTCCGGAAGAGGTAATCCTCTTGACTGACAAGGGCAAGAAGGCGCCATGGAGGGGGCAGCCGACAGCGAAGCCGAACAGTCGGATGAAGAAATCCGCCAGGAAGAATTCCAGCACTGGCGCGCACTTGACCACCCTAGGAGGGCACGGAGCTTGCTGAGGGGGGATGACAGATGCCGACTGGGAGGTGTCGATCCAGAGAAATCTGATCGACGTAACCGTGGGTCTTTACCGCGATTTTATGAGGGTAAGGACCTTAACTTGTCTCTTTACTCCTTTATTTTTCTTTCTTCAAGCATGGTACTAATCTGGTCTTACGTTTGCAGCTCCTCCACGATTTCTCTAATGGACGAATGATGGGGCACGGGATAGGGATAGGATCGTCGGCGAGCTAGAAGTCGTCGAAGATTAGGGTATCCTATTTTTTTCTATTTTCTGATTTCTTATGGTGGTGATGAAGGAAAAAATAGGGATGGAGGATAACGAGGATGGACCACGAACCCTGAAACCCACTCTCATAAGAGACTTCACACCTCTAGGGATTATACCTACCAACCACCCTCACTGCATGCAGTCTAGGGTATCTCACCTACCACCCATCTCACTACAAGCGAGTCCAGGGTATTTCACCTGCCACCCAGGTCACTCCTGGAGCCATGAGGGGGATTTCAAAGAACGTGGAGGAAAACGAAGATGGGGGAGGATAACTAGGGCATCACGCCCCTACGATGTCCCGAAGGCAAAGACAACATCAACACCCGCAGGTGAAGACATAATGGCCATAGCCCTGAACAACAATGCAAACAAACTGACAACCAAATCCCAAAAAATCAATTTCTTCTCTATCCACTACAATAGGAATGAGGGGTTATTATAAGCTCCATAACCCTCATTTGAATTTGAATACAGGATAGGGATAACTCAAATTAAATACAAGATAGGTAAGATAAGCCTATCCATATCTCAATCCTAACCAACAAAATCCTAATTTAAATTTCAAATACAAGATAAATCCTAAATTTATTCTTCAAATTTATTTGCTGCTCCGAGATTCATGCTGCTCCGAGATTCATGCAGGCTGATGTCCCCATCATTCTCCTGAGGTGGGGAGAACTCGACTCGTCGAGTCAAGCTCAGCGGGGTTTACGCTTGCTGGGTGTATGTGAACTCGGAGGTATCAAGACCATACTTTTCCCTCATCTCTGGCTCCACGCATCATTCCTGCTCTGATACCAAGTTGATGGGGCACGGGATAGGGATAGGATCGTCGGCGAGCTAAGAAGTCGCCGAAGATTAGGGTATCCTTTTTTTTTCTATTTTCTGATTTCTTTATGGTGGTGATGAAGGAAAAAAATGGGATGGAGGATAACGAGGATGACTACCACGAACCATGAAACCCACTCTCATAGAGAGACTTCACACCTCTAGGGCATTATACCTACCACCCACCTCACTGCATGCAGTCTAGGGTATCTCACCTACCACCCATCTCACTACACGCGGAGTCCAGGGTATTTCACCTGCCACCCAGGTCACTCCTGGAGCCATGAGGGGGATTTCAAAGAACGTGGAGGAAAACGAAGATGGGGGAGGATAACTAGGGCATCACGCCCCTACGATGTCCCGAAGGACAAGGACAACATCAACACCCGCAGGTAAGACATAATGGGCCATAGCCCTGAACAACAACTGCCAAACAACTGACAAACCAAATCCCAAAAATTCAATTTCTTCTCTATCCACTACATAGGAATGAGGGGTTATTTATAAGCTCCATAACCCTCATTTGAATTTGAATACAGGATAGGGATAACTCAAATTTAAATACAAGATAGGATAAGATAAGCCTATCCATATCTCAATCCTAACCAACAAAATCCTAATTTAAATTTCAAATACAAGATAATCCTAAATTTATTCTTCAAGTTTATTTGCTGCTCCGAGATTCATGCTGCTCCGAGATTCATGCAGGCTGATGTCCCCATCAACGAAGGCATTTGTCGGGTGGTGCATGCTGCCAAGGCTTCCGCGAAAAGAGTTCAGGAGCTGGAGGCGGCCCGGGTGGCCGCAACGGCATCCCTGAAATCTTCCGAAGAAAACCTGGCGGCAACCCAAGCAGAGGCAGAGTCGGCGAAAGCGGCTCTAAGAGAGGCCGAGAGCCGGCTGGCCGACCGCGAGGCTCGGTTGAAGAAAAAGGACGAAAAAATTGACTCGCTCGCTGGCTGGCTAGGAGAGGAAGAGAAGTGGTCCGTGGAGGCCGACCAGAGGGTCCAGGCCGACGGACGGCGGCGGCACGGTTGGCGACTCAGCTCGAGGAAACTATAAAACTGGCCACGAGACAAGTCCAGGAAGCTGTGGCGGCTACAAAGCCTCGATGGCTTCACTGAGGACGTGGAAGAGGCGGGTCGGACTTTTATAGGGAGGGCTACGACGACAGCTTGAAGAAGATGGGCTTGCTCTTCCCGGGACTGGACTTATCGGGCGCCGATTTGCAGGACCCGACCGAGGGAGAGGAACCCCAGGCGGAGCCTCCAGCGGAAGGGAGTCTAGAGTGGCTAGGGTCGAAACCCCAGCATTAGCCGACACGGAAGCGTGGCCTCCCCAGCGGAAACTCCAGCTGTTGCGGTTCTGGCCGATCCCCAGTTGTAGCCGACAGGGCCAGGGTTGTGGCCCCTGATGCATCTTCCGTGGGTCGGCCTAAGGAGTTGTAAAGGTCCGACCCACCTTCTTTTGTAAGCACCCTCTGTTGAAATGAATGAGAAGACCTTTTGACCATTTTCAAATGCATGTGGGCGTGAAACAAATATCTTTCTTTTGAAATTTTTCTAAGTATTCCTGGTCGGCCCCACGGTATTACGGGTTACAAGCTCCTTCGAAACGGTCGACGGGCATTAGCGTAGCTTGAACCTGAACTCCTTAGGAAATTCCTAAGTATGTCCGGCTCGCCTGGGTCAGAAGCCAGTAGGGTAGTTGAGGGCGGTAGCTTAATTCAACCAGGTATTTAAACACTTGCTTCTAGTCCCCGTCCGAGAGCCAGCTCAGGTTGTGGCCTATCTCCCACGCGGTCCCACGGGGGTTGTCTTGGGATGATTGCGGATCGGGGTCGGACTTTCGGAGTGGGCTGCCCTAGAGTCTCTGCCGACCGGGGTCGGACTTTCGGAGTGGGCTGCCCTAAAGTCTCTGCCGATCGGGGTCGGACTTTCGGAGTGGGCTGCCCTAGAGCCTCTGCCGATTGGGATCAGACTTTCGGAGTGGGATGCCCTAGAGCCTCTACCGACCGGGGTCGGACTTTCGAAGTGGGCTGCCCTAGAGCCTCTGCCGACCGGAGTCAGACTTTCAGAGTGGGCTGTCCTAGAGCCTCTGCCGACCGGGATCGGACTTTCGGAGTGGGCTGCCCTGGAGCCTCTGCCGACTGGGGTTGGACTTTCGGAGTGGGCTCTAAGAAGTTGAAGAAGTTGTAGACTTTATTAATAGTACTTGCGAAGGTTGTCTACATTCCACAGGCGTGCTATCTGCCGTCCGTCCAAGTATGCGAGTCGGTAGGTTCCAGCTCGAATTATTTCAGTAACCCGATAGGGGCCTTCCCAATTGGGGGAGAGCTTCTCCTGTTCGGTTGGCCTCGAAACCTCCGCCTTCTGCAGGACCAGATCTCCAACTTGGAAAGTTCGCATCTTGACCCATAAATCATAATATCTGGCCATCTTTTGATGGTAGGTCGCCATCTTCATACTCGTTCGGAGTTGGGTTTCATCCAGCAGATCCAGGTCAGCTCTCCGTTGCTCCGAGTTGGCCGGCTCGGTGAACCGGTCAATCTGCAGGGACTGTAGAGAGACTTCCATAGGGACGACCGCCTCACTCCTATAGGTCAGGTTGAACGGGGTTTCCCCCGTCGCAGTCCGGGCGGTTGTCCGATACATCCAAAGCACTGAATGAAGTTCTTCCACCCAAGTCCCTTGGCTTCATTCAGCCGGGTCTTTAATCCATGCAGGATTGTTCTATTGGTGACCTCAGCCTCTCCATTGGACTGAGGGTGAGCGACTGAAGTAAGCCGATGGGCGATGTGGTATTGTTGACAGAAATCCCGGAACTCAGTGTTGTCAAACTGTCTTCCATTGTCTGTAATGATCGTCTTCGGAATGCCGAACCGGAAGATAATACAGTTCCGGAGAAAGTTTTCCACTTTGGCCTCTGTTATCTGTGCCAATGCTTCTGCCTCTATCTACTTGGTAAAGTAATCAATGGCCACGAGGAGGAATTTTCGTTGACCGGAGGCTGGGGGAAAAGGTTCCAAGATGTCCATACCCCACTGTGCAAATGGCCAAGGCGCCGTGAGTGGGACTAGCTGGCTGGCGGGCCTCCTTTGGATGCCGGAATACCTCTGGCATGCATCGCACTTTCGTACGAAGTCTAATGCGTCCTTCTGAATTGTAGGCCAATAATACCCCTGCCGGATGATTTTGTAAGCTAGGGACCTCCCTCCAAGATGATCGCCACAGATGCCTTCGTGCACCTCCTGAAACGCGTAGTCCGCATCGGTCGGTCCCAAGCATTTCAGTAATGATTGTGAGAATGACCGCTTGTAGAGGTCCCCGTCGAGGATGATGTATCTAGAGGCCGTTGAGCGGACACGCCTGGCTTCCATAGGGTCATCCGGGAGGGTCCCTCGCACCAGGAACGCACGGATCGGGTCCATCCATGAGGCTTCTTGCTCAACCTGGTGGATCTCCGTGGGCTCTTCGGCAGTGCTCGGGTGAGCAGATGTTCCATGAAGGTCCGGTCGGAGGTACTGACCGCGGCGATGGCTAGCCGCGACAAGGCATCCGCCCGGGAGTTTTGTTGCCAAGGTATATGAAGGATCTCAAAAATTTAAGTTGTAATACTAGATCCCGTACCTTATCCAAGTACTTGACCAAGGAAGGATCCCTTGTTTCAAATTCGCCCTTCACCTGATTGACTACCAGCTGGGAGTCGAAAAAGGCGCGGACCCTACCAATGCCCAATTCATTCGCTAGCTTCAACCCTGCAAGCAGAGCTTCATACTCTGCCTGGTTGTTCGACACCTGGAACGCAAATACAGGACGTACTCCAAACATTGCCCATTGGGGTCAGCTAGGATCAAGCCTGCACCGCACCCCGAGAGATTGGAAGCTCCATCTATGTGCAGGGTCCAAATGGGCTCGGCTTCTTCCGCGGGGTCAGCCACAGGCGTCTTAGCTATTGTCAGGGTCGTCTCCATCCCCCAGGTGCATTCCACAATGAAATCAGCTATTACTTGGGCTTTTAAGGATGACCGTGGCTGGAAGGAGATGTCAAACTCGTCCAGCCTGGCGGCCCATTTGGTGAGCCATCCGGAAGTGTCAGGGTTTCGGAGGATCGTCCCAAGGGGTTGGTCCATCAGCACGACGATCGGATGTGCCTGGAAGTAGGGCCGGAGGCACTTTGCCGCTATAACCGGTGAGAAGACCAGCTTTTGCACCTTAGGATACCTTATCTCGGCATCGTGGAGGACCTTGCTGATGTAGTAGACAGGTTTCTACTGGCCGCCTTCCCCACCCGCACGAGGACAGCGCTAATGGTCTCGCTAGAGGCCGACAGGTACAAATATAGCACTTCCCCCTCCCTTGGTTTGGCCAAGAGCGGAGGATTCCTCAAGTAGTCCTTCAAGGCTTCAAAGGCCGACCGGCATTCATCAGTCCATTGGAAGCGGTCCGACCGGCGCAGGGTCTTGAAGAATGGGAGGAATCTCTCGGCCGACCGAGAGATGAAGCGGCTGAGAGAAGCAATGTGACCTGTAAGCTCTTGCACTTGCTTTTTAGTGGTCGGATGAGTCATGTCGATGATGGCTTTAATCTTTTCGGGGTTGACCTCAATACCTCTTTGAGTAACCAGGAAGCCGAGAATTTTTCCGGAGGACACCCCGAAGATACACTTGGTGAGTTCAGCTTCATCCTGTGGTGTCTCAGCGCGTCGAAGGACTCCTGCATGTCTCTGATATGGTCGGCCTTATGGAGGCTTTTGACAATCATATCATCGACGTACGCCTCCATGTTCCTTCCAAGCTGAGCTTCAAAGACTCGGTTGATCAGCCTTTGGAAGGTGGCGCTCGCATTCTTTAGGCCAAAAGGCATCATCTTATAGCAATACAGACCCCTGTCCATGACAAAGGCCGTCTTCTCCTCATCTTCGGGATGCATCCTGATCTGGTTATACCTGGAGAAAGCATCCATGAAGCTCAAGAGTTGGTGGCCGGCTGTCGTATCTACCAGTTGATCAATTTTCGGCAAGGGAAACTGTCCTTGGGGCATGCCTTGCCGAGGTCTGTGTAATCCACACAGATCCTCCACTTTGTACTAGCCTTCTTCACCATGACGACATTGGCCAGCCACTCCGGGTAATGAGACTCCCTGATGAAGCCAGCATCGAAGAGCTTCTTCACTTCCTCTTCAATGGCCCTCTGCCTTTCGGTAGCAAAGGTTATCTTCTTTTGCCAGACGGGCCTATAGGTAGGATCCACCCTGAGCTGATGGGTGATGATATATGTCGGGATGCCTGGCATGTCCGATGTCGCCCAGGAAAAGACGTCCGCATTGCTCCTCAAGAAGCTGACCAGCTCCCGCCTAGCCCCCTCATCCAGAGTGCTCCATATTTGGAGAACTCTTGTGGGATCATCCTTTCTAAGGGGTACAAATACGATCTTCTCGATGGGCCGACCGTGGCTGTCGGCTTCATCTCTGGGGTCGAGCTGCTCGAGTGTGGGGCGCCCATCCAGCTGCTTGTCGTGAATAGCTAGGCACCGCCTGGCTACTCTACGGTCCCCCCTCAACTCCCCAACTCCGTCATGGGTCGGAAACTTGTCCAGCAGATGGTAAGTGGATACAATGATCCGAAACTTGTTGAGGGCCGGCCGATCCAAAATGGCGTTGTACGCCGAGGTCGTATGGACGACCACAAAGATGAAGGAGAATGTTCGCTGGTAAGGTTCCGTCCCGAGGGTCACGGGTAAGGCAATCTCCCCCTCAACCCCGACGAAGTTCCCTCCGAAGCCAGTGAGCGGTGCCATGGACTCCCGCAGTCTAGACCTGGACAAGTTCATCCGGACGAAAGCGTCATACAGTAAAACCTTTGCGCAACTTCTATTATCGATAAGGACGTGTTTTACATCATAGTTGGCGATGATAGCCGACACAACCACAGGGTTATCGCCCAGGAGAGGAGCCTCCGAGAGATCCTCATTAGAGAAACTGATTACATTGGATCCTCTGGACCTTTTTACAATGTCCTGGTCCTCTTTCCCCCTAGTTGGATCGTCGGTGCAGCATGCCAACGTCTCCATCCGTTGGGCGCTGATTGGGGAGCTCAGCCTCCTCCGGGGGGTCTCTAACAGTTGAAGTCCCGGCTCGATCCCGGCGGGGTTGGACGTACTTGTTCAGATACCCTCTCCTAATGAGGTCCTCGATGGCGTCTTTCAGCTGGAGGCACTCTTTTGTGTCGTGCCCATGGTCCCTGTGGAACCGGCAGTATTTGTTTTTGTTCCTGGAGGCAGGAGGACCTTTCATCGGTCGAGGCCTTTGGAAGAAGGCCTCGTTCTCAATCTTCATCAGGATTTTCTCCTGCGGTAGGGAGAGGGGCGCATAGTTGTTGAACCGCTTGAGGTAGTCCCTCTGCTTGGGACTCTGGCGCCGGGTGGATCGGCTGTCGTCGCCGGGAGGTCGGACCGCAGGGGCCTTGTCGCCCCGCTTCTTTGGGGCTGACCTCCCCTCAGCCTGGTGTCAGTTCGTCGATTGTTCTTCCGCCAGGGCGTATTTGTGCGCCTTGGCCAGCAGGTCGGTGTAGCTCGCCGGAAGCTTCTTGTCCAGGAAAAATGCGAGCCTGGACGAGCGAAGTCCCCTCTTGAAGGCTGACATGGCCACCGCTTCATTCAAGTCGGGGACCTCCATAGCGGTCGAGTTGAAGTGGGCCATGCAGTCCCGGAGGGTCTCTCCCTCCGTTTGTTGGATGAGGAAGAGGCAGTCGGTGTTCTTCGGAGTCCGACTGCAAGTCCTGAAATGAAAAAGAAAAAGGGTTTCGAGCTGCGAAAAGGAACGGATCGTACCTGGACGGAGGCGGAGAACCACATCCGCACGGCCTTCTTCATAGTCGCCGGGAAGGCGATGCAGTGGAGGGCGTCGGACGCGCCCTGCACCATCATATGGGTCTTATAGGTGCCCAGGTGGTCCAATGAATTGGTTGTACCGTCGTAGGGGTCCACCTGCGGGATCTTGAAATGTCGGGGATAGACTCCCCCAGAATCTCGGCTGAGAAAGGGGGCGAGTGTCGCGCGCCTGCCCCCTCTCAGCATTCTGCCGCTCAACGATCTCGGCAATGCGCTCCTCCATGCGCATGATTTTGCTGCCGTAGTCGTGCCGATCTGCAGCAGGGCACCGGCCGTCTATAGGGACAGAGTCGACGAAAGAGGGGAAAGCTGACCTCACCCTCTTTCCTTCAGCACGGGCCCTTAAGGACCCCTGGGGTTCCGGAGCAGCGAGGGACGGGGGCGGAGGCGCCTCCGGTTGCTGGCTTATGCCGGCGACGGGCTGATTTTTGATGCAGGAAGCCGCCGCCGGCTGCTGTTGATGGTCAGCCATTTCCTGAAAGCGCTGGACCGCTAAGGTAAGCGTCTCAATGCGGTTTACCAGCATCTGGAATTGCTGCAACCCCAGGGTGATAGTGGGCTCGGCGGTGGCGGCGGCATTGCTTTCCGCGCGGGGTGCATCGGGCCCATGATGAGAACGCCCTCCCCTTGCGGAAATACTTCGGGTTCTTCCTCTTGCCATGGCCGGAACTTTCCCGTCGATCTTTCCTTTTAAAACAAGGAGCACAATGAAGGTTCGAGGCCCCTTCCTCTAGTGCCAAACTATTACCGCTCTTCCTCCTGGACCGGGCTCAGTGGGTACGCCGGAAAGCTCCTCGACCAGTCGACCTGCAGAAAGTCCCTAGGCGCTGGAGGGGCTCTGGCGGGGGACACTCCGATGCTTAAGTTTGAAGAGGAATCAAAGCAACAGAATGGAAAGAACTAAGGAAAAGGAGTTCACAGTGGGGAAGAAGAGAGTTACCCCCTTCATGGAGATCCCCCGGGCCCTTTTATAGGCATGGAGTGCTGCCAAATTCTGTTGGGGGATAAGCTAGGAAAACTCGGATTTGCCCCCAGGAGAATCGACATGGTGGCGAGATCGTGGCTGGTGGCATCCGTCAGAGTAATGGCCTGGCGTAAGGGTCATGGCCATGCGGTGGAGTCCGTTACGACAGAATGTCAGAACTCGTCAGGGAGAAGGCTCCTGGAACCTTCGGGCGGCCTCTTCAACGATGGATCAACCTCGGCCGAGGGGAGTCGTCCGGCCGACCGTGGCGTCCAACAAGGCCTCAAAGAAGCAAACACACGCACGGGGGGGGGGGGGGGGGGCGCCTGTCGCCCTCGAGGTTCCCCGGGTCAGCCCTTCGGAAAAGGGGCCGGGGTCCTCCCAAGAACCGGGGGGCGGACCTCTCTTCTCACGGCCTCCCGGATCCTTCCGCGAGGGTCGGCTGACCGGACGCCTGGGCCGGTCCGACCCAGGACTAGCCGAATGGGTACAACAGGACCATGATTGTTACCAAAAGCCATGAAGGACCATTATAACAGATTCTACTAGCTGCTACGAAGCAAAATCCTTTTTGTTTGAATATTAAGCATTCCCTATTTGACTGGCCATTTGATAGTTGTAGGCTTGTAGCAGCTTAAAGGCAATATACTGCCATTATAAGTTTTTTTTTTAATATCGGATAAATGTTTGTTAAGTAGATAACATGAACAAAATTATAATACAAAATAACTGTGGCTATCAATAACAGCCATCATTGCCTTTATATATCGCTGTTCTAAGTCATAATGCGCCTGCTCATCAATAATGGCAGACATCTGTAAGCTGTTATATGTTTCATCATGGAATGGAGGATAGCCGACATCATTATAATGGTTGATATTTAAAGACATGGATTCTGGTCATGCTGGTCACTGGATCTGGCTTAAATATCACTTTTCTGCACAATTGATTTGCTTCAGCAATACTTAGTCATTCTGGAATAATCTTCGGGAAGCAAATATTTACAATTCAATCTACATTGCTGTCATATTCTCCCTATAAAAAGAAGCAGATATAAAAGAGACTTACATTTCCTTCCTGCTTAGATAAACCATACTATGGTCTAGTACCTGCTTGTTATCTTTATGTTGCGAAGGACATTGGAGATTTTTTATCAGCATTGACTTCTTTTGTGCTCGATTCCCAGAAGAAGCGTCCAAGCAGGGTGGCTGAGTTGGAATGTCAACTTGTCCAGATCCAGGAGGATTTAAAGAAGGCAAAGGAACAGCTGAGCTTATCCGAGTCATCAAAGAAGCGAGCAAAGCAGGAAGCAGAAGAGGCCAAGAAACATCTCTTGGTCGTATCTGCGGAACTTGAAGATTCCCAACGCCAGCTTGTAGAGTTTTCTGCAGCAGAAGAGGCTAGGCTCCAAGAACTCTGCAAGATATCTCAGGAAAGGGATCGTGCATGGCAGTCCGAGCTTGAAGCCCTGCAGAAACAGCACTCTGTTGACTCGGCAGCTCTGGCCTCGTCCATGAATGAGATACAGAGGTTGAAGCTGCAGATGGAAATGGTTCTCAAATCTGAGGCAGCCCAAGCCAGGCAATCTGAAGTAGAAAATTCTGAGCTCCAGGCCTTGAAAAAAGATATGGAAGAGGCTATATCCATCATTGGAAGCCTAAAAGTTCAGCTTAGAGACAGTGAAAAGGCAGAAGCTGATGCAAAAGCAACAGTTATTGATACAAAACAGCAATTGGAAATAGCTAGAAGGACGATAGAGAATCTCCTTAGTGATGGGTCAAAATTCATGGATTCCTTCAGCTTAGTGGCTTCTGAACTAGAGGAGTCCAGGGCCCGAGTGAATTTGCTTGAAGAAGTAGCGAGAAAATTGCAGGAAGGTCAGTCTCGTGCTTGTAGCCAAGCTTTGGTGCATCATAATGGTGGTTGCTATGATTCACAGAAAATCATGTGCAACTCCCTGGAGTCGGAAATGGAACAATTGAGATCGGCACTCGAGGCAGCTGAGATGAAGTACCAAGAAGAGCAGATACAAAGGATAGTGCAAACACAACATGGTTATGAAGTGATGGAGCAAATGAAGATTGACTCTAGAGTGAGAGAAACTGAATTAGAATCAGCATTGAACAATTCAAAAACTGAGATCATTATATTAAAGGCCAGTCTATATGACAAGGAAGCAGAACTTCGAAACTTATCAAATATGAACAAGAGACTGCATGAGGAGTTAGAAAAGGCAGGAACAAACCAAATGGAATCTGGCTTAGGTCTAAAGCTAAAACAATCAATTGCCAGCATCAGGGAATTAAAGGCGGATCTAATGAATAAGGAGACAACACTGCAGAGCATTTCAGAGGAGAATGAGCAACTGAAATCATTGAGGAAGAGGGAAGTGGAGAACCATAAAGCTTATGAAGCAGCAATAGCTGAGGTTGAGTTGGCAAGAGCTGCAGAGAAGGAGGCAACGACTAGACTCGGATTTGTTACCGAGGAGGCGGATAAAAGCAGCAGGAGGGCTGCAAGGGTGGCCGAGCAGTTGGATGCAGCAAAAGCAATGAAATCAGAAATAGAAGCTGAGTTGAAGAGGCTGAGGGTGCAAGCCGACCAGTGGCGGAAGGCAGCTGAAACTGCCATGGCCATGCTTACAGCCAGCAACGATGAGAGGTTGGTGGAGAGGACAGGCTCTTTGGATCTTGAGTACCATTCTGTCGATAAGAAGCTGATGAGCTCACCATTTTCTGAAGATCTGGGTGATGAATCTCAAAGGAAGAAGAACAATAATGTTCTAAGGAGAATCAGTGGGTTGTGGAAGAAGGGCCACAGAAGTTATCTTAGTGAGCATCTCCAGGTTTGTATCTCATCTTTGTTAAATATTTCTTCTCTTATTGATTCAAATTCTTTCCTCGTTGCTGAGACGATGGTCTTTTGCTTTTATTGCCCATGTCCAGAGCTGAGAGTTATTCAGTTGGGGAATCCATGAAGAGTAAAGGGGCAACGCATCTACAGAAAGGTGATTGGTATAGCTTTAGGTTGCTTTTTCTCTGAGCAAATGCAAACTTTGCTGTTTTACTTGCTAGTATTTTGGACACCATGTATAAATGCTTCCCATTCTTCCTTGGAATATATTGTTTTGCCAACCGAACTAAGAATAAGAATGCTCGTACACTGCCCGGTTCCTTAAAATTTTGGACCGGAAGGTGGTCATAGCTCACAAGCTTGGCACCGGGGAATAATTCAGGTAAAAATGAAATGTTTTGGATTTTGAAAAAAAAAAAAATGCAGGCCAAAAATTCAGAAAGAGGTTAAATAACTGAAAGGTTTACAAAAAAGTATATATATGTATATATATATATATATATATATATATATATATATATATATATATATATATATATATATATATATGTAGATATATGTATATATGTAGATATATGTATATATGTAGATATATGTATATATGTAAATATATATATTTTAAAAAATCAATTTCTTAAACACTTTGGTATAAAATTCTTAGGTTGCGTTTGGCATGTTACTCGGCAATCTTGAAAGAAAATATGGATTATTAGTAATATGGATTACCGATAATATAGATTATAGATAATATATATTATTATATTTAGTACATATAGGTAATATTATATAATATAAAATTAAAATTTTAAATATTTTAAAATTAAATCTATGTTTTATTCATAAAAATATATTTTTTTAAAATTTATCTATTTATTGAAAATATAAATTTATATATTATAATATATATATATATTTTTATATAAAAATTATTTTTATTTTAAACAAATTTTATATAAAAATTATATATTAAATAATATATTAAGTTTATGTATTATATCATTAAATATATATATAATATATAATATAAATATATATATTATATTTAATATACTATATTATATTATATTAAATATAATATAAATTTTATATTATAAATTTATTATATCATATTACTAAATTGATATCCTTGTGATGCATGGGTTATATAACTATTAATTTTTTTTTTTTATTTCGTTACTCTTTTTTTGGCTAATCTTAAAAAAAAAATGAAAAAATAAAAGAATACGAAAAAAAAGGGGTACATTTCGAGAAAATAAAATTATATTTTTAATTTTAAATTTAAAGATCTATTGGAAAAGAAAAGAAATAAATAAAAAAAATATGATAAGGAGAAAATTGATAGATTTCTAGAAAATAAATTTATTTAAGATTTTAAATTTAAAAAATCAAAATTATGGAAAAATCGATAGGGAAAAAGGTTTACATGCAGTCTTTAAATCAAGGCAGTAGAATTTTAGTTATATATCATAGATATTATAAAATAAAATAAAATATATTATATCATATTATATTATGTTATATTAATATTATAATATAAGACTAAGGAAGATTGAGAGTGTAATATTGTTTGAAGATGATAAATTGGATTATCATCAAAAAAAAGTTATATTAAATATAGTGATGTGTTAGGTCCTTCCGGATGTCATCAAATGCAATCTTAGAGGTGGTTTCACTTTGAGTTGCTATATTTTGACAAATTTTTTTACCTACCCTTCGTGCCTATTTTTCTTACAAGACAGGCTTGGGATCATAACCAAAATTACATGGGACTGAAAGTGGTTTATCAGAGATCGGGACTAGGGAGTTATGTTACTGGCCTTGATTGCATTGGACTTAAACAACATAACCAAATTTGTTGAGGAGCAGACGGAAAAATTATGCATCACCTCACGTCATCCGGTGCTGATCTTTTTGGACTAATATAAGCGGTGACCGTGTCGGCCCTCGACCCGAAGCAAAGCTGTACCCTGGACCCCAAGCCCAGGTAGAGTCCAAATATGCCCGAGAGTACTAGGCCGGGTCCCGACCGGAGGAAAGTTTTGATACCGGGCTGGGTCCAAGTGCAGGCCCTCGTGTCTTTTCGGCTGACAACCCACCCCGGTGCCGGTCCACGATATCGGGCCCTCTTCATTTCGGGCTTTTGGGTTAAAATTCTGATTCCAAGCACTGCAATTCCTTGCTGCGTTTGTTGCGACTCTCCTGTCACCATGTGAAATATGCATGAAAATTTACCTATGACCTTGGAATTGGATACAGGTCTATCTTAATGACTGTGATCTTTGGTGGAGTATTCTCTTCCATGTTTAATGGTAAGGCATGGTGATATTTAGTTCCTCTCCCAACTTTGTTCCATAAATTATCCATTTTTCTTACCTGCCAAATCTATGAGAAATACAAGGACCAAGGTACCGTTGCCCATATCATAATTGAAACTATTGACTTGCATCTTAGCAGTACAGGATCTTTCTCCATGCATGGTACAAATAATAAATACAGGGGAGGCAATAGCTGGTTGACGCTGCTTTACCAGTACCCTCTTCTAGAAGCTAACCACTGCTCCACCAATCAAAAGCATGTTCATCTCGACCCCCAGGACGCTAGCTTAGATTTGATATCTAATAATTAATTCCTTCTTCATATTAAACATCGGTTGATTTTTAATTATTTTATTTTTACCAATAAATTTGTTGTTGACAATCCTTGATCCTTCTGAAAAAGAATGGTACTTGAAGCCTTTTTAATTATCATGGAGAAGAATCCTGCGAATATATAGAAATCTAAAGCATCTTATGAAGTGGTTGTAGATCATTGACCAACTTTCAAAGCCAAGTGCTATCTGCTCCCATTTAAAATGCAACATACATAGCATATGCATTTAATTTATAGATAAATTATCAGTAACCTTATCTTCACCTTTACCCTTATTTTGACATTGTGGTTCCCCTCTCTCTTATATTTGATTGGAAGTGGGTCTTCCTTGGATAAAATTTCTCAGAGTAGTCAAGGTGCTTCCCGTGGGTAGACAGCTCTCTTTTCTTTCATCTTTTACTGCAAAAATATACCACACATTATAGTTTGACACCAATCTATCCGAAGATTCCTTGGATCCTCTCGATCTTCTCTCTCTCACGTGTGTGAACGATGGCATGCTTCTCCGGTTATTTTCCAGAATCCTTGCATCAGTTATCAGCTCAGAAAGCAGCACGTGTTTTTGGATGAAAGAAAGTTACAAGTCCAAAGCATGATTCCAGAAAAACATCAAACAAAGTTGTGGACGGAATGCAAAGACGCTAGCTTTTTTTCTTAGCTTCAAATCCCCCTACAATCTGAAATGGAGATTTTTCTGTGTCCTAAGTTCCAAGTGCTAATGGAGGAGCATCTTTTTGCCGTGGTCCAAGTTTTGTTATTTCTCTTCATTAAAAAAAAAAAAAAAAGACAGAAAAGTCAAAAAGCCTTTTATATCGGTCTTGGAGAATAACCGAGAAAGCTTACAATTTCAAATGATGAAATTACTAATGTTGAACCCCTGGCTGGTAAACGGCTTCCTAAGTTTCGGACATAAAAAATCTTCTCCACTGAACTGGAAAATAGACCCTTTTTTTTCTTCTGGGATTCTTAATGGCTAGCCCAACCTTTAGACGTTGCCCACTATGTGATACCCCCCTCCCCCAACCCCTGGACTTCTTTAAATTTTTCTAGTAGTCGAGCACAGCTTTTCTGGACGGATTTTTTCCTCCGTGGATACGGGAATTCGTTCTGTGCACCCAAAAACACCAAGTCGTGCCACGATATTTGAAAGAAAGACAATGAAAGTAGGAAGACTACTTCTTCTTTGCTATTAACTGGTTTTCTTCGTGGCATTTGTATTCATACGTTAAAATAGTTGGGCGGAGGAACCACCCGGCCACTTGGGATCGATGGAGTCAAAATGTACAGCAAACGATTGATTACGTTTTGAATTAACGGTGCCCTGCGCCAGCTCGATCAGATGTTAACTTTTTATGAACAGTTGCTGCCCATCCAATCTATATGCATAAAGAAATGAGATTTGGTGGACGTACGTTGAAATCTAATGCGGGCCCGGTAGCAGTCACTGCCAAGGAAAAATCAGTTTGTGGCATCCAAATTTTCCGATGGTAAAATGGCAGTAGCATAATCTCTGTTTATCATGACATCCAGGGTATTATTTATTCCAAAGAATTTTGCCAGGGTACATTTTAATTTTTTAAAACAATTTATTAACACTACCGAGACGATAGCCATGTTCATAGAGGCTTTGCCTTACTATCAACCGGTCGTGAATTTAAAACATGATTTTTGTGGATAACTCGATTAAATCTAAGATTTTTCTGGGACTCGCGATGGTTGGTGTGAGTGAAATGTCAGGTATCCCCGTTCTACCATCATTTTGATGATATATTAGATGGGGAGAGACTGCATGAATTTGAACGGGTTTGCCCATAAATAAATATAATTGCTAAACCGGTTCCGCTTGGTTATATAAAATTTAAAATTCTAAAATACTGGATTTGCGCATAAATATAATTGCTAAACCGGTTCGGCTTGGTCATATAAAATTTGAAATTCTAAAATATCAGGGAAAAAAAAGTTTATTTTGTGATCATCGCATTTCTCGGTCCTTCTTATTCATCACCGAATTTAAAGTTACACCCCTCCTTTCTTTCCATTCCTTGAGCTTTCGATCGAAAAACTAGTCCGCGGAGAGAAGAGTCCCGTATATCTAATGCGAGAAGTTGATGTTTCTTTATATCTCGGCATTAATTCCAAACAAAACTCCAAAAAAAGAAGCACCACTTCTCTTTGTTAGCTCTAAAATGACAAAGGTGACGAAGAATAAGATAAATACCTGCATGGCACATGTCAAATATATACTAGCTTGAATGCGTGACCATGGAAGCATTATAAACAATACGATCCCACAAGTTAAAAGATCTGAATTCTGCTAGTATTTCAGAAGTAGTTCATAACTCATGATGCATCTTGTTGCTGCCAAATCTTCCAGACTGAATTTTCTCGACCTGATTGAAGCGCTCTTCTTCTGGTTCCTGCAAAGAAGCCCTACGGGCCAATGATGTTCCGGCGGGAACACTCCGATGGTTAAGTCAATGAGAGACTTAGGACAACAAAATGAAGAAAAATTGAAAGAGATGAGCTCATCGAGAAAGGAAAAAACTCTCTTACCGTCCGGGATCCCCCTTTACCTTATATAGGCACGAAATTTTACCAGAATTTGTTAGGGACCAGCCGGGAATGACCAAACTGCCCTTAAAGGAATCTCAGACATGACCATGTAGCACCAGATCGTGGGACCTGGAGAGTAACGACATCAGGATCTTGGGATCTGCAGAGTAATAGCGCCGAGATATCAGAATTTTATCGTAATGGAATCCTAGCACCAGCTAGAAGAGGCCTCCGGGACTTTCAGGTCGTCTTTAGAGCGACCTTTCTCGGGCCAATACGGATCTCGCTGAAGCGGGTCGGTCGGATCTCTGGTGGAGTGGGTCGTTCGAACCACTGATGAAGTGGATCGGTCAGACCTTTGCTGGAGTGGATCGTTCGGACCTTTGCTGAAGTGGGTCGTTCCGACCACCGATGAAGTGGGTTGGTCGGACCACCGATGAAGTGGGTCGATCGGACCTTTGTTAGAACGTGTCGTTCGGACCTTTTTTGGAGTGGATCGGTCGGACATCTGATGGAATGGATCGATCGGAGCACTGATAAAGTGGATCGGTCGGATCTCCACCGGAGCAGGTCGTTCGGATCTCTAGTTCGACTGGGCCAAAGGACCGTCGGCACCGGTCTGATTCAAGGGTGAGCTGGATGGGTATAACATACCTGATCAAATCAATCATTTGCTTCAACTTATGTATTCTTCCGGTTCAATTGTTAGGCCAGCTTTGGTCATGAAAACTCAAGATATAAGATGCACCTATGAAGGACAAGAGCCAAGTAGCTTCCACCCGGAAAGGTGAAGGATGGGCTCATGCGTGAAGCACCATGACAAATTGCCTACGCCATCATCCATGTAGCAATATAATTACCGTTGCCATGTTTTGGATGGAGCCCTTTGGGTCGGTGACGTTAACATGCACGTACGTTGCTTGAGAACAACGTTTCGTTACTGTGGACATCTACTAAAAACGATCCCGCATCCAATGTGAACTAAATGCGTTAAAGGGGTTCAGGTAGTGGAGTTCGGTCTAAGGTACTTTTCTAGCCCACCAAATTGATTTCATGAATTAATAATGTTGCTTTAGAACGTTATTCACACGCTCCACTGGATTAAGGGGAGGAATTAAGTTAAAAAAAAACTAGATTAAAACATATAAAACATTATCATGGGGCACAATCACTTGCTAGATAAAACTAAAGCGATGAACTTGTGTCAAATCTATGCTTACCGAATCATATGATCATGAAAACCGCTAAAAAATAAATAAATAAAAGCTCAAACATCTGCCAACATTAGATCTTATCACTCCAAAGGCCTAGTTGTCTCTGCTTTAATAGATTATCAATCTTCTAAATACCAGCTAGCCTAAATATGTTGACTTATATAGAAAGAAATCACCATAATGGGCCCTACTTGCAATAGCTGTGCAATACGTACAACTTCAAAAAAAAAAATTAAAAAAAAAAATTAAAAAAAAAAAAGGTGGAAATGGATGACATCAGATCGATGGGCAATGCATGTTCATACCAAATCATAATTCATAGGGCCATTGTGAGACTCTAATAATGGTTTATCACTATGAGTGATGTTGATTCGATGACTAGTAACAGTGATAGAGTACTCGAGGCTAACTACTACTTCTATTCAATGCCAAGGCCACGCGCATTCATTTATTTTTTCTTCTAGGTCACAAGCTAGCTTCGCCTTGCCATATTTTGATATGAAATTAAAGCCTTCTAATTGACTCACCAGTCTGCATCTAGAGGAAAAAACTTTTCGTGCAATTAAGTCATGGAGATTGTTTGACAAGTAACCCCACACTAATTTTGACTACAAATCGTTTAATTTAAGGAATAATTTTTGTATGCAATTAACCACGCGCCCTGGCCATACCGGACGGCAAACAATTTCCAACAATTCCATAAGACATAATTACCGGATCAAACTTGGAGACTATATGATCAGAGAGTTCATTAATTATCATTTCTCATTATATATATATATATATATATAGTCAATCAAGGATAAGTTACCGGCCGTTATTGGTAGAAAACATTCCTCTCACATCTGTTGGACCTATCCATAATTACTAATATTCCTTGCGGTGGCGCCCTGACAAGAATTTACTCGAGATCGATCATGTCCATAAAATCTCCTCCCAAATCGAACCTTGGCAATAATCATCCAGCAGCATGGAAGAATCGCTCTGTAACAGGTTGAGATTATTTGCGTCGAGGTTGTCAAGAGATTGCAAGACGATCTGCTGAGACTGGGCCATCTCCATGCAGATGGTTGCGACCAGATTTGCGTACTGGGTCTGCATGGTGGCGAGCTCGGCCTGCGCCCGGGCCAGCTCGGCCTGGAGCTCGCTCGCTTGCTTCTGGAGCTGGCAAATGGCCCCGGCGCACCCGTACACCGGGTCCCTCAGTCGAGCATTCGCCTCGTACACCATGCTGCTCACTGCATCCGCCCTCTGGCTCTCCGGAAGCTCCTGCAATTTTAAACAATTTACGTACTGTAATATAATAATCCATCGAGTCTACTTGTTGGTAGAATTAATATATATATATTTTTTCCTTGATGATATAGAATACTATCTTATATCATAAAAGAATGTCGATCGTATATAACTTGATAAATATTTAATTGTTACAGGGGCTAGCCATAGGTCGTTGATTAATTATAACCATGTATATATATATATATATCTTGTGAGAGTACGTAGGTTAAGAGGAAGAAGTTTCTAATGTCGATTTGGATTAATAATATATATAGAATTGCGAATTAATTATAAGCATTCGAGGTGATGGATTACCTGCAATAATTTGATGATGTTGCTGGCACCGAAGACACGATGAGCGGTGGTGAATTTGAGGGGATCGTTGGGAGGGAAATAAGGGGCAAGGACGCACTTGTCGACGCATCGCCTGCGGAGGATCTTGCAGGCAGCGCAAGGGCTGATAACAGGGGGAGGTGTTGGACGTGGAGGAGGAGGAGAAGAGGTAGGAGAGGAGGTGGAAGGAGAGGAAGAGGATGGATAATGGAAGGTGGTGGTGGTTGTCGTGTCACTTGCCTCCATGGGAGAATGGAGAGAGAGGGAAGAGTTGGTGGGAAGAGTTTAGGTCAAGGTGGGAGGGTGATGAAAAGGAATGATTCATGATAGATCTTCGAGTCGAGGATAATATATATATAGGGAAAGGGAAGGAAAACGGAGGCTGGGGTGATTTAGTTTGTCAAGTGGGAAAGCTGACTTCAGAGGCTTAAATCGTCTCACCTCTTTTATTATTATTATTATTTTTGTTCTGTTCATGCCTATGGCTGCTGGGGGGATAGGCTGGGGTCGTGCTTGAACTTGAAGTCTTGTGTTTTGTCGAGAGATCCAAGATTACGGTGCTAAAACTTTGTCCAGTATGGCAAAAGGAGGGATAGGTTTATTGATAATTTATCATTGATAAGGCTTGTTCATTTACTCGAGAAAAGAGATTAGGCTTGTTTCCCAAGCGTTTTCTCCCAAATTTAAAAAAAAAAAAAAAAAAAAAAAAATCACTGATAAGGAGAAAGCTTGGAAGGATATAAGGGAGAAGAGGGAAGAAATTTTCTAATTTAAGTTGTTTTTGCGCTCAACCTTGTTTAGAGTTCACAGGAAAGAAGAATTTAAATCACAAGGCACACCAATTTAAGTTTTTTTTTTTTTTTTTTTTTTTTTTGCAAGTATAGTGGAATAAGTGAGACACTTCCTCCTAAATTTTATTGATGAAATAATCTATATACATAGAAAGATAATTGAGAGGATATAGCAGGAGTATATATTAATTTGGATCATTAATTTGGGTGTTGTGATGGAGAATTGGGCAGATGGGTTCTCAAAGTTCGAAAGCATGTAGAATTTTTCACGCCACTGCATGGATAAAAGAGTTATTTTTGAAAAAAAAGGTATGCATTTCTTTTATGCCAAATTCTCGCATCACTGCATTTCTTCCGATCAACCGCACATCATTTTAATCAAGTGCCATGTAAAAATATTTATGATCATAGTCCCGCATGATAATGATGATGAAGAAGAACAACTGTTTACAATAATTTTATATATGATATATAAGTGGTTGATTGAATCATTGCTTAACTTGTTACATCATGGCGGTAAAAAAATCAAATAAAACAAAATAAAAACTATTCCGGGACGGATAGGTACCGTTTAACTTTTTTTTTTTTTTTTTTTTAATAAATTCTATGCCACATCAAATATTTATTATCTCTAGTTCCCTGTCCATGAGGGTGATGACCATTGACCAACCATCCAAAGGGGGTCGGGGGTCAAAGCGTTGGGTGAGGAGGCGGCCCGCTCGTTGGGCACGAGAAAGCAACAACGACGGAAACCCGCCATACTTCTTCCCCCTCTTTATCTTTGTTTCCATGTGGAGAAGCTCTAAATTTCTAGCTCCCGGATATTTTCCCGTTGGAAAAAAAAAAAAAAAAAATAATAATAATAATAATAATAATAATAAAGAGGGCAGCTTCGGTCCTTTTCCGTGGTGCGTGGCAATCCCTTTTCCCGTGTGGACCAAACCAACTCCGATCCTCACCCATTCACGATGAGGTAGGTTGATGTTGTGCAAGTCCCTCGGACAGTAAATTTAAGGGACCATCGGTCACTTTTGTACTCCATATCGTGGACTAATATTTAGCGATGCGGTGGCGATTGGGCATCTTGGGTACAAGTTAGGTGATTGTGATACGAATCATGTGATAAGACCAGCAGTGCGCTCAGGGTTTGGAAAAATGGTTGGTTATATTGTGCAGGTTGCATGTGGTTGGACGTGACAAGTGGGCCTGGTCGTATGTCACGGTTTTGGGTTTTTTTTTTTTTTTTTTTGATGGGGGAGGGGGGTGGTAGAGGGAATAGCATGGATAGGATTGGAAATGGATCGGTCCAAAAGCTCATTATCTAGAACTGAACTGGACCAGCTCAATAAATTTCGGACTGACCTGAAATTGGTTCAGATTTCGGACCAAATTTTAATCATATCGAACTAGTCTTCGGGCTGTAAAATATAGTCCATTTAATTTTTGGACCAAAAGGATGTCTTGATTCGGTCAAAAAAAAATTTAAAATATAATCTTTGGGCCGGCCCATTTCCAGCCCTAAGTCCGGGTCGGTATTGTTTGCAATTGAAAATGATCTTAAAAGCTGATAGAAAAAAAAAAAAAAACGGTACAGACTCAAAGAAACTCAAAGGAATGATCCGGCGGGTAACTCGATTAAATTCCAGATTAAATCTTAGGCACGTGACTGGGAGGTTGCACGGCCGAAACTTCGGCGCCATAGCGGGACTAGGCTGACGTACTCGTCTAGTTGACGGAGAGGATATGCGAAAAATGTGCAATCCGAATCGAACATTGTCTAGCGGGCTGAGAGCCTGTTACGAGGAGCTACACCGGGATAAAATCCCCCTATTTTTTTTTATAAAAAAAAATAAAATAAAAAAGGAAAAGAAACGCAAGAGTTGTCCATCTATGATAAAATTTCAATAGAACGGAATCCAAGAAAAATAATTATATCCATCTTTCTGCTACTATTTGTATTGTAAAAAAAAAAAAAAAAACGTGAAATGATTATATTTATTTTCCTATTATTCATGATATAAGAGAAGAGATAATACTGTATGAAAGATAGTAATGGAATTTATAAATATTAGATTGTAATATGAGAATGAACCTTTCGGTATCTAATATCAATGGAATTTATTTTAGTTTGATTTTAGACAATCTAGCATGATTTTATTTTAAAAGTAATATTAATTTAGATTTTTTTTTATTTTTGGATAAATCGAAGGATTCATACAAGTCTAGCATGAATATAATTAAAAAAATTTAAAAATAAAATCAAAGATGAAATTCGGGTTAATTCTGAGCACCTTTCCAGAATGCTAGATAACATTAAAAGCAATCCAGTCAGCAACAAAGTTTGCTTCAAATAGACATGACAAATATTCGGTAAAGCAGTTCCTCACAGCAATATATAGATATCCTACAATAAATAGGCAATTAGTTGCAGGGTAAATATTGCAAAAACAATGCCAATTCAAGTAGCATGTAACTTCACTCCCATAATTGAAAGGATAAAGAGATGGCTGCCGTATGCTGCTATGAGCCTCGTATTAGTATCCTTAATAATAAAACTTATTCAAAAATATTCATGACACTGCCATCAAAATTTACGTTGAGTAAATTCTAAGATGAGGATTCTCAAGAAATAAATATCCTACGAAATACTGCAAGAGCCTATCAGGAGTCCCAGCGATGATATCACCTACCATGATCAAGCTATAATTTATGCTACTTTTTGGAAAAATGGTTCGATGGTGATAAGAATTTTTGAAGAGCAAGATATCTAGGTTCACACTAGTGTATCATGTCTTCATTTATTTCCTTTTCTATTGCCTTAACACCGGTGGCGTTCACCTATCATCCGTAGAGTTATCAAAGAAGCTTCCGGGCATATTAATTTACTGGTACGTAGACGCTGGGAAAATTATTGTACACCAAACGGTTAGAGCTCGGATTTCAATACACTTGTAAAGTTGCTAGCTTTTTTTTTTTTTTTTTTTTGATAAATAAAAAAAGAAGGAGTTAGATCCCTGGCATGGCCACCCCCAGACGAATCCCCAACCCCAGCCAGGGCCATTCCCCATCCGAAGGTGAGTACGTCAACTTGACTATCACTGGCGTCAGCCGAGTGAACAGAATTTATTATATATATTCCTAGTCAGCCAAGTGGATGTGATTTATTATATATATTCCTAACTTTTTTACTATTATCAGCTAACAGGGACTCCATAATTATTTTATTAATTTTTTTTAAATTTTACTTTCAAATTATTATTTTTTTTTATTTTATTTTTAATTTTTTTGATCAAAATATGTCCAAACAAGATACTAATCCCTGCTAGCCGGTTGCGAGAAAAATCTCACAACCAACAGCGCACCTGTGGCAAGTTGCTAACTTATTTAAAGTAGTATTGTCCTGCTCCGCATGGTCAACTTCATTATTCTTTGTATTGGAAGGATGGTTTTATTTACGGCAAATCTATGTATTTGGCTAATCATTTGTCACAATCTATGGTGCAGTGTGCCCTCCATCTAGCTCCCCTATCACTTCAATCAAATGATAAAAATCTACAAGAAAAAAATAAGATATTGAAAAATGCATCTGCCACGAAAGTCCTTTTGAATGGCCAAGCAATAAGAAAGTTAAATATTATTTTACACCTAAGCAAATCAACAAAATCAGGATGGCACCATCCATCGCCATTTTAAACAAAAGACCGCGTTCAATTCTACAAGGCGTCGACCCTTATGTCAAGTTTCAATTAACTAGCACTTCCTAGAATATTATGTTGTCGCGAGTTAGGTTGCGATCTCAAAGATCATGGTGAAATACTTCTCTTGAGCAAAGACCAGCAAAAAAAAAGAAAAAAAATAAATTCAAATATTGGGGTTGTTGTGAGAGTGGCGTACTTGGTTAGACATTCTATTTTTTATCTTATCTATTTATAGAGTTACTTGAAGTAGAATAACTGAATATTATTAAAAATATTATTAGGAATAACTATATTTCATTGAAAAGTTTGTTGGTAACTGAATACTATTTGTTTGTTATGAGCTCTAGCTGGAATGGTTGGAGACCGTTGGTTCCCGGTGACTACTCGGATATTGCTGACTCCGAAAATAAGATGATGTATTATAGGTCCGAGTAGATGGACTACTTCGAGTTGATGGAATTTGATGTCGCTTGCGAGCAAGTCCGACTAAATTTATTGGACTAGATAGTTGATTCTGTATGGCTATCAGTGTAGAGAAATAATCAGTGCCGATTACTTATTGGATATAGGATAAGCACATGATCTTACTGGTAATATCATCTGGTGAAAGCAAGTAGTCCATATTGAGTAGATAAATAGTCAGTACTAAATAGATAAATAATCAAAGTATTACCTGGTTGGTAAAGTAGTCAACAATAACGAGTTAAGTTTGTTTTCCGGACCGAATAGATAACACCCATGACAAGTGCCATTTAGCAGGAAACCATTCTTGTAGTCGATGAAGTTGTTGGCATGCCAGATCAATCACGTCGAACTGTAGGGTTGATCAGAAAACAGGGTTCATTTTTAATAAGTCTGGAACACTTCTCTCCATTCGGTATGTAAGTGTTGTCACCTTATGTGATAGTCTAATTCCAGTACTAACTAGGCCCCTATTCCTTCAAGGGGCATTCGTAGAGATGGCTATAGGAGAATACAAGAGATTCAAAGTAGAATATAAGCATAGGTAAAATAGTCGGCATGACTTAAAAAGAAGTATCAATAGAAACATGGTTGAGGGATGGTAGGAAGGAATAGATCATAAGACACCTTTTTCTACCCCTAATAACGATCCCTAAGGATAAAAAATAAGTAGGTCAAACGCCTATTCTAAGGGAATAGATGGAGTTGTATATGAGATGCACATGGAAAGAAGTAAAATAGAGCGAAAAAAATAGAGGAGAGTACTGAAAGCCTATTCAAAGTGCACACATGGAAGTTGCAAATGAGATATACATGGAAGAAAATAGGAAGAAAGAATGACAGGGGAAGTAAAAGAATAGATAGAACTAGATTTGTACTCGTACGATATACGGATTATATGATCATTTATTTTTTTTATTTTGTTAATATTTTTTATGATTAATCTACGAAACAAAAGAAATATAAAAATATAAAAAATTTATAGATTTCAAATAACAAAATAATTTTTTTATTTTAAATTTTAAATTTAAAGATCCATTAGAAAAGAAATAAAAAAATAGATAAAAGAATTGATAGATTTCGAGAAAATAAATTTATTTAAATTTTTAAATTTAAATATCAAAGTTATGAAAATATTCCTAGAAAAAAATAATATGCGGTGGTCTTTAAATCAAAATAGTAAAATATTAGTTATATATTGTTATACCCAAAAAGCTGACCTACCAGAAGGTCGACTGACAGAAGGCCGACTCCCAGAAGGCCGACCACCCGAAAGGGCTTGACAGAAGGCCAATTAACCAGAAGGCCGACCCACTGAAGTAGAGATCCGGCTGATCCACTTCTACTGAGCTTGACAGACATTTTTTCTCGGTCGAACGACTCACCTCCATCAGACCGACTCATTCCCATTAAGGGAATTGCTCGAAGGCCCCAGAAGCCCCTCTCCAGCAAGTTCTGACATTCTGTTGCATCCAACTCCGCCACGTGGCCACGACCCTGCGCCACCAGGCCACGACCCTGCCATCATGCTGGCTCTCCTGAGGGCAAATCGGTCATGTTCGATCTCTTCCCCAACAGATTTTGGTGCTACTCCACGCCTATATAGGGTAACGCAAGGCAAACCCCAGGTATGAGACGGAACCCACCTCTTTCAATTCTGGATCTTCTCTTCTCACCCTCTGGTACTCGAAGAGACCTCCAAGCTCTCCATGCCAGAGGTCTCCCATTCTCCACGATCGTCCCACCGACTTGTTCGTCGGAGTGTCTTCGCCGGAATTCCTGGCACGAGGCATTCTCTGTTTTGCAGACTCCCGGAAAGGAAGAACCAGGAAGAGGTATGACCCCGGTGAACCTGTAGCAACATATATAATAGATAAATATAGCTTGGATGGATGAAAGGATCCTTTGGAATACTTGACCGGCACCATAAAAAAAGTGAAGCTTCCCAGCTCCACAATATCCTTGTGGTACAACGTTGAGAGGGGAGAAGTGGACTCAAACTCAAGATTTAGTCTAACCAAAGTACAAGGCTGGCAATAAGAAGGCTATAATATCTTTTTTGAACGAAGAAGGCTATACGATGTCAAAAAATGGGCATATGAGAGTTCAGATGCTAGAATCATAGCATGGAAACCTTTAAACACGCACTTGTTGACACTCGAGAACTAGAATGTTGTTAGTTTCACAAGATCGAAATGGTTCTAAAAGCACCAAAATTTGAAATTTCATTTTGATGCCAAAATAGTGCGGCGCCATCAAAAATCTCACATCTGAAACAAAAGAGTAGAAAATTCGAATACTGAATAAACTTCCTCGAAGCGTTCTGATGCCAGAATTTTAGCGTTGGAATAAATTTTGGAGTCGCGATGCCCAGGTTGCAAATTATATGCTTGTTTTTGCCCTGGAAGCTTTCTTATGCCAAAATGCCAAAGTTCTAGCATCAGAAAATGAGTTGTAGATAACTTAAAAAAAAATGTAAACAATCACAAGAGATTCCCTGGATGAGACTAGAAACTTTTGACCATAGCTGCAATGAATTGTGGATAATTTTTACTTTATTTTTCTTTCTTTTATACGTTTTCTATCAGGTGTAGTTCCTCTGTTTTGCTTTTCCCGAAATTGTAACATGTTTGTTCTTTTTTATTGATAATGAAAAAGGAGTAGCATCCTGCAAATTCTGGTTTCGGTCCAAAAAAAAAAAAAAGAAACAGAGAAAGAAGGAGAGTTATAAAGTGCATATTTAGATAGTGACCAAGTCATTAGGAATACCGTAGACCCAAGTTTAGGAGCATTTCATTAGATTAAAACCTCTAGAAGGCATCTAGAGGATCAAAAATAGGATTCGTCTTGGCAAGCGAACTGAAAATTTCTGATAGGATAAGGGTATTGAAAAGAAAAAGGGCAAATGAGAGAGTAATAACTTATAGGTAGAGAAATTATCTAATGAAGATCGACTGCATAAATGGAAAGCAATTGGGTACAGGACAGATATTATTCCAGCATGGAATGATCATTATATTAAAGAATTGGACATGCTGATAAAAATAGGAATGTTAAATCTTATCGATGCTCCATCAATCTTCTCCAACATGGAATGAGACTTCAAATGACCAGGGTTTGGATTGCAGAATCCCCTCAATATCCATCATGGTAGATAAAAGAGGCTAGAAGCCCTGTCCTTATCAGGGCAATCAAATGTCTATGTATATACACTGTAAGAGATCGATTGCGAATGAAACCTTCTTTCTGTTTTTATATTGTAGATTGCTAGTTATTTTTAGCTACTATATTCTAGTCGATCTTTTATCTTGGTAACTCCCTTCTTGGTAGTGCTAGTGATCATCTACATGAATAATTTCTTATTATCTTGGTAACTCTTTTTAGTTGATTTTAGTAGTCAACTATCTAAACATATTCTCTAAATAAGTGACAATAGCCGATTGAGATTTTGCTATGGTTGTTTGGTGATTAATTAATTTTTGGAGGTAGATAATTACTTTGTTACGATGATTTCTAAACATGATATGCCTTGAGAGCTTTGTCATATGTAAAGGATATAGGTGACGTTAAAGCTCCTCCTAATTTCTGGGTTGCATTGCAACTATAGCTTATGCATCACATAAAAAGATGAATAACTATCTTTGATACATCGAAGCACTGTATGTTATATGCGTCTCGATACATGATTAGCATCCGGTACTAAACTATCGGTGACAATTGGATTAGGTCGGATTAAATAGATATCGGATCGGCTACATGATAGATAAAAAAAACTTATCAACTTGAATCTTACTATCTATTAAATATATTAAAAATTTAAATTCACATCCAGTTTCTATTAAATAAATAATTAAATTAAATTAAATTAAATTAAATAGTTAAGCATTGCTATCCTTATCTGCAAATGGTTCGCACTTACCTATGGTTTCGGACTAGGTTAAATATCCAGCTCCTGGGCCCATATGAAGTCGCACCAACCCGGCGTGTTAGTTACACCGGTCAGCTGCTGTGCATGTCTGCATGTCCTCGGGCCCACGCGGCAATTAATCATCGAGTAATTCCTTGTGCACCGCATGCGGTGCAGCAAATTCAGCATGGCCTGCACCGCACGTTCTTATTGGTCCAAAAATATTTACTATAATATGATAGGACAAAAGGTGAGATGACTAACATTAATTGAATTTTTCGTCCAGATCAAAATACCCTTACGACACCCTAGTTTAAAACCTACGACATCCTAGTTCAAACCCTACGACATCCTGGTTCAAAAATGATTTAAAACAGTATTACAACATCCTAGTTCAAAACTTACGATACCATAGTTCAAAACCTACGACATCCTGATTCAAAAATGACTAGGAACAGTATTACGATACCCTAGTTCAAAAGTTACGACACCATAGTTCAAAAGTTACGACACCCTAGTTCAAAACCTACGACACCCCTGCAAAAAATATAAATTAAAATCAGAAACAATATTACGACACCCTAGTTCAAAAGTTACGACATCCTAGTTCAAAACCCACGACATCCCTGCAGAAAAATATAAAATAAAACCTGAAACAGTATCACGACACCCCAGTTCAAAACCTACGACACCCCTGCAGAAAAATATAAAATAAAACCTGAAACAATATTACGACACCCCAGTTCAAAAGCTACGACACCCCAGTTCAAAACCTATGACATCCCTGCAAAAAAATATAAAATAAAACCTGAAACAGTATTACGATACCATAATTCAAAAGATACGACAGTTCAAAACCTACGACACTCCTGCAGAAAAATATAAAATAAAATCTGAAATAGTATTACGATACCCTAGTTCAAAAGCTACGACACCCCAGTTCAAAACCTACGACACTCCTGTAGAAAAATATAAAATAAAACCTGAAACAGTATCACGATATCCTAGTTCAAAAGCTACGACATTCCAGTTCAAAACCTACGACACCCCTGCAGAAAAATATAAAATAAAATCTGAAACAGTATACGATACTCTATTTCAAAAGCTACGACATCCTAGTTCAAAACTTACGACATCCCTGCAGAAAAGTGACCGGAAAGAAAGATATTTTAGTTTGCACAAAAATTTTAAATAAAAATTAAATAATAATTAATATTAGTCATGTTCAGTTCACATCCTGTCATGCTATTAATGAATATATTTAGATTAATAAAAAAATATGATACGAGTCATGCTGAATTTCCAGTGTCGCATGCGGTGCGCAAAGACTTTTTCTTAATCATCTCGCTTTGCGCTTGGATCTCGGAAGCTTCCCACCTGGACTCGTGGGCTTCCGTTAGAAATGCTACCATTTCTCCTGGCACGATAAATTGGTCCAGCTACGAATTGTGTCCCTTCTCCGTCTCTGGTCTGCATGACGACAAGCTATAATGATACCGAAAGGTACTCTGTTTTCCCTGTTCCTTTCGTTTTTTTCTTGCCAATGTCTCTGGATTTAGCCTCATGGAGGTACTGCTTTCAACCGAAGGAGGTGGTCAGCACTCACGCCAGATTATCCATTTCAACATACCATCCTCAGGAACGATTGTCAAGTGCCAGGTCTATGTAATTCAAATGATTAGAAAGAATAGATGGGAAATGGAGTTTTGGAAGCCTGTCTCGGTGGACCCGGGGTGAGCACGTTTCTTCAAAATGGGCTTCTTCCAGAAGTTCTCATCAGTTGACCCATGCGTGATACTTATCAATTAATTAAGTTTGTGACATCATTATGTTCCATCGAGTGAACAACCGAACTTAAGCAAGCTCTAGACACTTTGCAAATTGAATTGGAAAAGAGTGAGTACCTTGAAATCGATCTAAATCATGTATCATAAACAAAAGAACATGTCTACTTATTGGCATGCATGGCCTTTTTCTTGCAAACTAAAATACATGGCACATGATTTTGAATATTTTCTCAACAAGTTAATCATGTATAAGACCGCATGTTTCCCACGCTGGGCTGTTGTTCCCATGATTTGATGAATCTAAAAAGAGATAGTCTGCCAAAAAAGAGAGAGAGAGAAAGCATCTATACGTAATTTTTCTGATCACTATGGTGGTAGCGCGGTTGGTAAAAACGTGGCACCGTCTCTCTCCGATGACAGGTTCGATGCATCATTTCTTGGATGACTTGATTAAATTTCGGATTTTCTGGATGCACATGACTGGAGGCGAAGCAATTGATACTCTGTAGTGGGATCAAGTTGACGTACTCATCGGTTGATGCGAGGGTACACGAAAAATTTACGGTCCGAATCGAACAATCGAGTTGGGGTCCGATGGGGAAGCTACACCAGGATTTATTATCCCCTGCCATTTCATTCTATCAAAAAAAAAAAAAAAAAAAAATCTAGAATTTTTTCACAAAGCTCCACTACTACCGGAAAAAAACCAAAAATGGTCTACCCCGATGATGCGATGAGAAGAAAAGTCTCGAAGAACCGGCGCGATGGAATTTTTTCGCAAAGCTCTGCTACTATTGGAAAAAAACCAAAAATGGTCTATCCCACCGATATGATGAGAAGAAAAGTCTCGAAGATGTCATATCAAGTTCCCTGCCTTTTTATTCAACATGTCACTGTTTTGATAATTCTTCTATTTAAGTTCTTGCTGTAGTTATAGAGTATTTAATTGTAAATGAGAAAGGAATGGTCCCTGACTTCAGTTACGGACCTGGATCGGGATTGTTCATGTTAAATCTTTTAAAGGCATCGCTAACTCAGGAGTAGATCATGAAAGTTGCCCGCACCCACATGTCGGTCTGCCAAGTAGGCACTCGCTCGACCAATCTCCTTGGTGGCGCATAAATCCGATCAAGTTGCACGATCCAACCGTGCTCATCATGCTCTGATAACGGTACCCTAAATCCACAGTTCAGATCCTCTGGGGTACATGTTCTTCTGTAACCCACGTGGCTGTATAGCCATCGACATCGTCCTATCATCATGTAGACGGATGTGCCATGTTAGATAGCTGTCCATCTCCAATGATAGGATGACATGGCTGCCATCGAGGACTCTACGGTCAAAACACATACCGTGAAGGACCTTGACTCATTCTTATCCACACCCTCGTTGACATATGGAGCCTACATGAGTTGCGAACCACACGAGGTTTTGCGTGCTGGTTAGAACTTGTGGAAATTGGCATCAGCAGAGAAGTCGTGCTAAGCCAGCCTTTTTCCACCTCCAAAATTACTTGATTCTGTCGTAATTACCACATAAATCTCATAGCCGAAACTAATTCAGCCGCCCAAATTCAACAAATGAGATACTCGCAGGAAGCGCTCATAAATAATCATATCTTGAGCTCATACAAGTATCAATCATCATAGATGGATCCTCGAAGTGGTCCGAGATTGGTGGCACAAAGAAAAGTCGATATTCGTGAATGACGTCCAGCTCGCATGAAACGATAGATCATACCATGCAAGCCCAAGCCCAGTAACTACCGATTCTGAAGATGATCAAACAATCCCAAGGCCAACATAAAGATGGAGACATGATTTGCTTCTCTCTTTTTTTAATGGAAAATTGGTAGACGATAATGAACTCACAATAAAGGGTGGGGAAAAAAGAAAAGAAAAGAAAAGAAAAGACGGGTTTCTCAGAACCAGCCATCCGCTTCTCTGTGCAACTGCTCACCGGCCATGTACTCACTTTCGTCCATTGCCTTCTTTGCTACCGCATAATAGCCAGGACAATTCATTGCGCCGAGAGGTGCAATCCAGAAGAACTTGGGGACAGCGACGGCCATTGGGACCCAAAGGAGAAGGCCGCCATTCGCATCGAAACTGGCCGGCCCTGCGGAGCAGTCAACATCCTGGTATTCAACACATCGAAAGGAGTTGTAATGACAGCGGCAAGCCCACCAGACATGGCCCCCAACCATGAGTCTCCCAAGGTACCAAGTCTCCGTTATGAAGATTCGGTGCAGCCTTTAGAACGAGTTAAAACCAAGAGTTAATTTACATACAAATTTTGTAGAAAAACTGTATAGGTGGTGGACCCAACAGAGAAGTATAACATGCAATTAATTTTATTGTTTCGCATTCTAAACAAGAAACATGACATTGACCAGATCATTTTTTCCACATTTAGAAAGTTATTCATGATAAAGGGAGACAGGAAATGTTGCAGTTTGATTTAGATCACAGATTCTGTCACAAATAAATATTTATTACTTAGAATGCATTCTAGTTATATAGACATCATTGTTAATGCTATAACTTACAGGAAAGCTGCTACTAATAACCCCACTAGAACAAATTCCAAATGATAATAATTTGCCAGCCAGATGTATCAGGAGGAACTGGTTGCGGTAGTTTTGGTTTCTGAAAAAACCCTAAAAATTTAGCGCTTCTTTGGTACTGCTGTTCTTTTTGTGTTTTTGTTTCCCTACAAATTGATGAAATACCAAATGGAGATTGAAGTTAAAGAAAGCATTCGCACAAAACTTGCACCATTCCTTATTCTTATTTTCACTTTTTTCTAAAAGCAATAAATCTTTGCTGCCAAAAGCTCTAAATGTTTTACAAAAAATTTAAAAAGCAAGAGAGTTGTATCACGCATATATGTTCAGACCAGTTCAATTTTCTTCTTAGATTTTTGAAAACAAAGACAGAAAACAAAAGCATGGGCCCATTTTCTAATCCATCAGCAGCTTAAGTTATTATGCAACCAAGCAAAGGGAGTCAACAGAGGAAGGAAAGCATTATCAAACTAAGCAACAAGAATGCATATACAGAAGCTTGTCAAACATGTATGCATATTGTCCATTATTTTTTATGGATTTTTTTTTGTTCTACAATTTTTGAATATTTGGTTCTTTTGACCTACCTTTCTTAGATTTTTATAAGTTTTCGGCCTTTCAACCCGCCTAAAAAGAGGGGAAGGGGAAAAAACTAATTACATGCTGCATTCTGATATCATGGAAATTCATGGTGAAAGAGTACAATTTTATTCAAACAAGCATGAATGGCTAATACCCGGATCCACAAACTCTATAAACAATACATGGGATCAAAAAAATCCAAATTGCAGAAGTTGCAACAAAAGGAAATGGCATATTCAGGCTAAGGATTTCTGGTTGTTTGAAATTTTTTCTTCAGGGAATTTAGTTCTATAAATCCTACAGAAAATGAATCATGCACATATGAACTGTCAAGAATGTCACAGATAAAACTAAATTGCAGACTGGTTCAAGCTGTAAAAAAATTGGTATATGTGGGTTGAGGATTTCCAATTGTTTGGAATAGTTCTTCTGTGAAGTTTAATTCGGGGAACCCTACAGCAAATCTATCATCCAGGCATGTCATAACTGAAAATCTGAAAACCCTTACTGTATCAGAAGGCTTTAGTTAAATTTCAACTTACGAAAGGAATCATTAAGATTAATGAAAATATTTATAGTATTTGTAAAGAAAATGGCTACCTTTTTTAGCTTTTACATAAAGACCCATGCCAGCAACACAGAATGGGACATCCCAGCAAAGCATTGCACCAGTCCCTTGAAAGAAAAATTTGGGACCATCTTGGTGCGTTGTACCCACAATTGCCTCTCCTACACTGTCAAAGATGCCTGCCTGTAACAGCTGTTCCCAGGATTATGCTGCAAAGGATGACAAGGATTGCACCTGCATGAGAATATACGTCTCTCATTTACAGAATCTGCATAGTGTGATACTACTTTATCCCAATTGCTAAGTTGTCCCAATTTCAAAGACTTGATGAAACAAACAAGAGTCTTCGATTTTACCAAATCATGCTGCGATAAACCCCCCCTTGATTATGTCCTATATATGGTGCATTATGATGGGAAAGGTAGTTACAGTGAACACAGAGAATCCAATTGTGATGCAATTTCGCAATTAAGAAAATATATATATGGACACAAAACTACCAGATCAAGACCAAAAACGATAAACATGTTTAAAGATATTTACAACAGGTCATGGATGGAAATCTGACATTTCATAAGAATGGCAGTAAATATGATATATAAACAAACACATACAAATCCACATGGCTTTAATTTACCTGAATATCTTGAAGTGTTGGGGCAACATTTATTAATACTAGCTTGCTTGCTTCAAAAATACCAGTCCTCAATCCATGGCTGCCAGTGAAAACAGATATCAGTACTACAGTAGCTCCAAGCTGTGATAGTGGGAAAAGAATCCTAACCTTGAAAATTGCCCAGGAATTGCTGGGATGGAACCTCTATAGAAACCCTGAAGCCCAATTTGAGGAGTTTTGATACAAGTTCTGGGAATGAAAGAGTTGATGCTTATACACGTACCTAATAAAACACAAATCCGTTACAATGGGAACAGCTAACCAATAAAATTATCCATATTAAAGTGAAATGAAGCAATACACCACCAAAACAGCACCAGCATATATTCAAAAGATACAATCCCTTTTCTACTTAATACTGTGTGGTAGAAATTTCTGCTCTGCTAATTCTTTTATTTTTTTCCTGCTCATGAAAGGGTACTTGAATTTTGATGAAGCTATATTTATCATGAGAACAATATTTCAACATGTAAGTTCAAAGGGCTTTTCTTTCTTGTATTATAAGGTGATAAAATAGGGCACAGACCAAAGAAAACACTATTTTCTTCCACCAATTAGGTAAATCATGTGAGTAGCATTGCTCTGATAATCAGCATCGAAAGATATTTTTGCATTGAGCACATGCGAGTAAAGAAATTAAAAAAAAAAGGAATAATATGTAAGGCCTTTCAAGTTTTCCTGCATACTATATTATTATTGTACTCCTGCACTTTATACTTTCAGAACTTCACAAATGGAAAAAAAAAAAAAAAACATTCTTTATTCACGTGCGCATGTAGGTGAAAACCATGCATATGCAGCATCCAAACCAAAAGCCTTCTCTTGAAGTGCACTCACATCAAATTAATGAGGCTTGCATATTAAGGGTGTGTTGGTGTGATTTGCATCCTATGTAGACAGTTTTCACCCATGTATTTGTAGTTTTAGACCAATGAAAAAATTAAAACTGTTGTACTTGATTTTTCATAGAAACAAAATATGGGTTTTTCAGCATGGTTCAGAATAGGGACAAGAACATTGCTTTCTTCCTTTTCTGGACACACACACACACAACACACAAAAAAGGAAAGAAAGAAAACCAGGAAAAAAAAGGTTACTGTTTCTCCTTTCTTCAGTACAACTAGAGATTCAAGGTAAAACAAATCTGAGGAGGAATTCTATCCTTTCTTGGATAAGATAAGTAGGGTAACATCGCATGTAAAAACTCAAACTTGCCTTCAGATAATGCTCATTGGGAATGAAGGAACAGCACGTTGACAGAATAATGATATCACCATAATGCTTCCGTGCTATGCGATAAACACATCAACACATTTGATATATCCTGCTGCTATCTATAATACCAAAAAAGCACCTTGCATCATAACCATAAAAAATAAAAATAATGTGAAACTCAACACCTCCATATCGGTCATTTAGATCAAATGATAATGCAATGTGTTTTTCACCAAGACATGGATCATTTCATTTGGTCATTAAGATCACCCAAATAATAAAAAGTTCTATCATGTACATGCATGTTGGTTGGTTGAGAGAGCACCTTAATTGTATCAATGGGATGCATCACAGAAGTAGAAAGTGCACAAGCAAGACCTCCTGCCAGAGCAGACTTTTAGAACATTTTCAATTGATAGATCCGCAGATGGAGAAACAGCTACAAGCATAGCAGCTTCAAACCAGATACTCCAGTACATGATATCAAAGATGAGCCACGAATTAAAACGTTAAACAACTATCAAATGATTATTCCCTTGAGAGATGTAACAGATAATAATAAGGTTCTGATTCCAGCATGCACATAAATATAACATTTATACCAATAGTAATGGAAGGATGGATGTGTGCACCAATAATTATAATAAGAAATGAAACCAAGCAAATCCCCAACTTGAGAATTTCTGTAAAACATATAATAATATAAAAATATTCCCATAGATATCTAAAAAGATCAATATGTGATACATTTTGTCCAAAAAATTAAGAAGCTACAAAGGGCAAAAGGAAGTAACCAGGAATGCACATTCTGTCAATAGAGTATTTTTGCATATAAGCATTTAGTTTCTGATTTATGTTTTATTGCAGCTTTTTATCATACTCCTTGCAAAACCACCGCCAAATTTAATTTCAATCCAGTAAGTATCTTTTATGCTACCAACATGAAGCAAACCTACAAAGTCCTACATGGTAGTGACCACGAAGCAAACAGCTAATAACAGGTTCACAAGCATTTTTCTAAGCCTTCCAGTGAAACCGTCCACTATTTGAATACATCACTCCTAGAAAACAGGTCAGACATGTTAGTCTTATTTAGCAACGTATGCAAACAACAGAACCATCCCATTGCAGTGATTCGTGCTTCAATATATGCGAAATCCAGTATTAAGTATTTACAAGCTTTCATAATGCCAGGACTTGCTGTATCCACAGGTACAAATGTCCTGGGCACAACAATAAAAAAGAATCCTTGGAAGGGTGGCAAGTGCATGCAACTACAGATGTCTGACAAGAATTACAGGCGAATCTGCAGGCTGAAGCCTTGGGCCTTAAAGATATTATTAGTTGGGACATGAAATCTAAGACATCAAATACTGAGACAGATTAAAAAACATGGAAACACAGCTGAGAATGTTGGCTTCTATACTTTTCCAAGAAGTTTTTTAATTTCGGGAACGATAATATGACACAAATCAGTGCTCTAGAAGCAATAATTCATTGTCCATAAAATCTTCATTCACTATATAGAAAATTTCTTTATAATAGCCTAGTTTCACCATACTGAGGATCATCTTCAAGTATCTCTGAAGGAAGCAGCAGCATAAAAATGTGGAAATGACTGTATGAAATAGATCCTTCAGTATCTGCATTCAGATAATGCATCATAGCAACAGCAATATCTTCATCAGCAGGAAGGCTTGCACTTTTGAGTGATGTCAAGATTTTTTATTTTTTTGAAGTGTTACAAACTTGCTTAAACAGAGGGTTGTGTCAACTCTCAGTATTGTCAGCTCCTTCCACCCCATCAAGGACAAAAACTGTTTCCACCCAATTGACTTTGAAAATATGTTACTTCAAGTCTGTTGCTGAAAATCCCAGGCATACCTTCTTGGCAGCCTTCTCTTCCTCATTACAATTTCAAGGTATTCAAGGGTTACCTGACCATCACCATCTCTTTCCAACTCCTCAAAAAATCACCTCCCTGTAGAATTTTTAATCTTGCAGTCATGAGACCAAGTGCTTCTTCAATTCCACAACATATTCAAATTATTAAATAACTAGCCAAAAGAAGTGGTGCATAAGATAGTTCACAGACTGGCAAAGGGTGTAGAGAAATATGTACAGCTTCTCATTGAAAAATCAGTGACAGCAAATCTTGATATTGTAGCAAAGTTGAAAGGTACCTTTTTCTAATCACAATATTAAATTTATCTGGCATTCAAGTTAAAATAAAGGAACTTTTCCTCTGATATGCTCTTTCAACTTTATGAAGTCTGTAGAATACATAAGGTGAAGAAATTTGTAATTTGTTGACAATGACAATGTTTCCATTTTCATATTTTAGTGCAAGAAAGAACAATTGATAACTTGTTCTTAAGAGGTCTGGTTAATGACCAGAGGGATGGAAGTGAAAGGATAAACCTATCCGATTTGAGTTTAAGGGTCAGCTTTACCTGAGCACTTCAAATTTTGGCTTTTCTTGATGTGTCCGGAGTCTGGACACTTAGACACCTGGAAACTTCATGACACTACTTGATGTTTCATATTAAACAAATCATAGTATCATCATATTTTTACATATTAACTTTTAGTACACATACCTTTAAACTTCAAATCTAATATAAAACATTTGGTCAACTCTATCAAAATATTAAGCAGTTGGTCTCCCAAATTATTCATTATTTACATACACATATACATATTTACAGACACATTATACGATATGGATGAGTCCCAGTGTCCAATTTTCTGAAGGTTACTGTGTCCAACCATATTGGACACTTGGACAGTTGGCTTACATATGTCCAGGCAACATTGGTGACTCCCATTCATATATAATTCCGGTCAACCTTCCCTCTTATTTCATGTTTTTGCATTTCAGGCTAGAGAACAATTTGAAGAAATTTTGAGAAAAGATTTAGAGAAAGAGAGTGGGCTTGATGGCAGGGGTAGATGTCACCTCTGAAGTAGGTTAAAGTATTTTCAAGACAAAAAGGGCAGGCCCTGGCATCGGAAATGCTTGAAACACTAACCTAACCATGTTAGATAATTAGCTTTGAACTTTGAAGAGTAATTGCATGGACAAGATACCTCAAGCTAATGGGGAATTTCAGACTCCTTTAAAACTTTTTGTATGTCTATCAGGTTCAATGTGGTACAGGTAAAAGAAATTAATGCAGTCCTACAATGCTCGAGTTTTTTTTCCCTGGACTTTCTTGAATGCTATTAAAAAAAAACATTATGGTTACAGACTAGTTCAAGGTGAGAGACACTTTTAGACTAAAAATCTGAAGGACTATTTCCGAAGATGGAGAAGAGGTAAAAGATTATGGAAATAAGTGCTAGGAAAACATCTCCATGACTTCCTTTTACTATTTTCTCATTGAAAGGAATATATGCCCTTCCATCCAGGATTTGGTTTTGATATATATATCTATAATTTCATTGCAAAATACAGGTGCTAGTTTTCTTGTCATTATAAAAATCTTTGCCACCCAAATATCTTTTAAAGCAGAAGGTGGCATCTAAACAGTGCAATTCTTGTCCACTAGAGAATGAGAGCATGTTGATTATTTCCCTTTTTTCTGAAGGAACCTAGCAGACTTTCTAGCTCTTACTGAATAATTCTCGCTTCTTAGCCTTCTTAAATCACTGGTTATCTCCATAAGATTTGGGTTCAAGTGTTACAACATAAAAATCACAGACTACAAATATACTAATGTTTGGTGAAGACCTAATACACGATGTGACAACAAGATTTTAAAAAGCAAGGCATTACATATTATGGATCTTACAATGGATATCAAGTCAATGAAGAATAGTTAGGGGCTTAGGGCACTCATTCTTCTCTTGTGCTCTTAGAAGGTGAGGCTGTAACTGGTAGCAGTGTTTAATATGCAAGTTTTGGACACTTTGTGCTGTTTTTTTTGGTCTTGTCAGTTTTCTTCTTAAAAATTATGTCCATAAATGGGGAGGATGGTTTTCTAGAAATTGCTTCTTTTATTGATACTTTCAATAGCATTTGTAAACATGGTTTTCAGAACCATGCTGAACCGAACACTTCAAGATGTTCTGAGCCGTACCAATGGCAAACCGGGATGGTTCCAACACACAAATTGGAACACCGGCGATAAATGGCAGAGGGAGAGGGAAAAAGAGGAAAAGAGTGAGAGGAGGGGAGGAAAAGAAATGACGATGATGCCGAAGGCTGCCAATGGCCCATCGAAGCCGCTGGAGAGTTGCGAAGGCCTCCGAGACTCTGCGTCCTCCGCTAGGGCCTCTAACTGAGAGAGATAAAGAGAGAGGAAGGGAGGGAGGATACTGGATCGAGAGGAAGGCGGCAGAGAGGGCCCCGAGTGGTCGTCGTGGCTACCGGGCAGCCAAAAAGGCTCTCGCGGACCAATTGCTGCGGAACAGGGTGACGGTCCTTGTTTATCGATTTTTTTTTTTTCAAAATCCTGATCACAACGAAGCTAGCAATGGATGTGTTGCCTTCACTTAAGTGAAGCTACCAGTTTCATTGTGGTTGTTGAGCCATGGGCAGCGTTTATGCCATCCAGCTGCCATAATAGCTAGCTGGAGGCCCTTTGGCGGCCTCTCTACCGCCTTTCTCTCCCTCATTTTCTTTATGTCCCCCGCTTTCTCTATATATCTCTTTCTAATCATATTTCTCTCGTACACGAAGCGGAGCTGCGGTGACCCCCAAAGCCCTTTGGTAGCCACCGCCAGCATCTCTGACACTTCCACTTCCTTCCCTCCCCTCCTCTCTCTTCCTCTCTTCCCCCCCTCTCCGTCTCTCTCTTTTCTACCTCCTCGGTTCGTTCATTCATTTTTGTGTTGGTTTACACACCGCTGGCCAGCCGGAATAGGATCCGGTATCTGTTTTGAAAACCTTGCTTATAAAGCTTAATATGCACATACAAATGCTTGGATGCTAATACATCTAGCAGACTCTTCTAAAGACAGATTTTTATGGTATACATTTCCATGCTGTTTTTCTAATGTAGGTCTCACAAACAAGAAAAGCATACTCTTGCATCTTATCAAACTACATGAAAATCTGAGAAGAAATAAGAAAATGAATGAATATTAGAAACAAAGGACATATGAACTTCAGTAATATCAACCGACATGACATGCATGCAATCCAAATATCAACATACGAAAATGCAATAGAGGAATTCAAACAAATTTTTATCTCCAATGCTCAATGACAACAAGGTCTGACAGTCAGAAATTGATGTTCAGGTCATGGTAGCTATAGTGTAAAAGCTTGCATTATACTTCATAATATCTATTCTGATATCAATTTTCATTGACCATAACTTTCCCTGGTTACTTTAGATTTTGTGGTAGTCTCCAACTTGTGTATTGAAATTACTAGTCACGGTTTTGGCACAACCATAGTCTAAAATTAATGGCATTAGGTACTTGGATATGTTTCATTACCTTGCATGGATACTTTAAGGTTCAAACTGCTTGGAAAATCCACATTGATAGATGCAGGCGTGGGATACACAGGTGTCCATGTCCATCATAACCTCATGATCAGTGTCATGAGCATCAAATTCCAACATGACTAAGAAAACTTGTTCAAATTCATTTCTTTTCAGGACATGCAATATCAATGGATAAATTCACTATGCATGCATGTTTTGGCTAAACATCTTCCAGAGTCTGAACTTCTTTGAAGACCAAGAAATTTGCTTTTCTACCTTTCTGATTTGTAATGCTATTAAAATGATAAATATATAGCACTTCTTTTCCCGCAAAACCTACTTATCAACATGTAGACTTTATAACGTTAAGCTTCCCAAAGTACACACTTCATTTACATGTGGAATTTCAACACTCATGAGACCTCCCTGTATAAATTGCCTAAACCTTAAGCTGGATACGAACATTTTCTCCCTGAAACCCTCACATGTCCTTTGTTCCGATTGGGACTCTTGATCTTTATCGAGGTTTCTTGCTATGCATGAACACTTGTCTATATCGTATAATCATTAAAACAACATCTAATTCTGCATAATACAACATTAACGCCGACTAGGGAAAAGCTGTGACACGATGAAATTAATGCTGATAGATATATACGTCAAAACTTAACACTAGAAGCTAGATCATGATGGAAAAGGTGAAATGAAAGAAATAGTGACCTGTATTGGAAGAAGTCCTGAACTGAGAATAGTTTCTTCTTGTCAGGATGATCTGTTGACGATTTCCCCGACCGGCGGATGAACTCGATCAACTCAGACAAGGAAACAGACGAGAGCGTGGACTTCAGGTGCTCGATATTTGACAATGGAATGTTCAGCAAGCCACTTGTGAAATTATGTGGCAAACTATCCTCAGTTTCTTCCCTGTCACCATTGGAGGCACGGTGCATGGTCCTCAGCCTCATCATTTCTTGGAGGTGCGTTCCCTGTGGAACTCCCTGGTACCCCTCCTACCCTAGCAAACCTCATATTCGAGCGGAACCCATCAAATGATCAAAATCTGCATTCTTTCCATTAATTAGAGGAGGAGGGCAAGGATTTGGAACCGGTGGCTGCTCGCATCTCTTCAAACATTTTCCCTCGCAGTGCAGATTAAACATACGAAGATTCTGGACCAAGTTATCAAATACAAAGCACAGAGGCAATTCTCCATCCTTCTATAATCCATTCTCCGAAACGCGGCCTTATATGATCCTCTCCCTTTAGGTTTAACATGCAAGGGATAAGCAAAGGAATCGTCCTATTGGCCTCGCTGCTTCCCGAAACACTCCTTGAAGGATTTGAACGGGCCGGGAAGACCTGCAAGAAACTGTTCAACATGAGAGACCACCAGGTCAGCGCAAAATGCAAGGAATTAACACACGATCCATCGCTGTCTTCTTCGTTCGCCCCTTTCCGCCGCCACCGGCATTCCCGCCGGAAGATTAGGGAAGAGCGCTCCGAGAATGGACGTGATCGGGCTCTTGATGGCCACGGAGCCTTTCTTCCTCTCCTCCATGTCAGCGACGGCGACCATCGCATCCCGGCCAGCGTTTTTCTTAACCGATCCATGAAAAACATCCGAGAAGTTGCCGTTCTCGGCTTCCAAGGATCTGGTTGGGAGTTTATCGATGCAATGAAAAGGATAGCATTGGCAACGAAAAAAAATATATATTTCTTTTCCCTTGATTGAAAAAGTTAAAAATAAATATTTTTTTCTTCGTGTCGATATTTTTTTTCACTCGTACCCGTAAATTGTAAATATTTTTTTCAAAAATTATTTAATCAAAAAAATACATGACCAAGTATGATAAATTGATAACGATACAAGTTCTCTTGACGATATATAATAAAAATAAAGTATATGACAGAGATTATAAAAAATTTATTTAATTTTTATTTTTTTTATTTTCTTCATTTTTTTAAAAAAATATCATTTAAAAAATATATTTTTCTATTTTTTTATATTTTTATTAAAAAAATATGACGAAGATTATAAAAAATTTACTTAATTTCTAATTTCTCTCACTTTATTTTTTTCCATCTTGAATAAAACAATTACCATCTTTATTAAAAAAATTCTAATTAAGAAAAAAAAATCTATCATATTGTACTTTCTTAATCGGATGCTATTTTTTCAATTCAACCAATACGCTTCGGGATCCTTAAGTAAGAATCCAAAATCAAAAAGAAATATAGAGGAGGGATTCCAATTCAAAAGGAAATATATACGATAAATTCCAATGGATCATGACCGGAAATCATGATGTGAACACTACAGAGTACAGGCAATCGAAGCCAATCAACTCATCGACGTGGCAAGATCGCATAATTATCCGAGGTAATTATAGGAGCATGGACTACCCTATTTAGATTGGCATCGTATGTGATGAACGTATAACTGGATGAAGACTTGAGATATGAATATTTAATATACATCGAGGATTGTCCCGCAATGAACTAATTTTATAATTAAAAATATGAATAATTTAAATTATTACAAATATAATATAATATAAAAATATTAATAATAGCACATTAAATAGATCAGTGTTCTTTAACTAATTACAAAATAAATAAAAATAATCATAAATTTTCTATTTTAAATATTTTAATAAAAAATATCATAAAGAACAGATAAAGTATATTTATCTTTTATTTTTTATTAGTAAAAATAAGATTAATTTTTATGAAAAATATTAAGATATAAAATATCATAATATATATCGCATATTTCTACGTAATAATATGAATAAGTTTGACTAAAATAGTACATTTAATTTAATAGCTATTTATATATTTTTTATAATTAATCATAAAAAAATAATTATTTGAAATTTTTATTTTTAATTTCATTCATATTTTTAGTATAATTAGATAACTCGATTTTTTAATTTATTCGATTTAGCATCTAGTCATGGATTCATCTTACCATCTGTTGGGATACAACATGTTTGGCCTACTTATACTGATTTGATGGAGATTTGAATCTAACTGATCAACGCCTAAGAAGCGCAAAGCTGATCAATGTCCAAGAGACGTAAAACCGATCAATGTCCAAGAGATGCAAGACTGATCAACGCTTGAGAGGTGCAAGATCGATCAATGTCCAAGAGGTGTAAGGCTGATCAATGCTTAAGAGGCGCAAAGCCGATCAACGTCCAAAAGGCGTAAGGCTGATCAACGCCCAAGAGGCGTAAAGCCGATCAATGCCCAAGAGGTATAAGGCTGATCAACGCTCAAGAGGTGCAAAGCCGATCAATGTCCAAGAGGCGTAACGCTGATTAACGTCCAAGAGGCATAAAGCTAAGCAATGCCTGGGAGGTCTAGAGCCGATTAATGCTCAGGAGAAACGAAGCTAATTCATGTTCAAGTCGTGCGAGATTATTCAACATCTGGAAAATGGATGACTAACTGTGGATAATGTTTGCTGCACGTGCTCATGTCTTAACAAACTAACCGTTTACAGCTGGAGTTAGCTGGAATCGGTTAACTTCGAGGCCTATAAATATCAGTGAGCATGATGAAGACGGGGATTCTGATTCCAAAGACTCTTTCCATTCAAATTTTCTTCATATCACATCTGTTTAGCCCAAACACCATCAATGAACTTGAGAGCAGGAGCACTTGCGCAAAGCCTCAAAGAGAATGAAGATCCATTAGCTCAATCTGTTTTCATTTGATCCAGCTCGAGTCCAAATTTCATTATAATTTATTTGGACACAACACCATCATAACAAAATTACCACGTGATATTATCTTTTAAATTATCTCCTTTCGCAACATAGACCGATCATGTAACATTATATGACAATTTTATCATAGCAACAAAATAAAATTTACAAGCTTTGGACTAAATAAATTTAAAAATTTGATAAAAATTAAAATTCAAAAAAAGATCGAGAACCTTCAAATAATCCAATATTTTTAACATATATATATTTATATTTATATTTATATTTATATTTAATATCATGGATTCTATTGTTGCTAAATCTTCATTAGGGATTAAAATAGGTTGGATTGATCTGGATCATAAGTGAACTTGACCCGGTTCTTTGATCAGGTCCTATTATTGTACCCGGACCCAACCGATAGAAAATCGGATTGGTATAGATAGGATTTATGGTTAAAATTTTTGATCCAATAAACTTTTTTGATTGGATCCGACCTATGTATAACCCAGTCTTGATCTAAAAATTTTAGATTTGGAACAATATTTTAATTATCACATAGCCAACTATTATTAATCATACAAAATAAACAAAAAAAATAATACTTTCAAAATAAACTTTGATATAAAAATAATTATAAATCTAAATTTATGTTAAAAATATGATCCATAAAATATTAAATCATAACTTAGAGGTCTAAATATGTTTGGATCGTAATGGTATTACTAGGTTTGGATTTGATCGGGTCGGATCGGATCGGATCTAGATACAGTAAATCCAGATCCAACATGAAAAAAGAAATGGGTCCAATTTTAAGACCTGATCCGGATCCACGAGTTTTTAAAAATGAATCGGATTCGGTCTAAACCGGTTATGTTAGATCAAGGATGTGCCCCATACTGCACTGCCCGGCCTCCGTTCTACGTTCCCGGGGTTGGGTTGGGGGAACATCCGGGCAATTACCTTAGCGGATCGGAACAATACAATCGGCTTATCCGACTGTCCAAGCTAAAGAGAAAATTTTACTATCGGAACATGAGTTTGATTTGCATATCAGAAGTCAAAATTTGGTGATTATTGGGTTCTTACAGAAGAAGTCTAGAAAGCAAGGATGAAGTCTAGAAAGCAAGGATGTAAAAAAAAATAAATTTTGTTCCTTTTCCTACATTAATAATACTTATCATTCCCTGGTAATAAAGACTTCTGTGCATATTAATTGGACAGAAGATCATAATAAAGTGTTGATTAAAGATACAATATGCATCCAGAAAGTCATTCATGCACTTTACTTTTTATTTTTATTTTTGCTCTTGGTACTTGTCGTAAGTTTTCAGCCCAGCCTCGGTTGACCGAGATCTTAGCCTTGGTGAGAAGGATTGGCCACGATTGATCTAGAATTGACCAAGGACCGAAATCCAATTCAACAAGATCAACATTTTTAGTAAATAATCTTTTTCTCGAATACCTGTAGTTACGACTATCTAAATTATGCCAAATATCAAATAAGGCAATTATAAGACAACTTCTAAAACAGTTAATGGCTATAGCATGAATCGTCACAACTCTTCTTCTATAAAAATAATAATAATAATAATAAAAAGGGCAGGGGAGAGGGACGGGGGAAGGAATCCTGGATAAGTCTCTCGAACTCGGGAACGATCTCCTCTATTCCACCTCTGCTCTCTCTATTTCATTTTTGCTTTCCACTTGAATATCGAAGGATTTTCGTCGAAAAACTTTTTGGCTAGGAATTTTTTTTTTGGTAGGTATTGGCTTTAGCACCTCAGGGACAGTAGTATTCTTTTTCATCTCTTTAAGTTTTGACAACATTGCCGTTTTATTTTATTTTTTCAAGGAGATTATCTAATGTTGTTAGCTTGGATTTCGATAATAATAGTTTCTATAATTTAGCTTCAGCCGCAATAATAAAAAAAAATATTATGTACAGTAGTTATATATATATATATGACCTTGATAATGCGTGGAGCTCGATGGGTGAAGTGCTTTGTATAAAGATAAACTTGCAATGGATTAGTCCGTCATGACATACTCTTTTTTGGTCAAGGATAACATAAATGACTTTATTCACCATGCAACGTTGCGCTCATGTGGTGCCTAGGATTCTATCAATCCTCTCCCATGGATTGCACCAATCCACTCACCTGGACGATAAAAGCAATAGTGCTCCATAACGTTATTTCCAGCTCTTACAATCAAATGATGCATGTATAACAAATTCAGCCTTATTGGAAGAATTTTTTTTTGGGTATGTATTGTCAAGCCCTTGATCTAAGATTGTGAGCCAGGGGCACGGGCATGATAATTTATATGATATTAGAGTATAAATAGATGAATTATAGTATATAGAATAAGATTTGAGTGTAGATGGATAGGCACCAGAGATATCAGGGTATAAATCTTTGATGATTGCAGTATACATTGTCTTCATGATTTTGATTAAACCTTGTAAATATGTATGAAAGGATTTCAAAGGAATTATGATTCATATGGTTTGATATATGATATCATAATATAATTAGATGAATTTCGATCTAAAGTAATTACAAAAGGATTAATGATCATGAAATTTTATTGTGCATTTTGATTATTAATTTGATCATTGGTTATTTAAGTGAATTGCAAGCTTAAATTTGATATGGGAGAATACAATGATGTTGTGTTGATTTGGAAATCAATTATTTAGTGGTTTTATGTTTCCATCCTAGATTTGGTGGCGTGGCTGGATATGACTGCTGACTTGGATAGCTCCGGGTTCCATGTTATCTAGTACGGGCATTCTAAAAATTTATAAAATGAAGAAGACATAGAAGTCTGGCCACGATGATACGATGAGATGGTTTTCCATGGTAGATCCTTCGATGTTTAAATCAATCTCTGATGGAAGTAAACATAAAAAGAAAGAGAGAACTATAGCTTCCATGTAAACGAGGTTGTGGTAAAGTGTTAGTGAGATAGGACAGGAGCGGACAGAGTAGTGGAGGTGGGCATAGGCAAGACAGTGGAGATAGTGAATGATGCAGCGTAACATAGACGAGATAGTGAAAATGGGTGCTAGCTAGTCTTAAGAGGGTAAGAAAGTCTTAGGTGAGGCAAAGCGAGGCTCGACGAGGTTAGGCGAGGCTTGGGTTGGGCAAGGTGATCCTAGCCTTTACTTGAATAGAGTTCAAGAACTCTTGGATGACTCTAGGAGAACTGTAAAATTGCATAGAGAGCTCAGAATGCTTAAGGACACTTAGGAAAGCCCCTATGATGAAGGAGCTTCTCAGAAGAACCTCTTGAGCTAGACTTGTCTAGAGTCACCTCTTAAAGAGCGTGCCCGCTAAAAGAACTTGTCTCTTCCTGAAGGAGCTTATCTAGAGGGTCTGGAAAATAAATTTATAGATGAGGTATGGGAAGTACCTGCAAAGCACATGCCCCTAAAGAAGTAGATGAAGACGATGCAGAATTTATCTACATGGCAGGCATACTTTCGGAGGAGTGGCTGGAGCCAGCATAGGACCCCTCTACACCACAGCAAGCATGCTACATGAATTAATTAATGAGTAGTGGCTAATTATGTCAGAGGACCATGGTGCAAGGCCACCTATCCCCAGCAGAATGAGGGCATGCCATGCTTGCTTTCACGGTAACGGGGGCTCGGGATAGCAAGGGCCGGGTGCATAACTATCCAAACACAAATCCAAATATTTAATATACTATCCAAACCCGGCCCAAACACTATCAGGACTGGATTTTTTTTATCCAAACCCATCTCAATTAGGTATCGGATAATCGGGTTTACCAGGCCCGAACCCAACCGAGTCATATTAAATATTTTTTCATTTTTATCAACTTTAAAATCATCTACAATTTTATAAATTATACATATATTAAACAAATAAAATTTAACTACATTTTTAGTTCAACGGTATTTAATTTTATATTCAATCAAAATTTATATTATGAAATTGGTAAACTATTAATTATGATCTTATTTTGAATTCACCCTGAGTAGAATAGGATGAAATTTTTTTTTCAATATATATATATATATATATAATGATTAGGAGATGGGATTCGAGTATTTTAAAATTTAATAAATAATAATTGTAATTAAATATATATATATATATTAAAATATTAAAATAATTTGGCCCGGGTTCAGGTCGGGTGTGTATCTACCTAGTCCCGGTCCAAATCCAAAGTTAAGCATTTGGGTTTTATCCAAACCCGGCCCAAACCCAGTCAAAGCATTGACTACCCGGCTCAATCGGGTCGGGTCAGGTCGGGTACCCATGGGTTTGAATTTTATTGCCATCCTTAGCGGGAGCTACGTGTGGAGTCTTGAGGAGCTTGCTTGTTGTGCTAGGCTGATAGGTGAAATGGCTTGAGATGGTAGATAACATGGCCTGGAGCCGAGTCGACGGGTGCGGTGGCGAGCTACATGGCATCCATGTAGGAACGACCATTTCTGGATACATCAAGTGGCAAGGTAAAGATTTGTTGATAAAATATTATTTCGAGTTAGACTAAGAAGATCTTTATTGAATTTAATGTAAAATCTTTAAATATCACCTAATTTTAATTAATTAAGTTTGGATTTAATTTATTAACTAATCATTCTGTTATTATTTTATAATAGCATGATAAGATTCCTTGCATGCTTATGAAAAGAGTTTTCTATGAGTATGCGACTGTTGCCACAATCTCTAGCTTGCAATCTCAGGCCAGGGATGTGACATGTATACCAAAGAACGATACTCTATTGTGATAGAAAAAAACATGAAAAAAACATATATCACTGAATTGAATAAGATATTAAAGTTACATTTCAGTTAATCAAGTTTGAACTTAATTTATTAACTAATTATTTTGTTATTATTTTATAAAAGCATGAGATGCCTTGCATATTTATTGAAAGACTTTTCTATAAGTATATTAGGGTTGCCATGATCTCTAACCCGCAATCTCGAGTTAGAGATGTGACATGCATGCCAAAGAACGATGCTATGTTATTACGGGAAAGAAAATAACAAAATATATATCATAAATTGTCCACAGGAGGATGTTAATTAGATACCAATTCACTATTCATCGTGCTTGGTGATTCTAAGATCATAATTGTTAACGAGTGCAGGATATGCTAGGCCATTTTTTTGGCATGCATTTTCGGTCAGTAAATCAAATATTATATTAATTTCATATCAATCTCGTTAAAATAGACTAGCATAGTTAAATAAATTCTCTATAGTACGTAAAAAAATATTGGCACATTATCAAAAATTCAAAGAAATAAGATAATATCTAATTATAGTGCTTTGACGACATGAGATGTGGTATCATGTGTCAAGCTTAGTCCCATATGAAATAATTAACGGAGACCAGCGCTCGATGGTTCAAGCTTTTGGTCTACTCGAGTTCCAACAAATATATTAAGTCCCTTTAGTTACAACCATGTGCCATTTTGCTTGGTGGTAGTATCATATCTGTTAACTAATTGAATTTGGACAACTCTTAAAGCTATAAAGAAGGCAAACTTGGTAGCTCGTGTAAATAACTATAGCTAGTGTGGTAGATATATTCTGGTTTTTATAATGCTATCATTTTTCCAATAGCCAGGTGACACCGTGACTTTCCATACAAGTCCAACAGACCCAGAATATTTAATAATCGAATGCTTGATTTTTTATACAGGCTTCATTAAGTATACACAAGGCTTGCAGTTAGATTCATTTAAGCCTGATTTTTCCAAGTCAACCTTGGTGGTTGTATGATTAAACCTGTGGACCATATCATGCCAAGAGAATGGCATGCCAAAGAATATTTAGCCAAGTTATTATACTGAATAATTGACTTGCTCCCCTACTCTCTCGTGATCCATTGGCTTGTCAAGGGAACAGGGACGTCGAGGGCTCGCGATTGACCGTCAAGTTTCCCAGCTTTGTCCATCTTGGATCAGTTCAAGCCTATCAAAAAATTAATATGGTCTGTTGCCATCAAGATCGTCGTAGCCCGTAATTTTTGGTGGTGTCGGACCGCTTGCCCTCTTCCTGAGAGCTCCTCGTTTTTTGAGACCTGCAAGAAACAACGCTAGAGACCCGGGACGAAGATTCCGACGGGGGCGCTCCGACAGTCAAGTCAGTAATGATCCAGGAAAACAGAACCTTCTGGTCGAGCCCCTCTCGATGAGCTCCATGCCACGAGGAGTGAGTGCGGTGTGAATGTAGATGAGTACGAGCTGGGAGAGTTTGTGACCGAGGTGGAGAGATCCTCCTCTGTGGCCTTCCCTCTCTTCTCGTTTTCTGCGAGTGATCTTGCATTGTTTGGCTTATCCTCAATGGTTTCTTTTTAACTGAACCTGCTTCGGGATACTCTCCCCCTCGCCAGAGTGTGTGGCAGGGTACCATGCCATGGACGGAACGTCTCTTCTGACATTCGGTGGAGGAAGCTTCCGTGCGTTCTGACATTCTCTCCGGTCGTCCCATTCCTGGAAACTTGGCAGTGCCTCGATCGGTGGGCCGCAGCCCTCGGGATTGGTGCCTTCCAGCTGGTCCATCGCTTCTGGCCGTATGGACAGTTGGTGGAGGGCATGGCGTCATGGTCAGGGAGCTTTCTTCTCTTCCGGCGCGAGCAGCAGCAACGGGGAGTTATTGCGGTATGGGAGGCACTGCCTCGCGGCCCTCGGGAGGCCCGCCGTCGTTTTTGGAGGGGAAACGCTGCTTCCTTGGCGGTTGGCGCCTTGGCCGAGGTGGTTGCCGAGCTGGATCGCGAAACTTGGCTTTGCCATGCTCGACTTTAATATAGGCTCATCATGATCAATCATCGACTGATCATTATGTTTATGAATATGAATTATGATCCTTGGTTTTGTAAGGGTGTCATGGTTTAAATAGGGGAGTACATAAGGATTCGTGTCGATATGTATTTAGTATTTACTAGAATAACACCTTCTAAATAGTTATTTTCGATGAGATCCTAGATTATTACGAGTGATATTTTATAGTTGATCAAATCTATAATTCATGCGAATTGGAAGATACTGCACTTTAAGTTCATGAGACTAGTTATGGATTGATCACGATGTTTTTGAATAAATTTCAATGAGTTTGTATTTTTAGCTTGCAAAGGATACTATAATTTAAAGGAGAAAAGTATAGGAGTATCCATGTAAATATATATATTGATCAGTCTTTCTGGATGAAGTTCTTGATTGTTAGATGTACACCGGTTCTAAATGTAAGGTTTTGGAAAGAATTCATTTATATATTTGTACATTGGAGACCTCCTGATATCGTATATATGCACTTATATTTTGAACATAAGTTATCAAACCATACTTTGCCAACAATCCATGGTTGGCTAAGGGTTACAATTCGGTTTTACCAATAGGATTTCCTGGGCCTATCTCAAGATCCAAGTGCAGTCTTCAGGTAAACCATACTCAACCTTTTTTTGTACCCAAAAAAAAAAAAAAAAAAAACTCGACTTTTGTCAACTCTGGTCCATGCGACGTTCTAGACCCGGACCCGTTTGATGACCGTCTCGAAAAGACCGGTTCTTTTAATGCCCGGCGGTTTTCTCGTCTAAGCGCGTTTTTATACTTCGATCACGTCCGTTTCCATCTTGCGAATGGTTAGATGGCAGCACGGTGCCCAGCACGGCTCAGATTCCTTGCCACCACCTCTGCTTCAATCGTGTCGTGGAGACCTCAACATAAACTTATCTAAGAAGTATCGAAACACGAAAATATTTGATAAATATGGGATAAAGCTTAATAAATGAACTCGTCAGCGAGTGCGACTTTCTAAAGGTCGTTGGACGAATTAATTTTTTTAAATAAAAAATAAAAAAAAGTCTTCTTCCAAAAGCTTTAACTCATCTTTTTGACACGAGGAAAAGTTATGTCAAGAAACGTACGCCAGTTCCTGACCCGATCCCCACGCTCACGCTGATGGGACCCACTAAGTCGACGGCGTGGAATTACTCCCCACCTCCCCTGGTCCCACCAATGACGGCACCCCAACCCGGGAATCAATGGTTGCACGGAACCGGCGCCCTTAATAGATTTAAAAGTTGATAGATTTGCTGTTGTGTGCCGTATATATATATATATTATATTTTTTTTCCTGGATCATATTATCATTTAGAAAGATTTTTTTTGGCCATCTTATTATTCGAGATATTATTCTTTTTCTACAGAATTATATATCTATTCAGATTTATCATATATTTCAAGAGATTAACTCAATTGACTGGGTTGCTTCTCACGTTGCTCATCATTCAGTCCCGGTATTATGGTTGAAGTGGCAGACCTTTCCTGCTTAGAAATATCATTTTGTCTGACTTTTTAGATTATGTTCATTTTCGTTCTTTGCAATGAATATACCGTTTCATCAAAAAAAAAAATGATAGATTTTAGGAAGCCCAACATTATGCCCAAAAATTTCTCATGTCTAGATGATCGAGCGGGAAAACAAAAATTATAGAAACAAGCACTACAAAATATTATTCAAGATAGTCTTTATTATTTAAAAATATTATATATTTAATTTAAAATAAATATAAAAGTTAATTATTTTTTTAATAAAATCGTAGTCAAGTAATTATTATATTATATATTTTTTTAATTTTTAGTTAATATTTTTATCAATAATAACATATATCAGTAAATTATCAAATATACATCATTTAATCATGTACTGTTATTGATAATCATTATATTCTATAAATTATATATTAATTTATTTAAATATATATATTGGAATGTCAAATAAATATTTTACTATATGTATATCAACTAGCCATACATAATATATATCAGTAAGCCATCAAGTATATATCAATTGATCATGTCCTCTATATTGGTAAATATTATATTCAAAAAAAATATATTAATTTATCTATATATATGTATTGGATCGCTATTAAGTATATACCAGAAAATATAGTATATATCGATAAGCTATCAAGTGTATATCGGTTGACCATATACTATGTATTGGTGAATATTATATTTAAAAAATTATATATTAATTTATCCGTAGGTATGTATTGGATCACTACTAGATATGTATAAAAAAAACTTACAGTATATATCAATAAGCCATCAAGTATATATCAATTAATTATATACTATGTATTGGTCGATACTATATTTGAAAAACTATGTAATAATTTATTTGTAGGTATGTATTCAATTACTACTAGATATGTATCAAAAAAGCTTACAGTATATATCGGAAAGCTATCAAGTACAATCAATTGGCTATATATTATATATTGGTGAATACTATATTCAGAAAACTATATATTAATTTATCTGTAAGTATGTATTAAATTGTAACTATATGTATATCAAACAAGCTTACAGTATGTATCAGTAAAACATTAAATATATATCATTTATATATGCAATTTGTTGCTATTTGTTCACGTATCATTGGACTCCGGTGATGGAGGGAGAGTGCATCGGTTCTCCTCTCCGACAAGGACCGAGGGTCTTCTAGGATTGTTTGCCCCTCTTTGCTCGCAAAAGGTTCCTGGATAGGAGTTTCTAGCATAAATACTCCAATGCTTAAATCAGTAATCGAAAAATTTGAGGCTACAACGACTGGAGCTGGGAAATTGGGTTATTTCTTCTAATATGAAAATAATAATATATGGGAATGTATGGTATGTATCTTTGCTAAAGATCCCACTTATCTATTTATATAGTTATATGGCATAACAAAATATTATTATAAAGGTTTCTATCTCTGACAGACATAACAAACTTGATTGAGATTGCGAGATCCTATCCTTTGGCATATCAATTTAAGAAATATTTTCTATATAATATTAGGATTTGTTCTGATTATGTTTGCCATGATTTATACTATAACAGCTATAATTGGCCGAATCGCCGACTACTTGGATGTTACTATTGCTAGGCGGGAAAGGAGACCTACGCATGTACCAGGGCTCACCTGATTGATATGGCCGACTAGTCGATAGAGTCGAACAGGAAGTCAACAAGACTAGGAGTAGGGATGTTTGCTTTCCAATGTATAAATGATAAATATTTAACGGTTTATTGGTACATACTTTCAATTTTTTTAATACACATATAGTCGTAATTTAATATGTACATACAGATAAATTAATACATAATTTTCTAAATATAGTATTCACTAATACATAGTATATCGTCAGTTGATATATATCTAGCAAAATATTTATATAATATTTTAATATATACTTTTAGATAAATCGATATATAATTTGTAGAATATGGCATTCATCAATACATGATAATGATCGAATAATATATGCTACAGACTTGCTGATATACACTATATATCGATAAAATATTTGTATTGAAAATAAAAAAGAATTAGAATGTCATAATTACAAAACTATAATTTTATTAATAAAAAAATATTTAATTTTTATATTTAATTTTTTAAAATTATTAAAAAAATGATAAATAATGAAGTCTATCTGATATGATATTTTATAATATCTGTCCTATATGATTTTTATTCGAACAGGGATATAGAGTTGAGAATGCCCTCTTGCTACGTAGCTTCCGTCGATGTAGTAGGGTATGAAATTAGTAACATCATGGGGCCTCTTATAATGAATGATAAAGTAACGGTAAAGTTTTCAGAGGCATCATTAACCTCCATCCATGGTAAGAATTTAATAATGCAACGCCTCCCTTCAAGTGATTAGCCGCAGTGCGTCTCTTTAGATCATTAATATCTTATTGCCACGTGGGTCCCACATCTCCAAGTGATTACCCGCGGTGCGTCCCTTTAGATCATTAATATCTTATTGCCACGTGGGTACCACATGCGAAGTGAACATTTGGTATCTCTGGGCCTCGTAGGGTGTGTGATGAAGTGGTAATATAGTTTTTGCTACAAAAGTAGGAATATAATTTTCGGAGCTATCATTAAGTCCATAGATCGATCCCGTGATCCGGTGACCCTAAATGCGATCACCGCGAACGCCCCTCAAACGACTTTACTGCCTTTAAAAATGCTAAAAATGGGACGGTTATTCGATCCGGGGGTTAAGGATGGTCGTAGCCCGGGAGACGACGGATAAGAAAACTGGGTGCTTAAAATGGAAGGGCGCAGCTCCGTTCTGTTGGCAAACGGACGACCGGCTCTTGGGCGCTGGGTCCCACCTCCAGGCGACCTCCTACGGTGGGGCCCGGTGGGAAGACCGAACCAACACTTGCGACTGCTCTTCCCCTGATCGCTTCCTTACACCAAACCCCCAACCACCCCCCCCCCCCCCCCCCCCGCCTCCGCCCGCCGCCCCGGGGCGGCCAGCCTCTTTCCCCCCATCCCCAATTTCTCCGTGGGCCCCGGGTCAGATCCCCTTCCACTTCGAGAAAAGGAAGGAAAGATTGCTTTTATCGCTTGGCCTTGGTCTGATCCGACCCGTGGAATCCATTCAGTCGTCCCCTTCTCGCTGTCTGTTTGGGTTGTTTCAGAGAGAGACAGAGGCGCTGAGTTCGCCGGAGGTCCAGCGATCTCGCCGCGACTACCACCACCAGGTATTAGCTTTGGGTGTCGAGAAGGTTTCTGTCGTCCTTTCTGTCTTCCGGGTCCTCTTTTTTTTTTTTTTGTGTAAAGGTTTTTTGATTTCTAGGCTATGGTTCTTCATCTTAGATAAAAATTGTTTTTATACATTTTTTGGGATTCTTTTTCCTTTTTTGAGATATTGCCGAATTTGGGCGTGAAAAATGTCGAGATTTTGATGATTATTTATTTGTTGTTTATCGAATCAAGGTTTAAGAATAGGAGCGGTGTAATAATAATCATAATAATAGAAGAAGATGGAGGTGGAGGATAGGAGGAAGAAGATGGGGAGGAAGCGGAAGTGGTGTATTTCCATCAAGAAAATCTTCACTGCTGAATCCAAGGTGAAGAAAGGCCAGGTAAGAAGTTTTGATTTCTTCTTCTTTTAGCTTCTCCAATGTCTCAAGCTAGATAGTATTTGATCAAAATGCCTCCTTTCTCCTTTTTATCAGAAGTTCAAACGGAAGAAGAATTGGATATGTGGGAAATTTGAGGATTCTGATCGGTTCAACGTTGGGTCCTTCGACAATTCTGCTCGGGAGGCGCTTCCAGCGCCTCCTCCGCCACCCGTGGAGAATGGACAGGACAATCATGCCTACTCTGTGGCGTTGGCATCTGCTGTTGCGGCGGAGGCTGCCGCCGTGGCAGCTCAGGCTGCTGCGGAGGTTGCTCGCCTCACTGCGTCATCAAGCATTGCTGGTAGATCGAGGGAAGAGATTGACGCGGCGATAAAGATTCAGACCGCTTGCCGAGGATACATGGTATGAGAACTAATATACTCAGAGATAGTAGTTTTTGGATTTCAGAAACGGTTCTTTAATGCGTCCTCCATATTTATTGCATTAAAAGGCACACTTTTTTCTTCTATTTTCCGGGAGCTCCCTTGATATATGCTATAGAATCTTTCGTTAAAAATTTTCTTGATTGGAAGTGAAGTTTGTGTTTATTGTAATTAAAACATGCCAATAAGATTTTTTTTTTTTTTTTTTGGCTTCACTTGGTTAGCCTTTATATTTTGAAAAAGGAAAGGGACAGAATCCCATACTTCCTCGACAGAGGATTAGAAAAGAAGGCCTTACCTTTATGTGGAAGTAAAACCTGGGGTTTTCCTAGTTATCATCTATTTGTTTATTGGAACAAAGATAAAACTCCCACATGATCTTCTTAGAGTGGCTGGTTTTTTTCAAAAAGACATGCAAGACTTCTGCTTTGTGCATCTATTATAGACTATAATTTTGGAGGGTAAATTTCTAGAAAAAGGGTTTAAGTCTTTGGGGTGTGGATCCTCTGCGATACCTGCGATGCACCGCACGGTGCAGCGCATCACGCGATGGACTGCTGCGCATGGGCACATGCAGCATGTATCGCACATCCACACGTGGCTATCCATTGTGCGATGGACGGTGCATGTGGTGCACCACAAAGGATCCGTGCCCTAGGCCTTTAAAGGCTTTCTAATAATTAGATACCTTGCTGTGTTGCAGGAAGTGTACACTCTTTTGTTATGAAATTGTGTGGTAAGCTTTAGGCAACTGTTGATTTATTTGCCATTCCGCTTTTAGAAGAAACAGATGAAACTAGTTTATGGCCAGTTCAAGTGAATACTTGGTGTTGCTAAAAAAAAGTACTTTATTACTCTTAAAACAAAAAAAGTACTTTCTAAAAAATAATATCTGGTAACATTATATGAAAAGGGCTTTTTGAATAAGAATAGTCAAGAAAGTGCTCTTAGGAGAAGCTAAAAAACCTAGCTTCTAGCTTTTTGTGTGTGGGTATAAGAACTTTTAAAAACGCAGAAACAATATCAAACATGCCCCAGGTTGTTGCTTGATGACAAAACTAAATGGTTATATCACCTTCTATAGTTAAATTTTATGAAGTGTACCATTTGGAGCTACAAATTTAGTTGCCCGACAATGACATCACATTTTGTCATCTAAAAAGGAGTAAAGTAGGCATAATGGAAAAAACTCTTATGTTGAGCATGCTGTCTTCACACAAAGGTTTTCTATGCTAACATGATGATGGTGTGACTGTGTTGCGATTTGACCAGGCACACACAAGTCATCCCAATGCCCATGAATTGCACTGTATCTTTGTGCCATACGGCACAAGGTATCTTTTTGTGACTGAGTAGTTACCGATAGCATTACACTTATTTTCTTACTCGTGACATTATTCTTACTTTCTTATGTTAATTTTCTATAGCTGGTCTTATGATTTTCATTTTTTTCTTTTTTGGAACCTTTTATCAAGGCAAGGAGAAGATTGCGAGCCTTGAGAGGATGTGCTAGATTGAAGTCATTGGCTGAAGGAAATGCTGTCAAGCGTCAAGCCGCAAACACTTTACGTTGCATGCAGACATGGGCAAGAGTGCAATCACAGATCCGTTCAAGGAGAATTAGAATGATAGAGGAAAATCAGGCTCTTCAGAGGCAGCTGCAGCTCAAGCGCGAAAGGGAACTTGAAAGATCAAAGGTATATTCCATGAAAACTTGTAAGAGATTTTGCTCGACTTATGACAGACATACTACAGTATTTTGACCAGAATATATGGATAATAATCAGTCTATTGCAATACAAATAATTATAAGATGTGCATGATGATTTTTTTTTGTTGATTTTTGAAATAAATGTGTCAAAACGAGGAAGGAGTCGAGGATGAATCAACAACTAATGGCATGTTACTATTGTGGCTGATAAAAGTAGTATGAAATTAACTGACACTAGTTGGCTATTTGCAACAAAAGCTAAGAAATGCCTCCTCAAAAAAGATGCAAATTTACATCAACCAAGGAGGGAAACCTAAAAGGCCCGGTTGTAAGTGATGAGCTAGTCTTGGATATGCCCATGTTGAAAGAGTTTATGCTATGGCAAGGAATTCCTATCACTTTTTCATGGTCTGTGAATATGTGTTGTATTCATATATGTATAGTTGTTGGAGATGACAAATCTCCAAATTTTAGATATGACAGTAAGGGGGATATGCATCCGTATGTACATATGTGCTGTCTATTATGATGCATACGTACTTTTGTGCAATGTTTTCGACCAGATTTTTTATCACCTTAGAGTCAAAACTGATTTCCTGCATGATGCTTGAGCAAAAGGTAAAGCAGAAATAAACATTTGTCTGGTTTGATGAAAAGAAAAGAAACTATTCTGTATGTTTGAACTAACTTCAACTCAGACGTGTTTTCCAAGCCATTAAGAGATATTTTTTCTAATTTCATCTGAAGCACGAAACACATTTCCCTATCGATCCATCTAACTGATTAGATGATGGTTAATGGCCTTTCCTTGACAATGCATTTAGGGTACCAATGCATTTGCCGCCGAGATGCAGCTATATTTCTATCACGTGTTTCAGACACATCCGAGACCCATGCTTGCCATATTATGATCTTTCTGTATCTTCTAATTTATGTAAAGAAAGCTGGCGGGTTTTGGATTTGTGATGAATTTGCTAATGAAGGAAATTATTTTGTCACATTTTCTGAAACCATTACCGTAACCAGAATCGACAGGTCTCATCTATCCGTTGCCAGCATCGTAACTCCTTGGCCACTTGGACCGATCGTTCGAGTTTAACTCGAGCAATTTGCCATTCTACTAATTTTATAATTTTGCATTCAAGTTTAGAAAAACTCAGAGATCTAAACACCATTTGCTTTTAGTGTTAATAATGAGCAGAAAAAAATATGACTTGCTCCGTGGTACCATACTTCCTTTGCATGCATTAGCTTAATATTTGCTACCTCTGACATATTTATTTTTTTAGGGCCAAGACATTTCTCTAGCGGCTTTCTTATATTGCTCATCTTTCCCACAGCACCAACGGATTGGTTTTAGGCATCTTTGGGATACTACTAATCTTAGTTTCGTGACAGTTGGGAGCGGAATGGGATGACAGTCTTCAGTCCAAAGAGCAAGTTGATGCAAATTTATCAAACAAGCAAGAAGCTGCTATCAGAAGAGAAAGGGCACTTGCTTATGCATATTCTCATCAGGTACCTATTGTATGGTTCCTTCGCTTTCTCTCTCATCAGACGGATGCTCTTTTCCCGCTTGGCATGTCTCATATATCTGTTACTTGGGGATCGAGTTAGGTTTGTAATTTAAGGTAGTTTTGAGGTGTATGTAATATCGAATATTTTATATCTTAAATTTGCCCTGGAACAGTGGAGGAGCTCATCACGATCGGTGAGTCCAACATTCACGGACCCCCGCAATCCGCACTGGGGTTGGAGCTGGTTGGAGCGCTGGATGGCAGCAAGGCCATGGGAGAACCGCGGCATGTCAGAAAAAGATCTGAACGACCGTGCCTCGGTGAAGAGTGGCTGCCGCAGCATCACGGGGGATCCAAACAATGCCTATGCCCGTCGAAACAGCATCTTGGAACGAACCCCGCCCCCGCTGCAGAAACGAAGCCGCTCTGCCAGCCGCCAGCCACCTTCAACTCCCCCGTCCAGGGCATCATCGGTGGCAGGGAAGTCGAAATTGGTGAGCCCAAAAAATGGCTGGGTCCACCATATAGAGGATGATTCGAGGAGCACGCACAGTTTGCAGTCGGAGAGGGCACCCAGAAGGCAGAGCCTTCCGGGTTCATCAATAAGAGACGATGAGAGCCTGGTAAGCACTCCAGCCATGCCTAGCTACATGGCGTCCACGGAATCGGCAAGGGCAAAATCCCGTTTCCAGAGCCCATCAGATAGTGTCGAGACACCGGAGAAGGGATCCATGAGATCGGCAATGAAGCGCCTGTCTTTTGCGGAGGCAGATAAGTGCAGTGTGTCGTCCCCAGGCGGTGCGAGACGCCACTCTGGTCCTCCGAAGGTGAATATCGCGTCATCGAAGGATGTAGGTGTTGTTGGCTCCGAGCAGGATATGAGCAATGGAGCAAGCAGGGAGCCTGTTTAACCAGCAAGCAAGCATACAGAAGGGAATGGAGGAGACTGCTGGTACGCTGCCAGTTTTACTCGTTACGCCATTAATTTAATTAGCGTGGGACTCTTTTTGGGTGAGAGCCTACTTTGATGAAAGGGTTGGGTTCATGCGTTGTTGTATCTATGAACTTTGTTTCTAGCCTTTTCTTCTTTGGGTTTGTTTTGTGTGTTGTGTTTTTCTGGACAGATGAGTGATTGGCTTTTGATCACAGGATGTGCAAGATTGTGGAGTGCCTTGTCTGCTGACATTGGTTGTTGAACAAAAGAGATAGTACCTCAAATTTACTGACAAGAGATGTTTGTTATCATATGCATCCATTTTTTTTTTTTCCGAATGGTTTGTGAGAGATGGCAGTACGTAGCAACGATGCACTATCTTAAAGTTAATTACCGTGCGAACAAGACTTGGCCAGGTAAAATCCACGATGCATTTCATCGACGTTATGGGATTTGATTCAGGCCAGAATGTGCCCTCAGTAAAGATGCTTCTTGATGCAGCCAAAATGGCTTTGTTTGACATCCAGTGGCTGTTTTTTTTTTTTTTTTTGTACAGGCTAAAATTAGATCAAATACGGATCAGATATCGGTGTGTCTACATTTATATTTGTTTTGTTCCATATTTATATTTATTTTGTTCGGTGAATATAAATATAAATATTAATTGAATACAAAATTTATATCCATGCTTATTTTAAATATATATGGATATAAATTAGATACGAGAAATATCAAATCCGGATATAAATCAATAATCAAATTTATAATAATAAAATCAAAAATATTATTAAATAGAGAATAAATCATAATATATATATATATTAAATTAATAAATATTATATAAAATTAAATAGGATTAAAAATAAAATTGAATATTCGATATTGATTAGATAGTTAATTATTCGTATCTATATCTAATTTTTTTTTATAGATATGGATATGTATATGAAATAGAAATCGGATCTGATTTAATATTATCCATACTAATTTAACTCCTAATTTTATGAAATTATCAAAATTATCCTGATCTTTAATTTTAAGCCTCAACACTTCAATTACTTTTCTCAAACACATGAAAAAGAGAGAAATATTCCGATCACTAATCACTGATGGAAGTTTACCACGTCATATCATGAACCACTCTGGTCAGATTGGCAATGGCCATGCTCCAGCCCTGGTCGAATCCATCCAAGAAATACGAAGCCTCCGACAAGTCGCTCGAGATATTTAATCATGGCGGCGATGCCTCTTCGGCCGCCGACGTCGACGCCTCGTCCCCCGCCGATGGGGAACCGCTTCTTTTTTCCCCCACCCCATCGGTTGCTTCCCCTCCTTCGTCTGCTGCAGTGGCAGCGGCCTCGATTGCGTCATCGCCGTCGTCCTCCGTGCTCAGGTCCTGGCGGCGCTTCCTCTGGGGCGGCCCACCGCCTGATACGGAGAAGATCCAGGTGAGGTCGCAGGTGCCGGCCTCCAAGTAGAAGGTGATGGCGGCGGTGGATAGGAAGATGAGGAGCCAGGGGAGGGAGGCGGTGGCGGCGCCGGCGATGGCGAAGATCCTGGCCTCGGTTGCGCCGCTGGTGTCCGCCGTGGCAAGGCGGATGAGGAAGAGGCCGACGAGGGTGATCCAGGAGGAGTGGATCACGACCTTCTTTGGGCGGAGGCCGGGTCTCGGCAGGAAAGAACACCTCGAGCGGCGGGCGTTCCCCTTTCGAGATCTGGGCCAGAGCCTCCGGCGGGGATGGTGGACGGAGAGCGGGGGAGGCGCGGAGTCGTGGCTGTCTGCCGGCGAGGGTGGTGGCGGCTTTGGGGAAGCCATGGCGATGGGGTTGGTCCGAGAGAAGACGCGATAGAGAGAGAATTAGCTGGGAAAGGGCTGTCGACGTTTTGAAATCGGATCGGCGCGAGGGAAAAGAGCTCATGGGAAGTTTGAGTGCCGGTAAGTTGCAACTAACCCTTCTTCTTTTTTTTTTTTTTTTTTTTTTTTTTTTTTTTTTTTTTTTTTTTTTATAAATAAATAAATAAATAAATAAATATAATATAATATATATATATATATATATATATTATATATATATATATATATATTATATATATATATATATATATTATTATTATTATTATTTAAATATTTAACCTATTAATTAGTAAATTTTGTATTTTTTGGAAAGAAAAATAAAAGTTTAAACCAGGGCTACGAAACAAGGGTTTGCATTCAAAAATAATCATGCCAATCACTAAAATATATGTGACCCAACTGAGATATGGCATCACTTTCGGTCTACAGTATTAATGAGTCAAACTCGTAAAACTTATCAAATTATTGATCACTAAACTAAAGCATTTGTTTCAAGTACAAAATTCATGTATATATATATATTTTGCAAGATTCAAAGAATGTGAAAAACTGAAAATGATTTTCTACATAGGTTTATTAGTATCCTTTTGAATGATTTAAAGAATGTGAAGAACTGAGAATGATTTTGTACAGAGGTTTATCAGTATCTGGTGAAGTTGCACAAGGTGAGTGAAATCCATGCCTTTTATATGAGTTATTGTGTAAAGAATGTGAAGAACCGAGAATGATTTTGTACAGAGGTTTATCAGTATCTGGTGAAGTTGCATAAGGTGAGTGAAATCCATGCCTTTTATATGAGTTATTGTGTGCCTTTTCACTGCTTGAAATAAAGATAATAATTTTATTTTTCTTTGGAAAATCGATTTCTTTAATACTATCAACTAAAATAGTCAGTTCTTCTCTTACAAGAGAAGCTTCAAGTCCAAGTGCTTTAATTTCTTATGGTCGTTTACGCTTTGTATCTCTCATCCTTCTATTATAAGGTTCCAATGCAACAATATAAGATTTTCTTAAAAAAAAGAAAGGTAGAAAGATGTAATAATTATCTTCATTTATTTATTTATGTAAATAGATGCAACTATGTATAATAGATGTAGCATATCTTCATTTATTTATTTTCAGCCAGCAATTTGATCATTTACTGAACATGAGTTTCAAAAACAACAATTCTTATTTTTCTAGAAAGATAAACTAGTCTCTAATTTAAAATCTCTCAACTGTTGCCTTAGAAATCAAAAAAATGTACGTGAATTTGATGGATTTAGTCATTATTTCATCTTCGTATTTTGAATTTGGAGGATTTGATTACTTCATGTCTGAAGCTTTGCCTCCACATGAGACAATATATGCATTGCTTATAGAATACTAGACAGATTGTCTAATCTAATAATGGTTGATATGATCCTGATTTTGATAATCTCGGGAATTTGCATACATGTCCATTTAGTCCTATATGAATTGAATATTTATATAAACTAAAAAAAATAATTAATATTTTTAATTAAATTTTTTTGAATGAGATTTTGAAGTGCTGTGAATGTTACTTTCGGATCTCTCAAATTTCAAGAAAGACTTAACATAAAGTTGCTTCCCATACCGGGTGCAAGAAAGCTGATGTAATTATTGCTAAGTGAACCGTTTATGCGTGCCGATAGACCATCGAGAACGATATCCCCTGGGGTAGGATTAGATATCAAAAACTCTCATGAAATGATCCCCGGGGATGCACTAAATTTGGAATGATAATTAATTGGCTGGTTTAGCTGGTTAAAATTTTGGAAAAATATAATCATTCCGTTTAAATGGTTCCGATGATGCAAGCAAACGCCGTTGACCCCGCCTCGCTCCCCGTCGCAGTTTTCGCCTTCCCTGTTTCCCTTTTTAAACCAAATATCCCAACGGCATCGACTTCCATACTTCCCGTGTCCCAGCTCTCCCCCCCCCCCCCCCCCCACCCCCACCACCCCCGCTTCTCCCGCGAAATTGGATCCACGTCCGGGTCTCTTCGCGCGGTTTCAAATATGGCCGCAAATCCCCTCCTCCTCTTCCGGAGGCGCCACTGGTGCTGCCATGACCGAACCCCACCCCCTTCAAAAAAAGCCATCTTTCTTCACTTTTCCTTCTTTTGGTCCGCTCCCTCGCGCACGAAGACCTCTCCTTTGAGCGGACGTCCAGCCCCCTCCCCAGCTTCGGGAATCTGATCGGCCCGAAAGGCCTTTCGACTCGTTTGGGGGTCTTTTCCTGTCTGGGTTTGATCTCTCTCGGGATTGCGTGTTGAAAATTTTGTAGCTTAGGCCCTGGTTTGAGTTCGTTCTTTTTCTCTCTTTGGAAATCTGGTTGGATCTTTTTGGGATCTGGTTCTGATGAGTTCTCGCACTGGATGTTGAAAGTTTGCATCTTTTGAGGATTTCGGAGACCTGGGCGCTTCACTTGATCCCTTTTTTTGTGGGGAAAAAATCGATCTTTTTGAGTGATATCAGAAATTGGATCTATTTGATTCTCCTGTAGCTGTCAAATTTTTTAGTTCTTTCAATGAAATTGACCTTGGTTTGGGATTTCTACCGATTTGGTGACCACTTGCTGGTTTGGTGGTTGTGTTTGATATCTGGTAGGAATTTCTGAATCTGGTTTTCTGAGCAGTGTTACGAGAGATGAGCTGCTTCCCTTGTTTTTCATTCGGCGATAACAAGACAAATCAGGACTCAAGGAAGGAGGCGGCTTTGGCAGCATCGAGTTCTATTAAGAGCAAAAACTTGGCCAAGAAGACTCGTGAGTTTCTCTTTCCTCATCTTTGATCAAAGCATAATCCCGTTGATGTTAGTTTTTCGAATTTATTCTGTATTCTATCATAACATATGTTGGGATGTCAACCCGCGCCCGTGTTGATAATTGCTGGGATGGAAACCCGTGCTCACGATGATTTATCTAAAAAGAAAAGAATTAGATTGGGCATACCAAAAATGATTTGATATAGAGATAAACCATCCTGAGAGCCATCTACTAGCGACTTGCTCGACTCAACATCCGGCAAGACATGGCGACGATACGATGACAATCCGCTCGGGCTTTGATCGAGTAGATCCAAAGAGGAAGATAACTAGTCGGTCCACCACCATCTAGGATCAGAAGAAAATGCACCTAATCGATTCTTGGCTAGCTAAATCCAAAAAGAAAATAAGCCTGGTCGGCTCCAAACCAACTAGGCTCTAAGTAAAGAAAGGTCAAATCAATTCTATAATATGATGGCATGCCATGGACACGGTTGTCTTTCCTGAGTGCAATCTCCCATCCGAATATAATAAAGCCCGTGAGGGGTATTTCGGGAAGAAGAATTCCTGCTCGAACAAAGGAAAGACACCGGCCACTACTTCCAATTTTTTAAATATCCAAGCACTCACTCACATAACTGGTGCATGGATGATAACGTGGGAAAGGCCATGTTGCTTTTGTAGTGAAGTTATACTCCAAACGTGGAGAGATGAGATGGCCATGGTGAAACAGTTCTTGGGAGCATGAAAAAATAGCCTTATGGCTTTCTTTAGTCGACAAGGCTCATAAAAATATTTTTAGTTGGCCCCAAACCAGGTAGATCCGAGAATAAGAAAGCAATTCGAGGAGAAGGGATAATTGGTGCGAGAAAACTTCGTAACAAGTCCAAGAAGCTTCCCAAAAAGTTATATTTCAATAAAGATATCAACAAGTTCTTACCACGACATTCAATTGAATTCTGGTAACTAACAAGTCGGTTACCGTTTAACAGAAACCCACTTTTCATAATTAATGTGGGTATGAGCAGTTGGGCACGACATGTACAATCCATGATGCCACTTGCTGACTTTGATGCTACAATGCGAGTGGTTATCCCACGTTCTTAGTAACGTAGTAACGGACAAGGCATATCTTATAAAAAGAGAAGGCAAGGGGAACCCAGGTACGTATAATTTAGCTCTCGAAAAGGATAATTATTTTTATTTATACCACCGATCTCCTGACTTAGGCATTGGAAGGTCCCCCACCGGAGAACCCCCCACCTTCTTCAGCCAAGGACTTCTATGCAGGTACACTCCATTGGTGAGTTAGGAGCATGTGACCTTTGGAGATTGGTGTTAACAAATTGGCGCGCCACGAAGGGGACATATTGAAGCGAACTATTTTTGTTCCAAGAAATTTCGGACCTTCTCCTTCCAAGAAAAGCACAATGCCTGTCACAAGAGTAGGAAGCGCTACTGGCAACACTATGAAGCCAATGGTGCAGCAAGACGAGCTATAAAATCATGCAGAGTCTTATCTTCCATGGTTGGTAGTGGTGGCGGACAACCAATAGTTCGCTACCCTCATGCAGCAGGTGCAATCCGTGACCACTACCATATAGGGTTTACGGCAAGTGACTGAAAGGCCTCAGCTATGACCGGAGGAGCCACGATCGTCACCTCCAACATTTTGCCATGATTGCAGGTCATCGATCGCACTATCCTAGCATAGTCGACAATCTCCTGCAGCACGACAATCTCCTGCAGCACCTCCACTAAGTCAACGATCTTCACATTGATGGGAGGAGCCGCGACCATCGATACATCGCTCTCCATATTTGGAGCACTGGTCGCACCTCACCCTGCGACAAAATGTCGATAAGGATAAGTGTCCTTCTCAAGCATCTGAGGAAGGATCTACTCTAGGATGCTCCGGACATCAAGAGGAATCTTAACGCATGGATAACTATGAGTGTAAGCTTCAAGAGTGGACTGTCAACTCAACAAACTTTAGATGAATCAGAAAGGGCCGCTTGATGATTTGGAGTTTAACACTCATCCACCGTTCACCTGGCAAATTATGGATGAGCTAATTCCAGCTCATTTTCGAATGCCATAGAAGGATCCGTACGATGGTACCTTGGATCCATTAGATCACCTCGAGAGTTACAAAACTTTCATGACCATTTAAGGGCCTACTGATGCCCTACTTTGCTAGGCCTTCCCGGCCACCCTTCGAAAGGTAGCCCGAGTATGGTACTCGGGACTTCATCCAGGAAGCAACAATTCCTTTGATGACTGGAGTAATTATTTGTGGTGCACTTTAGTACCAGCAAGAAGTTGCTGTGAACATCTGGTAGCCTCTTCTCCATAAAGCAATGAGAAGAGAAATTTTTGAAAGACTATTTGGCATGCTTCAACACCGCCATATTAGAGATCTACGACCTCAACCAAGATGTAGCCATGATAGCTATAATCCAGGGATTGCGCAGTTCGCGGTTCACCTATTCCCCATATAAGATAGTCCCATGGTGGTACTTGGAACTCTTAGCATGAGCATAGAAATACATCCGTGCTGATGAAGGCACTACGACTCGACGAGAGTCTAAAGGTAGGAGAGAGCCAAAGAAAAAGAAGGTCCAAGAGGGGCCTAGTCAAGGATGTTCTGAGAAAGAACCCACTCAACAACAGTTGGCCCCGAGATTGAGGAGCTCAACTTACAAGTATGGCAACTACACCACTCACAACTCCTTGGTCCCAGATCTTGATGTAGATCGAGAAGGAAAGCTACCTTCAGAGACCCTCGCCAATGAGAGTTCCCTTAAATTCTCGCAATCGGAAGAAATATTGTCGCTATCATTGGGACCATGGGCACGACACTAAGATCTGTGTTCAGCTCAAGGATGAGATTAATGCTCTCATCCGAAGGAATTATCTCAAAAAATTTATCCAAAACCGATAAGTCCAACCCCCGGCCGCTTAGTTTGCACAGCCTTAAGTGGAAGGAGATACACTCAACCAACCAATTGGTGGGGTGATGAATATGATCACCCAGGGGGCAGATCCACTAGAAGGATCTTCGGGGGAAAGAAAATGTAATCTCATTCTCAGATAAGGACCTCTGAGGAGTTGACACTCTTCATGATGATGTTGTCATCATCTCTGCAACGATAACAAATTTTGATGTAAAAGAATCATTGTGGATAGAAGTTTCTCTGATATTTTGTTTTATGATGCCTTCTCTCGTATGCGATTGTCTATTGACCGACTAAAGAAAATTAATATTCTCCTATATGGATTTTCGGGCAATTTGTGATGGTAGTAGGAGAAATCATTCTCCCGATGATGCTAGGACAACCCCCCAAACAAGCCACGATTTTCTTGAAATACCTCGTCGTCCGAGTACTTTCGGCTTACAATGCTATACTCGGGCGACTGGGGTTGAAGACCTTTAAAGCGATGGCTTCGACTTGTCATCTTCTCGTATGCTTCCTGACCAAATATGGAGTCAGAGAAGTTTGAGGAGATCAACAGTTATCTCAACAATGCTTTATGGCTTTGGCCCAAAAGCAGCAACCATTGCAAGCCTTGCCGGTTGACGGACTTGACCTTTAGGATGAAGAAATCTGAGGAGAGCCAGTTGAGCAGCTAGTCTCTGTCCCACTTAGAGATAAAGAACCAACCAAAATGTGCAAGTCGGGTCATAGTTGGATACTCTACTTTTTGAAGAATTACTATCCTTTTTATGCAGGAATGCCAATATATTCACGTGGACAGCATCTGATATGCCCGGCATACCGCTTGAGGTAATCATCCATAGGCTAGGGGTAAACTCGAAGTATAAGCTAGTACGATAGAAGAAACGAAATTTTGCTCTGAAAAGATTCAAGGCAATCGACGAGGAGATAGATAAGCTTCTCGCGACTGACTTTATCCGAGAAGCCCAATATCTGGATTGGTTGGTTAATGTAGTCATATAAAAAAAGTTAATGATAAATGATAGATATGCATCGACTACACTGACCTCAATAAAGCATGTCCCAAAGATAGTTTTCCACCATCGAGAATCGATCAATTGGTTGATGCAACATCCGAACATCAATTATTGAATTTTATGGATGTCTTCTCGGGATATAATCAAATCCGAATGGTACTTGAGGATAGAAAGAAAATGGCTTTCATGACGAGAAGGGTCTATACTGCTACAAAGTTATGCCCTTGGGGCTTAACAACGTCGACACTACTTATCAACGTCTAATTAACAAGATTTTCAAGAAACAAATTGATCGCAATATGGAAGTTTGCATTGATGACATGTTGGTGAAGAGTGACGAATCTTCTTGACACATTGCTAACTTGGAGGAGGCCTTTGATACTCTCAGGAAGCACCGAATGAGGGTCAATCCAAGTAAGTGTGTATTCAGCGTAACCTTTGAAAAGTTTCTCGGGTTTATGGTTTCTTAATAGGGATTAGAAGTCATTCTGGAAAAAATTTGAGCTATTCTTAACATGGCCCATCTGACTTCGAAGAAGAAAGTCCAAAAGTTAATAGGACGAATCGCGGCACTCAGTTACTTCATATCCAGGTCAGCCGAAAAGTATCTTCCCTATTTTAAAATTTTAAGGCATATGATGGACTTTAGTTGGTCGGATGAATGCCGAAGAGCCTTCGACGAGTTGAAGGGCTATTTGGGTTCACCAATTTTACTCTCCATACCGAGTACATGAGAGATACTGTTTATGTACTTAGGCATTTCTCAAGAGGCTATCAGTTCGATCTTGATTCAAGAAGATGGGAAGAAGGTCCAAAGATTAATATATTATATGAGCATAATCCTACACGATGTGGAGACTAGATACTCTTGGATTGAGAAAATAGTGTATGCCCTTATCATCTCAGCTGGACGACTTTGACCATACTTTCAAGCTTACTTGGTGGTGATCCTCACTGATCAACCTTTAAAGACACTTCTACAATGGCCGGATATCTTGGGAAGGATGGTGAAATGGGCAATAGAACTTGAAAAATTTGACATCTCTTATTAGCTTCGTCTTTTTATTAAAGTTCAAGTTTTAGCCAACTTCATAATGGAGTGTACGATCCTCAAGGACCAATATGTTAGAGAAAGATCTAAGGAAGAATCAAGTAGAGACTCAATTTGGGTCTTGCATGTGGATGGAGCTTTCAATTCATAAGGAGTGGTACCGGCCTTATTCTAACCAACTCGGAAGGAGTAGTCACCGAGTACGCTCTTCGGTTTGCTTTCAAAGCTTCCAACAACCAAGCTAAGTATAAGGCCCTGCTTGCCAGCTTGAAGGTTGCCAAAAAACTTGGTGTAAAGAGATTGAAAGTGTTCACATATTCTTAATTGGTGGCCGAGCAAGCTCGAGGAGAGTATGAAGCTCGAGAACCTACTATGATGAGGTACCTCCAAAAATTGCATTTATTGACAACTTATTTTGATTGTTTTGAAATATATCATATCTCGAGGGCAAAGAATACTTGTGTCGATGCATTATCTTGGCTGGTAATAACAGGATACGAGAAACTTGAGAGGACCTTTATTGAGCATCTCGATATGCCAAGTATCGACCAAGCAAATGAGGTTCAACAAGTTATTCATTAGCCAAGTTGGATGGACACATACATGAACTATTTGATAGATGGTTCTTTACCATCTGATCCTTCTGAAGCCCGACGAATAAAGCAGATAGCTTTTCGGTTCTTGCTACTCGAAGGAAAGCTTTATAAAGAGCATTTTCTCTATCCTTTCTTAAATATCTACGACCAAGAGAGGCTGACTACGCCCTTCGAGAAGTCCATGAAGAAATTTGCAGTAATCACTTGGGAGGCACCTTGCTAGCGTACAAGGTTCTACGACAAGGGTTTTACTAGTTGACTACGAAAACAAATGCAGTTAAACTTGTACAAAAGTATGAGCAGTGCCAAAGATACTCTAATATTCAATGCCAGCCAGCAACTCGATTAACTTCCATCTAGGCTCCATGGCCTTTTGCATAGTGGGGAGTCAATATTCTCGGTCCTTTCCAGCCTGCTACGGGACAAAGAAAGTTTTTGATCATGGTGATCGATTACTTTACAAAGTGGATAGAAATTGAAACCCTAGCCCAAATTACTAAAGGGAAGGCCCGTGATTTCATATAGAAGTTAATCATCTACTGCTTTGGACTACCTCGGATAATTATCACGGATCATGGTCGACAATTTGATAATCCGAAGTTCAAGGAATTCTGTGCCAATCTCCACATCAACCACAAGCTTACTTCGGTTGGACATCCATAATCAAATGGAGAAGTCGAGGTAACCAACAGAACTATCTTGCACGGTCTCGAGACAAGACTAGATAAAGCCAAAGGTCTTTGGGTTTATGAGTTGTACAGTGTCCTCTGGTCTTATCGAACGACCCCACATATTACCGATGAAAGTCCCTTCAACTTGGCATTCGGGATAAAAGCCGTGATCCCAGTGAAGATCGGATTATCGACAATATCGATGGAAAACTATGAAGAGCCCGACAACTCGGAGTGACGACGAGCATACCTCTGCTTAGTGGAAGAAACTCAAATGCAAGCCCAACTGAGAATGATGTCGTAGAGCTGTCAACGGATCGGGTTCGGGTCGGAACCCAGATATCCAGACCCGGACCCGACCTTAGCTACTGGACCCAGACCCAGACCCGGACCCGAATACTCGACGGGTCTCATTTTAAAGTACCAGACCTGGATTCAAATGGATCTCGAGTATTCATACCCGAACCCGGACCCAAACAAGAACAAGCATCACCAAAAAAAAAATCTTACCGATTTTGTGGCACCGTGATGCAGAACAAATAAGATGATGCGATGCGGAAGTAAATTAAGACTTTTTTTTTTTTTTTTTTTGCGTTTTGTTAGAAGTTGGCTTGACTTAAAAACAAGGCTAACTAATATTGAAAGAAAATATGCACTGAAAGAAAGCACAATTCAAAAGAGTAGATTATCAGAGTAATAAAGAAGTTGGATCGCTGGGGATTGAGAAACCCCCAGACCTAGGGTTTATTCCTCTTTCAAGAAACAGACGAAGAGAGAAGAGAAGGTTTTATACCTGACTGTGATATCTCTCTTTGCTTCAATTGAAGGACACTCTCGAGTAGATTGTAGGATCCTTGGAGACGGGGTATCTTCGCAATGGATCCTCGGATTGTAGTCCTATGGCAAGGTTGGCCTTCTTCTCGTACTCTGGATCTGGAAAAGATGAAGAACAAGATAAGGATGTAAGAAACTCAAGGAAGAGACCTTTACCTGGGATAGCTCCGAACTGCTCGAACTTTGAAGATGAGGGAAGAGTATGGAGGTGGCGGTGGAAGATGGAGTGGATTTAGGGTTTGGCTGGTAGGGCGGCGGCTTGCAGATGAAAAGGACCTAGGGCTTGATATAGTGGGCGGTGGCTTGGAGAAGGAGATGGCCGTCTTGAATGAAGTGGGAATAGGGTTTAGGAATTTGGGTGTTGGCGGCTAGGATGATGAAAGAAATTAGGGTTGGCGGCCAGGGATGAAAGCGGGGCAGGGTTTTGGTAACTTTGGACATCTCTCACCTCCTCAAGGCTCCAATGGAACCCGGATTTACTCCCTCACGGAGCTCAACACTTAAAGAAGTGCGGAAGAAGAGAACACAAGGTTGCTCAACACAAGAAAAGATTTCATTTACTCATTAAAATCAAAAGATTACATAAGGGTCCAATATATAGACCTTGCAAGAGAAATAAAATTACACTACTTCCCATGTAGGACTAAACATTCATCCTAAGCTTGAAAAACTTTCCCTTTGACCGACCAGGCTTCTTTCCTTGGAGTGGGCGGCCTCAAATGCAAGGTGATGGCTTCATATGGCAGGTATGTGGGGCACCTCCTAGTTCTTCTCCTTGAGTCATGGGTTTTCCTTCCATGACTTGCTCTTTCTTGGAAGAAAATACTCATCTCCTAGTCTTTCTCCCCAAGACTAGGCTCCTTCCATTCATAGCCAGGTACTTTAGGCAGGTGTGGGCGCCTACCTTGAAGTCCTCTCCAAGAAAAATCCCCTACTCCTTTAGCTTGGTTACTTTTGGCAGCTTGTGGGCGCCTTCCTTGACTTCTAAGAAAATTTTCTTGCTCTCTTGGGCATGGGGACCAGGGACACTGGGATGAAATGTGGCGCCAACTGGTCCTGGGAGTGTGGCTGGGAGTGTGACGTCCACTTGCATTTGGTCTTGGAAGAAAAAATGACGTCCTAGGGAATGGCGCCAACCAGGACTTGACTTGGACTTAGACTGAGTCAACATGACTCAACAAAATGAAATGCAGACTCAAAAAAATAAAATAATCTGGTTGACCAGGTCAACCCTTATTACAAATCCTAATCTTCGGGCAAGGTCATTCAGAGAACCAGATGGAACCCTGAAGTCTTCTTCTGATTCTGGTGCACGCACCACATTGTGGTAGAGGCTCGAATCCACGGAAGACGAAGCCAAAGATGGGAACATCGGGACAGGGGCAGCGGCAACCGGGGGATGATCGACGATGTTGGTAGCCGGCGGAGCTCGGATCCGAACTGCTAGAGGGGCTCGGAGCTGAGGAAGGGAGAGCCGACCAAGAACGGTAGCTACGGGGGGTCGATGCCGGGGTAGTGCGGCCGGTGGGGCTCGGATCCGGACTGCTGGAGGGGCTCGGAGCTGAGGAAGGGAGAGCCGGACTGCCGGAGGGGTAGGTGGAATCCAATGTCGAAGCAGCAAAGCGGCTAGCGAGGGACGATGTCGGCGACCGGCGAGGCTCATCGGCTCGTAGCTGAGGAAGGGAGAGCCGGATGTCGGAGGGATAGGCGGAGCTGCGGAGGTTGATGTTGGCCGTCGAGGACTCGAGGGGAGGAGGCGTCAGCCATCGAGGACTCGAGGGGAGGAGGCGTCCGCCGTCGAGGACTCGAGGGGAGGAGGCGTCAGCCATCGAGGACTCGAGGGGAGGAGGCGTCCGCCGTCGAGGACTCGAGGGGAGAGGCGTCCGCCGTCGAGGACTCGAGAGGAGGCGTCCGCCGTCGAGGGGTCGAGGGGTCGAGGGGAGGAGGCGTCCGCCGTCGAGGGGTCGAGGGGAGGAGGCATCTGCCCATCGAGGGGTTGGCCATCGAGGGGGGTGGGGGAGGCGTCGGCCATCGAGTGGGCTTTGGGGATTCGATGAAACTGTGGAAAGGAAAGACCGAAGATATTAGGGCACGATGGAGGGCTTTTAAAGTTAAAAGAAAGGTTGATTTCAAACCGTTGGATCATGATCTGATCCCTAATAATATAAATATATATAAATATATAATATTAATTTATGTTATCGGATCTCGGGTCTGTCGGGTCTGGATATTACATATCCAGACCCGGATCCATTTAATCATGGCTAAACGGGTCCGGGTATACGGGTCTAGATTTAGATCCAGACCCGAACTCGTTGGGTAAATACCCGCGGGTCTCGGGTCTGGACCCGATCCATTGATAGCTCTATGATGTCGTATCAACAACGGGTAGTTCGTTATTACAATTCTTGAGTAAAACCAAAAGCTTTTTGACAAGGAGATCACGTCATAAGAAGAGCCAAAGTCTCTAAGCCAACTCAATAGAGAAAGCTTTTTCCAAATTGGGAGGGCCCTTACCAAATCAACAGAGTGCTTCGACTAGGTGCTTACAAACTCGAAGATCTCGACATATCCAAAATTTCTCAGACTTAGAATGCCGAGAATCTTTGCATGTATTACCGATAAGAATTATTTAATGAAGAACTATCTTTCTCAAATTTTGTCAACAACTACAGAATTAATGACATTTTAACTTGTCGAGAAAGAAAAAATATAGTTGGCAAATGACCGACTAAATAGGTTGGTTTGCACCCAACCAAAGGATGAAGTTGGGATAACCGACTAGGTTGTGACTGATTTGCACTTGGTCGAATAACTAACCAATTTATATCTGACTTGCCCTCGATCGAATAACTAGCTAGTTTATGGCTGACTTGCACTTGATCGAATAACTAACTGAATATATGGTTGACTCGTACTCGGTCGAATTAATTGTAAGGCTGGCTTGTCCTCGGCCTAATACTCAACAGTTAAAAAAAAGGAAGAAGAAGAAAAAAAAGAGGAGATCAACAGAAAGAGAAATATTCACTATGACTTGCGAGTAACTGACTTTGACACCTCGAGGAATTCCAACAAAAAAGTCTCATTTCATTTCCAAAAGGTGGGGGGTTGCCCCTATAAAAATTGGTTGATAGCCAAAGTATATACAAGAAGAAGGATAGCAGAAGGCCTAAGGATCTGGGCCAGGAGCCGAATCAGTAGTAATCATCGGGTAGACAAGGATCTAGGCCAGGAGCTGAAGCAATAGCATCATCATCGGGTGAGGCATCATCCTCCTCGGTCGTAGGAACCTCGATGTTGGCCAAGTCAAGATCGGAGAAGTGAGTGAGGATTGTCTCATTACAGTCACCAAACCCAAGCTGACAAGCCTCAATGCAACCCTCGACGATCTCTGCCTCAAAAGCTGGGGAGGCCTTGTAGTCATCAATGGTTCGAGCTATCCGCTCCTCTGCAGTAGCTACTTTCTTTTCTACAGAGGCGGCCCTCTCCTTTGCTGAAGCCTCTCTCTCTCTCTCTCAACCTAGGCCTCCTGCTTGGCCAAATGCCTGCCCTCCTCGACAATGACAATGACCCTCTTGAGCTCACCAACCTCCCTTTGAAGCTCACCAACCTCCTTCCTCTCTTTGAGAGGTTTGCAGTCAGAACAGGAATGATCTTGTCATTCAATCGAGTAAGATCTTCCTGATACCTCCTCTCTCACTCCGCGGTAGCTTAAAGGAGCTCCTCTGCCACCTTTACCCTGGCAGTGACCGTCTGAGCCTCGTTCTTGAGGGATCGGCTGAGTAAGCTGAACCCAGACAACCCCTCATCGAGGACTGAAATATCATGCTCCAACTGTGTACAAGATGAAGAATAAACATGGCATCCGATAAAAAGAAAGGATAATAAAGGACAAGAAGCGAATGTACCCCGAGTATAGAAGTGCGACATGAAGATATAACGTCGTCTAGCGGATGAGACTTCCTTGCTTCCCAATCAGCTGGAAGCAAGATCAACTTTGGAAGGTCTTTAGTTAGAGTAGGATCGTGCAAAGCTGAAGCACCTTCTTGGACCTTCATGCCCAAATAAAGATACCTTCCTCTGAAGAATCCCCAGGAGGCTGGTCTGATGGAGTAGAAAATTGTCCTGCCTGCACTGAAGCTTGCGCGCCCTGAGGTGGTGAAGGGAATGGCTGAGAAGGGCTTGGCCCTGGGGTAGTTGATCTAACTGGAACTGCCCTGGTAGGGAGAGTGTTCACCACTGTTATGCTCTCAGCCTCGATCCGAATAGTGTGCGATGTCCCCAACTTCAGGGTCTCAGAAGTTGGCCCTGGAGAAGCAGTAGGGGCAGTAACTCCCATCATTAGTGTGGGAACGGTCCTTTGCTCCCGAGAAGACTCCCCTTTCTTCTTCTTTGCTATCTCCATGGAGGCTGTTTTCTGAGAAGCAGGACATTTTTGGATCGTGCCTCGAAACAATTCAGTGGTAGGTCTTATGTCTGTGGCATCAAAAGAAAAGTTAGTACAAGTAACAAAGTTATCAAAAACTAAGAAAAAGAATGAATAAGAGGATACTATCGAGAGTGTTCATGGGGCTCAACCCGGCATCATACAGACTCTGCTCGAAAAGTACTTTTTGAGCAGGAACATTGGCTTCCCGGAGCTTATGGAAGTCTTCCATGTCCTCATCAAGAATCGTGTCATCTCGGTTCGAGGCCTAGCTCGGGTTGCTCCAAACCCAATTAAAGCCCCAAGGATAGTCTGCAGATAAAAAAAGAATCTCTTCTTCCACCCATGGATAGAAGAGGGAAGCCTAGTGATAAACTGCCTACCTATCCAAGGAACAAAGAACCACCAATCCTTTTCTCTGAAAAGTTTTTTCAAAATAAAAAAGCACCGGAAAAGAGAAACTCTCAGGTTTATCAGAAGGATATTATAGAGGATGACAAAAGAACACAAGATCCGAATGGAGTTTGGGGGCAAGCTAAGTTAGAATGACTTGATAATGAACAAAAATATCGTAAAAGAAATTGTGTAGGGAAAGTCGGAGCACAAATCGATGGAACTTATAAAACATGACTTGTTCCCCTGAAGGGTATACAACCCAACCTTCCTGGCCAGGGGCCAGAGTTGGTACTCGTTTGACACTAGATACTTAATCTTGAGCCTCTTGATAGCCTCGTCGGTTAACTCAGAAGCAATGCTGAGGGGGCCTGAAGACTCGATGACCATATCATCAGATGATCGAAGACTCGAGCGACTTTGACGGGTAGATGAGATTTCCTCAAGATTAGGTTGGATGACTCTCTCAACTTGCTCCCGAGAACCCAGGTCTGAGGGGCCAGGTCCTTGAGCCTGATCCTCGTCCCCGAACCCGAACCTAGACCTAGGCAACATGTAAAAGAAAAAGGAAAAGCAAGGCAAGAGACTTTGACCTGGAATAGAAGAAGAAAAGGGAGTAGTGGCCGACTCTCCAAATGATCCAGATTCCAAATGAGTTGTTGGCTAAGCACTCGACACCTAAGTCGCTGCCGAGCTGGACACACGCCACTCCACCAACCAAGCTACTCGCCACCGAGTAGGCACACGCTGACTGGGTACCTGTCACTAACCAGGGAACTTCCTTTCTTGGAACTTTTTCCTAACTGGAAAGCATAGCAAGGAAGGGAGAAGAGTCTCTTTCTCTCTCAAGCACTCTTAAGAAAAAACCCTCGGGTTGAAGAATGGCAATGGGAAAGAGGAGAAGAGGAACTTTATAGGCTTTTCAAAACCTAACTCAATGGTCATGATGAAGCTCCTTTTTCAACGAAAAGCAAGATCATGAAACTTGGCAGAATGTGGGGAGTTTGGTTTTGCTTTTGATGAGAGACATGGAGCCATAGGATGGAAAGTGTGTTTTCTTCCAAAGTCGCTTAGATGCTGCCACGCCACCAATCCATGGCTATTCCCCTCAAACATTGGAAAGTAGACACGTGGCAAGAGAGGTTTAAAAGCAAATGAGTTTTGTATGAAGGACCTGCCACATAGATTTCAAAGCAACAAAATAATTCGGATAATTAGGTGGATCTCGAAATAATGTCGGACCTAATTCTCTTGCTGAGGCCAAAGGTTAGCTAAAGTCGAGGATCTTTTGGGAATGGCCCTTGTTGGTATGCCGGGGTCCAATTGTTGAAGGCAAGGTGAGTCTTTTAAAGGGGCCGAAGTTGACCAAGCTGAGGGTCAACAAGGCTGATGGTTTTAAGGATGAATCAAATTGATGGTTTTCTAAGCTGAAGGTAAATTAGGTCGAAGGTAAATTTTGACCGAATTTTCATACTTTGCCAGAATATGTAGAACCAGGGTTGCCAGGTCGAGGCATATTTAGACTGAATCTCCATACTTAGCCAGATATGTAGAACTAGGATCTGCCAGGTTGTTGCACATTTAGGCCGAATCTATATACTTAGCAAGAATATACAGAACCGGGATCTGCCAGGCTGAGGCATATTTAGGCTGAATCTCTATACTTAGCCAGAATATGCATAACTTGGGTTTGCTAGGCTAAGGCACATTTAAACTGAAGTTTTTTAGACCAAGGTACATTTAGGCCGAACCTTCATACTTAGCCAGAATATGTAGAACTAGATCTGCCAGGCTGAGGTACATTTAGACCAAAGGTCATTTAGGCCGAGGCATATTTAGACTAAACACATTTAGGCCAAATCTCTATACTTAGTCAGAATATGCAGAACCAGGATCTACCAAGCTGAGACATATTTAGGCTGAAGGTCATTTAGAACGAGGCACATTTAGGCCGAATCTCTATATTTAGGCAGAATATGTAGAACCAGGATTTGCCAGTCTAAGGCATATTTAGGCCGATACTCCATACTTGGCCAGAATTGGGCGTGACCTTAGTTCATCTAGGAGATAGCTGGTGACTACCTGTGCCTTCATTATTCCTGGGGCTCCTTGAAATTCAAAGGGTGGGGGGTTTACCCATATTGCTCACCATAGTATGTCGACTGTCATCGTTCTATTCATCTCCCATATGTACATATTGGTAGTTAATGCAAATAGTATTTTATTTTTGGCAATTTTTTTTTCTTTTAGAAAGAAAAAAGGATTGGTACATGGTTGTCTTTTGCAATATAACCCCTTAAAAGATATTTAGTCTACTGTCCAATTTTGATAGATATGTTGATGGAAAAATGGTGAACCTTGTAGCGCTTAGACTTTCAAGCAAAATTGGTGATGACAAGTAGGGTAGGGATCTAAATTTAAATCATGTTTCTTTCCTTCTCATGAATTCACAGAGTGATGGTAGAGCTTAATAATGGTTATTTTTACGGTGCACCTTGGGCTTATGGTGCTTTTAGCCTTAAAATTGTAGATTTATTTAGCATAGATTTTTAGGAAAATACAGCTACTACATGGAGAAGAACAAAATCATTCAAAATAAGACAAAAAATTAATATATAATCCAATAGTGTTGGAAAAGGCAATAGGCATCCGAGCAAGGTATTTGATACTTTAATATATTTGTTAGGCATGATTGATTATTATTACTATTTAAATATTGTATTCATACTTTTACATCACTGCTCAAATACATGCTTAATATTTACAGAAAATATTTTTAAGATGCAAATTTACAATTCAGGTAGTGTTCAAGGCAGTACTGTCTCATGTATAATCATTTGGATATGACCCCAATCATAATCACTTCCAGTCTGATATGTTAAATGCCCGCCATTGTTACAAGCAGATGTAGACTAAGACTACATCACTAGCAGCTCTAGGTTTGTTAGTTTCATGATTCTAAGCTTCACCCATGGTTGGCAGCTTTGAGCTTCTAGACACTGCAGTACTGCTCCTTTGATTTGCATTCATTCTGCTGTCACTGTCATTATTGTTGTTGACTTTGTCCTAGTCAAATTAAGGATTTCTGTTGTGTATAACAAGTGAATGGACCTAATATCTTAGATCTCTGATGTTAAAATATTAAAAGCTAAACATTTCTGAGCAGCTCTTTGTAATATTTGATGACTGCCTGACACCTAATGTGCAGCTTGAGGAAGCATGAGCATGACGAAATTTTATCAGCCATTTTATTCAGAGTTATTTCATACATAATGCAACTTCTACCCCAGTTTAATTTCAGACTTATGGCCTGGCCCCACCATGATGAATACATTTTGAAATATATGGGCATTATTGATGAAACTAGGCTGCTATTGGAAGTTGGAAAATTGACATCTTTATGTTTCTTGTTCCTTTTTATCTTTTATCTTGGTCTCTCTATCCAGATTTTTTTTTTTTTTTCTCAATTCTTCCTCATCTTTTCTCTTCTCAAACACCACCAATTTACAGTAATATTGTGTTCAATCAGAGAAAGAGCCATTGATCAAACAGTAGAAGTGAATGGCCTATATACTGCAATGTGCATTGTAATGTACTTCTCATTAGTATAATGCAAGAGAGTAGGTTATGTGGAAAATCTATTAGCTTATGACTATTTTATATGCACGTGTTTTGGTGTAATGGAAATATATGTAGATTGTAGGCTGATGGGGAACTAATTAGCATGCAAGGAAATTTTCGTGGATTCAGCATTAAGTTAGGATTTTAATTCCCGAGTTTCAGGTTAAATAGATAAAAAGGATAATCCTATAGAAATTCTAGACTACAAGCATGCAAAAAGAACCCTCAAAAGAGATAAAAATAGGATTGCAGGGCTAAGAAATCCCGGTAGAACTAGCTCTTCTGCAATAACCTGATCTAGAGGGCCAGGGTGTGTGTACCTGGCAATGATTGCTGCTGCTTCCATGAAGAGATCGCTCTATACTCTCGGATGCGGCCTGGAAAGTCAAGCCAAAAACCTGCGGATCCGTCGGCTTTTCATCCGCTGATCCGACGGCTAGGCAAACGGAACCCTAAAGTCGTGAAACTCGAGGGATTTGCAAAACACCTAGAGAAGGTTAGAAAATGATAGGAAAGATGGCAAGATGGCTTATATAAATGGGGAAAGAAAAAGAAGGGGGCGGCAAGGGGGGGCTGATGATGGTCAGCTAGGGTTTGATAAATAGGGTCTCACACCCCTCGATGCTCAAAGAGTAAAGGCAACACTCCCTCATGGAGCTCAATGTTCACAAGAACAAGGGCACAATAGAAGAAAGAACACTCAAATTTTCTCTCAAAATACATTCATTCAATCAATCAATCATTTATTCAAAATTGTTACAAGAGGGTGGAGGGGTGGGATATTTATAGGCTCACCTAGGTCCTCTCCTTGTCAGGATTGGATTACAAAGCTACTTAGGACTAGGAGTACATAGTTTGATTAGGAAGAGAATATCAAAATGACTTAGGACTAGGAGTACATAATTTGAATATAATTAAAACTTGATTCCTAGTTGGATGTGGACTTCTCTCTCCTTCTTGGACTTGGTCAAAGGGCTCCTTGGACTTGGTCAAAAGGCTTCTCTTGGGCTTGGACCTTGGGTGCCACATTGTTGGACTGGGCTTGGGCTAGCTGGGGCGCCACTCATGAATGGGCTTGGGCTAGGGCGCCATGTCTTGAAGGGGCTTGGGCCGAGGCGCCAAGTTATGAAGAGGGCCTAGGAGGGGCGCCATCTTCTGATGGACTTCTGGGCTTGGGCGCCTGGAAGTAAGAATATTTCCTGGGTGCCTAGTATCTTCAAGTATGGAGGCTTCATGAGCTTGGACTCTGCTCTGATCTGGGATGGCCTGATGAATGCCTTGGCTGGTGATCCTCTTGTACAAAATTGGACTTACAGGACTCAAAGGGCTAATATAGCCAGATTATTGGATGCAAAGATAAAATCTGAAAAATGGTTAAGGGACTCAAAATTCAGGGATCCATAGTGAACTAGGGTTGATTCTGATGTCCCATCAATTCTCCCGCAGTGGGAGAAACTCGACCCTGTCGAGTAAGGATCAATCTGGTGCAGGATAAGGGTTGGGTCGTGGCGCTGTTGGTCCTCTCGAGGGATCCATGAACATTTAGAGTCTGGTCGGCCTTGCCATCGGACCAAACGGTATGGATAGCCTTAATCCTGGGTCATAACAGCTTGGCCGTTCAGGTCTTGCTCGATCCGTATTCTTCTCCTAGGGCAATTTAGTGGACACTCAATTAAGGTTTCTCTCTTAAGAATAGGGTGAGGTCTAAAAATCTCACTGGATGTCATTGCTGGTGCCCTATGCATAACTAGGCTCAAGATATTGGAAGTCGAGCTAATGCCTAAATCCGGTGGTAACACATAGGCACTAGGGTCAACTATCCTTATCACTTGTAAGGATCCAGCTTCATAGGCATGTAGCTTTTTAATGGCTCACAGAGAGGTCTAGCCCTAATCTCTACATGATCTCCCTCAGCATACTCTTTGACTCAAATTCGAGAATTAGCCTTGTTATTATCAGTGTTCAAATAAATGCTAATGTCTTGATGCAGATGCTGTGCAGAGATCTGTGCATGTGTGAACAGTGGAATTAGGCCTAGGGATTTTTCAGAATTAAAACCACGTAGCACTTCATCCTCTAGTCTTACTTTATCCCCTATGTTAAAGATGTAGCCCCAAAATTCAATCCATCTTTCAGGTTTTAAACTTAAAATTTTCTGGAAATCATAAAACCTAAAAGTCTTATGGTATGGGTACCATAATTTTCCTAGGGACAGTAAATATTCTCTCCAGAACTATAGGACATGAATTGTAGTATGGAAGTCCTTAGGATAGACATGGTTCAACAGGCTCCTATGCTTAAGAGTAATTAACTGGGTGCTTGTCCTAACCACATGTTTGGCACTAGAGTGGTTTACAGGCACTAGTTTTAGAGTAGGTTGGGAATCCATTACTGGTGGAAAGTCATCAGGAAGGTCTTTGGGAAGCTTACTAGGAAAGTCCTCTAAAATAATATCAACTTTCTCAAATTGTTCCTTAGGGATTGGTTCCTGGACCTCCTCAATGGACAATTCTGATGAACCCTCACGCTCATCAACTATGTTTGATCCTGGCTCAGTCACTTCTCCAAATTCTATAGTGGGTTCAGGATCTTTTTCCTTTGATTCCTCAATGGGTTCACTCTCTTGTTCCTCTTCTTCACATTCCTCTACCGGACTCAATTCATAGGTGTCTTCTTTAGATTTAGGAGTTTCTTTCTCTAGAATTTTAATGAGTTCATCTTCTTCATACTCTTCTACTAGACTTGGATCAGCTTCATACACCTCTTCTTTAGGCTCAGTAATAGGTTCAGACTTGTCCTCTTCTAGCTCTCCTATATGTAAGGCTTTGGTTGGACATTAGCTAGCATAGTGTCCCGATTTGTGGCATCTAAAGCACGTGATGTTGGGTCTTCTCTGAACCTCTAGTGACTTGCTCTTATTCTTTTCTAGCTCCTCAACCTGGGGATACCCTAAATTTTGAATATTAGTGCAATCAATTTGAACTTTAGGATCCTCGCTCCTATCATTTATGGGAATTAGTGGGTTACTGGGCTCGGGTCGGCTCGGGTTGGGTCGGCTCGGGTTGTCTTGGCGAGGACCTCTGGTCTTGGGTTAGGGGCACTAGTCCTAATGGGCTTAGGTCGACTAAGGGGTACTTGATTAATACTTGGATCAACTCTAGGGGTACTAATCCTATGGGTTTCAGGTTGACTAGGAAAAACCGGGCTGGTACTAGGCTGATACCTAGGGATTATGGGTTCCTGGGGCTTATAGGACAAGGGTTCAGCTTTATAGGTTTGGGGTTTATTGGGCTCATAGAATATGGGTGCATAGGTTCTAGAGTCATAGGATCTAGTGTCATAGGATTTGGGCTCAGCTCTATAGGTTGTGGATCTCCTGGGTTCAGGGTACGGGGCTTTCCTAGGGTTAGGCTCTGAGTATGGGTCAGGGTATTGGGCTTTCCTAGGGTTGAACTCAGGTTTAGGTATGGGATGGGTTTTAGGGGTTTTCTCTAAATCGCTTAATTGGTTCCCTACCCGGTCAAAACTATTGGTTAAGGGGTCAATCCTATTGGTTGCTTGGTTATTTGATTGGGTCATTTGGTTAAATCTATAATTCATTTGGATCACTTGGGTGGTCAATTAGGCAAACTGATTTTGGGATTGGGTGGTGGAGTGGTCGAACTTGTGGTTCATCTGGTCAAGCCGTTCAGTCATGGCTTTAATGAGGGTTTCAAGATTGGATTCCATGGTTGAACTGGGTTGGGGTTTAGATCGTTGGTATTGGGTTCCTAATCTAGTGGTCATGCAATCAATCAATCACGGTGTTATGATGCAGTCAAGCACACAAAGGCTAACACGGGCTAAGGTTTGCTAGACCTAGAGCCAAAGTTGAATGGGTCTACTCAACTTACACTCAAATCAGCAGTTAATCTTTCCACTGGCCAGGTAAGAGGTGGGGTGGTGGGAGGCTCTCCCTGCCTGTGACAGAGTCCTAATTAAGTAACCACCAGTCCACTTAGGGCGTTTGCCTCTGGACCTTTAACCTTAGACACCAGTTTTCATTAATAGTTGGAGGATTGAATGCACTAGTTTATCCACACAACTCGGACCCGACCTGTTGGTGTCCCTAGCTTACTAAAGCAAATTAGGTTGCTAATTAATTTTAATTAGGTTTGGGTTCTGAATGCAAGATGGATGTTTTGGGTCCAGGACAGGTGATGAAATCCTGCCCTGATCTGAGATAGGAAATTGCCCTTAAGATTAATTGAATAAGATGATGAACACACAATGAAATCTGATGCAATCTAAAATATACCAGAAATAAATTATTTTTTTGGCTTTTTATGAGGTGGCAAATTAAATTTAAGTTGGTAAAGTTAGTAAACAAAATTTGGTCGGGTGAGGTGGGGTTTGGAAGTTGATTAGATTTGGTTTAGTCAAGTATGCAGAAATATCATAAACTGAAATTAGGATTCGGTTTGTTGCAGAAGTTAGTACGGTTTTCTGTGCAGAAAAACTTCACAAAAATTTCAGGATAGAGGATTAATAGTGAAGATCCCTACCAAATTTCATGTAAAGCAAAATTCAGATGATGATGCAACACCTAGGGTTTCAGACTATATGCAGAAAACTCAGAATTTCTGTTAGGGTTTCTAGGATGCAGATTTTATAATTTTTTTGTTTCTGTAAAAATAATTAAAAATTATGACAATTATTAGGACCGAATAGAGAGTATGCCGTGCAAATTTTAGAGAAAAATAAAAACCCTAAGTTGATGAAATAGACCGAAAATCAGACCCTTAATGCAGATGACGGGATGCAGAAATTTTCTAGGACAGAAAACAGGCGTGCAAAAATTCTACAGGAAGAAATAAATCATAAAAAATTATGGCAAATTTTTTAATTACAAAGAATCCAGCAAAACAAGAATCAGGATTTTATGATTTACCTACATGTAGAAACAATTAAAATAACAGACTATATGCAGGAATTACGGGATGCAGAAAATTAGCCCTAAAAGCGCTCTGATACCAAATGATGGGGAACTAATTAGCATGCAAGGGAATTTTCGTGGATTCAGCATTAAGTTAGGATTTTAATTCCCGAAATTCAGTCAAATAGATAAAAGGGTGATTCTATAAAAATTCTAGACTACAAGCATGCAAAAAGAATCTCAAAAGAGATAAAAACAGGACCGCCAGGGCTAAGAAACCCCGGTAGGACTAGCTCTTCTGTAATAACCCGATCTAGAGGGCTAGGGTGTGTGTACCTGGCAATGATTGCTGCTACTTCCGTGAAGAGATCGCTCTACACTTTCGGATGCTGCTTGGAAAGTCAAGCCGAATACCTGCGGATCCGTCGGCTTTTCATCCGCTGATTCGACGGCTAGGCAAACGGGATCCTAAAGTCGTGAAACTTGAGGGATCTGCAAAACACTTAGAGAAGGTTAGAAAATGATAGGAAAGAAAGAGCAGGGGGTGGCAAGGGAGGGCTGATGATGGTCGGCTAAGGTTTGATAAATAGGGTCTCACACCCCTCGATGCTAAAGAGCAAAGGCAACACTCCCTTACGGAGCTCAATATTCACAAGAACAAGGGCACAATAAAAGAAAGAACACTCAAATTTCCTCTCAAAATATATTCATTCATTCAATCATTCATTCAAAATTGTTACAAGAGGGTGGAGGGATGGGATATTTATAGGCTCACCTAGGTCCTTTCATTGTTAGGATTGGATTACAAAGCTACTTAGGACTAAGAGTCATAGTTTGATTAGGAAGAGAATTACAAAATGACTTAGGACTAGGAGTACATAATTTGAATAGAATTAAAACTTGATTCTTAGTTGGATGTGGACTTCTCTCTCCTTCTTGGACTTGGTCAAAGGGCTCCTTGGACTTGGTCAAAAGGCTTCTCTTGGGCTTGGACCTTGGGTGCCACATTGTTGGACTGGGCTTGGGCTAGCTGGGGTGCCACTCATGAATGGGCTTGGGCTGGGGCGCCATGTCTTGAAGGGGCTTGGGTTGGGGCGCCAAGTTATGAAGAGGGCCTAGGAGGGGCGCCAGCTTGTGGACTTGAATGGTGGAGGCCTGGGGCGCCATCTTCTGATGGGCTTCTAGGCTTGGACGCCTGGAAGTAAGAATATTCCCTCGGTTCCTAGCATCTTCAAGTGTGGAGGCTTCATGGGCTTGGACTATGTTCTGATCTGGGAGGGCCTGGTGAATGCCTTGGTTGATGATCCTCCTCTTGTACAAAATTGGACTTACAGGACTCAAAGGGCTAATATAGGCAGATTATTGGATGCAAAGATAAAATCTGAAAAATGGTCAAGGGACTCAAAATTCAGGACCCATAGTGAACTAGGGTTAATCCTGATGTCCCCATCATAGGCTCTTTGTTCTTGAGTGTTGCTAAGATCTGTGCAAGTAAATAAAAAATATACAAGTTTCAATCAAATGCTTGTTTAATTTCTTTTCATAATTATTGTCTTGGAAAAACTAACCAATTTTAAAAGCTAAAAAAGAATGAGTTTATAAGAAAAAGGAAGGTCTCCTATTTGTTTCTCCATTACCCTATTCTATGCAAAATCTCATGGTTAGCTATTATTTAAAACTCATGGAAAGTCATCAACCCTTATATTTTTTTTATTGATATTATTTAAGGAAATTTGAAATTTTGAACAACCTATCTGATTAGTTGCATATTTTCTTGCTAAAAGGCAAAAAAATAAAAAAAACCTTTTCTTCAAAGATGAATGGTATTGTTTCATGTATATTTAATGGTAATGGCAATTATTTTAACTCTATTTAAAGCAAGCTGCAAAATCGGAACCTCAACATTAAATCATATGATCTTTTTTTGTTCTTATTTATATTATAAACCATTTTCTACTTGTCATGAAAGGGTGGCTAGTTTGTCTAACACTTCCCATGCAGAACTTTCCGGACAGCAGGCTCCAGCTGAAACAAGTCCAAAAGATGTTGGCAATGGAAATATTGAAGCACGAAGATTCACATTCCGTGAGCTTGCTACAGCTACCAAGAATTTCAGACCTGAATGTCTTTTAGGTGAAGGAGGGTTTGGCAGAGTTTTTAAGGGTTGCCTTGAAGGTGGTGAGGTAAATGAAAGCTGTACTATGATTTTTCTTTTCTTTTCTTTTTTCTTTTCCTTTTTTCCTGTTTTTATACTTATAAGAGACCTCATTCCGTCAGGAATATTGATTTTCTACTAATGTCATTCTGTTCTGGTCAGATTGTGGCTGTTAAACAATTAGACAGGAATGGCTTGCAGGGCAACAAAGAATTTACTGTTGAAGTTTTAATGCTCAGTCTCCTCCATCATCAAAGTCTTGTCAAACTTATTGGATATTGTGCAGATGGTGATCAAAGACTTTTGGTTTATGAGTATATGCGTTTGGGTTCTTTAGAAGACCATTTATTTGGTACAGTGGTTAAGTTCGTTGAGTCATTTCCTTTCTTATTAGCCTGTGATGCATTTGTGAACCATGTATCTGACTAGACTATTTTGTTTCTTTTGAAGTCCTTCTTCACATGTACTAGCATTTAAAGTTGACCTATTTCTAGGATTTGAACATATGAACTTCCTTTTGACTTATTGATCAATTTTGAAGACAGTATGTTTGAATTTATTGCTTCAGACTTATGCTTCAGTTAGTGAGCAATGCATGACTTTATTTTCACAGATCCACCACCCAATCAGAAACCTTTAAGCTGGTATACTAGAATGAAAATAGCTTATGGTGCTGCTCAAGGCCTGGAATATTTGCATGATAAAGCCAACCCACCTGTAATCTACCGTGATCTCAAGCCATCTAATATTCTACTTGATGAAGATTTTACTCCAAAGCTCTCTGACTTTGGGCTTGCAAAGCTTGGTCCTACCGGGGACAAAGTATATGTCACCTCAAGGGTGATGGGCACCTATGGCTACTGTGCACCTGAATATGCAAGAACAGGCCATCTTACTGTGAAGTCAGATATTTTCAGTTTTGGAGTTGTTCTGCTTGAGCTAATCACCGGGAGAAGAGTCATAGACACTACCAAACCAATAAATGAACAGAATCTTGTTGCTTGGGTACGAAATTATGAACTTTTTAAGAAATTCTTATGACCATTTCCATTTGTTGGTGCCATTTCGTCTAGTTCTCATATTTGCTTTATGTAATCCGTCATTTTTCATTTCAACAGGCAATGCCCATGTTCAGGGAGCAGCAGAGGTTTCCGGAGCTAGTTGATCCACTTCTTCAAAATGACTACCCACTGAAAGCTCTAAACCAAGCAGTTGCTGTTGCTGCAATGTGTCTTCAGGAAGAGGCTTCTGTTCGTCCACTAATTGGTGATGTGGTTGTGGCCTTCGGCTTCCTTTCAACTGCCCCAGCCACTCCAATGATGAACCCCCCTCCAGTTATACGGTCCCCCACAATAGAAGACGGATCGGAATATGATGAGTCATCGTCAGATGAGGAGAGTTCTGTGGAATCGTGAGCATGCAGTTGCAAAGGCTGCCAAAATGGGGCATTGAGGCACCAGTGGGGATCCCAACATGGAAGCGAGTCATCACAAAATGCATTGACAGAGCTTGTTCCCGAACTGCATTCATAGCTCTCGTCCTCCCAAAGGTTTCTCTTGCTTCAAGTGCATGTCAATTATGGTTAGGTTGAGATTAGCAGCATATCAAGTGAGATTTCAGGCCATGTATTCCAGAAAAGCAGGACCTCTTTGTGCATCCTCCTTCCATGCTGTGCCACAAATGTGTATCTTTTGTGAACCATGATAAACAAGTGACAATTATGTTCATCGTGATCTGTAACTACGAGCTGTATTATATTGATTCAAGCTTGCCAATTCTCTACATGGCTATCTGTTATCGACTGCTATTAGAGATACCACTCACTTGTGTCTATCAGAAAATCATGGGTTCTTCGTGCATTACAACATTTATAGGTCTGTGTGTTTTGATGCTGAAATACAGGTTACACTAGGATTTTTTATCAACTCTCCAATGTCGCGAGTTGCGAACTGTCCAGTATCCAGGATGCTACTGATCAGGCCATGGAGTACCAGACTGTTACCAGGACTAGCCACCAGACCAGAAGGAAGATCACTGCTTATCAGGTCTTTAGAATGGATGAAGAGCTACTGCATCAGCAAGATTGGTGAGAAGTGAAGAGCTTTAGGGAGTACATCTGTATGGATGGGTGTCCTAAATATCTTCCTAAATGGAGGCATAGTAACATCCCTGAAGATCTTTGACAGGGCCTTTGGATAAGCTTGTTGCGGCACTATCTTGGACATGATCGACAGAAAGAAATGCCACTATATTTCTCAATAAATCAGCTACAGATACAACCATCTCAAAGGCTACACTTGGCTTGCTAAATGATATGTCTGCCATATGTAATCAGCAGCAACTTCTGAGTTTTTCTAAGTTTGGTGTAACATCAGACTGTTAATATGTAACTTCTTGCTGTACTGTATAACCTCAGGCTATACTTTGTAACTTCTTTATGTAGAGATGAATTAATTAATAAAGTAACAGGTGTCCCACATACGGTAGAAGATATTGCTTACCCTCATAAAAGCTGATGTTTGGAACGGAGCAAGCACTCCTAGCATTGCTTTAGAAAAGACCTCTGGATTGTAATTTGTTAGTAATGTTGCCCTCAAACTCATCTTTAGTATCCTCGTATGAGTGCCCATTTTTTCCGTCATGAATGTACATAAAAATTGTATATTGTAGGAATGTCGATTGTTGAGTTGATAAATTTGATATCAACATCATAATTTCAGCTAGACTTCCTCCTGGCCTAGTTCTTTTTTTTTTTTTTTTTGAAAAAAAAAACAATAAAGTAGCTTAACAAACACTGATCAGTACCTACCGAGGAGTAGATTTAGCAATAGTTTCACAAGAAAATATTATAACCACACAAAATTCTCATATAAAAAATATTAAATATATTATTTGCCATCTTTCTATCTCTTGTTTGATAGAGGATTTGCAAGCTTCTGTTGATAAAAAGCAAAACAAAAGGTAAATTATATGTAACTTGTATAATATATTTATGTAATACAAATAAGTTGCATGGCATGTTTATGTCACATTCCAATATTAAATGGCCAGAACTATAATTCCTTGTTGAAAATAAAATAATAACAGAATTATACATTTTAATATTTTATCACTTTTTTTTTTGATAAGCCGGATGATCCACACTATACATATCTAGTGCGAACACATCCAAGAATATAAGAAAGAAGGATGACCTGAAACATGGAATTCTCCCGGGTCCGCCTACAAAACTTTAATATTTTGTCACATTTCATTGTTGCACTTTCGGGACTAGCTCAGGTTTTTTTTTTTTTTTTTCCTCCCTTTTAGAGAGAGGGAGAAAGATCTGTCTATAATTAAGCAAATCTAATTTTTGAAGGTATATTTTTCAAAAAATGTAATATAAAATCTTTAATTCTTAAGCAGATGGAACCGGGCCGTATCCTTTCAAAAGAAGGATTCTTCTTCCTTTACATGAAAACGCCATTGGATCGCCCACTGCACAGCTCTCAAAGCACTCCAAAATCCATTATTCACCTGTCAGCACTTCTCTCAAAGCGGGCAGCGGATGATGCAATGGTGGATTCGTGAGGAGAAAGGTCAATTCTTGCTATCGCGCGAAAGAGATATACACGCACCCTTGTCCCTAAGCCGATAGATCACTTTTATCAGAAAAAAAAAAAAAGAGCCGATAGATCACCCACCTGTGGATAGATCCAGGTTTGCGAGCCGTTAGCCAAATCGATCGAATTCTGCAGCTCGGGACCCACGTACCACAAAGCAAAGAAGCGCCGTCGCGGTCGCACGAGTACATCCATTATAAACAGTTCTCGGCCCGCGTCGCCCGCTTGCGAGTTGCGTCCCAGCACCCAAGCCCAGGAACGAGGCGAAGGGAAGGCGAGTTCCCCCGCCTTTTTTCTCGCCCTCGCCCTCGCCCTCGCCCTCGCCCTCGCCTTCGCGTTCGCCTTCCACTGCTCGGACGCCAAACCCTCTCTCCGCCACCCCTTTCCCGCATCCCGAGATGGATGGCTTCCTTGCCGACCGACTCCCGGAGGCGGCCGCGCTTCCCGACGGCTTCGTCGAGAGCTCCGGCGATTCGCGGGCTCTCCGCGCCCCAACCGCCGACGCCGACTACAAGGTGCCACTGATCGATCCCGACTGCCCCAATGAGCCGTGGAACGGGTCGCTGTCGCCCCTCGTCGTGGAGATATCCTGGCCCGCCGGCGCCGGAGCGGGGGTTGGGGAGAAGCCCGGAACTTGTCCCGATTTCTTGCCGGAGAGGGACATCCAAGAAGTTAGGGTTTCATCGACCCCACCGAGCGGCGGGCCTCTGGAGGCGTCGAAGAAGGTGCAATCGCCCCAAGATGAGCCTTTCTTGAATTCTGCTTCGCGATTTGAGTGAGAAGGGTTATCAGGGTTCGGGTATGATGTTTAACCTGCAAAGAGTTCCTCAATCGTTCTTCTTCTTGAATCGAGAACCACTGTAACTGCCCTCCTTTCGTACAAAAGAAATTTGCCGAATTCTCAAGGCCTTATTTTCACTCGAACAAGCAGTTTAACATAATTTTTGCTCTGTTCTTATCTTTTCTTACAAACAAGAAAGCTCTGTACTTATGGTATTCTTAAAAATAGCAATATTGAGGACATCAATAAGATTCATAGAGCGTACATTAGAGTTACAAGAATTTCAAGACGGTAGAAGATTTGTGATTTTTAAAGTAGTCTGACTGAAAGCTTCTATGCCATTCAAAAAGTACTGAAATGAGTTTTTTTTTTCCCTCTGTTTTAGTTTTCTTTGTAAGTGGTAATGTTTCATAACGGCATGCCCATACCTTGTTCATTGCTGTAGTTTAGAAACTAATTTGTTCTAGTTGATTGAATCTTTTGTGAGCACCAAATCTTGCTTTCAAGTCTCCAGTTGTTTATCTGTCTCAACTAGAGGTGGTTTAATGCAGGAAAGGTCAGCATTTCTGGGCTTTATGTCTGAACTGATGTAGATTTAGTGTCTAAAGTAAAGATCTTGATGGTGACATTACTTTGACAAAAAGGTTACAGAATAAGAAACAATAACTGCTGAAACCTTTTGATAAACTACCAAGTTGAACTGGGAACTCAATATAGGGAAGTAACACCATAAGTTTTATAATTCATTTATTCATGTATATGAAGCCATTAAATTAGTTCAATGTTATAATTTCCAACTCTTAGAACAACCCTGAGCTCCTCACTTGATTCAGCTAAGGTCTGAGACTTGAGGTGTATTCCGAGTCAAGTAGAGACTATTAGTCATTCAAAAGTTTTATCAAATTAATGACCTTGTTCTTAAATATGGCCTTTTTCTAGTCAGATAGAATTCGTAGTTTAAGCCTCAAAAAATGTTTCTGACTTTGCATTGACCTTTTGCACCCACCGTGGTGCTAATGCTGAATTACAAGAGTATCAAACCTTTTGTTCAAAAGTTTGGTTATTCTCTCTACCAATTAGTTTGGCATCTTTGATTTTAGATCAAACTCTGGTGGGATCCTACTCAAAAAACACGTTAGCTTTAGGTGACTTAATACTCCCACTAATAAAAAAGGATGTCCTGGTGCTCGAGGCTCCGGTCACTATAGGATTTGAATAAGGTTAGATGTATATAGCCTTACCCCATATAGGGAGAGGCTGTTTCCATGTTTCAAAAACCATGACTCTTAGGTTACAATGAAGCAACTTTACTACCGTGCCAAGGCCCGCTCTTTCAATATTCCCGCTCATCTTGCAATATGTTCATAATTTATTGTTATGTGAAAGAGCTTCTTTAGTTATTAGTTCATAACTTTTTTCCATCTATTTGTTGCTTAATCAATATCTGTTTTTTTTTGTGCACAATTTCTTAAATCTGAAAGCTGTTGTAACCCAAGAAAGGCTCAAGTCACTTTGTCGGGAGCTACAATCTCAAAATAAAATGCTAATGGTACTGTCTTCAAATCTACTTATGTATTCTAGAATTATATTTTTTTTATTTATTTTTCTGTTATGTGTTTATGACAAGTTCCTTTAAAATACCGAGTCAATAGCTAAGTTCTGCTCAATTGCATTTGGATAAAGCAGTAAGTATTTGCCCCATGAGCAGTAAGTATGTGCCTTGTGATTATGGGTGTTGGAACTTCAACTAAATCTTATTTTCATTTTGTGTAAACTTATGAAATTCAAGTTGGGCTGCATTAAACACATTATAGGTCTTCAATTATGCATGTGAATGACTATCGGTTGTATGATTTAATACAAGGTTTTATGTACCAATTTTGATACCTGTACCAGTATCCAACTACTACAATGTTGATATGGTACAATTTTTGGTATTGACACTTGGTACAGAGGGTATACTGTGTATCAGTTCCCTACCAATATGGGACGGTACACCTAGTACAGACAAGTATTGTTCAGTACTCAAAACCATGGATCAGTATGCGTAGGTCATATTTGAGGGTGAGATTTGTAGGGCAGGTAGTTCCTTTACAAGATCCCCAGCCTTCTCACTTGTTTGGGACTTAAGGGCTTGGGGAGCATGACTTAGAGTGATCTATGAAGAAATTAGAGAAGTGTTATTTCTTGGAGGTGAGCCTCAAGAGATTCTTTCACATTGTTCATTATCTTTTGTTCTTATGTGCACTTGTAATCTGATGTCAGGTAAGTTGGATTGAAAAGGCTAAGGATGACATATTTGGATTTTCTAAGGACATAGTTGCGAAGATCTTGTGAAACATTGAGGACAAAAGAGGGTTTAAGAATTGCATTAAGGCATAAATTTTATGTAGGTAAGATAGAATGGATGCTTGGCATTCCACATGTGCACATGAAACATGGGTCAGATCGTAATGAGACACATGCATCACTCCCTCTATAGATTGAGATGGATGTATGCATGTATCTTTTCCTTTCCTTTTCTTTTTTTTTTTTTTTTATTCTTCACATAAAGTTTTTGGTTGTGGAGCTGAATAACTTTTGGCCATTGATGTGCTTCAGATTAGCACCTGCAAGGTGAGATATATTTCTGGAGGGATGGGGCATGAGTTTCATAAATCCTTGACATAAACCTAAAGCTAATGTGGGAAAATCTCAATGTCGTTCTGGGGTCAAAATAATTTTTACTGATGACCAAAAGATAAAATTGCATTTTGTAGTTCATCTATATTTATTGTTGATAACAAGGCTTCATATCAAAGGTTCAAGAACACCAGTTCTAATGTAGAGGATCAAGTGATCAACTGTTGCGAAAACACCAGTTAATTAAAGAGTCTTGAATCAACTGCGACATGGGCAAATGTTGCATGACTTGACTTTGTGTTGATTGTTAACTAATTAATTATTGCTTGATTTATTTTTTTTAGAGAGATGAGAATTCCTTATCTGTAATTTTAGTGAATATGAAACTCAATTATTTCAAAAGGAATGCTTGATCTTAATGCTGCCAAATAAATCAAAAATCCATATTTTGGGGTATGCAAATATCTTGTGTCAGATTTTCTGTAAGGCTTCAATCAGATACCAGTGAGTCACATGATATGTTAGGAGGGGCCAAAGAAGGGCAAGTGTTAATTGCATATGTCATGTTGGTGTTTTCATTTACAATGGTACCTATCTGGCTCTTTTGTTGAAAGGTTAGAATGTTGAGTTTCAGTATTTCATTTGTCAAGGTTGCTTAGCTGTGCAATTGAGGAACCTATTGGTGGTTAAATGATGATGTAAGATTTAAAATAGTGACTAAAATTGTTCACTTTTTTTTTTTATATTTTTGTCCACTCTTGCAAAAGAGTGAAAAGCTTATTATTTTGGAAATTAATGTTTAATTTACATGAAGTGGAGTTAGCAAAGTAAGCTTTTGCATACAAGGGAATTGGGAAAGTGCACAATTGTGTCTGGACTTGCATTGTAAAGGTTACCTTACCAAGAATGCAAGCAACAGTTTTGCTGCTAATTGAGAGTTGAATCAGTGGTGTCAATAAGTGTTTGATCTGCAACATACATCAAGTTTTAGATTTCTCTTGTCAGAATCTTGCTTATATTCTTTTGGCTTTGGTCCTTTTGTTGTGTTACTCTACCTATGGATTGAGGTGGTTATATCCAATGCTGGATACAGAATCAAGTCCCCAAGACTATCATGACAACCCAGGGGAACAGTATGCAACTTTGATAACATGTTTCTTTAGTAATTATTTGAATGTTGCCAGAATGCAACAAATCCCCAAGAGGAGCTTATGGCTTCAATTGTGCACTTACAATAGGCCATAGGCTCACATGGAATGAGTGTGTCATGCATGAGTATGTGGCATATGTGCATCTACACTGCAATCTTATAAAACCATATTTCATACAGTTTTAACATTTAGTTTCAAGTTCAAAATATGATTTTTTTCTAGTATCATGCAGATTTTCTTTGTACATGTAAAGCTTTCATTTCAACCTATGTTTACCCCCATTGTGATATTGATTATAAATCTGATTATGTTAAGCTGAATATTTAACATGTGTATTTGCAGGACGAGTGCCAGAGAGTATCAACAGAGGGACAGAATATGAGATCAGATCTGTCTATGATTTTTAAGGATACAGTTAAGGTATACATACTAAGATATAGTTCAAAGGGTTATAGACTATACTTATTCTTGTTATGGTTAGTTTTGCATTATATTGTCTGAAATAGCAGTACACATTCAAGCAATTCAAGTCCTTGCAAATACACCTTTTGCTGTAGTAATATTAGGCAAGTAAGATAGATGTTATGAAGTTGCAGTTAATACCAGCAGAAGCATCAAAGGTAGTCTAGGTTATGCTTTAATGTGGCTATATAGCTTTTCTTGGCATCTATTAAAGTAATGTATTAATCAAATAAAACAATCATTTTATAACAAATAAACAATTGGCACAAGTGCAGTGGGGGAGGGAGAAATGAGGAAATCATATTCAAGAAGGCAGCAGAGAGGAGAAATAGGGATAAGAATATGCATTAACTTCCAGAAACAATATGGCTTCATTTTTTGTAATACTTTCCCAGGACCTCTGAATCAGAGAAGTTTCTTCCCCTACTTAACACCATCTTTATTTTCTGCAGCAGTCCTGCAGATCTTGCCCCTCCAGACATGATTGTTCCTCTTGTTCAGGAATCCAGTGTCATAGTATGTGGCCATTTATCTTTGTTGGAAGGAGATTGCTAGCCCTCAAGCATCTCTGCTCAATACCTATTTCTGGAAAGTTTCCCAAACAGGAACCTATCTGAAGGAAGTCCAAGTTTATCATGGAATTGTACATTCTTTGAACAAAAAGGTGTATATTTGGACTCCTTTTCAAGCAGTAGACAGCAGCTAGGCCCATCCATAGAAGATCCATGTCAAGTTAGGATCTCATAAACCAAACCAGCCAGGTAAAAGCAAGGGATCTGGGGACAAATGTAAGGCAACCTTGATGCTTCTGTCATTCAACTTATTCTATCTACAGACGTGATTGTGGCTTAAATGTGAATTTTCCATGTTCTTACTGTTACCAAAACTTTTATTGGCATATTTGTTGGAACTAGAAAAATGTTACTAAGTTAGAAGTGAAACTGCAAGAAGGGCTCAGGACTAAACGTTTGGAGATTGCAAAAATATAGACAGCTCAGCCTTGATTGTCAATAGAAGGTTGGAATGTAATTATAATTTATAATTAGGTAAATTGAAGATGGAGAACAACTAGTAGACTGTTTATGGTTAGATGATGGAATGTGTTAAATCTTCTGTTGCTGCAATTTTTTATGGATATTTTGGAGCCTGGAAATTAGGAACATGAACTTGATCAAGAAAGAGTGGGGAATGAAAGAATGTTAATTATTTGTTCATAGTTCAAGACAGCAAAAAATGGAAGTTGGGCCTGCAAATGAGTGATATCTGGGAACATGCGAAACAACATTTGATGTGGTGGTGTTTGCATACAACAATCCCTGCTCTTAAGATTCAACAATGAACTGTTGGATCTTTAGGGACTAAGTGGGCAATTGATAAATGCTTGGTATATCATGGTCCAGAACTGAAGTTGTTTTATGAAGAAGGTTGAAATTAGAGAAAGATTCCACATATGAGGTGCATCTTCTTGAGGGGGAGTATCACAAAAGAAAATCTTTCGAAGAGATCCTCTGAAACAATCTTTGTTTGATGCATTGTTAGGCTAGTTGTAAGGGAGATGATTTTTAATATCCATGATTCAGATGTTAGGAAGAAGTGGCCTTGTCATAAAACTTGGAAGAGATATATTGTGGTCAGTATGGAAGAGCTACATTATGGATTCTTTTTATGTACAATTTCTGTTCTTCTTCCTTTTTTTTTGATAGGTAAAACCACTCTATTGAAGCAGGAATAAATTGTACACAGCCAATTGCCAGTCAACTGGACAGGTTGATATTGTTCTTGTGTGCAAGGAAAGGTTACCTAAACAATCACTTGCTCAGTGAATGTCCAAATGCCTAGCCCTTTAGCCATACATAGCAAGCCATACAAATCAAGATGATTCCATTTTAATAATTTCCATTACTACTTTTTTCTTTTAATCCTGTTACCATGTATAAAATTTATTCAAAATTAATGATAAAGAAAATACATAAGCTAAAAAGCATCCAAAAGTAAATGTACCAAGGTGATAAGGAGGAACCAAAGTCATCTAACAAAGAGTTATATTTAAATTCCATTGAGATTCTGTTCATAATATTACACTAAATCTTGCAAGCTACATAATTTCTGCTTTCCTATTGCTATATGGAAACTTGTCTTTTCATTTTTATCATTTGCTTTCCCAGTCAATGTCAGGATTACTCAGGAACAAGCATTCTTAAATTTCAGTAGTTGTCTGACAGCATCATTCTTGGTTGCATCATTTTTTTTTGTCAATTTAATACCTAAGTAACTGCATTAGCATATGCATCATTTTCTTGTTGGCAATTTCAGTATGTCTATGTTTTCCTTTTTATGGAGTAATGCTTCTGTTTCTGTTATGTACTAATTCGTTATTAATGGTCCTTTCAATGGTGTGATTCTAGGATGTAAGCAGTAAGCTTCAAGAGCAGAAAGATGAATGTCTTTATCAACTAAGGGAGAATGAGATGTAAGACTTCAATGAGGAATTGAAAGTTATTGTTTTTCTTAGAGTGCCCATGTTAACAAAGGTGTTGTTGCATGTTGAGACCTATGCACTGGGTTGTCTTTGCTTGAATGCATAGTGAATATTCTTTCATTTTTTTGGGGGGTTCATGCATGAATTCTACTATAAAGTCTTTTTCATTATAAATTCAGTAAGTTTGTTCTTCCCTCTGTTATCGTGGATTACTATTTGGGATGATGAAGGACCCATAACAACAATTCTTTTAAAAATGTCAATTAATTATTTTCTGTATTAACAAGTTATTTGAGGTGATCTAGTAAATTATGGAAATTATGGAAACATCTGTTGGGCATAAGGTAGCCGGCAACCTTGGAGATTCACTTTGATTAACTGTGAGTCTGGAAGTTGAAACCCAGGACTTGGTCAGTATGTGGACCCAAGGGGATGAGCCAGCAGGCAATCACTTGGATTGCCCATTTTCTGGGAGTAATTAGGCTTGCCCATCCGCTTTTTCCCCCCTAATGTCAAGGATTCAGGGCACGTGTTAGAGTGTAGTTTGTTCCTTAAGTTGTCTTTGACAAGGAATTTAAAAGTTGATATTTATCTAATATATAAGTAGTTGGATTTTATTATAAATGATAAAAGAGAATTCTGATCAGTAGTCAGTTATACCAGTAGAAGGTTTGACTATGAAGCTGAAGTACAGCTGTTTGATCGAGGACGCAACCTGTGGTATTATCTGCGGTTGATCACCAACTATTCCCTTTCCTTCTGTCTTTTTATTTGGAAGCTTATTGAGATCCAAGAAGAACAGACAAGGACTGATTTGAAGGTCTAATTGTATTAAAAACTAAGAATCTGAACCAGTAAATCTTTCTGGTTATGGTAAATTGTAATGACAAAGCATAAATGCAATTGAGTAGTCACAAAAGCAGCAAAGGTGAGGATCACCAATCTACTGTCAAACTATAGCAACGTGTGAGATTCCATTAGTTGAAAAAGGGACATCACTATTCAATCCGAGTCTTCCCTATTGAAAACCAGAAAAAATCATGACTGCTAGCAACATAGGTTCCGACCAACGAGCAACCCACAAATGAAATAATTATGTACAACTTTAATCTCAGCACCTTCTACTTAGTAGGCTGGGGTACTGACTCAAGGCTGTTGGTAATATGCATATTTCAATGACTCTTTGATGTAGCTGTAACTAGTAAATTAGTTTAATTTTCCCCCTTAGACTAAGTTGCACATGTAGACTGAGCATCCTAGCTTAAGACCAGCCCAGATGGACAATAAGGTCATATGAAGTCTCCAAGCATATCTGTGCATGCTTGAGAGTGTTCTTGAATTAAAATTTTCAAAAAGTTGTGCATGGACATTTTAATATTAAACAAATTTCCCTGCAGTCAAAAGAATTCATTATTATGAGTCATTGTGTGTGGGTCCTCCTTAGTCTTAAACCTGGAATGTGGTTTATAGTAACATTTGGATCAGTGTTTGCCAAAATCAACTGGTTCCAGTAGTTCAGTTGAAATTGACCGACTCGCAATTTATAGTATGTTTACTAATTATTTTGGTGCGTATTGTCATTGGTGACCATTTCTTTAGGTATCTTTGGCTAAATTATTTTTATCTTTAGTTGTTTTTTTTATTGTGTTAAAAAGAAGAGATTCTATCTCATGAATGACAAATCTAACCTGGGATTTTGGTTAAAGTATTTTATTAAGATTATACATTTTTTGGCATTTGTTAAGAAAATTGGAAGCGCATGGGAGTTTGGTTCTAAGAAGTTCAAGAGATCAGTAGCTTTTCCATGAAGTAAGATACTAATTTGTGGGTCTTCAAGTGGTTTTTCAAGGGTAAATAGGAGAAAATGATATTGTGCAGTAGATAAACTCACATGAATATTAGATTCACAAGGCTTAAGTTTGCTTTGCTAGGACTTAGCTTAAATCTTATATGCATTTACGTGAGATATTACTTAATCATAGTCTTTTATTCATACTTCAGAGGTCATAGATTATCTGTTGGTCTTTGATACTTGATATGATGGTATATATGTTTATGTCCTTGGCTTGTTCTTGTTTTTCCTTATGTTCCGAATATTTTCATAATACATTTGGCTCAAATTTGAAACTGCAGAAACCAAATTTCAACCAGCCCAACTCAGACCTAAACAATGTTTTCCAACCTTGGTCTGTAATGGTTCCTGATCTTGTCTCCCTTGCTGTTCTTATCTGCCAACATTTAGACAGCATGACAGGTTGACACCTGACAATTTGAATTGAAAATAACCACTAGCATCATCAAGTTGGTCATAGATTGAACTTATCTGCTTCTGCCCCTCTTTTGCTGCATTAATGATTGATTGAACTCTATATTTGGTCAAACCTATTGATTCTAGACTTGCTTCTCCAGTTTACGCAGGTGTTGAAGATCTTGTACATTTTCAAGGGATACTGATGATAAAAAATGACTATACAAGTACTCTTCATTTATTAGAAGTTTCTTTTTGTCTTGATAAGAGGTCTAGATGATAAATTCTTTGTTTCCATCGTCTACTATCAGTAATCAATAGTAGCAATCTAATGACACGATGACCATGACAGAGAATCTATTGAGTAGATGGCCCAGCAATATTGTGGATGTTGTGATGGAAGACATGATACTTGAAATCCATCTTCTAATTAGAGTGCCAAGGACTATGACAGTATAATTGGAGTATTCAATAATGGGAATATGTTATGTATATATGCCAATGCGGTTTTTTCATTCTAATTTTTTTTCAAATTTCTTAATGAATTTATTCGAATCTTTTTTCTTTTATTTAAGTTAAACTGATAATTTAAATGGATCACTTTATGATTAATAAAGTGCTTCTATAGAGAAATGCAGCTCTGTATTGAGTTGGTCAAAACTTGTAAGGGCCTGTTTGGTTTCGTTATTGATTTTGTGTTTTTGTTTCTTTACAAATTAGTGGAATACCACAAACAAATTGATGTCCAAGATAGCATTTGCACAAAACTTATGGCATTTGTTGGTTTTGTTTTCACTCATTTTGGAAAACAATAAATCTTTGCTACCAAAATATCTAGAGGTTTTACAAATAATTTAGAAAAAAAGGTTTCATCATACATGTGTTCTCTCCAGTCAAATTTCTCATTTGGTCTTTGAAAAACCCAAAAGCAATGCCCATTGGGCCCGAAGAGGCCATATAATTTTTGTAAAACAGGGGTTTACCAATTTTTGTTAAAAGCATTTTGATGAGATGAGATAGAAAACACAATAAAGCTATGTAATAACAAATTTACCAACTCAATGACAGTCAAGTTAATATAGGCTGTATGATGTTCGAATCTTCCTCATCAATATATGGTCACTCAATGATATTATTCCCTGGTTCTTTAAGATCATACATCTGTCTTCATAAAAATTCTGGTTGTTGTCTTTTGTCATGTTGATTGGTTACTAAAACTGATCTAAATAATTTTAGATTTTGAATTTGATTTAATTATTTGATTTTAAGAGGGTTATAAACAGGGTGCTCCACCCCATCTCTCTTGTTTAATAATGTGAATTAGTTGGAAAAAACACATTGGCGAGATTGTTACTAAAATTTGCTTGTTTCATCTCAGACACTAATAAACTTTTTTACCAGATGATCTGCCATCTCTTTCAATGCCCATCCACATAATGTTTCTCCATCAATCCTCCAAGCAAGAGCAAATTCCAGTTTGCTTTTTTGTAGTTATCTCCTAGCATATTAATTTAAGTGTTTTTTTATTAGGCTAAGAAAGAAGTTAGACCATCTTGCTGACCAGTATGCACTTGCTGAACAACAATTTGTCCAAGAGGTATCCTTCACTATGACAAACTAGTATTGTCCCAATTTTATTGTTATACTGTTCCTTCAAGATTTAAATTCTGGGTTAGTTTTACTGCCTTTGGAATTGTTTGAGTAACTACCTGCTCCAAAATATGAACATGTAGATGAAGCAGAAAATTCTGGAACTTCAGCTTGCTGATCTGAAAATTCAACAACAACAAGAAAGGTCAACTCAGGATCAAACGCAGATGCAGTTATATGTTGAACAGGTTGAAGAAATATTGGCCACTGAGAAGAATTTGCGTTTACAGCTAGCAGATGATGGAGATAAATTTCAGCAATTCCAAGTACTTTTTAATTCTATAAGCTTCTGGTACTTTAAAATCATATGAATAAATTCATTATTACTACGCTGTCAGTTCTTTAAAAGTTTTGATATAATTCCTGTAATGCAGATCTGTATAAATTTTTTATTCATGATGCTAGCATTAGAGCATTTTTTGAAACAAATGCAATGTAGATGCTTATGTATTGGAACTTGGCATGAATATGATGACTCATGTGATGAAGATTTAATGAATAAGAAGTATGATGTGTTGTGCCTGTGTATCCTTGCATGATATGTTTACCATGTTGAAAATTGCCATTCATTGACAAAGAATGATATGCAACTACTATATGCATACCCTAGATATACACATATTACTCTAGGAAAAAAGTAATTTCAATATTTGGATAGTTTATAATAATTGATAAGTCATGTTTTTCACCTTAAGTTTGTTTCTTGTAAACACATTAATGACTTTGAATTTTCTGAGACATGAATTGCTTTTTTCTGCTATACATAACTGGTAATGGATGCTAGACCATATCCATAGTTTTAGAATGGAAGATGACTTTTTTTGGAGAATTAAAAAATGAGAATTTATTAAAATATTTCACAAAAAAAGAACAATCTACAAAGTCTAGGCCTGATGTATGCTAGCACACTCCTGTGTCCTGTGTGCTCAAAGTTCCGAGATTGGCAACCATGCGAATTTTCTTTAGCACAATATGTAATTTTGAAGTAAATGATACTTTAGAGTTTAGACCATGTTTTAAAATAGAATTTTTTGCATGTATATCCTCATGAATACCCTCTTAAAGTTTATATTTTCATGTATACCATCATAAAACTTTATTTTTGCATGTATACCTTTTTTCTTTGTTTTTGCATATATACCCATATCATCTAAGATCATTAAATAATTAACTATTTAAAATTAAAATAATTGAAACACCCTTATGGATAAATATACAAAAAGAAATATTTATAAGGGTATATATGCAAATATCAACTTTGCAAGTGTATTAATGCAAATTTGAATGTTTAGGAGGGTATACATGTAAATAGACTTTAATTATTAATTTTTTATCTATTTTATATTATTTTAATTAGATGAAAAGAAGTGAAACACATTAATTAATATCAAGGTATTTAGAATTTTGTATTTATTAATTAATATCATAACCGTCAAAGTTTGGCATTTATGCTTTTTCACAAGTAAAGTGAATTAATGCATCATAAATTAACCAAAAAAATGAATGCAACTTAGAATGGTTCCCTTCAAATTACATTATTTTCATATGTGGATTAACCATCTTGCCATCCACATATGAAAAAGTATTGATAATTGGTAGAAAGCCATCAAGAAGGGATACCTTTCCAAGTTGCATTCTCTTTTTTTTTTTAATTTTATGATGCTTTAATTCATTCTATTTGTATAGAAGCATAAATGTCAAAGTTTGAAGATTGTGATATTAATTAATAAATACAAAATTTTAAATATCCTAATATTAATTAATTTATTTCAATTTTTTCATTTAGTTAAAATAATATGAGACGGATAAAAATTTAAAAATAGAGTTTGTTTATGCATATACTCTCCTAAACATTTAAATTTGCATTAATACCCTTGCAAAATTAATATTTGCTCATGTGCCCTTATAAATATTATTTTTTGCATATTTATCTATAAGGATATTTCAGTCATTGTAATTTTAAATAGTTAATTATTTAACGGTGTTAGATGATGTGGATATATATGCAAAAACAAAGAAAGAAAATGGTATAGATGCAAAAATGAAGTTTTATGAAAGTATACATGCAAATATGAACCTGAAAAGGGTATTCATGCAAATTTTAATATGTAGGAGGGTACATGCAAAAAACCCTTTAAAATACCAACACCAGTGTTTGTATTAATACCATGCTAGTATGACATGGACTGGTGATATGATACCAACGCAATATTCTCTTGGTGCCAGGACAACAAAACATAGGTGAAAACTGTGTCAATATGGTACCAGTACTTTCGAGACTGCTGGGACAGAGCAGTGCGCACCAGGGTTTAGAACCTTGCTTTAGACCTTAGATATGATACCATGGTGCATCTAGTAATTATATATGAAGCTGAAGTATAATTGTTAGGTAAAATTATTTTTGTATTTTATTTCAGTGTATCAAATGATAATTCAGAAAGGTAATACGAAGATACAAGCTTGTAGATTCGTAAGTAAATACATGCGTTGACTGTTGATACTTGATACTGATACTGTAGACTTTTATAGCCTTGGATTTAAGGTCGGTAATGTTCTGCCAGACTTCTAGAAACTTTTGCACCAGCCTTCGACTTTTGCAACCACCTCTCAAAGCCTCTACTTGACATTGAACCTAGCAATACTAGTTTATGATAAATTTATAACTGCAGAGACATTACAAGCTCATCTTATTATCTATACCAAGCAGATAATCTGTTTTCATTTGTCTTTAATATATATTTTTTAAAATAGCCTATACAGATATTGAGTTCAAGCTTTGTCTCTTCAGGATGCATTGTTGAAAAGTAATGAACTTTTTGATTCGTTTAAGCAGGAGATGGAAAAGGTATGTATACTTTTATTTATGTATTTAGTGCTGACAAGGGTTCTAGTCCAATGCCTTGTATTAAGACTCATTAATTTTACTTTGAGCTGTTTATGTTAACATATTTTTCTGTTGTTTAAATTTTGGTCAGATGTCAAGATCAGTAAAGGAACTTAAAAAGGAAAATGAGTTCTTAAAGAGCAGATGTGAGAAGTCAGATATCACGCTTGTAAAGCTTGTGGAGGAGGTAGGCTGAACATTCATTACAATCTATTGCTAGAAGCAAGAAATTGGAATGTTGAAATATTTCAATGAGCTTTAAAAAAAAGACTTATTCACTATACCTATTTTCTTTATTTGTATTGTGTATTTGGTTCTTTTTATCTCTGCAAGACCATCGTATTTGGAAGTTTCTAATATTTTTGCCATATTTTTTTGTTAATATTTTCAGAACCGTCCTGAACCACCCGGTTTGGGGCGTACTAAATCGTATCTGTCAAGAACCGGTATGGTTCAACCATAAAAAATGGTCCGGAATCTCGGACAGTCAAAAAACCCTATCTCATATCGATACAGTATGGTACGGTATTGTACTGGTACATTGTCTAGTTTAGTCCGGTTCGAGTCAGTTCGGAGTTTGGATCCCTTTCAGGTCAAATAATGTAGCTATGGGAGAGGGGAGGGATTTTTCTCGGTTTTATGGGGCCTGATACGGGTTCATGGATCCTTGTTTCTTGTAGTCCATCATGTCAATATTATGCCCCTAAATATAACATATAGTTTTTTTTTGGTTATTTCATTGAGGATAATCTGGGAAATAAAAGGTCTTAAATCTCCTGGTGGACATTGAGATCTTGGCAGGTTGTCAATAACATTGTTTTAGAATGATGCTAATGGGAAACTTCCATAACCATACCTGTGAAGGCTCTCCTTATACCATAATCATATTATAGATCCCAACTGCTGTGACTGATCTCCTTATAAGGCACATGTAATTTGTTGTTTGTTTTTCATAAAATGGCAACTGGTTTTTGAACAAAAAAATCTTGTTGATCATGTTTTTTTGAACCATCCTGGCACAATGTCTGTTATGTGCTCTTATTGACACTATTGATGTTCTAGATGACATTGAAATTCAGACAAGATGGAAAAAATCATGAGCATATGTTAAGACGTCGAGACCTTATGGTATAAGAGGCTGCATTTGTTCTCATATACATGATTGGAATTTTCTAAACTATCCTTGGAAAATTACTCTTTTATCTAATTGGAAAAATGGCGAGGTAGGGCTCTCCAAGCATTTTATTTGTGAAATGGTCACCTTATGTCCATAGAGTTCAGGAGTCTAAGCTGAAGCTGGATTTATTTGGCTGCAAGAAAGAACTGATGTTTCAAAAAATAATATTACACAACATTAAGAGCATTCATATTATGTATTACTGGAGAGTGAAAGAACAAAAAGTAATTGTTTTTGTTGTTTTACTTTCATTGAAGATTGTTGGTTGCATTGGAAGAGGCACATCTATTCAAATAACTCAATAACCGATACATTTTTAGCCGAGGTAAGATTGACCCTGGGAAAATATGGTGGCTATTTTAAATGCTTATGAAAACAGTGGATTGGATTATGCAAGTAGCTAATGTTTGAGATCAGGGGATGGCGAACTTCAAAATGGATGTACCAACAAAGTAGAATTTTGTTGGTATGTTGGGACGTGCCTTGATGCATGCCCATAGCTAGTGTAGTGTGCACAGGTGCCGACCCAGGCCCTGGCCGGCAAGGTGCGTGAGGGCATCCCAGGGCCCAAATGGTGGATTTTTTAGATATTATTGTAGCGTGGATTCTTGTTTCTCTATTACGATCTATGAATGGCACGTGGACTGAGCGGTGCATGGGCAGGAATGCGGTGTATGCTCATGTTGCACGCGATCGAGTAGTTGAGCACTCATCATGGCGAAGATCCAACGGTCCAAATGTAATCCGACGTGGATTGAGCCTGTTGAGCATGATTTTCGGCATGATCAAAGGTCGATTGAAAGCCATGAGTGATTTGAAGTTCGATTATAAATTGGAGAGGCTATAGGATTTCGATTTGGATGCAGTTTGGATCGTTGGACTCATGGTGAGATACTCTTTGCAGCAGAGGCTATAAAACCATGGATAGAGCAGTAGGCTGGGTGCAAGGATCAAAAGAGTGGTGAAGGGTCTCTAGTTGAGAGCTTGTACGAGGGATTTTGGAATTTCTTGTTGAGACTTGTACGGGATTGGGAGTGGAAGTTCAATCTTGTAAGTTTCTATTTTTTTTGTGAAACCTTACATGCCCATCTAATTATATCTTGTATTTTATTTCTTCTTTCTCTTGTGGCATCGATATCGATAACCGTGACCTTGAACATGAAAATTTGTATTTTTCTCGAGTGATCCCTTGACACAGTGGTATTAGTGTAGTTGATATCCCAACAACTGGTATCAGTCTCGAATTGTTCATGATTGATCGAGATTGAAAAAGATGGTAAGTGCAATCAAAGTTGACATCAATAGATTTAACAGGAAGAGCATTTTTTCTTTGGCAGGCGAGGGTGAAAGACATACTCATCCAGTAGGGTTGATCAATGCTCTTATACAAGGGGAGACTAGCCACCATGGAAGAGAAGACTTGGAGACGATACAAGATGCAGTTGATGAGTACGATCTGCTTGTACCTGGCGGACGGGTGGTGATCCATGTACTGCAGGAGACTTTTCCAATGGTGCTATGGACAAAGCTCGAGGAGCTATACATGAAGAAGTCCTTTATCAACATGCTGTTCTTTTGGAAGCAGTTATACCAACTATGGATGACCGAGGGATAGTTTGTAGCACTTAACTTCCAGAGGATCCTCATTGATATCAGTGTAGGTGAGAAGGTGGAAGAAAAGATTAGGACGATCTTGCTGTTATCCCTATCGCAGTCCTTCAAGTTCTTGGTGACTGCTCTTTTAGTGGGAACGAATACCATCAAGATGGAAGAGGTCACTTCGGTGTTACTCTAAAACGAGATTCTCAAGCTGGAGAATCAAGCTTCGAGTTTAGGTGGGAACTTAGTATTGGCGATTTTTGAAGGAGCAGGGACAGAAGGTGGAGCGATAGAGGATTGCGAGATGGAAAGTCACATTGAAGGATGCAAGCAAGATTAAATACTTTGGTGTGATGAGTTGGGATATCGTGTCAGAGATTACCCGTAACTCAGAGATCGGATGAGGACTGCTATGGCGGTGGCCGATGGTAGCGATGACAGATACATCAGTAATGCACTTATGATATCCAACCAGGTATTCCCTTATTTTCAGTGGATTTTAGATTTGTATATTCACGTCACATATATTACAGAAAGGAGCTGTTTCACTCTCTCGAGAGTAGAGAGGGTGCGATCCACTTGCCAAACGAATCGAGCTATGCGATCACAAGTGTTGGGATAGTCAGCTTGGAGGTGCATGATAGAACATTGAAGAAATTGAGCGAGATCTGATGCATACCCAGTTTTCATAGAAATTTAATTTTTCTCAGTAAATTATACTCAAATGGCTACACGTGGAGTCGGTGATAGAGTTTTGAAGGTCTTACACGATAGTAAGATTATTTTGCAAGGAAAGAAGCATATAGAGGTCACTACTTTTTGACAAGAAGTCCAATGTGAGGTGGAGTCCCTGGTGCAAACAAGAGTCCAGTGCGAGGTGGAGCTCCAGGAGCAGGTGGATCGGGCACGAGACAAGAGTTTCAGGAGGACAACAGGCAACATCGCAAAGTAAAATTCTTATTACCGCAGGAGGCTTCTCCGAGCAGGTCTCAGGTCAAGGTGAGTATACTACGTGATGAAGATTGGATTGAGCAACCTGGCTTGACTTCCATATTTGCCCATCCATGATCAGCAAGCACTTGCCTTAGGATATGGGAGTGCGATCCTTTAAGAAGCTTTCAAAATCAGATGGAGGCCGGGCATCAAGTCAAGATGGAGGTTGTTGGGATGCGCCTCAACACATGCCCGTAGTTAGTGTAGCGCGATGCGGGCACCAACCTAAGCCCAGGCGGGTGGGGTGCGGACAGACATGAGGGTGGCCCAAGACCCAGGCGGCAGGTTTTTTAGATGTTACTGTAGTGCGGATCTCCATTTCTCTATCACGATCTATGAACGACTTGTGGACCGAGCGGTGCACAGGGTGGGAGCACGGTGTATGCGCATGTTGCATGCGATCGAGTTGTTGAGTGCTCATCGTGGTGAAGATCCGACAGTCCAAATGTAATCCGATGCGGATTGAGCCTGTTGAGCATGATTTTCGGCATGATCAAAGGCCAATCGACGATTAGGAGTGATTTGGAGTTCGACTACAAATTGAAGAGGTTATAGGATTTCGATTTGAATGCGGTTTGGATCATTGGATCCCTGGTGAGACGCTCTTTGTAGTAGAGGCTACAAAATTATCGGTAGAGCAGCAAGCTGGGTGTGAGGATCAAAAAAGTGAAATGTCTCCAGTTGAAAGCTTGTACGAGAGATTTTGAGATTTCTTGTTGAAAAACTTGTACGGGGTTGAGAGTGGAAGTTAAATATTGCAAGTTTTTATTTTTCTCATAGTGAAATTTTGCATGCCCATGTAATTATATCTTGTATTTTATTTCTTCTTCTTTCTCCTACGGCATCGACATCGATAATCGTGATCCTAGAAACGGGGATTCGTATTCTGCACGAGTGATTCCTCAGTCATGAGTGGTGTTAGTGTAGTTGATACCGCAACATGGTACTCTTGAAATATTCATAACTGCAACTAAAAAATACAACATGGCCGCATTGCCATATCTCATCTTTAAATTTTGTGTTTGCATATGTGAATGTGCAACCAGGCTCCAATTTGAAGGATTTCAGCATATAACTTAATCATAGCCATTCAATCTAAACACTCAGCCTTTTAATATCCCTTTGCCTTATAACACAAATCTTAAGAGTATGATAAGGATGAACAGGTGAGAGATTATTACTGCTTCTTTAGCTATCTTGATGTGTCTAGGTTAGGGTTAAAGGTGTTGCTTAATCAAAGTAATATTTTCATACACTTAACTGATGACATTATTCACCTTACAACCAACCTTAGGAATAAAGAAATTGAGGACCATTCTTTTGCTAGGTCCATGAGTACACGCAATAACCCTTTTTTTGATGGGGATGATGCTACCTAAATATTTCCTCTAGTATCTTTTAGCCTGTAAAAGGATCGTGAGTAACTGCTTGTGGTTTTAGGACAGAAAACAGCTTGTAGAAGTAGCACATGGGAATTAAACAAATAACAACAATTTCTTTCTTCTATAATAAACAGGTTGAGTTTTACCTTACACATTCATTTATTTGCGGCTTACCTTCATCATTGCAGTCAAAAGTGTAGCATACTTATTTTTCTATCTTGACAGTCAATAGCATACTTATTTTTTTATCTTGAATGAAAGCGTGAACTTATGAAGAAGCAGCTGGAGAAAGCAAGAAGTCAGGAGGAAAAGCTTGAATCTTTGTGCCGATCACTGCAGGCAGAAAGAAAATAGAGCTCAGTAGGGGTGATAACAGTGATCCAGTTCTTATGCGAGCGGGCAAGACTCCTAAGGCCGACAGAATTTGGCAGTTTGCATATGCAAAAGTTTGCCCGAGATTTCAAAAGATGCTGTTTTGCAGGTGGGCCGAGTGAAATGCGATTCTTTCTTTCAGCATTTGAGTAACATGAAATCATTTGCCTTATATTATCAGAATATATGATACTAATCATGTCGGAAAGCAATTATTAATGGGGAAGGCAATGTTACTTTTTTAAATATATAAATACAAAGAAACAATTTTACCAACATGGCTTCATTGTGCTTTGAAGTTGTGTCAGGAATCTCACGCGCACCCATTTGATAAGGGAGAATCTGGACTTGTTTGTGACAGGCTTGAAAATTGATTTGTAAATGCTTTTGATCTTTTTCTTCGGATCACCTTGACCAGAAATTTGCTGTTAAACCATGTAACTGATCTCAGGTATGAGCTTCATTTCTATTTCCCACCGTCCAATTCAGAAAGTCCGCCATATTTCTGTCCCCCCTGGCCAATTCAGAAACCCTGCCACTTTTTTAGGTACATATGAATACATCATTTGAAAAAGAATAACTTTGACTGCTGGAATTATTTCTTCTTTGCTGTCTGAAATTCTTTTGAATGTAAAAGATGGATGCCAGTGAAAGAAATGAAAGGCTTGGAACTTTGGACTGCACATGATGTTTCGATTCTCTGCTTGAAGCGGGACTTTATGGGCATCAGAGCCTCGGTGGACGCATATGATGTGAAGTAGCTCGTGTGGAATCGCACGTGGATAAGAGGTAAAAAATGGATTTATTGCTTGATTTATGCCCAACCAAACAGGGTCTCTCTCTCTCTCTCCTCCAAAGGGATAAGCAATGAATGCAAGACCGTAGGGAATGGAGATTGTATGGACCTTGTTGGATAAGAAACACGTGGTGCATGGATTGCATCGGCACCACGGAGAGAGTAGGGAATCATATAAACATGACAAATGGATCGGTAGCCACACGGGGTCAAAGGGAAGCCAGTGAAATAGATGTATTTATTCAAGTTTTTTCCAGATGCTCCAAGATCATCCTTGAACCCGAGCACTAGCAGCAATTTGATATCAGATCAAAATAAGATTTTCTCAGAATCTAATGCACATGGATGGGGAATCTGCAAACCAAACGCTCGGTAAAACAATTCACAATCCTTCAAAGAATGAATGATGAAGCAACTACTCGGGACAAGGCTCGGTCAAAACACCTACGAAGAACTTACTCATCCAAAGGGCTTGGAGCTGCGAGGAGAATGGAAGCAAAGCTGGAATTTAGTCCATGCGTCCACCCGCTTCGGTTTCCTTCGCAGGGAGATGATGCCGCTGTCTGCCCGAAACGAAGTAGCTTCTCGACGGCGGCGGCATCATCTCTCCTGCGTAGGAAACCTCTGGGTGACGACTCATTTCTCCATTCAGGCGAGATGCCAATGGCAACGTTTTCTGAAGCCTCTGACTGCCAGTTATATATATACTCCGAGGATTAGGAATCTCATGGTACGTAGTAGCTCCCTCGTTTCAGAATACGGATGGAAGTAATGCTTTATGTGGTCGCTTTCTCGGCAATTATTCTTATACCAGCGTGACGACGTCCTGAGATCAGGGCCCTTACGTCAGCTAAAAACTCTGGTGCTGGATGCTACGTTGCGTCGTGCCTGTCTCCTGGAGACTCCAATTGCCATAATTCCACGTGGCTTCAATCTCTTCACCTTCTTTACCTTGTTTTTGCCTCCTATCGCTCACCGGCGACGTTGCCAGTTGTTGGGCTTTTATTTGCTTCTTTCCCGGGATTGCAGTTGCAGGACATTGGATCGCGAGAGCAGATTGAAGTCTTTATTATTCGAGCAGTGGGGATGTGTTTGCTGTTCGCCAAAGGTAACGAGAGAAGACTGCATTGCAAGGGGCTTCTGATGTTGGATTGGATTCCGTGGTTCTTCAAGTCTTGTCAAGTGACGTGGCCTTACGCCCCACTTTGTTGGCAAATAGGTGCTTGATACGTGCGCGGAGGTGGCTGATTGCTGTTTGAGAAATGGCAGTGGAGTCCATAGGATTGTGTAGATAGCGATGCTCAGCTACATTGGATGGTACGTCAGCAATTTATTATCATATATTAAAATTTGATTTTAAATTTCTTCGTCAGGTTGCCTTATGGGGACAGCTGGTGGAAGACGAAACCTGGCTGGCGGGAACGACAAAAAAGACACTATCGGATGTTGTCCGATGCCGTTTGGCTTTTGCCATACATAATATAAAATAAGTAGGCTTTGGCCGTGCCAGCGAGTCGGTTCAATGCTTACAGGTAATGTCTATCCTTCGTGCCCATTAAAATTGATTCTTTTGAAGATAAATTTTAGATGATTTTTGACTTGATGTGTCTCTCCTTTTTTTTTTTTTTTTTTTTTTTTGGGGGGGGGGGGGGGGGTTAAGAAAACTGAGGATTAGATTGTAAATAAAAAGTTACAAGAGAAGGAACCTAAGAGATAACGACAGACTATAAATACACAAGACGAACCAAAGCTAAGAAGTCCAGCTGAAAAGAGGAAATATAGAATAAGCTTAATCTCATGAGCTTAAATTGCTATTAGAGTACTTAACTATTAGGTAGGGCTGGAATATGACGGGGATTTGTTGCTGTAATGTTGGAATAAGAGAAGATTCATGATTGTGCATGTGTACATGCATTAATGTTATATATATATATATATATATATATATATAAAGGACTCCCGTGAGCTTATATCTAGTCTTGCATTGATTGTGTACCGAGAAGGCCTCGGATAATTATATAAAATCAAAGAATCCAAATATTTTTTGCCTAGTTTGTTTAAATGAGATTCTTAATTATTATAAATAATATCAGAATTTATTTGTCCGTAATTCATATTGACCACGGGACATTGCAATGCGGCTAACCTCCTGTCACTACAGTAATTATAAGAAATAACAATGGATTTTTGCCGACGCTTTTTCTTAGCATCGTTAACTTCCTGAGCGTGCTGACGTTTTTAAAAAGTATCGAAAAAAAATATATATTCCGATGCTTATAAACGTTGGAATTCAAAATTTGCAGACGCTTCTCAAAACCGCCGGAAAAATACTTGGTTTGCTGATGCTTTCTTTTTGCGTTGGGAAAAGATTGATATAACGACGCTTTAAAGTGTCGAAAATTTTCGATTACTTTCCCCCTCGAACCCTAGCCCTCATTTGGTTCGCTCGCACCGCCCGCCGCCTCCATCCTCTTCCTCCTCGATCCATCTCCTTCGTTCGCACCATCGATCGTCGTCTCCATGCTTCTTCGGTCATCTCCGCATTTCTCTGGTCGTCTCCGGGCTTCTCCAGTCATCTCCGGGCTTCTCCATTTGTCTTCGGGCTTCTCGTCGATCTCCGGGTTTCTCCGGTCGTCTCCGGGTTAGCTTCTCGTCTCCGGGCTTCTCCGGTCAGCTCCGGGCTTCTCCATTCGTCTTCGGCCCCTCGTCTCCAGGTTTCTCCGGTCGTCTCCGGGCTTCTCGTCTCCAGGCTTCTCCGGTCAGATCCGGGCTTCCCGTCTCTGGGCTTCTCCATTTCCTCCATGAATCACTGTCGTCTTTGGCTAATTAAGGTAATATGTACTCTTCCCCCATCCGTGAATCACTGTAATATTAGTAAATTTTTAATTTTTATATTTTTAATTTTTATGCTTTTTTCTCCGTGATTTATGTTTTTTATATGTTTTTCATTATAATATTAGAAGATTTTTAATTTTATATGTTTAGGGTTTAGGGTTTATTATTTAGATTTTAGGGTTTAGGGTTTAAGATGGGGCCTTCCATACTCTTTATTTTGGACATCCTGGGGCATCCTAAGAATTGAAGTTATAATTATTGATACCAAGCAAAAGTTTCAAATAGTTTCTTTCACCAAGTTTGTTCAACTAGAAATGTATTGTTTAAAATTATCAGGACCAAGAACTAATAAGCTTTTCATGCACAACTGTGATAAAATTGTATCAAAATCATATAAATCATGATTTCAAGAGAGAGTGATTAAAGATTCTACACGGTGTATGTATTGAAGTAGCTTTGCACATATTTTAAAGCAATAATTAAAATCACTATATGAATATTTAGCTTTGCAAGGATTATACTTATATTATACACTTCGGAAATGCATGGTATGATAATCAAATCCATTTACAAATGCATCCACTACAATGGATCAATACATATAATCAAAATACAATTCATTTAAATTAAATCTCGATCATAAAGTTGATAAGAACATGTCCGCTTGTTAACCAAGCACAATCTAAAATTGTGTATGGTTTTAAAATGCATATCCGGCCAGTCACTTCGTAAGAAGTAGGCTAGGTTTACTTTAGAATGGATTTATGTTCACTCTAATTTTCGGAGACTGAGACCTTCTTCTTTGACAATTTTTTGTCAAATTTAATCAAGTCTATTTGGCGTAGATTAATTAGATCAAGTCCAATTTTGTATGGTCAATTATTATTATTATTATTATTACATATACTCATTAATCTTACTTCATTTTTTTTTACTTTTTTATATTATTATTTTTACTCTCTTTTCTATCCCCTACATAACAATGGTATTTTGCTAATAGTTCATTAACCGAATATCAAGAGAATATGCATGATATCTACTTAGACATTTCTTTTAGTTAGAGGTAGCTTTGGATAAAGCTGCATAAAAATATAACAAATAAATAGATAAATAGATAATGAATAAATCCTGAGAAAGCCAAGGAGATAGTTCCAACTAAAGCTCATTCTTAAAGAATTGTCAAAGAAGTTGAATGCTCAGGGAAAGCAAATATGAATATGAGAATTTATAAATAAATTAATGAAATATATCATAATCACCATCTTGTGAACTATGAGCCAATCACGGAATTGTGCTCATTAGAGTCTACTTGGTGATCAGTTAGAATGTGAAAATAGGTTTGGAGCATGTATGTGTACCATAAGAGGGTTGAACACAGGAAACAAAACACATATACGTACCCCAAATTGTATGTATACAGCCTTATCTATCCAATTAAAAAAGAAAAATATATGTTTACTTCATTAAATAATGGTCACCAGCTTAGTCTTACATCCTAAATGGAAGGAAAACAATACCCAACAATGAGGCACCATCATCCAAAGAATGTCTATACCATTTTAATAAGTTTACCACCTCAACAAATGAAGGTAATACAAAGAAAAAGTTACTAGATATGATTGAAGGACAAAGGAGAATCAGATAAAGTGAGATTAGAACTTTCAGACTTTCAACTCAATGGTATAATTGAAAGAACTAACAAAAGTCTTCTTACTACTAATCTCTTGGGAGTTTATGTTAGATCTACAACTCAAAGCCTATAACACTAGACCAAGCTAGACTGAGCTTATACATCGGGGCTCTGACAGATTTCAGAAAGCCTTGAGTGAAGCTGTAGTTTTCTTGTCCTGGTTAACCCATTTATGATGAACAACAAAATCCCAGCCTAACTATCATTGAGAATCACTTCTTTTAATTGAAAGACATATCAGTTTGTCAGACAATATGTAAGGTTCATCCCCATCTATAATCCAAATATGTTTTACATGTTTTGTTGTCTTTTTGTTATCAGGTGCTTGATTGCTTCGAGGGTAAAGAGGGTTTCTACCATATTTTGAAATTGTTTTAAAGTTTGTATATGGAGGCTATGATGATTTCGAATGTATGTTTTCCTGATTTAACAATTTCTAATGGCTGCAATCTTGGATGGCCTTCTTTTGTAGGCAACCGATTATAGTCGTTTTGATTTAGTTAATTGAGGTATATTTTGCTGATTCAACAATTTCTAATACCTATAATCTTGGATGGCCTTCTTTTGTAGGCAACCGATTGTAGTCGTTTTGATTTAGTTGCAGATTAAATAGTAGATCTGAGCCTTCTAGTTATTTTTATTTATTTATTTATTTATTTTTAGTAGATTATTTATGTTTCTTTATAAATTTATTGGTATATACATGTATTTTATTGAATATGTTATGCTTTAAGATTTGTTTAGTATTGCATAGCTTTCATTTTAAAACCATCAATAGCTTTGTTATGATCAATAATGATTTTTAAAGTATTTTTTACAAAACTTGCATTGCATAGAAATATAGACCCGTCAATTGATTAAAGTACATATTCTACAATATCCGTACATTTATTTTATTTTTGTACGGATGGGAGAAATATGTATAATGGTCAATTGATTGTCCAGTTTGGACAGTTTGAGAATTGCAAATAATTTTATAGGTGCTTACAGTAATCAAGCGGTATGGATAGAGTTCCAGATATATTTCGGACAGCATTTTCTTTTAGTTCTCATACATTTTTAGTTGTATGGGGAGAACTAAAGGAAAATGCTGCCGAAATTTTTCTGGAGCTTCTATTGCGTATCGTTTGGTTACTGTAAATGACCTATATAATTAATGCAATTCTTGAATGGGATAGAACCTCTTTACCTATTAGTTGATGATAGGGTACATTTATTAGTTAATCTATGTTATTTTTCATATATTTTAAACAAAAAATTACTTAGTGCATTGTTATTAACTAAAACTTTTTTTGGTATTTAGATAACTTGAAAGTTGGATCATTTTATCCTAAAATGGATAAAAGCTGGATAAATAAACAAAGAAATACCAACGAATATTTAAATGGAGTCGTGATTTCATTAAATTCGGTATGAAGAAAAGTAGTTTGAATGGAAAGATTTATTGTCCATGCCGACGATGTGTTAACAGTTACTATCTAGATCCACAAATAGTAGAAGAACATTTGATATGGAATGATTTTGCAAGAGGTTATACTCAGTGGATTTTTTATGGAGAACTTATGTTGCCAGAATCAAGTAATCAACCATCGTCTGATCCTGGATCCAGTAATATGCAAGAGAATCTAGTAGGAGATGATGATATCTCGGGTTTGATCACAGATGCTTTTCGACATGATGTTCAAAACTTTGTAGGTTTAAGTGGTACACATGAAACAATGGGAGCTCAGCAACTATCAACTTCTGAGTCAGCTCGGTATCATAATTTAATGAAAGAAGCAGATGAACAATTATATCCGGACTGTTTGAGATTTTCTAAGATCTCTTTTCTTATACATTTATTCCATATAAAATGTATGAATGGATGGTCGGGTAAGAGTTTTACTATACTTCTGAGATTATTAAAGGATGCATTTCCAGAAGGTAATGGTTTACCATCCTCTTATTATGAAGCAAAGAAAGTTGTCAACAATCTGGATCTTGGATATCAAACGATTCATAGTTGTCCGAAAGACTGCATATTATATCATGGTGAAAATGCTGATCGAGAGTCCTGCAATGTATGTGGATCTTCACGATGGACAAGTCATGAAGGAGATGAGGATGATGTAGTGAATGCAACAGATACAATACAGCGTACAAAAAAACCGGCGAAGGTATTGCATTACTTTCCACTTATTCCTCGGTTGAGAAGGCTATATTCATCATCAAAAATAGCTTCATTGATGAGATGGCATCATGAAGGGCATACGAAGGATGGAATGTTGAGACATCCGGTTGATAGTTTAGCATGGAAGGATTTTAATGATAAGCATTCTGATTTTGCCTCTGATATTCATAATGTTCGGTTGGGTTTAGCTTCAGATGGCTTCAATCCTTTCCGTACTCTAAATTCTACATACAGTACTTGGCCAGTTGTTCTGATACCATATAATTTACTATCATGGTTGTGCATGAAACAATCCACACTTATCTTATCAATGGTTATTCCGGGTGATAAGGGTCCCGGAAATGATATTGATATTTTTCTACAATCTTTAATAAAGAAATTGAAACAGTTGTGGGAAGGTGTCGATGTAGTTGATGCTTCCAATGGTGAAACATTCAAACTACGGGCTGCTTTGTTATGGACTATTAATGATTTTCCAGCATATGCTAATTTATCTGGCTGGAGTACAAAAGGACGGATTGTATGTCTTTATTGTGCAGATTCGACACATTCGATTTGGTTAAAATATGGAGGAAAATTCTGTTATATGGCGCATCGTCAATGGTTAGAACCAAATCATCCGTTTCGTTTTCAGCAAGATTTATTTGATGGTACTATAGAAATGGGATGTGCACCTATTCCACCTTCTAGAACTAATATTCTTAGACAAATAGATTCCATCAGTTACACATATGTAAATCTTTAAAGTCTAATAAAAAAAGAGAAAGGGATGATCAAGAAGGTTTGCCAGAAGAAATGACTAATGCTACGGTGGATGCACAGGTATTTGAAGATCCTGATAATTTTTTTGAAAATGAAAATGAGAAAGATGTACAGATAGCATCTACAACTCAGCCTAGTAAACATTTATGGAAGAAAAGAAGTATCTTTTTTGACTTACCTTATTGGAAACATAATCTGATTTGGCATAATCTTGATGTCATGCACATATAGAAGAATGTATGTGATAATCTGCTTGGAACATTGTTGAATCTTGATGGAAAGACCAAGGATAACATGAAGGCCCGAATGGATTTACAAGAATTGGGTATCCGACATGATCTTCATCCCAAAATGCTTGCTAATGATAGAATTTATTTGCCTCCTGCATCTTATACCATGTCTGTTCAAGAAAAAGATAATTTTTTGACAATATTGAAAAATATTAAAGTACCTGATGGATATGCATCTAACATTTCAAGGTGAATGCATCTTAAAGACTGGAAAATTTTCAATCTGAAAAGTCATGATGGTCACATATTGATGCAAGATATCTTTCCAATAGCTTCAAGATCATCGGTGTCTAAACCAGTTCTTACAGTTATAATCAGGTTATCATCATTCTTTAAGTCATTATGTTCAAATGTTATTAATCCTGGAGAGCTTGATCGGTTGGAGTTGGAAATTGCGGTTACACTTTGTCAGATGGAGAAGATCTTTTCACCTGAATTTTTTACTATTATGATACATCTACTCATTCATTTAGCTTCGGAAGTCAAGCTTGGTGGACCGGTACACTACCGATGGATGTATCCTATTGAAAGGTATTAATATTAATGTTTAATGTTTAGATAATTTTTAATAAAAGTAGCGTCATGATGATGTATAAATAAAATTTTTAAATGTTGTAGGTATCTTGGACGATTGAAAGATTATGTACGAAACAGAGTCTATCCAGAGGGCTCTATTGTGGAAGGATATATTGCTGAAGAGTGTCTGACATTTTGTTCAAGATATCTTCAAGGTGTAGATACTATGTTTAACAGACCTCAACGGCATAGTGATTTCGTAGCCAATGCAGAGTTGTATAAGTTCTTAACTGTAGGAAGATTAATTGGAAAAGGTGAAAGTATTGTATTGGACCATAAATCAATTGCACAAGCACACCGTTATGTGTTACTTCATAGTGAAATAATATCTAACAATCGAAGGTTAGCATATTTAATATATTTCAATGGTTTTAAAAATTATATATTATTTTTGAAACTATTTTAATAATTATATTTTTTATGCAGCGAAATTTTAATGTCTCAGCGACAAGCTAGTCATAGCACTCGACCTAATCCAAGGATTGAGCAGCGATGGTTAGTCGAGTTATTTCCTACATGGCTTTCAAAATAGGTTTGACATATATTTAAAGAATATATGTATAGATTTCATATCGAATAACATGTTAACAATTTTTATGATTCTTTAGGTATCAACAATGATGGAGAAGAATTGTTCAGATGAATTAATAGCCCTGGCTTGAGGACCGAATAAAATTGTCATCAGATATAATGGTTTCATAATCAATGGATTTAAATTTCACACTAAAGATCGTGAGAAATTTAGAAAAACACAGAATAGCGGTGTTATGGTAGAAGCTGATGGAAAAACTTATTATGGTGCACTTAAAGATATATACTAGTTAGATTACTATGGAATTTTTAAAGTCATATTATTTAGATGTGATTGGGTATATATAAATTCATAAGGGGTTTGAAAAAAGATGCAAATAGATTTACACTTGTAAACTTTACAAGGTTGATACATACTGGTGTCTTATTGAAGGATGATCCATTTATCTTTTCTTCTCAAGCTCGTCAAGTATTTTTCGTACAAGAAGCAAAGGACAAAGATTGGGCTATTGTTATTAAGACAAAACCTCGGGACTTATATGATATGGGAAGAACTGGAAAATGATGAAGATGATGATACTTATACGCATTCCATGCCATTCAATTTTGTACCAGTTGATGACGTACATGCTACAATACCCTTGGATAGGACAGAATTGAAGAAAATGCTAATGATTGATTCTTATTGGTATTAAATTTTATAATGTTTACAATTTGTAGTAATTATTATATTAAATTACTATTTATCTTCACTAATTCTGTCTCTGATATAAATGATAGGTCATACGATGCCTCGCGGGCGACGCTTTCTTGGGGTGCAGTTCCAGCATTCCCGGACATAGGCCGGCAGTTCTTCTGGACAGCATGCTGAGGTTAGTACTTCGGAGGATATTCATGCCGGTCATTCCTCTCCTTCCACACAGCATACTACTGCAACTCCATCATCATCGGGGCATCATGACCCTCCCGTCGATCCAGCAGATGATGGGATACATATTCAGAGTAATTTATTCCAATATCCTTGGTAACTTTAAATTTAATTATACTTTTTATTATAGCTTACTTTTATCTATTTCTCTGCAGATAGATCAGGGAGTGTCAGATGTAGGCGCGGGCCTACAGTAGTACGTGATGTTTGGCAGATGCCCGAGGGTGAGAGGATATTGGTTGAGTGCAATGAGCTGGGGCAGCCAATTAAGAAAGCCATCAGCTTATTGAGCTCTTTTCTGGGGACGGTTGCACGGAGGCATCAGCTTTGTCCACTTAGCTATGCTAAGTGGAATGATATGCTTCCGATGTATAAAGTAGAGATTCTTCGAGTTATACAGGTAAAAAATTTATATTAAATTATTTGTTATCTTGTATAGTTCAAATATTATTATGTTTTATATTATTATTAATTATTTTGTTTTGTAGGGTAAGTTTGTACTTCCTCCATCCTCCCATGACTTTGTATTGAAATCTCTCAACCGGAAATGGAAAGAATATAAAGCCCAGTTGAAGACGAAGTACAAGTTGCCGGGTATGATAGAGGAGCAGGTAGTTGGTACCTGTCCTCCTGATGTACTCCCGCATCAGTGGGTGGAGTTGGTTCACTACTGGTTTTCTGATAGGGGACATGTATCTTCTAATTTATTTAAAGCAAGTTTATTAAAGAATATGGTATATTATATATATATACATTACTTTATTGATATGAGTTCTCTTTTTGATTTTGCAGACATATTCTGATATTAGTAGAGCTGCCCGAGCATCTCAGTCTGTTCCCCACACATCAGGATCGAAGAGTTACGCGCGAGTTAGGTAGGAGTTCGTAAGTTTCTTAAACTATTCCCTTAATTTTTTGTAATATAGATTAAGTAGTTCTTGTTAAGTCCTTACAGGATATTTCAAAATTGTGTCCTAGTCTTGCAACAGATCACTTGATGACAACATCAAGATACCTAAATACTAGGATTTAGAGGTGCTAGGATAAGTTATTTCTTATAACGGTACATTTATGTTTCGCGGTACATGTATATGTATCGCGATACATGTATATATATCGCGGTACATGTATATATGTCGCGAGACATATATATGTATCGCGATACATGTATATGTATCGCGGGACATATATATGTATTGTGGATGATGTATTGCGATACATATATGTGTCGTGGATGATGTATCGCGATACATATATGTATCGCGGATGATGTATCGTGGATGATGTATCGCGATACATATATGTATCGCGGACGATGTATTGTGGATGATGTATCGCGAACGATGTATCGTGGATGATGTATCTGATACATATATATATCGCGGACGATGTATCGCGATACATATATATCTTGATACTTAAATATTTTTAAAATAGTTTGAGTTATTTGCTTAAAATTATAATATTTCTTGTAGGCCGATGAGCATGGGACGGAACCCGGTTAGGTAGAGTTTTATCGGATGACTCATACTCATCGTGACGGCACTTTTGTCAGAGATGAGTTGAGGGATATATATATGTAAGTTATTAACATTTAATTCATCTAACGATTTAAATTGTAATTTGTTAATCTTTAAAACCCTACTAATTTGTCTAAATTTATACAGGAAAGAGCTACGCTCTTATTGCTGAGCGTGTTGATGATTCTACAGCATCTACGCAGAGTAGTCGCGTCGAGGCCGAGATATTTACAGAGTTGATGGGCCCGGAGCGCTACGGTCGAGTGAGGGGATATGGAGTTGGAGTCACTCCCACTCAATTATCTGCGGTCAGTACACATACACGTCAGGCTGTAGATAGTGCTCAAGATGCGCGAGTTCATAGACTCGAGGAGGAGATAGAGGATATGCGACGGAGCCGTGCTGAGGAGATTCGACAGAGCCGTGCCAAGGTAGAGGAGATACGACAGAGAACTGATGCCGATAGAGCAGCGATGGATAGTAGAGACAGCATATTGAGCAGCTTACATCTGTCATACAGATGTTTGTTCCACATCAGGTACATATATTATGATTTTAAATATATATTTTTATGTTAAATCAATAATTTATATAATCCCGTGTCATTAATAGTTTCGTAAGTTAAATATTTTAAATATTTTTTTATAGGCTTCTGGAGCATCAGATCCACATGGACCGGATGATGATCTACCTCCTGCAGATCATTGACCTCGACTTTTTTTATTTCACTCTATGTATTTTCATGTATTTTTTAATTTCGTTAAACAGACATGTGTAACAAACTAATATTAAATTGTAATGTATTATATTTTTGGATTTATATTTTGATTTATGTTTGGATATATGATGAATGCCTGGAATGAAATTGAAATATATCTTATTTATGTATAGGTTAAAAAAATTGTATATATTTCAAATTTTAAAATATTTATTTATTTTTTTTCGAAAAATGAAATTCTCGATGCTTTAAACGTTGGGAATATCTTTATTTCGTCGATAATTACCGACGCTTTAAAGCATCGGGAATAAGTTATTCCCGACGCTTTCAAAAAGCGTCGGTAATTATCGTTATTACCGACGTTTTAAAGCGTCGGTAATTACGTTTTTAACGACGCTTTAAAACGTTGGAAATAATATATTTCCGATACTTTTTAAAAGCATCGGCAATAATATTATATCCGACGCTTTAAAGCGTCGGCAATAACTGTAATTACCGATGCTTTAAAGCGTCAGAAAAATGCCCGACGCTATTGCAACGCTTTCGCAAAGCGTCGGAAAAACCGTCTCCACTCTTCGCTTTGCAATGCTTTTGCAAGCGTCGAAGATATTTTTACCGACGCTTTAAAGCATCGATAAATGTCAATTTAAGCGTCGTTAAAAGTCCTGTTCACTATATTGTGTTATCATGTTGAGTGTTGTTATCACCAGGACAATGCCCACAAGACCTGACCTTTTGACTTTGTCATTTCATATCTTGATTTCCTTCAACTACTATGGCTGATTTTGGAGTGTATGATTTTTCTTAGTTATTCTATTTAAGTGTACATAGTTGGTGGAGATGCAATGCCTCTGCTAGCTTCAATGTCAACATTGGTGGTGCCATCATTATCTTATCCTTTGGAGAACTGGAAATCATTATCTTTGTTATCTTGCAATGCTCTTTGCCAAACTCATTAACAATTGTGACCGGTAGCTTAATTAACTTGTTTCACATGATGCATAATTCGCCTTTATGGAATTGCAAGGCAACTAACTATATTTTCTTGTAAAATTTGGCCATTTGCAACTCCTATTTTGTCTCGTTGTTTGACTAACTTTAAAGAAATGTCGAGATAGGATTCTTGCCATGGAAAATATTTACTATCTTGAAAGGAATGTCGGGGTAGGATTCTTGTCTTTGTAAACTCTCTCCCATCTATTTTGTAGATTTTGTCTATGTTTTCCCTTTGTTTAAGAGAGAAGAAGAATTCAGCAATCTAAAGCTGGACACATCTATCATTCACATAAATTTTGTGGAGATTTTGGTCATCAACCTTTCATCACATGCATTATACATGCTGAGTGCTAGTCATATTTTACATTTTTAGATCTTTTCAATAATCAAGCATGAATTTCTTGGAATTTATGATCTAGAATGGAATGGCTTAAATGGGAGATCAGATCAGCTCTTTTTCATAGGATGGCTGCCACTATAGATTGCATGGGAGGAGTAAACAATGTTTCAACCCCAAAGGAAGAAGATGGACCGAGAATAAAAATAACCTGCACTTCTGTTTTTCCAGTTGAACATTTATGTATTGTCCTTGTCTAAAAAAAATTAATGTTCTTTATCAACTTGTTGAGAAGCTCACGTTGTGAATGCTCTTTATATATCATTGATGATGGTACATATAGGTAATGTTTGGATGCCCTATTCCTGGCTGGAATAGAGCCTTATTCCAGGCTATTCCTCCAAACAAGCATAAAAAGGTCGATGGCCTCTAGCAAAATATGAATTCCAGTCAACACTCTGTATTCTCGAATTGATATTCCATGGTCCTCCATGGAATAGGCTTATTCTCGGTTTCCTTATTCCAAGGACATGGCTTAGAAAATTTTTACCTAAATATTTGCCCCCTCTTCGATTTTTCGTCTTCGTCCCGATCCCTTCTTCCTCCGTGTCTAGGGTTTCAGGAAATCGCCTTGCTAAGGTCTCCAATCGGAAAGATCCGTCTCAGCAGCCCCTTCGTCTTCCGGAAAGATAACTTCTTCCTACTGATTCCCCCATTTCCGGCTTTCCATTTCCCTCTTCTCTCTTTATGCATCTCTCTCTGCCTCTGCTCGCCATTGCTAAAGGTAGTGTTTGGTTTCGAGGGAGAAGGAAGGTGTGGAGGGGGCTCGGAGGAAGAAACAAAGAAGCTTCTCTCTTTGCATTCTAAACTTGCATCTCTCCCATTCTCTCTCTCGACCTCCGCCTATGAAGTCTTTTCCCAGATAACTTTCCTGATCCTCCTTCTGGTCTCCTTTTGGATTTTGCTACTTTGTTGCTCGTCTTTTTGTTTCGAATCGAGGGCAAAGGTATGAAGGCTTTTCCTAGGAAGCTTTGCCAATGAGGTTGGTCAAAGCTAAATAGTGCTTTGAGGTGCAATCAAAATCCCTAGATTGCTACATGGGCATGAGTGGTGATGGTCATGACTGCTCTACCCATTTGAGTTTATATTCATCCATCATGTCAATTTTTGCCATTGTATCTAAATTCAGGTTGTCGTTTGTTTGCTAGTGTTGTTCTCTCTATATTTGTTTGACTTCCAAAATTAAGCAATTGGATATATTTCTTTATGTTTTACAGTGTTTGGTAGTTCACAACAAATTATCACTACAATCTTCTCAACACATTGTTTAAAATTTTTGCTGTTTACTTCAGTTGCTTGTCCCAACTTGGATTTTTTGAAATATTTTTCTTCAATTCATTTTCTAGTCTTAGTGCATATCATTATCGAATAGTAGTGACTGAAAGAATATTTCACATGTAGTTTAAATCTTGAAAATACTGTTGACATTCCTGAGAAAAGATGAGGCTCAGAACTCCCACCCTTAATAGACCTTCGCTTTTTATCTTGTTATAACGAAATAAATAAATTCAATGTCTCTTGGTAGGTTGCACTTAAAAGATATGATTAACGTTACCCCTTATCGTATGTTATAGCCTTATGAATTAGCATGGCTCGAAGACAACATGCGATGAATATTACCACTTATCGTATGTTGTAGCTGCGATGCTTCAATCATTTTAACCTTTAATAACTTGAGGCACAAGTTTATTTACTTTTTGAATTCGTTAACCTCAACAAGTATTCTCTAATTACATATGTTGCTGGAAGAATAAATGTTTGGCAGCCTTTTATAACAATGTGGAGGCTTTGTTAAATTTTGTGGTTTCAGTAATTTGTTGATTTGCAAATTTTTTTTTATTTTCATTATTTCCATGTATAATATGTTCGATAATGTATCTTTTATATTATATTTTGCCTGATAGGTTGTCTTAAGAATGAGTATTGCTAAGAGACAGGAGTTTAACTACATTTACATGATAGGCAACCTTAATAAGTAGTTATTCTATCTGATAGCCACAATGCTCTAGTGTCTATAATGTTATTAATTCGAGGCATATATATTTTTCAATTCATTAAACTACGGATTAGTTATATTTTTCAATTCTATCTTTTAGCTTTTCTATTTGATTGCCCTTTTATTTTCTTTCCACATTTTTATTTCTTCACATTTGAGCAGAAACCCTCAATATTTTTGTAAATTTGAGAAAGTAGTAGTCTGGTGTCAGTTTTATTAAAATGAAATATATAAATTCAATTTGTCTCTTGGTTGGTTGCACTTAAAAGATATGATAAACGTTACCACTTATGTATGATGTAGTCTTATGAATTAGCATGGCTTGGAGATAAGATACGATGAACATTACCACTTATCGTATGTTGCAGCCGCGATGCTTCAATGATTTTAAGTGTTCATGTCCTGAGGTGCAAGTTATTTACTTTTTGAATTTATAAACCTCAACAAGTGGTCTCCAATTACATATATTGTCAGATGAATAAATGTTTGGCAGCCTTTTATAATAATATGGAGGCATTGTTACATTTTATGGTTTCAGTATTTTGTTGATTTGCAACACTATTTTTTATTTCCATTATTTCCATGTAAAATATGTTCGATAATATATCTTTTATATTATGTTTTGCCAATGATGATAGGCTACCTTAAGAATGAGCATTGCTAGGAGACAAGGGTTTAACTATATTTACATGATAGGCTGCCTTAATAAGTAGTTATTCTATCTTGTAGCCGTGATGCTCCCGTGTCTATAATATTGTTTATTCTAAGGCATATATATTTTTAAATCCATCATACTACAGATTACTTTTATTGTAAGTACATGTCTCGACACATACATATTCCTATGGATTTATTTCCTAGTTCCATAACATGTCTTTGTCATCATTTATTTTTGCATCATTAGGAAGTAAATTGTAAGAATACATATTGTTTTTTGTTAATCATGTAATGTTTGGGATACTGTAGATAAGATGCCTAAATCAAAAAAAGCCAATCAATCGGTTGATATAAGAAAAGGACCATGTCATATTAGAGCACCTAATTGGACCGATGCCTTGATATGATCATGCTTGCGTTAATGAGGCAAGCGAACGATGAAAGCAATTATCATAACGGTACTTTCATACAAGAAAATGGAAGAAGATAGCTACTTCGTTCAACGCATGGATAAATAAGTCCTTCAGTTATAGGAACCTCAAGAATCGATTGAAGGTACTAAAGAAAACCTTCAACTTGTATTATAACTTATCTAATCGATCTGGCTGGGGATGGGATCCTGTATTAAAAGCGCCCACATATGGTGATAAACAGATGTGGGAGGAGGTCATCTCGGTGAGTTGTCGATTGATGTTGATGTTATATGCAGCATGCTTTTGATAACATTATAATAATTACTTTTAAATTATTGTTAATAGGTTAACAAGGAGTATGATCAGATAAAGGGTAATCCATTTCTTGCATACGACGACATAGATATCCTTTTTTCCAAAAACATGGCCACAGGTCAATGGGGGGATACATCTGCTATTCTAGAGGGGGTATTAGACAATGATACCTCGGACATCGAAGTCGATCGGATAAATTTAGATGACATCAATGTCGGCCAACCATCACAACAAAATGGTTGGGTCTCCAACTCATCATCCGGTCCTTTTGACCTATTTGATGATGTATCCCCAAACAATTCGATTACATGTGCCTCGACCCTATCCACAGAATCTTTTATAGATGTACGTCCGTCCTCTAGTGCTGGAAAGAGGACAAGGTCAGCATCCATTACTCCTACATCATGTAGGACTAGGCCCACTACTGATGCAACTGTTATCCTTTTAGATTTGGTGGATCAAGATAGAAAGAGATTAGAAATTGCTAATGAGATCCTCAGGAGAGATGAGTTTGCTCGTCCTATGATGTATTCTATTGATGAGTGTGTGCAGAAGTTGGAGTGTCTTCCTGAGATTATACCCCAATATATTCTTTCTATAGGGGAGACCTTTAAAAACGAGATAAATTGGTGATTTTTTATGCATTATGAAAGGTCACTACTCGAAGCTTGGCTGCAAAGATAAATGGCTGAGTTCTACCGTGTACCTCCTTCAATGCTTACTGGAAGTTATGCTCATGTGCATAATATTTTTAAGCCTCCTCCAATGCATGGTGTCCATCAAGGTGGCTCCCATGTATTTATGCCTCCTCCTATGCATGCTGCTACTCCGGGTGGCCCTGTTCCATTCATGCAGCGATCATTCAAGCCAAGCAACGAAGATAACATTTTCTAGGGTTGTACCCTTTCTTCTCGTGGTAGTCTCGAGGAATTTGTGCATTCCACCTTTGCACCTCCAACATATCAAAGAGAATTTGGCGGTCATGGTTAGCCGTAACATATGTTTGACATGTTTTGGTTAAGGGATGATATTTTGTGATATATGACTTTTATATATGTAATATATGTTATGTCATATGTGAACTTGTGGCAAATTTTGTTGTAAATATGAATAGTGTTATTAGTTTATTGGAATGTTGTTAATATACTATATTGTATTTCATTATTTGCTATCAACACACAGTTATGCATATGCTTGTATCATTAACTTCTCTCTTTTTTTAATAGATGGATACGTTATACGAGCTCATGACGTTTTTAATAGATGAGGATAACTATTGGCAGGATGTCATAACTGCACTGATAAGTAGTGGCATCATTAATGTGCACGATTGTAACGTAATTTGAAAGGTGCTATGTCGAACTCGTCCATTCTCGGGTCATGAGTCATAACATATATTTTGAGTGGACATCCAGATAGAGGTTATGATCACTTTAGGATGACAAACAATATGTCCTTGAAGCTAGAAGAGTTGCTTGTATCATGTGGCCTTTTAACAAGCACACGCAATATTTCGGTACATGAGCAATTAACATATTTTCTTTACGGCATTGGTCATGATATAACTAATAGAGTTTTGGCTGAAACTTTTCAGCACTCAGGGAAGACAATATCCCGACATTTTAACAATGTACCTGAAAGTAATTTGTTTATTGAAGCAAGAATTTATAGTTCAATCGGGTGAGGATATTGGCGTGCACCCACGGATTCATGAAAACAACCATTTCTATCCTTACTTCACGATAACTATGAAGGAATTTAACATTGGTATGTCATTTCGAAATTATGTTAACTTGTCTTTGATATAGTTGGCTGCATGACAGAATGCTATTGGAGCAGTCGATGGTACTCACATTCCTGCTTTAATAATAAAAAGCAAACAACCCCACTTTCATAATCGAAAGGGCACCATTTTCCAAAATGTTATGACTGCAGTTTCATTTGATCACTCTTTCCTTTTTGTTTGTACTGGATGGGAAGAATATACTGCCGACATGAGAATACTATGTTGGTATGTTGAGTCAGGAGGCTTCATTGTATCAAAAGGTATTCAATAGCTTCGATATTTAAATAATTTTATATTTTTAGCAAAGTTTCAATTAGTTTAAGTAATTGCATTGGTCATATACAGGAAAATTTTATCTTGTTGACTCAGGATATGCTAATACAGATAAATTTCTTGCCCCTTTTAGGGGCAACAGGTACCACTTAAGTATGTTTAACAATCCTAGGATTCGAAGATATAACAATTATCGGGATTTATACAACCATTAACATGCTCAACTTAGAAATTGCATAGAGAAGGCCTTTGAAATTCTTAAGAAGTGATATAAAATTTTTAGAAGTTCCATTCCATATCCCTTCAAGGTCCAAAAACGTATTGTAATGGCTTGTTGCATCATTCACAACTTCATATGATGCATCCAAGAAAATGACAGATACTTCAATATGTTAATTGAACCTTTGCCTACTGATCATGATGAGAATGATGTCGACCTTTATTTGATTATAGAGGATGACGAATCCCAAAGAGGTGATGAACTGTGTGATTCTATAGCTAATAGCTTTGTGTTGCTTGTAACATGCAATGTAAGTGAAACTTGCATTCTTTTATTAAGTTCAATTTTTTCCTATTTTTTGATAAGTTAGTATATTTACCATGGCTAACTATATTACTTACTGCAATATATTACGTAATTTGAGAATCATTTTGGTTTAACAACAATGCAAGAAATCAAGTCGCATGCTCTTGCGTTTTAGTGATGTCTTTCAAAAGTTGTTATGTAGTTTTCGAGGGGCATAGAAGAGGTATCTATGAAACTTGGCCTGAGTGTCAGTGCGAGGTTACTGGGTTCAAGCACGCGTTATATAAAAAGTTTAAAACTAGACAAGAGGCAATATTTGTATTTGAGAGTTATCTTCAACCTCCTAATCATTCATCTACTGAAAAAATACATGACATGAAATACAAAGGAGGAAAAAAAGATGTAGCCTCGGCTATGAATGTGGGTGCACCTTTTAAAACATTTATGTTTATTTTAGTAGCCTTTGTTGTAGGCTTTGTAGTTGGGTTTAAGTGGGATGAACTCCATTTATAGTTTAGATGCTTATGACTATTGCTTCTTGTTAATGTTGTCGTTGAAAGAGTTGTAAAGCCATAATGGTCATTTATAACTTTTGTTTTTTGCTTATTCTCTGCTTTCGCTGCTGTTCTATGAGAATTTGTAATATGTTTGGAAGGCTCTTATATGCTACAATGCTTATATTATTGGCAAATGTTGAGTGCAATGTTCATATTGTTCGCAGCCCTACAACAATACTTCTTGGTAGCCTTTTGTGTGGTATGCGGACTTGTATTGTTGTTGGAAGTCTCTAATTTGCTATAATGGTGATGCTGTTTCCATCCAACCTCATTGTATGCTATGATATAGCTGTTCTTTGATCATTGATTCTTAAGTTCGTGACGTTTACATATGTTATGATGTTAATCCTGAACGATGATGATATTGAATTTACAAATGATCACATTCTAAAGGGTTTGGCACATTATACTGGTTATGGCACTTGCTCCCTAATGATGTTAACGATTAGTACTATGGTTTATGATGTCTCAAATCTTTGAACATTTATATGTACATGATATTTTTGTTTTTTGAAACATATATTTATGTTCAAATTATGATTGTTATGTTCATATTTATAACTTCTTATATATCAAACGTGTCATTCTTCTGACATATGCTGATTATGGATGATATATGGATGCATACGATCCATAATTTATGACATGCGATGAAAGTTATATCCAATTGTTCTGAGTTCAGGAATCTTATTTGGAAAATAGGATTTATATCTTTTTTTCATATGGTACTATACATATTGCATGTTCGGCAATGTTGATGTGCTGTCCATTGTCAAATAAATTGCTGCAGTGAAATTGTTTGTGTAGTTGGCTGTTGGTAAACTATGGGGGTTGTTATGTGTTATATTTGTAATTAATGGTAGCCCGTTGTATGCTCTTGTATAATTCCTTGCCATGTCAGGATTCGTTGCAAATGTGGTACGCAGAGGTGCTGAGACATTATTGGTTTCAGAGTACACAACAGAAAGATTATATGGTATTATACATGAAATTTTGTTATCCTAATAGCTTTTGTTATATTTGGAATTGTAGCCGGTACATTCTCCTAGATGAATGGAATGATGACCGTGATTTGAAATAGTAGTGTTTCTTTATGTTCAGCTAACAGGTTATGAAGTAAAGCATGGTTTTGGGTTTGTCTAGTTCTAACTAATGTAAAATGAGTTTTTTACATGATTGCTGTTGGTATGTTTATAGGTTATTAGCTATTAAGCTTTGTGATATTCTGTTGTTTCATTTCTCTCTCTTTTTATTCTTTGGTCTCTAATTGTTGCTATGGGGCTTCCTAGGATGGATGGATAGACTCTATTGTTGTGTTTGGAATTTGTATGTACGTTATGCTAGTTATGCTAGCTGTACTAGTTTACTATGTTACTGAAAATGACTGACTGAATTGATGGTGGTGCTTTTATTTTCTAATCAGTTATGAGAACATTCTCAAACTTTGGTAAGCCATTTCTTGCTTCTTAAAACTGGTCATTCGAAGATGGGATTAGACTTGTTGGTTAAGATTGATCCTACATAATGGTTCATGCATCCTTTCATGACCTTATTCATTAGGAAAAAGGATTCCTTGAATTATGTAATTTATCCTCTTGAAAGATCTTGTTCTAGTTGTATCAACTTCTTGGTTATATAATATATTCAACTCTCGCTGCTTACTTTTGTGCTAACAAGTTACTTCATATGTTCTGAAATGAACAAGAATGGTTGACATACTTACCTATTTGAAGTTTCCTTGTCCACAGACAATGTAAGTGTTTAATCACTTTTAAGAAAATGTTGTACAATTATGCTTGCCTTGTAGTGGCTTGAGTTTTTCTGGCAAGCTTACTCCCAATTTATGTTAGCAACCACTGAAGACTGAAAAAAATATACTGATCGTGCAATTATGGCAATGCCTAGAGGCTCTAGACCCTTCTTGTTGATTTCTTGACAAAAGAATTGTGCATTTATGAGTATTGCGACTTGATTTTGATGTGTTATATTGGTAAAAGTGAGGAAAATGATGAAGCTTTCATAAGTTTGAATCAGGAAATAACTTAGATTTAAATGTGAGAGTATTTTGGATGCATATAGTCACTAAGTTGGTATTGTTGATAAGAACTATGAATAGGGTTCTAAAAGCAAGGAAAATTGGCAATTGGATTAATTACATTTGCAACAAAACAATTAATAGGACAAATGTCTATTTTTGCATGTAGATGTGCTTGGATGTGGGTGTTTGTGTTGCTCTGTTCGTAGGATGTTGCTCTGTTCTGGCCTGACTCGATGGGCAGGAAGCCCCTGCTACATCCTCCCAAAATCAGATAAATCAAGCTTAATTTGTTGAGGGCTATTTTGTTCTTTTTCAGTTTGCTTCCATTCAAAGCATGGGAACCTTGTTTCGTTGCATAAAAGGGTACATCCAACTATGATAAGTAGAGAGAATTGTAGTTGTACGGTTTTCAGCATTGGATAATATGTTAACTATATTAGGAATAGAATATCAACTCTAGGTTGGGTATTATATTGAATATATTAGGTGTTGGTTTGTCATATCTCCATTAAATGCAATTTGAGAGGATTGTTTTTATGCATTATATGGGATTTTGTGCATTAGCTGTGTTTTTGTCATTGAAATTTTAGGTTTTATGGAGTGATATTATATTGCTATAACATTCTGTATAAAGTTGATGTTATATTGTCATACTATGAGTCATTTCACTTACTTTGATCAAGGTATCATTGTTATGTTAATATATTTACTTTTAATAACTTTGTATCGAGTAAACGTGCCATTCTTACTTCATATGCTGCATATGGATGATTTATGGATGGATTGTTCTTGGGATTCCATAATCATGCCATTCTACTTTTTTGATTACGTAAGAGACATATTACATGTATAGCAATGATGATGGGCTGCCTATTGATTGAGCATTGCTAGGAGGCAGGAGTGGAATTACATATTTGTTGTTTTGCTCTTGAAGTCGTGATGCTCAAGTGATATTAGCTTCGCTGTCCTAAGCCATATTTTATAAATATATATTTGTACTAGTAGTTATGGCAACTATTATGTGTTATGCTTATGTTGTTGGTAGCTCTTAATGTTTCAGGATATTGACCTTTCGTATGGACAGCGATACGAAACTGGCCTTTTGATCAAATACCTGTATTTCTAGTTTTTCATCTTCTAACCAAGATTATTATGTTGCCGTGCCAATTTTCAGGTTACTTTTATCTATTATCATAATGAACTTTTATTGTATAGGTTTGGAATTTCATATATCTAAATTCAGATAATTTATGAAAATAGAAGATTTTGTACTATTGGCAATGTTTTATTATTATTGAAAAATATTTTTCTTTTGTTGCAGGGGCTATATTATTTCAAAACGGTCCGGAGAGCAGTTTGCTCAACTATACTACTACAAATTGGTACTAATGGTTAAGGACTTAAGTGCAACGCGTGAAACATTTTACAGTTTTTAAGTCAAATTATAATAATTTTTTTTAATTGGAAACTCAATTTCGTTATTATATTGTTTGACATGCATGTTCTCTTCTTATTCTTGTAACAGGTATTCATCTTGTATGAATTTTTGATGATAATTGAGATTGATAATAAAATATTCATTCTTCTTTTAATTTACATATTTGGCTCGTCTCCACAATCCTATTTTACTTATGTTGTATGTTATATGAATTGATTATCCTTCTTATACAATGTAATTTGAAATATCAAGAATGAAATTTTTCTTGTAATAGAGATTTTTCTAATTCATGTATTTCTTGTATATACAATAAACCTTTACTTCTACTGTAAAATGACAATGGTATAATCCTTTTTTTTTTCTTCCTGACATATTAGAAATATATGTACATAACACATGAATATAATTTTAACAGATCATAATAATATATTAATTAGCATAAAATATTTTATTAAGGTCATTATAAAATTAAAATATATTTGATAACTCATTTTACCTTATCATTTGGTCACGAGTATTATTAGGATTTCCAAAAAATCTTCATGTATTCCTAATAAAATACAGACTTATTTCCATGTCATCCAAATACTATTTGGAATAACACTGCATTAATTATACTGGAATAAAGTGGAATACCAGTTTTCAAATCAAATAGAAATCTAGAATAACGGAAAGGATAAATTATTCCTGCGAAATTCATATTTCTATTCTTGAAATAATTTTTTTGCCATCCAAACATTATCATAAAGAAAATAGCATGAAAAGAAATTCGGATTAATGCACCTTGTCATGTAGATGTGGGTACCATTGCACCTTTACATTTTTTAACATTATTTGAGTTATTATTATTGTTGGGATATCCTGGTTCAAGCTATAAACCGAACTCCGGTTCGACTAGCCGAAGTTCTCTCTCCGGACTACGGACTTCGAACCAAGCCGACTGCAGGCAACCCAAGGCCACGCGCCGGATGGCAACATCTGAAGGCCAGTTTTTTAGGTGACGTCTTCGGCCACGACCGAAGACTGAGCTCCTCATCGACTTCCGAAGGCACGTACTTCGGACCCCACCGTAGACACGAACTCCGGCCTTGGAGAAATACCAAGTCTTCGGCCCACGCAAGGGGAAACCCGAAGCTTGGATCACAATCTGTTCCAGAAAGGCAACTGTAACCAACGGTTACAATCGACACTCATCATGCCACGATCATGGCGCGCAACTCCTGCAGCCACGCCTCCGATCTGGCCGAAACCGCTCATTGACAACCCATGATCGCTAATCATGGGAGAGATTGGCTTCCCATGATCACCAAAAAAAGAGCGGGCCGCAGGCCGGGGGCCTTCTTTTAAATATGGGTAAGAGGGGTAGCTTGAGAGGTACGCGAATAATCTCGCACACATACACTTGTAATCTCCAAAAGCTTTTTCTCTTCCACTCTTTCTTGACACATTCCCCATTCTGTGGCTGGAATCCGCCACTGACTTAGGCATCGGAGTGTCCTCCACCGGAACAACTCCGGCAAGGGATCTGTTTTGCAGGTGAACCAGGAAGCGGTCCTGCGACTCAGCGGCTCCAACTGGCCGATCTAGGGACTCCACGCCAATAGGCCTAGCTCAAGAGGAAGAAAAGAAAATAAAAGAAAAACTGACCTAGCAAGCTCGACCCATAGGTTGCTTGGACTTGTAGCAGGTTGGCTCGAGCACACGGCCTAGTGCAGCACGCGCGGGTGCCTGCCCAAGCCCATGCAGGTGCGCGCACGGGCAAGCACACGCACAGGCAGGTGTGCGGCTGGCCCAGGCCCAAGCCCCGACTCCTTTTCCCTCTATAGCATTTTTCATAGTTTTTGATACGATCAGACGGCGATGCATAATTTGCGACGAAGATCTGATTGCTATGTGACGATTGCGCAATGATCAAATAGCCAAGATTTGATTCGGCATAATTCGCAATGTATTCAGTGAATTTGAGCATGATTTTCGGCGTTATCGAGGCTGATCGACAACCAAGAGGAGCTCTACAGTCAAATGCTAATTGGAAGAGCTATAAGACTCTGATTTAGACACGGTTTGGACATTGGACTCCTGGTGAGATTGTCTTCGTAGAAGAGGCTATAAAACCATGGACAAAGGAGTAAGCTGGGTGTGAGGATCAAAAGAACGGTGAAGGGTCTCCAGAAAGCCTGTAGAGATTGTGCATTGAGAGCTTGTGCAAGAGATTTTGAATTTCTTGTTGAAGGACTTTTACGAGGTTGTGAGTGAAAATTTTCAATATTATAAATTAGTTTTCTCATAGTGAATCATTACATACCCACCTAATTATATTTTATATTTTATTTTATTTCTTCCTCTTTCTCCTACGGTATTGATATCGATAATCATGATCCTGAGAACAAGAATCCATATCTCATACAAGTAATCTTTTGATAAGTAATATCAGTATAATTGATACCACAACAGAATAGCCATTAAACATTGTGCATATATGCACGTTGTGATGCTAATGCATCACATGCACCGTAGAGGAGCCGGGTTCGACTGGATTACCTCCATTGTCGCATAAGAGTATTCCGGGAGGGTGCTTGTGATAGACATGGGAATTACATCAGGCCTATTTGCATGAGTACCCCATATTTAAAATTAAATAAAAAAATAAAGAAGAAGGAAGAAGTATGTGGCATCTACCCAATGTCAATGGGCCCCAACGTTAGAAGACATAACTGGGCCTGGGCATTGCTTGCCACATATTGTGACTTGATGGGCCTTCAAGTGGGCTGGTCCGCTTTGCTTCTCAAGTGTGCACCTGCACCTGCCTTACTAGGCTGATGCACTCAAGTTTCACATCCTAATTTCCTTTTAAGTGTTTTGTAATCAAAATCTAAGTAAATACAAGCCATCCTGCGTATCTTATCCCGACCATGATCATGCCAGCGCGGAAAAATGCAGTATGCGGTATGCCTTACCATTGTCGTTGCACTGGAAAGGTTGATGCTGGTGATGATCTATCACAGCTTTCCTGCGTATATATTATACCCAATTCAATTCTCCAGGTATTATATATCAAACAAGGGGGGGGGGAAAACGCATCCAGAACATGAATAAGAAACTGAGAGGAGAATTAGATAATCTAAGGTCCCAATTGAAATCTTTACCTTAGATTTAAGTCTTATTAATCAACGGCAAACACTTTGCCCCTGCATACTTATAACTTCCCTATTTCGGCCTGGATGTATCATACTAATTGCATGCAACTCCTTTCAAGAACCATATTTCCAGCAAGCATTTTGGTGTAGCAGGATATTCAGTCTTCCTACATAATGGTGCTTTGAATAAAATGGTTTCAAAAGGGAGAAAAGGTAAGAAATATTAGCCAGATGGATACAAAAGAAATACCGGGAGCATAATTTACGAATGGTTAGCAATGAGTAGCTCAACCAAACGGATGGTTCAGGGCAGTTAAAATCTCCAGGTCATTTTCAGTTACCAGGTGAATGGTCACAATCCACCTAAGTAAAAAGATCGATGACTGCTAGCATTGAGAACGTTATGTGCTAATGGAATTCAGCGAGAGGTCAATTGCATTATCAAATAACTTAAGCCCACCTTACAATTTCCAGTATGTTAGATCTCATTCCAAAACCTTTTCTGATCGGCCTCAGTTTCACAATGAAAGAGGAAAATCCGAAGGCACTTGGCTTTAACAGAGAATGAACCTAGAAATTAATGACAATGAAATCTTATTCTCCTGGAGCGGGAATTCCATGCTTGAGCCTCTCCCTCTTCATCTTCTTTTTGGAAACAGGTTTCTTCTTCTTTGGTGGAAGGGTCTTCCGTGCATACATGTAGAGAGCATAGTTACCAATAAGGAAAAGCAGCACAAGTCCCCCGACTACAAGCAGGACGATCAATCCTGGATTTAATCCTTTTGCTCCCTCTTCCTTGTCTATCATCACATTTTCCCCCTCATCCATGATGACATTTCCCTGTATATTGCAAAGATGGCCATCTAGTCACAAGAAAAGGAAACATTGTGTTGTGGTGGAGGTGGTGATGACTTGAAGCAAGCGTATACTGCTTCTACTTTGTTTAGGACAAAACAGTAAGGATTAAAGAATGAATCTGAAACTTGCTCTCAGAAATTTTAGCAACAGCAGCTGATGCATGTCCAAAATAAGGTAGGAATGGGAGGCATGACACCTCCTATGTAGACTTGGATAAGATGTCAGACTGAAAGCTAGGTTCAGAATAAGAAACATCGGCCAAAACAAAATGGGTAAGCATAGGAATAGTACACGGTAATATCAGAAAACTATGACTAAAATTAATCATCCGTTGGATGCCTCAGATGAAGGAACAAATGATTACTCTGAAGATTTGATGCATCTATTCATGCGAGACAGTCAAACTTTTTGATGGATAACCATCCGAGGAAATGCATCCCACTGATAGATGGTGGGATCATTAGCATAGATTACTCGCAAAGATTTTTTAGCTAATCCAAAATAATGGTCAGGTGAATATATAACCATAGTCTCATCAGAATAAGAAACTAATAAAAGCAGAAAAAAATGGAGATTGTCTTATTCTCATTGTAGGCAAGCCAATGTAGACAAATCCATGGAGTTTTCTGAAATGGTTGTTTGCTAAATTGCCTAAACTTGTAAGGATCTACAACCTCACCAATGAGAAGCATGCACTTATGTCAAAAGAAGACAGCAAATTTGGCCTGAATTATTTTACGGCTCATGTCTCCAGACTCACATGGTTTGCTATCTACATAAGACCACTATCCACCACAAACAGCAAGCCCTTTAAAATGCTTTCTTTCGCAAAAATGAAGTCATATAATCAATTTTTTATGCAATCTATTGTGTTTTAGAAATAAACTGTAAAATCAGAATTGGATTGATTTTTCCAACCAAAAAAAAAAAAAAAATCTAAGAATGCAAGGCTTTCTTTTTAAGAAAAAAACCCAATCTTCAACTTATGCCTTTCAGTAAGGATCATATAATTCCCAAGCAATTAGTTAATAATATTAAAGTTCTCAACATGAAAAAGAATCCCTTTCAGAGATGAGTAAGAGGCAAGTTGCATAGCACCTTAAGAATAAACATTAACGAAGTACTCCAAACATTTTCTGAACACCTTTGGGACATCAATTGTTTTTAGTACAAATGTATCTTTTACAAATTATCATGCAAAAGTAATGATCATAGTCACTCCTTCACACGATCCAAGCACCTCAGCCCTATCCATGTGAAACTTCCTACTGAGATCTTGCTTCCAAAGAACATCCAAAATTTTCAAAGTAAGCCTTCAAAGCCCTTAAATATTCATAGCTTAGACTCCTAAAACAGAGTATTGTAATTTTCTTAGATTTTCCCATTAATCTCATTTTAACTTTCCTATGTGTTCCTTATTGTAATTATTTAACCATATTTAATACCATTCTTCACCAAAGCCACCTTGCTTCATCTCCCTCTAAATCCATGAAAGTTTTTGTTTTTCATAGTTCATCCAAATCTTTAGAATCCAGTCCTTTTGGTAATAAGTCATCATAGCAAAGTTCCCTAACCAAAGCACAATAACAACTCAAATTTCAGCAAATATTAACCCTTCTACTCATTCATCTGGTTTGCTTATCACCTGTACTACCTTGAAAATAAGAATTCAAAGGATATGCATCCAATATGCGGTCATTAAAGAAACCAACACAAAATGCAATTACCAAGAAACACCTAATTTAAAGAAAAAGAAAAGAAAATGACAGCGATAACCAAGCATTCATGTGCACATCAAGCTATGAACTCGGTAATTGAAAACTAGCAATACTTTTGATGTAACTCAAATGTCAAAGATCGAAACAAAATAGCAGGCGACAAAATCAAGAACCACATAAATCAAGGGAACAAATGTGGCATCTATTTTTCAAGAACCGATAAATCTAAACATGTTCAAAATAATTCCTCATTATTCCACTTCATAGAGCAATTTCTTGAGCATTTAAGACAGAAAAGAGACAGATTCCTTTATCCCTAAGATCAACGTCAGACTGAATCATATAATATGAACAACAAGACACGAAAAACCTAAACAAATCATAGAAGAAGCGTACGCCGCCATCGGTGAAGGGCATCGCGACCGATCCTACCAAAACGCCTTCGATTCCTCCGCTGCGAGGATCATAGGTTCGGAATTAGAACAGAATACGTTACCCCCACAAAAAAAAAAGAAAGAAAAAAAAAAGCACTAACGGGATTGAAATTAGATGGGAAAAAAATAATAAAGATACAGGGGGAGAGGGAGAAAATTTTGAGACCCTCGAAACGAGAAGGAGTCTAAGATTTCTTGGATGCGTTCCCGGGACTAGAAATTACAGAAGGAAACAAGAGGTAGAAAAATAAGAGGAGGAGAGAGTAACAGACTGTACCAGACCTTTCTCCGCTTCTTCCTCCTTTCCTCTATTTCTGTTTACGAACTTTCCTTTCTTTCGCTTTTTGCTTTAAAAGCTGGGATTTCTTTCGGTTACCATGCATCAAAACTTGATGCATTCTCTAGCTGCGGATACTCTACGCATGGAAACCGCACCTGCGTCATGGCTTTCAAGAGGACCTCAGAATGTATTTTTCTTAAAATAATAATAATAATAATAAGTTTTTTTTAGAAAGTTTGAATTTCTTTCTAAATTTCAATTTAATATAATTAAGTTATTAAAATTTTAAAATATTTTAATCCTGACCTTGATTACTAATTTTATCTAGGTGCTATTAGAAAAGATCACGTGAGGAAACATGGGACTTGATAATTTTTTTCCCTTGATTTATATCTTCGTGTAGTTTTTTTGTGATTATTTTTTTTTTCCATTTTTGATGATTTGATAAAAATGATATTTTGCTAGTTGACGAAAAAATAATGACTGGTTCTTTATTTTTATAATATAATTTTTTATCTTATATATTAATTTTATTTATTAAGATTTGTGTAAATTTTTTTTATAAATTCTAATTTCTTCAATCCAGAAAAAATTATAAAGTTTTGACTTATTAGTATTAATTTTGAGTAGCAAGTAATAAAAAAAATATTTTTTTATTAAAACTATGTGGTCCTAAAGTTTTGTTGAAGTTTTTTGATGTGCATAGAATGTGATCTCAAGTTGGTATCTGCATGTGGTCTTAAAACTTTATTAAACTTTCTATTTATAATAAAAGGGGCTCAAGGTGTCTTCATATGATTCTAAAGTTTTGTTAAACCTTTGGAGATTTAGTAGAATGCGGTCTTCAATATTCATAGATGTCTAATCATTTTTTTCAATGGAAAAGGAGGTATCAATTGATACTCCATTTTTTTTATCAGAACAAAACAAGAGTTTAGAAGATGTTAGAAGATACAGGAAAATGTAGGGATCCATATTCTTGCCAGCTATTTATCTTGCTTTGGCAAGATAGAGTATCTTAGTGCAGCATGATAGTATGCCTTATTAAAGTAAGATATGGTATCATGTTGCTTTTTAAAATAGACTTTTGCTATTTATAAATTATCCTTTTTTGGTTAGGTGTCGAAAAAGTTTTATGTGACTACTTCATTTTTATTGGATATGATTTTTTTGTTATTACTACTAATATTTCAATGTAATATTTTTAACATACCATGGAATGGATTGTTTAACTATTGCTGCACAACATGGTAGAAAATTTGTCAAGAAGGCTACATGCATCGAAGATGTTGGAGGAAATGTGGCAATCTGTTTGTGTTGAAATTCATCAAGCACCGGAGGAAGAAGCTAGAGCAAGTGCTAGAGTAGGAGATGTAGGCCGGCCTCCAGAAAATGATTCTTGCAAAAAAAATCCTACCAGTGAATAGTCCTGGTAAAGATACTCTAATGTTCAAGTCAGTTTCAGCCCAACAGTACCGAGGAGCATATGCAGAAAGTGTACATACCTTAGAGACTTGTATGAAGCCTCTCTTCATAGGTGAAAGATGAACAATTTTGAAATGATGAAGATTCTGACAGATCTAGTAAAAAATGACAGGACCTAGCATGCGGGCTACTGGTGACTCTTTATTTACAGGAGATGTCCCATCTTCATTTAAAGGGTTTTTGTTTGTTTATAAAATTCTACCATGTTTTGTTGGTGGCATGGTTTGCCACTTAAGTGCTTCTCTTAAATGTCAAGATGTGGCAATAGTTATAAGAGGTAATGAACCTTGTCAAATAATCTAGATGTTGGAATGAGCATCAATTATTCTTTAAATAACTAAAAGAATATTATTTGAAGGAGCTTGATCAGTTTAATCGCGTGCCTTAGCTCGAGTGGAGTGCCTGGGGTAGCTTGAGGAAGCCCGGTAGGCTAGACCGCCTTTCCTTATTATTTTTGGATGGCTAGATGGGATTAATTGCATGACTGTTGTTGCTGGCTTATGCAGCGTGGACCCATCTCTGCCATCCAACTTCTCCCTTCTATTTGATCAACATTACTCTTTTTTTCTCCTAGTAAATCACTGGATAAATCCCGGTATAGCTATCCCACAGGCTCTATCTTGATGATTTGAGACGCTCAGATTTTTGCAGTCTCTCCCTCTATCCCTTTTGCTTTATCAAAAAAAAAAAAATCGAGCTGGAGCGGTGACATCGATCGGATCGGAAGGAAGCCAAGGCGGCATCTTTCCCATGGGCATCGATCCGAGCAGGGGAGTGATATTGAGTGCCGGAGAGGGTGACAAAGGCCCTTGCGATCATCTATTCGATCGTGGAGAGGGAAGACTAAGCCAGGGGGCCCCGCCGCCATCTCGCGAGCACCGATCCTTGTCGAGTAGAGGGGAGGAGTGGTGAGATCCTCGTGGACATCGATCGGAACAAAGTTGGGGCAATCTCCCTGTGGGTGGCGACCATTCTCTCGTGGGTGTCGATCGCAATGGAGCTAAGACGGTCTCCCTGTAAGTGTCAAGTGGAGATGAGCCAAAGGCGCCTTGTAGCCAGAGAAGCCAAGGTGCAATCGGAGAGCCTTCGATCATTGATCCGACCAGAGCATAAGTGGTTGGAGGGCTTGTCGTGGTTGTTGATCGAACCCGAGGAGACCAGGATAAGACCTTGCTGTCGCAGAGGGTGCCAATCAGGATGGAGAGATTGAGCCAGGCCTTGTGGGCGCCTCCCGATTGTCGATCCGTGTTGAGCGGAGGAAAGATGAGTTAGGATGTTTGTGGGCGTCGACCATTTCGAAGCCAAGGCGGCCTCCTTGTGTCGCCGATCGCTCCCGCTATGGATGTCGACCAGAGCGGAGCTGAAAGCCCTCTGAGCGAGCCTCTCTCCATTGAGGCATCGGTGGATGTAGATCTCGCCTTGAGAGATGAAGGCTCCTGTGGACAGAAAGGAGGCGAAAGCTGGGGGCTTTTCATGGCTCCCCCCAAGGAGGAGGTAGAGATCGGTGGTCTTGTCGTGGGAGGAGAGGAGATTGGGGCCCTTCGGCGGCTCACTGCGGGGAGGAGATGGCGTAAAGGGAGGAGCTTCGATGAGTTTCCCGCATCTTCCAACGGGGATGGAAGTTGAGACTCCCCAAGTTTCCGGAAACTCCTCTCCTTACTATTATTCTATCGGTGAAGAGCTTTTAGGTGTTAAAAATATCCAGAACAGGTGAAGGGTCTATTGTTCTTTGAGAAGACCCATTTTTTTATTAAATGGTTGGAGTCAAATAAAATTTAGCAATAAATTTGGATCTATCCAAGAATTTTTTTATTTTTATAGAGAGTGACATGGGATTGTCTTTATACTACTACCTTGGAGTGTTAATGTGCCCATTACCTGCTCGGTATGTGGGAAAGAGGAGTCCTTGGTCCATGCTTTCTTTCTATGTCACCGAATACTCAGGTTTGGAAGATTGCAGGCCTCCAAGCTCATTTTATGTAGGTAGCTAATTATGTGGATCATTTTCTTCATTTACTCTGATCTGGCACTATGCATTCTCAAGGTACCTTTATGATTTATATTGCTTACCATACCTGGTTAACCAGGAATGATATTATCTTCAAGTCTTCCACTCACTCTCCTCGAGCTGTAGTGGAGAGAGCTCGCATCTAGGCTCATGACTATTTGATTTCGATTATGATGACCTCGAAGACTTGGGGTTTCCATCATATTCCTAGAGCACCTATTTCATCTCTTGGGAACCCCCACCTTAAAGGTTTGTCACAGTCAACTTTGACAGGAGTGTTAAGGGCCATCTTAATGGGGCTGATTTTGTTATCTGGGGCCCACGGTTTGGCATCTTGGCTGATGGTGGTCACTATCTCCATGAGCTGACTATCCCGAAAGTTGAGCTGCGGGGTGCCTGAGCTGGCATAGTGTATGCCCAGAAGATCATATAGATCGACCATATGATCATCGAGGGTGACTCTGCGACTATTATTGCTTGGATCCATCGGGCTAGGAGGACGTCGGTGGAGCATCCCCTTCTCCGCGATATCGCTCTCCTCCTTCAAAGTTCTTCTAGTTGCATTATCAGACATATGTATAGAGGCTAATTCCGTGGCAGACTGGATAGCCTCCTTTGTAGCGAATCACTCTGGCCTTGTGCTGTGGACTGACTTGAGGGATGCTCCAAAGCCTTTTCGGGATATCATCCTCTCGGACTCTCTTGAATGTATTCATTCCAGATATCTTAATTGAATGCACCGATTTATCCAAAATAAAAGAATTTGCCACCTGCCATGTCGAGGCTTAAGTAGCCCAGTTGCTACTATGCCTACATAGCCTAGCTATTTCTGCATGTTTTAGTTTGGTCCAAAGAATAGTGGAAATTAAAAAAGAAAATCGTTGATTAATCAACAGCTCTACCCGATAGATAATTTAAAGAATATGCAACGAGATAACTTATCTTATGATAAGTTACCTGATATAGTGGACAACTGTATGGATAAAGTTGTAAGATTATTTTATAGGATATATGTTCAAAATGATAATCAGGGAATGAGACTTGTGTATAAAGATGGTCAGCTTCAAAAAATGAAAAATCTTGCATTGGATAGAAGAGAGTATCTTCATGTTTATGCTGACCATAAAGAAGTAATCAACAAACCAAACATGAAGAGACCTAGGACCAGAAGTGTTAATAAATTGTGGACAATCAATGCTTAGAACCAATAAGAAGTAAAGAAATTAGATATTAGCCATCAAGGGACAAATTCAAGAAAGTAATTGTTAAGCAAAGTCAATAAGCAGTGATAAAGAAAGGACAAATTCAAGAAAGTAATTGTTAAGCAAAGTCAATAAGCAGTGATAAAGAAAGTAAAAGAAAAGGTACTTGACAGAAGATCTAGGGATAGAAGATTGATAAGGAATCTTTTGGGGATGAAGAGCACACCACATTTAGTGACAGTGAAGATGAAGAGATTGATGATAGCTATTTTACAAATATTGAGTTTTTAACAGATGATAAATTGATAGCTATGAGAGAAATAGTGAAGAAAGTAAGGAATAATCTAAATAGAAGGAGGATCAGGTGCAGAGGGAGCATCCACTATATATGGGTGAGAATATAAGAGCAAGCATATATGCTCCTTTAGATGAACTTGAAAAGCAAACTAGGTACAATAGTGATTATCATGATTTATCTAAGTTTGACACACCTAAATCAAGTCCTGAGCATGAGCTTAGTGATCTCACAAAGAGGAAGAGATGAGCTTATTTTAATTCAAAATCTGATATGTAGCAAGTCAAATTTTATAAATATATGAAATTTAACACCACTGAATATTTTAAAGATGCTATGATCAAGTATAGTGTAGCACAAAGGTATGATGTAAGGTTTGTGAAGAACGAGGCTACTAGAATAGAGGTTAAATGTACATTTAATGGGTACTCATTCAGAATATGGTGTTCATATGAGAAAAGTCTTGATAAATTTTAAATTAAGACTTACATTGATAAGCATAGATATGTAAGAAGCCATAAGAATAGTCAAATCATAGTTAGATGAATTGCTAGGGAATTTGAAAAAAAGATTAGGGTATGTCTTGGTTACAAGTCCAAAGAGATGAAGCATGATATTAGGACAAGATTTGAAGTTGATGTAACCATTACTAATTGTTTGAGGATAAGGCAAATGGCTTTGGAGACTATGAGAGGGTCACATAGTAAATATTATGTTAGGCTATCGATTATTGTGAAGAGATTAGGAGAAACAACAACGGCACAACAATAATCATGAAGGTTGAGAGATCTGCTGATGGCTTACTATTCCAAAAATTGTATATTGATTTTAAAGCTCTTAGAAAGGGATTTTTGGCAGGTTGTGGGCCCATTTTTGGCCTTGATGGTTGTTTCTTGAAATAGATTTGTAAAGGAGAGCTACTAGCAGCAATTGGTAGAGAAGCTAATAACCAAATATTTCCAATTGTATAGGCTATAGTAAAGGTAGAATATAAGGATTCTTGGAGTTGGTTCATTAATCTCTTGGCTGAAGATCTATGGCTTGGAGATGGGTTGGGTTAGGCTATTATTAGTGACTAGCAAAAGATAAATTGAACTCATTGCCTTTTAAATGTACATCATGCTTACTTATAGAATATTATACTCATTTGTTTTTACTTGTTATATGTATGGATTGGTTCAATCAATCATCAATTTGCGACCGTATGCTGAGCATAGAAATTGTGCAAGGCATGTATATAAAAATTGGAGGAATAAGTATAGGGATGGAGTTCTAAAGTCCACATACTTCAAAGCTGCCAAGTATACTACAGAGGCAGACTTTATAGATGTACTAGATGAGATGAAAGCTCTATTTGAAGAAGTGTGGAAAGACTTCATGGATATAAATCTAAAAAAGTTTGTCAAAGTCTTTTTCAGCCTATTCTCGAATTGTGATATAATTGATAATAACATGTCTGAGATATTCAATAGTTGCATACTTCAAGTAAAGGAGAAGCCATTGATTGATATATTTGAAGATATTAGGAAGGCATTAATGGTTCGAATGGCAAAGAAAAAGAAATAAATTGATAAGTGGCATGAAAAAATTTGCTCTCAAATATATGAAAAGATTGAGAAAAACAAGTTAGATAATAGATGGTATAAGATAATTTATAATGAGGATAGAAAATATAAAATCACATGCAAGGAACAGTCCTACGAAGTCAACTTGGTTGATAGGAGCTGTGCATACAATGAATGGAACCTAATAGACATACCATGTAGTCATGTCATATATGCTATATGGCATAAGAATATAACATAGAGGATTGTGTGGCAGCATGTTATACAAAAGATGCATAAAGATATTGTTATGAGTTTGTACTTCAACCTATGAATGGGAAAAGGTTATATAGCCTAGGATTGACGTGGAGGCAGTGCTACCTCCACCACTGAGAGTAATGCCAGGCAGGCTTAAAAAGTTGAGAAAGAAGGATCCACACGAGGACTCCAAGTACCCTCATAAGATTTCAAGACATGGAAGACAGATGACTTGTCAGGTTTGCTTCAAAACAGACCATAACAAGCAAGGTTGTCCTAACAAAAGTGATTCATCGATAATTGATCCACCTCCAAAGAGACCTAGAGGAAGGCTAAGTAAAAATCAAATTATCATAACCAAAAGAAAAAACCTTACTTCCCAATTGTATGCCTTTTTACTTTGATTATTATATGTCAATGTCTTATTACCTTTCTTATATCAGATTACATCTACTAGAGCCAGTGCTAACAAGTGAGCAATACTACTAATTAAGAGAAAGGGAGGACAAATATCTCCTGTAGGAACTCCTTGGCAGTAGAGTGTCAATGGCTCTACTCACACAAGGAAGAGGCAAAGGCAAGAAATACTTTCCGAGGGTCATGGGCTATATATTTTACTAGATACTGGAAAAAGATTTTTTTATGGTAAGATTTATATCCGACAATTAAGTTGTCTAATGTCACATTACTAATTTATATGTGGAATTGGTTTGTATAGGGACCAAGCTGGGTAAGACACATCAGTGGAAGAAATGCAACTCCAATTGGTATGGGATTATAAGGAGCACAAGTGCATGCTAGAAGGAAGAAACATAATGAAAGAACCTAGCCATTGTTCGATCAGCCAGGAACCCAAGGTAGCACTATTGACAATGTTAGTTGATATGGTGATTATGTTGCCACTGTGGAAGCAGTGGAAGAGGATTGTTCTTTTGGTTACATAGATCAGTGGTTGTTTTTGGCTATTTCTAATAGCTAAAATACTTATGAACTTTTAGTGTTATATATAATGGAACAAAGGATCTTGCAAGTTATACTTTAGTGCTAAATGTTCAGACAATGCAATTATTTGCTATTTTACAAAGCTTTGTTGGAATTGCAAATGTTAACTATATGGAATTTTAGTGTTATATGTAATGAAATGATGTTTTGGGTTGGAATTTGATAGTTCAGGTTATATGTAATGGAACAATGTTTCAGGTTGGAATTTCAGTGTTTAATATAATCAAATCATGTTTCAGGTTGGAATTTGATAGTTCTAATTTAGTGTTAAATGTTCACTATTAATGTTTGTTATTAATTTTCATGTTTTAGGTTGGAATTCTAAGTCCTAAATTTGGTTTGAATGTTTCAGTTATTGAGAATAATTTTATGTTCAAAATTTTAAGCAATAGCAGGGTATTGTTTTCAGTTATTTAGAACAATTCTATTTTAAGTTCGGTTTGAATTATTTTTTTTTGGTTTGTATGCTGAAACTTTGTAATCAATGTTAGTTTCAGAGTCAGAAGGACTATCTTTGCAGTCCTATCACACAAGTTGAGGTTCATTTATAGAGAAATGAGTTAATCATTTATTTGCCACATATCACATGCATTTGGATTTGAATTTGGTGAATAAAATAATCTATTCATAGCAAAATCTTCATTTCTAGCTATATTGCATGATAATTAGATACTAGTTAATATGGCACTTGCCTTAGTTGTATTGACTGACTTATGCTGAACTGGAAGATGGCTAACTTGTGAGGGACAGTAATGTTAGCTGACTAACTGAGTTATTAATATTTTGCATGCTTAGTTGACAATGTGTGCAGAGCATAATTTCACATTTGCTATGGAACTTGTTTGTGTATGCGATATCTATGATATGAATACTCCTAAGGCTTTAAGGAGAACTTATTTCAAATAGATGGACTTGTGACATTTGCTTGTATTCATATCTGTTGAACTTAGCTTCCTAAGTTATCAAAGCCAGAAACTTTGTAATGTCATCAATGTTATGCTTCAGCATTGTTTTCAGTTCACTCTTAGCCAAAACTTCAAGCAATATCAGGGCATGTTAAAATTTAAATTCCATCTGAAACTTATCAAAGCCCGAAACTTTGTAATTAATGTTATGATTTATCATTATTTTCAGAGATTTGATACCTATTTGAGTAAATCCTAAAACTTATGCTTAAACTTAAAACTTATCAAATCCTGAACATCTTTAATACCTGTTTGAGCAATAGTGAGGCATCTTATAGTCCTTAACAACTAATAATTCTCTATTACTTGTTAATTGCTAACAATATGGGTCTGTTGTGCCCATCTGGCTCACCCCTAAACCGGACCGGCTTCTCCTGCTGGGGTCCACTGGAGCCAAGGTCCGACGGCCCGTTCCTGTTGGAGGCCGACCCACTGGAGCCAATGTCCGATGGCCGTTCTTGCTGGAGTCCGACCCATTGTCCCTCACATGCCCTCCCTTCGATCGGTGTCCGACCAAAGTATTTCAGGGCCCAGAGAATTCCAGAAATCCCTTCTGTTACAACAGAATCCTGTCACGTCAGCATTGCTGCTCCACTACTTCCATGACGTCACCTTTTCCAGGCGCCACGTGGCCACTCTTCAGATTCTCGTATGGGTAAATCGGTCATCTTCGGCCTATCCCGTAACGACTTTTGGACTGTTCCGTGACTATATAAGGTATCCGAGGGATCCCGTTTTAAGCTAAGTTCTCTCTTCCCTCTCCATACGCTGCTGCATTTTTGACTCCTCCACTCTGTTGCCTTTAAGCTCCTGCTAACTTAGGCATCGGAGTGTCCCCCGCCGGAACACCACCAGTGCCTTGAGGACTTTGTTGCAGGTCAACCGGGAGAGGAGCGCTCCAGCGAAGCCAACCGGACCTGATCTAGGAGAAGTTGCAGTAACAGATTGGCGCTAGAGGAAGGGCCCTCCCTTCTTTGAAAGGAGGAATTCACTCACCCACGAAGCAATGGTTAAGGGAAGAGCGCAGAACCCCTCTGTTAGAGGCTTTTCCCCATCCAGGTTTGAAGAACTCCCGAGGGAAAGCGCCACCGCCGCTACCGTTGTCCCCGCCGCTGCGGCGGGGCCCACCATCACTCTGGGACTGCAGCAGTTCCAGATGTTGGTGAGCCAAATTGAAACGCTCACGGCAGCGGTCCAGCATTTCCAGGAGATGACCAGCAACCAGCAATAGCAGCCCGTCGTGTCCTGCACCGATCATCAACCAGCTGCCGGCGAAAGCCGACAGTTGGAAGTCCAGCATTGTCCCCATCCTGTGGCGGAACCCCGGAGGTCCCTAGGGGCACGCACCGATAGCAAGAGGGCGAGATCTGCCTCGCCTTCTTATGTTGAATCCATTCCCGCTGGTGGTCGACCTAAAGCCGAACCCCCGAGAGACTACGCCGACAAAATTCTGTGCATTGAGGAGCGCATAGACGAAATTGTCCTTCGGCAAAAAGTCAAAGGAGGGCGAGTATACGATTCCTGCCCGCCTTTCTCTAGTGAGATCCTGGTGAAGCCGATCCCCCGCCACTTCAAAGTTCCTCAGGTGGAGCCCTACGACAGCACCACCGATCCGCTGGACCATCTGGGCACCTACAAGGCCCACATGATAGTACAGGGCGCCTTCGACGCCCTCCACTGTATTGCCTTTCCAGCAATCCTGAAGAAGGCCGCCTGGATGTGGTTCTTCACCATCTGGCTAGGTACGATCCACTCCTTTTCCCAATTCGAAAATCTTTTTCTTTCCCATTTCAGGACTTGCAGTCGGACTCCAAGGAATACCGATCGCCTCTTCCTCATGTCGCAAAGAGAGGGAGAGATGCTCCGGGACTACATGGCCCGTTTCAACTCAGCGGCCATGGAAGTCCCGGACTTGAACGAGACGGTAGCTATATCGGCCTTCAAAAGAGGGCTCCGATCGTCCAAGCTTACTTTCTCCCTGGACAAGCGGTTTCCGACAAGCTATCCTTAGCTACTGACCCGGGCACAGAAGTATGCCGTCACCGAGGAGCAGGTGGCAAGCCGACAACAGGAGGAGGGAAGGCCGAACCCCAAGAAGCGGAGCGATAAGGCTCCTGAAGTTCAACCCCCCAACAATAACAGGTCCACCCGACGCTAGAGTCCGAGGCTGAAGGACTACCCTAGGAGGTTCGAAAGCAATGCACCCCTCTCCCTCCCGAGGGAGAAGATCCTCCTGGAGATCGAGAACGAGGCCTTCCTCCAAAGGCCTCGCCCGATGAGGGTCCCAATTGCTTCCAAGGATAAGAACTGGTACTGTAAGTTCCATCGGGACCATGGGCATAATACTGAGGATTGCCTGCAGCTGAAGGATGCCATTGAAGATCTCATCCGAAGGAGGTACTTGCAAAAGTACGTCTGACCCTGTCGGGATCGGGTTGAAGCCTCCACCGCCAGAAACCCTCCAGAGAAAGTGGAGCTCCCCCACTAGAGGCCGACTGATGGGGGCGTCAACATGTTGCATTGGAGGACTGACTTGGGCTTCGAGGATGGTCCGGACATCGTCAAGAGATCAAGGGACTCCAATGCCATCACCTTCTCCGACGAGGACCTTCTGGAATCCCATGTTTTTGAAAACGACCCTGTAGTCGTGTCGGCGGTTATCGCCAACTATGATGTAAAGAGAATACTTATAGATAATGGAAGCTCAACGGAGGTCTTGTTGTATAATGCTTTCTTGAAAATGAACTTGACCTGGCCGATGCTGCATGAATCCCCCATACCGCTGACAGGCTTCGGGGGGAACTCCGTTGAAGTTGAAGGGGAAATCACCTTACCAGTCATAATTGGGATGGAGCCTTCTCAGAAAACTCTTCCCATCAACTTTGTAGTCGTCTGGACGACCTCGGTGTACAACGCCATTTTGGGCCGACCGGCTCTCAACAAGTTCCGAGCCATCGTGTCTACTTACATATGGTGGCAAAGTTTCCAACCAGGAGCGGCGTTGGAGTGATAAGGGGGGACCAATGGATGGCCAAACAATGTTTGACTATTCTGAACCAACAGTCGAAAGGCCGTCCTACGCTGGAGCAGCTCGACACAAGGGCTGAGGCTGATAGCCACGGGCAGTCGGACAAGAAAATCCTGTTCGTTCCCCTTCGGGAGGATGACCCTACCAAAGTCCTCCAAATTGAAAGCTCCTTTAGCGAAGAAGTCAAGTCAGAGCTAATCAGCTTTTTTAGAAGCAACGTCAATGTCTTTGCCTGGTCTGCTTCGGACATGCCGGGTATCCCGTCGGATGTCATCACTCACCAACTCAAGGTAGATCCGACGTGCAGGCCTGTCCGGCAGAAAAAGAGGAGCTTCGCTACCGAAAGACAGAGGGCTATTGATGAAGAAGTAAAAAAGCTCTCAGACGCTGGCTTCATCAGAGAAGTCCACTATCCTGAGTGGCTAGCAAATGTCGTCATGGTGAAAAAGACCAATGGAAAGTGGAGGATCTGCGTGGATTACACTGACCTCAACAAGGCTTGTCCGAAGGACAGCTTCCCTGTGCCGAAGATTGATCAGCTGGTGGATGCCACGACCGGCCACCAGCTTCTGAGTTTTATGGATGCCTTCTCTGGCTATAACCAGGTCAAGATGCACCCGGAGGATGAGGAGAAGACTGCTGCCTTCATCACCGACAAAGGCCTGTACTGTTATAGGATGATGCCCTTCGGCTTGAAGAATGCCGGCGCCACCTTCCAAAGGCTGATCAACCGAATGTTCGAAGGGCAGTTAGGCAGGACCATGAAGGCTTATATGGATGACATGATAGTGAAGAGCTTGCATAAAGCTGACCACATCAAGGATTTGCGGGAATCCTTCGACATGCTCAGACATCATCGGATGAAGCTGAATCCTGCAAAGTGCACTTTTGGGATAACTTCTGGCAAGTTCCTCGACTTCTTGGTTACACAGAGAGGAATTGAAGTAAACCCCGACAAGATAAGAGCAGTCATCGAGATGGCAAATCCGACCAATAAGAAGCAGGTGCAAGAGCTCACGGGCCGAATCGCCTCACTTGGCTGCTTCATCTCCCGTTCGGCGGAAAAATCCTTGCCATTCTTCAAAACTTTGCGCCGGTCGGATCGTTTCATTTGGACCGAAGAATGTCGGTCAGCATTTGAAGCCTTGAAGGAGTACCTGAGGAATCCTCCATTGTTGGCCAAGCCGATGGAGGGGGAGCCATTATATCTATATCTGTCAGCGTCGGACGAGGCAGTTAGCTCCGTGCTCGTCCGAGTGGGAGAAGACGGCCATCAGAAGCCCGTTTATTACATTAGCAAAGCCCTTCATGATGCCTAAACCAGGTACCCTAAGATGCAGAAGTTGGTCTATTCTTTGGTCACATCTGCCAAGCGGCTTCGACCGTACTTCCAGGCGCATCCGATTGTGGTGATGACCGACCAACCTTTTAAGGCGATCCTTCGGAGTCCGGACACCTCTGGATGGCTTGCCAAGTGGGCTGTCAAACTTGGTGAGTTCGATATGTCCTTCCAATCGAGATTTGCCTTGAAGGCCCAGGTAATTACTGACTTCATTGCAGAATGCACTTGGAAGCAGGAATCGTCCCCCAAGTGGTCGAAGTACCTGATGCTGACACCATCTCTGAAGCTAAACCAGCCTGGACCCTCCATGTGGATGGAGCGTCCAACCTTGCGGGCTGCGGGGTCGGCTTGATCTTAGCCGACCCAGATGGCGAAGCATGGAGTATGCTTTGCATTTTTCATTTTAGGTGTCAAACAATCAGGCGGAGTACGAAGCCTTGCTGGCGGGACTGCGAATCGCCAATGAGCTAGGCATCAGCCGGATAAGAGTCTTCTCTGACTCCCAGCTGGTGGTCAACCAGGTGAAGGGCGAGTTTGAAATAAGGGACTCAACCCTAGCCAGATACTTAAATAAGGTACAAAGCCTCATCTCTCGGCTCAAGTCCTTCGAAATCCTCCATATACCTCGTCTGCAGAACTCTCGGGTAGATGCACTATCACGGTTGGCTACGGTCGCCACCAATACCTCCGACCGTACCTTCGTAGAGCACTTGCAGCGTCCAAGTATTCACGAAGAACCGACCGAGATCCACCAAGTTAAACAAGAAGCTTCCTGGATGGATCCGATTGTCGCCTTCTTACTGGAGGGGCTCTTCCAGAAGACCAAGCCGAAGCCAAACGCATTCGCTTGAAGGCCTCCAGGTATGTCGTCCTCGACGGTACACTCTACAAGCGATCATTCTCTCAGCCCCTCTTAAAGTGCTTAGGATTGGGTGACGTCGACTACGCCCTTAAGGAAGTGCATGAAGGCATATGCGGTGATCATCTTGGGGGGAGATCCCTAGCCTACAAGATAATCCGACAGGGATACTATTGGCCTACAATTCAGAAGGATGCGTCGGACTTCGTTCGAAGGTGTGACGCATGCCAAAGGTACGCCAATATTCAAAGGAGGCCTACCAGCCAGCTGACTCCGATCACTGCCCCATGGCCATTTGCGCAATGGGGGATGGATATCTTAGGACCTTTTTTCCCGGCATCCGGGCAACAGAAGTTTCTACTTGTGGCCATCGACTATTTCTCCAAATGGATAGAAGTCGAACCACTAGCAGAAATAACAGAGGCCAAGGTGGAGAACTTTGTTCGGAATAGTATTATCTTCCGGTTCGGCATTCCACAAACAATCATCACCGACAATGGAAGACAGTTCGATAACTCTAAATTCCGGGAATTCTGTCAGCAGTATCACATTTTTCATCGACTTACATCAGTCGGACATCCTCAATCCAATGGGAAAGCTAAAATTACCAATCGAACCATCTTACATGGACTGAAAACCCGGCTAAATGATGCCAAGGGATAATGAGTAGAAGAACTCCACTTAGTACTATGGGCCTATCGGACGATCGCTCGGTCGGCAACCAGGGAAACTCCATTCAACCTTGCCTATGGAAGCAAGGCGGTCATCTCCCTTGAAGTATCTCTGCAATCTCTAAGGATTGACAACTGCACCGAACCGGCTAACTCCGAGCAGCAGAGGGCTGACCTGAACCTACTTGAAGAAACTAGACTTCGTGCGAGCTTGAAAATGGTGGCCTACCGTCAGAAGATGGAGAAGTATTACAACTCGCGAGTCAAGGTACGAGCATTCCGAGTCGGAGATCTAGTCTTGCGGAGGACCGACATCTCAAGGCCGACTGAGCAAGGAAAACTTTCCCCCAATTGGGAAGGATTTTATCGAGTCGTCGAAATAATTCGAGCCAAAACCTACCAACTCAAGCATCTAGACGGGCGGCAGATAGCACGCCCTTGGAATGTAGACAACCTCTGCAAATATTATCAATGAAGTCCATAATTCTTTTCATGAACCACCTCCAAAAAGTCCGACTCCAGTCGGCAAAGGCTCGAGGGCAGCCCACTTCCGAAAAGTCCGACTCTGGTCGGCAAAGGCTCTAGGGCAGCCTACTTCCGGAAAGTCCGACTCTGGTCGACAAAGGCTCTAGGGCAGCCCACTTCCGGAAAGTCCGACTCCGATCGGCAAAGGCTTTAGGGCAGCCCACTTCCAAAAAGTCCGACTCCGGTCGACAAAGGCTTTAGGGCAGCCCACTTCCGAAAAGTCTGACTCTTCCGAAAAGTCTGACTTCGGTCGACAAAGGCTTTAGGGTAGCCTACTTCTGAAATGTCCGACTCCGGTCGGCGCTATCTTCAACTTCAAACAAGCCGATGGACCAACACTTTGGAAAAACCCAAGTAGAGTGGTTCGGCTTAAGCTACGGTCCTTCGTCTGTCTACAGTACCTTCGGCTTGGCCTATCATTCAACTACGGTCGGACCTACTCAGCCGACAAGTCAGCACTTAGGATGAAGGCCCTGAGCAAATTGGTTCGGCCTGAGCTACCGTCTGACGTCTGCTTCAACAGTCCGACTGCCTACTCCTATGATCCGACGGGTCTACACTTAGAAAAATTTATAGTATCTTACATTAGGCTACTAAACGGCCTACTGTTTAGATACTAGCGAGCCCACTCGGCCGATGGACCAACACTAAGAAAGTTGATCCAACTGCAACTACAGTTCGATGGCGACTTCAGCCACTCTCAACTCCGACCAAGCCGACGAATTGACAAGCCTAAAGCAGTTTGGTTCGGCCTAAGCTACCATCCTACAATTATTCCGGTGGTCCGACCGTCCGCTTAGACAAGCCGACGGGCCCATACTTAGACGGATTTCAGAAACAGGCATACACTAAAAATATTACAATAATTGTTTTCTATTGCATTCAAAAGACCTTTACAAGGTTAGGAGGTCAGACCTTTACAAACGCCTAGGTCTGACCCTCGAAAGTTACAGTCAAAATATCTACTCCGGCTCCCTCAACCCCACTTGAAGTCCCGACGGGAACGGCTGCCATCTCCCTACCGGCGTCAGCTTGGGCGTCGACTTCGTTTTGGGCATCCGACCCGGTCGCTACTACGACGGTCTTGATGGGTGTCTCGGCCAAGTTGGCAATCTGCTCCGCCGCCTCGGCAATCTCCTCCTCCGCCGGCTTCTTCGGCTGAAAGGGGGAGAGGTCGAGTTCTGGGAAGGCGGCACCCACCTTCTCCAGACACTCCTCATACCCATAGTCGAAGCCGACCGTGCCGACCTCGTTCATTTCCTCCACGAAGTCTTGGGAGGCTTTGTACTTTGCTATGGCCTCATCAGCGATCGTCTTCAGTAACTCTTGGGTCGTCTTAAGTAGACCCTTGTATCGCTCCACCATCGCCTAGTGACCATGTGCGCGCGTCTCGGACTCAGGCAGGTGCTCCGTCTCCACGGTCAGCCGGCGGGTCAGAGCCTTGATCTTCTTCTTTTTATTCTTTAGCCTCGCCTCCCGGTCAGCCTCCCGGGCTAGCGAGTCTTCAATTTGTTTCTTTTGGACCTCCGACTCGGCCCGCAGAGTGGACATCTCTCCTTCGACTGCGCGAAGGCAAGTCAGCTCCGCCCGAGCAGCTGTCAGTGCCACCCACGCAGTGTCCCTCGCCTCTACCACTTCTGTCCTCTTGGTCAAGTGCTCCTTCAGATGGAGCAACTCGACCGTGCGGTCATCCACGAGCAACGAGTCCTAGATGAGTTGCCTACAGACATGCAGTTAGAAGATTTCAGATAATAAAATCAAAGATGAGGGCTCGGATACGAAACTCATCCTTAGTATATGGCGCAGAAGACTTCCGACGGTCTCGTTCACCGACCGTTCGTCGGTGCCAGCAACAGCCTTCTCAAGCTGTTCTCGCACCTGCTCAACACCGCGGGCAGTTGGCCGCCCCTGGTGGACCCCATCGACGTCGGTGTCGTCGGCCCTCGCCTCAGTGGCCAATGGCCCTTCAATCACCTATTTTCCCCGGACCCCCGGGGAAGTCCCCTTCGTCATGAATGGTGGTAGAGAGGAGGGTGCCGCATCCCCTCCAGTCGGCGCCGGACTTTCCTCTTCTGCCCGAGCAGCTGACGGGCCGACAGACGATAAGCGCTCCAGTGCAATCATTTGTTGACGATCCGCCAGCGGCATATTGTCCTCAAATTCCACCGAGACTATTGTCGCGGATGGCTCTCCCGTCCGAGGCTTCTTCAGCCTCTCAGGTGCTGGCTCTGGCTCCCGCGATCTTTTCGGCTCCCGATGGGTTGGCTCCGAAATGCGGACGGCCCTCCTCTGTGCCGACCGTGCTGAAAGAACCGCCCGATCCGGTTTCATCTTGCCTCCTGTCAACAAACAAAGTAAGAGTCAACATCGTCATCAAAATATGCAAATAAAAGAATAATAGGTCCCTCTCAACAGCCTCCGCCCTACCCAGCATCCGATGTCGGCTGATTCCAGCCTGATAGAGACTATCCTCTTGGAGTAGGAAGCCGATAAACTTTGAGTCTTCGTCATCCAGCTTATGGAAGTCGGCCTCATCGGCCCTCGATATCTTCCTTCCGTTCAAGGCATTCGGTCTCGGCTCTCTCCACGCCGGCTTGAACCCCCATGGTTCCAAGCTGTCTACAAAGAAAAATCGGGATTTCCATCCATGGATGGCCGTCAGAAATCCCCCTAATATCTTCCAGTTAGGGCGGGAACTAAACATCCACCACTCCTTACTTCGGAAGTCTTGCTTCAGAAGGAAAAAGTTCGAGAACAAGGATATCCTAGGCTCGATGTCGGCTTCTCGACAGACGACCAGGAAGCCGCATATGACCCGAATACTGTTCGGGGTTAGCTGTGAAGGGGTAAATCTATAAACAATAAAGATATGGACGAAAAAATTGTGGAGTGGAAATCGGAGGCCGGTTTTAAGGTGATCTTCATAAAGAGGAAGCGCTCCTAGGTTCAATGGACCATTTATCCTCCCTTCCTTACTAGGAATGGTGAGGTGCAGGGTGGTCGGGATGCCGTAAACAACTCTGAGGTTCTCTACTCTCTCCCTGGTCATAGTTGTGGCGATCTCGTACGGGCCGGGTTCCCTATTCCCATGGGCCAAGACCCTACCGGAGGCCATCCTAACAGAGGTTTTTGAAGACAGATTGGAGAGGGAGGCAGAGGCGGAACTAACCTGACGGTCGGAGTTACTAGTAGAAGCGAAAGCTGCGAGAAAGGGGTCTCTCACTCTCTCTCCAAACCCAGACACAGCGAAAGGCTCCCTTCGAATATCCGCCTCTCCTTTTATAAGCGCTGAGGGGCCGCCTCCCGGCGCCCCTCGAGCGCCGTGATCCGCGGCAGACGACGCGACCTTTTGATTGGACAGGGAAGCCGAAGGGTCGCACCGAATCGTCTTCTGATCACGATCCGTGTGACTGCCAGATTGACGGTGGATAGGCTGTACTGAGCACCGCGCTGACCGCTGGGATTTTGTAGCGTATCCCACGTCACGTTAGGCACGCGTCGTACAGGCATTTCAGAGTGGCAGCCCTTAATGGCGCCGTATCAGCAATAACTATCCCCTGCGGCGCCTCCAATCCAGCACTGACACCTGTCTAAGAATAGAATTTCGGAGCAGGGGACAACCAGCCACGGCACGCTGAGCCAGATTCGCCATCATTCTGGAAGCTGGCGCATTTATTGCCAAGATAATGCCCTTGTACTTCGAGACTGCACAATCGCTTGAAGGCCAAGGGTAAGGGGGACTACTGTTGTGCCCATCCGGCTCCCCCCTAAACCGGACCGGCTTCTCCTGCTGGGGTCCAACCCACTGGAGCCAAGGTCCGACGGCCCGTTCCTGCTGGAGGCCGACCCACTGGAGCCAAGGTCCGATGGCCCGTTTCTGCTGGAGGCCGACCCATTGTCCCTCACACGCCCTCCCTTCGGTCGGCATCCGACCGAAGTATTTCAGGGCCCAGAGAATTCCAGAAACCCCTTCTGTTACAACAGAATCCTGCCACGTCAGCATTGCTGCTCCACTACTTCCATGACGCCGCCTTTTTCAGGCACCACGTGGTCACTCTTCAGATTCTCGTAGGGACAAATCGGTCATCTTTGGCCTACCCCGTAACGACTTTTGGATTGTTCCGCGCCTATATAAGGTACCCGGGGGATCTCGTTTTAAGTTAAGTTCTCTCTTCCCTCTCCATACGCTGCTGCATCTTTGACTCCTCCACTCTGTTGCCTTCAAGCTTCTGCTAACTTAGGCATCGGAGTGTCCCCCGTCAGAACACCATCGGCATCTTGGGGACTTTGTTACAGGTCGATCGGGAGAGGAGCGCTCCAACGAAGACAACCGGATCCGGTCTAGGAGAAGTTACAGCAACAGGGTCATTCGAGTAATTGAGCTAGCCATTCTTCTCTGTTGCTTTTTCATTACCAAATTGATCTATAAAGGAACAGAGAAACTTTTTTGTATCTTTTAATATCTTCTATGTTTATAAAGGCAAAAGACTCATAGTAGGGTATACATCTTTGTATAATGTACAAGTGCTAATGTTTTAGCTTTCTCTTTCCTTAGTGGCACATGACTTAATTAAGTGTGGCACGGGACTGAATGTTTTGTATTTTAACTTTAATAACAATGGCATTCTCATTAGCATTTCCACTATTTCAGAAGATTATGATACATTACTTTTTAATACAATATTTGTACCATATATAGGTAGGGGCAATTAAATTTGATTTACAATATAGGTATTATCTATGAATCAACCTATTTGAAACACATCTTGACCTTTGAGCATTTATTGTTTAATACAAGGATGATGCTCAGCACACCATGTCATGTCATTTCACTCAAGTTTTTTCCCTGTGCCACTTTATATTTGTTGGTTCCATGCATGTGCCACTTGACCATTTAATCTCTTTCAAGCTTCACTATTTCATATTTCAAGTTTATTTAAATGAAGACAACTTTACTAAGAAGAGATGTAAATATCAAGCATAAACTATTTTATTAAACAACTTTAGAGTATAATATTAATTACGAAGTTGATTTTCAAAATCTTTAAAATTCTAGAGCTTGTCCTCTGTATAACCACCATTTTTAAAATCATTACATAATAGCATATATGGAAATTGATCAAAACATGATCACTATTGTTAGCAAAATAAATAAAAACATAATTACAATCACATATAGTTTCTTCTTTACAGCATGCTTAACAAGCTTCCTCTTTAACTCTATATATTCTACCTTCATCTTTGATACCTCGTCTTTGATATTAGTAGCATCTTTCTTTAAATCTTCTGCCTCTTCTAATAAACTAATCGTCTCTTCTTTGAGTTCAGCTATATGTTTTTTTAAATTAGAACTTTCTCTTCTTAGTCTTCTATACCTTGTAACTATAGTAGATAATCTTTTTACATTAACTTTCTCTGGATCATTCCAAGCAAAATATCTACAATGAGAATTGTTCTGCCACCAATTAACATCTCTATTATAATTTAAGAACTCATAGTAGAACAATTTTAAAAAAATAAACATTGAAAAAAGAGTTAGTTGATATTGGTCATACTTACCTGGTAATTTAGACAACTTTTAAATCTCCATCTAGGATTATCATCGCTCCTTGAAGTCCATAATTTAGTTACAAGATCACACTTGCACTGATCGAGAATTTCATAGCTTCCAGTTGACTCCATGCCAGAGACTGGGAGTCATGTGAAGACCTTTTAACTTTTCTAGATGCCATGTCTTCCAACACTCGTCTTTCTCTTATTGATGTGCAGTTCTTGTGAGTTGTAACCAGAGTGAATCGACAAGAAGCCAAATAAAATGGATAGATAGATTCAGGAAGGTAAAGGCCTACCCAGAAAAATGAATAAAGTATGAAATAAAAAAATTACCTTCATCATGGAAAGGTAAAAGCCTTTTCGCCGGTCGACAAACCACCACTCTCACAAGCATCACCAGTGTCGAGTCACTAGGTGTGGGAGGGATGATTAGTTTATATAATCTCGATGAAGATAAAAATAAAGGAAAAAAAGACATTATCCATATCAGTCTCATTTTTCTTCACATGTGACTCTCAAGCGATCCTACTTTAATCTTCCATAAAGGCATCTAAATGGAATTAGTGACCAAGATTTGAATTGAAAGGTTCTAAAAGTTTAATGACTTTATTGCATTAAATTAAAGTTTAGGATGAAATTAAAAATCTCCAAATAGCTCAGGATTTTTTTCATGATTTTTTCTTTAAAAAATACGAAAAGATTAGGCCTGCTCCATGCTAATCCTTACATGATGCACGGTGATGTATATAATGCATAAATCCCTATGTATGAGATGTTATCCTTACATACACATCATATTTCATGCTTATACATAAGTCCCTAATCCCTTAATATAAGAATTATCATATTTCATGTCCATACTTCTACATGAGAAGTAACCAAAATTAACCTATCAACCAATGGTTAAGTCAATAACAATGTTTGCAAGTGGTATTATTCAATTATTTATTTTTTTTCCAAGACCGGCTATTTATATATATTCTGATACATGTACAACCAAAAAAAAATTAGAAAATCAAATATTTATGAGATCAACATCATATCGGTTCACCAAACTTCACGAATGCTTAGTGGCAATGGGGGCTACCCAGTCGGTAGCTTCATTTTTATCAATCTTTTAGCATATTTTAGGAATAAAGCACATGTTTTCTAAACCTTTCAGCAATTGTGCACCCATGAATACTGCCTTGCTCATATAATATATAATCATGTATGCCCACTGAAGCCCTTTTATGGACTACCATCATGGGCATGGAAAGATGACCGGGGTTTGTAAGAACTCTACATGCTTCGCTTTGAATTTAATCTGAAAAATCTTAGCTAGCCTTGATGCATTCTATTTCTCTTTAATTTAAGTCAGGTAATTCAGTCAATCGATACCCATTCGAGCATATACATTCTTTCGAGATCTCAATGTAACCATTTGTCGTACTCATGTATGCATTAGCATCATGATTGGATTGGAACTCACCATAATACATTGCTAAAGGCCCCTTTAAAAATCTGATGGTTTGAGATTTTGACAATTGCACCTTTTACAACAGATTGCTTCAGAATTCGTGTGATCCATGCTTGAAGGTGAAACAAAAAAAAAAAAAAAAAAAGTCACAAGAAGACGGCACCGAGACGTGACGGGAAAGCGAAGGAAGCAACATACAAGAATCTTACATCATTTAGTATGGAGGACGGTAGGATTTAAATCTTTCCCAGAAAAGCTCGAAGTCTTCAACAATCGATGCACGAAACTTTACGTTAAAAAAAAAAAAAAAAAATTCTTAAGATATGTTCTTTTATGATATCTTGTGTGGATTCGAATCTTTCCAAGGAAAGCTTGAAGTCTCCAGCGATCTATGCAAGAAGCTTTACGATAAAAAAAAAAAAAAAGGATTTGGGCACCTAAAGATGATTCTTTTCATTCGCTAGCCAGAATATATTTTTTTTTCATTGATTAACTAAAATCTTATGCAATACTATCTAATGGTCCATATATTCATCGTTGGGTGGAAAGGGAAGCTCCGATAGGATCAGAGATTTTCGTAGGTCCCTTCGATGGGGAAGGGCCTCATTTCCTCTCGGATGGCAAGACCTGCAAAGAAAATTTGGGCCGGAGGTATTAGTGGGGCACTCCGATGCCCAAGTTAATGCAATGATCCGGAGCTATGATGGATGACCATAAAAAAAATAGAAAAAATAGTATGAGTGTAAGGTAGCTTATGTACCTTGGTCGGTTATCCTTCTTGCCTATATAAATGACGAATGCGGTGAGACAGAATCTGCAGAACAACAGAGCGCTCCTTAGACGGGGTGTACATTTCTGACAGTCATAATGGATTTGGCGGAGGTGGTGATGTCCTGCCCCCCAAATCTTCATTGTCGGGATTTTTTCATTTTGATGTCGGGATCCAGTGGCCCATATCTTTTTTATTGGGGATTGCAATTTTTGTTGAGTCATTGTCTGCCACGACTTATTGGGGGGTTCACCCAGGCCTGTTCTTTACTCGGTCCAGAGCTCCACTCGGGCCAAAGCTCTACTCGGCCAGGAGCTCTACTCGGCCAGGAGCTCTACTCGGCCAGGAGCTCTGCTCAGCCTAGAGCTCTTCTTGGCTTGAGGCTTTACTCAACTTGGAGCTCTACTCGGTCCGGAGCTTTACTCGACTCGAAGCTTTACTTTGTCTGGCGCTCTGCTCGGCTCGAGGCTTTACTCAGCTTGGAGCTCTGCTCGACTTGAGGCTTTACTCGGCCCAAAGCTCTACTCGGCCCAAAGCTTTACTTGGCCTGAAGCTCTACTCGGTCAGGAGCTCTACTCAGTCCGGTGCTTTGCTTGGCCCAAGGCTTTGCTTGGCCCAAGGCTTTGCTTGGCCCAGAGCTCTACTTGGCCTAAGTGGAGTCCATCGTAAGAGTTCGAGTCATCAGGATCGGTGAAACCCTTACTGATGCATGTTGGCACGCTGCCATATCAGATGGCCCCTACTCCCAAGCTCGGAGCATGCCATGGACTCACCAGCTCAGAGCAAAGGGAGTAGTCAATCTCCGAATCTCTTGTGGATTGGACGAATCGATGTGCATGTTGCATTTGTTTCCCCTTTAGTGAATCGATGTGGGCTAGACGAGCACCTCGGGCACAAGAGGGAAGGAGGTTGCTGGCATAGAGGGTCTCGGGGGTTTGCATTTAATTGCTATGATTTTTGGCGATTCGCATATCTTCTACCAGGCAATGGGGGGTCGCCACAGGTGCAGGGGGCGATGGTTTCAAATGATGCCTTCACACCTTCCGACATGGTGGTTCATAGCTCAGGGAGGTGTCCGAGGGGAATGGGGCGCGCCCGAATGGGAATCCACTATGCATCTGCATCCCACTAGGGGACACTGAGAGAAGGCCAAATCCAACCGTTGGGAGTGCCTTTAAAATGACCCCCCATCTTCTCTAGGAGGGTTCCTTGCTCCATCAACCTTCAAAGAAATGCAAAGAGAAGAAAGAAGAGGGAGGGAAACTCTTGACCCACATTAAACCCATGAATCTTTGCTCGCTCTAGGTTAGTTCCCTTTCTTTCTTCTTCCTGCTCCCTCCAGGTCATCCCAAAAGGGTGCCTTCTTTCATAATCTCCATCTTTTCTCCTGTCCAGACTTTCTCTTCCTTTTTTTTTTCCCTAGGTAGCCATAAGTTCCTGTGAGGGTGAGAACCGTTCGTTGGGGCACATCTTTAGTCTCCTGGGCACTGAGGAGTTGCCTCGGGTTTGACCTCCTCTCTAGGATAGCGAGGACATTCCCTTTAGGGTACTATGGAGGCCCTGTTGAGCGGGTGACCCTGGCATCCTTGCCCTTCCTCCTGCCCTAGCACCTATTAACTTGGACTTGGCGGGTTCATCTATTATAGTCTCGATGATGACCAGGGCGTACACTCTTCGCCTCCAAGGGGTATATGGGATTTCAGATGCTATCCGGGTCTCAGCCCTTGGTTCAGACGATAGAATCACCTTAGGAGACCAGGTAGGATTGTCCTGTATGAGGACTTCTTCCTTGTAAATTTTTGCCTTCCTCTTCATCCCTTCATCCTCTCCTTTCTAGACTGGTCCCGGCCCAGCTTATGCCAAATACTTTTAGGATTGTTTGCTCGTTCATTGTTCTCTGCCACTTTCATGGTATAGTTGCCTGATTCTCTCTCTTCAAGGCCATCTTCATCTCGAAGCGCCACTCGACAGAGAGAGGGTAGTGGTTCGTGGTACGGACCCTATATTTTGAACTTCTAACTTCCATCAAGGGATAGAAGAATCAATATTTTCTTGCTTCTATCGAGGAGGTTAATTAGATTTGGAGCGACTCGGATAGGTCTCTAAACCAAAACATCACCATGGAGCCTACCGATCTGGAGGTGTACGACTAGCTCATCACCTCCAAGATTCTCCATAAACGGCATCTCCTTTCCGAGCAAAACCTCTTCGATGCTGGGATTAGCTCGATCCGGTCTTTAGGTGAGATCATGGTAACATTCTCCTTAACGATTATCTGTGACTAACCAAACCTTCTTGCTGATGCAAACTTGAAGTTTTCTATACACAAGATTAAATAGATGAGTCAAAAGTGGATGGCTGTAGAGAAACCCCATGAGGAGGTGGCAAAGAAGCCTTGGAGGGAAGGGACTGAGTTGATATAGGCTTCGATGGCAGAGGTGATTGGGGTGACAACATCACAAGTCGGCTAGGCTACCGAGTCAGGAGAGGGGACCTTGGGGCTGACCTAGACTTTTCCAAGATCTTGTCGACTCCATGGTCCCCTGAGGAGAGCATTCCAGCGAAATCAGAGAGGCTCCTGACCTCGTCCGCGTCCCCTCCAGTGGTAGAGGTGTGGCCCCCGAGTCCAATACCGGTGGGACCCTCCGTGTCGAATGCTCTGCCACCTATGATGGTGGGACTTCGACGATCATGGTGGCTGATGTATCGGTTTTTTGGGATATTGGGCTAGCCGAGAGGCTCCTCAGCCTCATTTTGTTGCCTTGTGACTAGGCCGAGAGGAGCGGCCGCTCAATGGATGAAATCCTCACCGGGCTCTTTCCTCAGGTGCTTGGGGTAAGTCATATTCACCTCTATTTGGTTAGGGTTTTAAGAGGGAGAGATCGGTTGATCAATTGTGTTGATTTTTCCTTTCAGTTTGTTCATGACATCTTCATTATCAAGGAGGCGTATTGGTAGTCGACTGAGCAGAGAGAGGCATCTCGTGTTAGGGTAGAGATCGAGTCAATGAGAGCTAAAACTTTAGAAGATGAACTATCGACCTCCACAGCATAAGTGAGGGGACTGGAGGTCAACCTTCGAGAAGCCAATGATATGTTTTGCAACCTAGAGATCCAAGTCAAGAGTCATGAGGAGGAGGTCACCAAGAAGGAGGAATATGTCGCCTTGCTGGAGGACCGGTATACCAAGGCCACCACCAAGTCGATTTTGCTGGAGGGGCAAGTCACTATCCTGTAGGTGAGGCTCAAGTCAGTTGAGGGCAGAGTTGAGGCAATCGAAGAGAAGGCCATGACTACCGAGGTGGTGGCTAAGGTAGCTAAGGAAGAGGCGACCCGGATAGTGGAGCAGTACAAAAATTTCATTGATTTAAAAAATGAAGTGAACAAAGCCGTTTGTGACGCCTACCATTAGGGCTTCGAGGAGTGCAAAAAGAAAGTGGTGTGGGCCTTCCATCTTCTCGACTTGCAGGATATTATCATCGATGAGCCCGAAGGAGTGAAAGAGGAAGGAGTTACTGATGCTCGAGGCAAAGCAACCAAAGTCGATAATAGCATCGATCTAAGATTGACACCGAGCCATTCCAGGAGCCCCGACCTATCATAGCCATGAAAGCGACGGGACAACCGACCTCAGTGCAGGAGACTATCGCATAAGTAATGGCCAAGATAGGGATGATGATCGATGCTGTTGTGGACGCTCTTAGATCTAGTAGAGTTCCAGCCTCTGGTTCCGACAAATAGTCTTCCACCTTTATTTTGTTCCTGCCTAGCCTTTGTCTTAGAGTAAACCTTGTAAAGGCCTTGGCATGTCAGGGAATCCCGTCCTTCTTGTAAGACTTTGATTATGAAATAAAATGAGTTGATTTTTTATTATCGAAAATATTTCCTTTTCTCTTGTTTTTCTTAGTTTTCCACCACCAATGTTTAGATGTGGGCGGCAAATTGCCTCAGCCAGCATCGTGCCCACCTAGGATAGGGCAATACCTCGTAGGAGCCATTCAGGGACTAGTCTGCGGAGAGGGAGCTATAGAGCGATCCATCGGACTTCACCTGACCTCTAGTCGGGTAGATGGGTGATGGTGCTGTGGAGCAATCCATCTAAGAAGATGGTGCTGTGGAGCAATCTATTGGACTTCACCTGACTTCTGGTCGGATGGATGGGTGATAGTACTGTTGAGTGGCATGTTTGAGGGGATGATGCTGTGAAGTGATCCATCGAACTTCACTTGACTTCTGGTCAGGCAAATGGGAGATGGTGCTATGGAGTGGCCCATTTGAGGAGACAGTGCTACGGAGCGATCCATCGGACTTCACCCGACTTCTGGTCAGGTGGATGGGTGATGGTGCTATGTAGCGGCCCGTCTAGGAAAATAGTGTTGCAGAGCGATCCATCCAACTTCACTTGATTTCTAGTCGGGCAAATGGGTGATGGTGCTGTGGAGTAGCCTGTCCGAGGAGATGGTGCTGCAGAGCAATCCATCGAACTTCACCTAACTTCTGGTTGGGTGGATGGGTTCCCTTATGGGAGGAAGGGCTAGAAAGAGACTCATCTCATTCTTAAGTGAAGAGTACATGTGATTGATAATACATCCGAAGGCTCTTGGCATTCCACATCTAAGGAATTTGGGTTCTGTTAAGGTTGGTGATCCGGTATACTCCATGGTGCAGTATTTCGACCACCTGATAAGGCCCTTTCCAATTCAAGGATAGCTTGCCTTGCTTGGTCAGCCTGGATACTTCCGACCGGTGTAGGACGAGGTCTCCCGGATGGAAAGACCTAAGTTTCACCTGTGAATTATAGTACCGGGCTACCATTTGCAAGTATGCTGCCATGCATAAGCAGACTTTATTTTTGGTCTCATCTAGTAGGTTGAGGTTGAGGAGCTGGCATGTTGGGTTGTTCGATTTATCAAAATATTATGTCTGCAAGGTTGGAAGGTTGATCTAAACCAGTATCACTGCTTCAATGCTGAAGACTAGGTTGAATGGTGTGTCGTTGGTCAAAGCTCAAGCCATTGTATAGTATGCCCACAGTATGCTGGGGAGCTCCTCCACCCATCTGCCTTTGGCTTCATCTAACTTGGTTCAGAGGCCTTAACAAATTATCTAATTTGTCACTTCGACTTTTTAATTGATCTATGGGTGGCCCACAGACATGAACCAGTGATAGATATGTAAATTAGCGTAGAACTCTTTGAATGCCTAGTTGTCGAACTACCGTCTATTATCCATGATAATGATGTAGGGGAGCCCGAAGTGGCAAATGACGGACTTCCAAAAGGACTTGACCTTGCTTTCTGTTATGTGCACCAAGGGTTTCGCCTCCACCCACTTGGTGAGTAATCAATGATGATGAGCAAATATCTCCACTGGCTGGATATCGGCGGGAATGACCTGAGTATGTTCATCCCCCATTGGACAAATGACCAGAAAAAAAAAAGTTGGGACAGCAAGGTAGCTGACTATCGTTGGATGTGGGCATGCTATTAACACTAGTCATACTTTTACACAAGCTCGGTCGTGTCTTCCCACATGGTGTCCCAGTAGTATCCCTGTCTGAGCGCTTTGTAGGCCAAGGACCTTCCCCTAGGTGATTATTGCAGATACCTTCATGGGTCTCCCAGAGGACATAGTTAGCCTCCGAAAATCTTAAGCACTTCAATAATGGATACGAGTAGGACTTCATGTAGAGCTATCCATCTAAAAGTATGAATCAAAAGATCTTCCACTTTAGGAGGCCAGCCTCTGCGTAGTCATCGGGTAGGATACCTTCAACTATATACTGGACATAGGGGTCCATCCAGCTTGTTTCATGGATGACTGTTGGATTTCTTCGACCGCTATGATGCTGGGGGCCTCTAGGTACTTGATGAATATCCATTCGAGTAGGGAATCGACCGAGGTCACGAGCCTGAAGAGGTTGTCGGCATGAGCATTCTCCTTCCGAGGGATATGGAAAATACCGAAATGCTCGAAACCCATCATGTAGGCTTGTACATTATCCAAGTACTTCACCATCATGGAGGTCTCGAGCTTCGAACTCACTAGTCACATGGCTGGCCATGAGCTATGAGTTGGTGAAGACTCTCAGGCTCTCTACCCCAAGCTCACGGGATAATTTTAGCCCCGTCAGAAGTACCTCGTACTTAGACTAGTTGTTAGTCACCTTGAATAGGAAGCGCGGTGTATACTCGGTGAGGACTCAGGTAGGCTGCAACCCAAGAGGAGAGATGAATTGGAATTTACAAAACTTTTGAACTACTCTGATAAACTAAAGTAAGTATGTGCTAATTCAAATCAAATGCTTATATTTAGGCAATGTATTTGTGTGCTTCAAAATAATATGCAGTGGAATAAACAAAGTAAATGCACAAAGAAAACAATCACACAAACACAAAGAAATTTATAGTGGTTCGGTGCACTCCAAGGCACCTACATTCACTCTCCAAGATCCCCCTTGGGAATTTCACTAAGTTTGGTTTGTAACCTAGGCTCACCAACAACCTTTACAACTTGTTTTGACTTCGGGCTCACAAGTCAAACCCTAGTTGGTTTCAAGGCTCACCAACAACCACCCTTGATTTTATGGGCTAACAAAGAACCTAAATAACTTGTTTTGTCTTCGGGCTCATAAGTTAAACCCTAGTTAGTTTCAAGGCTCACCAACAACCACTTTAGTTTTTCAAGGCATACCAAAAATCTCTTTGATTTTCCAAGGCTCATAAAAAATCTCAAATAAAATAATGTAAAAACAAATATAAAAGAATACAATTAAAGCTTTCTAAAATAAAGCAAATATCTCTTTGAAGCCCTTGATTATTGATGAAGAACTTGTCTTCAAGTTGTTGAAGCCTTTGATTATAGCTTGAGGATGTGAACTTTGGATGCTCTCTTTGAAACTTGGAAGCTTGAAGGCTTGAACCATTTAACTCTTGAATCCTTGAAGAATATTCAATGATCTCACCAAAGGATTACTTTTCCATTTGGTTTTTGATGTTTATATAGCCTCCCAACACTTAAATGACCGTTTATAGATGTTAGGGATGAAAATATAGCCATTTGAAAGCAAGTTGGAGAAATTCTGCAGCCCAGAAAACTAGCCATTACAGTCCAAGTGTCGACACTTCACCTCCAGGTGTCGACACTTCATCTTCAGGTATCGATACTTCATCTTCAAGTATCAACACTTCATTCCTGTGAGTCGACACTTGAGGCAAAACACCTCCAGATGGCATAGTTCTGTATTTTCAAAAATCTCAGGCCTTGAGTCGACACTTCATTTCTTCAAGTGTCGACACTTGATCTTCAGGTATCAACACTTCAACTCTAGGTGTCGATACTTCATCTGTGCCAAGTTGAAACATGCTGAAACTTCTTCAAAATTAGACTTTGAGTCCTTCCAAGTTTTCCTTATGTTCCAAAGTCCTTATAACTTGATTTTCTATTAATTTAAGGACTTTTTCAACTGAAATACAAGCATTTATTCATTCAACATGGATGAGTACTAAGATCTGATAAACACATTTAAAATATAATTAGTACTCATATATACTTAAACATTTTGTCAATCATCAAAATCAAGATCAGAGTCAACAATCTCCCTCTTTTTGATAATGACAAAATCTTTAAGTATATGAATAGGGTAAGCTTAAAAAGATTAACAATAAGATAAATATGTAAGCTCAAAATCAATAAGCACCAAGCTCCCCCTCAAAATATGATTTCAAAATTTTTTTTAGAAATTCTTCAAAACATTTTTCAAAATATACAAAATTTTCAAATTTTCTCTATCTTACTGATTCTTCCCTTAAGATAAAAACTTATTGCTTTCTTCTCCCCCTTTTGTACTTTCTTTCATTTCTCATATGATTTTTCATATTTATCCAATCTTTTCTTTTTTCATATTTAACATTTTTCTTCCCCTTTTTGACATCATGAAAAAAGGGTGAAAGGCAATACAAAATGAGAATGAAGGTGGAAAGAATAGCAAGTAGATCATCAAAATCAATACATGAAATCAAATAATTATGATACCAATTGAATATGATGCAAATTAACCATGATACCATAAAATGATAAGCACATGCAAGAAATGATTGAAGGTATATTAACCATTCACCTTACTTGTTCATGGGATAAGGTCACAGCGACACCCCAACACATCATAAGAGATCCTATTGAATAGGAAGAGATGGTCTTTAAACCCTACTTATCTCCAATGACCGGACAGCTATGGTGACTAACCCAATTCGAAGCGGTTACTAGGAATTCTTTTAAAAATAAATTTTGATACTAATTGAATATGATACAAATTAACTATGATACCACAAAATGATAAGTACATGCAAGAAATGATTGAAGGTATATTAACCATTCACCTTACTTGTTAATGGGATAAGGTCATAGCGGCATCCCAATACGTCATAAGAAATCCCATTGAATAGGAAGAGAGGGTCTTTAAACCCTACTTATCTCCTATGACCGAATGGCCATGGTGACAACCCAATCCAAAGCGGTTACTATGAATTCTTTTAAAAATAAATTTTGATACCAATTGAATATGATATCACTTGAATGTACCTCCCCTCAAAGGATTAGATTTGAAAACAAGGAGGAGTATCAAAGCAATATAAGTACAGCATGATATCAAGCAAAACATTCAAAGCATCATATATGACAACAAATATTTAGATGCTCCCCCTAAATGTTATTCTTCCTTAAAAATATGCATTCATTTGAGGAATAAAACATGAAAGCTCATGCATCATAATTTCAGGTAATTTTGAGATATGAATATAAATACTAAGTCTGATAGCAAAGATTTGAAATTTTTCAAGATATTCATGATTTTCAAAAAAATGCAAAGCATTGATATCATTTAAAAACTTGTTAGTATGATTTCAAATTCATTTAAAATGATTTGATATCCATACAAATGCTAGAAGTAATTTAATAGCAAGTCTAGCTACTAGAATAAGGATTTATCAATATGCATACCTTCTTCTTAAATGTAATCCTTAACTACTAGTCCTATACTTGATCCAAATCATTTCTAGCTTATGCATAGATGTCAAAAATGAAAACACATAAATTATAGCATTTCACTTGAAATAATTTAAAAACTATATTAATCAAAATCAAGTGAAAGTCTAATAATCACAAATTTAACCATGAGAGCATGAAATCCATCAACATTAAAAGGATCATGATCACAACTAATGACTATTAGTCTAAGCTTGATTCTAATTAAACATTTAAAATATTTTTCAAAGCAATATGTATCTTTAAAAATATTTTTCATGAAATAATTTAAGATACATTAATCAAAATCAAGTGAAGTTCTTACAATCATAAGTTTAATCATGATAGCATGAAATTCATCAACATCAAAAAGTTTATGATCATAACCAATGATTATAAATCTAAACTTGATTCTAATTAAACATTTAAAACAATTTTTCAAAATAATTGATGCAATAATTATAACAAATATTTAACTACATTTTCAATTAAAGAAGGAAATGTTTAGGATTTACCAATAAGTATAATCATTCCTTTACCATTTTAGTCCAAAATGTAGCTTGTCCACTTCTTCAAATTGTCTTGTATATCCACTTTTTAAAAACTTCTTTCTTCATGTAGGGCTACAAGACATTCCTGCAAAATATACTAAGTAGACAATTTTGGTATCCAAACTTTCTTGGATCCTTTAAGATTAGTGAATATGGTCCCTTTTGGAATCCAAACTTTTCTTGATCTACAAGTCAAATTGGAAGAAGCAGGAATAAAGAAATTTTTCAAAAATTTTTGCTTCTTTTCTTCAATCAAAATATTTTTTTCATCCAAAAATTTATTACATAAAACTTTCAAAACATTATTTTCTTTTTCTAGAAATTATTTTTCTTTTGAAAAATTATTCTTTTTATTTTCCAAAACATCAATCTTGGTATTTAAATCATTATTTTTATTAGCAAGATTGGTGTTCTCAAAAGAAAAAGAATCTACATGTCATTTTAATTTCTTGTGCTCAATTTTTAGCATTTTGTATTCATGCACAAGATCATTGAATGCATCATATAGTTCATCAAAGGTAAAATCATAATCATTTTCAGAACATATCTTTTTCTCATTTGCCATGAAGCAAAGATGGATAACTTCATCATCCGAACTTGAATCTTCGCTATCGCTCTAAGTTGTCATCATTGCCTTGAATTTCTTTTTGGCCTTGAGGGCTATTATCTTCTTCTTCTCTTGATCAGCAACTATTTTCCTTTGCCATAAATTCAACTCATGGGTCATGAGTGAACCAATAAGCTCCTCCAAAGATAAGGTTTCTACATCTTTAGCTTATTGGATCGCCGTCACCTTTGGATCCCATGATATTGACAAAGATCTAAGAATTTTATTCACCAAATCAGCATTAGTATAGATTTTGCCAAGACTTTTCAATTCATTAATAATAGTCATAAATCTAGTAAACATGTCAGATATAGATTCATAGTGCATCATTTCAAAGATTTCAAAAGAATGTACAAGCAAATTAATTTTAGAATTCTTTACTTGAAGAATGCCCTCATGAGTAACTTCAAGTGTGTCCCATTTTTTCTTCGTCGATGTGCATGTGGAGATCCTATTAAATTCATTTAAGTCCAATGCACAATAAAGCAAGTTCATTGCTTTAGCATTGATTTCAATTTGTTTAATGTCATATTCATTCCAATCCTCTTCGAGCTTTGGAATGGAAATGCCATTAACCAAAATGGAAGGAATATGAGAACCATTAACAATAATTTTTCAAAGATGATAATTAATAGATTGAATATAGATGTGCATGTGAGTTTTCCAAAATGTGTAATTTGTGCCATTGAAAAATAGTGGTCTAACACTAATACCTACAAGGGTTACCATGATCTTTAGCTCAAAATCGTTAGATTTACAAACAGAGCACCGAGCTCTGATACCAATTGAGGTCTCAGGTAGGCTGCAATCCAAATGGGGGGGTAAATTGGAATTTATAAAACTTTTGAACTACTTTGATAAACTAAAGCAAGTATATGCTAATTCAAATCAAATGCTTGTATTTAGGCAATGTATTTGTGTGCTTCAAAATAATATGCAGCAGAATAAACAAAGTAAATGCACAAAGAAAACAATCACATAAATACAAAGAAATTTATAATGGTTCGGTGCACTCCAAGGTATCTACATTCACTCCCCAAGATCCTCTTGAAAATTCCACTAAGTTTGGTTTTGTAACCTAGGCTCACAAATAACCTTTACAACTTGTTTTGACTTCGGGCTCACAAGTCAAACCCTAGTTGGTTTCAAGGCTCACCAACAACCATCCTTAATTTTACGGGCTAACCAAGAACCTAAACAACTTGTTTTGTTTTCGAGCTCATAAGTTAAATCCTAGTTGGTTTCAAGGCTCACCAACAACCACTTTGATTTTCCAAGGCTTACCAAAAATCTCTTTGGTTTTTCAAGGCTCATCAAAAACCTCAAGTAAAACAATGTAAGAACAAATATGAAAGAATACAATTAAAGCTTTCTAAAATAAAGAAAATATCTCTTTGAAGCCCTTGATTATTGATGAGGAACTTGTCTTCAAGTTGTTGAAGCCTTTGATTGCAGCTTGAGGATGTGAACTTTGGATGCTCTCTTTGAAACTTGGAAGCTTGAAGGCTTGAACCACTCAACTCTTGAATCCTTGAAGAATATTCAATGATCTCATCAAAGGATTACTTTTCCATTTGATTTTTGATATTTATATAGCCTCCCAACACTTAAATGACCGTTTTTGGCCATTAGAGATAAAAATATAGCCGTTTGAAAGCAAGTTGGAGAAGTTCTGTAGCCTAGAAACTAGCCGTTACAGTCCAAGTATCGACACTTCACCTTCAGGTATCGACACTTCACCTCCAGGTATCGACACTTCACCTTCAGGTTCGACACTTCACCTCCAGGTGTCGACACTTCATCTTCAGGTGTTGACACTTCATTTTCAAGTGTTGACACTTCATTCCCGTGAGTCGACACTTGAGGCAAAACACCTCCAGATGGCATAGTTCTGTATTTTCAAAAATCTCAGGCCTTGAGTCGATACTTTATTTCTTCAAGTGTTGATACTTGATCTTCAGGTGTCGACACTTCAACTTCAGGTGTCGACACTTCATTTGTGCTAGGCTGAAACATGCTGAAACTTCTTCAAAATTAGATTTTGAGTCCTTCCAAGTCTTCCTTATGTTCCAAAGTCCTTATAACTTGATTTTTCATTAATTTAAGGACTTTTTCAACTGAAATACAAGCATTTCTTCATTCAACATGGATGAGTACTAAGATCTGATAAATACACTTAAAATATAATTAGTACTCATATGTACTTAAACATTTTGTCAATCATCAAAATCAAGACTAGAGTCAACACTCGGCAACTACCTTGTCCAAATTTGTTAAGATGAGTCCAGTCCCACTCCCTATTGAGTTGGATGCACCATCCATATGGAAGATCCAGGTAGTCTCCTTGTGGGGCAGCTGTGCTAACAGCTCTACTGATGCCTCTACGGGCTCATCATCCATCCACGTGCATTCTACCAGAAAGTATGCCAAGACTTAGGCATTCTGGGATGGCCTTGGATGATATGAGATGTCAAACTTGCTGAGTTTTATTATCCACTTCGCTGGGCACCCCGAGATTTCCGGCCAGCTTAGCATGACTCTTAGAGGTTGATTAGTGAGAACCATGATCGGGTGAGCTTGGAAGTATGTCTAAGACATTGAGCAGAGATAGTTAGTACAAAAATAATCTTTTTGAATCAGGTGTACCTGGTCTCCATGTTATATAATACCTTGCTGATGTAATAAACCAGCTTTTGAGTACCGTCTTTGTCAACATGGACAAGCACTGAACTGATCACTTCTGAGGAGACAGCGAGGTACAATAAGAGCTCCTCTCTGACTTCAAGTTTGGATATAAAGGGAAGTAAAGCATGGAGTTTCTTTAGCTCCTCAAAGGCTTCTCGGCACTCTTCCATCTAGGTAAAACCATGCATTTTGCACAATACCTTGAAGAATAGCAAACAACGCTCAGCTACGCGAAAGATGAAGTAGCTAAGGACAGCCACTCAGCCAGTCAGTTGCTGGACAGCCTTCTTGGAAGTCGGATGCCTCATGTCAATTATCACCTGAATCTTCTTCGGATTCACCTCGATTCTGTGCCGGGTGACCATGAAACCGAAGAATTTTTCCATTATGATATCAAATGCACACTTGCTTGGGTTCAGTTTCATTTAATGGAGACAAAGGTTATTGAAGGTTTCTCCCAAGTTGGTAATGTGGTCAGCTTCCTCTTTGCTTTTAACAAGCATATCATCGATATAGACTTACATGTTGTGACCTATCTGGTCCTTGAAGACTTTATCGTTGGTAAGTCACACCCGCATTTTTTAGACCGAAAGGCATCACCTTATAGCAGTACGTTCCCCTGTCTTTGACAAATGCAATGTGTTCCTTATCTTTCAAGTCCATATGGATCTTGTTGTACCTCAAAAATGCATTCATGAAGCTAAGCAATCTGTGTCCAGATGTCCCATCGACGAGCTGATCAATTTTTGGTAGTAGAAAACTATTCTTTAGACATGTCCTATTAAGATCAGTGTAGTTAATGTAGATCTTTTACTTCTCATTGGCCTTCCTGACCATGACCATGTTTGCAAGCCAATAGGATTGTGAACTTCTTGGATGATTCCTGTGACAAGAAGCTTCTCGACCTCCTCGTCTATGGCCTTCTGCCTCTTAAGCACGAAGCTTCTCCTCTTCTGGTGAACTAGCCTATACTTGGGTTGATGTTTAGCTTGTGTGTAATTACCTCGGAGCGAATCCTTGAAATATCTGACACCGTCTAGGCAAACACATTAGAATTGGTCCACAAGAAGTCAAGCAGCCAGTTTCTCTCTTCTTCTGCTATAAGGGCCCCAATTTATACTATTTTCATTGGGTCTTCCTCTAGGAGGAAGGATAGCAACTGTTCGACAGGTCCCCCTCTTATCTCTGGCTCCCTTTGATCCAATTACCATGCAGCTGGCACCTTTTCGGCCTTTTGGATCCTTAAGACCATTTGGAAATAGTGCCGAGCTAACTGCTGGTCGCCCCACATTTTTCCAATCTCTTGTGGAGTCGGGAAACGGATAAGGAGGTGCTTAGTGGAGATGACCCATCACACTAGTTAAGCCCAGATCATCCGAAGATCACATTATAAGTCGAGGGAAGGCGAACAACAGTGAAAGTTATGAAGACTATGCTCTGCCGAGGTGGGGTTCCTGCCGTAACTAGTACGGTGATTTTCCCTTCGACTCCAATTGAATCCTTAGTGAAGCCAACTAAAGGGGCGAAGACTGGTTTGAGCAAACTGGGCGATAGATTTATCCTAACAAATGCATCGTAAAAAAGGATATCCATGTAGCTTCCACTATCAATCATGATTCTTTTAACATGATGTTTTGCTATCATCATGTCTACGATGATATCATCATTGTTAGGATTTTTAACCCCAACAAGGTCTCCATTAATGAAGGGGATTATAGTTTCAACTATTCTCTCTCCCCTAGCTCTCTTCGGGCCTTGCTATGCCCCTCAAGCTATCATCCTGATGGGCATCATAGTAGGTTGATTATCGATGCCAGTCAAGGTCAAATGGGTATCTCCGACCTGGGTCATGGGTGGAGCTCCTCGAATGAACTTACCGAGGTAGCCGTGTCATATCAGGTCTTCGATCTCTTTTTTCAGGTAGTGGCACTCCTTGATATCAAGGTTATAATTCCTATAGAACTGATAATATTTGGTCTTGTCATGATTGCTTGACGGCCTCAACAGGGGAGTCCATCACAAGTAGCGCTTGCCTTCAATCTCCATCAGGATCTTGGTCCTCGGAGCGAGGAGGGGGATGTATTTCCTATCCTTATCAAGGAAATTCTTTGGCTTGGGATCTGGCTGGTGAGTCGAGATGGCCTTTTACACCCAGGGCTTGCTCGACTCTCTTCAGGATTGCTTTTTCCTAGGCCTTCCGTCGAGCTCCCTTCGAGTGTGATTAGCCTCCTTTGCATGAATGTATTTCTTAGCACGGGAGAGCAGTTCCAAGTAAGACCTTGGCAGCTTCTTGTCGAGGGAGTAGGTAAATTGGGAGGTCCTAAGTTTCCTCTTTATGGCCAGCATAGCTACAAACTCATTTAGGTTGTACACTTCTAGTGCGGCTACCTTGAACCGGGCCACGTAATCCTTCAAGAACTCTTGGTCCTGTTGGTGAGCTGAGAAGAGATTATCTACTTTCTATGGTACCTTTCGGTAGGCATCAAAGTATGCCAAGAACTTCTTTTCTAGCTACCTGAAGGAGTCGATGCTCCTCGTCTCGAGCCGGGAATACCAGGCTCGAGCTGACTTACAAAGCGAGGCTGGGAAAGTAGTGTAGAGGGGGAGCATCGTCATCCCTTGGACTCTTATAAGGATTTTGTAACTCTCGAGATGGTAAAGAGGGTCTGTGGTCTAGTCATAAGGGTCCAGCTGGGGCATGCAGAACCGGTTGGAGATTGGCTCCTGGATTTGGCGAGTAAAAGGGGGTGGGCATCGTAGACTGCTGGCTTGTGGGTAGCACCCTAAAGGTCAACAAACTGATGGGTGAGGTCAACCAACTTGCGGTCATGCTCCTACAGGCACACTTCGGCCCATTGCTAGATAGTCTCGACGGTTGACTCCTCCTTAGAAGCCGTAAGGGAGACACAGATAAGGATAGGGAACGTTCATGCTTTGGTCCCTTTCCATGTAGACATTGATGGTGTGGAGGGTTGTCTCGCCCCGGTGTCAAGGGATGGGTTCCCCAGGCAGCCGAATGGCCACGTGATCTTCCTTAGGATAAGCGGCGACTCCCTCGAGGGCACTGTGAGGACTGCTAGAATGATGGGCCCACATGTGGGATGGCCTCCCATGGAAGGACCAAAGGCTGGTACAAGCAATAGCAACAGGGACCGCCACAGTTCCACCTGCTGCACCAACGTGGCAATATGGTCCTGCTGGTCTGCAAGCAATGGAAGTGGTGGAACGTGGAGTTCCATCTCCTGACTGTGCCGATTGCCATGATGGAAAAGATTTCTAATGCGACTGGTAGAGGCTTCTTGAGTACATGTGACAACCATAGCATCTCGCTCCGAGGTTGTGAGGCACTCTTTGTAGAGGGCACGACTCAAATTTGCTTGTAATCCAACAAGACGCTGCCCCCTACCTGGCATGCCAATCTATTGCTACCAAATCATCTCCGTCTAAAGTCCTGAATGGGTTAGAGATTTTCGTAGATCCCTCCGATGGGGAAGGGCCTCTCTTCCTCTTGGATGGTGAGACTTGCAAAAAAAATCCAGGCCGGGGGTACCGGTGGGGATACTTCGATGCTCAAATTAGTGTAGTGATCTGAGCAACAGACGGAGCTATGGTGGGTGGCCACAAAAAGAACGAAAAAATTAGTGTGAGAGTATGAGATATTGCGTACTTTGGTCGGAGATCCCTCTTACCTATATAGAAGATGAATGTGGTGGACAAAGTCTGCGGAACAACAGAGCACTTCCTAGAAGGGGTGTACGTTTTTGATAGGCATAATGGATTTGACAAAGGTGGCGATGTCCTGTCCCCCCCCCGAATCTCTATTGTCAGGATTCTCTCGTTGTGGTATCGAGATCCAGTGGCACGTATCTTTTTCGTTGGGATTGTAGTTTTTTGTCGAGTCGTTATCTGCCATGACTTATCGGGGGGTTCACCTAGGCTTGTGCTCTATTTGGCTCGGAGCTCTACTTGGCCTAGAGCTCTACTTGGCCCGGAGCTCTACTCAGCTCGGAGCTTTGCTCAACCTGAGGCTTTACTCGGTTCGGAGTTCTACTCGGTCCGGAGCTCTACTCAGCCAGGAGCTCTACTCAGCCAGGAGCTCTACTTAGCCTAGAGCTCTACTCGGCTCGAGGCTTTACTCGACTCGAGCTCTACTCGGTTCGGAGCTTTGCTTGGTCCGAGATTTTACTCGATCTGGAGCTCTATTCAGTCTGGAGCTCTACTCGATCCGGAGCTTTACTCAACCAGGAGCTCTACTCAGTTCAAAGCTCTGCTCGACCCGAGACTTTACTCGGTTTGGAGCTCTACTTGACCTAGGTGAAGTCGATCGCAAGAGTCCGGGTCATCAGGACCGACGATGTCTTTGCCGGTGCCGTGTCAGCACGCCACAATATCAAGAGCCTTTCAAAAGTGTACATATTCTCAAGAACATTTTTGTGTATATTTTGAAAATAATAATAACAATTATGTGTATATTAAAATCAAGACGGTTTACAGTAAGGATGTATAGGACGAGGAGATCGGAAAACTTAGTTCCTTCCCTCTTAATTCCTCAAGAAAATCAAGAACCGTTTCAAAATATTGGATGAATATTTAAAATAAAATGATTGCTATGTAATTATAGCATCAGAGGAAATGATATGTTACATTTGTTAGCAAACATACTAATTGGTCCACTAGCATTAGATCTCTGCTCAGTATCTGATGTCTACCCACCGTGTACTCTGAGGAAATTGATTTACCATTATAATATATTTTCTTTAGGTCCAATCACAGCGATCAATAGCATACAACCAAGATTATCCCACTCCTTGTCATCATGCAATCACAAGGGCGGCCTGCTGGGAAACAGAGCCAAAGGCGGTGCGAAACCAATGGCTACAATTATCAATCATGAGCAGGACAAGACTAGTGATTAAAAAAAGGGGCTCCTCCGCGGTATGCACGGCCACGGCCGTGCGCTCTTGTTTTCTGGCCGTCCATCGTGCGATGGACGGTCAGTACGATGCACCACAAAGGAACCGCGCTTGATAAGAAACCCAGGCACAAGCAAGTCGGCACCGAAAACGCCAACCTGGAAAACCGACCAATGTTATCAACTTGCCCAGCTCATTCCGGATCCTAACCTTTCCGTGGTCCCACTATTTGCCACGGAGTAAATCCGTCGTTCTCCGCACCCAATTCTCCTCCAACCTCCCTCTCGTCGCCCTCCGAGTTGCTTCCTTCCTCCGTCCATCAATGCCCATGTCATTCCAACCCCATGTGCTAAGCCTCTAACCTAATAATACATTATGAGAATGGTATGGGGCTAAATATGCTACACCAAGTTCAAATATAAAAAATATTTTGTATAAAATTGATATCCAAACTATATTTAAATAAAAATTTTTATTATATATATAAAAGTAACCATACAAAATTATATATATATATATATATATATATATATATTAAAAATTATATACCTTTCATTGCCCATCAAGAATTTTTGATCATAATATTAATAGTCCGTGCAAATTATGATATAATGGTAATCAGAAAAAAAGGCCCGAATTAATTTAGAATATATATTTGCATGTGTACAGGTTGTTGGATTGGATTGGATTAAAATGATTTAAATTGATTTGCTGAAAATTTGAAGCTAGGTAGGTTCAATTTATTTTAATTCAAAAATTTTCAAATCCAAATTAAATTAATTTAAAAAAAAAAAAAAAATCTATACAATCCGATGAGGTCGATTCTAACCGAGTTCGCGGTACAGCCGGATTTTTTGGCGCACCCCTGAGAACTAATCCCTTGAAGCAACCAAAAAGCTTTGTGACCAGAACGTCAACGGTCTTTCCTGGCCCCACCCACAGTTTTCCCTCCCTTTCTCTCTCCTCTTCTTCTTTAGCCGGGACCCGGGAGGGAATCCGCCCTCCCTCCTCTTCCTTTCTCTTTTGGGGCTCCCCTCAACCCAAAACCGGCAATGGAGGTCTTCTTTACCACCAAGACGACTGCGACTACTACTGCATTGCTACTATTTCTTCTACTGTTGAGGTTGAGTGGTGGGCTCTTATTAGCGGCAGAGCAGGAGAGTGACCGGATCACCGAGCTCCCCGGCCAGCCCAGCAACGTGGCCTTCTCCCAGTACTCCGGCTACGTGACCGTCGACCCGCGCGCCGGCCGGGCTCTCTTCTACTGGCTCGTTGAGGCCCCACTGGCGGCACAGCCGGCGCCACTTGTCCTCTGGCTCAACGGTGGGCCAGGCTGCTCCTCCGTCGCCTATGGCGCCTCCGAGGAGCTCGGCCCCTTCCGGATTCACCCCGATGGCTACACCCTCTACCTCAATCCCCACTCTTGGAACAATGGTGATCCCACTGCCCTCCCTCCCCCCTGAGCTTACGAATTCTTGAGGTGATTTGGTTTCAGTTGGATCTCAATTTTTGTTTGTTATGGTGTTTGTAGTGGCGAATGTGCTCTTCCTGGAGTCGCCGGCCGGTGTTGGTTTCTCCTATTCCAATACTTCGATGGATCTGTACACCGCTGGTGACCGGAGGACAGGTTTTACTCTGGCCTGTGAGAATGATGTTTATCAGGAATAATGCTTCACGATTGGAACAATGTCACGGTCTTTTTCTTCTCTTCTTATTGTAGCTATGGATGCATATCTTTTTCTTGTGAATTGGTTTGAGAGGTTTCCGCAATACAAGTATCGGGAATTTTATATCGCTGGAGAGAGTTATGCAGGTGGTGTTTTACCGATCCTTTTTTTTTTTTTTTGATCCACTTTTGTTTCTTGTGCTTTGAATTAATATATCTGATGCCATTGGTTGGATTTCTTATCAATTATCAACTACATTTCAGGGCATTATGTTCCTCAGTTGTCTCAGGTCATCGCTCAGAAGAACAAGGGCGTTCAGAATCCAATCATTAGCTTCAAGGGTTTCATGGTATGAACAAGAAGTTTCTGATTGCTGTTTCCTTTTTATTGCTAGAGCTATTAATGCAATTGGACTCGAATTTTATTTCCTTTGATGAATTGTTATGCAAGGTGGGGAATGCTGTTACTGATGATTTCCATGACTATGTGGGCACATTTGAGTACTGGTGGACCCATGGCCTGATCTCGGACAACACATACCATAATCTTAGGGTCACATGCAACCTCCAATCCTCTCAGCACCCTTCTGCTGAGTGTGTGAAGAACCTCAACGTTGCTAGTTCGGAACAAGGGAACATTGATCCATACAGCATTTACACGCGCCCATGCAACGACAGCAGTGCTCTCAAACGCAACCTAAGGGGCCGCTATGTAAGTTCTCTCCACACCTCTGGCTACCTTTTTTTGAAAAATATTCTAGCTTTTGTTTGTCAATGCAAATGGGGTGTCTTGCAATCTTCATCTTCCTTTTATTCACAAAAGACAAAACAAATGCAAGGTGTTTTTGGAGCATTATAATGTGACTTTTAATCTGGGGAAGAATGATCAATCTGCATGCCACTCCAACAATGTCGATGGACTGAAACTATGCAATGTCAATTATGCAACTATAGCTCTCTTGATCTATCTAGTTTTTTCTCCCATATGGACTGTATATATATTTTGGAAACTTTGATGTTTCCTAGTATGGACTATGAGAATCTTCAGTGTAAAATTTAAATATAATGCAAGCTGTTAAGTTGGTGTTAGATTTTTGATCTTCGACACATTTTTCCTACATCTTATATCTAAGTTATTCATCCTCAGCCTTGGATGTCCAGAGCGTATGATCCCTGCACTGATAGGTATGCTAAGGTGTACTACAATCGCCCAGCAGTGCAGAGGGCACTCCATGCTAATGTTACTGGGATTCATTATGCTTGGGATACGTGCAGGTTTGTTTTCTTATTGTAGAGATATAATATGATTTCTATGTTTTTATATGTGGTGAACTTTCAAGTAAGTTTTCTTTTGTAAACTAATAGAAAAATGGTTATGATGTTCCCTATGACAGTGATATTGTTGGAACCTATTGGGCAGATTCCCCTAGATCCATGCTTCCTATTTATCAAGAGCTAATTGCAGCTGGTGTAAGAATATGGGTGTTCAGGTATGGGCTCTCAATTAATTTATTTTATGTTATATAAATCTGACTTTAACTATGAATTTTCCAAATCATCATTTGCCTGGCTGTCTAACAATTGGAACGTATTATGTGTTCTCACTTTTATCATGGAGCATTCTTTTAGTAAGCTTGCATAAAAGGATGGCTGCTAGAATAGATATTATTTCCAACCTTTATAGGGCATCGGTGGAATAAAAGTAAATTACTGAAAATCAAACACAAGAAAAAAAGGCTAAAGATGGAGGGAACAAATTGTTACCATATATGGTTTAGTGAGAGAAGAAAAGGTAAATACTTGTTTTTGATTATAAAGAGAAACATATAACTTTTTGTGTAGGTGGATCATGCATTTATTGCTATTGTTTGCTACTTAAATAATATGCTGTTGAGTATGGTATTTACAGAACTATTCATGTTCATGCTGCCTAATTCTTGAAACTTCACGGTACCAGGATGCAGTCTCAATGTATAGAATTTTAATACAAGAAAATGTGCTTACATCTTTTGCCTCACAAAGTGTAGTATATCAGTATATAAGATGTGTGGATTCCTGTATTTTTATTGTTTTTCTGTTTCTTTTTCTGTTTACTGATCATGATTTCAGACTGTCTTCATTATATAAATATATTTATATTTAAACTGCTTGCCTTCCATACATTATGAAGCTTACATACAAAATTTCACAATATAAAATAGAGTTTTAAAACAAATGAATTTCTAGGATTCTGATCCATATGCTGGTATAGAGATGCAGAAAAGCATAGTTATTGGTTCACATAGTGAAGAGTTCAACTTTTTCAGTTTGCAGAAGTACGTGACTTGATTGCTTTACTTTGCTACTTTATTGTTTACCTATTTGGTATCATATTAGACCTGGTCTTGCCTTCTCCCAAGACCTGTTAAGCACAAGGATACATAGCAGTCTGCTAATTGCTTTTCAACAAAACCAAAAAGAAAATGAAACAAAAAGAAAAGAGCACCTGATTAATATATCCAGCTAGCCCCAATCTGAAAATAGAGGAAAGTGAAACAATTATATTTACAAAAGTAATACATATTTTAGAATCTTAATTTTGAGTAATTCCTGCCCTAAAGCCTATCAAATGTAAATGGAGAATTGAAATGTTAAAGACTTTTTGTAATTGCAATAGGAAAATGTCTCCTATCTATACTTTCTTGAACATGCTTATCCAAAGACACGTGTACACAAAGGAACAAAAAAGGGAAGTGCTCTATTTTACATTACTCTTTCTAGATATGAACATGAATGACCCACATACATACAGCAGCCTGAAAAGAAGTGCCATATTTTATGTTAGTCTAACTAGATATGAACATGCATTATGCTAAACCAAGCGCACCTTTACCAGATTATGCAATGTTCCATAAAGTTACACTGGATCTATCTCAGCTGCACGTTTATTAGATTACTCAATGTTCCATAGAGTTACACTAGAGTTTTCTCGGCTCTATCTTTTTGATTGGAACTTCTTTGCATGCTCACAATGTTAGATGTCTTGTATGGTAATAGCAAGGTTTGCGGTTTGCCTTGTTACTTCTTCCAGATCTCCATTAATCAAGTCTAAAATGCTTTGTATTTATATTTTTTCTTGCTAATACTGGAGATGGATTAATAAAACTGACCTAGAAAGGTAAGATAAAACTGTCTGGTTTCAGTAATCTTTTTGGATTGTCTAGAATTTGGTACTTTGTATGAATTATTTAAAATTAATAGTAAATCCACAGATGATGAATGGAATAGTATGTTGCTTGGTGATAGATGAAGATAATTTCACAGATCTGTGGATTGTGCAAACTATTTCGAACTCATAAATTGCTCTGAGTTCCATTGCTGCTTCTAACTACTTGTCTCTCCACTGCATCTTTTGACAGTGGAGACACAGATGCAGTGGTCCCTGTGACTGCAACTAGATATTCGATCGATGCTCTCAAGCTCCCAACCCTTCGAAGATGGTATCCATGGTATGACCATGGAAAGGTTAGTCCAAGAAAGCCATCTTCAGATTGTCTATCCTTGGGCCAAAAATCAAACTGGAGGTTTCCATTTCATGAGCTAATTGCTCTCCTTTTCTTTTTGTTTTTTATTCCTATCCTTTGCCTTTTTCATTGGATAGGTTGGTGGATGGAGTCAGGTATATAAAGGTCTTACGTTGGTAACCATCACTGGAGCAGGACATGAGGTTCCGCTTCATCGCCCTCGACAAGCTCTGATACTATTCTGGCATTTCTTGCAGAATAAGCCCATGCCTAGCTAACCTTTTAGAATAAGATAGTCCGACCAGCAAGAAAATAGATAAGCTTTTAGATAAAGGTACATTAATATCTTACAGTTCATTTGAATTATTTTTTAATTTAACTTAGCAATTCTTCGAGGAATATTAGAATTGTTTTAGCAGCCAAGGTACCATACCAGTTGTATGAGTCAAGGCTGTCCACCAATAAAGAACAATGGAGCCAATGTTGTTTTTTTATTACATCTGTATTTATTAAGCAAGTCTGAAGAACATTGTGTCCCGTGCCACTGTATGCAAGTGCCTCTCCATATATACTTGTCGATTGCATTGAATTCCAGCTTGGAAGGACTTTCAGCACAACATATTTCTTGCACCCTCTACTGTCCAGAAACGCACTTGTGCCCTAGACAACTTGCAGAGTTGCAGATTTCACTAAAATTATGAGCCGCTGGTGAACTGAATCTTGACCCTTAGAATCAAATAATTCCACTAACATCCCAAAAGAACCTGTCATGTATCAATCAGCAGTTTATCATGTGCGAAGAATATTCACTATTAGTTCCCAGTTAATTTTCAGGAATGTGCTTGCCTTCAACCGCTGTTAGAAATGTAGTGACTACATTACTATTTCTCTTATTTATTCCCCTGCACATCCTTAATGCTCTGATTGACCTTATCATGCATTTCCATTCAGTGGAGAGGTCAAAGTTATTAACAACAGTATTTGATTTGAAATCAATTCTTTGCGGAGGATGGTAATGCAGGTGAACAAAGCAATGGCAAATATGGGAAGCAAGAAATCTTGTAAACCAGTAAGACAAATTGCCATGGCTAAGGCCCCCAGTAATAACGTTCTGGGTTGGAACACTCAGGTTATAATTTTATGGTAACTAAAGAAATATACGTGCTGTAAACTTTTGGTGCCATGTTTGCTAATTGAGTTGCCTTGAGGTGTTCGACAAAAATATATAATGGCACATATATAAACATATGTGGAAGCACATCTATCAATCAAATTTGAGTAAACACTTGCAAGGGCTTCACTGTCTCATAAATATGCACATATACATACAACCAACACAGGACCTCATCAAAATTGTTTGACTAAAAGGGGGAACATCCAATTGGAATTAAGATATGTAAGCAGCAAAATTCACCAAATTTCGCAGAAAAGGGAGAAATATGATAAAAGTAGTTCTGCAACTCTTAAAAGATGGCATTATGGATGATCATAAGTGGTACATGTTGTAATAGTTTTCCCTCCTATTGTATATCCGAAAACAACTAAACGGACACTTTAAAAAACTGATATAATTTATATATTGCATCAATATATTCTTGTAAAATCTATGACCTGTAAAAGCTATACTGGTACGCTACATTTCTTTTACAAGTTACAAGTTCACTAGCATCTGAATTTGCAAGAGGAAAGAGATGAAGTAGGGAGATGCATGTTCCCCTTTCTTTATGTTGGTGACAATTCTTTGCTTATTTTTTCATCTTATATAGCAATTGGAAATTGGTGTTGTTGCTACAAAATCTGAGCTAAGCGAGGAGGTCGGATCCAATGGTCACTGCAAGCTCCTGATGATGGGATACAACCTACAAAAATTTTTGGGCCGGTTTTCTAGCGGGGACCCTCCCAACACTCAGCTTGACTTTAAGAGCAAGGAAGAGAGCTGGGAGAGTGGAAGTGATGGAAATGAATCGGATGCCTATACCTGGGAGCCCCCTGCCACTACTTATAGAGGGGGAGAGCTCACCATGGGATTGGTTGTTTCTAGGAATGGCATGCATATTTCGGCAGGATTATAGCGAGGATCTTGGCAAGGATCACGGTGAGGACCTCGGCAAGGATCGTGGCAAGGACGGTGTCACTTGCTCGCGATGATGGATGGCCTAGCAATGGCCTAATCTGGCTTGTCCAAATATGGTAAAGATAAAGCTCAGACCTCGAAGCTTGTATGGAGACTATAACAGACCAAGCCAATCCAAGGTGAAGGTTGGATGGAGCTGTAACGGGCCGAACCAATTTGAGATGGAGGTCAGGTGGTCTGAGGTGGGTGAACACCCATAACACTTGGCCCCTACTCATGAGCCCGAGGGGGTGCTTAGGCAAAAGGAGTAAACCTTCGAATCAAGGCTGATCTCTATAGTGCAGTCCCTTAACTGGATTTTTGTTTGGCCACGAGTCACCTCCTAGACCATCAAATCTTGCCATGTTTTCAAATCCAGGTCCTAAAAGGCTTGGATCCACGAGGGGTTGCCCGGAGCCAACTAAATGGTGGCACTTGGTGAGCATCGGATAAGGGTAGTCAAAATGTCCTCATATTAGAGCCACTCAAAGTCTTATAAATAGAGCCCCCAGCCTTTCATTTGTCACTTTTCCTTTCACTTTCAGCAAGTGGACCTATAGGGCGATTCTCGGTGATTGCTGCTGGCAACCCGACCACTCGAGCTCTAGAGTGTTGCAGTGGAATCCGAGCTCCAGACTTTGACTTTCGAGGTTTGAGCTCTAGGGCTACTTAGCTATTTGCCATAGGTTAGTTCCTCATCCTTTAGACCTAGGATGGATAACATAGAGTAATCTGCTGGTAGTTGGACCTTCGGGTCAAGTTCAAGGGAAATCCAGTCTGAATTCTCCTTAGGTTATCCAGAAGTGGAGTCCATATCTGAGCCCTTTCACATAGGCTCTGTCCCCACCCATGAGGACTTAGATGTTCTCAAGTTCCAATAATAGATCCCTGTGGGGTTTTCTTTCGAGATCATCGATCAAGTTCAGGAGAAATCCAGTCTGAATTCTCCTTAGGTTACCCAGAAGTGGATGAGTCCATATCTGAGCCCTTTCACATAGGCTCTGTCCCCACCCATGAGGATTTAGATGTTCTTAAGTTCCAATAATAGATCCCTGTGGGGTTTTCTTTCAAGATCATCGATCCTGAGGACCAGATAACTTATCCCCCTCCTCATTGGCTTAGGTTGTACAAGAAATGTCTCTAACCTGGAGTTCGGCTACCCATACCTTATTTCATAGTAGAAATTTTTAGATCTTTTAGAGTTGCCCCATGTTGCATCATCCCAAGTTCTTGGCAACTAATTGTCACTTTCCTTTCCCACTGCTTCATCCTCAGCACCAAGCCGACCATCATCATCTTCTGGGCATGCTTCATCTTTTAAGGAGCACCTCAAAGAGAATGGGTGGTGGTATGTCTCCCCTTGACCTGGCTAGCAACTTATTTAGGGGGCTCCTTCTGTCATGCACAACTAGAAGGAGCGATTCTTTTTGGTGTTGGCCGAGTAACCTTGGGGATTCACCCTTGCACCAGTTGCTTCAGCGCGGATGCTCTATGAGGTTGACTTAAGTCCAGCTGACCCTATTGGTGAGTTTGTTGTGTTGGTTTTCTCTTATCTCCGATTTGTTGATCTGACATCTTTTTCGATTTTGTAGCCATGAGAGCTGAGGACCTTGAGGCCATCTAGCAAGCGGTCTAAAAGAGGAAGGATCTTGTTGATACCTTAGCTTCAAAGAAGCCCAGAGCTGAGGTAGTCCTGGCACAACGAGCTATGAGCTCTTCTTGGTGAGTCGGTGTAGGTGAGCATGTCAAGGCAAGAGCCCTCGGGGATACAGGACTTCCCCCAATTAGGTTGGCCCCTTTGGTCGATGCTTCCCCCATTGTCTTTGGGACCTCAAGCATCGCTGAGGATCACATTGCATTAATCGGTGCCAGCCTCCATTCCAGTGAGGTCCTTGGTTGAGTCCGAGCTAGTAGCCTAAGGATCGGCGAAAGGGCTCATGGACACCAAGGTCACCTACCGATTCCTTTATTCGATGATCCTTCCTAATGATGTCGATAACATCAATGCTCAGGGCCAGGTTTCGCATCAGGGATTCCTACAACTCCCTCCTTCATGTGAGTCTCACCCTTCTGCCCTTTCCCTTTCTTTTCCTGGTCTCACTCTAGTTGTTATTCTTCAGCCCATCCACCATGTGGACTACTTTGTTGGGTTCTTTTGAAGGCCCATGACACGGTAGAGAAGTCCGAGGCTCGAGCAATAGCTACCGAGAAGAAGGTGGCCGAGTTGGAGGAGGCCTTGAAAGCTGCGGAGGCCAAGACAGAGGAGGTTCGAGCCGAGGCCCATAGAGAAATTAAATCTTTGAAGGCCAGGGCTAAGGCAGCTAAGCAAGAGACCTCGAAGGTCAGAGCTCGGTCAAAGGCCAACTTAGCCGACTTGCTATAGACGGCCACTGCCAAGTGGGAGAAAAAGCTCATGGCAGTGAAGGTGCTGGCAATAAGGGCTTTTCGAGCCTCCGAGGACTTCCACGAGCTGATGGTGGAGTTCAGTGCTGAAGCCTATATCGAATGTGCTACCAAGCTTCGAGCAAAATGGAGGTGTTCTTTCCTAGCCTTAATGTCACCTGGCTAGATACCGATGGGGAGCCTGAAGTTACCAGAGCAAACAAGGCTATGGTGGCCAAGGATGATTCCATCGAGGTGGCCGTTGAAGATCCTCCTTAGGCTCTAGAGGTGATTATCTTAGACGCTCCGAACTCTCCAATCCCAGGGGTCCCAATGCTTGTAGATCCTTATATTTTTCCGTTCCTTTTTGTACTAGTACTCGGGTTGAATCCGAGCCCTTATTGGTTGAGGTTGAGCTCTTTTGATATTTAGCCAAAGATATTTTTATACAAGTTTGACCTACTTTTTGAAAAAAAAATTAAAGTAATAAAATAGAAGCTTGTTTTTCATGCTACTAAATTTTTGGATGTAACTTCATCGTGACTTGGCTAACTAGCAAATCTAAGGTTTAGATCGGACTATCCAAGGCTTAGAATCTGAGGTTTATATCAAACTATCCAATGTATAGGTCAGACTTGATATGGGTGATTGCCCACTGCTTATTAGTCCAATGCGAAGCTCGGATGAAGGTAGCAAGTCTTACCTTAGGTGATAGAGTCCGACTCTTGTATTTTTTCACCCTAGGTGTAGTGTAGCCCAATGTTAGTGCCGATCTTTTATTGGTTCTCAAGCCAGTGACCATCCAAGGATAGCTTAGATACATTCGAAGTTCTCAATTAGAATGCCTACGTCAAGGCATTTCGCAATTTGCATTGCTTCATATAGGTTAGCATTTTGCACGAGATGTCGAAGGTTAGTCCCCTTCATGCTTTGCCCTTTGTTATCCTCATTTGAGGTAGACAAGGAGGTCGGCTATTATGTGAGGTCCCGAAGGTTAGTCTCTTTGTATTTCTTTGGGTTTGCTTTGAGGATGCCCCATTAAAGTTAGTTGATAAGCAATCCCCCGGTCTCTACAAAAGTCAGCAAAATTTGCATTGTCAAATCGGCATCTATTGTCAGTGACAATGGCTCTAGGTAGCCAAATCATTAAATTATAGACTTTTAGATGAAGTCGCATGCCTTTGTTTGAATGATGCAGGCCAGTGCTTTTGCTTTCACCTACTTAGTAAAATATTCGATGATGACGAGTAGGAACTTTTTCTATGCAAGGGCGCTTGCAAATAGCCTGAGAATATCTATCCCCTATTAAGCGAACAGCCATACGGAAGCAATAGGCACCATTGGTACCGTTGGTCAATGTTGTACATTGGAGTTCTTCTGGCACTGGTCGCACCTCCTTACTTGGTTAGCCATCTCCTACTACATGGTTAGCCAATGTAACCTTGTTGCAACACCTTGTAGGCCAGAGCTCTGCCCCCTAGGTGACTGTCACGGATACCTTTATATACTTTCCTGAGCATTTGTAGTTTGCTTCGAAGGGTCGAAGGCTTCTAAGTAGGAGTTGGGAGTATGACCTCTTATACAGCTTGTCATTGAGTATCACAAACTTGAAGGCTTGGTATTTCAACCTACAAGCTTCATCATGCTAAGTAAGTAATACCCCGGTCTTTAGAAATCGCATCATTGAATCTATCTAGCTCGGTTCAGGCTATACTTGCATCATTATGGCATCTTCGATACTGGGAGTTTCAAGGACCTTAAAGTACAAGCTCCTTTTCATGTCCGATGCTCCTTGGGTGGCAAGGTTTGATAACAGATCAGCTCGAGCATTCTCCTTCCTAGGGATCTATTCAAATTGTAGTGATGCAAAGGTAAGATCGAGGTCTTTTACTTTTTGTAGGTATTTAGGCATGTTAAGTTCTCATGGTTCATACCCGCCATACACTTGTTTGATGACAAGCCGTGAATCACTATGGACCTTCAAGTCTCTGGTGATCTTGAGCCCCATAACTAGGGCTTCATACTCAGCCTCACTATTCGAGGATTTGAATTTGAAGCACAAGGCATATTCGGCCATTAACCCCTCAAGGCTGGTAAGAACTAGTCTTGCTTTAGACCCTGCACTGTTCAAAGACCCATCGACATGGAGGATCCAGGACTACTCTTTGACCTCCTCGACTCTGAGCTCTACTCTAGGCCTTGCAAGGTTGAGCCCAAGTTCTTTTATGGTGCACTCCATAACAAAATCTGCTAGCACCTGGACTTTTATTGATGGTCGGGAAAGGTACTTGATGTCTAACTCTCCTAACTCAATGGCTCACTTAACAACTTGACCTGAGGTATCGGGTCAGTGAAGGATCGACCTTATAGGGAGGTGAGTGAAAATGGCCACCATGTGCACTTGGAAATAGGGGTGAAGCCTCCGAGCAGAGATCAGTAGTGCATATATTATCTTTTCCAATTTCACATATCTAGTCTCAGCATCATCCAGAACCTAACTGACATATTAGATAGGCTTTTGAAGCACACCCACCTACCTGATGAGAGCATACTCAAATGCTAGCTCTGGCACTACTAGGTAAAGGTAGAGGGTCTCATGTGGCTCTAGCTTGCTTAGCAGTGGTGGACATCCGAGGTACCTCTTTAGCTTATCGAATGTGATCTAGCATTCAGCTGTCCATTGAAAATTCTTAGACTATTTGAGAGCTCTAGAAAAGGGTAAACCTTTTTTAGTTAGCCTCGACATGAACCTACCGAGAGTTGCGATCCTTCCTATCATGCACTACACCTCTTTGATTGTCCGGGGTAGCACCATCTCCTGCAGGGCTTGGATTTTTTTTGGATTAGTCTTGATCTCATGCTGCGACACCATAAATCCCGAGAAATTACTAGAAGTATCTTCGAATGCATACTTGCTGGGATTGAGCTTCATCCAGATGTGGCAAAGTGTGTTGAAGGTCTCTTCTAGGTTGGTTATGTGGTACTCAATAACTCAGCTCTTCACTAGTATATTGTTGATGTACACTTTCATATTCCTTCAATTTATCCTTTGAAGACCTTGTTCACAAGCCTTTGGTACATCTCTTCTGCATTCTTCAGGCCAGAGGGCATGATCATGTAACAAAACAAACCCTTGTCAGTGGTAAAAGTGGTCTTTTTCTCATCATGGGGTGCCATGCAAATCTGGTTATAACCAAAATATGCATCCATGAAGGAGAGAAGCCTGTGATCCTAGCTGGCATCTATCAATTAGTTGATCCGAGATAGTGGGTAGTTATCCTTTGGGCAAGCTTTGTTGATGTCTGTGTAATTGACACACGTCATCCACTTCCCGTTAGTCTTTTTGACGAGGATGACATTGGCCGGCTACTCCTGGTAGTTCACTTCCTTTGTAAAGCCAGCTTTGAGCAGCTTGTCTACCTCCTCTTCTATCACCTTCTATCAATCAAGTACGAAGCTTCTCTTCTTTTGCCGAACTGGTCTAGGTTGGGGTCGACATTCAAAGCATGCTTGATCACCCCTGGGTCTATCACTAGCATGTCAGCAGTAGTCCAAGCAAAAACATTGATGTTCGCGTGAAGGAAAGTAGCTAGATATTGGCAGTCCTCTCCATTCAAGCATGACCTGCCCTGAACTACCTTGCTTAGATCAACTTCAGTCAGCACTATGGGTACCAAGTCCTCCATGGGTTCTCCTCTCTGCTTATGAGTTGACCTCTGACCTCGAGCTCTTCCCGAGCTAGCTCCACTTTGGCTTCACTTCATAGGGTTATCATATAGCATTCTCTTGCCAACACTTAGTTCCCTCCCTCTAGCTTCATCAACTCCGTTAAGTGTTGGAAATTTGATCAGCAGGTGATAGGTCGACATCACAGCTTGAAGGGTGTTTAATGTGGGCTAAACTAGTATGGCAATATACACCGAAGGCATCTTCATGACTAAAAATCAGACTTGAATAATCTTGTGCTTAAGTGCTTGACCTACTGTTAGGATCAATTGGATTGCCCCTTCGGCATGTACGGTGGTCCCAGAGAAGCCGACCAAAGAGAAATTTAGCTTTTCTAGTATATCATTGGACAAACATATATTTACAAATGCATCATAAAACAAAAATTTGCTGAACTTTCATTATCAATAAATGTACGGTATACATCATAATTAGTGATATTCATGGTGACTACAATAGGGTCGTCATGTGGGTGCTGCACATCATGGAGATTGGCATCAGAAAAAGTGATGACCTCTTCTTCAATCCTCAGCCTCTTCCGGACTCCTTGTCTATCTTGGTGCCTAGGGTTTATATGTACCGCCCATCTCTATCTCTATTTTCCTAGTGACCCTCTAGTCAAGGTGGTTCATTCTGGGCTCGGTTTTGTTGCCATTGCTGCATGTATCTTTTCAGTCTTCCTTGCCTGATGAGTGCTTTGATCTCGTCCATGAGCTGGCGGCACTTTTCAGTATCATGGCCATGGTCATGATGATAGTGGTAGTACTTCTCTTAATCTTTTTTGTGACAAGGAGGTAGCATCCTTCTCAGCCTCGGTAAGTCTTCTTGGTGCTCTATCTCCATCAGAATCTATGTCAAGGAGTTACAAGTGGAGTGTAGTTCATGAATCTTTGAGGCGGGGACCTAAATCGACGATTCCAAGGTGGAGATCAAGATCAATGGTTTCGAGAAGTCCACATCCTCAATGAGGGGGATTATAAGATCGATGCCTTCCCTTGTTGTTCTATTGCTGATCCTTCTTGTTACCTTCAGCTTGGCTGTGGACCTCTTCTCTCTTCTTCTAGAGCTTGCCGGGAAGAGGCTCTCCATGCCATGCCCATGCTTCTTCTGATTTACATACTTCTCCGCTCTAGCCAACATCTCAACAAAATTTTAGGGATATCTTTTCTCTAACAAGAAGAAGATAATTCGTCTAGAGTCCACCCTTCAGGACAATCATTGCCACTGATCAGTTAAGGTTTCTGATCTCCAGAATAGGTGCATTGAAGCAGTTGATGTACTCTTGGAGAGGTTCCCCTTCTAGTTACTTAATGATGACTAGGGAATCAAAGCCTCGATACTACTTTTGGCTAGTGACAAAGGATTCCATGGACCTACTAAGCTGCTCAAAAGAGTTGATAGTACCAGCTCGAAGGCTCAAATACCAATACCAAGTTGTATTCCACAAGGTGGATGGAAAAGCTCGGCACAGAATGTCGTCAGTTATCCCATGGAGAAGCATAACAGCCTTAAAGTTCTCCAAATGGTCGACGAGGTCTGAGATCTCATCATAGGACTCTAATTATGGCATCTTGAATCGCGAGGGAACCGGCTCTTCCATTATCTTCTTGGTGAAGAGAGGGTTGGCACTGAAGCTGAACTCATCGTCCAATTGCTGAGGCCTACCTTGTAATGCTTGAATCTACTGCTATATATGTTGGAATCTCCTTTCCAGTTCAGGATCTTGTACAGTATAAGTACCTTGGTTTCGTGGAGATATTGCAAGGGTAGAATCTCTTCCTGACTGCGAGGTTGATGAGTGCCTACGCGGCTATGGGGCAAGGCTCTTAGGTCAAGTATGCCGACTTTGAGCTTGTCTCAGATTGCGAAGAGAGGACAATTACTTCGGTTAAGCTTGGCTTCGATGTGATAGGTTAGCACGGGCCTAGCCATCAAAGGTTGCCCGCCTTGGATCACGATAGTTAAGGCCTACACTTGATGAACCAAGTTATTGAACTATTCACGGGTGATCGTGTGTTCTGACTGGGATGGAGGCTATGCTTAAACTGGTTTGGGCACTTAAACTTCCTCTTGAGCATCGTCATGGCACAGGCTATTAGAAGTTGCCTTTCACTGCTTCATGGGTGATAGCTCTCTTATCAAAAAGGTGAAAAGGGACAATTCTTCTAGCGCCAATCTATTGCTGCAGAGTTTGAGCTAAGCAAGGAGGTTGGGTTCAATGGTCGTTGCAAGCTCCTGATGCTGGGCATAACCTGAAAAAGTCCTGGGTCGGTTTTCCAATAGGATTGATGCTCAAGTTAGGTCATCTCTAAGAACATGAAAAAGAGCCGGAAAAGTGAGAGTGATGGAAATGAATTAGATGCCCATACTTGGAAACACCCTGCCACTATTTATAGAGGCAGAGAGCTCATTGCTGGGCTGGCTATTTCCAGGAATGGCATGTGGATCTTGATGAGGACCTCAACAAGGATCATGACGCGGATCGTGAAGATGATGATGTTACTTGCTAACGATGCAGGATGGCCTGGTGATAGCTTGATTTGGCTTGTCCAAATTTGATAAGGACGGAGCTTGGATGGAGACTATAACAGACTAAGCCAATCCAATATAGAGGTAGGATGGAGCCTGAAACAGGCTGAACCAATCTGAGATAGAGGTCGGATGATTCAAGATCAAGGTTGGACTTAATATGGATGGACGTCCATAACAGGTGTAATATACTAAACAAAAGGAAAGGATCACCCTAGGCCATTCTTAAGGTGCAATGTCATAGAAATGAACGGCCGTGATTGATATTATGCACCGTCATATGATCAACGTGGCGTGGAATATAATTTTTTCCGTTGCCGTGTCATACTGCAGATGATGCGAGAATTTTTCTTTTATAACCGTAGTCGTTCCTTCTGGATGTATACCTTTATAAAGCTTCCACAAGTAGCTATATACGCTTTCTTGCGCCGTGAATGCTGCCGAACCGTCGCGTGTCAGATCATGAGGCATCACGGGCCTGAATCTTCCTTTTCCGCTGTACCTCTTTTTCACCAATCCATTCCTTCCACGCAATAAACGCCTCTCCCCTACCGAAACGTGGACACACTCCAAACCACCACTCTCGACTTACAATGCTCCGCCGGACCACCCGAACATATCTCACCGGATGGATCCTATCTTATGTTCTTAACCCCCATTTGACCTGTACTCTTCGATCTCTTTCTTCCGATTTCGCTTGCAAAATTTATTAGCGTTCCTTTGAGCCTAATCCTGTCGATTGGCGATGGCGAGGGGCAGCTCGCAGTCGCAGACGTCGTCGTCCGCCGGGGGTGCGGCGCGGCCGATAACGGTGGGAGCACGGGGAACGCCGGCGGCGGCGGCGGGAATGCGGCGGCGGAGGCTGGGTGGTGGTGGAGGGGGCTCTGCTGGAGGGGGATTCGGCGGCGGGGCCGCGGGGAGCAACATGCTGAGGTTCTACACCGACGACGCACCCGGGCTCAAGATGACGCCTACCGTCGTTCTGGTGATGAGCCTCTGCTTCATCGGCTTTGTCACTGCGCTCCACGTCTTCGGAAAGCTCTATCGCTACAGATCCTCCGCAACCGGCGGTTCTTGATCAGCCGGCGGCGCTGCCCGCGGCCGCGAGATCGAGGGACACACGCCCACGCTCCTCTAAAAAGATCGAGGTCTTTGGTCCTTTTTCTTTCAGGAAAATTGTCTTTGCTTTAGTTGGAACTTTTTTGATCTTAGGGTTAGAAAGAAGAGTGCTTGAGATTGTGCTTGTTTTTGTTTTTGTGTTTTTTTTCCGAATGAATGAATTGTGATCTTTTCTGCTTAATCTGCTACCTTTCTCATCGATCCATCTTTTTGATTGGTTTAGCAACGTCGGTACTTTAATTCCAAGGGACTATTCTTAACTTAGGTTGGTGTTTTATTTCCTCGAAATGAAAAGAGGACTATATTTTGTTGGAATATAAGACAGCATTCAGTTACCATCTTTCAGATTTAATGGATAAAATTTAAACTTTAAATGGATTTCATGGGCTGGGTGGGGTTTTTCTTTCATTTTTGTTTTTGGTTTTTTCCCCTTAAAAGCAGATAGCAAGTAGACCTACTAGGAAAGCTTATTAACAATTGCTTATTTTATTTTATTTTTATTTTTTTTTGATAAACCGGTGTATTCAATTTAAGGAACGAAAGTGAATACAACCAAGTCAGACAAAACAAGATTCCTAAGCTTAAGATTAATCACGCTGGATGAAACAGTGCTAGTAATACCGTTCTTTTCAAGCTTTTAGGCCAAAAATATGCGTATCCTGCTCTAATATCAGTTGAGTCAGTAATCTGCGTTGCATCTACTGCCCTTCTGAATAATATAGAGGTATTTTCTTGATTGATATGTTAGCTGATACGGATGTGTTTCCACCTTTTATTCATTAATTTGGTCAGAGCAATTTTAATTTCTGTTGCTGTCTATGCATTTTAGAATCATGAAGCTTATTGTTATGAAAATTTAATTTTCTTCAAGCTGCTGATTGCCAACTATGGGTGGCATGGCAGTGAGAGTAAGGGGGCAAAATAAAAAACATAAACAAGGCCATCAGTATCTTCATGAAGTATGTCGAGGATAGTGCATTGGAACATCTTTGAAGAATGAAATTGACACTGAGGCTATTTTTGGTGAAAAGTGTAAAAAATGAAAAAAAAAAAGGAATTAATTATGAATGAAATTGACACTAAGGCTATTTTTGGTGAAAAATGAAAAAAATGGAAAAAAAAGGAATTAATTATGCATAGGTTTTAGATCATTGTACCTAGAAGACTGATAGATGGTTATGCCAGATTGCAATTTCTTTCCCTCGCTTTAGCAGCACATTTCAAACAGATCCTAAGGAGCTTAGAACTGTCTCTTTCAGAAAGGAGGGGGTTAAATAAGTAGAGGAGCATTGGAGCCATATATTGAAGAAAGGCTATGTTAACTGTTTATCAACCAGCAGCTCTGGGTTTGAGTCCTGGGTGGTGCATTCACAAGTCCTAGGACCTAGGTAATCATGTTGCTGGTGGGTCTTCCTCCCTTTCTCACAAAAAACTTGTAGGCAATAACCAAATGTTAAACATTGGTGGACGTTATATTTGGATATGGTAGCTGGGGATCCAAGAGTGCAATGAAAGGGGCATGTATGTACTTGGTTTGAGATTGTAGGTAGGGCCTTATTTGCCACAACTTTAGCAAGAGAATTATATGTGTGTGACTGTTCTTGTCTTTGCAAGTAGGAGAACGAACTGGCTATCATTTGCTTCTTTGTTAAAGCATCTTGCAACTGTGTGTAGTTCAATGTTGAAATAGAGTCTTTCCCTTTTTTCACCTGCACTAGTGGAGAATTGGCACATTGATAATGAGATTCTATTTAATCTCAGCATGAGAATTTCTTTGGTGCTTATCCTTGCATGTTAACTAATTTTAACTGTAGAAATAGGGAAAAAAATTAAGCTTCTAGGAAACTAGACAAAAGGTTCGAGGATTTATTATTTTGACCATATCTTTGTTTTTCCTTGTTACTTTAAATGTGATTTTGTTTTCAACTTCATGTTTAGAGGTTCCATTATAACAGTATGTTTCCTGATAAAGCTCTTCTTTTTTCGCATTTCTTCTTGTATGTTTTTCCATTCTTCCACCTTATTTTTCATATCATTAATCTTTTTTCTTTCTTTCTTTTATTTTTTCACTTGTTTCTTTGCTAGGGAGGCTTTTTTATTTTATTTTTATTTTTTTAAAGACAAGGCCCAACATCCATCATCAACATAATCATTTATCTTGAAATCTACATGGGCCCCTGGAAGTACATACTAGCTAGTTGCTAGGACTTATCTTATAAAGACTCTTATCTGGCATCTATTTCATTTATTCCCCCAGATGGTTTCTCTTCAAGTCCTATATCAGGAAAAATTGCTAATTACTGCTTGTTTTGATACTAAATGTTATATGACTTTTGAGGAATCCTAGATTTCTGCTGCTTGTCAAAGAAAGACCCACCCACAGAACCTGCTTCTATGCAAAGTCTTCTTGATGGAAGACATTCTTCTTGATATATTATTTGTGCTTGGATACATTCTGTAGCCAGATGCAAATCCAAAGAACATACAATACATTCTGTAGCCGGATGCAAATCCAAAGAACATTACCAAACTAGTGTATTGTAAATCATTACAGTAGGCTTTGTAGTTTGAAAATTTTCTCTTTTTTTTGGTTTTCTTCCTTCTTCCTTACAAAAATGAAACTATTTAACAATCAAAGTTAATTAAATTTTCTGTTTCCCAACATTGTTTATTTGATTTAGTTAATACACAATATATATATATATTCATAATTGGAATTCACTAAAAGATTTCAAAATTCTTTTAATTATTTCATTTGAATGGGCATGACCATGTCCAGATTTAGGCATCAGTGGCTGGAATTAGAAACTTTGTTGAGTTTACTATGAAACTGCAGTCCTAAAATGCTATAGATTGTGCATTTGAAATGTTTACAACTTTTACTGAGAAATCTATCAACATTTTTACATACCCCATGTTCAAAGCTATTTGGTCTGTTGAAAACAAGTAGATTGTAATTCTCTATCGGACTCTAGATTTCCAAAAAGATTCATCTGTTCTTGTTTGGTGTGAGATAGTTCTAAGATGGCATCCTAACTAGCTTGTCAGGAGATAATGTGACGCAACAGCATGGAGCAACCATCTTGGTTCAGCCTATGTTGGTTCAGTCCATTTTGAAATGGCCTCTAATTTTGTCAAGAAAGGAAAGTCCAGTTTTAATTGTACATAGCTTGTAATTGTTATGCTGTAATTATATGTTATTGATATTGAATGTCTCTCTTAGTATTTCGAAGCTTATTAATTATGGTTCATACATGGTGTCTTTTAGAGGTTGTAAAAGTATTTATTTGTCTTTTAAAAAGTTGAGAGTATGGATGCAGTTGGATATGTAAGGTCATCTTGTCTCTATAGAGGGTAAGAAATAAAGCCAAGAGTTTATTATAGTTTCTTTGAATCTAGTGGTGGATTCTACTTGATGTCTCTCTTTTCCTACTTGCTTCTATATCTTGACCTCTTTCCCCTCTCTTGCTTAACCCGCTACCATGTCCTGTCTCACCACTGAAAAAGTTGAAATCCAATGGCCATGAGTGGAGAGGAAGGGGCAATATATACATGGCTTTATTCGATAAGTGCAAATAATACGAGAGGCAACCACATCCACTTGATCGAAGAATGGATGAGAAGTAAGTTGCTTGAGCATATTAAAGAATATTAGTTAGCTATTACTGGAAGCTTCTTTGGAATGATAGAGGAAGATGGCATAAGATATATGATGGGCTTTTTATCTAATTGTGATACAAATTATTTTGTGGATGTATTTTAGGTGAAGGAGATTCAAGAGGCAACAAAATTAGCTAGCAAGGACCTTTGGGCCTAGATGGCTACCCTCTTGTATTTCAGAATATCCTTGGTGGCTTAAAGCATTTTGCTCAGCAAGTTTCATGTAAAAAGTTTTCCAACTTGTACCTGTTTTTCTGCTTTAGGGGGAATTATAAAATTTAGTTAAAGGTTTTAGTTAGCTGATTTGATACATGGTGTGAAAATCCATACAGTAAGCTTTTTCAGTAGCCTAAAATTTATATGATCTCAAAATAAAGTTAGAAGTTGGATTTTTGAGAGAATTTAGGATCTCTCATTTTGAACCTCTGGTTGCTTGCATTTTGTGTAATCAGCATCAAAGATTGGATGTTGCATTTTATCAGCTATGTTTTAAACTTGAATATGGTACCCTGCTTTCTTTAGTGATGAGCGTGTTCTGGGGCAGTGCATCCCACTATCTTTTCTTCTCATTTTTACTCATTGCAGTATTAAGTAGCATGCTGCAACCTGATTGCCCTTGTTTAAACCCCCAAATTTCGTCCATTAATACAATTTGTCAAAATTTTCATAACTAAAGTGAATAATAGTGAGGTTTTGGAAACTAGGTGAATGCTGGAAGAGTTAAAAAAGGTCCTGGATACCAATTATATTAAATGAGGGAGGTGATTGTACCACTTATCATTAAGTTGAACTTTTAATTTTTTTAAGTCATACTATTAACAAATGGGAAATGATAGTGGAATGATGATTTTCTCAGTAAATTGTTAATCAGATTAATTAAATAAGAAAACAGAGAGCAACAAGATAAACTTAGCAGTACCGATTAGGCACGGATGGTAGAAGAAATACTGAAATAAAAATATATTTATGTAACATATTAGGGTCTGTGCTTGAAAGGCCATAGAAATCACATAGGCAACTGATGGAAAAAATGTAGGACAAAAATTTCTTCGTGTTCTTGCTCTTGGTTCTTACGTGGAAGAGTATCAAAGATTCAAAATATTTTACTGATGGTTAATGAGTTAGGAAGCCTAAAGAAAAGCCTGAATATATCATTTTATTGATAATGATAAGAAAAAACTATGAGCAACAATGATAATGAGATATCATTTTCCTTTTCCAAGGGTTTAAAGCTCTCACACTTTGAATTGTATGTGATGTAATTCCAGAGTTTTCTTCGTGTTTTCTATTTGTAGGTGATAAAGCTCTACTTTGTGATACCAGGGTAGCCTGGCTATCATGGTGTAGAAGCAAATTCTAGAAAATAAAGGTTTGGAAAACTGTGTTAGTCAGTACATAGAGTGCAGCATTAGTTGGAATAGTATGGATGAGTGTATTGTTAGAATTGGCATACAAGAGGATTCTCAAACATTGATTTCAGTACCTCAACTGTATAAAAGGATGGAGAGATTGATGATAATTTCACGACTAAGTGATGCTGATGAAGTGGAGTTTTGCCATTGGTATGTCCTGTAAAATGTCAGTTGTGGTTTAAAAGGAAATTATATTTGTTAGATTAGGTTTTATTTTGTGGATTAATGTTAGCCAGTGAGAAGGGCCTCTGAGAAGAAGGACCCAAATAATCAGAGTTCAAAATATATTTGAAGGATTGAAAGTAAGAGGGGATCAAAGCTAAAGAAGACTAGCATGTTGTGTCATCTTCCATATTGAAAATGTAGTTTACTTGCTTCTTTTCCTATTGGCATTTTTTCTACTTTATGAAGTATGCGGACTGCATCCTGTGGAAAAGTTTCAAAATATGCCTGCAATATTTTTCTTCCTTGCACCTGATAAGAAACCAGCATTTTTGATGAAGGTCATGCTTGGGCTCTTTCTTGTCAATGGCATTTCGTTGGTCAGTGTTTTGCAACTTGGCATCTTTCCTTTAGTTGTATAGTTTCAAAATAGATAAAGTAAATGCATATCTTGGGTAAAATGGTAGACAGTTGGTTGGAAGCAGAGTATTTTGATGGAGGTGATCAAAACTTTCTTTGGGACTTCTGTCATCTGAAGTCAAAATATCTGATAGTATCTAAAGAGGAAGATTGTCCTTGCTAAAATTTTATCAGTGCCAATTTAGAGACTACAAACAGCAAGGTAATTCAAACCTGTTGCAGTGAATAAGGTTGTATCAGGTTCTTTGAATCTCCTTTCAGTTCCAATTCTCAATGTCTTCTTTTCTCTTTTGATAATTACACCTTTCTGCCATGCAGATGATTCACCTAAGATTTCTTTTCTAGCATGTTAACCTTTGCAACCATTTCCGTAGAGCATATCCCCTGATCAAAAAGGCATTTGCCAGCATGCTGGTTCTTTCTCAACATTTCCTGACGTGAAAATATGTTGTGCGACCTCGGATGTTCTCTTTCTTAGGTTCTTTTCTCTCGTTGCATTTGATCCTGCATTTAAAAGCCCAATATTCTGCTATGCATTGGAGGAATGAGATGCTCCAGGTCCATAGCATTAGTAGTTTTATCATCAGAATCTAGCTGTTTAATCTTACTAGAGTTTGACGCGTGTGTGTGATGCACACGGTGAATTGAACTTGTTTCTTGCTGCTCTTTGTTTCTTTCGATGTCTTGGAGCTTATTTGGGTAATCCTATACAATCTTGTTCGATTATCCAAACATGCTTTTTTTTTTCTTGCCAGGGGAAGTTCGATATTAACGGGTGACCTCTCATAGCATTTTATTGCGAGGCTTCTTTCTTTTGGTTAATATTTGGGCATCATTTTAATGGACCCTGTTATGGGTATCCGGAGTGCATCTGTATATGCCGCGCCCTCGAGCAGAAGGCACAAACCAATTCCTTGCCCTCTAGAGCTGTGGAATCTACAGTCGAGTCCGGGGAGGAAGAGTCTTGTCAGTTACACGAGCCTTTGACCACATCCATTATGTGTAGACACCCAATTTCCCCCACCCCTTTGCGAAGGGCGAGCAAATTTTATATTTTGGAGAAAAATATCAAGCTGTATGCTGTAAGGACCAGGCCAGGTCCAAGTTCATGGCCAGGATTTTATAATTGCTCCCGCAGTTGCGGTCACCTAACAGCTCTACTTCTATGTTTTCCGTATGATTGTCTACCGGTTAATACATAAAATCAACCGGAGTGGTATGAGAAAATTTTGTACATAAAAGATATAAGCCACCATAGCAGTCGCAAAGTAATTCCATTGCATAACGGACACGCAAAAGGTATGAGAAAATTTTGTACATAAAAGATATAAGCCACCATATCAGTCATCACAAAGTAATTCCATTGCATAACGGACACGCAAAAGGTAATAACCATCTTCAAACAGAATAAAATTCATGTGCAACATATGATCTACCATTTTTTTTTTTTTTTTCCCTGATAGACATGCATCACAGGCACAACCTCCTATCTTTTGTTATAGAAAGATGGCTGATATAGACAAGGGTTAAGTAATTCTTGTTTCGAAAACAAGTGGAAGTCTTAATATCTATTAAACATTGATGTACTATTAGATGAATAAATTGCGTGTAGTCATTATATAAAAATGTGGTTTCCTTCATAGATTATCTCCACTGATATCAAATCTGTCACTGCTCCAGGAATATCTCTACTCATATATCATATCACATCTCCTTCAATAGGTAATAATAAATTCAAGAAAATGATTGTATTGTAGCATGCAGGGTCAATCAAATGATTGTATTGTAGCATGCAGGGTCAATCAAGATACTACATCGTGCTTAGTCCTTTGAGCATTATGCTGCTATTAAAATGTATGTTGTTTTCAACCAGCAATCGGCGTGCCATGATCATCGCCACTGGAACCGAGAAGCAGACGCATGGTAATTGGTCTGCCATTCATGCGCTGGTTTGGTGTTGTTTGCGAAGCATGTGCTGTAGGAAAACAGTATGCAGAGCCCTTTCCCAAGCAGGCAAGATTATTCATGCGCTGGTTTGGTGTTGTTTGCGAAGCATGTGCTGTAGGAAAACAGCATGCAGAGCCCTTTCCCAAGCAGGCAAGATTGTCCTCTGGCCATTGAAACCATTTATCCTTTATGGCCCTCTCTTCTTGGGTTGCTTCGGGGTCAGGCTTTAAGGGAGGCCCCGCTCCATGTTCCTTCGGTGGTTGGGGACATTATCTATGTGGGCAAGTTTCCACCTGTTACGGCTGGGTTACAGGAAGACAACAAGATGAAAGGGACCAGGATACTGGGTCATGCCCTCCAAAGGATATGGGACACGAGGTAGCTATCCAGAATATTCAGCTGGCCTTGCTTGCAGTAGGTCAGAAAGCTTCTGCTTCACTGATGTCTAAAAGAATCGAGGGTAGAGAGGGACAGGGTCCTGTTTCGTCTTAACTTTGTTCTTATGAAAATTTTTGTATAGAATGTTAGGGAGGCCGGAAAGCCCTCCCTTTTATCGTCTTATTTTTGCTTTCTGCACTTATTTCATCCTGCAATTTCTGTTCTTTTGAAAACTCGGTTATCTGGGTCGGGTCTCGACCGTATCCGTCATCGTTTTTCCCGGGACTGGGGCTTCTACTCCGTTGAGTCGCGGGGACGGTCTGGAGGCATCATTGTCACTTGGAACAGGGAGGTGGCTATAATTGATGTGCTCCATCGCTCATCACAGTTGATGGCGATTGTGGTTTCGGAATCTAATAGGCCGACTTGGCTTCTGTGCGAGTTCTATGCTAGCACTTCTTATAAGGAGCGAAGGGTGGTGTGGGAGGAGGCTTCGATCCTGGTTGACCTGGGTCTACCTACTATCCTTGCTGGCGATTTTAACTATGTCAATCGGGTGGAGGAGAAAAGAGGAGGTCGCCCTTTTATGGATGATGTGGCTTCTAGGGAATTTGTCAGTTTTATCCAGAGCAATGGGTTGGTGGATATGGGATTTCTTGGCCCCCGCTATATATGGTGCAACAATCGCTCTGGTAATGCCAGGGTGTGGGAAAGAATCGATAGATTCTTTGCCACCCCCTCTTAGCTCAGGATTTTTCCGGAGTTCTCTATGCGACACCTCAGCTGCATTTCTTTTGACCACTTCCCTCTTCTTTTATCTACTGATATTGCGCAGCGGCAGCCTACCCCTTTCAGATTTGAGAAATTATGGCTTTCATATCAGAAAGCGAGAGACATTGTCAAAAAGGTCTGGAGGATGCCTGTCAGGGACGACGCCACTTATCGTATCTCCAAGAGATTGGAACTTCTCAGACGATGTATGCTCAGGTGGAACAGGGTGGAGGTGGGGAATATTTTTCGGAAATTGGAAGAAACGGAGAGCTCAATAATTGACCTCCAAGAAAAGGAAGAAAAGGAAGGGGGCTTATCTGATGAGGACATAGCCATGCTCCGTTCTCAGCTATCTCTGCATCACTCCTTTTTACATAATCAGGAAGTTCTCTGGAGATAGAAATCGTGAGTCCAGTGGCTTCAGGAGTGGGATAGAAATACGAGCTTCTTTTATTAAGCCACCATCATTTGCAGACATTGGAATAGAATTAGAGCCTTGCGCTCTAATGATGGTCGGTGCTTGGAGGATGATGACGCTATTCGGAGAGAGATGTTCGATTGCTTTTCCTCCAGATGGGCGGTCTCCTCCATATCCCATCTTTCTATTTCATCTACCCCGCCTTTGGTTACTTTCTCCTCACTTCAGAACTCTGTGCTCCTTGCTCCTATTTCTGAGGATGAGGTGCGCTCTGCTCTATGGTCGATTGGGGAGGATAAAGCGCTTGGTCCAGATGGCTTTCCTTCCTTCTTCTTCAAGAGATTCTGGGATATCATTCAGCCTGATCTTGTTGCAGCTATTCAATTATTTTTTATTTTAGGGTTGATGCTGGCTACATGGAAGCAGACTTATATTGTTCTCATTCCTAAACGCCTCAATGCCCATGATCCCAGCCACTTCCGGCCAATCAATCTTTGCAGTACTCTATATAAATTGTGTGCCAAATTAATGGTCAGTAGAATGGTGCCCCTTCTCCTATAGCTAATTAGCCCTGAGCGGGGAGCATTTGTTGCTGACCTGAGTATTTCAGACAATGTTCTTATTGCCAAGGAATTTATATCTGATCTCCGATATCCGTCACAGCTTGATGGCTATTAAGCTCAACATGGAGAGGGCTTATGACTGTGTTGATTGGGAGTTTCTTCGGTTTGCCCTCCAGGACTTTGGCTTTCATCCATTATGGATCTCCAGAATTCTGGCATGTATTCACAGATCTCATTTGTCCTTCTGGTTAATGGTTCCCCCACCGAGTTCTTTCACTCAACTGTCGGTCTTCGACAAGGTTGTCCCCTCTCTCCCTTTCTATTCATTATTTGTTTTGACCACCTGTCTAGAATGTTGAGAGCAGTGATGCAGGATTCTGTAATCCAACCTTATATTCCAGCTCCAGGAGCTTCACCGATCTCGCATCTTCTGTTTGCTGATGATTGTTTGCTCCTTGCTCGGGCTTCGATGGCTGCTACACGGGACTTTTGATGGGTGGTCCAGGACTACTGTATGATATCGGGACAGAGAGTAAATATGCAAAAATCCGGAATCTACTTCAACCCCAGGACGCTTGCCCCCTTACGGACTACTATTCTGGATATTCTTGGCATTACCCATCGACAAGGACCTCTCCGATATCTCGAAGTTACTATTTCCGGATCTAGACTGACTATGTTGGAATGTGCACCATTGATCCAGGCTGTTCGGGAAAGGATTGAGGGCTGGCAAGGCTGACTTTTATCTATGATGGGAAGGATTACCCTTATTCAGTCAGTCCTCACTTCACTCCCTATTTATCTTCTATCTAATGCAGTGATCCCTAAGGCAGCCATCCTTAAGCTTGAGCAGATGATTCGAGGTTTTCTCTGGGACTCCATCTCAGTGCATCACCGGATTCATTTGATGAGATGGCAGACTGTATACCAACCTACCTAGAATGGTGGCCTCGGTATTCACTCTCTTATTTCCAAGAGGGAGGCTCTACTGGGAAGGCATGTGGCCAGATTCTATCTGACTCCTGATACTATGTGGTCCTCTATGATGAGATCTAGATATGGTAATCACCCCGCCCCGTTCTACTCTAATCAGACCCCCCTGAGGCACTGCTCTATCTTCTGGAGGGAAATGACGTCCAGAGTGGCTACTATCATTCCCCATTTCTTATTCATCATCGGAGATGGCAGGACTACCAGCTTCATGTGGGACCCGTGGATTTCTAATGTTCCACTAGCTAAATGGCCTACATTTATCTCCACGGACATCCCGGACACCATATCCATTGCTGATCTTCTTGTGCTCGGCTACTCTCGATGGGACTCGTCCATCATCTTTTTGATTTTTGGGGAGACTCTCGGCTGTAGGATATTATCTATTATCTTGCATGTCCATCCTTGCTCGGATGTCAGGGTTTGGAGACGATCCACTATTCCTCGTGCCCGGATATCAGACTTGATTAGCATCTGTGTCCCTGAGCAGTCAGTCACCGGCCCCTAGGCACATTGGATGGGTTTGGAAGCTCCCTGTACACCCCAAAGTCTCCCTTTTCTTATGGAAGCTAGTCTAGCATTGTCTTCCCACACATGATTTCTTGATCGCCAGAGGTCTCCATCTCCCGTCAGATTGCCCGGCTTGTGGGACGGACAGGGAGACTCAGGATCATGCCTTATTCTTCTATCCCCAGGCTTGCCAGGTCTGGTGGTTGTCAGGCTTCCAGGAGCTTCTCTCCCATGTTGAGGACATTGAGGATACTTTCTTGGATTTTATGATTCCTGGTATGAGTCATCCCGATGCCACCTTTTTGGCCTACATCGCGTAGTAGGATCGACGCCCCAACCAACTATCCAAAAAGAACGTCTCTATTTAGAAGTGGCAGTTTATCTTTCTTAAAGCAAGCAGCGTAGCAACCCAGTGGCAGTTTATCTTTCTTAAAGCAAGCAGCGTAGCAACCCTGGAGCACACGAGTCGACCCCCCACCGAGTACCACAGCACCAATCCAATGTACTATCATCGAGCCCTCAGCAAAAAACCCCTCGAGAATTCTGCTTGCGGGGACTCGAACTCGTGACCTCGGCTCTGATACCAACTGTAGGATCGACATCCCAACCAACTATCCAAAAGGAACGTTCCTATTTAGAAGTGGCGATTTATCTTTCTTAATGCAGGCAGCGCAGCAATCCTGAGGTGCACGAGTTGACCCCCTACCGAGCACCGCAGCACCAACCCAGCGTACTATCACCGAGCCGGCTCCCGCTTGGGGACGAGCACCGCAGCACCATCCAAGGGGTGTTGACGTGGCACTAGCCTGACCTTAACAGTGGCACCCACATTTCGTGAGCTTAGATGCCCATACCTCGAGCGTGTGAGCTGGCCCACCCAACAGTGTACCACATCTGGCTCTCCCGGACCAGATGATATTCTGCTCTATCACTGCCTCAACCAGAATGATTATTGAGTGAGCTAGGGCCCATGCCCATGAGTGCTTTTCATCTGTGATGTATCCGAAGACCTAGGGTTCCCTCCCCGCTCATTGAACACCCTGTCGGGTTTTTATATCTTGGGAACCCCCTCCTCCACGCCACTTCACAGTCAGTTTCGATGGGAGTCTTCGTCAAGGTCAGGGAGGCTCAGCTTTTATCATCCATGGACCTTGGCCGGGTTTCTTGATTGCTAGAGGCATCCATCTTTATGATCCGTCAGTGCCGATGGTAGAAATGTATGCGGCATGGGCAGGTATTGCTTATTCCCGTCAGATCCTCCATCTGGACCATCTTATTATTGAGGATGACTTGGCTACGGTAATCTTTTGGATCCGCCAAACTTTGAGATCCCCGTCCTCTCACCTTATCATCCAGGATATTGGCCTTCTTCTTCAGGGATGTGCATCCATTTCTATACGTCATATCTTTCGGGAGGCCAATTCCGCTGCTGATTGGGTTACTTCACATGTTGCCAACCAATCTGGTTTTGTTTACTGGCCTTCATGGCAGACTGCTCATGTACAGTTATGCAATATTATCTTTTCTGACTTCTTGGATTGTATTCATTCTCATTATATTTGAATAGAATACGTCGTTTTATCAAAAAAAAAAGCTGTACAATAATAATTCTTTATATAAAAGGAAGAGTTTTGATGCCATCCTCATTTTTGATAGCATTCGAGTCTCATCCATCCTATGGAAGCGGGCAGTCTGCTTTTCAGAAGTTCAGCCCGATTTTTTTATTAGTTTACTAAAAAATATGGGGAGATAGGCTTTTTTAATGCATATTCTATCATACCGGCATGGCCTCATTAATTTATTTTTGATCAGAGGATCAAGCACCACAACCCGATTCTACTTGACTAAGCCTCATCCTCGTCCAAGAAGAGAGTTTGCTTTGCCCTCTTTTTTTAAAATAAGGCAGAAACTTCCGACCCGACATTCATGAATTTCAAATGAAGAACGAAGAGTACTCCTCTTTATTCTATCCTAAATCTTTGATTTTGAAGTTAGTAAATACCCACTCCTTGTTTAAGTCGGACTGGCTGTCCCATTATCTCCATTATATTTTAGGTTTCATATAAAAAAATAAAAAACATACTATAATACTGATAGGTAAATATTAAATTTTTGATAATAACTTAATAATATATATATATATATATATATATATATATATATATATATATATATATATATATATATATATATATATATATATATGCATGCATGCATGTAATATATCTTGGACCAGATATCCAATGTGGCACCAGAAAACCAACTACAATCTCATATATGCAAATGATCTGGATTTGCTACCCGGGGACTGACTATTGCATGTGAAGATTTTGTGCCTCCACTTGCTAGCGGGGGATCATTCCATGCAGCTCGTCGCTACTATACAAGGCAATCCATATCTCAATAGATCTCATGTGTACATTTTGAAAGAGAATATTTGTAGAAGAGATAAGCAAATCATTGCCTGTCAATCATACTACTATCATAGTGGTGATAGGTATATGCATACAAAATATTTTTTTCAAAATCTTTTAAATAAGCTCCAATCCTAAAGCTCCAAGCTTGACTCTAAGTCTTAAATGCTCCAATTCAAATCATAGAAAATGAGATAACCATCTTCCCACAAGTCTGAAGACCACAAAACTTGTCTTTTTCTCTGAACATTTCTACGCTCGACCTGCATCCACTTATCTCCACCTTCCTACTCTTTATATCTGAAATTATTCTTTGTAACACATTTTCTCAATTCGAGACCTTTTGAGATCTCCTAGATTAATTTAGACATAAGAGAGTTTACTGATAGGAACTCCTCATCTCGTTATATTCCAAACTTTGTTATCTTGGTTGCTTTTGCAAGATCTCGGAGTATCCATCTCAAGGGATACTCAAGCTCTATACTATACCTAGTAACGAGCATGTCTTGGAGAAGCTTTATGATCGTAACTCAGCATCCCGTTCTAGCACCAGGCGCTCTAAAGCTAGGTCATCCTGTCGTGACAGTAATTAATATATATATATATATGTGTTGCTGTAGCTTTTTTTGGACTGGGTTCGGTCGGCTTGGCTGAAGCCCTCCTCTCCTGGTTCCTGCAAAAAAGTTTCAATGATCGGTGGTGTTCCGATGATGGACACTCCGATGCTTAAGTCAGCGGGAGTTTGTGGGCAACATAATGGAGGAATCGAAGAGAATCAGCTCGTGGAGAGGGAAAGAGTCCTTACCGCCCAGAGTTTCCCGTTTTACCTTATATAGGTGCGGAAAAATCTGTTAGGGACTAGGCACAGGATGACTGATCTGTCCCTGGAAGAATCCGGGAGTTGCCACGTAGCGCCAGGATGAGGCAGCATCGTGGAACTAGTGGAGTAGTGGCGCTGATGTGTCAGGGTTCTGTTGCAACAGAATTCTGGTACCAGTTGGAGGAGGCTTCTGGAGTCCTCCAGGGCTATCTTTGGAGTGGCTCATTTTGGATCAATACAAGCCCTTCCGAAGTGGGTGGGCCAGACTTAGGTCGGAGTGGGTCTCTCGGACCTCGACTGGAATGGGCCGGTCGGATCTCAGCAAGAGCGGGGGCCGATCGGACCTCAACTGGAGCGGGTCGATCAGACCTCAGCTGGAGTGGGTCGCTCTGACCTCAGCAAGAATGGATCGCTTGGACCTCAGCTGGAATGGGTCTCTCGGACTTCAGCAAGAGTGAACCGATCGGATCTCAACTGGAGCGAGTCGATCAGATCTCAGCAAGAGTAAATTGCTCGGATCTCAGCAAGAGTGGATCGCTCGGATCTCAGCAAGAGTGGGCTGATCGAACTTTCACTGGAGCAGATTGATCGGACCTCAGCGTCGGTCCGGTTCGGAGATGAGCCGATTGGATATATCAGATGTGATTTTCATATATACGGAGTTTTATGAACCATTATCTAAAGAAATAAAGCTAAGGAAGTTTTAGGAGCTGTCAAGATTCTGGCATCAATCACAGCTTGTACGTTTAGAAAATCTTATGCGGGTCTGTAGCCGTTTTTTTTTTTTTTTTTTGTATGGAACTCTAGTTGCCCATGTTGCATCAAATTCTCCGCACCCGCTCTGCCGTGGTATCATTCCCCAAGGTAGGGCCACCCCCGCTGTACGTCCGTCCCCGCGAGTAATGGGATAAAAACTATGCGCCGGAGGCTAACCCTGGGCCCCACTGACCGGCGGAACGCTGAACCTCGGCTAACGCGCCCGCCACGTGGCCAAGCGTGCCCCCAGCCCCGTATAATAAAACCTTATTTATTTATTTATTTATCTTGATAAAATTTATTTATCTATGCTTTCTTTTATTTTATTATAATATATATATATATATATATATAAACCCGATAGCTCTATCATGATATCGATGTAATAACCGTTCTGTTTATTATGACGAGCGGTGCAGTTGATTGTGAGACTTTTTTATAACCAGGTAGATATTTAAGTTATAATTTAGATATATTTTGATAAAAAAATTAAAAAATAAAATAAAAAATAATAAAATAAAAAATAGAAAAATAGTTCAAGAATAAAATTAAAAAAATAATAATAATAAAATAATTCTGAAGTTCCTGTTGACATGTAGTAGTGAAAAAGTTAGAGATATATATAATAAATTCCGTTCATTCGGTAGTCAGGTTAACGTACTTACTTTCGGAATGAAAAAAACTGACTATAGTGATAGTCAGGTCGACGTACTCATTTTCGGATGAAAAATAGTTGTGAAAAAATTAATATAAATCATGTATTAAATATTTTCTGGTTAAAATTAAAAGACCGTCTAGTTGATGTACTTACTTTCGGATAAGAAAATATTACGAAAAAATTAATATGTATCATGTATCAAATATTTTCTGGTCGTAATTGAATGGCCGTCTGGAAATAATCACGTCGATGTAACTTTTTTTTTTTTTTGAATTATCAAAAAAAATAATCACTCCCCCTCCGAATCACGTGCGCCGGGCCGTAACTGTATTTCATTGCTATGTTTAAGCGAAACTCCCTGTTGCCTCCGCCTATAAATACCAGGGTCGAGAAAGGAGAATAAACTTTTAACAATAATGGCTGTTCGGCTTCGCCGTCTACGTGTCCCCGCTCTCTTTCTCTCTCTCTCCCGTTTTCTTTGGTGTCGTGACCGTCAGAACCCGGTTTCTTCCCTTTAAGCGTCGGACTAAGAGGGAATTCCAACTCGGATTTGTTCTCGAAGGCGAGAGAAATTGGGAATCGCGTTTCTTGATCGGTTGATACCGATCGGACGGTATGATACTGCCTTCCTTTTTGATCCGCCGATGGAGTTTTCCTTCAATCGAGAAATCATAGTTCTTCTTCAGGGAATTTGGTTATTTAATTTGTAGATCGTTGCCATCAATCTTCCATTTTAATCTTATGATAATCCGGTTTAATTTTTTAATTAGAACTGCATCTCTTTCTAGATTTCATGATTCTCTCTCCTGATTAATATCTTGTTAATATTTTTTTCCTTTTTTTTGTCTGGATATTTATGTTTTGTTACGGAGATTTTGTGTGCTTGTGTGGTGGTTTTTCTTTATCGATGATATTGTTACGTAATTATTGCAAGGATAGTGTCATTCTTTTCTGTCCAAGAAAAGGGGACATCTTTTTGTCTGTCTGTGGTTTGTGGTCTGTTGAGTTCTGTTTATTTTCCTTTTTTGGCTGGGAAAACTCAAATTCTTAGTCTGGGCAGCTGAGTTATCTGCTTTTCTATGCGGATTTAGGTTGTGTTTCTAACTAATTGATAAGATTTTGTACCCTTTATTATTATTATTTTTTGTTTGTTTCTCTTAGGCTTCTGCAGTTAAGTTTTGATGTTAGATGCTCCAAGGTTTTCCAGGATAGGCGTTCGTCAGGGCCTTTGGAGGCAATGCTTTCTAGTGCAGTTTGGGTTGCATATTTTCAGGTCTTTTAATACCAGAATAGTATTTTAAATATTGCTTGCCTCTTGATAATGCAGTAAATTATCGATGGTAGTTCTTCCAAGATTTTCCAGGTTATGACACTTTCAGGGATTGTACGGTGAAATATTGTTTTATGCGATAATGTTCTGATGGTTTGTGTGCTACAAAAATTGCGAAATTTCTGGTGTTTTTTCAAATGAAATTTCAAAGCTTGTTATGTAAAAACTTTGACAAGTGATGCTTGTTGCTAGAGATCCTGAATGGCTAATTCATTTTCAGGGGATTGGAGTCATATTATTCAATGGAAACAATTTCTTTTGGGCATTCCTTTTCCTACAGAAAAAAAGGGGAGCGGAAGAAATTCTTATTAATCTCTTTGATCACACATCATATATTATTGTATATAACTTCAACTTTGTGAACCGTTGTTCCATCTATTAATGCTTTTTTTAAAAATGTTTTCTAAGATGAATTGCCACATCAATGACAACATCTACATATTATCATTAATAGTCAGATTTATGATACTATATGAAGTTGGCTGAACTTTGTAACTTAATGAACACGAGCCGAGAAGTATATTCATCGATGCGTCTCTTTCACTACCTAGATCATTATTTCTTTGATGTTTATCTTATGATATTTAAATGATAGGAGGTTAACATTGGCATGTTTAAGTTATGATATTGCCAAAGCAATATTTGATTGATCTTATATTTGCCAAATTATATTTTCAATACTAGTTTTTACATGTTTCAATGTTCATATATGGAGATTTACATATTCTGATGAACAATTTCACCTTTGTCAATTTGCTTAATAAAATCCTTAAATTTTGTTAGTTTCATTATTGGTCTTAAGTTTTTCTATTCCCATGCACAGGACTTGAGTATCATTGCATGTTGTAAGTTGCTGCACTAGAATTATGAACTCTAAGTCTCTAAATGGTACATTACTACTGGCATTCTTTTAAACCTCTATTGCTATTGTTGCTGTTGGTTTTTATGTTGCTCTCAATTCCAGTTAGTTGTTGGTTGGATTATGTTGAGACTGACGGACATATTCTAGAGAAAGATATCAGATGGGTAGACAAGGACTTGCCCTTGGACATGTGATGATTAAACAAAGCCATATCTGTGCATCATTACGGGCACATGTGTGTACCATAATAGATGGATTTTTAAGTACATTTGAGCACTTTAAAGCTTAACTTTGGGTTTATGAACTAAAGCTTGCTGAATTGGACATAGACTTACTTTGCAAACAAGACGAAAAGCAAATGGCGCATTTGTTCCAATCTGTAGAAAATTTTTGAGTTGCAATTGATTTTTTTCCTGGATTTTTTTGTACGGGGAACATAATCATGACCATAATTGAGAGGTGTCATTCATGTTCATAAACATATACGATTTTGTGTATTTATGTATGTATTTAGGTAGGGTGTATACTTGCATAAGCTTATTCTAAATATGTTTTTTTTTTAAAAAAAAGGTAATGTTGTATGTACATTCTATTTGCTTATTTCTATACATTTGAATATCAAAGGGCAAGTTTTGGTGCAATAGTAAGGTTGCTCCACTATGACCTTGGTGTCACGATGCAAAACATGGAAACAACCTATCCATGCATGGGGATAAGTTTGCATACATTCGACCCTTCCTAGACCCTATAATGGAGGGAACCATTAGGATGCACTTTCTTTTGTATATATTTAAATATCAATATATAATTTATAAGCCGAGGTGGTTGATCAAATATTGTATTTGCGTGGAAAATGTGAAAGGTGTTGATTGTGGTTCATGAAAATTGCAATTTTATTGCGATATTTGTTATGATGGAGAAAGTCCTTAATATTTTTATGGTATTATCATTAATGATTATTGTCATGGACTTACATTTAGTACATTGGCAAATATTGATTAGTAATTGTTTAGGGTAAAATGGGGAATGTTAATAAGGCAAAAAGTGCTTTAGTTCTAAGCTTTTTTAGCTTTGCTTTGCATACAAGGAAAATAAGCTACATAGCTAAACCTATTTGCTTTCATGCAGGATGATCCTTTTTTAGAGGTGGGTGCAATTAGTGGAACAATTTTGATTTGAATCAACTCACATATGTTTACATGAGCATCTTAAGGCTGAGCACTTCTTGAACATGCTGATTTATGGATACTCTCCCCTTGCAGTTTATTATGCTTAATCAACTTGAAGATATGCCAAATGTTGATTGCATCCTCCCACCATAAGTGGAAAGATAAATGACACTCAGTAATGCCTATAAATGTAATTGATCTGTGTAAGAAAAAAGAGAACATTGATGAATCGATTGGTAGGCGTCAGAAGTGAGCACCTGAGATTTGACATGTATGACCAAGAGCAAAACTTAGGAGAAGTGGCTGTCTTCTCCTCACCGGTCAAATAGTTTTTTGCTTCATTGTACCATTAAATGCAAACTTGTCCTTAAAGGTTAAATGTTTTATATTATTTTATATTATATCATTTCTTTCGATAATTGAAATTCTTTTTAATCATTCTACATTCTTCCTCAAAAAATTAGGAACAATGAAACTTAAGTTTGCAATGCACTTGACATTTGAGGTTCTTATTCTTGTTATTATTATTAGCCGGAGTTTACAATGATATTTTTGGCTTTGTGGAGATGGAGTGGATATTGAGCTTCACCTTGGAGGTTTTTGGCAGTAGATACTTGTGATTCCCCCTGGGATGCAAAGAAAAAAAAAACTTGGGGGGGGAGGAAATATCATTTCAGGGATTAGAACCTAATATAGAAGAAGTTTAATGGTGGTGGGAATATTACTCTCAGTTAGTTCGTGCCTTCTAGTATTATCAGTGTACCTACTATGTGTAAGATTTTTGCTAGGGTGGTTAACATATTGGCAAGGCTTGAAATCCAATAATTGATATTGTGTCGATCAAGGGTGGGTATGGCTTGTGCCTTATTGAGGATCATATTGATAAAGTGTATGGATGGGTACAACCTATTAGCCTTCAAACTATGATTTAAGTTTTTTATTATGTTTTTTTCTTAAAATATTATGTATTTGGAAGAAATAGTATAGATCTGTCAAGTTAAATGCCATAGCCAAGGTTTTTTTTTGTGTTGAAGTCATTAACATGCATAAATCTTACATAACATTTTACAACTTACAATCTATAATACATTTAACATTATATATATATATATATATATATATATATATAGTGTGTGTGTGTGTGTTAAAATCAGCAGTTGAAATGCAAGTAATCAAAGAAAAAAATTATATTTATGACATCATTTAACAATAGTAGCACTTGCAACCCAAAATCATTCTAATGATCATGACTATCATAAATGATCATGTACCCGACACAAGCTTATTTATCCATATAATTTTTTATCAATTTCTTAATTATTAAAAAACTTTTATAGCATATCCTAAAGTGCAAGTTCATTGAATGCACTTTCTTAGATTATTCACCTTATTTCTTTTGGTACATCAATTTATGTTTTCCTTTTTTTTCGATGATTTAACCAGGCATTTGAAAAATATAATCAAGTTGAGTTTATGATAATTGTGGTCTTAGCTTGATTGGAACTTGAACATACTCTATCAAATTGACTATTAATCAAATTATGGTAGCACATACTTGTAACTGGTGCAGAAATGGTTGTAGATAGGTTGATCTGTTGTGAAAATTCCTGAACCAGTGCATACCTCTTCCTTCCTCTCATTTCCACCTTCAAATGGTGGAACACAAGGACAATAGTCTTTTAAACCATTCCTTGAGCAATGCTTGGTTCAGGGTGGATTGACCTTGATACACCCTTGAAATGCTTAGTTCAGCCTTGATTTGGTTGACCGGGGCCTGTTTGGAGAGTTTTCATGGGAACCAAGTCTCTTGTACCAAACCGAACCTCCCTCTACTGAGAAGGCCTTGGTACGATATGTATTGAGAGAACCAAAATGCTCAATACTTCAAAACCTTTCATATCAGCAAGAACTTGGGTTATCGCTTTCTTAAGGTTGACTGGTGTTAGGGCATCCTTCTTGAACATAAGTTTTGACAAAAGTAGAGATTTGGAAATGGGAGGCCTACAAAGACAAACCTAAATGAAATGTTGCTGTATCTTCTTCAAAGTAACTATCGGTGAAGGATTTTGCAAGATCCAAATATTTTGCTTGGTTAGTCATCAGAGGAAGAAATATTTTTTTGTGCCAACTTAAGGTTAAGAATCAAACTGCATATGCTAAATAGGAATGATGTTTGGAAGATGGAAACATTTATTGGGTCACTTTTGAGTTGAGGGCTTATAAGTGATTTTTGATGGAGGTGATTTTTTTTTTTTTTTTTAATTGAAGGCCCTTGTAAGATCCAAGTATTTGCTTGGTGAATTTACAAGGGGGACTTCCTTTAAATTGAAAAAAGGGTTAGTGATGCATCTCCTTGGTGTCTTGGCTATGAGTTAATTTTGTAAAATGCTGAAAGAAATTTTCTTAATAAACAACAAATAACATCAAATAAGAGAAGAATGGATGCAGAAGAGATGGTTCAAGGGTGGAATAGAGGTAAAAAGAATTTGAGCAGGCAGAAAGACAAGAACTAGGGGAAAAAACCTGCTGAAATGAACTAATTTAAATAAGGAATTGCAAAATGAAGTCAATTAATCCTAAAAGGATGCATAACATATCAATACTTAACATTTTTTTCTAATTTACATAAAATTTTCTTAGATTAGGATTGCTGATCAACCTACATCATGACTATCCTAAGCTGCTCGCTTACCCAACAAGAAATGACCCGTCTTTACAAAAATGATAAAATCTGTATGTTGATAGAAACCTCCTAGGAAAGCCATTCATATCACTTCAGAATGATATTATTAGGTTTCTTCAAATATATATTTTTTAATACAGCATAGATCTTAAGTAGGACATTTTGGACTATTGTTCTACCTTTTTTTTTTTTAGATAAGACGGAGCACTTATGCAAGTCTATAGTATAAATACAACAAAAAAGTTCTGAAAATAAAATATCCTGAAATAGACTTAGCGTAGACCCCATGTTAGTTTTCGGAGTGATGTGTAACGAACGAAATGATCCAATCAGTAGCAGTGTTTACCTCTTGATATACATGCCGGATACACAAAGAAGCAGCCTCCTGCAACAAACTAGAAATGTCATGTAACAATGGATGAACAGTAGCTCCCCTAACATGTGATTGAATCCAACCAATTATAGTGGATGAGTCACCCTTAATCACTAGCTGATTAGCTCCCAAAATAAGTCTCGCGTAAGCGACACCAGCTCATGCAATCCATAGTTCCGCCCTAGGAATTGAGGTCTCAAAAAGATGGCTTCCTCCTATGGCCACCAGCCTCGAGTTAGGGCCACGAATCATGAATCTAACTCCTCTCCAATTGTTCATCATACTGCCATCAAAGTTGACCTTGAGGAAAGTTAGGAGTGGGGGCTTCCATGAAATAAACACCCTATAGGTCACTCCATGAGCAAAGGAATTCCATTGATCTGGGATCCTCAAAATCAAGTTGGATGAGTCACCTTGGCCGCTTGCACCAAAGCTCTCTCCATGACAAACTTGCAAATAGGCTCCTTAACTCGAACATCAAGCTATTTCTGGAGAGCTAGATATGATACACCACATAAGCCACTCAGATCCTAGAGAGTCTAGTTGACTTGGAGACCGAGCTAAACCTTAAAGACTCTAAAAAGAACTAGGTAGGAGTCTCTAACGAACCAATCCCAGCAAGCATGTTAGTCAGCCCTAGATTTGCATTGCTCTCGGATAGTAGAAAAAAGCACGACCCACCTTCTCCTCTCCCACATCACAACACGAGTTGGTGGTCGGGAGAGCTACACCTCTATCTCTCAAAATGGACTTGATAGGTAAATAACCCCAAGTGACTTTCCAGAAAAACAAGCGGGCTCTCGAATGAACTCCAAATCTCTAGATCCATGCTGCATCTATTCTACAGGTAGGAACCCCACTGAACATGGTGTAAAGATCCCTCACCACCTCCCTCATTCTACGTGAAGACCTCCATAGTCTCACATCACAAGTGTCATAAATGGGGACTACAAGAGATAGTACCGTCCTTGCCAAGTTAGGCCCAAAAAACTGAGCCATAACGTCAGTACACTAGTCTCTGCGCTCAGAGCAAAGCAAATCGGCAATCCTCATGGACTCTCCCACCTTAGCACTAATAAATGTCAGCCACCTGCTCAAAGGGAGGTCAGAAAACCATGCATCGTAAAGGAAATCTGTAGTACGTCCATCCTCCACCACCCAACGAATCTAAGCCCAAACCCCTATCACACGATAGTTGATCTCTCTCCATATAAAGGAGCTACTCCGGTTTGTCCTAATATTAGCACAAGTCATCTAGGAGCCATACTTAGCAGCTATCAACAAACTCCAAGGACTCTTGGGGTACAAAAGGAATCTAGCCACATACCTTACAATCATGCAATTGTTTTACTTAAAGTGGGACTTAAATCCACGAGAAAAAAAACCTATAATTTAATTTAATTTTTTCAAGTTTATAACTAATGTAACCTACCATGGAAAAACTTTTGATCCTGTGACTCAATAATTTTTTTTAAAAAAAAAACTTGAAGTAAAGTTCAAAACATTTAATATTATTGGACCTAAACCCAATATGAGACCTATCAACATTTGTTATATATATTTATTTATTTTTAGGGTGATATTTGCAATAGTGGGAGATTGATTGGTGGTGGGAGAAAAAGTGTGAAACTTTGGCATTTGTTGGGACAGCCTAGGTTTTGTTTCATCTTCTTGTATGCAACATGGTCTGATTGGATAAGGAGAACTAGAAGGCATTTTTGTTTCCTGAGGACCAACTTGGGAATAGAGAGATGTGGCATTAGAAAAAGGGGGAAAGAAGTAAAAAATGGGCGCTTCTTCCTTATTTATTTATCTAAAATATTTGCTCGTATTTCCCATTTACAATTTTTCAGTGGACATTTGTCATTTTGTTGGTGTGATGTTATTGATACCATCTTTGAATTTGTGGATGAGAGTCTTTGTGCATGTTGAAGAATTTTTATTTGATATGGGGTTGTTGCCTTGCCCATCTTGGGAAGTTTGGTTGGTTGAACAGTACCTATGCAATAAGGTTGGATTTAGTGATTTCTTGTTCTGAGTTCAAGTCATGTGGGATGACCATATACATCAAAGTCTAGTTGTTTTCTAACTTTGCAGGAATGAGTGGTCATGTGATTTTAATTTTATTTTTTTTTCAATTCTTTAGCTTAGGTTGGATGGAACGCTTTTGAAGATCAATAGTGTCTCTGTAACAAGAATGAAATATGTCAACATTGTAGCTTCTATCAAAAAGCTCAAAAAAAGGTCTGTAAATATCATTGGCTGTTGTTGTTCAGTCTTTGGTTGTAGGGTTGTGCTTGGAGAAACCATGTATAAGAATTCCATTAATCTTTTAGTAATACAAATTACAAAGAAAGATATCGATGTTATGTGATGAAAAAAGAAAAAAAATATGGTCTATATTGATACAAATTATTTGAATAATTTAGATATTTTGACTTGAAAATAAATCTGCCATGAAACATGTTGTACTAATAATTCAATTGATATAGTGGCTTCTTCAGGGGTTTTTAAAATACCGAAGTAATTTTAAAAAATGTGGAAACTGGGGATTTCTTTCATTGTATTTCAGGTTGTCCATAGGTTATCAAGCAAATATTAATCTCCCTGACTAGATTCCTTTGTCCGTGAACTCCTTCCAGGCAAGACTCTGAGCCAACTACATCTCCATGCTCAAATATATTTTCTTCTGTACAAAACATCAACCAATGATCCAAACTACGTTAGCCTATCAGAAAAGTGAGGTTGTCTGCAGATTTTTACGAACCTTTTTTTCCATGAAAATCTTAAGAACATGTAGGTATCCCTTTTTTCCATTTTTTATATTTTCTTTAACCAAAGCAGGCACACTCATATCTCAGACATGTTTACTCCAATGCTAATCATTAATTAAGTGGCAAAATATTGATAATGCAGGCCTTAGTGATCTATTCACCCAACTAACCCTTACTGATCTCCGAAGCTCCATGTAACTGTTTTTAACAATTAGCATTAACAGTGAATTAGAGCATAACTTTGTTCAATATGGGTTCAATCGTTTCATTTATTTATTTGTTTTTCTATTTTTTTTACTTCTTTATTAGAATATTTATTTGGAGAATCACTTATAAACAAATTATATAGTTGCTGGAAGGAAATGCGTTCCTCTTAATATGGTTAAGAAGTGTCAGTTCAATGGCTCCAGATGTTCTTACACTGGACTATTTCAGATCTCAATGCTGCTTCAGATAACCAGTCATGGTGCTTCTCCAAGACCCTTTGGATTTGTTATGTATTTTCATGCATTTCACTATCTTCAAAGATTAGAGTATGTAGATTAACATGGATGTTTATAAGTGATTAATGTAAATATTGCTTCCACACTAACCACTTCTCTGGAAAGCCTTCACAGCATGCTATATTATAAAATTGGTGACCTTGGAATATTGAAGACCTTTAATATTTATTTGACATGATTAGTGCTTACAGGTGAGGTGTTTGGTTTAAGTTGGCCTATGTATCTTCCTAACTTATGGTTATATCATCAGATAAGTGGCTTTTCTCATCTTAGGCAGCTCTGAAATTTATGTAGTCTTAACTTTGGCAGTTTTAAACTGCTTTACGTTAGGTTATTTATTTATTTATTTTGAAATAAAAATCTTTAGGAGTTATCTGAGGCCTTTTGCTGTTGCATGACATATTAACTTTGAAAAGATTCCAGTTTTAGATTTTCCAGCCCTATATTCTCTCTCTTTTCTATGGGGCAAAACAGGTGAGAAAGTTGTTTCAAGAGGGTTATATAGTTAACAAGCATTCATAGGTTAACCTCTTTTAAGATTAGGTTGTTTAGGTAGCATTTTTGATGGTTGCCAACTGAAAAAAATTATTTTGCAGGCAATTTGTTGACTTACTGGGTCATAGAAAGACAAGGATTTGAAATCTTGAGTTTTCCATCCAAATCGTTGGGTGTGAGTGGCTGCAGTTCTGAGGCTCTACGTCATGGGCCTCACATGTAAATATATAAAATTAGTTCATCATATCAATCTTGTCCATATTGAGCCAAATATTGTGACAGTATCATGATGCCTTCTGCAACAGAGGCTACGTTTTCTTGGAGCCTTCTACCACCGTTTCCACAGCAGAGCATTGATTTGCCATCATTCTGTGGATGATAGGATTCTTAGATTTAGCTTCTCTGAGTAAACTGCAAAATGTCTGGTGTTCATGCCAAAGAGCATTGGTGACATGATGATCCAGGGATAAGCAAGCAATTTATGGTGATGCCTGTAATGGAGATGCTGAGTTATCCATTTGTTAGCACTATTGTCTTAAGATTCCTTGCATTTTATTTAAAGCCGGGATGATTGTTTTTTACCCAAGGCTTATTTCCCAATTTTGTGCCAGACAAGTTCTCTTCCCATCATCCTTCAAGCCTTCAGATTTCTATGCATTTGCTAAACTTGATGGTGATTTAGATGTGCATTATTTTGGAGACTGAATACTCTCTGATTTTTTTGTAGTGTAATATTTCTTCAGATGTGCACTGAGAAGGTGGCTGGATTTCTGATGACTCAATTGTCTTTGCATCAATGTGTTAGCTCTAATGTATGCCAACTATCACTGGCTGGCTTGGAATAGTGATCTCATTGGGCTTTTTCTGGAATTTCTGCATATGATTTGGAGTAATTTGCTTGCATCTGATATTCTTGGCAGAGGCATCAACCAACACTTTTGATATGTCCCTCTTGATGATCATTCACTGGGCTGTATGATGATAGAAAGAAACCAAGTAGAGGTGAAAGTAGTGGAAGGTTCTACTTTTAAATACCATGTGCTACTGGTGTCTGAGTACCATGAATAAGTTACTCTTATGACAACCATATCTCAAATGGGCGGTGACATCTCTTAATTATTTAAGGTCTTATGAAATAATTGGTTAGAGCTGCAGTCTACTTGCCAAGATTTCCATTCTTGGTCACTTTTAGTATTTCAATGATGTCTAAGGAGTAAGGGTTTTTTGTTGTATAATTCCATTTCATTTTCAGTCTGTACAGTTTATTTGCTTCTCTTTAGAACTACATCATCATTGTGATCCATTGGTATTCCCTACCCGTTGTAGGAGAGAGTTATCAGGTAATGTAAAAGAGATTCTGCACAGTGTTATACAAGTGTATCAACATAAAACATTTTCATTTTTTGTCTAGGTAATCTGGCTTTATTGAAAAGAAAAATTGCTGCAGTTTTGAATTGTTTTCAAAAATGTCATTCATAGATCATGCTTGTAAGTTGTAACTGGAGCAAAGTATGTTTTTGCAGAAATAAGTCCATGATATTTTCTATCATACTTTTGTCTCTTTACAAGGCAATTTAGGTTCCAAGGATCGCCGAACCGGCCGGTTTGGCCCATACCAAACCGGACTGGCGCCAAACTGGCATAGTTTGGCTATAAATAACGGTTCTCCTCCTTTATAAATATATAAAAAAAATTAGGAACCGGTTTTCAATTTTTTTTTTTGGTTGTTAGTTGAGAGGGGGTGGGAAGATAATTTTTTCTCAATTCACTAAGATCGGTACCCATACTGGTACGGTATGGTATGGTACCGTACCATACCGATCGCTGACCGGTACAGGTCCTGGTATCGGTTCAGCGATCCTTGAAAGGTTCTTTAGAGGCACATGCAAATGGATCTTGGAAGTATGCAACAGATGTAGTTCTTCCTGTTAGACTTAGGTGCAGTGGTTCAGACAAACTCGAATAGTGCTATAAAGAATGTGATTTTTATAAGTCTACTTTGGCTTTTCTGGGCTATTCAGTATATGCTCTAGTGGCATAATCTGTAAATTTGAATGTTCATCTTTCTTTACCCTTTGTTTAGATGCTTAGTATCAAAAAACATGTATTTCCATTCATGGTCTGACAACCACTGACATTTTTCACCTATGCTGTGAATTGCTGTAGATGACATGTCTATTTGCTCAGTTAAATATCCTGACATGGCTTACATTGTTAAAACTTAAAAAGGCTTCCTTATGAAACAAAGTTTGCTTTGAGTAATTGAACATGTCATTTCTATAGACATGATCTGACTCATAAATTATGCTCTATCTATCTGCTTATGAGTGTTTAGAATTTAGATATATCTTTGATGCGAACTTTAGTATCAAAATCTATTCTCACTAACATAGTGGCAGCAGAGGTTTTATACTACTAATTTTGTTTTCCTGACCTTCCTGTTTTATCTGTTGCCATTTCTAACATTGTGATGAGGAGAAGAGTTTGTTGCTCATTATACATGAACAGAATATTCCATATAGTAAATTATGAAGAATATTGGAAAAGGAAGGAAGAAAAAATGTGATGTGAACTATAGTCTGAAACCACTTCGGTTAGTTGTGCATGGCCTTCGTGCAATTACTTTGATAAATGAAAAGTTTAGATTGAACTAATACCTGCTTTTGCTTTATGAGTTTTCTTTTTTGTTTCTTATGACCTCTCTTGTAAATTTTCTAGTTCAGATGATGAATGGGCTTTTCTACTTACAGCTGTCATGAACTTGCAACACACCTTTTAGCAACATGTGTGCACTTACTACGTTTCAATTCTAAAATCCACATGATCTTTCTACTCAACTCATTTTCTTTCAGTTTTAAGATCTATATTTTGGTTCTACTCCAAAATTTTTCTCTCAAGTTCCCATTGTGGCCTTTATTGACATAATAGGAGGTTGATATATATTGTTGTAGAGGTTGACTAAAACTGAGTTTACTTTCTTAGGAAAGAAAATAATCACTTGTTGCTAGTGCAGTAACACCAAACCTTTTAGTACCAGATATCGTTTATTTCTGTCACCATTGCTGTTCGTTGAAAAGAGTTGCCAATCCTTTTGTTACTTGGGTTGGAGAATGTTATGTGGTAAGTATCTTCTTCTGTTCCCCCCCCCCCCCCCCCCCCCCCCCCCCCGAACCCCCCCCAAAAAAAAAAAAAATCTACCTTCTGTTTTATTGCTGGTTTCTCATAATTACTTAGGCATTCATTTAATTTAAGAAAAATGGTCTTGGGTCCTCAAACTGTATCTGTATTATTGGCTTATTGAATACAGTGGCACATCTTCCATAGCAGAAAGGTGATAATAGGCATAACGCCAATTATGAGCTTCTATTTTATCTTTCGGGTCACATTTGCTGCACCTATCCTCTTAGGTTTTAGTTATTGTTGCATTCAAGGCTACCCTGTAAGAAGTAATTGTAGTGTTGAACTGGTTCTTTTCTCATTATAGGTAATGAGCATTATGTCTTGAACAAGATTGTTGAGTTGGAATTCTTTCTTGTCATGTGTCATGTTAATTGCAATATACTTGAATGACTATTTTAGTTTGAGTTTATATAAATTTCCAATGTGGATATCAATTTGAAAATCACATAGAAGCAAAAGGAATATTGAACCACCAAGTACCGAGCCGAACTGGTCGTTGACTGGTATAGGTGACCTTGGTTTAGGCTATTTAACTTGCAAGGAGAGACTCCAGCATGCTTAGCTATATGGTGAAAATTCATGTCATGTACCACAAAATAATGGGATTTGGAAGCAAATAGATGGAAAGAATAAATATGTAGGGCATTTTGTCTTTTCTATTCATGTTGGATGGCACCTTTTTTTATATTGTTTGTTTTGTATTATAAGAAGACTGGATGGTATGTCGAAAATATAATGTACATGATTCTACTATAGGCATCATGTTTTATACTCTTAAATGAAGCTTGGGTAGCAGCAGATATTTGCTAAAAACCATGAGATTTTCTTGAAAACCCTTGGTTGAGAATTCTAGCAAGATGGTGAAAAGTATAGTCATGAATTCAGATTTAGAAACACTAAGAGTTCAGATTTAGAAACACTAAGAGTTTGTAATTAAGAAAAAATGGGTTTTCTTTTGTTGAATTGGGGAGGGGGGTCAGAAAATTATGAAAACATAAATAATATATTTATTGTTGACATCTTTATTAGCAAGGAAAATTCAGTAAATTTGAAAAATCAACATAATTCATGAAACAAAATTAATAAATTATCTATAGAAGTTGCTAAAGTAAAAATAAAAATAGAAAACTTTTTCACATACTACAATGATAAAATCAAGAAAAAGGTTTCCAGAAAACTATATTGAGACTAAGAAGGACTTGACTTAGATAACTTTGTCACTGGAGTGAGAAAAAGTGAAATCAGGTGCTCGTAGGCATCGATCTTTTGCTATGTGAAGTTGTCAGTGTTTTGAGTGTTTGGTGCAGGCAATTAATCGAGGTCAGAGGATATTTTGATAGCATTGTTATTTTCTTTGATGATAAAACTAGGTTGAACCTAAGCCCAAACAAAATCTGCAAATTGACTTGAAGTTCAAGTTTATTTGTGGCAGCATGTTGCATGATACTCAGCTTCACCAAAGACTATGAAATCATGTCCTTCAAATCATAAACTAGGGGAGAACCTGTGACAGGGATGTTCCAAATGGTGCACTTTCATGGATCTATTTTTTTTTTAAGGCAGTATCAAATAAAAGTTGAGAACTCATAAGGCTATATGCATATATCTAACAAAGAATTGATATTCCTTGAAGATAGCAATGAACAGTTCTACACTGCGTAACTGGAATATGCTTCTGGATGAAAGAATTGGCAAATGTGGTTGATAAAGAATTTTTTTGGATGTTAATTGATTTTGTAGATCACCACCACCTCCAAGAAAGTGTTGGTATTTTTCCTCTCTCTTTTTGGCATGGCATTTAGTTATTGATCCATTCCCTTGAGTTATTGAACCATTGACTGATTTATTTTTCCCTTATTGGGAAGCTGAATGATGAGCTGTAACTCATTCTTTTTCAGTGCTTATGTCAAATTGTACCAGGATCTGTATGGGTAAAAAGGCCATCTGGTTTAACATGACTGGAAATGGTTATCTCTTTATGCGATTTTATTTTTTATTTTGATGTGTTTCAACTCTGAAATTTTGGAAATAATAGAAAACTATGTTTTGGATATATAGATGTGCAGTCTCTGGACTATGGTTGTTGGTGACAGTGTGCATATGTTACATTTAATGTAAGATGACACAATCGTTTTTATCCAATTTTTTTATTCATTCAAGATGTATCTGTATGTGATCTTAAATTAAATCAATCAGAAAGTGTCTGGTCAAAAAGATAAGTTTTTTGGTAGCATATCTTAAACTTTTTTTATAGCCTTCTGTGATGTTATTGTGAATCTGTCCTTAGAACCGGCAAAAGTTGCACTATTTTAGCCAACTAGCAGAGAGATATTTAGCATGTCATGTGATAACATATGTTTGCCAGCTATGCTTATTGTCTATTGCTATTAAGAGTTAATTTTTTTTTCATTAAAATAAATTATTATTCTTTAAAGATTTTAAACAATTAAAGGCTGCTTTTTGAACAATAAGTTCCAAATTGATTTTAATGATGCATATTTGTATTTATATGATTGCCAACAGTCTTCCATGAGAATGCTTCTTGGAATATCCAGGGTATCTTTTCCTATCATTTTTATGCTTTTGTATGTTGTAGTGCGGTTGAATGGGTTACTGCAATCTAGAATTCAAGTACTGTCTGCTATCTTTGATATGCTGTCCTGATCCAAGGCAATGTCTTCTATGCTGTCCTGATCCAAGGCAATGTCTTCTATGGGACAGGCACTTGATTAATCAATCTCAAATTTCTGAAATGGATCATGACCAAATCTGGAATCATCCATGCCCAGATCCTCACCTGAACTTGGGTACTTCTGTCAATTCCATGCTTTTGCATGTTCGGTTCAGTGAATGGGTGGGGGTTTTGGGCCCCCTCCATGCTTGTGCACGCTAATAAATGTCTTTTGAAACTTAATTAGATGACTAGTTTTGAAATCTGATTTGCGGAAAATCATTCTTCAATGCTTTCTTCGGAGAATGTAGCAGTCAATAGCATGAATTCAATGTCTTTTAACATCACTCACAGATCAAATGGCCCTCCACTGTCTGCTTTCACTTCAGAGATTCCAAATTTCATGGCAATTGGAACCTCATATGATCTCTGCCTGCGTACTCCATCTGCTGCCAGCACTAGTGAGCCTCCACCAAGTTATGTCCAGCAAGGACCGCCTTTCTGTAATCAACATGCAACTGGGGATGTGGGCTGCCTAGTTAATCCTCAAATGGACCATGGAAGAGCATCATATAAAAGAAAGATCCCAGAAATCTCTGTAGTTTCTGGCAGAGGAAACCCCACCAGATATCATGGTGCTGGTAGTGCTTCCGGTCCTCCCTTCTCAAATGAGCAAGTACGGTAAAAGCCTTTATCGGGTCCTCATTGTTGGCCTTGGGATCCTGTTTGCATAGTCCCCGGTTACAGTAGCAGTAATGCCTTATCTTCCGGAGAAGGATCTCAGAGAAATGTCCGAACCGGACATAATCGTATCTTTCATGTGGAAACAGTCCCAGTTGGGGTCCATGCATCCAACAATCCACCTCAACATTTTCATTCAGCAGCAGATACTTCTGGTCTTGGTGTAGTAGGGCAATGGAGCCAAAATTCTGTATCTATGGATCCCCAAAGAGTGGTTCTATCTTCAGGTTAGTCTAATTAGTACATTTGGTTTGGGTTTATACAGTTCAAATCTTTTAATTTGTTTTCCTATATGGTTCTAGAAATTGCTGATGTTGGCTCCTTCTATCATGAGATGAATCAATCCCTTGCGGGAAGCAGTGTCACCCATAACAGTATAGAGATTGATGGGGGGTACCACTCCAATCTTATTGCAAGTAGAAGTTCAAGTACTACTCTACCAAGTCTTCAGGGTCCTCCCACACGAGGCCCAGGGCTGGCTCGTAGTAACTGTCCAAAGAACTTCTTATAGGACCATTTTGAGATACCCATCTATGGGTTTTGCAGTCACTTTGGAAAATGGCAGGCGGCCAGGAGTGGAAACTGTTATGCCTTCCAGACAGCCAAGGCCACTGACTAATATTGGGCGTAATGGTGAGAGGAATGGAAGGACAAGGAATTTCTATGATAGATTCCAGGCATTCTCAGATGAAGACAATAATCGCAGTAGATGGGTTTCTGGGGTAACAACGTTATTAGTTGATGAAATCAAATTTCTTTGGCTATCCACAAAATAAAATGCTACCCTTTTTTTTTCATGCACTAAGAAGACTGATATGCCTTATTTCTTCAGGGCATAGCTATAATGGACCGGTCAACCTTCTATGATTCTAGGAATTTCTTTGATCAGCACCATGACATGAGACTATACATTGATAACATGAGTTATGAGGTGTTAGGATTTCTTTTAATCTTCAATTTCCCTTCCATCAGATTGCCTGACAATGTCACGTTATTGGGGTTGGTATAGGAGCTGCTTGCACTGGGAGACAATTGGAATTGTCAGCACAGGCTTGTCTGAAGATGCCATCTCTAGATATTTGATGGAGATATTGTACTATTCTTCCAAACAGAATGAGGATAACGAGGAAGAATTGAAGTGTGCAATATGCTTAGTAATGTTCAGTGAACCACTTCAAAGAGATCCATGCCAAATTGACTTGATTAAAATGAAAAACTTTATCTTCTGTTGAACTAAATTACAATCATATGTATGTGACGAGATGTTTTCGTGGTTTTGTATTTGAATTGACAGGAAGAGTACAGAGATGGAGAAAGTCTTGGGAGACTGAACTGTGGACATGATTTTCATGCCAGCTGTATTAAGCAATGGTTGCTGATAAAGAATGCCTGCCCAATCTGCAAAGCCTCAGCCTTGGAAGATACTATGAAGGAAAAATAAATTGTTTCTCCATAATTATGATGTTTTAGATAGGTCTAATAAACCTGCTCATTTGTAAATAGACTTCAAGACTGTTCACAGATTCGAATAAAGGATTTCTTCAGATTACTTCTAGCCGTTTCAGGTTTTGTTCGTCTATGATGTTAGGTCTTGCACACCATCATGGCTTGATAATTGGATCGGGTACATCATTGAAAAACAACGTTCCTTAGCTTAATAATAATAATAATAACAATAAAGATTGATGTTTTTTTGAGAAGAATAAAGGTTAGATGTTGTTTTCATGGTTTTATATTTTGAATTATCAGAAAGGGTAGAAAGATGAAGTCTTTGGAGACTGAACTGTGAAATTCCATGTCAGCTGCATTAAGCCATGGTTGCCGTTAAAAAGTGTCCGACCGATCTGCAAAGCCTCAACCTTGGAAGATACATAATTATGATGTTATAAATAGATTGTTTCTCCAGAAGAATGATGTCGTAGATAGATATAATCAATCTGCTTGCTTGTCAGTAGACTTTTTTCATTGGAGGGCGTGACATTTACAGATTTGAAATAAAGCATTTCTTCAGTGTTCTTGTCCACGATGTTTAGGTACGAGGTCCAGCATGTCGTGGCTTTGATTATTGGAGTGGTATGTCGTTGAAAAAATTACTTTGCTCTGGTAAAAGAAGCAAAAAGAATAATAACAAAAATAATAATAGTAAAGGGTGTGTTAAACCTCGCATTTATGGAATTTTTTTATGAAACCCGAGGGTCAGGATTAACAGCACACGGACGTGAGATTCCCCGGGCCAACAGCCTACCGTCTCGATTTTTGCTTATAAAAAATTTTCATAAAAAATAAAAATATACTCCTAATTCCCTGAATAATAAATATGGTCAGCGACAAATCGTGACATAAGTGGTCAAGAAAGGACGTGGAAGAACGGAGTGATCGAGATATCGCATCGAGTTTAGGAAGGGGATTGGTTGGGCTCTTGGAAGGGATGGAGGTCCGGAACGTGGACAACGCCTCCGGCGCGCCGCCGTCGCCGGCGCCGTCTTCGAAGCAACCCAAGCCGCCGCCCAATCCCGTCGACACCACTTCGGTGTCCCAGAGGTTTGGATTGCGCCTTCTTTCATTCTTCGATGTTTCTTTCTTGCTTTTGGATTTCTCTCCTCTTTTTCTTGGGTTCTTATCCGATTTCTGATGGGTTCTCTTCTTTCTTGCAGGCTCCAAAAGGAGTTGATGTCCCTCATGGTGCGTTCTGCTCCTCGTCCTTCCCCTATTTTTCCATTATTTTTATCTTTTCGAAATAGAAAAGAAGAATCTTTGAGGTGTTGCATCTCCTTGCGATGAGCAACAAAAATATTAGGAAGATATTATGATTCTTGAATGAATTCTGGGAAATTTTTCTTTAGACTTTGGTTTCTCGATTATAATGGCATTCTCTAGCAGTCGATGGATTGCTTGTTTAAGATTTGTTTGGGATATCATTTCGTAGGATAGCAACTTGGGATAAAATGGATTTTTCTTTTCAGGTAGGTGGTATTTACTAGTGTGTTTGCAATTTGAGTTGCAATGGGATTCTTTTATTTTGGTAGAAGTAATTGTCTCAATATAAGGTTGATCAGATCATTCTGAAATTTCAGACTTGCTAATCTTTTGGAGAGAAGATTCTGTTTTTTTTATTATTATTATTATTTTTATTTTTAATAAATTCTTCTGTTTTCTGTCCTTTTATTGAGTTCTGGCGTTCTATACAATTGTTTGAGTGTCTCTTATAATTTAAGCTGGCTAATTATGTTCCACCTATCAAGGATGATTATTGTTGTATTATATCCATTCCTTGAATTCTCTGCTTGGCTATTAAGTTCCCATCTCAAAAACCTGCCAACTCTCATATAAGTAATTGATTGTTTCAGGATTTTCTAAATTATATGATTGCCACCCTTGGGCTACTTGATTGGGAAGTATATTTTAGAAATTTTGGGACATAGTATTAAAATTTCCGACTCAGGCTAATTGGCTGGAAAGAATATTCTGTTTTCTTTATCCTTTTTTTGAGTTCTGGTGTTCTATACAATTGTTTGACTGTCTTATAATTTAAGCTGGCTCATTATGTGCCACCTACTAAAGGATCATTATTGTTGTATTACATCCATTCCTTGAATTCTCTACTTGACTATTAAGTTACCCATCTCAAAAACCTGTCAACTCTCATATAAGTAAGGCATTGATTGTTGTAGGATTTTTCTAAATTATATGATTGTCACCCTTAGGCTACTTGACTGGGAAATATATTTTAGAAATTTTGGGACATGGTAGTGAAAGAGACATAAATGACATAAATCCCCTCCCCCGCTTCCCACTTTTGCTGGTCAAAAAAGGCTTAGGGGGGCCTCCCAAGCATCATGAGAATGCTAAAGAGGGCATCTAGCATGGCCCCTACTTTCTTTTTTCAAAGAAAAATTGATGCGCGGGCTGGCCTTGGTATCAGCTGAATCGAGTTTGGTAGCTAGTCATACATGTCTGTTTTGACTGGGACAACTGATTCAGGAGTTACCATCTGAAACATGCTTTGGTACTTGTTGGTACTGACCAGTTTCAAATAGGATGGCCCGAATGGTGTGGTATCAATGATACTATCCCATTTTAGCCATGGAGACAACAATCTCCTTCATAAGAGGATTGAAGGTATTGTCGTCTAGATCGCCGTGGCCTGTAGCTCCTACGTGGTGCCGGATTATGCCTTCTTCACCTGATGTCCGATACTTGTGCCCGGTCCTGCAAAAAAAAAGGAAACCCGGGCCAGGGATCCCGACAAGGGCACTTCGACGGTCAAATCAGTAAAGCGATCTAGGAGAATAGATCCTCCTAAGTGGATCCGGAGCTGGTTTCCATTCTTGGAGGTTTCTAAAGGAAAGAATGAAGTGAGAATCTTGGTGGAGGAGGAGAGCTTGAGCTACGGCGGCTGTGTCCGTTGGGATTCTTCCAACGAGTTTCCTAGTAGCCTCACAGCGCTTTTTCTTGCTACCCCTCCCTCTATCTATTCTTGCTTACCTGCTTCGAAGGCTCTTTTGCTCTCTTATAGGTAGAAGGTCTTGCTTGTTACCAGCCTCGGGCCCGCCTCCCCTTCCTACCCTCCTTCAGGGATGCTAAGAGGTCAACGACAGGCGGTGCTTGGAGATTGCGCCCGAGGCCCTTTCTCCCTTTATGGCCGGAAGTTATATTGCAAGCTTTGATGCCTTGGTAGGACGTCCTATTTGGTGAAACTCAGCAAAGCCTCGATTCGGAGGTAGGCACTCTATGGCTCGAGGCCTCTGGTGCAGCTTTCTTCATCAAGGTGGTGTAGATGATCGGTGGAGGGGTGCGATATCTCGAGCAGCGCATCCTTCCCCAACTGGTATAAACGGTGGCCTAAAGGGACCCTGGTGCCCTGTCGAGATGATTCCCCATAGGTCGGCGCGCTCTCCCTCCATAGGCCCTGGGGTGACGTGCCGCTACCTGCTTGGTGTACCGGCTTCTTTGTCGACCTTGACCATGGGTCAACCTCGAGCCGGGTGCCCTTTCTTAGCCGAAGGATGCGCGGCTCGAGGGAGCTCGATTTTGGCTGGGGGCTCGACCCTAGGAGAGCCATCCCGGTGGAAGGGCTCGAGGAGCGAGGTGAGAGCTCGACTTCAGTCGGAGGCTCGACCCTGGAGGAGCCACCCGGCAGAAGGGCTCGAGGCTCGAGGAGTGAGGTGGGAGCTCGACTTCGACCGTGGGCTCGACCTTGAGGAGCCATCCCGACGGAAGGGCTCGAGGAGCGAGGTGAGAGCTCGACTTCAGCCAGGGGCTCGACCCTGGGGGAGCCACCCCGGCAGAAGGGCTCGAGGCTCGAGTGGGTGGAAACTCGACTTCAGTCGGGGGCTCGACCCTGGGGGAGCCACCCCTGCGGAAGGGCTCGAGGCTCAATGAACGAGGTGGAAGCTCGACTTCGGTCGGGGGCTCGATCCTATGGGAGCCATCCCAGCAGAAGGGCTCAAGGAGCGAGATAGGAGCTCGACTTTGGTTGGGGGCTCGACTCTGGGGAGCCACCCCGATGGAAGGGCTCAAAACTCGAGGAGCGAGGTGGGAGCTCGACTTCGACCGGGGGCTCGACCCTGGGGGAGCCACCCAGGTAGAAGGGCTCGAGGAGCAAGGTGGGAGCTCGACTTCAGCCGGGGGCTCGACCCTGGGGGAGCCACCCGGCGGAAGGGCTCGAGGCTCGAGGAGTGAGGTAGGAGCTCGACTTCGGCCGGGGGCTCGACCCTGGGGGAGCCATCCTGCGGAAGGGCTCGAGGAGCGAGGTGGGAGCTCGACTTTGGCCGAGGGCTCGACCCTCAGGGAGCCACCCCGGCAGAAGGACTCGAAGGACCGGGTAGGACTGACGTGGCAATCTCTGCCAGCACGACCGCCAGCTGGATTCAAGGACTTCGCATCAGCAGTCTGGCCACATCATTTGCCCCCCACTCCCAAGTCTCGACGGAATGTGGCACTCGGGGCGAAGGGAGTTGTTGCGGAGCTGACATGGAAGAGTGAGAATCTGGTGCCATTAAATGCCATGATCGCCGCTGCTTCGTGAATTGCTTCTTGAAGCCAATGCAGGGGTACCACCTTAGCAAGTCCGAGGAAGCATGATGGCTAGTGTTGGGCCTGAGACGGTTTCCAGTGCATCGAGGCGTCGTTCTTCGGCTATCCGTCACACGTGGCGCCCATCCGACGGTTGAAATTCTGAAAAGGCATGCATTTGTTTTCTGGCCGTTTTGAAAAAAAGAGGAGACTTTCCATAAACTATCTCTTTCGATTTCTCCGCGCTTGTAGATGGCTAAAGTTTCTTTCTCAGGCTGTCCTTTCCCTCCAAGGCAACCAGGTTAGTCTTACCTCTTCATCTTCTTCTTCTTCTCTAGCTTGGTCAAGTCCTTCTTTAGGTCTTTCAGCCCTTTAGCTTTCGTTTTCTCCCTTCTCTTCTGTCTTAGATGGCTCTGTCAGGTTAGACCCATCATTTTTCTAGTAACCCTGATGAGGCAGGGCCCTCTCGGGTAAGGACTCCATCTCCATCTTTCGATGAGGAGGATGAAGTTCCTCTCCAAATTCGTAGGGGTTCCCGCCCAACTGGAATAGTTATAAGAGGACCCAGGGTACCCCCTTCTGTTCCTTCTACTCCTGCGGCTGCTCCTCCTGCTCCCGCACCTTCTTCCGTACCCTCTGGTTCGACTGGTCCCTCCGGCATTGCCTCGACAATGACCGAGGATCTTTCCTTGATTCGGGATACTTATGGGATTTCGACCTCCATTCGGCTCTCGGTCCCGGGATCAGGGGAACGGGTCACTTCCGGTGGCCTGGGTCGAATCGCTCTCTACGAAGAGTTCCTCCTTGGGGGCTTCGTCTGCCCCTACATCCTTTCTTCCTTTCTTTTCTCAGCAACTTCCGGCTCGTTCTTGTCCAGTTAGCTATGAACGCCGTTAGGGTCATTGTCGGTTTCATAATTTTTTATCACTTCCATGGGATTGTCGCCCATTTTTCCTTGTTCAGGGCTTTTTTCATCCTGAAATGCCATCCAACCGACGAAGGGTGGTGGTTTCTTTCTCCCCGCTCGAAGGGTATAAGATTTGTCCTTCCCTCTTCCATCAAAGGATGGAAGAGCAGATACTTCTTCGCTCCGATAGAAGGAGTAGACTGGGTCTGGAGTGATCCAGACCGATCCCCAAACTGTAACTCCCAGGTAGAGGCCTCCGATCGGGAAGTGTACAACCAGCTCGTCTCCGACGAGATCCCTTCTCTCGAGGTTCTGTTGTCGGAGTATAACCTATTCGATGCTGGGTCAACCCAATCCGAGAGTTAGGTGAGCCTCTTGAGTTGCACTTCCTCTCCTTTCGTGAGCCCCTGACCCATACTCCCTCTTTTCTGCAGGTATGAAGTTCTCCGTAGACCAGCTCCTGGAGTCCACCCAAAAGAGGAGCCCGTCGTCCGGGCCTAGGGAGACCCCACCTAAGAGGGCTAGGGTGGAGCCTAGCCAGGGGCCCAGGCCCGCCATGGCTTCCGGGCTAGAGGGGAGATCGGCCGGATTGGCCTCCGAGTCTCCCCGGCAGCAGATCCAACCCCGGGCCCAGGAATCTGGTGCGACCGCACGGACCCGGCCTGCTGCTTCTGTCGTGGTCCATATTCCCGATGCCATCGAGGTGGAAGCGGAAAGGGAAACGAGGAGGGCGTGACCACCAAAAACACCACCGGTGCTGTCGACTGTGGTGGCGAGCTCCCCTCCAACAGCCGAGGTGCCCCCGTGGACATTGCCTCAGAGCACCATGGCAGCTCCAGCACCGTCAAACTCGAGGGCCCAATGGGCGCCGATGGTGATGCCAAATGCATCAATTATCTAGGATTACGAGCTAGCCAAGTGGATGATGGACTTCGCCGTCCAGTCGCGCGACCGCCACGAGAGGGGAGGCAGGCAGCTGGCGGAGGCCATTCTCGGCATCCTTCCCCACCTCTTCACGGTAGGTCCTTGTCCTCATCGTTGTCTCAGTTGAAATGCCATGGCTGACACCTTCGTTGATGCTGGTCGGGATCGATATACTCCTGATCCAGGATTACTGCGCTCAGTGGGCGAAGAGGGAGGTCCAGTAAGAGCAAAAGATCAAATCACTGGGGGGCGAGGCCAAAGCGCAGACCGAAAGGGATTTGACAACGGAAGGAAAGAGCAAAACCCTCCAAGTGGAGGTGCTTAAGGCGGAGAAGCGGGCCAGGGACTTTGAGATCTCCCTGGCCGCGGAGAAGGATCGGTCCATTCGCCGGGCGGAGGAATCCGCGATAAAGGTGGCTCGATTGGAGGGGCGGTTTCAAACCCTCCAATCCCACCTGGACACGGCGCTCGCTCGGGCATCGATGGCTGAGGAGAAGGCAGCCGGGGCGGTGATGCTGAAGGAGGCCGCCAAGAAGGAGGCCGTCGAAGCAGTGCCGAAATTCAGGGCCTTAGCGTAGTTCATCGACGAGGTCCGGGAGGCAGCCGTGGACTCCATCAAAGGGTGGTTCGAGGTTTGCAAGGCCCAGGTGGCGCAGGCCTTTCCGGAGTTGAAGTTGGATGGGATCGTCATCCAAGGAGCTTTAGGAAAAACTTCGGGGGAGGCAGGGACTCCTGCAGAGGTGACTGAGGTGGAGCCTATAATTGCCGGGCAGCCAGTTCCGCCCACAGAGGTCTAAGAGGATGCCGGCGTGCCCGCTCGCCGCTCCGGAAAGGAGCCAGCGGAGCAGTAACTTCGGTGCTAAGAACCTTTTCTTAGTATATTTTTCTGGCTCCTTGTACTTAGGAATTTCCCTTTTCTTTTGGCACCACTTGGCCTATCCGGGGTCCTTTACCAATGTAACTACTCCGTTCTACTTTAATGTAGTTCCCTTTTTTTTACACTAAATCTTTGTGCTGCTTGTCCTCCCTGTGTTCTTTCATAGTTGCCTGAGCACCAGTCCATGCCATGGCCAGTCGTCCGGGGGTCTCCAAGCTCTGACCCTTCTTCGGGAGGCCTTCAAAATAGCAAATAGTTCAAAGAGAACTTAGAAGTTCTGAGTTACCTTTATCCTGCCGGGATTCTTACTGGAGGGTCTCAGACATTTGCTAGAGTCTGGGTGCCCCTCTTAGGGACTTCCCGCATACGTCGAGAGTTGATGGATGAGTGGAAGGGGCCTAAGAAACGCAGGAGACTGTCCCTGCCGACCTGGGATACCATCGGATTGGAAGACTTGGCCTAAGAAGCTTAGAATTGTCATCACCGGTCCGGGGTCCGGCTGGCGAAATGCTGAGCTTTTGAAACGCCTTGGCTTGCCTTCACCGAACTGGGGTCCGGTTGGTAAAGTGCGGGGCTTCTGGAGTTCCCCAGCTTGCCATTGCCGGACTTGGAGTCCGGCGGATAGAGTGCGGGGCTTTTGGAGTCTCCCGGCTTGCCGTCGCCGGACTTGGAGTCCGGCGGATAAAGTGCGGGGCTTCTGGAGTTTCCCGGCTTGCCGTCGCCGGACTTGGAGTCCAGCAGATAGAGTGCGGAGCTTCTGGAGTTTCCCGGCTTGCCGTCGCCGAATTGGAAGTTCAGCGGATAGAGTGCGGGGCTTCTGGAGCGTCCCGACTTGCCGTCGCCGAACTGGGAGTTCAGCGGATAGAGTGTGGGGCTTTTGGAGCGTCCTGGCTTACCGTCGCCGAACTTGCAGATTGAGTGCGGGGCATATGGAGCTCTCGGCTTGCCGTCGCCGAACTGGGAGTTCGGCGGATTGAGTGCGGGGCTTCTAGAGTGTCTCAGCTTGCCGTCGCCGAACTGGGAGTTCGACGAATAGAGTGCGGGGTTTCTGGAGTGTCTCGGCTTACCGTCGCCGAGCTGGGAGTTCGGCGGATAGAGTGCGGAGCTTCTGGAGTTTCCCGACTTCGTGGTGCGGCCTCTAGGGTTGGGCGATAGTATTTCTGCACGGGCAAAGACAATGTTGCGCCAAAAGAAATTTTTCATTGATAAGAGAAGAGCTTACATCGTTGGTAGTACATCCTAAGATTGTTGGCGTTCCAAGTTCACAGGAACCGGGCGCCACCAAGTTCGGCGAGGTAATAGGCCCCATGGGGAAGGGCCTCGATTATCCTGTAAGGGCCCTCCTAGTTGAGGGAGAGCTTACCGCATTCCTCGGGCTGGAAAACTTCAGCTCGTCGCAGTACCAAATCTCCTGGACGGAAGGTTTTTGGTTTCATTCGAGAATTGTAGTACCGGGCCACCCGCTGTCGGTAGGCTGCCATACGGAGACGAGCCTTATCCCTTGTCTCTTCAAGGAGGTCTAGATTGAACACGAGATGGGCCATGTTCTCGGCCTCATCATACTGCTCTATCTGCAACGTGGGTAGGCCCAGTTCCATCGGAATTACGGCTTCAGTATCGAAGACGAGATTGAAGTGCGTCTCGTCGGTGGCGGTCCGGGGTGTGGTGTGGCATCCCCAGAGGGTGCTGGGGAGTTCTTCAGCCCAACTGCTTTTGGCTTGGTCTAGCCTAGCTCGAAGCCCTTGGAGGATTGTTCGGTTGGTCACCTCAGCCTCTCTATTGATCTGGGGGTGAGCCACCGAGATGAAGCGAAGACGAATATTTAGGTCGGTGCAGAACTCTTCGAACATCCGGTTGTCGAACTGCCGTCCGTTGTCAGTGATTATAGTATGAGGGAGCCCGAAACGACAAATGATTGACTTCCAGAAGAAAGACCCGACCTTGGCTTTGGTAATCCATGCTAGCGGTTTGGCCTCGACCCATTTGGTGAAGTAGTCGATGGCCACTATCAGAAATCTGCGTTGCCTGGACGCGGGGGGAAGGGGCCTAAAATGTCCATTCCCTACCGAGTGAACGGCCAGGGGACGGAGAGCTGGGAAAGTGGTGCAGCCGGCTGATGTTGGACGCAGGCGTGCCGCTGGCAGCAATCACATTTCTTCACAAGGTCGGCTGCGTCTTCCCTCATAGTCTCCCAGTAATATCCTTGGCGGAGGGCTTTGTATGCTAACGTCCTGCTCTCACATGGTTCCCGCAGAGGTCTTCATGTATCTCCTGGAGCACGAAGGCTGCTTCTGAGGGCCTTAAACATTTCAGAAGTGGATAGGAATGGGACCTGCGGTAAAGCTATCCATCCATTAACACAAAATGCACAGCTTTCTTCTTGATCAGGCCGGCTTCGAGGCGATCCTCAGGCAGGGTTCCGTCGGTGATATATTTGATGTACCGGTCCATCCAGCTGGGCTCCAGGGCGACTTGCTGGACCTCCCCAGGGGTCTCATAACTGGGAGCCTAGAGGTACTCGATGTAGGTGCACCCTAGCAACGAGTCCAGCAGAGTCGCAAGCTTGGAGAGGGCATCTGCGCGTGCGTTCTCCCCACGGGGGATGTGAAAGATGCTGAAGTGCCGGAAACTTGCTGCGTTCGAGCATACCTGCTCCAAGTATTTTGACATTTGAGGGTCTCGGGTCTCAAATTCTCCTGAGACTTGCCCAGCCACCAATTAAGAGTCAGTGAAGACCCTTAGGTTGGGTGCACCCAGCTTGTGGGAGACTCTCAGTCCCGTGAGGAGTGTCTCAACTATGCCTGGTTATTGGTGGCTTTGAACTGGAAACGAAGTGCGCACTCGGCTACGACCTTGTCATGGTTGGCGAGGTGAGGCCTGCTCCACTCCCTCCTGCATTGGATGCGCCGTCCACATAGAGGACCCAGACATCCTCCTTGGCTGGGGGCTCTGCCTGATCCCCCGGTGGGGGTATCTTCGGTTCTTCACTCATGCCAATACACTCGACCAGGAAATCGGCCAGCACTTGCACCTTCTGAGATGGCCTCGGCCGGTAGGTGATGTCGAACTCACTGAGCTTCAGTGCCCACTTGGCTAGACACCCGGACGTGTCGGGAAGGCTGAGTATGGCTCTCCACGGTTGGTCCGTCAAGACCGCGATCGGGTGAGCTTGGAAGTACGGCTTGAGGTGTTGAGCAGATATAATGAGTGTGAAAATCAGTTTTTCGGAACGAGCATACATGACCTCGGCATCTTGGAGGAGCTTGCTAGCATAGTATACTGGCCTTTAAACTCCGTCTCCATCTGTGCGGACAAGGACCGAGCTGACGGCCCCTAGGGTGACTGCTAGGTACGAGAGGAGTTCCTCTCCGTCTTCGGGCCTATAGAGCAGGGGCGGTGACACCAGGAACTTTTTCAATTTCTCGAAGGCTTCTCGGCATTCCTCCGTCCAGGCGAAGTTGTATACCTTGCATAGCACCTTGAAGAATGGCACGCAGCAATCAGCGAAGCGCGAGATGAACCGACTCAATGCCGAATCCGGCTGGTGAGACGTTGGACCTACTTCTTTGAGATGGGATGCTCCATGTTAATGATTGCTTGGACCTTCTCGGGGTTGGTTTTGATTCCCCTCTGAGTGACCATGAAATCCAGAAACTTCTAGCCGCCACACCGAAGATGCACTTGGCCGGGTTCATCTTCATCTAGTAGAGGCGGAGGTTATGGAAAGCCTCTGCCAGGTCCGCAACGTGGTCTGACTCTGGCTTACTCATGACGAGCATGTCGTCCATGTATACTTACATGTTGCGGCCAATTTGGTCTCGAAAGATCTTGTTGATCAGCCGCTGATATGCAGCTTTGGCGTTCTTCAGATCGAATAGCATCATCTTGAAGCAATACGTCCCACGGTCTGTGATGAAGGCAATGCGCTCTTCGTCCTATGGGTGCATCCGGATTTGATTATACCCGGAGAATGCATCCATGAAGGAGAGTAAGCGATGCCCTGAGGTGGCGTCCACCAGCTGGTCGATCTTCGGAAGTGAAAAGTTGTCCTTTGGGCAAGCGCTGTTGAGATCGGTGTAGTCCACACAGATTCTCCACTTTTCGTTAGCTTTCTTGACCATGACTACGTTCGCTAGCCAGCTAGGGTACTGCACTTCGCGAGCGAAGCCGGCTGCGATGAGCTTCTCCACTTCCTCGTTGGCTGCTCTCTGTCTCTCCGGAGCGAAACTTCTCTTCTGCCAGACTGGATGGCACTTCGGGTCGATGTTTAATTTATGAGTAATGACGTCGGAGGGGATACTCGGCATATCTGCCGCAGTCCAAGTGAATACGTCCACGTTCGTCTGGACGAAATTCAACAGGCGAGCCCGTTCTTCTTGCAATTGGGCCCCGATTCGTACCGTCTTCGACGGATCCGCATCGAGGGAGCACGATAACAGGCGCTCGACCAGGCCACCCTTGGGGTCCTGCATTCTTTGGTCGAGGTCGCCGACGTCGGGGTCCTCAGCACTCCTGGTTCCGGGGACGGCTTGCAAGCAATATTGAATCAGCTGAGATGCCCCTCTCACCTCTCCAATGCCATAGGGCGTAGGGAATTGTATCAACGGCCGCTTTGTAGATATGACCGCGTCGAGCAAGTTGAGCCCGAGGCGGCCAAGAATTACGTTATGAGCCGAAGGGAGCCGGACAACCATAAAGGTCATCATGACCGTACTCTACCGAGGTGGTGACCCGGCCGTGACAGGGAGAGTAATCTCCTTCAACCCCCATTAAGTCTCCAGTAAAACTGATAAGGGGGGTGTGCACCGGCTTCAGTTGGGCAGAAGACAAATTCATCCTGGAAAAGGCATCGTAAAAAAGCACATCAGTCGAACTTTCACTGTCGACCATAATCCGCTTTACAGGATGCCATGCTATTGTCATTTCGACGACAACGACGTCGTTATTTATATTTTCATCCCCATGTCCCTTATCCCTCATAAAGAGGAGTACATTTTCCGACCCTTCCCCCGCTCAGGTTCTTTTAGAGGCACGTTCTATTCCCTATGATATCATACCTACAGGCTGGTGGATCGGTTGTCGACCGGAGGGAGGAGGAAGAGCTGCGAGCGCTTGAGATTCTGTAGGGACCTTGCCCCCCACGAACTTCCTGAGGTAGCCTCTCCTTATCATATCTTCAATCTCTCTTGAGGCGGCGGCATTCCTCGGTGTCGTGACCATGGTCGTAGTGAAACTGGCAGTACTTCGACTTGTCGCGACCGTTGGATGGCCTCAGCGGGGGAGGGCGGCGTAAGAAATGCTCACCCTCGATCTCCATTAGGATCTTTGACCTCGGGACGAGGAGAGGAGTGTATCTTTCCTTCGAGATGGGGTGCTCTTCGACTTAGGATCAGTTCGGGGTCGGCTCGGGCCTCCGTACCCCGGAGGTCTCTCCCAGAGGCTGCTTTGATGGCTTCCCATCCAGCTCCCTCCTAGTGCGGTCCACCTCCGCACGAATATACTTGTGGACCTAGAGGAGGTCGGAGTAAGTCTTCGGTGGCTCTTTTTCCAGGAAGTAGGTCAGGCAGGACGTTCTAAGCCCCTCTTTAATGCCAGCATGGTGACGGACTCGTCTAAATTGTAGATTTCTAGGGCGGCAATCTTGAAACGAGCCATGTAGTCCCGCAAAGGCTCATGGTCCTGTTGCTGAATGGAGAAAAGGTTAGCTTCTTACGGCACCTTCCGGCAGGCGTCAAAGTGTGCCACGAACTTCCTTTCCAGCTATACAAAGGAGCTGATACTTTCGGGCTTGAGGCGGGTAAACCAGACTCAAGCTACCTTCCGAATCGTGGCCGGGAAGGCAATACAGAAGAGGGCGTCCGTCGCCCCCTGGACTCTCATGAGAGCCTTATAGCTCTCCAAGCGGTCCAGGGGATCAGTAGTCCCGTCGTAGGGGTCCACTTGAGACATATAGAACCGGCTGGGAATCGGTTCCTCTTGGATCTCTCGGGAGAAGGGGGTCGGGCGCCATGGTCCACTGGCTCACGGGGGTAGCCCTGCATATTGGCAAACTGGCGGGAAAGTTCCGCTAGCTTACGCTCTTGTTCCTCCATGCGCTTTTCAGCCAAGCGCCTGATAGCCTCGTCGGTGGAACCTTCTGCCGAGGTTATCGGAGGAGATGGGGATGTCAACTGAGGGGGGTCGCAACGGGAGGTCTTGCCTCGACGGCACTTACGATGCTTAGCACCATCGTGGTCGAAGATCGGGGACCGGCTCTTTCGGTCAGCCAACCCGCTCCACTACCTCTTTGCCGGGGTCTGGTGGCTTCCCCGAGGATCAGTTATGGCTCGCGGGTGTGACGACCTCCCTTGGAAGGAACGCAGGCTACCACGGGGCCTAGCAGCTGGGGCCGTGGGTGTCCCCGGATGTTGCTGGGTGGCCAGGGATCAATGTTAATGTTGTAGTTGCCGTACTGCCACGGTCAGAGTCTGGATCTGCTGGGTGAGCGCGGCTAGCTGGGAGTCCGCCGGAGGCGGCTGCGGCGGAGCCAGGAGTTCCCTCTCTGGGCTGTGCGGGGCATCGTGAGAAAGAGGGTCCCCCACACAGCTGGTGGAGGTTTCTCGTCGCTTGTCATCACCATGTTGCGGACAGAGCTGCTTTGAGGGACCAGTCCCCCCTTCCTGGTGCGCCAATCTGTTGCCGCCTGGATCGTCGTGGCCCATAGCTCCTACGTGGCACCGAGTTGTGCCTTCTTCACCTGGTGTCCGATACCTGTGCCCGGTCTTACAAAAGAAAGGAGATCTGGGCTGGGGATCCCGGCGAGGGCACTCCGACAGTCAAGTCAGTCCCCGGCTTGGACACTCCAATGGTCAAGTCAGTAGGGCGATTTAGGAGAACAGATCCTCCGAAGTGGACCTCGAGCTGGTTTCCACTCTTGAAGGTTTCTAAAGGAAAGAATGAAGTGAGAGTCTTGGTGGAGGAGAGCTTGAGCTACGGCGGCTGTGTTCATTGGGACTCTTCCGACGAGTTTCTTGGTAGCCTCAAAGCGCTCTTTCTTGCTACCCCTCCCTCTACCTATTCTTGCTTACCTGCTTCGGAGGCTCTTTCCCTCTCTTATAGGTAGAAGGTCTTGCATGTTACCAGCCTCGGGCCCGCCTCCCCCTTCCCTCTTTCGGGGATGCTAAGAGGTCAACGACGGGCGGTGCTTGGAGATTGCACCCAAGGCCCTTTCTCCCTTTATGGTCGGAAGTTATATCTCAAGCTTTGATGCCCTGGTAGGATGTCATGTTTGGTGAAACTCAACAAAGCCTTGATCTGGGGGTAGGCACTCTAGGGCTCGAGGCCTCTGGTGCAGCCTTCTTCATCAGGGTGGTGTAGACGGTCGGTGGAGGAGCGCGGTATCTCGAGCGGCACATCCTTCCCCAACTGGTGTAATCGGTGGCCTGAAGGGACCCTGGTGCCCCATCGAGATGGTTCCTCGTAGGTCGGCGCGCTCTCCCTCCATAGGCCCTGGGGTGACATGCCGCTACCTGCTTGGTGTATCGGCTTCATGGTAGACCTTGACCTTGGGTCAACCTCGAGTGGGTGCCCTTTCTTAGCTGAAGGGCGCACGGCTCGAAGGAGCTCGACTTCGGTCGGGGGCTCGATCCTCATGGAGCCATCCTGGCAGAAGGGCTCGAGGAGCGAGGTGGGAGCTCGACTTCGGCCGGGGGCTCGATCCTGGAGGAGCTACCCCGGTGGAAAAGCTCGAGGCTCAAGGAGCGAGGCGGGAACTCGACTTCGGCCGGGGGCTCGATCCTTGGGGAGCCACTCGGCAGAAGGGCTCGAGACTCGAGGAGCGATGTGGGAGCTCGACTTCGGTCGGGGGCTCAAACCTGGGGTAGCTACCCTGGTGGAAGGGCTTGAGGCTCGAGGTGGGAGCTCGACTTTGGCCGGGGGCTCGACCCTGGGGGAGCCACCTCGGCAGCCAGGAGCTCGACCCTGGAGGAGCCACCCCGGCAGAAGGGCTCGAGGAGCGAGGTGAGAGCTCAACTTTGGCCAGGGGCTCGACCCTTGGGGGAGCCATCCCGGCGGAAGGGCTCGAGGCTTGAGGCTCGAGGTGGGAGCTCGACTTCGGCGGGGGGCTCGACTACCACCCCGGCAGAAGGGAGCCACCCCAGCAGAAGGGCTCGAAGGACGGGACAGGACTGACGTGGCAATCCCTACCAGCACGACCGCCAGCTGGATTCAAGGAGGACTCCATATTAGCGGTCTGGCCACATCATAATGTATATCACTTCTTTGGAAGTTGTTCTGATGAAAGGGCTTACCGATCCAGTTAAGCATGGATTGTATATGATAATTACCCATCTTTCTTTTACTTATGACCTGTAAAAATGGAGATTCCAGATCTATTGTAAATGCTGAAGCTTCTTCAATGAAATTTCTAACCAAGAGATTCTAAAGCCTGATTCTGATTAGAGCTCGTTGCTTCTTGAAGGAAGAATTGAAGAATGGATAAAGCCATCCTAAATTCTCTAAAAGGTGACTATCCTTGATATGAAGAGGTTTATCGAGTTAATCTGTTCTCTAATCTCTTGTCTCTGTTGGGTTGTTTCAAAGTCCCTTTGTCTGCCATGGAAGAAATTGAAAGTTGTTTTAGAACTATTCTGTCAAAAGATTGAATGGAGAACATGAATTAAATTTAATTGGCAAGTCTACTGTTTGCAAACCATGGAACAGATATGAACAAGCCTTTAAAGTTTAAAGTATCATAAAATATAAGAGATCTACTTACTGTGGGTACTTCTGAGGAATTGTTGCTGCCAAAGATCCCTCTTGGATACAATCAGACAAGGAGAGTCACATAGGTGATAAAGATTTTTGGATCAGGCTAGTAATGCTGAGACTATCCTCTTAAGATCTATCCTCGAAATTTAAATGCAGAGAAGTGCATCAGATATGTGGTGGAAATTAGAAGCCTAATCCATGGCTATGTATGGGAATTATTTTGGATTCCTTGAATGTTGAACCCTATCTGTGTTTGTTAATATTCATATTCTAATCCCTGAATTTGTTTGCAGACTGATTGCATTCCCATCAAGATCTTACCGAACAGAGAGCAACTATGAGTAAACTTCCCCTTGGCAGGTTTGAAAAGGTTAATATTTAGTTCTCTAGGATGATCATCTGTCAGAGTGAAGTTGAAATTTTGGATCACACATTCATGTTTCTGCATCATTTGGTATAAAATTTGGGTGGTTGTCAACCTGAAAGTAGGTATGCAAGGCTAGCCGATCAATAGCTTCAGGCATGAACTACTCTTGTTCAAGGCTTCTACATAAAACTACATCTCTCTTGGGTGGATTATCTTAGGGTCGTCAACCATATGTTGCAATAGAAAAATTACTGAACCTTTATGGAACTGATGTCTCCATACTGTCTAGAGCTTAAATCTTCAAAAAGCAATGCTCAAATGATGGAGTAATTTTTTTAAAAAAAGGAAAAGGAAATTGCAGTAGAAAAAGTGCTGACATTCTTTTAAATTGACATGTGCTAGTTAATTTTGTCTAATCATTCTGTCCAATTTCCAATTTATCTTAGATATGCTTGCCCTGTAAAGAGAAAAAACCTTCCTCCCAAACCTTATTTCCATGGAACAGAGATTCTGAATAGATTGAACTTATGGGCAATCAAGCATGTGCAGAGGGAGGCTAACAATTTTCTAGACTATTTAATGGCTTTGAACAAGATGAAGATAGAAGTGAATTTCCATGTATTCATTATTTCCCTTGTGCTGTTAATTTTAATGATGAGGGACCCTGGGTACTGCACATGTGAGATGAGTCATCAGTTGTTCAATTTTACTGGTAGGGGTCCTTGCAAAACCCCTTGAGGGGGAAAAAAAAAGTAATGTGAAATATTTGATAAAATTTCTGTTAAGAGAGAGATTCTTTGTGCTAAATAATCATAAATATCCTCTTCAAGCAGGAGGGCTCTTTGTTTAAGGGTGTTAGTGGTGTTTAAGACACGTGGAAGTGGTGAAGTGACTTTGGTAGAGAAGATCCCCTTCATTAGGAGCAGATGATGATTGAAGTTTTACAAATCTGACCCTAAATATATGTGATGTTATTTGTTGATTATGGTTAAAGGTTTCCTCACTTTATCTCTCTTCCCTTGGCAGAGCCATGTTGCATTGTTACCTCTCATGAATAAGATTATGCAGGAACAAATTGCTGTTGTTTGGGTAACTATTTTGAACTAGAAAGTCTTTTGTGTGGATGCATGCACAACTATCTACTAATTCATTTGCAAATCATTTGATATGTGTATTTCCTTTATCTGCAGTTGGATTACTGGTTGTTTCCTTTCCTTCTTCCTTTCTTATTTCTGTGTGTGTCACAGATGAGCGGAGATGCTGGAGTATCAGCCTTTCCTGTAGGCGAAAACATCTTCTCTTGGGTCGGTACTATTGAAGGAAGCAAAGGAACTCCATATGAAGGTTTGTCCTACAAGCTTTCATTGCACTTTCCATTTGACTACCCTTTTAAGCCTCCCCAGGTAAAGTTTGAAACTCTGTGCTTCCATCCAAACGTCGATCATTGTGGCAACATTTGTTTAGACATCCTTCAGGTACTTCACAGCCTGATCAATTAAAGGGTAGGCACTAGGCTGTTGAATTGTATTTACATTATCAGAACTGATGTAGCCTTCTGTATTTTACCTGTACTATCTCTGCATTCTGCCCTAGGATATGTGGTCTTCAGCATATGATTGCAGAACAATCTTACTGTCGATTCAGAGCTTGTTAGGAGGTTGGTTCTTTTCGTAGCATGTTATTGATTGTAAGTTTCATATTCAGCCGGTTGCATCTCAAGCTTATTTACGACTGATTTGATGCAGAACCCAATAATGAAAGTCCTCTCAATAGCTATGCTGCGACACTGTGGAGCAACCAAGAAGGTGTAATTTTCTATCTTTATTATTTTCTATGTTTATTTTATGCATGGTTGAAGTGTAGTATTATTTTTAGTACAAGCAAATTGCACTGGAGGGTGCCGTTGTGTTTGGTCTGGGAGAAGTTGCTATTGGACACAGGATTTTTTTTTTCCTATTGACATTTCTATTATTTGGTTACCTTCTAGAGTTGATTCAGCTTGTCTCCTAGAAGGCAGCAGTCATTTTGATCCAAGTCTCCTTTTTATTTGGATGATTTGGCAAAATGCACCCCTGATAGTTCTCTGGTTTGACGCTTACAACTGGAAGTTTATAACCTACAGATTGATTCCAAACATTATCAGTTTGCACTCTATTCTCCCTGAACTTCATGGACCGTGGACTACTAGCAATTTCAATGCTGGCATTTTTGGCACTCGCTTCCTAAGGCCTTTGATGCATGTATCCAATATATGATGCTTTTGTTGGCCTTGCAGATTACAGAAAAATGGTTCACAAGCATTACATGGATGCTGTTGAAGCATTAGAAAGTTGAATGTCACGCTCTCTTCAAATATACTTTATGAACACTGCATCAATTGATCAGTGTTTGGAAGCTGAGCTATATGACAATCTTCTGGCAGGGACGCTGTATATATGTATTCTGTGTGTAAAGTTTAGAAGCCTCATTTGGTTTATAAGCAAGCAGGGAAAGTGGTCGTCCATGTCTCCTTTTCCTCGAGACGGATAATGTATGACCCAGGGAAAAAGCAAGATGATGGGATTGGTGATTAGCTATATTGCAGCATTTGTGATACAACTTATCCTTGCGAAGCTGTACCACTTGTTAGTTTCTTATAGCGTGCATCTTTGTTTAATTATAGTAGGCCATCCGCCATCTTTTGTTAAAATTTCAAATAAATAGCATCAAAAAAAAAAAAAAAAAAAAAAAAAAAAATTATGTACTTCATCCATGAATAACACGCATCTGGCTTTGCTTGCACTTTGTTTTCTGAATTTGAAATCAGTTTATCCTGTTTTCGTTTACTGAAAATTTCATGCTGCCTTGTGTCTGTATGTTCATAAAAGCTAAAAAAAACTGGGTTTCTTTCCTCCTACATCCCTCGAGGATGAACAGAATATACTGGTACAGAACAAAGGTTTAAAGCGCCGTAGGTGAGCTGGTATATTGACCTGGAACATTAAATCTCAGTAATGCCATGAAGCCAACAAAGTTCATCAGTATCAAGCCAACTCTATACCAACACCGGAGTTGTGAAACGTGAAGATCTTGCATGCCAAATGTTGTGGTTGCCCGATTCCGGGACTATATGCTTGATGAATTGACACCTTGAGATCTTGGATTGCCGGTCTTCGGACTCGTGCCTTCGAACATTAAATGACACCCTTAATAGAGGTGAGAAACACTTGTTGGTAACAGATAGCAGTCAAGTCTTACAGATCGAAAGATGCAGTCAAACACCTGCAATTTAATTTTTAGAAGCTAATGCAGGTGAAGCCTATTGTTATTCGTGTATTACTCTTACTCAATTCATTTATCTACTTATTTATTTTGTCAGCACTCTTTTGCACGATTATATGCTATCATGTTGAAAGAGGTATCGGTTAACATCATTGCAAATGGTATTATTTTATTTCCGTTGGGGAAATTGGCATCCAGAGGAAGCTACATTGAGCTTCTGGTTTGGCTGGATGCCCAAACTTGTCCATGCAAGGTCAGCGACGATGTGCGCATGAATTACCATTCCTTTTTCTATCTATCTATCGAACTCCCATCATACAATCAATCTACAAGAAGAATATGAAGGCCCCCTCTCAAAGCATGCCCATGTTAGCTGGGAAGCTCTATAACAGCTCAAAATGGTTGGTCAAATAAAAGTAGAAAACTCGAATAGAACCGGAAGACCGGTAAATCCTGCTCTAAAAATTTCATCGTATTTATTTATGACCGTGTTAATGGATGAGCTCTGCTATTTCCTGCTCATGTCTTCCACAATATTTCTGCGTTCGCCTCATCAGCGACTTCTGCTTAACCTGCTTAACCTCACAACGTACGATAAAAGGTAATCACCATTCATGTTTCTAATTAAATTGGTCAACTAGCAAGCTTTAATAGCCTTGCCATGAATATGGATCACAAAAACAATATCATTTAAAATAGCAAACCGATCGCCTCATCAGCGACTTCTGCTTAACCTCACAACGTACGATAAAAGGTAATCACCATTCATGTTTCTAATTAAATTGACCAACTAACAAGCTTTAATAGCCTTGCCATGAATATGGATCACAAAAACAATATCATTTAAAATAGCAAACCGATCGCCTCATCAGCGACTTCTGCTTAACCTCACAACGTACGATAAAAGATAATCACCATTCATGTTTCTAATTAAATTGGCCAACTAGCAAGCTTTAATAGCCTTGCCATGAATATGGATCACAAAAACAATATCATTTAAAATAGCAAACCGATCGCCTCATCAGCGACTTCTGCTTAACCTCACAACGTACGATAAAAGATAATCACCATTCATGTTTCTAATTAAATTGGCCAACTAGCAAGCTTTAATAGCCTTGCCATGAATATGGATCACAAAAACAATATCATTTAAAATAGCAAACCGATCGCCTCATCAGCGACTTCTGCTTAACCTCACAACGTACGATAAAAGATAATCACCATTCATGTTTCTAATTAAATTGGCCAACTAGCAAGCTTTAATAGCCTTGCCATGAATATGGATCACAAAAACAATATCATTTAAAATAGCAAACCGATCGCCTCATCAGCGACTTCTGCTTAACCTCACAACGTACGATAAAAGGTAATCACCATTCATGTTTCTAATTAAATTGGCCAACTAGCAAGCTTTAATAGCCTTGCCATGAATATGGATCACAAAAATAATATCATTTAAAATAGCAAACCGAAAAGAAGGGACAGGCCAAAACACACACACACACAATAAATTAAATGCAGGGATCCACCTCGGTGTTTTGCTGCCCCGCTAAGCAAATTAAATGCAGAATCTCGCTAAGCTGCTCTGCCGCCGAAAAATAACTCCACCACCACCTCAAAAGTCCGGAACTCATGGAAAGAGGAGTAGCAGGAGAAAAAGAGGATAGCAAGAATCGAAACACGAGTCATCTCATCCTGCTTCCCTCTCACTCGAAACCGAAGAAAATAGAAAAATGCTAAGGTATCAATCACTCGAGTAGAATACGGATCCCCATGGATCCTAGGATCTCGATCATCGATGTCGATGCTGCAGGAGAAGAAAAAAAAAATAAATAAAATATAAAATATAATTAATTGAATATGCAATATTTTACTATAATAAAAGATAAACTTATAAAATTGGAAACTTTCATTCTCATCCTCGTATAAATCTTTCAATAAAAAATTTCAAAATTCCATGTACAAGCTCTCAATTGGAGACTCTTCATCACTCTTTTGATTCTCATATCTAGCCTGCTCCTCTGCCCATAATTTTATAGCTATTGCTATAAAGGATATCTCGGCACGAGTCCAACGGTCCAAATCGCGTCCAAATCTGAGTATGTAGCTCTCCCGATCAGTATCTAACTGTAGATCAACTCTTGGCTGTCGATCAATCTCGATCGCACCGAAAATCATACTCAGATCGGGCCAAATCATGCCGATGGACACTCCTATCCATCGAATCAATGCTTGGATCGCATGTGGCCATCGGATCTCTCTCATCGATGTTGTGGCCCACTTGATTCTTCATCAAAATCCATGCACCATGTACACTAAATAGAAACGAAAAAAGGATTTGCCGCTTGGGCCTTGGGCACCCTCACACCCGCACGCACCCCTCCCACGTGGGCTTGGGCCGGTGCCCGCATGCACTACACTGGCTGAGGGCATGCGTTGAGGCGCATCCCAATAACCTCCACCTCGATTCGACGCTCGATCTCCAACTGACTTTGAGAGCTTGAAAGATCGTGTCCCATGTCATGGGGCAAACGCCAACTAATATAGATGAGCAAAAATGGAAGTCGAGCTAGGTCGCTTAATCCCATCTACATTACGTGCTGTACTCACCTAGACCTGAGACTTGCTCGAGAAAGCCTTCTGCGATAATAGAACTTTATTTTGTGACGTCGCCTGTCGTCCTCCCGAGTCTCGCATCCCGTGCATTATCCACCTATTAGTGGAGCTCCACCTCGCATTGGACTCATGTCTATATCAGGGACTACACCTCGTACTGGACTTCCTGTCAAAAAGTAGTGACATCTACGCTTCTCCTGTAAAATGATCCTACTGCCATGCAAGACCTTCAAGACTCCATCATCAGCTCTTCACGTGTAGCCATTTTAAGTCCAGTTTACTTAGAAAAATTAAATTTCTGTAAAAACTGGATATATATTGGACCTCATCGAGTATTTTCACTATCCCATCATGCATCTCTAAGCTAACTGTCCCGATACCTACGATTGCATAGCTTGATCTGTCAAGTAAGTGGACAATACCCTCTCTACTCTTTAGAGAGTCTAACAGCTCCTCTCTGCAATATATGGATATGGATATACAGAATCTAAAATCTATTTGAAGAAGGGGATATCTCATCGGATACTATAAGAGCATCACTGATGTATCCATCATCATTATCATCGGTCGTCGCTATAACAGCCCCCATCCGATCTCTGAGTTATGGGCAATCTCTGATACGATGCCCTAACTCATCTCAACATAAGTATTTGATCTTGCTTACATCCTTCGACCTGGACCGCCCTCCTCACGATCCTCTACCGCTCCGCTTCCTACCACCTGCTCCTTCAAAAACTACTAATGCTAAGTTCTTGCCTGAACTGAAGCTTGATTTTCCTGCTTAAGAATCTCATTCTGGAGTAACACCGTGGTGACCTCCTCCATCTTGATGGTGCTATTCTCCATTAAAAGAGAAGTCACCAAGAATTCGAAGGATTGTGGTAGGGATGATAGCAAGACCAATGCGAACTGCTTCTAAACGAATAATATATTGGTAAGGGACTTTACTATGTACAGTTCCTCGAGCTTCACCCATAGCACTATCGAGGAAGTCTCCTGCAGTACATGTATCACCACCTCATCCACGAAATATAAATGGATAATGCTCATCGCCTGTATCTAGTGCTGCTTTTAAATCTTCTCTTTCATGGTAGCTAGCCTTTCCTCGCATATGAGAGTATCGATCAGCCCTTACTGAGTAAGCACATCTTTCATCCTTGCTTGCCAAAGAGAGAAATTGCTCTTCCCGTCAAACTGATCAATCTCAAACTTGATTGTACCTGTCCTCTCCATCTTCTTTGATCTCGATCAATCATTCTACCGATTATTGGATATCAACTTACACTGATACCACTCAATCGACGATCACTTATGCAGAATATGGATCCCCATTCCCTAGATCACGATCATCAGTGTCGATACTGCATGAGAAGGAAGATGAGAGAAATAAAATACAAGATGCAATTAATTAGGCATCCAAGATTTCATTATGAAAAAAAAAAAACTTACAAGATTGGAAACTTCTATTCTCAATCCCATACAAATCTCTCAATAAGAAATTTCAAAATTTCTAATACAAGCTCTCAATTAGAGATTCTTCATCATTCTTTTGATCCTCACACCTAGCCTACTCTTCTACCTACGGTTTTATAGCCACTACTGCAAAGAATATCTCACCAGAAGTCCAACGATCCAAATCGTGTCCAAATCAAAATCTTGTAGATCTCCCAATCAGTATCTGATTGTAGATCGGCTCTTGACCATTGATCAGCATCGATTATGCTGAAAATCATGCTTGGATTGGGTCAAATCATACGAATCACACTGGTAGAAGCTCTTGGCCATCGCACGCGACCGTCATATCTCCCTCCCATCACATGCGATCGTCGGATCTCCCTCATCACGTGTTATGGTCCACTTGATTCTTGCATCAAAATTCATGCACCGTGTATACTAAATAGAAACGGGAAAAGGATTTGCTAACTAGGCCTTGGGTTGCCCTCATGCCTCGCCCACGTGGGCTTGGGCTGGTGCCCCTGCATGCTGCTTTGGCAGAGGGAGTACATTGAGGTGCATCCCAGCTAAAAAGCCCAGCATCAGCCATGATTATTCTCGTTGTGGTGGTGGTGATTAATTGTAGTGGCTATGGTGGTGATGTTGGCGGATTTATGGTGGTAGTGATAGTGATGTCGTACATGGGGGTAATGCTAGTGATCATGATGATGGCCCATGGTGGTGGATGTCATATTGGCGAGCACTAGTGGTGGATCTCATGGTGATGGCTGCCAGTGGTGATCATGAAGATGGCCGATGGTAATGGATGTCATGGTGACAACCCATGATGGTGATAATGGTGATATTGGTGATGATAGTGGTCATGATGGTGATGACGGTGATGATGATATATGTAAGATTTTTTTCTAATTATGGACTATTATTAATTATTATTTATTTTATTTTATTAAACATAGGTTAATTATATGTTTCGTGTTGATAGATATATGTATAAGTCCAATATTGTTAGTGATCATTGTGATTGGACTATAAGCACCTTCTGTTGGTCAGTCTAGTTAGGGCAACACAGTATAGACCTTAGCCCAACTTGGCCCATGATAGGAGGGCACATTAGGATTTGCTTATGAATATGCTAGGTCCACTCTCCACTCCTTAATATTTTTTCATGAGATTAGTTCTCATGGCTTGTCCCATTGAATAACTACATATAAAGAGGATGCTGGAGAGAAAGACTTGGCTATTGATGTTCGCATAAGCATCAATGATTGAAGATTTGAAAATTAATGATGAATATAGTTACCCATCTCAAATCTAAAATAATTATTTGTTTAAATGTATATGGAATTTTGGATATATTATTTGTTCAGATCTGTTTGTGTTCTAATAACCATGCATAAGATCTTGGAATTTAAAATCTTTAACATGCGATATCAGAGCAGGTTATGCATGAACTAGAATTTCTTTTATTTTTTATTTATCTCATGGGAAAAGATCTTTTTTTCTCCTATCTGGCCATCCTCTAAGGTGGACCATCACCGCGTCAGTCTCTTCTTAGTGATTCTCCTAGTAGGCGGTGGTGCTTGGTTCCTCGACATGATCTTCCATCATTTTTAATTAAACGAAAAAGCTAAAGAAGAGGCATGGCAGTCGTGCCTCCTCATCTAGCCATCCATGGCAGCTGCTTAGGATTGCTCCAGTGGTAGATTAGGCGGCAGGCAACAACCTGGTAGGGAGCGACAGTGTCTGCAACCTCCTTATCACCCCTTCCATCAATCAACCAAAAAAAACCCATGATGGACGTCAATGATAGTTCCCCTCTTCCCATCATCGGCAATTGGCCGAAGAGAATTTCTATAGCCATCGCTTGGGGTCCATGGTCAGTGGTGGCCGGTCCTCTCTCCTTTTGATGGTTAAGACTTGGAGAATGGAAGTGGAGATATGATCTCCTTCCGAGTCATCGGGGAGCAACGATGGCCACCAACGAGGCCATGGTAGATCATCGACTGCTGGGAGGAAAAAAAAATTGGGAGTAAGGGGTGGACCGCCGGGGGGGGGGGGGGGGGGCAAGGGGGGGCCTTGGGCCCCCCCACCAATTTTTCAATTTTTTTTTATTTTTAAATAATTTTTTCTATAATTTTTTTATTTTTTTAAAATTTTAGGTATTTGGCCCCCATAAAATATTTCTTTTCATCTCAAAAAAAAATCTTTAAAAATTGGTAAAAAAGTTTCAAATATAATTTGATCCAGTTAAGATCTTAACAATAATATTGGTGTTATTAACACACAAAAAAAAACTATATAATCAAAAGATAATAGAAATACAAAATATTAGTTAATGGAGATATACATAAATAATATACAATAGTCCAAATATAATATTACATATTCTTCTTTGGATAGAATATGTAATATACATAAGTACTTTGCATATGAACCATAAGCAAATAATACCTTAACATTTACAAACCTATCCTTTTTGGATAGATGGACCCCCGAAAGTTAGAGTACCCTTACAATATAATGCTCTATATAATATTTTTTTAATTAAAACATACAACAATCCTCTTTAGATAGGGGGTTGTATACCATAACCAGAAGAAATTTCTCTAATGATAAAAAAATCTGATGGATTCATATAAATAAACTACTGTAGTGATAAATATTTATATCAATTTATAAAATTATCCATACATGAAATTAAATATCAAACAAATATAAAATAACATACTTTAATCACATATATGTTATGAAAGATCAAGTCCAAAATGGGATACTTAATAACATACACCCCGACTAATCATATTATAATATAATATTATATTTCAATAGTCACTTTTCTCAATAATACTTATTACATAACTATAATTCACCTTTTGACAAAAATTATAGCATATAATAAATGTCACAACTAATTACAATCATTTTTTGGATCAAATATAATGATATACCTTTATGCAATTCTAAAATATAATTAAAAAAAATATTAGTTCTCAATGATTCAGCTATTCAAAATCTATAAAGTACTCCAAATCCTTTGGGACTATACGAAAAATACACCTGAATAATACGATAGTAAGCAAAATTATGAATAAATAATTTATAAATTATTTAAATATTTTATCATGCATGAAGAATTCAACTAAAATGTCCTTCAAATCATTACGAGTCCAACGGTCCAAAAAATCGCTCAAATCAAATATAAAACAAGCAAGTTACATCAATTTTATCAAAAAAATAATAATAAAGCACTAAACTATAAATAATGGATACTATAGGAGCCTTTTTGTAAAATAATATCTATCAAATCCAGGGATCTAATTATAAAACTTTGAGAACCAATTTGTAATATTCAAAACTTTATGGGCCTTTATAATTTTATATGGATCCATATGTAATTTAAAATTTTAGGGGCTTGGTTGCAAAATTTTCCTTAACCCAAATTAAAATTAAAGTTCGTGCTATCATCAATTAAGCTCAAATTTAATTAATGGATTGGATTTTAAGTAGATTAAAACCTGAAATCCGTTAACCCAAAACCCACTAAGCATTTCCTTCTTCCTCCCTTTCTCCCAACCGATCCTTCCAAAAACTCTATTAATGGAGTCTCAGAACTTGAGATCTCTACCAATAGTGGGTCACTGGCCAACTTGGAACTCCAGTGGCCATCTCCCGGTCACTAACAACCTTCTCCCTGACCACACAATGGCTAGGAGCTGCCAGAGAAGGAAGAGCCAAACTGTTTTTTGTTCTTCGACTAGCATGGCAATCGTAACTCCTGATTGTTTTCCCCACCTGGCAGCCATCGATGCGCCATAGCGAAGCCTGTCGTGGCCTCATTAGCGGCCACCTCCACTCCCTGGTGAGTCAAAGAGGGAGATCAGGATCTCCTCTTCTGTTAGATTTAAGAGAGAGAAGAGGACAGACCACCGTCAACCATCAACCATGAATCCCTGACCTTTGCCAAGGTCGTCGTCGGTGACACCTTCCGGCCATAAGATGGGAGGAGGAGGGCATGACCACCAACCCCAATATTTTTTTTTTGTTTTAATGATTAATGATTTGATCTCTATTAGGTAGAAGAGACGTGACTCGTGGTTTGCCCCTACCCCGACAGCCATCAATCCACCATGACCAACCTCAAAGCTTGATGGCGGCACCGATAGCCTTCAATAACGTGTCCAAAGCCATAGACATGAAGAGATATGTTGATTCCTTTATAAATTGTCGAGGCGAGCAATCCGGGAAAATAAATTAAAAACAAAATTGATTCTAGATCCTACATAACCCACTCTGATATCAGTTATAAAAAAAATTATTATCCCAAAATTTCTTGCATGACTTCTGGAATACAAAAAAAAATAATATTATTTTCATAGATCTGAACAAACAATAGATTCAAAAATTCAGGTCAAGAATAAATAATAATATTGAATTTTGGATGCATACATGTATTCGTCATTAATTTCTAAACCTATAATCATAGATGCTCACGTGAACATCAAAAATTAAATTTTCTTTTCAGCATCCTTTCTCAACAGATGATTATTCGATGGAACAAGCTATGAGAACTAATCTCACGAAAAATATTATGAAAAATGAAAAGGGGACATAGCTTATTTATAAACAAATCCTAACAGGCCCTCTTATTATGGACTAAATTGGACTAAGGCCTATACTATGCTACTTCAACTATACCAACCAATATAAGGTGCTCAAAATTCAAATATAAAGATTACACATAATATTGGACTATATACATGTTTATCAAAACGGATCATAAAATCAATCCAATTTTAGCAAACTAAAATAAATAAAATAATAATTTATGATTTAAAAAAAACTTTATATCTCGGGCACTGGGACAATTTTTTTACAACGGGATCCATTGTGTCATATGATATAAATCAACATGATTCTTTTTCATCTTGATGTATTGGTGAACAGAAAGAATAAGATTAAATAACTAAATGATACAAAGAGATAGTTTGTTATAATAGAAGTCTGTACATAAGATTTGTCATCTCGGTCCCCAACCTTATACCGATATCATCCTGCTACTATGTTGCCAGTTAAGCATACTGAATAGTTTGTATGCTCTTTTATACCACATATCGATTCTGTACTGATACGATACACTACAATCCATACAAATCATGATACATGCCATTGGTTGCTTATATGCACATCTAAGAACAGATAAAACAGGAAATGCAGCATGTAGTGCTCTGCACACAAGAAGGCATGCAACGAAGGTTTAATGCATACAGCCAAAGAAGTTAATACCTGAAGACAATAATGCATACAATCTACAAAGATGAGACCTTGATAAAAACTGATAGCCAGAATCAATCCACGATATTCAGAATAGCTGTACCAGTTCTATTATGATCAATATACACCATATCCACATCCCATGACATACAAATAATTTAACCCGAGAAGTAGGGTTAAATCCAGATCGAATACCAGTATATCCATATCTATATTTATTTAATTTAATAAATATAGATATAGATATAAATATTAATCAAATATAAAAATTCATATCTATATTTGTTTTAAATGAATATAAATACAAATCAAATGCTGGAAATATGAATATAAATATGGCTATAAATCAGATAATTAAATTGTATGACTATAGAATCAAAGATATTATCAAAAAAAAAGACCAATCAAGTTAATATCATGTTAATATACTTATATATTTTTTAAAAAAAATTAATAAATACTATATAAAATTAAATAAAATTATAAATATAATCAGATATTCAATATGGATTGGATAGTTATCTATCAATATCTATATCTATTTTTTTTATGGATATGTATACAAATATAGATATTAGTCGGATGTTCAAGTTTCCATCCATATCCGGATAGTTTTGAATATGAAATTAGATCCAGGTGGATATTATCATACTACTTTCATCCCTATCAATGGAGCATAATATAGCCTAAGTTTTTTATTATTATTTTTTGACAAAATAACTGCAACAAAATAGGAAGATGGGATTTGATTAACTCACAAAATCAAGCAGATTTGTGGTAAAATATCCTTCTAAATGAATTTGAAGGTGCTGATTTGCCCGGGTGAAGTCATTGGATATTGATATCAATGACTTGGATTGGAACTGCTGTGATAACCAAAAGAAAGGATACTCGCATCCAATCAAATAAAAGCAACGGCGTTTGAATTTTTTATCCGAGCAATGATTTTAGATGCTTCATCAAGCTTGTTGGCTCTTTCATAGATGCCAGCCGCTACGAGATGCAGCTCTTTCTTGTCAATGTTGGGGTCATCGCGGAGGCTCTCAAGCAGTGCCCCCAGCCCCTCGAAATCTCTCCGTGCCCCCAAGAGGCTTAGCATCTGGAAGTGGACTCTATCCGTGAAAACACACCCTTCTTCCCGCATCTCCTGATAGAGGGCGTCGGCCTTGTCAAATTCCTGCAGCTTTCCGTAAGCATTTAGGACAATGGCGATCATTTCCGAGTCCGGGAAGTAACCCCGCCCTCTCATTTTGTCGAACACCTCTACGACATTCGTGTGCTTCCGGTTCCTCGAGAACAAATCCATCATGGACTGGAACACCGATATGTCCTTCACCTCCCCCGCACCGACCGCCTGTCGGAATACCCACGCCGCCTCCTCGACCCGACCGGCATTGGCGAGGATCTTGACTGCTGTCTCTTTAGGAATGTTTTCAGGGTGTTTGAGGTCATGGAGCAAACGCTTGGCATGACCCACGAGGCCGGACCTCTCGTACACCGCGATCATGGTCTGGTAGAGCACTGGGTCGATTTCGACTCCGGAGCTCCTCAGCTTCTGGAAGAGCTTCGCGGCGCGGAACAGCTTCCCGGCGCGTCCCCAGATGGAGATGATGGTTGAGTAGGTAATGGCGTTGGGCTGGATCCCTTTCCGCTGCATCTCCTGCACCAAGTTGCCGGCTTTCTCGTGCTCGAGGGACTTGCCGTAGATTCGGATCATGGTGTTGTAGGTGACGACGTTCTGTTCGATCTCCTTGTGCTGCATTAGGCGGAAGAGGTGGATGGCCTCGCCGAAGAGCTCCGCGTCGCCGTAGACCCGGAGCATGGTGTTGTAGGAGACGACGCTGGGCGGGACGCCGAGGCGGCGCATGCTCCAGAAGAGGCGGTCGGCCTCGCGGGCCATGTCGAGCTGGCCGTAGGCGTCGAGCATGACATTGCAGGTGGTGAGGTCGAGGGGCGCTCGGCGAGCGCGCATGTCGTTGAAGAGGGAGAGGGCCTCGAGGTAGCGACGGCGGCGGACGAGGGCGGCGAGGAGGGTGGAGAACGAGACGGCGTCCGGGGCGACCCCGGCAGCGGGCATTTCGTCGAACAAGAGGCGCCGGGCGTCGCGGAGGAGGCCGGCGGAGGCGAAAGCGGAGAGGGCGGAGTTGAAGGCGATCAGATCCGGGAGGATACGGGCGCGGCGGAGGCGGGAGAAGAGGGAGAGGGCCTTGGAGTGGTCGCCGAGCTTGCGGGCAAGATCGATTAGGGTGGTGAGGAGGGGGAGGTCGGGGGAGACCCCGTCTGCGTCGAGGAGGGGGAGGAGGGAGAGGGCGGCGTCGAGATGGCCGGCCTGGCCGAGGGCAGAGACGAGGGTGGAGTAGGTGACAGCATCGGGGGAGAGGGATAGGGAGAGGCGCATCTCGTGGAGGAGGCCGAGGGCGAGGGGGAATTGGCGGGCGCGGAGGGCGTTGCGCAGGACGACGTTGAAGGCGAAGACGGAAGGCGGGTAGGAGGCGACGTCGAGCATCCAGTCGAGCAGGGCAAGGGAGCGGCGCCAGTCGGGCTCGCGGGAGAGAAGGGAGACCATGAAGCGAGGGGAGAGCCGGTAGCGGCCGTCAGGGGTGCCGAGATAAGGAGACATCACTGCGTGGAGCTCTTCGGGGGTGCTGGTCTGGCTCAGGGCCAAGAGCATCGCCTCCATATCCACGCTCCGGTCCACATAATGGTGGTTCCGTGGAGTTCTCCTCCATACGTCTCTGCCGCCACCACGAACACCACCACCACCACCTGTGGAGGAGAGAATAGGGCGATGGGTGGAAGCGGCGACGATGGAGTTCCAGGTGAGGGTTGGTTTAACTCGGTGAGGCGAAAGGTGAGAACGAGAGGAAGAGAAGGAGGATGGTTGGGGAAGGGGAATAGCCGCTACCTTGTCCAGCATCCGGGAAATATGGTCTTCGGATTATGCTGCTATGCTTGTCATGGATCGGCGGCCGCCTTCCCTCTCCTTCCTTTCTAGATATCAGCTTTATGATTCGTAAAAAGACTGAAATATAATCCGATTAATCTCCGCTTATTAAATTTTTTTTTTTTTTTATACTGGACAGGAGGAGAAAAATTCTTGCTGTGGCTGTCCCCACTGAGCCCCTGTTCCATCCTAAGATGAGTACATTAACCCGGTCATTAGGCTTCTGTCCCATCCTAAGATGAGTATATCAACTTGATCCAAAAAAAATTTTTGAATTTAATAAAATCATTGCATAATTCATGCCATTCTCGAATGGCATGAACATAAACACCCATCTACCATGCTATCATCTTATTCGTCACACAATTTTTGATGGATAGAATAAAAATTATCTTGAACTGATGAACGTTAAAATATCTAGGAGCCAAACATATATACTTTCTTATAATAAATTCCTATTATAATAATAAAATTTAAAATGGTTCTCCAAGTTTTTTTATTTTTTTTATTTTTATCCTATTCGCTGGTTATCTACTTATTCTGTTTATTTTATTTTATTTTTTTCAAAATTTCTATCTGAGCAAATAATCCCATCCTAAAATATACAAACCGCCATTTTGACAGTTTAGAAACGAAAAGTTTCTACTGGCGTCTCGGCATCAATCACCACCTCCTCTCGAGCCAAGTATAATACATCACCGGAGTAATTGCAAGAAGGATAACACCTGACCGAAAAAGGACCAAGATGTAGCTCACAAACCAACTCACTAGCTGAAAAAAGCAAAAAAAAAAAAAAAAACGCTTTTTAGAGCTGAATAGCATTTCCAGCTCCAAAAATTGCACGCATTGAACTTGAGCCAGGGGCCGAACATCTTAAAAGTCATCAACTATATAAAGAACATAATTTTTTTATATATATATATATTTACATGCATGGTTACATGTATGAATTGATTCACTCGGTATAGCTTTTCTATTTTTAATAAAGAAATTCACTCAGCAAACTTGGGAAGCAGAAATAGCAAACAAACAACAGTGCTTGAACCTGTCGATGGTGAGAATGCCTTTGCTTAATGAAAGCGATGGCAGAGATCAAAGCAAGGTGGTGCGACACTGGCCTTTTACAACAAGAAGGGGCAGCAATGAAACCTTTGATGCAGATCTACTTATATGAAAAGGAGAGCCATGGATGCCGCAAAGCTTGTTTTGCTGTGGGCCGCCTCCTAGGATTTATTTGGAGTAAATATGAAAGGAAATCAAGAAATTTTTTATCTGAAACTTGCAAATGATGTGCCAACGTAGACTTCTCGGGTATTAAATACTCTATCTGATCTGTTTCCTGAGAACATATAGACAAAAGATAAATTAGTTATTTTTAATAGTCTAATATACTTCCAAAAGTTTTGGCAACATGACACTTAGTGGCACTTTATAATCATTTAAACCTTTTGTTTTTTTTTAATACAATATTTGGATCTGTTGAATACACTGCAATTGCACAAGTAGCCAGCAAGTGCGAAGGCAGATTTGATATCATTCAGATGGAATTAAACTGTGCTAAACATTTTATGGAATGCCAGAATACAAGGAAACTAACTATATCATAATTCAACATACTTCCCCAAGGCACTACATTGATCCTATCAATCACTCTTGATGTAATAGAGATTATATCAGACTCCTTACATAATAATTCCTCCAAATTAATCCCAAGAATTCCATTTTTTTATGTGACACATTATGGTACAATTGGCTTAAATTCACTATATGGCTCCAAGTTTGCATGTTGCAAAGGTATAGAGAAACTTTTAGGCATAAAGGTTGAAGATAGACATCATATGATATATGGCTATTGATGGGACAATTTTACAATAAATTCAGTAAATCTTCTGCAAAATATTATTAAGTTGTCAATCATGCACGCTACTTCTACTAGTTATTCTTCCTTCAAGGATTTGCATGTAAGTAATAAGAAGGATTTAAGAAACTAGCCATCGAAAAGACCAACAAGGAGAAACAAGATCTACTAAAAAGTGCCCTAAATAGATGGACTAAGGATTCTTCTTAGTTCACATTTTTCATGCAACTATATAAAGGGCATCTTAGTGCATGAGGCTCGAGCCACTACGGGGTTTGAGGAAGATCAGGTGTATGTGGCCTTATCCCCAACATACAGTGAGGCTATTTCCATATTTTGAATCTTTGGCACTGGAGTCATAATGGAGAAATCTTATTGTTGCACCAAGACCTCTTCCATGTGGTTAGATGCAGCACAAAATTCATGTACCCTTGCTCATTACCAACATATGTACCTTTCAACGGGTTGTATGTTTTCTTTTTCTTTTGAGTTACTTTGAACTGATCCTCTTCTTTGAAAATGGAGTTCCAGTTCAAACTAATAGATGTCCATGAACCAAAATCCCAAATTAATGAATCCCTTGGAAAGTATCCACAATTTGGGTGTCATCCACGCATGCTAAATATGGCTCTAATATACTATCTTAGAGTCTAAGGACATTTAATTACATGAGGTTCAAAGTGGGACTTCACTGAATGCAATCAAGCTCACAATAAGATGCCATAGCGAATAATGCAGGACTGGCCATATAAAAAGACACTCTTGGTTCAAAAGAAGTTTGTTCATCATGGATAAAAGCAAAACACTAGCACTAAGTGAAACATGGATATAATGTACGATTCTGGTGGCATATTTCAATGTGACATGTAACAATATTCTGTTTTCCATTTTGAAATTACTAGGTAGCTAGTGTAAAGAGAGTTTCTAGATACAAGGATGTATAAACACTGAGAAAACAAAATTATAATAACAAGCCTTATAGCATATATTTGAGCTTGGAAAGATTAACAAAATGATAAAATAAATTCTTGTCACCTTTCAATGTGACTTACGTAACAATATTCTACCTTCCATTTTAAAAATACTAGGTAGCTATAGTAAAAAGAGTTTTCTGCATACAAGAATACATATAAACACTGAGAAAACAAATTTAAAACCAACAAGCCTTATATCATAACTTTTGAGATTGGAAAGATTAACTAAATAATCAAAAGAATTCTTGTTGTCCTTCGATGCAACTTAGGTAAGAATATTTTATTTTCCATTTTAGAATTACTAGGTAGCTATAGTAAATAAGTTTCTATAAACAAGGACATATTAAATGTTGAGAAAACAAAAGTATGACTGACAAGCCTTATATCATATATCCAGGTTTGAAAGGTTAACAAAATGACCAAATGAATTCTTGCTAATGTTTAGGAGCAATTTACGAGATAAGCTTTGTGTTGAAGTTAAGAATGAGAAATGTGAGACAAACCTCATTTCTGTGATACAGATCATAATCATCTGTGAAGTACTTGTGTGTTTCCTGGCCCATTACAAGCATCTCCATATCAATTGGACCAAGAATCCCAATCATGCGAGCCAGAATCATGACCACTGAATCATTTGGAAACAGCACCTGTCATGGAAGCAGACCTTATAACTCATGATCAGCTATCATGAAAAGGAAATTTGTAAATTTATCATAGTTTATAGAAAAATAGTATATACATATGTATATATGTACGTACATTCATACATATACACATGTGCTTAATAAATAATAGTTGTTTTTAAGCTGACACATTGAGAAAAGCTATTGAAGGGGAAAAACATATACATGAGTTAAATACAACATATATGGTTGAAGAGAGCTGTAACCAAGTTTATACTAGCAGTTGCAAATCCTAACAACTTGTTGGTTGAATGATCTGTTAACCATATCCTGAGTGTGTTAAGTGAATTTGTTTCATGAACTCACAAATCCTTGCACCAATAAGGATAAGCTTCCAGGGAAAAAGGGACAACTGGTAATAAGGATAGTGCCTTTAAGTCACATGTGAGAATGTGACAAATGTATGGGCAACGAATGATACAACAGAGAAACCCTACAACTTCTTCCACCAAAACATTAATCCTGACCTGGTATATTGTTATACTTTTCTCCAGCTTCTTTGCAGTTTAAAATTTCTGGCAACATATTAGTGTTATAGATGGTAATATTCATTGGTATTATGCAGACTTGGCATGGGCCACCTGGGAACTCATTTTCAACCCATCAGGCTGGGCCAGACCCATATTTTAGGAACCAATCAATTTTCAGGCCGGGCATAGGCTTACTCAAAAATAGCCCTGGCAAACCCAGGCTGGTCAGACATTTAGCACCAATATATCTAATATATATCCTATGTTATATAATGACAGAGAGGTCAGTTATAAATTATAACAATATAAAGAGTTCATCAACACTACTACATTGAACAATGGAGCGAAGCTTTTGACAAAGTCAATGACACTCTTGATTGGGATCACAAGCAACTAAGCAGTCTACAGTGCAGTTAATAAGGCCATCACAGAGACACTTGACACTGTAGACCAACTTGTAGTTGATCCGAGCTTTTCCAATAGGAAGCAATACAACATCCCAAGTTTCCTTGTTGAAGAGCTTGAAGCTATGTCATAAGACTATTTGTCAAAGAAAAGGGTGTAAGTGTGTAACTTTCAATCATGTGATCAATTTTATAAGCTGCTCTAAAAGGATAATTGCATTTTCTTAATGAAAATGTCAATCGAAGCAGTTACAAGAAAAGGATGAAAAGAATTCTTTTGCTTAAGTGATTATTCCAATCAAGTATGATACCTCATACCTGATGTTTACATATCATATGACATTGTTAGCAATATCTAATTAAAAAGCATGTCCTTAAAAATTTAAGATAAGAAAAATCAAGTTAAACTTACATCAGCAGTGTAGAGCTCAGCCAGGATGCAACCAAGAGACCAGACATCGATCTTCTGATCATAAGGTAGACCAAGAATAACTTCAGGAGCTCTATAAGAACGAGATTGGACATATAGGCACAAGTTGTCCGTCTGAAAGCAACTGCTTCCAAGATCAATAACCTTAATTTCACATCTGCTGTAGCTTTTAATAAGGATATTCTCAGGCTTTAGATCACAATGAATTATCCTCATATGATGCAGGTACTCCAGAGCCTCTAAACATTGTCGAGCTATAGTCTGAAAGAAAAGAGAAAATCTATTATAAGTTGTTAATCATTTAGCATTTGGTCTTCCTATCAACAATGAATAATAGGTAAGTAAAATATATTATTTCAAGATTCTTTTGTAGGAATGGGAAACCATATGTGGCATCACAAGAAACTTAAAGATCCGCATTAGCCAATGGAATGATTCCAACAAAATAAAGAATGAACAAGATGATTCAAGACAGTTAACAGAAAGAAAGCATTTCTAAATTACATTACAAATTGATGCCTTTGTGATAGAGCTTTAGTTTGTTTTGACTTGTGAAATATGCAGCATAGAAGTTATCATACATTTCTTTACACAAGTACAGAGAACCACTCTTTCACCCACTTTATTTGTTATGCTGATCAAAGCAGGATTGAGAACAATTCCAATTAAGGCACATATCAGCTGTGTTAGTTTTATTTGTAATACGGTGAGGGCTATGACAGCATCATACATATTCCAAGTACACAAAATTCTTGTACAAGTCCCTTGATGACCTAAAACACTTGAGGGATCTTTTTTATTCAAAAATAGCAAGGCATACCTGTATTCTGGGCAATGTGAAATACACCTCCCCACTAGTTTCCAGATTATATTTCTGAAATTCATAGAGATTTGCTCGTAGTAATTCAGTAACGATGAAAAGATGTTCCTGTATGATTTTTCTGAGGTCAGAATTTCACAATAATCAACAAATCAGAATTTAGAAGTTGCATTTGTTAATCCGATAAGAAATTTTAATTAGAAAGAATAAATTTATGTCAATACCAAAGGATAAATTTATGTAAATACCAAGAAAAAAGCAGATATACTCATTAATACAATAAAAAAGGACATCTAACCGTGAAATTCAGCAGAAAATCCTTACAGATGAAATAACCTAATTAAAAATATATATGGAGCAGATATTAACTAAACGCATAGGGATTTCAAAGCTAATGAAAAGAACATTGCTTCTCAACCACCAAATTAAAAATCAATCTGAAAAGCAGGATACATAGATTCAACACCAACAATGCTAAAATCACTTCCATCATCATCTACAATGCTTATAGAATACATGATATTCTTATAATCTTGTATGTTTTCCTACTTAGTACCAACGACTGATTGCTCACATTACTGCCTTGATTATTAGCAGCTGTTCATATACCCTTTCTGTAGGGCCTATATGAAGCTTTTATGACATACAATGTTTTAGAATTTTAGAAAGAGAATAGCAAAGGCAGTTGAGAGGGCTAGGATGAAGGCAGTTGAGCTCAATTTTTCTTCACTTCTTTTATCAGCAATTCTTGGTATTATTGATGTTGATTTCAGAGTGCAGAGAGATACAGAATGTTTCTTATTGGGATGACTTCTAAGCCAATGTCTAATATGAGTTTCTTTCCATTTAATAACAGGAATGAGTAGTGATAATTGCATCAAGAACCATATGCCAGTTAGCTTATTGAATGTGTTAAATACCCATTTTCCATAATGCCAGTTATGTGCCATAGAGCTCATTTGAAAAACTAGACTAAAGGTAGGGATTTCATTGGAAGCTAAAATTTTAACTTGATCCCTTACTGCTTAGTGGCCTAGTAGCATATCCAAGTAAGATATTGGAGAAAGATCTCAGCTATGATTGATGTTGATGGTAGAAAGTATCATAATAAAGTGAACAAGGAATGCCTAAGATTTGCTACAAAAGTGCCTTTAGACAAAAACAAAATTCACTGAAATTTAGTTTTGTAGGAATCATGAATTAAGATCAGTTGGGTTCATAAGGGCTTCTGTTGATTTTAAGTGCTTATAATAGAGCAAAAGTCACTTTCCTTACAATTAACATTCTAGGAAATATAAGATGTGCCTCAATGAGAACAGGGATACCCTTTTAGATCTTTCTTTTTAGGCTTAATTACTAAAATAGTCCCCAAAGTTTTGGCTCAAAACTATTTTAGTCCCCAAATTTTAAATTATTTCAATGCAATCCCTGAGATTATCAAATGATGCCAATCTAATCATTACCATCAGATTTCCGTTAGCAACCAAACAGAATTGCACAATTGGCAAATGTTTTTGTTGACATGACAAGTTGGATGCCATCTATGAATTGTAGAGATTTATTTGGCATTTTCAATGTGCTATGTCATCGGCTTAATTACTAAATTAGTCCCCAAGGTTTAGGCTCAAAACTACTTTAAAGAATAAAGTAGTTAACAGAAGATTGGGCAACTAGGGGTGGGGGCTGCGGGGGAGAAAGAAATTGGATCTAGACCTGAGTTATATAAAAAATAATAATGGAATATGATTATAGTTTATAAAATAACTTTAATTTTAAAATAATAAAAGAAATTGTGGCAATGCATTTTTAATGTCTACTTGATTTATTTCAATGAGTCAAAATAAGAAACAGTAATTTTCAATGTCTACTTGATCACTCATATTGTTTTATCTTTTATAAATTAATCTGATTGTAATCATAAACATTGTTAATTTTTAAAGAATAACATTGTACTATTTTTGTGTTTTATGTTGCCAAACAATCCTAACCATTTCACGGTGATTTGACATCACAATGGCCATTTTGTTGAAGAGCCAAATAAGTAATGTTAATGGTAAAGTTCACTATTTTGGCTATTGTGATATAGATACAATGTCTACATTTGAAGTTGATGAGATGTTAGAAAAATTAGGATATAGTGGATTTTTGAGTATGAATTATTATTGGAAAGTTTCAGGAAGTACTTTGAATGGTTATGTATTTAGACTTTTTAAATGTGATCAAGATATGATAGAAATAGTAAAAAATATTTTTGCAAGTAAAGAGATTGAAATATACGTAGAGCATCTTTCTAGAGAAAAGCCAAAAGAGATAATTGCAATTGAGATTTCGACTCCAATTGATGCTGACATAGGATGTGAGGAGGATGATGTTGTAGTGCAGGAGGATTTCAGAATTAATGATGGAGTGCCTTTGGAAATAAATATTAATGATGTGGAGTGACAAAGGAATCAAACATTGATGATGGAGTACCATTGAAAATAAACATTGATAAGGGAGTGCCAAAGGAATCAAACATTGACTATTGTTTTCCAAAATAATTTTGGTTTGATTTTGAAATTTATGTTCTAGCCAAGATTTTTTGGCTTCTCTAGTCTAAAGATTGATACCCGATACAAAAAGAAGCAAATAAGATCAAGAATTTAAAGAGATCATGTTAGACCCATGTGATTGACATGCAAGTCTTTTTCTTTTAGCTTCTTTTGATGATATTAGCATACGATACCCACTAAAAGGATGGTTATCATCTCTATTATCTAAATTTTTCTCACCAAATTATGGTGCAAAAAAGGATCATGCAACCTAAACCTTATTATCGATTTGGACCTTATGATTAACCAAACACTAATATCTCATGTTCATATGGTACATGATTCTACTGTATTCATTACTTTATGCTACATACCATACCTGACTAATCAAGATTAGACAAGTTATTGAACAATCAAAAAAATTGTTTGGGGTTAAACTTAGTGATAGAGCCCCATGAATTGTCTCCCCTAAATGCAAAGTGAGGACTTTAAAGTCCAACGTGTATACTTGACTTAGATAATTATACCCTATTATGTAATTTTTGTTCTCACAAATACTTGTATCATTGTATCCTAAAGATAATAAATAAATTATTTTATTACCTCCTTGCATGTTAGATGCTAGTGTCATATAAATTTCAGCAAATATGGGAGATCCAGAGATTATGTATCCCCATCTCAAAAAAAAAAAAAAGGCTTAATTAGTAAATTAGTTCCCAAGGTTTAGGTTCAAAACTATTTTAGTCCCCAAGTTTTAAATTATGTCAATGTAATCCCTAAGATTATCAAATGATGCCAATCTAATCATTATCTCAGGAATTACATTAACATAATTTAAAACTTGGGGACTAAAATAGTTTTGAGCATAAACCTTGAGGACCAATTTAATAATTAAGTTGATGATGTGGTACATTGAAAATACTAAATAAATCTCTGCAATCCATAGGTGGCATCCAACTTGCCACGTCAACAAAAAAAAAATTGCCTGCTATGTAGTTTTGTTTGATTGCCAATAGAAATCTAACAGTAATGATTAGATTGGCATCATTTGATAATTTCATACAACTTAAAATTTGGGGACTAAAATAATTTTAAGCCTAAATTTTAGGGACTAATTTAGTAATTAAGCCATCCTTTTATACAGAAAGATGTTGAAAGGGCAGCCCTTTCTAGTTATTCACATGCAAATGCTGGCTGATCTCCTGAGTGGTAGAATGAGCTTTTGGTTGATTTATGATCATTTTGGGTTGTTTCAATTAGATCATCAATCTTCAAGTGGATTTCAGAAAGAGCTTGTTAATAGGCTTATATGTGAAGAATCCATTAAGGTTGGACTAAATAGGATGGGATGTATAGTGGATACTTTATCAATGTGCCTTGGTTCTCCTTTGGAGGTTGGCAACGATATGATTCATATAGAATGATAGAGGACTTTGATAGGATTTTTTTGGTTGTAAAGCAGTCATTTCCTCTCTTTAGGGGGAAAATACTATCCTTGATCTGATCTTTATAGGCCAATCTCCCAATTATTTTAACATATATGTCACTACAAGGTACATTAGAAAAAAGATTTCATACACACAGTTGTCCATAAGTAGGAATGGTGTTAATTAATGATAAGCATCAATTAGAAAAAAGAATTTTAATTTCTACTGAACAAACAGATGAACATGAGATATCTCGGTATGAATGGGGAAAAAACTACTATTTGAACATAATCCAAGAAATGACCTATATCTTGGATCAATACCACATACCTGATGATAGAAGTAGTCATAGAGGCGCAATATATGACGCTTATCAGCAGGGTCATGTTTATTCACAAATTTGAGGAGTTTGATCTCATCCAAACTTTGATCAAAGAAATCCTTATCATTTTTTATTATTTTAAGACACACATCAATTCCCATAAGAAGATCATGTGCCTGGACTACCTTGCTGAATGCAGCTGAACCAAGATATTCAGTGACATAATATCTGCCTGCGATAACTGAGTTCAAAACAATTGGCAGATCTTTGTTTTCTTCAAAGCCAGTCCTGTGATTGATTGCCTAACATGTGAGCACAGGTTATCTTTATGCATTAATCAAATTGTACAGAAACCCTGACAGAAATTTTGGTTCTTTTACCTGTTTTTCCGATGTATGATTCTCAACTCAAATATTTCATATTCATCCTCATGAGACTTATACAGCTGAAGCTCATCACTGGTGTCACGGTCCTCTCCTTCAACACCAGCTCCAGAATCCTGAAATCCTCTGTCAAGTGGTTCGCACTCTCCTAATTCATAGGCATCATCTGCATCTTTCTCATAAGCTTTCTCGGGGAAAGGTTGTAAGCAGTGATCTCTTTTTCGCACCTCCACATTATGTATAATATTTTCAATAGGCACTTCACCACGGTTGTTTGAATCCCCACTGCTTTTTCTCTCAAATCCAGAATCACCATCTACACTCACATGAAAAAAGATCTCAAGAAGGGCAAGAATTAGAAAACCCAGCACCAAAACAGCGATAAACATAGCGAAATAGAAGTACATGTATTCTTGAAATTACAATGGAATGGAAGAAATATTGATGTTCGGGTAGACTGGACACAAATAAAAATTCTCCCCTGCCAAAAATGAAGCAAAAACATTCCAAAAGTAACTCTTAATCAAAGAAACAAAGCAAATGCTCACTTGTTGGAGTACTCCTAGCATCTACATATGAGTTAAGCATCTGCAATTCCTTCTCCACTAATCCAAACTCCAAACTTTTCTTCTTCTCTACTCCATTGGCATCTTGAAGCAAATCACCTTCTGAAAAGACATTCTTGGTCCTCTCATCTACCTGCTTCAACTGCAATCCATCTTTTTCCCCGCATTCATCCAGTCTCTCTGTATGGTCATCCAATATCCGATACCGCCCATATATCGTCGAACTCGAGTTTCCAACCATCTTCATGGCGCTGTCATCATTCTGCTCCCTTAATCCACTGCAGCAATCACAAAGAGGAGAAGAACATATATAAATCTCAGAACAACCCTCGCAACTAACACCAACACCATCTCCATGCTTATCTCCCGCACCAAAATCAAATCTTTCTCGCTCCCCAAATCTCTCATCGGAATCTATAGACATTATAAATTTATCCTCGCTCCGGCATTCAGCAGGGCTCGGGCTCATCTTTACAAAGAACGGATCATTGAGATAGCCCCCATACTGGTCATCATCCCAGAAGGGATCAGTGAATAAATTCGACTCCTCATACTCTCGCGCAGTCCCAAATTCCCTCTCCGACGACGAGTCCGATGATTTAGCCCCACCCGGCGACCAAATCCCATAAGGATTCAACAATTCTGTCCAAGAAAAAACATAAAATTGGTAGATCAAATAAAGTTTTGTAATAGACCGAGAAGAAATCAAGACAGTAGTTGGCAGAGAGAAGAAGGGCTTCGAATCCCGCCTACCGGAAGGGGACAAGCCGGGGCTGACGAAGGCGTCGGAGGAGCGGGAGCTGGGAGCCGAGCTCGCCGGAAGCGCGCCGCCGTCGCCTGCGCGACCGCCGGGGGAGATCCTAAGAGGCGGCAGGTGGTCGAGACCGAGGGCGTCGCCGTCGCCGTCGTCGTCGTCGGCGGGGCCGGGGAGGGAGCGAACGTCGTCGCGTAGGGCGGCGGCGGCGTCGGCGAACCCATGCGCCGTCAAGAACTCCATGACGTCCTCGACTCGCGTGGTGGCCATGGGCGGAGTGGCTCAAAACGGTGGGAGCCGGACGGAGACGGAGCGGAGGACGGGATCCCATCGGGGCCGCATGCTTTGAAGGAGTGAGCGGGATCGGATTCTCCGCGAGGGCGGGGGACGGGGCCAGCGCCTCACCAACCCTCAGAGTTAGAAAAGCGCCGGGGTGAGCGGGTGGGGCCCGGCCCGATGATAGCGTGAAGAGAGAGGGAGAGCTAATGGAGCGACACGTGGCGACATATTTAGTTTCGTCGAATCTTTATGTTGGGTGGGAGGTCATAGCATTTGGTAGCGGACAGACGCGTCCCCTACCTCGTGTTTCTTTTCCTCCTCCGGTCCCGCGGCGTTAGACGGATGCCTTTTTGGAGTGTGGTCACCGCCCGCGAGGGTGGGACCGCGGTTAACTTACTCTTAAAAACAAAATTTTGTCAAAAAACCCTTTTTTGGGTTAACCAAAAGAAAACCCCTCTTCTAAGAAGAAAACTAATAACCATATTCACATAATTTATTCAATAGCTATACGAAACATTTTATCATTTTATTTTCTAATAAAATTCATCCATAAATTATATTTTTGATTTCACAAATTAATGAACAACAGTGAAAAAGACTCACTAGATAGAAATTAAGATATAAGACTATAATCATCGATGCTATAATCATTAATACTTTCTCATATAATTTTAATTATGAATATTTTTATCTTTATGCACTCATATACGAATTACTAAGTAAACGATGATGAAAAGATAATATAGATAATAATAATAAAAGTCAATATTTCTTATTATATTTATCTCTTTTCGAAAAATATAGTAAAGAGTTATTATTATGGTTTTTTAATAAAAAAAGCCACCAGCTCATACGTCAAAAATTGGTTGGTCCATCATAGTATCGAAGCTTCAATTTATATCAAACACGTGTTAACCAATCTGGATGATCGGGCTACTTCTTAATACTTTGCCACCTGAATATCAGGTCATGTGCTCACCAATCTTTTATTGGATGTCGACCATTATCGAGTTCATCAACATTTGTTCCAATCACATATGCTTCAGGAGCAGCTGCCATCAATACTCACCGTTTGAGGGATGCCCTATAGCAGAGACGTACCGATCTCCACTCCTTCCTCCATCAACTATAGTATGGCCTTTGTCACAAGCATGCCTGTTGATATGGCAGGATCGTTGACGTGGAGTTCCCTTCGGATCTAGTTGACGGCCATGCTGGCAGGTATCGCCACGTCAACTCCGCTCTTTGAGCTCCTTCATCGGGTAGCTCCTTCGAGGTCGAGCCCCCCTCGGTCGAAGTCGAGTTCCCGCTCTTTGAGCTCCTTCGTCGGGCGACTCCTTGAGGTCGAGCCTGTCTCGGCCGAAGTCGAGCTCCCTCTCTTCAAGCTCATTCGCCAGACGGCTCCCTCGAGGTCAAGCCCACCTCGGCCAAAGTCGAGCTCTGACTCTTTGAGCTCCTTCGCCAGGCGACATTCTCGAGATCGAGCCCACCTCGGTCGAAGTCGAGCTCCCGCTCTTCGAGCTCCTTCGCCGGGCAACTCCCTCGAGGTCGAGCCTACCTCGGTCGAAGTCGAGCTCTCTCTCTTCGAGCCAAGCGCTCTTCGGTGAAGAGGTCCGACGGCCCGAGGCCGTCCCCATGGCCAAGGTCCATCGCGCCTCAAAAGATCCTGAAGCAAGGAGAAAGAGACGTCACCACCTTCCTTGGGCGGTGGCACACCGCCCAAGGCCCACGAAGAGGCGCCCCCCAGGGTGCCAAGATCTCTCCCGCCATTGTTTACATCAAATAGGAAAGGGTGCTCTATTTAAGGCACTGCACTTTCCAGCCGACCGTTTGTACCACCCAGAAGGAGAAAGCCGTGCCAGGGGATTTAAACCTGTGAGCGGCCACCCCTGGATTAAGGTCCTGCCAAATTTTCCAAAGTATGGCGACCAACCAGGAGGTTAGAATCCACGATATAACTCCCTACCATGAAGGGAGGGGGCACCGTGACATGCCCAATGAGGCACTGTCGATCGTTGACCTTCGAGCACCACCGGAGGGGGGAGAACCCGAGGTGGGTGGTTGAGTGAATCCCTTGTCTAAAAGGAAGTCCCAAGGGTCTTTGAAGAATGTAAGCAAGTAAAGGCAAGCAAGAGGAGAGTAAACGAGAGAGTGCGCTCTGAGACAACCGGAGAATTCACTGGGAGAGTCTCGACGGACACAGCCATCATAGCTCAAGCTCTCCTCCACCACTGTCGTTCCCACTCTACTCTTTCCTTTAAAAGTTAAATATCCTCCTCCAAGCATGGAGACCAGACGGGATCCATCGAGGAAGATATGTTCCCCTAAATCGTCCACTGACTTGATCGTCGGAGTGCCCTCGTCGGGATCCCCGGCCCGAGCCTCTTCTCTTTTGCAGGTCTGGGCGCGCGCGCTGGATTCCGGGTAACGAGATCGACATCCAGCACCATCTTCAAGCTGTAGGCCACGGCGGTGTAGACGACAACACATGTAATAACCGAGATGTGCCAAATGTTACTCCCAGGGATGGACCGTCGAGGGGGTAGGGGGCTTTGGCCCCCTTATTTTTTTAATTTTTTTTATATGTTAAGATTTTATGTAAAATTTTAAATATATATGTATTTACATATTTGGCCCCTTCTAAAATTGAGGGTATTAAATATAGCTTGAAGAATCTTGGAAAAAAGTTTTCAAATAAAACATATACCATAAATTAGCTTTTTCTACTTGGAAGTTGGATCACTTCCAACTTTATCTTTTATTTTTATTAATTTCTTTTTTTTATATTTTTTTAGAAAAAGATAAAGATTTTCCTTTTTATCGCTCGACCGGCACCCATCTCCAGAATCCATCATGGCTGAAGCCACCGCACATAGCCAGCACCATTCCATTCACCCCATCGATGGATGAGATGATGGTCGGACTTTGTCATGCGGTGCGATCGGCGGGAATGCTCCCACGATGAGATCGGGTGGTTACGAATATGCAAGGTCAGATACTATCGATGCGCTGGCCTACAACTGCCATCTCGATGGCCTCCATCAGCCTCGCCGCATCGACGAACATCGTGTGTGGTGAAGCCGTGCACCATCCTGGCAATCGGACCCATCGCATAGCATGGTCAGGTCTTGAAGGGCACAGGTGCGCAAGCACCCATCATGCCCCGGGCTCCCACTGATGCTACTGCACTCGATGCGACGCCGTCACCACCACCGCGGTCGATGCACGTGCATCTTCTACGAGTCCATGGCACGTATGACTCTTTTAGTTTCAATTACTACTATAGAAAGAGCATTTTTAATAATGAAGATTATTAAAATCGGATTGTGCAATAAGATAGAAGAGATTTTTTTATTGATTATTTAGTCACTTATATCGATAATGAGATAGTTAAAAATTTGATGGTAGATTTTATTATCGATGAATTTAATCTTATAAAACAATGTATGTACAATCAAATAATATCTATAAAAAAACTTAAAATTAATTTTAATTATTTATTAATATTTTTAAATTTTTTATATTTTTTGATCTTTCCTAGAAAAGTTGGTGTGGTCCGCCCCTGGTCACTCCCATGCAATGCATGCAATATCTCTTCTGGGTGTTAGGTACATGTCTAAAAACTTCTTCCCCAGAACTATCCAAGTAAGTTAGCCAATGAAGGAGAGGAATCAAAGACGGAGCTGAGAGCCCTCACTTTCTAAAAATCCTTCCTTTCTCTCTGTAAAAGTAATCTTCTCACTCTCAAAGCACACCAGAGTTTCCTGATAACTACCAAGTTCTTCATAGCTCACTGTCTCGCCCAAAGTGCTCATCAAGATATTTAAAGGCCATCTTTCATACTTTTCACTTACCCTAATATCCTGGCCTTCATAACTCCACTCACTCATGTACATTTTTCTTAGAAGCAGGTCTCATATGCACTATAACCCTTTCTTCTACGGATCTCATTATGTCTCTCTCCTTCGTTCCTTCTCCGACTTCTCCCTTTACTCCACTTTAAATCCAAAGGGGCCTCCAAGCTTCCTTCATTTATTTTTATGGGAGATTAACTTACGTATTGGAAGGTTCACCACTAGGAAACTCCCATTATGTGTAAACTTTATGATCTTTTATATCTTGCAGGACATACCTCTTAGCAACAGGATTTTGCAAGACTCAACTTGACATCAACAGGTACTTCAATTCTAGTCCTGTTCAAGTCAAACCTGAATCAGTCCATCTTTCAATTCGACAATACCAACCAAGCATGTATATATTATTATATTTTTAAAAAACAATAACAAAAATAACTACATAATATAAGAATATAGCATGTACTAAAACTTAACTTAAAATATTATGATTTTTTTGTTCACAACTGACAAATCATAATGGTTTTAATATATCATAACTGTTGTAATATAATAAAAGGTAAACTTACCGAAGCTCTGTACATGACCGTTGTGGTTGAATAACGCCGTTATTTAGACCGTTTGTGAGTTGCAGCCAAACGTGAAACGTTAGGCATACCATCCATAAAAAGGGCGGTAATAAGAGCCTATGGCTTTTTGAAGGGATGACGGCTTTTAGCTCCAAGACTTTTAATTCGGGGAGAGTCCCGGTGGCGGCCAAGGAACGCTGGGTCTGAGGGACGAAACAATGGGTATTTAGCACGCAGGAAGAGGTAATTCTTCTCGAGAGTGATGGGATCCGGATTCTAGAATATATATATATATATATATATTTTATTTTGAACTCCACACGCGGTTTTCCGGAAGCTAGGTTGCAAGTTTACAATATTCTGCCAGGTTGTGATATTCTTAAGATAATTTCAAATTTTTTTAGACTATTTATACTTCTCGCTTGCAAATGGTTTGGGGCATTGTTTAATTACCATTCAACAATTAATGTTATAGATTTATCGAGTTAACAAATGAAGTCAGTTGATTATTTATTGTATGGTTCATGTTATTGCTAGGTGCTTTTATCATCGATCAAATAAATTCTTCGTTTATATGGTCTCGCTAAGATGCCTTCACATGTCCCTTTTTTTTTTTTTTTTTTCCCTTTTTAATGAGCAATTTATAATCTTTTCAAAGGAATTAGACCTTTTTGATGAATTTTAGTTGAATTTTGGAATCAATGTCTCTGTCATTATTGGAAGGAGATCGACTAATCTCAAGATGGTTCATGTTTTATCTCAGCCGATCTCGGCATAAGCTAATCATCCTTATTAAAACTCGGAATTGCAACGGTATCACAATCAAAATAAAATTGGATCATGAAAACATGTGGAGGTGTTACAGAGAAGTTTGGTTTTAGGCCAAATGTCTTGATCTACAACGGAAGCAAGTAATATCAAAGCATCATCAACCTAATATCAGGATCTCATGCCAGATTCACACTACGTGCAATCATCACAAACCAGATTTTGCTCATCCAATTCATGAAAAATTGGACAGCAGATTCAAAATACAACATTAAAACACAACCTTCTATCTGTTATCAAAAAAATAAAAAAAAAAAAAAAAAAAAAATCCACGCCCTTGCATGCTGACCTAACATCACATGACGATCCAGTATAATAATGGTTTCATTATAATAATTTCTTTAATAAATTAAACCTTGCATGAGATGACAACCAAGCTGACCTACTTATATCATCAAAGACCGATTAGCAAGTGGTGGCAGCAATTATTCTCCAAATATTTCCTTACACTTGAAAATTATGTGCAAAGCTGTATGGTGATGTCAACCTACTCATCAGCATCCATATTTTGATTGTCATGATAGCATGGACACATCCAGACAGTAGTGGACTTGGGCATCAAATTTAGTCAACCATGGCCCTGTCCATTGAAAGCCACTTACATTTAAGTTTTATCCTGGTGTTTATCAAATTATATAATTGTCTCGATGGAGCGAGTCTGCACATCCTCCTGCTGATGATAGCGATGCTCTTCTTCTTTAATTGATGAACCCACTTTTTATGCAGCCATGTCCAACAATATAAGCAGAGAAGGCAAATTATTAGCCCTTGAAGGTGGAGATGACTGCAGGCAAGGGAACAAGCATGACCAAGACACTGATGCATGACTTCATGGGGGAGAAAAAAAAAAAAAAAAAAAAAGGAGAAATGGAGCTCAGATCAGGAGGGGTGTGGTTGGAATCATCACTTTGTCTGCAAGCATGGAAGAGGGCTGCTTAGAAAGGAATGCAATGCTAGAAATCTAAAAAATAGATAAGCACTCATGGTAAATTGGTCCTCCAACCTCAAAAATAGAGATGACATAGGAAATGAGACGATATGAAATAAAATCAAGAAGGAACCCTAGTTATAGTAGAAAACTTGAAGCAAACCTACTTGTCAAACTGAAATGTCCCTTGCAAAAGAAAAGAAAGAACAAACTCTTTCTTGCAAGTTCGGAGTGACAGATCCTTGCAGTGCTGGCAAAGTAATTCATTATGTTGTTAGCTTAAGCTTTCTCTTCTTACTACAATTTTAAAGGCACAAACCACATCATTCAGAGGTCATGTTTTTATTACACTAATGATATTGAGAGGCACAAACCACAAGAAGCTGTTTGTCATCCTCATTTATAAGTTAAGAAAAAAAATCGTTTACTGGTTTTAAGTTGTACTTCGTTATTGACTGGTCTTCCACCATGGTTCCATTCATTTATTCTTTCATCTTTTATTATTATTATTATTATTATTGTCAGGATGCAAGTTCTTAAAATGTTCGGTTTTTTATTTTAGGCATCTGAAATGCCTCCGGTGCTTGCGAAAAGACTGATAGAGGAGGGCACTTACACTCCCTACGATTATCATACCTGTCCTCAAACAGGACAATCCATGTTGTTGGATTCTAACTCTTTTAATTACACCATTGTTTATTAGAGTATGATAATAATAATCCAAAATTTGTTTGATTTAATTTTTTTAAAAATTTTAATTTTTGGTTAGGTGTTTTTATTTTATTTAAAGTTTATTTAGTTGTTAAGTCTATCTTAACCTATTTGTTCTTATCAATATTGTATGGTTATTATAAAAGAAAAGGCAATATTATCCATGAAATACAAGTTTATTTATCTATCATTCCTTTTTCAAGTCTTTGCTTATTTTTTGTTCCAATAGAATTAATATCAGAGTTTTGTTAATGAAAGTTGTAAGGACCACCATAAATGAGGTATAAGAGCCATCATGATCTTATTCGTAAACAAAGATTTGCCATAACAAATTCAAGTATCGCTAATAGTTCATCTTCTTTGTCTCTATTTATTTTGAAGGGAAAGAATTACAATAACCAGATGCAGGTACTCTTCGATTGTCAAGATATACTTGGTATCGTAGAGAAAGAAATTCCAAAAGCAGAAGAGCAAATCAAAGCAAAGCAAGCTTGAGACATCCTTGAATGAACTTCAAAGGATATAAAAAAACCACGGAGAGTAAGATTACAAACCCCAAGAAGGCAATTTGAGTTGCTACATACAGATGGAGAAAACAGAAACCGTAACAAATTATGTGACCAGAGTCTAAGCTTTATCAACTCAAATAAAAATAAATGGTGAGAATGTGGAAGAGTCAACATTGGTAGCAAAAATTATATGAATCCGCATACTCAGGTTTGATCATATTATCACTATCATAGAAGAAATAAAAGATTTAAATACTATGATTGTTAACGAGTTGTTAGGCTCCTTTGAGGCTTATGAATAATAGCTTAACGAGGAGTTTGAAGAAAAGTTGTTACACAAAGCCTTCCAATCTCAAGTTTCAATCAAAGATGAATACAAAGAATATGATAAACAATAATCTTTTGGAAATAGACCTTGTGGTAGAAGAGGACAACAAGGTCATGGCGGTAGCAGAGGCAAATCCAATAATGGACCAGAAAATTATGGTGGAAGAGGCAGGAGACCATACAGAGGCTGAAGCCATGTATATGAAAAAGAAAGATATGATAAGTCTAATATTCAGTGTTATGAATACAACAGATATGGCTATTATGCTAGTAAGTGCAGGTTAAAGAATTATAATCAACCTGTAGAAGAAGCCCAATGTATCCAAGGAGATGGAGTGACCATACTTTATTGATGGTATCTTTGAACATAGAGATTCAATTATAATTCATGGTATCTTGATATAGGTTGCACAAACCATATGACAAGAAGGAAGAAGTTTTTTGTTGAGATATATGAATCAGTCAGAAATTCAATAAAGTTTTAGATGACATCACTATCCTAGTTATAGAAAATTATAAAATTTTGATTCAGTTAAAGAATGGTGATCATCAATATATTTTAGATGTATTTTATATTCCAAGTATGAACAATAATTTGATGAACATGGAACAATTACTTGAGAAAGAAAACAAAAGGCAACTCAAAGATAATTTCTTAGTATTTTTTATCAAAAAGATAAAATTATTCTCCCATCTCCTTTGACAAGCAATTGTATATCTAAAATAAATATTAAGAATAATATTTATAATTATTTGAGTGCAAATATGAATGATGAATCATGGTTATGGCATCTTAAATTTGGTCATTTAAATTTTCAGAGTTTAAAATTACTTGCTCAAAATAATATGGTAAAAAGTTTGCATGTTTGAGATTATCCTTATCAGTTTTGTGAACGATGCATTTTTAAAAAACAGCATAAGAGGTCGTTTTCTAATTATAATACTTGGAGAGCAATAAACCACTTGAACTTGTATATTCAGATGTGTGTTGACTAATAAATACCGCTTTACTTAGGGAAAGTCTTTATTTTCTAAACTTTATAGATGATTACAGCAGAAAAATTTGAACTTATTTCTTGAAAAGAAAATCAGAAGTTTTTGATATATTTAAAGAGTTTAAGATGTTTGTGGCAAAAATAAATTGGATACTCTATTAAAGTATCAATAACTGATGGTAAAGGTGAGTACACTTCCAATCAATTTACAGAACTTTGTATACAAAAAGGAATTGAGCATGAGATCACTATTCGGTATATGCCATAGCATAATGAGATTGTAGAAAGAAGGAACATGACCATCATGGACATGGCAAGAAGCATGCTAAAGCTAAACGTATACCTAATAATTTTTGTACTAAAATAGTTTCTTATTTATTTTATTTGATGAATAGATCACCCACTAAAAATTTACAGAATATAACTTTTGAAGAAGTTTGGAGTGACTTTAAACCAAGTGTTAGGTACCTTAAAATATTTGGCTTTATTGATTTTGCTCTTGTTCTAAGTGAACTTAGAACTAAACTCGATGATAGAAGTGATAAAGTTATCTTTATTAGTTATAAGTCTGGAAAACTTGGTGAATACAAATTGTATAATCCAACTACAAAGAAGGTAATTATTAGTAGAGAAATAATTTTTGATGAAAAAGATATATGAGATTGGAATATGAAGGAGTTAGATTCAAAAAAGACATTAATAGAAAAAAATGAAGATGTAATAGAAACACATGCACCTCAAGATGCAGAAAATGATAAACAAATTTCTATTTGAAGACCCCGTAAAGCTCTACAACTACCTTCAAGGTTATAAGATTCGAGAAAATATTTGATAATAATATTGATAATGATGGAGAATTGGTCCATTATGCTATTTTTGCAGATTGTGATCCAATTAGGTTTGAGAAAGTAATGCAAGATAAAAGGTGGATTGGTGTAACGGAGGAAGAAATAAAAGCTATTAAGAAAAACAATACATGGTAGCTGACTGATATTCTACCAGGAAAGAAAGTAATTGAATTGAAATGGATTTTTAAAACTAAAAAAAGCCATATAATGAAATGGAAAGATATAACGTAACAAGGATCGCTGAATCAATACCAAGACCCGTACCGATACATGTACTAGCCTTAATAAATTGAAAAAAAAACTATCTTCCTCCCCCATCTCAAGCAAGGATCGCTAAACCAGACCCGAGCCAGACCGAATCAGGCCGTACCGATCCGAACCGACCTGTACCAATCCGGTTCAAGCCAATTTTTATGGTTCGGATTCTGAACCATATTTTAGGATTGAACTGTACCGGTTCTTGACCGGTATGGTACGGTATGCCCCGTATCGAGCAGTACAAGATGGTATCGTAAACCCTATAAGGTAAGATTAGTAGCAAAGGGCTATGAGCAATAAGTAGGAATTGACTGCCAAGAGGTATTCTCTTATGTTGCTAAAATTAAAATGGTAAAACTAATTGTTTCTTTTGCTGCATAGAGCCACTAGAAAATCCATCAAATAAATGTGAAGTTGGCTTTTCTAAATAGCTTTCTTGATGAAGAAGTCTATGTCAAGCAATCCAAAGGCTTCATCAAGCAAGGGAGTGAAGATAAGGAATATCGGCTCAAGAAGGCTTTGTACGGTCTCAAGCAAGCCCCCTTGCCTAGAATAAAAGGATTGGTGATTTTCTATAGAAAGAAAGTTTTAAGAAGTTCCCCAATGAATATGCTCTTTATGTGAAGAAAAGTAAATATGACATTTTATTAATCTATCTATATGTTGATAATATGATCTTTACAAAAAATAATCTCTTGATGATCAAAGATTTTAAATTTGCTATGAAGTTGGAGTTTGAGATGACAGATCTTAGCTTGATGTCTTATTTTCTTAGAATTAAAGTAATCCAAGCTACACATGGAATTTGTATGTATTAGAAAAAGATATGTTACGGAGATATTAAAAAAGTTTAAAATGTTTGAATGCAATTTTGTACAAATTCCTGTAAAAGTTGGTACCAAATTATTTAAAGTATGTGATGATTCTACTGTAGATCCAACTTATTTTAAAAGCGTAGTTGGAAGTTTAAGATATCTAACATATACTAGACCTGATATTGCTTGTAGAATTAGTATAATCAATAAGTTTATGGAAGCACCAAAGCATTCTTATCTTTAGGTTGCTAAAAGGATCCTGCGATATATAAAAGATAATTTAGATCATGGTTTGTTCTATTCAAATATTGCAAAAGATCTTGTTGGTTATTCTAATAGTGATTGGAAAGGAGATCAAGATTATCAAAAAAATACTACATGATATATTTTTATATTTGGCTCGATAGTAATTTCATGGTTTTCTAAAAAATAGGCTATAGTTGCTTTTTCAACTTGTGAAGCTAAATATGTAGCAGCAGCCTCATGTACATATCAAGCAAATTTGTTGAGAAATATATTGAATTGAAATTCTTTTGAAATGCAAGATCCTACAAAAAATAATGTCGATAATATCACTGCTATCAACTTAGCAAAACATTTAGTTACTTATGAAAAAAGCAAACATATAGACTTGAAATTTCATTTTTTTAGGGATCAAGGCAATAAAGAAAAAATTGAGCTTGTCTACTGCAGATTAGATGATCAAATCATCAACATCTTGGCCAAATATTTAAAGTTCGAGTCCATCAAATTCAAAAAAAAAGACAGTCATGGCAAGCATGAAGATTTTGGATTAAGGGAATATGATAATCATGATCCAAAATTAATTTTGATTTAGAACTCTTTTAAATTTTAAATTTTAGTTAGATGATTATCTCATTCAAAGTTTGTTTAATTGTTAAGTCTATCTTAATCTATTTGTCCTTATCAATATTATATGGTTATTATAAAAGAAAAGGCAATGCCATTTATGAAATATGAGTTTATTTATTTTTTAAGTTTTTGCATATTTTTTGTTTCAATAAAGTGCACATTATAAGTCTACATTTTTTAGAGTTTTGGTAGCACTTAGAGTTCTCTGGATTTAGTGGAATAATTTTATCAGCCAAACTATCAAATTTCAACCAAACATAAAAAAAAATTCCAAGTCTAATGTTAGCTTTACAATGTAAAGATAACATACTTGTCATTTTTTATCTTTTTTTTTTTTTTTTTTTTGGTACGGACATTTTTTATCTTTTTTTTTTGGTAAAACGAAAAAAAGATGAGGAGTTAGACCCCAGGCATGGCCACTCCCAGACGATCCCCCAATCCCAGCCAGGAAATATTCGATACACGGCGCATATTAATTTTTCCACAGCCGTTCCCCATGCGAAGGTGAGTACGTCAACCTGACTACCACTGGCGTTAGCCGGGTGAACGGGATTTATTATATATATTCCTAACTTTTTTACTACCACCAGCCAACATGAGCTCCATGATTATTTTATTTTATTTTATCTTTGATTTTACTCTCGGATTATTTTTTTATTTTTTATTTTATTCCTGGACTTTCCAGTCGAAATATGTCCAAATCAAAACTCGAATCCCTGCCAGCTGGTTGTGAGATAAGTCTCACAACCAACTATACCACGCGCGGTGTTAATAACACACCTTAATAACTACACGAAGGGTAGATATGAGTGCTATTGCTGCCAGCTAGGCTTATTTATTCATTCATCTTTGCCATTATTATGAGGTCCCAACCGGCCAAGACTGTTAGCCCATTGGACGGTATACTCGTTCACGGACCGGGCCAAGGTTTGCCTAAGTATCAAGTATCAAATTCTTTGTCCACCATTTCTGATTAAAAATATTACACCACTTCACAAGATTAGACCGTATATTATAATTAATAATAGAGTTGCACTGATTTTCAACATCATATGCACTTAATGCAGCTCATTTATTTATTTATTTATTTTGGATGAAAATGTCATTTTTTATATTGTAATATCGTATTCGTTATTACAACTTACTATTATCCCTTAATGGCACCTAATTACTTTCATGTGTTTACATTATGACGTTTTATTGGTTATTATAACTTTTTATTATTCCTTAAAATATCTAATTATTTTTATAAATTCTTGTATCTATATCTGCATTATAAATTATTTTATATGTATAATTTTCTCTATCTATATTACGACCTTCTATATATATTCAATTTTTTATATTAGTATGACTTCCCATGCTTGTATTATAATTTTTTAAATTAATAATGAAGCTGCACTGATTTTTAGTTCCATACTACCTTATGCATTTAATGCAATTCAAATTTTTATTTATTTTTTAAATAAAAAAATCATGTATTTTGGTATCATGTTGGTTATTATGACCTACTGTTATTTCTTTATGATATCTAATTACTTTTTTATGATTTCATGTATCTATAGCATGGCATCCTATTAATTATTATGATTTTCTCTTATTCCATAAAATAACTAATTACCTTTTATGATTTTCCATATCATATTCTAACAAACTATATCAGTATTATGATTTCCTGTGCCCGTAAAACTTTATGTATTTGTATTATGACTTCTTGCATATGTAATTTAACTTTTTGTATATGTATTACGACTTCCTGTACCTATATCATAACTTTATATATTTGTACTATATAATTGAATGTCATAAAAAATAACAAGAAATCATAATAACAAATAAGATGTTTTAATACCGATACAAAAAGCTATAAAAAAATAATTGAATACCATAAACAATAATAGAAAGCCATAATAATAAATATAATATTATAATATAGATACAAGAAGCCATAAAAAAAATAATTGAATGTCCTAAGCAATGACAAGAAATCATGATAACCAACAAGATACCATAATATAGGAAGTAGATATTTTTATCATTATTTTTAAAAAAAATTAAATTATATTAAATACCTATGGCATTGGAAACCTATGCAATCCGATCATTAATTGTGATACGGAGATCCGGTGAAGCAGTGCAATTTTTATTTACTAAGGACGATTGGCAAAAAATTCCTTCAAAGATAATTTACCAGGGTATTGGGCCGGGCTTTAATGTCAAGTCCAACCCGTCTTGCTTATTAAACTAGTCTAATGGTTGGGCTTAGTCTGGACTATCCGCTTTGTTCACAAAGTTTCAGGCTTGAGCAGGCCAGACAGGACAACGGATCTGGGAACAGGTCTGATCAGGCTTGGGTCCTTGACTTTGCGGACCGGCAGAAGTTAAGGAATACAATATGGGTGGATGGGCCTCTACTTGCTTTAAAAGTTAGATTTTTTTTTTTTTTAATGAAGAAAAAGGGATAGGAAAGATAAATCATGGTATAACTATCCCGCAGGCCCCCATCCTGTTAGATAATGTTCGATTTGAGATGCTCAAAATTTCACAGTCACTTCCCACCTAATGATAAGTAGGTCAACCTGACACCACTAAGCGGTCGGCTGGTAGAAACGGGGATAAAGGAGGAGATCCTGACCTCTCATTCACATCAACTATCGTAGGTTTCAAGAAAATTTCTGGATTTAATCGAGTCATCCGTGTGATCATGTCTCGAACCCGTGACTTGGTACCGAGATAAGACCTCTACCAACCGGGCTACCATCTTAGCGGTCAAGTCAGAAGTTCTTTATATCAGTACTTTTTAGAACATGGTCGGTATAGCTGTTTGCCACGGAAAATTAATTAGTCACCAACTTTTCTATCCTCACAATTTAAAAGATTGAATTCAGGTCTTCAACCTGTGTTTTTTTAAAAAATTACTGGGCCTCTGTCTAGTGTTTGGTACCATCCTCACGTTTATAAATTTCTATCATTCAGTTCCTAAAAAATTGCAAGGAGGCTCCGAGAGGTTGCCGGATGCGAAACCATGGCATGCCCGACATTTAATGCAGATATATATATATATATGTGGCAATTGCACAGTTTTGGAGCAATGTATCTATTAGTTTATTTTATTCATAATTTATAAGCTAGGTTTGTTATGCAAGCATCAAGTACTGTACTAATATATATATATTTTTTCATAAAATTGGGAGAGATATTTTTCTCATGCCTAACTATGGTATTATTCGGAAACAACAGTATGGTATGGATCAATACAATGCAACATCGAGCCAAATGGTTCATTATACATGTCTGATTCAGGTCAATTTGGTCCTTCCACCGTATCGAACATCGATCAAGAATTGGTACCATGATGATAAGGTATTGCCAGGTACTTGACAGTACGAGTTGATAGAGTAAACCATGTTTATATATTTCAAATGTAATTCCCACCTGCTATATAAGCTTGTATAATCTATCCTCAAGAAAAACTTGTGTAATCAAAAAAAAGTATTAAAATAATTATAAAAGAAAAAGAAAATAAAATTAAGAATTAAAAATTTTATTATTTATATTTCAATTTTATTCTATATATCTGGAAAATTATTTATAATACTATATAAATTTCATACAAAAAATAATAAATAATAACTGATATAGAATTATACCGATAAAGAACAACAATAACAATAACAACAATAACAATAATAATAATAATAATAATAATAATAATAATAATAATAATAATAATAATAATAATAATAATAATAATAATAGATACTGAATCATAATAATAAAATAATATATAATCATATTAATAAAGAACTTTATTATGAGCTGGTATTTGATTCGTACAATCAAGCTAACAAGTAAAATGTCGAAATGATGTATCAGTAGCAAGCCTATTTGCGTTTTTTTTTTTTTGAAAGGCATTTAAGTGAAGTATTTATTCATCATCATGCAAGGATAAATTTAATTCTACTTCTCAAATGTTGAAAACTGCCTAATTGACCATAGGGAGAGGAATTGCCTGCCAGTTTTGATGAGCAGAAAGCATCCTTCTTTTCATGCACTTGCAAATGGTTATAATTAACATCTGGTTATGGAAACTCTTATTAGCATTACAACAGCTCTCCTCACGCTTCCGCTGTCTCGGTCGTCTTCAAGAGTAGTAATTAGTTATCAACAATGCTTCGCTAACTCAAAATCAATCAGCTGGTGTGTCGTGTTCTCATCGCAGTACTCCTTGTATTTGAATTGCCAATTGTGCCAGAAATTAAGCGATGTAGAGATGGTGGAAGACTGTTTTGAGTGATTTTTTTGAGTTACCATGGCATTGTTTAGTGAGTAATTTAATAATGCTCAATCCCAAACACGATTAATCTCATTCTATTTCAGCTAGAAATATTTGATGCATGGTAGTTCAGAAAGGACACGGGTTGTATCCTTCGCATGAACTGATGATTGATTTTTTTTTTTTTTTCCATGACACCAATCGTTGATGGCGTTCTGGACTATTCTCGAAGCAGGTGCAGGGCTTTCAAAGCATCATAATATTTTTATGTGAAAGAAGACTGATCATCAGTAGTGAAAGAAGGCTAATCATTCATTCGCACGTACGAATGACACAACTTGCTCAGATCCCGTTCAGAAAACTGGACCCAAACCCTTCTTGTCCCGCTTGGCCTTTTATCTTTCCCCTTATATTTGGTCTCATTGTTTCCTCCACAACAATGAAAGGTGGTGATAAGTATCCTGAGACCGGGTCCCCTGAGGACTGATTGCCATGGTATTTTACCAACCAACTTAATATTGGCCTGTGTATTCTAATTTTGATGCTCGTGATCCGTAAAGAAAGGGGAGTAAAAGAACTATTGCTGGCAAAAAATTGGTGTAGAACTTCTGAAACAATTAATTAACTTTATTTGATTAAAGCCTTCGAACAGTAACATAACGATCGATATCTTATAATAACGTTGATTTGTTTGTTTTCGCGTGATTTATATACATGTTAAAATGTGCTCGATATTAATTAATTACTTATATATGCAATACATATCAAGTAATGTTAAAATGGATTTTTGTCCCTTCAAATTATATAGTTAGCATGAGTACATTATCAAGTAAGTTTGCTTGATCGTGACACGATCTGGTCACTCACTTCATTGTTCATTATTTAGACATCTTAAAGCACATATGCCATGAAATTCAATTACTTCATATTAAAGTTTCAAGCATTAATTAATCGAACCCTTTATCATACTATTAGAAATCTTAAAAAATCCTCTTCTTTTTTTTTTTTTATCAAAAATATAAATCCATTTGTGTTTATTTGATAATCAAACAAGCAAATTCTAGAAGGTACGATGCATATATGATTTTTGTATTATTCATTGAATCTTGTCAAACATAATAAATGTAGTAGGCGGTCAATTTTAATAGCAATTAACTCAACTATTTTTTGTATCTATGATGTCTTGGACTTTAATTGTAATTGCCAAGCGTGGTGGCAAATCAAGAGTGTCATCGGTTACTTTCGTCGCATGTCCCCACTCCTTGGCTCCATTTGATATGACCTAATTTACATTATAAAATCCCTATTTCTTTAATTTTTTTTATTTTTGTTTCCTTCTGTAAATATTCTAACATGCATGACATTAAAGCTACCGATTGTCTAATATAAAATTATTATCACTTTCATTTTTGTTATGACCGTCGTTGCCATATGATCAACAAGCTTTGAAAATGTTGTAATTCCTATCTATTCATCTCTATTTCAAATCCAGTATGATGGATTTATGAGTCCAGTCAATGATATCAGGTTGGGTTACAGGGCTGTCGCATATGTACCTCTCTGATGGTGGTGAATGGGAGCTGTCTTCCAACATACCAAAGTCGTCATGGAAGCTGTCTGCCATGTAGTGGAGGTCCACTCCCACATTCCCCCCAAGAAAGAAGGCATTGCATGCAGCTTGCAACTGGCCAGGCCAGTGCACCGATGATCGATGCATTCGCTTTCCCTGTAACTTGATTACCAACCCATCAAAGACCCAAATCATTGCTTTCCAAGAAATTTACTTCCAAAGGCTTCCGGGCGTTTCCCTCGATATATATAGAGGTATGGTGAACCGAACCAAGCCCCACACGCGACAAAAGAGGGGGGACCCCTGCATGTAGGAGGAAAGGGCTCCCACGGCCAATTACGTACATACCTTAGGAGAAAAGGTCGAGAAGAAAGTTTGGCAGAAAACAAAGGGTACTCCACCCTTTTTTTTTTTTTTTTTTTTTTTTTTTTGGTGGCGATGGTTCTCCACCTTTACAAAGAAAAGGTTCCGAGACCTCTTTCATGTGTCGAGCGGAGTGGAACGACGTTGAATGCTCTCTCGCAGCCACTCGAAGCTAGCTGAATATATATCTCTCTCTCCTTCTCTTTTTTGTGGTGGTGGGAATGCCAGCAGCCACAAGAGCAGCAGCTCGACCCTTTTTGCGAGTGGGACTGGTCCCCCAATATAAATACACACCATTCCTAGCTCTTTCATGAGTCACGTCTCGCATCATGCATCGTGCATCCATCCTCCACCCCCCTCCCCTACCTTGGGAGGGGGAATATTTTGATCCAAGCAAGGATAGGGCCATGCACAGCATTTCGATCATTGCTCGAATGGCTTCGTGCATGCATGTGCTTGCGGGCGCCTCTGAAGGTTTCAATTTTGTACCGATATTATTGTGCTTGTCCCATGCATGATAAATATAATGATGCATCACTGACGTACGTGGATAACTAAGCATATATATATATATATATCATCTTGTTGGAATCTTGAGCAATATGGTGCGTGGAAAGTATTGAAGCATCGTTGGAGGGTAGTATATATTGTTTTGACATCGTGTTCGGTTGTTATCTTTTAAAAAGGTGTGCCTTTACGAAGTGACGTTTATCTTGCAATTCAGCGATCTTTTATACCGTATTCTATGCCAGGAAGTATACTTTTATTATTTTTATTTTCAAAAAAAATTAGATATAACTTTTCCGTCACACTATTATCCAACCAATTCGTATGCTATTCTATATAAAATTATTACTAAATTGATGACCAACAGGAATGCAGTATATTTTATACCTATTAATTAATCAAGAATAATGCTGTTGCCCAGAAATGGAGCCCAAGAGAGGGGTGAATTGGATCTTTTAGAAAATTTAAAACAATAAAGAAAGGGACTAGTGGTGCTAGTGAAAAATGATGAATCAATGCAAGAAATTTAAAGCAGTAGCAATAATCAAAGAGCAAGAGAGGAAGAGAGCAATCACACACAAACACAAGGTTTATAGTGGTTCGGTGCAAACCTAGCACCTACATCTACTCCCCAAGCCACCCTTGAGAATTTCACTATAATCCAAACAAGATTACAGTTGACTTGTTTTTCACAAGGCTCACAAGTCAAAATCTAAGTTGGTTTTATCACTTAGGCTTACCAACAAACCTTAATACTTGTTTTGTCTTCGGGCTCACAAGTTAACCCTGGTTGGTTTTATCCCTTTGGCTCACCAACAAACTACAATAACCTTCTTTCAAGACACCCTTGAAAACAAGGTCAAATCACAATGAAAAAATAGATATACAATTTTAAAACTAGAACAAACTCTCTTCAATAGTAGAATGAAATCTTTGAAGCTCAAGTTGATGTTTTGTCTTGACTCTTCCTTGGAATCTCCTTCAAAGTGCCTCTTTTGGAATGAAGTAAGGATGAGCTTGTAGGCTTTTCAAGGAATCAAACTATAAAAGGCTTTTGATGTGAAGTATTTGAGAGAATATAGGCTTTTTGGCTTTTGAGTAGACTTGAATACATTTCAATACACTTCCTTGTCTTTAAAATGAGATTGGTGGAGGTTAAATACACTAAGAACCTTCCAAAAAATGGTTTGTGACCGTTGGAACCTCAGAAATAGCCGTTTGGAGTTTGAAAAGCAAGTTCTGCAAGCCAGAAAAATAGATCCGTTAGAGCTGTCAGGCTGCAAGTATCGACACTTGGCTGTCAGGTGTCGACACTTGATCTCTAGGTGTCGACACTTGAACTTTCAAGTGTTGACACTTGATGCACAGGTGTCGACACTTGACACAAAAATCCTCAAATGACAAAGTTCTGTATTTTCAAAATTCTCAGGCCTTGAGTCAATACTTGGAAACCTAAGTGTCGATACTTGGTTCTGGATGTCGACACTTGGCGTGCCAAGGATTTTTGTCCGTGCCAAATGCTGAAGTGTCGATACTTGACTTTCCAAGTGTCGACACTTGAGACTGAAAAACTCAGATTCAAGTGTAAATGGCATCAAAAACATAAATATAATTCTTGAAACTTAAATGAATCATAAACACATAATATTTAATCATTTAGATGCCCTTTTTCAATGAAGAGGATGTCCGGATTTGCGAGAAATGCTCCGTGCCATTACGTGCCATGAACCATAAGTTTTTGAGATTTTGAGATGCTTTCTTCATGAAAACTCATAACTTGAAATCTACATTAGTATACAATATGCACTCAATGTTTTGTTATTTATCAAAATCACTGGGTGGAGCCAACAAATGCACTTTTAGCAAAGATCAAAATATTTCTGGTTATGTCCTCATGGTTCGAGAAATTATATATGATCTACAATGAGCGCCGGTTACACGAAATTTTATGGCTATTAAGTTGGATATGAAAAGAGCATATAATAAGGTTCGTCGAAATTATTTATCCTTCTTTCTACAAAAGTCAGGCTTTTGCGAGACTTAGATCAATTGATTTAGAGGTTGTACTGTATCTTCCTTTTTCACAATTTTGGTCGATGGAACCCCTTCTAATTTATTTCATTCTTCTATTAGGGCACGATAATGTTGTCCTTTATTTTCATACTTATTTATTATTTATATAGATGTACTTTCAAAAATGTTAAAGGTGTCAGTTGAAAATAATTAATTATCGGTATATCAGCCAGGTAAAGTAAGATTTTTTTATATCTCATCTTTTTTACAAATAATTGTATATTATTTGTTAGAGCAACCTTAAAAAATGCACGGACTATTTTACAGAACTACTATGTAGTTTCTGGACAAAGGATTAATTTTGAAAAGCCTATGATTAAATTTAGTCCAAAAGTTAATACTCTCATTAGATATTGTATTAAGAATTATTTATATATTAATGAATGTAATGATATATGGCAATATTTGAGCATTCATGTATTTGGTAAGAAATTGACTTCATCTAATTGTAATGGTACTATACATAATTTTTTAGACTATTTGGCTGGTTGAAAGTAGAGTTATCACAATGAATCAGCTCTACCCTAATCCACGTGGATCGAGATTATATGGGTCGGGCCAGGCTAGGCCCATTTAAATAAATGGGCCATGGAAACCCAACCCAACCGAGCCCTACATGGATCATGGGTTAGGGCTAGGCTAGCCCACCACAAATTAAATTGATACTATCAACCTAAACATCAAAAATTTGCAATAAAAACATACGCAAATAGTTCAAATGGGACTATGTGGACTATGAGAGAAGACTAAGGAGGGAGAGACTAGAGAGTGTCAGAGTAATGGAGGGTCGGAGGCTGGTCATTGCAACCCCTCCATGGCTCGATCCATCATACTCTCAGTGCAGCATGAAGGTCTAGAGGAGGCAAGAATGGTGGGGGGGAGGCGCGAAGGAGGCAGGACCACCACGGGGGAGGGCGTGAAGGATGTTGGAGTCACAGGAGCCGAAAAGGGCCTCCATAGTATTTGTGGGGCAAAGCTGGAGATCCAACATCTAAGATCATGGAGGAAATGAGGATCTCGGATGTGATAATAGAGGAGGAAGAAGACCTAGCCCGCTCGTCACCCCCTCTAACCCCTATCTCTATTGGGAGAAAAATAAAAAAAGAATGATCAAGGACTCACAAGCTCCGAAGCTCACTGTCACTGGCTCGCCGCACGCAGTGAGTCCGTGAGCCCGCCTTCTTGTCATCGCCAGTGTTGTCTCAATACTGGTGCTACTGCTTCTCTCCTCCTCCACCGCTTGGATGCCAGTCGCCTAACCCTAAATGTCTAGAGCCAAAGAAGAAGAACTAAGGTGAGAAGGTTCTGAATGGGGGGTGTTGCCACCCGGATCGTCGTGGCCCGTAGCTCCTGATGGCGTCGAAGCTCGCGCGCCTGCCTGCTTGGGATGGCTTCGGTGGCTCGGGACTTGCAACAAACAACATCAGTGACCCGGGCTAGGGGTTCCGGCAGGGGCGTCCGACGGTCAAGTCAGTGACGGTCCAGGGGAATAGATCCTCCTAGTCGAGCCCCTCCGGATGAGCTCCACGCTAGAAGGAGTGAGAGTAGTGTATATAAAAATGAGAGTGAAGTGGGAGAGGTGATGGCCGAGGTGGTCTCGCCCTCCTGTCTGGCCTCTCTCCCTTTTTTTTATGCTTGCTTTTGTTATCGTTGGTTGTGTTGTTTTTTGTTGTTACCTCCTTTTGGCTTACCCTGGCTGGGTCTTTTACTTTGGCTTGCCTTGGGATCTTCTCATGCTGACAGGTGTGTGCGTCGAGGTATCGTGCCGTAGACGGGATCCCTTCATGTCAGATAGTTGGGGAAAGCTTCTGCTTCTGACATTCCTTCTACTGGAAGCCTGGCAGGGCCTCGGTGGCGAGTTGCTGTTCTCGGGACCCGCACCCTTCGGTTGGGTCTTTTTCCTGGTTGTACGGCAGGTTGGTGGAGGGCATGGCATCCTGATGTGAGCTTCCTTTCTTTCCGATGCGAGTGGCGGCCGTGGGCATTAATGGCGGCATGACTGGTGCTGTTGTACGGTCTTTGGGAGGACCGCCATTGTCCTCGGAGGAGAGGGGCTGCTCTCTTGGTGGCTGGTGTCTCTGTCTGGATCGGGGACCGAGCTGGAAAGATGAGGCCCGCCTTCGGCGAGCTCGCTTCAAGGTGGCTCAGCTGGGTGGTGGAGGGCCGAGCTCAACTCCGGACCAGCGGAGCTCGGCTTCGAACGAGCTCGACATGACTGAGATGGACGGGGTGCCGACCAGCCCGGGGATCTGACCTCGGAGGGGCCTCTCGTGGCGGAAGAGACTTGAGCTCGATTCTTGACCACGGGGCCCGACCTCGAGGGGTCCCCCTCGAACGGTGGCTTGTGCTCAGCTCTGGCCTAGGCGTCCCGACTTGGCAGGGACCGATCTGGCGAAGGACGGAGCTCAGCTTCGACGGGCGGCCCCGTTGCTCCAGTGGAGCTCAACCCGACGAAGGGGCTCATGGTGGGAATTCATCATGAGGGCTCCACGTCAATCCGTCTATGCCACGTTAGCGATCTAGCCACATCAAGGGGCTATATCAAGTGACTCAAGCCCGAGCTCTTTTATTTTTTTAAATAATATTTTTTTATTTTTTGATCCACGAGCTAACTTGGTCTTAACCTGGTTTAACCCATGGGCTACAAGGGTTTAACCTGGTCTTAACTAGTTGTTAAATGAGCCATGAATTTATCAACCCAATCGAGTCCATTTACAAGGCTAAATGGGCTTGCCCATGGGCCACAACCTATTTTGATAGCTCTAGGCGGAAGTGGAGAGCTCTCTCTATAATGGGAAGCGTGACACTTATTAAGTCAGTTCTCTTAGTACTTCCTGTATATTTACTATCTCATACTATTATGCCAAGAGGAGTGTTTTGAAAATTAGAATGTATTATTCAATATTTTTTTTGGAGTTCAATTGCTAGTTCTAAAACATTCCTTCTTGTTTCTTGGAATCATGTTTGTCAATCTACTCGAGATGGTGGATTAAATATTTTCTCCTTGGTTACCGAAAGTGATGCTCTTAGGACCAAGCATGTTGCTCGGTATCTTTTGCAACCAAAGGATTTTTTTGTGTTTATTTATGAGGGCAAAATATGATCCATGATCACTTGCATCTTTGCTAAAATGTACATATAAAGCTTTTATGGTTTAGAAAAATATTTGCTCCTATGCTCCTATTATTTATATAGTGTATATTTTATAGTGCATCTATCAACATAATTCGAAACCTGGTTATCTTTTCTACCTCTATCTTGATGGCCGACATTGGTTGATATTTAAATCGTTGAAGGTATTATGATTAAAGATTTTATCATACTAGGTGAGTGTAAGTAAAATTATCCTGCTATATATTGCTCAGAGTTTTTTTGGAGGAGTTAATGGATAGAATTTTGTTTGTGCTTGTTCCTCATGGAGAGTTCAAAAATAGGTTAGGTTGGGATCTATCTTCTGAATTGATGATGATAGCTTTCGATCTTCATTGTATCTTCTTACATCATCTCCAACAAATTTTAAATTTAGTTTAGAGTCTAGAGATTGGATGTTCATCCATGAATTGCTTTATTTATGTAAAATTTAGCATGGCATCAACTATCATGTAGGGCTATATTAGCTCAATATGGTTTTCATATTTTCGGATGTTATGATTATTGTCCAGAGATAAAGGAATCCATATCTTATGTTATTCTTTATTGTGGAGTTGCATCTCAAGTATGAAAATCAGCATCTTCTATGTAATTATCTATTTCTTTATATCAAACATTGGGCGAGTTTTTATAAAATATTAAAGAGATTTTTTTTCATTTAAGGATAAATGGATAGAAGTTATTCTGAGTTGTTATATTGCCCATAATATCTAGTCGGTAAGGAATGATCGTATATTCTTGGAATTCACTCGAAATGCTAAATTAATATTTTTTAAAGTTTATTATCAGGATCATGGATTTATTCAATTAGCGATTACAAAGGGATCTATGATAACAAGAACAATCTATAACACTCGTTCTGCAGTTTTCACACATTCTAAACTTCTTTACCTTTCTTGAAAGCCACTACCTTCCTATTTCCTCGAGATTAATTTTAACAGCAATGGTGTGATCTAGATAATTTCGATGGATCTAAGTTTATTATCAGAAGCACTACTAGTAGATTCATTGCTGCAAAATGTGTCAAGATTTTCAATACTATAGTTCTCGTGGCAGAGTTACGTGGGACATGGGAAGGTTTGAGATATGCAACACATATACTATAGGTTTCAAAATTTTGTTAGTGAGTGATTCTATATAACAGTAATCAAATATCTTTTTTCTTTGCAATTTTATGATTATACAACTTTGCATCCATTTTTACAACATCGTAGAAGCACGATATGCCCTTTAACTAATTTTAGTATTTTATATATTTATCGAAAAACTAATAATGTTATCGGCTGAATTTTATCACATATGGCTAATTATTTGGAATCAATATTTTGGATGTTTCGAGCAGATATTTTCTTCGAGTTTTTAAATATTTTATTTGATAATTTCCATGAATGTATTTATCGACATTTAGTTTAATTTAATATATCTATTTTTTTATTTTTTTTTAATTTTTTTAAAAAAACGGTGCCATCATCTGTACCGGTGAGCTTGCTTGCTAGTAACGTCTTCACGGTAGTAGCACCGCCAATAGAGACCCCAGATTGAATTCAAATTATATTAAAGAAGGATGACTTTCGGATGAATTAAATATGGAGGAAGCGAGGAACTTCTCATGCAAGTGAAATCACAATTAGGTGATACCATGCGAGACATTTGCAAAGAATTGAATGGTGGCGCATGAGCCACACCAAAGGCAACCCAAATGGTTATTTGGCTCCCTTCGAAGGAACCCATATATATATATATATATATATATATATATTTGAATGCTGTCATGGAGCTTGCTTGCACTCAGTTCATTCAATCGTTGGGCCTCCCACATAGGGTCAGGGAGGCGCGCAGGGCATGGAAGAATGAGCCAGGACAGTAGCAACCCTTCAGAAGATGAAAGCTGTGAGCGTGAAACAGGCAGGAGAGCCACCCGATGCGATCGAATTCTTTATCATTGCAAAACAAATGATGGTAAGAAAAAGGTCATTAGCATGTATCATCGTAGCATAAATCATCAACTACGCACCCAAATTAATTAAAGAATGTGGACGCTTCAAAGCCACCACCTTTATATCCTTGCTTTTAGCCCGCATGGAAAGCAGCGGGTGGAGAACCTTTCTATGCTAAAACCTTTATATCCTTGCTTTTAGCCCGCATGGAAAGCGGTGGGTGGAGAACCTTTCTATGCTAAAGAAGCACTACCGAATGCTGACGCATGATGGTGGGATTGGTGTTGGATCGTGGACTTGGAAGCGATGGAGCTTTATAATTAAAGCCAGGCCAAGTTTAAGAATCGTAACAAAAGGTCAAGCCCTCGAGACTTTTGCGAGCTTGGTCAACTTTGGGAGCCAGCGAAGGAGAACAAGTGAAGCATGGAACGATCGATGACGTAAGAATGAATTGGATCAGATGGAGCTTCATATATAATGCATGTTGTTTGATTTCCGCCGATTTTTTTTTGGATAATGGTTATACTACCGGAAATTAACCTTTCAGCGAGGGACAAAATTTCTTGATGAAAGTCAACAGCTCTTGATGAAGAATTTTCACCGAGAAATTTTTCAGAGAAATTCGTCCCTTGAAATATATGATGTTGGTGAAAGTCTCTCTCAGAAATCCCTTGATAATTACCGAGGGATCTAAAACTTTCAACAAACAATTTTTCTTGATGAAATTGTAGTCCATTTACCAAAAACCAATCATTTTTCAAGAGATTCACTGACCAAAATGCACTCAGAAATCCCTTGGTAATTACCGAGAGATTCATCGAGGGAATTTCCAATTTCCATCTTACATTCTATTTTGCTTACAAATAAATCATTTGGCAAAGCTTTCACCTAGAAGATAATTTTATAAATATAATAGCAGCTCTATATACATTATAATTCTCAACACATCGACCATGACTTAATTTTTATAATACGAAACAACATCATAATGTATTTAAGCAAATTTTAACATGTCTATTAAATAAGTTTAACATCCATCAAGGTTTCAATCCATAAACAAATAAAACTATATCAAAACATGAAACAAAAAAACTCCGATTAATACCCAACATCAAACATATACGTAATAAGTTCATAACAAACATCAATCACATGGAGAACCGGTTGAAGAGTTAGCAAACTCCGTTCCTTCTCGTGGAAGAGATGAAGACGGCTTGTAAAACCAAGACTAGAAATGAGAGATCGCAACATTTCCTTATGTTGAGGGTTCATCAAAACTGCCATAATATGCTCCTGCATATTCTCCATAGCTCCTTGGATAACAGAGTTGGTGGTAGGTGCACTTCCTGAAAAACTGTCTTAGTTGAGAAGTAGAACATGATGTAGAAGTCCTCACGAGTACATTGGATGAATATGCATGTGGCACAAATCATCTGCAAGATCATGCGACATGTTGATAGTGAGGCAAGGCCTCCACCGACCCACCACCACCTTATCGATACACCCGCTCTTTTTTATTCTCCTTTTTCTAGAGTACACTACTTTCAAGACGTGGACACAGTTTTTTTTTTTTTTTTTTTTTTGTTCAATGCAATCATCTAGAACCAGTCCCCTTCTAATCATGCTTATTAGAAAAAAATTAGAATGAGCCCCGTTGTTATATTTTGAAAACAAGATCACCATAAACCCGTATGTAAAAAGCGAATCATGTTATCAAGATAATGCACACCATACATTTTAATTCCGGTAAAATATTTTTAATCTTCTAAATTTATTTTAATATTTTTTTTATAATAATATTCGAAATTAATGCATCAGAATAGCAATATAGCAATCTTTAGTCCCAGGATATTGCAAAAGCTCAGAAAAAACGAGAGGTCAACACCGAAAGGATGGTGATAGCTAGCTATTAATTATAAACATTTGCCTTCAAGGTTTGGGCGGTCGGGGGACCATCCAAAAGGAGCCAACCAATCTGAGTCAATCCTCCCTCGTCTCTCTAAGATTTCATCATCACTCAAAAGCCGAGTGCTCATCCGTCCCCAATAATAGAAGGGCTTGAGGGGGACAAGATCGGCCCGAAGGTCTGCCCATTTTTTGCAAGCACTGGTGCGGGCTGGGAGACGGGCAGAGATAGATAGGTTGATAGAGAGAGAGAGGGAAGATGGTGGGGGGTTGGATTGGGGTTGTCTTGTTTGTTCCTGTATCTTTAACCCGGGGTCCGGTCTTAAAAAACAGCATCAGGGATGGTGGAGGGGGGGGAGGGGGGCAAAGACAAAAGTTGGTGGGGTCGGTGTCCAACTCGAGAGCTTTTAATTAGATTCTATAGGCGGTGAAGTGGATGTTTGTGGTGGCTGGTTGGGGATTCTATTCCCCTTCCAACCAACACCACCTCCCACCACCACCCCCTTCCCCATCACCACCCATTATCATTTTATCACGTCCCCTTCTGCTGAATGGAAAGGCCGGAGAACGAGAGAGAAAGAAACGATCAGAGAAGGAGAGAGACAGGGGATGTCACTTAGGAGCGTATGGTACAAAGCTAACTCCCATCTGGTTCCCACGCTCTTTCAGGCGCGTGCAACGGTCGAATGTACGAGGGATCGATGAACTAGAAGGGCATGGGTCACCATTGAGAGCAGGCTTTTTAATTGGATGACGGACGTATTCACCGCCCTGGGTTGCATGACCTTTGGACCGAGGTTTGGTGTGGATTTGAAGGTTAGTGATGAGGAATGGAATCATTAAGGTAGTGTTTGGTTGGGGAATAGGAATAGGGAGAATAGGAATAGGTATTCTCCAAGAATAATTTATTAAAATGAGTTATAAAATTATTTTTTAATTTTATATTTAAGTAAATATATTATTATATTAATAATAATTTATTAATATGATGTATTAAAATATGTTATACCAAATAATTTATTAATTTATTATATATATTTTATTAATAAAAATAAATTTATTAATATTAAATTCTAATTATGATGTATTAAAATGATGTTATACAAATTAATTGATTATTATAACTGATGTGGCAAGACCGCTAACATGGGGCAGCTGACATGTGCCATGTCAAAGAAAGCCGCCGTGTCAGACACCGCGTCAATTTTCCTGCTTGGACTCCTTCGTCAGGCTGAGCTCCCCCAGTATAATGGGACCGCCTGTCGAAGTCGAGCTCCGTCCGCCGCAAGGTCGGACTTGCATTTATTATTATGATCCAGTAACCATTCAATATCCTATTTGAATTATTTTTTATATCCATGAAAAGTACTAATAAATCTATTTAAATCAGATTACAAATGAACCTGAGTTCCCACAAGTATTAAAAACAACGAATAATAAATGAAATAATAATTATATGTTAATAAAAAAATGATTTATTAATCATAATAATAAATTATTAAGATATAAATAAGAAATTATAAAATAAATAACATACTATCATAATATACTTAAATAATAAGTTTAATTAAATTAATGTTAATACGGTTATGATAATGATGTATTAAAATTAAGTCATACAAAATATAATATTATTTCAATGTATTAAATTAATATTGAAAATTTAAGATACAATACATAATATAATAATAAGAGCCATTAAACTGTAATCAAAATATTTTAAATTTTTGATTATACGTGAAAACCCATACTAAAACTATTTAAATAAAAGTAATTAATCTATTTAGCGATGCTTGTGTCGGGAGATGTCGCACGGTACCGGGATCACAGAACGATATTATATATCGGGTACACCTATCAGATTCGAAAAGGTACATCGATACCAGGGATTCGCAGTGATCCAATATAGGCCTGGAATAGTTGTACCCTGTAGACCAACCCTATGTACTTAGACCGGACCAGAAATCCTGCCCTGCTTCGATCCCGCCTGAAAAATATCCGGCGAACCCTAGTACGTTACAGTCATATACGAGACTAATAATTGGTTATTAAAAAAAAAAATTTGCAAAAATTTTCCCTACACAAAAGCCGTACATGGATCCCTGTAAATGAAATATATTTTACAACACAAGCAGAAATTATTATGACACATGAAAAAACTCTGCAATATCTCAGGAACAGTGCATATCATAATATTATGTAGCATCATCATAAGGAATGGATACAAAATGAGTTCTATTTACAAGAACACGATTGTTACATACATGCCCAGCGAATACATGACCGGAACTGATACAGCCATCAGTTATAAATCAAAAAATACATAGTAATCACTTAAACAAATTCATGTTTAGGATGTTGCAGTTAAGTCCCTAACAATCCACAGTAAGTCGTATGACTATGTTCATCTGGTATCGCCTCTCCTGACCATTTCTAAGCACTGTATCACCTGTAACAAAATATAAACAGTTTCAATACTTACAAAATAAATGAAATAGCTGATGTCAGGTATGTGAAATACTAAACCTGGGCACGGATGGCACGAATGGCACACATGGCACGGATGGCACACATGGCACGGATGGCACACATGGCACGAATGGCACGAATGCATCACGGCTACAAGAGAAAAACAACCAATATGAAGTTCCACTCCTGCCTCCCAGCAATGCTCAATCAACAGGCAGCCCATCATCATCGCCATATCCAACATAAAACGGTACCAAATCATGCATATAAACATACCTCGTCACACAACATGAAGAAGCTATGTTAGAAAAAGTAGGAAAACATCTGCCAAAATGTAAAATAGTAGCAACATATATTTTAGAAAAATGGCTCAGGACAATGAATGTAATCTCACTTAAGCACCACGGTAACAAGAGGAAAACAACAAATGTCGCATTTCCACTCCTGCTTCCAAGCAATGCTCAATCAATAGGCTACCTATCATCATTGCCACATAAATAATATATACCTTATTCTGCCAAACAGCGCCAAAATCAAGGGAGAATAACAGGAATTTTTTATTCCGGTGAAATGAGGAACTTAAATGACACGTAGTCACTTAAACATTATAGAAGCACACCTGCGTATCATCATAAACCATAACACCAACAAGTGATACATATAACAAGAAATGTATATGATGGCACGGCAAAGTGGCACGGCAAACTATCAAGAAGCTAAATAATGAAATGTGTTTCACTCCTACCTCCAATCAAAGTGGCACGGCAAAGTGGCACGGCATGTATAATGATGGCACGGCCTCTACCAGTCAATGTGGCACGGTAGGAACCAAATGAATTTAATGATAATACATGAAGTAAATATAAAACACATATAATCCATATAAAACTTCAAAATCCTGAAACGATTAGGGTTGCCATAAATATAAGTATAGCAACCTGAAAGCTGCTATTATTACTACTAGTTCAAATATAAATTTAAGATAATTGGCTCAGGACAGCGAATGTAATCTCAATTGAGCATCACGGCTACAAGATATGTGGTAACAACAAAAATGTAATTCCACTCCTGCCTCCCAGCAATGCTCAATCAATCAATAGGCAGCCCATCATCATTGCCTTATTTAAAAAACCATGCACATATTTACAATCAAACTTTACAAGGAAGCTCAATATAGCGGGACTTTAAGGGCTGACACTTTAATAATGCCTTACAATGGCTAATTGAGTTTGTGGCTCAGCAAAATGTGGAATCCTCGTCAATGGAGCAATGCGGCTACAATAGTAACAAACCTGGATACATCGTATCACTATTGTCTCCTGGCATTGCTCCAGCAAAATGTGGAATCCTCGTCAATGGAGCAATGCGGCTACAATAGTAACAAACCTGGATACATCGTATCACTATTGTCTCCTGGCATTGCTCCAACAAAATGTGGAATCCTCGTCAATGGAGCAATGCGGCTACAATAGTAACAAACCTGGATACATCGTATCACTATTGTCTCCTGGCATTGCTCCATCCATAGACAGCCCATCATCATTGCCACATTACAAAAATCAAATGAATAAAAAATATCAAAATGTAAATTGTAAAAATCAAGGATGTAGATTGGAAAAGATGGCTCGATACTATCCGCAATTGATATGACCGAGAGCATCGCGGCTACAATAGTATGTAAAAATAACCAATATTAGGATCAACTATTGTCTCCAGGCCATGCTCCATCGATAGGCAGCCCTACATCTTTTCCTTTCATCAAAACCAGAAACTTCAAAATAATGTACCAGACTCACCTGAAACCATTCAAACATGATTGCCACATAAGGGTAACATAACAAAAATTTATGCACACGACAAAAAACATAGCAATACTTTATGCATACGACAAAAACATAACAATACTTTATGCACACAACAAAATGAAGCATACAACAAACAGTACCACGTCTTAATAATACAATATTCATAATCCATAACATCCTAGTTTCATATAGAAGCACATGTCAGCAAGCCGAGCACATAGCCTACGAGGATGGCAAGTAAAACAACAAACATTATGGCACATCGCGAGTGATTATTATTGCCCCGGTCATGATGAATGTTGTCTGCCTCAACTTCATTGATATCATACTCATGTATAGCAGGATTGTTAAAACATCGTACATATCTGTCAAATGCATCGAATGCCTCAGATTGTGTCCTAAACTTTTGTATAAAGCATGATTATAACCAGAAACTTCACGTTGACATTCTGCCCATGAGTCATAAACTCCCCTTCGGCGACCCTCAAAAACTACATAGTACTTTCCAGATGTCATTACTGGAGGTAGCTAACGAGGAACTCGCCTTCCTGTATAACAAAAAAAAAAACATCACATTATACGTAGTGTAGTAATGTAAATTAACAACAGTTAGTACTAAACAATTTATGAAATAAATCCCAATGTATAGGGATAAAAAGGTATGCCATTTGCTTTCTGTTAATTTGCACATACCTCGGTGTAGATGATCAACCCATAGCCTATTTGATATGGAATTACGTAGATCTTCCCCTCTACGACATTTATCATCACCGATAATTAACAAAGGATCTATGTCATCCTCATCATGGTCAGGAGGCATTGGTGCTAATGACATGTTGAAGTACTTGTCATTATCCTGGTTGCGTCTTATGAAATTATGAATAATGCAACAAGCCATTACTATCCGCTTCTGTACCTTGAATGGAAACGGTATAGCAGTCCTCAAAATCTTAAAACGTTTCTTCAAAATTCCAAAGGCCTTCTCTACACAATTGCGTAATTGTGCATGTCTATGGTTGTATAGATCTCGATTGTTTGAATAACGTCGAGTTCGAGGATTGTTGAATGTACTCAGGTGGTACCTATTTCCTCTATAAGGAGCCAGGAACTTATTCGTATTCGCATATCCAGAGTCAACAAGGTAATATTTTCCTGAAATGCATAAGAACATTTAAATGAACTCAATGACAGTTTCAACGATATCCCATAACTTTTATAACTTCATTAGGCATTCGATATCTTCAGGGATATTAAAACCACCGGACTCCACACACCAACGCAAAATACGCATGTCAGCTGCAGAGCCCTCCCAGCCAGTACAGATGAAAAGAAAAGTGTGATCAAATGTAGCAGCTGCCATAACATTTTGAGAAAGTGTTCCCTTGCGATTCCTGAATCGAGGTTGTTTGCTCTTCTTTATTAGAGCAGGTATGTGTGTACCATCAACAGCGCCTACAGCATTCTTTGATGACACATACCCAAAGAAAATCAAATCATGAATATAATGTAGCAATAGTAATTAGATAAAGCTTTGAATTATACCATGAAGTATGGATAGAAGAGGTTGTTATCACGTATTCTTGGATGCACACCCACATCAGCAGATGGTTGAACTATGAAGTCATGCTTTAGGGAACAAATCCCTTTAAGAACTTTGTTAAAGTATCTTGATATCGTCTCACCTGAATGTTGAAAAGTTTCGGACAAAACTCTATTACTGACCCCATGCCCTACGCAGTACAAAAAGAAAGCCAATTGTTCGGTAGAGGTTACGTTGCGAGTGCCGCTTATAAGTCCTCGTGAGACAAGCAGCTGTTCTAATTGTTGGAACATATAATTTGTCATTCGAAAATGAGAGTAACCCCTGTCAGGATGACCACTCATAATATCTGTAATCAGATTGTGACCTGAAAATGGACGAGTTCGACATGGTCTCTTGTAATGTATGTTATAATCCTCCAACTGAATCAATCATGTACTTAACAATGTCATAAGAACATCATCCCAAAAATCTTCCTCATCAATAATGAATTGCAATAGCTGATTCGGGGGAGACATCTAAATAAAATATATAGGATTAGAAATGGATTTATAAAATATACATCCTTTTTAATTCATATCATCAATTCAAAAGCAATAAAAATATAATATATATGTAGAGTGAAAATATGAAGATTCCATTACAGCATATATCATATGAAGATTCCATAACAGCATACACATATGTAGAACATTTAAGTAAACATAAAAATAGCAATACAAACATACAATACTTGTAATAATACATTCTTCAAGCATATGTAAATTAAAAGTAATTAAGGATAATGTTAACTTCAGCAGACATAGAAACACAGTAGGTCATCCGTCAATCATGTCTGTATGTATCATCAGACTGATTTCGTGGTGCGGAAGAGCTTGTACCAAAAATTGCGAGCTTTGTTCAGTAGATGTTGAATGAGCTGCACTTGGGCTACCTCCAGTACTAGCCCTAAAAACTTGGTTCGTGAATGATGGCGTACCACCTTGAATTCCTGATTGCATAGAAGTTGAACTAAACATATATGGTGTAGAGTGAATGTTTGGATTCATGGACAGATTCATAAAATAATTTGGGACAGCTCTGTGGACATTATGCATGGAAGTTGGAGTGTAAATGTTTGGGACATAGACATTTGATGCAGGAGGAGCTTGCATCGATCTAGGGCCTTGATTAAATTCGGACAGTTGTCGCCGAAGCCATGCATCCAAAACATGTCCATCATAGTTCATAAAGAACCATCGATTGTCCTCATTTTTGAAAATTTCGAATGCATCTATGATGCATTCAGGTGTAATCCCGGGTAAACTCTCCAACTTAGCCATGCATTCAGCAATAGAATAAACATTTGGCCTACCAAGCTTTTCCCTACGTAGAAGCTCATTTGCAATTTCCAATCTTCTTCTTCCTTGTTCAGCGATCTCTTGTAGTGCATCACTTGCATCACTACTAATCCGAGTTCGACATGACCTACCGGTCTGGGAATTTGTCCTCCTGCTCTTTTTACTATCAGAAGAAGGCCGTCCTTCAGAAACTGGTTCGGTTACGGGTGTCGAGGTACATGCGGCTGGGCTGTTGGGTGCTTCATCTGATCTGCTTTCATCTGAATCTTCCAAACGGTAGAATGAAGCAGCAGATACGCGGTCAATATTTTGTGAAGACTGCCTAAAATGCAAGGAATCAAAATTTCTCGTTTGTCCTTCATCATCGGACGTTGAATTATCCGATACACCTTCCGGTAAAGCAGATGTAGCCCCGTGCCTACCAGTGGCTGTGGTTCTAGAGAACAAGATCTCTAGATCTTCATAGGCTGGAAAAGGCTTATCCTTAATACGGGCATAAGCTTTGTTCACCTATACATCATACAGGTGTACATGTTAACTACATAAATTGATATACTTAACACTTGGTTAGAATGGTATTAGCTACAAAGCACTCACCGCAATGATCTCCTCCCACATCTGTTCATCACCGGGAGTAGGCACCTTCAGTACAGGATCCCAGCCCCAACCCGATCGATTAGCAAGGTTGAAATAAAGATTGAAGGTTTTTTTGAGGACCTTCAGCCTGTTCTTCAGGTTGGGGTATGTAAAACTCTTTCTTGTTTGTTGATTAAAAGACAAGGTCATCTTTTTCCATGTTTCCTTTGTGAAGGTTCCATTTATACAATTACCTTCATCGTATTCTTGCCGCATTAAGGTAATCATGATCATGTCGAGGGAATCTGTCCAATTAGGTGCCCTTCGACGTGAGGAACCTTCAACATCTTGTTCACTTTTATCATGTGATTTGGACATTTTCGAAACAACTGTAACTTGAATCCAAGAAACATTCATCAGATAAAATGTAAAAACAAACATAAATTGTACATAAAACTAGAAAGCAATATGTTCATTAATACAAACATTCATCAGGTTATCGTTTTTTGTGTTGACATGGTAATTAAGATGATATATGGTTGCCATAATTAGTTGTGGTGATCACTTTCAACCTTTGGCTATGAACATTAAGACTAATTAGATGAGGTGATTTGATCTTTGCGAAGACATGCATGTTTATGATAGATTAATTAGAAAGAATTATGAATGCATATTGCACATGTCCCTCTATAGACCTTATAGACCTTTTCTCTTTTTGCTCCATGTATGAATTTCTGTTTGTCTCGTTTCTTGTTTTGGCTCAGGGAAAAAAAAACCTAAACCAAAGATGGATTTGCTCAATCTTTGGAAAGAATGCTCGAGGACCGTGATAATCGAGTCGGAAATCACCGACATGATCGATCCCGCCGGGTGGCACGAGTGGAATAATGGATCCTTCGGGCTCGATACATTGTATTACGGGGAGTATAAGAACACCGGGACCGGTGCCGGCACGGCAGGCCGAGTCAAGTAGAAGGGATGCAGGGTTTTAACCAATGCCACAGAAGCATTGTATTCAAATATCAAATATCACATGATAAGAGTGGAAGGGCATTTCTACAGGTTCTTTCTTTTTCACAGGGCAAATCTTATAGAATCCTCCTCTACTGGAAAAAGAAAGAACCTGTAGAAATGCCCATCAACATTCCAGATCTTCAAGAAACCCATGAGACGATCCCAAAGACCTTCTCATTATAAAAACCCAAATATCCATCAGACAGAAACACCATTCTCGCAGTGTAAGAGGAGCAAAAATTATATCTTTAATACCGAGTAGCAAAAGCAAAACTAAAGACCCATTCTGCCAAACCATCCAAGATCATTCTTTATTAAAGCTAAAATCCCACAGCCCGTTACCCAGAAACGAGCACAAAACAGTGTGTGCACAAAAGAACATTTTGTTGCACAAAAAGTAAATAAAATCTAGAATTATAGACCAAAATTAATAGAAAAAAGTGTGTGCACGCACTCATGTGTATAGCTTGACAGATGTAGACATATACCAAAATTGAAACATGATGACGAGTACCACTTCACCGGCATAGGATAAATCAGAATCAAATCTCAAATTTGATTAAAAAAAGAAAAAGGAAAAGTCAATATCAATACCTTGTTCATCTAACAGTAGTACCAAAATCCTATTAACAATTCAACCATAGTAAATTATAACTTTGTATATCCAACAATTCAGGAATAGATAAACAATTAATAGTATAGATAAACAATAATAGTAAATTAAAATTATAACTTTGTATATCCAACCATTCAGGAATATAACAATTCAACTGCAAAGCAGTGGGACCTATGCCAACATCAATATTTTTAACATTCTTTATAAGTGTTCTAACATATGTATTATTAAAAGAGAAGAAGAATCATAATATAGTCCACACTAATTATGCAAAACAATCACCACTGTTGTGGCTTTATTATAAGATTAATTTATATTTAGGTTAGTGAAATAAGAACCCAAAGAATTAATTGCATGTCCTTTCTCTTGCTCATAAACCTACTACAGTAAAATGTAGATTTGAGAAGTCCTATTCTTTCACTTAAAAAGAGAGAGAGAGAGGTATTCTCAACCTACTGGACTTGTTTAGTCTTTTTGTAAAGTCAGGCTAATCTGTTATTTTGCAAGAGTATCAAAAGTGAAGGAATACCAATCAGGTTATTTCTTAAAAATTCTTAATATATATCATAAATGTAAAGAAAGAACAGAAAGTTTTACTGGCAGAATAATAAACATACATGATTGAAGGCATATTTGGTGCAGTTTGGTTGAGAAACGAGTGATGAACCCCAATCATGTTTCTCTTTAATTGTGTCAAAATACAAGCCTAATTCAGATTCAGTGCCGATTCTTTCTAGTGATTACAACAATATACTGTGCCAATCCTTTTGGTTGTGATCACATGATGAACCAGTTTTTTTCTTTTCTTATGCAAATGCCATAATTGCATCGATGGCTGATTGATTCTGAAAGGATCAATCCACCACCACAAAGAATAAAAATGCTTCACAATCTTAGCAAGATCTAGGACAAAGTTCATGTTGATGTTCACCTATAGAGTACAAAGGACTAAAATCAGACTCTAGAGGCCTGTGTTCCATATGTCTTGGAACCAAACTCTCCAGGCCCCAGATCATCATTTAGCCGATACTACATGCAAAGCACCATCACAAGAGTTTTATCATGATTTTAGGTAATGGCCAAGCTCTCTGCAATGCAATTTTTGCAAATAATTATTTTCCCCTATCGAATGCACTGGAGATATCCAAGTTATATTCCAAGTTGGAACAATATATATCAACAAATAAACAACATCTAAGTTGGAACAACAGATAATAAAATAAGATACTTGAAACTTCTACCCCACCCCGCCGGAGGGTTTACCTGCTCCTGGAATGGAGGGAGAGACCGGAACGGAGGGAGATGCCGGAGGGTTCACCTGCTCCTGGAATGGAGGGAGAGACCGAAACGGAGGGAGAGACCGGAATGGAGGGAAATACCGGAGGGTTTACCTGCTCCTGGAACGGAGGGAGAGACTGGAACGGAGGGAGATGCCGGAGGGTTCACCTGCTCCTGGAATGGAGGGAGAGACCGGAACGGAGGGAGAGACCGGAATGGAGGGAAATGCCGGAGGGTTTACCTGCTCCTGGAACGGAGGGAGAGACCGGAACGGAGGGAGATGCCGGAGGGTTCACCTGCTCCTGGAATAGAGGGAGAGACCGGAACGGAGGGAGAGACCGGAATGGAGGGAAATGCCGGAGGGTTTACCTGCTCCTGGAACGGAGGGAGAGACCGGAACGGAGGGAGAGACCAGGGGGTTCAGCTGCTCTTGGAATGGAGGGAGAGACCGGAACGGAGGAAGAGGGAGAGGGATCACGAGGAAGATGAAGAAACTTCTGGATCGAGCCAAATGATGGAGCTGCCCCGAGAATACCGAAATGAGAATAGCGAAATTCCATAGAAACCCATGGAATATGGATTCCAGAATTATTTGGGTTGACCGGAATAACAAAACTTTGTTATTCTTCCTTGATTTTGCAGCCGTTTGGAAGAATAAGCCTCTTATTCTTCTTATTCGACCCCGTATCCTGCAACCAAACAGGGCCTAAAGGTTTAGGTGGAAGAAACCTGTAAATGTACGTGCGACATGATATTTTTAAAAATGATGACGCTCAAGATGCCAGCCTACTCTCGAGGCTATTAAAATAAAAAATACATAAAAACTTAAGAAAGAAATAAAAAATAAATAAGATGATATATATATATATATATATATTTTGATAACCATATAATATTATAAAATAAAATCGGTCAAGATAAATTTAACAACTAAATAAATTTTGGATAAGATAAAATTATCGAATCAAAATTTAAAATTTTAAAAATTTTAAATCAAAATTAATTTTGGATTATCATTATCATTCTTCTTGATCCAAAATCTCCGTGCTTGCCAATCCATATCTTCTTTCTGAACTTGATGAATGACTTGAATTTTAAAGATTTGATCAAGATATCGATGATTTGATCATTTGATATGCAGCAAAGTTTAACTTCTTCTTTATTCACTTGATTTATGAGAAAATGAAATTTCAAGTCTATATGCTTGCTTCGTCTATGTGTGACCGGATGTTTTGTCAAGTTGATAGCAAAGATATTGTAAATATTAATTTTTATAGGATCTTGCACTTTAAAATAAATTTGATTGTACATGAGGCTGTTGCTACATATTCAGCCTTACAAGTTGAAAGAGCAACTGCATACTGCTTTTTAGAAGACCATGAAATTACTGCTGAGCCAAACATTAAAATGTCCTGTAATACCTTTTTGATTATCTTGATTTCCTTTCTAATTACTATCAGAATATCCAACAAGATAATTATAATATTTGAATAGAAAAGACCATGATCTAAAGTGCCCTTTATATATCGCAGGATCCTCTTAGCAACATGAAGATCATAATGCTTTAGTGCTTTCATAAACTTGCTGGCTAAACCAATTTCATAAATAATATCGGGTATAGTATATGTTTGGTATCTCAAACTTTCAACTATGCTTTTAAAATAAATTGTGTTGTGTCCAAACAAAATTATAGCAAGCTCGAAAGAACAATGAACCAGATTGAACTGATTCGATCTAGCTTCTAGCCACATTATTGGAGGATTTGAAGATCGAAGTAGCTCCCAAGCTCGCTAATGGCGTCCGGACAGGAACAGATGAATTCTGAAGGAAGGCTAGGTGGAAAATGGGGGGACTAGTGTTCCAGCCCCCCTCTAACTTAAGCATCGGAGTGGCCCCCGCCGGAGCCCCTCTAGTGCCCAGGGACTTTTTGCAGGTTGGTCGGTCGAGGAGCTCTCCGGCACGTCCACCAATCCCGGTCCAGGGGGAGACGACGGCAACAGATTGGCACTAGAAGGAGGGCCGCTGCCATCTTTGCTGCGCTCTTCACTCTAAAAGGGGAGATAAACAGGAAGGATCCAACTATGACAAGAGGAAGAACTCAGAGCGTCTCCGCGAGGGGAGGATGCTCCCACCAAGGGCCCAGCGCGCCCCCCGCGGAGAGCAATATCGCCGTCGCCGTCGAGCCCACCATCACCCTGGGGCTGCAACAGTTCCAGACACTGGTGAACCGCATCGAGACGCTTAGGGTCCAACGCTTCCAGGAGATGGCGGACCGCCAACAGCAACCGCCGGCGGCTTCCTATGTTAATCATCAGCCGGTCGCCGGCGTCAGCCAGTAGCCGGAGGCACCTCCGCCCCCGTCCCACACAGTTCCAGAACCCCAGGGGTCCACGAGGACCTGCGTCGAAGGAAAAAGGGCGAGATCAACCTCCCCCTCTTTCGCTGACTCTGCTCATCCCGGCGGCCGGCGCTTTGCTGCCGATCCGCACGATTATGGCAGCAAGATCATGCGTATGGAGGAGCGCATTGCCGAGATAGTTGAGCGGCAGAACACTGAGGGAAGGCCGATGCATGACACTCGCCCGCCTTTCTCCATAGAGATTCTGGGGGAGTCTATCCCCCGCCATTTCAAGATCCCGCAAGTGGACCCCTACGATAGTACCACCGATCCCCTGGATCACCTAGGCGCCTACAAAGCCCACATGATGGTGCAGGACGCGTCCGATGCCCTCCACTGCATCGCCTTCCCGGTGACCCTGAAGAAGGCCACGTGGATGTGGTTCTCCACCATCCGCCCAGGTACGATCCATTCTTTTTCCTAACTCGAGACCCTTTTTCTCTCTCATTTCAGGACCTGCAGCCAGGCTCTGAAGAACACTGACTGCCTCTTCCTCATCCAGCAAACGGAGGGGGAGACCCTCTGGGACTACACGGCCCACTTCAACTCGACCGCTATGGAGATCCCCGACTTAAATAAAGCGGTGGCCATGTCAGCCTTCAAGAGGGGGTTCCGCTTGTCCAGGTTCATATTTTCCCTGGACAAGAAACTCCCTACAAGCTACATCGATCTGCTGGTCAAGGCACACAAGTATGCCTTGGCGGAAGAGCAAGTGGCGAGCCGGCGCCGGCTGAGGGGAGGTCGGCCCCGAAGAAGCGGGGCGATAAGGCCCCCGTGGTCCGACCTCCAGACAACGACGGCAAATCCACCTGGCGCCAGAGCCCCAAGCCGAGGGACTACCTCAAGCGGTTCAACAACTATGCGCCCCTCTCCCTGCCGCGGGAGAAGATCCTGATGGAGATTGAGAACGAGGCCTTCTCCCGAAGACCTCGCCCGATGAGAGGACCTCTTGCCTCCAAAAATAAGAACAAGTACTGCCGGTTCTACAGGGACTATGGGCACGATATGGAGGAGTGCCTTCAACTAAAGGACGCCATCGGGGACCTCATCCGCAGGGGATACCTGAACAAGTATGTCCGAACCCGCCGGGATCGGGCCGGGGCTTCAACAGTTAGAGACCCCCCGGGGGAGGCTGAGCTCCCTAATTAGCGCCCAACCGATGGAGGCATTGGCATGCTGCATTGACGATCTGACGGGGGGCGGAAAGAGGACCAGGACATTGTAAAGAGGCACAGGGGATCCAATGTAATTAGCTTTTCCGATGAGGACCTCATGGAGCCGCCTCTCTAGGGCGATGACCCTGTAGTTGTGTCGGCTGTCATCGCCAACTATGATGTAAAACGCGTCCTTATCGATAATGGAAGTTGTGCAGAGGTTTTATTATATGATGCGTTCGTTCGGATGAACCTGTCCAGGTCCAGACTACGGGAGTCCGCGGTGCCACTCACTGGTTTCGGGAAAAATTTCGTCGGGGTTGAACGGGAGATTGCCCTACCCATGACCCTTGGAACGGAACCTTACCAGCGAACCTTCTCCGTCAACTTTGTGGTCGTCCGTACGACTTCGGCGTACAACGCCATCTTGGGACGGCTAGTTCTCAATAAGTTTCGGATCATTGTGTCCACTTACCACCTGCTGGCTAAGTTTTCGACTCGTGATGGAATTGGGGAGCTGATGGGAGACCGTAGAATAGCCCGGCAGTGCCTAGCTATCCATGATAAGCAGCTGGACGAGCACCCCATTCTCGAGCAGCTGGACCCCAGGGACGAGGCCGACAGCCACGGTCGGCCCGTTGAAAAGATTGTATTTGTGCCCCTTTGAGAGGACGATCCTACGAGGGTCCTCCAGATAGGGAGCACTCTGGATGAGGGAGCCATATGGGAGCTGGTCGGCTTCTTGAGGAAGAATGTGGACGTCTTCGCCTGGGCAGCGTTCGACATGCCAGGCATTCCAGCGGACATCATCGCCCATCAGCTTAGGGTGGATCCTATATACAGACCCGTCCGGCAAAAGAAGAGAAGCTTCGCAGCCGAAAGACAGAGGGCCATTGAGGAGGAAGTGAAGAAGCTTCTCGATGCTGGCTTCATCAGGGAGTCTCATTACCCGGAGTGGCTGGCCAATGTTGTCATGGTGAAGAAGGCTAGCGGGAAGTGGAGGATCTGTGTGGACTACACAGACCTCAACAAGGCATGTCCCAAAGATAACTTTCCCTTGACAAAGATTGACCAGCTCATAGATGCGACGGCCGACCACCAACTCTTGAGCTTCATGGATGCTTTCTCTGAGTACAACCAGATCAGGATGCATTTCGAAGATGAGGAGAAGATGGCCTTTATCACAGACAGGGGCCTGTATTGTTACAAGATGATGCCCTTCGGCCTAAAGAATGCGGGCGCCACATTTCAAAGGTTGATTAACCAAGTCTTTAAAAATCAGCTGGGAATGAACATGGAGGCATATATCAATGATATGATCGTCAAAAGCCTCCATAGGACCGACCACATCAGGGACCTGCAGGAGTCCTTTGATGCGTTGAGGCGCCATAGGAGAAGCTGAACCCCGCCAAGTGCATCTTCGGGGTGACCTCCGGAAAGTTTCTCGGCTTCCTAATTACTCAGAGAGGCATCGAGGTCAACCTCGAAAAGATCAAGGCCATCATTGACATGACCCATCCGACCAATAAAAAGCAAGTGCAAGAGCTTACGGGGCACATTGCCTCTCTCAGTTGCTTCATCTCCCGGTCGGCCGAGAGATCTCTCCTGTTCTTCAAGACCTTGCACCGGTCGGACCGCTTCTAGTGGACTGATGAATGCGAACGGCCTTTGAAGCCTTAAAGGACTACTTGAGGAACCCTCCGTTCCTGGCCAAACCAACGGAGGGGGAAGTGTTATACTTATACTTATCGGCTTCCAGTGAGGCCGTCAGCGCCGTTCTTGTGCGGGTGGAGGAAGGCGACCGATAGAGACCCGTGTACTACATCAGCAAAGTTCTCCATGATGCCGAGGTCAGATATCCTAAGGTGCAAAAGCTGGTGTACTCGCTGGTTATAGCGGCAAAGCATCTCCGACCTTACTTCCAGGTGCATCCTATCGTCGTGCTGACGGACCAACCCCTCAGGGCGATCCTCCAAAGCCTCGATACCTCCGGACGGCTTGACAAATGGGCCATCAGGTTAGACGAGTTTGACATCTCCTTCCGACCAGATCGGCCTTGAAAGCCCAAGTGATAGCTGATTTCATCGCGGAATGCACCTGGGGGGCGGAGCTGACTCCCACAACGATCGAGACGTCCGCAGCTGAGTCCGTGGGAGAGGCCAATCCAACGAAAGAAGCCAAGTCCGCCTGGACCCTGCACGTAGATGGAGCTTCGAACCTCTCGGGGTGCGGTGCAGGCTTAATCCTAGCTGATCCCGATGGGCAGTGTTTAGAGTACGCTCTACATTTTGAGTTCCAGGTATCGAATAATCAAGCGGAGTATGAAGCTCTGCTGGCGGGGCTAAGATAGCAAGTGAGCTGGGCATTGGTAGGATTCATGCCTTCTCCGACTCCCAGCTAGTAGTCAACCGGTGAAGTATGAGTTTGAGGCGAGGGATCCGTCCCTGGCCAAGTACTTAGACAAGGTACGGGACATGGCATCCCAACTTAAATTCTTTGAGATCCTTCATATACCCTGGCAGCAAAACTCCCGGGCGGATGCTTTGTCGCGGCTGGCCACTGCTGTGGTCGGCACCTCCGACCGAACCTTCATGGAACATCTCCAGCACCCAAGCATTGCTGAGGAGCCGATGGAGATCCACCAGGATGAGCAAAAGGCCTCGTGGATGGACCCAATCCACGCATTTCTGGCACAAGGGGCCCTTCCGAATGATCCGACGGAGGCCAGGTGCATCCGCTCAACGGCCTCCAAGTACGTCATCCTTGATGGGGCCCTCTACAAGCGCTCATTTTCCCAACCATTGTTGAAATGCTTGGGGTCGTTCGATGCGGACTATGCATTTCGAGAGGTGCACGAGGCATATGTGGCAATCATCTTGGGGGAAGGTCCCTAGCTTACAAAATCATTTGCCAGGGGTAATATTGGCCCACGATTCAGAAGGATGCCTTATATTTCGTACGAAGGTGCGATGCATGCCGGAGGTTCTCCGGCATCCAAAGGAGGCCAGCCAGCCAGCTGACCCCGCTTACGGTGCCTTGGCCATTTGTTCAATGGGGGATGGATATCCTAGGACCTTTCCCCCCAGCCTCCGGTCAGCGAAAATTCCTCTTCGTGGCCATTGATTATTTTACTAAGTGGGTGGAGGCGGAGGCATTGGCGCAGATAACCGAGACCAAGGTGGAAAACTTCATCCGGAACTGCATCATCTTCCGGTTTGGGATTCCGAAGACGATCATCACTGACAACGGGAGGCAGTTCGACAACTCTCAGTTCCAGGATTTCTGTCAACAATATCACATCGCCCATCGGCTTACGTCAGTCGCTCACCCTCAATCCAATGGAGAGGTCGAGGTTACCAATAGGACGATCCTGCATGGGCTGAAGACCCGGTTAAATGAAGCCAAGGGGCTCTGGGCGGAAGAGCTTCATTCAGTGCTCTGGGCATACCGGATGACCGCACGGTCAGCAACGGGAGAAACTCCGTTTAACCTGACTTATGGAAGTGAGGCGGTCATCCCTGTGGAGATTTCTCTACTATCCCTGTGGATCGATCAATTCACCGAGCCGGCCAATTCGGAGCAACGAAGGGCTGACCTAGATCTGCTAGATGAGACCCGATTCCGGGCAAGTATGAAGATGGCGACCTAACGTCAAAGGATGGCCAGATATTACAACTCATGGGTTAAAGTGCGCACCTTCCAAGTTGGGGATCTGGTCCTACGGAAGGCGGAGGTTTCAAGGTCGACCGAACAGGGAAAGCTCTCTTCCAATTGGGAAGGCCCCTATCGGGTCATCGAGATAGTCCGGGCTGGAACTTACCGCCTAGCACACTTGGACGGGCGACAGATAGTGCGCCCGTGGAATGTAGATAATCTTCGCAAGTATGATCAATGAAGTCTACAAACTTTTCCAACTTTTTTCAGCCCACTTCCGAAAGTCCGACCACGGTCGGCAGAGGCTCCATGGCAGCCCACTTCCGAAAGTCCGACTCCGGTCGGTAGAGGCTCCATGGCAGCCCACTTCCGAAAGTCCGACCACGGTCGGCAGAGGCTCCATTATAGCCCACTTCCGAAAGTCCGACCACGGTCGGCAGAGGCTCCATGGCAGCCCACTTCCGAAAGTCCGACTTCGGTCGGCAGAGGCTCCATGGCAGCCCACTTTCAAAAGTTTGACCATGATCGACAGAGGCTCTATGGCAGCCCACTTCCGAAAGTCTGACTCCGGTCGGCAGAGGCTCCATGGCAGCCCACTTCCGAAAGTCCGACCACGGTCGGCAGAGACTCCATGGCAGCTCACCTCCGAAAGTCCGACCACGGTCGGCAACTATCTGAAGATAGCTTCCACGGGACTACGACGAGGATGGGCCACAGTGCGAGCCAACTCCCAGACAGAGACCAGGAGCGAGTGCCCAGGTGTCCGGCCCAAATCAAGTTACCGTTCTCAACTACCCTACCGGCTCCTGGCCCGGATAAGCTGACTGGGAGTACTTAGAAGAATTTTAAAGAAAAATGGAAGAAAGAAAGAATGTTTGCACTATGGGATTAGATAAAATACTTTTCATTTCAAAAGGTGATATTTACAAGAGAGGTGGGTCGGACCTTTACAAACCCCTCAGGTCCGGCCCACCGGAGATGTGTCAGGGGCCACAATCTCGGCCCATCGGCTACAGTAGGAGGGTCTGCTAAGACTGTGGTAACCGGAGCTTCTTTCGGTGGGGCCACCACCTCCGCGTCGATAGGCACCGGGGCTTCGACCCTAGCCACTTCTGCTTCATCTTCTGCTGGAGGCTCCGCTTCGGCCTCCTCTCCCTCAGACGGGTCCCGCAACTCGGCGCCCGCCAGGTCTAGCTCCGGGAACAGCATGCCCACCTTCTTCAGGGCATCGTCATAGCCCTCCCTGTAGAAGTTGGCCGCCACCTCCTCCACGTCCTCGGTGAAGGCGTTGGAGGCCTTGTATGCCCCTACGGCCTCCTGGACTTGCTTCGCGGATGACTCCCTACACTCCTTGAGTCGAGCCTCCAGCTGTGCCGACGCTGCGTGCTTGACCCGGGCCCTCTCATTGGCCTCCGTCGACCACTTTTCCTTCTCGCCCAGCCGACGGGCGAGAAGGCGGGCCTTTGCCTTCTTCTTCTTGAGGCTGGCCTCGCGGTCGGCCAGCCTACTTTCGGCCTCTTTCTGGGTCGCCCTTGCCGACTCGACCTGCGCCCGGGCCGCCGCTAGGCTCTCTCCAGATGACTTCAGCGATGTCGCCGCGACCTCCTGGGCTGCCTCCAGCTCCTGAACCCTCTTCGCCGAGGCCTTGGCAGCATGCACCAATTGGCAGATAGCGTCGTCCATGAGGGAGATGCCGTGGACAACCTGCAACATACGGCCTGGTTAGTGTTATATGTCAGGGAGAGGAAATAAGTAAATAACGAAGTAGGAGGATTAGGTCCTTACCCTCGTGAAGTCGCGGTACGTCTCCACGATCACGTCGGCCAAGCTTCTCTAGATTGACACCTCCCAATCGGCGTCGGTCATTGCCCCCCTCGGTAGGCTCCGCGCCCTTTGGGGGTGATCGAGTGCCCGCCAGTGTTGGATCCCCTCCGAGCGGATCTCCTCGTCCGACTGCTCTGGCCCGCTGTCGGCTGCTCCCTCTGCGGCCGGCCCCTTTCCCTTTCAGCCCTGACCGCTTCCTCTAGATCGGTAGGCGTCGTGGCTGCGTCGGACGTCACCGGCCCCCTCTGCTCCTATTGGGGGGCCGACCCTACTGGTGGGGCTGGCGCCCTCGCCGCATTCCTTGCGCTGCGCTCGGTGAGGGGAAGGTCATCCCCCTCCGACTCGATGTCGACGACGGGGGCGGGTCGCTCCTCCTCCCGCCTCTTCTTCTGTCGATCGGCCGCTGGCGGAGGGGGGTTGATTCTGGAGCGGCGCGCTTTCGCACCGCCCATCGGATGACCTTGAACTTGTCGATCCATTGCATCCTTTCCCCTGTCACCAAGCATCCGAAGTTAGAATGAGAGAAAGACAAAGGTTAAGAAAACTGTAAGAAGAGGGGTCGGCCCTTGCCTAAAAATCTTTGAGGGCTGATCCCCGCCTGATGAAGGGTCTCTTCCCCCAACAACTCAAAGGCCGTCACCGGGCCAGCTCTGCTAAGTACATTGAATACACCCAGGTCGGCCGTCGATACCGACCTCCCCTCGCGGACCCTCGCCAGCGGCTCTCTCTATAACGGCTCGAACCCCCAAGGTTCGAGGCTGCTGACGAAGAATAACCTGGCCTTCCACCCATGGACGGCCGACGGGAGGCACTTCAAAATCTTTCGGCCTTGACGAGGGATGAATAAGACCCACTCTCGGCTCCTAAAGTCCCTTTTAAGGTAAAAGAAGTTACCGAAGAGGGACAGACTGGGGTCGGACCCGGCCCTATAACAGAGTACTATAAAGCAGCATATCGCCCGAATGCTATTCGGGGTCAGCTGCACCGGGGTTACCCTATAGTGGTTGAAGATGGCTATAAACAGGGGATGTAGTGGGAACCCAAAGCCGACCTTAAGGTGGGACTCGTACATCGGAAGGGCCCCTGGACCTAATGGATTGTTTGCTCTTCCCTCTCGGCCCGGAAGAGTGAGGTGCAGGGTGGACGAGATACCATACACCGCCCTAAGGTTCTTGACCCGTTCTCGGGTCATGGTCGAGGGGAGTTCGCTCGGCCCCGGGTCCCTAGGTCTATGAGCCGAGCTCCTACTGCTAGACGCTATGGGAACACGAGAAGAAGGACCGGGACTAACCTAGATGGACTCTTAGGTGCTGGTTTTCGCGGAGGAAGGGAGGACTCGATCTCGCGAAGAGTAGGCGCAGCAGGAAAAGCCCCCTCGCTCTGCCTCCTCCTCCTTTTATAGGCCTTCGAGGGAGGGGGAGAGGGGGGAGAAGTTATTGCCCGCCTCGGGCACGCCTCAGCCGTCCCGTCGGGGGCCGCAACCGCCTGCGTTGCGAGAGTCGAAACGGTTGAAGCACCCTCTCACGCGGATCGCGATTCGCGTGCGCGCCGGATCAACGGTGCTAGGCTAATCCAAAGGGTAGCGTCGGCCGGCCAGATGTTGTCGCGTGGCGCGACACTCCACTTCACCCCGAATCGACGTGGGACAGTCTGGCTCTCATCATGGCACCGGACTTGCATTAACTGCCCCACCTGCGCCCCAACGAGCGGCTGACAGCTGTCCGGGGCGCCATTTGAGGCGGATTCGAAGCGACCCGACGCCTTGGTCCGGAGTCCGCCGCAGGTGCGCACGATCATGCTCCTGTCCTCTTGTGCCAGGCAGCCCCTCAATGCCCAGGAGTAGGGAGGCAACTGATGCGTCCCGGCTAGTCCCCGGTCGGACTGGCCTCCAATGTCCAGTCAGCTAGTCCCCTCGCGGAGTCCGACTCCCCGGTCGGCTTTCCCAAAGAGCCGACCCGGGGGCTTCGAGGGCTGATAGGCGCCCCTACCGCCCGCACGACGACCCTTTCCATCGTCACGGTCGGCTCATGGGGAGCCAGCTGACCCACTACTGAAGAGATCGCTCGAGGTTTCCAGGAACCTCTCCTCTCCGACAGTTCTGACATTCTGTTATAACAAACTCCAGCGCATGGCCACTACTCTGACACACCAGGCACGCCGCCATCCACGATCTCGTCGCCACACCTGTTCTCCTAGGGGCATATTCGGGTTTTTCCAGCCTGCTCCCTAACAGAATTTGGCAGCGCTCCGTGCCTATAAAAGGCATCGGGGGACCTCCGTGAAGGGTAACGTTCTTCCTCCCTGTTGCATACTCTCCTTCCGAGCTTCCTCCCCATTCTGTTGCTCCAGCCCCCCTCTAACTTAAGCATCGGAGTGTCCCTCGCCGGAGCCCCTCCGGCGGCCAGGAATTTTTTGCAGGTTGGTCGGTCGAGGAGCTCTCCGATGCATCCACTGATCCCGGTCCAGAAAAAAATGGCGGCAACACATACATATATACATACATACATACACATACATATATACATACATACATACACATACATATATACATACATACATACACATACATATATATATATATATATATATATATATATATATATATATATATATATATATATATATATATATATATATATATATATATATATATATATATATATATTTTGAATGCTTCTTTGATTTTTCTTTCCACCGAACCTACTCAACTTGTCGATGAATTTCCTGTCTTTCAGTCTCTCGATATGCATTCATACGTGTCCATCTATTACCGTACATTAAAGGTCAGACAAGTTCGTGGCTTCCACTGTCACCTTTTGCTGTTCACTTTATTCAAGGAACAGATTCCTTTTGACGTCATTCAAGATTTGTAAGTATTAGACGGATATTAAAACTATTTTTAATAAATCGTTAGAAACTTCCAAGAATATCTTTCCATGTCAGGGATTAATTTGGAGGTGTTACTCTATTGTAACATGCATACAACGAGTTTAAAATATAGAAACAATTTCTAATACATGTAAGTACTTCTACATACATCTAATTTTTTCAAAATCTTGCAACGAGGTATGTCTCACATACTGATATACAATTTTATAAGAAAAAAAATGACCTGGATCAGTCCTAAAACTATTATGGAATTTGAAAAATAAATATTAATTTGTCAACTTAAGAATTTATTTAGTTAGGAATAACCTAGCATAGGAAAATAAAATTTTTTATATCGAATAAACATATTTGATTAAAGATAAAAAAGATGATAAAATAAATTGGGGATCCTATGGCTATTTTACTTAAGAAAAAGGAGAGATTTTTTTATATTAAATTGTCATCGCTCGGCATTAATGTCCTTATTGTTCCTTCAAACCCACAAATGCCTCTTCTTATATGGTAATAATTTATATTAGAAATTACAGTATGTAGTAGCTCAATATATGATCATGCTAAATCCAAATTTCTAATTTTCAATCTAATGATTTATTTTTTAAAATTAATCAATTAATAATATAATTATATTTAAATATATTTAGTTAATTAAAAAATCATTTACTTGATAAGAATTAAAAATATTAAATTTATATAATAAAACTATATTTTTAATATATTCATAATTAATTTAAAAATATTTGTCAACTCATGTATATATACTTGAATATAAGACATGGTCTATACTGATAGCTTTCATGTAGGTAGGTCATAAATAATGAAATTAAGAATAAAAAAGTAATTGAATAATTTACTTAAAGATATTATTTGTTTATCAATATTTACATATCATATTACCTCCAATTAAATATAGCAATTTTTCCAGGGTTACTTTTGCAATAATTTTTCTATCAATTAAATATGATAAATTTTATTTTATCCTGTAATCAAATTTTCAGATAAATAATTTGATGATCATAAATAATTTCTAAAGATCATCAAATTATTTATAATCTTAAATATCCTCACCAAACAAACTCTAAAGATAAATTATATTATATAATGTTCTTTGCATGATGAGCTCTGCGTGGAACATGCCAATGCCATTGGATTCGGGGTAAGTATACCAACATTCTTACAGGATGAAAATTTCAATGCTAAAACCCTACTTAATGAAAATTATAGTACCAAAACATTTCATAACCCAACTGAATTTTGCCAACTGATCAGGATATTCTGAAGTCAGGATCCTTTTTTTATGTTCTGACCAGCTAGTATCTTGGTGGTATCGAGTTGATGTATCTTTGGATGGAAAAGGCTTCAAAAATTCAGCATCTTGGATCTAACATTTCTCGACGGGGTGGGATGGGGGCCTGCAGGGTAGCTGCGTTAGATTTATCCCCCTATATTAAAAAAAAAAAAAAACAAAAAAAAAGGGAGGGGGGGGGGGGAAAGTTGGAGCAAGAAGAGGCGAGCTTGAGCTTCTTGTGCTGCGGCTTTGGGATATTGGGCAAAATGATGTAGCTTGGATAGGGAAAGATATGTATATCCCAACCATATCTAAAATCACTTGCCATTACGTAGTAGTACATAGTGACGGATGATATGAAATAGATATTCTTATTCCGTAACTGGAGAGGATTTAGGCTTGTCAAATTTTTTTATTGAGTAGATGAATTATATGATATGAAAAATTATTCGAGCGACTCCATCATTTGCTTATCCAAGACATATGGTAGGAAACAGCTCATAATATTGTCCTCTAGTTCTCTTTTTTCACATGACAAGCTTTTATATATATATATATATATTTAATTCCAATACACCGTCAATGTAAGTTTGACAATCTTTCACCTTTAATCCTATTTTCTTGCTAGAAATTACATTTATTTCAAAGAGATGCATAACTAATACTTTTTTGGATATGCTTTTTATTAGCCATTTTTTATCTAGAAAATGTTACAACCATGGAAGAAATTTTTGGGAACAGAAAATTAACTCTTTTTTTTTCAAAAAAATAAAAATAAAAGTCGTGGGGGAAAAAAAAAAAATCAACCTTTGATAAAGGAAAGTTCTTAATTTTTTTTGAAAAAAATCAAAAAGATGAAAAATTAGATTTTTTTTCCCCTATACCTTTCTTACAACTTTGAAGGAAAATGACAACCTATCTTCTTGAATAGAATGCTGAAGCTTGTTGGACGTGAACGACCGATGATTCAAGTCTCGGTATCTCACAAGTACTAATGACAGCAGATAAAACCTACGACATGGTGGTGCGGATGCTATGCTTATGATTGGTGGAAAAAAAATATATGCATATATATTTGATAGCAATTGTGGAGCTCCTGGACTTACTTATCAATCTTATACAGTGCGGTTGATACAGATTCGGCTCCTCTCTTCTCTGATCATAGATTCGAAGAATAAGTTTTTGGATGACTCGATTAAAATTTCAGAATTTTCGAATATACGTGACTGAAGGATGAACCGGCTGATACTTCGGTAATGTAGTGGAGCTAAGTCGACGTACTCACTGATTGCTGAGGAAGATATGTATACGTGACTGGAGAGTGGACCGACTGATACTTCGGTATTGTAGTGGAGCTAAGTCGACGTATGATTGGTGAAGAAGATATGTATACGTGACTGGAGGGTGGACAGGCTGATACTTCGGTACTGTAGTGAAGCTAAGTCGACATACTCACTTATTGATGAGAAAGGTATGCGAAAAATTACGATCTGTATCGAACAAAGATCTAACAGACCGGAAACCATAATGGAGAGTTATACCGGGATAAAACCCCTATTTTTTTTTTCTATCAAAACCAAAAAAAATCTTATACCATGCAATTTTAACATATAATGGTATTGAAAAAGCATTTTAACGCGAGACACGGGAACTCATCAACTCGACACGAAGAAAGCTTTTGGAAAAATTCCGTAGTATAGTTCGGTGTGGAACTAATGGGCGCCATCCATTTCTACTTTTAGGCCGCGTCATGGCCGCCACCTGCACGTGAATGAAAGGGCAAGGACGATAAAAACGGGCGAAAAATCATATCCACATGTGCGGTTGTTCTCAAAATGATCTAAAACTACGAATTCAAATCCTCAACGGTACATCTTTTGCATGGTTAAAAATAGTATCATTTTGAATAGCCACCACAACATCTATTTTGCTGTACGAATCCAAGTTATTATACATTTGGTACCATATACGGCATACATATACCAGATAGATAATAATTATTTTCTTTAAAATAGATGATACGGTAGCTATCCAAAATGCTACGATCTTTTATAGCACATAATCGTTGATAATAGACGATCCTGCAAGCCTAAAAAAGAAATTCTAGAACTCATGCCGCACCAACTTATATTCATCAATCCTCGGTACATCCAAAATCAAATTTATGCATGATTCATGATAAAGCAATCTTTTTTCTCTCGGCAATGGAAACATACGGATAAATTGTTATCATAGGTACAAGGATAGATCCATGATAAATATTTGAAATATTATCTTTTCTTTAGTTATCTTTGAAATTACTCATGTGCTCCGAAAAATTAATACTATTACGGATTGCATGACATCCCATATAGGAATACTAGTTGTCATATATTTTAAGTTGCTTGCATTCTTTATTATTTTCTGGTTACTCTAATAAAATTTATAAAAAAATTTTTAATTATCCGATAACTTATAATTTCAACATAGATTTTAATTAAGCATAGTTAGATTATCAAATTTTTAAACTAATTTAATTTGGATTCTAGCTATAAATTCCATGCGATCACTAAGATAAAATTATTATGTGATGCGATGTAAACATCATTTCTTTATACGACATAAACACATTACATGATGATTTTATTAAGACAATTGGATGGAATTTATAATAAATATTCAAATTAAACAAATTTAAATTTTGAATAATTTGATTATATTAAATTAAACTATAATTTTCAAATAATCTTGATTTTTTTTCCGTAATTAAATCTTTATGTATTTATACCCGCGTGGGCGCGTTTGGCAAAAGCTACTATTTGTTTGTATATATATAAAAAAAAAATTACTGTTGAATAAAAGCCCCACCCCTCCTCTCTCTCTCTATTATATATCTATTATATATACAAATACTGGGGGTAGGGGCGGCACCACATTATGGTACTGTAGCTGTGCGACCGCTCGCCCCGGCTCCGCTCGGGCGGCTAACCCAAGAGCCAATCTCAAAAGGCGGTGACAGCAATCCGAAGCCCCGCCCCATCCCGTTCCCCATCCCGTTCCCTTTACTCCATGACCTCCGTTGGGCCCCACTCTCATGGCAAATGGACGCGGGCCTCGGCATCTCCTCCTCTCCCTCTTGACACCCCACGTCCCGCGAGCCCTCGAGAGCGATGGCTGGATGCAAACAACGAAACCCAAGCATCTGTGCCCTCGGGGCCCCACCACCACCACCACCACCACCCAGGCTGCTCGCTCTACTCTTTTCTCCTGATAAAGGGAACGGATGGACTCTACCACTTCCACCGATTTTTATATTTTGCTGGAGGCTGGCCAGGAACGTGAACTGCTTCTCCCAACCCCGTTTACCCCCGTTTATTATATAATAAGGTCGAAGATGAATTTTTTTTTTTTTTTTTTTTTTTTTTTTTTTTTTTGCTGTTTTAATATTGCTGGTGGCGATGATTTTTGGTTATTTTTAATTCCGGTTTATGGTATTCCGGGATGCCGTCGCCGGTTAGCAGCGCGCGGCAGTGCCTGGCGAGCGAGGCCGCGGCAACCCTCGACGACGCCGTCGCCGTCGCCCGCCGCCGCACCCACCCCCAGACCACCTCCCTCCACCTCGTCTATGCCCTCCTCTGCACCTCCTCCTCCTCCTCCTCCTCCTCCCCTCCCTCCTCCCTCCTCCGCGACGCCCTCTCCCGCGCCCGAAGCTCCACGTATTCTCCCCGGTTGCAGTTTAAAGCGCTGGAGCTCTGTTTCGGGGTCGCTCTGGATAGGCTGCCGTCGTCGTCGTCGCACCACCACCAGCAGGCGACGCCGACGGAGGAGCCGCCGGTGTCCAACTCGTTGATGGCGGCCATCAAGCGTTCGCAGGCCAATCAACGGCGGAATCCTGACACGTTCCACCTCTACCAGCAGCAGCAACAGCAGCATGGGTCGTCGTCGTTTTCCGGCGTGAAGGTGGAGCTGCAGCAGCTGGTGCTCGCCATCCTCGACGACCCGGTCGTCAGCCGGGTCTTCGGCGAGGCCGGGTTCCGGAACTGCGACATCAAGCTCGCCGTCCTCCGCCCCCCGCTGCCCGTCCTCCGCTTCCCCCGCGAAGCCCGCTGCCCGCCGCTTTTTTTATGCAACTTCTCGGCTGCGGACGACTTCGATGCGCTCCCTATGCCGCGGGGCTTCACGTTCCCCTTCTCGGCCTCCGATGGCGGCGACGAGAATTGCCGGAGGATCGGCGAGGTCCTCGCTCGGAGGAGCTGCCGAAATCCGATGCTGGTTGGCGTCGGCGCTGGCGAGGCTGCCCAGGACTTCGCTCGAGCGGTGGAGCTGCAGAATTGGGCTGTTCTGCCTATGGAGCTGCGCGGGCTGAGGCTCGTTAGCATCGAGAGGGAGGTGTCGGAGCTCGGGAAGAGCGGTGACGGCCAGTCGTGGACCGGCACCCGGTTGGAGGAGCTGGGCCGGCAGGCGGAGGAGCCCGGGGTGGTTTTTAGCATCGGGGATTTGAAGGGGATGGTAGAAGTGGGTGATGATGTGGGGAGCTTTTTGGTTCCGGAGCTGACGAGGGTGCTGGAGCTTCTCCGGGGGAGGCTGTGGGTGATGGGATGGTCGTCGTCCTACGAGACTTACATGAAGTTCTTGTCACGCTATCCTCTGCTGGATAAAGACTGGGATTTGCAGCTGCTACCGATTACCACAGTCCGGCCGGGGATGGGTGGATCGCTCCCTAGGCCTCCCAGGTGGGTAGATCGTTGCCTTGGTTTCTCCCACTTTGATCTCTACTTAAATCAATACAGCACTTGCTAATTAATTTAATTTACGAACATCTTATTTGCTTTTTGTAAAAATTTAGCTTAGAAATTTAAGCTATGGCTCATCATCCTTGAATTTTCTGAGTAGTTTGTAATATATTGATGGCTAGAAGATCTTGTTTTTACTTGTGGAAAGGTTTGTTTTTAGGTAGAGATGGGAATCCTATTTGGAGGCAACTTCATGCCTTCAAAACTGAAGATCTATATGTGAAAATTGAAGGTTGATTATATTGTTGAAAATATTGTGAATTATTATATAGCTTTCTTTATCTTTGATACTTGAGCTACTTCATTTAGATTACTTCACGTAAATATGGCTTACTTTCATACTAACTGTTTATGCTCAAATATTATGAGCTTAAGGAATCTGCTTATTTTTTTACTATGAGAAGCTGAAGGTTGAAAGGTGTGGGAAATGCATACATAGTTTTAAAAATCATTTCAATCAAATGGATGCACTAGTTTGACTCATCACACACACGCTAACATAGGTTGGATCAAGTGGTAACCTAGATTTTAGGGACAAAAACACCCTGAATCATCAAATTGGATGGTTCAATTGCTCAAGCCATTTGATCATTCCAGTTTAACAATTGGTTGGGACTGTTGGGTCGATTATTTATATGTTGGAGGGGAAAAAGGCCTCGACTCCTAGCCCTAGATGCCAGATCTTCCATGATCTCTCCACAACTCCTCCTCCTTGTTGAACCCCATACTCTCGCGTTCTTGAGATATCTATGTCAATGATGCCTGCCTTGAAATCCTCCCTCCTTTGCATGGATGTTGGTCTTCACTGGACTAGAGCCTAAAGACCCCTTTAATGTGGAATGATGGGGTCTATGGACATTCTACTGGTCTGAGTCTGCTAGTAGGAGGTAGGTGACTTCAATTGTTGTTCCTCTCCGGTTGCCATTTGAATTCCAGGGTGGGGGAGGGGAGCAAGGCATCTATGCAGTCCTCCTATAGTCCTAGTAGCCTTCATCTTCTTTTTTGGTTTAAGGTAGTTAGAGGAGACCTCAAAAGGAAAAGGGTGAGGAAGAAGGATGAGACAAACCATGGTTTACTTGCAATTGAAGTGGTAGACAGTGAAATGGTGATTAAAATCATTTGAGCCAGGAAAATGGTTTCAAAACATTCTTATGATTGGGTCTCAACATAATCTTTACTCCAAAGAAGGACAACAAAAAACATAATTAAGATAAAAAGAGCCTGCGTAGCTAGACAAGCCATGCATCAAAACTTTATTCTAGGCTTTTGGTACTGTTCAAATCTAACCACATAACGTAATTAATTTCTCAGAGGACTCACTCTTACATCAAGCCATGGTAGAGAATAGGTCAAAGGAAGAATGACAAGAGAGGTTGCTAATTCTGCTTCATCTTTGAATGGCATCTCTACATCAGTAGTGATCTTCATCCAATAAAAAGACAAAATTCTTGTTGGGAGTTGAGGAAGTGCAACCCATGGTGTTTCAAGCACACTTGGATGATCCTCCTCGAGTGAGGGGGTGCTAGTCATGGAAAGCATCTTCTGTGGAATAGATATTGAATTCTTTACAGCTTAACTTCATAATATACTACAGCTCTGTATAGAACTCTATGAAAGGATGGAACTATGTGAAAGGGACATGATAAAAAGGAAAAATACCACTTTTTAATAAAAAAGAAAAATGAACTTCTAGAGAATCACTGCTAGAGAATCTTTTCTCGGCCACTTCAAGCATAATTTACATTATTTTTCCATCTTGGGTTAGCATTAAGGGGAATAGCATGGCAATGAAATTTGCTGAATTTTTGAAAATCCTATGAATTACTTGCATTTGATAACCTCATCTAATTATTTTGCAAATAATTTGTTCATTTGCACTTTAATTGCATCTATATCATGAAATTTGCAAAATATGCAGATAAATTGCCATATAGTGAACCATTTGCTGCTAGTTGCCATGTCGAAGTTGTAACCTTGACTCACAGCTCAAGGCACTGAGGTAGGCCATGGGTTTTAGGGGTCTTGATAATTTGGTTAACCTTTAACTAAAAGTATATTTAAAAAATCTTTAATTTTTTTTTTCCCCTTCAAGATAGGAATCTAGGACTTGGAGTTGGGACTTTAGTGCAAATGTCTTTGCCCTTGTAGATGCTCATTCAACCTTTTGGTCTTCTGATTTTCCGGAAGCTCTGGCTTGACTGGTTCGAGCAGACCGCGGGGTGGTTGTATCTTTGAAAGAGTTGTATAATGCTTTTGTGTTTTATCGAGAAAAAAGAAGAAAAAAGAAAACCAGGTCTCCTGTTCTTCTACCCTCTCCACCTTTTTCTTTCACCCTCTCACATGCCACAACTTCCTCCTCTCCTCACTTAGATTCTACTTAATCCAGGATCCATGTCACCTGCCCGTCCATGCATTAGTCTCTCAGCCTATCTTGAGCCCTTCTTGACAAAGCCCACAGCAACTTTCTTGGCCACTCAGGCTATCTTGTTCTCATCCTTTGTGACCTCCAAGTTCATGATTTTTTTTTAAAAAAAAGTCCCAAAATCATAAAATTGAAATTGTGACTATGGAGAATAGTTGAGCTTGTTGTGGCGCATGAAAAAAGTTGAATCAGAGAAGAAAAGAATGAAGATTTTTTATTAATATTTTATATGTATGTCATCGGGGTCGTACCCATTTTATACAGGACTCATATCCTTTTTTAAAGGAAGGTGATGACCAATAAGCCCAACAAGGAATGGCTTAACAAGGAAGGATCACAAAAAAAAAAATAGGCCAGGCTAGGCTGTCAACACTCCCCCTCAAGATGAGGCAAAGATATCACGAAGCTTCATCTTGCTACAAATTGAAGAAAACATAGGACCACCGAGATCCTTTGTCAATATGCCTGCCAATTATTCTGTAGATTTAATAAATGATAGATGTATAACTTTCTGATTAAGTTTCTCCTTGATGAAAGGCGGTCAATCTCTATGTGCTTAGTTCTGTCATGTTGAACAGGATTATTTGCAATATTAATGGCCGCATGATTGTCACAGAACAAAGAGAGGGGAGAAGATTGAAGAAGGTGTAATTCAGCAAGCAACCTTTTCAATCATAAAATCTCACAAATGTCTTGAGCCATAGCTCGGTATTCAGCCTCTGCACTAGATCGAGCGACAACATCTTGTTTCTTACTGCGCCAAGTCACAAGATTTCCATCAACAAAAATATAATAACCAGAAGTGGATCGTCGACCATCTATAGAACCTGCCCAGTCAGTATCTGAATAGGCTTCAACTTTAAGATGTTCATGACGAGAGAAAAGAAGATCTCGTCCTGGACAGCTCTTAAGATATCGAAGGATCCTGTACACAGCTTCCTGATGGCGCTCACGGGGATCATGCATGTACTGACTTACAACACTGACTGCAAAGGCTATATCAGGTCTTGTATGGGAGAGATAGATCAATCTGCCGATAAGACGTTGATATCGCTCATGATCTACTGGCTTACCACCCTTAACAGTAAGACGATGATTTTGCTCAATAGGGCTAGTAGCAGGTCGACATCCCAACATTCCTGTCTCAGTCAATAAATCCAAGACGTATTTTCACTGTGAAAGAAATATGCCATGGGATGACCTGGCCACTTCGATTCCAAGGAAATATCGTAAATTATCCAAATCCTTGATTTCGAAAGATTGTGCCAATTGAGTCTTCAAGTGAGCCAGCTCTGGGAGATCATTCCCAGTAAGGATGATATCATCTACATAGACAATTAAGATAGCAATCTTTCCTTTATTATGACAGAAGAACATGATATGATCAGCATTACTTTGGTGGTAACCTATTTCGAGCATGGCACGACGAAAGCGATCAAACCATGCCCTGGGTGACTGCTTTAATCCATAGAGTGACCGGCGCAGACGGCAGACCTTGCCAGCATTTTCTGCACTAGTAAATTCAGGAGGAATTTTCATATACACCTCCTCTTGAAAGTCACCATGTAAGAAGGCATTTTTTACATCTAGTTGGAATAAATTCCAGTTAAGATTTGCAGCACAAGATATGAGGGGCCGAATGGTGTTGATTTTTGCTACAGGGGCGAAGATCTCTTCGTAGTCAATGCCATATGTTTGTGCATAACCTTTGGCAACAAGACGTGCTTTATAGCGATCAACTTTGCCGTCAAGGGTCTGCTTCACAGTATAAACCCATTTGCAACCTACTACATGTTTTCCAGTAGGTAAGGGAACCAGTTCCCAAGTCTGATTTTTTTTCAAGGCTTGCATTTCTTCAAGCATTGCTCCTTTCCACTTAGGATCTGACATAGCTTCTTTCCAGTGTGATGGTATAGAGATAGATTCTAAAGATGCAATAAATGACATATATGTAGGTGAAATAGATTCATAGGAAACAAAATTAGCAATATCATAACGATATCGAAAAGGAATAATATGAGGACGAGAAGCTTTTCTGTGAGCAATAGGCAGATTTAAAGTAGGATCAGAGGAAATATTATCATTGTCACATGGAGATGCTAGAGTCGAGTCAGAAGAAGACTGGTGGATAGTAATAGAATGCATAATGGGCTCAGATGCAGACTCCCCTTGCCGATTAGAGTCATTGTTTGACTGCTCATCAGTGTATTCTTGCTTCTCATACACTGTAATCTCCCCCTCTCGACCAGTAGCTTTAGAAGGGATATTGGGGGAGCAAATAAACTGTTGGACTAAGGGCAGAGGAGCAGGAGGCTGAGATATTGGGACAGCATCATAATAAGGTTCAGTCTCTCGAAAGGTCACATCCATACTGACAAAGATTCGCTTGTCAGGAGGGTAATAGCACTTATAGCCCTTTTTTGTAGCAGGATAGTCCACAAAAATACATTTCAGAGATTTGGGATCAAGCTTGCCAACTGTAGGACGATGATCCCGGACAAAACATGTACATCCGAAGACTCGGGGGTACAATAAAAGAAGACTTCCCTTGAAGATATGTAAGTGGTGCCTGGTACTCCAGAGTGCGAAGAGGCATGCGGTTGATCATATAAGCTGCAGTGAGAATATCTTCACTCCATAAAGTTTTTGGAACCCGCATAGCAAATAATAAGGATCTAGTAACTTCTAAAAGGTGTCGATTCTTTCGTTCAGCAACACCATTCTGGGCAGGGGTATCAACACAAGTAGTATGGTGGACAATGCCATGAATAGTGAGGTATTCATGAAACTCCTTATGCATATATTATGTGCCATTATCAGACCTCAGTATTTTAATCTTAGCACTGAATTGGGTATCCACGAGTTTATGAAATTCTTTAAAGCAACGGATCATTTTGTCTTTAGACCGCAGAAGATATATCTAGGTTACTCTACTGTAACAATCAATAAAAGTAACAAAATAACGATGCCCAGAAATAGAAATAGGATGACAGGGTCCCCACACATCAGAATGAACAATTTCAAAAAGCTTCTTACTACGAGTTTCTGAAGCCAGATAAGTAGTGCGCGTGTGCTTAGTATACTCACATGCATCACAAACTAACTTTTCTTTATCACAAAAATGATATAAACTGGGAAATGAGCGTGATAACATAGAAAATGAGATATGGCCAAGCCGACGGTGTTGTAACTGAAGTTCTTGCAGAGCATTATCAAATGATGAAACAACCATACCAGCTTGCTGAGAATAAGTCTTTAGTTCTCCTTCATCCAGGTAGTAGAGCCCGTTGTGCATTTTACCATACCCAATTGTCTCCCCTGTTGTCAGCTTCTAGAAAACATAATGAGTAGGAAAAAATGTAACTGTACAATTCAGATCATTTGTAATTGAATGGATGGAGAGCAGATTAGTAGGAAAACTAGGGACATTTAAAGCCGCAGAGAGTTGTATGGTTGGTGTACAGTTGATGGAACCTTTCCTAGACACAGGCCGGAAAGAGCCATCAGCTATACGAACTCTGTCCGAACATAATGAGTAAGACTGAAAAATATCAGAATTATCCGTCATATGCATAGTGGCACAGAATCAATGATCCATGTCTTAGAGGTATCAAAGTTAGCAATATTTACTGTACTAGACTTGATACGAGAGATATGAGATTGTGCAAAATGAGAATGAAAAATGGAAGGAAGAGAACTGGAAGAACTGCTTGGCAAACCATTAGCAAATAATGAAGCATTGCTGGAAGAAACATTGAGTCGGTCCATAATGCGGTGGAGCATTTTATCAGTAGAGAGTGAGCGTCCGGTATCAGTAGATAAGGAAGCAGGAGGCAATGCCTTGGCAGATGAGGCACCCCCTTCTGGGTGCTCAGAAAGATGTGCCTGAGAATGACTAGTGGATCCACCAGAATGTCCTCCTCCTCGACTGCCATCTCGACCATGCCCGGAGGGACGACCATGCAGCTGCCAACAGGCATCATGTAAATGTCCTGTTTTATGACAATATGAGCATACTTGCATATCTCGGCTACCACGAGAATTTGACGGAGACTGAACTACCAGTGCATATCGGGCTGTATCTGTAGGAGCAATCATCACCCGGCGACGAGTTTCCTCACTCAAAACAAGGGAGAAGACCTGTTCAAGAGAGGGCAGATCCGTACTTTGACCCAGAATTTGAACTCTGATTGGGTCAAAGTCATCATTGAGTCCAGCAAGAAAAACAAAGATTCGTTTTTCATCAGCGTATTTCTTGAACTCAAGGGCATCTTGCGAGCAACAGACCTTGAAGGGAGATAAAAATCCAGGTCAGACCACATTCGCTGGAGTTCGGCCATATAGACAGTAATAGAGAGTTCGTCCTGTCGTAGTGCATGTACTCGGCGTTTGATCTCAAAAACTTGAGCAGTGTTGCCCTATTGGGAGTAAGTTCGAGAAGCAGCCTCCCAAATTTCTCGGGCGGTGTCAAGGAAGGACATACCTTGAGCAACTGAAGGTACTATAGAGTTAAGAAGCCAAGCCATCACAAGAGAGTTCTCTGATTCCCATTTCGATAATGCATTGTCTCCTAATTGCGGCTTTTCAGTAGCCTCGGTGAGAAATCCCTCAAATTCGCGAGCTTTAATGTACAACCGCATATTTCGAGACCACATAAGATAAGTGAGAGGTCCATCTAATCGGACCGAAGAAATCAGAAGAGATGGATTATCCATCACCGTTCGAGAGCCAAGTATAGATTACCACAGAAAATAGCTGCTCAAAGTTGCTCAAAGTATGTCTAGAAAAATAAGGCTTGTAAATATGTTCAAGAGGAGGTGTACCTAAAAACAAGCCATGGAAAGTGCCTGTGGCCTTCTGTCTTCGGTCATGGAGATCCGGTAGCAAGAGGCTTCAGAGCAAGAGGCCATGGCCGCAGAGGTAGCAGGAGCCAGAACCAGAATCAGGGAGGCAGCGCAGGGTGCAAGGGACAAGATGCAGTCTCACGGTGCACGGTGCAGGGCACAGGACTCGGTCGCGACCTTGTCCTCGTCCTCGTCGCGGGGTGCGGCGCAGGCACGTCACAGGCTTGAGCACGTTGGAGGGCGCAGCAGCAGCAGAGCTCGTCGGAGAGACTCGGGAGCGGCGGCGCAGCAGCAGTAGAGCTCGTCGGAGGGCGTAGAGCTGGCTCAGGAGCGGCGGCGAGGTCTTCAAGAACAGGGGCAAGGCACCGAGCGTGGGCGGCGTGGTCGCTGAGCAACGGATCTGAGTGGTGGGACGGCGTGGTTGCCGGGCAGGGCGCCGGATCTGAGCGCCGGGCAGGGTGCTGGGCGATGGATCTGAGCGGTGGGACAGCGTGGTTGTCGGGCAGGGCGTCGGATCTCAGCGTTGGGTAGGGCGCTGGGCGTGGTCGCTGGTCGCAGGGTGACGGCGTGGTCGCAAGGTGACGGCGTGGTTGCTGGTCGCAGGGCGGCGGTGTGGGCGCTGGGCGTAGGGCGGTGGTGTGGGAGCGATGAGAGGGGGGCGGTATGGCAGCGGGTATTGTTGGTGGAAGCGGTGACTCTTAGAGAAGAAGAGGGGAATAGGATGGGAATAATATGGGAATAAGTTAGGGATAAGATTGGAATAGGTGAGAATAAGAGGGAATAGGTCGGTGGCTCTGATACCAAGTTGAATCAGAGGAGAAAAGAATGGAGATTTTTTATTAATATTTCATATGTATGTCATAGGGGTCATACTTATTTTATACAGGACTCATATCCTTCTTCAAAGGAAGGTGATGACCAATAATCCCAACAAGAAATGGCTTAACAAGGAAGGATCACAAATGGAAAAATAGGCCAGGCTAGGTTGTCAACAAAAAGAGAGTGGAAGTAAGAATAATATGAAAATGATGTCACAAAGCCATCAGAAGCCTACGGTGATGGGGTGATGGTTGGGGTTGGAATAGTGATACAATACGGTACATGGGATAGGGGTTTTCAGGTGACAGGTTTATAAAAGAGAGTGTTATATGTTTACTCATGAGGCGGTAGTTGTTTATAAAAGAGAGTGTTATATGTTTACTCATGAGGCGGTAGTTGTTTCTCTTGTTATTCTTTATAAAGATTTCCGTTTCAACAATAAAATGTGATAAGATATTAAAATTGTATAATACAACATTAAGTGAATCTAGAAACTTTGCAATCAATTTCTAGTTTTTTGATCAATCATAAGTTTAGTTGTATAACACTCAAATGACATAATCTATTGTTTCACTGTCCCGCCACAAGCTCTCACCTCAGGTTTTCGATGGCTCTCTGTTGCCTCCATCTTGTTAATCACTTCCATTTCACCCTCTTTCTATATCCTATGGAGTGCTCCATGATTGTCATCAGTGGTGAGCTAGGACTTTGGGACCCTGGTTTAAGTTACACTTTCAAGTGGCTAGGAAGATGTTCACCAAGGGTGATTTTCTATATTTTAATGGCACTTGACTTTGGTGTATCAGAACAAAAACAACTGTGCCACTTATTTGATTCTCTTACTTTGAAACTCTAGCCATTCATGTCTAGTTTTGTCTGTTCTATTAGACTTTGTAGCATAGCCAGAAAAGTCCTCCTCGCTAGCAATATTTCTCTGATATCTCTTATTGATACATGATTCGATGGCAGACAAGACGGCTTTTCTGTTATAATTTCTATGATGTTGTGCAAACTATGGCACAAATTATGTCAGAAACTTTCTTTGCCATGCTAAATCCAGTTTCTTCTATGCTCCACCAAAATCTACCTCCAACTTTTCTGGTTTTTCAAAAATAGTAATTTAAGACACATGGAGTTAATTTTAGATCATTAACTGACCATGCCTTGGAGGGCTTTGTTTGGCCAAGTATTCAACTCACTTCTGGAGTTCGATATTATATCCTGTATTCCTGTGCTGGAAACTATTGGTTTATTAGTCAAACAACTTTCTATCGTCCATTGTCAAAGATGAATCGATTCATTATTTCTTGTATTTGTTTGCTACATGTAAGATCCAATCAGTTGAAATTTTCTTTTCTTTTTCTGAGTTGGTTACAATCTCACTTTCTTGCTGCTTGTCCATGATCTCCATTATGTCTCTATATATGTTTTTTTAATCGGGCATATTTTATTTTTGTCATCTGTGATATAACTTTGCCTCTTGTACTGTTTCAGTGAGACAGGTCTTCTTTTAATGCTTTCCTCTGACTCCCGATGTATCCATATTTTTGTGTTTTCTACTGAATTTTCTGCTGAAGCAAGTTGCATTACTGGGCCTTTTTTTCAATCAGATGCTTGCCTTCTTCAATTATTAATGTTATGACACTGAAATATTTCTAATATTAATCATATCAAACTGTTAGTCTTGATGGACAGATACTTTGTCAAAATCATCCTGTCTATCTTGTTCTGCTTTTCACACTGACATGGCCTTTTGGAGTCATGAATTTTTCCTCATACATCCTGGCATCATTTTCTTTAAATTAAAACATTACGGGTGGTCTAAGTAGCATGTTAAAGGTTGATAGATGATTAATACTTATATTTATTCCTTATTGTTCTCCATAATAAGGTCCCTATGCCTTATCATCTCCATCTTAATTATTCATCTCTAGTTCGCGTACTTTGCTGTCCAACTGCCTGTAAAAAGCATGATCATATTATGTACTATGTTTCTTTCCAATATTCAGTTATTTCATGCCCTTTTGTGCTCTTTTATATGACTACCGATTTAGGGATTGGCTCCTGGTGTAAACGGAATACTAGTCCAGAGTAACTGTAGCCCTTTCATTAACATCAGCCAATGCACTAGGCTCTCTTGGAATTTGAAATCAGAATAGGGTCATAATGAAACCTAATATCAGTTAACATATTAACAAAATAACAAAAAAAATGGCCAATTACAGGGTGCGATTTAAGTTCAGCATCGATAATTGTTATATATCCTGTTAATGTTAAAGATGCTAAATTAATAATTCCTTTCTGGCCCTTTGTCTGGGGCACATGTGACATGTAAGTCCTTATTTTGTCATTATTGCTACAAATCTTTATTCTTGTTTTCTGTACCAAGACATTCTTTCATTTGTATAATTGCTGTTTTGGACAGCCTATTCATTGATGGTTTTCATATGTTGTTTTCCTAAAAGAAGATTAAATTGTAGCAGGTTAGGTGAAGTTAGTGGAGGATACACAGTTACCTGCAATTCTGTCTGGAAAATTATGAATATCATATACAATTTCCTGTTTTGTGCAATCATTTTCCATTGTTTGGAATATGCTGTATTGACTTTTATTAATTACTTCGCTGACCTTCTTTAACAAGATGGATATTGAAGCTTTCTAATTGAAGCAACGCTCTTTGGCCGATCTACTCTTGGAACAACCAATATCATATGTTTGTCGACTGCAAATTCGTTTTGTGTATCAAAATTATCAAGATAGTCTGACTGCTGTAAGAGGGACCTTTCTACTAGGACATTCATTTTATTACTTGCGTTCTACCATTTCTTAATGTTCTCTCTTTTGCTTTCTGGATTTTGTTGCCTCTACTGTATACTCTTTTCCAACCCTCTTTTAATCTGTTTTCACCTTACCTATATGCTACAGACACAGATAAACACTCAAGGAAACATCACTTTGTGTAGGAAATCATTGACTTCTTTGACATTAATCAGGGGTACTGGGAGAAATCATAATGATGCAGAAGTTTTCTTGAAGACAACTCTATGTGGATATAATATTTATGGATCAGAGTAATTAATTTCTCATTATGTCAACATATTAGGGAGTTTATTTCTTTTCATTGGCTTGATGTATCAAAGACTGCTTATTTATTTTATGATCTATTATTTTGATGGAATCAGTCTCTGAAACCCCATTTTCCTTTTTTTTTTTTGCATTTGACATATTCCTATATAAAGACTTATCACGTAATTCATCAGACAAAAATGTCAAGCTTTTTTGACAATTTTCAACGTTTATACCATTTGGGACAGCATCTGCACAGCTTATAGAAAATACGTTGCTATGGTTAATAAGCAAAGTATCTAGCAGGCTGCAATTTGCAGGTTGTGCATGAGGCAGAAAATAGCATGAGATTTGGTTACAAAGCATTGCACATGCTTTGGCGGTGATTGATTTTATAATTTGCTGTTCTTTCTGCTATCTATATATGTGTGCTTTTTGTTGCATCCTTTTGGACTGGAATGAAATCTCACCATGCATTGCTTGTGAAATGCCCTCAGCTTAATGGATTCATTTGTTCCATTTGGAGGCTTTTTCCCTACAACATATGAGTCAAAGGGTCTGCTAAGCAGTCCATACCCATTGGTACCCCGCTGCCAGCATTGTAATGACAAATGCATGCAAGAAGTTGCTGCCATTCTCAAGGGACAGCCGGCTTCATCTGAAGATCGGCACTCAGCAGATGTGCCTGCTTGGGTGCAGAGAGCGAATATTTTTAGCATCAATGGTGGATTAGATGCATCAAAGGTGTGTTTACTGTTGAATTTCATGTCTTTCCCTTTATGTCGGAGCGAACTAACAACTTCTTGACATTATACATTATAATGGTTTTAAATTTTTTTTTCTGAAATTTCTGCTTTATTGAATCATCATGCATATTGTGGTTTCATTGTTCTTCAAATGATTAACCTACGGATAGGTTTTCTCTCTTCTTTTTCCTCCTTTTTTTCAGTGCAGGCTCAAGATGATAAAACAGTGTTGAATGTAAAAGTAATGGATTTGCAAAAGAAGTGGAATGATTATTGCAGTCGCATTCACCAAGGATGCCAGAGGCTTGAAAATGGCAGTTACCGGGTGCCTGGAAACATTGTTGGTCTTCCATATGTTTCTGGTAAGGAGAGAGCCAGTAACCAGAATAGCAACAATCTTGATTTAACTCAAAACCAACAAAACCAACAAAACCAAGAGGGGTATGGAAATTCATTTCCTATGGTAGTGGGTTTACAAAAGACTACTGCAGCTAGCCAGAGCTTGTCACTTTCTGTAATTCCTGAACCGAAAAACAGGGACTTGATATCTAAACTTCAGGTTAGACAATCAAAAAGTGAACAGCTGCAGATTGAGATCTTCCAGTCTCACCAAGGTCCGCATTCATATTCGGGCAATCATGATGATCATGCTTCACCATCCTCTGTAACATCTGTTAGGACAGAGTTGGTTTTGGGAACCCTTCATGAGCCATCTTGTAAGGATGAACAGCTTGGCATTCAGAAACATACAAATCATTTGGATAGCTGCTCTGGGTGTTTGCTCTCCATGAAGGTTGATGATTTCAGCAGAAATGTTCCAGAGGTCCTTGTGCAGTCTCATTCTTGCTCTGCTTGTCCTGATTTGCTGAAAAACAATACACATCGACTCATGTGCAGTCCCTCAGCTTTGAAGACTGGTGGTGCGCCTGCATTTGACCAACAATGTCTAGGTTCATCCAGTACGTGTCAAAAGTTTGATCAAAGTAATTACAAATCATTCTGTGCTAGCCTTGTTGATAAAGTTGGACGACAGGAAGAAGCCTTGAGTGCTATCAGTCAAACTATAGTACATTGCAGAGCAGGTCATGAGAGGCATCGTGGTGCAAGCCTAAAAGGAGACATTTGGCTCACTTTTCTTGGTCCTGACAGCATTGGAAAGAAGAAGGTGGCAGTGGCTCTTGCAGAATTGATCTATGGCAGCAAGGAAGACTTGATCTGCATTGATCTAAGCTACCAAAATGGCATTACTTTTCCTATTACCATCTGTGACCAGCAAAGGCTCAATGGGTATGACACAAGGTTCAGAGGCAAGACAAGCGTTGATCATATTGCTGGGGAGTTAAGCAAGAAGCCGTGGTCTGTTGTTTTCCTCAAAAATGTGGATAAAGCTGATTTTCTTGTTCGGCAGAGTTTATCCCAGGCTATTCGAACTGGAAAATTCCGTGATTCTCATGGAAGGGAATTTGGCATTAGCAACGCTATTTTTGTGATGACTGCAACAAAGGCCCGGGGTCCGGCCTTTTCGCAAAGGACAGATTCTGTTAAATTCCCAGAGGAAAGGATTCTTGCAGCTCAGAGTTGGCAGATGAAGATTTTGATACAACCTGTTTCAGAGGCTGCCAGCTGCAATACAAATGTTAATTTGTTGATTGCTTCAAGGCAAAAGTCTAGGAATAAGCAAGCATCTTTATCCTTGGTTTTTGTAAGTAAACGTAAGATGGATGTTTCTGATGACCTCAAAGAGCAGCATGAATCCTTGGGGACCGCAAAACGGACACACAGGACATCAAACTCATTCCTGGACTTGAATTTGCCTGTAGAAGAGGTTGAGTTAAATGATGCTGAGAGTAGCATCAGTAATGAGAATAGCTCTACATCAGATAATACAGAGGCATTGGTGGAGGATTACTTCAGCTCAGTGGATGCAACTGTGACCTTCAAGCCTTATGATTTTGATGCCCTTGCTGATAGTGTATTAAAGGAAATTAGTAAGAGCTTCCATAACACAATTGGTTGTGAATGTATGCTGGAGATCGATTTGAAGGCAATGGAGCAGATACTTTCAGCTGCATGGCTGTCAGATGATAGAGATGCTCTAGATGTTTGGATTGAACAAGTGCTCGGCAGGAGCTTCATTGAGTTGAGGGAGAGATTCAAGCTCTCGACTCAAACCGTAGTTAGACTTGTTGCTTGTGAGGATGTAGCTATGGGGGAGCATGCTCCTGGAGTCCTCCTTCCCTCAAGAATTTGTCTAAACTGACAGTTTAAAGATTGCTGTAATTATGTGTATCATGCAGTGTCTAGAATTTCTCTGTGAAATAATATTGTCCTGTTAATCCCATTAGTTTTTCCTGGTTTTGTCAGTCTAGTGCTCGTAAAATGAATCTTTTGCAGTTTGCAAATATGGAGGTTCCATTTGATGTCTTAAGCCTGCAGGACCTCAACCTTTATTCTTCTTTTGTCGTGAAACAATTATAACAGTGTCAATCCAATTATATTTTCTTAAAATTTGTGATCAGGACAGTGCGTGTAAATGGGATTTCTTGTGCTTGGCAAATCTGATGGTTCTCTCTCATGTATTAACCCTGCAAGACCTCTTCCTTGGTTTCCTGTTGCAAGTTCCGAGGGGAAAAAGAGCAGCAGCATTTAGCTGCATTTTCGATTAAAATGTTTAGAAAGTTACGGATGAATTTTTCTGATGTACCATTCATTGGTTTTGTTTCCAAAAATGTGACCTAGTACTTTATATTGGAGAGATGAGCATGGTATAACACATTGCCTCTGGTTGGTATTTTCTGCTTGTGAACCTTGCTTTCTTTTTTTCTCTTTGGGTGCCAGTAAAACACAACAGTTGACAGAGTATTGGTATGTCATGTACCAGTGATAAATTTTTCCCATTGGAAGGGGATTAAAATGGTGATCAAAGAACTTTCTAGAGATTTTTTTGAAGATAAATGATCCATCAATGTGGTGATTTTTTTCCGAATTTTGTGTAATTAATTTAAACATGAAGGACCGATATAACTATGTAAATATATCCATTGAAATCTTCCTTGATATCTTTCATTGTATCAAAATTTTGACTAGTTTAAATTCTTTGTAAAATTTTACTTACAATACTACTTTAACAGTTTAACTTCAGTGTTTATTTAACTCAAATCATCAACTTTTTGTTTTTCAGTACAGATTCGCTTTTAGATGTGCTCTGGAAACAAAAATTATTCTCTCATACAATGAAGGATCCTAAAGTTTCTTGAGAAAGATAATACCTAGTTAAATAGGTAGATTAGTCCTACTTGGGAGCTATTTATCCGCACTCTTGGTTTCATTAAATTTCCAGATATTGGTAACTTTATGAACCTTTCTTTATATGTCGCTGAGAGGTCAAAGCTCAAAAGACCCACAAGTGGCCTGGGCATTGCTTTTTTTTTTTTTGGGTAGAATTTTCTTTCTTTTTTTTTTTTTGGTGCAAATATCATTTTCTTGGAGGCCTAGGCAATGCGACGGAGATATGATCAAGAGATTGAACATTTCCCACAGCACTTTCCATAGAAGGCTCGGATCCGATGAAAATGGACCGGGTCGGACCAAATCATAAGTGAGGTAGATCCAACTCGATTCTTTAATCGCATTCTATTATTGGACATGCATCCAACCCGATAAAAAATTGGGCCTGTTCGGATCAGATCCATGAATAAAATTTTTGATCTAATAGATCATTCAGGTTGGATTGGATTCATGTATAACCTAGTCCTAATCTAAAAAACTCGAATATGGATCGGATCCGGATCAAATATAGATAAATATATCTTAATTATCACATAGCCAAGTACTATCAATCATACAAAATAAATAAAAAAAAATACTCTCAAAATAAATTAAGATATAAAAATAATTATAAATATATCTTTATGTTAAAATTATTATACATAAAAGTTTTAAATCATAAATTAGAAATCCAAATAAGTTTGGATCATAATGGTATTACTAAGTTCGGGTTGGGTTAGGTCGGATTGGATTTTGTTGTTGCCTATTCCGGCTTAAGGTCGGAGCTGGCACTAACTGGTGGGAGTCATCACTAAAGTGACCTATAAAACAAAGTTCAAAGCCGGAGGTCAGAGATCTGGAATAGATGGGATTCTCGGGCTTTGGTTATTTATAGAAAAAAATTGAGAAAATAGGTAACTTCGAAAGTATCGGGCCATTACGATGTTATAGCCCTCGTAGGTTCGACCCTTACCTGGTGTTGGCGTAGAATCCCTTTTTCGACCGGGCAAAGCTACTGGATCGCAGGTCCGCTCCCTGGTTTACCTGCAAAACAAATCCCTGGCCGGAGTTGCTCCGGCGGGGGGCACTCCGATGCCCAAGTCAGAGACAGGCTTCAGCCACAGAATGGAGAAGATTCGGAGAAGGATAACTGGAGAGGAAAGGACTCTGAGATTTTCAGGACTATGTTGTGCCTTACTTGGAGTGTCCCCTCTTACCAATATTTATATTGATCTATCCGGTTTGTGGTTCCGTTCTCCTTCCTACGATTACGATGGGGGGAGTTAATTCATTCTCCTCCGTTCGTAAACGTGAGCAGTTATTAAATGATTCCGGCTAGACCGGGGACGTTGCCACTGGAGTTAATGATCACGTGGCCATTTTGACATGGTCATGCTTTGGAGATAGTGGGAAAGTTGATGATAACCGTTATCCGTCATGTTCGTGGGGATTTGAGATAGATCGGAGATCTGTCTTTAGGCTTCTTCTTTAGGAGTGTTCGTAGCCGAATTGGAGATAATATCTATGGCTGGTGTCGAAGATCACGTCTTCGGTGTAGGCCGAAGACTATTTCTTCGATGCTGGTCGAAGATTGCGTATTCAGCCAGTCATGAAGACCATGTCTTCAGCTAAGGCTAAGAACCCTATCTTCAGCGGGGGCCGAAGATTGACTCTTCGGTTAAAGTTAAGAACTTCGGCTTCGGCTTGTCCGTTATCTGGTCAGCTTCTTTCGGACACTTTGGTTCGAAGTGCATGGTTCAGGAAAGGTGTCTTCGGCCGGTTGAATCGGTAGCTAATCTGTACTTGAACTGACATATCTCAATAGTTGCCCCCCGCTCTCAGTTTTCAAAGCGGTGACCTGTCTCGAAGAGTGAGAGTATCGCTGGGTTGTCATTTTTCCCTGGAAAGTGGTGCGGCGAATGATTGCGAAATCTCTGATTGGACCGTTTGCCATAATTGCTGGTTGATTCGAGGATCAGGTGACGAACAACTGTCGCCCCCTAATTGGGGTATGAAAAAGGAGTGGGCGACCTGGGACTGTCCCTCCTTTTTCTGTTGTGCGACGATTCAACCAATATTTTCTTTGGGATTTGAGTGGAGGTCGTGGCCTCTTCCTATCCTTTGGAAAGGTAGCGTGCTCTATCTTGGCCATTGATTGATGTTGCGCGGATTATGACCTCCGGTCTATTCCACGTCAAATCAGTTTAGGGCTGCTTGGGATTGCACCCACATCTCAAGCATCCGTGGCAGACTTGGGGAGATGGTTCCCCTTATCGAGGTGTCGCCCTGGAGTTTTCTTGTCCCTTTATGAGAAGGAAAAAAGGTCTGGCTGAGGAAGCTTCTTCATCCTTGCATACTTTCAGCTTTGGCCTAGCGTTTTCTGCTCTTGACTATCGGTCCCTTCCGTAGGTAGAACCTTCCTTTTGTTTCTTTGTTCCTTTTTCCTGTCATGGCTGATACCGTAGGAACTCAAGGGGGCAAGGCTAGGTCTTCTAGGATCGATGATGTTGTGAGTCTAGAACTAGTCTCCAGCTTCATCTCATTTGGAAAAATTGCCCACCTTCGGGAGTGTTATCATGTTCCCGAAGGGTTTCTTCTAATACTTCCCATACCTGAGGAGTGGGTGAATAAACCTCCCGCCGGGTGTCTTGCGGTCTACGAAGATCATCTGAAAGCTGGTCTTCGATTTTCTCTGTATCCCTTCTTCATCAAAGTTTTTCGCATATACCAGATAGTGCCCGTGCAGTTGACCCTGAACAGTATTCGGAATATCTACGGGTTTTTGGTTCGATGCCACATAGCAAATGTGCAGCCTGGGACCAATCTATTCATCGCTCTTTTTGTTCTCAAGAGGGATTTCCACGGTCGCAGATGGTGGGTGATCAGTCATCGACCTGGTTGTAAGATCATAAAGGATATGCCCAGTGCCATCCATGGGTGGAAGCCCAATTTTATTTTTGTTTCCTCTACCGAACCATGGGATTTCAGTAGTGAGTGGCGGGAGCCATGCCTGGTTGCCAATGATGGGAAAAAGGTTTTGGCGATGGATCAGTCTGATTATGCCTTACTGACCTGTTATAGCCGTGACAGTGACATGGCCAGGCTCAGGTATCGCCGAATGCGAGCGAGCCACGTGTGAGTTTCCCTGCCAGAATCAGCGCCACGTCCTCAAAGCTAGGGTCGGCAAGACCGCACCGCCCGACGACTATCTGAAGCAAACAGCTCCCGCCGAGGTCGAGTTCGGCGCGGAGTTCCCCCACCGACTCATCTGCGCCCGGGCTCGGAGGAGTCCGCCCCGAGTAAGGTCGGCCGAGGTCGGCTGACCCTCCGCCTTGCGCTAGGTGGCCACCCGGAGACGGGCCCACCTCGGCCGAAGCCAGGCGATCTTCTGCCACCTCGCCAGGTGTCCACCCAGGAGGGGTCCACCTAGGCCGAGGTCGGCTGACCCTCCGCCTTGCGCCAGGTGGCCACCCGGAGACGGGTCCACCTCGGCCGAAGCCAGGCGATCTTCTGCCACCTCGCCAGGTGTCCACCCAGGAGGGGTCCACCTAGGCCGAGGTCGGCTGAACCCCCGCCTTGCGCCAGGTGGCCACCCGGAGACGGGTCCACCTCGGCCGAAGCCAGGCGACCTCCTGCCACCTCGCCAGGTGTCCACCCAGGAGGGGTCCACCTAAGCCGAGGTCGGCCGATCCCTCGCCTCTCGCCAGTTGGCCCCCGGAGACAGGTCCAACTCAGCTGAGGTCAGACCGCTCGTACGGAGAGGCCCCCGGGGAAAGCGACAGGTCCCGAGGCCACCCCTCAGGCCGTACAGACCCCAGACGGCGTCCCGTACGGAGGGCGGCGGCACGCGGAACGTCACTTGCATCGGCTCGGCAGGTCCCGCAGCCGAGAAATCCGATCCTGACAGAACAGGCCCCATAAACGGATGGCACCCACGATCGGGGAAAGGAGCGCTCTCACAGAGCCCAAGGCCTGACAACCGGCCGCTCTGCCAACGCCGCCCTCCCTCTTTTTCTCTCCTGTCTTTGCCTTTTCCCTGCTGGGCCCGGCGGACGAGGTCGGAAAGCCGCCTGGCCTCCCTCACTGAAAAGGGAAAAGGAAGGAAAACAGGGGAGGGGAGTTTCCGAGGAGGAAAAGGACAAGCGCACGATGGAAGGAGATAAAGAGGGAAGAGTCTGGGGACTGCAAGGTAAGCCAACTAGCCTGGGGACAAGGAGGAAGCACCGGCACAAGGCCTCGCTCCGAAAAAGAAACCAGAGATCCCGAGAGGGGAATACTGGACGTGAGCTCGGCAAACAGGCCCAGCCGAGATTCCGGTCCCCAGCGCGTTCCCTTCACCAGTTAACTCTCCAAATCTGGGACCCTTTAGAGGGCCTGGGAGGGAGAGTCTGTTCCTTCTCGTCGTCTACTGACTTGACCGTCGGAGCCCCCTCGCCGGAATCCCCGGCCAGGGTCCTCTAACCCCTTTGTCGCAGGTTCTCCGCAGGAAGGGAGGCTCCCTCGCCAGGCGGTCAGGAAGGATCGGCTGATCCACGGCACGGGCGCGGCGACGAGAACGGCAACATGACCGATTCGGAGATCGCTCCCATCCATGAACTGTTGAAGGAGAGGAATCTCCATCTCGCAGGAATCAGCGGGTTCTCTGTGTTAGGTATAAACGGTAGAGGTTTTCAGCTCTTCTTTTCTAACTTCTTTGTGGTCCAGCTGATTCAGAAAGGTATTTTTACTTGCAGGTGGTAGAATGAAGCCTAACTTAGGTTGGCTTCATCATTCTTCCAAAAGGAAAGTGGCTCAGGCTCTTCCTTCAGGATCAGAAGTCCGGAAGAAGACCCGGGGGGATGATCCTGAGAGAAGTAGAAACACTTTGTCCTTTAGAGGAACATTTGGAGGAAATGGGGTATCGATGATGGAGGCTCCGGGAGGGCCTCTGCCAGTTGAGTCTCTGTCGATGCTCAGCTCCCTAGTTCAGACAAGGGAGAGCCTGTCTCCGGCGGTCGATGTGCCACTGCCTTGCCCCCCTATGGTGGATAGGGATAAGGCACCGCAAGTCGAGGAGGAGTCCGTTCGGGAGGCTCCTTTAAGTTGGAGTCATCCCATGGACTTTTCGGAGTTTTCCCCCACGGGGGGTCTTTTGGTCCCTGTCATTCCTAGGCGGGCACTGAAGGATATTTTGTCACCTTATATTTGGCAGTCATCCGGGATCGGAGCCTCGCTAGGGTGTCCGATTCTGCTTACTCCGCCCTGCAACAGGTGAGATTTTTGTCGCCCCTCTTTTGCCCGATGACTCGTTCAATTTGTGACTGGTCTTACACCTTGTTTTGCTGGTGTAGCTGGTCTACAATATTACTTTTATGGAAGAGAGCCTGTGAAACGTTGATAGCCTCATTCACAGCTTGCAGGAGGAGCTCCAAGTGGCCAGGGCCAAAAGGGAGGTGGCTGAGGAACTAAAGCAGTCCATGGAGAATCAGCTCACTCGCGTGGATGCTGAAGTTCGGGGCCTGAAGAGCGAACTGAAGAACACCCACTTGATGATCTCAGGGCAGGAGGCGGAGTTAAGGAGGAATAAGAAGCAGATTGACTCCTTAGAGTGTTCTGCTAAAGAGAGCCAGGAGAGGGCTAAAGACCTGGCCAAGGTGGCTGAGGAGGCGACCAAAAGGGCCGAAGAAGCATCTTTGAAAGCTGAAGAGGCATCTTCAAAAGCCAAAGAGGCGGCCCTGGAGGCCGAAGCAGCCAGGAGAGAGTTTGAAGCCATGAGAGAGCAGGCGGCTAGAGCTGTTGTGGACTTTAGAAAATCCTTACAGCTCCAACAAGAAATGAATGAAGCAAGCTTGTACAGCTATCAACATGGCTTCAACGATGGACTCGCCAAGGTCAGCATGGCCTTCCCTGATCTTGATCTTTCCAGCGTCCTTGCATTTGACATCGAGGAGGAAGAGGAGGAGGAGATCGGGGTCGCTGAGAAGGCTGAAGAGATGCCGAGTCGAAGAGAAGAAATCCTGGGTGTAATTTCGGTCTAGGCTGAAGTGGGAGCCTAGGCCAAAGATTCTCAGGTCTTGGCCCAGGTTGAGGAGACCCTTTCTGTCCAGATTGACGAAATACTCCATATCGCTAATGAGGGGTCTTTCTCGGCTGATCTGTAGGGACTTGTCAAGCTTTGGGCTCTGTACCCCTTCTTTTCCTTCCTTTGGCATGTAACTGATGAATTCTCCTGAATCAATGAGCATTTTTCTTTTTTCCTTTTCTGTGTACACTATGATGTTTTCCAAGTATAGGATTTCTTGGACATGGTTTAGGTAGAGTCCCTGACGGACTGAACCATACAATCCTTTGTCGAATCGATTTTTATGAACATAGGCTTCTCTTTTTGAACTGCAAAACATGTAGGGAAGTTCTTTTATGAGAGGAACTTTTGGTTTACCAGCTTACCCAGGGTGTGGCGACTATCATGTTGTTGCCTTGAGAGGTGGTGGTGATCAAGGCCATAATGACTGTGCTTGGGAACAGGGATCATCGTAGTTGCAGCCTTTCAATGGTCTCTCACAACACGCTAATTGGGCCCTGATTTATTAGGGCAAACGTGCATGGCATGCCTGGGAGCCTGCAGTGAACGAGGGCTTTTGAGTTTCGCCGGTCTCGATATAAGGAAGAGAATTTCCTTGGATCAACTACCATTCGCCCCTGGCAACGCCATTTCCAATGCCATTCTCGTCTCCTCATCCTCGCGTCGTTGTGAGGGTTTGCTGCATCATGAAGCCGAACCTAGCACAGCTCAGGCGGGCAGCTAAGGAGAAACCAACGAGAGGCTTCCTAGTGAGGAGATCAGATCAAAGGCGGAGATATGTGTTGACGTTACCGTGCGCCCAAGTCGGGAATAGTGATCCTATCGAGATAGGTCTTCTCTAGGATAGGAACCAGTTTCTCCCGGGAGGGCCGTGCCGTCCGGGCCATCCGTGAGGTCGAGCCTATAAGATGTTGGTGGGGTTGCCCCGCACGTCGAAGATGCCAAGCCTGCGACGCTGGTCGCGGGAGAGAGAGATCTGGTGGGATGCGACACCCCGGCCACTGGAGCTGGGAGGCAAGAATCCAGGGATCCTTTTCCTAATATCCTCCTTGGGATACAATAGGTAGTCTTTGGTGTGCGTGTTACCTGTCCGCATTCGGCGATTGAACTGACCTTGTATGTATTCCCTATTCTGCAGATTTTTCGTGACATTTCTTTGCTGGAGAAAGGTGCTCATAAATCCATCAGCTATAGCGAAGACCTCCGAAGATGAATGGCCTTAGCTGTAGCTGAGAAAAATGCCGCTGAAAAGCTTCGGGCCGCTACAGAAGAAGAGATGGGCAAGGTAGTTGCCTCGAACGACGTCTTGAGAAGATAGATGGGTACTATTCAGGCGTAGGCAGCCGAAGTGGCGATCATTTCATAGAAGAGGGGGAGGAAGGTGGTTTCTCTTGAATGGATGCTGAGGGAGACCCTTCGGGATGCTGAGGAGCCGAAGTCTCATCTGGTCGAATTGAAGAGGAGGGTCAAGGAGCTGGAGACAAGTCTTTCGGCAGCCAACCAAAGAGCTACGCAGGTCGAAGAGAGGTCTTCCGGGGCCATTGAGACTTATAAAACTTCTCAGGCCTTCAAAAATGAGGCAAACTAGGCCTCGTCGGAAGGATATTCTTTGAGTTACGCCGATTGTCTGGGTAAAATTAAGAAACTTTACCCCGGCTTGGACTTCTCCTTGCTCACCGTTCCGGAGGATAAATCTGAAGCCTCCAAGGTTCAGCCTGAAATGACATCGACCCTTACTCCTGTTTTGACTGCCGAAGAGGCTGACAAGAAGTAAACTTGCTGTATTTTTTTCTTTTTTCAGCTATCTGTAATGTCTTCCTTTTGGATGAGGGTTTTTCATCCTTGAAATAAATGACTAATTCCTTTCAAACTAGTCTCTTTCGAGTTGATTCTTTTTGGTGTGGTTTCTCTTTGGTGGGTAAACCAAAAACTATTCAGTTCGAGGTTGATGTCTTTGGTTTGGCTGAGTATGAATTCTGAAGTAGGATCAGAATGCCGCAGCGGATTTCCGGTCCTTTGGGCCGGGGACAACCTCGATTAGGCTGATGTTAATTACCCATTGTGATTGTTCTTTTTGCCTTGGAAGGGACGTGGCAGACAGGTGTCATGTTCCCACTGGCCGCTGGTTAAGGAACATTGAGTATATTTTCCGTTGCCCGTGTTGAGCGCATGGATATTTGAACGGTTGCATCCCCGCACGTCCTGGGTGCCGCCAGATTTTTTCCTTTCCGAGAAACAGCCATTAATGTTGTAACCGTCCGAGGAAGATCATTTTGGGTTCGAAGTGCCAACGGTCTCTATTCTCGAGAGCAGTTATTAGCGATCATACCATTCCCAGAGCGGCCACCTGGGTTTCGAGGCATCGTTTCAACACGTGGCACTCCCTGGCATGTCCGGGGAAAGGTGTGGAGCATGTTTCTCTGCAGCCGTCTGAGGGTGGAGGATCCCTTTAAATAGGACCCTGCTCTTCCCTTTCATAGGCCATCGAAACTTCAAACTCCTACCTTGAAAGTTATCCTTCTTCTCTTAGCACATCACCGAGATAAAGTTTAACATTTCCGATCTTCGAAAGGTAGCTAAGAAGGAGGCCCGCCAGTTAGCTAACTCCGCTCAATGCGCCTTGGCCATTCGCATAATAGGGGATGGACATCCTAGGACCCTTGCCCCCATCATCCAGCTAGTGAAAATTCTTGTTCGTAGCTATTGATTACTTCACCAAATGGATGGAGGCCGAGCCATTGGCATAAATTATAGAAGCTAAAGTGGAGAACTTTGTCCGAAACAGCATTATCTTCCGATTTGGCATTCCAAAAATGATCGTCACCAACAACGAAAGATAGTTCGACAATCCCAAATTCCGGGACTTCTGCCAGCAAATCATATCTCCCATCGGCTTACATCAGTCGGTCACCCTCAGTCCAACAGAGAAGCCGAAGTCACCAACCGGACAATCCTACACGGACTAAAGACCCAACTGAATGATGTCAAAGAACTTTGGACAGAAGAGCTCCACTTAGTGCTCTGGCTTATCGAACAACCGCCCGAACGGCAACCGGGGAGACTCCATTCAACCTGACCTACGGAAGTGAAGCAGTCATCCCTATGAAAGTTTTCTTGCAATCCTTGTGGATTGATCACTGCGCCGAACCGACCAACTCAGAGTAATGGAGTACTGACTTAGATCTACTTGAAGAAAATAGGCTCCAGACAAGCTTGAAGATGGCAACCTACCATCAGAAGATGGCCAGATATTACAACTCACGAGTCAAGGCTCGAATTTTTCGGGTCGAAGATCTGGTTTTGTGAAGGACAGAAATATCGAGACCGACCGAGCAAGGAAAACTCTCCTCCAACTGGGAAGGCCCTTATCGAGTCGTTGAAGTAATTCGAGCCGGAACCTACCGACTCGAGCATTTGGACGGACGACAAGTAGCGTGTCCGTGGAATGTAGACAACTTTCACAAGTATTATCAATAAAGGCCACAACTTCTTTCATGAAGCACTTCCAAAAGTCCGACTTTGGTCGGCAAAGGCTCTAGGACAGCCCACTTCCGAAAGTCCGACTCCGGTCGACAAAGGCTCTAGGGCAGCCCACTTCTAAAAGTCCGACTCCGGTCGGCAGAGGCTCTAGGATAGTCCACTTTCGAAAGTCCGACTCCGGTTGGTAGAGGCTCTAGAACAGCCTACTTCCAAAAGTCCGACTTCGGTCGGCAGAGGCTCTAAGGCAGCCCACTTCTGAAAGTTCGACTCCGGTTGGCAGAGGCTCTAGGGCAGCCCACTTTCGAAAGTTCGACTCCGGTTGGCAGATGCTCTAGAGCAGCCCACTTTCGAAAGTCCGACTCCGGTCGGCATAGGCTCTAGGGTAGCCCACTTCTGAAAGTTCGACTTCGATCGGCAAAGGCTCTAGGACAGCCCACTTCCGAAAGTTCGACTCCAGTCGGTAGAAGTTCTAGGGCAGCCCACTTCCGAAAGTCCGACTTCGGTCGGCAAAGGCTCTAGGACAGCCCACTTCCGAAAGTTCGACTTCGATCGACAAAGGCTCTAGGGCACCCCGCTCCGAAAATCTGACTCATGTCAACAACAGCTTCAAAAAAATCCACACGGGGATCTGGTCACAAGTTCGAGCGGGTCGACGGACCAACACTTAGAAAAATTTCTAAGTATCTGGGTTCGGACTGAGCTACTATCCGGCAGCCATTTTAGAGATTTCGAGTTCGAACGAGCCGACGGACCAACACTTAGAAAAATTTCTAAGTGTCTAGGTTCGGACCGAGCTACTGTCCGGCAGCCACTTCAGAGATTTCGAGTTCGAACGAGCCGATGGACCAATACTTAGAAAAATTTCTAAGTGTCTAGGTTCGGGCTGAGCTACTGTCCGGCGGCTACTTCGGAGTGTTTGCGGTCCTATCAAGCCGATAGTCAACACTTAGAAACATTTTAGAAAAAAGAACTTCGGTCAATCCGACCGACCCAACAACACAGACATATACAAGAGATATGACAAGAAGTTCTATTATATTATAAAAGGAGTTCTTTACAAAAGAGAAGGTCAGACCTTTACAAACATCCTAGGTCTGACCCCCTGGAGATACAGATACAACCTTGACTTCGGCCCTCTCGGCCTCTCCTGGAGCTCCGACTGGGATGTCCGCCACCCCAACCTTAGCTTCGGCCTGGGCATCGGCTCCGGTCTTCTTTATGCCAGCTTCGGCCGGGAGCTAGGCCCCTTTCGCCAGATGGACTCGCCTCTTCTTCGGCGCCTTCCTCTTCTGCCCGTTTAGACAGCTGTAGAAAGGCTAGGTCGAGCTCCGGGAAAGCATTATTGACCTTCTCCAGGCACTCTTCGTACCCGTAGTTGAAGCTGTATGTCATGAGCCGGCCTCGTTCATTTCCTCTTTAAAGTCTTTGGAGGCTTTATATTCCTTTATGGCTGCTTCGGCCGCCGTTGCCATCAGCTTCCAGGTTGTCTTCAACAAACCCTTATACCTCTCCGCCTCAGCCTCGTGGCCCCTTGAGCGCCTTTCAGACTTGACCAGGCATTCCTCCTCCTCAATCAATCGATGGGCCAGGGATTTCACCCTCAGCTTCTTGCTCTTCAGCCTGACCTCCCAGTCAGCTTGTTGGGCCAGCAAATCTTCTATTTGCTTCTTTTGAGCCTCTGTCTCAGCCCGCAGAGCAGATAGCTCCTCCTCAGTGGCCCGTAGAACGGATAATTCCGCTCTGGCGGCCATCAGCGCCACTTTCGCGGTGTCTCTGGCCACCTCAGCTACCTCAACTCTCTTGGTCGAGTGCTCCTTCAGGTCCAGCAGCTCGCCCAGGCCGTCATCCATCAACAGTATGTCTTGAAGGAGCTGCAAACAACAAGATGACGTCAGTGACTCATAGGCAAAGGCCAAAAGCTCGGATATGGGTGGCTTACCCCCATCATGTTGCGAAAGGAACTCCTTGCAGCCTCGTTCACTGTTCGCTGACCCGATTGGTTCTAATCGACATCTGCTACAGCCCTCTTGAGCCGGTTTTTGACCTGCTTAGCATCATGTATGGCGCGCCATTTTTGATGCGCCTCTTCGCTTGTCTCGCCGGCCTCCCCCCCACTGGCCCCTCTTCCTTCTGTTACTTTTTTCCCTTCGACCTTGGGGGAAACCTCCTCGATTGGGTCAATGTGGGATGAGACTAAAACTATCTCTCGATCAGTTGAAAATGATTGGCCTTCTCCTGTCTGGGCAGCCGACTGCCTGATCGAAGATGAGTGCTCCGCCACCTTCGCCGCTAGGCGCTCCGACAATGGCATGTCATCGTCGAACTCTACAGAGACAACAGTGACGGTTTGCTCCTTTGCCCGTTGCTTTGTTGGCCTCTCAGACGCCGGCTCTTTCGCCCGTGGCCTCTTCGATTTCTTGGGCGCCGGCTCGGTAATCCGGATGCCCCTCCTCTACGCTGCCTGTGTTGAAATGGTCGCTCGGTCTGGCTTCATTCTTCCACCTGCCGTCAAACAAAATCAGAGTCAGCAACAAACAAACAAAGCCAACGGTGAAGAATAGAATACCTACGACAAGCGGCTACTACCCTACCTAAGATTTGCTGCTAGCTGATCCCAGCCAAGTGGAGGTTCTCCTCTCGGAGCAAGTCATGTACAAACGTTGGGTCGTCCTCATCCAGTTTGTTGAAGTCGGCCTTGTCGGCCCTCAGCACTCTCCTCCAATCTACTGCTTTCGGCTTGGGCTCTCTCCACGCCGGCTTAAAATCCCATGGCTCCAAACTATCTACAAAGAAGTACCGGGACTTTCATTCGTGGATAGCTGACGGAAGCCCCCCTAATATTCTCCGACCAGGGCGGGGACTGAACATCCACCACTCCTGGCTTCAGAAGTCCCTTTTTAGAAGAAAGAAATTGGAGAAAAGAGACAATCTAGGCTCAACTCCGGCCCTCTGATAGAGGACCATGAAACCGCAGATCACTCGAATGCTGTTCAGGGTCAGCTGCATTGGGGTAACTCTATAGCTATTGAAAATTTGTACAAAGAGATTATGAAGAGGGAAGTGAAGGCCGGCCTTAAGGTGGTCTTTGTATACAGGAAGGGCTCCTAGGTTCAAAGGGCCATTCACCCTTCCCTCCCGGCTAGGAATAATCAAATGCAGTGTCGGAGGGATGTTATATACAACCCTAAGGTTCTTTACCCTTTCTCGGGTCATGCCCGATGGAATGTCATATGGACCTGGTTCCCTATTCCTGTGGGCGGAGCTCCGGCTATCGGAAGCCATTCTAATGGAAATTGCAAAAGAAAGAAGGGACGAGTATGAAACTAACCTGGTGGTCGAAATTCCTAAAGGAGACGAGAGCGGTGGAAGAAGAAGACTGTTTCTCTCCAAATGCAAGTGCAGCGGAAGACTCCCTTCGGGCTTTCACCCCTCCTTTTATAGGTGTTGAGGGGCCGCTTCCCAACGCCCCTCGAGCGCCAAGATCCACCGTCAGACGACGCGACTTCCAGATCCGACGGGGAAGCCGATGGGATGCGTCGGATCGTGCCCAATCACGATCTGCATGACCACCCAACCAGTGGTGGATGAGCAGCTCCGGGTACTGCCCAACCACTCAGATTTCGCCACGTCACCCATGTCGTGTCAGGAGCCCAATGGACGTGTGTTTCAAGCTGGCAACCCATCATTGCGCCTTACCTGCATTAACTACCCCTGCCACCGCTTCCAATGCGGTGCTGGCACTTGTCCTGGGGGCAGGGTTTCGGAGTGGAAGGCGACCGGCCGTGGTACGCCAGATCAGATTTGCAATCATCCCACAGATTGGTGCATTAAATGCTAAGTGATGCTCTCGCCCTTCAAAGTTGTAGGACCGCTCGAAGGCCAAGAACAAGGGGCAACTGTTATACCCAACCGGCCCACTACCAAACTGGACCGCCACTCTTGCCGAGGTCCAACCGGACCGCTCTTATGGACTTTCAAATGCTCTCCTTCGGAGGTCGGATTTGTTCCTTCTTTGAAGATCCGACAGACGCTCTCCTTCAAAGATCCGACCGACCCACTGAAGTAGAGGTCCGAACGACCCACTTCTGTTTAGGTCCGGCCAACCTTCTCCTGCTGAAGCTCCAACGGACGCTCTCCTTCAGAGGTCCGACCGACCCACTGAAGTAGAGGTCCGAACGACCCACTTCTGTTGAGGTGCGGCCAACCTTCTCCTGCTGAAGCTCTGACGGATGCTCTCCTTCAAAGGTCCAACCGACCCACTGAAGTAGAGGTCCGAACGACCCACTTCTGTTGAGGTCCTGCCAACCTTCTCCTGCTGAAGCTCCGATGGATGCTCTCCTTCAGAGGTCCAACCGGCCCTCCCCAGTCGAGGTCCGTACGACCCACTGTTACGGAAGTCCGAGCCACCCCCCTCCATTGGAGGTCCGACAGAGGCGCTCTTACAAAGATCCGGCTGGCTCTCTTCATCGGAAGTCCGACCGGCTCTCTATAGTCGAAGTCTGACCAACTCGCTCCAACTCTAGAAGTAACTCAAAGGCTCAAGAAGCCTCTTCCAGCTAGTACCAGAATTCTGTTATAACGGACACCACGACGTGGCCACGTTATGATGCTACCTGGCCACTATCCTGATCTCCTAGGGGCAAATCGGACATTCTCTACCTATCCCCTAATAGAATTTGGTAGTATTCCACGTCTATATTAGGTAAACCGGGGGACACAGAAGGTAAGCAAGCTAACACAGACACTCTTCCTTCTCCATACACTGTCTCTTTGATTCCTCCATTTTGTTGCCCTTAAGCTCCCGCTAACTTAAGCATCGGATGTCCCCCGCCGGAATACCACCGGCCCTTGGGGACTTTGTTGCAGGAACCGGGAGAAGAGCGCTTCAGCCCAGCCATCCGAGCCCGGTCCGGGAGAAGTTGCAGTAAAGTACTTAACAAGATTTTATTAAAAAAATAAAATTTTAAATAAGAAAAAAAAAATCAAGCATGGATCTTTTATGATGCATTGCTTGATGATGGATAACTAATAAAGGACACGTATCATGCACATAAATGATGTGGATTGCTTGCTGATCATCTACCGTGCGATTGTCCCTTCATACATCATACAAGCCAGGTTCAAAAAAATAAATAAAAATCGCTAAGGCAGTAGCTCGGTTGGTAGAGATTTAGCCCGCCTTTCTTTGATCATAGGATTGAGGCATGATCTTGCGGGTAACTCGATTAAATCCAGAAATTCCTGGGGCACGTGACTAGCAGGGTGGGAGAGCATCTATTCCGGCGCTTTAGTGGAGCTAGGCTGACGTACTCACCTTTACAAATGGATAGAAAAGGTATACGGAAATATGCTGCCGCCTGTATCGAATATTGTCTAACAGAGTGGGCCCAGTGGAGAGCTACATCGGGGGATTTACCCCTCTCTCCTTTCTTTCATCAAAAAAATAAATAAATAAATAAATAAATAAAATAAAAATTAATTGATAAGCATACCTTTTATTTTGCAAACTGTATAGTCCGCTTAAAAGATATATATATATATATATATATATATATAGAGAGAGAGAGAGAGAGAGGCAGGGTGCATCCATTAATAAAGAACCTGTATTTAGAAATCCTAAATTTCCACTACTCTACCGAAAGCGCCCTTGTTTTGCCTCGGTATCGGAGGAGGTGTTTTCCGTCGTTTATTTCCGCATATAATCTCTACCTACCGATCACGGCACTACGCTCTCAGCTCTCGACGAACTCTCCGTCCTCTGTTAATCTCCTCTTTAAAAAGCCTCGGGATCGGCCGCCCAACGAGCGGATCTGGCCGTCCGGTCGCCGGAATCGAGCTCGCCCGCCATGGACACGGTCCAGGTCTCGTCAGCCCCCCGGACCGTCGAGGAGATCTACAAAGACTACAGCAGCCGCCGCGCTGCCGTCATCCGCGCCCTCACCACCGGTCCTGTCTTCCTCCTCCTCTAATCCCTTCTTTCCCTCGATCTCTGCGACTTTTGTTTTTGATTTTTTTTTTTTTCTGATTATTTATTGGATCTGTTCTTCTCTCAGATGTCGATGAGTTCTATACGCTGTGCGATCCAGGTGAGTCTTTTTTAAGATCGATGGCGGCTTGATATTGGGGTTGTTTTGGTGTTGAATTTGATTCCTGGAATCGTGGGATTTTGGGGTGTGGCTGGATTTGATGCAGAGAAGGAGAACTTGTGCTTGTATGGGCATCCCGGCGGGATGTGGGAGGTGACCCTGCCGGCGGAGGAGGTGCCGCCGGAGATGCCGGAGCCGGCGCTTGGGATCAATTTCGCGAGGGACGGGATGAACCGGAAGGACTGGCTCTCGCTGGTGGCGGTTCACAGTGACTCGTGGCTCCTCTCCATCGCCTTCTTCTTCGGAGCTCGCTTCAATGGCAACGAGAGGTAAGCTGGAGGCTTCTATTATTTTTCATCATCATCTTTATTATTATCTTTTTTTTTTTTTTTTTAAATTATAACTGCGGGCTCTACTTTTCGATACTTTCTCAGTCTTGAATGATTTCTTGCTTTTCTTCTTTCTTCTGATCTTGGAAAATCAAGATTTTTCTTGATTTCTTTGGATATTTATAGAATATGCCTGATTGCATGCGATTATGGAGGAAGAAGGAAGAGTCATGCATAACTCTGGCTCTCGAGAACGAGGCTGGGGATCCAGAGACACTGATTGCTGGATTTAGGGTAGTCTGATTTGAATGGGGATATGAAAACTGATCATCCCTCCACCCTCAGTTTAAGTTCTTGTCCAAGAATGTAATATCATCATTGAGCTAGGTTATCAATTTGTAGTGAGTCTGCCTTCGTTAGTGAAAAATGCATGCTGGATGATGATTGCAAATAAAGCTATTAGCTTGTGATTTTATCCAAGGAGAGGCTGCAAAATCCTTTATTTTTTTTTCTGAATGATGCTCTATTCATTTTTAAAAAAATGTTCACAATCTATAGGTTTCTTGGAGAGTGTAAGGTTCATCCAGTAACGATATGGATTTCATGTGACAAGTATGGAGGGCCTTAGTAATTTTTTCTTGAAGAAGTATTAAATTTTCTTGCGATGATTAGAATTCGCTTTCTTAAACATCGACATTGGTGGTTTTTCTTATTGGAAGACATTTGGATATGAAAAGCAGTTGACTTTCAAAGGAAAGTCAATTTTCATTGTAGTTAGATCAGAATGGTCCACAGCATTAATAACCATAATGGCATACTATGGAATATTAAATCTTTCAGAGCATAACGAATATTCAGATTAATAGAGGAGACCAAAAATATGCTTGGGGGTGCTAGGGTGTAAAATTGTAGCCTGTAGAGAGTTGTTAGCATTGGTTGTAGGAAAAAAGGAGAAGGATCACACTTAGAGAGATAATGCTACCGCTGAAAGACTACAACAGTTATAATATTATGTTCTTTCACAATATAGATGCAAGAAGCAAAGACAATTTATTGGTCAAGTATAGTAAATTGAAGATCCAAAGGAAGTTGAAACAATTTAAATATTTGCAAATGAAATATGTTTTTGACAGACAAAGGATGGTATACTTTGTATTTAAGCTTTGTCTTTCACAAAATATATACACTGAAGCTCAAAAGGTGTTAGCATAATCAGAATGAGATCGAATAAGTAGGAAGTGAAAATAATGGTATGAAATAAGAGAAAGTCTATGAACTCAACTAATTGATTTGTAGATCGACATAAATCTGTTGATGGTTGTGATTTGGCTGACAACTAGTTGCAAGATCTTTGCTCATTCCTTTATGGTTGTGATTTGGATGACAACTAGTTGCTCATTCCTTTGTAGAAGTTCTCTTTGATGTTGTGCTGCATGCCTCTCTCCAATTGATGGGCAAAACTTGATGTTGGTGATATTATTTTTGTTGTGTTCTTGATGACCGTGTGAAGGTCTTCATGGAGTTTCTACAGGGGAAATATTGGTTGAGCTGTGTTTCACAATATTTCCTTTTTTTATAAAAATAATTTCCTGTTTGCTGAGAAAAGAGTAATGCAGTCATTTTTTTTCTTTTTTAATAACTGAAAATATAAGCATAGCGAACACCAGAATATGCAAGACAAGTGATTAAGGCTGTTGGAGGAAGATATGTTTTTTTAGATTAGGGCACTGGATGCAAAAGAGAAAAGGGGAAAAACTTTTCAGAACATAAAGTGGTACAAATTTCTTGAGCAAATAAAGCCTAGTTGACTCCATTAGTGCTCTATGAGAGTTGTGACACCTACACATGAAGCTCATTAGAAAGGGAAGGAGCCAATGTTGACTGAAGCTCATATCAAACAAACTGTCTAGTTTCCTTCCATGAAGAGTAATAGAACCAGATATCCCACTTCACTCCACGGTCCTTAAGCTCTCCTCTCACTCCCACTCTCCACTCCCTCTCACACATGTCATATCCCTTCCCTCCTGCAGCTCTAATCTTATCTTACCATGTCTCTTTTATGAACATAATTACATAAACCTTAGTCTGCAACTAAATTCCATGTAATGTAGAAATGGAGCTATAGAGAGGGTGTTTTATTTGAATTGTTATAGGTTTTCCCTAGTCCTTATGTAAATACAAACAAGGGAGGGTGTTGTTTGCAGATATGTGAGGGTTTTATATGCAACCTCTCACCCAAAAAAGGGGCTAGTTTCTTAAAGAAATTTGCATCTACAATACCTTCTTTCCTCCAGGTATGTCTAGTCAAAAATTGGACCATCTGAAAAGAGTTGAAATGTAATGGTGATGGGAGATTAGATGGATATCTGCAATCGTTTTTTCCCTAGGATTATGCTTATTGGGGGTATTCCAAGTATTACATTTCCCAAGGATTTGGTTCTTTGAAGGGATGTCTCCAAATAATTGATATAAATGGAAGATTAGTGGAGATGTCGTATTCCCCCCGATCCCCCATTGTATGTTTGAGCAATTGCTTACAAGAATTATGTTACATGAGGTTTTGGGGATTGTGACTCTTAATGATTGTTTGCTGATTATTACATTCTTGAAGGATTGTCTTTCGAGCATTATGAAGGTCAACATCTTAAAGACAATCCTATTATGGTATTCTTCATGACTAATCATTTTAAGTTCAGTTCTTTATAGTTGACATGAAAATTCTCATGTTGCTAAACATTAGCCATACATAGGGGTTGCCTGTTAACTGTCAATTTGAACCCAATAACATATATTGTGTTGTGCATGTTTAGGAAGATTGTTGAAAGTACTGAAGCTCGAAATTTGCAGACCATCAGCACTAGTAAATTTCTAATTGTTAATAGAAAAACACTAGCATCACACCAAGATGTCCCACAAAAGAATTGCATAGCTGATGTTGCACGTTTCTATTGCTCCCTTTTGGATTTATACCCTCCAGGTTTCTAGACAGAGGAACCATTGGAAAGTTCCACATCAATTGCATTATTTTATTGGCTGATGATTTTGTCTTATCAAATCATCCCATTGTTAAGCTGTAAACACTATCATGTAGAGTTGGCAATTCAAAAAGGGTGTCAGTTTACATTTTCATTTTCTTGTTCTTAGGGTTTTCCTTGAATGCAATTTCAGAATGGACTAGAATATCTGTAAAAATAATAATGCAAAATGAATGTCATCACCTCTTCGGAAATAAAACCAAGATGGTAGTACTTGATGTATGTCTTGGGGAAAGTTAAGCATGTTGAAGTTGTTGCTAGTTGAATTCAGAAACTTGTTAATGATCTGCCATGATCATTTAGGTCACCCTGTATTTTCTTTTGGCTCATGAGGCTTGATCCTTGAGGTGTTCTTTTCTACTAAAAGGATGGCCTATGGAGATCCTTCAATTCTAATCCTTGAGTTCATCTGATATTTCTTTGAATGATGGTTTATGGTGTCCCTTCAGGTCATCTGATATTTTTCTAACAGTGGTCCATGGCTGTCATTCAGATCATCGAACAATTTTTTAACTGTTGTTATTCTTTGGTGATCCTCAAGATTATCAAATATTTTTTTAATGATGGTTTGCAGTGACCATTTGCTTCCCTAATATGGCTTTAGAAGTCACTAGGGACCTTCATATGTTATGATAGATGGAATTTATTGTGCTTGAGATGTGCAAGTTCCAAGCTTTTGCTTGTTCAATTCCTTTTGTCTTAGATTCTAAATATTGCAACCATGGCACTGAAAGCAACAATATACACAACAAATTTGAATTACTTGGAGTAGCATGGTTGTTCCATGTTCTCTGGACAATACACAACAAATTTGAATTACTTGAAGTAGCATGGTTGTTCCATGTTCTCTAGACAATGTGTTTGTCTAGAGAACATGGAACAACCATTCATTTAACTTGACATGGAAAGTGTAAAATTGGCTCATAGTTTGGAGATCAGATGTTACAAGTAAGAAATGTCTTTCAGTAGCATCTTTTCAGTAGCATCTTTGGAAGAGATGGTGGGAAATATTTGACTGGGTCATGCTTGATGACATATCTTGACTTTCAACTGTATCTGTTTTGTGCTGGACTATAAGGATTTGGATAGCCATTTTGACTTTTTTTTTCGTTTTTTTTGGTGGGGATGGGGCATTATTTCCAGTTTACTCAATATGTGACCTTTATTTCATGCTTTAGTGCTTGCCTGATAGCTAACGTAGTTTTCCTTTTGCTTTATTCCCTAGTTTGAATTATGTTCTCATCTCATTCTTGGAGAGGTTGTCCCTCTTTGGATTCTGCAATAACATGAGAGTTGCAATATTGTTGTGACACATGATAAAGAGCTGATTGAGATGGATAGGATAAATTTAGCTGTCATGGCATGCTTTCTTTTGGAGATCATTCATATATGTTAAGTTGTCACCAGTGGACAGGACACAAGAAAACTAAGTGAGAGTTGCAGAAAGAATTTGACGAATCTTGTTTTGATAGGGGATTTAGCCGTCAGTAGCACCAACGATGAAGGAGTTCTATGCCCAACCATGCTGCTATAGTTTCTACTAATTTATTGTCTCTTTTTAGTGTAATGTTATTGCAATGCTGATTCATTCTTAAAGGTGCTGTTTAAGGTTTTTCACCAAATGTGTGTCATGTGTGTTGCTATTTTATGTTACTGCTACTTTAATATCATTCTTCTTGGAAAAGTATGCAGTTATTGCTGCATTATCATGTTAACAAAATCTTTAAAATAAGCTAGTGGGATCTCAATTGAGATGTTAAAGTACTATTTACAATTTATTGTTGACTATGGTACTTCTAATAAGAGGTGATCGATTTCAATATTTTCTCAACTGTATATAAAATTCTGGTGCAGAACATAATACATGCAAATCTTCACCTTTTTTACCCTTTATATGGTGGGGGTTGGTGCAGGTATTTGGAAAAACCTGTGATGAGGGCATTTGGATTCTTCTAGTTGATGATTAAGAGTGTGGAATTTGAAAGTGACTGGATAAGTGTAAATATGGTTTCATCTTTAGTCTTAGTGAGGGTGCAAGGCAGGGGCGGAAGGGTTTGGTGAAGAAAGTATAGAATGAGTTGCATGGAAAGGAGGAAAATGGTAGCAAGGAAAGAAGGAAGAATAAAATGAGAGGAAAAAGGTGAATTTCCTTTTTTGATTTATGTAATAGGATTACGGAAATGCTTATATAAAAGATTCAGATTTTAAAGCAATACTGATGAGTTGATGGTCTCTTAGATAACGAAAATTATGCGGGATACTGGGGCAATATCTCAGTTGTCAGAGAGAGACAGGAATCTTTGCATTGTATTACAGTAATATTTACTGATCTGAAGGCTAAGATGAATTAGTCGATTGATTGGTTTAGAATCTTGGTATGGAATCTGGTTTGAAAAGTCTGAATTTTAAGCAACTATCAGACGTTATGGAATTTTAGGGCCCTTGTGATGTCAAGAGTGGTTGTGGAAGCAAAATTTATTATTTGTACATTTATTTATTTATCTGATTTGTATAAATTGCTGTATGCTATAGAGTGATACAAGTAGGAAGCTGGAGCAACTAAGAAGTATGTGGACATAGTAATGCTCCATGTTTTGATATGATTAATAGTACTTTTTTGGTTTTAGGTAAATAGTTGTTTGGTTTTTAAAGTTGATTACAACTATGCAATAATTTAACATGATGGTTTGTAGTTGCTCTTGAGAGAAGCATGGTGGCAATACCTGATAGTTGGGACAGCAGGAGGCTTGTGAAAACATCAGGAATTTGAAACTTGAATGTGACATTCGGTTCATGAACTCCACGACACAATTGTGGATTCCAGTTTGTTTCCACATTTGACTAGAACATGCCATATTCGAGGCATATGGTGTAGAGGCTGACAAACCCTCAAGAGATTTGCTTTTTATAGTAGAATGGATGAAACTTTGGCTGAGTTTGAAAAACCTGCTCAAAATTGATTTTGATTCAGATATCTGTACCCCTATGTGCCATAACATAGCCTCACTGTCATAGTGCTAACTGCTAAGTTGCTTTTTGGTGAAATAGAATTGATAGGACTTCGTTTAGAAGCATATCAACATTGAAAGAAATGATGGATTAGACATTCTAGTCTGTTAGCAGCGAGCTGGCTAGCTGCATCTTTTTCATGCTTTTTTGTTGAGTTTTCAGGCTAATTATCTTTTTCTTGTTTTTTGGTAGAAGGCTGAATGGGACTTCAAAAACATGAGTAAAACTTGAGTACATTTTTCAGATGGTCGGACAGGTTCTCTAATTTTGTTATTCTGGATCACAACTAAAAACTGTAACACTGTTAGAACTTGCAGGAAAAGAAATTACAGAACTTTGAGAGGAAAATAAAACGAAAGAACAATCCACTGCTTTCCGGTCAAAATTCTACTAAATTATTGATGAACTAAAACATTGAGTGCTATGTATCAATTTTCAAATAAGTTTAGCATGCACATACTTGGAGGTAGAACAGAAATTACAGAATTTTGAGAGGAAAATGAATCCAAATAACACTTCACAGCTTTCCAGTCAAAATTCTACTAAGTTATTGACGAACTAAAACATTAAGTGCACTATGTTTCAAATAAGTTTAGCATCCGCATACTCGTCTGCCTCCAGCTAAAGTTGCAGGTACATATCATGCTTGGTTGTGACCATGAATGCATTTAGATATTCTCACAAAACAACTGATATCTTGTTCTTTCCTACTGTCAGGATCTATGGCAAACTTGCCTTGCCTGAAAAATCAGATTGCAAGCCATGTCTACTTTCTTTGTTCCACTGCTACTATATTATTTAACAATGTTGTGCATTGTGCATGTAAAACTGCATTTCTATGGAGGAAATTTATTCTCCTCTGTAATGTGATCCCAAGCATTTTGTCCAGAGTATTTCTTTGCATGTAACATGCTCAATTATTTCAGTGATTTAAGGATATAATTAAGCAGCCCTGTTCTCTTTTTATTTGGGAAGACATCTGCTGTAAGCATGCCTTGTTTTTTTTGGCCCTTTAATGATTTAGATTTAAAAATTTTGATATCATGTAAACTCTACTTCATTAAATTAGTGTTTAATATGTTATAGATACACAGTAGTTATATCATAATATTGTTTGGACCCTTGTATGCATATATGGTGCTGATTTCGTTCACACTTCTGAGCCCACCTTAGTCAAGGAGTCTAGCAAATCCCCTTGCCCTCAATCTAGTTAAGCTTGTATAATTTTCCACCTGTGGGAGAACTCTTTAATGTATTATTTATGTATGACAATACAAATCAAGCTTGTCCTATCAGGATGGAATGAGCTATAGAGCACAAATTTAAATCAAGAAAGCTTTAGAAAAGGATTGGGAAATTTTATAACCAGCCGTCCTGATGCCAAACCTCCTTGAACCCATCATGCTGGCTGCACAACATGAAACATCACCAAGATGAATAGTTGAATATGGCCACGAGCATTTTCGTGGGAACCAAGTATCAGCGATCTTTTAAGTTTCTGCAACCCACTGTGAATAGCCAATGACATTTTAGACCAATAGAACAAGAGTATTTCTAAACTATTATCAATCCTCAGGTAGAACCCTGAGGATTCAGAGTAAAGTGCCTGAAAGCTTTTGCTTATAAAGGGATACTTGACACTCAGGCAATCCCCTAGACAGATCTAACCCTGATTTTTCAGGATCATCTGTGTGAACCTGTACTAGTTTAGCATTTTCCATGGTAAAAAAGAAAGGCTGAGATGAGCATTACACAGTGATCATCAATTTCTAGATAAGGGGCCCAGTGATCGTATTTAATTAATCTAAATTTGTTGAATGATCTCTACATAGCTTCCGAATAAGGCATTATTAGCTATCATACTGGGACAACATATGTTTGGATCACAATTTTCCCCGTTGCAGTATATATGATCACTTGACTGCCTGGTTACTGTGTCACTTTTTGTTTATTTTTTTCTGACTGCCAGCCTTGATGACATAGGCCCTCATATTTGTTAATAGCTTTTTCATGTCTATCTTGATTCTTAAGATTTAGTCACATAAGAAAAATATTTTTGTAGTGGTACCTGATATAATATCTGGTTCATTAATATTACTAGGTTTTGCCTTATGCTACTTCTTTTGTTGTTTTTTAGAAAGGTCAGATTCAAACCCAGATTATCCTTGTGATTAATATGGAAGAAGGAATCGACTTCAGAAAATCAGCATTTGGTGGGGTTGACTCTAATTCATGGGGATTGGCACAAAACATAAAGCTGTGGCTTGTATGTCATATGGTTGACCTTTTCTGAAGATTAACTTATATCAGTTTAAGATATAAATAGGGTATTCCTAAATAAAATATGAGGCTGTCAATTTAGTAGTTTATTTTCTATTATGCGGCTTTTGCACGTGCAGCTGATGAAGCAGAGCCTGATCAGCTTGGTCCAAGGTTTTTTTGAAAACAATCTGCAATGGTCACCGTAATGACTACTTTTATTATCAAACCTTTCAAATATTTTAGCTCCTGTCATATGTAATGAGCATTATATTTATAGCGAGTGCAAAGAGATTAGAAGTATTGAGCAGCTGTACAATGTTGCAAAATATCTGTTAATGCCAAAAGCATGTTGGACTGACCTTTTGTGCTTATAGATGGTCGGATGTCAAAATTGCCCCAACTGTTGCTAGTCGATTACGTAGTCAGTTTAGGTTTTTGTGTAACATATATATTTGTAACCTGAGCATTATAATTTGTTTGTTCTTGCTATTGCTGTTATTAAGTTTCTGGAAGCCTATCCTGACCTATGCTGCTGTTTAATGCTCATGGTTGCAAGAACTATGGGGGCTGATTCTGTTGTTCTTCAAAACTGACAGAAAACGTTTATTCAGCATGATAAATGAGCTGCCCACTGTATTTGAAGTGGTGACTGATAGTGATAGGAAACCAGCAAAAGACAAATCTGGTATGGATACCGGAAGCAAATCCAGACTCTCAATGAAGGTAAGGTATTTTTAAAATTACTTTTTATTGCTTTTATTGACTTCATGCTGATCAAATTCCTTTTTTTCTTCAGCGATCAAGCGATGGGCAGTTGAAAAACAATTCAAAAACAGTTGATGAGGAATATGGTGAAGAGGATGATGAACACAGTGAAACCCTCTGTGGAATTTGCGGTAGCAACTACAGTGCAAATGAGTTCTGGATTGCATGTGATGTATGTGAGAGGTGGTTCCATGGGAAGTGTGTGAAGGTAACACCTGCCAAAGCTGAAAGCATAAAGCAATACAAATGCCCCGGTTGCAGTTCCAAGAGAGGGAGGCAGTAACTTATTATTATCTTATCCTTCGATACAAATGTTGGTTGCCATTATAGTGGGTTATACTGCATCCTGATATAAGCTATAACAACACGTTACCATTCTAGAAAAATGACTCTCTTTCAATTTAAGGTGCTCGTCTCTGGACCATAGAATAAAAGGGATGGTTAAATACTGTTTTTGTATATAAATTCTGTCCTGGAGTATACTTCAACAGTCCTTGTTTTCTTGATGAATGTCACATGTGCATATCTGTCGGTAAACATGGCTGATGTAACGGGCATTTTTGCCCCGATGTCTGGTCGTTGAATACAATGCCAAAGCGTTTCATGGCCTACTTTTTCGGGCGTGGACTAGAATTCATGCAGGCTTTTCTCTCACAGGCTGTGGTGTGAAAGCACAAAGATGTAGCCAAGAACAACATAAGCAGCAGCCATTTTGTTTTGAAGTAGCGAGCAAAGCTAGAGATACCTGATAAGTACCAACCCACTGGACCAATGAGGAAAAACATAAGCAAAAGCAGGGGGTGTGTCACAGGAAAATCAAAATAGAAACTGGAATCTGTTTTCGAATGTCTGCCTTTAAATGTGGATCTTCGCTTAAGTTTGGTGCAATTTGTGGTCACTAGTTTATGCATCTTTTACACGCTTAAACTTGTTTGTAGCGGGCAGGCCGTTTTGTTTGTAGCGGGCAGGCCGTTTAGTAATTAGATTTGCTATAAAAATAGGCTTCCATTGGGATTGGGTTGGTGTATCTTGCTTGGCAAATGCGTTAGATGTGTTCTTAGCATGACCAAATGATTGTAATAATTGTTCTAGTTGAGATATATCTCAAAAACGACTGGCAGTTTTAATAAATTCACTGTTTTAGTAATTAGATTTGCTATAAAAAAAGCTTCCATTGGGATTGGGTTGGTATATCTTGCTTGGCAAATGCGTTAAATAATATGTTCTTAGCATGACAAAATGAATGTTATAATTGTTCTAGTTGAGATATAGCTCAAAAACGACTTGCAGTTTTAATTTTATGGTGTAGCAGCATGCTGATTTTGCTACTTATTTTGTAATTCAGACGGTTAAGGACACATACTGCTTGAAAGGGAACTGCGAGTTTGGGATTTTCCTTGAATTTTAATGGCGTTCCGCTGTGCATACTCTTTATATTGGGCATATCTATTTTAGGGTTGGATAAGACAGAAAAGTGTTTTACAAATGATTTGTTTTAAAAAATAGATAGTTGATTATTGCATGGCAGAGAGGTGGAGCAGCATTGTTATGTGGTGGAGCAGCACCAGCATTACAGCGTGGGATCGGGCATATCCACCATTATAACAGGTGGATCACCATGACCCAAGGGGACATCACCGCTGTTAAGGATTGGATGGTGGGATACCATAACTCGTGGGATAGGAGTTTGGCCCATCATGGCTATCAGGTGGTGGAATAGGGGCAGCATCATAAGCATTAACCCCACCATTAAGTGTTGGGAGCAGGAGGGTAGTTTCCCGCAGGATCCTCATTGAGGGTTGGGGCAGGTGGTGAAATATAAGCATAACTAGCTATCACGCCTCGGTTCAATGCCTAAACGAGACATAGACATAGACAGACGGTCGTATCTTCTCAAATTTCAATCCTAATAAAAATACAAGGCCTATCTTATTAATAAATAATCAGACAGTGGTAGAAAATAAATTTACTAATTATTTATTTATTTCTAGAGTTTTTCATCAAAACTAATAAATAGATAAAATTTAACTAAAAATCCAAGATGCAGTGTAAGCAGAGTTCAACTAAAATTTAAGATAAAACATAAACTAAGAGATTAACACCTAAACTTTAGCTCCCCACTAATTGATCCCAAAACTCGATCGATTTTTCAGATTTGTACAAAAATATAGAAAATAAGGGATGAGATTTATAGGCTCAGTAAGTTATCATCACCTCTAATATATGCATAAATATGTCAACAATAAATTACAAATATACACAAATTATACATTACAGATCAACCAGCTCATGACAAAATAAAATGCAACATTATATTAATATGCACATTTAGTTAACAAACAACACAACTATGGATGGCCAACCATTACTTTACACTTCTAGTCCCTCTGACTATGGCCACGATCGGCCCGTGGCTAGTCCCGAAAGAGACTAGATCATGATTACACATACCGACAACATGTCATATGCCAGTGATCAACCCACTAGAGATCTGGAAGGAAACTAGCTCTGATATCATAAGAAAAAATATGCATCTTCAGCATGTGCCAACAATCATCATGCATGGCTAAAAATAAAAGAGAACTAGCTCCTAACTACATATACCGTACATCGATCATGTACCAGTGATTATCCCATTAGAGGCCCGGAAAGAGACTAAGTCATTGTGTGATCATAGTCGGACTAGAGAGCGTCAACACCAACATACATAACAATGTATGCAATCCAATGTAGATCAAATTATTTTATACATATTTAAATATTTCATAATATTCATATCATATTTAACATGTAATGCTAGAGATCAAGATAATTTGCCTAAAAGAACTCTATCAATATATGACCTGTTCGAGTCTCAACTCTGATACTCTCTGTCGATAAGAAAATAAAAATCCTAATAGGATTAATCATGAAATTAATTTTCTATCTAAAATAAACTAACATAAAAAATGGTCCATAGTTCAATCTGGATCTCGGCCTAAATCACTAAAAAAATTTGTTCAATTTTTTTATTATTTTTGACATTTTATTTTTCTCATCTTCTTTCTCCTTTTTCTCTCTCCTCTCACTCCTATTTCTCTCTCCTCTTCTCTTCTTTCTCTCTCCTCTCTCTCTCTCCCTCTCTCTCTTCTCTTCTCTTCTCTTTCTCCTCTCTCCCTCTCTCTCTTCTCTTCCTTCTCTCTCCTCTCAATTATGATAGAAAGGCAGCCCAAAATGGGTAGGCTTCACACTAGCATCCTCTTTATCTCAATTAGCAAAACCACCGTCTTCCTTGTTTTACCATAACCTCCTTTTCCATCATATCTATCATCTCTACCATCATGAATCCCGTCAAAGCTCCGACTACTACTGTTGTAACCACTAGGGCCACTGGCCTCGATTATAACCACCAATGTCATTATCAAAATTGTAATCTCCACCACGTTGATTGTGACCACCATGACCTCCTGAGCTATAATCACCATCACCATGATTGAAACCACAGTTACCTCCACTAAAATTATCACCACCTCCTTTATTTGAACCACTACCCACTCTGCTGCTGCTAGGACATGGCATACCACATCTATTGCATTTGACTCCTCTTGCAAAGTTTAGATTTCCATAATTGATTTTAAAAAAAATCCAATCATGTGAAAATAAAGAAAAACAAACTCTATTAACAAAAAATTAAGAAAGAAATAAATAGACCCAGAATTAGGGCAGCACCAATCCCCTTCCCAACTGCCTCCATGACTCCCATATTGGCTACCTCCACTGTCGCAGCCTCCACGATTGCTGCCTTGATACCCACCTCCATCGTAGCTATATATAACAAATACATGGGACGTAAACTTAAACCAAATCTAACACTAATAACAAAAACATGAGAGAGAAAGGAAAAAAAAAAAAAAAGAGGAGGCCAAAAATCTTGATTTGAGGGGTTTTCTCTGTATCTGCCTCTACCTTCTCTACCATAATCACCGTTGCTATCATCACCGCTAGATAGAGGAGCAAAATCATTGGCTTCACTGGAACCCTATGCCCCTGATATACAGAAGCAGGGAGAACCAAGAAAGAAGAAAAAAAGAGAATTTTTTTAAAAAAAATTATTGAGGCTAGTAATGAGTTAAATCTACAATTTCAAAGGACTATTTCAGTAATAATTGACTATCTAAAATTATTGATTGGATCCATAATTTCAAGTGTAGCATCCCCTCAGCAAAATAATGATAATCTAAAAATTATTTTTTAAATTATCATAATCTAGTAATTATTTTTTTAAAATATATATTTTTAAAAAAACTGCGTGTTTAAATTCTATCAGCCATTGTAGAAAAGAGTTGCCTGGAACACCAGACACCACTCAATATGACATGCGTCACATCTAGACTTAAATTATCTCGGTTAATATAAATAAAATATTAATTTTTATGGTACAAACAAATTGGCTCATATCATTTAATCAGTGGCAAAGCCTTAGAGAACATGTTTTCCTTCTTGGGAACACGTTTTGGTATTTAGCATACTATGCTTCCCATGGCAAGTAGCCGCCTTGTAAGATAACTTGGTCTACTCCATCTACTAGATTTGTAAGAAGCAACATGCTATGTCGTGGATTCAACATCAAAAAAAAAAAAAAACCCCGCTACCAACCCGGTATTGAGCCAGGCTACCAACCTGTTAAGGATGTAGATCATAGTGGGATGCCAGAAGGTTCGCAGAAGAAACGAAAAAGATAGCCTGAAATTCAAATAAAAATAAGCACAAGCAAACACACAGGATCAAATCTCCACTATCAGAAAGAAATACAGGAAGTTATTACAGAAAAGAACCATCTCTGAATGCAAATCCTAGCTTAATACAAAGAAAGAAAGAATAACACAATACAGGAGGAACCCTTGCCCTCTCTCTACCTCTCTCTATCTTCCCCTTATTTTCTCTCTTGGAAAACCCTTGGACTACACTGGATTGCAAAAACCTTTGGCTCTCTGATGCTCTGCAAGCTCTGTTCTGGTATGCAAGCTCTCCTGAGCTCTCTGTCGGCGTATGCTGATGCAATGAGAAACGAACGAGTCCAAAACCAGGTAAAAAACTTGTCTCAAAAGTCCAAGAGCCCTCAAGAAAGCTCCCAAGCCATCGGATCTGAGATCAACGTCTCAGATCGTGTCAAAATTCGTATCGAATAGTCCCTGATCAAGCCTAATCTCCCTCGGATCAGTCTCAGCCATCCGATCAGGCGATCGGACGGTCCAGATCGTGCATAAATGCCATGGATCGCTGTGAGTCACGAGAACCGCCTAGGGAAATGCCCGGGAAATGCAGAGGGATACCAAGGCGATGATTGTTGGGATAGATGTAGTGCTCATAAGTATTGGAAGGCCATGAGAGGAGCTATTGTGATGGCTCCAAGAGTCTAAGATCGATTTGGGTCTATGGTTAGGACTGGTTTGGTTCTAGGATGGAGATTCAGCCATCCACAGACTAGAGATCCAAGGTTTTGGGTCTTAAGGGGGCAATCCATATTAGATTGGGTTTGGGTCCTATTGGATGTGAGAGTGGGTCAAGTTATGGATGTACATAAGCTTGGATGAGTGCTATCCTAATTGGATTAGCCTTGGAAGAATTTGATTTAGGGTTTAGGTTTATATTTCTAGTCCTATTTAGATTAGAAGAACACTTGATCTATAAAATGGTACCTTATGTAAACGTAACATTAATGGAATCAAAGTAAACTCTATTCTACCTAAATCTCTCCCTCTCTCCTCTCTCTCTCCCTCTCTCCTCATACCACAAAAGATCTCACACCCAAGAGAAAGCAATACCCCATAACAAGTAGTGCACAAAGGTCGCCCTAGGAAGAGTTAGTGGCTAAGAGTTCCCATAGCCTGGGACTATCTCTCCTCCACTCTTCTCTGCTGTTTAGATAAGCAGCAAAAGAGGTCGTCTTCCTTAGGCATCTTCATGGTAAAAGGCCCTCCAAGAGGCGCTCCAAAGAGAACCAAACAACTAGGACTCCTATTCCTTGTAGCTAGGTTGTTTGGTGATAGGGAGTTCTTTGCACTATTTTTTGGTGCCAGTCCTAAACTTATCTCACACCCAAAGTACTAATAGAGGGAGGCAAGTGAAAGAGCCCCCTTTAAAAAGGGTTCCACTTCCAAAAGGGATTTGGAGGCGTTACAAAGGTTGGGCGCAAATCTGCTTGGCGGGTGGAGTTGGATTTGATCAAGGAGTTATAGTCGCACAATGATTCCTTTAGTTGCTGGTGTCTAAACCTATTTTTGTCTACTTTAGGATGTTTGGAGGTCAGTTTTTGGTCTGAAACTTATGGAGATATATCCTAGAGGTCCAAGGATTCAAGTGTGGTGCGATTTAGGGGCCGGTGCATGAAGTACAAGGTTACAGGAACTTTCTACATATAGGGATGACATGAAGGGATGCTAAGATTTGGTATTTGGCTGCCCAAACAGTATTAGATTATCATGAAACTTTGTGGATGTATACATTGCTAATTTCCAAAGGTCCATGCAAAGGTTGGCGGTCGTAACACGGTGCTTGTCGTTCTTCAAGGTCTTGCAAAAAATATATAGTTTCGATTGGATGGAGGAATGCCAACAAGTGTTCGAGAAACTAAAGAAATTTCTTGCATCTCCACCCTTACTCTCCAAGCTAGATGTCGAAGAGGAACTTTACTTGTACCTTGCTATGTCTCCCAAAGCTATCAGCTCCATACTTGTTCGGGTGGATGGCAAAGGGGTTTAAAAATCTATTTATTATATAAGCCGAGTGCTCCATGATGTACAGACCAAATATTCCTAACCTGAGAAAATAGTTAATGCACTAATTATTTCCGTACAGCATCTCAGGCTTTACTTCCAAGCACACTCGATCATCATCTTGACCGATCAACCACTCAAAGCCATCTTGCAACAACTTGATAACTCTAAAAAGATGGCCAAGTAAGCGATCAAGCTCAATGAATTTGATTTCTTCTATAGTCCAAGGTCATCTATGAAGGCACAAGTTTTGACCGACATCCTCATCAAATATACATGGCTAGACGACAAACCTGAAGAAGCACCTGCTAAGTAACCTAGTGAGTAGCTTGATCCAGGATGACCAGGATTTTGCATGTGGATGGAGCTTTAAATTTCCAAAGGAGTGGGGCCAGACTCATTCTTACAAACTCAGAAGGAGTGGTCACTGCGTATGCCATGTGCTTCTCAATCAAAAAAATCAATAACCCGGTTGAGTACGAAGCTCTCCTAGTTAACTTGAAGCTGGCCAAGTAGCTCAAAGTTGAAAGTCTAAGGGTCTTCACTGACTCTTAATTAGTAGTCAGTCAATTAATGGGTGAATATGAAGCTTGAGATCCGACGATAGCCAACTACTTGGACCCTAACATCAGCACTCAAGTACTTCCAAAATTTTCACATCCTCCAATGCAAGAATGCTTAAGTCAATACTCTTTCCCGACTAGTAACTTTAGCGGACAACTTCCTCATTCGGACCTACATCGAATATCTATAGACTCTCAGTATCAAGGAAATTGATGAAGTTCAATAAGTCGACCATGAGCTAAGTTGGATGGATCGCTTTGTCAAATACCTGACCGAATGTACCATCCCTGATAATCCTTCTAAAGGTAAGAAATTCAAGTGGAAGCCTTCTTAGTTTGTACTATTGGAGAGACAACTCCATAAAAAGCCTTACTCCTTCATGCTGCTCAAGTGTCTCTAACCTGCTGAAGTAGGATATGTGCTCCAAGAGTCCATGAAGGAATCTACAAGAATCACTTAGGAGCCAGATCCATGGTCTAAAAAACTCTAAGACATGGGTACTACTGGCCGACCATGCAAGAAGATGCAACGAAGCTTGTTTGGAAGTGCAACTAGTGTTAGTGCTTCACCAACATTCAGTGATAGTCGGTAAACCAACTGGCTCAGCTCTCTTCTTCTTGGCCATTTTCCTGATAGGAAATCGACATACTTGATCCATTTCTCCTAGCATCCAGTTAGGAAAAGTTTTCCATTATCGACATTGATTACTTCACCAAATTGGTGGAGGCAGAACTATTGGCGCACATCTCTGAGAGTAAGGTCAAAAATTTCATTAGAAAATTAATCATTTATGATTTGAACTTTGCCACACCATCATCATCGACAATGGCAGGTAATTTGACAACCAGACATTCAGAGACTTCTATGTCGAACTTCATATTCGGCACTGGTTTATGTTGGTCTGGCATCCTAAATCAAAAAGTAAGGTAGAAGTCACAAATCAAATCATTCTTTAAGGGCTCAAAATCAAGTTGGACGAGTCCAAAGGTAGATGGACGGACGAGCTACCGGAGGCACTATGGGCATACCACATGACTCCTCAGACGTCGATGAATGAGACTTCTTTCAACTTAAACTTCGGTACCAAAGTAGTGATCCCTGTCGAGATCAGACTCTCGACCATGCGGAGCAAACATTTAGATAAGTTAACTACTCAAACAGATTAAGAGCCAACCTAGACCTGCTAGAAGAGACTCTAAACCAAGCCCACCTGTGGATGGCTGCATACCAATAAAGAGTTGCTCGGTACTATAATGTCTAAGTAAGATCGAAGACTTTTTACCTAAGAGACCTTATATTATGACGCACTGAAGTATCGAGACCTATTGAGCAAGGCAAGCTATCTCCTAACTGGGAAGGATCTTACCAAGTAACTAAAGCCCTTCAATAAGGAGCTTATCAGATTGAAGACCTCACTAGAACTCTAATTTCTCGAACTTAAAATATCGAGAATCTTCGAATGTACTATCAATGATGTAATAATTTTTATTTAGAAATATAATAAAATTTTCTTTAGCAATGTTCCTGGAGGTCTCTTGATTTTTTAGTCATCCATCGAAGCTTGCTGGAGTCCCTGTCGGCTCATACCCAGCTGAAGAAGATGGCTGGCTCGTCACCTCCATCTTGGATAACTCCCTTTTAGGTAACTCTCATCTAGGTAATTCCCATATGAGTAACTCCTATCCAATCAATTAACATCCAGTTAAAGAAAATGACTAGCTTGTCACCTCCATCTTGGGTAACTCCTATCTGGTCGATTAACACCCGATCAAAAAAGATGGCTGGCTTGTCATCTCCATTTCAGCTAATTTCTATCTAGGCAACTCCCTTTCTGGTAACTTTCACCTGAGTAACTCCTATTTGGGTAATGATAAGTCTATTAAATATCCAAATTTAAGTATTAAATATACATTAATTAATTTATATTTTCTAAGAATTAATATTTTTATTAATATTTTATAGAAAAGAAGTTCATGGATAGAAAGAGCTTACTTTTTGAAATCCAATAGCTCAAACGATACTCAAATATGAGTTCAAACAGATCCAAAATCAAAGAAAAACTAATTTAATCAAATTTAGCATAGATTTCAAAGTTGCCAGTCCATGGTGGATCGGCTGCTTGGTTTACAGAAATACTGAATGGTCTATAGTAGCCATTGTTCATGGTCCATGGCCCTCTTTCGTGGACCATCCTTCTCCTCCTCACTTTCGATGCCTCGCCTTTGCCGTTGATGCCTCCTCCACATCGTTGAGAACCTCTTCATGGTCGAAGAAGCCTCCTCCAAGTCATCGAGATGCCGGTACACCCATCATGGCCCCCATCACTGCTAGCCATCCTCCCTATCTAGAGCTCCCACCGTCGCCATGTCACCGCATTGCTTCCATGTCACGCCTGCCATCTTCTCCACCTTCACTTGAGATTATGCTCGCCGACCATCACCACCATCTTCACCAACTCCCCTTTCCACGAGCCACCATTACTGGCCATCTAGCCACCTTCTTTGTCCACCCAACAACACTACCAGCTACCTACTGCTCGAAGCCACCCATGCCACCTGTAACCATGTCGAGAAGTCACCACACCACTGGTAGTCACCACAATCCACCATTTCTGCCACCATTGGAGTCCCTCTCAATTCGGCCTGAGACACCACTCGCCACCAGCTATCTCCTCCCCATCCCAAGCCATCACCACCTCGCCCCTTGCCCATTCTCCTTGTTCCGAGATGTTCCAAGCCACCGCTTCTTTGCTCGATGTTGCTGCCTTCAATGGAATTGGATTTTGAGTTGGAGAAGTCATCCCCAGGCACGATCCTAATGGCTTCGGGGTGAAGATCCAATGGTCGTGGAAATACTTTGACCTGATAAAGGATTTGGACTCATGAATCGGGCAATGATTTATGCAAACCAATGACAGGATTTCAAGCACATGATCAAATCAAATGGCCAGAAAAATTTTAGAATGTCAAAGCTTAATTCTAAAGGGATTTCTCCTCTTGTTTTGAATTAGATTAGGCCTAGTTTCTTCTTTATTTAAAAGGCATCCATGGGGGTTTAGAGGGGTGGAAGCGAAAGGGCCAGCAGCTAGAAGCCACAACATAATTTTATTTTTTTTGTAATTTAGTTTTAGATTTTGAAAGAGAGGGAGAGGAAAAAAGAAAAGAGATTCTTCAAGGAGACGAGGTACTGTGACAAAACCTTGAATCTCCAAGAAGATATATCTAGGAGCCATGCTTAACTGAGATGCAGTGTATAAAGAAGTACAGATTTTCATACTTATATTTTATATTTATTTTTGTATTCTATGAATTAAATAAATCCTTCAATTTTTTTAAAATTCTTTTCTGTTTGATTCCTTAAATTAATTACTTATAGGTGGGATGGATCATGATCCTGACATGATATGCTCCATGCTCAACATAGATAATTAATTATATGATTTTTAATTATGTATCTTGTTAGGATCTTTTTGACTAAATCATTTGATAGCCTATACTTGTGAGATGGGCCATGATCTTAATAGGATATGGTTCGTACTCAACAAGATAGCCTAAACTAAGGATTAGTTTGAAAGATTCTGAAATAATTATGATTTTTGATTGCTTGGATTAGAACAGGTACAGAATTTGTGTATGTGATTACCTGGAAGTCAAGAAGTAGGCTAGCTGGTCAGATTTTCAGTAGCCTACTTAAATTACCTAAAGGCTATTAGCACTTCCATTATACATGTACATTGACAAGGTAAACTAGGTATTAGAAGATTCAATTATTATTGAAAAATTGATAATTAATATACATCCCATTTAAAGAAACTTGAATTTAAGAAAAGAGCTACCTGCCTGAAAAAAATCAAAAAAAAGGAAGCAAGTTCTAAACATTGGTTTCCTACCGAATAACCAGGCACTTTCGTCTAAGTAAGCATTGTTATTTGCATAAAAAAGTGGATAGCATGAAAATGCTGCTATTCTTTTAAAAAAAAATAGATGGTATGAAAGCTACCTCAATTCATGAGCTTAATCTGGGGATGTATAAAAATTGACTAAAGTAGGTGATAAGCAAAGATACATTTGTTTTTTTCAAGCTAGTACCAAAATGCTAAGTTAGCCATCACAAATACAAGTGCTATAAATGTTTGGATGAATTTTAAGAAAGTTTCTAATTGTACTGACTACGAGATTTATCTTGAAAACTCAATACTTAATGAGTGATACTTGTTAACTTTTTTAACATTAATCCTAGATCTAATTTTGTAAAAGAGGATCTTAATGATACATGGTTATAATTAATACTTATATTTTTATTGCATTGCTAAGAAACTAGCAATGAATAAGTTGGGAGGTATGATAAGTCTATTTAATATCCCAATTTAAGCATTAATATATACATTAATTAATCTATGTATCTTAAAAATTGATATTTTTATCAGTATTTTATAGAAATAGCATCTATGGATAGAAAGAGCTAGATTTTTTAAATCCACCTACTTAAATGGTACTTAAATTAGAGTTCAAACAAATTTAGAATAAAAACTAATTTAATCAAATTTAGCATGGATTTCAAAGCAGCCGATCCATGATGGACTGTGTGCTTGGTTTACAGAAATGCTGAAGGTCCATGATAGCCATTGTTCATGGTCCACGACCCTCTTTCGTGGACCATCCTTCTCCTTACTTCTGATGCCTCCTCACCGTTGATGCCTCCACACCATCGAGAGCCTCCTCATGGCTAGAGAAGCCTCCTCCAAGCTGCCGAGATGTCGGTACACCCATCATGACCCCCATCACTATCGACCATCCTCCCTGTCTAAAGCTCCCATCGTCACCATGTTGCCGCACCGCTACCATGTCATGCCGGCAATCTTTTCCACCTTCACTAGAGATGATGCTCGCCGACTGTCACCACCATCTTCACCAACTCCCCTTTCCACAAGCCACCATTACCGGCCATCCAACCACCTTCTTCCTCCGCCCAACAACATTGCCAGCTGCCTATCGCTCGAAGCCACCCAGCTGCCTGTAACCATGCCAAGAAGTCACCATGCCACCGGCAGTCGCCATGGTCCACCATTTTTGCCACCATTGGAGTCCCTCTCGATCTGGAATAAGACACCACTCACCACCAGCCATCTTCTCCCCATCCCAAGCCATCGCCACCTCACCCCTCGCCCATTCTCCATGTTCCGAGATGTCCTAAGCCATCGCTTTTCTACTCGATGCTGCTACTTTTGGTGGAATTGGATTTCGAGTCAGAGAAGTCATCCCCAGGCATGATCCTGATGGCTTCGAGGTGAAGATCTAATAGCCTCGAAAATACTTTGACCTGATGAAGGATTTGGACTTGTGAATCGGGCAATGATCTATGCAAACCAATGACAGGATTTCAAGCACATGATCAAATCAAATGACCAGGATAATTTTAGAATGTCAAAGCTTAATTCTAAAGGGATTTCTCCTCCTGTTTTGAATTGGATTAGGCCTAGTTTCTCCTTTATTTAAAGGGCATCCGTGAGGGTTATAGGAGATGAAGCGAGAGGGCCAGCAGCCAGAAGCCACAACTTAATTTATTATTATTTTTATAATTTAGTTTTAGGTTTTGAAAGAGAGTGAGAGGAATAAAGAAAAAAGATTCTTCAAAGAGACGAGGTGCTGTGACAGAGCTCTGAATCTTCAAGAAGATGCATCCAGGAACCATGCTCAACTGAGATATAGTCTATATAAAATTACAAGTTCCATACTTAAATTTTTATATTTATTTTTCTATTCTATATAATTAAATAAAGCCTTTAATTTTTTTTTATTTGATTCCTTAAATTAATTATCTATAGATGGGATGGATCATAATTTTGACATGATATGGTCAATGCTCAACATAGATAATTAATTCTAAAATTTTTTATTATATATCTTGTTAGGATCTTTTTGACTAAATCATTTGATAGCCTGTACTTGTAGAATAGGCCATGATCTTAGTAGGATATGGTTCATACTCGGCAGGATAGCTTTGCTAAGGATTAATTTGAAAGATTCTGAAATAATTATAGATTTTGATTGCTTAGATTGGAACAGGTACAGAATTTATGTGATTGCCTGGAAACATGAAGAAGTCTTTTTATCATATAAAATTTTTGATTTCATATTTAATTTAAATTAATTAATTTTAATTAAACCATTATCTATTTTTTAAAATCTAAATATTTATCTCTTTCTTTACTTTTTTTATGAAACAATTATCCTTGATCCCCAAGGATACGATCCCTACTCATCCTAGCTATAGTAGTGAGTTAGGTTTTATTTTTGACCATCCTATGACAAGAGATTAGGTAACTTCCATTTTGAGTAACTTCATTCTGGATAATTCCCACCCAGGTAACTCCCTTCCAGGTAACTCCCATTCGGGTAATTTTCATCTGGGTAACTCCCTTCCAAGTAACTCCCATCTGGGTAACTCCCTTCTACGTATTTCCATCCAGGTAACTCCCATCTGGAAAACTCCCTTTTAGATAACTTTCATCCGGGTAACTCCCATCTTATTCGGGTTCACTCCCATCAATGTTCGAGCACAAGTCCTACTCTCATCTAGATTTTTGTCCCTCCTGATTACCTAGTAATCATCCGATAGATAGCCACTGATGTCTCATAGTCGAGTTCTAAAAAGATGTAGATTAAGGCTTATTAGTTCTAGAAAAGGTCCCGACACACTTAGATGACAATCAACTTACAACAATTGGAAGAAAAATTCCTAAGTCCAATGGTCAGAGCTTTTATCCAGAGGAAGCGAACTACCAGTCTAATTGGAACCACATTCTTGACCAAGGTACTTAGTAGAAATTTCATTTAAATAGTAAGGACATCAAGGCATTCAAGATAAGCACCCTACATACAAGAGCATTCATTGAAAGGAAAATAAGGAAAAGTCTTTACAAAATTGGCCCGAAGGTGCAAAGTAGAAGTACAAAGAAAAAAAAATCTCCTGAGGATCTACTGTTACAACGGTAGCTGGCTCTACAGTGGCGGTAGTAGCGGGATCCTCCACCATGATGACTTCGGGTTCGGCATCCTTGGCAGTCCTCACTCCTCCTTCTCTACCTTCTTCAGGGATAGCCCCATTGGCAACAATGTTGCTCAAGTCTAACCCATGGTGAACTTGAGCAACCACATTCTTGCAATCCTCGAAGCCGATTGCTTATGCCCCGATTGAAGCTTCAGTCGCATCTGCTTTGAAGGCCTCTGAGTTCTTTTATTCCTCCACTGCTCGAGAGGTAGTAGAGGCAACAGTAGCTTTAGCACCTCGAGCCTTCTCTTTAGCGGCTCTAAGAAGATCTTCGACTTGGGCTAGCTGATTTTTTAGCTTGGCTAGTCGAGTTTGACTCTCAGCCAATAATTTATCCTTCTCGATTGCTCGAACCTCCCATTCTCGAGTAGCCACCTTAGTAGATTTCTTAAGGGCATCTAGTTCGCCCTTCAATCTTTGCTCTTTCTCCCTAGCAGCATCCAAAAGTCAGTCATAGCCTTCTACCTTGGACTCCACCTCCTGCAACTTGGCAATTAAGGAACATCAAAACCTGATGAGGGAGTTGAACCCTCCCCGGATGGCCAAGGCATCATAGAGAGGCTGCACAAGAAGTAAAAATTGAACGAGTTAGTTGAAAAAAAGTTATTCAACAAATGAAGGAGGACAACCAAGTAAGAGTACTTACATTGATGATGGCAAGGAAAAGACTGGCCAAGATTTCTTCCATTGACTTATCTTTCTGCTCCTCCATGTTTCGAGGGAGGAGCAGGATCTTGGATAACTCCCGAGCAATGTGGGAGTAGTGCAGAGCAAAGTCATCAACCTAGAAGACTACCTTCCTAGTGAACTCGTCACCAGTCCAAGTACCACTGACTTGGACGATCGACCTCACTAGAGATGAGGAAGTCCTCCTTTTAGAAGGACCAGCCCTTGAGGCTAGGAAACCTAGTGGAGCAGCAGAAGTTGGGGCCACCACTGTAGTCGAGATGGTGGTAGAGCGCCCTGAATATTGCACCCATCGAGCTAGAGGAGGGGCAGTGATGCCCTCTACCTTGTCATCACTCTAGTCAGTTGAGGTATTGCCCAAACTGATAGCCCCTGGAGTAGAATTTCTCATATGAGGTACTAGAGCCCTTGTGGTAGCTGAGGGGGCCCTGAGTGATAGACTCGAGCAAGGCCATTTCCTTATGGCTTGCTTTTGATGCTTGCCCGGGGGGGCCGACCTCTTCCTTATGGCCTCCTAGAGCTTGTTGGTAGAAACCTGCCTCATACCTACAAAATGAGCAAGATCGTCAGCCGAATGTATGAATAACACCGACATAAAGAACAACCAATATCCAAGAAAGACTTACTTAATTAGGGAGGCACTTGGACTCAGCCCAGCGTTGAACAAATTTTGTTCATTCAAAATTTAGGGGAGGGAAGGCAACTTCTCACCATGCGGCTTGTGGAAATCTTCCTTGTCCTTGGAAAGAAGTCGGTCTTTCTTGTTGGGGTTTGTGTATGGTTCCCCCCAAGTCCAGTTCCTCCTCTAGGGTTGGTTGGAAGACACAAAGAAAACCTCCCCTTCCAATCGTGAATGGTAGAAGGAAGGCCATAAATAAATGCTCTCCCATGGTGAGGACCAATAAACCACCAGCCCGTAGCCTTGGGTAGCCTGGGAGCATGGAGATGATAAGTACTTAGAATGAGAAACTTATCATACAATGCGAGAACCTCGACTTCAAATATAGTTAGAGCTTCAGCCATCGGACCACTCGACAGCCCCCTGATCAGTAGGATGTATAACCCTAACTAGGCTCACCGGAAGAGGGTTTGATTATGTCCTCTCCGAGCTCTCAAGGCTCCTTTCAATTAAAGGAGTCTTGTGCCTACAGATACCAGGAAGCATAGCTGATCGAGTGACTTTCATCTTCCTTGATCGACATCTTCTGGAATGAAAAAGGAAGAACAAGAAAACGTAGATGGAAAACTTCTACCCGAAGGATGAGCAAAATCAGGAAGGAAAGTTCCTAATGGGAACCCTATGGAAAGGCTTCGATGAAGTAGGGAAAAGACTTTCTAAGATGCCCTGTGGAAAGATTTGTTGGAGAAGAACAAGGAAAGAAGATCAAGAAGATAAGGGAAAACTAACCTAGAGGGGAACCAGAACCAGAATTCCATTCCTTCTTCCTCCTTTCTTATCCTGCTTTCCCTTTGCAAGCTCAAAACCTCTATGTGCTCGAAAACCCTGCAACAATGATAGGAGGAACCCTATTAGTAAATAGCCTAAATAGTGAAAATCAAGACCTCGATCCTGCCAATGCCACTAGATCCCTATGCATGACCTGTTACTAATAGGATAATGCCGCATTACTTTGGGCTTCCCCCCGGGATGATTAAATCTTAGTCCCAATCCTCGTGCAAGCCATTAAACCCTGTAGCCGTCGATCCACATGGTGCTCCTCCATTGGCCAAGAAAGATCGGGTGAATCATCAGCCATGCTAGGAGTTATGGCACAGTACCTTCGAGTACTGCACCAATGATTTCTCTTTCCCATGCTCGAGGTGACAGTTGGCAGGCGACGATTTTCAAAGAGCCAATTAATACCCACGGGATAGAAAAGTCTGCCCAACTCTTTAGGCCATAGAGTATTTACTCCCTTTAGCTAGAAGTGACAAAGTTACTTGATATGCTCTGGACTTGGAAGTGGGGATATCTATTATGACAATTACCTACTCGACCTTGAGCTACCTACCAGACTACCAATTAAGGCTGAGCTATCCACTAGACAATTGAAAAAAAAAAGCATCACCTGTTGGCATTGTGATGGCGATCAACACACCAGCCAAAAAGAAGACATCCATCAACTACTTACTCGACCAACCATCACCGACTAATTGGATGATGACCGAGTCACCACTGATTATCTATACACTGACTATCTTTGGCACTCCGCATCGAGAGGCTTCACATAGTCGCACCTGACTAACTTGTTTGCTTAGTCGGTCGCAACACCCGAGTACTCACTCGATTGTGGCTATCACTAAGCTTAGTCGACAACACCTATAGGAACTTAGTCTTGACTAATTTTAGTCTTAGTCGGATACCCTGGAGTGCAACGACAAGGCTCTCCCCCTCTCTTGGCAGGATCCCTCATTTCTTGACAACAGACAATCTACCTACATACTCAGAGTCAATAATGTCCAAGTAATGATAGTTGTCCCAGTTGTCCTAGCAATCCTAACTATCCTAGTTATCCTAACAATAGTCATGGCGAGTGGAATCCTGGCGGACAATGATCATAGGAGGCAAAATTCTAATAAAACCAACTATTCTAATAGAAGAGATGCCAACGGAGAAGATTCTAGGAGACATGATCCTAACAACATGTTAGAATCTGTTATACTTATCAGAGAGCACTGCCTTTCTAACGGCATCCCGTTACTCCATGTAATGCCATAAATAAATAAAAAAGACCATAATGAGGTATGTTTTGACACTACCACACTCGTGCTCATACAGTCATCATCAGGCTCTTAGCTCCGATTGCTGTTACCCATATCATCCTCCATCTTTCTGAATTGAGCGTTGGAGTATCTTGGTAATCTCGGTGTAGAGATTTTTGTTGCAGGTTTTTGTTCAAGAAAATTCAAGAGCAGCATTCAGTTCTACCAGAGAAGATCGAAGGACTCTCAGGCACCACCGTAACCCATCGGAGGGTGACTTGGCAGCAACATGGAGATTTGATTGGATTTAAATTTGAACGTGGATTTAACAAATAAATCTTGGATTTGCATATGGATATGATAAACCCAACTTTAACGTGGCACCCTAACTGTATTACTATATTATCTCTCGAAACTTTCCTTGTTCAAATTTTTAGTACATAAAATTGCATTTAAGCTCCTACAATTTAGCTACTAGTGTTTGAGAGTCTCCTTTTACTAGAAAGGACATACCTTTTGTACAGGTACTTTCAAGCCTTGCGACGGGCTCGGCTCGTTGGAGAAATTGCAGTCAAATCGTTGACTTAGAAGTATTGTACTTTTTTGGTAAACAGAAGTATTGTACTTCTTGCTGTGATGATATAAAGGAATGTTATGTTTCTTGACAGGATGTCGTAGTATTTGTACTTGGATATCGTAGCATTTGAACTAGGGTGTCGTATGTTTTGAAATAGGGTATCGTAGCTTTTGAACAAGGATATCGTAATGCTGTTTCAGGTTATTTGGATGATCTTATAGCACCCGTGGCAATTTTTGTCAATCTCGGAGTCATAAACCAAGCCATAGATAATATGAATTATGGATAGAAGGGATTAAAAATGTTTTAATTTATATTTTCTGTATGGTTGTTATTTTTAATCTAGGATGTCGTAGGTTTTGAACTAGGATATCGTAGCTTTTAAACTAGGGTGTCGTAATGCTTTTTCAAGTTATTTGATTGATCTTATAGCACCCGTAATAGTTTTTGATAATCTGGGAGTCATAAACCAAGCCACATATGATATAAATTATGGATAGAAGGGATTAGAAATGTCTTAATTTATATTTTCTGCATGGTTGTCATTTCTGAACTAGGGTATCGTAAGTTTTGAACTAGGGTGTCGTAGCTTTTGAGCTACGATATCGTGATGCTATTTCAAATTATTTGGATGATCTTATAGCACCCATGAAAATTTTTGTCAATCTGGGAGTCATAAACCAAGCCACAGATGATATAAATTATGGGTAGAAGGGATTAAAAATGTTTTAATTTATATTTGCTGCATGGTTGTCGTTTTTGATCTAGAGTATCGTAGGTTTTGAACTAGGGTGTCGTAGCTTTTGAACTAGAATGTCGAAATGCTTTTTTAGGTTATTTGGATGATCTTATAGCACCAGTGGCATTTTTTATCAATCTAGGAGTCATAAACCAGTCCACTGATAACATGTATTACGGTCAGAAGGGATTAGAAATATTTTAATTTATGTTTTTTGCATGGTTGTCATTTTTTAACTAGGGTGTCGTATGTTTTGAATTAGGATGTCATAGATTTTGAATTAGGATATCGTAGTACGTAGATTCATCATAATTCTGTTATCCCTATTTTAGTATTTGGCTATATCAAGTAGTACTATAATTCACATTTGAAGATAACCATATTCAATAATATTTCCAATACATCCTGTTTTATATTTCTCTAGATAATCTAAATATGCACAGGACTGTACATATACCGGACTGTATGATAATTCAGCATTTTATATCCTCTCCCGTGTTAGTTGACTGCATACATAAACATCAAATTTGTCTAAAAAAGGATCGGAAGATGGTATAGTGTGTTCAATTACTGGTTCTGGCACTTCTACTACAATATGGGAAGTCTGCCTCTTGCTAGTATTACATCTTCTTTCATTTTGCACTGGAGTGTCAACGGAAGCCTTATCCATATTTTTCCTTGATCTCTTTGACTTCTTCTCGACTGCACTCTTAATTCTATCTCTCTTGGACGATCTTTCATAGTAAGTTGGTCAGGATCTTGGATTAGAAGTTCTGTGCTGTGTTTAGCTACACAGTTAGCATCTACAGCTCTTTTGAATAATGGTGTAAGATCTTCTATCACTAAATTGAATGCATCGTCAGATATGGAGGATATCTCTGCAAGCTTCATCATCCGATGACTTATCAAAGCATATCTACGATCAATAAAATATAATATATGTATCAGGATTTCATGACATATGATAGGTTTATATAAACATAAAATAAGACATCTGATTTGAAACAATTCCTTGAGTGCATACCATGATTTTCACATGCTTTTATCATAAAATTGAGTATTGCATTCAAGATCGTCGAATTGGTATTTCATGTCCTTGCACCATCTATTCAAGAAATACTTATCTGGGATACGAAATATATCATTTTGATGAAGAACCAATAAGGTATGCCTACACAGATAACCCTTTTACTGAAAGGATCCATACTAGCAGTTAAAATCTTCCAAAAATTTGTCATATGAAACCTCGTAATTTTTTATAATCTCCTTCTTGATTCCATCAACTTCAATTCTTTCAAATGATTTAATAGAATATACATCACGATTGTCAACTTCTTCAACTAATTTGATATTTGATGCAGCCATTTTAAGGACATCATTTTGAAATTTTTTGAATATGAGCCTTATATATTTTCCTGCTGCTTGCCTCTCAAAAGGAGATGATATCTTTAGGAAAGCATTTATTTACAACATTTTATTATCTTCCTCATTTTCTGCTTCATATCTTTTCTCCAAGGCATCTTCATACTTATCGATGAATTCCTTGAGTGTAGTCTTGGAGTTTATAAATCCATCAAAGAAGTGATTGATGCTCTCGCTCCTTTGTGAAGTTGACATCCCTGTTCATAAATATTAAAAAATAGAAGCATTGAAGATAAAAAGTTTTTTGGAAATTTTTTAAAAAATGAACATTAGTCATTCGTAATGACTAACAAACCTACGAAGAATGTATCTTTAAAGTAAACTGGAACCAATTTATCCCGGCATTTATATATGTCATTTAACCAATATATAGCCTTGCATTCTACATATTTCTTCATTAAATATTTCCATCTTTCCTCTAAAGATACTATGGTAACTGAATCATATATCGCTTCTTCAAACTCTATCATAAATTTGGGATTTGCAGTACAAATATGGTCAATCTTTTCATGAATCTTCTTCAAAATATGCCAAAGATAAAATTTATGTCGTGCATTGGAAAACACATCCCTAACAGCAGCCTCAATTTTCTTATCTTGATCAGTTATGATGGCATTAGGTGGTTGACCACCATTTACATCCAGCCATGATTGGAATATCCAATTAAATGTCTTAGTCGTCTCATCTAATAACAATGCACAACCAAGCAATGTGGACTGTCCATGATGGTTGACTTCGATAAATAGATAAAAGGGCATTTGATATGTATTTATCAAATAGGTTGAGTCAAAGGTCAGTACATCACTAAAATAAGTGCCGGCCAATCTTGACCTAGGATGGATCCAAAAGACAGTCCTGAGCTATCCATTATCATTCAAGTCCAAAGTATAAAAGAAGTTTGGATTTTTTACTTGCATTTGAGTGAAATGGATTACCATTGACTGTGCATCTCCTTCTTTCAGCTGACTCTAACATTTTCGACAGATAAAATTATGAGCATCCTTCTTTGTGAAATCTAATTATCTTCTACCTCCTTTCCTTCTAGCCATGATAGAGTATATTTGACTTGTGAAAATATTCACAGCATGTAAATTGCTGATCTCTACCTTTTCTGGTGTGCTGATCCTCTTATGGGATCATAGATAACCAGCTGATGATATGGACAGCTCATGGTTATGTTCTAAAAACATTAATCAATATCCACTTATCATTTTTATAATTTAGTCTTACTTTTATCGAAGCATTACAATCAATTTTGCCAGTATCCTTAGGATTCATGGAGTTATCAATTTTTCTAAATTTTCCTTGCCTCCAACATGCTAGGTGCTTGAAGTATATTTTTTTGTTATTGTTGGACTTACTGCACACTGTTGTGATTCTAAAACTTACTCTCCTTGCATATCCATTGTAAAATTACATAAATCATTTGCAGAATTGAACTCCATTCCAATTTTAGGATCAACAGACTCGTTCTATGTAATTAGGATGATTAGAGAAGGTGCATTCTTCTGAACAACATCAACAACCTCATCCAAATGATCATCTTGTATTTTTTCCAAATTTCTAATTTCAACTCCATATGTAGAAATATCTGCATAAAAAATCATAAATATTGATATACATTAATGTTTTAGATGACATTTTATCTAAAGCATAATAAATAATGAGTTATGCATTGGATAGAATATGACACGACAGTACAATAATAAGGATATTGAACCAAATGTTTTTAAAAATAAAAATTTAAACTTATGACATCCTAATTAAAATATTACAACATTCAATCATAAAACATGAAACTAAAAACATAAACCACTACTATCTGGAGAACATATTACTTGTGGACTGAGTTATGACTCCTAGAATGTCATAACATGCTAGGAATACAAAAAGATCACATATATATGTTGAAATAGTACTACGATACTCCAATTCAAACACGACGACATCCTAGTTTTAAACCTACAATATCCCTGCACAAAAACTTAAACGGATATTTTGATCCTCCGTAACAGAAGTGTTTCGGTATGCATTGCTGATATATGATATCCACAATGTAATAGAATTCTTTTGAGAAAACTTGAGTATCAAAAATTTTGAAATATGAACAACTCAATACAAAACAGAAAATTAAAGCTTTTATCCTCTGCCATGGGACATTTCAACCATGCATTGGCTTGAATAAGATTGTTAGATTATGATAAAAAGACCAGAAAGAAAAAAGATTTTACAAAAAAGGGATTTTCTCAAAACGATATCCTAGTTCAGAAGTTACGGCATCATAGTTAAAAGATTATGGCATCCGATCATAAAACATGAAACTAAATATAGTAACCCCTACTACCTAGAGAACCGATCACTTGTTGACTGAGTATGACTTCTAGGATGTCATAATATGCTATGGATACAAAAGAATCATAAATATAAGCTGAAACAGTGTTACGATATCCCAGTTCAAATACTACGATATCCTAATTATAAACCTACGATATTTCTGCACAAAAACTTAAACCGGATATTTTGATCCTCCATGATAGAATTGTTTCGGTATGCATTGCTGATATATGATACCCACAATGTAATAAAATGCTTCTGAAAAAACTTGAGTATCAAAAACTTCGAAACATGAATAACTCAGTACAAAATAGAAAATGAAAGCTTTTATCTTTCATCATGGAATATTTCAACCGTGCATTGGCTTGAATAAGATTGTTTAATTGTGATAAAAAGACCAGGAAGAAAAAAGATTTCAAAAAGAAATGAATTTTCATTGAATGGCACCCTAGTTCAGAAGTTACGACACCCTAGTTAAAAGATTACGACACCCGATTATAAAATATGAAACTAAATATAGTAACCCCTATTACCTAGAGAACCTATCATTTGTGAATCGAGTTATGACTCCTAGGATGTCATAACAAGCTACGGATGTAAAAGGATCTTAACTAATATATCGAAACAGTGTTACGATACCCCGGTTCAAATACTACGACACTCTAGTTATAAACCTACGACATCCCCGCATAAAAACTTAAACTATATTTATTATCCCCTCATACCGGGAATATCTATAACCTGCGAACTGAGTTATGACTCCCAGAGTGTCATTAACTTTTTTTAACTACCAAAACAGTTGGTATAATAAAGGAATTATAAAAAGAAAACTAAACATGAATCTATAAAGGCTTGGTTTACTTTCTGTCGGAGATGACATTTTATCTTGAACATATAGAAGAACTCTTCGGTGGCTTATTCTAACCTCGGATCAAAACATAGGAAGAACACTTTTTCAGAGAGAGGAAGATACTAGTATTTATATTTGAAAGTTGATTCCTGCGACATGACTTTCAGAGCAGATTTTTAAAGCGAGGAAGATTTTTCATCAACCTTTATTGATACCTTGGACAAAAATCAGAGCATATTCAGACCGAAACATTCCCCAAAATCCAAGTAACAAGGCGGGGAAAAAGGGACCGGAGGGAAAGGGTATTTTGATCCGGGACAAAAATTTTAAATAAAAACTGAACAGTAATTAATGCCAGTCATACTCAACTTATAACCTAAACCCGTCCCGTCCCGTCATGCCACCGCGAATACAATTGGATCAATAAAAAAGTATAGTGCAAGCCATGTTGAATTTGCTGCACCGCACGCGGTGCACAAAGACTTACTCATTTCACCCATGGTTCCTTTCTAACGACTCAAAGACAAGACCCGTTCCTTGTCTCCAATTATGGCACGAGTTGGAATCGCACCACCTCTTATTCCACAATGTGGATTTAGTATGACTCGAATCTTCGCAACCCTTGTGGACTCCACTACCCTAGCCTTCGCTACCGGTCGCAGTATAAAATTAAATTCTATAACATGACGTACCTAAAGGAACTAAATTCAAACTCGTAAGAGCCTCTGGTCGGGAATTATTCTTATTTTTGCTGGTAAAAAACAAATAACCCTCACATCCAATCTTAGTCGCGCATGAATGGTACTATTCCTCATTGTTTAGCTAATTAAATGTCACATGTTTGATAGAGACATCCACCCATCACTTAATTTCATAGAAAAATAAACTTCCCTGGACATTTAAACTGTCTAGGTGACCAAATTCAAACTTACATATGCAAAAATCATTTCATCGAAAAGTAAGCACCCCATCTTTAGGTGACCAAATTCAAACTTCGTTGTTGTTTTTTTTTTTTTTTTAATCATGTCAAAACTCAACAATCAACTTACATATGCATGATATAATTTTGTCTTGTTTAGCCAAATCGCACATGCTTTTTAATTAAGCTATCCATATATCTATTGACTTCATCTAGAACACATTCACAAAGTCTAAAGCTTTACCTGTCATTTCTAACTTTAGTTATAAACAAAACCCTCTCAAATATTATGAAGAGACTCTTACAAGGTGAGGTTTACCTGCGATCGACTTGGCTAGCATTATCATGATGCTACCTACGCCGGTCATGATCGTCAATACATGCGTATCTTTCATAAATTACCGGAGCTGCATATATTAACAAACAATACGTGGATAGGAATGACTGCATGCATGGTGTTGTTCTTTGTTCACGTGAAACCCATATTTATACCTATATCGATCATTAATATTCGCTGTAAGCTAGCTTTGATAAGTAGCGATCGATCCTTCATGTAGAATTGACCGAGATCATGCTTCATTCAAACTTGATTTGGAATCCAAGACATTCTGCACTGACTATATTGTAAGAAAGGATAGCCTGGATGCAATAATGGTCGAACCTTGATCCCAGAATGTGTTACGGTATGGACTGCTTCGTGGTAAACCAAGATATAATTTGTTTCGGATAACAAATAGAAATTGGCTGTAAAACTGTATTTTGAGACAGACGTGAAGAGACTCGACCATACTTGTCTTTTTGATCTTCTTTCAAACTCTATCAATAAATTTGAGGGAAGCAGCTAGCTTCCTCCGATAGCATTCAAAAGAAGAAGAAATTGATCGATCCATTCACCTTGCATGCTATGTGTTATCGTGACAAAATTCATCGGTAGCTGTCAAACTTTGATGCTAAATTTAGGCCATCGAAGATTAGCCAGATGTCAGATGCAGGACCAGAGACCATTTTGAATCTTTGACCTTTGGTTGCCATGTCAGGTCTCAATGGCTACGTCCTATCTTACCTGCTTTCTCACGGTTGTCATGTAGAAGTTAGTGGTCCATGTAGGAATGAAACCACAGCCATGTCCTATCTTAAGTTCTTAACTTGCTTTTACATAGATGTCATATTGGAATGCTCCATTAGAATTGAAATCAGATGATACTAATACATCCGATTTATGTTTATTTTATTTGACGAATATAGATGCATATATATATATATATATATATATATGAATATTAAATAATTAGATACAAAATTGTATATGTATTTATTTTTAATAGATACAAATATAAATTGTATACTATAAATGGATATAAATACGAATATAAATTGGATAATAATATTTTATAACTATAGAATTAAAGATATTATCGAGTGAAAAGTAAATCAATTCAATAACATATTAATATAATCATTTATTTTTCTGAAAAGTTAACGAGTACTATATAAAATTAAATAAGATTATAATAGAATTCGATATTTGAATTTTTTTTTTTGATACATAAGAATACGAATATAGATATTAGTTAAATACTTATTTTGTTAAAATTTGAATACAAAAATATATTTGAACAAATATTATGCGGTCCATTTTTCACCGATTCTTAGGTTCATGTGAAGAAGCCTAGCTATGTAGGCATTCATAATTTTCTATCGATGGCTACTCATATGTCACGCACTTGATGGTTATTTTAGAAAAATATGATACAAGCCAAAAATCAACTTGTTTGGATGCGATAAGGCTTTGACAATCATCTCACATGTGCCTCAAATTATCCCCACTTGATTTGGATAGGTATGTTATTGTTGTGGACATGGTGCATCGTAGCTAGAAATCTGCATGAGGGGATATATATGGTTGTATTTTCCACGAAACAATAAGTCACCTTCTTTCGTGCAAATCTATCATTGGGTTGTGTGATGGTTGCTTCAAAATTTGCACAAGTAGAGGAATGGGGGGGGGGGCAAGTTCATGAGAGTGCTTAATTTGAAAATTATTCGGAGATCCAATAGATAACATTAATAACAATAACAATCATTCTTCTTCACGAAAGATGTAATACAAACCCTTGCAAAAGCTCCGAAAAAGATAGAAATAAATAAAAGGCTCCTGAGCTAGGTGCTTACGATAAATCCATTCGAGTACTTGTGCCACCATAATACAAGCGATATCCAAATAGGAGAGCTGAGGAGAGGAATAAAGGCCTCACAAAACATGAAAGTAGATATGGTTGTCCGGTCTAATCCAAATCCACTTCCATTCTTGAGGCGAGTAGAGAAACACATTATTAACTCATCATGATGGCCAACCTAAGTGGGGTTAACTATCAACGCTGAGTAATTGAGAAGGACAGATTGCGTATTAGACTAGCGAATCTCTAATTATTTAATCATTCATGATTAATTAACGAGATCCACCGGCATGAATAGTAATGAATGAATGCTAGAGTTTTCATTTTTTTTTTTTTTTAAAAATTATTATTATTATTATTATTTTACTGGACGGAAAGAATGCTCCATAATTATTTGGAGAACCATCCACATGAACAAGTTGACATGCTTGCCCATAGGATTTGGATCCAATATATGGCACCTCTCTTCACTGGGCTTGCTCTTGGAGGAGGTTTAGAATATATAACTCATAATTATTTTGTGCAACCAATCACATACGCTGCACATAATAGATGGATTTGAGAAGGCATATGCTATCATGCTCCAAAGCGTAGGATTATCCTTTTATCCAAAAAAAAAAAAAAAATATTGACCATTCAATTTAATATAGATCTTAAGATTTATCTACTAATAACTTTCTATAACCAGATATACGACTAGTACAGGTAATTTTATAAAACTTCATGTAAAATTATTATTATTTTTTTATGAGCCAAAAAGAGAGCTTTTCTGAATCCATGATCTAGAGGACGAGAGCAAAGCTCCGACCAACTACACTGCTACCTTAGCGGTACGTGTAATTATTATTTACTAGGTCTTTCCTCCATGTAACCCGATTCAAACCTTCTATGCTCTGCGACCGCCATCCCCCCGTCGGCAAGCCACCACCTCCATTCCGATCCCCTCCCCCGCCGCCACCTCCTTTTGTGCAAACTTCCACCCTCCAAACGCCAGTGTCATCTCCTTCCCCTTTGCAACCCCCCACTCCCGGTTGGCACCGCTTAACCCCCCCCCTCCCTGGCCACTGCACCATCCTCGATCGAAACCCCGCTCCTATCCATCTCCCTCCTCCCAGCGGCACCATCTTAAGCTCCCCTCCAGCATGGCGGCCCCACCCTTCTTAAACACAGCAGCACCACCATCCTGTCTACCACCGTTCCCCCCCCCCCCCCCCCCCCCCTAATCCACCGGGGCCAGTTCAATGACTGGCAAATATTAAATTACTTTACTAATCTTATCCATCAATGATTAAGATATTTTTTAAAATAAAATATATATATATATTTTTAAAAAAAGTAGAATAGTAGCTTTCATTTGAAACTGAGCCGTCCTGCATACCCCATATGGAAAAGGTCCAATAGTGTTGGGTGGGAAGGGAGCAGTTACTACCATAAATAATTTTTTTATAAAAGAACGAGTCATTTATGATCATGTGCTAAATGCGCACCATGCCGTGTCACCATCATACCCAGAAAGATGGAATATGTACATTAGAGAAATAAACACGAGGATGAAGTACTGCTTGAAAACCCAAGCTCGAGCCACTGCCATCCATATCTTCAACCACATACATGGCTTGTACGTTAGATACGTGGAGCTGGCCACTGATATACTTCCAGCGACCTTACAAGTTACTCATCAAATTAACATGGTTTGTGAGCCATATCGATCCTCCACCGATTCTGAAATTTGATCGGCGTACTACAACCCGGGTGTAATCGGTCAAATAAATACTATAAAAAAAATCAGTTTTAGTAATCGATTTTGTAATCGATTTTTTTTTATTATATTTGTGACTGATTTTGCAACCGATTTTTTTTTGTTGCAAAAAAAATTATAAATATATAAATTTTTAATTTTATTTAAAAAAATTTATTTAAAATATTGCAACCGATTTTTCGGTTGCAAACTTTTATTTAAATTTAATTTCTTAATTTTTGAAATTTGCAACCGAATTTTTTGGTTGCTAATTTTTTTAAAAAATAAATTTTATAATTTTTGATTTTTGCAACCGATTTTTTCGGTTGCTAATTTTTTTAAAAATAAATTTTATAATTTTTTAAATTTTGCAACCGATATTTTCGGTTGCAAAAAAAATTGGTTTTTTTAAAATTTCTTTTTTTTTTTGAAATTGAGGGGTATTAAAAAAAATAAAAACTCGATGCTCTAGCCCACCTTTTTTTCTCTCGCTCTCCCAAATCATCAGTTCCCTAATCTCCCTCCGTCGTCGATTCCGGATCTCCCTCCGTCCGGACGTCTCCCTCGATGGTCGACACATCGCTCCCCTCGACGGCTGGCTTCGGGTACCGGCTATCCCATCGGCTCCCTCTTCCTCCGCTCCGAGCCTCGTCGGCTCCGGATCCGGGTATCTCCTATGCCACCGGCTCTCCCTTCCTCATCTCCGAGACCCGCCGGTCGTCGGGTACCAGCTACCCCTCCGGCTTTCCCTTCCTCGGCTCCGAGCCCCGCCGGCCGCCGCCTCCGGCTCTCCCTTCATCCACTCCAAGCCTCGTCGGCTCTGAGTATCTCTTACGCCACCGGCTCTCCCTTCCTCATTTCTGAGCCCCGCCGGTCGTCAGGTACCGGCTACCCCTACGGCTCTCCCTTCCTCAGGTCCGAGCCCCGCCGGTCGCCGCCTCCGGCTCTCCGTTCCTCCGCTCCGAGCCTCGCCGGCTCCGGGTATCTCCTACGCCACCGGCTCTCCCTTCCTAATCTCCGAGCCCCGTCGATCGTCGGGTACTGGCTACCCTCCGGCTGTCCCTTCCTCAGCTCCGAGCCCCGCCAACCGCCGCCTCCACCTCTCCCTTCCTCAGCTCCGAGCCCCACCGGATTCTAGTATCGCCGTCTACATTGTTTTGTTTTTTTTTTTTTAAGCCTTTTGTTCAGATATCTCCAGATCTTGTGCAGGTAATTGCTATAGTCTATGTTATAGTTTTGTATCATCTGGCAGCGTCCATGGTCCATCAGCCCTGTCAATTCTCGTGCAGCTAATATTGTCTTTTTTAAGTATTTTGCATCATTGTACAAAGGGTTTAAGCATTTTGTAATTGTTATGTTTGCCATCTTGTTTGTTATAAAATTTTAAGAATGTAGATCTACCTTTTGTTGGAAACTGTCATTTATCATGGTCTCACGAATGAATACTTGCTCTAATTTATAGTTTGAGTGGGCAACCTTAGTTAATGACAATACTATTTTTGACTTGTGGATTTTGTTTCTTGATGTCCATTGACACTATTAAGATTGTTTTGTTTTTTATCAAGTATTGTTAACATAAATTGTTTTATCTGCAAAACTTGAGTGTTTAGATTGTGTTATGATATTCTTTTCTCAGTTCTTTCAAAGTCTAGGCAAAACTTGGATTGCTGCTTTCTGATTGTGGAAACTAAAAATGTTTTCAATGTTTGATTGATGAAACCTTGATCTAAACCAACCATATAGATGAGACAATACTTCTTAGTTATTGTACTGCTCTGAATTTTTCTTTTCCACTACTTTGTTCTCTTCTACAAATGATCATTACTTCTAAAACTGATTTCCTGCTTAGAAGATTAGTTAATGTCATTAGGAACATAATATAAGTAGAGTCTGAATTGTTTGCTATCATTTTTGTTTAAATTTATATTCTATTTTCTTAGATGAATCATTGCACTGATGACAGAATTCATTATATGATTTCTTAATCATTTTATTTTAAACTTGTCTTTAGCTGGTTCACTTTAATTACATGTCTAAGCATGAGTCTTTTATAGATTGAAGTGGAATAACACTTGTGAACATGGTTTAGAATCTTTAGATGCAAATGATTCCATAAATCCTTCTCTATGTGATCCAAACCCCAACCATAATCAGAATGCATCTTCAATCAATGGAGGTGGTCATCCACTAGCTAACCCAAGTGCTACCAACTGTTGAACTGATTCTAATATAGTTAATGATAGGTTTAACTTAGGAAAGATGATCGTAGGGGACCTTAGATGAACTTGCTTTCAAAGTGTTAGTGAACCCAATTACGTATGTGTTGGAAAGAGTGAATAGAAATTTTTTATTCCTAAACTATCCTTTGGGATGGGAAACCATCCTATGGGATGTAAACTATCATATGGGATGGGAACTTAGTCCCACATGGAAAGATTGGAAAAAGAGAAGGCTCTTTATAAGAAAACCTTTTTCCAAGCTCTTACTTCACGCGCACGCGCACGCGCATGTGCGACGGGCGACAAGGGCGCAATGGGCCCTTTGTAGGCGCACTTTGCACCTACACGGAAATACACGGTTTGGACGAGTCGGCTGTATCTGCGGAACGGAAATACACGGTTTGGATGAGTCGGCTGTATCCGCGGAACGGAAATACACGTTTGGACGAGTCAACTCGGATCCACAGAGACGAGCCGGCTGGATGACTGGCCACGGTCTGGACGAGTGGTTCGAGTCGACTCGGATCCACAGAATGGTATCATGCGGTCTGGACGAGTCGACTCGAGGAATTCGAGTCGACTCTTGTCAATAAGGTAGCCATTGTTCATACACTTCCTACCACTAACAGTATGCCTTGGTATCTTCGTGATGCTTCAAATGATGAAAGTGTATGCTGGATCGGATCATTTTGCAAGGATCTAAATGGTGTTGCAAATTTGGATGGCTTGCTCTTTTTGCAAGCAACCATTTGCTGCCTTAGATCCTTCGCAATGTACAAAAAGAGGCAATCCTGAGCTTTTGAATCTTATTGTTTGAAAGTTTTGTTCGATTTTTGCTGTTTTATTGTGTATTTTAATTTCATTGATTTTCTTTTGCTACCTACTGCTAGAGGCTGTGATGAGTTGCCTTGGTATCTTTGTGATGCTTCAAATGCTGAAAGTGTATGCTAGATCGGACCGTTTTGCAAGGATCTAAATGGTGTTGCAAATTTGGATGGCTTGCTCTTTTTGCAAGCAACCATTTGCTGCCTTAGATCCTTCGCAATGTACAAAAAGTGGCAATCCTGAGCTTCTGAATCTTATTGTTTGAAAGTTGCAACCGATTTTTGCTGTTTTATTGTGCATTTTAATTTTCATTGATTTTCTTTTGTTACCTACGGCTAGAGGCTGTGATGAGTTGCCTTGGTATCTTCATGATGCTTCAAAAGCTGAAAGTGTAGGGTGGATCGGACCGTTTTGCAAGGATCTAAATGGTGTTGCAAATTTGGATGGCTTGCTATTTTTGCAAGCAAACATTTGCTGCCTTAGACCCTTCTAAATGTAAAAAAAGAGGCAATCCTGAGCTTCTGAAAGTTATTATTTTTCATTAAATCTGACGATTAATTACAGTGTTCAAGTTATGACTTATAGAATTTTTTGGTTGTTTTACCTTCATTTTGTACTTGATATTCAATTTCGGTTAAACCCATTTGATGTATGTAGCTGTTATTTTTGGATAATTGGATGTGATTGAACCCTTGAAATGAATATCTGATTTGTGCCTAAGGTGTCTAATGGATGCTTTATATGTTGCCATTGTATCTAATGGATGTGATTGAACCCTTCTCAATGATTTGTGGCTAATGTTGAAATGAATATCTGCTTTATATATCTCAGCTTAAATTTATAAATTCAGGAAAAAAATTCATATTTCATATTTTTTTTAACATTATTCAATTTTAGCAACCGATTTAGCAACCGAATTTTATTTTATTTTTCCTGGATTTTTTTTAGCAACTGATTTAGCAATCGATTTTTTTTATTTTTTCTGGATTTTTTTTTTTAGCAACCGATATAGCAACCGATTTTTTTTATTTTTTCTGGATTTTTTTTAGCAACCGATTTAGCAACCAATTTTTTTTATTTTTTCTGGATTTTTTTTTTAGTAACCGATTTAGCAACCGATTTTTTTTATTTTTTCTGGATTTTTTTTTTACCAACCGATTTAGCAACCGATTTTTTTTTTCTGGATTTTTTTTTAGCAACTGATTTTTTTTCAGAATTTTTTAAATATTTTTTTGATTTTTTTTTTCAAAAAAATTATGTCAAATTCGGTTGCTAAACTGGTTGCTAAATTTTGCAACCGAAAAAATTCGGTCATAAATTTTAGCAACCTATACTTTTGCAACCGACTAATTTCGGTTGCAAAATCGGTTACAAATTAATTTAGCAACCGATTTTTAATTATTAGCAACCGAAAAATTGGTTACTAAACTTGGTTTTTCTTGTAGTGAAACAAGTTTAACATCATTTTGGTGCATGCACAGTCTTCTTAAGTCATCTAACCCTTTTTTTTTTTTCAATGAAAAGGGAGGTTTGAACCACCCACGTACTTTTATTGATAAAGAAGCAATACTAGCCGTGCAAGAACAACCCAAATTACAGAACACTTAACATAACATAACAATTAGAAATTAATTAGAGGGGGAGATCGAAGATAACGGACAGCCAAAAGAAACCAAGCCCCAATTAACAGAAGTGAAGAATGTCTTCCTCCAGCCAAAAGAAACAGCAGAAGATCCTTATATAAGTTATGTACCTTAAAGAAACAAGTGCAATAACATAGATCCCATTGTTTGTTTATTCATTTATATATTTTTGAGAAGAGCCCATTGTTTACTTGTTATAAGATTTTTCTTTTGTTTTGGCAAACATTGATCGAGCTTGAGTACATACAGGTACTAGGATCGATGTACAACGTCAAACAGATACAAGCGGACACGTACCACACCATTACCAGTCTGCAAATGGAGAGAAGCAACAAAGTAGGAAGACTTCGATACACGTACGTACATAACTGAGGAATAATAGCAAGATTACATGGCTTTCAATGACTCGACCTGCGTTTTGCCCCTAGGGCCATTCTTCCTTATGTATAGGCGATACTCGTTGTAGGTCATGGGCTGATAGAGTGGAGGCCGATCAGGGGTTACGAGCTCGCGAGCCGGACCCAGTGGCAAGTCACCCTTGGGGTTGTAGAAGAAGGCAAGCGACAACCGCTCCTCCGCCGCATTCACCACGACCCGGTGCTCCACGCTCTTGTACATTGCATTGCTCAAAACCTGATCCAACTCCATCAACCTCCAATATATTATATATTAAACAGCATTAACACTATATATATATATATATATAGATTCTTAAAGGGTAGAATGCTTTTTCTTTGGAAAATGTTTAGAAGCTAGCTTCCAAAAAGTATATATATATATATATATATATATATATATATATATATATATATATATAATTTTTATTGGGAAGGTAATTTCTTGATGATTATCAGAATAGCTTAATTTCTAATTTATCTCTAATAACTAATCTTTATTATTACAAAATTGTTGGAGGATGTTGCATTTTATATTTGCCAGAGATCTTGCATGCATATCTATAAAAAAAAAACGTTAACCTAACAGTTTTTATTAAATAAATTTTTATATGACTAATACTCATGCTGAATATTATAAATTTTTATGACCCACCTTTTTCATTTATTTTTAAAATATTTTTTTTTTTAAATTTTTATGAATGTATTTATTTATATTTAGTATAATTTAATGCATTTATTAAAAAAAAAAGTTATTTATGTTACGGTCAGGCGAATGGAGCAATTATTAGCATGAAACATGCCATGTGTTTGATTTGAGTTCAGCCTTTGGAAATGGTGCAAGGGACAAAAATAGTGCGTGGGTGGAATTCGTACATGCAGTAAAATCCTTTTCCTATCCGTTGCTAACTTGCTCGACTTATCCTATGCATTTAGGCTACTTTTTCCAATTAAGCAATACTTTAACAAGAAAGACTGGCAAAGCTGTTGCTTTAAGCACGAGCGAAAGAAGTGAACAGACTTTGATTATCTTTTCTAATGGAAAGTGCCCTTCCATTCACACATAAGACAAGGAACGAGGGCTTAATTTGATGAATGAAACTTTATGCTATTAATTATTGACAACGAATGCATGCGGGCAACCACATGATACAGCACGAGGTTGCAAGTCTCGGAGATGTGGAGAGGCAAAGATTCCCAGCAAGAAGAGCTCAGCCGATCATGCGTACGTGGTTCTCATCCACCACGAGGGCTTCGGTTGAGGTTGGCTGAATTGGTATTGAAATCTATATTGTTCGGCGACTGGAATGGTACGATCCGGTCCATATCATAAAAATTTTTTCTCTCGTTGAATCGAATATGAACCGAGCTCGAACTGACCCGAACCGATCCAAATCCGATCGAACCGAGCTCCAACCGGACGGTTCGTGTCGGTACGATACCATACCATACCGTACCGTACCGGTACAGAATTATTATTTTTATTTTTTTAATATCGAACCGATTTTTATATGTGAACCGTACCGACTCTTGACCAGTACGGTACGGTATATCCCATACAGGATGGTACGGGATAGTTCCGTGAACCTTCATTTCGGCATGCTTATATTACATCATGATTAGAATAAATATAGATGGATATATAAGAAATCAGCTTTTATGGACGTAAACACCTAAAAATTATTGTTTAAAATATTTCACCGTTCACTGATTTTTTTTTTTTTTTTTCAAAATTCAAATTTGTGCAAGAAAGAGCTCCCACAAAAATTGCTATATCAAAAAATTTAATTCATAAAATACTTTTTTTAGAAAGATATAAATTAAAGTAATATTTGTATGTGTGTCGAATGAACAACACTGCATGCAGGAGGCTTGAGATTAGAGTCATGCGAGTTATATCTATCCAACTAAACGAGATAAAAATCACCTACAAACTCATAGTCCAGAAACAAATAAATAAACAAGTTACTTATTGAATTTTTAAATAGTCTGTTATACATAATGGTTCATAGCTGTTTTATTGGAATTTTCAACAACCTTGCATGTTATTTTGCTGTTTCGTATGAGGAAGATCTCTCCATGTGGACATAGGGGTGCTAAATGAATTAAATAGCTCGAGCTTGGCTTAAGATAAGCTTAATTAATTAAACTCGGTTTCAAGTTAAACAAGCCAAGCTTGAACTAGCAAACTAGGCTCAACTTTAATTACAAGCAGAGCGATCGAGCCAAATATTGTCCCAGCTTGTTAAAACTTAGCTTGATAAAGCTTGAATATATTTAAAACATATATATTATTTTGTATACGAGGGATCATACGTTTAAAGATTTAATTGGCTCATATCCTTTTTATTCTTTGGATCGATTAATGTTAATTTAGACATCAACCAACTTGTAATAAATGAAAACTCTTTCATCAAAGTTTGAACCGACTTTAATTAATTTAATTTAATCGAGTTGATTTCAAGTTGATTTAGGATTATCAAGCTGATCAAGTATGCTCATACTTGGCTCCATTTGAAATTAAGCTTGGATTAGCTTTAAAAAATGGTAAATATATAAATGAAGCTTGATCTTGGAGTTCAAACTTGAAATATTAATTTCAAACTAAGGTTGATCATATCCAAGCTCGATCAAGCTTTGCTCTTTTAGACGTGACACTCGTGGAACCATATATGGAACTCCGGAAGCCATAAAACCACCAAAGGGAGAGAGAGAGAGAGAGAGAGAGAGAGAGAGAGAGAGAGAGAGAGAGAGAGAGAGAGAGAGAGAGAGAGAGAGAGAGAGATCACCTGAATTTGATCCCCAATTATGATGATGAGTGAATGGGCGAGGGGATGGACAGTGATCCATGCATCGCCCTTTCTGACCTGGAGGCCCTTGACCTGATCGTCGGCGAGCAGCACCGTCAGAACTCCAGGATCGGAGTGCGGTGAGATGCCGAGGGTAAGGTCCGGCTGCGGGCACTTAGGGTAATAATTCGCCCTCATGCACGCCCCCGCGTCATCTCCTCCAAATGCCTTGCGGAAAAACTCCACGTCCAAACCCAGACTTAGAGACAGAACTTTCATCACCATCTCGCACAACTTCACCATCTCACTGCCATACTCTTCTGTAGTGCACCTGAAATATATAAATCGATCAGAAACCGATTAAAACTCACATATTATAAAAACCTAACACACGTACGTGCTAGGTCCGAAAATATATATCCATGTAAGACAAGTGCTCTCCTTTGGTAGTTGGTACTACCTGATGGGAGTTGGCAGGCTAGGCCATTTGTCATGGTTCTTCACGGATGGAGGAAGGTACTGGAGGAAGTAGTAGTCACCCCAGTCCAGAATGGCATCCTTCTTCACGCCGACGCGGCTGCCGTAACCCTCGTAGGTTATCGGGCAGTTGGCGTAGGCCTTCTTGGCCTCTATAGGGAGGTGGAAGAACCCTCTCCACACCTCCTGGATTCTTTCCATGAGCTCGTGGCTGATCCCATGGTTCACCACCTGGAAGAACCCCCACTCCCGGCAAGCGTCGGATATCGCCTGCATGGCCGCCCCCTCCGACAGCCTTCCGAAGTCGATGACCGGGATGCCGACGATATTTTTGTCGGCGGCGGAGTCCGACGACGGTCGCTCGGATGGCGGCTTGATGTACCGGTCGGGGATGGCAGGGGCGCCGCTCTCCGACAGGGACTGGACCGGAACAACCGGTTCGGGCCAGTCTTTTAGGCAATCCATATATATGCCACCGAAACTTTGTCAGGAGGAATCTGGAGCTCGCGAAGCGATCGCAACAAGTGCACGATGGCAAACTAATGCAAAAGGCCAGGCTTGTTGTGTTTCAGCTTGTCTTGGTGGTGTATATATATAAAGAGAGAAAGGGAGGGATCGATATGTGTGGTGGTGGTGGTGGTGGTGGTGGTGGTGGTGGTGGTGTTGGAGAGCAATAGAGTGAAAGCGAGAGCGGTGGCATGATGCTTGCGTTGTCCTTGTGCTATGATGAAAGGGACGTCGACGAAAACGTGTTATAAATGGGGTTTTAAACGACTTTTCTGCGCTCCCAGGAGATTGGATACTGATTAAATTATACAATTTGGCGGGGTCGGGCGGTACCGTTCGGATCTGGGCTTCCCATAAGAAGCGCGCGTTTTGAGCGAGAAGATTAAAAACCGTGAGCGAGGGTGGAGTTTGCCGGCATCGGCCGTCCAGTTAATTAATTAATGCATAAATTAAACTTTATTCGGATGGTAACTGGGAGCGGATTGTATCTTTCGCAAGAATGGATGAATCATTAATCTACGTACAATCGTTGAATGGCACCTCACATTTGCTCCCAAAATAGATATATAATAGTTTTTTTATGCATAATTTTGAAAATAACTTTTATATCATTACCATTACTATTAGTATCATGAAAGAAGATTAATCATTCTTGTGTTGTTTGGAAGATACAACCCTCTTCCTAACAACTGTCAGGCATGAATTGGATAGGCGGTTATCTATATATCTACTTCATTCTTATCTTATCTTGGAACAGAATAAGGTATACAGTCTCAAAATTAAATGAGACATGCATGTAAAATTAGACGAGATGAATTGGATAAAATTAATTATTAAAAAATATTTTATATATAAATCAATTTTTTTAATCTCGAGCAAGAAATTTTTGATTAGCTATATATATTTAAATCGGATTTGCGATAAATTTTACTATTATCCATATCTATTTCGGATTTATTGTAGCTAGGTCATGTAAATTCAAGCTGGATTAGGCACTAGATAGGATGGATTAAATTGCCACCTCTATATTTTAGGGATATCTTCTCTTATATTGGTTACTGATTTATTTTGCCTCGATGGTTCTTCATTTTGAAGGTTCAAATTAACCTTAAAAGAGACATGTTGTCTATGAGAATGCCAACTAAAGAGTACGTAACGTAGTTTTTACCGATGGTTAACTTATTTGGGATGTCCACTCCTAGCTTATCCATCTACCCTCGATTAGCTAGCTATTCAACATCCAAAAGAAGCTTAAAATATTACGATATTTTGCGCTGTGTCAGAATCCGTCACATATCAAGATATATTATATACTCCACCGCCTGACACTCTTGCTTCGGATAACAAATAATTGCACCCAGGCACGATACTCCATGCCCACGACATTGGGTCGCAAGGTCCAAGTTTCCATAAATTGCTTCCAAATGCACGGCATTTCCAATGAACCTGAACAAGAGCCAAACAGATGTAGAGAACCACTTGTTAGAATAAATTAATATTGGTTAGATCGGACTCACCAGCTCTTACTCTATTTTTCTTCATTTTTTTTTTTTTTTTTTTTTTTTCATATTTGTATATGTTGTTTTGCGGTTAAACCGGTTTATTGCTAAGCCGGCAGATCTAATCTAATCAAGCAATAATTTCTCGAAATTTTTCCACGTGAATGGTACTCCCTCTTTTATTGTCGGCAAAGATCTCACCATATATATAATAGTTTTGAGTCTGACTACAGAAGTTGGAAACTTTCCATGGATAAAAACAAATTAAATGCCACGCTTATAAGCAATGGACATGCATGAATGCAAGCTTCAAGGAGAGGAGAGGTGTACATCTAGCTATTGACTTCCGAGAGAGATTTATGAGGTTATGCGGTTTTGTTCACTGCCACCACATAATTAATTAAGCACATGCTTAATGTATTTGTCCGGTTTAACACTTATTCTTACCTTCTTGATTTCCTCAAATGGGACCTTTACCAACTCGTGAGACCTTATTAAAATTATCTTTTAGTGAATTGGTGCAACCCTTCGGAATCAAGTTTGCTTTCTCAAGTTGCTTTCAGGTATCTTGAGTAGATGACTGCTCCAAATTTGTACGTTGCTATGGTACGTAGTGTGTATATATATATATATTTATTTATTTATTTATAAACAAACTCATTACATATAAGTTTCATAATGATATTTTTAAGATTAGGGGTGATGTGGACCAGATAACATCTGTCAGGAATCTTTTTTTTAATATGAATATATTTAAATATAGATAGAAATTTAAACATTCAACTAATACCATATCCAAATCCATATCCATTAAAAAAAAATAATATGTATATAGATAGTCAACTACTTAATCTATATTTGAATATTTGATTCTATTATAACTTTATTTAATTTTACTTAGAACTCATAAATTTTTAAAAGAAATATATAGTCGCATTAACAAGCTATTAACTTGATTTACTTTTCACTTAGTAATATTTTTGATACAGTATTTATAAAATTTTACAAAATTTAATTATCCGATTTATATCCGTATTTATATCCATGCTTTCTATGTCTAATTTATATCCATATATATTTAAACAAATATAAATATAAATTTTTATATCCGATAAATATTCATATTTGTATATGTATTCATTAAATAAAATAAATATGGATACGGATATACTAGTATCTAATCCATATTTGCTTTGGTTTTGGCCCTATAAAGTCATAGCACAGAAGCCATATGATTACTCAAACAGAACACATCTGTCATTTGGTATCAATTGTTATCATTAATGGGAATACTTATATAGACTATTTATGAATCATTTATAATAAAGTATTTAAAATATAAGTAATTCCTTCAAGTATAAAATTTACATAATGGTTGTAATAACCTGAAATTGGATCCATAGGTTGGGTTGAAGAGGTCCGGACCTATGGGCATTACTTGCAACGGGTCGTAGAGGGAGGGAAGAAGACTCCGACTAGAAGTCTTCTTCTTTCTCAAATCAAACTTGATCAGGAGTTTAGAAATTTTCAAATTAGGTCAAAATCCTTACCATCGTGCTTATAAGAAGACTCCTTCCTCCTTTCCTAGACTTCATTACATATCTTTTTAAGAAATTATCACGATACCAAGCCCATGATTCAATTTATTTTCTTTGGATTCTGGTAAAAAAGATCATCGGACTGCCTCTTTGAACCTTACTGGAGCTTACTGGTGAGGCATCGCCTGATCTCATTTTTCTCGATTATTCTCACTATGTAGAACCGATGAATCACTAGTCTTGATTAAGAATAAGGCCTTCCTTGTTTTTTTTCTTTTTCTTTCTTTTTGATATGCCGACCGCTGGATGGGGGACCAGTGGCCATGCTGCCTCGAGCCACAACCCTGGTCATCCTTTTTTGACGAGATCCCTTGGGATCTTGGAAAAGAAGGGGACTCAAGAGTCCCCTATTCTAGTGAAAAGGAAGAAGAAAAAGAAAGAAATAAAAGAAAAGAAGAGAAAAGGAAAAAGAAAAGAAAAAGAAAAGATAAAAAGATAAAAAGAAAAGAGAAAGAAAGTAAATTCTCTCTCCTCTTCCTTGTCTTTAGTTTCTCTCTATAATTTTTTCTCTTTAGTTTCTCTTTCTAAAAATTTCTCTCTCTTAGGAATTAGAAAGTTATGAATTTGGGGCTAGAAATCAATGGATGGACTATTGATGAAATCCAAATATAAGATTTTAGATTTATAATTGCTATGTGTTGTCGACCTTACTGCGGTGGCCTGTAGCTCATGAGCTGGCACCGGTCTCGGACTCTCTCACATCGAGATCTCCAAGCTTCCGGACCTGCAAAACAAAGTCAGAGACTCGGGCTAGGGATTCCGGCGGGGGCACTCCGACAGTCAAGTTAGAAAGCGGCAAGATGAAACAGATCCCTAAGGCGGGTTCCCGAAGGATTCCCGTGCTTAGAGGAGATATCAATGAAAGAAGGGTGTGAAAGAGAGGGGTTGAATGCCGGCTTCCCATGCTGGGTTCACCGAGCTCATACTTGAGGACTTCTTGAGGCCTCCCAGGATCGTTCTCTTGATGTTTTTCTCCCCTTTTCGACCTACCATATTGTCCGCTTTCTCTGTCTTTTTATACCTCCGGATCGCCTTCAGCCCATGCTCCCTCCTGGGGGGGCTCCCTGAGATCTCTGGTCCTTCCCCTCCTTCTCCTTCAAGTCTGGGAGTTAAGTGGCCGGCACACCTCGCCCGCCGTGTGTCACGAATGGGGAAAGACTGGCGAGACCTCGGGCTGAGCACGGGAGCTCTCCTTTCGGGACGTTGACGGTGGGCTTCCAGCCGTTTCAGGCTCCTGCCCGCTAGGATTTCATTCCTCGGTTACGGGGCCTTGATTAACTACTGTAAACGAGGTTTCGCATATCACTACAGGCCATACCGGTGCCTTGTACGGAGCGCGGCGCGCGCCGGCTCTAGTGGCGACCTCACGACTCGTGTCTCTGCCTCCCCGAGGCTTTGTAGAGTAGGGCTGATTTCGACCGAGGTGGACCCGTCAGGGGCGCCACCTGGCGGTGGAGCAGGGGCTGCCAACTTCGGCCGAGGTGGATCCCTCCTGGGTGGACACTTGGCGGAGTGGCAAAGAGAGGCTCGACTTCGGTCGAGGTGGACCAGCCTTGGGGAAGCCAGCTGGCGAAGAAGCAGGAGGGTCCGGCTCAACCTCGGTAGAGGTGGACCCATCTTGGGGTGCCACCTGGCGAGGGAGCGAGGGGCCGCCAGCTTCGGCCGAGGCGGACCCCTCCTGGGTAGACACATGGCGGAGTGGCAGAGAGGCGCGACTTCGGCCGAGGTGGACCCGTGATGGGGCGCCACCTGGCGAGGGATCAGGAGGGCCACCAGCATCGGCTGAGGTAGACCCCTCCTGGGTGGACACCTGGCGAAGCGAAGAGAGGTGCTCGACTTCGGCCAAGGTGGACCCGTCATGGGGTGCCACCTAGTGAAGGAGCAGGAGGGCCTGGCTCGACCTCGGCAAAGGTGGACCCGTCATGGGGTGCCACCTGGCAAGGAAGCAGGAGGCTGCCAGCATCGATCGAGGTGGACCCCTCCTGGGTGGACACCTGGCGGAGCGGCATAGAGGTGCTCGACTTCGACCGAGGTGGATCCGTCATGGGGTGCCACATGGTGAAGGAGCGGGAGGGCCTGGCTCAACCTCGACAGAGGTGGATCCGTCATGGGGTGCCACCTGGCGAGGGAGCAGGAGGTCGCCAACATCGACCGAGGTGGACCCCTCCTGGGTGGACACGTGGCGGAGCGGCAGAGAGGTGCTCGACTTCGGCCGAGGTGGACCCGTCATGGGGTGCCACCCGACGAAGGAGCAGGAGGTTTGAAAGAAAAAATTCACGTGTCACCTGCGGCTTCCAGCTGGGTCTGACACACGGTCCACGTCAGTGATGTTGCCATATCAGTTGCCCCCCATCCCCAGGTCCCATCGAGGCATCGTGGCCTGGGGATGTGGGGATTTAATGCGGAGATGACATGGAGAAGGCAAAAATCTTGCACCATAATTGCCATGATCGCTACCGCCGCTCCTGTCATGCCTGAGGCCCTGTGAGGGGTCGCCACGTGCGTGCGTTTGACGGGCCATTAATACATCATTTCAAAACTGAGGCAGTTTCTATCGAACCGAAGCATCGATGTCGGGCGTGCCTCCACGTGGCAGTCATCTGATGGCCTGGGACGGAAAGAAGCGTACGGCTGTTGTCGACTGAATTTGAAAAGGAGGGGGACTTTCCGAAAACGAGGTCTCTCCGCTTTCTCACACCTCGCCGGCGGTTGCAGTGGTCTCCCTTCATCTTCCATGGGTCGCCATTCCTTTGGTTCAAAACATCCGGTGAGTGTGCATCTCCTTTTCTTTTTTTCTCTCCTCCCAATCCTTGTCCTAGTCTTTTCTGCTTCTTCTTCTTCCATGGCGCGCCGCCGTTATGTTTCCTCCAACCCGGACGAGGCCGTCCTTCCCGGTTGAGGACTCCATCGCCTTCTTCCTCGGAGGGGGAAGAGATCCCGGACGAGGTCCGTAGGCAGCTCCAGCCTGGGGCTGTGACCATAGGTGTCCCTAGGGGTCCTAAGTCTCCCTCCATAGTTTCAGCTCGTCCATTTCTTCTCTTCCTCCTCTGGTGGCCTCTCCCTCTGGCCCCTCCGGTCATGCCTCGATGATGACTGAGGACGATCTTTCTCTGCTCCGGGACACCTATGGAATCCTGGATTCAACCCATCTTTCCCTTCCACGGCCTGGAGATCAAGTAACCTCGAGTGGCCCCGGGAGAGTCGCCTTTTATGAGGACTTCCTCCTTGGGGGTCTTCGATTTTTTCTTCATCCCTTTTTTTCTCTCTTTTCTTAGCCATTACTGTCTTGTCCCGGCCCAGTTGGCTCCTAATGCCATCCGGGTCATCTTCGCCTTCATAGTTTTCTGCCATTTCCACGGGTTCGTTGCCCGTATCTCCCTCTTCATGGCTCTCTTCATCCTGAAGCGCTACTCCACCGATGATGGATGGTGGTACATCTCATCCCGGCCTAGGTGCCTCAGGTTCGACCTCCCTTCGTCGATCAAGGGTTGGAAGAACCGCTTCTTTTTTGCCTCGATCGAAGATGTTGACCGGGCCTGGAGCGAGCCGGACCGGTCTCCGAACCGGAACTCCCAGGTCTAGCTAGCAGACCAAGAGGTCTTCTCACAGCTGCTGAGTGACGCGGTCCCAGCTCTCGATGTTCTGCTCTCAGAGCAGAACTTATTCGAGGCAGGGATCAGTCCCATCCGGGAGCTGGGTGAGGCCCGGATCTCTCTCCTTTGATTTCATTTTCTGCCCTGCACTTCCCTTCTTTTAAACTGGCCTAACTGACCTCTTTTTTTCTCAGGTATGAAGTTCTCCATGAAAAACATGATGGAGGGCATCGTGGAGAGATATGCTGCCGAAGGGACTGACCCCCCGGCGAAGAGGGCTCGCACTGAGGCGAGCCGGGTGCCTGCGCCCACCTCCACCATTACTGGCCCTGGGGTGTCGGCTCCTACCCCCAGGCCGCCTCGGGCCTGGGCATCTGATGTCCCCATTGTCGACCTCGACATGACCAGGGAAGAGAGGGGGCCGGAACCTCCTCGGGCTACACTTGCTCCAGCCGCTACACCGGCCACTTCCGCAGTGGCCACCAGGGTGGTGGCAGCTCCACCGACGGCCGCACCGCTTGGCGAAGGGACGGTCGCCCAACCTGCTACTGACACGCCCATCCCACCCCCAAGTCTCACCAACCGCTGCTCCGTGATCCGCAACCAGGGCCTCGTGGAGAGAGTCATGGAGTTCGCCAGCACCTCCCGGGATTGCCGTCTGAGGGGCGGCCGGGACTACACCAAGGCGCTGCTCAGGACCCTCCCGCAGCTTTTTACGGTAAGTTCGGAGCTCTGACTCCTTAAAGTTCCAGTTAGATCTTACTAACATCGTGTTTCTTTCGATGCAGATCGGGACGAATGTGCTGTTGCTGAGGAACTTCCTTGTCGGCTATGCTAAGAAGGACACCGAGAAGGAGGAGAAGCTCGGCAAACTCGCAGCCGATGTCAAAGACCTCATGAAGAAGGGGGTCGAGCTACGAGGAAATAACCAGGCTCTTCGAGCCTACCTGGTCCGCACCGAGGGGCGCGTCAAGGAGCTCGAGACCTCTCTGTCGGAGGAGAGGATCTCGAACTAGCACCGCAATGAGGAGGATGCGGTAGAGAAGACTGCCTCAGGGCTCAGTCCCGGTCGCTGAAGCACCGGGTAGAAGAGGTCCTCAAAAAGATGAGCACAGCCAAGGAGAAAAACTCCTACATCAATGGGCTACTGGAGGCGTCCAAGAGGGAGGCGCATGAGGCCGTGCCGAAGTTCCGGACCTTCGAGGAGTACTTCGCTGAGGTGCGCAAGGCGGCCGTGGACACCTTCTTGAAGGGATTCCAGGTATGCCGGGAGAAGGTGAGCTCCTTCTACCTCGAGCTCGACCTTAGCGGGGTCGTACTGGGCGGCAGGAGGCAAGAGCTCCGGCGGCGACTGGTGATGAGGTGGTGGCTTCCGAGAAGCCTCCAGTCGACAGCTCCGGCAGAGAGGGTGCCCCCCAGCCCGAGGAGGATGCGGCTGCGCCGAAGTAGCTCCATGACTTTATCTTATTTTTGTATTTTCTTTCTTTGGGGGTCTCCCGGCCTGTCGGGACCCCTTTTGTGTAGGGAACTTTTGCTTGCAATGAAAATATTTTTCCATTAACTCGTTCCTTCTGTCTCTCTCTTTTTTTTTTTGGTGCATCTTCCGGATTGAACCCCGTCGCTAGCCAACGGGACTAGGTCCTGTGGTGCATTCTGTGCTAAACTCCGGGATTACGTGGGTGAACTTGGTTCTGCCCTACCTTCCAGATCGAAGTTCAGGACTTCCGGACTGAACCTCGGGGCCGGAGGCTGGATCTGAGCCTTACACGGCTTGCCAAGCTATTCTCCGGGACTTTGTAAGACCGGGACCTAAGTCCCCGGGACTTCTTCCGGACTGAACTCTGGGATTGCATGGGCGAACTTGGTTCTGCCCCACCTTCCAGACCGAAGTCTGGGACTTCTGGACTGAACCTCGGGGCAGGCTGGATCTAAGCCTTGCGCGGCTTGCCGAACTGTTCTCCGGGACTTTGTTAGAGGAGACTCCGCGCCTTCGCGGATCTTCCGGCATGTCCATGCTCGTCGAACCTAGAGCTGGATAGCTTTTGTCCTACGAGACGAAAGCAAGCATTTGATGAAAAAGATTTCATTGCCAAAGTTTAAGGAGCCTTACACTATTGGTAGTACATCCTCAGGTTCGAGGCATTCGAGGTCCGAGGGAACCGGGATCCACCTAGCTCCTCTAGGTAGTACGCCCCGTGGGGAAGTGCCTCCGCCACCCTATAAGGGCCTTCCAAGTTTGGGGAGAGCTTTCTGCACTCCCGTGGCTGGGAAGCTTCAGCGCAGCATAGCACCAAGTCTTCCTGGCGGAAGGACTTCGGTCGCACTTTGGAGTTGTAGTATCTGACCACTCGTTGCCGGTAAGCAGCCATCCGAACTCGAGACATGTCCCTCGTTTCTTCAAGGAGGTCCAGGTTTAGCAGCATCCTGGCAGGGTTCTCCGTCTCGCCGTACTACCCACGCGTAGGGTCGGTAGGCTGAGCTCAACTAGGATAACCGCTTCTGCTCCGAAGACAAGGTTGAACAGGATCTCATCCGTAGCCATCCTTGGGGTAGTGTGATACGCTCAAAGGATGCTCGGGAGCTCATCTGCCCACCTACCCTTGGCATGGTCCAGTCTTGTCCGGAGGCCTTGCAAGATGATCCTATTTGTTACCTCGGCTTCTCCGTTCGTCTGAGGATGTGCCACCGAAGTGAAACGATGGTGGATGCTGAGGTCGTTGCAAAACTTCTCAAACTCCCGACAATCGAACTGATGTCCGTTGTCGGTGATAATGGTGTGCGGTAGGCCGAAGTGGCAAATAATCGACTTCCAGAGGAACTTGGAGACGTTTGCCTCCGTGATCCGGGCCAAGGGTTTGGCCTCGACCCACTTCGTGAAGTAGTCGATGGCCACGATCAAGAATTTTCGTTGCCCGGATGCCGGGAAAAAAGGTCCTAGGAGATCCATGCCCTATTGAGCGAACGGCCATGGGGCGAAGAGCTGGGAGAGTGGAGCAGCGGGCTGACGTTGCACCACGGCGTGCCGCTGACACCGATCGCACCTCTTCACGAAGTTAGCTACATCTTCTTTCATTGTCTCCCATAAATAACCTTGACGGAGGGCCTTATACGCCAGTGTCCTGCCCCCCATGTGGTTCCCACAGATGCCCTCGTAGATCTCTTGGAGCACGAGTGGGGCTTCTGCGGGTCCCAGACACTTGAAGAGTGGGTAGGAGTAGGACCTCCGTTACAGTAGCCCATCCATTAAGATGAACCGTGCGGCATTCCTCTTAATGAGGCCAGCCGCCACGCGGTCCGCCGGCAAGGTGCCATTGGTGATGTACTCAATGTACTTGTCCATCCAGCTGGGCTTTTGGTTGACCTGCTGGACCTCCATGGGTGTCTCGTAGCTCAGTGCCTTGAGGTGCTCAATGTAAGTGCGGCCCAATGATGAGTCCAGCAGGGTTGCAAGGTGGGAGAGTGCGTTCGCGCGAGCATTTTTCCCGCGAGGTATATGGGAGACGCTGAAATGCCGAAATCCTGCCGCGCTCGTTCGTACGAGCTCCAGGTACTTCGCCATTTGGGGGTCCTGCGCCTCGTACTCCCCCAAGATCTGCCCGTCTACCAGCTGCGAGTCGGTGATGATCCTGAGGTTGGCCACGCCCAGCTCGTGGGACACTCTTAGCCCTGTGAGGAGCGCTTCATACTCCGCTTGATTATTAGTGGCGGTGAACTAGAAACGGAGTGCACATTCGGCGACAACTCCTTCGCCGTTGGCGAGGATGAGTCCAGCTCCACTCTCGCCGGAGTTCGAGGCTCTGTCTACATGAAGGATCCAGATGTCATCCTCTAGTCCTGGCTCCGGCTGCCAGTCTTGGGGGCTTTCTTCTGTCCCCTCGCCCAGGCCTGCACACTCGACCAAGAAATCAGCGAGTACCTGTGCCTTCATAGCCGACCTCGGCCTGTAGGTGATGTCGAACTCGCTGAGCTTGAGCGCCCACTTCGTCGAGCACCCAGATATGTCAGGTCGGCTGAGCACCGCCTTCAGTAGCTGATCCGTCAGGACCGCAATGGGGTGTGCTTGGAAATAAGGCCTAAGACACTGAGCGGACATGATTAGCACAAAAATCAGTTTCTCAGACCGGGAATACTTGAGCTTCGAATCGCAGAGGAGTTTGCTTGCGTAATACACCGGCCTTTGCACTCCCTTGTCGTTGGTCCGAACCAGGACCGAACTGACGACCTCCAGGGTGACCGCCAGGTACAGGAGGAGCTCCTCTCCTTCCTCTGGCCTGGAAAGCAGTGGCGGGGATGCCAATGCCTTCTTTAGCTCCTTAAAAGCCTCCTGACATTCCTCCGTCCAGGCGAAGCGTTCATCTTCCTCGGCGCCTTGAAGAAGGGCTGGCAGCGATCAGCAGACCTTGAGATAAATCGACCCAGAGCAGCTATCCGGCCGGTGAGTTGCTGTACTTGCTTCTTGGAGGTGGGTTGCTCCATGTCCAGGATTGCCTGGACCTTCTCTGGGTTGGCCTCTACCCCTCGCTGTGTCACCATGAACCCCAGGAACTTCCCTGCGGACATGCCGAACGCGCACTTCGCCGAGTTCAACTTCATCTGGTGAAGTCGTAGGTTACCGAAGGTCTCCGCCAGGTCACCGACATGGTCCGAAGTGGGCTTGCTCATCACCAGCATGTCATCCATGTACACCTGCATGTTATTGCCAATCTGATCTTTGAAGACCTTATTGACCAGCCATTGGTACGTGGCCCCGGCATTCTTGAGGTCGAATGGCATCATCTTATAACAGTAGGTTCTGCAGTCGGTGACGAAAGCAGTGTGCTCCTCATCCTCCAGGTGCAATCGGATATGGTTGTACCCGAAGAAGGCATCAATGAAAGAGAGGAGGCAATGCCCTGAAGTAGTGTCCACGAGCTGGTCAATCTTTGGAAGAGGGAAACTGTCCTTTGGGCAAGCTCGGTTGAGGTCGGTGTAGTCCACACAGATCCTCCACTTGCCGTTGCTCTTCTTCACCATGACCACGTTCGCCAGCCAACTGGGATACTGTACCTCCCGTACAAAGCCGACGGTGAGGAGCTTCTCTACTTCTTCATTGATGGCCTTCTGCCTCTCTGCAGCAAAACTCCTCTTCTTCTAGCAGACAGGGTGGCACCTTGGATCAATGTTCAACCGGTGGGTGATGACTTCCGAGGGGATACCTGGCATGTCAGTAGCGGACCAGGCGAACACATCAGCGTTCGCCCGGAGGAAGTCTAGCAAACGAGCCCGCTCTTCTTCCGGGAGTTGGGCTCCTATCTGCACTGTCTTCTGAGGGTCCGAGCCGAGGGGGTACGTTAGCAAGCACTCCACGGGCCCTCCCCTGGGGTCTTGCTCTCTTAGGTCGAGGTCATCGACATCGGAGCCGAGCTCAGCACTCCGGGCCCCCGGGACCGTCTGCAGACAATGCTGGACGGGCTGGGCCGTCCCTCTCATTACTCCCGTCCCAGAGGCGGAAGGGATATGCACCAGCAACCTCTTAGTGAAAATGACAGCGTCAGCTGGTTGAGCCCTGGACGGCCGAGGATGGCATTATAAGGTGATGGGAGCTTGACAACAATAAACGTCATCATGACCGTACTCTGGTAAGGTGGGGATCCGGCAGTGACAGAGAGAGTGATCTCTCCCTTGACTCCCACCGAATCTCCAGTGAAGCCTATGAGAGGGGTGTGCACCGACTTTAATTGATCATGAGACAAATTCATTCGGGAGAAAGCATCGTAAAAAAGCACGTTAGTAGAGCTCCCACTATCCACCATAATGCGATGTACAGGATGCTTTGCGATGGTCATCTCGACCACCACTGCATCATTGTTTACATTTTTATTTTTATTCACCTTTTCAGAGGGGAGTACACTTTCCAGGTCTCCTGCCTCCCGGGCTCTCTTCGTCCCACGCCTTATCCCCCAAGAGATCATGTCCACCGGCTTCTCCGTTGGACAGTTGTCGATTGCAGGGATAGGGGGAAGGGCTATGAGCGGCTGACCCTCCACCGGGGCTTCGTTCCGCATGAACTTCCTGCGGTAACCCCTCTTGATTAGCTCCTCAATCTCCCGCTTCAGATTGCGGCACTCCTCCGTGTCGTGGCTGTGCTCGCGATGAAATTGACAATATTTTGTCTTATCACGGATGTTCCTTAGGTTCTGAGGAAGAGGTCGGCGGAGGTAGTGCTCACCCTCAATCTCCATGAGGATCTTCGTTCTAGGAGCGAGGAGAGGGGTGAACGTTCTCTCCGGGGAAGCACCATTCTTCGGCTTCGGGCCTGGACGAAAATTTGCAGGTGGTCCAGGCCTCCGGGTCCCGGAGACATCCCTTGGGGCATGCTTTTTTGAAGGCTTCCCGTCCAGCTCTCGCCTGGTGTGATCGGCCTCTTCCTCTCGGATGTACTTGTGGACACAGAGGAGGAGCTCAGAGTATATCTTGAGGGGCTTCTTGTCTAGGGAATACGTCAGACGGGAAGTCTTGAGCCCGCGCTTCAATGCTAGCATGGCAACGGGCTCGTCCAAACTATATATTTCTAGGGCGGCGGTCTTTAAGCAGGTGATGTAGTCCTGCAGCAGCTCCTGGTCCTGCTGGCGGATAGAGAAGAGGCTATCCACTTCTTTTGGCACCTCTCGACAAGCGTGGAAGTATGGCACAAACTTTCCTTCCAGCTGGTGGAAGGAGCTGATGAATTTAGGCTCGAGGCGGGTGAACCAAACCCGAGAGCCTTCCGGAAAGTGGCTGGGAAGGCAATGCATAGAAGGGCATCCGTCACCCCCTGGACCCTCATGAGAGCCTTATAGCTCTCTAGGTGGTCCAAGGGGTCGGTGGTCCCATCGTAGGGATCCACTTGAGGCATACGGAACCGATTCGGGATCGGTTCGTCTTGGATTTTCCGGGAGAAGGGTGGCTAGGCGTTGTAGCCTGCTGGATCGGTGGGGGAGCTCTGCATGTCGGCAAAGCGGCGGGATAACTCCGCCAGTTTCTGCTCGTGCTCCTCCAGGCACCTCTCGGCTTGGCGCCTGATGGCCTCATCGGTGGAATCTTCCACTGAGGCCGCCGGAGAATGGGGTGCCGATCAGTCTCGGCAGGGGGCCTTGCCCCGATGGTGCCTGCTGTGCCGCACTGCTTCGGCATCGTTGGCCGGGGATCGACTCTCGTGATCCGTCGAACCGGAGTGGTTCCTCTTTGCGGGAGTCTGGTGGCTCCCGCGGGGGTTCGAAACTGCCCGCGGATGGGAGGGCCTTCCTTTGATGGAGCGTAGGCTTTCGCGGGGACCCGTGGCTCGGGCCGTGGGGGTCCCTGGCTGGGGCTGAATGGCCAGGGAGCACTGCTGGTGCTGCAGTTGCCGCACAACAGTAGTCAAAGTTTGCAGCTGCTGGACGACAGCTGCGAAAGGAACATCCACCGAGGATGGTTGAGAAGGGGAGGAGCAGGAAGTTCCCTCTTCGGGCTATGCGGTCCTTGGGGAGAAGGAACCTCTCCTGCCTGGCTGGTGGACGCTTCGTGTCCGTGCGTCACCACCATAGTTGGAGCATGCTTTCGCCCACAGAGAGCTTGCTCGCATAGTGGTTACTGTTCTACACGCCCCCCCTTCCTGGCGTGCCAATCTGTTGCTGACCTTACCGCGATGGCCTGTAGCTCATGAGCTGGCACCGATCTCGGACTCTCTCACCTTGAGATCTCCAAGCTTCCAGACCTGCAAAACAAAGTCAGAGACCCGGGCCGGGGATTCCAGCGGGGGCACTCCAATGGTTAAGTTAGAGAGCGTGGCAAGATGGAACAGATCCCCTAAGGCAGGTTCCCGAAGGATTCCCGTGCTTAGAAGAGATATAGACGAAAGAAGGGTGTGGAAGAGAGGGGTTGAATCCTGGCTTTCCGCGCTGGATTCACCGAGCTCACGCCTAAGGACTTCTTGAGGCATCCCAGGATCATTCTCTTGGTATTTTTCTCCCCTTTTTGACCTACCTTTCTGTCCGCTTTCTCTGTCTTTTTATACCTTCGGATCGCCTTCAGCCCATGCTCCCTCCTAGGGGGGCTCCCCGAGATCTCTGGTCCTTCCCCTCCTCCTTCTTCTTCAAGTATGGGAGTAAGTGGCTGGCACACCTCGCCCATCGTGTGTCACAAATGGGGGAAGACTGCAAGACCTCGGGCAGAGCTTGGGAGCTCTCCTTTCGGGGCGTTGACGGTGGGCTTTCAGCCGTTTCAGGCTCCTGCCTGCTAGGATTTCATTCATTGGTTGCGGGGTCTTGATTAACTGGCATAAACGAGGTTTCGCATATCACTACAGGCCATACCGGTGCCTTGTACAGAGAGCGACGCGCGCCGGCTCTAGTAGTGACCTCGCGACCTGTGTCTCTGCCTCCCCGAGGCTTTGCAGAGCAGGGCTGACTTCGGTCGAGGTGGACCTGTCAGGGGGCGCCACCTGGCGGTGGAGCAGGGGCTGCCAGCTTCGACCGAGGTGGACCCCTCCTAGGTGGACACCTGGCGGAGTGGCAGAGAGAGGCTCGACTTCGACCGAGGTGGACCCGCCTTCGGGGGGCTAGCTGGCGAAGGAGCAGGAGGGTCCGGCTCGACCTCGATAGAGGTGGACCCGTCTTGGGGTGCCACCTGGCGAGGGAGCGAGGGACCGCCAGCTTTGGCCGAGGTGGACCCCTCCTGGGTAGACACCTGGCGGAGTGGCAGAAAGGCGCGACTTCGACCGAGGTGGACCCGTCATGGGGCGCCACCTGGCGAGGGATCAAGAGGCCACTAGCATCGGCCGAGGTGGACCCCTCCTGTGTGGACACTTGGCAGAGCGAAGAGAGGTGCTCGACTTCAACCGAGGTGGACCCGTCATGGGGTGCCACCTGGTGAAGGAGCAGAAGGGCTTGGCTCGACCTCAGCAGAGGTGGACCCGTCATGGGGCACCACCTGGCAAGGGAGCAGGAGGTCGCCGCATCGGCCGAGGTGGACCCCTCCTGGGTGGACACCTGGCGGAGCGGCATAGAGGTGCTCGACTTCGATCGAGGTGGACCCATCATGGGGTGCCACCTGGCGAAGGAGCAGGAGGGCCTGGCTCGACCTCGGCAGAGGTGGATCCGTCATGGGGTGCCACCTGGCGAGGGAGCAGGAGGCCGCCAACATCGGCCAAGGTGGACCCCTCCTGGGTGGACACCTGGCGGAGCGGTAGAGAGGTGCTCGACTTTGGCCCAGGTGGACCCGTCATGGGGGGCCACCTGGCGAAGAAGCAGAAGGGCCTGGCTCGACCTCGGCAGAGGTGGACCCGTCATGGGGTGCCTCCTGGCGAGGGAGCAGGAGGCCGCCAGCATAGGCCGAGGTGGACCCCTCCTGGGTGGACACCTAGCGGAGCGGCAGAGAGGTGCTCGACTTCGACCGAGGTGGACCCATCATGGGGTGCCACATGGCGAAGGAGCAGGGGGGCTGATGCGTGTCGCAATGCACCGATTTAGAGCCTTAATTCCACTACTCTAAAGGATAGAATAGCGGGAGTAAGGGTCGATCCCACAGAGACTTTGGGGTTATTTTGAAAAAGAATTTTCTTTTGATTTAAAATAAATTAAAATAAACTAGAACTAATTGCAAGAAATAGATGCAAATAATAAATTCGTGAAATTAATTCAGATATGACCTATCTTAAGAGTACGGCCCATACCCGTGGATCACTGCCCGTCCCTTAGGTATAGGTCAGTCAAAATTAATTCACTTCGACTTACCTTAAACGCTAATCCAACATGACTCCAGCATTACTTCAAAATAAAAATAAACAATCATGAATTAATATGAAGCAAATAAATATTTATTGCATAAAAATTGAGATACAGAGAAAATAAAAGAAAAGTAAGGGAACAAGGGTCCCTTTCTCCCTTTTTAACCGACTCTGACTCTCTGTGACAGCAACAGGAACTGGAACTACGGACAACAAGTGGAACCTCCCCAAAAATTCCTCTCTTCCCCAAAAAATTCCTCTCCCCGCAGAAGAGAATCACCGAGGTATTTATAGATGAAAAATACCGTGTCGGGTCCGTGTGGGAAGCGCAGTGATTTCCTCATCTCAATCTAATTTTCAAACTCTATGCTATCTCCTTATCTGATTTTTTTACGATCATCCCCATCTCAAAAATCAAACTCAAAAATTCTATCGCACAATCTCGCGTCCATCCAGCGTCGTCCGACATCTCTTCTCGTTTCGATGCTTACTTGGACATCCCGGTCTGAACAGCAGGGACGGTGACAAGCAGCTTCAGGAGCTTGGAAATGGAGGTGACGGCTGGGCGAAGAAAGCTGGGCAGACGTGGCCTTGGGCGGTGATGCGGAAGAAGAGGCAGCAGCAGGGTGGCTCGCGGCATGGCCGTGGGCGGAGCCGGAACGGCAGCAGGCTGCAGGGTGGCTCGCGGCATGGGCAGACGGCAGCGGACTGGCGTAGCTTCGGACAGTGGCTGCCGCAGGGGCGGACGCGGCTTCGGACGACGGAGGCAGCAGCAGGGTGGCTCGCGGCATGGCCGTGGGCGGAGCCGGCTTCCGGCCATTTTCCGACCGAACGGGGCTTCTCCGACCGAACAGGGTTGGCGGTAGCTTGGGCGGCGCCAGGGAAAGCTCTCCGACGAATTTTGGAGCAAACGACGCACGGTGGTCCACGGCTCTGCCCGTGGACCGGCAACAATGACTGCCATGGACCAAGAGGTCGTGCGGTGGACCATTGAGCCGGTCCACCATGAGCCAGCAAAAAGCTTTAGGGCCGCTCCAAAAATCATGCAGCTTTGAAATCTGTGCTAAAATCTTCTAAATTCCATTTCGGGCCCGTTCGAAGTCCGAATTACATTCCGTTTGCGTTGTTGGAGTCCTAAAATCAAGATCTACACGTTTATGGAGTCAATTCCTGCAAAGTATCATAAAAAATATCAATTTTAATCAAATAAAGTTGGGTTAATTTTTATTATTCTAATGTCTAACACACCCCCCAACTTAAACTTTGCTCGTCCTCGAGTAAAGGGAATGGATGAGTCTTGTGTACTAAGATGGTCCATGAAATGAAAATTATCGTACTAACCCTAAAATCAAAGGATACATGGTTAGACTAATAAAAAGGTACTTCATTGGATTACCAATTCCATCCATTTAGTAGTAAAATAAAGTCCATAGAAGGTTTAAGAGTTTTTTTTTTTTTTTTTTTTTTCCAACTTTCTATCTCACTATCTAAATCTTCCAACTTACTTTGGTTTTGGTGCAATATTTATTTAGTCCCCACTTTTTCTTTTCTTTTTCTTCCTTTTTTTTTTTTAATGTAAAGTCAGTGCAATGTCCTGACACCTTGCTTTCTAATTAACCCTTGTAACGAGCTTTAAGCCAATGACTCCCAAACCAGTTGGCTTTAGGGCATTAGGTGTAAAACACCCCTCGGGCTTACTAACTCGAGTCAAAAAGGCTAAGTCAAGACTAACTCTACAAAAGATTTCGTTACATCCTCACCTTTTGACGCGAACAACAATGTTTACTTAGGCAAAGGGGTCCGGTTACTCAGTGAGAGATGCTAAAAATCTTTATTAACCTTAGGAATTTTTTTTAACTGTGGACTTTTTATAATGCCTATACCAAAATAAGTAAGATTCATTATTAAGATCAATAGGCCGAAGGGTCTAGAATTACTCTTCTAAAATTTTCTGGACTACACTCTACCACTTATAGGGTTTTCTTGATAAATCATCCCTCAGTATCTCTAAAATTTTCTAAACCATTAATCACTCCTCATTTAGTGAGCTTGATTATTTTCAATTCGAGATAAATTTTTATACACAAAAATTGATTAAAATTTTACTCGATGATTATATTTAATTAATTAGATTACCAACTGGCTCGACCTCGGCAGAGGTGGACCCGTCATGGGGTGCCAACTGGCGAGGGAGCAGGAGGCCGCCAGCATCGGCCGAGGTGGACAATGATATGCCACCTCCTATGTTGATGGTGGGGCAACAACAATTCGAGGCCCTTTTGAATCGAGTTGATGCCCTGACAACTCTAGTGTAGACTCTTCAAGAAACTGCCGTTCAAAGCTAGTGTCCTCCAACCACCTCTCAGCCCAGTCATCGAGATAGGGGAGGGGAAGATCGATGCCGGGAATCCATCCCAAGTTCGTCACAAATTTGGTCTCCTCGTGAGCATTACAGCTCCCAGCCAAGCAGGCATTTAGAGGATCACTATGGCAAGAAGAGAACCAGACGTTCCCTTTCTGTTTCTTCAAAAGATTCTACACCTGGAGGAATCAGGCAAAGAGAAATGAACTTCAATTTTGAAGAGAAGTTCAAGTTATTAAAGTCACAGATAGCCAAGCTCACTGATCAAAGAAGATGTGACGAAGTTATGACTTTCAACTCTCAACCTCCTTTCTTTGATCGGATTATGGCCAAAGTCATCCCTCGACATTTTAAGATTCCAGAACTGGAGGCTTATGACAGAACTCTGACCCCCTTAATCATTTGGAAAGTTACAAAGCTCACATTATGGTACAAAGGGTTTCTGATGCATTATATTACCTCGCTTTTCCTGCTACCTTAAAGAAAGCTGCTCAAATATGGTATTCGAGCCTACTGCCAAGCATAATCCATTCTTTTGCTGAGCTGGAGTGACTGTTTATTTCACATTTCAGAACATGTCGAAAGATGTCGCATAACACAGATAGTTTGTTCCTCCTTCAACAGAATGAAGGAGAAAGTCTTAAAGAATTTGTTATCTGATTTAATTTGGCCACTCTGGAGATCCCAGATCTCAATGAACACATGGCCATGTCAGCCCCGAAGAAAGGTTTCAGATCATCTAGGTTTACTCTTTTCCTGGATAAAAGATTTCTTACAAGCTATGCCGAACTACTAGCAAGAACTCAGAAGTATGCTGCTGTTGAGGAGCAAGCTACGAGTCGTAGACTCATCGAAGGAAGACACCCTTCTAAGAAAAAGAATATCAAGGGATCAAATATGCCCACATCTTCCAACAATGCCTCAGTTCTCGGACGCAGTCCCAAGTCCAAGCAACAGGACAATTGGTTCGACTCCTACACTCCCCTCAACCTCCTAAGAGAGAAAATTCTATTGGAAATAGAAAAAGAAAACTACTTGCAAAGGCCACGTCCCCTGAAAACCTCCGCTAAAGCGAGAGATAAGAATAAATATTATCAATTCCATCGGGACCACAGTCATAATATTGAGGAATGTTTTCAGCTCCGGGATGCTATTGAGGACTTAATCAAAAGAGGATACCTAGAAAAGTACGTTAACCGTTTAGAGTCTCAAGCCAAAGCAACTGCCCTTCAAAGAGCTACCGATGAAGCCGAACTATCTCACCAAAGGCCGACTGATGGGAGAGTCGACATGCTTCATCGATCAATCGGCTGGAGGAATGAAGCTGAAGAAGATAACCCCAAGAGATTTAAAGGCAAAAACTCCATTAGCTTCTCAGATGAAGATCTCCAAGGCATGATGACCCTGTTATGGTTTCTGTTGTAATTACAAAATATGATGTAAGAAGAATTTTGATAGATAATGAAAGTTCTGCTGATGTTTTACTGTATGATGCTTTTCTTAGAATGGGATTATCTGGTAGTGAGCTGCAAAGGTCTCCTATTCCTCTGGCTGGGTTCGGAGGAAATCAGGTTGGAGTTGAAGGAGAAATGGTTTTACCCGTAACTCTTGGCACTGAACCATGCCAAAAGACGCTTCCCATCAACTTCACAGTAGTACAAACATCTTCAGCTTATAATGCAATTTTGGGACGTCCAGCTTTAAATAAATTTCGAGCCATAGTATCGACCTACCACCTTTTGGTATGATTTCCCACCAGACATGGCATCGGAGAAATGAAAGGAGATCAAAGGGTTGCTCATTAATGTCTAATGATTTAGGATGAACACCAGCCAATCCCTTAACACTTGATCAGTTAGACTCAAGAGATAGAGCTATAGACTGTAGAGAATCGGTAGAAAAGACCCTCTCTGTGCCTTTGTTTGAAGACGACCTAATAAAATTTGTACAAATTGGCAGTCTATTAGATGAAGAGACAAAAGCAAGGCTGATTAGCTTTCTCCAAAGTAATGCTGATATTTTTGCTTGGGCAGCTTTGGATATGCTTTGAATTTCATCTGAAATAATTATACATCGGTTAGAAGTAAGCCCCAACTATAAGCCAGTTCGATAGAAGAAGAAAAACTTTGCTCCGAAGAGACAGAGAGTCATTGACGAAGAAGTCAGCAAACTCCTTGAAGCCAAATTTATAAAGAAAGTATAATATCCAAATTGGCTGGCCAATGTTGTGATGGTAAGGAAATCTAATGGCAAGTGGAGAATCTGCATTGATTATAGGGATCTTAATAAGGCTTGCCTAAAAGACAGCTTTCCTTTATCGAAGATAGATCTGTTAGTTGATGCCACTGCTGGTCATCAGCTGTTGAGCTTTACGGATGCTTTCTCAGGATATAACCAAATCCGAATGGATCCTGAAAATGAAGAAAAAACTACTTTCATCATAGGAAAAATGGCTTTACTGTTATAAAGTGATGCCATTTGGGTTAAAAAATGCTGAAGCAACTTTTCAAAGACTGATCAACAAACTGTTCAAGAATCAGATATGGAGAAATATGGAAGCTTATGTTGATGATATGATTGTGAAGAGTCTTCATAGGTCCAACCACATTGAAGACTTAAGAGAATCCTTTGATGCTCTTAGACACCATCAAATGAAGCTGAATCTGACTAAGTGCACTTTTGGTGTAACTTCAGGAAAGTTCTTGGGATTCTTAGTCACCAAGCGAGGGATTGAAGTTAACTCGAAAAAGATTCAAGCCATTCAGACCATTAGATATCCCTCTTGCAAGAAAGAAGTACAGCAGCTGATAGAAGAAGCGCTTCTTTGAGTCGATTTGTTTCCCAATCAATGGAAAGATGTCTTCCTTTTTTTAAAGTTCTCCATCAAACTCAAAGTTTTGAATGGTCATATGACTGTAGGATTGCTTTTGATAAGTTGAAAGAATATTTAGAAAATCATCCTTTACTTTCTAAACCTTGTGAAGGGGAAACTCTTTATTTGTATCTTTCTGCTTCGGACGAATCGGTTATTCGGTACTTATTCGAAAAGATACCAACCACTCGCAGAAGCCGATCTATTATACTAGTAAAATACTGCATGAGGCAGAAGTATGATATCCTAGAGTGTAAAAACTCATTTTCTTTTTGGTGATCGCAGCAAAGCATTTGCGACCCTATTTCCAAGCTCACACCATTGTGATTTTGATGGATCATCCCCTGAAGGCCATTCTGTGCTGTCCCGATACTTTAGAAAGGATAGCTAAATGGGCCGTTAAGTTGAAAGATTACTTCATGGATTGGCCCTGATTGCTGGACTCTGGAGTCTGGATGATGTGGGCTCTTGTAGGATAGTGGACTCTTCAGTCTGGATAGAAGAAAACTCAAGAGTTTTTATAAGATTCTTGAGTTTTCTAACCTTGAGCAACTGGAAACCTGTTTGATCAAAACTCTTAGGTAGAGAACCACTGAATCTCCTTCACTGTGGGCGATCAACTAGGCTTGAAACTCTTGAAAGTTGGCATGAAAGAGAGGAAAAGATGCTTGGCCGACTCCCTGGAATTTTTTGGCATGAATTACTTAAGTGGTGGCACCAATTTGGAGAGTCATTCTCATTTACTCATCTTAAAATGAAGGGGTGCCAATTCATGCTTTCATTTAAGACATGGTATGTGGGATGTCCAAACATAAGTGACATGCCATGTGATAATGTCATGGGTGATGTGGCGAGTGATGTCCAAAAGTCATGTGATGTTGTCCAAATTCTTGAAAAAGGTGGCGCCAAAAAGTGGTTGCATTTGACAAGTGACTTGGACTAACATATGGAGTCACATGGCTTGTCTTAAGCTAGCACTTGGGTCTTAATTGAGTGCACATGAAGTCACATGGATCCTCAATTGGGTCTCCCTTGTATTACAGGACTCAATAACTAACTAATCACATGATTTAACAAACTAAAAATCAACTCTAAGCCCAACTTGATCAAATTGATCAAAAGGCATAACCTCATGCAACAAAAAAAAAAAAATTTGGTAAACATGGTTTGGCCCAATAGGGTTTGACACAATTAATAAATGGAGTTTTTATATAAATCCTAATTGGTAAAAAAGACTAACTAATACTGGATCATTTATAACCCAATTGAAATTGAGGTTTTTTTATAGACTCAATTTTGGGTCCAGGGGTTTTAACAAGGACTCAATTTTAGAGTTTAGGACTAAACCCAACTAAGCTAAAGTAACAAAATTTAAAGATAAAATATTTATAGTTAGTAAAAAGGGGTTAGGTTTAAGGCTTTATTCATAGGTGATCCACAGGAATGTGGATTCAACCTGTCGATATTTTTTGGCCCTATTGTCTGCACCAATATTTATCAGAGATTTTGAGGAAGTCGGCCTTAGTCATTATACTGACCTCAATCAATGTTTTTGTAAGGTAAATTCTTAAGACACTACTGCCCTCAGCCCAAAAACTTACATGGCAGGTAGGGGTCCTTACCTCCCTTGGGCTCTCCCAACTCGAGGAACAACCCAGAGAGACCTACAACTCGATAACATTACTCATCAAGTGACTTTCATCCTTGATGGACAACATTTCCAAAGCAAGCCAAGAAGAGATCAAAGAGAAGGAAAATCAAGAAAAATTTGGAAAAAAACCCTCCATCCAAGAGCTGGATGAAGGTGGAAGAACAAGAAATAAGAAATCTCTAAAAATATCCCAAGGAACTTTTAAAGAGACTCCTAGGAGTAAAGCAAGGAAGAAACTAAAAGCGAAAGAAGCTAAAGACCAACTTGGAGAGCTTGGACTGGGCCTTCTTCTTCTTCTTCCTCTCTCTCTGCAACTTGGGTAGCGATAGCGAGAAGATAACAATAGCAACAATAAAAGAACCCTGACAAGAAAGGCACTACTTATACCTGGTTCAATGACTATAATCAAAGCCCCTATTTCAGTGAAGACTATTAGATCTCGATGCATGGTGTGACCCTAATTGGCAACGTCATGCCACTTCGAAAAAGCAATCGATTAATTAACTCTTAGTGTTGGGCACACCAAGCAAGGAGGAGATGGACACCGATAAAGGATCCACCCAATAACCGACTAACTAGAAGCCGACTAATTCATCCGCTACACCAAGTAAGCTACAAAACCCCACATTGAGAGATTGCAAGTAGCCCGGCCTGGCTATCAACATCCCTTCATACACATTTATCCAAAACAATATTTGGTCTGGACTAACTACCTTGGCATACTTAGTCGGGAATGGCAGGTCTCTCTCCCTGGATACCAAGTAGACCACCCTACTGCTCGGAGTCTGATACTCGAGTAGGGTGGTAAAATAGATTCTAGCTATCCCTGTGAAAGTTGCAACTAACAAGCTGAAACCATCCCAACAAAACTAGTGGTAGGCAAGATCACCATGTTAGCCACAATCCTAATAGAAAATATTCTAGAAAACAAGATCTCATATCCTATCCAAAATCTATTACACCTATCAGAAGGTGCCACCTCCCTAATGGCATTCAATTATCTCATGTAGCTCTATAAATTGGTAAGAGGGGACCCCGATGAAGGTAACGCATTTTTACTCTATTACACTCATTCAATCATCTTTTTCACCATTGCTCTCAGCTCCAACTATTGTAGCCCATTTCATCCTTTTTTGACTAGAGCATCCAAGGATCCTTTACCAGAACCCCAACCCAGGGACTATTTTTGTAGGTCTCTATTTGAGAGCCATCGGGAATGACACCACTTTTTTACCGGAGTAACCCACAAGATCCTCAGGCACCGTCCGGGTTCCAATGAAGGGTGATTTGATTGCAACAATACTAAACAAATTAATCATCAAATAAGTCAATACACATATCTAAATAAATCAATATATAGTTTTTAAAATATAATGCTTGCTAATACATATTACATGACCAAATGATACACACCTGGTGGCTTATTAATATATACTGTATATTTTTTGATACACATCCAACAACAACCCAATACATACCTACAAATAAATTGATACATAATTTTTCAAGCATATTATTTACCAATACACAATATATAGCTAGTTGATATACACTTAGAAAAATATTCATTCAATATTCTAATATACACCTCTAGGTAAATAGATACACAATTTATAAAATGTGGTACTCACCGGTATATGGTGCCTAATCAAATGATACATACTTGATGGCTTACTGGTATATACTATAAAATTTTTTTATACATATTCGGTAGCAATCCAATACATATTTATAAATAAATTAATACATAGCTTTCCAAACATAATGTTCATCAGTATTGATGTGGCGGGATCGCTGACATGGAACCCATGTCAGACCCAATCAAATGCCACGTCAGAGGAAGCTACCAAGTCGGACGTCCCTCTTCGGACTCCTTCGCCAGGTGGCTCCCTCGAGGTCAAGATGTCCTGGCCGAAGTTGAGCTCCGGCTCTCTCCGGACTCCTTCGCCATGTGGCTTCCTCGAGGTCAAGACGTCCTGGCCGAAGTCGAGCTCTGGCTCTCTTCGGACTCCTTCGCCAGGTAGCTCCCTTGAGGTCGAGACTCCCTAACCGAAGTCGAGCTTCGGCTCTCTCCGGACTCCTTCACCAGGTGGATCCTTCAAGGTCGAGATGCCCTGGCCGAAGTCGAGCTCTGGCTCTCCCTAGACTCCTTCGCCAGGTGGCTCCCTCGAGGTCGAAACGTCCTGGCCGAAGTCGAGCTCCGGCTCTCCCCGGACTCCTTCACCAGATGGCTCCCTCGAGATCGAGACTTCCTGGCCGAAGTCGAGCTCTGACTCTCTTCGGACTCCTTCGCCAGGTGGCTCCCTCGAGGTCGAGATGCCCTGGCCAAAGTCGAGTTTCTCCTTCCTGGATCGGCCCCACTTCGGGCGAGGGGACCGGTAGCTGAGGGACGTCGTCGCCATCCTTGAACGATGGTAAGCTGCCCAATAACCGCGGAGGGGCGCCCACCAGGCCGCAATAATTACCCCTACTACCACTTACACCAAAGGGGAAGGGATCCCCTGATCGAGGCGCCATGCTCCCGACCGACCATCTGTGCCATCCAAAAGAGGAAGTCAACCCAGGAGATTCAAATCCAAGGGATGGTTGCCCTCCGATCGAGGCTTTGCCAGGTTTTCCAAAATGGAGCGACCAGAGGGGGGGTCAGAATGCACATGTAGTTCCCTATCACGAATGGGGAAAGGCAGCTCATGCATGGCACGGAGCATCACCGTACATGCTTGCAAGCAAGGGGAGGATCCCAAGATAGATGGCGTGCAGCCATCTTGGCTTAAAAGAGTTCTCCAAGATTCCAAGAAAGAGATAAGTATCAAACAAACGGGCGAAAGGGACAGCATATAGGAGAGCAACTAAGAGGCCAAGTGCTCTAGGCTACCGGAGGCTCATCGGAAGGGTCTCGATGGACACAGCCATTCAGCTTAAACACTCCTCCGCTGCCACTTCCCTCGCTCTACTCTCAATCCATTCACACTCTCCAAGTACATAATTTTCTCTTCCTAGAGTGGAGTCCATCTACGGGGCTCGACCAAGAGGATCTGTTATCCTAGATCGTCATTGACTTGAACGTCAGAGTACCCCCACCGGGATCCCAGGCCCGGGTATCATCTGTTTTGCAAGTCCGGGCATGCGAGCAGGTTCCTGAGCGACGAGGGCGGGATCTAAGGTCGTCTCCAGCTACAGGCCACGGCGGTCGAGCGGCAACAAGTACATAATGATATGTCAGGGTTTGGTAGTCTAGCATAGCAACCAGGCTATGGCCCACTATAGACACATGTCAGCCAGCTCAAGTGCTAAGGCTACCTTCCAACACATTTTCGTGTGAATACAGAGGTGCATGCCCATCAATTGTCTGCATGCACGTCAACCCTTGCCGAGTTTATCTTGTTCACCCGAGCATGCATGCTCCACATGCGATAGCCATTAATGTTTGCTATCTAAGAGATACCCCATCGCAAGGACATGTTGAGCTGGCCATCACTCCCAATCTCACTTATTATGGTATGATCCTCCATTCTGAGTATGCCTATAATAGCCAGAATATGCTAGTCATCATTTCGTATCCTTAGGTATCACGTACATGTCTATAAATTGGTTCCTGAAAATCCTCTAGGTAAGTCAAGAAAAGAGCATGGTAAGAATACAAAGAAAAAAACAAGGAGAGACAACATGAATAGAACTGAGAGAGAGGAACTACTCTTCTCAAGAACCTTTTCCTTCCATCATAAAGGAGCCATCTTCTTACTCTCACCCTTGAGTGCATCCTGAGCTTTCTAGATAGAGTCTTCTATAGCTTGCATTGAGTGAGATCCCTACAGGCTAACCACACATATTTTAGGCTCCTCGCTTCTCCATCATGACCCCACTCATATGGGTGCCATCCTTGAAGAAGCGGGACTCATACGTACTGAGATCCCCTTCTCCCGCATATCTTGTTCCATCACCCTTCATCATTTCTTTTTCGGCTCCTCCATTCTTACTCTAAACCCAGAGGGGACTCCAAGACTTTTATGTTTGCCTTTCTAGAAGACTGACTTAGACATCAAAGGGTCCACCACCAGGAATCCACCACCGATGTGTTGGACTTTCTGGTCTTCTCTGTCTTGCAAGACCGACTTCCAGTGATAGGATCCTATAAGGCTCCGGGCTCTATATCAGCAGCCACTCCTACTTTATTTCTATCCAAGCCAAGCCCGAATCAACATCACCTTCCAAAAATCCACAACACAATATATAACCAATTGATATACACCTAATAAAATATTCATCCCATGTTCTAATATATATATATATATATATATATATATATATATATATATATATATAAATTAATATATAATTTATAGAATATGATAATTATTAATATATGATACATGATTAAATGATATACTAGTTGGCTTACGTATACATACTATATATATCGATAAAAAATATATATTAAAATGAGACAGAAAGAAAATATTATATTTATAAAACTAATAACTTCATCAATAAAAAAGATATTTGATCTTTAAATTTATTTTTTGAAATTAATATTTAAAAATATAGTAAATTATGAGACATGTCCTATATATAATATAATATAGTATCCATTCCATATGATTTTTTAAAAAAATAAAAAATAAACCCTGCCTCCTGGGCTAAGTAGGTAATTTGCCCGCAGACCGTGCAGTGATTGAGCAATGACTTGCTTCGGTCAAACACCGTGGCACCTGCATCATTAGCCACGTGATGCCCTTCTGTTCTTCATGACTGACATGGTACCACGATGGGAGCAAGATGTACGATGACGTGTCCCACCAATCACAATGCGCTTAAAGCACGACCCATTTCCGGAGAAGGCCACAATGCGCACGCTGCTCTCGTGACATCAACAAACAATGAAGTTGCAACACTTTCGTCATGATGAGAAACAACCAGGATTAGGATACAATTAATTAGGAGCCCAAAAAATAAAAGTGGAACTTTGTTCGGATGATATTTAAAAATGTTTGATCATCTAATTTTTCAATGACCATAAGAGAGATAGAACTCCCTTTCCTTGTACTTCTTTATCACACTTAGCATGGTATAAATAATTAGTTTTAGATTTTTAATCTAAACTCATTGAAAATGCAATAAATAAAGAAGATATATGATCCATATATATGCATGCATATGTTCAATCCTTTATCAACCATGCATTAGATAAATTTAAAAATATTTATATATAATTAAAAAATCTAGATGATATTTTTTTAATTAATTTCGAATAAATTCCTGAATTATATATTTTTTTCCCGACAAATGATTATTTGCCTAATATAGTTGCCATCCCACCTGCATCATTAGCCACATGATGATCGGTTTGTTCAGCATGGAGCCACGAGGAGCAACAATCTGAATGACGTGATAACCTTTCGGGGGTCCACCAAGAATGCACTCAAAGCATAACCATTTTTAGAGAAGGGCACGTTGCGCACGCTACTCTCGTGACAATAACATACTATACAGTGAAATACCTTTACCATGATGAAAAACACTAGGATGGGATGGAGCTCAAAATAAAAATGGGACTTTTGTAAGGTTGCTGTTCAAAATGTTTGATGACCAAATTTCTCCATGACCACAATCATGAGAGATAGAACCCCGTTCCATGTACTCCTGTGTGCGAGGGACCCATGCCTTGGCATACCATAAATGATTGGAATTTTTTTTTTTATATATATATACAAAAAAGGGCAGGGAGTTTTACTCCAATGTAGCGTTTCATTCTGGTCTCCAACCTGCTAAGTCTTTGTTCGATACAGGTCGTAATTTTTCGCATATCTTTTTTACCCTCCGGAGTTTATCCGAACAGGTGAGTATGTCAGCCTAGTCCCTCTACGACGTCGGAGTTTTCCAGTCATCCGAAAATTCTGAAATTTTAATTGAGTCATCTACGGGATCATTCCTCAAATCCGTGATCACGCAAGGAAAGAACCAAATCTTTACCAACGGTACTATCCCATAGAGACATGATTGGATTTGAAGACAGGAATGTCAAGGCTTAAACAGCAAAAGTACGGGAGGATCATGCAAATAAATATTTATAAATCCCGCTTCGACTATACATTAGATGGTTCACGAATGCTTGTACAAGATTAAAATAAATAAATAAATAAATAACAACTTCCACCTTTTATATATATATATATATATATATGAATCGTGACGGTGTAGCTTCCTTGACGAATGGTCATTCGTCTCGGGTAGTGATGGAACCAACATAATGACTTGTATGGGTTGAGCACCATTGCACTTGCAGCATTAGCCACGAGGTGATCAGTCTGTTCAACATAGAGACAAGGTGCAACAAGTGAAGTGATACGAAGGAGTTATTGGAAAAAATAATTCTACCACATGGATGGTCCAAGCAGCGTGGTAGAACTGTCCTGACCATTAATTTCTAGGCATGATAACCTTCATGGGTGTTCTACTGGCTTTGCATGCATTGCGTGGCCGACCAATCGCGATGCACTCAAGGTACAACCCACTTGTAGAGGAGGCCACGCCGCGCACGCGACTCGCCATGGCAATAACAAACCATGAGTGAAATACTTTTATCAACATGAAAAAAATATATATATATACGGATTGTGAATAAAATATTGGATGATCTTTTTTTTTTTTTTTATGGCCATCCTTCCATGTATTCCTGATTTATCTGATCTTTTTGTCATCACATTAACCGTTGAATGGTACAAAATAAAATTTGTGCATAATTTTCGAAGCATTTAATATTATGTAAAATTTTTAAAATCTTGTTTTATACCACTTAACAGTAGATATTGTGAAAAAAAAAAAAAAATGCTCATTCGTGCAAGAGATACATTGTAGAAAAAATATTTTCTAAATTCCTAGAATTGATCAAAGATTAGAATCATAAATAGATCTGAGAAAAAAAAAATGCATACCTGTATTCGCCATAATCCCTGATCCCGATGCTCGCACGAACACCGTAGACAAAGTCCTTCTCCCTGGTCTTCCTCAAAAAAGTGGCTCTCGATGGATAAAATCACCATATTATCAATCACCGAATATGTGATATATATAAATAGAGGAAGCGGAGAGGGGACCTAGCCAATAAAATGAAAATGCTCTAGCTGACCCTCCCATCTCGAGTCAAGTTGGGCTAAGGCCTACACTGTGCCGCCTCAACCACACCAAATCATATGAGGTGCTCCTAGCACAATCAATGATCACATAATAATGGGCTTAACCTACGCCTATCAACATGGACCATAAAATCAACCCGGATTTTAATTAAAGAAAAATATCAATTAATGTTAGCCCAAATCAAGAAAATTCTTATATTCTTCCACTTGGGATACATTAATTAAAATTTTGAAAATATTTTATTTTAAAAATAATTCTCGGGTTGAAAATAAAATGTGGCCACCATATGATCCATAGACATCACCTACAAATGACTCGGTCCAACAGTATCCATGATGCCGAATCATGGGACTGTTGTACTACTTAACCGATACAAGATTTATCCATGGTTACAAGCACCATAAACACCACCGACATGAGTCTTGGTGTGGCAGTGTAGCAAGAAAATAGTATCAATGTGATCAAATAAAACATGCTATTTTTCATTGTCAGTCCTCCAATTTCTCTTCAACATGCTTAGAAACAAAATAAGCAAGAGAAATTGTGATGACATCAAACAACAAGCCATCCTGTCTCACATACTCAATAATGGTGTCAATGACAAGACAACATAATAAATCTGAAACTCGACACCAGGTCTCAGTTAGGTACATAACTAAAAGAGATATCTCATAATAAAAGTAAATTAAATATATGTATCCACAATTATGATTTCTCTATAACCACATGCTATATCATAAGCTAGAGAAATCTCACGAATTCAAAAGAAGTCTGTATGTCTCTAAACACAATGAGATCTCATAATTTTCAAATGAGACATACACATACAACTCTTATTATCAAGACAAAGACACAATCTTGAGATACTATGTTGTGGTTTATTTCACATGTGCACATATAAAACCACATAACAAAATATTTATCATTACAACAATGCATGCAAAAACTCATAATATATGTAAATGAAAAATGAATTCATGATGATAATAAAGCCTAATTACATAGTCACTCCCACTAACCAAGTATATCAAAAGAGCTTAATATTCCCATAATCAACAAGTCTTGCAAAGCATATGCGTCTCAAACCTTTGGTCAAAGGATCAGCTAACATAGACTTTGTATCTATATAATCAATAATTATATCTCAATTCTTTACAAGATCTCTTACGGCCAAATACTTCAGCTCAATGTGTTTAAACTTAGTAGATGACTTATTATTCCTTGTAAAGAATACCACAGCCTTATTATCACAATATATCAACACAGGTCTGGAACTTGAATATAAAATTTGAAGTCCAGTCATAAGATTTCTTAACCAAATAGCTTGAGTAGCAGCTCCATAACAAGATATAAACTCAGCTTGCATGGTAGAAGAAGCAGTCAGTATCTGTTTAATACTTTTCCAAGATACTGCACCACCAGCCAACATAAAAACATATCCAGAAGTTGATTTCAGATCACCAAGACACCTGGCATAATCTGAATCCGAATATCCAACCAACTCAAGATTATCAACTCTCCAATACACGAGCATATAATCCTTGATTTTTTGTAGATACCTCATCACTTTCTTTACAGCAATCCAATATTGATAGCCTAGGTTTGATAAGTATCTACCAAGAACACCCACTATAAAGGCAATGTCAGGTCTAGTGTATACTTGAGCATACATCAAGCTCCCTGCAACACTGGCATAAGGCACATCTTTCATTTGATCTTTCTTAAGTTGATTCTTTGGACATTGATCTTTACTGAACTTGTCACCTTTAACAACAGGGAAATCACAAGGTCTACAATTTTGCATACCAAATCTTTGAAGAATTCTGTCAATGTATACCTTTTGTGATAAATCCAATAGATAATGAGATCTGTCCTTGTGAATTTTAATTTCCAAAACAAAGGATGCCTCACCAAGATCTTTCATATCAAAACTATCATATAACATTTGTTTGGTCTCAGAAAACAAACTAAAATCACTGCTAGCAAGCAGGATATCATCAACATATAAAACAAGGAAGATAAAATTCCTCCCATTGATCTTGAGATATATACATTGATCAACTTTATTTCCCTCAAAACCAAGAGGTCACAACTTCATCAAACTTGAGGTACCATTATCGTGATGTTTGCTTCAGACCATAGATGGACCTCTTTAATTTGCATACTAAGTATTCTTTTCTGCTTTCTTGAAAACCTTCTAGTTGCTTCATGTAGACTTCTTCACTGAGATTACCATTCAAGAAAGTTGTTCTAACATCCATCTGATGTAGCTCCAGATCATAATGAACCACTAATGACATAATGATTCTGAAAGAATCTTTTGAAGATACCGGAGAGAAAGTTTCAGTGAAATCAATTCTCTCTCTGAGTAAAGCTTTTTGTTACCAATCTGACCTTGAAATGCTCAACTCTTCCCTTGGAGTCTTTTTTAGTTTTGTATATCCATTTGCATCCAATAGGTTTACAACTATCATGAGGCTCAACAAGCTCCCACACATCATTATGGGCCATAGATTGTATCACCTCTTTCATAGCATTTATCCATAGATCAGACTGGAGAGAACTGACAGCATCAATATAAGTAACTGGGTCAACCATATGCCTAATATCAAAATCATTCTTCCCGAGATAAACATAGAAATCATCTAAAATTACAGATCTTCTTTGTCTAGCAGACCTTCTTACTTGAAGTTCTTCCACTGGTTGAAGATTCTGAATAGGCCCAGGAGGATCATGGATTTCATTATCCATTCCTTCAATAAGAGCATGAATCAAATTATCATTCTGACTGGATATGGGAATAGAAATAGTTTTTCCTTGTGCATTATCATCATCAGTAGTAAACGAAGATCCTTCATCAGCCACATCAAGTTCTTGAAACTTTGCAGTTAGAGACTCCATAATTCTGTTACCTCTTCCTAGACTATAAAACCTATATCCTTTAGAATGTTTCAGATATCCAATGAAGTAACAACGACTTGTTCTGGGATCAATCATTTTTTCTGAAGGATTGTATAATTTTACTTCTGCAGGATAACCCCAAACCCGGAAATGATTCAAACTAGATTTTCTTTCAATATAGAGTTCAAAAAGTGTCTTCAATACATATTTACTAGGAACTCTATTGAGAATATATAAAGCAGTCTTGAGAGCTTCACCTCATAAAAATTCTAGCATATTAGACCTATTCATCATACTCCGCATCATATCTTTAAGAGTGCGATTCTGCCTTTCGGCCACACCATTTTGCTCAAGACTTCCAGGCATGGTATATTGAGGAACAATCCCACAGTCCTGTAAATACTTGGCAAACGAATCCATTGCTGTCAGCCACATCATGTCTGCCATAGTACTCACCTCCATGATCAGATCTCATAATCTTGATAACTTTTTTCAATTGTTTATCGACTTCAATTTTAAAAATCTTAAATTTTTGAAGGACATCAGACTTTTCTTTAATCAAATAAACATAACCATATTGAGAAAAATTATCAATAAAAATGATAAAATATCTATTACCACAAATTGTAGACGAATGACATCTACTTATGTCAGTGTGAATTATTTCCAAAAGGTTTAAACTCCAAATTTTTCATTTCTTCTTGGTTTTGGTCAATTTTTCTTTAATACAGTCAACACAAGTCTCAATATCCCCAAGATCCAAAACAGGTAGGATGTCATCATTGCTTAATCTGGTTATTCTTTCCTTTGAAATATGTCCCAAGCATTTATACCATAACATAAAGGATTTATCATTAGTCTTTGGATGTTTGGCAACAACCTTTTCAATACTTAAAGTAGTATTAGAATCATCAGTAGCCAGAGACAATTTGTATAAGCCATCAACCAAAATACCATAGCTAATAATTTTTGAATTGAATATCAAATCAACTATTTTATTACTAAACATGAATCCATAACTAAGCCTATCTAAGGACGAAACAGAAATCAAATTCTTTCTAAAGGAAGGTACATAAAAGGTATTTTCTAAAATAATTAAAAAACCAGACTCTAAGCATAACTTGACAACTCCTACACACTCTACTTTGACTTCAGAATCGTTTCCAACCTTCAACTTGCTCTCATTTAGGCTTGGCTTTCATTTGTTTATAATCCCTTGTAGGGAAATAACAACATGAGTCGAAGCTCCACTATCAATCCACCAAGAATTAATAGGGACATTGACCATATTAGATTCATAACAGACTAAACCAAGGGGCTTACCTTTCTGTTTTTCTTTCTTTTCCAACCAGGACTTGAACTTATATATCATTTCTTTTTATAGTGGAAGCACTTGATCTTCTTTTTAATGGCAACCTTGAGACCTCCTACGAAACAGTTCTGATCGTGACCTCTTCCATCCCTCTTGGAATCCTGAGACTGTCTAGGAGTAGTAGGCTTTCCCTTCTTCTTATGTACAAAATGCTTGCCAAATTGAGTTTGATGTTGAGTTTGATGTTGATGAGTAAGGAGGACACTATCATTCTTCTCTTTCTTGACCTTTTCTTCTTCAGCAATACACTTAGTGATCAGGTTATTAACATTCCATGTTTCATCAAGAGTATTGTAGGCAGTCTTGATTTGAGAAAATTTCACAGGCAAGGAATTCAAGGCATGTGATACAATGAACGAATCTGGTAGATCAATCTTCAGACCTGATGTGGCCAGAACGCTGACATGGCACGAGGCAGCTGACGTGGAGTCTCCATCATACGCCACGGCAAGCTTTCAACATGAGCGCCTTTGCCGAGCTGAGCTTCCCTGAAGCGACACCTTTGCTCGCCGAAGGCAAGCTCCGTCCTCCGCCAGGCCAGTTCCCACAAGCCCGGAATGCCTAGACCGGAGCTGAGTCCGAGTTCCCACCTGAGGCGGACACCTTGAGATCGGGCCCCATGGTCAGGAGTTGAGCCCAGCCTCCGCCACGAGGCGCCCCTCCGAGCTCAAGTCACCTAGGCTGGGCGGCACCCCGGCACCGAGCTCATCTGAGGTCGGGCCCCGTGGTCAGGAGTCGAGCTCAGTCTCCTCCGCCACGAGGCGCCCCTCCGCGACCGAACTCGATCGACCTCTATCCTACCGAGCAGCACCAAGGCGAGTCTACCGAAGATGAGCCCTGCCTCTCCAACTCAGCCCTCTGTTCAAGCCAATGCACCGACCGCCAAGGGAGCCATACCTCTCCTCCAAGGACAGTGGCGATGCTCCCGAGGGTCGTACGACACCAACCATGCCGCAATCAAGGTGCCATACCCTCCACCGATCTGTTGTACAACCAGAGAAAAGACCTTATCGGAGAGCACGGATCCCAAGACCGGCGGCCCGCCGGTCGAGGCCCTGTCGAACTCCCAGGAGAGGGATGAGCGGAAGGAATGTCAAAAATCTACGGAGGCTTCCCCAACTGTCAAAACAGGAGAGACGTCCTGTCCACGTCACGGTACCTCGTCGTACACGACAGCAGGGGGAGATCCCGAAGCAAACCAAGGTAAAAACTCCCGTCAAAAAATAAGCAAAAGAGGGATCGGCATAAAACCTCAAGAAAATGACACCCATAGCATGCTTTTCAAGCCAAGAGAGGAACCAGAGCGACACAAGGGAGAAAGGCCAGAGAGGAGGGCATGACCACCTCGGCCAATACCACTCCCAGCTCGTCCTCATCTTTCACTCACACTATATTCACTCCTCCTAGTGTGGAGCTCATCCAAAGGGGCTTGACCAGGAGGATCTATTTTCCTGGATCGTCACTGACTTGATCGTCGGAGTGCCCCCGCTGGAATCCCTGGCCCGGATCACTGACGTTGGCTTTCTTGCAGGTCTCGAGGCACCGAAGGCATCTCCCAGGACGGACGGGGAACACCCGGTGCCACCAGCAGCTACCAGCCACGACGATCCGGGCGGCAACAAGACCCTTAAGCTTAGATTGGATATGAACCATCTTCAGAATGTACTCTCTGATACCCCTAATATTGTTGTATGTCATCATTGTGAATTCCTTCATCAAAGATCCGATCTCAGCATTATTAGATACGAGATACCCCTGTTCAATAGCATCCAGCAACTCTTTCGCATTATCAAACTTAGGTAAACCACTTAGGAGATGTTCAGAAATTGATCTCTTAATTACAATCAGACTGAGTCTGTTCGACTTCTCCCATTTAGCAAGGTGATTCTTCTGTTCATTGGTGCTTTGATCATTCAAATCAGTGGGTTTGTCCTCACGCAAAGCAAGATCAATGTCAGCAATTCCAAGAGCAAACTCTAGGTCTTGCCTCCACTTTTTATAGTTTGACCCAATAAGCACCTCAACAACAGCATTGTTGTTGTTCACACAAAAAATAACTGTACAATCAAAATAAGAAATGCCAAACATTAATTAATGGACATACTATAAACATATCATATCACAATAACAAATAAGAGCACAAACATAATAGCACATATTTTCCTTTGGGCAGAACATGCAATATGTATTAGTGCTCTTCACATGAAGCCACATGCAAATCAGATATTCTGGCATTCCTGAACCTATCCCCTTTGGACAAACAGGCCCAAGGAAGCTAGAGTACCTTAGCAACATAATGCTCCATGCCATATTTTCTAGTTAAAACATACAACAACCCTCTTTGGGCAGGCGATTATATGTCATGACCAGAAAATATCCCTCACATGATGAACAATCCGATGGATTGACGCAAACAAAGTACTTTGATGATAAGTATTTATACCAACCCATAAAATTATGCATACATGGAATAAATATCCAAGTCAAAATAAAAGGATATGTCAAAATATATGTATGTCCAATACGATCAGTCGCAAATTGGATACTAATCAACATGTATCCACTGATCCTTATACAAATATCAATGCATTCCAAAATGTATATCATAGATAAAAATAATCATAAGAATCCGCCCATGCCCCTCCAACATTTTATTTTGGACCAAAATATAATTATAAATTTCTCAGGGTCTTAACTGTAAAAGGACTAATTTATAATTCTAGAAAATTCAGGGGCCAAAGTGCAAAATGCCTTTTGGACCAAAAAGTAATTATAAATTTTGGAGGGACCTAACTATAAAAGGGCTTATATTTAATTCCAAAAATTGCAGTGGCCTAAATGCAAAATGGCCATTTTTTTATGATAATGGATCAACGGATTTTGGATTAAAACCCGAAAACCCGCTAGCCTAATCCTTTCTTCCCCGTGAGACCAAATCACAATGAACAAAAAAATAGGGCTTGTTCCCTAAAATAGCCGGCCACCACCCCTTAGATCCCTCCCCTGCCGGTGCAGCCACCGACGAGACCATCGCTCGGGCCGGCCGAGAATGGCCGGTCTCGGTTCCAGTGAAGACACCGGAGGTCGGGAACAGGTCCACGGCCGGCAAGACGGGTAAGTTCCCCTTTTTTTTTTAATAGATCGTGCCACCTGTGAGACAGCGGCTCATCGATCACCGCCACAAGGAAGGGAGGGGGGTCCGATCCTGGGGCCAGAGATGATGGCCGGAAACGCGGCCGGAGATAACGGCCCAGGGACGGCCGACCGCGGCCTCCACAGTCGTCGCCCTCATACAATCGACCTTCAACCTTTTTTTTTAACATATTATGGTTTGGCTTTGTGATATCAGTCAATCAACCGAGATCCAGCAATTCCACTGACCGTGATCGGGTCTTGATGCCCGATCGCCATCGGGGTTCTTAGAATTTTTTTTGTTATCCGAGGTGTCAAAAAATGGAGACAGCCGAACCTACCGGTTTTTCCAACCACCTCCGATCACGGCAGCATCATTCGATGTCGCCGGTCACCCCACAGCACGGATAATGTCCAACATATACATATCTATAAAGATCGATGTGGAAGAATTTATTTTATCAGGTCTAATATGATGAAAATAATATTTCTAATCTTTTAGATACCAGAGCTCTGATACCAAATGTAGGAAAAATAATTCCTAAATTTCTAAAATCGATCAAAGGTTAGAATCATAAATAGATCTGAGAAAAAAATTTGCATCGCCATAATTCCTGATCCCGATGCTCACATGAACATCATAGACAAAGTCCTTCTCTCCGGTCTTCCTCAAAAAGGTGGCTCTCGATGAAGAAAATCACTGTATCATCAATCATCGAATACGTGATATATATAAATAGAGGAAGCGGAGAGAGGGCCTAGCCAATAAAATGAAAATGCCCTAACTGATCTCCATCATGAGTCAAGTTGAACTAAGACCTACACTATACCGTCTTAACCACACCGTCCAATCAATGATCACATAATAATGGACTCAACCTACGTCTATCAACATGGACCATAAAATCAACTCAAATTTTAATAAAAAAATATTAATTAATATTAATTTAAAATAAGAAAAATTTTATATTACAATCCAGATTTATGTGCTCGAGCGTGTGATAAGCCCACGCTTTGGCATGATGCGGTAAATAATATGGTTGTCCTCGCAATGCTGTCGTAATATCTGCAGTGTAACGGCACGGATGGAATCCCACGTGCTATTATTATTGGCCGACAATGATAAGCAAATTAAAAACATGAAAAGAAAGCTTGCTCCTCGATTGAATACTTTCAAAGAAGGCTCCAACGAATGATTGGAACCTCGTGTTCCTTTTGTGGGCTTGAAGGGACGGCCGGGCAACTTTCCTGCCGAACCTCGCAAAGAAATCCACTCTCACTACCCACCTTCGGATGTCATTTCCGCGTCCAATTTAATTGGCGTAGAAGCGAAAGAGGTTAGTGGCACAAAAAGATGAATTTCTTTAAAAATAATATTATTTTAATAAATATTTATGAAATTAATATTATTTAAAATATATTTACGAAACTAGTAAAAATTTGCTTGCATGGCGGCCACACTAGAAATCGTAGGTTCAACCCACATAGTCTCGCTTGCATGGAGGCTATACCAGGAGCTTGCAGTTTCAAATTTCAAAACAAAAAAATAAAAAAGATTTAAAATAATTTAATATAATTAAAAAATTTAAAAATATCACGTCCTGAATCCAGTATCCGGGTCGGTCATGCGACCGGTCACATAAATCCTAGAAAAGCCCTAGGGATCATGCAAGACCTTTAAAATTTCTATTATGACTTCAATTTTCCAGAATACTATTGATCATGATCTACAAGAAGAAACCTAATGTTAAGAAAATAATACCACTTGTATAATTACAAGTTTGATTATTCTGTAATCGTTCGATCAATATTACAAACTCTCTATATTATCAACCTTTTACTCGTAAATCTAATCCACCGTCAAACTTGAATATCCTGAGAGCTCTGAGAAGAAAAGGAGGTAGGGGATATGAGCTTTACAACCCAGTAAAAATCTCTACACACTCATACCAATATAATACAATATAATTTAAAATAATAGTAAACAGTATCAAATAGAATAAAATCTTAAAATCTCATATCAAGTAATCAAGATAACTCATCAATATCGATAAATGCAAAGACATGCATCAAGTAATACCAATTATCCATCTCATTCAAAAATAAAGTACCATATATATCATTATGTAAAATCACTTTTTTTTTATTTAATTATGGTTTCACCTCTTATTATTCACATCTCATTAATATGATCCGGATCAACCACGGTTATCTTTTTAGGGTTTTGGACTAATCATGGTCGTACTTCAGCCCGTGACTGGTAATCTCAAGATCAACCATGTACTATCTGTCCGTGACTAAGCTAATCCACGTACTATCCACCGTGGCTCGGCTATTCCACGTACTAAGCTTGTGGCTCGATTGTCCCACATACTATTTATTCTTGGTCGGCTATTTTACGTCTATCCACCCATGGCTCGGCTATTCCGCGTACTAAGCCCGTGGCTCGGCTATCCCATATATTATCCGTCCGTGGTCGGCTATTCCATGTATTATCCGTCCGTGGCTCGGCGATTCTTTGTTTAACATGGCTAGTCTAAATACCATTTCTTCTTGATTATTACTTTATAAAATACAGACATATTATCAAATTATATTCTTTTCAAGATTTAGAATAATCGATGTTACAATCCAAATCATCTAAAATAATCATGTTTGATAGGAACATATCATACAAAAAATATAAATAGCAAAACCGGCAATCAAATTATCCGTCATGAGAAATCAAAAGATGTAATGCATAAATAATCATGCATGCCAATATTCATATCCAAGGATCAAAATTATGCTATATAAAATATATTTATTAACCAGTAATTATGTCCAGAAATCCTTACCTTTACTGGTGACAGACTCAATACATTTGATACCAATCTATACTCGGACACTGATTTAGGTGCTAAAAAATTTGCTCGATATCCTCCATCCAAAAAGTTATCCTCCTACAATAATATTCTTAATATCAATAATTTTATAGCAATTATAAATTCAAAACCATCTATCTGATTTTTTCTGCGATCCATCCGTAATACCCTAACTTTACAAATTCCTTGGAAGTGAAACTTTTAGAACTCTCCTCTTAATTATTTATTTATTTAACTTGCTCTTTCTTTTCTTTCTCTTTCCTTTTCTCCCTCTTCTCTCTCTCCTCTTATCTCCCTCCTCTTTCTCTCTCCTTCTCTTCTCTTTTTCTTTCTTCTTTCTCTCTCCTATTCCTCTTTTTTCTTCCTCTTTATTCTTTCTCTCTTCTCTTTCTCTCTCTTCTTTTTTTCTCATCTCTTTCCCCTCTTCCTCCTCTTCTCTCTCTTCTTCTTTTTTCTCTTCTTTTCTTTCTTTTTTTTCCTTCTTTTCCTTTTTCTTTTCTTTTCTTTTTATTTCTTCCTTTTCCTTTCCTTTTCCATTTTCTTCTCTTCTTCTCTTTTCTTCCCTTCTCTCTTCTTCTCCATCGAACTCCCCTCTTTTTTTTTCTCTTCTCTTCCCTTCTTCTTCTCTTTCCTTCCCCTCCTCTTCTTCTTCTTCTATTCCTCTTCTTCTTCTCTCTTCTCCCGCACGGCCCTACAAGTGCACCGCGAGATCTTATGAAAAATGTTGTGGAGGAAGCACGCGGGGAGATTGAGGCTCCGATCGTTGTTGTCCTCCTCATCCTCATCATCGCCGCCTTCATCGCGAACATTGCCGACCCAAGCATAAGGATCGGGGACCACAACCTCCAACTCTTGAGGGCAGCCGAAGAACCTCCGAGAGGCCCTAATCAGTGACCGAACCTAAGAGGGGGAGGCGAGGCTGGATCATGGTGGTGGTGGTGGAAAGGAAGCCCTCGAGCGATGGTGGGCGAGAGGAAAGGATGGCCAGGGAGAAAAGGGGAGCCAGGATCGAGTGGAAAGTTGGTCTTAGCCTTGGGGCCACAGAGGGCATGGGTGGCAGCGTCGTAGGTGCGGGCAGCATCCTCGGCAGAGTCAAAGGTGCCGAGCCAGATGCAGGTCGATCTTCTTCCGGGGGTCCCGGATCTCCACCATAAACTGCCCCCACGGTCACTTACTTATGTTGCGGACTTGTGTCTCTTTGACTGATGCATCGCCGGTTGCTACCGACACCACCATCACCATGGTTGTTGCCGCCCTCCCCTTCCGCATTGTCGATTAGACTTCCAAGGACAAAAGCAGAGATAAATGAGAGAGAAGGGAAAGAGATAGAAGAGGTTACAAAGAAAAGAGAAATTTGGATTCCGTTTAAGAAAAGGAGAAGACTCCCATCAGGAGTATTTGTCCTTCGATTTTTTCTTTTTTTTACTAGGTATTACAAAAAAATTAAGAGAAGTCGCATATATAATAAGGTGAAGCCGCAAGTCATATTTACGACTTCATGTTATTCCTACATTTTTATTTACCAAATAATTTTTTAAAAAAATAAAAAAATAAAAGTAAAGTCATATATTGTTACCTTAATAATATTATAAAATACTAATATTATAAAATAAAATTCATTGCAATATACAATAAATAATACAAATATTATAATAAATATAATAAATATATACATATATGATAATATATTATATATTATATTATAAAATATAATAAATATAATAAATATTTTATAATATAATATTAAATTTATAATTTAATCAGTGCATGTCCGGTCGCCAGTCTGCCTATCAAGTTGGTACCAGTCTGGTCGCCAGCTTAGTGCTAGTCCGGTCGCTAGTCCAGCCACCAGGCCAGTACCCGTCTGGTCGCCAGTCTGGTACCAGTCTGGTCACCAACTCGGTGCCAGTCCAGTCCCCTGCAAAGTGCTAGTTCTATCGCCAGTCCAGTCGCCAAGTCGGTGCAAGTTCAGTCGCTGGCCACAGCCTCGTACTAGTTTGGCCGCCAGTCTCGCCACCAGTTCGGTACTAGTCCAGTCGCTAGTTTTCCTGTTAGGCAAGTACTAATCCTATGCCAGCTCGATGCTAGTCTGGTTGCTAGTCTGATCGCTAGCCAAGTGCTAATTCAGTCACCAGTCCGGTCATCAGGTCAGTGAGAGTTCGATCGCCAGTCCAGTCACCAGCCTGGTGCTAGTTCGATTGCTATTCTGACCGCCAGTTAGTACTAGTCCAATCTCTAGTCCACCTATCACATCGATGCCAGTTCGGTACTAGTCCAGTCACCAGTTCGGTTGCCAAGTCGGTGCCAGTTTGGCTACCAGCCCGGTGCTAGTCCAATCGTCAATTCGCCTATCAAGTCGATGCTAGTATGGCCACCAATCTGATTGCTAGCCCAATGCTAGTCTGGTTGCTAGTCCAACTACCAGTCCAGCCGCCAGGCCAATGCCAGTCCAATCACAAGTCCGGCTGCCAGCCTGGTGCCAACTCGATTGTCAGTCGACCACCAGTCCAATATTAGTCAGGCGGCCAGACTGGCATCAGCTTGATAGCTAAACTAGCGACCGGACTAACACCGGGATGGCGACCGGACTGTCACCGACCTAACAGGTAGACTGGCAACTAGATTGGCACCAAATTGATAGTTGGACTAGCGACTGGAATTGTATCGGCCTAGTGGTCGGACTGGCTGACGGACTAGCAATCAAACTGGCACCAGCCTAATAGCCGAACTAGCACCTATAGGTTGTCAGACTAGTGATTGGACTAGCACCGGGCTGGCAGCTGGACTGGCATAGGCCGACAAGAGGACTGGCGACAGACTGGCACCGAATTGGCAAATAGATAGCGATCAGACTAGCACCAGGCTAGCAATCAGACTGGCAACTGAACAGCACCAGGCTGGCAACCAGATTGGTACCGGCCTGACAGGTGAACTGGCGACTGAACTGACATTGAATTGGAGACCAGACTTACATAAGACTGGTGGCCAAACTGGCACCGGTTTGGTGGTTAGACTGACAGCCGGATTGGTGATCGAATTAGCACCAGGCACGAAACCAAACTAACACCAGGCTAACAACTGGATTGATACCAACCTGGCAACCAGACTAGCACCACGCTGGCAGCCAAACTACCATCGGGCTGGTGGCCAGACTAGCACCAACCTGATAGGCGAATTGGTGACCGGACTGGCACCAGCCTGATAGGCGAACTAGCAACTGGGCTGGCATCGATTAAATTTTAAATTTTTATTTGTTTAAATTTAAATTTTATTATATTATTTTAAATATTTTTTTATATTTCTTATTTTAAAATTTGGAGTTGTAGGTTCAACTTACGGCTTCTGTGGCCATCATGCAAGTAAAACTAGGCTAGTTTTATAAATATATTTCAAACAATGTTAGTTTCGTAAATATTTATTAAAAAATATTATTTTTAAAAATCTCGATTGAAGATAGCTTGGTGTTAGGTGGGGAAGCCTCCAAGATTTTTTTTAAAATAATATTTTTTAATAGATATTTGTGAAACTAACATCATTTGAAATATATTCATGAAACTAGCATAGTTTCGGTTGTATGGTGACCATATCAGAAGCTGCAGGTTGAACTTGTAACTTCATTTTAATGAGGGTATGGTTCAACCTACGATTTCAAGTTTTAAAATAAAAATATAAAAAATATTTAAAATAATATAATAAAATTAAAAAAATTAAAAAATTAAGAAAAGCCATTGGTATAACCTACGACTTCATCTTATTCCTATATCTTTATTTTTTAAATAAAAAAATTAAAAATTAAAAAAATATATAAGTCATAAGGTGTTATCTTAATAATATTATAAAATATTAATATTATAAAATATAATTTATTATAATATATATAGTATTTATAAATAAAACAAATATATTATAGTATATTAAATTATAAATTATATATTATATTATAAATATAATAAATATAATAAATATTTTATAATATAATATAATATTTATAATTTAGCCGGTGCCAATCCGGTCGCGAGGTCGATGCCAATCCGGTCGCGAGTCCAATGCTAGTCTGGTCGTCAGTTTGCTTATCAAGTCAGTGCTAGTCTGGCTGCCAGTACGGCTGCCACCCCGGTGATGATCCGGTCACTAGTCTAGCCACCAATTCGATCGCCAAGTCGGTGCCAATCCGGTCGCGAGTCCGGTCGCCAGCCCGATGCTAGTTCAGTTGCCAGCCCGATGCCAGTTCGATCGCCAGTCTAGCGATCGAATTGGCACCGGCCTGATAGCCGAACTAGCGACCAAACTAGCACCAAGCTAGTGGCCAAACTGGCACCAGCCTGACAGGCAGACTAGCGACTGCACTGTCACCAAACTAACAACCGGACTAGCACCAGCCTGGTGGCCGGACTGGCAATCGAACTGACATCGACTTGGTAGTCGGACTGGCGATCAGACTGGCACTAGCCTAGCAACTTGACTAGCAATTGGATTGGTACCAGCCTGGTAGCCAAACTAGCGATTAGACTAGCACTGGACTAGCAACCTGACTAGCACCGGCTTGGCAACGAGACTAACACTGACCTGGTAGGCAGACTGGCGACTGGACTTACACCGACCTGGCAAGTAGATAGCGACCAGACTTGTACCAGGCTGGCGATCGAACCAACACCGAGCTAGCAATCGGACTGGTACTAGCATGACGAGTGAACTGGCGACTAAATTGGCACCGAACTGGCAGCCAGACTGGCGACCAAACTAGCATGAGACTGGTGGCCAAACTGGCTCCAGCTTGGCGACCAGACTAGCAACTAAATTAGCACTTGGTAGGAGACTGGACTGGCACCGGGCTGGCGATCGGACTAGTACCAGCTTGGTGGCCGAATTGACGACCGAACTAGCACCGGACTAATGGCCGGACTCGCATCGACTTGACAAGTGGATTGGTGACCGGACTGGCACCGGTCTGATAGACGAACTAGCAACTAGACTGATACTGGCTAAATTATAAATTTTATATTATATTATATTATAAAATATTTATTATATTTTATAATATAATTTGTAATTTAATATATTATAAGTTATTTATTATATTTATTATAATATTTATAATATTTGTTATATATTATAATAAATTTTATTTTATAATGTTATTATTTTATATTATTATTAAGGTAACAATTTATGACTTTATTTATCTATTTTTACTTTTAATTTTTTTTTATTTTTTTAATTTTTTATTTAAAAAATAAAGGTACATAAATAAGATGAAGCTGCAGGTTATCTATAGCTTTTCTTAATTTTTTAATATTTTTTAATTTTTAATTTTATAATGTTTTTTTTAATATTTTTAATATTTTTATTTTGAAATTTGAAGCTGCTGGTTGAACTTGGGCTTTGTTGCAGCCAAATCTCCCGGACCGGGCTCTCCTGGTTGGGCTGGAGCGCTCCTCTCCCGGTTCCTGCAAAGAAGTCCTACAAGTCGGTGGTGTTCTGGTAGGGGACACTCCGATGGCTAAGTTAGTAAGGGATCTTTAGAACAACAAAATGGAGGAATCACCAATGAGGTAGCCCGTGGAGAAGAAGTGCCCTTACCATTCGAAATTCTCCATTTACCTCATATAGGCGAGAACACTATCAGATTCTGTTAAGGGCTAGGCTGAAAATGTCTGATTTGCCTCTAGAAAAATTAGGGTGGTGGCCAGGTGGCACTATGATGTAGCTATATCGTGGGATTTGTTATAACAGAATTCTGGTACCAGTTGGAGGGGGCTTCTGGAGCCTTCTGATGGATATGGACCTGGCTGAAATAGATCAGTCTGACCTCTAATGAAGTGGGTTGATCGGGCCACGGTGGAATGGGTCGATCAGACCTCTGCTGGAGTGGGTCGATCGGAGCTCTGCTAGAGTGGGTCGATCGGACCTCTGCTGGAATGGGTCATTCGGACCTCTGCTGGAGTGGGTCAATCGGACCTCTACTGGAGTGGGTCGATCGAACCTCTGCTGGAGTTGGTCGATCGGACCTCGAGCCAGTCGGATCTTTGGTACATATTAGGAAAGAGCTGATTGGGTATAACAGTTGCCCCCTTGCTCTTGGCCTTCGAAGGGACCTGCAGCCTCGAAGGACGAGAGCATCATTTCTCATTTAATGCGTCTGTCCTTAGGATAATCGCAGACCTGATCAGGCGTATCCTATCTGATCATGTCCCGTTCCAGAATCTCGCACTTGGGACAGGTGTCAGCCCTACGTTGGAGGTGGGGTGAGGCAATTAATGCAGATGGGGCGCAATGATAAGTGGCCTGCCTGGCACACTCGGCCGTCGGGCTTTGGATGTGACTGGTGTGACATGGTAACATCTGGGTGATCGCACCATGCTTGGGATGGTCTCTCCGTCGCTGATCTGGCGACCATGCGGATTGCGGCCTAAACATGCCCCGTATCGCATCGGCTTCCATCGCGTGGAAAAATGCACCGACTGATGGTTGGATCATGGTGCTTGAGGGACGGTGGGGAACGGTCCCTCGAGGGGCTATAAAAGGAGGCATTGCGAGCCCAAGGAAAATTTTTTGCTGTATTTGTGCACGAGGAGAAAGAGTGTGCGCCTTCTTCCTCCTGCTCTCATCTTCTTAGAGACCTACTTTCAGGCTAGTTCTCCTCCCGCTTTTTAGCCTCCATTAGATTGGCTTCCAGCAGTCGCAGCTCCATTCATAGGGACAGGGAACCGGGACCTAGTGAGATTCAGTCAGAGATGACTCGGGAGAGGGTAGAAGCCATTAGGGTCAGATTCAACATCCCTTCTACCTTGCATCTCACAGTCCTAAACCATGAAGGAAGGGTGATCAGACCACTGAATCCGGGGGCCCTTCCAATGTACGAAGACCATCTCAAGGCAGGGCTTAGGTTCCCCTTGCCTGACTTCTTAATAGAAATCTTCAACTTGTATAGATCTACCCTACACAGCTGACCCCGAATAGCATTCAGGCGATCAGCTATTTCATGGTCCTGTGCTGTAAAGCTGAGGTCGAGCCCTGAACCAGCCTCTTTGCCAATTTCTTCCTTCTGAAGAAGGACTTCAGAAGACGGGGATAGTGGATGTTTAGTCCCCGTCCCGGGCGAAGGATTCTAGGAGGTCTTCTATCGGCTATTCATGGATGGAAGTCCCGATTCTTTTATGTGGATAGGCTCCGACCCTGGGGCTTTGAAGTGCTGTGGAGAGAGCCGAGGCCGAAGGCCATTGACGGGAGGGTGGTGCTCGTGGCCGAACAAGCTGACTTTAAAGAGATAGAGGGGGTCGGCCCCACTATGGTATACGAATTGCTCCGAGAGAACTGCCTTCAGATGGCCAGGGTTAGCAGCCACGAGCACTTAGGTAGGATAGAAGTCTCTGTCGTCGATCCATTATGCATTCTTCAAATTTTGTTTCCTTATGTACTAACCTCTGCTTTGTCCCTGTAACAGGAGAGAGGATGAAGCCCGATAGGGCTAAGATGATAGAGTGGGTGACGAAGAGGAGGGATGCTCAGTCTGCGAAGCCGATCGTGGAGCAGCCGAAGAGGCAACGGGTGGAGGAGCGGCCCGCGGTGATTGTGTCGATAGACTCTGATGAGGACGACGTTCCTCTGTCTAAGCGGCTGGCAGCGAGGGCTTCAAGGCCTTCACCTTCCGTCGGGTAGTCAGCTGCCCGACCAAAACAGGAGCCATCGGAGCTGACCGGTGGGGTGACTGTCCCAGCATCATCACCCACCGAACTGACGGAAGCAGTACTCCCCGCAGACAAGGGGAAGAGGGTGAACAAAGGAGCAGAGGCGAGTGGAGCTGGCCACGAGACATCCGGTTGGTGGGATGCCCTTCGCGATCCTGAGCAGGCCAGGGAGTTGCTCAAGGGGGTGGTCACGGTGGTCGACTGGGTGAACTCGGGTCGGCGGACCCTGAACGAGGCAGCAAGGAGTTCTTACCTCAACTTGCTGAAAGTAAGCCATCTGCTTTCAAACTTCTATGCTTCTCTCTTTCTTCTTTTTTTTTGTATGTGGCTAACAGTGTTTCTCTGCTGGTAGCTTCTTCATGACATCATGCTGATGGACGAGGGCCTCGACGAGATGTGCTTTGCAAGAGAGCTCTTGGCCAAGAAGACTGAGGGATTGGAGGTGGCTAAAGCGATGGAGGCGGCATTGTGAAAGGTTGCCGAAGAAGAGCTATCGCCAGCCGGGCTGAAGCCGAGTCTTTAAGGAAGTAGGTGGAAGACCTGCAAAGTCAATTGGCCGACCGGGAGGCCAGATTAAAGAAAAAGAAGAAGAAGGTGAGCTCCCTCACCCATCGGCTGGCCGAAAAGGAAGAACGGTCGGCTGATGCCGAGAGGCACTCACGAGGCCACCAATCTGTGGCGGTGAAGTACATGGGCCTGCTGAAGGAGGCCTAGGAGCAGGCTGCAGGAGTGGCTGGCAAGGCCATAGCATAGTATAAGCTTCCGCCACCTTCGAGGACAAGATGGAGGAGGCCGAGATGGTTAGCTTAGACTACGGGTACGAGGAGTGCCTGAAGAAGGTGGCCGATGCCTTCCCCGAGCTGGACCTGTCCACCTTGGAGCTGCCGAAGCCAGCACGAGAAGGGATGGAAGAGGGAGTGGGCCCTCCCGATATTGGAGCCGATGCCCAGACTGCAGCCGACATAGAAGGAACAGGGGCCCCATTGGATCCTGGGGCTGACACCCTGGTTGTTGTCGATGCGGGACCGATGGAGGCCCCGGTCAGAGCTTTGGGTGCGGCGCAGGAGGCCAAAGCCAGAGTCCAGTCTATGTAGTCGCAGGGTCAGACTTAGGTTGTTTGTAAAAGTCTGACTTGCCTTTTGTAAAAACTTTTGCTAAGAAATAAAAAATATTTCTTCTTCCGATATTTTTGATGTTCTTTCTTCTGAATGTGGGATGGTTAGATTGGTCCGAACTCTTCTTTTTTCTCGAAAATATTTTCAAGTGTTGGTCAGTCGGCTCAATCCGAACTCAAGTTCTTAGAAATATTCCCAAGCGTTGAACAGTCGCTCAGCCCGAACCCAAGTTCTTAGGAATATTTCTAAGTATGGAAGGGTCGGTTTGAGTTTTCAAGCTGATTACTTATAGGATGGTCCCTCAAACACTTAAGAATTCCATGTAGAGTTTCTCGAGCTAGGTCAAATTTTCGAATGGGCTGCCTTGGAGCCTTTTCCAATCGGGATCGGACTTTTGAATTAGGCTGCCTTAGAGCCTTTACCGACCAGAGTCGAACTTTCGGATTGGACTGCCTTAGAGCCTTTGTCGACCGGAGTCGGACTTTTGGAGTGGGCTACCTTAGATTCTTTGCCGACCGAAGTCGAACTTTCGGAGTAGGCTACCCTAGAGCCTTTGCTGGCCGAAGTTGGACTTTCAAAGTGGGCTATCCTAGAGCCTTTGCCGATCGGAGTCAGACTTTCAGAGTGGACTGCCTTAGAGCCTTTGTCGACCGGAGTCAGACTTTCGGAGTGGGCTGCTCTAGAGCCTTTGCCGACCGGAGTCGAACTTTCAGAGTGGGCTGCCTTAGAGCCTTTGTCGATAGAAGTCGGACTTTCAGAGTGGGCTGCCCTAGAGCCTTTGCCGACCGGAGTCGAACTTTCGGAGTGAACTGTTGCCTTCATTAATAATACTTGCGAAGGTTGTCTACATTTCAAGGACGCGCTACTTGACGTCCATCCAGATGTTCGAGTCGGTATGATCCGACTCTATTACTTCGGTTACCCTATAAGGGCCTTCCCAGTTGGGAGAGAGTTTTTCTTGTTCGGTCGGCCTGGATATTTCAGTCCTTCGCAGAACCAAGTCTCCGACCTTGAAGCTTCGAGCCTTGACTCGACTATTATAGTACTTGGCCATCCTTTGGCGATATGTCACCATCTTCAAATCGGCTTGGAGTCTGGTTTCCTCAAGCAAGTCGAGGTCAATTCTTCTTCGCTCAGAGTTATCCGGCTCGACGAAGTGGTTGATCCGAAGGGATCACATGGAGATTTCCATAGGTATGACAGCTTCGCTCCCGTAGGTCAGATTGAATGGAGTTTCTCCAATTGTCGTCCGGGAGGTGGTCCGATAGGTCTAGAGCACCGAATGGAGTTCTTCTGCCCAGAGTCCCTTGGCATCGTTCAGTCAAGTTTTCAACACGTGCAGGATCATCCGATTGGTAATTTTGGCTTCTCTGTTGGATTGGGGGTGTCTGACTGAGGTTAGCCGATGAGAAATATAGTATTACTGGCAGAACTCCCGAAATTTCAGGTTATCGAACTGTTTTCCATTGTCGGTGATGATGGCCTGTGGAATGCTGAACCAAAAGATGATGTAATTCCGGACAAAGCTTTCTACTTTGGTTTCTGTGATTTGTGCCAGTGGCTCGGCTTTCACCCATTTGGTGAAGTAGTCGATGGCCACAATCAAGAACTTTCATTATCGGAGGCTAGGGGGAATTGCCCAAGGATGTCCATTCTTCATTGTGCGAACAGCCAAGGGGTAGTCAGCAGAGTTAGCTGACTGGCCGATCATCTCTGGATGTTGGAATAATTTTGACACGCATTGCACTTTCTGATGAAGTCTGACACGTCCTGGATGGTTGGCCAATAGTAACCCTGCCGAATGATCTTGTAGACCAAGGATCTTGCTCCAAGGTGGTCGTCGCATATGCCTTCATGTACCTCTTTGAGTGCATAGTCGACGTCCAACGGTCCCAGGCACTTGAGCAGCGGTTGCGTGAACGATCGTTTGTACAGAGTTCCATCGAGGATGACGTACTTTGAGACAGTCCAGCGTACATGCCTGGCTTCAGTCCTATCCTCGGCAGGGTCCCTTTGATAAGGAACGCAAGGATGGGATCCATCCAAGAGGCTTCCTTCTCCACTTGGTGGATTCTGATCATCTCTTCGGCAATGCTTAGGCGTTGCATGTATTCCACAAAGGTTCGGTCGGAGGAGTTGGCGACGGCAATAGCCAGTCATGACAAGGCATCCACCCGAGAGTTCTACATTCGAGGTATATGGAAAATCTCGAAGAATTTAAGTCGGGGCATGAGATTTCATACCTTGCCCAAATATTTGTCTAGGGTCGGATCTCTCACCTCGAATCACCCTTCACTTGGTTCACCACCAGCTGGGAGTCGGAGAAGGCCCTGATCCGATCGATGCCGAGCTCGTCGGCTATTCTTAATCCTGCAAGGAGGGCTTCATATTCTGCTTGGTTGTTAGATACCTGGAAGGCAAAATGCAAGGCATACTCCAGGCTTTGTCCATCGGGGTCGGCCATGATTAAGCCTACTCCGCACCCAGCAAGGTTAGATGCTCCATCCATATGAAGCATCCAAGCAGGCTCAACTTCTTCGGTAGTGTCTTCTTCAGGTACATCAGCCGGTTGCGGAGGCGCTTCAAGTTTCCAAGTACACTCCGCTATGAAGTCGACAATACCTGTGCTTTCATGGCCGACCGAGGTTGGAAAGAGATGTCAAATTCACCTAACTTGACAGCCCATTTGGCGAGCCGACCGGAGGTGTCGGGGTTTCTGAGGATCGCCCTCAGAGGTTGATCAATCAAGATGATGATCGGATGTGCTTGAAAGTAAGGGCGCAACCGCTTGGCTGCTATGATCAAAGAATAAGTAAGCTTCTGCATCTTAGGATATCTCGTTTCGGCATCATGGAGAATATTGCTAATGTAGTAGACAGGCTTTTGCTAGTCATTTTCTCCGTTCTGGACGATGACAGAGCTCACCGCTTCGTCCGACGCCGATAGGTACAAGTATAGGGACTCTCCCTCCACAGGCTTAGCAAGCAAGGGAGGGGTCTTCGGGTACTCCTTTAATGCTTCAAAGGCAGACCGACACTCATCGAACCATTGGAAGCGATCTGACTGCCGCAGGGTTTTGAAGAAATGAAGACATCTCTCAGCCGACCTGGAGATGAAGCAGATGAGAGAGGCTATCCAGCCCGTAAGTTCCTGCACTTGCTTCTTGTTGGTCGAATGACCCATGTCAATGACAGCCTTGATCTTATCAGGGTTGACCTCGATTCCTCTCTGTGTGACCAGAAAACCAAGAAATTTTCTGGAGATCACCCCAGAAGTGCACTTGGCCGGATTTAGCTTCATCCGATGATGCCTCAAGGCATCAAAGGATTCTTACAGATCCTTGATGTGGTCAGCTTTTCGGAGGCTATTGACTATCATATCATCAACATGCGTCTCTATGTTTCTCCCAAGCTGCCCTTCGAAAAGCTAGTTGATTAGTCTTTGAAAGGTAGCTCTGGCATTCTTCAAACCGAAGGGCATCATCTTGTAGCAATACAACCCTTTATCAGTGATAAAAGCTGTCTTCTCGTCATCCTCCGGGTGCATTCTGATTTGGTTGTACCCAGAGAAGGCATCCATAAAGCTCAGGAGTTGGTCGCCGGCAGTGGCGTTCACCAGTTGATCAATCTTTGGTAAGGGAAAAATATCCTTTGGACAGGCTTTGTTGAGGTCGGTGTAGTCCACACATATCCTCCATTTTTCATTGGCCTTCTTTACCATAACAATATTTGCTAGCCAGTTGGGGTAATAAGCCTCTCTGATAAAGCCAGCATCGGAGAGCTTCCTCTTCAATCGCCCTCTGTCTTTCAAGGATGAAGCTTCTCTTCTTTTGCCTAATGGGCTTGTAAGATGGATCCACCCTGACCTGGTGGGTTACGACCTCCGACGGGATGCCTGGCATGTCCGACGCCGACCAGGCAAAGACGTTGGCATTATCCCATAAAAAGCTGACCAGCTCTTCTTGGCCTCTTGGCTGAGCGTGCTTCCAATCTGCAGGACTTTAGTGGGGTCATCTTCTCGAAGGGGTACGAACAGGATCTTCTCAACCGGTTGTCCATAGCGGTTGGCTTCAGCTCTGGGGTCAAGCTGTTCCAAGGTGGAACGGTCTTCTGATTGCCTGTCCTGGATGGTCAGACACTACCTGGCCATTCTGCAGTCACCCCTTATTTCTTCGACTCCATTCCGGGTTGGGAATTTTGCTAGCATGTGGTAGGTAGACACAATGGCCCGAAATTTGTTAAGTGCTGGCCGTCCCAAAATGACGTTGTAGGCCGACGTCGTACGTACTACCAAAAAATTAATAGGGAGGGTTTTTTGATAGGGCTCCGATCCGATTGTAATGGGTAGAGTTATTTCTCCTTCCACGCCGACGGAGTTCCCTTTGAACCCTATCAATGGCATCGGGGATTCTTGCAATCTGGCTCTAGAAAGATTCATCCTGACAAAAGTATCATACAATAAAACCTCTGTAGAGCTTCCATTATCTATGAGGATCATTCTTACATCATAGTTGGCAATCACTGCCGACACAACCATAGGGTCGTTCCTAGGGATCTGGGCCTCTAAGAGGTCTTCGTCGGAGAAACTAATTACATTAGAGTTCCAGGGCCTCTTGACAATGTCTTGGTCTTCTTTACTCCTCCAGTCCGACCGATGGTGGAGTATATCCACATTTCCATCGGTGGGGTGCTGGTTGGGCAGCTCTACTTCCTCCGGGGGGTTCCTGGCAATAGAGGTTTCAGCCCGATTCTTTTAGGATCAGACATACTTATGCAGATATCCCTGCCTGATCAGATCTTCAATTGCATCCTTCAGCTGGAGGCAATCTTTGATGCTGTGTCCATGGTTGCGGTGGAACCGGCAGTACTTGTCCTTGTTCCTTGATGCGGAGAGGCTCCTCATCGGATGAGGCCTTTGCAAGAAGGTCTCGTTCTCTATCTCCATAAGAATTTTTTTTCTTAGAAGGGAGAGAGGGGCATAAGTCTCGAACTTCCTGGAAAAGTCTTTCAGCTTAGGGCTGCGGCATCGGGCCGAGTTGATGCCATCGCTGGGAGGTCGGACTTCGGGAGCCTTGTTGCTCCATTTTTGGGGGGCCGGCCTCCCTTCAACCTGGCATCAGCTTGCTGCTTGTTCTTCTGCCAGGGCATATTTCTGTACCCGGGCCAGCAGTTCGGAGTAGCTCGTTGGAAACTTTTTATCCAGGAAGAAGGTGAGCCTGGACGATCGCAGCCCCTTCTTGAATGCCAACATAGTTATGTCTTCATTGAGGTATGGGACCTCCATGGCCATCGAATTGAATCGAGCCATGTAGTCCCGAAGAGTCTCTCCTTCCTTTTGCTGCACGAGAAAGACAATCCGTGTTCCTTGGCGCCCCGCTGCAAGTCCTGAAATTTGACAGAAAAAGTTTTTCTAGCTGGAGGAAGGAGTGAATCGTACCTGGTCAGATGGCAGAGAACCACATCCGAGCCGCCTTCTTGAGTGTCGCAAGGAAGGCAATGCAATGGAGGGCGTCGGAAGTGCCCTGTACCATCATGTGGGCCTTATAAGTGCCCAGATGATCCAGCGGGTCGGTGGTGCCATCATAGGCATCCACCTAAGGAATCTTAAAGTGGCAGGGGATAGCCTCCCCCATGCTTCTGGCAGAGAAAGGTGGGCGGGAGTCACACACCTGTGCCCCGTCGGCTTTTTGCCATCGACCAGCTCGACGATCTGCTCTTCCATATGCTAGAGCTTGCTGGTGTAGTCTCTCAGGTCCTCGCTACGGCGCTGGTCACCGCCAGGAGCCGAGTCTGCGGAGGAGAATGAGGCGGACCTCACTCTCTTTCCATCACCGTGAACCCTCGAGACCTTCAGGGCTCTGGTGCTAGGTGGGAACGAAATTGGGGTGCTCCCTGCTAACGACTTCCCTTGGTAGCGGGCAAGTGATTAGTTTGTGATGCCATAAGGGGCTGCTGCTTGTTGTTGGCCGCGTCTTGGAGGTTCTGAACTGCGGCAGCAAGGGTGTCGATGCAATTCAGTAGGGTTTGGAACTATTGTTGTCCCAGGATGATGGTAGGTTGGGCGACATCATTCTCCCTGGGAGGATCTTCCGATCTTAATGGTGAGTGACCTCTCCTGATGGAGGTGTTTTGAGCTCTTCCTTTCACCATTGCTTCGCTGAGTAGCAAACTCCTCCTTTTAGAGAAGGGAAACTAGAACGAAGGTTCTGCCCCCTTCCTCTAGCGCCAATTTGTTGCTGCCAAATCTCCCAGACCGGGCTCTCCCGGCTGGGCTGAAGCGCTCCTCTCCCAGTTCCTGCGGAGGACACTTCGATGGCTAAGTTAGTAAGGGATCTTTAGAGCAACAGAATGGAGGAATCACCAATGAGGTAGCCCGTGGAGAAGGAGAAGTGCCCTTACCATTTAATGTTTCCCATTTACCTTATATAAGCGCATAACACAACAGATTCTGTTAAGGGCTAGGCTGAAAATGTCCGATCTGCCCCTAGAAGAATCAGGGTGGTGGCCAGGTGGCACCGGAACATGGCTATGTCGTGGGATTTGTTATAACAGAATTCTAGTGCCAGCTGGAAGGGGCTTCTGAAGCTTTCTGATGGATACGGACCTGGCTGAAGTAGATCAATTTGACCTCCGATGAAGTGGGTCGGTCGGGCCACTAGTGGAGTGGGTCGATCGGACCTCTGGTAGAGTGGGTCGATCAGACCTCTGGTGGAGTGGGTCGATCGGACCTCTGGTGGAGTGGATCGATCAGACCTCTGCTAGAATGCGTCATTCGAACCTCTGCTGGAGTGAGTCGATCGGATCTCTGCTGGAGTGAGTCGATCGGACCTCGAGCCAGTCGAATCTTTGATCCGGATTGGAAAAGAGCTGATTGGGTGTAACAAGCTTCATTAAAATGAAGCCGTAGATTCAACATGTGGCTTTTGATGTGGTCACTATGCAAGTGAAACTACGCTAATTTTATTAATATATTTTAAATGATGTTAATTTTGTAGTTATTTATTAAAAAATATTAATTTAAAAATTACAAAAAGATCCCTTTCACAGGAGGATTTGGGCGCTTAACTTATTACATCACGGTAATTCACATGCTCATGTTTATTTAATTTCTTATTAATTATGTATTAAGTAGATATTAAATATTTATATAAAACTTAAAAATTTAAATTATATTTTTAATTAATATTTTGAATAAGTTCCTGATTTGTTATAAATAAAATTAAAATGAATTTAGTTCATAGACTATATTGACTAGAGAATACGTAGTATAGATTTATTGAGATTGATTATGAATTAACCATGATATTGGATTTTACTGGATTCCAATCGTTAACTTAATAAATAGAAAAAAATATGTGAGGACCCATGTAAATGTATATTTAGTTTTACGTGAGCTATATTGTATCGATCCTAATTAATTAAACATGCCAAGAAATTTGAGCAATACTTTCGAGTTAACCTTTTTGTAAAGGTCTTGGATTGTTTTAATAATAAACATGAAAAAAGCTTGTGATAAATGTAATTAGCAACGAGATAAGCATTTCGCACGGTACTCTCGCAGCTCGACCCAGATGAAGATCAAGGAATATTCATACATCATGGGGCTGATTTATCTTGGCATCGCGCGTAACTCATTTCATCCCTTTTATGGTAAGAACTTCTTTGTTGTAAAAGAGCTCTGAAAATGGTTTTCCGAGCCCATAAATATATATTATATATAGAAGTCAACCAAGCAACTAAACTTCTTGGAAAAAAAATAATAAAAGAAAAAGAAAAATACAACACAAACATCTTTGTTTCTGAGTTACTATAGTTTTTTATTATTATTATTAGCGCTACAATGTATCCCTTAATAATTCCCTAAATATGAGTATAATAATTCCCTAAATATGTGTATACCTGGGATGGGTTCAACTCAAAAGGATTTAGCATAATCGCTAAAACGGTAGCTCGGTTGGTAGAGGCTTTGTCTCGTTACCAATAATAGGTCATAGATTCGATATGGGATTCCGTGGATGATTCGATTAAATCCAGAAATTATTTTCTGGGACCCGTAATAGTTGGTGGGTTCTACCGGCCGGCGTCCTAGCGAAAATCTAAATATCTTGAATCGAACATTACCTGGTTGGATGAGGGCCTACAGGAATAGCTACACTGAGGTTAACCTTCTCCCTTTTGTTCAATCAAAAAAAAGAAAGGGATTTAGCATTTTTTTTTAGGAGTTAATTCCCATTTCCTCACCTAGATAAAAGAGAAAAATAAATGTTTGAGTAGCAAGCTGATAGACCTTTGAGCTCAACTCTAGATGAACTATCTAAACTATATTTCCGGTTCACCCTCTTTGTCAATGCAGACCGACCCCATTCGATTGTTAATCTATGTTAATTAACTACGACTTGAACCACTTTAATCTATATTTCATAAATTTTATTTTTCGAGAATAGCGGTGGGAAAGGGCCATCCTTTTAAAATCAAACATGGAACCTCTCTTGGAAGAATTGCCAGGGGGAGAAGTGCCAATCAGCTGAAAGGGTCACGTAGGGGTTAGGGTTCGGGTTGTATCCTTTGCACAAAAGAATGAATAATTTTCTTTCACGGTGGATCGCACTTTGCACAACATTCAAAGCCATCAACCTCTCCATTCCATCCACCGGCACATATTACCAGATAATTATCATGCTTTGAGATTATATTTGGTAGCAATAAATCTATCTAGATTGCTAATAATTTAATAGGATCCCACTATATTACTATATTTGGTATATCTTTCTGGATAGTAATATATCATATTTGATAATCAAGATTGTCTTTCAAAAGATAGTCTAAATTACCTTTGGAAGGGGTGGTAATCCAGATTACCACCTTTGAGATAATCTTTCGGATAATATTATGGTTGATTTAATATCAATATGTACCATAATTACCACTTAGTCACGTTCAACTTTTTGGATCAACCATATATACTGAATCAGAGTCCGATTGATTAAGAAAAACTATTCCTGATGAAACTGATCTTATTAATCAAACAGGACTAGAGTGAAACTCTAACTAAAATTTTAGTCTTCCGATAAGAGAGATATATGTAGGTATAAATATAGAGGTAATCTGATCCCTTTTCTCCAACTCTATAATATCAATGAACAACTTCCCCATTGATCGTCTATATAAAGGAGAAGAGGGTGATGAGAGAGAAAACCAGTCACCTCGCAAAAAAGAAAGGACATCTCAAAGATTGCGCAATCTATAAATTAGAATAATGCTGTAAGGTATGTCTTCTGCAATTTATGATTTTGCATGAATACAAAAGCATGATTCAGGCATTAAAAATTAAGATTTTTTACAATATGTGGTATCAGAGCATTGTTTCATGCTTTATGTTCATACAAAAATTTAAGATAAATTTTAGTTTAATTTCAAAATATTAAAATTATATTTTATATTTTAGAATTAAATTAAAGATTAGGAAATTAGTTTTAATTTTCTCATAAAAATAAAATAAAATTCTTTGCATGGGAAAGGCTCCTATTCCTTCTCCCATCCGGCCACCCACTGGGTGGTCCGTCACTGGGCCACCATGCTAAAACCATCTTATTATTATATTTTATTTATTTGTATTGGATTATAGTTTAAATAAATAGATAAAATAGAAAAGAGGGAGAAATATCCTCTTTATCTCTTATCCTTATTCTCTACCAATTTCCCACAAATCACCGGCAATCTCATGTTTTTTAAGCCAGCCATCAAATGTCTTGGGATCGTCGATGACTCGTCGGAGGATGGTTAATGAATTTCGGTAGAGGTGGCGGTCTGCTATGTTATTTTTCTAGTGGCCGTCGGATAGGGTCTGTGAGAGGAACGTCGAATAGAGTTTTGGCCTCTAGTTTGGGCTCACCGGTGATCGGAAGAAGGCCACTGGCAGTTAGGATGGATCGACCATAATATCGGAAGAGGATAGGGGGCACCGGCCATGGGGGTTTTGAGCTCCTCTATATTCACCACCCAAGAAGATGAAATTAGGCCACCATTTTGGGCTCACCGGTGATCAGTAGAAGGTTGCAATAGAAGCATGGTGAGCAGGTGATCCATCGGTAGAGTCTTGCCGAAGAAGAAAGGAGTGCCGGTCATGGAGGTTAATCAATTTTTAGAAAAAAAAAAAAGGATTTGGTCTTTTCTTCTTTGGTGGCTCCTAACCATTGTGTAACCTACAAGAAGGTCATCGGTGATGGTCGCCGAACTTCCGAATTGGCTGGTGACCTACCAGTGGGGGAGATGCCAACCTTAAGACTCCCTTAATAGAGTTCTTAGGAGCAACGATGGAAGGAGAAAGAAGAAGGTATGTTAATGGGTTTTGGATTTTGGGTTTTTGGGTTTAAACCCATTTAAAAACCATGATCCACTAATTAAAGTTAGCCCATTAATGAGTTGATCAGGATTAGTTTTAATTTGGATTAAGAAGTTTTTTTATATTTTAACCCCTATAAAATTTTAAATTATATATATATCTAAATTAAAATTATATTTAGGTTCCTATTGGTATTTTGATTCTATTTTATAGAAAATCTCCTATACTATCAGCTATTTACGGTTCAATCCTTTATTAATAAATCTTATTAAAATGGCTATAACTTATTCGTTTTACATCTGATTTGAGTAATTTTTGAGCCATTAGACTTGTAATGATTTTAAAAAATTAGTTAAATTATTTATATATGATAAAACATTTAAATATTTTAAATTATTTATATATAATTCTACTTATTATTACATTATTCATGTATATTTTTGCATAGCTCCAAAGGATCTGGAGCACTCTATGAATTTTAAATAGCTGAGTTATTGAAAGCTAATAATTTTATCTCTTATTATATTTTAAAATATATAAAGATGTGTTTATTATGGATGATCCAAAGGTAACTATAATTAGATGCAAAATTGATAGTTATAGATTGACCAATATAATAATCTATACCCAAAGATAGAAATAAGCTCGAGTTTTTATAATCATAGTTTGTTAAACTACTAAAAGTGTGACTAATATAATATATCATAATTTAAATATAAATTATATATTTATGCCATAGTTACTGTTCTTACTTACATATTTCAAATTATTATTGATTATAATTTTTTTTATATTTGTGATTTATGTAATGCATGTTTTGGCATTATTATATTTAAATTTATGATTAAATTATTTATAACACTTATTATATACTATAATTCTTGTTCAAAGATATTTTATAGTTGCATAATAAGTGTTATTGGCAAATTTATTATTTTTGAAATCTGTATCATGATAGTAACTATATGTATATTCTTTTATTTACAGTTATGATCCCTGTTTCACTCTCGTTGCATCTAACTAATATTTTCACATTGAATAGATCAAATTATTTTGATTTGCATGAGAAGCTTCTCATTGTTCTAGGATGCCTAGATTTAGATTTGGCTCTTCGCAAACCTCAGCATGATCTACTAACTCTCACTAGTTCTTCTGATCAAAAAGAATAATATGAAAAGTGAGAGCGTTCTAATAAACCATCTCTTATAATCATTAAGAGCTTTATAGTGAGGATATCAGGGGATCTATTCCTCAATCAATTGGCTTTTGGGTACCTTCTTTTGTAGAGCAACAATTTATCAAGTCAAATAAAGTCTTAGCTGGTATCCTAATGAATAAGTTAACCTCTATGAAATATGATGCAATTTTAGAGTACGAAAGCAAATTATGAAAATGCATGACATAGCCAAAAAAATAAATGACCTGGAAATGATAGTATTTGAAAACTTTCTTATCCAGCTCATTCTAAACTCTCTTTCATTATAGTTTACTCAATTTAAAATTTACTATAACATATATAAAGAATCATGATTAATGAATGAGCTCATCTCTCAATATGTACAAGAGAAAAAGAGATTGAGATAGGAAGGTCTCCCAGTTGTTCATATGGTTTTAGAGAAGCATTTTAAAAGAAATAAGGTAAAAAAAGAAAATAAATGATTGACAATCCATCAAAGAAAGGTTCATACAAATTGAAATGTTTCTTCTATAACAATGAGAGATATTCAAGAATGATTGTGAAAAAAGAAGAAAATTGTTAAAAAAGAAGGGTATTCCCTTATCACTTATTTGTTATAAAACTAATTTTATTGATATTCCTTCTAATAATTGGTGGATTGATTTAGGTACTGCAATTCATGTTTCTAATTCATTTTAAGGATTCCTTTCAAGCTAGAAATCAAATGATAGATAGCGATGGATCTTTATGGAAAACCGAATAAAGTCCAAGGTTATTTCAGTTGGAACCTATAAACATATTCTGATACTAGTTTTCAATTAGATCTACATGATATTCTTTATGTTCCTTCAGTATCTAGGAATTTAATTTTTTTAAAAAATTTAATTTAGAAGGTTTTTCATTTTCTTTATAAATTTAAATTTTAAATTAATAAGAAAAATTATTTTAGTTGATATTGAAATATTGTGTAATGGATTATATAAAATAAATTTAGATTCTTCTTTTGTACAATCTTTACTTGTTTTGAATGTTAATGTCGGAATGAAACATGGTATTATAAATGAGAGTTCTTCGATATCGTGACATAGATGATTGGGTCATATATTGAAAGAAAGAATAACTAGATTGATTAAGATATTTAACCAAATCTAGATTTTAATAATTTTGGCATATGCACAAATTATATTAAAAAATAAAATTAAAAGTCATAAAAAGCATACCATTAGAAGTCAAGGATTTTTAGAATTGATATATATCGATATTTGTGACTATTTTTTATCTTGTTTTAGAGTGCAAAGGTATTTTATTATATTTATTGATAATTTTTTATATTATGATTATGTTTTCCTATTATATAAAAAGTTTGAGGCTTTGGAAGCCTTTATGGTCTAGAAAGATGAAGTAGAAAATTAATTGGATAGAAAAATTAAAGTTGTGAGATCTGATAGAAGTGGTAAATACTATGTTAGATATGATAAATCTAATCATAATCCTAGACCTTTTGCCAAATTGCTTGAAAAGTGTGGCATTGTATCATAGTATACTATACCAAAAAATCTCCAATAATATGGTATGGCTGAAAGGTATAATTGTACCATGATGGACATGATAAGGAGTATGATTAGTAATTTCTTATTATATTTATATTCATGGGAGGAAGTCTTGAAAATCGCTATGTATATCCTAAATTGCATTCCTAGTAAAGCCATTCCTAAAACTTCTTTTGAGTTATAGACAGGTAGAGAACTGTATTTAGTGCATCTACATATTTAAGATTATCCTATAGAGGCTCGATTATATAATCAACAAGAAAAGAAATTAAATTTCAGAACTATCAGTTATTATTTTATTGGATATCTAGAAAGGTTAAAATGTTATAAATTTTATTGTCCATTGCACACCACAAGAATTGTTGAAACTAAAACTGCTAGGTTCATTGAGGATGGTGATAACAATGGGAGTGATGAACCATGTGATATGGTGTTAGAGAAATAAGAATCTTTTTCCATAATAGTAACACCTAAAGATGTTCCATATAAAAATATTTATCCTAATACTATGAAATATCAATATGAGGTTGATACACCACCTCTCGAACAGCCTATCAATAAACCTGACTCGAATGAAAATAATCATAATAATACTGAACTTAAAGTATTATGGAGATCTGCTAGAATTAGAAGATCGGCTATTCCTAGATGATTATATTATTTACTTACAAAAATCTAATTATGATATTAGAATTAAGGATGATCCAGTTTTATTTAAAAATATAATGAATAGTGATAATTCTAAATTTTAGTTAGATGCTATGAAAGATGAGATAAAATTTATGAGTAAAAAGCAAGTCTGAAAATTTATCGAATTACATGAAAAGTTTAAGCCAGTTGGTTGCAAGTGAATTTTTAAAATCAAACGAGGCTCTAAAGGTAATATTGAAAGATATAAGGCTAGACTTGTACAAAAGTGATTCACTTAAAATGAGGACATCGATTATTTTGAAATATTTTCTCCTGTTTCTGGAAAGGATTCATTCAAAATTATTATGGTATTAGTAACTTATTTTGATTTTGAGCTACACCAAATGGATGTCAAGACTGCATTCTTAAATAGGGATTTATAAGAAGAGGTATATATAGAATAGTCAAAAGGGTTCTCAATACAAGAAAATAAAAAGTTAGTATATAAATTTAAAAAATCTATATATGGTCTTAAACAAGCTTCCAGGCAATAGTACTTAAAATTTAATGATGTCATTGCTTTCTTCATATTTAAGAAAAATATTGTTAATCAATGTATATATCTGAAGATGAGTAGGAGTAAGTTTATATTTTTGGTTTTATATGTAGATGATATCTTACTAGCCATCAGTGATTTGGATCTCTTATATGAAACTAAAAAGTTTCTTTCCGAATATTTTAATATGAAAGATATAAAAAATGCTTCTGATATTCTTGATATAAAAATTCATCATATAGAAGTAAGATGTTGCTTGGTTTATCTCAGAAAAATTATATTACTAGGATCCTAGAAAGGTTTGGAATGTCAAGTTGCTCATCATGTAAGTGCCAATTGTTAAAGATGATAAATTCAGTAAATTTCAGTATCTCAGGAATAAAATTAAGAGAAATCAAATGAATAATATATCTTATGCATCTGCAGTGGGTAGTCTAATATATGCTCAAGTATGTACCCATCCTGATATTAGTTTTGCTCTAAAAATACTTAGTAGATATCAAAGTGATCCAGGCATGGATCATTGGAAGGCTACCTAAAAGGTGATATATTATCTTCAGAGAACTAAAGACTATATACTTATTTATAAAATGATTAATTAGTTAGAGGTAATTAGCTATTCAGATGTAGATTATGCTAGTTATCTCGATAGAATAAAGTCCATATCAAGCTGATTTTTCTGTTGGCTGGTGAAGCAATTTTATAGAAGAGCATAAAATAGCATATTACTACTTGCTCTACTATGAAAGCTAAATATATAAGCTGTTATGAGGCTTCTTCACATACTTTAGGCTGAGAAAATTTATCTCAGGACTAGGAGTTATGAATTCTATTTTTAAGCTACTAAAATTTTATTATGATAATTTTGCTGTAGTTTCGTTCTTCAATAGTGACAAGATTATTAATGCAAATAAGTATATTGATATTAAATGTCTTGTAGTAAATAAGAGAATCAGTATTCATCAGGGGTCTATTAATTTTATTGGTATTGCTTGCATGATAGCTGATTCATTAACTAAAAGTTTAATATCCAAAATTTTCAAAGAGTATGTAAAACTTATAGATATTTATCATTGGGATATTTAATTTATAATAGATACTTATTTGAGATCTCTTGATAGTCTATTGACTACTATTACTTCTGTTTAGTCATTGTCTATATATATTATATTTGATTTTTGTCAAAATTTAAGTAAATAGAATGATCATTTATATGATATTATAGTAGGATCATTAAGATAGATATTATAGTTTTGATAGTCTATATACTCCAAAATATAAGACTAAATTAAGTAAAAATTATTGATGTCATAATACATGGAAGGGAGTATGTCAATTGAGATATATAGCCGTCATAATCTGTATCAATAGTTTTTACTTAATCAAAGTATAAAAGATTTGTTAAGAAATAGATAATTGAATAAATTTTAAAATGAGTACACTCGTCAAGTCAATTTCAAAGATTTTAATTCAATATTATTATTTTATTTTAAAAATTAAAATATTTATTTTTAAAAAATAAAATATTTTTGTAGAATTAAAGAGTTATTTTTAAGTGATAATATAAATTAAGTGGAAGAATATTAGATTTAATATCTAATATATTGCTTAATTACTACTTAGTTATGTTCAACTTTTTGGTCAACCATATATACTGAATCAGAGTTCAATTGATTAAAAAAAACTATTCCTAATGAAATTGATCTTATTGATTAAACAAAACTAGAGTAAAACTCTAACTACGATTTTAATCTTTTGATGGAAGAGACATATGTAGGTATAAATATAGAGATAACCTGGTCCCTTTTCTCTAACTCTTATAACAACGATGAACGGTTCCCCATCAATTGTCTACATAAAAGAGAAGAGAATGAGAAAAAAAATCAGTCATCTTGTAATGAAAAAAGGACATCTCAAGAATTGCGTGATCTACATATTGGAATAATGGCACAAGGTATATCTTCCGCAATTTATGGTTTTGCATAAACACAAAAGCATGATCCATGCATTAAAGATTAAGATTTCTCACAACATATTACCCTCCCCTTCTCCCTTTCTCTTATATTATAATATAATATAAAATATATTATAATATTATAATAAATAATAAGATATAATATAATAATATTATTATATTATATTATATTATTATAATATATTATGTAATAATATTATATCATATATATTATAAACTATATAATATTATAAATAAAATAATAGTATATAATATATTTTATTTTATAAAATATAATGTATAATTTATATTATGTTATATTATGTAACATTATCAAATATAATAATTCATGTTGCTGCAGATTCTTCCGAACAGGGTTCAGTCGGCTTGGCTGGAGCGCTCCTCTCCCGGTTCCTGCAAAAAAGGTTCCAAGGGTCGATGGTGTTCCAGCAAGGAACACTCTGATGCTTAAGTTAGCGGGAGTTTGTGAGCAACAGAATGGAGTAATCGAAGAAGAAGATGAGCTTGCGGAGAGTGAAAGAGGCCTCGCCCCCAGAGTCCCCCATTTTATCTTATATAGGTGCGAAACACTACCATATTTTGTTAAGGGCTAAGCTGGAAATATCCAATCTGTCCCTAGGAGAATCAGGGTGGTGGCCAGGTGGCACCAGGACGTGGCCACGTCGTGGGATCTGTTGTAACATACTTCTAATACCATCTGGAAAGGGCTTCTGGAGCCTTTTGATTGGTATGAACTATGCCAAATAGATTAGTCGGATTTCTGCTGAAGTGGGTCGAACGGACCTTTGTTGAAGTGGGTCGAACGGACCTCTACTAAAATGGGTCGGACGGATCCCTGTTGAAGTGGGTCGGGCAGACCTCTGCTATAGCGGGTCATTCAGACCTCTAAAGTGGATCTTCGGACATTTGAGATGGGTCTTCGGACCTTTGATGAAGAGGGTCTTCGGATCTCTGATGAAGAGGGTCTTTGGACCTCTGATGAAGAAGATCGATTGAACCTCTGATGAAAAGGGTCTTCGGACCTCTGATGAAGAGGAGGGTCTTCGGACCTCTGATGAAGAAGAGGGTCTTCAGATCTCTGATGAAAAGGGTCTTCGGACCTCTGATGAAAAGGATCGATTGAACTTGTGATGAAGAGGGTCTTCGGATCTCTGATGAAGAAGAGGGTCTTCTTCTGATGAAGAAGAGGGTCTTCAGATCTCTGATGAAGAAGAGGATCTTCAAACCTTTGATGAAGAGGGTCTTTGGACCTCTGCTGAAAAAAAGGGTCTTCAAACCCCTGATGAAGAGAGTCTTCGGACCTCTGATGAAGAAGAGGGTCTTCGGACCTCTGATGAAGAAGAGGGTCTTCGGACCTCTGATGAAGAAGAGGGTCTTCGAACCTCTGATGAAGCGGGTCGATCGGATCTCTGAAATGGGTCTTCGAACCTATGCTAGAATGGATCGATCAGACCTTTGCTCTGTCCCAGCCAAAAAAAATCAACGACTCCAGTCCGGTTCAGAGAAAAGTTGATTGGGTATAACAGTTGTCCCCTTGCTCTTGGTCTTCAAAGGAACCTGCAGCCTCGAAGGACGAGAGCATCACTTCGTGTTGCTGAAGCAGGTCGTTCGAACCTTTGCTGAAGCGGGTCATTCGGATCCTTGCTGAAGCGGGTTGTTCGGACCTCTACTGAAGAAGGATTAGTCGGACCCTTGCTGAAGGTGGGTCATTCAGACATTTGCTGAAGTGGGTTGTTCGGACCTTTGCTGAAGCGGGTTGTTTGGACCTCTAATGAAGAGGGTCGTTCGGACCTCTACTGAAGAAGGGTCGGTCGGATCCTTGCTGAAAGTGGGTCGTTCGGATCTTTGCTGAAGCGGGTCGTTCGGACCTTTGCTGAAACGAGTCGTTCGGACCTCTATTGAAGAAGGGTCGGTCGGACCCTTGCTAAAGCGGGTTGTTCGAACCTCTGGAATGGACTGTCCTAGAGCCTTGCTGACTGGGGTCAGACTTTCGGAGTGGGCTGCCCTAGAGCCTTTACCTACTGGGGTCAGACTTTTGGAGTGGACTGCCCTAGAGCCTTTGTCGATCGGAGTCAGACTTTCGAATGTGGGCTTTCCTAGAGCCTTTATCGATCGAAGTCGGACTTTCAGATATGGGCTGTCCTAGAGCCTTTGCCGACCAGAGTCGGACTTTCAGAGTAGGCTACACTAGAGCCTTGGCCGATCGGAGTCAGACTTTCAGAGTGGGCTACTTTAGAGCCTCTGCCGACCGGAGTCGGACTTTCAGAGTGGGCTGCCTTAGAGCCTTTACCAACTGGGGTCGGACTTTTTTGAACTGCCTTAGAGCCTTTGCCAACCGGAGTCGAACTTTCAGAGTGGGCTGCCCTAAAGCCTTTGCCGACTGGGGTCGAACTTTTGGAGTGGGCTGCCCTAGAGCTTTTGCCGATCGAAGTCGGACTTTTGGATGTGGGCTGCCCTAGAACCTTTGTCGACCAGAGTCGGACTTTCGGAGTGGGCTATCCTAGAGCCTTTGCCGACCGGAGTCGGACTTTTGGAGTGAGTTGCCCTAGTGCCTCTGTCGACTAGGGTCGAACTTTTTTAGTGGAATGAACTGTTGCCTTTATTGATAATACTTGCAAAGGATGTCTACATTCTTCCAGTCAGACCCACATTTCTGTCGGTGGAGGCATCGGTTAGGCAACTCTATTTCCTCCAAGGAGTTCCTGGTCGTAGAGGCTTCAGCTCCTGGGGAAGTCCTTCAGCTTAGGGCTATGGCATTGGGCCGAGTTGATGTCATTGTTGGGAGGTTGGACTTCGGGAGCCTTGTCGCTCCGCTTCTTGGGAGCCGACCTCCCTTTAGCCTGGCGTTGGCTTACTGCTTATTCTTTTGCCAGGACATATTTCTGTGCCCGGGCCAACAGTTCGGAATAGCTTGTCGGAGATCTCTTGTCTAGGAAGAATGTGAGCCTAGACGATCGCAGCCCCTTCTTGAAGGCCGACATAGCTACGTCTTCATTGAGATCCGGGACCTCCATGGTCGCTGAATTAAATCGGGCCATGTAGTCCTGGAGGGTTTCTCCTTCCTTTTGCTGCACGAGAAAGAGGCAGTCCGCGTTCCTCGGCGCCCAGCTGCAAGTCCTGAAATGTGACAGAAAAAAATTTTTCAGCTGGGTGGAGTGAATTATACCTGGTCGGATGGCGGAGAACCATATCCGAGCTGCCTTTTTGAGCATCACAAGGAAGACCATACAGTGGAGGGCGTCGGAGGCGCCCTATGCCATCATGTGGGCTTTATAAGTGCCCAGATGATTTAGTGGGTCAGTGGTGCCGTCGTAGATATCCACTTGAGGGGTTTTGAAGTGAGGGGGGATGGCTTTTTCCATGATTCTAGTGAAGAAAGGTGGGTGAGAGTCATACGCCTGCGCTCCGTCGATCTTTTGCCGACCAACCAACTCAGCGATCTGCTCCTCCATACGCTGGAGCTTGCTGGTGTAGTATCTTTGGGCCTCGCTGCGATACTGGTCATCATCAGGGACTGAGTCAGCGGAGGAGAGTGAGGCGGACCTTACTCTCTTCCCATCGGCATGAGCCTTCTGAGACCTTCGGGGCTTCATGGCCACGTGGGAGCGGAGCTGAGGGACTCCTTGCTATTGGCTTCCCTTAGCAACAGGTTGATAGTTGGTTTGTGACGCCTCAAGGGGCTGCTGCCTGTTGTTGGCCGAATCCTGGAGATTCTAAGCTGTGGCAGCAAGGGTGTCAATACGGTTCAAAAGGGTCTGAAACTGCTGTTGTCCTAGAGTAATAGTAGGCTCTACGGCGTCATTCTCCCTGAGAAGGCCTTCCAACCTTAACGGGGAGTGACCTCTCCCAGTAGAGGCATTTTGGGCTCTTCCCTATTGCCATTGCTCTGCCTAGTGAGTAGATTCCTCCTTTTAAAGAAGGGAAAAGCCCCTTCCTCTAGCACCAATCTGTTGCTGCAGATTCTCCCGGACCAGGTTCAGTCAGCTTGGCTGGAGTGCTCCTCTCCCGGTTCCTGCAAAAAGGTCCCAAGGGCCGGTGGCATTCCGGCGGGGGACACTTCGATGCTTAAGTTAACAGGAGTTTGTGGGTAACAGAATGGAGGAATCGAAGAAGAAGAAGAGATTACAAAGAGCGAAAAAGGCCTTATCCCCGGAGTCCCCCGTCTTACCTTATATAGGTGCGAAACACTACCAGATTCTGTTAAGGACTAGGCTAGAAATATCTGATCTGCCCCTAGAAGAATCAGGGTGGTGGCCAGGTAGCACCAGGACATGGCCATATCGTGGGATCTATTGTAACAGAATTTTGGTACCATTTGAAAAGGGCTTCTGGAGCCTTCTGATTGGTATGAACTAGGCTGAAATAGATCAGTTGGATTTTGGTTGAAGTGGATCGGACGGATCTCTGTTGAAGTGGATTGAACGGACCTCTGCTGAAGTGGGTCGGACGGATCCCTGCTGAAGTGGGTCGTGCGGACCTCTGCTACAGTGGGTCATTCGGACCTCTGAAGTGGGTCTTCGGATCTCTGATGAAGAGGGTCTTCGGACCTCTGATGAAGAGGATCTTTGGACCTCTGATGAAGAGGATCGATTGAATCTCTGATGAAGAGGGTCTTCGGACCTCTGATGAAGAGGAAGGTCTTCGGACCTCTGATGAAGAAAAGAGACTTCGGATCCCTGATGAAGAGGGTCTCGGACCTCTGATGAAACGGGTTGATCGAACCTCTGAAATGGTCTTCGAATCTATGCTGGAATGGGTCGATCGGACCTCTGATGATGAAGAGGGTCTTTGGACCTCTGATGAAGTGGGTCGATCGGACCTCTGAAATGGTCTTCGAACCTATGCTGGAATGGGTCGATCGGACCTCTACTCTGTCCCCACCGAAAAAAAATCATCGGCTTCGATCCGGTCCAGAAAAAAGTTGATTGGATATAACAATTCACATTACCTATAATCTATATTACTGGCAATCTGCATTACCTTTTAGGTTTGCTTGATAATGAATCAAATATAACCTGAAACCAATATAAAGTGCTATCCGATAGTTCATGCTGTAAAAAAAAAATTGATCATTTTTTTATCCGCACCCATCCAATGGGCAATTTGTCTTGGGCTTTTATAGGCCTGGACCGTGAGGTTATTTATCTTGGTTTATTCAAACCATACAAATCTCTTCCCTTCTCCTGGATCAATCTGACTTGGTTGCAGGGGATTGGGTCCAGAAGAAGGCATCTCTAAACAAGAAAGAGTTGCTAATAAAATTTGGTAAGGTCATTATCCGACTCCAATACATACATATCATTAAAGTAAGAATTTGCTTCTTTTATCATGACATGAACATATATCCCATCCATACGGAATCAGTCTTCATGAATCCTACATCCACGTTAGTCTGTGTCCGAACGTTGCAAGCGCACCAAAGAACTTCTGTAGTTGATATCTCACTACCTCCAACCAATTGTTATCTAGAAAAGCCGAGCACGGAAGTCCCTCGGGTCTTGGCACCATTCAAGATTCCTATATTTACCAGACTCACGATCCAATCATGCACTTGATAACCCGGACCACGATAAATCCCGTGCCCATCAACTTTTTATCATCCCACGTCATGGGAACTGACACAGAGACACTTCGAAGTCACGTGAATTGCCTCGCTTCTTTCGTCGATCGATAGATAAGCATCACCACACTTTCCATCTTGCTTTCGGGCTCGAGCCCAATTGAAGTTTTGTCGGAAGCCTTTCTCTTGTCATAGCACTGGCTCAATAGATGGCATCTGAGACGCCACCAAGAGAACTCTGGCATGTCATAAAACACGCTTGCCATCTCTGGTAAGGTGGCATGGATCATGGCTCGGGTATCATTCACCTTCTCCTCCCGCGGATCCGCACAAGGCTCGAATCATCACACCAGGGAGTGCCGTTCCTTTAAGGGGCATGATGGACATTGTCCTGGGGCTGGGGCAGAAGAAGCACTGATCAAACTGTTTGTCTTTTTGCCACCTGGTCACCCATGTGTGCGCTCCCATTTGATTTTGGATTGCGCAGTGGTGATCGACGACTTTCACAATATTAGATTCGGCATTGCCTTGAATGGGAAAATGTTTAGAACTTTGTCTCGGGGGAAATTGGCATATATCTTCCTATTGTTGTTCCTTAAAAGTTACGGTTCTTGGCATTAAATAATATTCTATTGGATTGAAAGACAAAGGATGCGAACCAAATGATTGAAATCTAGTTTAAAATAGAAGATACCTAATGTATTGAATCTTCGCAAGTGAATATCAAAGACTCACTTTATTATTTATGGCTGTTCCACTAAAACAAGCACTCTAGATTTAAAGAGATGTGTCATGTAAAAGATTTTGTCATGCATCAGGTGCTTAATAAAAGGAACTTTCTACAACCGCTTCCAAAATTTCAAATCATTTGCATCCGCTCATCAAACATCTACTTTCCTGCACCAATGCTTGTTCCCAATTCCCTCAACTACAGTCCAATACTTTCTTCTTCTTCTCCTTTTGTGATAGATACGGACGGTTCATAAAGTGTAGCATAAGTACACTCCAATGCTTTACCAACTCAATATTTCTAATATTGCAGTATTTATGCTATAACTCCGACCACATTTGAACATCCCATGGAAGAGAGTTATTAGACCAAGTACCTTCCTCCAGCACCTCAATTGAGCTTGAGATCGACAAACACCCAGCAACATCAACAAACCTCGATTAAGCTTAACATCAACATACCCCAGCAAACGCATTACTCATTCTGCGTATCCTAATCTTTCAGGTAAGGCTCTGTCCGTCCAAAGAGTGGTTTAGCAACTGCTAACTACTCGGTCTTCATCAGCACATCCCCTTTCTTTGCAAGGGATCTGACCAGCAGGTTCAAACAACCAGCAGCTTAAACTTGTCCAAGGCGTTTCCAAATCACTTAACTAGCACTGAAATTACAAACATTAGCCCAATTTCCTCCACTATACAGATCTTGAAGTCTGATTACTTGATGCTTACTAGAAGTCCAAGATAAACCAAATTGTGTAAAACCATCGCAGAGACCTTGGCATAGGAAGAGCAGGTCAGCCACGCTGACAGTCTGGTACTACTACTCTGCAGCAAAGGAACCCTGCCAGGACAGCCCATGCAGCATTGACTCTTCATTGGCATGACAGCTGATGCATCTCATGAAAGATACTTAAATATTATTTTTGTGAATCCAACTACTATTAAGGAAAGGCATGCCATGTCAGCTGACACTAGCCCATAAAGCGATCTGCTTACACTAAATCAGTTCATAACTTCTATAAAAATGAACAATGGCTACTAAAAACCAATAGCGTGCATCTAAAAATTACAACAAACCCAATACTGCAATACAGCATGGTGTATCAGACAGCGGCAACTTCACATGCAAACAAACACAGCAACGCAAATGCTCATCATGCTAGCTGAAGAACTAATTACAGGGTAAGCCAATCAAGGATCGCCACCTAACTAATCCCACCCAAAATAATGTAGAAAAAAAAAAAAGGTTGGAGTGCATCTGCTTTCAACAACAAGCAAACAAGACCTCTGGCTGCCATTACACTCACCAGTCAGGTTTAGAGAACCATCCTTCATCAGTCTGATGCTGAGACTCTGAATGTGCCTGTCACTTCACTCACCACCCAGGTTTAAAGAACCATCCTTCATTAGTCTGACACTGAGACTGTTGAATCTTCCTCTTGAGTAGTGTCGTGATGCCTTCCTCCAATCTGTTCCAGCTTTCATCATTGCCACAAATTCATCGTAGCTTATTCTTCCATCCTGCAAATGTACAAGCAATTGAAGCTTGTGAGCGATGATGAAAGAAGATGGTTTCAGCAACTAGTCAAGAATTACCTTGTCAGTGTCAACTTCTTGTAAGATATCATTTGCTACATCCATGCTGTCAGCAGCTCCATCTTCCACCAAGGCCTCCTGAAGCTCCTCTGGCTCAATGTAGCCATTCCCGTCCTTATCAAAGTATGAAAAGGCTCTGCGGAGATGCTCATCATTTGCCATTCTCTGTAAATGAAGAGATACTGCAACAAACTCCCCATAGTCTAGCTTTCCTTTTCCATTGCTATCTACCTATTCACACAAATTTGATCAGTCAGAAGCCATGGCTCTCTGTTTCTAAGCACATTTTAGATACAGAAGAGGATAGGCATCCATAAAATTTCAGCAGATTGGTGATCAGAATCTGCAGGTCCCTATTCTCTTCCTAGCAAGAAGCATTTTTCATATGTGAATAAAAGGAATCCACCAAACCCAGGAACATAGCATTATCAATACACTATGAAGTACAATAACTGCTAGCGTTTGTCTATAGCACAGATGTTGAGGGTATGCTTGGAAGCACAAGTAAATCATGATATATCATGACTCCATGTGATTTTCTGAAATTACAAGTCATGATTTTGAGGCATTTAATTGTGCAAATTAAATCACTATTCTTTCTTAACTCTTAACGTCATAACATCATGATTTTGAGGATTTCTACTTTGAGTAGAATTTTTCAAATTCAAGTCTCCATTTCTCATCCTACATTTTTTCCATTTTTGAAACTTTCTTTCAGACAACCAAACACATTCTAAAAACCTTGACTTTTAAACTACAAAAATTTCAAATTCAGGAAAGAATAAAATCATGAATTTTAAATAAACCACCTTCAAATGCTGGCTGAATATGATGCAACAGAAAAATTTTCAGTAATCTTTTAAAAAAACTCAAATGACCATATGATTGCAGGAAGTGTTACTCTGCACAAATCTTGTCAAAATATCATTAACATGTCCAAACAATTCAATACATGTCCCAGGGATTTTGGACTGATTTGGAATCAAATGGATGAAGAATCAATCATAAGAAGATAATCTGAGAGACATACAGAAGGTTTACGTTATTTAGAATGGCAATCCATCTTAGTGTCCATGTGCCTCAACGTCTATACAAAGGATATGTATGGGAAATATTGAATCTGTACTTTCTATTAGTTTCACTGCCAGTTCTTTTTTTGGTAGCTTTCATTGTTGTTGGAACCATGAGGTATGGTTCAGCAACTACCCCTCTAACATTGGAAGCTTTAAAATAAATCCATGAACTAGTTCTTTTGATTTTTACATCAATCAAAGCAATATAGACTTCCACAAAAAATTATTAAAAAGCATAGAACACAAACTAATGAATAATTTAATAATTTAAATTTCAAGAATTTCTGGAAGGAAAAAGCAGCTATAACATCAAGTGGAAAAGATCTTTTATCGTTCAATGACGAAAGATGATCTTGCTGATCCACCAGATGCAGTGTAAAAAAGCATGCCATCCATATAATACATGTCTCCTACATATAAAAATTAATCTATTTTGAATTACAGGAAAGGGAGAGAATATATTAGGTTTTGCAGGCTTTTGTTTTTTCAAAACCTTTACCAAGAATTATCTCAGCGTCTACAAGTCAAATTGGTCGATGATATAATTCACATCACTTCTGCAGTTCAGCTAAATGGTCTCAACAATGTCATGCTGCAAGAAAAAAATAATTCTGCATATAAAGTATAATTTACAAGGGCAAGGACAACTAAGTTCCGACGTCCATCTAGCCAGAACCCTCTCTCTGCAAGACCTTGTATTTCTTGACAAGATCTCTGCCACCAGTTCATTTCCACAGCCTTCACCAGTGTCACCAGTGTGCACAGAATTGGTTCCAGGCATGAGAGAGAGAGAGAGAGATGTAAAAACCCCAAGCTTTTTTTCTTGTATTTGCATTTAATAGACATAGCTAAATTAAAATTTAGCAACAAATGCAAGTATCCTTACAGCTTCAATAAGCATCAGCACTTCAGACTCCACAAGATGGGAACCAAATTTCGCAAGTCCATTTTTCAATTCCTCGTATGAAACGATGCCATCGTTATCAGTGTCCATCACCTTAAACATATCTTTTATGTCTTCAACTTCTTCCATAGACAAATGATCTGCAATGACCTAATCAACAAAAGTCCACTAAGGATATAGAGATGTTTAAATCAATCTGAAAACAAAAAATAAGTAGAAAAGGCATTAGTTATTGGGGCCAACAGTCAAACTGTCAACTGACCCTTAAAGCTCTCCTTTTAAATCTATTCATCCTTGAAAACTGTTTAAGCCTCGACTTGACAACATCTCCAAGAGGAACGTTTGGAGCTTTTTTAGCATTTTGAAGCCAGGGATGTTCTGCAAGAAAGAAAAGAATGTATGACAGCTGTTCAATCTAATTATTGGTAATGAAAAATAAAAGAAAAGGTGGTCTCTAATAGTTCATTACATCTTCATCCGATAAGCCTGCCTTGTAAGGAAGTAGACTTCTTTTTATTGCAGCTGGATGCTTGGTCATATGCCTACCATATCCTAACACTCTATGTCATAAAAGCCAAAGGGTGCACATCCTATATATAACCATGTCACCTCATATTCTCAGTGTGTCCCTTTTATCTTCTCTCTGTCCTATCTATATTTCCCTAGTGACTATTTTTCTTCCATCCTTAGGTAGTTTTGCATAATCTGACATACCTGCAGACATCCCTAGAAGGGATAATGATCGTAAATCTAAAGACACCTAGCACAAGGATTTTTATCAACTAAAACCTCTTATAATGGGGTAAGAACATGTAAAATTTCTGATGTTCAAGGATAAAAAACAAAAGACCAAGCATATCCAAGAACAAGATCAAGAATACAAGGAGGGAACAAACTAAAGACGAGCTTCCGCAATTCTTATAATAGCAATAACTATGTGCACCAATCTATCCAGCAACTGGTATGCAACAAGTAGTCCGATTAATCACATTTTTATCAATCAACCCAGCAACACAGGTTGGTAGAAAAAAAATTGACCGTTTATAATAGACATAAACTTAGCCAGGCTCAGATTTTTATCAATCAACCCAGCAACACAGGTTGGTAGAAAAAAAATTGACCGTTTATAATAGACATAAACTTAGCCAGGCTCAGACAAATATTAGGTTAAAATGAGTTTGGCAAGTTAAATCAAGAATTCACATAAGGTCCTTGCCCAAAATTCCAAAGGATTTAAAGATGAAATTCCCATTTTGATCATTCAATCCTTACTAGCATATTGTAGCAGTGGCAGTGGTACATGGCCAGATATTTATCCAAATAACCAGACCTAAACAGATAGAGGAAGCATGCAATGCCATGCAAACATGAATCATGGAGGTCCAGGACAATTTTTTTAATCTTAATTGTTAATTGAATAATAACAACATTCCATAACTTATTCCAAGGAGGTGAGACACAATGTAATATGATCAGCATCCATAACCCATTCCAAGGAGATGAGCTGAGACCAAAACCATTTACCATGGAAATCATTTTTGATCGAAGGGTTACATAAATACATAGGGGAAAAGAAAATAGTATAACAGTAGAAATGACAATGCATGCATATGGCTGCAAGAAATTAACAGCATTACAATGACCACATGATTTTTAAAAATCAACTGCCTCAGAATACTACAATTATATCGATAAAATGAAACAGATTCTAGAGGAAACACTAAATACAGAGGACTAATAAGATCAAAGTAGTCACAAAAGCTCAGTACATCCAATTAAATCACCAATAAAGAAAAAGAGAGCAGGGAATAATTAGGCCTCGTTCTGAAAAGTAAAGGTTCTGTAAGACATCTGTAAAAAGAAACCATAACCAGCTTGAGTAGATAACCTTGTGTCTCAACTTGAGCAGAGAAGCATGAGTTGATAGCAGAGAAGCATGAGTTGATATGATGGTGGAAAACTCGAGTCATATTCTTTCAAAAATTAAAAAAAAAAGCATGGTATGCAAATTCAAAGGAAGCAGTTGGCCAAAATTATTAAATTTCAACACTTTCATTTTATTTTAATGCTGCTGAAAATTGTTTTGGACACAGAAGAATCACTTTGAAACATATAGAGCCGGATTGCTTTCGGATTCTAGGAATGCCTAAACAGTTCTCTTCATACTTGCTATGATAAAATCCAATATACAAATTGCAAAAAGTAACCTTTCCACCATATCTATTATAAAATATGATAGGTAATAAACTAATCATGAAATGTATTTACATCAAAGTGACTAGCAGTTTTATAATGGGAGAATAAAACTGTTAGGTGAAAAATTTGCACCTTGAAAAGTTTGCAACAAGCATTTTATCTTTGACAGAATAGTTTGATGAAATATTTAATAAATACATTGTCAGACTTCTAGTTCCTAGATTCTATCTTCAACAAATGAGTTATAAATATCCAAAAGGGCTACAATATTTCTAAATCCAGTTAAAATATACTCTAGCAAGTACAAGTGAACTCTAATTCCATGCTCACTATAAAAAGAACCGATTGTAACATCTGACCACTTGAAATCATCTGCCAGCACACATTAAACCAGTCCCACAACTCTGGGATGAGACCAAATTAAATCATTAGTCAACATTTACAGAGAAATAGGATCTAGAAAAGCTCTAGCAAAATCAATCTATGTCATAGTACTGAACGGCTCAAGCATTCAACAGTACTGTCTCATTTTCCTTCTATGCAGTGTTAGAAATCATTTATGGCACATGGGCAGCCAAAAAAGCCGTACTGCACTTATACAGGCTGCTGCCTATGCACATGGCATTCAGAAAACTGTAATGTTCATAAACACATAAAAGTAACTGAAAAAATAAATCATAACAAGATAAAATTAAGGAAACACTTTTACATTTGCTTGAGGACTTGTCTTAGAGTATTGCAAGTTAGCTAGCAAGAGAACAAGTTATCTGACAAATTGTCTGATAAAAATAATTATACATCCAAAAGAACATGCTTAACAATTTAGGCCACTTAATGGAACAAGCAGCTCTGATGAAGATTCAATGCAAAGTTGGATATGAATAACTAATCAAGATTACTGAACCTTGAAAGTTGCAACCAATTGAGGTGAGCAGGCACCAATGCTAAACAAATGTGAGGTGGGGGAGGTTTTTGGAGGGTTGGTGGAAGACAAAAAGGAGAGGGGGGTCCAATTGATGTTGAAAGCAGCATAAACATATGCTGGCTACTTAGATACTTGGTATGCCATCAATTTAAGTAAAGGACCTGAGTACGCAATCAGGCCCTAAGCAAGGCACTGAAGGTAGCAGGTGTCCATCTAAGCATAGCATCTGCTTTCTGAGATACTGTTTATACTTGAGCAACTAAAACTTGAACAGTTGATATTAACATGTTTCACTCAAAAATAATCCCCCTAAAAATTGAATTTAATTAATCTCCTAAACCGAATGTGTGTCTATACATATACATATATGAAGCAAAATCTAACCAAACATCCGCCGGTTGTTCAAACTGGACATTGATTGTCACATGATCACAATGTAGAATGGAAAATGAGGTTCAATCATTAAGAGTCCAATAAAGAAAGGTAAATAGGGATAGTCCAACAGAGAAAGGTAAATTGGGATTACTGCTATTCCAGATAGATCCAAAAAGTAGAGGCAAAAGATAGGAAAATACAACCAGAATTCAGACAGATATAATATTCAAAAGAATCCATAGTACAAAAGCATCAACTGGACATGATTATTATGGATGAAACCAAGTCAATATTGGTATGGCATAGGGAGAAAAAAATGAGACCTAAGAAAGAGAAACGAGAAGAGGGAGATGACAGACTTCCAAATTCCAAATACATTATGCTTCCTACATCTCTCCATATGCTTCACATCTCCGTTCTCATTATTTACTGCAAAAATATCCTTTTTCTTCAGTCAATGTCATCCATCTTATCTCACATGCAAAATACTAATAGTAAATTAGTTACTAGAGACCCAGAAGGAGGATTACAAGGATGACCAAGACAAGATCCATATCATGGATAAGTACACTTCCATCTCAATGACTGTTGGTTGTCTAAGAATTGCTGACAGTGCTACCAAGAGTCATTTCCAGTTTGATAGTTAATCTCAATCAGATTTCTTGGCCAGGAATGTTGGATAACAACTGGAAGTAAGACAGCCATACTGAATCCAGAGGATAGAACTTGTCCAACGTTTATTGACCTTATCAAATAAGGATCATTATTTAGCAACATCAGGATTGTCACTGTTTAACTAAAATTAAGGAAAAAAACTTTGAGGTTAGCAACAATGCTAGATCATGGAACCTAGCAACCAGTAGCAATAATCACAATATTTTTCAAGAAAGAAATTGGACAGAGCCCATCCCCTCATTAAGATAATGAAAGAATATTTACAAAGTTTTGAACCCCAGATTTTACAATGACATTGCATATACTTCATTCTGACATCCCTAAATTAGTTATTAAGGAAATATAAGGCACTACGTTCCATTGGTTCAAGTAAATTTCAAGTGGTTACAAGATAAACAGATGTTGAGCATTTGAACATTAAAACTTGTAACAAGACTTTAAATTATTACCAGGAACTACATGATCAACAGGAAAAAGCAACCAAATCAAGACTCGTAAACCATGAAGACTACTAGTGCACTAAGTACGTTCATTCAACAAACAAGCAAGATAATTTCAGTACATGAGCCAGCAAAAGAACAAGACATAACATACCTAGAACTTGCTTTGCTGTTAATCGAAGATTTGGGTCAGGCTCCAACATCTGCCGGACCAGATTCTTAGCATTTTCTGAAACACTTGGCCATGGTTCACGCTTAAAATCTATAAGCCCCCGAAGAATGGCTTGTGCAACCCCTTGTTCAGTTTCTACAATTTTCACATATTATATTCTTCACCAGAAAATGGTAATTTTTACAAGATCATATTATAATAAATCTAAACTTAACCAACCCTAGTTAAGAAAGTTCTAGCAAGGCAGAAGGGATATCCCTTTCCAGCAGAATAGCAGGAATGAAGGACTGGATTTCAAGATAGAGGAGGATAGATTCCATTAGTCAAAAGAAAGAAAGAAAGAAAGCAAAAAAGAAAACCCTACCAGCCCAAAATGGGGGAACTCCACATAATAGTATGTAGAGAATCACTCCTGCACTCCATATATCTATCTCCGGCCCATAATTCCGCTTCAGGACTTCAGGAGCCATGTAATATGGACTTCCTACAATCTCAGAGAATGTTTCTCCTAGAATGCCAAAGGGATAATATTAGAAGCCACAACAGGATAATGTTAAAATCAAAAACATTAGAAAAGAAATCCCCAATATTTGACAACATACTGGTTTAAAGGATAAATCAGTTAGTGCTCAAAGTTTTCACAAATGAACTTTAATGATTTCAATATTGATTCTTGAATTTTGCAAAACCATCCTTTAGAAACAATGCATAACCGAGCAAAGTGTTATCAAAAAATACACTACAGAAGAGACAATAAGTAAAAAAAGAGGCCAGGCAATGGGTACTGCTCCATGATTAAAGGGCACAAGACTGCAGACTTGACATGTACCGGTTTACTGTTGAACTGGCAAGGAAGCAAGAGTGAAATTCAGACATATATCAAGATGCTACTCCACAAGACAAAAAAGGTTAATTATAGAGGGCACTGAGATTTTTTTTAAAATTATTTTAACAAAAGTTATTTTTCAATATCAAATACATCGAGCCTAACCCAAGCTCTTATAAAATTGGGATAGTTCATGTTAGATCAATAACCAATAGGAAAAGAAGCTCAACCCATGAAATGAATTCTAACTTGATGTTTGTCAATAGTAGGGCATTGCCTACAAACAAGGACAGCCATACCATGGTGAATGTTGTTACAAATGGTATAGTCTTAGTTAAATAGGCCAGGGATAAAATTCAAAGTTAAATTGGAACTGTAAAGGGAAATCTTTAAGAATAAAGGTTACAAAAATTAAGTGATAAATTTTATGTAGTACTCTAGTAAGTTGATAACCATGTGGCATCACAATGTGATCATTTTGCCATCCCAAATTTGCTTTACAAAAGAATTCAAGAAAAAATGAAGTTGTACCAGATATAATTAAGTGGCATGGCTGAAGTGGACAGGTGCTTCTAAGGTATGGTGCGACTATTAAATACCAAAGCAACTTAAGAATATAAAGACATGCTTGACAGCAACAAGACCAGGATGTTGTGTAGCTCAGCTGCACAAAATGTTGAGCGATAGATTGAGTCAAAAAACATGACTATGAGAGAGATGAGAATGCTAAAGATACTTATTGCAAAACTAAGAAGAATAGGATAATAATTAGTAAATGAGTAAGATAGAGGAGACACATAAGTTGAAATGTTTGAGGATCGAATAATGAAAAACTAACTTAGATGTTATACATGAATGTGGACCGAAGGCATGAGGCACATAAGAATATGTGATCATTTTTATGTCCAAGGGCTAAAAAAGAAAGCATGTGCTAAGATAATATGAGCAGGAGTTGTAAGAGAGGATATAAGAATAACTGGTAGTGACATTGGAGATGGTCCTTAATAGGAGCTTTTATTGAGACATGATTCATCAAGTTGATGCCAAATAGTAGGACCAAGGCTTCAACACTCATGGTTATGGTTGTAAATTATTTTGGTGGTTTTAACATAGACTCTTATTTTAAAGAAAATAGATCATTTTTAAAAATAAGGTAAAGAAAATATTAGCATTAAGCCATCAACATTGTACCTTGACTCAAGTTAAACTACAGTATCATATTATTAAAATAATCTTGACTCATGGTTATGGTTGTAAATTATTTTGTTAGTTTTAACAAAGACTCCTGTTTGAATTAAAATGGATCATGTTAAAAAATATATATATCAAATATTAGTATTAAGCCATCAACATCATGTCCTGAATCAAGTTAAACTACAATGTCACATTATCAAAGTAATTTCTTCTTGACACTGAAACCTTGTCAGCATAAGTTGGTAACACAGGAAAAGGAACACACAAAAGAGACATTGTGTCCGGCTTCGTGAACTTTACAATTCGCAAGCAGCCAATGCCAGACAAATCAGTCTTCTTCACTATCCACTTTCAGCTTCGTCCTCTTTATCATGCACCAGACCACCAAAAATAGCAAATTTGGTTTTACAGCTTGTTTCAATCTGTTTCTCTTCGAGCATGAGTCCAATTACCATGTCTAAGCAAATTTAATCTCCTTGCAGGAATTACCATAACAGCAATTGCTTCCATTACTAACTAAACGTCCTACTTAAGCATCCATTATCTCCACAATACTGATAACATATTCAAAACTTAGGCCTTTGGAAGGAATATTACCATAATTCATGGAAAAGTATCCATATTTTTGGCAAGCCCAAACAGATCAAGCGGAAAAGGAAAACAGAGAGAAATCACGGCCCACGCACCAGGCTTGAAGAATATCGACAACCCAAAATCGATCGCCTTCAACGGCGAGTTCTCCTTCTTGTTGGCGAAAAGGAAGTTCTCCGGCTTGAGGTCCCGGTGGATCACCCCATGCCGGTGGCAGAGCTGGACGACCTCGACGATGGTCCGGGTGACGGTGGCGGCGGCCCGCTCGGTGTAATGCCCCCGCGCCACGATGCGGTCGAAGAGCTCCCCGCCCTCGCACAACTCCATCACCAAATGCACCGCATTTTCGTCCTCGCACGCCTCCCTCAAGCTCACGATGCTGGGGTTTTTGGGGAGGTGGCGCATGATCGCGACCTCCCGCCGGACGTCCTCGACGTCGACGGCCGTCCGGAGCTTCCGCTTCGAGATCGACTTGCAGGCAAGAAGATCCCTTGTTTCCCGGTCCATACAGAGATAGGTGACCCCAAACTCCCCCCGCCCAAGCTCGCGGTCGAGGATGTACTTCTCCTCGATGCCTTCGGCGAGAACGGCGTCGCACACGCCGCCGGTGAGGACCGTAGGCCGCCTGGGATAGCCTTCGGCGGCACCGTTGTGGTGGTGGTTCTTGGTGGCAGCGCCGCAGGATTGGTGGTGGTGGTGGTGGTGGTGGGCGGCAGGGAAGCGTGACTTGACGTCCTCCCGGGCGACGGCGGCCGGCGAGCGGCAGCAGTTTCCCATGTCGTGGCGGCGATCCGGCGAGCCCCCCCACCCCCTCCGCTTCTTGGAGCCGAGGCCGTAATCCCTAGGGGCGGACCGCTAGGGTTTCACATCATGGGCGAGAGGAAACCGAGAGAGAGAAAGGAGACGCCCCACCGACCACCCCCCCCTTCAAGAAGGCTAATTCTTTGCGCTGGATTTACGCCTTTGGGACAGAAAGGGGAAGGTGGGGGGTCAGCTTTAGAATGAAGGGTGAGACTGTGAGACTTTTGTCGGGTAACTACCTGAAAGGAACAACGGAACGGAAACGGTGTTGGGGAACAACTGGCGTCGGCACTTCGACAACCTATAAGGCTTCGTTCACATTGGAAGTGTACTGTTGTAACTCGAGTTTCTCGAGTTTCCCCTCGCGCTATATAAAGACGACGGTAGGAGGAAGGGGAGGTGATCGAAGATATCGCCCCTAGCAATGGATGGAGAGGTTGGAGGTTAGCATATGGGAGGGGAGCCGAAAAGGGATGATGGGTTTTGCTTTGAGTCTGGAATTGACGATGAAAGGAGGGGGTTGGTGAGGGAACCTTGGGAGTTTGGAAAAGTGGTATGCGGATCGGGGGATGAAGGCGGCGCATGGTGCGGTATAATTCCCGGAAAGGAGGGACCCGCGGAGATGGGTTCGGGTCGTGTCTTTCGCGGAATAGAATGATTCACAATCCACCGTTGGATCGTGCAATGGCTGACACGAGTGTCGTGCAGGTAGAGCTGAAAGTGGATCAGATTAGACTGGGCTATATCCCTGTTCAAGTTGGGTTCAAAAAGAATTTTAGACATCGAGCTGGGTTTAGTTCTAAAATTTTTCCATAACATAAGGTTCAAGCTCGATCAAAGCCCAGTTGAACTGGTCTAAATAAAAGGCTCAAATAATAAAAAAAGAATGTCTGGTCAAAACATGGGAGGCATGAGTAGAGCTGTCAACGGGTCGGGTCCGGATCCGAGACCCGCGGGTCTGGACCCAATGGGTCCGGATCTGGATCTCAAATCTGGATCCATTTATTCGGACCCGGACCCGATTAGTCATAGTTAAATGGATCCGGATCTGGATATTACATATCCATACCCGACGGACCCGAAACCCGATTAAATAAAATAATATGATATATATTTATATAAATATGAGATGTTGGATCATAATCGAACGGTTAAAAAAATAAAATGATAGAATCCTCCACTCTTACAAGCCCATGGACCATAGTGGTATTCGGGTCCGGGTTCGGGTCTGAATACCCGAGATCCATTCGGGTCCGGGTCTGGTACCTTAAAATTGGACTCGTCGGGTATTCGGGTCCGGGTCCGGATCCGATAGCTAAAATCGGGTCCGGATCTGGATATCTGGGTTCCGACCCAAACCCGACTCGTTGACAGCTCTAGGCATGAGGGTACCGAAAACGAGGAAGTGAGATCGGAGCCAAAAAGAGGGCTACGAGATCGCGCGGGGGATGAGGGCGTCGGGTAGGGTGCTGGGATCCGGGGAGGGAGATCAGAACCCGAGGAGGCTGTGAGGTCGCACGAGGGACGGGGCTGTTGGGTTCGAGCACCAAAGCCGAATGAGGGAGATCAAAGCCGGAGGGGGGCTGCGAGGTTCGATGGGGACGGAGGTGTTGGGTGCAAGTATCGATGCCGGGAAAGGGAGATTGGAGCCGGAGAAGCGAGATCAAAGCCGAGGGGGCCACGGGATTGTACAGCAGGCGGGGGTGTCGGGCGCAAACGTGCGAATGCTGACCAAGGAAAGAAGATCGGAGCCAAGGGTAGCATCGCCGTCGATTGGCAAGGGCAATGCCGGCCCACGATGAACTTAAGTACGAGAGAGAAAACGAAGAAGAAACGGAGAAGATGGGGAAAAAAAACTGAAAATTAGACTAGGCCGAGTTCGGATCGGGTTTAATATGAGCCGGTTTTGGACCAAGCTAGGCCAGGCCAAAGGGGTGCCCGAGCCCGACCCGAAAATTGAAAGGGTTCTAATATAAGATCCGAAGCCCGACTCGATTTATTTGAAACCTAACCCGAAGCCCGACCCGATTTCGGGCCGACCCAACCCAGCTCTAGCCTTACATGTAGGCAGACAAGAGAAAGAGTCTGGAGTGCTTTGAGAGCTATGCAAGATATGATGCAATAATTCAAGTCGTGAAAAAAATAGATTAACCATTTTTTTTCCGCGTAAAAGAGCGCAACATTGCAACCTAAACCTACGAAAGTGGTGCTCCATAGTTTCTTTTTATTTTTTATTATAAAAAATATAAAAAAGAAGAATAATTTTTATTATATTTTGTTGATATTTTTTAAAAATAATAATAATAATGAAAAAAAATACTATACTTAGTTAGAGATAAGTTTATAAAAAAAATCAAATTTATAAATATACCATCAACATAACATAATTTTTTAATACTAAAATAGTATTATCATCTCCAATCAATTTTTATATGATGACTACAATCACATAACACTTTATATAATATCATTTATATTTTAATTATTTTTTAAATATTATTTTAAATATTTTTTTAAAAAATATTAAAATAAATTTAATATTATGTATATATTTTATTTGAGATATTTTTATTAAGTATAGTTTATCACTACTTTAAAAAAATTTATAGCTACAAAAGCAAAGAACTCTGGCTTGGTATTGAACGAAATTTTCAATTCAAACCTTGCTCCAAGTTCCTCTGGCTTAGTTTTGGAATGAATTTTCTAAACAATAAAATTTTGATTTCAAAAATTAAGATAATAAATTTTATTAAATAAATTTTGAATCATAATAAGTATCAAAATTATTATATTTCATGAATCATACGACTCCCCGGCATCTAGTTTATCAAATACCAATCTTCCTTGATATTTACTTTATATTCTCTTTTCAAAAAATAGTATCATCTTTTTCTCCGTCCCTTTTTTTTATATCAAACATGATGATCTATTGTGAAATTTATTTTTCTATATTATATTATTCCCAATTGAATCCTAAAAGTTTATAGAAAGTTTTTATTATTTAGTTATTAATTTATTTGTAGGTGGATAGACTACATCTAAAGTCAAAACCTAGGCAATCGTCTATCATTGTTTTCTTTTAGAAGAAAGAAACAAAATTCTATTTTAATTTTAAAATTGATAATAGAAACATAATTGACGGTTACTATTTTTTTTAAAAAATAATAGAATTAAGAAAATATGTTTAGTAAACGGGATCAAAGGAGAACGTGGTAAATGAAAAGATATTTGAGATCCTCTTGATCTTAATAAAACTAGTAATAATTGTACGAGGATGGCCAGAGAAGTCACGGGTTTGGACAAAGGATAAGGGACGGGTGATGAAGATCTGGATGAAAGTGTCAAAGAAGCGATGCATGTTAAAGACAAGAAGACTAGTTTTGATCTTCTTGTTATTGAGGACGACTCCATCACTATAATCATTTAGATTAGGAAGGTTATCAGATCCATTTCTTCTCATTCTCTGATTTATGATATAGCCTTGATTTTATATGACTGTTCTTCTATTTTTGTCTGCCATGTTTATAGGAAGGCGAATAGGATGGCTGATTGGATGGTATTTTTTATCGTCAATCATTCCGATCCAATATTATGGACTCATTTATCTCATATTCCTTTATCTTTTCGGAATGTATTTTTATCTGATTTTTTTGAATGTATTAGTTCTAAAACTGTTGGATAAATTATTAATTTTAATATAAAAAAATTAGTAATAATGATGGAGGGAAAAAATACAGGAGCCTGGAAAAGTGGCAATGAGGACTTCCATGGTGGCGAAGAGGATGGCATCAAAGAAGTCGAGGGCGGTGTAATGGTGGGACGAGGAATCGGGTAAGAAAACAAATAGATACTATATTGAAGAAATTGAGATGCCGGCAAGAAAAAAGAATGTTTAAAAAGTTACTTAAAAAAAAAAAAGGTGAAAGCAACTTTATCCCAAAAGAAATGAAAGCAAAAGAAAATTTACTTCTATATTTTTTTATAAAAAAAAGAGAGAGAATAAATCCCGATATAACTATCCACACTGGATTTCAATCCCGCCAGGCTATATTCGATCCGAGTCATAATTTTTTTGTATATCCTTCCCACCACCGGTCCTGATATCATTAAGACGCCATCGTGATCGGTAGAAGGTAAGGTTAAGTCTCTATCAACCGGGTTATCGTCTTAGCGGTTACTACTATATTTTTTAAAAATAATAATAAAGTTTCTTGAAATGTAGAAATGGAGCAGTGAATTTTTACTTTTTATTTTTTTAACATCAGATTTGGCATTTCTACTTAAAAAAATGTAGGAATGGAGCGGTGAATATTTACTTTTTATTTTTTTATCAACGGATTTGGCATTTATATTTAAAAAATAAAGGAGAATATGAACATTGCAGGAGTGAGAGAAGGAAAGGGGACTCGAGGTGTTTTGCCTTTTTGAGCCAACTCTATCAAGTTCATCCTTTTACAAGTGTGATAATAAACATTGCTATCAAAAACAAAAACAAAAAAAGAAAAAAAATGCAACAAGTTATTAATTATATTATACATGCAAACCTAGTCCATGTATTTGGAATGGGCCAAATGCAGCCGACACGGCTTGAAAATTATCGGGGCTTGGAACATGGAAAAGTCTTTATACACCACATGCAGTACAGTAAATCCAACGTGGTTCGCATCACATTTTTTTATTGATCCAAATATATCCATTGTAGCATAACGGGATGGAAACTGAGCATGACTAGCATTAATTATCATTTAGCTTTTATTTAAGATTTTCATCCAGACCAAAATATCCTTCCCTCCAATCCTTTGAACTAGGATGTCATAGATTTTGAACTAGAGCATCGTAGCTTTTGAACTAGAATATCGTAATACTGTTTCAGGTTTTAATTTATATTTTCTGCATGGTTATCATTTTTGAACTAGGATGTTATAGATTTTGAACTAGGATGTCGTAATATTGTTTCAGGTCATTTTTCAACTAGAATGTCGTAGGTTTTGAACTAGGTTGTCGTAATACTGTTTCAGGTCATTTTTGAACTAGGGTGTCGTAGGTTTTGAACTAGAGTATCGTAGGTTTTGAAATAGAATGTCGTAGGTTTTGAACTAGGATGTCGTAATACTGTTACAGATCATTTTTGAACTAGGATGTCGTAATACTGTTACAGATCATTTTTGAACGAGGATGTCGTAGGTTTTGAACTAGGGTGTCATAAACCCGCTGCGCTATACTAGCTGAAAAAATGGGGGTCGCATAGCTTTGCCAGATTCTAAAAATGAAGATGTGGGCGACCTATATTGAAATCATTTCAGAGGTTTTCCCTTATTAACACATCATACATCATGTTTTAATAGTAAGGACTGCAGCTGAGAAGTAGTAAAGGTTATGAAGTAGTAAAAATCATCCCTAGACTGCACATCAAATGGACCATACACATATTATTTCAGGTCATTTTTGAACTAGGGTGTTGTAGGTTTTGAATTAGAGTATCGTAAATTTTGAACTAGGATGTCGTAATACTGTTTCAAATCATTTTTTGAACTAGGGTGTCGTAGGTTTTGAAATGGGATGTCGTAGCTTTTGAACTAGGATGTTGTAGGGGTATTTTGGTTTGGACGAAAATTTTAAATAAAAGCTGAACGGTAATTAATGCTAGTCACCTCCTCCTGTTCCGTCATGCCATATATTTGGACCAATAGGAGCGTGCGGTTTAGGCCACGCTAGATTTGCTGCACCGCATGCAGTGCACAAAGAATTACTCCTTAGAATATAGGTCTAGCTAAACCAAAGGCTCAAATTTGGCCAACTGATGCTTGGCTCATACTCAAGTGGATCCCATCCAATTTGATATTTTTTACTTAATGTTAAGATTGCATTTTGATACATTGCTAAACAATCCTGAAAAATAATGTGGATTACCAGTAATATGGATTGCTAGTAATATAGATTATAGATAATGTAGATTATTATGTTTAGTATATGTAGGTAATATTGTATAAGGTATGATGTGGCGAGACCGCTAACGTGGGTAGCTGGCAGGCGCCACATTAAAGGAGACCGCCATGTCGGATGCCAAGGCAACACCTCAACCCGGACCACTCTGCCGAGCTGAGCTGAGCTCCTTCAAGGTAACGAGCCGAGCTCCGTCCTCCGCTAGGTCGTGCCCGTAAGCTCGGGATGCCTAGGCCGGAGCCGTCCTCCACCCTCCAGAGCGAGACCCTCGGAGGTTAGAGCCCTGTGGTCGAGGTCGAGCTCAGCGCTCACCTGCCAATGTAGAGCCTCTCCGAGCGCGCGCCCTCTGGACCGGATCCGTCCTCTGCCCTCCAGAGCAAGACCCTCGGAGGTTAGAGCCCTATGGTCGAGGTCGAGCTTAGCGCTCACCCGTCAATGTGGAGCCTCTCCGAGCACGCGCCCTCTAGACCGGGTCTGTCCTCCGCCCTCCATAGCGAGACCCTTGGAGGTTAGAGCCCTGTGGTCGAGGTCGAGCTCAGCGCTCACCCGTCAATATGGAGACTCTCCGAGCGTGCACCTTCTGGACCGGGTCCGTCCTCCGCCCTCCAGAGCGAGACCCTCGGAGGTTAGAGCCCTGTAGTCGAGGTCGAGCTCAGCGCTCACCCGCCAATGTGGAGCCTCTCCAAGTGTGCGCCCTCTGGACCGGGTCCATCCTCTGCCCTCCAGAGCGAGACCCTCGAAGGTTAGAGCCCTGTGGTCGAGGTCGAGCTCAGCGCTCACCCGACAATATGGAGCCTCTCCAAGCGCGCATCCTCTGGACCGAGCCCGCACTCTCCATCAAGGTGATCGCACGAGCTCGGAGCATCCAGCCCGGAGCAAGCCCTGCCATCCAGGGACACCGGCGAGCCGCCCGAGGACCATGAAACGGCGCCCCCCATGCCGCCATAACTACCTATCCGGCCATACTTCCAAGAGGATGGGCCAGCCAGAAAGCACGAACCCCTAGGATGGTGACCCTCGTATCAAGGCTCTGTCAAGCTTCCCGGAATGGGGCGACCGGAGAGGATGTCAGAATGAATGGAAGCTTCCCCTACCACCTGTCAGGAAAGGTATCTCGTCCACGGCATGGAACCCTACCGCACGCGCATGCCAACCTAGCGAAGATCCCGAGGCGAGCACCAAACGGCTAATCTTCAACTACAAAGAATAGTCGACATCCCCAAAAGGGGGAGAGGTAACAGCAAAAAAAATAACAGTAACCACAAACAACAACAATCCACCACCAACACAAGCGCAAGCTCGACCAAGAGGGCGAAGCGCCATCACCAATACCACAGCTGAAGGAAAACGAGGAAAACAAGGAGAAGCGGAGGAACAGGGAACCCCTCTGTCCCCGCTATCATTCTCTCCCTCCTACGTTTTCGCTTTCACTCACATCTTTCACTCCTCCTAGTGCGGAGTCCATCAAGAGGGGCCTGACCAGGAGGATCTGTTCCCCTGGATCGTCACTGACTTGATCGTTGGAGTGCCCCCACCGGAAATCCCGGCCTGGGTCACTAACCCCTGTTTCGCAGGTCCAGGAGCAGAGGATCGACAGGCAGCGAAGGGAGCGCACTCTGGCACCGGCAGCAGCTACGAGCCAGACGGTCTTAGCGGCAACAGATTGACGCGACAGAATGGGGGGCACAAACCCTCCACCTCTTCACAGACAAGCCAGGCGGGAAGATGGTGACGACAAGGGCAAGGGAGGCTTCCACCAGCCATGCGGGGGACTCCCCCTCTCGAGGGAACCCACACCGCCAAGAAGTGGAGCCACCTGTTCCGGTCCAGCCACCTCCACCGAAAGTCCAGATGGCTACACTTGCCCAGCAAATGCAAGTCCTTGCCACGGCAATGCGCCGGCTTCAATACTAGCACCGGTCCATGGCTACCTACCAGCAGCTAGGGACCCCGGCGGCCCATGCCACAGCTCCCCGCAATAGCATGCGCTCCTTCCAAGGAAGGCCGTCGCAGCCGCTGACCACCACCAACAACCGAGGCAGCCATCAAGCTCCGGCGAAAAGATAACGAGCCGGCTCTGCCGACGGAGAGAGTCGCTCGCCGAACCTCGGGCGAGAGGTGCCCAGACCCCACCGAGGCAAGAAAAGCAAGATCCCCCGCCACGGGTGCCATGCATCCATGTCACCTTCTCCGTCTCCTTTGGCGGAGGGGTCCACTAATGAAGCCGTCAGGCACACGGCGGAAAGGTGCCTGGAGGAACATAAATGCAAGTTGGCAGAGTTCGCCCGTCGGTTTGCCAGCATGCAGGGCTCCGCTAGTGAGCTAGCGGGCTACGACGCCCGTCCCCCATTCTCCCAAGAAATCCAAGTAGAGCCGATCCCGTACCGGTTCCGGATGCCGCAGGTGGATCCTTACGATGGGACCACCGACCCCCTGGACCACCTGGAAAGTTACCGAACCCTCATGAGGGTCCAGGGGGCCACCGACGTTCTCCTCTGCATCGCTTTTCCTGCTACTCTCCGGAAGGCGGCTCGGGCATGGTTCACCCATCTGGAGTCGGAGAGCATCAGCTCCTTCGCCTAGTTGGGGCAAAAGTTTGTGGCTTACTTCGATGCTTGCAGGAAGTTGCCACAAGAGGCAGATAGCCTCTTCTCCATCTGGCAGCAAGACCGCGAGCCCCTGTGGGACTACGTGGCCCATTTCAAGGCCACCGTGTTGGAGATCTACAATCTTGAAGAGCCAATCGTAATGCTGGCATTGAAGAGAGGGCTCAGGACCTCCTGCTTGACCTACTCGCTGGATAAGAAGCCCCCCAAGACCTACTCCGAGCTCCTGCTCCGGGCCCAAAAATACATCCGCGCCGAGGAGGCGGACCGTACGAGGCAGGAGCTCGATGGAGGACCCCTGAAGAAGTCGGCCCCAGTTGAAGCGTCCGGGACCCGGAAACCAGCACCCCAAGCTCCGAGCTCCCGGAGGGACCGACCAAGACTGAGAGGGACCCCTGTCCGGGAGGAGAGTTACACCCCTTTCCTTGCCCCGAGGACGAAAATCCTTATGGAAATTGAGGGCGAGGACTATCTGAGGCGCCCGCCTTCGTTGAGGACCTCCACCGGCTGTGACAAGATGAAGTACTGTCGCTTTCACCGCATCATGGCCACGACACTGAGGAATGCCGCAACCTCAAGTGGAAGATTGAGGAGCTCATCAAGAGAGGCTACCTCAAAAGGTTTATGGGAGGCAGACCTCAAGTGGAGTCCCAGGCGCTCGTCGCTCTTCCGCCAGCTCCAACCATCGACAACCGTCCCACCAAGAAGCCAGTGGGCATGATTTCTTAGGGAGCTGCCTATGTATCTAAGAGGACCCGGGGGCAGGGGACTTTGAGAATGTACTCCCCTTTATGAGGGAGGGGGAAGACGGGGGGAAAAATGTAAATAATGATGCCGTGGTCGTCGAAATGACGATCGCGAAGCACCCTGTAAAGCGTATCATGGTTGATAGTGGAAGCTCCACAGACGTGCTTTTTTATGATGCCTTCTCCAGGATGAATCTCTTCCCCGATTAGCTTAGGCCCGTGCACACACCCCTTGTTGGTTTCACAGGCAATTCCGTAAGGATAGAAGGAGAAATCACTCTCCCGGTCACTGCCAGAACCCCACCTTGGTAGAGCACCGTCATGATGACTTTTACGGTTGTAAGGCTTCATTCTGCCTACAACGTGATATTGGGCCGACCTGGGCTCAACCTGCTTGACATCGTTGTCTTCACCAAGAGGCTACTTGTACAGTTCCCAACTCCCTATGATGTCGGGGAGATGAGAGGAATGCCCCAGCCGGTGCAGCACTGTTTCCAAACCCTCCCTGGGGCCAAGGCCCCTCAGGACGACTCCAGCGCGGATGACCTCGACCAAAGGGCCCAAGACCCAAGGGGAGGCCCGGTCGAGCGTCTACTTTCTTATCCGCTCGGAGAGGACCCCACAAAGACGGTGCAGATCGGAGCCCAGCTACCCGAGGAGGAGAGGGCCCAGTTGCTGGGATTCCTGCGGGCGAATGCGGATGTGTTCGCCTGGACGGCGGTGGACATGCCAGGTATCCCCCCTGACATCATTACTCATAAATTGAGTGTCGACCCAAAACACAAGCCAGTTTGGCAGAAGAAGAGAAGTTTTGCCCCGGAGAGACAGACAGCTATCAAAGAAGAAGTTGACAAACTCCTAGCTGCCAGTTTTGTCCGAGAGGTCCAATACCCGAGCTGGCTGGCGAATGTAGTGATGGTCAAGAAAAATAATGATAAATGGAGGATCTGTGTGGACTACACCGACCTCAATAAAGCTTGCCCAAAGGATAGCTTCCCTCTCCTGAAGATCGACCAGCTAGTAGATGCCACCTCGGGCCACCGATTGCTCTCCTTCATGGAGGCTTTTTTCGGGTACAATCAAATTCACATGCATGCGGAAGACGAGGAGCATACCACCTTCGTCACCGACCAAGGGACATACTGCTACAGGATGATGCCTTTTGGCCTGAAGAATGCAGGAGCTACCTACCAATGCCTGGTCAGTAGGGTCTTCAAAGACCAGATTGGCCGCAACATGCAAGTGTATGTGGACGACATGCTCGTCATGAGCAGGCCAGGCTCGAGCCATGTAGCTGATCTCGCCGAGTCCTTCCACAACCTACGGTAACATCAGATGAAGCTAAACTCAGCGAAGTGCGCCTTCGGGGTGGCGGCCCAAAAATTCCTCGGCTTCATGGTCATCCAGAGGGGCATCGAAGCGAACCCGGAGAAGGTGCAGGCCATCATCGACATGGAACACCCGACCTCCAAGAAGCAGGTCCAGTGCCTGACGGGACGAGTCGCCGCCCTCAATAGATTCATCTTGAGGTCGGCTGATCATTGCCTGCCATTTTTCAAGGCACTGCGCAAGATGCACGACTTCGCCTGGACCGAGGAGTGCAGGATAGCCTTCGAGGAGCTGAAGAACATCCTCGTCTCCCCTCCATTGCTCTCCAGGCCGGAGGAGGGAGAGGAGCTCCTGCTGTACCTGGCGGTGACACCAGGAGCTATCAGCTCAGTTCTCGTCTGCACAGACGAGGACAAATCTCAGAAGCCGGTGTACTATACCAGCAAAATCCTCCACGACGTGGAGATCAGGTATACTCACTCCGAGAAACTCATTTTTGCACTAATAATGTCTGCTAAGTATCTCAGGCCCTATTTCCAAGCACACCCAATAGTGGTCGTGACGGACCAGCCGCTGAGGACTATCATCACCCGACCCGAGACATCCGGGAGGTTGGCCAAGTGGTCCATGCTGCTCAGCGAATTCGACATAGCGTACCGACCGAGGCCGTCACAAAAGGCCCAAGTCCTAGCTGACTTCGTGGTCGAGTGCACCAGGTTCGCCGAGGAGCCAGAGCAGACAACAATGGAGCCCGGGCCAGGAGAAAAGCCCTGGATCCTCCACGTAGATGGAGCATCCAATTCTGGCGGGAGCGGATCAAGACTCATCCTAACCAACTGTGATGGGGTCGTGGCGGAATGCGCCCTCCGCTTCAAGTTCGCCGCAACCAACAACCAGGCGGAGTATGAGGCACTCCTCGCGGGCCTCAGGGTTTCCCGCGAGCTGGGTGTGTAGGATTTGAAAGTCTTCACCGACTCCTAACCGGTCACCGGACAAGTTTTCGAAGAATATGAAGCGAGGGACGCCCAGATGATGAAGTACCTGGAGCAGGTCCGTGCGAGCACGGCATGCCTCCGATGCTTCAGCATCTTCCACATCCCCCGAGGGGAGAATGCACATGCAGACGTGCTGTCCAGGCTCGCGACGTTGCCGGACTCGTCTCTGGGATGCGCCTACATCGAGCACCTTGAAAGTCCCAGCTACGAGAGCCTGACGGAGGTGCATCAAGTCACCCCCGAGCCGAGCTGGATAGACAAGTATGTCCTGTACATCACTGACGGCACCCTGCCAGAAGACCGCGTAGAAGCCACCCTCGTCAGGAAGAAAGCCCCCCGATTCATCCTGATGGAGGGCCAACTCTACCGCCGATCTTACTCCTACCCGCTCCTGAGATGCCTCAAGCTTGCCGAGGCGACCTTTGTGCTCCAAGAGATACACGAAGGCCTCTGCGGGAACCACGTGGGAGGGAGAATACTGGCTTACAAAGCCCTCCGCCAGGGATACTTTTGGAAGACCATGAGGGAGAACACCGCCAACTTCATCAAAAGGTGCGACAAATGCCAGCGCCACGCCAACATACAGCGTCAGCTGGCAGCACCAATCTCCTAGCTCTCAGCCCCTTAGCCCTTTGCCCAGTGGGGAATGGACATCTTGGGACTGTTCCCCCCAGCATCAGGGCAGCGAAAGTTCCTGCTGGTGGCGATCGACTACTTCACCAAGTGGGTCAAGACAGAGCTGCTAGCTCGGATCACGGAAGCCAATGTCCGCCAGCTCTTCTGGAAGTCAATCATCTGCCGCTTCGGGCTCCCTCGTTGTGTCATCACCGACAACGGGCGACAGTCCGACAACCGCGAGTTCGAAGGATTCTGCTCAGCGCACGGCATCCAACATCGGTTCACCTCGGTGGCCCACCCCCAAACGAACGGGGAAGCCGAGGTGACCAACCGGACCATCCTTCAAGGACTTCGGACCAGGCTAGACCAAGCTAAGGGCATGTGGGCAGAAGAACTCCTAAGCGTCTTGTGGGCCTACCACAAAATGCCCAGGATGGCAACCAATGAAACATCCTTCAGCCTTGTCTTCGGTACCGAAGCGGTCGTTCCTGTCGAGCTCGGCGTGCCCATGCTGCGGGTGTAGCAGTACGACGAAGCACGGAACTCGACGCACCTCCTGCTGAACCTGGACCTTCTTGAAGAAGCAAGGGACAAAGCCCGCCTATGGATGGCAGCCTACCGGCAAAGAGTGGCCCGATACTATAATGCCCGCATTCGGACAAAAGCTTTCAAGCTCGGAGACCTGGTGCTGCACCGGACGGAGGCATCCCAGCCTAGGGAGTGCGGCAAGCTCTCCCCGAACTGGGAGGGCCCCTACAAAGTGGCTGAAGCCCTCTCACAAGGGGCCTACTATCTCGAAGATCCCAGCGGCGTCAGGTTTCCCAGAACATGGAATGCTTGCAACTTGTGAAAATACTATTAATAATGTAAGGTTTCCCGGCAATGATAATAATAATGGTTTTTTCCTTGCGCAAGTGTCTATCTATCTTGCAGGAAAATTCCAACAACGTCCCCGAGTCCAGCTCCAGGACGCTGATCCAAGACCAGAGCTCAGATCTCCGGCCAAGGAATCATTGAGCCACGCCGCTCTCAATCAACGACATCCTCGAGCCCAGCTCCAGGATGCTGACCCAAGACCGGAGCTCGGATCTCCGGCCAAGGAATCATTGAGCCACGCTGCTCTTAATCAACGATGTCCCCGAGCCCAGCTCCAGGACGCTGACCCGAGACCGGAGCTCAGATCTCTGGCCAAGGAATCATGGAGCCATGCCGCTCTCAATCAACAACATCCTCGAGCCCAGCTCCAGGATGCTGACCCGAGACCAGAGCTCAGATCTCCAGCCAAGGAATCATGGAGCCACTCCGCTCTCAATCAACGATGTCCCCGAGCACAGCTCCAGGACGCTGACCCGAGACCGGAGCTCAGATCTCCGGCCAAGGAATCATGGAGCCACACCGCTCTTAATTAACGACGTCCCCGAGCCCAGCTCCAGGACGCTGATCCAAGACCGGAGCTCAGATCTCCGGCCAAGAGGTCATTGAGCCAAGCTGCTCTCAATCTCAAACGTCTCCGAGCCCAGCTTCGAAATGCCAAGAGATCATGGGGCCACGTAGCTCCCATCAACGCCTCGAGCCTAGCTCCAAAGCACGAAAGACCTGAGCCAAGACCTCAGGCAACCCCTGGGCCCGAGCCTAGCTCCACGTCCAGGAAGGCCTTGAGCCTAGCTCCAAGGCAATCAAGACCGGTAACCCCCTTCTCTGATCTTCCCACTCGAAAAGAAGACGAGAGGGGAAGGAAAGAAAGAGAACAAAGGGGGGAGCCCGACAACCCCTCTTCTCTGATCTCCCCACACGAAAAGAAGACGAGAGGCGAAGGAAAGAAAGAGAACAAAGGGGGGGCACTGCAAGCGCCCTCATATCTGATCTCCCCACTCCAAAAAAAAAAAAGAGAAGAAGAGAGGGGAAGGAAAGAAAGACAACAAAAGAGGAACATGACAAGCGCCCTCATCTCTGATCTCCCCACTCCAAAAAAAAAAGAGAGAGAAGAGAAAGAAAGAAAAAAGAAAGAAAAGAAAAGAGGGGAAGGAAAGGAATAGAATGGAGGGAAACACAGCATCGAAGCTACCACTTTTCCAGCTCAAGACCGAGGCTCAGATCTCCAGCCAAAAGACCTTCGAGCCACGCAGCTCTCAACCATCCGCATCCCCAAGCCCAGCTCCAGGATGCCAGATCAAGACCGGAGCTCAGATCTCCGGCTAAGAGAATTTCGAGCCACGCAGCTCTCAGTCACCAACATCTCCGAGCCCAGCTCCAGGATGCCCACTTAAGACCGGAGCTCAGATCTCTGGCCAAGAGAACTTCGAGCCACGCTGCTCTTAGTCATCAACGTCCCCGAGCCCAGCTCCAGGACGCCAGCACAAGACCAGAGCTCAGATCTCCAGTCAAGAGAACTTCGAGCCACGCGGCTCTCGGTCATCAACGTCTCCAAGCCCAGCTCCAGGATGCCAGCTCAAGACCAGAGCTCAGATCTCTGGCCAAGAGACCTCCGAGCCCAGCAGCTTTCGAGTGCCATCAACTTGCGCCTAGCTTGTTGGTGTCAAAGTCTAACAACTTAACCCCACGCAAGGTGAGGCCCCCTCTCTGATCTCCCCATACATCAAAAAGACAGAAAGAGGAGAAGGGGGAGTGAAAGAGAGGAAGAGCCAGACAAGAAAAATGATTGCAAGGAAGTTTGCATTTTATTGATTAAGAGTCAATTACAAGCATCCTATGGGCCCCCGACATGCCGGGTGGCCCTGCTAAGTACAGAAAAAAAACAAGGCATAAAGAAAGCTAGAAATAACTACTTGCTAGCTGGATCGCCAGGCTGGGAGTCTCCATCGGCAGGGACTTCTAGCCGCACGGCTTCGGGCTCAGGTGGCACGACCTCCTCAATGCCCGCCTCCCAGTCTGAAGTGCCTGGATAGTCAAGGTTGCTGCGGCCCTCGATCGAGACGAACTCCTCGACCAGACGGCGCAGGTACATGAAGCCCTTGAAGAAGGAGTCCGACGCCGTCTGTTGGATCTCGGCGAGGAACTCCTCCGAGGCCTGGTACCTTTCAACCGCCTCCCTAGCTTCCTTCTTCGCTGCGGCCACCTCGCGCCTAGCATCCACAACTGACTTGGCAGCCTCCTCGGCTGCCTTCTGGGCCGCGACCGACTTCTTCTCCTCCGTCGCCAGCCGGGCCTGGAGGGACTGGGCGATCTCCTTCTATCGGGCCGCCTCGGCATCCGACACGCACAATCGCCGCTCAGCGTCAGCGAGGTCCTCGGACTTCTTCCTCGACTGTCCCAGCTCGCGGTTGAGGCTCTCCTGGAACTCCTTCGCTCGTCCCTCAGAATCGGCGAGCTGCCTCTCGAGGTCCTTCCCCTTCAGGTCAGCCTTCAACGACGCGATTTCGGCCGCCTGTTGCTGCTCAGCTCGCTCCCAGTTTCGACAGCAGCTCCTGATGAAGAGGACCTCGACACCCATCTGCATCACATGGAAAGTCAAAAAAAAAGGGGGAAGGGAGGAGAGAGAAAGAGGATGAGGTTGCCTACCGTGTAGAGATGGGGGAAGATGCCATCGATCACAGCTCCAACCGGCAGCCCATCCATCTCCTCCCGGTCGCATGGCTGGATGGAAAAATCCATCATGCGAGCAGCCAGGATGCGGTTGTCGGCCAAGGAGCTCTCTGGCCCCAGCTTGAACAGAAGGCGGCGCCTCGCCTTGTCTCTCCTGCTCTCCCGGGGAGCAGGTGCGACCGTCCCTCCGATAGTGGGACCCTCAGGAACCGGTCGAAGATCCGGCACCGTCGCGATCGGAGCCCCCGTCACAGGAGGAGCCCCAACCCGAGTCTCTCCTTCTTCGGCCCCAATCACCTTCGGGCCCGGAGGGCAGGGCGGCGCGACGGTAGCAGCAGTGTCAACCCGGATGGTCGCCTCAGGCTCCAGAATAGGGACTCCAGCTTGCAGCCTCGTCCATCCTTCGGCCTCCCTCCTCGGAGCGACCGGCACCGCAGGGGCAGACGCAGGCGTGCCCTCAATCTGGGCTCGCCTCGGAGGAGGCTCGGTAACCGTCCCGGTGGGCGGCCTCTTCTTGGAGATCGGCAATGGCTCGCCCTCCGGGAGGATCAACCCTGCATACAGGAGCCAAGAAGGTCAGCCTAAGATGAAGAAAAGAGAAAATGTAGATGGGGAAAGAGCTGAACTCATCCGGCCCCATCAATGAGTCAATCTTGGCGTCGAGAAGGTTCTGCTCCAACAGCAGGACCTCCATAGAAGGGATCTGGACGGTACGGAGCTGCTCATAATCATCCTGATCAGCTGCATCAACCGCGGAGATCTGATTGGGGGACCGATCCGGCTCGCTCCAGGACCAGTTGACCCCCTCGACGTCTGCAAAGAAAAATTTGCTCTTCCATCCCTTGATGGAAGAGAGGAGCTCAAATTTGATTCCCTTCAAGCGAGAAGACAGAGACCACCACCCGTCTTCCATCGGGTGGCGTTTCAGGGTGAAGAATACCCTAAATAAGGAAAACCGGGCAACGAACCCGTGGACATGGCAGAGCACGATGATGGAGAAGATGACCCTGATGGCATTCGGCACCAACTGGGCAGGGACCAGGAGATAGTTATTCAGGACAGATAAGAAGAAGGGATGAAAGGGAAATCAGAGACCCTCGGAGAAGGTCCCCTTATAGAAGGTGAGACGCCCCGGGCCACTGGAAATGACCTGCTCCCCGGGTCGGGGGATCATGAGTCGAACAGAAGACGGGTTGCCATAGGCATCCCGGATGGCCCCCAGCTCCGCGGTGGAAATCGTCAAAGCGACCCCACCCAGACCTGTTGACCGGACAAACTCGGGAGCTTATTCGAGTAGAAGGGGAGAACAAGTAGGACGAGAAGGAACAGCCTTTGGCTCCCCAACGGATATAGGGGGGCAGGAAGAGCTGGTCTCCTACTAATCCTAAACTATGCCCCCTCCGATTCCTCGTCGAAGGAGGAGAGCACTATCCTACGGGTGGAAGGATCAGGACAAGACATGTTGCAAAGATGACCTAAGAAGGAAGAAGCCTAACCCAGAAGGAAAGAAGGGAGAAGAACAAAGCCGGTCTGGTCCCTTAGAGAAGATAAGAACGGGTGCAGATCGCGGAGAAGAAAGGGTCTGGGCACTGCGACAAGCGCGAAGGATTCGAAAGAAAGGAAATTTTGAGTAAGAAATTTTTTCTTTTCACTTCGAAAGGGCCCATCAAATCCGCACTGTTATGACCCCCTCGCCACCGGATCTGCGCCACGTGCTACCCATCGATGAAAAAGGAGTCCCGGCCGCTCAGAATTCTGTACCAGCATTAACTACTCCTCGAATGTGGCCACGTGGCACCCCCGCACTAGCCGACGGGGCCACTCCTCGATGCATCGGTGACCGCGGCCATCATTGCACCGAATTTCTGCCTTTCCACGTCAGCACCGCAATTACTTCCTTCGCCCCGAGCGCCGCGCACTAACGAGCCTCTGGAGTGGAGAGCAAATGATGTGGCGAGACCGCTGACGTGGATAGCTGGCAGGCGCCACATTAAAGGAGACCGCCACGTCGGACGCCAAGGCAACACCTCAGCCCAGACCACTCTGCCGAGCTGAGCTGAGCTCCTCAAGGCAATGAGCCGAGCTCCGTCCTTCGCCAGGTTGTGCCCGTGAGCTCGGGATGCCTAGGCCGGAGCCGTCCTCCGCCCTCCAGAGCGAGACCCTCGGATGTTAGAGTCCTGTGGTCGAGGTCGAGCTCAACGCTCACCCGCCAATGTGGAGCCTCTCCGAGCGCGCACCCTCTGGACCGGGTCCGTCCTCCGCCCTCTAGAGCGAGATCCTCGGAGGTTAGAGCCCTGTGGTCGAGGACGAGTTCAGCGCTCACCTGCCAATGTGGAGCCTCTCCGAGCGCGCGCCCTTTGGACCGGGTCCGTCTTCCGCCCTCCAGAGCAAGACCCTCGGAGGTTAGAGCCCTGTGATCGAGGTCGAGCTCAGCACTCACCCCGCCAATATGGAGCCTCTCCGAGCGCGCGTCCTCTGGATCGGGTATGTCCTCCGCCCTCCAGAGCGAGACCCTCGGAGGTTAGAGCCCTGTGGTCGAGGTCGAGCTCAGCGCTCACCCGCCAATGTGGAGCCTCTTCGAGCATGCGCCCTCTGGACCGGGTCTGTCCTCCGCCCTCCAGAGCGAGACCCTCGGAGGTTAGAGCCCTGTGGTCGAGCTCAGCGCTCACCCGCCAATGTGGAGCCTCTCCGAACGCGCGCCCTCTTGACCGAGCTCGCACTCTCCATCAAGGTGACCGCACGAGCTCGGAGCATCCAGCCCGGAGCAAGTCCTGCCATCCCGGGACACCGGCGAGCCGCCCGAGGACCATGGAACGGCACCCCCCATACCGCCATAACTACCTGTCTGGTCATACTTCTAGGGGGATGGGCCAACCAGAAAGCACAAATCCATAGAGCAGCGACCCTCGGATCGAGGCTCTGTCAAGCTTCCCGGAATGGGGTGACCGGAGAGGATGTCAGAATGAATGGAAGCTTCCCCTACCACCCGTCAGGAAAGGCGTCTCGTCCATGGCACGGAACCCTGCCGCACGCGCCTGCCAACCCAGCAAGGATCCCGAGGCAAGCACCAAACGGCTAATCTTCAACTACAAAGAACAGTCGACATCCCCAAAAGGGGAAGAGGTAACAACAAAAAACACAACAATAACCACAAACAATAACAATCCACCACCAACACAAATGCAAGCTCGACCAAGAGGGCGAAGCGCCATCACCAACACCATAGCTGAAGGAAAACGAGAGAAACAAGGAGAAGCGGAGGAACAGGAAACCCCTCTGTCCCCGCTATCATTCTCTCCCTGCTACGTTTTCGCTTTCACTCACATCTTTCACTCCTCCTAGTGCGGAGTCCATCAAGAGGAGCCCGATCGGGAGGATCTGTTTTCCTGGATCATCACTGACTTGATCGTCGGAGTGCTCCCGTCGGAAATCCTGGCCCGGGTCACTAACCCCTGTTTCGCAGGTCCAGGAGCAGAGGACCGACAAGCAGCGAAGGGAACGCGCTCCAGCACCGGCAGCAGCTACGGGCCACGACAGTCTTGACGGCAACAAGGTAAAATCAAATTTATAAAATACCCCTAAATTAAATCAATATTTTATTTATAAAATAAATTTTTAAATAATTTATATTATAAAATATATTAAATAAAAGATATTATACTAAAATTAAAAATATTTTTATACTAAATAAATTTAATATAAAAAGATTATATATTAAATAGATAATATATTTTTTATATTATATTATATTATATTATATGATAATAATATAGTATAATAAATAATATAATATAATATAATATTTTATAATGTTTATATTTTATAATATAACATAATATATTATATTATATATAATATAAATATATTTAATATAAATAAACTACATTATATTTATTATATTATATTATATTATATAAAAATATAATTTATATTTTGTTATATTATATTAATATTATAAAATTATATAATTTTATATTTTATAATATTACAAAATAAAAAATATTAATATAGTATAGTATAATATTATATTATATACTATAATATTATTATAATATAATATATTTTATAATATAATATAATATAATATAATATTACTATTATTTTATATTATATTTTAATATAAGAAGAATGGAGAAGGGGGGTAATATTATCCAAACGATTACTTGAGAGATGGTAATCTGGATTGCCATCCCTTCCAAAGATAATCCAAATTATCTCTTGAGAGGCGATCTAGATTACTAAATATGATAGATTGTCATCTAAAAAAATATATTAAATACAGTAATGTGGTGGGATTCTGTTAAATTATCAGTAATCTGGATAGATTACCTGTTATCAAATGCAATATAAGAGCTATCCTTTTCCAAGCGAAAAATTTGGATTGGTTAGTTACTGGTTAATCCTTAGACTGGTTTCCATGACGATTCCTATAGTCCGTGGTGATCAGTATCCGTGTCCTTTTTGCAGCTCTTTCAACCCTTAACCAAGAATTTTAATCCTAGATTATGTAACAAGACAAGAGAAGAATGCAAAAATCATAAAGATTAAGTCAATTACCAAAAGGCTTAATTATACTTCCATTACAGCTCTAATCGATAAAACTTCTTGACATAAAACTCATTAAAAACCAGTATTATATATATTTTTTAGTCAGTAACTTATAATTATACTTCCGTCACAGCTCTAATTGATAAAATTTCTTAACATAAAACTCATTGAGGACCCATATTTCATATCTTTTTTAGTCAGTAACTTATATGTTTTGTTGCTCCAGAAACATCCAAAGCTCTTAGGCAGTTACACTTATCCTGCCACCCAGCATGCAGTTGATGGCCGGTTCGATGGTGGACAATAACTGTTAGAGAAATCAATTATCAAGCTACTTGCTATATATGATTCTAAAAGGATGAAAGGGACGGACCCTGAAATAAGCAATAATAATCCATCCAATAGTCACGATAAAACGATGCTTCTTGCTTGTAGTTCCAATAAGTTGCAGCAAAAGCCAAAATCTTGACATGACAACAGAAGCCTCAACATAGCTGTGTTGATAAGAAAAAAAAAAAAAATATATATATATATATATATATATATTGAGTGATGTGTCTGAATGATCTCCTCGTTTTTGAAATAAATGTATAGCATTAACTTTAACAAAGTGCTAGGTGGATGAATAATATAGTTAAAATCTTCAAATCTATATTTCAGCGGGATAAAAGGACTTAAAACTGCACCGCACGAAAGAGTCCATCTTTTTTTTTTTTTTTTTTTTTTTTTTTTGCATATACTAAAGAAGGCATTCCAAATTAACATTCAAGATTAAGTTTTTGTCATGCACTGCCTGTTTTGATATTTTGCATTTGATGTCCGAGGATAAGTTAACACACTAAAGAATGACAAGGATGGAATAAAGACAAGGTAGCAGGAAAGTGAAAAAGGAAGAGGCTGTCTCGTCTGGGAATGTAGGGTTTACCCAATTCTTAAATTTTAGGGATAAATAAACCATTTATGAGCGAAAGTCTACTATTCTTCAAAATTGGGGATTGGAAGTATAGATGAGTCATAAATATAAAATTTATAAATATAAAATTAGTAGATCAGAATCTATAAATATAAAATTAGTTGGCCAAAATCTATAAATATGGAATTAGTGGACCAAGAATTGATTATGAGAGATTGTAAGGATGAGAGACTGCAAGGATTGAGAGATTACAGGGATTGACAAGTTATTGAGATTCTTTATATATTTTGTTTTTGTATAAATTGGATAATATGGCCTATATATTTGTTGTACTTAAATCTTTAATGAAATCAAGAGAGAAATTCTCATCCTATTCCTAAATTTTACATGGTATTAGAGTAAAGATCCTAATATCAATGGGACCCTAGTAACTTTTTTTTTAATTCACGAACTCAATTCACTAAAGCCGATCAGAAGAAAGTGACAGAGATATCGTCATCATACCAAATAAGTTCCTCGAACAATCCAGGGACCCTATTAGTCTCTTGCTTCTTCATTGGTGGCAACTATTCAATATAAATGAGGGCGATGAAGAATGCCCTACAAGCAAAGAACAAGCTCAGGGTTCATTGATGGAACATTAAAGAAGCTAGACACTAGTACACCTAAGGCAAGCCATTGGATAATTTATAATTCAATGGTCATTATGTGGATCTTTAACTCCCTGGACAAATCATTACAAGGGAGTGCTGCTTATGCAAAAGACATGAAAGCTATGTGGGATGATCTAAAGGATCGTTTCTCTCAAAGTAATGCCCCACAAGTTTTTCAACTCAAAACTAAGCTTAGCCTTCTTCGTCCAGAAGGTTTATCGATGGTGAGTTATTACACAATTGAAAACTTTGTGGGACGAACTGGATTATTTTTTGGGATATCGGCTTGCACGTACATGGCAGCCTGGGATCACATCAAGAAGGAAATGGAGAAACTCTATCAGTTTCTCATGGGCCTCAATACCGAGGTTTTTGTCATCGTTCATTTACAAATACTCAACTCTAACCCTTTTGTCAAACTTGAGCAAAGCGTACTCAATGGTTATGCAAGAGAAGCATCAATGAATGGTGGCCAATAAAAGGGATGATCGGATCAGAGCACTGGCCTTCTTTGCAAGCAACAATGGAAAAGGGAGCGCGAAACTGACACAATGCCACAAACTAAAGTGTAACCACTATCAAAAGGTGGGACCTGATCGAGAAAGATACTGAGAGTTGAATAGCTATCTAGAAAATTGGGAATAGTGATGGAGATCTTGAGGAAGGAAAGGCGGACGAGTCAAAGAAGTAGCCATTTAGAGAGGACCATCATAGCAATGGACATGCCATCCAGTTATAGCCACCAATTATAGCCCAAGTCATAGATCCGACTCAAAGTTTAACCCAAATGGCTTCAACCTTTTTCAACGAGCAATCTCAGTGGCTTCTGGCAATCTTGAATGATAAGAAGGGATCAACCAAACAAATGTCAGGTGAGATTTTTACTTATAATAATACCGTAGAATGGATACTGGAACGGGAGCCTCAATGCATATGACCGGATAACTAAAGTATCTTGACAAACCCAATAGAATAGGAGCATCATATCCCATACAACTCCCAAATTGGAGGACGGTTAGGGCTAAGGCGATGGGACTGGTGTAATTAGGCCCGAATTTAGTTTTGCAAGATCTTCTTTATGTTCTTGGTTTTACTTGTAGTTTGATTTCAATTGAAAGGTTAACAGTAAATCTAAATTATTCGGTGATAGTTTTTTCTGATTTTTATCTTGTATAGGACCTCACCTCAAAAAAGCTGATTGGAGTAGATGAATTACGGAGAGGGATCTATCAGTTTGGGCATGTGGCACCATTGTCGGCATATTAGGCAACTGCAGTAGAGAGCTATGGTTTATGGCATCGATGACTAAATCATCCATCTCACCATGCTTTAAATTTAATTACTGGATTTTTAGTTAACAAGTCCTTTAGTGATTCCTCCAATATATATTTATGCTCAAAATAACCTAGAGCACCTTTTAATGCTAGTGGAAATAAAGCTACTTCTATTTTTTATTTGATTTATTATGATTTATGGGGGTCTTATAACATCGCATCCTTATCAAATTTGCAATATTCCCTGACCATAATTGATGATCATAGTAGGACTTGGATATTTTTGATGAAGGAAAAAATTGAAACATGTGGGCTACCAATAAAGTCATCTAATATGGTTAAAACTCAGTTTGGATACATAATTAAGGGTAATTGGATCGGATAATGATTGAAAATTTGTCGGATCTACTACAACAATTTTACTCATATAAGAGGATAATAGACCAAACCCCCTGCATTAACACTCCATAATAAAATGGGAGAGTATAACGTAAGCATCACGATATCCTTAATATAGCAAGGGTCTTGTGCTTCGAGGTGAGACAGCTTGTCAAGTTTTGGGATGAGTGTGCCTTAATAGCTATTTATCTTATTAATTATACTCTGACATGCCTTTTATCATAAAAGATACCTTATGAAGTGCTCTTTGGGCAAAAACCAAATTATGATCATATTCGAATTTTTGGATCCATATGTTTTGCTTATTGGAAAATCACGGGTTTGCAATAAGTTTCATGAAAGGGCTCGAAAGTATATCTTCATTAGTTATCCTTATGCCCAAAAGGGATGGAAACTATATAACATCAATATACAAAATGTTTTCGTCTCGAGAGATGTAGTTTTCAATGAAGAAAAATTTGTAGAATTTGAGGCCGATACCATTAGCATTTAGGGAAGATGTTGCAAACTTAATACCCAGCATGCATGGATACCAAATCTCTGCAGGTGAGCTAGCTAGTAGCTCAGCTAGACCTAGTTCCTTCAAATGGGATTAGTGCAATCAAACTCAGTGAGGTGCCAATAATTTTCAAGTCCAGTCTAAATCAGGTCCAGAAATACAACAATCCAACCAAGAGAAAATTATGTTGGATAAGGGGAGAGAGCCTGAGGCGTGTGATGAGATGAATTTGATAGAGACTTAAACTACAAGGTCCAAAAAGATGCACAAAACACCATCCCATCTATGAGACTATGTATGCCATAACAACAAGCCCAAAACCCCTCCATGCATGACGCCTGGCTCTACGGCAACTTTAGGTAAGGTCCGTCCTATAGAAAACTTTATCTGTTATGATAAATTATCTCAATCTCACAAAGCATTTTTAACATTTCTTGATAAATATGTTAAACTCAAAAGTTACTCTCGGGCAATAAAAGATCCTGGATGGTGGGATGCTATGATCCAAGAGATAAAGACACTTGAAGGCAATGATACATAGATCATGAAGAACCTCCCACCAAATAAGAAATCCATTGGTTGCAAATGGCTATATAAGGTGAAGCACAAGGCTAATAGCAGTGTGGACTGTTATAAGGCCCACCTTATCATAAAGAAGTTCATTTAGATCAAGGAACTCAATTTTCATGAGATATTCGTATCGGTTGCTAAATTGGTGAGCATATGTTGCCTTGTAACTATCTCAATTTTTAAGAAGTGAAAACTTCACTAAATGGATGTACACAATGCATTTCTATATGGTGATCTCGAAAAAAAAGTATACATAAGTATTCCATCAAGTTTTCATGTCATAGAGCATAGCAAAACTTGTCGCCTTCAAAAATCACTTTACAGTCTTTGCCAAGCATCCAAAAATTGGTCTGCGAAGTTCACATCGGTCTGGTATGAATATAGGTATGTTCAATTAAGGGCTAATAATTCCTTATTTATATACAGTAAGGAGACCACCTTCATCACTATTCTAGTGTATGTAATTGACTTAATATTAGCATGTAATAATTTAAGTCAATGTTAAAATTTTAGGACTTATTTGGCCATTCGATTTCACATCAAGAACCTTAGTCCTTTGAAATATTTTCTCAGCATTGAAATTCCTCACAATCAATCGAGATTATTCTTGTCCTAACAAAAATATGCTCTGAACATGTTAACCAAATGTGGCATGCTTAGAGCTAGACTGTCACCATTTCCCATGGAGCAGCAGCATCATCTTTCGACAAACTCTGGTGAACCCATATTCGATCCTAGACAATACCGACGTTCAGTGGGGCATTTGATTTATTTGACTATCACACGATTGGAACTTTGTTACTCAGTTCATATCCTGTCTTAATTCATGCAAAAATCCTCGATAGTTGCACTGGGATGCAATAATGTGAGTCTTTTGATATCTCAAGCAATATTTGGGATAAGGGATTCTACTTAGTATACTAACATTTTTACAATTGATTGCTTATTGTGAGTCAGATTGGGTAGGTTGCCCGATAATGTAGCATTCTATCACTATATACTTTGTTATACTTAGAGATTGTCCCATTTTCTGGAAGACCAAGAAACATACCACTTTATCTAGGTCGTCGGTAGAAGTGAAATATAAATCCATGGCAGCTACCACTAGCGAACTTTTATGGTTGTGCATTTTTTTGCGATCTCTCATAATCGATCATGTTCAGCCAATGCAGCTCTTATGTGATAATCAAGCAACACTCTATTTTTTTTTTTTTTTTGATAACACTCTACATTATTAATAATCTCGTTTTTTATAAACGAACGAAACATATTGAGATAGATTGTCATTTCATATGCGATCACCTAAAGCTTCGTGACATCGTCACAACTTATGTGTCAACCAAACTAGCTGACCGACATATTTACAAAGACCTTGGGACGTGATCGATTTCGATTCTTACTTAGCAAGTTCAGCATGATCGACATTCACACACCACTCGAGGGGAGTATTAGATGAGCTATAAACATGGAATCTATAAATATACAATCAGTGGATCAAAATCTGTAATATAATAAAATTAGTGGGCTAGAATCTATAAATATGGAATAAATGGACCAAGAATTGATTACGAGAGATTGATTATAGGAATGAGAGATTGTAGAGATTGCGGGGATCGATAATTTATGAAAATTCTTTATTTATTTTGTTTGTGTACAGATTGATTAACATGGCCTATGTATTTGTTGTACTTGACTTTTAATGAAATCAAGAGAGAAATCTTCATCTTATTCTAAAATTTTAGAGAAGGACATGGTTGTGCCATTCATTGATGGTTTATATCCCTGCCTTTCTCCATTACTTTTCACTACTCGACATACGGAAGAATGTTAATGAACATTGGATGCAAAATATCCAAACAATCCCTTAAAACTCATCTAATGCACCCGACTCACAAAAGTAATGAAGAAAGGCTACAATCAGATGCGGAGAAAAAGAGAGTCTGGATTTCCTTTTAATTCCTTTTAACATTGGATTTCTTTTCATTGAGGCTAAAAAATTCAACGCCCTCTTCAAAATAGGTGGAAGATGAGGGGATTAGCGTCCATGTTTTCTTAGATGAGAATTAGCAAGAAAAAAAAGGGTTCAGATTTCCTTTTATTTCCTACAAACATCAAATTTCCTTTTATGGAGGTTAAAAAATCCGATGCCGGCTCGTGAGAATAGACGGAAGATGAGGGGATTAAAATGTTAGGAATTTGCGTCTTATTTTCATTTTTCGTTTTTTTAAAGATGGGAATTAGCGTGTCGATGGTTTTGTTTTTATGGAAATCCGAATAGCTAACGAAAGTCCAAATGTTTTTATGTATAAAATTTAATAAGAGTCCAAGTCGTGTGAATTTCTTTTTTCTTTTTTCTTTTTTTTTTTTTGATTTTAAAAAGGACTCTAACTTTACCTTTCTTTTGTGTAGAGATTTCCCTCCAGGTAGACTTAGAAAAACTCCCTTCAATCATGCCAAAATGTCAAGGAAAATCATCATTCTCTTCGTTCAGACATGCAAGTATTTTAGTTTTGAGCCCCCTTAGGTTGATGTTTCGAGATCCAGTGGAGCTCCTTTGATGACAGACATGTTCATAAAAAATAGCGTGCAGTCTCCTTCCAAGTTATTTTTTTTCTTTGATTAATCATTGCATTCAAATTAGGGATTTAACATGAGTACAGTCAAGAAAGTCAAAAAGTACAATATCACGAAAGAATCTTGGAATATGTTTCAGGTCGGTCCATAAAATCGAGCCCGAATGATGAGCAACATAGGAGGCAATCCGGTCGGCAGCCGAGTTAGTCTCCCGGTACACTTTCAAGTTATCCCTTGTCCACCCAATTAGCCGCTCTTAGTATTTTTCATATGGTCGATTTTTTATCGGCCCCTAAATAAAAGAATGGCGTGGCCAAGTTACAAAGCTTAATCCGCTTTGAGCAAAATTGAGTTTGCCTTAAAATTCAGAAAATGACTTGGATTTTCAAAATAAATGCTAACTTTATCTTCACATCTTAATAATTCAGTTTACATGAGGGATAAAAATTGGACGAGTCATGCCGGGTTGGAGGTCAATCCAAGAAGAACATAAGATCTCTACCAGGAACCCAACCTGACCTCAATCTTCGAGCTTAGGTTAGAAATTGGATTAGTTAAAGTTTGGCCGAGTCGGTTAGATTAGCTTAGCCAAATCACCTATTAATACTCCAATACCATGGGAATAACATCTAACATTAAAACAAACTTATTTTGGGATACCAATATATGAGTACAATATGCAATTCCAAATTCATATAATGATATGGACACGGCTAAAATTTTGGATTTCCAATGTGTACGGTATCCATCTGTAACGGTTCGGGCTTGGGCAGGGGTTGCCCATTTTCTTAGTCCAAACCCGACTCGGGTTGAGATTTTTAGTCCGAATCCAACCTGGATCGTGTCTAAACCCATCCGAGCTCGGTCCGGTTTTGGATTGGGATCGGGTTAACCCGCCCGTTAAGCCCAAAACCTCAAGGTCCGCCGGGCGTGGAGGCAGGCCGGCATTTATATTGCGAGCGAGGCCTCGGGTCCAGAAAGAGGAAAGCCCTTTTTGTGTTTTTCCCTGCCGCCGCCTGAGGGTGCGCTTTTCGCCGGAGAGGATGGATCGCGTCCAGCTTCTCCTTCTAGGGTTGCCTGTCTTCCTCTTCTGTACCGATCTCGTCAATCTTTTCACCCGTCCTCCCCCTCCTCCCCGTCCTCCCCCGAAGCACCGGTCTCCCATCCACCACCAGCCGCCCCCCTCCATCCATCAAACAACCGATTACTTCGCCGCCCAGGTATCTCCCGCGATCCTCGCTCCTCCTCTCTCTTCACCGCTTTCTCTTTGTTTTCCCAAGTATCTCTATCTTTAGTCCATTCATTTTGCCCTTTTCTTGTATCTTGTCAGGGTAATAAACCCCGAGGATTGGGTTACGGTACCATTGTGGAGTTGAAATTCTGTGTCTCTTGTTCTTACAGGTCAGTCCTTCTCACCTCCTTTTGATTTCTTTACCTTTTTTTTTGTATGGTTTATTTTGTTAATTAAAATTGTCAGTTAAAAGTATTGCATTTCCAATCTTTTATAACGGCAGAGTCTTTTAAGAAGGAAAAATAGAAAAAAAAATATATATATCTTTATTTGAAAACCACTTGATACCAATCTGTTGGAGAAGTAATTTCTCGAATCTGGAGAGCGTAACGGTGGAGTCTTGATTTCTTGATCCAATTACAATAGAAAACCAAATTATATAAAACCTTTATGGAAAAGTTTTTTGATTCCTTAATCCTATCGTGCTCGATACCCTTGTTAAAAACCACTTGATCAGAGACGGTGTTTAAGCTGAAGAAGGCAGTAGCAAGTTCATTTATCAAAAATTTTGCAAACTTCTTGGTCTTCAAAAATCTTTAAAAATTTTTTATAACTAGAGATTACACAGATTTGTTATTTCACAATATACAAATGAACAAAAACAAATTTGATCATAATTTTGTAAAAAAAACTGCAGATATATAATAAGAAATTAGTCGTCGACAATTTTTTGGTGTCAGTAAGTGGAATCGACTTTTGATTCTACTTAGGTCAGCTTAGGTTATAACTATGCAACCTAGTTGTATACATTATTTTTTATAGATTTTGATGATTATAATTTAGAATAGTCACCTACTTTAATCAATAGTTAATTATCACGAGTTTTGAGACACTTTTGGGTGTTTTATACAATGATACAAACCGTGCTCTCATTAACCCTAAAAAAGTAATTTCATAAATAAGTTACCTTTTGGAACCTCTTTTCCAAAAAAACCTCCTAGAAGGCATGGACATGGATATCGTATACGGATATGATATATATGCATAGGCTTATGGCAAATCTTGAAAATGTAGCATACTGCATACAACATGGCTAGGATACAATAGCAGACATATATTACACACACATAGATACACACAGACGCACGCACAAAATTGGGCTAACTAATTTAAGTTGGATTTGAATTGGATTAGGACATCAGTGGAGCAGCCAAATTGGAGTCCTAGAGATCTTGTCCATGCCATTTAGCATGGGACTCTTGTTGATGCCATTTAGTGTTGGCATAATTTTGGCATGCAGGGCTCTGCTAGTTAATCATTTTTTTGGATAAGGTTCAGCCCTTTCTCTCTCTATTCCACACCATATTTGGACAAGGTCGACCGGTCAATTGGATTTAAATTGGGTGCTAATTGCTTTATGGCATGACGGGATGTATCGCATGATATGTTGGCACACAAAGTGAGGACCAAGAGTCCTGCTTTTCAGTCACTTTTTTATTGATAAGTCTCTACAAATTGACATGCATATTGGGATTATTGATCAGGTCCAAACCTATTAAAATTGTACCTAATTATCATATTTATCCGAAGAGTTGCGAGAAGCAACTCTTGGTGCAAGGATTATTGAAATGCTGTATGTTTACGATTATTTCATTGCACCTTTCTCCCATGCGTGCACGTTCATGTGCACGCGTGTGCACACATGAAAAAAATCCTTAAAGCATAGCAGGCACACAAGCACAGGCATACACACACATATATATATGAAAAAAATCCTTAAAGCACATGCGCACGCACGCGCGCACACACACATATATATATATGAAAAAAAATCCTTAAAGCATAGCAGGCACACAAGCACAGACGCGCGCACGCACACATATATGTATGAAAAAATCCTTAAAGCATAGCAGGTACACGCACATATATATATATAAATCCTTAAAGCATCACATGCGCGCGCGCGTATGTATGAAAAAATCCTTAAAGCATAGCAGGTACACACACACACACACACATATATATATATATATATATAAATCCTTAAAGTATCACATGCGTGCGCGTGCGCGGGCGCGCGCACACACACAGATATATATATATATATATATATATATATATATATATATATATATATATATATGAAAAAAATCCTTAAAGCATAGCAGGCACATGCATGCGCATATATAAATTCTAATATAACTAAAATGTTTATACTTCCAATAAAGAATCTAAGGGTCATGCTTTATTCCATGAACTTATATGAAATAGTGGCATTATATATTGACATTCCATGTAACAAGAATGCATTAAAATGGGATTTCCATGATATGATTATTTTTCATTAAATGATTAAAGGTATCCCATTTTGTCAGGGGAAATGCAATGACAATGAAGAAAATGCTGGAAACTTCTTTTCCTGGGATTGAAGTAATTCTGTCAAATTACCCCCCAGCTCTTCCAAAACGTCTGCTAAGCAAAGTGGTTCCTATCGTTCAAGTAGGAACTATTGCAGTTGTAGTGGCAGGTGATCAGATTTTCCCTAGGCTGGGAATGACGCCACCTCCATGGTACTTCAACTTGCGTGCCAATAGGTTTGGAGCTATTGCCACAACATGGCTTCTAGGCAACTTTGCGCAGTCTACTCTACAGAGCTCTGGTGCATTTGAAGTTTACTGCAATGGTGACTTGGTAAGATACTATGCTTACACCTTCTATGGCTAGATTTTGCTTATTTGTTTTGCCACGTACATTCATTTGATGCTGTCTCTAAATCTGTCTAGTTTAGACAAACAAATGAGCTTCTTGTTCTTGTCACTAATGGCATATTGGCAGCAACCAGGAAAGCATTATCTGTTTCAGAATTTAATAAAAAATGTTAACATCACATGTGAGATAATTTACAATTGTTATTTTCACTTCTTGATTGTTGAAATTTGACAAATCATGTCTGCATTATTACTGCATAAAATATGCTGCACATGCTTCAAGAGTGACCAACCTTCTTGGAAAATACTTTGTTTCTGGTGTTCTTCTACTAGTGAGGCAGTGAAAAGTGGATCCTCCATGCTTGGGTGATAGAACTTACGCAGTGCTTGTACAAACCTTCCAAGAAAATGTCCTGAAATTGATGGCTATTCAAGATGGTAGGTTGTTAGTGTATCAACTAATGACTATGTAAATGGTTCTTTTGGATTCATAGGTTTGTTTCTACACATCTCTAATGTATGGAAGGTAACTGAAAGAGATGGTATTGTACAATGCATAAATGCAATATATATCCACCGTTTGAAGTACTCTTAATTGAAAATAAAACCAACTAATTTGGAACGGTATTTAAAATGCGTTGCCTGTGACTGTATCTGTTAAACATCAACACTGTTATCAAACCATGTTGGGCAATGATTTAGCATTCCCATTGTTGTGTACTGTTTTTAATCCTAAGAAATTAAAGTTATCTCCTTGAGGCATTGCATCTTTTGATGCTTGTTGTAATTTCTAATTTATTATTATTATTATTTTGTTATATAACTAATCAAATGCTCTCCTATACTTCTCTCTCTTCTTGCATCCAAATATTCTTTTTCCTCCTTTTTGCCACATCTATTTCAATGTACCTATTCCATTTTCCATTAAGGTGTAGCTGCAGATAAGCATGAAATTTGGTTATATATATGCATTCTCTGGACAACATGTCGATACTTCTTTCATAATTTATTTACAAGCACTAAGTTTGTCATGATGGATTGTTCTTGTTCTTCACCTTTTCTTTTATTTTTATTTTTTTTGATAGAACATGATGTCTCCTACTAAAATTTTACTAATTATATTGTTGGTACTTGGTACATATCATGCTTGTAAGAATATTAATCTGAATCATGATAATGGTTTTCCATGAAAGGCCTTTGCACTTTTCACCCAATATACATTCATTTCTCATGTGTATCTTATCCTTGTGTTCCTTTAAATTTTTCCCTTCCATTTTTTTGAGATGACAAAGTGCATAGGAAGAGGACATAGTTGTTGTACTTTTCATCCAATGCACATACTTTTACATTTATGATGTGTATGTTCCTTCTCCTCATGTTCCTTTGCATTTATCCCTTCCATTTATTTGGGATGACAAAGGGCAGAGGAAGAGGAAGTAATTGCTATTAAGCTCTTGATTTGTGAGAATTTATTCTTATCGACCAAAAAAATTGCCTTACATAAAATTTTTTTCCATGATAAATTTAGCTACTAAAATTGAAAGCATGAAAAGCTTCATATCAATTGCAATGTAATACCTGGCCATTTGGGGCCTAATAGCGAGCTCAGCTTGGTCCACTCGACCAACCTAGAAAGAATGATTAGCCCAAAATAGAAAAAAAAATATTGTTAAGCTCGGCATGTGCTTTGCATGTGCTGTAGGTGGACTTGACATGCATGTGCACATCTTTGGAAGAGGCAAAGTCTCGATGGGAGTTGCCTTTCTTCCTTAACTTTGAGTAGGAGTCAAATGATGGAAGGATTCCAGGGCTGAAGGACCTTCGGCTATGCCCTATTTAAAGGCACCTTGGCTTCCTTCGGTGACCTCCATCATGGATCTTAGTCCCAAGTCTTGTATCGTCAAAATATTTTCTTTTTATTTAGGATATCTTAGATGCAGTCCACCACCATTCAGTTGCCACAAAATGTCCATTGCCAGCAATGAGGTAACGAGGCCTCCTCCCTCATTTACCACTTTTTGATTTACCCCCTTCTCTATAAGGCCACCTTCGGTCAAGATTTCACCGACGATGTGCCAGATTTTGTTACAAAGGAGAGGTTACTGCATTTTAATTTTTTCTCTTCCCTATACCATTATTCATTGGTTAAATCCTTGGCAATGTGTTAAATATGTCCATCTTAGACATCTAGCAAAAAGTCTGATGCCTTTGAGGATCCCCGATGGACCACCAACCATTAGTGCATAGATCCTTGAACGGATGCTGTTTTGGCCAAGTTATTTCCCATATTTCATTGATCTATCATATTTCTTTCTCTATTTTGTGAAGCTAGCCACCATCTCCCTCTCCACTTCTTTTTCGGGATTTTGTCGTTGTTTGCCACTACTATGGCTGCCGCTTGGGCCTTGCTGTATTTACAAAGAGCCACCGACCTTTTTATTAGTTTCATTGCTCATTGTTTCTTTAATCTTAAATGAGCTTAAAAAGGAATGGAAGCCTTGCCATCGTCTTGAATCAGAGCTCTTGAGTTTTGTATTCAGCTCTAACAAAAAGGAAGAGTTGTTTAATTCTCCATATGGCTCTATCATGGAGGTAGTTTTGTTCTGTTCTACAACCAATTCCTCCATCTTGCCAATTGAGTTGTTTACTTTTGCAAGTAGTTTTTCTCATGATCTTCTTTGCTTCCCATCTATTGAGCTTGATGAGATTGAGGCTCCAACATTCAACAGCTGCAATGATGTTGATCTTGTTGCCTATTTTCTTCTCTTTTATTAGGTGGTTTAAGGACCGCTACCAAGAACAAAAGGTTGCTCATCTACACCTTTGCTTCTCAGATCCTTCCCAATACAATGATGACATTAAGAACTTGATCCTTTTGGCCATCTATAGGGATCTCTAAATGCTCTATCTTGACTTTGTCAACCTAGATCATTATCCTAATTATCTTAAGGATTTTGAGGAGAAATCTTTTTTGGGATTGTGGATTTGTCAGTGTATTTGTGAGGTAAGTGATGTACCTTTTTTTTCTAGATTTATAGATAAATTATTAATATTTTTTTATTTGAATTATGCATGATTTATGAACTGATGCATAGTTTCTATTATTAAATATGTTATAACTTGAAATATTATATGATGCATGATCAATAAAATTGAGTTTGCTTGATTGATTTTGATATCGTATGGATTTATGTATTTTTGCTGATTTGAAATATGAAACATCTTTTGTGAAAGAGCTTTTATTCAAGATGTTTCTAGGCTCTCAGCCTAACTATATCAAGGATCCTACCAATGGGGTTGGATGTTAGCACTTGATTAGACCTGGAGCATTTACACCACAAAAGAGGTCGTACGTTGCCCTAGTGCTGTAGCATAAAGAACCTGCTAATGTGGGTTAAACATTGGGAAAGGACCCTGTCAATGTAGGTTAAATGTTGGCATTGGAGTTATCCTGAAGGACTTCACGACAAGTAGATGCATGGTACTATGAAAAGGACTTTATCATAAGAAAAATATGGTCATAGTTCATAGTTGACGAGGTAAATTTGATGTTTTGAAAAAAAATGGATTTATAAATTAGAGATTAAAATTTTGAGAAATATCGGACTCGCATGCATGATGTTCTGATAATGCCACACATCATTTTTTTTTTTTGAGCTAATGTATTCTAAATGCATTTTTTCACAAAAAATTACTATTATGTTTTTGTCCTAGTTATCTAGTTAAACTGTTCATTGTCATGCCTTTGACCTGAAGTTGCAAACCAAGTTCATGGCAACTACCATATATTTATAAAAACTCTTCTTATAAGCATACAAGGCATCTCATCATGATATTATAAAGCAAACAGCAAACTAAATAATTAATTAAATAATTTAAATATTTAAATAACTAAAATTCAAATATAATATACCATAAAATTTTAATAATATCCAACAATCTTCCATCAAACTTAAATAAAATCCTAATCTATAATAAAGAGACTAAAACTTTGCTTCTACTCTCTTGAAGCATAACCACATGCCAATTTAGTTATCAGGATTCACAATGAGCACATTAACTAGATAAATCAAGCAATAAATAATAATAAATTTATTAAAAATATGAATATGGAATACATCTTCTCAAAAAAAAAAGAAAGGTTAGATGTGCAATATTATCAAAGAATCATGCATGGTAGTCCAATCTTTTTCAAACTTTCAAGTTTTTGTTCATAAATCAAATTTCTTTCAAAACATCAAATTCATCATGTTGGCAATGAATTATGATAATTTTTTCTCTTTGATAGAATTTTTTTCATAATACCACACATGGCGGTGAAGTCATTCATGATAACTCAAATGCTAACATTTAAACCCTATTGGTGGGATCCCTTGCCAATTTTACCCACCATTGGCGGGGTCCTTGTGCTATGCCGCTTGTGCAGCATGCTATTCATTTTGCAGCGTAAATCCATCAGGACTTATAAAATGCCAATGTTCGATCCCTGTTGGTGGGGTTTTTGACATAGACTAAGAGTCCAAAAATATCTCAAATCAAAGCTTTTCAATAAAACATATTTCATATTTCATATCAATAAAAATATATAAAACCATGCAGTATCAAATCAATCAAATAAACTCATTTTATCTGTCATGCATCATATAATACTCAAAGTTATAATATATTTAATAATGAAATACCATGCATTAGTTCATAAGTCATGAATAATTCAACTTGGAAAATATAATAATTTATTGATAAATCTAGAAAAAAAGGTTACAACACTTACCTCACAAGTACATTGACAAATTCACAGGATCCCAAAAAATTCTTTCAAAATCCTTGGGATGGTTAGGATAATGACCTAGGTTGACAAAATCGAGATCCATCTCTTCGGCATCTCTAGAAGTGGCCAAAAGATCACATTTTCAATGTCATCATTGTATTGAGAAGAGTCCAAGAGGCAGAGATAGAGACGGATAACCTTTTATCCTTGGTAGTGATCCCAATAAACTATTTAGTATAAAAGAGATGAAAATAGATAAGAAGATTAACATCATTGCAGCCGTTGAATGTTAGAAGGTGTTTAATTTTAATCTCATCAAGTAACTCTTGTCAAGCTCAATGTATGGGAAGCAAAGAAAGATCGTGAGGATAATTGGTTCCAAAAGTAAAAAACTAGGCTGGCAAGGTGGAGGAATTGGTTGCAGAATTGAAAGAGATTGGCTTCATAGCAGTGTCATACAGAAAACTAAATGACTTTGTTGGAATTGGATAGATAACTCTGGTCCATGGTGATAGTGAGGCTTCTCTTCCTTTCTAAGCTCATTTAAGATTGAGGAAGCAATGAGTAGAGGAATTAACAAAAGGTTAATGGCTCTTTGTAAACATGGGAATGCCAAAGTTACAGCCATGGTGCTAGTGAACAATGGCAAAACCCCGGAAAAGTGAGAAGAGAAAATAGAGTGGATGGTGGCGGTCAGCTTCACAAAATGGAGAAAAGAATTAATAGATCAGTGAAACATGGAAAATAACTTTCTCAGAACAATTTCTGTTTGAAGCTCCATGCACTTGTCAATGACTAGTGGTCTATCGAGTGTCTCGAAGGAGTCCAAGAGATTTTGGCTAGAGGTTTGGCATGGCCATATTTGACATAATGCCAGGGATTTAACTGGCGATTAACAGTATATAGAAGAAAATAATTAAAATTGAGCAGCCTCTTTTTGTGACAAAATCCAGTGCATTGACGGCAAAATCCTGATTGAAGGTAGCCTCATAGAGAAGGGGGCAGATCGGACAATGGAATAGAAGACGGAGGCGGCCTTGTTAACTTGTTGTAGCTAGGGGTGGCAATTTATGACTCGACCCGCCAACCCGACCCGTGTTCGACCCGCCATAAATAGGTTTGGGTTTGGGATAAATGGGTTCGGGTCGTAACAGGTCGACCCGTTTAACCCATTTAATAAACGGGTCGGGTTCAGGGTTTTTAGGCCCAACCTGTTTAACCCGCTTAACCCATTTAATATACGGGTCGGATCGGGTCGAGTCGGGTTAGGTAAACAGGTTATCTATTTATTAAATAGGTTGGATCGAATTAGGTTGGATAAACAGGTTATTCAATTGTTAAACGGGTTAAACAGGTCGGATCGGGTTAGCAGGTTACCCGTTTAATAAACAGGTTAAACGGGTCGGGTCGGGTTACTTGTTTATTATATGGGTCAGGTTTAGATTTTAAATTATAACTTGTTTAATAAACAGGTTGGGTTCAGGTTGAGACTTTTCTGTCCCGACCCATTTATGATCCGACCCTCCGTATATGCCCGATCCGACCCAATTGCTATCCCTAGTTGTAGCTAGGGATCTGCCATGGTGATTGAGTAGTAGTGGACTGCATCTGAGCCGAAAGGAACAAAAATATTGGCGAGACAAGACTTGGGGCTGAGATCCATGTTGGAGGTCATTGGAGGAAGCTGGGATGGCTTTAAATAAAGCAGGGCCAAGGGTCCTTTAGCCTCGGAATCCCTCCACCATTAAACTCCTACTCGGAGTCGAGGAAGAAAGGTGAGTCCCATCAGGAGTCCGCCTCTTCCAATCATGTGTGATGCACATGCACCTCAAGTCCACCCACAGCACTTGGAGAGCACTTGCCAAGCTTAAAAATCTTTTTTTTCCTCCCCTCTTTTGGGCTAATTATTATTCCTAGGCCAGTTAGTGGACCAGGATCAGCTCTCTATCAGACCTGAAAAGGGCCGTGGTTTACATGTAACCATTCTAAATTCAGACATTTGACCAATACTCTAGCTTTCATTGTTACCAAACTCATAATTTGTTTTCAGATGTGTTCTTGATGGGGACATGGTGGATGTTTATTTCATCATTGTTCATGAGAATGTGGTATCAAAAGTTTTATGATTTTATAAAGTGGAATGCAAGGAAGATAATTTAATGTTAGCATGATATGTAGGTGACATTACCAAAGTTTCAGGTACTTGTAATTTTTCTTGGTGTTAAAGTTGCATGAATATTTGTCAAAATTACCTTACCACAAAGCAAACATGTGGACACAAGTTTACTTAGCACCTCGCCACTTGTTTCTCCCTTGCAACATGACTTAGACTGCTGATGAAATGTTAAGTTATTGAAAGGCCTTGGAAGTTAATGTCACATCTTGTTAATAGATCTTGTCTTATGTTACACCTGCAGACTAGCTCATGCACTGCCCATGATACCTTATTATACTAAACTGGCATGGTGAAAATCATCAACTAAATTAACATCTGCAAAATTTAAGGCTATGCAAATGCTGATTAGGAAACAGTTTCATCAAATAATAGAACAAGACAATAATTTTCTACAGTGAAAATATTTGCAATTGTAAAGGCAAGAAGTTTCATGTTGTTGCTATTTTTGAGTATAACGACTAAAACATCCAAACCTTACTACAAGATTATGACCCTTGCAAAATATTTTGGATCAAAGGTTCGTAACTAAGCATCAAGTATCATTGCAAGCAACCAGATTCTTCATAAGAGGACCCCAAAATATAGGTAGAAAAGAAAAATATTCTAATCCATTTATTTCTTCCTAAAGTGAGCTAGTGGGATGTCTTCAATCTCTTGAACCTATCAATTAAATGCTAATTGCTCCAAACTACAGATCTAGAGGTGCAAGAGGCTGAGATAGGGCTAAATTTGGATAATCAAGTTCACCTAACTAAAACTTGCAAATGTACTCAAGTGGCAAGTTTCAGTCCATGATTTGCTTATTAGATTAGGTAGAGGTCTTGCAAAACTGACCTTGTGTGGATGTGGCCACCCAAATAGACCTGATCAAAATAAATCATGATGATGAGCCAGAGTTGAAAAGGTTGAACCTGCTACGAGCACAAACCAGAGTATCACCCAACTGGTTTAGCAGTTGGATGAGTTTTGGATCCATATCACAGACCTGAAACCAATGCAAGTCAGATATGGGTCATGCCGGCTGCTATATGTATGGTATGGCGAGATATGTATCTTCTTCCAGTGGTTAATATCATTATGATTTAAGGGTCTATTTGGATGGCCACCATGCAAATGCATCAGAAACTATCAAAATATTCTTGCAATTATCTTTCTGCAAGGTAGTTAATACTTCTGTTGCTGCTTGATTTTTTTCTGCTATCATATTTTTGTACTTACAAACGTCTTTTTTTTGGCCCCAACCTTGTAGGTTTTCTCTAAACTGCGGGAGCACAGGTTCCCTGCTGAAGTTGAGTTGAGAAACCTGATTGCCGGCAGGCTTGCCTAATTCTGCATTCAGGAAGAACGTTGGAGGTGTTTGGTCCTAGCGGACCGGGGATTCGCTTCACCAAAGTTACACCATCTGATCAGTCCACTGTTCTATTACCTTTATGAGAAAAAAGCGTTAACTACACCCTCTCAAAAACTTTGTTAGTCCGCCTTCTTACAGTGTTATCTATTGGCTATCTGAATGATTTGAGTTGTAAAGAAGCTCCTCTTTTTTTTTTTTTTAATAAAAAAAGAATCTCTCAGTTGTGTGAACAATCTGCTGGCAAAGTTCCATGATCTTTAGAATATTGAAGTATTCACTAATCAATTGTCATCTCCCGGGGTTCCTATGAGGCACATCAAAAATTTTGCCGACTGGTAAAAGGGTTTTGTTTCTTTCTCATCAATGCCTCTCCAGTTGACTCGGTATTTTTGATGCTTTTTGTCATGCATGTGTTCTCATAACCAGCTTAAAACTATTACGATTCAATATTATTCTTAAAACTAGAAGCAGGACCTGTTGGCATAACCATCTCAAACGTGCCATGTTTTCTACAAACTTATTAGTCGTCAGACATTGACTATACTGGAATACCTTGATGGAGGCTGCCTCCTTTGTTAATGAATCATCTTTCTTTCAGATTATGAATCCTCTTTTGTATAAATCGTGTTTGATTTTGTAAGTGTTGTTCTTCCTAATGAACCTACTCATCATGAATTCCTCAGTGAATGTTTTAGATATGACATAAGTGTATGATACAAAAGACCCTCCAACCTCTTATCTGCATCCTAATCTAGTATAGTCTCGTTTGTCTTGTCAATTTCTCTTCGGTTTGGATTTCTATTGTCTGCTTTCACTGTACAGTGGTTTATCCTTCGAGATACAAGGTATCCATCAATTGATGAGAATTTTGAGCAAAATTTTGAGCCAAAGGACCCCTTTAGCTATAGATATAAAATATGAACATATAATTTTTTTTAATTATAGACTACTATTAATTATTATTTTATTTTATCTTGGTTTGTTAAAAATTGATTGATTTCATGATCCATATTGATATATATATATATAGTCCAATATTATATATGATCCTTATATTTGGACTTGAGCGTCTTATATTGGTTGGTATGGTTGAGGCAGCACAGTGTAGGTCTTAATCCGACTTGACTCATGATGGGAGAGTCAATGCGGATATTTTTATTTTATTGGTTAGGTTCTCTCTCTACTTCTATATATATATATATATATATGATGTGAGATTTGTTTTCACGGCTTGTCTCATCGAATAGCTGTCTGTTGAGAGAGGATGCTAAAGCTATTCGCCTGTTAAGAGAGGATGCTAGAGATATGGACTTGGTCTTTGATGTTCACCTGAGTATCCATGATTACAGGTTTGAAATTTAAGGGTAAATGCAAGTACGCATCTCAAATTTTTAAATATTATTTATTTTATTGGATTTACAAATCTATTGTTTGTTCAAATCGATTCTTGAAAATAATATCATTTTTGATATTCTAAAAATTATATATAAATCTTGGAATAATAAATTTTTTTTTATAATTGGTATCATAGCGAGCATGCATGATCTAGAACCTCTTTTATTTTTAATTATATTTCATGAAAAAGGATCATGGTTTCCTTCTGAATTTTATTATAATTTATTTTCTTGATTTTCTTTTCTTATTTGGAGATTATTCTTCTCTCTCCAATGATTCATGAAAAAATTGGTAGATCTCGTACCTATAATCTTAATATTCTTTTATTCCTTTGATTTTTTTTTTCTTATTTAGATATTGCTCTTCCCTCCTTGATGATCCATAAAAAAATTGATAGATCCCATGACTTCGATATCCTCCGGATCCATTATCGAAAGTTTTTAGTTTTGCCGTCAAGTTTTTCGGTCATGTTTAGATTGATGGCTGCTGAGGAAAACCGGAAGGCATATGGCTTCGGAGGGATCAAACCATAAAAAAAAAAAAACCCTACCTTCCCCTCTCTCCGTGACCGTGCTTTTGAATCCCCTCTCGCCGCTTTCAACCCCCGATGCCGGTGAGGGCAGCCATGGGATCTGCCATATCAGAGTCCGAATCCTTGCTCACCTTGAACCCTCCCACCAGGGCCTCCTCTGGCTTGTTGATCTTCTCGTTGGTTGCTAATGGATCCTTCTCCTCAAGGGCCTCCTCGGCCTGTTGCTTCTGCTGCTCATCGACAGGTAGGGAAGCGGTGACAGGAGTGATGTCGACGTGACCTTGTCCCCGATGGGAGGTCAACGAAGGCTTTGGAGGAGTCCAGGTTGGTGCAGTGGTCGAGGGAGAGGTGGACACCGTGTTGCGATGGGAGTGATGGTCGCCAGACCAGGTATTAGCACCGCCAGATGAGGTGTCGGCGCCGCCGACATTGTTCTCGGTGTTAATGGAGGTGTGGACCATCTTGGTGATGCTGTCACCATGGATGGATGTGAGGATGATATTAGTCATCATTTGGGCTCGTTGGCAGTCAGGAGAAGGCTACCGGCCGCTTGGATCAGCCGGTGGCTCTCCGCGGGGAGGAGATTTAGAGCTTGAACCGCCATTAATGGTGCTTTTGGAGGCTTCGATTGGGATGAAGGGAAGGGAAGGGAGGAAGGAGAGGATTTTAATGGATTTTGGATTAACGGATTTCATGTGTCAACCCATCTGAAACTCAATCCATTAATTATTACTTAAGCCCAATTAAAAAACACGTTAAATTTTATTACATCGATCAGTTTTAATTTGGATTGCGAAGAATTTTATAATTAAATCTTTATAAAATTTTAAATTATATATTAGTTTATATAAAATTATAGATAGATCTATAAAATTTTGAATATTATAAATTAATTCTCAAAATTTTACATCAAGCTCCCAATCATTTTTTAAAAATATATTTTATAAAAAAATTCTTATATTTCTATAATTTATGATTTAGTTCTCTATTATTGATTTTTTGATATAATCATTGTAACTTACTTATTTTATACCTGATTTGAACAATTTTTGGATCGTTGGACTCCTAATAATTTAAAAAATATTTTGATTGAGTTCTTCATGCATGATAAAATATTTAAATAAATTATAAATTATTTATGTATAATTTTATTCATTATTGTATAATTGAAATATGTTTTCGCGTAGTCTCAAAGGATTCGGAGTACTCTATGAATTTTAAATAGCTGAGTCATTCAAAACTAGCTGAGTCATTCAAAACTAATTATTTTATCTTTTATTATATTTTAAAATTGTATATTGATGTATCTATTACAATTGATCCAATAATGATTATAATTAGTTGCGATACTTATTATATACTATAATTCTTGTCTAAAGATATTTTATAGTTGTATACTAAGTATTATTGATAGTAGTGGCAGTTAGAATGCAATATTTATTATGTTTTGATCAGTGGGGTATATGTTATTAAGTATTCTATTATGGATTGATCTTTTGTGGCATGCGTATGGTTAAAATATGTCATTTATATTTGATTGGATATTTATTTCTCTGTATAAATAATTTTATGGGTTGTCATAAATATTTATTATCAAAGTGGTTTAATTATGTTGTCCATAAAAACTTTTCATTATGTGAGAGATATTTTTAAGTTATGGTATATAACCGCCTGTCTAAAAAGATAGTTGTATATTTTAATTGAAAAAGGTTGCATGAAACTGTGTTACAAGGGTGCTCGAGCTTTCATAGATTTGTCTGTCCAAAGGAGATAGGTTTGTAAATATTAGGATATTTTATTTACTTATGGCTTCATAGAACACTTAAGTATATTACATATTTTGTCCAAAGAAAAATACGTAATATTATATTTGGACTTTTGTATATCATTTATGTATATGCCTATTGACTAATATTTTGCATTCATGTTATATTTGATTATACAGTTATTTTTTATGTTAACAATAACAATGTTACTGTTGAGATCTTAACCGGATCAAATTATCAAAGGTGGAGATATATTGGGCTTATAAAATTTGTTTGCCTAAAGAAGATAGATTTTTGAATGCCTTGTATCCTCATTATGTTAACTTTTATTTTTTTTGAAAAGAGATATATTGGGCCTAAAAGGTTTATCTGTCCAAAGGAGATAGATTTTCAAATGCCTTGTATTTTTATTATATTGACCTTATGATTGGAGTTCAAAAGTATATTATATTCTCTGTCTAAAGAAGAGTTTTATGATGATGCACATGGCACTCTTATTGAAAATAGCTTATTATATTCAATATTTTTGTTTATTTATTTATTGTTTGTATCTCTAGCATATTGCATATGTCTATGATTTTGATTGGTTATTTATGTATCTTATGCCATGTTTGAAGTCATGACTTGATGATTCTTGATTGAAAGGTTTAAAAATTTCGATGGATGGTGACCACCAAAGTAGCCCGTTTATTGAGATTTACAAGATCCTTCTATAAGATATTTAGAAGGGATTGAATAGTATTATACATTGAAGAAAGATACTTTATGTGGGTCACTTTCTTTCTAAAGAAAGTTTTATAGCATTAGACCAAAGGCTCTCATTAAAATAATACTTATAAAAATTTTCTAGTATATATATTGTTTATGTTTCTCTATTGATTAATTACGTAAAGCTTATTTAGCAATTATTATATTTATATTCAATAGAATTAATATTTCCATTATGATGACTCTGATTGAAATAATTTATAAAAACTAAAATTGTGCTAACACTAAATATGATGGATTAAGGATATTATATTATATAATGATCCTCCATCTTGAATGACTTTTAAGAATACTCTAAAATAAAAGTTACCTATAAAAGTGATAAAGAATAAATCATTTTGCTTGTAATATATATAATTGATTTCATTCTCGATATTGTATCTAATAATAGTGATATAATATAATATTTAACTTTATTTATAAAAGGTATGTAGAATTTGATAAAAAAAAATTGGATAGCTGATGGATAAATAGATCAATATGAGGTATGATGGCATGATGGTATTAGGGCTTATATTATGAAACTAAAGAGTATTATACCTAAACTAAGTATTTTGAGATCCATGTTTCTAATACATTGGTTATAATATTTTTTAATTTTTTTATTATGTAGTTTATTGAACTTAAAAAACATATAAGTGGAATAATTAGTAATTTTATCCTGTTTTATTCAAAAATCTTAATATTTTTGAGAAAAGGATAAGAGTATTAATATGATGTATCAGTCATGTTCTAGGATCCCATATATAATAAATAAATAGTATTATTAAATATTTGTATAAGTATGAGATAATTATTTAATACTCTATGGCTAAAACTCTTAAACAAAATGATATAACTGAGAAACAAAATGATAATAGGTAATGAGTGGGCGAATTTATCACACTCTAAAGGATATGGTTTGAAGTGTAATGAGTGGGCGAATTTATCATGATTCTCTAGTATAAGACTCTAAGAACTGCCATTTGTATTTTGGATAAAATTCTTGGTAAGGTGGTTATATAAGATACCTTTTGAGTAAAGATTGGTAGGAAGCCCAATATTATTTAATTTTATGTTTAGACTTGTCCTACAATACTTAATCATTAATACTCCATCAGTGAATAAATTTTGGATTTAAAATAATATGTTATTCAAATGATTATCTAGATAATTCTAAATGAATACAGATTCTACTATCTTAATAGAGATATAAAAAAAATTAAGTCAAATCATGCCATGTCTTTAGATTCTAGTTGCATAATGTTAGATGCTCTTTTGCTAGAAATATGATATTAGAGGAAAGAAAAGTTATTGCTCTTATTTTTTTTATTTAAGAGAATGTTATATTTTATCTTACTAGAGGATAGTGGGTGAACAACAGTATATATGCGAACTAATTATAGTAGCTTCATTACTGGTTGATATAGCATTAGTAAAAAAATTACACAATAAGAAATTGAAACATATCATCTCTTATGATAATTTGATTTCTTAAGATGTGAATGATTGGAGGGTTTGTTTCATAGAAAGGCATGAAAATTAAATCTGGTGACATTATTTTTGGATATATAGGCAAAGTTTATAGCATATTGCAAAATCATAATTCATATTATTTTAATTATGGAACTTTGTCTTGGATCTTATAATTACTGATTCTATCTTAAAAAATTATTTAAGATTTATTATAATAATAATGTGGCTATGTTCTTTAAAGGAACAATAATAGTTTTTATTTTCTCTATCTATATGAATATAAAATATTTAACAATCAGAGATTTTAGTTTAAAAAAAGATATTTTATAAAGTATATTTAGACAAAGTAAATATTTATTAATCCCCTAATCAAATAAATAAGATTCATAGTTTTCATGAAACATATCAAGAATATGGACATTTTAGAATCTTTTGATTTTTGGATTAATGGAAGTTTGATACATTTATGCATTAACTTGATTGACAAATTTTATTTATTATACTTTATTAATGGATTGTAATCTAATGATACATAATTGTCGAGTACCTATATATATAGAATCCATGTTGGCTAATTCTTAAACCAAGATTTGAGGTATGTATATTTTACAAAGCTTATAGAAAATATGAGCATATTGAATTCTTTTGATGTACTTAGTTAGTGGGAGTGACTTTATATTTGTACTTTATTATTATAAAATTTTATTTTATTTTATATTTCTATCATGAGTATTTATATATATTGTTGACATGATAATTGATGGATTACATTCCTATATGATTTATATATGCATGTGAAATAAAATACAACATGGTATCTCAAGAATATATCTTTATCTTGAGAATGACAGTTATATGGGTATGTCTAATTTGTTATTAAGAAATCTTAATATGTTTGTTTGGAGACATATGAGCTTCTTTTAAAGTTGTAGGATTGTTCTGGCTTGTAATAAAGCATATAATTAAAGAGAAATCATGATTAATGATACATTTATATATATATTTTTGTTATATATATATATCTTTTATTTAATGTATCCATTATATGAAAACTGAGATCAGGTATCGAGTCTCAGATATGTTGTGCTATCTCGTTATTGATATCATATTGAGTATGTGAGACAGAATGGCTTATTATTTTGAAGCCATTAAAATATTTCTTGCTTATTTTGCATCTAAGCATGTTGAAGAGAAATTGGTGGACCGATAATGAAAATAGCATATTTTGTTTGGATCACTTTTGATACTATTTTCTTGCTACACTACCATACCAAGGTGCATGCCGATAGTATTGGTGGTGTTTATAACCATGGATAGGTCTTGTATCAAATAAGGGATACAATGACTTCCATAATTCGACATGATTGATATTGTTAAACCAAGTCATTTATAGGTGCTGTCTATAGGTCATATTTTTATGACCACGTACTGTGTTCAACCGAGAGTCATTTTAAAATAAAATATTTTTAAAATTATGATTAATATTGTCCAAGTAGAATTTTTTTTTTCTAATTATGGACTACCATCAATTATTATTTTATTTTATCTTAGTTTGTTAAAAAAGGTTTGATTTTATGATCAGTGTTGATAGACATGTATATAGCCCAATATTATTGTGATCCTTATGTTTGGACTTGGAGCGCCTTAAGTTGATGTGGTTGAAGTGGCATAGTGTAGGCCTTAGCTTGACTTGATCCATGATGGGAGGGTCAGTTAGGATATTTTTATTTTATTGGCCAGGTCCTTCTCTACTTTTTCTATATATATGATGTGAGATTTATTTTTATGGCTTGTCTCATCGAATAGCTGCCTATTGAGAGAGAATGACTTGGCTTTTGATATTCATGTGAGCATCCATGATTGTAGATTTTAAAATTAATAGCAAATGCTGGTACGCATCCCAAATTTGTATATATTATTTGTTCTATGGGATTTACAGATCTATTGTTTGCTCAAATCAATTCTTAGAAACAGTATCATTTTTGGTGTTCTAAAAATCATGTATAGATCTTGGGATAATAAATTTTTTTTTACAGAACCACCATAAAGACTCCAATAAAAATCAGTTAAATTGATATTTTTTTGATATATTTATGATTATCTAGAGCATCTATCTTCATTAACAATTAGTCATTTTCATGTTTCAAAAGCTATCAATCGACATTTCTTTTTATCATGGTTCTATACTTGTGATATGAATTAAAAAATCATTAGTGGCAGGATGCAAACATTTTTTTTAGTTTTAATGATCTCCAACATTTTTTAATTTGTAATGGAATGTACCTTATATCTACCCCAATAATCCCTTTATATCTACCCCATTAATCCTTTCACCATCTTCTTTATCCATCCAGTTGTATTAACATGTCCATTAAACCTTACACAGAGCCCAGGCCCTCCCATTACATAATAGCATTTACTTAACGTTATATCTATCCCCATTAATTCCTTCACCATCTACTTTATGCGGAAAAAAAATATCTTCACCATTTAAGAGTGCATTAATATGTCCATTAATCCTTACACAAAGTGCATGCCTTTCCATTAATTGTACTAATTAATTGCAAAGTAAAATCTTGAATTAGGATCCGTTGCCGCCTGAATTATCGTGGCCTGAAGCTCGAGTAGGATTCAGTCGGAGTTGAGCTCTTGCAGGAAGGCTAGGCTCCCTACCGCGTAGTCCCTGCACTCGATCAGTTGGCCCTGCAAAAAAGAAAAGAAAACCCGGACCGAGAATCTCGACGGGGACACTCCGATGGTCAAATCAGTAAAGCGATCGAGAGGAACATATCCTCTTTAGCGAGGCTTAGAGAGGCTCCCACATCTAGAGGGTTTGAAAAGTAGAAGGGTTAGAAAATGCGGGTGTCTGGGGGAGTCCTCTGGTGTTCGTCCGGCCCTAGCCCTTGCTTCCCTTTTTGCCGGAGGTCCCTTCTTCTTTCTTATAGCTGTTGGTTCTATCCTTCCAGGCTTAGGGCCCCTTCCCCCCTTCCTCCTCCCTCAGGGAGTTCCATTTTTCAGGACTGCCTCGTTCCCAGAGCCACGTGGGATAAGGTCCGAGTTTTCGGAGGGAGGCCTTGCAATGGGTGCAGGCAGCGTACCGCAGGGTCGCATCCTTAGTGGGGTGACCCATTGTGACAAGTGTGAGTGGCACGCTAGGGGATCTGGCACCCTGATTGGGCTCTCCTTCAGAAAGTACAGGTGATGTGCTGCCAAGCTCGGAGGCTTGGAGGAGCACTGTCCTAGCGGGAAATGTAAGTGGAGTGCTATAGGGTCTGGACACCGGTGGAGTACTCCCCCATAGAAGGTGCAGGCGGCGTGCTGCAAAGCCTAGATCTCTAGTGGGGCACCCCTCTACGGAGGGTGCAAGCAGCGTGCTACAGGATCTGAAGCTCCAGTGGAGCACACCTCTGTAGAGGGTGCAGGCAACGTGTCACAGGATCTGGACCCCTGGTGGGGTACCTTTGTTTAGAAGGTTTGACTCCCTGAGAGCCGTGGTGGGTTCGGCGAAGATGGCAACGTTGCGTGCTGAGGTCGCCATCCAAGCCGCCCGGTGGTCGCTCCTTGAGGGAGCACGCCCCTCTTTTCCCCTGCCAATCATGTTACCGCAACCATGGGGATCCCTATCATCTTTAGTATTTGGCCCGGTCGGGGGTTCTACCTGACCAGACTTTCTTCGATCAGCAACTTACCTTGGATGAGAGGTCACCTCGGATGGGAGCTCAACCTCGGTTAGGAGCTCACCTCGATCGGGACCTCACCTCGGATAGGAGCTCAACTCGGATGGGAGCTCACCTCAGACAGGAGATCGACCTCGATTGGGAGCTCACCTCGAACATGAGCTTGACCTCAATCAGAAGCTCACCTCAGATAGGAGCTCAACCTCGGATGGAAGCTCACCTCAGATGGCAGCTCGACCTCGAATGGGAGCTCACCTGGTGGCCTCGACTGCCACCTCAACCGCCAGCTATGTCTGATATGGACTCCACGTCAACGGTTCGCCACATCAAATGACTCCACGTCAGTGGTTCCCCACATCATATTCTCCCCACTCTTAAGTCCAGAGTGCGAGGCACCCCTTTGGGCCCGGGGCGAGGAGAGTAATGATGTTGCTGACATGGAAGACAACGTGCCTGGGCTATTTAATACCCCGATCACCCTATGCACCGATTGAGGGATGCCACACGGGTATGGTGGCCTGTCATGATAGTTACACCCCGCCTGATGTGGTTGCGTGCGAACCAAAGTGCCTCACGTGGAGGAAATCGACACGTGACCGAGATCCATTGGCCACGGGAGGGGAGAAGATGCAAGCCTCGCTCGGTGCAATATGATAGGGCTTCACTATCTTTTCCATAGAGGCCTCCATCCACCTTTTCAAAAATCTTTGAGGGAGCAAAAATACAAAGGGAGGAACGAGAACCTCGCACCTATTTTGATAACCTTGGCCCAGGGTCTCCGCAAGTCAGTCTTCTTCCTTGACCTTCTCTCCTTCTAATAGGTACTCAGGGGGTTCCTTTAGGGTTTGTGTCCTTCTTTCCTTCCTCTGTCCCTTCCCTTATGTATCCATGAGTTCTCTCGGGGGAAGGCACCATCGTTCGGACCGCCCAAGTATGGTGGAGCCCTCCCGATCGGGACTTACTCCCTCGGATAGCGAGGAGGAGGACGTTCCGTTCAGAGTCCTACAACGTTCCCGCTAGATGGTGGACCCCGGCGTATCTTCTCTACCTCCACCTTCTCCTTCCTCTTCTGGCCAAGACAAGGTAGGCCCATCCCGAATCACCTTGATGATGACCCGATTAGATGCCCTCCATCTTCGGAGCATCTATAGGATCCCAGAATCCATCCAGTTCATGTCTCCGGGGTCAGAGGAAAGGGTCAAGTCTAGCGGTCTGGGCCAGGTTGCCCTGTATGAGGACTTCTTCCTTGCTGGGCTCCGTCTTCCTCTTCATCCTTTCTTTCTTTCTTTCCTTGACCATTATAGGCTAGTTGCTGCCCAACTTATCCCAAATCCTGTTAGGGTCATCTCCTCCTTCATGTGCTGTGCCACTTTCATAGCATTGTTGCTCGATTCTCTCTTTTTAGGGCTCTTTTTATCCTGAAGTGCCATCTCATCGATAGTGGATGGTGTGGTTCGTGGCTCCTCGCCTAGGAGCCCCCTTAAGTTTGACCTGCCCACTTTCATCAAGGGATGGAAGAGTAGGTTTCTCTTAACCTCGATCGAGGAGGTTAACTGGGCTTGAAGCGACCCCGATCGATCCCCAAACCAGAATACTTTGGTAGAGCCCACTGACCAGGAGGTGTACGACCAGCTCATCACCTTGGAGGTTCCCCGTGGATGGGACCTTTTGTCCAAATAGAACCTATTCGATGTTGGGATCAGCTCGTCCGTACCTTAGGTAAGACCCCAGACCCTTTGATGGCACACAGCAGCCAATCCAATTCCTCTTTTGGATTGCAGATATAAGGTTCTTGGTGGACCAGATTAGGCAGATATCTTGCAAGTGGCCCATGTCATCGAGGCCCAGGGAAGAAATGCCAAAGAGGCCTCGCGGGGAACAGAGCAAGGGCCCCGCGAGGAGGCCTCTTTCAAGCCCCAAGAAAAAAGTGCTCGCGATGCCCTGGTGCCGACCACAAGATGGCCAGGGCCACGGTCCATAGGCCTAGTGGGAGCGTTGCAGCCAGGGAGGGGATGCCTCCGGCTCCTTCGGTAGCCCCCAAGATAATTGAGATCCCGCCATCCTTAGAGGTAGAGGAGATGGTGGTCGTCATCATGGTGGGGGAAGGGTCGACCCCATTTGCACCCACCAAGGTGACAGAGGCTCGAGCGGCATTACCTGGGCCCCCACCGCCTAATATAGCAGGCCCCTCTTCGTCAACGGCACCGGGGCCTTCTACTTCAATGGTGCTGGGACCCAGGGTTGCCAAGGTGTCCACCTTGGTGCCACCGGATGCCATAATCACTCTTGACTCGGGGCTTGCCGAGAGGATGCTGGAGTTCATCCTCTAGCCTCGGGATCACCAGAAAAGGGCCGACCAGTAGTCACTAGAAGCCATCATTTCCGGGCTCTTCCCCTAGTTTTTCATGATGAGTTCCCTTTCATCTCATTTTTTTTAGGCTAACCTCTTTTTTCCTGTTCTTTAACTGTAGATGGTCCAGGACACCTTCCTGGTCTGGGATGCTTGTCTGGCGTTGCTTCGACGGGATGTGGATTCCTGCGATAGGATGGAGTCCATGGAGGGAAAGGCCAAAACCATGGCAGACCAGGTGGTGAACTGGAGGGCCAGGTGAAGGGGATGGAAGCCAACCTAGCCAACTCTAGGAACACGGTGGTCAATCTGGAGATGCGAGCGGAGGGCCTCAAGGAAGACCTAGCTAGGAAGGAGGGAGAGCTCACCTGCCTGCCGGAGAAGGCTGCCCATTCCACCTCTGAGGTGATCTGCTTGCAGGGGCAGTTGTAGGTCCTGGAGATGCACCTCGACACGGCGGAGGTGTGGGCCATGTCCACCGAGGAGAAGCCGCTGCAGTCACGGTGGTGATGGAGGCCATGCAGAAAGAGGCAATTGAAGCTATCCCGCGATTCAAGACCTCAGAGGCCTTCGTGAAGGAGGTGCGAGAGGTTGTCTGGGATGCATTCCTCAAAGGCTTCGAGGAATGCAAGAAAAAGATGGCCCAGCTCTTCCACCTACCAGACCTGGATGACATCATCCTCAATGACCCCAGGGATGCCGGGGGCGAATAGGCCCCTTCTACGGAGGTTGACATTACGATCGACACCGCACTGGGGATCGATCCATTGCCTTCGCCGGGGCCATAAGAAGCTATCGTGGAGTTCCGAAGGCCCGACAAGGCCCAACCTTGGCCCCCAACCCCTAGGTCACTTTTTCCTTTCTCTCTTAGTGTATTCAAAATATTTTGTTGGACTTCCCAGCCTGTCGGGGGTCCTTTCCCTGTTAAAATGTTTAGTTATCAATGAAATCAATGTTTACCTTGCTCCATCGTGTTCTTCCTTTTTCTTTATTCTTCACTGTCTGGCCCTGCAGGGGCATGAGTTGCCTACAGGGGGCAAACATGGGCCCTCTAGGAGCCCCAGTTCTTATCGAACATGGAGTCAGGTGGCTGAGTACGGGACTTCGGAAGTTCCTGGCTTTCTTCGCCAGACCTGGAGTCGAGCTGATGAGTGCGGGGCTTCAAAAGTTCCCAGCTTTCTTTGCCAGACCTGGAGTTGGGCGGATGTAGGGATGCAATGGGCTAGGTTCGGGCTGGGTGTATAACTATCCAAATCCAAATCCAAATACTCAATAAATTATCTAAACCCGATCCAAACACTATTGGGACTAGTTTTTTTACCCAAACCCATCTCAATCTGGTATCGGATAATTTGGATTTACCTGGCCTGAACCTAATTGAGTCATATTAAATTTTTTTTATTTTTATCAACTTTAAAATTATCTACCATTTTATAAATCATACATACATTAAATAAATAAAATTTAACTACATTTTTTGTTCAACGGTATTTAGTTTTAAATTCAATCAAAATAAAATCTAAATTATCTTAAACAAATAAAATTCAAAAAGAGTTAATTCAATACTTCTGAAGTAAATAAATACATAAATATAATTTAAAAATATAGAACTCAAAGTTCCAAGTTATAAAAAAATATAAAAAATAATTCTTGATTAATCTTTAGTTGCAACATCATTCTTCACCCGATCCACCTATAAATAATTAATCATTATTAGTAATGATTGATTATAATGATCATGAAGAATAGAATTTATTAAAAAAATTACTATAAAAAATTTTTACTTGAATTATTGTCTTCAAATGCAAAATCTTCAAAAACATTACAAATCTCCTCTTGCTCTTCTTTGGAAAGTATAGTATTAGTATCTATACAAAGCATCAATTAATTTACATAAACATTAAACAATCAGCACATTAAATAAATAAATTTAATTAAAAAGTAATAGTATACAAGATATGAAAATATCTTTATTTAACCAATTGTCACCACAAACTAAGGCTTCCACAGTTTCAGGATATAATCGACTGCGGTATAGAATCAACAACCTTCCACTAATGCTAAAAGCAGATTCAGAAGTCACAGTATACACGGGGATGCCAAACAAATCTTTAGCCATCATTTGTAATGTTGGATACTTATATTCATTTATTTTTCACCAAAGCAAGACATCAAAATAAGGAGACCGAGGTATTTCATCTTTCTCCAAATAGTGATCCAATTCAGTTTTTGCCAAAATGCTTTTAACCTTCTTTTTTCTTTGCACATACAAATCAAAATCAGTCAATTGATCATTCATAGGTCCATGATCACTTTGCATCAAACTGGAGTCTTTCTCATATTCTTTTTCCATATTAGCCCTGAATTGATACTCATTAAGATATTTATAACAAACTTTATGTAACTTCTCAATCTTGTCAGCAACCATATCCTCATAATTTTTGCTAAAATAATATTCAATCAAGGACATTTTGAATCTTGGATCTAAAATTGTAGCAACCCCCATCAAAATATGGATCTCATCCTAATATTTGTTGAATTTAATCAACATCTCCTTTGCCATTTTCTCAATCACTTCAAAAGAAGACTCAAGCCACTTAAGTAACTCTAAATTCACATCACATATTTTTGAAAAATATAAATTAGCTGTAGGAAAAACATCTTATATTATTTAAATCCTGTCTTATATTATTTCAACCTAGCAAAAACATCTTTATACATCAAAGCGGTCTCTAACATTAAGAAAGTTGAGTTCTACCTAGTTGGACAGTCAAGACCCATCTTCTTGGTATAATTAACTCATATTTGATGAGCCATTTCTTCAAACTTTTCACACCTTTTAGGTGATACTGTCCAATATTCCACACTATCACGAATATTTTCTATCCCTTTCTTAATCACCTCCAAACCATCCTTCACAATTAAGTTCGATATGTGAGCACAACAACGCATATGTAAGAATTTACCATTCAACAATAAAGTACTAAGCTGCAACTTATTTTTTAGAATATCAACCATTGAATCATTGATGCTACAATTATCTAAAGTAACTGTCGATAACTTAGTGTCAACATTCCAATCTAACAAATATGCAATAAGTACCTCGGCAATGTTCATTGCAGTATGCAGAGAAGGAACATAAGCAAACATGTTCAACATCATAAATTATTAGCAACTATATAAAATAAGTCACTTAAGTACATCAAATATAAAGCATATAACATATGAATCACTTATCTAAGAATTCAACTTTGTAATGCCCAATCCTGATCAACAAAGTATGCGGTAACAACCACGTAACCTCGCTTTTGATTGCTTGTTGTCCACATATCAGTAGTGATTGCTATCCTACTTCCATTCTTCTCAATTAAATTTGTTAGTTGTTTCTTCTCTTCCTTGTATATAGTCTTGATCTCATCCTTGATAGTATTTCGAGTAAAAATCTTGAACAACGATTGTACTACATTCAAAAATCTTTTAAATCCAACGTGGTCCACTATATTCAAAGAATAATCATGAAGAAGAATCATTATAGCTAGCTCTCTCTTTCCAGTTTCTTTATTAAATGAATAAGCTGATATTGTTTGCGATTCATCCTTTTCCTTTGCAAGCTTATTCACTAAGATTTTTTATTTAATATCTCCATATTTCCTCGTTGGACATACCTTGTAGTGATTGTGCAAATATCTAGTCCCATTTTTTGAGCCACCACTAAGCAGCTTAGTACAATAGTTTCACTTTGTCTTTGGAACTCCATGAACATTGAACTTTGTAAAATGACTCCAAGCGCTACTTCTTAGTTTGCCATTATCTGGAGCTTTTCCTTGATCTTGGCTACTTGTTTTATCTACATGTATAGGTTGGTCTAAATTTGTACCAGCAGAAGAAATACAAAGTGGTGTAGTTGGTTGTATATGCTGATATGAATTTATAGCAATAAGAGAATTATTAACAAGCACAGGTGGTTGATCCATTTGAGTAGTGCTTTTTTTTTTTGTTTCCATGCATAACTCCTATATTACAAATATCAAAATATAAATAAAACATAACTATAACCTCATAATCATAAATATAAATAATTAGATTAAAATATTCATAAATATAAAGATTTAATGGCATAAAGTCACGAACTAATAATAACTACATTAATAATGAATAGCCATATTCTTGATCATTCATATTCTTGAATAGTTATATCCAAGATCCCACTTAATTTTATAGCTTCCATATTCTTTAATAATCAAATACTTTAATATTTACTACTATATTAATTTTTTATTTCTTTTTCATTAAATAAATTTTCAAAATTTATTTAATTAAATTCTTTTTTAAGAAAAAGAAAAGTAGAAATGATTAAGATGCTCAGAAAATTAAGATGTTTAGAGACATATATATAAAATTTATATTATGAATTTGGTAAACTATTAACTATAGCCTTGTCTTGAATTTATGTTGAATACGATATAATGAAAAAAAATAATTACACCCCAAAATATATATATATATATAATTTTGTTATTTATTTATGCAATTGAGTAGTTAACCCAGACTGAGAGATAGAGGTGGTCTTTGACTCTCTGAATCACTTAGTCCGTCGACAACCCCACCATAGCGAGGCCCTCACGCTCGTCCGTCGACTGTCGCACGACACTTCCACCCTCCTCGCCACCCTCCTCGTCGACGGTGCCCTCTCCCTCAATCCCTCTCCTCCACCATTACATGTTCCTCCTCTCCCTCGTCCACCAGTCGCCGCACCTTCCACCCACCCAACCTCCCATTGGGCATGCCCGATGCTTCCACCCTCTCCACCGCACTCCTCGCCAAGGGCGCCCTCTCCCTCCCCTCCACCACCGCACATTTTTCCTCTCCCTCGTCTGTCGATCGCTGCACGTTCCGCCCACCCAACCCCCCGTCGGGCCTGCCCGATGCTTCCACCCGCCCCGCCGCCCTCCTCGTCGATGATGTCCTCTCCCTCCCCTCCTGTCTATTCCTTTTCTCCCTCACCTGTCGCCTCTTCACTGACGTCTCCCCTACCACCCTCGGATGTGCCACTCTGCCCTCCCTTTCAATGCTGCCCTCCTCGCTAACAGCAACGAAAATCTAAAAAAAAGAAAAACCACTCGATGACTCACCTGGATGATGATCAGAAGTCTAAAGCAGGAGGAAGCCACTACCACCGCTTGCTGCCACTTCTTCACCAATCCGAGAGGAGGAAGAGCTGCCGAAGAGAAAGAAGGAAGCAGGGGCCAGGGAGCTGGAGATGAATCAGGAATTATCGATTATAAATTATAATTTATAATTTTTTTATTTATGGAAGATAATGATTAGGGTAAAGAGTTTTAGTATTTTAAAATTTAATAACTAATAAATAATTTAGGTTGGGTTCGGGTCGGGTGTATATCTATCCAGTTTCGGTCCAAACCCAAAGTTAAGTATTCAGCTTTTACCCAAATTCGGTCCAAACTCAATCAAAGCGTTGACTACCCGGCCCAATCGGGTCGAGTACCCATGGGTTAGGATTTTATTGCCATCGCTAGGCGGATGAGTACAGGGCTTCAAAAGTTCCTAGCTTTCTTTGCCAGACCTGGAGTCGGGCGAATGAGTACGAGGCTTCAAAAGTTCTTGATTTTCTTCGCCAGACTTGGAGTCGGGCGGATGAGTGTGGGGCTTCGAAAGTTCCTGGCTTTCTTCGCCAAACCTGCTAAAGTTGGACGGATGAGTGTCTTTAAAAAAGGGCAGGGGTAAAGTTGTGCCAAAAAAGAATCTTCCTTTATTACGCCTAAGAGTTGTACATTACTGGTAGTACATTCTTAAATTTCTGGCATTCTATGTTCGAGGGAGCTGGGTGTCATTGAATCCGATGAGCCGGTAGGCCCCCTATGGCAGAGCCTCGATCACTTTGTAAGGACCTTCCCAGTTCGGGGACAACTTGCCACGTTCTCCAGGCTAAAAACTTTGGCCCGCCGTAGGACAAGATCGCCCGAGTGGAAGGCTTTCGGCTTCATACAGGATTTGTAGTACCGGGCTACCCACTGTCGGTGTGCCACAATGCAGAGCCGAGCCTTATCCCTTGTTTCATCAAGTAGGTCTAGGTTAAGGAGGTGTGCCGAGTTCTTGACCTCATTATACCATTTGACTTGTAACGTGGGGAGGCCTACCTTTACCGAGATCATAGCTTCGAAGCCGAAGATCAGGTTGAAGCACGTCTTGCCCATCGCCGCCCGAGGCATAGTATGATAGGCCATAGTACACCAGGGAGTTCTTCTACCCAGTGACCTTTTGCCTCATTTAGCCTAGTGTAGAGTCCTTGGAGAATGGTCCGATTTGTTATCTCGGCCTCCCTGTTGGTTTGTGGGTGAGCCATCGACATGAAGCGATGGTGGATGTTCAAATCAGTGCATAACTCTTTGAACACCTGGTTGTCGAACTGCCGCCCATTGTTAGTGATGATCGTATATGGCATACCAAAATGTTAGATGACTGACTTCTAGAGAAAAGATCTCGCCCTGCTTTCGGTGATCCATGCCAGGGGCTCAGCCTTGACCCACTTGGTGAAGTAGTCGATGGCCATAATTAAACACCTCCATTGATCGGAAACTGGGAGGAATGGCCCTAAGATATCCATCCCCCACTGGGTGAACGGCCACAGGGAAGAAAGCTGGGATAGCGGAGAGGTCGGCTGATGCTGGATGTGAGCATGCCTTTGGCAGTGCTCACACCTTCTCACGAAGTCGGTCGTGTCCTCCTGTATGGTCTTCTAGTAGTAACCTTGTTGGAGGGCCTTGTAGGCTAATGTCATGCCCCCTACATGATTTCTGTAGATGCCCTTATATATCTCTTGAAGGACAAGGCGGCCTCCGCAAGCCTTAAGCACTTCAGTAGGGGGTAGGAGTAGGACCTCCGGTAGAGCTGCCCATCCATCAGCATGAAACAGGTGGCCTTTCGCTTGAGGAGGCCAGCATCCGTGCAATCCTCTGGTAAGGTACCGTCGATGATGTATCCGATGTAGGGATCCATCTAGCTAGCCTCAAGGATGACCTGCTGGACCTCTCCTGGGACTTCATGGCTGGGGGTTTCCAAATACTCGATATAAGTGCACCCCAGCAACGAGTCCAGGAGGGTTGCCAACCTAGAGAGGGTGTCGACTTGGGCGTTCTCTCCATAGGGGATATGGAAGATCTCGAAGCATTGGAGATCCGATATATATGAACGCACCCGATCCAGGTACTTCGCCATCACGGGGTCCCGAGCCTTGAAGTCTCTAAAGACTTGTCCTGCCACAAGCTATGAGTCCATGAAGACTTTTAGGCTCGTTACGCCCAACTCGCAGGATACTCTGAGGCCCGCAAGGAGCACCTCGTACTGACCTGGTTGTTTGTCATTTTGAAGAGAAAGCACAACATTCATTCGGCCACCACTCCATCTGAGTTGGCAAAGATGAGATTGGTCCCACTCCCTCCTGCATTGGATTCCCCATCCACATGGAGGATCCATGCCTTCTCCTCCACGAGCAGGTTTCATGCAGGTCCGGGGGAAGCCTCTTCTAGTTTTGCATCCATCCACGCACACTCCACTAGAAAGTTAGCTAAGACCTGGGCCTTCCGGGATGGTCTTGGGCGATAAGAGATGTCGAATTTGCTAATCTTCACCACCCACTTAGCCAGGTGTCTCGAAGTGACTGGACGACCCAGGATAGCTCTCAGGGGCTGGTCTATGAGAACTGCGATCGAATGGATGGGCAGCTCTACCGGAGGTCCTACTCCTACCCCCTACTGAAGTGCTTAAGGCTTGAGGAGGCCAGCGTCCGTGCAATCCTCTGGTAAGGTACCGTCGATGATGTATCCGATGTAGGGATCCATCTAGCTAGCCTCAAGGATGACCTGCTGGACCTCTCCTGGGACTTCATGGCTGGGGTTTCCAAATACTCGATATAAGTGCACCCCAGCAACGAGTCCAGGAGGGTTACCAACCTAGAGAGGGTGTCGACTTGGGCGTTCTCTCCATAGGGGATATGGAAGATCTCGAAGCATTGGAGATCCGATATATATGAACGCACCCGATCCAGGTACTTCGCCATCACGGGGTCCCGAGCCTTGAAGTCTCTAAAGACTTGTCCTGCCACAAGCTATGAGTCCATGAAGACTTTTAGGCTCGTTACGCCCAACTCGCAGGATACTCTGAGGCCCGCAAGGAGCACCTCGTACTGACCTGGTTGTTTGTCATTTTGAAGAGAAAGCACAACATTCATTCGGCCACCACTCCGTCTGAGTTGGCAAAGATGAGATTGGTCCCACTCCCTCCTGCATTGGATTCCCCATCCACATGGAGGATCCATGCCTTCTCCTCCACGAGCAGGTTTCATGCAGGTCCGGGGGAAGCCTCTTCTAGTTTTGCATCCATCCACGCACACTCCACTAGAAAGTTAGCTAAGACCTGGGCCTTCCGGGATGGTCTTGGGCGATAAGAGATGTCGAATTTGCTAATCTTCACCACCCACTTAGCCAGGTGTCTCGAAGTGACTGGACGACCCAGGATAGCTCTCAGGGGCTGGTCTATGAGAACTGCGATCGAATAGGCTTGGAAGTAAGGCCTGAGGTACTGAGCAGACACTATGAGTGCAAAAATATTTTTTAGAGTGGGTGTATTTGGTTTCCGTATCACGAAGTAGCTTGCTGGTATAATACACCAGCCTCTAGACATCGTCTCTGTCAGTTCGGACTACCATCAAGCTCACTACCCCGACGGAGATTGCCAAGTAGAGGAGAAGCTCCTCTCCACTCTCTGGTCTGGACAGTAACGTGGGGGAGGTGAGGAACTTCTTCAACTCCTCGAATGCTTCCCGATACTGCTCTATCCATGCAAAATCATGCATCTTACGAAGTGCCTTAAAAAATGGTAGGTAACGCTCTATAGAGCGCAAGATGAAATGGCTTAAGGCAGCGATGCAACCGGTCAAGCATTGGACCTCCTTCTTCAAAGTGGGATGCTTCATGTTCGTAATCACCTGAATCTTCTTAGGGTTGGCTTCGATCCCATGCTGGATGACCATGAAACCTAAAAACTTTCCTGCCGCAATGCCGAATGTGCACTTCGCTGGGTTCAGCCTTATCTGGTGGAGGCGAAGGTTATTGAAAGCCTCTGCCAAATCAGTGATGTGGTCTGAATCTTGGGTGCTCATCACGAGCATGTCATCCACATAGACCTGCATATTTCAGTATATCTGGTCCCTGAAGACTTTGTTGACCAGATGTTGGTATGTCGTCCTTATAGCAGAATGTCCCTCAGTCCATCATGAAGGCTGTATGCTCCTTATCCTCTAGATGCATGCAGATTAGTTGTACCCAGAGAACGCATCCATGAAGCTGTCCTTTGGGCACGCCCAATTGAGGTCGGTGTAGTCCACACAAACCTCCACATTTCATTGGCCTTTTTTACCATAACCATGTTGACCAGCCAGCTGGGGTACTGCACTTCTCGAATGAAGCCCGTCGCAAGAAGCTTTCCAACTTCTTCATATATCACCTTTTTACTTTTTGGGGCAAAGCTCCTCTTCTTTTGCCAGACCGGATGGCACTTAGAGTCGACGTTCAGCCTGTGTATGATGACGTCTACGGGAATCTCAGGCATGTCCACTACCGTCCAGGCAAAAATATCAGCGTTCGCTTGTAAGAAACTTAGGAGACGGTCTCTCTCTTCTTCTGGCAGGAGGGCTCCTACTTGCACTGTCTTCAAGGGATCATCCCTAAGGGGGAGCAATAGCAAATGCTCCATCAACCCGCCTTTAGCTTCCTGCTCCCTTTGGTCTAGACGGTCGACTCCGGTTTCTCCCTCAGCACTCCTGGCACCGGGGATAGCTTGCAGGCAATGTTGGACCGGCTGGCAGGACCTCCTCATTTCCCTGACTCCATATGGGGTTGGGAATTGGATAAGGAGCCATCTGGTGGAGATGACTGTATCAAGCTGGTTGAGCCCCGAGCGGCCCAGAATCATGTTGTAGGTTGAAGGGAGCTAACCACTATGAAGGTCATCATGACGGTGCTCTATCAAGACGGTGTCCTGACAGTGACAGGGAGGGTAACTTCTTCTTCGGCATGCACAGAGTCTCCGGTAAAGCCCACCAGGGGGTGAATATTAGCTTCAACAGATCGACGGACAGATTCATTATGGCAAAAGCATTATAAAAAAGGATATCGATTGAGCTTCCACTATCAACCATAACTCTCTTTACATGATGATTTGCTATCATTATTTCTATGACGACAACATGATTGTTTGGATTTTCTATCCCAGCTCTCCCCTCTCCCATAAAAGAGAGTACAACATCAGCTCCCTCTCTCGCCCTAGCTCTCTTCAGCTCTCGCCCTGCCCCCTAAGAGATCATCCCCACCATCTTCTCTATCAGCTAATTATCGATGGAGGGAGGAAGGGCCTCAGTACCCTAGGGCTCGGATGGAGCTCTTCCATCCACAAACTTTTCGAGGTAGCCTCTTCTGATCAAGTCTAGATAGGGACATCGACCTGCACGAATCTCGGAGTAGCATGAACCAGAAGTAGCATGAATCATAATGCAATATGAATTTCGATGCAAATAAATTTAAATTTGAAGGTCATTTCCTTCTCCACATAAGAAGGTCCTCACATGGAGACACTTGGCATCCCATTTTGAAATCCTATGCAAATTTTCAGATTTGGAGACACTTGGCAATCACATGGAGACACTTTGCACCATTTTGAAACTCCATGCACATTTTCAGATTTGGTTCCCCCTTTTCATGAAATTTGAAATTCAAATTTGTAACTACATTTTCCCCTCTTTTCATGTAAAATTTAAATTTCAAATGAGGCTTAGAAGGTTATAAATAGGCCCCTAATCTCTTTATGAAAAGATACTATTGATGAATGAAAGTTTTTTTAGAGAAGAGTGACTCTTCTTTTGCTTCGTAAGGAGAGGGTGTGAGGCCCAACCCCAGGACATGATGTGAGATCATGTCTAGTTATCCCCTTCCTTGATTCCATCTTCCTTACCACCCTCATGTCCTTTGATATTCATCCTAACGGCTCCATTAGTGAGGTGGGTGAGATGCCCTAGAGGTGAGAGATCTCTCCGTGAGTATGAGTCCCAAAATCCATGAGAGTCCAAGTTTTTACCTTCCATATTTATTATTCCTTCACCATCTTCTACAAAAAAAATATAGTAGTACCATAATCTTGGTGACTTCTCAGCTCGCCAACGATCCTACCCCTGATCCCGTGCCCCATCATGTCTTCAATCTCCCTCTTCAGGAGGTGGCAGTCCTCGATGTTGTGACTATGGTCCCAGTGGAATTGGCAGTACCAGGACTTGTCACGGCCATCGGATAGCTTCTACAGAGGAGGGCAGTGCAAATAAGTTCGCCTTCAATCTCCATCAAGATTTTGGATCTTGGGACGAGGAGAGGGATATACTTCTCATCCCTGGCAAGGGCGTTCCCTGACTTGGGACCCGAATGGGGATTTGGAGCAACCTTGGATCCGTGGGTCCCGCCCAGCTCCCCCTGGGCTTGCTTCTTTAGGGACCTTCCATCAAACTCCCTCCTGGTGCTGTCAGCCTCCTCCAAGTGAATGTACTTGTGAGCACGGAGGAGAAGCTCATAGTAGGTCTTCGGGAGCTTCTTGTCAAGGGAGTAGGTCAAGTGGGAGGTCTTGAGCCCTCTCTTCAGTGCCAACATGGCGATGGGCTCATCCAGGTTATAGATTTTCAGGGTAACAACTTTAAAACGAGACACGTAATCTCGGAGGGGCTCATGATCTTATTGTCAGATCGAAAAGAGGCTATCGACCTCGCATGGCACCTTCTGGCATGCGTCGAAATGGGTCACAAACTTCTTCTCCAGGTGCTCAAAGGAGTCAATGCTCCTTGGCTCGAGATGGGAGTACCAAACTCGAGCGGCCTTTCAGAACATAGCTGGGAAGGCAATACAAAGCAGGGCGTCGATGGTCCAGGGGATGAGTGATCCCATCATAGGGGTCCACTTGTAGCATATGGAACCGGCTGGGAATCGGTTCCTCCTGGATTCTGCAGGAAAAAGGAGGGTGAGTGTTATAGCTCGTGGGCTCACTCGGGGAGCCCTACATGTCAGCGAACTGGCAAGCAAGCTAAGCTAGCTTGCGCTCTTGCTCCTCAAAGGCTCTCAACTCGCCGCCGGATCGCCTCATTGATCGACCTCTCCATCGAGGTCATCGAGGGAGAGGGAGGTGAGGACCGGAAGAGCTCGTTCTTTGGCCCTTTGCCATGCCGATGCCGACGATGAGATGCAGCATCGTGGTTTGAGTCAGGGAGCGGCTTTCTTGGTCAGCCTATCCATCCCAACACCATTTCCCGGCCATCTTCAGGCTCCCTCACATGAGAGATGCCACCCGTTAGTGCGACAGCCCTACCCGGAAGGACCTTAGGCTGGTGTGGGGTCTGGTGGCCTAGGCCACCGGGGTTCTTGGTTGTTGTTGGATCGCCAGGGATCGATGCTGATGATACAACTAGCACATTGCCATCGCCAGGATCTAGACTTGTTAGGCAAGTGCAGCAATCTATGGATCTATTGGCGATGGTGGTGGCGGAGCAGGGGACTCCTTTTGTGGCTATCCCACGTGGCTGACTGAGGCTTCTCGTGCACGGGTCATCACCATAAGACCACCGGGCTTCATGGATGACTTCTGGGTGGGGTGGTTGATATCACCGATCGATCACCGTGCAATCTCGTCGAACCTCTCTCACCTTCCTGGCATGCCAATCTATTGCCACTTGGATCGCCATGGTTTGAAGCTTGAGCAAGATTCGATCGGAGTTGAGCTCTTGTAGGAGGGCTAGGCTCCCCGCCATGTTGTCCCTGCACCCGGTCGGTTGGCCCTATAAAAAAAAAGGGGAGACCCGGACCGAGGATCCCGGCGAAGATACTCTGACGCTCAAGTCAGTAGAGCGATCCAGAAAAACAGATCCTCTTTAGCGAGGCTTAGAGAGGCTCCCACATCTAGAGGGTTTGAAAAGTAGAAGGGTTAGAAAATACGGGTGACTGAGGGAGTCCTCTAGTGTTCGTCTAGCCTTGGCCCTTGCTTCCCTTTTCGCCAGAGATCCCTTCTTCTTTCTTATAGTAGTTGGTTCTTCCCTTCCAGGCTTTGGGCCCCTTCCCTTCCTTCGCTCCCCCCTTCAAGGGGTTCCATCTCCCAGGACTGCCTCATGCCCAGAGCCATGTGAGACAAGATCCGGAGTTCTCGGACGGAAGCCCTGCAATGGGTGCAGGCGGCGTACCACAAAGTCTGCATCCTTAGTGGGGTGACCCACTGCAACAAGTATGAGTGGTGCACCACGAGGTCTAGCACCCCGATTGGGCACTCCTTCAGAAAGTACAGGCAACGTGCTGCCATGCCCAAAGGCCTAGAGGAATAGTGTCCTGGCAGGAAATGTAAGTAAAGTGCTACAAGGTCCGGATACCTGGTGGAGTACTCCCCCACAAAGGGTGCAAGTGATGTGCTGCAAAGCCTGAATCTTCGATGGGGCACTCATCTACGAAGGGTGCAAGCGACGTGCTATAGGATCTGGAGCTCCGGTGGAGCACACTTTTGTAGAGGGTTCAAGCAGTGTGCCATAGGACTAGACCCCTAGCGGGGCACCTCCGTTGCAGAGGTTCGACTCCTTGAAAGCCGTGGCGGGTTCGGCAAAGACGGTGACGTTAAGCGTTGAGGTCGCCATTCAAGCCGCCCCGATGGGCCGCTCCTTGAGGGAGCACGCCCCCTCTTTTATCTCACCGATCGTGTAATCGTGACCATGGGGATCTCTATCGTCTTCAATATTTAGCTTGGCCAGGGGTTCTACCTGACCACGACCTTCCTCGATCGGTGACTTACCTCGAATGGGAGCTCACCTCGGATGGGAGCTCGACCTTGGTCGGGAGCTCATTTCGGATGGGAGCTCACCTTGGACGGGAGCTCGACCTCGATCGGGAGCTTACCTGATGGCCTCGCCTACCACCTTAACCGCCAGCTATGTCTGATATGGACTCCACGTCAGTGATTCGCCACATCAGATGACTCCATGTCAGCGGTTCACCACAACAGGATTTCTCATTCATTATAGAGTAAACCTCCAATGATAAAATTTTGAAGGGAATGAAACAATATGACCAAAAAAAAAAAGTTAGCAATCAAGACTGAGTTAGAATAGAAATGGTAATTTGATATCAAATTAAAAAATATAATTAATTATAAAATAAAATTTCCAAAACCATCATAAAATCTCAAAGAGGATAAAACAATATAATCAAGAAAAAAATCAGCATTGAACACTACAAGAAAAACTAGTTTTAGCAATCAATTTTTTTGATTATATTTGTGACCGATTTTGCAACCGATTTTGCAACCAAATTTTTTTTTAATATTTGTGACAGATTTTGCAACCGATATATTTTCAGAATAATTTAGCAACCGATTTAAATCGGTTGCAAATTCAGTTGCAAAAATTTTATTTTGCAATTGATTTTGCAATCGAAATAAAAATTATTTTTATTTTTTTAATTATTATTTAAAAATTTAGTAACCAAAATATTCGGTTGCAAATTTTAAAAATAATAAAATTTAATTTAAATAAAATTTTGTAATCGATAAATTGGTTGGAAAATTTAAAATAAAATTTAAAAAATATTTAATTTTTTTTTAAAATTTTGCAACCGATTATTCGGTTACAAAATTTTATTTAAATTTAATTTTATTATTTTTGAAATTCGCAATCAAAATTTTTGGTTGCAAAAAAAATTTATAAATATATAAATTTTTAATTATTTTTTAAAAAATCTTATTTAAAATTTTGCAACTAATTTTTTGGTTGCAAAATTTTATTTAAATTTATTTTTATTATTTTTGAAATTTGCAACCAAAATTTTTGGTTGAAAAAAAAATTATAAATATATAAATTTTCAATTATTTTTTTTAAAACTTTATTTAAAATTTTGCAACCAATTTTTCAGTTGCAAAATTTTATTTAAATTTAATTTTATTATTTTTGAAATTTGTAACCAAATTTTTCGGTTACAAAAAAAATTATAAATATATAAATTTTCAGTTATTTTTTAAAAAAATTATTTAAAATTTTGCAACTGATTTTTTGGTTGCAAAATTTTATTTAAATTTAATTTTATTATTTTTGAAATTTGCAACCAAATTTTTTGGTTGCTAAATTTCTTTAAAAATTAATTTTATAATTTATGAATTTTGCAACTGAATTTTTCAATTGCAATATTTTTTTAAAATTTAAATTTAATTTTTTTAAAATAGTAACCGAAAAATCGATTGCTAAAAAATGTTAATTATTAAATTTTTAAAATTATTTTTAAAATTTGGCAACCGATTTCGGTTGCAAAGTTTAAAAAAAATAATTTTTTTTTAAAATTTGCAACCAAAAAAATTGGTTGCAAAACTTTGAAAAAATACCGGACGTCTAATTCGAATCGGACAGCTGATATCGTTTAAGGATAAAAATTTTATTTACCAAAGTTCGGTTGCCTTAGCCCCCATTCTCGTCCAGCCGCCTCTTGTTCCCCCCCTCCGGTGCTCCCGACTCTCGTTCGCCGCCCCCCTCCGGCGCTCCCTCCTCCGGTGCTCCCCCCTTCGACTCTCCCCCCTCCGGCGAACGCCGCCTGCAGGCCCTCCCCCTGACGACCAACGAGAGGTGCTCGACGGCCTACGATGCCTTGTTCGGGTGCCCTATCCCCCTTCTCCCGTCCAGCCGCCTCTCCTTCGCCCCCCCTTTCGGTGCTCCCCCCACCGGCCCTCCCCCTCGACGGCTCGCGGTGCCTCGTTCGGGTGCCCTAGCCCCCTTCTCCCGTCTAGCCGCCTCTCCTTCGCCCCCCCTCCGGTGCTCCCCACTTCGGCGCTCCCCCTCGACGGCCTGCGGTGCCTCGTTCGGGTGCCCTAGCCCCCTTCTCCCGTCCAGCTGCCTCTACTTCGCCCCCCCTCCGGCACTCCCCACTCCGGTCCTCCCCCCGAAGGCCTGCGGCTCCTCCAGCCCCCCACCCGACGGCCGTAGGTTTATTTTTTTTATTTAATTTATAATTTTTAAACTTTTTTTTAATTTTTAATTTTAAAATTTACAATCCCAGGCTTGGAATCAATATGGCCTGACCATTCTCATATATATATATATATATATATATATATATATTATTTTATTTTTTTTTATTTTTTTTTCCAGCATGTAATCTTTTTCCTAGTAAACTTTTTTTTTTCTTTTTTTTCTGGTGTTATCATGATAGGCTTTGGATATGTTGGCATGTGACAAGTTCAAAATAGGTATGTTGCCACTAATTCAAGCCACTCTTCTTGAGCTACTCCATGAAATTAGACAATATATAACTGAGAATCAAAAAATATTTAAACAAATTATTTAATTAATTATTAAAAGCTGATCCACTTTAGATCATCATACATATACTAGAGATTTAACTATCCTTATCTCAATTTTTACCATGAATGTGTTCTAGGAGGAGAATTTAGGACCATGATAGTAGATTGTTTTTATACGTTTTACATCTCTCCATGACTTTAAAGGATGATAAGGCTATTAGTTCGAATTTATTAAAAGAAAAGAGGGAACTAAACTTTATAACCACATAAATAGCTCATCTAGAACTAAATTCCAATTTGCAAGAGGATGCCCCAAAAGAATCCAATCTGCCCTTTGAAGGCATGGTGTACATGTAGTTTAATGGCCATATATAAATTTTACTTATTTTTTCCTCATCAATCAATTTCATGATCTCTTTGATAGCTAGACCATGCACATCTCGCATCAAGAAGCATTATTTTCAATAATTTAAAAACCTATTGAAGACTTGGGTGAATGACTAATTAAGGGAACAAAGGAATTTTTGAAAAGTTAATTTGAAAGATCAAGATGTTGATGCATCTTTGATGTGCATGTTTCCAATTTACCTTATGCAAGTCAATTTTGTATGACCAATGTGATTGAATACATCCATATGCATGAGTGCATGACACTAAATCAAGTTGTTAATTTATGCTCAAATCATGAAAATTAATTTATCCACATGAAAGTGAGTTCTCATCTCTGATAGATTTATTGATCAAAATAAGAGGCTTCGTTGCATATATATGTCACCTTGATTACATAATATAAATAGGTTGTTGCATAATATAAATAGGCCAGTTTACCATGTTGATTGAAAGATCGAAAGATACTCTCTATCATGGCATGCCACATATGGTAATAGATGGACAGGAAGAGTTGTGGCTCAGGTTCTGCATTCACATGTGATTGCTATTCTTCTTTTTTTAAAGCATATGCATTATACAGTTTTTTTCCTGAATGAAGCTGATCCTTCTCAATTCACTAGTTCATGTGGCACAAATTCATCAGTTGTATGCTTAATTGTATTGAGAGGTTGCTTCATTCACATTTTAGAATAGTAACCACTAGAGATACCACTCGTAATAATGCCAATGCAAAGAAGCCAAATCAAAGCTAAGTCAAAGAAGTGTTGAAGGATCCATTATAACGAACAATTAGTAAATTAAAGACCTATTATAAAGGATGTATTTATTTTAACTTATTGTTCGATATTCAAATAATTTTATGTATCATCATGTTTTGATATGGTACAGAATATAGATATCTTTCAACTTCGTAGTTGGATGTATAATCAACTTTTACTGGGTCGAAAAAGCAAAAGCAAATAAGGCTTCTGATACTGACAGTTTTGATCCTTCACGTCATACATGTGGCTTTATCACTACATCCCAGCACAGATACAATTTGGTAAGCAATACCAACCAAAATATTTAATATATTTATAATTCATATTAATAAAATATCTTGTTCTACGAGATACAGACTTCGAAGACTGGTACTATGCCTTCTCCATCTGAGCTATTTATTCATACCCATCAGAGGAAGGATAAGACATGGGTTGACAGGAGATCAGAGCATATTTATGTAAGTTAAATTTTTAAGTTATTCTAATTTTTTTTATACTAACTGAATTAAATTAATTTCAGTCTAAATTTAGACGTAACATGGAAGAGGCACAAAGTCAAAGCAGTGCTGATTCTAGCTAGCAGCAAACTCCATCGTAATTGGATGTATGGATACGTACTATTGGTGTAAAGAAGAAAGGAAGAGTGTATGGGCTAGGATTAGAGTCCACTGCATTGACGCCAACTTCAAAATTTCCAGGACAATCTTCATTCCCCGTACAATGGTTGAATAGTAAAGAATTCTAGGAGCAAGTACGGAAGCAGGTTGAAATCGAAGTCAATGAAGTAAATGCTCGGGTACAAGCTGCCGAGCAAGAAAGGGATGAACTGCGGAGGCGAGTTGAACATAATAAACGAATGTTGCAGGAGATATTAGCCAACATAAATTTTCAGCCTGCAGCAACTCCTGTAACTCATGCTTTTAGTGGTAATCCTTCACAACAAACTGGAGTAGATCCTTATCAGTTGTATCGTGGACAAGGATCACAGCGGGATGAGGAGGAGGATGACGATGAGGAGGATGAGGACGAGGAGGAATAGGAGCATTAGCACATTATTCATATTATCTTGCTCCACTTATTACTCTTATAAGTTTTGCATTATATTATGGACTGCACCTCTTATTATCGTTATTTGTTTAGCTTTGTATTATGATTACTCTTATATGTTTTGCATTATATTATGAACTAGCTTTGTATTATCTCTTCATGTTTGACACATTTGTTATATTTTTGTTGTTTTATTGTGCATTTTCATGAATTCCCTCCTCTTATTTCATGCAGTTAGAGGCTATGATGAGTTGCCTTGGTATCTTTGTGATGCTTCAAATGCTGAAAGTGTATGCTGGATTGGACCGTTTTGTAAGGATCTAAATGGTGTTGCAAATTTGGATGGCTTGCTCGTTTTGCAAGCAACCATTTGCTGCCTTAGACCCTTCGCTATGTACAAAAAAAGGCAATCCCGAGCTTCTGAATTTTATTGTTTGAAAGTTTTGTTCGGTTTTTGTTGTTTTATTGTGCATTTTAAATTTCATGAATTTTCTTTTGTTACCTACGGCTAGAGGCTGTGATGAGTTGCCTTGGTATCTTCGTGATGCTTCAAATGCTGAAAGTGTATGCTGGATCGGACCGTTTTGCAAGGATCTAAATAGTGTTACAAATTTGGATGGCTTGCTCGTTTTGCAAGTAACCATTTGCTGCCTTAGACCCTTCGCAATGTACAAAAAGAGACAATCCTGAGCTTCTGAATTTTATTGTTTGAAAGTTTTGTTCGGTTTTTGTTGTTTTATTGTGCATTTTAAATTTCATGGATTTTCTTTTGTTATCTACGGCTAGAGGCTGTGATGAGTTGCCTTGGTATCTTCGTGATGCTTCAAATGCTGAAAGTGTATGCTGGATCGGACCATTTTCCATAGATCTAAATGGTGTTGCAAATTTGGATGGCTTGCTCTTTTTGCAAGCAACCATTTGTTGCCTTATACCCTTCTTAATGTACAAAAATAGGCAATCCCGAGCTTCTGAATCTTATTGTTTTTCATTAAATCTGACGATTAATTACAGTGTTCAAGTTATGACTTTTAGAATTTTTTGGCTGTTTTAGCTTTATTTGAACCCGGTATTCAATTCCAGTTAAATCTATTTGATGTATGTAGCTGCTATTTTTGGATAATTGGATGTGATTGAACCCTTGAAATGAATATCTGATTTGTGCCTAAGCTGCTTAATGGATGCTTTATATGTTGCCATTGTATTTAATGGGTGTGATTGAACCCTTCTCAATGCTTTGTGCCTGATGCTGAAATGAATATCTGCTTTATACTTCTCAGCTGAAATCTATAAAATTCAGGAAAAAAATTCATATTTCATGATTTTTTTTAATTATTCAATTTTAGCAACCGATTTAGCAACCAATTTTTTTTTATTTTTTGATTTTTTTTAGCAACCGATTTAGAAACTGATTTTTTTTTTATTTTTTAGAATTTTTTTTAGCAACCGATTTAGTAACTGATTTTTTTTAAAATTTTTCTGATTTTTTTTAGCAACCGATTTAGCAACCAATTTTTTTTAGTTTTTCTGATTTTTTTTTTTGGCAACCGATTTAGCAACCGATTTTTTTTTTTTCTGAATTTTTTTTTTTAACAACCGGTTTTTTTTTTTGAATTTTTATGATTTTTTTTTTTTTTTTTAGCAACCGATTTTTTTTTTTGAATTTTTTTGATTTTTTTTAGCAACCGTTTTTTTTATTTTTCTGAATTTTTTTTAGCAACCGATTTTTTTTTCTGAATTTTTTTTAGCAACCGATTTAGCAACCAATTTTTTTTTTCTAAATTTTTTTTAGCAACCGATTTTTTTTTTGAATTTTTTTTAAAAAAAATATGTCAAATTCGGTTGCTAAATCGGTTGCTAAATTTTGCAATCGAAAAAAATTTGGTCACAAATTTTAGCAACCTATACTTTTGCAACCGACTAATTTCGATTACAAAATTGGTTGCAAATTACTTTAGCAACCGATTTTCAATTTTTAGCAACCGAATAATCGGTTGCTAAATCTGATTTTTCTCGTAGTGGAAGAATGAATTATAATAAGATAAGTAATCCGATACCTAAAAAAATATATAATATAATTTTTTTTATTATACTCTAAATTTCATTTTTATAAATTTATTAAAAATAAATAAAATTTTAATAAGAATGATAAAATTAAATATTAATACTATTGAGAGGATCAATAAAAATAAAAGAATAGTAATAATATCAAATTTTATTCATAATATTTTTCAAAGATTGATTACTTTTAATGATGTATTAATAAAATAATATTTCATTAAATATTTAAAATATATTATTTAAAAATAAAATATATAATTAATAAAAAAATAATATTTGTAGATGATATATTTTTTAAACAAAAAAAAAATCCCACGTGGGTTATATGCTAGTTATTCAGAATATTGAATCGTATTAAATCATGTTAGCTTGTTAGTGGCTTCACTCAACAAGCAAAAGGAATTAGTAAGATTGTTGTGGCCCACAGAGCTTAATAACCAAAAATAAAGGACATGATATGACTTGTTAATCAAGGTGCTAAAAACTCATCATAAATAAGCTATCACAATTTAATCACTGTAATTCACATACTTCACTGACAGAACAAGAGAAGGAAAAGAAAGTGAAGGCCTGTAATATTAATTCCTAGTGATATTAGTACAAGATTTGGAAAACTGCATGCCCATGAACTAATGCTCATTCCCTTTCATACTATTACGAATGTTGACCTTTAGTCATCTTATAAACAAAAGTTCACCGGTCCACCCACACCAAGAATCCACAGTTATCCTACAGACCCCTCCAGCTTTAGATTCATTAGTGCATTCACCTCCGAGGCAAACTCTAGAGGAAGCCTGTCAAAAACATCCCTGCAGAATCCACCAATCACAGCTGCAACAGCCTTTTCATGATCAATTCCCCTCTGCTGAAAAATAGAATAGCTGATCTTCGCCAATCTTGGAAGTGCTTGCCTCATGCTCTACACGGGCTGTAGGGTTTTGATATACAGTCAGTTGATCAATTTTACAAGGCATAGCAAATGGTGTACATGTTAGATCTCTAAGATATATTGAGTTGTAATTTGGCAAATATCAGTAGGCAGTTATACAAGTATAACGGATAGACAATTCCTCATTCAGTTCCTAATGTTAAGGAGCATTGCAGAAAACAAGAAATCAACAACACTAAAATTTTTTAGTTAATTTAAATAATGCAGATAACCATAAAGAAGGTATCAGTTTGCTGAAACTCATGTCGGAACATTAGTCAAACAAAAACAAAACTACTGCAGACTTAAAAGATTTGACCAGAAAATCTGTTCTGCCATAGGGTCTCTGCATGCGACATCGCAAGATTATTTCCGTATGACATGAGAATGCTCTAACTTACGCAGAAATCAACTGCACATAAAACAGTCTTTCAACAGTGTAAAACGAGAATGCTGGCAGCACCGAGACGTTGAAAGGAACAGCCTTAATTCATGGCAAGAACCTAGTATAAGGACAGGGACAAAGCTTACACAGTGAATCTTGATTCAGACTTTGGAAGCAACAACTTACTAGAAAAACAAGAAAGCCAATAAAAAAATGCCATGAAATATCCTGCTCTCGAAGGATGTCCAAACGAGAAATTTATGGCTGTTTTATCCCATTTTAAGAAGGCAGGTTCATAGATGTTCATCCTACCGGTTTGTTGTTAAGGATGCTTTTAAAATTGTGCATCATATAGATCAGATCCACATTTTTTGGTGAATTTTATGTTTCATGCAACAAACTGAAATATTGGGTTGAAACTGAAACTGTCATGTCAAGGACAAAACTAAATCAGCTTTGTTTCAGGCAAATTGTAACAAACAGAACTTTGGAGTACTGCAACCGACAGAAACCAGCATTTTCATCTTGATCGAAGAGTTTGATGCCTCGAGCAGAAGAATCTCACCAAATCAAAAAATTTCAAACATTGACAAGATACGATTGAAGCACCTGCTATATCTATATATATCCTTTCAATGCAAAGGCTGCCATGGCATGACCTTGGCAAAACCTATAGCAAGTGGAATTTCAATCCAGCTTGCAAATCATCTGCACTGAATTTAGTGGCCGTGCAGAACGCTGCAAGATTACAAGGCACAAAGACCACCATTCCCAAGACTTATTATTATTTCCCAAGCAAATACAACGTGAATCTTGAGACATCTAATAAAATGATCGATCTCCAAAGCTAATTCTAAGACGAAGGATGCAAATGTAACATTGTCCATTTCGCCAAAAAAATATTCCAGCCTTCATGCTAATTTTCATATCCTCCACGGTTCCTCCGCAGAGCTAGTAAAAACGGTGGAAGTGCACGTAGCAGTTCCTCGCATTATAAATATTTTTTTAAATTAAATAATATAATAAAATTTAAAATATTTAAAATAATATAATAAAATCTAAAATTTAAAAAAAAATAAAAAAAATAAAACGGGCCATCCAGACCGGGTACCGATCACTGATCTAAATTTAAAAAAAAAAATTTAAAAATTTTAAAAAAGTTTGGCCACCGTCCGATCACTGATTTGATTGGGTACTGATACCGATTGGACTGGAAATCGGACTGGTATCGACCTGGTGACCGGATTGGCGGTTGAATTAGCACCGATCCAATTGTCGGACCTTGGTGGCCGGATCCTGGCGATCGGATCGACCGTCAGACCGGTGACTGACTGTCAGACTAGTGACCGGATTGGCAACTAGACTGGTGATCGAACTGGCACCGATCTAGCAGCCGAACTCGTTGTCGGATCGATGACCGGAGCCGGACTGGCTATCAGACCGGTGGCCGGATCGGCGACCGGACTGCAAAATCATAGGTTATAATAATTTTAAAAAATTATTATAGTATCATATTATTATTTTTTATTTTTTAAATTTTCTTAATTTTTTAATTTTATTAAAATTTAAAATACAAAAATGGAAGAGAAATCGTGGATTGGACTCGCGATTTCAAGCTTCTTTTTTTTTTTTTTTTTTTTTTTTTTTTTTTTTTTTTTTTTGAAATCACGGGTTTAACCCGCAATTTTATTTTTTATTTTTGGATGCCGTATACTTAAATCCGTAAATAAATTTTGACCGTCTTTAATTTAAAAAATAAAAATTTAAAAAATATTATTAAAAAAAAAACCCACAAAAGACCGCTTAATGGTCCCTGTGCACCTGGCTGCATTGATGGATCCAAAAGCACTCCAGCACTCAAACTCTTACGTCATGGCTCTTCAGACCAAGGGGAGAAACCCTTGGCACCCGTGTCCACCCGCGCGTGAACACGCCCGGGTCATGCAGTCTTGGGCCTGTGCATGGGTTTGGACGGGATCTCATCATAGGCCAAGCCCGAGATGTTAACCCAACAACAATGACAACGTCCAAATTCAACGATGACCAAAATTTTGTACTGTTTGCTTTGGTGAATGTCTTTTATAGTACCAAAATTTGGTACTACTATAGACATCCATATGTCCCTTTCCGACCATGCAAGCAAGCATATGAGCGAACACTATTTTTGTCCAAAGTCGGGAGGTATTTATTAAGTTGTAGAGAAAATGTACGACAAATATATATTGGAATCTCTTTTAGTGACCAAGGATGCCTCCGATCCATCCTGTTTACATCCAAATCCAGAGAGAGCGAGTCAGAAGGGAGGAAGTGGGTTTAGCATTGCCCTTCTTGCTCACAATTTCTATCGTGGGCAGAGATCTTTGTGTTTCAGGTAGCCACTTGCTTATGTATTCATTTACTGTATTTTCTAATGTTGATCCAGAAAATGATAGTAACGAATTAAAGGATCGACTACTTGTAAAAAATGCAAAATAGTGATCATGGGCCGGAATATTACTTGTGGACATATGCAATAACCTTAGAACAAGTGGTAGGGGGAAGAATGAGGAGCATCAAGCACGAATTTAGTCACCAGAACAGCTACATGATGCTGTTATATCTAACTTACACTTGATTGATACGATGGAGTCACTCCAAAGATTACTGACTTCGCCCGCTCCCATTTAGCCCTTCACCTTCTAATGATGGAAGTGAGTCTTCGAGTGTTGCTCATGCCGGAAATGCTTTAATATTTAATATTATAATTTTATCTTTAATATTTAATTAATAATGTTTTGTATATAATGAACAAATAAATTGTAAGTTTGATGATACGAGGCATGCAATTATTTTTTTCCAAAGAAAGCGTATATAAGTGGTGGCATTTCCTGCATGTCATATGACATGCATCAAGATGCATGTGAAATTTGGTACCTTGATGCCCATGCTCATATCATGGACATATATATATATAGCTACGTGTCTCGAAACTTTTGGTGATATTTAGCACGTGATCATGGCCTGCATTAGCCCAGAAGAGCAATGATGATTGAATGTTCTTATATCCACTGGTATTTCATTCTATGAATGGACTAAAAAATTATGCCATGGTCCTCTGGCCTTCAAGTCGAGGTTGATGAGAAAAGTTACATATATTAATTAGCACCGCCAGCTGCTGCTAGCATACCTATTGCCATCATGTTTTCGTAGTCTTGTAACATATATAGGACACCTGAGTTTTAAAGATCAATTGGACGACTTTATGAAAAAGTTGGCACCAAATTTTTAAATAAGTAGCTTTACAGGACATTTCAAATGTATTTTTTAAAATATATATATATATATATATATATATTAAAAGTGAATGCCCCCTGAAAAGTGGAGTCTCCTGTCTCCACAATTTCCATAACAGTAGTAGATATTATACCTTGGTTAACCCTTTAGATTCAGTGGCCCAGCTTTGGACTATCAAAAAAAAGTATTGGTTGGACATGCTTCTGAAAGGTAGGCCATAGAAAATTTCAGATCTCAATTCAGACACAGTAAAACAGTACTTAAGCTATTCATATATACAGCTAGTCCTGGCCCAATAGTTTACCTGACATATATTATGTCCGTGTCTTTCGTACAAAAGAATAATCGATCTTCTTCTACGATGTTGATCATTGGATCATGTTCTGCACAAATCTCAAAATATACCTGACTTTGTTGTTGATGATTTTTATTTGGTGATAAATTCATCTAAAGGACAAGGAGGAATCCTTCTTTCGTGCAAAACATACAGCCTCCTATTTCTTATAAAATTTATTAGCTAAATTTTGAAAATACATCTTTCATGAAGTAATTTAAGGGCTTGGAATTAACCGAACTCGCTAAATGTTGGTAAAATGCAATCCGTGGCCACATGATCCAAAAATGTGGTGGTTTTACGTGTGGAGTCAATTCCATACCTTAATTTTTTTCATCCTTGGATGTGGACCAACATGTTGTCATTTAAATTTGTCTTGCATCGGGACCCAACCCATAGTCCTTAAAACTTTCCCAATTGGATTTGGACCCAGGATGATGGGATTTGGATCATTTGAATAAGTTAACCCGTCTCGATTTAATTGAGGTGACATGATATCTAAACTAACTAGATAACATCTGGCGGCTTCATTTAATAATGACATGTGGCATATTCTCGTAGGCTATTCCCGATTACAGAATAGTAGATATCTAAGTTTGATAATAAATATCATTTGATGATGCATAATTCTGAATTATTAGTACTTAAATAATTGGAAATTATGAGCAAAGAGACAAAGACCCTTTCCTAATCTACCGATAACTATCTTCGTAACGCCATAGCCTTACAATCATTCCCATGTGGGGGAAAGAAAAGAACCCCCCCCCCCCTGGTGCCAGCTGTGGACCACTTTCTTTCCGATTAATTAAGGAAGGATGTGAAACGTTCCGTTATTTAAGCGGCAGCCGACCTGGACCTGTTCCTAGATCTACTGCTCCTTGAAAATATAAAAATAAAAAGATGCAAATATACCTCCACAACTATAGGCTAGTTTTTATTAGACCATCAAACTTTAACATTTAAATAGATGGATGAAAAATCCAAATCATCCCCATGGCCTCTTCGAGAACTGTTTAAATAGATAAATATTTAGATCATTCTCTATATAAGCAGATAAATAAATGGATCATCCATTGCATAGATTTTAAAATGCTACAAATTTTTTTATTTATTCACATATATGAATTTTGATTTTTTTTTTTTTTGATTTCGATTCGGCAAAATCATTTATAAAAAGGATTTCTTTTGCAGTGATCTCAAGCCTTCTCTCAATCCCTCTGTGCTCTTTTTCAGCCCCCTTATCCAAGATCATAATCATAACAATTCATATCACCATCTCCTGCTTTAACTACCTAGCCTAATCCATCGTTGCCTCCGCCAACCTCTCCTATAACAACTACGGCCTCTTTTACAATTTTGCTAGCCATTGCCCATTTGCCCTCTTGACCAGCCCCAATCGCTCCAAAAATGATCAACCCCTCGCCCTTAGCTCCGGCCATTGTTTCAATAAATCTAGGGCTTTCGATTGATCCAAGACTAGATCCAAGTTCTCCTTCTTGTCCAGGGATCCCTTGGTGAAAGATCGTTGGGTGTGATTGTTAAGTTACTATCTTAGATTTTGACTTAGTTCATTGACTTCCAGTGTTGGGATTTTTGAGATCTTGTCTTTCATGGCAATGGTGATCAATCTCGTTGTTGCTCCTATTTTTGTAGGCAATGAAGTACTTGCTTCGAAATCTATATATATTGATTGATATCCAAATCATCCATGAATACTTTGAGATCCATATAGATGGGTTGAATAATAATGATCATCCATTAATTATTTTGAAAATGTATATATATTATAGATAAAAAGAAGTTTGGAGCATTTTGAGATCTATGCGATGGATGATCTATGGTAGATTTGCATAGAAGAAGGTTAGTCCTAATGCCACCATGTAATGGGATCCTTTTATGATATGAAAGGTATTTTGATTATAATATAATTTTATTCTAATATATGGTGGTTATATGATAATATTTTGTTAATAGAGATTAGCTTAAATGATTCATAAACTTGGAGGGTTAGTTTGAAAGTTTTTAGGTTGCATTTAGTAGCAAGTAATCCATCCAGATTAACGGTACTATAATAGAACCCACCACATTATTATGTTTGTTATGTTTTTCTAGATGACAATCTAGATTACCAAATTATTCTTCCCTTCTCATTTCCTCTTTTCTTCAATATAATATAATATAATATAATATATTTAATAATATAATATGATAAATATATTATTATATTATGGTATATAATATATTATATTACATTATATTAATATTACATTAATATAATATATTATTTTATATTTTATAATATAAAATATATTATATTATATTTAAGAATATGATATATAAATTTCATATATTATTTAATATATTTGAAGTAATGCATTAAATATATATTTTATTTAATATATAATTTTTATATTAATTTTATTTAATATAAAAATATTTTTTATTATTATATAAAATATAAAATATTTTTATATATTTTTAATATAATATATATATAATATTTTAATAAATAGATAAAATATAAATATATATTTTATAAATAAAATATAAATATAATTTATAGGTATTTTAAAAATCTTATTTTATATTATGTATTATTATTTATTAAATATGTTGACGTTGAACCTTCATTGACCGGGCGGAGTCGTTGGATTGCCGGTTCGCTCACCTGGATATTTGCAAAACAGGTTCCCTACCGGATTTTCTCCGGTGGGGACACTCCGATGCCTAAATTAGAGATAAGGTCCAACCACAGAATGGAGAGTTTTCCGAGGAGGAAAGATAATGAAAGTATGCTCTTTTCCAGGCTTACGTAGCATACCTTGAGTGTCCCCTCTTACCAGTATTTATATTTGCCATGCCAGTGTATAGTTAGGCTCACCCACCTATGGTTAAGACGGGGTTGATTAACTTTATCCCGCGTATAACCATAAGTGATTGTCAATTGATTATGGCTAGTCTGGAATCATTAGTGTTAGAGTTAGTGGCTATGTACCCATCTCGATGTGGTTGCGATTGGAAGTAGTGGCCATGTGGTCTATCGTAACCACGTATCCATGTTCGAAGATTTGGATCAACCAGAGATTCGCTTTTGGGCTTCTTCTTCAGGAGGGGCCGGCATTGAATTGGCGAAATATCTTCGGTTTGTCCTCTCTGGGACAAGCCGAAGACACCTTTATCATTTGCGGCAGAGTCTTTCCCTTCGGAATGGATTGTGGAGCGAAGCTGGCATTGTCTTCGGATCGACCTTCTTCGATTAGTGTGCAGGAGACTGATCAATGGTTGGTCGTGGTAGAACTCTTCGGGACTAACGTATTTGGCGTTGGGCGTGGTAGAACTCTTCGGGACTAAGGTAGGATCATCGCTTTGTCTACCCACGTAGTTTCCTACGGGTGCTCCGGTTTAAATGTCTGATTCAGAAAGAACTTGGCGAGTAGTTGAATCGGTAATTGGCCTGTGCTGAACTAACATATCACATAAAAATACAATAATTTGAATTATCTATAATTAATATTATTAATAATTTTATATTTTAGTAATGTACCAAGTGTAAACTTAAAGTTGAGGATATTCCGGAGATCATCCTTAGTTTGAAGGATATATGTATGTGTTATACCACGACGGCTCGCCCTCTATCAGAACCGGCCCAATTTTGCGATCTGACCCGGCCGCCCCAACCGAAAGGGGTCCAACCCACTAGAGCCGAGGTCCGAACGACCTTCTCCTGTTAGGGTACGGCCCATCGTCCTTCGCTAGGGTTCGACCCACTGGAGCCAAGGTTCGAATGACCCTCTCCTGCTGGGGTACGGCCCATCGTCCTTCGCCAGGGTTCGACCCACTGGAGCCGAGGTTCGAACGACCCTCTCCTACTGGGGTACGGCCCATCATCCTTCGCTAGGGTCCGACCCACTGGAGCCGAGGTTCGAACGACCCTCTCCTACTGGGGTACGGCCCATCGTCCTTCGCCAGGGGTCCGACCCACTCGAGCCGAGGTCCGAACGACCCTCTCCTGCTGGGGTATGGCCCATCATTCTCCTTCGGAGGTTCGGCCTTTGACCGACTGACCGCCTTATGGCTGACATCCGACGGGCAAGCCTTGGCATCCAGGGTACTCCAGAAGCATCTTTCTGTTACAACGGGATTCTGCCATCCCAACGACCCTACTCCACTACTTCCACGGTGTCGTCGTATCTACGCGCCACGTGGCCACTATCCAGATTCTCCTATGGATAGATCGGTCTTTCTCAGCCTCTCCCCTAACGAATTTTGGACTGTTCCGCGCCTATATAAGGTACCTAGGGGACCTCGTTTGGAGGTACGAGAACTCTTCCCTCTCCTTACGCTTTTGGATCCTTTGGTTCATCCATTCTGTTGCCTTCAACCTCCTGCTAACTTAAGCATCGGAGGGTCCCCCGCCGGAACACCATCGGCGCCCTTGGGAACTTTTTTGCAGGTTCGCTCGGGAGAGGAGCGCTCCAGCCGATCTAGCCGTCCTGGTTCCCGATCCAGGAGTTGACGTAGCAACAGATTGGCGCTAGAGGAAGGGGCGGCGCCGCGCATTCTTTCTTCTAAAAGGAGGAATCCAGCACTTGAACAAAAAAAAAAAGGCTAAGGGAAGAGCTCCAAATGCCACTGCCGGGAGAGACACCTCTCCTTCTAGGTTTGAGGAGCCCCTCCGAGAGAATGATTTCGTTGCCACCGCCCCCACTGCTGTAGAGCCTACTATCACTTTGGGGCTGCAACAATTTCAAACTTTGGTGAACCGCATCGAGACACTCATGGCTGCGGTTCAACGGTTCCAGGAAGCAGCCGACAACCAGCAACAACTACCAGCTACTTCCTATACCAACCCTCGAACTGCTGCTGCGGAAGGCCGACGGCCAGAGATCCCCCAGCATGGTTCCCACGCTGCCCGGAGCCCGAAGGTCTTTGGGAGATCGCGCCGATGGCAAAAGGGCAAGGTCTGCCTCGCCTTCTTACATCGAGTCCATCCCCTCTGGCAGTCGGCCTGCCGCCGAACCTCCGAAGGACTATGGCAGCAAGATTATGCGCATGGAGGAGCGTATTGATGAGATTGCCCTCCGACAGAAGGTTGAAGGGGGACAGGCATACGACTCCTGTCCCCCATTATCTACGAGAATTCTGGCGGAGACGATTCCCCGCCACTTCAAGATTCCACAGGTGGAACCCTACGACGGTACCATCGATTCGATGGACATCTGGGCACGTACAAGGCCCACATGATGGTCCAAGGCGCCTCCGATGCTCTCCATTGCATTGCCTTCCCCACGACCCTTAAGAAGACCGCCCAAATGTGGTTCTCCACCATCCGGCCAGGTACGATCTATTCCTTCTCACATCTCGAATCCCTTTTTCTTTTCCATTTCAGGACTTGCAGTTAGACCCCGAGGACTACCGACTGCCTCTTCCTCGTGCTGCAAAAGGAGGGAGAGACCCTCCAGGATTTCATGGCCCGTTTCAACTCAGCGGCCATGGAAGTCCCGGAACTGAACGAAGCTGTGGCGATGTCGGCCTTCAAGCAAGGGCTCCGCTCATCCAGGCTGACCTTTTTCCTAGACAAGAAGCATCTGACAAGCTACAGCGACTTGCTAGCCAGAGCGCAGAAGTACGCCTTGGCGGAAGAACAAGCTACTGGCCGACGCCAAGCGGAAGGAAGGCCAGCCCTGAAGAAGCGGAGTGACAAAGCTCCTGGACTCTGACCTCCGAATGACAGTCGGCGGTCGGCCCAACGCTGAAGTCCGAAGAGGGACTTTTCCCGGAGATTCGAGACTTATGCGCCTCTATCCCTGCCAAGAGAGAAGATCCTAATGGAGATCGAGAACGAGACTTTTCTGTAAAGGCCTCGGCCAATAAGGGGCCCTACTGCCCTAAGAAACAAGGATAAGTTCTGCCACTTCCACAGAGACCATGGGCACGGTACTGAGGAGTGCCTGCAGCTGAAGGATGCCATCGAAGACCTCATCCAGAGGGGGTACTTGCACAAGTATGTCCGACCCCATCGGGACCGGGCAGAAGCATCAAATGCCGAAAACCCTTTGGAGGAGGTGGAGCTCCCTAATCAAAGACCAACTGGCAAAGACATCGGCATGCTACATCGGTGGTCTGGAGGAGGCTAGGAGGATGGGACAGATGTTGCTAAGAGGTCCCGGGGCTCCAATGCCATTATCTTTTCTGATGAAGATCTCCTGGAAAATCATGTCTTTGAGAATGATCCTGTAGTCGTGTTGGCTGTCATTGCCAATTACGATGTAAGGAGAACACTTGTTGATAATGGAAGCTCGACATAGGTGTTACTGTATGATGCTTTTTTGAGAATGAACTTGTCTAGATCTATGCTGCTGGAATCCCTCGCACCGCTGACAGGCTTCGGGGGTAACTCCATTGGAGTAGAAGGTGAAATAGTTCTCCCTGTGACAATTGGGGCAGAGCCTCTCCAGAAAACCCTCCTCATCAACTTTGTGGTCGTACGGACGACCTCACCTTACAATACTATTCTAGGCCGGCCGGCCCTCAACAAATTCATAGCTATTGTTTCTACTTACCATCTGTTAGCCAAGTTCCCAACCAGGAACGGGGTCGGAGTGATGAGGGGAGACCGTCGGATGGCTAGACAGTGTTTGACTATTTTGAATCAACAGTCTGAGGGTCGTTCCGCCGTAGAGCAACTTGACCCAAGGGCTGAAGCCGACGGCCTCGGTTAGCCAGGGGAGAAGATTCGGTTTGTCCCACTTCGAGAGGATGATCTCACTAAGGTCCTCCAATTTGGAGGCTCTCTCAACGAAAACCTTAAGACGGAGCTGATCAGCTTTCTAAGGAGAAATGCCGACGTCTTCGCCTGGTCGGCATTGGACATGCTTGGGATACCGTTGGAGGTTATTACTCACCAACTCAAGGTCGATCCGGCCTGCCGACCAATCCGACAGAAGAAGAGGAGCTTTGCTGCTGAAAGACAGAAAGCTATTGATGAGGAAGTGAAGAAGCTCCGCGATGCCGGCTTTATTAGGGAAGTCCATTATCCTGAATGGCTGGCGAATGTGGTCATGGTGAAGAAGTCCAATGAAAAATGGAGGATCTGTGTGGACTACACCGATCTCAATAAGACCTGTCTAAAGAACAGCTTCCCAGTACCCAAGATTGATCAGCTGGTGGATGCCACAGCCGACCATCAGCTTTTCAGCTTTATGGACGCCTTTTCTGGATACAACCAAATAAAGATGCATCCGGAAGATGAGGAGAAGACCGCCTTTGTCACTGACAAAGGCCTATACTGCTATCGGATGATGCCCTTCGGCTTGAAGAACGCCGGCGCCACCTTTCAACGGCTAATCAACCGGGTGTTCGAGGGACAGCTGGGAAGAAACATGGAGGAAGGCTGACCACATCAAGGACCTGCAAGAATCCTTCGATGCACTTAGGCACCATCGGATGAAGCTGAACCCCACGAAATGTACTTTTGGGATAACCTCTGGTAAATTCCTTGGTTTTCTAATTACACAGAGGAGAATTGAAGTGAATTCTGACAAGATCAGAGCCGTCACGGAGATGGCGCATCTGACCAACAAAAAGCAGGTCCAAGAGCTCACCGGCCGGATCGCCTCTCTCAGCCGTTTTATCTCCCGGTCGGCTGAGAAGTCCTTGCCATTCTTCAAGACCCTACACCGGTCGGAGGGATTTGTTTAGACTGATGAATGTCGGTCGGCCTTTGAGGCATTGAAGGAGTACTTGAAGAATACTCCGCTGCTGGCCAAGCCGATAGAGGGGGAACCCTTATACCTCTACCTTTCGGCATCGGACGAAGCAGTCTGTGCCATCCTCGTGCGAGTCGGAGAGGACGAACATCAGAAGCCCATCTATTACATCAACAAAGTCCTCCATGATGCCGAAATGAGGTACCCTAAGATGCAAAAATTAATATACTCCTTGGTCATATCGGCTAAGCAGCTCCGACCGTACTTCCAAGCACATCCAATCGTGGTACTGACCGACCAACCTCTCAAGATGATTCTTCGGAGTCCAGACATATCCGGTCGGCTCGCTAAATGGGCCATCAAGTTAGGAGAGTTCGATATCTCCTTCCAGCCACGATCTGCCTTAAAGGCCCAAGTAATTGTTGACTTCATTGCAGAGTATACGTGGAAGCAGGAGATGCCCTCTCGGATGGCCGAAATATCCGAAGTGAATGCTGTTTATGAAGCAGAACCAGCCTAGACTCTTCATGTGGACAGAGCGTCCAACCTTTCAGGCTGCGGAGCCGGACTGATTTTGGCCGAGCTGGACGGGGAGAACCTGGAGTATGCTTTGCACTTCTTATTTCAGGTATCAAATAATCAAGTGGAGTATGAAGCCCTCCTTGCGGGGTTGTGGATCGCCCACGAACTGGGCATCGACCGACTCAGAGTTTTCTCTGACTCCCAGCTAGTGGTCAACCAAGTGAAGGGAAAACTTGAGGCTAGGGATCTGACCCTAGCAAAGTACTTAAACCAGGTACAAAGCTTCATCCCTCGGTTCAAGTTTTTTGAAATTCTCCACATACCTCGTCTGCAAAACTCTCAGGCGGATGCTCTCTCAAGGCTGGTTATGGCCGCTGGTGAGACTTCTGACCGAACCTTTGTGGAGTATTTGCGACATCCCAGCATTGCCAAAGAGCCAACAGAGATCCATCATGTGGAATATGAAGCCTCTTGGATTGACCCAATCATTACTTTCTTGGCCAAGGGAACCCTTCATGATGATCCGGCAGAGGCCAAACGGATACGCCTGACAGCCCCCAAGTACGTCGTCCTTGACTGCACCTTGTATAAGCGATCATTCTCATAGCCACTGTTGAAGTGTTTGGGGCCGGCTGACACCGACTACGCTCTCAGAGAAGTCCATGAAGGTATTTGTGGCGACCACCTCGGAGGGAGATTCCTAGCTTACAAGATCATCCGGCAGGGATATTACTGGCCCAGCATTCAAAAGGATGCATCGGACTTCGTCCGAAGGTGCGATGTACTCCAGAGGTACTCCATCATTCAAAGGAGGCCTGCCAGCGAGCTGACTCCGATCACCATCCCATGGCCATTTGCACAATGGGGGATGGATATTTTGGGACCCTTTCCCCCGGCCTCCGGACAACGAAAATTTTTGCTTGTGGCTATTGACTATTTTACCAAGTGGGTGGAAGCCGAACCACTAGCGCAGATAACGGAGCCCAAAGTGGAGAACTTCGTCTGAAACAACATCATCTTCCGATTTGGCATTCCCCGGACAATTATCACTGACAATGGAAGACAATTTGACAACTCAAAGTTCCAAGATTTCTGTCAGCAGTACCAAATCTCTCACCGACTTACCTCGGTCGGCCACCCACAGTGCAACGGCAAGGCCGAAGTCACCAACAGGACAATCCTACATGGGCTGAAGACCCGTCTCAATGAAGCGAAGGGACTTTGGGCGGAAGAACTCCATTCTGTGTTATGGGCATATCGGATGACTGCCAGAGCATCTACCAGCGAAACTCCATTCAATCTCACTTACGGAAGTGAAGCCGTCATCCCTATTGAAATTTCTCTCCAATCCCTCTGGATCGACCGCTATGCTGAGCCAGCCAACTCCGAGCGAGGAAGGGCTGACCTGGACTTACTTGATGAGACAAGGCTTCGGGCAAGCATGAAGATGGCGGTGTGCTGCCAAAAGATGGCAAAGTATTACAACTTGCGAGTCAAGGCGCGGGCTTTTCAAGTCGGCGATTTGGTCTTACGGAGGGCCGAAATCTCGATGCCGACGGAGCAAGGCAAGCTTTCCCCAAATTGGGAAGGACCGTATCGGGTCTCCTAGGTGGTTCGAGCCGGCACTTATCGACTGGAATTTTTAGATGGACGATAGTTAGCGCGTCCGTGGAATCTAGACAATCTCCACAAATATTATCAATGAAGTTTACATTTCTCCTACGAACCACTTCTGAAAGTTCGACTCCGGTCGGCAAAAGCTCTAGGGCAGCCCACTTCTGAAAGTCTGACTCCGGTTGGCAAAGGCTCTATGACAGCCCACTTCTGAAAGTCCAACTCCGGTCGACAAAGGCTTTAGGGCAGTCCACTTCCGAAAGTCCGACTCCGGTCGGCAAAGGCTCTAGGGCAGCCTACTTCCGAAAGTCCGACTCCGGTCGACAAAGGCTCAAGGACAGCCCACTTCCGAAAGTCCGACTCCGGTCGGCAAAGGCTTTAGGGCAGCCCACTTCCGAAAGTTTGATTTCGGTCGGCAAAGGCTCTAGGGCAGCCCACTTCCGAAAGTCCAACTCCGGCCGGCAAAAGCTCTAGGGCAGCCCAATTCGGAAGCCGACGGACCAACACTAAGGATAAATCTTCTAAGCTAGTTGCTCCAGCCTGAGCTGACATCCGACCGATGCCCCAACTGCTTCAGTGTCCGGAAGCCAATGGACCAACACTTAGGATAAATTTCCTAAGCTAGTTGATCCGGCCTGAGCTGACATCCGACCGCTGCCCCAATTGCTTCAGCGTCCGGAAGCCGACGGACCAACACTTAGGATAAATTTTCTAAGCTAGTTGCTCCGGCCCGAGCTGACATCCGACCGTTGCCCCAACTGCTTTAGCATCCGGAAGCCGACAGACCAACACTTAGGATAAATCTCCTAAGTTAGTTGCTTCGACCCGAGCTGACATTCGACCGCTGCCTCAACTGCTTCAGCATCCGGAAGCCGACTGACCAACACTTAGGATAAATCTCCTAAGCTAGTTGCTCCGGCCTGAGTTGACATCCGACCGCTGCCCCAAATGCTTCAGCGTCCGGAAGCCGACGGACCAACACTTAGGATAAATTTCCTAAGCTAGTTGCTCCGACCTGAGCTGACATCCGACCGCAATCCCAACTGATTCAGCATCCGGAAGCCGACAGATCAACACTTAAGATAAATTTCCCAAGCTAGTTGCTCTGGCCTGAGCTGACACCCGATTGCTGCCTCAACCGCTCTAATCTATTCTCGATCCGGAAGGCCGAAGGGCCATTACTTGAAGTAAAAGTCCTAAGAGGATCTAGTTCATCCTGGGTTTTCACCCAGCACTTACCCCAGAAATCCGACCGTACACTCTAATATGCCGACTGGCTCATACTTAGCAAAATTTCAGAGAGCAGCGCAGTAAAAAGCACAAAAAGAAGATACAATTAAGATGAAAAGTTTACTTCATTGATCCGAAAAGACTTTTACAAAAGGTGAAGGTCGGACGTTTACAACCAGCTAGGTCTGACCTTCGGGGGGTACTACAATGGCCACTTCGGCCTCTTCTGCTACAACGGTCGCTTCGACCTCTTTGGCCCCCCCAGCTGCCTCCGCTTCAGCACAAGCTGGGGCACCCGCTCCGGCTTCTTCAGCCTCTTCGGCAATCATCTCCGTCGGGGCATCAGTCGCTTGGGTGGTCGGATCGGCTCCCTCCGAAGCTTCTGCCACCACTGGCTTTGGCAGCTGGAGGAATGAGAGGTCGAACTCCGGGAAGGCGGCGCCAACCTTCCCCAGGCACTCTTCATACCTGTAATCGAAGCCGACGGTCCCGGCTTCGTTCATCTCCTCCTTGAAATCCTTGGAGGCCTTGTAGTCGGCGACGGCCTTCTCCCTCGCCGTCTTCAGCAGATCCTGGGCTGTCTTCAGCGGGCCCTTGTACCTCTCCACAGATGCCTGGTATCCCTTCGAGCGGAGATCCAGACCAGTATAACGGCCCTCCTCGACCTTCAGCTGACGGGCCAAGGCTTTAAGCTTTTTATTCTTGTCTTTGAGCCTGGCCTCTCGGTCAGCCTTCTGGGCGAGCAAGTCCTCGCTTCTCTTCCTTTCGGCCTCCAACTCGACCTGCAAGGGGGACACCTAGGCTGCTTCGGCCCTCAAGCCGAGCACCTCTTCCCGTGATGCTGTCAGTGCTATCCGTGCCATGTCCCTCGCCAACTCGGTCGCCTCGGCCCTCTTGGTCAGCTGCTCCTTTATATATAGCAGCTCGCCCAAGCCTTGGTCCATCAGGAGGTTGTCCCTGATGAGCTGCCGACAAAGACGAACAGTCAGAAAAACTATAATGGTAAGCTGAAAGTGAAGACCGAGAGAACGAAGCTTACCCCAAGAAGGTGGCGGGGGGAACTGCTAACCGCCCGTCAGTCTCGGGGACGGACCGCTGGAGCTGCTCCCTTGCCTCCTCAGCCGCGCGCCACAGTAGGCACTCTTCTTCCTCTCCTAGGGCCCAAGTAGCCTTCTCACCAGAAGCCGACATCCCCTCGCCCGCGGGGGCCCCCTGGGTCGTCGGGTGAACTGTCGTGGTCGTCTCCGGTGGCGGGGGTGCAGGAGCTGCCACTGTCCCAACTGACGAGGAGTGCATCCCTTCCGCTTGGGCGGCCGCTTGTCCCGTTGAAGATCGCTCGGACGTGATCACCTTCTGGCGTTCGGTCAGGGGCATGTCATCCCCCGAGTCGATGGAGACTACTGGAACGGATGACTCCACCGTCCGCTACTTCTTCGACCTTTTGGGCGCCGGTTCCGCCGCCCACTTCCTCTGTTCTTGATGTGTCGGCTCTGTGATCCGGACAGCTCTCTTCTGTGCCGACCGCACCGACAAGACAACCCTATCTTGCTTCATCTTTCCACCTGTCACCAGCAAAAACAAAGTTAGCAACAATCGCAAATGCCAACAACGAGTAAAGAAGAAGAGGGTGAAGGTTGATCTCTCCCTACACAACCCTCGCCCTACCTAATGTCGGATGTCGGTTGAGTCATGCCCGGTGAAGGCTGTCCTCAAAAAGAAGGGAGCTATTGAACTTCGGGTCTTCACCGTCCAGCCTGTGGAAGTCGGCCTCGTCAGCCCTCGAGACCTTCCTCCCATGCAAGGCATCTGGCCTCGGCCCCCTCCAGGCTGCCTCGAAGCCCCACGGCTCCAGGCTATCTACAAAAAAGAACTTGGACTTCCATCCATGAATAGCTGATGGAAGCCTCCCTAAGATCTTCCGGTTAGGATGGGGACTGAACATCCACCATTCCTGACTCCGGAAGTCCTGTTTCAATAGGAAGAAGTTCGAGAACAGGGACACCCTAGGCTCTATGTCGGCCTCCCGACATAGGACCACAAAGCCGCATAGCACTTTAATGCTATTCGGCGTCAGCTGGGAGGGTGTGATCCTAAAGGTATTAAAGACATGGACAAAGAAGCTATTGATCGGAAACCGAAGACCGGCCTTCAGATGGTCTTCGTACATAGGGAGGGCTCCTATGTTCAAGGGTCCGTTTACCCTATCCTCTCGGCTCGGGACAGTCAGGTGCAAAGTAGAGGGAATGCCGTATATGGTTCTGAGGTCTTCAACCCTCTCTTGGGTCATGGTCGACAAGATGTCGAACGGACCAAGCTCCCTATGGCTATGGGCTACAGCCATCCTAAGGCTATCTGCCGAAGGGGAAGAAGAAGATGGGGGAAGACGAAGACGTGACTAACCTAGTTTCTGGGTCTCTAAGAAAGCCTAAGAGCAGCGCGGAGGGGGGAGGAGGCGACTCTTTTCTCTTCCAACGCAAATGCAGCAGCAAGTGCCTCCCGAGCGCTCCCCCCTCCTTTTATAGGCATCCGGGGGCCGCGCCCCAACGCACCTCCACGTGCCGGGCTCCGACGGCTGCCGCTTCGGTTCCCGAATTTGGCAGGAAACCGAAGGGACGCGCCGGATCATATACGGCCGCGATCCGCGTGACAGGCGAAGCAACGGTGGATGGGCTATTTCGGCGAGCGCACCCACCGCTCTGATGGTGCCACGTGTCCCACGTCATTTCGAGAATCCGGATGGACAGCCACTACGCACCGTACCAGCCATACCCGCCTTGCCAGACCCCGCCAATCAGGAGCTGCCACCTGTCTCGGGGCCTAAAACCGGGGTGGGAGGCGGACAGGCGCGATGCACTGAATCGGATTCGTCATCATTTGGAAGACCGGCGCATTTAATGCCATTTAATGCCCTCGCCCTTCGAGCCTGCGGACTTGCTCGAAGCACAAGTGCAAGGGGGACAACTGTTATACTATGACGGCTCGCCCTCTATCAGAACCGGCCCAATTTTGGGGTCTGACCTGGCTGCCCCAACCGAAAGGGGTCCGACCCACTGGAGCCGAGGTCCGAACGACCTTCTCCTGCTGGGGTACGGCCCATCGTCCTTCGCCAGGGTCCAACCCACTGGAGCCGAGGTCTGAACGACCCTCTCCTGCTGGGGTACGGCCCATCGTCCTTCGCCAGGGGTCCGACCCACTCGAGCCGAGGTCCGAACGATCCTCTCCTGCTGGGGTACGACCCATCATTCTCCTTCGGAGGTTCGGCCTTTAACCGACCGACTGCCTTATGGCTGACATCAGACGGGCAAGCCTTGGCATCCAGGGTACTCCAGAAGCATCTTTCTGTTATAACGGGATTCTGCCATCCCAACGGCCCTGCTCCACTACTTCCACGGTGTTGCCGTATCTACGCGCCACGTAGCCACTATCCAGATTCTCCTAGGGAAAGATCGGTCTTTCCCAGCCTCTCCCCTAACGAATTTTAGACTGTTCCATGTCTATATAAGGTACATGGAGAACCCCGTTTGGAGGTACGAGAACTCTTCCCTCTCCTTACACTGTTGGATCCTTTGGTTCCTCCATTGTGTTACCTTCAACTTCCTATTAACTTAAATATCGGAGGGTCCCCACCGGAATATCACCGATATCTTTGAAGATTTTTTTGCAGGTTCGTTCATAAAAAAAATACGCTAGCCGATCCAGCCATTTCGATTCCCGGTCGAGGAGTTCATACGGTATGTATATTATTTTTTCAAAAAAGAGAGAAGTTTTGGCGAAAAACTAAGAAGGGCCAGCCGAAACGGATCGGTTCTTAAATCCTAATGAAATGCGTTGTATCGGTCAAACCTCTCCGACTCGCCAGAAGCGGTGGCCGCTTAAACGTGGGTGCTGGAGGTATCCTTCTTCGTCCCGATCTCGATAATTCCGATCCCAACCGCTCCGTCCTTTCCCATCGCTCAATTCTTGCAAGTTTGTGATCATCTTTATTTGCTGGAAAATTTTCTCCGATCCTATGTGCCTTATGCCTTAATTTATTTTCCCTTTCTTTTTAGGTTTTATTTTCTCGATTCTTAACCTAACTGGTTTATTATATGGTGTTATTGCCGTTATTTGAGAGAACGAGTCTGAATGTTGGAAGGTTGATTGAATTGTTTTTTTTCCCCGAACGGTTAATGGACTTATATGGTGGCTCTTCCGGACTTCGATGAATAGATTAGATTTCTAGGTTGTCTTCTGTGGTTTTAGTTTTGGTTGCTGTTCAGTTGATTGAGAGCGATTAGGGTTTGCCAATGTGTAAATTTCTTTTGATGGGTGGACAAGGTTAATTTAGTATTTGTGATCTTTAGTTTATGCTTTTCCAGAAATTGGACGTAGAACCATATGTCGATCTCTATTAAGCTCTCGTAATCTAGGCTAGGATTTCCCCTGTTTCTTTTAATGTAAACATATGCAATTGGTTGAGGCTAGGTCTAGTGTTGAATGGCTGCTCGTTGTGCAACCGGTCAGGAACATTTTTTCTATCTCCTTTAACAACAATTTCTGAGGAGCTGTTCTAGCTTGTATTGGATGCTTCTTGCTTTTGTTAGTATCGTCTCCTTAGCTTTGACCTTTGTACTTTAATTTTGATTTATTTCCATTATAAGGTATCTATTATAGGCAGTTTCTTGTTATCATAATTTTGAGTTGATGCTATTGATCATCATTCTGCTAAAGTTTGAAACTGCAGTAGCCTAGGATGTGTAACTATGGCTTTATCTGGCCTTTATTGCTTATGTTTACAACATCCTCTGTTTGCATCTATTTGGATGTTATTTCAAATTCCCCTTTAACAGCCTAGAGCATGTAATCATTTGTTGTTCAACTTTTTCTTTCGGGGTTTTACTATGATTTTTATATCCTTATTCTTGTTAGACTCATCTCACACTTGATTTGCCATTTGGACAACAAAATCATAAATGCTCGGATAAATTTTGTTTCAATTTCAGTGGCCTGTGATGATCATACTCTGCAAGTTTATTTCTAGTTTATTTATCTTATTCAGATATCATGTCTCTCAATCTTATTGTGTGAAGCAACCACTGTAGCAAAATATGCCTTTGGAACTATGATATCTTTGATTGTATTTTCAACTCCACATAGATTTTAAGTTTATGATATATTTAATTATTTTTGCTCCAGTCGTCCTTTATTGTCCCCGGCTTTCTAATGTCTTGTCCTCTTCATTTTCAAGAAAGCCTCTCTACTACTTGTAAACCTTGACATATATGTTTAGATTTTGTGTCATTCTTCTATTATATTTATGTCTTCATTTAATAAAACTGGTGTTACTCTTTTGGATCTGTTACTTATTTAGTTTATATATTTTCCTCACACTTTGTTGGCTAATAGGAATGATTGTTGCTTACTTTTGAGCTTGGAAGATAGAAGAATATTTGAGAATACAAGGATAATGTGAGAGAAGCTATGTCTTCCAAGTTGTAGATTGTGGGCAATAGAATTAATAAACCCAGGGTCTCAGGTCTTCTTTCCTCTTGCACACACACACACACACACACACACACACACACACACACACACACACAGAGAGAGAGAGAGAGAGAGATTAAAAGCAAAGTAGGTCTGGAACGAGGCAGAAAAATGAAGTTTCCATATGATGTCTGGATGGGGTGATGCAGGATTGATTTTGCAGCATTTGTCACAAGGATCCTTGCCCACTAGCTGATTATGATTTACTTCTACAACCAAATTCTTTGCATAAGACAAAAGCATAGTTGTATAGGAGGTTGACTTTGTCCTAGAGCTTGCCATTTCGGTGAGGTTGTATAGATGTTAGCAAATATATCTTTTCTCATGATTTATCTAAAACTTTGACTATGGACTGATACCTTGAACATGTTTCTCTTATTTGATGATGTTGGTTGATCATGGAGACTTTGGCAGCTGAAGTATTCTACTTTAGCATAGATTTAGAGCTTCCCCATCCTGAAAGAGCAAGAGTAACCCACATGCATGCACATACATGCAGTACCTATTTACATGAATCTACATTACTGACAAGGCCCGGCAAAAAAACTGCTCTTCAGGTGGCTTTATGTAAACTACATGATTTTTGTCATAGGTCTGGTAATTTGGGAAGTTGTTGCCTGTTCAGATGGCTGCAAATCAACTTATCTACTTTAGTTTGTATGCCCATCATTTATTTGATAGAAAACTTTGCATTCTGGTATATGGGGAAGGCTGTTGTCATACATGTATCTTGCAGAATCTTGGAGTTGTGAAATCTAGTACCCATAGCCCCTTTACCTTCTTTGCTTTGCTTGATGTTGATTTTAAATGTTAATTGCTGAGTTAGTTTTAAATTCTTATTCTGCTGATATATAGTTTCAGGATGGGGCTCAGTGCTGGATGTGTTATTCTTCCCTTGCTTACTGTTTTGCACATCTGATTACAACTTTATTATACATATTTGGATAGTTGAACATGTCTCATATTTCATCAAATGATTTCTTCAATTCTCAATTGTATAGGTTGTTTTGTTTGACATTACAGATGGAATCACCAAATTCTCGGTCATCCCAGATCATTGATTTTAGTTTAGATGTGCCTGGGGGAGTTTCAGGGTTGGATGGTAACAGGATATGTGGTGGCGCCACTTGTGGTTTGTCTGATTCTAGAACAAGCTTCAAAGATGCCAAAGAGAGATCAGATTCAATGCGGAAGCTACTAATAGTTGTTATTCTTTGTGTCATATTCATGAGTGTTGAAGTGGTTGGTGGCATTAAAGCCAACAGTCTTGCGGTCTTAACTGATGCAGCCCATCTCCTTTCCGATGTTGCAGCATTTGCCATCTCCTTATTCTCCCTCTGGGCTTCAGGATGGGAGGCCACCCCACGCCAGTCATATGGTTTTTACCGAATAGAGATACTTGGAGCACTGGTTTCCATCCAGCTCATATGGCTTTTAACGGGGATATTAGTTTATGAAGCCATTGTAAGACTCATCCATGACACTAGTGATGTGCAAGGTGTCTTGATGTTTGCTGTCGCCGCATTTGGTTTGGTGGTTAACATTATCATGGCCGTCTTGCTGGGTCACGATCATGGTCATGGTGGACACGATCATGGTCATGGTGGACATGATGATGGTCATCACCATGATGACCATGGTCATGACCATGAACATAAAGTGGAACATGGTCAGGATCATGGCATCAGTGTTACAACCCATCACCATCATTCAGGGAATTCGAAACATAAGGAAGAATGTGAACCTCTGTTAAAGCATGCTGAAGGTACCTCGAGCCAAAGTTCCCGTTTGAAAGAAACAAAAAAGAAGCAAAGGAACATCAACGTGCATAGCGCCTATCTGCATGTGCTTGGAGACTCCGTTCAGAGCATAGGAGTGATGATTGGAGGGGCCATCATATGGTGCAAGCCAAAATGGAAGGTAATTGATCTGGTTTGCACACTTGTTTTCTCTGTCATTGTGTTGATAACCACAATCAAGATGCTAAGGAACATACTTGAGGTCCTCATGGAGAGTACCCCGAGGGAGATTGATGCAACCAGGCTCGACAAGGGCTTGTGTGAGTTGAATGGTGTTGTGGCCATCCATGAGCTGCATGTATGGGCCATCACAGTAGGGAAAGTTCTCCTGGCTTGCCATGTGACAATCTCTCGAGAAGCAGATGCTGATGCTGTGCTTGATAAGGTGATAGGATATATCAAAAGGGAGTTCAATATTAGCCATGTGACTATTCAGATAGAACGGCAATAAGTTTGTTTTCCAGTGATAACTATGAACCGGTTCTTGCAGCAGTAGGGAGTGTTTCTGGTTCATTAATTTCTGAAATAAAGTATGTTATGGAAGACAGGCCATTTTCTCCTGTAGTGTACATGGTTTCTCTTGTTCTTTTCCCTCAATCCATTGTTCTTGCTGCTGTTAGATACGTGATGATGCAAAAAAAAGTCCTGTGTGCTGCAAATTTTACCAATATTTATAATGCCAGTGAACTTTGATGGTTTAGCTGCTGCAGTGGATACCCTGCAAGGTTTACAGTGAACTCGCAGGGTGCTGGTGAAAAATCCATTTTGGCGTGTTATTGTGTCACGAACGCCAAAATTTGTAAGCCATCACTAAGAGATGCACTTTGTAGTTCATGTTTACGTATGTGTTGGTTGATTGGTTTCTCAATCTTGGATGGCAAGTGATGTATATGTTTTGAAGGGGTTATAAGAGCTGGTAAGCTTCCATGCTTTTCCAATAGTATAAATCACAGTTCACGAATGAATTGATTTTACCAATAGAAAATATCTTGTGATTAGAAGATTAAACAGTGCAACTTAGTTTTTGATTTTAATTTATGTTCTGTAAACCAAATTGAGCCTTAAAACACAAAATATCTGCTGTGGTATTTTGCTCTTTGTGGATGCTTTTGAAAGATAGAGATGGAAAGATATGAAAGAATCATTAAAATGTATGATTCGAAATTGATTGGATATGCTAAACTATGAAAAGTTAATTTTATGTCGGCTTTGGATCTAGATTAGTGGGCTGAAATATAAATGACAATGGCAGGTGGTAAATCAGCTCTAACCCATTTGTGTACTGTTGGTCAGATTTGATTTCGAACTATCTAGATCTAGATTGGATCTTAGTTATCATATCCGGACTCAGACCTAAATTATCATATCTGGACCTGGATCTAAAAGGATCCTGAATATTTGGACCTAGATCTTGGATCTAAATATTTTACTTTCGTAAATTTCTTTTAATAAAAAAAGATAAAGAACTGCTATCAAGAAATAAAAATTTTAAAAAAATATAAAAAATTATTAATAAATAATAGACAGATTCTTGATAATGAAAACTTAAAAAAATATCTTTTATAAAAAAAATATAAATGAAATGTAGAGTACCACTAGAAGATAAGCATAGGTTCTTTAAAAGAATTTAGGAACAATCTCCAATTTTTGTAAGCATCGCTGTTAAGAGATAAAGAACTGGGAAAAAAAATCAATGATGAAGGAAAAATAGTGGCAAAAGATTGATTTTTCACCTACAACTACCCTTAGAGAAAAAATATAAAGAAAAAGGAAAATAAAAAAATTTCTTGATCAAAAAAATTCAGGAGCACTTGGAAGAAGGGCATACTACATGAATTGATTCATGAATCATAGGAAGTCGAAACAAATAAAAAAGAAAATCTTGACTTCAACATCCCTCGTTGAAAATGAGAGGAAAAAAATAAAGAAATGATTGAAAGAAGACCTGTTTGGAAAGAGAAATAAATTTCTTGATGTTTAGATTAACAAGATTGATGCAGTTTAGGGAGCGAAAATACCTATTTTTGGGGATAGCAGAGCAGTAGCTGGCAGGGCTCGAATCTGAGAAAGACATTAGCGGGAACGACGTCAAGGTAATAGTGGTTGGCGTGACTCGAATCTAAGTAAGGTAGCATTGGAGGACAATGTTGGGGTAGCGGTAGGCTGGTGGGGGACGATGTCAAGGTAGTGGTGGCTGGCGAGAGATGATGCTCGGATAATATGAGAGCCGATAGGTGGAGCCATAGAGGAGTTTAAGGACAAGGGAGGAGAAGGGGGAGGTGAGGAATGGGAGGAGATGGTTGGTGTTGCCGGTCTGCTTGTGGGTGGAGAGGGGGGAGCTACCAATACAGGGAGGGACAAAGGGCACTTTGGACCAGCTGGCAGCGACTTAGCATTTTCTTCTTTAACCTCCCTACAATATAGATTTTGAATAATTAGATCTTTGATCTAATGATTCATAATATTTTTAATAAAAATAATATTATATTATATTATCCGGATCTTGGATCTAAATATTAACTATTCAGATCCTATCTATTTATATTAGAGTTAAAAAGGTCCGAGTCTAGATTTAGATAAGCAAGTCTCATATTAGTACCAGATAAATACCGTCGGGTCTCGAGCCCTTTGATAGCTCTTTCTACCGCTGTTACAAAAAAAGTTGTTCATCTTCATGTTGTTAAGAGTATTTTGATTTTATTTTGTTACGAGCATTTCTACTGATATTAGGATATCATGCAAGATTGGACTCATATGTTTAAATCTGCATATTAACATAGGACTGAACTACTTTCAAGTTCATTAGATTTGAACATTTTAATTTTTTTTTATATACTGTCACTCATTTATGTGCATCAAGTGGGTCTTTATTTTATTTCTGCTATCTCTATCTATTTCTAACATGGACAGTAATTTGTCACATAACTCATATGAATGGTCTACTTTAAACAAATTCAGATTTAACATTAACAAATTTGGATCATAGATAAATTGACATATGCAGACCTGTTTATTATAAAGATTGGATTTAGATTTAGATTTTTAACTCTTTAACTCATTACGGTCTATTTAATAATTGAAACATGTTATGATCTTAATTTATTTGAAATCTGTCTAACATGTTTCTAACCTGTTTAACTCAATTTGCTTAATCTATAAAATAAATTAAAATTTATTTAATCCATTAAAAACTCACTTGATCCATCTAATCTGATTTGATATATTTAATAAACATGTGAGTTGGAACAGATTACCTGTTTAATGGAGAAGATTCAAATTTGAATTTTAATATCATTTAATAAATATATTGGATTCAAATTGATAAAGTTGTAATAATCCAATCGACATTTAATTCAATCCATATCCGATTTAATAGAACAATATTTCCACCCCTAATTTTCAGCTTGGCAGCTTAATATCAACCATCTTTTATATATTATACGGATTCTTGTGAGTTATATTAATCCTTTCCAATTATCATGCATAATATTTTGCTACACAACTACGCGGTGAGAAATTATTGGATAGATTCATCTTATATCCTAGGTGTCAGGTAGAGGCAATCAAAACTCACCAACTCAACTATTTTTTTCTATTTCCTAATACAAGCATAATACATTGTTTCTCTTTTTTTTCATCAAATGCATAATTTTGTTTTATATACAATAATTTTGTCTTTGACCTTGTACCAAAATATCATTGGTTGGACTTATTCTTTTATCAAAATATATATTTGATCAGCATGTTATATTCATAAAATGATAGCATAATTTATTTTATTATTTATATTTTTTAAAAAATATATAATATTTTTTTAATATTAAATAAATAAATATATATATATATATTTAAAAATTATTAAATATTATTATCTAATTTTAATTATTAATAATGAGTGTACGGACGAGAATGGCGAGATGTTGTATATAAAGATGGGGTTATACATTTAATGAAAAAAAAGAGAGAATAAATTATACATTTAATTCCATAATTAATGCAAGGTTGACCATCTTTTCATCTGCTATAGTATTAATTGTTACGAACATGCGGCATAATTAAGCTACGTTTATGAGCCCGATGGGTCTGCATGGTAACTTAAGCTTATTAGACGGATCAACATCTTGTTAGTAAGCAGGAGTGGTGATTGGGAATTTGGTAGGCAACCGATCGATGGTCTCATTTTCCGGCCAGGTTGGTCCGTTGCTCCTTACCATCTTTCTTCTGTCACCTCATGCTGCCCTTCTATTCCTCGCAGAAAACGTGGGTACACGACTAATGATGCCGAACGTTTGGGGAAGGGGAAAATAATAATAATAATAATAATAAAGTTCATCACACGTAGCATTGTTAATTGTTATAAGAGAGAAATAGCTATGTACGAAAATTAAAAGATAGAAAGAAAGGTTAAAAAAAAAAAAAAAAAAGTTAGCTAGCATTCAGGGCGGGCACCAGCTTAAATGCTTAATCATCAAAAGTATTGACGCCTTCCCTTCCTCGCATCTCCCTTTCCCCTCTTTTCTCTGCCAGTTCTCTCCTCCGCCGTCTCCTGTCTCCATGGGGATCGCCATTCCAATCTCCGGCGATTCTTCATTTCCTGCAAGCTGTCATTGAAAAAAAGCGGAACATGTTTCTTGACGAGAAAATGCTGTGCCCGAGATCGAGCTCCAACTGGCTCGATCGCCTCCATACCTCCAAAGGCTTCTCCATCCCCGCCGACCTCGATATCGACCAATTCCTCTCTTCCATACCTAACCCTAACCCTAATTCTAATCCCAAATCTTGCTCTCCTCCTCGTCCAGAGAGTCGGACCTCCGATGCGTCCCTCTCGCAGCCCCCGGGGGAGAAACCCGCCGCCCCTCGCCGGCGTCGTAAGCAGCAGCAGCAGCAGCCGCCTGCGGCGGAATCCGCCGCGGGGAACCCGACCGCTGCCGGCGAGAAGGAGCAGCTCTTCGATCTGATGAGCTCCGCCCTGGCGGAGCTCTTCATCATGGGGGACCGCGCAGCCACCGGCATCCTAAGGGCGAGCAAGAAGAGCTCTCGGAAGCAGCCCAACCCCAAGGCCTGCGTCCCGTCCGCCTCGGCGAGCATCGACGGGAGCTTCTTAGCCGGAGCGCCGGCGGCTCGCCACGTTCCGCTGGCGACCTCCCCGTCCAGCGCTGACAACAGCGTGGCGGAGGCCAAGAAGAGCCGGACGAAGGCCAGGAGGAAGCGGGGGACGACGGGGAGTCCTGTGGAGTCCGATTTGTCGACGTACTCGAAGACTGAGGTAACGGTGATCGACACAAGCTCCCCGGCTTGGAAGTCGGAGAAGCTCATCTTTAGGAAGGGGATCGTGTGGAAAGTCCGCGACAAGAAGCTATGGAATGTGTGCAGGAAAAAAAGGAAGCTGGGTCTGGTGGAGAGATTGATCGGCGAAAAGGAGAAGGAGCAGCTGTTGATTGACATGAAAGAGACGGCACCGAAAGAGCATTCAGGATCAGTGGATGAAGTATAAGAAATTTAGTGACAAGTTGTTCTTTTTGTCCATTTGCATATTAAATACTGAAGTAGCTTCTGTAGTATAATGATTCGTGCCAACCATTCTATAATTGTGTTCGCTTTGGGTAGTGATGTCAAATGTGTTAGTCTTTAGGGGCTTATCTACTTACACTAGAGGATGTATATTTACTTATCGTTCACTGCATGCTACCTTTTGATTTCAGTGTTCGTATGGCCTGACAAGGCGTAAACTTAAGAGGAGAGAACGTAGAGATAGTTTGACACAACAATTTCTTGGTGGTAATGGTAACAATATAGATAAAGAAATGCAGGAATAATCTTTGTTTAGAAAGACATGCTGTGACATAAAATAATATTCATAGAACCTGAGGATATCAGAGAAACTATCAATGAATTCAGCCTCTACCTTCAAAAATTATATGAGCTAGTTGCAATATATAACTAGTATAATCTTATCATTTGAATATATCCGCATGCACCCGTTTTTGTAACATATGTTTCAGCTATTTGGGGTTGACTTCATAATTCTCATCATCTAATCATTCATTAAAGTTTTTTTCTAGTGTTATTGCAAGTTTTTCTAAGTCTTTTCCTTTTATAGTCTTTAGCCCTTAGCCTCTATTCTGAATGTTCGATACATATTTGAGTACCTCTCCTTATTGAAGCCTCCTTGGTTAGTCTGCATGCCATTGCATGTCAGTTGGTTCTCCATTACTTTGTATTAAATTAGCATTCCTTCCACACCTCTATCCATCAATTCTATTTTCTTTGTAGCATTGGAACCTTTTTGTTTGTAATACATTTTTATTCATACAATATTGGAAGCCTTATTTTGTTTCTTAAGTCGCTAAGGAATGCACTGTTATATAGCAACCTAGAAACACCTCTTCATACCGAGGGTGTAGTTTACATGTGATCCTGGTATCTCAAATCTTCACCAACCCAGTCCTCTCAGACTCTGCTTGTTCCATGATTATTCCTTTGGAAGGAAATGATTATGTACATGTAAGATTTCCTTTCAATGAAACAGACTCGAACTCCTTTGATGTTTTTGAGGAAGGCATTATTTCCTAATATGCAGTTTGGTAATCTTTGTTTAGTCTTTGTCTATGACTTTTGGTGCACCTGGGTTGATGGTAATATGCTGGTTTTCTGTTTTTAGTTGACCATGTCATCTAAGATTTCAAAATATACAAGATAAGCTGCGTGGTTATTGATGCAAGTACTGTTAAAGAGAGATGCAAGAACAAGATTTGGGCATGATTATAAAAAAAATGAATTTTCTACTGCTATAAGAAATACATAATAAATGAGCTTGTGTATAGTAATATGGAGAGAAGTGAAGTCCAATTAAGTGATCGAAGGCCTTGAAAATTTCTAATCAAAATTGACTGCTGGAATTTTTGTGCTGAGACTGAAGGAAGCCAGAAATAGATGGTGCAACTATGTAATTTGAAACGTCTATCTATCTTATTGATATATTAGGTCCATTTGGTAGTTATAACGGAGATTAGCGAGCTCACATGGAGCATGTAAAGAGTGGTATGGTAACATTGCATGAAATTGTTATATGAATTATATGGTACAAATGATCTGGCAAATTTGCTTGCATGGATGGTGGTACATGAACATATTTTGCTTCTATCAACTACATTGGTCATACTGGCTTCTCTCCACCAACATTTTACTACCTGTACTTATTTTTCTGAACATACAATCAGAAGCAGATGCAAGGGGGCTGAGGGGGGCCATGGGCCCCAAAGAATTGTAACAGCTTTTTATAGGTTCCTAAGTGCAGCCCCCTTGGGCTCCAGATTCTTCTAGGTGTGCCACCCCACACTTTCCCCCCAAAATATAGTTCCCAATTCTTGTAAGATCGTGTAGCTCTAAAACTCTAATAGATAAAATTTTTATTCTTTTATATATAAAAAAAAAGTTCCACTTTTATTGGATCTTTGACTCCTCTTTTCCAGTTTAGTCATAGGTGTCCTAAATATCTTGAGATCTTGCATGTCCATTGAAAATCCTACCTAGTTTGATATGATATGGATCTTATAGATTTCAACATATATTGTGTAGGAATTTGAAAAGTATCTAAGTTTTGAGTAATTTTTATATTATTTGCTATTTTTGTTTTTTACTTTGGAAACCATGAGTTTATTGAGATAGAGTGGGGGATAATAGTTTCAAAATTGTGACAAGGGATAGAAAGGGGAAAAAGGAAAAAATTGTAGAGCTGTAGCATGAAACAGGTAATAAGGTATATTCCTTATGTTTCTTGGTTTCAAGATATTTCATTTTTGCCATCTCTTCTAGGGCTTTTATTTCATTTGTTTTTTTTGAGGTTCAAAAAACTTTAATATACATGTATTGGTTGTTCTCTTAGTTTTGAAGTGTACCTCTTTCGAACAGTAATGATGCATATCCATAAGATCTTAAGAACAATGCATGTTTTATTGTTTGTTTTTTATAGTATTTGTAACTCATCTCCATTTTTATTGTTTGTTTTTATAGTATTTGTAACTCTATCTCGTTCATGCATTTCATTGTTAGTTAATAGATTTACTTTTTTTAAAAGACAAATAGGTAGAGAAAATCTCCTTCCAAGATTTTTTATTAAAGAATAATAGAGTTAGTTATGTGTTGGTCATGTTCCCTTTTATGGAGATCATCACTGATCTTTGCATTTGAAATCATAATTTCCCCCCAAAATATCTTAAATGAAATTGAGGGGGAAGTTCCACCATTTAGCTTCAAAAGCTAAGACACTGAAACTGAAAGCAATATTGAAAAATAAAATCTCTCCCAACGAGGTCAGTGATGGAAATATGCCAGGATTCGTCATCTCCACTCTCGCTCTGTGATTCTTTTAGAAAAGAATCTCAGATTGTAATTTGTAAGATATTTGACTAACCAGTATATATTCGACAAACATTGTCAAGCACAATTTCAAAATATATTATTTTTATTAGTGAACTTTTGTACTTGTCCTTCCAAAAAAATTCTGGTCCTGGCCCTTCATATAATTTTGATTGCATTTTGTCATAAAACACTGTATGTGTTATAGTATAATTTACTCAAAAATACTGCTTTTATTGTAATGCAGTCACATGTTCCCATGATAGTTACCATCTAGCTATTTCAATTGTTTCTTCTGCAATGACTGTCTAAAATCATTTTATACCATACAGGGTGGAGCTCATGCTGAAAATAGAGATGCTTCCAGAGAGACGGATGATCAAATTCAAATACCTAAAAGAAGGCAAGTCTGCTTAACACTTGTCTAATACTTGTTATTCTGTGAAGATTTGCTATGCCTGTCGGTCATGAAGTAACCTTCTCATACATCCATGGTTTTCATCTCAGTTGAGATATAAGGTGAGATATTGGTGTCCATCAGTATCAGGCACTTACTGATACAGAGTACGAAAACATTTTTGTCGGCTTACAATCTTATCTATTCCAAGTGTTGGCCCATTTAATATTTATATATAGCTGAGATTGCTGGTCTTATTTATTATTTTAGTGGATTTTTTTAATTGCTACATATTATATCCAACATACAAAAGACAGTTACTATCACTTTTACTATATTGGCCAAGAAATTCTTATCAACTGAGTTGTCCTGATATCTTGGTCCAGTTTAAAGATTATTAAAGATTATTCAGCTTTTGACCATAGGACATCAGCATCTCTCCTTGCATTTGTATTGGTTGGATACAAAAATTACTGCATATCACAGTCGGAAACCTTTCTCACACCCTATTTCATACGTTGCAGGCCAAGATTTGCAAGATCACCACGTGTTCCAGCAGCCAAAGATTCTTCTGTTTTCCATCTTACTACGAGCAGGAAAAATGACTCGGCATGTCCTAGAGGTACTCCAAAAGGATGATGACACTGGAAGTATTTTTGGAAGATCAACATGGCGAGGGTTTTGGAGAGCAATTTCTTTGTTTTCTGCATCTTGAAGAAATGCAGACCGCTCTCTGCAGGATAAAGATGTAACAAGAGGTAGTTCATGAATCTGTGGTCGCATTAGCTTGACTCAAAGCAGTGGGGTTTTGAGTAAATTCATTTCACAAAAAAAATGACAGAGCGTCCGAGCCAAGACATATTCCTGTTCTGGATCAAATTCATCTATTTAAGACTCATTTTCTTTATCAAGTTATTTTCAGTTTTTGATTAACTGGACACTGTCATTGTTATGCTTCATGCCTATTTGTTGTTTATCCTTTTCTCCCCTTCCAAATTAAATGGGTGCATTGATTTTCATCTGGTGAGCATGGCTTTAGACCTATTATGATAGGGATGAAAATAGTATAGATAATATCCGACTATATTTGATTTCGTATCCGAAACTATACGGATATGGATAGAAATTTGAATATCTGATTAATATCCGTATCCATATCCATAAAACAAAATATGCATAGATATGGATAAATAACTATCCGATCCATATCCAAATATTCGATTATACTTGTAATCTTATTTAATTTTATATAATATTTATTTATTTTAAAATATATATATATTAGTATATTAATATGATATTAATTTTATTTATCCTTCATTTAATAATATCTTTGATTCTATAGTGATATAGTTCAATCATGTGATTTATATCCATATTTATATTTATGTTTTCAATATCTGATTTATATCCATATCCGTTTAAAATAAAGATAGATATGAATTTTTGTATTCGATTAATATCCATATCCATATTTGTATTCGTTATACAAAATAAATATGGACATGGATACACAGATGCTTGATCTGATTTCAGCCCTATACTATGTGCAAGTCCATAAGAATTCAGTGAGCTTTAGAACATTGCTTTATTATCCTGAAGGATTTTCAAGGCAGCATAAAGATACACTGGTGTCTGATCTGATATCAGCCCTATACCATGTGCAAGTCCATAAGAATTCAGTGAGCTTTAGAACATTGCTTTACTATCCTAAAGGATTTTCAAGGCAGCATAAAGTCGCGATTCTGTGAATGTGCTCTGACCTGAAAATGAAAGCCTATCCTGTTAAACCTTTAATTTTATAAGAAAACTTGGAAAATCATGAAGCTTAAACTGATAAAATGAACTTGGCAGTGTGAGCACTTGGTTGCAGCTTTCAACCGGAGGAATAAATGTGATTGTGTTTGTTCTGACTTTATCACTGAGTTTGAGAATTAAAGGGGGCAGAAGAAGCGTGAACTACTGAAAAATATCATTATTTACTTCAATTTTAAATTCTGAGTTGTTTAGTTTGCTCAAAGTTGAAATAGTTTTCAGACCTTTTCTTTTTGCTAAGCCCATTTGTTTTTCTCTACGTTCTCAAGTCGGGATTGTAGTTATCAGCATGCTACTGCTTTCTGTTTTGGGGGAAATTGATAGCCTGTCCATCTGAGAGACGGAATATATATTTTTAAATCCCTGTTAACTGGGACTCTGATTCCCGGTCGTTGGAATTTTACGAAGGGCTTTCCACATATGCTGAGTGCCTCAGTCTAATATGATAAATATAAGCCTCCACATTGAATTTTTTCTTTATTTTTCAACTTTCAGACAAAAGTAACCAAACAACTCTTTCTAAAATACTTGTAAAATACCGTGAGTTTCTATCATATTCAAGTAAACGCTGCACCATAAGGTTCAATATACAGGAGCATTGGTATCCGCCGGGCACTGAATACATCGAATACATGACTAGTGATCATCTAAAGATGATCTTAAGGAGCAAAATTCCTGTCCTCAGCCTATGCTTTAAACTGGATCCCATTAAAGATCTTAACAGACGTACATAAGTTAAAAATGGCCACCACTTTCTGTTGATTATATTCATCATCACTTGCCTCTATTCTTTATATATTCGTGCTACATGGAAGGAAAAGGAAATCACCTAACGAGTTATGTGGAGTTACAGAGGGTTTACTTTCGATCCCAATGCAAGCAAGCGTCGAATACTCTTATTACGTGAACTTGACAAAAATACAATGAGATGAATAGAATCCATGCAAACATGACTAGTACACAGGCATATTGATAACCTAAGAAGACATCAGGTCTTGATGGTGAGACTTGGAGCTGTTACTTCCACCATCCTTGGCTTCTTGTTGGTCATCTTGGCAGGCCCTTTCCCTGCAGAAAGAGAAGTGGGTACTTGTGAATCATAGGCAGAAACATGTACGCCAATAGCTGCCCTCCCTGAGGGATCGATGTTATTTGACCACTGGGAGTCCCACTCAATGGCCTTCGCTGTGCTGCAAGCCACACTCGGACCTCCCGGATCGGTCAGCTTTGCATAATTCTGCCACACCAAATCAAGATGAAATAAGCACTCCACGAGGATATAGATTCTTTTCAAAAAACAATCTATGGATGGATAGAAAATTGTAGTACGAGAGGATCACCTGGGGGAAGAATCTCTCAAAGACCATCCTATGGTAGTAGGCTTCCTTTGTGGTGGGTGTGTTGTGTGGATAAATCCGCTTTGCATTTAGCATCATTCTATCAGTCACCTGTGATCGATCTTTTTTTTCCACAAAATATAGCTTTTAATAATTATGAAGTGAACCTTTTTTTTTTTAAGTGTCTTGGAGGAGAGAGGGGATATTACATGCTCTTCTGCATGAGTCTTGAGCCCATCAATCCAACTGTAGCCAACACCATCACTGAACTGTTCTTTCTGCCTATAGAGAATATGCTGCATAAGCAAAATTTCCAGTTTTTAGTTCTGTCAGCTATCAATGCATCTAAAGATCATATAAGTAAGTCTATATCCTATAAGTTTACGATTCAAATCATACCATGTTTCCAGGCATAATACCATTTTCGGAAGAAATCAAAACATGTCAAGCAGTTCATGTATTCGAGGGGAGGCCTACAGATACTGATAGCCTACAGACCATTGGCAGGTAGGGGTTTTCTTCATCATCAAAAGCCTTCCTCAATACCCACTTCTCAAACCGCCCAAGATCAGACTTTATCTGTTAAACAGCAGTCTGAGTGTAAGATGAAAATAGGGTATGCTTGGACAATGTTATGAGCAATTAAAGTCAGATACTCATCACACCATTTTCCATTCAGGATCAATGCACATTGCAACATTTATAAATTCTTGATCCAAGAATGGCACACGAGCTTCGAGTCCCCATGCAGAGGTTGATTTGTTTGCCCTTAAGCAATCATACTGGTGGAGTGTTTTAATCTGCAAAAGAAGTAGAGCAATTGCACCATCATTGAGACCACAAAACAATTATGTCAAGGCATTGTGGCATAAAGAACAACTGCTTTATATGAAAAGCAGAATCATTTGGAGTAAACTAGATCATGAAAAAAGGCTAACAGACTCTTATTTGCGAGTCTTATATGAAATATTTGTCTACGTACCTTGCGACATGTCTTGCAGTGGAACTCTTCCTTACTAGGTGTCTTGTGGAAATACGGAAATCCTCCAAAAATCTCATCTGAGCCTTCCCCAGAGATGACCATCTTCACTCCTAATGCCTTTACCTTGCGGGACATAAGGAACATGGGGGTACTTGCCCTGATTGTAGTCAGATCATATGTCTTGATGTGGTAGATTACATCCTCAATGGCATCAATACTGTCCTACAAGTCATAACAAATTCAATGATTACATGCATGTATTTCCTGAGCTTTTCATTTGCAAAGTAAACCTACAGAAAAACATGATAGGTTCTTAAAGAAAAAATATATAATTTTTAGTACCTGAACCGTGAAATGAAATTGCATGGTGGACAGTGCCCAAATAATTGGCAACCTCCTTTGAAGCCTTCAAATCAGGTGAGCCCTGCAAGGGACATTTCATATGCTTACAGTGCTTCACTAGAAAGAAAAAAAAAAATTGATAGAATTAAAAGCATGCAAGAGAAATGCTGACCTCTAAACCAACACAGAAGGAATGGAGTTGAGTTCCCCACTGCTTTGCAGCTTTTGTTCCTGCCAAGTGATGGACTGTTACAGGAGCAACTAAACAGCACTCCGAATGGAACATCTGTCATTAGCCTCTTAATTACAGCCTGGAAAAATTAAGAAAATACAATGATTATGTAGCAAAACCATCAAATTATGTATTAACTAAAAGATATGAAGTGCCAATGAATATAATGACTTTTTGCTTTCTGATCAAATTTGTGTTTATTAATTACCATCTTCATATAAACCTTATAGAGGTGACAAATGGTAGAGACTCCAATGGTACTGAGAAAAGCAATATAAGATCATTAAGGTGACCTAGAAATACCAAGAAAAAAAAAAGTTATATAGCATATGTATCAGTGATGTCATCCTACTTTCCTCTTTGGGCTTGCCCTTCAGGAGGTCTAGGGCTCATATCAAGGTTCACCATCTCGGTACTGAACCCAACATTAGTACCATCCAATTACAATGCCAGTCATGGTATAGTACAAGATAATAAAGAGTTTCAAGTATTGGTATGGTATGAGACTGCATACCAATTCAGTACAGGTATAATATGGTACCAACCAATATAAATATGGTTCATTTTAGTATGGCATGGTACGGTATGCCCAATATAATATGGTACTGGCCAGCAGGAAATCTTGGTTCAAGTGTTAGGTATTGCTAAAAAAAAAAAAAAAAAGAAAAGGAAAGGAAAAAAAAGATTTGGGTCTTACATTTTCAAATGCTTTTCTCAGAATAAGTGGATCATATGGGATAGATGGAATAGATTCTGAGTACCATGTAGGATTGTACCATCTCTTAAAGCCACCTTCTTTGCTGGAGTTCAGATGTCCAGGAGGAAACAATTCAAAATGCTCACAGTCATCATTCAGCCCCTTCATCTCTGATGATATCCAAATAGAGCCTGAAGAATAACAGATTACTTGACCTCTTAGAAATCAGTGGCCACCAAAATCTAAGTCTTATATGTAAGATAATAATTAAGCAAAGTTTTATGTCTATTTAGTTAGGTACCATCAAGTCCCCAGCCAATGTAAAGGGGTGTGACTCCAATTGAACCACGAGCAGCAAGGAAGCTATGGTCGCGAGTGTCCAGCAACACAAATGAGAAAATTCCATCCAGCATATCCACAAAATTTTGTCCATGGTCATCATACTATCAAAAACAGAACTAGATAGATGACCCTAATTAATCTCTTACATACTAAAGGTTTGTCATCTAAGTACCGGATCCTGTACTAGTATCATCTTATTACAGTATCAATATGCAGGGCGGCACGAGACTGCGAGGCATGCCACGTGTTGGTATGTTATGAGACTACATGCCGGTTTGGTACCAGTATAGTATTGTACGCCTGGTATGATGCAGTATCAATTGTTATGGCAAACCTTATGCTAAAGTTTTTCAATCATGAAAATGAGTATAACAAGCACATCCAAAGGAAAAGACAAAGTGTTACAGGTGTTGCTAAGTTTAAGGATGCTCATATTCCTTGTTTTCAATAGAGCAAAAGGATGAAGTTGTGCAGTATGCCACTTGTGAATTGTGATCTCCAATGGCATCGAAGAACACTAACAATGAACAGATAATGTTTAAGAGAATCTCACCAAATGTGCAATGACCTCACAGTCACTCCCTGTCCTGAATTTGTGATCAAGTAACTGACTCCTTAACTCTTCATGGTTGTAAATCTCTCCATTTACCTGTCTCATGGACAAAATTCCGTCAGTCATGCATTACTAGGTGTAATAGGCACATCAACAACAACAACAAGGAAGAGAAATAGGCATGACTTCATTTTCCTCTTTAAAAAAAAGTGGAAAACATATTGATGCTGGACATTCTATAAATAACTAGCTATATATACCAAGACATGAGAATTGACCTTATGAAAGCTACGACAGACATATTTTTTCATTTTTTTTCTTGAGCAAAAAGAGACTGAGATAATCATGCATGTTAACAGATAACATCTTTTTTTCAGATGAAACTTGTGCAGACCAAGCTTTGCTTTAAAGAAAAGGAAGATTGGTGAAGACGTATCAGGTCACAAATTCCTTGCTCTTAATCGAATCATGTAAATAGTCATGCATAAACTCTGAGATTTGTTAAAGAGCTAAAATATAATATTTCTCAAAGAACTTAACGATCTAAATCCAAAATACAAGAGTGCCCAAAAATTCTAATCCCACTAAAGAATAATCATGCTTTTAAAGTCGACTTCTTCACTAAGTTTTGCTTTTTTTTATGGTAAGGTGGCATGGTTACATGGCCCTGGTATGGATACACCGATTAGCATCTGAATACATGAAGTCACGCAACTGAGAGGCCACCATGAAGGCTGACTCCCAGATCTCTAAGTTTCATTTTTGAGTAAAATTGCTTCAGTAATTTTCAAAGTTCACTACAATATTTGACACGGCGCCTCTATAACACTCTAAGATTCTCTTTTATGTTCTTGAATGCATAACATTACAGGAGGCCTTAATTAATTTCCTTTTTGTTTTATGTATTTTTTTCCTTATATAGTAGAAGGTGCATAGAATATGTTATTACAAACGGTTGGCGTAGAACCTCCCTTCACTGGGCGGAGCCACTGGATCGCTGGTTCGTTCCCTAATTCACTTGCAAAACAGGTCCCTGACCGGATTTTTTCCGATGGGGGACATTGCGATACCTAAGTCAGGAGCAAGTTCCAGCAACAGAACGGAGAGCGATTTTAAAGAAGAAAAAATGAAGGCTCGGGAAGAAAGAGTTGTTCCTATTTTTTCCAGGATTTTCTTCCTTCGAGTATCTCCTCTTACCAGTATTTATAGCGGTTGGACCAATCTATCGTTCGGTATTCCCATCTTAAGATTAAGACGGAGACTAATCAATTTTGCCTCGCCGGTAACCATAGGTGGTTACCAAAAGATACTGGTGAGGCTAGAGACGTTGGAGTTAGCGGCCACGTGGCCATTCCGAAGTGATTATGATTTGGAGATAGTGATCAGGCGGACGATTGTAACCGCTATATTCGCTTTTGTCATTATGGAGTCGATCGGAGATCCGCTTCTTAGCCTCTTCTTTATGAGGGGTTACTGTCGCGTGGCCAAAATGTCTTCGACCTGCCTTGCTGGGGAAGTTTGAAGATATTTTGGCCGTCCATCACGGAGCTTTTCCCTTTAGTATGGATCGTAGGACGGAGTTGGCGTCGCCTTCGGACTGATCTTTTTTGGGTCGGCCTCTTTCAACAGTGCATAGAAGATCGGTCTTCGGACAAAGCCGAAGACTGGGCGTGCGACGTGATAGGGGTCGAGCTGTCGCTTCATCCATTCTCGTGGCTCTCTCACTAGATGCCTTGGTTTAAATATGCTGTCCAAAAAAGATCTGATGGACGGTTGGACCGATAATTAGTTGGTGCTTGAACCGGCATATCCTAACACAAACATTTCAAATAACAACTCCCAAATATAAAATCATAAGCACCACATCTCTTCATATTTTATCAATTATGGAAGGCTTCGTTCTCCCTTTATATTTATTATAATTGATTCTCTTAAAAGACACCAGGGAGCGGTCCTTCCATCTCATATTTTCCTTTTTATTTAAATACATGGTACATAAATAATATAACTCTAAAAATCAAATAACAAAGGTAAGAAAGAAAAAATTATCTTAGTTTTGTGATAAAGATTCTGTTAATAGGCATTTGAAAATATTATACCGTCACAATGATGTTTTTGTCTTCATTATGAAGTGGTTGATCTCCAGAAGACGGATCAATGATTGCTAGTCGTTGGTGTGCCAAAAAGAAATCACCGTGCTGGTGTAAGCCACTCGGGTTGGGGCCCTCGATGCTTTAATCTGTCATAGATGAAACCAACCTCTTCATTTCGTTCCACCATTTATTCATATATATATATATATATATATATATATATATATATATATATATATATGGAACTAATATAGATAAATAAACCTGGATATTTACAGCATTTAATGGAGATATAACATCGACAAGGCCACTTTGCACACAAAATCATATATTTTGCAGCTGGAATGTTAACGGAAAAAAAATATACTAAAAGGAAAAGTGTTTGAACACCGCGGTGCAGTACAGTAAATGTAGCAGGGCCCGTGTCGCATCTTTTTATTGGTCCAAATATATTCATTGTAGCATGACGGGATGGAAGCTGAGCGTAACTAGCATTAAATTATCATTCAGTTTTTATTTAAAATTTTTATCCAGACCAAAATACTCTTTCCTCCAGTTCTTTGAACTAGGATATTGTAGGTTTTGAACTAGGATATCGTAGCTTTTGAACTAGGGTGTCGTAATACTGTTTCAGATTTTTGAACTAGGGTGTCGTAGGTTTTGAACTAGGATGTCGTAGCTTTTGAACTATGGTATCGTAATACTGTTTCAGATTTTAATTTATATTTTCTGTATTTTTGAACTAGGATGTCGTAGGTTTTGAACTAGGATGTCATAAGTTTTGAATTAGGATGTCGTAATACTGCTTCATGTCATTTTTGAATTAGGGTGTCATAGGTTTTGAACTAGGGTGTCATAGGTTTTGAACTAGGATGTCGTAATACTGTTTCAGGTTATTTTTTAACTAGGGTGTCTAGGATGTCGCAGGTTTTGAACTAGGGTGTCGTAAGTTTTGAACTAGGATATCGTAATACTATTTCAGGTCATTTTTGAACTAGGATGTCATAGGTTTTAAACTAGGGCTAGTGTCGTAGGTTTTGAACTAGGATGTCGTAATACTGTTTCGGGTCATTTTTAAACTAGGGTGTCGTAGGTTTTGAACTAGGGTGTCGTAATACTGTTTCAGGTTATTTTTGAACTAGAGTGTCGTAGGTTTTGAACTAGAGTATCGTAGGTTTTGAATTAGGATGTCGTAATACTGTTTCAGATCATTGTTTGAATTAGGGTGTCGTAGATTTTGAATTGGGATGTCGTAGGTTTTGAACTAAGATATTGTATGGATATTTTGGTCTGGACAAAAATCTCAATTAATGCTAGTCATCTCAGCTCATGTTCTATCATGCTACAGCGAATATATTTGGACCAATAGAAATATGCAGTGTAAGCGATGCTAGATTTGCTGCACCGCACGCGGTGCACAAAGAATTACTCACACTAAAAAGATTTTAATCTTGGCTATGAAAATATTCGATTATTTTAATTATTAAAAAAAAGAAAAGAAAAATGTTCCAAGTATTCACAATTATTGTCCATCATATGGAGTTCAAAACGCTGAGTTGAAAAATTGTGTCGTATTCAGAGTGATGGAAGGTTTCATCGGCTTTCCTTTTCTGCTGTTTTAAAAAACTCCATTATTTAGTTTGTGGGTTCAGGATGTATCTTCCATTCGAAAGAATGATTGGCCTTCTTATCATGACTCGAATTTAACACTAGTATAGATCACATATCCGGTTACATAAATTCTAAAATACGTTCTAAAAATCATGCAAAGTTTTAAAAACTCATTATAATTTAAATTTTTAAAAATATTGTTGATCATAATTCATGATAAAATATCTAATATAAAAAAATATATAATTTATATAATTATAAATTTGATCATTTTTTAATCGTCTGATCGTATCAACGACTCTCTATTTCATTGAACATATCATAATTTTGGAAAAAAGAAAATAGGAGTATAAATTTTACAGTCCAGTAAGAATCTCCACACACTCGTATCAGTGTAATATAATATAATTCAAAAATAATAGCAAACAGTATCAAATAGAATATAAATCTCAAAAACTCATGTCAAGTAATCAAGATAACTCAATATCGATATATGCAAAAACTTGTACTAATTAATATCAAATATTCTTCTCATTCAAAAGTAAAATACTATATATGTCATTAAGTAAAATCTTCAATTTTATTTAATTATTATTTTATCTCTTATTTATCACATCTCATTAATATCATTCGGATCAATCACTGTTATTTTTTAAGATTTTAGACTAATCACGATCATGTTCCAGTCCGTGACTGGTAATCTCAAGATCAACTATGTATTAACCATCTGTGACCAAGCTATTTCACGTATTATCTATCTGTGGCTCGGTGATCCCATATATTATCCGTCCATAGCTTTGCGATCCCACGCATTATCTGCTCATACACGGTAATCCCATGTATTAACCGTCCGTGGCTCAGCAATTCCATGTATTATCCATCCATGGTTCGACAATCTCATATGTTATTCGCTTGTAATTTGACTATCCTCTATTTAACGTGGTTAGTCCAAATATCATTTTCTTTATTATCAATTTATCAAATTTCAATATATTGTCAAATTATATTCTTTTTAAGATTATCAATACACAGTATCATGATCCAAATTATCCAAAAAATAATCATATTGATACAAACATGCATATTATACGAAAGCTATAAATAATCATACCCGCAATTCATAAAACAAATATATATCACGAGAAATCGAAGTTATGTAGTGCATAAATATCATACATGCCAATGATCATGTTCAAGGATCAAATCATGTAATATAAATATATATATATATAAACTGGTGATCGTATTCAAGAATCCTTACTTCTACTGATAACAGACTTAATATGCCAAATATTAATCTGCACTCAAATCCAGACCTAGGTGATAAGAGACTCTCTTGACATCCTCTTGCTTGAAAAATTGTTCTCCTATAATAATATTTTTAATATCAATAAATAATTTCATGGCATAGCAATTATAGATTTAGAATCTTCTACTTGGATTTCATCAGTGATCCACCGATCGATCCCTAGCTCCAACTTCATAACTTTCCTAATCTCTAGAAGAGAAAATTTTTTAGAGAGGGAAACTAGGAGAAATTAGAGAGAAAGTGGAGAGAGAAAGTAGAGAGAGAAACTAGAGAGAGAAGAAAGAGGAGAGAGGAAATTTTTTCTTTTCTTTTTTTTTTTTCTTTTTCTTTCTTTTCTCTTTTTCTTTCCTTGTTCTTCTTTTCCTTTCCTTTTTTCTCCTCCTTTTCTTTTATTTTCTTTTTCTTCTATTCTTCTCTTATTTCTTCTTTCTCTATTCGACAGAACAAGGACCCGTGCTCCCTGTTCTCCTCTCCTTAAATCCTGGAGTCTCATTGAAAAAGGATGGCTAGGACTATGGCCCATGATAGCTTGGCCATTGGTCACAGTCCAGTATTCAACGATGATGATGGTGTTGGAAAAATCAAGAAAAGAGAGGAAAATAGGGGAGAAGCAAAATTTGGTAACTTGTCGGCCCAAGTCCCATGCAACCCACCCCTCTAGCAACTGGAAGAAAAGAAAAAGAAGGAGAACTGATTAACCTGGGTTCCGGTGGGGTTTCTTTTGGCTGATTCATCGGAGATGCCTCAAGAATCCTCGCTGAAATCAAGAGGAATCAGGGGCTTCTTCATCGCCAAAACCAAGGAAAATCGGTTGCCGGTGATGGTCAAGGTTAGGGATATGACAAGAAGAGGGAGGGGATCCTTTACAGGGGTTTGGGACTGCCCTAGACTCGTCTTCCTCAATGGAGTCGAAGAAGATCTCCTTCTTCTCGTTGGTATCGAAGAAGGGGAAGACTTCAATTTGGAGTCTTCCATTTTTTTTTTTTTTTTTTGATTTGGGCCAAGTATTATATTCTCCCTCCTTAAAATAATTTCATCCTTGAAATTAGCTTGTTTGAGATTTAAACTTTGCAAGTACTCAACCCTCATATTATATATATCCTTGAGCTTCTAATTAGTCTGCCTCTTAAATTACTTGTTTCTCAAGGTCTTAATATAATAAAATTACGTAATAGTCAAAATTTTATCATTCCTATCCACAATATATATCGAATCCTTTTAAGCTCTTCTAAAATATTACTAACCTTTTGATGTTAATGTAATTAATTATTCTTGATTAATTCTATAAAAAAAATTATGATGGTCTAGATTTTAGAAATACCCAACCCTAATGTCATCCTTAAGCTTTCCAGATAATCCCCGCGTAGAATGCTTTCTTCATAAGACCTTAATATAACAAAATTATATGTTATTTTCATTTTGATCCTTATCATCCATAATGCATAGTATTTTTTTTTTAATTTCTTTCAAACGAACATGAACATCTCAACCTTGAATTAAAATACATAATTTTTTATCCATGAAATTTATTACTTTTGATTAACTTTATATAAAAATCATAATCGACCTAATCTACGCTATTAACGTAACAAAAGAAACTCTGAATATTAAACCTTCTTTAAAATCTAAAGTCTTCTTTCTTTTCTTAATCTTTTTAGAATTTTATAATTAGGCTTTTATCTTAGAGAAACCTTAAGCCTCTTCAAATAATGAAATCAGAATATCAAAATTAAAAAAAAGTTTTATATCAAAATATTCCAGATCCAGGTCTAATAAAAAAATTATCACTTATTTATTTTAAACTTGGAGATGTCCAAAATTTCTTTTTAAAGTCTTTTATACTAGAAAAATCTATTGATGAAAATTGCATGACTATACATGCAGACTATCCAAAGAATCAATAATATTATCTTTAATTTATTACTAAAAGTCTTGTTACTAAAATTTAAATCAACTCTTCCATCATAACATTTTTGAAATTAGAGTTATCATTCTTAATTAATTTTAGAATAACTTAAACCATCGTATGCATCCAAGATGACAATTTTTTTTTTTGGTAGGACTGGAATGTTTTTTTTGGCTCAACAATGACAATGATGGAAATGTTAATGCAAACTCTTTTTGCATCGTGTTGCCCGCAATAACCTAAGCAAACTTAAACAAGATACACAAGTTGCCTGCATCGACCTTACCTATCTAATTTAATCGATGACCATGACGAGGATGTGGCAACTCTTCCACGTACGTACGTGAGAGCAAGGATCACTCCATGCCAGTAGAAGTTCCACCTGTCTTGCACCATCCCTATAAATGTTGGTGGAATATTAACTTTGCCGCAACCTAGACACCACTCAAACAACCAGTTAAAATGTATTAATTATTTGAATACTTTTTGATCCAGTATAAATACTTAAGTTTGGCCTAGTGCATATTTATAGGTTCTTATATAATTTATTCTTAACTACATCTTTTCAATTAAAGAAGTTGCATCGTTAGTTCGCTTGGTTAAGCTTCAAGCTCATAAACGAGCTGTGAACAGATAATTAGATCTATATATGAACAAGGATGAATATTGTGGTGGGATAGTTTTGTTTGGTACTAGAATTGGTATTTATGAAACAATGATATATGAAAATAATATTTACTCTCTTTTAACATTCCTAAAGGAAAAGTTGCAGCCAAGTCATAAGAAATGGAAATAGTATGTTAAAATTAATAAAGATGAAAGAATATGTTTTTTCTCCTAAAGATAAATGATATGTAGACACATATAAATGGTTGAGCAAAGAAAAAAATTGGGGGATAAATGGAAAGGAAAGATTACAAGGAACAGGAAAGAGCTTACTTAGGAAACTTATTTGCTGCGTTTTTTTCTTTTTATCATGTTGCATAACAAAATTCTTGTTGTTATTCCCGGGACGATTCGCTGCTTTCTCCCGTTTGTTTCTTGAACATTATAATTATTTTCTTAAGAACAAAAGAATACATTATAAAATTTGTTATATATATATATATTCTTTTTATCTTTTTTCGGTCTTTATTACGTCCCTAGCTTTTTCTACTATCATAGTTTTCTCATTTCTCAATCTTGTTGCAAAAATCTTTAATCCTTGCCTGGATCATGCTTGGACATGCAAAATCATAATTAAAGAAAACATATCTTGAGCCATTGTTATGGCCTGGAGATCGTGCAGTCGTTGAGATGTTCCTCCTTGATCGCGAGATGACTGGTCTTTTCTCTTCCCACCCTCTTCTTCGTATGTGGATGATTGATGGAGAACCGTTCACCACTATTATGGGAGTTGGAGAAAGGGACCAGGTGACCTCTATATTTATAGTTATATATGTCTCTTCCATCAAAAGACTAAAATCTTAGTTAGAGTTTCATTCCAGTTCTACTTGGTTAGTTTCGTTAGGAATAGTTTTTTTTAATCAATTGGACTCTGATCCGGCACATATGATTGATTCAAAACTTAAACACAATAAGATGATAATTAGGCTACAAATATTAGATTTTAAATCTAACATTCTCCTACTTGGCATATATTATTACTTTTAAAAAATATTTTGATAAAATATTTTAATTTTCAAAACAAAGCAATAGTACTGAATCAAATTTTGAAATTGATCTAACAAGTACACTCATTTCAAAAAAAAAAATTATCCAATTGTCTATTCCATAATCAATCATTTATACTTTGATTAAGTAGAAAATTATTGATGCAAATCATGGTGATTATACATCTCGATTGACATACTCCCTTCCATGTATCATGATATCAACAATTCTCACTTAATCTAGTCTTATATACTGGAGTATATAGGCTATCAAAATTATAATACCTATTATAATGGTCCCATTGTAATGTCATTTAAATGACCCTTCTGTTTACTTTAATTTTAACAAAAGTCAACAATAATGTATATAAACAATAATTGAATAGAAGTGATCATAGCCAATAAACTATTAAGAAATCTCAAATAAGTATCTATTACAAATTATATATTCCAATGATAAACATCCATAAGTTTTACATGTTCTTTAAAAACTTTGGATACTAAACCTTTAGTCAATAAATCAGCCAACATACAAGCAGTACCAATAAAATCAATAAATATTTGATGACCACTAATTCTCTCATTTACTGCAAGATATTTAACATCAATGTGCTTATTTGTATTGGTAAACTTGCCATTATTGGATAACGAAACTACTACATAATTATCACAATAAATTTTTAGTGGCTTAGAAATAGAATCCATAACTTCTAGCCTTGAGATAAATTTTCTTAGCCACAAAGTATGTGAGAAAGTCTCATAATAACTTATATATTTAGTTTTCATAGTAGAGCAAGCAGTAATGCATTATTTTGCACTCTTCCATGAGATTGCTTCACTAACTAATAAAAAAATATAGCCTGATATAGACTTCATGCTATCAAGGTAATCGACATAATCTGTATCTAAATAACCGATCACCTCCAACTGATTGGTCATTTTATAGGTGAGCATGTAGCCCTTAGTCTCCTGAAGATATTGCATTACTTTCTTGGTAGCCTTCCAGTGGTCCATACCTGAATCACTTTGATATCTACTGAGTATTTTCATAGCAAAACTAATATTAGAACGAGTACATACTTGAGCATACATCAAACTACCTACTGCAGATGCATAAGGTATATCCTTCATCTGATTTCTCTCAATCTCGTTCTTGGAATACTGAAATTTATTGAATTTATCATCTTTAATAATTAATACTTCATTTGATGAGCAGCTTGACATTCCAAACCTTTCTAGGATCCTAGTAATATATTTTGTTTGGGATAAACCAAGGAACCTCTTATTTATGTTACGATGGATTTCTATACCAAGAACATAAGAAGCATCTTTTATATCTTTTATATCAAAATATTTGAAAAGAAACCTTCTAGTTTTATATAAGAGACCTAAATCACTGCTGGTTAGTAAAATATCATCCATATATATAACCAAAAATATAAACTTACTTCCACTCACCTTCAGATATATACATTGATCAGCAATGTTTTCTTTGAATCTGAAGGATGCAATGATATCATTAAACTTTAAGTACCATTACCTAAAAGCTTGTTTAAGATCATATATGGATTTTTTTAATTTACATACCAACCTTTTATTTTTTTATATTGAAAACAGTTATGGTTATTCCATATAGACCTCTTTTTATAAATCTCCTTTAAGAACGCAGTCATGATATCCATTTGATATAGCTCTAAATCAAAATAAGCTACTAATTCTATAATAATTCTGAATGAATCCTTTTTAGAAATAGATAAAAATATTTTAAAATAATCGATGTCCTCTTTTTTAGTGAATCCTTTTGCTTCAAGTCTAACCTTATATCTTTCGATATTACCTTTGGAGTCTTGTTTGGTTTTAAAAATCTATTTACAACCAACGAGCTTAAACTTTTCAAGTAATTTGATAAGTTCTTAGACTTGATTTTTATTTATAGATTCTGATGTGGCACATCCGCTGACATGGAGCCTCTACTGGCAGCCCCACTGGCAAAGAGTCCGCCACCCGGGCACGGTGGCCAAACAAAGAGCCAAGGCGAGCCCTCCTATCGAGGTCAGCTCCCAGTTGGGGTCATGCTCATAGAGCGAGCCCCCCGTCTGAGGTTAGCTCTCGGCTTGGGTCGTGCTCATTCTGCCAAGGTGAGCCCTCCTACCGAGGTCAACTCCTAGCCGAGGTCATGCTCATGGGATGAGCCATTCGTCTAAGGTCAGCTCTCGACCGGGGTCGTGCTCATGCTGCCAAGGCGAGCCCTCCTGCCGAGGTCAGCTCCCAGCTGGGGTCATGCAGGTTAGCTTCCGACCGGGGTCATGCTCATGCTGCCAAGACGAGCCCTCCTATCGAGGTCAGCTCTTAGCTGGGGTCATGCTCATAGGACAAGGCCCCCGTTTAAGGTCAACTCCCGATCGGGATTGTCTTATGCTGCCAAGGTGAGCCCTCCTACCGAGGTCAGCTCCCAGCTGGGGTCGTGCTCATAGGACGAGCACCCCATTTGAGGTCAGCTCCCGGTCGGGGTCGTACTCATGATGCTAAGGCAAGCCCTCCTACCGAAGTCAACTCCCAATCGGGGTCATGCTCATGAGGCGAGCCCTCCATCAGAGGTCAGCTCCCGGCCAGGGTTGTGTTCATGCTCCCTGAGGTAGGGCTCCATTCTACCCTGTCGGGGTCAAGTTCCTGCCAGCGGCAAGAAGGATCGACAGGAATTAAAACCATAACAAGGAGGTTCCCAATCGCTTGCAATCTCTGAGGGGTGGCACACACCCGATCATGAACCCGGGCTCTGCAATGTGCCACCTGCATGCTCTAGGCAGCCTACACTCCACCAGGTCCCGGACCTTATTACGTGTTGCCACGTTGACAACAGTGCAACCGGGAGCTTCAACCTCCGCAACACGAAGCCTGAACCTCCTCCAAGAGGAGTATTCCATTATGGCCCGAGGATCCTGCAATGCTCCAATGGTCCCTCCATAAATGGAAACATCCCACCATGGCACGGGGCTCAGCGGCATGGCACCCACTCCTCCTATGGGGAACTGCACCATTAGAGGGACAGAATCTGTACCACGCCGGCGTATACCCCCAATGGAAGGATCTCCTTCTAAGGACCGGTCCGACAAGAGGAAGATTGCAGGCAACGGTAAGCCCCTTCCAGAGAGGGCACATGGAAAGGGACACATGGACAAAACTCCAAATCTTCTCTGGGCCATCCCACGTATATAAGGTCAGAGAGAGGAAAAGCAGAAGATAAGAAGAAACAAACATGCGAGAAAGAGCCGGAGAGCGAGCGAGCGAGGGACCCCCAGCAGACCCTTCCAAGCTCTCCGCTCCCATCTCCACTTACTTTTTCCACCTCAATTCTACCTTTCACCCTCTACACGAAGAGCCCCAAGCTCTCCGCCACCGAGATTCTATTCTCCTTGATCATCCTGTCTGACTTGATCGTCGGAGTGTCTCGCCGGAATCCCAGCCTCCTCTTTTTTGTAGGGCGGTCAGACCAAAGAGCCAGCCAGGAAAGGGAGGGACGAGCACCCCATGAGAACCCGACATGTTTGTAACATGTCGGAGCTACAGGCCATGGCGATCTTAGCGGTAACAAATTCCATCTCATCTTTTATGGCATCTGACCAAAGTTCAAAATTATTACTATTCATGGCATCTTTAAATGAAACTAGATTATCCTTAATTTTAATATCATAATCACATTCTTGTAAGTAAACAATATAATCATCTAGATTAGTTAATCTCCTAACTTAGTAGATCTCCATAATATTTCAGATTTAGTGTTATTGTGATTATTTTTAATCAGGCCATGTTCATTGACAGGCTGTTCGAGGGTGGTGTATCAGTCTCTTGTTGATGTTCCACAATCTCAGGATTAATAATTTCATATAGAATATCTCTAGGTATTGCTGTAATAAGAAAAGATTTTCTTATTTTTTCTAACACCATGTCACGTGATTCACCCTCCCACTATTATCATCATCTTTAATGAACCTACCTGTTCCAGTTTCACTAATTCCGATGGTATGTGATGGACAATAAAAATTTAAAATCTTTTGGCCTTTCTGGATATCTAATAAAATAACAACTAATAGTTCTAGGATCTAATCTCTTTTCTTATGGGTTATATAATCGAGCCTCTACAGGACAATCCTAAACATGTAAATGCGTTAAATATGGTTTCCTACTTTTCCATAACTCAAAAGGAGTTTTAGAAACAGCCTTACTAGGAACATAATTTATAATATACATAACGATTTTCAAGACTTCTCTCCATAAATATAAAGGTAATGATGAATTACAATCATACTTCTTACTATGTCCATCAATGTATGATTATGCCTTTCAGCCACACCATTTTGTTAAAATTTTTCTGGCATAGTATATTTTGCTATAATGCCATACTGTTCTAACAATTTGGCAAAAAATCCAAGATTATGGCCAGATTCATCATATCAGCAATAATATTCACCACCCCTATCAAATCTCATAATCTTAATTTTTCTATCCAATTAATTTTCTATTTCAGCTTTGTATACCTTAAAAATTTCTAAAGCTTCACACTTTTCATGTAATAGAAAAACATATCCATAACATGAAAAATCATCAATAAATGTGATGAAAAATTTTTGCCCTCCAAAATAAGATAAAAAATAGCCACATATATCAGTATGTATCAATTCTAAGAGTCCTTGATTTCTAGTAGCATACTTTTTATTACTTTTAATTTGTCTCCTTTTAATGCAATCAATGTACATACCAAAATCACTAAAATCTAGATTTGGTAAAATACATTCCTTAACCAATCTAGTTATCCTTTCTTTTGATATGTAATCTAATCGTCTATACCATAATATCGAAGAACTCTCATTTATAATACCGCATTTTATTCTGATATTGACATTTAAAACAAGAAAGATTGTGCAAAAGAAGAATCCAAATTTATTTTATATAATCCATTGCACAATATTTCAGTACCAACTAAAATATTTTTTTTTATTAATTTAAAACTTGAATTTATAAAAAATAAATGAAAAACCTTCTAAATCAAGTTTTGCTAATGACGCTAAATTTCTAAATACTGAAGAAACATAAAAGATATCATGTAGATCTAATTAAAAATCGATATCTATAATAAGTATGTAGGTCCCAACTAAAATAACCTTGAACTTTATCTGGTTTTTCATAAAGACCCATCATTCTCTATTATTTGATTTATGGCTTGAAAGGAATCCTTGCAATGAATTAAAAATATGGATTACAGCATCGGAATCAATCCACTAAGTATTAGAAGGAACATCAATAAAATTAGTTTCATAACAAACAAGTGATAAGGGAATACCCTTCTTTTCGAATTATTTCCTTCTTTTTTCACAATCCTTCTTGACATATCCCTTCTTGTCATAAAAGAAATATTTCAATTTGTGTAAATCTTTCTTTGGTGGATTATTTTGTTCTTTATTTTCTTTCTTTGCCTTCTTTCTTTTAGATCGCTTCTCAGAAATCATATAAACAACTAGAACTCCTTCATGTCTCAATCTCTCTTCCTCTTGCACACATTAGGAGATGAACTCATTTATTGAGTAGGATTCTTTATGTGTGTTATAGTAAATTTTAAATTGAATAAACTATAATGGAAGAGAGTTAAGAACAAACTGAACAAGAAAATTTTCAAATGCTGTCATTTCTAGGTTATTCAGTTTTCCAACTATATCATGCATTTTTATAATATGCATTTGTACTTCAAAAATTTCATCATATTTTATAGAGGTTAACTTATTTATTAGGATACGAGCCAATGCTTTATTTGATTTGATAAATTGTTGCTCTATAGAGGAAAGATATATAGAAGCCAATTCATTATCAATAATAGTTCCCTTATGTCCCTCATTATAAAGCTTTTAATAATCATGAGAGATAATATATTAGAATGCTCCCACTTTTCATATAATTCCTTTTGATCAGGAGAATTTGTGGGAGTTAGTGGATCAGGTTGAGATTTTTTAAGGGCCAAATCTAAGTCTAAGCATCCTAGAATAATAAGAAGCTGCTTGTACCAATCAAAATATTTGATCCATTTAGTATGAAAATATTAGTTAGATACGATGAAAGTGAAGCAAGGATCATAGCTATAAATATAAGAATATCTATATAGTTATTTTATGATGCAGATTTTAAAAATAACAATTCTACCAATAACACTTATCACATAACTATAAAATATCTTTGGACAAGAATTATGGCATACAATAAGTATTGTAACTAATTTAATCATAAATTTAAACGTAATAATGCCAAGACATGTATTACATAAATCATAAATATAAAATTTTCATAATAAACTATAATATAAAATATATAAGTAATAATAGTAATTATGATATAAATATATAATTTATATTTAAATTGTGATCTATTATATTGGTTATACCTTCGGTGGTTTAGCCAACTATAATTACAAAAACTCGAGATTATTCCCACCTTTGGGTGTAAAACTTTCCGTCTTTATGCAATTTAAGTTTATTAACCTATAACTATCAATTTTGTATCTTATTACAGTCACCTTTAGGTTAACTATAACAGACATACCTTTATGTAATTCTAAAATTCAATGAAAGAGAAAATCATTAGCCCTTAAAAATTTATCTATTCAAAATCCATATAGTACTCCGGATCCTTTAGGGCTATGCAAAATTATCCTTGAATAATATAATAGTGAATGAAATTATGAATAAATAATTTTAAAAAATATTTAAATATTTTATTATTCATGAAAAACTTAATCAAAATGTTCTTCAAGTCATTACGAGTCTGTTACAGCCGTTACAATGACGTGGCATGTCTCAGATTCCGCCGGGCGTGATCCGAACCACGTGGATTTTTTCGACAGAACGGGAACGGTCCAGCAAAGTCAGATGTGGCTCCACCTCGGCCGAAGCCGGCGGCCCCTTGCTCCCTCGCCGAGTGGCGCCCTGAGACGGTTCCACCTCGGTCGAGGTCGAGCCGGGCCTTCTTGCTCCTTCGCCAGGTGGCGCCCGGACATGGGTCCACCTCGGCCGAAGTCAAGCGCCCCTCTGCTGCTCCTTCGCCAGGTGTCCACCAAAGAGTGGCCCACCTCGACCGAAGCTGGCGCCCCTTGCTCCCTCGCAGAGTGGCGCCCTGAGACGGTTCCACCTCGGCCGAGGTCGAGCCGGGCCTTCTTGCTCCTTCGCCAGGTGGCGCCCGGACACGGGTCCACCTCGGCCGAAGTCGAGCGCCCCTCTGCTGCTCCTTCGCCAGGTGTCCGCCTACGAGGGGTCCACCTCTGTCGAAGTCGAGCACCCCTCTGCCGTTCCGCCAGGTGTCCGCCCAGGAGGGGCCCACCTCGGCCGAAGCTGGCGGCCCCTTGCTCTCTCGCCGAGTGGCACCCTGAGACGGTTCCACCTCGGCCGAGGCGAGCCGGGCCTTCTTGCTCCTTCGCCAGGTGGCGCCCGGACATGGTTCCACCTCGGCCGAAGTCGAGCGCCCCTCTGCTGCTCCTTCGCCAGGTGTCCGCCCAAGAGGGGTCCACCTCGGTCGAAGTCGAGCGCCCCTCTGCCGCTCCGCCAGGTGTCTGCCCATGAGGGGTCCACCTCGGCCGAAGTTGGCGGCCCCTTGCTCCCTCGCCAGGTGGCGCCCTGAGATGGTTCCACCTCGGCCGAGGTCGAGCCGGGTCTTCCTGCTCCTTCGCCAGGTGGCGCCCGGACACGGGTCCACCTCGGCCGAAGTCGAGCGCCCCCTGCCGCTCCACCAGGTGTCCGCCCAGGAGGGGTCCAACTCGGCCGAAGCCGGCGGCCCCTTGCTTCCTCGCTAGGTGGCGCCTTGAGACGGTTCCACCTCGACCGAGGTCGAGCCGGGTCTTCCTGCTCCTTCGCTAGGTGTCCGCCAGGAGGGGTCCACCTCGGTCGAAGCCGACGGTCCCTTGCTCCCTCGCCGAGTGGCACCCTGAGATGGTTCCACCTCGGTCAAGGTCGAGCCGGGCCTCCCTGCTCCTTCGCTAGGTGGCGCCCGGGCACGGGTCCACCTCGGTCGAAGTCGAGCGCTCCTCTGCCGCTCCGCCAGGTGTCCGCCCAGGAGGGGCCCACCTCGGCCGAGGTCCGCTACCCTGCATGGTGAGGCCGCCGAGAAGCAGGAGCACGAGTTCCGAGACCGCCCCTCGAGCAGCGCGCACCGCACCCCGAGAGGAGCGCCGCTACGGTCGGCAGCAATGCACGAAACCTCGTTTACATCGGCCCGACAGGTTCCGCAGCCGAGAGGCGAAGTCCTGGCAAGACAGGACCCGGTAACGGACGTTGTCGGCGCCTGGGAAGGAGAGCGCTCGCGCTCGGCCCAAGGTCTGGCCGGTGTCCTCCCTCTACCCTTTCCTCGCTGGGCTCGGCAAGCAAGACAAGGAGGCCGCCGGGTTTTTGGGTCCGAAGGGGAAAGGGGAAAGAGAGTGAGAGAAGGAGGTGAAAGCGAAGAGGGGGCCTCCCAAGGGCGGGAGGTCGGAGGCGGCATGATGGGATAAAAGGATGGGAAGAGCGGACGACCAGGTAAGGGAAAAAAGGCTGGGAAAAGAAAAGGCACCGAGAGCAGGATCCAAGATCCCGAGAAGGGTCCCTTGGTGCAAGCTCGGTGAAGGAACTTGGCCCAATTTCCACTCTTCTTGAGACCTTTTTTGCTAAGATAATCTCTAAGCCTGGAACTCCTTCGGGGCCCGCCTTGGAGACTCTGTTCCATCTCGCCGTTCTCTAACTTGACTGTCGGAGCTCCCTCGCCGGGATCCCCGGCCAGGGTTTCTGACCTTGTCTTGCAGGATCGGGAGCCCGGAGACCTCGAGACGAGACGGTCTGATCCCGCTACCAGCTCTGAAGTTACAGGCCGCGGCGGCGAGATCGGCAACAGTCTATTGGCTCAAAAATCACTTAAATCGAATGTAAAATGACTAAGTTATAATAATTTTAATAAAATTCAATAAGAAAGGACTAAACTATAAATAGTAAATAATGTAAGGGCTTACTATAAAATAGTATTAAAAAATTGATAAGAACTTAAATATAATTTTAATTTAGATTTACATGTAATTTAGTTACAGGGGTTAAAATGTAATTTTTTTTTAATTTACATTAAAATTGACCCAATGTAATTGGATCCGATCTTATCTCTGAATGGGTTGAAGTAAATTGATTAATGGGTTTCGATTTTAAAAGGGTTGGAACTTAGAAACCCGAAAACCCGTTAATCTTTTTCCTTCCTTCACATTCTTTCTTCCTAACCGACCCTCCAAACCGCCATTAATGGCAGCTTTGAGCTTGAGCTTTTCCCCGATGGAGGGCCGCCGGCCAAAACCCACCAATGGCGACGATCCCCCGGTCGCCGGCCACCCCCTCGATCGCCAGCCACCCTGTCACCGGCCATACAGTGGCTGAAAGTCGGCGGTGAAGAAGAACCAAAACCTCCAACTTCATCCTAAAAAATATCCAAAATATGGCCAACGGTTGGTTTTTCCTTCCTCGACAATGCACCGCCGGTGAATCACTAGTCCATCCTGACTATCGGCGGCATTCTCCCGACTATTGGCGAGACCAAACGACGACTCCCCTATGTTGGCGGTTTGCCAACTGTTCCGGCCACCGAACACCTTCGACGGTCACCGATCGCCACCGATCCATTGCCGGTAGTCCAAATATGAGAGAAAGGAGGAGGAAGATGGTCATGTTTTCCGGTTAGAAGATGGCCGGATGTTTTCTTTACCCTCTCTGTTAGAGGATATGTTTAAAAATGATATATATATTATTTATTTATTTATTTAAAATATAATTAAATAAATGAATAAAATATAATGATAGGGATGTTTTTATTAAGATTTTATTTAACCCTTTATTTCTTCCCAGTTCTACTGTTCGTTTGCTGTCTAGCCGCTGGCTGGCGAGAATACTTTCATAACTTGGGATCCCGTAGATTTTATAATCCAAATCCATTTATTTTCGACACCTTGATTTCCGGGTTTTCGTCTTGGATGGAATCAGGTACTTATTGTCGGTTTCAAACGGTAGGAGAAGAATTTTGAACTAAAATTTATCTTAAATTCTGGTATGAACATAAAGTATGAAACCAAGATCTGATACCACATGTTACAAAAATCTACGATTCTTTTATGCCTGGATCGTACTTTTATATACATGCAAAATCATAATTACGGAAAACATACATTGAATCATTATTACTATGGTCTGGAGATTGTGCAATCCTTAAAATGTCCCTCCTTGATTACAAGACGACTGATCTTCTCTTTCCTCACCCTCTTCTCTTCTCTTTATATGGACGATCAATAAAAAACCATTCACCATTTTATGAGAGTTGGAGAAAGAAAGTAGGTGACCTCTATATTTATAGCTGCATGTCTCTCCTATTAAAAGACTAAAATCTTAATTAGAGTATCACTCCAGCTCTAATTGATTAGTTTTATTAGGAATAATTTTCTTTAATCAATTAGATTATGATCCAGTATATATGATTAATTCAAAATTTGGATATAATAAGATAATAATTATGTCACAAATATTAGATTTTAAATCTAACAAATTTAGCTTTAGTACTCTTTGTTTTGAGCCGGATTTAAAAACGTAGTATTGATTTAATTTTGATTTAAGTTTGCGAAGTTTCGAGTTTTGGCTCTTTGTTGTTTTGGTCTTAAAAATATATATGCAGATGAAGGGAAAATAAAAGCATCCAAGAAAGTTATTAGATGATATTTTTGAGTATTTTGTGTTATTTGTATAGTTCGGTGTCATCTTGTTAGGCATTTTTTTTAATAACCTATTTGGATAATCATATAGACCAAACTGAAAATCCTCTAGAATTCTTAGATTGAGCTATCTATTTAAGCATGGTTTTGTATCAACTAATCACTATCCATCCAAATCATATTGGAAGATTAAAAGAAAGAATCTTTATGAATTTTATTTTCTTTCCTACAGCTCAAAAATTAATATCTTGATTAGGTTTGGATAAGATCTTAAAAAAATGCATGCTAGATAAGCCGACACACAGGATTCTTTTTAGCTTTTCAGTGTAACCCGGTAGAAATATCCAAACAGAGTCTTAAGGTATGTTTAGGTGACTAGATCCAAAATTTTATGAAATCCGTCGATTAGACCAGTACAACCAGCAAAATTAAGCTAAGCTGAGCCTATTTACAAATACGCAAAGCATCTTTAGAGCAGCCTAAATCCTATAGAGGGATATTTGTCGATATAGGTCTAGTCTAATCTTATTGCACTGATTGTACTAGTTTAATTCATGAATTTTATAGTAATTTGGATCCAATCATCGAAATAAGGCTCTAATGATCTTTTTATCTCGAAGAAAGTCTTTGTTCATCTCTCTTGGTCGAGAAAAAAAATATACTGTACAATCTAATTGGATCACATATATCCAGATTTTCAACACACATTTAATGCCTGCAACTTTTTTTTTGTTAAAAATTTTAAATGATGAAAATACCTCTATTATAAAAAAAATTATGACATCCCGTGATTTATATTATGATATCCGGTGGCATGACTTGAATCATGACATCCTATATCATAAGATGGATGGATATTTTTGTTATTAAAAAAATTTAAAAAATTTTTAATGATAAAAATATCTTCGATTTTATCATATGCCGTGAACTAAATTATGACATCTTGTTCATAAAAATGTTTTAATATAAATAAATGGATGTCATAATTTTTTTTATAAGAAAAAAATATTTTTTTATTCAAAAATTTTAACAGATAAATAAAATTATATATATTAAATATATGTTGAAAAGCAGGCCTTATGTAGCCCTCGAGCTATCCGATTATATTGGGTGATGTTTTTTTTTCTATACCACCCTCTTAGGGACAGAATTACGGTCTCTGTTCCGACGTCGTCGGACGAGGAAGCTTGGGTTCTTTTCTAGTCATGGGCCGTTATTTGAGTTCCTGGCCCAGGATCTCCCAACCGACCCTCGTATCGCAAACCTGAATCCAGAAGCCACGGAAAGCGGTGAGTTTAAGTTGGACATCACGAGCTGTAGGTCAACCGGGCTCTCGAAACGCGTGTACTTGATGGGACGAGCCAGACCGACTAACATTTCGAATGCAGTGTAGTGTAAATGGGTCGGATCAAAATCCCCACCCGAGAGTTTGTTCTCACCCCGAGAAATCCACGACTGAATTAGAATTAGAAAGCATAAATAGGTATTCAATTCGATCCCGGGTCACCTCAGGGCTTCAGGATGTTGCACCAATAGAATAAGGATCTAGTAGTGGACTTAGAATGCAGGTTTATTAGGCCTTTAACTATAGCTTTGCCAATGATGCGAGGAAACAAGTTGGTTAAAATATTGAAAATGTATTATTCTTTATCATATATTTCTTTTCTTGTTTGAAGACATGCAGTGGGCACACCATCATGCCAAGTTGAGCTAAAGATCTTGGTTATTAGTGCATTGCGCTAGCGGGAGGGAGAGGAGCTAGTGGTGCCAAACTAGCAACAACAAATCAAGTAGGTGGTTGCGCTTGTTACGTCTGTTTAAATGCATAAACTGGCAGTCGAGCATTATCACGTCTCTTTAACCTTGTAGATCTTCCAAAAGCTAAAATTAAATTTTGATACTTCAGCTAAAATATCATGGGAAATTGGATATATAGCAATAATTGAATCTAATAGGGCTTGCAATAATGTATTGTAATAACTATAGTATCCAAACCTAAGAGATCATCCTCCATGCATGTATCCTTCATAATATGGCAACCAATCAACACATGCTCGACATCGTTAAAAAGTCTACATACATCACAACTAGCGGAGCATTCGTCAATGAGTCCTCTTTCATGTAACAGAGATTTGCATGGAAGTCCGTGCCATCCAATTTTCTACAAAAGGAGCTTGACTATAGGATAATTATCACTCGATCACTGACTAGAAAGAATTCTATTTCTTTAATCCATGCACTCGCTCCATCGATCAAGGTGCATGCGAGAGTTTTCTTCTTTATGAACGTGTAAACTTTGCAACATGTCACCAATAATTAATGCATGGTTTTCGGCTCTTGAAACTCATTCTCATCATCTCTTTATCAGTTTTGTACGTCAAGGCACTGGCCGGGTGGTGCTAATCAGACCCTCACATATTTTACTCATAACATTATATATAGCATCGTCGCTACCCCCTCCCATTGGAGTTTTAAAGGTGAATCGTGATGTTTCTATAATTTTGATAGATTTAATTACTGTAGGTTTTGTAATCCAGGAACTACCGAGGAAGACTGATAAGTGCCGGCGGCGGCCGGCGAATCATTGTTACCCTCTTCGGTCCCTCCAGTCCCACATGTAGAGTTGACTACTGCCCTGCAATATTGTTGGGATATCTATTGCAGCGAATAACCTGAAAGCTCATCGCATATGGTTGGAGGGTGACTCCTCCATGATGATCAGGTCGATCTCATTTTTTGATGTTTGCAAGCATATGCACTCACCCATTTACTTAAAGATATAATGCAGTACGTGGGAGGCTTCTAGCTCCTTGTTTCTTGTTACTCATGCTTTGGAGAAGCTAATCAGACATCAGCCTATATTGTTAATCAAGCTTTTACGGGTGACACTGTTTGGAGGTAGCTAGGGTGATTTGGTTGATTCATGCTTTGCGGAAATCTTGCTGCCTGATTTCCGCTCCATTCCTTGCACAAGTCAAGTGCTGGGAGTGTATTAATTTTCTGCATATCTACTTAATTTCTCTACTTCTCAAATGCTGCAGGCCGTGTTATGGTCACAATTTTATTCTCTATAGGATCTAGTAAGGGCTGTTGTGTTATGTCAAGCATTTCATTATCTGTGGCTTTCGGTAAGATGGTCTCGACTCCATGTTATTTCTACTACAATCTCAGCGTTTGCTTGCTTCAGGTCTTTCGTCATGGAGCTTTCAAACATGGCTTATACTTTCAACACTCAGCTGCCTCTAATGTTCGAATGCCATCAATTACCTGCTCGGCCCCAGGATGTTCACGAGACCGCTGGTCATGGTGAGGGAACTCCCTTGAAAGATCCAGAAATAGCTCGGTACTGGCCAGCATTGTTTTGATGACCAGTTACGGAGCAACCCCGAGCATCACCTCGCCGACTATCGCATCTATCGATATCGAGAGATATTTCTATAATCAGTCCCAACATTACGCCCGTGCCCCAGTTTCTCTCTTGATCGGAAGCACTCTCGGGAATACCTCTGGCATTCGACCTACCGCTTCATCCACGATAGAAGACGTTCGACCACATGGCAGAGACTATCCCCATCCGGAGCCCGTCGTACTAGCTATACCATTAATGGTTGAGACAGGGAAGTTTGTGGGGGGGATGATACCCCAGCAAAACTAGTGGCCCTACCAAAAAACATGCCCAATGAAAGGTTTTGATCCTGACAACCTGCATGTATCCACTGTTCTTGTCGGAACCACTTCCCAATCGGTCTCTTGTCTCTCGTGCAATGGTATAAATAGATAAGAGGAACGCCCGATAAGGTATGGTGCGCGCTCGCACTCATACTCTACATAATTATGCTTGCACAGTCATCAAGACTCTGAGCTCCGGTGACCGTTGCCCAATTCATCCTCCCTGTACTAATTTAAGCATCGAAATGTCCCCGCTGGTAATCCCGACCTGGGTTTTCTTGTAGATCTTCGTCAGAGAACTATTCCGAGCAGTGTCTCTCCATGCCTGAGAGGGCCGAAGGATTTCCTGATACGACTTCGATCTATTGGAGGGTGATTTAGCAGCAACATTCAGCATTGCACATGTGTCTTTAATTTGTCTTCTATCAAGTAGGCCTCGGGTATCAACAACTTTATTTTTTTAACACTTGTAGCTGGTTTGGTGTGGACTTCTCGCTTTTCTTTTCTTTTCTTCTGGGGCTGGCAATTCACACCACTCTACTATGAATACATCTAAAAATATTGAAAGAATAATATCCCATTGAAACACCAAAACAATCAGTTTAAACCATGTCAACATAATAGGTAGCGGTGCAGGACACTACCTAGTTAATCGTCCCATTAGCCTCGCGATAGACAAGTCGGGCAAAAAATGATGTCCCCTCCCTTGCCATCTACTAGATATCCTATAGAAGCATGTGGGCATCAATGTCCTTACACTGCATCCCAATCTATCCAATCATAGCGGTCGAGCCTGTAAGAGATTTTCTATCCCAAGATCCTATGCATATTTGCTAGAATACCAAAATAATATTATTTTTAAGAATGGATCTGAACAAACAATAGATCCAGAAATCCCATATAAATCAAGAATAAATAATTATTTTAGATTTGGGATATGTATTTGTATTTGTCATTGATTTCTAAACTTTCAATAATAGATCTCTTATGTAAATCCAGGTCCTTCTCTCCAGCATCCTCTCCATTGGCTGCTATGCGTGGGACAAGCTATAAGAACTAATCTCCCAAAAGTATTAAGGAGTGAAGAGGGGACTTAGCCTATTTATAAGCAAATCCTGATAAGCTCCCCTTCACGGGCCAACTTGGGATAAAGTCTATATTATACCGCTTCAACCACACCAATCAACACAAGATACTCATAGCCCAAACATAAGTATCACAAACAACATTAGGTTCATACACATGTCCATCAACATGGATCATATAATCAACCCATTTTTAACAAACTAAAATAAATAAAATAATAATTAATAGTAGCCCATAAATAGAGAAACTCTTACATTCTCCTACTTGGATAATATTAATTATAATTTTAAAAATATTTTATTTTAAAAATGATGCTCGAGTTGAATTACAAAAAATACAGTATATGGCCATGATTTTTTAAAAAATAAATATGATCCATAGACAGTACCTTAGAATTCACTCGGTTCAATAACATCATTTTGAAGAAATCGTCTAAAGATTCTCGAATTGCAAGCAGGTTTTTTTAAAAAAATAATTAATTAAAATTAATACATAGTGAAATAAAAACCTATTCTAAGCATACATAGCAGGAACCATTCATGAAAATGTAACATAGATACATATATAAAAACAAAACTATTAAATCCACTTACCTGTTATGCTACTCCATCTTCATCGGATCGGATCTGGAAAAAATTCTCGAGTTCCGCTAGATTGAATCTAGAAAAAAATCTTAGGTCCATTAGAGCTGCGCACATGCCCGGCCTCTACTGGTTTTACATAAAGATGGCATAATCGAAGCTTTGAGGCCATCAGAGTGCTAGTACTTTTTAGGCCTCGCTTCAACAGTTCGATCAAATTTCCTTTCCATCTTCTTTTCTTTTCTCTACTTAAGAAATCCAAGAATGAAGATAAATCTTCTCTCAAGAAATCAAGAAAGGATGTTTTTCTCTTCTTGAACTGAACCTTTCATTCAAAATTGAGAGGAGGAAGAGGATGGAGGGTGGTAATATTTTTTTTCCTCTTTATTTTGTATGGTCAAGAACCAAGAAGAAGAAAGGATGGGGCGGTGGGAAGTGAGAAAGATCTCACATTAAAACAACTCCAAGAAACTCCATGTTAAAATAATGTGCGCCCCATATCCTTCTTTTCTCACACTTAACTTCTCTCTCCCTAAAATCCCTTCTCAACTAGAATTAGGACAAAGATTTTAAATCAAATTCAAAAAATCCAACTAAATAAGGATGGAGAGAGAAACCCAGGAAGCCCAAACTCCTTTTGTGCATCCCACCTAGTTTTTCCATGCTAAAAACCTTATTTCACATGAAGAAGGGAGTATCCCTTCTTTCTTACACGCACAGGAGGGAGAAAGAAAAACATGGGGAGGGAGAGAGAATAAATTAGTTTGTTAGGTAAAAATTAGTTCAACTAACTAACTACTTATCCTAACCTTTTTAGGATTCTAACTAAGCTAACTAATCTTATTTGGTTTACGCTTAAATCCATAACTAATTAGGAATTAGTTAGGCCAACTAACTAACTAATTCTAAACAAGTAGGAAACTAACCTAATTCCTAACCAATTTAGGTTTAGGTTTAAATCTATAACTAATTAAGAATTAGATTCTAATTTAATTAGGACCACAAAACCTAAATAGAATAGATTAAACCTAACTAAATTAAATCAGATTTAATTTACTTAAGATTAGGGAAGTAGTTAGGTCAAACCGAATTGGCTTGTAACAATTGCAATTAGGTTAGTCTAAAACCTAATTGGTTTAGGTCATCACCCAAACTAAACCAAATCAAATCCAATTCAATTTGAATCGTGCCTAATTATAATTAAATGATCAAATCATCTAATTAAATTATAACTTTTGTGATAAAGTCCTTCTTGCTAAAATTAACAGGTACTAAAATTAATAGGTTCCAAATTTATAACCCTTACAAATTTAGACTTTCGAAATATATAACTCTTATATATTTTGATCCAATTATATGATCATATCGAACTTCTTTTGTGTGTGATCTTTCAGGTTTCATTATGTCTGGTAGTAAGACATACCATGATCTCCATCATAGTATCATCAAACTCTTTTGATGGACCAAAATAATTGTAGCTCACCCCATCAAGGGTTGTTGATCCAAATAATGCTAGTAGGTTTCACAATCTACTAGTGATGCCTAGAAACATATAGTGGCAATCCAGCAAAATAAAAGAAAGAACCCTAGGTCTAGTTACCGTGTGATCAAGTTCTTTTATCAAAAGTCCCAACAAGATGCAAGTCGTAGAAACTTGCCAAATCCTAAGTATCTGTCATATGCACATGAGACTATCATATATAAAATTATCTCAACCGAATGGATCAATGATTTCATAGTAAATATAAATCAAATTTCTGTTCACAATAGATAATATACTCCTTGTGTAGCTGACATTCTTCCAAAGGTGTGTCCTATTTATTCGTTAAGGATTCCAGGAATAGAAATAATTTCTATGGTCATTGAGCTTAAATTGGAAATACCTTTTCATTGTCAATGGCCATCTTCTTGGAGGATCTTGATCTCTTGCTTCTTCATAGGCCTCTTCTTCTAGTTAGACTATATTTTGGAAGAGAAGGTTGCTCTGCAACGAGAAGCATGTCCATGAACCTTTTAATGTCCCTTTATTAGTTATCAATTTGTTGACCTAATTATCTTAATTTTATTCAAATGGTAGTTCATAATAAGCTATCCATATGAGTTAGACAAGATAGTTAGATCAAATCCATTTTGTAATATTAATGCATCAACATGTCCAAGCTTCTCAAGCTCCTAATCCTTAATCATTATCAAGCAATGATCATGGATCGATTGTAGTTAGGTCAGTCTGAACGGCTTGGTAACATAGGTTAACCTTGGTCTATTATTATTCTCAACTTGTCTAATTAAATTTTAATTTGAGCCAGCCTTTATAATAGATTTGTCTAAGAGAGTTGGAAGCTAATTTTTAATCCATAGAGAGTAAAGATTCAAGTTAGATAATTGTATTTAATTTTAAATTTGCTCTAATAATTTTAAGAATCAAATTAGACTCCCACTATTTTCATAGATCTCTCATACTCCTTAGTAAAGATGCAGAAACTCCTACACGACTAGGATCCCTAGTAGGTACTTCGATCCCACTAATTTCATGCACCTCACCTAATAGTTATTGGTAACAGTAAATTAATAAGTGGATAACTTTTATCCAATGCTTCTCAAGCATATTATAGCAACTCGATCTTTAAATCATATGGACTCACCTGATAATTATTGCACACATGCCCTAGTTAAGTCAGACCCACCGTTCAATGTAAAATGAAGCTATCATTGGATCCCTCACCTAATAGTTATTGGGCCTAGCCCTATCTTCCCCGCAACATCTCACCAAACACACATTCTTGAAATACTATATTGTATTTTATTTTATATATGCATGTAAATCATATAAGAATGCAATCCATCAACTATCATATTAACAATATATATAAATACTTATGATAGATATATAAAATAAAAAGAAGATTTATAATAACAAAGCATAAATACAAAGTCACTCTTACTAACCAAGAACATCAAAATAATTCAATATACTCATATTTTCATTAAGCTTTGTAAAGTACATAGATCTCAAACCCTTGATCAAAGGATCGACCAACATGGACTTTGTATCTATACAGTCAATAGTTATGTCTTCTTGGATTACAATCCATCAATTAATAAAGTAATAATGATAAATAAAATTTGTCTATCAAGTCAATACATAAATTCAAAATATATTAAACTTTCATTAATTCAAAAAATTAAAAGAATCTAAAATACCTATATTCTTGACATATTTCATAAAAACTATGGATATTAATAATTTGATTAGGAGACCAGAAAATATTGACTCTTCATCCATGTACTTTATAAAATATCTTTTTTTAACTAAAATCTTTGACTGTCAAATATTCTATCTTCATATGGATAGAGATATTGAAAAATTTTATTATTCTTTGAAAGAACATAGCTATACTATTATTATAATAAATTTCAAGTGATTTTAAGATAGACTCAATAATTATAAGATCCAGGATAAAGTTCTATAATCAAATAAATATAAATTGTAACTTTACAACGTGCTACAAATATTGCCTATATATCCAAAAATACCATAAGATTTTGTTTTCATGCCTTTTTTTAAAAAAATCTGTCTAGTTATTCACATCTTAAGAAATTAAATTATCATAAGAAATATATATTTTCATTCCCTATATATGATTTTTTTACTAGTACCACATCTACTAGCAATGGAGGTACTATAAGTGGTACATATATATGATTTTGCTTTCCTAATGTTCTTTAACAGGATGAAATATAATATTTTCATAAATAAAAAAAAATAAGAGTAAAATTTATTTTTTCTTTGATGTCATATTTTTGGTATAAGAGCATCTAAGATCATTTATATCAAAATATACAAAAATGACATAATTTAAATCAATATTCTTTATATCCTTGTTAGGATATTAGAATCTACATTCTTTTAGAATTATCTAGATAATCAAATTAAATAATATATTATTTTAGATCTATTTTTACTTGCTGATGGAGTATTAATCATTAACTATTATAGGATAACCCTTAATATAAAATTAAATAAAACTGGACTTCCTACTAACCTTCAACATAAAAAGTATCTTGTGTAACTACCTTACTAAGAATTTTATCCAAAATATAGATAGCGGTACTTAGGATCTCACTCTAGAGATATCATGACAAATTGTACCCATTCATTATATTTCAAACCATACCTTAAGAGTGTAATTTTGCCACTCGGATACACCATTTTATTCAAGAATTTCAATCATGGTGTATTGAACAATTGGGAACACATATAAATATTTGATAAATAATCCTAGAGTATAACTAATACAACATATCAACACTCATCATTTTTTCAAAAGTATCAAAACTTTTGAATAAAATTAGGATAAAATTATTAATTATCCCATTTGTATAGTTTTAAATTAATTAGATTGTACAGCAAGAAAATTAAAAACATAATAAATAACCAATGTATTAGAGATAAAGATATCAAAATACTAAGTTTATGTGCAATACTTTCCAGTTTCATAATGTAAGCCCCAATACCATTATGCCATCATATCTTATTTTGATTTATTTATCCATCAGCTATCTATCTTTTTTTATCAGATTCTATATACCTTTTATTAATAAGATCAAAAATTATATTATATCATCATTTTTAGGTATAACACCGAGAATGGAATTAATTTTTTTTAATATTTTATAGATAAAATGGCTTGCTCTCTATACTTTTATAGGTAGCCTTTTTCTAAAGTACTCTTATAAATAATCCAAGATGGAGGATCATTACATAATGTAATATCTAAAATTGTCAAACTTAGTGCTACCATAATTTTAGTTTTCATATTTTATAAATTATTCCAATCAAAATCATAATAGAAGTGTTAGCTCTATTGAATATAAATATATTAACTGCAAAACAACCTTTATACATTTAATTAATAAAGTAATATATAGATAATGCATATGCCTGAAAATCTTTATAAGTATTATTTCAATGAAAACTGATAAGTCTATTAATTATCCCAATTTAACTATTAAAATAAATATTAATTACTATGAATTTATTAAGAATTGATATTTTTTATTGATATTTTATAAAAAAGAAGTCCATAGATTAAAAGAGCTTGATTTTTGGAGTTTAACGGCATAGATGATATTCAAATCAGAGTTTGCATGAGCTCGAAATTCAAGTTTAAAATTATTAATGAATTGTATGATTTTTGGAGCAGCCGATCTACCATGGACCGACTGCTCGGTTTATAGAAACTAAGTTGGTCCACAGTAGCCATTGCTGCCAGTTCACGGGGCCGCTCCATGGACCATCGCCCATCCCGAGCTTTGTCATCATCGGGGAAGCAGCCGGAGCCCTTTCCCTTATCGCCGGGAGCCATCCCTCACTGGAAAAAGCACCAAGAGGCCACTTTTGAAGCTGACCACCGTCTCTTTCTCTTCTCCAATCGGTCACCAACACCATTGCCATCTGTTACGGCCGTAACGATGACATGGCGGGTCTCAGATTCCGTCGGGCATGATTCGAGCCACATGGAGGTTTTTCGGCCAAGTCAGCTACGGCTCCCCCACATCCGCAGTCGAGCTCGGCCCGGGCCCCCCGGTCGCTTCGCCAAGTGGCACCCTGAGACGTTACCACCCTGGCCGAAGTCGAGCTCGACCCGGGCCCTCCTGCCGCTCCGCCAGGTGTCCGCCCAGGAGGGGTCCACCTCGGCCGAGGCCGGTGGCTCTCCTGCTCCCTCGCCAGGTGGCACCCTGAGACGGTCCCACCTCGACCGAGGTCGAGGCAGGCCCCTTCGCTCCTTCGCCAGGCGGCGCCCGGAGACGGGACCACCTCGGCCGAAGTCGAGCATCCTTCTGCCGCCCCGCCAGGTGTCCACCTCGGCCGAGGCCGGCGGCTCTCCTGCTCCCTCGCCAGGTGGCACCCTGAGACGGTCCCACCTCGGTCGAGGTCGAGGCAGGCCCCTTCGCTCCTTCGTCAGGTGGTGCCCGGAGACGGGTTCACCTCGGCCGAAGCTGAGCGTCCCTCTGCCGCTCCTTCGCCAGGTAGCACCTGGAGACGGGACCACTTCGATCGAAGCCGAGCATCCTTCTGCCGCCCCGCCAGGTGTCCACCCAGGAGGGGTCCACCTTGGCCGAGGCCGGCGGCTCCCCTGCTCCCTCGCCAGGTGGCACCCTGAGACGATCCCACCTCGGCCGAGGTCGAGGCAGGCCCCTTCGCTCCTTCGCCAGGTGGTGCCCGGAGACGGGACCACCTCGGCCAAAGCCGGGCATCCTTTTGCCACCCGCCAGGTGTCCACCCAGGAGGGGTCCACCTCGGCCGAGGTAGGCCAGCTCGTACAAAGAAGGTCCCGAAGAACGGAGGCGCAGGCTCCGAGGTTGACTCTCGAGCCGTGCGCGCCGCACCCCGAGAAAGGCGCCCCGTACGGACGGCGGCGGCACGCGAAACATCACTTACATCGGCCCGACAGGTTTCACAGTCGAGAGACGTGGCTCTAACAAAGCAGGACCCGATAACGGACAGCGTCGGCGCCTGGGAAGGAGAGCGCTCACGCTCAGCCCGAGGGCTGGTCGGCAGCCTGGCCAACGCCCCCCTCCCTTACTCTTTCCCCGCTAGGCTTGGCAAACGAGGCCGGAAAGCCACCCGGCCCTCTGAACCAGAAGGGGAAAGAGAAAGGGATGGAGGGAATGAGATGAAAGCAACAAGGGAGTCTCCCAGGAGCGAAAAACGAAGGGACAACGGGAGGAGATAAAAGGAATGAGAGAATAGACGACAAGGTAAGTGAAATGAAGCAAGCAAGAAACAAAGGCTGGAAAACTCCGCTTCAAGAGCGAGATCCAAGGTCCCAAGAGGGGTCACTTGGCGTGAGCTCGGCAAAAAAGCCCAGCCGGGTTTCTGGTCTCTCTAGCACTTTTCTTGCTAGCACATTCTCTGAGCCTGGGACTCCTTCGGGGGCCCGTCCCAGAGAGTCTGTTCCCTCTCGCCGTCTACTGACTTGATCGTTGGAGCTCCCTCGCCGGAATCCCCGGCCAGGGTCTTCTGACCTTGCCTTGTAGGTTCGGTCCAGCCAGGAGGCCCCAGGAGCGAGACGGTCTAGTAGGATCGGCGGTTCCGAAGCACGGGCGCGGCGGCGAGATCGGCAACACCATCCATCGCTCGCCGAGTATCCCATTGTCACCGCCAACCACCATCTCTCACCATCGACATTCGGTCACCACTGATCCACCCTGCAGCTAGCCACCATCAAATGTTTTGCTGTTCTTCCTAAACGACCACTGCCCAAGCTCCACCAACACCGCTCCTTGCCATCGTCCAAACCGTTCATCGCACGACACTATCGCACGCCGCCATGTTAAAAAAGCTCTCCAAATCAAAGTGGAAGATGGAGATCAAGGATGTGGCGGAGTTCAGATCGGACTCGATTCACCCAAGAAGGAAGAAGACCTGTGTTGCATGATTTCTGGCATAATTTGAAGCCTATGATATGGAATGGATGGCTGAAAACTCTTTGTACGATATCTGGCCAATCTTGAGCCCAATTGACTCTAAATTTGATCAGAAGGAAGCTCTAAATGAGCTCTATAAAAGGAGGACCCCAGGCAGTAGTCCAAGCATCAATTTCTTCGGCAAATTTTATCTTAATTGATTTTCTTTTTCTTGTTTAGATCATGGTAGTTTAGGCTTAGAAAAGAGGAGAATTTTGGAGGGGATGTTGGTAGCAGCGATGCATGGCTAGACTCCTTCAACCTGCGATGAAGATGAAGTTTGTAATCGGGTTCTATTTCTCTTTTTGTACTTGATTTTTATGCAATGAAATTCATGTTCTTCTTTCTTCTATCTTTTGAGTTATTTTTTGATCGATGATTTGATCTAGTATACAAGGCCTACACCCTCTATCGACGTGCCATGATTTCCAGATATGGTACGTGCCTAAGGGAGGTAGATCATAGTATGTTAGATTAGATCCCTGACCTAGCAAATCAATTAGATAGTTTATACTCTAGCGGACATATCATGATCTCTAGATATGACCCGTGCCCAATAAAAGATAAATTATTCTAATCCTGAAGTTGTAAGAATTATTGATATTGTAACATAAAGAAAAGAAGATAAAATTTATTTGCATTATGGATTCGGATTCCTAGGTTACTTCTTCTGCTGACTTGATTTCATTAATTAATTAATTAATATTTTTTTAATAACTATTCATCTTAATATAATTCTTTATAATATTTTTTTTTCATGAAATAATTATTCTTCGTCCCCGAGGATACGATCCCGACTCATCGCTAGTATAGTAGTGAGCAGGTTTTATTTTTAATTGCCTACAACACGATCAAAAGCCTTTGGTCCAATACTACAAAACTTTTTTTGAAAAGAAAGTGATCCGAAGGTAGTATCTCTCTTCAATATACAATGCTATTCAATCCCTTCTAAATATTTTTAAAAAAATCTTGCAAATCTCAATACATTGATCACTTTGGTGGTCACTATCCATCAAAATTCATAAACCTTCAAATCAGATATTAACAAATCATGACCTTTATGGTGGCATAAAATAAATAAACAACCAATTAAGATCATATATATATAATATGATAGAGGTATAGACAACAAGCAAATAAATAAAAAAAGCTTTAAACATAATAAGCTATTTTTCACTAGAGTACTAGATGCATCATCATAAAACTCTTCTTTAGACAGAAAATATAGCATGATATTGAGCTCCAAGCATTAGATTAATATACAAGATATTTGAAAATTTGTCCCTTTTAGATAGACAAACTTTCTAGGTCTAATATATCTTTTTTCAAAAAAAATAAATATTAACACAATGAGAATACAAGACATTCAAAAATTTGTCTCTTTTGGACAGATAAATTTTCTAAGCCCAATATTCCTCTATCTTTTATAATTTGATCCAGTTAATACCTCAATAATAATATTATTATTATTAACACTAAAAGTGACTATATAATAAAAAATAGTAGGAATGCAAAATATTACTCAATGGATATATATATAAATAATATACAAGAGTTCAAATATAATATTGCATATTCTTCTTTGGATAGAATATGTAATTGCATAAGTGCTCTATACATGAGCCACAAGCAAAAGAAATACCTAGCATTCATGAACCTATCCTCTTTGGATAAATAGATTCTTGAAAGCTAGAGCACCTTTGTAACACAATATTTCATACAACCTTTTTCTAGTTAAAATACATAATAACCCTCTTTGGATAGGTGATTGTATGCCATAACCAGAAAACATCCTTTTTATGATGAAAATTCCATAGACCACCATAAATAAACCATTTTGGTGATAACTATTTATACCAACCCATGAAATTATCCATTTAAAAATTAAATATCCAAATAAATATAAAATGACATATTTTAATCATACATATATCCCAAAAGATCAGTCATGAATGGAATACTTAACAACATGCACCTCACTAATCATATTATAATATAGTATTACATTTCAATAGTCATTTTTGCCGATAATACTTATTATATAACTATAAAACATCTTTGGACAAGAATTATAGTATATAATAGATATCATAACTAATTACAGTCATTTTTGGATCAACTATAATATATATACCTTTATGCAATTTTAAAATATAATGAGAACTTAAGATCCATATAGTGTTATGGGCCTTTGGAGCTATGTAAAAGTACTCTTGAACAATACAATAGTAAGCAAAATTATACATAAATAATTTATAAATTATTTAAATATTTTATTAGAATGAAAATTTTAATCAAAAGGTTTGTCAAATCATTACAAGTCTAACAGTCAAAAAAATACTCAAATCAGATAAAAAACAAACAAGTTATAGTGATTTTAGTAAAAAAACTAATAACAAATGTCTGAATTGTAAATAATAGATATATAGGAGGTTTTCTGCAAAAGAATTCTCGTAAAAATAAAATCTATTGAACAGTAAAACATGGACCTAAATATTATTTTTTTAAATATGGACCCATATATAATTTAGAATTTATAGGGGCTAAAATGCAAAAACCCCTTAGCCTAAATTAGACTTCACCCAATGTAATTGGGTCTAACCCATTTATTAATTGGACTTCAGTTATTTAACTAATGGATCAGGTTTAACGGGTTAAAACCCAAACCCAAAACCCATTTAACCTTCCCTTCTTCTCCCAAGTCCCAAACCTCATTCTTTTCCCGATCACAGCTGTGAGAGGCCCAAAATCGCCATGGCCGATGCCTCCAAGCTTGGCACAGCCCCTATTGACATGTCTTCACTTGTTTTCGACCATCAATGGCCATCTCTCAGCCATTGGTGAGCCACATCATGGTCGATTCCAAATGATAGAGGAAGAGGTGCCAAGCCGGCACCTCTCCCATTACAACAAAACCATCAGCCACTATCGATCGTTTAGAAAAACACCAATCAGTGGACTACCAATCTCCTTCCCAAGATGCGCCGCCCTCCATCGCCCCTTTTACTAGTAATAGAAGGAGGAACAAAGTGCCAGCTTCGGGAGGTCAAAAGGGAACATTCATCTTCTCCATCGACAGAGAAGAAGACTTGCATGCGTGGGGTGTCAGTGATGGTCCACCAAGAGGGTGGTTTGATGGGAGAAGGAAATCAAAGACCCTCTCTAGGGGAAGATGAGACAAGAAGGTTTTTTATTTGGTTTGATCTCAAAAGATCATCGCGAAAAGGGGGCCTACAACCAGTGCCATCACCTTTCGAGATTGCTATCAGCCTGGATCGGTGCCATCGGCTACTTGGATGATGGCCATGCAATCCCAGCCAAATGGATGGGAGGAGGAAGAAGGCACTATTTTTTTTTTGTTCTCTTCTTCGGGAACCACTGGTCCACCATTGCCATGCTAGCATCCACTGCCACTCGTTGATGATTGAGAAAGGGAGATCAAAGAGATCTAGTGGTGGATTTCCTATTCCGTTCTCCAAGTCTTAATCAAGAAAAGGGAGAGAGAAGAAGAATTGGCCAATGCCGGCCATCAACCTCAAATCCCCGGCCCCTTGCACAGGTCATCGCTGGCTACTTTGATGGTCATTGATGACACCATCCAGCCATGGAATGGGAGGAGAAGGAGGGCACGATGGTAGTAACCACTGACCGTAATTTTTTTTAATCTCGGGTCCAAACATTGGCTATCGACCACTATTGCATCCGGGACCACCTTCAAAGCCATACCGGAGGGTGCTGATCTAGGTTGAATGGTCTGCGTCCGTCATCATCACCAGGTTAAAAGATTCGCCATCAAGAAGAGACCGGCCCGGTGGCTTGATGGAAGAAGGAAATCAGGGTCTTTTCCATAAAACAAATTAAAAATAAAAGTAGTTCTAGATCATGCATAGCCTACTTTGATACCATATATAAAAGATTTTCTATCCCAAGATCCTATACATATTTGCTAGAACACCAAAATAATATTATCTTTAAAAATGGATTTGAACAAACAATAGATTCATAAATTTCATATAAATCAAAAATAAATAATTATTTTAGATTTAGAATATGTACTTGTATTCACCATTGATTTCTAAATTTTTAATAATAGATGCTCGCGTGAACATCTAAAATTAGGTCATTCTCTCCAGCATCCTCTCCATAGAAAGCATTTGATGGGGCAGGCCATGAGAACTAATCTCCCAAAAATTTAAGGAATGGAGAAGGGAGCTAGCCTATTTATAAGCAAACTCTAACAGGCCTTCCCATCACGGACCAAGTTAGGCTAAGGCCTATATTGTGCCGTCTCAACCATACCAACCAATATAAGGTCCTCATAGCCCAACACAAGGATCACAAACATTATTAGGCTTATACACATATCCATCAACATGGATTATATAATCAACCTATTTTTAACAAACTAAAATAAATAAAATAATAATTAATGATAGCTCACAAACAGAGAAACTCTTATAAAGTTGCCTTTGGGCAAAATAGAGTGAGCTTCTAGGATGTGCTGAGTATTGGTACATCCTATCCAAGTAGCTCTCAACTTTGTCCCACGGATAATAATAGCGGAGACTGCTTTACTACCCATGGCAATAAACTCAGAGTCCAAGCTTTGAATCACAAAACCCACGCCCCTAATGAATCACACTCCTGTTGAAGTTGACTTTAAGAAAACTTGGAGTGGGGGTTCCCGGGTAAAGAATATTAGTCGTGCCACTCCAAGAGCATGAGAGGAGTCCCAGATGTAAATGAAAGTAAACCAGATAATATTTGTTTGTATTTGTTTTCATATCTGGATTTATCCATATATGATATAAATTTGAATATTCGACTAATATCTATATTTGTATATATATCTATCAAAGAAAAATAGATATGGATATGGACAAACAATTATTCGACCCATATCTGAATATTTGATTCTCTTGATAATCTTATTTAATTTTATATAACATTTATTATATTTTAAAAAAATATAATTATATTAATATTCTATTAATTTGATTTATCATCTACTTAATAATATCTTTGATTTTATTATTATATAATTGAATTATCTAACTTATATCCATATTTAGATCCATATTATTCGTATATAATTTGTTTTCGTATTCATTTAAAATAAATATAAATATAAATTTTTGTATATGCCTAATATTTGTATCTTATTTGTATTTGTTAAATAAAATAAATATAGATATAAATATTCAACCTTACGAGCAAAGGTTCTTTAGCAGGCTATGACTACGTGATCTCATAGGTCAGAATCTTGGTCCTTTATAAGGTGAATCCAGTGAATGGTTGTACCTTTCAAATATCCAAGAGTTCCAAACCAGCCGAATATGATAGGTAATATACATTCTTCTGATGGCATCAACAAGAGCCTTAAACTAGAGGGCAAAGTCTGGCAAACGGGGTTCTAAGGGTCGGGGTCATGCTAGGGTCTCTGGGTCTTCCCCTTCGATTGTGTTATCTTTGACTCATGGCAAGGCTGATGGGGGTTTGGTGGTTGTGGATTCTGGTGTTTTTGTGGGTAAACCTTTGACCCAGAACCTGGCTCCCGAGGAATCTCTGGGGGTCCTGACTCTGCCTAACCTATGCTTGCCTTTGCTGTGTCCTCTATGGGTGAGCGCTAGAGCCATGAGAAAATTTTTATGAAGTTGAAGAAAGCTTTGGGCTCGGTGGGGATGGCTCCTGAGGGTATTGCATAGGGTGCTGCCCATGTTGATGATTTGGTTCAAGGGACTGCTTGTCCCAGGTTTGCTTTCTCTGGGGATGTTTCTGGACAGGGTTCTGGATCATCCAAATCTTGTTAATTTTGTTATGAAAACTCTTATATGGAACGTTCAGGGGACGGGGAAACCTGCTTTCCTGTCTACTTATGATAGATTTCTGCAGTCATATAATCCTTAAATGTGTATTCTGTTGGAGACGAGATTGTCAGGAACCAGTCTGGAGCGGATGCACCGTCGATTCTCCCGGAAGTGGGGCTTTTACTTTATTGAGTCTCAGGGATTGGCGGGCTGGATCATTGTTATATGGGATCTGGAGGCTGCCAAAATTGATGTCTTTTACCGCTCCTCTCAAATGGTGGCTATTGTCATCACGGAACCCAATCGCCCCTCCTTGCTCCTATGCGGCGTCTACGCTAGTACGTTGTACAGGACAGGAGGATTATTTGGACAGAGACATCGATTTTGATTGGTCAGGGCATTCCTACCGTGGTTGTTGGGGATTTCCATGTTATTGATCGAGCTGGGGATAAAAGAGGGGTAGACCCTTTGTCGAAGACACTACATCTTCTGAGTTCACTGGTTTTATTCAGGGGACCGGGTTGGTTGACTTGGGATTTGTGGGCCCTTGCTATACTTGGTGCAACAACCGATCCGGTGCAGCCAGAGTCTGAAAGAGATTGGATAGATGTTATGCCACCCCTTCTTGGCTCTTTCTATATCCAGTTCACATAGTGCGCCACCTCAGCAGGATTGCCTCCGACCACTGTCCTCTCCTTCTGACTATGGATGTCTATGCCTGGGGATCCATTCCTTTCAGATTTGAAAAGTTCTGGCTTTCTTATCTAAAATCCAGAGATATTGTCAGAGAGGTGTGGGGGATCCCAGTCCGGGGTGATGCATCCTACCAGATTTCTCGCCTTCTGGAGTTGCTCAGGAGGAGATTACTCAGGTGGAACAGGATTGAGCTTGGTAATGTGATGACCAAGCTGAAAGCTATTGAAAGCACTATCTCTGATCTACAGGATAAGGAAGACAGGATGGGTTGCTTATCGCAGGGGGATATGGACACTCTTCGTTCTCAGCTATCTTTGCACCACACTCTGCTTCTTCATCAGGAGGTTATCTGGCGATAAAAGTCTAGAGTTTAGTGGCTACGGGTAGGTGATTGAAATACTCATTTCTTTTACTTGGCTACTATCATCCGTAGGCACAAGAACTCTATTCGTTCTTTGCTATCATCTGATGGTTAGTGGTTGAAGGATGATCAAGCTATCGGAAGAAGATACTGATGTTCTTTACATCCCGATGGACGGAGACTATCCCTACCTCTGCTTTATATTTTTTTCCCCCATCCACTACGGTCTCCTCTTATCATAATTCTCTCCTTCTAGCTCCGATACTCGAGGAGGAGGTTCGATCGGCCTTGTGGTCCTTGGGGAAGGATAAAGCCCCGAGCCCTAATGGCTTCCCTCCCTTCTTCTTCCAAAGATACTGGGATATTCTATCTTTGGATTTTACTGCTGCAATCCAATTATTTTTTGTCTCAGGTTCTATGCCCAATTCTTGGAAGCAGACTTTCAATACTCTCATCCCCAAGCATCCTGACGCCTCCGAGCCTACTCACTATAGATCGATCAGTTTATGTAATACTCTTTATAAGGTTTGTGCCAGACTGATAGTCACCAGGATGAAGATTATTCTTCCGTATCCGATCTGCCCGGAGTAGGGTGCGTTTGTTGGATGGCGCTATATTTCTGACAATGTATTTATTGCCCATGAGTTTATGTCGGATCTCCATCGTGCTTTCTCTCGATGCAGTCTTATGGCCATCAAGCCCGACATGGAGAGAGCCTATGACAGAGTCAACTGGGACTTTCTTCTCAGGGCCATACAGGACTTCGGGTTTCATCTGACTTGGATCTCTAGGATCTTCTCTTGTGTCACCAGGCCTTCCTTCTCTCTTCTGATTAATAGGTCTCCTACGGATTATTTTATCTCTACTGTCAGCCTTCGTCAATGTTGCCCTCTTTCTCCTTCCCTCTTTATCATTTACGCTGACTATCTATCGAGGGTGTTGTGAGCAGCGGTACGGGAGTCGATTGTCCAACCGTTCTCTCTTGCTCTTGGTGCTTCTTCGATCATGCATCTTTTATTTGTAGATGACTGCTTATTCCCGAATAGGGCTTCGGTGTCCACTGTCCAGGGGTTTCGGGGGATCTTGGAGGACTATTGCTTGGTGTTAGGTCAGAGAACCAATCTCTAGAAATCTGGTCTTTATTTTAGTCCCAAGACTCCTGTTCGGACCCGTCACCGGATTGTGGATATTCTTGGGATTTTGGAGTGCCTTGGTCTTCTTAATTATTTGGGTGTACCTATATCGGGATCCAGGTTGTCCAGGACGGAGTGCTCCCCAATGATTCTTGCTGTTCGTGAGAGGATTGATGGATGGCAGGGTAGATCCCTCTCCTCCATGGGCAGGATCACCCTTATCTATTCAGTTCTCACATCTCTTCCAATCTATCTGCTATCTAATGCTATTATTCTCAGGACTATTATTCTCATATTGGAGCAGATGATCCGAGTTTTCTTGTGGAACTCTACTCCGTCCCGCCGGAGGATTCATCTAGTTGGCTAGTAGGTAGTCTGTCAACCAACTCAGTATGGCAGGCCAGGGATTCATTCTCTACTTACCAGGAGCGAAGCTCTTCTGGGGAGGCATGTGGCTAGATATTTTCTGTGTCCTGATAAAATGTGGTCGATTATGATGAGAGCCCGATATGCTGACCATTTTCTCTTCTCGATGGCACTCTATGACCTACTAGACACTCCTAGCCATATGGAGGGACATGCTGATTAGAGCACCTCTCATCACTCCTCACCTCTCTTGGATCATTGGGGATGGTAGATCTATTAGATTTATGCAGGACCCTTGGATTTCTGATCTTCCTCTCACTAGATGGCCCACTTTTGTCTCAGTTGACATTCCAGACTCCATATCCATTTATGATCTCATGGTTCCTGGCCAGTTGCTATGGGACCATGGAGTTGTTACATCTATATTTGGGGATATTCTTGGCCTTCGGGTTTGCTTTATTATCTTGCCCATTACTCCTGGCCCGAATGTTAGAGTTTTGAGGCATTCTGCATCTCCCATGGCACTGATGTCGGATCTCTTGACTATTTTCTCCCCTAAGGTTTCTACCCCAACCTCGATAGGTAGGATCTGGTCCATTATGGTGCATCTGAGGGTTTCTCTATTCATCTGGAAGTTGGCTCACCATTGCCTTCCTACTAGATACCTCCTGGCTACCAGAGGTCTTCATATGCCCCCAGACTACCCTATTTGTGCTGACGATCAGGAGACTTAGGATCATGCCCTGTTTTTTTGTCACCGGGCTTGGCGTGTGTGGCAGACAGTAGGTTTAGCTCATCTTTTTCCCCAGGATGTTGATAGACATGGTGACTTCATTGGGATCCTGTGATCGGCTACTGCCATTCCTTGTGCTGCTCTCCTGGCTTACATCGTCTATCATATTTGGCTATCCAGGAATGAGTATATCTTCAGCTTGGTGAGATATTCTCCTTGGCTTCTTATCCAGCGAGCTAGCACTTCAGCTGTTGAATTCCAGAGATTGAATGGGAGATTTTCGGAGATCTGGGGTTCCCGCCTCACTCTTCGAGCACCCTCTCGAGTTTTCATCTCTTGGGAACCCCCTCCTCTATCTTTTTTCATAGCCAATTTTGATGGGAGTCTTCGTCACAGATTGGGAGGTGCGACTTTCTTCATCCGGGACTCCTGTTTGGGTTTTCTGGGTGCTGGCGGGATCCCTCTTTTTGATTCTTCCATCCCTGCGACGGAATTGCATGCTGCCTAGGCTGGCATCAGATATGTCCGTCGGATTCTCCACTTGGACCATCTCATCATTGAGGGAGATTCACTGACGGTCATTTCGTGGGTTCGACAGTCCCCATTGGCTCACCCTATTATTCGTGACATTGGTCTTCTTCTACATGGTTGTGTATCTATCCAGATTCGTCACATCTTTAGGGAGGCTAACTCCGCTGCAATTGGGTTGCCTCCTTTGTTGTCCGTCATTCGATTCCTGTTTTCTGATCTGACTTGTGGGCCTCCCCTATACAGCTTAGGGATATTATCTTATCTGACTTTCTTGGTTGTATTCACTCTCGTTCTGTTCAATAAATACACCGTTCTATCAAAAAAAAAAAAAAATGGAGTGTAGCATTGCGGGCCCTAAACAATCTTCAAATCAATATAGCTCTCACAAACTCGAACAACATTCTCACTTTTATTTTTTACCATGTTGCAGGTCTTTATTGGTAGCCTCTGAAGGTTGCATTAGTCTATTTCTTTCCTATTATTACATGGTATCAGAAACTTGCTTATTCTATTTGCAGGCCTTCTCCGACATGCATTGGAATCCAATTCCTAGCCTTGGCCTTAGGGCAAAGCTACCATTATTGATGGGGATCCAGGGTAGGTCCGGATATTTTTTCCATTTTTTCTTATTTTTTCATATTTTTTATTTTTACTTATTCCCGCTATTCCACCTATTCCCTCTATTCTAGTTTTATCCCGATCTTATTCCCACCTTATTCCAATTTTATTCCATCCTCTTCTCATGATTTTAAAAAAATTTCAAAACCCTAGCCCACCGCCCCGCAGGCCCCAGATCCGGGACGCCGACCCCCGGCCGCCCCCCCATCGGTGCCCGCCATCCCTGCCCTCGCCGGAAATCCGGCATCGCCGCCCATGCCAGTGGGAAGACGAACGGATGCGGGAGGCGTTTGTCCGCCCACGCGCCGCCATCTGCCACCGGTCACCCGCCCGCCGTCCGCCGTTGGTCACCCGCCCGCCGTCCATCGCCGGTCACCCGCCCGCCACCGCCCTCGCCGGCGCCCTTGGACCCCATGCCCGCGGGAAGACGAATGGATGCGGGAGGCGTCCGTCTGCCCCTGCGCCGCTGTCACCTGCCGTCGCCGCCCGCCTGCTGCTGCCCGCCGTCGATCCGTTGCCCGCTCGTCCGCCGGAGGCCACACCGGCGCCCAGTGGGTCTCCCACGGCCGTGGGAGACCAAACGGCATGCCCAGCATGCCGTGCCCCCCCTTGCCGTCGCCCCGCCTGCAGCCCACCACCGGCTGTCCGTCGCTCGTCGTCCACTGGCCCCGTCCGCCGCCCGCTTCCCGGCCGCCGACCGTCCACCAGTGCTCGACGGAGATCATCTTTCCCTGTGCACGGCCGTGAGAGGATTTTGCATGGATTTCGGAGCATTCCAGTTTTTTAGTGCAGCACGCTTTCTGGAGCAAATTATCAAGCCAACATGCTTTCCAGAGCATATCAGCACCAATATTGATGTAGCATGGATTTTGATGTAATTTATTTTTCCTTTTTTGGGTTTCTTGTAGGCCAAGTAAGTGAGGGTTTTGGTTTTTCTATATAAAGGCCCCCTCTCCTCCTGTAATAATTAAGTTTTGATATAAATTTTTGGTTTTTCCCTGGGTTCTGGTTCTGGGCTGAGGCCCATCTTTCCTTCACCTGCGGGTGTCGAAGGGTGTGAGACCCCACTTCCTTCGCTCGCATGCGAGCGTCGAGGGGCGTGAGGCCCTAGTTATCACCATTTTCCATCGAGTCCCCCTCTAGGTCTAGGGATTTTTCGTTACGGTCCCAGGTAGCGATTTGGGTGGGATGCCCTAGGCTCCGCGTGTAGTGAGATGGGTGGGACGCCCTAGACTATATGTAGTGGAGTGGGTGAGATGCCCTAGAGGTGCGACGTCTCTTTGTGAAGGTGAGTTCTCAGTCCTAGAGTGTCCATGTTTCCTATCCTCCATCCCATGTTTCTCCACCAAGAAAACTGAAAATCAAAAGAGTTCAGCTGTTTTAGGTTTTAATGTCAGCTCGCCCTAGTCCCGGGAGGCTTCTTAGCTCTCCCACGGTCCTAGTTTATTTAGGGTGTTCCGTTTTTCCAAATAACCTAGGGTACATCGAGTCCGTCCCGCATCAATTATCCATCTCAGTTAGTATTTGATTAGTCCAAGGGGTGTTTGGTAGTTGACAATTTGAGCCTTGGCCCATTAATTTTTTCATAATCTTTCATAATCTTCTTTACCCATTAAGGTAAACGAGTATATTGATAAATATTTGGGCCTTCTAAAATTTCTCTCTTCATCTCAAAAATATCTCAAAAAATTTAATGATTTTTTTTTTTAAAAAAGAATCGAATCCCACAAATCTTATACCAAAAAAAATCAATCCCAAAGCACCTTAAAAAAAGAAAATTTTGTGAAGAACTCATCTACAGCGATGCCGCCATCTAACCATCTTCTTCTCCTCTCCAATCTCCAAACTACATCTATCATTCCCCTGCACTGAAGCCTTGCCCAACCCCCAAATCCCATCCGCCGACTGACTTTTCCTCTCTTCTCCAACTGACAATTATCACGGTGCTGCCCCCACCCATCACTACCCTTGACAGGCCACTCATCACAGACAGCCAACCCCACCCGCCGTCTCCTTTGTGGCTTCGCCTTTCTTACCCAACCCCCATCTCACCCGCCGTCGACAGTCGACTCCTCTTTTCCCTAACCAGCAATCACCGCCCCTACCCGGCTACCTACCATCGGCCACCGGCTCCTTTATCCACAACTCTCGCCTGCGAAAGAAAGGAAGACATTGGCCTCCTAGAAAACTTAGTATGGTTCGCCCCGATTACCTCCCTGAAGATAATCTAGATAGTTTTAGAAATGGATGGCTATCCAGATTACCACCTGATGTGGCAAGATTGCTGACGTGGAGTCCCTGTCAGATCCAATCGAATGACACATTGGCAGAAGTTGCCACGTCAGACCCTCGAATGGTTTCCACAAGGAACCGTTAAGAAACTTCATGCTCGTGGAGCTGGCCCCTTTAGAGTGATAAAGAGAGTCAGCCCAAATGCCTACGTTCTTGAGCTACCCTCGAATTATGGCATTAGCTCGACTTTCAATATCTCATACTTAGTCGAGTACAGGGAACCAGCAAACATTCCTAGCGAGCCATTTGGGCCTGACCTTTCTTTTGAGAGTGAACCCGAACCTGAGTGTCCACCTCCAATTATACCTGAGAGAGGAGTGCGGATCGAGCGTGTCCTGGATGACCAAGCTATCACTACCCGGGGCAAGGGTTATCAACGTTTCTTAGTCCGATGGCAAGGCCGACCTGAGTCCGATGACTCGTGGATTACCCGGGAGGACTTGCAGCGCCTCGATCCCGACCTTCTGGAGGAGTACCTAAGCCAACTCAACTCTTACTCGACAGGGTCGAGTTCCTCCCATCCCGGGAGAACTGGTGTGGGCACCAGAATCCGACAGAGGCTCCTCAACCCTCTGTGGATATCCAATTAGGGTTCCAATTTTTCGAGTCCTGTAATAAGGCTTCAAGCCTCATCCTTGTAATTTTCCTTTTACTTTGAATTGAGTCTGTACTTTGACCAATTGGGTCAAAAAAATCGAGTCCAGTCTGAGTCTGTTGGAAGTATGGGTCCATGCAAGAATTGGTCTTAAAATTTAGTCTCCTTGGAGCCAAGTCTGGAAGGAATCCAAGTTAGCTCAGGACCCACCTTTTCATCCTATGTGGTGCCATGACAACTTGCCATGTGGGCAGCACACTTTTCATCCTTGGACGCCCAAAGAGGAGGAACACATCACTTGACACTAGCCCTTTTTCCCTCCCCCTATCAAGCTCCTTTCCAAGCAAGGGTGGTCGGCTAAAGAGAAGGTCAAAGGGGAGTTGAAGTTGGGAATTCAAATTCCTTGCTTCAAGCCCTCCAATCAAGTCTTCTTCCCAAATTATTTCAACCCCTTTGGAAGGAAGGGACAAGATCCATGGGCGCCTCCATTTGCCACTCCCCATGTCATGCTTTGTACCAAAAAGGGATACACAACCAAGGAAGGAAGAAGAACACTTGCCTTGCTCCAAGCCTCACTTCATGCTTTCTTCCAAAACAAAGGAGCCACTTTCCAAGTTCAAGGTGCCAAGACCTCTCCTCCAAGCCTTGCATCATGCCACGCCCAATCAAATCAGCTCTTGGTCGGCCAAGAAGAGAAGAAAGTCAAAGGTTTTGGGCTCCCATTCAAGAAATTTTGTAATTTTTCATTTGAATTTCAAAAAGGTCCTCAGGTGCCTATTTAAAGGACCTAACCCCTCCTTTGTAAGGTTAATGTTAATGAATGAAAAAATACATTTCTTGAGTTCCAATCTCTTTCTAGTTGCCTTCGTTCACTAGGAACGTCGATCTTCATGAGGGAGTGCCTTCGCCTTCGGGCGTCGAGAGGTGTGAGGTTTCAAGTTACCGTCACTTCCGTAACTCCATCATCCGACTCCGAATCAAGAAGAATTCCATCATCACTTCAACAACTCTCTTTCACTCTTCTATTGCTTTCATCAGATTGAACTTAACCCATCTTTGAATGCTCGCAGGTCCTCCAGGTGACACGAGTACGGAGACAGTTGTCCTTGCCATCGAGATCTTCGGACAGCCAGCCGGCACCTCCATAAGGTTGACAGCTCGATCATCTAGGCCGCATCAGCCAGAGTGAGGGATCTCTGCATCGGGCGCTTCAAATCTTTGAGGTTTGCCCCTGACTCCTAAGTAGGTCTTGATCGGAGAGCTAAGTCCTATGGGGTTTCTCAATCTCGGGATCCTCTCTTTATCATTGCTTAGGGACTAATTCACCTGCTCGTAGTTCTTGTTATTATTGAATCTTGGATTAACTCTTACTTATTTTCGGGAATCCAAAGAAAATCATAAAAATCTAAAAATCACAAAACCAACAAATCACTTGCATCATTCTTCATATTCACATCTAGTTAGTCCCCAATCATTTCTGGTATCAGAGCTTTATCCCGCATCATCCTCTCTCCGAGCTCCTTCACCGGGCAGCTCCCTCGAGATCGAGTCCACCCCGGTCGAAGTCGAGCTCCTGCTCTCTTCGAGCTCCTTCACCAGGCGGCTCCCTCGAGGTCGAGTCCACCTCGGCTGAAGTCGAGCTCCCACTCTCTTCGAGCTCCTTCGTCGGGTGGCTCCCTCGAGGTGGAGCCCACCTCGATCGAAGTCAAGCTTCTACTCTCTTTGAGCTCCTTTGTCGGGTGGCTCCCTCAAGATCGAGCCCACTTCGGCCAAAGTCGAGCTCCCGCTCTCTTCGAGCTCCTTCACTGGGTGGCTCCCTCAAGGTCGAGCCAGCCTCAACCGAAGTTGAGCTCCTTCTCCTCAGACCAAGCTCTCTTCAGACGAGAGGTCCAGCAATCGGAAGCCGTCCCCGTGGCCAAAACCCACGGTGCTTCAAGAGGTTCAGAAGTAGGAGGACTCGTCCCTAAGATCAACCTCATAAGATCAACCTCATTGGTCTAGGACTCATCCCTAAAACCCCTTTTAGTATTCTACTCTTTCTAATTGACCATGAACCATCTCCTTATTTCTCATCCTAGCAGACTAACCCTGAACTCACCTCTTATTTTCTATCATTTCCTGAAACTTCTTCTATTTTTTTTACCATTAGGTTACATTTTATGAGAGTTTGCATGTTACATTCATTCATTGAGCATGTCATGTTTGCATTTTACTTCTGGAAAACCCTATGGCATTTGCTAGGAGTCCATAGTAAATTTTCATATGCATGCCATGCTAGGGTCAAACGTGGAAAGTCTATAGTATGTTCGGTTAGACCTAAAGTGTTCAATAAATTCCCTTCGATAGGAAAGTCTAGTCGAGTTTATTAGGTATTAGTTGAGTCCAATAAATCCTCAACCTTGAATCATCTGTTTGCACCTATACTAGCCTCTACACAGCATATGAATCATGAAATTAGTCAAGAGCTGAACATAATTAATGAACTAAATAATAACTTGGCTAATTCCCAAAAGAAAGATAAAGATTTTTATGCAGATGAATATGTGACTGTCAAAGAATTTTTTGCTCGTGAAGTTGGCCCATCTAAAATAATGAATAGTAGTGGACCCAATACCTATGTGCCTGAGATATCACTTGATTTAGGTAGTAGCTCCACCTTCATCATCTCAGACTTTGTAAAGTCTAGGGAGCCAGCAGTGATACCTAGCGAGCCCCTTGAGCCACTCCCATTCTTTGAGAGAGAACCCATCCCAGAGCGACCACATATAATTTGCCCTTATGGTGAGGAAACGATTGAGAGAGCTCTGGATGATCAAGCTATCGGTACTCAGGATAGAGACTGTCAGTGGTATTTGGTCTGGTGGTAAGTTCAGCTAGAATTTGAGGACTTATGGAATGCTGGTGCAGATCTGCAGCGCCTCAACCTAGACCCTCCTAGAGCCAAATTGACCCATACTTGACTGGATCAAGTTTCTTCGGCCCCGGGAGAATTGGTGGGGACACCATGATCAGACACAGATCCCTGGATCCCATATGGTTTAATTAATCATGTGTCAAAGTTTTGAAAATTTTGTAATCAATTAAGATTGAGTCCTGTAATAAGTTGATGTTAGTTGATTTGTCTCAACTCTCAACCTAGTCAAAATTTTGAATCCGTACATCAATTATGAGTCTAGTATGAGCCCAATTTTTGTACAAGAGAGGAAGTCACTCTATTTTGGAGCTCCACCATGCCACATCCAGGAGTCAGAGGCCACTACATCAGCCCAGTGGATTTTGTATGACAATCTAGGATCCAAGATGCTTCTAGAAATCCTGATTCCTTCCAAATACCCTCTATATGCCTAGATTCCAGTCCAGATACCAGAGCATATTTTCAAACTAGGGCATTCATGATTCCAGAGGTCCACCTGCATCCCAGCCCAAGGAAATCAAGCCTAGGCACCAAGCCCAAGTCCTAAAAAAGCAAGATTCAATGGAATATTCTTGCTACCAGGCTTCCAGGCCATCCCAGCTTCCAGGAGGCCCAAGCCCATGCGTCAAGCCCCTTTGGGCCAGCCCCTTGCAGCCCCTAGAAGCCCAACACGCCCTCCTAGGCATCCTTGAAGTATTGACCAAGTTCAAGAGGTGTCCTTGAGTGGAATAATCAAAGCATGAAGGGAGGAGGAGAAGACTATGCTAAATCCTAACCTAGTTGGGACTTATGCTCCTAATTGTTTTAAGATTTGTTTTTCTAACCTAGCTAGGAAAGGACTTGTAACCCAAGTGTGTAACCCTAGTTAGAGGACATGGGAACTTTATAAATACCCCACCCCTCCCCCTCTTGTAAGTAATTTTTATTCATTATATCAAAACCCTCGTAAATTTATTTGAGCTTGCGAGTTTGTGTGTTACTTTGTTTTTATTTTTTCTTTAGTTACTATTGTTCTTAGCCGAATTCCTTGCTGCCCTAGCATCCTTCCATGCCCTAACTCACTACCATCCAAGCCTTCACACATCCAAGAAGGAGTGCTCTAGGCCGCCAAGCAAAGAGATCTTCAACAAGCTTCAAACAGCCCAGCTTCCAAACCCTAACCTGATTCCTTCTAAACCTAGTTTTCCTTTCTTTTTCTTACTTGCTGTTTTGATTGACCCTTGATATTTTGCAGGATCCCCGAGGTGACCTCCCTAGAGGAGGCTTTCCTTGCCTCCAAGACTGCCCAAATCAGCCATCTAATCAAGGAAACCGAGCTTCATCATCCATACTCCAATCAAAGTGCTGTGTGATCTCTTCATCGAAAATTCTTCAAATAACTGATTGGTAACATCCTTCCCTTCTTTTAATTTCTGATTTGATGCAGATAAGCTATCATAATCCAGAAGTTTCTCAATTCTTGGGTCCTGAAATTTATTATTTTGCATGAGTTTGCCTGCGATACGATGATTCTTTGCATTGTTACTCCTTATGCTAGTTCTTATTTTATTTTGGAAATCTAGCATGCAAACTTAAATTATAAAAAAATCATAAAAAAATTAGTTTATTATTTTTCCTACATGATTAACAATCTTAGAGTCATCCTGCATCAAGGCCACTGCGGTGTAGACGGCAACAGATCGGCACGCCAGGAAGGGGGGCAGGACACAGTCTGATCCAGGCCAATCTCCACATGTGCAACTCCACCCGAAGCATGGTGATGACACGCACGCGGGAGGTCTCCACCAGCCACGCGAGAGACCCCCTTTCTACGGGGGCCCACACAGCCCAGAGAGGGAGCCCCCCGCTCCACCGCAACCATCTCTAGCGGATGTCCAGTTGGCCGTGCTCGCCCAGCAGATGCAGGTTCCGACTGCGATGGTGCGACAGTTGTAGCATCAACATCGATCCCTGGCCACCCACCAACAGCCAGGGACCCCTATGGCCCAAGCCGCCATACCCTGCGATAGCCTGCATTCCTTCCAAGGAAGGCCATCGCTACCGCGGGCCATGATAGACCTCCGAGGAAGCCACCAGACCCCGACGAAGAGACAGTGGACCGAGTTAGTCGACCGGGAGAGCCGGTCTCCAGCCCTCGAGTAGGTTGCTGCTAAGCACTGCCGGGGCCATCAAGGCAAGGCCCCCCGTCGTGACCCTCCTCAGTTATCATCTTCATCTCCTCCGTCGGCCTCGGCAGAAGGCTCCACCGACAATGCCATTAAGCGCATGGCCGAAAAGTGCCTGGAGGAGTAGGAGCACAAGCTAGCGGAACTATCATGCCAGTTTGCAAACTTGCAGGGCTCCTCCTATGAACTTGCGGGCCACGACGCCCATCCCTCTTTCTTCTAAGAAATCCAAGAGAAGCTAATCTCAAGTCGGTTCCGCATGCTGCAGGTGGATCCCTACGATAGGACCACCAACCCCCTGGACCACCTTGAGAGCTACAAGGCTCTCATGAGGGTCCAAGGGACGACCGACACCCTCTTCTGCATCACCTTTCCAGCCACTCTCCGGAAGGCAGCTCAAGTCCGGTTTACCTATCTCAAGCCTGAAAGCATCAACTCCTTTGCGCAGTTAGAAAGAAAGTTTGTGGCCCACTTCGATGCCTGCCGGAAGGTGCCACGAGAAGTGACCATGAACCCTTACGGGACTATGTAACCCACTTAAAAGTTACCGTACTGGAGATCTATAACTTGGATGAACCAGTCGCCATGCTGGCATTAAAGAGGGGACTCAGGACCTCCCGTCTTACCTACTTCCTAGACAAAAAGCCACCAAAGATGTGTTTTGATCTCCTCTTCCGAGTTCATAAGTACATCCGTGCCGAGGAGGCAGACCGTACGAGGAGGGAGCTGGACAGGAAGCCACTAAAGAAGTAACCTCCAGGGGAGATGTCTGGGATGCGGAAGCTCAGACCAGCCATCCCGAACTTCCGACCAGGGCCAAAGCCGAAGAGCGGCCCCATCCCAGAAAAAAAGATGCACACCTCTCCTCGCCTCGAGGTTGAAGATCCTCATGGAGATTGAGGGCGAGTGTTACTTGCACCGTCCTTCCCCGCCGAGGCCATCCAACGGTCATGACAAGATAAAGTATTGCCAGTTTCACCATGACCACGACCATGACACTGAGGAGTGCCGCTCCTTAAGAGAGAAATTGAAGACCTGATAAGGAGGGGCTACCTCGAAAAGTTTGTGAGGGAAAAGACCCCGGCTGAACCTCAGGCACTTGCTGGTCTTCCTCCTATCCCTGTAGTCGACAACTGACCCACCGAGCAGCTTGTGGGTATGATATGTTGGAAAATAGAGCGCGCCCTTAAGAGGACCCAGGAGGGAGAAAGTTTGGAAAATGTACTCCCTTTTATGATGGAGGAGGGATATGGGATCAAAATGTAAATAATGATGCCATGGTTATCGAGATGATGATTGCCAGGCATCCTGTAAAATGAATTATGGTCGATAATGGAAGTTCGATTGATATTCTTTTTTACGATGCTTTCTCTAGGATGAATCTATCTTCGGCTCAATTGAGGCCCGTTCACACCCCCTTTGTCGGCTTTACCGGGGACTCCGTGGAAGTTGAAGGAAAGATTACTCTCCCCGTTACTGCCGGGTCACCACCTCGGCAAAGAACTGTCATGATGACCTTCATGATTGTTAGGCTTCCTTTGGCTTACAACGTGATCCTTGGTCGCACCGGGCTCAATCTGCTCGATGCGGTTATCTTCACCAGGTGGTTATTAGTACAGTTTCCCACTTCTTATGGCATAGGGAAAATGAGGGGGGCACCTCAGTCGATTCAACATTATTTTCAAGCTGTCCCAGGGGCCAGAAGTTTCAAGGAGGACCCCAGCATCGACGACCTCGACCAAAGGGTGCGGGATCCTAGGGGTGGCCCAGTTGAGTGCCTGTTGACATATTTGACTTGAATCAGACCCAACAAAGATAGTACAGATTGGGGCCCAACTGCAAGAAGAGGAATGAACCCACTTACTAGGTTTCCTCCAGACGAATGCGGACATGTTTGCCTAGATAGCGACATACATGCCTGGGATTCTCCCCGATATTATCACTCATAAGTTGAGCATCGACTCGAAGTACCGTCCTGTTTGGCAAAAGAAAAGATGCTTCACCCCGGAGAGGCAACGGGTAATCAACGAGGAGGTGGAGAAGCTCCTCGTAGCCGGCTTTGTTCACGAAGTGCAGTATTCTAGCTAGCTGGCGAACATGATCATGGTTAAGAAGAACAATGAAAAGTGGACGATCTGCGAGGACTACACCAACCTCAACCGAGCCTGCCCGAAGGACAGCTTTCCATTGCCGAAATTTGACCAACTGATAGATGCCACCTTGGGGCACCGCTTACTCTCCTTCATGGATGCATTCTTTGGGTACAATTAGATCTGGATGCATTCAGAGGACGAGGAGCACATTGCCTTCATCACGGATCAGGGGACGTACTACTACTCGATGATACCTTTCGGGCTAAAGAACGCTGGTGCCACATACCAACGACTGGATAATCGGGTCTTTAAAGACCAGATCGGCTGGAACATGCAAGTCTATGTGGATGACATGCTCATCATAAGCAAGCCGAGGTCAGACCACGTCGTCGACCTGGCGGAGTTCTTCCAAAACCTTCGCCTGCACCAGATGAAGCTGAATCCAGTGAAGTGCACTTTCGGTATGGCGACAGGGAAGTTCCTGGACTTCATGGTACCTAGAGGGGAATAGAAGCCAACCCTGAGAAGGTTCGGGCAATTGTCGACATGGGCACCCCACCTCGAAGAAGAAGGTCCAGCACCTCACGGGCTGGATTGCTGTCCTGAGCTGGTTCATCTCACAATCTGCTGACTGCTGCTTGCCTTTCTTCAAGGCACTGTGCAAAGTGCAAAACTTCACCTGGACAAAAGAGTGCAGGGAAGCCTTTAAGGAGCTGAAGAAGTTCTTGGCATCACCATCGCTGCTCTCTAGGCTGGAAGATAGAGAGAAACTCCTGTTGTACCTGGCGATTACCCCAGGGGCCGTCAATTCAGTCCTTGGCCATACAGACAAGGACAGAGCTCAAAAACTGGTATAGTATGCCAGCAAACTCCTCCGAGATGCGGAGATCAGGTACAACTGCTCCGAGAAGTTAATTTTTGTCCTTATAATATCTGCTCAGCGACTCAAGTCGTACTTCCAAGCGTATCTGATTATGGTCCTGACGGACCACCGTTGAGGGCCATACTTAGCTACCCCGATACTTTCGGACATTTAGTTAAGTGGGCTTTGATACTTAGCGAGTTCGAAATCACGTACTGACCAAGACCATCTCAGAAGGCCCAGGTGTTGGCTGACTTTCTGGTCGAGTGCATGGGCATGGGTGTGGAGCCGGAAGAGACCACCCTGGAGCACCAGACGAAGCCTGGAATTGAGGAGGAGGTCTGGGTCCTCCACGTGGATGGTGCATCCAACTCAAGAGGGAGAGGAGCATGCCTCATCATCGCCAATGGCGATGGGGTTGTGGCTGAGTGCGCACTCCTCTTCCGATTTGCAGCAACCAATAACCAAGTGGAGTACGAGGCACTCCTCACGGGACTGAGGGTCTCCTGCGAACTGGGTGTACCCAACCTGAAGGTCTTCATCGACTCCCAACTGGTGGTCGGACATGTCTCAGGAGAATTCGAGATAAGAGATCCCCAGATGATGAAGTACTTGGAACAGGTATGCTCGAGCACGGCGGGCTTTCAGCGCTTTAGCATCTTCTTCGTGGAGAGAATGCTCGCGCTGATGCCCTCTCAAGGCTCGCGACCCTACTGGACTCATCACTGGGGTGCGCCCACATCGAATACTTAGAAACTCCAAGCTATGAGGCTCCCAGGGAGGTCCAGCAGGTCACCCCGGAGCCCAGCTGGATGGACCAGTATATCAGGTACATCATCGATGGCATCCTACCAGAAGATCGCGTGGAGGCTGGCCTCGTCAAGAAGAAAGCTGCGCGCTTCATCTTGATGGATGGGCAACTCTACCGCAGGTCTTACTCTTATCCACTCTTGAAGTACCTGAGATCCACGGAGGCGGCCTTTGTGCTCCAAGAGATACACAAAGGCCTATGCGGGAATCACGTGGGGGGTAGGATGCTAGCATACAAGGCTCTCAATCAGGGATATTACTGGAAGACTATGAGGGAGGACGCTACCGACTTCATGAAGAAGTGCGATTGTTGCCAGTGCCATGGCTGCATACAACATCAACCGGCGGCACCACTCTCCCAGCTCTCCGCCCCCTGGCCGTTCGCCCAGTGGAGGATGGACATCCTTGGTCCATTTCCTCCCACGTCCGGACAGCACAAGTTCCTGGTAGTAGCCATTGACTACTTCACCAAATGGGTGGAGGTAGAATCGCTAGCATGGATCACCGAAGCTAAGGTCAGCCAATTCTTATGTAAATTGATCATCTACCGCTTCGGACTCTCCCATACCATCATCACTGATAATGGACGACAGTTTGATAATCGAGAGTTCGAGGAGTTCTGTGTCGGCTTTAATATCCATCATCGCTTCACCTCGATGGCTCATCCTCAGACCAATAGAGAGGCTGAGATGACCAACCGGACCATCCTCTAGGGACTTTGAACTAGGTTGGATCGGGCCAAGGGCAGGTGGGTAGAAGAACTTCCCAATGTCTTTTGGGCCTACCACACAACGTCCCGAATGGCCATGGATGAGATGCCTTTCAACCTCGTCTTCGGCATCGAAACCGTAGTCCTAGTGGAGCTTGGTGTGTGCATGCTGCCGGTGAAGCAATATGATGAAGCTGAAAACCCAGCTCGCCTTCTACTCAACTTAGACCTCCTTGAGGAAACGAGAGACAATGCTTGATTCCGGATGGTGGCCTATCGACAGCGGGTAGCCCGGTACTACAACACGCGGGTAAGGCCAAAGATCTTTCGCCTGAACGATTTGGTGCTATAGCGGGCAGAAGCCTCTCAACCTCGGGAGTGCGGCAAACTCTCCCCGAACTGGAAAGGCTCCTATAAGATGGTCGAGGCTCTTCCCCATGGAGCTTACTACCTTGCCGAGCTCGATGCACCCGGTTCCCACGAACTTGGAATGTTAACAATTTAAGAATGTACTACTAATGATATAAGGCTTCCTCCCATCAATAAAAAAACTTCTTTTGGTACAAACTGCCTTTGCCTTGCAGGAATGTTGCTGCCTGACCCCAGGTCTGACAGATCAAGTTAGAAAACTCTTGAAGCCTCGCACCTCGAAGCCGGGAAACTCTAGAAGCCCCGTACCTCGAAGCCGGGAAACTCCAGAAGCCTCGCACCTCGAAGCCGGAAAACTCCTGAAGCCCCGCACCTCAAGCCGAGAAACTCCTGAAGCCCCGTATCTCAAGCCGGGAAACTCCAAAAGCCTCGTATCTCGAAGCCGGGAGACTCCAGAAGCCCCGCACTCTGTCTATCCAAGTCCCAGCTTGGTGGGGGCACCTTACGAACTCCCCGAGTTTAGCCTCCCAGCTCGGTTGCATTCTAGGCACTTGGAGACAGTTTCACCTGAGGTCACTCAGGCCTCCTTTAAGGAGATGCATGAAGTCCGACTACCTCATTTTCGACATGGTAGGGATAACTCAACAACTCAAGATCTTTCTTCCTAATCGCTCTCTATACCTGGAGCTCTACTAGAAAGGGTCGATGGACTTGGTACCTCGAGGCAAGGCACCATAACAAGAACCTGTACATGGATAGTCAAAAAAAAAGGAGAGAATAATAGAAGAAGGATCATGTGAATTGGAAAAAATACTTTATTGAAATCGAAAAAGGGTTACATTATCCCAGGACCCATGACAGGCAGGGCAGTCCAGAAAAAAGTAGAAAATACAAGAAATAAAAAGAAGAAACGAGGAGGTCCCTATTCTATTCCGCCGACTCCTTCCTAGGACGACGTTGGGGCACACTGACGTAATCACGGACCTCCACCGAAGGGGCTGCTTCCATGGTGATCGCAAGTTCTCCCTCCTTCGCTTCGGTTGTGGTCTCAACTGGGTCTCCGCATGGAGCAACTGGGAAGGTGAGCTCCTCCAGGTTCAGCCCCAGGAAGAGCTGGGCCGTCCTGGACTGGCAGAACTTGTAGCTCCTGAGGAACGAGTCCGTGGCCGCCTCCTGGATCTCATCAGCATATTTCACTGAGGCCTTGAAGTTTGGCACTGCCTCAGCAGCCTCCTTTTTGGCGGCCTCCATCAAGGCAAGCGCCCCTGCGGCCTTCTCTTCAGCCACCGAGGTCCGTGCCCGTGCTGCATCCAATTGAGCCTAGAAAGCCTAAGACCGCTCCTCTGCTTGGGCCATCTTGGCCTTGAGTTCCTCTGCCCGGGCCGTCTTGGCCTTGAGCTCCTCGGCCCGATGCTTGACCCGGTCCTTCTCTCAGGCTAGGGATGCTTCAAGGTCCTTGATGCGCCTTTCAACATTCGCCACCTCGGCCTTCAGCTCGCTGTTCTTCTCCTCCGCTTCTTGGGCCCTATCAGTCTTCTCTTTGGCCTCGACCACTAGCGATGCCATCTCCCGCTCCTTCAATTTTTGCCTTTTGGCCCAGTGGGAGCAGTAGTTGCAAATGAGTAGGAGGTCTGTCCCGAGCTGCACCAACAAAGACGTCAGCCATGCAAAAAAAAAAAAAAGAAGAAGAGAAGAAGAGAAGAAAGAAAGGGGAAGAACCCTACTGTGAAGAGGCGAGGGAAGGTGTCGAGGATGGTGTCCGATAGCGATCGCCCTTCCCTCTCACACCGGTCACACGACTGGACTGCGAAGTCCATCATGCGCTCAGCCAGAGGATGGTCCTGTGTGACGGAGGAGTCCAACGCCACCTCAATGGACACCTTTCGGGCCCTAGTTCTCGGCTTCGTCGGGATCGTCGCCATGCCTTTGGGGGTAGCCGATGATGTCTCCGAGCTCCTGTTGGAGCTTGTCGCTGTGCCCGATGGCACCGTCGATGGTCGTTCCCTCCTTTCTTCATCCCCCATCTCCACCTCGATGACTTCGGGAGGCGGGGCCACAGCAGCAGTAGCAGTAGCAGTGGGCCGAACCTTCGTGCTCACATCGAGCTCCCGGATCGAAGGCGGATCTTGCTACCTCGGTGGTTCGGGGACCGGTTTGGCCATCCTTCAACTTGAGCTGGAGGCTGCGACAGGCCCAGGCATCGCACTAGGCTCGTTCCGGGGCCATTTCGGCGGGGACTCCCTAGGTCCCGATGGTGCGCTCCTCTTCTGAGAGGACGCGACGAGCTGCTCCATCGAAAACTTTATGGAAAGAAAAAGCCAAGGTCAGCCCCAGGCTCGAAGAGACCTGTAGAAGAAGAAAAAGAAGGTTTATATTGAACTCACCAAATTTACGGATTGGGCTGACATCGGCTTCGAATAAGTTCTGCTCTGATAGCAGAACCTCAAGAGAAGGAATATGGTCGATGATGAGTTGGTCGTAAACCTCCCGATCAGCCACTTCGACCTTGGAATTCTAATTTGGAGTCTGATCCGGATCACTCCAGACCCAGTCGATCCCTTCAACGGAAGCAAAAAAATACTTGCTCTTCCACCCTTTAATGGAAGAGGAGAGTTCAAATTTAATGCCCTTAGGGCGAGGAGAGATGAACCACCACCCGTCCTCGGTCGGGTGGTGTTTCAGGATGAAAAAGGCCCTGAACAGAGAAAAACGGGCAACAATCCCGTGAAAATGGCAGAAGACGATGAAATAGAAGATGGTCCTAATCACATTCAGAACTAGCTAAGCAGGGACGAGGCGATAGTTGCTGAGCATAGGAAGGAAGAAAGGGTGAAAAGGAAAATGAAGACTGCCTGCGAGGGATTCCTTGTAGAGGGCAATCTGGCCCGGGCCATTAGAGGTGACCCGTTTTCCCGGTCTCGGGATTGAGAGCCGGACAGAGTCTAGGATGCCAAAAGCTTTCTGGATTATCAACAGGTCCTCCCTGGTCATCACCGAAGCGACGCCGCCGGGCCCAGTCGAACGAGAAGGGTTAGAGGGGACTTCGAAAATAGGGGAAGGAGGAAGACGAGCCCTATGCTCACCTATTACTATCCCGGTGGGGCGAAGGCTTCTGTGAACCTGAAGAGAAACTTCCTCCTCCTCATCGGAGGATGGAGTCCTTGATCGAAAAGGCTCTGCCTTGTTGGGATTGCTCGAAGGACGGTGGCTATGACTTGAGGGGGCCATCCCAAGGAAGAACAAGGAAGGAAGGAAGAAGAAGGAAGTCCGGAGGGGCCCCAGGGACGAACTCCAGAGAAGGGAAAGGACTGAGGAAGACGAACCTGGTGGCCTTGAAGGGAAAGGACAGTCGGGGGAAAGAAGAGGAAAGGCTCTGGTTCATTGGCGGGCACGAAAAATTCGAAAGAAAAGATGTTTTCAAGAAACTTTCCTTCTTTTTAAAATGGCCAGACAGTAACCATACCCCCCCGAAACTGCCTTCATCGGCTTGGTGCCATGTATCGAGATCTGCAAGGAGCAATGCTTCAGTTCACCTAAAACCGTTTCGAGTTCTGCGTTGATCATTATGCTTCCACGGACAAGCCGACGTGTCATCCTCGTATTGGTCTCAAGGCCCGTTCCGCAAAGCGTCGGTGATCGCGATATTAATGGTGCCCGATTTTCACCTTTCCACGTCAGCTCCATATTTACTCCCTTCACTCCGAGCGCCGCGCGCCAACGGGACTTGGGAGTGGGGGGCAAATGATGTGGCAAGATCGCTGACATTGAGTCCCTGTCAGATCCAGTCGGACGACACATTGGTAGAAGTTGCCACATCAGACCCTCTCTCCGAGCTCCTTTGCCGGGTGGCTTCCTCGAGGTCAAGTCCACCCCAGCCAAAGTCGAGCTCTCGCTCTCTTCGAGCTCCTTCACCGGACGGCTCCCTCGAGGTCGAGCCCTCCTCGAGGTCGACTCCACCTCGGTCGAAGTCGAGCTCCCGCTCTCTTTGAGCTCCTTCACCGGGCGGTTCCCTCGAGGTTGAGCCAGCCTTGACTGAAGTCGATCTCCTTCTCCTCGGACCATGCTCTCTTCAGAAGAAAGGTCTAGTAACCGGAAGCCGTCCCTGTGGCCAAAGCCCATGGCACTTCCGGAGGTTCAGAAGCAGGAGGATGGGGATGGCGCCACCTCCCTTGGGCGGTGGACCGCCACCCAAGGACCACGAAATAACACCCCCTAGGACGCCATGATTACTCCCACTGCTACTTACACCATATAGAAAAGGGTGCCCTGGTCAAGGCATTGCACTTCCCAACCGACCGTTTGCACCATCCGAAAGAGGAAATCATCCCAGAAGATTCAAATCAGGGGGACGGTTGCTCCCTGATTGAGGCCCTGCCAAATTTCTTAAAGTAAGCAACTAAATGGGAGGTCAGAGCCTGTGACATAACTCCCTATCACGGATGGGGAAGGCACCTGGGCGCATGGCACGGAGTATTGCCGAATGTTGACCTTTCGACGCCTGCAGAGTGGGAATAACTCGAGGTAGGTCGCTGGAAGGGTTCATGACCTAAAAAAAGGTTTAGAAGGTCTTTGAACGAGGTAAGAAAATAAAGGCAAGCAAACGGGAGAGCAAGTAAAGGGTAGAGCACTCTGAGGCTACCAGAGTACTCGTCGGAAGAGTTTTAACGGACAAAACCGTCACAGCTCGTGCTCTCCTCCACTACTGCCACTCCCACTCTACTCTTTCTTTCTAAAGCAAAATCTCCTCCTCCAAGCATGGAGTCCGACCGAAGGGGTCCACAGGGAAGGATTTGTTCCCCTAGATCGCCACTGACTTGATCGTCAGAGTGCTCCCGCCGGGATCCCCGGTCCGGGTCTTCTCTTTTTTGCAGGTCCGAGTGCGGGCTAGTTTCCGGACGACGAGGTCAGCATCCGAGGTCATCCCAAGCTACAGGCCATGACGGTGTAGACGGCAACACCACCTTTTTAGTAATCTTGTAATTAAAATTTTAGAGTAAATTATCCTTACAAAAAATTTCATATAAACCCTCTAAGCTTCCCTTTTTTATTATCTTACCCAACAAATCCTAGCTATAAGAGACTTCACCTCTCATTCTTGCCTTTGTTTTAGTCATTACCGGTGATTTTTTTCTATGATCGGTGAATCGCCTCTCACATCTTTATTTTTCTATTTAATCTATGAAGAGAAGAGATGGGTTGCGAAGGAGCAGTGGATAGGATGACATGAAAGATCAGTGGAGATGATGGATGGGGGTGCACATGTATCCAATCCTCGAGATTCTATAAGATGGAATCGGAGATATTTTAAAAATTTAATTTCACATTATTAATAATTTGATTATCATATAAAACAGATTAATCAAGAATTTCAATAATTTTATTATAATATTATTTATATAAAAAATAATAATTAATATTAGAGGTAGCATATATTATTAATAATTTATGCATCAAATGAAATCTGTTCATGTCAACTTTCTAAAATAATAATAATAAAAAAGAGACGAAAAAAATTAATCATCGATCGCTCCTTCGAAGAAGGATCCTTACAATGATTTGATTAAATTTAAAATTTATCTTGAAATCTTTAATAGTTGATGTTAAGAATTTTTTTTTTATCCTCGTCCTCCCGACCAGTATTTTAGTGGTATATCAAATATTACTTGATGGATTGGGAATCTGACGGATAGCTGCATCCATATCCCTTTTATTTTATAAAATAAAAATCAACCCAACAAAAAGAACTCTCACCGTCGGTGACCGTATCCCTTTTCTTCGCCATGAAGAGATTCTTGAAGCACCGTGTGCCTCGAATCACAAACCGGCCTCCGAGTTTCTAATTGATTTTTTCCATCCATCGGATTAGTAAATACACCAAGCCCAACAAAATCAGTCACATCCATGGGATCCCATTTTCACGGTCTTGATCGACTCTCTTAACTACGGAAATTACTTATTGTTTTTTCCCATTACCAGCTCATCCACGCTCGCGATCGATTCTCATCAACGGCAATGAACGGGAGAAGTAAACCGAAGCCAAGGCGACTTGCTTCCCACCAGTCTTTATTTATAATTTTCTCCGCCAGATCCACTGCACCTCCTCTCCACCTCTCTCTCGCCGAAGGGGTTCCGCCGGTCCAGGATCCAGGGGAGTCTCCATAGGTCTTTTCCGGCTCCTCTCCCGCTGCCGGCACCCTAACCAAGAGCCGTAGCGAGGCCCCGATCCAGGCGCCATGGCCGCGGCCAACGCTCCTATCACCATGCGGGAAGCGTTGACGGTGAGCCCTACCCCTTTCGCTGCTCTCTGTCTCCATTTCTGTCTGCCATTTTATCATTTTTTGAATTGTTTTCAATCCGATTCGGGAGGTACAGCCAGGGTTTTGAAGTGAACTGTCGCGACCTGGTTTGTTGTTTCTTGAATAGGAGCGACTCGATTTTTTTTTTTTTTTTTGCGTGGTGAGTTCTTGGATGGATCTCGGATCTGCTCCGATCTGTGGAGGGAGATTGCGATCTGGTTTGGGATGATCGCAGTGATCTGACATTCCGGTTGTTTAGCTAAAAGATTGCTCTTGAGCTGCCGGAGGGAAGGAGGTTTCTTTCGTCGGTTTTTTCTGGTTTCTGATGGTTATTGGTTTGATCTCTTTTGTTGATTTCAGCTTCCGAGTCTTGGAATAAATCCGCAATTCATCACTTTTACGCATGTAACGATGGAATCAGAGAAGTATGTATGTGTCAGAGAGACGTCTCCGCAGAACAGCGTAGTAATCATTGACATGAACATGCCGATGCAGCCGTTGAGGAGACCTATTACCGCAGACTCAGCTTTGATGAATCCTAACAGCAGGATTCTCGCTCTTAAAGGTTTCGACTGATCTCCTCTGATTATTTAAAGCTGCTAAATTTGCTATAGGGGTTGCATTTATTGCTGCTAATTATATAATACCTCTTCAATTCTTTTTGCTTTTCTGCTGGGACTTGGAGGTGGTAGAGTTTATATGTATCCTTTCTCTTGGATACATATAATGCACAAAGTTAATGCTTCTTCCCCGGTACTGTTTTATTTTATTCCATTTCTTCTTCAGTTATATGCTAACAATTCTAACCGAAGGGGACATGAAACAATCCTTTTTTTTTTTTTTGGTTACCTTTCTTCTATCCAGAGCTGGTTACTTATGCCACTACCTGACATTAGATAACACATGATTTACTAGCACAACTATTTTAGTCTTGTCAAATAGCATTCCAGTGCAAGACTGATTTTTTGGGGTTTGGATGACATACTTGAAGTATTTTGTAATTGCATAAAAAATGCGGTGCATAATGCCACATATGCAGCCACGTATGCATATGGGATCCCTTGACTGGACCACATACCTTATATGTGGCTACTATATGCAGTCAGGCCATTATGGGCAAAATGCTTTAGCACTTTGTAGACACATATATGGTGGGATTAACATTGTGCGACTGCATATGCGGCCTACTTATCATCGTGCAAATGTATGTCTGGTCCATTTAGTATTGTATGATCATATATGTGGCCACTCTTTTAGAGGCCATGCAAATAAAGCATGCTTAACCTAATCGTTTGGTTGGATATGGGTTTCAAGTGAGTCAGGTAGATGTATATTAACCAAGGTTTTACATCCTAGTGGGATAAGGGCATCTCGGCTGTCTTGTCCTGTTCCTGTGAGAAAAAATGGGACTGGAAGGATTTTGGGACTCCAAAACCTATCCTTGCAGGAAAAAAGGAAGAGGAAAAAAAGAAAGGAAAGACAGAGAAAATAAAAAGTGAAAGGAAACAAGAAGAAAATGAAGTAGAAGAAAACAAAAGGAAGGAAAGAAGAAAGAAATGAAACAAAAAGAAGAAACATAATAAAGGAAAGAAAGTAAGGGATTAGAAAAGAAAGAAAAAGGAAAGAAAAGAAGGTAGAAGAAAAAGAAAAAAAGATGGAAATAAAAAAATAAAAACAAGAAAAAAAGACAAAAAGAAAGGAAAGGAAAGAAGAAGGGGGAGAGGGATGGAGGATATCTATTGGTATGCATGATAGGATGGGATAGCAGGGTGTCTTGTTCCATAAAGAAACTAAGACATCTCAATTCTACAGGATTTAAAACCTTGTTATTAACAATATTAATATGTTAGTTATACTATAATTATTGCTATTGAGGATCAAGTAGTAAGTGGTAAGCACTAAATGCTAGATGCCATTGTTGTTAATATTGTTATTATTTATAAAAATATTGCTAGTCTTATTAATGTATATAGTGTATTGTGTTTATTTTAAATATTTAAAATACTAACCACATATGCACCTGCATATGTGGCCTGCATAACACATCTGCCATGCGGTCCCTTGACTGCCGCCAAGTTGTTAAGATTGAGATTGGATGTAAGTCATTGAGTGGGTTGGATTGGGTCATAGATCATCGGATTTTCCTGATTCATTTCAAAGATTTTTTGATTTGAAATAAATATAAAAATTGAAATATGAGTCAAATATAGATTATATTAATGTACGCAATAATAAAAAAAGCCATATGTGTATGCAATAATAAAAAAAGCCATACATGCATAAGATCTTGTTTCCACCAACATTAGACATGTTTAATCAAACAAACTCTGTTTCTAGTAGTTCAATACATTTATATATTACCCATTAATTCAATATAAATTTAATTATAATGTTTTAGAAGAAAAGAATAAGATTTTAATGTTTGGTTTCACAAAATTTACCTCTTTATAAACTCCAATAATAAGTTTACTAGCTTTACCAGGCAAGATATGCAGGTGATGAGTAATCAAAAGTCATACGATCAAAGAAATTGTGGATTCACACATGATTTACTAATTAAATTGCATAATCAAGTTGGATTTTATGATCCAAGAGACTCTCTATAATGTGGATCTAGATCCCATGATCTTAATTGATCCGGATCCAAGATGAGATCTAGATTGCTTTAGGGCCATTTTGACCTGGATCTTACAATCTGAATAATAAATCATAAGATTTTAACAGCAAAGCATCTGCATACCATAATTACCATTTAAACATTGTTGCATTTCACCATCCACTACAAGTCAAGATAATTAATGATTAAGATTATCGGCTGCATGTTATTGTATTTGGTGGTATATCTTCTGATATGCGATTTACTAATTAAATTGCATAACCAAGTTGGATTTTATAATCCAAGAGACTCTGTATAATGTGAATCTAGATTGCATGTTCTTAATTGATCTGAATCCAAGATGAGATCCAGATTGCTTTAGGGCCATTTTGATCCGGATCTTGCAATCTGAATAATGAATCATAAGATTTTAACAACAAAGCATCTGCATACCACAGCTACTATTTAAACATTGTTGCATTGCACCATCCACTACAAGTCCAGATAATTAATGATTAAGATTACCTGCTGCATGTCATTGTATTTAGTGGTATATCTTCTGATATGCTAAAGTACAGGTGATAATGAACTGGGAAATGAGTGAATATTTGGAGAGTGAGGACTGTGCTTGAGTCAAAGGATGTACCTGGGATATATACAAAGGATTGTCCTTTAGTTGAATGAACTTCACCAAATCAAATTTCAGCCAGATGTTTGAAACATCTTGCTGCTGCAAAATGATCCTGATTAGGTCGGGAAATCTTAAACTCAACTGATTACTTTCACAGTTTGTATCTTTGACTCCTACCAATTGATGACTCTTAGGTGCAGCCTGTGCTAAGTTAGTGTTATCTGAAACAGCACACACCTAAATTGAGGTGAATTTTAACATACTATGGTCAATATTAGCTAAAAAATAGAGGACTTTGCCTCACAAGTTCCCATGGAAGTTCAAACTGCTTGCAATTGTCCAAGTACAAGCTTCAGTCAAGCCTTATACTATGTAATGAATTAATTTACTATTGAAAAGTAAGGTCATTTATAAACCTTCAAAATCTTTTTTAGTTTGCTTTCGAAATGTTTCCTTGCATTAGACTGCATGTCTTTTGATGTTGCATGATGCTAATAAATCATTTTGCCATGTGCTCAAGTATCTTCTCCTTGCTAGCACATGTATTTTTTATCCTAGCTTTTATGCTGGCACTCATTTTTATTGTGCTGTATAAAAAATTCATGTGTGTTTTCAGCCACAGCAACTGCAATGAAATTAATTTATTCTAATATATTTCAAGGGCAAATTACTTTTTAATAAAAAATGAACTTAGGTCCATAGTTTGTCTTATATTTCACAACCAACAGTTTTTTTGGTGTATCTTTGCTATTTCTATATTGGCCTATGGCCAGCAACAACAACTTAGTTTTCCTTAGATGTATGACTAGGATCTAGAAAATGGAAATGTATGTGTGATTCTACAGAGGTTCTGGCTATAGGAGATGATCTGCCTTTTTTTACCCCTAAGGTAGCCAAAGCTTCATATAGTTTGACCATGATTTTCTTTGTGAAATTGTAGCTCAAATACCAGGAACTACTCAGGATCACCTTCAGATATTCAATATTGAGATGAAGACCAAAATGAAATCTCATCAGATGCCTGAACAGGTAAACAATGCTAATGATTTAAAACAAATGGTTTTCAACACTGGCTGTATTAATTTTCTTCGTTCTTTGTACCCATTTAGCTTAGTTCGATGTTTGAATATGCACAGGTCGTCTTTTGGAAGTGGATCACTCCAAAGATGTTGGGGCTGGTTACTCAAACTTCAGTATATCATTGGTCAATAGAAGGTAAGTCACCAATTTTCACATGAGAGGTGTTAATGTGTCAAGATATTTCATCTAGGACCTATATCACGTGCCCATGCTTTTATGTCTCCAAGTTACAAAATGGAATATTTTTGCCAAATGCAGGTGATTCGGAGCCTGTTAAGATGTTTGACAGAACAGCTAATTTGACAAACAATCAGATCATTAATTACCGGTGTGATCCCTCAGAGAAGTGGCTAGTTCTGATTGGAATTGCACCTGGTGCCCCTGAGGTATGCTGTTTTAAAATGCACTTTTGTTGAATATCACTAGCAGTGAAGTCCACTTTGTCGATAGCACCACTGTTTATAATTTCTGGTTTATGGTGTTGATAAACTTGTAATTAATTTACTGAAATTAGATGATACTTACATTTAGTATATTTTCAATTAAGTTCCATACATGGAGCCATTACAATATTTTTTATGAAGATATATGAGAGCTTGATAGAACAAATCTAATTGTCTTGTACAGTAGAGCGATCAGATTACAAGAATTAGTTACCAAAATGGGTGAACCAAATTATATGCATTAAGAGCGATGCTGTTATGCTTTTGTTGGAAGATGATGAGTAGTTGAAGATGCAGTGTATATTCAAAAGAGGATTCCATGGAGAATTGAGCTTTAAAACCTAGAAATTGATACTGGCAGATTTAGTTATGGCAGATAGTTGTGATGCATCATCAAGAGAAAAGAAAAACTACGAGAAAGCCACACATATGCTGCTGTATTAGGATCAAATGTATAACGTGTTTTGCAGGTGGTCATGAGGAATAGCCAATTGGTTCAATTACCCGATACCCCTTTTTGTCTTGATATGCAAATATGCTAAATGATTGGAGGCACACTGTAATTATCAAAAGTTGCTTTTGAATAACATGTCTTTGTGCTGGACATGAATGGGTTTACTACTGATGTCTATGTTGATGTATTAATGTGTATGTGACCTGCATTGTTTACTGATGATAAGTCCTGGTTAAATGCTAAAATAGTATTATGGCTTGGAGGATAAGGGTCCGAAACTCTACAAAATTGAGAAACATATGTGCCATGCAGTTCTAATAGTTATAGATATGAAATGAAGCTTCAATTAAAAGAAGATGAAGAATGGAGAGATAGATGGAGATATATCTAGGAGAGCTAAACATGGGTGGAGAAAGTGGAAAAATGCTTTCATTTATGTTAACTGATGCTTCCTATGATGACTTGACTGAAATATTACATCATAGTGACAAGGCTAGCTATTCTTTGGTTCAAAGTGTCAAGCAATAATGTTGTGATCTAAGCAACCATTATGCGGTTAGTGCATAGGAGAATGTTATACCATGATGACAGAAATATTACACCATGATTACAGGAATATTATACCATGATTACAGAAATATTATACCATGATGTCAGGGCTAGCTATTGTTTGGTTTATAGTGTCATGCGGTAATGTTGATCTAAGCAAGCTAGATGCAGTTTGCACTTAGGAGAATGTTGAGATGGATGAATGATGGTACTTAAAACTAGAAAAAGGAAATTGATATACTAGATTACATGTAGGAGTTTTACTATTTGAGGACAAATTAATGGAGAACTTATTGAGATGATATGTGCCTGCAAGGCAACACTTTGTGAAGAAAAGGTGCTCAAAATTTAAACCCATATCAAAGGGTCTATAAAGAGGAGGGCAAGCTAGCATGGTCGGAAGTTGCAAGATAGCTATGGGAAAGCTTGCAGTAACATTGTTGGCAGCCCCCAACTGGACTGACTAGTAAATAAGGACTGCAAGATGGAGTGAGAAGTTGGTTATGGATTATTCATAAACGTGTAATGTATCTTTCAACATAAGTTGGTTTGTCTTTATATTAGCATTATCTAATGTATTTAAAATTTGGCCAGTGGATTTTGGTGAAACAATTAGGACTTATGCTGAAACAAAACCTTACTTATAAAAAAAAAATGCAGAAATAATAGGTTAGAATTAATATTACTTGTGATAAAGTTGTCTAGTTTGTAATTGTCTTTCAGATGAAATTGGTTTATTTGCTTCCAACACAGGCCAAGGCATGTAGAACCTGCTTTAGTATCTATTTTTTTTATGGTAAAAAAAATTCTTTCGGTGAAATGTTCTGAACAAAATCTCAAGTCATGTTCTAAGTGGTCAAATTGTTCTCTTACATGTTTGGCATGTTAAATTGCAATGAGGTAATGACTGAGACGATTGTATGGGAAAACTTTAAGACAAATTGTGGGATGCCTGACTCATTGTGGACAGTGGGTTTCCATACCTTGGTTATTAATGTCACTTCTTGAAAGGGCTTCCAATCATACTGGAGGGGTGGATGTTCTTGCCTCTGAACAATTCCTTCCGTTGGTAGTTTCATAATCTTGCAAAGCTGAGTATAAATGGGGGCAGCTATTGATGTTGGAGATGGGAGCGGCCACCCTTGGAAAATGATGTGGAGTGAGTGTTGAAGATGGTCAAGAACTCAAGATAAAGTTGCAATGTTGAAGGGCCTTGCAATGAAGCCAGAGATCAGCTTGCAAGGGGGAGAGTCAACTGGCCAATTTTTATCGACTACCTTCTTTAGCTTTAGCTATACTGATGTTCAATGTGATGTGCCTGCCTGAGTTTGAAACCTCTTTTCTTTCATGCTCTTTTCACCTTCATCTGCAACTTTTTTTTTTTTGGTGTATTTCTCCATTTTCTTTTGATTTTTCTATGTTTCCTGTTAATTAAGCTTTTTAAATGTATTGAAATTTGTCACCAAGTTACACTGGCTTCTTGAAGTTATCAAAAGAAACTCATGAATTTACACCTTACTTTACAAAATCGTGGTTGTAGAGACCGCAACTGGTCAAGGGAAATATGCAGCTTTTTTCCGTGGATCAGCAACGTAGTCAGGCACTTGAAGCACATGCTGCATCCTTTGCATCATTTAAGGTAAGATTATAATGAGTTTTGCTGTTTGTTTGTGATTCAGATGCTTTTGCTGTTCTTGTATTTGTTCTTATGATGTCATTATTGACTTTTTGCTTGTTGCTTACACAGGTTGTTGGCAATGAAAACCCTTCCATTCTTATTTGTTTTGCTTCAAAGACCACTAATGCTGGACAGATTACATCAAAGCTGCATGTTATTGAACTCGGTGCCCAGCCAGGTTTGACGCATATTTTTGCTTGTCCTTTTATTATAGTTTAGATTTTTCATTTACTAAACTATTACAATCAAGGATTCAGGTCCCAGTGGGATGTCCCAAGGACACCGGGACAGGGTACCATCCCTTGTGTCAGGACAGGGCTGTTCTGCCAGTATCTCGGTATGCCAATCCGGATACCTTGGGACATCCCATGTCCCATGTGTTAGAACAGGACAGGATGGCGGTGCATCCTGTCTCATGAGAAAACTGGGACAATCCTGTTCCATGGGATTTAAAACCTTGGTTACAATCACGTTCTCTATTTATAGCACAACCCTCCCCCCCATGTTTCATTTATTAAACTGACATGATCATGCTCTCCATTTATAGCACAACCCTCCCCATCCCCCCCCCCCCCCTCCCCTGCAAGAATCTTGTGTCTTTTTTGGAATGAAAAAAACGAGTACTTTTTTGAGCTTGACTGGTTTTCTTTTATACTATAGTTGACTTGCTAAGTACTTGCAGTCATGAAAAGTCAACTTCATGCAACCATTCTTTTTGATTTCTGTTAAAGAATATATTTTAGTGTTTGAATCAACCTATGTTTTTTCAATGTTTATTTGTTTTCGTTGTTCTCAGGCAAACCAGGTTTCACGAAGAAACAAGCCGATCTGTTCTTTCCACCCGATTTTGCTGATGACTTCCCTGTGGCAATGCAGGTAGAACATTTAGGCTGTTTTGTTGGACTTTCAAGATATATCTAATTTTGCAAAATGGCGTTTAAGTGAATTTTTTGCTTGGCAGATCTCACAGAAGTACAGTTTGATATATGTGATCACGAAGCTTGGTCTGTTATTTGTGTATGATTTGGAGACAGCAACAGCAGTCTATAGAAATCGAATTAGTCCAGATCCTATATTTCTGACAACAGAGGCTTCGTCTGATGGTGGTTTTTATGCTATTAATAGGCGGGGCCAGGTTCTGCTTTCTACTGTTAATGAGGCAACTATTGTGCCCTTTGTCAGTGGTCAAGTATGTTTGTATCCTGGAATTTCTTTGTTGAATTATTATGTAAGCATAAACATTAAATTGATAATTACTATCTGGTAACTTTACAGTTGAACAATCTGGAGCTTGCTGTTAATCTTGCCAAACGAGGAAACCTTCCAGGGGCAGAGAATTTGGTAAATTATAATTTGATGTTTTCGATCACATTATTATCATATAGCTTTGGAAAGGTTGCAAAGCATATACAAATGGATGGAAGCTTGCTCCTTTTTAACTGCAAATGACTAATTTCTGAAACTTGTGTGGTCAATCCTTTCAGTCATGCATGTCAAGATGATGGATAATTTCATATTTTCCTAAGTAGATTGTGATTACAAATTTCTGGGTGCTGTCCAAAACATTCCCTTCCTATTTCATATTTGTTCAATGTAGCTTTTCCTGCCAGATGCAGAAATCTTTTCCTTAATTATTTAGAAGAACCTCTTTCAATTTCTTAACTAGGTTCTAATAAAGAACAAAATTTTGTTATTTGATTGCCTTCCAATTTTTGGAGATGTTTAGAGAATAGAAAGAAGGATTCCCCCCACCCCTGTCCCCCCCTCTCCCACATATGCAAGTTTGGTGGAAAAGTGGGATTTCCTCTTATTTTTCTCTCATGAAAAATGACTGAAACAAAAGGGAAATATGTAATTTATGGGAATTGAATTTTTTTCCATGGCATTCTTCTCTTGTTCTGTACCCACTTTTTTCTTTTTTCTTTTTTTGGACTGTCATATGGAAGACTGTTTTAGATTTTTTGCTCACAGCAACAATTTCATGCACTTTCCTTTCATATATTATGTATAGTTTCACATAATCTTTCTCATCTAACCCTCTTTTTTGTGTGTGACCAGGTTGTGCAGAGGTTCCAAGAGCTATTCTCTCAAACAAAATACAAGGAAGCTGCTGAACTTGCTGCAGACTCTCCACAAGGCATTCTGAGAACACCTGAGACTGTCGCGAAATTTCAGGTATTGAGCTATTCCTTTGTTTCTAATTTTCTTCTTTTGAGATAATTGCAACCTGTATGTCATAAATATTGTTGCTATGACAATTATTATTAATTTTTTCCAAACTGTCCCTTTTGCCTTTGTGCTTGTTATTTTATGGTTGTATTCTTGGCTGAAAAAGAAGTTATACTTTCTCTTCTCAGTTTTTTTTGATGCCCTTCAGTCTTTTTTTTTTTTTTTCGTTGAGTGATGCCCTTCAATCTTGAGGAGTCATATTAATTACTTTTAAACTTGTGTATTTATACAGAGTGTTCCTGTACAAGCTGGGCAAACGCCACCCTTGTTGCAGTATTTTGGAACATTGCTAACTAAAGGAAAACTCAATGCATTTGAATCTTTGGAATTATCTCGCCTAGTTGTGAATCAAAACAAAAAGACTCTATTAGAAAATTGGTTGGCTGAGGATAAGCTTGAGTGCAGTGAAGAACTTGGGGATCTTGTGAAGGTAAGATTGTAAATTTACTACTATTTTGTTGGGCATCTTCCTAATACATAAAAACTGTTATTCATTGTTAATCACTCTATATCATTGGTTGGACTTGTCTTTTTTGCTGTGAAGACCTTAACTCCTGTTTTTTTACTGTAGACTGTGGACAATGATCTCGCACTGAAAATATATATAAAAGCAAGGGCTACTCCAAAAGTTGTTGCCGCTTTTGCAGAACGAAGGGAGTTTGACAAGATTCTCGTATACTCCAAACAGGTAATTGTTGCAAATTCTTCTTCAGAATGCTTGATATAAAAGCAGTTTTTTTCTTTTTCCACCTGTTCTTGCAGGACTTCATCATAAATATTTACACGTAACAAGAGTTATACCTGGAATTCTTGGCTGTTTTGATGATAGTTATTGTTCTTGGATACAGGTTGGATACACACCAGATTATCTTTTTCTTCTGCAGACAATTCTACGGTCAGATCCTCAGGCAAGTCTTAGTTTATTGAATAGGCATGATGTAAATTTTTCAATCATTTGGATGCTTTATGTCTATTGTGTCACTTGAGAGCTTGCATGGCTCAAGAGTTCTTTTGGTGATTGTTTTTTGAAAATTCATTCAATTCCTGTGTTTATTTTGAATTATTTATTTAACATTAATTTTTATGACAGGGAGCGGTTAATTTTGCTCTTATGATGTCACAAATGGAGGGTGGCTGTCCAGTGGATTATAATACGATCACAGATCTCTTCCTTCAAGTTCAGTCACTCTCTTCACTCTGATTGTGTATTTATGTTTGTGTATGTGTGTATTTATGTATATGAAACATGCCTCTGTTTAGTTGTTGAGAGAATGCAATGGCAGCTCTTTGGTATCTTATGTTTGCATCTTTTTTCCTTTTCAGAGTTTTCTATTTGCTTGCCAGATTTTTTTTTTTGGCTCATGGTATTATTTATTGCAGAGGAACTTGATCCGAGAGGCAACAGCTTTTCTGTTAGATGTTTTAAAGCCGAATCTACCTGAGCATGCTTTCCTTCAAACAAAGGTAGTATCTCATCTTTGAATAAGCATGCTATATATTTTTCATCCCTGTTATAGATAATGCTTTAACATTTTATCACTGATGCAGGTCTTAGAAATCAATCTGGCAACGTATCCAAATGTTGCAGATGCTATATTAGCTAATGGAATGTTCAGTCATTATGATCGCCCCCGGATAGCTCAACTGTGTGAGAAGGCTGGATTATATATGAGAGCCCTTCAGGTTGAATGCTGTTTGTAAGTTAGGTGCCAATGTGTTTTTTTGGGTTTTGTTGCAATTTATTAAATCATATCCAATTTTTTGTTGCAGCATTATACAGAGTTGCTTGATATTAAACGTGTTATTGTGAATACTCATGCCATTGAGCCACAGGTATGTTATCTTGGGCTCTGTTGTTTGATCTGATTAACTGTTTTGGTATTAAATTATATCACCCTTCTTTCCAGGCACTAGTAGAATTTTTTGGGACACTTTCTACAGAATGGGCATTAGAGTGCATGAAGGATCTTTTGCTGGTCAATCTGAGAGGAAATCTTCAAATAATCGTGCAGGTAATTTTTCTTTTTCCCCTGTTTGAATAGTTCAGCGAGTTCAGTTGTTGGAGGTATATAACTATCATATATTTGCAGGTTGCAAAAGAATATTCCGAGCAATTAGGTGTGGAAGCATGCATAAAACTGTTTGAGCAGTTTAAGTCCTATGAAGGTCTTTACTTCTTTTTGGGTTCATATCTGAGTTCCAGGTACTTATTTGAATACTAAGCATTCCATGGGCACTGGCAAAGATAAAACTATTATTGATGCTTTGCTTTCTCTTTTATTTTCTCCCCCTTTTTTATCTGGAACAGTGAAGATCCAGATATACACTTCAAATATATCGAGGCAGCAGCCAAAACTGGTCAAATTAAGGAAGTTGAGCGTGTAACAAGGGAATCTAACTTCTTCGACCCTGAGAAAACAAAGAATTTCCTGATGGAATCCAAACTCCCAGATGCACGGCCCCTGATAAATGTCTGTGATCGTTTTGGATTTATTCCTGATTTGACTCACTACTTGTATACAAACAACATGCTTCGGTATATTGAAGGCTATGTGCAGAAAGTAAGATTCTTTTTTTAAAATAAGCTACTTTTATCTGCTGCAACACTGACTCTGAATAGTTTTATAGTGAGTGCACAATTAAAATGGGATGGATATTCATGAACATTGTCAGATGAACGGTAGCTAACTTGGAATTGGTTGTATTATTTTGTGATAGGTGAACCCAGGCAATGCTCATTTGGTGGTTGGACAACTTCTAGACGATGAGTGTCCTGAAGATTTCATAAAAGGTCTCATTCTTTCTGTCCGTTCCCTGCTTCCAGTTGAGCCTCTTGTCGCTGAATGTGAAAAGAGGTACACAACATCTCCCCTCTCTATACCTCCAAATCAATGTCGTCACTCTTGCCTAACATGTTCCTTATCTGCTGCCTTGTGTATATAGGAATCGTCTACAGTTACTCACACAATTTTTGGAACATCTTGTGAGTGAGGGAAGCCAGGATGTGCATGTTCACAATGCTCTGGGAAAGATCATCATAGACAGCAACAATAATCCTGAGCATTTTCTCACCACTAATCCATATTATGATTCACGTGTTGTGGGTAAATACTGTGAAAAACGGGATCCCACCCTTGCAGTTGTTGCATATAGACGTGGACAATGTGATGATGAGCTTATAAATGTCACAAATAAAAACTCTCTTTTCAAACTGCAGGCCAGGTATCTGTGTCTTTTTTTTTGGAAAAAAAATCTGCAGCTAATCATCTGAAAAGTGACTCTTTTGTTTCCCTTTCAATCTTTCCAGTGTGTTTAGCTGATGATGTTATCCTGTTGATAACAGATATGTTGTGGAAAGGATGGATGCTGATCTATGGGAGAAGGTTCTTCAACCTGATAATGAGTATAGAAGACAGCTTATTGACCAAGTTGTTTCTACTGCATTGCCTGAAAGCAAGAGTCCTGAGCAAGTTTCTGCAGCTGTCAAAGCTTTCATGACTGCAGATCTTCCACATGAACTAATTGAACTGCTTGAAAAGATTGTGCTTCAAAATTCTGCATTCAGTGGGAACTTCAATTTGCAAAACCTGCTTATCTTAACAGCCATTAAAGCAGATGCATCCAGGGTCATGGATTACATTAATAGGTTGGATAACTTTGATGGCCCTGCAGTTGGAGAGGTAGCTGTTGAAGCACAATTATATGAGGAAGCCTTTGCCATCTTTAAGAAATTCAACCTAAATGTACAAGCTGTTAATGTTCTCCTGGATAACATCCAAAGCATAGAGCGGGCTGTAGAATTTGCATACCGAGTTGAAGAGGATGCTGTTTGGAGCCAGGTTGCTAAGGCTCAGTTAAGGGAAGGGTTAGTAAGTGATGCTATTGAATCATTCATTCGTGCGGATGATGCAACTCAATTCCTTGATGTTATTAGGGCAGCTGAGGAGGCTAATGTGTATCATGACTTAGTAAAGTATTTACTGATGGTGAGACAAAAGGCCAAAGAGCCAAAGGTGGATGGTGAACTTATTTATGCATATGCAAAGATAGATAGACTAGGTGAAATAGAAGAATTCATTCTTATGCCAAATGTCGCTAATCTCCAAAATGTTGGTGATCGTTTATTTGATGATGCTCTTTATGAAGCTGCTAAGATAATATTTGCCTTCATTTCCAACTGGGCTAAGCTGGCTAGTACACTAGTCAAGCTGAAGCAGTTCCAAGGTGCAGTTGATGCTGCTCGCAAAGCAAATAGCTCAAAGACATGGAAGGAGGTTTGTTTTTCCTGTGTTGATGCTGAGGAATTCCGCCTGGCGCAAATTTGTGGTCTGAATATCATTGTACAGGTAATTATCATTCATGAAGAAAACAATATCTCTACCTGGCATTTTAGAATATAACTGCTCAATCATTTTAGAAGCTTTATATTCTAGATTAAAGTCATCATGATTTATTTATTTTAATTGTTCAGGTGGATGACTTGGAAGAAGTTAGTGAATATTACCAGAACAGGGGATGCTTCAACGAGCTAATTTCACTTATGGAGAGTGGCCTTGGGTTGGAACGTGCACACATGGGTATTTTTACAGAGTTGGGAGTGCTGTATGCTAGATACCGACCTGAAAAACTGATGGAGCATATTAGACTTTTCTCTACCCGTCTCAACATTCCCAAGCTTATCCGTGTATGTGATGAGCAGCAGCACTGGAAAGAGCTCACCTATCTGTATATACAGTATGATGAGTTTGACAATGCTGCCACCACTATAATGAACCATTCTCCTGATGCATGGGATCACATGCAGTTCAAGGATGTTGTAGTCAAGGTTGCAAATGTTGAGCTCTATTACAAGGCAGTGCATTTCTACCTGCAAGAACATCCTGACCTGATTAATGATCTCCTCAATGTACTTGCTCTTCGTGTGGATCACACACGTGTTGTAGACATAATGCGGAAGGTGTATATAGTAACTTCACTATCTTCTTCCTTTTCTGATTTGTTTAGTGAAATGAAGAAAAGTTTGAAAGGTTTTGTTGGTGCCAGATGGCAGCCATTTGTATGGTAAGAAAATCTTGTTCTTAACTTCCTTTTACCTTGTTTCAGGCTGGTCACTTGCATCTTGTGAAACCATACATGGTTGCAGTACAAAGTAACAATGTAGCTGCTGTTAATGAAGCGTTGAATGCAATTTATATTGAGGAGGAGGACTATGACAGGTTACGGGAATCAGTTGATATGCATGACAACTTTGATCAGATAGGTCTAGCGCAGAAGGTAAAATTGTTGCATGTTTTAGATTTTAAGCATGCATTTGTGGAGTTTTCTCCTGATGAATGTCATCTTATTCACTAGATCGAGAAGCATGAGCTTCTGGAGATGAGGAGGATTGCTGCATATATCTATAAGAAAGCAGGGAGGTGGAAGCAGTCCATTGCTCTGTCCAAGAAGGACAACCTGTACAAAGATGCCATGGAGACATGCTCACAGTCTGGAGACCGTGAGCTTTCAGAGGAGTTGCTTGTTTATTTCATCGAGCAGGTGATTGGCTTGTTAACGCAGAATGCTTACCTATCTACTGTTTATTATGTTGCACTATTGTTTATTGCAGCTTACTCCACTAGAAATATGGCAGCAGTATTTTTCACTAGTTAAAAGAAATGCCCAAAACTAACTCATCAGATTGTTTGTTATTCATTATATGAATCTCTTGTTAGGATTTTCCTTGGTTGACTGATATTCTATTCTTTCTCTTGCTTTATAACACCTTATGTAATATTAAAAATCTCATGCTTTGCTTGCTTGTTCAACTTGGAAAGGTAATGTATTCAACTGCTTTATGCTATCTATGCCTCAAGGATTTTAAGTTTTTCCAAATATTTGGTATATTTGCCAGTCATATATAGTTTACCATTTTAGACATTTGTAACTTCTGCTGCTGATGGAAGTGATGTGTGGTGTTACCATGATCCTCTGGATGCTAACTCTCTGATTATTTCTATGTATTTTCATGGCACAAACATGGGAAGCTATGCCTATTCAGATATGCAAGAATACCCAAGATAGCATTTCAACCAAAGAGTGCAAATGTCTCAATGTGTGAGCATGATAGATTAAAGCATAGTGAGTTATACATATGATAGCATATGTATTAGAAGTGATTATTGAGACTGTATTGCACTTGTAATTAACAAAAGCCATGGTTTTGTATTTTAAAAAAAAAAGCTATTGAATTTTTTTGAATATTTAGGAGAATCTTTTTCTTGTAATAGTTGAGAAACCCTTTTCAATAATTAAATATATTGTTAGATGCAAGGTTTTACATTTTGATTTTGGTGAGATAGGGAGCATCTTGGCCGTCTTGCCCTATTCTTATGAGAAAATAGGATCGAGACGGGTTTGGGACTAAAGCCCATCCACAAGAGGAGAGAAGAAGAAAGAGGAAAGAAGAAAAATGAAGGAAAGATGAAAAGTAAAACAATGGAAGGAAAGAAGAAAAAATAAAAAAATGAAAGGAAATGAGAAGAAATAGAAAGAAAAGGAAAGAAAAGAAATGATGGTAGAAGAAATAAAATAGAAGAAAACAAAAGTAAAATAAGAAAAAAATAAAAAAGAAAGGAAAGAAGGGGAGAGAGATAGAGGATATTTATCTGGATGCATGATTAAGGCTGCTGTTCGGACGGGGCATGATTGTGGAACTTCCCATTCCAGGGATGAATTGGGATACCTTTGTCCCATGAGATTTTAAACTTTTTTTCTTTGATAAAGCAGAGCATTTAACTCATAGTTCTGGAATGAATACAACCAAGAGAATCAGAAATGAGGATATCCCTAAGAGGCCCAGGAGCCTCCCCCAACTGAGACCAGGAAACTTCACTAGAGTGATTCGCAACAAAAGAAGCACCCAACCTATCGTAGAATTGGCTTCCCAATAAACATGCCTAACAACAATCTCCGAGCATCCCTGCAGAAGACAGACTATGTTCCGAATAAGAGGATGAATGGGTGTGGACCGAAAGGCCTGACGGATCTAAGAAATGACAGTAGTAGAATCATCCTCAATAATAAGGCGGTCGAGGTGAAGGGTCCTCCGGGCATCACGGATGCTGATCCAAGCACCCTGAAACTCCGCCATTGGGATGGTGGGGTCAACGAGATGATAGCCTCCTGCAGCTAGAAAACCAGATCCGGAAACCTGGATAATAAAGGCAGCATCCCCATGTTTGCCCCTGATGCTTCCATAAGCTAATCGTAGCAAATCTCAGAGGGGGCTCCTAAGAGAAAATCTGGTGGGGCACTTGAAAAGCTAAGCCGGAATCGTAGATCTCCGCGTTCACCACAGCGAAACTCCCATACTCCGCATGGGCCCAAGCTCTTTCGGCTATCATCCTTATCGTACATGAGGAAGAGCTAAACACTATGGCATTCCGGGTAAGCTAAATATGATAAGCCAGGTAGGTCAGAAAGATAGTAGGTTGGGTAGAACCGGAACGGAGCAAGTCGAGGAAAGTATCTGCCTCTTCATCTTCTTGAGAAAATAGGCCATGACAACCAGCCATATGCCATACCTCCCAAGCCCTCGGACAAGAGAATATAAATGCAAGAGAGACTTAGCCCCGTAGACCGGACATGAGAGGGGCAAATGAAGCCCTCTCGAACGTAGGAAGATCTCGTCGGAAGGCAATGCCAAGCAACTTTCCATACAAATAATCTCATCCTGGTATGCATTGCAAGAGACTAGATCCAACCAACTTGAATACCCCTCTGCACCTCACGGCAATATATAGAATAAAGGTCAGCCAGAGGGGCTTTAGGGAGAGTAGAAGACCTCCATACTCTAACATAGCACAGGGATGCTTCGGAAGCCCAATAGATAATACCCTCTAACCCAATACGTCACCAAAGGACCAGGTAACTATCACAGGATTCCACCTGGACACTCCAGGGAGAAGATCTATAATAGATAGTGTCAGGGATATCCATGGACATGAAGGTGCCGCCACCTGTCCAAAGAAATATCTGTAATCCAAGGGTCAGACATAAAATTAATCAATCTACCATCTCTCATTATCCACCTCATATGATGCAGAACATCAGGAGCCCTCATCACCATCTCCCTCTAGATAGTAGAGCTATGACGAGCAGTCCGAGAAACCCCCCTGAGACACCAGAGGGAAGACCATATCTAGCAACATGATGGGTGTCCACATACTGTCTGGAGCAAGGAAGAGCCAAGTGACATGTCTCGCTAAGAGAGCCTCACTCCTTACGACAAGTGAGTGAATATTGAGGCCCCCCTCACAAATCGGCTAACATACAACTTGCCATCCCAGAAGATTAACTCCTCGAGAAGCATTGGCAAATCTCCACAAGAAAGCGCGAATAATCTGCTCTATCTTGAGCACCACTGACTTTGGGATGACGGCATTAGAAAGCATATACACCGAAAGGGAAGTGAGAACTGCCCTGATCAACATGATCCTCTCTATGGAGGACAGAGCTTTACCCTGCCAACCCTCCACCTTATCTTGAATAGCCTGCACGACCATAGTACAGTCCTCCTTTCGGAGTCTTCCACCATACATAGGGATCCCTAAATAACGCAGAGCTCCCTCATGAAACCCAAGAATGTTCGTGATCAAGTGCCATTGATAGACATGGATCTTCGGGCTGAAGTGAACCTTGGATTTCTGGAGATTGACCTTCTGTCCCGAAGACAAGCAATAAGATTGGAGCATCCTCCTGAATCCTTGCACCGTGGCCATAGAGGCTCTACCTAAGAGCAAGCAGTCGTCTGCAAACAATAGATGCGAGATCGAGGGACAGTAGGAGCGGTAATATACGGCTGAATTGCCGACTTCCGCGTTGATTCCCGCAACGCTCGTGAAAGAGAGTCAGCACAAATGATAAATAAATATGGGGAGGGGACAACCTTGCTGAAGCCCAGTGTTTGAATAGAAGAACTCCGAAGGTGAACCATTAATGAGAATAGAAAAAGGTCTGATAATGCAAACCATAATCTTGGAAATCCAGGAGGGGTGAAATCCAAAATCCTTTAAAGCTTTCTCCAAAAATCTTCACTGCATGCGGTCATAGGCCCTCTCCATATCAAGCTTGGTAGCCATCAAACATTGCCGGGCTGGGGCTCTTTAAAGATCAAACATGAATTCCTGTGCCAACAGAATATTGTCAGAAGTACACCGACCCTCAACAAAGGCACCTTGCTTAGGATAAATAAGACACGGGAGAATAGACTCCATCCTATTAGTCAACAACTTAGTACACGGTTTATAGAGAGATTACATTCGGTTCATAAGCATCAGGGCGTTTCGGAATACGAGTGACAAAGGTCCGCTTCCAGCAATCGGGCATCTGACCAGAGGTAAAGAAATTCTGCATAGCTAAAACATCATGCCGGATGATGCTCCAATATCTCCTAAGGAATAGAGGAGGAAATCCATTTGGATTAGGAGCTGTCTTCATCCAAAGACCAAAGAATAGTAGTAACCTCAGCCTCGGTAATCGGAATGAGAAGGCCAAGATTTTCGCGGTAGGAAATTAAAACCTCGGGAAGAGCATAAAAGGGGAAAATAGACTCAGTGGAGTCACACCACCTAGATCTGAAAAATGAAGTAACCTCCCACCTGAGGTCATCATCCTCAATCTAATGCCCCTTATTAGACCTCAAAACTCTGATCCAATTTCTATGCCTGCGGACAAGAGTGGCATAGTGGAAGAAGCGAGTATTTCTATCCCCTTTCCTCAACCACTGCACCCTGGACTTTTGCCTCCAAAAGACCTGCTGATTGAGGAGAGCATGATGCATAGGGAGATGCTGCCGCAAGGAAGCCAATTCAATATCCTGCAAACCCCCTTCCCTCTCCTTTTCCTGAAGCACATGAATAGACCTCCACGGACTCCAATTTAGAGAATATACTCTACCACCTCCATGTTCCACCGAAGAAGCCAACGTTTGAGTTCCAACCTACGAGGAACCTGGTATTTAGCATCCCCACTTACTGGCATTCTCCAAACCTCCCTCATCATGTCCCAAGATTTGGGATAAGACAACTAGAACCTTTCAAACCTGAAGGGTGCATGATAAGGGGCCGATGAGGTGGTCGAGAAAAGAAGAGGATAGTGGTCAGAGACAATTCTAGCTTGGTCAAAGGCAATTCTAGCCAGATGGCGCACTAGATGCTCAGGATAGAGATTAAGCTATCCAGGTGAGGCAAAGACATTATCAATCCTTTCCCACACCTTAGCTTTTCCAGACCGATTGTTATACCAAGTAAAACGGGAGCTGACAAACCTCAAATCCAATAGATCATTGAAGTCCAAGAAGTGGCTGAATTTCTTAGAAGTCATGTCTTGAGCAAAAGGTTTGCCACCTCTCTTATCATGAGCACTGATAACATAATTAAAGTCCCCTGCAACCATAGTAGAACCTTGATCAATCAAAGTAGAGGACATCTCGTGCCAGAGGGTCCTCTCCCTGTAATCTGTGCTGGCATAGACCTTCGATAAAAGCCATTTCGGTTTTATAGGTTCAGACATCATAAGAGCCACGTGCTGAAAGCATCGATGAAAAACATCAACTCTAGCTGCACCTTGATCCCATGCCACCACAATTCCACCCGACAATCCCTAGGAGTCCACCGCATAGAAGCTCCAATCCCTTGGGTAGCGTCGACGAATCTAATCCAAACTGGTCCCACCAAGCCTGGTCTCAAGCAAGATACAGATATCAGGATGGTGCAACTGACCAATTCTACGAAAAGATGAATTAAAGGAGGGTTTTCCTGCCTCCCTAACATTCCATATAAGGATCCTCATTACAACAAAGTTAACAGTCTTTGGAGAATCCCTTCCCCGGCCCAACATCATTTTCGGTGTTATGACCAACATCCTTGGCACCAATGGCCTCCCCTGCTGCAAACAGAGCCATTTTTAACTTCCCCACAACCTTCTCATGCCACAAAGATCCCCTTTCACCTGGAATAGCCCGTGATTGTGGTGTAGATATAATAGAACCTCTTGAATGTTCCTCCCCAGTGCAAATGGACCCCCGGGAAGAAGAAACACCTCCTGCCTTGGAAAGACGACGACCACTCCGTAGCACAGATCCACTTGAAACCCCTCCAATACCCCTTTCAGCAGACGTCAATGCCCCATACAAATTGATATGGTCAGTAATGTTACCACAGTCATCCTTCCCTGTTTTACTTCCCAGGTCATCCTCTGGCAAGCTTTCTTTCAGTTGAAACATTGCCTTCCCAGATCTCCCCCTTCAGCACTAGCAACCTCCATTGAGACAGAGACGCTCGGACAAGCAGTGACCCGCCGAGCAGGACAATGGACCTCCTTGACTGATAGAGAACTAGCAGGAAGAATGATCCCTTTACCCCTAGGTCCCTAGCCATGCAAGGATCAGAAGAGCATATCTTCGCCGTCGACGAGGTCACTGTGGAAGGATCAGCCAGGGGACAGATCATCGTCGAAGGGGACATGTCTCGTGAGCTGGGTGTGTGCGAGACCGGAGGACTACAGGCTCGTTTCAGTGACAGCCCCATACTCAGCCATATGCTGATCCCGTGGGCTGGCCTCTTCAATATGGCCCAAGTCCATGCAATCACCTAAAGGGCCCAGAACACCAAAACCAATGACCGGAGCTATTCCATCATTGGAAAGATCCCCGGAGCTGGCTCTCGGCGATCGACGGCGTGAGTCGATTTTTGCTAGCCATCGGAGTTCGGTGGTGAGCTCGGTGAAGAGGTGACGACCATTGAGGAAGATTGATGGAGAAAAAGAAATGGGATCAGATGTCTTGGTGCCGGATACCTTCTTATCAAACTCCCTCCCCTTCAACGGAGTTCTGGACGATCATGGCTGGCAGATGCGAGTGGTGACCAACCATGGGCCAAATCTTAGTTGGACCACCCCTTCCCCTTCCTTCCCATCAGCCATCATAGCCGCCGGGGGTTCCAAATCACCCTCTCCCTCAGTAGAGACACCGGACTCTAGGATGAATGGGTGATCACCACTATCAATAGAGAGTTCCCCCTTCGAAAACCTTCGGCCATCATCACCATTACCCATTCTCCCACACCTATAGCAAACTCTCGGAAGGTTTTCATACATGAATTGCTGCCAGAAAATGCCCTTCCCACAGATTAAAATCTCCGGTTTGAGAGGTTTACCTACATCTATCTTAACCCTCACTCGAGCATGGCTAGTCTTACTCAAGTGATCTGTAAATTCATCCACCGACAGAGGCTTGCCTGCTTCTGCCGCTACCGCCAAGATTGTTGTCAATAGCCGATACTCGAGTAGGAGACTCGGAAGCCTTAGCCAAACAACCACCTTCTGGATGGCCCTGCAGCCCGGAACAAAATCCGGCTCCCATTCTTCCATCGCTAGGAGTTGACCTCCCACAAACCTTGGCCTGTCGGACTTGACCAAGGTGCACTCCCTTTCCAACCAAAGCCGCACAGTGAGGTGATCCGCAGCTATCGAAAACACCTCCGGATCATAATCGAGCTTAGCTTTGAACCTCACCTTGAAACCCATTTCGCCGGAACCCGTCGCCCCAAACTCCTTACCACGACGGCCAAAGCTTCCCATTGCTGGCGCAAATCATCAAGGATGGACTCTCTAGTACTTTCAAGAAGTAGGCTTGGAGCTGATCTATTTCTTCGGTGATAATCTTATGAGATATCCAAGTTGAACCCCGAGGAGGACCCTGCACCACCCTCGCCCACGTCCAGTCACCGTCGCCCGAGCTGTGCGAGCCTTGACCGGTTGCTGATCGAAGACCGCCTTCCTCTGCTATCAACCCTGAAGCTGTTTGATGAAACTACCCAGCAAACCAGCCAAGGCACAAAAACCAAGCCACTGCCCTGACCACCGCACTCAGCGAACTGCTACCCAAAACCTTGGCCTATAGTGGCCTCTACTAGCTGGTTAATTTAAAACCTTGGCTAGAAGCATTCTTGACACAATACTTGAGATACTGTATGTATTAATATCTTCAATATAATTCATGGATTTTTTAATTAAAAATTATAGTATTTGACAAATTTTTAGATGATGTAATCATGTAAAGCAACTTTTGGTTTATTAGCTAGTAACTTCATCTTATGATGGTATAATTGCTTAAAGTAATTCTTAATAAATAATTGCATTTTATTTAAATTTTAGGGAAAGTGAGGCATTTCTTTATCTTTGTAGCCATATGATGGTTCTTGATTCTCAGTCTAATATACCCATCTTAATATGTTCGATCATTTGTATTCTCTCTACTCAAGAGTTATATGGTGTGCGGTGGTGAGATAAGCAATACTTGGATATTTTTAACTCCTGAATGATTTTAGAAGTTTTTTTCCTTCTTTTTGTTTAACAAGTGATAGCTCTGCTATTGCCTTTTCCCTTGTTATGATTGTAAATTAGAAAATGTATCTGACGTCCTGTTTTGTGTTGCAGGGAAAGAAGGAATGCTTTGCTTCATGCCTCTTCATATGTTATGACTTGATTCGGCTTGATGTTGCCCTTGAGCTTGCCTGGATGAACAACATGATTGACTTTGCTTTCCCGTACCTCTTGCAGGTGATCTTTTACTGCAGTGGTTGTGCTAGCGTAGTTAACGTTCATATTGTTCTTGTCTTTTTATAATCTTAATCCGTCACCGTGACAAACATCTGGTATCTGTGCAGTATATTCGTGAGTACAGTAGCAAAGTGGACGAACTCATAAAATACAAAATTGAAGCACAAAATGAAGTCAAATCTAAAGAGAAGGAAGAGAAGGATTTGGTTGCGCAGCAGGTGCTTGCAATCCCGTCATAAATGTTGTTTTGTTTTTTGGCTTTTTTTTTTTGTCATGCCTGTTTGACAATGGATGTGTTATTTGCAGAATATGTATGCACAGTTGCTACCACTTGCATTGCCAGCTCCAACGATGCCAGGCATGGGAGGACCTTTTTCAGCCCCACAACCGCCAGTGGGTGGGATGGGCATGCCTCCAATGGCTCCATTTGGCATGCCTCCGGTGGGAAGCTACTGATAGTCTTCAGAGGTCGATGCCAATTGGAGAAGATTTGAGATTTTTTTTCCTCTAGTGGTGCTGCAGTGGGTTGACGTAGCAGTAGCCACTAGTTATCATAATGTAGCTAACACCGGTTGCCCTTATTATTCTTTTGGTAGCAGGCGATCTTTTGCTGCTGTTTAGGCTGAGTCGAGGATTCTGTATGGAGGCTAAATTTCACATGAACGGAAAATAGTGTGGTTAGATTTGGTTTGAAGAATGGTTTGCATGCCATGTGTATAGGTTTGCTTGATGTATTCTATAGTTTTACTTTGAATCCTCCCTGTCAGAGGCACCATCGGCTGTATTTCTTTTGCTGTGTTGTTGCTTTCATTTCCGTGTGTATTGGATAGATTGCTTTTGTATTTTTAAAGCTTTGAAGCACCTGGTTTCCTGTCAGGTATTTGGAGCATATAGTGAAGTCAAGCCTTAAAGAGACAATTCAAATTTGAAATAAAGGACTTGGTTCGAGTATGATGAATTATAGATGTTGAGATGGTTTATCTGATGTAGCATTTAGAACTGCGTAAGCTACTTGCTAAAATACAAGAAGTGGTACATAATTATTAACGATCACTCATCTGCTGTGGATGAGGTGTGATCAGAGTTCTGTAGAGGCTGCTCTCGACCTTATAGACAGCTGGTGTCTGCACATGAACAGAGTATTAGGTCAATGGGCTGAAACCGTGGACGGGATGATTTTAACAAATGGATTATTTTTTTAAGCATTAGGGGCACCGTTCTGAATCGATGTCTCAGAACTTTGAACTGGTGACGATAATATTATTGTCAAGCATTTTCGCTTCGTTACAAATAGTGATGTCAAATTGCTTCTTGGGCCATGCGAATCTAGTGGGAGGTATGCCGTATTCAATGATGAAATTCGGGTGTATGTCTGGGGATGAGTTTAGGCTCTGCTCTGGATGAAGTACAGGTTATTCAATTAGTGGCTTTAGTTTTCCGGTCTTTGTCCACTTTCTCCACCGAAAAATAGGGTTTCTAACAAATTCGAAATCTTCTAAAGGTATATGAAGTTTAATGTGACTCAGCTGCAATATATAGAGGCCCAACCAGGTGTGGTGATTCGTTTCCCTTTTTTGAGCAAAAGGTGGTTCTTTTCTTGTTTCGTTGAATAGCAAAGAAGTAATTTGAATGTATAAAAGAAGTCATAAAATGGTATGGTAGAATAATGAACAGGTTAAAGTAGGAAACTGAGTGATCTAGATTGGGCTGCAGCGGCTCAGATAGAGATTGACATGCCAGCATAAATTCTCTTTGCCTCGGTGCCTTGTAGCCTACGCCAAACATAAAGGTATACTTTCTGAGAAAAGGCTCATAGTTGAGTTCCGATGCTACTTTGTTAGGGAAGTAAATGAATTTAGCCTTAGCTTAGCCAAGCTTTCTCGTGTTTCTTGTAACAGGCTAGGCCAGCACACTATGCATAACTCAGGCGGTGCTAATGAATGCTACTTTGTCATTTCTTTCGGTTATCAAATATTAAATAGACCACCAAAAGCGGATCATCTTTCACCGTTCAACTTCCTTGGATCTCAACTATATCATCTGCCAATGAGTATTGCTACGCATCACTCGTCCATTCCCCCCTGCCGCTCAGCCAATTATCAACTCCAAGGAACCAGTGAACCGAGCAGCGATGATTTGACGGTCGATCTCGATTTCTTTACCTATAAGTCATACAATGAAGATGGAATATTAATCAGATATTAGTTAACTAGTCTTCTCATGATATCCAGAAATAATTTTATCATTTGTTATACTTATTCATCAGCTCTTAGTCTTCATATTATTCTTTTTGATCCAGCAGAGGGTCCATCATTCATCGCTGATTTTCGTTATTTATGACTATTATAATTCATGAAGTTAGAAGTTTCCAAGTTTCTCATCTTTTTAGCATTATAAGCTTTTTTATTTTGTGATTTCTTTGAAAATTCCAACATAACATAACTAATTTAGTTGCACCAGTAAATTTGTGAATCTTGTCTAAGATTATGATATTTCAATACCAATTTCTAGTTTGAAGGTGTGCTTTGCTCAGCTAATTAATCAGCATCCCTCACTCACCTTTTCATGCTATTTTTTTGATGACAATGCAGTACTAGTTTACCATGTAATCATATAATAAATTTGTCAATCATGAAAATGGAGCATCTAAAGTGCAGTCCTAAACATTAATAAACAAATTCCTTCTCCACAAACCTACCCTATTTTTGGGTAATTCCTTTATGAAAAACTTGTTCAAGGTCTAAGAAAAAATTTAAAAAAAAAAGAAGAAGGAAAGTTCATCACAAAAAGCCAGGATTGGATGGTGTTATACTAAATAGTTGGACTCATTGATTATCAAGAGACTAGGCTGGCTGACAAGACTGTCGGATAGATAGCTCAATAAATGGTAGCTCATTATTTCGATTATGAAAAAATGGCATCGACTAATCAAACCAAAGATTGATTATTTGCGCTGTGCCAAGAAATGGCCAAATGATTAATTCTAAAGAGGTGGTATGATTAAAAAATCCGATCGATTATAAAATGAGGTAGCTAATCTATGATGTACCAATACACCTTCAATGACTGAAACACACGCCGACTATCTAAAAATATCTGATTATATGAACCGGAGTATAACAGCTATCACAACAGAAAATTGTTGTGCTAGTTGTTATCTACATCAAAAAGAGGTTAGCCCAAATGAAGTATCGTTAAGGCTAATAGAAAGAGGTTATCTCCCAATAGAATTCGGTTACTGTGAAAATCTATAAATACCGGTAAGAGTGTACTTTCAGGGGGTAAGCCAAGCTATACACTGTACCAGGAGATTTTGCTATTAAATTCTTTAAGTTTTCTATTTGTATGACAAACTCTCTTCACTGATTTAAGCATCAGGAGATTTTGCTATTAAATTCTTTAAGTTTTCTATTTGTATGACAAACTCTCTTCACTGATTTAAGCATCAGAGAGTCCTCCATCAGAGAATCTCTTTTTGATTTAGGACTTGTTTTGTAGGAGAGAAGACACTTTCGGTGACGAAGACCCCTTAGATGCCTACATCATCGTCCAATTCAAGTGACTTGCTAGAAGGCATCCGAGATTGGAAGTTTGGTGTCAACATATCTGCGTGCTAGGTAGGGGACATAGATATCATCTTATCTCTTAACCATGAAAGAAAACTTTGGGAAGAAGTGATGGTAAAGGGAAAAGCACAAGACATGTCAAACAGTAGGGGCTGCTAATCATCTAGATGGAATGGTTCACTTAGCCAACAACCAGAGATCAACAATGCATCCCTGGTGATAGTGGCAGACTAACAGCAATTTACTATGATGATGAACATGGTGCAAGCTTTTGGCAGCAACCGTGTGAGGTCTTCAAGAGGTTATAATTAACAATCAGCAACATTCGCCAGAACAAGCTCATCCTGCCATAGTTTCCTGACACAACCGACGATCTCTTCCAAAAGAATCTTGACATGAGCTCCAAATTCGAAGATCTCAATATCCATGCTCTCCTGCTCGATGATCTCCTATGAGACGAAGCCCACCAAGATGGAATTTTCGATGACCAAGTATAGAACGGGACCAACACGGAGAAAGTTAACAAAGAGGAAAGTGTCGTAAATCTCTCTTGGGGTCTTCAAGGGAAGACTCCACTTCGGTGTATGCTTGGTGGGACCAAGAAACCTACCGACACAACGACTATGAGAAGAAGTTTCGGAAATTCAAACTATGACTTGCAGAGCTCGAAGCTGATAACCAGAGAATCAATGACTCTCTCGGCTACAATTCTCAGCCTTCATTCTCTCGATGAATTATAGAAGAAGTAATTTTGCCACATTTCAAGATATCTCAATTAGAATCTTACAATGGGACTTCTGATCCGCTCAATCATCTGGACAGTTACAAGGCCCATATGATGATTCAAGGTACTAGCAATGCTCTTCATTTTCTCACCTTCCCGGTGATCTTGAAAAAAACTACCTATATGGTACTCAAGCTTGAAACTTGAAAGCATCAAGTCCTTCAGTCAGTTATAGAAATTAGTTATGGTACATTTTCGAACAAGTTGAACGATACTGTGAAACTCAGATAGCCTCTTCTTCATCTAGTAGAAAGGAGAGACTCTAAGAGATTAGATGGCATGCTTCAATGTTGCCACAATTGAAGTCTCGGATCTTAATGAATCTATAGCCTGTCAGCTATGAAGAAGGGATTCTAATTGATATGGCTACACCGCTGACGTGGAACGTGTGTCAGATCCAGCAGGATGCCGCCGGTGCCACGTGGATTTTTCTTTCAAAATTCCTGCTCCTTCGCCAGGTGGCACCCCGAGACGGGTCCACCTCGGCTGAAGTCGAGCACCTCTCTACCACTCCGCCAGGTGTCCACCCAGGAGGGATCCACCTCGACCAAAGCTAGCGGCCTCCTGCTCCCTCGCCAGGTGACATCCTAAGACGGGTCCACCTCGGTCAAAGTCGAGCCTCTCTCTGCCACTCCGCCAGGTGTCCACCCAGGAGGGGTCCACCTCGGTCGAAGCTGGCGGCCTCCTACTTCCTCGCCAGGTGGCACCCCAAGATGGGTCCACCTCTGCCGAGGTCGAGCTAGGCCCTCCTGCTCCTTCGCCAGGTATCCACCCAGGAGGGGTCCATCTCGGTCAAAGTCGAGACTCTCTCTGCTACTCTACCAAGTGTCCACCCAGGAGAGGTCCACCTCGACCGAAGCTGGCGGCCTCCTGCTCCCTCACCAGGTGGCACCCCAAGACGGGTCCACCTCTGTCGAGGTCGAGCCAGGCCCTCCAGCTCCTTCGCTAGGTGGCACACCAAGACGGGTCCACCTCGACCGAAGTCGAGCCTCTCTCTGCCACTTCGCCAGGTGTCCACCCAGGAGGGGTCCACCTTGGTTGAAGCTGGCGGCCCCTTGCTCCCTTGCCAGGTGGCACCCCAAGATGGGTCCACTTCTATCGAGGTCGAGCCGGGCCCTCCTGCTCCCTCGCCAGGTGGGGTCCACCTCGGCCGAAGCTGGCGGCCCCTTGCTCCCTCGCCAGGTGTCCACCCAGGTGGGGTCCACCTCGGCCGAAGCTGGCGGCCCCTTGCTCCCTCGCCAGGTGGCATCCCAAGACAGGTCCACTTCTGCCGAGGTCGAGCCGGGCCCTCCTGCTCCTTCACCAAGTGGCACCCCAAGACGGGTCCACCTCGGTCGAAGTCGAGTACCTCTCTGCCACTCCACCAGGTGTCCATCCAGGAGGGGTCCACCTCGGTCGAAGCTGGCGGTCCCTTGCTCCCTCGCCAAGTGGCACCCCAAGATGGGTCCACTTCTGCCGAGATCGAGCCAGGCCCTCCTGCTCCTTCGCCAGGTGTCCACCTAGGAGGGGTCCACCTCGGTCGAAGCTAGCGGCCCCTTGCTCCCTCGTTAGGTGGCACCCCAAGATGGGTCCACTTCTGCCGAGGTCGAGCCGAGCCCTCCTGCTCCTTCGCCAGGTGGCGCCCCAAGACGGGTCCACCTCGATCGAAGTCGAGCACCTCTCTGCCACTCCGCCAGGTGTCCACCCAGGAGGGGTCCACCTCGGTCGAAGCTGGCGGCCCCTTGCTCCCTCGCCAGGTGGCATCCCAAGATGGGTCCACTTCTATTGAGGTCGAGCCGGGCCCTCCTGCTCCTTCGCCAGGTGGCGCCCCAAGACGTGTCCACCTCGACCGAAGTCGAGCACCTCTCTGCCACTCTGCCAAGTGTCCGCCCAGGAGGGATCCACCTCGGCCGAAGCTGGCGGCTCCTTGCTCCCTCGCCAGGTAGCACCCCAAGACGGGTCCACCTCTGCCGAGGTCGAGCCTGGCCCTTCTGCTCCTTCGCCAGGTGGCGCTCCAAGACGGGTCCACCTCGGTCGAAGTCGAGTACCTCTCTGCCACTCCGCTAGGTGTCCATCCAGGAGGGGTCCACCTCGGCCAAAGCTGGCAGTTCCTTGCTCCCTCGCCAGGTAGCACCCCAAGACAGGTCCACCTCTGCCGAGGTCGAGCCAGGCCCTCCTGCTCCTTCGCCAGGTGGCACCCCAAGATGGGTCCACCTCAGCTGAAGTCAAGCACATCTCTGCCACTCCGCCAGGTGTCCACCCAGGAGGGGTCCACCTCGATCGAAGCTGGCGGTCCCTTGCTCCCTCGCCAGGTGGCACCCCAAGATGGGTCCACCTCTACCGAGATCGAGCCGGGCCCTCCTACTCCTTTGCCAAGTGGCGCCCCAAGACGGGTCCATCTCGGTCGAAGTCGAGCACCTCTCTACTCCGCCAGGTGTCCACCCAGGAGGGGTCCACCTTGGTCGAAGCTGGCGGCCCCTTGCTCCCTCGCCAGGTGGCACCCCAAGATGGGTCCACCTCTGCCAAGGTCGAGCCGGGCCCTCCTGCTCCTTCGCCAGGTGGCACCCCAAGACGGGTCCACCTCGGCCGAAGTCGAGCACCTCTCTGCCACTTCGCCAGGTGTCCACCCAGGAGGGGTCCACCTCGGTCGATGCTGGCAGCCCCTGCTCCTTCGTCAAGTGGCACCCCCTGACGGGTCCACCTCGGTCGAAGTCAGCCCTACTCTGCAAAGCCTCGAGGAGGCAGAGGCACGGGTCGCGAGGTTGGCACTAGAGTCGGTGCACGTCGCGCTCTGTACGGGGTGCTAGTATGGCTTGCAGTGATACGTGAAATCTCGTTTATACCAGTTAAACAGGGCCCCACAACCAAGGAATGAAATCCTTGCTGGCAGGAGCCTGAAATGGCTAGAAGCCTACCGTCAATGCTCCAAAAGGAGAGCTCCCGCACTTGGCCCAAGGTCTCGCCAGTCTTCCCCCTTTCGTTATACACGACGGACGAGGCGTGCCGGCCACTTAACTCCCGGGCTTGAAGGAGAAGGAGGGGGGAGGATCCAGAGATCTCGGGGAGCTTCCAGGAGGGGACATGGATTGAAGGCAGTATAAAAGGGACGGAGAAAGTAGACGGAAAGGTAAGTCGAAAAGGGGAGAGAACATCGAGAGAACGATCCGGGGGATCCCAAGAAGTCCTCAGGCGTGAGCTCAGTGAACCCAGCGCAGGAAGCCGGGCTTCAACTCCTCTCTTCCCTACACTTCTTTCATTGACATCTCCTCTAGGCACGGGAATCCTTCGAGAACCCGCCTTAGAGGTCCTATTCCATCTTGCCGCTCTTTGACTTGATCGTCGGAGTGCTCCCGCCGAAATTCCCGGCCCGGGTCTCTGACTTTGTTTTGCAGGACCGGAAGTTTGGAGATCTCAAGGTGAGAAAGTCTGAGAACCGGCGCCAGATCACGAGCTACAGGCCACCATGGTAAGATCGGCAACACTAATGATCCTAGTTTACTTTTTTTTTAGATAAGAAGTTCTTGAAAAGTTATTTTAAGCTATTTAAATATGCTCAAAAATACGTGCTAGCAGAAGAGCAAGCTATAAGTCGACATCAAGTTAAAGAAAAATCAATGCCAAAAAAGAAAAGACTCAAGAAGGCAATGACTCTTGGCCTCATAATGAAATTGATGCCTAGACTCGATGACAAAGTCCGAAGCCGATGAAGAACCTAACTTACAAATTTGACAGCTATACTCCCCTTTCCCTTCCCCGAGAAAAAAAATGATGGAAATTGAAGGGAAAAACTTCTTGCAAAGATCTCGGCCTATACATGCACTACCTACATCGTGTAACAAGAATAAGTATTGCCAATTTCATCGCAATCATGACCATATCATCAAAGAATGCATTCAATTGAAGGATGAAATTAAAGACCTGATTTATCGGGATTACTTGGAAAAGTATTGCATGCAAAGGATCCTCAGATTAAAGTTGCTACTACCAAAAAGATGACTAATGAATCAGAAATGGCCCACCTAAAATTCACTGATGATTTAGTTGGCATGACGTACTAGGGGCAAGGCCTAGAGGGACAAGCATCGAGGAAGATTTTTCAAAGAGATATTGAAGTAATAATGTTATTAGTTTTTTTGATGATGATCACATGGGAGTGCAAACCCCTTATGATAATGTTGTTGTTGTCTCAAGAGCAATAGCTAATTATGATATAAGGAGGATCATGATAGATAATGGAACTTTCATCGATGTATTGTTTTATGATGCTCTTATGAAGATGAATATTTCTTGTGATCAATTAAAAAAATATCAAGCCCATTGTATGAATTCGGTGGCAATCTAGTTAGAGTTCAAGGAAAAATTAATCATCCTGTAACTATAAGAGTAGATCCTCGACAAAAAACCCTTTGCATTAATTTGACTATTATCAGAACCCCATCACCCTATAATGCAATACTTAAATGACCAACCTTGAATAAATTTCGAGTAATTATCATAACCTATCATCTTCTTGTACACTTTTTGACAAAAAAGGAAGTTGGAGAAATGAGAGGAGATCAACAACTTGCTTGACAATGCTTGATGATTCAAAATAAGCTATCGAAAAATGGTTTATCTCTTGATCAATTGGATCAAAGGAAACTCGAGAAACATGGAGAGTTAGCTGAGAAGACTATTTCAATTCCTTTAATTGAAAAAGATCTAATGAAGACTATCTAGATTGAAAGCCTCTTAGATGAAGAAACAAAGTCTCAGCTTATTGACTTTTTGTGATGCAATGCCAACATTTTTGCATGGTTGGCTATAGATATGCCTGGAATCCCTCTAGAGATAATGACTTACAAGTTAAAAGTCAACTCATGATTTAAACCCATTTAGTAGAAGAAGAGGAACTTCATCGCTGAGCTACAAAAAGCCATCGATAAATAAGTCGACAAACTCCTTGATGCTAATTTTATAAGAGAAACTTATTATCCCAACTGGTTAGCTAACATGATAATGGTAAGGAAAGTGAATGAAAAATGAAGAATCTTTATTGATTATACAGACTTTAACAAAGCTTATCTGAAAGATAGCTTTTCTTTACCAAAGATAGACCAGTTGGTTAATGCTATTGCTGGGCATAATCTTATGAGTTTCATGGATGCATTTTCAGGCTACAATCAAATTTGGATGGATCCTGAAATTGAAGATAAATAGCATTCGTGACCAAGAAAGGCTTGTATTGCTTTAAAGCGATGCCGTTCGATTTGAAGAATGCCAAAGTGACCTATCACCAGTTAATAAATAAAGTTTTCGAGAAATAACTTGAAAGAAGCATGGAAGCCTACATCGATGATATGTTGGTAAAAAAATTCAAACGACATATCATATCAAAGATCTAGAAGAGGCTTTCGATGACCTATGATAATATCAAATGAAGCTCAATCTAACAAAGTGCTTCATAACGTCTGAGAAATTTCTTAGATTTCTTATCACAAACAGAAAAATAGAAGCCAACCCCAAGAAGATAAACATAATCCTCGATATGTGGCATATTTCTACAAAAAAAAGTCCAGCAGCAAATCAGGCATATAGTTGCACTAAGTCGATTTATTTCTCAATTGGCTAAAAGATGTCTACCCCTTTTCAAAATATTGAGGTAGGCTAAGAATTCTGAATGGATTGATAATTGTCGGCAAGCCTTTGAAGACTTAAAAAAGTATCTCGGTTCTCCACCCTGACTCTCTAAAATTAATAAGGGAGAGGTTCTATACTTGTATCTATCTACTTCACATGAGGTTGCAAGTTTAGTACTAGTTAGAGAAGAAGTTGGAAGGATACAAAAGCTGATATACTATTCCAATCAAATATTGCATGATGCTAAGAAAATGCATTCAAAGGTGGAAAAATTGGTTTATGCTTTGATAGTTATAACAAAATAATTAAGGCCATATTTTCCAGCTCATTCAATAGTCGTATTGATTGACTAACTATTAAAAGTTATTCTGCAATGCCCTGATACATTAGGAAGAATTGCAAAATGAGCAGTTAGATTAAGTGAGTTTGCCATAACTTATTGATCTTGCCTAGCAATGAACGCTCAAGTCTTGGCATATTTTATTGCAGAATGCATGTGGGTCGATAAAGAAGTCAGGCATAAAGAAGTTGATGAAAGACCAGTCAAGAAAGACTAGTGGAAGGTATTCCGAAACAACTTGGATATTGCATGTAGATGGAGCAAACTCATTTGGAAGTGGAGCAGGATTAATCCTGATGAGCCTCAATGATTTGCTATTGAGTATGCCCTTTGGTTCGCCTTTTAAGTATCTAATAATCAAGCCAAATATGAGGCACTTTTTGCTGGATTGAGAATTGCAAAAGAGCTTAGGGTTAGGAAGTTGAAAACTTTTATGAATTTTTAACTAGTAGTTAACCAGGTAAAGGGAGAATTTGAAGCCTGGAATTTGACTATGATAAAATATTTAGAAAAAGTAGGAGCTCTAATATTGAATTTTTAATCTTTTAAGATATCTCACATCCTTCAGTCGAAAATGCTTGAGTTGATAACTTTTTTGATTGGTGACATCAATTATTGGTTCACTTGGAAGAACATATATTGAACATTTCGAGGCACCCAGCATTGACAAAAGTGTAGAAGTGCACCAAGTGGATCGTGAGGTTAGTTGGAAGGACTCAATCATTAAGTATCTCACCGACAAAGTCTTGCCAAATAATTCATAGAAGCCAAATAGATTAGGTGGATGGCTTCTCAATATATACTTATAGATGGAATTCTCTATAAGAGGTCATTCACTTTGCCCTTATTGAAATGTTGGACCAGATCGATGCCGACTATGCACTTAGAGAAGTGATGAAGGCATATGCAGAGATCACCTTGGAAGTAAATTCCTGGCTTATAAAACTCTGAAACAAGAATACTACTGATGACTATCCAAAAGGATGTGGCCGATTTTGTCAAAAGGTGAGATTAATGCCAGAGATATTCAAACATTCAATGGCATTCGGCAAGCCAATTAACTTAGTAGCTCGTTGGCCTTTTATTTAATAGGGAATGGATATACTCGATCCTTTTTCTCCAGCTTCTGGTCAGAGAAAGTTTATCATTATAGTGATTGATTACTTCACCAAATGGATGGAGGTAGAACTTTTTGCACACATAATTGAAGAAAAGGTTGAGGGATTTGTCTGAAACAATATCATTTATCGGTTTAGAATTTTTCATACCATTATCATCGATAATGGAAGTCAGTTCGACAATAAAAGGTTTAGAGATTTTTGCACCTAATACCATATCAATCATACATTAATCTCTATCAGACATCTCTAATCTAATGGAGAAGCAAAAGTAATAAATTGAACAATTCTACATGATTTGAAGATAAGATTGAATAAGGCTAAAAGGCTCTGGGTTGAGGAGCTAAGTTTCATGCTCTGAGCTTACCGAACAACCCCTCGGACACCCACCGGAGAATCTCCTTTCAATCTGACATTTGGAATTGAAGCAATGATCCTAATAGAATTCCTTCTATGAGAATAGAAAATTATGAAGAATCGGTAATTCAGAATGATGACGGGCCAACTTGGACTTACTAAAAGGAACAAGGCTCCAAGCTCACTTGAGGATGGTTTCCTATTTGTAGAAGGTCACGTGGTACTATAATTCTAGGATTAACCCAAAGATTTTTCACTGGGTGATCTTGTATTACAGAGAGCTAAAGTTTCTAAATCTACCGAGCAAGGAAAACTCTTCCCAAATTAGGAAGGTCCATACTAAGTTACTAATGTAATACGCGTTGGAACTTATAGAATTGAGAGTCTAGAGGGTATGTAAATTACTCGACCTTGGAATATTGAGAATCTATGCATGTAATACCAGCAAAACAACAAAGTTGCTTTTTGTGTACAATAAGAGTATAATGTGATTATATGTATAATTGATTGACACCTAATAATTTAAGATCAATCGATATGTCCAACAATGTCATATAGCTGGCATAGTGCCCGGCCTTAATCAGTATATCTGGCAATATAAAATATAGTTTGCTTAATTGCTCGGCTATAATCGATATGTTTGACAATTTAAAATATAGTTGACCTAACTGTCTAACTATAATCAATGTATTCGATAAATAAAGAATAGTCAACTTAATTGTTAAAGCATGCGACCATGTCAACATAGACAAGTTCCAACTAGTCAACCAGTGTTAGTTACCCGATTAGAACAAATTTACCAGTTAAAGCCATGCTATAAGTCAATGATCCCATACTTGGAAAATTTTTAGCCATCTCAATTAGTAAAAAGTAACTAAATAGAAGGTTATTGAGTCAATGAGACATCGATAATTTTATACTTGTAAAATTTTTAAAGAGTAGACAAGGAATGATAAAAGAGATAAGCTTTATTGATGATTAGAAGAAAGTCTTCTACAAAAAGTTCAACACCTTTACAACAGTCAAAGCTAAGCCGATTGATAAAAGTTGTAGGAACCAAAAATAAGAAATACTATAAAATAAAAGATGAAGAAGTTGAAAGGCACAAAAGATGTCTTAAACATCCTCTTTTGGGTTGAAGGTGCTTGGAAAATTTCTTCAAGGATCGGAAAAACCATTTCCTTGATCGAGGCTTCTTCAGGAATAGTAGGAAGGACAGGTCCCTATGCTATGATTTCTTTTATGGCGTGTTCCTCTCGGATCTTGCCTTCCTAGGCAATCTCTTCTTCTTCCTCTTCCTCTTCATGTCCCGAAAGGATGATGTCTTTAAGATCTATGTATAAAAAAAGTTCTTTAATCTTGGCTTTGTAGTCTTCAATGCCATACTCATAATTATAGGATGATGCATCATTAACTTCTTCTCTGAACTCAGCCAACTTCTTATAGTCGTCAACTGCCTTTGAAGCATCGGCCTTCGCTTGCTTAGCTTCTTTTTTGGACAGATCATCAAGTTTCTTCTTCAGGTCCTTATTGGTGGCCTTGATAGATAAAAGCTTGTTCTTCTTTTTTCATAGCTTGGCTTCCAAGCTGCTTGATTGGCCCTTTGCTAAGCATAACTTCTTCCTTAGCATAGATTCTCTTTAAAGGCCTTCTCCAGTTTGGCCTCAAAGGCTTGCTTGAGTTCCTCAGCCACCTCTTTTTGGGCCTTAGCAGTCTTAAACTAATCTTTCAAAGTCTGATTAAGGTCAGCGAAACCTTGGAAACTCTCTTCAACAACTGTTATTTCATGGATAAATTGAAATAATGAAAATTTTCAAAGTTAGAAAAGCTCGGTGGCAATCAAAAACTAGAAAGAGATAAAGTAAGGAGAAGAAGCTCTTACCTTTAAGAGACTTCGATGAAAGGATGGTATGATCTTGTCTAGATAATAAGATTTGGTCATTTCCCAATCTTTAGGAAGAATGATGGCTTTCAACAATTAGCGAGCCAACTTAGAATTCTGGAGTGCTGATTAATCAGAATAGATGTTGAGATTGACAAATGACTCGTTCCTCAATCACCTGAGAATCTCTGTTAGCTCTCGAAGTTTGTGGTGCTTTTCCTCTCTCAGCTTGGACATGGGGAGCAAGAGGGTTTGTTGGCTGAGGTGAAGCTGATCACCCCAGAGATATTGCTGCCGATAATGTTGGCCTTGTCGATGAAGGTTCAATGATGGTAAAGTCATCGCTAGAGATGATTGTTGCTGCTTCTATTTCTACAGTAGCTGTAATGGGGATGCTAGGGGCGTGCGAAGCCCCCGGTGTTGATGAACTTGGAGCTGCATGGGGTTTCTTCCTCGCTTGAGTGCCCTTCGACCTCTTGGAAGGCCTCTTTCAAATGGTTTGCCAAATCTCCTTAGCATTAGGCCTCATTTCCTCCATAAGAAAAGATGAGAATTAGTCAAGTCTAATCAAGCCAATGCAAAGATCGACGAACATTTAAAGCTATGACTTATTATTTGGATTATATCCAAGCTAGGTGATACACTAATTCTAGCAAGGAAAAGTTTTTGTTCCTTTAGCAGCTCCTTCGCTAAAGGATGTTTGGTTCCTACAAGCTTTTTGTAGTCTTCTATGTCAGCTAAGAGGACCTTTTTACCGTCATTTGAAGTAAGATAAGGTTCTGTCTATTCAGTGCAAAAGCCCCAGGACTGACTAGAAGATAAAAAGAAGAAATAAGGTTTCTAATCATGAATGGGTGTTAGAAGACCTTTGATGAACTTTTGGCTATGGTGTGGTCCGATGAACCACCATCCTAGACCATAAGGGTGTTTCTTAATCATAAAGAGAATGCAAAATAAAGAAGTCTTAAGCTCAGTTTTATGATTATAGCATAAGACTATAAAGGCACAAATAATCTAAAAAATATTTGAAGTTAGCTACGTTGGAACAACTTTATATAAGTTGAAGATTTTAACTATTAAAGCATGAAGAGAAAAATAGTCTGGTATTAAGATGCTCGGCGTATAGTAATTTTGTAGGTCGACTACTTTGCACTTTGAAAAAGTACCCCGCACCTAGTCTGGCCGATGGTCCTCAATGTTTGGACCTTTTGACCTCTGGGGTTGGGGTTCTCTCGAGGATTGGTGCAGAGCAGCTCCCCCAGGAGCAGATCTAGTAGCAGTTGGGGTTTCTAGGTGCCTAACCATTTTGAATGGATTTTGAAAATTAAGAGGAAAAGTATGGGGTGAGGGTTCATGAAGAAGACTCTAAGAAAAGATTTCTAAGATCCTTAAGACTCCTAAAAGTACCAAAAGAACCAGTAAAGGAAGAAAATAGAAGGATAAAAGGAAAAAAGAAATCCAACAGGGGGTGATAATCTAACCTATGAAACCTTTGAAGAAGAAGATCCTAAAGGAGGTGAGAGCTCTCAGGAAGAAAGAAACCAGAATTCTCAACAAAAAGATTTTGGAAGGAAAAAAAAGCCTTTATATAAGCATCGACGATAATCATGATGCAATTCTTGAACTACAAGCAATTTATCGCATTGTGCCATGTGTAATGATCATAGCTAAAGAGCTTCGTTGGCATTTTGTCACGTTGCCCTTCTAATGAAGACACGTCATCCTAATCCACATGCATAACAAAGTTTCCAATGGTAATGCGACGCATGTTCAAAGAGGAGTTGCTAGGTAAAAATCAATCAAATCTTCCGGGTCATTTATCATTCCTGGCATTACTAACCGTCACTTTGATGTGATGGCTTGCTATAATGACAATTTTGACATTGAAACGATAAAGCATTTCTTTTTGGCTTTCTTAAGAAAATATTGATAGCCATCATAAGAAAAAAGAATGACAAAGCCTAAGGACATCTGGGCCATTAATATTGAATTTCTTTCTCCTAAGATGACAAAATGTCATGGGATTGGGAGTTAGGGATAACTGTTATACTAAATAATAAGACTCATTGATCATCAAGAGACTAGGTGTGAAGCCTAACTTATTTTGGGCCATTTGGGCTGAAGTCAGTAGTGGCTGTCAACTTCAATTTGAAACTCAGGAAAAAAATAAGGGATAGAGCCCCTATTTATCGATGAGCTGCCGTGAGTTCCCCGATACCGGTAAGTCTCTCTTTTTGTAGATACTTGCTTAGAAAAAGGGCAAAAAAAGGGGTGTCTTGATTTTTTTCCTCTCAACCTCCTCGAATCGGACAGATGCCAGTGATTGCCGCTCGACCACCCTCCGTCTGATGATATTCGATGAGTTCCTTTTCTCGTCCACCACCTCCTATAGCTTCCGAGAACCATGGGAGGCCTGCTCGGGCCGAACCAGGAAGGGAGCTGGGAAGCAGAGAAGAAAAAAATAGAAGAAAAGATAAAAAGAAAAGGAAAAAAGAGAAGAGAGAAAAGAAGAAGAGAGAAAAAGAATGAAGAAAAGAGAGAGGAGAGAGAAAGAAGAGAGAGAGAGAAAGAATAAAGAGAAAGAGGAGAGAGAGAAGAGAGAAAGAAGGGAGAGAGAGAGAGGAGGAGAGTGAAAGAGAAGAGAGAAGGAGAGAAACAATAATAAAATATTAAAAATAATAATAAAATTTGAAACGATTCTTTTAGTGATTTATGCTAAAATCCAGACTAGACTAAGAGCCATATTTCTTATACTAGTTTGTTTTAGATAGAAAATTAAGTACATGATTAATCTTGCTAGGATTTTTATCTTTTTGTCGATAGAGCAGTATCAGAGTTTGAGATTTGAATAGGCCATATTTTAATAGAGTTCTTTAGGTAAGTTATCTTGATCGCTAGTATTACATGCAAAATATGCTTTATGGAATGTTGTAAATGTTATGAAATATTAAATATGTTTAGCATAAATTGAGCTGCATTGAATTGCATATATTATGATGTTTTGGTGTTAATGCTCTCTAGTTCGACTATGATCATACGAGGACGTAATCTCCTTCCAGGCCTTTAGAGGGGTGATCATTAGTGCATGATCGATGGATGGTATGTGTAGTCAGGAGCTAGTTTTATTTTAGATTTTATCATGGCACATGTTGAGTATGCATGATTCCTCATGTTATATCAAAGCTAGTTTTCTTTCGGGCCTCCAGTGGAATAATCACCGGTACATGATCGGTGGACGGTATGTGTAGTCAAGATCTAGTCTTTTTTGAGATTAGCCATGGACTGATCGTGGTTATAGTTAGAGGGACTAGGAGAGTAAAGTAGAAATGGTTGGCCATCCATAGTTGTGTTGTCTGTTATTTGAATGTACATATTAACACGATGTTGCATTTTATTTTATCATGAACTGGCTATACTATGATAAATGATTGGTATATGTTTACAAATTATTGTTAATATATTTATGCATTTATTAGAGGTAATGATAACTTACTGAGCCTATAAAGTTCATCCCCTATTTTTTATATTTTTATCATAGATCCAGAAAATCAATCGGACTTATGGACCAGTCAGTGAGGAGTTGGACTTAGGTATTAGTTTCTTAATTCATATTTTATTTTGAATTCTAGTTACACTTTGCTTATATTGTATCTTGGATTTTTAGTGAAATTTCGTTCATTTATTAGTTTGAATTGAAAAACTTTAGAAATAAATAGAGATTTAGTGAATTTATTTTCTATCATTACCTGGATGTTAATTTGAAAGATATGCCTTGCATATTTGATGGAATTGAACCCTAAGAATATGCGACCATCTGATGCATGCTTGGCTCAAGCATCGGGTCGGGACATGACAGATTTAGTGGTATCAAAGCCAGGTTTAGAGATCCTATAGATTAGAATAGATAGTGAGTATGGGGTAGAATTGATTAAGATATGATTGAATGATTTATATATATATTAGTAAATTAAATTTGGTTGAATCTAATATTTTTATGAATTAGGTGAAAATGGTTAAAACTCGATCCATCAGGATATCTAATGCTGCAAAAAATTTTCAAGCTATAAATATGCATCACAGTCACCCGAATGATCGTACTTCTCGAATCCATAGTGCCTTGTGGACCCGAGAAATCTCCCCAACCAATGGTACTTCTCAATTTAAGGGCAATACTTCTCGAGCAACAGGAACAGTTTGAGCTACTAATAGCTCTAGGGCAGCTCATAGTCCATCGCTAGATCAGGATAAGGTCGAGCAGCCAGCCCTATTCGTCAGCAGCATGAGGCCCCCAACAATAAAGGGACTACTAGCTAGTTCTAATGGTCTGGTAGTAAATCTCATATAAGCTTTAGCTGGATTTATTCAGGAGATGCAACAATAGGAAAATAGAGATGGCCAGTCTTCTAGGATGGACTGGGGGATTGGTGAATTTAAGAAAATAGCATCACCTACTTTTGAAGGCTCCACCGAATCCATTGAGTCACTGAAATGACTTTAGGAGATGAAAAAAGCTTTTGCTAGTATGGATTGCATCGATCATGAAAAAATATGTTTTGCTACTTTTCAGTTGTAGGGTGAAGCCTTTGAATGGTGGAAAGCTGTCAAGAGGCAACATGATTTTGATAGGCCAATCATTTGGGATATATTTTAATAAAAATTTATAGATATGTATTTTTCTAAGAACCTCAGATTTGAAAAAGAGAGTGAATTTACAGGGTTGATTCAAGGAAGTGTGACAGTGACCCAGTATGAAGCCAAGTTTACCGAGTTATCTCATTTTGTTCTGGATTTGGTAGCTACTGATGGCATCAAAGCTTAAAGATTTGAAGAAAGACCGGTACCTAGGCTTCGTGTTGGAGTAAGGCTAATGCAATTAACTCATATCAAGATGTGGTTAATAAGGCCAAGATTATTGAGCAAGAGGTTAACAACATGCAATAAGAGAGAGAGCGATGATAGAAGAAAAGGTTTAGATCTAGTGGGCACCAAGGTGGTCAACCTTGAGCAATCAATCAAAACCACAGAATACATCTGGGCAGAATAAAGGATCCCAACAGGGTAATGGACCTCGTTATACAGGGTGTCAAGGTTTTCACTTGGTATAAGATTGTCACTAATTTTTTGGAGCATGTTTTGATTATGGTCAGTAAGGTCACCAGGCTGTAGATTGCCCACTCTATCAGAATAATGTTTATCAGCAACCTTTTTTGAATGTATCTAAACCACCTACTTAGACTATCCAGCATGCGCCAGCTTCTTATCAGGGCCAACCCTCAGAGCAGGGATATGGAGGATGTCCAAAATCGAAGATGCAAGCTCATGTTTATGCCATGACTCAACAGGATGCTCAAGCATCAAATGTCATAGTGACAGATATTGTTAAGGTGGCATTTGCATATGCTTTTATCTTAATTGACTCTGAAGCGATACATTCTTTTATTTCATCTAGATTTGCCAGAAAGGTTAATATTATGCCTAAAAATTTGAATTATGAAATGAGTGTGACTACTCCAAATGGGGATTTTATTATGGTGAATATGATTTGTCCATCTTGCACTCTGAGCATCGGAGATCATGATCTTGTATCTGATCTGATGGTACTGGAGATGAAAGATTTTGATATCATTCTAGGAATGGATTGGCTTGCTTCTTATCATTCCATGGCGGATTGTTTTGAAAAGAAAGTAATCTTCTAGATTCCAGGACAAGAATCTTTTAGTTTCATTGGTAGTAGAGCAAATATTTTTGCCAAAATTATTTCTGCTATGCAAGCTTGTTGAATGTTGAGAAAGGGTTGCATTGATTTTCTGGCTAGTATAATAGATATTCAGCAAGGAGAAATGAAGTTGGAGAATATTTTGATGGTGAAAGAGTTTCCTGAATGTTTCTAGAAGAATTATCAAGATTACCTCTTGATAGGAAAATATAATTTACTATTGATCTTATACCTGGCTCAAAACCTATCTCCAAAACTCCTTACCGGATGGCTCAAGCTGAATTAAAGTAGCTTAAGGAGCAATTCTAGGAATTACTTGATAAGGATTTTATCCGACCCAGTGTCTCACCGTGGGATGCTCTAATACTCTTGGTTAAGAAGAAGGATGGAAGCTTGAGGTTATGTATTGACTATAAAGAGTTGAATAAGTTGACAGTTCAAAATAAGTATCCTTTACCAAGAACTGATGATCTTTTTGATTAGTTGCAGGGTGCTAAGTGTTTTCAAAAATTGATCTACGGTTCGGATATCACCAATTAAAAATCAAGACTGATGATATTTCTAAGACAGCCTTTTGGACTAGATATGGATATTATAAATTTTTGGTCATGCCATTTGGATTAACAAATACTCTTGCAGCTTTTATGGATATAATGAACAGAGTATGCATGGTTTATCTGGATCATTGTGTAGTTGTATTCATAGGTGATATTTTAGTATATTTCTAGAATCATAAAGAACATAAAGAACATTTGAAGATAGTATTATAGACACCAAGGAACAAAAATTATATGCAAAATTAAAGAAATGTCAATTTTGGCTTGAGAGCATCCCTTTCCTTGGACATATAATCTCTAAAGATGGCATATTTGTTGATCCGATAAAGATAGAAGTAATTGTAAATAGGGATCGACCAACCAATGTGATAGAGGTTCATAATTTCCTTGGGTTAGCTAGATATCACTGAAGATTTATAGAGGGATTCTCTCGCATTACAGTACCTTTAACTTAGTTAACTCACAAAGGAATAAAATTTGAATGGACTGAGGAATGCGAAAGAAGCTTCTAAGAACTAAAGAAGTGTTTAGTATCGACTCCTATCCTTACTATACCATATGGAGTAGAGGTTTCACATCCAAAAAGGGATTGGGATGTGTCCTTATGTAAAATGGGAAGGTGGTAGCATATGCTTCCCGATAGTTGAAATCTCACGAGTAGAATTATCCTATCCATGATTTGGAGTTGGTATCAATAGTATTTGCATTAAAGATTTGGAGACACTATTTATATGGAATGCCTTGTAAAATATTTATGAATCATAAGAGTCTTAAATATCTATTCTCTTGAAAGAAACTAAATTTGAGGCAAAGAAGATGGTTGGAGCTCATAAAGGATTATGATCTAACAATTAGCTACCATCCAGGAAAAGCAAATATGGTAGCCGATGCTTTAAGTAAAAAATCTAGAGGTAATATAGTAGCTTTGATTACTTCACAAAAGGATATTCTTCAAGATCTTAAAAAATTAAATATCAAAGTACGGGTACAAGATTCCGAAATCTAACTCTCTGCTCTGAATATACAACCTACTTTGATTGATAAAATTAAAACACCTCAAATAAGTGATTCAGCATTACAAAAAATTAGAGAGAAGATATAATCAGGAGTGGCAACAAAATTTAGAATTCATGATGATGGATTCTTAAGGTTTGGAAACATATTGTGCGTTCCGGATGATACTGGCTTGAAAAAAGAAATCTTAGGAGAAGCTCATAATTCTACCTATACTATGTATCCGGGAAGTACAAAAATGTATAAGGACCTTCGAGATAACTTTTGGTAGAATGGTATGAAAAGAGAGATGCAATATATGTTGCCCAATGCTTAAACTGTCAACAAGTGAAAGCTGAATATTAGAGGCCTGTAGGACCATTGAGTCCCTTACCATCCCAATATGGAAGTGGGAAGAATCACGATGGACTTTGTTTCTAGTTTGTCAAGAACTCTTAAAGGATTTGATGCCATTTGGATGATTGTAGATCGATTGACTAAGTCATCACACTTCCTACCAATTAAAGTTAATTTTTTCTTGGAGTGGTTAGATAAATTATACATAGATGAAATTGTCAAACTCTATGATATCCCAATATCAATTGTATCTGATCAGGATATAAGGTTCATATCACATTTTTGGAAAAGTTTACATCAAGCCATGAAAACCAGGTTGGAATTTAGTACAGCTTTTCATCTCCAGACAGATGGCCAGCCAGAAAGAACTATTCAAATCCTAGAAGATATGTTAAGAGCGTGCATATTGAACCTCAAGAGATCTTGGGATGAACATTTATCCTTGGTGGAGTTTGTATATAATAACAGTTATCAAGCTTCTATTCAAATGACTTCCTTTGAATCTTTCTATGGAAAATGGTGTAGGACTCCTGTTTGTTGGGATGTTGGTGAAAGAAAACTCTTGGAACCATAAATTATTCAACAAATAACTAAAAAAATTTAGCTTATTAGGAAGCGGCTTCTTTCAGCTCACCGACAAAAGAGCTATGCAGATAATAGAAGAACAGAATTAGAATTCCAAGTAGGAGAGCACGTGTTTCTCAAATTGTCTCCTACTAAAGGAGTCATGAGATTTAGGATGTGAGATAAATTAAGCCCTTGATATGTGGAACCTTTTGAAATCTTGGAAAAGGTTGGGACGATAGCTTACTGTCTTGCCTTACCACCATCATTGGCTGGTGTTCATAACGTATTTCGTGTATCAATGCTAAGAAAATATGTGCCTGATCCTAATCACATGCTTGAGATTGGATCACTTCAACTAAGAGAAGATCTATTTTATGAAGAGCAATCAGTGAGAATTGTAGATAGGAAGGAACAGGTCTTAAGACTATGTATAATTCCTTATGTCAAAGTATAGTGGAGCAACCATTCAGAGTGAAAAGTAACTTGAGAACTTGAAGAGTTTATGTGATGCGGGATGCCATCCTGAACAGTTCCCACCTGGAACCATGACAAAACTACATACTCGTAGTGCAAGACCATACAAGATCATAAAGCAAATTGGATCTAATGCCTATGTGATAGATTTACCACTTGAAGTAGGTATTAGTCCAACCTTCAATGTATCAGATCTTGTTAAGTATAAGGAGCCAATAACGATACCTAGTGAGTCATTTTGACCTGATTCCATCTTTGAGAGTGACCCTACCCCTGAGTGTCCACGAGCCAAATTACTAGAAAGGAGAGATAAGATCGAGCGGATTTTGGATGACAAAACTATCACTACTAGGAGTAAGGATTATCAGCGTTACCTGATTCGACGATAAGGTAGACCGGAATCTGATGATTCGTGTATCACTCGAGAGGATCTGCAAAAAATTAACCCAGACTTGCTTGAACATTACCAGAGCACAGTCAATCCATACTCGACAGGGTCGAGTTCCTCCCATCCCGAGAGAATTGGTGAGGACACCAGAGCTAGGAAGAGATGTCAGAACCCTCCGAGCTCATTATGGATCACCAATGAGTAGTTGTTCTATTTTAATTTCAGCTTGAGTCCTGTAAATAACATTAGTTTGCTTTGTTTTACAATTAGTCAAGTTAGGTTTACCTGAAGTTGAGTCTTGTAATAGTTCAGGGGGTTCAAGTCCAATTATTAGCCAAGGTCAGGCCCAATTGTTGAAGCCATGTCACCATGCCATGTCATCATGCCACGTCACCATATCATGGGACCTTGTTAATTGCCACTTGGAGTAGTGTGCCATGCCACATCACCTTGGTGGATCAATTCCATGACAAAAGAAGGTTGTCCAAAATTTTTACCAGACATCCAGATATCCAGATATCGAGACATCTGGACATCCAGACATCGAGATATTGAAACATCCAAACATTGAGACAATGGGACATTGGGACATTGAGACATCGGAACAATTTTAAGATGCAAGTTTATCCAAGAGAGGCGCCAACCAATTTCCTTCTCATTGCCTTTTTTTAAAATCCAAGAAGACGCCATTTAAGATCAATAAAGCAGAAGGATTCTACCTCTCATCTAGCGCCTCTTTTCATCCTCAAATTGTCGCCACTTAAAGGATGGATGCCAACTCAAGTATGTATTCAAATTCAAATAGAAGATTCCAAGATTAAATATAGATTCATCCAAAATTCAAAGGACTCCTCTCTTATCAAGAAACTTTATGTCAACAAAGGAGCATTTTATTTTTCCTTGTCGCCCAAATGAGGAGAAAGAAGTCACCCATTTAAATGCCATTCAAATTTTAAGAGAAGTAATAAAAAAGGGCTCTTTTTTCTTAGCGCCCTTTATGAAGCCTCTTTGTCACCCAAGGGAATTCAAATTCAAAGGAGTCATCATCAATCTACTTTTAAATTCAAGGAGTCCAATTCAAATGGAGGGCCTTTTTATCTACCATTCAAAATTGAAATGTAAGAAAACCGGGAAGGAGTTCATGCCAAGAGGAAAAAAGGAATAGCGTTAATTGTGAAAAGGAATGGGACACCATCTCATTTTGTTGCCCATCTTTGTTTCATCGCCATTCCATGGAAGAGTCCAAGTGCAAGGGAGTCTACTCAATTTGAATTCAAGAAGATCTCATTTAATTTCAAAAGGAGATAAGAGTCTAATATTATCTTCTCAAGGGATCCTATCCTTATCTATCTTGTATTTAAAAGAGTCTGTTCTTATCATGCTGCTATGTAAGGGGTTTATAAATATCATCCCATTTCTCCACTTGTAAAAAAATTTATGATTGATTAATAAAACTCTATTGGTTTTTCTCTAATTGATGGGTAAGCGTTGAAAGTGCAATTGCTGGTTAAGTAATTATAATGTATGAGTACTTTGCTGGTTAAGCATTGCATTAGTATGTGTGGAGTACTAAAGCCCGAGTTATCTCCTGAGTCCAAGATCCAGAAGCTCGGTGCCACCATCTTCAACATCCTGTCCAGATCCAAAACCAAGCCATCTATCCTTCTTTTCCTCTCTCATTTTAGATTTCCACTCCATTTCCACCATTCTAATCAAAGTTCTCATGCATGACCTCTAGAGTACTTGATCAAAAGAGGAGGTTTCTCTTGCCATCCAACCATCAACGGGAAGATCTGCTTCGAAGGACTGAAGTTTGCAATTCTACTGCGAGATTTTGAGAGTTGAATCCAGATCTGTTGAAACGGAGGAGGGAAAAGCGTTATTGATAAGTAACCATCCGAATGTCATTAGATCTGGTTGATTTAAGTCCGGACGTCATAGTTTCGGTGATTTCTCGATCATCGAATCCAGGATTCTTTATGTGATTGCATGCTGATTATATTGCGGGTAGTTAGTAGAGACTTAGTATATTTTTTGTTAAATTAATTTGATATTTTATTTGAGTTTGCTGCGATTTCTCATCAAAATTAAATTCTTAATTATTAGAATTAGTTTTTGCATGCATCTTGCATCAACTTTGGTATCAGAGCTTCTTGCATCCCGTATCACTATGCAAGCCAAGTATCTCTAGCTATTTAATGAATCATGTATGTTAAATTTTGAGGCCAAAATTTTATTATAGGAGGGGAGAATATGAAGCCCAACTTATTTTGAGCCATTTGGGCTAAAGTCAGCTGTGAAACCATCGAAGAATGTGGAAAGGAGGATGTCGAGGAGTCGGATTCGATCTGGTGGAGAGTCATGGAGGGGTAGGAAGTTCGATTGACTGAGGTTCTTCCCTGTACGACAAGGAAAACTCCCTCATTCTTTCTCTTTAAAAATCCCCTTCCTTTGTCTCTAAGGGAACACAATTGACCCTATTCCACCGGCTTCCTCCTCTACGGTGAGCTGCCGTGAGTTTCCCGATGCCGGTAAGTCTCTCTCCCATAAATACTTGCTTAAAAAAGGGAAAAAAAAGGAGTGTTCTTGATTTTTTTCCTCTTGGCCTCCTCGAATCGGATGGACATTGGTGATTACCACCCGGCCACCCTCCGTCTGGTGATGTCTGACATCCTCTGTCCACCACCTTCCATGGCTTCTGAGAACCATGGAAGGCTTGCTCGGGCCAAATAGGAAGGGAGCCAGGGAAGAAGAAGAGAAGAAAAAAGAAGAAAAGAAAAGAAAAGAGAAAAAGAAAAAATAGGAGAGAGAAAAGAAGAAGAGAGAGAAAGAAAAAAGAAGAAAAGAGAGAGGAGAGAGAAAGAAGAGAGAGAAAAAGGAGAGAGAAATGAGAGAGAAAGAGAGAGAAAGAGGAGAGAGAAGAGAGAAAGAAGGAGAGAGAAAAGAGAGAGAGAGAGAAAGAAGAGAGAGGAAAAGAGAGAGGAGAGAGAAAGAAGAGAGAGGAAAAGAGAGAGGAAGAGGAGAGAGAAGGAGAGAGAGGAAGAGGAAAGAGAAGAGAAAGGAAAAATATTAAAAAAACATTAAAAATAATAATAAAATTTAAACTAATTCTTTTAGTGATTTATGTCGAGATCCAGACTAAATTAAGAGCCATTTTATCTATACTAGTTTTTTTAGATAGAAAATTAATTATATGATTAATCCTGTCAAGGTTTCATTTTCTTGTCGATAGGGCAGTATCAGAGTTTGGGATTCGAATAGGCCACATATTGATAAAGTTTTTTCATGTAAGTTATCTTGACCTTTAGTATTATATGCTAAATATGCTCTATGGTTTGTTGTAAATGTTATGAAATATTAAATATGTTTAATATAAATTGAGCTACATTGAATTGCATACATTGTGATATTTTGATGTTAATGCTCTCTAATTTAACTATGATCACATGAGGACCTAGTCTCCTTCCGGATTTTTAGTGGGGCGATCACTAGCACATGACCGATGGACGGTATGTATAGTTAGGATTTAGTTTCTTTTTAGATTTTGTCATGGCACATGCTGAGTATGCATGATTTCTCGTATGATATCAGAGCTAGTTTCCTTTTGGACTTCTAGTGAGGCTATCACTAGTACATGATCGGTGGATGGTATGTGTAGTTAGGATCTAATCTCTTTTGGGATTAGCCACGGATCGGTTGTGGCCATAGTTAGAGGGACTAGAAGAGTAAAGTAGAAATGGTTAGCCATTCATAGTTGTATTGTTTGTTTTTTGAATGTGCATATTAACATGATGTTGTATTTTATTTTGTCATAAGCTGGTTATATTTTGATGAATGATTGGTGTATGTTTGTAAATTGTTGTTGATATATTTATCCATATATTAAAGGTAATAATAATTTACTGAGCCTGTAAATCTCAATCCTTATTTCTTATATTTTTGTTACAGATCCGGAAGATCAAACGGGCTTTGGGACCAGTCAGTGAGGAATTAGAGTTTAGGTGTTAGTTTCTTAGTTCATGTTCTATTTTGAATTCTAATTACACCTTTGCTTATATTGTATCTTGGATTTTTAGTAAAATTTCGTTCATTTGTTAGTTTGGATTTTCTAACTTTAGAAATAAATAAAGATTTAGTGAATTTATTTTTTATCATTGCTTGGTTTTTAATTTGAAATATAGACCTTACATATTTGATAGAATTAAATCTTAAGGATATGCAGCCATCTAATGCATGTCTGGCTCGAGCATCGAGTTGAGGCGTGATACTAGGTTAGCTGACTAAGACTGTTAAATAGATAGCTCGATAAATGGCAACTCATTATTTTGATTAGAAAAAGCAACGTCGACTAATCAAACCAAGGGACGATTATTTGTGCTATGCCAAGAAATGGCTAGTGACTATTCCTAAGGAGGCAGTATGATTAAGAGATTCAACTGACTATAAAATGAGGTAGCTAATCTATAAGGTATCAAGGCATCTTCAATGACTGAAATACTTGTCGACTATCTAAAAATGTCTAATTAAATGAACCGAAATATAACAACTGTTACTATAAAAAATTATGAGGTTAGCCCAAACGAAATATCATTAGGGCTAATAGAAAGAGATTATCTTCCAACAGAATTCGGTTACTACAAGAATTTATAAATACTGGTAAGAGAGGATCTTCAAAGGATATGCCAAGTTATATACTATGCTAGAAGACTTTGACATTAAATTCTTTAAGTTTTCTATTTATACGACAAACTCTCATCACTGACTTAAACATCGGAAGGTCCTCTATCGAATAGCCTTCCTCTAATTTGGGACTTATTTTGCAGGAAAGAAGACACTTCCGGCAATGAAGGGCCTCTCAGATGCCTACATGGTTGTTTAATTAAAGTGACTTGTTAGAAGTCATCCCAAATTGAAAGTTTGGTGTCAACGGATAGGATTATTGCCTGCTCATTTTGCAGGACTACAATACACTGTTGTTTCTATTGGAAAAAGTGAATAGAAATTTTTTATTCCTAAACTATCATTTGGGATAGAAAACTATCCTGTGGGATGAGAAACTATCCCGTGGGATGGAAAACTATCTTGTGGGATGGAAACTTTTAGTCCTACATGGAAAGATTGGAAAAAGAGAAGGCTCTTTATAAGAAAACCTTTTTTCATGCTCTTACTTGGAGGTTCACAATAAGTGGAGAGCTTAAGGGTGATGCGAAGCATCACGCGCGTGTGCGATGGGCGACAAGGGCGCAATGGGTGCTTTGTAGGCGCACTTTGCACTTCGCATCGTCTTGAGGAGCCTTTAAATTTTCCCTGATCAAGCAGATCAGACGGTCAAGATTGATTGGCACCACATCAGGGTTGCAGGAAGGAGAGTCAGCTTGGTTCTACAGTTGCAGGGTGGCGAGTCGACTCGGATGACCAGGAGTCGGCTCGAATCCATAGATTGGTAAATACGGTCTGGCCGAGTCGACTAGTATGGTTTAAGCTGGCTCGGATCCACAGAACTGTTTGGTCGAGTCAACTCGAGTGGTTCGAGTTGACTCAGATCCATAAAACATTAACGTGCGGTCTGGACGAGTCGACTCGAGGGGATTGAGCCGACTCGACCAGGGTGCTCTCTGCAGCAAGGAGTCGACTCGAGTGGTTCAAGCTGACTCGGATGACATGATTTCAGAATCGCGAAACAACGGATCAAGCGTCCGTTCACAGATCAACGTTTCTTCTGAGATCAGGGGTGCCATCAGATTGTGAAACAACGTATTGAGAAGTGCTATGATCGCGTGATCTTAAGATCACAGCAGCGTATCATGGCATCCGATCGCGATTGAGAAATCGTATTGATCGCGTAAATGCATATCTCACTACGAAAAGATATCGGAAACTCCCTCCGATGAAATCAGAAGGTTGCTTCCAAGGGGCACCTTAAGGCTATAAATAGGTCCCCATTCTTCATTCATTTCATCCATTCAATCCAGTTTTTTCCTTCCTTCTCTTAGGCATTTGCATACTTTGAATAACAGAGTATAGCTATAGTGCATCGTAAATCTCTTAGGCATTTGCATACTCTGAAAACAGAGTATAGTTATAGTGCATACAAAGAGAGAAAAGCATTATTGGCTCGAATTTCTGGTGAATTATAGTGCTACTTTCACCAGAAGAAGATCGTTGTATCTTGGGAGACAATCGTCATAATACAGTAAGCACCATTGCGGAACGAAATTATCTTAAGGATATAGAGTGTAACTCTAGACTCGGTCTTATCAATTAGGTAGCTATTGTTCAATCATATACATACACCAACAATCGATCTTGTCAATTAGGTAGCCATTGTTCATATTCTTACCTACCAACAATTTTTTCAAGCATATATGCTTAATTTTAGTAGTTTTTTTAGGATACCTTTGATGCTCGTTGGATTTATTTTGAAGCAGGTTGCATTGCAACCCATACTTTCTTATATTTGCAAATGTTTGGAACTCTCGGTGTCCTCGCCGATGTTCTTCCCGAATTTTGTTCCAAGGAAGGCTTTGTAGTTATCAATCTTCCATTCATTGGCATCGTATCCACATTAGATCTTTTTTTTTGATAAACAAAAAGGGGGAGGGGGGAGGAGTTAAACCCGGGCGTGGCCATCCCCAGACGGTCCCCCAACTCCAGCTAGAGAATGTTCGATACACGGTGCATATTAATTTTTCCGCAGCCGTTCCCCATCCAAAGGTTAGTACGTTAACCTGACTGCCACAGGTGTCAGCCGAGTGAACGGAATTTATTATATATATCCCTAACTTTTTTACTGGTAGTCAGCCGAGTGAACGGAATTTATTATATATATCCCTAACTTTTTTACTACTACCAGCCCCTGGTGTCAACCGAGTGAACGGAATTTATTATATATATTCCTAACTTTTTTACTACCACCAGCCAACAGGGGTTTTAGGGTTATTTTATTAATTTTTTTCTTTTTTTTGATTTTATTCTCAGATTATTTTTGATTTTATTTTTAAACTATTTTTCTATTTTTTATTTTATCCCTGGACTTTCTCATCGAAATATGTTTAAATCAAATTTTTTTATATTTTATCTGAATCCTTGTCAGTTGGTTGTAAAAAAAGACTCACAATTAACTGTACCACTCATTAGTGATTTTCACATTAGGTCTTTAGTTATAGTTATTTGACTTTCTTGCTCCATTAAGTTGACCCTTTTTTATTTTTTTGCCCTTTTTTATTATTTTTTTAAGCCAGGGTGAGGCCCGATTGTCATGGCGTTTATTCGTCCTATGTAGCACGTGCACTGCACTTGCTCATAAGTGTAAATTGCGATGAACTGTAGGCGAGTGCGATGCCCTAGGGCGGCTCTCCATCGCCTGCGGCGCACCTCCGTGGCCAGGTTTCGTAAAGCCCAAATCCCCTCTCTCACCACTGGTGGCCCATTGTCGTAATCTCAGACCTCGAGGAAGCCATTTTCTTTCCTCTTTCTAACCAAAAGAAACCCTAATTTCGGAAAACTTTCGTCCATTCGATTTCTCCGGTAATGATCTGTTGTTCTTCATAGGCCTCTGATTCTCTTCCGTATCAAGAATTCTTTTGTCGATTTTTGAATAATTATTAGGGTTTTAGGTTTTAGAGAGATGTCGGACGACGAAGCGAAGGAGGAGGAGCTCGATCTCACCTCACCTGACGTCGTCACCAAATACAAGAGCGCAGCAGAGATCGTCAACAGTAATGACCTCATCTCGTCCCCTCTTTGCTTCCTGTTCGATTCGTGATCAATACCCTAGTTTTCTCTTCCTTTTTTTATAAAAAAATTGGGATGATTATTGAGCTTTTTGTGATGTAAAGTTCTACGAAAATTATGATTTTTTGGTGTGAAAACAGAGGCTCTCCAGGTGGTTGTGTCCGGGTGCAAGCCCAAAGCGAAGATCGTAGATATTTGTGAGAAAGGCGATGCCTTTATCCGAGAGTAATTCTCTATTATCTTTTAGTTATTTCTTAAAATATCTATTTAATGTCATTTTGTTGTATATTTAGTAGTTTTGATTAATTTATAAGAAGGTTGGGATCTTGATGGTGGCATTAGGCAAGCGGGAAACATGTACAAAAATGTGAAGAAGAAGATAGAGAGGGGCGTGGCATTCCCAACGTGCATCTCTGTGAATAACATCGTGTGCCATGTCTCGCCCCTGGCAGGAGATGAGACGGTTTTGGAGGAGAATGACATTGTGAAAATGTATGAATTAGTCATGATAGTTGTACTTATTTGAGCAACTTAGTGTGAAGTATATCGAGTCATCTCTACTTGCGTTGTTCTTTGTGTTGCAGTGACATGGGATGCCATATAGATGGGTTTATTGCAGTAGTGGCGCACACTCATGTTCTCCAGGAAGGGCCGGTGACGGGAAAGGCTGCATGTTCTCCAGGAAGGGCCGGTGACGGGAAAGGCTGCGGATGTAATTGCAGCTGCTAACACTGCAGCAGAAGTAGCATTGAGGCTTGTGAGGCCTGGGAAAAAGGTATCCTTTTCTTTTGTTAGAATTGGAATGTGTTTTCCAGTATTTTTCTGATACATATTAAGTTGGAAAATCTGGATTGTTGGGGCCGCATTGAAAGGCACAGAATATTTAGTATGGTATCCATTTGTTTAGAGGTATAGATCACTGTAACATGTGTCATGGGTGGATAGCTGTGTACTGAGCTTAGTAGCATGAAACTTCTACCTGGTTCTGTGCCTGCTTCTCTCCAGCAACCTGCTTTTACATCTGCTTCCTTAACACTTCCCATTTTTTTCTTAAAAATAGAGAGAAAACGCTGCTTCTCTGGGCTTGCACTTGAAACTTTCATGCACCAAATCCTGCATTGTGCAATTACATAGATCTCAATTTGTCATGGCATTGTTATGATAGATTCTAGCATTGGGACACACATAAATGAATGTGATGCTATGCTGGTTAATGAGAAGGCAAACTTAAGACAAAATCATGGGTCCTTTCCTTTTTCGTCACATACTCAACATGTATAACTATACTCCCCTTTTTCATTAATTGGCATGCAGTGTGATCATCTCTCTTGAATCTTGAGGCAGGTGTTAAGAAACAAATATAAATAGAAAATTCATTCTCCCATCAGGGTGCTATATGATAGCCTTCTGATTTACTTTACAAGTTATTAGGATATGCTTCTTTGTTATGCCACCTTAAGCTGTTTCTTGCTGGGTATTTTAGAGGAGGTTGTGCTTGATTAATGGAACAAAGCTTAACCTGCATGCACAAGGGTCTCATTAAATAGGTTATAGTAGAGTTGATGATTTTTTAGCTGTTGATGTGCATCAAGTTTGTGTTCGCGTTAAATTTTCGATATGTGGATGCCTCATTCCTCTTCACTCCAAAAGAATATCACCATGGAGGTATATTTGATGCAGTATGGTATGTACGACTTGATTTGTATAGATTTAATATACATTTATATCTCCCTGCCAGTTGGTGCTGGTCGAACTATTTTTCACTGGCCACCCTTTTTGGATTTTCAGAAAACTGTGGTTTTGGCTGCTGACATATATTTTCTTTTTGCTAAAATATCTGCTAGCACTGTTTTGATTATAATGTTTCCCCTTGTCCTTTTATTGAAATTAGTCCCTAAATGAGGAATAATTTATGAAAGCTATGGAGTTACATCCAAGGATGCTTTTGTCATAGTTACTCTGATAGGGCATTCCTTCTATCCTTATTTAATGTGAATATTTCTGAATTTTGCATTTACTTTTTATTAAACCTTTTCCATTCAATGATTCAAAACTTTTGACCTCGGAATGTAAGTTATTGTTTTGTATCTGTAAGACATTGTTGCACCTAGACTGCAATATGAACGCAGACTTTAAATTTTTATTAGAATTTGATTTGGCTTGATTTGTTTTTGCCACAAGTTTACTTTTCCTTCCTTTTGGCTATATATTTTATTCCATCAATTTCTTAAGGAATGGTTGTTGTTTACCCTTTTTTTTCCTTCTCTTCATGAGATTCAAGCTTTCTTTTTATTGCTTTCTATAACTTTTTTTTTTGTAGTTTGAAAACAAAGTTTCTTAACAATATAAAAAGAGAAAGGAAAAAAATTGCAGGTACTTGTCAGTGTAAGTTGCAAGAAGCTTGTTTTATATAGCATCCAATTGTAGCTTGCTTTATGGATTTCCCCCTAGAGTGTTTCATTGAGTGGATCAATTATCACTGGATGATGATGCATGATTTGTTGCTATTGTGACATGCATGTGAAATGCATGTCATAGTTACTCTGATTGGTTAGCATTTTACCATATTTATTTTCTAGACATTGTTTTCATATGCCTATCTCTTATTGGTTATTACTAAATATGAACCATTTATAAACTGCATTCCGGTGAAGATGACTATCCTCAGTCTAGGGTTGCAAGGGGTGTTATTTGGCTTATGATATTAATTTTGGGTTTTATGCATTTTGCTTCCTGGGTTCTGATTTTTTTTGTCCTTGGAGGAGGTAATATTTCATGATGTTTTGTGACATGGTTGTGAATGTCCAATCATTCCATTAGATATTCTAGGGTCACAGTGGTCTGCATGTTACATGACACACTCCGTTTTCTTTGATGCTTAAATTGTACACCTGCAACAATGTTTACAACCACAGTCAAGGCGATAACAATACAAAATCCAACCCATGTTTCAGTTGTTTCGACAGAAGAAACTAATCTAGACTTATTCAATTGGAAGCACATGCTTTCTCTCTTTGATTCAATACATATGGTAGTGAAAGATCATGGTTTGCTAATAATTTTGATGAATGTGCTTGAACGTCCCATTTTCTTTGTTTGTGTTTATGGCATCATGAAAATTTTAGTGCTAATAATTTTGATTAATGTCCTCGAACCTCACATTTTGTTTGTTTGTGATTATAGTGTCAGGAAAATTTTAGTTGAGAGCTACAGCCGCTGTTTTTAATTATTTATATTACACCTAGCACTCCATATTTTGTTACAACTGTAATTTTATCTTCTAGAAGCAATTTGTATAACCTGCTAAAGCATGGTGTCCATTAGTATTGTTTTTGTGAGCTTCATGTGGAATGGTCATCATTTACCATCCAACACATTCTGTTTAACTCCATAATTTTGATGCCTGCTATACCCGTGCAGTATCCTGTGAGTGTTGTGTGACAATTAGCATTAGTGAATTGGAGTTTGGTAATCTTGTGCATCTTTTAACTATTGTAGGCCTAATGTGCTGTGATGTTTTTTCTCTGTTTGCCTTTCTTGTTGCCAAAGTTCAACTATTCCACATGATTCCTTGTTTCTAGACTTGAAGCACTAATTTCAATTGAATATTACAAACAAAGATCTAAATATTTTTCTTACTAAAGGTTGATTATTTAAGATGATGTTTTTTAGAACATTAAGATGCAAAAGGTTCAGCTGAGTATAGAAACATATGCCTATGGACCCCTATTTCCATCAAGGATTTAAGTACCAGATTCTATCTGACATACTGCCATTGGTTTGGTTCCCATTACTGCTACCGTACGAACACATGGCAGTTCACTTATTTTGTTATGTTGCAACATGAAATGTATCCTGTCAGTATGTATCATATCATATCCATAAGGTGCTGATATGGGTCCTGATACGGCTACTTCAATCCTCTGGTGCCACAATATCTTTTTCCAGTTGTTATCCATGTTAGTAAATGAGTCTTGATAGTGATAGATTTGTTGTGATTTCAAGTTGTTTCTAAAAAATTAGGCAACTTTATCAAGATGAACCATTTACTTGTTGGTTTCCTCTTTTCGCGGTTGCCTACATCATCATTGGCTACTTGTATATGCGGAAAAGAATTTGTTTTTCCATTTGTTTTGGAAGTTCCAAACATCATTCTGTAGCCAACATTTAATGTAATAGATTTCAATCACAGTTGTTCAGCCTAACTACCGATAGATAGTTTTATATTTGGCATCAATTTTATGATTTGTAGATTGCATCCTATTTCTAAATCTATAAAGATCCTATCAGTTCTTTGTAAATTTCAATCTGGATGTATCTGTAAGGTACTGGTGTGGCTACTGTTGCTGGTACTTTGATCCTCGGGTTCGATGATATCTGTTTCTAGATATTATCCATGTTAGTAAATGAGGCTTGATGGTGATAGATTTATTACAATTTGAAGCTGATTCTATAAAATTAGGCAACTTTATCATGACAGGCCATTTTTTAGTTGGTTTCCTCTTTTCATGGTTGCCTACATCATCACTAGCTACTCGCAAACGTGGAACAGAATTTGCTTTTCCGTTTGCCTTTGAAATTCTAAAATATCATTCTGTAGTCAACATTAAAATATCATTCTGTAGTCAACATTTAATATAATACAATTTGATCACGGTGGTTCAGCCTAACTCCTGATATATAGTTTATATATTTGGCATTGATTTTTATGATTTGTAGATTACATCCTATTTCTAAATCTATGTTAGACCCTGTGAGTTGTAATTTCAACCTTGATTTCTGCTGAATAAGATTCTACCAAACTGTAACCAGTACAGCTGTAGAGACTGATTATTAGTAATTCGCACAAAAGTAGGTGCCTTGGCAACTTAATCAAAATTCGATATCTTTTTTTTCAACTTAATTTTTCTGGTCTCTTGCAGACGATTTACTACCCTATTTCTAAAAGGTTTTTTTCATTTCTTCTTCTTCTTCTTCTTCTCTCTCTTTTAAGTCAGTACTGCTTGTCCAGTTGGGCACTTGAATGGGACACTAAAACAGCATATTGTGACTCGTGAGATTTTTTTTAAATTATTGTTGCTCTGACGTGGTTTGTCCAATTTTCTACAAATATGAGCAATTATCCTAAATAGATTTTTAAAGCTTTTTCTCCACTTTCTTGCACATCTTTTTGTTGTCATGCAATTCTTCCACTAGTTTACTAATTTCAGTTTCTTCCCGTATTATTCTTGTGACAGAATAAGGATGTCACTGAAACTATTCAGAAGGTTGCTGCTGCCTATGATTGCAAAATTGTTGAGGGGGTTCTTAGTCATCAGCTCAAACAGTTCGTGATTGATGGAAACAAAGTCGTACTTAGTGTAAGCAACCCTGAGGCTAGAGTTGATGAAGCAGAATTTGAGGAAAATGAAGTATATGCTGTTGATATAGTCACCAGCACAGGTGAAGGCAAGGTAAGAAGTTCTTCCAATTTAACTCACGAAGTTCCGGATTTCTAATTGAATTACACAGTAATTTTCCCTTGTGTTTGTACCATCCTCTGGTTTTTATCCCAATCATGGATGCAGCTGATAAAGCCCTCACTTTGCAGCCTAAACTCTTGGATGAGAAGCAAACTACTATCTATAAGAGAGCTGTGGACAAAAACTATCACCTGAAAATGAAGTCGTCAAGATTCATCTTTAGTGAAATAAACCAGAAATTTCCAATCATGCCATTTACTGCAAGGTACATGATTTCAGCAATTCAGTATTGTTAATCTTGGGTTCTATTTATCATAAGTCCTTTTTCTTTTGTTTCCCTTTTTTTTGGGGGGGCGGGGGGGGGGGGGGGGGTGGTGTATTGTTTGGGTGCATATATCAGGGCTTTGGAAGAGAAACGAGCTCGGCTTGGTCTGGTAGAATGTGTAAATCATGAGCTTTTGCAACCATACCCTGTTTTGCACGAGAAGCCTGGTAAAAAACTATTTGCTCAAGAAAAATTGCATCTGTTGTAAATTTTTCATTGCTTTCCATTTTCTGCTTCAGTAATACCTAATTTATGTATTGGATTTGCTGAATGGTGAAACATGCTTGTTAATTTGGCTACTCTGAGTGTCCTGTAAACTACTACTACTTTTTATTTGGGCTAACACCTATAGCATATCGCAAAATACCCGCAGAACATTACCTGCTTGCAGATTGTCTCCATGCATTGGGTTGACCAATTGCCTTGCTCTATTTCAGGAGATCTTGTTGCTCACATTAAGTTCAGTGTGTTGCTAATGCCAAATGGGTCGGACAGGATTACCTCCCATCCATTGCAACAGTTGCAGCCTACAAAAACCATCGATAATGATCCTGAAATCAAGGCATGGCTAGCTTTGGGAACAAAGACAAAAAAGAAGGGTGGAGGAAAGAAGAAGAAAGGTATTGCAAGTGCATATTTATCCTTTTGACCATGCACGGTCCTCACAAGTTTCTATCTGTATTACTATGCAAACGTTGATTTAGAATTTCAGGAATAATTTAGCAGTTATAGTATATGGCCTTTATTGATCTATTCCAACTCACTAAGGTAAGGGTGCATCTGGTAGCACGCAATCTGGATAATTGCCCGTAATTTAAAGAGACGTATTATATTACCATGTTTGGTATATATATATATATATTTTTAATGACAATCTAAATTGCCTTCCAAAAAATTTTTTTAGGTGTGGCAATTTAGATTACTACTTTCCAAGCGATCTTTCGAATAATATTATCCTAACCTTCCCCCTTTTTACAATATAATATTATTTAATATTATAATAATATAATATAATATATTTATATTATATTAAATTTAATAATAAAATATAAAAATTTAATATATTATTTAATATATTTAAATAATATATTAAATAAATTATCTATTTAATATATAGATTTTTATATTAAATTTATTTAGTTTAACAATTTTTTTATTTTTTTAAATTTTGATATAAAAATATCAAATATAGCATATTTTACATATTTTGTAATATAAAATATAAAAAATATTATTTTTAATAAATGGATAAAATATAAAACATATATTTTATAAATAAAATATAGAATTAATTTAGAGGTATTTTAGAAATTTGATTTTATGCCATGTATCATTATCGGTATGTACTAAACATGATAATCTGTAATACCTGTAATTTACATCGTAGCCAATTCATATTATTGGCAATCTGCATTATTTTTCAAGATTGCTCGGAAATGTATAAATTATGTAGACTCTAAAATATACGTAGTCACGGTTCCCTGCAGGGATATACTAAACTAGAGAAGGTGAATGTTTAACCTATTCAGCCTACCCGGGGAAAACTCTGTGCCTCTCCTGTCTTCAGTGTTCTACCTGGTTGGAACTTCAATTTAATGAAGAACCACGGAGAAGCACGGTGGTGCCAACTGTCGACGTCTTACGTCTTTACTGTTTTTGTGCCACTCTTCAGGTAAGAAGGGCGGAGCTGACACGGCGGAAACCGAACCAATGGATGCAACATCAAATGGTGCCCCTGCCCAAGAATGAGAAGTTTTGGTGCTCTTTCGCATTTGTTGCTGGTGGCCTTGGAAACGTTCACATTTTCATGCAATTTTTGTTTGGCAAAGCACAAGTGCACAGAATTCTTATGAGGAAAATCTTTATAATTTTAAAAGTGGGCAAAGCTTTTGTAAGATGATATTAAGGCAAATAAATTCGTTAAAGTTGCTAAAGCTTTGGTTGGGCATTTGGATGTATTAGGATGGAAGAGCTGGATATCAAAATACAAGATGTATTTTATCCATCCAAGGATGCTTGGAGGAGTTGATGTGAATTTATTTATTGGAAATCCATTAAAATCTTATCTTTTATACATTCAATCTAGAGTATCTCCCGTATAAAATGTGGGCTAATCAAGAAAAAAAAAGAAAAGAAAAGCTATTAAATCAATTGGCATGGAGACAATGGGATGGTTGAGGGGGGTGATTTTTATTGGTCACGCTATTTTCCCGTAGCTTGATATTTGAATCTCTGATCTTCCTTACCGTCTCCCATGGGATTGTTCCAACGATGGATCGGGGAGTGATCGATGCGAGTGCTATTGATATTTAACGTTTTTTTTCAATTTTTTGTTGGATGATCGGGAGTGGGGTCGTTAAATAAATTCGAAGTTTCGTGGGTAGTATATCATCGCGAGCAATTTGTTTATAAATATAAAATCAAAGTTTCATACTCGATCGTTCTTTTTTAACTCAATTTGTTATTTTGGAGTGATTCTAAGGAGAAAATTATATTACAATTAATTAATTTTTACTTGCCATTTTGGATTCTGGAGTAATTCTAGGAAGAAAATTATATTACAATTAATTAATGGAGACGAAGAGAGGAATCTTAGTTCGATAATACGCGTGGTGGGGTGATACATCAAGATTTACTTTTATCTCGGTTTTAAGTTTTGATTCTGGTGTTTGAATTTTTCTGAAATTTTTTGGAATCAGCCAAAGAACAAATGGCAGAAGAATCCAAAGTAATTATTTTTTGTGTGATCTTATTGCGAGTTGTTATTTTCCTGGATGGGTAGCTGCTAGGAGTTGCAAGTAGAAACAGCCACATATACATTCTAATTTTTACTTTTTACCTTCAATCCATGCGAGTGTTTGTTACTCGCAATGTTTGGCCTTACAAATCAAGACGCAGCTTTCATCACTGTTTTGACGAATTAAAAAAACTGGAAAAATGTAGATCAGTTACTACATATGCCTTGTATCCGCTGTTTATGGTTTTCCCCTCCCCTTAAATGTCATTAAACTAAATTTCGATGAAACTAAACGAGGTCTGACAACAATTATAGGATTTATCTTGCGTAATCATCTTGGTCACCTACCATGGATGGTTTATCATTCACCGCCTACTTATTCGGAAGCCCATGCAGAGTTGGTTTGTGGAAAGGAGTTCGATGTGCTATCTTACAGTTTCAAGTTTCTTCATATTTAGATTGAAGGTAGTTCCTCAATTATTCTTACACATTTTAAAGGCTTTTCCTCCTTGCTAGCTCTACTTGTTCCTATGGTATAAGATGTTTTCAAATGGTGGCAATCTAGTATCCCTTGCAAATCTATTGGCACCTTGGACTGACAAGCTACTTATTTCTTAAAAAACATGGAGCAATTCCAATGGCATTATTGTATATGGAATTTCTTTATCAAAGAATCATAGATTTGAGTAACATTTAGAAATATAAAATATGAACCATTTGAATCTGTGTTGGCTGTTTTGACACCTGAATAATTTCATGTAGTCTATCATCAATATTAATGTAAATATTGTGCATAAAATAAAGAGAACTTTGAAATTCATGAAATTCAATATTTGCAAATTAATGACGTACTCCGGCCAATGCATGCATGTTACTTGTTTTCGCGGATTCTTGATTCTAGTCCACTGCATAATGGTGGTCTCGTGGTCTCTTATCATTGCCATACAAAATGGACTTCTAGTGTCGTGAGAATCCGGCCAATCGGCTTTTCGTCCGGAGTCGGTAAATTCAACCGACTTCAACCCGGAATGCAAAAAAAAAACAAAAAAAATAAAAAAAAAATAAAAAAAAATAAAAAATGGAATAGGGGATTTCGTTTTCTTGCTTGACCAAGCATGAAGATCGTCGAAGGAGTTAGTGATCAATGCCAAAAAAAGATGGAAGATTATCGGCGGAGAGACAGGGTGTTGCAGGACTCGCAATTGGCCGAATATATCCATGGAGATCGAGATTATCCTCTCCAAAATCTCTATTTAAAATATCCTCTCATCGCACCCCTTCGAGTTAAAATCAAACTCTTTGCCACCCTCTTTCTCCTCTCCGACAATCATTGGACAGGCGGATCTAATCTTGACTACCCAAAGACCGCCCCTTCCTCCCTGAATTCTTTGCTTTTCTTTGAATCGAATGGTTTAAAGTCATTCGGCCCTTTACACCGCCGGAAACTGGCACTGCTGATAGCCTTGCCGTCGTCACACCTCACTGGTAAGCCTCTCTTCTCCCTCGGTAATCTCTTTTATGATTTTGGATTACGATCATGGTGGCAGCAAAGGGCAGAGCCTATCTTTTTCTTTTCTCTTTCTCAAATTTTCTACTGGTGGCCAGATGGCCGCTGATAGTATTGCCCGACCCCACCTCTCCTTCCGGCCATGTTTTGATGGACCATCACCTCGAATCCCTTCTCCTTTCCCCTTCTTGTTTGGGCCGAGCCACGAAAGAGAAGAAAAGAGAAAGGAAAGTAGAGGAAGAAGAAAAGAACAAGAAAAGAAAAGAAAAGAAAAAAAAAGAGAAGAGAGAAAGAAAGAGGAGAGAGATGAGAGAGAAGATGAGAAGCGAGAGAAGAGAAAAAGAGGAGAGAGAAAAAGAAGAGAGAGAAGAGAAAGAGTAAATAAATAAATAAATAAATATTTGAAATAGAAGATTTGAATCTCGTGAAATCAATTTGATTGGGCATTAATCAGAGGGTATTTAAATTGTTTCTTTATTGATTAACCCGATCGCCATCGACTAGATCTAAATAGAATCTAGATCGAGCCTAATCCTAGACCAGACCAAAAAAAATCTTTCTTCTTATTTTTTTTCTTGAATTAAGGGTTAATTATTTAAATAACTTATTTTGTCAGATCCTTCATTGCCTTTATCAGTAAGGGAGTGTTGAGAATCTACAATTTGAGTTGCGTGTTTCTAATAGAATCAATTTTCACTAAGTTACTCTATCCTTGGTGCATTTTACTATGTTTGATTTAATTTAAAGATTTAATTACTGTTAAATATTTAAATGAATACTTTATATATGCTATGCATGGACATATTTTGATAAGATACCGAGTTAAACATGTCTTTATTTTGAAAAGGACTGTATTAAATTGCTTTAAAAAATATATTATTTGTTGATTGTTTGCTCTCTAGTCCGACTATGATTATACTAGTTAGGTTCTAATTTTCTTTTGGACCTCTAGAGGGGTGATCATTGGCACATGACCGATGGACGGTATGTGTAGTCAGAAGCTAGTTTCTTTCCGGGCTTAGCCGGTAGGACAATCACCGGTACATGTTGAGGATGCATGTTATCTCGTGTAATATCAGAGCTAGTTTTTTTAAAGACCTCCAATGGAGCGATTATTGGCACATGATCGATGGACGGTATATACAGTCAGGATTTAGTCTCTTTCGGGGCTAGCCATGGGCTTATCGTGGCCATAATCAGAGAGACTAGAAGAGTAAAATGAAGGGGAATGGATGGCCATGCATGGTTGTTTTGTATTGAAAACGTATTGTTGTTAATTATGTATTGTAAAAATTTTATGTTATTGTGCTTTAAGAAAATATTATATTAATTGATTTGATTTATTTTATGAATTTATGTTTTATGAATGGTCATTAAATTCTATACTTTGTAAACTAGAGCATTGATAAATTACTGGGCTCATATAGTTCATTATATTTTTTTTTCTTTTTCGGATGCTATGGAGTAATTGGGACTTGGGGTCATGCTGTAAAAAGTTTAGGATTTGAAATTTTTTTCGATGAGTCTGTTTTCTTCCAGTATTTTGAAGGATTTGAAAGTTAAAAGATAGACATTACATATTTGATGGGATTAAATTATAAGGATATGCAGCTATCTATCATATGGCTTGAGCATCGGATCAGGATATAATAAATATGCAAGACTTGGTGACGTGTGTATCCGTCTATGCCTTTCATGGGAGCAGAATGAAAATTCGAGGATTGCCCTACCTAGTACTTTAGGTATGGTTTATAATTAACATGATCTGACTAATTCTTGCTAAGCCACGGGCACAAGCTGGCATGCAAACGTTCTCCGATTGCATGTCCTCGTAGTTCATTAAGTTGGGTCCTTTTTTTTACTTGTTCTAATTAATCGTTTTGCAAGCTAGTGGCTATATACTTTCAGGAGAATCCCAATGTTCATAAAGTTTCATAGAGATGGCCTTTTAAGAAATCTCTGATAGAAATTGAAAGGATGCGTCTAGGTTTCATTCCCTTCGGGAGAAAACTTGGATATTATCATTGGTGGAGGCTAGCGGTCTCTGCTTTTTGCCCAAAACAGGAGAGGTCTCCGCTGTATCTTATTGAAAAACATTATTTGCTCTTTGAAATTATCACGTCCCGATCCTTTGCTTGAGCCAAGCATAACAAACAGCCGCATATCTTTTGGATTTAACCCATCAAATATACAGAAAGGGCATAAATTTATTAATTATTTATTTAATTCTAGAATTTTCTAGCAAAATTAATAAGTAAATAAAATTCAACTAAAATTTAGGATAAATCATAAATTAAGGAATTAACACCTAAATTCTATCTCCTCACTGACTGATCCAAAGCCCGATTGATCTTCCGGATCTGTAACAAAAATAATAAAAAAACAGGAGGTGAGCTCTATAGGCTCAGTAAGTTATCATAACCTCTAATATATGCATAAATATGACAACAATAAATTGCAAACATACACAAATTATACATCACAGAACAACCAACCCACGATAAAATAAAATGCAACATCATATTAATATGCACACTCAATTACAAATGACACGATTATGAATAGCCAACGATTTACTTTACTCTCCAAGTTCCTCTGACTATGGTCACGATCGGCCCATGGCTAGTCCTGAAAGAGACTATAATTCTGACTACACATACCAAAACCAGTCATGTGCTAGTGATCGCTTCATTGGAGGTCTGGAAGGAAACTAGCTCTGATATCACACGAGAAAATATGCATCCTCAACATGTGCCAGCGATTGCAACAAAAAAAAGGCAAGTAGCTCCTGACTACATATACAGTCATTGGTTATGTGCTAGTGATCGCTCCACTGGAGGTCCGGAAAGAGACTAGGTCCTCGTATGATCATAGTCGGACTAGAGAGCGTCAACACCAACACATATAATAATGAATGCAACCCAATGCAGATCAAACTATATCACAAACATTTACATTGCATAGCATTCATAACATATTTAGCATGTAATACTAGAGGTCAAGATAACTTACCTAAAACTGATTTTATCAGAAACACATGATTCAAACTCTAAATCCTTGAAACTCCCATACTAATAAAGATAATGAAAGCTCTGATAAAATAAATTAAATAACTAAACCTGAAGCCAAGAAAAAGAATATAAAATAAAAGAATTTTTAATCTAGTCTAGAACTAGGCTCGATCTAGATATCTATTTAGGTTTGGTTGATGGGAATCAGGTTAATCAATAAGAAAACAATCTAAATATCCAAATTAGTTTTTTAAATTTTATTTATTTATTTATTTATATTTTTTTCTCTCTCCTCATCTTCTCTTTTCTTTCTCTCTCTTCTCTCTTTTTTTTTGTTCTTTTTCTTTTCTTTTCTTTTTCCTTCCCTTTTCTTTTCCTTCTTCTTTCTTTCCTTTTTATTTTCTTTCTTCTTCTCTTGCTTTCTCCTTGGCTCGATCAAATGGGTCTCCAGCATCCCAGGGATCTAGATTGAAAGGGGGTGGCAGTCCACTGAAAACTTCCCGGTCGGAGCAGGGACGGGATCGAAACACTACCGGTGGCGGTCGACCACCGGTAGAACAATCGAGGTAGAGAGGGAAGAGATGGGGCTCCGCCCTATACTGCCATCCAAAGACCCAAGAAAACAGAGGAAAAGAGGGTCTTACCGCGAGGTACGATGATGGCGAGGTGACCGGCGGCGAGGAGGTTCGATTCTCGGTTTCATGGAGGGTGATATGGGGAAGGATTTAAAGAGGATTTCGGAGGAGATAAGCCTCAATTTCTTATGGATAAAATCGACGATTTGAGAGGTTTGCCCACCCCCGATACTTCTTTGACCTTCTCCCTTCCCTCCATGGCAGTCTTGCCGATCTTCCCGGTGAGCTTTTCACTCGTAGAAGTAGGGACGAAGTCCCTAATTTCGAGTTCTCAGTATATTTTTTTCTCATTTTTGAACTAAAGTCGGCAAGCTTTGTTGACTTTAGCCCAGGATGGCTTAGTGGGCCGGGCTTTACATTCTTCTCTCTTAAAAAAAAATTTAGTCTCGAAATTTTTAAAAAAATCGAAGTCTTCCAACACTCAAGGATGCATGATCCAAAACTCACATGCACCATTCGGCCTAAATTCAATAGTCCTTTTTTTTCTTTATTAATAATAGCTTTCATTCTTCCATCAAAATAGACTTCAAATTAATCCTAATATCTTTAGTCCATCACACTTCTACTACACACTTAGATATAAATTTTCAAATCCTCTAATTTTATTATATAAACTTCTAATAAAAATATCACTTTGCATTATAATCTAAACAAAATCTAACCTTCAAATAAAACGAGATCAAAACTATTAAATTTTCTCATAAATCTTAAATTTGACTTGAAGTTCAACATATTTAATAATCTCCATAAATATATGTAAGATCAAGTAATCTGATACAAAATTGCTAACATAAGTCTCAAAGATTCTACCAAAATATGTATGCCATGTCCATATAATATAATTTAATTCGCTAATAGCAAATTACAAATCTATATATTATTCCAAATACATTTTTCATTACATATTCTTAAGAATAATTCTCATACATATTCATCGAAAAATTATCCTTCTAATATCATTAAACTCTTTTATAACCTACATCCTAAACATCTTGCAACGGTCCCAAATTTATAATCCAATAATTAACAACAAAACTCGCATGCTATCATGATCTTCATTCATATCATGTTTAAGTTTCCAAAATTATTTAATTAATAATTAAATATATATATTTAGTATAACATAACATACTATACTTCCAAGCTAATAATTCTGAAGCTCGGTCAAATCCATTTATCAGAGGTAAAGACACATCTTATCTAGCTCTTCAATATCCATAATATTCTTATCATGATCAAATTATATAAATCGTTCAGCCTTTTACACTCATCCAAGATCAATCTCACTATTTATATTAAAGACAAAATTATGTTTTTCTTTTGTGCTAATCATATGCTAGACCTTATGTACAATATCTAGGGATTAGAAATCCAAACTTCAAATCCATACTTGTAACTTTTATCATATTTCGACTGATCGTAACACTAAGTCCAAATACCTCTCAAGTCGCAGTCCATAGTGATCACAACCTAAATTTTAATATCACTCAAATTATATCATAATTACTTATATCATAGTCCAAAGTGATTATAATCCAAGCTTCATTATCATTTTGTCATGCCTTAATAAGCATCATATTAATTTCTAATCACTTATATCACAATCTATAATTTTATCAAAAATATTTTCAAAGTAAATCAAATTCATAATATAACTCAAAACATATATCCATATATCCATTGTCTAGACTCGAAAATATTCTTTCAAAATTAAGCTAAAACTGTTTAATCATTTTATTCATGCAAGCCTTCTATACTTAGCAAAATCATTGGAACTATAACATACACCTATCAAATTAAATAAACCTTTGGTATCAATAATCATTCTAGAATATTTAATCAAAACCATAACTCTACCCCACTCTCACTAACTAAATCATCTTGATCTTAAACCTAGCTTTGATACCATTTAATCTGTTACGCCCCGACCCTATGTCGAGCCAAGCATAACAAATGGCCGCATATCCTTAAGATTCAACCCTGTTGAATATGCAAGGCCTATCTTACTAATCAATAATTAGACAGTGATAGAAAATAAATTCACTAATTATTTATTTAATTTTAGAATTTTTCATCAAAGTTAACATGCAAATAAAATTTAACTAAAATTTAGGATAAATAATAAACTAAGGGATTAACACCTAAATCCTAGCTCCTCACTGATTGGTCCCAAAGCCCGATTGATCTTCCGGATCTGTAACAAAAATAATAGAAAAATAAAGGGTGAGCTATATAGGCTCAGTAAGTTATCATCACCTCTAATATATGTATAAATATGATAACAACAAATTACAAACATATACAAATCATACATCATAGAACAACCAGCTCACGATAAAATAAAATGCAACATCACATTAATATACACACTCAATTACAAATGACACGACTATGACTGGCCAACCATTTACTTTACTCTCTTAGTCCCTCTAACTATGGCCACGATCGACCTATGGCTAGTCTCGAAGGAGAATAGAATCCTGACTACACATACCGAAACTGGTCATGTACCAGGATCGCCCTACTGGAGGCCTGGAAGGAAACTAGCTTTGATATCACACGAGAATTCATGCATTCTCAGCATATGCCAGCGATCATTACAAAGAAAAGGCAACTAGCTCCTGACTACATATACCGTACATCGGTCATGTACCAGTGATTGCTCCACTGGAGGCCCAGAAGGAGACTAGGTCATCATGTGATCATAGTCGGACTAGAAAGCATCAACAACAATATACATAACAATGAATGCAATTCAATGCAGATCAAACTATACCACACACATTTATATTGTATAACATTCATAACATATTTAGTATATAATACTAGAGGTCAAGATAACTTACCTGAAATTGATTTTATCAGGAACACGTGACTCGAGCTCTAGATCTTCGATACTCCCATACCGACAAAGATAATGAAGGCTCTGATAAAATAAGTTAAATAATAAACCCTAAAGCTAAGAAAAAAAAAATAAGATAAAAGATTTTTTGATCTGGTCTAGGACCAGGCTCGATCTAGATATCTATTTAGGTTTGGTTGATGGGAATCAGGTTAATCAACAAGAAAACAATATAAATAACCAAATTAATTTTTTTTTAAATTTATTTATTTATTTATATTTATATTTTTTTCTCTCCTCTCTCTCCTCATCTTCTCCCTTCTTTCTTTCTACTCTCTTTTATTTCTTTTCTTTTCTTTTTCCTCTTTTCTTTTCTTTCTTTCTTTCCCTTTTTTTTTTTCTTTCTTCTTCTCCTACTTTTTCCTTGGCTCGATCAAATGGGTTCCGACATCCCAGGGATCGACCGAAAAGGGGTGGCTGGTGTGGGACGGGCCGACAAATCCTAGACCTAAAATAAATTGAGTCAGGACTGTTGATTGTTAAGGAACGACCACTAGGTTAGGACTATCCAATTTAATAAAATTAGATCTAATTAAATAAAAAAAATCCAGCAATTGATTAGATCAGGTTATCGAAGTGGTCTCACCTGAAACATGGAATATCACAAATTCTGGAAGACTGAGATCGTCTAGAGATGGTCAAAATCTGGACCAGTGGCTTGCGAGCGAGATAGATCTGAAGCTGTCAGACCCGAATTACCAAAAACAAGCAATGTATCAATCCCAAATCAAAATAAATAAATCAAGTTAATCCCAAAAAAATCTAGTGCTTTGATATTTGTGAGGCTTTGGGACTTGTGCAGCTCTGGAAACCGTACTTCACAGATCTTGGAACTGCTCTGAGATCCTTGGAATTGCTCTGAGATTCGTGCAGTTCAAAGTCGGTAGCAGGAATGTAAAATGCTTTCACGTTCGTGCTAATCCTTCTCCACGGATCAACACCAAAACAAAGAAAACAGAGGAGGCTGGGGGCTTGTGGAAGGATTCCGACTGGAAGTCATTGACGTCGGCGTTGGGCCGCGACGGCAGAATGGACGGTGATGGAGGAGATGGACCGGCAAGGTTTGTCTGTGATCGTGCGGTGGCCGTGGGGCACGGCAGCAAGGAGGAGAGACGGATGGCCGGGGTGGTGGATGGTGGCCTAGCCATGGATGTCTCCAAAAGTGGTGACCGGTGACTAGGATTCGGGCAGAAGGGGTTTCCGCTTGATGGTCGGTGGTCCAGTAGATGGGGGTGGTCGGGCGGTTCTGGATGGTGGCAATCGAGCATTCTTGGGATGGCCCATGATCGTCGGGGATCGATCGTGGTAGGTTTGGCTGAGGACCTCTCCGGTCGAGAGGGAGGTGGCGGTCTCAACGATCTCGGCATCGATGTCGAAGATGTCGGAGGGATGGGTTGGTTGGCCTCCAACGGTGTTTGTTTGGTGGAGATGGGTTAAAACAGGGGAGGCCAGAAGTGGATACTTGACGATGGTTTTTACCGGGCTCGAGTGTTTTGAATTGGCAGAGGGATAAGTAATCTGAGAAGAAGAGGAAGAGGAGAAAGTAGCCGGGAGGGAAAAACACAGAGGAGAGGGAGAGGAAGAACCGAGAAGAGATGGAGAGGGGGGGAGGAATCGGGACACACCTTGATTTTTCTCAAAATAATCTTCGCTTCGCTAATTTTTTATTCGATGACAAAACATTCTTAAATAAACTAAAGCCTAATCGAAACTTCTCAAGAGAGATCCGAACAAATCCTATTGATAAGATAAATCCTAAAACAAATAATCAAACTAAACAACTGATAAGATAAGATAATATTCTTGAATTTGAATTCAAGAGTGGTGCTGCATCAGGATTAGTGCTGATGATGACTTCAGGATCTGTGCTTATCGACTCCAGGATCTTGGGCCCCAGGGCTTGGGCTGGGTTGGGCTTTAGGTTCTGGGATGGGCTGGCTTCAGGTTTTGGGCTAGGCTGGGCTTCAAGTTTGATCTGGGCTGGGCTTTAGGTTTGATCTGGGCTGCTTCAGATTCTGGGCTGGCTTCAATGTCCCCATCAGTGGCGGTCCACTGGAAACTTTTCGGTCAGAGCAGGGATGGGGTCAAAACACTACCAGCAATGGTCGACCACCGGTAGAACAACCGAGGTAGAGATGGGGCTTCGTCCCTTACTGCCATCCAAAAACCCAAGAAAATAGAGGAAAAGAGGGTCTTACCAGCGAGGTACGACGATGGCGAGGCGACCATTGGAAAGGAGTTTGGATTCTCAATTTCATGGAGGGTGATATGTGGAAGATTTAAAGAGGGTTTCGAAGGAGATAAGCCTCGATTTCTCACCAATAAAATCGATGATTTGAGAGGTTTGCCCACCCCCGACACTCCTCTGACCTTTTCCCTTCCCTCCATGGCAGTCTCGCCGATCTTCCTGGCAAGCTTTTCGCTTATAGAAGCAGGGGACGAAGTCCCCTATTTCTAGTTCTCAGTGCATTTTTTTTCTTATTTTTGAGCCGAAATCGACAAGCTTTGCCAACTTCAGCCCAGGGTGGCTTAGTGGGCCGGGCTTTACATTCTTCCCTCCTAAAAAAAATTTTGGCCTCATGATTTTTAAAAAAATTGATGTCTTCCAACACTCAAAGATGCATGATCCAAAACTCACATGCACCATTCGGTCCAAATTCAATAGTCCTTTTTTTTCTTTATTAGTAAGAGCTTTCATTCTTTCATCAAAATAGACTTCAAATTAATCCTAATATCTTTAGTCCATCACACTTCCATTGCATACTCTAATATAAATTTTCAAATCCTCTAATTTTATTAGATAAATTTTTAATAAAAATACCACTTTACATTATAATCTAAACAAAATCCAACCTTCAAATAAAACAATATCAAAACTATTAAATTTTTTCATAAATCTTAAATTTGACTTGGAGTTCAACATATTTAATAATCTCCATAAATATATGTAAGATTAAGTAATCTAATCCAAAATTGCTAACATAAGCTTCAAAGATTCTACCAAAATATGCATGCCATATCCACATAATATAATTTAATCCACTAATAGCAAATTATAAATTTATATATTATTCCAAATATATTTTTCATTACATATTCTCAAGATTAATTCTCATACAGATTCATCAAAAAATTATCCTTCTTAATATCATTAACTTTTTCATAACCTATATCCTAAACATCTTGCAACAATCCCAAATTTATAATTAGTAATTAATAAAAAAATTTGTATGCTATCATGATCTTCATTCATATCATGTTTAAGTTTCTAAAATTATTAATTAATAATTAAATATACATATTCAGCATAACATAACATACTATACTTCTAAGTCAACAATTCTGAAGCTCGGTCAAATCCATTTATTAGAGGTAAAGATACATTTTATCTAGCTCTTCAATATCCATAATAATTTACTTATCATGATCAAATAATATAAATCGTTCAGCCTTTTACACTCATCCAAGATCAATCTCACTACTTATATTAAAGATAAAAATTATGTTTTTATTTTATGCTAATCATATACTAGACCTTATGCACAATACCTAGGAATTAGAAATCCAAACTTCAAATCCATTCTTACAGCTTTTATCATATTTCAACTGATTGTAACACTAAGTCCAAATACCTCTCAAGTCGAAGTCCATAGTGATCACAACCTAAATTTTAATATCATTCAAATTATATCATAATCACTTATGTCACAGTCCAAAGTGATCAAAATCCAAGCTTCGATATCATTTTGTCATGCCTTAATAACCATCATATTAATTTCTAATCACTTATATCACAGTCTATAATTTTATCAAAAATATTTTCAAAGTAAGTCAAATTTATAATATAATTCAAAATATACATCCATATATCCATTGTCTAAACTCGAGAATATTCTTCCAAAATTAAGCTAGAAGATTTTAATCATTTTATTCGTGCAAGCCTTCTATACTTAGCAAAACCCTTGGAACTATAACATACATTTATCAAATTAAATAAACCTTTAGTATCAATAATTATTCTAGAATATTTAATCAAAATCTTAACATTACCCCACTCTCACTAACTAAATCATCTTGATCTTAAACATGGCTCTAATACCATTTAATCTATCATGCCTTGACCCGATGCCCAAGCCAAGCATAATAGATGGCCGCATATTCTTAAGGTTCAATCCCGTCGAATATGCAAGGCCTATCTTACTAATCAACAATTAGGTAGTGATAGAGAATAAATTTACTAATTATTTAATATTTAATTCTAGAATTTTTCATCAAAGTTAACAAGTAAATAAAATTTAACTAAAATTTAGGATAAATCATAAACTAAGGGATTAACACCTAAATCCTAACTCCTCACTAACTGATCCCAAAGCCCGATTGATCTTCCAGATCTATAACAAAAATAATAGAAAAATAAGGGGTGAGTTATATAAGCTTAGTAAGTTATCATCACCTCTAATATATGTATAAATATAACAACAACAAATTACAAACATACACAAATCATACATCACAGAACAACCAGCTTACGACAAAATAAAATGCAACATCATATTAATATGCATACTTCATTATAAATGACACGACTATAGATGGCCAACCATTTACTTTACTCTCCTAGTCCCTCTGATTATGACCATGATCGACCCATGGCTAGTTCTGAAAGAAACTAGAATCCTGACTATACATACCAAAACTGGTCATGTACTAGTAATCGCCCCATTGGAGGCCTGGAATGAAACTAGCTCTGATATCACATGAAAAAACATGCATCCTGAGCATATGCCAGTAATCGCAACAAAGAAAAGACAACTAGCTCCTGACTACACATATTGTACATCGATCATGTACCAGTGATCGCCTCATTGAAGGCCTGGAAGGAGACTAGGCCCTCGTGTGATCATAGTCGGACTAGAGAGTATCAATACCAATACACATAACAATGAATACAACCTAATGTAGATTAAACTATACCACATATATTTACATTGCATAACATTCATATCATATTTAGCATATAATACTAGAAATTAAGAAACTTACCTAAAATTGATTTTATCAGGAACACGTGACTCGAACTCTTGATCCTCGATACTCCCATACTGATAAAGGTAATGAAGATTCTGATAAAATGAGTTAAATAATTAACCCTGAAGATAAGAACAAGAAAATAAGATAAAAATTTTTTCGATCTGGTCTAGGACTAGGCTCGACCTAGATATCTATTTAAGTTTGGTTGATGGAATCCAGGTTAATTAACAAAAAAAATAGTATAAATATCCAAATTAATTTTTCAAAATTTATTTATTTATTTATTTATATTATTTCTTCTCTCTCCTCTCTTTTTTTTCTTCTTTTTCTTTTCTTTTCTTTTTCTTCTTTTCTTTTCCTTCTTCTTTCTTTCCTTTTTTTTCTTTCTTCTTATTCTGCTTTCTCCTTGGCTCGATCGAATGGGTCTCCGGCATCCCAGGGATCGAGATTGAAAGGGGGTGGCAGTCCACTGGAAACTTCCCGGTCGGAGCAGGGATGGGGTCGAAATACTACCGGTGGCGATCGACCATCGGTAGAACAACCGAGGTAGAGAGGGAAGAGATGGGGCTCCGCCCCTTACTGCTATCCAAAAATCCAAGAAAATATAGGAAAAGAAGGTCTTACCGGCGAGGTACAACAACGGCGAGGCGACCGACGGCGAGGAGCTTGGATTCTTGATTTCATGGAGGGTGACATGGGAAAGGATTTAAGGAGGATTTCGGAGATTCTTGATTTCATGGAGGGTGACATGGGGAAGGATTTAAGGAGGATTTCGGAGAAGATAAGCCTCGATTTCTCATGAATAAAATCGACGATTTGAGAGGTTTGCCCACTCCCGATAGTCCTCTGGCCTTCTCCCTTCCCTCCATGGCAATCTTGTCGATCTTCCTGGTGAGCTTTTCGCTCATAGAAGCAGGGGATGAAATTTTCTGTTTCGAGTTCTCAATGTATTTTTCTTATTTTTGAACTGGGGTGGCTTAGTGGGCCGGGCTTTACAAAAACAATGTTTGATATACTAGGAACTGCGCTGTTCATTTTTCATACTGGTCAATGTAGAGCTGAATTCTGGATGAAAATTAATAAATTGAATTCTGGATTAAAATTAATAAATGGTTTTCTTAGTATTTGTGAGTCAACTCAATGTAGTTGAATTGTAAATGTCATATTAGCATGGTGGTACATAAAATTCAAAAAAGAAATTATGCGTAAAATATGTTTGTTTTTTTTTTATAATGATATTTTACTCTGCATCAATTGTGATGTGCATAAATATAATTTTAATGGTTGAAGATTCTGCTGAATCCAAATCAAATGCCTTGACACGCGTCCGTGGCGATACCGAATGCTTGCTCGTACCAGCAATAATTTGGACTCTGCCACGCGAGGGCGTGGCTACCCCAAACGGTCTCCCAATTCCAGCTAGGAAATATTCGATACACGGCGCATATTAATTTTTTCGTAGCCATTCCCCACCCGAAGGTGAGTACGTTAACTTGACTACCACTGACGTCAGCCGAGTGAATGGGATTTATTATATATATCCCTAACTTTTTCACTACCACCAGCCAACAGGGATTCCAGGGTTGTTTTATTAATTTTTCTCTTTTTTTGATTTTATTCCTGGACTATTTTTCTATTTTTTATTTTATCCCCAAATTTTCTTGTCGAAATATGTCCAAACCAAGACTCGAACCCCTACCAGCTGATCTCTAGATGAGAGTGTTCATATATACTTTTTAACTCGGTTTGGTTTCCCATATGCATGATTTGACATTGAGGCAATATCTAGTTGCTGAAAAGCTCTGGCCCATTTGATATCTTCTCCTTCTTTTTCTAATATTTTTTGTTGGGATACGACAAGTTTACTCTGTTTAATTTGTCTATGCACACTTACCGAAAATTCAAATATGATCAATGTCCAATAGGCACAAATATGATCAATGTCCAATAGGCACAAATATGATCAATGCCCAATCGGCACAAGTATGATCGGTGCCCAATGGGCACAAGTATGATATCTTCTCCTTCTTCTTCTAATGTTTTCTATTGGGATACGACAAGTTTTCTCTGTTTAGTCTGTCTATGTACACCTACCGAAAATTCAAATATGATCAATGTCCAATAGGCACAAATATGATCAATGCCCAATAGACACAAATATGATCAATGCCCAATAGGCACAAATATGATCAATGCCCAATAGGTACAAATATGATCAATGCCCAATGGGCACAAGTATGATCAATGCCCAATGGGCACAAGTATGATCAGTGCCCAATAGGCACAATTATGATCAATGTTTAGGAGGCATAAAGCCGATCAACACTCAACAAGCATAAGATTGACTAATTTTCAGGTAACTAGCTAACTTTTATGAAAGGTAAATCTTATCAATATTCAAATAATGCAGGGATTGTTCAACCTCTGGAGAGGGGCTGATCAACTATAGATGGAGAGCTGATCAACTATAGATGAAGAGCTGGCTAACTAGAGATGAAAGGCTGATCAACTATAGATAAAGAGCTGATCAACTATAGATAAAGAGCTGACCAACTAGAGATGAAGGGCTGATTAACTATGGATGAGGGGCTGATCAACTATGGATGAAAGGCTGATCAATTATAGATGACCTTCACTGCACGTGTTCATAGTCCTGGATTAACCGTTTAATAGCTAGATGCCAGCTGTAAGCGGTTAAGTTTGTGGCCTATAAATACCTTCAAGTACGATGGTGATGGGACCTTCTACTGCTTCTTCTTTTTTGTGCTATTCTTGACCTAGTTTTTTCTTTAGATCATATCTGTTTCAGTTCAGACACTATTAACAAGCTTGAGAGCAACCCCAACACCCAGATCCTCCAAGAAGACAGTGGAGAGCTAGATCAAATTAGCTCGATCCATTTTTCTTTTGATCCAGGCTTGTTGTAGTTTGTTTGGATGCAATAGATTGGTGCATCAGGTAAGAGAAACTCAGTGAAGGAGTTTCAAACAATCTGGGAGGAAGCATGGTGAAAGGTAGAAAGAAGAATCTACCAGCAGAAGACATCTCCCGTTCTTCAAAAGGGACCGATCATGTTCTTGGCAACCTAGAAAATGATCTTGTTCTTGGCAACAGAGGGAACGATCCTTTTCTTGGCAACAAAAGGGATAATCCTGTTCTTGGCAACAAAAGGGATGATCTTGTTATTGGCAAAAAGGGGAATAATCCTGTTCTTGGAGAGAGGGTGGAAGCTCTTCTTGTGGGATACTTTGATCAAGAGAAGTTGGATACTCTGTTCAACAAAGTAGAGGTGCTTACTGCAGTAATGCAGAACTTTCAAGAAATTGCCGCGAGGGAATCAATGCGACTTGCTGCATTAAGAACTAGCCGGCAACCTTCCCTTCAGGTAAGTAAACATCTCAGCCCAAGAAGGCATTCATCTTATCAATGTTCTTCAGGTCCACAGTCCCGTTGAGGCGTTATCACCAGTCTCACCATCACACTAAGAAGCGGAATAAAGGGAAGCATCCACGATCTCGTTCAACATCATCTGGAGAATCAATCCCTGACAGTACTCAAGTTCGACACCCTGCAAGAGTAAGTGATTTTGATAGAAAATTTAAAAAGTTGGAGTTGCAAGTCGCCAAGGTTCTTGAACAGAGGAAAGCAGAGGACACTACATCGAGTTGCAGTATGTTACCTCCTTTTTCTAAGAAGGTTATGGAAGAAAGAATCCCACATCACTTCAAAGTTCCACAAATCGAACTGTACGATGGGTCGTCTGACCCTTTGGATCATTTGGGTAGCTTTAAAGCCCATATACTGATCTAAGGGGCATCAGACGCATTGCATTGTCTTGCCTTCTCTGCAACCTTGAAGAAGTCAGCAAGAATATGGTACTCAAGTCTACAGCCAGATACTATTCATTCATTCAGTCAGCTAGAGAAGTTATTTATCTCCCACTTCAGAACAAGCAGGAAAATGCCTAGGAATTCCGACAACTTATTTTTTATTCAGCAGTTAGAAGGAGAATCTTTGAGGGATTATATTAAGAGGTTTAATTCTGCCACGTTGGAAATACGGATCTCAACGAATATTTGGCAATGTCTGCTATGAAGAAGGGCTTGCGAGCCTCCAGATTTACATTTTTCTTGGACAAGAAATTCCCGACCAACTATTCCGAATTACTGGCCCGTGCTCAAAAATATGCTCAGGCTGAAAAACAAGCCTTGAACCGACGACAAGTGGAGAAAAGATCAGTGCCAAGTAGAAAAAAGGCCAAGGAAGAAGAATTCTGGTTCTCTGGAGTCCGATCAATTCAACAGCAACGCCAGAGGCCGAAGGAGTTGATCGGCAGAAGCTACGTCAATCGGTTTGATGATTATACCCCCTTGACTCTTCCAAGAGAACAGATTCTAATGAAAATTGAGAAAGAAAATTTTCTTCAAAAGCCAAGGCCAATGAGAGCTCCGCCAGCTGTGCAAAATAAGGTCAAATATTGTCGGTATCATCGTGATCATGGGCATACAACAGAAGAATATATCCAGTTAAGAGATGAGATCAAAGATTTGATCAAGCGAGGTTACCTGGGCAGATATGTCCAGAATCCAAACCAAAACCGACCAGTTGAAGCGGCTATGCCAAGGCCTGCAGTTCCAAGGATGATTACTAATGGGACGGAGCTTCCGAACCAATAACCGACTGATGGATCGGTCGGGATGATTTGTCATGCATGTCTCGAAGATGATCGGAGTCCCAAAAGACTTCAAGAGAGTGTTATTTTTTCTGATGAAGACCTACAAGGCATTTAGACGCCACATAATGACCCTGTAGTGATTTCTGCGGTAATCGCAAACTTTGATGTATATAGAAGTTTAGTTGATAATGGAAGCTCTGTCGAGATTTTGCTTTACGATGCATTTGTCAGGATGAATTTGCCAATTAATAAGCTACAAAGGATTCATGTGCCATTAACCGGGTTTGGTGAAAATTCTATAGGAGTAGAAGGGGAAATCACACTCCCCGTGACCCTCGGAACAGCTCCAAAGCAGAGGACCTTTCCTCTTACTTTTATGGTTGTTCGAATCCCTTCTGCTTATAATGCTATTTTGGAAAGACCTATCCTGAATAAATTCCAAGCCATTGTATCGACCTATCATCTTTTGATGAAATTTCCAACTCAAAATGGGATTGGAGAAGTAAGGAAAAACCAACAGATGACTCGTCAATGTTTGACAATCCAGAATCAACAATCAATCAACAAACCTACTGCCGAATAAATGGATCCATGTGATCCGACTGATGGAGTCAGCATATCAATATAAAGGACTATTCATATTCCTTTGATGAAGGATGATCCTACTAAAATAGTTTAGATTAGAAGCTTGCTTGTCGAAGACCAAAGGAAGAAGTTGGTTGATTTTTTACAAAAAAATGCTGATATATTTGTATGGACAGCTACCGATATGATGAGAATTCCAACTAAAGTGATTATGCATGAGCTTAAGGTTGATTCGCTTAGTCGGCCTGTTCGATAAAAGAAGCGCATTTTTGCCCCAGAAAGATAAAAAGTTATCAATGAAGAAGTGACCAAATTGCTTGATGCTGGATTTATCAGAGAGGTTCACTATCCTGACTGGCTTGCCAATATAGTAATGGTCAGGAAGGCTAATGGAAAATGGAGGATATGCATGATTATACTGATCTTAACAAGGCATGTCCTAAAGATAGTTTTCCTTTATCTAAAATTGATCAACTAGTTGATGCAACTGCTAGACATAAATCCCTGAGTTTTATGGATGCTTTCTCTGGATATAACCAGATATGAATGAGTCCAGAAGATAAAGAAAAGACGTCTTTCATCACTGACCGGGAGATATATTATTATAAAGTAAAGCCATTTGGTCTTAAAAATGCTGGAACTACTTATCAGAGGTTAGTAAACAAAATCTTTGAGAATCAAATTGAAAAGACTATGAAAGTATATGTAGATGACATGATCGTTAAGAGCGATCAGTCTGATGATCACATTAAAGATCTGCAGATAGCCTTTGATATTCTGTGACAGAATCAAATAAAATTGAATCCGACCAAGTGTGTCTTTATGTAACTTCTAGGAAGTTCTTGGGTTTTATGGTTACGAAGCGTGGAATTGAAGCCAATCCAGAAAAAATCTGAGCCATCCTGGGTATGAGACCTCTGGTTAATAAAAAAGATATCCAACAGTTGACTAGATGAATCACTTCGTTAAGTCGATTCATTTCTCGTTCGGCAGAAAGATGTCTGCCTTTCTTCAAAGCCCTTCGACAAACTTAGGAGTTCAATTGGAAAGATGATTGTCAGTCAACTTTTGAAGAGCTTAAAAAGTATTTGATAAATCCGATCATATTGTCTAAACCCCAAGAGGGAGAAGACTTATATCTTTATTTGACTGCTTCTGATGAAGCTCTTAGTTCTGTATTGGTGAGAAAGGAGTATGATGGATTGTATAAACCCATTTATTATATCAGTAAAGTCCTTCATAATGCAGAAATAAGATATCCAAAGCTTTAGAAGATTGCTTATACTTTGATAATATCGGCTAAGCGCCTTAGGCCATATTTTCAATCTCATCGCATTATTGTATTGACCGACCAATCTCTGAGGACTGTTTTATAATATCCTGATACTTCCGGGCAGATGGTGAAATGGGCAATTAAATTGAGTGAGTATGATATTATTTATCAGCCATGATCAGCAATGAAAGCACAAGTACTAGTTGATTTTATAGCCGAATGTACCTAGAATGACAGTGAAAAGGAAGCTCAATCATATGATGAAATAAGGGTGACTGATGCATCTTGGATATTACATGTGGATGGAGCTTCAAATTCTTCTGGCTGTGGAGCAGGATTGATCTTATCCAAACCAAGTAGGGATGTTATGGAGTATGCACTCAGATTTTCTTTCAAAGTTTCCAATAATCAAGCTGAATACGAAGCTCTCCTAGCTGGTATGAGAATTGCAAAGGAGTTAAATGTCCGACGACTAAATGTATTGTCTGACTCTCAACTAGTCGTTAACCAAGTAAAAGGGGATTTTGAAGTTCATGATGCTACATTAGATTTATACTTGAAGAAGGTTCAAGAGCTTGGAACTTCATTTGATTTTTGGGATATCAGTCATGTTCCTAGGACTGAAAATGCTCGAGCCGATTCATTGTCTAGATTGGCTACTTCTACATTGGACCAAATGGGTCGGACTTTTGTAGAACATTTGGAAACTCCCAGTATCTCTGTAACAAAAAAAGAAAAGATTCTTCAAATAAAGCCGGAGATAAATTGGATGAGCCTAATAATCAAATATCCAATTGAAGGAGTATTGCCTGAAAATAGTGTAGAAGCTAAACAAATTCGGAGGTTTGCCGCTCAATATGTCATTCTAGATGGCTCGTTATATAAAAAATTATTTTTCTAGCCGTTATTGAAGTGTTTATCTCTTGTGGACATTGATTATGCTCTTAGAGAAGTGCACGAAGGAATATGCGGTGATCATTTGGGAGGAAAGTCTTTAGCTTATAAAATTATAAGGCAGGGATATTACTGGCCGACTATGCAGAAGGATGCTGTAGATTTTGTGAGAAAATGCGATTCTTGTCAAAGGTATACAAATATTTAGAGGCGTCCTACCAGTCAGCTAACACAGTTAATAGTTCCTTGACCCTTTTCCCAATGGAGAATGGACATTCTTGGTCCGTTTCCTTCAGCCTCTAGGCAGCAAAATTTTTTGATTGTTGCCATCGACTATTTTACAAAATGGATAGAAGCTGAACCTCTAGCTTTAATCACTAAAGCAAAAGTTGAAATGTTTGTCAAAAATTCTATTATATATCGGTTTGGAATTTCTCATGCTATTATTACAGACAATGGGAGACAGTTTGATATTCAGAAGTTTAAGTATTTTTGTGCTCAATATGGCATCCTTCACAAATTGACATCTGTCGGACACCCTCAGGTTAATGGAGAAGCTGAGGTAACTAATCGGACGATCTTTCATGGATTGAAAACCCGATTAAATGAAACCAAAGGATCTTGGGCTGATGAACTTAACTCTGTCCTATGGGCATACCGAACAACTTCCCGATCTACCATGGGTGAATATTCGTTTAATCTTGCTTATGGGAGTGAAGTGATGCTACCTATAGATATTGTCCTTCATTCCAGAAGAACTGATTGCTTCGAGCAGTATAATAATAATGATCTAAGGAGGACTGATCTTGATTTGCTTAAAAATTCCAGGTTGCAGGCATAACTGAAAATGACAGCTTACCGACAAAGGGTGGCGTGATATTATAATTCAAGGATAAAGGCTCGAATCTTTCGGATTGGAGACCTTGTTCTGTACCAAACAACTGTATCTAGACCAATTGAACAGGGCAAATTTGCCCCAAATTGGGAAGGCCCTTATCGTATCACTGAAGTTGTGCGATCAGGGACCTATCAACTTGAAAGTCTAGATGGTTATCCATTGATAAGGCCATGGAATGTAGAAAATCTACACAAATATCATCAATAAAGACATCCACTTTTTCTCTCTCCTTTTATATGAAGGAAATATATGATATTGAAATATTCTCTAAAATAAAAATAGAGAAAAGAAAGGTTGGCATGAAAAGCTGACCATAATCCGACAAATAGAGTTAGTCTGATCCACTAACTCATCAGTAATAAATGATCAGAATAACTGATCCAAAGGTTGGCCTGATAAGCTAACCATAATCCGACAAGTTGAGTTAGCCTGACCCACTAACTCATCAGTACTTAATGATCAGAATAACTGATCAGAAAGTTGTATTGATAAGATCATAATCTGACAAATTAGATTGATCTGACCCACTAGTTCATCTATATTCAATGATATGCTGATCAATTAAAAAGTTAATCATATGACAAGTGATGGTGAACGATATAGTTTATTATTTTATCAATAATGTTGTCTTAAAATATCTGGAAGTATAATATGGTATATTGACGAAAAGTAGAAGACTTCATTAATATTCTGATTACAAAAAGGAAAAAGGAAAAAGTAGCGATGAAATTACTACCAGCTCACTATTACACATTATTCTGCTTTTTCTGATGTTTTTTTAGCAGAAGGCATTGCCGGGTTATCGGTTGACTTTTTTTCTTCTCTCTCTGAATAATCTATGGTAATGGAAGAGAAATCAAGGTTAGGATATAATCTTTTGACCTTATCAATACAGTCCTTGAAGCCGAGTTCATAGCCTTTGGCTCCTACTTTTTCTATTTCTCTGTAGAAGCTGTCAGATTTCGTAAATTCTTCAATTACAAGGGACTTCTGTTGGATTAGCGAAGCATTTTCTTATTTGGTTTGCTTCAATTTTTCTTCAAGAAGTGATATTCTCTTCTTCATCAGAAGATTTTGGCTTAGTACTTCTTCGTATGCCCGAGTCTTTTCCTCTATGGCTTCATCAGTCTGTCAAAGTATTTTTCTTCTTCTGGCTCCATCATCCACAAGCTGTTGGGCATGACTTTCGGTTTGTTTTAGTTGTTTTTGCAGAGATAGGATCTTTGCGGTCATTAGGAGAACTCTTGATTCAAAAACTTTTCTGATCAGTAACAGCTTTGTCTTTTTCTTCCTTAGCTGCAACCAATTGCTTTCGAAGATCTCCCTGCAGGTTAGTTGCTTGATTCCATCTCTCTTCGATCATGGAAATATCATTGACAAACTGAACAAAAGATTTGGAACAATCAATAAAATACAAGTAAGTTGTTTGGGAAAAAGAAGGAATATTATTTACCTTCATGATTCCTGGGTACATGGAAGATAAAGTCTCTTTCACTCCTTGTTTGATTGTCGTCTTCCAATCCTTCTGAAGGATGGTGGATTGTAGTATGGATTTTGCCAACATTGGATTGTTGATACTTGTATCGGCAGTTAGCATTTGAACGGCTTTGCCATCATTCGGATCAACTGGTTCCTCCAAAGGAACTTTTCCTTTCTCCGTTGAAGTATGTTTGGAAGGTGGGTCATGATTTGTTCCTTTTGGAAGTGGGATGGAAGGTTTTTGTCCTTCTTCCTCAGATGATGAAGCGACATATTCGGGAATTTCTGGTTTATCGGTGGTATTTTTTGACAAACGCCTTCTTCTTATGCATGACCGTTCCTCTCTGAATCGTACCGGTCTGGTTCTTCTTTTTGACATCTGATGCTTCTGATGAAGTTTTTTATCACCTGGCTCTATCTCTCGAATATGATGAAGATATATTCTTGAGGAGTATTCCTTGGAACAAAGGATTTTGGAAAAGTACTTGGGACGAAATTGGCTCAAAGCCCTGGGCCTGGGACCTCTTTAAATAGAGAAAGCCTATGGCCACGATTCATGGTCCAAATTTCGAGATACCAGGAGATCTTGACACATTTAAGATCCATATTTGGTAGAAATCCGTGCGCCGCTTCTAATTCCCAGAATGCCAGTTATAAGAATATATGTTTAAAGGTATTTGATTTGAATTTGAGTTTGAATTTTATACGGTCTTTTGAGTCCTGACACATGCAGTTCTATGGTCCGCCGATTAACTACTCTTCTGACAGGAAGTCAATATTTGGCGAAGTTGGTAGGATGGCTTATTAGACTTTGCCTAGGAAAATCTTTACAAAGTATTCTTTTTCTTAAAATACTGAGGAAAAAGAGACAAAATATTAGGTAAATCGGACGAGAACATAAGTTAAAGGTTTGGTTAATTCAGAAATTATTTTTCCAGATATTCAGTAAGTGTTAACTTCCCTTTTAGAAAAAGTTAGAAACTGTGCTTACCGATTAACTTTTTCAGTTAAAGCTTCTCGTTCAATAAATTTGTTCGAAATTGTTTTAATTGAATTTTTCAAATAAGAATTAGTGTTTCGAATAATTTTATAATTAGGTTGGTCTCCTTTGAAAATTTCTTCATTTAATTTGATGATTTTATACTTAGAAGATTTTTCTCGTTTACAAAAAATGGAATTCTTGCAATCCAACAGACATCGTTAAAAAGAAAGATTCTTCATTTCATACGATAAAATTTTTATATCATTAGTTGGTTACATTTTTTCCAATCTAACTTTTTTCTATTTTGGTTTGGTTTACAAAAGGAACCAGTGAAGTTTCTTCCGGAATTTGAGGACCTGGTGCCGATTTTTCAGTTTGGTCTTCGACTAATTTTTCAGTTTGATCAGTAACCAGCTCTCCGACTTGATCTTCTTCATCCACATTTTCTTCATCGAAGTCCTCTTCATCAGAGTCTTCCTCTATTCTTGAAGTATCAAGATCTGGATAAAATTTCTTTAGTTTCTTTAAACAATCGGCAAGATCGAAGTTGTAACTCTCAACTCCTGCTTCAAGGAGTTTGTCGTCGAAAGCTTTCGACTGAACGTATTTCTTAACGGCTCCATTGACGGCCTCTTCAATGGCTTGCTCGATCTTCTTGGTTGCCGCCAAAGTCCTTTCTTCAGCTGCTAAGATCTTTTTCTCAGCTATTGAAATTTTTTCTTCGACTTTTTCTAAGTTCACTGACATCGATCGGATCTTCTTATTTTTCTTTTTCAACTTTGATTCCATAGTGTTTATTTTCGACCGTGCCTCTGTTAGTTCTGTTTCTAAAGCCGAAGTTCTGGTTGCCATTTCTTCCAGTTTCTTTTCCATGGCACTCTTCAGTTCTTCGGAAACTTCTTTTTTCGTCTTTGCAACGTTTACCTCGTTGCTCATAGTTTTGCGAAACTGATCAAAATTTTTTAAACTTTCATCCATGATACTAATCCCATGGATGAGCTGTTCATTCACATTTTGAATTAATCAGATTTAATAAGAAAAATATATGACTAATTTAAAAAGAAATAAAAGAAAAAGAACAAGTTTGGTTCCATACCTTTAGTAATGTGGGGTGAAGTAGCAGAATAGTGTCATCAATCTGCTGGGATTTGGTGATTTCCTAGTCTCTTGGAATGATGATGGATGTCAGAAGCCGACGAGCCAGCATTGGGTCACTCAGTCCCGAACATCGGCATATACGAGAAAATTGGCCGAAATATTTGCGGCCAGAGTTCTTTCTTCTTCTTTTTCCCTCATTAGAGCTTTTCCTTTATCAAGCTGGTCAGCAGAAGGTAATGATGGACCGGCTCCTAAAGGTCCCATTGGTCGTCTTTCTTGTGGTGGAAGTTGAAGGGATGTTGATAGAGGGACTTCATCATCCTCCGACACACTGGCTATAAGGATCGGAGAATCAAGACCTGTTGCAACCACTGGAGCCATTGGGTTTATCGGATTTATTTTTTCAGCTTCTTAATTCTTCTTTCCTCCTGAATAGAAGAGGTGGCTTCCTTTTTTCTCTTTTTCGAAAGTTTCCGGAGTTTGTGAACGTCCACCATGACTGATGAATCTGCAATAAGTGAAAACTCAGAAGTTAAGATTGATTGATAAAAAGAAATAATGAAAAAGTATCAATAGTGAGGATACCTAAAGAATGTTTGGGACTGATTTCTGCCAAAAAAAGTCCACCTTCGTTGAGAAGTTCTTTAATCGGAGGAATCTCGATCCCCATGAGCTCTCGTAATCTTCTTGGTTGGAAGTCAAGATTTTTTTGCCATCATTGGGAGTCAATCGGGGTTCTCTATGGCTAATAGTGAAGTCCCAGGGGATCTTGGAGATGATATAAAAGAAATAGGGCTTCCAACCGTGAATAGCAGAAGGAAGCCCCGTGATAAATTTTCGACCATGGCGTGGGTTGATCACCCACCACCCATGGCCGTGGAAGTCCCGTTTTAGTACAAATAAGGTGGTAAAAAGAGAAATTTTTGGGATTATACCCGCGTCCTTGCAAAGGATCAAGAACGCACAAATGATTCGGATACCATTAGGGGTCAACTGAGATGGTAGTACCCGATGTAATATGAAGATTGTGAGGAAGAAAGGATGAATCGGGAATCTAAGACCGGCCCTTATATGTTCCTCATGGATTGTCAGATTACTGGGTGGAGGTCAATCTATTTGGTCGTCAGGATTGGGACAGATTACGGCATACTCATCTGAAATATTATAGTATTGTTTCAAAGCTAAGACACGATGTTCAGATAAAGAGGACCTAACATCACCTATCTTCAATGACTCGGCTTGTTTCTTTTATTGTTGGGAAGAGGATTCCTCAGGGTTTTCTACATGACTGACCTCTAATATTCTAGCCATAGTTGAAAAAGAAAGTAAATGAAGATTAACTTAAAAGAGAAGGCAAAAGAAGAACAGAGGCTGTCCTGTAAATTTTCTTTTGCTCCTAAGGTGAAGAGATTGGAATGGTGAAAACCTATTTTTCTGAGAAGGGTGGTGTTTATATAGTATCCTTCAATGGTTCAGGATTTTCCTCGAATAACGGGATTGATCCGGATTAGGACACTTGTCTACAAATATCTGGTAAAAATATAACGCTTCTCGAAGGATCAAAATGACCCTTCATAATCCGATGGAAACATTCGGCTGATGGGACGGATACATTTATTTTTTACAAAAATCTTTCAGCCTTTTTTGAATTTCAAAAATTACAATGATGAGAACAAGATATGGCTGTTAGTTTTTACAACCGCCTCTCCTATCAGAATTTGACACCTCTCCTATCAGAATTTGACACATCATCAAAGCATGCTATCCAAGAATGGAGGCTTCTGACAGTTTCTGATTTTCAATTAATGAACTCAGAAATTGGGGGGACTAGTGTTGGGATACGACAAGTTTGCTTTGTTTAGTATGCCTATGCACACCTACCAAAGATTCAAATATGATCAATGCCCAATAGGCACGAATATGATCAATGCCCAATGGGCACGAATATGATCAGTGCCCAATGGGCACGAATATGATCAATGTTCAGGAGGCATAAAATCGATCAACGCTCAACAAGCATAAGATTGACTAACTTTCAAGTAATTAGCTAACTTTTATGAAAGGTAAATCTTATCAATATTCAAATAATGCAGGGATCGTTCAACCTCTAGAGAGGGGCTGATCAACTATAGATGAAGAGTTGATCAACTATAGATGAAGAGCTGACCAACTAGAGATGAAGGGCTGATCAACTATAGATAAAGAGCTGATCAACTATAGATAAAGAGCTGACCAACTAGAGATGAAGGGCTGATCAACTATGGATGAGGGACTGATCAACTATGGATGAAAGGGTAATCAATTATAGATGACCTTCATTGCACGTGTTCACGGTCCTGGATTAACCGTTTAACAGCTAGATGCCAGCTGTAAGCGGTTAAGTTTGTAGCCTATAAATACCTTCAAGTGCAATGGTGATGGAAAATCTGCTGCTTCTTCTTTTCCGCGCCATTCTTGACCTAGTTTTCCTTCAGATCATATCTGTTCCAGTTCAGACACCATTAACAAGCTTGAGAGCAACCTCAACACCCAGATCCTCCAAGAAGACGATGGAGAGCTAGATCAAATCAGCTCGATCCATTTTTCTTTTGATCCAGGCTTTTTGTAGTTTGTTTGGATGCAACATTTTCAAAAACTCAAAAAAATAGTGTTGCCGCCAAGATCGCCGTGGCCCATAGCTGCCGGCACCGGAGTGCACTCCCTTTGCTGCCTGACGGGCCTCTGGTCTTGGACATGCAAAATAGGGGTTAGTGACTCAGACCGGGGTTTCCGGCAGGAGCACTCCGACGGTCAAGTCAGTGACAATTCAGGGGAACAGATCCTCCTGGTCGAGCCCCTCTTGATGGACTCCACACGAGGAGGAGTGAGTTGTATAGAAATGGGATGCAAGTGTGTCGAGAGAAGTGTGGCCTGGTTAGAGGGAGTCTCTGTGCGGCCCTTCTATCTTGACCTTGCTTGTTCGTGCTGGTGGTGCCGTGCCCCTTCTTCTTCGTGGAGCATCTTTTTCTTTTTTTCCTCTCTTCTCCTTTTTTTTTTGTGTTCACCCTCCAAGTTTGTTGCAAACTAGGTTACCGTTGGGCGTCCGCCTCAGGATCTCCACCAGGCTGTCAGGCGCGTGCGGCGGTTTTCCGAGGAGCCTTTCCCGATTCGTGATAAGGGGTGCCGTCATGCGCTCCGGCACTCCACTTGGTCGCCTCATTCCGAGAAACCTGGCAGTACCTCGAACGGTGGGCCGTCGCCCCCGGGATTCGAATCTCCCGGTTGGCTTCCTCTCTTGGATGATCCAAATGGTTGGTGAGGAGCGTGGCGTCTCGATCAGTGTGTTTCTTCCCTTTCTAGTGTAACCGACGGCTGCAGGCGGTCAGTACGGTCTGGGAGGCGTTCCAGTATAGTCCTCGGGTGGTTCGCCGGTGTTCTGGGCTGATGGGGTCTACGTCCGAGCTGGGGCTGAGCTGGAATGGCAGGGGTCGCTCCGACCTAGGTGCCCCGAGCTTGCGGGGTCATCTTGGCAAAGGACAGAATGAGGGCCTAGGCATCCGAGCTCGAGGGCCCGACCTGGCGGAGGACGGAGCTCGGCTCAGCTTGGCAGTGGAGTCCGAGCAGGAGGATTGACGCGGTGTCTTCCCTTGATGTGGCGCCTGTCGGATCCACCATGTTAGCAATCCTGCCACATCAAATATATATATATATATATATATATATATATATATATATATATATATATATATATATATATATATATATATATATATATATATATATATATATATATATATATATATATATATCGATCGGATTACATATAAATCAGATCAGAAAAATCTCAATCCAAGTCCGATCTATTTATTAAACGGGTTGTAATTTAAAATCTAAACCTCATCTATTTAATAAACAGGTAATCCGACCTGACCCGTTTAACCCATTTATTAAACAGGTAATCTGCTAACTCGATCCGATCCGATCCATTTAACCTATTTATTAAATAGGTAACCTGCTAATTCGATTTAATCCGATCTGATTTAATCCGTTTAATAATTAAATAATATGGTTATCCAATGTAGCAGCATGATCCAACCATTTAATAGATAGATAATCTATTTATCTAATTTAACTCGGTTCAATTCGACCGGTATATTAAATGAATTAGATGGATTAAACATGTTAGATCTTAAAAATATAAATCTAATTTATTAATTAAATAAATTAAACGGATGGATTAATGTATAATTTAAATATATTTATTTTAAATTTAAATTTATATATAACGATTTAAATATGGATTGAATTGATAGGTGGGATCATAAATTGCTATCCGGAAAGAAATGATGGGTCAAGACTAAAAACGGAGAATTTATGACGATTGGCCACAAGATGGGACGTCCCAATGCCTTGACACTTGCCCACTTCTTCCGGCGATCCCCACTCGCTCGTACCGTCAATAATTTGGACTCTGCCAAGCCGGCTGTAGATGAATGGACTTTGCGCCTTTTCTACTCTATTCTACGTTTCACCGTGCCTGGCTTCTTCTGTTACTGCGGATTCACGGGAGAGCAAGTTCTCGTGGTACATGAACCTTGGTGGTTATAGTTTCTCTGTCAAGAAAAAGAGAGGAGCATGTATATTAAAAAAATAAATAATAATAATAATAATAATAATAATAATAAGATAGTGATGTTATTTGATAATTACCAATAATGGCAAATATGTTTGAAACGTTTTTGACTCGAGGAGTCATCCTGTTTGAAACGTTTAGCCATTGCCCTTGTTGATCAGCAAGATTTTTCATCAAAAAGTCTATTAAAGTCTTGTTCAAACTGTCAAAAAATTTTCTAAATACTGATCTTATTTATTGAAAGATCCAGACCAGCACCTATATACAGCAGATACAGTAAAAATAACATGAAAGAATACAGTCCAACAACATGTTCTTGGATTCAATATCATGCAACAATAAAGATATAAATATAGAAAAAAAGAGAGATTGCTTTATTTTTTTGGAAAAGAATTTTGTTAGAACAAATAAGACAACATTCGACAGCACCCCTTCTAAAACCCCAGAAGCTTTTCACTATCCCGCACGTCTTCTTTCTTACAGGCCTCACATTCCAAGAACCCATGTATGCCACGGACAATATCTCAACATGCGTCCCTTCTCCAAAGTCCCGTAAAACATCCCATGGCATCAAGCCCTCCACGTGATATCTCCTTCACGTGCGCCTCTCTGCAGTCGATCATCGTGGCCTCCTTGAAACCCAGGAGGTCTCCCCATGATCCCCGCCCCAAGGGGCGGCCCTCAATACCTCACGGTCCAAGATCAGGACATGAGAAGTTCTCATGGAGACATCCAAACCGCACGCCCTATCATCTCATATATATAGGCACATGGGGTGGTCTCCTTCTTGGATTGGGCATCATGATCCTTCTTGGGCTTCACATGGGCTTGACATTTCTTGATTAGTTGGGCTACAATCACATGGGCGATTAGGACTTGGATTCTTGGGTCAATGACAAACTGGTTAAAACTCCTTATATAGTTAGGCTTTCACTTGGTTATAACCAACCAATTCGGTTAAGATCCTGGGTGGTTGGGCTAATCAACCAACCAACTAACCATTTAACCAACTAAGCTAACTTCCTAACCAATTTAACAAACCTGGACCCAACCCCATAATCCAATGGGTTATGTTACAATCTCTCAAAAAAACTCCCCCTTAAGTCACATGAGAAAACACTCAAACTTAGAGCATCCCTGAAACACCTCCAGGAATCCGCTTGGGACACGGCCCCAAGCTCCAGGGATTGCCTTCAACATCCTTGCCATGGCCTTCCAAGTTTCTTCAAGGCTTGGAAGCACAATGTAAAACTCTACAATCTCCACCTTAGTGCCCCAAGCTTTGGTAAACCTAGCAATGTCCTCCTGCACAACTCCGCTGTAACTGCATGTCCTGACAACTTCTTATGCGGACCTCCTTGTCTTTGCCAACATCCTTCAACTACTGCACATCCTTGGAGGCCTTTGGGATGATCGCCTCCATAGTTGAAGATCCTTGCTTGTATCCTTGCATCATGATTGTAGCCTTCCTTCTGCCTGGCAACTGCATCAGACTTTTCCTTGGACTTTCCTGGAGAAACATCGCGAACCTAAACCGGCACTCGCTGTAACTGGAGCTCTACCTGACACTATCTCCACAAAGCCACGCCAATCTCTGCACACTCTGCTCCACTTGGCTAAGTGCACCCCTGGCGCTCGTGCTAGGACCTGGCCAGTATCCTTGCACCTCCCGCTCTAAACTAGTGTTGAATCCTGCTCCACCTGTGAAGCTACCTATTATCGGTGCTCCACCTGAGACTGAAGTCTCATTGATGCCACAAAAAGAAACCCCGAGGCTAGCTACTCAACATTGCCCTGCTGAGCCTACACCTGAACCTCGTACCCAGTTGCTGCCTCCTCGGACCCTCTGCACACCGCGGACCTCTCCGAGACTGTTTCGGATATACTGCTATCTCGCAGGCTCCTCCAAAACTAAGAGCTCATCTAAACTTTTTTGCTAACCCAGTGACTAAACTCAGTAACCATCTCCACCTGGCTGCTTCATCAAGTCCCAGCCTGTTTCCCGACTGCATGATGTCCCTGGCACTCCTTGAGACCTGTCCTCAGTCTTCTTGAGCTGCCATCTCCATCAGCTCCAGTCTCTGTCCCTAGGCCAATCCCGCCATACCAGGACTCTCCTGACTGCTCGATACCCTAGCGCTCCTTGAGACTGTCCCCTGTCTCTTGGAGCTGCCCTGGCATCGTCTCTGCTGATGTACTCCGGTGAACTTAAAAAATCCGGGCTTTTTCTTTCTCTATCCATGCGGGATACCATACCCACGTACAACTCCACCTGCCTCGATGCACTCCTTGATCCTCCTCTTCCACTTTCAAACTAGCGGCTCTGAAACTGCTTCGCTTCCGCTCGAACAATGGCTTAAACCAAGCTCTGATACCAGTTGTTGGAAAAATTCCTAGGCACTGATCACACTTATTGGAAGATCTGGACCAGCTCCTATATGCAGCAGACGTAGCGGAAGCAACGTGGAAGGATACAGTCCAACAACCTGTTCTTGGATTCAATATCATGCAACAATGGAGATATAAATGTAGAAAAAAAAGAGAGATTGCTTTATTCCTTTGGAGAAGAACCTTGTTACAACAAATAAGATAACACTCGATAGCACCCCTTCTGAAACCCCATAAGCTTCTGGCTATCCCACACGTCTTCTCTCTTATAGGCCTCACACCTTAAAAATCCACGTACGCCATGCGCGGACAATACCTCAATGTACGTTCCTTCTCCAAAGCCCCGTGGAACATCCCATGGCACCAAGCCTTCCACGTGATATCTCCCTCACGTGTGCCTCTCTGCAGCCCATCACCATGGCCTCATTGAAACCCAGGAGGTCTCCCTACGGTCCCCGCCCCAAGAGACGGCCCTCAAGCCCTCACGGTCCAAGACTAGGACCATGAGAAGTCCTCATGGACTCCACACCGTGAGACATCCAAATCGCATGCCCCATCCTCTCATATATAGGCACATGGGGCGGTCTCCTTCTTGGATTGGGTGTCATGATCCTTCTTGGACTTCATATGGGCTTAACCACTTCTTGATTAGTTGGGTTACAATCACATGGGCGATCAGGACTTGGATTCTTGGGCCAATAACAAACTGGTTAGAACTCTCTAGGTAGTTAGGCTTCCAATTGGTTATAACCAACCAATTCCGTTAAGATCCTGGATGGTTGGGCTAACCAACCAACCAACTAACCATCTAACCAACTAAGTTAACTTCATAATCAATTTAACAAACCTGGACCCAATTCCATAACCCAATTGGATTATGTTACAATTTCTCAAAAAAACTCTCCCGTAAGTCACATGAGAAAATACTCAAACTTAGAGCATCCCTGGAATACTTCCAGGAATCTACTTGGGATACGGCCCCAAGCTTTAGAGATTGCCTCCAGCATCCCTGCCATGGCCTTCCAAGTCTCTCCAAGACTTGGGAGCATCATGCAAAATCCTACACAATCAACAGTTTCTCCTATATATTTAAGGGGGTTTTGAGATTTTGGACATATTTGAGAAACCTAATGGATTAAAATATAATTGTTGAACCAGCGATCCATGATCAGTTACCAACATAGGTTAGTCTCCTGCTGGATCGGATTTAATTAAAACTGTTATTACCTTGCTGCATGCATGGCATCACCGCATTGTATGTGAATTAGTTTGCACATCAAGGCCCACATGGTATTGCTATAGCGGCACCGCATGGACTGTACTACCCAACACACAAAAATGCTCTCATCATTAGTTCCATGCCAATCAGCAATCAGCTAGGATCCTCAATGATGAGGTACATGCGATGCTGCGTATCCTTAGATGGTCATCTGATCATCAAATAATGTAAAATATGTGCGATATAGTTTTTATTTTCAGAATACTGTTTTTTTTTTTTTTTATGAATCAGAAAGAAGGAGGAGGAGTTAGATCTCGGGCGTAGTCACTTCCAGACGGTCCTCCAATCTCAATCAAAAAATATTCGATACATGACGTATATTAATTTTCCACAATCAAAATTATTTTATTATTATTTTTTTATTTTATCATAAATTTTTTAATGAAAATATGTCTAAAATAAAAATCGAATATCTACCAATTAGTTGTTAAAAAAGTTTCACAACCAACTATGATAAGTGCTAATGGCTTGAACTGCTTTGTTTGACGACCGCTCATCTCTTTATACTGACCATCTATAATTGCACAATATTTTACAGAGTTGTGCACGCATAGCAAATAATCTGTGCTCGATGCAAATTACCTGCATAGCATCCCATGCACGCATGCAATAAATGGGCTACTCTTTAGTCTCACCGCACTGCATCATGCAGTAGATTCATAATATTTCCAACCGACGGCCGGAGTTAGGAGATATGTAAGTATCAAATTATATCAAAATAACGAAATGAATGATGGAGGTCAAAAACTGGCTATTATATCCATCACAGGGAAGCCGCTCTAGCAAGAAAAACAATTACGCAAGGAGTGTCACTCAAGTACCAGGCATATATGCAACGACTTGCTCTTAGAACTGTTGCGTTGTTTGTAGCTTCAAACCACACGGATTTTCCACCAGAAAAAAACCACGCGGATTAAAAGTGCTTCCAAAGGAGGCAGTCTTTTCGACGTCGCATCATGATTTCACAAGGTGCCAAACTGTCGATGTGACTCAAACCTTTTTTTTTTTTTTTTTAACTTTCTAGTTGGGAAAAAGCTTTTGCAGCAAATACTACGGTAGTTGTGAAATGAACTGGTTTGGTGGCACTTTAGGAGTGAGTGCAAGTCTCAGAAATGTTTAGGGAGTCCAAAAGGTCCACAATTTCGGCCCCTCCTTTTGGAACTTGGACAGTGTACCATAGATAATTGAGTGGATGTGGAGAAGAAGCTGCCAGGAGCCGGTGATTAGAGAAGGGTGATAGTGTTTTGGGTTGAGGTTTCATTCATGGCCACACGCTATTGTCCAAATGGTTTGGCAGAGGAGGGGAACCGAAGCACCTTTCCCGCTACTAGTAAGGGCTCCTTGCTGCCACCGCGGCCTTCCAACTCGGCTCCTCCGTTTCTAGGCCAGGAGTCCTTCTACCCTTCCTTGTCCGAGGATGAGAAAGCCTTAACTCTAAGAATCCATAGCCAGGCTGAGAAGCGGCGTAGAGAGAGGATTAATGCACATCTATCTACTCTTAGGCGTATGATTCCCAACTCCAACAAGGTACTCTCTCTCTCTCTCTCTCTCTCTCTCTCTCTCTCTCTCTCTCTCTCTCTCTTCTGAGATACACACACCCTTTTGGGTGTCTAGTAGCCACTGACTAGCATGAACAAGTTGTTACCGTTTGTGATCCATTTTGACCATTTAGAACCTTACCTTTTGCGAGCAAGATTACTATCATAATGTCATCACAAAACTTTTACATGGACTCTAACAAATGGTATTCACCAAATTTGTTAGGCCACTGTCATATGCAAACACTGTTATTCCGGAATTTCTCTTAGCCAGATCTTTCTAAATTAGCTTGTTCTAAGGGAAAAGACATATGGGTTGCATCAACTGGCTCATATGGCCCAATATGGATCCATTACAGAGTCTATCGAACCTAAGGTAACAATCTCGGATCCAAACGAGCACTCCACGGTTCAAGAGGCATCTTGCATCAGAGTGTCCATGTTTGGCATGCTGAGTTGCTTACGGAGGACGTTTTCGGCCAAGCTATCAGTGGATGCCCGTAAGGCCAGAGAGATCAGTCCAACTCATGATGCATCCCGTCAACTCAGGTCCGAGTAGGATTTATCTTATCCTTTTGGAACAAGTTCATTTTCTTGGCAGAGAGGCAAATGTCCTTGTCGTTTTCTTGAGAACCAATCCTCACGCACCAAGTAATGGATGATGATATTAATAAATTCATTGCTGATGGAATAAGATATTCCTTGCTGTACGGTTCTGTAGGTCTACAGTATCTTGGAAATTTTTATATTATAGATTTGGGTAAGTGGATCATGTTCGACCAAGTCAAGTTTTCTGCAAAAAATTTAGCGGTCCAATGGATGGGGGAAAATCAGTCTTTGTGAAAGTCCAATCAGACCAAGGAGCGGTTTAAATAAGTACCAGCAGACAGGGAATAAAATTAATTCATTAACATCACATGACAGCAAAATATGGAGTTTTCTGAAAAGGTGATCTGACCAATAAGATTAGACTTCGTGCGAATGTGAGCAATTCTCTAGACTAATAACTTAGAAAATTTTTTACCTTTTGGCATCATTTTTATTTTTAATTTTTTTAAAAATGCAATCACAAAAATTGACATTAAAAAATATATCAATAATATTATTTTTAATTTTATTATTTTTTTTAAAAAAAATAAAAATAAATTTATATTTTTATTATCAGTATCATCGCTGCAATGTTTCTCTATCATAATATCACCATTGCTATTATTATTATTATCTCCATCATTGTTGTTGCTGTCTCTGACATTATCTCCTTCACCATCATCATCATCAGTATTACCATCATCGTCATCATTCTATCATTGCTATTACCATTAGCACTAACATCACTATATTTTTATCACTAGTATAGTCTCTACCATACCATTTCTATCATTGCCACCATTATTAATTTGTTCATACCCTATCACTTCAGCCATCAATCTTGCTACCATTGTCGCTACTACCTGTCTTTCTATCATCATCATTATTATCTCTACAGCCTTAACTATCTCTATTGCTAATATCGTCGTCTTAGCCACCATCATCATTATTATGGGCCTTCTTTCCACAAAGCCATTGATTATTGCCACCATTGCGGCCTCCATGTTTTTTTTTTTTTTTTTTTCGCCACTTCTTACTGCCACCATTGCGGCCTCCATGTTTTTTTTTTTTAATTTCCGTGGCTACCATCGCCTTGACAACCATTGCCTTTTTTTTTTTTTTCTCCCCCTCTTTTGACAAAGTGACCGTTCCTTTTGCACTTTTTACTTAATTAATCATAGCTTTTTTTTTCTTTTTAATTGTACATGTTATACCCAATCAGCTTCCCTCCGAATCAGATCGGAGCCGATGGCCCTTCGATCGGGTCGGACCGAAGGTCCGACCGACCTACTGAAGATCCGACCGACTCACCAGCGATCCGACCGACCCATTTCAACCGAGCCATGTCGGCCCGAGGCAGGTCGATCCAAGGATGGCCTGGAGGCTCTTTCCAGCTGGTGCCAGGATTCTGTTACGACAGAATCCTAACATCTCAGCACCATTATTCTGCGGATCCCATGATCTCGGCGCCGTTACTCTACAGGTCCCATGATTTATTGCCACATGGCCACTACCGAGATTCCTTTAGGGGCAGTTTGGCCATTCCCAGCCTGGCCCCTAACAGATTCTGGTGAAGCTCCGCACCTATATAAGGTAAAGGAAGACTTCGAGCGGTAAGAGAACTTTTTCTTTTCCACGAGCTATCTCCGTTGATTCTTCCATTCTGTTGCTCTAAGCTTCCTGCTAACTTAACCATCAGAGGGTCCCCGCCGGAGCACCTCTGGCTCGTGGAACATTTTTGCAGGAATCAGGGAGATGCACACTCCAGCTAGGTCGAGAGAACCCGGTCCGGAAGATTCAGCGGCAATAGATTGGCGCTAGAGGAAGGGCCCGAACCTCCGTTCCTGTTTCCCTTCTCCAAAAGGAGGAATCCACCACTAAGCAAGATGATGGCGAAGGGAAGAGCTCAGAACACCTCCACCAGGGGAGGCCACTTCCAAGCTGGGTCAGGAGAACCTCTCAGGGAGAACGATGCCGCCCAGCCAACCATCACCCTGGGACAGTAGCAGTTCCAGACTTTTTTGAACCGCATCGACACCCTCGTCGCCACGGTTCAGAACCTTCAAGACGCGGCCAATGACAGACAACAGCCGCCCGCGGTATCCATAACTGGTCATCCATCTGCTGCCGAAGGGAGACGACAGCAAGGAGTCCCTCGACAATGCTCCCACGCGACCCCAGAGCCCCGAAGGTCATAGAGGACTCGCACCGATGGGAAAAGAGTGAGGCCACCTCACCCTCTTTCGTAGATTTGGTCTTTGACAATGACCAGCGACATAATGAAGACTCAAGGGACTACACCAGCAAGCTCCAGCGCATGGAGGAGAAAATTACCGAACTCATCGATCGGCAAAAAGGAGAAGAAGCGCTAGCGTATGACTCCCGCCCGCCATTCTCTACCAAGATTATGGGGGAAACTGTCCCCCGTCACTTTAAGATCTCCCAGGTGGATGCTTACGATGGCACCACCGACCCTCTGGACAATCTAGACACCTACAAGGCCCACATATGGTGCAAGGTGCCTCCGATGTTCTCCACTGCATTACCTTCCCTGCAACACTTAAGAAGGCGGCTCGGATGTGGTTCTCCGCCATCTGACCAGGTACGATTCACCCTTTCTCCTAGTTGGAAAAGCTCTTCTTATCCCATTTCAGGACCTGTAGTCGGACACCGAGGAACACGGACTGCCTCTTCCTTGTATAGCAGAAGGAAGGAGAAACCCTCCGGGATTACATGGCCCAATTTAATTCAGTAGCCATGGAGGTCCCGGACCTCAACGAACACATAGCTATGTCGACCTTCAAGAAGGGGCTGCGATCGTCCAGGATCACCTTCTCACTGGACAAAAAGTTTTCGACAAGCTACTCCGAATTATTGGCTCGGGCACAAATATATATCCTGACACAAGAACAAGCGGCAAGCCGATACCAGGCTGAAGGAAGGTTGGCCCCCAAGAGGAGCGATAGGGCTCTTGAAGTCCGACCTCCCAGCGATGGCACCAACTTGGCCCGACGCCGTAACACTAAGTTGAAGGACTTCCCCAGGAGGTTCGAGACTTACACACCTCTCTCCATCCAAAAGGAGAAGATCCTTATGGAGATCGAGAAGGAGACCTTCCTACAGAGGCCTCGCCCGATGAGGAGCCCCTTTACGTCAAGGAACAAAGACAAATACTGTCGGTTCCACTGTAACCATGGGCACAGCACAGAAGATTACCTCCAGTTGAAGGACGCGATCGAAGATTTGATCAGACGGGGGTACCTGCATAAGTACGTCCGATCTTAGAGAAATCAGGCTGAAACTTCCACTGCCAGGAACCTCCCAGAGGAAACAGAGCTACCCAACCAATGTCCTACTGATGAAAATGTTGGCATGCTCCACCACCAGTCTGACTGGAGAGACGAAGGAGGTCGGGATATCTCAAAGAGGCCTCGAGGTTCTAATGTAATTAGTTTCTCCGATGAAGACATCCTAGAGTCTCAGGCCTCTGGGGATGATCCTATTGTTGTGTCGGCAGTAATTGCTAATTATGATGTAAGAAGGATCCTCATTGATAATGAAAGCTCCACTGAAGTTTTGCTGTACAATGCCTTTGTTAGAATAAACCTGTCTAGAACTAGGCTGCAAGAATTTCCAATACCGCTGACCGGGTTCGGGGGGAACTCTGTCGACGTAGAAGGAGAAATAACTCTGCCCGTAACCATCTGATCAAAACCTTATCGAAAGACCCTCCCTATCAATTTTGTGGTCGTCCACACGATATCAGCTTACAACGCCATATTGGAATGACTGGCCCTTAACAAATTCCGAGCCATTGTGTCTACTTACCACTTGCCTGGCAAAATTTCCGACTCAGTATGGGGTCAGAGTGATGAGAGGGGATCGTAGGATGGCCAGACAGTGCTTGACCATTCAGGATAGATAATTGAGAGGCCATTCCACCTTGGAACAGCTTGATCCCAGGTTCGAAGCCGACTGCTGTGGAGAACTGGTCGAGAAGATCCTATTCGTACCTCTTAGGGAGGACGATCCCACCAGGGTCTTGCAGATTGGAAGCATACTCGATGAAGAGGCTAAATCAGAGCTGGTTAGCTTCCTGTGCAACAATGCCGATGTTGTTGCCTGGTCGACATCCGACATGCTAGGCATCCCACCGGAAGTCATAACCCATCGGCTTAAGATGGACCCCACCTACAAGCACGTCCGATAGAAGAAGAAAAACTTCACCCCCGAGAGGTAGAGGGCGGTCGATGAGGAGGTCAAGAAGCTCCTCGAAGTTGGCTTCATCAGAGAACCCCACTACCTCAATTGGCTAGCAAATCTCGTGATGCTGAGGAAGGCCAATGGGAAGTGGAGGATATGTGTAGACTACACTGACCTCAATAAGGCCTGCCCAAAGGACAACTTCTCCTTACCAAAGATTGACTAGCTGGTGGACGCCACTGCCGGTCATCAACTTTTGAGCTTCATGGATGCCTTTTCCGGGTATAACCAGATCAGCATGGACCCGGAAAACGAGGAGAAGATAGCCTTTGTCACTGACAAGGGGCTACACTGCTATAAGATGATGCCCTTCGGCCTAAAGAACGTCGGTGCCACTTTCTAGGGGCTGATCAACAGGATCTTCGAGGGGTAACTTGGAAGAAACATGGAGGCATATGTTGATGACATGATAGTCAAGAGCCTCCGGAGAGTCGACCATATCAGGGATCTGAAAGAGTCCTTCGATGCCTTAAGATGCCATAGGATGAAGTTGAACCCCGCCAAGTGTACCTTCGAGGCGACCTCAGAAAAATTTCTTGACTTTCTGGTCACACAGTGAGGGATAGAGGTCAACCCTGATAAAATCAGGGCTATCATCGACATGGGGCATCCAACCAGTAGGAAACAAGTACAAGAACTCACAGGTCGGATAGCCTCTTTCAGCCATTTTATTTCTAGATCGACTGAAAATTGTCTCCCTTTTTTTAAAACTTTATGGCGGTCGGACTGCTTCTAATGGATCGACGAGTGTCGGTCGGCCTTCGAAGCACTGAAGGCTTATTTGGAAACGCCTCCCTTACTCGCTAAGCCTATGGAGGGAGAGCCCCTGTATCTATATCTGTCGGCATCGGATGAAGCAGTGAGCTCCGTCCTCGTTTGGATAGAGGAAGATAACCAGCAAAGGCTGGTCTACTACATCAGCAAGGTATTCCACGACGCCGAAATTAGGTATCCCAAGATGCAGAAGCTTGTCTACTCCCTGGTTATAGTAGCTAAGCGACTGTGGCCCTACTTTCAAGCGCATCCAATCATCATCTTGATTGATCAACCTCTTAAGGCGATCCTCAGAAGTCCCGATACCTCGAGACGACTTACCAAATGGCCCGTCAAGCTTGGCGAATTTAACATCTCCTTCCGACCTCGGTTGACCATGAAGGCTCAGGTGATCACCGACTTCATAGTAGAGTATACCTGGAGGTAGGGGACACCTCCACAAATGGTCGATGTACTTGGGGATGATATTGCTGGAAAGTCGGACCCCGCCTGGACACTCCATATGGATAGAGCGTCTAACCTAGCTGGTTGCAGAGCAGGCTTGATCCTGACCGACCCCGACAAGTAGAGCCTGGAGTATGTCCTACATTTTGTGTTTCAAGTATCAAATAACCAAGCGGAGCATGAAGCCCTCCTCGTGGGACTGAGGATAGCTGATGAATTGGGCATCTATCGGATCGGAGCCTACTCCAATTCCTAACTAGTGATAAACCAGGTGAGGGACGAATTTGAGGTGAGAGATCCGATCCTGGCCAGGTACTTGAGTAAGGTATAGAGCCTCATGACTCGGCTCCAATCTTTCGAGATACTCCATATACCTCGGGCACAAAACTCTCGGGCGGACGTCTTGTCATGACTGGCTACTGCTGTCAATAACCCCTCTGACTGGACCTTCGTGGAGCACCTACAAAGCCCAAGCATCGATGAAGAGACATCAGAAATCCATCAAGTGGAGTGAGAAACCTCTTGGATGGACCCCATCCTTGCGTTCCTCAATAAAGGAACCTTGCCGGAAGATAGAGCCGAAGCTAAATGTGTGTGCTGGACGGTCTCAAAGTATGTCATCCTCGATAGAATCCTCTACAAGCGGTCATTTACACTGCCACTACTCAAGTATCTGGGGCCATCGGATGTCGATTACGTACTCAGAGAAGTGCACGAAGGCATATGTGGCGACTACCTGGGAGGTAGATCTTTAGCCTACAAGATCATCCGACAAGGCTACTACTGGCCTACCATCTAGAAGGATGCTGCAGATTTTGTTAGGAGGTGCGACGCATGCCAGCGGTACTCTAATGTTCAAAGGCGACCGACTAGTCAACTAATTTCACTGACGGCCCCCTGGCCATTTGTATAGTGGGGGATGGATATCCTCGGGCCATTTCCTCCAGCATCCGGACAACGAAAGTTCCTAATTGTTGCCATCGACTACTTCACCAAGTGGGTGGAAGCTGAACCACTGGCACAGATCACCGAGGCCAAGGTGGAGACCTTCATCTGAAATTGTATCATCTATCAGTTCAGCATACCGCAAGCAATCATCACTGACAACGAACGACAATTTGACAACCCGAAGTTCCGGGATTTCTGCTAGTAGTACCATATCTCATACCGGTTGACTTCAGTCGGACACCCCCAATCCAATGGGGAGGCTGAAGTGACCAACCAGACGATCTTACATGGGTTGAAGACCCGACTGAATGATGCTAAGGGACTCTAGGTGGAAGAACTTCATTTGGTGCTCTGGCCCTATCGAACTACCTCCTAGACGGCGACTAGAGAAACTCCATTCAACCTCACCTACGGGAGTGAGACGGTCATACCGGTGAAAGTCTCCTTGCAATCCCTCCGGATCGATCATTTCGTCGAACCAACCAATTCCGAACAGAGAAGGGCTGACATTGACTTACTCGAGGAGACCCGATTCCAGGCAGATCTAAGGATGGCGATCTATCGTCAAAGGATGGCCAGATATTACAATTCTCGAGTCAGGACTCGAAGCTTCCGGGTCGGAGATTTAGTTTTGCGGAGATCAGAGTTATCCAGGCCGACTGAACAAAGAAAGCTCTCCCCCAACTGGGAAGGCCCCTATCAAGTGGTCGAAGTGATCCGGGCCAGAATTTACCGACTCGAGCATTTAGACGGATGATAGGTGGCGCGTCCTTGGAATGTAGATAACCTCCGCGAGTATTATCAATAAAGACAACAATTTACGCTATATACAAGCCTGCTCAAGTCCGATTCCGATCGTCAAAGGCTCTAGTGTAGCCTACTCAAGTCCGATTCTGATCGGTGAAGGCTCTAGTGTAGCCCACTCAAGTCCGATTCTAATCGGCAAAGGCTTTAGTGTAGCCTATTCAAGTTCGATTCCGATCAACGAAGGTTCTAGTATAGCCCACTCAAGTCCGATTTCAATCGGCAAAGGCTCTAGTGTAGCCCACTCAAGTCTGATTTTGATCGGCAAAGGCTCTAGTGTAGCCCACTCAAGTCCGATTCTGATCGACGAATGCTCTAGTATAGCCCACTCAAGTCTGATTCCGATCAACAAAGGCTCTAGTGTAGCCTACTCAAGTCCGATTCTGATCGGCAAAGGCTCTAGTGTAGTCCATTCAAGTTCGATTCCGATTAGCAAAGGCTATAGTAAAACCCATTCAAAGTCTGATCCTGGTCGGCAAGGCTCTAGCATAGCCCTTTCAGAATCTGATCTCGATCGGAAAGTACTTTATGGGATCCTTAAACCCTTGAGCGATTTCCCTATAAATGACTAGTTCAAAGGTTCCTTAGGAATGTTTCTAAGAGAGATGAGTTCGGACTAAACCAATCCCTCGACACTTAAAAATATTTCTAAAAGAGATGAGTTCAGGCTAAACTAACCTCTCAGCACTTAGAAGCAGTTCTAAAAGAGATAAGATTGGACTAAGCTGACTATTTTACATTCAGAAAAATAGGCATTAAATACACATATCCGAAAAGAAAGTCATTTCATTCATCAAAAAGTTTTTGTACAAGAGTGGGCAAACTTTTACAATCAGCCTTAAGTCTTGCCCTGTGGGTACAAGGGGGGATAGTTGGAGGGGCTTCGGCTTCAGTCCCCTGTGCTGCATCCGAAGTCCCAATCGATGCCTTCGTCGGACCCGTATCAGCAGCGGCTTGGGCATCAGTCCCGATGTCGGTTGACCCTCCCTCTTCCTCCGCTGGTTGGCTTAGCTATATGGTCGATAAGTCAAGCTCCAGAAAGGCTTCGCTACCTTCTTCAGGTAGTCATCGAAGCCGTACTCGTAGCTCGCCGCTCTGGCCTTTTTCATCTCGTCGTTGAAGTTGGCGGAAGCCTTATATTCTGTCACAGCATCGTGAACCCATTCCTCATTTAGCTCCTTCTTCTCTCTCAGCTGAACTATGTACTTCACCAAAACTGCTTGGTGGGCCCGCGTGCTCCTCTCAAAGTCCGTAGACTGCTCTTCCTCACTCAGCCGACAGATCAGGGAGGTAATCTTCGCCTTCTTCTTCAATTTGGCCTCCCGTTCGGCTAGCTGAATCTGCAGGTCTTCTGCCTACTTCAAAGACTCGGCTTTAGCCAGATTGGTCAATAGCTTCTCCTTCGCGGCCTTCTGTGATGCCTTCACCGCCGCTCTGGCCATCTCCGACCCCTTGGCCTTCTTGGTCGAGGCCTCTATCATATGAACCATGTCGCCGAGGCCCTCATCCATCAGGATACGTCATGGAGAAGCTGCAAACGATAAGCCATGTTAGTCACACAAAATAAAAGGAGAAGAAAAAAAGATGAAGGGATGTGAGTTACCTTCAGCAGGTTTAGGTAGGCGCCTCTCGCCACCTCGTTCAGCTTGTGCCGACAGGACTCCTCCCAGTCGGCATCAGTGATAGCCCCTTTAAGCAGGTCCCTGGCCTACTGGGGGTTCTGAAGAGCATGCCAGTGTTTGAAGGTGTCGTAGCTGCCCCATCGGCATCCACTCCTCCAGCTGCAGTTTTCTCCTTGTCTATGGGGGAAACCACCTCTGTCGGCTCAGCCAATGGCGAGGCTGAGGCTGTCCCCACTTCAGTTGGCTCTGAGGGGATTTGCTCCGGTTGGGCAACCGACTCCTCGATCGTGGATGTAGGTCCTGACACCCTCGCCGCCGGCCACTCCGACAAAGAAACATTGTCCTCGTCGGACTTCGATGCCACTATGATCGTGGGCCATTCCTTAGCCCACTGCTTCTTCGGCTTGTTCGCAGTCAGCCCTGCAGACTAAGCGGCTCTCTTCCTTGCCGCCCGCTCTGCCACCCTTGCTCTGTCGGGCTTTATTTTCTCTCCTGTTGCAAGGGCAAAATCGAAGTAAATAAAAAAGAGAAAATAAAGCTTGTAGAATGGAAAAGGGGACCGACGGCAATGGCCTCTACCCTACCTAAGTGTTGGTGGCAGCTGACTCCGGTCAAGTGGAGGCTATCCTCTCGAAGCAGCTCCGGCACCATTGTGACGTCGACCACCTCCATCTCATTGAAGCCGGCTTGGTCGGCCATCAGCACCGTCCTCCCTTCATTGGCCGTCAGTCGTGGTTCCCCCCCACAACAGGTCAAAGCCCCAAGGCTGAAGGCTGTGCACGTAAAAGAACTTGGACTTCCATCCCTGGATGGCCGACGGAAGCCCTTCAAGTATCTTCCACCTAGGAGGGGCTAAGAACCCACCACTCTTTGCTCCTAAAGTCTTTCTTTAGGACAAAGAAGGTGGTGAAGAGGGAGGTCCTAGGTTCGGCTCCGGCTCTCTGGCACAGAACCATGAAGTAGCTGATAGCCGGAATGTTATTCGGGGTCAGCTACGCGGGGTAATCTTATAGAGGTTGAAGATCTCAATGAAAAAATCACACAAGGGGAACCTAAGGCTAGCCTTTAGGTGATCCTCGTATATCGAGAGGGCTCTAGGGCTCAGCGGCTCGGTCACCCTCCCTTCCCGGTCCGGGACAATGAAGTGAAGGGTGGAGGGGATGTTGTATTTAGCCCTAAGGGCGTCTACCCGATCCTGTATCAACTCGGACTGGATCTGATTGGGACCTAGCTCCCTCTCCCTACGGTTGGAGGCCATTACTGTAAGGCTGGAATATAAGGAGGACTAACCTGAGAATTGGTTTCCTAAGAGGGCGGAGACGATGGAATGTGGCACTCTCTTTCCAAGTGTGGTTGCAGCAAGAAACTCCACCCAGAGTCTCAGCGCCCGCCTTTTATAGCCCCTGGGCAAACCGATTCTCATCGTCCCTCGAGCGCCGCGACCCAGGCATCAGGCAGTATGACTCCTCAGGCCTCCACTGCGATGGAAAGAAGCACGTTCAAGCCGTGATCCGCATGATCACCAGATCAGTGGCGGAGGGGCTGCTTTCAGTGCAGCACCGATCGCCCAGATGTTGTCACATCACTCAAGTCACCTCCGAAGCTCGATGGCCGAGTGGGCCGGCCTATCCACTCATCATTGCGCCCCCTCTGCATTAGCTGCCGCTCCCTTCGCTTCCAATTCGGTGTCAACACTTGTCCTAAGCGGGAGTTTCTAGAGTGGGAAATGACTGAATGCAACATGCCCAATCAGATCCGTAGTCACCTCAAAGGCAAGTGCATTCAATACGAGAATGATGCTCTCGCCCTTCGAAGCAACAAGCCCTCCCGAAGGCCAAGAGCAAGGGAGCAACTGTTATACGCAATCGGCTTCCCTCCAAACCAGATCGGAGCTAACGGCCCTTCGACCGGGTTAGACCGAAGGTCCGGCCGACACACCGAAGATCCGATCGACTCACCAACGATCTGACAGACCCATGAGGTCCGACCGACCTATTTCAACCGAGCCATGTCGGTCCGGGGTAGGTCGATCCAAGGATGGCCTGGAGGCTCCTTCCAGCTGGTGTCAGGATTTTGTTACGACAGAATCCTGACATCTCGGCACCATTACTCTGCGGATCCCACGATCTCGGCGCCGTTACTCTACAGGTCCTACGATTTGTTGCTACCTTGCCACTACCGAAATTCCTTTAGGGGCGGTTTAGCCATTCCCAGCTTGGCCCCTAACAGATTATGGTGAAGCTCCGCGCCTATATAAGGTAAAAGGGGGACTCCGAGCAGTAAGAGAACTTTTTCCTTCCCATGAGCTATCTCTGTTGATTCCTCCATTCTGTTGCCCCAAGCTTCCCGCTAACTTAACTATCGGAGGGTCCCCTGCCGGAGTACCTCCAGCCCGTGGAATGTTTTTGTAGGAACCGGAAAGACGCACACTCCAACTAGATCGAGAGAACCCGATCCGGAAGATTCAGCGACAACAGTGCCAACCAAGAGCTCATTGTTATCTCATATAAAGTATAAAATTATGTCCATTAGTCGGGCACATCCATCCGGATCAAATAACCTTAATTTATATACATATCTATATAAATACAAAAAATATATATATATATACATTGAAAACTAACAGTTTAAATACCATCAATTATTTTTTAAATATGATGATAAAATATCTAAGTTAAAACACCTCCAAGGACTAATTACGCATCGTCACCCAAGTGGAGGAAGGGGGCGAACAATTCTACTTTCTTTATCGAAGTAGATTTGAAAGAACGTGAAACCCGATAAATGGGAAGACATCGACATTACTCATTTAACCATCCATGAGCCCCATAGCATTCGCATACCAATTCTCCATGGTTCGGAGCCATTGCGGTGCAAGTTTCTCCACCATCATGTCACCCATCTCAGAAACGGGCACCGTTGCTCATCACAGGAACGGAGAGCGTCGCAATGGGTACCAAATTATACTGAAACTGTTGGAGCTTGGCATTATATCTTCCAATGAATATAATTGCTATCATAGAATTGTTCAAGCTGCTACATGGCCAGCGCCATCTGATCTCAAACTATGTGATTGCAGATGGACAAGGCATCACTTCTTGGACGAGTGATCGAGCACGTAAAAGATCTAAAGAGAAAGGCAGTGGATGCTAGCAATGTTTCGACAATCCCAACAGAAGCAAATGTGGTGTCCGTGGAAAGTGATGGAGGCTATCAGGACACATTCTCTTTGAATGATGATAACCTCTACATAAAGGCTTCTCTTTGCTGCGACGACCGGCCGGACTTGTTTGCAGAGCTCATCGAAGCATTCCGAAGGCTGAGACTGAGGACAATCAGAGCAGACATGACATCTTTGGGGGGAAGAATTCAGAATGTCTTCCTACTTTGCAGGAAGGACACCACTGGAAATGTGTGCTTGAACTCTCTCAAGGAGTCCATTAAAGAAGCGTTGGACAGAGTGGCCTCCGTTGACATGGTTCCCCCAAATGCCTTCATTAGTAAGAGGCAGAAGCTTTTGCAACCACGATTCCCTCACTCCAATATATCTTTGTAAAAATATATATCCCAGTTCGTTCGTTTGCTTATTTTCTTGGTCATTATATTTTGTTAGAAAAGTAGTTGACTGAGAGTTATGAGAAGCGCTTTACGCCAAGGATAATGTGTATGTATACATATAACTTCCTCTTTCTGTATCTAAATAATTTAAAGAAATCAGTGAACTTGAAGGGAACTAAAGTGCCGAATTTTCTGAAAGCTTTACAGTTTATCTTTAACATTGAATGTTTATCAATTTTTTTTTTTTTTTTGGGTTTTTGCAATACGGTAGATTTCTCGTATTAAAAAGATTCATCCACCTTTAGTAAATCAACGACGCCATTGACTTCCCTAAGATAATATCTTTCATGAGAACATTTATCGACGAAAGAAAAGCAATGTTCTTTATCTATTTTCTTTCCGATTCTTAATTGATTTGGCGTTACATTTGTAAAAATAATCAACTTCAATTCTTCTCATTGAATGTGATGTAGTTAATGCACCGTGCAAGACCTTGAAAAGTGCTTTGGCCTTGCATGTAAAACTAATAATCATCCGGCAAAACGTACTGCCTTTGTTTGTACTCCATATGCTCACTCGTATTCTTTCATATAGATAGAAGTATTGGTATTGATTTCCAAATGTCCCTCAATATGTATAGATGTATTGATATTGACCTGCTCATGGTGGAATCCAGCTTTTGAAATATTTGTTGCCTAAGAAATTGTCATTTTGAAGGCTTACAGCTGAGGGTGGTATCTGTCAATCTCTCTTCTCTTTGAAGGCTTTAAAAGGAGCAATCCGAGGCTAATAGGGTGGGTATGATGAATTGAAGGGGCCACCGTGTTGATTAGAATTTGAAAGTTGTAATAGAGGAGAAGAACAATGGGGTTGTAGAAATGGAATTAATGGGATGGCCAGCGTGTTAAGTACTGGAAGTTATAGAGGATTCCATGTGGATGGTCTAGATGAATTATGACATGGCTTGGGATGATAGGTGGAGCAAATTTTTTTCTAAAAAGAAATAGGGTTTGAGGGATCGAGAGAACCTTGGATTGATGAGATGAAGTGTGCATTTTTAATTATTAATTTCTAGATGTTTATGGTCATTAAAATGACTAGAATTGTTATACATAGAGGAGTTTTGTTTTTGATAAAAATGTTGATTGGTTGAATTTCTAGTGGCATTATTGTAATCAATTAACAAGGAAAGCATATCACTAGGATAGGAAGTTATACTTGCAAAATCTCAAAAATAGTGTTGCAACGCTAGTAAAGGTTCATGTGATTAGTATTGTTGCAATCAAGGGTTCTGGCTTGGGCAGGTATGGCATGGGATCCTCATGATTTTATCCTTCAAAAGATGCCTTACAAGGAAGAGGTCCTATTTCATATAAGCTAGAATATTTTTTGACTTACAATCAATATGAGATTAAAGATGTTTCTTTTCATATACCATAACGTACACATTATCGTGAGGAGCTTGAGGAGCCTTTAAATTTTTTCTGATCAAACGGATCAGACGGTCAAGATTGATTGGCACTACATTAGGGTTACAGGAAGGCGAGTCGACTCGATTCTGCTGGGAGTCGACTCGGATCCATAGAACAGTCTGGTTGAGTCGACTCGAATGGTTCGAGCCGGTTCAGATCCACAGAACGGTAATGTGCAGTCTGGATGAGTCGATTCGAGGGGTTCGAGCCAACTCGACCAGGGCGCTCTCTGCAGCAAGGAGTCGACTCGAGGATTTGAGCCGATTCGGATGGCAGGATTTCAGAATCGCGAAACAACTGATCACGTGTCCAGAAGCGTAATCACGCGTCCGTTCATGGATCAACATTTCTTCTGACGATCACAGGTGCCATCAGATCGTGAAACGATGTATTGAGAAGCGCTCTGATCGTGTGATCTTAAGATCACGGCACGAATCAGTGTATCATGGCGTCCGATCATGATTGAAGAAACGTATTGATCGCGTAAAGGCATATCTCACTATAAAAAGATATTGGAAACTCCCTCCGATGAAATCAGAAGGTTGCTTCCAAGGGGTACCTTAAGGCTATAAATAGGTCCCCATTCCTCATTCATTTCATCCATTCAATCAAACCTTTCTTTCTTTCTCTTAGGCATTTGCATACTCTGAATAACAGAGTATAGCTATAGTACATTCTCTTAGATATTTGCATAATCTGAATAATAGAGTATAGCTATAGTACATACAAAGAGAGAAAAGCATTCCTGGTTCGAATTTTTGATAAATTGTAGTACTGCTTTAACTAGAAGAAGACCGTTATATCCTGGGAGACAATCGTCATAAAACTATAAGCACCATTACAGGACAAATTTATCTTAAAAATATAGAGTGTAACTCTAGACTCGATTCTTTTCAATTAGGTAGCCATTAATACCTACCAACAAGATTTTCACTTGAACTTCACCTAAGTTGTGGTTTTAGCCCCATAACCAAAAGCATGTTGTGAAATCCTGTAATTTAGGGAGAGATGCTATCTCCGTTGTCAATTTCTTCTACCAGTTTCTATGTATGGTACAACAAAACAAAGCTAAAATTAATCTTAATGTCTATAATTAAAATGCTATCCACATGGGGCTCCTTATCTAGGGATGTGACCTGTCACCTTTAACGTGGATGATTTATTTCATGACTAAGATTCCTTAGGTTGTGTTTTCTGTTTTTTTTTCGTTGCTGAACGTTGGAGAGTGCTTCCTTTTTCATTCTCAATTTTGGTTGATGTGAGTTGCTGCACCACTTGGTTGTTGGGTAATGTATTGAATAATATAAAAAATCTTCCATGGTCTAAAAGATATGGTTGTAGTAACCAATATCATAACAATGCTAAAAAGAATAATTGAAAAAATCTTTAAAATGGTAGCTGTTGTTTAGTGGTTAGAATTTCACGTTGTGGCCGTGGAGTCCTGGGCTCGAATCTCAGCAGCCACACACTCTTTGCAAGCGCTTCCAAGAATTTTTTTTTATTTTTTTGGCAAGGGTGCTTCCATGAAATTTTAAAGAGCATTTTGCAACCTAACAATCATCAGTAATTGTGTCTACATGTTAATTAGATCTTGTTATACTGGAAGAGCATTTTGAAACCTAACAATCATCAGTAATTGTGTCTACATGTTAATTAGATCTTGTTATACTGGTCATACTCTCCTAATCATGATCAACGTTTCTGAATTTGGTTAAAAGATTAGATTGAGATACTTATCATTGAGTAAAACTAAGAGAAGATAAAACAAAAAGAAGATTGAATTTTACTCGGATCATGAAGAAACTAATAGCCTTCTTGTTTTTGTCCTGTGAATGGGGATCCTCTAGACCATCAATCATGCAAAAGATAGGAATTTGAGTGATTTATTTAATTATCATTACATTCCAAACATATTATTGGATAGGAGATGGGTTACTTACTTCAGCTCTTATATCGTCTTAGAGGTATTGATACACATTATCGGTTTGGCTGCTTCGAAGAAATCTATGCAAATGAATAAAAAATAAGAATTTGAGTGCTTTAAAACTGTGCAATGTATGATTCATTAATTGATGTTACGTAAAAATATCAATCATTCTTTCGAAATATACAGTCCATGCCCTTCCTGTTTGTCCTTTTATTATTATTTTTTTCATAAAGCTACAGGATAGAGTCGGGTCCATGATCGAGCTTCACAAAGGTTGTTCCCTGGTTGCTTTAGGCTTTTGAACATGGAAGCGGTGACAACGACGTTGATAGCCCGAATATAAAATGAAAGAAAAGAATATTGAGGTTGACCAGCGGCAATCTCCGAAGAAACATTAAAGTTGACCTCTACCGGAAAGCAACCAGTCCAATAAATACCTCAGGGCTTTGACATGTAACAAAGTTGAGGATACGAGATATAGCTTTATGACTTAGCGGACCATACTAAATAAACAAAAAAAATAGAGCGTTTCTGACCCAGTATTCCTACACTAAGTAAACAGGGGAAGAATCTTTACATTTTATAATTACAGACCTAAGGAATTTAGAAGGAAAATGACTTATGTATTTTCCAGCAATTCCCAGAGAAATAAAAATTTCAACCTTGATGACCAAAGTGAGAGAAAGATCTGTTAAGATTCATTGTCAAGTCTTGATCCTATCAGACTTGATAATTTTAAGAATTTTAAGATTTAAGTTCATGTTTACATAGCTTGGGCCTTAGGTTCAGTATACTTAATTTTTTTTTTCCAAATATAGTATGATATATACTTATTTTTTAGTGGAAGAGAGAAATTAAAGCTTCTTTGTCAAAGGAGCCGAACTTTTCAATTTTTATTTTCTTTTAAATAAATTTATTTTTCTATTTCAAATTTTCTTTCCACTATTATATTTTTTTCTTGCAGTTTTTAACAAATATTTTTCTGGTATTTAATGTTTATTCTACATTTTGAACCGATACAATTGATCTACTCCAAGGAACATGTCATTCGACAAGGTTATACTCTTTCAATACTAAACACTGAAACTTGTAGTTCCAATCCCGATCAGTTTGACACTGGCCTTCATTAACTGGAAGAGGATCTGTTGCACGACAGAATATAAAACAAACAAGTAGCGATGTCTCATATAAGTTGCAAATCTTGTATTAAAAGCTTGCCAGAAATAAGAAAGGAGCAGAGCAAGTATGACCAAGCACTCGGAGAGGATGCCTCAACATGGAGCAGGTGAAGAAGGAGACACCGAGAAAGGGATTAAAGATCACATTAATCTGCAGAAATTTCTCATTCACAAATCTGCTAGTTGCCCTTACACGGAGTGCATCTTTTAATAAATCCATAAATTATTTGCAGATTTGCAACTCCCAAAAGACTAGCAAGGAGAAGCCCTGACTATTCCAAAATTCCATCTTGATCTCCCTTCCCAGTGCTGCGAGAAATCAAAGTGGAAGCATCATCATCTATTTCATTTCCATCTGCATCGAGGCAGGATTCAGCAACCTTACCTGGAGGAACAAGTAGAAAAAACATCAGTCAATGTTTTCTGCCAATCCTGGGACCAGTCCACTTTGGGTTTGTTACCAAGCACATTGCAACCTCCATTTAATCGAGCTTAAGAGAACTTGGAAACCAACCATCAGATACCCAATGGGAGGACTCCATAGTAAAAATAAAAAAAAAAAAAAGAAAAGAAATTTTCCATGAAGTCAAATTCAAATGGAGTCACGTTTAACCAAACAGCTTTCTTATTTTTTGACGTGAAAGTTTGAACTTGCATGGTGTCTAAGCTTCACCAGTACAAAACTGATACGAAATGGATATTTAGACATGGAGAAGAAGAAACAAAGATCACACCATATGTGGCGACTCATATAACAAAGACCTCAAACCCTTCTTCTGAAGAAGCGCTAGTGTAAATTCAGACACTTGTGATCACTGAGGATTTGGTGGCCTACTATTTGCAGCAGAGACCCTCGAGCCCCACTCTAGCAACTCTTTGCTGGTATCATCCTTGTGCACAATAACCTCTATGAAGCACAAGCAGTCCTCTTTCGGCCCCAGTGCTGTCTGAATCGCCTCGTTAAGCTCCTCCTCGTATCGAACCTATATCAAGATAATCAATACCTTTTGGTCATTACTTTGGAAATGTAAACATCTAACCAAAGTCCATTTACATGACCATGTACCGAGTTTCTGGCATTATAAATAGACTCCAACATACCTTCATCGTCCAGCATTTGCCCTCACCATCGTGGATAGCATCAACCAGCCCAGTGTAGTCCCAGTTCTTGATGACATTGTAAGGGCCATCGTGGATCTCCACCTCAATGGTGTATCCCCCATTGTTTATGAGGAAAATGATGCTGTTCTGCTGGCATCGCATCATTGTTGAAATATCCTGAGCAGTCACCTGAATCGAACAAGGACAAGGATCACGGCATTAGAATTGTACTTGTGCAGCACTTGGAACCATTTCTTATAGGAAGGCACGATATTTAGAAATGTTCATGTATGATCTGATTCAATTGATGCCTGAAAGCTCCCATCACCAATGCAGGCAATAACACGCTTATCCTTTGCTGCCTGGGCATACCCCAGAGTTGCTCCCACGGACCATCCAATGGAACCATATTGCATTTGGAACTCATATCTGAAACATACCAGCTAGTTCTTAAGCATCGAACAACCTAAAAAGGATTAAAGCAATGCTATCTATATATATATATGCAACACATATATGAGTTTCGGAAGAAGGCTTTACCCACAACCGGGTGGCAATTTAAGCTTCTGGCAGTTGAACCATGAATCGCCAGTCTCTGCGATCACAGCAGTGTCACTGGTAAGCATGTTCTGGATGTGCTTGAAGAGCACGTTCACCCTCAAAGGCTCCTTGGGCTTGCACTCAGGTGGGACTCCATCAGGCACAAAGATCCGGTGGTAGTTATCATAGGCAGCAGTGTTGCGGTTGAGCCGCTTGGCGAGCTCCCGGAGGAAGTCCTTCATCAGGATACACCCAAAAGCAGGCCCATTGGCAACCACCACACGGTCGGGCTGCACGATAATGGACTTGTCCTTCTTGAGGAGGAGGGAGTACCCGACCGAGCTGTAGTCATTGAAGATGGGCCCTGAAAAGAGGTAAGCGTCCGCCGACTCGACGATCTCGGCACAGAAGGTGGTACTAACGGCACCCCAGTAGGTTCCAATGAAGTGGGGGTGGTTCTCCGGCACGAGTCCCTTGGCTGACGGCATGACAGCCATGGGGTAACCACAAGCATCTGCCAGCTCCACAAAGGCATTGCCAGCCTTGGCCACCCTGATCTTGGGGCCTCCCACCAAGACTGGCTTCACTGCCTTGTTCAGGAACTCGGCTGTGGCTTCCACAGCCGCCTCTAGACCTAACTTGTTGCTCAATCTGATGATAATAACAATCACAGATCTCTAAAAACTACATATATTTCATTGAAGGAAAAAAAAAAAAAAAAATCAAATGATTTATAAACAAAATAACATCAAGAAACAGAGATTTAAATAAAGAAGCGATTATTGAATCGCTCTAGGGATTTAAAGAAACAGAGGAGGTCGTTTCAACCCGTACCTGGGGGAGAGGAAGAACGGGACGGGCTCCCGGCTGAAGCTGGGATGAGGAATGGCCGGCAGATTGCAACTGATGCTGATGAAGACGGGTTTGCTTTCCTTTAAAGCGGTCGAGATCGCAGTGTCGATCAGCTCATGGGCATCCTCTAGGTTAGTCACCACCGTCTATATATGAACACACAGAAGAGCCTCGTGATTCAATCTTTAACGAGAAAAGGACCCAAGATTCAACATTTAAGCAAGAAAAGGACTGAAATCGAGAGTAGCGTTTGTTTTGTACCTGGTAACAGGTGACGGTCTGGAAGCAGCGGAGCTCCTGGGAGAAGTCGGGAAGGCCGATGGTATGATGAAGTACGCGGTTGGTGCCGTAGTCGTTGGAGTTAGGGCCACCGGCGATGCAAATGACGGGGAGATTCTCGCTGTAGGCGCCGGCGATGGCGTTCAGGACGCTGAGGCCGCCGACGGTGAAGGTGACGACGCAGGCGCCGACGCCGCGGGAGCGGGCGTAGCCATCGGCGGCGTAGCCGGCGTTGAGTTCGTTGCAGCACCCGACGAGGTTGAGACCAGGCTCGGCGAGGAGGTGGTCGAGGAGGGTGAGGTTGAAGTCGCCGGGAACGGAGAAGACGTCGTTGACGCCCACCTGGACGAGGCGGCGGGCGAGGTGGCGGCCGAGGGTGGCCTCGGGAGCGCTCATAGAAGCGGTGGCGGGGCTGATGGGGTGGCAGGCGGCGGCGGGGATGGAGCCCACGTCGTTGCACACGGGCTTGGCGACCCCGTCCACGGTTCCGATCGAGGTGTCCATGGGAGGAAGCAAAAGGCGAGAGCTTTGGGGATGCTTGTTTCGCTTATAGGGAGGAGAGGGGAAGTTTTCTTGAAGTCTTTTCGGCTTCGACAAGTGTTTGGGGATGGAACGCAGCGAGGATATTTACTTATAGGGGATCCGGGGGTGGAGGGACAGGGGTTTGTGGCTTCCTTTTTGGTTTGTGGGTGTGGCGGCGCCTTTGTCTTGTGTGGGTCGGGAAACGTTGGTCATTGCTTCTTTTTTTTTTTGGGTTAATTTCTCGGAAATCAAAGGTGGGGATTGCGGTCGGTTCTGTTCCCGGCGTTCGCTGGGAGCAGCAGGTGGAGCGGTTTTGCTACGTGGAAGTATACATGGTGATTCCGCCGAAACAGAGCCGACCTACGAGGGTAGGCCTTTGAAGTGTTCCGCCATAGAGCTGTGATTGGATTCGGATCTCAATCAGATCCGAGTTCGATCTTAATTATTAAATCTAGATTCAGATCCAAATACTAAGACGGATTTAATATTGAAATTTTAGACCTAGATTTTAATAGAATCTAGATATTCAAATCTGGATCCGGAACTTGGACCATACTCGGAGCAGGATAAAAAAAAATATATCTAGAATTTGCAAGTTAATCGATGCTTCCAGGACTACTCGGGTTCCTTTCCATGCCCTGGTCCACCAACAACTAGAGACAGACTGCCAGGAGGCGGGGGTCTTGGCCCCTCTAATTTTTTTATAAACAAATAATTAGCCTGGTTTGTTTAAAATAAATTAATATAGAATAGATATTTGGCCCCCCCTCCAATTCTTCAAAAAAAATTCTTAAAAAATCAATAAAAAAATTTAAAAACAAAATGGAAATAGAGGTATAAAAATTAGTAAAAAATTTTTTTCCTGCATCAAAAAAATTTTATAAAATCTTGTTAAATAAAAAGTGAATCTGAGAGGCGCCGCCGACTACTATCTCCTTCTCCTTCAAAATCTTGAAGCCCAAACCAAATTGCGTCGGCCGCCGCCACCCCCGATACGGCACATGCTGACCCAACCAGTTGCAGTGCCAGCTCACCTGCCGCAGGTCTCCTTCATCGACGGCCATCGCAGCAGCTAGCAGTCTCCTCCTCCAAAATCTCGAATCCCAACCAAATCCCACCCGCTGGCCATCGCCGCTCCCAACAGGGCACTCGCTACCCCCACCCATCGCGGCGCTACCCCACCTGCAATCTCCTTCGCCGACGGTCGATCCTAGTCATCTCTGTCAACTCCAAAGTCCAAAAGCCCAAAGGCCCCAAACCCCATCCCGGCTATTCGTTGTCTTCTCTCTTCGATGACGACTCTTCCTCGGTTCCTTCCGTGGTTCAACGCGGCGATGCCAGGGCCGACGCGCCACCATAACAACAGCCTCTTTGCCCTCTTCTGAAGTTTTTGTTCCTTGGTAACGACGGTAAGCCACTTAGTTTAATAATTTTGGTACAGCTATTCCTTATCATATTAAGGATGGATTTTTTTCAAAAGAGAAGTTCTACATAACAGTTTTTTTTTGAGTTGAAATGCTAAATAACATGGAAAGATGTAGAATATGTGAAGGATATGGCATGATAAAGTAAATGTAATTAATATTTCGTATGGTTTGAGTTGATTAGATGAAGTTTAAGAACAACTTGGCAAGAGAATACTGCTTAAGATGGGTTATGTTGGCTCTACCTAGTGATTTTGATGAATAACAAAACATTGAGTATATATTTTATACTAATGTTTATTTCTAGTTGTGAGTTTTCATAAAACAAGCACCTCAAATTCTTAAAATTAAAGTATCGTGGCACGCTGTGGCACGAAGCATCCTTCGCATTTTGAGGAGTCTTTTTTATGCAAAAAGGGGTTAAACGAGTTCAATTATTGCTTAATTACATTGCATTTAAGTTTCATAATCAACACTTGTGTTTTTGGCTTGAATTGCACTTAAGTTTGAATTTTGCAGAACCAAGTGTCGACACCTGAAAGGCTAAGTGTCGACACTTCAGCATTTGGCATGCAGAAAAACTCCTTGGCACGCCAAGTGTCGATACATGAAACTCAAGTGTCGATACTTAAGTTTCCAAGTGTCGACTCAAGGCCTGAGACTTCTTGAAAATCCAGAACTTGGCCAGTGGAGTGTTTTTGTGTCAAGTGTCAATACCTGTGAATCAAGTGTTGATACTTGAAAGTTCAAGTATCGACACCTGACAGCCAAGTGTCGACACTCAGGTTCTGACAGTCCTAACGGATCTATTTTTTTGAAGTATATAAACATCTTTTCAAGCTTCAAATAGCTAGATTCGAAGTTCCAATAGTCACAAACCATTTTTTGGAAGTTTTTGAAGTATTTAAGCTTCACCAAACTCATTCTTGAAGCATTGAAGTCCATTGAAAGCTCAAAAGCCAATATTTTCTCAAGAACTTCACTTCAAAAGTCATTAAAAGAGAGATTCCCTGAAAAAGCTTTCAAGCCTATCATTTCATCATTCCAAAAAGAGAGCTTGACGAATATTCCAAGAAGAAGACAAGACAAAGTATCAATTAGAGCCTCAAAGCTTCCATTCTACTCTTGAAGAGAGTTTGTTTTATTTATTTAAATTGTATCTCTGAATTTCTCTTGTGATTTGACCTAGCTTTTAAGGATTTCTTGAAAGTAGGTTATTGTGGTTGTTGGTGAGCCAAAGGGACAAAACCAACTAGGGTTAACTTGTGAGCCCGAAGACAAAACAAGTGTAAAGGTTTGTTGGTGAGCCTAGATGATAAAACCAACATAGGTTTTGACTTGTGAGCCTTTGGAAAAACAAGTCGGCTGTAATCTTGGAGATATTATAGTGAAATTCCCAAGGGTGGCTTGGGGCAGTGGATGTAGGTACTAGGTTTGCACCGAACCACTATAAACCTTGTGTTTGCGTGTAATCATCTCTTTTATCTCTTGCTCTTTACTTATTGCACTATATTTATTGCTTTCCACTGCATATAATATTGTGCATCAATTTCATTACTCACAAATATCATAAAGCCTACACATTATTGCTTTAAATTTTTAAAAGATCCAATTCATCCCCCCTCTTGGGCTCCATTTCTGGGCAACAAATGATATCAGAGCACCGGTACTCTCTTGTAGGTCCAAGGATCTTGAGTAAAAGATCATGGCAGCCCCAATAGGAATGGGTGTTATTGAAGGTCAAGCTTCAAACCGTCCTCCACTGTTTAATGGCACGAATTATACTTATTGGAAAACTTGCTTGCGCATATTCATTCAAGCCATTGATTATAATCTCCTACTATGTTGGTTAATGGCATTCTCACTCCAAAAATGGAAGATGATTAGGATGAGAATGACATTAAGCAAATAGAGCTTAATGCGAAGGCTATGAATCTATTGTTTTGCTCTCTTGATCCGAGTGAATTTAATAGAATATCTAACTGTCTCTCCGCTAAGAAAATCTGGGACACACTTGAGGTTACCCATGAGGGTACACACCAAGTGAAATCTACTAAGGTTAACATGCTCATTCACACATATGAAATGTTTAAGATGAAACCTACTAAATCTATAAGTGAGATATATACTAGGTTCACAAATATTATGAATGGCATGAGAAGCTTAGGAAAGATTGTATCTAATGGTAAACTTGTAAATAAACTTCTCATGTCTCTTCCAGCTTCATGGGACACCAAGGTGACGGCCATAGAGGAAGCCAAGGATGTCAACACTCTACCCCTCGAGCAACTATTAGGCTCATTGATGACTTATGAGCTTTCCTTAAGACAAAATAACGTGGATGTTGACAAGAAAAAAAAAGTGATTGCTTTCAAATCCACCATAAGAGAAGAGTCAAGCGATGAATCCGAAGAAGAAGATGAAGAAGATGAGACGACTCTAATGGCAAGAAAGTTCAAAAGGTTCATGAGGAAGAAGAAATACAACTTCAAGAAGAAACCTCTGAAAGGTGAGCCAAGCAAAGAGAAAGAAAAGGAAAAAGATACGGAGCAGCCCACATATTTTGAATGTAAGAAACCAGGCCACTTCAAGATAGACTGCCCCTTACTTAAGAAGAGTAGAAGAAAACTAAGGAAGAAGGCCATGATGGCAACCTGGAGTGATAACGAAGACTCCAGCTCTAAGGAAGAATAGCAAGAAGTTGCAAACTTCTGTTTGATGGTGGATCATGATGAGGTACTATCTGAAACTAAAAATGAGCTTACATTTGATGAACTGCATGAAATCTTTGATGAATTAGTTATAGAATTTCAAAAACTAAAATCAAAACATAAAGATTTGAAAAGGCAAAATTTGGATTTAGTCAAAGCTAATAATAAATTTTCAAATGAAAATGATTGCCTACTTCTTTAAAACAAAATGTTAAATGATAGGATTTCTACTCTTGAAAAAGAAAAAGAAACTTTGAAAAAGAAAAACCTTTCTGTATTAAGTGAAAACTCTTCAAAACTGAACAAAAAAATCTTTGAAGAAAATAAAAAATATAAGGAAGAAATTGAAAAGTTAAAACTTTTTGTTGATAAATTTACATATAGTTCTGAAAAATTAAATATGCTTTTAAATAATCAAAGAGATGTTTTTGATAAAGCCGGTTTAGATTTTAGAACTCAAAAGAAGCAAAAGTTTTTCAAAAATTTCTTTGTGCCTGCATCATCATTTATTACTTGTTATGCTTGTGGTACCATAGGACATAAATCTTACTTATGCAATAAGAGAAAATTGAATAATGTTAAGAAAATTTGAGTTCCAAAAGAAACCATTACCACTAACATGAAAGGATCCAAGATGACTTGGGTACCTAAAATCTTTACTTGATTTTTATCATAGGTATGCCTTGCAACCAATAAGAAAAGAATGTGGTACCTCGATAGCGGTTGCTCAAGGCATATGACTGGAGATGTGGAGCAGTTCTCAACACTCAAATATCAAAATGGTGATAATGTGACATTTGGTGATAATGGAAAGGGCAAGATTATCGGAATCAGTAAAGTCCATATCACCCCTTCTACTTACATTGATAATGTATTATATGTTGATGGTTTGAAACATAATTTACTTAGTATTAGTCAATTTTGTGACAAGAATTTTAAAGTTACTTTCGAATCTTCTATGTACATTGTTTCTAGTCTAGATGACAATGGCATTAAGTTTATTGGTCACAGGCATGGCAATATTTATATGGTAGATCTTGACAATCTTCCTGTTCAAAATGATCAATGCCTAGTGGTAATGGAAGCCAAGATCAATGAAACTAGTTGGCTTTGGTATCGTAGGCTAGGACATGCTAGTATGCATTTGATTTCAAAACTTAGCAAAAAGAATTTGATAAAAGATTTATCAAAACTTAATTTTGAAAAAGACAAGATTTGTAGTGCATGCCAGCTTGGAAAACAAACCAAATCTTCTTTTAAACCAAAAGGAGTAATCTCTACATCTAGACCCTTAGAGTTGCTTCATATGGACCTCTTTGGGCTAACTAGAACATCTAGTTTGGGAGGTAAGAAGTACGGTCTAGTTATTGTAGACGATTTTTCACGATTTATATGAGTCATGTTTTTAGCACACAAAGATGAAACATTTTCTGAATTCATTAGATTTCATAAAAAAAGTTTCAAATGAAAAAGGTATTTCAATTGTATCTTTGAGAAGTGACAATGGAATCGAATTTGAAAATTCTGATTTTGACAAATTTTGTATTGAAAATGGCATTCATCATAATTTTTCAGCATCTAGGATACCTCAACAAAATGGGGTGGTAGAAAAGAAAAATAGAACTCTTGAAGAAATGGCACGCATCATGCTTTGTGAAAATGACCTACCTAGATATTTTTGGGCGGAAGCCATAAACACTGCATGCTATGTTTTAAATCATGTTTTAATCCGACCAATTTTAAAGAAAATATCGTATGAGCTTTGGAAGGGTAGAAAACTTTCAATTCGATATTTTCGTATTTTTGGAGGCCGTTGTTTTATCTTAAACAATGGTAAGGATAATTTGAGCAAATTTGATACTAAGTCAGATGAGGGAGTCTTTCTAGGCTCCACATCCAGCAAGGTATACAGGATCTTTAACAGAAGAACACTTGTTGTTGAAGAATTCATACATGTGGTGTTTGATGAATCTGACCAGAAATCTTCTAGAAAAGAAGATATACTTTGTGATGAAACATGTACAAAAAGAATTGAAGAGGTGAACAATAATGAAGGAGATCAAGCACAAGGTGATGAAAATACTCTACTATTGATCCTCTATCCAAAGAATGGAGGTATGATCATGGACATCCCAAAGAACTTATCATTAGTGATCTATCTAAAGGTGTAAGTACTCGATCATCCCTTAGGAATGTTTGTGATTATTTAGCGTTTGTATCTCAAATTGAACTTAAAACTATAGAAGAAGCTGAAAATAATTGTAATTGGATTAATACTATGCAAGATGAACTTAATCAATTTAAAACAAACAATATTTGGACTTTAGTAGATAGGCCTTCAAATGTTTCAATTATTGGCACAAAATGGATTTTTAGAAACAAACTTGATGAAAATGGAACTATTATAAGAAATAAAGCTAGACTAGTTGCCAAAGGATACAATCAGGAGGAAGGGATTGATTTTGATGAAACCTTTGTTCCCGTGGCTAGACTTGAGGTAATTAGGCTATTGTTGGCATTTGCTTATTTCATAGATTTTAAATTATTTCAAATGGATGTTAAAATTGCATTTTAAAATGGTCTTATCGAAGAAGAGGTTTATGTTGAACAACCGCCTGGCTTTGAAAACCATGAATTTCCAAACCATGTTTTCAAACTTCATAAAGCTTTATATGGTTTGAAACAAGCTCCTAGAGCTTGGTATGATCGTTTAAGCTCTTTCTTGCTCAAAAATGATTTTACTTGAGGTAATGTTGATAAAACTTTATTTTTGAAGAAAAAGAATGATGATCTCTTAGTAGTACAAATATATGTAGATGATATCATATTCGGTGCTACTAACGAATCTCTTTGTCAAGAGTTTGCAAAGTTAATGCAGGGTGAGTTCGAGATGAGCATGATGGGAGAACTTAACTTCTTTCTCAGACTCCAGATAACGCAAACCAAAGAGGGGATCTTCATCAACCAAGCTAAGTACACAAAAAAAATATTCAAGAAGTTTGGGATGGAGAACACCAAGCCTTTAGGTACGCCTATGAGCTCCTCTTGTAGACTTGACAAGGATGAATCAGGTAAATCTATTGACCAAAAAGTATATCGTGGCATGATTGGTTTATTGTTATATCTTACCACCAGTAGGCCAGATATCATGTTTAGTATTTATATGTATACTAGATATGAATCTAATCCTAAAGAGTCTCATCTTTTGGCTGTTAAATACATACTTAGATATCTATCTGGTTCAATTAAAATTGGTCTTTGATATTCTAGAGATTCTTCATTTGAATTGATTGCTTATTCTGATGCTGACTTTGCTGGATGTAAACTTGATCATAAAAATACTAGTGGAACTTATCAGTTTCTTGGAGTAAATTTGATCTCATGGAGCATCAAGAAACAGAATTCAGTTGCTCTATCTATGATAGAAGCCGAACATATACTAGCTGGAAGCTGTTGTGCTCAACTCCTATGGATCAAACAACAGCTCAAAGACTTTGGCATTAAACTAATTAAGACACCCATAAAATGTGACAATACTAGTGCAATCAATCTAAGAATCCTGTGTAACATTCAAGAAGAAAATACATTAAAATAAGACATCATTTCATAAGAGATCATGTACAAAACTCTAATGTGGTACTTGAATTTGTGTATACTGATGATCAATTAGCTGATGTATTTACCAAACCCTTGAGTGAAGAGAGATTTTGTTTGATTAGAAGAGAGTTAGGTATCATTGATTCATTCTCCTAGAACTCTCTTAAATTCCATCATATCCAAGTTATTTTTACTCAAAAATCACTCTTGTTAAGTCCCTAAAGCTTTGAAAAGTACCCTTGATTTTTTGAAAAAATTTCAGATTTTTTTGGGATTTTCTTGGCCAAGTGTCGACACTTGGATTTTGCGAAGTGTCGACACCTGACCAAGTGTCGACACTTGAGAAATTCCAAGTGTCGACACTCGTGAAAAGTCTAACTTTTTTAGGGCAAACCGAGGTTTTGTATTTTACTTTCCCTCGTTTTCTCTCGAGCTCCTGTGGTCCCCAAAAACTCCTCTACCTTCTAAATTATCAATTTCCCTCATTACCCCACTGAAATTAGGTAATCCCTTTCTCTTTTTCTCATTTTTGAAACCGTGTAACCTAGTTTCCCTAATTTATGTCCGTTTTTAATGTATTTAACTCAGATTTTTTGAAGTTTTGCATCGTTTGGAAGTCTCCATTTTGAGGAAATAATGTTTGAACGCATTTATCTTGGATTTCCCTCAGATTTTGAACGATTTCACACTCAATCTGTCCGATTTTGTTGATTTCATTGTTACATTGGGTTTTTTGGCCGAAAAGTTCATGATTTTCATTCTAAATTTAGATTTCTTAGCTACTTGTTGTTTATTCTCGGTTTTCATTCATGTGGAAGGGATATTTATGTTGATTTCATGGTATTTTACTCCTCTTTCCACTATTTTGTTGTTTGATTACTTGTTTTTGACCTAAAACCCAAATGTATTTTGTTTTTAATCCTAATCCCATGGGTTTATGTTAAATGTTTTAATTTGTTCCAGCTTATTAATTTTATAAACTTGAAAAATATGTTTTATAAATCTTTTAACACAAATGTATTTTTGGGATTAATGTTATAACCCAAATGTATTTTATATGTTGGGATTAACTTTATAACCCATATATGTTTTATAACCCAAATGTGTTTTGTAAGGGATAAAATTCCCACTTTTCAAACTGTTGAAAGTATTTTTAACCCTCGATTTCATGTTTTTGGAGAAAATCTTTTTGGTTTTTATCCCTGTTTTTCAAAACAAATTATAGCTTTTCTTAAACCAGTATCCTCCTTTAGGAAAACTTAGTCTCCTTTAGCCTAACTTATGGCCAATTTGTAGTTCTCAACCTGATTGAAACCTGTCCCCACTTTAGTCTATTAACCTTCTTCCCTTCTTGCTCAGCTTGTTATGATGGGTCCGAGGAAGAGACTAGCTATTAGGAGGAGATCCAGTCAGGGTTCTGAGAGGAGGACTAAGGCCAGACACGATGTAGGACAGGCCAGTAGTTCAGCAGCTCCAGGTTCCCCCTACAGAGAGGATGGCAGGGAAGGTTGTGGTAGCTGGCAGACGGATCGACTTAGAGTTCTTTGATAGATAGCACTTCCAGATTCGGCGGACACTCATGATGCTAGATTAGTACCTTTTTGCACCATGCAGGAGAGGTACTATCCCCATCTAGTGAGAGAGTTCTATGGTGCTTTGGATTGCCGTCGACTATCATGGAGCACCACCGTCAGGGGTGTGGAGATCTCATTGTCAGGAGAGCTACTGAGCAGTATATAGGAGATTCCTTATTGAGGTATCAGTATTTTCTCAGTAGAGGATAGAGAGGCAGCTTTCAGGTGCATCCTTGAGCGAGAGGACGTTCGCGGTGTGACAGTGGTCACCGCGAACCAGTTGTCAATAGAGATGTGCCCGTTACATCACATCACTACTAGGATCTTGCTCCCAAAGATAGGCCATTTTGACTTCATCCCAGAGAGGGAGTTGATGTTGATGGTTAGTTTGACCCAGAGGAGATTGATTGATTTACCCTCACTGATGTTGGTTCAGATGCGCGATGTGGTGACATAGAGGCGACATTGTCTACCATACGGGATGGCGCTGACCCGTCTTTTTCGAGCATGTAGAGTTTCTTTGGAGGGGGAGATCCCCAAGGAGATTCTACATACTGATGTATATGACGAGCGGTCGCTACACCATATGGGATATCGGTTGGTCGTAGGTTGCTGGGTTTGGAGAGAGTCTGGTCAGGAGCCAAACGAGGAGGATGAGATCAGAGAGGCTGAGGTCAGGCTATTAGGGCCAGTCAGTACACCTCCTTAGGCTGCTCCAGCATCAGAGGCAGAGCCTGTTACTCCTACAGCTACACCTTCGGCTCCTCCTCTGTTGACTACAAAGTTATCCTTTGAGGAGCACACCCGACATCAATTTTCAGAGATACAGAGCAAAATTGTAGGACTTGGGGTGCGGTCGACTCAGCTGAGGATTGAGATAGAGGGCCTTAGAGCCCACACAGCTTCTGAGCACGCTGAGTTACGACACATCATGGAGGCTGGATCGCACATATCGAGGAGTTACTTAGATCTTTTGTTCCTCCAGCAGCTCCTACAGCTCCACTGACTGATAACGATGATGATGACCACCCAGACTGACATGATGACACCGATGAGGGTGGTACTGATGTTGATGATGGTGATGATGGAGAGGGTGATGGTGATGGAGATGGAGATGGTGATTCCAGTGATGGGAGTTCAGATGGCAGTGTTGATCGTGCTGGCAGATACCAGATGCTTAGTAAAGATGATCCTCCAGCCACACCTGTAGTTCCTCCTCTAGCTGATTTAGTTGATTCCACTCCAGATTTCATTACACTGGTTGAGATTCTATCCCCTTCTTCTACTAGATCTTTTAGGGTTGTTCCCTTACTAGGACCTTCTGGCCGTACTAGGATTCGTAGGGCCTTAACCCAGGGATCTCCTAAGGCATTAGTTCCTAGATCTAGGATTAGCGCACCATTTACTCTTGAGATTCCATCTGATGAGGACTAGCCTCATAGATATTGTATGTTGTTTATCATTTATGTCTTATGATGTATTTTGATTGTTTCAGTGTTGTTGATGAGTCAGCAAATTTTGTACTGAAAACATTACTTGATATATATATATATATATATATATATATATATATATATATATATATATATATATATATATATATATATATATATATATATATATATATATATATATGCATTTCAGCTTGATGTTTACAATCAAAATTCACTATAATTGATTTTGACATTGATACTCTTGAAATTGATGCTCTACATTTACCTTTTGGCTATGATACCTGTTAACTCTTGAAAAACTATTTCTTGTATCAACTCTAATACTCTACTACTTTTTGTCTCTATGCTTTTTTTGAGGGGGAGCTTACTCCCTTTTTCTAATGATTGACAAAAAGGAGGAGTAGAATTATCATTGCGATTAATCTAAATTTCAAATTTGATATTTTCTCAAAACTTGTTCTGATTTGAATTGTCTCACTAAGGGGGAGATTCATCCTTCTTAAATATGCAAGCTGTGGATGTATGAGCTTAAAATCATATTTATGAAATATCATATCTAAAATTTGAAATTAAATGTTGATATACTCAAGATTTTGTCATCATCAAAAAGGGAGAGATTGTTGGCTCTACCTAGTGATTTTGATGAATAACAAAATGTTGAGTACATATTTTATACTAATATTTATTTCTAGTTGTGAGTTTTCAGGAAACAAGCATCTCAAATTCTCAAAATTAAAGTATCGTGGCATGCTATGGCATGAAGCATCCTTCGCATTTTGAGAAGTCTTTTCCATGCAAAAAGAGGTTAAACGAGTTCAATTATTGCTTAATTACATTGCATTTAAGTTTCATAATCAACACTTGTGTTTTTGGCTTGAATTGCACTTAATTTTGAATTTTGCAGAACCAAGTGTCGACACCTGGAAGGTTAAGTATCAACACTTCAGCATTTGGCATGCAGAAAAATTTCTTGGCATGCCAAGTGTCGACACCTGAAACTCAAGTGTCGACACTAAGTTTTCAAGTGTCGACTTAAGGCCCGAGACTTCTTGAAAATCCAGAACTTGGCCAATGGAATGTTTTTGTATCAAGTGTCGACACCTGTGAATCAAGTATCGACACTTGAAAGTTCAAGTATCGACACCTGGAAATCAAGTGTCGACACCTGACAACCAAGTGTCGATACCTGATAGTCAAGTATCGACACTCGGGTTCTGACAACCCTAACGGATCTCTTTTTTTTGAAGTATAGAAACGTCTTTTCAAGCTCCAAATGACTATATTCGAAGCTCCAACGGTCACAAACCATTTTTTGAAAGTTTTTCAAGTATCTAAGCTTCACCAAACTCATTCTTTAAGCATTGAAGTCCATTGAAAGCATAAAAGCTAATATTCCCTCAAGAACTTTACTTCAAAAGCCATTAAAAAAGAGATTCCTTGAAAAAGCTTACAAGCCTATCCTTTCATCATTCCAAAAAGAGAGCTTGAAAAATATTCCAAAGAGAAACAAGACAAAGCATCAATTAGAGCCTCAAAGCTTCCATTCTACTCTTGAAGAGAGTTTGTTTTGTTTATTTAAATTGTATCTCTGAATTTCTCTTGTGATTTGACCTAGCTTTCAAGGGTTTCTTGAAAGTAGGTTGTTGTGGTTGGTGAGCCAAAGGGACAAAACCAACTAGGGTTAACTTGTGAGCCCGAAGACAAAACAAGTGTAAAGGTTTGTTGGTGAGCCTAAGTGATAAAACCAACATAGGTTTTAACTTGTGAGCCTTTGGAAAAATAAGTCGACTGTAATCTTGGAGAGATTATAGTGGAATTCCCAAGGGTGGCTTGGAGAGTGGATGTAGGTGCTAGATTTGTATCGAACCACTATAAATCTTGTGCTTGTGTGTGATCATCTCTTCTATCTCTTGCTCTTTACTTGCACTCTATTTATTGCTTTCCGCTGCATATAATCTTGTGCATCAATTTCATTACTCACAAACACTACAAGGCCTGCATATTATTGCTTTAAATTTTTAAAAAATCCAATTCATCCCCCCTCTTGGGCTCCATTTCTGGGCAACAGGTTAATATTTTTTTGGCCCCCCTAAAAAAGTTGGTGTGGTCCGTCCCTGCCAACAACCCCCGTAGTGAAGGTGGCGGCACCCCTGGGTCCACCATTCATTAGATCGAGCATCGATCGGAAGAGACAAGATCAGGATTTGTGCCACTAGTTTCTTAGAGTCGAGGAATATCTAGGCTGCTGGCTTCTCAGAGTTGAGGGAGATCTAGGGATGGTCCTTATGGCGGGACCAGAGAAGGAGACGGACAGGCAGGAGGAGATAGACATCGACTCGAAGTCCAGGTTGTGGAGCAATGGAAGGCTCAAGGATGAGTTTGCCAATGGTGATCTAGGATTTAGGTGGGACCATCTAGATCTCTCCTTCGCCAAGGTCCTCATTATCATTCCTAAGGTATGATGCCACATCATGATCACCTTCCTCTGGGCCTTCCTCCTCATCGCCTACAATATCGTCATCCTCTTCGTCACCATCCTTGCCCTGCTCTTCGATGCCGAGGCCATTGCCCTCGTCCTCATCCTCCTCCTCTACCTTGTCGACCTCATCTGGATCAGCGTCGTTTGGCACGTCGCCGACATCATTTCCATTCTCAAGGATTTTTGCAGTATTGAGGCCATGCGCAAGAACCAGGCCCTCATCGACCTGGATGACTGTAGCCATTTTTGCCATGCTCAACCTCTACTTCGTCAATGAAGAGGGGAGAGCCATCAAGGCAGGGAGCCAGAGAGGGAGACTAGGAGAGACAGGGACATAGGGCCGGCTTGCATTTTGTTCTTTCAACCTAGATTTTTGATCATTAGATCTTTGATCTAATAGTTTACAATATTTTTAATATATACATATAAATATATATAATATTTATATTATATAATCAGCTCTCAGATCCATCGGGTCTGGATATTGCATATCTAGATCCAAAACCATTTAACTATGGTTAAATGGGCCTAGGTCTGGGTAAACAGGTCTTATCTTAGTATTAGACCCAAACCTGTTAGGTAAATATCTATGGGTCTTGGATCTAGACCCTGCACATTGATAGCTCTAATCTATTGGTAGTGACTATTGTACTTTAAGATTGGTGCTGTGATTGTTCATTTTTTATCACCATGATCAGCGTGGTGGGTGTGGTCACCGGTGTTTGAAAGAGATGGCGAACGGCCATAGAGATCTTTTGTAGACCTTGATTGGGGAGATTGACCAAAATCGAGTTGGAAAAGGGCATTTTAGGGTTGCTCAATGTTGGTCTCGCCGGATCCATCACCGGAGGAGGTGATGGATCTTGTGAGATGGTTTTTGGAGGTGGTGAAGCTTCCAGAGGAGGAAGTGAAGGTGGAATCAAAGGGGTAGGTGGCGACGGCCGTTGTTGCGAGGAGCTTCGAAATAAGGTGGTCATGGAGGCAGTGATGAGGGAGTTCCAAGCAGGGCTAAAAGGGAAGGCGGCAGGCCATGACTTGAAGCATGGTCACCTCCTCTTTTATTTCAAGGAGACCAGGGAGCGAGATTTGATCCTCCATCGACTGTGGTGGTGGCTAGTTAGATGCTTGTGGTGGAGCAATGGTGGTTGAGCTTCTTTCCAATCAAGGGGGCCATCAGGTCGGCCATGGTATGGGTTCGAATGCCATGGCTCTTGGTGGAACTCTAAAGGGAGGTGGTGATCCAAAGAATCCTTAGCCTAGTTGATGACCTGGTGATGGTGGATAGCTACATGACAAAGCGATGGAGGCTGGGATTTGCACGAGCCAGTGTGAGGATTAATCTCACATGGCGAATGAGATCGAGCATGCTAGTGAAGGGTCCGAAGGGACCATTCTGGCAAACATTTCATCTATGAGAGCCTGGAGGGGACTTATTACCATTGTGGACGATTTCATTTGCTAGAGGTGGTGTGCCCGGCCGAAGGGGGTGTTGTGTAGCCGATGAACAGCTCAGAGATTGGGATCCAAGCCAAAGGGGAGGTCGCTGGAGTGGCAGAGGGAGGGCCATGCTTGGGGTGTTGGCTGGTGGCCATATGCCAATGGCTACTGGTCGACCTGGGCTAGAAGATGGCTGAGCCATCCTGTGCCCCTGTGCCGAGTCAGCTCGGGAAGCATTGAATCAGGGTGGTCTAGATTGACTTGACCTACCGAGATTCAACAACTAGATCAAGCCAGCCAAGATCGCAAGTCAACAATCATCCGTTCATCCCAACCCTAGTTTAATGGTTGGATTGGAGTCTGGGGGCATGGAGATGGGTGTGGAAAAGGATGTGGGTTTGAACCTAAGTGCGGGCCAGCCCTCTAACCAATTTGGGATCTTGGCATTGGCCTGTGATTTGGGGGCATGCCTGCTTAGGGCCGAGCGTACTGGGGTCATGAATGCAATCGAGCATGTTAGGCCTAGAGCCAGCATAGCTTGCATGATGGGCTCAAGTTCTGGTCAACCCAAAAGAGCATGGCCTATTGATTTTGATGCGGGTTAAGGCAATTTGAAATCTAAGGAGCAGGGAAAAGGGGGTCTTGTTTCAAAAAAAGACCCTAAGGCTTCTAGTAGGGCCAAAGGCAAGCACTAGCCCACCATTCAGAGGCCCAGAGGGAGCTATTAGCCCCTCCTGGAGGGCCTAGGATTTTTATTTTCTCTACCAAGACCCCAGGAAGGGGGAGAAGATTATGATTCAGATGGAGGAACATGCGGTTAATCGGTCATCATAATCAATTAGAAACTTTTTATGTGCGATCTCATATATTCGAATCATATGCCGGTAGCTCAAGAACAATTTTCTGAACTAATCAATGTGACAATCTAGCAATGGTACCTGTCTGGATAGGTCAAATAATAGTAAAGCAACATTCAAGAACCCAGGCTATGGTTATCATATAATTCATCCCTTTGACCTAATGCTCGAAGATGAATTCAGAGTCAACTGCCAACTCTGATAATGCATCTAAATATATCTCAACCTGCTAACTCCTGTGACTCTTTACAAAGATTATTCTAACCAAGACTTTGCTAAATTGAAATATTACCAAGTATCTATTTCAACAATTTGGAGTGGTCAATCCCTTCTTAACTTAATATCGATTTAACAAATACTTGATTGTACCTAGAAACCTTTCATTATTGGATAGAAATCCAAGTAGTTTAGGATCAAAGTATATTGAGTTGCTTGCCAAGTCATCATGATAGTCTCAGATCGGAGGAACACTTATACCAGTACCATTTTTATGGGATAGTCTTAATAGTAGAGTACTTGGTAGAATTGATCACTGTTCAATAAGATGTACTCCTATACTCACATGTATGCTATAATAGTGCTTCATAGTTCTTGGTTAAGAGGATAACCAACCTATATAGTATACAATGACTATTTTCGATAAACATTGTTGTCCTAGTAACAACGTATCATTTGATCATGAACCAATTTAAGAACCACTCGATAAATCCTTCTTTATCGAATCTATGCAATTCTAAAGACTTTAACACAATAGAGTTCATAAAAAAATGACAAATAGTGCTAAGCTATCAAAAATAATATTTATTTTATTAATAATTTATATACATTTACAAGATAGCTCAACCATCTACAATCTAGAGGATTGGCTTTAGGATACTTTTTTTAAATACGATCTTCCTCGTAGGTCCCAAATCCTTCATTATAAACTCCTAGAATAAGGCCGCCTTCAGTTCCTACACAATCTTCTTATTCTTGCATGCTATCAACATGTCATCCACATACAAGATTAGATAGACCATGGAGCCATCATCTAAAAATCTCACATACACACAAGAGTCATGATAGCACTTCGAAAGCTCGATGCTTCTTATAAAAATATCGAACTTCTTGTACCACTATCTCGGGGGCTGCTCCATTTAGATGCTTTCCTCCAGATGCCCTTGGAGGAATGCTGTTTTGATATCTATTTGCTCCAGCTTAAGTCCTAGGCTACTACGATGCTCAATAGCACCTTGATGGAAATATGTCTGATGACGGAAGAAAAAATCTTGCTGAACTTGATGCCTTCTTTCTAGAAGTATCCTTTGGCCACTAATCGTGCCTTGAACCTAATACCTTCATATTTTGAAGGCCCCTACTTACAACCAATGAATTTCTTTCCCTATGGCAGTTGCAGCAATCACCATGTCTCATTCTTATAGAGAGACTGCATCTCCTTGGACATTGCTTGGACCCATCTCTTTCTATTTTGGTTTTTCATAGCCCCCTTATAGTGTAGGGGTCCCTGTTTACTGTCACCAAAGTATATGACACTGTCTCTTCGAAGCCATTCCGTTATGGTTGCCTGATGTTTCTTTTGGACTTTTGCAGTGCAACCCCAATGTCTGTTATAGATCTAGCTTGCTCTTGCTAGACCTCTTGGCTTCTTTCTTCCATCTGAGCTCTCTCTACCTATAGAGACACCATCTTGGAATGCTCCACCTAAATACCATGTCATCTCGATGCACCTGCAAGTGGCAAAATAGAAAATGATGTAAGTTGTCCAGCCTTGCCTTATTGGATAGCCTGCTGCTCCTGCTACTCTTTTATGCCACTTGATCTTTGGAGAACTGAATTTTCATCAAAGGTTATATCCCTACTGATGATGACCTTCTTCTTAATGGGATCCCATAGCAGGTATCCTTTAACTCTTCACAGATATCTCAAGAATATCTTCCATGACCTGGCATCTAATTTGCTTCGATCACCAATACCGATGTGCACAAATACTGTGCACCCAAACACCCGTAGATGGCTCAGCCCAATCTTTTTTCCAGACCATCTCTCCTTTGGAATTCTACTATCTAACTTGGTATAAGGCAACCAATTCACTAAGTAACAAGCTGCGTCAACCGTATCAACTTAGAACTTCTTAGGAAGCTTTGCTTGCAGCCATATGTACCATGCCTTTTCCATAAGAGTCATGTTCATTCATTGGGCTACCCTATTTTGCTGAGAAGCTTCTTTGACCAAAAAGTATCTTTTGATGCCACACTCATAAAAAAGTTTGAACTCCTTGTTAGTATACTCTTCACTATTGTCTGATTGCAGATACTTCACACTTCTACCTTGCTCTTTCTCTATTTTGGCTTTCCACACCTTGATTCTTGAGAAGACTTATAATTTTTCCTTCACAAAATAGATCCAAACCTTATTGTAAAAATCATCTATGAGGGTTAAGAAGTATCTCGCTCTGTTTTTGGCTGAAATCAGAGTCGATCCCCACAAATCCATGTGAACTAGTTCCAATGGGACTGCACTACTGGCTAAACTGCTAACAAACTAAACTCTTCTCTATGTTTTCATCTGACAAGGCTTACACACCTTTGTAACACCTCCCTCCAGATATGAAATCAACTCATGTTTTCTCAACTCCTTCATCCTACAATCTCCAATGTGGCCTAGGCGATAGTGCTACAATCGATGAGCCCCTGCTGATCCTGTGCTGCAGCTATTGTATCAGTCTCCTCGATTACCATAAATCCTTCTATCTTACAGAGGTTATTCTCCAACCTCCTATCTCTCATCACTATAATTATTTTATTAGAGATGTTTAAAACTTCACTCCTGGCTCGATTGCTAAAGTCGTAATCGTTCTACTCCATGTAGCCCAATGATACTAGATTTTTCTTTAATTTAGGAACATGCTTCACATTCGTGAGAGTCCTCATGATCCCATCAATCATCTTCACTTAAACACTCCCAATTCCAGCGATCTTGCATGGATGATCATCTTCGAGTGTCACAGTTTTCATATCGATCTTGGTGTAAGTTATGAATTAAGACCGATTTGAGGTATAGTATGTGAACAGGCAGAGTCTAGGGTCCATATATCCATGCAATACCTGTGACCATTTGATACAACCAAGAGGTCATCCTCCACCTCTTTATCAACAACTATACTCAGTGTAATAGATCCTCTCTTATCTTCCTTCTTGTTCTTCCACTATGGTCAATCCCATTTGAAGTGCCTGATCTTGTTGTACTTGTAACACTTTGCTTCTTTCCTGCTCTTGCTCTTCCTCCAAGACTTCGAACATTCTCATTGCATGGATCTTTTCCTTCCTCTTCTAGGTCTCTCTCCAATGGCCAACCCTCTAGGGAATACCTTCTTTGGTCAACTTCTCCCTTGGCTTGTTAGATCGTAGCACTGAGACCATGTCTTCATACTCCAGGATCTTCTTGACATAGAGCAATGTAGTAACCAACGAATCAAAGGGGGAAACAAGCATAACAAAAAGAATAATTTATCTTCCACCTCTAAATTTATCCCAATGCTGGATAACTAGGTGCACATTTGGTCAGACTTCTGGATGTGATCTATGACATCTCTACATTCTTGCATCTAAAGGCTATAGAGTCCCTTCTTCAACATTAGTTTATTATGCATATTCTTTCTCATATAGAGACTGTACAACTTTGATCACAAAACCTTCGAGATCTTCTCCTCTATCACCAAATAGAGACCCGCATTTGCCAAATACCTTCTAATCATAGTGTAAGCCTTCTTCTCTAGGGACATCCATTACTTCTTCGGCATCTTATTAGGCTTTTCCTCTAATGCCTTATCTAAATCTAACTGGACCAAGAGATTTTTTACCCAAACTTTCTACATAGAAAATTTTCTTTTCCCATCAAACTTCTTGAAATCAACTTTCATGTTGCTTCCCATGGCACATACAAGCTAAACACAATAGATAAACCAAGAGATTTAAGAAATACCTTGATAGAAACATTGCTGAAATTTCAATCTTTGAAGATCTATAACTTTTGGCATCTTTCATGATCTCCTTACAACTCGAACTCTGATACCACTTGTTGGAGCTTGTTTCCAAGTGCGCAGACATCCTTCTACCAGCAACCAATATCAAAAAATCAATTAGAGGCGGCGATAATAGGGGATTGAAGCAATCAGCCTTGATGAATCAATGAAGCAATCAGCCTTGATGCCCAGAAAACTTCCAAGAGCTTCAACGTTCTCCCAACCTTTTAGAGATCTACTAGATCTAAAACTTCTTGCTTGGGATCTCAAACCATAGTAGAATCACGTTCCAAAAGCTCCAAGTCGAATTCCAAGCAGAAGGGACAAAGGAAGACTCTCAAAACTCTTGGAACTAGGATTTCTATCAGGATTGGAAATCCATATCAATCATTCTCCAATGCCTACCAGACCTTCCAAATGTATTTATGATGTGAAACCACTCCTATTGGACCTCAAACGAAAGAGGAATAAAGCCTCGAAGCCTCTTGGTCGAACTCCAAAAGGGTGGAACAAGGGATAGTTCCAAAGCTAATTGCACTAGGAATTCCTAGTTTGACTAGGAATCCTAGCACCAAGGATCTTCTTTCACCTTGCACTTGGATGTGAAGGCTAGAGCATTTTCCCTAGTAGGGGGTGACAACCAAAGAGGGAGAGAGAGAGAGAGGAGTAAAGAGAGGATATATAGGAGAAAAGGATATTCTATTATGCTTAGCTCAAATCAACCCTATATGTAATATATATACTAGGTCACTTTGACCTAACTCTAAAAACTCTCCTTGGCTAATTTGATGTACAATTAAGTTTTCCAAGCCCAAGTACATCCTTAACTCAAACCAATCATATATATCTAAGACTCATAACCAGCCTAATACAAGTTAATCCCTTGAGGCTCAAGTTCCCTGAACCTCATGATCCGAAAGGCTGATAGCCTTTATCCTATGGCCCAAACTAGACCTAGAAATCCTATGATAACTTCATGAACATTGGACCTTTGCCTTAGCCTTGGTCTCTTGAGCCTTGGGAGTACCATATGAGGCCCAACATATGGTAGATATGTGAAGCCACCTTTTCATCCACTTGAGCCAATAATCTCCAAATGTCATTAAGGATCGGATGATAAAAAGCTTGATCTCTAGAATTTTTTTTTATGGCATCAAATCCAGAAGATGATAATATTAGAGTTTTCCTCTAGCCAAACTTTGGAGATAAAGTAGTGACATGCTTGCCTCCATGAATTCCTCAATGTCCTGCAACTCCATTTTAGGAATACTAGTATGAGAATTTGTATGGGTATATATTTAGTCCTATAGCAGCTATTCTCTGAGAATATTTTGCATACTTATACAAAGATTAAGGAATTCAAATAATATTTGCTGGCTAATATTTTTAAATGATGTCCTAAATTATTATAAATGGTATTAGAGTAGACTCGATCTATAACCTATATTGATTAAAAATTGTTGCAGCAAGGGTTTCTAGAGTTGACCATAGATCGATCGTGATCTTTATGAATGGATATATATATTTAAATCCTTAACTTAGCGATGATACTAGGACTTAAGCGAGAAGAGTATATGAGGATTCGTACAGGTATGTATTTAATGCTATATTGATTATTCGTTGAAAAGAATTTGAATACTTATATAGGATCAATGAATCTAAATAATACCTTCTAGCTAGTTTTTTTAGATAAAATTCTGGTTACAGTAAAACAAAAGCTAATGGCAAAAAGCCAACAAAAATAAAGGCAACCATTTTGAATTCATGCGGACATTATCAAAACGATGGTGATTCCTTGCTATCCAAATGTTGATGGATGTGTCAATTTGGGTGGGCCCAAGGCTTGAGAGGAACAATATAAAATTGTTCCACCCATTCCAGGAAATTGAAGTAGCCAACATACATCAAAATGTGGGCATGTAGAAAAAAAATATGCAAGAGTTTCTTCTATGCCAAAAACATCAACTACATTGCCTTTAAACCAGCATACCATGATCAATAAATGATGTTGAATTTGTCAGGAGCAATTTGAGAGGAATTAACACCATCTAGAATAAACATCGTGGGCTTGATTGTCTGAAGATGAGAATGCCCTGAAATGCTTATCAAACCAGGTTTCAGTGGGATGACTGGTTTGTTTGGGATGTTTTATTACAGTCATCAGACTGGATTTTAATCTAATAGTTCTAAGATGGCAAAAGTTTATTTAGGATTTTATTCTATTAGCACCAAAATAGATTATAAGATTACTTCTTCACAGGCTGACACACAAAAAGTTACGAGGGGTGTACAATGGTTGTAGGCTTGGACCTGGGATTAAATCGTGCAAAAATTTTTATTTTTATTTTTTATAATTTTTTTATAGCGAAGAAGGTGCACATAGCATATAAACAGTTTTTTGCTGAATCATGTAAATTTTTTTTTTTTTTTTTTTTTTTCTGTGTGTGGTTGCTTTGATTTGTTTTTTTTGTCATTTTGCTGAAAATATCTGCCACAAAACTCAACAATGAGAATAGACTGTCACTTAAATTAAATCAAGAGGAAACAAGGTTGAAATCCTATCCCTTTTGTGCAGTTTGAAGGTCAGAGCATTCATAATTACTTTCAAATAATGTCTTTATTAGTATCTAGACAAGCGGCAGGGTGAAAATCCGTGGATGAGAAATAGTCGAGATTCGAGTCCGGAGCCACCGAACTACTCGCCTTTTATTGGGTGGAAAATTTTGTTACTCAAACTCGATGCTAATATTAGAATGCTAAAGGCCTAGAGTCAGCAAATAATTCACCGACAACCATTTAGACTTTAGACCTCGCTAACAAGGACCTATCGATCAGTACATGAATTAGACAAAGAAAAAAATTTTCCCATAAAGGTGTCACACATGCATATAATGAACAGTGCTATGATTTGTTGGGATGCAACTATAAGATTTAATATCTAATATAATTTAATTATCATTTAGTCATGCTTAACTCTTCGGACCAACTATATGTATTGACTCAATTATAGAGAGCCCAGTTAATTAAATGGAGCTAGGAAAACTAGGAACCCTACAATTAGATATCCAATGAGAGGACTCCATGGTCACAAAAGAAATTTTCCGATCCAAGTCAAATTCAAATGGAATCACTTTTAACCGAACAGCTAGCTTTCTTATTTTTTGACACAACGGGAAAGTTTGAAGTTAATTGCGTGGTCAAAGCTTCTCCAATACAAACTGATCATAGGAACTACTAGATATTTAGACATGGTGATAGAGAAACAAAAATCACAACAATCGCCTGGTAGGGTGGGGCTCGATGGGGAAGCTATGCCGGATATTTTTTTTTCATTCCTTTTTTCTTCCATCATTAAAAAAAAAAAAAAAAATCACACCGTATCTACCGACTCATATAACATAGACACTTGAGATCACTGGGGATTTCGTGGCCTACTATTTTGCAGCAGCAACCCTCGAGCCAAACTCCAGCAACTCTTTGCAGGTATCATCCCTATGCACGATAACCTCTATGAAGCACAAGCAGTCCTCTTGCGGCCCCATTGCTATCTGAATTGCCTCCTTGAGCTCCTCCTCGTAACGAACCTATATCAAGATATCAATACCTTTCGGTTATTACTCTGCAAACGTACACATCTAACTAAAAAGTTCTTTTCTATATGACCATGTATATATACTACCAAGCTTCTGGCATTATAAATAGACTCCAAAACACCTTTGTCGTCCAGCATTTGCCCTCGCCATTGTGGATAGAGTCCACCAGCTCCAGTTCTTGATGACATTGTAAGGGCCATCATGGATCTCCACCTCAATGTGGTGCATCCCCCGTTGTTTATGAGGAAAATAATGCTGTTCTGCTCGCAACGCATCATTGTCGAAATATCCTGAGCAGTCATCTGAATTGAACAAGGATCACGGTGTTAGAATTGTACTTGTGACTGCACTGCACATCATTTCTACAATATTTTTATATGTTCAATGTATGATCTGATTCAAATGATACCTGAAAGCTTCCATCACCAATGCAGGCAATCACACGCTGATCCTTCGCTGCCTGGGCATACCCCAGAGTCGCTCCCACAGGCCACCCAATAGAAGCATACTGCAGCTGGAACTCGTATCTGAAACATATATACCAACTAGTTCTTAATTAGACATCAAACATCATAAAAGAATTAAAGCACTGATATAAATGCAAGACATGAGTTTCGGAAGAAGGCCTTACCCACAACCCGGTGGCAGTTTAAGCTTCTGGCAGTTGAACCATGAATCACCAGTCTCCGCGATCACGGCTGTGTCACTCGAAAGCATGTTCGATCTGGATGTGCTTGAAGAGCACGTTCACCTTCAAAGGCTCTCTGGGCATGCACTCAAGCGGGACTCCATCGGGCTCGAAGATCCTGCGGGTAGTTATCATAAGCGGTAGTGTTGCGTTTGAGCCGCTTGGCGAGCTCCCGGAAGAAGTCCTTCATCAGGATATACACACAAAAGGAGGCCCATCGGCAACCAACACACGGTCGGGCTGCAAGATGATAAGACTTCTCCTTCTTGAGGAGGAGGGTGCACGCGAGCGAGGCGAAGTCGCTGAAGACGGGCCCCGCAAAGAGGTAAGCGTCGGCCGACTCCACGATCGATATCTCAGCACAGAAGGCAGTACTGATGGTACCCCAGTAGGTTCCAATGAAGTGGGGGTGGTGCTCCGGCACGAGTCCCTTAGCCGACGGCATCACAGCTATGGGGTAGCCACAAGCATCCGCCAGCTCCACAAAGGCCTTGCCAGCCTTGGCCACCCTGATCTTGGGGTCCCCGACCAAGACCGGCTTCACCGCCTTATTCAGGAACACGGCCGCGGCTTCCACGGCCGCTTCTAGACCTAACTTGTTGCTCAATCTGATGATAATAACAACTATAGATCACTAAAAACTGCATATATTTCATTGAACGGCTTAATTAATTCACCCAAAAAAAATGATTTTAAAGTGACGATGGGGTCTCAGAAAGTATATAGAGAAAATAATACCTAGGTTCTGTTCGCTCTAATGATTCCAGTAATAAAAATAAAAATAAAAATAAATCAAGAAACAGTGTCCCGAGATTTAAGGAAATCGACAAGGGAAACAGATCGAGGGGGTCGTTTCAACCAAAACCTGGGAGAGAGAAAGAATGGGATGGGCTCCCGACTGAAGGCGGGATGATGAATGGCCGGCAGATTGCAGCTGATAGATAGCAAGATAGACGGGCTTGCTCTCCTTTAAAGCGATTGAGATCGCAGTGTCGATCAGCTCATGGGCATCATCCAGGTTACTCACCACCGCCTATGAACACACAGAATAGCCTCAAGATTCAATCTTTAAGCGAGAAAATTAAGGCCCAGCATTTATTCTTTGAGCCTGAAAACTGTTAAAGAATCATTGCTTGTCTTATTTGTGAATCCATCCCAAGTATTAGTCTACTTAATTATTTTTTTATAAGTTTTTAGATTTGTCTTAATTTTAGCAGGTTGTGATTTTTGAGTTCGAGTAGGAATTAAACATTCTATCCGTACGATGCTTTATTTAAAGAATTTTTTGGCATTTCCATTTAGGTGTTGAAAGAAAAAGAGAGGAGATTTTTTTTTTTTTTTTGTGAGATATTTTTGTGAGGGAAGTCAAATCCAATGTTTTGGTTTTTATTTTCTTTAGGATAAATTTATTTCTCTCTCCCAAATTTTTTTCTTTCTATAATTATTTTCTCTTTCAACTTTTTGCAAAGTATTTTGTTGTGTTTGGTAGTTGCTTTGGATCTTTGGATCGGCACAATTGATTTATTTCAGATAGCATGTCATTCTACATGGTATTAGAGCTATAGATTTTGAGATTGGTATTGTGTATTTGTGGTTTCATATAGTGTTAGAGTCATAGGCTTAAAAAGTGGTCAGGTGGTTTGTAGCTTAGATCAGATTTGTCTGAAGTATAATTTTTGAAACGGCAACTTGATTATTGATGGTTTCTATGTTCATAGCTCAGTATGGTCGAAGAGCTTCCACCATGTGATTGTGCAGGCTTATGGACTCTTGCCCCGGTAATTTAAAAGTTCAATCATTATGACTAATGCTACTATCTTCTATTTCAATGGGTTCGAGATCTCAAACATCATCAATATCAATATAGTTGTCTTTGTTATTCCCTTTTCTATTCATAAGTTGAATAATGCTTGTTATATAATGGGGAAGGTTTTTGTCAATTCATATTTAAAATGATAAGATTTATAAAATATCTTTGATGAGTCAGAGATTATGCCAAAACATACTTTGAATGATAAGGTTATGACAAAAAAATAAAATTTAAAATCTAGGAAGGTGATATGGGTTATTCAAATTTCAGTTGATATATATATATATATATATATATATATATATATATATATATATATATATATATATATATATATATATATATATTTCTATATTGAAGATGTATAGGAGCCAAAAAAAAAATATGCGATATTGTTGTAGTCATCTAATCATGTTATAGCATGGTGATCGCATCTTACAAACAAAAATTACTTAAAGCGCGGACTCTAATTTTATGCTTTTTCAAAGATTTGGAAGAAGGACAAAATTAATATAAAGATAAATATTTGAAATAGAAAGAGTTTGATCTGCTGGAGACTAGATCAATTTTTAAAGACTTAAAACAACACAAGGTTGATCAGCTTGAGACTCAATCAAATCAAGAAGAAGATTTGGAGCAAGAGGAGCTTGATCATTAATCAAGTTTAGAAGAGATCATGCTTGAAGGATCAATTGCTTTTAGAATTGCTCAAGAAAAGTTAAAAGATGCCACGATTGATTTAGGTATAGATATCCATATTGAGAAATCAAATTATGCAAAGGAGTTCTATCAAAGTTATTCAAAATATAGATATTTTCTTATGTAGTTGGTATTATCGGCTGATATATGTAGCACCCTTAGTGACCATATTTTGATGCAATTTTATGCATCCTAATTTATATTATAAGACCATTAATTATGGTATATTATACAGTAGTAATTTTTTAAACATGTTAGCAGGTTTTATGGATGCAGATTATATTAGTGATTTAGATATTCATAGATCTGCTAGTTTTTCTTTCAGCTAGCTTGTGACCTGATATTATTTCTTAGTGTAAAAAGAAACAGCCTATTATTATATTATCTTTTACAGAGGTAGAGAATTGCGCGGCCGTGAAGGCAGTTCAAAGATTGACATGGCTCGTGAGGTTACTTAGGGATTTATATCAGGAGACTAACCATATTGTCCTGCTTTTTTATGATTAAGAGAGTGCAATCTGATTGTTAAGGCATTTAATATTTTATGTTAGGACAAAATAGTTCATGGTCACTTTAATTATTAGAGAGAAAATTATATATAAAAATCAATGTAGATTTACTTCTAGTTTTCATGAAAGGCTAAGTAGCAGATATTTTTATCAAAGGATTAGTGGTCGAGTGGTTTAAAAATTTGCATAGCAAGCTTCGTGTTGTCAATATAGATGTCATATGAAGAGAAATATTTAAAATCATTGCATATCTAGTATTATTCTATTTAAATATCTTTTTTACAAGTTTTTAAAGATTGTGCTCTAGGTAGTGGCTGGGTTTTGGTTTTTTTGAGTTCCTGTAGAAGTTAAACATCTCATCCGCATTATTCTCTATTTATAGTAATCCTTGTCATTTGCCATGGGGTGTAGAAAGAGAGAGGTGTAAGAACTCATGTTTTTCGGCCTACACGTGTTACGCATGCAATGGGAGAAAGGCCTTATATTTTCTTTTGCGATTGCGGTGGAAGGAAGAATTATAGGCAGAGTCCTTATAAATTCTCTACCTTTCCCTTGGACTCTCCATCCGAGAATTCTTCAAATTCTGTTGGTAGATCTCGCCAAAACACTTTATATGCTATACCTCGTCTTAGGATCCCAAGTTTTTCTTCTCCTTTCTTTTCTGATTTCCAAGTATTATTATTACTGTCTTGATTAGAACTGGCGGGTTGCCAAATGTAATTACTCAAGCCTCCGATGTTGTTATCCTGTTGTTGTTTTACTCTTGGTTGTTTCCACTTTTCCCGACCACCTGCTGTCGCTATTGTTGCCCGTTGCCCAACGTCGGAGCCTTTTTATTATGTGCTAGGATGGGACCTTGGAGCTTAGCTGGAGGTGAGCGGCCAAGGCTCGGATCGATGGTAAGCCTCTAAATCCTTGTTTCTCTTTTTTTCTCGTTCTTTCTTCCATTTCGTATTTCTGGCTGACCGCCATCAATGTTGATGCTGCGGTTGAGCGCTGCCCAGCTATCACCATATTCCTTGATCGTCGACCCTTGAATATGATTGGTTGGAAAGAGATTGGCATGTCAGGAAAGGAAAGAAGTTTGTTTCCTTTATTCTGAAGGAGAGTTTTTGCTGGGCAAGCATGATGAAAGAAAAAATCAAGAACGCATCTGGAAGTTAGGAGCAGCAGGCTCCTCCATCAAACGGACCTCTGGTCAGCACTCTTCCGGCGGTTCAGGCATCACAGCCTCCTATGATAATGGTGGAGAAACAGCAATTCGAAAGTCTGATGAACAAGGTAGAGACCTTGACGGCATTGGTGCAGCACTTGCATGAAGCTGCAGCTCAAAAGCAATGCCCTCCCTTTGTTCCACAATCTAGCTGTCAACCGGAGAGAGAGAAAGAACAACGCCGAGAGATCACCCCCAGCTCCTCACAGATCCGGTCATCTCATGGCCGCTATACCTCTCCACCAGATCGACAAGCAGAAAATCATGGTGGAAAGAAGAGGGTCAGACGTTCTCCTTCTGTTTCTTCTAGAAGCTGTGTACCAGAAGGTTCAAGGCAAAAAGAGATCAATCATGAGGTGCAGGAGAAGTTTAAGGCTATGCAGGCGCAGAGAGCAAGAATTTCAGAACTGAGAATAAACGATGAGGTCGTGACTTCAACTCTCAACCCCCTTTTTTTGATGAAATTATGGATGAAGTTATCCCTAGGCATTTCAAGATCCCATAATTGGGGGCCTACGATGGGACTTCAGACCCCCTCGACCATCTGGGGAGTTACAAAGTGCATATGCTGGTGCAAGGAGCAACTGACGCTCTCTACTGCATTGCTTTTCCTGCCACTTTGAAGAAATCCGCTCGAATGTGGTATTCAAGCCTGCCTTCGAACTCAATTCATTCCTTTGCTGAGTTAGAGCGGCATTTTATCTCGCACTTCAGGACGTGCCAGAAGATGTCGCGCAACACTGACAGTTTGTTTCTTCTCCAGCAACAAGAAGGAGAAAGTTTGAAAGGATTTGTCCACCATTTCAATTCGGCCACTTTGGAAATTCCGAACTTGAATGAGCATGTGGCCATGTCTGCCTTGAAGAAAGGCTTAAAATCATCCAGGTTCACTTTTTCCCTGGACAAAAGATTTCCAACGAGCTATGCCGAGCTGCTGGTAAGGGCTTAGAAGTATGCTACCACTAAGGAGGAAGTGGCAAGCCGAAGACTGGCGGAGGGGAGATTCCCTCCCAAGAAGAAAAGTACTAAAGAACTGAATGCGCAAACATCTTCTAACAATGCTTCGGTCTCTAGGCATAGCCCCAGGTCCAGACAGCAGAATAACTGGTTCGACGCCTACACACCCCTCAACTTGCCTAGGAAGAAGATTCTGCTAGAAATTGAAAAAGAAAAATATTTCTAAAGGCCACGTCCCCTGAAGACACCTGCAAAAGCAAGGGACAAAAGCAAGTACTGCCGATATCATCGAGATCGTGGCCATAACACTGAAGAATGCTTCCAACTTCGGGATGCCATCGAGGATTTGATAAAAATAGGATATCTGGAAAAGTATGTCAGCCGCCCAGAATCTCAAGCCGAAGCAACTGCCCTTCCAAGAATATCCGACGAAGCTGATTTGCCTCACCAAAAGATAACTGGTGGAGATGTTGGGATGCTTCATCGGTCATCGGCATGGGACGTAGAAGTTGAAGAAAGTGTCTCGAAGAGGTTCAAAGGAAAAAATGCTATTACTTTTTTCGATGAAGATGTCCATGGTATACAACTTCTACATAATGACCCTGTAGTGGTCTCGACAGTTATTGCCAAATTTGATGTAAAAAGAATATTAATTGATAATGGAAGCTCAGTTGATGTATTGCTGTATGATGCTTTCTTTCAGATGGGATTGTCTGGACGTGAATTACGAAGATCTCTCATTCCTATACTGGTTTTGGTGGAAATCAAGTTGGGGTTGAAGGTGAAATAGTCTTGCCCGTAAATTTTGGGTCCGAACCATTCCAAAAGACCCTTCCAATCAATTTTATTGTGGCCAGAACATCTTCACCTTATAATGCAATCTTGGGACGTCCGGCATTGAATAAATTCAGAGCCATAGTCTCAACATACCATCTGTTGGTTCGGTTTCCTACCAGGACAGGCATAGGAGAAGTAAGAGGAGATCAAAAGATCGCTCACCAGTGTCTTATGATTCAAAACAAACAAACATCCAAGCCGTTGGCACTTGACCAGCTGGAACCAAGAGATGAATCTGAAGATTCTGGAGAACCAGTAGAAAAGATGCTTTCCATACCATTATCCGAAGATAAATCAACTAAGCTTTTGCAAATTGGCAGCTTACTTAACGAGGACTCAAAGGTAAAACTAATTTCCTTTCTTCGAGATAATGCTGATATTTTTGCTTGGACAACCTCAGACATGCCTGAAATTCTGCCTGAAGTGATTATGCATCATTTGGAAGTATCTCCCAATTATAAGCCAGTACGGCAGAAGAAGATGAATTTTGCTCTAGAAAGGCAGAAGGCAATTGATGAAGAAGTTAATAAACTCCTTGAAGCAAACTTCATAAGAGAGGTCCAATATCCGAATTGGCTAGCAAATGTGGTCATGGTAAAGAAATCAAATAGCAAGTGGAGAATTTGTATAGACTATATGGATCTTAACAAAGCATGCCCAAAAGATAGTTTCCCTTTACCGAAGATCGATCAATTGGTTGACTCTACGGCTGGTCATCAAATGCCGAGCTTTATGGATGCCTTCTCAGGTTATAATCAGATCCGAATGAATCCTGAAGATGAAGAGAAGACTGCTTTTGTTACAGAGAAATGACTCTACTGTTACAAGGTGATGCCATTTGGATTGAAGAATGCTGGGGCAACCTTTCAAAGGCTCATTAACAAAGTCTTCAAAGACCAGATTGGGAGAAATATAGAAGCCTATGTTGATGATATGATAGTAAAGAGTCTTCATAAGTCTGATCATATTGCAGACTTGAAAGAATCCTTTGATGCTCTAAGATGCCATCAGATAAGATTGAACCCAACCAAGTGCATCTTCGGTGTGACTTCTGGAAAGTTCCTGGGATACCTGGTTACCAAGCGAGGAATAGAAGCTAATCCAGAAAAGATACAGGCTCTTCGGACTATGAGGCATCCTACTTGTAAGAAAGAAGTTCCAAGGCTAACAGGGAGAATTTCCTCCCTGAGCTATTTCATTTCCCGCTCTGCAGAAAGGTGTTTACCCTTCTTCAAGGTTCTCCGTTAGACTCAAAATTTTGAATGGACAGAAGATTCCAGAATCGCCTTTGACAAATTGAAGGAATATTTGGAAAACCCACCATTGCTTTCTAAGCCCTGTGAAGGAGAAACACTCTACTTATATCTATCAGCCATTGATGAGGCAATTAGTTCGGTTTTGGTGCAGAAAGATACCAAGCATGTGCAGAAACCGATCTACTACACTAGTAAAATATTACATGAGACAGAAGTCCGACATCCTAGAGTGCAAAAAATTATCTTTTCACTTGTGGTGGCGACAAAGCATCTTCGGCCTTATTTTCAAGCTCATTCTATCATGATTTTGATGGATCAACCTTTAAAATCCATTCTTCGTTGTCCTGATACTTCTGGGAGGATAGCCAAATGGGCTATTAAATTGGGAGAGTTTGATATTGATTATCAATCTAGATCAGCAATGAAGGTACAAATTTTGGCTGATTTTATAGTTGAGTGCACATGGGGATCTGAAGAGGACTAGCCAAGAGCTAAAGAAGAAGGTACCAAAGACAATCCAGAGTTTATTTGGATGTTACATGTTGACGGTGCTTCGAACGCCAACGATTGTGGTGTGGGTTTAATTCTTGCTGATCTGAATGGGCAGGTTATTGAATATGCTCTTCGGTTTTCTTTTCAAGCATCAAATAATCAGGCAGAGTATGAAGCACTCATTGCTGGACTTAGAATCTTTCAAAAATTGGAGATCAAAAAGGTCAAAGTTTTTTCCGATTCACAGCTGGTGGTGAATCAAGTGAAAGGTGGTTTTGAAACTTGAAATCCAAACATGATCCAATACCTAGAAAAGGTCCGAAGCCTGACATCTGGGTTGGAGTATTTTGAGATTGTTCATGTGCCAATAACAGAAAATTCTCGAGCAGATGCTCTTTCGAGACTTGCAACCACTGCACCGGATTCTCTTGGAAGAACATATATAGAATATCTTGAAGACCCTAGCATATCAGAATTCCTAGCTGAAATTTATCAAGTTGAACATGAACCTTCATGGATGGATCCAATTCTCAGGTTCTTAAAAGACGGCATCTTGCCCGAAGACAAGCTAGAAGCTAAGTGGCTTCGGTGGACAGCCTCCCAATATGTTATCTTGGATGAAGCATTATATAAAAGGTCTTTCACACAACCTTTGCTGAAATGCTTTGGCCCATCCGATGCAGATTACGCACTCAGGGAAGTGCATGAAGGAATATGTGGAGATCATTTGGGAGGTAGATCTTTGCCATACAAAATAATCCATCAAAGTTATTATAGGCCAACCATCCAGAAGGATTCTGTGGAATTTGTCCGAAGATGTGATCATTGTCAAAGATATACCAATGTACAAAGATGGCCTGCTAATCAGTTAACTCCATTGACAGCTCCCTGGCCTTTCGCACAATGGGGGATGGACATTCTTGGTCCGTTTCCTCCAGCTCCTGTGCAGCGAAAATTCCTTATAGTGGCTATTGATTACTTTACAAAGTGGGTCGAAGCTGAAGCATTGGCACAGATTACTGAAGCAAAAGTTGACACTTTTATGAGAAATTTTATCATCTTCCATTTTGGGATTCCTTATTCTATAATAACTGACAACGGAAGACAGTTTGACAATCCGAAATTCAGGAACTTCTGCGCTCAATATCACATTCTTCACAAGCTTACTTCAGTAGCACATCCTCAGTGCAATGGAGAAGCTGAAGTGACAAACAGGACTATTCTTCATGGCCTTAAAACCAGATTAAATGATGCTAAGGGTTCATGGGCCGATGAGTTAAACTCAGTTCTTTGGGCATATCGAACTACTCCCAGAATAGCCACTAGTAAATCTTCATTTCATCTTTCTTATGGTACTAAAGCAGTCCTTCCCATAGAGGTCTCTTTGCATTCTCTTCGGATTGATCACTATGAAGAACCCGAAAATTCTGAATGCCGAAGAGTTGACCTGGATTTATTGCAAGGCACACAACTTCAGACACAGTTGAGAATGTCTGCATATCAACAGAAAATGGCGAGATACTACAACTCTCGCGTAAAAGAACAGATCTTTCATCCTGAAGATCTAGTTCTACGAAAGTCTGAAGTATCCAAACCAGCTGAGCAAGGTAAACTTTTTCCTACATGGGAAGGGCCATACCGAATCAAAGAGGTTGTCCGACCCGGAACTTATCGGTTGAAAACTTTGGAAGGTGTTCTATTACCTCGACTTTGGAATGTACAAAACCTCCGTAAATATTATCAATAAAGGTTTCATTTAAGGTCATCAATACATACTTAAGCTGTCTATCTTATTTCTCTCTTAAAGGCATTATGATGATCTCCGTGATCTACTATATGAAATGTCAAGGTAAGCATAACTAGCCTATCTTATTTCTCTCTTAAAGGCATGAGGATGATCTCCGGATCTACCTCACAAAATGCCGAGTTGGGCTTAAAACAGTCAATCTTAATTAAAAAGGCATGAGGATGATCTCCGGATCTACCTCACAAAGTGTCGAGTTGGGCTTAAAATAGTCCATCTTAATTAAAATGGTATGAGGATGATCTCCGGATCTATCTCACGAAGTGCCGAGGTGGGCATGATCATCTTATCTTAGTCCCAATACGAAAAGGCATGAGGATGATCCTTGGATCTATCTCACGAAGTGTCGAGGTAGGCCCGATCAGCCTATCTTAATTCTCAAATGACTCAAGGAATTCTATTATCCTAAGTCCGAAGACTTAGCTTATTTTAAATTCCGAAGACTTGATTCTTATTTGGAATCCTATTATCCTAAGTCCGAAGACTTAGCTTATTTTCAAGTCCGAAGACTTGATTCTTATATGGAATCATATTATCCTAAGTCCGAAGACTTAGCTTATTTTCAAGTCCGAAGACTTGATTCTTATCTGGAATTCTATTATCCTAAGTCCGAAGACTTAGCTTATTTTCAAGTCCGAAGACTTACTTATCTGGCATTCTTTCATCCTAAGTTCAAAGACTTAGTATATTTCCCAAGTCCGAAGATTCGGTATTATATGCTGCGGAGTTCTTAATTATCCGAAAACTTTACACTTAAGAAATTTCTATCCATCTACATGCAATTGGAAATTCTAGAAAGGATTTTCCATTGATAATGGTTTTCTTACATCCTTCCCAAAAAGAGGAGAAAAGGAAAAATTACAAGTTTTCTGCTGGAGCATCATCGGTGAGATCAATCAGACCCATCACCTCTTCAGTCGTTGTTGGTGCTTCACGGTCCTTTCGGAGTTTAGGCTCAGTTGGACTTTCAAAATCAAACAGTTGAATACCTAAAATGTCCAAGTATGGGTAGAGCTTCTGCACCTCCCCCACTCCATCGTTGAAGCCCCCTTTATAACTGTAAGTCCCTGCTTCGATCATTTCGACTTCAAAGGCTGGAGACGCTTTGTGATCCTCTATTGCTCTCCCCAGTCGATCTTTTAGAGATTGGATCTCTTCGATAGCCTCTTCTTTTCTTTTGGAAGCTTCCTCGGAAAGTTGATTAGCTTCCTTAAGCAAAGCTTCCAGGGACCGGATCTTGATTTTCCTTTTCTTGAACCTTGCCTCTTGTTCAGAATGCTTCGATTGGGTTTTTTCTATTTCAGCTTTCAAATTCTGAGCCAAGGCATCACTTTGGGCAAGCTTCTCCTCCATAGTCTGCCTCTGCTCTTCGGCTACGGCCTTCTCGACTTCGGTCGCTTTTATTTTCTCTTTCATTTTCCTATAGGTCACTCTAAAGTCGAAGATACTCTCCTCCATGTGAGTGATATCATGCATCATCTACAATAATAAGCTGAAGACTTAGCAACTATAGACCTAAGTTTGACAGGGAAAATAGATATTTACCTTCAGCGCAGATGAGAACACCGAATCTGAAATTTCTTCGATACACCGGGACTTAACTTTGTCCCAGTCTTTCGGAAGAAGAGTGCGCTTCATCAGTTCCTTCGCTAATTCAGGATTCTCCAAGCCCTCTTGATCCGAGAAAATGGTGAAATCCACATTGCATCCCCCCTCCAAGATGGCATTCCACCTAGGATCGTCTTCAGATCGGTACTTTGACCTTTCCTGACTTTTATTATTTGGAGGTGTAATCACGGATTCTTTATTAAAAGTCACGTCGAGCTGATCCAAAGTTGGCATCATCCAAGGACTCTTCGGAGAGGGCATCCTCGGAGATGGACTTCTGGCGGGATTAGGTGGAATTGGGGAAGCAGAAGGAATATCTTCATCCGATGTGGGCCTCATCGGAGGTGTGCTTGAACCCTCCTCAGCCCTTCTTTTCTTTCTGACTTTGGTTGTTGCAAGAGCAGCCACTGCTCTCTTTCTGGAAGCTTGCCGAACTTTCTCAAGTTGTGGCTTTATTTTCTTACTTACAATCAAAAATAAGAATTTCGTCATATACATATGCATGGAGAAAGGAAACGAGAAAAGTCCGAAGACCACTAATTCTATACCTAATGTCGGGACCTCGCTGATATAGGCCCGGTGAAGATTTTCTTCCTTCAGCAGTTCTTTAAGGGGATCTCTAGCTCCGCTAAGGTGTCAAAGTCCCTCGCATCGGATCTTAGGACTTTCTTTCCAGTGTTTGCATCCAAACGCGGAGTTTTTCATTCTGCATTAAATCCCCAATGGGTGTAGTATGCAAAAAAGAAGTTGGGTTTCCACCCGTGTATGGCACTAGGGGTTCCTTTCAACAGTCTTCGGCCAGGCCGAGGACCTATAACCCACCACCCTTTGCCATGGAAGTCTCTTTTCAACATGAAAAGAGAAGTAAATAGGCTGATCTTCGGCTCTACATTCCTAAGTTTGCAAAGAACCAAAAACCCGCAGATATTTCGAAAATTGTTGGGAGTTAATTGGGTCGGGACCACTTGATAAAGATTAAAAAACTTGGTGAAGAAGGGATGAAGTGGAAGCCGAAGACCAGCCTTAAGGTGGTCTTCATATATGGTGATTGAATGCATTGGGGGCTTATCTACCCTCTCTTCGAGCTTCAAAAGGATTAATTTAAAGTTCGAGGGATATGAAAACACTGCCAAACCTCTTCCACCTTAGCAAGTGTAAAAGAGCTTGGAACAAAGTCAGGTGATATTTTTGGACTCCTCTTTCTACCCGAACCTCTCCCTCTACTGGTTTCACCCCCTGGCGAACCCCTACCTGATCCAGCTCCCGGTGGATTCCTCTCGGTCTCCCTTCCCGTTGTTTCATTATCGATATCACCTCCTGATGAACCTATGCTGGAGGAAGGATTCCTACCCAATTCTGACATTGTAACAAAAAAGGAAGGAAGAAAGAAGAAAAGAAGGGTTTTCCTAACCTTTGAGACATTGGCATGGCGGGCTACGAAGCAGAGCAGGAAGAAGGAGCGCGGAAGCAGAAAGAAAATTTCTTTTGGAAAGCTTCTTCCCCCTTTTCATAGGTGAAGGTCATGGATTTTCGAGGCGGTTTGGAGATCTGGATGATCGTGCACTATCTCAGTGGTTTTGATCATGGGTACGGCTCTCTAAAAAATATATTAATGCGACAAGCCGTTGCGATCCACGTGAAACATCGCTATTGGCTGTAATAATGCCAACAATGCTATCATGCTCTGGATGACTGCCACGTATCCGATCTCGGTTAAATAAAAATTTCTTTTTCGAGAATTTTTCAAGATTTTTCCATAATCGAGGCATTTTTTTTTAGGCAGCCCATGGTGGGATGACACGTATCTCCACCACATTTTATCGCACCACCGGACAGTCATGGTGAAAGACGTGTCAAGGTTCACTGCCATCATTATCTATCAGTTATCACTAGAAGACAAAATTAAACTACTCCCATTCTTCGAAACTTAATCATTTCAAACTTGAGAGTGGGGGACAGCTGTTATGATATCCCGATTTTTATTTCAATTAATTATTGGATCGCTTTTTGAACCAATTTCAATTTTTCTTTTTTGGTTTATTGGTCAAACTAGTTGGCAAAGGAAAGGGTCTTCGGCTTCGTATTATCACCTTGATCCGAAGACTTAGCCTAAGGTTTTTGTCTTCACTGGGTCTTCAGCTTTGTATTATTATCTCGGTCCGAAGACCATGCATAATATCTATGACTTTATGTCTGTTCTGGAAGATATTATTAACTCTGGATCTTCGGCTTCGTATTATTATCTCAATCCAAAGACTATGCCTAATATCTATGGCTTCGTATCATTATCTCAATCTGAAGACTATGCCTAATATTTATGGCTTCGTATCTCTATCTATGATCCAGGAGATAAGTTTATTTACTATCTTCGGTTTCATACATCCACCTTGATTCGAAGACTTAGCCTAACATCTTTATATATGGTTTTAAGCTAGGTTTATTTATTTTATTTCTTCGTCTTCGTACAATTACTTTGATCCGAAGAATTGACCTCCCAAGCGAATGTCTTCGGTTTCATTCTTTCCATACAATCCATAGAGCGTATGATCTCACTTTTTGACTGTAAGTATTTACTTTTGTTACTTCCGAAATGAATTCTTTTGAAATGTGTAGCTAACATTTTCTTTAGGAGCGCTACTAAAGAGAATATTGAGCTCATTCACTTCGGATTTATTCTTGAAGGAGGATTCTTGCACATGTTGGTTTCTTGGACAAACAGTTAAAATCTATTTTGGTTGTTGCAACCACCCACATGGTTCAAAACCTTAAATTGAATAAACCCCGAGTGTAACGGCTTTTCTGACAGCCACTACTTATAGTTATGAAGTGGTTGCGTTCGCCAACTCCCATAATCGTAAGTAGTTACGTTGAAACCTATAAATATTGGTAAGAGGGGACACTCAGGGGGGACTGGATTTTTTATCTTCCTTGCATTTCAAATTTCTCTCTTCCCTTTCTGCTTTCAACAAAACTCTCCATTATGTTGCTGCCTGAGCCTTTTTTGACTTAGGCATCGGAGTGTCCCCCATCGAAAAGTCTCCGGTCAGGGATCTGTTTTGCAGGTTCTAGTCGACGGCAATCTAGCGAAAGAACCACTCCATCCGATCGACGGAGGTTCAGCATCAACAGAAAGAAAAAAAATATAAAAGATGGGGTCTCCCCTTATTTTGAGAGAGGAGAAGGGAGCACTTTATCTTCTCTCTCTTCCTTATCTTCTCTCTCTTTCGTTCCTTTTCCTTTCTCTCTCTATATATCTAAGTGGATCAAAACATTTATGGGGGATAGATTCAGAAGACTTGATGGTAGACCCAGATCGTTTGATAGTAGACCCCAAGTCGATTCCAGTACAAGGTTCTGGACTCCCTCTCTCTATAACCATTGACTTCCATCCGGTATGTGTTAGGCATCCTTGAACCCCATCATTGATGTCCCTATTTTTCCTTTCTTGCTTTAACCTGACTTGTTACACGATCCATCGATTAACCACTCGAGTTATTGGATGTTGTTGCCTGCTTTGTTGTATCCTTGATTCTCTTTATAATTGGTTTTAATTATTATAAATTCCTGAATCTTGATTTGGTGATGTAGTGATATAATCAACTAGATAAGAACAAGTTGAGCAAAGGGATTTATGTTTTAATCCCTAAATTAAGATAAATCTCTAAGTTTATATTTATTAATTAGTTATGCATTAAATAAGGCCAAAAAATTTAGAATTAAGGATAATTTGGATATTAAAATTAAAAAAAATAAAATCTAATAATAATTTGTTATTCTTTGTATTGATAATTGATTGAGGATGTGTTGGAATTATGTCATTGCTTGAACATGCTAAGCATGGATGGATAGATGTATGACTTAGTAGAAGTGAGAGTTCTTAGACACGAATATATATATATATATATATATATATATATATATATATATATATATATATATATATATATATATATTTACTTATGCACTGCTCGATTTTGATTTTTCGTAGCTAATATTTAGCTAATATTTATTTTGTAATTGCTAGTATAATTATTTATATTTTTTGTGTTATTTATTTGTATTGATTATTGATAGTTTTTTTAGATGATTTGGATCAAGATATTGGCTATTGAAAATTTTGAAAAGAATATAATATGATATAATATTTTTTTGTAATAATAGAGATTTAATGAATTGATAATATAAAAAAGAATATTTGGACTAGCAACGTTAAGCTAAGAATAACCTATCATGAACAAGAACATGGCATTGAGAGTATCTTGTTATTGACAAGAACATGGTATTGAGAATATCTTGTTATTGACAAGAACATGGTATTGAGAATATCTTGTTATTGACAAGAACATGGCATTAAGAATTATTCCATGATGGATAGTTATATGATATTGTGAATAGCCTATCATGGATAAAAATATGATACTGAGAATAGTCTTGCCATGGATAGGAACATGATATTTGAATTTGCCAGTCATGGACTAGAGCATGATCATGATTAATTCAAAATCCTAAAAATAATAATGGATTGATCCACATCATGTTAATAAGATATAGATAATAAAAATATAAAATCATAATTAAATAAAAAAATTATATAATAATATATGCAGTGTATCATTTTTTAATAAGATAGATGTTTGATGATAATTGATATATATTGGTATTAAATTTTATTGAATACTTGACATAAAATTTTAGAATTTATGTACTATGAGAAACTATTTATTTGTTATGTTTAAATTATATTGCATTATATTACTGTAAATATGTAGAGATTCTTAATAGGCTATAAAGCACATCTCCTATTCTTCTTATTTTTAATCAAAGTACAAGATGCTCATACTTGTTATGGTTTAGATTTGTAAATAAAAAGATAAATAGATAAAACATCATTAATATTGATCGGATGATTGAAGAATACTAAATTTTTAATTATATAAGTTATATTATTTATTAATATTAAATATTTGTTTTGAATTATGGTTAATGGTGTCTATCAAAATTAAGATTATAACAATTTTTATGTCCATGCATATTTTTTTAGAGTCTTGTCTTAAAAAGTATGCAACCACATATTATATGGCTGATCGGTATGCCGGATTCGGGATATTACAAAAGGAGAGATTATTTTTGTATGTGATGCTCTTTTTGTGAGGCATCTTTGTGAGGAGGCTAAACTCAATATTTTGATTTTTATTTTCTTTTGATAAATTTATTCCTCTTCAAAATTTATTCCTCTCCAAATAATTTTGTTGTGTTTGATATTTGCTCAGGATTTCCCATCATAAAGACCGATCTACTTCAGATAACATGTTGCTGTATGATGAATCAATCTTTATGCGGGAAAAGGATCCAAGATTCAACCTTTACGCAAGAAAAAGACTCAAATCGAGAGATGATAGCTTAGCGTTGGTTTTGTACCTGGTAGCAGGTGACGGTTTGGAAGCAGCGGAGCTCCTGGGAGAAGTCGGGTAGGCCGATGGTGTTAAGAAGGATGCGGTCGGTGCCGTAGTCGTTGGAGTTAGGGCCGCCGACGATGCAAATGACGGGGAGATTCTCGCTGTAGGCGCCGGCGATGGCGTTGAGGATGCTGAGGCCGCCGACGGTGAAGGTGACGACGCAGGCGCCGACGCCGCGAGAGCGGGCGTAGCCGGCGTTGAGCTCGTTGCAGCACCCGACGAGGTTGAGGCCAGGCTCGGCGAGGAGGTGGTCGAGGTTGAAGTCACCGGGAACGGAGAAGACGTCATCGACGCCCACCTGGACGAGGCGGCGGCCGAGGTGGCGGCCGAGGGTGGCCTCGGGAGCGCTCATAGGAGCGGTGGCGGGGATGGAGCCGACGTGGTTGCACACGGGCTTGGCGACCCCGTCGACGGTTCCGATCGAGGTGTCCATGGGAGGAAGCAAAAGGCGAGAACCTTGGGAATGTTTGTTTTGTGTACGGGGAGAAGAGGGCAAGTTTTCTTGCGAGTCTTTCCGGCTCGGACGAGTGTTTGGGGATCGAACAGAGCGAGCATATTTATTTATAGGGGATCGGGCGGGAGAGGGATTGGGGTTTGTGGCTTCTTTAGTTTGCGGTCGTGGGTGAACCTTCTTAATTTATCCAATGGGTCAGGGGAAACGTTGCTGTTCACGAAACACAGCTAGGAGAGTCGGGAAATTGTGCAAGAAAACTCGTAAGATGGATAAAATTTGGGTCATATAGAAGGATTTATTAGCTAAATTGAACGGTACAATTTTTTTTTTTAATGAAACGGTATATTCATTGCACTTACTGGGGATGAATACAATCTAAAAAATCTGTCAAAATGAGATTCCTAAGCTATACAGGAACATTATGCCAGTCCGATCAAACAACAAAACCCGAGTGCTGAGCAACAAAGAATGCCACCCAGTCAGCAACTGAGTTAGCTTCTCCGTAAATATGCCTAATAAGTTTCGAGGAGCAACAAAGAATGCCCTACAGAAGCAGCCTGATATCCCGGACAATAGGGTGAGCCACCGGGTCCGTCGAGGAGTGCGAGATCTAGGATATGATCGTGGCAGAGTCACCCTCAATGATCAGACGATCAAGATGAAGAACCTGTCGGGCATACCTGATCCCTGCCCAAGCTGCATATAACTTAGCGGCAGGAACCGAAGAGTCCAGAAGGGGTAGTCCTCCAGCAGCCAGGAATCCAAGGTGGGAGTCCCGAACAACAAAACTCGCCCGACCTAACCTGCAGCGAAGGCTCCCATCGAAGCTAACAGTAACGAACGACGGAGGAGGGAGTTCCTAGGTAATAAAAATCCTACGGAACACTTTACGAGCGAAAGGGGAACCCCAGGTCTCCGAAGATGTCACTATCATCCTCCAGAACTCCATTGCAGCACTCCTGGCTCTCTCCATCACCATCCTAGGAGAGCTCTTCACGAATGCGAATATATGCTCATTCCTGGATATCCATATGTGATAAGCCATGTAACACTATAGTGAAACATGGCTTTAGCGATGCTTTTTTTGGACTTTCCCGATGCTTTTAAGCGTCGCCAAGAAACCTCCCGACGCTTCTTAAAGCATCGCCAAAGCGTCATCTATGAAAGCGTGGGGACGCCACCTGCCGATGCTTTTTAAAAGCGTCGGCATTTCTCGATGCTTTAAAGCATCGCTAGGGTTTAAGTCTAGCGACGCTTTAAAGCATCGCTAGAGTTTAAGTCTAGCGATGCTTTAAAGCGTCGCTAGGTCTGGACCTGGCGATGCTTTAAAGCATCGTTAGACTTAAACCCTAGCGATGCTTTAAAGCGTCGCCAGGTCCAAACCTAGTGACGCTTTAAAACGTCGCCAGGTCCAAACCTAGCGATGCTTTAAAGCGTCGCTAGACGCTTTAAAACGTCGCCAGGTCCAAACCTAGCGATGCTTTAAAGCGTCGCTAGACTTAAACCCTAGCGACGCTTTAAAGCATCGGCAGAATTTTTTTTTTATAATTAAACAGATAGCTATACCTATATACATACAACACAACCTGTATACATCATCAAAATGAAATTCTTCAAACTTGTATCACATCCAACATAGACAAACAAATAAAAACATTCAAACATGTATCACACCCAACATACACAAACACAAACACAAACCAATCATAAAGATTTATATATATATATATATAAAAGTATCAATTCAAGTTCAAATAAACAAAAAAATATATAAAAATAATAAAAAAAATAGCTGGCATAACTGATCCGCGGGAGGCTAGTCGTCGTCAGGTCTGCGACTTGCAGATACACCAGGAACCTACAAGATATACATCAGGAATTATGACACATACATTATATATATTCTAAAGAATTAGATACATACAAAATTAATAAAAAATTACTTACTTGAGATGACATGAATATATGCAGCACAGATGTAACATGCTCTAGCTGAGACCTAATGGTCTGCATCTCTGCTCTGTCTGCATCATGCTCTGCTCTGTCTGCATTACGTGTCTGTCGAAGCTCTGCTATTTCCTGCTGGAGCTGACGAACATATGACTGACCATGACTCTCTCTAGTATCTCGAGTATATCACTCATCTCAGGTAACTGAGTAGGGGTAACTCCAATGCCATAACCCCCCGCTCGTCCAGGATGCTCTGGTCCCATCAACTCTGAGAATATCTTGGCCTCGATGTGACTACTCTGAGTAGATGATGTACCCTCGCTAGCATGCTCGAAGATCATAGAGGTAGCCATATTCTATATTTTATAAAAAGTACATATATCAATACTTAATAAAAATAAAAATATAAATTATGATTTAATATAAATAAAAAAATACATATATATCTCTGGACTCCTCCCGAACAAAACTGCCATCCTGGTGAACGTGAGTCATCCGATAGAACTCCACCTCACCAGGCTCCCTCCCCTGCTGATCAGCCTATATAAAGAATAAATATTACAAAAAAATTCAAAATAACACATCTTATGCCCCCGTACCATGATACATGGCACATGCATAATACATGATGATACATGATGTTAAAACTAAAAGTATACTAAAAGTATGATAGGATGAGAAACATACAAACTCATGCCTGAGCCATGCATAACTCTTGGACCCCGTTGTGTGAGGAACAGACTGAGCTGCTCGTGCAGCTCTACCAATATCAGAATACGTCTGTAAAATAAAATTAAAACAATGTTATATATTGTATAAATATAATTATGGCGAGTGAAAATTAATAAATTTCGAAGTGTTTGATGATGCTACACAACCTGTGCCCTCTCGAAGAACCAATAGTGCACCAGCTCCATCCATTGATGAGGGTGAACATCAGGAGGACAGCTAGCTACAACCTGCTCCTCTGTCCTACCCTCTTGCTTGTAGTCTCTCTTCAACTTCGTCCTATATTCTTTCCACTTGTGATTGTGAGACTTAATCACAAAATCAGATAAATCTGAAGGAAGAACGAACTTGCTCTATAATTTAAATAAACAATAAAATAAATATTAAATGAAATAAGCAATTCAATTGTTAAAAACCTAAGATATAAAATAATATATCAATTTTTTTACCTGCACAACTTGTAGCGTCTCTATTTTATATGCAGGAAGCATGTCGTTCCACTTCGAATAATTCAGGGGACATAGTTGACCACGGTGTGCTACTATCCCTGGAGAGCTAGTCAACAAGCTAGCAACTTTCTTAATTGGCTGCCCTAGCTTGTTGCACTCTATCACTATCCTCTCGCCCTCAGGTAACTGCCACATATCATAGACTAGTATGGGTCCTCGCCTCTGCCTAAGTCTCCCGGATCCATCTACAAAAAAAATACAGAAAGTTATATATCAAAACTATTGCATATGTATGAATTGAAATGTGATGAAATTATTAAATTACCTTGTATCTGTATGTCATCGATGATAGGCTCGTCATCAGAATGATCCATAGGAGGATCGTGATATGCAGACTCGGAGGGAATGGTGTCGTCATGAGGTGGAGAGGTACTAGCATCGGCCGGATTTGCAGAAATAGAGGGACTAGCATCAGACTGATGTGACGATGATCGATTGCCCATGGGCTACTGTGATGAAGAAGTACCAACCTCGATCTGGGAAAACTAAAACTGTACATCTGATAATCCTTCTTTCTGAAGCTAGGTGAATGAGTAGATGAACCATAATCGTAGAAAATCCAGAAGAAAAAATCTTTTCCATCTGACATAACGTAAGTATGACTTGAGACTATAACTGATCACGCTCCTGAGGATCAAGAACCTTAGAATATAATGCCTTGAAGAATGATGATAACTGAAAAATAACCGTAATAACTTGTTTTGGCATTGACGACCTTAAAGCCAATGGAAGAATATTTTGCATTAGTATATGTCCATCATAACTTTTAAGATTTAAATTTTTTTGCTCTTTCAGATTCACACATCGTGAAATATTTGATGCATATCCATCAGGAACCTTGATATTCTTTAAAACTACTAGGAAGAGATCTTTTTCTTGACTAGACATTGTATAACATGCATGAGGGATATGAGTTCTATCATTTGCAAGCACTTGTGGATAAAGTTTATGTCGGATGCCCATTTCTTTTAAATCAAGACGTGCCTTCATGTTATCTTTAGTCTTTCCATCAAGATTTAATATTGTTCCAATCAAATTATCACAAACATTCTTTTCTATATGCATAACATCAAGATTATGCCGGAGTATATTATGCTCCCAATAAGGTAAGTCAAAGAATATGCTTCTTTTCTTCCATAATATTTGAGTATGCTGATGGGTAGATGCTGTGATTATATCATCGTCATTTTCAACTTCAAGAAAATTATCCGGATGCTCGAACACTGCTGTATCCAAGGTGCAAGTATTGACTTCCTCTGATCCTTCTTCTTGTACTGAAGTTTCAACATCATCTCTTCCTTGCTTTTTAGAAGACTTTGTCATCTTACCATAACTGTGTCTGATACCAAGCATTTGTCTACGAATATCAGAATCATAAGGTAGAATTGAAGTAGATCCCAAATCTATAGTACCATCAAATAAATCTTTATGAAATCAAAATGGATGATTTGCCTCCAACCATCGACGATGTTCCATATAACAGAACTTTCCTCCATGTTTTAATCAAATTGAATGGATTGATTCACCACAAGAAGGACATGCAACTCGTCCCTTAGTGCTCCAGCCAGATAAATTAGCATATGCAGGAAAATCATTAACAGTCCAAAATAGAGCTGCCTGCATATTGAATGTTTGGTCATTCGAAGTATCAATTGCACTGATACCCTTTCACAGTTGCTTCAATTCATCTATTAAAGGTTATAAAAAAATATCAATATCATTGCCTGGACCCTTATCACCTGAAATGATCATGATAAGATAAGTAAAGACTGTTTCATGCATATCCATGGTGGTAAATTATAAGGAATCAGAATAACTGGTCAGGTGCTATAGACAAAACTTAAGATCCGAAATGGATTGAACCCATTACTGGCTAAACCCAGCCTGACATTTCGAGCATCAGATGTAAAATCAGGATGTCTGTCATCAAATGCTTTCCATGCTAAACTATTCGCTGGGTGTTTCAGCATTCCATCTTTTGTATGACTTTCATCATGCCATCTCATTGATGAAGCTGTCTTTGATGATGCATAGATCTTTTTCAATCTAGGTACAAGAGAAAAATAGCGTAATACCTTCGCCGGCTTTTGTTTAATTTGTGTTGCATCCAATTCATCTAATCCCTCACTCTCATTTTCTTTTTGATTCATCCGTTATGAACATCCACACACATGGCATGACTCTTGATCGGCATGTTCTCTCCAATATAATATACAATCATTTGGACAGCTATGAATCTTTTCGTATCCAAGATCCAATTCCTTTACTAGTTTTTTGGCTTCATAACAAGATGTTGGTAAACTAATACCTTCAGGAAATGCATCCTTTAACAACTTGAGCAACATAGTAAAACTCTTGCCAGACCATCCATTCAAGTATTTTATATGAAACAAATGTACAAGAAAAGAAAATTTTGAAAAGTTCTTACAATCGGCATATAATTCTTGATCTGCATCTCTTATCAACTTCTGATAACGATCTTTGCAACATTAGTTGGGGGTATGGGCTCTCCATCATGTATAGATTCAGTAAATATAGGATCCTTAGGTAACCCAGTTGCTACTTGTCCTCCACTGCAATCTCCAGGATGTTGAACACCATATTCAAAAGCATCTCTAAGCAAACCCCTGATATCATCATCTCTTGCAAGATTTTTCTATTGGTTGCTGGATCCTAAATCAGGTATATGTTCTATATTAGAGGTTTGGTTATATGTAGATTGTAACATTGACTCTCCATGAAAAAACCACTCTTTATAACCTCTTAAAAAACCATTCTATATCAAATGTTCTTCAACAATATTTGGATATAGAGAATTGGAATTTACACATTTTTGGCATGGACATAAAATCTTCCAATTGATACTACTTCTCTCCATACCAAATCTAATGAAATTCTGTACTCCATCCAGATATTCTTTGCTATTCCTCGATTTAGTTATCCAACTCTTATCCATTGTAAGAAAAAACTAATAGAAATAAATAAATCTTTATAAGAACAGAATAAATTTAAAATAATTTTATTCAATAGATCAATTACAGTATTATTAAATACACCATATCACCAACTAATATGTAAAGAGATCCTATTCCATTCAAGAATTACATTAATTATATAGGTCATTTACAGTAACCGAAGGATACGCAATAGAAGTTCCAAAAAAATTTTGGCAGCATTTTTCCTTAGTTCTCCTCATACAAATAAATATGTATGAGGAGAACTAAAAAAAAATGCTATCCAAAATATATCTGGAACTCTATCCATACCGTTTGATTACTGTAAGCACCTATAAAATTATTTACAATTCTCAAACTGTCCAATCTAGATATTCAATTGATTACTGTACATATTTCTCCCATCCATACAAAAATAAAATTATTGTACGGATGCTTTAGAATATGTACTTTAATCAATTAACGGGTCTATGTTTCTATGCAATGCAAGTTTTTTTAAAAAATATTTAAAAAATCATAATTGATCGTAACAAAGCTACAGATGGTATTGAAATAAAAGATTTGCAATAATGAAACTAATCTTAGAGCATAACATGTTCAGTAAGATGCAGGTATATACTAAGAAATTTATAAATAAACAGAAATAATCTACTAAGAAAAATAATAAAAATAATAAAAAATAAGGAGGAGGCTCAGTTATATACTATTTAATCTGCAACTAAATCAAAACGACTACAATCAGTTGCCTACAAAAGAAGGCCATCCAAAATTGTTGCCATTAGAAACAGTTGAATCAACCAAACATACATCGCATAATCATCATAGCCTCCATATACAAACCTTAAACCAATTTTAAAATTGATTACAGAGCTTCTTTACTCTCCAAGCAGTCAAGCACCTAACAAGAAAAGATAACAAAACAGGTAAAGCATATTTTTCTTAGTGGTGTGCAATTACCAAGTTATTTAAGCTTGAACCCCGGTTCCTGTACTTGGACTAGTATAATATATGACTTTAGAAGAATCAAGACGATATTTTGAAAATCATAAACTCAAACCTAATGTAAGAACAGAATAACATAGTGAAGTACAAAACCTGTGAGGTGCTACTTTGTTCGCATGGAATTCTTTTGGGCTATGCATGGATGGGGATAACCTTACATACTGTCTGACAAACTAATACATGAAGCACGTACTATTTTCGTGCATGTACATACAGTTTTCAGTTTGGCAAAATATATAACCAACTTAAATGTACTAAAGATATGGATATTCTTATCAATCGGGAGAGCACATGAGCTAAGCTGCTCGTGAGCTACTTGAACTTAGTTTGATCCAACTACATCAAGCTCGAGTCAAGTTTAAGTAACTCGAGCAATTTTTCAAGTTAAACTCAGATAGAAAATTACTTGGCTCGAAAACTTGTAAGTCTATTTAAGTTTATATATATTGTTAATCATATTATTTTATTTATAATATGATAGTAAGGAAACAGGAAAAGGAAACCTATGAAGAAGGAAAAGGAAACAGGACATACCATCTTTTTCTAAATATTTGGATGAAAAAGAAAGAGGGGGTTGGTCAATTTTCAGATCTTTTGCTATAGTGGGAACTCCTGCTTCAATAAGGATCCCGAACTCAGTTAACTATTTTCTAACCGTTGGTGAACTAGATAATTGGATTCTACTGAAAAATATATAACAACTTTGAGTTGTTTTTCAAGCAACCAAGGATCCTATGTGGCTATCTAGCAGTCAGGTTTTAACAAATCAAGAAAAAAAATCAAGTTTAACACAACCTAAAATATAAGTTTCATTAAAGTGCTTAGTTGCTTTCATACAACTTGTACTGGAAAACTGATTGCTATAAAACCCTAATGAGTAGTATTACAAAAACATAGTTTTTTTTTTGTTTTCATTAGACCACTTTTCACAAAAAAAGAAGACTTCGTGAAAACTAATAAGACCAAGAAACATAACCCTAGGGCAAAAAAAACAAAACCTACAACCAGTGCAGGCTTTGGTCAGGCATGAGCATTACCAGATCTGATATGATCAGTCCTCGCCCAACTTGATAAAACAATGACCCATGATCAAAGGGTTACTTTTTCTATGTGTCTCACAAGGGAAGCTTCAATTGAAACCTCCTCCTATCCATAGATAAAAAAGCCCTTCCAACCTCTAAAGAAAGAATGTCTGGTACAAACAATAGGCATTGCCACCTATGATTCAAACTAGTCCTAAAAATTCCATGATAATCTCATGAATATTGCATATCTTGGTCTTAGTCTTGGTCCTCCGAGTCTTGGGAGCACCATATAAAGTCTAACAATATAAATATTCAACATCTTTCGAATGAATAAATATTAATGCAGGACTAAATACATGTCCTCACGGATTCTCATACATGACTTACATTGTTGAAATAGAGAATTACCATGTAGCATTTAGTAATAGAATCCCATGAATGTGATTACACTTGTAATAAACTACTATTGGTTGGTATTCCATGAATATAAAATTCATGTTCAACCATTTCTTCCCCTCAATTTTTTTTTAATTTTTAAATTTTTAAAGGACCTTGGGTTGCTTCGCTTGTAGTTGTAGATGGATTGTTACCTGGGATTGGTTATAGCATACTAGATTTTAGGATGTGTTTGGCAGAGAAATAAGTGGGGGATATCCTCTCATCTCCATTTATTTTGCCAAGCAGAGAGATGGCAAGAATGGTCTTTTACTGCCTCCATACTACTTAGGAATGGTCATAACCCAAATTATTTCATTCCAAATAGAACTCTAACATGTATCTAATCCATTCAAAGTTTGAGTCAAAAAATTTAATCCATACCCTACTCGGACTAAAAATTCCTTCATTTCAAATCCCATCAAATACGATCCTCTGAACTTCTAAATCTATGATCGGTATACTTGAATGTAACCAAAAACAACAAAAAAACTAATCGGAGAAAAAAGAAAAACCTGTGGGATATTTGTTGCTTGGGGACTTGATAATGTAGGACTTGGTCGGTGGAGCAGGCAGGGCAACAGGTGAGAGGGAGGGGCTTCGATCGGTGGGCTGGTAGGGAGGAGGTGGTGGTCAGCTCGGGCAGCGCATCGGAGATGAAGGAGGAGGGATAGGGAGGAGGAAGAAAAAGGTTAGGGGCGGCGGCGGATAGATCGAATGAAAACTAGGGCTCGGTTGGGTAAAAGAGGGGAAGTCCGGCGATGCTTTCAAGGCTCTGGTAGAAAATGAAAAGGGTTTGAAAATCAAATGCCTACATTTTGATAATAGACAGAAATATTGCTTCAAAAAATTTGAGATATTTTATAGTGAGCATGGAATTCGACAATATCTCACGGTTCTCGGTACACCACAACAAAAATGGTATAGCTAAGAGATTAAATAGAATACTCATGGAAAGGATCCAAAGTATGCTAAGTTCTACAAAACTTAACAAAAGGTTTTGGACAGAGGCCATGAGCATGGCCTGTTACTTGATCAATCGAGCACCAACAAAATTACTTGATTGGAAATTTCAAAGAAAATTTAAAGTGGTAAGTCAATAAATTATTCCCATCTCGTATCTTTGGATATGACGTATATGCATGGATCCCAAATAAGAAGAGGGAAAAATTGGACAAGAACTCTTGAAGGTGTATATGTCTTGGCTATGCTAAAGGAGTGAAGGGGTATAGATTGTAGGATCCTACTATTCATAAAATTATTGTTAGCTGAGATGTTATTTTCAATGAAGAATTCTTTCAAGGAACCAAGGAGAAGCAAGATGATAGAGCCGTTGTTCCTATCGAGTTCTTTGATGCGTGGGATAAGGTTCAAGTAGATCAAGCACATGTTAATGCCCAAGTAGTTGATGACGAACCAGGCATGGAGTCTTCGCAATCACATGAAGATCCTATCTTACCGGAAAAGCTTTCAGCGGAGTCCGAGAGGCCTAGGAGGGTCATTAGCCCTTTCATGAGGTATGATGATTATGTTACTTGTTTCACTCCTGCTAACCATATTTGTGCTTATGTTGCTTTAGCAGAGGAAGATGAGCCAACTTCATATAGGGAGGCTTGTGGTCTGCCAATGCTAAAAAATAGCATTGTATTATGGTGGAGGAGATGGAGTCACTTCGAAAAAACAAGACCTGGGATCTTGTAGTTCTACCGAAGGAGAGGAGTTCGATCGGATGTTGATGAAGAAGGATTACTACAAAAAAAGTCACATATACCCATGCTTTTTAGACACGTAAAATACATACATGAGTAAAAGTTCAAATTCTAAAAAAAGGATTATATATATCCACGTTTGACAAACGTGAAAATACTATAGTCAATTTGTAACTTACGTTTTAACTATTAAACGTGAGTAAATCAAATATAATAGATAAACATTGGTATGCCAAGAAAAGAGTGTCCAAAAAAATTAATACTGATTCCATGTCTAAAGCTATTCCAAACTCGGATCTGACTAACTCTAACATAAATGGGTCGAATCTGGATATTTAATATCCAGACCCGAGACTCGACTAAAAATATAATATATATTTAAATAAAAATATGTGGTGTATTTTTTTTATACGATTAGGTATTTTTTATTGTTCGATCTTTTATTTTATAATTCAATCATCCAAGCAATGGTTATATACATATATATATATATTCATAGGACCCAATGATTTTGTAACATTTGGGCCATCCCCATTTTTAGGAACCCGTGGAACCGGATCAGGTCCTCAAATAGGCCTGTTCTATTTTCTGGATCGGGTTTGAGTTTATTGAATGTGGACCTGACCCGACCCAACCTGACTCGACTCAAACATACTAATATTATTAGGATCATATCTATTTAGACCTTTAAATTATAATTTAAAACTTGTATGGAACTTATTTTTAACATAGAGATAGAGTTATAGTTATTTTTATATCTTAATTTATTTTATAAATAATATTATTTGTTATATATTTTATGGTTAATAATAATTGGTTATGTAATAATTAAATTATAGTTGTCTATATTTTATCCAGATCATATCTTAATCCAAATTTTTTAATTAAAATCAGATTATTTATGAACCTGATCTAATCCGAATGATTCGTTCGATTGAAAATTTTGATAGTGGACCCGACTCAACTTGATTTTCTAATAGATTGGGTCTGGATCTAATATTAGAACCCAATCAAAAAATTGAGTCGAACTGGGATCACTCATGATGTGATCGGATCATATTTATTTACATCTCTAACGAAGACATGATAAATAAACTAAAAAAAATGGTATCCATCATTCATTAAATTTAGATTTATTTTTAATTTATAAAATTTATCTTTAAAGTAAGAAAGTCATGTTATTCTGTATAGAATATGGAAAGAAGGTATCTGAGATACTTGCCCACATAACTTAAATCGGAAGGTCTCGTTAAGGTATACGGCTCTGTTAACATCCTGTTTCGAAAGATCTGATTGAGCTGGCAGTCCCACCGCTCACGAACCTCTCAATGGAAGGAACGGTAAAAGATGGGAGGATCCCACCGCCTCCCACTCGAAAATAGATTTTTTATTGATACGAAAGACTCGTGTTTTCCACGAAGTAAACCACTCCACCCACTCTCATCGCCTTCGATCTCTCTCAGAGAAACCCTGGCGAGAGAAAGAGTAAGAGGAGCGGTTAGAAATAGGGATCCCTCCGCCTCCCTCGAAAACCCTTGTTCGCCTCGAAGTAAACCCCTCCTCCCACTCTCGTCCCCTTCGATCTCTCCCTCAGAAACCCCTTCCCCCTTTAATCCTCCCCGATCCTCTCCCTGGTGATCATCTTCTTTTTGATCACTGCATCATACGCATGGTCCAGCAAAGCGCTAAAGGTCTATCACCGCTTCTTCCACTCATTCTTGGTGATCGTCTTCCACTCGTTCTTGGTAGAGGTAGATGTTTCAAAATTCAAATAAATGTCTAAGTGAATTTTTCTCTAATTAATAGCTATTTACATTATTTATGCCACTCTTGAATCCTAATTTGTTACTGTGTTTGTAAATGCAGACTTATTATCTACTAATCTACTTGGATGGATATCCATGTTGCTGCCTCATGACTTTATAGCTTTTGCCTCTCTGACTCTGTGAACTAAGACACAGAAACATGCATACTTACATGATGATGCTTTTATGTTAAATGTTTTCACACAAATGCTATTGCAGTATGTTGCCAAGGCCACTGGTGCAACTGTGGTATTTTTCAATTCCTTCTATTACAAAGATACGAATTTTGATTGTATGATAGCTCCTACAATCAATTCTTAAAAGTTGGATTGCATTGCATTCTTAGAAATATGGGTACTCGTAAGCATGCTTTTGCATTTGTTCTGCATATTTTTCACTGCTGCATGATTGGTGCTTTTGTCTTTAAATAACTCTATAAATGCTATGCAAATTTTATCATTTAGTTGAGATATATCATCTTCTTTCTAGAGTGACACATTATGGAAATCTTGTTCTTAAATATGCTACCATAGCATGGTAGTTTTGTATTTGTAGGCACTCACTAAAAGAAATAAAACCTTTTTTTTCATTTCAGCTATCTTTTCAAAGTCCTGTTGGGAATATTTCTCCCAGTTTCAGTCTACATCATCATCACCCAATCCTCTTCAAATTAAAGTTACAAAGTACTTCGGCATTACCCTTTATCAAAAAATTCTCCCTGGAGGGATTGAGCAGGTATTTATGACCAAATATCAACATAATACTGATCTGCTATGAATTGGTGCTAAATTACTCTTCAAGGACAATTTCAGGCAAGAAAAGAGCTACCATGAAACCATGAGGCTAGTTGACAAGTTGGGGGACCTGATTTGTTAATTACAGCTTATGTTCATGCAACGAGAGAAGGTTCAAGTAATTCATCAAAAAGGCACAATTTGTAGACCAATGAGATAAAAAGAAACAAGGTCTCACATGTCCTAGATATAACTTGAAAGAGGAAATAAGACAAGATTTAACACCAGTAATTCAACATTAAGGCACAAATTGGAAGACAAAAGGTCAAAAAGAAATAAGGTCCCATTCGTAGATCTAGATCAAAAATTGAAGCACCATTTTTGCTGTGCCCTTATTACAGTAGACATTAAAACACCAAGCCAAAACCCAGGAACAAAAATAAGTAACCAAATAGGTAAAGCACAACTTGTGATAGCTTGTGGCACGAGCTTTATGCACCGCTCTTTACTAGTATGAAGCATTGAGGGTGGTGCATCTAAGTTTAAATAGCACTGGCAGGACCACACATGATTAAATAGAAAATTAATCTCATTTTCCAATATAAGTTTTATAGGATCAAGATTAAAGAACTGAACATCTAGTCGCCAAATATTACTTTATTGCAGTCAAAGGAATATCAAAGCCTTGAAAATCATATAAAACCTTTTTAAGAAATTTCATAACGATAAAAGGGATCTCACTAATCCTTGATATTACATCCTTCTTATGCTATATAACTTATGCAATAAAAGCAGCATCAGTTATCACTGTATAACATGACAGCATGCCACTTATCATCTAAGAGAATTCTAAAAACAAATTAAATGAAGAAGAAGAAGAATAAGTCTTCACAACCTGGTCACTTATTATTTCTGGTTCCAGGAAAGCACCTCACAGACTTTATCATATCTATGTGGTCACAATGTTTCCTTTTGCAGGTGTAGTTTTCAAAATATCTTGTTTAACTCTTGACCTTTGCTTCCAGTTGAGTTGTCTACACATTGTATTTATTCTGACGACTATTTATCCTGTCCGAATCAGCAGTCCAAATATTGCTGCTTCATTTAATCTTGCACTATCCTTTATGGAGTTTATAGCACGGTAGGTTTGTAGTAGAAGTCTTTGGCTTCCGAATTTTAAATCATTAAGTGGGAGTTTCATATAAAATTAGCAGTTAAATGTATCTAAATTAGTGGTTGGTGATATGTTTTGAGACTTTGAAGCACAAGCAAAAGCAACCATTATGTAAATCCTTGGCAAATGTTAATCAATCTAAAGAAAGAGAGTCTCATGCATTTTAATTGTATCTTGAAGTTTAGGATGAACAAATCAGCAGGTAAGCCTACTTTGAAGTTCAGTTGTCACTAACTTAAATTACAGGTCCAAATATAATGCATGTATGGATTCTTTATTCTAGTTCTATGTATTTCTTCATTTTTGTATATGTTGTCAAATATTTTTGCCAGGTTAACTTAAATTCTAGAAGTTTCAAGAAGATCTGGAAGCACTGCACTTTTATTTTTTTAAGATATTAAATATAACCTTAAGTTTTTTGACACGGTTTTTGCTATTCTAGTGCTCAAATTTAGGGACAGTTCTATTATCATATGTTGGATTGTCAATCATATCAGTAAACATAGAATATGATTTTATAAACATCTATTATTAAAAATAATTTTTAATTGTTTTATGGTGAAATAATTGAAAAAATATATAAAGATTTTATATTAAAATTATCTACTAGGTGAGGTTGCTCGACTACTCGCACGAGTCCAAACTCCATCAAAAACCTTTTGAATATAAATTCGAGACCTTCGTCCTCCTTGCTTTGTTACCGCCAAGCAGAGGAGCACAGCTCAAGGTATGCTCGTTTATTGTTAGTGATCATTGTATGCTATCCTTTCAAAAAAAATTTATCTCAATATCCTTTATTTATTTTTATTTTTTTATATTTATTTTAGATACATATATATAGACATAGATTGGAGCTAGTTAAATCTACCAAGGTATCGAAGATTGATTTCTAAGGCTAGAATTTGTATATACATAATACTTAGATTCTAATTTTTCTCAATATTTTTCTTTTTAGGGGAACAGTAGAGTACTTGAAGGGAGTTGATGAATTTATCAAGTATGAATGTTGAAGATTGGGAAGAGATACATTTAAGTATCCTTGTCTACAGTGTGTTTATGGTCTGATCCATGACAAAGATACAATCAGAGTACATTTAGCTTTTAATGGAGTTATTAAAGATAAGAGACTTTGGGAATTGCGTTATGGTTTTTCAGCTCATAGTATTTCTTCTAATATAAATAGCACAAGTAGAGATTGCACTAACGATGATGGCATACATAAAATGATACTAGATGCACTTAAAGCTGCAGCTGATGATGACAAGGAATTTGAATATGGTGATACTGGTCTAGCAGATGGAGATGAATTTTTAAATGGATTAATGAAGTTGCTGAAGATACACAAAAACCATTATTTTAAGGTTGTAATAGTTTCAAGAAACTTTCTTTTATTCTCCGTCTGTTCAACATTACGTGCGTGATTGGAATGTCCCAAAAGGCTTTTGATTTGATGATGCAGTTGTATAAACTCCTTCTTCCAGATGGCAATACACATCCAAATTCTTATAATGAAGTTAAAAAGATTGTTTTTGCATTAGGTTGTAGTTATGAAAAGATAGATGCATGTTCGAATGATTGCATTTTGCATTGGGGGGAGGAGAATAAAGATCGTACAAGTTGTCCAAAATGTGGAGAGGATAGATGGATTGAAAAAGAAAGTTGTTATGGTCATAAAGGGAAAAGAAAGCCTAAAAAGATCCTTCGTTACTTTTCATTAATTCCAAGACTTCAGAGGATATACTTGTGTTCTGAATTGGCTACAAAAATGAGGTGGCATAAAGAAGAGCGAAAAGTAGATGGTATCTTAAGACATTTAGCTGATTCATCTTGTTAGAAATCTCTTGATGTCATTAATGATTTTGGATTTGACTCTCGAAATGTTCATCTTGGCTTGGCAAGCAATGAGTTTAATCCATTTGGTAATATGAGTGTAAGTTGTAGCATTTGGCCGGTTATTTTGCTGCCTTATAATTTGTCACCATGGGAGTGTATGAAATGGCCTAATATATTCCTATCCTTACTTATACCAAGTCCACATGGACCTGGTAACAACATTGATGTTTACCTACAATCTCTCATTCATGAATTACATATTTTGTGGAATGGGGTTGACACATATGATGCTTCAAGAGGTGAGAGGTTCAATATGCGTGCTGCATTATTATGGACCATAAATGATTTTCCTGCATACGGATACTTGTCAGGTTGGAGCATGAAAGGATGATTGGCATGTCCACAATGTAATAAAGATACATATTCTGATTGGTTACATTCACGTAGGAAACATTATTATGCTCGTCATAGACGGTAGTTGGACAAGGACCATAAATTTCGACAAATGAAGTCAAGATTTTTTTATAAGGAAGAAGATATGAGAGATGCACCTACTCTGCCTTCTGGGAGTGATGTGTTCCAGTAACTAGAGGGTCTTATTTTTATATCAAAAACTTCTAAAAATTTGAAGAAAAAAAAAAGAAAGTCAAGCAAGAATTTGAAGAGAGCACCAAAGCAAAAGAAATCAAAGAAGAGAAATACCATAGAAGAGCCTGATAATGTTGAAAAAGATAAATACCTGGCATGGAAAAAGAAGAGTATCTTTTTTGATTTGCCATATTGGAAGTTATTACCTGTTCGGCATAACCTTGATGCAATGCACATTGAGAAGAATGTCTTTGATAGTTTGATTAGAACATTATTGAAAATTGATGGTAAAAGTAAGGATGGCTTGAAAGCTCGACAAAACTTGGTCGAATTAAATATACGACCATCTCTTCATCCCAAATTTGTAGGTCTGAAAAAGATCTTGTTGCCACCAGCTCGCTTTACATTAAGTAAAAAGGAGAAGGAAAGCATGTGCCAAGTTCTTAAAGATGTGAAGGTTCCTGATGGGTATGCAGCTAACATCTCTAGGCATGTTGACACAGTCCATGGAAAGATATGGGGGCTAAAAAGTCATGACTGTCTGTAATTATGCAACAAATATTTTCAATAACAATCCGGTCTATAAAAAGCAAGGAAGTTAAGTGGATAGTCACTGAATTGAGCAAGTTTTTCTTGCAATTGTGTTCAAAGACTTCTTCAGCAAATGATTTTTATTTACTTGATCAAAGGATTTCAATTCTCTTATGTCATATGGAGATGTTGTTCCCTCCTAGTTTCTTTGATGTGATGGTTCGCTTGCTTGTTCATTTGCCATATGAAGCTCGACTTGCTGGTCCAGGTAATTATCGATGGATGTATCCAATTGAAAGGTATGTTTTGAATTTGATATATTTTTAGTTTATTATATTTTTTATTTTTTATGTATTATAGACTAGTGAAATTTAGTGGTCATGATGATAGGTTCTTGACGAAATTGAAATCATATGTGCGTAATAAAGCACAACCAGTAGGTTCAATTGCAAATAGTTATTTGGCTGCAGAAACAGTGGCCTTTGCATCAAGATTCTTAGATGATGATGTTGAGATATGGCTAAATAGACGTGGAAGAAATAATGATTGTACCGAAGTTGATACTCTGGGATAGATGTGTATTAACATAGGTCGACCTTTAGGTGCTGGGAGTTCTTGTAAGATGGATAATGTGGAGTTAGATCAAGCTCTTCGATATATATTATTCAATCAAGAGGAGATTCAGTCATATGCATTGTAAGTAAAAAGTATTTTTTTTAAATTTCATTATATTATGAAATTTGCAGTTGTTACTACAAAACTTATACAATATTGTTTTCTATGTTAAGAATGCTCTTCGAGTTGATCCAAAGAGAACGACCTCGTTCATCAAAAAGGGATATTGAAACTATTCATATGAGCAAGTTTTCATAATGGTTTTGTAGACAAGTATGTAATGTATCATCATTTTCTTAATTTTTGCCTTATGAAAAAAGATATATGATTACTAATTGAATAATATAATATCTTTTTTATAGGTTCAGGGGCTACAAGATCAAGGAAAAGAAGATCTACCGGCTATTATTCATTGTCTAACAAAACATCCAGTTAATATAGTCAAGAAATACAATGGATGTTTAATTAATGGATTTAGATTTCATACACGGAGCACTAAGCAAGGAAGGAAAACTCAAAATAGTAGCATTATGATGTTAGCTAAAATATCAAGCTTCTCTAGTACAAGAGATAATAATCCAATACATACTAATATTACCTATTATGGAGTCTTGGACAAGATTATAGAGTTAAATTATTATGATGAGATGAGATTTTTGCTATTTAAATGTGAATGGATGGATATTAATCAAGGTGTGTAATAGCTAATCAAGTGAAGCAAGTATGGTATATAAAATATCCAAAAGATAGTGGATGTCATGTAGTTAAAAAGACAAAGCTAGGGGATAACTTTGATATGAACGAGAACTTCAATGATGCTGATGAAGGCTTGGAAATTGAGCAACAAATAGATCTCCATGCTACCAATTATGATAATGAGATCGATATAGATGATAAGAATATAACATGGGAAAGAGATGATATTCAAGGAATTGAGATTGTAACATAGTTATCCATGCATATATATCCATATATGAATAATGTATTTCCTTGAATATTTGTTAACTATGTATGGAAGACTTGTTTGATTATGTTCAGTTGTATTAGTTATTATTTTCTTAACTATATCGAATGGTGTTCGTGCTTTTTTTATTAACTATATTGAAAAGGTTGTTTGGTTATATTGAATGGTATTTGTTATTTATTTTAATATTTTTTATATATTTTGATGTATATATAAATAATGTTTTTATTTATTGCTTGGTTTTACTGTACTAATATCATTCCTTTTAATTATAGGTGTTGTTACAAATATATTTGTTACCTCAACTGAAAGTCTATGTAAGTGATCTAGTTCTTATCTTAATCTAATATTTATTAAATAAACAAAAATAATGACTATTTTAATTTTTTTTGTAGGGCTAGAAAGAAAAATCTGGTAACTGTAAAGGCTCGGAATAAACCGAGAACAACATCTACTTATCGTGAAATACATGATTCTAAACTAACAATAGGCAATGATCATAAAGTGGTTGACCTTGAAGAGACACAAGATAGTGGTGCTAAAGATAAACAATCAAATGAGGGAATGTTACTTGAACCAGAAAATAATTCAAGATGAAAGAGGTTGACAACTAGTTGCTTTCCTATTTATATTGGGTGAGTACGATTTTAATTATGGATGTTCTTACATTTAATATATCAAGGATGGATGTATGCTTAGTCTCTAATAGTCTTTAAACATTTACTTTTTTTTTACATGCTTATTTTTATTATTTCTAGGTATATATGGAGCAAGCTAAGTTCAGAAAGACAATCATGATTTCATTGTTTTGATTACTTATTGTTTAGATTATATGTGAGTAAGCCATCAAAAAAGAAAGTTTCAAAGTGGATAAAGAACAAAGAAGTCTTTAAAAAGAAATATCTTATCCTTCCTATTTGTATTTGGTGGGTTATTAGGTTTAGTTATTTTCAATTTATCAAATATTGTATAGGAGGTTGTGTACTTATTTTTTTCTAACATTATGGATCATTGGCTTGTCGTGATATTTTGTAACTTTGGTGAGAGCTTTACTTCAACCAGACCACCCTGCATGTTGCTATTGGATTCTCTTCTAAATAATAGTTGTGATAGATATGAAGTTGAAATAAGATGGTAATCAAATAAATATGATTTTTATTTTTAACTTTGATTTTCATAGTCGATTCATATTAATATGTTTAGACTATTTATATTTCTCTATTTGCAGCCTAGTTTTTGATATATATAATTGTGAAAAAGAAGTCAAAAGATGCAAGAGCAATATGGAATATGCCGTTGATAGCCCCAAAGGTAGTTATGTTATATTTTTAAAGCAAAATAATTTATTTATATGAAACATAGAGCATAATAGTCATTAATCTTTTTGTTTAAATTTCAATAATAACAGGTACCAATGCAACCAAATGGAAATGATTATTGATACATTGTTTCATATTATATCCATCGTTTTATGCAGGATGCTCCCACAACTATCTCTCCAAACAAGATTCCTTCTTTTGTATATTCTAATCCTCTTAACTTCTTACCAAGTTTTTATATGCATTTCAAAATTATTTATTAATTTTTATTTATTCAGCTTAATGATCACTGATTTACAATGGCGGAGTTGGATTCCTTTTTGACTGGTTTAGATTCTGTTGGATGTGCAAAAAGGAGTGCAACTGGGCAAGTCATTGATGAGCAGAGCATTATACATGAAGATGATACTGGAGTAGTCTTAAAAGAGGAAGAGATATCCCAACCTAAAGAGCCATCTCCTAAAAAGTATCGTGGTGAGACACAAATGAAAGATGTGCATATGATGGATTCTGATAAGATGATTCATGTAGAGTGGAATGAGTATGGACAGCAATTGGGGATGGTGGGCAATCATTTATGAGCTTTTTGACTAGCCTAACAAAATTTTATGAGCAGCTACTAGTTAGTGTGAATGATTGGCGAAAGATATCTAAGACCACTAAACTTGAACTTTGGGAATACACGAAGGTGATATTGATTTCTATTTATCTATATTTGATACTTATTTTTATGATGTATTAATAATATTTTTTTATTTCAAAAAATGTATGATGTGGGAGATGAGCATTATAATTTTGCAATGAAGACTTTGGCAGGAAAATGGAGAGGAATGAAGTACCGTTTAAGAAAAAAGTACTTAATAAAAAAATATAATAAGAATATGAAAAAATAAAGTAAAGTACCTAAGAATGTCCCAGAGGCTCAATGGAAGGAAGCTATAGATAGTTTGTCTACTTTACAATGGCAGGTATATAGAAATTATTATTTTTCATTGGTTGAGATCAATTTTTTATAATAGTTAATGTCAATTTTAAATTTTGGTATATATGGAATAATGACAGAAAAGGGCAGATATCAACATTGACTGCAAGAAGTACAAGTATCCCCATTGTGCAAGAATAAGGAGTTTCGTGCAAATCAATCACCTATATGTGAAACCCATCCAAATTTTTTTAAATGCTTGTTCTGATAAATATATATATTATGTTCAACTAATTTTTTCTTATTTTGTATACTCAATTCAAAAGGACAGGAAAAAAATTGAGCCATCCCGGTATGTGGGTGAACACTCGTACTAAAAAGAATGGTAAACCTGTAAATGCTGCTGTTGCTGGACTAGTTGTAAGTATTATTTATTAGTCAATTAAACTATAAATCTATCTTATTTTTTATTATAATATTTATTTCTTGTAATTAATACATACTGTTTACTGGAACCAAAAGGAAATGTTTAAAGATGCAGAAAGGGATGAAGTATTTTCTAAATAGTTTGGCAAAGAAAAATCAGACATGATCCATTGCTTAGGGATAGGACCAACTCCCAGTTCATTGTGGGGCTCTAAAGCAACAAATGAAGTCTGGAAAAAGGAAAATAAGAGTTTGCGTAAAATGGTTAATAACTTGGCAGGTCAAGTTGGAACTCTCCAAGTTCAAGTAGCAAATATTTATGATTCAACAGTTTCGGTGAGTACTTTAGTTAAATGTATAATTCTTTTTTTATTTCTATATGAATGAGATTGGATAATTAAATATTTATTTTCAGAATTGTTTTGATTTTTTTGAAAATATAAAAATATCATGGAAAAACTCGATGATCATTAATTCTACTTGCTATTTGATTGATGAATTTAACATGTTATTATACTTATTTATTAATAGGATATTGCCAACATAAACGAAGCTGATGATCATTCACCAAAATTAGATAAAATATCATCCGTTAGTAGCAAACGTAATCCAGAGGTATCTATGATATCATTATTTTATGCAATACTTGTAATTTAATATTTTTTAAAAAAGTTGGCTAACTCTCTATTATTTCTAGAATGGTGATAGGGTATTGACTCTGGTCTTGATTTTGATGATTGACAAAATATTTAAGTATATATAAGTACTAATTATATTTTGAGTATGTTTATTAGATCTATGTATTCATCCATGTTGAATGAAGAAATACATGCTTTTCAGTGGAAGAATGTCCTTAAATTAATGGAAAATCAAATTATAATTACTTTGGAACATAAGGAAGATTTGGAAAGACTCAAAGTCTAATTTTGAGAAAGTTTCAGTTTGTTTCAGCCTGGAACAGATGAAGTGTCGATACTTGGAAATGAAATGTCGACATCTGAGGATCAAGTGTTGACACTTGAAGAAATGAAGTGTCGACTCAAGGCTAAAGAATTTGAAAATATAGAACAATGCTATCCAAAGATTTTTGCCTCAAGTGTCGACTCACGAAAATGAAGTGTCGACACTTGAAGATGAAGTGTCAACACCTGGAGATGAAGTGTCGACACCTGGAGGTGAAGTGTCGACACTTGGACTGTAATGGTTATTTTCTGTGCTGTAGAACTCTTAAACTTGCTTTCAAATGGCTATATTTTCATCCCCAACAGTCATAAACATATTTTTAAGTATTGGGAGGCTATATAAATATCAAAAATCAAATGAGGAAGTAATCCTTTGGTAAGATCATTGAATATTCTTCAAGGATTCAAGAGTTGAGTGGTTCAAGCCTTCAAGCTTCCAAGTTTCAAAGAGAGTATCCAAAGTTCACATCCTCAAGCATCAATCAAAGGCTTCAACAACTTGAAGACAAGTTCTTCATCAACAATCAAGGGCTTCAAAGAGATATTTGCTTTATTTTAGAAAGCTTTAATTGTATTCTTTCATATTTGCTCTTACATTATTTTACTTAAGGTTTTTGGTGAGCCTTGGAAAACCAAAGAGGTTTTGGTGAGCCTTGGAAAACCAAAGAGAATTTTGGTGAGCCTTGGAAAATCAAAAGTGGTTGTTGGTAAGCCTTGAAACCAACTAGGATTTTACTTGTAAGCCCGAAGCCAAAACAAGTTGTTTAGGTTCTTGGTTAGCCCGTAAAACCAAGGGTGGTTGTTGGTGAGCCTTGAAACCAACTAGAGTCTGACTTATGAGCCCGAAGACAAAATAAGTTGTAAAGGTTGTTGGTGAGCCTAGGTTACAAAACCAAACTTAGTGGAATTTCCAATGAGATCTTGGGGAGTGGATGTAGGTTCCTTGGAGTGCACCGAACCACTATAAATTTTTTTGTGTTTGTGTGATTGTTTTATTTATTCATTTGCTTCGTTAATTCCACTGCATATTATTTTGAAGCACACAAATACATTGCCAAAACACAAGCATTGAATTGATCTAGCACATACTTACTTTAGTTCATCATTAAATAGTTGAAAAGTTTTATAAAATCCAATTCACCTCCCCTCTTGAGCTGCTTACCTGAGGCTTCATAGGGTTGAACTAAACTCATCTTAAGTGAACATATTACCCATTCTTGAATCATCTAAAATTGTAAGTAAAATTTATTCTAATGAATTTATAGATTTAAATAGAATGGTTAAATGTTATTAAGTGGTGATCATCAGGACTTATTCATTATATTACATGAAATCAATACTTGCAGGGTAAAGAAGTAATTTTATTGGATATCTCACAGAAAGAAGTAGGAAAATGAATATTTATTTCTAATGATAAAGACAAGATGTTAATAGGCAAAAGTTTGGGAGATGTGTTTTGTGAGATTTCTGTTTCTTATGCAATTGAGCCCGATGCTCCATTGCTTGTAAAGGACAAAAGTCGATCTTTAATGAAACATGCTGTGGGCACTCACATTATTTGGTGAAAAGATTATGTATATATCTGTGTATATTATTGGTTTAATAATGGTTTATACTATTTTTAAAATGATATATATTTATATGATTTCTTTGTTTTTGCATGTTATGCTCCAAATCCAGCACCGAAATCGGCTACGTGACCGACCGCACAAATCCTAGATTTTATCCTAGAGATCATGCAAGGCCTAGGTACAGAAGAGTCACTTACCTCAGAAAAATCTCACTCATCACCAAGCCCGAATATCTGCACGACTCTGTGGAAGAAGAAAGTAGGGACATGAGCTTTACAGCCCAGTAAGGTTTGTATATGATTACACCAGTAATAATATAATTTTGAAAATAGCATGAACATATTAGAATACCATGTCATGCAGTCAAACAACTCAAATATCATGTAGTCCAATCCATTCCATAACCGGTATCGTAGTCTAATCCACTCGATAACCGGAGTCATGGTCCATTCAATAACCGGTATCGTGGTCCAACCCACTCGATATCCAGTGTCATGGTCCAATCCACTCAATAACTGGTATCGTGGTCCAACCCACTCAATAACCAGTGTCATAGTCCAAACCATTCAATAACTGGTATCGTGGTCCAACCCACTCGATAACTAGTATCATAGTCCAAACAAATCAATAACTGGTATCGTGGTCCAACCCACTTGATAACCAGTGTCATGGTCCAACTCATTCAATAATCGATATCGTGGTCCAACCCACTCGATAACCGGTATCACTTTCCATTAAAATATGGTATATAAAATATAGACGATAATAATAATAACCACAATATCCATCACAAGAATCAACTTTACCATGCGAAATAACACAATGCGGCAACTATATATATGTATATATATATATGCTCGGATCAAGTTAAGCCACGTAAAATACATGCATAAATGGGTGATTAATATAGAATTCCTTACATTCAAGCGCTAAACCAAAATACTCGGATCAAAACCATGCCATGTAAAATAATATATAGAACTGGTGATCATGTCCAGAATCCTTACCTTCAATCGCTAATCCAAAATATCCGGTATAAATCTATACCCGGGGTTCATCAAATACCTTCATGCTCAGAAGATTGCTCCTTTACAAAATCTAGAATTTTTCCCCCTCTTTCTCTCTCATCATCTTTCCTCTCCTCTTTCTCTCTCTATCTCAAACTCCAGCATATCCCCAAAACTGATCACTATCCCATGCCATCATAGCATGACAGCTTTACCCTTCTCCTGAATGGAGATCTCTTTCCTCTTCCCTTTTCTATTCTCCTTTTTCTCTTTCTTCCTTCTTCTCTCCTCTGTTCCCTTCTCTTTCTCTCTCTTCTTGGCTCCTTGCATCAAAAAATAAATTCTCAATGTCTCGGCATCCCATAAAACAGATCGAACCGGTCCAAAATCATATCAAACTCCTCTTAGAAAGTCTTTAAAACTATCAAAAACTTTCCAGGCTGTTAGATCTGAGATCAATGCCTTAAACCGCATCAAAATTCGAATCCAAAAGCCTTTGATTAAGCCTAAACTCCCTCGGATTCATCTAAGTCATTCGATCAGGAGTTCAGATGGTCCAGATCGATCAGAAACCTCGTGGACCGCCGTGGACCGCGAGAAACTAGCTGGAAAATGCCAGGGAAATACGTGGGAAATGCCCATGCGATGGCCGGCTCCGGCTGGGCCAAGCATAGCGCTCGCGCGCGCCGTGCGCGTCGGCCTGGGTTGCGCATCGCGCGCCCGCCGCGTCGAGCCAGGCCACGCACTGTGCACTCGTGCATCGCGCCGGCCCGCGCACACGTCGCCCGTGCCGCGCGCCCGCTTGCACTCGTCTCTCCCGTGTTGCATCGCAAGCTCGCGGCTCGCGTATGTGCATCCGCGCGCTCTCCCCCGCGCACCGATTCGCCATGCATCGCTCACCCGTCCCCCATTGGCCGCACTCGACCGTGCCCGCGCACTCACTTGCGCCCACACCTAGGCCACGTGCTGGCCCACCCATGCATGGGTCTGGGCCAGGCTAACTACAATTCCTTTTTTTTTTCTCTGGGGTGTTACATTCTCCCCCCTTTAAATAATTTTATCATCGAAATTAACTTGATTGAGATTTAAATCAGTGCTCCCATCATAATACTTCTAAATCACTAAGCTTTCACTACGCACTCTGATATAATTTACTAAACCATCTAGGTTCACTAATAAATCTTTCCAAAAATTTATGTCATGTCATACTAATCATCATATTAATTTCTTACTATTATATCATAATCTCAAATAATCATGACCTGAATTCAATACCACTCATATCTATTATAATCACTATACCACAGTCTCAAATCATCATAACTAAGCTCTGACATAATTCTTATCATATCCTAATAACCATCATGTCATTATTATTATTATCCACTTGTATCACCATCCCAAGTGATCATAACCTGGCTCTGGTACCACTCTGTCACGTTCTGAATCCAGTACCGGAATCGGCTACGTGATCGGCCATACAAACCCGAGATTTTATCCTAGAGATCATGCAAGGCCTAGGTACACAAGAGTCACTTATCTCAGAAAAATCTTACTCATCACCAAGCCAGAATATCTGCACGACTTTGTGGAAGAAGAAAGTAGGGTTGTGAGCTTTACAGCCCAGTAAGGTTTTCATATGATCACACCAGTAATAATATAATTCTGAAAATAGCATGAACATACTAGAATACCATATCATGCAGTCAAACAACTCAAATATCATATAATCCAATCCATTCCATAACCGGTATTGTAGTATAACCCACTCGATAACCAGAGTCATAGTCCATTCAATAACCCGTATCGTGGTCCAACTCATTCGATATCCGGTGTCATGGTCCAATTCACTCAATAACTGGTATTGTGGTCCAACCCACTCGATAACCAGTGTCATAGTCCAAACCATTCAATAACTGGTATTGTGGTCTAACCCACTCGATAACCAGTACATAGTCCAAACCAATCAATAACTGGTATCGTGGTCCAACCCACTCGATAACCAGTGTCATGGTCCAACTCATTCAATAACCGATATCGTAGTCCAACCTACTCGATAACCGGTGTCACTTTCCATTAAATCATGGTATATAAAATACAGACGATAATAATAATAACCACAATATCCATCATAAGAATCAACTTTGCCATGCGAAATAACACAATGCGTGCAACTGTATATATGTATATATATATATGCTCGGATCAAGTCAAGCCACGTAAAATACATGCATAAATGGGTGATCAATATAGAATTCCTTACATTCAAGCGCTAAACCAAAATACTCGGATCAAAACCATGCCATGTAAAATAATATATAGAACTGGTGATCATGTCCAGAATCCTTACCTTCAATTGCTAATCCAAAATATCCGGTATCAATCTATACCCGGGGTTCATCAAATACCTTCATGCTCAGAAGATTGTTCCTTTACAAAATCTAGAATTTTTATTCCCCCTCTTCTCTCTCATCTTCTTCCCTCTCCTCTTTCTCTTTCTATCTCGAACTCTAGCATATACCTAAAATTGATCACTATCCCATGCCATCATAGCATGATAGATTTCCTCTTCTCCTAAACAAAGATCTCTTTCCTCTCCCCTTCTCTCTGCTCTTCTTTCTTTTTCTTCCTTCTTCTCTCCTCTTTTCCCTTCTCTTTCTCTCTCTTCTTGGCTCCCTGGCTTTATGCATCGAACAATAAATTCTCAACATCTCGGCATCCTATAAAAGAGATCGAACCAGTCCAAAATCATATCAAACTCCTCTCAGAAAGTCCTTAAAACCATCAAAATCCTTCCAGACCGTTAGATATGAGATCAACGCCTTAAACCACATCAAAATCCGAATCCAAAAGCCATTGATCAAGTCTAAACTCCCTCGGATTCATCTCAGCAGTTCGATCAGGCGATCGGACGATCCAGATCGATCATAAACCCCGTGGACCGCCGTGGACCCCGAGAAACCTGCTGGGAAATGCTAGGAAAATGCATGGGAAATGCCCATGCAATGGCCGGCTCCGGTTGGGCCAAGCCCAACGCTCGTGTGCGCCATGCGCGGGGGCCTGGACCGCGCATCGCACGCCCACCGCGTCGGGCCGGGCCACGCATCGCGCGCTCACACATCGAGCCCGCCCATGCACGCGTTGCCCGTGCCGCGTGCCCGCTCGCGCTCGTCTCGCCCGCGCTGCGTTCTTATGCTTGTGTCTCGCATCCGCGCATCCTTGCGCTCGCCCCTGCACACCGGTTCGCCATGTGTCGCTCACCCGTCCCCCATTGGCCTCGCTCAACCATGCCAGCACACTCATTGACGCCCACACCTGGGCCGCGTGCTGGCCCGCCCATGCATGGGTCTGGGCCAAGCTAACTACAATTTCTTTTTTTTTTTGCTGGGGTGTTACATTCTCCCCCCTTTAAATAATTTCGTCTTTGAAATTAACTTGATTGAGATTTAAATCCGTGCTTCCATCATAATACTTCTAAATCACTACGCTTCCACTGCGCACTCTGATATAATTTACTAAACCATCTAGGTTCACTAATAAATCTTTTCAAAAATTTATGTTATGTCATACTAATCATTATGTTAATTTCTTACTCTTATGTCACAATCTTAAACAATCATGACCTGAATTCAATACCACTCATATCTATTATAATCACTATACCACAGTCTCAAATCATCATAACTAAGCTCTGACACGATTCTTATCATATTCTAATAACCATCATGTCATTATTATTATTATCCACTTGTATCACCATCCCAAATGATCATAAACTGGCTCTGATACCACTTTATCACATCCCGACTCTAGCACCAGAATCGGCACGCGACTGGCTGCACAAATCCTAGATTTTATCCTAGAGATCATGCAAGGCCTAGGTACACAAGAGTCACTTACCTCAGAAAAATCTTACTCATCACCAAGCCCGAATAATTGCACGACTCTGTGGAAGAAAAAAGTAGGGTTATGAGCTTTGCAGCCCAGTAAGGTTTTCATATAATCATACTAGTAATAATATAATTCCTGAAAATAGCATAAACATACTAGAATACCATATCATGTAGTCAAACAACTCAAATATCATGTAGTCCAATCCATTCTATAACCGGTATCGTGGTCCAACCCACTCGATAACTAGAGTCATGGTCCATTCAATAACAGGTATCGTGGTCCAACCCAGTCGATATCCAGTGTCATGGTCCAATCCACTCAATAACTGGTATCGTGGTCCAACCCACTCGATAACCAATGTCATAGTCCAAACTATTCAATAACTGGTATCGTGGTCCAACATACTCGATAACCAATATCATAGTCCAAACCAATCAATAACTGGTTTCATGGTCCAAAACACTCGATAACCAGTATCATGGTACAACTCATTCAATAACCGATATCGTGGTCCAACCCACTCGATAACCGGTGTCACTTTCTATTAAAACAAGGTATATAAAATTCAAATGATAATAATAATAACCACAATATCCATCACAAGAATCAACTTTGCCATGCGAAATAACACAATGCGTGCAACTGTATATATGTATTATATATGATCGGATGAAGTCAAGCCACATAAAATACATGCATAAATGGGTGATCAATATTGAATTCCTTACATTCAAGCGCTAAACCAAAATACTCGGATCAAAACCATGCCATGTAAAATAATATATAGTATAGGTGATCATGTCCAGAATCCTTACCTTCAATCACTAATCCAAAATATCCAGTATCAATCTATGCTCGGGGTTCATCAAATACCTTCATGCTCAGAAGATTGCTCCTTTACAAAATCTAGAATTTTTATTCCCCCTTTTTCTCTCTCATCATCTTCCCTCTCCTCTTTCTCTCTCTATCTCGAACTCCAGTATATCCCCAAAACTGATCACTATTCCATGCCATCATAGCATGACAGCTTTCCTCTTCTCTGAACGGAGATCTCTTTCCTCTCCCCTTCTCTCTTCTCCTCTTTCTCTTTCTTCCTTCTTCTCTCCTCTTTTCCCTTCTCTTTCTCTCTCTTCTTGGTTCCCTGGCTCTCTGCATCGAGAAATAAATTCTCAACATCTCGGCATCTCATAAAAGAGATCGAACTAGTCCAAAATCATATCAAACTCCTCTCAGAAAGTTTCTAAAACCATCAAAAACCTTCCAGGCCATTAGATCTTAGATCAATGCCTCAAATTGCATCAAAATCCAAATCCAAAAGTCTCTAATCAAGCCTAAACTCCATCGGATTCATCTCAGTCATTCGATCAGGTGATCGGACGGTCCAGATCAATCAGAAATCCCATGGATCATCATGGACCATGAGAAACCGCTGGAAAATGCCAGGAAAACGCGTGGAAAATGCCCATGCGTGGCCGACTCTAGCTGGGCCAAGCGTAGTGCTCGCGCACGTTGTGCGCGTGGGCCTGGGCCACGCATCGTGCACCCGTCGTGTCGAGCTGGGCCACGCACCGCGTGCTCGCGTGTCCCGCCAGCCCGCGCACGCGTCGCCCGTGCCGCGCGCCCGCTCGCGTTCATCTCACCTGCGCTGCGTCACCCTCGCGGCTCGCATCCACGCGCTCGCCCCCGCGCACCGGTTCACCATGTGTCGCTCGCCCGTCCCCTGTTGGCCTCACTCGACCACGCCCGTGCACTCACTCGCGCCCACACCTGGGCCCCGTGCTGGCCCACCCACGCATGGGTTTGGGCCAGGCTAACTACAATTCCTTTTTTTTTTCACTAGGGTGTTACATTGCAGATTCAAGTGATATAATGGAAGGTGTCAAGGAAGAAATGGAGATTTTACAAAGTTTACTTTTTATATCTTTATTCTCTTTATGGTGTAGCAAAATAGTTGGAATTTATTTTATGATATATTTTAAGTTGTAGTATTTACTTTCTTTTGAAATCAGCACTATGTTTTGTTTGTTGTTCTTTGGATTTTGATGAAATTAATAAAGTTGTTGAGACAATATTTTTTGTAAGACTATCACTATATATGTTAAACTATGTTTAGTATAATGATGAAAATTATCTTGTTTATAGTTCTTTTCTATCTTTCTATTTTTATTTGTTATTACAGGTGATCCATATTTTGAAATTAGATTGAGCATGACTATATTTAATTATATACCTACGTTTTATTATTGATAGTACAGGTACATTTATACCTACACTTTATTAATTCCAACAAATTCTTATTCGTATGTATTTAATTACCCATGTTTCTAATTTGTATATATTTATTATCCACGTTTCTAATTCGTATGTATTTAATTATCCACGTTTCTAGATCGTATGTATTTAATTATCCACGTTTCTAATTCGTATGTATTTAATTACCCACGTTTTATAAAGGATGGTATAGACTAGATTTATACCCATGTATATAATCTTACCTATGTTAGATATTATGTGGATAAAGCATGTCTATACACACCAAAAAAAAATATGGATATAAGATATAACCACGCCGGACATATCCACGTTTAACCAAACATGTATACCAATATGGGTGTAGACATATATCCATATTTTTTAAGCTTTTATCTATGCATTTTCTACGTGGGTGTAGCTCAGTTTTTTTGTAGTGGATACCGATGAAAATGTGAAGAGATTTAAAGCATGTTTGGTGATGAAGGGTTATGCTCAGAAGCTAGGAATTTATTTTGATGAGATCTTCTCACCAATAGTTCGATTAACTACTATTTGACTTGTCTTGGCAATCATGGTCATTATGGATTTGAAACTCGAGCAAATAGATATAAAGATGGCATTCTTGCATGGTGACTTGGAGGAGGAGATTTATATGGCACAACCTGAAGGTTTTGTCAAAAAAGATAAGGAGCAGTTGATTTTTCGGTTGAACAAATCATTATACAGTCTCAAACAGGCACTAAGGTGTTGGTACAAATGATTTGATTCCTTCATTATGAGTTTGGGATTTGGTCGATTAGAGACAATCATTGTACATATTTTTGCGATTATGATGATGGGAGCTTTTATATCTTGCTATTATATCTCGATGATATGATGGTCACGAGGAATAACAAGGATCGGATATCAAATCTAAAAACTTAATTAGCTGAGAAGTTTGAGATGAAGGACTTAAGAGCTGTAAACTACATACTCGGGATGAAGGTACTACGGGAGAGGAAGAATAGGAAGGTCTGGCTTTCCAAAAGGGATATATAGAGAAGGTTCTATGGTGCTTCAATATGTAGAATGTAAAACCAATTTCTACCTTGTTTCCTATTCGTTTACAACTAGCAGCCAAGCAATCACCCAGCATGAAAGCAGAAAAGGCTGATATGGCCCGGGTACCATATTCATCAATAGTAGAAAGCCTCATGTTTACCATGGTATGCACGAGATCAGACACTGCACAAGTAGTGGGAGTTATAAATCGGTGTATGAAAATCTCATGTAGCGATAATTGGAAAATAGTAAAATGGATCCTCCGATATCTGAATGGGATGCCTGATTTTTCACTTTGTTATGGTTCTGCAAGTTTGGAGTGCATTGGATATGTGGATTCTGATTTTGTAGTAGATCGAGATAAGAGAAGATATACCACAAGTTATGTGTTCTCCATAGGCGTAAAGCTGCAAATGGATTGAATTAACCCGTGACCCAACCCTACCCGACCCATTTAGACCCGATCCAACCCATTTTTAAGGACTCATGGATCCGGATCGGGTCCTAAAATTAGATCCGTTCCATTTTCCAGATCAAGTCTGATTTTATTGAATTTGGACCCGACTCGACTCGAACATACTAATACTATTATGATCATATCTATTTAGACCTTTAAATTATAATTTAAAACTCATATGAAATTTATTTTTAATATAGAGATAGAGTTATAATTATTTTTATATCTTAATTTATTTTTAAAATAATATTATTTGTTATCTATTTTATGGTTAATAATAGTTGGCTATGTAATATTAAAATATAGTTGTTTATATTTTATCAGAATCATATCTAGATCCAAACTTTTTAGATTAGAATCGGGTTATTTATGGACCTATCTAACCTGAATGACCCACTAGGTTGAAAATTTTGATAGTGGACCTGATCTGACCTGATCCAATTTTCTCGTGGGTTGGATATGGATCTAATATTAAGACCCGATCAAAGAACCGGATTGAATCGGGATCATTCATGATTCAGTCCGACCCAACCCATTTGCACTCCTACATGGGCTACGGTGGTATTAGCTGGGAATCTATGCTTTAGTCAGTGGTGGCACTATCAACGACAGAGGCAGAGTACATTACAATGGCACACGCATGTAAAGTTATATGGCTCAAGAGGCTTCTTAAAAAATTCAAGGTGAAGCAGGATGTGATGAGAATGAATTGTGATAGTCAAAGTGCATACATTTGGTGAAAAATCCGACGTTTCACTTTTGAACGAAGTATATTAACATTTGCTATCACTTTGTGAGAGATGTGGTGGATGATAGTCTAGTCATGCTATTGAAAACTCGTACCGATACAAACCTAGCAGTTGTGTTGACAAAATCGGTGACTCGAGAGAAGTTAAATTGGAGTAAAGCTTCTCTCAGTCTTAGAGCTACGTGAGAGTGGAGGTTGGTAAGACTTCCAGGGATGACATTCTTCGGAGTTTGGCACATGTTTTCAAGTAGGAGAATTGATGATATTGAAGCTCATGTGGAGGAGAAGGGCATGCGAGGAGTTCCCAGAAACCTGGTGCATGTGGGAGTTTGTGTTTTATTGGATTTTAGTTTCTTTGTAAACTAGAGTCCAAATAGGACTCTATTTTGTGAGTCTTATCGAGAGTTCTCCATAATATTTTATTTTTAAAAGGAGAAAGCCTGAGATGTATGAGCATGTGCACTAAAGGATTCAGAGAGGCTTTGTGAGAGAGATAATAAAAAATAATATTGAAAGCCCTCTGTAATGCAGAGAGAGTTTCTTATATCTTCTTCCTTTATTTTTATACCTCTTGTGCTGTAGATTGAATAAAGGAATGCCGATGAGATCTTGCTCGTGGATGTAGGCCAAAAGATTGATAGATCAAACCTCATATTTAGTATGCTTTCTTTTTTTCTATTTTTTATATTGCTAAATTATTTTTTTTTGTATTCTACAATATGTTCAAATTTATTTTCTCTATAAAACGACCCTGTATTTACTGTGCTTGTGTTTCATGTGGATTGAGATGTAGTTGGTTACCCCTCAATTGGTTCTTCCACGTACTATGATGAACAATCACGTTTGAGTTGGTGATCTCTGTTCTATATATATATATATATATATATATATATATATATATATATATATATAGGAAAACGTGGACTCGTGGAGAGAATTTCAAGATAAATTAACACCATCCGGACTAAACATATCATGGATTTGAAACTTTCCAAAGATGAGAAGGTCCCTGAAATGCTTATTACACCATATTTAAGTTTTTTTTTTTCTTAATTTTTTTCATAATGAAGAAGGTGCATGCTGCGTGGACGTAAATAGTTGCCGAATCAGGTAAAATTCTATATGTTAATTTTTGTGGTTACTTTGATTTGTCTTTTGTTTTTTTGCTGAAAATATCTGCCACAAAACTCAACTATGAGAATAGATTTTATCATTTAAATTAAATCAAGAGGAAACAAAGTTGGAATCCTTTCCCTTTTGAACAGTTTGAAGGTAAGATACCTTCATAGTTTCAGATAATACCATTATTGGTATCTAGACAGCGGCTGGGAGAAAATCCACCGAGGAGTCTGGAGCCACTGAAATTGCCTTCTATCACGTGGGAAATTTTGCTACTAATAGAAAGTCAAAACTCTCAGCTGATGCTTATCTTAGAATGCTAAAGGCCTAATCAGTACATATATTAGAATGCTAATATTAGAATACTAAAGGAGTTTTTTTTTTTTTTCTATAAACACGCTAACATTGCATGAAAAGTGCTTCGGTTGAAAGAGAAGCAACGAGTGGTATGTGTTTCTGGAATCCCTTCCTGGGCGCGATTTTTTTTTTTTTTTCTCCATCTAGTTGCGAGCCTTTGAAACGTGATGACAATATATAGGGAGTGTTGCTGCAACTTCTTCCGGATCGGGTTCGGTCGGCATGGCTGGAGCGCTCCTCTTTAGGTTCCTGCAAAAAAGTTTCTAAGGATCGGTGGTGTTCCGACGGGGAACATTCCAATGCTTAAATTAGCGGAAGCTTGAGGGCAACAGAATGGAGGAATCAAAGAAGATGAGCTTGCGAAGAGGGAAGGAGTCCTTACCGCCCAGAGTCCCATGTTTTACCTTATATAGGTGCGAAACGTTACCAGAATTTGTTACGGTCTAGGCACAGAATGACCAATCTGTCCCTAGGAAAATCTGGGAGTACCACGTGGCGCCAGGATGAGACAACATTGTGGAACTAGTGGAGTAGTGGCACTGATGTGTCAGGGTTCTATTGTAACAGAATTCTGGTACTAGCTAGACGAAGCTTCTGGAGTTCCCCAGGGCTATCTTTGGAGTGGCTCACTTTGGATCAATACGGGCTCTTCAAAAGTGGGTCGGTCGGGCCTCGGCCGGAGTAGGTCGATCGGCCCTCAGCAGGAGTGAGTCTCTCGAACCTTAGCAAGAGTGGGCCGGTCGGACCTCTCTTCTAGAGTGAGTCAGTTGGACCCTTGCTGAAGTGGATTGGTCGGACTCTTCCGGAGTGGGTCGCTCGGACCTCAGCAAGAATGGGTCGCTCGGACCTCAGCAAGGGTGGGTCGCTCGGACCTCAGCAAGAGTGGGCCGGTAGACCTCTTCTGCAGTGGATCTCTCAGACCTCAGCAAGAGTGGGTTGCTCGGGCCTCAACAGGAGTGGGCCGTTCAGACCTCAGCAGGAGTGGGTCGCTTGAACCTCAACAGGAGTGGGTCGCTCAGACCTCAGCAGGAGTGGGCCACTCGAACCTCTTATAGAGTGGGTCAGTCGGACCCTTACTGAAGTGGGTCAGTCAGACCCTTGCTGAAATGAGTTGGTCGGTCCTCTTCCATAATGGGTCTCTCGGACCTCAGCAAGAGTGGACCATTCGGACCTCAGCAGGAGTGGGTCATTCGGACCTCAGCAAGAGTGGGCTACTCAGACATCTTCTGGAGTGGGTCGATCTGGTTCGAAGGTGAGCCGGTTGGGTATAACAAGAAGTAGGTACACAGCCACGACCAGACTCACGAACTAGAGGTCTTTGATTTAGTATAAGTCATTAATTACAAGTTTTCATCAAAAAGAAAAAGAAGCATTGCAAGTAATTAATCATTGTAAATTTTACCTAAAATAAAAGTAATCATTGTAATAATACAGGATGTGTGCGACCTTTATGCCCTTTGGACAGGACCAAGACAACGGCGAGGACAAGAGGCAAAAAGAACAAAAAATTGGCGATTGAATGGAAATTCTACGGAGATGGTAGGCAGTAAACCTCAAATTTAACAAAGTTTGGTCAAAATTATTTTTAAAAAAAAGGAATTCGGCATGGAGCCAATTCCTATCTGTTTCAAGGAAAATCTTAAAATTTGTATGAACCATTGGAAGTGATGATAGTGGCACATGAATCTCAAGAGCTCGATCACTTTATATTTCATCCTACTATAGCAGGATGAAGATTTCGGTAAATGAAACAAGTTGACATTTAGGCAAGAATTAATATTGGTATCAGGCTCCAGGTACCATTATTTTTCTATAATTAATGTCATGTCAGCTGAGAGGATTAGGGGCACACAATCCTCCCATTCTTTGTAGGATGGCAGTAAGTATGAGAAATTTTTGATAGCACATTTAGGTTCTATAGCATCTGCCTTTGGAAATATTTAGCCACTCAGGTGGATTATGAAGTTGAGGTTTATATTGGATAATAAGAAATATTCCACATCAATGATTTGAGCTATTTGATGTAATCCATCATTTTTAAATTATTTATAAACTAAAACTATATAATTTGAAAAGTTCTAGTCTATACATCAAATGATCAAAAAAATAGATAATTTATTATATAAAATATATCTATCTTTAACTACTAAATTTATAGGCTAGAGATCTCAAAATAAAATAATTTTGATGCGTAAACAATTCAAAAATAGTAAATCCCATCCAACAACTCAAAACATCGATATGGAGCCTTCATCATTCAATATGGACCAGGCCATATCTGAGTGAAGATCCACTAAAAATAGCTAATTAAGTCCATCTTTATATAATATACATATACACATACATATATACATACATATATATACATACATACATACATACATACATATATATAAAGAGAGAGTTAGACTTAGCTCCTTTAAAAAAGATTTGGAGCTAAATCTGATTAAGTTTCCTACCATCTAATTTGTACTGATCCACATATAGTAAAAGTGTTGTATTAATGATGTAAAATGAACATAAACAAAAATACTTTAGAATAAACATAGACTTTTCAGAATAAATATAAATATTTTCCCTTACATTAATGGTATATTAATGGTTGCTGGAACTTCTCAACAACTAAACTTTCCATGAACCATTAATACACCATTAATGCGAGTGAAAAAATTTATATTTATTCTAAAAAATTTATATTTATTCTGAGTATTTTTGTTTATTTTTGTTTGTATTTATTTTATATCATTAAATTTTTAGTTTTACTGTATGGTGATCCATGCAAAACAGACGGTAGAAGACTTGACTGGAGGCTCTAAATCCTTTCAAAAGAAATCAAGTCCAGCTATATATATGTATATACATACATACATATGTATACACATACGTATATATGTATACACATACGTATATATGTATACACATACGTATATATATGTATATATATATAATGCTTATAGGATTTTGTGGTGCTCCTGAGCCTTGGAAAGACTTGGAAGGTCATGGCAGGGATGTTCGAGGATCCCTGAGACTTGGGGGCGTGTCTCAAGTGGGTCATGGAGATGTTCCAGGGGATACTCTAAGTCTGAGATTGAGAGAATATGTGAGTCAGTTGGGTCAGAGGGCTTGACCCAGGTTTGAGTATTTTCTCATGTATGTGACTTAAGGAAGAGTTTTTGAGAGATTGTATCATAACCCTGTTTGTGGGTTATGGGATTTTAGGTCTAAAGGTGTAGTCGGTTCCCTTTTAGTTTAAGAGGGGTGTGCGTGATCTCTCTTTCTCACTGTGAGGAATCAGCATGAGGGTTCACATGGAAGAAGGGCTTTAGGACATGGGTGTTCCACGGGCTTGGAGAAGAAAACCGAGCGTGAAGGAGTCCGCATGTTTTGGAGTTTCTTCCTGGATTTCAGAGAGAAGGCTAATGTCTTGTGTCCTATATCAAGATCTTCTCTAAGGATATTAATACAATCTCTTTTCTCCTAATCTCTTATGTATATTTTCTCCTGCTTCTTTATGAATCAAGAAGGCTGCCATCATCTTGTCAGGATCTCTCTCACGGTGCTTCTGCGACATATACTCTGATCCAGGATTTTCTAACAAGTGGTATTAGAGTGGGTTTGAGCGTGGAGAGAGGAGTTTTCTACCCCAGGATCCCATTGAGGTGTTCTTGATCAAGGTATTTTTTGGATCAGTTTTCTCCAAGATTTTGGAGAATGGTTCAGATCTAGGATTTCCTCAAGGAGTTGAGAGGAAGGATAAGATCTGGGGCTGCTATCTATACCCTCTTTACATCAGGTATTTTTTTCAAGACTTTTATCAATCTTTCGATGTTTGTGATTATTTTGGATCATGGAAGGCAGCGGGGTGAAGATTGGTGTGGAGAAGTTTGATGGAAAAGGAAGTTTCACCATGTGGAAGGTTAGGGTGGAAGACTTGCTAGTTCAGATGGGGTTAGATCTGGCTTTGGAAGATAAGACAGGGGGTATGAATGATAAAGAGTGGATGTCCTTAAAGAAAAGGACATGTGCCATGATTAGGACTTGTCTAGCAGATGAGGTTTTGTATGGTGTGTTAGAGGAGAAGACATCCAAGGAATTATGGTCGAGGTTGCGCACCATGTATATGGAAAAGAATATGTGCAACAAGTTGGTATTGAAGAAGTAACTGTACAGCCTTCGGATGCAAGAGGGTGAGGATGTTACGGGACATATTCAGCAGTTCGACCGGATGAGCATGGATTTGCTCAACATTGGGGTGGGTTTAGAAGATGAAGATAAAAGTCTACTGCTTTTATGTTCACTACCCGAGAGCTTCGATCTGTTGGTGACTACACTACTGTATGGAAAGGAGATGCTGGTGTATGAGGAGATCATATCAGTGCTAAGGTCCAATGAGCAGTAGGAATGGATAACAAAGAGGGAGGTCTTCCAGCAGGGTTTGGCTGTATCACAGAGGCCAAGAAAATGGAAGAAAGGTGAACAGGTGGGATGGGTACAGTCTAGGAAAGGCAGCATGGCTGGCAAGTGCTACAGGTGTGGTGTAACATGGCACTTTAAGCGGGAGTGTCCACTTAGAAAGAAGTGCAAGGATGGAGAAAAGGAAAGTCCAGATTTCTCAGGTTCACTTGCTGGGTCAAAGAAAGAGTCGGATGAGCTCTTGGTTTTGGAGGAACCTACGGGGTTGTGTAGTGTATCCGAAACGATCTTGGAGGGGTTCGTGGGATGCAGAGGGTCCGAAAAGGCAGCGACGGGGTTCAAGATTCAGGTGAAGGCTCAGCAGGATAGCGTTGAGTTATTGGCCTTGGGGCTTCATTCTGTGGCATCAGGTGGACTTCAGTTTCAGGTGGAGCACCGGGGAGGTGGCTTCACGGGTGAAGCATGTTTCAACATGAGATCAGAGCAGAATGATGCACGGGGAGGAGTCACATCCCAGCACCAGTGCCAGAGGTGCATCGATGCAGGTGGAGCAGCATGCACAGGTAGTCAGGCATGGCTCTGAGGAGATGGTGTCAGGTAGAGCTCCAGTTACAGCAAGTGCCTGTTCAGGTTCGCTGGGTTTTCTCTAGAAAAGTCCAAGAAAAAGACTGATACAGCTGCCATGTAGGAGGAAGACTATAATGGTGGTGTCAGGGTACAAGCAAATGTTTTCATCTATGGAGGCAATCATCCCAAAGGCCTCTAAGGGTATGCAATAGTTGAAGGATATTGGCAAAGACAAGGAGGTTCGCACAAGGGACTGTCAGGATATGCAGTTACAGCGGGGTTCTGCAGGAGGATATTGTCAAGTTTGCTAAGGCTTGGGGGCACCAAGGTGGAGATTGTAGGATTTTATGGTGCTTCCAAGCCTTGGAGAGACTTGGGAGGCCATGGCAGGGATGTTCGAGAATCCCTGGAACTTGGGGGCATGTCCCAAACGGGTCTTAGAGGTGTTTCAGGGGATAGTCTGAGTATGAGGTTGAGAGAACATGTGAGTCAGTTGGGTCAGGGCGCTTGACCTAGGTTTGAGTGTTTTCTCAAATATGTGACTTAGGAGAGAGTTTTTGAGAGATTGTAACATAATCTGGTTTGTGGGTTATGGGATTTTAGGTCCAGAGGTGTAGTCGGTTTTCCTTTTGGTTTAAGAGGGGTGTGCATGATCTCTCTTTCTCATCATGAGGAATCAGCATGAGGGTTACATCATGCGAAAGAAGGGCTTTGGGACATAGGTGTTCCACGGGCTTGGAGAAGGAAACTGAGCGTGAGGGAGTCCACAGGTTTTGGAGTTTTTTCCTGGGTTTCAGAGAGGAGGCTGGTGTCTTGTGTCCTGTATCAAGATCTTCTCCAAGAATAATAATACAATCTTTTTTCTCCTAATCTCTTCTGTATATTTTCTCCTGCTTCTTTGTGAATCAAGAAGGCTACCATCATCTTATCAAGATCTCTCTCATGGTGCTTCCGCGGCATATATTCTGATCCAGGATTTTCCAACAATGCTAGACATAAAACATACAAAGGATAATAGGATATCTTATTACAATGCTGGATATTCTGAATCTATGTTCAACGGTTATTAGAACCGTTTATAGCATTTAATCGATTGGGAAAATGCATTGAACCTTACTCTAGATCGAGAATAGCTGAAATAAGATTTAAATTAAAGAGCCTTACCTCCGATGTGTAGACTATGAAGTTATAGCATTGGTAGTAATGAAACTATTAAATAAGTACGCTTACAATACTAGGTTTGAGTCTGGTAAGTTTCCTATAGGTTATGTCATGAAAATACCAAAAGGAGAAGTTTCCTTTATAATAGGTAGTAGCTGATCCATCGAATGGAAAGATTTTCTTCATGATTTGATCACCTAGGGAAAGGAACTACTCACTTGAACTATTTTGCTTACTGAACTGCTCACCAGAACTACTTTACCTTTATTAATAAAGTAGGAGTTCCAGAAAATGTTCAAAGGTTGGATTGCCTTCTCCCATGTACTCTCTCTTGAATAAAGAGAGATCTTCCAACTTGGCAATTCAAAGAGAGAGAACGAATGAATGGATTCCAACAAATGAGCCATGAAAGCGGAGGCAAAGAATGATTTTCCATGGGCCTTACCTTTTAGGCCAAACTAAAGGTGGGGTAGGAAGAAAGAGACTTAAGAGCTATGCAGTGAGGGTTTTGCTCATTGAAAGAAAAGCTTCTTTATTGAGTTGGACATAGAATCATGCTGCTAGATTGTTTCTATCACTATCTTTATTAGAGATGGAAAGAATTTCCTTTTTGAAAAGTGCTAAATGAGTTGTCAACTGGTAGTACGTGTCCAAGGTTGCCAACCGGTGGTATATATATCCAACCAGGATAATTCATTTGTCTTAGTATGTGTCTCCTGTGAAGGTCCAGGAAGCCCTGTGGGCTCTTGGAGAGGACAAAGCCCCGGACCCCGATGGTGTCCCTCCTTTGTTTTTCCGTTGTTACTGGTCTATTGTTAGGAGAGAGGTGATGGAGGTGGTGCAGGCAGCTTTCACTTATGGTATCCCTTTTGACTGAAAGAAGACCTTCATTACTCTTATCCATAAGAGATCGGATGCCTTTGTGCCTAGCCATTTTAGATTGATCAGTCTTTGTAACACTTTATATAAAATCTATGCTAGGATTTTGGTCAGGCGACTGCAGCTGATTGTGCCTCTCTTATCTATCTTGAGTAATGAGCATTTATTAGTAAATGATGCATTATTGATAATGTCCTCCTAGTCCAAGAATTCATGCATGACCTTAGACGGGCTCCTGCAAGGTGAAGTCTCATGGCGATTAAGTTGGACATGAAGCGAGCTTATGATCGGGTGAGTTGGCCTTTTCTTTAGAAGACTCTTCATGATTTTAGCTATCAGGATAGGTGGATCAGGTGAATTATGGATTGCATCGAAGGCCCCAGTTTTACCATCCTTATTAATGGTGCTTCGACTGAGTATTTTTTTTCGACAGTCGGTCTTTGTCAAGGTTGTCCTCTGTCTCCTTACCTATTCATTGTATATACTGATGCTCTCTCCCATGCTCTACGAAGTGCAGTCCAGGGATTGTTACTCGAGCTCTACTGGCTGGCTCTTGAAGTTGTGGCTCTCTCTCATCTTCTTTTTGTAGATGATTGTTTTCTTTTAGAACGAGCTACTATCCAAAATGTGAGTTGCTTCGCTATTATTATTGAGACATATTGCCATTTTTCTGGCCAGTCGGTAAATCGATAGAAGTCAATTGTTTTGTTCAGTCCTAGAGTGAAGATCTGGATAAAATAGGATATCCTCTTTATCCTAGAAATTTTGGAGCAGACTGGTATCCTTGTCTACCTTGGAGTCTCTATGACTGGTGGAAGGCTTCTGAGATCTCAGTGTAGACTGCATGTTCAGCGGGTCCAGGATCATCTTCAGGGTTGGCAAGCTTCTTCTCTTTTCATGGTGGGTAGGATCACCCTCATTAGATTTGTCTTGACTTTCATCCCACTATACTTATTGTCGAATACTATGCTGCCTACTTTGTGCCTAAGGGAGATGGAGCATCTATTTCAAAGTTTCTTGTGGAGTTCCACATAGCACGGAAATGGGATTTACCTGATGTCCTGGGAGACGGTTTGCCAGTCGGTCAATGATGGTGGCCTGGGGATCTAGTCTCTTCTGCTCAAGAGGGAGGCCTTGATTGCCAAGCATGCAATGAGATATCTCCTTCAGCCTAACTATTTTTGGTACAGGATGATGAGAACTCGTTATGGATTCTAGAGTCAGGGAGCTCAGATTTTTACCTCCAAAGGTTGCTCTTCTGTTTGGAGGGAGATATGTGCCTAGGCTCCGAATATGTTATCTTAGATCAGGTGCTTGATTGGGGATGGGTCCATGGTTGATGTGAGCCAGGATGCATGGATCTCTTGCTTACCTCTTTCTAGGTGGCCCACCTTTGTGAGCACTGATCTCATCGATGATCTTCAGGTCTCTTAGTTGTTGGCGGATGATGGTAGGAGCTGGAGATCTCAGGAGGTTACTAGATTATTCGGGAGCCAGCTGGCTGGTCGCATCCTTGCCATGCTTATTTCGACACATGGTTGCCAGGATTTGAGGGTGTGGGGCTACTCTTGCATCTCCAAGGTCCCTTCCAGAATCGTTTCCAACCGTACAGGTATCCGTCAGAGATGTGGATTTCTGTTGCCTAGATCTAAAGATTGCTTGTTCACCCGAGAGTGCACCTTTTTCTTTAAAAGATGGCTTGGGATCACCTTTTCACGAGGGCATTGCTCGAGTATAAAGGCATAGACTTATCAGTGACTTGCCCGATCTGTGATTCTGAGGTGGAGTCTACTGAGCATGCGATCTTGTGCTGCCCTTGGACGAGATCGATTTGGACTTTGGCAGGGAGATGGCCCTAGGCTCAGAAGCAGGGATCCTGGTTATGCTCCCTTCATATGCTCCAGCACTATACGATTGAGGTAGGTGGTATCTCTACCTATATTGCTTACCAGATCTGGCTATCTACAAATAGCTTTGTTTTTTAGGCTGTTCTCACTTCGGCTAATCAGTTTCTTCGTAGAGCCATGTTCATGGCTATGGAGTATCACCACCTTGACACTAGCACTACTGTCCTTATGGTCCCGAATTTCTGGAACTCTCTTGCTGCTTCGGTAATGGCCCAGAGGGCATCTATATTTCTTGGGAGCCCCCTCCTCTAGGTTTCGTCAAGATGAATTTTGATGATAGCATTAGAGGTGTCTCGGAAGGTACAGAGTTTGTCATTCATGATGCTAAGGGTAGGCTGCTGGTAGCTGGGAGTTTTTTCTTATATGAGCCCTCGGTTCTTGTGGCTGAGCTCACAGCAGCTTGGGCGAGCATCACCTAGGCCATTCAGAAGTTGCATGCCGCAATGATTCATATTAAGAGGGATTCATCCATTATCATCTCATGGATTCAGGACAGGATTGCGCAGCATCACGTCCATCCTCTTCTTCATGATATTTGGCAATCTCTTAGCCCGCCAACGACTGCATCGATTCGGCATGTCTATCGAGAGGCGAACAATGTGGCCGATAGGGTTACCTCATTTGTGGCCAAGCACTCAGGTGACTGGTCATGGTGTCAGGGTGATGATATTCCTCTGTCCCATCAAGGTTTACGTTTCTTGATCTTTAGGGCTACTATCATACCAGAGTAGTGTGATCGTCCGTTTGTATCAAAAAAAATACTAATTGAGCCATAGATTATAAATAAGCTTACTAATTGATTCAAAATGATTCAAAGCTCTCATGAGATCTTGTTGGCATGCCTACCAAATAGTGAGAAAGTAAGGAAACCCTTCCCCTTACTCTTCAATATATATATATTATATGGACTTGGCTATATTTGAATATATTTGAAACAAAATTTGGTTAGGTCAAAACTTTATAATGGATGTCCTACATTGATGATTCAAGCCAGTAGATATGATCTACTACATCAAAACTACTTACATATAAAAAATCAGATGATTTGGAAACCCTTAGCCTATACATCAAGTGATCAAAAATATATCTAATTTAATTTTATTTAAGTTGTTCATTTTTTGATCTCTTGATGCATAGACCAGGGATTTTCAAATCATATAATTTTTTATATATAAATAGTTTTGATATAGTAGATTATATCCAATGATTTGGATCATTGATGTTGGACTTTCATTATAGAGTTTTGACCTGACCATATATTCGAATGTAGCCAAGTCCCCCCACTCCCCCGCCCCCACCACATATATGATTTTGGCACCAAGCCCATTCTCATTTTTTTCAAGGAAAATCTTAAAATTTGTATTGAGCATTGGAAGGATTATAATGGCACACGAATCTCAAGAGCTCACTTGGTATTTCATCCTACTATAGCAAGATGAAGGTTTTGGTAATGAAACAAGTTGACATTTAGAAAAGAATATTACTATCATGCTCAACACGGTACCGTTCTTGTCTGTAATTAATGTCATGTCAGTTGAGAGGATTAGTGTCATACAATCCTCTCATTCGTTGTAGGATGGTAGTAAGCTATGAGAGAAGTTTTTGATAGCACAATATTTAGATCCTATAGCATCTGCCTTTAGATAGATTTAGCCACTCAGGTGGATAACGGAGTCGAGGTTTATATTGATAATGAAAAATATTCCATATCAATGATCTGAGCTATTTGATATAATCTATTATTTTTAAATTATTTACAAACTAAAAACTTTGTAATTTAAGAATTTCTAATCTATACATCACATGGTTAAAAATTGGATAATTTAAATTATATAAAATATATCTATTTGTTAACTACTAAATTCACAGGTCAGAGATCTCAAGATAAAATAATTTTTGATGTATAAACAATTTAAAAATAGTAAATCATATCCAAAAAATCAAATCATCAATACAGAACCTTCCTCATTTGATATTGACCAGACCAAATCTGAGTAAAGATCTACTAAACTATGGCTAAGTCCATGTTCATATATATATATATATATATATATATATATATATATATATATATATATATATATATTCAAATAAAATTTGAAGAGATGTTTCTATAATTTATTTTTTTAAAAAAGTGCAATGATTCTAATTTTTGATGGTTTCAGCTAGTCTTGTGAATCGCATCATGAATTGCGGAGGTGTGTAAATCTAGTAATGTGGCAGCTAATCCGGTAAGACCATGTCAGATGCTTTCCATGCCACATTATCACTTTGCTGGGACGGTATTGTCGATTACATAATGTAAAGACCTAGAAGTAATCTTATGAGGGGGAATAGCGTTACTTGTCACCGTTTCTTTTCTTCTTGTAAGCCGATGTCTTTCACCAGTTTTGTCACATCATTTTAAACATAAGAATACGAAACAGGATGTCCGCGTGCCGCAAGGGTAATCATAATGTTTGGAAGACCTGAACGGTACTGATAGGTGTAGAGTAATTGCCATCACGTACAGATGGTTACAATATGACCAAAAATACCAAATACTTCACATATCTGTTGGATATTTCAATTCACCACACCTGCAGGCCACTAGAACCCGCATCAGAGAGAGAGCGCGAGAGGGAGAGAGAGAGAAGGAGATTTTTAGGTTTGCATATCGAACACTCAAATACTGGGAAACTGCAGTGATGCATTTGCTAAATTCAAACCTCACTTCAAACGTTGATCATATCTTATATTATAAACCTATTCCCTTAACCATTTACCATGTCATGTTACATTGTATGAGGAACAAGCCTATCTGCACCATGCGATAACAAGATGGGTATCTGCAACGTTCTCTACCGACTCACAAAGTTAGCGAAACACACGCATCTGGTATTGTTCTTGTAAAAGAAGAAAAAACAAATAAATAAATGTATATATGGATTTTGTTTAAAGAAAAAAGAGTAAAGTATGCAAAATAATATGGATGACGAACTATATAAGAAAGGAAAATGCTCCAAACTAACGATTTAATATATTAGAAGAATTTACGTTTCCTAGTTTCTTCCGTCATATGAATCAGTGGTTTCGAGGTGCTAGCTCCATGCAACCACGAGATTCCAAGGAGTGCAACCACATGCCAGTGCTCGTGGTGACATAGTTGGCATAAGGACTTCTCATGCAATCGACTGGCAAGTAATTAATCATCTCACACTGATGGATTAATATATATCCAGGTAACCAACTGAACATACGCAACAAGGATTTGAAAGTAAAAGGCTAATAGTCAACCTTCTGAACCTTCTAAGCCTTGTTTCCATGGTAATTAAGTACAGCTGGTTTTTTGAGAAACAAGACAGAAAATGGTATGAAGTAGCTTGAACGCGTCCCGTGCAACAGATCGTGTCTTTAGAGATTAAACCTTCTCTACGCTAAAGATGTCAAAATTTTCCAAAACATTTTTTTTTTTTTGGGGGGGGGGAGGGTTTGAAAGGAAACAACTGTCTTCATATACTAAAATGCTCGGATATTTTCTCTTACAAGCAAGGCTAGCAAGTACACAAGTGTACTCATTCCTTTCCATTTTTGTTGCTCACAACACTTTCAACTACTACGCAGCTCCATCTTTCTACTGCAATGCATGAGAGAGAGAGAAAAGTAAACCTGTAAGTATCATTATTTAGCAGATAAGCTAGGAAGCTAGTAGTTGAAACTGACTTGATGGAGAATCTCTTCTTCAGCCTGGAAACAGGAGAACGGGAAAGCAGGAAGAGATGGCGTTGGAAGGGGCAACGAGTAGCTTAAAATCTGCTGAGAAGGAAGCTCATGAGAAGAAGAAGAGGAAGAAGAGAACGCACTACGAGTAAAGTCACTACCACTAGCACCTACAATAGGTGTAACACCTATAGAAGTAGGTGCAGCACTCATAGTAGATGGGAAAGAAATAGTAGTGTCATCCGGAGGGAGCATCAAGGCAGCCTGGTGGAGCCAAATCTGGGCCTTGAGGAACTTGACATAATGAATAGCTTCCTCCAGCATGGACACCGTGTCCATCTTGCTCCCCCCTGGCACCAAGCTCTTTAGAATCCTGAACCGGTCACTAATCCGGTGCCGCCTCTGCCTCGCCGCCACACTTTGAGGGTCTGTCGAGAGCTTAACACCACTCCCTCTCCTCCCTCCTCTTCTCCTCTCCCTGAGGTGTTGCAGAAGGCAGGAGGGTTCTCCCTCCTTACCCCAAGAGGAAGGGGTAAGGGGGGGAGGAGATGGGATGGGCGGTTTGTAGTGATAGGCTTCCATGAGCTCCATGTGCTGGTCTCCAGATGTATCCATTTCTTTGTTACCTTGGCGTCTTTAATGCTTTGATAATAATAAGAAGAATGCAGCTCAGGTGAGTTGAGTGTATATATGGAAGAAAGTAGAGAGAGAAGACGTACAGAGAGGAGATTTGGATGTGGAAGGCGTCAAGGGCTGGGATGAGTGGTCATGTGACTCAGCCGATCTCTGGCGCGCGATACGGGTGACCAAGGTCCTGTTACGAAATCCTACAGTGTTTTGCTGAGGATTAGGGTTACGGAAAGGAGGGGGACGTACGCCTTCTCCCTGCGTTTCTTCTACAATTATACTGATATGATATATATTGCCTTGGTCTCGAGTTTTCACTCAATTGTACCGATTGACCAACCTGCAGCCCCACACTTGTAGGCAATATGAAATTTGTCGAATATCTTTTGTTTCGAACCTATTGATGTTGCTTGGTTTAATTTTCTTCTGTAGAGACTTGGACCGAATCCGAATTAGGCACATCTTTCGGCAGACACAGGTAACTCCTTACCCTACCGTATGTTTTTCTAGGCATAGGATGATTAGCATTTGTCTTGTCTATATTATCTAGATAAATTAATGTTGCTATCATTCATTAATAAAAATTAGAATTATTTTATTTAATGGTTTCATTAGTTAATAATCTATGAATCAGTCTCTTAATTAGGCTGCAAAAAAAATATAAAAGCTGATAATTAATGGCTTTATGCTTCTCTTCTTCCTTGGTAAGATCATGGTTAGGCTTTTAAGGCCCGATTCTTATCTGCTTTAAAAGAAAGCTCATTCTTAGCTATTTGGTGGCTCAACTTATTCTAGGATGAATTAATTGAGATATCGGTTTACCTTAGATAAGAGGGACGGTGGAGAAACTTTAAAACATTTGGTATATATATTTTTTGATATCTGGACGTAATATGACCGAGATATCAAAAATCCATCGTTCTAGAAAAAGGATAAACTACCACTTAAAAATAATAATAATAAAAATTATGAAATAGTGAAAGGCATGTTTCGGTTAATATACAGATGTTCCACTAGTTGATACGAAAAATATGTCAATTCATGTCAATTGATGTCCCATCCGTGATGAAAAACCGTATTATGACCAAAATTCAATAATGCTGATACCCAAATAATGGACCACCCGAAAATCGACTTAATTATAATGATAGTTAATTCTTATATGGCTGGTGCAGCCCTAACCAGTAAAAGTTTAAAACTGTCATATACTTTTTGAAAATAAAATAATAGTTATCATAATTTATAAAAACTACTATATACGATGGAAAAGTTAGGACAAAGTGATGCTTCTATTCGATTACATCTTCGTTTACACGATAAAATATTATTTTTTAACGAACGGATGCATTTGATCAATGATATGAACAACTTTTACGTAGATGGATATTAATTGAAACTCTCATGCAATGACTATTATAACTAGACAATCTTCAAATAACGCCACCATTTAAGTACCCATAATGGCAACTTATGGTAAAATCATGATGAGACCATATGTATCTCTTCTTTCATTCAAAATATAAATATATATATCATACGCAATGGAAACTGCTGAATTGCAGCCATGTATAACGCTTAACAAAAGGATAACTTAACACCCTGATAAATTTCTGGAGAAAAGTTCGCAGTACCACCAGCCGAACCGTACGGACCGATAGCTCATCCCGAGAAATATACTTCTATATTCAGAGCTTCTGTGGACATTGCACATCAGTTGATTCATGATCTTGTTTGTTGCCTCGGAAGTCAGGAGAAGCACAAGTGAGTCGTCACGTTTCTCGTCCTTCCTCTACCAAAAGAATGTTATTTTAGTAGCTGCCAACCTCACCTAAACCACTACTAAATTTCCCACTTCCACGCTCTCAGTCCGTTCTTTCTAAGTTCTAACGATAACAAACAAACATAGACTCGAAACCGATGATACCGAGAGACTCTGCTCCTTCTGTGTCCGTTGCTGACGCGCGAGTGGAAGTGATGGAAGCCTTCGTGTACAAAAGGGTAAAAAAAAAAAATAAAGAAAAAGAAAAAGAAAGAGGGTGAAGGAAGCCCTTAGAATTAGAATATAATACCTTGTCCAACAGAAATACCCGTCATTTCTATATATATATATATATATCAGACGGGTATTGCGTGGATGAGAAAGAACCAAAGGACGCAGATCACGAAACAAAATGAAGGGGGATAGATGACAGGTGAGAGAGAGAGAGAGGATTGATGGATGTAACCCTTTGATTGGATTTGGCTACAGCTGCTCCGATCCAGGACCACCTGCCACCTGCTCTTCCTGCTGGCCCCCAGCGTCTCCTCTTCGGCGGTGTCTCGTGGGGCAGTCCGTTGTTGCCATTTCAGATCAGACATCAAGAAAGAGAAGGGAGGGACGTCGAAGATAATGCCCTTGCCAGTCCCATTCCGTTACAAAGTCTTCGGTTTCATGATGGAGACCAACCCTTGGCAGCATACTTTAATTTGTTCGAGCTAGGACTGCAAATGGGTCGCATAAGAGTGGGACATTATTTATCCTGACCTAACTTGATTTTGTTTCCAGGGTTTGCTTTTAATTTTGGATTTAACCTATTAGCTGATCAGGTCTGGACAGATCCACAAAAAAAAAATTTAAATTCAATGGATCACTCATGAGACGGGTCAAGCCAAGTATGATCTGACTCTACCTGGCTTATTCGGGTTCGGAGCAGGTTTTGTAGCTTGAGCTAAACATCTAATTTTATTGTAACTAAAAAACAAAAAATTATAATTAAATATAAAATATAAAAATATTAATTAAATTTAAAATTTTATTCAAAGATTTTTAATTTTATCATGATATTTGGTCATTCTTAAGTTAAGAATTTATATTTTTTTAAATATATTTTATATACTTGAAGGCACTATAATAAGAATCTACCAAAATAAATAATGAAATATGAATGGTTAGATATATGTAATACCCAGCATGAACAAAAAAAAAATTGAGAATCTCCTTCTCCTTCTCCAGGAGGAGTCCAAAATCAAGCCAGAATCGGGTCTTTTTGGCAATACGGAGGGATCTCCTCCTCTCCACAAATCCAGACTACCAGAATTTTGGATCGAACAGAGAGATTAATCCAAAAAAGAGGAAGGAGAAAATCCCTTACCTTAGTTCGTTGACATCGTTGCCGTCGATGGATGTCGGACTGGGATCGGAGATCGTGCCACCGTAGATCACAGCCCTGGCCATTCTCCTCCAAGCGAGAAATCTTGAGCTTTGGGGGGAAAAAGCATGGTGCACAAGTCCTCTCTTTGGCCAAGCAGGAGAAGAAGGAAGGAGAAAAGAAATGGAAAAAGAGAAAATAAAAAAGAAAAAGGAAGGAAGAGAAAAAGAGAAGGAAAGGAAAAAAAGAGGAAAAAAAAGGAAAGAAAAGAAAAATAAAAGAAAAGGAAAAGAATGAAAATAAAAAAGAAAAATAAGAGAAAAGAGACGAGAGAGAAGAAGAGAGAAAAGAAGAGAGACGAAAGAGAAAAAGAGAGAGAGAAGAGAGAAAAAGGAGAGAGAGAGGAGAGAGAAGAAGAGGAAGAGAGAGAAAGAGGATAGAGAAGGAGAGAGATAATAGGAGAAAAAGAGAAGAGAGGAAGAGGAGAGAGGAAGGAAGAGAGGAAGAGGAGAGAGGAAGAGGAGAGAGAAAGAGAAGAGAGGAAAGAGGTGAGAGAAGAAGGAGAGAAAGAGGAGAGAGAAGAAGAAAGAGAAAGAGGAGAGAGAAGGAGAGGAAGAAAAGGGAGAGAAGAGGAGAGAGAAGAGGGATAAAAGGAAATAGAGAAAAAAATAAGTTAAATAAATAAATATTGGAAAAGGGAGATTGAAAAGTTTCTCTTATAAGAAATTTGTTGGAGTATTAGCAGATGGATCGCGAATGAAATATGGATAGAAAGTTTTAAATTTATAGTTGTTACGGCATAAAATTATTTACATTAAAATAAGATTATTATTATAAGAGGAGATTTTCTAGGTAGGAGGGCATTGAGCGAGTTCCATAGCATTTAAATCGAGGATCTGAGTGTAGACTGATATCAGGTATATTAAACCTATCTTCAATAAATGTAAAGATTTCTGGATATAATCATCAATTTTATAAATATATTTTACATGGCATGATTTTGATTCTTGGATATGAGTATTAGCATGCATGATTATTTATGCATTACATATTTGATTTCTCATGATAGATAATTATAATTGCTGATATTGCTATTTTTCATATGATATGTTTCTATCAAACATAACTATTTAGATGATTTGGATTGTGATACTGATTATTTTAAATCTTGAAAAAAATATGATTTAAAAATAAATTTGAAATTTGCTAAAATGATAATCAAGAAGAAGGGACGTTCGACTAGCCTTGCCACGGGATCATGGTTACTGAGATTGCCAATCACAGGATGAAGTGTGATATTGAGATTGCCAGTTACAAGATGAAGTGTAATACTGAGATTGCCGGTCACAAGCTGAAGTATGACAATAAGATTTTCCATCACAAGCTGAAGTGTAATACTGAGATTGCTAGTCACAGGCTGAAGCATGATAATGAGATTGCCCATCATAGACTGAAGTATGACAATAAGATTGCCAGTCATAGGCTGAAATATGACACTGAGATTGCCAATCATGGACTGAAGCAAGAACGTGGTTAGTTTAAAATCCTGAAAAAGAAGGATGACTAAACTAGAACATAAAAAAGAAACATGGTTTTACCAAAAGATTTTATTACAGATATTGATTGAGTTGTTTTAGCTGCATGGCCTGATATACTATAGTTTCTTTGTTATTTTCTAACCTTATTATTATTGATGTGACTATATGGAATCCTTACTGGATTGCAAAGCTCATACCCCTTACTTTCTTTTTCTCAGATTTGTCAGGATATTCGAGCTTGACGGTGGATTGAATTCACGAGTAAAAGGATTAAAATATAGATAGTTTTTGATACCTATTAGATGATTGTAGAGTAACCAAATTTGTAATTATATGGATGGTATTATTTTCTTTACATTAGGTATTCTTATATGAAATGTGAATAATAATATTTTTTAAAATTGAAGTTGTAGTGGATTTCTTTAAAAAGACTTTACATGATCTCCAGGACATGTTCTAGGGTTCATGCAGCTGGTCATATGACCGAACTGGATGCTGGATTTGGGATATGATAGAATGGTATCAGAAATAGGTTATGATCACTTGGGACTGTGATATAAGTAATTAGAAATTAATATGGTAGTTATTAGGATATGATAGAATGACATCAAAACTTAGGTTATGATTACTTGAGACTATGGCATAAGTGATTAGGATATGATTTGAATAATATCAAAATTCAAGTTATGATTACTTGGAATTATGATATAAGAGATTAAGAAATAACATGGTGGCTATTAAGACATGATATAATGATATTAAAACTTAGGTAATGATCACTTTGGACTATGGCATAAGTGATTAAGATATGATTTGAGTAATATTGAAATTTAAGTTTAATCACTACAGACTGTGACTTAAAAGGTATTTGAACTTAGAGTCATGATAAGTTGAGATATGATAAAAGCTACAAAAATAGATTCAAAATTTGGATTTCTAATCTTTAGGTATTGTGCATAAGATCTGACATATGAATAGTGCAAAAAAGAAATATGATTTTTGCCTTTAATATAAGTAGTGAGATTGATCTAAGACAAGTATAAAGGGCTGAATGAATTATATTATTTGATCATGATAAGTAATCATATTATGGATATTGAAGAGTTGTATAAGATGTATCTTTACCTCTGATAGTTAGGTTTGATCTGAATGTCAGAAGTGCTAGACTGAAAATATAGTGTATTATATTAATGGGTTATGCTGAACATGTATATTCAATTATTAATTGAATGATTTTGGAATCCTAAACTTGATATGGATGCAGATCATGATAACATGCTAGTTTTGTTGTTAATTATTGGATTATAAATTTTGGAACTATTGTAAGAAGATGTTTATGATGCAGGTTATGAAAGAGTTTAATGACATTAATGAGAATTTTTTGATGAAACTATATGTGGATTATTATTGAAAATATGTGTTGGCTCTCCTAATGATTTTGATAAATACTAAAATCTTGAGTATATATTGTATACTAATGTTTACTTTCAGTTATGAGTTTTCAGGAAGCAAACACCTCAAATTCTCAAAAATTTAAGTATCATGGCACGTCATGGCACGGAATATTTTTCACAACTTAAGACATCTTCTTCGTGCAAAATGGGCTTTTATATGTTCAATTATTGGTTATTTATGTTCCATTTATGTTTCAAAATTGATGCTTGTATTTTGGGCTTAATTTGCACTTGATTATGAATTTTTCAGAACTAAGTGTCGACACCTGGGAAGTCAAGTATCGACAATTCAGCATTTGGCATGCAGAAAAACTCCTTAGCATGCCAAGTGTCGACACCCAGGACTCAAGTATCGATACCTGAAACTCAAGTATCGATACTTAAGTTCCCAAGTGTCGACTCAAGGCCTGAGACTTTTTGAAAATCCAAAACATGGCCATTGGAGTGTTTTTGTGTCAAGTGTCGACACCTGCAAATCAAGTATCGACACTTGAAAGTTTAAGTATCAATATCTAGAAATCAAGTGTGTCGACCTGACAGCCAAGTGTCGACACTCGGATTCTGACAGCCCTAACGGATCTATTTTTTTGAAGTGCAGAAATGTCTTTTCAAGCTCCCAAAGGCTAGATTCGATGCTCAAACGGTCACAAACTATTTTTTGGAAGTTTGTATATGTATTTAAGCTTCACCAACTTCATTCTAAAGGCATTGAAGTCCATTGAAAGTCAAAAAGCCAAGATTCTCTCAAGAACTTCACTTCAAGAGCCTTTTAAAGTTTGATTCCCTGAAAAAGCTTACAAGCCCATCCTTACATCATTCCAAAAGAAGAGTTTGAAGAATATTCCAAGGAGAAGACAAGATAAAGTATCAACTTGAGCTTCAAAGCTTATATTCTACTCTTGAAGAGAGTTTGTCTTATTTTTAAAATTATATATCTGCTTTTATCTTGTGATTTGACCTTGCTTTCAAGGGTGCCTTGAAAGAAGGTTGTTGTGGTTTGTTGGTGAGCCAAGATGATAAAACCAACTAGGGTTAACTTGTGAGCCCGAAGACAAAATAAGTGTAAAGGTTTGTTGGTGAACCTAGGTAATAAAACCAACATAGATTTTGACTTGTGAGCCTTTTGAAAAACAAGTCGGCTATAATCTTGGTTGGATTATAGTGAAATTCCCAAGGATGGCTTGGGGAGTGGATGTAGGTGTTAGGTTTGCACCGAACCACTATAAACTTTGTGTTTGTGTGTGATTGCCTTCTCTCTTTCTTTCTCTTAGTTTATTGCAATCCATTTATTGCTTTCTGCTACATTTAATCTAGTGCATTGAATTTCTTATCTCACAAACATAACAAGACCTGCACATTATTGCTTTAAATTTTTTAAAAGACCCGATTCACCCCCTCTCTTGGGCTCCATTTCTGGGCAATAAGTGGTATCAGAGCACTGGTACTTTCTTGTAGGTCCAAGGATCTTAAGTAAAAGATCATGGCAGCCCCAATTAGAATGGATGTTGTTGAAGGTCAAGCTTCAAACCGTCCCCCACTATTTAATGGCATGAATTACACTTATTGAAAAACTCGCATGCACATATTCATTCAAGCATTGGATTATAATCTTTGGAAGACAATCATAAAAGGTCCTTATCAGCCTACTATGATGGTTAATGGCATTCTTACTCCAAAAATGAAAGATGATTGGGATGAGAATGACATTAAGCAAATAGAGCTTAATGCTAAGGCTATGAATTTATTGTATTGCTCTCTTGATCCAAGTGAATTCAATAGAATATCTAATTGCCTCTCCGCTAAGGAGATTTGGGATACACTTGAGGTTACCCGTGAGGGTACACACCAAGTGAAAACAACTAAGGTTAACATGCTCATTCATACTTACGAAATGTTTAAAATGGAACCTACTGAGTCTATTAGTGAGATGTATACACTACAGTGAACAGAATTTTTAAAGATGCTTAAATTGACCTTTATCGACGCTTTAAAGCATCGGTAAAAACATCTTCAACGCTTGCAAAAGCGTTGCAAAGCGAAGAGTGGAAACGATTTTTTCCGATGCTTTGTAAAAGCGTTGCAATAGCGTCGGACATTTTTCCAACGCTTTAAAGCATCGGTAATTACAGTTGTTACGGCCGTAACAATGACATGGCATGTATCAGATTTCATTGGGCATGATTCGAGCCACGTGGAGTTTTTTCGGCCAAGTCAGTTGCGGCTCCGCTCCGGCCGAGGTCGAGTTCAGCCTGGGCCCTCCTGCCGCTCTGCCAGGTGTCCACCCAGGAGGGGTCCACCTCGGCCGAAGCCGGCGGCTCCCCCGCTCCCTCGCCAGGTGGCACCCTGAGACGGTCCCACCTCGGCCAAGGTCGAGCCGGGTCCCTTCGCTCCTTCGCCAGGTGGCGCCCGGAGACGGGACCACCTCGGCCGAAGTCGAGCGACCTCCTGCCGCTCCGCCAAGTGTCCACCCAGGAGGGGTCCACATCGGTCGAAGCCGGCGGCTCCCCCGCTCCCTCTCCAGGTGGCACCTTGAGACGGTCCCACCTCGACCGAGGTCGAGCCGGGCCCCTTCGCTCCTTCGCCAGGTGGCGCCCGGAGACAGGACCACCTCGGCCGAAGTCGAGCGACCTTCTGCTGCTCCGCCAGGTGTCCACCCAGGAGGGGTCCACCTCGACCGAAGTCGGCGGCTCCCCTGCTCCCTCACCAGGTGGCACCCTAAGACGGTCCCACCTCGATCGAGGTCGAGCCGGGCCCCTTCGCTCCTTCGCCAGGTGGCGCCCGGAGACAGGACCACCTCGGTCGAAGTCGAGCGACCTCCTGCCGCTCCGCTAGGTGTCCACCCAAGAGGGTTCCACCTCGGTCGAAGTCGGCGGCTCCCCCGCTCCCTCGCCAGGTGGCACCCTGAGACGGTCCCACCTCGGCCGAGGTCAAGACGGGTCCCTTCGCTCCTTCGCCAGGTGGCACCCGGAGACAGGACCACCTCGGTCGAAGTCGAGCGACCTCCTACCGCTCCGCCAGGTGTCCACCCAGGAGGGGTCCATCTCGGCCGAAGCCGGTGGCTCCCCCGCTCCCTCGTCAAGTGGCACCCTGAGACGGTCCCACCTCGGTCGAGGTCGAGCCGGGCCCCTTCGCTCCTTCGCCAGGTGGCGCCTAGAGACGGGACCACCTCGATCGAAGTCGAGCGACCTCCTGCAGCTCCACCAGGTGTCCACCGAAGAGGGTTCCACCTCGGCCGAAGCCGGCGGCTCCCCAGCTCCCTCGCCAGGTGGCACCCTGAGACGGTCTCACCTCAGCCGAGGTCGAGCCGGACCCCTTCGCTCCTTCGCCAGATGGCACCCGGAGATGGGACCACCTCGGTCGAAGTCGAGCAACCTCCTGTCGCTCCACCAGGTGTCCACCCAGGAAGGGTCCACCTCGACCAACGCGGGCCAGCCGTTGCAGAGAAGGTCCCGAGGAATGGAAGCGCGAGCTCCGAGGTTGCCCCTCGAGCCGTGCGCGCCGCACTCCGAGAAAGGCGCCCCGTACGGTCGGCGGCGGCACGTGAAACATCATTTACGTCAGCCCGACATATTCCGCAGTCGAGAGACGAGGCCCTGACAAAACAGGACCCGATAACGGACAGTGTCGGCGCCTGGGAAGGAGAGCGCTCACGCTCGGCCCAAGGTCTGGTCGGAAGTCTGACCAGCGCCCCCCCTCCCCTACTCTTTCCCCGCGAGGCTCGGCAAACAAGGCCGAAAAGCTGCCCGGCTCTCTGATCCAGAAGGGGAAAGAGAAAGGGGCGGAGGGGAGGAGATGAAAGCAACAAAGGAGCCTCCCAGGAGCAGAAAATGAGGGGGCAACAGGAGGAGATAAAAGGAAGGAGAGAATAGACGACAAGATAGGTGAGCGAACAAGAAACGAAGGCTGGAGACTCCACTCCAAGAGCAAGATCCAAGGTCCCGAGAGGGGGCCCCTTGGCGTGAGCTCAGTGAAGGAACCCAGCTGGGTTTCTGGTCTCTCTGGCACCTTTTTTGCTAGCACGATCTCTGAGTCTGGGACTCCTTCGGGGGCCCGTCCCAGAGAATCTGTTCCCTCTCGCTGTCTACTAACTTGACCGTCGGAGCTCCCTCGCCGGAATCCCCGGCCAGGATTTCTGACCTTGCCTTGCAGGTTTGATCCAGCCAGGAGACCCCAGGAACGAGACGGTCTAGTCGGATCGACGGCTCCGAAGCCACGGGCGCGGTGGCGGGATCGGCAACAACAGTTATTGCTGACACTTTAAAGCATTGGTAATAAAAGTATTTCCAACACTTTTAAAAAGCATCGGTAATATATTATTTCCGACATTTTAAAGCATCATTAAAAACATAATTAACGCTGCTTTAAAATGTTGGTAATAACAATAATTACCGATGGAATAAAGATATTCCCGATGCTTTAAAGCATCGGGAATTTCATTTTTCAAAAAAATAAATAAATTATTATTTTAAAATTTGAAATCTATACAATTTTTTTAACCTGTACATAAATAAGACATATTTCAATTTCATTCCAGGCTTTCATCATACATTCAAACATAAATCGAAATATAAATCAAAAAATATAATACATTACAATTTAATATTAGTTTGTTATACATGTATGTTTAACAAAATTAAAAATACATGAAAATACATAGAGCGAAATAATAAAAAAGTTGAAATCAATGATCTGCAGGAGGTAGATCGTTATCCGGTCCATGTGGATCTGATGCTCTAGAAGCCTATAAAAAAATATTTAAAATATTTAATTTATGAAACTATTAATGACATGGGGATTATATAAATTATTGATTTAACATAAAAATATATATTTAAAATCATATATATATGTACCTGATGTGGAACAAACATCTGTATGATAGATGTAAGCCGCTCAATATGCTGTCTCATGCTATCCATCGCTACTCTATTGGCATCAGCTCTCTGTCGTATCTCCTCTACATCGGCACGGCTCTGTCGAGTCTCCTCAGCACGGCTCCATCGCATATCCTCTATCTCCTCCTCGAGTCTATGAACACGTGCATCCTGAGCACTATCTACAGCCTGACGTATATGTGTACTGACCGCAGATAACTGAGTGGGGGTGACTCCAACTCCATATCCACTCACTCAAACGTAGCGCTCCGAGCCCATCAACTCTGTAAATACCTCGGCCTCGATGCAACTACTCTACGTAGATGCTGTAGAATCATCAACACGCTCAGCAATAAGAGCTGTAGCTCTTTCCTGTATAAATTTAGACAAATTAGTAGGGTTTTAAAGATTAACAAATTACAGTTTAAATCGTTAGATGAATTAAATGTTAATAACTTACATATATATCCCTCGACTTATCTCTGACAAAAGTGCCATCACGATGAGTATGAGTCATCCGATAAAACTCCACCTGACCAGGTTCCCTCCCATGCTCATCGATCTACAAGAAATATTATAATTTTAAGCAAATAACTCAAACTATTTTAAAAATTATTTAAGTATCAAGATATATATGTATCGCGATACATCGTCCGCGATACATATATGTATCGCGATACATCGCCCGCGATACATATATGTATCGCGATACATCGTCCGCGATACATCATCCATGATATATTGTCCGCGATACATATATGCATCGCAATACATCATCCATGATACATATATATGTCCCGCGATACATATCTTGTAAGGAATTAACAAGAACTACTTAATCTATGTCACAAAAATTAAGGAAATAGTTTAAGAAACTTACGAACTCCTGCTTGACTCGCACGTAACTCTTCGATCCTGATGTGTGGGGAACAGACTGAGATGCTCGAGCAGCTCTACCAATATCAGAATATGTCTGTAAAATCAAAAAGAGAACTCATATCAAGAAAGTAATGTATATATATATATATAATATACCATATTCTTTAATAATCTTGCTTCAAATAAATTAGAAGATACCTGTCCCCTGTCAGAAAACCAATAGTGAACCAACTCCACCCACTGATACGAGGGTACATCAGGAGGACAGGTACCAACTACCTGCTCCTCTGTCATACCCGGCAACTTGTACTTCGTCTTCAACTGGGCTTTATATTCTTTCCATTTCCGGTTGAGATATTTCAATACAAAGTCATGGAAGGATGGAGGAAGTACAAACTAACCCTACAAGACAAAATAATTATTAATAATATAAACATGGTAATATTTGAACTATACAAGATAACAAATAATTTAATACAAATTTTTTACCCGTATAACTTGAAGAATCTCTACTTTATATATTGGAAGCATATCATTCCACTTAGCATAGCTAAGTGGACAAAGCTGATGCCTCCGTGCAACCATCACCAGAAAAGAGCTCAATAAGCTGGTGGCTTTCTTAATTGACTGCCCCAGCTCATTGCACTAAACCAATATCCTCTCACCCTTGGGCATCTGCCAAACATCATGTACTACTGTAGGCCCGCGCCTACGTTTGACACTCCCCGATCCATCTGCACAAAAATAGATAAAAGTAAGTTATAATAAAAAGTGTAATCAAATTTAAAGTTACCAAGGATATTGGAATAAATTACCCTGAATATGTATCCCATCATCTGCTGGATCGACGGGAGGGTCATGATGCCCCGAGGATGATGGAGCTGCAGTAGTATGCTGTGTGGAAGGAGAGGAAGGACCGGCATGAACATCCTCCAAAGTACTAGCCTCAGCATGCTGTCCAGAAGAACTGTCGGCCTCTGTCCGGGAGGAACTGCACCCCAAGAAAGCGTCGCCCGCAAGGCATCGTATGACCTATCATTTACATCAGAGATAGAATTAATGAAGATAAATAGTAATTACAACAAATTGTAACATTATAAAATTACTACAAATTGTAAACATTATAAAATTTAATACCAATAAGAATCAATCATTAGCGTTTTCTTCAACTTCTGTCCTAACTAAGGGTATTGTAGCATGTACGTCATCAACTGGTACAAAATTGAATAGCATGAAATGCGTATAAGTATCATCATCTTCATCATCTTCCAGTTGTCTTCCCATATCATATAAGTCCCGAGGTTTTGTCTTAATAATAATAGCCCAATCTTTATCCTTTGCTTCTTGTACAAAAAATACTTGACGAGGAAAAGATAAATGGATCATCCTTCAATAAGACACCAGTATGTATCAACCTTGTAAAGTTTACAAGTGTAAATCCATTTGCATCTTTTTTCAAACCCCTTGATGAATTTATATCTACCTAATCACATCTAAATAATGACTTTAAAAATTCCGTAGTAATCTAACTTGTATATATCTTTAAGTGCACCATAATAAGTCTTTCCATCAGCTTCTACCATAACACCGCTATTCTGTGTTTTTCTAAATTTCTTACGATCTTTAATATGAAATTTAAATCCATTGATTATGAAACCATTATATCTGATGACAATTTTGTTCGGTCCTCGAGCCAGGGCTATTAATTCATCTGAACAATTTTTCTCTATTATTGTTGATACCTAAAGAATCATAAAAATTGTTAACATGTTATTCGATATAAAATCTATACATATATTCTTTAAATATATGTTAAACCTATTTTGAAAGCCATGTAGGAAATAACTCGACTAACCATCGCTGTTCAATCCTTGGATTAGGTCAAGTGCTATGACTAGCTTGTCACTGAGACATTAAAAACTCGTTGCATAAAAAATATAATTATTAAAATAGTTTTAAAAATAATATATGATATTTAAAATCATTGAAATACATTAAATATGCTAACCTTCGATAGTTAGATATTATTTCACTATGAAGTAACACATAACGGTGTGCTTGTGCAATTGATTTATGGTCCAATACAATACTTTCACCTTTTCCAATTAATTTTCCTGTAGTTAAGAACTTATACAACTCTGCATTGGCTACGAAATCACTATGCCATTGAGGTATGTTAAACACAGTATCTACACCTTGAAGATATCTTGAACAAAATGTCAGACATTCTTCAACAATATATCCTTCCGCAATAGAGCCCTCTGGATAGGCTTTGTTTCATACATAATCTTTCAATCGTCCAAGATACCTACAACATTTAAAAATTTTATTTATAGATCATCATGATGCTACTTTTATTAAAAATTATCTAAATATTAAATATTAATATTAATACCTTTCAATAGGATACATCCATCGGTAGTGTACCGGTCCACCAAGCTTGACTTTCGAAGCTAAGTGAATGAGTAGATGTATCATAATAGTAAAAAATCCAGGTAGAAAGATCTTCTCCATCTGACAAAGTGTAACTATAATTTCCGACTCCAACCGATCAAGCTCGATCTCCAGGATCAATAACCTTTGAACATAATGACTTAAAGAATGATGATAACCTGATTATAACTGTAAGAACTGGTTTAGACACCGATGATCTTGAAGCTATTGGAAAGATATCTTGTATCAATATGTGACCATCATGACTTTTCAGATTGAAAATTTTTCGGTCTTTAAGATGCACGCACCTTGAAATGTTAGATGCATATCCATCAGGTACTTTAATTTTTTTTAATACTGTCAAAAAATTATCTTTTTTTTTAGCAGACATGGTATAAGATGCATGAGGCAAATAAATTCTATCATTAGCAAGCATTTTGGGATGAAGATCATGTCGGATACCCAATTCTTGTAAATCCATTCGGGCCTTCATGTTATTTTTGGTCTTTCCATCAAGATTCAACAATGTTCTAAGAAGATTATCACATACATTCTTCTCTATGTGCATAACATCAAGATTAGGCCGAATCAGATTATGTTTCCAATAAGGTAAGTAAAAAAGGATACTTCTTTTCTTCCATAAATATTTACTGGACTGAGTTGTAGATGCTATCTGTACATCTTCCACATTTTCATTTTCAAAAAAATTATCAAGATCTTCAAATACCTGTGCATCCATCGTAGCAGTAGTCATTTCTTTTGGCAAACCTTCTTGATCATCCCTTCCTCCTTTTTTTATTAGACTTTGAAGATTTACCATATGTGTAACTGATGGAATCCATTTGTCTAAGAACATTAGTTCCAAAAGGTGAAATAAGTGCACATCCCAATTCTATGGTACCATCAAATAAATCTTGCTAAAAACGAAATGGATGATTTGGTTCTAACCATCGACGATGCGCCATATAACAGAATTTTTCTCCATGTTTTAACCAAATCGAATGTGTCGAATCTGCACAACAAGGACATGCAACCCGTCCTTTTGTACTCCAGCCAGATAAATTAGCATATACTGGAAAATCATTAATAGTCCATAACAAAGCAGCCCGTAGTTTGAATGTTTCACCATTGGAAGCATCAACTACATCGACACCTTCCCACAACTGTTTCAATTCCTCTATTAAAGGTTGTAGAAAAATATCAATATCATTTTCGGGACCCTTATCACCCGGAATAACCATTGATAAGATAAGTGAGGATTGTTTCATGCACAACCATGGTGGTAAATTATATGGTATCAGAACAACTGGCAAAGTATTGTATGTAGAATTTAGAGTACGGAAAGGATTGAAGCCATCGAAGCTAAACCCAACCGAACATTACGAATATCAAAGGTAAAATCAGAATGCCTAGCATTAAAATCTTTCCATGCTAAACTATCAGCTGGATGTCTCAACATTCCATCCTTCGTACGTCCTTCATGATGCCATCTTATCAATGAAGCTGTTTTTGATGATGAATATAGCCTTCTCAACCGAGGAATAAGTGGAAAGTAATGCAATACCTTCGCCAGTTTCTTTGTATGCTATATTGTATCTGTTGCATTCACTACATCATCCTCATCTCCTTCATGACTTGTCCATCGTGAAGATCCACATACATTGCATGACTCTCGATCAGCATTTTCACCATGATATAATATACAGTCTTTCAGACAACTATGAATCTTTTGATATCCAAGATCCAGATTATTGACAACTTTATTTGCTTCATAATAATATGATGGTAAACAATTACCTTCTGGAAATGCATCCTTTAATAACCTCAGAAACATAGTAAAACTCTTACCCAACCATCCATTCATATATTTTATATGGAATAAATGTATAAGAAAAGATATTTTAGAAAATTTCAAACAGCCCGGATATAATTGTTCATCTGCTTCTTTCATTAAATTATGATACCGAGCTGACTCAGAAGTTGATGGTTGCTGAGCTCCCGTTGTTTCATGTGTACCACTTGAACCTACAAAGTTTTGAACACCATGTCAAAAAATTTTTATGATCAAACCCGATATATCATCATCTCCTACTAGATTCTCTTGCATATTACTGGATCCAGGATCAAACGATGGTTGATTACTTGATTCTGGCAACATAAGTTCTCCATGAAAAATTCACTGAGTATAACCTCTTGCAAAACCATTCCATATCAAATGTTCTTCTACTATTTGTGGATCTAGATAGTGACTGTTAACACATCATCGGCATGGACAATAAATCTTTCCATTCAAACTACTTTTCTCCATACCGAATTTAATGAAATCACAAACTCCATTTAAATATTCGTTGATATTTCTTTATTTATTTATCCAACTTTTATCCATTTTAGGATAAAATGATCCAACTTTCAAGTTATCTAAATACCAAAAATAGTTTTAGTTAATAACAATGCACTAAGTAATTTTTTGTTTAAAATATATGAAAAATAATATAGATTAACTAATAAATGTATCCTATCACCAACTAATAGGTAAAGAGGTCCTATCCCATTCAAGAATTGCATTAATTATATAGGTCATTTACAATAACCAAACGATAGGCAATAGAAGCTCCAGAAAAATTTCGGCAGCATTTCCCTTAAGTTCTTCCCATACAACTAAAAATGTATGAGGAGAACTAAAAGAAAATGCTGTCTGAAATATATCTGGAACTCTATCCATACTGCTTGATTACTGTAAGCACCTATAAAATTATTTGTAATTCTCAAACTGTCCAAACTGGACAATCAATTACCACTGTACATATTTCTCCCATCCGTACAAAAATAAAATAAATGTACGGATATTGTTGAATATGTACTTTAATCAATTGACGGGTCTATGTTTCTATGCAATGCAAGTTTTGTAAAAAATATTTTAAAAATCATTATTGATCATAACAAAGCTATTGATGGTTTTAAAATGAAAGCTATGCAATACTAAACAAATCTTAAAGCGTAACATATTCAGTAATATACAGGTATATACCAAGAAATTTATAAAGAAACATAAATAATCTACTAAGAAAAAAAAATAAATAAAAAAAATAACTAAGAGGCTCAGATCTACTATTTAATCCGTAACTAAATCAAAACGACTACAATCGGTTGCCTACAAAAGAAGGCCATCCAAGATTATAGGCATTAGAAATTGTTGAATCAGCAAAACATAACTCAATCAACTAAATCAAAATGACTACAATCGGTTGCCTACAAAAGAAGGCCATCCAAGATTGTAGCCATTAGAAATTGTTGAATTAGGAAAACATACATCCGAAATCATCATAGCCTCCATATACAAACCTTAAACCAATTTCAAAATAGGATAGAAACCCTCTTTACCCTCGAAGCAATCAAGCACCTGTTAACAAAAAGACAACAAAATATATAAAGCATATTTTGGTTATGGATGGGGATAAACCTTACATATTGTCTGATTAGAGCTCTATTATTTGGCATCCAAATACTATTATTTTTGGCATATTGAAAATTAGAATTCTTGTTCCAGGAATATATATATATATATATATATATATATATATATATATATATATATATATATATATATATATATATATATATATATATATTTGGCATCCAAATATTATTATTTGTGCATTAACCAACTTGATTATCTAAGAGTAATGTAACCCAATTTGTTAGATCAAGAAAAGATCAAAATTGGACCTAACTCTAGACCGAGCATGGTCAGCATCACCATGTAAACTTGTGCCAAATCCATGTTATGTTGATTCCATGTCCAATCCAACTACCAGGCAGGGTTAGAGATGCTATTGGACCAAGTTGGCATCATACTCTTACATCATACGAAACTAGAAAAGTGGTTCAACTAATGTCCTACGGTCAACCGCGCTCCACACCCAAAAAAAAAATAATGATAAAAAAAAAGAAGCTAGCCAATACGATCTCAGAAGAGCCGAAACTTTTTAAAGCAAGGTTTTGGGATTTCGGACCAGGTACGTGTCCTCTGGACCAAGGTAATGCTAACTCTGATGTATATATGATATGATACACTCATTAAATTTAGTCCCAACTCCAAACTGGACAAATTTATAGGCAGCTAATTAGGAGTGTTGTGATAGGGGAGGTATCGACCCACCACATACGTACTTTAACTCTGTTAATTATTGGCAAGAATATGTACGCAATTATGATCATTTCTTATGTAACCTACCCTCTAACTAGAAAGTACCTAGTTATTATCATTTCTTATCTTGTGCAAATTCCAAGTAACATTGTATGCAATGTACCACAAACATTGAAGGTATGCCAAGATGCATGAGGCATGAAAACATTAAGTTTTCGACATGATCCCACATGGACTAATAAAAGAGATGCCATCTAAATTTATTAATTTCGACAGGCTCTTTTATGAATAAGTTAACTGCAAGTTCGTTCTCGACAAAAATGATTAAGAATAATCTATTTGGCATTATTGAGTTTTGCTAATATAGTTTTTGTTTAAAACTCTATAAATTTTGCAATGGTATTGAATTTTAAGTCATAATAGCATTTTAGATAGAATCAATTGGATTTGGGTTTGATTAGGCCACTTGAAATTATATTTAATATGAAGTACATGTTTTGCAAAGAGGGTTCTCCATAAAATCATTACTTTTAGAAACTATTTCTCACTTTTACCAGACCTATGGTAATCTAGTGATGGTATTACAAAAATAAAACATATCGAGGACCTTGTAAGGTGCCTTTTATTTATTTATTTATTTATTCATACTGGGAGCTTAACTTAATCCTCCAAATGAACAAAATCTTCTAAGCTAATTAATGAGATTATTTCTTCCTTCATCTCACTACAATCCTCATTTTAGAAGATGAAATGCAAACATATTTTTACCTTATTCCTTTTTTGAGTGATCATCAATGTTGCTGCCTGGATCGTCGTGGCCGGTAGCTCTTGTGTGGCCTAGGTGCGTGGACTCCGTGCCAGCGTCACCGGACTCGTTGGTCGGAGACGATCAAGGGGAACATAGTCGTAGTTGGGATGAAAGGGGCTTGGTACTATCATGGCCCTCCTGTGGGCCTCTTCGGTGAGGAGTAGTCTTCCTACTTATCGTCCCTCCGCCGGGCGATACCTGCAAAACAGGGGAGACCTGCGCCGGGGATTCCGGCAAAGGCACTCCGACGATCAAGTTAGTGGGACGATCGAAGGAAATAAGAGACCTCTGAGACGGAGAGCTTGGGGGACTCTTCGCTCCCAGAGGGTGATGGATCATACCAGAATGAAGAGAGTGCGTCCTCCTCCCTCCTTACCTCTTCCCGCTGCTCTCATATAGACGAGCGGCTCTTGGTGTTCAGAGGGGCACGTTCTTCTTGGCGTAGGCCTGTGAAGCCTCCGCAGGCCTAGGAGGCTTAGGTAGGCTTGGTCAGCTTCCCCTTTCTTGATGGCTCAGAAGATTTGGCAGAGAAGCCCAGCGCCTCGAATGTGGCGCTATTCACTAGTTAGTGCAAACAGTAGCTTAGGGAACTTAAGCGCGTACCTTTCTTTGCAGACGGCGTGTCAGGCGGCGCGTCCAGGACCCTCGTGGAGGGGGATCCATGGAAAGAGCGCCGGATCCATGCAGGTGGGGACCCTTGGAAAGAGTGTCGAGCCCACGCTGATGAGACAGAATCGTACGATGCTCTCGGTGGTCGAGCCGGGTGCGGGCGGAGCCTCGTGGGGTGGAGCCAGACTGGCGCGATGGATTGGGAGCCGCCGGAGTCGAATTGGGCACGAGCCATGCTTCGGGCGTGCTAGACTTGGTTGGTGCGGAGCCGTGCCGCCGGAGTCCAACGTGCCGAGCCGGTCCGTGGTGCAGAGCCAGGTTCGTACGGGCTGAGGTGCGGGCCTGGACCAGCATGGGTCGAGATGTGCGGAAGAGCCGGACCTGGGGTGAAGCGGAGCCGAGCGCAGGCATGCCGCCCTGCTCTCCATCGGGCGAGGCCGGAGCAGATCGGGACGCCGGGCTGCTCTCCTATGGCCGGACCAGAGGAGCAGGATCGAGGTGCGGGCGAGGTCGCGCCGGACCAGAGCCGGAGGAGCCGGGCCGCGGGAGTCGGACTACTGCAAGTGTGCCGCGAGTGCACCGCGGGCACGCCGAGCTGGGCCAGAGCCGGAGCCGGGGCTGCCACGGGCGGTTGGAGCTAGAGGAGTTGGGGCTCGGGGGCACGCTGCCCTAGGCATGCTGCGATGCCGAGCTCGGAGGTGCCGAGCCAGGGCACGCCGGTGAGGTCGGACGGAGCCGGAGGAGCTAGGGCTTGGGGGCGCGCTGCCCTGGGCGTGCCGCGGTGCCGAGCTCGGAGGCGTCGAGCCGGACGCGGGCGGATCTGAGGCGCGCCGGTGAGGTCGGACGGGGCCGGAGGAGCTAGGGCTCGGGGGCGCGCTGCCCTGGGCGTGCCGCGGTGCCGAGCTCGGAGGCGTCGAGCCGGACGCGGGCGGATCTGAGGCGCGACGGTGAGGTCGGTGGAGCCGCGCAGGGCGCTGCCAGGGTGCCGGTCGGGCTGAGCTTGATCGGGCGAGGTCAGCGGCGATGCCATGCTGGACCCGCTACCAGACTGGAGCCAGAGGGGTTGTGCCCTGGCACAGTTGTGCACACGGGCGTGAGCCTGGAGGAAGAACTTGGGCGCACACACGGGAAGTGCACGTGGACCAAGGTATCGACGTGCCGTCGAGCCGGATGCAGCTAGAGCCGACCTGGGGCTGTCCCAAGTGCCGACTTGGCCACCACTCGTGCTTGAGCTGTGCAGAGCCAGGTGTTGACCTGACCCGATTAAAATGGGCAGGCTGTCGACCTGACCTCCATAGTGACTGATCCCTTCAAGTGGATACATCGTTGTGTCAGGACCGAATGGATTTTGTTCACTAATGTAACAGATGCCCCCACTCCCTGAGTCCGTAACGTCTTCGTTTTGGATAAAGGGAGTATTATCATCCATTCGGTTCTGCACCTTAGCGGGCCCTCCACCGGCTTGAGTTGGGTATATCATATCTGTGCCAGTACTTCTGTGCAACTCTCATGTATGGCCGAGTGCATGGTTCAGGCGGCCGAGCTTAGAACACCTGTCGGGACCTTTGACGACGATATTGAAGTCACCATAAGACAGGAGTCATCGCGGGTAAGGAAGCCCACGGAGCTCAAGAGAGCAACGCTCGGCCACGGGGGAGCCACCCTGGCGGAGGAACTCGTGGACTGAAGTCCGAGCCTTTACGCCGGAATTGGGTTCCAAGGCATCAAGGGGCGTCGTGGGGAACTGGGTTCCGCGCCACCTTCCAGACCAAAGTCCAGGACGTCGTACCGGAACTGGGTTCCGGGCCTCCTTCGTCAGACTCGGGATCGGACAGATGAGTTCCTGTAATGGTGAAGAGCAAAGTTGCACCAAAGATGAACTTTAATTTTTGAGGAGAGATTCTTACCCCCTCCGTGAGGTGGCAAAGCCACTCGCTTGGCATGCTGGGAGGCGAGCCGCAGATGGTCGGTCCTTCAGAGCGACCCATGGATATCTCTGGACGAGATTCCAGTGGTAAATGCGAGGCTCAATGAAGAGCCTGACTTTTAGCTCGGCTGAATCAAGGGGCATGACTTTAGCTTAGCTTCATTTGGCCTCAGCTCGACTGAACTGAGGAACTTGACTTCACTTGATTTCAGCTCGGCTGAACTGAGGAGCCTGACTTCAGCTCGGCTTCATTTGGCCTCAGCTCGACTGAACCGAGGAACTTGTCTTCACTTGATTTCAGCTCGGCTGAGCTGATGAGCCTGACTTTAGCTCGGCTTCCTTTGGCCTCAGCTCGACTGAACTGAGGAACTTGTCTTCACTTGACTTCAGCTCGGCTGAACCGATCAGCCTGACTTCAGCTCGACTTTAGTTCAGCTCGACTGAATTGAGGAGCTTGATATCGGCTCTTAACTTCGCCGGACTTGGAGTCGGGCGGATGAGTTCCTGTATTGGTGAAGGACAAAGTTGCACCAGAGAGGAACTTTAGTTATTGAGAAGGGATTCTTACCTCCTTCTTGAGATAGCAGAGCCATCGGTCTGCCATGTTAGGAGGCGAGCCATAAACGGTTGGACCTCCGGAACCTCCCATGGACATCTCCGGACTGTGAGTACAGCAAATGCCAAACTATGAGTTTCTCGGTAGACGGCGGGACTTCTTGGAGTCTCCGCGGATATCTCTGAACTGTGAGTAAGGCAAGAGCTGAACTGAGAGTCATGCGGTAGATGCAGGGCTCAATGGGGAGCTTGATTTCAGCTCTTAACTTCGCCGAACTTGGAGTCGGACGGACGTGTTCCTGTGTTGGTGAAGAATAAAGTTGCACCGGAGAGGAACTTTAGTTATTGAGAAGGGATTCTTACCTCCTTCTTGAGATAGCAGAGCCATCGGTCCGCCATGTTAGGAGGCGAGCCATAAACGGTTGGACCTCCGGAGCCTCCCATGGACATCTCCGGACTGTGAGTACAGCAAATGCCAAACTGTGAGTTTCTCGGTAGAGGGCGGGACTTCTTGGAGTCTCCGCGGATATCTCCGAACTGTTAGTAAGGCAAGAGCTGAACTGAGAGTCATGCGGTAGATGCAGGGCTCAATCCTTTGGTGCCAGGGTGTCCGGTCTTCGGTGCCGGAGAGCATGGGATCCGGGCTTTGGTGCCGGAGAGCATGGGATCCGGGCTTTGGATCAAGAATTCTCGCGCCAGACTATGATCGGCTCGGGCGAGTCGTAGTGCTTGCCCTTGATAGTGGTACAGGGGCCCTTCCTGTAAAACTGTTGAACTCTGGTCATATGAATAAACAAGGACATACCTCTTCCTTGTGCAGGCCGGAATTAGGTTCGCCGACCGCCCTCTTGGGAGAGAGCGAGACTCCTTTGCTCGTAAGAATACAACTCGGTTGCACGGGGGAGCAAGGCTCCGCTGGATGGAGGAAAGCTCCGTTGGATGGGAGCAAGTCCCGCTGCATGGGCGTAAGTCCCGTTGCATGGGAGGAAACTCCGTTGCACGGGGGAGAAAAAGATTCCCGTAGCACTGAAGGAATGAGACTCCCGTTGCTGCATGGGAGAGTTGGAACCCCGTCGTGAGGGAGGAAAGAGGTTTCTGCTACACGAGGGAGATGGTTCCATTGCATGGGAAATAGGAGCCCCGTTGTTCGGGAGGAAGCTCCACTGCTCGGGAGGAGAGAGGCTCCCATTGCACAGGGGGCTTCATGGCTTAGGGAGAAACTCCGTCGCCCGAGAGCATTAGGCTCCTGGTGCATGTTGTACGGGAGGGAAAGAAACTCCCTACTGCATGAGGGGGATGACTCCACTGTGCGGGAGGAAACTCCGTTGCATGAAGGAGAACGAGGCTCTGTGAGAGAGCTCGTGGCATGGGAGCACGGTACTCCTTTGTATGGGAGCTTAAGGCTCCAGAGAACGAAGCTCTGTGAGAGAGCTCGTGGGAGCATGGTACTCCACCGCATGGAAGGAAGAAGCTTCCGTGGCATGAGGGAGTAAGCTCCGTTGCATGGGAGCGAACTCCGTTGCATGTGAAGGAGAGGACCTCGTTGCATGGAGGAGGAAGAGGCTCCTGCTGCATTAGGGAGTGTGCTCCGTTGCATGGGAGCAAAATCCGTTGCATGGAAGGAGAGGACCTCATTGCATGGAGGAGGAAGAGGCTCCTGCTGCATGAGGGAGTGTGCTCCGTTGCATGGGAGCAAACTCCGTTGCATGGATGGAGAGGACCTCGTTGCATGGAGGAGGAAGAGGCTCCTGATGCATGAGGGAGTGTGCTCCGTTGCATGGGAGCAAACTCCGTTGCATGGATGGAGAGGACCTCGTTGCATGGAGGAGGAAGAGGCTCCTGCTGCATTAGGGAGTGTGCTCCGTTGCATGGGAGCAAACTCCGTTGCATGGATGGAGAGGACCTCGTTGCATGGAGGAGGAAGAGGCTCCTGCTGCATTAGGGAGTGTGCTCCGTTGCATGGGAGCAAACTCCGTTGCATGGATGGAGAGGACCTCGTTGCATGGAGGAGGAAGAGGCTCCTGCTGCATGAGGGAGTGTGCTCCGTTGCATGGGAGCAAACTCCGTTGCATGGAAGGAGAGGACCTCGTTGCATGGAGGAGGAAGAGGCTCCTGCTGCATGAGGGAGTGTGCTCCGTTGCATGGGAGCAAACTCCGTTGCATGGATGGAGAGGACCTCGTTGCATGGAGGAGGAAGAGGCTCCTGATGCATGAGGGAGTGTGCTCCGTTGCATGGGAGCAAACTCCGTTGCATGGATGGAGAGGACCTCGTTGCATGGAGGAGGAAGAGGCTCCTGATGCATGAGGGAGTGTGCTCCGTTGCATGGGAGCAAACTCCGTCGCATGGATTTCTTTCTCCTTCACGACGGCCAGACCCTCTCTTCTTTTTCCCTTCTTCTCTCCTCTCCTCTTTTTTCTTTTTGGTGGGGCTCTTGGATGGTGGTACCGCCGGGAGGTGGCTCCATCCTTGGCTTGAAGCCAGGCGCCCCTTCAAGGGTGGCGATGCACCCTCACAGCGCGAGATTTCTTTTGGTCGAGACCGCTCCTTGGAGCCTCGAGAGAGAGGGAGAAATTCCTGTGCCCCCATCCCCGTGCCCCCGGTCTGCCCCCCAGGGACTAAAGACAAAGGTGGAAAACCTTATTGAGGAGCAAGGATCTGCCCCCCCTACCTGGTGCGCCAAACTGTTGCCGCCTGGATCGCCGTGGCCGGTAGCTCTTGTGTGGCCTAGGTGCGTGGACTCCGTGCCAGCGTCACCGGACTCGTTGGTCGGAGACGATCAAGGGGAACATAGTCGTAGTTGGGATGAAAGGGGCTTGGTACTGTCATGGCCCTCCTGTGGGCCTCTTCGGTGAGGAGTAGTCTTCCTACTTATCGTCCCTCCGCCGGGCGATACCTGTAAAACAGGGGAGACCTGTGCCGGGGATTCCGGCAAAGGCACTCCGACGATCAAGTCAGTGGGACGATCGAAGGAAATAAGAGACCTCTGAGACGGAGAGCTTGGGGGACTCTTCGCTCCCAGAGGGTGATGGATCATACCAGAATGAAGAGAGTGCATCCTCCTCCCTCCTTACCTCTTCCCGCTGCTCTCATATAGACGAGCGGCTCTTGGTGTTCAGAGGGGCACGTTCTTCTTGGCGTAGGCCTGTGAAGCCTCCGCAGGCCTAGGAGGCTTAGGTAGGCTTGGTCAGCTTCCCCTTTCTTGATGGCTCAGAAGATTTGGCAGAGAAGCCCAGCACCTCGAATGTGGCGCTATTCACTAGTTAGTGCAAACAGTAGCTTAGGGAACTTAAGCGCGTACCTTTCTTTGCAGGCGGCGTGTCAGGCGGCGCGTCCAGGACCCTCGTGGAGGGGGATCCATGGAAAGAGCGCCGGACCCATGCAGGTGGGGACCCTTGGAAAGAGTGTCGAGCCCACGCTGATGAGACAGAATCGTACGATGCTCTCGGTGGTCGAGCCGGGTGCGGGCGGAGCCTCGTGGGGTGGAGCCAGACTGGCGCGATGGATTGGGAGCCGCCGGAGTCGAATTGGGCACGAGCCATGCTTCGGGCGTGCTAGACTTGGTTGGTGCGGAGCCGTGCCGCCGGAGTCCAACGTGCCGAGCCGGTCCGTGGTGCAGAGCCAGGTTCGTACGGGCTGAGGTGCGGGCCTGGACCAGCATGGGCCGAGATGTGCGGAAGAGCCGGACCTGGGGTGAAGCGGAGCCGAGCGCAGGCGTGCCACCCTGCTCTCCATCGGGCGAGGCCGGAGCAGATCGGGACGCCGGGCTGCTCTCCTATGGCCGGACCAGAGGAGCAGGATCGAGGTGCGGGCGAGGTCGCACCGGACCAGAGCCGGAGGAGCCGGGCCACGGGAGCCGGACTACTGCAAGTGTGCCGCGAGTGCACCGCGGGCACGCCGAGCTGGGCCAGAGCCGGAGCCGGGGCTGCCACGGGCGGTTGGAGCTAGAGGAGCTGGGGCTCGGGGGCACGCTGCCCTAGGCATGCTGCGATGCCGAGCTCGGAGGTGCCGAGCCAGGGCACGCCGGTGAGGTCGGACGGAGCCGGAGGAGCTAGGGCTCGGGGGCGCGCTGCCCTGGGCGTGCCGCGGTGCCGAGCTCGGAGGCGTCGAGCCGGACGCGGGCGGATCTGAGGCACGCCGGTGAGGTCGGACGGGGTCGGAGGAGCTAGGGCTCGGGGGCGCGCTGCCCTGGGCGTGCCGCGGTGCCGAGCTCGGAGGCGTCGAGCCCGACGCGGGCGGATCTGAGGCGCGCCGGTGAGGTCGGTGTTGCCACGCAGGGCGCTGCCAGGGTGCCGGTCGGGCTGAGCTTGATCGGGCGAGGTCAGCGGCGATGCCATGCTGGACCCGCTACCAGACTGGAGCCAGAGGGGTTGTGCCCTGGCACAGTTGTGCACACGGGCGTGAGCCTGGAGGAAGAACTTGGGCGCACACACGGGAAGTGCACGTGGACCAAGGTATCGACGTGCCGTCGAGCCGGATGCAGCTAGAGCCGACCTGGGGCTGTCCCAAGTGCCGACTTGGCCACCACTCGTGTTTGAGCAGTGCAGAGCCAGGTGTTGACCTGACCCGATTAAAATGGGCAGGCTGTCGACCTGACCTCCATAGTGACTGATCCCTTCAAGTGGATACATCGTTGTGTCAGGACCGAATGGATTTTGTTCACTAATGTAACAATCAAGATCTTGAGAATGCTTGCTCCAAGTGAAGGACTTGATTTTGAGAGGGGAAATAATTTTGTACACAAAAAGAAAATGCATAGATAATACAAGTTTAATTACCGATGCATCATTTTCCCAACACTCTTGCTTATATAATATGAATTAAAAGTATTCATCAAGAAAAGTAAACACCATTCATGTTAGTTATTCTTAAACGGATTTTTATAATAACACGACAAAAACTCTTAAGCAAAATTTGTCATACTAATCGACATGGATACATACAGATTGCATTATTGATATTGAACTGATATATAGTATGAAAAACGCAATGATAGAGTCATGCCTCCAGATTTAGACTATTATATTTAGATTATAAAAATTTAAATATTTCTATCTAGTTAGGCAATCATATAAAACATAATAAATTAGACAAAAAATCATATCTTCGTTCCACAACCAAATGCAACATTAATAATCATATAAAACATTCAAACAACCCACCAGGATTGCAAAGAACTCCCAATAAATCAAAACCACAGATATGGGATTCGCGTACCTGGTGGAAGATCCGAGGGCTGGAAGGTGATATTGAAAGGATGGAGGCGGGGGAGGGCAAGAGATCGAAGGGGATTTCTTGAATCCGTCGATCAATGGAAACAAACGAGATAAGGAATCCATGCACCGACAATGAATGGAAGGAGGGAGAGGGAGATGACAGAGGGAGAGCGGCGAAGAGCGGCTGGAGCTCGAGAGAAGGCCATCCGGGAGAGCGGTGCGCGATGGAACGAGAGGAACTGAGATTAGGGCTCGGGCTCGGGAAGAAATGGAAAAAAATCCCGATGCTTTAAAGCATCGTTAATACTATTTTTTTTTCGACAGTTTTGAAAAGCATCAAGAGATGGCATGGAAGAAAATTTTGACACTTTAAAGCATCGTTAATACTATTTTTTTGCTGGCAATTTTGAAAAGCGTCGATAGATGGCGCGGGAGAAACTTCTGACGCTTTAAAGCATCGTTAATATATTTTTGTGCCGACGCTTTTAAAAAGCATCGAGAGGTGGCGCAATTTTTACGACGCTATCCACTAGCATTGGGAAAATTTCGTTGCCAAAGCCCCGTTCCGTTGTAGTGATACTAGGTTCACAAATATTGTAAATGGCATGAGAAGCCTAGAAAAAATTATTTCTAATGGTGAACTTGTAAACAAACTTCTCATGTCTTTACCGACTTCTTGGGATGCAAAGGTGACAGCTATTGAAGAAGTCAAGGATGTCAACACTCTTCCACTTGAGCAATTGTTGGGCTCACTGATGACTTATGAGCTCTCCCTCAAGCAAAAAAATATGGAAGTTGACAAAAAGAAGAAGGTAATCACTTTCAAATCCACTGCAAGAGAATAATCAAGCGATGACTCTGAAGAAGATGATGAAGAATATGAGACAGCTTTAATGGCAAGAAAATTCAGAAGGTTCATGAGGAAGAAGAAGTTCAACTTCAAAAAGAAATCCCTGAAAGGTGAGCCAAGTAAAGAGAAGGATAAAGAGAAAGACAAGGAGCAGCCCACGTGCTTCGAATGCAAAAAACCGGGCCACTTCAAGGTAGACTGCCCCTTACTTAAGAAAAGTAGAAGAAAATTAAAAAAGAAGGCCATGATGGCAACCTGGAGTGACAGTGAGGACTCCAGCTCTGAGGAAGAATAGCAAGAAGTTGCAAACTTCTGTCTGATGACAGATCATGACGAGGTACAATCTGAAACTGAGAATGAATTTATATTTGATGAGTTACATGAAGTTTTGATGAGTTAGTTATAGAATTTCAAAAACTAAAGTCAAAACATAAAGATTTGAAAAAGCAAAATTTGGATTTAGTCAAAGCAAATAATAAGTTTTAAAATGAAAATGATTGTCTACTTCTTCAAAACAAAAAATTAAATGATAAGATTTCTATTCTTGAAAAGGAGAAAGACATTTTGAAAAAGAAAAGCATTTCAGCTTCAAATGAAAATCTTTCAAAACAATACAAAGAAATTTTGGATGAAAACAAAAAATATAAAGAAAAAATTGAAAAGTTAAAACCTTTTTATAAATAAATTTACATATAGTTCTGAAAAGTTAAACATGCTTTTAAATAATCAAAGGGCTGTTTTTGATAGAGCAAGTTTAGGGTTTATAACTCAGAAAAAATAAAAACTTTTCAAAAATTTCTTTGTTCCTGCATCTTCATCCATTACCTGTTATGCATGTCGTACTAAAGGGCATAAATCTTACATATGCAATAAGAGAAGATTGAGTAATTTTAAGAAAATTTGGGTTCCAAAAGGAACCAATGCCACTAACCTGAAATGACCCAAGATGACTTGGGTACCTAAAGTCTCTACTTAATTTTTATTGCAAGTATGCCTTGCAACCAATAAGAAAAGAATGTGGTACCTCGATAGCGGTTGCTCAAGGTATATGACCGGAGATGTGGAGCAGTTCTCATCACTTGAGTATCAAAATAGTGGCAATGTGACATTTGGTGATAATGGAAAGGGCAAAATTGTTGGTATTGGTAAAGTCCATATCATCCCCTCTACTTACATTGATAATGTGTTATATATTGATGGTTTGAAACATAACTTACTTAGTATTAGTCAATTTTGCGACAAGGATTTTAAAGTTATTTTCAAATCTTCTATGTGCATTATTTCTAGTTTAGATGACAATGGCACAAGTTCATTGGTCATAGGCATGACAATATTTATATGATTGATCTTGATGATCTTCCTGTTCAAAATGGTCAATGCCTAGTGGCAATGGAAGCCAAGATCAATGAAACTAGTTGGCTTTGGCATCGTAGACTAGGACATACTAGTATGCATATGATTTCAAAACTTAGCAAAAAGAATTTGATAAAAGATTTGCCAAAACTCAATTTTGAAAAAGACAAGATTTGTAGTGCATGTTAGCTTGGAAAACAAATTAAATCCTCTTTCAAACCAAAAGGAGTAATCTCTGCATCTAGACCCTTAGAGTTGCTTCACATGGATCTCTTTGGGCCAACTAGAAAATCTAGTTTGAGAGGTAAGAAGTACGGTCTAGTTATTGTAGATGATTTCTCACGATTTACATGGATCATGTTTTTGGCACATAAAGATGAAATGTTTTCAGAATTCATTAGATTTCATAAACGTGTTTCAAATGAAAAAGGTGTTTCAATCATATCTTTGAGAAGTGATCATGGAACCAAATTTGAAAATGCTGATTTTGATAAATTTTGTATTAAAAATGGCATTCATCATAATTTTTCAGCACCTAGGACACCTCAACAAAATGAGGTGGTAGAAAGAAAAAATAGAACTCTTGAAGAAATGGCATGCACCATGCTTTGTGAAAATGACCTACCTAGATATTTTTGGGCGAAAGCCATAAATACTGCATGCTATGTTTTAAATCGAGTTTTAATCCAACCGATTTTAAATAAAGCACCATATGAGCTTTGGAATGGTAGAAAACCTTCAATTCGTTATTTTCATATTTTTGGATGTCGTTGTTTCATCTTAAACAATGATAAAGACAATTTGAGTAAATTTGATGCCAAGTCAGATGAGGGTGTCTTTCTACGCTACTCTACATCTAGCAAGGCATACAGGGTCTTCAATAGAAGAACACTTGTTGTTGAAGAATCCATACATGTAGTATTTGATGAGTATGACCAGAAATCTTCTAGAAATGAAGATGTGCATTATGATAAAACAGGTATTAAAAGAACTGAAGAAATTAACACAAATGAAGAGCCTGTCAAGGAACAAGAAGATGATAAAAACCTTGAAGGAGATCAAGTACAAAGTGATGAAAACACATCTACTATTGATCCACTACCAAAAGAATGGAGGTATGCTCATGGACACCCAAAAGAACTAATTATTGGTGATCCATCTAAAGGTGTAAGTACTCGATCATCCCTTAGAAATATTTATGATTATTTAGCATTTATTTCTCAAATTGAAATTAAAACTATTGAGAAAGCTGAAAATGATAGTAATTAGATAAATGCTATGCAAGATCAACTTAACCAATTCAAAAGGAACAATGTTTGGACATTAGTAGATATACCTTCAAATACTTCAATTATTGGCACAAAATGGGTTTTCAAAAATAAACTTGATGAAAATGGTATTGTTACAAGAAATAAGGCTAGACAAGTTGCCAATGGATACAATTAGGAGGAAGGGATCGATTTTGATGAAACATTTGCTCTTGTGGCTAGACTTGAAGCAATTAGGCTATTATTGGATTTTGCTTGCTTTATGAATTTTAAATTATTTCAAATGGATGTTAAAAGTACCTTTTTAAATGATTTTATTGAAGAAGAGGTTTATGTTGAACAACCGCCTGGTTTTGAAAATTCTGAATTTCCAAATCATGTTTTCAAACTTCATAAAGCTTTGTATGGTTTGAAACAAGCTCCTAGAGCTTGGTATGATCGTTTAAGTTCTTTCCTGCTCAAAAATGATTTTGCTAGAGGTAATGTAGACACAACTTTATTTTAAAGAAAAATAATGATGATCTCTTAGTAGTGCAAATCTATATAGATGATATCATATTTGATGCTATTAACGAATCTCTTTGTCAAGAATTTGCAAAGTTAATGCAGGGTGAGTTCGAGATGAGCATGATGGGAGAACTGAATTTCTTTCTCGGACTCCAAATAAAGCAAACCAAAGAGGGGATCTTCATCAACCAAGCAAAGTACATAAAATAAATACTCAAAAAGTTTGGGATAGAGAACACCAAGCCTTTAAGTATCCCTATGAGCTCTTCTTGTAAACTTGACAAGGATGAATCAGGTAAATCTATTGACCAAAAATTATATCGTGGCATGATCGGTTCATTGCTATATCTTATTGCCAGTAGGTCAGATATCATGTTTAGTGTATGTATGTGTGCTAGATATCAGTCTAATCCTAAAGAGTCTCATCTTTTGGCTGTTAAACGCATACTTAGATATCTATCTAGCTCAATTGAAATTGGTTTGTGGTACTCTAGAGATTCTTCATTTGAATTGATTGCTTATTCTGATGCTGACTTTGCTGGGTACAAACTTGATTATAAAAGTACTAGTGGAACCTGTCAGTTTCTTGGAGTAAATTTGATCTCTTGGAATAGCAAGAAACAAAATTCAGTTGCTCTATCTACGGTGGAAGCCGAATATGTAGCAGCTGAAAGCTGTTGTGCTCAAATCCTTTGAATCAAACAATAACTCGAAGATTTTGGCATTAAACTAATTAAGACACCCATAAGATGTGATAATACTAGTGCAATCAATCTAACTAAGAATCCTGTGCAACATTCAAGAAGTAAACACATTGAAATAAGACATCATTTCATAAGAGATCATGTACAAAATTCTAATATGAAACTTGAATTTGTGTGTACTGATGACCAATTAGTTGATGTGTTTACCAAACCTTTGAGTGAAGAGAGATTTTGCATGATTAGAAGAGAGTTAGGTATCATTGATCTATTCTCCTAGAACTCTCTCAAATTTCATCTTATCCAAGGTATTTTACTCAAAAATCACTTGTGTTTAGACCCAAAAGAATTTAAAAACTTTCTTAAATTTTTTGTAAATTTTTCAGATTTTTTTGGGATTTTCTTGGCCAAGTGTCGACACTTTTGTTTTGCGAAGTGTCAACACCTGACCAAGTGTCGACACTTAACAAATCTCAAGTGTCGACACTCGCAAAAAATTTTTTATTTTTTTGGGCAAATCGAACGGTTTTTTGTCTTATTTTCTCCCGTCTCTCTCAAGCTTCAGTGGTCCCCCAAGCTCCACCAACTTTTGAATCATCCCATTTTTCATTTTCCTCAACAAAAGCAGGTATTTTTCCTCTCATTTTCATTATTTTCAAACCGTGAAACCCTAGGTTTAGGTTTTTCCGAACTCTTTAAGTGTTTTAATCATTTTTTTATGAATTTTGATGCATTTCAAAGACTCCATTTAGGAGGAATCGGGTTTGAATGCATTTCTCTTGAAATTCTCTTGGATTATTGGCCGAAATTTCCATGGGTTTTCATCTAAATTCAAATTTTCTAATCTATTTATAGCATTTTTACTATTTTGGGAGGAATTTTGGTGATGTTTTTGTGACATTTTACTCTATTTTCTTTCACCTAGTTGTTTAAACTAAAACCCTAAATTGTTTTAACTTAAATCCTATCTTCTTTTAAACCTAGTTCACTAAGTTTTATGAAATATGTTTTATATATAACCTTCAACCTACTTACACTTAAAGTCTTTTAACCTAAATATGTTTTGTCACACTTTTCGAACTTATTAAAAGCTTTTTTACAAACCTAAATTCATTTTTAATCCCAGTTTTTCAATTCGTATGATTAGCATATTTTAAAAGTAGAATTTCTAGTTTAGAAAGACATAGTTTCTTTTAGCCTATCTAGTTCTAAGACTAGTTAAATCTGTCCCCCCTAGTTTACACTTCTTCAACCCTTCTTGGTCAGTTGCTGTGTTGGGTCCAAGGAAAAGACTTGCAGTTAGGGAGAGACCTAGTCAGGGTACAGAGAGGAGATCCAAGGCTATACAGGATACTGGGCAGGCTAGTAGTTCAGCGGCACCGATTTTCCCCCTTGCAGAGAGGATGGCAGGGAAGGTAGTAGCTTTTGGGAGGAGAGTCGACCTCGCTTTCTTTGATCGGCACCATTTTCCTATCCGTCAGGTACTCATAGATGCAGGTCTAGTACCCTTCTGCACCATGCAGGAGAAGTACTATCCTCATCTTGTGAGGGAGTTTTATGGTGCCATGGATTGTCGATGACTTCTTTGGACCACTACAGTCAGGGTGTTGAGATTTCACTATCAGTGGAGTTGCTGAGCAGGATCTGGGAGATCCCCTATCGGGGAGTCAGTGTTTTCACTGTAGAGGACAGAAAGGCTGCCTTTCGATGTATACTTGAGCACGAGGACGTTCGTGGAGTGGCAGTTGTCACTGTGAACCAGTTATCATTAGAGATGCGCCTGTTACACCACATCACCGCACGCATTCTTCTACCGAAGTCAGGGAGATTCGATTTTATTACAGAGAGAGAGTCGATGGTGATGACCAGCCTGATAGAGAGGAGACAGATTGATTTGCCATCCTTGATGCTTGTACAGATGCATGACGCTGCGACCCAGAAGCGTCATGTTTGCCATACGGTATGGGGTTGACCCGACTCTTTAAAGCATATGGAGTATCCTTGGAGGGGGAGATCCCCAAGGAGATCTTGCACACGGATGTCTATGACGAGAGGTCACTTTATCGCATGGGATACAAACTGGTGGTAGGCCGATGGGTACGGAGGGAGTCTGGCCAGGAGCCAGATGAGGAGTACGAGATTCGAGAGGCAGAGGCCGAGCCATCTGGGCCAGCTAGCACACCTCCTCAGGACATTCTAGCATCTATTGCAGAGCCAGTGACACCTTCTTCTACTCCTTCAGCACCTCCTCCTTCGACGACTAGTTTATCTTTTGAGGAGCACACCAGAGAGCAGCTCACAGAGGTACGGGACGAGATTATTGGTCTTGGAGTTTGGTCGACTTAGATGCGGATCGAGATAAAGAGCCTTAGAGCCCACACTACTTCTGAGCTCACTGAGCTGCGACGATTGGTGGAGACTAGGTTTGCACGCATGGAGGAGCTTTTCAGATCTTTTACAGCCCCTGCAGCTCCACCAGCTGATGATGATGGAGGTGATGACAGACATGATGGTCATGATGGCAGTGATGATGGACATGATGGTGGTGGTGATGGTACTGGTGATGGTGGTGACCATGCTAAGGGGAGTTAGGACAGAGCCACTGGTATTATTAACAGAGACAATGACAGTGATAGTGATGATGGCACGATAGATATGAGGTTGTCAGTCGTGATCCTCCAGCTACCCCTGCAGATCTTCCACCAGCTGACTTGGTTGATTCCATGCTAGACTTTATCACACCTGCTGATTTTCTTTCACCCCCTTCCACTAGATCATCTAGGGTTGTACCCGCTCTAGGACCATCAGGTTGCACTAGGAGTCACCGGGCTTTAGCCCAGGGACCTCCTAAGGCTTTGGCTCCTAGGTCTAGGATTAGTGCCCCATTGACTCTTGAGATTCCATCTGATAAGGACTAGCCTCACAGATGATTTATGATGTTTGTTGTATCTTGACTATTTCTATCTCTATCATTGACTGTTGATGTATCTTGGTATCATTGTATGTTTCAGTATTGCTGATGAGTCTGCAAATTTTATAACTGAAAACTTCATATCATATATATATGTATGACTCTTTGATACGTACATTATTTTCTTGATCGTCTCACTATGATTGATAAGCTTGAATTAATATGATGCTCTTATCATTTTTTGGCTCTGATACCTGATATTATTAACTTTGAAATCTTAGTTTAATGCTCTTGAGCTCTGATAAGTTCAGCTGTGATTAAATTTAACTCTGTTACTTTTTGTCTCCATGTTTATTTTGAGGGGGAGTTTACTCCCTTTTCTAATGACTGATAAAAAGGGGGAGTATGGTATTAATTGTTTGTGTTTATAATTTTCCAATTTGATCAGATACCTGATTAGAATTGTCTAATTAAGGAGAAGATTTATTCTTCCTAACTATGCAAATGGTGGCTTATATGAACTTAAAATCATATTCATGAAATATCATATCTGAAATTTGAAAATTGATATTGATTTACTCAAGATTTTGTCATCATCAAAAAGAGGGAGATTGTTGGCTCTCCTAGTGATTTTGATAAATACCAAAATCTTGAGTACATATTGTATACTAATGTTTACTTTCAGTTATAAGTTTTCAGGAAGCAAGCACGTCAAATTCTTAAAAATTTAAGTATCATGGCACGACATGGCACGGAATATTTTTTGCAACTTAAAATATCTTCTTCGTGCAAAAAGGGCTTTTATATGTTCAATTATTGATTATTTATGTTTCAAAATTGATGCTTGTGTTTTGGGCTCAATTTGTACTTGATTATGAATTTTTCAGAACCAAGTGTCAACACCTGGAAAGTCAAGTATCGACACTTCAGCATTTGGCACGCAGAAAAATTTCTTGGCACGCCAAGTGTCGACACCCAGGACTCAAGTATCGATATCTAAAACTCAAGTGTCGACACTTAAGTTCCCAAGTGTCGACTTAAGGCCTAAGACTTTTTGAAAATCCAGAACATGGCCATTGGAGTGTTTTTGTGTCAAGTATCGATACCTGCAAATCAAGTGTCGACACTTGAAAGTTCAAGTGTCGACACCTGGAAGTCAAGTGTCGACACCTGATAGCCAAGTGTCGACACCTAACAGCCAAGTGTCGACACTTGGATTCTGATAGCCCTAACGGATCGATTTTTTTGAAGTGCAGAAACATTTTTTAAAGCTCCTAACGGCTAGATTCGATGCTCAAACAGTCACAAACCATTTTTTGGAAGTTTTTATCTGTATTTAAGCTTCACCAACTTCATTCTAAAGGCATTGAAGTCCATTGAAAGCCAAAAAGCCAAGATTCTCTCAAGAACTTCACTTCAAGAGCCTTTTAAAGTTTGATTCCCTAAAAAAGCTTACAAGCCCATCCTTACATCATTCCAAAAGAAGAGTTTGAATAATATTCTAAGGAGGAGATAAGACAAAGCATTAACTTGAGCTTCAAAGCTTTTATTCTACTCTTGAAAAGAGTTTGTCTTATTTTTGAAATTGTATATCTGCTTTTATCTTGTAATTTGACCTTGCTTTCAAGGGTGCCTTGAAAAAAGGTTGTTGTGGTTTGTTGGTGAGCCAAGGAGATAAAACCAACTAGGATTAACTTGTGAGCCTGAAGACAAAACAAGTGTAAAGGTTTGTTGGTGAACCTAGGTGATAAAATCAACATAGGTTTTGACTTGTGAGCCTTTTGAAAAATAAGTAAGCTGTAATCTTGGTTGGATTATAGTAAAATTTCCAAGGGTGGCTTGGAAAGTGGATGTAGGTGCTAGGTTTGCACCGAACTACTATAAACTTTGTGTTTGTGTGTGATTGCCTTCTCTCTTTCTTGCTCTTAGTTTATTGGAATCCATTTATTACTTTCTGCTGCATTTAATCTAGTGCATTGAATTTCTTAACTCACAAACACAACAAGGCCTGCACATTATTGCTTTTTTTATAAAAGACCCAATTCACCCCCCTCTTGGGCTCCATTTCTGGGCAACAATATGTAAGGAAAATTATGTTTGGGATAATGCATAGATTTGTAACTTTCTATTATTGGATTCGATTATATTATGTCGACATGGCATACACATCTTGGTAGAATCTTCGATAGCTTATATTAGCAATTTTGGATTAGATTACAAAATATTTCTTATATTTATTGGAGATTATTGGATATGTTAAACTCCAAGTAATTAAGATCTATAAGAAGATCTAGATTATCATGCTACAGAAGTTGCATTAAGCAGAGAAATTAAATTTGGGAGACTTATATAAGTTTAGCTTATGAGAGAAAATTTTAAGTGGTTGTCAATTGATGTTAAAAATTATAATAAAATAACTTTATAGCAATAGCATGATCGATCCCGCTCATAAGAATATTGACTTAGAGTCATTTACTTCGTTAAAATTAAAATTGATCTAGATAATCTAATTAAATTATCAAAAAAAGCATGGTTAATTTGGAAACTATGATAGAGTTATTAATGTCTTAAAATGATGGTGAAATTTATGCAAGGACTTTAAATATGGAAAGTGGGTTAGAGTACTTTGCTTTAGTAACTTTAAATTTTTCGGGTACCAATATAAGGTAAATTTTTGGAGGAATTCATTTAGTAAACTTAGATAGTTTAGTAAATTATATCAGAGTGCGCAGTGGAAGCGGAGTGGTTTGAGTTATTCTGAAATCAATTAAAATTGTTATCTCTAACTTCAGAAGTATATTATGATGGGATAATTGATTTGAATTTCAGTAACAAAATTTTAGTGATAAATGAAAGGATAATATTATTGATTCTTGGACTAGTCTATATGTATTGCCACGCAATTTTTATTTATAGGTTTTCCTAGTGCAGACGACTCAAAAAAAAATTGGACATCTCCGAAATTAGAAAAAAATATATGATAATTTTTTTATCGAGTTTGGATCTGGAATACATTGACACAAAGCTCTTTTTAGTTTTGATATTATGATTTTATTATTTGAAGAGGCTTAAGGTTTTCTTGAAACAAAAGCCTAATTGTAAAATCATAGGGAAGGTTAAGAGAAGGAAGACTTTAGATTCTAGAAAATATTTAATGCTTAAAGTTTCTTTTGTTAGTATTAATAGCATAGAATAGGATCGATTATGATGTAAAATTAATCAAGAGAAATAAATTTTAGGGGCAAAGAATTCTATTTTTAATTCGAGATTGATATACTAATATTTATTTGAAAGAGATTGAGAGAATTTACTATGTATTATAAATCATAAGGATCAAAATTAAGATATGATATAATTTTATCATGTTAGGGACTTATGAAGAAAACACTCTAAGAAATGGAGCATATAGAAGCTTGGATGATGTTAAAATTAGGTATATCCAAAGTTTGGGCTACCATGAATTTGCTATAGAATTAATCAAGGATAATTAATTATATTGATATCAAAAGATTAGTATTTTTTTGGAAGAGTTCAAGAGAATTCGATATGTATTATAAATGGAAATGATCAAGTTTTGAGTATTATATAATTTTATTACATTAAGACTTGAGATATAAGTATCCTAAGAGGCAGACTAATTGGAAGTTTAAGAATGACATGAGGGTTGGTTACTTTCAATGTTTAAAACCTCAATCAATCTAATTTCGATGACGAAATCATTTTAAGGGGGACGAATATAATACCCAGCATGGAAAAAAAATTGAGAAGGAGACTACCATCGGGAGTCTTCTCCTTCTCCTTCTCCGGGAAGAGTCCAAACTAAGCCGGAATCAGATCTTTCCAGCTATAAAGAGGGATCTCCTTTCCACGAATCTGAACTACCAAAGTTTTGAGTCGAATGAAAAGATTAATCCAAAAAAAGGGGGGAAAACTCCTTACCTTAGTTCACCGACATCGTCAATGGATGCTAAACTGGGATCGGAGGCCGCATCGCAGTAGATCACAGCCCCGGCCACTCTCATCCAGGTGAGAAATTCTAAGCTTTGGGGGAAAGAGCAGGGGGTGCAAGTCCTCTGTTTGGCCAAGCGGGAGAAGAAGAAGAAGAAAGAAAAAGGAAGAAAAAAATAAAATAAAAGAAAAAGGAAGGAAGAGAAAAAGAAAAGAAAAGAAGAGAAAAAGGAAAGAAAATAAAAGAAAAGAAAAGAAATGGAAAGGAAAGGAAGGAAAATTTAAAAAAAAGGAAGAGGATATAGAAAGAAGAGAGAGAAGAAGAGGGAGAAAGAAGAGAAAGGAGAGAGAGAAGAGAGAGATAAGAGGAAGATATAGAAGAAAAAGGGGAGAGAGGAGAGGAGAGAGAAAGAGAAGAGAGGAACAAGAGAGAAAGAGGAGAGCTAGAAGAAGAGAGAGAAAGAGGAGAGTGAAGAGGAGAGACAAGAAGAAAGAGAAAGAGGAGAGAGAGAAGGAAAGAGGAAGAGAAGAGAGAAAGAGGAGGGAGATAAGAGGAGAGAGAAGAGGGAGAAAAGGAAAGAGAGAAAAAAAAGAATAAGTTAAATAAATAAATATTGAAAAAGGGAGATCTAAAAGTTTCTCTCATAAAAAAATTATTGGAGTATCAGCGGATGGATCGCGAATGAAATTCGGATAAAAGTTTTTGGGTTTATACTTGTTACACCATAAAATTATTTACATTAAAAATAAGATTATTATTTTATGAGGATAATTTTTCTGGCAGGAAGGAATTAAGCAAGTTCTGTAGCATCTAGATCAAGGATCCAAGTGCAGACTGATATCAGGCGTGTTAAACCTATTTTCAATAAAGATAAGGATTTTTAGACATAATCATCAGTTTTATAAATATATTTTACATACATAATTTCGATCTTTGGATATGAGCATTAGCATGCATGATTATTTATACATTATATATTTAATTTTTTATAATAGATAATTATGATTGCTGGGATTGCTATTTTTCGTATGATATGTTCTATCAAACATGACTATTTGGATGATTTGGATTATGATACCGATTATTGTAAATCTTAAAAAAAATATAATTTGAAAATATGTTTAAGATTTGATAAAGTAATAATCAAGAAGAAGGAATGTTGGAACTAGCCACGCCATGGAATCATGGTTACTGAGATTACTGTTCACATACTGAAGTGTGATACTGAAATTGTCAATCATAGGCTAAACTGTGATAATGAGATTGCCCGTCATGAGCTGAAGTGCGACACTAAGATGGTCAGTCATAGGCTGAAGTGTGATAATGAGATTGTCCGTCACAAGCTGAAATGTGACAATGAGCTTGCTAGTCATAGGCTAAAATATGATATTGAGATTGCCAGTCATGGATTGAAACATGACCGTGGTTAGTCCAAAATCCTAAAGAAAAAGGATAACTAAACTGGAACATAAAAAGAAAACATGGTTTTATCAAAAGATTTTGTTATAGATGATAATTGAATTGTTTTGATTAGATGGCATGATATACTATTATTTCCTTATTATTTTCAAACTGTATTATTATTGGTGTGACTGTATGGAATCCTTACTGAGCTGCAAAGCTCACATCTCCTACTTTCTTTTTTTCTTAGAGTTGTCAAGATATTCGAGCTTGGTGGTGGATTGGATTCACGAGTAAATGAAAGAAAATATAGATAATTTTTTATACCTATCAGATGATTGCAAAATAACCAAATTTATAATTATATGAGTGGTATTATTTTCTTTACATTAGGTATTCTTATATGAAATGTGAATAATAGTATTTTTTTTAAATTGAAGTTGCAGTGGGTTTTTTAAAAAGGCCTTGCATGATCTCTAGGACATATTCTAGGATTCTTGCGGCCGGTCGCGTACCCGAACCGGATGCTAAGTTCGGGGCATGACAATATAATAAAATGTATTTATATTATCACAAAGCTATAGATTCTTAATGCACGGAGGGGTGATTTTACAATTTGGCAATATAATTATGTGAAAGTAGTAGATGGGTGGAGATAATTGTCGAGGTTAGTTAAAAAAAAAAAAATTAGAGGAAATAGCTAGTTTAAATGAGAGTTTGTTCAATAAATGGAGGAAAAAAAAATAAAAAAGAAGGAAATTTATACGATTCAAGTCTCTAGATCGGATTGGACTGGATCACTCTTCCTTTTTTTTTTTTTTTTTGGATTCAAATTAGATATGATGATATATGGGCTGGCTGGGTTCGTTCGTTGACCCAATCCATGTGCAGCCCTGGCATAAGACGGTGCTTTATCCTATCAGAAGCCGAGTTGTACATTGTTATTGGAATATAATTAAGTCCAGAACTTCCTATATAACCAGAATGCATTGTACATATCATTCTATCCCTTGGCTTTATAATTTAAAAAATGAGAAGCAATGCACCTTATGACCATGAAATGCTTTTCCCTTTCTGTTATCCATGACATTCACAAGCTATTTTAAGTGAGGCATCAAAGTCCTCTTCCTGTTTTCTTCTTCTGTGAGTTACATATCATGCGACAGATATATAAATTTGATCTTCAAATACTATCCTGATAATTAAGAGAGTAGATTGATATGTATGTATGCCCCTTGTTAAAGATGGCATTCATGCATGCAACAGCTATGTGTATGGTAAGTTGCTAGGGTGGTGGCTGGCCGTGCTCTTCACCAACCCCCGGCTTGGCCTATTCATGGCCCCTGTATATGTCCTATTATATATAGGACACACCAGGCTTTGAGATTTCTATGGAGGCTATGAGCTAGTAAAGTTGTTCTCAGGTGCTAACCTATAATGTTCCCATAGCAATTGCCATCATCTGAATTAAGACATTTCTCATCCGTAGGCAGGTGCTAATTGAGCATGTCATGTATATAGATGTGGTTGGTCGCATTGCCGATTGCAATTGTGCATATTATTACTTGGTCTAAAGGATGCTTCACTTTTATATCGTCAATATTCTACACTTCATTTGCAATATTCCCCCCCTCCCCCTCGTTCTTCAACTTGGACTCGGATCGATACACGTCCAGTCTAAAACTTCCATCGTCACAGCAAGTTTTCCAAGAAGGAAATTTGCCAGCTGATTTCTTGGATAACAGTGAAGTCCATCTTCATGCACTTAATCTATTTATCTATCTGATGCTAATGTTTCGGGTTATATTTCCTTTCATTCCTAAGGGGCTTTAACCCTTCCTCGTACCAAAAAGAGAAGAAAAAAAAGAAAAGAAAAATGTTGGCTTACATATAAATCATTCTAGGTCAAGACGTACCCTATACGACATTGACACAAGTGAAGGTCCATATACTTGTAGACATGGTATCACAAATGATTTGTTAGGATCTAAGATCACCACGCAGATATGCAAGGACAAATCCATATAATCCCTTCGTTTCTTCATTAATCAATCATTACTGGATGTTGCGGTCGTCTATGGAGGAAACATGGCATGGGGAAAAGGGTAGGGAAGAAGAGCTCCTGTCAAATAGTATTCAAGCTAGGCAGCACGGGTAGAACTTGCAGCGTACAAAGAATACGAATGCCGGGGTGGTATGGGGGCATAAAGCGTCGCATACATTGACCGTTCCAGAGATTGCTTTATCTATGTCCCTTAATTTGCTCAGGGACTCAACCTAGCTAGCTAGACCTTGACCTTGGAGTGCTTTTCATCGAACACCAGGCGGATCACCGGCGTCCTTCGAGGATACGCTCTTTAATTTCCATCCTCACATTGCAGCTATCACAGATGCTTTCTCTGTTTCATTTTTTTAATATATATATATATATATGGACATGCTGAAGTTACTTTTTTTGAAAAAAAAAAAAAAACTGTTGTTCACAGTATAAAAGCAGCTTTTTATTTTATCATTTTCCTTTTGAGAGATGCCACGTAATGATAGTTAAAATCAAAATACTGAAATAAATCATTCGCATATCTTGAAAAGATTGGTCTTGCTTTCCTTCTCTTTGCAGAAAATTTCTTTGCTTTCCTTCTCTTTGCAGAAAATTTCTTTTGTGAAAGCTCAGCGATGTAACGGAGAAGGATGTGCATTGGCTATGCATGCCTGCACCTGAAGATGGCAATCGGCCCAATCAATGGGCCTTTTTGCTACTAAAGAAGCCTTCTAAAACCTTTTCATTTGCATGGCCAGGCCCGACTTACCTAACTCTCTGCACGAACTTTGCCCATATAATGCTTGAGTAGTTCTTTGTCCATCATGGGTGGTACCAAAAAAAAAAAAAAAAAAACATCAACAAATATTATTGGACTATATAAAGATCATGTAAATTTTATTTTTTAATATATATTTAATATCTTCAATTTTATTTTTTTACTAAAAAAATTAAATAATAAAAATATCTTTTCTTTATGAAAAAATTACGATATCCGTTGACTTGCGTTATAATATCCCTTAGCTTAAATTATGATGTATTATAAGACAGGAAAATATTTTCATCATTAAAAAAAGTTTAAAAATTTTTCAATTACAAAAATACTCTCAATCTTATGACATCCTGTAAATAGAGTTATGACAACCTGTTTATAAATGAGTATCATAAGGGGAGAACATTTTCATCATTCAATTTCTTTTAAAAAAAATAAATTACAGGCATTAAATACACATTTGAATGATGAAAATATTCTTCTCTTATAATACCTATTTGTGAACAGGATATCATACTATTCACGGGATGTCATAAGATCGAGGATATTTTCGTTATTAAAAAATTTGTGAACTTTTTTCAATGATAAAAATATCCTCGACCTTATAATATCTTGTGAATATGGTTATGATATATTATTCACAAACGGGTATCATAAAAAAGGTATTTTTGTTATTCAAGATTTTTAATAAAAAGTAAACTGCATGTACTAAATATGTATTTGAATGATGAAAATGTCCTTCATGTATGACATCCCTTTATGAACAAGATATTATAACCCTATTCATAGGATGTTATAAGATGAAAAATAATTTTGTCATTTAAAATTTTTACTTTTTTTAATAATAAAAATATCTCTCGATCTTATGATACATGGAAATCATAATTTAAACTAATAGATGTCATAACGCAAACCAATGGATATCAAAATTTTTCAAAATGAAAAGATATTTTTGTCATTTAATCTTTTTTAAAAAGATAAAATTATAATATTTAATGTGTGTTGAAAAATGAAATTTATATAATCCAACCAAATTATGTGGCATATTTTTTCTCTATAACAAATTGGAGGTGTACAAAACTTTCAATAGATATAGGAATTGGACAATGAGAAAAAGCTTGCCGTGGTGGGCCATGCTCGGCTAAGTCAGGTTTTTTTTTTTTTTAACCTGCCTTGGTATAAGATAAGAAAATGGAGATTTTTTAAAATAATATTTTTTTGATAAATATTGATAAAAATAAGTAATTTTAAATTATATTTATGAAACTAATATAGTTTTGTTTATACGATGCCAACTTAGAAGCCGAAGGTTGAACTTGCAACTTCATTTTGAATAAAACCACATGTTCAATCTATGGCTTCAAATTTTTAAAAAATATAAAAAATAATTAAAATAATATAGTAAAATTTAAAATTTAAAAAATTAAAAAATATATATATAAATAAAATTATAGATGGTTATCTTAATAATATTATAAAATATTAATATTATAAAAAAATTGATTATAATATATCATAAATATTATAAATATTATAATAAATATATTATATTATATTATAGGGATTTTTTCATGTATACCCTCTAAAATATTGGATTTTGCATGAATACCCTTCTAAAATTAATATTTGCATGTATGCCCTTCTTATATACCTGATTTGTTTGTTTACCCTTCATTTATTCTTTTTTTATACATACCCATACCATCCAACATTGTAAAAAAATTAAATATTTTAAATTAATTAATTTTTAATTTAAATAACTATGGTTTTTATTAACTGCATCAAAAGAATTATTATGTTAGGGGTATTGATGCAAAAATAATGTTTGAGGGGGGCATAGATGCAATTAGTGATTTAAGAAGGGTATTCATGCAAATTCAAATTTTTAGAAGGGTATCCATGCAAAAAAATCCTATATTATATTATATAGTATATATTATATTATAAAATATAATATTAAAAATATTGAAATTGGCCTAGCAATTGGACTGGTGGTTGGACTAGTACCTACTGGACGATTGGACTAGCGGTTGGATTGGTGGCCAAACTGGCTATCAGATTGGTGGCCGAATTAGCGATCGAATCGATGGCCAGACTGATTGTTAGACTAGTGGCCGGACTAGCAACTTGACCAGCGATCGGACTGGCATTGACCTAGTAGCCGAACTGGCTATCGGACCAGGGACCGGACTACCACCCGGACCAATGATTGGACAGGCACTAACTTGGCCACCGGACTAGCTATCGGAACGATGGTCAAACTAGTAACCAGACCGGCTATTGAACTGGCACTGACCTGGCAGCTAGATTGGTTATCAGACCAGTGGTCGGACGGTGGCCAGACTGGCACTGATCAGGCCATCGGACTGGCTATCAAACTGGTGACCAGATTGATAGCTAGATGGATGGTCGGACTGGCAACCGGATCAATGGCTGAACTGGTGGTTGAACTGGCACCAGCCTAGTAGCCGGACTGGCGGTTGAATCAGTGATCGAATTAGTGGCTGGATCGGTAGTCTATCTAGCGATTGACAAGCGCTAACTTGGTTGTCGGACTAGCATCGACCAGCTAGGTCGATGCCAGTCCGACTGCAAGGTCGGTGCCAATCCAGCCGCCAGTTCAGCCACCGATCTAGCCATCAATATGGCCACCGGTTCGACCGCCAGGTAGGTGCCAATCTTGCTACCATTTTGGTTACCAGGTTGATGCCTGTCCGATCACCAAGCCAGTTTCAATATTTTTTTATATTATATATTATAATATATTTATTAGAATATTTATATTATTTATTATATATTATAATAAATTTTATTTTACATTATTATTAAGATAACGATATATGATTTTATTTATATTTATAATTTTTTAATTTTTTAGTATTTTTTAATTTTTTTAATTTGAAAAAGGAAGGTACAGGTGAAGCCGTAGATATAGAAATTTTTTTTTAAAAAGCCACCAGTCCGGCTATCAGTCTAATCGCTAGTCTGACCACCAATCCAGCCACTGGTATGGCCACCGATTCAACCGCCAGTCTGATCGCTAGGCAGGTGCCAGTCTAGCCACCAATCCGGTTATCAAGCCAGTTTTGGTATTTTTTATATTATATTATATAATATAATATATACAATATAATTTAATATATTTATTATTTTTAGTATAATATTTATATTATTTATTATATATTATAACAAATGTTGTTTTATAATATTAATATTTTGTAATATTATTAAGATAACCATCTATGATTTTATTTATATATTTTTATTTTTAATTTTTTTTTAAATTTTATTTAAAAACACAGATAAAACTCTGAGACTTTTTTTTTAATTAATTATATATTTTAATTATTTATTATATTTTTTTTTAAATTTGAAGTTACAGGTCAAACGTGTGGCTTCACTCAAAATGAAGTCCCAAGTTCAACATGTAGTTTCTGAGTTGGCATTCATGTAAACAAAACTACATTAGTTTTGTAAATATAGTTTACAGTACCTTATTTTTAAAAATATTTATTAAAAAATAATATTTTAAAAAAATTCAAAGAAAAAGATGTTCTCTCTTCTAATATATTTCGGTGATATGAAGCATGTTTATGCCTAGGCTTCTTAGCTTTCTGAAGTAAGATTGTAAACCCCACATAGAAATATTTCACTCCATTACACTTACCACGTAGAAATAAGAATTTGACATGGTTCTGCATAAATATTTCACTCGTCGCTGATTATTATATAGAGAAAACTGTTCAAACTTCTACCATTTGTTGTAGATTTTTTTTTTTTTTTTTTTTTGTAGTTAAATATATATAATTTACTAGAATGTCCGATCTGAATTTGTTTTTCTACACGATCAAATCATAGAAATTTCTACATCAAGCACCAAAGATCGTTGGTACCACTTGTTACAACCACAACTCAACTATCCAGCCTCAAGGAACTAAGCAAATTGATGACGAAGCTGTAGGCAAACCTTTGGCTAAGTAATTTTGGCCGAATAACCTTAGCTTAGTAATTTTAGCCGAGCAATTATGGTCGAACAATCATGATTAAATAATTTTGGCCGAATAAATATGACACTTGATCCTAAGTAACTTCGAGAAATAGCAAGCTCATCGGCATGCCATCCCCTCAAGCTTGGAGTTTATGACATCCAAGCAAGCGACGAAGATCGACTAACTACAACTATCTCAATAAAGATCATGGCAAACAAGGTCTCAACAAAAGTTGCCATTCTAATGGAAAGATGACAATAGAAAATATTCTAGAGAATAAGATCCCAACATTTCAATGGATTTTATTGCACATGTCAGAGGAGGCCACCTTCCAATTAGTATTCAATTGCTCCAAGTAACTCAATTGGTCAAAAAAGGATCCCTGATAGGTATGCTGGTTACCATCCACTACACGCTCATTCTAGCATCTCTTTCCATCTCTTCCTTAGCTTTGTGTCTATTGCCCAAATTTTTTACTTGACTTGAGCGTTGGAGGGTTCCCCTTCGGTAACTACCTATCAAAGGAAACTATTTTTGCAGGTATCCACCTAAAAGATGTCAAAGAGCAGGACCTCATCCCACTAGAGAAGGCAGCGGGATCGCTCGATGCAAAGGTAATTTGGCTATAACAAATTGGCATGCCAAGAAGGGAAAACAAGATTCAAGAACTGAGAAGATCTTGATGAGGATTAGAGATCGATTCTCCTCAACCAGCGGATTAGCAATGGTTATTTGCAAGGCTAAAGGGCAGAGCAAGATTCAAGGCACACCAGGATCAAAGGCACGAATTCTATCGAAGCTCACCGGGCCCACAGAAGCCCGCAAGGCTCGCTGACACATCGAAACCCATGGGCCTACTAGCAAACCAAAACCTGCTGAGCCGCAGATATACCGAATCCCTATGAGATCCACTGGCATACCAAAATCATGGGGCCCACCAGTACATTGAAGTCCATGGGCCCATTGGCACTCAAAGCCTATGGGGCCCATCAAAGCCGGCCGAGCAATCGAAGCACGCGAAGCCCATCAAATTAAAGCCCACAGGGCCCACCAAAATTCATCGAGCCACCGAAGCCTATGGGGCCTACAAAGCTCGTCGAGCCACCGAAGCCTGCATGGCCCACCAAAGCTAGCTGAGCCACCGAAGCCCACAGGACCGACTAAAGTTTGTTGGGCCCACCAAAGCTCATCGAATTACCGAAGCCCGTGGGGCCCATCGAAGCTTATCGAGCCATCAAAACTTACAATTTCCACCAAAACATGCCAAGCCATCGAAGCCCACAAGGTCCATCAAAGCCTGTAGAGCCATCAAACCCCGCAACGCCCACCAAAGCCCATGGGGTCTATGGAAGCCCCTCCAGTCAATTGACATCCAATCAAAATAGATGGCTAGCTCATAACCTCTATCTTAGATCTCACTCCCATCTTGCCAACCCTTAACCGGTTACTCGGGTCTCACTCCTATCTAACCGATTGACATCTGGTCGAAGAAAATAGCTAGCTCATAATATTTATCTTACTTGGATCTCACTTTCATTCGATCGATTGATATCCGATTGAAGAAGATTCACACCTCTATCTTACTTAGGTCTTACTCTTATTCGACCGACTCACTACTAGTCAAAGAAGATGGCTGCGTTCTCACCCTCCATCTTACTATGATCATACTTCCATCTATCCAACTCTCAACTGGTCAAAGAAGATGGTGGCGTTCTCACACTTCCATCTTACTCAGATCTCATTCCCATTCGATCGACTCATAATCGATCAAAGAATATGGCTGTATTCTCAACCTCCATTTTATTCGGGTCTCATTTTCATTCTTATTCGGGTCTTACTTGCATTTGGTCGACTCATAACCGGTCGAAGAAGATGGCTGCATTCTCATACCTCCATCTTACTCCGATCTTACTCTTATCTAGCTAACTCACAACCAGTCGAAAAAAATGGCCATGTTCCTATACCTCCATCTTATTTAAGTCTCACCACATCTGACCGACTCACAATCGATTGAAGAAGATGGTTGCATTCTCAACCTTCATCTTATTTGGATCTTACTTCTATTTTCATTCGGGTTTCATTCCCATTTGGCCGCTCAACAACCGATCGATGAAGATGACTGGATTCTTAACCTCAATCTTATTTGAATCTCACTTTCATTCTTACTCGGATCACACTCACATTCTTACTCAAATCTCACTCTCATTCTTACTCAAATCCCACTTCCATTCTTACTTGGATCTCACTCACATTCTTACTCGGGTCTCACCCATTCTTACTCAAATCTCACTTCCATTCTTATTTCGAGTTTAATCACATTCTTACTTGAGTCTTACTCCCATTCTTATTCGAATCTCACTTCAATTATTACTTGGATCTTGGTGCGTGTCATTACGCATCGATAATAATACCTTATTTCTACTATCTTACATAGTAACGAAAGTAAGGGTTGAATCCATAGGGACTTTAAGCAGTTATTTTAACAATGATTTTAAAGAACAATAATAGAAAAAAAAATAAAACTATCTAACTAAAATAAGCAAATAATATACTAAGGATTCAAGTGAAGGAAAAAAATCTTGAAGTTTTAACGAGTTACTTAGCAGACAGCTGATACTCTCTTCCTATATGACTACTTCATATATCACCTATCAAGATATAATCTATTTGAGAAAACCATGATCCGTACCTATTAGATCATGGCCAATTCTTCTTAAGTACTGATTAGTAAAGATAAGATGTATATAAAGTAAAAAAATCATATTTTAAAAATGATTTATTTTAAAAGTATGTATCCGATCCATAGAGCATGATTTATCTCAAAAATATAGATCATTGATAACAATTAGAACCATAATTTTTATTTCATAAAGAAAGAGTACAAATAAAAATAAATAAAAATAAACACTGCCTATTCCAGCACTACAGTAAAATTTTGAAAAATTGGAGACCTAGCATTCCATAGATGAACTCCTTGTCAACATCTTCATACTGAGTAGATTGGAAGATGGAGCAGCAGAGGTGGAGAGGTGGAAGCTGGGCAGAGATCTTTGGATGGAAAGTCGAAAGTGGATGGGAAGTCGTAAGGGGGAGGGGAAATGGAAGGAGGCTATTGAAAAGAAGAACCAAATACTCCACCCTATGATTACGATGCTTCTTTTAACGGCAGAGAAGAATATGTATGAACCACGTTGGTTTCCATCACAATACATCCTAATAATTTTCTATTATGTATGATTTATCCGCTAAACCATCGCACCCGCTTAACCATTGTGCATCCTCATTTGTTATGATCCCTTATCCAATGTGTTCCGTTCCAACCATTTTTTCAAAAATTAAACTTTGGCTGTTGAACAACGCAGAAGTTTGTAAAAATTTGTTGATTAATTTTTTCTAACAAATCCTCACACATTCGGACATCCTGCAATGACTTGGTGGTGGCATCTTGGACTGCAATGGGGTGGATCATAGTAGCACTTGGGGTAGGAGTGAAAGAATAGTGCCCTAAAAGCCAATCATATTTTTTATGAAATAGACTCTCATCTATAAAATTTTTCCAACTCATGTATGATATTAATAAAAGATATTTTGTTTCATCATATGCTGTGTCTTATACTTTGTTGTTTTAAGATTATGATGAATCCTATAAATTAGGGCAATAATTTTAGGATTATGATGAAGTTTATAATAGTAAGATCTAAGATCTTATAAATCCTAACCTAAAATATTCCTAGTCATAGAATCATCAAGTCGGGGATCGATATTTCTGGAGAGACTAACACATCCTATATATGCTCGATGGAGAGAGTAGTTGATCTCATGATCACTTGTGTGGGAACACTAAAACAACGATATGGGTGCTCATCAGTGTATGAGTTCATTGAATTGATCCGTCATAAGAATATCTTATGGAAGTCTCACTTGTCAAAAGATGATTCTTTTAGTGAAAGTTATGCAAGTGATCCTTAGACTTGAGATCACCATGGTATCTTATATACATGAATCCATGTTTTGGTTCATACTCATTCATGACTTAGTCATGTACGGAATGTTCATGGATATGGTGAATTTGTATGAAGGTTATAAATAGGTCAACAAGGAATCGATCACTCCTAGTAAGAGGAGTATTTATCACATGCAATATCATCAAAGATGACTCAGGAAGTCTTTTGATCAAAGCAAGATGAAACTAGAAAAATGTTTCTAATCTTTCATCGGTTGAGTCTTCATTAGTGATTTAAGATTTGAATGAATAAAATATGAGGGTTTGATAATTTTTCATACCCATCACTTATTTAGGATAAATGGAGATTAAAGAATTGAATTGCATGGTAACTTGTCACTAAATAGCATTTTGATAATTTCTACCAAATTTATTATCTTTTAGGTAGGCATGATACGTTACTAGACATCAATCATGTCTTGTAAGTTATCATGAATTAAATTGATTGAATTCATGAGCCAATTTAGAAGATGGTTTAAATTGGCAGCTAGGGTTAATTCAATTTGATCTAATTTGATTAGTTACTTTTTAATCAAACTAAATCGACATGAACCTAGATCTACTGTTGGCTAGATGAAGAGTCCAAAGGGTCACACACATTAATGAATTGATCAAGAAAGTCATTTGTATTTTTATTAGGGTCATAGAATCCTAATTGGCTAGCTAATTAACATGCTAGCATATATTGGTTAGCCTAACTCCTAACCTAATTAGATTGGATTTAAATGCTTACTATTTGGGCTAATTAATTTGAGTGGGACTTAAATTAGGTTAAGCCTTAAGTGGCGCAGCCAACTTAGAATTTATCCTGATTTTATAGCCTTTATCTATTTATTAAACCAAGAGTCCCAAGAGCTTGGGACTTTTAGCCCCAATATTGGGGTACGCATACTTTAAGGGGGCAAAAGGATCAAGAGTCCTTCTACAATTAAATTAACTTTTTGGTGATAAGCCTTAGCTCCTTTCATTTCTAATAGATGTTCATTTGGACTAGATTTGATCAATCAAATTATGTAATTATGGGCATGATTTCATGAAGGGTTGCGATGCTTGGAATATATAGCGCATGGGATAGACTAGAGTGCTTCTACTTATCAATTACTTTTTTTTTAAATAAGTCTCTCTAATTTATATGCCTATGAGGGTGTTAGACCAAGTCTTTAATTCTAAAATTAAAGACTAATTATCTGTTTTTTCTAAAGAGTTGCGATAAGCAACTCTTGGCATAAAATATTAGTGAAACAATGTTTCATTTTATACCTTTCTACCTAAAGATTCATTCTGCTTGAAGGATCTTATCTGATATATTAAATATCATATTAGTGTAAGGGTTTTGGTGACCAAGGAGGAAGCGTGGATTTCAAAAATTTATTATGAAACCACTACCAAAACCTTTAATCCAAGACCTCCTTACTAGGAATTAAAACATACAAACATGCATTTATAATATAAACTAGAGTTTAGGCACCAACCTGAACCGCTAGTATCCAATCTGATGAAGAAAATCCTGATTCAGCCTTCTTCTGCACCAGGCGCCCAAACGTTCGCCCTCCAACGGTGATCCACATGAAACTCAGACCAAGGAAGAACTCCTTCTTCAAGTTGCTTGGATAAGTGGAACTCTTTCGGTAGCCTTTGGTCTATTGACCGCTGTAGGACACCCTGTCCTGCTGTAAGGCACTAAAGACACTCTCCTAAATCACTCTTGGTTTTAGGACACCCCTCCTCTAGGATCCCTTAGGTTTATGTCCTAAAACAAAGCCTTGTCCTATTAGAAAAGACCTTGTCTTAACAAGACAAGTCTTGTCTTAAAGAAAGGAGGGAGAGAGAGACACTCAGAATAATACTTCGGTGGAATTCTTATATCAGAATCATTTCACTGCCCCCTATTTATAGATACAAGAGGGGCGTGTGATATGTCCTCCCATCAACTTATCAGATATGATTTTTCAAGACCGAAGAGAAGTTATCTGGCTTGAAAAATCTTATCCAATAAGTCCATTCATGCATCGAAAGCCTTATTCACATCCCTTCTTTTATCTGGACGAATTCTCACTTGCTACATGTCAATTAACGGTCCCTAGGAAGCCAAGAGGTGCCTCTTCAATCTCCAAACATCAGAGATTATGAAGAGTCCTGATAGCAGAAGGACTCTCCATCAGAACCGCGCGCCACATGAAGAGTTGCGACTCTTCATGCACCGCGTGCCATCCTTCTTCCATGCAATTTTCAAAGAATGTTGACCAATCAAAATATAGGCAATATGGGTGTCATTGGAAAGAGCATAAAATTTTCTTTCTGACCATATAAATTATATTCAAATCAGATATCTATAGCTCATTCTGTGCCCTTTTGGAGTTAAGGTATCATTTAGGTACCAAGAGTCCCATGCCATTGGGACTCTTCATGTATGGCACCTAAAATGCCCTTAAATCCAAATTAAAATCAGATTTAGCTCTGATTAGGCTAGCCCCACTTAGGACTCAACATAATTTAGGTTTCCCATAATTAGGTTAGCCCAAGTAGCAAGCAACCGGACCCAATCCAATTGGGTTAGGAATTTGGTTAGCCTACATATGCTAGTATGTAATCCGGCTAACCAATTAGGATCCTATGACCCTAATTAAATCATGAATGACTTCCTTGGCCGAGTCTCTATTATGTGTGATCCATTAGGTTCCACATCTAGCCAGCAATAGGTTTAGGTTTGAGCCGATTCGATCCAATCCAACCCGATTGACCTAATTAGGTCAAATTGGCTCACCTAATTATCCAATTCGAATCACATATCGAATTGACTCATGAAACCAAATCAATTGGTTCATGAAGACCTACGAGACAAGATTGACATCTAGCAACATATCATGCCTACCCGGAAGATGAGAATTTTTGTGGATTTACCAAAATACCCTTCAGGGTGAGTTACCGGGCAATTCAGTCCTTCGATCTACTTGCATCCTGAATATGACTATGGATATGGATACTTGTCAAATCCAATTTTATATTCATTCCTTACTCAATCTGATAATGATGATTCATTAATGAACCATTACAAACTATTTTTAATGTTCATACTTTGATCAAAGATTTTTCGAATCTTCATTTGATTAAAATCATCTGGATGCGCTTCCCTCTTACTAGGGTTGATCGATTCCTTTTTGACCTATTCACAACCTCCATATGCAATCCACCATACCCAGTATCACCCCATGCATAACTCAGTGTCATGATTGAGTGTGAACCAAAGTATGGATTCATGCATACAAGGTACCATGGCAGTCTCAGGTCAAAGGACCACATGCACTACTCCCACTATGAGAACTATCTATTGACAAACAGATAAGGTTCCATTAGATGTTCTCAAGATGGATCCATTCAGTGAACTCATTCTCTAATGAGCACCGACATCCTAGTATTAGTGTCAAACACAAGTGACTGTGAGATCAGTCACCCTCTTCACCAAGCATACATAGGATGTGCTGGTCTTACCGGAAACATTGATCTCCTACTCAATATCCCATCATCGAGAATATTCTAGATTAGGGTTTTAAGGCTTTAGGTCTCACTGGTATGATCTCTTCATAACCCTAGAACCATAGCCCTAATATATGGTGTTCATCATATCTTAATAAAATTAATAAGACACAGCATATGATGAAAATAAAATACCTTTATTAATTGATAATGTCAATACACTGGTTTGGGATACAAAAGAAAATTCCATCAAAATACAATATTTCGATTAGCCTTTAGGACATAATCCTTTCAATTAGGGACTGATGAAAGGGTGTATTAGGTACCTTTTCTCTTCTTATTTAAAGGCTTCGGTGATCGAAACCAAAACATCCAAAGTTTGTCCTGACAACTCTCTTCCCTCCCTTGTCAGGACAAGTCTTTTATTTTAAGATAAGTCTACCATTTTAAGATAAGAGCTTAGGAAGAGAATTAGAAAGGACAATAAGATCATAAAAAAGTTTTCGACGAGTTTTTGAGATACTCTTCGAAAAGAAAAAGGTCCTAGAAGAGAAAAAAGGCTATCAAAAGAAAAAAGGCTACTGAAAGGAGTCAAGCAAGAAAGAGGAGTACTTCCTTGATCTAGTTCCTGTGTGGATCACTTCTGGAGGTATACACTTGTATGATTAATGGAATAAAGGATATTAGCATTATAGGTATTCTATTTTCTAATATTTTGCACTGTTAATTGATATAATCAAGGGAGTCCTAGGTCTAGAATTTTGGTTGACTAGGATTTCAAGGATTAAAATTTTGAAATATAATATTTTGCTGCACAACTGTAACCCAGCAAGTAGGTTATAAGAAGGTGGCTTATCGATAGTGTCTTAGGTAGGAAGGAGGCTGGTGACTGCTCGAGACAGGGAGAACGGCCAATGGTGGTAACACGGCTGCAAGCAGTGAATGGAAGAGGCCGGCGATAATTTTTGGTGACGATGACGAGGAGGTTCTCTGGCCAATGAGGGAGGAGAAGGCTGATGGCGACGAGTGATGGTGGATCAAAACAGGAGGATGCATGGACCGATGATGAGGCTTCTCAAGTCAGCATCTTGGGTCGATGGCTAGAGAAGGGAGGCAACAAGTAATTAATGAGCAATGAGATGGTGATGGAGAGCAGGGCGATGACCATCCCAGATGCTTGCTGGTGGACAGGGCAACAATTCTGGTGATGGCAATGAGGCATCTTGGTCCGGCAATGAAGAAATCTAGTGGCTGGCAGCATTTTCTCAAGATCTTGGGTAAGGGAGGATAGCAGTGCTTGGGAGCTTGGGAAAGAGAGTACCTAAGAATCGATGGTGAGGAAAGCAGCTGCTGGAAGGTGGCGAGGAGCATCTTTAGGCCGAGGAGGTGGCGTAGGCGGCTCCGATGGTGGCGAGACAGCATGGGATGGCAAACTATGGCAAAAATCTCTTCTCGGTCCATGGTTTTATGCCGTGGATCGATAAAAATGGCTGCTAATGGACTACTAGGCATTTCATAGATCAGGCAGCCGGTCCATGATGAATCGTTTGCCCCAAAATGCATGCAATCCTATATTAATTCTTTGAAATTTAACTCCGAGCTTGTTTTAAGTCCGATTTGCTTCAAACTTATTTCGTTCAATCCCATAAATCGAACTCTTCACGTTGGCAATATTCTTTTCTACAAATGATACATAAAAATATCAATTTTAAAGATAATTAATTATTAAATTAATATTTATAATGTAATTATCATACCTTCCAGCTTAAACTTTGCTCGTCATCGCATAAAGTAGATAAATTAACAATGTGTACTAACTTGTCCAAGAAGTAAAAATTATTTTGCTAATTCTAAAATCAGTTGATACCTAGTTAGACCATAAAAAGATATTTCACTAGATTATCAATTCCATCCATTTAGTGGTCAAGTAAAGTTTATAGAAATTTTTAAAATTCTTCTTTTTCCAACTTTCTACCTCACTCTTTAAATCCTTTAACTTACTTTATTTTGGTATAGTATCAATTTATTTAGTCCTCCTCTTCTTCTTCTTCTTCTTTTTTCTTTTTAATAATATAGAGTTAGTGCAATGTCCTAATATCTTGCTTTCTAGTTGATCCTTATAGCAAGCTTTAGGTCAATGACTTTCAAATGCTTTAGGTCAATGACTTCCAAACCAGTTGGCTTTAGGGCATTAGGTGTAGAACACTTCTTTAGGCTTACTAACTCGAGTTAAAAAGATTACATGTTAAGATTGTCTCTACAAAAGATCTTTTTGCATTCTCACCTTTTGATGGGAACAACAATGTTTACTTAGGTAAAGGGGCCTGGTTACTCAGTGAGATATGCTAAAAACCTAATTTATTAAACTTTAAAAATAATTTTATGCATTCTTTGATATTTTTACTTATACCATTATAAGGTAGATTCTTTATCAAGATCAATAATTAGAAAGGGTCTAGAATTACTTAAAAAAAAATTTCTAGTTTAAACTTTACCATTTATTGGGCTTTCTTGATAATTCATCCATCAATATCTCTAAAATTATCTAAATTGTTAAACATTCCTCATTTAGAAAGCTTGATTATCTTCAAATCAAGATAAAATTTGGTACACAAAACTGATTAAAGTCTTACTCAAGGATTTGATTAATTTAATTATCCCCCTAACTTAATTTTTATTGTCCATAATGGAAGATGATACTAGTAATGTAAAATAAATAACAAGGAAGGATACCACCTAGAATGATACTTGAACATTGGATTTGTTATGATTTGTTCCTTTGACGCCATACTTCTCCTAATTTAACTTTATTATTCTTTTTGGATTTCTTCTAAAAAGAAAAGTAGATGGTTAAAAATAAAAGAATAAACTGGATTGCCTCCTAGAAGCACTAAGTTTAAAGTCTTTAGCCAGACTATGTTGATCATTATGGTAATATTGGATTCACAGGATCAATGGATTCAATAACTTCATCATTAATTCCCTCTATGTAAGGTTTCAAATGCTAGCCATTTACCTTAAAAATATTTCCTTGCTGAGGATCTTTAAGTTCTATTGCTCCATGAGAAAATACCTGAGTCACTATAAAATGTCTATCCCATCATGGGAGAGATTTTCCAAGGAAAAGATGTAACCTAGAATTATAGAGCTATACTTTTTGATTAAACTCAAATATTTTTTATTAATAAATTTATCATGATATGTTTTAGTTCGGGCCTTGTAAATTTTAGAAATTTCATATGCTTCATTACATAGCCCTTTTAATTCATTCAGTTGAAATCTCTTATTGGAACCTACATTTTTCATATCAAAGTTAAGTTGCTAATAGCCCAAAATGCATGATATTCCAATTCTACTAGAAAATGACAAGTTTTTTTAAAAACTAGCCGGTAAGGAGACATTCCTATGGAAATTTTAAAAGTAGTTTGACAAGCCCATAATGCATCATTCAAATGTTATGACCAGTCTTTTACATCGGGTCTTACCATTTTTTCGAGAATATGCTTGATCTTCTTGTTAGAGACCTCAACTTGGCTACTAGTCTGGGATTGGTATGGTATGGCTACTTTGTGAGTAATTTCATATTTCTCCATCAAATTTTTATAGTGCCTATTCATGAAATGTGCACCCCCATCACTAATTATAGCTCTTTGGTACCCAAACTAATTAAAAATGTTATGCTGAATAAATTTGATCAAAACCTTATGATCATTGATTTGAGTTGCCATGGCTTCTATCCATTTCGATACATAATTAATTACAACCAAAATATACTCAAATCCGAAAGGAGCAAAGGGTCCCATGAAATCAATCTCCCATTCATCAAAAATTTCTATAACCAAGATAGGGGATAGGGGTATCATATCTCTTCGTGAAATATTTTTCATTTATTGACATTATAGGTAATTACGGCCAAAATTGTGTGCATCTTTGAATAGGGTTGGCCAATAAAACCTACTCTGCAACACCTTTGCTATAGTTTTCTTTCCACTAAAGTATCCCCCACAGGTAAGGGAGTGATAACATGTGAGTATGCTTTTAAATTCACACTTAGGGACACAACATCTAATCACCTGATCTGGATAGTACTTAAATAGTTCAAGTTCTTCCCAAAAGTAATATTTGATTTGTAAGAAAAATCTATCATTTTCTTGTTTGGACCAATGAAAAAGAATTTATTTTGTTGCTAAGTAATTAACAATATGGGCAAACTATGGAAGACTAGTAGAAGAAATTGAAAAAAAAGTTATTCACCAAAAAACTTATCTCTGATTGTTTCATTGTTGTATTCTATCAAGAACCTAGAGATATGATCTGCTACCATGTTTTCATAATCCTTCTTATCTAAATTTTCAGATCAAATTCTTGTAATAGAAGGATCTATTTAATCAGTCTAGGTTTAGTATCCTTTTTGGATAGCAGATGTTTTAATACTGCATGATCAGAATAAACTAGGACCTTAGACTCTAATAGATATGATCAAAATTTCTCAAGGGCAAATACAACTACAAGTAACTCCTTTTCAATAGTAGTATAATTCAATTAAGCATCCGAGAGAGTTTTGTTAGTATAATAAATTATATGTGATTTTTAATTAAGCCTCTATCCTAAAACTGCCCCTACAGTATAATCAGAAGCATCACACATGATTTCAAATGGTAGGGTCCAATCTGGAGGCTTAATAATTGGTACAATAGTTAAAGCAATTTTGAGAGTATTATAAGCAGCCAGACAATCTTCATTAAAATCAAAAAAATTTCTTTGACAAGTAAATTATACAAGGGTTGTGAGATTTTACTGAAATCTTTATGTAAAATTTTAAATATATATGTATTTACATATTTGGCTCCCCTAAAATTGGGAGTATTAAATATAACTCGAAGAATCTTGAAAAAAGTTTTAAAATAAAATAAATACTATAAATCAGCTTCCTCTACTTGGAAGTTAAATCAAAGTCAACTTTATCTTTTATTTTCATTATTTTTTTTTTCCTTCCCATAACTTTTTAGGAAAAGACAAAGGATTTTCTTTTTGTCGCTTAGCCAGCACTATCTCTGGAACCTATCATGGTCGAAGCCACCGCACGTAGCTAGCACTATCTCATTCATCGCACCGATAGATGGGATGGTGGATGGACCTGTCATGCGGTGCGACTGGTGGGAGCTCTCCCATGGCGAGACCAGGCAATTACGCATGCACAAGGCCGAATACCACCGACATGCTGGCCTATAGCTTCCATCTCGATGGCTTTTGTCAACCTTGCAGCATCGACAGATGCTGCGTACAGTGAAGCTATGCATCGTTCTGGCGACCGGACCCATCATGTAGTATAATTGGGTCTTAGGAGACACGGGCGGGCGAGTGCCCATCATGTCCTGGGCTCCCATCGATTCTACTACAATTGCACCCCATCATCTTTGGCCCCACCACTCGACAGACACCCCATCCCATCATGCAGCGCCAACCGCACTCGACGTGACGCCGTTGCCACCATGGCCGATGCACGCCATCCTCTACGAATCCATGGCACTTATGAATCTTTCGATTTCAACTACTACTATAAAGAGAGCATTTTCAATAATAAAAATTATCAAGATCAGATTGCATAACAAGATGGAAGATGACTTTCTTACCGATTATTTAGTCACTTATATTGATAAGAAGATAGCTGAAAATTTTATGGTAGATTCCATTATTGATTAATTTAGTCTTATAAAATAACATCTAGTATAATTCAAATAATATTTATAAAAAATATTTAAATTATTTTTTATTATTTTTTAATATTTTTTAATTTTATATTCTCTTAGCTCTTTTTAGAAAAGTTGGAGTGGTTTGCCCCTGCTGATAGGTATGCTGGTTACCACCTACTACATGCTCATTCTAGCATCTCTTGATATCTCTTCCTTAGCTTTGTATGTTGCCCAAATTCCCCACCTAACTTGAGCATTGGAGGGTCCCCTGTCAGTAACCACCTATCAAGGAGACCTGTTCTTACAGGTATCCACCTAGAAGATGTCAAAGAGCAGGACCTCATCCTATCGAGGAAGGTAGCAGGACCGCTTGATGTAGAGGTGATTTGGTTATAATAGATTAGCATGCCAAGAAGGGAAAATAAGATTTAAGAACTGAGCTGATCATGGCGAGGATCAGAGATAAATGCTTCTTAACCAGCGGATTAGCAATGATTATTTGCAAGGCTAGAGGGCAGAGCAAGATTCAAGGCACGAATGCCACCAAGATCAAAAGCACGAATGCCATAGAAGCTCACCAAGCCCATAGAAGCCCGCAAGGCTCGTTGACACACTGAAACCCATGGGGCCTACTAGCAAACCAAAACCCATCGGGCCCGCCGGCATACCGAATCCCCATGAGGTCCACTGGCGTACCAAAACTCACAATGCCTACCGATACATTGAAGTCCATGGGGCCTATTAGTGCCCGAAGCTTGCGGGGCTCATCGAAGTTGGTCAAGCAACTAAAGCTCTCGGAGCCCATCAAATTAAAGCCCATAAGGCCCACCAAAATTCATCAAGCCACCAAAGCCCATGGGGCCTACCAAAGCTTGCGAGACCTACCAAAGCTCGTCAAGCCACTAAAGCCTGCATGGCCCACCAAAGGTAGCCAAGCCACCGCCGAAACCTACGGGATCGACTAAAGTTCATTAGGCCCGCCAAAGCTCATTGAACTACCAAAGCCCGTGGGGCCCATTGAAGCTTGTCGAGCTATTGAAACCTGCAGGGTGCACCAAAACTTGTCAAGCTATCGAAGATGGTTATACTGTTTTGTAATGTGAATTTTTTAAATGAATAAAAGTTACTCTTTTGGCTGTTCATCACATGTACATTTTCCTGAAAAGAACTCTTGTGTGATGGAGTCCTTAGAACTACATTATATTTAATATAGAGATGATATATCGAGTAGTTCTTAAATTGGTTCACAACCAAAGGATACATTGTTATAGGATGATGATGTATCAAGCGTAGGTTGTATGTCACATTGGCTAGTTGTCCTCTTGATCAAGGAGTGTAGAGACACTGATGTGATATACAGGTGAAATGTATGACATCTCACTGAACGTGACCAACTATGGAGCTCCCTTCTATCAAAGGATTGCTCGTGAAGGGATATGATATATGTGTCCCCCAGACCTGAGGTCACCATGGTAGCTTGCAAGCAACTCACTGTACTTTGATGTCGGACTACCTAGATTTCTAATCCAGTGATGGAAGGTTTCTAGTTACAATCAAGTACTTATGGAGTGATGGTGGATCAAGATAGGATTGAGCCCTCCAAATGGTTTGGAGTGAATGACTCATTATGTCTCAATTTAGCAAAACCTTGGCCAGGATAGTTCTTGTGAGGAGTCACAGAACTTGTAAGATTGAAACACGATCTGGATGTACTAATTAGGGTTGGCAGTCAAATCCTAGGTCATCCTAAGCATTATGAGATTAAAGGGATGAATTATGCGGTAACCATATATCAGGGGTTCTAGAGAGTTGCTCTGCAATCTTCAACATATCTGGATATCGAGTATCATTGCTAGATGATGCTTTGACTGGTACTGAAAGTGTTCCAGTGCTACTGGCTTAGTGTTCGAACTTGTGGGGTTACACATCATAGGGGTTTCTACCTGATCTAAAGGCTGATCGATGATTGAGAATCGTTTGGCATCACTGGGGGTCAATATGATTGACCATCATCTAAGTGTCGACACTTTGGAGTGTTGACAATTTGAAATGTTGACACTTTCATGTGTCGACACTTGATTGTAACGAGAAATTTTTTTTCACTAATTTGATTAGTGAATTTTGGAGGACTTATTTGCAATATGATTGCAATCTGATGGGTCAAGCCAAATATGATTTGGCTTAGGATCAAATTGGATTTGATTTTTCATGCTCTCTTTCCTTGTAAAAGATTTAAATTTGAATTTCGAATTCAAATTTCAAATCTTGGCTGAAATTGGCTCCAAGATTTGTATGGAATGCATTATTTGGGAATGCATATTTTCTTTCATTTAAACCTAGAGCTAATTTGGTTTAACCCTTAACCCTCTCCCCCAATCACTTTACCTTCCATATCTCTCTCCCTCTTCGCTGTCACTATAAATAAGTGTTATTGTAGGGCTGACAAAAGGATGACAAGCTGGACTTTTCTAAGAGAGAAAGAAAAGGATTCCTTAGAGTTGGGTTTGAGAGGATTAAGGTTTTGGGCGTGAGCCTACCTAGTAATCAAGCTAGAATTTGGAAAGAGAGAGTTGGTTGGGAAGGGTTCCTTTCCACTTCTCCTCATTATCCTCCAACAAGTTCTTTTCGACAGCTTCAAGAAAGTCTTACAAGTCTAAGAAAAGAGAAGATTGGCTTTCAAGATCCTGAGGAGCTAGCACACTAAGGAAGTTGATTGGGATCGAGCCCTTGTGTGAACTACCTATAGAGGCCAGACACTTATGTGGCTCGGTAGCTCTTCATCACCTCCATCCAACGGTTTAAAGGTAGCATACCTTTTTCTTGATCTCATGTGATCAGATCTAAAGCATGAAATTATTACATGCTTTTCATTTTTATTACTTATGGTATCCTTTGCATGCACTTTTATTATGTTGGATCCTGTTGCAAGCAGTTTGGTAGTTTGACTTGATCGATCTACCAAGTCTTCCACTATCTTTATTTTAAAATAGTTTTAAAATATAGTCTGCTTGTACTACTTCACTTTCATGTGGCCCATGGAAGCCCCTTCGATCGATTGACATCCAGTCAAAGAACATGCTGGCTCACAACCTCTATCTAGGATCTCACTCCCATCTAGCTAACTCACAACCAGTTACTCGGGTCTCATTCCCATCCAACTGATTGACATCTGGTCAAAGAAAATAGTTGGCTCACAACATTTATCTTACTCGGGTCTCACTTCCATTCGATCGATTGATATCCAATAGAAGAAGAATCACACCTCTATCTTACTCAGGTCTTACTCTTATCAGGCTGACTCATAACTAGTCAAAGAAAATGACTACATTCTCACACCTCCATCTTACTCAGATCGTACTTCCATCTGTCTGACTCTTAACTAGTCAAAGAAGATGGCTACATTTTTACACCTCCATTTTACTCAGATCTCACTCCCATTCAGTTGACTCATAATCAATCGACGAAGATAGCTATGTTTTCAACCTCTATCTTATTCAGGTCTCATTTCTATTCTTATATGGGTCTCACTTGCATCCAGCCGACTCATAACCAATCAAAGAAGATGACTGCATTCTTACACCTCCATCTTATTTTGATATCACTCTTATCTAGCCAACTCACAACCGGTCGAAGAAGATGGCTACGTTCTCACTCCCATCCAGCCAACTCATAATCGATCGAAGAAGATGGCTGAGTTCTTAACCTCCATCTTATTTGTCTCTTACTTCCATTTTATTCAAGTCTCACTCCCATTCGGTTGCTCAACAACCGATCGACGAAGATCACTGCGTTCTCAACCTTAATCTTATTCGAGTCTCACTCCCATTCTTACTTGGATCTCACTAACATTCTTACTCATGTCTCACTCTCATTCTTACTCGAATCTCACTTCCATTCTTACTTGGATCTCACTCACATTCTTACTTGGATCTCATTCCTATTCTTACTCGAATCTCACTTCCATTCTTATTTCGAGTTTAATTATTCTTACTTGAGTCTTACTCCCATTCTTAGTTGAGTCTCACTCCCATTCTTATTCAGATCTCACTTCTCTTCGACTTCTCAACAATTATCAACAAAAATCTACTGTGATTTTAAGATACGGATACCACCACATATAGGTCGAGGCTGAAATGATGCTACTTCCTTGGTCCAAAAATTATTAGCATTTTGGGCTCGAGAGTGGGGGGGCAATATTGTGACCACGAGTCAACTATATGGTCTCAATGAAATAACCAGATTGATGACTAAGCTAGAGACAAGATATGGCTGAGTAACTTTAGTTGAGTAACTTTGGTCGAGTGACCTTGGCTTAGTAACTTTGGCCAAGCAACTATAGCTGAGCAGCCATGGTCAAGTAACTTTGGCCTAGTAAGTATGACATTTGAGTTCAAGTAACTTCGAGCAATAGCAAGCCCATCAACATGTGATCGCTTGTCATAAGGCGGTCAAAAATAAAAACCTAACTCATTACTATAGCTAGGATGAGTAGAAATCATATCATCGAATAACAAAGGCAATTGTTTAACAAAGAAAATAAAGAAAAATAATTGAAATGATTTAATTATAAAATTTTAGAAACTAATAAATAGAATAAATTAAATTAAAAGATGACTAGTTAACACATCTCAGGATTGAGGAATCCATTCTTTTTATTAATAGATTTTGATATTTATTCATGCAAAGGGCTTGTGATTAATTGGTTTTGAGTGTAATCTATCTCTAGCCGAATATGAACCATATCCCAAAATCACGGCCCGTTCTCTTATGAGTATAGATTATTCCAAGTCCAAATAAAGAAAATTAATTAACTTCAAGATAATTTATCTCTAATTCGAGCATGAACTATATCTTATCAAGATCATGACACATCTCCTTAAAAGAATAAATTGTTAAAAATTAATTTAATCAATAAAATATAATACAAGTATAATTAAAAGGAAAAAAAAATTATTTCAATTACATAAAAGAAATACATAAAATTGAAGAAAGGAAAATAAATCTGCTATAAAAAGATCTTCATCCCCTCACCATGATGGAGGAGCCTAGCCATGCATGGGTTGAATTGATAAAATCTTATCTCCATATCTTAAACCCACAACAAACAAAACAAAACAAAATAAAATAAAATAATTCTCTGATTGCTGCTGCTCCTCCCCTTTATGCCTTCCCTGATCCCTTTTTTATAGAGCTCATCATAGGTACAATCCTGATCTAAATCTGCTTTGAACTAGGCTTTGAATCAGTATTGAAACTCTTGATCCTTGCTGAGCCATTAGATTGTGATCAAAATGCTCAAATCATGTCTAAATCCCTCTCGAATCAAGTCATCGGAGTTGGGGACCATTGGATCTCAATCTTAGTTGATTTTGGATCATCCGTAGGCATAAATTGTGGCTTGATTTGCACTTCCTTCTTCATATCGGACTCGTCTCCACCGAAGACAGCAACAGCTGGTGATTGCAATGGGGAAGATGATGGGAAGAAGGAGAAAAGTAACAATGGAGGTTCAAGGTGGCTTTGGAGGTGATGGCTTGGGAAAGATAAGGATGGGAATGAGGAGGAGATGAGCGGAGATGAGCAGGAGAAGATGGAAAGCTAGGATGATGAGCATGGGTAGTAGCAATGGAGTCGAGCGGATAGGGGACTAAAGTCAGGCTATAGTGATGGTCAACAATGACATCTCGTGTGGGGGAGGAGTGGTGTCGGCGGTTGCAATGGGGAGGAAAAGAGCGGCAGCACCTTAGGCAATGGCAGATCTTGGCAATGAAGATGGAGCGGGATGGTCGATGACTGGTGGCTATGGCTGGCGGTGGCATCTCCTTAGGACGGCGATGGGCACCTTGGATTGGCGAGGAGCAGAGATAACTGCGATAGGCATGGGGATAATAGGCAGCAGCTCGGTTGGAGGTTGATGGCAGCACAGGCTATGGCTAGGAGTTTCGGGACTAGGGAGGAGCAATGAGGATCGGTCGGGCAAGAAGATGGTCTATAGGAATGGGCATGTGGACTGAGCATCCAATCCATAGACTAGTTGCTCTGAAATCTATGCTGAGCTTGGATTTTTATTAATTCTAGATCTATTTGAACTTTGATTTTAGTTCCGTTTACATCCTCAAAACCTATAGATCAAGCTCTTCGTGTTGGCAAGCTCTAAATCAATAATTCTACCGATTCTCTAGGATTCCAGGATTCTGAATATCTTCATTAATTTTAATGTATCTATTAAAAGAGAAAGAAACATAAATTAAATCTTTCAGTAAGTATTTTAATAGGTGTGAACTTATTTTGATGCTTAGATTGACACTTGGCTCGACATACGCTCCAATTTCATATTTTTTAAAATTATTTAAAAAATATTTAATTTATAAGAAAATTTAATTTAATGGTGAAATTGTATTTCTAAGAAAATATTAGTACCATTAATTACTTAAAATAAATATAAAATATATGACTTATCAGCACAACATGCTCGGGTACCTAGAGTCCATGACATCCGAGCAAGTAACAGAGGCCGACTAATCACAGCTGTACCAGTAAATATCGTGGCAGATAAGATCTTAACAAAAATTACCATTCTAACAGAAGAGATTGCAGGGACAAGATCCCAACATCCCAAAATATTTCGTTGCACATGCCAGAGCAAGCCACCTTCCAAATGGTATTTAGTTACTCTATATAACCCTATAAATTAATAAGAGGGACCCAGACATGTATGCACGTTCGTTTTGGCATTCTCTCGCCATCTCTTTCTCACCTTCGATTATTGCATAAATCTTCTTACTTGATTTAAGCGTCAAAGGATTTCCCGTTAATAACCATTGGTCAAGGAAGATTATTCTTATAGGTATCCACCTAGAAAATGTTAAAGAAATGGATCTCATCCCACCAAAAAAGTCAGGGGGACCACCCAATGCAAAGGTGATTTGGCTACAACACTGCTAAAATGCGAAGAATGCTAGGAAATGGACGTGGATTATCCCTCAGTTCTCATGGCTCCCAGCCTAACATCCATGGATAATTCTCATATATATAAAAAAAAAAAAAAACCTCACCCCACCCCCGGCAAGCTCAACATCTATCCTCGAGCGTTAGCCAAGTGTGCTCCCCCCATGTAACCCAGAGTCATTTAGCTCAAGAGAGAGAAAGAAGAGAGAAGAGAGGTTTTCTTCGAATCCTCTACCTCTCCCAACAACTCTCAACAAAATCTATTCTTTTGTTATCCAGAAAGAGAAGATAACGTACCTACATATAAGCTGGAAATGGCGAAGGAGATGTTGAAGTTGATGTCACCATGCATCGGCCACAAGAGGTGGCTCCCTTAGAAGTACAATGACGATGGCTAGGGAGCTTGAAAGGACATCTCACTGATGATAGAGTGAGATGGAGTGCTAAAGGGGAACCGGGAATGGCAATGGATTGGATTCGAATCGGATTATCCAAAATTCATATCCATCCCATCAAAAAAAAATTTTCATCCCATATCTGCTCCATATCCATCCCAGATCGGATTAGGTTGGGTATAAAAAAAAGTCATATTTAGATCGGGTCAGATCGGATATATCCGGTCCTATAAAATTCAATTTACTTAAAACCTAAATGGATCGGATCGGGATATGCTATTATCTAAACAGATTGGATGAACCAGGCATATTCGATCTAAATTTGAATCAATTTTTTTTATATAATCCATATCTATTTATTAATTACACCGTTACATTTCACCTGTTCTATTAAAATGGAATCAAGCCGGACCACTGGATCGGTAAAAAGGGGGACCAAGTCCTTGGCCCTCGTCATCCAGGACGTGGAGGCCACCGACCCGCCGTGCCCCAATGTCGTACCCCGGACCACTAGCATGCCCTGGATCGTAGATGTACGCCGCCGGCCCATTGGCCCCAGCATGCATGGCGTTAATCATACGGTCCGTGCTCATGTGCAGCCATTCAATTTATGATGCATGGCAACCCAGGTGCACCGCGCGATCCGTGCTCTTGTTGATATTGTCACGTTTAAAATTATGATGAGCATGGATCCGTGCGGTGCACGCGTAGATGCCATGGATCCCGTCCATAAGTACACTCGTTTAAAGTGTTTAGATATGTTTTGATCTATAAATCATGATGTTTCACTCGTTTGGCTTCTGCATTGAGGTCGCGTGGTGCAAGAAGCGGCGGGCTCTGAGACTCGGGAGTCCAAACATGAATGATCCGGTAATTGTTGAGCCCGCCAAATGCTGAATCGAGGAGCTCAAGGGTTGTATGTCAACGACCATATATATCAAATTATTAACTGTTGCTGGACTTTTTAGATCTGTAGGAGGGTGACGAACTCGGCACTGGAGAAAGTTGATCGGGGTGCCGAATAAGGAATAGCTGATGCTACAAATAATTAGAAGTTTGGAGGCATTTTAGAAGTTTCTCCCCCGATCCTCCCATCTTTTTCAATGGAGGACCATCCCTTCTTGCCTTTATCACAATCAATGAACAGAAGAGAAGGAGGGGAGCAGCATGCAGCAGTAGGAAGACGGTCGGTGAAGAGAGGTGTGTGAAGGAAGAAGGGGTGGTGTGCAATGGTGGGGAGGCAAAGGCGGAGAAGTGCATGGAGGAGGAGAAGAAAGGGGGCAGCGTGTGGCGATGGGCCTAATTGGCAAAGAGAGATGCACAAAGAAAGAAGACGGAGGGGGCCGGGGTGGCATCGATAGCAAAAAGGCTAGCGGTGGAGAAGTGCACAGAGAAGAAGAGGGCTAGCATGCGGCAGCTAGAAAGTGAGCAACGAGGAGAAGGGGACTAGCATGCAGTAGCTAGAAAGTGAGCAACAAGGAGATGGGTGACGAGAAGCTGACGGCAATGGAGAGGCACACGGAGGGAAGGGGGTGGCTTGCAGTAATAGGGATGGGAGATAGGCGACAGTAAGGAGGCATGCAAAGCAGAAAGGAAGAGGCGTGCAACGACGAGGATGTTAGTGGCGAGGAAATGGAGGAGATGCGAAGCAGGGAGATGGGTGACGAGAGGCAGGTGGTGGCAAGGAGGTGCACAGAGAAGGAGAAGGGGATGGCATGCGGTTGTGGGGAGGCGAGTAGCAAGGAAATCAATGACAAGGAGACGGGCTACAGGAGACAGGTGATGACGAGAAGACAGGCAACAGAACCGAAGGATTTTATTTTTTATAATAAAATATAAAAAAGATGGTACTAAGCTATCTTAAATATCGTTTATAATAAATATTATAAATGAGCACCATATTAAATTTTTTATGATAGAGCTAATATTGTACGGAAAGGATTTCTTTTTACAATTAATACTTTGAAAATTTTTTATATTATATTGAAGGAAATTTTTAATAGTTATAAAGTAGTTGGCAGATTCATTTTTTCCAAATTATATGGCCATCCATGGAGAAGGATTGTTTAAAAATAAATAATTTTTTAAAGTTTTTCAAAGTTAAATATATATTTTTAAAAATTAATAGTATTACGAATTGGATAGCCGCATATATATTAAAAATAAGATTTATAACATGAATATTATAATTTTCTTCCCTAATTATTAGATATTTTATTTTTTTAATTCTTATAATTATTTAGAATGGTTTATTAAATTTTTATTTATAAAAAAATAATAATAATAATAAAAAGAGTCCTTGCCACTTCATGAATGCCGATGGTATTATTGTCAAACCAAGTACATTTTCATCTCTCTTAAATGCTGCGTGTATCAAGGATTTCACATGGCAGACATCCATTTCCAACGTGCTTAGACATGCTAATGCAGTGATTTCCAATAATTATCTGTTTTCCCCGCTTTTACTTACAATGGAAGGAGAAGACTTTATGAGCTTAAGCCAAGATCTAGCAACCAAACCCCAATCTCTTGAGTCGTAATTCCATGGATCGCAATCCATCTCCAGGATAAAGCCAACCTAGAGGGGGTGCGCAGTCCCCATTCTCTACACCACCTTCCTCTCCCAACCAACACGAAGAGGCTCCTCACATGTCAGCTTTTCCCCGTGCCATTGACCTTCCACCTCTCTCCCTAAAGATGTGATATGCTTCAACGCTACAAACGCATCCCCAAATCCCTGTTTGAATCCCGAATAAAGATTTCTTATTTGCTGTTACATATATGCTTTTTTGATAAGAAGCTGTTAAATATATACCAAACAAATACCAAATCCATTTAAATGTAAACACCCTTTCCTCCCCGTTCCCCTTTCCTATCGAAGTTTAGCTCCCAAATTAATCTCCATAAAAATCTCTCCTTTGTGCGTACTTTGAAGCTGGCAGGCACGGTAGCTTTATCGACAACCACCTCTCCTCCTTTCTCGTTCTTTGTCGAGTCCTTGCTTCTCTGGGAGGGAAGTCAGAGAGAGAGAGAGAGAGAGAGAGAGAGAGAGAGAGACAGAGAAAGAGGGTTTCGGAGAGGTGGTTGGCTCTCTTTTCTTCCTTTTAGTCCCCTGGGTTGGGCGAGGATGAAGAGATCGAGCTCGAAGCCGACGGTTTCGGAGAACAACAACGGGAGCAACGAGGGGATAGATTGGGAGTTGAGGCCTGGAGGGATGCTGGTCCAGAAGAGAGAGGATGGGGCGCTGGCCGCTGGACCCATGATCAAGATTAAGGTCTCCCATGGCTCCTACCAGCATGAGATCGCCGTGCCCGCCCAGTCCACCTTCGGTAATCCCTGCTCTTTTCTTTGTTTTCCTCTAATTGTTGCTGGATCCTGCTTATCCTTGCGAATTTCGGGCCGAATCCTGCAGCAAGAGATGATCTTTGATTGTTTCTGCCACTTGTTGATTGTTTTCTTGTTTGGTTTCTGTTAAAAGTTTCATCCTTTTCGGGGGAAAAAAAGAAGAAGGGATTTTGATGAACGAGTTTTGTATGTTTTCATTTTTTTCTAGTATTTGATCGATTTCTTCCATAAAATCGTGCTCTTCTAGGGAATTTGGGACATTATTTAGCACTTCTTGGTTCATTTTTCGTATCTTAATGCTGGAGAAAGGCCAATTTTGGTGAATTACATTGTATCCGCTCTTTTTCTTCATGGTGCGAAGGGGACTTGAAGAGGGTTTTAGCCCAGGAGTCTGGTTTGGAGCCTCAGGAACAGAGGCTGTTGTTCAGGGGGAAGGAGAAGGAAAATGATGAGTGTTTACACATAGCGGGAGTCAAGGACATGTCAAAGGTGGTTCTTTTGGAGGACCCAGCCAGCAAGGAGCGGAAGCTGGAGCAGATGAAGAGGGACCAGGGGATCTCGAAGGCGTGCGAAGCTGTTGCCCGTGTTAGGGCTGAGGTTGATAAGCTCGCTGAGAAGGTGGGTGGGCACTTTTTAGAGAATGCGAGAGATTAATACTTGGCCCAAAGGTGTAAATGATCATTATTTGGTGATGATATGCTTGTCCATCTGTAGGTTTCTACTTTGGAGTCTGCCGTGCACAAGGGCACAAAGGTAGCAGAGAAGGAGTTTGTTGTGTTGACTGAGTTGCTCATGATGCAGTTGCTGAAATTGGACGGCATAGAAGCAGAGGGCGAAGCAAAAGTGCAGAGGAAGATCGAGGTAACTTGGCATCCATTTAATTCTCTACACATTTTGAATTTGCTGTCAGATCTTCCGGGGGACTTTTGTTATTAGTTGGAGCTAAATCAAGTGGTTGATAAACCCAGTCACCATTTAAATTGCTTATGATATATCTTGCATTTCATTGTGTTCTTTTGTTTATATATATATATAGAGAGAGAGTGTGTGTGTGTGTGTGTGTGAGAGAGAGAGAGAGAGAGAGAGAGAGAGAGAGATTTGGCTACATTGTGGGCTTGGAATCAAATCCAGTCAAGTCTCCCACTATCTAATTTGCACGGATCTAAATGCAGCAAAAAATTAATAATGTATTAGTGGTGTAGAATAAATACAAACAAAAATAAATAAAAACATTTCAGAATAAATACAAACTTTTCAAAATAAACATAACATTTCTTTCATATTAATTATGTATTAAGGATTGCTAGTGGTTGTTGAAACTATTAATGATGGGATCGTTTATTTTTTCAGAATAAATATAAATATTTTCAAAATAAACATAAACACTTCAGATCTAAAAAGATGGAAGTGTTTTTGTTTATTCTAAAAATGTTTTTGTTTATTCTGGAGCATTTTTGTTTATTTATGTTTGTGTTTATTTTATATCATTAATGCAGCATTAACTTTTTTAGTTTTTTTTGTGTAGAAATCTATGCAAATCAGATAGTGAGATACTTGACTAGATTTGGCTCCAAATTCACTCGAATGTAACCAAATCTATCTATCTCTCTCATTCTCTCTCTCTCTCTCTCTCTCTCTCTCTCTCTCTCTCTATATATATATATATATATATATATATATATATATATATATATATATCATTTATTTATATTTATTTGGTTATCAACTTTTTTCTATCACAATCCTAAAAGAACAAATGATATGATGTGGCCTAACCGGTCGCATATGTTGATCCTAAGAAGAGTCTGCTTTAAAAGGAAAAAAATGAAAACTGAAGTCACCAATACAACCATTTAAGATATAATGGGATAATTTACCCTTGAAACAGCCAGCTCATTTTGGAAGGATGGAGATGCTTTCAGTTGAAATAATAGTCATAATGCAAATAACAGTAAACAAATATAGATCCAAAGCAGGACTACAAGGCTGGTTGAGTTCTTATAGGAGAAGAGATCAACTTGAAATGGAACCTTAAAAGCAAGGAAAGCATCCATATTCACATTCAAATCACTGGACTTTCTAAATCCTGCAACAAGGTGACCTCTAATCTTGTTATCATCCATATTGACATTCAAAAAGGTCCCTTTTTTTTCTCTTTCATGAATCCAAACTTTTCAATAGATAGGAAGCATGGTTTGATGCTGACTGCTAGGTTTCAGCATATTTAACCACTTGCAGCTGGAAGAATAATGTCCCATTCAACGAGCTATCTCACCAAGCTACTCATCAAAGGGAAAGGCTATTCTTGCATCACCAACATGATGCAAAACTACAAATGCTATGCAAATAAAGTCACATTGCTTTAGTCTTAACTGTTGCTCTCTATTCCACATCTCCATTGCTTCTCCTACTTGCTAAAATTTTTGAAAACAGTCATCCTTTCTCTATTATCTGAATGCTCTTCCTTACTTGGACTTGATTCAAGATTCTTAAAGCAAGATTATTTTCTGGATTATTTGGATTTTTGTCATCTTGACAAAACTTCTGTGCATCTTTATCAGAAAGTTAAGCATATGTGCAGCTAAATGTTACATCAGTCGCTTCTTCTTCTTTCTTTCAGTAGGTAGAACTGTTTGTTTAGATTGCCTGTCTCAAAGTTTTTACCATCTCTCACCTAGAATTGTGCTGTGCGGTTATCGTTCAATGCTTATGTATCCTTATTTTGGTTCATTTTCTTGAAGTTACCATTTCTTTGCAATTAACTCCTTTTGCCCACAACTGCTTTGTCTCTAGTTGGTCCATTTAGACCTTTTAGAAGCCTGCCAAGGAGAAAATTCATGAGCAGCATTCCACCATTAAACTTGTTTCTGATATGGTATTGATGGCTATTGAGTAAAGGGATATCTTCTTATTTTAATTCTCATCTCTCTTTGTTACACCATGTGACTTCATATGCATTGTTGTGGCTCCACATCTTCATTTTCTTATGCTATGATTCTCGTGTCATTCACCTCTAAATATGTGATTTATAAGCATTCTTACCACATATTGAAATAATCTTAAACTACATATTTTGTTAAATTTGTCAGATTTGTAGGCTTACACATCATCAAAGCACATCTTTTTTTTTTGTCGGGGCTAATGGCAATTGACATAACTTTAATATATTGCTGGCCTGTAAACACAGTCAATTCAAAGAAAGCTGCAGAATTTTAACATATTACAATTTTTCAAGGCTATCTTCATAGAAGTTAGCATCCATGTATTGCAGATATACTATATTGTTATAATGTCTGTCCATGCATTAAGACTCTACCCTGCATTTCCATTTCAGCTCTTTCATGCATTTAAGAGGATATAGCTCTACTTTAATTAAATAAATGGGCAAAAAGATTTTGACAATATATTGGAAAGTGTTGCACATTGCAATTTTTTTATCAATCAACCTTACACTACCTAATGCCTACCCTTTTCATTCTGTAAATGTTCTATCTTTTACCATATCATGGCTTCACCAACTGCTCTCTAATGTAAACCTTTCAACTGTCTGATATTTTAGTCATCATTGCATAGTTTAATTGTTACCATTTGTTGTGTCTACACTAGGCCCTTCATTATGATCTCAAAGATTATTGAATAAACTGATCAACTTATGCTCCTTGTTTCTGCATGCATTCTCTCAAGTTATAATAGCGTAGCAAAAATCATACTAATGTTCTCAAGGAAACCATCATGACACTATTCATATCCGTTTGTATCACATATATGATAATGTGCCAAAATTTTAGATAAGTAAAAACTATATACTTCTTCATCCCTTCTCTGTCATCACTGGCAGCAATTTCCTCCTCGCTAGAATTCCAAATTTTCTCATGTCGCTGTATTTCTGTTCAACATTTATCCTCTCTACATATCTCATCAATGCATATCTCATCGTGCTGTGTTTAGTTGTTCCACTACTCTGTTCAACATTTATCCTCTCTACATATCTCATCAATGGATATCTCATCATACTGTGTTTAGTTGTTCCGCTACTCTGTTTATACTGCTAAATAAATACAATAATGTTTTTTGGCAATTCAGATTCATATTCGTTCTCATATTTGATCATTGCAAGCAGGAAACCACCTGAGATAATGTATCCTCATACTTAATTATTTGCCCCAGTCCATTAGGTGTATTCTTGCATTTCTTTATTACCATAATTACCATACAAGTACCTCTTAATTTTCATGTAAGCTGTAGTAGAATTTATTATTCTATAATGGGCACTGTGCAGATGCCAGATTAGCTGGCATTTTCTTCATAGCCTAACTGGATTGGTGTAGTAACAGGAGTTGATTAAGACACTGCAGAAGTCAATACATGATGATCTTATGATCATGCATAAACTATAGGCAATGTCATTGGATGTGCCCTGACGTCATACTTTTTGTTATTATAAAAATTATAGGTGCGCTATTGCTGTATGATGTCTGGGTAAACATTAAATTGGACCACATCTAAACTTGGATCGGTGGAATATCTATTTTATCCTGCCAAAGATTCTTTTGCACTCCTTTTTCCTGGTGGGTAAAACGGGAATTTGCTTAAAAAAGCTTTTTAGACACTTATCTCAAATGTTGTATAAAGATATTCTGCCTTTATGGCAGAATATAGTTTCTACTTGCATTTGGATGTATGTAAACTACTTTATCCTTCTGTGACAACTTTTTTTCTCGAGCTCTCCATGCACAAAGCCTAGCGGCACAATTACATTTTATTAAAGTAGGAAGAAGCAACCCTTCATGATAGATACAATATGATGCATTAACATGGAATTTCATGTGTTGTGTTGGTGTCGAGTCTCTGGATCGGCCGGTCGGAGCCGCTGCATCGCAGGACCGCTTCCTGGTTCACCTGCAAAAACAGGTTCCTTGCTGGAGTTGTTCCGGCGGAGGACACTCCGATGCTTAAGTCAGTGGCGGATTCCTTCCACAGAACGAGGAAGATGTCGAGAGTGGAAGAGAAAAAGAGTTCTTGGAGATTGAAAATATGTATGTGCGAGATTATTCACGCGTACCTCTCGAGCCATCCTTCTTACCCATATTTAAAAGATGGCCTCCGGTCTGTGGCCCGCTTTTTTCTCGGAGATCATGGGGAGTCATTCACTCCCATGATAGTCGATCATAGGTTGTCAATGAGCGGTTCCGGTCAGATCGGAGGCGTGGCTGCAGGAATTGCGCGTCATGATCATGGTATGATGAGTGTTGATTGTAACCGTTGGTTACAGTTTCCTTTTTAGAACAGATTGTGATTCAAGCTTCGGGTTTCCCCTTGCATGGGCCGAAGGCTTGATATTTTCTCGAGGCCGGAGATCATGTCTACGGCGGGGATCGAAGTTTGTGTCTTCGGAAGTCGATGAGTAGTTCAGACTTCGGCCGGGGCCGAAGGTGCTACCCGAAGGACTGGTCTTCGGATGTTGTAGTTCGGTGTGAAGCCTTGAGTTGCTTACAGTTGGCCTCTGCTTAGTCCGAAGTCCGTAGTCCGGAGAACCGGGGCTTCGATAAGTCGAACCGGAGCCTGGTTCGTAGCTGAATCAGGATATCCCAACAGGTTGATTATATGATTAACTATTTATCAGCGAAATCACTATAAGGCAGTGCCTTTAACAATGCTGCTTCAAAAAAAAATTTCAGGTGCGCCGGGTACAGAACCTTGCGGAGACGGTCGACTCACTCAAGGCCAGAAACTCCAACCCCTTCAGCAACAGCAGCAATGCCGTTTCAGTGACAACACAATGGGAGACATTTGAGTCAGGGTTGGGCAGCCTGAACGCGCCTCGTCCAACGACATCCTCTACAAAAATAACCAATGATTGGGAACTCTTTGACTAGCTGCATAACAGGAGCCGGTTATCTTCCTTTTTAGTTGAAGTTTCTTCTTTCCTGGTCCCTTATTTTTTTTTTCTTGGAGCTCGAAGTCTTCTGCTCGGACAGCGAACTATTGTACATATTGACTCCGGAAATTGCTGCGGTGCAACTTGCTGTAACTTTTATACTGAATTCCTTCTATATATATATTCATCAGCTTATACAGTTTTATATAGAGTTTGGTTATCAAGATCATCTCCGTTTGCACCGTTTTTGTCTGTTGCTGGGATGCTCTCTCATATTGCATGCTTATCCATAACTAAAATCGACCCCGCTCATCAGGTGCTCCTCGGGTGGTACAAAAATTCTAATGACAAGCGGTATGATGGATGTAACAACAATTTCAACCTATCGCGAGGCATGCACGTACCTACTGCTTCAGGAACTGGAAAGCCCCACTGGAGTGGGCGACTGGGAGGAGCATGGATCGGGATGGGCGAAGAGGCAGGCATGTTGAATTCCCACTGGAATTGAAACAATGGGTGTGCAGCATGCCAGGTGCATGCATTAAAGAATGGTTGTTGGTTGTCGGGTAAGAGAGGTACGTACGTGTCATGAAACGTATCAAGGCCACTTCTTGATTTGACGGACACGACAACGGTGCTGGGTTTCGATATTTAAGTGCTGTACTGATCTAATGGGCGGTGCTTTAAATTTAACCAAAGTTTACTTTTGGCAACTCAAACGGGTCACCGAGTCAGCTGCTGGTGGTGCGGTGCATTCTCGTTGCTCCTTTATTTTTGAATCGGCATGCCATTTAATGAAGCAAGGCGATTGGTGCAAGATGATTCTCGGTGCACCGGACAAAACGGAGGAGGTGGAAATGGATGGTTGGCTTGTGGTCCGTCACGGCGGGTGGGTCCTAACCAATATCCGTGGATGTTATCACAATTTGTGGGTGGGTTCGTATGATCGTTTTAGAGAGGTACCCGCGTTGGATTAGCTCGAAACAAACAGTTCTTTCGGGGTTCGGGGCACTTCTAAAGGCCTCTCGCCAGTTATTAGGAATCAGGACAGATGGACCTGCGGTTATCATCGCCGGACACATAGACCACCGATGAGAAGATTTTAAGCAAAATATATAAGAAGTACCAAGATAGTCTTTACTTATCAAAGAAGATAACATGTGGTGTCAGAAAGTCACCTGAAAACATAAGCACCAGCAGCTCTTAAAATTTGGCAGGTTACGATCAACGCAAGAGAGTTTTCGCATCTGTTTCCAAGTCTCATGACATTTCTTTATGCAAGGAGTTTGAATGCCCAGCCAGTAAGCCTCGGCTAACGTCCCCAATCCAAAAAAAAAATATATAAGCGAAAGCAAGTAGGTTTCCTTACCCCAAAAAATGAGGTCTGCGTGGCCGTAATATTTAACTTTTAAACAAGACTAACTGGAATCACCTATTACAATGGTGGAAGGTGCAAAATTACATTCCAATCACTTTCACCAAATCTTCTGAACAAAGCAGCTCACAACTTCTTGTAGGTGACGCGGGGAAACAAAAATTGCAATGCACCACCAAACTGCTGCAACCACTTGTATTGTATCACTGGCACCGCATGACAGAGGTTGCATCTGAATGTTCCAACCCTTCTCTACAGACTTCAAATCACCAGGGCTTCCACGATGGACAAGGCGGAGAAGAGAACTCCCATTTTAGATAGGATGGATGGTCCCTATGAGGATTCGACATCTGAAATATCCAAACCTTTTCCATAGACTTCAAAATTATCAGGGCTCCAACCACATAAAAGGTCGAGGCAGAAGGTAGCCATCTTGATTCCAAGCAAGCGCTGCAGAAATGGGGGATGTCAAGTGGTTATGATTAGATTAAGGAATTAGATGGAGTTGAGGAATGATTACGGACTATGAAAATATCAAAAACATCAACTCAGAGCTCACCAAGTCATGCTTTTCAAACATAATTTTAACAAACATGGATTTTATTTCCGCGAAAGAACACACTGGCAAAATCCATAGAAGGTCTGTTACCAAATAACTAACAACCAAGTTTCAATAGCAAACAATTCTTTATTTTCAATATTTCTTTCTATTAATGAAATGAAATCCATGTTTGATATGGGACCGTTTGATGTGGACCAACCAGCAGCAATGCAGAGATTGTAAACAAGAAGTGAATTTCTACATAGCTATACACTTTAACGAGAACAAATTTGTCCGGTGAATTGGCTCCCTATACAAAGGTGGTGAGTGACCTCCGCAAAAGCTTTGAGGGAAAATTTTAGGGGCAAAATTAAGGAACTGCATGCAGGCTGATTTTTGTCCATGATGGTTTGGAAGTTAAGCAAGCATTGGTGGAGAGCTAAAATGGGGGGACCGGGAACCACGGGTGGGGTGGTTGGAGGTGTAGAGTTGCCCGCCCTAAAATTTTGAGATTGCTAATACGTGGCCTGTTGCCAAGTGAACTATAAAATGTGAATGAAAGTCTTGCACCAAAGAGCAAATTGAATGATGAATATTTTTCATAATGAGTTAAACTTCTACCGTCATGTATTGTGGTGATATTGTATTTGGTTTTTCCTACAATAAACTGATGTGACAAGGGTAGAGATATTTAACTAAAAGGATTGCTGTAGTTTGACCCTGCCAAATCAAATATCCTTCTAAGAGATTCCACTTCTCACAAAGAAGGATTATGAATCCATTTTCTACACATGATACAAGCAACTTCGAGCAGGTTCATACCGTGCAAGCTACAAGAGCCTAAAAGAAAACTCAATACAAGGAACGAATGTTTCAATTATCTTCATTCATATAAAATCAAATGTATTTAGTAAACAAAAACAATTATCAGCAAGGATATCCATACTTCTCAATAAATCTCAGAATAATCATTTTTGTTTCTGTTAGTAAAATCCTTTTTAAAATTGAATTACTCTGGTCTAAAAGAAATCATGAAACAAACTTTGAAATACAATCACAATCTAGACAAGTTTTTGTGGTTGATGCAATGAAAATTTCCTTCTGTAACACATTTCTTTGTTCAGCATATTTCATATGATTTCAAATCTTGATTCTTAGATGTGATAAAAAAAAAAAAAAAATTATAGTTCAGTCTCCTTTTCCAGCAGACATTACAGAATTGAAAACTCAACATATGCCTGAGACAGACATACCAATGTTCGAGCTGATTCAGGGGATAGAGGCTGCCCTTCTTCACACACAACAAAGTCAGAGACTAGCTCTATGACTCCTGCTAGGAGAAAATTTCAAAATATCAATCTTTCATATACTTGAGGCACTAGTTTTCTTTCTTTTCCTTCTTTATTTTTTCTTTTGGATGTGCGTATGATGACAGATGCCAAGGCCCATTGGAACAATTCTCACATGAAATGGAGCCTTTTCTTCGCAAACAGGGATTGCCTGTGGAACTACAAACCTTTGTTCAAGCGAACAGGCAATCCCTGTTTGCGAAGAAAAGGCTCCATTTCATGTGAGAATTGTTCCAATGGGCCTTCTTTTAGTTCCACCAGGAACAGACACATATCATAGGGAAAAAAATACATTTCAAAGAATGATCTAAATCTAAAAAAAGAAAAAAAAAAAGCATTCAGTTTCCAGTAAGAGATGTACAGCAGCTTAGGCCTGCCCATAAGGTATTTAGAATCGCACCAGGCTGCATTTAACTTGAATCTGAAATTTCTGGCCTGACTCAAACAAGGCTGAGCATGGGCCAGCATCTTGCACTCAAAAACTGACAAACAAAACCTCACCAAAAAATTATATATTATGTGTATACTGTATGCATTTTTAAACAGAGGGAGACTACTCGAGAGTTGGACCGCACTCTGCTCAATAAAACTTTAATAGTGAAATAAGAATCATTTTGGCCATGTCTGCATTAAGATTAATATCCTTTAGATCAGCGTAACTGTTCAATTACCATTGCTCATTCCTACCACCTTAAAGGAATAAATATTGATTCGCATATATAGGTAAAAAGCCATTGATCCCAATATCAAAGTTTTGATGAGGAGTGTGCAATTCAACCGATATGTGACTGCACATGCACAGTCATCTTTAAGTTTTACTTGATTTTTGGACTAATATAGAACCAACACCAAGTTGATACCCAGCAGGGCCTACAGCCAGGCGACCTCCCTCAGCTCATGGAGATAGGGCCTGACTGCAAGTGCCTGGGTGGTGATTGAACTAAGCTTGGGCCAAGGCTTTGAGAATACAGGTTGAATCCACGTTCACTTTTGACCTAGCCCAGCCACTAAAATGTGCAGATTCTCTTAATAATAAAAAAGGAACAAAAGCTTTTACCCATAGTATTAATTTCAAACCTTTTTGGTTGCGATGCTCCCTGTCCTTGCAAAATCATGTTCTTCAAATTCTTTGAATAACCTGCTAAACACATTAAAACATAAACTCCAATCTCGACCTTATGCAGAATATTCAGGCCACTGTTTATGTACCAAATATATGCTTTCACCTTTCATTAAAGGAAATTCTCCTTCAAAAAAAGTAATAAAGTTCCAATGCATCATTAAAAATATAGTTAACCATGCTTTTGACTTTTGAGATTGTTTTAAGAAAAAACACACAGAACACACATGCTCTAATTTCAACATATTATAACATCAAATAAAACAAAAAGTGGCTCTGTAATTTAGGATCTCCAAGCTTCTTGCTCCTGCAAGCAATCATTCCCCGTTTATGCTATCATGAATTAAAGATGCTTCACAACCAAATAATATAAACTAGATGAAATATTCAATATTGATAGAATTAGGTTACATAACAGTGTATCACATTGAAATGATAGTTGAAGAAAGATGATACCGTGATTGCAGAGAATGATAACCAGAGTACTGAAAAGAAAAAACCTCTTCAGTCCCAGTTAAACATGATGCATCTGAAAGAATTAGCCTTAGAATGATAACACATGCATGGTTAAACTAGAGCACAAAATAAAAAGAAAACCATATAAACTACATCTTGTGTGCATTTAAATGAAATAAAATATCAGGATGATATTTTAAATTAAAAAAGATTTGCAGCATAACTTTGTCGAGAAATGTGTGGCAGAGCATCAGTATCATGTGCAACAAAAAGAAAGAAAGCAATACATTTGAACCTCCTCTTTTTCCAAATTAGCGAAGAAAAGTCCAGCATCACCCCGAACAAACTGAAAATAACATAAGAATTTTCATACGCACCGGTAAGAATAGTAAAAGTCCTTGAACAATGCAAGCAACAAAAAAAAACTACCTTAGAAAGTTTATGAATTCCCGGCTTGGTTTCATCAGCTACTGACCTGCCCAGAGAGACCTGCACGACTTTATTTGCGCCAAGAAAAAATCTGCTAACAAGAGTTTAGTGATGCACATTAATGACTAACATGTAGCAGAATAAGTGGATACACCAGTGAAGAACATCTTTATGAAACCAGAGACTATTTGCTACCCTATACACATGTTCCAGTAGAAAAACAAATAACTGGCAGTTTCAGTTAGGAATTAGCTAAAATGGTTCTGATTTGTCACAGAAATAACTAGGGGGTTATAGGAAAACTTAGGGCATGTTTGGTTCATGACCAGAATCAAAATCGGAATCAGAATTGGAATGGAATGAAATGGAAATTGGAATGGCCATATCCTTTGAAGTGTTTGGTTCGTGACCGGAATCAAAATCGAAATCGGAATCCTTATCCGGCTAAAGAATTGAATCCATAGAGGAGAGTGGGGACTGGATTTTGGGAGGATTGGGCCATTCTCATTCCATTCCAGAATCTGAATTGGAATGGGACTCCCCCAAACTAAACGGTTAGAATGGGAGTCACCCATTCCCATTCCTATTCCACGCTCCACATTGCCCCAACCAAACACCCCCTTAACTCAATTGTAATATATATTAATGTTCTTTTGAGTAACAAGAAAAAGCAGTATGTGTATATCAAGAAATTAGGTTCATATTTGTATTTAGATAGAAGAGTAGAACTGCAGAAGTATAGAGCATAATATATATTTTTTATAAAAAAAAACTACTTCACGTACCTGCTGCTAGATTTCAGTTGCTCCCTAAACTCCTTAAACTTCAGATTTCTCATATTCTCAAAAGTGAACACATAGACGTATCTGTAATCCTCCAATGCCTGCTTTATAGCATTTACTATCGATTCCTTATGCTCTCTTCCCTTTGTCTTTGTTTTGGACAAGGTCACTGCATATCAAACATCAGAAAAGCAATTACATTTTGCATGCAAGATAGGGAAAAATGCAAAAAAGATTTCATAACAATCCAATGTTTGCACATTTTATTCTCTCATGATTGATTGTGGTCGATGAGAGGTTGATGATAGAGATGGGTTTATTTTGTCTTTGATGCAAGGACTTAATTCGCCAAGTGATTAAAACAAAAGGAAAAGGAAAAAATGCAGCAAAGAAATGAACAAGTTTTAAAAAAAGGGAAGGTATGAACCTTCATTAAGTCTAAATTCAAATATCCAGAATCATCTAATACATAAGATTGAGAAAAACTAAGATATCCTTTAGTAGAACAGATCTCTGCTCTTGAGAAGAATCCTAAACCTACAATAAAGGACCAAGGGAGACCATTCAGTATAGAAACCTTTCTAATTGTTATAGGAGTCGACTGTCCCAAATAAAGTCTTCTTGCTGCCTTTTATCATGAAAGAGGATGTTATTTTCAAAAATAACTTCCCTAGCATAGCGGTTGACAATAGTTCACTCCTTGAATAACTCTTTTTGTCTACATAACTCTTCTAGGTAGTCAATTCCAAGAACAAACTACCTATACGCAACCTCTTGTATGAGTGACAAGTGGCTAATCACCATCCCTTCAAGTATCATGAATACACAATTATTTAAAAATTATGATCCATATAATATTCTTGATTATTTATTATAGTTGGCAGAAAGTCGACTACTTTCTGAATATAAACACCCAAAGAAGAAATTCATGATTACCCTTCCAGGGATTTATCTATAAGAATAGAGCGACATGGTGTATGTGCAAAACCAAAAGGAGGTGAATCAGTTAACCCAAAAGATTAGTCTTAATTGAAGTCAACTGTAAAGATTGAACAAGCTACTACATATTAAAGTATGTACTTCAAACCAATACAAAATACATGGGCTCTTGCAAGCCATAAAACATCGACACATTGTCCTCAAAAGCAAACTTAACCACAACTCTTTGTAAGTAGGTGGCAGCACCAGTGTCATACTTCTGAACCAAATTTCCCCAAAAAGTGGTCAAGTTAATTCCAACATTCCTCCAGGATGATAACTTTTTTATGATTTTTTTTTTTTCTTAGATCATCCACCTTTCATCTATTATCCCAAAAACCGGAAGTGAAAGTAGGCAATTCGAACCTCCAAATACTAAAATCATGACCAACAAAAGGTAGACTCAAAGAAAACAAATGCAATGCATTCAAGCTGTTCTTTGTCTCATTTTTTCTATACCGAATTTTCCCATTCATTGCTATAATCTGTTGAAATCGATCAAAGGTTTCCTACAAAGTCTTCGAAAAAGAAGACACCCGAAATTGAATTCGGTGAATGGAACTCCAAAAACACAGAAACCTTTCGGGTGGAACTTCGGAAGGCATTATTCCAGTATCATGATTTCAAACAAAAAACAGTTCTTGAACTATAAAAATATTTCGAGGTTAACGACTAAGATCAAAATAGAACCACAAATCAAGCTACAAGCCTTCAAATATCCACGTAAAAAAGCATTAAAAAAAGAAAAGAAAAGAAAAGGTTCGATGATTCGTAGTATCCAACCAGGTCGGTTGCGTTTCGACTTCGGCGTCCTCTGGAGAGAGATCTATCGGCTGCTGCAAATTCGAAATGCCGCAGTCCTCTCTCTCCCTCTTCGCGCAAGGGGTCTAGTCTCGGGCTTTACCGCTAAGGCCGCAAAATTGGTTGGATTGACCCGTCATCCAACCCAATTCTTTTGGTTCCGATCCAACTTATTTTTAGGATCCAAAAAATCAGAACAGATTTTAAAATTAAATGTATTTTATTTTTTAAATTAGATCTAGATTTATTAAATTTAGATCCGATTCAATCTAACTCGAACATACTAATACTATTCGGATCATATCCATTTGGACCTTTAAATTATAATTTAAAATTTGTATGAAACTTAATTTTTAAATAGAGATATCGTTATAATTATTTTTATATCTTAATTTATTTTAAAAATAATAATATTATTATTTATTTTATGGTTAATAACAGTTAGCTAGATAATAATTAAAATATGTTATCTATATTTTATCCGGATCGTATCTAGATCTAAATTTTTTAGATTAGAATCGGATTATTTATGGACCAAATCCAATCTAAATGACATGTTGGGTTGAAAATTTTGATAGTGGACCTGATCCGATGCGACCAAATTTTTTAATGGATTGAATCTGGATCTAATATTAAGACCTGATCAAAGAACCATATCGAATCAGGTTCACTCATGACCCGGTCCGACCCGACCCATTTGCACCCACGCGCATATGACTCGGGTTTTAAGTTGTGGGCTAGGCCGATGATGAGGGAATTCAGTTTAGGTACAGGAAGGACCCGATAATTAGGCCCGAAATGTATAACCTTTTATCAAAGGCTAGGAAAAAATTCCCATGGGTCCAGTCCATCATATAAGCCATGAAATGAAAAAAATGCACTAAAACAGCATCTTTATTATTATTAAAGTCTTGGTCAGGAATCCTGTGTCATCTGAAAAAATCATCACTAGTTTCAAGTGATAAGAGTTTCAAGTGGAGTTCTATCAAAACATCTAAGAGTCAAGTAACATAAGAAACTTGTTGGGTACAAATCACCGGTCCCTGGAACTTCGGTAGTGCCAAGCGGTCCCTCTAGCTTTTCTGATAGGATAAGGTCCTGCTCCTGGGTACTCCCATCAAGTGAAGACCTACAAAAAGTTCCTAGGTCGAGATTCTGACGGGAATACTCCGATGCTCAAGTTAATGGGAGAATTTATACAACGGTCAGAGCTGAAAAGAGAATGGCAAGAGAAAGCCAAAATGAGCGTGAGCGGTAACCAGCATACCTATCGAGAGTCCTTTTATGTTACTAGGAGTAATTGAATTCTGTTAAAGAGGTGGAAAACTGAATGTTGTTAAGAATAACTTGATGGAGAAATCAAAACCCATCCGAGTTATTTATCTTTTCTCCTAGATTTTATTTTATAATTTTTATTCCACTTATCCCATTTATCCCCTCTATTCCCATTTTATTTCCTTCTTATCCCTGATTTATTCCTGATTTATTCCTGTCATCTTCTTCCTCCATTCGCCCAGATCTTCCATCCCTTCATCCTCCGCCTCGTTGCCGACGACAAGGCCGTCCTCTTCGCCACTGACAACAATTGACGGGTCCAGCCACGACGTCCGGAAGACCCACGGCTGAGCCGACCGTGCCGCCTGACCACCTCGTGCTACAACGGCTTCCGCCGCCATCTCCACAGCCACCGGATCCCAGCCGTCCGGGCCAAGATCCAGGAGATCTTCATGCCGGCTCCAGCCCATCCGTGCCCCCGTCGGATCCTCCCATGGCCCCTGTAGCCGCCGGCCCGTCCGCCCTCCGCCTCGCCCACGAGCACCACCTCCTCCAAATCCTTCAAATCCCTGGCCCCACATCTTCGCGGCCGTCCCCCAGGATCTACCGGCCCATCCTCCCTCCGCCTCGCCCATGAGCACCGCCTCCTCCTCCTCCAAATCCTCCAACTTGTCGATTTCGCCATCCTCGGCCCCATGCCATCACGACCATCCCCCGGGATCCGCCAGCCCGTCCACCCTCCACCTCGCCTACGAGCTCAACGTCGAGGTCCATGTCCTCCATCCCATTCCACTCGATCATCTGTTCCACGGTCACAGAAGAGGAACTTGCACAGATCTAGATGCAGAAATAGCCTTTGCACGAATCTCAAAGCTACATGATTTAGGATTCAAATAATAATAATAATAATAAATAAATAAATTTTCATATATATCCTACTTGGTTTTTAAGTCTTGTAAGCCTATAAAAGGGCATCCCCTCTTGTATTTGGTTTTTAATGAAGAATTATGAATTTTTGAAAGAAAAGAGTGTTCTTGGTTCTACCTCCGTTAGGAGTGGGCATGAGGCCCGTCTTTCCTTCACCTGCGGGTGTCGAGGGGTGTGAGATCCCACTGCCTTCGCTTTCGAGCGTCGAGGGCGTGAGGTCCTAGTTATCTTCTTCCTCGCTGAGTCCCCTCTATGATCTTAGAGCTTCTCCTTCACGGTCCCAGGTAGCAATTTGGGTGGGATGCCCTAGGCTCCGCATGTAGTGAGTTGGGTGGGATGCCCTAGGCTACATGTAGTGGGATGGGTGAGATGCCCTAGAGATAAGAGGTCTCTCCGTGACGGTAAGTCCCAAGTCCATAGAGTATCCATCTTTCTTTTTCCTACATTTTTTTTTCCCGCCTTCTTGACCCTAATCATAGGAGCTTCTCAGCTCTCCAACGATCCTCCTAGCTTAGTCCCACATCATAACTACTTTATATGAGGGATTTTAGGATGTTAGAATAACTATATTTTATTAGGAATAACCGGATACTAGTAGGTATAACTGGATACTGTTAGATAGTTGAAGTCATTAAAGTAACTGTATTCCATTGAGAAGTTTGTTGATAAATGAACATCATTCATTTGTTATGGGCTCCAGCTAGAACAGTTAGAGGTTGTCAATTGGCTCCTCGGGTCCGAGTAGAAGAACTTCTTTCGGGTCATTGGAGCATGGTGTTGTGTATGAACAAGTCTAAGTAGAACTACTTGAGTAGGTGGTCGGTCCTGTTAGTGTATTTGATGTAGAGAAATAATAAGATGCCGATTAGGTGATCAATACCTAGTAGGCATATATAGCCTTGCTGGTAGAGCCACTTGGCAAAAGTGTATAGCCGGTGCTGAATAATTAAATAGTTAGCTACTTGGAGTTGGGAGTGTTTTCTGGTTGATAGGGTAATCAGCATTTTAGTGAATAATCAATACTTATCTAGTTCTCAGGATTGAGTAAGTAGTATCCATAACATCTGCCCCCCACTTTCAAGTTCAGAATACTATCGTGTAGCTAACTTTATCACTTTTGGATGAAAGGAGTAGTCACTGGATTTTGAGTTCAGAAGAGATTTATTTATGATTTGATCATTAAATGCCTTTTCGAGAGTTATTTGGCTAATTTGATATAATAGAGAAACGAATCATGACTCAAAATTCGAAAGGACCATGCCATAACTTTCGAAATGACTGACAATTGTTCCATCTTTTCTAACAAATAGGGATGTGCCATGTGACTTGATAGTTGTGGCCTATTAATGATATACATAGAGCCCAGTGCTATGCGCTAATCAATCATTTATTTTCCTGAAATGATGCCAGTAAGGAGTAGGTCATGTGTCAAGGTAACTTCGAGCAATTTGAAGGCTCTAATCTTGATCGTTGCAGTTGGATATAAATATGGGATCCCTGCTATTATTACAAGGATTGCTTGTCTTGCAGAGCAGTGAAGAAGAAAGAAAGAGAGGAAGAAGGTGAAGGCTTGCTCCAAACTGGCTCCCTGTAGGTAGGTCTTTGTAATTCCTAGGTTAGAGCTCTCCTAATAGCTTTCTTTCTGTCTTCCATCTTTCTTTTAAGATCTCTTAGGGCCTCCAAGCTCCTTAGGTTCTATTAAGGTTTTTCCGACGAGATTTAGCGATTTTCGTCATTAATTAGGAAACCTTATAGTTTCTCCTTCTTCGCCTTCTTCATCCTTGTCAGCAGACTCAACGATATTTTTCAAGTCCAAGCCCGAGAAGAGTTGAGTGACTTTCTTCTTACATTCCAAAAATCCAAGGTGGAGGGACTATATGCAGCCTTCAACAAACTAACAAGCTCCAACTACTCTAGCTGGAGCCCATAATGAACAAATGATGTTCAGTTACCAATCGACTGCTTAATGTAATGTAGTTGCTTTAATGACTTCAACTACCTAACGGCATTTAGTTATACTTAATAGTATCTAGTTATTCTTAAAAGAATATAGTTACTCCATTCTCTATAAATAGGTAAGAGATGACATTCGGTTAGGTACGCCGCTTTACCTTAGTGCTCAGCCTTTCTACTTGCTCTCAGCTTTGGCTATTATTGTTCACTTTATTTTTCATTTTGACTTGAGCATCGGAGTGTCCCCTTTCAGAATCCTGGTCTGCGATCTTTTTTGTAGGTTCTCGGTTAAGAAGGGAGGTGGGAGACGAGATTTTGACCTACGGGAGAAGGCAACAAGATCGTTTGGTGCCACATAGTCCAAGGAGAACAATCTAATGGCAACAAAATTTATATAAGAGATTAGGATTGCTACATAATTAATATAAGAAAATTATATAAGAAATTAGGATTGCCTGTGCATGTATTGAGTATGAAAACTATGTGGCTATTAATTCAACTAGCTTGAGTTATTCTGATCCTCTAGCTTACTCTGATTGATTCGGTTTGTGCTCTATAGTTTAAAAACAAGACATAATTAGAAACATTCTAGTTTCCCTATCATTTTGTTTTATGTTGCCACAGCCTTCCTATTTTCAAATGTCCCATTTCTGTAGCTTCTATCTCCATTAACTCTGGTTCATTTCTCTTTGATCAGCAGGGAATAGCAGAGTTATGAAAATTATCGGTCCTGACCATGTCATGGTAACTGGCAAGCATCTTCTAGCTTTTGCCTCTGTTTCAAAAAAAATCAAGAGAGCATGTATTATTTTGGCAGGCACATGACCGTGGACAGATTAGTCTATGGTTTAATTTAATTATGTGCAAATCTTTGTTGTTCATCCCGGCTATCTTTATTATCCTACTGAAATGCTTTTGTTGGCATGATTGTAGAAATCACATATTCATTCATCATAATTTTCTTTGTTAATATGATTTCATGATATTTTTTCTTTGTTAATTTGATTTTATATTTTTTTTATTAGCATGAATCTATATTGATTATTATTTTTTTTATTTTTCAGCTTATTTTTGTATCAGTTATTATAATTTTTCTTGTATGGTGTTTATGCACTATTATAAATAACTTCTGGGATATATCAAATATAATTAAAACAAAGATAATAAAGTCATTTTTCTCTCTTCCTCTTTCTTTCTTATTTTCTTCTTCTTTTATAAATATTTTTCTTTTTTTTCATCAATATTTTAATATAGTATTAAAGCCACTGATTGATGCCATCTACCAATCTCTATTTTCTTATAAATCTTCTATTTTAATAGACATGTAGCTTGTCCATTTTTAGTTGATTTTCTTAGAATATTTTCTGCCTCCGGCTTCTTTATAACTAAATTTGAGGCATTTTCTATTTTTGGGGCATTTTACTGTCCAATTTGAGATTTTTTTCTTTTCTTTAGACCTTTTGCTATCTAATTTGAGATATTTTTTAAGGCATTTTGTTACCCGGATTGAGACATTTTCTTTTCTTTTTAGGTATTTTCTCCCTTTCACTTCTTCGTCGCCTATTTTAAAGTTTTTCCTTTTCTTTTATAGTATTTTTATCTATAAGAATTATCGTTCTTCGACTATCTTCTATTTGAGCACCAGCCTTCTCTTATATGATATTTTTTATATGTGAAAATTATCAATTTTTGATCGCCTTCATTTTAAGATCATGTCTTTTCTTTTATGGTATTTTTGTTTACGAGGATTATTAGTTTTTAGCAAACTTCTCTTTAAACATTGGTATTCTCTTTCATACTATGTTTATCTTAAAAAATAATATTTTTCAAATTCAAGTTGGCACATGCAGTACCATCTTGAGTTTGAAAAAGATATTAGTATGATGATAAGGATCATATATCGATCGATCATAATTTTTTTTGTTAACATGATTCTATAATATTTTTTATTAGTTTGATTTTGTATTATTTTTATTTATTGGCATGATTTCGTATTAGTTATTATTTCTTTATTAGCCTAAATTTATATCAGTTATTATTATTATTTTTTGTATAGTGTTTATACATTATTATAAATAATTCCTAAAATATATTGAATAAAATTAAAGTAGAGATTAAAAAGTCATTTTCTTCTCTCCCTCTTGTCTCTTGTTTTCCTTTTTTTTTCCATGGTTATTTTTCTTTTCCTTTTGCAAATATTTTATTAGCTTTGGTGGATAAGTTATGTATAAGTAAAATTTTGTAAACACTCTTTATTACTTAGCTAATTGTTTTTCTTCATTATTTAACAATCCAGAATCTTATTCAAAAAAAAATGTATTATTTGAGTTCCTTGATCATATATAAGTACTCAAACTTTTTCAAATGAATAATCGACATGGAACTAAATATACACCTTGATATGGCGAGACCGCTGACGTGGAGAGCTGACAGGCGCCACATCAAAGGAGACCGCCGTGTCGGATGCCAAGGCAACACTTCAGCCCGGACCGCTCTGCCGAGCTAAGCTGAGCTCCCTCGAGACGGCGAGCTGAGTTCCATCCTCTGCCAGGTCGGGCCCGTGAGCTCGAGACACCTAGGTCGGAGCCGCACTCCGTCCTCCAGAGCGAGACCCTCGGAGGTTGAGCCCTGTGGTCGGAGTCGAGCTCAGCGCTCCTCTACCATGTGGAGCCTCTCCGAGCGCGAGCCCTCTGGACCGGACCCGCACTCTGCCCTCCAGAGCGAGACCCTCGGAGGTTGATCCCTGTGGTCGGAGTCGAGCTCAGCGCTCCTCCGCCACATGGAGCCTCTCCGAGCACGAGCCCTCTGGACCGGGCCCGCACTCCGCCCTCCAGAGCGAGACCCTCGGAGGTTGAGCCCTGTGGTCGGAGTCGAGCTCAGCACTCCTCCGCCACGTGGAGCCTCTCCGAGCGCGAGCCCTCTTGACCGGGCCTGCACTCCGCCCTCCAAAGCGATACCCTCGGAGGTTGAGCCCTGTGGTCGAAGTCAAGCTCAGCGCTCCTCCGCCACGTGGAGCCTCTCCTAGAACAAGCCCTCTGGACCGGGCCCGCACTCCGCCCTCCGGAGTGAGACCCTCGGAGGTTGAGCCCTGTGGTCGAAGTCGAGCTCAGCACTCCTCCGCCACGTGGAGCCTCTCCGAGCGCGAGCCCTCCAGACCGGGCCCGCATTCTGCCCTCCTCCACCAAGGCGACCCCACAAGCTCGGAGCGTCTAGATCGGAGCAAGCCCTGCCATCCCGGGACACCAGCGAGCAGCCCAAGGACTACGGAACGACGCCCCCCATACCACCATAACTGTCTGTCCGCCCGTACTTCCAGGGGGATGGGCCAGCCAGAGAGCACAAACTCCTAGGGCGGTGACCCCCGGATCGAGATTTTGCCAAGCTTCCCGGAATGGGGTGACTGGAGAGGATGTCAGAACGAATGGAAGCTTCCCCTACCCCATATGTCAGGAAAGACATCCCGTCTACGGCATGGAATCTTGCTGCACGTGCCTGCCATCCCAGCGAGGATCCCGAGGCAAGCGTTCAATGGCCATTTTTCCAACTACAAAGAACAATCGACACCCCCGAAAGGGGGAAGGTAACAGCAACTCAATACCAACACAAGTGCAAGCTCAATCAAGAGGGCAAAGCACCACCACCACCACTACCAAAAGAAAACGAGAGACACAAGGAGAGGTGGTAGAACAGGGAACCCCTCTGTCCCCGCCGTTATTCTCCCCCTGCTACATTTTCATCTTCATTCTCATATCCTTTACTCCTCCCTGCACGGAGTCCATCAAGAGGGGCCCGACCAGGAGGATCTGTTCTCCTGGATCGTCACTGACTTGACCGTCGAAGTGCCCCCGTCGAAAATCCCGGCCCGGGTCACTAACCCCTGTCTCGTAGGTCCAGGAGCAAAGGACCGCCAGGTAGCGAAGAGAGCGCACTCCGGCACCGGCAGCAGCTACGGGCCACGACAATCTTGGCGGCAACAGATTGGCACGCCAGGTAGGGGGGCGGATCAAGCCCTCCATCTCTTTGCAGATTGACACTCCATGGGAGAATGGTGACGACACAAGCATGAGAGGCCTCCACTAGCCATGCAAGGGACTCCCCATCCCGAGGGAGCCCACGTCATCTCGAGGCGGGGCCACCCGTTCCGGCAGTCCAACCACCTCCAACTGAGAAGGCAATGAGCCGGCTCTGCTGGCAGGGAGAACCACTCACCAAGCCTCGGGCGGGCGGTGCCCATACCCCACCGAGGTAGAATGGGCAAGACCCCCCATCATGGGTGCCAGGCACCCACGTCATCTTCTCCGTCTCCTTCGGCGAAAGGGTCCGTTGGTGAAGCCATCAGGCGCACAGCGGAAAGGCGCCTGGAGGAATATGAGTACAAGCTAGCGGAGTTCTCCCACCGGTTCGCCAGTATGCAAGGCTCAACTAGCGAGCCAACGGGCTACAACGCCCGCCACCATTGGAGCCCTTCACTGGCCGTGACAAGACAAAGTACTGTTGCTTTTACAATGATCACGACCACGACACCGAAGAATATCGCAACCTCAAGTGGAAAATTGAGAAACTCATCAAGAGAAGCTACCTCAAAAGGTTTGCGGGGGGCAGACTTCAAGTGGAGCCCCAGGCGCTCATCACTCCACCGCAAGCTCCAACCACCGACAACCGTCCTACCGAGAAGCCGGTGGGCGTGATCTTCCAGGGAGCTGCACGTGCGTCCAAGAGGACCCGGGGGGGCAGGGGACCTACGATCGCGAACCACCCTGAAAAAATGCATCATGGCCGATAACGAAAACTCCGCAAGCGTGCTTCCTTGTGACGCCCCCTCCAAGAGCACCACTATGACGACTTTGGCGGTCGACAGGCTTCCTACAGCCCACAACGTCATCTTGAGATTAATTCAGGCCCGACCTGCTCGATGTAAACTTCAACAAAACTCACCGGCAATGAGCAGCCCGGCACTACAATGCCCGGGTTTGGCCAAGAACCTTTGGGCCCGAAAATTTGGTGCTGTGCCGGGCAGAGGCACATCAGTCCCGAGAACGCGGCAAACTCCCACCAAACTGGGAAGGTCCCTACAAGGCGGCCGAAGCCCCATCGCAAGGGGTCTGTCATCTCGAAGATCTTGATAGTGTCAGGCTTCCCTGAACATGGAATGCCTGCGGTCTGCGAAGACACCACCGATGATGTAAGGTTTCTTATCAATAATAATGATAACGACTTTTTCTTTGCACGAGTATCCATATGTCTTGCAGGGAAGAATCAAACGAGCATCCCCGAGCTCAGCTCCAGACGTCAAGGGATCTTCGAGCCATGCCGCTCTCAATCTCGAGCATCCCCGAGCCCAGCTCCTCCACCGGAGCTCAGATCTCCGGCCAAGGGACCTTCGAGCCACGCAGCTCTCAGTCATCAACGTCCCCGAGCCTAGCTCCAGGACGCCGACCCAAGACCGGAGCTCAGATCTCTGGCCAAGGGACCTTCGAGCCATGCAGCTCTCAGTCATCAATGTCCCCGAGCCTAGCTCCAGGGCGTCGACCCAAGAAGCCGGGACCTTCGAGCTCAGTCATCAACATTCCCGAGCCTAGCTCCAGGACGCCGACCCAAGACCAGAGCTCAGATCCTCGGCCAAGAGACCTTCGAGCCACGCAGCTCTCAATCATCAACATTCCCGAGCCTAGCTCCAGGACGCTGACCCAAGACCGGAGCTCAGATCCCGGCCAAGAGACCTTCGAGCCACTCAGCTCTCAGTCATCAACGTCCCCGAGCCTAGCTCCAGGACGCCGACCCAAGACCGGAGCTCAGATCTCCGGCCAAGGGATCTTCGAGCCATGCAGCTCTCAGTCATCAACATCCCCGAGCATAGCTCCAGGGCACCGACCCAAGACCAGAGCTCAGATTTCTGGTCAAGGGACCTTCGAGCCACGCAGCTCTCAGTCATCAACATCCTCGAGCCTAGCTCCAGGGCACCGACCCAAGACCGGAGCTCAGATTTCCGGCCAAGGGACCTTCGAGCCACGCAGCTCTCAGTCATCAACGTCCCCGAGCTTAGCTCCAGGATGCCGACCCAAGACCGGAGCTCAGATCTCCGGCCAAGGGACCTTCGAGTCACGCAGCTCTCAGTCATCAACGTCCCCGAGCCTAGCTCCAGGGCACCGACCGAAGACCGGAGATCAGATCTCCAGCCAAGGGACTTTCGAGCCATGCAGCTCTTAGTCATCAATGTCCCCGAGCCCAGATCAAGGACGCTGACCCAAGATCGGAGCTCAGATCTCTGGCCAAGGGACCTTCGAGCCACGCTACTCTTAGTCATCAACATCCCCGAGCCTAGCTCCAGGACGCCGACCCAAGACCGGAGCTCAGATCTTCGACCAAGGGACCTTCGAGCCAAGCCGCTCTTAATCTCAAATGTCTCCGAGCCCAGCTCCGAGATGCCAACGGATTTTGGAGCCAAGCAGCTCCAATTAACGCCTCGAGCCCAGCTCCAAAGCACCAAAGACCTGAGTCAAGCCCTCAGGCAACTCTTAGACTGGATCCCAGCTCTCCGGCCAGGAAAGCCTCGAGCCTAGCTCCAAGGCAATTAAATCCTATGACCCTCTTCTCTGATCTCCCCACCCAAAAAAAAAAGGAGAGAAGGGAGGGGAAGGAAAGAAAGAGAACAAGAGAGAAATACAGCAACAAAACTTTTATCTTATCACCTTGAACCAGGGCCCAGCCCCCTGGCCAAGAAACCACCGAGCCCAGCAGCTCGCAACTGCCAGAACCTTGCATCCGACTTGCCAACGATGAAGCCCGGTGATTCGACCCCAGGCGAGGGGAAACCCTCTTCTCTGATCTCCCCACTCAAAAAAAAAAAAAAAAGAAAAAAGAAGGAAGAAAAAGAAGAGAAGAGGGAGTGAAAGAAAGAGAAAAGAAAGAGGGGAGAGCCAAACAGAAAGCAGGTTGCAAGGAAGTCTGAAATTTATTAATTGAATCCAAGTTACAAACATTCTGCGGGCCCCCGGCATGCCGGGTGGCCCGGCCAAGTACAGAAAAAAAGCAAAATACAAAAGAAGTAGAAAGGGACTAACCTCCAGCTGGACCGCGGGGCTGGGAGTTTTCGCCTGCAGGGACCTCAGGCTGTGCGGCTCCGGTTTCAGGTGGTACGGCCCTGATCTTGGCTGGCGTAGAAGACTCGAGAGCGACGACCTCCTAAGCACCCGCCTCCTGGTCCGAAGTACTGGGATAGTCGAGGCTGCTACGGCCCTCAACCGAGATGAACCCCTCAACCAGGCGACGCGGGTACATGAAGCCCTTAAAGAAGGAGTTCGACACCGTTTGTTGGATCTCGGCGAGGAACTCCTCCGAGGCCCTGTACCTCGCGACCTCCTCCTCAGCTTCCTTCTTCGCCGCGGCCACCTCATGCCTGGCATCCCCAGCTGACCTGGCCGCCTCCTTGGCCGCCCTCTAGGCTGTGACCGACTTTTCCTTCTCCGCTGCCAGCCGGGCTTGGAGAGACTGGGCGATCCCCTTTTACCGGGCCGCCTCGGCGTTGAACACGCCCAACCTCCGCTCGGTGTCGGCGAGCTCCTCAGCCTTCTTCCTCGACTGCCCCTGCTCTCGATCGAGGCTCTCCTGAAGCTCTTTTGCTCGCCCCTCAGAGTCGGCGAGTTGCTTCACAAGGTCCTTGACCCGTCGGTCAAGCGCCCCTTCGGAGTTGACCCTCCCATTCAGGTCAGCCTTCAGCGATGCGATCTCGGCGACCTGTTGCTGTTCAGCTCGCTCCCAATTTTGGCAGCTGCTCTTGACGAAAAGGGCCTCGACACCGATCTGCACCATATGAAAAGTTCAAAAAATAAAAGAAAAAGGAAAGAAGAAGAGGAAGGGAAAAATGAAATTGCTTACCGTATAAAGTTGAGGGAAGATGCTATCAATCACATCTCCCAACCACAGCCCAGCCATCTCCTCCCGATCGCATGGTTGGATGAAGAAATCCATCATGCGAGCGGCTAGGGCACGGTTGTCAGCCAAGGAGCTCTCCGGCCCTAGCTTGAACGGGAGACGACGCCTCACCTCGTCCCTCCTGCTCTCTCGGGGAGCAGGTGCGCCCGACCCTCCGACGGTGGGACCCCCAAGGACCGGTCGGGGACCCGGCACCATCGCAACCGGGGCCCCCATTGCAGGAGGAGCTCTAGTACGGGCCTCTCCCCCCTCGGCCTCAATCATCATCAGACCCGGAGAGCGGGAGGGCACGACAATGACAGCAGCACCAGCCCGGGCGATCGCCTCGGGCTCCAGAATGGGGACCTCGACCTGTGGCCTCGTCAGCCCGTCGGCTCCTCGAACCACCCACCGACTCGGTCCTAGCACCGCGGACGGCGTAGGGGCTTCCTCGGCCTCCCTCCTTCTCGAGGTGACTGGCATGGCGGGGGCAGCTGTCGATACGCCCTCAACCCGGGCCCGCCTCAGGGGAGGCTCAGCGGCCATCCCGGTGGGCGGCCTCTTCTTGGTAATTGACAACAGGTCACCCTCCGAGAAGATCATCCCTGCGCACAGAAGCCAAGAAGGTTAGCCTAAAATGAAGAGAAGAGAAAACATATGTGGAGGAAAGAACCAGACTCACCCGACGCCCTCGATGGGTCGACCCTGGCGTCAGAGAGGTTCTGCTCCGACAGCAGGATCTTGAGAGAGGGGATCTGGGCGGTGCGAAGCTGCTCATAGTCATCCTGATCAGCTGCGTCAACCACGGAGATCCGATTGGGGCACTGATCCGACTCGCACCAAGCCTAGTCGACCCCCTCGATGGCCGCTCCAAATTCTGCGCCAACATTAGCTGACCCTCGGACGTGGCCACGTGGCACCCCGCACTAGCCCGCGGGACCATCTCATGAAGCGGCAGCAATCATGGCCATCATTGCATCGGATCTCCGCCTTTCCATGCCAGCATCATAATTACTCCCTTCAGCCCGAGCACTACGCACTCACAAGCCTCAGGAGTGAGGGACAAATGATATGACGAGATCGCCGACGTGGAGAGCTGACAGGTGCCACGTCAAAGGAGACCGCCACGTCGGACACCGAGGCAACACTTCAGCCCAGACAGCTCTGCCGAGCTAAGCTGAGCTCCCGCGAGATGGCGAGCCGAGCTCCGTCCTTCGCCAGGTCAAGCCCGCGAGCTCGGGACACCTAAGTTGGAGTTGCACTCCGCCCTCCAGAGCGAGACCCTCGGAGGTTGAGCCCTGTGGTCGGAGTCGAGCTCAGCACTCCTCCGCCACATGGAGCCTCTCCGAGTGCGAGCCCTCTGGACCGGACCCGCACTCCGCCCTCTAGAGCGAGACCCTTGGAGATTGAGCCCCGTGGTCGGAGTGGAGCTCAGCACTCCTCCGCCACGTGGAGCCTCTTCGAGCGTGAGCCCTCCGGACCGGGTCTGCATTCTGCCCTCCTCCACCAAGACGACCCCACAAGCTCGGAGCGTCTAGATCGGAGCAAGCCCTACCATCCCGGGACACCGGCGAGCCGCCCAAGAACTACGGAACGACACCCCCCATACTACCATAATTGCCTGTCCACCCGTACTTCCAGGGGGATGGGCCAGCCAGAGAGCACGAACCCCTAAGGCGGCGACCCCCAGATCGAGATTCTGCCAAGCTTCCCAGAATGGGATGACCGGAGAGGATGTCAGAACGAATGAAAGATTTCCCTACCATATGTCAGGAAAGACGTCCCGTCCATGGCACGGAATCCTGCTGCACGCGCCTGCCAGCCCAGCGAGGATCCCGAGGCAAGCATTCAACAGCCATTTTTCCAACTACAAAGAATAATCGACACCCCCGAAAGGGGGAAGGTAACAACAACTCAATACCAACACAAGTGCAAGCTCAATCAAGAGGGCAAAGTGCCACCACCACCACTACCAAAGAAAAACGAGGGACACAAGGAGAGGCGGTAGAACAGGGAACCCCTCTGTTCCCGCCGTTATTCTTTCCCTGCTATGTTTTCGTCTTCATTCTCATATCCTTTACTCCTCCTTGCACGGAGTCCATCAAGAGGGGCCCGACCGGGAGGATTTGTTCCCCTGGATCATCACTGACTTGACCGTCAGAGTTCCCCCGCCAGAAATTTCGGCCCGGGTCACTAACCCCTGTCTTGCAGGTCCAAGAGCAAAGGATCGCCAGGCAGCAAAGGGAGCGCACTCCAGCACCGGCAGCAGCTACGGACCACGGCAATCTTGGTGGCAACACACCTGCATAAATCCTCACATCCTTGTTAAGTCCCAGCATCCTCTCCAAGCTAAAGGTTCAAATCTATACATTTATCCATAACATTACAATTAGTCTATGGTTTGCTCCATTAAACATCATTTATAATAATTCAAGATCTCATCAAAAAGTATTATTTATATTCATTAACCCCATATAAATATCTAAGATCTTTTTATCCTTACCAAACTAAAGGTTTAAATTCATGCAATAATTCATAAACATCATTATAGGTTCATGGTCAGCCTTAATGAACCATGCTATATGCAATATCCCTTATTCCATATATATCATTTGTAATTATGGAACCCCGGCCTTTGGGCCATTTTGGGCTGAAGTCGGTAGGGCATGCCGACTTCAGTTCAGAAAACAAAAAAAAAAAAGAATGGAGAGGCCGAATAGGGGAGGCCGGATTTTCCTTTATCCGGCTGAGAAAGTCACTGGAGGAGTCCAGAGAAGAGGCATGGAGGAGAGGGGCGGCGTCAGCAATGAGTTTGGAGTAGGTTGGAACTCCGATCAGGCAGTGTTTGCTTCCCAAATGGCGAGGGAATCCATCGGTATAAGTTCTTTAAATCCTCCTCACCACTGCTGAACTGAGCCCCATCGAGCCCTTCCACGCTGTCATCCTCCTCTCCGGTGAGCATCCGGAAGCCCTGCAAGACCAGTGAGTTCTTCCTTTAGTTATTTTTGAGGATTAACGGGATTTTGGTTTGATTTTGTTCGATTCGGTTTGCTCGAACTACTCACCGTCGATGGCTACGCCACCGCCGTCTTCCCACTGATCCGTCAAGCCCTCCCCGTAACCACCTCCCATGGCCATCGCTGGCAATCGTGGGGGAGGCCAGTTCGGTTGAGCCGAGGAGGAACAGGGAGGAGAGTTCGGGAGAAGAGAAGAAAGAAGGAAAAGAAAAAAAAGAAGGGGAAGTCAAAAAAAAAAAAGAAAAGAAAAAGGAAAAAAAAAGAGAAAATAAAAAAAAAGAAAAAGAAAAAGAGGAGAGAGAAAGAAGAGAGAGAAGAGAGAGAAAGAGGAGTGAGAGAAGAAAAAGAATAAAAATAAATAAATTTTGTAAAATTAGTTTGGGTATTAACTCGATTTTCATTAACCGGATCTAAATAGATATCTAGATCGAGCCTAGCCCTAGACCAGATCGAAAAATCTTTTATCTTATTTTCTTATTTAGTTTAGTATTAATTATTTAACTTATTTTATCAGAGCCTTTATCAGTATGGAAGTATCGAGGATTTAGAGTCGAGTCGCGTGTTCCTGATAGAATCGATTTCAGGTAAGTTATCTTGACCTCTAGTATTACATGCTAAATATGTTATGCTTGTTGTGCAATATTAAATGTGTGTGATATAGTTTGATCTGCATTATATTGCATTCATAGTCATGTATATTGGTGTTGTCGCTCTCTAGTTCGACTATGATTATACGAGACCTAGTCTCCTTCCGGGTCTTCAATGGGGCGATCACTGATACATGACCGGTGTACGGTATGTGTAGTCAGGAGCTAGTTGCCTTTTCTTTGTTGCGATCGCTGGCACATGCTGAGGATGCATGTTTTCTCGTGTGATATCAGAGTTAGTTTCTTTCTGGGCCTCCAGTGGGATGATCACTGGCACATGACCGATGTGGGATATGTGTAGTCAGGACTCTATTCTCTTTCGGGGCTAGCCACGGGCCGATCGTGGCTATAGTCAAAGGGACTAGGAGAGTAAAGTAAATGGTTGGCCATCCATAACAAGTCGTTTGTAATTGAATGTGCATGTAATGTAATGTGGCATTTCATTTTATTATGAACTGGTTGTTCTATGATGCATGATTTGTGTATGGTTACAAATTGTTGTTGATATGTTTATGCATATATTAAAGGTGTTGATAACTTACTGAGCCTGTATAGCTCACCCCCTGTTTTCCTATATCTTTGTTACAGATTTGGAAGATCAATTGGGCTTTGGGGACTAGTCAGTAAGGAACTAGGGTTTAAGTGTTAATTCCATGGTTTATGTTTTATCTTAAATTTTAGTTGAATTTTATCTACTTGTTTACCTTTATGAAAAATTTTATAAATAAATAAATAATTAGTGAAATATGCTCTTTATCATTGCTTGAATATTGAATTGAACGATAGACCTGGCATGATTTCTAGGATGATATCTAGGATTGTGCGGCCGACCGTGCTGCCAATTTTAGTACTGGATTTGGGGCGTGACAGTAAGAGACCAGGATCTCATTTAAAAAAAAAAAAGTTAGCTAGAAGGTATTATTTGGATTTCATAATTCTGTATAAATATCCAATATTTTTTCAGTGAATAATCAATATGAAACTAAATATACATCGATATAAATTCTGATTATAATTATAGTATCTTAGGCCAATGATAAAATTTTATTGGATTTGGCTGACAAGGGATATGATGTGGACTGGGTTTAGGCGTTCAGACCATGTTCCAAATGCATTCGGCACAGATATTTGGTCCTAAAGTTTCATAAAATTGTTCAGCTAAGTATTCGTTGAACTCCTCTGCATTTCTCTCATGCTTCTGCTCTCAAACACCTCCGGAGTTTTCAACTTCGTTGCTTGGAATTTGCTTGCCTTTGCTATTTGTGCTTTTTCGTACCAGTTGGATGTGACACGTAACATGCCTCCGTGTATCCTTTGTTTCTTCCACACAAGCTCTATCATTGCTAAGCCCCCTTATCCTTGAGTTGTAGTATCCAGCGGCGACCACACCAATTTTTCCCTTTGGGGGATACAAACCTTAACGAGCTTTTCCTGTTTCTGTTTTCTAAATCTTAGGAGGATAAAAATATTAACTTAGAAAGGAAGTTACTGGAAATCATTTAAATTCCTTCGCATTTTCTAAGATTTCTTCACCAAAATTTTAGGAACCCAACTATTTATAAATATAAAATTTTATTAAAACAAAAAAAATTTAGAAAGGAAGTGTCCCCATGGCGGTCCGTCATTGATTGTATCCTTTATGTTGGACCAGCGATGCCTCAACACCCATGTGACCCATGAAAGAAAAAAAAAAAAAATACACGTGGGACCCAATAGAAGAAAATCCAGAATGAGACAAAATCTGCACGGATACAATCGACGGTTACGAGCAACGTTACAATTAAACTACGATTGGAAGATTTACATGATTCCGATTTGGATTCTGTTTGGACCGTTGGACTCCTAGTAAGATACTCTACGCAGTGGAGGCTACAAATTCATGGGCAAAAACACAGACAGGATAGGAGAACGAAAAAATGGTGAGAGATCTCTTGTAAATGGCTGATTGAGAGCTTGAGAGAAGGATTAGGGGTTTCTTGTTGAGAGATGCTTGTACGAGGTTGAGGGAGAGTTCAATCTATAAGTTTATTTTTCATAGTGAAATCTTTTGCATGCCCGAAAAATTATATTTGTTATCTTTTCTTCTTTCTCTTGTGGTATCGACATCGACAATCAACGATCCTGTTCCGCTTTCGCAACAACCGATATCAGAGTGAGTTGATACCGAGCCCAACATCTTGTATCAGAGCCCAGGTTGTCCATGATTGATCGAGATCGAAGAAGATAGAGAAGACAAGTGCAATTAAAGTGAAGATCAGCAGGTTTGATGGGGAGAGCAACTTATCCCTCTGGCAAGCGAGGGTGAAAGACGTGCTTATCCAGCAAGGACTGATCGACGCTCTCATATGCGAGGAGAGACCAAACACCGTAAAGCAGAATACCTGGAAACGGTTTCAGATGCAGGTGGTAAGCACAATCCGCTTGTACCTGGTGGATAATGTGGTGATCCATGTATTGAACGAGTCTTCCCCGACGGCGTTGTGGGAGAAGCTGGAGGAGCTATACATGGCAAAGTCCCTCACCAACACCTTGTTCATTTGGAAGCAATTCTATCAATTACAGATGGCCGAGGGACAGAGTGTGTAGGAGCATCTGAGTAATTTTCAGAGGATCCTCACTGATCTCCTCAGTGTCGGTGAAAAAGTTGAGGAGAAGACCCGGGCACTTGTATTGCTATCATCCCTACCGCAATCCTTCGAGTCCTTGGTGACTGCTCTTCTAGTAGGAAAGAGCGCCATCAAGATGGAGGAGGTGACATCGATGCTACTTCAGAACGAGATTCTCAAGAGGGAGAACCAGGCTTCGAGTTCAAGTGGGAACTCAGCGTTGACAGTTTCTGGAGGTGCAGGTGACCGGAGGCGGAGTGACAAAGGATCGTGAGGAAGATGTTCCAAGTCAAAGGATGCCAGCAAGATCAGGTGTTTCCGATGTGATGAGTTGGGGCATCGTGTCAGAGATTGCCCGCAGCTCAGGGATCGGACGAGGGCTGCTACGGTGATGATCGATAGTGGCGATGATGGATACATTAGCAATGTACTCTTGGTATCCGATGAGGTATCCCCTTCTTTCCAATGGATTTTGGATTCTGCCTGTCCATACCATGTTTGTTACAGGGAGGAGCTGTTTGACTCTCTAGACAGTAGAGAGGGTTCTGTCCACATAGCAGATGGATCGAGCTGTGCGATCATGGGCGTCGGGACAGTCAGCTTGAAGACACATGATGGGACAGTGAAGAAACTAGGTGAGGTCTGATGCATACTCAGTTTTAGCAAGAATCTAATTTCTCTCAGCAAATTGGACTCAAGCGGCTACAGGTAGAGAGCCGGTAATGAAGTTCTAAAGGTCTTGCGTGGCAATAGGATTGTTCTGCAAGGGAATAAGCGTAGGAGTCACTACCTCTTGACAGGGAGTCCAATGCGAGATGAAGTTCCTGATGCAGACAGGAGTCCAGTACGAGGTGGAGCTCCAACAGCAGGTGGATCGGGCACGGGACGTGAGACTCAGGAGGACGACAAGCGACGTTGCAAAGTGAAGTTCCTATTGTCGCAGGAGACTTTCCCGAGCAGGTCTCAGGTTGAGATGAGCACAGCACATGACGAAGATGGGATCGAGCAGCCTGGCTCGACTCCCATGTTTGCCCATCCATGATCAGGCAACTGTCTCAGGGCATTGGGGCGTTAGAACCCTTAGAAGCTCTCAAGTTCGGTGAAGGCGGTGCGTTGAGTCGAGGTGGAGGTTGTTGGACCAGCGGCGCCTCAACACCCGTGCGACCCACGAAGGAAAAAAAAAAATACACGTGGAGCCAACAGAAGGAAACCCAGAAGGAGACAAAATCTGCACGGATCTCAATGCAATCGACGGTTACGAGCAACGTTGCAATCAAACTGTGATTGGGAGAGCTACAGGACTCCGATTTGGATTCTGTTTAGACCGTTGGACTCCTAGTGAGATACTCTACGCAGTGAAGGCTACAAATTCGTGGGCAGAGATACAGACATGGTAGGAGGACGAAAAAGTGGTGAGAGGTCTCTTGTAGAGGGCTGATTGAGAGCTTGAGAGAAGGATTCAGGATTTCTTGTTGAGAGATACTTGTACAGGATTGAAGGAGAGTTCAATAAATTTATTTTTCATAATACAATATTTTGCATGCCCAAAAAATTATATTTATTATTTTTTCTTCTTTCTCTTGTGGTATCGACATTGACAATCAACTATCCTGTTCCGCTTCCGCAACAGGGATGACTCAGCTTGCATGCATCTATCTTATTGTTGCTAAAAGTTACACTAATAAATTTATAAAGTTGTCATTGCTAAATATGATCGATGAACTTATTTTAGCAGATAAACAATGCCTGCTGCAAACAATAATTTTTAAAGCAATAAAGTTACCTTGTAGCATGACATTTCAAAACAATATATACAAAAAAAAAAAAAAAAGAGAGAGAGAGAGAGAGAACCGTACAAGCTAAAGTGAAGCCCAAAAATGATTTAGCTACATTGAGTGCAACCTTAAATCACTTGATCGAACTCCCACACCAACGCACAACATAACAAAATTGTAACGTACAAGCTAAAGTGAAGCCCAAAAATGATTTAGCTTCATTGAGTGCAACCTTAAATCACTTGATCGAACTCCCACACCAACGCACAACATAACAAAATTGTAAGTACATAAGCAGCAGTTTGCGTTCTTTGTCGGTCCACGATCAAAAATAACTGGTGATACTAATTATCGGCACAGGATGGAGCCTTTAGTAAGAACTGCCTGCTAAAAGCCATGCAAAGGAGATTCCAAATTCATGGGATAAGTTTCACCAACCATGTTTACGTCCGGCCAAAAAGTGAATGACGTGCATTTGAAAACTTCATAAAACACAAACCCTTTTGAAATGGCTAACCATAATGATGTCTGTCCAAGTCACGTAGAGCTTCCGAGTTCGCCTCGCTAGCTAGAGATCCGAGATGATGATTGAAATGTGGTAGACCGAGAATAGGAGGAATTGTTTATCAATTGTCATCAGACTAGAATATTTCAGCACAAGAGTACTGAAGTTTAGAGTGGATTGAAATAAAATAAGTGTTAATGGACTACTTTTGATATCTCGTGTCCACATATTCATCGTAACAAGATTTTAAATTTCATGAAACGAAATTATCTTAATTATTTTATCAAATGGGATCGATGCACCGCCAGTCTATATATCCTATCCTGATATTTAATTATAATGAAGGCTGTTTCAAGATATTCTAATCAGAATGCTGAAATGTTTATAAGACGTACGGTACTGTTTCGATGTTTCACGATACATGAAATAGTATTCGATCGTAATATTCTCTGGAAGGTTTGGTTGGGATCTGAAGTCTTGCATCGTAAAATTTAAAAGGGTAAGAGGCCGAAGAAACTGACATATCCTGGATAACCACATGACCGGCGACCGACCTCGCTGGTGAGTTATTGCACGTATTTTGTCTCCGTGAGTTATTGCACCCACGTCCACCACGGCCGGTGACCGACAAAAGTACCCAATTGCCAGAAGTAATAATTTTGCTGGTCCCGATGCCTTTTGGCTAAGATGATTGCGGCCTTTTCCTTCTCTCACACCTTCTCGCACCAAAAAAAAAATAAAAAAAAATGATCCGAAATCTATATGTTTAAGCAGGGCCGCATAATATTTTGATAGGGTACAACTGACAGAGAATTGTTCCTTTCTGCATTATTGAAGCCCTTTTCCTCCCGTCTTCTTTTTATTTTTTAAAGATTCCATCCGAACTCCGGAGACCCCGTCCTCTCTCACACACCGAGGATTAATTACCATATATATAGGAGAGAGCCTGGCTTCTCACGGGTATGGGGTACGTTCCGTCGGTTGCGATGGCTCCCGGTGAACCGGGCAAGCTAAAGGTGACGAAGGATAAAAGCTATATGCTGCATGGAGAGATTATGCTGCTAGTTCTGGTCATGCTTTGTGCTCTCTTCCTCTCCTGCATGGTGCTCTGCCTTTACCTGAGACGCCGACGAAGGGTTCAACGAGAGGAGTCGGACGCGGTGGAGCTCTGCGAGGTGGCTTTCAAAGGACGGGACCGTGCGGGCTCGGCTACGTACCACTGTCCATGAGCGAGGTCCGAGCCATTGGCCTCGAGCAAGGTTTCATCGAGTGCGCGCAGACCCAGCGGTCTAATAAAACACAAGGTGAGGAGCCTCGAAGAGTACCGAGAAATGTTTCATTTGGGAGAGGATTCAGACCGGTCTCTCCCACGTGAATTCTAGCCAGGTGGGAGCCATTTTGTAATGCTGTACGTGAGGCTCGTTGTAACGCGTGCCTTCTATTTAAGCAACTTAATTTTTGGCTCCAATGCTCCGAGTTTGAACAATAACATATTATGTTTATTTATCTTTGTGTATGAAAATTATATTTACCTTCTTTGGCCAGACTCGTAACATTTTTGTGAGTTGTCAGGCTAAGCATCAGCTAGCCAACCATTTGTCGTGTTATTTCCCCATATGATCTCAATTATGATCGAGTTCTTGTTTGGTTTGAGTGACACAGCGTTGCACGTAGAAAGAAGCAAGTGGCATATGAGGTAAGCTTGGATATGGAAGTGATCTTCTTCCATTTTTTGATAGTAAAGTGATGGTGCTTTTTACGCCCATGCATGGTTCATGTATGCTTCAATAACATGTGGATGCTTATAGATACGGTGATCTGGGGAGTATGCATTCGTCCCGACGAAGGCATCTTTCTTTGATCCATCAATCTTTGCTTATAGGTAATTTGCTGATCGACTCCAAATTGGTGTTTTTTCATATCAAATTACTACTTTATAAAAGGTATAAAATTATAAATTAATTGGCCTATTAGCTCAGTTGGTTAGAGCGTCGTGCTAATAACGCGAAGGTCGCAGGTTCGAGACCTGCATGGGCCAATAAAATAATTTTTTATCTATTTAAAAAATTCGTAACAAAAATTAATTAAAATTGATTTTTTTTTGTTAAAATCAAAAATCAAAAGAAAAGAATTTTTTTTTAAAAAATCATTTTTTTCTGATATCAATTTTTTCTTTTGAAAAATTATTTTTTTTCTTTTGAAAAATCATTTGTAACAAAAATTAATTAAAATTAATTATTTGAAAAATCATTCATTTTTTTCAACGATCATTTTTTTTTTTTGAAAAATCATTTTTTTTCTTTTGAAAAATCAATTTTCCATTATGAAGAAAACAAAAGAAATTTCAATTTATGATATTTAGTTGATAATTTCAACCATGTTAACTAATTTTTTTACCTATTTTGAAAATTCGTAACAAAAATTAAATTTTCTTTTGTTAAAATCAAAAGAAAAATCTTTTTTTTTTTCCAAGATCAAATTCTCCTTTTGAAAAATCATTTTTTCCACTATTAAGAAAACAAAAAGAAAATTTAATTTATGCTATTTAGGTGATGATTTCAACCATGTTGACATACCAATCTCAATTCTTTCAAAATATTACTTGAATGGGCTATAATTTTGATTTTTCCTCAACAATCTGAAAAGAAAAATAGGGAAAAAGAGGACCGACACTAACTAGAAATAGTGGCAGTTGGTGTCATTTAGAGAGTCTGGGCACCAATGATCTTAGGAGAAAAATAGCATAAGAAATGTTAGGAGGAGGAGTGGTTTTGTAAGACAGAAACGTGGAGAAAGGAAGAAGGGGTTATTTAGATGGATAGGAGCAGAGATAGATTTTCTAGATTAGGAGATTTGAACTTAAATGCAGAAAGAAAAAATTTCTTTTCCACATTTACACATACAAATAATTTCCATTTATTAAAGTTTTATGTAACAACTAACAAATGTTCTACCCAGGAGAATATGCGATGCACATAAAGAGACAGCTAAATTGAACACAATCAGCTAACCAAATCTCCCAAAGGGTAGATACCAGCTTAAAGAACATATTTTCCGCAAGATTTCTCAATTATTAAGAAGTAGATATGAATTTGATAAGCTTGGATAAAATAACAGAGCCTTAGCGGTAGCTGTTGAACTTGACATGCAGTGATTTGAGTTGAACCTGGTATGTGACATAATTTGACGTTTCTTGCAGCCCTTTGGTCCAATGATGTTACATTTATAAAATCTCACAGATCAATTGTCACATCGAAATCGCCATTCCAGCCTAATGTTTTTGATAAATATCGGCTTAATTGCATACTTAGAAACTTGACGTTAGAGAAGAATCACTAGCACCAGTGATTTCTCAAACAATTTCTATGCACCATACATCCACGTAGGCACTTTATTTTTGGATAGCATACAACATTAGATCCAACGTTCTCATGCAGCACTAAAAAACAAGGCCAGCAAACAATAGGGAAGTAAAGGGAACTGTCAAATTGTCATCCAGCTGGGAGCTGATGGGAAGCGACTCCACAAATGACGCACCTAGAGACACAAAAAAGAAGCGTATGGCCATGTCCCAGCTTTCGTTGACAAATCCAAATGAGTGGAAGTAATGCATGAACCTGGTTAGCATCATGATAAACATATGAAAGATCTTTAGGCCTTCAGACCATAAGGAATTGCAGAGATAAATGAAATGCATTATCTATGCTTACCCAACGGATGCTATGAAACCTGCAAATACCATTGCAAGGCTACCAGCAAAGGACTTGTTAGGGTTGTAAGGAAGCTTATGGTGCCCAAATCTCCTTCCTACTATGTCAGCCATACCTGTCAGCAAATACATAATTACAAATGCTATGTAGCTGCCTTGGAGCTTACAAAGAGCTTTCTTAGATCCCAGAGAAACATAAAACCTATTTCTTCCACAAACCATGCAAATCCAGGATTTCCAAGTTTCTCGTCCCATTCTAACTGCCTAGACTAAGCAGTCAACATGGTCAAATACTAATCTGTCAAAGCATTATAGTCAACAACACAATGGCACTTAAAAATGAATAGCAGGACGCTTACCATCTCCAGCACACAGGTTGCAGATTGCAGCTATCCCAGTAGGAGATGTTCGCCAAAATACCAAGGTAGCCAGAGTTATAGTGCAAGCATAGTAGAATGGCCCTTTCAAAAGCTCCCTACAGTAACAGAAATTAGAGGTTATCAATGTGAAATGTAGAAGTGGCCTAATTAGAAGAAGATGATCATCAACTAATACAAAATTAAGCAGGCAAAGACCTTTGGACAAGTTCACAATTAGAGTGAACCACAAATTCATTGTAGCATGGAATAATATGTCTATAAAAACTGTAACCTGTAGTCTCCGTGTCTGCTGATTGACTTGACCATAGCATCATTTCTCAAAATTCCAAGTCCCATGAGCAGCATCCTAATAGCATTGATCCCTGGTGCTGCAGCTGCAAGAAATTGTGCCTGGCTTCCTGAACTGGATTTAGGGACCAGGTTATAAGGAAAACAACGTACATACATAAAAAATTCTTAGGTAGTATAATTACCTGAACCAAGGCCAAAAGAGCATAAATGCCAGACCAATGCTTATATGCACAAACTTTCGATTCAATTTCTAGCAAGGGAAAGAAAGAATATTATCCCTCAAGAAGTGAATAGATAAATATTTCATGTGCATCAAAATAAGGAAATAGTTATCCACACATTTATTTTCTATTTTAAGGCAACTGCATTTGAATTGATTTTTTTCTATTTAGTTTAGATATCTAGGATTGACACTTCTCAATGGAGAAAAAAGCATCTGTGATTATTTATAGATTCTTCTGGCTAGGTTCTATACGGCATGGTAGAATATGTATCTTAGGACAAGCATGAGTAACATTATAATAACTCAAAATGTCATTCAAAAAAGCTAGCCAGATGATAATTTTGGATTTCTTGATCCTGTATAAGTATCGAAGACCTTTCCAATGAATAACCGATGTAGAACTAAAAACACGCCCACACAGGTTCTCACATATTTTTCTTGTTTAATCCTGATGTCCTCGCCAGGTTTAGGGTCTAAATCCATGTTTCCATTCATAACCACCATGATCGATTCATGGTTAGCCCATGATCCCATGCTAAAGTATCTCCTAGTCCACATAGGTTATAAGTCAGGTTCGCTCTGATATCATCTGAACCTCACTTAAAAAGGCTAGCCAGGAGGTAATTTTGAATTTCTTGGTCCTGTATAAGTATCCAAGACCTTCCCAACGAATAACCAATGTGAGACTAAATATACACCCGTATGGGTCCTCACAAGCATAGTTGGATAACAAAGGAGGGTTCAAAGGTTGCTGTAATGCAATTATAATGTTTATAATGACTCTACAATATATGTACCCAAGTGGAAATGCATGTCCAATATTTAGATTTCACTGTTATCTTAGGTGACAGCATACATTCAATAGATTGAGGGTATTTTGATAATTATGCAATTAGTTTTTGTGTTAAACTATATGTTTATCACTAGTCATGTTCTACATTTTATAGGTTGAGCCCTGCCTCAACGCTATAAGCATAAAAAATCAATAGGCACAATGATGGATGAGTGACAAAATGTCAAATTTTTTAACTCTAAAAATCTAGGTAAGGTAGGTTTAATATTAAAGAATTGGCAAACATGACGTAAAGAGTCCCAAAAACTTTTACGTTAATGTTACTCTGATCCTATAGAAGTGCAGCTTGTGTCCTATCGAAATTATACTGACAGTAAACTTCCTTTCTTTTAAGAAACCTTGTGGCTCGGTGCCAAGCTTTCTAAATGATACAGTGCCATTTAGGCATTTCTCAGAAAAAATTGTGAAGGTTCCTTGTATAATATCTATGTAATCTTGGCTTATGATATATAATATAAACAAAAGATAAAATATAGGAGTGTGTGGAAAAGAATATATCCTGAACAATCCATGGAACACCTAAGCATTATCGAATTCCAGGACTTCATATCAGAATTCTCTCTACCTCTACAACCGTATGATATCCCTTGTAAAATTTAACCATAAGAAAGCAATGTACAATGGTTAAATCTAGGTATGGATCAAAATTTAGTTATTCCTACTTTATATTTTTCAATTGTTAAATCTAGATACAGATCAAAATTTAATTCTTCCTACTTCATATTTTACAAGATTACACAAAATATCCTAATTCCTAAACCCTTTGTCAAACTCATACTAGAAGATTATGAAAAATATGATATTTTCAACATTAATAAGGTAACCAAAGAAGGCTTCAATGATCAAATCTTAAGATTTGATAGTTCTCAGTAGCTATGCTGCTCTAGTTTACACATGGCATAATAGTTGGAGCACTATTAACTCTTAATAATTTACTTGAATGGATTTACCATCTCAGTATTGGACCTCATACTGGTACCATCCTATTATAAAGCCAGTACGCAGTTTGATACGGCACGAGATGGTATACCGAGTGTCAGTATGGTACGAGACACCATGTTGGTACAAGACTGATATATGGTATGGAATGTACCAGGCCAAATCGCTTGATACGGCATTCCATGTTTGAATCTCTCTTGTCTAGACTTTGACCCAGCCTTTTGAACATTTGGAATTAATTTATTTGGTTGACCAATAAAAACTTGATCTAGGAGGATCACTAGACCTGTTGTGGACCAATTTGGCCATTTCAAGTAGGTTTGAAAGGGGTTTGATAGCAAGATCTGCCATATCAAGGACTCGATAATCATGACCTTGGAAGGACATAATTTTCGGCATGCAAGGTGTGAAAACAAAGTTCTAGATGAGTATTAGCACGATACAACGACCTCCAAAGGATTTGTTGCACCTTACCTACATCGAGGTTCGATAACATTTTGGCCTCAAAACAGACCTGTCAAACTATAACTTTTCTTTTGGGTAAGCTTTAGTCAATCATATTTTCAATTCTGGAAGGACTAGGTGACACAATAGAGCACAATGTTGATGTACAAGTCGAGACCTAGATTTAGGATAAATTTTGTTTGTATTATAAATTTTTAATATCTTAGAAAAATTTTCACCTCTTTTAGTTGGATTCCATCTCAAAGTCTAAAAGGACAGACCTTGCTAGTATAAATAGATGCCCTATAAAATAGTTGATCATTATTGGTGAAAGCAAAAAGGTTTAGAGCATTACTTTCATAATTAGATTATATTATTATTATTTTCTATGAGAGGTCCAAGTTGAGCAGATTAAAGGAATTGCTTCCTTCTTCCTCCAATCACATTTGGTATAAGAGTTTTTGGTTCATCAATTTGTTCATCGAAGAGTTTAAGTATCATGCATCATACTTATTTTGATTGGCTCCAAATTAGATACAGGTAGATGAAGAGCCTTAAGGGAAGTTGCAAACCCATAAAAACACAAGAGGTTCATTTATCAAACAAAGCCAAAGTGCAAAAAATGGTACATGCTTCAAGCAAGAATCTAGATAAGAACATAAGCATGAAAGATGAGACTGATTAAAATAAGATTAATATACATATAATATATATGAAAAGAGTAGAGTGGAACTTCCACAAGATAATGGATTAAAAGGAAGCTTAAGAACTGCAACAATGAATAGAAAGCAGTTGAGAATTAGTTGAGATCAGTATACAATCTTCAAAAGGTAAGACCCTAGTGTACATGAACCGAATTTGAAAGCAAGATATGGAATACATTTGAATGAAAAAAAGAATGCTGCTTTCATTGCAATTAATGGCAAAAATAAGACAGTCTTGCAACCTGACTCAAACAATATAACATCCATCATGTAGACCAGCCTATTTACATCCCTAAATAAACCCTTGTCTTCTCCTGCCAACATGCACTTTATGTACCGTGTTTCAGCCTTACTACCTTTTCCCCATGTAACTTGATTTTTTTCTAAGCCTTAAAATTCTGAGAGTTATTCTGGTTTCAAAATTGATGTTTGTTCATTCTGAAGGCTCATAAGAAAAAAGGTTGGACCTAGGTTTCAACCCCAATGAAAATTTATTTCTAACAGGAGGTTATGAGTCTATCTATAAGTACTTAGTGCACTTCTTATTGCTCTAAGTTATGTGCTTCTAACATATTCAAAATTTTCACCCAATACACCTTTCATTCATACTGTGTATAAGATTTGCATGTACTCGGTCACAACCTGATTGAAAGTAAACAAAATTCTGTATAGTTTCTTCAGGTTTACTCTGAACTATTTTCTTCATCGATCTCCTTAACAAGATATAGTTATAGTGGTTGGGTGCTTCTTATGTTATAATATTTACTCAATTGCCCTCTTGCATTATTTCCATAGCAAAATGTATAATTTTAATCCTGATATGCCACACATACCGGATGTATCGTATTATACCAGTGCATGGTACAGAGGCACACTGAGTATCAGTATGCTGAACCAACCCTCATATTGGGTGTACCGGCACTATACCAAGAAGTTACCAATACAAAGTCTGATACCAAGATGGTGAACCCTGATTTAATGCAAGGTGCTTTGTGTAGCCGAGTATCTAGCATATTTCCATAAAGGTTCCAAGAGCTTAAGCACAAGTACTGAAGGATATTCTGGGTCCTGGCTGCTAGTATATATTGCTAAACCAATAATGAGAATATATGGCCATTACATTGTAAAATGATTTTGGGCGTAAAAAAAGAAAAAAGAAGAGAAAAACTGCAAAGGAAAGAAAATAGGGGAAAAAAAAAATTAAAAGCCATGCCTAAGATCTGAGATAAAAAAGCCACAAATCCTAGTGCGCGATTTCTGCTCCATTGCTCCTTCCACCTTTCCTTCTATACACATCCTTTGCTACCAATATCTCCCCCTACGGCATATATGAAAAAGTACATGAATCTCATTCCTAGATAACCTTTTAAGTCTTTACCAAATCCTACCCATGGTGCTTTATGCACTTTAAGCATCAGCACTCACTTCTTTAATAATTAGCTGCTACATATTAGCTCATTATTCACTATATTTTGCTTTAATTTTCAAAAGATCTATGAATTAAGTCAACACTTTTGAGTACTCTTTTGTACATATTATATTTGATTCAAAGTTTGCAAGTAAAGCGTATTTAAATTTTTTTATTATTTCATGCTGTAAAGTTTTCATGCTTGTGGACATAGTGGTTTTCAACTGACTCTTCAATCACATTTCTTCCTAAACTGAAGTGTTTCTTGGTATGCCAACTTCAATATTTCTTGCTCTGTTTTCCTATCGGCTACTTTTGAATAACATGTTTTGGGAACCAACAGATACTATATCTGGTCAACAAAAGCAACCCTCCTTTCCCTATACATGAGGAATTTTTCTTACATGAATCATATACAAATTTCTTTGTTCATCACTTGCCGTAATAGAGTTCTGCAACCTATAAATTCTACAACACAGATCCACATCATTCTTTTACAAAAAATTCTTTATATTTTTTTTGGTTGATCCAACTATGATGGTTCAAAGTTCCATTCCTCCCTGTCTATACTCCCAAGATGGGTACATGGTCATTTGAAATGGTCATTTGAGAGTGAACTGAGTGTCACATTCTTGTGCACCTCAAGGGACTCAATCTAAACCCTCTCTCTTATCTATTTTAGTTTTTTGATTAGATATATACTTCACACTGGCAATGTCCTTGCCAAGAAGGGATGGGCCGTAAGTACAGATTGCTCTCTTTGTGGTTTTAATGTAGAATCTATCACCAATTTTCTCATTAGATGTCCATTCACCAAGAGCATCTGGACTACTTTGAAATTTTGTCTAAATGTTAGAGGATAGCCACCTAATCTCCACTTTGTGTAGACATCTTGGAGAAAAAACCAATCTTAAGAAAAGCATGGGATCAGTTGTTGATGTCTATATTTTGGCATATTTGGCCCGAGAGGAACAAAAAAGTTTTTCTTCATCAGCAAGCATCAATTTTTTCAGTTCTACAAAAGGCCATCCACTCTTTTCAGCTATGGGAACACTTGGTATCGGAGAAAATGATTGAAGGATCGCCAAATTTGGGCTTGCGCATCCTCTTTAGCTTCACCTTAATTTCTTTCTTTTCCCATGTATCTCTTCAGATTTTCTTTCCTTCTGTACATATATTTACTTTAATTTAATTAATATGAGTGGAGGAAGCATTTTACTTCCTCCACATTCCATAAAAGAAAAAAATATTAGATATATACAAAATAAACCTTATGGTCCCTTTAAACAATAAATACTCCCAACACAATGTAAAACAAGCTCCTTGATTTAAGAGCAATGAATAAAGCAATGCAACATGCTCTCTTACATTTACATTTTTATCCCTATAATCAACATGGAAAATACCAGTCAAACACTATCCCACTTCAACTCCAGCAGCCAAATACAGAAACCATCCCAAGTCCACAAATTCTAAGAGAACGTAAAAGCCTAGAAATTTGCTCAAATCCCTAGCTTAAACAAGTTTCTATGAATTAAATAGCCAACTAAAATCGCATCCAAGAAGAGAGAGAGGGGAAGGGCGCAGACCTGCTCGAAAACTCCTCGCTTGGCCAACTCCTCCCAGAAGCGGAGGAGCCCTAGGGCGACCCCCGCCGTCACCACCGACGCGCACACGTCATGGACCAGCGGGCTCTCCGGGGACATCGACGCCAGGCTGCGGATAGCTCCAGGGGGAGTGCGGAGGAGGGCGGAGCGGAAGCGGAGGCAGAGAAGAAGAGAAGAAGAGCGACCGAAGGCGGCGGTGGCGATGGCGGCGGTGGAGGGCCGGACCAAGAAAACCGCCGATCGGACGGGGGGAAGGATGGAGTGAAACACGACCTCTACGACCATTTTGCCTCCGTACTTTAAAGTGCGACCTGTCCCTGGCGGTGCAATTCTGAAGCAACACCGATGCTTTGTACCGTGGCACAGATACTTTGAATGGGCTTAGATGTGCGCCAGGTGTCTAATCCAACGCGTACGTCAGTTGGACATGGACAACTATAGGTGAAATCAGGCAGATAGGAGGGGGTGGTTAAGATTAAATTCTTTGCTCACCATCTCGGTTGAAAAGAACAAGCCTCTTCAAGAGTTTACTTTTTTTTTTTTTTTGTGACCTTCTATGCTACTTTCATATCAAAATTGTATAACCATTTTACTGTATATAAAAAAAAAATTATGATTCAACCATATATCATGATTAATAATGAAACTTTATCAATTTTTTGTATTTAATATTATTCAACTTTTTTAATTTTTTTTGATAAAAATATCATTTTCTTATATTTTAATATCCTTTCAACTATTATAGTTTTTTATTATATATTATGATATCGAATTATTTTTTATAATTTTTTATATTTGTATTATGATATCCTATTAGTTATTATAACTTTTTATTATTCTTTATAACATTCAATTTCTTTTTATGGCTTCTTGTATTATAATATCTTGTTGGTTATTATGACTTGCTATTATTCTTTATGATATCCAATTACTTTTTATGACTTAATGTATCTATATTATGATATCCTATTAGTTATTATAATTTATTATTATTATTTATAATATTTAATTATTGTTTATAATTTTTTTATATTATGATATTTTATTAGTTATTATGATGTCATATTATTCCTTATAATATTCTATTGATTAATAGCAATTGAAATAATAGGAAGTTATAAAAGGTAATTGAATATCATAAGAAATAACAGGGAGTCACAATAGCCAACAAGATATCATAGTATAGGAAAAGAACATTTTTATTAAAAATATTAAAAAAATGAACTGTATTAATTATCTATAATTTTAAAAATTGATATAATTTCATTATTAATTACAATATATAGCCCAACCTAGCAAAATGGTACAATTCTTCTTTGTTGTAAGTGTTGGACAAAAAAATTAAAAAAATAAAAAACTTTTAGATTTGCAATCTAAGGGAATGATGCCATGGGAAGGGAGCTGCATCATTATTGGGTTGATGGATTGCTTCTGTTTTGATTAATGATATCAGTAGAAAAATTGGAAAATTATTTCCTCTTTGAGTTCAATAAATTTTAAGATAACTAGTAAATTCGGAAATACAAATACATGTCCAGTAAAAACTAAAATTAATAGAAAAATATTGGCAAGATAATTCATCATAAGATATTAATGGTAGAAGGAAAAAGAATATTTCCAATGAAAACAACTCAAATTACGTACTCTTTTTTCTGATGCGGACATCCTATTGAAGTCCATTCTTTTAAGACCATTATATTATCTTATTTTTTTATGAAAATTACAATGAGCTAAAAGATCTTTTACTCTCTTAGAACAAGTTATTGATAGTGTAAAATTGATTTCATTATGACATCTTACTAGAAAAAAATCTATACAAAATCTTGTTAATTAAAATAATGTTAGTATAATGGAGGATTTTGTAGACTGCTAAGCCATCTGCATAATTTGGAAATGAAATAACATCGATAATATAATTGGATTCAATGCACTTTAGACTCTCAGCCTGGCTATTCAGTGGGTTTTTGCTGACATGGGTTGCACATTGCCATTTTGGTTTAGAGCTGATCATGGGACAGACTTGGATAAAAAAATTGTCAAACTTTAAATAAGTCCAAGCCGAAGCTACTAAAAATGATAGTTTAGACCCGAGGCCCGGCACCTAATCTACTCTACTTTGGTTGTTTTGAAACTTTATACTAAACCTATTCTACAAGAATTAAATATAGTACATTTAGACGTACTTTATAAAGGTTAAATCAGGTATACCAAACCTATTTCTCAAGGGTTAAATACATTATAGCGGACCCTATCATATAGAAGACATGATCATAGTCTTTGTTGCCGCCGAAGTCGAGCCCCTCTCCGCCGCTCCGCCAGGTGTCCACCCAGGAGGGGTCCACCTCGGCCGAAGCGGGAGGCCTCCTGCTCCCTCGTCAGGTGGCACCCCAAGACAGGTCCACCTCTGTCGATGTCGAGCCAGACCCTCCTGTTCTTTCGCCAAGTGGCACTCCAAGACGGGTCCACCTCGGTCGAAGTCGAGCCCCTCTCTGCCGCTCCGCCAGGTGTCCACCCAGGAGGGATCCATCTCGGCCGAAGCTGGCGGCCTTCTGCTCCCTCGCCAGGTGGCACCCCAAGACGAGTCCACCTTTGCCGAGGTCGAGCCAAGCCTCCTGCTCCTTCGTCAAGTGGTACCCCAAGACGGGTCCACCTCAGCCGAAGTCGAGCCCCTCTCCGCCGCTCCGCCAGGTGTCCACCCAGGAGGGGTCTGAAAGGAAAACTGTAGCGAGCATGCTTTCTATTTTAAAAATTTTTCAAAATAATATACAGCGAAAGCATGATAAAGAAGATTAGCATTTAATCTAAGCATGCTTTTAGAACTTTTTTATGCTACTTAGCCTAAGATCTTGTATGAATGAGTAATATAAACTATGAAATCATGAACTCATGCTATGAACAGCTTTCAAAGCAACATATCTCTATATGTAAAACCATACCTCGTATGAAGTGGAGACGCTCTCCGCTGCGGAAGATCCAGGAGGAGGTAGAAGATCTCTGCTTAGCCGCATACGTGTCCGGCCTCTACAGGTGGTTCACACCGGGGCTCTTTCAAGATCCACTTCCACTCCAAGTGCTAGCTTGTTGTGGAACGATTTGATCGGGGCTCCTTTTCTTCTTTCGATGTCGGACTCACCGAATGAATGAAGAAACTCAAGAAGTGGAGGATGAGATGTTGAAACCCTTCCCAAACACTCAATTCCAAGACCTAGATCACTAGGTACAAATATGCACACTCTTTTCCCAAAGTCCTCACACCCATACAAAACCTAGAACCTTTCTTAGTTTTTTTCCTTTCCTCCCTTTTGATTTTTCCAGCATTTCTTTGCTGAATTATCAGTTATATTTGTCCTCCCATTTCAGCCCATCATATAGGTGGAGAGGGAGAGTGAGAGTGGGAAGTTATGGGTGGTTATGGAGGGGTTATGGGTGGTTATGGGAAGTTATAGTCATGGGAGGTTATATAACTCCCCAAAACTGAATTTAAATCTATTTAAATTTAGATTAATGTCTCAATTAATTTCAGTTCATAACTGAAATCAATTGGGTCAAGTGTGCATACATTGGGTTCAACCCAATTGGACCCAAACCGATTTTGAACCAAATTCTATTTGATTCGTTCCAGATTTTTATGGCTCAATCAAATTGGGCTATCAAGTAATCACATTACTTAATTCACCTCCATGCTTCACCAACTTTTAGTGAAAAATTTAATGTCATAGCTTTTGTGGCATCAAGTGTCTACACTTGCGAAATCAATAAGTGTCGACACCTACACAAGTGTCAATACTTTCAAGAATATCAAGTGTCGATACTAGGATAAAGAAAAATACTTTTTCTTTGTGAGTCCACGAATGATTCCCAATCGTTCTCCGATCACTAGATCAATTAGAAATCCCTATGGTGTGTGACCCCATAGGTTCGAATACTAAGCCGGTAGCACTGGAACATTTTCAATACCAGTCAAAGTCGCCATCTAGCAATGACACCCGACGTCCGGATAGGTCGAAGTTGCAGAGCAACAATCAAGAACCAGGAGATACGGAAATCCTGTAATTAATCCATTTGATCTCAATGCTCAGGAAGACTTAGGGTTAAACTACCCAACCCATAAAGTCTATCAATAATGTGTCTCAACCTCACAAGTCTTATAACACTTTACAGAGACTACCCTGGCCAAGGTTTTGCTAAATTGAAACACAGTAAGATATCTGCTCCAAACACTTTGGAGGGGTCAATCCCATCTTGATCCAATCACTGCTACACGAGTACTTAACTGCACCCAGAAACCTTCCGTCCCTGGATTAGAAATCCAGATATTCCAGCACTAAAGTACAGTGAGTTGCTCGCAAGCTACCATGACGATCTCATGTCTAAGGGATAACTACGTCCATATCAAAAACTCTAGGTAGAAAAAGTACAGACGGGTCACGTTCGATGAAATGTTAAACACAACATCTGCATGCCATACCAGTGTCTCCGCACCCCTTGGTTAAGAGGACAACCAGTGACTATGGCATACAACGACCTATACTTGATATACTATCATCCTGAAATAAGTGTATCATTTGGTCGCGAACAATTTTAGGACTATATGATATATCCTCTCTATATCACATATAAATAGTCCTAAGGACTTCATCACTCAAGAACTCATTATAGAAAGATGAAATAGTGATGAACTGCCAGAATAAACATTTTATTCAATAATATAATTCATATACAATTACATCAAATATACAACTATCTACAGTAGATAATTAGCTTTGGGACACATTTTCCAACAAGGTCCACCTCGGCCAAAGCTGGCGGCCTTTGCTCCCTCGCCAGGTGGTATCCCAAGACGGGTCCACCTCAGCCGAGGTCGAGCCAGGCCCTCCTGCTCCTTCACCAAGTTGCACCCCAAGACGGGTCCACCTCAACCGAAGTTGAGCCCCTCTCTACCGCTTCGCCAGGTGTCCACCCAGGAGGGGTCCACCTCGATCGAAGCTGGCGGCCTTCTGCTCCCTCGCCAGGCGGAACCCCAAGATGGGTCCACCATAGCTGAGGTCGAGCCAGGCCCTCCTGCTCCTTCGCCAGGTGGCACCCCAAGATGGGTCCACCTCGATCGAAGTCGAGCCCCTCTCTGCCGCTCCGCCAAGTGTCCACCCAGGAGGGGTCCACCTCGGTCGAAGCTAGCGGCCTTCTGCTCCCTCGCCAGGTGGCACCCCAAGACGGGTCCACCTCTGCCGAGGTCGAGCCAGGCCCTCCTGCTCCTTCGCCAGGTGGCACCCCAAGACGGTTCCACCTCGGCCGAAGTCGAGCACCTCTCTGCCGCTCCGCCGGGTGTCCACCTAGGAGGGGCCCACCTCGGCCGAAGCTGGCGGCCTCCTGCTCCCTCGCCATGTGGCACCCCGAGACGGGTCCACCTCTGCCGAGGTCGAGCCAGGCTTTCCTGCTCCTTTGCTAGGTGGCACCCCATGATGGGTCCACCTCGGTCGAAGTCAAGCCTCTCTCTGCCACTCCGCCAGGTGTCCACCTCGGTCGAAGCTGACAGCCCCTACTCCTCCGCCAGGTAGCACCCCCTGACGGGACCATCTCGGCCGAAGTCAACCCTACTCTGCAAGGCCTCAGGGAGGCAGAGACACGGGTCGCGAGGTCGCCATTAGAGCCAGCGCACGCCGTGCCCCGTAGGGGGCACCAGTACGGCCTGCAGTGACACGCGAAACCTCGTTTACATCAGTTAAATGGGATCCCGTAACTGAGGAACGAAATCCTTACAGGCAGGGGCCTGAAATGGCTAGAAGCCCATCGTCAATGCCCCGAAAGGAGAGCTCCCGTGCTCGGCCCGAGGTCTCACCAGTCTTCCCCCTTTCGTGACACACGACAGACGAGGCGTGCCGGCCACTTAACTCCCGAACTCAAAGAAGAAGGAAGGGAAGAATACCCAGAGATCTCGGGGAGCCCCCAGAAGGAGACGTGGGCTGAAGGCGGTTCGGTAGTATAAAAGGGATGGTAAAAATGGACGGAGAGGTAAGTCGAAAAAGGGGGAGAACATCGAGAGAACGATCCAGGGGACCCCAGGAAGTCCTCAGGCATGAGCTCGATGAACCCAGCGCAGGAAGCTGGGCTTCAACTCCCCTCTTCCCCACACTTCTTTCATTTACATCTCCTCTAAGCACGGGAATCCTCCAGGAACCCGTCTTGGAGGTCCTGTTCCATCTTGCCGCTCTCTTACTTGACCGTCGGAGTGCCCCAGCCGGAATCCCCGGCCTGGGTCTTTGACTTTGTTTTGTAGGTCCGGAAGCTTGGAGACCTCGAGGTGAGAGAGTCCGAGAACCGATGCCAGCTCACGAGCTACAGGCCACCGCGGTGAGATAGGCAATATTTACCAAACTCCTTATTCACATATTTAGTTCTATTATCTGATCGAAGAATCTTCAATGTAGCAGTATACTAAGTAGAAACTATTTTATGAAAATCCTTGAAGCAAGAAAAAACTTCATTTTTATTTTTTAATAGGTAGATCCACGTTGTTCTACTATAACAATCAATAAAGATCACAAACCACCTATGACTAGAGATAGAAGTTGTTCCACACAGACCCCATACATCAGGATGAATAACCCGAAAAGATGTAGAACTCTTACTACTCAAAACTGAAAAAGTTCTACATGTGTGTTTAGCAAACTTACACGCACCATGGACTAAGAGATGTTTATCGATGTTATTGAATTCAGAGGGATAAATTTGTGTCATAAGAGTAAAAGGAAGATGACCAAGCTTATAATATAGCCGCAAAAATTTAGCCTTCCATGACTCAAATATAATAGCCATGTATCCAACTTTTGAACAACCATCTTTTAAAAAATATAGCCCATCATGCATTATTCCAGTCCCAAGTCTCTTCCCATTCAAGCTTCCTGAATAATACAATTATATTCATTGAAAGTTATAGAACATTTAAGATTACAAGTAATGGAACTAATAGATAGTAGGTTAACAAAAAATATTGGAATATGGAAAACAAATTGAAGAGATAAACTAGGTGTATAATTGATAGATCCTTATCTAGAAATTCTAGAGATCGAGCTATCAGCTAAATGTACAGAATTATTACTTATTTTAGGAGAGTAAGAGATGAAATTACTAGATAATCCTATCATATGACTAGATGCTCTAAAATCTATAATCCAAGAATCATAACGAGAACTAATGCAACTAAATGCCATACCTTGTATGTCTATACTTATATGAGCAAAGTTATTATAGTGACTGGAATAGCCTGAGAAGTGATATTTTGAAAAAAAAATAGTGTTGGCAGAAGCTTCGAGACTGAATTTGAAATGATAAAGAGCTTACAACTCATCAACAGTAATAGTGATCGTATTAGTAGCAATATCTCCAAGTGAAGCAATAGTAATTGTGTAGGTAGAGTTATCTCCAGGTACAGTAGTTTGATATACAAAACCACTGCTGCGAGCACCACAACCTCCTCTCCCTCCACTATGGGCACCTTTCTGATTTCTTGGGATCTTACTATGAAACTCAGGACAATAAGGTCTAATATAACCAGGCTGATGATAATGGTGATAGATCTTATCACATATAAAGGTAGAGGAAGAAAGATGAGCAGCTCGTGAAGATGATGGCTGTGATGAGTAGAAAAAACTAGTATTAGATAGTGCAAATCGAGAAGGATCTCTAAAAGTTGAGAACATGGTCTATAACCATGTTTCTTCACTAGAAATAGAAGAAATAACCTTATCTAGAGTTGGCCATTCCTTGGCTACAAGTATCGTGGCCCATTGGTATTCAAACTCAAGATTTAAGCCATGGAGAAAGTCAACAATTCTTCGTCTATCAATCCATTTATTAATAGTCTTAGCATCTTCAAAATAAGTCAAAGAAAGTGGATCAAAGAAATCTAGATTAGACCATAGCCTTTTAATCTTAGATACATACTTAATAATTAATATACTTCCTTGTTTCAGATCTTTAAGCTCATATTGTATCTTATGAGCTTGCATGATAATCTCCTGCTGAGAATACATTATGTTAGAGTAGTCTAAATTTCATATGTACTTATTAATTTCTCTACAATCTTAGCTACTTATGGAGTCATAGAGCCACTACAACCATTCTGATAAAAGGCAATGCTAGAAAAGATCTTTTTTGATACTTTAAAGCATCACTAAAAATTATCTTGATGTTTTAAAAAGTATCATAAAAATGTTGAGAATGTAGATGTGGAGAGAGTTTTTTTCGATACTTTTTAAAAGTATCGAAAAAAATCTCAATGCTTTAAAGCATCGACAAAAATCTAAATTGTCGATGCCTTAAAGCATCGGCAATTATATTTTTCCCGATGCTTTTAAAAGCATCGGAAAAAACCCTATTCCCGATGCTTTAAAGCATCGCTACAAAATCAATCTTGATGCTTTAAAGCATCGACATTTATAGATTTTTACTGATGCTTTTAAAAAGCATCGAAAAAAATATAATTATCAATGCTTTAAAGCATTGGCAATTTGGGTTTTTGCCGATGCTTTAAAGCATCGGCAATTAGGATTTTTACCGACACTTTAAAGCATCGGGAATAAGATTTTTTCCGACACTTTAAAGTATCAAGATTGGATATTTTGCCAATTCTTTAAAGCATCAATAATTACAATATTTTTTTAAAAAATAAAATAAATATTGTTTAAAAATAAAATCTGTATATATATTTTTTGAACCTGTATAATAACATCATAACAAACATATAATCACATTACTAACATTCTGCATATCCAAATTGAAATTTCAAATATAAAATTCATTACATTATAATATAAGAAAGTTTGTTACAATTTAAAGTTTAATAAAATTAAAAAATACATGAAGTAAAACATATAAAATAAAAAAAGTCGAGGTCAATGATCTACAGGAGGAAGGTTGTCACCCTATCCGTGAGGATCTGATGCTCCAGAAGCCTTAAAAAATATTTAAAATATTTAAGTTACGAACCTATTAATGATAATATATTATATATCATTGATTTAATATAACAATATATATTTAATAATATTTGTATTTACCTAATATGGAACAAATATTTGTATAACATATGTAAGCCATTCAATGTGCTCTCTCATGCTCTCCATCGCTGCTCTATCGGTGGCACGGCTCTGTCGCATCTCTTCTATCTCTTTCTCAAGTCTGCGAACACGTGCATCCTAAGCACCCTCTACAACAATACGAGTAAATCTACTAATCGCAGATAATTAAGTAGGATGACTCCAACTCCATAACCCCTCACTCGATCATAGTGCTCCGATCCCATCAACTCCATGAACATCTCGGCCTCGATGTGACTATTCTTCATAAATGCTGCAGACTCATCGGTACGCTCCGTAATAAAAGCTATAGCTCTTTCCTATATTAATTTAGAAAAATTAGTTATAATGACTAACAAAGTCAAATTAAAATTATTGCATGAAATAAATTATAATAAATAATTATATATATGTCTCTTGACTCATTTCTGATAAAAGTACCCTCATGGTGAGTATGAGTCACTGGTAAAACTCCACCTCACCGGATTCCCTCTTATGCTCATCCATCTATAAAAGAAATTATAATTTTAAGCAAATAATTTAAATAAATTTGAAAATTATTTAAGTATTGCGATACTTATAAGTATCATCATGATACATATAAATATCGTGATACATATAAATATCACGATACTTATATATATCATGATACATATATGTATCATGATATATATAACTATCATGATATATCATCGACGATACATAATGTTAGTTTCATTAAAATCTATAAATGACTCAGTATAAAAAATATAAATTTATAGTTTAAGGAACATACAAATTCTTGTCTGACTCGTGTGTAACTCTTGGATCCCGATGTATGGGGTACAGACATAGCTGCTCGTGCAGCTCTACCAATATTAGAATATGTCTGTAAAATCAAATAAATAATTTATTATAAACTGAAAATAAAGTATATATATGTATAATGTATAATATATATCAAATATTTTAATAAAGTTACTTAATAGATTGAATTAGAAGATACCTGTCCCCCTCTCGAAGAACCAAGAATGAACCAACTCCATCCACTGATGAGGGGATACATCAGAAGGACAAGTACGAACTACCTGCTCCTCGATCATACCAGATAACTTGTACTTCATCTTCAACTATGCTTTATATTCTTTTCATTTTCGGTTGAGAGATTTTAGTACAAAATCATAAGCAGATGGAGGGAGCACAAACTTGGATTGTAAAAAAAATAAATGTTAAGTCAAGTAAATGCTAGAAATAATCATACAAATTTTCAAAAAAATGAAGAAATAAAAAGTTTATTAAGCCATCATCATATAATACCTTGCCAAAACAAAGTATTGTTACTGAAAGAATATAAAACATAACATAATATATCAACCATTCAAAATAATAAATATTTAGTTTCAATTGCTTACCTGAATAACTCGTAGAATCTTAACTTTATATGTTGAAAGCATGTCATTCCACTTTGCATAACTCAGTGGACAAAGCTGATGCCTTCGCGCAACTGTCCCTAAAAATGAACTCAATAAGATGGCGACTTTTTTAATTGGCTACACCAGCGGATTACACTCAACCACTATCTTCTCACCCTCGTGCATTTGCCAGACATCTCGTACTACTTTAAGCACGCGTCTGCGTATAACACTCCCAGATTCGTCTATAAAAAATAGATATAAGTAAATTATAGTAAGAAATGTAATAAGATTTTATCAAACCAAATTAAAAATAAAGTATCCTTAATGTATAGCTCATCATCTGCTACATCGACGAGAGGATCATTTGTCCCGAGGATGATGGACCTGTAATAGACTGCTGTGTCGAAGGATTAGCTGCAACCTCCGGTACTGAAGAAGGACCAACATGAATCTCCTGCATCGAAGAAGAACCCGTCTCAGTCTCCTGCACCGAAGAAGTACTCGCCTTAGCCTACTGTGCTGAAGAAGCGTCGGCCTCTGTCCGTGAGTACTGGAACTGCACACCATGAAATCATCGCGAGCACGACATAATATCATGTATCATTTATATCATAATTAAAATCAATATACATAAATATAAATTTAATATAATAATTACTATAAATTATATATATTATAAAATTTAATACCAATAAGAATCAAGAATTAGTATTTCCTTCAAATTCCATCCTAACCAAGGTTACCGTAGAATGTACATCACCAACTAATACAAAATTAAATGGCATGAAATGTATATAATTATCATCAGCTTCATCATCTTGCAGCTACTTTCCCATATCATATAGGTCCCTAGATTTTATTTTAATAACAATAGCCCAATCTTTAACTTTTGCATCTTGTACAAAAAATACTTGACGAGCTTGAAAAGAAAAAATGAATTGATCATCCTTCAATAATACACCAGTATGTATCAACCTTGTAAAATTTACAAGTGTAAATCCATTTGCATCTTATTCCAAATCCCTTGATGAGTTTATGTCTATCCAATTATATCTAAATAATATGACTTTAAAGATTTCATAGTTATCTGACTCATAAATATCTTTAAGTGCACCATAATATATTTTTCCATCTGCTTCCACCATAATATCGCTATTCTGTAATTTTCTAAATTTCTCAAAATCTTTAGTATAGAATTTAAAATAATTGAATATGAAACCATTATATCTGTTGACAACTTTGTTAGGTCCTCGAGCTAGGGCTATTAATTCATTAGAATAATTTCACTCCATCATCGTTGAAACCTAAAAAATAATAAGAAATGTTAACGAGTTATTCTATATTACATTTATCCATATATTCATTAAATATATGTCAAATCTATTATGAAAGCCATGTAAGAAATAACTCGACTAACCATCGATGTTCAATCCTTGGATTAGGTCAAATGCTATGATTAGCTCGTCGCTAAGATATTAAAAATTCGTTGTATAAAATTTACATTATTAATTTAAATCAAAAAATAAGATATGATATTTAAACTTGAAATGCATTAAATATACTAACTTACGATAGTCATATATTATTTCACTATGAAGTAACACATAACGATGTGCTTGTGCATTGATTTCTGATCCAATACAATACTTTTATTTTTTTCCATTGCTCTATCAACTATAAAAAATGTATACAATCCTGCATCATCTACAAAATCACTATACCGTTAGGGTCTATAAAATACAGTATCTACATCTTGAAGGTATCTTAAATAAAATGTCAAGTACTCTTAAGCAATATATCCTTCCGTAACGAACCCTCTAGATAGGCTCTGTTTCAAACATAATCTTTCAATCATATAAGATACCTACAAGAATTAAAAATTTATCTACATGTTATTATGATGCTACTTTTATCAAAAAGTATATAAAGGTTAAAAATTGATAATAATACCTCTCAATAGGATACATTTATCTATAGTGTACTGGTTCAGCAAGCTTAACTTCAGAAGCTAAGTGAATAAGTAGATATACTACAACAATAAAAAATCTAAGTGAAAAAATCTTCTCTATTTGACAAAGTATAATCGTAACATCAGACTCCAACTGATTAAGCTTTCCAGGATCAATAACTTTTGAACATAATGCTTTAAAGAATGATAACCAAGTTATAATTGCAAGAACTTGTTTAGGCATTGATGATCTTGAAGCTATTGAAAAGATATATTGCATCAATATGTGACCATCATGACTTTTGAGATTAGTAATTTTTTGATCTTTAAGATGCACACACCTTGAAATATTTGATGCATATCCATCATGTACTTTAATATTTTTCAATACTATCTAAAAATTATCTTTTTCTTGAGCAGACATTGTATAAGATGCATAAGATAAATAAATTCTATCATTAGCAAGTATTTTGGGATGAAGCTCCTATTGGATATCCAATTCTTTTAAATCCAGTCATGCCTTCCTATTATCTTTGGTCTTTTCATTAAGATTCAACAATGTTCCAAGCAGATTACTACAAACATTCTTCTTTATGTGCATGATATCAAGATTATGCCGAATAAGATTATGTTCCCAATAAAGTAAGTCAAAGAAGATACTTCTTTTCTTTCATAAATATTTGCTATGCTAATTTATAGATTCATCTTTCTCATTTTTATTTTTAAAATAATTATCAAAATCTTCAAATTTTCGTGCATCCATACTATCAGTATTCACTTCTTCTAACATTCCTTCATGATCATCCCTCCCTCTTTTTTTAGAAGATTTCGAGAATTTATCATATATATACCTTATGAAATCTATTTATCTACAAACATAGTTCCAGAATATGGAATAGGTGCACATCCTAATTCTATGATACCATCAAACAAATCTTTCTGAAACTAAAATGGATGATTTGGTTCTAGCCATCGATGATGTCCTATATAACAAAATTTTTCTCTATGTTTTAACCAAATTGAATGTGTTGAATCTGTATAACAAGGACATGCACCCATCCCTTTATATTCTAGCTAGATAAATTGGCATATGCTGAAAAATCATTAATGGTCCATAACAAAGTTATCCGTAGTTTAAATATTTCATCATTTAAAGCATCAATTACATCGACACCTTCTCATAACTGTTTTAGTTTTTCTATTAAAGGTTGTAGAAAAATATCAATATCATTTCCTGGATCCTTATCACTTGGAATAACCATTGACAAGATAAGTAAGGATTATTTCATGCATAGTCATGGTGGTAAATTATATGGTATTAGAACAAACGGCCAAGTGCTATATGTAGAATTTAGAATCTGAAAAAGATTGAAGCCATCTGAAGCTAAATCTAACTGAACATTACAAATATCAGAGATAAAATCAAAATGTCTAGTATTAAATGCTTTCCATGCTAAACTATCTACTGAATGTCTCAACATTTCATCCTTCGTATGCCCTTCATCATGCCATGTCATTAATGAAGCTATTTTCAATGATGAATTAGCCTCCTCAATCAAGGAATAAGAGAAAAGTAATGCAATACATTTGTCGGTTTCTTAGTATGTCATAGTATATTTGTTTCATTCATTATGTCATCCTCATCTTCTTCGTGAGTTGTCCATCGTGAAGATCCATATATATTGCATGACTCTCGATCAGCATTTCCATCATGATATAACATAAAGTTATTTAGACAACTATGAATCTTTTGATATCCAAAATCCAATTTGTTGACAACTTTCTTTGCTTCATAATAAGAGGATGGTAAACCAGTGCCTTCTGGAAATGTATTCTTTAGTAAATTGAGAAGCATGGCAAAACTTTTTATAGACCATCAATTCATATATTTTATATAAAATAAATGTATAAGAAAGAGATTTTAGAAAATTTCAAATAGCCCAGATATAGTTGTTCATCTGAATCTTTCATTAAATTATGATACCGAACTGACTCAGCAATTAATGGTTGCATCTACTCCTTGATATATATACGTTTCAAAAATATAGAACCCTCACATATTCCTGCTGTTTCATGTGTAGTACTCGAACCTCCAAAGTTTTGAATACCATATTGAAAAGCATCTGTGATCAATCCCATTATATCATCATCTCCTACATGATTCTCTTGTATATTACTGGATCCAAGATTAGATGAGGGTTGATTACTTGATATTGGCAATATAAATTTTTCATGAAAAATTCACTCAGTATAACTTCTTGCAAAACCATACTATATTAAATTTTCTTCAATGGTTTGTGGATCAAGACAAGAATTATTAATACATCGTCGGCATGGATAAAAAATCTTTTTATTCAAACTACTTTTATCCATACCAAATTTAATGAAATCATGAAGTCCATCTAAATATTCTTTGGTATTTTTCAATTTATTTATCCATCTTGTATCCATATTAGGATAAAATGATCGAAATGTCAAGTTATCTAAAAATAAAAAAAATTCTTTAGTCAATAATAATGCACCAAGTAAAATTTTTTAAAATTATGTAAAAAATAATATAACTTAACTAATAAATGCATCATATCACCAACTAATAGGTAAAGATAGGTCCTATCCCATTCAAGAATTGTATTAATTATATAGATCATTTATAGTAATCAAACAATATATAATAAGAGCTCTAAAAAAATTTCGGCAGTATTTTCCTTTAGTTCTCCTCATAGACTAAAGATGTATGAGGAGAACTAAAAGATAATGATGCCCGAAATATATCTCAAACTCTATCCATACCGCTTGATTAATATAATTATCTATAAAATTATTTATAATTCTTAAACTGTCCAAATTGGATAATCAATTGACCACTGTACATAATACTCCCACCCGTACAAAAAAAATATAATTGTACGGATGCTATAGAATACGTACAATAATCAATTGACGGGTCTATATTTCTATGCAATGAAAGTTTTGTTAAAAATATTTAAAAAATCATAATTAATCATAGATAAGGCATACATTGTATCAAAATGAAAGATTTACAATAATGAACAAATACAATGACATGAGTATTGTAAAAATATGATGATAATGCGTTAGTACAAAACCAAGAATTAAATTGCTCGGATAAATTTCAGATAAATTCCAAAGCTCAATGGGAAGTATGTCTGCGATCAAGAATACAAGTGGTTTACAGATCATCTTGTCCATTTCTATTTCTAAACAAATTTCATATCATTTCATGAAAATAATTGTGATGGTTTTAAAGATATTTATCTTTGAACATGCTCCTATGGTCAACATTGTCAATCAACTGGTGCCCTTTTTATTGCTCAAGCTTCAACCAAATCCAATTTATTTTGATGTTCGAAGAAAAATTCAGCTTGAAACTGACCATTGCTAGGTAGGAGTATCATATAAATGCCATCGCCTTGTGAAATCTAGAAGAAAGTAGGGCGTACTAATCATGGCCAGGTAGTGATAATACTTCATTTGTTGCAGTCCCACTTGGACTCTAGCAGAATATATGCATTGAACCAATATATGCAAAAGTCAAGCTAGTATTAAGACTCAAATTGCCTCCCAATGCATGCATCTTGTCCAATTAACATCCTAAAGAAGCCAAGATTGGAATGCAGAGGCCTCTAAGATCCCTAAAAATAGTTATACATATATGCTTGAGCAAAGACCCGAAGCTAAAATAAATAATGCCACTTCACTGTGTACACCTATAATTTAAAAAAAATAAAAAACAATGCACGAAACCATAACAATGCCATTTGAAAAGAAAATGTAAATATTTGAAAAGAAAAAAGAACCTTTTTTCTGTGAATCAACAACTCATTTTTAGTTCAATCTTTTAATGAGCAAAGAATCTACATATCCATTAGTAGAATTTAAGTCCTTTTGCATAATTAACTGTTGTACGTGGACCCTTTCAGAGGTTAAAGAAATTTGTCATATAGTAGTAACCCCAACTTCAGGTTCTTTGTACCTGTAATGTACTTTTTTTTGGATTGATTAATGCTTTAATTTTCTGAATATAAGCATTAAAAACATTCTCTGATTTTGTTGGACTTTCTATGAACTATTAGGGAAGCTGCCCCATATGCTTTAATTAATGCTTTAATTATGCATGAACTGTTAATAGGGGAAAAAAAAAAAAGGAACTGCCAAAGCCAGGTACCTTTGATATAAAACTGATAAGAGATCTGCCTCAAGGAATAATGGTCACCGGTCCCACTATCGTAATTGTCCTCAAATGAGATGCTGAAAGCAAGCCTTCAGTGCCTGCTTCAATCTGTCCAACAGGCAGTGAGAATTAAAACCATAACTATTGGTGAAGCATAAAAGAATTGGATACAAAAGAATAATAAGGCCTTGAAACTGCATGTCTCAAACTCACATGCTCGACATGACATTTTTAGAAAGTTAAGAATCAAGATGTGTTTGAAAGCATGATAATAATTACAGTACATAAACAAAACTACACCAAAACTCTTTCATTCAATAGCAATAAATCAATAACGTATCTATCACGGTCTAATCAAATAGAAGTAATCAAGTATTATATAAACATAAATTAAATAATGATCATGTTATAGGATTGTAAATAGTTTTATTTCAAGTTTTTCAAAACTAGGATGGATGGAAGCGTGACTGAATGCTGGAGTGAGGGCAGGATCGAACCCAGGTCTCTCTTGCATCAACACAAGAGACTTTACCAATTCACATGGTTGGACCACTAGTATATCTTATTAAACTGATCAAGTGATCATCATAATTTAGGAATGCAATAATTAGAACTTGGAAGGTTTTTTTTGGAGAAAACTTAAAACAGTTAATTAATAGGATTTTGATATACAAATTTTCTACTTAATCAATAGTATCCGTAAAACCTGGGTTTGTTTGTCTATAGATTGCTGCAAGCTTCTGCATTTGTTTGCTTTCTAGGCATTTGCAAAATATTGATATGTAATACTGAGAACCCTAGTTACATATTTGATCACTTGAACATTGTTTTCTAACACTTGGACAGAAAGCTTGCACAAAAGTAGCTGTATCATTGATGTGGTGTAGAAACCTGGGCTGTACATGAAATCTCAGTAAGCTGTTTAGTTTTTTTTGCATAACTTGATTAAATTGGATGCAGACTAAAGAGTTTTTGCCAAACTACAGCCCTTTATAGACTCCTTAATCTTCAATCATCACATATTTTTGAAGATGCAAAAGAAGAAAAAGCAATTTAACAAAGGTCTGATTTCCTGACAATGAGAGCAACAAAACATGATAATGTGAATCAATTCTGTCAATTATTTAGCCATCTCTCAAACCCTATCACCTAGACAGCCACCTTTACTTTATGCAGGACAGCAAGAAATAAGCAATGACAAAAAAGAATATGTTATTTAGATACCTTATATATTGTTTTCTACACTTCTATCATGAATACATTATTTAGGTGAATAAAAGATCATAGGTGCTAGGATGCACATGGTATTATAGGATGACATGATGTTTGTTCAGAGGAAAGAATGTTATATATAGTACACAATCAAATAAGAGAAAGTGAATTAAGTAAATCTAGTTGCAGGTTAGGAAAAAACAAAAGAATAGGATTACAAGAATAGAAGAACTCCAAAAGAAGGAAGCCTCTAGGTTAGAAATTAAGAGGGAAAGAGGAGAGAAAAAAAGGGAGAAGTGTAACAAGGTTATGGTTCAGACAAAAAAAAAAGAAGAAAGTGAATAGAAGTGGAGGAAAAAAATGCTTGCATAAATACCAGCAAAAGGAAAAAAGATGATCAGGTAGTAGATATATTTGCCAGGATGTTCGGCAGTGCTACATAACCAGACGTAGAAATTATAATAAACACATCCAATAGAAATTATAATAAACACATCCAACATGTTTTGAATTACTACCCATACTTCATAATCTTTAATCTGGGTAAACATCTAGGATTTAACCCACCAAGACAACAGTATCATTTTTCTAGATTTTCCATTCCGAGGCACCTAAATAAGATTTTCTTCAACGGGGGGAGAAATCTTCCAAAATGACAATAGCAACAACACCGCATGCAATCAAAACAAATTCAAAAGGATAGGGGATTAAGGATTCTTCGGTTTTGCTGATAGAAGATCTAACTGATTGCAACTGAGAGAAATTATGTTGCCCTCTTTCTCTAAAATTTTATCAAAACTTCCGTCCAGGGGCATGCATAGAATTGAATGCCTACTTAATAAACAAATTGGCTATGAATTGAACAGATCTGACCGAACAAAACACCGCATCCCTAAATCTCAAATTCAAGGTTTCATTCATCAGAGCATGCACATTTAAAATACTTCTATCTTCTTATTTTCCTTTTTTTTTTTTGAATGGAATTTGAAGTACTATCATTTCATGCATGTATATACGAGCGTTACGATAATCAAATGTACGGTGACAATGCACCACCCCGCTTATTCGGCCTTCCAAGCAAATAAGACCACATAAATTATGAAGGCAAGTAAAAACTAGAAGTCAGTAGAAAATTAGAAACAGACAACACCAGCACAAACCAAGAAGAAAAGATCCTGTGGTGTTCATTTTCAAGCGGCAAGGGATCCGTACACCATGCGAGCCATTAATTGTGACCCTTTTATAATATACCAAATATTATTGATTGGATCAAAGCCACCAACACTGCGGTGGACTGGTCTGCTCATGAGCAACATGCACAAAGATTTCTCCTCTTTCTATCATGTTAATTTGTGGTTGGACTGTTCGACCACCGAGCTGATGGGTCCAGTCCAACCAACAATTTTCCCTCGTATACTGACCCAATATGTGCATGCATGTTAATTACACCTTTTTTATTTGTTTACTCGCCGATGCAAAAAAGGCAGATGGCCTCCATTACGAGCGACGGATAGAATCTTTGGGCTTGAAAATCAAATTCCAGCGACTGTTAACTGGGGATGAGTCGGTGGATGGTCCAAGCCCTGACAAACAATCAAATCGCCTTCTTATTATAATGGCAGTTTAAAAAGCTTACGATGTTCGTAAAATAGAGATAAAATGGTGATAAGAGAGGAATTTTTTTCATATCGTAGAACTTCTCCGTTTCTTGAACTTGACGGTAAGAAATGAGGAAGAAAGAACTGGATCCACCGAGATCTGCTAAGAATGGAAGGATCGGAGGTGCCGGTCGAGAATGGAGGGAGGGAGAGAGGGAGGTGCTAGCGGCGGGAAGTAGTGCCGGAACCAGTAAAGAATGGAGGGAGGGAGAGAGGGATGTGCTGGTGGCGGGAAGCGGTGCCGGAACCAGTGAAGAATGGAGGGAGGGAGGGAGGGAGGTGCCGGCCATGATAAGCAGTGCCAGAAGCAGTGGATCGGAGAATGGAGGGAGGTACCGATGGCCGGAATAGGGTTAGGGATCGATCAATCGGCAGGGATAATGGAAAGCACTGCGGAGAAGGTATTAAGGTGTTGCGGAATGGATCGCAGTGGAATATGAAATTCACATAAAAGAAAGAAAAACCTGGCAAAATAAATCACTGCAACAAGCACAACACAAGGGATTACATGGTTCGGAGATTCCTGCTCCTACGTCTACGGCCGCACAAGAACAAATCTCCATTATAGAAAATATTTACAGAAAGTTTTACAGGATGCTCACCCCAACCCTCGAACAGGAGCGTGAAAAGAAGAAAACAAAAAATACTCCAAAAATATCTCTCATCCGGAAATAATTTTTGGCGAAAGATCTCTTGCCTCCCTACAATTTTCTCTCTTTCTTTGCCTTTTTCTCTCTTGAAAAGGTCTTCAGGGCTTTTGTCGCACTCTCTATGTCACTGCAAGCTTTTTTGGCTTCTTACGGCGACTCTCTGCTTTAAAAAGCCCGAAAACAAGAGAAAATGCAACTCCTGGTCGCTGAAAAAGACCAAAACACCCAGGAACCATCTCCTACCATCCGATGGTAGATCAAGAGCCCAAATCGTGCCAAAAATAGTGCCATATCAAGTCCAAACTCGTTCGGATCCATCTCAGCCATCCGATCGACCGATCGGATGGTCGAGATCACAAGAAACGCCATGGACCACCGGTGTACCGCGAGAAACCATGTGGGAACCGGTGGGAAATGGGGGGAAACGCCCTAGGAAGCTGCCACAAGGTGCTGGGCCGAGCCCACGCGCGCCCGCGTGGGCCTAGGCCGCGCCCCGTGCACCCGCGTACCAGGCCGGGCCGCATGTCGGACCGGGTCGCGTGCCGAGCCAGGTCCTGGGCTCCATGCGCCCGCCCGTGCGCACCTGGGCCGTGCGGGTGGGTCGGGCCAGACCTGGCCCAATCTGGTTGGTCCAAATTTTTTTCTTTTTTTTTTATGTTTTTTTCCTTGGGCTGGGCTTCTGGGCTGCTGGATAAGGCTCCATGCCTAACAACTCTCCCACTTTGAGACTTAGACACAATATCAGTATCCACCTGAAAAACAAAACTTCCAAAATAAAAGTTAGTATCTTGTGCGGCGCCTCCAATCAACTAGCTCCGAAGGCCAATTAAGGCCATACATAGCCCCAATTTATTTACAGTGACCACCTTTGTCAGCATATCAGCTAGATTCTTTAAGCTCTGAATTTTCTCCAGTGACATACATCCATCTTCAAGCAATACCCTGATGAAATGATACCTTAATTACATATGCTTCATTCTTATATGGAACATCGGATTTTTCGCCAGATGAATAGCACTCTGACTGTCACAGAATAGTACAATGCAGCTCTGCTCTTTACCAAGCTCTTTTAGCAAATTTTGCGGCCAGATCATCTCCTTGCTAGCTTTAGTGATTACCACATACTCTGTCTCGATGGTGGAAAGAGACACGATCTTCTGCAGTTGCGAGATTCAGCTCACTGCTATCCCGCCAATGGTATACACATACCCAGTCGTGCTCCTCGTGTTGGCATCACTACCCAGGTTTGCATCTACATATCCCTGTAAAGTCAAACTGCCCCTCCTGTAGCATAGGCTGACATCCTTGATACCTTTAAGATATCGCAGGATCCACTTAACAGCTTCCCTGTGTTGTTTGCCCGGATTTGCCATGTACCTGCTCATAGCTCCCACTGTATATGCAATGTCCAGCCTCATGCAAACCATCGCGTATATTAAGCTGCCAATCGCTGAAGCATATGGAACCCTAGCCATTGTTTTCAGCTCATCATCAACTTTGGGTGACTGTTCCTTCAAAAGCTTGAAATGTGCGGCCAAAGGTGTCTTCACCGGCTTTGCATGTAATATGTTAAATTTGTCCAACACCTTTTCAATATAACTGCTCTGAATCAACTTCAGTGTGCCCGCCGCTCTCTCTTTCGATCCTCAACCCAAGTATCTACTTTGCTGCACCCATGTTCTTCATTACAAATTCTCTAGACAGCTCTCGCTTCCATCTTTCAATCTCCTGTATGTCTGGTCCAGCAATCAACATATCATCAACATACAAGAGTAATATCATGAAACTGTCTTCTAGTATATTGAAATAACAACAATGATCCTCCTAGCATCTAACAAAACCATTGTTGATCATAAATCCATCAAACTTCTTATACCATAATCTGGGGCTTGCTTTAAACCATACAAGCTTTTCCTCAACTTGCATACTTGATCTTCTTTATCAAGAACCTCAAAGCCAACAGGCTGCTACATGTAAATGTCTTCATCTATCTCACCATGTAGAAAGGCAGTAGTAACATCCAGTTGCTCTAGGTATAGGTCCTCCACAGCTACAATGCTCAGAACAACTCGAATCGTAGAGAGCTTGACAACAAGAGAAAAAATCTCGGTATATTTTATACCCTCTTTCTATTGGAGTCCTTTCACAACCAGCCTCGCCTTGTACCTATTGCCATCGGGTTCCTCTTTGATCTTGTGGACCCATTTATTATGCAGTGCTTTCTTTCTATCCGGTAGTGTGCTGAGCTCCCACGTCTTATTTTTTATCAAGGATTGCATCTCATCCTTCATTGCCAGCTCCTACTTGACCGAATCTTTGCTCTCCATGGCCTCATCAAAGCACTCTGGCTCCCCTCCATCTGTCAACAGCAGGTAATGTAGCGAGGGTGAGTACCTTACACATGGTTTCGGGATCCTTGCAGATCTTCTCAATTGAGGTATCACTGGCTCTAGCTCAAGAACTCTTGCTTCCTCGGCAATGTCCTCCTCAGTGATCTCTTCCAATTCTACTTGCTCTTTCTCCTTGTCTGTCTCTTCTGCTCTATTTAGAACACCTTCGTCCTTGTACAGGCTTTTCTCATTGAACACCACGTGTCACGCCCCGAATCCAGATCAAGGATCGGCTACGTGACCGGCCGCACAATCCTAGATATCTTCTAGAGATCATGCCAGGCCTAACTTTCAAATCTACAACCAAACAATAGTAAGGAACAACTTTCCATAAATATTAACAGAAAATAAAATACAGATAAAATATAAACTCAGGGATTAACACCTAAAACCTAGCTCCTCACTGACCGGTCCCAAAGCCCTAATGATCTTCGATATCTGAAACAAAAATATAGAAAAAATAGGGGTGAGCTACACAGGCTCAGTAAGTTATCAACACTTCCAATATACATACACCAATATGCATCTAATAACAACAAGCATAATACATCATGCAACAAGATGTCCAGCAATATAATAATAATAACCAACAACATGATGCAAGTATTAACACTCAAATGCAACCAACACAGACACGACTATGGATGGCCAACCATTTACACTACTCTCCTAGTTCTTTAACTATGGCCACGATCGGCCCGTGGCTCGCCCTGAAAGAGACTAGATCCTGTCACATACCGCTCAACGGTCATGTGCCAGCAATAGCCCTACTGGAGGCCCAAAAGGAAAACTAGCTCTGTGTATCATACGAGAAACATGCATCCTCTGTATGTGCCTGCCATGCAAGGCTAAAATAAGGCAACTAGCTCCTGTGTCACATACCGCTCAACGGTCATGTGCTAGCGATAGCCCTGCTAGAGACCCAAAAGGAGACTAGGTCCTCGTATGATCATAATCGAACTAGAGAGCACCCACACCAATACAATATACTTATACCAACACAATGCATCCACATCAACTCGATACACGCAATCCAATGCAATCCCATAATGTTCTCCATACCAATACAATGCATCCACATCAACTCGATACACGCAATCCAAAGCAATCCCACAATGTTCCCCACACCAATACAATGTACCAACACAAAGCACCCACACCAACATGATGCACGCAATCCAATGCAATCAAATGCAGATATATTACATATATCTACTAAATTATATATTGGCATACATATCAGAGGTCAAGATAACTTATCGAGGAGTATCCACCCACTAGAACAGTCCAACACTAATCCGGGTCTTCCAAAGTCAACGATGATCCTGAATCACAAATTAAAAGAAAATAAAAACTAAATTTTCCTGGAACAACCTTGTCCAATAGATCTTTTCCCCTTCTTCCCTTTTATTTAATATTATTAATATAATTATTATTATTATTTATTTATTTATTTTCTCAATGGGGTTTTTACTGGACCGGCCCAACCAAGAAATAGACCTAGCCCAACAGGGCATGGCTCAACCGAGTCTGGCCCAACAAGGCCCGGCCCAGCCAAGCCAAGCCAAGCCCAGCCCGGCCCAGCCAAGCCCGGCCCAGCCAAACCCGGCCCAGTCAAGCTCGGCCCAGCCAAGCTTTGATCAAACCGAGCCCAGCCAAATTTCCCACTCCGGCCACAGCACCGCCCCGATTCCACGGAAGAACCAGGGAGGATTGACGGCGATCCTCCCGTACGACCAACACGGAGTACTCGCCGGGGGAAGAAGAGGGTCCGGCGACCCCTACGGCGGCCGTACGATCGTCAGCCAGTGAGCATCGAGCCGAAGACTGCCGCTCACAACAGTAACCTCCCGGTCGATCAAAAATCCCTCTCTCCCTCTCTCTCCCCCCCAAGCAAGTGGAGGAACGGCGGCGATCCCTGTGATCGGCCATCCAGGGTGGTTGCCGGAGAGGAGGAATCCGGCGGTGACCTTTCGTCGTCGGTCACAGTACACGGCTTCAACGGAGAGGAAGAATCAACCGGATTCTTCCTTCCTCCCAGCCAATCAACCATACACTACCCCTTCCCGAGGAAGAAGACTTACCGGCGAGACTGGCTCCGATCGCAGCGACCATCGGTGGAGTGCGCTCCGGCGAGGGCAGGGACACACGAAGAAGCCGTCGGCGCTCCACTCACAGGGAGGTATTCTCGGATCAACAAAGGCACCCAATGCCCCTAAAAACCCGAGGAAAAACCCTTATCCCCCCCACTTCCGGCGGCGTCGACGAGCCTCTCCGGATTTCCCGCCGGGAAATCCAAACTCCCGAACCAAAATAAATTTGAATTGAAGTCGGCGGCCCTTGCCGACTTCAGTCCAAAATCAGCCCAATAAGAACTGGGCCTCACACCACGTCCTTGCTCCTGATGATTTTCATGTCCTTCTCGCTCCAGAGCTTGTAACCAAAATCATCAGTGCCATAACAAATGAAGAAGCACTTGTTCGACTTTACATCTAGCTTGTCTCTGTTCTCAGCGTTGACGTTCACATAGGAGATATAACCGAAGACCTTCAGGTGAGATAAGTTTGCTGATTTACCCGTTCACTCTTCTTCAGGGATCTTACAATCAAAAGGGATGGACCTCTATTAATCAGGTAGGCAGCAGTGCTAACTGCCTCAACCCAAAACATCTTGGGCAATCCAGCATGGAGCCTCATGCTCCTCGCTCTCTCATTCAGGGTACGGTTCATGTGCTCAGTTATCCCGTTTTGTTGTAGCATACTCGGGATAGTCTTCTCTATCTTGATCCCATTAGCTGTGCAGAACTCCTTGAACTCAATACTACTATACTCGCCTCTATTATCTGACCTTAGATACTTAACTTTCTATCCAGACTCATTTTTTACTAAGCTTTTTCATTTCATGAAAGTGTCAAATATATTAGATTTATTCTACAGAAAATAAACCCATACCTTCTTGGTGGAATCATCGATAAATGTCACATAATACTTTGAGCCTCCAAGGGATGCCACCGAAGAGGGACCCCACACGTCGGTGTGAACTAGCTCCAACTTTTCCGATCTTGGTGCTTTGCATGTCTTGATGAAGCTAACTCTCTTCTGCTTTCCAAGAACACAGTGCTCGCAGAAACCAATATCCATCATCTTCAAACCAGCTAGCTTGCCTTTCTTCTGTAATACTTGCATTCCTTTTTGCCCCATGTGACCCAGACGGTAATGCGACAACTCTGAGTCTGCCTATGCCAAAGCCACTGCATCTTTCATGTTACCAGTCATGTAGAAGGTGCCCAACTTGCTTCTACGTGCTATCACCATAGCACCCTTGGCGATCTTCCAGGAGCCACCAACAAAAGTTATGACATAGCCCTCCGAGTCCAGTTGCCCGACTAAGATCAAGTTTTTTTTTAAATCAGGAACATGTCTGACATTCTTCAGCTTCCATACCGACTGATTCGGCATCTTGATATGAACATCACCTCTCCCCACGATGTCCAAAGACTCATTATCTGCCAGATAAACCTTTCCGAAATTACCAACTGTATAATTTCTCATGCATTCCATCTGTGAGGTAGAGTGAAACGAAGCACCGGAGTCGAGGATCCATGACTCCATCTAACTGTCCACACTAAGAAATAAAGCCTCTTCAATATTCTCGGTTGCTACATTGATTGACTCTTCCCTCTGTCCTTTGTTCTTCCTCGCCCAGCAATTTTTCCTGGCATGCCCCTTCTTACTGTAGTGCCAACAGCCATCACCCCTGGGTTGTGACTGGCTCCTCTGCTTGGATTTGGATCTCCCGTGATTGTTGCTACACTATGCAATCCTCCCTCTGCCTACTTGAAGTGTCCAGGCAGATCCAGAGCTCCCACTGGCTTCTTTTCTCTTAATATCATCATTGAGAATCAGGTTCCGAACCTCTTCAAATTTTAACTTGTTTGATCCGCAGGAATTGCTGACAGCTATCATAATTGCACCCCAGCTCTCGGGCAAAAATAATAAGAGGATCAAAGCACGGACATCATCCTCAAAACTAATGTCGACAAAACTTAACTGACTGGTAATCAAATTGAACTCATTGATGTAATCCGTGACAGACGCACCTTCGCACATCTTCAAATTGAACATACGATGTATAAGATAAACTTTATTGGAGGTTGAAGGCTTCTCATACATGTTGCACAAAGCCTTCATCAAACATGCTGTTATCTTCTTCTCCAAAATGTTGAACGCGACATTCTTGGCCAATGTCAGCCGAATAACTCCCAAAGCCTAGTGGTCCAGCAAATCCTAATCATTTTGCCACATATCCGCAGGTTTTATACCCAACAGTGGTTGATTAAGCTTCTTCTGATACAAATAATCCTCTATCTACATCTTCTAGAAGCCGAAGTCCTGATCTTAACTTTTTCTTCGTCTCCTGCCATTGCTCCCACTGAAACTTGGTGTTTTGATATCAGTTATTACGGAACAGATCACAGTAAAATAAGAAATTCACAAAAAAGAAAGGAAAACCTAGCAAAATAAATCACTACAACAAGCACAACACAAGGGATTACGTGGTTCGGAGACTCCTGCTCCTACGTCCACGGCCGCACAAGAACAAATCTTCACTATGGAAAAGATTTACAGAAAGTTTTACATGATGCTCACCCCAGCCCTTGAACAGAAAGAAAAAAAGAAGAAAACAAAAAATACTCTAAAAATATCTCTCACCCAGAAATAATTTTTGGTGGAAGATCTCTTGTCTCCCTATAATTTTCTCTCTTTCTCTGCATTTTTCTCTTTTGGAAAAGGTCTTCAAGGCTTCTATTACGCTCTCTCTATCTTTGCAGGCTTTTGTAGCTTCTTACGGCGACTATTTTAAAAAGCCTGAAAACATGAAAAAACACGACTCCTGGTCACTGTAGAAGACCAAAATACTTAGGAACCATCTCCAGCCGTCCGATGGTAGATCAAGAGCCCAGATCGTACCTAAAATAATGCCAGATCAAGCCCAAACTCATCCGGATCCAGCTCTGCAGTACGATCGACCGATCGGACGGTCAGGATCATAAGAAACGCCGCGGACCACCCATGCACCACGAGAAATCATGTGGGAAATAGGGGAAATGCCCCAGGGGCTGTCGCAAGGAGCTAGGCCGAGCCCACGCACGCGCCCGCGCGCGCGCCTTGTGGGCCTGGGTCGCGCCTTGCTCGCCCGCGTGTCGGGCCGGGCTGTGTGCCCAGGCCAGGGCCTGGGCTACGTGCGCCCGCCCGCGCGCGCCTGGACCATGCACGTGGGTCGGGCCAGGCTTGACCCAATCTGGCCGGTCCAAATTTTTTTCTGTTTCTTTTTTTTTTCTTGGACAAAATTTCTGGGCTACTAGATAAGACTCCACGCCTAATACAAGGAAGACCCGTTGATGCTTAAAAGTATTATTAAAATCTATCTATTTGCCTATGCTTTAAAAAAATATCAATCGGTAAGCGGGACGTCCCGATACTTCATCTTAGCATCGGAAAAAAACAGTGACCTTTTCACCAATATATTGGAGTGAGTTCAACAACCAAATTGACACCAAAATATCATTATTTTTTTATCCTTTTGTATTAGTTCCTTCTATCAGGCATTTCCACTCATCTGTATAAACCCTAAGACCTTTCCCTTTGTAACGATGCTTTTGGATGTATGCCAAAGAGCCGACCAACACCGCCTAAACGAGGAAACCGGCTCCGATCGATTAGCCAATCCCCCTTCCTTCCCATCGCTCCACGTGGCACTTCATATTAACTTGTCACCCTACTCTCTCCTACTGGCAGCTACCGAACAAACACAAACGGTCAAAATCTCATTTTGTTTTCATATTTTTATGCCAAATCTAAAGAACTAGAACAAGAGGTTTCGTTCGATGAAGACCAAGACCCACCCACCACACCCATTTTGCGGTCTCTATGGATCCCCAACCACCTCCGGCGCCGGCGGTGTTCTCCGGCTTCCTCCCCTCGGCCTCCCTCATCGAATCCCTTGTCCATGTCTCCGCCGAGGTGGCGTCGGTGGAGCCCCTTCCCTTCCTCCAATCCCGCAACCTCTGGTCCACCATTCGGAGAATAAGACTCATCCTATCGTTCTTCGAGGACATCCGAGACTCCAACACTCCCCTCCCTCCCTCCTCCATCCTCTGCCTCACCGAGCTTTTCTCCGTCATCCGCAGGACCAGGTCCCTGATCGACGAGTTCAACTCCGGTAGCGCGCTCTGGAGTCTCGTCCAAACCGAGCTCTTTTCCCGACAGTTCCATTCATGCGCCAAAGAGATGGGCCGGGCTCTCGACATCCTCCCGTTAAGCCTTCTCGACCTCACCGCGGATATCCGCGAGCAGGTCGAGCTCCTCCACAAGCAGGCCAGGCGGGCTGACTTGTTCGTCGATCCCGGAGAACTAAGGCTAAGGGAAGAGCTCTTCCATGTGATGGCCAAAGACACCGGAGACGGCGATGATAATAGCAAGAGCACCGGTAGAAGGTTTTTGGATTGCAATAAGGTAGAGGAGATCTTGAGGAGAGTTGGGTTGCGGAGGGCGTCGGACTACCAAGAAGAGATATCGAAGCTCGAGGCTGAGATCCCTAAGCAGGCGGGCACAGGTGGCCTCGTCGCCGTCTCGAATATTAACAATCTCATCGCCCTCGTCTCATACTCTGGCTCGGCAATCTTTCATGGCACCGGCGAGTTGGTCGATCAGGAACCTCATCATGAGCAACAACCTATGCCCATCCCGAAAAGCCTTAGCCGATCGTCGACTTGGTCGGCGTCATCAGTTCTCTCCCTTGACTTTCCCGATGAGTTCCGGTGCCCGATCACCCTTGACTTGATGCGAGACCCGGTGATCGTTTCATCAGGTCACACCTATGACCGCAGCTCGATAGGTCGGTGGCTCAACTCCGGCCACCATTCCTGCCCGAAGAGTGGCAAGAAGCTAGTTCACATGGCCCTGATACCAAATTACGCACTCAAGAGCTTAATAGATCAATGGTGCAAGGAGAATAACGTGCCTTCTTCGTTTTGGGATCGAGGGTTTGGTAACGGTAACGACAACAGAAACTCCCACGCGATGGATCACATCTCAGCTACGAGAGCGGCGACGGAGGCCGTCAGGATGACTGCAGAGTTCTTGGTGGGGAAACTGGCGACAGGCTCACCGGATATCCAACGGCAGGCGGTTTATGAGATACGGTTGTTGGCCAAGACTGGCATGGACAACCGCCGGATCATCGCCGAGGCCGGTGCAATTCCATTCTTGGTCACCATACTCGTCTCTCCAGATCCTCGGACCCAGGAGGACGCGGTCACTGCCTTGTTCAACCTCTCCATCCTCGGCAATAACAAGATCCTCATAATGGCGGCCGGGGCGATCGACGCTATCATCACCGTCCTCCAGAAGGGAACCGCCATGGAAGCACGGGAGAACGCAGCGGCGACCATATTTAGCCTTTCCATGGTGGATGAGTACAAGGTTGCAATCGGAGCACGGCCCGGGGCGATCGCCGGGCTGGTCGGGCTCCTCAGGGAAGGGACGGCAGCAGGGAAGAGGGACGCGGTCACCACGCTCCACAACCTAGCGGTGTATAGCGCGAACAGGGCCGGAGTGCTGACCGCAGGGGCGGTGCCGGTGCTCGTGGACTTGCTGACGGACGACAAGGCCGGGGTGACCGATGATGTGCTCACGCTGCTGGCCCTTCTTTGTGGGTGTGATGAGGGGATGAAGGAGATTGGGGATAGCAGGTTGGTAGTGCCCATACTCGTGGACCTTCTAAGGTTTGGGTCTCCAAAGGGGAAGGAGAACTCTATATCGGTGCTGTTGGGGTTGTGCAGAGATGGAGGGGAGGAGATGGGCAAGCGTTTGTTGATGAATCCTCGGAGTTTTCCGTCTCTCCAAAGCTTGGTTGCCACTGGATCTCCCAAGGCTAGGAGGAAGGCTGAGGCCCTCCTCAGATTGCTTGACAGATGCTGCTCGCAGTCTCGCAATCCTATTGGATGATGATTCCTCCGAGCTTCGGATCCTCCTCAATCCTGTTGTGAGTTTTTTTTTTTTTTTTAAATAAAAATCCTGTGAGTCGTTTGAACTAATCGAGAGTCGATGTTCCGCAATCACGGGCCATCCTTCTTTTGCTGCAGTGCATGGAAGCTGCTGCATCATGGCTCTCGTGCAAAATATGGACAGCCATGATTGCGTAATTTGACCCCCGGACGAAGATCCGAAATCAATTCCTCTCGGAAGTGTTACATAATTGAATCTGTAAAACGATTTGTAAATAGATCTTGTGTGCATGTTGTATACTTCTGTTTTCATGTAACTAAGCATTCGGACCCTTGCATTGCAGCAGCTTGCCAAATTGTGCGGCTGATGCGATGCGAGAAGGTTGCTTGCATGTCTTGTTGTACGGGGTGATTGATTGGATTCTGGAAGAAGATTACATTGCTAATATGGAAACTAATGTGGATACGGTAATGGATTCTTTTTTCCTTTCGGTAAACCATGGCTGAGGATGCTTTGAGAATGGCAAATGGAAAACAGTGATTAATCGAAAGAGTCATATTTTATAGCAATGCAAGCCGGGTAGGTTCTGGTTTTGAATAATTTATTAAGTTTGGTAAGAATAATTTATGCTAGAGTAGGGTAAAAGTAAAGCCTAGGAGTCTTAATTAATTGTCTCTCAATCTGAGGGGAAACCTAGTCTTGACTGGGTCCATCAAAGGGCGTCAGCTCGACATCGGATGGACATGGTGAAGTCAACCAAAAATATTGTTGAATGAGTCTATCGAAGATAAATCTGGAATGTACCAAGGAGAAAGCATTTTTTAAATTAATTAGTCATATCCTTGAAGCAAAACTAAATGCGATTTTCCTCGAAGAGACAAAACATGGCTTCCCCCGAAGAGCCAATCTCTTGCCCTGTCTGCCTCTAGAAGATCTAGTAGATCTATTGGCAATTTTTTATAAGATTCCACGTTGGTTGGTCCAAAATCTGTAATCCGTGTGAATGGAACATGTTACGTGGCACTTCAGGTGCCTCGAGTTTATTTTGGGATCCATATCTCAAGGATGAATGCTTAACGCACCAACCTATCCGCTGACCTTACCAGAATCAGCCGTCGAGACATCTTCACAATTCAACAGCAAAATGTTGTGGCCTAGTTTACTAACCCATACACCGGCCTATTAACCACACCGAGTCATATAGCGAAGCATGTAACATTTGGCATTTCTTAGACATGGTCCTTCAATGTAACTCTTCTTACATAGCTTTTTTTCGAGATTTCAGATATGGGAATGGTTGCTCGATGCCAATGGTATCACCGATAACAGCAACCTCCATAATCTACGGGAGCGAATCAGGACTATAATACCGCAACGATAAGATAATGATCAAATACTTTCGAAATTGTCCGTTTTCTTAGATTTCATCTATATAATTAAAGTCTTGAAGATCCACGATAAGTAATTCTTTTTCATGCTCGCTACTTCCTTCTGTTCCATCTCTGACTTGAGCATTGAAAAGTTTTTGTTAAAACCAATTCTAGTTAGAAACTTTATTTTGCAGATCACTCCAATGATGATCCTTGCCAACCGGTGCCTCCTCTAATCTCGATCCAGAATCTACAATAACAAAATATTATATATATATATATATTTCAATTTTATTCTACAGAATATAATTAAAAATGACTGAAAAGTAGTTCTCAAATTATATATTTACATGACCCAGAAAATTTTTCTACAAAACCTTGAATCAAAGAAATAGTTCCGATCAACCCAAATTTCATAAACATAATGCCTACCATGAATATGTATATACTCCTAAGTTGGACAAAAAACTAGCAATCAAAGCTTGGAACTTTATTTTTTTTAAACTTCACCTTGGAAAGAACTGAACTTTCTGATTTCCTAAATCAATTTTGAAGACCTCTGCCGTTCGTTTCCTCCCAAAATTTCTTCACGGGAACTTCAGAACCCAGGAGCACTTCTCCTATAGGTTGATTTTGCAAGGAATTTTGTGCTGGTTAACGTAAAAAGATCAGGTTCTTCAAAGGCAACATGTTTTTGTCTTCATAAATATTTAGACTTAAACGTACCATACTCCAGCTTCGAGCAATGAAAGAGAATGCCCACCATTCCTCCCCTCGTTCCCTCCCAAAATGCACATCCAGACTTGTCATATTTTCCTTTCATTTTCCAAGCAGAAGAATGGCAATCAAAGTTCTCTCGGATAACATCAGATCATATGGCATGTCTCCGTTCATGGTCTGGCTTCACCTTATAATCAGGAATGGTCTCTGGCTTCAGCTTATAATCATGGATCAAAAGCCTCGTGCTAATTGAAATTGAAGAAATCAGTAAAAAGATTTCTTTATGGTTGTATATATTAACCAATGTTCTGGAAGAACAAGAGGAAGAAATTAAGGAAAAATTGATGCAAGATCATGAAATTCATTCAAAAAAAGCCAAACGTATGATGATTTATATGATCTCACCAGCTCATGATTTTGTCCACATCAGGCTAATATTCATCAGTTTTCATATGATCCGTTAACTGATAAATAAAAATCTGATTTTCAGTAATTGTAACACTGATTTTCAAATGTGAATCGAAAGAGTGTATTTAGTGGTAAATGGAATATTGCAAATGCTGGAAAACCTCCAAATATGGTTCAAAATATGATGCAGACTTGATCCTGCTACTGTAACAACAATGCACAGCATATAAGAAGCATACCCAAGCTAGCAAATCTCAGAAAGAGGAAAAAAAAAAAAAAAACATTAATTTAAAGCAACAAAGAAACACAAGGTGCAGATGCTGATTGTGAATGTTCGCATTCGGAGAACAGTCAACTGTTCAGACTGGTACACGAATAATCCGAAATAATATAGTCTACATCGCAAATTTAAGTTGATAATACCAAACACACTTAAAAAAAACCTTCGACTAAAAATGCATTTAAATTGCTAACTCGTGAGAATGTTGTCCTTGAAGGAGACACAGTAACGTCTTGAATCCAGCACCGGGATCGGCCACACGACCGGCCGTACAAATCCTAGACATTATCCTAGAGATCATTCTAGACCTAAGTACACGAGATTTTCATCATCTTCAGAAATTAAATTTAACTAACCAAATATCATTAAAACAAATTTATAATAACTAAATAATCAATTAGTTCAATTCAAGATAACTAAATTATCAACTTATTCGTTACATTGGTATCAGAAATAGAACTAACTAAACAATCTAAAAAATTTATGGTACTCGGTTCATGCTAGGCCCAACCCTTGCTATGCATCCTGCAATTCTAAAAAAAATAGAGAAATGGAGAGCGAGCTTTATAGCCCAGTAATGACTTTTATACGGTCACACCAATAAGAATATAATTTAAAAATAACAAGGAAACATAAGTAAAACAAGGAATAATATGTCATGCAACCAAAACAAACGAACCATCTCATTTGGTAAAACTATATCTCCTTATGTTCCAATTTAGTTATCCATCTTCTTTAGGATTTTGGACTAACCACGATCATGCTTCAGCCCATGACTGGTAATCTCGGTATCACACTTCAACTTGGTAAGCTCATTGTCACATTTCAGCCTGTAACTGGCAATCTCATTGTCATACTTCAACCTGTGACTGGCAATCTTAATATTACATTTTAACCTGTGACTGGCAATTTCAGTACCATGATTCTGCTTGTGGCGTGGCTAGTCCAAACATCCGATTCTCTTGAATATTACTATTCCACTCACATCATGTTGTCGAATCATGTCCTTTCAAGATTTTCAATAACCGGTTTCATAATCCAAATCATTCAAAAATAATTTTATTTGATTGAACATAACATACAAAAAAGATAAATAATAATATCGGCAATTACAAATATCTATCAGAAATTGAAATATACGATGCATAAATAATCATGCATGCCAATACTCATGTTCAAGAATCAAAATCATGCCATATAAAATATGTTTATAAACTGATAATCGTGTCCAGAAATTCTTACTTTATCGGTGACAGACTTAACATGTTAGATACCAATCAGTACTCGAATCCCGATCTAGGTGCTAAGAGATTCGCTCGATGCTCCCTGTCAGGAAAATTATTCTCCTATAATAATAATCTTAAAATCAATAAATAATTTTATAGCAATTATAAATCCAAAATTTTTTACCTTAATTTCATTAGCGGTTCATCTATAGATCCTTAGCCCCAACTTTATAATTTTCTAATCCCTGGGAGAAAGAAATTTTTAGATCTTTTTTCCAAATATTTATTTATTTATCTCTCTCCTTTTTCTCTCTCCTTTTTTTCTTCTCCCTTTTCTCTTTTCTTTTTCTTTTCTTTTTTTTTCTTTTCTTTTCTTTTCTTTCTCTTCTCTTGTTTTTATTTTCTTTTCTTCCCCTCTTTTTTCCTTTTTCTTTTCTTTCCTTCTCTTCTTTCTCTTTTTCCTTCTCCTTCCTTCTTCTCTTCCTTGGCCGAACGGAGCACCATGCCCCCCCTCTCGCTCAAAGCTTGGATTTCTGGCTTGGAGGAGGGTGGCTGGGATTGTGCTCCATAGCAGCGCGGCCTCCGATCCGAACTCCGGTGGTCGGCAATCAAGGATTTAGCTTCCAAGGTAGAGAAAAGTGGATTACAAATTCCTCTACCTGGCTTCCTAGCAGTTGATTGACTATAGTGGTGGCGGAACCCGGTGAGTCTCTTCCTCGATTCTTTGGTTCTGATGGGATTTTGAGAGGTGGTGATCTAGGATCTTTAAAGAAGGCGGAAGGGAGGACTTAGACTCCCTCCCAACTCTCCCTTTGAATCCCAATAGGAGTCCTATCGGAGAAGAAGACTTTGGTTGGGAGTCTTCCTCTGTTTCCAAATAGGGATCCTCCCTTGTTTAAATCAACGGATATTTTATGCTCTCCGTTAAAATAATTTTATCCTCAAAATTAACATACCTAAAGTTCAAAGAGTTATAGATACTTGTCTCTTATTTCTGTCTTAAGTTTTCAGGTAGCCTTTCTCTCTTGCTATGGTTGCTCATTGTACTTTCATGAATGGTATGGTCCGATATCGTAACACTTGATCCTTCTTATCGACAATCCATATCGAAACCTCCTCATAAATTAGATCCTCATGAAGATGCAATGGCTCATATTCTACTGCATGGCTCGGGTCTGGAATATACTTTTGAAGTATTGATACATGAAATATATTTATGCACACCTGATAAGGCTGGTAGAAGGGCTAGTCAATAGGCCATCTTCTTGACCTTATCCAAAATTTTAAACAGACCCATATATCTCAATTTGCCATGCACTCCAAACCTAATCATGCCTTTAGTGGAAGAAATTTTCAAGAAAACGTAATCACCTAGAAATTCTAGCTCCCTCTTGTTAGCATACCTTTTTTGCCTGTTCTGAGTTGTACGTAGCCATTCTCTGATTACTTGTACATTGTCCATTGTTTGCTGCACTATCTCTAGACCTAATAATTTTTTCTCTTATGTCATCCCAGCAAATAGGAGATCTACATTTCTTTACATACAGTGCTTTAAAAAGTACCATCTAGATACTGGCTTGATAACTATTGTTATAAATAAATTCTATCAATGACAAATGGCTTTCACAAGTACCTCTCAAGTCCATGACACAAGCTCTTAACATATCTTCCAAAATTTGGATAGTTCGTTTTGATTGTCCATCAATTTAGGGATGAAATGCTATACTAAAATTTAATCTGGTTCCAAGAGCTTTGTAAAGGCTCTTCAAAAATTGTGAAACAAATCTACTCTCTCGATCCGATATAATAGTAGCCAGAGTTTCGTGCAATCTCACGATCTATTTTATATATAAGCTTGCTAATCCTTCCAAGGAGAGACCGACCCGAAAGAATAAAAAATGGACTGATTTGGTCAATCGATCTACAATCACCCATTCTACATTATTATCTTTAAGGGTTTTAGGAAACCCATCACAAAGTCCATAGTAATATGTTCCCATTTCTGTTAAGAGATCACGAGGGATTGCAGTGATCCGGTGGGTCTTTGATGCTCGGCTTTTACCTGTTGATACATCAGGCATTGAGCTACATACCGTGTTATATCTTTTTTCATACCAAACCATCAATTTTTTTTTTAAATCTTGATATATCTTTGTGCCTCCCGGATACATCGTATAAGCCGAATTGTGAGCTTTTTCTAAAATCTCATTCTTTAATTCTTGAATCTTAGGAATGCACAATCTACTACCAAATTTCAAAGTATCATCAACATGTATACAAAATTCAGATTGGGCACCAGACTCCATAATTTCTCTAATCTTCTGTAATTCTAGATCCTCTCTTTGAGCTACTTTAATTCTTTCAATCAGGGTAGGCTATACCATAAGATTAGCTAGTTGAATTTCAGAATCATGCAATCATACTTCAATATTAAATTTCTCCAAATCCAACATGATATACTTCTAAATAGTAAGTAAAATTGCTAACTTACTTGAAAACTTCCTACTTAAAGCATCTGCTATGACATTTGCCTTTCTTGGATGATAATTGATGGTCAGGTCATAATCTTTTAGTAATTCCAACCATCTTCTTTGTCTTAATTTCAGCTCCTTCTGGGTAAAGATGTATTTTAAGTTTTTATGACCCATGAAAATCTCACAATGCCTACTATACATATAATATTTCCATATTTTTAAAATAAAAATTGTAGCTATTAGTTCTAAATCATGTATAGGATGGTTTGACTCATACGGCTTCAACTGCCTAGAGGCATAGGCTATCACCTTCCCGTTTTGCATTAGGACACAACCAAGACCCTTACGAGATGCATCGCTATATATAGTAAAATTTTTTGTTTCAGTTGGAATGGCTAGTACTGGGACTGTCATCAATCATCTTTTCAGTTCTTGAAAACTTTGTTCACATTTATCTGTCCATTAAAATTTTACTCACATTTGGATCAAGCAGGTTAGAGGCACAGCGATAAAAGAAAATCCTTCCATGAATCTTCGATAATATCCTGCCATTTCCAGGAAACTATAAACTTTAGATACATTAGTAGATCTTTCCCAATTTACAATAGCCTCAACTTTTTTTGGATCAATGGAGATACCTTTCTTAGAAATGATATGTACGAGAAAAGAAACACTGTCTAGCTAGAATTCACACTTTTGTAACTTGGCATACAACTTCTCTTTGAGTGTTTGCAATACTATTCTTAGATATTCTTCATGTGCTTGTGGGTTTCTTGAATAGACTAGTATGTCATCAATGAACACTACTACAAACTATCTAGGTAGGAATTGAACACCATGTTCATGAGATTTATAAAAGCTATGGTGCATTTATTAGACCAAAGGGCATGACCAGAAACTCATAATGTCCTTATCTAGTTCTAAAGGCTATCTTAGATACATCCTCAATCCTTATCTTTAATTGATGGTAGCCGAAACGAAGATCAATTTTTGAAAATACTTGTACCCCTTGTAGGTGATTAAATAGGTCATCAATCCTCGGTAAAAAATATTTATTTTGTACCGTCATCTTGTTTAACTCTCAATAGTCTATATAAAGCTGAAAGCTACTATCCTTCTTTTTCACAAATAATACCGGAGCACTTCAAGAAGACATGCTAGGTTTGATAAATCCTTTATCTAGCAACTCTTGCAATTGCTTCTTAAACTCTTTCAACTCAGCCAGAGCTATCTTGTATGAAGCTTTGGAGAAGGCTCCAGTGCCAGGTATGAGATCAATGGAGAACTCGATCTCTCTGTTAGGAGGTAAACCCGATAGGTTATTTAGAAAAACCTTCGAAACATCTTTCACGATATGAATGTCTTCTAATTTGAGCTCTTTCTATTATGTATCTACTAATGCGACTAGAAATCCTCCATAATCCTTCCTAAGGAGTCGCTTGGCAATAAAAGTTGAGATTATCGTCTACTGAGAGGTTAACTTGCTATCCACAAAGTCAAACTCTAGCTGGCCAGGGACCCGAAACTTCACTACCTTCTCAAAGTAGTTAACGGAAGCATGATATGCTGCTAACCAATCCATTTCAAGGATTATGTCAAAGTCCTTTATCTATAAAACTATCAAATCCACTTTCATCTCTCTACCTTTGATATCTAATCTGCAATCCTTGCAGATTAAGCTAACCAAGATAATATCTCCACTTGGTATGGAAATGCAAAGATCGATTTTTAGAGGTACCAGAGATTACTCGTTATTTTTCCTAACCATACTAGCTGATATAAAAGAATGTATAGCACCAGCACCAAACAAAACATAAATACTACTGGATGATAACTTAATCATACTTGTCACTATTGAATTAGAAGCATTAGTATCTTGCTATGTGAGTGCATATACCTGCTCTTGGGTTCTCAGTTTCTGTTGCCCTCCTCCTAGTTGATGTCCATCTTGAGGTGCTCGGTTAGCAAGGGTTTCTTAGGAAGCTTGAGATGCTCGGTGCTGTGACTTCTTTTCACTATAGCACATAATAGCCTTATGACTCTCCTTATTGCAATTATAACATTTTCTTCCTGGCCATGTACAGTTTCGCTAATAGTGAGGCCCACCACATTTATAGCACTTGACATCATTCTTTTGTTGAGCCTTATCATTTGGAGTATCATTGTCAAACTTCATAATCTTTACACCGATGTTCTTATTAAGTTGACCTTGATGTTCTCTCAATCTGAATCTCTTCTTCAAAGCATTTTTTCTTTTTGCTTGGACAATGTTCAAACCTCTTTCTATTATTAGTGCTTTGTTGACGACTTCTTTATAAGTGGGTGCTCGAAAGCAATCACTTGTTGTTAGATCCGACCTCTAAGTCCATTCTCAAATTTTCTAGCCCGGATCCCCTCATCTTCTATCAGTGTCGGGGCATACCTAGACAGTTCTTCAAACTTTGCTGCATATTGGGCAACTGTCATACTACCCTGCTCCAAGCGGTCAAACTCTTGAAATTTTTGAATTTGGATACTCTAAGAGAAGTACCTCTCATAAAAGGCCCTTCTAAAACCTTTCCAAGTAAAAGGTACATCATTTGGTCCTAACTTTCCAAGCTCCATATCCCACTAATCGGTTGCCTCATCTTGTAACATGAAGGTGGCATAATTAACTTTTTCCTCTATTGGATATCATAAGGCCTGAAACACTTTCTTTATCACTTTCAACCAACCCTCGATCTCTATAGGATCAGAAGTTCTCTTGAATACCGGTGGGACATACTTCTTGAAATCTATTAAGGTTATTTAATACTCTTGATAGACCCTGACTTTTAGCTATCTCTGAGAAGTTTCTTGTTGCTATTGCTGCTGTAATAATTGCTACATAAATTATTGTTGCTACTACATGAGTTGTTGCTGTTTGCACCTCTACTAGCCTCATCACATCAGTTCTAGTAGTGGTTTGTTATTACACCAGTAGTTGTATAAGCTGAGAGAGGCTAACTTGTTCCATAGGCTGGACTTCAGGTCTATCCAAGGTTCTCGTTTCTAATGTTCTAGTCGTCGGAGTGTTGTCCATAAGATTGTGCAATGGTTCCTGCTGGTGCACACCACTGTCTAGTAAGATCTCATGATCTTCTTGCTGATTCGAGGGCTCCCAAGCATTTGAATCATCTACAAATCTTGCAGGCTTCCTAGCACATCCATGTCCGCCTCTCCGCACCATGGGATCCTATACCAATCATTGTTAGTTTGCACATATCATGTAAATCTACATGGATATATTACATTATCCTATCCCAACCTAATGATCGACCCACTCTTTCTGTATGAACTTACACCCTAGGATCCTACAACCTAAACTCTAATACCACTCTATCATGCCTCGAACCTAGCACCAGGATCGGTCACGCGACCGACCGCACAAATCCTAGGTATCGTCCTAAAGATCATGCTAGGTCTAAGTATACAAGATTCTCATCATCTTCACACCAATAATAATATAGTCACACCAATAAGAATACGATTTAAAAATAACAAAAAAATATGAATAAAAGAAGAAATAATATGTCATGCAACCAAAACAAACCAACCATCTCATTTGGTAAAACCATGTCTCCTTATATTCTAGTTTAGTTATCCATCTTCTTTAGGGTTCTGAATTAACCACGGTTATGCTTCAGCTCATGACTGGCAATCTCAGTATCACACTTTAGCCTGTGACTAACAAGCTTATTATCACACTTCAGCTTATGACAAGCAATCTCAGTGTTACACTTCAGCTTGTGACTGGCAATCTTAGTAACCACAGTCCTGCCCATGACCTGGCTAGTCCAAATACCCCATTCTCTTGAATATTACTATTCCACTTACATCATGCTATCAAATCATGTCCTTTCAAGATTTTTAATAACCGATTTCACAATCCAAATCATTCAAAAATAATTTTGTTTGATTGAACATAACATACAGAAAACATAAATAATAATATCAGCAATCACAAATGTCCATCATGAAAATTGAAATATACAATGCATAAACAATCATGCATGCCAATACTCATGTCCAAGGATCAAAATCATGCCATATAAAATATATTTATAAACTGGTGATCATGTCTAAAAATCCTTACCTCACTAGTGACATGCTTAATACGTTAGATACCAATCAGTACTCAGATCCCGATCTAGGTTCTAGAGGATTCGCTCGATGATTCCTATCCAGAAAATCATCATCCTATAATAATAATCTTAATATCAATAAATAATTCTATAGCAATTATAAATCCAAAACCTTCTATCTGAATTTCATCAACAGTTCACTCACTAATTCCTGACCCCAACTTTATAATTTTCTAATCCCTAGAATTTTTTTTTAAAATTCCATTTTTTCAAATATTTATTTATTATCTCTCTTCTTTTCTCTCTTTTTCCTCTTCTCTCTCCTCTTTCTCTCTCCTCTTCTCCCTCTCCTTTTTCTTTTTTTCTCTTCGTTTTCTTTTCCCTTCTCCTTCTTCTCCTGCTTGGCCAAACAGAGCACCATGCCCCTACTTGCTCCCCGAAGCTTGGGTTTCTGACTCAGAGGAGGGTGGCTGGGATTGCGCTCCACGACGGCACGACCTCCGGCTTAGACTCCAATGGTCAGTGATCAAGGATTTAGCTTCCAAGATGGAGAAAAATGGGTTAAAAATTCCTCTGCCTGGCTTCCCGATGGTTGATCGGCTACGATGGTGTCGAAACCCGATGAGTCTCTTGATTCTTCGATTCTGATGGAATTTTGAAAGATGATGATCTAGGATCTTTAAAAAGGATGGAAGGGAGGACTTAAACTCCCTCACGGCTCCCCCTTTGAATCCCAATAAGAGACCTCTCGGAGTTGGGAGTCTTCTTCCCGAATGAGAATCCTCCTTTGTTTAAATCAATGGATATTACAGGCACAATGCATCTAATAGAACCTATACTTCCATCTAAAACTTCAACTTGCGAGCACATATTTTAACCTAAGTAGCCCAGTCAGTACAAACACTACATAGCAGTTTTTGATCTAAATGGAGATGTAGGAATACCTGGATTATTTTGATAGATCGCTGTGCCATGGCAATAGTACACAAGTAAATATGATGAAATCCAGCATGCAAAATTTTCATTTTATGAACACAAATTTTATGCATCTTTAAAAATTTGTTGAATTCATTAACCTCATCAAATAATGTCATTAGCTTTACACATTTATATTACAAGAATAAAAAAGGACATAACACATTATATAGTAAGAAAGCTCTAAAATACCCTACTGCAAAAATTTTATTCGTGTAAGATTAAAGTTATGCTGATCAAGAATGGAACTTGGTTGAGGTGGAAAAGTGATCTCTACATCAATCCATGAGCAGCAAATCAAGGAGTTATAAATTAATGGTTCATAAAGACACTATAACTCTATCATTTCCAAGTGAATGTGCGTGCCCTTGATCTTGTACTTCCAAAACCAGCTCCCACTAGTCATGACGTCCTCTCTTATGGGTTCTAACTTAACGACCATACCTGAATTCAAAATAAAATCACAGGCTAAATATCAGCAATTAATGGAGAGTCTTGAGAAGAAATAAATAATATATGCAAAATATTAGACACGAAATTTTAGCATTTCGAGAAAATCCTTTATGGGTTACACCATCATAGCAATGTTCTCCATTGAAGTATTTTTGACATTTTCGCTAGATGAATTGACTCTCCTAATTATTTATGGATGGTATACTATTCAACAGTTCAATACTTTATGATTCATTCATGAATTATTTATTCGTGGAAATTTTTGAATCATCAGCAATTCATGTTTGAAAAGAACTATGACTCAAGAACACTTGTAAGTATGATGGTACGAACAGCCTTATGTACTGTGACATGGCTAGATTTGTTAAGCAGATGAAGTGAAGCATCATACTGACAAAGTGAAATTAACTCACATACCTGTAGTATCCGAGCTAATGCACATTCTGTAACCACTTGGAACCTCAAATACATGGCTTCCCTGGATAGAGGAAGAAGGTAAGTATTCTAATTTAAGACAATAATCCAAATGGATTCTGCTGCTGTTCTGCTTGTTGCACCTGCAAGACTACATCTGTTGCCTCAAATTCTGCATTTCCATGCAAAATAATCTTCAGACACTCCAATCTCTGCACATCATGCTTCCAATAGATATTGTTTGGAGACGTCCAGTCAATTCCTTTATTTTGGACCTTGACATTCTGCAGTTTGCATCTCCCACATCTTTGACAAGTAAATTTGATATATCAATATAAAATGTTCAGTTTAAACTTTGAAGTAGTTATACTGTTAAATTGAACTGTGATGGCATAATACCTGTCTCCATATTGCAGAACTGGTTCACCATTTTGACTCATCCTAATTGAGCCCATAATGTTCTCAGCAACAATAATAAGGCTTCCTTCAAGCTGAGGTTCGAAAAGGATATTTCATTTCGGGATGCACAAAGAGTAACTAGACCAAATGATACGTGCTGATAACTACCTGAACATCTCTCCACAAAAATTCAGCTACCTCTATTTGTAATTCAGAACCTTTAGAAATCGAGCCACGAAAGAACTGTGAATATTGAAAAGCAAAGATAATAGTTATAATATCAAGGTACGAAGACTTGTTTTCTAAAGTAAGAGAAAACGTATATATTAAACTTTTTAATGTTAATCAAGGAATCTATGACAATAAAGTGACAAGTTGATAACCGCTACCCCTCATGGCTAAGAAACAAAGGCCTACGCTTATCGAACCTTTTTACCATACTTCAGATCCTAACAAATTCTAGCCAAAAAATTGAATGCAACTTGCATGGTAATCAGAATGGCCTATTCCCAATTACTGCAATGCAGAGAGTAGAGGTCTGTAGCAACATTAGCGAAAATCAAAGCATAAGTTTAAGCCTTACAAATCAGTTTATATCTAAGAATAAAATTCCAGAAGTTCCAGAACTGATATCATCTGTTGTATATTTCTATCTTGAATTCTATAAAGCACTTCATTCAAGCTTACTATGATAGATATGACCATCTCTGTAATTATTATTTAGTGAGGACAAGAAGCATAATCTAAAAGGCAAACATAATGGACATGCATGTCAAATGAAATGTTACACAAACTCTAAGCATGAGACAAAAATAATCTAGAGAAAACTATTCAACCAAACTCAAATAAAACAGAATTTTATTGAGATGCGACAAAAAATGATAAGGAGAACTTTAGTATCTATGATCATTGCATGCAAAGTTTTAAATCTCATGGGATGAGGCTATTCCGATTTTTCCGTGAAACGGGATGTGCCGATGGGATATCCCAAAATATTCTGATCAAGATGCTAGAACACTGATGGGACGTCTTGTCTTGACACATAGGATGGTATCCTATCCCGGTGTTCCATGGGACATCCTAATGGGACCTGAATCCTTGATTGCAGGATAAGTATCAATGCATATGGAAACAGGACTACAGCCTAGACATTGCACTCTTCTTCCATTGAGGGAGGTCTCATGTTGAACTTTTGGGAGATGACTCCCAAGTACTTGACATAGATTGCAGTTACATTATTTCTATGAAATGATTGGTGCTTCCACCATTACTCAAAAAGAAAGGAAGAAAGAATAACTAATTATGGGGCTGCACTGACTGATGCTTACTGTTTCAGCCTATTAGGATGGGACATGATTCTGATATTTCTGGGACCGGGGTTAAAGCTTTCCAACCAGTAAGATACAAAGGAAAACAGAACTTTTTTGGGACCAATTTAAGCACCATGAATTACTATATTTTGACACCTTGAAGATATTTCCTTTCACGTCCAATCACCTTCCAACATCTTTCTAGACCAAACCAGTTCCGACAGGCATAACTTGACCTCCATGATACCATTATCTATGCTTGTTTTCCTTTTTCAGAACCCAACATTCTATGTCATAAACCCTGGTAGTTTACTCATTAACTACCACACAGGATCTACTACCATATAAAGGACATACAAGGAGAAAAGTTCACCCAAAAAAAAACTTAAAGACATAAGATTAACAAACAAACAAGCAGCATACCTTTTGTCTAGTAATCTCCCAAAGTGGACCTAAACCAGGATGAAGAAATATGAGAAAAGGGGGTCCTGAATGCAAGTATTTGCTGTTGTCTTCGAGCTAACAAGTTTCAGAAGATATTAAAATGTTAAAAACATCACAAGAAAACTCAATAAAATTATAATAGATTTTTGCAGAAAGAAAAGAGAAATCTAGATGTTAAAATGAGGTGACATTTTGAGTATCAAGAAGCTCACGTGAACTCAACTCATTTAGGATACGTCATGGAAATTATGCCCATGCAACAAAATGCCTAGAGACCAATTTATCTCAAGAATATAACACAAGATGGTGCCCTGATAAATACTTGACCACAGAAAAAGGGTATATAATTGAGAAGGAAACGGGTATTAATTTCAGAGACAGATTTGTCCTTAAAAACAAAATATAGTGAACTCATTATGATGAGGGAGGAATGCACAAAAGAATATGTTCTTTAATGGATAACAATATAATAAACATGGAAAAGGAATATCTACTACAGTACAAAGTTATAAAGAAGGATAACCACAGGAAACTAAAGTATTTTAGTTTTAAGAATAACAAAATTACAGGATACACCTTAGGAATTTTTATATGGCAGCATGAAAGAAGATCATAGGCATTCCGCATGACATCCAAAAGTGAACCATCTGGTGTCTGCATATCAAAACAAGACAGACAGAGTTTTAACTACAAAAATAACCATAAAAATAGAAATTTAAAAAACATAAATAAAAATTCAGACAAAACCGAAAATAGGACTATAGGAGTACCAATATTGTTTTACAAAGGGGTAATTTACATCTGCCCCCCAGATTGATTAAAATTTATTCCCAACCCTTGATTTCAATTGCCATTTTGTGGTTAGTCCTTGGACTTGTAACATGCAGTTGTGTATGAAGCAAATATAACCATGCAGAGAAACAGGAGTAACTGTGTGCAAGACACTAGCCTGTGTACAGGAGATCAACATATTGTGAAAGCCCTAAACAAAGAATGGCAATCAAAAAAAGACAGGTGCTAGGGAGAATACATTATGCTTTTATGCATGGGCGAAGCTAGCATTGGCAATTGCATCAGGTTGGGTGGGAAATGGATTGGGCCAAAAATTTGCCAATCCAAACCTGACTTGTGTATTAAACAAGTCAAAGATCCAGAACAGAACCTGACTTTTTTATTAAACAAGTAAACCAACCTAATCTGCATAATGGTTTAAGTGGGCTTTAAATGGGTTAAATGAGATTAAATGGGTTAATAAGTTACGCAGGTCAGGTTAAATGGGTTTGAATTGGGTTAAGCAGGTTTTAAACAAGTTAAACATATATTAAAACCATTTTAACAAGTCCAGTCATGACCCAACATAATCATTAAACGGGCAAAACAGGTTAAAAGGGTCAAAGGTCTAAATCTAAACTTGACCTGTTCAATAAATAGGTTTAAGCAGGATGACTTGTTTATGACTTGAACACATTTATACTAAATCCAAACCTACTTGTGGTCGGGTTGATGGGTTTGGTCATAAATTGCCACTCTTGGGTGAAGCTCTAGAATTAAAAAGCTACCACTGCAACATTGCTTAGAGTGCCCTATAAGCTTCTTGCTTTTATGCACATTAATCAATGTCAGACAGAAGGCAGCTTGGAAGCATATTAACATTATACAACACCAGAAAGCACAAATATAAGAGGCCACTAGTAGACATGGAACATCTGTCAATCAAATCTATTCACCATATGCATGCCAGTCTCCCTTCAATCCAACAAATGCTTAGTTAGCCAAACTGTAATGTGGCCTGTAAGTCCATGGGTTCTGTTACCTATTACGGTTGATAACCAAAGTATGATACTAGAAATAGGCATCAGTGCACTACCAAAGGAATGAAAATGACAAAAGAATTCTTTTCTAGAAATAAAATCATGCCTTTCTAATTGTCAAATGACATAATGCTAGCACTAGAAATAAAACTATATCATATACCATATTTACAAAAAGCCGTTGCAACTTGAAACCAAACTCATGTCATATGCAATTGCTAACATATGAAAAGATTGCTCGAGTTACAAGAATATTTTGCATCTTCAATAGCAATCTGCTACAATTTAAAGGAGTTTAAGTCATTTAGAGAATGACTATTTGGGTGCTAAGAAATATACAGGCCCTGCAAGGAAAGGGTCACCAATGATATGAACTTCTGAAATGAAGTTTAGAATACGCAGTCCTGACAAGAGCAGGGTCTCACCGATTTTTGTGAAAAGTAGGGAAAAATGGAGGAGAGGCTTATGAAACCAGAATAAAGTTGTGAAGAAGAATTTGAAAAAGACTTCCACTGATAAAGAAGATAGCACTTCACAGCAGACAAAAATGGCAAAACAGAATTCACAAATTTAGGCAGAATATGTCAAACGAACACCACTTAGAAGGGCCACTACAAGTCTTAATCACATAAACCTTAGAGAAAAGAGTTCATAAGCAAACGGAAAAACATCATCCATATCTTTGAAATGCTTTCATGCATGATCTAGTGAAAGAGTCCACAGGCCTGGTGCAATGATTTCTCTGTCTGTTTCCTTTTCCTTTTAGCTGATGAAGTGACCCTTTTCCTTTCATTGTATACAATGAACGTGTCCAGCTCATCTGCAAACATAAGGCAATGGGAAACTTGTAAAAAAAAAAAAAAAAACAGCAGAAGCTGGACAAAATCTCAACAGTCTTATTAAGGGCCATAAGCATAATAGCTTCATACTTTCTATGCCTTCACTGCATCTAGAGTTATACGTGTTCAAAAAGTTCTCTGCAATACTTTGCATTGTACATTCTAGCCTGCCACCGGAAGCACTGCCATATGGAAAAGCAAGGCTTCTAAATGCAAGATAACTGAAGTCATTAGAAAACACTAATGAATGCTAAACTTCTGTATAATATATAATAACAATTTTCTTTTTCAAAAATTGTTTCCAATGTCCAGCAAGTAAGACTAAAAAACCAACCTAAAGCTACTTTATAGTACGAATAGTATTGGAAGCCCTCACAAAAATCCTAAATTATGGCAAAACCTAATGAATCAACAAGCTATTTTTCAGTCATATATGACCAGAGTTTCAAATAAAGGCCCAATGAGGGAAAACAGCTAATATAGTATGTCAAGTAAAACCAAAGTTTCAGTAATAATTATTATCATATTTAATGTATATATGCAGAAAAATACATGTACAAGGCAAAGAGGTACAGATCTGTCTCCCCACGAATTTATGAAGACAAGAAAGGAGAAACCACTTAACCGACCTATCAGAGTTCTATATAGATGTCTAGGCATGATCCAGACCCTTTAGATTTAACATGTATGTAGTTTTAAGACAAACACATTGCACCATAGGTCTTCTTGGAAGTGGACTTCTTTTCTTCTTCAACTAAAAATGATAAAAAATACACATACATAATATCAACTTCATATTGCAAGGTTATAAAAGAAAACATTAAAAAGAAAAAAAGATGAGGGTTTGATAGATAAGATCCATATTAACATACAAGTCTTTGTGGTAGGGTGCAGTTGAATTTATTGCTGGTAGCATGTCATCAGTCAATATTCAATGATCAATGTGATGTTCCTCATTAATTGTCTGAAACATACAGATACATGATCTTACAAGATAAAACAGTCTTCATCACACTACTGAGACCACAGCATGTATGCACCTATTATACACCAATACAAGAAGTCAAGATCGTTGTTTCTTAAACGTCAATACATCATAAAAAAGAATTGCTAGGAACTTCACCTGTAAATAGATGAAAGCTCAAGAAGTGTACTTACGCAGATGGTGAATGATGAGAAGTTGTTCGATTCTAGAATATATACATTTTCTAAGATTTTTTTTGTTTTTTCACTTTACAAATACTGAAAGAAGCTTGTAAAATAGATGAATATGTTATAAGAAGTAGATATTACAAATATATTAGTTCTTCCAAATAAGCATTCTATGGTTCTTATTTTGTACCATGGTTTCCAGTGCCGGACAGTGGTGGCAGGCAAATACAGTGACAAGCCAGTACAATCCCCACCAATGCATGGGAACGGCACATATGAGATTATTGTTTCAACCTTTTTTAGTTAAAATAAGGGTTTTGAAACATCTTGTTTTCTTTTTTCCTTTTTCCTTTTCCCCTTTCTTTTGGGTTGGGGGTGGATGGCATGGCACAGCACATTTGCATCAGCTCAATGCCATACAGCACTGCATGGCACAGTATGGCGCCTCAGGCCAACAACATTTAAACAGTTAAACCCTTGTTCCATGCATGTTTTCACTCGAAAAAATTGAAGTGTGATGTATATATCTATTTAACGGTAATGCCTGTTGGGCTACGCCTCGAGCCCGCTTGGAGCATACCCAAGCCCGCAAGTGCACAGGCTTGCAGACTTGGGCCTGCACAGCTGCAGGTGAGCACACAGCCCAATGCGCGTGCGCAACACGCACAGCCCAATGACCGTGGTCTACGTGCAGTCCATGGAAGGTTTTGGCATGGTGTTCAAGTTTTTTATTGCAGTCTGCCACGGTCTACAGGGGTTCGGCACTATTCGACAGCCCAACGCGATCACCGGGCACGATCGGATGGCCACGGGTGATCCTGATCGGATCTAGGTGTTGTTTGCATTCGAAGATGATCGGGCAGCCAGGAGATTTTTTGGGGGTCAGACACAAGTTGTACAAGGATTCAAAGTCCAATCCTGAGATGCACTGGCCCTGCTTCGGCCTTTATTTCAACAGAGGTCAAGAATAGCCGTCAAAGAGGATCCAGGGGGTCAGAGAGGTCTTCATGTAGCAGCGACAGAGAAAGTCTGTAGGGCTAGAGGGTCTTCTTGAGAGGTGAGAGCTTGTGAGAGAGATTTTTGGATTTCTTGTTAAGTTTTTTTTATACAGGATGAGAATGTAAAACCTTCTTTATAATTTTTCTCATAGTAAAACCTTGCATACCCAATTGATTGTATTTTCTATTCTATTCTCTTCTTCCTTCTCTTACGGCATCAATAAAAACATCATGGTCTTGGGCACAGGGATTTGTACTCTGCACATTTGATTTTTCAATAAATGGTATCAGTACAGGTGATACCACAGTAACCGGTATCAAAACCAAGTTGTCCAGATTGTCCATATTGATCAAGATTGAAGAAGATGAAGAAGATAAGTACAATTGAAGTTGACATTAATCGGTTGGATGGAAAGAATAATTTTTTCCTCTAACAAGCAAGGATGAAAGATATGCTCATCCAACATGGGTTGATTAATGCTTTCATATATGAAAAGAGACTAGCCATTATGGAGAACATAATTTGAAAGCTGCTCCAAATACAGGCGATGAGTACGATCCGTTTATATTTGACGGATGATGTGGTGATCCGTGTACTAAGTGAGACTTTTCCGATAGTGATATAGACGAAGCTTGAGAAATTGTACATGGCAAAGTCCCTCTCCAACACACTCTTTTTTTGAAAGCAGTTATATTAACTACGAATGAGTGAAAGACAGCATGCAGGAAGATCTAAGCAATTTTCAAAGGATCCATACTAATCTTCTCAGTGTATGTGAGAAGGTTGAAGAGAAGATTAGGATGTTGGTCTTACTATCATCACTTCGGCACTCCTTCGAGTCCTTGGTGATTGCTCTTCTAATAGAAAAGAGCACCATCAAGATGAAAAACGTCACTTCAATGCTTCTTTAGAACGAGATTCTTAAACGAGAGTACCCAAGCATTGAGTTCAAGTGAAAACTCAGCATTGGTGGTCTTTGGAGAAGCTGGCAATAAAAGATGGAGTGGCAAAGGATCACATAATGGATGGTCCAGGTCCAAGTAGGACACTAGCAAGATTGCGTATTACCGGTATGACGAGTTAGGGCATCGTATCAGAGATTGCCCACAACTCAAGAATCGAATGAAGGCTACTGCAATAGTAATTGATGATAGTAACAGTGACGGATATGGTAAGGTGCTTATGATATCTGAGGAGGTAATTCTTTCTTTCCAATAGTGGATTTTAAATTCTGAATGTTCGCATCATATATGTTGCAAAGAAGAGCTGCTTGACTCTCGAGAAAGTAGAGAGGGTACAGTTCACTCACCAAATGGATCGAGCTATACAATCAAAGACGAAAATATAGTCAGTTTAAAGCTTCATAATGAAACATCAAGGAAACTGGACGAGATCCAATACATATCCAGCTTTAGCAAGAATCTAATCTCATTGAATAAACTAGATTCAAACGGCTATACATGAAAAGCTGGTGATGGAATGTTGAAAGTTATCCATGGCAATAGAATCATTATAAAGGAGAAGAAGCAAAGAGGACATTATTTCCTAACAGGGAGTTCAATGCGAGGTGGAGCTCGATGCAAGGAGAAGTTCCGGATGTAGGTGGATTAGGTACAAGACCAGAGACTCAAGAGGACGACAGGAGATGTCGAACAGTGAAGTTTCTATTGTCGCGGGAAGGTATCTCGAGCAAGTCTCGGATCAAGGTAAACATAGTACAAGATGGAGATGAGATCGAGTGACCAAGCTTGACTTCCATGTTTGTCCATCCATGAGCAACGAGCTTTCGTCCCAAGATATAGGGGTGAGTCTTTCAAGAGCTCTTAAAAGATTATGTGGAGGTCGAATATCAAGTTGAGGTGAAGATTGTTGGGCTATATCTCGAGCCTGGCTCGGAGCAGACCCAAGCCCGCAGGTGCGCAGGCTCGCAGACTCAATCCACACAGAACCAAGCCCGCACGGTCGCAGGCCCACAAACGGGTGCAGTGTCCATGGGGGTCGACGTGGTCTATAGGTTTTATATCGTGGTCTACTGCGATCCATAGGGGTTTTGCATGATCGGATGGCCACAGGTGATCCCGATCGGATCTAGGCATTATTTGAGGCTGATCTCGTGCGTTCGATGACGATCGAGCAGCCAAGAGGTCTTCTGGGAGTCAAACACAAGTACAAAAAATTGAAGTCCAATTCTGAGATGAACTGATTCTGCTTCAGCCTCTATTTCAACAAAGACCTAGAACAATTGTCAAAGAGGATCCAGGGGGTCAGAGAGGTCTTCGTATGGCAGCAACAAAGAAAGCTTGTAAAGACTAGAGGATCTTCTTGAGATGTAAGAGGTTATGAGACTGGTTTTTGGATTTCTTGTTGAGTTTTATATACATGGTGAGAGAATAAGATTTTCTTTATAATTTCTCATAGTGAAACCTTACATGTCTCATTGATTATGTTTTCTATTCTATTTTCTCTTATTCCTTCTTTAGTGGCATCAACAACAATATCATGATCTTGAACATGGGGATCTGTATTCTGCACAACGGATTCTCCAACAAGTGATATCAGTATAGGTGGCACCACAGTGATGTCTAATTTAGTCAGCTATTTAATCACGAATCTGAGAAACTATTTGCTAGATTTAGATAAAAATGTCAGATAAAAACTACCTCAACCCATGCTTTCAAGCATGGAGGGAGATGGGAGAAATTTATGTTTTCTAATAATAGTACAACTTATTAACAAAGATGATTAGCAGCTGCAAATATGGGAATGACCAAGAGAATGGCTGTGAAATAGAATTTTAAAAAAAAAACAAAAGGCAGATATAAGTTTCTGAATAAACATGTACCTACGCTGAATTCCAAGATGATCAACATAAGAAACAGGCTTCTTTAAGTTTAACACCATGCCTGGTAAACAACTTGCATCTTGACTAGATCCAACTTTCTCAGCAGCACATAAATCAACATAAAGAATGTTTGTATTTGCAGGAAACTCTGCCTGCAAGCTTAGACAAAAAAGGAGCAAATTCAAAAACAAAGAAAAAGAAGAAAAAAAAAGTATATGACATGTGCAGTGAAAATCAAATTACTTCATTATAAAGGTAGACATGACAAAACCACAGAGAATGATGACAAGAAGGAACTAGAACAAGAACTACGTTAAGTATGGAAAGAATTAGCTACATGCATAATATTGAAAATGATGGTCCATCTATAAATTTTGTCAAGACTGAATATCAATGAGGACAGACCTTGGTTGCCACAATCAGAACAGGTGAGTTAATTGCAGAAACAAGCGTGGATGCAGGAAGCAGGTAATTTAAAGGGCACTTGGAGTAAGGAAGCACTTAGGAAACGGGTACAAGTTTGAGTTCTGGAGCATGTGTATCTCCTAGGCATAAGTGTCCTGCTAACAAGGAACAAACCAAGAATACAGCATAGAAGAAGTTCCCAGATAATTGAAGATATTGAACACCCAAGTAAGCTCATAACCAAGATATTATTGTCAATAACATCACCACCAATAATTGCTAGTACCAAAGACTGTTTCGATAATACTGGTTTCATAGAAGAGGTTCTGCATAAACTCCTGAATTTCACCTTTCAGTTTCATCTTTTCTATCACCAGAGGGTTACTTTTAAAGTATTCTTCTCCTGGTAATATTTTTTTATGTGTAAAAATGGGCATCAAAACTAAGCGCTCAATGAATAAAACAAGTTTGCAGGCATGGCACATGAATGTGATGTAAATAAGCGCCAATGCAATCATAAGTATGATTTGAGATTTCAAGCACGAATCAGAGATCAAGAGGGTCTGATGCAGTGGCCCAGTAAAATTACTTGGAACAGAAGGCCTAGGTCCCTACATGGAATCTTGGAGTTCAAGATCCCTATAATCTAATAAACAAAATATGATTTCAATTTAAAAAATAACCAGTGTTCAATTATAAACATACTAAAAAAAATTCAGATAACAAAGCATTTAGTTCTTTAATACAAAGAAAAGGCATGAAAAAACATGCCATATATAATACACATGAAAAATTAGCCATGTACAATTCAAATGCCACCAAGCTGAACCTTCAGCCAAAGATTTTAGAACTTCTGTAACCAATCTACAACTATGAAAAATTACACATACAACATACTACCTTGACACCCATATCAATGCTTTCTACAACATCAAAAAATCATTTTGGCCAGACAACCCAACAAAAAAAAGCAATTAGCAGTTGCCTAAGCATCTAAAGATGGAGAAGGCAACTATCAAAGCAAACTTGGGGGGAAGCACCTAGGTAGCACATCATTTCAATTTTCAAGTACTGGGGTGAGCACCTGAGGTGGCTAGGCAGCTATCTATAACAGCACATACATCGACTAGGAAACCTAAGGGACCATTTAGTATTACTTCTATTTTCTGTTTTTATTTTCAAAAATCGAGGAAGAAATTGAACCAGACTGATCAAAACATAGGATGATATCATTTTGTTTTTTTAACTTGTTTGTAAAACCTTTAGAGATTTTAGCAGCAAAGATTATTGCTTGCAAAAAATGAAATTAAAAGTGCGGAATGCTGTGCAAATGCTAACTCTACCATCAATCTCCATGTGGTTTTTCACTTATTTGTCAGGGAAGAACATAAAACAACAATAATACCAACTAGGCCCTAAACTAATTGCATCCCATAATGAAGATGACAAATATCCTTTCTGAAGAACACAACCTAACAAAAAACCCATTTGGCATAAGGGCAGGAAATTCATAGGGGGGTGGTAATTTTAGTAGAGTATGATTGAGAGGATCTTCCTTATCAAAGAAAACTTAAAACGATAAAAACTTGTGTGGAATAAATATGAGATTTACTATTAAGGAGCTGTTTGTTTGCCTGCGGTTCAATTACATGAAATTGCACAGACTGCTTCTGTTTGGTTGTTTGTAATTGAAGACTACAAATGCAGTTGCAGCTATTTGGTTGTATGATACTGAAAGAGATATGGTAACCCTATAAATGATCCAGTTTACCCCTTTGAAAATGGCCAACTGTTAACTTTTGCTATCATAGTATAATAATGGTTAAATAAGTATATCATGATCATAATAACAACATTATAACAATAATTATGCTTTTCTATTATAACACAATAATTATCATATTAATTTTACAATTTTAAAAGAAAATAATACTATTATTAAATTAGTATTGGATTATTATAGCAGTAATTACTATAGCAGTTAGATCACTTTAAAATAATTTGATATTATATAAATTAGATTTATCATTATAAACATAATATATTAATAATATATTACTAAAATAATACCTAATAATTATTATATAATTTTCACTATCATTATTATGTTACATATAAACTATAACAAGAATCAGTATCATATAATAATAATAATGATTTAAAAAGAATATTATGGTCAAAATAATTGTAACATCATTAAGATTATCAATAATAATTATTGTAATATAATATTATAAAATTTACTTGATACTCTAATAATAAATTTTACCTTATAAAATATTTATTAGAACAATCGATATATATTTAATATGTCAAAATTATATGATATTAAATTTTAATGGTTGGAGAGTGGTGAGGGGACTCCTTTGAGAGCTGCTTCAAATTGCAACAAATCTTGTACTTGGATTTGCAACCAATTTTGCCGACAGTTTCAATTGTAAAATTTAGCCTCTTTTTTGCAGTTTAAATGCAGCCTATAATTGCAGGTGCAAACATCCAAACAATTGTTTTGAATGCTTGCAATTCGATTGCAGCATTCACAACTGTAACATGCCCAATTACAGGCAAACAAAAACAAGCATCCTGGAACACAAGGCTCCCACTACTGCAGGATTTGGAGAAGGTCAAATGTACACAAACTTACCCCCTCGTGTAGAGAGGCTATTTCTGTGTGTTGAACCTATAACATCCAAGTCATAATAGAGCAACCTTACCATTGCACCAAGGCTTGCCCTCAAGTTACAGGCAAACAAACAATCCCCAAATAACAATAGTTCTAGAAATCAAAACCAATCACAAGGAATAGGATATTTGATGCAAAGATAGAACTTAAAGAATTCTTTTGCCACTACAAAATGACTTTAGAACATTAAGTGACAGATAGCATGCATACCTGCCAAGAGAAATAGGCATATCCCTAATGCCATATTTCTCAAATTCAGTGTATTCAATACATGTAATACCATATGCCCATTGCCCATCCCAATTTTGCTTCTCAAGAAGCACATTTATTCCTTCTGTAGCTTCTAAATTTCTCTGACAGGATGCAAAACCTAATTTCTGCAACACTTAAAACATTAGGCAAGAAGTGCAAGTATGATGGTTCTCATTTATAACAAGCAGAACATAAAATCTACACAACAATGTAAGTAGCAAAATCATAAGTTTCAGAGATAAAATAGTGGTTGAAATGTTATTCATCACTTTATTCAGAAAAAAGATCTTAGTTATATTGACAAAGTATGGAAATTAGTGGTCTATAGTACTATGAAAATGTATCAACCTTGTTGGTGGTAACAAGCAAAAGAGAATCCAGCTTCCAAGCACTCATGTAATATTTTTGAATTTAAATTTATGTAGTTATATACACAAAGATGTTTTAGAAAGACCAAACAAAGCCAACCATAAATTGTACCTTCTTGTAGTGCAAGCCTAGTCCAGCCAATGCCAAAAGGGTTAGATCGGTTGCAGCCACAACATTACTGCAAAATCACAAAAGTAGTTATGGTTATGCTATAAATGTACTTATTATTAATAACAACCATGCCAGGGTGCATCAAAAGAATAACTGTTCTCTTTAGGAAAAGCACAAAGAGATAACCTGACTTGTCGTACAGTTGCACCTTTTCTTCCATGACCATAGAACCAATTGAATATGCCATTGTCATGTGCAAGTTTCCAGATTGCACCATGACCTCCAGGTTTGCATACTGGGCTGAGTGGGCTGCTTGTCAACCACTGACCATTTTCAGCAGCCACAACTGGAACCAAAGGCTGGGAGGTGGGGCACACAAAAGGAATTGTTGAGAAAGATTAACAGAATAGGCATATATTGGCTCAAACTATAAATAGACACCAAAAGAGCAATGAATCAAATGTGTAGCTTTTTCCCAGAAATGAAGAAATTAGATAGTATAATTAAATTAACCTGCTCAAAAAGTTGAAAATTTTGTCGGCCTCTCCCAAACCATCCAAGCCTTTCACAAAGTGCAGTTATATGCTCATGGTTATTCTTCACTGAGCTTGTCATGATTGCAACAGGGGTTATACATTGCTTACCATACATCTTGAAATAGAGGAACTCCCTAGCCTACCATTCAGCATAGAGAATTAGAGATTAACTAGCTTCATACTGATGCAATTCAGTTTAAAGGATGTAAATTATGTGCTAAGCTCTGAAAAAGAATGTGTAGTATATCATGCAGATTGGTATGAAACAATTAATTAAATAGTGTAATAGATTAGTGGTTCACACAAGTAGAATTTAAAACTTTTAATAACATTAAAATTATAATATGGAACAAGGATTAGGTAAATTTTGTAATGTTAATGGCCTTCCACATAAATATCAGAAAAATAATGTCATTACTCTTATTTTCTATATTATATAAATCATGTATATACTGGTACCAGCATAACAACTAATGAAAGCAAAGCCTATCCGTTATATAAAACACCACCTTGCCACCAATGTTGTACGACATGAACTTCATGCCAACTCTTGGATAGTGCATGTCTAATAAGTGAGATGTATATATCCATTGTCTACATGAAATAAGATTTAAACAACATTTGAATAGATCAGTATTCCAATCATATCAAACTCCATGACTTACATTGTAGGTTTTCTTATTTTAATAAAAAAACATTTTTGTAAGATACAAAAAAAATCAGGAGAAAGAGGATGGAGGGAACAGGGTCAGATGTTTTCTAAAAACAGGGCAGTTAAGGACATAGCCACAAGTATAATCAACAGTCAAAAATAATTATGTTTTATGGAAATCATAATGTATCATGAACACATTAAGATAGAAGCATTTAAATGCACCCTGAAGTTGCAATCCTCCAAAGTTCAAACTACCAACACATAAGGGCACTTAACTACACTGCCTCATAACTTGGAAATTCTTCTGCGACATATCACATTAGAAAAAGAACTTTAAATAATATATGTTCAGATAAATTTCTAAACCCTTTTTTAAATATTAAATATTCTAGTATAATGCTTCTTTGTGAATGAGGATTAACAAAGCCAAACCAAGATAGACTAGTGTTCTGCATGTGCAATGCAGGCATCAATCAAAAGTCCCTTGATGGAGTTAATGAAAAGGAAACCAGGTATACTGCAAATTGCAATTAACAAAAATAAGAAGAAAAAGGTTAGAGGCCCCCTCGGTAATAACATTTTGGGAGATGGGGAGAGGAAAAGCCACAATAAAATGGATTGGGTTGAGAAACCAAGAAATAAAAAAACTAAGAAGTTTTGCAAAGACGGAGTCAAAGTTTTGGATGAAGTCGATTCTTGGAGTAGACATTTATAATAGTGGAGATGGTTTAACCTACCAAAATTTAATATATCATTGGGTAGGTTAGGTTTCTTATTTCACCTCTTATTACATAGTTCCCTAAACTATTTTGGGTTTACATTTTCTTCATCATTGTTTGTACAATATATACAACTTTGATTGATATTACTGTATATCTTAAACTTCCTTAAATAGTGTAGAGGCCATGTGTATGTTTTGTTTTGATAGTATAGTGGAGTCCCCATACTGTCTTCCCTAACAAGCACCGCCACCATCAGAAATACTCTATATAGGTCCAAAGCCTGATATTCCACTGAGCACTAAGTGATCAATCAAGTACTTACAAAATAAGACAACAACAGAAATATCTTTTCTAAACTTGTGAAAAATAAAATCCAGTCTAAGTTTGCAAGCTTAAGCACATATAATGCAACTGCAACAATACAGCTTATAAATCATTACCATGTGCATAGTAGTATCTAGAATGTTTAATTTATCACAAAGTGACTAATGTGATGAAATATACAAATTCTAACAAACAAATATCTACTACCTGTAGATCTCTTATTAAACCTTCCAACAAACTTCGTCCACAATAAGTAAACATTGCAGCTGGAAGGCATTCACCTGTGTCAGCATCAACCAAATCAAGACGATCCCCAGCACCACCAAGCGGATAAATTTCACCCAGTTCTGGCAATCCCTTAAAGAGAAAGAAACTTCATTAATCACCTTAATGATGCCATTGAGAATTTTTTTTTTTAAAAAAAAAAGAAGCATGTATCCACAAGTAGAGTTTTATTTAGCTATACAAATTATATCAAGCTAACCTCAATACCCCATAAAGCAGCTTGAGATGCATATTCTGTATTTTCCAAAAGATCAAGCCCGGTAGGAACATGAATCTCCACAAATTCACTTTTCCATGACTTGTATAAGTGAGGGGACCCGTTCAAAGTCTTCCTATCAACTATTGGGGGTGAAAGAAGCTGTAATCCCATAATCTGATACCTGTGAAAGAAAAGCAGAGCATAATTATTTTCAAAATTCTGACATAAATGTCTAATATCTCGTTTCCTAAAAATAATAGGAGTAACAAAAATATTCCCATCTCCCAGATTAGAAATGTTCCCAAATTTTGATTAATCATGTTCTGATCCATCAAGCTCAAACCAAACACATACGTAGGATACAGCATGCATGTTTAAGGTAAAGGCAAGGAATATTAGGAGAAGGAATGAATTATCTAACTAGTTAACCCAACTGTGTAGATGCAGTTTAATTTAATATTAATCTGTTGTAATAACCAAATAATCAACTGGAAATATGTGCATGGACAAAGATGCTCAGGAATGTCAGATGTTTTAAATAAACTTACACTACCTTTGGTAGTGGGGTAGATTTTTTTAAGTATAAAAGGGGAGTAGGAGAACCATGAAAAGCACCTTTCCTCATCTCAATCAAGCATAAAAGCAACCTAGGTGACATTTTACAACCTGACACTCACAACAATTAAACTTATAGCATTATCATGGCTTAAGTACTGGACCCAACTTCATCAAATGTTCTTGTTCAAGAGCAAATCCTTCAAAATGAGAACAATATTTATGCCTTGAACTTCCATCTAAGTATTCTTTCATCTCCATCCTGCTCTAATAATTAATCTAGGCAACTGTCTCCTGTGAAAGGCTATTCCTAGCCAAATTACACATATGGTCAAGCTTTCTTAAAATGGCTTTCCTCAACTCTGCCTCTGTTAGAAACAAATCCTACCATCAATTAATGCACTTATCTAGTCTTTCTTTCCAAGTCTTAGAGAAGATGCAGAGCAAAGACAAGAACGCAAAACAAAGAAAAAAAAATATAGAAAACAGAAAACAAAGAAATATAGCACAACTCAAAAGAAGGTTTTAAATTTGATTTTAAAAAAGATTTAAAGTAACAAATCTCCGAATTAGTCCCCGTGAGGTTGAATATTCTAAAATAAGTTGAGGATCCTAATTTACCTCTCCATCCCTTTCATAATATAACTTGATGGACATTGCACTAAGCAACAATTCTATGGACATTCCCCATTTATCTCTCTATCCTTGCATATAGTATACATTGATGGGCATTCTGCTAAATGTCAAATTTTAATTATCATCATATATCTCTCTATCCACATTTACAACAGAATACATTAGAAATTTCACCCAATAACAATCTTTTAATGAGCAAGTAATCAGGGGGACATAATCAAAACAAAGTTTAGAACATTGGTAATCACCCAATAACAATCTTTTAATGTGCAAGTAATTGGGGGAACATAATCAAGACAAAGTTTAGAACATTGGTAAGCACTTTCAATTTTTGGTTTCTAGGGAAACCGCCTAGAAAACTTGTTTTTCTAGAAAATCTTTTTTTGGTTATATTTATTTCAACAGAAAGATGACAAATTTGGAAAGATTATTTCTAATAAAAAGTGTTCTGGGTTTGTTCTCTCTCTCATATCTCCAATTATCTAATTTTGGGTATATTTATTTCAACAGAAATCTGGCAAATTTGGAAAGATTATTTCTAATAAGAAGTGCTCTAGTTTTGTTATCTCTCTCCTATATCCCGTTTTATCTCCTTCTACTTTCTCTTCTTTCTTTCTTTTTTTTTTTTTTTTGGTAAAACCGGAATTTTTTTTATAAGAGTCTAGGGAAAATGCATCCATGTGCATTAGAAAATAAAATATGTGAAAAATCAATAGAAATGTCTGACACGGCCGTCCACAAAGTACTTGCAGTATGAGCAGCCATATATGTTGCCATCCATCTGCAGAGCTATTAGCTTCTCTAAAATTATGTGTCGACCTCAATTCCGAGGGGAACAGAACCGTTAAGTTAAAATAGGGCCTAAATCACCCCATTTTTTAATGCTAAAATATCAAACTAATTTCCTTCATCCTCCTTTTAACTTTCATCACCAATGAGGTGGGTTTTATATCCAAAAAATAAAAAAGGGGAAAAATAGAGCAAGCAGAGCGAGTTACTAACTAATGAACACTCACCCGATGATCCCTCCAATGCAATCATGGAACTGCTCGACCCCACTCAAAGTCTTCAGAAGCTTCTTCAGCGGCTCGATATCTCCAACTCCACCATCACCAATTCGATCACCATCAACCCACTCACCATTCAAATCTCTCTTCTCTATAAGACCGGCCAATGCAAAGAACGCGCTTTTCAAATCGCTCCCCTCCACCCGATGCCCCCCGCCGCTCGAATCCAGCTCCGACCCAAGCACATGCCCCTGGCCGGCCGCAACCAGACACTTAAGCAAGAACACCTCTGCAGGCTCCAGAAAAGCCAAAACCTTAGAAATGCCTCCACTCCGAGCGGCGAAGAAAACCCTAACCCTAGAATCTGCGTCAAGAACGAGAAGCTTCTCGTTCAAGCACTTCGCCTCCCGGAGGCGGGCACGGATGGCGTCGAGGCGGGCGATCTCCTCCCCGAAGTCGAAGTCCGGCGCTGGGGCGTGCTCGACGGGAGCAGTAGAGACTCTATGGATGCGAGAAGGAGAAGGAGAGGAGGACGAGGAGGAGGCGAAGGAGAGGGAGCAGGAGGAGTTGCGAAAGACAAGTGATTGGGGGCGAGAGGAGAAGAGGAAGGGGAGAGAGGGAGAGGAGATGGTAATAGAGGAAGAGAGTGAGGCATGGTGGAGAAGAGGAGAGGAGTTCGCCGCCATGGGAGTGTGGGAAAGAAGGTCGGGGAGAGGGGAGAGGGGAGAGGGGGAGGTGGGTTTAAGCTATGAAGGGACGGGGAGGGATAAAGCGGGGGGATAAATAAAAGAGATGCTCTTGTTCTGACGGCATATGCTTCGCCGACTGATCATGTCTCTTGGAAGTTTGTGGCTCCTTTTCTCTGTTGAAAATGAAAATTGCTGCGATGGCCCACATAGATCCCTGTTTTCGTCCGACCAAGTGCTGGCGTGGCATGGTAGAATACAAAATTTTATCTTAAAAGCTGCCTTCTCGTGCATTTATCCAATCATCTCTTGCCACGTTGAACAGGAAAATAGAGGGTGTACGCAGGCCAACCCTGAAACCAGAAAACGGGTCCATCGTGGCTTCGGAGTGCATGCCATGTGGCAGAGAGATCTACCCTCTTGGTCCCCGACAATGCCGATTCTTTTGGAGTTTTTTTTTTAATATTTTTTTTAATTTCCCGAAGTACCGCCGTTTCCAATTTATTTTCCAAAATACCACCAACCAGTACTTCTTAAAATATTTAAATTAAAATGATAAAGAATTTTAATAAAATAAAAAAATTAAATTATATATTTATGATAACATGATATTTTATAATAACTTGAAATATGATAATAAATATTTTTATATTCTAAAAAATAATAAATATATTATATTATATCATATTATATTATATCATAAAATTATATTATAATATATTATCATAAATATTATAATATTATATTATAATATATTGAACATGTAATTTTGTTATTCATAAAATCAGTGGTGGTCGTGCACCGAGTACCATCAACGTGGCACAACAGATGAAACATCTGTAAAGCAACAGGGTTAGACACGATGAGATGCAAGCATGGTAGCATCGATGCCAGCCTAGGGATGGGCACCCACTTGCCTGTGCCCCCAAGACCCGATCGCACCGCATAACAGGTCTGGCCGCCAGGGCGATGTGTGGCTCCATCACACGTGATGTCCATTAGTGTGGCAAGATTGACGAAAAACACTTGGATGGCAACCAGTAATAATATTATATATTATAATATAGTAGTATTTATTATTAAAATAATAATATGGTATATTATATATTTAATATATAAGTAATAATATATATTATAATTACTTAAACTATAGTATATTATTTTGAGATGGAGCATTCTTGCCAGTCATGTTGCATATGGGCACCGCATGTTATGGAGCTGCGCACCACCATGATGGTTGGACTCGTCGCACTACGTGACTGATGGGAACATCTCCATGACGTGACTAAGTGGCTGCACGTGCACAAGATCGAATACCTCCATCAGCTTTGCCACACTGATGGAAGCCGCGTGCAATGGAGCCACATGCCGCCTTGGCGCGCGGCCCGACCTATCGTATGGCACGATCGGTGGGAATGTCCCCACGATACAACCAGGTAGCTGTCGGTGCACAAGGCCGGATACGACCAATGCATCGAGTGACGATTACCCTCCCAGTGGCCTCTATCAGTCTTGCCATACCAAGAGACACCATGTGCGGTGGAGCCACACACCATCCTAGCGACCGGATCGTCGTGCTATCACGGACCTAATCTTTTCTAAACCAAACCCTTGTGGCACTCCAATATCACCTGCACAGAGGAGCCAGTCAATGCGTGATAGCAACAAAAAATTAATGCTGCAAACAATGCAAACATACAAAAGGCACAAAAAAATTATAAGGCAACATACTCAAATGTACAATAGCAAAAATAATACTTTCATTAATAAAATGAAAAGATTACAAACAAATGTAACTAGCGCTAAACCTATCTTTATGGCTCAAAAGATAGAGGAGGCAATAATAGACACCACAAGAATCCGTAAAGAAACTGGTGTACTGGATTGTTCTTGCTTATCCTCTCTGTACTATATAAGAGGAGCATCCCGCGAAATCCGATTTTTTTATTTTTATAAATATAATAGATATATAATAGGTAATGGATGCCAAAAAAAAATTTGGATTAAGTTGGCTACACTAGAAGTGTAGCGCTCGGTATTTCATACCGATTATTATCTAGTGTAGCGCTCGGTATTTCATATCGATTATTAAGTAGTAAAGCCGTTTCTTTCCTGTTTGAATAGGACAAACTAGAATCATTTAACCATCACTCTTTTTTTCTTCTGTGTCCGGGCATAGGGAAGGGGAGGCGAGCGGGCTATGAAATACAACATGGTCCAGCCAGTACAGCGCAGGCGCTGCAGATCGTCATACCTTAAAACAATCCAATGCATCACACCTTATCCCAGCCATCCATTTATTCACGGTAACCCATCTCCACAACTTTAAACCAACCTCTAGAACTGAAGTCCCATAAAGACAACTGTTCTCCTCTCCATCAGTAACGATGGTAGCACAAACCTGAACGACACATTATGGCAATCCAACATATACCACCTAGTACATGATCCACCAACCAGCGTATCCCAGCCGTTTATCTAAATTTTTAAACCAATGCAAACTTTTTGTAAATGTCTGGTATGATAAACCAGTTCAATAAAAAGCGATTATCGGTTCGATTGATCCTATTTGAACCGATCGACCTGGCCGGTAAACTTGAAGATGACTTAGAAGTCTGATAAAGCGACGATTCAACACTACTGTATAGCCAGCAATATTGCCAAGCACAAGGTCAGTCTTCAGCCTACTTCGAAGAGGACTAGTTCGAAGGAAATAGCTAATGCATCTTCAACCTACTCCGAAGAGGATGGGTCTGAAGAGGATGGTTATCTATCTTCGGTCCAATCTGAAGAGGATGGGACAGAAACAACTGGCCAGCCTCACTTCGGCCCATTCCGAAAAGGATGGTCTTGAAGTAAGTTAATGATTTTCTTTGGCCTAGATCCATCAAGAATTGGTTTGGTTGTCCTAATTAACCAACCATGTGATGAGTAGCTCCTGCTTTAATAAAACTGGGGTAGCCAACCTCCGACAGCAATCCCATTCAATTATAAGGAAGTTGGATTAACCAACTTCTCTAACAAAATTCCTGAAGGCTTAACTACTTTCAGTTACAACCTCACCTATAAATATCGGTAAGAGGGGACTTCTGAGGTAAGCAATTCTAAGCGATCCTAGGCAAGTCAGAGCCAGTCCACAGCTAGCTCTCATGACGCCATTCAAGCTCTCACCCCTTTCATTCCACTTCTTTTTCTTTGAGCTCTCCATTCTATAGCTTGGATCCTTACTGACTTAGGCATCGGAGTGTCTCTTACAGGAAAAAATCCGATCATGGAGTTTATTTTGTAGGAACTTCGAGAGGTGAATCAGCAATGTAGCAACTCCGTCTAGTCTGCAGGGATCCAGCATCAACAGATTGGTGTGCCAAGTATGGGCGATTGTTCTCTTCTTGGAAAGGAGAGTTCTAAGAAATACAAGATGGTGAAAGACAGAGTTCAAAATGCCTCAGCTAGCAGGGGACGCCGTGCATCCCAAAAGAATGAGCTTCCATTGGAGAACGAGGCAATTCCTCCCATAATCGTTATAGGACAGCAACAGTTAGAGACCCTCATGAAAAGGGTGGATGTGTTGACTACTGTGGTTCAAACCTTCCAAGAAACAGCACTCCAAGGACAATATCCACCAACAACTTCCAAACACAGTCACCAATCCAGGAGAGATGATGAACGACATCTAGAATCCACTCGACATTCCTCTCGGGGCCGACAATCCTGCGAGCCTCGAAGTTCTCAACATCATGGGCTCATGGAAAGCCAAATTGACAAGAAGAGATCCCGATGATCTCTCTCGATTTCTTCCAGTGATTCTACACCGGGAAATGATAGGGGAAAGGGAGAATATCATCATTATGAAGAAAACTCAAAGTGCTGTACTCCAGGTTGAAAAACGTAATGACAAGCGAAGAATTAAGGATGTTATGGCGTACAATTCATGGCATCCGTTCTCCCAGAGAATCATGGAAGAAGTAATTTCCCACCACTTTAAGGTTCCTCAGCTGGAAGCCTACGATGAAACCACTGATCCTCTTGATCATCTGGAGAGTTTCAGAGCGTATATGATGATACAAGGGGCTTTAGATGCCTTGCATTGTCTCGCCTTCCCCGTCACTTTAAAGAAAGCAGCTCGAATGTGGTATTCGAGTATTAGACTAGGTACTATCCATTCTTTTAGTGAATTGGAAAACCTGGTTGTTTCACATTTCAGGACTTGCAGGAAGATACCTCGCAACTCCAACAGCCTATTCTTGCTACAGCAGGCCGAAGGAGAAAGTCTTAAAGACTATGTCACTAGATTCTACTCTGCAACTCTTGAGATCCCCGATCTCAATGAGATGTGGCCATGTCGGCCATGAAAAAAGGCCTTCGATCATCCAGGTTCACCTCCTCCCTGGATAAAAAATTTTCTACAAGCTACATCAAACTACTGGCAAGAGCCCAGAAATATGTAATGGCTGAAGAGTAAGCGGCAAGTCGATGATTAACTGAAAGGAGGCCAACCTCCAAGAAGAAGAGCAACAAAGGGTCGGCTCTGCCTGAACCCACTAACAACGATGTGCCAGTCCAATGACGTGATCCTAAATCCAAATCATGGGATGGCAAGTTCGACTCCTATACTCCCCTCTCTCTTCCAAGGGAGAAGATTCTGATGAAAATAGAGCTTTTTACAAAGGCCACATTTCATGAAGACAAACCCTGTATGGAGAGAAGAATAAATACTACCGATTCCACCGAGACCACGGTCACAATACCGAAGATTGCATCCAACTTAAGGATGCAATAGAAGATCTGATCAAGAGGGGATACTTGAAAAAGTATGTCAGCTCCCAAGAAACCTGAACTGAAGTGACTGCCCCCACAAGGGCCGTGGAAGAAGTCGAATTGCCCAATCAACGACCTACTGATGGAAGGATGGGCATGCTTCACCGATCGATCTACTAGAAAAGCGGAGCTGAAGAGAATACTTCTAAAAGATATAAAAGCAATAATACTATAAGCTTCTCCAACGATGACCTACGAGGAGTTCAGACTCTCCATGATGACCCCGTTGTAATCTCGGCTGTGATAGCCAACTATGATATAAGACGGATTCTTGTTGATAATGAAAGCTCTACGGAAGTCTTACTCTATGATGCTTTCCTCAGAATGAATTTATCCAAGAGCAAACTACAGAGATCTCCTATATCTTTGACTGGGTTTGGAGGCAACCAAGTCGGAGTAGAAGGAGAAATTATGCTCCCAGTAACTATCAGCACCGAACCGTTTCAAAAAATGCTTTCTATTAATTTCGTGGTCGTACAAACTCCGTCAGTATACAATGATATTTTGGGATGACCCACTCTAAATAAGTTCCGTGCCATAGTTTCCACTTACCACCTCCTGGTGCAGTTCCCTACCAAGAATGGCATCAGAGAAGTAAAGGGAGATCAAAGAGTCACCAGACAGTGTTTGATGATTCAAGATAAATAATCTGCAGAATCAGTGGCATTGGAGCAATTATACCCGAGAGATCGGCTGGAGGAATGCGAAGAACCCATGGAAAAAACCATTTCTGTACCACCAGTCGAAGATGACCCAGTCCGAGTCATGCAAATCGGAAGCATGCTGGACAAAGAAATGGAGGCAAGGCTAATCCAGTTTCTTCGAAGCAATGCCGATTAGGCAAGGCTGATCTAGTTTCTTTGAAGCAATGCCGATGTCTTTGCCTGGTCGGCTTCGGACATGCCTGGGATCCTAGCCGAAGTCATTACACATTGACTGGAAGTCTCTCCCAATCACAAACCTATCCGACAAAAGAAAAAAAAATTGCTGCAGAAAGATAAAAGTGATCAACGAAGAGGTAAGTAAGCTTCTCAAAGCCGGATTCATAAAGGAAACATATTATCCCGACTGGTTGGCCAATGTCGTGATGGTTAAGAAAGCCAACGGCAAATGGAGGATATGTATCAACTATACTGATCTTAACAAAGCTTGCCCGAAGGATAGCTTTTCTCTATCTTAGATAGACCAACTGGTCGATGCCACAGCCAGCCATCAGTTGCTGAGTTTTATGGATGCATTCTCTAGCTACAATTAGATACGAATGGATCCGAAGATGAAGAGAAAACGGCATTCATAACGGAGAAGGGACTCCATTGCTATAAAGTCATGCCATTCGGACTAAAAAATGTCGGAGCAACTTTTCAAAGGTTGATCAATAAGGTATTCGAAAGATAGCTAGGTCAGAATATAGAGGCATACGTGACACGGGACATGGATGCGATGCAGTACTAAAGGTTGATTTAAATTTTATGTTAATCGAGAGCAAATGTTCATTAACCTAACAGCCTATTAAACAATACGTTAAAAGGATCTTTAGCAAGCAACTAAATACTGGATTACATCACCCGCATGCATACCTAACAAAATAATTAATTAGATGGATCACGGTGATTGAGAAATCACCCTAGATTAGGTTCCTACTTTCTAACATCAGATCTAGAGGAAGGAAAAGGATCTTGAGTTATCGATATGCTTAGAAACCTCCTCTGATGAAGATCTGGATCACTACACTCTAGGGTTGAAGAATCGGACTCCAAACTGATCGCTCCTGGCATCCGAATTCCGATCGAACTGATTCCAAAGCATGGACACCGATCTTCAGAGTCGGATCTCAAGAGAATCTACCAAAAAATACCAAAAAATAGCAATTAAACATTGAAAATCAAAAGCTAGAAGGAAGGCTGGCACCAGGGTTGTTAGCTCTCCCGGGGATCTTCTTCTTTGGTTGGCTTCTAGGAGCTCTTCAAAGCATTGGATGAAGGCCTTGAAGAGACTTAGGGATCAGATCTGATGGAGGGATTGGATGGATAAACAGGGCATCGCACCCCGGTAATACTTGGACGTCGCACCCAAGTGTTCTAGGCATCAGACCTAGCACCTATCAGCCATCGCAGCTAGAAAGGAATTGGAAGAAGAACTCGGCAGAGTTTCATTTCATTTCATCAAATATTCATTAATTACAAGGGGGGAGATGTAGGGGTATTTATAGAACCCTAACCAGAGAAGTGAGGGACTCAAATACAAGAGTTTCATTACAACTCTAGACTTCAAGTTTACATTGCCTAGACTCCTGCTAGATAAAAAAAAATGGACTCCTATCCATAGTTGGCGCCAAGATAAGACTTTGATGGAGGGTCATGATCGCTTCTGGGTTGGTCATGATAATTGGACTCTAGTGTCTTGATAATGTATTCTTCTAGAGCTGCCTGGACTCTTCAGTCTGGATTGGAGAGAACTCTAGAGTCCTGCTGAAATTCTAGAATCCTTGAAGCTTGAACAGTTAGCAGCTTATTTGAATGGAATGCTAGGAACCCTTGGACCTCCAACACTAGGTGAGAAAAAATTTCCAAACTCCTTTGAATGCTTGGCCAACTTCTCACTTTGGCACGAAATATTATGAGAAGAAGGGTGCCATCTGGGAGAAGTCCTTCACAATTACTCCTCTTAAAAATTTTGTGCGCCTTTCTTCATGGGCCGACCAAAAGAAATTGTCTTGATGAGTGTAGCTTGTCCAAATTTAAGTGGTAGGCCATGGGTCATTGTCCCCCTAGTGACGTGACAATAGTAGTCCTGAAATCATGCAAAGTTGACATGCAAAATAGGCTAGCATATGACAAGAGCTTATGCTAGCACATGGGTCACATGGGCTTGTCTTGAACTAGTACATGGGTCTTGATTTGAGTCACATGGGTATTATAATTGGTCTCCCCTATAATACAAGACTCAACAACTAATTTTTACAGGACTCAATAAATAACTAAAGTCCTATTTGATCAATTGAAACCCAATTTGATCAAAAGGGTAAGACATGTAAATACGTAGTTCAACTTGGTAAAAGAGGATTAGCCTAAAAGGCTAAATAATTAAAACCCTAATTCCAGTTGGTAAAAGGGGCTAACCCTAACTAATCCAAAATAACAAAAATTAAAATAAATTATTTACATGGATAAAAGGGTTGGATCCAGGGTTACATTCACAGGTGATCCATAAGGATGTGGATTCAACCTGTCGATATTTTTGGGCCCTGATATCCTCACCAATACGTCAATGATATGATTGTAAAAAGTCTCTAAAAAATCGATCACATCCATGACCTTCAAGAGTCCTTTAACACCCTGTGATGCCATTGGATGAAGTTGAATCCGACCAAATACATTTTTGGAGTGACTTCAGGGAAGTTCTTGGGATTCCTCGTCACCAAGCGAGGAATAGAGGCCAATCCGGAGAAGATTTTTGCCATCTGGAATATGAGATATCTTGCCAACAAGAAAGAAGTTCAACAGCTGACCGAGAGAATCACCTCTCTGAGTTGATTCATCTTCCAGTCGACAGAAAGATGTCTACCATTCTTCAAAGCCCTCCGTCAAACCAGAACTTTCAAGTGGTCGGAAGAATGCCGACTCACCTTCAAAGAATTAAAGAAGTATTTGGAAAGTCCTCTACTTTCTAAGCCTCAAGAAGGTAAAACTCTATATCTATATCTTGCCACTTCGGACGAAGCAGTCAACTCTGTACTTGTCAGAAAAGAAGCCGACGACCAATAAAAGCCGATCTACTACACCAACAAAGTACTACACGAAGTCGAAGTGAGATATCCTAGAATACAAAAGCTTATTTATTCATTGGTGATCGCAGCAAAATGCTTGCATCCATACTTTCAATCCCATATCGTTGAAGTGTTGACGAACTAACCCTTGAAAGCCGTTCTCCAATGTCCAGACACTTCGAGGAGGATAGCAAAGTGGGCTGTCAAGTTGGGCAAATTCAACATCACTTTTCGACCCCGGTCGGTAATGAAGGTGCAGGTACTTGCCGATTTCCTAGCTGAATGCATATGGAGACAAGAAAATAGCCTGCAGAAGACTGAAGAGGAGGAAGTCGCTGAAAAGGATTCAAAATCCATATGGATACTTCATGTGGATGGAGCCTCCAATTCTACTGGCTACGGAGCTGGTCTTATATTAGCCAACCTTGATGGCCGAACCGTGGAATATGCTCTTCGGTTCTCTTTTCAAGCTTCAAATAACCAAACTGAATACGAAGCCCTCTTGGTAGGACTCAGAATTGCCAAAGAACTCGGGATTCAGAAGATCAAGATCTTTTCGGATTCTCGGCTAGTGTTAAACCAGGTGAAAGGCAAATCGAAGCTCGAGATCCTACCATGATCCAGTATTTGGAGAATGTGCGAGTTCTAGTTTTCTAACTAGAATTCTTTGAAATTGTTCATGTGGAGAATTCACGAGCCAATGCTCTTTCTAGGCTCGCCACCATCACACCGGATTTCCTCGGTCGCACCTACATAGAGTATCTTGATTCCCCGAGCATATTGGAAAAAGCTTCGAAAGTATATCAAGTCGAGCATGAGCCTTGCTGGATGGATCCTATTCTCAAATTTTTGAATAAAGGAATATTACTTAAAGATAAGGCCAAAGCCAAGCAAATCCATTGGATGGCATCCCAGTATGTTATTTTGGATGAATTTTTATATAAGAGGTCTTTCACATAGCCTTTATTAAAATGCTTAGGGTCGTCAGATGCCGACTACGCCCTAAGAGAAGTGTACGAAGGTATATGTGGAGACCATCTAGGAGGCCGATCACTAGCCTACAAGATAATTCACCAAGGTTACTACTGGCCAACCATTTAGAAAGATGTAGCTGACTACATCCGAAGATGCAACCAATGTCAAAGATACTCCAATATTCAAAGACATCCTGCGAGCCAGCTGACTCAGCCTATAGCCCCATGGCCTTTTGCTCAATGGGGAATGGACATACTTGGTCTATTCCCTCTGGTCTCTGGACAGCGAAAGTTTCTCATTGTGGCCATGGACTACTTCACCAAATGGGTTGAGGCCAAATCCTTAGCCCATATTACTGAAGGGAAGGTTGAGAACTTTGTCATAAATGCAATTATATTTCGATTCGGAATTCTACATGCCATTGCCACCAACAATGGAAGATAATTTGACAATTCTAAGTTCAAAGAATTCTGCACCCAATATCATATTGCTCACAGATTGACTTTCGTCGGTCATCTCCAATCCAACGGAGAAGCCAAAATGACCAATAAGATGATTCTTCACGATCTGAAGATCGGCTGAACAACGTCAAAGGGCTTTGGGCCAAAGAACTGAATTCAGTCTTTTGGACATATCGAACAACCCCCAGAATGACTATCGAAGAATCTCTATTCAACTTGGCCTACGGCTCCGAAGCAATCCTTCCAGTGAAAGTCACTTTACAATCCCTAAGGATTGATCACTTCAAAGAACTTGAAAATTTGAAGCATCGTAGAGCAGATTTGGATCTACTTCAAAGCACCAGACTTCAAGCTCAGATGAGGATGGCTACATATCGACAAAAAATCATCAAATATTATAACTCTAGGATGAAGGAACGAGCCTTTCAACCCGAAGACTTGGTATTGCAGAGGTCCGAAGTATCCAAGCCAACAAAACAAGATAAACTATCTCCTAACTAGGATAGACCTTACCGAATCAGAGAAGTCATACACCCTAGGGCATATCAGCTTGAAACTCTAGATGGTCTTCTGTTACCTCGACCTTGGAATATAGAAAACCTTTGCAAATACTATCAATAAAGAAAATTTTCTGGAAATATCTTCGACGAAGTCTTCAAGAAAAGACGGGCCTAACCAGCCTATCTTATTATCAATCAAAGGTACAAGGATGGCCTAAGTGACCCACCCTATGGTAAATCTAATAACGTGCCGAGGCGGGCCTAACCAACCTATCTTATTATCAATCAAAGGCACAATGATGGCCTAAATAGCCTACCCTATGATAAATCCGACGACGTGCCGAGACATGCCTGACCAGCCTACCTTATTATCAATTAAAGGCACAGGGATGGCCTAAACGACCTACCCTACGATAAATCCGACGACGTGCCGAGGCGGGCCTGACTAGCCTACCTTATTATTTATCAAAGGCACAAAGATGGCCTAAGCAGCCTGCCCTACGGTAAATCCGATAAAGTACCGAGGTGGGCCTAACAAGCCTACCTTATTATCATCAATAAATTGTACATGGATGATTTAATCAGCCTACCCTAATGACAAATCTGATAAGTGCAAGCCAATGAGCCTGACATATCTACAGTACTAACAGGTTCAAACTCTTCTATCTACGACGAAGATAAGTTCGACCAAACTAACACAGAATCTTGAAATTCTGCATGATGCCACTTCGATTCATTACCCATGGTGCCGACTAATCTATACTTAGAATGATTTTCAAGCACATTCATCAAGTAAAAGGAAGTTTTCATTCATCAAGAAAATTGATACATACTCCCAAGAAGAAGCTGATCTACATTAATAAAGGAAAAAGTTACATCAAGATTGTTTCTTCTCGGCCGACCTAGAAATCAGAGCAGAAGTGGAAGCCTCCTTTGTAACCCCTTCATCTGTGGGAGGAGCTAGTATCTCTTCGACCGGATTTCCCACTCCTTTTTTCCTGTTGGTGCTATCGCCAGTTATATCAATAGGGGAAACATCTAAGTCTGGGTAGGTCTCCACGACTTTTTCCAGGTAATCTAGAAAGCCGATATGATAACTCTCCACTCCAGCATCATGCATCTCTTCATCAAAGGCTTCAGATCTTTTATATGCTTCGATGGCATGGAGGGCATTCTTACCGACCAATTCTGCCTTATGTTCAGCTGATGCTACCTCATACTCCAAGGTGGTAATTCTCTTCTCTAATTCAGTTCTCTGGATCGTTGCCTCTTTAGCATTCCGAAGACTGTCCTTTAGTAACATTTTGGTCGAGCACAACTTCCTCCACCTCTTCTTCAAGTCGGCAGCAAGCTTGGTCGCTTGTATTTCAATCGCCCTTAATTCTTTTTCTAAAGAATGATTGACAGCGGTAACTTGATTCAGTTTCTGTTCAGTAGCAACTCGGAGTTCTTCGACTGCTTCTTTTTTGACTTCAGCAGATGCCAACTAGTCCTTGAGATCTTTGTTGAGGCAATTCCATAAATGCTCTCTTCTATTAGAGAGATATTGTGGACAAACTACCAAGAAGAACAGGCACGAAATCAACCCCATCAGTACAAATCTACTAAAGTGAATCTTATGAACTACTTCAATACTTGCTTGCAATGTCCTAGGATAGATGGAGAAAAAAATGCCCTCCAGTCCTTGCCTTTTTGTCACCTCTTAGTCCTTCTGGAAGATGGTAGCTCTCAGCAAAGTTTTAGCCAGTCTCGGGTTGTCAAGATTGGCATCAGCAACAAATACACTACAACCTCCGAAGCCCTCCTCTCCGACAACTTGAGGTTCAAGTTCGGCTTTTGTATCAGTGATGGGAACCTTACCCTTATCTTGTAAGCTTGGCCCCTCAGATGATCCGACGACTGGAGGCACCGCCAGTTATTCAATCGGACGTTCTGGTGAGGGAACATTGTCTTCCTCTGAAGTAGACTCTATGACAATGGGGACATTGCCCCCAACCGGAGCTTGTGGAGAAGTGCTTGAATGAGTTTGCTTCAATCTCCTTCGCTCTGATCTTCTTAAGGTACCCGGTGCCGCCCTCTTCCTCAAAGCCTGTCAGAGCCGTCCCGCATTTGGTTTCATATTGATAAACTGTTGAGGCTCGTTAATGGGGGAGGAAGGAGAAAGGTGGCGGGTAGAAAAGACCTAGGAAAGGGATCACTTGAAATGGCAAAGGTACCGATATTTGGAAAAGTTTAATTTTGGGCGGCGCAAATCTCTCATATAAGGAGCACCAACAGCCTGGATTTCTTGTTTAAATCTCAAGCAGTGCTTAGATTGCACAACGTGTGCTCATCTTAATTAATGAAAGTGGGAATGATGACCTCGACCCATGAGCGGACGGTTAGAGGAAATCAAAGGACCATGACTAATCCGATTTTGGAGGCACATGACTTTAATGACTTCGATTGTCACGATCCCATGATCTGGATAATAACTTTCCTGTCAATAAAAATTTGACAGCTAGTGAAGGTGATACGCCCCGTTATTGATGGATTAAAATCATCCACAGAAGCCGAGGCTCATCATTTACAGCAAATACTTTTCTCTTTCAAAAAAAAGAAAAAAAAAGAAAAAAGAAGAGCGAGAGAAAAAATTGTTCATCGATTTGGTATGTCCAAAGCTGTTTAAGTTCGAGAGTTAAAGGGCCGAACTTATAACACAACGGGTTGATCAAGTCACTCAAGACTTATATTCTTGCCAAGACTAAGTCCGAAGATTTCATACTTAGAAAAATTTCTCTCAAATTCTTTCAAATTGAAGACTATTACATATCCGAAGACTTCATACTTGAAAAAATTTTTGCTCAAAATGGAAGGCATCATACATCCGATGATTCTATACCTAGAAAAAATCATACCATGACATAGTTTGAAAGAAGAAGTGTGCTTTCTATTCATACCAAAAAAAGTACATTTACATTTTGTTCTTCTTACAAAAAGATTAAAAAAGAGATACAAAGGCCTATTCATCTACTACCGCGATGACCTCCGGGTCGATCGCAAGAGGAGCCTTTTCAGTATGAGCTGGAGCTACTAGGTCAGCTGCAACCGAGACTTCTAGTTGTTCTTAGACTTCTTCAGCTACAACTGGAACTTTTTCGGGCTGTCTCGGTACCTCTTTAGCTTCAGCAGGGGGTTTGGATTCTTCCTCTTCGACCTCGTATAAATGGATGCTCGAGAGGTCCAGCTCAAGATAAAGTCCTTGGACTTCTTTAATCCCATTTTTGAAGCCCAATTAGTAACTGACCACCCCTAATTTAGTTACCTCATCCTTGAATTTTGAAGACTTCCTGAAGTCTTCAATTGCCTTGGTTACTTGACCCTTCAGGGCTTCAAATTCTCTAGCCGCTGCTTGGGCCTCTTTGGCCGCCACCTCGACCTTTTCCTGGATATCTTTGGCTGAATGCTCCAAGGAGTGGATTCTCTTCTTCTTCTTTCTGAGCTTTGCTTCTTGCTCAGAGATCTTCAATTGAGCCTTCTTCAGCTCACTCTTCAAGCTCTAGACATTAGCATTGCTCTTATTGAGTTTCTCCTCCATGACCGACCTTAGCTCTTCGACCACTTCCTTTTTGGCTTTCGCCGTTTGAAGCTCCTCCCGGATATCTCGGCTAAAATTGACGTACTCTGCTATACTCTCCTCCATCAAAGTCACATCATGGATTAGCTGCATCAATCGATCGAAGTATAAAGTTAGCTATGCTGAATCTAATCTTGAAAATATGAGTGAAAGGAAAGACATTTATCCTTAATATGGCGGGGTACGCTGAAGCAACCACCTCTTTGAGGCGGCGATTCCTTGTAACCTCCCAATCCTGAGGGAGTAGTACAGCCTTCAACATCTTCATGGCCACGTCAGGGTGCACCAGATCCCATGCATCTTAGAAGATTGAGAAATCTACCTCGCACTCTCGATCCGTTGGAGTATACCTCCCAAATCCTTCTCCAGTCTGGGGGGCCTTGCCTTTATCCGTTGAGGAAGGATGGGATAGTGGTGCATCGATGGCTGGAGTTGGGATTGGTTGCTCCGAAACCTGGATCGGAGTGGTGTCCATTGAAGGGGGCTCCACTAGGGGGACATCGTCACCCCCTGATGATGTCCTCGTCAGTGTAGCTCTTGAGGCCTCTTCAGCCTGAGCCTTCTTTCGGATTTCCGATCTCTCTTGGAGGACCGGTACTACTCTCTTCTTGGCAGCCTAACGAAGTTTACGAAAATCTGGCTTCATCTTACCGCCTGTAAGTAAAAGTAGTTTCCAACATTAGCCGGCAGAAATACGAACAAGGCCAAATAAAATAGAGGCTAACTATCGACTATACCTAATGAAGGAAACTCGTTGCTTTGAGTGAGATGGAGTTTTCGTTCTTCTAACAACTCTCAGATGGGAGGGACTTCGGACCCAGACAACGTATCAAAGTTTGATTGGTCGGCCCTTAGAACTTTCTTACCTACATTGGCACTCAAGTAGGGCTCCCTCCATGCTATTTTAAAGCCCTATGGCAAAGAGGAGAAGATGAAAAGGAAGCTGGGTTTCCACCCATGGATAGCACTGGGCATACCCTGGATTAATTTTTGACCTGGACGAGGGCCGACGACCCACCATCCCCGGCTGTGAAAATCCTTCTTCAGTACGAAGAAAGAGGTGAACAAAGAAGTCCTAGGCTCTATGTTTAAAATATCACAGAGGACTAAAAATCCACAGACGTTCCGAATACTGTTCAGAGTCAATTGTGCTAAGACTATATGGTACATGTTGAAAACTTTAGAAAAAAAAGAATGTAATGAAAAATGAAGACCAGCTTTTAGATGGTCTTCGTATATTGCAATGGTACCGGAGGGAGGATTGTTCACCCTATCTTCAGATTTAAGGAGTATCAAGGAAAGGTTTTTGGGAATATGGTAATATTCCCTGAGACAAGCTATTTTGGCGAAGGACAGAGAACAAGGGATCGACTGTAGATTGGACTCGGCATTATTTTTCCTAAGAGAACCTGAAGCACTAAAGGATTCAGCTCCCTCTCTACTGGCCAGAATCCTACCGATGGCAGGGGCTTTTACAGATATGACCATGATGAAAAAGAGAAAAGTAAAAAGGTCTCTACCTACGAGAGAAGATGAAAATCAAAGAAAGGAAGGAAAGCTTAGAAGATTAAGAGAGGAAGAAAAGCTCGACAAAGGCAAAGAAATTCACCCTGCCAGGCAATTGCCCTTTATATAGAAGGTAAGGATGATTCAGATGATTTCCTCGAAAGGATGGACACTTTTTCGATCATGCTACATATGGGTGGCACCGATTGCGAAAGTGGAATCCTAAGAGGCGTCAATCGATTCGACAAAAGAAAAACTAGGCTATCAGTCGCGATCTGCATGACCATAGCTAATGGCCATAATGGAGTTATTGCATGATATTAGATGGACGAGATGATGCCACATCCTTCATCCGAACCAAAGACGAAGAGCCAGCAAAAATGCCATAATGAAAAGAAGCGATGCAACCTTCCAACCTGTACCATCTCTTTAAGAGCCCACAAAAAATCAACACGTGTCTATAGCACGATGATCGAATCAGAAGTCAATTATTACGGTCGACTGGAGATATCATTGGTTATATATTTTTTCATCGATAAACAACAACCCATAAATACTCCCATTTTTCAAAACAAAAAATTATTTTGAAACCGGAAGTGGGGGGCAATTGTTGTGATAAACCGGCTCAATAAAGGCGATTACCGGCTTAGAGGTTCGATTGATCCTATTTGAACCGGTTGACCTAGCCGGTGAACCTGAAGATGACTCCGAAGTCTGATAAAGCGACGATTCAACACTACTGTATAGCCAGTAATATTGCCCAGTGCAGGGTCAGTCTTCAGCTTACTCTGAAGAGGACTAGTCCAAAGCAAATGGCTAATGCATCTTCAACGTACTCCGAAGAGGATGGGTCTGAAGCAACTGGTTAATCTATCTTCGATCCAATCTAAAGAGGATGGGACTGAAGCAACTGGCCAGCCTTACTTTGACCCATTCCAAAAAGGATGGTCTTAAAGTAAGTTAATGATTTTTCTTTGGCCTAGAGCCATCAAGAACTGGTTTGGTTGTCCTAACCAACCACGTGATGAGTAGCTCCTGCTTCAATAAAACTGGGGTAGCCAACCTCCGACAGCAACCCCATTCAGTTATAAGGAAGTTGGATTAACCAACTTCTCTAACAGAATTCCTAAAGGCTTAACTCTTTTAGTTACAACCTCACCTATAAATATCGGTAAGAGGGGACTTCCGAGATAAGCAATTCTAAGAGATAGGCAAGTCAGAGCCAGTCCATAGCTAGCTCTCACAACGCCATTCAAGCTCTCATCCCTTTCATTCCACTTCTTTTTTTTTTAGCTCTCCATTATGTAGCCTGGTTCCTTACTGACTTAGGCATCGGAGTATCCCCGACCGGAAAAAATCCGGTCAAGAAATTTATTTTGCTGGAACTCTGAGAGGCGAATCAGTAATCTAGCCACTCCTTCCAGTCTGTAGAGATCCAGCGTCAACAATGTCAAACCCTAATCTGATGGGGCCGGAGATACCGCACAATCTAGGGTTCTTAAATATTTATTCAATAAAAAAATAATTGACTGGGACTAGAAAGGGTAAATAATACATGTTCAAATCAAACTTTATTTAAAACCAAAACTAAGCAATAGGTATCTAAAGTATCGATCTTAAACCCTACTTACAATAAAAAAAGATATAAGGGCTTTACAAGTCCAATAAATTACTAGCACTTCTAGTATAATTAATTATTTTATACATGAAGCATAATTTTCTAGATTTGCATGATTTTTTACAAGAACATGCCAATGAATACATAATAAATGTCATATCAAAATAGACACAAAATATGTATTTGGTCCAAATAAATTTTCAAAATAATCAAGAGTTAACTGTCCACCCTCACTCTCCTAGTTTCTTTGATTATGGTTATGATTGGACCATGGTTAGCCTCGAAAAAAATTAAGTCCTAAGTACAACATGCTATCCATCAATCATATATTAGTGATCTTGGAGGTCTACAAGGAAATTAGCTTTGATATTAGATAGATCAATATGCTCCCTCAACATAAGCCAACAATCAACTATGCCCAGCAAGGTCCAAAAAAAATTAGCTCATAACTATAATATATCGTCCATCGACATGCACCGATGATAATTCTACTAAAGACTTTGGAGGAGACTGGATCCTGAATTCATATAATCAAAGTCGAATTAGAGCGCAGCAAAATCGACACATGACATATTTTTTGATGCATTGAAATATATTTCATATATAAGTAAATCATTTTCATGTAAAGCATGCAGCATACTTGATATGGGAAATATAGCACAATAATAAAAAATCTTCAAATTAGATCATGATAAAATATATTAGGGGTAAAGATAATTATAAATTTTTATCCTAAAATTTTGTGAACTCACTAGCCAGGAAAAATCATCTAAAATCTATCATAGACTTTTGTAAAGCATCGAATAATCTAACATATTTTGTAATGGATTCTAATCCTAACCATTAAATTGGATCTAACATCCAAGATCTCGACCAGCCCTTGCTTTAATAATTATCCAATACATGTATTTAAGTAGAGCTCACAATTACCTGTACGCAAGGGATTCTGTTGCGATGAAGTCTTCTCGCAATCCAAATCTATATTTTCACTTGATGAAATTGAAATTCTTGGGTCAGATTTAATTAATAATTTCAAAGAATTTAGAAAAGCAAACCTTAATCCAATTTAATCAATCTGCATGACAAGGAAAGAAAGTCCGGGTAATGATTTGGACCGAGTCACGAGTCTAAACAGGTCGGATTGATCCGAATCCAATTAGATTGGGATCATATGGTTCACCCAGAGGTCGGCCAAGCACGGAAAACCGGAAGAGCGGGAGGAAAACGGGGCGTTGCCCGTTGGCATCTTGGTGGCGGAACCCAAGGCTCAAAGAAAAACAAAGAGAGGAGAGGCTGCCGGCGATAAAGAAGATGGTGGAGCTGTTTCCGGCGGCCATAAGTAGACCAAGCAGTCGGCAATCAAGAGGAAAAAAAAAAAGGGAGAGAGAGAGGAGGCGGTGGCTGAGGGAGAGATTTTAATTTGGTGGGGAGTCTCCGGTGGACTCGTGATGGAGGAGGACAGTCCTCCTCCTCCATCGTATCCAAACAGGGGTCCTCCATTTTTTTTTTTTTTTTTAATCCAAATCGGGACGATGGCCTCTTCGTGCCGATTATCTGTTGCAAACGGGACGATTCCCAGCCCGATTAAACTTGCCGGGGTTCACAGATAGAGTCCCACCCACCAAAGATATCCTTCTTTACCTCCCTCTATATTAATACCAAGTAAAAGTTATCGAAGAGAAACTACTACGAGCACCGAAAGCCATGAAGAACCGAAAGCTCGCCATCTCCTTCCTCCTCTTCTTTACCTTCCTCTCTCTCTTCCACCCCCTTGCCGCAGCGGAGCCGCTGAAGAACATCTCGGCCGTCTTTGCCTTCGGTGACTCCACGCTGGACGCCGGCAACAACAACGACCTCCCGACCCTCGTCCGAGCTGACCATCCACCCTACGGCCGTGACTTCCCCAGCCAAGTACCCACCGGGAGGTTCACCAACGGCAAGCTCATCACCGACTACCTCGTGTCCTCCTTAGGGCTCAGGGATGTCCTCCCATGCCACTCCGACCGGAGTCTCGCCATGGCGAACCTAACCACCGGTGTCAGCTTCGCCTCGGGGGGCTCTGGATTGGATGACCTCACCGCGATCGCGTCAAGCGTGACGACCATCGGGAAACAGGCGGCAAACTTTGCAGCCTACATCGGAAGGCTGGAGGCGGCCGTAGGGAACGACGAGGCGAGTAGAATAATAAAGGATGCAATGTTTGTTATTAGTGCTGGATCTAATGACATGATGATGAATTACTACATACTTCCAGCCAGAAGAATGACCTTCACTACTGTCTCTAGTTACCATACGTTTCTCCTTTCTCAACTTCAGAAATTTGTCATGGTATTTTCCTCCTCCCTCCTCTTCCTGCATTTTTTTTTTTTTTTCCTTTCTTTTTGGCAAACTCCTATTCCCGCTTTAGCTGTCTATTTAGTTATTCATCTATCTAGCAAGTTATGTTTTGATAGTAGGCTTCTTCTTTTTTTTTTTTCCTAGAAAATTTTATATTTATTTATTTATTTATCTATTTGGCATGTTAAGGTTTGATAGTATGCATGCTCAGAAAATAGCACTCATAAATAGGCATGGGTATTTCTCTTGTGATTCTGTTTCTATTTTATTTTATTTTTTTCTGGTGATTCTGCTTTTATTTTATTTTTCTTGTCCTGTTCTTGTAAAGGACTTTGTAGTTTCCTTTTTTTTTTTTTTCAATAAATTATGATTTTTGCCTACCTTTCAATCAATTTTTTTATTAAAAAAAAAACACAAACCACTCAAGCCTACTCAAGCCTTCATCTACTATCTTTGAGCTAGCCTTCGTACGTTCATGTTGAAGCTTTGCCATCTACTGATAACAAAGTTGTAGCTAGAGTAGGAGAAACAAGGAGTATATTATGGCACCTGCCCAACTCTGATACAGTAAGGTAGCAGTTCGGTCTTATTTTTTGAGTTATCTTTGTGAACGTTGGTCGGTTTTGCTATATTCATACTCAAGAATACATCCATGAATTGACCAAATTATACATCCATGAATTATGAATTAAGTTTGGATTTAGGTAAATAGAAGTCTAACTTGGAAGTTTTCATATCCCTGTTAATTTTGTGAGGTGCCAAAGATTTTCTAATTCTAGAGTGTGAAAAAAAATTGATTTGTGTAATACAAAGTACTGGTTATCTGGATTATGAAATTACAATGCCCATAGTATTAAGTCGACTAGAACTTTTAGTTGTCATTAATATTTTAATTGTGCAATTCTTCATTTGGTAGTTGGTACCGTAGCCCGAATGCTATATATATATATATATATATATATATATATATGCAATAAAAAGAACCAAATCTGATAAAAACCATTTTGGATCCTGATCTGTACCCTCCAATGAACAACGACGATAGGTTCGCATGCTGGCCACGTACAGCAGCTAATATTTTCTATAATAAAGTAGAACAAAAAAACATAAGAGGATTTCTCATGGTAAGATCATGTATGTATCAACTAATTACCTTCCATCGTTGCATCATCTTTTTTACGGTGACATCGCTCTAATAAATTGGAGTAGTTTTAAGTCTAAGCAAGGCAGCAATTTCATGATCATGCATGTAATATATATATATATATATATATATATATATATATATATATATATATATATATATATATATATATATATATATATATATAAGAACTAGTAGGGGATGAAAGATAGAAGAACAACCGATTGTTGATTTATTTGTAAATCAATGTCTATTTTGAATAGACGTTGACTAGGTATCGGCCATTTTAGTCATGGATAGACGTTGTTGGCCATAAACAACTATATAAAAGAAAAAGATACATTGAGATGTTAATATAAATATAGGATCGAGGTCTTTTTTTTTTTTTATAGATTTTTTTTCCAAAAAGGATGATACCAACTGCCCAATAGAGGTAGCAGATGAAAAGTTAACAAGTAGATTATTTCAAAAATAAATAAAAGATTAATATATCACCATAGGATCCTATCTAATAATAGGTTTAGAATAGAAAAAAGACTATATCAATAGCGGACAATCATACCAATCATTATCCAAGACTTAATCAAAGCCCTGAAGATCTAATATGAGTTCATTCATATAGGAATGATCTAGGTGGTATCAAATCCTTAGTCAGGAAAGGGCTAGATATAACCATCTTCCTCTGCCTAAGAGATGACAGGCTAATTAGGTTTCATGATTCTCTCCGATATGAAGGATCCATTTATTTTAATTGCAACATAGACCTAATACTCAAGCTTAAGGACAAAAACATCCTCAAAGTCTTAAAACTTGATGTTAAACTTTACGGATTTATCCTGTTGCAATCATCTTCAAGATCTGCTACAAGATAATCAATGATCTCGATCACATCCATATAATCAATAAAAGAATCCTTGAAAGTACGACCTACTTTGTGTTGAGAGAGAGAATCGCAGAGTATGGTCCAACGACATCGAAACTTTTTTTAGGGCTTCCTCCTTGAGTCGGTCTCGCTGCCGGTGCTGTCGACGATGGCGAGACCCTCTTGGGGAGTAGGATTCGGCAACGGTGAACCCTCTGGGGAGAACACGAGCCGACGCTGTCGAAGGAAAGGGAGCAACGGCGAAACTCTCTTGGGGAGCAGGAGAGTCGATGGCGGACGAAGGGGTTGCCTGTGGCACGGTCACTTCATCGGCATCCAGATCTCCATTAAGGTACGACGATCGTAGGTACTTCTCTTTAGAACCTCCGCTCCTTTCGAGTCTGCACGACATTCGGGTGCTACCACCGGTGGCTGGGATGGCGAGCAATAGGGGGAATGCTGGAGGACTCTTGGTGGAGATGAAAACTATGAAAACCAACGGGAAGAAGACTCTTACCGGTCGGCCAATTTGGGTTTCTTCCAAGCCTTCGCCAGATGAGGTGGAGTAGTTGGCTCGTCACTTCCCGGAGGTGGTGGATCTTCCAGATGAGGAGGTGAGCAGAGAGACGGATGATTGGTTGGCGAAGGGGCTGGTGGCACGATCGCTTGGCCGGAAAATCGTTGCAAAGGCAGCAATGTGCAAATTCTGGCAACGAGCTGGCCTACAAGGGACTGTTGAAGCTTTCAATCTAGAACAGGGGATTCTCATGTTCCTGCAGGGGACTGTTGAAGCTTTCAATCTAGAACAGGGGCTTCTCATGTTCAGGTTCCAGGGAGTTGAGGATCGTGACGCCGTCCTTAATGGCCATGGGTGGTAAGCGAGCAAGCCTTGGCGATCGAACCATGGCGACCGTGTTTCTACTCTTCAGCAACGGCGATTTGGTTGACCTTGGTTTGGGTTAGGCTACCTCAGCTGTCGATCGAGCTTTGGGGGCCAGAAACATTCCGGAGGATCACACATCTAGCTGGAGAACTGATAACGATGGATGAATATACTGCAAAATGAAAAAGGGGGGGATTTGCTAGGACCTCAATCCGCATCGACCTTTCCCATCCGTTGCGGCTGGGGGTTTTGATTAGCGGGCCATGCGGCAATCGCTGGTAGTGCTTCGTTTACGAGAACCTCACCGGAGTGTGCTTCCGGTGTGGGTTGTTTCATAGATTGGGGCATGCTTGCTCAGCTGGAGGAGTTGACGGGCAGCCAGGGATCCACTCGGCAAACATCATCGGGACTCCAGAGGAGGAGGGTGAGGGCTCAGGAGGCCTTTGTTTGGGTCCGTGGTTGGTGACAGCTCGACAATGGTTGCCACTAGTGGAAAAACCAGGGATCTCGGGGGTGAAGGAGATTGTTTCAAAAGAACCTAGGAGAACATCGGGACTGCGAAACCTGGGGAAAGAACCCCTTCACCTGGAAGGAGGCATTTTGGATAGTGTACCGGATGTGGAGGGGTGGTCCAAGCCACTTAAGGTGACCCGTCGGGCCTTCGTCCTCCCTGGGAGAAGTTCAAGCAAAGAAGCCCATGGGTCGCTTCGAGCCACTAGAACTTGACCCGAAAGTTCTAGGTTTGGGTAAGGAGGCTAACGGGGCGGGGAGGGAAATCAATAGGGGATTCAGCTACTCCAAGCGAGCCCATTCTATGTTATACCCCATTGCTGGTGCAAAACCCAAGCGGGGATCAAAAGCCTCTAAGACTGCAGGGCTCGGTAAAGTGTCTGGAAGGAAGGACAAGGTAGGGGCCAAGGAGTCAAGCAGTACTATAACTAAGGAATCTCTTTTGGTTGGGAAGGGCAATCGAGGGACTTTTATCTTTTCAGTAGGTGGTCCAGAAGTGGTGATGTCCAGCACATCCTAGATAGTGTTACAGGACACTGACATCCAGCCTAGGACTGGATCACTCAGTCAGGAGCCAGACATGATGGTGGAGCCACAGGGCTTAACCCATGAGGTGGCTGTTGAGAGACTAAAACAAGCCATCCAGGGGATAGGAGATGGAGCTTCAGAGATGGTTACATCATCAGCTAGGATTGCGATAGACCAGGATGAGGGGAGTTCCAGAATGGACCCTCCTCCATCTCAGGTGTCATCATGAGGATTCTAGTTTGGAATGCTTGGGGAGCAGGGAAACTTGCGTTCTAGACTTTCTTTGGTAGATTGATCCATCTACATTGTCCCGATGCTTGTGTTCTCCTTGAAACTCGGCTTTCGGGAAGGGACTTGGATCAGGTGAGGCGGTGGCTTCAACCAATGTGGTGTATCTATGCCATCAAGTCTAGAGGACTATGGAGGGATTTTGACGATGTGGAGGCGAGGATCTATGAGGGTTGATGCTTTTCATAGCTATGAGCAGCAGGTGATCAAGGTCATATCAGAGCAGGTGGGCAGCCCCTAGCTCTTTTCTCACATGTATGCGAGTACTGAATACAAAGAGCGGAGGAAGCTATGGCATGAGAGTTCCAGGTTGGTTACTCAGGGTATCTCCTCTCTGCTTGCTAGCAGTTTCTATTGTATTACAGGTTCTCATGAGAAGATGGGAGGCAAGAGGGCTGGGCATAGTATTAAATCCAGGAAGTTTAGGAATTTTATGGGCGACACTGGTCTGATTGATTTGGGTTACTCTGGGTCTAGATTTACCTGGTATAATAATCAGTCCGGTACTACCAGAGTTTGGAAGATGATTGATCAGGTGCTTGGTTCTACTGACTGGATGCAGTATTTCCTGGGTATCAACTATAGCACTTACTGAGGATTGCTTCGGATCACTGCCCTCTTCTCATCTCCACTGATGGTACTTGCTTATTCAAATCTTCTTTCCGCTTTGAAAAGCTTTGGACCTTCTATCCAAGGTCTTGGGAGCTGATTAAAGCGGTTTGGAGGGTGCCGAATCGTGGAGATGCGAGATACCGGCTGACCCGGCTATTGGAGCTTGCTAGGCATAGGCTTATTCATTGGAACCGGATTGAGGTTGGCAATATCTTTAGAAGAATTGAGGAGGTAGAGACCAACATTGCTGAGCTTCAGAGGCATGAGGATTATGAGGGAGGTCTCCAGGAGGTAGACCTGGGAAGGCTTCGTTGTTGCCTTTTACTCCACTCCTTACCGAGTCAACAGGAGATTTTCTGGAGGCAGAAATCAAGGGTGCAATGGATTAAGGAAGGGGACCGAAATACCAGATTCTTCCATCAGGCCATGATGATCCGGAGGTTTGCCAATCGGATTAGACAGTTAAAGGATGAGTATGGGAACATGATTACTAATAGTCAGGAGATCAGTAGGCAGATTCTGCAGTATTTCAGATCTAGATGGACCCTTCCCTTGGAAGAAGATATGACTACCCAGGATCACTATCTGGAGGACCAAGTCTCTAATCAGGATAATTCGGTCTTAACTCGTCCCGTTACTTCTTTTGAGGTGCGAGAAGCCCTCTGGTCCCTCGAGAAAGATAAATCTCTAAGTCCAAATGGTTTTCCTTCCTTATTTTTTCATAGATACTGGACCATCATTTGGGGAGAGGTGGTCGATGCAGCTCAGGCGATCTTTGTTTCAGGCATCCCTGAGTGGAAGAAAACTCTGATTACTTTGATCCCCAAAAGATATGATTTTTATGCTCCTAGCCATTTCTATACCACTCTCTATAAGATCTATACGAGATTCTTGGTCGGCAAGCTACAATCTATTATGCCCCATCTTATCAGTCCTGAGCAGGGGGCTTTTATCAGCAGATGCTCTATCACTGATAATGTCTTCCTTGTCTAGGAATTTATGCATGATCTTAGGTGTGCCCCATCTCGACAGAGTCTTATGGCGATCAAACTTAATATGGATTATGCCTATGATCGGATGAGCTGGTATTTTCTTCGCCAGACTCTTTATCAATTTGGCTTTCATGAGAGGTGGATCAGGTTGACTATGGATTGTGTGGAGAATCCTTCTTTCGCCATTCTGATGAATGGTGTTCCGACTGAGTACTTCTCCTCCATGATCGGGCTTCGGCAAGGTTGCCCTCTATCCCCTTACCTGTTCATCTTATGTACTGATTCTCTCTCCCGGGCTTTGAGGGGTGCTGTCCAAAAGTCATTATTAGTCCCTTACTGGCTCGTCCTTGAAGCCCAACCTCTCTCTCTCATCTCTTTTTTGTAGATGATTGTCTTCTCATTGGGAGGGCCTCTCTTCAGAATGCAAGATGTTTAGTATCCATTATGGAGTCCTACTGCCATGATTCAGGTCAACTGGTCAACTTACAGAAGTCAACGGTCATCTTCAGCCCCAGGATGAAAGCTCGAACGAAACACTCTATCCTGGCTACATTGGGGATTTCTAAGCAGGTGGGGATCCTGACTTACTTGGAAGTACCTATAACTGATGGAAGACTGAGGAGGTCAGAGTATAGACCCATGGTATAGCGGGTTCAAGATCGGTTGGAGGGATGGTAGGCTTCTATCTTATCCATGATGGGCATAATTACTATCATCATATCTGTTTTGAGCTTAATCCATGTTTATCTTTTGGTGAACACTGTGCTGCCCATATCTTGCTTGAGAGAGATAGAGCAACTCTTCCAAAATTTTCTATGGCATTCTAGGCAGCATAGTCAGGGAGTGCACTTACTTTTTTAGGATACTGTTTGCCAGCCGATTAGGGATGGAGGACTCGGGATCCAGTCCCTTCTGGTCATGAGGGAGGCTCTCCTCGCTCGACATGAGTAAGATGTCTTCTTCAGCCTAATTGTCTGTGGTGTAGAGTGATGAGAGCTCGCTATGGAATTTGGACTCAGGGGCTCCAGATTCAGACTTCCCGCAGCTACTCTTTTATTTGGAGAGAGATCTGTGCCCGGGGTTCCACTGTGATGGCCCATATCAGGTGTGTGATTGGTGATGGGTCAACTATTGATGTTATTCAGGATGCTTGAATCTCTTCTTTACCTCTGTCTAGGTAGTCGACCTTTGTCAGCATGGAGGTGTTGGACAACCTTCGAGATGTGACTTGATGATGGATGATGCCAGGACTAGAAAGTCCAGGAGGATACCAGACTATTTAGGAGCCAGCTAGGGGATCGGATTCTTGCATCCCGATTCCTAGTCAGCATTGTCAGGATCTGAGGGTGTGGGATCATTCTTGCTGGTCCAAGGTCCCTTTGAGTACCCTCTATGATTTGTGTAGGGGACCATCGAATAGGAGTATGCAGCGGATTGGATCTGGAGAATGCCTGTCCACCCGAGAGTGCGCCTCTTCGTTTGGAAGATGGCTTGGGACCGCCTCCTGACGAGGACCTTGCTTGGGCGTAGAGGCATGGACATTACCAGGTCTTGTCCACATATGGCCTACAGGATGAGTCTATTGAGCATGCCATTCTTACCTGCTTTAGGGTGAGATGTATCTAGAGGCTTGCAGGGAGATGGCCCTGGGATGAGGATGACGGACCCTACTTAGGCCATTTCTTTGATTTTTTCAGACAGTGCTCGCTTGAGGATCGACATTGTTGTGCCTACATTGCTTATCACATTTGGCTATTCCGGAATGTTATAGTATTCGAGGCTGTGACGACTTCGCCGCACTGAATTATCCAAAGAGCCTTGTTTATGGCGATGGAGTTTCATCAGTTCGGCACTGCTTCATCCCTTTCAACCCCGTACTCCTGGGACTCCTATGCTACCTCGTCAACTGCTCGAAGGGCTTTATATATCTCCTGGGAACCCCCTTCTATGGGGGACTCCTATGCTACCTCGTCAGCTGCTCGAAGGGCTTTATATATCTCCTGGGAACCCCCTTCTATGGGGTTTGTAAAGGTAAACTTTGATCGCAGTGTATGAGATGCCTCTGGTGGTGCAAGGTATGTTATCCAGGACGCTGACAGCAGGCTCCTAACGACAGGAGGTTTCTTTCTTCATTAGCTTTCAATCCCAGAAGTTGAGCTCAGTGCAGCATGGGCAGGTATCAGGAGAGTCATTCACGAGCTTCAGGCTGAGAGGATCTTCATTGAGAGAGACTCTTTCACTGTTATGAGTTGGATTCAGGGCAGGAGGGAGCATTGTGATGGCCACCCTCTCCTTCATGACATTTGGAGCTTCTTTCAACCTCCTAGAACGATTTTGACTAGACATATCTACCGAGAGGCAAATTGTGTAACCGATTGGGTCACATTTTTTGTTGCGCAGCATGCTGGCGATTGGTCTTGGCACCAGGGTGATTACATTCTGGAGACCCTTCGGGGACTCCTCTCTCTTGATCTTTTGGACAGTTCTTGCATCCATCTAAGGTGACCGCCCGTCTATACCAAAAAAAAGTATGACCTACTTCCAAACCAATCTTATGAAGGAGAATACTCATTTCCTGAAGATACTTGAGATCAGATTTTCTTTCTTGAAAATTGGCTTATATGGAGAAAGCTGCCCCTGCTCCTAGGCAGCCTCCAAGTACCATTGAATCAATCACTACACTTCCAGAAGGTGATGTAGAGATAAAATTCAATAAGAGTCTGCATAGGACCTTTAACCAAAGGTATCATTCAACTTTTCAAGTTTCAATACTATCTAGATTTAGCTACTCTTGTCCCTTAACCAAACTTAGAGAAGTAGACAATGAACCTAAAGTCCCTCAAACAATTTACAATGATCAATCATCACCTCCAATCTTTCCAACATTTTCACAAATAATAGAAATAAAAGATTCTAAAATCTGTACAATATACAAAGATTTTAAAATTAGTAAAGAAACATTATGAAAAGATTTTTATTCGGTAAAAAAATAGAGAAAAAAGAAAACAATTCTTTGACCATTTTAACAAAGAACAAAGAGATGAAATCCAAAATAAATATTATCAAATTCTTAAAATTTCTGTGAATAATTTAGTTATAATTTTTTGACTAAAAGAAATATTTCTAAGACAAACTTGTCTTAATTGTGTTAAGAAAAAATAATCTTATAAATTTACAAAACACAAACAAGCAATCAACAAGCCTATAAAAAAAGAAAGAAAATTCTATCAAAATAAAACACAAACAAATCAAAAGACTTGCTTTAAGTGTGGCAAAGTTAGACATTATGCCAGATTCTGCAAGAAAATAAGAAAAATAAATAAAATACAAAGGGATAAAGATAAAGAAAATTTAAAAAACTCTCTCAAAACTCAATTAGAAAAGCTATTGCTTGAGCATGACATTGAATCATCTTCAAAAGAATTCGAAGAAAATAATCTGTCATCTTTAAGTATTAATATGATAACAAAAGAGCAGAATCTACTCAATTTCATTGATAAAATCAATGAACTTAAGCTTAAAAAGGTGTATCTTTTTGAACTAAAAAATCTCTAAATGAAAATCAAACTACAACTTCCCAAATCTACAATTTAAATATCAATAAGTTTAGTCAACAAAAACAAAAACTCATAACATTACAAGACCTACAATCTAAAGTAAATCAAATAAAAATATAAATAAATCAAATTAAAAGTGAAATAAAATAACTAGAAAAACAAAAAGATGCTTTATTTTTTGTGTACTTTATTTTTCATCCTTAATTTGGAATAAATCTCAGTATGTTTTTATCTAATTGAAATTTAATGCATGCAGATATTATCCAACATGGGTGCAAGAAAATTCGCAATAGCAGGCCTTCCACCGCTTGGATGCCTTCCGTTACAAATCACTTTGGAAGCCATGCGTACTCCCACACTTCAACGCAATTGCATCGACCAACAGAATAATGATTCCGTGGCATACAACACATTGCTCCAAGAAACCATCCGCAGTTTGAACAATACATTACCCAACTCTAAGTTTGTCTATGTGGACATATACAATCCATTGATGGACATGGTCACAAATCCTCCGAAATATGGTAAGATTGCAAACTAGATTATCAGTTGCTTGCTTTCGTAAAAGTATTATTAAAACATTTTTGCACTACTTGGACTTTAATTAGCATCATCGAGGACATTAATAATTCCATAGCTTGGCTCTGGTAGTTTGACACTTCTTTGCTCTGCAAAGTTTTGCCATCAACAGCACAAAATATGTGTTTAAAGTATACTAAAATACATGGATGATGCAACATTAATAACAAATGTCGAAACCTTTCATAAGAAATATTATAAAAATACAGCTCGATCGATGAGAACACCAAAAATAAGTTCAATTACAAAAACACAACTCAATAAGACCAGTCAATGCATGTTCGTCTTATTGGTATCTAGATGATCCTTCTGACATTATTCTTTATGTTTGGATATAGGTTTTATCGAGACAAATTTGGGTTGCTGTGGAACTGGTTCCATGGAGATGGGACCATTATGCAACCCTCTTGTTCCAACGTGCCCCTTTCCCAACAGATTTATGTTTTGGGACTCCGTCCATCCATCACAGGCAACATACCAAGCTCTCGCCAACCAATTCATGGAAACCGTGATGCCAGAATTTCAGAAGTAAATTTTGAGAAAAACAAATCAAGTGAAATTATGCCTAGGGGAGATTTCTGTATACAGTGGTTGATTAATATTTCTTATAGTTTAGGCCTCTATGAGAAACGTGTTAGCATTTTGTCCTTGGTTCTAAATTAACATTGGACAATTTAGCCTTTTTCTTTAGTTAATTTTGCAGTTGAAAGGTTACGTGCCCTCTTTTTTGTTCCCGTGCTTCCTATTATTCCTTGTGGTTATGATGGATACTCCTATTCTAGTATATAGAACGGCATGCTACTCTTGTTAATAGAATGGATAATGAAAGATATATATACTTAATAAATAATTTATTATGAAAATAGATATATGTTTAATCCTGCATCGACTATTTATGCTGGATAAATCTTGGAAACTTATATGGAGCAAAGGGAACCAAATAGTACTTTCTAGTTATTCTTTTTGTATGAATTTTTGGATTGTTATAAATGCTATATAAATTAGACCTCAAGTCCATCAGGATTAATCATGGATCTACGTACCCCATGATATTTGTAATCGGATATGTGATGCTTATAAATGGATCTGTATGAATTTGGATTCTAATTAACCTGATAATTAAAGACTAAACGGGAGAGTATATCAAGACCTATATATATAGTCACATATTTGGTCCCACATTTGCTATCTAGATATAGATTTTGAATACTTACGTAGAATTACAACATCCAAACAATATCTTATCGCTGATCTTTTCGGATAAGATGCATGTAACTTTCATTAGCTCGTCAGACAGTAACTACCTCGTGCATGAATGGAAGAAAAAGTGTCCTCCTAGAAATGCTTGTCCACCTGCTTGACTCGCATTGATTTAATAGGTATATCATTTGCGGCAAAAATAGAATTCAATCATCATAAATGCCCAGGATGTCAAAAATGCTACACCCGTATGGGGAAAATGTTTAACCAAAGCTGGCCAAGGAAGACATGGCAAACAAGGAACTAGCAATGATACAGTCAATGATGCCTAACCTTTTCGACATACATGATACATCATCCAGATATCATACCAGACAAAGGCATGCAACAGCCAAGTCGCAGACTCGCAGTCAAACAGCATGTGCATTTAGCCATTTTTTCTCCAAACATTCCATGGTATATTTATGTATTCCTGGGTTGGAAACTATAAATGATCTCCAAACATTCCATGGTATATATATATATATATATATATTCCTGGGTTGGAAACTGGAAAGGTATTCAAGAAAGACACATGCATGCATAAAAGATCCTATTAGCTAGGGTCTGATGCCTCCGTAATGATCAGTAGAAGATATATAGTAAGCAAAGGAGCAATTAATTATCTTCCCCTTTGGACAAGTACCACAACATCTCACCACATTGCACTTAATTATATGGTCAGATCTAGGGTACTTGTCACTCTTGCATCCTCCTCATCATTACCAACTTCTTCCTCCCGCATGCCATGATTTGAGGCCTTTTCGACATCTCTAGAACATCTTTCCATCCTTGAAGGGCCAAACAAGGAGAGAGATAAGCTGCTATCCAGTTGTTCTTCCCACCTCCTTTGTTTCTTCTCCTGCCTCGGTCCTATGTTTAGAGAGAGATTCAGATCAGGCCCCTGATCATCAACCTTCCATCTCACCGAGCTCTGGCCTACTGGACTTGTCGCCGATCCTCTTTCTTGCAACTGGGTTATGAAGGAGGCTTCCCTTTCTTCTGGTCGATACTGTGTAGTTCCTACCCTGAAATTATGGAGCATTTGGGACTCCCCGGTTGCTTCGCGAAGTTCGCGGATAGCTCGATGATTCAAAGATGAATTCTTTGCGCGGAAATCCTGATTGATCTTTAGGCCGTCACTTCCACCGAAGATCATCATCTCGGTTATGGAACCACAAGATCTTGATCCCACGGTAGAATTCATGGCCCTGCTTAGGACTTGATTTTGAGTCCAATTTCTATGGCCAGCCCATGAAGAGCCATCGGATCTGATAACAGGCCGGTCACAAGAAGTTGCCAGGGGGTGCAGTGGTTGGATAAATTATAAAACGGTACTAATAACGTGCATGCTTGAATTTGAACAACTTAATGTGCTTTGAGTTAGGAATGGACCTTTGATGAAAACCATGTAGCATGGGAAGATGGCTAAGATTGTATATATGCTGCTCCGTTCCTTTCATCACAGTCCTAGGATCAGCTATAACTGAAATTAATTAGAGGCAAAGATTCAGAAACGGGAGAATTAGTTCGGTAAATCAAATTATAGATTCTATTTGGATTCTCTTGAAGAAGTAGTTTTTTGGGAAATAAGCAAACCTTGACCTTGCTCATCAATCTTCTTGCTCCTATACATCTGATGCCAATCAGATCCCAAGGGAACCCCCCCCCCCCCCCCCCCCCCACCCCGACAAAAAAAAAAAAAAAAAAATCAGTTTACAGGAAAAGAAATAGTGCCAAAATAAGCTTCAATAGTTCCCTTTATAAGAAAGGTTGATAGAATTACTTGTAGATGACTCTTGATATGAGCTATGCTAAGGCCCTTAACTTTCATCAATTCAAGGACCATCTTCGGCGTCGCTCCTGCAAAATAAAAGGAAAAAAAAAGTTAAAGGATGAAGTGAACCGAGAAAACTAATTTGTTATCCTCATACTGATATGGTTTGATCCTCTCACGATCTTGGCCGCCGAGTCTCTCAACGGCGTGAACAAAACAAAGGTGAAGTTCCGGCGTCCACCGAAGCCTTGGGTTCTTGGATCTGATATACTGCCTTACGGTCCCCGAGCTCGCCTTCCGCTCGCTCTCCTCCACGGTGCTATTGCTCGAGCTCCCTCCATTTCTCAATATATCCTCGCCAGCTTCCTCAACCTCATCAACTTTGGAAGGGCTTCTCCTTGAGCTCCCAGAACTCATGCTTGTCGTCACCGCCAGCCACCACCACCTTCCACCCCTTCGGAACTTATAGGCAAAGAAAATAACCAAAGAACCATGCATACTCTAACCTTCTTCGGTTGTCTTCATTTTCTCAAAAATTAATTCACCGAAGAGCTCCCACCGCATCGACCCTCCGCTACCCTAGCTATCAAGCAACAAGCCAGATGGGTTTGAGTTTATCAACCCACCATCATGTCATCCCCTCTGACGTAGGTTGTGAAAAAGGAACAAGTTAGAAGCCAAGTCTCTCTCTCTCTCTCCCACGGAGCGATAAGGATCCGGTATGCACATGCGTGAGCATCGTATGGAGACATATGCATGTATGGATGATTCTGGTTGACAGGGAGGGAAACATGCAGCAAGGAAAAGGAAGGGAGGGGCATAAGGGTCAAGCAAACAGATGCCAAAATGTTAGGGGGCGCTTTCTTCAGTTCACATGAATGCTCCGGTTCCACCTGGCACGAGGAGATTGGCTAACTCATTGGAATCGATTGCTTTACAATGAGAATGGTCGAATTCGAAGTTACCAAGCTGGCCCGATAAACTATTTGTGAAAATTAACGGGCGCCGCAAAGCACTCTCCGCTAAAGCGGTGGGAAGCCGAGGGTGGGATGGTTCACGGTACTGACTTGTATTTTTTGATGCTAGCTGTCGGTGATACCGACCGAAACCTAGATAAATGTCACCACCCAACCTCACTTCACGTCGGGAATCACGGAATTGTTCCCGCTTGCCACCAAAATAACGCAAGGCCCGTTTTCGTTTGGCATACGAGCCCTTCTCAAAATATAAATTTAAATTTAGATTTAGATTTATTTATTTATTTTTTTCTTTTCGGAGTACAGCTTTAGAAATAACGGATAGCAAGTTAGTACAATTGCTCAAAAATTAATTCCGAAGCTAGAAAAGAAGAGGAGTACAATTGCTAGATTGTAAGTTTGTAATATTGTTTATAATCGTAATTAGATTCTTTATACTTCACTTCCAATTGCATATATAGTACAATGTTTAGTTTAATGAGTTGTAAAAATTTATAAAATGCAACTATAATCAGATGGATCAGGTTACATTCTAGCTAGTTGTCCCTGTCCTATGCCAGCTTTGGCTTGATTAAAACCAGCTTGACCAAAACTAGCCTCTGGGTAAATGGAGTCCAAGTCTAAACCCCATTTTCTAAAGGGTCGAATATAGAATAAATTAATCACTGTATGACTTGACCTTTGAAAAAAATGGGACAGGAACATCCTTTAGACTAACTAGCAAGGGAACAATAAAGTAAGACAATGTATGGTCATTATTATGTTCCCGTGCCGCTGCCTTGACTGGAAAAATGAACTCATAGTTCTTAATTAGTACATCATGTTTTAGTAAGCAAACATAATGTATGTCTTGCTAACTGAAAAATGATGCTACAAAAATGACCCGTAAGTTAGGTTTAATAGATTGACTTCATTTGTTTGATGTTTCCTATAGCTTATGGGATCTGTTCCATCTTTTTTTTTTGGAAAAGAATAATTTTTTTTTTTTTAAAAAAAAGAGAAAGGACACATTTATGAATTAGAAATGCCTATCAAGTGTACATATGAAAAGTTAATTGAACCCACAAATACTGAATTAGCATTTTAATAATCAACCAACCTCATGTATGTTAGCAAATTAATTAAAGTCACACCAATTTCATTATTCTCTTACAAGAGAAATGTTTATGTGCACATAACAGATTCCCATGGCTTTACTTTTCTTAAGATTATAGGGGGTAAATATCTTGGGCATTGGATATGCAATTCCATCACAATATCAAAAATTGGAAAGCGAACACCAAATCCAGAGTAGATCCAGTCACTCCTCCTCCCTTCTTTCCAAACCACTCTCATGAGTTTTTGGACCCGGTCCAATTCCATCATCCATGCTGGTTTTAGGTCGGTTGTGTACCGTCTTTTTTGGGTATGTTGGCAAGAGTGTGATTGAATATGGGCAAGTTTTCCAACCACTTGACTTGCATGGTTTTGTTGTCCTTCAAACCTAACCTAGAGCTAATCATGCATAGTTGTCTATCACTGGATTAGAGGATCTTGGAAGTCTCAGAACCAGGCAAGAGTACTCAATGTTCCCTTCATTGACTCAAAGAACCGGTTCATGCATAGGGTCTGGGCAGGGCCATACATGGATCGGTCCAGCTGAACCAGGCCTTGCATCACTCCACTTCTATTGGACTAGCAGTGACTTGTTCAGGTCATGGTATTCTGTCAATACATCCAAACCCAGAGTGTACTTAATAAGCTGGTGGTTTAGTATTTAACCCAATGGGTTCGGGTTGTATTTTTTGCACAAAGAAATGATTTATCTTCTTTTAAGACATTAACTCACTTTGAAAGCTATGCACACAGAGGGAGGAATGGAATGGAATGGAAAGATGTTCTAGAGCTTTGAAAGCCATGTATATACTCTTATAGCGGTATAAGATGCCATTCAAGATGTCGTGAAAGAAGATTAATCATTCATTTGCATAAAAGATATAGCTCGAATTCTAAATTCAATTGGCTTATTTTGTACAAAAGCTCATTTAAATATTTTGACTTAATTAACAGGCCACGCTTGAGTAGTGGCAAAGTAGGTACGTAATTGCTCAATGGTTATATCCACTCCTCCCATCTAGGTAGAGATTCAATACTTGAATCTTCTTGCTAGGTGCTTCACATATATATCTGATATAGGTAACTCTAAATATTGATTCCCTTTTTATTATTTTTTTTAGAAGACCTCGATGCATTTTAATTATGAATTTTTTTTTTTTTGAATAATTAAATTAGGACAAAAGCTTCAAAGAGGCATTTATTTAGTTGCTTCTCTCTCTCGCGCGCGCGCACGCCCATGAGATGGTGGGAGCATCACCAGGAACCAATCATTTCTTAATAATTCCAGAGAAATGATGAAAGAACGACTTTTTCTTCACCCTCTCTATGAAATGAATGCTAATATATAGTTAGTTTTGTATCATTTTCTAAAAAAATATATTTGATGGGCTATAAACAAGAATTTATAAAACCAAGATTCCCTTATAATTTGAGAGTTGTAATTCCTTCTATTAATCACAAAAAAAAGAGTTGTAATTCCTCGAGAATGTGGTTTTTTATGTGCCAAAGGCTAAGAGATAATTAACGTTCAAATCATGTATCATTTTCAAACCATGTGCCTCCTCGTGCCATCATAGTTGAAGACAAATAGATAATAAAGATCCGAGAGAGAGAGAGAATGCATAATGTCATACCGGCAAGAAATGAACTGCAATTTTGAATTGTACGAAGACTTGAAAGTCATAGAATACGAAGCCTATGTCAATTGATCCTTAAATAAAACCCCTCCACATTGCTATAGAACTCTACCACTCTACCACTCTACCAACTAATATTCTTATTTTTTTTATTTTTTTTTAGCAACTAATATTGTCCAACATTGCTCTTTTATTCAAATTGTGGTGGAGCCTTCCACCCTGTCTTTCACACACACACACACAAAAAAAAAAAAAAAAAAACCCTCGTGACAACACACTCTCTTTTCAAAACTAAAATATGACCCGACATTAAAAAAATGCTATCCATCAATTAATTATATCTTAGTATTATGTTAATGTTAATATGTTGTCTCTATGTGCATCGGTAATTAATTAATTAATTAAGTACCTATATAATTGGATGAGTAGGATCCTTTATTCTTCTATGCACCCTTGGTGATGGTGATATATACTCTGTCCCTAATTGGATGAGCAGGATCATTTTTTTTTTTTTTTTTATCTTCATTAAAAAACAAAAGAGTTTCTCCATCACTCCAGAGGCAACCTGCAAAGAAGCTAAAAGTTAATATCTAATTATGCATACTTTATATTAATATATCTAACAAACTTTCCAACTCATGTTACAGGCTAGGTGGGACCTCACCCACCCCGGTCGCACAAAGCCAATCAACTGGAATGGGATGCCATTAGCTGCTACCAAAGTATTCCATGTGGCAACTCCGGTCCCCATCATCACTTCGCTTAACTTGAACCTTGGCCAATTTCCTTCAATGCATTGGTTGTTTAGGGAGCTGGTGATGCTTGTTTCTATGCTTCCATCCAAGTGAATCCAATTTAGAAGTCACCAGTCAAGCAATATGAGACGAACCAATGTCTAAGGTGGGCATGACAAAGTTCTGCTTGTCTGTCAAAGATAGCGGCTAACTGGGAATTGGAAGAAACCTTTTATGACACATGGGGAGTTGGCTTCCATAGAAAGCCACATATTCCATAGGATAGCTCGATCGATCGGATCAAATTGTCAGCATTAGGCCATGGCTTTAGTTCTTGACATCTTTAATCTTGGTTGGTGTGAGGTAGTCATGAGAGTATTTGTTTCATTTCCAGTTTAGTCGAGCTGAAGGAAAACCCTCATGCATGCATGTGCATCACCCGATAGTCATGATGAGTTTGTGAGTGCTATAATTGCGATATTTCTCTAAGTTGTCTGAAAAGTTGTATAATTTAAGCAAAGCCATTCATGGAACTATGAATTATTCTGAAATAATCGAGCCATTATATATGCTTTGCACATAGCTCATGATTTATTAACTTTACAGTACTTAAACATAATTTTTTTAACGATAATATCGGGGATCATTGATGTTATCTATTTGTTGTTTTTGATTTCCTCAAATTTTTTAAGGAAAAGAATGGGATGCTTTACGTATACAAGAGCTCCGGGTTCCAAATTTTGTTGTCGTCGTCATCCTTGCGTTTATAAAAAATTTTTCCCCTCTCTTTTGATGGTGTTTCGATATGTTTGCATTGTTTGAGAAAAACTGCACGTGCGCCCCACGACATGCCATTATTGGGCATGTGTCATGCATGTGCATGATAGACAACCAGCCTGTACTTCCGCATGAACATTTTGGTACTTCAGCAAACTGTTATCAAACTAAAAATCTAACATATAAACTCTTAACTGACTCCTAATGATAGAGACCAGTTCGTACCTCTGATATATATATATATATATATATATTTGCATATATTTTACCTGTGGGAACGACCTATAAGTACCAATTCTGAAGCACCTAAATGGTCTCTCAGCGAGTTCATGATTATATGTAGCACTACTCATTTCTCAACACAAAAAACTGCCACATCCAATTGCGAGTCCTCTTCACCTCATCTCTTTTATCATGAACAGTAAAAGTACATCATCGACCACCTTAAAAAGAGCACGGAATCTTAATTTGTGGTGCGAAATATTGTGTAGTTTTCGATAACCATAGAGATCAAAGGCCATCGAACAAAATAATTCATATATATATATATATATATATATATATATATATATATATATATTATTATATTGTCATTCATCTTTTGATTATAATTATTAAGAATTGTACATCATCTTACGGAGGATCCTCGATCTCTAGTTGCCTAGCTAATCATACCCCCTATACTATATAGCTTAAGGAGAAATAATGAGATCTATTAAGAGAGAGAAAGAGAGAGAGTATGATCACGGGAAAAAGTATATCTCTATAGTTTCAGAGATGAAGGAAATCCAAAAGGCAGATCCTGCAAGCCTGTATTAGATATGTAAATGTGCCAAGGGGGAAAGAGAAAATAATCCAAGGTTGGGGAGGTGGATTTATATATATTGCTCAGGTGGTTCAGGCCCCGTGAGGATTTTTAATACCGAGTTTCGTGCGAAAAGATTCACTAGCTAGCACACTACTCAACCTGGGAAGTCAACCCGCCAATGTTTATGCAGTATATATGTATCTTTCATGGCCACACCCATGTCATGGGCCTCATCATCGGTTATCGATCCATGCTTGCATGTCGACCATATAATGATCTATGAAGCATGTAATTAAGAGCACAAAATAATTTAATATTTTTCTTTCTCATTTAAGTTGACGGTAGAAGCAACGACGACCCTTAACAAAATTTGGACATTTTAACGTCTCTCCATCGACTTGTGTTGTGTATAAAGATAAAAGCCTGTTGGTCGGCTCTTCAATTTACGATCCCTTTCTTATTCACTGCTACCGAGCACACCATCACCATGTATCAACGAGGAGGACCAGAAATATATATGGACTAGGTGTTGAAAGAACGGTGAAAAAGGGCTTATTGTTAGAGTTCTAGATCAGTAAATAAGAGTTCCCCTTGAGATTACGAGGACTTGTAGATTCTACTTCTCGTTGGAGCAGGTATTTCTCGTCCATCACAGACGGAAGGTTTCTCTGAGGACACATGTGATATCCTATCGCCCCGCTGAGATCTGATCGGATCTGCTCCATTAATTATTGTTAGCACCTGAAAAAAAATCTGAAGAGAAGAACGAGAGAGATGTATCACGCAGAAAAATTTTGAGAAGGAACTGCTCGGAGATATTCATCGTAGAGACTCTCTCTATTTAAAGGTGGGTACAAACTTCTTAGAAAATCAAAAGCCAGAGTTCTAATTCTTACAGACTTTTAGTATCTTAGGAAAAATAAAAAACGGAGTCCTAAACAGAGTTCTAAAACAGTAGGATAAAAAAATGGAAGACTTCGACGAACATCTCACGATCTGCACTATTGTTTGAGTTTATCCGTTAACAAATTTCTCCCTTAAACTCAAATATCTTCCGTCCTTTATTCCAATCATCATTTTGCACTTTTCTAATAACTTTTTTGGTAGCGGCTTTGTAAAGATATCCGCTACTTGGTCACGACTCACAACGTGACTCATTCGCACATTTCCTTCCTTCACATATTCCCGAATAAAATGAAAACGAACATCTATGTGTTTGCTTCTTTTATGGTGCACTTGATTCTTTGCCAACTCGATTACCGATTTATTATCTACTTTGATTTCGGTTGCCCCGTGTTGTTGAAGTTTTAGCTCATAAAGAAGATTTCTTAGCCATATTGCATGGCATACACACCAAGATGCTGCTACATACTCTGCTTCGCATGTTGATAATGTCACTATTGCCTGCTTCTTTGAGAGCCAAGTGAAAGCCGTGTCTCCCATATAGAACACATATCCTGATGTGCTTTTCCGATCATCTACATCTTCGCACCAATCACTGTCGGAGTAACCCACCAGTTTGTAATCATTTGTCTTCGAGTAGAATAATCTGAGTGACTCCGTTCCTCGGACATACCGAAGAATTCTCTTGACAGCCTTCAAATGCAAATATTTTGGTTCCTCCATGAATCGACTTGCTATGCCGACATTATATGCAATATCCGGCCTTGTGCACATGAGATACCATAGGCTCCCAATTAAACTTCGGTATTTGCTTGCATTTACTCGATCTCCTCCCTCAAACTTAGAGAGTTTCAAACCAAGTTCCATCGGTGTTGCTACATGATTGCATTCCTCTATCTTGTTTTTCTTCAAAATATCTTTTGCGTATGCCTCTTGTGACACAAATATTTCCGATTTTCCTTGTCTAATTTCAAGACCAAGGAAGTATTTCATCAACTCCATATCTATCATCTCGAACTCCCGAGTCATAGCCTTTTTAAAGTCTTTTATTATCTTCTCATCATTTCCCAGGAATATAAGATCATCAACGTAAAGAGCAACAAACAATAAGTTACCTTTTTCTTTCTTTACGTACAATGCATGCTCATATGGACACTGGATAAACCCGTTCTTCTTGAAGTAAGTGTCGATACGGGTGTTCCATGCTCGAGATGCTTGCTTCAGCCCATATAGTGCCTTCCTTAACTTCAACACCTTTTGTTCTTTCCCGGCTTTCATGTATCCGGGTGGTTGCAATACATATACTTCCTCTTCAAGCAGACCATTTAAAAATGCTGATTTTACATCCATTTAATAAATTGGTCACCTGAATTGGGCTGCTTGGGATATAAGAAGCTGGATTGTTTCCATTCTTGCAACTAGAGCAAAGACTTCATCATAGTCAATCCCTGCCTTTTGCCTATAGCACTTTGCAACTAGCCGGGCCTTATACCTTTCCATCTCGCCTTGGGGATTCATCTTTTTTTTATATGCCCATTTCACTCCTATAGGCTGATATCCTTTAGCAACTCCACCAGGTTCCAAGTTCCATTTCTTTCAATTGCCTTTATCTCTTCATCCATTGCGTTTTGCCATTTCTTATCTCTTACTGCTTCTTCAAAACAAATATCCTCGGTATCTGCTAGAAGACACACCAAGTGAACTTCGCTTGTTGATTCATATAAATCTTGCAGGCTTCGCATCCTTGATTGTCTTGGTTCTTCGTCATCATCAAATGTTGGTGGGCTTGACGGTATGATTATTGGTGCAGTAGTTGAGGATTCTCCTTTTTCTTCCTCTTGCGCTACCTCCTTTTGGTTGTTCCAATCCCATGCATCTTCTTCATTTAGTTGTACATCTCGGCTTATCACCACCTTCTTTTCAATTGGATCAAATAATTTGAAAGCTTTTGTCTTCTCGTCATACCCGATGAACACGTACTTCTTGCTCTTATCATCCAGCTTGGTTCTTCTTTGATCCGGTATATATGTGTAGGCCACACTACCAAATACTTTAAAATGTGATACGGTATGTTTCAATTCACTCCAGGCTTCCTGCAGTGTTTGATCCGCTAATTTTGCATGTGGGCATCGGTTTTGCACATACACAGTATATTTTACCGCTTCTGCCCAAAAATCTTTTGGCATGTCTTTGGTCTTCAACATTGATTGAACCATGTTAAGAATGGTCTGATTTTTTTCTCTCGGCCACACCATTTTGCTGAAGTGAGTAAGGTGCAGTTAAGAATTTCTTGATCCCTTGTTCCTCACAATAGCTTGCGAAAGCAGTTGACATATACTCTCCGCCTCTATCCGACCGTAGAGCCTTGATATAAAAACCCGTCATCTTCTCTACTAACACCTTGAATTTCTTGAATACCTCGAGTGCCTCAGACTTCTCTTTCAGAAAATAAACCCATGTTTTTCTTGTAAAATCGTCAATGAACGTGAGAAAGTATCTCTTCTCACTGAATGACTTTGGTGCGATCTAACTCAAGAGGACGCATTGCACGATATTGCATATCTTTTGAGAAAATGCTCCTTGCTTGCTTGCCGAGTACACATCCCTTGCAAAATTTTCTGGTGTAGTCTATGTCTGGTAGCCCATGGACAATATTCTTCTTTGCTAACTTTCTTAGACCATCGTAATGCAAGTGTCCGAGTCGTAAGTGCCACAGTAAAGCTTTATCTTCTATGTTGACTTGCAAACACTTTTCTCGGATGTTCCTCAGGTTGAGTTTGAACATCTGATTCTCGGTCATCTTCACATGTGCAAGCAACCAGCCTCTTTTATCCTTCAAGTGCAACATCCGGTCTTTCATGAAAATTGAATATCCCTTCTCTAACAATTGTCCCATGTTGAGGATATTACTCTTCATACCGGGTACATAATAAACATCCTTAATAGACCCTTCTTTACTATTCTTTTCAGAAAAACAAATTTTACCTCGGCCCTTGACTTGAACCTTCTACGCGTCGCCGAATGATACATGCCCATCTTCTACTTCTTGTATCTCCACAAAGAGATGTTTGTACCCGCTCATGTGATTACTAGCGCCGGTGTTGAGATACCACACCGTATCGCTGTCAGGAGCAGTGTCTTTATAGGTCATCATAAGAATATCATCATCTCTTGTCTCCTCTTGAGCGACTAGATTCATATTTTCTTCCACTCTTTTTTGGAATAGCACTCTTTCGCATAGTATCCATACTTACCGCAGTTGTAGCATTCGGCATTTTGACGATATGACCGGCAGCCTCTCCCACGACCGCGTCCTCGGCCATGCCAATTCTGTTGGCTTGGATGGCCCTTTTCTTCGAAGTTGTCTCCACGTCCGCGACCTCTACTGCGATCAACACCACGACCACCACGACCGTGATCCCTTCCTAGGTTTTGGTGTGCGTACATCGCCTTATCCTCTTTGATAGTTGCCTTAGTTTGTAAGGCCTCCTCTAGCAGCTCTTGTTTCTTTTTCTTCTTCCATTGTTCATACGCTTCAAGTGAACCGGCGAGATCATCGATGGTCATCTCTTCCAAATTCTTTGATTCCTCGATAGCGCATACAACGTTCTCAAAATTTTCGATCAATGATCGCAGAATCTTTTCAACAACCCTTGCATCGGTTAAGATTTCTCCATTGCGTTTAAATTGATTTACCACGGTCTGCACACGCGTGATATAGTCAGACACTCCTTCTGACTCCTTCATCTTCATGGCCTCCAACTCGCCTCGCAATGTTTGAATCCGCACTTGTTTAACTCGGTCGGCGCCTTTGAAGACCTTTTACAGAATCTCCCACACCTCCTTTGAAGTTGTTGCTCCGGTAATCTTCTCGAAACCCGACTCATCCACTGCTTGGAACAAGAAATAGATACCAGTCTTGTCTTTCATACATGTTTCTTTCAACGTCTTTAATTGATTTGCCATCATGTTATCAGTATCTTCTGGTTCTATGTAGCCGTTCTTGACTACATCCCATGCATCTTGTGCACCAAGCAACGCACGCATCTGAATACTCCAATTGTCGTAGTTCGACTTCGTGAGTCATGGCAGTGGCATCTACCCTAGCGATGTACTCTCGGACTTCATCATTGCTCATGAAACGGTATCACCTGGGCTGCTCTCCAACTCAGTCCCACCTGCTTACTGCTAGCCAAACTACAACAAGGCCCGCTAGCGAATAAATTAGAACGGGATTCGATGGAGACCCCACAGCCGCCGCTCTTTCTTCTCTCCTTCTCCTGGCCTTCCGCCGCTTCGAAGGCCACGATAACTAGCGCAGTGAGAGGGCGAGAGAGATAGCAAGATGAAGGTGACTGTGAAGGGGAGATACGAGGTGGACAAGAGCTCCGCTTCCGCCACCTTCGCCGTCAACACCGACGACCTCTTGCTCTGATACCAGATTGTTAGCACCTGAAGAAAAATCTGAAGAGAAGAACGAGAGAGATGTATCACGCGGAGAAATTTTGAGAAGGAACTGCTCGGAGATATTCGTCCGAGAGACTCTCTCTATTTAAAGATGGGTACATACTCCTTAGAAAACCAAAAACCAGAGTTCTAATTCTTACAGACTCTTAGTATCTTACGAAAAACAAAAAAACAGAGTCCTAAACAGAGTTCTAAAATAGCAAGATAAAAAAATGAAAGACTTTGACGAACATCTCACGATCTGCACTATCGTTTGAGTTTATCCGTTAACAATTATATGTTATCATCTTTAACATCAACCGGCTTCCTACAGCAATAATTTGACTCGCTGAAAGCTAAGAAAGCTTTGTTGATCAAATAAGAAAGAGAGGTAATGGAAGATAGTTGTTTAATCACCATCTCAAGTGAAAGGACCAAGCAAGAGATAATGGAGCATACCTCGATCTACATGGTATACAAGCACAACACAAATAGGATCATTTTGTAGAAGAAATAAATTTGAACAAATCGTAAAACATAAAAAGGAGATAATCTAGTAATATAAAAAATAGAAAAAAAGAAAGCACACTGAATATATGTAATTCAGCCTATCAATCATTTGACCTACGTCTACGGGAGAAACCTCCTCATTCCTTTATTCAATCTACAGCACAAGAGATACAAAAATAAGGAAATAAAATATAAGAACTCTCTTTTGTTACAGAAGGCTTTCAATATTATTTTTTATTATCTTTCTTATAAAGCTTCTCTGAATCTCTTGGTGCACACACTCATCTCAGGCTTTCTGTTGCCCGGGTGGCTTTCCAAGAGGGGGGTGAATTGGGATTTAAAACTTTCTTGCAAATATGTGCACTTTGAAAATGTCTTAGTATAGGTGTTGTGAAAACTTATGCAATGCAAAAGCAAGTAAATAAACTCAAAGAAGTCAATCAAGCACAATCACAAACACAATAAATTTAGAGTGGTTCGGAGCAACTCGCTCCTACGTCCACTACCCAAGCACCACTTGGGATTTCCACTATATCCCTCACTGGAATACAGTCAGATTGTTTTAACAGGCTCACAATCCAAACTTCTACACTTTGGTTTTTAAACCGGGCTCACCAAAGAAACCCACACTTTGTTTTACACCAGGTTTACCAAAAACCCAACTCCCTTTGATTTTTATAACCAGGCTCACCAAAGAAACCCAAGCTTAAATTTTAATAGGCTCACCTAAAAACTTTTTACACTCACAAGACAGTCCCTTGCTGCTCTTGGAGAGACAAACTAGATATATCGAATGAAAATAGAAACTTACAACAAACCCAATTTATTTGGTAGTTGTCGATGAAGATCAACTTGAAGCCTTGCTTTAGATGCTCTTGAATGCTCTTAAAGCTGCTTCTTGGCTTTCTCAAAAGTTGGATTCAATGAATGAAAATTAGTTGGAGAAGCTTTGAATCCTTTCTTGAAGCTCACTTAAAGTAGGTTGGTGAAAATACTTGAAATTTACTTGAATGCTCTTGAATAATCAATACAAATATATTTAATCCATCATAAATAATCCCTTTTATAGTTTTCAATCAAAACTAGCCATTGTAGAGCCTAAGGAACCGAAATAAAGCCGTTGGAGAGCTTTTGGAATCCAAAATTTTAATTCAGCAACTAGCCGTTAGAATGCTAGAACCCGTCACTCGAGTCGGCTCGAGAACCTTGAGTCGGCTCAAAGTCGCAGACAGACCAAAAACAAACCCTAGACAAGTCGGCTCTTTTGGATTGAGTTGGCTTGAAGTCTCAGTCAAGATAAACATAAACTCTGGTCAAGTCGGCTTTTCTAGGTCGAGTCGGCTCGTGGCTCTGAGTTTCTGAAACCTGAGAAATGCAAACTCTATGTGAATCGACTCATTATCCTCGAGTCAGCTCGAACTTCTAAAACATTGAGACTCTCTGTGCCATGCCAGATCATGAGTCGGCTCTTGGTCCATGAGTCAGCTCGAGGTCTGTGAGTCGGCTCAAGCAGAACTTTTTCAAACCAAATTCTCAACAAAAGCAGGTCTTCCAATCACTTCAAAAAACTTACCACAGATGTTCAACCTATTTATTCTCACTTTTTACTATTTTTTAGCCCTTTTTACAAGATTACAAGGATAAAATTAAGGCTTTACAACTTAAGATGTACATAGGTTCATTTAAAACTGAAATACACTTTAACTGAATAGAAAACCAAATGATATACTGATAAACACTTCCTGCAAAATTTTTTTGAGAAATTGAAAGAATTAGTAATACATACATGCTCCAATATTTTGTAATCATCAAAATCATTCAAGGGGTCAACAATCTCTCCCTTTTTGATGATGACAAAATACTGGGCATGAAAAGCTTCAGCACACTTTACAATTACATGTAATGCCATACTATGTATCAATATTCACATGTATCAGTGCGTATTCAAGGTAGTATGTATCAGAACAAATGAAGTATCAAAATGTTGAGATGAATTAGTATCAAAACAGCGTATCAACATGTATCAGGTCAATAAGGTTACTATACTATTCATGTAAGCAAGTATCAGATTATGTACAAGTCACCAATATACTAATTTTCAACTTAATTAGAAGAACTTTGCACTTTAAATTTGAAAGAATTTTCAGTAATTGCAATAATTGCTCCCCCTTTCTCATATAATAGAAATCTCATATAATAGAAATTTCAATAATGGCTCTCCCTTTTTCATATAATGTATCATGTATCATTGCTCATTTCTCATTTTCATGCACTTCTCCCCCTTTTTGTCATCAACAAGATATATACCATTTAGTGAAAACATCCATTTACAATCATTCATTCATATGTATCAATCAAAACACAACATTTTCAAAACACACATATATATATAAAGAGTCAGTACAAGATATGGTACAGTACAAAAGTGCTAAGCACAACAAAACAATATTACAAACTTAAGAGAAAAATGCAAAAAAATAAAAACCTAAGGCTCGGAAAGAAGCACCAGACACATCTTCACTAGACTCATCTTCACTAGAAGAAGAGCCAACTTCTTAAATGCCTGGTTAAGGTTTGAATTTATGAAACCTAGGCCTAAGATCCCTCAGTCTAGTCCTAATAGGAGCAGTGAGTTTAGGAACTCTAGGTTTAGACTTGGAAGGAGGTTCTGAAGAGATTTGGATGGGAGTCGGTCGTACAGAAGGAGGATCAGACAAGACTAAAGTGCTGGTGCTCGAAAGAATCTAAGTCGCTAGAGTCTCAGATACACCAGTGCCCTATCCCTCAGTGACCTATGCACCAGTACCATCCCCAACTGTAGGAGTATCTGCAATAGGTGTGCCAGTGGAATGCTTAATCTCTCCCTCTGCAATGTCAGCATCATCATCTGGTCCTGCTGGAGGTGGAGGAGGTGCTGATGGGCCAGCTGTACTGATCTGCTGAAGAAGTGTCAAGATCTACTGAAAACTATCTCGCATCTCGATGTGCAAGGCAACTATCTTGGCGTCAGTCTCTGCCCTACCTCGCTGCAAAGTAGAGATCTCATCCAGATAACCTGCCATCTATATCATCTCTAGAACCATCAATATCTGACTCTCTCACAGGTGTCTGAGGTAGAGTGGGTGCTGGCTCAGAGGGTCTAGCCTCATCTGTAAGTCTCTCTGCCTCAATGCCCTGTGGTTGACCTGCCTGGTCATCCTCATCGGACTCCTCATCAGAATGTGTAGCTCTCTGCCCGGAGGTCTTCCGAATCCAATGTCTATCTACCTTCAGAAATCTCATTATGCTCAAAGATTTTATATTATACATGTCAGTGTGTAGCAAGGACCTACTGTCCTCACCTGATAAGTCAACATCGGCATCCTGGAAAAGGAGGGTAAATACCATACCATAGGGAAGGCGCGCATGCTCGTGCCCTGCTAGCTGCTTCCCTCATCTGAGAAATCATAATGTAGGACAAGTTGAGGGCCTTCCCCTCAATCAAACATCTCATAAACATTAAATCCTTTTTACTTACCCAGTCAAATCTCCCTGTTCTGGGTAAGAACACTCGGCTAATAATGTTACGAGTAAGCCTTATCTCCAAAGATAACAAATTTGCCCTAACATGAATAATTCCAAAAACATCACTTCTTTCTAATACTTTTCTCAAGGTCCTCTATTTTTCTTTTAACACCAAGAAACTTTCCCCTTCTTTGGGAACCGGAAGAATAGTGCTCAGTTTTTGTTCATTTACCACAATGCTCTTCCCTTTCAAAGTAGATTCCAAATGAAAAGTGCCTATGGATAGATTCTCAAAGAACTGTCTCACTAGGGTTGGATATGTTGGCAAATCAAGCATGCAAAATGACTTTCAATCATGAGCATTTAGCCAATCTCCTATCCTTAGATTTTCTTGCTCAAGAAAATTGAAATCCACAAATTTTCTGGATGTTACTTGTCTATTTTCCATAAGAACAATCTGTTTGGGGGCTTCCAGAGCTTCGGATTGTTGCTCTTCATGCTGCTCTTCCGTAGAAAGTGAAGCTGGAGCATCTAGCCATCTCTTCATCCTCCGTTCCTCCGCAACCGAATGAACAACCCTTTTCGATCTCTTCGCAACAACCTTCCTAGGACCCATCTTGCTTGGATTGAAGGTTAGGAGGGGTTCTAGAGGTTTTTCTAAGTTTTGGGAGAAGGAACGATTGGAGTACAATAGTGAAAATGGAAAGAAAATGGGTTTAAAAACTAACAAAACCCTATTTAAAAAAGCTTCGGCCCGTCCTTCGAGTCGACTCGATAGGACAGGGATTGCTCGAGTCGGCTCGAGCAAAAACTTAGGAAAAAGGTCAAACTGTCAAACTACTGGTTTTCAAGGATAAATCAATATTAGGTCAAGCAATCAAAAGCTCTAAATTGATTTTTGAAAGCTCTAGATAATTTTTCCTTTTTTTTTGAAAAATTAGGTCAACAGTTTTAATATGGGTCACATAGACCTAGCTCACCTCTAATCTTTTCAAATCTATCTTGGCTAAGAGGTTTGGTAAAAATATCAGCTAATTGGTTCTCAGTTAGTACAAATTCTAATTCTATGACATTATTTAAGGCACGATTTCTAATGAAATGATGTCTAATTTCTATATGCTTTGTTCTAGAGTGCTGAATTGAATTTTTTGATAAATTAATAATACTAGTGTTATCACATTTGATAGAAATTTTAAATTGGATAACACCATAATCTTCTAGCTGTTGCTTGATCCACAATATTTGTGCACAACAGCTCCCTACAGCCACATACTCTGCCTCAACAGTGGACAATGCTACAGAGTTATGTTTACAGCAGTGTCATAAAATCAAGTTAACACCTAAAAATTGGCATGTACCACTAGTGCTCTTTCTATCAATCTTACAGCCACCATAATCAGTATCAGAATAACTAATTAACTTCAAAGATAAATGCTTGGAATACCATAATCCTAAATTACATGTGCCTTTAAGATATTTGAATTTTTTTTTAACAGCAATAATGTGTGATTCCTTTGGATTTGATTGAAAACATGCACACATATAAATACTAAATAGAATATCAGGTCTACTGGTAGTTAAATAGAGTAAGGATCCGATCATACCTCTATATAATTTTTGATCAACACTTGTGCCATTTTCATCTTTATCTAAGCTGCATGCAGGACTCATGGGTGTTCCAACTTCTTTGCTTGATTCCATGCCAAACTTTTTGATAATTTCTTTAACATATTTGGCTTAATTGATTAGGATCCCTTCCTTTGATTATTTGATTTGAAGCCCGAGGAAGTAGCTTAGCTCACCCATTAAACTCATTTCGAATTCTCCCAACATTAACTTAGCAAAATCTTGGCACAATGATTCATCAGTAGATCCAAATATTATGTCAACAACAAAAATTTAAACAACCAAAATATCATTATTTTTCTTTTGAATAAATAAGGTAGTATCAACACTACCTCTTACAAAATTGTTTCTAAGCAAAAACTTGCTTAATCTATCATACCAGGCTCTAAGTGCCTATTTAAGACCATATAAAGCTTTATTTAACTTAAAAACATGATTTGGAAAAGTGTGATCGATAAAACCAGGTGGTTGTTCAACAAAAAATTTTTCGGATAGAAAATCATTTAGAAAAGCACTCTTTACATCTATTTGAAATAATTTAAAGTTCATGAAACATGCATATGCCAAGAGTAATCTAATAGCCTTTAGCCTAGCTACTGGTGCATAGGTCTCATCAAAATCTATTCCTTCTTCTTGATTGTAATCTTGAACTACCAGTGTAGCCTTATTCCTAATTACATTACCTTGCTCATCTAGCTTATTTATGTAAACCCATCTGGTACCTATAACAGGGTAGTCAACTGGTCTTTCTACAAGTATTCAAACATTATTTCTCTTAAATTAGTTCAACTCATCATGCATAGCTAACATCCAATTATGATCGATTTCAGCTTCTTCTATGGTATGTGGTTCTACATGAGATACAAAAGCAATTAGATCATATGCATCCCTATGTGAAGATCTAGTTCTAACGCCTTGTGATGGATCTCCTATAATAAGTTTTTTAGGATGTGAATGTACATACATCCATTCTTTAGGTATATCTTCATGATTCTTACTTACCATGTCTTCTTGTGGTTCACTTGCTTGCTTATCTTTGATAGTCATGTCCTTTAATCCATGTTCAAGTATACCTGCATCATCATCGGCACAATCTTCTTTTCTAGAAGATGTCATGTCAGTTTTATTGAAAATAATATAAATCGATTCTTCTACAGTTAAAGTTCTTTTATTGAAAACTCGATAGGCTTTACTATTTGTAGAATAACTAAGAAAAATAGCCTCATCGAATTTTGCATCAAACTTACCAAGATTATCTTTACCGTTATTAAGAACAAAATACTTGCAACCCAAAACATGAAAGTAATTGATGTTAGGCTTTCTGTTGTTCCATAATTCATAGGGAATTTTTCTTATAATAGGTCAGATTAAAACTCTGTTCAAAATATAACAAGCGGTATTAACAGCTTCTGCCCAAAAGTATCTTGGAAGGTTTTCTTTACAAAGCATTGTTTTGGACATTTTTTTCAAGGTTCCATCTTTTTCTCTACAACACCATTTTGTTGTGGTGTTTTAGAAGTGGAGAAGTTGTGATCAATACCGTATTTTATACAAAAGTGATTAAAATATTGATTTTTGAATTCAGTACCATGATCACTATGAATAGAAATAATAGAAAGATTTTTTAAGTTTGAAACTCTTTTGTAAAACTTTTTGAATACTTTAAAAGTTTCATCTTTATGTGCAATAAATAAAATCTAAGTGTATCTTGAAAAATCATCTACAATCATAAGACCATACTTCGTACCACCTAGGCTTGTTGTCCTAGTGGGTCCGAATAGATCCATGTGAAGTAGCTCTAAAGGTCTAGTGATAAAAATAATATTTTTGGATTTAAAACTCTCCCTCACTTGTTTTCCTAATTGGCATGCAGCATAGATGTAATCAAAATATACTTTAAACTTTGGCAAACCATTAACTAAATCTTTTGAAATAAATTTTGCAGTAGTATCCATACTAGCATATCCAAGTCATCTGTACCATAATAGACTTGATTCCTTACTCTTATCATTCACTGCCACAAGACTTGTATTGCTTGACATAGCTAGATCATTAAGATCTACTACATATATATTTCCAAGTCTATGTCCAATGAACTTTGTACTAGAGTCAAGAGGATCAACTACTATACACATTGAAGACTTGAAGAAAACATTAAAGCCAATATCACATAATTGACTGATACTTAACAGATTATGCTTTAATTTTTTTACTAATAGTACATTCTCAATAAAAGTAGAATGAGTAATTTTAATTTTACCAATACTAGTTATCCTTCCTTTACGATTGTCGCCAAAGGTTACCATGCTACCATCTTTTTGTTTCAGGATGAAAAATTGATCTATATCACCCGTCATATGTCTTGAACAGCCACTATCAAGGTACCATCTTTTATTTGCATTTATGACTGCAAGACATCTCTGCAAAACAATCAAGTAATAAATTTAGGTACACAAGCTCTCTTAGGTCCTTGCAAGTTAGTAAGATTGGTTCCTTTTGGAACTCAAATTTTCTTAATTTTATTTTTGCCCTTATATTTCAAATGACATTCAAATGCTTTGTGACCAATGTTATTACATGCATAGCAAACAATTTTTGACTTTGAAGAAGAAGCATATGATGCAAACTTAGGTCTATATTGCTTTGATGTAATGAACTTAGGAGCGTAAGAAGTGGATGCAAAAAACTTATTTGTATTTGTATTTTCATAACCAATTCCAAACTTGTTACTTGAATCTCTTTGATTTTTCAAAATCAATTCAAGTTTGTTAAAGCTTAAAGTTAATTTTTCAACCAATGGTTTAAGCTTTTGAACTTCCTTTTGCAAGTTAATATTTTCATTTTGCAAAATTTTATTCTTTTCAAAAAGTTCTTCCTTTTCAAATTGGATAGTTTTAAGTCTTTCACAAGTCATACTTAATTCTCTTTATAAAATCTTGTTTCTTTCACCAACTTCATTTTTATCTTTTTCAAAAGCATCACAATTATTTTTTAAATTCTTTATTTTCAAACCAGCCTTTTTATATTCAATCAATAGTTCACAAAAAGCATTATGTAGTTCATCATAAATAAAATCTAAATTAGGTTCAAAAGTTGTTACCTCATCCTCCAAACTCATAAGGCAAATTTGAGCAGTCTTCATTATATCTTCTTTTTCTGTTGATGTAGATTCATCATTGTCGCTCAATGCCGCAAGCATTGCTTTCTTTTTCTTTCTCTCAAATAACTTTTTTTTAGCTTATAGACAATCAGGGTGTATGTGTCCCGATTTCTTGTACTCATAACAAATTGAAATTTGATCTTTGTCTTTGTCATTTTCTTTGTCTTTTTTTCTTTCCTTTCCATATTCTCCTCTTCTAAATTATTTTCTCCATCTATTTGTTATTCTTCTACCCATGAATTTTTTGAACTTTCTCATTACTATGGCAATTTCATTATTCTCCAGATCATCATCATCAGATGTATCTAAATCTTCATCTTTATCCTCTTTAGTTGCTTTAAATGCAATGGCCTTCTTTTTTTTTGAGTCTTCTTCTGTTCTTTACTGCATGGCCAGCTCGTGAGTGATCAATGACCCAACCAACTCGTCCAATGGTAGTGTGTTTAAGTCCTTTGCCTCTTGAATAGCTGTAACTTTTGCTTTCCATTTTTCTGGCAAAGATCTCAAAACTTTTTACACTAGGTCAGCATTAGTATAAGTCCTACCAAGACTCTTAAGATCATTTACAATATCAGTAAAGCGTGAAAATATAGCAGATATAATTTCATTAGGCTCCATTTCGATTAACTCATAATTATGCACAAAAAGGTTAATCTTAGACGTCTTTACTTGTGATGTACCCTCGTGTATGATTTCAAGCTTATCCCAAATTTTATTAGCAGAATTACATGTAAAAATTATGTTAAACTCGTTTGGGTCCAAAGCACAGTAAAGTAAATTCATGGCTTTGGCATTTAACTCGGCCTTTTTCATATCATTCTCGTCCCATTCCTCTTCAGGTTTGGGAACCTCAATATCATTAATTCTGATAGTGGGTGTGTGAGGTCCTTTCTGAATTATCTTCCATAATTGAAAGTCTACAGCTTGAATGTATATCTTCATCTTAGCCTTCCAATATATGTAGTTAATTCCAATAAAAAGTAGAGGTCGGTTTGTCGATTGGCCTTCGGCCAAAAAGGTGCTCATGGGATGTACCATCAATCTTTACTCTAAGAAATTTCAGAGACTCTGCTCTGATATCACTTATTACCCAAGTGGCTTCCCAAGAGGGGGGTAAATTAGGATTTAAAACTTTCTTGTAAATATATGCACTTTGAAAATCTCTTAATGTAGGTGTTGTGAAAACTTATGCAATGCGAAAGCAAGTAAATAAACTCAAAGAAGTCAATCAAGTACAATCACAAACACAAGGAATTTGGAGTGGTTCGGAGCAACTCGCTCCTACGTCTACTATCCAAGCACCACTTAGGATTTCCACTATATCCCCCATTGGAATACAGTCATGTTGTTTTAATAGGCTCACAATCCAAATCTCTACACTTTGATTTTTAAACCAATCTCACCAAAGAAACCCACACTTGGTTTTACACCAGGTTTACCAAGAACCCAACTCCCTTTGGTTTTTATAACTGGGCTCACCAAAGAAACCCAAGCTTAGGTTTTAATAGGCTCACCTAAAAATCTTTAACACTCACAAGACACAGCCCCTTGCTGCTCTTGGAGAGACAAACAAGATATATCAAATGAAAATATCAACTTTACAACAAACCCAATTTGTTTGGTAGTTGCCGATGAAGATTAACTTGAAACCTTGCTTTAGATGCTCTTGAATGCTCTTAAAGCTGCTTCTTGACTTACTCAAAAGTTGGATTCAATGAATGAAGATTAGTTAGAGAAGCTTTGAATCCTTTCTTGAATGCTCACTTGAAGTAGGTTGGTGAAAATACTTGAAATTTACTTGAATGCTCTTGAATAATCAATACCCATATGTTTAATCCATCATAAATAATCCCTTTTATAGTCTTCAATCAAAACTAACCATTGTAGGGCCTAGAAAACTGAAATAGAGCCATTGGAGGGCTTTTGGAATCCAAAAATTTGATTCAGCAACTAGCCATTAGAATACCATAACCCGTCACTCGAGTCGACTCGAGAACCTTGAGTCAGCTCGAAGTCGCAGACAGAACAAAAACAAACTCTGGACAAGTCGGCTCTTATGGGTTGAGTTGGCTCGAAGTCTCAGTCAGGATAAACATAAACTTTGGTCGAGTCGGCTCTTCTAGGTCGAGTCGACTCGTGGCTCTGAGTTTCTGAAACCTGAGAAATGCAAACTCTATGCGAATCGGCTCATTATCCTCGAGTCAGCTCGAACTTCTAAAACATTGAGACTCTCCATGCCATGCTAGATCATGAGTCGGCTCAAGATCTATGAGTCGGCTCAAGCAGAACTTCTTCAAACCAAATTTTCAACAAGAGCAAGTCTTCCAATCACTTCAAAAAACTTACCACAGATGTCCAACCTATTTATTCTCACTTTTTACTAATTTTTAGCCCTTTTTACAAGATTACAAGAATAAAATTAGGGCTTTACAACTTGAGATGTACATAGGTTCATTTAAAACTGAAATACACTTTAACTGAATTGAAAACCAAATGATATACTGATAAACACTTCCTGTAAAAACTTCTTGAGAAATTAAAAGAATTAGTAACACATGCATGCTCCAATATTTTGTAATCATCAAAATCATTCTAGGGGTCAACACTTTTTCCTTTAAAAAATAAAATACCATGAAGGACTCTCAATAGGACTCACAAAACAGAATCTTGTTTGAACTCTAGTTTGTTTGAACTCTAGTTTACAAAAAAACCAAAACTCAATGAAAAACAAACTTCCACGTGTATCAAGTTTCTGGGAACTCCTCGCGTGCTAGGCTTCTCCTCCATATGAACTTCAACACCATTAATTCTCTCACTTGAAGACATGTGCCAAACTCCAAAGAATGTCATCCTTGGAAGTCTTGCCAACCTCCACTCCTTACGTAGTTCTAAGACCAAGAGAAGCTTTACTCCAATTTAACTTCTTTCAAGTCACCAGCTTCGTTAACACATCTGTTGGGTTTGCATCAGTATGAATCTTCAATAGTATAACTAGACCATCATCCATCACATCTCTCACAAAGTGATTGTGAATGTCAATATGCTTCGTCCAAGAGTGAAACGTCAGATTTTTCACCAAATGCAACACAATTCATTCTCATCATATCCTGCTTCACCTTAAATTCTCTAAAAAGCCTCTTGAGCTAGATAGCTTCTTTACATGCGTGTACCACTGCAATGTACTTTGCCTCTATCATTAATAGTGCCATTACTGACTGAAGCTTAGATTCCCAGCTAATAGCACCGTGTCCATGGAGAACACATAACCTATGGAAGATCTTCTATTATCTCAATCTGCTGCACAGTCAGAATCCACATATCCAATGCATTCCAAACTCACAGAACCATAACATATCGAATAATAAGATATCTCTTTCAGATATCAGAGGATCTACTTTACTGTTTTCCAATGGATGCTACCTGAATTTGCCATATACCGACTCACAACTCTCATTGCTTATGGAATGTTTAGTGTTGTGCATACCATGGCAAACATAAGGCTTCTTACTGCTGATGAATGTGATACCTGGGCCATGTCAGCTTTTTTTGCTTCCATGTTGGGTGATTGCTCGACCGATAATTTTAAATGAACAGGAAATGGGATAGAAATTGGCTTTGCATTTTGCATATTGAAGCATCATAGAACCTTCTCTATAGATCTCTTTTGTAAAATCAGACCTTCATATTCTTCCTCTCCTGTAGCACCTTCATCTCGAATATTTGGTTTACGGCTCATAAGTCCTTCATCTCAAATTCCTTAGCTAATTGAGTTTTTAAATTTGATATCCGACCCTTACTATTTTCTATGACCATCATATCGTTGACATACAATAGCAAGATACAAAAGCTCCCATCATCATAATCACTAAAATATGCATAATGATCTACCTTCAATGATCAAATCACAAACTCATAATAAAGAAATCAAATCACTTGCACCAACACCTGGGCACTTGTTTTAGACCGTACAAAGATTTGTTCAACTGACAAACTAACCGCTCCTTGCCTTTTTCGATAAAACTTTTAGATTGTGTCATATAAATCTCCTCCTCTAGGTCACCATGCAAGAATGCCGTCTGATAAATGTATAAATATTAGCCATAAAAGCATTAAATTATAAATTAAATTATTTTTATTTAATTAAAATTGATCCTTTTATGCAATATTTTGCATGAAAGAACCTCGCCAATATAAAGAGTCTAATTTTTGGGATCTAATGGTGTAAACGGTACTCAAATCGAACTTGAAATGAGCTTGGAAGGAAATTTTAAAAGAATTAATAAGGAATTGCATGAATATTGGAGCAGTCGGTCTATCATGGACCTGCTGAATGGTTCACAGGATGCCCAATGGACCGCAAGCAGCCATGTCTATGGTCCACGACCCCTACCCGTGGACCATAGACTTTTTCAAGTGCTGTTCTCGCCGGGTAGCCGCCGGAGCTCATTCTTTCGCCACCAGCACCTCCCTCACGATCGAAAAAACCCATTTTCACCATCCGAGCCACCTTCCAAACTGCCGGTCATGGTCCTTTTCCCCTTTATTTAGTCCTCACCAGCCGCCACTGACAATGTCTCTGTTCACCACTGCCTGAGCCATCTCGTGATGCCGGCACAGCACCACCCACCACCATAAAAGCAATGCCGAAGAAGCTCCCAAGTGGCCGATCTTCATCCTCTTTGATCGGCCTTCTTCCCATCATTGATCCTCCCTGTGCCGCCTCCCACCATCACTGTCCGCCACCTCATGCTACCGGCCAACCTCCGCCATGTCCGCCACTTGCCAAGCCAAGATTTCACCATTAGCCACCATGACAATCGCCCATCATCGGTATGCTATTTTTCACCGTGCCAAAATCAAGTCGTTGCCTCCTTCCCTATTCACAAGCCATAGCCCTGCTCTTCTATTCTTCCGCCATTCGCCCAGCATCGCCTCGGCCTCCTAGTTTTGAGACTATGGGACATCTTCTTCATCATTGCAGTCACCACTAGTCCAAGCTGCTATCCTCGATGCCATGGCCAAAGCCGTTGTTAAGAATGCCACCTTCCTTCCCACCATGTCGAGATGCATGTTTTCTCAATCCCATCATCTCCATTGCTGCAGCACCCTCTTGTCGGTCCAGAAACCTATTATCGGGATTAAAGATGTCCGAAAGGAAAAATAGATCGGAAGAAGTTCGATGGATATACCAGAGTTTGAATGGATAGATGGTTGGAATGAAAAGTAAGGATCATACGAATGGGTGTGGAGATAAGAATGCGAAACTGAAACAGATGCATGATGAGGATAAGAAATGGAGATTAGTTGAGGTGGATAGCGATGGAAAACCAATGCTGTTTTCATGTAGGCCTGACGCGCTTCTTTCCACCTATATAAGAGCATCATCTCTTCACTACCGGAGGATAATTTTTCGAGGCATAATTTCCGGAGGCATTCTGCATTCTACTTCCAGCCCGTATTCTTCCGCTCCTTTCTTCTTACCCCCTTCCAATCTCTCTTCCCACTTTCTTCTACCCTTCTAACATACAAGGAGAGTGAGTTGAGGAGAGAGAACCTCTGTCAGGTTCTAATTTTAGTTTTATTTTTTTAACTCTAAGTCCTATTAATGGCTTAGAAGTTAAACATTTTGTAATTAGATTTGATTTAGAAATAAAATTTTATTTTTCTTGTTTGCATTCTTTTCTTGTAATTTTTAATTTCTACGTTATGATAGTTTAATTTCTTGTAATTTAATTTGTATAATTTAAGTTTCTGCACTTAAGCTAGTTTAACTTCTACACATTTTTAATTTTTGTAATTTAATTTTTAGCAAATAGTGCATTTTTTTTTTTTATTTTTGAATAATTTTTAAAACTTTAATTTAGATCATGTCTGGCTAAGCGAATTCTCTAAGATTGGCGATGAAGCTAGACTATGATTAGAAGTCCTTTCTTAGAATCTCTTCTTGGACTTTTAATTTTTAAGAGTCTTTTTTTCAAACTTCTTGCTAAGAGACTTGATGAATTATCATTGGATTTCAATCCCTTCATAGTTAATACTTGATTCGATATAAGAAGGATAATAGTTAGAAAGCTCTCAACATTTTTTTTACTCTTTTCTCTTCTTCCTTGTAGAACCTTGATAGATTATAGTTGGATTAAAATCTCTTTATAATCCATACTTGGTTAATGCAAAGAAAGAAGTTAAAAAGATGATATGAGAGAAATCTTAGGAAGGCTTTCTAAGTCATTGATCTAGTGGATTCAAAAGTCCTAGATCTTTAAATTATTTATCTTTTCAATTTAATTAACTTTTGCTCATCTTTGTTAAAGCCCGCCTAAGTAAGGGTTTGAACATAGTTTAAATATCCAATTCCTTGTGGGATCGATCCGTACTCACTGAATGTGCTACTCTGTACACCGTGCACTTGTGGTTCAACTTAAAATTCACATCAGGTTTTGGATGCCATTGCCGGAAAAATTGGTATGTTTTAAATTGTGTTTCAAAATTCTTGCTCTTCGTGCTTTCAGTTTAACTTTAATCTGATATTTCTAACATTTTTATTTTTCTTTTAAGTTGATAAGTGCTAGAAGCCAGGTACATAATTTAAACTATTCCTTTTTCTTTCAACAAATTATTTTGATCTTAGCTTAGTATTAATATTTAATTCAAACTTGTTTGTTCCTTTTGGTTGTGCATAAGCATTATTCCTAAATTAATTTAAGGGCACAAACCTGAAAAAGATAAGGTGGGGAGTTCCTTACCCTTCCTTAGCCCACAAACAAGTATCTTCCTTCATTTGCATTAATCCAAGCCTCTAAATAAAATTAATTAGACGTCAATCCTAGGGACATCCGAGCTCATTAGGACAAGGATACCTAAGAGTTATACCAAGCTAGTTTCGATCATTGAATTGGTGTCTAGGAAAGTGGTTCAGGAATCTTAGTCCCAAAGAAAGGCAGTTACTTAATTGGTTTCGTTTGCTGACCGGCCAATCTAATTGGTATCTAAGGAAAGCAACGGGAGGACCCCTACTAATCCTACACTTACTTGGCCAATTTAGTGAATTGGTTCAAACTTGGAGTGCTCGAAGGTTGACTTGGAATAGTTAGGAGCTATCTAGTTTTAGGCTAACCCTAGGATAGATTTTATGTGAAACTTGTTTGAAAAAAAATCTTACTTTAGATTTTTTTTTTCCAATCTTGATTGCCCTGATATAAGGTTGTTCTGACATAACTAGAAGTTATATTGCATGGTTATCCTAAGATATGAAAAGGCTGAATTAATTTAGAACCTTTGAAGAGAAGCTTCTAAAATAAATAAATAAATATATATATATATACAAAATCCTAAAAAAATTGAAGATATAGTGAATATAGTAAATTCTCCACCTCCTATGTGGAGAAGAATATCGGGTTGACTAATTATAACTGATTTAATTCATGTTTCAAATCCTATGACATGTATAATAGATGTAACAAATCAACCCCAAACCCTTAAGGATTTATGTTATCCAATTGGTTCCGTCCAACCTTCTTGTATAAGGTTGCCCTAACCCACTTCAAATAATTTTGAAATCAAATCTCAGATGATTAATATGTTTCTAAAATTCAGGGAAATAGAGAATGCAAATATATTTATTAGAAAATTTGAAGAGGTTTGTGTAACTATGAAGTTACAACAATTGTCAAAGGATGAAATCAAGCTGAGATTGATCAATTTTGTCGTTAAGGGCAATGCTAAAAAGTTGATTTATAGTCTTCTAAATCAATTTGTCATGACCTGGAAGGGCTTTATAAGAGTGTTCTTAAAAATATATTTTTCTCGTCATAAAATAGCTAAAATTAGAAATGAAATAAACCAATTATATCAACTAGCTGGCAAGTCATTCTGGAAATACTTTGATTGCTTCAAGAATCTCTTAACCTAATGCCCACACCATGGTATAAAAACTTAGAGGCTATTTCAAATAATTTATGAAGGTTTAGATTCGAATTCAAGAACCATGCTAGAGTCCATATGCCAGGGTTAATTTATGTATAAAGAACCCAATGAAGCCTGGCAATTTCTAGAAGACTTAGCTGAAAAGAACTTATAATGAAAAACAATTAGGAAACCAGAAAGATCCACAGCTCCAAGAGATGGAATACACCAAATTCAGACTTCCATAATTGCAGAGGCCAAAATTATAACCTTGACACATAGGTTAGAGGCCTTAGAACTTCAAAGATCAGCCAGTGTGCAATGGGTGCAATGCACCAGACCATATCCTTGAGGAATGTCCCCTCTAAATGAACCCAATAGAGAATGGATATGCACATATGAATGCCACATACCAGAGACTAATGAACAATCCCTATGCACTCACATATAACCCAGGATGGAGGAATCATCCAAATTTCTCATGATCACAGAATCCAAATATAGGTGGTCTTAGCTTCAATCAACAAAATCTAAGACCTAACCCTATGATGAACAACCCATCACCACCAGGCTTCAATAATAATGATAAGAAACTTAGTTCTTTAGAGAAAAGCCTAGAAGCCCTAGCTAAATCCAATGCTGACACCAATGCCACATTAAGTAATTTTATGTAAACCACAGGCCAACTCCTAAATTCAAACTCTCAGGCCATAGCCTATTTAAAAATGCAGGTAGGTCAGCTAGCATCTACCATTACTGAAAGAGAATGAGGTAGGCTACCTAGCTAACCTGAGCCTAATCTAAGAAACCAAAATAGTCGACCATCCCAAGAAAACCAAGTTAATCAAGTGAATGCTATTCACTCTTTAAGATTAGAAAAATAAATGGATAATAAGGTAGATATATCTGACACTAGAGAGGACTTAATTGCTGAGTCAGCTAAACCACCCGATGAACAACCTACCTTACAAACTCAAGATTTTGAAACTAATAGTCCACCGAACCAGGTGCCCAAAATTTCTAGAGCTCCTTTTCCAAATCGATTAAGATCTAATAAACAATCAAAATATTTAGATAAATGTTAGAGGTATTTAAGCAAGTTCAAGTAAATATTCCTCTACTAGACATGATCCAACAGGTTTCAACTTATGCTAAATTCTTAAAAGATCTTTGTACCAAAAAAAGGACTACCGATATACCAAAAAGAGCTTTCTTAACAACAAGTGTGAGCTCATACTTGTTAAGTCACATGCCCATAAAATACAAGAATTCAGGGTCTCCAATAGTTTTATTTGTCATAGGAGAAACCCACATTGAGAAGGCCTTACTTGATTTAGGGGCTAGTGTAAATATTCTGCCCTATTCAGTTTATGAACAATTGGGATTGAAAAAATTTTAGCCAACAGAGATCACATTATAATTAGCAGACCGATTCTTTAGGATCCCTAAAGGAATGGTAGAAGATATCCTAATTAAGATTGGTAATTTTATCTTTCCTATAGATTTTGTCATTTTGGAGACTGAACCAGTATTAAATCCTAAGGATCATATCCCAGTTATTTTAGGAAGATCATTCCTAGCTACTGCTAATGCTGAAATCAATTATCGGAATGGACTTACGAAGCTATCCTTTGGAAACATGACTATTGAGCCAAATATATTCAATTTGGAACATGAATCCACCAAACATGCTAATGTAAGAAAAATCCAAGATGAAATTTATGAATCCATAGACATTAGCGATGAGGAAGTCGATCTTGAGTCTTGTATCTGACCAATCCATGAATATGAGAACATAGATAAGATACTTGGAGATAATAAAAATAACTAGAGATAGAGCCTCCTACTAAAACACTCATTGAAATAGCTAAACCATCAACCAAGCCATCAATAGAGGAGGCACCAAAATTAGAATTAAAATTTCTTTCCAAGCACCTTAAGTATACGTATTTAGGTCTAGAGGAAACCTTGCCTGTAATTATTGTCTTAGACCTAAATCCTAAACAAGAGAAGGAGTTATTAACTATTCTGAAAGAAAATTGAGAAGTAATAGGTTGGACCATGGCAGACATTAAGGAAATAAGCCCTTTCATAGTTCAACATATGATACACGTAGAGGAAAAGGCTAAACCAACTAGAGATGCCTAAAGAAGATTAAACCCAATCATGAAGAAAGTAGTCAAGAAAGAGATTTTGAAGTTACTCGATAATGAAATTATTTATCTCATTTCTGATAGTTCATGGGTAAGCCCTATATTAGTGGTACCCAAAAAGTCTATAATAATAGTGGTTCAGAATGAAGCAAATGAACTTATTCCAACTAGGACCCAAACGGGATGGAAGGTCTGTATAGAGTATAAAAAATTGAATACATCAACAAGAAAAGATCACTTTTCTTTGTCGTTTATTAACTAGATGTTAGAGAAATTAGCCGAATAGAAGTTTTATTATTTTCTTGATGGATACTTTAGCTATAACCAGATCCCCATAGCCCTTGAAGATCAGGAAAAAATCACATTTACCTGCCCATTTGGAACCTTTACTTATAGCACATGCCCTTTGGATTATGTAATACACTAGCAACCTTCCAAAGATGTATGATCAGTATTTTTTCTAATATGGTTGAATGATTTTTAAAAATTTTCATGGATAACTTTTCTATCTTTGGCCCTACCTCAGAATGTTTAAATCATCTGAGACTAGTTCTAGAAAGATATAAAGAGAAGCATTTAGTTCTTAATTGAGAAAAATATCAATTCATGGTTAGAGAAGGTATAGTTCTTGGTCATATAGTTTCAAAAAAGAGAATAGAAGTCGACAAGGCCAAAGTTGACATGATTGCAAGTCTTCCACCATCCAAGTCTATCAAAGAAATTCGTTCATTTTTAGGACATGCTGGATTTTATAGAAGGTTCATATCTAATTTTAGCAAAGTAGCTCATTCTTTGACAAATTTGTTAGCAAAGGAAGCAAAATTTGAATTTACTCTTGAAGTCTTTTGAATTTTTTAAAAAGACATTCATTTTTGCTTCCATCATTCATCCACCTATATGGAGTGAACCCTTTAAACTCATGTGTGATGCATCCGATCATGCTATAGGTGCAGTTTTAGGTTAAAGATTAATAAGTTGCATAGAGTTATTTATTATATGAGTAAGACCTTAAATGATGCACAACTTAATTACACGACCACTGAAAAGGAGTTCCTAGCCATTATCTTTGTCTTAGAAAAATTTAGATCCTACTTGGTTGGGTTGCACACTATTGTTTATACTGACCACTCAGCCATTAGATATCTCCTAGCAAAGAAAGATGCTAAGGCACGCTTAATATGATAGATTTACTTCTTTAAGAATTTGATCTAGAAATTAAGGACAAAAAAGGAATAGAGAATGCTGTAGCAGATCACTTATCCCAAATCATAATCATACCATCTAGTGAACCAACTATCAATGAATTCTTTCCTGATGAATAACTCATGTCCATGTCCACTGAACCATGATATGTTGATATTGTAAATTATTTAGCCATTAATAAAGTTCCTTCTCATTGGACTACTCAGGATAAATACAAATTCTTTTTCCAAGTGAAGTACTTTATTTGGGATGATCCATACCTGTTTAAATAATGTTCTGATCAAATCATTAGAAGGTGTATCCTGGATAATGAGGTTTGAAGTATTCTATCATTTTGCTATGGCCAAGCATGTGGTAGTCACTTTGCATCTAAGAAGACAGCTGCTGAAGTACTCCAATATGGATTTTATTAGCCTAATTTATTTAAGGATGCACATATGTACTATAAAAGTTATGTTCGATGCCAATAAATGGGTCAGATCACCAAGAGAGATATGATGCCACTCAATCCAATCTTGGTGGTCAAAATTTTTGATGTTTGGAAGATTGATTTTATGGGACCATTTCCAAATTCCTTTGGAAATGAATATATTTTAATAGCTATCAATTATATCTCTAAGTTGGTAGAAACTATTCCATGTAAATTTACTAATAGCAAAGTAGTCATTAAATTTCTTTAAAAAAATATTCTCTCCAATTTTGGTACTCCTACATCAATCATTAGTGATCGGGGGACACTTTTACAACCGATCCTTTGCCACATTAATGAAAAAATATAATGTTACCCACAAGTTGGCCACACCATATCATCCTCAAACTAGTGGGCAAGTAGAAGTGTGCAATAGACAAATCAAACAAATCTTGGAGAAGACTGTTAATACTAATAGAAAGGATTGGTCTTTGAAATTAGTTGATGCACTATGGGCATACCGCACCGCTTACAAGACCAATCTAGGAATGTCTCCTTATAGGATTGTGTTTGGAAAAGCATGTCACTTGCATGTTAAATTAGAACATAAAGCTATATGGGCAATAAAAAAATTGAACATGGACTTGGACATAGCCGGAAACCATAGGAAGCTTTAGATTAACAAATTAGAAGAAATTAGAAATGAAGCTTACGAGAATGCCAAGGTATACAAGGAAAGAATAAAAGTATTTCATGATCAAGCAATTCTTAGAAAATATTTTATTCTCGGACAAAAAGTTCTATTGTATAATTCGAGGTTATATCTTTTTCCTGGAAAGCTTAGGTCTAGATGGATAGGACCATTCTTAGTTAAAGAAGTCTTCCTATATGAGACTGTAAAAATTGAAAATCCAAGTAATGGTGTTGTTTTTAAAGTTAACGATCAACGATTAAAACTATTCTTGGAACTACCCACAGAATCTATGGAAGAAGCCATGGTTCTTTATGAACCAACATATCTCGGTTAGCCTGTATTAATGTTTAGTCTGGCTGAAAACTTTAAACTTAGCACTCCTGGAAGACAACCTAGCTCCTTTCATTCTAATTATTTTCTTTTTAATATGTTAGGTTTATCAGATCCTGACTTAAATGAGCTCTATTAGTTAAGTTGGGGGGAGAGCTCAATTAAACTCCTCCTCGGGTATCTTCGTTTCCTTTTATACCTTATCATGCTTACATTTAGAAACTATTTTCATTCATGATGGAATAATAAGCAGAATAAGTATATATTTGGAACTACCTTCACCTTATTATTCTTACACATGTCGATCTTGGACTTAAGGTAAATCACACATTTTTGATAAGTAATTGATTAAACGGTGTAGATAATTTTTGAAATACCGAGGGAAAAAATATTGATAGACTCAAGTAAAAAGGGATAATAAATAAGAATGAAATCAATTTCTGGATAATTCCAATCCTCTTATTCGCATCGAAGAAAAATCTACTTCTTGGATGTACGTGGATGTTGATAAATACAAAGTTTTTTTATTAATAAAAAAAGAAGAGAGAATAAGATAATAAAAGCAAGTTCTAAATATTGTTCCACCGAGTAACCGGGCCTCTTCGTCTAAGCGTTGAGTCTCGTGTCAAAAAGTGGAGATGTGAAGAAACTTTGCTATACAATCAGTTTTAATCTATAGCTTTTCTGACTCGAGCTAGTAAGCCCGAGGGGTGTTCTACACCTAGTGCCCTAAGACTAATTGGTCTGAGAGACATTGATCAAAAACTCATTACAAGAGTCAGATAGAAAGCTTAAAAGATTAAGGCATTGCGCGATCTGTATTAAAAAAAAAGTGAAAGAAAAGTATAGCAATAAGAGGAACATACTTGCACTAAAACAAAATCTCACCACTCCAAAGGAGTAGAAGATTTAAAAATAACAATAGAAGTTGGTCAAGAATTATCTTGGAAAAATAAGGAGTTTGCATATAACCAATTTACTAGAAGCTATTAATATCCCAATGATCCATTTCATCTACTATCTAATGAAAAATCTTTTACTTATAAAAAGGATATGAGAACAACCTTTGAGTATGGATAAACTTGTATATGATATTAAGAGTTTTTGGTAGCCTCCTCAATTATTTTCTAATAAGCAATTCATGAACTATCTTTTATTCTTACTCGAGGATGAGTAAGATTCAAGTGGGGGGAGTGATAAGTGCATAAATATTAGCCATGGAAGCATTAAATTATAGATTAAATTATCTTTATTTAATTAAAATTGATAATTTTATACAGTGTTTTGTATGAAAGAACCCCGTCAATGCAAAGTCCAATTTTTGAGATTCAACGGTGCAAACAGTACTCAAATCAGACTTGAAATGAGCTTGGAAGGAAATTTTAAAGAAATTAATAAGGAATTATACGAATATTAGAGCAACCGGTCCACCATGGACCAGCTGAATGGTTCATAGGATTCCCAATGGACCGCAAGCAGTCATGTCTATGGTCCACGACCCCTGCCCGTGGGCCACAAACTTTTTCGAGAGCCGTTCTAGTCAAGGTAGCCGCCGGAGCTCTTTCTTTCACCACCAGTACCTCCCTCACGACCGGAAAAACCCATTTTCACCATCCAAGCCACCTTCCAAACCGCTGGTCATGGTCCTTTTCCCCTCTATTTGGTCCTTGCCTGTTGCCATCGACAATGTCGCCATTCACCACTGCCTGAGCCATCCCATGACGCTGACACAGTCACCACCCACCGCTAGAAAAGCGATGCCAAAGAAGCTCCCAAGTAGCCGGTCTTCATCCACTTTGATCGAACTTCTTCCCATCATTGATCCTCCCTATGCCGCCTCCCACCGCCGCTATCCGCCACCTCATGCTACCGGCCGGTCTCCACCATGTCCGCCACTTGCCAAGCCAAGATTTCACCGTTAGCCACCATGACAATCGCCTATCACTGGTCTGCTATCCTTCACCATGCCAAACATCAAGTCGCTGCCTCCTCCCTATTCACGAGTCATAGCCCTACTCTTCTGTTCTTTCGTCATTCGCCCAGCATCACCTCGGCCTCCCAGTTTTGAGACTACGGGGCATCTTCTTCATCATCGCAGTCACCATCAGTCCAAGCTGCTATCCCCGATGCCATGGCTAAAGCCATAATTAAGCATGCCACCTTCCTTCCCACCATGCCAAGACACGTATTTTCTCTAGCCCATCATCTCCGTCGCTGCAGCAACATCTTGTTGGTCCAGAAGCTTGTTATCGGGATTAAAGATGTTCGAAAAGAAAAATAGATCGAAAAAAGCTCGATGGATATACCAGAGTTTGAATTGATGATGGTTAGAACGAAAAGCGAGGATCGTGCGAACGGGTGTGGGGATAAGAATGCAGAACCGAAACGAGTGCAGAATGAGGATAAGGAATAGAGATTAGTTGAGGTGGATAGTGATGGAAAACCAACACTATTTTCATGCAGGCCCAACGCGCTTCTTTCCGCCTATATAAGAGCATCATCTCTTCGCTACCGAAGGACAATTTCCCAAGACATAATTCCCGGAGGCATTCCGCATTCCACTTCTAGCCCGTATTCTTCCGCTCCTTTCTTCTTGCCCCCGTCCAATCTCTCTTCCTACTTTCTTCCACCCTTCCAACATTCGAGGAGAGTGAGCTGAGGAGAGAGAACCTCTGTCAGGTTCTAGTTTTAGTTTTATTTTTTTTAACTCCAAGCCCGGTTAATGGTTTAAGAATTAAATATTTTGTAATTAGATTTGATTTAGAAATAAAATTTTATTTTTCTTGTTTCAATTATTTTCTTGCAATTTTTAATTTTCGTATTAGGATAGTTTAATTTCTTGTAATTTAATTTGTGTAATTTAAATTTCTGCACTTAGGCTAGTTTAACTTTTGCATATTTTTAATTTTTGCAATTTAATTTTCAATAAGTTGTGTAGAATTTTTTTATATTTTTTAATAATTTTTAAAATTTTAATTTAGATCATGTCTAGCTAAACGAATCCTCTATGATTGGCGATGAAGCTAGACTATGATTAGAAGCCCATTCCTAGAATCTTTTCTTGGGCTCTTAGTTTTTAAGAGTATTTCTTTTTTTTTAACTTCTTGTCAAGAGACTTGATGAATTATTATTGTATTTCAATTCCTTCGTAGTTCATACTTGATTCGATGTAAGAAGGGTAATAGTTAGAAAGCTCTTAACATTTTTTTTGCTCTTTTCTCTTCTTCCTTATAGAACCTTGATGGATTATAGTTGGATTAAAATCTCTTCATAATTTATACTTGGTTAATGCAAAAAAAGAAGTTAAAAAGATAATATGAGAGAAATCTTAGGAAGGCTTTCTAAGTTAATGGTCTAATGGATTTAAAAGTTCTAGATCTTTAAATTATTTATCTTTTCAATTTAATTAACTTTTGCTCATCTTTGTTAAAGCTCGCCTGAGCAAGAGTTTGAACATAGTCCAAATATCCAATTCCTCGTGGAATCGACCCATACTCGTTGAACGTGCTATTCTGCACACCGTGCGCTTGCGGTTCAACTTAAAATTCACATCACTGTCTTTACATCTGTTTGCTAGAGTTCCAAATCCATGACTGCCGCAATCACCAAGATAACTCGAATAGTAGTTAATCGAACCACTAGTGAGAAGATCTCATCAAAGTCAATTTCTGGCTTCTGAGCATAACCCTTCACCACCAAATATGCTTTGAACCTCTCCATATTTCTATTAGTATCCTTCTTCACCTTATAAACCCATCGACATCCGATCGGACTTCTCTCCTTCGATAGAACTACATGATCCCATATCTTGTTTTTTCAAAGTGACTCCATCTCCTCCCTAGCACAATGCCACTTTCTAGCATTGGTGGACTCATAAGCCTCCTTATATGAAATCGGCTCATCCTCATTCGCTAAAACAATATAAGCACAAACATGGTTAGCAGAAGGAGTGAAACAAGTAACATAATCATCATACCTCGCAAGAGGTCTAGTGACCCTCCTAGGCCTCTCGGACTCCGTTGATAGCTCTTCTGATGAGATAGGATCTTCATATGATTACGAAGACTCCACGTCCAATTCGTCATCAACTACTTGGTCATCAACATGTGCTTGATCTACTTGCACCTTATCACATGCATCAAAAAACTAGATGGGAACAATGGCTCCATCATCTTGCTTCTCCTTGGTGCCTTGAAAGGATTCTTCATTAAAAATAACATCTCAACTAACAATAATTTTATGGATAGTAGGATCTCACAATCTATACCTCTTCACTCCTTTAGCATAGCTGAGAAAGATATACCTTCGAGAGTTCTTGTCCAATTTTGTTATCTTCTCTTTTAGGATCCACGCATATGCATCATATCCAAAAACACGAAGATGGAAATAATTTACTGGCTTGCCGCTCCAAATTTTTTCTGAAATTTCCAATCCAAGTGATTTTGTCAATGCTCGATTGATCAAGTAATAGGCCATACTCGTAGCCTCTGCACAAAACCTCTTGTCAAGTTTTGCATAACGTAGCATACTTTGGACCCTCTCCATGAGTGTTCTATTTAACCTCTTAGATACACCATTTTATTGTGGTGTACTGGAAACCATGAGGTGTCACCGAATTTCATGCTTGTCACAGAACTTTTCAAATTTCTGGAAGCAATATTCCCCTCCATTATTAGAACGTAGGCATTTGATTTTCAAATCATTTTCATTTTCCACCAAAGCCTTGAATTTCTTGAAGGTCTCAAAAACATCGGATTTTTTCTTTAAAATGTATATCCAAGCTTTTCGAGAATAGTCATCAGTGAAGGAGAAGAAGTAAGAACACCCACTCAATGACATATCAGGTGGCCTCTAAGTATCTAAATGGATTAGTTCAAGAAATCTCTTATTCCGTCACTGCGATAAAGAGAAAGAAAGCCTTCTTTGCTTATCATAGATGGAATCTTCACAAAATTTCAGTGGTGCTGACTTGTATCCTAGAAGAAGCTTCTTATTTGATAATACTTGTAGCCCGTGCTTGCTCATATATCCCAAACGATGATGCCAAACCATCGGAGACACCATCTTTGCACTTGCTACTATCGCTTCTCCCACCTGAGTATCACCTACCAATTTATAAAAACCATCTATAGACTGTCCCTTCATCATAACCAAATATTCTTGACACACCTTCAGTTGATCTTTCTCTCTGACAAACTTCAAGCCTTGCTTACAAAACTTTCCAAGTGATAGTAGACTCTTATAAAATGCATAAACATACCGGACATTAAAAATCGTCCGAACTATACCATTAAACACTTAATACAAACATCTCCTACTCCAATCACAAGACATGTTGTATTATTGTCCAAATAAATAACTCTACCATCTCATGGTTTGTATGTGTAAAATCATTCCCTAAAATGAGTCATGTGAAAAGATACCCCTGAATCCAAATTTCTGTGATTTACAAGTTTCGATCTCTCCAATGATGTCAATACATCCCTGTCTTCTGAAGTGATCAAACCAACTTCACCTTCTGCTACATTATCTTGGAAGTTTTTCGATTCAGTTTTTGTATCAATTCCTTTAACCCGGCAATCTTTCTTCGCATACCCTGATTTTCTAAAATTTCAACATTTCACTTTCTTCTTGCCCTTGGATTTAGATCTCACCTTCCCTCGATCACTATGTTCCCTCTCAACAAGTCTTCTCTGTGCTACAATGGCCTCTCCCAAAGAACTTCCTTAGCTATATTTTCATCTCATCTTCTCTGTTAGCAATGATACAATAACCGACTCCATCTTGAGGATTTCAACGTGACCCAAATTCATAATAAGATTATTCTAAGATTCTGACATAGAACAAAGTAGAATGCTCGCCTTTTCTTCTTCTTCGATTCTCAAATCTAGGGTCGTAAGCTTCCTTACAATAAAATTGAATACATCCAAGTACTCTTGAACTGATACCCCGTCGTACCTTTAGATTGTATAATTATCATCTCAAATAAATTTTATTTACCAAAGCTTCCATTCATAGAGATTCTTTAATTTTTTCTAAATCCCTTTTGCAATAGTCTTATATTAAATAATACAGAATCATCCAATGCCAAATAGAGATTCTCCATTGCCAGCTTATCTTTCTTCTCATATTGCGCAACCGACATATCTTATGATTTATATTCTTTTTCTTGCAATGCAATTTCACAACCTCCTTAATCAACATTGCCTGCATCTTCCATCTTCCAAAGTGCAATGTTTGATCCGTCAAATCTTGGTATCTCATATTTTGTTGTCGTCACTTTGCCTGCCATTGTTTCAAATCAAAACATCTTCAAAAAGATCTCCCTACTCTAATACCAAACTGAAAGAACCGGTCGAGAAATAACCGAGCACACTTCAACCTATATGGCATACAAGCACAACAAAAACATGATCATTTTATAAAGAAAATAAATTTGAACAAATCGTAAAACATCAAAGAGAGATAATCTAATAATATAAAAAATAGAAAAAAGAAAGCACACCGAATATACATGGTTCGATCTATCAATCCTTTGACCTATGTCCACGAGCAAATCCTCCTTAATGTTCCTTTATATAAAAAATAGAAGAAAAAAAAGCATGCCGAATATAGATGATTCGATCTATCAATACTTTGACCTACGTCCACGGGCAAAACCTCATCAACATTCCTTTATTCAATCTACAGCACAAGAAATACAAAAATAGAAGAAGAAAATATAATAATTTTTTTTTATTACATAAGGCTTTCAATATTATTTTTTATTCTCTCTCTCATAAAGCTTCTCTGAATCCTTTGGTATACACACTCATGCGTCTCAAGCTTTCTCCCTTTAAAAAACAAAATATCATAAAGGACTCTCAATAAGACTCACAAAATAAAGTCCTGTTTGAACTTTAATTTATAAAGAAATCAAAATCCAATAAAAAACAAACTTCCACGTACATCAAGTTTTTGAAAATTTTCTTAGGCTTCTCCTCCACATAAACTTCAACACCATCATCAAGATGGTCAGGTATGAAAAGACGCTATTGAAAGAAAGGGACTTTGATGTATACCAGTCAGCAGATTACCAACTTGCCAGGTCGTCGTCACTTTTGTTCCTAGAAATGAAGATGGTGGAGCAGATTGGTTAGCCAAACAAGGCTGCTCCACTGCAAATATCTACCATTTGGATACAGGACTGGCTTCGATCATTCCTCTGTATGCTAGATTGAGGTATAGATAGTACTGAAATAGGTTTTTGTAGAGCCTTGTAACCTTTTATATATGTTGCATCTTTTGAGCACTCATGCACCACCAGAAACCAATGGATCATGGCAGGTATGCTACACTTTAGGCTAAATAAAGTGAATGGGTCTCCATGCACCCAGGTTTCCAAAGCATATGGTCACAGATCCATGCCCACCTCAAGGGATCAAGCTATTTCTGTTCGTTTCTGAAAATGTAAGTTGCCTATCAGTCCTATTAAGCATTCATTCAAAACAATTTTATCTGACAAGAATAAAATAAAACTGAACTAATTAAAGAGGCAAAGATTAAATTATAAACCAAGGTGCAGTATGAATTGATAATTGCACGAACTAAAATGACTGAAAAGTTAAAATGAAATTAAAGAACCCAAGAGTCTAATTTAGTGCAGCAAGAAAAAATAATCGCAAAAACTAAAAAACTGCGAAGTTAAAATGGAATAACAGCCTGAGGGGAAACATTGTATTTTAATCACCCACAGGTACACCTTTGGATCATGGATTTAATACCTCAACAACGAGGACAAAATAAGAAAAACAAAAGCAAAGAAAATTCGCACATCGAGGACTGGCTGAAGAAGATGACAAAAACCACGTTGTCCCACCCACCACATGCGGGCAAAATTCCATTCAACTCAACTGTTTTCTCCTCCAGATGAAGTGCAAAAATTGTCAATAAAAAATTAAGATTTTTGGCATTGGAAAGTGAATCTCTTCAGTCGGAAAGCTTCTATCATGGGGAGGAGAAATTAAACTGGAAACCGGTCTTTCCTTTGTCATGCCCAAATTGTTTCAGTACATAACAATAGTTTATCTGAAAGCAAAACCCATATTTGTTAGGAAACAGGAAATTCATCCTTTTTAGTTAGTTAAAATTCAGATTGATATGTTTGGAACAAACCTCCATACGGAACAGTTTTGTGGGAAATATTATGCCAAATCCTGCAGAGCTTCTAAATGACTCCCCAAAGTTCCAAAATGAGAAATCCTTTAACTTGTTCTCTGTTAATGTAGCAAGATTCCCAACATTGATAAATACATGACCATGTATTCCAGACTCTCTGAACGGTTTTAGGGGTAGGTCAAATGAAAGATCAGCAAAGGCAGTGACTGCAAGGTCGCCTCCCAGAACATCCCTTTCAGGAGATGCAGGGGAATCATCTTTATCAGATTTCCTGGGGATGAACCTTCTCGAGTCAGTCAGACCTAATCCTCTTGTTCTGAACCCTAACAAGGAGGTGGGCCCGCTCAAGTTGCAGACAGGAGAAGCATGACCACCCATGTAGAACCGCTCAGGCAATGGTGAGGGCAAGTCCATAAATCCCCTTCCCCATGGCAGAATGACACCTGCTGCAACTCCAATATTGAGAGCAGAGTTATAAAATCCCAAGGGAAAAGCACCACGAAGATCAAACTCCTGTTACAAGGTACGAAGAGAGCAGACAATGTTGAGATACAATTTTGTCTCATTGAGCTTAATAGCATGACTTTATAGCCTAATTCATGAAGAGCTGCAATGACATATACAGTATTATGTACTCAATGAATGTAATATACCATAGAAATGTACACTATAGTAAAATTTGAACCTGCATATGGTCCACCCAACCAGGGAATGATGTAAGCCACTAGTCACCCTACCACCACAGGAGCAGGAAACGCCTTCTAAGAGTCTCACCCACTTCACCCTCCCCCTCCCCCATTCCATTTGTTTGGATAGCCCTCATTAAGGGAAGGGAAGGGAAAGGAAGGGAAGGAAAAGGAAGGGAAGGGAAATATTATTCTTGTTTGGATAGTCCTCAAAAGGAAAAGAAAAGGAAAGCTTAGCTATTAGAAACTTTCCCTTCCTTCCTAATTCACCCAAATCGGGGGGATTGAAAACTTAGCTTAATCAAGGGAAGGGGAGGAAAAGGAGCATCCTTTCCCTTCCATTATTTTTTCTAAAAATTAATATCCAAACAAGGGAAAGGTAAACCCTTCCTTTCCTTTCCCTCTTGATCCCTCCATCCAAACAACCGGGAATTAAACCACAATTAGATGATTCACTACCTAGACCCAAAAGGAGCCATCGATCGGAACGGAGCCTAGTGAAGGCTTAGCCAAAAAGGACTCATAAGAAATGGGAAAAAATACTCCTTTTAACACAACCCTCCATTAAGATTCAAACCTCATCCCAATATCTCTATTGTTCTATTGAAACTAGACTAACACAACTCCATTTTGGTAGAACGAGTCCTTGCACATCATTCTTTTACCTGATTATCCAAATCCTCCCATCATATACCATGATAATGAGAGGCTCATTTCAGCAATGAAATTCCAACCCCTCTTCACCTCTAATTGACTCACATCCCACAGCCTGCCCTCATCTCTGCTGTCAAGACCTCAACCTTTAGAAACCCCAACAATGTCCATCACTTTGCAGTGATAACACCAGAGCTAGAAAGAGATGCCAGAACCCTCCAAACTCGTTGTGGATCACCAATGAGTAGTTATTATATTTTAATTTCAGCTTGAGTCCTGTAAATCAACTAGTTTGCTTTGATTCGCAAGTTAGTCAGGATAGGTTTACTTGAAGTTGAGTCTTGTAATAGTCCAGGGGGTTCAAGTCCAATTGTTAGCCAAGGTCAGGCCCAGTTGTTGAAGCTATGTTACCATGCCATATCATCGTGCCATGTCACCATGTCATGGGGCCTTGTCAACTGCCACTTGGAATAGTGTGCCATGCCACATCACCTTGGTGGATCAATTCCATGACAAAAGAAGTTTGTCCAAAATTTTCACCAGACATACGGACATCCAGACATCAAGACATCCAAACATCGAGACAATGGGACATTGGGACATCGAGACATCGGGACAATTTTAAGATTCAAGTTTATCCAAGAAAGGCACCAACAAATTCCCTTCTCATCGCCCTTTTTAAATCCAATATGAGAGAAGTAAAATGGAAGGATTCTCCTCCCATTTAGTGCCACTTCTCATGGATTGTCGCCCACTCTAAGGATGGACGCCAACTCAAGTATGTTTTCAAATTTAAATGGAGGTTCATCCAAAAATCAAAAAGTTCTCTCTTATCAAGTCATATCCCTTCATCCAAGATTCAAAGAGTTCTTTCTTATCAAGAAGTTTCATCCTAATGCTAAAAGGGATTTCACACCAAAGGGGAGAAGGATTAGCGCTAATTATGAAAGGAATGGGGGCGCCACCTCTTCTCATTTTGTCGCCCAACCTCATTTCATCGCCCAAGTCATGGAGAAGTCCAAATACAAAGGAGTCTATCCAATTTAAATTACAAAGAGTTTTCATCCAGGTCAAGAAGGAGAGTAGAGTCCAATGTCATCTTTAATTATTTTGTATTCAAAAGAATTCTTTCTTATCTTGCTACCATGAGTTTGTTCTTATCAAGCTACTATGTAAGGGGTCTATAAATACCACTCCATTCCCCTTCTTGTAATCCATCTTATGATTCATTAATGAAACTCTGTCGGTTTTTCTCCAGTTGCTAGGTAAGCATTGAGAGTGCAATTGCTGGTTAAGTAATTGTAGTGTGAGAGTACTCTGCTAGGTAAGCAGTGTATTCGTGAGTGTGGGGTGCTGCAGCCTTAGTTATCTTTCCAAGATCCAAGTAGCCAGACATCACCATCTACGACATCCAGCCCAAATCTAGATCCAAGCCAATCATCTCTCATTCCCTCTCTTTTCAGATTTTCACTCCATTTCCACCATTCTAATCACAGTTTTCTTGCAGGATCTCTAGTGTTCTCAATTAGAAGAGAATGTTTCCCTTGCCATCCAACCATCAACGGGAAGATCTGCTTCGAAAGAATTGAAGTTTGCAATCCTACCGCGAGATCTTGAGTTTTGAATCCAGATATGTTGCAACGGAGGGAAAAGCATTATCGGTAAGTAACCATCCGCATCTCATTAGATTTGGTTGTTTGAAGTCAGGACGTCCTAGTTTCGGTGGTTTCTTAATCATCAGATCCAGGATTCTTTATATGATTGCATGCTGATTAAATTGCGGGTAGCTAGTAGAGACTTAGTCTATCTTCATTAAATTAATTTGATAGCTTATCTGAGTTTGTTGCCATTGCTCATCAAATTTAAGCACTTAATTGTTAGATTAGTCTTTGCATCCATCCCGCATCAACTTTGGTATCAGAGCTGGCGTTCCGCATCAATTTTGGTATCAGAGCGAGCCGGAAGATTGCTGAAACCTGACTCGACGGAGTCGAGTTCTCCCCACCTCAGAAAAATGATGGAAACATCAACTAGTTTAGAATCTGAAGCAGCCCAGCCCAGAACCTGAAACCCAGCCCAGTCCAGAACCTGAAGCCCAGCCCAGTCGAGAACCTGAAACCCTAGATCCTGAAGTCGATGCAGCATATATCTCGGAGCAGCATGGATCCCGGAGCACATCCAAATGAAGATAAGTGTAATTTTTTATGGGTGTAAAAGGGATTGGGATATCTTAAAATTTTAGGATTAGTTTCTGTACGTTTTTATCATTGTTTTAGAATTTAGTTGGATTAGTTTGTTTTTAATAGTTTGAATGTATTAAGATTAAGGTTGAGGTATCTGAGATCAGGATATCGAATATCTCAGATTAGCCTATTTAATTGTTTTATCATTCTTCGAATAAGAATTAGACGAAGAATATTTGGGATGAGAAAACAAAAACTCCTGGTTAAGGAGAGGATGCATCACTCCTTAACAACAAAAACTCCTGGTTAAGGAGAGGGTGCATCACTCCTGGTTAAGGAGAAGGTGCTGATGCCCTACATGGTTACTCTGGTTAAGAGTGGGCGCTGAAGCCTGGGTGGGGAACCCAACCATGATTTTTATTTTTTCTTCCTAAATTTTTCTATTCGTCTTTCTTCATCTTCATCTACATTCTTTCTCTTTCCCTTCTCTGTTTCCTTTCTCCTCCCAATCTGAGAATCAAACTCCGGAGAATCAAACTCCTCGAGCCATTAGCAAATCAATAACCAGCAACCAAAGCCTGCAATCCATCTCCCCTGTCTCAACTCGCAGACACTGTAGTCGACCATACCGACCCATCTTCCCACCGTTCAGTCACTGACCTCGCCGGAGGTCAACCACCCAAACACCGAGTTGCACATCGACGTCTCCAAGTCCGTCGCCTCCCTCCCATCCGGAGAGGCCCACGACCAAGTCGAGAAAGCGATCGCCATCTCCCCGGATCCATCGCCCAGTCAACCTTCTCCGTGCGACCACCCCTCCGGATCCGCCCGATCCCCACACTACCGACCTCCGCCTCTGTCGTCCACGCCGCCGATCGGAACACCACCCAGATCGAATCCTCCATCTCCACATCGACCCTCTTTTGCCAGTGAGCAGATACACGCGACGCCGCCGTCTCCTCAGTTCACGACCATGCCAGTGTCCCTGCAACGCCCATGTCTCCCCCAAGCCGGCACCCCCGTGCCGCTCACAACGCCTCCGAGCCGGCACTCCCGTGCCGCCCGCGTCGCACACCCGCAGCCGCTGTCCGTGCCGCCTTCTCCCCACCGTACCACCGCCATTCGCCGGAGCAGCGCTGCGTCGCCATTCCCCCGAGCCGCCGTCCTCATCCCCAGCCCCATCGCCAGCGAGAGCCCACCGGATTTTTGACCCCTGTTCCATGGTTCCTCGATCCGTGAAGGATGAGACCCAGGCACGATCGGAGAAACATAGTCGGCCCTCTCTGCCGACTTCAAATAAGGAAATAAAAAAAAGAAGAATAAGAAAAGTGGGAAAAGAAAAAAAAAAAAGAAAATATGAAAAAAATATGACAAAAAAAAGGGGTTTATTTGAATAAAAATCGGGAAAAATAATTTGGGCCTGGTTGAACCTAGCCTAAAGGTCGTTTCTTAGCGACCAACGATCCACCCCTCTAAAATAAACTTGATCAGGATTTGTCCCGCATCACTTTGCCATCACTATCATCCATTCTTCCACCACCTCCAACTCAATTCTTTATAGCAGTCCCTCCCTCAACCGAGCCCCAATTGCCATCCCTCACCTCTTCCATTGTCCGCCTTTCCCTTTCCCTTGGCAAATATTGAGGATCCACAATCAATCATCCCTTGCCCAATGCCCAGGCCACCATCAAGGACATCTTGCAACAATTGAGGAACAAGAGAAAGGTAGGTAGGGCTTCATACAGGGAGTTCCTGTTTTGAGCTGGGGATGTTATTTTCTCTCTCTTTTGGGAACTTGTATGGTTTATTGGCCATCTGGCCTGGCTATTTTAAACAGCCGAACAGCCTGATCAATGGTCTGACTGGTTTTCAACATTTCCAGGTTTATATATAACCTAACCCATATTTGGTTGCTGGGAATGGGTTGGCAGGTCGACCCCGTATGGCACTGTCTACTTGTTCACTTATTAGCTAGATTTTACATTTTCAGATACTAATTGGCATCCTGCTTGTTTCTTTACTTTGTGACCAGAAACAGCCTCACAATCTATATATGAAATGAACCTTTTCTGCATCATTGTCCACAATGTCATCTTTCAAATTGCCTCATCCACTTCATCATTTCAGATCATTCACTTGAACTACCTTGTACAAAACTGCTGCTGATTTCTTATATGCTAGAATGTTTCTACCAGCTTAAGTGAGGTTAGGAACTAATCTTATTATAATGTCTTTAAATTATGGCATTCTCTCATCATGAATTGTCTTGCACTCTTCCTTGTCTAACTCAAGTGGAGATGTAAAAATGCAGGCTCATGCGAAAACATGAGAACCTTTTTTGTCAACAAGAAAGTTGAATTAAACTTGCCATCTTCAGTATTTTACCTTTCCCCATAACTATAAAAATTTCATGCTTTACACTATTTTTGATGCATATGTTTCCTTTTAATTTTATGTATGCATCATTTGATTTATCACTTCCTTAACTTTCATATTGTTTTAAGAATACTACCTGTGATAATGTGGAGATCTTGGTGGAAAAGTAGATTATCAATACCTTTCGACCAAAAGGAGAATGAGTGGCCAAAATATAACTGAGGTCAGAAAGAACTCAATTTTGATATTATAATCCTATATATATGACAGGTATTGAGTTTTTTTCGAGGGAAACACATGTATACCGGGTCTAGATTTTCAGACATGCACCACCCAAGTATCAAACCCAAAACCTTTCATTGCTAAGCAAAGGGGTGTGACCTTTAGGGCAAGTCCCAGTTCCAATAGTTATCAGATTCTTAGGAAAAATTGTCCGAGGAGAGCATCCATTTAATTTCACATGCTAGCATATGAAAGAAGGTAGCTATGAGAAAGGTGTAATGCTCATCTCAACTAGACTTTGCACAATTCGCATGCCCTTGTAAACTAGCAAGCAGTTCCTTCAATAGAAATGAATGAGGACCAGGAATACCTTGACACAGTTTGAGTATTTAAAAGTATACGGAATACTTGTCAAATATAAGGAGATAAAATACAACTTATGAAACCACATGGAGCTTAAGATGAGGACGGGACCTAGAGAGACCTTTGCTTGGAGGCATACCCATCCCCGTGCTGCCTTGATTATTGATTTGACTATTCCTAATAGTCTAAGATAAAAAATGCAAACCTTTCATATGTGAAATCAATATAAAGAATAATTTTATTATTAAGCTCTACAACTTGAGAGTTTGATCTTTGCCACGTTCTGGAAGGTTGATTTGTGAATGGATGCTCTCTTATAACACATTATCACTAGAAAACTTTGAGGTAAAGGCAACTGATGGCGCTGGATTCCGCTCGAGCGCCAGAGATGCTGCAGAAGTGAGGCTTGTGGCTGTATATGCAAAAGTAGTCCTAGCTGGAGATTGCTCTAGCGAAGGCCCTCCGATGCTCAAGTTAGATGGCATGCCACAAAAAGAAAGAAAGCAAAGTGGAGTAGAGAGAGAGAAAGTGCCTAAGAAGGCGTTAGAAAGCATTACCTTGGGACCTCTCAAGAAGTCCCCCTTTTATAGGCAAGTGATGAGGGCACTTTCGAAAGAGGAAATATCCTCGATGTGCCTAACAAAGAATGACAATTCTAAGGATTCTGTCCTAGATGGCATCGGAGAATCATGCCACATACTCAAAATGTCTAATTTTCATTAATTGGAGATTTGTCCCTTCTGTGCTGCCAGCCATTCTTTTTAATGGTGAAGTGGATTGTAGCATGGATCCAATCACATTTCATTAATTGCAAAGCTTTGTTATAGATTACGATATTTGTTTATCTGTTCGTACTAAGATATGTATGAAAATGAGCGTTGGTGGGTTCCTCGTTGGACTGTCTTGTAAAGTGCTACTAAGAAGCCTAATTTGCTCTTTGATGTAAGGATTTAGGGTCAGCCTTGGAGCTAGTATCAGGGCCGAAGGTTGATAGAAGTGAAAGACCCAGAGGGCCAAGGGTCCAGGGGATCGAAGGATGGGTATGTTTCTATCTTTCTCGAAGGTCATGCTGGTAGAAAGAAATAAGCATTTGTAAGCTCCAGCGGCCTCATGAACCAAGGAGCCTTCCCTCGGTGGCCAAAGGTCAAGCAAACTGAGGGTCAACTTAGCTGAATACTTGGAGGCATTAGTTTGACCCGCTTAAGTAGAGTCAAACTTCAGATGTCTGAGAAGGAAGGGGGAAGGCAGCCCTTCGTCAAGACCGAAGGTCGACCAAACTGAAGGAATTTGGTGGAACAGCTTCGCCTTCGAGTGCCAGGGATAAACCTTGGACGAGGCATCTCGAGGAGATATCATGTACTGGTGTTCCATCAAAAAATTCAAGAGGCAACTCTAGTGACATTCCTCCATCTTTGTTGTAGATGTTTGGTTAATGTTCTATTTGAACAAATGTTTCACATATAGATACCCCGAAGGTGAAAGGCCCGACATCGAGAGCCGGCGATGTCGAGGGAGGCCTAAATGTGGCCTTACTTCGTCTTGGGGATGGCTGGTGATTGCTTAGACTTTTGTCCTACCCATGAATCCTCGGGATACCAAGGGTGTGGGGTTAACCCCCATATCAGCAACCATAAACCTTTATGAATAAACAAAGCTGGATGTTTACTCAAAAATTATGATTGATTGCCAACTTCATAATGTACAGTTAATATATTCTTCTCATAATAACTGCAGAGTGTTGAAACCTAAACCACAATTTATTAATGACTGAACAACAAAATCACAATAAGCCACTCAAAAGCCTTGGGTATAAGAAAAAAGCATGAGACAGATTTTGAGTTATAAAATCACCATCATCTAGCTCGGAATTAAAATAGCATGACCATATATAGCAGTAGTTTTCAAGATAAGAAACAGAAAATTAAGTACATTATCATGCACATCTTTATGAGCTTTGCAAAACTCAACCATATCATGCTAACGCATCTGAAAGACAGTAGAATGCAAAGGAATTTTAGCCTTGACTGCGGTGTAAAGCTGGTGCCCACAATTGTCCACAAATTAATGGTTTCTAATCCAACTATGCAAAGCACATGCACAATTTCTGCAATAGGAAGTAGGTACATTATGCCATTAACTATGGCATGATTGACAGTTACAGACATCCAAAATAAAAAGCTATAACAAAATCAACATCAGAAAATTGCTGTCTATGACTCACAATTAAACACTAGCAAACCTTTGGTGTAATGAATAAATTAATAACCATGCTGCTGGAATTATAGAGAATGTGTGGCTATCAAATTTATCCTGGGAACTCTATATTAAAATAAGAGGAAATGGTGGAGCATTGTACCTGCCGAATAAATCGTAAGCTTTTACTATATGGTCCAAGACCACCAACTTGAGTAGTAGATAGAAAAGCATATCCACGAGTTGGTCTCAAATGTGAATCTCTGTGATCAATCTTATATGTGTATTTTATTGAGGAGAGAAGACTATGTCCTAACAGCCTCCTTACTTCCTTGGACGCCATGTGGCTTGGATCACTTAGGGTACGCCATGTAAGATTGTAAGCCAAGTTATGGTGTGTTGTCGAAAGCAAACCGAAAGAAAGGCACAAAAGATGTTCTTTATATGATGAAAACTTCAACCAATCTTGAGAAAGTAATGAAACTCGAGCCATAAGAGGAGTTGATATTGCTTTGAATCTAGGCAAGGACAATCCAGCACTTATCTCTGATGTTTGGTCCCAGCCATAAGCCCCAGAAGCATCCCAAATGTCACCATAGCCAGTTAAATTTTTCAACTTAAGTAATACTTCAAGTGACCAAGATCTAGCCTAGAAAAAGCATACTAAAACAATCATGAAACGTGCAAAAGGAAAACCATTTGAACAATGCCAAACATGAGTCAAGTGAATCTATGCTACAATTCAGCACTAAAAAACTCCTGCTTTCATTGAGTAAATACAAACCCCCGAGTGAGAGACCCTAACTGTCAACATGTTAAACAAGACAGAGAATATTAAAAGTTTCATAAAGGTCCATCATGCAGATATTAGAGAATATGAGAGAAATATAGGAATGATAAGCAGTAAAAATGAGTTAACAACTACTATTTCAGATAATGAGCTTTATGAAGTATAATTACCAAAAAAAGAATGTTTATGTGAGCATCCATGTGCATGGAAGAGGGATTGTACACAAAAGAAGAGACTGTATTTATGCAGGTGCGCATCATGGTCTTAGGAATGGAACTTGCTATTTGCACTCCCACGGTCCTACTTTTATTGTTGCACTCTTGTGTTTCTTTTAAGAATTTGTTTTAGATACTTGGATGGTGCAATTGTGGCATAAGTATGAATTTATGATCCTTTTAATTCATAAACAAATTAAATTAATGGAATGTCCTTTGGCAATATGTGACCATGTGTAGTTGAAGATTTACAATAAGGATTTTATGCCGAAATAAATGAGCATTTGGCAGGATTGTATGAATGTGATAGAACTATGGATGACTTTGACTCCATCACAATCAATATATTAATTGAAAGGAATATCTATTGGATGGTTGTGATAAATATGACTCCCCATTCTTTTTTATGTATGTGAATAATGTGGCACATGATCCTATGGATGGTTTTAATCCCATTCGATATTATGAGAATGGTGTTTTAATTTATGATGAATGTTTGGATAATCAAGATTTAATAAATGAGTGATGGGCTTCTATCATGAAAGAAAGATAATTTGAAGAAAAAAAGGGAACAGGTGCATTTACTAATCTTTTAAGAAGGGGGAAAAGAAAGAAGACTTTCATCCTTATTTGAATATAGGGGAAAAAAGTTAAATGGCTCGTTAAAAGTTCCATGGTTGAAGCAACCGAAATATCAAAACAACCAGTATAATTAAAATTAAACAAATACACCAAGGCCTACCTTAAGAATGCTCAAAAGTTCTATGCTGGAAATGGTCGACAAGAAATCATGTTTCTTAATTTCATGATCAGAAGATGGCTTCAATGGTCAAGCTAATACTTCAATTCAACACTCTTTGGTGACCACCTTAAAGTTCATTTTGGTCCATCTCCTATTCACGTGCAAATTCCAATTGGACTGTTAAATCTTTGATCCATTTTTTTGACTTTTAGTTTAATTCGCTGATTTATGTGCACCAGTAAGGTAAAATACACAACTAGTTGTCAACTGGTCACCCAGTTGAAGGTGGCCTCAAACTTGATGTTTCAATTCTCAAATTCTAAGAAGTGACAATGGTTGCAAAGGATTTCACCCTCTTCCAGACCTAGCCTCCTTTCCTTTCCAACTTGTTGAAATTTACAGAGTGATTGTCCACTTTATAATGCAGGAAACACATATCCATGCTAAATATCCAAAAATATGATCATAGGTCAGAATGAGTCCAATGAAATGTGCAATTTTAGACATGTATTACAGGTGAAAAAAAAGGATATAATGATCTAAGAATGGACAGAAGTACTTAAAAATATTTTCAATACATATTCCATTTTAGACAAACTGCCCTATAACATTGACAAGGACTATCTGGCCATGGGATCACACACAAGCACTATACCAATGAAATTGTGATGTGGGGACTATGAAGAAAAATCAACCACAAATCCCAAAAGCCAAAATCATTGAGTTGTGGAAGCACTTTGCAGAATTCACTAGCAGCAAACCACACCAGACCCACTAACCCACTCAAAATAACAATACTTAACCATAATTAAGCTGCCATCTTTAACTACATGTTTGATGTTTGGCATCTTCTGGCATTTGTTTGTCCACATGCTTAACATCATTTTGGATCCATTTCTAATAAAAGCAATAAGGGCACGTTTGGTTCATGATCGAGTCAGAATTGAAATGAGATTCAGAATGGCCATATCCTCCAACATGTTTGATTCATGACCAGAATCAGAAAAGGCTTTGAATACTAGGAAAAATTGGGGTGTTGGGGCATTCCTATTCTCCCCTAGAATTGGAATGGAAATAAGACTCCCCCTAACTAAATGGCTGGAATGGGAGTCACCCATTCCAGGGCACAACCTCCCCCAACCAAACATGCCCTAAAAGAATGCAAAGTCAATGTTTCCTTAACCCATGCTGCCACAAAACCAAAAAACCGTCTTTTACTTGTTCTCACGCATGATCCCAGAGAACCAACTCAAAGTAGATGACATGTTGTGACAATCCAAATGCAATCTAGGGTTTATCCATTAAAAAAAAAAAAAGCAAAAGTATTGACAAACCCAACGCCTATTTCTCATCCTAACAAGAAATGGGACGAGGAATCCATTCCAGAAAAATAGAATATTCTCAGGTAATACACTTTTTTATCAAGTTTCATGAATAAAATCTAACCTTTGGTATCAAATTACTTCACAATGCTTTCTTCTAACAAAGGAAACCTGATTTATCAAACCAATCCGAAAAGAAGCCAGAAAAAATCAGCAGAGTCGCAGAGAAACTACTAAATCTCCTATTTATTGGCAAAAAGAATAACGAGCCCGATGCTTACCTCGGGCTTAGTGAATATACCAATATCACCGGTGAGTGGATTCTTGGCCTCCACTACATCGATGATGACATTAGCGGTGCCAGGGAGCTCGGGTGGCCCGGCATCAAGCGTGATGCTCACCGAATCAAAGGCATCCAGCCGGCGGAGCCGCTCGTTTGCGGCGCCGGCGGCCTGGAGGAGCTCCTGCATCGTGGACGCCGACCGGAAGGTGTCGAGCACCTCGGCCTCGATCAGCGAGTCCTTGGTCTTCGCGTTCCCCCTGATCACCACGTCGTGGACCCGGAGCCTCACTGGCCCGCTCGATAGGCGACGCAAGAGGCGCTCCACCTTTCCCCTCTCCGACGGAGGGCCGCCCCCTCTCTTCGTCTCTCCTTCCTCCTCCTCCTCGCATTCTTCTTCCTCTCCTCCGTTTTCGTCCTCGTTCTCTCCTCCTCCTCCTCCTCCTCCTCCATTGCCGTTCTCCTCGGATTCCTCAGCTTCTCTCTTTTTTCCGGTGGTAGGGCTTCGATCTTTCTCCGAGGGTTCTGCCATGAGAGTGGGGGAAAAGGGACAGGTTTCGATGCTCTCAGCTGGGCGAGGTTTGTGTCTGAGAGCTGGTGGAGCGCTTGAATTTTTATTTTATTTTTTTCGAGTACTTTTGCGGCTTTACCTTGCCTGCCGTAGATGGATCAAATTTTAGATGGGTTTAGACATGAGCCCATTAAAACATTATGTTGGCCCGGCTTTACCTTGCGTGCCCTGGATTGATCAAACTTAGGCCTGTATTTTAAGCACATGGTATTCATCCAGTGTATCCCATGCCATGTATCATGTATGGTGGCACATTGTGCAATTTACAAGATTTGCTGCATCATGGACCATCAGGTGAATCATATACCGTTTGTTATTTGGAAGTAGGTATGTCCAGTTTAGGCTTAAATGGAAGAGGATTTTGACTCAATGCAAATGATTTTATTTTACTATTTTATGAAGGAGAAGAATTTCAAATTCTAGCCATGATTACTTTGGTGGTCTGTCAGCGAGGAATGTGGCAGTAGAGTGCTCTTACAAACAGGTCTAAATTCACCGTCAAATAATTCATTGACTTGCCATCAAATTATAGCAATCATTGTTACCATCAAGATCACCCCCTGTATGTAGACTAAGCAGGTTCTAGTGCCATATCAATTGCTTCAAAAGAAGTCAAGCACCTCGCCTTCAAATGCTCCTGGCCCCGAACGATCTTGCACGAAATAAAGCCCGGGCTAGAGATCTCGGCAGGGACACTCTGACAGTCAAGCTAGTTTGGCGATCAAGGATAACAGATCCTCGGTCACGGAGGCCTAAATGATCATCGTGAAGAGACTTTTTGTAAGATATTAGTTTTTCTCTTATCCATGCCATGGAAGTTGCTTGTCACTTACCTCGGCCGATGATCTCTCTTATCTATATATAAAAGTCGACACTATTAGACAGAATCTGGTGTCCTGGCAATGCACTCCCCTGAGAGAGGTGCTGGCTTCGTAGAACTCCGTGGGATAAAAACTAGAGTCTCGATATGGCCTCCTACATCGAATGCAGGTGGCGTGCTGCGATGCACCCTCTTGGAAAGGGTATAGGCTTCGCAGAGCCCCATAGGGCAAAATTGGAGTTCTGACAAAACACCCCTCTGCCAAGGATGCAGACTGCGTGCCACAAATCTTATAGTCTCGGCAAAGCATGCCTCTGCAAGAGGCACAAGTTAAGCGAAATGTCTCCTCCCCCTGCGGGATATTCCTTCCCGAGCATCATGGTAGGTTCGACGAAGATGGTGACATCGCTCTCCCCTATCACCATCTAGGTGTTCTGTAGCGTCGTTGGAACCAAGCAAGCCACACATGCCTGTTTGGGGTTGGTGCATCCTTCGATCCTCTTTTTCTTTTCTGGTCTGTCGGGGAGCAATTCTCCTGCAACTAGAACTCAAGCCGGTCAGGAGCTCTACTCGACCGAGAGCTTTACTCAACTAAGAGCTTTACTCAATCGGGAGCTCTACTCAGTCGGGAGCTCTACTCAAACATGGAGCTCTACTCGACCAAGAGTCCTACTCGGGCATGAGCTCTACTCAATCAAGAGCTCTACTCAAATATAGAGCTCTACTCGGCCAAGAGCTCCACTCGGCTAGAAGCTCTACTCAGACAGGAGCTTTACTTAGCTAGAAGAGACCAGTGGATGCCACGTCAGCGAATAGCTACGTCGAATGCAGCACCACGTCAGTAACCAACCACATCGGATGTGGGTGCTATATCAGCGATCAACCTCATCAATCACCTTGTTAATTCTCATCATTTCTTAACGATTCTCCTCTGTGTTAGACAGGAATTCGATATCAAAATAAATTAGATTATAATATGAGTTGCAAATATCATATTTAAAATGTGTAATCAGCAAATATATAAATATCATATAATGAGCTTGTAGCGATATATGTAGACCAATTATACCAAAACATTGTTTCCTTTCACGGTACGAAGAGCCTTCTAAAGACCAATGTCTTATATTATTTTTTTCTCATCCTTCTTTAGCTGTGACTTTCTTCATGCAAGAATAACATGCAATTCCTTATTTTCTTCCCTCTCCACGACCCGTCTCACAATCCTCTTCCTTCTCTATTGCCATAGTAATCTTAATTAGTCAATGCTTTAAAAAGTAGGCTACTGTAGTTAAGTTTATTATAGAATTTATCATGGATCATATATAGAAGATCATAATACAAAATAATAAATAAAATAAAATATTAGATTATATGTACCTTGAAAGTATGAAAATTTATAATCTTTGTTGCAGCAACATGTAGAATAAAGCAATAATAGGATTTTAGGTCTTCCTCTCTTCTCCTTCTTATGCCTGCTTCTTAATGAGAAAGGTATCCTCTTAAGAACATGAAACAAAGCTCATGCCCTAGAATTTATACAGGTAAATATATATAAGAGTGGATCAAGAACTTAGCCCAATTAATAATGTCAATGGATCAATCGATCATAGAATTTGTTAACCAAATTAGGCCTATACTAATATCTATTACACCATATAACTAAGATAATTGGATCCAGATAATAATATGATCACAAATAATTATAAGCTCCATAACCATTCATTTAGATATCAATTCAATCCATATTTCGAAATAAAATTAAAATCAATTGATAATCAATGGGAGCCCACTTTATGAGAATTTTAAAATACTCCCACTCAGACAACATTAATTATTCATTTATATATTTATAAAAATATATTTAATATATATTTATATGACCATTTGAAAATGACTCTTGGGTTATGTGCATCTCATATGACCACATATGCGCATGTCTTGAATGAACAATATCTTAATTCCAAATCCGGTCTGCTAAAACTACTAATATTAAATCATAGTTATCTTCATACTATTTATCGATATAAGATCCTTCTATGGTTATAAATATTAGTAATCTTATCGATATGGATTTCAGAGAGGTAGCACATGTAGTGTGAACTTTGTATCCATGTGATCAAATATATAAAGTTCATCATCAGTCCACTTTATGTTATAATTATATTAAACGTCTCAAGACAAATCCTTTATATATTTAAGATGAATTATGATATCAATGATATCAATTATAATATTAATAATATATTTATACTTAAACAAAATTTTATGCTTAAGATTTTTATTCAAATAATATTTTCAAACTACCGTATGTGCACAAATATAAATATTATATCTCATCATGAAATAGTAAAGAAAAATGTTATAAAACAGTGCTCCCACTAACTAAACACATCAAATAGATCAAATCTAACATTTTGGTCAATAGATCTATCAGCATTGCATTATTCTTTATGTGTTCAATTATAATATTTCTCTTTCATCCAAAATCTTTGACTAACAAATATTTTAATCTCTATATGAATAGAAGCACTGAAAACTTTTATTGTTCTTTTTAAAAAAATACAGCTACACTATTATTATAATAAGTTTTAAGTAGTTTTAAGATGGAATCAATAATCATAAACTTCAAGATAGTTTTTCAACCAAATATCATGAGTTATGGCTTTGTAACATATTACAAACTTTATCTATATAGTCAATGATGCCACAAAAGTCTATTTTATACTTTTCTAAAAAGTAGTTCCTTTAGTAATCTGAAAATAGATTTTATATTATCCATATGACTAGTAAAATCAGAATCACAATATTCAGTTACCTCATGATGATCAATTTTTTTTATAACCTTTCAAGCTATGTTCTAAATGCTTTATATATGGATTTAATATATAATTGTCAAGACACTAATAACATATGCTATATTCAAACTGATGCAAACTTATTGTACACGTTAAACTACAAACAGTAGTAAAATGAGACACATTTTCATGGATTCTCTTTCCATATAATTTTTAGGACATTGATTTCAACTAAATTTATCTTTCTTAATTACATGTATATCTCTCGATTTATAATTATACATACCAAAATTACTCAGAGTCATTATCAGCAAATATAATATTATCTTAAAATAAAAAAAATTAGTTTATTCCCACTGATTTTAGGATATATTTGTGGATCCATTTTATTCTTTATAAATTTAAGAGAATTCATAACATCATCAGATTTAAGATATTATTATCTTGATATATATTCAAAATAACTATCTTAGCATCCATCTAATGGATTTATAGATTAAAATGGACTATCGATGCTATAACTATTCTAAAAGAATCCTTATAAGAGATCAAAGAAAAATCTTATTAATATCTATGCCTTTTTTTAGTATAAATATTTATGCAACTAGTCTAGAGTCTTTCTTGATTTTAAATATCTACCTGTACTTTATAAGTTTATATCTTTTAGACAATTGTACCATATTCCATACTTTATTGTTAACCATATACTATACTATATCATATATGCTTCAAGATATTTAACTTATCTAGAATATGTAATAGTCTGATCATATAATATTAAAATAATCACATGTACAATATCATAGATATTCTTATCTATATAGACTAAATAGTCATTAAGAATAACAGGTTTTTACTTTATTTAATGTGATTTCTTTATTAATACTTCATTAATCAAATATGGAGGTGCTATAATCATATCACATGTTTAATATTTCTCTTCCATTGTCATTTCAATATGATGAAATATGATACTTTTTGAATAAAGAGAATAAGTATAATTGACTTATCTTTCCTCTAATATCATATTTCTAGTAGAAGAGTATCTATAATGATATATATCAAACTTTATAAATTTGGCATGATTAAACTCGATAATCTTTATACCTCTATCAGGATAATAAAATCTGTATCCTTTTAAAATTATTTGAATAGCCAATTAACTCATCATAAATAATTTTAGATCAAATTTTATTCATCAATGGGTTATAAATCTTAACCTCTATAAGGTAGTTCCAAATATAGAATGATTAATATTGGGTTTTCCTACTAATCCATAACTTAAAAAATATTTTAAGAACTACCTTATTAAGAATTTTATTCAAAATATAGATGGCAGTCTTTAGAACTTTATTCTAGAGATATCCTGATAAATTATATTCATTCATCATACTTCTAATCAAATCTTTTAAAAATGTGATTATGTTTCTTAAGCACATCATTTTATCCAAGAGTTTCATTTGCTTTTTGATGCATTATATATAATCTTAAATTAACTGAATTGCATAGAAAGAAAATTAAAAGCTTGACGAGCCAAAATTACTAAAGATAAAGATATGAAACTACTAGGCTTAGATACAATATTCTCTAGTTCCATAATATAAGTTCTAATACCATCATACCATCATTGCTCATATTAATTAATTTATTCATTAGCTATTCAGGTTCTACCTTATCAAATTTCATATATCTCTTAATAATAAGGTCAAAGAAGTACTTAACATTACCATTCTCAGGTATAACAATTAAAATAGAATTAAAAGAGACATTTTCAAGATCTTCATATTAAACAATTCGCTCTTTACCACTTATTATAAGCAGTTTTGATTCTAAAGTACTCTTATTAATAATCCAAGATGGAGGATCATTATGTAATGTAATATTCAAACTCCATTAAATCTAATATTTGCTTATGTCATGTTTCTGTATTTTTATAGTTTATTACGGTCAGAGTCATAATGAAAACTATAACATTATTTAGTTTAAATAATTAATTGCTAAATAACCTTTATATAATTAATTAATAGAATATATTATCAACAAATATGCTTGAACACCTTTATCAATATTATTTCTATAAGAGCCTTTAGTGCAATGCCACCAACTTCTTTTGAAAAAATGTGACACATAAAGTACCCTCTACAACATGTAATATCATTGAACATAATGGTGCTAACTGCTAAACATCCTCATGTGGTTAATTAATGAACAAATATAGGTAAATTTATGCTATAAAATATTTATAAGTAATAATTTAATGGGAGCCCTTAGTGCAATACCACCAACTTTCTTTGAAAAGGAAGTGGCCTATGTAAGGCATTTCTCAAACATTTAGTGGAATCAACAATAAGCTACCATTAGCTTTCGGAAATCCATTTACTTTGATACAATGAATTCTTAAACCATACTCACTAGTCATATAATATTTCACTTTATAATTAAAATATAGAATAAGCTATCTTTGGAAAGATTGTATGTTATAATTCTGTGACGCATCTCAATCCCTTCAAAATATTATATTAAAAAAATTTACAAATCTTAACAAATGGGTCACTTTAGTAGTCACTATCAATTGAAATCTATGAATCTTCAAATCAAGGATCAATCAGTCATGCTTATAAATCTATTTATTTAATTTAACACACCAATAATAAAAAAATAAATCAAAACTTAACATACTTGATCCTCTAAAATATCTCAAAAAGGAGTCATACAAATCCCAGTGAATGAGAAACTTTGATGATCATCATTCATTGAAATCTATAATCCTTAAATCAGGGAACAATTAGTTATATTCTTAAATTTATTATTTAATTTAATGCAACAATAGTGTCGACTCTGATCTTGATTTTGATGATTGACAAAATATTTAAGTATATATGAGTACTAATTATATTTTAAGTGTATTTTTCAAATCTTAGTACTCAACCATGTTAAATGAAGAAATACTTGTATTTTAGTTGAAAAAATCCTTAAATTAATGGAAAATCAAGTATATAAACTTTGAAATTAATATGGAAGAACTTGAAGAGGTTAAAGTTTCAATTTGAAGATGTTTCAGCAATGGCATAGGCAAATGTCGATACCTGAAAATGAAGTGTCGACACCTAAGAATCAAGTGTCGACACTTGAAGAGTGAAGTGTCGACTCAAGGCCTAAGACAAACAGAAAACTTCAGAAAGCACTTTCAGTCAAGTATCGACACCTAGAGCTGAAGTGTCGATACTTGAAAGTGAAGTGTCGACACCTGGAGAATGAAGTGTCGACACCTGGAGGTGAAGTGTCGACACTTGAATGGTAATGGCTAGTTTTCTGGGCTACAAAACTTCTCCAACTTGGCTCCAACGGCTATATTTTCCTCCCTAGCGGTTATAAACGATCATTTAAATATTGGGAGGCTATAAAAATATCAAGAATCAAATGGGGAAGCAATCATTTGTTGAGTTTCTTGAATATTCTTAAAGGATTCAAGAGTTAAGTAATTCAAACCTTCAAGCTTCCAAGTTTCAAAGTGAGCAATCAAAGTCTAGATCCACAAGCATCAATCAAATGCTTCATCAACTTGAAGACAAGATCTTCATCAACATTCAAGGATTTCAAAGAGATATTTTCTTTATTTTAAAAAGCTTTTATTGTATTCATTTATACTTGCTCTTACATTGTTTGACTTGAGATTTTTGGTGAGCCTTGGAAAACCAAAGAGGTTTTTGGTAAGCCGTTGAAAACCAAAGTGGTTGTTGATGAGTCTTAAAACCAACTAGGGTTTTACTTGTGAGCCCGAAGCTAAAATAAGTTGTTTAGGTTCTTGGTTATCTCGTAAAACTAAGGGTGGTTGTTGGTGAGCCTTGAAACCAACTAGGGTTTGACTTGTGAGTCCGAAAACAAAACAAGTTGTAAAGGTTGTTGGTGAGCCTAAGTTATAAAACCAAACTTAGTGAAATTCCCAAGGGTGGCTTGGGGAGTGGATGTAGGTGCTTGGTTGGCACCGAACCACTATAAACCTTTGTATTTGTGTAATTGTTCTCCTTGTGCTTTTATTTCTTTATTTTTGCTGCATTTATTTGAAATACACAAGCACTTGAATTGCATTAGCACATACTTGCTTTAGTTCATATTTTAAATAGTATAAAAGTTTTATAAATCCCAATTCACCCCTCCTCTTGGGTTGCTTACCTGAGCCTACAATTGGTATCAGAGTAGGTGCTCTGTTTGAAAATCTAACGATTTTGAGCTAAAGTTCATGGCAACCCTTATAGGTATTAATGTTAGACCACCATTTTTCAATGGCACAAATTACACATTTTGGAAAACTCGCATGCGCATCTATATTCAATCTATTAGTTATCGTCTTTGAAAAATTATTGTTAGTGGTCCTCATATTCCTTCCATTTTGATTAATGGCATTTCCATTCCAAAGCTCGAAGATGATTGGAATGAATATGACATTAAACAAACTTAACTCAATGCTAAAGTAATAAACTTGCTTTATTGTGTATTAGACTTAAATGAATTTAATAGAATCTCATCATACTCATCGGCGGAGGAAATATGGGACACACTTGAAGTTACTCATGAGGGTACTCTTCAAGTGAAGAAAACTAAAATTAATTTGCTTGTACATTCTTTTAAAATTTTTGAAATGATGCATTATGAATCTATTTCTGATATGTATACTAGATTTATGACTATTGTTGCCGATCTCACCACGGTGGCCTATAGCTCGTGAGCTGGTGCCGGTTCTCGGACTCTCTCACCTCGAGATCTCCAAACTTTCAGACCTGCAAAACAAGATCAGAGACCCGGGTCGGGGATTCCGGCAGGAGTACTCCGACGATCAAGTCAGAGAGCGGCAAGATGGAACAGGATCTCTAAGGCGGGCTCCCGAAGGATCCCGTGCTTAGAGGAGATGTAAAATGAAAGAAGTGTGGGGAAGAGAGGAGTTGAGGCCCGGCCTCCCGTGCTAGGGCCACCGAGCTCTCGCCTGAGGACTTCCCGAGATACTCCTGGATCGTTCTTTTGGTGTTCTCCCCTTTTTTCCACCTACCTTTCTGTTCGTTTTTACCATCCCTTTTATATCACCGAACTGCCTTCAGCCCACGTCCCCTCCAGGGGGCTCTCTGAGACCTCTGGACCTTCTCCTTCCCCTTCTTCTTCAAGTCTGGAAGTTAAGTGGCCGGCCCGCCTCGTCCGCAGTGTGTCACGAAAGGGAGAAGACTGGTGAGGCCTTGGGCCAAGCGCGGGAGCTCTCCTTTCGGTGCGTTGACAGTGGGCTTCCAGCTGTTTCAGGCTCCTGCCCGCTAGGATTTCATTCCTTGGTTGCAGGACCCTGATTAATTGGTGTAAACGAGGTTTCACGTATCACTGCAGGCCGTACCGGCACCTTGTACGGAGCGCAGCGCGCGCTGGCTCTATTAGCGACCTTGCGACCCATGTCTCTGCCTCCCCGAGGCTTTGCAGAGTAGGGCTGACCTCAATCGAGGTGGACCCGTCAGGGGGCGCCACCTGGCGGTGGAGCAGGGGTTGCCAGCTTCGGCCGAGGTGGACCCCTCCTGGGTGGACACCTGGCGGAGTGGCAGAAAGAGTCTCAACTTCGATCGAGGTGGACCCGTCTTGGGGTGCCACCTGGTGAAGGAGCAGGAGGGCCCAGCTCGACCTCGGCAGAGGTAGACCCATCTTGGGGTGCCACCTGGTGAGGGAACAAGGGGCCGCCAGCTTCGGTCGAGGTGGACCCCTCCTAGGTGGACACCTGGCAGAGTGGCAGAGAGAGGCTCGACTTCGATCGAGGTTGACCCATCTTGGGGTGCCACCTGGCGAAGGAGAGGGAGGGCCCGGCTCGACCTCGACAGAGGTGGACCCGTCTTAGGGTGCCACTTGGCGAGGGAACGAGGGACCGCCAGCTTAGGCCGAGGTGGACCCCTCCTGGGTGGATACCTGGCAGAGTGGCAGAGAGAGGCTCGACTTCGACCGAGGTGGACCCATCTTGGGGTGCCACCTGGTGAAGGAGCAGGAGGGCCCGGCTCGACCTTGGTAGAGGTGGACCCGTCTTGGGGTGCCACCTGGTGAGGGAGCGAGGGCCCGCCAGCTTCGATTGAGGTGGACCCCTCCTAGGTGGACACTTGGCGGAGTGACAGAGAGAGGCTCGACTTCGACCGAGGTGGACCCGTCTTGGGGTGCCACCTGGCAAAGGAGTAGGAGGGCCCGGCTCGACCTCGGCAGAGGTGGACCCATCTTAGGGTGCCACTTGGCGAGGGAGCGAGGGGCGGCCAACTTCGGCCGAGGTGGACCCCTCTTGGGTGGACACCTGGCGGAGTGGCAGAGAGAGGCTCGACTTCGGTCAAGGTGGACCCGTCTTGGGGTGCCACCTGGCGAAGGAGCAGGAGGGCCCGGCTCGACCTCGGTAGAGGTGGACCCGTCTTGGGGTGCCACCTGGTGAGGGAGCGAGGGGCCGCCAGCTTCGGCCGAGGTGGACCCCTCATGGGTGGACACCTGACGGAGTGGCAGAGAGAGGCTCGACTTTGGTCGAGGTGGACCCGTCTTGGGGTGCCACCTGGCGAAGGAGCAGGAGGGCCCAGCTCGACCTCGGTAGAGGTGGACCCATCCTGGGGTGCCACCTGGCAAGGGAGCGAGGGGCCGCCAGCTTCGGCCGAGGTGGACCCCTCCTGGGTGGACACCTGGCGGAGTGGCAGAGAGCGGCTCGACTTTGGCCGAGGTGGACCAGTCTTGGGGTGCCACCTAACGAAGAAGTAGGAGGGTCCGGCTTGACCTCGACAGAGGTAAACCCGTCTTGGGGTGCCACTTGGCGAGGGAGTGAGGGGCCGCCAGCTTCGACCGAGGTGGACCCCTCCTGGGTGGACACCTGGCGGAGTGGCAGAGAGAGGCTCGACATCGGTCGAGGTGGACCCATCTTGGGATGCCACCTGGCGAAGGAGCAGGAGGGCCCGGCTCGACCTCGGCAGAGGTGGACCCATCATGGGGTGCCACCTGGCGAGGGAGCGAGGGGCCGCCAGCTTCGGCCGAGGTGGACCCCTCCTGGGTGGACACCTGGCAGAGTGGTAGAGAGCGGCTCGACTTTGGCCGAGGTGGACCCGTCTTGGGGTGCCACCTGGCGAAGAAGCAGGAGGGCCCGGCTCGACCTTGGTAGAGGTGGACCCATCTTGGGGTGCCACCTGGCGAGGGAGCGAGGGGCCGCCAGCTTCGGCCGAGGTGGATCCCTCTTGGGTGGACACCTGGCGGAGTGGCAGAGAGAGGCTCGACTTCGGCCGAGGTGGACCCGTCTTGGGGTGCCACCTAGCGAAGGAGCAGGAGGGCCCGGCTCGACCTCGGTAGAGGTGGACCCATCTTGGGGTGCCACCTGGCGAGGGAGCGAGGGGCCGCCAGCTTCAACCGAGGTGGACCCCTCCTGGGTGGACACCTGGTGGAGTGGCAGAGAGAGGCTCGACTTCGATCGAGGTGGACCCGTCTTCGGGTGCCACCTGACGAAGGAGCAGGAAGGCCCGGCTCGACCTCGGCAGAGCTGGACCCGTCTTGGGGTGCCACCTGACGAGGGAGCGAGGGGCCGCCAGCTTCGGCCGAGATGGATCCCTCATGGGTGGACACCTGGCGGAGTGGCAAAGAGAGGCTCGACTTCGGTCGAGGTGGACCCGTCTTGGGGTGCCGCATGGCGAAGGAGCAAGAGGGCCCGGCTCGACCTCGGCAGAGGTGGGCCCGTCTTGGGGTGCCACCTGGCGAGGGAGCGAGGGACCGCCAGCTTCGGCCGAGGTGGACCCCTCCTTGGTGGACACCTAGCGAAGTGGCAGAGAGAAGCTCGACTTCGGCCGAGGTGGACCCGTATTGGGGTGCCATCTGGTGAAGGAGCAGGAGGGCCCGACTCAACCTTGGCAGAGGTGGACCCGTCTTGGGGTGCCACCTGGCGAGGGAGCGAGGGGTCGCCAGCTTCGGCCGAAGTGGACCCCTCCTGGGTGGACACCTGGCGGAGTGGCAGAGAGTGGCTCGACTTCGGCCGAGGTGGACCCGTCTTGGGGTGCCACCTGGCGAAGGAGTAGGAGGGCCCGGCTCGACCTCGACAGAGGTGGACCCGTCTTGGGGTGCCACTTGGCGAGGGAGCGAGGGGCTGCCAGCTTCAGCCGAGGTGGACCCCTCTTGGGTGTACACCTGACGGAGTGGCAGAGAGAGGCTCGACTTCGACCGAGTTGGACCCGTCTTGGGGTACCACCTAGCGAAGGAGCAGGAGGGCCCGGCTTGACCTCGGCAGAGGTGGACCCATCTTGGGGTGCCACCTGGCGAAGGAGCGAGGGGCCGCCAGCTTCGGCCGAGATGGACCCCTCTTGGGTGGACACCTGGCAGAGTGGTAGAGAGAGGCTCGACTTCGGTCGAGGTGGACCCATCTTGAGGTGCCACCTGGCGAAGGAGCAGGAGGGCCCGGCTCCACCTCGACAAAGGTGGACCCGTCTTGGGGTGCCACCTAGCGAGGGAGCGAGGGGCCGCCAGCTTCGACCGAGGTGGACCCCTCCTGGCTGGATACCTGGCGGAGTGGCAGAGAGAGGCTCGACTTCGGTCGAGGTGGACCCATCTTGGGGTGCCACCTGGCGAAGGAGCAGGAGCACTTCTTCCCGAACGGGGGATCTTTTGAAAGAAAAAACCCACGTGGTACTGACCGTGTCCAGCTGGACCTGACACGCGCTCCACGTCGGCGATGTAGCAATATCAACTATTATTAATGAATTGAAAAGTCTTGGGAAAATCTATACTAATGCTGATTTGGTGAACAAAATTCTTAGATCCTTGCCAAAATCATGAGATTCAAAGGTGACGGCGATCCAAGAAGCTAAAGATGTAGAAACTTTACCTTTGAAGGAGCTTATCGGTTCACTCATGACCTATGAGTTGGACTTATGGCAAAGGATAGTGGAAGCTGAAACAGAAAAGAAGTTAATGGCTTTCAAAGCCAAAAAGAAATTCAAGGCAATGATGGCAACTTGAAGAAATAGCGAAGATTCAAATACGGATGATAAAGTTGCTGATCTTTGCTTCATAGCAAATGAGAAAAAGGTATGTGCTGAAAATGATTATAATTTTACCTTTGATGAATTACATGGTGCATCTAATGATCTTGTGCATGAATATAAATTACTAAAAATTGAGCACAAGAAATTAAATAGGCATGTAGATTCATTTTCTCTTGATAACACCAATCTTGCTAATAAAAATGATGATTTAAATGCTAAGATTGATATTTTAAAAATGAAAAGAGTTTTTTTCTAAAGAAAAAGAATTTTTTAAAAAAGAAAATGATGTTTTGAAAGATTTATGTGATAAATTTTTGAAAGAGAAAATTATTTTAATTAAAGAAAAGAAGCAATATCTTTTAAAGAATTTTTATATTCTTGCTTCTTTCAATTTGTCTTATAAATGTGGTTTTAATACTTATCCTTCTAGATTAAGAAAAGTTTGGATTCCAAAAGGAATCATAATTACTAATCATAAAGTTCCTAAGAAAGTTTGGGTACCAAAAATGTCCACTTAGTTTATTTTGCAGGAATGTCTTGCAGCCCAACATGAAGAAAGGAAGTTCTTGAAACGTGGCTGTACAAGACAATTTGAAGAAGTGGACAAGCTACATATTGGACTAAATGGTAAAAGGAAGGACTATGTATATTGATAAATTCTAAACATCTCCTTCCATAATTAAAAATATAGCTAAATTTTTATTGCATCAATTACTTTGAAAATTTATTTTTAAATGTTTAATTAGAATCAATTTTAGTCTTATAATCATTGGTTATGATCATGAGCTTTTTTATGTTGATGAATTTCATGCTATCATGATTAAACTTGTAAGTGTAAGACTTTAACTTGATTTTGATTAATGTATTTAATGAAAAATACTTTCCAAGATGCATATTGATTTGAAAAATGTTTTAATTAATTAATTAGAATCAAGCTTAGACTAATAGTCATTTATTGTGATCATGACCATTTTGATGCTGATGGGTTTCATGCTCTCACGATTTCAACTTATGATTATTAGACTTTCACTTCATTTTGATTATTATAGTTTTTGGAATTACTTCAAGTGAAATGTTACGATTTATGTGCCTTCATCTTTGGCATCTATGCTTAAGTTAGAATTGATTTGAATCAAGTATAGAACTAGTAGTTAAGGGTTACATTTAAGAAGAAGGTATGCATATTGATAAACCCTTACTCTAGTAGCTAGACTTGATATCATATTATTTCTAGCATTTGTATGTATATCAAATCATTTTAAATAAATTTGAAATCATGCTGAAAGTTTTTAAGTGGTATAAATGCTTTATATTTTGAAAATCATGAATATCTTGAAAATTTCAAATTCTTAATTTCAGACTTAGAATTTATGTTCATATCTCAAAATTGTCTGAAATTATGTTGCATGTGCTTTCATGTTCTTATTCCTCAAATGAATGCATATTTTTAAGGGGGAATAACATTTAGGGGGAGCATCCAAATATTTGTTATCATATATGATGCTTTGAATGTTTTGCTTGATATATGCTGTACTTATATTGCTTTGATACTCCTCCTTGTTTTCAAATCTAATCCTTTGAGGAGAGTTACATTTAAGTGGTATCATATTCAATTGGTATCAAAATTTATTTTTAAAAGAATTCCTAGTAACCGCTTTGGATTGGGTTAGTCACCATGGCCGTCTGGTCATAGGAGATAAGTAAGGCTTAAAGACCCTCTCTTCCCATTCAATGGGGTCTCTTATGACGTTTAGGGGTGCCGCTGTGACCTTATCCATGAACAAGTAAGGTGAATGGATAATTTACATCAAATCATTTCTTGCATGTGCTTACATTATGTGGTATTATGTTCAATTTGTATCATATTCAATTGATATCATAATTATTTGATTTAATGCATTGATTTTGATGACCTACTCGCTATTCTTTCTGACTTCATTCCCACTTTGTATTGCCTTTCACTCTTTTTCATGATGTCATGAAAAATCTTATGAGAAATGAAAAAAAGTGCAAAAGGGGGAGAAGAATGCAAAATGTTTTTATCTTAAGGAAAGAATTAGTGAGGGGGAGATTGTCTTAAAAAATTTTGCATATTTTTTAGAAATGTTTCTGAAAAATCTTTTGAATCATATATTGAGGGGAAGCTTAGTGCTTATTGATTTTTGAGCTTACATGTTTATACTATTGTTAATCTTTTAAGCTTACCCTTTTCATATACTTAAAGAATTTGTCATCATCAAAAAGGGGGAGATTGTTGACTCTGGTCTTGATTTTGATGATTGACAAAATGTTCAAGTATATATGAATACTAATTGTATTTTAAGTATGTTTTTCAGATCTTAGTACTCAACCATGTTGAATGAAGAAATGCTTATATTTCAGTTGAAAAAGTCCTTAAATTAATGAAAAATCAAGTATATGGACTTTGGAATAGAACTCGAAGAGGTTAAAGTTTCAATTTGAAGATGTTTCAGCAATGGCACAGGCAAGTGTCGACACCTGAAAATGAAGTGTTGACACCTGAGGATCAAGTGTCGACACTTGAAGAGTGAAGTGTCGATTCAAGGCCTGAGACAAACAGAAAACTTCAGAAAGCACTTTCAGTCAAGTGTCGACACTTGGAGCTGAAGTGTCGACACTTGGAAGTGAAGTATCGACACTTGGAAGTGAAGTATCGACACCTGGAGAATGAAGTGTCGACACTTGAAACTGAAATGTCGACACCTGGAGGTGAAGTGTCGACACTTGAACAGTAACAGCTAGTTTTCTAGGCTGCAGAACTTCTCCAACTTGGCTCCAACGGCTATATTTTCCTTCCTAATGACTATAAACGGTCATTTAAGTGTTGGGAGGCTATAAAAACATCAATAATCAAATGGGGAAGCAATCCTTTAGTGAGTTTCTTGAATATTCTTAAAGGATTCAAGAGTTGAGTGATTCAAGCCTTCAAGCTTTCAAATTTCAAAGAGAGCAATCAAAGTTTACATCCACGAGCATCAATCAAAGGCTTCGTCAACTTGAAGACAAGATCTTTATCAACATTCAAGGGCTTCGAAGAGATATTTACTTTATTTTAGAAAGCTTTTATTATATTCATTTATATTTGCTCTTACATTGTTTGACTTGAGATTTTTTGTGAGCCTTGGAAAACCAAAGAGGTTTTTGGTAAGCCTTTGAAAACCAAAGTGGTTGTTGGTAAGCCTTGAAACAAACTAGGGTTTGACTTGTGAGCCCGAAGCCAAAATAAGTTGTTTAGGTTCTTGGTTATCCCGTAAAACCAAGGATGGTTGTTGGTGAGCCTTGAAACCAACTAGGATTTGACTTGTGAGCCCGAAGACAAAACAAGTTGTAAAGGTTATAGTGAGCCTAAGGTATAAAACCAAATTTAGTGAAATTCCCAAGGATGGCTTGGAGAGTGGATGTAGGTGCTTGGTTGGCACCGAACCACTATAAACCTTTGTATTTGTGTGATTGTTCTCCTTGTGCTTTTATTTCTTTATTTTCGCTGTATTTATTTGAAATATACAAGCACTTGAATTGCATTAGCACATACTTGCTTTAGTTCATATTTTAAATATTATAAAAGTTTTATAAAACCCAATTCATCCCCCCTCTTGGGTTGCCTACTTGAGCCTACAAATAGCAAGAAAAAAATTAAAATTTTACATACTCGATTTCTTGAAATATTAAATAGAGAAATGCTGCAAATATCAATGAATAGACTACTTTGGTGGTCACCATCAATTGAAATCTATAACCCTCCATTTCATCCATCTAAATATTGAACATGAAGATGCTCCTTTGGGAGCAATATAGCACTTTAGCAGTTTAGACACAATTATGATATTATTAATACTTTATTTGATCAATTAAATATATCCAGAATTATACTTTATAAAAAAATTCTTGGTATTTTCAAGTTCATGGTTACTTTGATGATCATACTAAATCGATCAAACCAAAAACTTTCTCTTTTTTATAAATAGTATCTATAGACTTTATATGTAAAGATGGCATGAATGCATCATTAAAAGTATTAATAAGCCCATAATTCTTTGTTTATACTAAAACAACATTAATGTATAAATTTATGAACTTTCATGCAACAAACTTTATATCAGGGATCCAACTGTAATTTTTAATATGTCCAATTTTTCAAATACCAAATAGAGAAAAGCAACAAGAATCAATGAATGGGCCACTTTGATAATCACTATATATCAAAACATACAACCCTTTAAATTAGGAATTAATATGTCATAATTACAAACTAAATATGAAAATCACATATTTAATAATAGTCATACAATTAAAAAATGTTACCAAATGATCCTTTAATAATAAAATAACTATTTAGGGACCAAAGTTTAAAAAAAAAAAAAAAATCTATGGATTGTTTTCAAAATATGTGAATTATAGGGGCTAAAATGCAAAAGTATTAGAAAAAGCATTCTTTTATAAATGACAGTTGTCCAGGGACTAAATTGATTTTTTAAAAAATTTAAATTAAAATTGATTCAACATGATTTGGTTTAGCCTATTTATTTTATGAATTTAAGTCTTAATGGATATGGGGTTTAACAGGATAAAACTCGAAACCCATTAACGCTCCTAACTCTTTCTTCTTCCTTCTGCTTCTTTTTCCAAACACTGATCTAATCTTCTCCCAGCATGCCATTAAAGGCATCTTTTCTAAGTTCGGCATCTCCTTATCGGAAGGCCACTGATTGAACCCAGCCACCGGCAGTAGTCTCTCGACCACCAACAACCCAAAAAAGAAGTGCTTGGTGGGAGATCGATGGAAGAGATCCATGCAATAGCCGACCACTGCCCTTCCACGGCATCCGCTGCCCTCCGCCGCCCCTTTAGCCGGCATCAGGAGGAACGGAATGTCGGCTGTAGGAGGCTAAATTGACGGTGGCTGCGCGTGCAAGTACGGGGCACCGGTGACGGTCCACCCTAGGGTGGCCAAATGGGAGAGGGATGACTGGTGTGGCGATGCAAGTTGCCGAGCAAGAGGTTTGGCCGGAGAGGGGAAACCGGCACGATGGTGCACGGTGGCATTGTCGACGGTCCAATGGTGGCCGGATAAGGGAGGAGAAAGGCACGATGGTGGCCGTCCCTATTTCTTCATTTTCTTTATTTTTTAAGTTAGTTGATCGACTAAAAGGGGGGGGGGGGGGGGGGGGGGGGGGGGGGGGGGGGGGAAGAGGGCTTGCCGGCCGCCAGTGTTGCTTTCCGTCGGACTACTGCCGCTCGCCTAGACAACCACTATAGCAATCCTAGGCAGCCTCCAGCAGTGGATGGGAGGAAGAGGCCCCCTTCTTGCTGCCGCTGTGCCTCTTTCTTTTGTTTTGTTTTGTTTTTTTTTTTTTTTGTTGAAAACCCAAGAAGAGGAAAGAGGAGAGCACGGCGGCGAGAGTCCTCGAGCTTTCTTTTTTTCCAAAATTATTAGTTTTTTAAATTTTTAGTTCGATCTCCAAAGATCATCCTTTAAAAAATAAGTACGGTAGATGCCACCATCCTCTCGGATGATCGATATCATCTCGTACCAGGATGGCTGCCGTGCAGTTCCAGCCAGATGAATGAGAAATCAAAATTACTCAGAGATCGGTCAAAAAAAAGGGAAAGTGAAGAACCCACCATTATTTATTTAAAAATTCGACACTAACCTAAATTCTTGATAGAAATTTTTAAAATAAATAAATAAATATAAATGATGCACGAATAGTAAATACTTCTTGAGTTGAATTATAAGAAATTTCTGACTTGAATCGCAAAGAAAATTCTAGTTTGTCAATCAAATTTATATCCATAAAATTTAATCTTCAAGCCTAATAACTTGGTTGGTTCTTATTGGATCTATCATTTGATTATAATATTCTATAAAATCCTAAACTCTTGTACTAATTATAGGATTTATCATGAATTATATATAGGGATGGCAATTTTTCTCGATCCGATGGATATCCGATCCGACCTGATCCTAATGGGACGGGTAAAATCCGACCTGTCTAATTTATAAATGGATATGGGTTATATAAAAAAAAATCCGACTCGAATTCGGGTCGGGTACGGGCAGTAGTACGTCCCGACCCAAACCCGACCCGTTTATATATATAAAAAAAATATGTTTATAAAATATTTAGTAAATAAGATATGTGACAGATATACCCGACCCGACTCGACCCGACCCGTTTAGCTTTTAAATAAACTAAGTTTTATGAGACCGGATATACCCGACCCGACCCAACTCGACCCGTGAACTTTTTATACCCGACCCGAGATGGGTATGGGATGGATAATTTTTTAGCGGGACGGGTATGGGTTTTGGATGACCCGACCTAAACCCAACCCGTTACCATTCCTAATTACATATAGAAGATTAGAATATAAAATAATAAATAAAATAAAATATTAGATCATGCATGTCTTAAAAGTCTGAGAATTTATGATCTTCGTTGCAGTATCTTGTGAAAGAAGGAAGCAATAATAAGATTTTAAGTCTCCCTCTCTTTCTCCTCTTTATACCTGCTCTTTAATCGGATAGGTGCCTGTTTAGGAACATCAAATAAAATTCATGCTCTAAGATTTACGCAGATGAATATATATAGGAATTGATTGGGAACTTAGCTCAATTAGTAATGTTAATGGATCAACCCATCACAAAACCTATTAACCAAATCATGCCCACACCAATACCTATTATATCATATAACTAAGATAATTGGATCCGAATAATAATTCACAAATAATTATGAACTCCATAACGATTTATTAGGCATCAACTCAGCTTATTTTTCAAAATAAAATTAAAATCAAAATCAGTTGATAAATAATAAAAACCTACCTTATAAGAATTTCTAATATTTATTTTATAAAATATGGTATAATAAAATTAATCATCAGAGCTCTCATTTTTCTCTTTTTATTTCTTCACTTTTTTCATGACTTTTCTCACTAATCTTTGGAACATCAACTAAATAATGAATAATTCTAACCCATGACGGGGATTGTAGTTAATGATTATAAGTGCTCACATAGTGTTATACCTAATGGAATATGCGGCCATCTTACATACCATCTTAAGTTGTATGTTTGGGGCATGACAGAATTGGTTGGCATGGTATATGCCTTCCGGTGATCCCAATAAATCTTTAAAAGGATACAAGCTTAGCTTTGTGTTGAAGGGATAGGCTACAAGCTTTGTGTGTTAAAAGGATAGTGTTGCACCCATTCGGTTGGCCCCGGGTCGGATCGGCCCCAGGCGCCCGGTCAGCTGATCCCCGCACGGGGTCCGACTCCCTGATTATAGGAGAGGACTCCGCGGCCCCCTTTCCCGAAGGGCTAACCCGGAGGCTTTGAAGCTGGCGGGCGCCCCCACTATCTGCCCCTGCCATCTGTGCGTTGGCCCCTTTGACTGCCACGGTCGGCTTTTGGGACCCGCCGTTGAAGGAGTCGCTCGAAGTTTCCAGGAATCTTTCTCCCTGACAAGTTCTGACATTCTGTTGTAACGGACTCCAGTGCATTGCCACGATTCTTGCTGCTAGGCCACCACTCTGACGCTCCTGCCACGCCGCCAACCCACGACCTCGCCGCCACGCCTATTCTCCTGGGGGCATATTCGAGTTTTCCCAACATGTTCCCTAACAGAATTTGGCAGCACTCCAGGCCTATAAAAGGCATCCGGGGGATCTCCATAAAGAGAGTAACGTTCTTCTTCTCCATTGTGAACTCTTTTTCCGAGTTCTTTCCATTCTGTTGCTCCAACCCTCTTCTAACTTAAGCATCGGAGTGTCCCCCGCCAGAGCCCCTCCGACGCCTAGGGACTTCTTGCAGGTTGATCGATCGAGGAGCTCTCCAGTGCATCCACCGAGCTCGATCCAGGAGGAAGAGCGGCAACAGATAGAAAAAAAAGTTAGAGATATATATAATAAATTTCGTTCACTCGGCTAACGCCAGTATAGTCAGGTTGATGTACTCATCTTCGGATGGGGAACGGCTGTGAAAAAATTAAAATATACCGTGTATCGAACATTTCCTGGCTGGGATTGGGAGATCGTCTGGGGATAGTCATACCCAGGGTCTAACTCCTCCCCATCCCTTTTTTTTTATCAAAAAAAAAAAAAAAAAAAGGAAAAGGAGAAAATATCTAACCTAATCCATATGCAAATAAATAAAAGATTAGAAACAATGAATGCTAAGTAAATTGATGAGATAAAACTTGTTTGCTAGGACGATGACCAGGGAAGGTATTTAATTATCTAACACGAAGATGGAGGGGTAGGGCGTGAGGGAGAGGGGAAAGTAGTGCTGAGTGACGTATCATTTGCTAAGCGTAGCTTTTGTCAAGTTAGGATTTGGTAAGAATAACCAAACTAGAAATAAGCTATCGATAGAGAGAGCTTTTTTATTTTTGATAAAGAAAAGGATTGCGGGAGATAAATCCCAGTGTATCTATCCTTACTGGACTCCAACCCCGTCATACTATATTTGATTCGAACCATAATTTTTTTGTATACCCTTTCCATCACTGGTGAGTATGTCAACCTGATACCACTAAGACGTCGGAGTAGTGCGCTCTCTTACCATCCCGATCATGTGTCCCAAGAAAATTTCTGGATTTAATTGAGTCACCCGTAAGGATTATGTCTCGAACCCGTGACCGGTGAAAGGTGAGGCTAAGCCTCTACTAACCAGGCTACCACCTTAGCGGTGATAGAGAGAGCTTTGGAAGTGGCTCTGCCTGCCTTAACGATGGGGCATATAAACATTGGGAGCAATGCATAAAGCCATCAAAATAGGCCAGCCTAGCCCATGGAGGGCCGGTCCTTCACGTGTCGGGCCAAATTTTTTTTCAATAAATGGGCCATTAAATGGGTAGCCCGGCCTTGGCTTTTATAAGTAAATGGTTTAAATAGGTTAACCATTATAATTCATCAAAAAATAAAAAATTATAAAATTATAAAAAATGATGATATGATCAAAATTTTTTGGAAGATAAATTATAAAGAGTTCCATTATTATCTCTTAAATGAGTTTAATCCCCAGCAACTAGACATATTCTTTTTTATAAATATCTTTTCTTTGCTCGAAAGGGAGATGATTTGGAATAAAGAGCAAAGATTTCAGATTTTGAATTTATTATGAGTGAATAGGACTGATCCGTGAGCTAAATTGGTAAGCTCATCACGGGCCGGGCCATAAAAGGGCTCAGCTAAAATAATTTTTTTATTAAATAGATTGCCAAAATACTAGTCTAATTTTACTATTTTAAGGATTTAAATAGATCACCCTGTGGGCCACGACCTGGTGGCTCTAGCAATGTAATAGCCTATCAAAGGAGAATGTTCTTTTTGACAAAATAATATGATTTGGTGAGAAAGTAGATATGGTGGAAGCAACATCAAAACCTTGTAGCTTGTAAGTGGCAAAGTCTATGCGACCGGCTTGAATTCGGGTCGGGCTTCGGGCCAAGCTTTCAGTAATTCAAGTTAGGCTCGGGCTTCTCTTTGGTCCGGCTCAGTCTGGCTCGAACCCAGCCCGAAACAGGCCCACCCGAATTGGCCCGAATCCAATTGGTATTTAAGCATCTCACCTCTCACCTCTCAGTGCTCTCACGGTCTCACACCGTCTCAGGCTCTCCGACATCTCGACTCCATGTGACCCCGTCGCCATCCCGAGCTTCGATCTCCCTCTCTCAGTCCTGGTGCACAGGCCCAACGTCCCCTCCGCCAGCACGACCCCGTAGCTCCCCAGTTTCGATCTCCCTCCCCGGCCCTGATGCACACACCCGATGCCCCCTCCCCTCCCCCTCGATGTGACCTAGTAGCCCTTCTTGGCTCCAATCTCCCTCCCTGGTCCACGTGCACACCCTCTGCCCCCTCCGCCCCTACAACCCCCTCTTGGATTTGATCTCCCTCCCCAGTCCCAGCACCCACACCATATGCAAGACGCCCCTTCCCGGCTCCGACGACCACACTCGACATCCGGTCATGCTTAGAGATGTTAATATTTTATTACATAAAATAAAAATCTATGTATATATTTATACAATTTTAAAAGAAATATTTGAAAATAATTTTTATTGTGATGTATGTGGCAAAACAAAATTGTATAACAAATGATTTTAAAATAATTTTGTGGAGTGTGTGGTAGAACAAAGTTTGTGTAACAAATAATTTTAAAAATAATGAAATAAAATAGAGTTAGGAAGTCTTGGGCCGTGAGGCAGATAAATCTACTATCCTAAAAAAGATTTGGCCCCCCCTCTCGTGCGAAGACTGATGGACCACATGCTCTCCTTCAAGGTACAACTTAGGTACTCCAATGCCCGTCGATGGCACGTTCTTGAACGGACGTGGATCAGCTCGTCTTCAGTCCAAAAATTTAAGATAAAACAGAAAAAGATTTAAAAGTAAAATGAAGGAAATACGAAGATTTTGAGATATTAGAAACTTTGAAGGGATGGGGTAGAGGCCTATTTATAGGCTCAAAACCCCAAAGAAATTTTCCAAAGGGCCCTTGACTAGTCGTCATGGACATTATACAAGTAAATACGTAATTATTAAAAGACGGTCAAATAAATATGAAAAGAATGTTGAAAAGAAAAAAAGGCACGGGATCCACCGCGTGGAGCACTCGTGCGGAATGCTTTTGCGGAGCACCAGCGGAGGCCCCGCGTGGAGGCATGCCGCAACGTGCGCACGGGGAGGGGGAGACTGTTATGGTTTTGTTTTGTTTTTCCAAAACATTATGTCAACGAGGGCTTTTTTTAGGGGGGTTTCGATGATTGTGGGCAATCTTCGGTTCGAGTCGGTCCATCGGGCTCAGGCCCGATGTTTTAAAAAATTTCGAGTTTAAGCCCGGCCTCAAGTCTAAAATTTTTTTTTGGATCAAACTTGGATAGGGATGTAGCCCGGCCTAGCCCAGTTCCAACCCTAAATATAATGAATTATAATATAAGTTAATGAAAGTTATAATATAATAGATCATATTATATTATTATATTATATAATATTATTGTCATATAATATAATATAATAATATAATATTATTATAATTATAATGTAATATAATATAATGGATTATAATCTAATCTAATAATAAATTATACTATACATTTATAATATAATATAACATTAATTTATCATTATATTATATTATATTTATAATATAATAATAGTATATGATATAAGATATAATTATAAGATTTTATTGGTGGGTATTTTGGTCATATATAAATTTTATTTTAAATTAAAATTGCTTCCTAACATTGCTTAGAAAATATTTTTGGGGACAAGTTTCAAAATATAACTTTTTTAAATAAATCTTTTTAGCTTTCTGGTAAAATTAAAATATTTTTTTATTATTTTATTAAATATTACCGTATCATTCGAAAATATTTTTTGATGGATAATTTATAACACATGCTGTCTAAAAAAAAACGTAAATCTTCAAAGATCTTTATAGGAATTCATTATAAAGGATTTCCATTCTGTCACTATTAATAGTTTTCCTTTTAAGCACCTATTCCATGTAGCCTTTCATCCTTAAATTCGAATGCCAACACTAGAAGGCTAAAACAACTTCTTTTTTTTTTTCCCATCACTTATCCTCTAAAGATGGCGGCCAAGCAGACCATTGCGGTCTCCACCCTTTTTCGAGTCGTCGATCCTCTTCAAATTCTCTATCAAAATGATATTGTGTAAATTTATAGGCAGGCTCGACCCTAGCTCATGACTGATGTAGAACCAGATTGGACTGGATTTTCATGATTCATTTATGCAAATGTGCATAGTCTGGTCTAGCTAGTAGCCTCAAGATGGTTAGTAGATTGATTCCAAACTTATATGTTTCAACACCACATATAAACTCCAAAGTGAATTGAATGATATTATCTAGCTGTTATGTTTAATTCTTCAGATCAACCATATATACTGAATCAATTATAGGGAGTCCAATTAATTAAAGAAGTTTATTCCTAATTAAACTGATCTTATCTTGATCAAACAGAATTGGAGTCCAATTATTCCATCGGAACAATTATTTATTTTAGGTTATCTCGTCTCTTTATTAAAAAAAAAAAAAAAAAAAAGGAAGTCCGGAAAAATAATGACAAGATATTGGAACATCAACTTGGAGGTGAACGGCTTTTCATCAATTTTTATATTAGGAGAGCAAGGTAAGGAGAAAAAATTTAGACACCTCAGTATGAAAGTTAGATGACTACGTGATTTATATAAACTTGGAATGGTGATGTAAGGTATATCTTTCATAATTTTTAATTTGATATAAATATAAAAAATATAATCCAGGCATACAAGGTTAAAATTTCCATTCTAGCATAATCAAACTAATGGGTGTCATCAATCCACGTTGTACTCCAAGCATAGGATATACGTTTACATGAGAATCTAAATGATTAGCATTTTCGCTACATGTTCGGGTATTGTTTCAAAAGAATGTGGTGGATATTTTATCTACCAAGAATTCATAGTTTTATCATGTTGGAGATCCCTAACCCCTAACAAAAATTTGCCTGGATTTCTCGAGCTCTCCGCTGCACTATACGGTGACCATATCTTTTTCTTCCTTCTTTAGAAGAATGTTTTATATCTCCTTCATTTTTTAAATGAAGCTGATGGAGCCTTTTTCTCAAAAATTATAAAAAAAAAAATACATATCGAAACTGCCAGATTTTGGATAAAAAGAGCAAATAGAAAAAAGGAAACATCTTATAGATATAGCACTTTTCTGAGCAAGAAATGAAAACCAGTAGCGTTAAGCATGATTTTGGCTCGTTTGTTTGAAAATTATGTATGCTTCTCTTATTTATAATACTAAGACAAGAGGATAGATAAAAGGTAATTCTAAAACTTATGAATACAAAAATTTTAGAACATGAGGTTTGTAGGTTTTGAAACGTGAGACTTTTTGCAACAAAATTGGCGTCTCAACCCTGTTGCATTGTACTTTCGCAGGCCCTTCACTTGGACAATAATGTTCTTGCAGCCAGTTTTCTCATCATTTTTAAAAGACAATAGATCTTTCCTTACTTGTGAAATTACTACGAATACCAAGAAACAAAGATAAACGACCAAGTAAACTTTAATCAGATCTTTTTTTTTTTTTTGAGAATCTGGTAAGAGTATTATCACTATTTCTCATGAAGAGTACTTGGTCCATAAAAGAAAATATGCAGATATTTAATTATTTTTATGAGGAGAACAACTACGGCTATATGTATTCTGTTAAAAAATATGCAAACTAGGATAGTAACTTGGATGCACACTCAACTATAAAAAGCTGCAAGTAAAACTGACTAAATGCACCAATATGAAATTGAGGTACAGAAGCTCTCTTACGTACCAATGTCTCCTATATTTTTACAATTCTTCATACAGGTTTCTGTATGTTCTTAAATTCTTGGCATCCTCTAAATTTTACCATCATCAATTTTCTGCATAGCTAAGCAAAAACTAAACTGTACAATTTTGATCGGTTTACAAGAGCATATACAAATAGCTGGATGCAAAGGTGGAAAAACAAAGATCAAGATGATATTATTGCAAAGCAAAAAGGAAATTCTTATTGACTGTTGCATACTTCTTCCATTCCTAGCCAGCCTATGAAGATACAATTTGTAGTTCAGCCCACCACAATGGAGATGATTTCGGAATTGCTTCATCCGGTGGAATTGCTGTAATTAGCCTCATCCGGTCGGCTACCTCTACCACTGTTGGTCTCTCCTTTGGCTTTGGATTTATGCAGGACCTTATCACCTCGCACAGTGCACCGATATCTTCCTCTCGGACCGATCTGAGGGTCGGGTCAGCCATGTCTTTAAGGGGTCTTTTCCCAGTAAGATAAGCTGATGCCCAGAGCACAAACAAACCATCATCCTTGGAGAATGGAATTCTCCCAGAAATTATTTCCAGCAGTAGTATCCCAAATTTAAAAACCACGCTCTCCTGGTCCGAGGCATCAGCAGCCGACTCGGGATCTTTCTCGTCATCAGAAAACCCGAGATCTGAAACCTTGGCGGCGTAATCTTCAGTTAGATATATAGATGATGAGTTCAAATTTCTAGGAACTACAGGAGGGTCGAGCTGGTGCATGTACTCTAAACAGTACACTACTCCCATGGCTATCCGTAGACGTGCTGCCCAATCCAACTGCTCTGCTTCTTTTACTGCAAACACCATCCAATATTGACAGAAGTTAGAAAATCAATGTTCACTATCTCGATACCGGACCCAAGAGTAGTACCATCATATTACATTATCAGTATGCAGTATGGTACAATTTGCATGCTGGTTCGGTGGTAGTATGGTATGGTACCAACCAATACAGCAAATCTTTGATCAAATTAACAGAAAAACTAAATTGCAAAGAAGGTATACTTTGACTTTGTTGGAAATTCCTTTTTCTTCTTTTCAAGCAAAAAATTTTGGGGCCTTTACAGTGTCTTTAGATAACTTTTGCATACATTTTTCGAACATGTACACATAAAAGGTTATTTGCCAGACCTTAATTTGAAATTCCTGGTAGTACTAAAAATTTAACTTAATGAATTTTATGAAGATAGCTGCCTCCATGCTTTGTAGTCCCAGGGTACAAATACTTTAACAATTCGTAAGACCTGAAAATTTTGTTTCAGTATCCATAGACAAAATTAATAGCATTTTCACTTTGTCATTGCTTTGTTTATTCAAATTGTTCCACAAACTTACCCTTTAGATAGGTCACATAAGAGAGGATGGCACAATGTATAAGATGTAGCTTTAACTCTTAGAATACCTTTAATTCTCTAGGAACACAATGTTCTTATAAATATATGTTCCTTTTTAGTAATTTACTTTTTCAGATGTTATACTCGTGAGATGTCATCATAGAAGGCTTGCTAGAACCATCGTGGTGCCTCCAGCTCTGTCCAACATGGTGACAGTTGCTGGTCCGTGTCAAATTCTATTCAACGGTTTGCTAATACAGTAAAATGGAGGGTGGTCAAATGAGATACTCACTATGCAAATGCTCAAAAAGCGTTCCATTTGGAGCATATTCAAACACCATCATCCTTGTGAAAGGCTCTTCTTCCTCACAAGAGCCAAGCAGGCTCAAAAAATTCTTGTGGTTTACTTTGGACAGCATCGATATCTGAAACCAAAGCCAAAACTTGATGCCAAATATAAGCATACTCATAACGTAAATATCTGCAGGGAAAGATGGCAGATGGTTAAATTACCTTCTTTATGAAGTGAGCTTCATATTGTTCAAACCAATCCTTGGCCGACGTAACCATTGTAGATGTCACTGCTATTTCGACCCCGCTGGACAGTGTGCCCTTGTACAATGTGCAATCTGACAAAGAACCAACAACATTGCTGAAATCTTCACAAGCTATTTCAAGTTCTGAGCGTCTGAGCGAAGGTATGCCTGCAATGTCAACTCAAAAATCATGATTGGGATACAAATTTACAAGAAGTTCTAAAGTTCTTCAGATGGACAAGCAACCTGTCAGAAATGTTTTCTGCAATTGCCCACTTAAACCTGTTGTCCAAGGCATGACACTGACAACCCTTTTTGCTCGGCAATAAAGCATGTACATGGCAGATAAAACCAGCAGAATGGATGCTCCTGCAATTGACCCAAGTATTATCCAAGTAACATGTTTTCCATGACCTGGTTCTGATGTCAAGGTCAAAAGCCGGCTAGAAGAGGGCGCTGGAACTGGATTTTTATTTGATGAGACTGATGATGCTGGCGTTGGCAATGGTGGTGCTGCAACAGGTGGCACAGTTCCATCTGCTTTCAGAAGTCTCCGTATGGTTACAAAGTCAACATTCCTATCAGGTATTAAAGCAAATTCAGAAAGCTATTATGGAAAAAAAATAACTTTTCTGCTTTTTTCAGACACAGAGAGGGAGAGGGAGAGGGAGAGGGAGAGGGAGGGAGAGCAGAAGGGAGACATGCCCACACCATAATTACTAGGATCCAGATTTTTGGGATATAGCACCCAAGAATAAAGCCCAGAACCTCTGATTACTTGCTCAATGAGGCAAACCGGGTTCACCTTTATGAACTATTTATTACCACTTATCATTGACTTAAAAAGCTGCATTTAGGAAAGTAAGCCAAAAAATGTGCTTTGGGTTGATGCCAATGCAATCCTCAAGTGCATATCTACCAAAAGAAAGTTTTGTAGTTGCTAGTACAAAAGGAAAGAAAGACCACTTATGTGTGCATGATTAGCATCCTAAACAAAACCTAAATTCAGGCAAATCAGCAAATTATCAAATCCAAGTACCTAGTACCATCTACATCCACTGACATGCATAACTTCTAACCATTTTGTCCATGCCTGCCTTCTATCAAGGGATATCACCAGACACAGGCTTCTAGAAATGTGATTTTTGTCATGACATCATGCAACTTGATTTGTTTTATACCCAATATGGAGTCTTTCTTCCTTTTTTGGTTAAAGTATTCATATAGAGTTGATATGGTTGAATCATGCAAAATCTTGTAGTATGATAAATGCTTATGGCATCAGTTAAAGTTTTAACCTGCCCTCACAGAACAAGACAAGTTTGTTATTTCTTTTCTATCACTTTTTAAAGGAATTCTTTCTTTTCTATCATGTTTTGCCCCAATGACCAATTGACACTTGTCAAAATTGTTATCTCAAACTAATGATGATTTTGCAGCTTCCCACATGTTGATATGAACACTATGTGCACTAGTAAAATGCTATGTCAAAGAAGGTATATCCACTTACCTTACAATTATAGTTGATTTAAAATGTCCATACCAGATCTTATCATTTTCTTAAGTTCAATTGAACAGCTAGTTGTTGTATATGTAGTCATAAAGGTATAATTGTCCCAGGTGCATGTGCCTTTTTGGTAATGCACTTTTCTTAATTAGTATAAATGAGAAGATATGAATTAAAATATATGAATTTAAGTCTACAAATTGCTTCCATCATTTAAACTGGTATTGATTGAGGACATAACTTGGCACTGCATTAATATATACAAAATTCAATTCTTTCATTCTCTCAATTCTCGAACTTTTCTTGCATACTAATACTGTTGGGTAACACAAGAATTCATCTACAGGATTTGATGTTACCTAAAAAGCTTAGATTACAACTTGACCACCACGTCAAAGCAATTGAAATTGTTCATTTCACACAACCTAATAAACAAGTACAGATTCATCAGGGAGATCAGCACCAATACAATAACTGCAAGTTAAATTAAATTAAAGATATGTTTGTACAACCAAAACACATGAAGTCATATTTTACTCAGCACCATATTTGAATTGGAAAATGGAAGAAAAGAAGGTTGATGGCATACAAACAACCTGAAGTAAGAGAATATACTGGACCACAAAAAAAGACCAGATAATATGAACTCTATATGCTTAAGTGACTAGCTCAGAAATGCTTACCAAGTCTTTGTCTGGATAAGCTTCCCAAGCTCAGGCACAAGTATCCCCTTAAGACGAAGATCTTTCAGGTTCCTACAAGAAAAATACTTCAATTTTAAGAAAATGAGAGCTATATAAACATTTATGGTCACAACATTTATTTGGACTAGATTGGAAATAGAAAAGGCAAAATGGTGATAAAGGGTGATTGGAGTTCTTGGAGCAGTCAATGACAAGGTTTTGTATCAACTTTATCATTATGATGAGAGGAGAAATTGCTAAAAGAGCTTTTAGTCATTCAGTTCACAAGCAAAATGGAAAAGGGGAGAATAGAAATAATATCCATACATGAGAGTCAATATAAAAGTTTCTTGGAACACTAACTCAGGAAACTTAATATCTAGAACAGTAAAACTATATTTATTTGGTAAACATGAAATGATATGGTATGCAATCGCACTACTGACACTAATTTTTGTAACAGAGGGAAATAATATCAATAAATTAAAGAATGAAGGAAAGAAAAAAGAATAAGCAATGAAACTTAAAATAGAGATGACATAATTAATATATGAATCTCCTAGGAGTCGAAGGGATGCCTATCTAGATATCTCCACATGCAAGGGAACCAGGTGGATCTAGGAGGGAGGGAGGGAGGGGGAGAGAGAGAGAGAGAAGAAATCAGACACACCATTGATCTCACAAGACTCAAGATTACGGGATACCAAATAATACCTTTAAGATGGACTTGATGACCCAAAAAAATCTGGGGATCGCATAATCAACAACCTCCATGATTTCTCACTTTTCCTTTACACCACTTCGTCTCCTCAAACACTTCCCAATTGGGGGAGTTATCAGACAAACATGGCTGCCATGTTTCCTTATGTTTCCTTATAGGCCCTTAATGTAATGATAATAATAGTGCATAATCATATTAACCTCGGAAAGAGAAGGCCCTGGTATATGCCATCCATAACCAAAAGGATTTAGCAAGCCAGTTCTAATGTAGATCTGGGAGGGCCCAAGAAATGTCTCATAATCCAAGAGTAGATGGATATAGAGGTAACAAAACAGCTACTATTTAAACCATAGGAATGTTGACAGAAGACTTATTGATTTACCTTTAGACTTAACTAAAAGAGCTTTTTTAATATATTTTACAGTTAATCTCATTTGGAGGCCTAGAAACACAGAACATATCATAAGTTTCTCATTTCCACTTCCTTTCACTTATATGCTGAGATGAGGTGTATTATTGACTGTATAATTTTATAGGTATTCATTTCAATAACTATGGTTATTCTACATCAGCTAAGCCTAAGTCTTTTAATTTTGTCATGGAATATATCTCCATAAAATGCATATTCATCATAGTTGAAATATATTAAAGATGGGAAATCCTCCAATCCAGAGTTTGGGGTAACAGATTTAAGAAACCTACCCTACACATTTTTTAAAAAAAATACTAATCATATGTATGTTAGTGGCTGCAGTGATACAATGCTCCTTCACCATCAGATGTCCTTCCTTCAGTAAAGAAATCTGGTGTCCCATTATTTCTTTTCACATGCTTTACGGTCACATATTGTATAGTTGATGGTTGTGAATTATAATTCATTCATTATGCATGATTTACCACCTTATTTCTTTCTTCCCTACCCACAACTTCAGTAGCAAACTTTCTAGAAGATAGAAACAATCAAGATCAACCTCAACAAGCAAATCATACAGATCACGACAAGGAAGACTAGCACAATATCCAATCATCTCTCCTTCAGAAGGAGAAGAATCAAATATCTAATCATCTAACAAAATCATATCTTATCATCATCTGAAGATTAGTGCACTCCACATCTTCTGAGATTCAAAGAAAAGTAATATCAAAGCAATATCCAACTAACAAAAATCAGTAAGTTGCAAATGTTACATAATACTAACAAACAAAAAATTACTAATGCCTAAGTAGAAAACAGGAGCACAAAGAAGTGAACGTTATGCCTAGGTATCTCCCATCAAAATCTTATATGGTTTTAAAACAAAGTTAGCAAATACACTCATCACCAAGATACTTCTAGAATAATGGTATGCCATTAACATATGTCGTTGTTAAAGAGAATGAAAACCAGAGTTCGGGTATCATAACAGTAACCAGTGAGAAAGCCACCTCATGGAACATTGCTGAAAAGTTTCAATTGCATGGGAGTCCATGGATTATTTTTTTTCCTTTCATTAACTCCAAGGCTTCACAGTTCAGGCAACCTAGTGTTCTTAAAGGCTTATCACTCTCTCAGGAAAACATGACATCCAATTATGTTCTTTACCAGATCAACAGTAACCTGGGCAAACACTCAAGATCTCATAAAAGCTACATGCTAAGACAAAGCTACATGTGCAACAGACAAGAATAACACTTGTAACAACCCTAAGCTTCAATTATGGTGATTGATTAGCCCATGGGTTTTGGACCTATGAACTTGCACTCTTTACATATCACTGTGGTTCAACCACTTTCCCCCTTTTTTTTCTTTGTTGTAAGGGATTCAACTACTCCTGACCCGAAAATTGGAAATTTTTCAGGTGTTGCAGTTGTAGAGTTGTTGGTAGTTGTTGTTAGAGCACTTCTGGCCTCAGAAGCGATGAAAGCATCATCACCGTTTACCTCCACGAAGAGTGAGAAAGTCCAATAACTATTTATGGAAATGTAAATTGATTGGGAGAGCAGAAGAGGGCATTACCAGCCCTGCTATCTAAATATCTAATCCAGCAAACTAAAAAAGAATTGAAAAGACAAAAACATGATCCGAAATTAACAAAAATCCCATCCTTTTGCATCTTATTTGCTCGTAATATCAACAAAATTCGGGAAAAATGCATAAATAAATAAATAAATAAATAAATAAATCTAGAAATAGTAACAAAAAGGTAAAGCAATATCACTCACAGAGCCACGACTCTTCCATCCTCCGAGCACACGACCGCGAACCAAGAGCATGGATCAACATCGCCTTCTTTCCAATTGGAAAGGGCACCGTGGGGATCGACTACCACTCTCTCTTTAAATCTCAAAAGAGCCCTTCCTATTCATCAAACAACAAACCCCAAAAAATAAAATAAAAACAAATACCCGATCAAAAGACCAACCTCACAGCTCTTTAAGCATCAAAAGATCATACCTTCATCATTAATGGAAACGCAAAGCTCCAATCTTTGATACACCAAAGCGACCCACAGCAAAAAGGACCCCATCCCAATCCTCCATCTCTCCATATTTCAGTTCACAAAACTCTTCTTTTCTTCTCAAAGAACCAAGCTCTTCTCTTCCGCCGAGGTTTAAAGTATCATAAAAAAAAAAAAAAAAAAAAAAAACCGGAAAGCAACGGAAAGATGGAAGAAATAAAAGGAAAGATGACCTCCGGATTGCGCTGGCACGCGGAATTGGAACTGTGGAGTGATATGAGAGTCGTTGCTCAAAGGGAAATCCCGTGGGAATTGCCAAAGGTGGTCGATGTCATCATCAACGCGGCTTTCTCAAGTTTTCGGGTCTTCTCCCTCTGGGCGTGATTGCGTGAAGTCTCTTGGGGCCGATGGCTGCCGTGCTCTGCCTGGTTGCCTACGTAGGGACTTTGGACTTCCGTTTCTCATTTGGATTTATCGTAGTTTCTTTTTTTTATTTTATTTTATTTTATTTTTTTTAAAAAAAAACTACATGCTACTGGCATGTAGCATCCACTACAGTTTTAATTATGTGAAGTTTTAAAGATTAGAATATATTGTAATGTTTTATTGGACACGTATTTACAAGAATAGTGCTAAAGGAACATGAATCCGATTATGCAACAAATCAAACCTGCCAAATGGTTTCAAGTTTCAACTTGTTCGTAGTGGACAGGTAAGAATAGAGCGTCATAATTCTATATAATTTTGATTATTTATTTATTTATTTATAATTTAAAAAATATTTTTAGATGGTTGTTGTCTAATTTAAATTTTTTTATATTTAATATAATTTATTTGAAATTTTTTATTTTTTTAGATAAAAAATATTTATTGATTTTTTTTGAAAGAGAATATGCACCATGATGCATGTATCATGAAAATATATGGTATGCATGATAATGAAAATGGCGGTGCAGTCTCAAGGAGGCATGACGTCAAGGTTTAAGGAATGTATTGACACATAATGTTTATAATATTTGATTTTTTATTTATTGGTGAAAATTTGAATTTTTAAAAGAGGAGCTTGTCATGTCATGTATGTAATCTTCTTCGTAACCAGGATCAAAAACTATACTTGAATCATTCAATATTTCTCATGAATTTATAACATAAATTAATACATTGAATTAGGGCAATACAATTTTTAGGTTAGAGGAGAAAATGATCATAAAAGAAGAGACGTCGTTATGATTATTCATAATATTTTTATACGTTGCCTTCAGCATATCCATTTATATTTTGACTTTAAAATGAGATATAATGAAAGGCATGGTGTGACCTATATTTTATATAGCAGTCATTAGACAAAATTTATCATTCATAGATTGACTTATTCTTTATTATTACAAATAAAATACACCCTCCGGCAATTCGTGATATCGAATTTGTGGCCTTCAGCATGTATCTAAATTAAAAACTTTGAGTCGAACAATATAATTTAAGCAACCCCTGAACATTTTGGACATCTTCTTTCCTTCTCCTTGCCTCATCATTGCCATTAAATTTCATGAAAAAGTTTGGTAGGACCAATATAAGAACGCAATAATCCTAGAGCCTTTGTTTGAAGAATTCCTACCATTTTTTTATAGTTAATAAACAATTAAGTTCTCCACGGAGATCAAGCAACCACCACGTGGAAGCTTATCTTTAGATTGGACTGTGCACAAAATGACATTTATTAAAGGGAAAATTTGAAGGATTCCAATTCGGACAGTGGACCTTGATAAAAGCAAAGGCACGCTTTTGCCTGGAAGAACCCGTTGGCATCCGCAGCCCATTGTCTTTAGCATTTTGTAGCCGGCCGTAGATCAGACTTGGACAGCAAACAGCGCATGTTGTGGAGAAAAGACACTGAACGTCGGCAAAGAATACTAAGGGCATCGAGGAGTCGAAAGGAGGTAGAATAGATATTATTTTTTAAAAAAATATATTATTATCGTTAAAACGGTAGTATGATCGGTAGAGATTTAAATTTATCTTTTATCGATCATGAATTTGAGACATGATTCCTATTTGATTAAAAAAATAATTACAATTCCATATTATTTTAAATAATAATAATATATTATTATTTTAAAAAATAATTTTAAAATATAATATTTTTATAAATTATTTATTAAATTACGGTTCCATGTTCAGTTGGACAGTAGTAGATGGTAAACTTGTAGCACAAGCCTTTAGTCCACTTGGCTGCCTTGTTGGCTAGTTGGAGTGACGTGGGGGAGAATGAATTTGTGGATCCAGCCCACAAAATCATTCTTTGCCTTGAACTTATCCAAATCCATTCAACCTGGTCCCGCATTTCCTTCCAAATATCTTCCAATCCTTTACCCGGTCTTCCATTCGCTCTGGTGGTCCATTAGCTTGTCGGTCTCCCAGTCTCTCGGAGACTTTTCCATGATCCCCCCATCTCAAGCTTGCATCAGCAGCAACGGCATTTTTTTTTTTGTGTGTGTTCGGGGCTTTGGCCGATCGGAGGGAAGCCTGGTCGTTCATTTGCTCTGGTAGTCCCCTTCGTCGGTCGACCGGTTTTGTAATGTTCATCGACTATGTGTCGACAGTCACCGGCATGTCGTGGCCGAGGCCTCCGAGGTCATGAAGGTGTTGGAAAAAGTGAATAGGAATTTTTTATTCTTAAACTATCCTTTGGGATGGAAAACTATCATGTAGGATGGAAACTATCCTGTGGGATGGAAACTTTTAGTCCCACATGGAAAGATTGGAAAAAGAGAAGGCTCTTTTTAAGAAAACATTTTCCTATGCTTTTGCTTTGAGGCTCACCATAGGTAGAGAGCTTGAGGGTGATGCTATCGCGTGTACGACGGGCGATAAGGGTGCAATGGATGCTTTGTAGGCGCACTTCGCATCGTCGCGAGGAGCTTGGGGTGGTTTTTCCTGATCAAACGGATCAGGTGATCGAGATTGATTGGTACTACATTAGGGTTGCAGGGAGGTGAGTCGACTCGATTCTGCTGGGAGTCGACTCGGATGACTGGGAGTCGGCTCGGATCCATAGAACACTCTGGTCGAGTTGAATCGAGTGGTTCGAGCGGGCTTGGATCCACAGAGCGATAACATACGGTCTGGTTGAGTTGACTCGAGTGGTTCGAGCCAGCTCGGATCCACAGAACGGTAATGTGCAGTCTGGACGAGTCGACTCGAGGGGTTCGAGCTGACACGACCAGCGCTCTTTGCAGCAAGGAGCCGTGTGAAACCTGGGCTTTGGGTCGAAGTCGGCAAGCCCAGCCGGCTTCGACCAAATCAAAAGAAAAAAAAAAGAGAGTCCGAAGTCAAAACAGGGGAAAAGTGTTCGCATTATTTGGCTGGGGACTTTGCCAGAAGACTCGGGGGGGGGGGGGGGGGGGAGATTCGTGGAGGGGAGAAGTCGACGATGAGTTTGGGATAGGCTAGGACTCCGACCGGGTGGTCTTCGCTTCCCAAATGACGAGGAAACCATCGGTGTTCCTGCAAGCATCCAAAATCCATCGAGGCCCGTGAGTTCTTTTATTTATTTAGAAGGAATTAATCTAGATTTTTGTTCGGTTTATCTTATCTTGGAGTCATGGACCGCCGGAGGCCGCATCAACACCATCCGCCTCCGTCCGTCGAGCTTCCCTTCCCGGAGACTGCCTCCCTTGGCCGATGGTAGTCGGGGTTAGGCTGGTTCGATCGGGCTGAGGGAGAGAAGCCACCATTCGGGAGAAGAAGAAGGAAGAAGAAAAAAAAAAAGAAGAGGGCCTCCGTTCCATGGAAAGAAAAAAAGGGGAAGAAAAAGAAAGGAAAAAGAAAAAGAAAAAAAAAAAAAAAGAAGAGAGAAAAAGATGAGAGAGAAGATGAGGAGAGAGAGAATCGAGGGACTTTCTTTCTCAGAATTTGTGAAACTAGGGTTTGGTTTGAATGATTTTATTTATTATTGTAGGAGAGCAACCTTCTGAGCAGGAACGCGTTGCATGAATTTCGGGTACAGACTAGTGTCAGATATACTAGGATTAGGACTTGAAGGTAAGGATCTCTGGACCTGACTACCAGTATATATATATGTTTGTTTCGACATGATTTGATCCATGCATATATGCATCGACATACATGACTAGTTTTGCATAGAATAAGTTGACATTTTTCTGTTGGACAGCATGACTTTTGATGTTACTAGCTATGTTTTGGTATACCATGTGTTATCAATGATGTGTTATTTGTGTTGGCTAGACCATGATACAGTTATTGGAAAGCTAAGAATGTTATGATTTGATAAGATGATGTAGATGGATAAAGTGATAACGGTGTCTGGACTAGCCATGGATCTGAAGTTGCCAGAGCCAGGGCTTGTACGAAGAATAGCTGGCCATGGGCGTTTAAAACATGGGACAGCCAGAGTCACGGGCTTTGTACATGAGCTAGCCTGGCCACGAGCTTAGAATACATGGTTGATTGTGTGGTTGCCAATCATGGGCGTCGCATGATAATGGCTAGTCCAGAACCCTAAAGAAGAAGGAAAACTAATGAAAATATATAAAGAAAATATAATGTTGTGAAAGGTTTTTGATATACTTGATATGTGATTGGTTTTGGTTGCGTGGCCGAAAATTTATCATTTTCTTGTTATATTATTGTGATCTTGCTGCTTTCAGTTTCTATATTAATACTGGTGTGATTGTGAGGGAACCTTATTGGGCTGTATAGCTCACTCCCTTTTTTTTGATTTTTTTTAGAGACTCAGGATGCGTAGCAATGTTGGACTGGGTGTGAGATAGAACATTGACTTTTAGTTGGCTAGTTAGTTTTATGTAGTTTTTTGGTTACTGTTACTTATTATGGATCAGTGGACCATTAGTAATTTGATTTGAATAAAAGAATTGTTTAGTTATCTTTTAATTCATGTTGATACATTGCTGTGATTTTAATGAATGACTTTTGTGTACCTAGACCTTGCATGATCTCTAGGATAAAATCTAGGATTGCGGCCGGTCACGTAGCCGATTCTGGTGCTGGATTCGGGGCATGACAGAGTGGTATCAGAGCAAACCAGGTTGTAGGATCTTAGGATATACGTTCATCGAGAGAGTGTGGGTTGATTTTTTAGGTGGGGGTAGATAATGTAATATATTCTTGTTAGTTTAAATGATAGGTGTATACTGATGATGACCGGTATAGGATTTTCCATGGCACGTGGTGGCGGGCGTGGATGTGCTAGGAGGCCCACAAGATTTGTGGATGGAGCAAATGCTTGGGATCCTATAGAGCAGCACGAGGATACTGGGATCTTATCTGGTGATGAGGAGCATCCACAAGAACCAACGCCCAATCCCATGGACAACACCGGTGATGAGGAGCATCCACAGGAACCAACGCCCAATCCTATGGACCACACCTGGAGACTGGGACTGAGAAATGTGAACACCGGGAAGATCTAGAGTTCAGCCTGGGGACTAGGTTGGTCTCCCTCAGCTGATGCAATTTTTGGTGCAATAACAAGCCACTGCAAGAACTGATATGCTGAGATTGATGGAAGCATAACAGCAACAACAACAACTTATGCAGCAACAGCAACAGTTCATGCAGCAACTATTACAACAGCACAACAAGGAGTTTCACAGCGATATTTGAAAGCCGGGGTTTCGCAAGAATGACAAATAACCTTGATAGATTTCAAGAAATATGCGCCACCGATGTTTAAGGAAACATCTGACCCCATGGAGGCAAAGGGTTGGTTGAAGGCTGTGGAGAAAGTTTCAAGCCTTGCGGTGTCCGGAAGGGAAGAATGTTACTTTTGCTACGCCGCTTGGTGGGAGTTGGAGCTTGGAAAGCAGGGACCGAACGATGTGCTTTTTACCTAGGCAGATTTTAGGAGGGTCTTCTTGAGAGGTACTTTCCCCAGAGTATTCGGATGCAGGAATTTTGAGAATTTGACTGCTTGGAGCGCAGCTGCTTGTGGGAGTTGGAGCTTGGAAAGCAGGGACCGAACGATGTGCTTTTTACCTAGGCAGATTTTAGGAGGGTCTTCTTGAGAGGTACTTTCCCCAGAGTATTCGGATGCAGGAATTTTGAGAATTTGACTGCTTGGAGCAGGGCAGCATGACAGTTGTGCAATATGCTGCAAAATTCGAAGACTGTCAAGGTATGCTCCAACACTGATAGCTGATGAAGGGGTCGAGCCAGGAAATTGAAAAATGGACTTAGAGGTCGGATTCAACATCAGGTGACTGCCTTCGAGCTACCCACTTATAAAGAGGTCGTCAACAAGGCACTAATCATAGAAAGGGGATTGGATGTGGCTCAAGCTGAAAGAGAAAAAGCTTTGAAGAAAAGATCCAGATTAAGAGGATTTCAGGATCAACCTAATGGAAACATCAGTACAAAGATATGGAAGCCTGATAATACTGCTCTAGGTGACGAGACTCAACAAAAGGAGGAGATCCAATGTTATATGTGTGGTGGGCCGCATCTTAAGCGAGAGGTATTGGCCTGGAGGGAAGTGCTATAATTGCGGAAGGGAGAGTCACAAGGCGATTATGTGCTATAAGCAAAAGGGATCACTGTATCGACCACCTCAAGGAAGACAGGAACCAAGAGGAGGACAACAAAACCCGAGCACCCAAGGACGGGTGTACGCACTCATGCAGCAGGATGCCAACGCATCCAATCCAGTAGTGACGGGTATGAGTAGGTTATGACTCTTTAGGATGGTAATACAAGTGATTAAAATCATAATGACATGATGATTATTAGGATATGACAAGAATAGTGTTAGAACTTAGATTATGATGATTTGGAACTATGGTATAAGTGATTTTGTTAGATATGAGTGATATCGAAATTCAAGTCATGATTGTTCGAGACTGGACATTTGTGATTTGGAAATCACTTGGTGGTAATTAAGACATAACATGGACTCAGCTTATGACCACTTGGAACTATGATATTAGTGATTAGGATATGATTTGGATGTCAAAATTTGATCTGGATTATAATGAAAAGATCAAGTTTTGAATAAGACTTGGAAAGTAAGTATTAAGGGTAGACTAATTGAGAGTTTGAGAGTGATACGACGGTTGGCTACTTTCAAGGGTTAAGTTCAATCAAGCTAATTTCGATGATGAAATTATTTTAATGGGGAAAGAATGTAAAACCTAGGCTTTGGGCCGAAGTCGGCAAGCCCAGCCGGCTTCGACCCAGTCGAAAGAAAAGAAAAGAAAAGAGAGTCCGAAGTCGAAACAGGGGAGGAGTGTTCGCATTGTTCGGCCGGGACTTCGCCGGAGGACTCAGGGGAGAGAGTCGTGGAGGGGAGGGGAGAAGTCGACGATGAGTTTGGGATAGGCTAGGACTCCGACAGGGCGGTCTTCGCTTCCCAAACGATGAGGAAACCATCGGTGTTCCTTTTTAAATTCCCCTCCACTATCGTCTAATCGAGTTCCATCGATTCTTCCACGCCATCGTTTCCTCTTCGGCAGCATCCAAAAACCCGTCGAGGTCTGGTAAGTTTTTTATTTGTTTAGGAGGAATTAATCTAGATTTCGTTCGATTTATCTTATCTTGGAGCTGTGGACCACCGGAGGCCGCGTCACCGCCATCAGCCTCCGTCCGTCGAGCTTCCCTTCCCGGAGATTGCCTCCCTTGGCCGCCGGTAGTCGGGGTTAGGCTAGTTCGATTGGGCTAAGGGAGAAGCCACCGTTGGGAGAAAAGAAAGAAGAAGAAGAAAAAAAAAGAGAAGAGGGCCTTTGTTCCATGGAAAGAAAAAAAAAAGGGGTAAGAAAAAGAAAGGAAAAAGAAAAAGAAAAAAAAATAATAAGGAGAGAGAAAGAGGAGAGAGAAAGAAAGAAGAGAAGGAGAGAGAAGATGAGAAGAGAGAGAATTGGAGGGACTTTCTTTCTTGGAATTTGTGAAATAGGATTTAGTTTGAATGATTTATTTATTATTGTAGGAGATCAACCTTCTGAGCAGAAGGCGTTGCTAAATTCGGGTACAGACTAGGTTGGATACTAGGATTAGCGTTTGAAGGTAAGGATCTCTAGACCGACTACCAGTATATATATATATGTTTGTTTCGACATGATTTGATCGTGCATATGTGCATCGGTATACATGACTAGTTTGCATAGAATAAGAATATATAAATATATATATATATTGTTTGTTTCGACATGATTTGATCCGTGCATATGTGCATCGGTACACATGACTAGTGTTGCCGCTCTCGCCGCCGCGCCCGTGCCGCGGATCGTCGATCCTCCTGACCGCCTGGCGAGGGAGCCTCCCTTCCGCGGGAACCTGCAAAAAAGGGGTTAGAAGACCCTGGCGGGGATTCCGGCGAGGGAGCTCCGACGGTCAAGTCAGTAGACGACGAGAAGGAACAGGCTCTCCAGACGGACCCCCGAAGGGGCTCCAGACTTAGAGAGTTTACTAGTAAGAGAGACGCTCTGGGGACCATAATCTCGGCTGGGCCTCCTAGCCGAGCTCACACCCAGTGTTCCCCTCTCGGGATTCTGGTTTTTTTACCCCGGAGCAAGGCTTGTGCCGGTGCTTCTTCTTCCCCAGGCTTGTTTGCTTACCTTGTCGTCCCCAGATTCTCCCTCTTTATCTCCTTTCGTCGTGCGCTTGTTTCTTCCTCCTTGGAGACTTCCCTCCCCCGTCCTTTTCTCTTTTCCCTTTCGGTGAGGGGGGCCAGGTGGCTTTCCGACCTCGTCCGCCGGGCCCAGCAGGGAAAAGGCAAAGACAGAAGAGAAAAAGGGGAGGGCGGCGCTGGCAAGGCGGCGGTCAGGCTCGGGCCCAGCGAGAGCGCTCTTTTCCCAAGCGTGGGTGCCATCCATCTATGGGGCCTGTTCCGTCAGGATCGCGTCTCTCGGCTGGGGACCTGTCGGGCCGATGCAAGTGATGTTCCGCGTGCCGCCGCCCTCGTACGGAGCACCGTCGGGGTTCGTACGGTCCGAGGGATGCCTCGGGGCCCGTTTCTCTCCCTGGGACCCTCTCCGTACGAGCGGCTGACCTCGGCTGAGTTGGACCGTCTCCGGGGGCCAACTGGTGAGGAAGCGAAGGACCAGCCGACCTCGGCTTAGGTGGACCTCCTGGGTGGACACCTGGCGAGGTGGCAGGAGGTCTCCGGCTTCGGTCGAGGTGGCCGTCTCCGGGTGGCCATCTGGCGAAGGGCGAAGGATTGGCGACCTCGGCTTAGGTGGATCCCTCCTGGGTGGACACTGGCGAGGTGGCAGGAGGTCGCCTGGCTCGGCCGAGGTGGGCCCGTCTCGGGTCGCCACTGGCGAAGGGCAAAGGATTGGCCGACCTCGGCTTAGGTGGACCCTCTGGGTGGACACCTGGCGAGGTCAGGAGGTCGCCTGGCTTGGCCGAGGTGGCCCGTCTCCGGTGGCCACCGGCGAAGGGCGAAGGACGGCCGACCTCGGCTTAGGTGGACCCCTCCTGGGTGGACACCTGGCGAGGTCAGGAGGTCGCCTGGCTTGGCCGAGGTGGCCCGTCTCGGGTCGCCACTGGCGAAGGGTGAAGGATTGGCCGACCGGCTAGGTGGACCCTCCTGGGTGGACACCTGGCGAGGTCAGGAGGTCGCCTGGCTTCGGCCGAGGTGGCCCGTCTCCGGGTGGCCACCTGGCGAAGGGCGAAGGACCGGCCGACCTCGCTTAGGCGGACCCCTCCGGGTGGCGCCTGGGGTTAGAGGTCGCCGGCTTCGGCGAGGTGGCCCGTCTCCGGGTGGCCACCTGGCCTTGAAGACGTGGCGCCGACTTGGCCGGGAAAACTTCCACTTGGCTCGATCGCATTCGGCTGTACCTGAGCCTAGCCACGTCATTGTCACGGCTGTAACAACTAGTTTTGCATAGAATAAGTGACATTTTTCTATTGGACCAACATGACTTTTGATGTTACTAGCTATGTGGACAACATGACTTTTGATGTTACTAGCTAGTTCTGGTATAACATGTGGTTATCAATGATGTGTTGTTTGTGTGGGTTGGACCATGATACAGTTATTGGAAAGCTAAGAATGTTATGATTTGATAAGATGATGTAGATGGATAAAATGATAACGGTGTCTGGACTAGCCATAGATTTGAAGTTGCCGGAGCCATGGTCTTCATACGAAGAATAGCCAGCCACAGACATTTAAAACATGGGACAGTCAGAGTCACGGGCTTTGTACGTGAGCTAGCCTGCCACGGCTTAGAATACATGGTTGATTGTATGGTTGCCAGTCATGGGCGTCGCATGATAATGGCTAGTCCAGAACCCTAACGAAGAAGGAAACTAATGAAAATATAAAAGAAATATAATGTTGTAAAAGGTTTTTGATATACTTGATATGTGATTGGTTTTGGTTGCGTGATAAAAAATTTATCATTTTATTATTATAATATTGTGATCTTGCTACTTTCAGTTTTTATATTAATACTGGTATGATGTGAGGGATCCTACTGGGCTGTATAGCTCACTCCCTACTTTTTGATTTTTTTTTCAGAGACTCAGGATGCGTAGCAAGGTTTGGGCTGGGCGTGAGACAAACATCGACTTTTAGTTTACTAGTTAGTTTTATGTAGTTTTTCGGTTGCTGTTACTTATTATGGATTAGTGGACCATAGTAGTTTGATTTGAATAAAAGAATTATTTAGTTATACTTTTAATTCTTATTGATACAATTACTGTGATTTTAAATGAATGACTCTTATGTATCTAGGTTTGCATGATCTCTAGGATAAAATCTAGAATTTGTGCGGCCGGTCACGTAGCCGATTCCAGTGCTGGATTCGGGACATGACAAGCCGACTTGAGAATTCGAGCCAAGTTGGATGACGGGATTTCAGAATCGCGAAACAACTGATCATACGTCCGGAAGCGTAATCACGTGTCCGTTCACGAATCAACGTTTCTTTTGACGAACACGAGTGCCATCAGATCGTAAAACGACGTATTGAAAAGTGCACTGATCGCGTGATCTTAAGATCACGGCACGAATCTGCGTATCATGGCGTCTGATCATGATTGAAGAAACTAACGATCACGTAAAGACATATTTCACTACGAAAAGACATCAGAAACTCCCTTCGATGAAATCAGAAGTCGCTTCTAAGGAGCACCTTAAGGCTATAAATAGGTCCACATTCTTCATTCGTTTCATCCATTCAATCAAACCTTTCTTTCCTTCTATTAGACATTTGCATACTCTGAATAACAGAGTATAGCTATAGTGCATTCTCTTAAACATTTGCATACTTTGAATAACAGAATATAGTTATAGTGCATACAAAGAGAGAAAAGTATTCATGGTTCGAATTTCTGGTAAATTGTAGTGCTGCTTTCACCAGAAGAAGACCGTTGTATCCTGAAAGACAATTATCATAAATCGTAAATAACATTACGAATGAAATTATCTTAAAAACATAGAGTATAATTTTAGACTCATATTAATTTTTTAATTAGATAGCCATTGATGCCTACCATCCGGTGGCACTCCGACCAATGTCGCCATCGGCGTCACCTATCTTGGTGGCCGCTCCACCTTCGTGGACGAGCTCGGCGAGGACCCATTCGGCCACATGCTGGCGGCGATCCTCCACGACAACGGCATCGTCGACGCCGACATCACTTTTGACTCCACCGCGCGCACCGCGCTCGCCTCCGTCACCCTCCGCGAAGACGGTGAGCACGAGTTCTTGTTCTACTGCTACCCGAGCGCCGACATGCTTCTCACCGAGTCCGAGCTCAATCTTGATCTCTTCACGAGGTTGGAATGTTTATGGTGAGATTTATATATTGTCTCTTGAAGTATAGGATTTCCATGGAGTCGTCGGATCATTCGCCGTCGAACAGGTGGATTCAAGAGGGCCAGGTGATGCAGCATTCATGGGTTCATTGCTGCGAAAGATCGTGGAGGATAAATCAGCTTTGCAAGTGAAAAATATGGAAATCATCATAATTTTGTATCAAGTATAACTTGAAATATTTCAAGGTTTCGAACTTATTGGAAGCATTTTAGTCTACTAATAATTTGGCATGTTTTGGTTTGCAGGATGAGAAGAAATTGAGGGAAGTATCGAGATTTGCCAATGCATGTGGAGCAAGCACCATTTCCAAGAAGGGAGCAATCCCTTCTATGCCAAATGAATCAGTAGGTCATGCAATTTCTGGAAAGAGTGTGAGGCATGCTAAGATTACTACGCGTGCGAGCAAGAAATGCTTCAGCCTATGGCCTTTTTTTCCCCTTTTTGTTTCAAGGCACTGTAATTTTTTGTCCCCTGAAGTGCAGCCACTGTAATTTGATTTGCACTTGTGAAAACAATGGTTTAGTCCATGGCTTTTTTAACCTTCTCTTAATCACGTTACAAGGAACTGTAATATTGCAGTCGGAGAAAGCATATAAACTCATTGGGTGGAAAGTATGTATGCCATGCAATGAATAGCAGTATATATTTTTGCATGTAAAGAAAAATGGATCCTCTTTAGATTAATTTAAACTATAGAGGACACAAGCCAAGCTTTTTTCTACTCTGTCGTTACAGATGGCTGCTCCTTTGAAGGTTATCCAGTTTTAAAGGTAGGCCAAGGTGCTTGATTGGGGGAAAAAAAAAATACCAACTTTATGAACAGAATATGGAGATGCATTAAAATTATGGGTTGAACTCATTATTTCACCGAAAACTGAAATTGTTGACCGAACCCATAATTTCAGAAGATAGCCATTCAACCGTTTTTAGCCTTTTTTTCTTTAAAAATTCATTTAGAATGGGATGGTGAAATTGGATCGCAGCTGCCGTTGTGGGGGGGGGGGGAAGGAAGGTCGCTGCTGTGGGGTAGGGAAACCCGAAGATTTGTCGAGGCAGGGGGGAGGCTTGCCACCATGGGCGGGGGGGGAGGCATGCCACCATGGGCGAGGGGCGGGGTGGGGGGGGGAAGAGTCGTGCTGCTGTGAGGTGCGGGGAGGCAGGGGCCGGGGGTTGGCCGCTGTGGGGGAGGGGAAGCATGGTGCCAAGAGATGGGGAGAAGGAGAACGCCATGGGGGGCTGGCCACCGTGGGGGGAGGGGGGAGGGAAGCACGATGTCGAGAGATGGGGTAGAAGGAGAATGCTGTGGGAAAGCTGGCTGCCTTGGAGGGAGGGGAAGCGCGGCACCGTGAGATGGGGAAGAAGGATAACACTGCCAGGGGGGGGAGAACGTCACCGGGGGCTGAGGGACGGGCGGGCACTGGTTATGGAGTTTTCCTTCTTTAGATAAGAAGGATGAAAATAATTTTTTTTTTTTAAAAAAAAAAATTTGGAACTTAAAATGTGATTGGATCTACAATTTGAAGTGGCCATGTCAACAGTAACCTAACCACCTAGAATTATAGGTTGAACTAACAATTTCAGATGTTGGATAACTAATTTATTTTTATATTATTTAGAAAAAAAATGCTCGACTGAATGCTCGGGGTTAGGAGCTATTACATTCATATAGATACACGTGGATAAAAGTTGTATTAGGAATCTCAAAGGACTTATTTAATTCATCGGAATTGTAAAAAATAAAATAAAATAAATTTTAGAAAACATAATTATGTCATAAAATTATTATTATTATTTTATTATTATTATTATATTATTTTAATATCATATTTATATTAATGCATTTATTATATTAAAATATTCATATTATATTATATTTATATGAAGTTTAAATGTAAAATTATATAGTTTTGCATTTATTAAAGATATAATATAATAATATATATTTTTTTTAAAAACTAAATATTAGATCATATATTTTTATATATAATTGAATATATTAAAATTAATTTTTTAGAAAGAAAAAAATTTCGTGAATCAAACGAATCCAAAATAGTGTAAAACTCAAAGAAATCATCTCATGATAATGCTTGGCTAGTGATGTATTCTCGTTGACGAGGTATGTTGTCCCATTAAATGAGGTAAAGCGATTGATGCAAGACACGACAGTAACTTTTTGGATGATTTTTCTTTATGCAAGTGGACGGTCATACAATCCTTATGTAAGAGTAATCCATGGAGTCAAAATATAAAAAAAATTCTAAAATGCTTGCGAGAGACTAACATCCTAGCACCAGGTCCAGTCTTTGGAGTGCTCAGTAATGTAAAATGTAATCCAATTCGTCAAACTATTCGCTTCCTAGAAAATATGATGAATAGACATAGCAGCAACACCACGGAGAGAACTCCAAATATCATAAAGAAATTGGTAGGTCTAACACTGCTTTATCTTATCATGAATCCAAGCAATGATGGTAGCAAAGTCTTCCTCAATAAAAATCTTCTTTGTTTGCAACTCCTGCCTGACACAGATGATACCCACCTAGATGGCTCTGAGCTTGGCTTCCGGGATAGATGGCTCAAAGAGGTAAGAGCCACTGGCTACTAGAAGCCTGCTGTCAAAATCTCGGATGACATACCTAGCACCTCCCCTGATATCTTGAACGCTGCCATCAAAGTTTACCTTGACAAACCCTAGAGGAGGAAGCTCCCAGGAAATGAAAATAACCCTCCAATTCATTACTGAGGTAGCATGGGAGCACCAGGATCCTAGGACCTCAAGAGATGGGCTAGTAGCATCGAATTGGTGATACTCTACCGCCATGTAGACAACTTTCTCAAGAGATGATGCATAGGAATAACCTTGGCCTCAAAAACCAAGCTATTTCTGAACATGCCATATCTGATAGGATATGTAAGCAAGACAACCTACTACCTCAATTGAACTCGACGGAGCATATTGACTCATCCTCCAAGCCACAAACTAGGCAAGAAATCGGTAAATCCATACCCCTACCCATGAGAAGCACATGCATTGGAAGGCGGTCCCAGGCAATCTTCCAAAGAAACACGAGCACCTTAGGATGGGCAGCCACTTTCTATATCTACGCAACCATGATCCTAAGCTCAGGTGGGATCTTGTACAGCTCAGCAAGGGCCCTAAAATGAGCCTTAAGGTAGCATGATCGGTTCTACACCCTCAAATCCTGGCTATGATGGATGGGAATGGGAATGATGAAAATTCCATCACAGATGGTCCCCAAGGAGCTGGGAGACATCCTAAGCTCTCCAACCTCCACCATCAACATTAAGCAAGTCATAGACTCATAATTAGTCGTCCATCTCCATGCTGACATAGGTCGGCCAACGGAAGGATAGCAAGTAGGAGATCCAAGCATCTTGATTATATCAACCAAGGTCCCATCTCTAATAAACCATCTAACATAGGCCAACACTGTTAGGTCATGGACACAGATCTCCTTCCATGTGAAAGAGCATCCCCGAACAGTTTGAATCTAGGGTCCCTGGTTTCAAGCCCCATATTGAGCCCTCGCCCTTTGCTCCATAGGCAATAAGGCTGAAGAATGTATTTTGCAGCATGTCTAGCAATCAAAGCCTCCCTCTTGACTAGCAGGAATTGAATTCCAAGGCCTCCATCTCTTAAGGGCTGGTAGACCATGTCTAGAATATCAGGTGCTGCTAGCGATTATTATGGTAGAGTCCCACATGAAATTATGGAACAGCAACTCGAACCCCCTAAGACAAAAACTAGGCATAACATATTTGCCAAGAGGTAGATAGGTATGGAACTGAGGACCGATCTCACGAGGGTAGTCCTGCCCATCATGGATAAGGCATTGACCTGCCAGCCATCAAGTCAGTCACGGACCATACTGCTCACTGGGCATCTATAATCAGCTCTCGAAGTTTCTCTTTATCATAGGAATGGCCCGATTGGTTAAGACTGTAAGGTTTTGCATGGTGCTCCTAAGCCTTGAAGAGACTTGGGAGGCCATGGCAGGGATGCTGGAGGTGATCCTATAGCTGAGAATGTCCCAAGCTATCCTGGAGGTGTTTAGGGGATTCATGTATATTCATGGATAGGTTGGGGGTTGGGGCTTAGGTTATAAGTTCCCAGGGTCCTAGAGTCATGTTGGGTCAGGGGGCTTGACCCAGGGTTGAGAGTTTTCTCACATGATTTGTTGGGAAGAGTTTTTTTTAGAGATTGTAACATAACCCAGTTGAATTATGGATTGGATCCAGGTTTGTAATTGGTTAGGAGGTTAGCCAGTTGGTGGTTAGTTAGTTGGTTATAATCAATTAGGATCCCAACATGTGAGATGTCCTAATCAGTTTGTTATTAGCCCATGACAAGTCCTAACATCCATGTGATTGAGTCCTAAGATTCAAGAAGTTGTTAGTCCAAGATGAGTCCAAGAAGTCCAAGATGGTTGACGTCCAACTTGAGGAGGATTTCACTGCCCACTCTTCTATAAGAAGAGATGGCGTGCGTGAACTTGGAGGAGCGTCCAAGAGGGGGGGCCGACCCCTTTGGGGTCTTGGCCGTGAGGCTTCTTGGAAGAAACCATGAGAGCTTTGGGACACGCCAGGAGAGGCTGGTCCACGGTGAGGAGAGGAGTCTGCGTGAAGACTCCTTGCGGTCATGAGAAGACCGTAAGGGGCTGAGATCTTGGAGGGCCCCCCTTTGGGACGAGGCCACGTGGAGGGACTTTCTATGTGGGGGAGATGGTCGTGGGAGATCTTGTATGAGGGAGTCCACAGGTGGAGCACTTTCCAGTGAGAGGAGGCATGGTCATAGCTTGGGCTTGCAGAGAGGTGCACGTGAGCTGAGATACCACGTGGAGGGCTTGGTGCTGTGGGGTGTTCCACGGGGCTTTGGAGAAGGGAAAGCATGTGCGAGGTATTGTCCACAGGTGGGGGCTTCTACTCGGGTTTGTGAGAGGATGCCGGTGTCCCTTCTTGTGTCTTGTAACAAGGTTCTCCTCCAAAGGAATAAATTTCTCTTTTCTCCTATATCTCTTCTCTATATTCTCCTTTGTTGCATGATATGAATCCAAGCATAGGTTGCTTCTGCTATGTATAGGCATTTATCCGAATCTCCCACCAAGTGGGATCAGTGCCTAGAAATTCTTAACAATTGGTATTAGAGCTTGGTTCGAACAGAAGTGGAGTAGAGCCTGGTTTGAGCATTGGGGGATGAGGATTCAAGGAAGAAGGAGGTGATGCTCCTTGGTTCATCCCTAGAAGGAAGGAGATGCACCCTACCGCATGCAGTCCTAGCGTTGCAGGATTTCTACCATAGGATCCCTTTGGGGTATTTTTATATCCTGAGTTTGAGTTGGTTTTACGTGGCCTGATCAACCATGAATACCGGCAACAAGGTGGAGTTTGAAAAACTTTAGGGTAGAGGATTTGTTGGTGCAGAGGTTTCTTGACGTGGCTTTGGAGGAAAAGCCTGAGATGGTGGTTCAGGAGTGGATATATGTGCAAAAGAGGTCTGACATTGGCGTTAGGTTTGCACAGCTGTCTAGGTGCACTGCAGAAGGTTGGTGTTGCAACACAGGGACAGAGTAGGAAGATATCAGTTCGAGGTTAGGAGTGCAGTGGAGCACGAGTCTCAAGAGTTATGGAGCACGGGTTGATATTCCAGCTGGGGAGGTGAGATGGCTTCGACGGGTAGATGTAAACTCTGGAGATAGCAGGATGGGTGCAGACAGTCATGCGGAGATTGTCAGGGATGGAGAAAGGAAAGCCCAGATTTCTTAGGTTCACCATAGTAATTAGTAGAGACAGTGCCAATGGCAGCTCAGGGAGACAAGAGATAGTCTCAGGGAGCGCCGGGGATATCAAGTAATCGGGAGTGTCCTGGTATGACAGGATTGGCCTAGGGACAAAGACTGGAGCTAATGGAGATGGCGGCTCAGGGAGACAGGAGACAATTTTAGGGAGTGCCAGGGGCATCATGCAGCCGAGAGTGTCTTGGTATGGCAGGATTGGCCTAGGGACAGGCTGGGACATGATGTAACAGCCTATGGAGATGGTTGCTAGGTTTTGCCATTGGGTTAGAGGAGTTGGGATGAGCTCCTAGATTTTGGAGGAGCTTGCAGGAGGTAGTATATCAAAATAGTTTCGAAGAGGTTCGTGGAATGCGAAGGATCCGAAGAGGCAGCAACGAGGTATGAGGTGCAGTGGCAGGCTCAGTAGGGTAGCGTTGAGTGGCTGCCTCGAGATTTCTTTCTGTGGCATCAGGGAGACTTCGGTTTTAGGTAGAGAACCGGGGAGAGGTGGCTTCACGAGTGAAGCAAGATTAGATATGAGTTCAGAGCGGGAGGTGTAGGGATACTGACCAGGTCCTAGCACGAGCATCAAGGGTGCACTTAGGCAGGTGGAGCAAAGTGTGCAGAGTTTGGCGTGGCTCTGAGGAGATGGTGTCAGGTAGAGCTCCAATTACAGTGAGTGCTGGCTCAGGTTTGCTGTGGTCTCTCCAGGGAAGTCCAAGAAAAAGTCTGATGTAGCTGCCAAGTAGAAGGAAGGCTACAATCGTGGTGCCAAGGTACAAAGCAAGGATCTTCAGCTATGGAGGCGGTTATCCCAAAGGTCTCCAAGGGTATGCAGCAGCTGAAGGGTGTTGGCAAAGACAAGGAGGTCCACACAAGGAGCTGTCAGTACACGTAGTTAGAGCGGGGTTGTGCAGGAGGACATTGCCAGGTTTGCCAAAGCTTGGAGGCACCAAGGTGGAGATTGTAAGATCTTGTGTGGTGTTCCCAAACCTTGGAAAGACTTGGAGGCCATGGCAGGGATGCTGGAGGCGATCCCTAGAGCTTAGGGCGTGTCCCAAGCTGTGCTAGAGGTGTTCCAGGGGTTCATGGTGTATTCATGGACAGGTTTGGGTGCTTAGGCTTATAAGTTTTCAGGACCCTAGAGTCATGTTGGGTCAGGGGGCTTGACCTAGGATTGAGAGTTTTCTCACATTGATTTGTTGTGGGAGTTTTTCTGAGAGATTATAACATAACCCAGTTGGGTTATGGGGTTGGATTCAGGTTTGTTAATTAGTTAGGAGGTTAGCTAGTTAGTTGTAACCAATTAGGAATCCCGACTATATGAGGTGTCCTAATCAGTTTGTTATTGGCCCATAACAAGTCCAACCGTCCATGTGATTGAGTCCTAACAGATTCAAGAAGTTATTAGCCCAAGATGAGTCCAAGAAGTCCAAGATGGTTGACACCCAACTTGAGGAGGATTTCACCGTCCACTTTTTTATAAGAAGAGGGGGCATGCGTGAACTTGGAGGAGCGTCCAAGAGAGGCTGACCCTCTGGGGTCTTGGTTGTGAGGCTTCTTGGAAGAAACAGTGAGACCCTTTGGGGATGCCTAGGAAAGGCCGGTCCACGGTAAAGAGAGGAGTCTACGTGAAGACTCAAGATCGTGAGGGGCTGAGATCTTGAATCGCCCCCCTTTGGGGCGAGGCCACATGGAGGGACTTTCTACGTGGGGACATGGCTATGGAAGATCCTGCGTGAGGAAGTCCGCAGGTGGAGCTCTTTCCGGTGAGAGAAGGCATGCCATGGCTTGGGCTTGCAGAGAGGTGCATGTGATGGAAATATCACGTGAAGGGCTTGATACCGTGGATGTTCCACTGGGCTTTGAAGAAGGAAAAGCCTGCATAAGGTATTGTCCGCAGGTGAGGGTTTCTACTTGGGTTTGTGAGAGGAGGCCGGTGTCCCATTCTTGTATCTTGTAACAGGTTCTTCTCCAAAAAAATACAATCTCTTTTTTTCTCCTACATTTCTTTATATCTCCTTTGTTGCATGATATTGAATTCAAGTACATGTTGCTTCTGCTGTATATAGGTGCTGATCCAGATCTCCCATCAAGTAGGATCAGTGCCTAGGAATTTTCAACAAAGATCCCAGTCTGCTTTGAGATCTCCAACCTTGCATGAATTGCCTGCTTCAATTGGACCTTCATTTGAAACTAAAGAAAATTAAAAATTTTTGGAGGTTTAGAAGTTGGCGTGTCTCAATAATGATTACGGAGCATCTTGAACAAAAGCTTGATTGAACAGAAGTTAATCATTTATAAAAGCAAGCGCCAGAGCCGCTGTGCTCTGGGGGCGGGCCAACGGGGTTTGGATGATTTTTTTCGAGTTACCAGATCGTTGCTTACATAGGATTCTTGGGCTCCATAAGTGTCGAAGGCTGGGATGTCTAATTGCCAGATTAAAGCTTAACCCAGTTAATGAAGTGCTTGTACGTTTGGACACGTCCGGATACTCTATAATACATGTTTTGCACCGTAAAAGACCGTATAACTTCAATTAATTATCACATCGTCTACTTAGGAGTGCACATCCTTGCAAAGACTAAATTTAACAGCCAACATAATCTTTTTTATTCTAAAGATGAGCAATGGTTATCAATCTTCGATATGGATAATATATAGTATCTATCAAGGGTTAAAATCTTTCGTGGTGCAAAACAAGCAACACAAAATATTCAAGCTCATTTTAGACTATAGCCCAGTTCTTAGGATATGGAGAGATTGAATTCAATTATGATATATTTTGGAAAAGTCAAACATGATGAATTTGTTAAACAATATTAGATTTAGTAAGGTTCTAAAGTTATACATAACGCATAACCAAGCCTAGATTTCATGATGAGATTATATATCGATGATTTGAGTTATTTGATATTATTTATTATCTTTAATTTACTTCCATATATTGAAAATCATACAATCTCAGTGGAGATCCACTTGACTTGATCTGAATGGAGATCAACTTAACTTGGTCTCAGTGGAGGTCCACTTGACTTTATCATAGCTAAATTTACCCAGCTCCCTTTTTAGGTGTGTGCATGTATGAAATGTTGTGCTCTATTTATTCTCTCCCGCACACTTGCAATCTCCATAATAAATATGATATTGAAGTATGATGCTTCTGCAACTCCTAATAAGGGATATGGTTGCCTGTTCCACTTTGTTTGTAGGCTATGCAAGAAGCTGCAAATTGAATGTTTATTTATCGGTTGTTTGAACCCCAAGGGATTTAATCTTCTAGAACAACGATCACTGCATATATAAAGCTCGGTGAGAGGGAGAAGGTTACAAAACTATTGGATTGGATATTAGAATGGGATGTCATTCCACGGAATGTTAAATGAAAGAATAGATATATGGTTTAGAAAAAAATAAAAAATGAATATCAAAAGAAGAAAGTTTTATATTTGAAGGTGAAAATAAGGAGGATTCTTTGGAAGGGGCGAACCCACCGGGAGAATTGTGCTTAAAGATTCGTGCTTCTCTTTATCGGTACCTGATCGCCGGTGACTGCATGGCACTCGGAAGCGATCATCGGCGACGGAGGATGGTCGGCAGCAGGACGAACACCGGTGGCTCGTCGTCATCAGGGGATCGTCGTTTTTCTGGTGGGATTAAGGCTTCCTCTAGTCGGTCGATGTGGGTTTTTCTGGAACCTCTGTCGGACGTCGTCGAGGAGCTCATCCGTCGTTGCTTGGAGGTCGTCGAACTGCCGGATGAGGAGATCAAGCTTGAGATGGACAATTGGATTGCCAAGAGACTTGTGGCTAAATCCCTCGGCCGGAAGCTCTTAGCAGAAGCCATTGTCCATGAGATCTGGTTGCGGGGGAGCTTGAAGGGCGATGTGGAGGGGTCTAACCTTGATAATGGTTTCCTTTTGCTCCAGTTCGAGGAATCGGGAAACCGTGATGGGGTTTTACGTTGGCCCTGGGTCATCAATGGCAATGTTCTTGCTCTTGAGCCATGGCGACCATGCTTCATCCCGGTGGAGATGGCGATCCAGATCTCCATGGTTTGGATACGGCTCCCGCTTCTTCCGATCGAACTCTGGGAGACGGAGACATTACGACGGATTACCAGTTGGACCGGTGAGTTTATTTTTCTTGATGAATGCACTACTCAACGTCGGCGATTGGGATTTGCCAGGGCTGCTATCCGTATCAACCTCTTTCACCTATTGCGGCCGGGGGTTTTGGTTGGTGGCCTGGAGGGTAGTCGATGGCAGCGATTTGTCTATGAAAATCTATTCGGGATCTGTTTCAAATGTGGGATGTTTCATACCACTAGGGTTGCTTGCTCGATCACTGGTAATGAAGTACCACCTAAGCTTCAACCATAAAATGCCAGTACTGAAGTGCAAAGGGAGGAACAGAGCACAAGCGGACATGTCATAGGCCCTTGGTTAGTAACTGTTCGGCGATGGCTACCACCTGTGGACAAGGTGGATGGTTCAGGGAGGAAGGAGGACATCAAGGGTGACTTAGACTCAAGCTCGTGAAGAAAAGGAAAATAACCTGTTAGCCTAGGGGAGAAAAATCTAATGGTGCTCCTGATATCGAGGGATGGTCCAAGCCAGCGAAGATCGCCTATCGACGGTCCCCTCCTCGCACTTCAATATCCTTGGCGAAAGGGGGTGTGGGTTTAAATGCTGAGTTATTGGGCCAAATTGGACCATTGCAATGTGACACTAGAAACTTGGGTTTGGACAAATTGGAGAAGGTACCCGGTAGGGAAACTAGTAGGGATCTGGGCCACTCAAAGCATGCCCGGTCTCCTATAAATCATCTGGCCCTAATAGGGAGAAAGCATAGCTCTACAAAGTCTAAGATATCAAGACCCGGCAAGGAACCTGAAAGGAAGGATAAGGTTGTCACCATAGATCAGCGCATTCCTAAAGCTAAGGTTCCACTTTTGACTGCAAGGGATGATCAGGGGACCTTCATCTTCTCAGCAGGCGGCTCACGAGAGGGGGCCAACATCCTAACCTAGATGACTCTGCAGGTGTCGAAGTCCCGAGTTGACTCTGGATCTTCAACATAGGAGCTAGCGAAGGTGGTGGAGCCGCAAGGTCTGTCTCATGAGGAGGCTGTGGGGAACTAAGATAGACCATTCAGGAGGCAGTGATGGGACCTCCAGGATGTTGGATTTATCAGATGGGGATAAACTAGAGCAGACCGAGGGGCATTCTGGAGTGGACCCCCTTCCACGTCACATGTCACCATGAGGCTCCTGATCTGGAATTCCCGTGGTATAGGGAAACCTGCATTCCGAACTACTTTTGGTAGATTGGTTCACCAACATTATCCTGATATATGGGTAGATTGGTTCATCAGCACTGTCCTGATATCTGTGTTCTTCTTGAGACCCATCTATCTAGCAGGAGCTTGGATCGGGTAATACAGCAGCTCTATCCCATGTGGAGCACCTATGCCATTGAGTCTAGGAGCCTTTCAAGAGGTATCTTGGTGATATGGAGGTGAGGCTCCGTGAGGGTTGATGCTTTTCATAGTTGTGAGCAGCAGGTGGTCATGGTGAACTCGGACCAAATGGATAGCCCCTGGCTTCTATCCGGCGTATATGCAAGCACTGGGTATAGGAAGCGATGGAGGTTTTGGCATGAGATCTCCGAGTTAGTTGCCCAGGGCTTACCTTCTCTTTTTTCTTATAATTTTAACTACATTGTAGGCTTTCATGAGAAGATGGGAGGCAGGTGTATGTGGATAGTATTGACTCTAGAGAGTTTAGGAAGTTTATGGATGATACTGGCCTAATTGACTTGGGCTACTCTGGTTCTTGATTCACCTAGTGCAATAACCAGTCCGGTAGTGCCAAAGTTTGGGAGAGGATCGATCGAGCTCTTAGATCGGCTAATTGAATGCAACGCTTTCCTGGACGCCAAGTTCAGCACCTTCCAAGGCTTGCATCGGATCACTACCCTCTCCTAATCACTACTGATGGTACATATCTATCTAGGCTCCCCTTTCATTTTGAGAAATTCTGGACCCTCTACCCAAGGTCCTGGGACTTGATCAGGGCGGTTTGGAGCTTGCGGATTCGCGGGAATGCAAGGTATCGATGACCCGGAGGCTGGAGTTGGCTAGGCGAAGGCTTATCCGGTGGAACAGAATGAAGGTTGGTGATATTTTTACATGGATTGAGTAGGTGGAGACTGATATTGCTGTACTTCAAAGGCAGGAGGATCAAGAGGGAGGCCTCTAGGAGGTTGACCTGGGGATGCTTCGTCACTATCTCTCCTCCCACTACTCTCTTCTGAGACAACAAGAGACTTTATGCAAGTAGAAATCTAGGGTGTAATAGATCAAGAAAGGATATAGAAACACCATATTCTTTCATCAAGCTACTATGATCTGGAGATCGTCCAATTGATAGGGACATCAAGTTAACCCTAGTTCACTATGGGTTCATGAGTTTTGAGTCTTTTAGCTATGATTCAAATTTTATCTTTGAGTCTAATAATCCGGCTATGTTAGCCATTTGAGTCCTGTATTTGAGCCTTAAATTTTGTTTTTCAGGCCTTGTTATACTTGAGTCCTGTATTTTGGTCCCCGAATCCTGTTTTGGACTTTTCTGCATTTAAGTCATGTATTTAGAGTCATCCATACCATTAGGGTTTTGGATAAATCAAGTCAAATTCGGTTGAGACATTTATCATTTGGAGTCCTGTAAGTTCAGTCAGCTCATCTAGAGCCAATTTCGAGTCCTATGAGTCATTTAAGTTTTATATTGAGTCCAGTCTAGCAAGAGAAGATTCAAGACACTGATGGACCCCAGCCCGAATGATAACTTGCCAACTTCAAGGAGTCCCAGTCATATTTGGATGTGCCACCTTGGATTGCATAAGAAGGATCTTGAAGATCTTCACATCATCAACCTGCTGAGAAGATGGAGCCCAGGAGAAATCTTAGAACCAGCCCAGCACTGAAGTGGGCTGCCCAAAGCCCAAAGCCTGCTTGGATATTGCGCCCCATCCTTATGGTCACCTTCCTTGGTTGGCCACCCTTAGAATTACCATCCATTGGACCAAGTCAAAGAGAGGGAGAGATAAAGTCAAACAAAAGGTATAATCCTAGTTAGGAGAGGAATTGAGAGCCTATTTGGAAGAGAAGATCTTCCATGTATTTGAGTGAGAAAAGGATACTTAGGGTTTTACATGTATACCCTTACTTGGAGCCCAAGCTTGTATGCCTATATAAAGGCTCTCTCTCTCATGTATATTTGATGCTATTGAATATGAAAAATTTCTTGAGTTCTTCTCAACTTTCTGTGTGAATTCTGTGTGAATTTTTGTGATTAAGAGTATCTGTGTGATCCCTCAGGATTTTTGTGTGATCCCTGCACCCTACCTCCAAGCCACCAGCCTTCTTCATCTCTTGGTCGCCTTCCTCAAACCTCTTCTCCTTCTTCTTCTTTCAGCCATCTAGCCTACTGTTCCTTATTTTCTAACCCATGATAGGTGATTTGCAGGTCCTTTCGAGTTTACAAATCCAATGATTCCATCTGATCATCTTTCGGGCCACCGGATTGAAAGCCGCGAATCTGCAGGATTGATAGCTTTGTTTTTCAAGCTACATCCGGAAGCGTAGAGCGAACTCTTCATGGATCGATCTTTAAATCTCTACCAGGTACATCCCCTAGACTCCTCTAGTAGCGGTATTGCAGAAGAGCTAGTCCTAACCAGGGCTTCTTAGCCTTAACGATCATGTTTCTTCACTTTTAGGGTTTATTTCTGCATGCCTATGCTTCAGATTTTTTATAAATTTCTTATTTAATATATTGGCTTGAAATTTGAGATATAAACTCCTAACTTAATGTCTAATAACAAAAAAATAACTAGCATGTATAAATAGTCTCGCATCACCAATCATATTAGACAGTTGAGAGAGGAGGATGGCACTATGGTGACCGATAACGATGTGATCAGTGAGCAGATTTTCCAGTATTTCAGATCCAGATGGAACCTTCCTTTTGGAGAGGATGTGTCCTGCCAGAGTCCTTATCCGCTGGACGTGTCTCTGATCAGGAGAACACGAATCTCATTCTCCCAGTATCTTCTTTGGAGGTGTGGGATGCCCTTTGATCCCTTGGGAAGGATAAATCGCCTGGCCCGGATGGCTTCCCTACACTCTTCTTCCTTCAATTTTGGTCCATTATTGGAGGTGAGGTGAGGTTGTCGAGGCTATACAAGCGGCTTTTGGTTCTGGTATCCCTGTTGCGTGAAAGAAAACCTTGATTACTCTGATCCTGAAGAGACCTGATGCTTCTGCTCCGAGCCATTGCAGGCCGATCAGCCTTTGTACCACTCTCTATAAAATCTATGCAAGGATCTTGGTCGGGCGGCTGTAGATGATCGTACCTCGTTTCATCAGTCCTGAGTAAGGAGCCTTCATCAGTGGTCGCTGTATTACCGATAATGTCCTCCTTGCCTAGGAATTTATGCATGATCTCATGCATGCCCCATATCGAAGGAGTCTCATGGTGATCAAGCTTGATATGGAACATGTCTATGACCAGATGAGCTGGCACTTCCTTCGATAGACTCTTCATGACTTCGACTTTCAGGACAAATGGATCAGGTGGATCATGGATTGTGTTGAAGACCCTACTTTTGCCATTTTGGTGAATAGTGCTCCAACTCATTACTTCCCTTCGATGATCGATCTTCGACAAGGTTGTCCCCTGTCCCCCTACCTGTTCATCTTATGTGCTGATGCTCTTTCTCAGGCTCTGAGAGGTGTGGTCCAGAGTTCTTTACTAGAGCCTTACTGGCAAGCTCCTGGAGCCCATCCTCTCTCTCATCTTCTTTTTGTAGATGATTATCTCCTTATTGGTCGGGCCTCACTTTAGAATGCTAGATGCTTTGCTTTTATTATGGAGTCCTACTGCCGTGGGTCTGGATAGCTTGTCAATTTATAGAAATCCTCTATTATTTTTAGTCCCAGAATAAAGATCCAAACAAAATTGGATATCCTAACCAGATTCGGGATTTCAGAGCAGTTTGGAACTCTCACTTATCTAGGAATCCCTATGACTGGGGGAGGTTGCGAAGGACGGAATGTAGACCCATGGTGCAGCAAGTTCGTGATCGTCTTGAGGGCTGGTAAGCTTCTACTCTCTCTATGATGGGTAGACTTACTCTCATCAGGTTTGTCCTTAGCTTTACTCCTGTTTACCTCCTAGTGAACACTATGATCCTAGCTTCTGCTTGAGGGAGATGGAGCAAATTTTTTGTAACTTCCTGTGGAGGCCCAGACATGATAGCCATGATATTTATTTGCTAGCTTGGGACACTATATGCCGGCCAGTCAAAGATGGTGGTCTCGGGATCCAGTCCTTTTTGGTAAGGAGGGAGGTTATGATTGCCAAATATGATGTTAGATATCTTCTTCATCCCAACTATCTATGGAGCAGGGCGAAGAGAGCCTGCTATGGTGCTTGGAATCAAGGATCCCAGTCTTAGATGACCCATGATTGTTCCTATATCTGGAGGGAGATTTGTGCCCGTGTCCCTATTGTGATGGCCCATATCAGATGCTTGGTCAGTGATGGGACCATGATTGATGTCAGTCAAAATGTATGGATTTCTACTCTTCCTCTATCTAGGTGACCAACTTTTGTGAGTACAGAGGTCAGTGACAATCTCCGGGTTTGTGATCCGTTGATGGATGATGGTAGGGCTTGGAGAGTTCAGGAGATATCTAGACTCTTTAGGAGCCAGCTGGCCTCTTGAATTTTTGCTGTCCCGATTCTGATTCATTGAGGTCAAGACCTGAGGGTCCGGGACCCTTCTTGCTGCCCTAGGATTCTTTCGAGCACCCTTTATGATTTGTGCAGGGGACAATTTGAAACAAGATTTGCGACAACCTGGATTTGGAGACTTCCTGTTCATCCGAGAGTGCATCTTTTTCTTTGGAAGATGGCTTGGGATCGTCTTCCTACGAGGACTCTTCTCAGGCACAAAGATATAGAGTTGCCGGTGTCCTGCCTGGTATGTGGTAGTCAGGATGAGTCCATTGAGCATGCGATCTCGAGCCGCCCCAGAGCGAGGTTGATTTGGAGGCTAGCTGGGATCTGGCCTTGGGATGTCGATGATGGTTTATGGTTGTGCTCCTTCCTTGATTTTCTCCACCTGAGTTTGGCATAGGAGAGCTGTCTTGCTGTTTACATTGCCTATCAAATTTGGCTATCTAAAAATATGATGATCTTTGAGGCTGAGGCCATCCCGGCTCATCGGGTTCTCCACAGAGCTAGGTTCATGGTGATGGAGTATCACCAGTCTGACACTATCACTTCCCTTGTAATCCTGATTCCTGGGACTCCCATGCTGTCTCGATAGCAGCCCAGAGGGCTATTTACATTTTCTGGGAGCCCCATCCTTTGAGATTTGTAAAGGTGAACTTTGATACTAGTGTTCACGGTGCTGATGATGGTGCAAGCTATATCATCCAAGATGATGATGGGAGGCTTCTTGCGGCTGAGGAGATTTTTCTTGATGATCCATCTATCCTAGAAGCGGAACTCAGAGCTGCATGCTCACAGGATTATTATTGAAGGTGACTCTTCTATTGTTATTACCTAGATTCAGGACAGGTCGAGTCGTTGTGATACCCATCTTCTCCTTCATGATATTTGAAAGTTCCTGCAGCTTCCTATGACAACAATAGCCCGCCATGTCTATCGGAAGACAAACTGTGCTGCAGACTAGGTTGCCTCCTATGTTGCTCAGTATTCTACTGATTAGTCCTGGTCTCAGGATGATAACATTCCTTTACCCCTTCAGGGATTTCTTTCTCTTGATCTTTTGGGTTGCCCTCGCACTAGAGCTGTGTGACCGCCCGGCTGTACCAAAATAAGGTGAAAATAAGGAGAAAGAGAAGGCAACAAATGATGATGGAAGGAATATACAAGGAAGAAAATTCATGAGAATGAAAGAGAGAAAGGAGGTGTCATTTGCGTATAAGGTTACATTTGGTATATTGCTGGGCAATCCTGAAGATAATGTGAATTATCAGTAATGTGGATTGCTAGTAACGTAGATTATAAATAATATGGATTATTGAGTTTGGTACATACAAATAATGTTGTATAACGTAAAATCAAATTTTTAAAATACTTCTAAATTAAATCTATTTTTATATTTTATCTATATATTAAAAATATAAATTTTAATATTTTATATCAAAATATATTAAATAAAAAATATTTTTATATTTTGTATTAAAATTAAAAATTAAATTTTTTTAATACTAAATTAATTTAAATAAAAATTTATATTAAATAGATATTATATTTAATATATTATTTAAATATATTAAGTAATATATCATATTATTAAATTTAATATATATTATATTATACATAAATATATAATGTAAATATATAATATAATATAATTTATATTATAAAATATAAAATATAATTTATATCATGCAATATTATATTAATATTATAATATTAGATTTATAATATTAATTTTAGTATATAATATAATATATTAATAAAAGATATTATATTATATTATATACTATAATAATATTATATTTATAATATTGTATAGTTATAAGATATATTATATATATTATTGTATAATATGTTATAATAATATATAATAATTTAATATAATATTTTTATAATATTATATATTATATTATATTATAAGAGGAAGAGAGAAAGGGAGGGTAATATTGTCCAAAAATTATCTAAAATATTGTAATCTAGATTTCAGATAGAATACATTGCCATCCAGAAAAATGTACCAAACACGATAATATGGTGGGGTTCTATTAAATTACCAGTAATGTTGATGGATTGCGTGCTACTAAATGCAACCTAAGAGGTATCGGAGCTTCTCATGATAAAAATATTTAGTTGGTCGAAGTTGAATTCTAAAATAAAAATGAATGTTTTTTATTCCAACCATTTATTCAAAAAAATTATATTCTATTTTTTAAAAAAAAAAAATATATTAGTTTTTAAATATAATCGTTATCATCTTAATATTATTTTGATTCTGATTGAAACATATCCGAGTTCTTCTTTTAGTGTAAACGAGCTCGTGGAAAATAGTGAGGCTAGTGATTGGGTGCGATAATGGCCTCTCCTTAGCATGGTCAAAAGGATTGGAACGAGATGAAATGATATTTTTTTGGATACAAATAATGGATAGGGGGATAAATTTGATGTCCCCGCAGGTCTCCATCCTGCCGAAAAATATTCGGTTTAAGGTATTAGATTTTTGCAGCTTTTCTCTATCCAAGAATGAGTACATCAATCCGATACCATCAAGGTAATTATTAGAATGGAAAAGAAGAAGGATCCTACCCTCTCATTCACCCAACTGTCATGAGCCCCAAAGAATAATTCTTAAATTTAATCGAGTGTTTCGCAAAATCATATTTCGAATCCATGACCTATTGGCTATGAGATAAGACCTCAACCAAATGAGCCACCACATTGGTAGTTAATTAGATGAAAACTACATACTGATGCAAAGAAAATATTGGGACCCGCTGAACATGGCAGGGGTGGATAATGAGGATCATGGATGGAAACAATAGTAATTATATATATATTAATAAAAATAATCTTTAAAATTTTTATATTATTAATAAATATTTAATACATTACGATAATAAAAATGACTCGGTCACTCTCTATTATACCTAAATAGCAAGGGAGCCCTACCAAAGTACCGGTTATCTTATAACCACTCCTACATCTCTTGCCCCGGCCAACAGGATAACCTATTATTTAATAAATTCTGTATCCACTAAAGCACAGCTGGTTCAATAGCCAATCTCTAACCCCCCCCCCCCCCCCCCCCCCCATCCAATCCTGCCTACGTCAACAAGATAACCTGTTATTTAATAAACTCTATCCCCATCCATCCTAGTCTAGGTCAACAGAAAAATCTATTATTTAATAAACTCTACGGCAATACCAACTGGGCTACCTCACGCGTCCCTTCTCCTTGGCTTTAGATGACAAAGATATTTTAAAATATTAATAAATATCAAGAGACTCATGATGATCATGAGTCTTTTATTAGTGCCGGTTAACAGATCTAATTGAAAATTTTTGAATTGTTGGAGGTCCACGTACAACGTGCCTAAAGTTGAGGGTTTAAAGATAATTTTTCTAAAACCACCGTTGTATGTTTGACCATTATTATCACAAAACATATACTTAACTCTAAACCTTGACAAACTTAATGACCTGCTAAATATACCACAGCTTCTATTCTCCAAAAGGATATAGAACCATGAAGAACTTAGTAAATTACAAATGGACACGGAGAGCAAACCCACAATTAAAACATTAGTTTCTCCATCAAAAAAGAGAAAAAATAAAACATTTGTTTTCCATCATTCTTGACATGGTATCCTCAAGTGCCACGACAAGTTTCTCATTTCCCTCTTCCTGGTCTAAATTAAACCGCATCACACTTCACACAAATAGGAAGAGGAATCCGGCACTCCATGATAATTTTTACAGTTCCCAAATTAAAACAAAAAACATTAAAAATTACCTCAGTAACAAACTAATGTGTTGATAGTAATTTCTTATTAAACCTCCCCTCCTCCCCTTTCCCTTTCCTCTCTCTCTCTCTCTCTCAAACAATTAGAAATGGAAACCTGGAACCGCAACAAGAGCCCTCCGATCTGGATCAGAGGGCGGGAGGGCAGCAATCGGGGCACCGGGCGAGCCCATTCTCGTTGCAGGCGGAGCAGCTCCGGAAAATCCCACCCCCTTTTTCCGTATACCGCTTCCGGCTCCCGCTGCAGCTCCAGCACAGCACGAACGCCAACCCGCCGCACCGCTCGCATCCCCCCGCCGCCGCCGGCGCCACCCCCTCCACGAGCCTCTTGAGCTCGCCGGACTCGTTCAGCTGCCGGATCTCGTCCGCCCCGCCGACGTACCGCCCCCCGATGAACACCCGGGGGAGCCCCAGCCGCTGCCCCCACTGCCGTCCCAGTAGCCCCTTCAGCTCCGCCAGAAACCCGGAGTCCATCGCCAGATCCCGCTCGTCGACGGCCACGCGGAACCCCCGAAGGATGAACCGGACGGTGCGGCAGTCCTCGAAGGTCTTGCGGATCACGTGGAGGCTGGTATGGTAGAGCACGATCCGCTTCTCCTCGCCGCCGACGGTGGGGACCGGGGGGCCCGGGTCCGGGAGGGAGCGCCAGGCGCGGAGGGCTGCTGTGGCGATCCGGACGCGGTGGAAGACTGAGGTCCTCCGGGGGTTTTTAGCAGCGGAGGAAGAGATCTCATCATCCTCCTCTCGGAGGAGGGCATGGACGTCCTTGAGAGTGGGGAAGGAGAAGGAGGAATGAGCCGAGCGGGAAAGGGGGCCGGCGGCCGGTTCTTTGCCGCGAGAGGCCTTTCGCCACCGCGGCCACATTGGAAAGACGGCGGCGGTGGAGGAAGCGGGCGAGAGAGAGCGAGAGGCGAGAAGGAGAGAGGAGCTTATGGCTCGATGTTTATTTTATTTTTTAGTTTCTTTTTTCTTGGGAATGTTTGAGAAGGGCTTGTGGGAAGGGGATGGCAAGGCAGGGCGTTGCAGCGGGGATTTTCCTTTTCTTCTCATTCTGCCCCGGCTTCCTTGATTTTCTAATTTTTTTTACCAATTTTGGCATATAGTTTTTAGGCTGGAGTGGAGGTTGGCAAAGAGAGAACGAAGTGTTGGATTTCTAAATGGAAGGACACAGGAATCTTTTAGGTGAGAGATGGTAAAATAAAACCATTAGAGATGAATGGGATATTCCAGGGAAATAAGGATGATGGCCATTGCCAGGGTGCTGGTGGAAAAGCATAATGCCATAATTACAATTTTTCTGAAATATTAAGAGGAAGTTATTTTTGTGCATGCTATCTTTTTGAGAGATAATAATTCATAGAATTAAGTTGGGATAGCTCAGCAAGGATTGACCAAGTCATGATAGGATAGTGGGTGTTCAATAATTTCACAACCATCATGCATGATTCATGAAAAAGATTGCCATTAATTAAGCGGAAGTTTTACTAAATTTTATTTCATTACGTTGCTTTTGGAGCCTGATATTGATTAATGTGTGGTTTCTATACAACGCCCGTGGGGTCTTGATTCTTGAAGGAGTTATGCACAAATGTTAGGCATGAAATACTATCATTTGCATAAGGGCATGATATAGGGATTCGGGGGTGTATATGGTTTACAGGATCTGAATGATTTGGAATGAAAATAGGGATGGGACCTAATTTATACCTGTTGCTGTATCTTCTCCTGGGCCGGATCAGTCTGCATTGCTGGAGCGAGCCTCTTCCGGTCCATCTGCAACAAAGTTCCCTACGCTCCCCTACGCACCGGCGGTGTTCTGGCGGGGACACTCTGATGCCTAAGTTAGTTCAAGAGTGGGAGCAATAGAATGGAGGAATAAAAAATGGGTAGCATTTGGAGAGGGAAGAGAGTGAATTTACCCCCGAACAGGGTTCCCTCGATACCTTATATAGGTACGGAACAGTCCAAAAGTTGTTAGGAGGCAGGCCGAGAAAGATCGATATGCCCCTACCAAGATCTGGAGAGTGGCCACGTGGCATCCTGAGGGGGCACAGTAGTAGGAGTAGTGGAGCGGTGCTGCAGTGGTGGCAGAATTCTGTTGTAATAAAAGGGCTTTTTATAACACTCTGGGGCCTCGAAGCGAACTAGTCGGAACTCGACAGGGGTGGTCGTCGGACCTCTGCCCAGTGGGTCGGTTGCCGAAGGAGATGGATGAGCCGGACCTAGAGGAGTGGCCGTCGGACCTCTGCCCCAGCGAGTCGGCTGCCGAAAGAGATGGATGAGCCGGACCCAGAGGAGTGGCTGTCGGACCTCTGCCCCAGTGGGTCGGCTGCCGAAGGAGATGGATGAGTCGGACCCAGAGGAGTGGCCGTTGGACCTTTGCCCCAGTGGGTCGGCTACCGAAGGAGATGGATGAGCCGGACCTAGTGGAGTGGCCGTCGGACCTCTACCCCAGTGGGTCGGCTGCCGAAGGAGATAGATAAGCCGAACCCCAGAAGGAGCGGCCGTCGGATCTCTGCCCCAACGGGCCGGCTTTGCACTTCCGTCGTCATTCTCAGAGGGGCCGGTACTGTTGGACCGCCAAAAGGAATCGACACGATTTAGTGGTGAGCCGGATGGGTACAACAGTTTCCCCCTTGCCCTTGAGCTTCCAGCGATTCTATGATCTCGAAGTACGAGGGCAATATTTGGCATTAAATGCATCGGCTCTTCGAATGATGGCGAACCTGAACTGGCGTGCAGCGACCGGTTCAATTCTGCTCCGAATCTCAGCCCTTGGACAGGTGTTGGAACCGCATTGGCGGTAGTAGTAAAGGTGGTTAATGCCGGTACGGTGCCATAAAGAAACGTCAGTCCGTAACGCCCTCTCGACATGACCCCGACGCGACATGGGCCACGTGGCGGGATCCAGACGGTTGGCACGGAAACTGGAGCAGCGCATCCACGGTTGGCCGGGCGGTTACGCGGATCACGATCGGACACGAACCGGCGCGTCCCTTCGGCGTCCCCATCCAATCAAGACATTGCGTCGAATGCCACGGATCACGGGGCTCGAGGGATGCTGGGAGGCGGCCCCTCAACACCTATAAAAGGAGGGGAGAGCGCCCGAAGGGGATCTTTTGCTGTGCCTAGGGTTGGAGAGAGATTTTTTCTTTTGTCCTGCTCCTGTCGCCCGTGCCTTAGGAATTCGCCCACCAGGTTAGTTCCACGTCCATCTTCTTCTCTAATCACCACCTTCCAAAGAATGGCCCCTGTCGGTCGGATCCCAGTTTGGGGGAATAGGGAACCCGATCCTTACAACATCCCCACCACTATGACTCGGAAAAGGGTAGAGGGTCTTAGGGCCATATACAATATACCGACTACGCTTCACCTTACAGTCCCCAATAAAGAGGGTAGAGTGAACAGTCCGATGAACTTAGGAGCCTTACCTTTGTATGAAGATCACCTAAAGGCCGACTTCCGATTTCCCCTTCAAGATTTTTTCATTCAAATTTGTAACCACTACAGGATCACGCCATCTCAGCTGACCCCGTATAGCATTCGGGTGATCTGCGGCTTTGTTTTCGTGTGCCGGGAAGCCGGCATCGAGCCTAGGTTGTCCCTGTTCGGTAATTTCTTCCTCTTAAAGCAAGACTTCCGAAGCCGAGAGTGGTGGGTATTTAGTCCGCGACCCAATCGGAAGATCTTAGCAGGACTCCCGTCGGCTATCCACGGGTGGAAGTCCCGATTCTTTTATGTAGATAGCTTGGAGTCATGGGGATTTGAGCTGGCATGGGGGGATCCCTTGTCGAGGGCAGCCGACGGGAAGAGGGTCCTGAGGGCTGATGAGACCAATTTTTATAAGCTAATTGACGAAGACCCAAAGTTCGTCAGTTTCCTGCTTTTTGAAGACAGTCTGCACCATGATAGGATCAGCCAGCACCGACATCTGGGTAGGATAGATACCTACGACGGATAAAATCTCCTTTCATTCGGATTTCTTCTAACTAATTCGTTCGCTGACAGGTGGGAAAATGAGGCCGACCGGCCAATCGTTGTGGCACTGGCGGCACAAAGGAGGACTGGTCAGACTTCGGAGCCGGCCGTCCAAAAGCAGAAAAGAAAACCAGCAAAGGAACCGACGCCGGAGAGGCCACAGAAACAACGAGCAAGAGAGTAGCCTGCCGTTGTCATTTCGGTGGAATCCGGAACCGGCAACACATCGTCGCTCGGCCTTCGGCTCGCCAAGGTGATGGGACACCCATCGTCGTCTGTGCACTCGACCTTCAGAGAAGAAGGGGAGCGGACGACGTACTGTGAGGAGACGGCCCCTGCACCACTACCCGCCGAGCCGGTGGAGATTCTCCCTACGGTCTAGGAGCCGAAGGCCGTCAGGAGGAAGAAGGTCAGAAGGAAGTCATCGATGTCAGCGACGACATGCGCCGGCTGGAGCACGCGATCGAAGAGGCAAGGCAGGTCAGGACCCTGCTGGAGGATTGTCTGATTGGTAACTTCGGCTTTTCCATTAGACTGCGGGTGGTCGACTGAGGTGAGCTGATGAGATATGTGGTACCATCCTTAGAAGTCCCGAAATTCTGGGTTGTCGAACTGCCTTCCATTATCGATGATGATCGTTTGCAGGATGCCGAATCGATAAATAATGTAGTTCTGGACAAAGGTTTTTACCTTGGCTTCCATGATTTGTGCGAGCGGCTCAGCCTCCACCCATTTGGTGAAGTAATCGATCGTCATAATGAGAAACTTCTGCTAATCAGTCCAAGGATGTCCATCCCTCACTGGGCGAAAGGCCATGGGGTGGTGATCGGAGTCAGTTGGCTGGCGGGCCCCCTTTGGATATTGGCATACCTTTGGCAAGCATCGCATTTTCGGACGATGTCCAAAGCATCCTTCTAGATTATAGGCCAATAGTATCCTTGTTGGATGATTTTGTAGGCTAGGGACTGTCCCCCAAGGTGGTCGCCGTAGATGCCCTCATGAACTTCCCTGAGGGCATAGTCAGCATCGGTCGGCCCTAGGCACTTCAACAGGGGCTGAGAGAATGAGCGCTTGTAGAGGATGCCGTCAAGGATGATGTACTTGGATGCCAACCAGCGTATGCGCTTGGCTTCGACTGGATCATCTGGGAGAGTCCCTTGATTAAGAAAAGCGAGGATCGGATCCATCCAAGAAGTCTCCTAATCAAACTGCTGGACCTCATTCATCTCTTCGTGAATGCTTGGGTGCTGCAGGTGCTCCACGAAGGTCCGGTCGGAGGTATTGGTCCCTGCCGTGGCCAATCGTGACAGAGCATCCGCCCGGAAATTCTGCAGACGAGATATGTGAAAGATTTCAAAGAATTTGAGCTGAGAGATGAGGTTATGTACCTTATTCAAGTACCTGGCTAGGGTCGAGTCCCTGGTCTCAAACTCGCCCTTCACCTGGTTGACCACCAACTGGGAGTCAGAGAAGACTCTTATCCGGCTGATGCCTAATTAATTGGCGATTCGCAGTCCAGCGAGCAGGGCTTCGTACTCTGCCTGATTGTTCGACACCTGAAAGGAAAAGTGGAGAGCATACTCCAAGCTTTCTCCATCGGGATTGGCTAAGATCAGGCCATCCCCGCAACCTGCAAGGTTGGACGCCCTGTCCACGTGCAACGTCCAAGCATGCTTGGCCCTGATGGTGGCTTCGACCTCGGGTACCTCAGCTGTTACAAAAGATGAACACTGTTTCCAAGTACACTCGATGATGAAATCAGATATTACCTGAGCCTTCAAAGCCGACCGGGACTGGAAGGAGACATCGAACTCGCCAAGTTTGATGGCCCATTTAGCGAGCCGACCGGAGGTGTCCGGGCTTTTCAGGATTGCTTTGAGCGGTTGGTCGGTGAGCACTACGGTCGGATGAGCTTGGAAGTAGGGTCGAAGCCTTTTAGTCGCTACGACCAAAGAGTAGACCAGCTTCTACAACTTTGGATACCTTGTTTCGGCATCATGGAGGACTTTGCTGATATAGTAAACTGGTTTCTGGTGGCCACATTCCCCCATTCGAACGAGCACGGAGCTGACCGTCTCATTCGACGTTGAAAGGTATATATACAATGTCTCCCCCTACTTCGGTTTGGCGAGCAACGAAGGTTTCCTTAGATATTCTTTTAAGGCTTCAAAGGCTGGACGACATTCTTCGATCCAGGTGAAACGATCAGACTGGCGCAGGGTCTTGAAGAAAGGGAAAGACTTCTCAGCCGAATGGGATATGAAACGGCTAAGTGAGGTGATTTGGCCAGTAAGCTCTTGTACCTGCTTTTTGTTGGTCGGATGTCCCATCTCGAGGACGGCTCTGATCTTATCAGGATTGACTTCAATCCTCCTTTGAGTGACCAGGAAGCCAAGGAACTTGCCTGAAGTTACGCCGAACACACACTTCGCAGGATTGAGCTTCATCCGATGGTGTCTCAAGGCATCAAAGATCTCCTGCAAGTCTTTAATGTGGTTAGCTCTTTGGAGGCTCTTCACTATCATATCATCCACATAGGCCTCCATATTTATGCCTAACTGCCCTTCGAAGACACGATTGATCAATCTTTGAAAGGTGGCGCCAGTATTTTTCAAGCCGAAGGGCATCATCCTGTAACAGTAAAGACTTTTATCGGTGATGAAAGCAGTCTTCTCCTCGTCCTCCGGGTGCATCCTGACCTGGTTATACCCAGAGAAGGCATCCATGAAACTCAGAAGCTGATGGCTGGCCGTGGCATTCACCAGCTGATCAATCTTTGGCATAGGAAAGCTGTCATTCGGACAAGCCTTGTTGAGGTTGGTGTAGTCTACACAAATCCTTCACTTTCCGTTGGCCTTTTTCACCATGACAACATTCGCCAGCCACTCAGGGTAGTGAACTTCTTTAATAAAACTGGCATCCAAAATCTTTCTCACTTCTTCATTAATAGCCTTCCGTCTTTCGGCAGCAAAGCTCCTCTTCTTCTGCCGGACGGGCCTGTAACTCGGATCCACCCTCAACTAGTGGGTGATGACGTCCGACAGGATTCCCGGCATTTTCGATGCTGACCAGGCAAAGACGTCGACGTTGCTTCTAAGAAAGCCAATTAGCTCTGACTTGGTGTCTTCGCCGAGGGAGCTTCCCATTTGGAGGAATTTGGTGGGATCATCCTCACAAAGAGGAACAAACATAATTTTCTCATCCGGTCGATCATGTCCATCAGCCTCAGTTCTTGGATCTAGTTGCTCCAGTGTATGACGGCCTTCTGACTGCTGGTTAAGGATGGTTAAACATTGTCTGGCCATCCATCGGTCTCCCCTTATCACTCTGACCCCGCTCCTGGTTGGAAATTTGGCCACCATATGATAAGTAGACACGATGGCTCGAAACTTGTTGAGGGCTGGTCGGCCTAGAATGGCGTTGTACGCCGAGGCCGTCCGGACGACTACAAAGTTGATGGGGAGAGTTTTTTGGAAAGGCTCCATCCCGATCATTACGAGTAAGGTGATTTCTCCTTCAACTCTGACCGAGTTTCCTCCGAATCCTGTCAGCGGTATGGGGGATTCGTGCAGCATCGGTCGGGTTAAGTTCATTTTTAGGAAAGCATCATACAATAACACCTCCATGGAGCTTCCATTATCTATAAGTATTCTCTTTACATCATAGTTGGCGATAACCACTGAAACGACTACAGGTTCATTTTCAAAAACATGGGACTCTTGAGGTCCTCTTTGGAGAAGGTGATGGCGTTGGAACCTCTTGATCTCTTGACAGTGTCCGGACCATCCTCATAGCCCCACTCGATCCTTCGATGCAATATGTTGACTTCCCCATCAGTCGACCTCTGGTGGGGAAGCTCCGTCTCCTCTAGAGGGTCTCTGGCGACGAAGGTGTTAGCCCGATCTCGACGGGGTCGGACGTATTTTTGCAAGTACCCTCTTCGGATGAGATCTTCAATGGCATCCTTCAGTTGCAGGCACTCATCAGTATTGTGCCCATGGTCCCGGTGGAACTTGTAGTATCTGTTCGTCCCTGGCAGCAGGTGGGACCCTCAGCGGGCGAGGCCTTTGCAGGAAAGCCTCATTTTCGATCTCCAGGAGGATCTTCTCCCTCGAGAGGGAGAGGGGCGTGTAGCTTTCGAACCTCCTGGGATAGTCCTTCGGCTTCGGACTCTGATGCCGTGCTGACCTGCTGTTGCTGGGAGTTCAGACCTCAGGAGCTTTGTTACTCCAGTTTTTGGGGTTCGGCCTCCCCTCCGCCTGCCGTAGGCTTGCCGCCTGATCCTCAGCGATGGTGTACTTCTGTGCCCAGGTCAGCAGCTCAGGGTAGCTCGTCGAAAATTGCTTGTCCAGGAAGAAAGTAAGCCTAGATGATCGGAGCCCCCTTTTGAAGGCTGATATAGCCACCGCCTCATTCAAGTTCGGGACTTCAATGGCCGCTGAGTTGAAACGAGCGATGTAGTCCTGGAGCATCTCTCCCTCTCTTTGCGACACGAGGAAGAGGCAGTCGGTATTTCTTGGAGTCCGGCTGTAGGTCTTGAAATGGGAAAGAAAAAGATTTTCATGTTGGGGGAAGAGTGGATCGTACATGGTCGGAAGATGGTGAACCACATCCAGGAGACCTTCTTTAGGGTTGCCGGGAAGGCAATGCAGTGAAGGGCGTCAGAGGTGCCTTGCACCATCATGTGAGCCTTGTAGGTGCCCAGATGGTCCAGCGGGTCGGTGATGCCGTCGTAGGGCTCCACCTGAGGATCTTTGAAGTGGCGAGGAATCGGCTCCGCCAGAATCTCACTCGAAAATGGAGGACGAGAGTCATATACCTGCCCCCTTTCGACTTTCTACTGAAGGGCAATTTCGTCTATGCGCTCCTCAATGTGTAGAATCTTATCGGCGTAGCCTCTCAAAGGTTCGGCTGGAGGCCGACCACCAGCTGGGATGGATTCGGCGTAGGACGGCGAGGCCGATCTCGCCCTTTTGCTCTCGGCTCGTACCCCTTGGGACCTCCGGGGCTCCGCGACGGGGTGAGAATAATGGACTTCTTGTTGCTGGCTCCCGTCGGCAGCTGGTTGATGATTGGTACAGGATACGACGGGTGGTTGTTGCTGGTTTGCGATCGTCTCCGGAAATGCTGGACCGCTGCTGTGATCATTTCAATTTGGCTTACCAACATCTGGAACTGTTGTAGTCCCAGAGTGATGGTGGGCTCCACAGCAACAGTGGAAACAGGGGCAGCGGCGGTGGCGCTTTCCCTTGAGGGTTCTTCGGACCTGGATGGGGAAAAGCCTCTAACGGAGGGGTTCTGCGCTCTTCCCTTAGCCATCATCCCGCAGATAAACAGATTTTTCCTTTTAGTGAGAGAGGATGCTGAGTTCCCTTCTTCTAGCGCCAATTTGTTGCTGTATCTTCTCCTGGGCCGGGTCGGTCTGCGTTGCTGGAGCGAGCCTCTTCCGGTCCACCTGCAACAAAGTCCCCTACGCGCCGGTGGTGTTCCAGCGGGGGACACTCCGATGCCTAAGTCAGCTCAAGAGTGGGAGCAGCAAAATGGAGGAATCAAGAATGGGCAGCTTTTGGAGAGGGAAGAGAGTGAACTTACCCCCGAGCAGGGTTCCCTCGATACCTTATATAGGCGCGGAACAGTCCAAAAGTTGTTAGGAGGCAGGCCAAGAAAGATCGATATGCACCTACCAAGATCTGGAGAGTGGCCACGTGGCGCCCTAAGGGGGCACAGTCGTAGGAGTAGTGGAGCGGCGCTGCAGCGGTGGCAGAATTCTGTTGTAACAAAAGGGCTTTCTAGAACACTTTGGGGCCTCGAAGCGAACTAGTCGAAACTTGGCAGGGATGGTCGTTGGACCTCTGCCCAGTGGGTCGGCTGCCGAAGGAGATGGATGAGCCGGACCCAGAGGAGTGGTCGTCGAACCTCTACCCCAGTGGGTCGGCTGCCGAAGGAGATGGATGAGCCGGACCTAGAGGAGTGGCCGTTGAACCTCTGCCCCAGTGGGTCGACTGCCGAAGGAGATGGATGAGCCGGACCCAGAGGAGTGGCCGTCGGACCTCTGCTCCAGTGGGTCGGCTGCCGAAGGAGATAGATGAGCCGGACCCAGAGGAGTGGCCGTCGGATCTCTGTCTCAGTGGATCGGCTGCCGAAGGAGATAGATGAGCCGGACCCCAGAAAGAGCGGCCGTCGGATCTTGCCCCAACGGGCCGGCTTTGCACGTCCGTCGGCATTCTCAGAGGGGCCGGTCCTGTCAGACCGCCAAAAGGAACCAGCGCGATTCAGTGATGAGCCGGATAGGTACAACAATACCGATATTTTTATTCTCTCCTAAAATTAAAATGGAGATAAAAATCTTTTCAACTAAATAAATAGAATGGGAATCACTTATTTCCATGCCTAACCTCCTTCAACCAAACATGCCTTTAATACAACCAAACACAATATTTAAAAACTTAACTTTTTCTTTAAAAATAAAGCTTGGGGGGGTTATAGCTTGTTAATCAAGTATAAAGAATGCATAACATATCCATGATCTGTCAGTCTAGATATTGCGATGTTCACTAATTTCTTCATTTGCATGAAATAAGTTCAATATTTTGTTTAACTTTATAAGAGCATGGCCAAATTTAGTAGCAAGATTGCCATTAGCCCACTACATTTGATTGATAGGCGACCAAGATTAGTGTCATCATTTTGTTTTCAATCATTACTGTTAAAAGAGCAGCCAACGACACCATTAGTTTTAGATACTAATCTGATATACACGGTAATGATCTTGTTCATCAACGAGGATGATGCTTCACCGATCTAAGCATTCTAAATGGAACCTTTGTTTGAAAATTAAACCCAAAAACAAAATCCAGCTCTCACGGTAACAAGAACGTCCAGGAGCAGGAAGATGTAGTGCATACAGTCAATGAAGAGTTTTGGATCATTTGCACATTTTCGCTGATACAGATTTCATTAAATTAGTTTCAACTTGTTAAAATAATTCCCATTTTTTCAGTTTGAATTTTCTTCGCTCGATGTTTTATTCTAATGTACCAACTTGTGACTTTGGTGCTTGGATTGCGGCCTTTACTTGACCTCCACGTTAGTAACTTGGTATATTCTTTAGTCTATATATTGTTAATTAATTTATTATGATATAGATTAGTAAAGCACATATGAGACCGTATATATATATATATATATATATATATTTTCGTTTTTGTCTTGTAACATGAAGAGGGCGGAAAAGCCGGCATGGTGACCTCTGACCATTGGATGCGGATAGATTGGATCGGCTGAAAGGTGCACGTTGCATGCACGTGATGAGTTGCAAAAGCTGCATGTATACTTTCAAAAAGGCAGTACCCATGCCACTAGTGTATGGTGCAGTTGAATGCGAGATTTTTTTTATAATCAGCTGGCAGAGATTCGAGTCCTGATTTAAATATATTTTGATCGAAAAGTGCTCCTGTTGACTAGTGATAGTAAAACTCGATTGATGTCACTTGCAGTGATAGTGAAACTCGATTGACGCCACTGATAACTAGGTTGATGTACTCATCTTCAAAACATTTTTGACTGGAGTTGGGAGATCGTCTGGAGGTGGCTACGTCCAAGATCTAACTCTTCCCCCCTATTTAGTTAAAAAAAAAAAAAAAAAAAAAAAAAAAAAAAAAAAAAAAAAAGGCAATACCCATGGAGACCGAATTAAGAGTTCCTTGAAAGTCACTATTCTTATCCTTGCATCCCACAGCAACGTTTTCAACAGCGCTCCATTCCGTTGCACCCGAAGCATTATAATGATTCATTACCAAAAAAAGAAGTGTTATAATATTGTAATAGCCACTATTAATTTACATGAAAATAGCATTTATAATTTTAATATTAAAATACCAATTATTATAGTAATTGTTATAATGATGGTATGACAGAGCAAGGGATAATAATAGAGAAATTGGTATTATCTCCCCTTTCAGGCATTCACTTGTTCTTGGATTAAAAAAAAAAAAAATAGTTATTGGACCATTAATTTAAAAAAATGCATAAAAATAATGATTAATTAATGAATATATCTCGAGGATAATTTTGAAAATCATTTTTCATGAATTCTTTTAGAAGATGTTAACATCCATCAAAATTCATCGAGTTATGATTTAAAAGCAGATAAATGGTGCATGACTCTCTATAGCTTTACTAATTAAACAAGTTACATTGCTCTCCTAATAAAGAGGGAGCGGCCCAGTTGTCTCCACGCGCATGAACACAATCCTTGGCCAATTTCCACTGACTTGGTGGCACCACCTTTCGATCATACTAGAGGGTCCATGCACTTTTGACTTTAAATTAAATATGTCTAAATGAAAGAAGAATGGTTACAAAAACCTTATCCCCTTAAAAGGCCGTTCTCCCGTTTCAAGGAGATGGCTAAGGTATTCACTCACCCATTACTAGAGGGTTTATCTTTTGAGTTCAAAGCATTCCATAATAAAATTAGGGTACATGAAAAAGATATTTCACATAAATTTTGGTGAAAACTTCGTTATTCAACCTCTACGGGGTAGTGCGGTTGGTAAAGGCTTGGTTCCTTTCTTATATGGTCACGGGTTCGACAAATGATTTCATGGATGACTCGATTAAAATTCTGAAATTTCTGGATATACGTAACTGGGGGATGGACTAGCTGATACTCCGATATCGTAGAGGGGCTAAGCTGCCGTACTCATCAATTCATATAAATCCTAGAGAGTGAGAAATGTACGTAAAATTTTATGATCTGTATCGAATAAATATCTAGCAGGCTAGAGATCGGAACGGGACGCTACATCAGGGTAAAAAAAAAAAAAAAAACCTACCCTGCTTTTTTTTTTTTTTTTTTTTTTTTTTTAATAAAAAAAAGAAGACTTCGTTATTCACCTTGTACGTGGAAAGTGTCTCAAGAAATGGCATGACCAGGTCCACGCTTGGAATTAATAAATCCAACCACTTGGCATGGAGCATGTGGGACGCATACGCTCATGATAACGCTGGCTTACGCTTCGGTCCAACCTAGCAAATTTAATGCACGTTTCCGGGTGGGACATCCATATCATGATAGCTATATATGATGTGGATCCCAAGCGAAGATGAATTAAAGAAATAATTTTATTTTGTACGACACTTCAATGACTTCATTTGAAAGAGCACGGACATTAGGCAAACGATCGTGACCTCCCTGGAGAATTTGAGGGTTGGCTTGGAAAAGAGTTGGAATTTCTGGGTTTCCGTTGGTAAAAACTATTGGACAAAAGGTCACTAGTCCATCTTGGACGGTTTTTCTGCACCTTGTTTTATAGTTTGGTTGTTAAATGCGAAGGACAAGAGAGAAAAATTTGATGATGCAATAGGGTTACTAGGAGCGAGTTTTGTTATTCAAGATTCATGTCTTGGATTCCTGGCTGCCGATATTATTTCCCTTCTGAATTCCTCGGTTTCCATAGCCGAATTATACACGGCATGGACTGGGATTAAGTATGCCCAGCAGATTCTCTATCTTGATCGATTGATCATTGAGGGTAATTCTGTCACGGTTATATCCTGAATTTTGCACTCTTCTTCGGTCCTGGCTTCTCATCTCTTATTCCGTGACATCAGGTTCGTGCTGCAGGATTGCTCTTCTGTCTTTATTAGGCATATCTACCGGGAGGCCAACTCAGCTGCTGACTGGATAGCATCCTATATGGCTCAGCATTCGAGTTTTGTACTATGATCGGATTGGCATTCTGTCCCTGTACAGCTTAGGAATCTCATTTTGGCTGACTACTTAGGTTATATTTATATTTGTTCAGTGCAATGAATGCACCGGTTCATCCAAAAATCAAAAAAAAAATAGGGTTACTACTGTACATAAAAATTGTCGTTCAAGAGGGTATCAAAAGCGCGACTCAGCAACCTATTAATTAATATGATATATCATATGCATAGGTGGAAAATATAATTCGAAAAAGTCTGGAAAAGCCTATACGATATACCAAAGACATCGAAGACGAGCACACCTGCAACAAATGATCTGAATTCTGCTCTACAGGTCTAAAGCAGGTCAACTACCTTACAGCAGCTTATAAGAAAATTTCAGTGACTTATTCTTAACACCAGCAACTGCAGCTCTATCAATCAGCATACTATCTTAGAGATGTACTGATGTATGTATGTATGTATGTATGCAGGATTACAGACAAAATGCGGGTCGTAGAGATGTAAGTAATATTTGATTTCACAATTCAAATAACAGAATTTTACACAACATGGTTAACCAGCTATTAGTACATAATTTGAATTTCAAAGATGAGGCAGACCGAGCAGCATCATCTCTCACTAGGATGCTAGACATTCTGTGAATTGAAATCTTAAACAGCCCTGGTTTGCATTTTCCGGTAATTGTCAGCGGAATGGGCCAAGTATTTTTAAAACTGATACGAGACCGGCATGGTCAACCAGTTAAGAAATCGAGTTCAACAAACCCACCATCATCCACCAGCACGAGTGTCACTCCGAAAGCTGAAACCGAGCACTAGGTTTTTGCCTTTTCCAACCCTGAATGGGATAATGGTGAAGTGTCATGCGATGCAATTAAGACAATAGCAAGCTTCATATAGACTAGATTGTATGGCTCTTTTTTTTTTTTTTTTTCTCTACCTAAAAAGAGTCGGATGTTAGAACTTACAAATGCTGCATAGTAGATGGAAGTGAGTATTGCCAATAGAACAAATAACCATTGAAACAAATTATATCTGCAGAAAGCATTCAAAACAGTTCCAATTAGGAGTGAAAGATATTAATTTTCATTCTCCTGTATAGAACTAAATCACTTGTTAAATATTTATTTATGATTAACTAAAGAGACAACTTTGGACTGACTTGTACAGATATCTGATTCCACGAAGAGACTGCAGTGTGTGGCCAAATATCTCCTGAGCAGCGGTTGCTTGTGCATAGTAACCAAAAGCTGTCGCACAGAACTGAATCACGCTGCGAAGGAAATCACCAGCTACGATCAATCATATTGCAAATGTGGAATCTTCAGAGAATGTCGATTAGCTAACAACACGATATATTGGAAATGAAGCAAAAAGCTCTCCAGAATTTCTAGCACTGTCATGCTTCTCTAGGTCAACAAAGTTAAATGTGAGAAAATAATGGATCTGCTGGTTTGATTGCAAGGTCATTGTATTGGGTGTTCCTGTAAGCGAGCTAGATGGCCAATCTAAAGGTTGTGCCTATTCATTTTTTAGCTCAAGCAGGTCAGCTCTACCAACATCTTTGAAACTAATTGATAATCAAGATAATAATCTTCACCTATCTGTAAGCAAGAACTCTTTCCACAGGTTCATCTCAATCCTTAACTACGTCGATGTCTTTGAGAATGTTTTGGCTCTCTGTCTAACTAACAACAAATACTTCACTGCATAGATGTTTATTCCATGGATGTCTTCTTCAATATGTTGGACTTTATTGGTTAATACTGGGATAAGTTCTCAAGTCTCAGGTTATCAGAAGGTTATTGGATGATTAAATTGTTTGACTTTTAGAGACATTAATCAACTACTGGATGTCCTAAGAAGAGGAAATAATTATATTACATTTTAAGGCCATTGGTTTCTGCATTTCGTTAATCTGGGACTTTGTCTACACAGAGGGCTATAGCACAATATTCTACTCAACTACTCGGTAGTTTCAACAGTCAAACTCGGCATACGGACCTGATGGAGGAAAGTAGAATGAGTGCCACATTGAATAGAAAGGAATTCATCAGAGTTCCACCCCACCTGAAACCAAGTGGATGAATTTGTCAGAAAACGAGATGAGTATACCCAGTCAGTGTTTGAAGAAAAATGGAGAAGTTAATGCAAGACAAACAATTACTTCATCGGGTGGATGGTTATGAACACTAATTTCAGACCAAGCATCATGGCCCCAGCAATCACTGCAAGAAGTAGGTAGAAGCAGAAAAATGCAAATGCCGCAGTACCCATCAAGCCTGATTTAAATCACACAACTGATGAGTCAGATCATCTTAGAGGGCAAAAAGAAAAATAGAATAAAAATCAACAAATAAAGCAGAATACTTGGCATGACATACCCCAGAAATCATCTAATTGGATGAAGAACTCATTCAAGAAAGGGGAAAGAGGAGGGTCAACAAGTAAATAAATGAAAATGTGTGCAACCCAAGCCACTGAAACGATCAACCTGGAAGTAAAAGAGTGCATGAAGAAAGACAAGAATGAGCGTAACTTAAATATATATAGAGTCAAAGAAAGTGCGATCATATTATGCTAAGAAAGGTGGAAGGAAGTGCATAAAAATAGAAACAGAGAGACCAAACTTGCAAAGTACATGCAAATGCAGGTATTCATGGTATATACATAATGATCTCTTTCTTATAACAATCATTCCTAGAGGACTACATCCTTCACCATGAAGAAATTATGATTTGTTGCAAAAAAACACCATTTGAGTTTAAGACAACTCTTCTTCTTTTTTTGATGACACCATTTGAGTTTAAGACAACTTTTCTTTTCTTTTGATGAAAATGGAGGAAGAGGAAACTTCCCCCTTGTTTGCAAATAAGAAGCTTTAGATGACTCATAAGCCTCAAATATTTTTTTTACTTTTTTGAATTAGACAGTATATGGTATGGTATATCAACTACACTGCCAAAGTGTCAATTAATGGGAAGCTTCAAATAACATGCCAGGGTTCAATATGTCGATCATTCTAAACAGAGGACAGCAATTAAAAATTATCCACTTCAAGAAGTCTGTAGAATAGATTATTAAGCCTTTTTTTTCCCCCCCTTGTCAGATCCAACTTAAACCTCCTCTCATGCTAAAAGGCTAAGAATTCTTTAAGACAACCAGTTAAACATATGCAGCCTAAAAGGGCTGATCTTAAGGAAATGTTCCAAAAAAGGGCAGAATGGCCTTTCACAAGAGCTGGTTTGGTAGATGTGGATCCAACTTGAACTAGATTCTATCTTGACCTGTCCCAGACATGTAGCATAGGGATGTGGATCAGTTTGATCGCAAACATAGACAACATTTGCTAATTGCGACAGGTTTGGGCCTCAAACCTTGATCTTTAGGAACACCTGAAAAATATACTAAATATTGGACCTGTCTAAGCTCTCATTAGCAGAAATAACTCTTTCCTTCCACTTGTCATGTGTAGCAAAAACCTGACCAATGCCCTTCCACAAGTTACTCTTTTGGATTTTAAAATAACACAGCAAAGGTCAAACCTTCACATAATGCATATTGAATCTTAGCATGATTTTAACCAGCAATTTCTATTGGTAATATTAAATAGGCTACATTTGAAGATACAAAGCAACAGAAAAGCCTGATGGTAATGGAGCTTCAAATATTGAAAGATCTAATACAGATATGGCATTTGAAAATGCAGATCTTACCCTAGAATACCCAATACAAGTTTTGCCATGTAACCAAGCACGGTTAAAGCCCAAGCAGTCTCTGCCTGCTTAAATTGAAGTGCATGATAGCATTAACAAGATAAACATGATAGATAATATGAAAATTAAGGTCTTTTATTACATTCATTACCTGGTCACCTTGAGGATACATCTCCTCCAAAGCTTTCACATCTTCCTCCAGGAGAAGCAACTCCTTAATGATAGAACAGAAAATAATTCGTTGTAAAATATTGGAAATAATGCAGTAAAAAAGAAAATGGGACAATCAAACAACAGAAAACATGAATTAGTCCAATGAACTAAGATCGGACTAAATGGTAGTCAGAAATTAATGGTTCAGCAAGTCCTGATACAATAATCATGGAGCATGTAGATATAACAAGAAAAGCAATGTTAGAGGTTTGTTCTTGGAAACATTGTTACAGGAATAAGTCATTTGATAGCACAGGGTCCCACTACGAGCTGAAAATATAAGATTATCTTGGCTAGTTATGCATCAGAACAACTAATGGTCCTCAGAACCTTTGCCATGCTAGTTAAACTAACTTTATGGTATGGTCCATGATGGTGATGGATAAAGAACTAACAAGCGTGGAACTGTAATACTAAAATCATGATACCAATTGGACAACTCTTACAAGGTCATTACATGTATGGATGACAAATGCCCCTAGAGAAGTGTACGTAACCTACTTTTTTTGAACTACATAGTAGAAGAATCTACCTACTTCCACAATACTTAAACAAAAAACTCTAAGACTAAACAAAACATAATTGAAAATAATTTCAAGATTTAGAAATACAGCGGAAAAAATTGAAAAATGGAAAGCTATTTGCTTACATCTTCGTGCAACCAAAACATGCATTTAATTAAGTATTGGTGTACCTTTTCAACAGCCTTTACATTCTTGCGCCATTTTTTCCCCTTTGAACCACTTTTTTCTTCCTGACGAAGGGCATCAGTTGCTTTCTTCAATTCTCTAGCTTTCTTTCCCAAGTCGGTTGCTTCCTACACATCTCAATGGATGTATTGAAATTACTATAATCATTTAAGTCTTTCAAAGAAAAAGAAGGTAATTAGTAAGCTCAAAATTAAATAGCTTATAAGGCATTGGATGCACCTTTATATACTGTGAGCGGGTAATGACAGCCTTTGGACGTCGTATATATGAAAATATGAGACTCAGTGGAAGACAGGCAATCCCAACACCTCCAAATATCTATTATTTAACACCAATTATAGGTATCAACTTTTAAGAGAGAGCAAGGATACAGAAATTTTGCACATCAATACAGAGGTCTATGAAGAACAAATTTTGTTATATGGATTTACCAATACAATGCTTTCAAGCATATGTTTCCAAATAGTTGATGATGATGCATCAGAAGGGCTAGATCAAATTCAGAATGAATAAAAATAATCATGTCAACCAGAAAATAATGCCTAAAACAAAGGCTAAAAATCATAGAATTGGAAGCATACTGTGAATAGCACTGATCCAGCAATTGTTGCCAGAGCAACAATATACATTGGGAACGTAGTGCGCATTGTCCAAGTTGTTTCTGAGGAAGCTTTTGCTGTAGATGCAGCACACTGGGAAAGAAACAGAGATTGATGAGGTAATGATCAGAAACTTGCCAATAAGTTAGTTTATAGCAACAAGAATTAAATATATCAATGTAACAGATAATTCTAATGCACAATAGAATGCTTCAACTACCCAGATGAGAAAAGATGGCCCAGAATAGAACCTCGTGAGCAGTTTGATCAAGACAAGGTTTAGTGCTTGTGAATTCTGGCCAAGTACTAGGGAAGTTTGTCACAGATGAAGAGAGATGCCTAACCGTGAAGTCCACTTTACCTAGAAGTCCTGAATTTACAAAATAAGTGTTAGTCAGATAGGCAAAAAATTACACGTAGAGGCAATTCAGAAAGAAAAATTAGTAACTGTCAAGGTTCCGAATATATGACTTTTCAAGAAGTCTCTGCTGTAAAAACAGGATTTAATAAGACTATATCTTGACAGGGTGCTCAAGCTCTTCAGTAAGTCATGTGAGATCAATTTTGTTTGATGTTTTATATACATTATATTCTCATGTTATTTATGATAAATTACCTGCAATAGTTTTTCTTAATTTGAGCTAACATTTATTGAAAATTTTATTTTATTAAAGTCAGGTTGATTTTATGGGCCATGTTAATAGATGTAGGTTGAGCCCAATGTTATATAATCATTGTTTGGGCTAGGAGCATCTCATGTGGATTGGTGGTTGAGACGGTACAGTGTAGGCCTTGGTACAACTGGCCCGTGATGGAAGGGTCTGTTAGGGTTTGCTTATAAATAATAGGCTAGGTCCCTCTCTACTTCTCATTATTATATCATATATTATGTGTGAGTTTTATTCTCACGGCTTGCCCCATCAATGAGCCACCTATTATGAGGATGCTGGAGAGAAGGACTTTGCCTTCAATGTTCACATGAGCATCGATTCCAGATTTGAATTAATGGCAAAAACAAGTATGTATCACAAAACTCTTTTAATAGATTTTGATAATGGATGTGATAAATAGTTTGAGATCTGTTATTAAACAGATTAAATCTAAATATTTTGTATTCCAATCTTTTGTCCATGATCCATAGAAATCAATAAAAAAAATTTTAAATTTGGTATCAGAGCCATGGTATCCATGTTGGAAGATTAGAATTTTCTTTCTGTTTATCTGGTATTAGATCTGACAAAAACAAAAAAAAGGTTACACCAATATTAAAGATTGCGATTATATTTAATTTTCTTAAAACCCCCCTCTTTCCCTTCTAATCTCCCAACGAAGATCATTGACCATGATCCCTCGTGTCCGACCATTATCGGCATCGAGGGGTGACCGGCGATGGCAAGGAGATGCTGTGGCGACCGATGGCGATGAGCAACTGGCTGCGGTGATCTAGTTTTAGATCACGAATTCAGAAAAAAAAAAGTTGGGAGAAGAGGGCTAGCGACCGTGAGAGGCCGTGATCGGCTGTCCCTAGCCGGTCTCAACAGCCGTCATCCCCAACGACGGTGGCGATCCCGACCGATCATATGGTAGCGGCGATCGGTTGGTCACTCTGCATTCAAAAAAAAATTGAAGGCTCGCCATCGGGCTCGATCGGATGCCGTCGACACCGTTGGAGGCTGCAACCGGCAGTTCCCGGTTGGTCATTGTGGCCATTCGACCGGTCCGGTGCCGGTGGTGGGGGTTTTGGAAAAAGGTGGCGACGGACCGAGAGAGACCCCTATGATTTGGGGTCTCGTGAGGAAGAAAGCCTTTTGGGTTTTGGGTTTTGGATTTTAACCCAAAATCCGATAACCCAATATCACTTATTTAAGAAAAGAGGCCATTTTTGCATTTTGGCCCCTGCTCTTTCTGATATTTTATATTAGTCCTTTTGCATGTAGACCCTGTACAATTGTATATTTACATATTGGTCCAAAAATACTATTTTGCATTTAGGCCCCTGACTTTTCTAATATTATAAATTAGTCCTTTTGCAATTTAGAAGTCCTTATAAATTAAATATGAGTCCATATAAATTATTGATGGAACATGCTATTCCTGAAATTATATTTTATAGAAAAATCCCTATATTTCTGAAATTTATGATTTGATCCTTTACTATTGTTTTTGATAAAAATCGTTGTAACTTCCTCATTTTACATATGATTTAAGCAATCTTTTAGACCATTGGACTTATAATATTCTGAAGAATATTTTGATAGAGTTTCTCATATTTGATAAAATACTTAAATAATTTATAAATCATTTATGTACAATTCTATTCATTATTATATAATTCAAGTATGTTTTCACGTAGCCCCAAAGGATCTGAAGCACTTATGAATTTTGAATAGCTGAGTTATTGAGGACTAATTATTTATTTTTATTATATTTTAAAATTGCATATTGACGTCTCTATTACTATTAATCCAAAATTTACTGTAATTGATTATTACACTTATTATATATTATAATTCTTATCAAATATATTTTATAGTTATATAATAAGTGTTATTGATAGAAGTGACAGTTAGAACGCATTATTATTTTATGTTTTGATCAGTGGGGTGCATGTTGTTGAATATCCCATTTTGAACTAATCTTTGTAGCATGCATGTCGTTAAAGTATATCATTTTATATTTATTTGAACATTTGTCTTCTCTATATGAATAATTTATGGGTTGACATAAATATTTATCATCAAAGTGATTTGTTTGTGTCAGTCCATTAATTTTTTTCATCATGTGGGAGATATTTTCTGATTATTACATATAACCGCCTATCCAGAGGGGGTTGTTGCATGTTCTAATCGGGCAAGGTTACATAGGACATTATGTTACAATGGTGCTCTAGCTTTCATAAGCTTGTCTGCTCAAAGGGGATAGGTTCGTGACCGTTAGGTTATTTCATTTGCTTGTGACTTCATGTGAAGAGTACTTATGTATATTACATGTTCTGCCCAAAGAGGAATATGTGATATTGTATTTGGACTCTTGTATATCATTTATAGTATATGCCCATTGACTAGTATTTTATATTCCTGCCATCTTTGATTATACAGTTATTTTTTATGTTAATAATAATGTTGTTATCGAGTTTTTTAATTGGGTCAAATATCAAAGGTAGAGGTATATTGGACTTAGAAAATTTGTCTGCTCAAAGGGGATAGATTTTCAAATACCTTGTATCCTCATCATTGTATTAACCTTTTATTTTTCGTTGAAAAGAGATATATATTGGACTTAAGAAATTTGTTTATCCTAAGAAGACATATTTTCAAAATTTTGTACTCTCATTAAATTGACCTCATTATTAGAACTCAGAAGATGTCATATTCTCTCTGCCTATAGGAGAGTTTTATAATGATGCACATGGTAATTATCTTTAAAGTCCTTATTTATTTATTATTTATACTTCAAACATATTGCATAATACATGATTTTGATTTGTTGTTTATATATTTTATGCCACCTCAAAGGTCAAGACTTGATAATCCCTGATTAGAAGGTTTATAAATTTTGATGGATGGTAACCACCAAAGTGACATGTTCATTGAGATTTACAAGATCCTTTTATAAGATATTTAGAAAGAATTGTATAGCATTATATGTTGGAAAAAGATTTCTTATATGGATCATTTTTTTAAAAAAAGTTTTGTTACATTTGACCAAGGGCACTCATTAAAATAATATTTGTAAAGATTTTTGGAATATATTATATATGTTTCTCTATTGATTAATTGTATAAAGATTATTTAGTAGTTAGTATATTTGTGTTCAATAGAGTTAATGCTCTCATTATGATACTCTGACTGAAAGAAAATATGAAAATTGAAATTGTGCTAGCACTAAGTATGATGAAATATAGATATTACATTATGTAATGATCTTCCATCTTGGTTGTCTTATTAGAGTACTCTAAAATAAAGCTGCTTATAAAAGTGATAAAAGGTGAATCATTTTATTTGAAATATATTTATATATTTAATTCCATCCTTTTTTTTGTATTCAAGAATGGTGATCTAATATAATTTTGACCTCATTTGTGATAGATATGTAGAATTTGATAAAAGAAAGTCTGTATAGCTGATGGATAGATAAATTAATATGAGATGGATGGTATGATGGTGTTAGGATTTATATCTTGAAATTAGAAAGAATTGCATCTAAAATTAGTATTATAAGATTTCTATATCTAATACATAGGCTACTCATCATATTTAATTTTTTTGCTATGCAGTTTAATGAACTTAAAATTATATATGTAAAATAATTAATAAATTATATCCTATTTATTTCAAAAGTTTTTAATATTTTTTAAAAAAGGATAAGGATATTGATAAGGTGGATCAGTCACATTCTAAGATTCCATGTATAATAAATAAATAGTATTATTAAATATTTATATAAGTATGGAATAGTTGTTTAATATACTATGCCTAAAATTTCTAAGTAAAATGATATAACTAGAGGCAAAGCACACTTTGAAAGATATGGTGTGAAGTATGATGAGTGGATGAATTTACTTTGATATCACTAGTATAAAATCCTAATGATTACCATCTATATTTTGAATAGAATTTTTGATAAAATAGTTATACAAGATACCTTTTAAGTTAAAGATTGGTAGAAAGTCCAATATCTTTTAAATTTATGGTTGGAGCTATCCTGCAATACTTAATCATTGATAATCCATCAGCAAATAAACTTTGGTTTTATAATAATATGTTATTTATTTTGGTTATCCAGGTAATTTTAAATAAATACAAATTCTACTATCCTAATAGAGGTATAAAGAATATTGAGTCAAATTATGCCATATTTGTAGATTCTGATTTGTATAATTTTAGATGCTTATATATTAGAAATATAATATTGAAAGAAAAATAAGTTATTGCTCTTATTTTTTTTATTTATATAAATAATATATTTCATCCTACTAGAGGATAGTGGGACAGCAATATTAAATATACAAACTAATTATAATACCCCTATTACTAGTTGATGTATCACCAGTAAATAAATTATATGATAAAAAATAAAAATATATCATTTCTTGTGATAATTTGATTTCTTAATATGTGAATGGCTGGAGAGTTTATTTCATAAAATGACAAAGATATGAAAATAGAATCTAGTAGCATTTTTGGATATGCAGGCGAAGTGTATGGCATGTTGTAAAGTTACAATTTATATTGCTTTTATTATAGAATTTTGTCATGGGACTATGATTGTTGATTCTATCTTAAAATCACTTAAAGTTTATTATAATCGTAGGCAGCTATGCTTTTTAAAGGAATAATAAAAATTTGTATTGTCTCTATTTATTAAACATAGAATATTTGTCAGTCAAAGATTTTAGTTAAAATAGAGATATTTTATAAAATATATTTGTATAAAGTCAATGTTTATTGATCCCTAATAAAATTAATAAGATCCATAATTTTTATGAAACATGTCAAAAATATGGATATTTAGAACTTTTTGATTTTTGGATTAGTAAGAGTTTGATATATTTATATTGACTTGATTGACAAATTTTATTTGTTATTGATTACTAGATTATAATCCAAGGACACATAAGTATCGGGTGCATATATATAAAGTCTGTATTGGCTGATCCTCTAAGAATTTGAAGCCTATATGCTTTACAAAGCATGTTGAAAATATAGACATATTGAATTTTTTTGTTGTGCTTGATTAGTGAGAGTGACTTTATTTTGTAATTTATTATTATAAAGCTTAGTTTCATTTAATTTTTCTATCATATGTATTTATATACATTATTGACATGATAATTGATGGATTGCATTCCTATATGATTTATGTCTACATATGGAATAATAAAATATAACATAGTATCTCAAGAATGTGTTTTGTCTTGAGAATGACAGTTGTATGGGTATGTCTCATTTGATAATTATGAGATCTCATTGTATTTAGAGACATACAGATTTTTTTTGAAGCCGTGAAATTTTTCTAGCTTGTTATAAAGTATGTGGTTAAAGAGAAATCATGATTGATGGTACATATATTTAATTTGCTTTGATTATGAGATATCTCTTTTGATTATGTACCTGTTGTGTTGTCTTATCTCTTTTGGTTATGTACCTGTTGTGTTGTCTTATTTATAAAAATTGTTTTTCTCTTGCTTATTTTATTTCTAAACATGTTGAAGAGAAATTGAAGGACTAATAATGAAAAATATCATGTTTTATTTTGGAATCTTAATGCTATTTTCTTACTACACTACTACACTAAGACTCATGTCGATAGTATTTATGATGCTTGTAAAACCATGAATAAGTCTTGTATCGGATAAGTAGTATAATAATCCCATGATTCGGCATCATGGATATTGTTGGGCTAAGTCATTTATAGGTACTGTTTATGGATCATGTGATAGCTATATTTTATTTTCAACCCGAGAGTTATTTTTTAAAATAAAATATTTTTAAAATTATAATTAATATAGCCCAAATGGGAGAATATAAGAGTTTTTCTTAATTTGAGCTAACATTAATTAAAATTTTTATTTTATTAAAACTGGATTGATTTTATGATCCATGTTGATAGACGTAGGTTAAGTCCAATATTATGTGATCATTGTTTAGGCTAGAAGCACCTCATATGGATTGGTGTGGTTGATGCGACACAGTATAGATCTTGGCCCAACTGGCCTGTGATAGAAGGGTTTGTTAGAATTTGCTTATAAATAATAGGCTATGTCCCCTCTCCACCCCTCATTAATATATCATATATTCTGTGTGAGTTTTGTTCTCATGGCTTGCCCCATCGATGAGCCACCTATCATGAGGATGCTGGAGAGGACTTTGTCTATTCACGTGAGCATCTCTTCCAAGTTTGGATTAATGGTGAATACAGGTATGTATCGAAATTTTTTTTTAATAAATTTTGATAATGAATATGATAAATAGTTTGAAATATGTTATCAAACAGATCAGATTTTAAATATTTTGTATTCCAATCTTCTGTCCATAATTTATGGGGATCAATGAAAATTTTCCTATAGTATCATGCTCCATAACTTGATTCATAGTCTCTGAACCTTGTGTTGTTTGATGCTATAATGTGGTCTCTTAAACCAAATCCCCCATTATCTGTCTTTCATCAAACGATTCCACAGTCAAATTCTTCCGCTTATTCACACATTAATGGATGATTTGTAACTTCTTGTTCTCTCTTATGCAGCTTCTTTAACAGCAAGATTTTGTCCAATTCTTACTTCTATGTCTATGAGTTCACATTCAAAAAGGTAAAATTCTTGCCACTGCAATTTCAAGGTATCATTTGTCATTCCCAGAACCATCAGCAAAACTCCTATTCTGATTATCATATGACATATCCAAATCAAAAGCAAATTTCTTTTTTTAAAAAAAAATATGGCACACGGTCATCAGTAGTTTGTATTCAGGAAGCTTCCAAAGGCATCAATTATCATCCAGTTCAACATCAATGGCGCTCATAATCTTTGTATCCTTTATGAGTTTTCACCACTTATTAAAATGAAGAAACTCTAGAAATCACAATTCAAATCCAAGAAAAATAAGAACATACCATAAAAAATGAGGAGAACGAGCCCGCAAACGAGGAACGAGCATAAGACCCATTTAAGCGCGCTCTTCATCCTCTCTCCCACGGTCCTGCAACAGCCATTAAATAATTCACAGAATACGAGTTGAAAAATAAAACATTATAAGAAATCAAGAAAAGAAGCAAATGGGGAAACAAGGGGAGAAAGAAAGAAAGAAATGGAATGACTTGTCATGGTCTCCCTCGTAGTAGAACATGGCGAAGGGGATGACAAAGAAGACGAGGAGGGCGTCGGCGACGTTGATGAAGAGCCAGAGGGGCTTCATGGGGAGGGTGAGGTCGCAGGCGCCGCTGTAGACGGCATGGATGCAGGCCTGGCGGTTGGCGACGTCGGCGGGGAGCATGAGGATCGAGAGGGCGGCGATGGAGAGGCCGAGGACGACGACCGCCTTGGGGAGGTAGGCCTGGTTGGCGTCGTCCGGGTGCTGGTAGTTCACCAGCAGGTAGACGCTCACCAGGATGACCAGCACCGGCACCACCACCGCCACCACCGCCAGCATCAGATTGAAATCCCCCATTCTCTCTTCGAATTCTTGTTCTCTCTTTCGATGTCTCTTCTTTGATTTCGTTCGTCGGAAAGGAAGAGAAGGGAATTGAGATGTCGATCTGGGCTCGGTGTAAGAGCGTGTTCTTCGCGCGGTCTCCCTCCCTCTCGGATTCGGAGGTAGCGAGGGAGAGGGAGAGGGAGGGAGATGTAACGGTTTTTTGCGTGAAATGGCGGAGGTTAGGTTCGATGGGTCCGTGGGGAAGATGTTTGACAATCGGCGAAATTCTTTGCACACACCACGCGGGAAAATCCGAGCTGACCTGCACCAACTTTTTGCTTTTTTAATTGATCGACCAGGATCCGAGCTACCATAATAGGATGAGAGATAACTTGCATTAAATATTTTATCAATCATTTGGGGACACCAAGATCAACATCAAGTCTCAAGAAACTATCTGGATCACAGAACAAGAAGAATAGGACCGATCCGAGACCGCCAAGCCGATGCAAGACACGGTCGAACCGAATCCCGAGTTTCGGAGATTTCTAGAAGCTTTCAAAATTTTCTCCTTTTATTTCATTTTTTTTGGCAATTAAAAAGGATATAAAATCCATTGAAATCTCGTTGTAACAAAATCTCCCGCCACTTCTTGGATTAGTTGTATTGTGTAACTAATCCTTAGATTAGTTAGCAATTAATCCTGTTTAGAGCTTTCTGGAAACCAGTTCGTAAGCCTATAAATAAGGCTTGTTTGTACAAAGGATGATATGATAAATTGTAATGAAAACAACCCAGTTCTTCTTCTCCGATTACCTTTGTTACAGTCGTAACGTCGAAGGGTGCGAGGCCCTGTTCGAGCCTTTGTCGCGACCGCGACGTCGAGGGGTGTGAGGCTCCATCTATCTCCATCGTCCCACTGCCCTCCCTTCCATCTAACTCCGTCAGTCGCTGTTTCTTCCTTCCACACCATCTCCGACCACTGCATCACTCTTCCACGACATCTCCGTCTTCCCCAACCTCCGTTCAACACCCCCACTGCCCTCTTCAAAGAAGAAGCCGTCCGTAGTTCATAAGCCAACCCCTAAAGCTTCCCAAGTCCGAGCCCTCCACCGATTCTCCCATCGCCAGACCCCTTCCTCCAATCATCCCGTCGCCCCAAACCTCCCTCCTCCGGTCATTCTGTCACCCGACCTCCCACCTCCGGTCCTTCCAGTCCGGCTCACCTCCCCGTTCCTCGTTTCCGGACGTCCCCGTGCACTCGGTTTTCCTTCCCGGATGCCTGCTTCGCTGTTCTTCCACTGAAGCCCAACTCTCCATCAATGATCGAAGCTCCCACTCCTCCCATAGATCGCCACGACGCCAGCCTCTTCTCCGGACCACCTCTCCACGGAATTCTCGCCCGAACCAAGCGCGCCTCCCTTGTTTCCGAGATCACAGCGTCCCTTCCGGACGTTCCTGATCTCCCAGCTCCTTTTCCCGGTCGGCTGCTCTGCTTCCATCGAAGTCCGACGTCTTCATCCGCCCTCGGAGATCGCCCGACGCCGTCTTCTCCGAGCTACTGCCCCGCGAAGCCTCCGCCCAGCTTTCGAATCCAGTTCCCCTGTTCCACAAAGCTTTCGATTTCTTTGTTTTTATTTTGGGCCGTGTTTTGATTTTGGGCCGTATGTTTTAGTTTTGGACTAACCTGTTGTGTTCCGGGTTTGTGGCCAATCTTAATATGTGATTCAACCTTGTAGGATCCCTCTTCCGGTACTGAGCCTTTGAAGGGAGCCCGGCCATCAACCAAGCCCCCTGATGCCCTGCATTGGATGGCTGACTATTGATCATCCAGGCCGCATCTTCCGAAGATAAGTGAACTCATCGCACTGGAAATAGTTATTACTGTCACAGGATTTATTTCTCCTTCCTTGCTTTAGATCTGAATCTTTGAAATGCATGCATATCCTTGATCAGGGGTTTCTCAATCTCTGAGTCCTGGTTCTTTCTCATTTTATTGAGCCTAGCATGAGGGAATGCATGACCTAAAATTTATCCTATTTGAATATTTCCCAAGAATCTATGTTTATTATTAACATCGGTACTCATATTGGTTTTTAGGGTAATTTTGTGCATGTCATCCCCCATCATCTACATCCCGGCACGTCTGCATCTCTTCAAATATATGGAATGTCATTTTTACCTTCTTTTCTTCGTAAAAAAAAATAGCAGCATTCACAGCATATCGATGTTTCTATTCTAAATAAAAAAACTATTTTTTGAACTCCACTCGATCAAGATTCCTTCCATTATTTTTGCTTTCCTTCGATCTTGTCGATTACCCACATTTCCATCTTGACAGTTCGTAATATCATCTTGGTAGAAAAGATGAGTTGCCGTTGGACTTTTCCATACCCAAGTGAATGATGAAGAATTAGGATTTTCAATTTTTTTCATCATTTGAGTCTAAGGATTTTGTATTTAAAATGGCAACATAAAGAGAAAGTATAGTTACCAGAAGATAGCATGGTACTTGTTCTTTATACAGGAGAGGATGATACCTCTTCAGCATTCGAAAGAGAAGAAATTGAAAAATTACAAGAAGGCAGAGAAAGTATATATTTTAATGTAATATTTTGAAATTAATGCACAAAGAGGGATGTTATAATATTTTTTACAAAATTTATGAAACATTCACAAAATTATGACTTTGTAGTATAAATTAATAATACCGTGCACAGTTTCAAGATGGGAAGTATTAAAATTCTTCTAGTAATCATAGAGTATCCTAAACTTATGATACTCTATGTCAAAATATACTTTCTATGATTATTACATCATTTTTCAAAATTATAACAACATATTCAAAATTATGACACCATTTTATAAAATTATGACATCCGTGTACAGATTTAAGCCGAATGCCTCAGATTTATTCTAAATATCATAGTATATTTTAGACTTATGAAAAATCATATTTTTAAAACTCTCTGTAAGATTATTATATCATAATTCAAAATTATAACATTCCTTCATAAAATTATGATACTATTTTATAAAAATTATAACATCCCGATATAAAATAAAAAACTGATGCACCATTTTATAAAATTATGACATCCGTGTACAGATTTAAGCCGAATGCCTCAGATTTATTCTAAATATCATAGTATATTTTAGACTTATGAAAAATCATATTTTTAAAACTCTCTGTAAGATTATTATATCATAATTCAAAATTATAACATTCCTTCATAAAATTATGATACTATTTTATAAAAATTATAACATCCCGATATAAAATAAAAACTGATGGTATTAACCTCTCCTATCAATACTTCTTATCATCCGTGGCCTAAATTATGATTTTCAAAATGTCATGATATGCCATGAAGGAAAAAAGATGATATATATATAGATATATATGGAAACATAATTATAACATCCCTTTATAAAAATTATGACACTCCTGCATAAAATAAGAGACTGAAAGCATTAACCTCTCCTACCATAATTTTTATCATCCTTAGCCTAAATTATGACTCCTAGAGTGTTATAACATGCCACTGAGAAAAAAAGATGATGAATATATGTAGAAACATAATTATGATACTCCTTTTTAAAAATTATGACATTCCTTCATAAAAATTATGATATCTGAGTACAAAACAAGAAACTAAAGATATTAACCCTTCCTACCAGAACTTCAAATCATTCATAGCCTGAATAATAACTCCTAGAGTACCATAATATGTCATGGAGGAAAAAAGATGATGAATATATGCGAAAAAAGAATTATGGCATCCCTTCTTAAAAATTATGATACTCTTTCATAAAAATTATGATATTCTAGTACAAAATAAAGAATTGAAGGTATTAACCCCTCATACCAGGAGTTCCTATCATCCGTGGAATGAATTATGACTTCTAGAATGTTATAATATGCTATGGAGGAAAAAAGATAAAAAATATTTGTTGAAAAATATCCATTTTTAAAAATTATGATATCCCTTTATAAAAATTATGACAATCCTATACGGATTTAAACTGAGATGCCTTAGATTTATTATAATAACAAGATAATTTTTTAATATAATATGACTGGTGAAAAAGAAGTGATGGCAAGATCACAATAGAGGAGGGAGCTGTTGCAAGTGGAGAGGCATCGGCTTCTTTAGGAGTCGCCAAGGTGGTCCCAAGGGTATCTGCCACTAATCGTGGGATGGATATCCCGACTGAAAGGGTAGTGGTGATTTTGATTGCTCCAATGGACCTTGGGACATCGAAAATGACTCTGGTAGTTGCCTTGCCTATAGCTCCCATAATCCCAAGAGAGGAGGAAGCACTGGTGACCGGGCCCATGGTGTCTATAGTGCGAGGGGAATCAATCGCTGCGGAGGTAGCCAGAGCGAAGGAACTTGTCATGGTGGGTCTCCCAACAATTAAGGTTGCAATGCAAGTTCTCCCAGCCACTGCCGAAACACTGTTGAGCGAAGCGGTAGGAGGAATTGTAGTGCATACTGTAGTGAACTTGCCATCAGTCCAAGTAGTGGCCAAGAGCTCTTTGCCACGGTCAAATTGCTCACAATCGAGGCAGCAGGAGAGACTGCAGACGAGGCTAATGGATACAGGGAGGCTGCTACATCTCTCTTGGCACTTTCAAAGGTGGCCTATCTATCGAGAGTACTTCCCATGGCAACTAGAGATAGTAGCAGCAGTCAGCCTTAGGATTCCCTGCCTCATGCCAGTAGGATGCCTGACTTGCTGCTCGGGAGGCTAATGACTGCCTTACCCAAAACTTGCAGGTAAGGTAGCGTCTATCATTGCTATGAATTTTCTCTTTTTGGCTTGGCTAATGGCTTCATTCTCTTGATAGATGGTAGAGATCGGTGCCATATGGCTTTGGGAGGAAGTCGAAAGAACAAAGAGAGAGCTTGCCCATGGTAGGCATAGACCGAAGGTTGTAAAGGATGTGTGCATTTCTATGGAGAGTGATCGGTTTGCAGTGGAGGAGGCTAGGTAGATCGTCCAGTGCCAGTTAGACCTGTGTATGGGCATGAATGAGGATCTAGTTTGGGAGCTGAAGGCTATCTATTACAAGTTTGCTCGGTTCTTGGAGGGTGCCTGGACAAGGTTGGGCATGGACGAAGCTTTAGTGGTAGTAGCTAAATTCTATGTAGGCATACAGATAGAGGATCTTGAGGTTCTTATTGAGGCCATGGTGAAAGCTCTAATCGAAGATGCCGGTGGTGAGCAGGAGGCCCCGTGACAGGAAGTTGCTATTATGCTGGCAGGTGGCCTACTTCACAAGCCTAGCACGTTGTCTAGTGCTATTAGTTAGGCCATAATGGTGGAATCTACTTACAAGCAATGTGAAATATCCATCGTTGCTGGCAAGATATCCATAAAAGTGGGCGAGGCACCTTGCGAGATGAGCACGTCACTCGGCACCACTGGCGAGGTGTTTGCAAAGGAGGGCGAGGCAATTCCTTTACTAGGAGGTAAGGTAGTAGGTGATAAGAAGGGCTTACGGCAGACACGATGGTCCATCGAGCCAACCAAAGACCTACAGCATGAACTAGCCCTTCTGCAAGGGAGATTGATAGATGCAGAAGAGGGCACGACTTCCGACTAGGCCATCAGGATGGATGAGGCTCAACATCTGACAACATTGTGGACCCAGGTGGTTGAGGTGGAGGTGAAGGTCGATCACCTCGAGATAGAACTTGCTCGCACCTCGGCAGGTTAGCGAAGCACAAGCACCATCAAGGAGAACCCTTCGAAGAGCGTGCACAATCCTCTAGGTGTCGGGTAGGTTCAGACTCGTTTAGGGCAACAAACAAGGCATGCCTACAGTGGCTTTGGCTTCAGGGTATGCGAGTTCATCATGTGGGATCATTTTTCTGAAGTAAGAGGGGCAATCAAGATGCTTGTTCCTAGCAATGCTATACATGAAGAGATTGTTCATGCAGTGGAGCGTAGGAGGGAAAGATTGAGGAAGGCCTTAAGGCTTATTGACTTTGTACTCCCTCTATCTTTCTCCAAGAAATAAATAAGGATTCTTCCTCCTTTAATTCTATTTCTTCATATTCAATACTTTGAACTGCTATGCCTTGCATATCTCTACATGATCTGGAACAGTTCAATCCAATACCTAATGTATTGTCGACCGGAGAGTGCCTTCACTCGGGTCTTGAGGGGTACCCGAGCCTCTAGGTCTGGCAATGCCTGCGAGTGAGATGTGGAGACTTGACTTGCCCCCCAATCATGGGTTGCAATGTGGCCTGATGCACTGCTTATTGGTGGACTCTGCCTCGGTGATGTTCTTAGTTGAAGATGACATGGTGCTTCCATGGTGCTGCCTCGGTTAAAGCACGAAGGGTCATGAATGCATGGTCTCCCAAAAAAATTATCAACTCTGGAGAAGCTTCCCGATGCCTTGTCTTCTGAGTTTGTGAGAATGGTCACTTGGCTGACAGGACAGCGCCACTTATCATGTGTCAGTTGGCTAGAAGCATGATGACCTTCCTTCTATCCCTCTACAAATAGAGCACCGAGGGAGCTGGACTTCGACAGTTCCTTCTGAAACTCTAATGACTAGAGGGATGCTGTACTGCTAGCCAAGGTTCTTCGAACTTGGGTCTTGGGAGTTCCCTTTTTTGCTAGAAGGGTTCTCTCCAGGAAAGTTTCCTCCATAGTGTGTGAGTATTGGTGGGTGCTTTTCTTGGCATAGGAGGTATTAGAAAGGCTGGTACTCCTGTCACCGGATTGTAGCCTTTGCCGGTCTGATGGTGGAACCAGAGGGAAGGTGAGGGTTGTATACCTCGTCACCTAGTTCCTCCTCTACTGTGCCTCACCTTCATGTCCAGTAGTAGATGGGTCTGTAGTGGGTGCAGCCTTGGAAACCCACCCCACCCATCATCTGATGAATCCTAATAAGGGGGATGCGATGATGGCCCATTGTCGCTTGCGACATGGTTCCTGGTATTGTTGAGCAAGACCTGGCTCTCCATTGAAAGTCAGCTAGGTTAGGAGTATAAGTAGCCTCGAGAATGTAACCTTACTGGCGAGTAGTGGAACCACACTGAAACCATGGCAAGGTACTTTGGAATGATCCTTGGTGAGTCTCGGGGCTTTCCTCTCCATCTTTGGTTTGCGGGGCTCACCAATACCTGTGGCTTGCCTCCTCCTCTCCTGCGCACTAGCCAGCCTTGTATGAATGATGCACATATTCTCTTTTATGGCTGGCATCATCTTCGAGCTTCTTCGAATGATCTAGGGCCCACTTCATGATCTAGTACAGGAAGGGCCTCTCAGAGTAGACCTTATCTAATTATGGGATTTTAAAGATCTCCTAGGAGCTTTGACTTGGTTCTAATCTTCCTATTGTAGGTGAGGTATCGATGATGCTTCGAAGCTTCAGGGAGTCTCGTATAATCCATGTAACTCATCTCTGTTCTTCGTCTACCTCTCAAGGCATTCTTGGTGTAATATGATCTGATTGTAGAGCCAAAAACATGTGTACAAAGATTTATTAATGAAATAAACTTTCATTCTCTTAATACTTGCTTGTACTTGTATACTTATATAATGTGTTGTATAGAGGGGTTCGTGAACTCTACTTAGGATAACCTTGCCTAGAGCATCTTAGAATAATGGATGTTTTAACTTTGCCTATACTACCTTGCCCAGGACTTTAGAATACGGGAGCCTTATTGCTTAACGAAGATTTAAGAGTATCACGATCTAGACTGAGAGTCTGGTAGCTCAACCAGGGTGCTTGGGGCAACCTCGTCCAAGGCTTTAAAACCTGAGAGGCTTATTACTTAACTAGGACTTAGGGGTATCTAACCTTGCTCGGGAGTCTAACAGCTCGACCAGGATACTTAGGGAAACCTCATCCAATGCTTTAGAACTTGAGAGGCTTACTGCTAAACTAAGGCTTAAGGATATCGCGATCTAGCCCTGGAGTCTGATAGCTTGACTAGGATGCTTGGGACAACCTTGTCTAAGGCTTTAGAACCTGAGAGGTTTACTACTTAGCCAGGACTTAGGGTATCGCGACCCAGCCTGCGAGTTTGATAGCTTGATTAGGGTGCTTGGAGCAATCTCGTCTAAGACTTTAGAACCTGAAATGCTTACTACTTAACTGGGACTTAGGAATATTGCAACCCAGCCCGGGAGTCTGACAGCTCGATAGGGTGCTTAGACCAACCTAGTCCAGGACTTTGGAGTGTAAATTTCTTACCTGGGATGACCTCATCCAAGGCACCCAGAAGACTAATTTCTTAGCCAGGAATCATATAGATCAGCACCTAACCTAGGCATCTGATTGCTTAACTGTGACTTCAGAAATAAAGTGTGTCGGAACCTCACCTAGAACAATCTTGTTTTGGGGCTTATCAAATAAGGGATCTAGCAACCCCTCCAGGATAGCTTCATCCCAAGACTTTCAGAGAAGTCCCTAACTCAATAGCTTTCTCTTTTTGGATAAAAAAGGAGAGAATTTTTATTGAACAAATCAAGTACAACAGCTAGGGGTACATCTTATTGGTAATACAGCTAGAGATTGTCAAAGTTTCAAGTTATAGCAATCAGTGCACTGTCTAGCTGTTCCAACCAATACGTACAAGCTGGACCACCTTAGTGACACAGTAGAGTCCTTCCTAATTTGGGGAGAGCTTCTTGCGCTCTGTAAGTTGGTTACCTACCACCTTGCAAAGGATGAGTTCTCCTAATCGAAACTGCTTTGCCTTTACACCAGCATTGAAGTAGAGGGCTATGCGTTATTGGTATGTAGCCATTCAGACTCGAGCTCTATCCTGGATCTCTTCTAGGAGGTCGAGATTCATCCTAAGGCCCTTCAAGTGAAGCCACTCACTGTAAGCTTCAACCCAGGGTGACGGTAGGCCCAGCTCCAAAGGGATGATGGCCTCGGTCCCAAAGGTGAGGTTAAATAGCATCTTGCCTATTGAGAGATGATGGGTGGTGCGATAGGTCTAGAGGATGTTATATAATTCTTCCACCCAGAGCCCTCCAATTTTATCTAACCAGGTCTTCAGCCCTTGGAGGATTATCCGGTTAGTGACTTCAGCTTCTCCGTTTATCTGTGAGTGTGTGACTGAAGTAAATCGATGATTAATTCGTAGGTCCTCATAGAACTTGTTGAATGATGCATTGTCGAATAGTCCATTATTGTCGATGATGATAACACGAGGGAGCCTGAAATGGTAGATTATTGATTCCAAATGAATTTTCATGCTTCCTGCTCAGTGATCTAGGCCAGGGGCTCTGTCTTGATCCATTTGGTGAAGTAGTCAATGACAATAATCAAGAATCATTTATGGTCAGCGATCAGTGAAAAAGGGTCGAAGATATCGACCCCCCACTGATCAAAGGGCCAGGTAGAGCTCAAGGAGCCGAGGGATGCAGGGGGTTGATGTAGGATGTTGGAGTGCCTTTGGCAATGATCGTAGCACTGCACGTACTTGACGATGTCCTTGAGGATGCTTGGCCAGTAGTATCCTTATCTTAGGATCTTGTAGGCCAAGGCATGACCTCCGACATAGCTATCGAAAATCCCTTCATGGACCTCCCAAAGGAAGAAGTCCGCTTCTATGGGATGAAGGCAACGGAGGAGCGACGAAGAGTAGGCTTGCTTGTATATCTTTTCATTGATTACCACAAATAGGGCAGACCAGCATCTAAGCTTTCTCACCTCAGCCATGTCCTCTAGTAGCACTCCTCACAGATAGTGGATTAAGGTGTCCATCTAGCAAGGCTCATGGCTTGCTTGCAGGATTAGGACTAGCTCCTCCTCGATACTTGGCTTCTCAAGATTTTTTAAGTATGCGGTCTTTGAGATATCCGCATAACTGAAAGTGGCTAACCTTGATAGCAGTCTACTTGAGCGCTCTCTGTCTAGGAGATCTGTACAATTTCAAAAGAAAAGAAGGATGGGTTGATTTCTCTTACTCATCGAAGATACTTTTTTATAGTGGGGGCTCTAGTATCGAACTTTCCATGAACTTGCCCTATTATCAGCTAGGAATTCTTGGAAATGTTGAGATGATTAACCCTAAGCTCGTGGATGAGTCTCAACCCCACGAGGAGGCTAGGGCTTCATACTCTACCTTATTTTTATAGGCTTTGAAGTAGAAGTGGAGTGTCTACTCCACGATAATTCCATCTAGACTAGTGAGGATCATCCCAGTCCTGGATCCTCCGGTGTTGGAAGTACCATCAACATGAAGAGTACAGAGCTCGTTTGTAGGACTTAGCTCTGTCTAGGTCAGTCCAATTCTCACCTCATCAAGAACAATGCATTCCATGATGAAGTCCGCCAAAGCCTAGGCCTTAATGGTGGAGCAAGGTTGATATTAGGTATCGAACTCCCCTAGCTCCATTGCCTATTTCGTGACCCTTCCAGAGGCATCGACCTTCTATAGGATCTATCACAGAGGCTGCCTGGATAGGATCATGACTGGATGTGCTTGAAAATAAAGATGAAGTCACCTCATCGAATATAGGAGGGCAAACGTAACTTTCTCCATCTTCAAATACTGAGTCTCTATATCCTTGAGGATTCGATTGATGTAGTAATCTAGTTTATGCACTCCATCCTCTTCTTAGATGAGTACTAAACTCATGACCATGGGATAGATGACTAAATAGAGATAAAATGTTTCTCTCGCAACCGACCTTGTAAGGAGCAACGTGGTGGCCAAGTAGGTCATGATCTTTTCAAAGGAGATCTGGCACTTCTCCATCTATTGGAAGTCCTTGATCTATCTCAAGGCCTTGAAGAAGGGTAGGCACTTGTCACTGGATCGTATCACAAACCAACTTAGTACAGCAACCTATCCTGTGAGGCACTGGACCTCCTTCGGCTTCTGGGGAGTATCATTTCTAGGATTGCTTGGAGCTTTTTGAGATTTGCTTTGATTCTACGATGAGATGCCATGAAACCTAGAAACTTTTCCAAGGAAATCCCAAAAACATACTTGCTGGAGTTGAGCCGCATGTGATATTTACATAGGATCTGGAAGGTCTCTTCTAAGTCCACTACGTGCTAATCTTCCTTGTCGCTTTTCACCAATATGTTGTCAATGTAAACTTCCACATTATAATCGATAAAGTTGCTGAAAACCTTATTGACGAGGCACTAGTATGTGGCTCCCACATTTTTTAGACTAAATGGCATAACCTTATATCAATATAATCCTTGGTTAGTAATAAATATGATTTTCTCCTCATCCTTAGGCACCATCTAGATCTGGTTATACTCAGAAGGCATCCATGAAGCTGAGAGTCTGGTGCCCAGAGGTCAAGCCACCATCAGATCAATCCATAGTAAAGGGAAACATTCCTTCATGTAAGCCTTGTTCAAATCAACAAAGTTGATGCACGGTCATCACTTTTCATTGACCTTTCTTACTAAGATAACATTGGTAAGCCAATCGGGATACTGGATCTCATAGATAAACTTGGCTTCAAGAGCTTCTCCATCTCTTGTTTGATGTCACGTTGGTGCTCAAGGGCAAACCTTCTCTGTTTTTGGCAAACTGGCAGGTGTGCAGGGTCATGTTAAAACGGTGCTCCATGACCATGAGGTCGATGCCGAGCATATCAGTGATCATCCATGTGAAGATGTTGATGTTTGCATGGAAGAACTCGACCAGTTATGTTCTGGACACCTCACTCTGCTCACTTTCTATATACACTACTTGGGAAGTGTTGGTCGGATCTAGGGAAATGAAAATCAGTTCTTCTGTGGGCTCTCCATGTTGCAGCTTCTATTGGTCCTGGAGGTCGAGGCTTTCAATGGGCATGGCTTCTTTTGACTTCTACTTGAGGGTCATCACATATCATCACCTTGCTAAGGCCTGATCATCTCAAACCTCCCCCATCCAAGGGGTTGGGAAACTTTATTAGTAGGTGGTAAGTTGACACTATGGCTTGCAAAGCATTCAGGCCGAGTCTCCCCAGGATATCATTGTAGACATCTAGGATCCTAACCACCAGAAAGTGCAGGAGGGCCATAGCCTATCTCAGAGCCCAGTAGGCTATCACAGGTAGCATCACGATGTCCTTGATGGGAATGACATCCCCAGAAAAACCAATCTGGGGAGTGTTCGCCCTTCGGAGATAATCCTTGGGCAATCCCATCCAAAAAAAGCATCGTAAAATAAAATATCTATGGAGCTTCTATTATCTACCAGGATTCACTTTACATCACAGTTGGAAATAGCAAGGAAAATAACCATGGGATCGTCATGCAGGAGCAGAACTCCATTAGGGTTGTCATAGCAAAGGTAATAAGCTCCTCTCTAGCCCTCCGATGCTTGGATTGGGGGATTTCAACCTAGGCCACCCTGACATATGCTTGTCGCCCAAAGAACTTATCTCCCCAGTGACCAGTCCACCAGAAATTATTCTGACATGGATTCTATTCTCTACAAAGTATTTGGTTGTCTGCTAGGATTTCTATCTAGTAGCCTTCGAAGCATAGGGCTAACTAGTATAGCTGCATAGGTAGCCTCGCTAAATCAGTTACTCGATCTCCTTCTTCAAGAAAATATGATTTTTAGTATCATATCCATAGTCCTAATGAAATTGATAATATTTTTTGGAATCCTTCCAGGCTTTCTTGTTCATCTTTCCTAGCCACCAAACAAAGTCCTGACCCTTGATTTCCATATGGATCTATCCTCAGGGAGCATTCAAGATAGTGAAGTCTTCCCGGTGGGGTGGCTTAGGATTTTTGGATCAGTAGTGAGACTTCTTGTCCTGCTTCTTTTTTTGCTGCTACGACTGATGCTACTGGAAAAGGGTTGGATGAGAATGGTCCTCTTAAGGACATTTCCGATCCCCCTTTTCCTTCTGTTTCTCCATCATGTTTCTTCGATGTTGATGTATTTTTTTGCATGGGCTAAAAGCTTAGCAAGGCTTTGGAAAAATCTCTTGAAGAGAGAGAAGCATAAGCTACCTCCACGTAGCCCTCTCTTCAAGGCTGACAAGGAAATAGAGAGTTCAAGGCTGCAGACCTCTAGCATTGCCACTTTAATGTGATGCATGTAGTGGTGGAGAGACTCACCTTCCTCTTACTAAATTGAGAAGAAAAAGTTAGAGCCTCGCTCAGGCTCTTACTGCTCTGGAACTGGACCGTGAACCTCTAGCTGAACTCTTTGAAGGAGCAAATCGATCACAGCTAAAGTCGAGTGTACCAAGCTCTTGTCACTTCCCAAAAGGTAGTTGGAAAGGTCTTATACATGAGAGAATCTAACACCCCTTGGAGAAGCATAAAAGATCTGAAGCTCTCTACGTGGTCAAATGGATCAGAGGTGCCATCATAGGCCTCCATAGTAGGGGCCTTAGTATGGTAGGGCACTGGTTCCTCCATAATCCTGCAGAAGAATGGGGGGTGAATAGTGAATCGGGGCTTGTATTTGAAGTCAAATTATGCTAGTGAAGCTTTTTCAGGAAGCCGTTTACCTCCTAGAGCTTGCGGGCTAGCTCGCCCTCCCATCCAAATCACTGGGCAGGGTGAGGGCTTAAAGATTCCTTTAATAAAGCATCCCGTGTAGAGGAAGAGAAAACAGAAATAAAAGGTTAGATGGAAATACCTCTCTTAGCTCCCTGTAGGAGGGGTGACTTTGAGACATGGCAAGTTAAGGCAAGGCTCAGAGGGAAGATCACCTCACTTTCTAAGCTGTCTACCTTGCTTTGGGAATGTCCAGCTCCACAGCGGGGGTGACCCCATTCCCAGCCTGTGCCCTAGGCTTGGCATTCACCACAAGCTATTCACCTTACCTGGGAGAAGGCAGGCATGGGGTAGATGGAAAATGGATGGGCTCCACCTCGAACCTGGGTGGGGCTTGCTAAAGACTCTATACCAAGGTCATCAGCACCTGAACTTGTTGTGAGAACTGTTGGAATTGCTTGATTATGATAGTCGGAGCAGTCAAATGCCCCACCTCTCCTTCTGATAGGAGTGGAGGGGGAGTGGCCAAGGCTACTGGTGCCTTGACAAGGGCAGACATGATGGTCCACTTTTCCTTGGCCATAGCACAAACCAAGGGCCAAGTGGTACCAGAGATAAACTCCAATTCTTAATAAAGTTTTCAAGCACACGATTCTTCCTCTAGCACTAATCTATTGCAGATCTCTAGAAGGTGGTGCTAACTCGGGCTTTGGCTCAGACAAGGCTGGAGAAGGAGTGGGTGCTAACGAGGAGTTGGGGGCCTCATAAGGTCCTATCACTAAGAGTTTGTCCTGTAAAATAGAGAAAAGTCCGACATAATGGTGGCAGGTTCTTGGTGGTGGACCCTTCAATATCTAAGTCAGTCTCCTGGAGAGGCACATAAAGAAGGCTTAGAGTCCCCTCTGGATTTGGAGCAAGAGTAAGAGAGAAGCCAGAGAAGAAGCAAAGGAGAGATAGAGAGAGGGATGAAACAAAATCTATGGACGAAAGAGACTATATTGCACTTGAGTCCTGCTTCCTAGGGGATGGCACATAGATGAGTGGAATCGCAGAGATCGAGGTACTTTAAAGAAAATTGAAAGCATGCATGAATGGCCCATTGGATTTCACTCAGTTGGCGAGCTTATAAAAGATTCAATCCAGGGAGCTCAAGGTATATAGATATGAGAGCGAGGAGAGGGTTCCTTTGTGGTGGAAGGAGATGGCTCTTGAGAAGAGTAGGCTCTTAGTTCCATCTCTGTCATCTCCCCTTGTTCTTCTCCTTGTGTCCTTACGATGCCCTTGTTCAACTTTGGCCTTCTTTTCTGAAGGGTTACCCAAAACCAAATTATAGGCATATGCCTCATACTTAAGGATAGGAGATGATGACTGATATATTCCAGCTACTGCAAGTATGCTCGGAATAGGAGATCATGCCATGGTAGGTGAGGCAGGGAGTGGTAGCTGGCATAGCATGTCCCTATGACAAGGCATTCTTCGGGTGGCAAACATTAATGATCGCTATGTCGGGAGCACACACGAATGAGTGGACGAGCAGGTTGGCAATGGTTGATGTGCATGCAAGAGACTAGTGGGAATGTACCTCTGATTCCACATGGTGAGGTGTTGGAAGGTAGCCTCGTCACTTGGACTAGCTAACATGTATCTAAGAGGGTTGGGCTTAGTTGCTACACTGGACTACCAAATCCTGATGATCATGCAGGTGTAGTTCCTCGAGTATACCATAATTAGAGCCTCAGCTAATCCTAATAAACTACATAGACTATTGAAGTGGTATAACATTCGGGTTGACAACATGTAGCCCTATGAGTTGGTAAGATGATCAATAATATCATAAATATTTTATATTCCACAAATTATCATTATAATTATTAATTTAATTTAATTTTTTTCTTTATGTATAGGTGGAGAGTGCTATTGTACCTATGCCATAGGAATAGTGGCTTATCACTTTAGAAAGAGCATCCTCGATCCAAAAATAAGCTATGCAACCTGTGCATAGAACCAGACTAAAGTTGAGGAGGTTAAGAAAAGGCTTTCCTAGCTGAGAACCTCTTGAATTCATTACTTAAATAGGGAAGCATTGCAAATAAAGAAAAGAATGAAGGGAAGGAGGGGGACGATGGATAGGGGGATGATAGAGAGAAGGTGGAAGTCATGTGGCAAGAAGAATCGAGGATGGAGAAAAAAGGGATGGACATCCCTGTGATGGAGGATGATATAGGAGACAAATAATTATCTTTAATCCCTTCAATCATCAAAAGGATAAATAACAACCTTGGATATGGAAGGCCTCATATATGAAATTAGATCCTAGTTTTGAGATCAGCCAAATCACAAAAAAATCCAAGATAGTAGCCAGATATATGCCAAACAAGATAATAATCCTCTATAATTTAAAAAAGGATGAAAATTTGATTAACAATTTTTGAAAGAAAGTATCGGCTTTAAGTCTTTTTATATTTTTTTGTTATATATGATAACCTCTCTTTCAATATATTGTTTTATAATATCCTTTATACTTTTTCATTGCAAAGAACTCATGTACATCAATGAACATGGAGGTAGTATCATAAGGTCACATATTCACGATCTTCTTGCTGATTAAATAATAGTTGATGATGTAGGATTGGAGTATAAATTTATTTTTTTGTTATTCTTATTATATATTATGATATCTAATTTTTTTATATTTTATATAATAATTTTAGTATTATATTATATCATATTATATTTTATTAATCACTTTGTTTGTCTTGAAAGATTATCAATGCTGGGTAAGAGTTCCTAACAAAGAGTTGGAGAGAGCACCTGGAGAGGTACCATAAGTGCCTCATTTCACCCATAATCTTTCAATGCTGGGTAAGAGTTCCTAACAAAGAGTTGGAGAGAGCACCTGGAGAGGTACCATAAGTGCCTCATTTCACCCATAATGATTGATGGGATGTGTATGTCCTCTCCATTACCATTTCATGAGCTTGCTGGCATGGCTGGGAATATAATTTTTGAAGGAGTTGGTAATGAAAAAAAATTTAGATTTATCTTCACCATTATCAACTCAAAAAATGTCCACTGAAACTGGTTGCAATTGACATGGAAAGGAAAGTATTGATGCATCTAAATTTATTAAAGTGTAATGCCAAGTACAAAGCCAATGCCAAGAAATGGTAAAAAAATATAGATCCAATATTCCACATCTACTATGATAACAAAGAAATGATGAAGTGAGAAATTGAGAAAAATGTTGAATGCCCTTCTTAGCCAACCGGTTTACTAAATTATGGCATGTACTATTTAAAATATATGATTTTTTTTGCTTATAATGATAAGCCAGACTATTAAGACTTCATACAAGATGATATAAGTCAATACCGATGATAGCTTGGACAAGAATCTTGAAGGAGGGCCTCAATTAGAAGATAAATAGAGTTTAAAAAAATAGGATAAAAAATTAAATATTTGTCATGGCATTTTATTTTCAATTAATTGACTTTTGTAATTGGATCAAAAATTTATAATTTAACGGATGTTATCCCTTCAACCTCAATGAAAAGAGTAATTATGTACAATTTTTTAAATTGGAATGTTATAACTTTATTTATTTTAATACATGCAGTTTTTTTAATATAAGATGTTATATTCTATGCCGAGATGTCATACATTTTTTAGGGAAGGTATAATATTATACAAGAATATCATAACACCATCTATCATTTTTTTAAGATATTTTTCTGCAGGGGTGTTATAATTTTTATGAAGTGATATCATAATTCTATAAAAAATATATTCAGGTCATTTTTGCATATGTGCCATATTATAACATCCTAGAAGTCATAATATAGGCAAAGGATGATAAGAAGACCTGGAAGGAGAGGTTAATAATTTTAGTTTAGCATTTTTTGCAAGAGTATCAAGATTTTTTAAAGGGGTGTCATAATTTTTAAAAAGAGATATCATAATTCTATTTTTGCATATATTCATCAACTTTTTTTATGGTATATTATAATATTCTGGGAGTCATTATTCAGGTCGCAAATGATAGGAACTTCTGGTATGAGGGGTTAATACCTTTAGTTTCTTATTTTGTGCCAAGGTATTATAATTTTTAAGAAGTGATGTCATAATTCTATTTTTGTATATATTCATCATCTATTTTTTTGTAGCATATTATGACACTTTGCGAGTCAAAATTTAGGATATAGATGATAAGAAATACTAGTATGAGGGGTTAATGGCTTTGGTTTCTTATTTTGTATCAAGGTGTTATAATTTTTATGAAAGAATGTTATAATTTTTAAGAAAGGAGTGTCATAATTTTGTTTTTACATATATTTATTATCTTTTTTTCTCTATGGCATATTATGATACTCTATGAGTCATAATTCATGTTACAAATGATAGAAAGTCTTGGTAGGATGGGTTAATAGCTTCAATTTCTTATTTTATATTGAGATGTTATAACTTTTGTGAACGGGTGTCATAATTTTTTATAATTATATTTTCATATATATTCATATGCTTTTTTTCTTCATGACATATTATGATACTTTGAGAGTCATAATTCAGGCCACGAATGATAGGAAGTCATGGTAGGAGGTGTTAATGGCTTTAGTTTCTTATTTTGTACTAGGATATTATAATTTTTATGAAGGAATATCATAATTTTTAAGAAGGAGTGTCATAATTATATTTCAACATATATTCATCATCTTTTTTTTTCATGGCATATTATGACACTCTAGGAGTCATAATTCAAGCCACGGATGATCGAAAGTCTTGCTAAGAGGGGTTAATGCCTTCAATTTTTATTTCATATTGGGGTGTCATAATTTTTATAAAAGGATGTCATAATTTCTAAAAACAGGTGTCATAATTTTATTTTCATATATATATTTATCAGCCTTTTTTGTGGTATATTATGATATTCTGGGAGTCATAATTCAGGCTACGAATGATAGGATGAATGATAGGAAGTATTGGTGGGAGGAATTAATGCCTTCAATTTTTTGTTTCATACCAGGATGTCATAATTTTTATGAAGGGATATCATAATTTTGTTTTCACCTATATTTATCATCTTTTTCCTCCATGGCATATTATGATATTCTGAGAGTTATAATTCAAGCCACATATGATAGGAAGTCCCAGGAGGAGGGGTTAATGTCTTCAATTTTTTTATTTTATATCAGGGTGTCATAATTTTTATAGAGTGTCATAATTTTTAACTAGTGTCATAATTCTGTTTCTGTATATATTAATCATCTTTTTTTTCGTGACATATTATGATATTCTGGGAGTCATTATTCAGGCCACGAATAACATAAAGTATTGATAGGAGGGGTTAATGATTTCAATTTTTTTATTTTATATCAGCATGTCATAATTTTTAAGAAGGGGTATCATAATTCTATTTCCATATATATTCATCATCTTTTTTTCTTCGTAGCATATTCTTATACTCTGAGAGTCATAATTCGATCATGGATGATAGGAAGTCATAGATGAGGGGTTAATGATTTCAATTTCTTATTTTGTATCAGGATGTTATAATTTTTATGAAGGGATGTCATAATTTTTAAGAAGGGGTGTCATAATTCTATTTCTTTTATTTTAATCTTGGATGCCATAAATTAATTCCTGAAGTTACATACATATATAAAAATATTAATTTAATAATTAAACTATCTTTATTTATATCAAATTAATATTTTTAAACATTATTTGTAAAAGATAGATCATCATTATGAAGAGTTCGATTTTTGGAGTCCAATAACATAAAAGGTACTCAAATCAGAGTTCAAACTGGCCCTAAATCGAAGTTTGAAATCTATTAAAGAAATTGTAGATATTTTAAAGTAGTCGGTCCATCATTGACCGGCTATTGGGTTTACGAAATGGAGCTCGGTCCACTGGCAACCATTACTGCAAGTTCACGACCCATTCCCATGAATCACAGTCACCGTTTCATGCCGTCCGGCCATTAGATCCTTCCCCCACCATTTTCCTTGCCGTCGAGAAGCCCTCCACCATCAGAGACGTCGCCGGAGACCCATTTACCGCTGTCAAATCCCCGCCTGGCCACCATGTTCAAAACTCTTCCCGTCAGTCATCGTTGCCCTTCGTCCATCATTGAAGGTCACTGCCATCCACCATCCGAGAGCTCGGATGTTGCCGGTCGTCTTCCAGTCACTGCACTTCCCTATTCCAAGCTTCGGCCATGGTCTCCTGTCACAGTCTTTCTCCACTCAGTCATCGCCCAGCATCACTACTCGCCATCGCTTGCCATCGGTTGTTGCCCAACACCACCTCCATTCTCCCCCCATGCCACCACCGAGTCATCTCCCACATCAGCCCGCAGCCACCCCCTCCCTAGTTTTCTTTGATGTTCGGTCTCCCTGCCATCGTGCCAACTAGCTGAGCTTCACCGGTCATCGTCATCTACCACCGTCCGTTGCCATTTGTCCGCTATCGCTGGAGTTGGGAGGAGTAAGTCTAAGTCCCAATCAAAGGGGGATTCGAGGATTCTACGAGAGTCTGGTTCAGACTCTATGTGCCTGAGAAGGAAGGAATGCTGTGATGGATCCATCACATAATAGATCAATGGCCAAGATTTTCTTTTATGATATTTAATCGATCTAGAGCCCGATTGAGTCCAAATTTGACCAAAAGAAAGTCCTAGATAAGCTCTATTTAAAGGATCCTATGCTACAAGAGAAAGGCATCTTGGAGAGAGGGTATAGTACAGGGTAGAGGGCTTAGCTCTGGGTTGCGAGTTGGCCTCTAAGAATGAGGTTTCTCAGATGAGAGTTCTGCCTCCTATACCATCTTCAAGCCTACTCCATTTCCAAGATCAAGATTCAAAAAGGAAGAAGCAGAGAAAGCCAGTTCACTCTAGGGAGTACGAAAGAAGAAGGGAGTTCGTTAACCATCTTCTCGACGAGGCTATGCCGATCTACTTCCAATCTTTATTGCTATTTTTCTTATAGCTTTTCTTAGTTATTAAATTATCCTTTTTCCTTATAATAGAACCTCCTTTATTTAATGAAAAAAATTATTTTCATGCACTTTTAATTCATGCTCTTTATTTTTATTGCAAGTAGATGCTAGGATCTAAATAGTAGATCCTTGTACCAAGTTATTTATTTTTCATACCTTTAATTTTTATTTTTTTGACTTCAATCTATCTATTTTCTTAAATCAAGGATTTAAAAATATTCAATATACTACCTTCCTTGTGGATTCGACTCGACTCATCCTTTTTCAAAATTTTTTTTCAAAATTTTTCTTCTCTTTTTTTCTAGATCTAAAAAAGCCAAAAAAGGAAAAAAAAGAGAAGAATTTTTTTTTTGCAATTTTGGTTAGATCAATCCTAACCCTAGATTAATTTCTTTTTTTAGTTACTTCTAATTAATTTTTTCCTTTTCATGTTAACAAAAAAAAAATTTCTTTTTTGTTTTCTAATTTTAGTTTTATTTTTCATACACCTAATTAACCAAGATTAAAAGCTATCTTTTATCTCTCTTGCTTGAAATAACATAATATAAAAAGAAAATAAAAATACCACATAATACTTAACTACAATAGTGTAACTAATTAAAACTTAAAAGATTACTACTTATTTGGGATATCTTTCTTTTTTACATTGCATACTTTCATAAAATATCTTAAGGGCATTAACCCATAAACAATATAAGGTGGGGATTTGATCACCCTTCCTATGCCCACAAACCACCATCCTGCATCTTGCATTAATCCAAGCCTGTTAATTAAAATTAATTAGATGTCAGCCCCTAAGAAACTCGAGCTCAATAGGACAAGGAATCCAAAAAAATTGGACCAAGCCAAGATTGGTTGATTAACTGGTCTCTAGGAAAGGGGTTCAAGAATGATGTAGTCCTGATAAAGATGATTTTTAATTGGCTCCATTGACTGACCTGACTAATCTAATTGGTATCTAAGGAAAGCAACGGGGGGACCCCTACTAATCATACCCTTACCTGGCCAATTGAATAGTTAGTTTCTAACTTGAAGGGCTCCAAGGTTGCCATGGCATTTAGGAGCAGTCTAGATTTAGGATAATCCCAGGATAGAGAGTCCATATATGCTAACTTGTTTGTAAATAACACCAAACCCTAACTAATTCTTCTTCTCTCTCTTAGCTCTAGGACTCCCTAGGCCCTATTCTCTTTCATCTCACCACTCCTCTTAAAAATAATATATTTTGGTGGGAGATTGTTTGTCAGCCGACTCATATGGGAGGTCTGGGCATCCCCTCACTCATTATTCGACGGGAGGCTTTTCTGTCGAGACACGTAGCCAGATTCTTCTTATGTCCAGATAGTATGTGGTCTTCCTTTATGAGGGCCGAATATGGTGATATTCCTATTGATCTTGATGCCTCTCTCGGACCTCCTAGAAATTGCTCTGCTGTCTGGAGAGAGATAATGACCAGGGCATCGCTCATTACTCCTCACTTGTCCTAGGTGATTGGGGATGGCTCTTCGATCAGATTCATGCTTGATCCCTGGATATCTGATACTCCTTTAATAAGGTGGCCTACATACATTTCGGTGCACACACCCCTGACGATTTCTATTTCTAATATATTGATTCCTGGTCAGGCCTGCTGGGATCAGGATGCTGTGTTTTCCATCTTTGGGAATATTCTTGGTCTCCGGGTTCTATCTATCATCCTGCCAGTTCACCCTTGTTCGGATACCAGGGTTTGGAGTCATACGACCTCCTCTCGTGCTCCGATCTCTGATCTAATGGTCCTGTCCACCCTGGAGCCTCTTACGCTTTGGAGTTATCGTTGGATCTAGACCTTACTAGTTCATCCCAGGGTCTTTCTTTTTATTTGGAAACTCGCCTGGTTTTGCCTCCCTACTCGCGAGTTCCTGATCTCCAGAGGCATCATCATAAATTTTGATTCCCTTTTTATGGGACTCTGGGCGAGTCACTGGCTCATGCCATTTTTCTTTGTAGTCGTGCTATGTTGGTTTGGCGGATGGCTAGGATTGATGACTTATCCTCCCGAGCAAATCATACAATCGACACCTTTTTGTCTCTTTTGAGGATGGGTTCTACTATTCAAGTCTCATTCATTGCTTATCTGGCATACCATATCTGGATATCCAAGAATGAGCGGATTTTTATATATGCTAGATGTTCCCCTAGGATGGTGGTGGAGAGAGCTAGGAGTTCTGCTATTGAGTATTGGAGTTTGACAGCGACGTTTCCGGAGATCTGGGATTCTCCTTCTGCTCTTCGAGCATCCCATAGGATTTTTATCGCTTGGGAATCCCCTCCTCTGAGTTTCTTCACTGTTAACTTCAATGGGAGCCTTCATCATAGAATGGGAGGTGCTGCCTTCGTTATAAAGAACTCCCGCCTTAGATTTCTTGCTGTCGGGGGTTTCTCTTTATTGGATTCCTCCATCCCCGCTGCAAAGTTATACGCGGCTTGGGCTGAGATTAGGTATGCTCGTCAGGTCCTTCATCTTGATCGTTTGATTATCGAGGGGGACTTAGCTACTGTAATCTCTTGGATCACTCAGACGACTTCAGCTCCATCTGCTCATCCCATCATCCATGATATTTGCTTTCTGCTGCAGGGCTGTTCTTTACTTTGATTAGGCATGTTTATAGGGAGGCCAGCTCTGCCACTGACTGGGTGACCTTCTATGTGGCTAATCATTCGGGTCTGTGTTTTGGTCTGATTGGCATACTGCCCTAGTACAGCTTAGGGACCTTATCTTTGCTGACTATCTTGGTTGTATTCACCCTCGTTCCTTGAATTGAATGCATCAGTTTATCAAAAAAAATACATAAATAAATAAGAATTACTCTGATCTAAAACTTTGATTGCATATCCAAATAATAAGAACAATTCGATAGACTGAATCAGTGCCATGAGAATGAATCCTTATAGTAAAGTATCCTTTTTCCCGGCACACCAAGTTTATTTGAGCCTCGCTCACTTTAGGAGTGAGTGCCCAATGGGTACCAACCTCTTAAGTTTATGTATGACCAAGTTTATCAAGATCAAATCCAAATGGCCTACAGCTCAGGAAATAACCCATACTATAATGCCTATAATTCAAGTTGGGGGACTCAACCAGACTTTTCGTGGCAACCACACCCAGTGGTTACCCCGACAATCTAAGGATCTCTATTCATAGATATACCTTATTATGATTAGCCCTATCCCTATTATCAACCTTTTCTAATTAATTATTGCCCATCATTTGAAGAGAAGGTTTAGCAAGTATCATACCCACCTCTTCTATAGACTAACCTAGATGTCGATAGGTTTGCTCAATTTCAATAAATTATTATATCCCAATAGTAATCTATCAATAAGCTAATGGATCAAACTGACCAACAATTAAGTGAGCTTAATAGAAAAGAGGGAGGTGAACTGCCTAGTCAACCGGAGAGTAACCTAAAGGGACCACACCTAGCTCAAAACTTTAATGACCCTTTATCTTTTCATGAACAATCAACTCTGACTGTCGGGAATGAAGTGATCTTAGAATAACTTTGCATAACCATAAAGACCAATATAGACAATTTGATTTAGGCAAAAAAATATATGGAGAAATTGAACTTGTGGGATAAACCAATTTCATCATTACTCCACTCACCTATGGTCTCGATCTCTAGTGCCTTAGAATCATCCATGCCTTTTAATGGGATGGGAGAACAAATAGATACAATGATGGAATTAGTAGAGACTTCCCAAGAACCATAAACATATAACTTAATAGAGGAAGCTACCCCCATGGTTCTCTTCCAAGATTTAGTAAATTTCTATCTGGCTCGGTTCGGGGTCGATAATTTTAATGTAGATGGGTATATATCACAAGTAAATAATCCAATACAAATATCCTACTTTGAAACCACTCCACTTTTGATTAATGAACAACAAGAGCCATCACCTAGCCCATCAATAGTCTCCGTGTTAGAATCATCATCTGATCTAAAACTAAAGCCACTTCCTGATGCACCTATTGAAACTCTTTCAATGAACCTTATCCAAAAAGCCCAACTTAGTGGTATTCTGAAGGCACATAAAAAATCTATTGAATGGGATATTACCGAAATGAGGGATCATGATCTTAAAAATTTTATAACTGATTTCTCCGTATTTGGTATCAATTTTGAGAACTACCTTCAAAATATTTTCATAATATTAAAATAATGTATGGAGACAGGGTTAATTTAATCTAGAAAAGGTGTCTAAATTTAAAATGAAAAAGGATATTGACTAAACACATTATGCTCGAGAAAGAGAGTAGGACAGACCAACCCATAATTGAAGAAATTTCTAAGCTACCACCTCCAATCTCGGTCCAACAAACACAATCACTTCCTAATTATTTTAAAACTATAATAATATTTTTAAATCCTGGAATAACATGCTTGCCTAGTATACTTTATTGAGTCAAGTTAATCATCATAGAGTACTCTATGAATATTTTTCTATCATGATAACAAGGCCTCTTGATTGGCCTTGTCCTTTTGATGTCATGAGGGATACAATAAAGTTAATTATCTATTAAACTTGCTTATAATATTCGACTGAAGATGTTAAACTTAGTGCTGGTTGGGAGACAACCCAACAATCTCATTTATTTAGTATAATTATAGAAACTTGGATGGAAGTCCAAGAGACCGCTGCTTCACAAAGCCCTCTTCAACTCCCAAAGCATATTCACTCCAGGTGTACTCCTTCCTATTCCTTTTTATATATTGTACCATTTATTTTCTTTCTTCATTGAGGACAATGTCGATTAAGTTGGGAAAAGAATAACTAATCTAACTAAGTCCTCAAGTATGACCAGAAGTAATTAGTTTTGTATCCAAGTTATTTCTCGATTTGAAGTTAATTAGGTATCCTAATCAATAATTGATTAATGGCCTAGATAGTTTTAGAGATACCAAGGAACAAATCACTAAAAAAAATTAAAAAATGATAGGATGTTGACTAAATTAAATTTTGAAGTGATTTCATAACTCTTTCCCTTCTTATCTCAACAAAAAATCTGCTTATTGGGAGTATGGATGGAAATATTGAGATATACAAAAGTTCTTAAAAAAATAAAGAGTCAGTCTGACCTCATAGCTCTTCTTGAACTCTTATTGAGTAACCGGGTCCCTTCGTCTAAGTAAGCATTGTGGTTCGTGCCAAAAAGTGAGAAGGTTAAGAGATCTGTTAAGCAATGGCACCCCACTGAGTAACTGAGCCCTTTCACCTAAGTAAGCATTATGATTCGCATCAAAAGGTGAGGATGCTAATACTTAAGAGGTTAAAACATTGCACTAATTTTTTCTAAAAAAAGAAGGGAACAAAAGGATAAAAGTATAAAAAGACAACAAACCCAACTCAAATCAAGTTAAAGGATTTAAAAAGTAAGTTGGAAAGATAGTAAGGAAGACCTCTAAAAAATTTTTGGTCAACACTCAATCGCTAATTGGATTGACTAGGTGATTCAATGAAGTACCGCTTTAATGGTTTGGCCGGGCATCAGCTATCTTTAGGACTGCCTAAGTCAACTTTCAATTCAAGAATGAGTTTTTATACAAGCTAATTCATCAGTTTTATTCAAGAACGAGCAAAGTTCAAGTTAAGGGATGTGATAATTATACTATATACATATATAAAAGTATTAATTTAATAATTAAACTATCTTTATTTATATCAAATTAATATTTTTTATATGTTATTTGTAAGAAAGAAGATCATCATTGTGAAGAGCTCGATTTTTGGAGTCCAATAATATAAATGGTACTCAAATCAGAGTTCAAACGGGCCCGAAATCAAAGTTTTAAAATCTATTAAAGAAATTACGTATATTTTAAAGTAGCCGGTCCGCCATGGACTGACCACTGGGTCTACGAAATGGTGCTCGATCTACCGTCAGCCATTACTACCAATCCACGATCCATTCCCGTGGACCACACTCATCGTTTCATGCCGTCCGGCCACCAGAGCCTTCCCCCACCATTCCCCTTGCTACCAAGAAGCCCTCCACCACCGGAGATGTCACCGGAGACCTGTTTACCACTGTCAAATCCTTGCTCGACCACCACTTTCAAAACTCTTCCCGTTAGTAATTGTTTCCCTTTGTCCATCGCTGCCAGTCACTACCATCCACCGTTTGAGAGCTCGAACATCGCCGATCATCTTCCAGTCGCCGCCCCTCCCTATTCCAATCTCTGGCCATGGTCTATTGTCACGATCTTTCTCCACTCAATCATCGCCCAGCGCCATCGCTCGCCGTCGCTTGCCCGCAGACATTGCCCAGTACCGCCTCCATTCTCCCCCTATGCCACCGCCAAGTCATCTCCCACATCAACCCGTAGCCACCCCCTCCCCGGTTTTCTTTGATGTTCGGTCTCCTTGTTACCATGCCAACTAGTCAAGCTCCACCGGTCGCCACCATCCATCACTATCTGTTCGCTATCGCTGGAGTTGGGAGTAGGTCCGAGTCCCAATCAAAGGGGGATATGAGGATTCTACAAGAGTCTGGTTCGGACTCTATGTGCTTGAGAAGGAAGGAACGCTGTGATGGATCCATCATGCAATAAATCAATGGTAGAGATTTCTTTTTACGATATTTAATAGATGTAGAACCCAATTGAGTCTAAATTTGACCAGGAGGAAGTCCTAGATGAGCTCTATTTAAAGGACCCCATGCTACAAGTGAAAAGCATCCTAAAGAGGGTACGGTATAGGATAGAGGGCTTAGCTTTGGATTACAGGTTGGCCTCTAAGAGTAAGATTTCTTGAAGGAGAGTTCTACCCCCTACACCATCTTCAAGCCTACTCCATCTCCAAGATTAAGATCCAAAGAGGAAGAAGTAGAGAAAGACAGTTCGCTCTAAGGAGTATGAAGGAAGAAGGGAGTTCATCAACCATCTTCTCGATGAGGCTATGCCGATCTACTTCTAGTCTTTGTTACTATTTTTCTTATAGCTTTTCTGATGCGGGATGACTCTAAGATTACTAAACATACAGAAAAAATAGTAAACTATTTTTTTATATTTTTTTTAACATTAAATTTGTAGGCTAAATTCTCAAAATTAAGTAAGAACTAGCAGGATAATAAGCAATGCAAAGAATCATCATATCGCAGACATACTCATGCAAAATAATAAAAGTCAGGACCCGAGAATTGAGAAATTCCTGGCTTAGGATAGCTAACCTTCAATCAAAATAGAAATTAAGAACGAAAAGGTTTGTACCAGTCAGAGATTGAAGAATCTGCAATTGAAGAGATCACTCACACTCTGATTGGAGCCTAGATGATGAAGCTTCAGTTCCCTTGGATTAGATGGCTGATTTGGGCAGTCCTGGAGGCAAAGAAGGCCTCCTCTGGGGAGGTGAAACATTTCGGGGATCCTGCAAGCATCAGAGATCAATCAAAATAGCAAATAATAAAAGGGAAAGAAACTAGGGTTTGGGTTGAAGCAGGATTAGGGTTAGAAGCTGGCGGCCTGGAGAAGAAAGGGTTCCTTCACTTGGACGGCAGCAAGGGCACTCTTCTCTTGGGCATGGCTGATCTTCTGGGATGTAGAAGGATGCTAAGGTAGTAGGGGTTCGGCCAGGCACAAGAAGAACAATCCACAAAACACAAAACTCCAACACAAGAACAATACTTAAGACAAAATTTCAGCAAAGTTTAATTCATATGATAAAAGTTATTATAAGAGGAAGAGGGGTGGGGTATTTATAGAGCTCCCATGTCCTCTCCTAAAGGGATTACAAGTCTTCTCCTAGTTAGAATAGGTTTACACAATTTAAGTGGGAGAATGACTACAAAATAAACCTAGAACTAATAGTATACAAGTTGAATGAAACTAGGTTTCCTTCTTCCATTTGAATTCCTCCTTCAAGCTTGGACGAAGTCAACCATGAGGCTGCCTCTTTCCTTGGCATGTTGGACTTCTAAGGGCAGCAAAGGGGCCGGCCAAGGGCAAGGGCGCATGGGCTTTTGGGCCTTGGAAGGCTGGGGCTCTTGGGCTGGAATCCATCTGGCATCAAACTGGAATCTTGGTTCTTCATGGACCTGGGCCTTGCATTCTCTTGGGCCGAGGTGCAGGTATATCTTTAGGATCCTAGGGTGGCCTAATATATGGAATATTCCCTGGCATTTGGAGGGAATCTAGCATCTAGAAATCATCTGGAGGGCATCTGGGCATCTTGCAGGAATCTTGGACCCTGAGATGGCATACAAGGTCCAATTGATTGATGTGAAGACCTCTGGCTCCTGGATGAGGCCTGGTGGAACTCCAAAATAGTGTATCCTCTTCTCTTGTACCAAAATTAACTATCACTGGACTCATGGCTGAAATACAGGACTCAATAAACTGGACTGAGTTGAGACAAATCAACTGGCCTCAACTTATTATAGGACTCAATCTTAATTGATTACAAAATTATGACACATGACTAAGGTTCTAAAAAAAAATTCTAATCAGTAAACCATATGGGATCCAATGATCTGTGTCTGATCCTGGTGTTCCCACCATTTTCTTTGTTATTAAATTATCTTTTTTACCTGTAATTGAACTCTCCTTTATTTAATGAAAAAAATTATTTTCATGAACTTTTAAATTTATGCTCTTTATTTTTACTGCAAGTATATACTATGATCTAAATAGTAGATCATAGTACTAAGTTATTTATTTTTTGTACTTTTAATTTTCATTTCTCCAACTTTGATATGCCTATTTTCTTAAATCAAGGATTTCAAAACATTTAACATACTACCTTCCTGTGGATTTGACCCGACTCACCCTTTCAATATGTTCTTAATTTAATTTAGAAGTTGGTTAATTAAACTGATAGCTACAATATCTTAACAACAACATCGCATCCTATCAACATGTTAAAATAATATATTATAATATTACCATAGTAAATCATATATCGAATACATGATGTTGTAATTTTTTGCAAACATTATAAAATTATACAAGATTGTAGAAAAGTTAAACTAATTATGCTCTATCCTATTTTAGTTGACTGCATACATAAGAATCAAACTCATCCAAAATAAATCGAAAGATAGTATAGTGATTTCAATTATTTATTGGAGTACTACTACTTGATGGGAAGTATTCCTCTATCGTTGAATAGGTCTTTTTGGATTTTATTCAAAATGGATGTCAACAGAAGTCTTGTTCATATTTTTTCCTAACTTTTTTGACTTCTTCTCAGGTTCACTCTTAATTTTATTCTTTCTTCGGTGACCTATAATCGCGATTTGGTCAAAATCTTGGATAAAAAGTTATGTACTTATCTGAGCTACATAATTAGCATCCACTATTCTTCGAATAATTGTGTTAGATAATTTATCACCAAAATAAATGTATCTTTGGACATAGAGGCTATCTCTGCAAGCTTCATTATCTGATGACTCATCAAAACATATGTACAATCAATAAGATGTGATATTTGTAATATGATTTTATGATATATAGCAGACTTTTGTAAAAAAAAATAGAGCATCTCAATCTAAATAATGTGATTGTATGTATACCAAGATTTTTTGATATTTTTATCATAAAATTGAATATTGTAGTCAAAACTATCAAATTGGTATTTCATGTTCTTCCACCATCTCTTCAAGAAATATCTATCTGGAATATGAAACACTTCGCTTTGATAAAGAATCAATAAGGCATGTCTACATAAGTATCCCCAAAATTGAAAGGATCAGTACTAGCATTTGACCTCCTCCAAATGGTTGTCATATGAAACAACATAATTTTTTATAATCTCCTTGCTTATTCCATCAACTGTAATTCTCTCAAATGACTTCTTGTAATATACAGCATAGTTGTCATCTTCTTCAATTAATCTTGCATTTGATGCAACCATCTAAATGATCTCATTCTAATTTTTTTTTAAATATGTGCCTTATTTGGCTATTATTTGCCTCTCAAAAGATAAAGATATTTTTAGAAAATATTTCATTTCTAATAATTTATTACCTTACTTATTTTATGCTTCATGTCTTTTTTTCAAGGCATCTTTGTACTTATGATGAATTTTTTGAGTATAGTCTTCGAATTTATAAATCCATCAAAGAAGTGATTGATACTCTCACTCCTCTATAAAGATGGCATGCATGTACATGATTATAAAAAAAAGAAGCATTAATATCCCTATACATTAGAAATTTGCAAACATGTATATAAATCAAACATAATATCATAAAAACTTGCGAAGAATATATCCTTAAGGTAAACTGGAATCCATTTATCTCAACATTCATAAAGATTATTTAACCAATCTATAGCTTGCTTTCTTCGTATTTCTCTATAAGTTGTGTCCACCTTTCTTCGAAAGCCTAGGTCATAACTATGTCATATATCGCCTCATCAAACTCAACAACAAATTTGGGATTGCCTATTCATATATGGTTGATCTTTTCAAGGATCTTTTTCAATATATATCAAAGACAAAATTAGTATTGTGCATTGAAGAAAACCTCCATGACAGTAGCCTTTATTACCTTATCTTGGTCAATTATGATGTCATTGGATTGTTGACCCTCGTTTGCACCAGCCATGATTGGAATGTCCATTTAAATATCTTAGTCCTCTCATCTGACAATAATGCATAACCAAGTAAGGTGGACTGTTCATGATGGTTAACTCCAATAAATGGATAAAATGACATTCACATATATTTGTTAGATAAATTGAATCAAAGATCAATACATCATCAAAGTGCTTATCATTCTTGACCTTAGATCTGGAAGACAGTCCTTGGCTGTCCATAATCATTCGGGTCCAAAATATAAAAGAAGTTTATATTTTTAACTTATATTTGTATGAAATGGATACCATTAGCTATGCATCTTTTTCTTTCAACTGACTCTGACATTTCTGATAGATGAAATTATAAGCATTTTTCTCTGTAAAATCTATTTGCTTTCGATCACCTTTTCTTCTTGCCATGGTAGATCATATTTGAGTTGAGGGTATATTCACGACATGTACATTGCTACTTTTTTTCCTTTTCTAGTGTGCTGATCCTTCTATAAGATTGTAGATAATCGGTGGTCGATATGGACAACTCATATTTATGTTCTAGAAAAATATCATCTAATATCCACTTACCATTCTTAGAATTTAGTTTTACTTTTATCAATGAATTACATTCAATTTTGTCAATATCCCTAGGTTTCATGGAATTATTTGTTTTCCTAGATTTTTCTTACCTCCAATATGCTAGGTGCTTAAAGCATATTTCTTTTTTGTTATTAGACCTACTACATACTGTTGTGATTCCAAAACTAACTCTTCTTGCATATCCATTATAAAAATTATATACATCGTTTGTTGAACTGAACTCCATGAAAATGTGAGGATTAACATAATCTTTGTTTGCATTATGGGTAATAGAAAAAGGTACATTCTTTTGAATAACACCAATAACCTATCCAACTGATCATATTGGATATTTCATATCTATAATTTCAACATCATCTGTAAAAATCTCTGTACAAGATCAAAAATATTGATATCAATAGTTTTAGATGACATTTTATCTAAAGGATATTAATAATTACATTATCCATTGGCTAAAATATGACACTTATAATATAAAAAATATGGCCCGAAGATAAATTTTTTTAAAAAATATAATATTTAAATTTATGATATCCCTTCATAAAATTATGATATCCCTTTAAAAATTTATGACACCCCAATATAAAAAAAAAAAGCTGGAGGTTTTGATTCTCTTATCATGACTTTCTATTGTCTATTACCTAAAATATAACTCGCAGGATATCATAATATGGCACGGAGACAAGTTGACCTGAAAAAATATGAGAATTGGATTTATGATACCCTTTTATAAAAATTATGACATCCTAATACAAAACTGAAATTGAATGTTTTGATCCTCTATATCATGAATTTTCCACTATCCATTACCTAAAATATGATATCCAGAGTGCAATAATATGGCTCTAAGACAACTTGAGATAAAAATATTAGAAAAATGATTTTCCCATTACAAAATAAAAAAAAAAGATTTTGATCCTCCATACTAGGATTTTTTAACTGTCTATTGACTAAAATATAATATCCAAAGTATAAGAATACAACCCGGATATAAAAAAAAAAAATTGAAAATATGAGATTTGAACTTGTGACATTCCTTCATAAAATTATGATACCTTTTCAAAAATTTATGATATCCCGGTATAAAATAGAAAACTAAAATTTTTTATTCTTTTACCAGGACTTTTCATCATCCATTGGCTAAAATATAACTTTTAGGATATCATAATAAGGCACGGAAACAAGTTAACCTAAAAATATGAGAATATGAATTATGACATCCCTTCATAAAATTTATAATATTCATTCACAAAAATTATGACTCAAGTATAAAACTATAAACTAGATATTTTTATCCTCCAAACCATGACTTTTCTACTGTTCATTGCTAAATATGACACTTAAAGTATAATAATATGGCTCTAAAATAACTTGAACTGAAAACATAAAAAAATATAACTATCTTGGCACAAAATGGCAAAATGAAGGTTTCGATCTTCCGTACCTAGGTTTTTGAACTATCCATTGCCATAAATATGATACCCTTGGTATTATAATATAGTAGGAGATAAAAAATTTCTGAAAATATAATATTTGAACTTATAATACCTCCTCACACAATTACAACACCCTTTCAAAAATTTATGATATCCCAGCATAAAAAGAAAAACTAAAGATTTTGATTCTCCCATCAGGATTCCCATCATCTATTGGCTAAAATATAATTTTCAAAATATCATAATACGACAAGGTGATAACTTGATCTAAAAAATAAGAATTGAACTATGACACCCAGTAACAAAAATTATGACACCAAGGTATAAAACTAGAAATTGAATATTTTGATCCTCCATACCATGACTTTTTCACTATCTATTATCTAAAACATGACTAATTGAAAAAAGTTAACACTTTTGATATTCAAGATGTGACTGGATTAGGTAATTTATGATATCCTGGGATATTATAGGATTTCTTAATAATCCAACTACCAAACCAGTTGATGTAATAAAGGATCTACGAAAAAATTATAAAAAATAATCTATGAATAGTTTTTAACTTCCTATTGGGGATGATATTTTATTTTGAAGTAATAGAATAAACCTTCAATTGCTTACTTCAATCTCGAACCAAAATTGATTTTTTATACTTGACATTCAGAGCGAGGAAGAATCTTACTTCAATTCAGATGCTATTGATTCCGTAGACCCGACACTTAGAGTACTTTTCAAAGCGAGGAAAAATCTTACTTCAATCTTAGATGGTACCTGATTCCTTAGACTCGACACCTAGAGTGCCTTTCAGAGCAAGGAAGAAATTCGTCAAAAGTAGCTTTTGAATGTTTTAGAATGAGCAAAATCCAATATAACAAGCTCTCTAAGTATTTTAGAGAAAAAAATATCTTAGAGGAAAAGGACATTTTGGACTGCTCAAAACTTTTAAAAAAGATTAACCAGATTTTAATGCATGTCACGTTGATAATAGATGCTGCTCCCCCAATATTCAATGCAAGTCATGTCCTACCCCATCATGCCAACTCGGATCCGTATAGACTAATAAAAAGAGATGGTGTGGGCCAGCTCGAATTTCCTACATTACGTGTGGTGTACAAAGAATTTCACTTGTTAATTGTTTCTGGTTTTTGGTGTAGAACCTGTTTTGGGCTTTGGCTTCCTAAGCCAAAGGCCTAGTCCATGGTCCTGGTTCCAGGCTTTGCTAAAGCTAAATTGTCGGCTTGTTCAATCGTTCAAGATGTCCAGTACACACAGGAGGCCTTTTTATTTTGAAGTGCCATGTGCTTTCCCAATAAGAGTAATTTTTTGTCCATGGAAGGTAGTATAGAAAAAATACACTGCCAAATATGATTGGACCATATAAAGGCTGCATAAGCTTTATTTTTTAATACACATTTAATGCTTGTAGCTTTATCTTTTTTTTAAAACTTTTGAATGATGAAAATGCCCCCTCTAAAAAATTTATGACATCCCATGCCTTATGTTATGACATCCCGTAGCTTGGGTTATTACATTCCTATGTCACAAGGCTAAAAGATATTTTCATCATTGAACAAGTTCAAAAATTTTGGATGATAAAAATATCCTCAATCTTATGACATCATGTGAACAGGATTTTGACACCTTGTTCACAAAAGGATGTTACAAAGGAAAGATATTTTTGTCATTTAAAATTTTCAACAAAAAAATAAATCATAAGTATTAAATTCATATTTGAATGATGAAAATACCCTCTCCTTATCACATCTCATTATGAACATAATGTCATAACCCCGTTCACAAGATGTCATAAGATCAAAAATATTTTCATTATTAAAAAAATTTTAAACTTTTTAATAATCAAAATATTTCTTGGCCTTATGATACATGAATATCGTAATCTAAGTCACAGAATGTCATAACACAAACCACGAGGTATCATAATTTTTTTAAAAAATAGATATTTTTTTATTTAGATTTTTTAATAAAAAATAAAGCTACATGCATTAAATTCGTGTTGAAAAATAAGATTTATGTAATCTAATTAGATTGTGCGGTGTATTTTTTTCTTCATCGAGCATGGTAGACAAAAACTTTCTCTTCCCAATAAATGACACTCCATAGGATGTTCTGTCGTGGAGTGGGTTCTTTTCCGGATACATGATGCATATGAAGAATAACATGAGACAATGTAGCTTTTGATTAATGGAAATTTAATTGCCAAGCACGTCTCATTTAGGTAAAGGTTTGTGTAGATTATTGTACCTAGAAAGAGAGATAATCTCGTTCCTTATGATAGGATTCTAATGGTATTTTTTTATTGAATTTTGGTATGATGGTGTCGGATTTCATAAAGTAGGAAAAAGAAGAAAATAATATTGTTAATCAAATATGACATTGCCTTCAACTCTTCCACTTATTTAGCCAGAGTAGTGGTGGAGAGAGCTCGGATTTAGGTTGATGAGTATCTGATGTCGACCATGGTGACTTCGGAGACCTAGAGCTTCTATTCTATTCCTCGAGTGCCTTGCCAGGTTTTTATCTCGTAGGAGCCCTCACCTCTGAGGTTTGTCATGGTCAATTTTGATGGAAGTGTCAAGGACAATCACGGAAGAGCTGGGTTTGTCATCCAGGGTCCGGCCTTAGTATTTTGGCTGCTGGAGGGCACTATCTCCCTGAGCCCACAGTCTCGGTAGCATAGCTGTGAGGTGCCTGGATCGGTATTGTCTATGCCCGAAGGATCTTGCAGATCGACCATCTTATCATTAAGGATGACTTTGCTACTATTATAGTTTGGATTCATGAGGCTAGGAGGTCGAGGGCAGTGCACCCTCTTCTCTGCGACATGGCTTTCCTTCTTCAAGGATCTTCCATCAGCATTGTCAGACATCTTCATCGGAAGGCTAACTCTGCAACATATTGGGTAGCTTCCTTTTGCTAATCATTCCGGTCCAGTACTATGGACCAACCTGGGAGATGCCCCGAGGCCATTTCATGATATCATCCTTTCTGACTTCCTTGGTTATATTCATTCTAAAACTCTAAATTGAATGCACCGGTTTACTAAAAAAATAATAATATCGATCATGTGATAATACATAACCATCTATCAAATTTCTTTAGAATATTATATGTCGAAGATGGTAGTATAGCATTGTCTTTATCTTTAGGGCTCTATTTTTTGTGGATAAATATTATAAAAAGTTTGGTTAATTTTTTTATTGACCAATTTATTTATGTTCTTGCATTTTTTAATATGCATAAATTACTTTCCATGAATAGTATTTGTTGCATCCAAACAAATTACAACAAGCTTGAATCAAAAGAAAAGTGGATTGAGCTGATTTGATCTAGCTTTCTGCCGTCTTCTTAGAGGATCTGGGTATTGAGGTGGCTCTCAAGCTTGTTAATGGCGTCTAGACTGGAACAGATATGATATGAAGGAAAACTAGGCAAAGAATGGCGTAGAAAAGAAGAAGTTGCAGAAGTCCCATTATCATCGCACTCGAAGGTATTTATAGGCTACGAATTTAACCGCTTACAGCTGGTATCTAGCTGTTAAACAGTTAATCCAAGATCGTGAGCATGTGCAGCGAAAGTCATCCATAATTGATCATCCCTTCATCCATAGTTGATCAGCCCTTCATCCACAGTTGATCAGCCCTTTTCCAGAGGTTGAATGATCTCTGCATTATTTGAATATTAATAAGCTTTACCTTTCCTGTGCATTTGTCGGCTCTAGGCCTTTTGGACATTGATCAGCTTCTTGCCTCTTGGGCATTGATCAGCTTCTTGTCCCTTGGGCATTGATCAGCTTCTTGCCCCTTGGGCATTGATCAGCTTCTTGCCCCTTGGGCATTGATCATATTTGTGCCTATTGGGCATTGATCATATTTATGCCTATTGGGCATTGATCATATTTGTGCCTATTGAGCATTGATTGGCTTTACGTCTCTTAGACGTTAATCAGCCTTGTGCCTCTTGGGCATTGATTAGCCAGATTCAAGCTTTTAATAGATCAGCATAAATAGACCAAACTTGTCATATCCCAACACTAGTCCCCCCAGTTTCTGAACTCATTAATTGGAAATCAGAAACTGTCAGAAGCTTCTTTTTGCTTTCTTTCTTTTTTTTTATCAAGACCAAATGAGAGGGATACAACACTTGGCCAACCTTTTGATCAGTTATTCTGATCGTTGAACACCGATGAGTCAGTGGATTAGACCAACTCGATTTGTCAGATTAAGATCAGCTTATCAGGCCAACCTTTCAATTGATCAGTAAATTATCCTGACCATTAAACACCGATGAGTTAGTGGATTAGACCAACTCGATTTGTCGGATTATGGTCAGCTTATCAGGCCAACCTTTTGATAAGTTATTCTAATCATTGAACACCGATAAGTCAGTGGATCAGACCAGCTCGATTTGTCGGGTTAGCACTTTTTGGGCATTGATCGACCTCGCGCCTTTTGGACATTGAACGGCCTTGCGCCTCTTGAGCGTTTGATCGGGCCTATGCCTCTTGGGCGTTGAACGGCCTTGGCACGTAGATGGGCCTTGTACTTTTGGGGCATTGATCGGCCTAGCGCGTAGGTGGGCCTTTGTGGCCTTTATGGGCCTTAGGCATTTTGTGGGCCTTCATTGGCCTTAGGCCTTTTATGGGCCTTCATGGGCCTTGGCCTTCATGGGCCTTTTGCCTTTTGTGGGCCTTCATGGGCCTTTTGCCTTTTGTGGGCCTTCATGGGCCTTAGGCCTTTTATGGGGCCTTCCTCCTTGATTGGCTTTTGGGCTTTAATCGGCCTAGTGCTTTTTGTTCCTCCATCTTTCGACCATATAGATTGTAATTGCCGAAAGAATACGTCCCTCCCTCTCTAAAGCCTGTAATCTGCAATACGAAATGAAGGATTCTATTTATGAGAAATATGGGGCAATGGCATACTCACAATTTTGGACGTGGCATAGCCTCTTAGCCCATGCTTCATCTTTCTTGTGAGAGCCCTGTTATCCTTACTAGAATCTCGAGAGCCATGACTATGCATACCGGACAACTCGATTAGAAGAATTGGTTGATGTGAGAGGCCATTCGGCTTCAATTGATGCTGCCCGTTCAAAGAACTTAGAGATTTCTGTGAGGCATGGCTATTCAAAAGCATTCTCTAGAAGAGTGGGACAGCTCCTCCCTTCCGTTTAGCCTCATTTGAAGCCCGATCATGGCATACGTTACCATTAGAAACCTGATCTGTTCCTAGAACTCTAGGATGGCTACCAACTGACTGTTCATAATTATCCATTGAATTCTGTGTGAGCGAACAACTAGGATTGTGAACAACTAGCTGAGAACTCGTGAATGAGATCGAAGTTGTGAACCCATCTAAGTTTGTTCTCAAAGAGGATGGAAAAGATCGGATGCTTCTTCCACAGCTGGGAGGATCTGGTTTTGGGTTTGGAAAACATCTGGCAAACTAAGAAAAAGATCAACAAGAGGCTCCATTTTGAGTTTGTCATTTCTATGCTTGCCAAAAACAACCCCACCATAGTGTCCTTTCTCTGGCCGAATAACCTTAAAATGGAAGACCAGCTCAAAGCCCCTTCTGCTGGGACCCTCAATGGCATCATCATCTTCAACCGAACTTGCTTTGCTAGAGATAGAAATTGCTAGGCTCTTTCCTTTGTCCTTCTAAGTCTCCTTTAGCTTATCTGTCATCAGCTCCAGAGTTGCACCCCCTTGGTTACTCTCCCCAACAATTTCCTTATGCAAGTCAAACAGACCAAGAACACCCCCTGGTTCAGCCTCAAGATCGGTATCTCTTCCTTTCTTAGCTTCACCCTTCACCTTATGCTCGGCTTTCTCTTCCGTGAGCTTCTCAGCAACAAGCTTCTTGTGTGCGAACAATATAGGTTCCTGTGGATCGTTTGGAAAATAATCTTCAAGAAAACCACCCTAAGTGCTCTAAAACCTTCAACAAACTTCGTGATCCCCTGGAGAGCTCCATCTCCCTCATCCTCGTCATCGCCTTCAAAACTTACACCGAGATCATCTTCATTTGGAAGATTCTTCTTCATAATCTTCAAGAAAACCATCCTAAATGCTCTAGAACCTTCAACAAACTTCGTGATCCCCTAGAGAGCTCCATCTCCCTCGTCCTCTTCATCACCTTCAAAACCTCCACTGAGATCATCTACAGCATCCAAACCCCTCGGTTCGTCCTCCTCCTTGCCGGAGTCTTCACTCGAGGCGGCATCCTCTTGATCCTGGAGGGCTATGCTGGTGCCCGGATTCCTCGGTCCAGCGGTCGACTGTCCGTTGTCGTCTTCGTCGGAGTTGTACTCCCTGGCCCTCTTCCAGAATAGCTTGATCACCTTCTTGCCGGGACTCTTTATCTTGGAGGTGGCGGCAGCCATTGCTGATTCGAGCGAGCTCTTGGATGGAAGGAGCTGGAGGTAAGGGTCGAAGCCGTGAAGGAGATCGAGGTGGGATCCACTAGCGATCTGGTGGGCATCGACGGTGATGATGCAGAGGCTGTCGGAGATGGTGGTGATGGCATAGTCAAGGAAGGCAAAGATCTTGGTGTGCGGGAGGACGGTCGCGGCGTGTGGCGGTCGAGCATCATGCCTCGGAGCTTATCAGGCTTAGCGTCGATGAGGGCAAGCTCATTTGTGAGGTCCTAGACTTTTGGGGTCAAGGTCGGTAGTGAATTCCTTCTTGAAATCAAGGAGCTGAATCATGGCCTGGGGCTTCTCCTCCGCCTAATGGGACTTCTTCTTCCGACTGTTGAAGGAGGCATCACTATTCAGATTGGACTCTACTAGAAAATTTCATTGGCGACTCCACCGGCTGCTTCTTGATACAGCAGGTCGCATTGATTTCCTCGTGGCAATTTCTTGAAGGTTCTGCATCGCTGTAGTAAGCACCTCTACTTTGTCGAACAAAGTATTCAACTTTTCTTGATCAAAATATCTCACGGGAAGAGCTTCCACCCTCTCGCCAAGAACAGGATCATTCCCCTTTTCGTTAAGAACAGGATCATTCCTTTTTTCGCTAAGAACAAGATTATTCCTCTTGTTGCCAAGAACAGGATCACTTCTTTTTTCGCCAAGAACAAGATCATTCCCTTTTGAAGAACCGGAAATGTCTTCTGCTAGCAAATTCTTCTTTCTACCTTTCACCATGCTTCCTTCTAGATTGTTTGAAACTCCTTCACTGAGTTTCCCTACCTGGCACGCCAATCTACGCGCCAATCTATTACGTCCAAACAAATTACAACAAGCTTGAATAAAAAAAAAAGTGGATTGAGTTTATTTGATCTAGCTATCTGCCTTCTTCTTAGAGGATATGGCTGTTGAGATGGCTCTTAAGCTTGTTAATGGCATCTAGACTGGAACAGATATGATCTGAAGGAAAACTAGGCAAAGAATGGCGCAGAAAAGAAGTTACAGAAGTTCCATCACCAACGTACTCGAAGGTATTTATAGGCTACGAACTTAACCGCTTACAGCTGGCATTTAGCTGTTAAACAGTTAATCCAGGACCGTGAGCATGTGCAGCAAAAGTCATCCATAATTGATCAGCCCTTCATCCATAGTTGATCAGCCCTTCATCCATAGTTGATCAGCCCTTCTCCAGAGATTGAATGATCTCTATATTATTTGAATATTAATAAGCTTTACCTTTCCTGTGCATTAGTCGGCTCTAGGCCTTTTGGACATTGATCAGCTTCTTACCTCTTGGGCATTGATCATCTTCATGCCTCTTGGGCATTGATCAGCTTCTTGTCCCTTGGACATTGATCAGCTTCTTGCCCCTTGGGCATTGATCAGCTTCATGTCCCTTGGGCATTGATCAGCTTCTTGCCCCTTGGGCATTGATCAGCTTCTTGCCCCTTGAGCATTGATCAGCTTCTTGTCTCTTGGGCATTGATCATTCTTGTGCCTATTGGGCATTGATCATATTTGTGCCTATTGGGCATTGATCGGTGTTACAGCTGTGACAGTGACGTGGCCAGGCTCAGATACCGCTGAATGCAATCGAGCCACGTGGAGGTTTCTCCGGCCGAGTCAGCGCCACGTCTTCAAGACCAGGTTCGGCAAGACTACAGCGCCCGGCAATTTTCTAAGGCAAACCGCCCTCGCCGAGGTCGAGCTCGGATCGGAGTTCCTCTACCACCTCGATGGCGCCCAAGCCCGGAGGGGTTCGCCTAAGTGAGGTCGGCCAAAGCCAGGAGACCTCCTGCCACCTCGCCAGGTGTCCACCCAGGAGGGGTCCGCCTGGGCCGAGGTCGGCCGACCCCTCGCCCTTCGCCAGGTGGCCCCCCGGAGACGGGTCCACCTCGGCCGAGGGCAGGCGACCTCCTGCCACCTCGCCAGGTGTCCACCCAGGAGGGGTCCACCTAGGCCGAGGTCGGCTGGTCCTTCGCCCCTTTGCCAGGTGGCCTCCAGGAGACGGGTTCACCTCGGCCGAGGCCAGGTGACCTCCTGCCACCTCGCCAGGTGTCCACCCAGGAGGGGTCCACCTAGGCCGAGGTCGGCTGGTCCTTCGCCCCTTTGCCAGGTGGCCTCCTGGAGACGGGTCCACCTCGGCCGAGGCCAGGCAACCTCTTGCCACCTCGCCAGGTGTCCACCCAGGAGGGGTCCACCTAGGCCGAGGTCGGCTGGTCCTTTGCTCTTCGCCAGGTGGCCCCCGAAGACGGGTCCACCTCGGCCGAGGTCAGGCCGCCCATACGGAGAAGGTCTCAGGGAAGAGGCGCGGGCCCCGAGGCCATCCCTCGGGCCGTACGAATCCCAGACGGTGCCCCGTACGGAGGGTGGAGGCACGCGGAACATCACTTGCATCGACCCGACAAGTTCCACAGCCGAGGGGCACGATTCTGACAGAACAGGCCCTATAGATGGATGGCGCCCACGCTTGGGAAGGAGAGCGCTCTCGCTGGGCCCGAGGCCTGACCGGCCGCCTTACCATCGCCGCCCTCCCCTTTTTCTCTTCTGTCTTTGCCTTTTCCCTGCTAGGCTCGGCGGACGAGGTCGGAAAGCCGCCTGGCCCCCTTCATCGAAAAGGGAAAAGAGAAGAGGATGGGGGAGGGGAGTCTCCCAGGAGGAAAAAACAAGCGCACGACGAAAGGAGATAAAGAGGGAGGAATCTGGGGACGACAAGGTAAGCAAACAAGCCTGGGGACAAAGGAGAAGCAGCGGCAAAAGGCCTCGCTCCGGAGAGTGAAAACCAAAGATCCCGAGAGGGGATCACTGGGTGTGAGCTCGGCAAGAAGGCCCGGCCGAGATTCTGGTCCCCAGAGCGTCTCTCTCACCAGTAAACTCTCTAAGTCTGGAACCCTTTCAGGGGTCCGTCTGGAGAGTCTGTTCCTTCTCGTCGTCTACTGACTTGACCGTTGGAGTTCCCTCGCCGGGATCCCCGGCCAGGGTCTTCTAACCCCTTTTTTGTAGGTTAGCCGCAGCCAGGGAGGCTCCTTCGCCAGGCGGTCAGGAGGGATCGGCGGATCCGTGGCACGGGCGCAACGACGGGAGCGGCAACAGATTGGCGCACCAGGTAGGGGGGCAGGACACCAAACCCGAGCGGGGGCCAGCTTTCTGCAGGTGTCGCGCTCTCTGACTAAAGGTGGTCACTCATGGCCGCGAGGCGTCCACCAACCGCGTGGGGGAGGTTCACTCCCCTCCAGGGGCCCTCAGCCCGGAGAGGGAGCTTCCAGCTCCCCCTCCTCTTCCACCACAGCCTACCCCAACGGACGGACCGCTTGCGGCTGTCATTCAGCAGCTGCAGACCTTGACCTCGGCGGTCCGGCAGCTTCAGCATCAGCAGCGGTCCCTGGCCACGCAGCCGCAGCCAGGGACCCCCGCGGCCCGAGCCACGGGGCAGCGTGGGAGCCTGCGCTCCATCCAGGGCAGGCCATCCCATCCGAGGGCCATTTCCAACCCCCGGGGGAGCCACCAAGCTCCCGCAAAAAGAAACTACTCCGGTTCGGAGGATCGCGAGAGTCGATCCCCGGCCGACGAGGCCGAGACGGTGCATCGCAGCAAGCGACGCCGAGGCCTGACATCGCACCGAGACCGATCGGCGCCCCCTTCACCAGCAGCCTCGGTGGAAGACTCCACCGACGAAGCCATCAGGCGCCAGGCCGAGAGGTGCCTGGAGGAGCATGAGCGCAAGCTGGCGGAGTTCGCCCGCCGATTTGCCGAAATGCAGAACTCGTCGGCAGACCCGGCGGGCTACGACTCCCGCCCCCCTTTCTCTGAAGAAATCCAGACGGAACCGATCCCGAAACGGTTCCGCATGCCGCAGGTGGATCCCTACGACGGGACCACCGACCCCCTGGACCATTTGGAGAGCTATAAGGCTCTCATGAGGGTCCAGGGTGCCACCGATGCTCTTCTGTGCATTGCCTTCCCGGCAACCCTCCGGAAGGCCGCTCGAGTCTGGTTCACCCGCCTCGAGCCCGGATCCATTTGCTCCTTCCATCAACTGGAAGGAAGGTTCGTGGCACACTTCGACGCTTGTCGAAAGGTGCCGAGAGAGGTGGACAGCCTCTTCTCCATCCGCCAGCAGGACCAGGAGCTACTCCGGGACTACATCACCCGGTTCAAGACCGCGGCCCTGGAGATCTACAACTTGGACGAGCCCGTCGCCATGCTGGCTTTGAAGCGCGGGCTCAAGACGTCCCGCCTAACCTACTCCCTGGACAAGAAGCTGCCCAGGACGTACTCCGAGCTCCTCCTCCATGCCCACAAGTATATCCGAGCGGAGGAGGCCGACCGCACCCGTCGAGAGTTGGACGGGAAGACTCCGAAGAGGCCGCCCCCGAGAGAAACCCCGGGAGTTCGGAAGCCCGGGCCGTCTGCCGACCCTCGCCCGAATCCAAGGCCGAGGGGCGAGGCCACTCCCGAGCGGAGGTACACCCCTCTCCTCGCACCTCGGACGAAGATCCTCATGGAAATCGAGGGCGAGCGCTACCTCCGCCGACCTCCTCCTCAGAACCCGAGAGCCGTCCGAGACAAATCGAAGTACTGCCAGTTCCACCGCGAGCACGGGCACGACACAGAGGAGTGTCGCCACCTGAAGCGGGAGATCGAGGAGCTGATTAGGAGGGGTTACCTCAAGAAGTTCATCAAGAACGAGGCCCCCTCTGAAGGGCAGCCGCTCGCGACCTTGCCGCCCGTCCCTGCGATCGACAACCGCCCAACGGAGAAGCCCGTGGGCATGATCTCGCGCGGGTTTGGTCGAGCGATGAAGAGAGCCCGGGAAGTCGGGAACCCGGAGAATGTAATCCCCCCCAAGGGGGGGGGAAGCTAATGATAATGTAAACAACGATGCCGTGGTGGTCGAGATGACCATCGCGAAGCATCCTGTACATCGAATCATGGTGGATAGTGGAAGCTCGGCTGATGTACTTTTTTACGACGCTTTCTCTCGGATGAACTTATCCCCTGATCAGCTGAAACCGGTGCACACCCCCTGGTAGGTTTTACGGGGGACTCCATGGGGGTCGAGGGGGAGATCACTCTCTCGGTCACCACCGGATCCCCACCCCGGCAGGCGACCGTCCTAATAACATTTACCGTCGTCAGGCTCCCCTCGCCTTACAACGCCATTCTCGGGCGTCCCGGGCTCAACCAACTGGACGCCACCATCTCCACGAGAAGGCTGTTGGTACAGTTCCCCACGTCTTCCGGGCTCGGGGAGATGAAGGGGACGACCCAGCCAGTCCCGCTCTGCCTTCAGACGGTCCCGGGCGCCAGGGGCACGGAGCTCGCCCATGATATCGATGACCTCGATCTGAGAGAAAAGGAACCCATGGGAGGGCCCGTAGAGCGCCTGCTGACTTTTCCCCTCGGTTCGGATCCCCTGAGGACGGTGCAAGTCGGGGCCCAGCTCCCTGAGGAAGAACGAACCCGCCTGCTGGAGTTCCTCCGTGCCAACGCTGACGTGTTCGCCTGGTCAGCAGCTGACATGCCGGGCATCCCGCCCGAGGTCATCATGCACAGGCTAAACGTGGACCCAAAGTGCCGCCCGGTCCGCCAGAAGAAGAGAAGCTTCGCCATGGAAAGGCAGAAGGCGATCAACGAGGAAGTGGAGAAGCTCCTCGCCGCCGGTTTTGTGTGGGAGGTCCAGTACCCCAGCTGGCTAGCAAACGTGGTCATGGTAAGAAAGAGTAGTGGTAAGTAGAGGATCTGTGTTGATTATACCGACCTCAACCGAGCTTGCCCAAAGGACAGCTTCCCTCTTCCAAAGATCGACCAGCTGGTCGACACCACCTCGGGGCATCGCCTCCTGTCGTTCATGGACGCCTTCTCCGGATACAACCAGATCCGAATGAGCCCGGAGGACGAAGAGCACACCGCCTTCATAACTGACCGCGAAACTTTTTGCTACAGGATGATGCCATTTGGCCTCAAAAACGCGGGGGCAACATACCAGCGCCTGGTCAATAGAATTTTCAAAGACCAGATCGGCCGCAACATGCAGGTGTACGTGGACGACATGCTGGTAATGAGCAAACCCGAGTCGGATCACGTGGCTGACTTGGCGGAGACCTTCGGCAACCTCCGACGCCATCAGATGAAGCTGAACCCGGCGAAGTGCGCCTTTGGCGTCTCCGCCGGGAAATTCCTAGGATTTATGGTGACCCAAAGAGGAATCGAGGCCAACCCGGAGAAGGTCCAGGCCATCCTGGATATGGAGCAGCCCGCCTCCAAGAAGCAAGTGCAGCAACTAATCGGCCGAGTTGCGGCCCTCAGCCGTTTTATCTCCAGGTCGGCGGACCGCTGCCGTCCCTTCTTCAAGGTATTGAGGAAGATGAATGACTTTGCTTGGACCGAGGAATGCCAGCAGGCCTTCGAGGAGCTGAAGAAGACCCTCGCATCGCCACCGTTGCTGTCCAGGCCCGAGGAGGGAGAGGAGCTTATCCTCTACCTGGCGGTTACCCCGGAAGCCGTCAGCTCAGTCTTGGTTCGAACCGACGGCCAGGGGGCCCAGCGGCCGGTGTACTATACCAGCAAACTTCTCCGTGATGCGGAGCTCAGGTATTCTCGGCCCGAGAAACTCGTTTTTGCGCTGATAGTGTCTGCCCAGCGTCTCAGGCCTTATTTCCAAGCGCACCCCATCGCTGTCCTGACGGATCAACCGCTGAAAGCAGTGCTCAGCCGACCCGATACCTCGGGACGATTGGCAAAGTGGGCACTGAAACTCAGCGAGTTCGACATTACGTACAGGCCGAGGTCGGCCATGAAGGCACAGGTGCTAGCCGACTTCTTGGTCGAATGTGCAGGCTTGGGCAAGGAGCCCGAGGAAGGCCCCTCAGGCCGGTCGATGGGGATAGGCACCGACGAGCCCGGAGAGGATGCCTGGATCCTCCATGTAGACGGGGCCTCAAACTCCGGCGGGAGCGGGGCTGGGCTCATCCTTGCCAACAGCAACGGGATCGTCGCCGAATGCGCACTCCGTTTCCAATTCCCCGCGATAAATAACCAGGCGGAGTACGAAGCACTTCTTGCTGGACTGAGGGTCTCCCGCGAGCTGGGCGTAACCAACCTCAAGGCTTTCACTGATTCCCAGCTCGTGGCGGGGCAGGTGTCCAGGGAGTACGTCGCACACGACCCCCAAATGGCGAAATACTTGGAGCTCGTCAAGGAGGGCGCGTCCAGATTCCGACGCTTCAACATCTTCCATATCCCCCACGGGGAGAACGCCCGCGCAGATGCTCTCTCTCGACTGGCAACCCTGCCGGACACGATGCTGGGACGCGCCCATGTGGAGCGCCTTGAGGTTCCAAGCCTCGAGGCGCCGGTGGAGGTCCACCAGGTCGGCCACGGACCCAGCTGGATAAACAAGTACGCCGCATACATCACCAATGGCACCCTGCCGGAGGACCGCGAGGCGGCTCGCCTCATCAGGAAGAAGGTCGTGCGGTTCGTCCTGATGGACGGGCAGTTGTATCGAAGATCCTACTCCTACCCCCTCCTCAAGTGCGTAGGATCCACGGAAGCCAAGCTTGTGCTCCAGGAGATTCATGAAGGCGTCTGCGGGAACCACGTGGGGGGCAGGGCATTGGCATACAAGGCCCTCCGTCAGGGCTACTTCTGGGAGACAATGAAGGAAGACGCCGCCGACTTCGTGAAGAAATGCGACCGGTGCCAGCGCCACGCCACGGTGCAACGGCAGCCCTCCAACCCAATCTCCCAGCTCTCAGCCCCCTGGCCGTTCGCCCAGTGGGGGATGGACCTCCTGGGCCCATTCCCGCCGGCGTCTGGACAGCGAAAGTTCTTGATAGTGGCCATCGATTACTTCACGAAGTGGGTCGAGGCCGAACCCTTGGCGAGGATCACCGAAGCAAACGTCGCCAAGTTCTTTTGGAAGTCCATCGTCTGCCGCTTCGGCCTCCCCCACACCGTGGTCACTGACAACGGGCGCCAGTTCGACTGCCGGGAATTCGAAGAATTCTGCAGCGACCTCGGCATCAAGCATCGCTTTACCTCGGTGGCGCACCCCCAGACCAATGGGGAGGCCGAAGTCACAAACAAGACCATCCTTCAGGGCCTCCGCACGCGGCTGGACCAGGCCAAGGGCAGGTGGGCCGACGAGCTCCCCAGCGTCCTCTGGGCATACCACACCACCCCGAGGACGGCTACCGACGAAACCCCATTCAACCTCGTCTTCGGAGCCGAGGCAGTCATCCCGATCGAGCTCAGCCTACCCACACTGCGTGTGGAGCAATATGACGAGACAGAAAACCCAGCCAGGATGATGCTCAACCTTGACCTTCTTGAGGAAACGAGAGACAAAGCCCGAATTCGAATGGCGGCGTACAGGCAACGCGTGGCTAGGTATTAGAACTCCCGAGTACGGTCGAAGGTTTTCCATCCCGGAGACTTGGTCCTCCGGCGCGCTGAAGCTTCCCAGCCACGGGAATGCGGCAAGCTCTCGCCCAACTGGGAAGGCCCATATCAGGTGGCAGAGGCCCTCCCTTATGGCACATACTACTTGGAGGAATTGGGAGGTGCTAGGTTCCCCCGGACGTGGAACGCCTCGAACCTGAGGATGTACTATTAGTAATGTAAGGTTCCTTGCTCCTGTAATAAAGTTCCCCCACTTCAAACACTCCCTTCTCACTTCGATGAGAAAGCCTGCGGCATCGAGCTCAGTCCGGAGATCCTGGGCTTCGGCCTGGAAGGTGGCACGGAACCCAGTTTGCCCACGCAAGCCCAGAGAACAGCTCAGCAAGCCGTGCAAGGCTTGAGAAAGCCTGCGGCATCGAGCTCAGTTCGGAGATCCTGGGCTTCGGCCTGGAAGGTGGCGCGGAACCCAGTTCGCCCACGCAAGCCCGGAGAACAGCTCAGCAAGCCGAGCAAGGCTTGAGAAAGCCTGCGGCATCGAGCTCAGTCCGGAGATCCTGGGCTTCGGCCTGGAAGGTGGTGCGGAACCCAGTTCGCCCATGCAAGCCTGGAGAACAGCTCAGCAAGCCGTGCAAGGCTTGAGAAAGCCTGCGGCATCGAGCTCAGTCCGGAGATCCTGGGCTTCGGCCTGGAAGGTGGCGCGGAACCCAGTTCGCCCACGCAAGCCCGGAGAATAGCTCAACAAGCCGCGCAAGGCTTGAGAAAGCCTGCGGCATCGAGCTCAGTCCGGAGATCCTGGGCTTCGGCCTGGAAGGTGGCGCGGAACCCAGTTCACCCACGCAAGCCCGGAGAACAGCTCAGCAAGCCGCGTAAGGCTTGAGAAAGCCTGCGGCATCGAGCTCAGTCCGGAGATCCTGGGCTTTGGCCTGGAAGGTGGCGCAGAACCCAGTTCGCCCACGAAAGCTCGGAGAACAGATCAGCAAACCGCGCAAGGCTTGAGAAAGCCTGCGGCATCGAGCTCAGTCCGGAGATCCTGGGCTTCGGCCTCGAAGGTGGCACGGAACCCAGTTCACTCGCGAAAGCCCGGAGAATGGCTCGGCAAGCCGCGCAAGGTTTGAGAAAGCCTGCGGCATCGAGCTCAGTCCGGAGATCCTGGGCTTCGGCCTGGAAGGTGGTGCAGAAACCATGTCGCCTGCGCGAGTATGAAGGCGATCCCAAAGACGGGCCCGCTTAAGGCCTACTCTGCCGCCACGCGACCCGGGAGGCCCCAACCTTCGATTTGAGCAATGGAAGGATCGGGCCTGCGATCGTTTCAGCATTCCATACCAACATCTCAAAAAAAAAAAAAAAAAAGGAGAACTCGAGGTTTTGTCAAATGAAGGCTTTCATTAATATAAGTGGCCAGTACAAGCTGGGAGTCCCGACAGCCCGGGAGTCCCCAAAAAGAAAAAGGAAAAAAACATGACTACAATGACGAAAGCATGTAAGAAGGCGCCGGGCTCAGTGTGGTGCAGGGTCAGAGCCCTCTGCCGGGGGCGCAGGCGCTGCTTCCTCGACTTCGGCGGCGGCCGGCTCTTGGGGCTGCTCCGGAGCCACAGCTTCGCTAGTCGACGGCGCCGTAGGAGTTGCATCGATCGCACCAGAGGCCCTGCTCTCGCCTCCTTGCCTCCTGCCTCCGATCACCACCCCGCTAAGATCGAGCTCGGGGAAGAAGGCCCCCACCTTCTCCCGGCACATCCGGAACCCCTTCAGGAAGGAGTCCACGGCGGCCTCCCGGAAATCCAACGTGTACTCGTCGGAAGCCCGGAATTTCGGGACGGCTTCCTGCGCCTCCCGCTTCGCGGCCTCCAGGAGTCCGTTGATGTACGCACTCCGGTCCTTCGCCGCGCTCGCATCTCGCCGGGCCTCCTCCAGCTGGCGCTCCAGCCACTGGGAATGGGCCTGCAGGCGGGCCTTCTCCGTCGCGTCCTCCTCCGTACGGCGCTGGTGGGAGATCCTCTCCTCCGACAAGGAGGCCTCCAGCTCCTTGTTCCGCCCCTCGGAAAGCGCCAGGTCGGACTGGAGGGCTTGGTTGTTGGCTCGCAGCTCGACCCCCTTCTCCATGAGGTCTTTGACATCGGTCGCGAGCTTGCCGAGCTTCTTCTCCTTCTCGGCGTCCCTTTGTGCATTCCCTACGAGGAAGTTCCTCAGTAGGAGAACGTCATTCCCGATCTGCACCAACGAAAACAAACTAGGTCAAGAGAAAAGAAGTTAGATCTTGAAAGAACAGAAAGGAAGGAGCTCGGGCTTACCGTGAAGAGCTGCGGGAGAATCCCGAGCAGAGCATCTGCGTAGTCCCGGCCGCCCCGGGCTCGGCGGTCCCGGGCGGTGGAGGCGTACTCCATGATCTTTTCCGCGAGCCCTTTGTCGCGGATGACCGAGTCCCGGTGGGTGATCACCGGTGCCGGAGGTGTCAGGCCGGCTCCTGCGCCGGCCGCCCCCTCAGCTGATTCCGCGGTCGACGGGCTGGCGGTGGCCACCAGCTGCACTGTCGAGGCAGCGGCGACGACGGGACCGGCGCTGGACGGAGCTGCAGGTGGTGGAGCCCTCTCAGCGGCGGCGCCACCAGGTCGCGCAACCGAGGCGTCGGCGGCCCCGCCCTGAGGCAACCTGGGCGGGGGAGCGGTGGCCAGCGGGCTGGGCACGGTCGCCGTCACGACCTCCTGGCTCGCCTCCGTGCGAGCCCTCTTCACCGCGGGCTCATCCACCTCGACGACATCTCTCCGGGCTGCGCCCTCCAAAAGGCTCTCCAGCGAAAACTTCATTCCTGCAATACAAAAGAATAGAAGGTCAGCCGGCTCGGTCATGAAGAAAAAGGGAGGGGGAGTCAAAGTGGGGCCGAATCTCACCCGTCTCGCGGATGGGACTGATCCCGGCCTCAAAAAGATTCTGCTCCGAAAGCAGAACGTCGAGTGCCGGGACCACGTCGCTCAGGAGCTGGGAATAGGCCTCCTGGTCCGCCGACTCAACCCGAGAGTTCCGGTTCGGAGCCCGGTCCGGTTCACTCCAGGCTCAGTCGACATCTTCGACTGAGGCGAAGAAAAACCGGCTCTTCCAGCCCTTCACCGAGGAAGGGATGTCGAACCGGAGACACCTGGGCCGGGGTGAAATATACCACCAGCCATCATCGGTGGAGCACTTCTTCAGGGTGAACAAGGCCCTGAAGAGGGAGAAACGGGCAACGAACCCGTGGAAGTGACAAAAGACAGTGAAAGAGAAGATGACCCGGATGGCGTTGGGAGCCAACTGGGCCGGGACAAGCCGGAAATGGCTGAGAAAAGAAAGAAAGAAGGGATGCAGAGGAAACCGAAGACCCCCGAGGAGGAAGTCTTCGTAAAAGGCTATGCGGCCGGGGCCACTCATGGTGACGCGCTCCCCGGACCGCGGAACAAACAAGCAGATGGACCCCGGGATGCCGTAAGCATCCCGGAGCAGAGAAAGATCGCCTTCGGTCATGGTGGAAGCATGACTGGAGGGACCAGCGGGAAGAGAAGGTGGAGCAGGAAGAGAACGGAGGGGCACGGCAGGAGCAACCGGAGGAGGCCGGATCCCCCTAGGGATGCCAATGGTGACACCCCCGGGTTGCAGACGCCGGCGGATCTCCTCCGGGATCGTCTCCTCATCTGAGGAGGAAGAAGATGGAGTCCTCGACCGGGATGGACCGGCCTCGTCCGGGTTGGAAGAGACATGGCGACGGCGCGCCATGGAAAAGAGAAGGACGGAGGATCAAAGAGAAAAGAAAAAGAAAGAGAAGGAGGGGAGCCGGAGAAGATAAGGGCACTCACCGAAAATACGCCAGACGAGCGCAGGGCGACAGGAGTTAGCCTGCAGCAAATCGCCCACGAAGCAAGGGGAAAAGGCCTCGTTCTGGAAAGTCCCCTCCCTTTCAAACTCAGTGGACAGCGACCGTACCCGTCATTCCGCCTCGGGCCACTGGACGATCGCCACGTGGGCGCACGCCCGACATCGACGCCTCGTTAGCAGAGCAACGGCCTCTGCTTCGAAGCGACGCATTTATTGTGGGCAAGTGGGCGACGCGTGGCGGCTCCCCATAGGTTTGCAGTCGCATCGAGCCACGGCGACGAGGATCGTGGCAATTATGATGCAAGATCTTCGCCTCCCCACGTCATGTCCGCATTTAATCCCGACGTTCCGTTCTACGACGCCCCGACGGAACGGCGGGCTGGGGGGCAACTGTTACAGCTGTGACAGTGACGTGGCCAGGCTCAGATACCGTCGAATGCGATCGAGCCACGTGGAGGTTTCTCCGGCCGAGTCAGCGCCACGTCTTCAAGACCAGGTTCGGCAAGACTACAGCGCCCGGCAATTTTCTAAGGCAAACTGCCCTCGCCGAGATCGAGCTCGGATCGGAGTTCCTCTACCACCTCGATGGCGCCCAAGCCCGGAGGGGTTCACCTAAGTGAGGTCGGCCAAAGCCAGGAGACCTCCTGCCACCTCGCCAGGTGTCCACCCAGGAGGGGTCCGCCTGGGCCGAGGTCGGCCGACCCCTCGCCCTTCACCAGGTGGCCCCCCGGAGACGGGTCCACCTCGGCCGAGGGCAGGCGACCTCCTGCCACCTCGCCAGGTGTCCACCCAGGAGGGGTCCACCTAGGCCGAGGTCGGCTGGTCCTTCGCCCCTTTGCCAGGTGGCCTCCAGGAGACGGGTTCACCTCGGCCGAGGCCAGGCGACCTCCTGCCACCTCGCCAGGTGTCCACCCAGGAGGGGTCCACCTAGGTCGAGGTCGGCTGGTCCTTCGCCCCTTTGCCAGGTGGCCTCCCGGAGACGGGTCCACCTCGGCCGAGGCCAGGCGACCTCCTGCCACCTCGCCAGGTGTCCACCCAGGAGGGGTCCACCTAGGCCGAGGTCGGCTGGTCCTTCGCTCTTCGCCAGGTGGCCCCCAGAGACGGGTCCACCTCGGCCGAGGTCAGGCCGCCCGTACGGAGAAGGTCTTAGGGAAGAGGCGCGGGCCCCGAGGCCATCCCTCGGGCCGTACGAATCCCAGACGGCGCCCCGTACGGAGGGCGGCGGCACGCGGAACATCACTTGCATCGGCCCGACAAGTTCCACAGCCGAGGGGCACGATTCTGACAGAACAGGCCCTATAGATGGATGGCGCCCACGCTTGGGAAGGAGAGCGCTCTCGCTGGGCCCGAGGCCTGACCGGCCGCCTTACCATCGCCGCCCTCCCCTTTTTCTCTTCTGTCTTTGCCTTTTCCCTGCTGGGCTCGGCGGACGAGGTCGGAAAGCCGCCTGGCCCCCTTCACCGAAAAGGGAAAAGAGAAGAGGACGGGGGAGGGGAGTCTCCCAGGAGGAAAAGACAAGCGCACGACGAAAGGAGATAAAGAGGGAGGAATCTGGGGACGACAAGGTAAGCAAACAAGCCTGGGGACAAAGGAGAAGCAGCGGCAAAAGGCCTCGCTCCGGAGAGTGAAAACCAGAGATCCCGAGAGGGGATCACTGGGCGTGAGCTCGGCAAGAAGGCCCGGCCGAGATTCTGGTCCCCAGAGCGTCTCTCTCACCAGTAAACTCTCTAAGTCTGGAACCCTTTCGGGGGTCCGTCTGGAGAGTCTGTTCCTTCTCGTCGTCTACTGACTTGACCGTCGGAGTTCCCTCGCCGGGATCCCCGGCCAGGGTCTTCTAACCCCTTTTTTGCAGGTTAGCCGCAGCCAGGAAGGCTCCTTCGCCAGGCGGTCAGGAGGGATCGGCGGATCCGTGGCACGGGCGCGACGACGGGAGCGGCAACAATCGGCTTTACGTCTCTTAGACGTTGATCAGCCTTGTACCTCTTGGGCATTGATTAGCCAGATTCAAGCTTTTAATAGATCAGCATAAACAGACCAAACTTGTCATATCCCAACAGTATTTATTCATGAAATGAAGAAAAACTTTACCCATCTAGAAAGGGACTAAATCATTTTCCCACCACCAGTAAAATGAATATTTAATTTTATTTTTAAAATATCTTTTTTTTCATTTCCAATACCTCCATCAAGCAATATCTATTAATACTCTACTATTCCTTATATCTTAAAAGTATAAAAGAATATTAAAAAAATATGAATAAATTTCAATAACTTGCATAGAAAAATAATAATATAAAAGAATATGGATAACATGTTTCAAAACTATTTTTTCATTTATAAAAAATATGAATAAATAATTTTTCTATTGAAATATTTTCTAGAAAATATTTATCTAAAAAAATATAATTTTTCAAGTAAATATTTTTATCATAAAAAATTTAAAAAAAAAATCCTTATTGATTGTAAACCGCAAATTCATTTTTTGAAAATGGAACAAAAAATTACTAATCTCTCTTAAAACTCGGAAACCATACTCGTCATCCCGCTTCTATAGACTTTTTCTTGCAAGAGTTCCAACTTCAAACCTTAATGGTGTCATACTGCTAACATACTACTAAAAAAAGAACATCCTTAATAAGTTTATACCGATAAGCAACACTCTTGGGTACCTAAAAGAATTAACGTGAAACAATCCAAACTCCCAGCTTAATTCCAGTGCTGACACGTCGTGATTTATGCAACTAATCTGACCGTGTTCGAACATGGAATGGCCGTATTACATCATAGTAATGATTTATAAATAACTGCAGGTTCAGGGTTTCACGCTATCAAGTACAAGTAAAACCAACAGATCGCTACAGCATCAGTTAACAGTCCGTCACCTTAAATACATTTTGAATGCGTTACCCTGTAAAATTCTTTAAAACACCAACTTACCATTAGATCTTCAAGGCACTTCAGCCACCGTAGCAGTCTCAAATTTAGCTAAAATATTGTCCTCAACTAACCTTTCGGTGCCCTGGGTTTTAACCACCCACAAGAGATGATCAGAAATAACATTAAGAACATATCATCAGACATTTAACATCCCCTCATTTTTTCTCAAGGCGAGCATTGACATCCTTTTCCATTAATATCCTCCCTAAACATTGCACGACACCTAAATGAGTACAAGCACATACCCAGGAAGAGAACAAGCCTCGAAGAGACCAACCTGAAGCAATTGCAAGTGAAATGGTCTCACCATCACGAGAATCAATCTGCAAGCATGCACACAGATGCAAGCATGCACACAAATCATCTGAACATGACCACATATATTCATCCAACCAGACTGCATCATATATGCAACGTTAAACCAAATCAACAGATGGCTGGGAGAAAAGCAACAGAAAACATGCAAACAATTCCATCAAGCATGCCTCTCTTGCTTTATAAAGTAAATTAACTCAGACAGAGGATAAGAGTTACAAGTACTCCTGCCTTGTTCTCAACATGATTAAGACATTTTAAGACACTGACAATCATCCATTTTTTCCAAGTACAATAAACTAAACAGACATGGAAATAGGATTTTCACATGTCAGGTTTCATTTGATTTGAAAGACTAAATTACCGGAAGTAAATGGAAATTAGTGGAATATCAATGTCATTGTCCTCGTCATCCTCACAAGCAACTACAACATCCAGATGGCGCCTGTATGGTGGCACCTCTGCCTTGGCCACCTCCTTTGCCACATCAACCACCTTCTTGTCCATCCGATCCCTGTGCCTAGGGAACATGGTATTGTAAAGCAAAGAAGTACCACAAGAGATGCTGTAAGCATTTAGGCCCTTGTCCTCAAGCCATTGCAGGAGCTCCCTGAGGGTAAGATCACCCTTAATCATCCAGCGATCCCAGACAGTCCAGCTCATGTCCTGGTGTTTAATGGTCTTGGGTGGGACTGGCTCAGCCATAGAGAACAAAGGGAGCGCAAGATTTGCAAAGGTATTTCGGTAGTCCTCCACCTTGTGCCCACCAGCAAGAACCTTGTAAAGCTCGAGGCAGACAAGACCAGTTGCCATGGCTGTGGAAGTGGCAATGGCTGGGATAATCCTCCCAGCAATGAACTTGGCCTTCAGCTTATCAACTTCAGGAATGCTATAGTTCCGTGCACGCATGTTAGCAAGACCGGCTATGAAGTCCATATGGTAGTTTGTATCATCATCCTGTAAAATTCAGTAAATAAGAAAATCTCTTTCCGAGTAAAACAAAAGAATGATGTATCAGTTTTAAGAAGCTAAATCATTCCCGCAATACAAATAAGAATCCATGCAAGAATTACTAAAATTTTTTGAATAATGAGGACAAGTCAGTAAGTATTGTAGCTGAAAGAACATATAGAGATGCAAGGTATAAAAGAAACTAAACCACCAAAGAAACCCAGGAGTCCCTCATGTGCAAATTACAAGTCAATTGATTAAAATTAGAACCATTTTTCACACTCGGAAAACAAGGAGAAATTGCAAGCAAATAAGAGAAACTAGACCTTGTAGCTAAAAATTTGACAGCATGAAGTAACATGAACTTGTTTATCATTTAAAAGATACGAAAATATTAAAAAAAACATTAATCATGAAAATAAAGACTATAAGCAATTTAGAAAAGCTAAACTGTCAATTAAAATGAAAAAAATTTAAAGCCAAGACTAAAGCACGGTAACAGAGCTTGGGAGATAAAAGTATATGTACAAACATTGTAACAAGAAATTATACAAGTTTTGACTGCAGAAGTATAAAATATAAGAACATGCTTCAAGCAAAAAAATGACATGCAACTTTGTGATGGAAAGCAACCTTCTCAAACTGAATTGGGTTCATCCGAAATCCAGGGGGCAGCTTCTTGGCACACTCTTCCAGCTTTGCAATGAGATCATTGATGACAGCAGCATCATCAATGGAGGCACTGGACAGGCTAGTGGCCTTCTCATCTGTTACTATTTTAACTCCCTCCCTGGGCCGGAAATCAGGGACCACAACCATATCAGCAGCAACAGCCAACCCCTTTGGGGTCTTGGCCCAGTCAGGAATGGTAATTCGAAACGTCTCTGCTCTTAATATGGCAGCAGCCATGATGAAGTGGAGGTGGCTGGTGTCACTAGATGAGAACTGCAAAGGTCGTGGAAAACGTTTAGGAGCAGACCAGAATGGTGCACCTGTGCTGGTGACCGAGTCCTCAGGGAAAGTAAATGTCAACTGCTTCACCCGATTGGAGAAGTAATCCTCAAACCTGAGAATTAAATAAAAAAGAATTCTAGAGTTCATAAAAGAAACAAGAAAATAAGAATTAAAAAAAAAAAGTTGCAAAGCCTTGAATATGAAAAATAGTGGAATTTTCTTAAAATGTAAAAAAGAAACTACCAATTCGAAAGGATGAGAAAAGAAGCAAATAAAAGAAACTAGCTGCTCAAATTTGCATACATTTTTATCAATCCTTCAAGAAAGAAATTTTCATGAAGTGCCAAATTTTCATAAAGACTCGTTGTTAAGAAAACATTATCCTAGGTTTAATCAAAATTTTCATATACAGATAGAAATGAATGTGTCCAACAGAACTTATCATATGTTTTGTAAAATATGATGTTCCATAAGAATAAAAGCCTTACCGTAGCCGCGCCCATCTGACACAATCTTGGAATGTTTCACATCTGTCCTTGTCAAGGCATTCAAGAACACGTTCAAGTAGATCTCTAGCCTGGGCATCACCTGCAGTTTTCATTGCAGAAGCGTATGCACTAGGATTGGATAGGAAAGTATTTACTTCATTGGGTGTTTTCTCAAGCAAACCCTCAAACTCAGAACGGGCCCATGTCAGGCAGTGATCAATGTTATGAGGGAAAGAGTGAACCGTGCACATAGGAGCCTGTTTCTCAGGTGGATCTCTGGACGCCCCATAATTCTCAGTCAAGTGAGGAATGACCATCTGTGTATTACACTTGGCACCAAGAGTTCCAGATTCCAGAAGTGGCTTTTGAAAATATAAGCACCTAGAGTCAATGTACATTCTCGCAGTCACATTGTCCAATGCATTAATAACAGCATCTAAGTTCTCCCAAAATGCATCATCAAACACGTTTTCTGTCTCCGGGCTTGCTCTGTTTTGAAGAGCCTCAACATGGAGAGCTGGGTTGATTGCCATGGCAGCAGAAGCAGCAACAGTAGACTTCGCCTGCCCAATATTCCAATCACGGAAGAGAAATTGACGGCTGAGATTACTCTTTTCAATGACATCATCATCTGTTATGGTTAGCTTCCCTTCCGGGCTACAACAAACTCCCATTAATGCTAGGTTCTTCAGGAATTCACATCCCAGAGCACCAGAACCTACAATGAATACTTTGGCCTCTTCCAGTTTCTTTTGAAGTTTTGATCCAAACACAGAGATTTGAGCATCATAGCGGCAGTTCACTGGCTTCAAGTCACCAGGCTCCAGAGGTTGTATAGGGAGGGATTCAACTGAATCGAAGTAAAAGAACTGCCAAGATTTGCATAGCATATATGTTAGAATTTAAAAAATCATTAAGAAATGCATAACACATAACTGAACTTTCACAACAATGGGACAGGATGCCTGGAATGTCACCTGGAGAAGAGGATGGAATTTCCCACAGCAGGCTTTAACAACTTCTTGCCCAACAATACCGCCAAAAATTGCAGCCATAGGATTCAAAATGGCCCTGGAACCATGTGCAAAATTGTGCAGAAGCTTCTTATCAATCTGTTCCAGCTTATCATCACCCAAGCTTTCATTAATATTGACAGCCAAAGCTATTAGCTTCTGAACATCATCCTCAGATCCAGCAGAGGGAAACCGCCCCAAATCATGCCTAAACTTATCCAGAGCTTGAAAAGCCAAGTGTAATAAAGGTGGACGGTCAAATTTCGAGAAGTCACTGAGAAGGAAATCCCCTGGATCCCTGAGAGCGTCTCTTAAAGATTTGAATTGGAGGACCTTAGGTTGCTTTACCTGCATAACTATACCACCCTTGGTATATGCACTGAACTGGGTTGTGTCTTCTTCAAGAGTAAATGAAAATGGCCTTGCATTCTTAATTTTTCTAGGCTTTCCATCATTTAGCTCTATCATTCCCTGGACCTCAGAAAACACAACAAGATCCCCATCCTGGAACTCGAGCCGCTCATCATCAACACATGAGACAAGTGCAGAATTGTCATTACTGATGGATGCAATAATACCTGTATGCGGTTCCTCACCATCAACATCAACCACCGTGAACTCTGGACCAAAATCACAAAATACACTCCCAAAAAGGCCTCGGACTTCAGTTTTAATGAAAGCAATTGGAGGCTGCTGACTGCGACAGTAATCATCAAACTCAATTGCTTTTGCCAAACTAATATCAGTGAAAACAACAGCCTGAAAAACAAGCTCAAGGGTGACTTATACAAATAACATAAATACTGATGAAAAATTCAGAAATTTTATTTTATTTTATTTTATTTTTAAAAAAGGTATGGTTTCATCAATTTGCTGTTTCTATTTTCTGGAGGCTAGAGAATGCATTAATTCCTGAAAGACAAAATAGTTATAACAATTTAGTGATGGAAGGACTACAACAATGTCATTAAGCATAACTGAGGGATACAGTGTGTGTGTGTGTGTTTGTGTGCATATGTATGTATGTATATACATACGAGGCTAGATGAAATATAGTTTGCCATTTCTATTTTTGTAATCAAGGGCCAGATTATGCATTTATTCCTAAATAATGAAAAGATGATTATAACTATTTTAGGGACAGCAGCCTACAACGCTGTTCATTTGTGGTGTCTGAACAATCTGACTACCCCATATCTCATGTCTAATACTGTCAAACTTGTGGGTATATAAAATATTTTGCTTTCTTTGACGATGATATTGAACAAATATATTAAGCACAAATTCAAAACCAATTCGTATGTCCTAAACACGTTGACCAGACCATTAATTCCACAGTGGACAAATATTAGAGGTGATAGTAATCTACCATATTAATTATTACCATCCATTTATAAATGTTACCTGATGGACAGAATTCCCTAGCATGTACAGGTGATCACAAAAAGGATTTGAAGATGGGTAAAAAGGGGAAATGGATACCAACTGAATTGAATGGTTATTTGAAGTGGAAAATAGTTTCTTTAAAAATTTCCTGACATGAATCCTGAAGGATGCAAACAAGGCAAAAATAAAAATATTATGCTTTTATCAAGACACCAAAACCACCATGACTCAACAAGAAAATACTAATCTTCTAAACAATGGTTGCTTCTATTTTCTAAGAACTTGGGAAAGAGAAGAATAAGCCTTCACACATAAAAGAAAGGATGAGGATTGCATGTTAAGGATCCACTTAGCAACATCTTTTGATCAAGGCAACAAATAATTGGCCATTCAAAAGCCTACCATGAAGAGACTTGGTGTGCTCGGTCAGTTTGTTAAAGTAAATCAGATAACTGCTGACAAGGAGACATGTTAAATTTATAATGAAGTTCTATGAAAAACTGGAGAAACAGGTGGCTAGATATGAAGCTATCCTCGGGAATGAGACACTTAAAACAAGAAAGGATTTCACACTTCATGTAGCTTAAAGTTGAAATAATGGCCATCAATGATGCTCTAATGCAGCTAAAAATGGTTTGTTAACAAAACTTAGGTGATGACTGTATATTCACATCTTAGTCCAATATACAAGGGAAAGCAATTTGGCAGCCAGGTTAAATAACACATTAAATAAATTAAGCAAGCAAGAATGTTATATGAAAATTGATACAGTCACAGACTGGACTTCCAGACAGGGTAGATATTGGTGAGGAAAACAAACACTAGGTCAGACTGCCACATGAAATTCCTGAACTTGGTCAATAGATTATTTAAGCATAAATATTATTAAGAACATAAATATATCTTGACTTCACAACAACAGCCTCAAAATAAAATGAATATTTAAAAAAATGCAGTAAATATTCAATGACAACACATGATTAGTTTTCCAAATTCATTGAAAACATCACTAGGTAAACTCATTACAGGTAAATTCTATGGTAGTAAAATAGATATGTGGGAGTCTAGCTAAGATACACCTTCTGCAGCCTGCTAACACAAGATTTACATCTCAAAAGTTGTTTACAAGCCCATAAATTGTCAATCTCTGACAAATTATGAGCTGCCTCCTTTATTATATGATACACTAGCATGCAATTTTTGAACTCCACACTAACACATGCCTTTTTTCAGGTGATCTGAAAACAACATGAAAAAAGAAAGCCAAAAAAAATATAGGTTTCCAGCAGTTTAAGATGACAAACAAAGGCATTTCAGCACAAGTGTGGGCAGCATCATTATATGCTTACACTTTTGCTTCAACGTGTTTGGTTTTGGTTCAACCAAAAGATTAAGTTCATGAGCCAACCATCCAGTTGGCATAATGATTTGACTAATTTAAACCAGATCAATGTATTTGAAGAGACTTCTGGCATGTAGGTCCCACAAGCCAGGAGTAACTAGTATTTGGTGAGATTGAGCATACATAATGCCCCATTCAATCACCAACCATACAGTATTCGGATCCCTTTGTAAGAGTATGGTGATAAATGTCATTAAAGATGCTTATTTCTTAGGAGATAACATTTTGAATGCATTTAATAACTTGAACGTAGTTTAAAAATTATAACAAAAACAGTTCAACATAAAAAACCTGATTGCTACCCAAAACATTATCCATTACCGAATTATTTATTGATCCACTACTGGGCATAGTCGTATAGATATGGAGTTGTTAATTAGGTCTGGATTTGAGTGTAAAACATGTACATTGTGTTTAGCGGTGAAATCCGACCCAAATTGCAACAAGTTGCCACCCCTATGTGCAAAGAGTTTACCATCTCCTTATCCTTCCATAACCATGGTAGGTCACCCTTCAATATTGCCACCACAAACCTCAAGTCTTTCAACTGTTTTCATCACTAACCATACAACAGTACTAACTACTTTTATGGGCATAGCTGAACATTTCATTTATCTTTGGGACTGCAAACCAAGTCCCTGCAAATTCTACTGCTCCAAGAAAACTTAGATAATGATAACAAGGTAGTAACCTTCTTAGTTTGTATCATCCATGCTCCCCAATATGCTAGTATATGATGATCCTTGTTCAAGTTCGAAGTTATGCAGAACATAACTTCAGGTCCATATGGATTGGAAATATCCAATCCAGATACTGGTAATGATTTGAAATTAATGTATTTCTTAGCAAGCAGTTACCACTCACATAAGGTCAATAAGTATGACCAATAGTGAATTGGGGCCAATGATTCAAGCACAAACTCCCCCCCTTTTTTTTTGCATGTCTGCATTTTTGCTTTTTTCAATGATGGTTGGAGGAAACAAAACTAGTAGCACCAATAGAAGACAACATTGGCAAATAGAAATATTGGCACTAGCAAGAGGTCCTCTAGGATATCTCTCTCTACACTACAAGCTCGGTGTAAAATCCTCAAATCTCTCAAAATCCACCACCTCCCTCTCCCTTCATCTCCTCGTCAAAAGGCTAGAGGATCCTTGGTTTAGACTTGTGAAATTAGGTTCACATCACAAATTTAACTTAGCTTTACATCAGGCCACACTTGAGTTAGCTTCTTGGGTTAACAAGTTCAGGTAGGTTGAGCTTTACTAAGCCTACTTGTATCCTTACCAGTACTGCAAAAATTTCTATTGAAATGTATATGATGCATATGGGCATCAAAAGATTGATAAGAAGCATGAATGGTGAGAGAGATATAGCTAAAAACCCACAATTATAGGTTATAAGGAATGTCAATCATGGATTTGGAAATTGAATCCCTAAGACTACAGTTCCACAAGCCAAATATGACAATTTCAAAAGGAAATCAAGTAATAAACAATTCAAAATGGACATTAAAAAACTTAAAAAGAGTAAAAACTAAAAAAAGCGTTCATACATTTCATGACATCAATTATGCACTAGGATCGGTCTGTTTGGACTTGATGATTATAAAAGGGATTTTCTCATAACCATGGCCATTATCATCCAGAGATATCCCAACTACTTAAGGTTAACTTTATAAATCATTATTCACCAACATTCCTATGCCATCTTCAATGTTATTTCAAGTCTTACCACAAATTATTTCTCACAACTTCCATCCATCTCTTCCTTGTCCCTCATTTTGTCCTTAATTTGTGCAACTACCACTCTTCAAATATACTCACTTCTTGATCTTTTCTACTTTTACCATACATCCATCATAGAATTCTAATTTCTACCATGCTCAACTTCCTTTCACTAACTCTTTGATATCCAACATTCAAAACAATACAAATAATTTGGTCCATAAAGTTTCGCTTTAAGTTACCAAGACATGCATCAATCACATAATACACTAGAAGTACTCACTTCATCCAACCAAATTTTACTTTGTATAATTGATACCAATCATTCTGCGGTATTTGTTGTTCATCAATCTCAAATAGAAGCTTGTGTTAAATAAATCCATTGCAGCATTTAATCTAGTACTTTTCTCATTAATCAAGACTTAATCATCTGCAAAAAAATATATACCATTATACATCTGGAGCATTAGCAATAATATTGCCTCTAATGCTTCATATTTTGACCATCAAGTTGCTTTGTACATATACAAGAACACAGATCTTTAGCCACCTCTCAAAAGAATCAGCCTGCTGGCCTCATACTCCAATTGGTTCAGTTCTCAAGTTCCAAGTTCTCCTGTTTAGTAATTTTCCTCATTTAATTTCCACCATCTTATCATTCATTCGTTAGTTTTCTTTTTTCCCTTCCACTTGGTATACACATCTAAGACTAGTAGCCTATGTTGTGTTATCAAGCCATCTTCTAGATATCATCTCACAATCTTGCAAGATGATCCCCTTTCTCCAAATGAAAAGGCAATCTATTCGTGTTGCAAATTGGATCAACTCTAAAAGGCTACCAAATATTTGTTTCTCTTCTTAACATATGAATGTGCAATTGCTAGATAGATCACAAACCAATGAAACTCAAGAGAATCGAATCTCCCTCTATATTCTTATCATTAAACCCATATCCATCATATACTCTCATATCCCATGCCACTTGTATTGTACCTACATGTCCATGTGGCTCACCAGGTTGTCCTTTCTTTCTCCACGGTGCCTTGCATTGCACCATCAATCTCCTACCAAAATTGTTTTCTAATCCCTCTACTCCTAGCCTTCTTGCAAGAGTAAGAATTTCCTCCTATAAAACTTACTTAATAGCTGTTATTCTATTTCAAATCCTTTCACATCTAAAATAGCATACTTCATTTCCGTCTTGCCTGAATATGTAAGTTTATAACCATCACTGATATCACTATCATTCTATTTGGTTTCTTGTAAGCCAAAAATATCGCTCCACCTTCACACATCATCCTATTCACTAACTCTACCTTTTCAGGTCAAATTCCAATATTGCAAGTAGCATATCTAATCTCCTTTCATAGAGTTAACTTCTTTGCATGCTTTTGCTTCATTGGATGCAATTGCTCCTATCTTTATTACTCCAATCAGGTGCAATTGTGCCAAACTACAACTAAAAGACAACCAAACCTAAAGAACCATTGTTCAAGTCACTAACAAGGTTACACTTGTGCAGGTGGCAACAAAAACAACCCTTACCCATCTCTCACCACAATAAGTTCCAACCACATTTCTGAGAAACAACGGGAAATGAAGGAGTTAAAAAAAAAAAAAGACAAAAGATAACAAAGCGAGCTTAGGATTTAGTGGGTAGTAACTCAAATGTAGAATTGGATGTGGTCATCTAGGACCAAGTTGGATATACAAGTAGCCACTAAAAAAATAGTATTGGTAGAACAATCTGTGGAAGATAAATATCAAAGAACAAAATGTTATTAAAAAAAAACAAAAGAAAAGTAAAACATTGTGAGCCCACTTAGAAATCCAAAAATATTCCAAAAGCAATTCAAATCAAAAGTACTTTATTTCAGATTCTTTTACATAATTTATAATTCATAATAACAATGGTGATGATAATAATAATCTCGTGTATGCTTGGTAATTAAATAAATCTTATCAATTTAAATCCAATGGCTATAAATAACTCATAACAAGGATTTTGTTATCTCTTTAGGTCATATTCTAAAAAATATCCACTCTCATATGTATCCATCAAAATTAGAAGATTTTCACCAGAAAAAAAAAAAAAAAAACAAGATTATAACATCCACAATTGATTATTGCATCAAATATGGACATATAGTTGATTCTTATGAGTCCATAGTCATCTCTTATATCCATGATACGACCACTTCTCAAATCATGTTAGAAAGATTATTATTAGGAAAACACAATTTACGAACCAAGTGAAATTTTAACTGTAACTTTTTTGTCAATGACCAACAGCAAAAGAGCTAAGTGATGTCTCATTGTAGCTCAACTGCCCGATATTCACAAAATTGTGAATTTACAGCAACTATTTAGCAAATGACAGGCAAATGCATAAAGATCAAGGACTCGTTTGGTTCATGAAAAGTGGAGAGGGGAAGTGGCAATTTTTGGGAAGTTGATAGAGCCTCTTGCTTGGTTTGAGTTTTAAGAAGAAAAAGAATACAAAAAGGTCTTCCCATGGAAAGACACTTCATATTTCGTGAAAAGTGAGAACTGATGGGGGAGGTGGGTTTTGTGACTTCCCAAGGATGGAAATTGGTGGTGCTTTTTTTTCAAAAGTATTCTTTTAAAATCAACGTCTAAGATTTTGCAAAATATGGATGGATGGTTAGGATGAAATAGTAAATAATTATATATGCCAAGATCATATAATATTTTAATATATTTATATTAACATAATATTTTATAATATTTATATTAACATAATATTTTATAATATTTATATTACATAATATTTTATAATATTATATTTTAATAGTGATATGTGCCAAAGTCATATATTTATACTGATATAATATTTTCATTAATATAGTATTTATATTAATATATTAATATTTATATTAACATAATATTATAATTAATATTATATTTATATCTATATTAATAAATATGATATGTGAAAATATTAGTATTATATTGATATAATAAATTATTATGATCTAATATTATATTATAATATATTTATATTATATTTATATTACTATAAATATAATATTATTATTTATATAAAGTTTGGGAGCAAAATGTATGATTTTATATTTGTTAAGGATATAATAGATATTTTACATAATCTTTATAAGAAAGTGAATGCTCAACCAAATATAAATCATCATAGAACAAGCTACTTTTCCTGGTCAACCAAACATACTAAAACTCTATTTTTAGGAAGTAAAAAGTTATTTCCTGAAAAGAAAATTTTTTTCCACAAGCCAAGCAAGTCCCAAAAGCATCAAGAAACCCTAGATGGTTGTGATCACTGGTTCATAATTGGCATATCACCAATATCAATATTTAGTTTGAAAAGCATTATAGGAACTTGACCAGATTTTTTTTTCGATGGAAAAATTCAACAATATTTTTTTTAAAATAAATGCCACAACAGGTCCTAACCCTTCATATCAACAGTCATTCCACATTTTGATGTTTTGCTAATCCATGAAAATCAGCTATTTTGAAGACCTAATTTTTAGCACCCACAGTCGAATCCTTAATAAGGATGTCACATGTTCCACTGATCATGAATAATTACCAGATACATCCTAAACATCCCGGTTCATTTCTTTAAGAGTAACAAGTAAACATCATAAGTATCTATATAAGAGGTACAGCAGGCACCTGATTACATCCTAAAGCATTTCTATCTCTGTGATACCTCAGGCTTCAAAAGAATATGCTTCAGTCATGTCCATAATAATTTCTACGAAGAAGACTTAGGCACCACTGAAATTTACATATGCAATGAATACAGATTCCACATAAAGTCAACATGAACATGAACAGTCATTAAGATCATGCACACCATATAGTAGTATTTCAAAGATATTCATCACAGTGTCACCAATATAAAGTTACAACAGTGACCATAACTATAAAGACATGAACGATGGTTTATCGTGTAAGTAACAAACCTGGAAATTAGAAATGTGCTCCTTGGACAAAGTTTCTGTTAGCGTAGAAAGTATAACAGCATTGTTGAGCTCCTGCAGCTTCTGAACACAAGCAAGGGCTCGGTTCTTACCAACATCACCCTCAGAGAAGAAAAAATTGCTAGATAAATCCCAAAATTCTACATTCCTTTCATCATGCAGGGTCACAGATTTCACACCAGCAAGAACAAGGTTCTTTGCTGCAGGAACAAAATGAATATCAAATCAAGTCAAAGTCACCACATAAAACATTTGCCAACAAAAAAAAACTAGCCATAAAATGAGAGAAAATTCACCACTGATACCTTGCTGCTATAGATATCCAAGATCAGGCAGAGTAACATTGATCGCATATCTCAACAAAATCATACTAAAGAGAAATGATAAAGAAATGATTTACTAGTCTGATGCAAACATCCTTCTCAAAACCAACAGACAAGAAGCACCTTCTAAATAGAAACAACATTTATGGTGCATATAGAAAGAGAAATACCACGAGACAGAAATCAGCAGTCAGGTCAGTGATAATATCAGAAATCAAGAAACCCTCGTGACCCAGCCTATAGTCACGTAAATCGCATCGTGGAATAGCAAAATGTAACATTGCCAGATCAATGAAATGATCAACCACACTGTTATACGTGACACCGTTCACAGTGGACCCCTGAAGGGCAATACTCCAAAAGAAACGACCCAACATAGAAAATATTGAATTGAAACCCACAAATAAAGAAAAGAATAAAGATAACCTCCTGATTAAGAGCGTTCGGTGGCATCACTAACAATCAATAAATGAAGTTCATTTATAAAACAGAGAAGATCTACGAACCCTCATTTACACGAATAAAGACCGATTCTAACCAACATCGAGTTAAATAATTCCATCCAGAATCGATCAATACCAAGAAACAAGTAAAGAAAGAAACACGCACAAAAGATCAAGAGATCCCCAAATTTACCTATCTCCGCCCCGAGGCCGTTGAGCCCAGAGATGAGAACGTTGGAGCCGAAGAGCCTACGCATCGTCTCCCTCCCGTACACGGCAAGCTGCCGGCTGTGGAGGTCCTCGTCGATCTCCGTAGGGTTGCTCCCGTTGGCGTCACAGTCCATGTCCATTCCGTTTGCCGTCCCGCTGTGGTTGCTCTCCTCCGCAGCCGCTGCCGTAGAAGCCGAAGAGATCAAGCCGTCCGTCCTCGTCTTCTTCAGCAAGCCTGCGTCCGCGACCTGGTCTTCAACCTCGGCTCCCACAACTCTCTTTCTTGGAAGCATATAGAGCAGCGCCCTGCTCAAAACTCCGACAAGATCAGAAACAGCAAGAAACCACGAAACAAGAAAAGATCGGGATCCGCCGCCAGAACCACCAACAGGATCCCGAGCAGAACCCGCACCAAAGCCCAAACCCGATCACCATCAAGAGAAAAAGGGCGAGGAGGACATGGAGAACGTACCGAGGGGATCTTGCGGCGCGGCAAGAGATCGGAGGAGGAGAGAATGGGAAAGAGAGGGCACTCGCCTTTCTTGGTTCCTCCTCTTCTTCGTCGCGCGGTTGATCTCCTTATCGTTTAATTTATGCTTTCCTTTTCCCCTTAGGGTTTTTGAGCGGAGGTGGGGACTGTGGAGATGCGGGGGAGGGAGGGAGCTGGACTTCGCGGAGGCCCTCGGATCAGTATCCGGTGGCCCCTCCCGCAATTATCGGGAGAGCCGACGGATGGGATGCAATCGTAGCATGGACGATGGAAAATAGAAGGTGAAGTGGGTTAATGGCCACGCAAGACTGCAATGTCGGTCCAAGCTAACATTAAAAAAAATATATATATATATTTATTTATTTATTTTAAAGATGATAGTCTAGTTGATAAAGATTTCATATGAATCGATCATTGATTCGAGACATGATTCCAGCAGTGACTTAATTAAATCCAGATGGGGAGCATTCCCCATCGAACATTATCTAGCGGGATGAGAGCGTGATAGCTACACCAGGATTTATCCCTCCTATCCCTTTTTTTCTTTACCAAAAAAAAAAAAAAATTGCTAAGGCGATCTTTGGATAGCTACATCAGGATTTATCCCTCCTATCCCTTTTTACTTTACCAGAAATAATAATTTTTTTTGCTAAGGCAGCAGCCTAGTTGGTAGAGGTCTTGCCTCACTACCAACCTGTCATGGGTTCGAGGCATGATCCCAGCGATCTCGATTAAATCCAAGAATTTTCCTGAGATCCACGATCGTTGGTGTGAATGAGAGGTCAGGATCTTCCATCTCCGTTCTACTAGTTGGCGCGTTGGTAGAGGCCTTACCTCACTACCAACTGGTCATGGATTCGAGACATGATCCCAGCGATAATTCGATTAAATCTAAGAATTTTTCTGAGACCCGTGATCGTTGGTGTGAATGAGAGGTCAGAATCTTTCTTTCCTGTTCTACTAGCCGGTGCCTTAGTGGTATACTCACCTTTAGAATCTTTCTTTCCTGTTCTACTAGCTGTGCCTTAGTGGTGTACTCACCTTTAGATAGAGAAAGACTGCATAAATCCGAGCATCTTGCATCGAACATTATCTGTCGGGATGAAGACCTGCGAGGATAGCTACATCAGGATTTATCCTCCCTATCCCCTTTTTGAATGAAAAAAAGTCTATTTTTTTCTCTCTTTTTTTGAAGAAAAAAATCTTCACCTACCCTGGACGGTGTAAAAAAAAAATCATCAAAATATTATTATGCCATTTAAAGACCATGTCAATTCTATTTTTCAATATATATTTAATATTAATAATTTTTTTATTAAACATTTTGAATAATAATTTTTTAAAAAAAATATGATATCATTGGCTTGCATTATGACATTTCTTGACTTGAATTATAACATCTTTATATCATAAAACCGAGGGGTGTTATTATTATTAAAAAAAATTAAAATTTTTAAATGATAAAAATATCTTCGATTCTATAATATTCTGTGAATATCCTATTCACAGACAAGTATCAACATTTTTATCATTCAATTTTTTTTATAAAAAATAAATTATAAATATTAAATACAGGTTGAAGGATAAAAATGTTCTCTTTTTATGGTACCCATTTATTGGTATTATGAAATAAAAACATTTTTATCATTCAAAATTTAAAAAAAAAATAAATTAGAGACGTTACATGTATATTTGAATAACGAAAATGTTCTCAATACATGACATTCTTTTATAAATAGGGTGTTATAATCCTATTTACAAGTTATCAAAAAATGAATGATATTTTCATTATTAAAAATTTACTTCAAATACTAGTTAATTTTATAAGTTTCGATACGCAATGAATAGATGATACCCTTGATACATTATGTGATGATACATTATGTTTTCGATACTTGATGCACATATGATATTCTTGATACATTGTATCGATACATATGATACATTGTAATACATTATATTGATACCTTGATACTCAATCTGTTTGATACACACTATATCTAATATCATTTGATAAATGCGAATATACAGTAATTGTAAAGTGCTTTTAAATTCTGTTCATGCATAGTATTTGGTCATCATCAAAAAGGGGAAGATTGTTGATCCCTGCAATGATTTTGATGATCACAAAACATTAGAGCATGTATAGGCTTGACTCTGATCAACTCCCTCGGAATGATAGCTCTTCGGGATCCTTGAGCCGATCTTCTTCTTCCGAGAAGACTAGGAGGAGAGCTGGAACCCCTTCCCAAGAGAACTCTCTTTCCAAGACCTAACTAGAATGCTAGGTTTCTCACACCCAATCCCTAGACCTCACAAACCTTTCTTCTTCTTTTCTTTTCTTTTCTCTTGCTGTTCTTGTGTGTAGTAGTAACCCCTGCAGTCTATAGAATGACCTTCATTTATAGGTGCAGCAATGAGAGGGAGAAGAAGGAAGGAGGAGTGATTGGGGGAGAGAAGGGGGGAGAAGATGAAGGTCATACCAAATGGGTCCAAACTCTTTAGGAAGGAATGACAATCATTCCAAGAAAGTTTGGAGTCAAAACGGTTTGAATTCAAAATTCAAACCAGGTCAAATTTTTCCAAAAACCTCTTCCCAAAAATCTGCTCGTCACAGGAAGTGTCGACACATGAAAAATGCCAAGTATCGACACTTCACCAAGTATCGACACCTGCAAAAATCCAAGTATCGACACTTGGAACAAAGTCAATCATATTGACTTCAGATGACGGCAAACGATTCTCAATCGTTGATTAGCCTTAAGATCAGATAGAAATCCTCTATGGTATATGACCCCATAGGTTTGAACACTAAGCCGGTAGCACTGGAACATTTCCAATACCAGTCAAAGTCCTCATCTAGTAATGATACTTGACATCCGGATAGGTCGAAGATGCAGAGCACCTCACAAGAACCTCTGGCATATAGTTGCCACATAATTCATCCCTTTGACCTCATAATGCTCAGGATGATCTAGGATTTGACTGCCAACCCTAATTTGGTCTATCTAGATCGTGTTTCAACCTCGCAAGTTCTGTGACTCCTTACAAGAACTACCATGGCCAAGGTTTTGTTAAATTGAGACATAGTGAGTCATTCACTCTAAACTATTTGGAGTGGTCAATTCCATCTTGATCCATCATCGCTCCACAAGTAATCGACTGCACCTAGAAACCTTCCGTCACTGGATTAGAAATCCAGGTAGTCCGGCACTAAAATACAGTGAGTTGCTTACAAGCTGCCATGGTGACCTCAAGTCTAAGGAACACATATACCCATATCCCTTCGCGAGCAACCCTTTAGCAGAAGGGAGCTTCGCAGATGGTCACGTTCAGTGAAATGTCATACATTTTACTTGCATGTCACACCAGTGTCTCCACACTCCTTGGTTAAGAGGATAACCAATAAATGCGACATACAACAACCTACACTTGATACATTATCGTCCTATAACAATATATCATTTGGTTGTGAATCACTTTAAGAGCTATATGATATATTTTCTCTATATCAAAATAATGTAGTTCTAAGGACTCCATCATACAAGTGTTCATCTCAAGAAAATGTAAATATGATGAATAGCCAAAAATAAATAACTTTTATTTATTAAAAGAATTCATATACAAATACAAGATAGCACAACCATCTATAGCCTAGACGATTGGCTTTGGGACACAATTCCCAACAACTACCTCCCGGTTGGTAACTGGAGAAACTCCATTCAATCTGACCTACGGGAGTGAGGCGATTATACATGTGGAAATCTCTCTGCAATCCGTTCGAATTGATCATTTTGTCGAGTCGACCAACTTTGAGCAAAGAAGAATTGACCTCGACTTGCTCGAGAAAATCAGACTCCAAGCCGATTTGAAAATGGCAACATATCGTCAAAGGATGGCCAAGTACAACAATAGTCGAGTCAAGGCTCGAAGCTTCATGGTCGGAGACTTGGTCCTGTGACGGACTGAAATATCCAAGCCGACCAAACAAAGAAAACTCTCCCCTAACTGGGAAGGCCCCTACATGGTCATTGAAGTAATCCGAGCCGGAACCTACTGACTTAAGCACTTGGACGAACATCAGATAGCACATCCTTGGAATGTAGACAACCTTCGCAAGTTTTATCAATGAAGGCAACAGTTCATTCCACCAAAAAGTTCGATCCCGATCGATAGAGGCTCTACAACCCACTCTGAAAGTCCGACTCCGGTCGGTAGAGGCTCTAAGGTAGCCCACTCCAAAAGTCCGACTCCGGTCGGTAGAGGCTCTAAGGTAGCCCACTCCAAAAGTCCGACTCCTATCGATAGAGGCTATAGGACAGCCCACATCGAAAGTCCGACTCCGATCGGCAGAGGCTCTAAGGCAGCCCACTTCGAAAGTCCGACTCCGATCGGCAGAGGCTCTAAGGCAGCCCACTTCGAAAGTCCGACTCCGGTTGGCAGAGGCTCCAGGGTAGCCCACATCGAAAGTCCGACTTCGGTCGATGGAGGCTCTAAGGCAGCCCACTCCGAAAGTCTGACTCTGGTTGGCAGAGGCTCTAAGGTAGCCCACATCGAAAGTCCGACTTCGATCGGCAGAGGTTCTAGGGCAGCCCACATCGAAAGTCCGACTTCGATCGGCAGAGGTTCTAGGGTAGCCCACATCGAAAGTCCGACTTCGATCGGCAGAGGCTCTAGGACAGCCCACTCTGAAAGTCCGACTCCAATCCACATAGGCTCTAGGATAGCCCAAAGAGGTTTGAGGACCCTCTTCATCAGAGATCCGAGGACCCTCTTCATCAGAGGTTGAGGACCCTCTTCATCAGAGGTCCGAGGACCCTCTTCATCAAAGGTCCGAAGACCCTTTTCATCAGAGGTCCAAAGACCCTCTTCAGTATAAGTTCGATCGACCCACTCTAGCGGAGGTCCGATCGATCCACTCCATCGAAGGTCCGACCCCGGTCGGCAGATGCTCTACGGTAGCCCATTCAAAAATCCGACCTCACTCAAAAAGCTCTACTTAGTATTTGAGGGATTATCCTATAGGCGATCAGCCCGAAGGATTAAACGAAGCTGACCCTTCCATACTTAAAGATATTTCTAAGGATTTGAATTCGGATTGAGCCGACTGTCCAGCACTTAGAAAAATTTTCAAAAAAAAGAAGTTTGGACTGAGCCGAGAAAAATTTTCAAAAAAAAGAAGTTTGGACTGAGCCGGCCGTCCCACATTCAGAAAGATGAACAATGAAGACACATTAAAGAAAAAGGTATTTTTATTCATCAACAAAAAATATTATAAAAAACAAGGCAGACTTTATAAATGATCTAAGTCTGGCCCTGTAAGTACATAAAAGGGACTTCAGCTTCGGCCTCCTACGCCGCACCCGAAGTCTCGATCGGAGCATCTGCTGGTCCCGCATCGGCAACAACCTGAGTGATGGCTCCGAATCCGACGGGCCCCCTATCCCTCCTAAATCAACCGTAGCTTAGGCGTCGGCCTCGGAGTCAGTCGGGCCCGCTCCTTCTTCCGCCCCTTCTTCCGTTGGCTTCGGCAACTGCAACGCGGACAGGTCCAGCTTCGGAAAGGCATTAGCCACCTTCTTCAGGCACTCCTCATACCCGTAGTCGAAGCTGATCACCCCAGCCTCCTCCATCTCGTCCTCGAAGCTGGCGGAGGCCTTGTACTCCATTATGGCATTGTCGACTGCCTCTGCCGTCTACTCCTTGGCCTCCTTCAGCAGGCCCATGTACTTCGCTGCCATACACTGGTGACTTCGCGAATTTCTTTTGGCTTCAGCGGCCCTCTCCTCCTCTGCGCTCCGCCGACGGACCAAAGCTTTTACCTTCTTCTTTCCCTTTAACCTGGCCTTTCGGTTAGTCAGTTGATTCTGCAGGTCTTCTACCTGCTTCTTCAAAGATAGCTTCGGCCCGACTGGCCAATAGTCCCTCCTCAACCGCCCTCTTGGCCACTTCCGACTCTTCGGCCCTCTTGGCCACCATCTGTGCTGCATAATGCATCTCGCCAAGTCCATCGTCCATTAGCGAGATCCCATGGACAAGCTGCAAAAGAAAATTTGAGTCAATCTTACACAAAGGAGGAAAAATGGAAAAAAGAAAGTGTAAGGACGATGACCTACCCTCATCATATCATGGTAGGCTTCCCTTGCCACGTCGAACAGCATCCTCCGACAGGATTCCTACCAGTCGACCTCCGATATGGACCCCCTCAGCAGCTCTCTAGCATGCCCCGCATTATGGAGGGCACGACAGTGTCGGTACGTCTCGAAGCGGGCATCGTCGATTTCCTCCCTTTCGGCTTCTCCCTTCCCTTTGTCCTTGGGGGGAATCGCTTCCCTCGGCCCTGTGGATGATGAGGCCCGAGCCGTCGCTGCACCAGTCGGCCCCAGTGGTCCCTGCTCCGGTTGGACAGTCGATTGCCTGACGGATGAATGCACCCCCGGCACCTTCACTGCCAGTCATTCCGATAGAGGAACGTCATCTTCGTCGGAGTCCACCAGCACGACTGCCGCAGGCCATTCTTCCACCCGCGGCTTCTTCGGCTTGTTCGCGATCGGCCTTGTGGACCGGGCGGCCCTCCTCTTCGTCGCCTGCTCTATCACCTTAGCCCTATCAGGCTTCATTTTTGCTCCTTGTTACAGTAGTAAATAAGATCCATTCAGCCCTGACACGCATCCTCCTTGGAGGCTGGCGTGGCAACATACTTCTCCACCTCGGCCCCAGCTCAGCCACATACTTCGCCACCTCAGCCAGGTACTTCTCCACCTCGGCCTCACCTGGGTCCCACTTCGACCACGTGGCGGTTCAACTCAGCTCGGCAAAACCCCACCTTGGCGGGGACCCTCAGTACCCCGGCCTCACTTCGACCATGAGAAGTCCAACTTCGCGCACACGACATGCACCCAGTTCCAGCTCGACACGCACACGGCATGCACCCAGTTCCAGCTTGGCCCATCCACAGCAGGATGCTTCCGCCCGCAGTCAACCTCCTCCGCCCGTGCCAAGAAAACAAGCCCGCAGGGTTGTGCCTTGGCTCCACATGCGGCATCCCCGCCTGCGGCTTCCCCCGGTCCGGCGTGCCACTGTGCCCAGCTCCATCCGGTCCACAGAGGGAGGCCAGGGCCACGCCTCCGAGCTTCGATTTCCAGTACACCCACAGGGTCGCGCCTTGGCTTCGCACACGGCTTCCACGCCTGCGGCTTCCCCCGGTCCGGCGCGCCATCACGCCCAACTCCGTCCGGTCCACCAGAGGGAGGCCAGGGCCACGCCTCCAAGCTTCGGTTTCCAGTACGCCCGCAGGGCCACACCTTGGCTTCGCCCGCGGCTGCCCCTCTCCCAGGCCAGCGCGATCTCACCCGCGCCTTCATCTAGTCCGGCATGCCCAGCTTCGATCCGCGCGTTTCCCTCCGATTCGGCGCACCCGAGGTCGCCTTTCCTCCACCTGCTCCGGCACCTGCATGGAGCTCATCCACCCGCGGCAGCCTTTCTCCTAGTCCGGCGTGCCTGTGCACCCAGTTCGACCAGCATGCCCAGTTCCCCATGCACACAGTCCGGCATGGCCTCGCCCGGACAGCCTGCGTCCCCAGCTTGACCGCGCCTAGGCATGCCTCAGCACTGGTCCACTTCGGCTCCAACCTTCCCGGCGTCCAGTCCGCCAGCGTCCGCGCCAGGGCACACCGAGCGCCGGTCCACCTCGACACCAACCTTCCCGGCGTCCAAGTCTGCCAGCGCCAGCGCTAGGGCACGCCCGAGCGCCGGTCCACCTCAGCGCCGCCTGCCCCAACACCGGTCCACTTCAGCTCCAACCTTCCCGGCATCCGATCCGCTAGCGTCTGCGCTAGGGCACACCGAGCGCCATTCCACCTTGGCACCAACCTTCCCGGTGTCCAGGTCCGCCAGCGCTCGTGCCAGGGCACCCCGAGCGTCGGTCCACCTTGGCACCGCCTACCCCAGCACCGGTCCACTTCGACTCCAACCATCCCGATGTCCGGTCCGCCAGCGCCCGCGCCATGGTACACCGTGTGCCGGTGCACCTCGGCACCACCCACCTCGGTGCCCAGGTCTGCCAGTGCCGGTCCACCCCGGCTTCGCCTGCTCTGGCGGCCAATCACCTGTAGGGGTCCGCCCGTAGCACGCCTGTGGGAGGCCTGCACTACCGCCCAACGACTCCCAGTCCAGCTCGACCCGTGCGTTGCCGGGAGCAGCGTGTCGGCTCCGGTCCCGCCTCCACTCATGGCACACCTGGCCCCGGCCCCACCTTCGCTTGCGGCATACCTGGCTCCGGTCTTTCCCTGTCAGTCCGGCTCTGGTCCGGCTTCATAGCCCGTGCCCCACAAGCCCGGCTCTTGTCAGGAGCCGCGATCTAGTCCGGCTCCGCCCAGGCGCATCCGCCGAACCAAGGTCCTCGTTCCGGCTCCAGCCACAAGTCAGCTTTGCCCGCATCGGCCACACCATGAAATCCAGTTCGGGAGCAGTCTAGCTTGATGTGCATGGGAGCTTCTACATGCCGCACCTCGATCGACGCACAGGGCCTTCCACCTGCCTCGCCTCGGTCCATGCGCGCGAGGGACTTTGCATGCCTCGCACCGCACACCTCGAATCATGCATTGAAGGGCCTTCACCTGCATCATCTCGATCTACATGCCACATGCCATCTAACATCTTTTCAGGTACGCTCTTCAAAGTGTAGGTACGATGGCAGTATGATACATAAATCACCGTCTCTAGAGTGCCTCCTACAATGAGGGCTATATCAAAGCCCCCAGGACACAGTTTACATCAATTAGGAAGGCGTGCCCCATCCAAGGCACTGTACCTTTTCACCAACCTCCTGAACTACCTGGAAGGAAAAGGTTGACCAACCTATCTAAGCCTCCCAGGCCTGCATAAGCCTCACAGGCCTATGCCAAGAAAAACGCGCTTCCCTGAACACCAAGAGTCGCTCGTTTATATAAGAGCAGGAGAAAGAGGTGAGGAAGGGTAAGAGACAACACACTCTCTTCATTATTACATTATCTATCACCCTCTGGCAGCAGAGAGTCCCCCAAGCTCTTTGCCTCAGAGGTCTCTTATTTCCTTCGATCGTCTCACTGACTTGATCGTCGGAGTGTCTTTGCCGGAATCCCCGATGCAGGTCTCCCCTATTTTGCAGGTATCGCCCAATGAAGGGACAATACGGAAGAAGATTACTCATCACTGGAGAGGCCCACAAGAGGACCACAACAGTACCAAGCTCCTTTCATCCCAACTATGACTATGTTCCCCTTGATCGTCTCCGACCGACGAGCCCGGTGATGCTGGCGGGGAGTCCATTCACCTAGGCTACGTAAGAGCTACTAGCCACGGCGATATAGGCGACAACACTCCTGTTGCAGGAACAAAGCCAAAATTAGTACAGAAAGAAACAAAGTTTGCAGGATGCAGAAGGAACCGGCAATAGTGGCTTCTATCCTACCTAAGATCCCGTGATGACTGATTCGGGCCAGCTGGAGGCTATCCTCCTGAAGCAACTCCGGAACCATGGTGGGGCCAATCCCTTCCATCTCATTGAAATCGACCTGATCGGCCATAAGCACCGCCCTTCCGTCGACGGCTTTCGGCTTTGGTTCCCTCCACAGCACCTCGAAATCCCAAGGTTGGAGACTATCCGTATAGAAGAACTTGGCCTTCCACCCATGGATAGCCGACGGAAGGCACCCTATTATCCTTCGTCCCAGGCGGGGAGTGAACATCCACCACTCCTGGCTTCTAAAATCCCTCTTCAAGATAAAGAAGTTGGAAAAGAGGGAGGTCCTAGGTTCGGCTCCGGCTCTAGAGCACAGGATCATAAAGCAGTTGATTGCTCGAATGCTATTCGGGGTCAGCTACGTAGGGGTAATCCTATACAAATGGAAGATCTCGACGAAGAAGTTGCAGAGTGGAAATCTAAGGCCAGCCTTAAGGTGGTCCTCGTACATCGGAAGAGCCCCTGGATTCAACGGTCCGGTCACCCTTCCTTCTCTGTTTGAGATGGTGAGGTGCAGGGTAGAGGGAATATTGTATCTGACCCTAAGGGCTTCTACCTTCTCCCGGGTCATCTCGGATCGGATCTCAGTGGGACCTGGTTCCCTATCTCTATGGGTGGAGCTACAGCTGCTGGAAGCCATTCTAATGAAGGTCAACGAGGTGAGGGGAAGACTAACCTGAAAGACGGGTCTCTAGGGAGACGGAAGCGAAAGGAAGAAGGCGCTCTTTTTCTCTTCAAGCACAAATTGCAGGAAGCTCCCCACGGGCTCTCAACACCCCCTTTTATAGCCCCTGGAAGAACCACTTCCTGTGATGCGATGCGAAGAAACACACCCAAGCCACAATCCACGTGGTCCCTAGATCAACAATGAAGAACTCATCCCGACACGGCGCCAATCGCCTGAATGCCGCCACGTCGCACTTGTCACATCCGAAGCCTGACGGCCGAACGAGCCAGGCTGGTCATTCATCATTATGCCCTGTTCGCATTAACTGCCCCCTCCCCGCCTCCAACGCGGGGCTGACACCTGTCTCAAGCATAGGATTTGGGAGTGGGACGCGATCTGATGAGGTATGATTGATCAAATCCACGATCATCCAAAGGATAGACACATTTAGTAAGAAATGATGCTCTCGTCCTTCGAGGCTGCAGGTCCCTTCAAAGGCCAAGAGCAAGAAGGGCAACTGTTATACCTAATCAATCCTTCTCTGAACCAGATCAAGGGGGACCTCTTTATCAGAGGTCCGAAGATCTACTTCATCAGAGGTCCGAAGACCCTCTTCAGCAGAGGTCCGAAGACCCTCTTCAGCAGAGGTCCAATCGATCCTCTTCAGCAGAGGTCCAATCGATCCTCTTCATCAGAGGTCCAATTGACCCTCTTCATCAGAGGTCCGAAGACCCACTTCATCAGAGGTCCGAAGACCCACTTCATCAGAGATCCGAAGACCCTCTTCATCAGAGATCCGATCAACCCTCTTCATCAAAGATCCGAAGACCTTCTTCATCAGAGGTCTGATGACCCTTTTCAGTAGAAGTTCGAAGACCCTCTTCAGCAGAGGTCCAATCGACCCTCTTCATCAGAGATCTAATCAACCCTCTTCATCATAGGTCCAAAGACCCTCTTCATCAGAGGTCTGAAGACCCTCTTCATCAGAGGTCCGAAGATCCTCTTCCGTAGAGGTCCGAAGACGCTCTTCAACAGAGGTCCGATCGACCCTCTTCATCAGAGATCCGATCGACCCTTTTTATCATAGGTCCGAAGACCCTCTTCATCAGAGATCCAATCGACTCTCTTCATCAGAGGTCTGAAGACCTTCTTCAGCAGAGGTCCGAAGACCCTCTTCAGCAGAGGTCCGATCGACCCTCTTCATCAGAGGCTCGATCGACCCTCTTCATTAGATGTTTGAAGACCCTCTTCATCAGAGGTCTAAAGACCCTCTTCAGCAAAGGTCCGATCGACCACTTCATCAGAGGTCCGAAGATCCTCTTCATCAAAAATCTGAAGACCCTCTTCATCAGAGATCCGAAGACCCACTTCATCAAATGTCCGAAGACCCTCTTCATCAAGGATCCGATCGACCCGCTTCAATAGAGATCCGAACGACCCACTTCAGAAGAGGCCTATACTAATCAAAAGGCTCCATAATCCCCTTCCAGCTAGCACCAGAATTTTGTTACAACAGATCCATGATGTGGCCATGTCCTGGTGCCACCTGGCCACTACCCTGATTCTCCTAGGGATATATTGGATATTTTTAGCCTAATCTTTAACAGAATTTGGCAGTATTCCACACCTATATAAGGTAAACGAGGGATTTTGAACGGTAAGGGCAATTTTTCTCCTTCTCCATGAGCTATGTCCTTTTCGATTCCTTCATTTTGTTGCTCTAAGGCCCCTCGCTAACTTAGCCATCGGAGTGTCCCTCGCCGGACCACCATCGGCCCGTGGGACTTTCTTGCAGGTTTCGGGAAAGGAGCACTCCAGCCAAGCCAAAAGGACCCGGTCCAAGGGATTTGGCAGCAATAACAGGCAAATTGGGTTATTAAGTGCCACCAAAACTGATTTTAAGTTGGAATTGGCCTCTATAGGTTAAAATCAAAAGGAACAAAACAGCAATTCACTCAAGGTAGCACGTACCAATTTTAACTTGCCTTAGGCTTGAGATTGTCGCAAAGTATTGATAAAGTGAATTTTGCAGAAAAAGAGTGCAAAAGAACAAGAAGTTAGGTGTTGCGAGATTCAACTCATCGCTATCCCGCCAATGGTATACACATACCCAGTCGTGCTCCTCCCTGTATCGACATCGCCACCCAGGTCTGCATCCATATATCCCTATAAAGTCAAACTGTCCCTCCTATAGTGTAGGCCGACATCCTTGGTATATTTAAGATATCACAGGATCCACTTGATAGCTTTCCAGTGTTGCTTGCTCGAATTTGCTATGTACCTGCTCATAGCTCCCACTGCATGTGCAATGTCCAGCCTCGTGCAAACCATCGCGAATATCAAGCTACCAGCCGCTGAAGCATACGAAACCCTGTCTTCAGCTCATCATCAATCTTGAAAGAATGTTCCTTAGAAAGCTTGAAATGTGAGGCCAAAGGTGTCTTCACCGGCTTTGCATCTGACATGTTGAATCTGTCCAACACATTTTCAATATAGTTGCTCTGAATCAACTTCAGCATGCCCATCGCTCTATCTCTTTCAATCCTCAACCAAAGTATCTGCTTTTCTGTGCCCATGTTCTTCATTACAAATTCTCTAGACAACTCTCTCTTCCATCTTTCAATCTCTTGCATGTCTGGCCCAGCAATCAACATATCATCAACATACAAGAGTAATATCATAAAACTGTCTTCGGGTATCTTGAAATAACTGTAATGATCCTCCTGGCATCTAGCAAAACCATTGTTGATCATGAATTCATCAAACTTCTTGTACCATAACCTAGGGGCTTGCTTTAAACCATACAAGCTTTTCCTCAACTTGCATACTTGATCTTCTTTATCAGAGATCTCGAAGCCAACATGCTATTACATGTAAATATCTTCATCTATCTCACCATGCAGAAAGGCAATAGTAACATCCAGTTACTCTAGGTGTAAATTCTCCGTAGCTATAATGCTCAGAACAACTTGAATCGTAGAGACCTTGATAATAGGAGAAAAAGTTTTGGCATAATCTATATCCTCTTTATGTTGGAATTCTTTCATAACCAGCCTTGCCTTGTACCTCTTATTACCATCGGGTTTCTCTTTGACCTTGTGGATCCATTTGTTATATAGTGCTTTCTTTCCATCCGGTAGTGTGTTGAGTTCTCACGTATTGTTCTTTATCAAGGACTGCATCTCATCCTTCATCGTTATCTCCCACTTGACCGAATCTTCGCTCTCCATGGCTTCATCAAAGCACTCTGGCTCCCCTTCATCTGTTAACAGTAGGTAATGTAGCAAGGGTGAGTACCTTACACGTGGTTTCGGGATCCTTGCATATCTTCTCAGTTGAAATGTCACTAGCTCAGGCTCAGGAACTCTTGCTCCTTCGGTAATGTCCTCCTCAATGATCTTTTCCAACTCTACTTGCTCTTTCTCCTTGTCTACCTCTTCTGCTCTATTTGGAACACCTTGGTCCTTGTACAGGTTTCTTTCATTGAACACCACATCCTTGTTCTTGATGATTTTCCTGTCTTTTTTGTTCCAGAGCTTGTAACCAAAATCATCAATGCCATGACCAATGAAGAAGTACTTCTTCGACTTTGCATCTAGCTTGTCTCTCTTCTCAGCGTTGACGTGCACATAGGAGATACAACCGAAGACCTTTAGGTGAGATAAGTTTGCTGATTTACTCGTCCACTCTTCTTCAGGGATCTTGCAATCAAGAGAGATGGAGGGACCTCTATTAATTGGTAGGCAGCAGTGCTAACTGTCTCAGCTCAAAACATCTTGGGCAATCCAGCATGGAGCCTCATGCTCCTCGCTCTTTCATTCAGGGTATGGTTCGTGCACTCAGCTTTCCCATTTTGTTGTGGCATACTCGGGATAGTCTTCTCCATCTTGATCCCATTAGCTGCACAGAACTTCTTGAACTCAGTACTACTATACTCCCTCCATTATCTGATCTTGGATACTTAATTTTCTATCCATGCTCATTTTTTACTAAGCTTTTCCACTTTCTGAAAGTGTCAAATATATTAAATTTATTCTGCAAAAAATAAATCCATACATTCTTAGTGGAATCGTCGATAAATGTCACATAATACTTTAAGCCTCCAAGGGATGCCATCGAAGAGGGACCCCACACATCGATGTGAACTAGCTCCAACTTTTTTGATCTTGGTGCTCTACCTGTCTTGATGAAGCTGACTCTTTTCTACTTTCGAAGAACACAATGCTCGTAGAAACCAACATCCATCATTAGTAGAGCTGAAAAAGGTAAAATCAAGAGTGAGGCAAAATATTATATTTGGGATGATCCATACTTATGGAAATATTGTTCGGATTAGATTATTAGAAGATGTGTACCTAATTCTGAAGTCCAGTCCATCCTTGCCTTTTGTCATGCTTATGCTTGTGGAGGTTACTTCGAACCTAAGAGAATGGCCAGAAAAGTGTTAGATAGTGTTTTTTATTGGCCTACACTATTTCATGACTCGTATGTATTTTGCAAAGCTTGTGAATAGTGTCAAAGGACTGGAGGGTTAACCCATAGAAATGAGATGGTACAACTCCTATACTGGTATGTGAAATCTTTGATGTGTGGGGTATTGATTTTACGGGTCCATTTCCCTCATCTTTGGGTTTTGTTTATATATTGCTTACAGTAGATTATGTTTCAAAATGGGTGGAAGCAAAGGCCATCAAAACTGACAATTCCAAAACTATTGCAGGTTTTATCAGGTCCAACATTTTTTGCAGGTTTGGCATACCAAGAGCAATGATTAGTGATCAAGGAACTCATTTTTGCAATCAAGCGGTAAAAGCTTTATTGAAGAAATATGGTATTTTTCATAAAACATCTACAGCTTATCACCCCCAAACAAATGGTCAAGCTGAGATATCTAATAGAGAAGTAAAGTCCATTTTGAAAAAGACAGTAAAGCCAAATAGAAAAGATTGGAGCCTCAGACTTGATGATGCATTATGGGCATACAGGACAGCATATAAGACACCTATTAGGATGTCTCCATATAGGTTGATCTTTGGTAAGGCATGTCATCTTCCTGTCGAGCTGGAACACAAGGCTTATTGGGCGGTGAAGAGTTGCAACATGGATATAAATGAAGCTGGTGTACAAAGAAGGTTATAATTGCAAGAATTGGAGGAGTTACGACTTGAGGCATATGAGAATTCAAGAATTTACAAGGATAAGACAAAGGCATTTCGTGATAAAATGATTGTTAGGAAGCAATTTGTGGTTGGACAAAAAGTTTTGCTTCATAATTCATGACTTAAACTAATGCCTCGTAAATTACGTTCTCGTTGGATTGGCCATTTTAAAGTTACTAATGTGTTTCCTTATGGTGCAGTTGAAGTGCAGAGCTTCGAGACTAACAAAGTGTTCAATGGACATAGACTCAAACCATTTTATGAAGGTTTTAAAAAGCATACAATAAATGAAGTACAACTGAAGGATCCAGTTTATTCAGATTGAGGAGAACTGCAATATCGGGCTAATGATGTTAAACAAATATGCTGCTTGGGAGGCAACCCAAGGGAGGCCAACTGGCCATGATCAGATTTGCATTCTTTATCCTTTCTCTATTTATATTTGTAAGCATTAAATCTATTTTCGTCTTTTCTTGGCATTTAGGGCTTTGCATTGAGAGTCTAAAAAAAAAAAAGTATTTGAATGTTTTTGAGATATTTTTCCAATGATATCTATGAATTTATGTGCTATAAACTTAGACTAAATTAAGATAAGAGTGTCATAATATAATTGAATGAATAACTTGCATATTTAAGCTAAAAGTTGACTTGAGCTTGATTTTGAAATGTATTAACTTGTTTTGGTAGACCAAAAACATGTTTGGATGAGCTTTTGAATATATATATATATATATATATTTCTGTTGTGAGTGTGTTCATTCATACTAGGTTACTCTAGAACTTGCTTGTAAATGCTAGTCAAGGTTACTAAATTCACATGTACATATAGAAATGACAATGGCATATAGGATTTTATACCACTTAGCTTAAATGACCAATCTTGAATCAATTAACTTTAGTGAACCCACTTTGAGCTTTTAAACTTTTTTGTTGATTGAAGCCCATATTTATGAGCCTTGAGCCAATTTATTATCCTTATATTTTACCTACCTCAAGAGTTAGTAGAGCATTGAGATTTGTTGATGGGTTTTGAGACAATAATGTGTATTGAATAGGTGTGGGGGAGCTACTGTTGATTGTTATACCTCTATAAAATGTAATGGAAGTAAGATGTTCTTGCCATGTTTCAATGTCTCTTTGTTGAAGAAAAAGAGAGAGAGAGAGAAAAGAAAAGAAAAAGAAAAGAAAGAAGAAAAATAGATAGTTATGGCTGGTGAAATAATGGAGAAGATCACAAATGTATGCGGAGACCAATATATCACTAAGACCTCTAGCAGCAAGTTCAGTTCAAGAAATCCACATGTCTTATCAATTATGCACAGTGTATACAAACATATGCTTTTTCATCATGAAACATTTTTGGTCTATGCAGCAAATGAGAAGAAGAAACTAGAAGGGTTGAATGTTGGAGCATTTAATGTCTTAATTTATCCAATTTATGTCTTAATGCTCTATTAGTTTCTTGGGTTTTAACCTCAGTATCCCTTTTTATTCCTACCCTGAACCTAAGCTCCATTACAACCCTGATTAAAGACCATTGGATCTATGTATGACAAGTGATACAAGTGATGGAGATTGGATAAGCAAGCAAGCCTATGGTAGTGATTTGGTTCGAATTGAATTTTAAGTGAAATTCTTTTTCTATCATTTAAATACTTGAGTGAATTGAGAGTGACGTATGAGTGTTTACCAAACTTGTTAATTACTTTTTGAATAAAGGTTTCTTGTTTCTTTCAGTTTAAATTTGTTAAGTATATTTAATTTATATTGTGTTATGGCATTTGAATTCTTGATTATGTTTAAGAATTATGGTATATAATATCTGTACGGTATTATTGGGAGAATTTTGTGAGTTGTGAGTTGTCTTAGTGTGTTTAATAAATTGTATAGCTTACACTACAAAAAAGAGCATTATTCCTGACATTTTTTTTTACTTTTCCTGATGCTTTAAAGTATCGAAAAAAATATTCCCGATGTTTTAAAAAGTGTTGCTACGTGAAGAGTAAAAAAAAATTTCCAGATTTTTTTTCGATGCTTTTAAAAGCGTCGCGATTTTTTCCGATGCTTTTAAGCATCGGGAATAAAGTTATTCCCAATACTATTTAAAAGCATCAAGAAAACCATGATCCAGAGTTATTCCCAATGCTTTTAAGCATCGATAATAAAGTTATTCCCGATGCTTTTAAATAGCATCAGAAATAACTTTATTCACGATGATTAGAAGCATCAGGAATAAGCCCGGGATAGGATTATTCCCTATGCTTTAATGCATCGGAAATTCTAATTTTTTTTTTAAAAAAAATTTAATGCCAACTGAAAAGACTATTCTACAGAAAAATAAATATTCCTATCAATTTCGTATGCAACATTATAATATTCTACACAAAAGGTGATAGATTTCTTCTCGAGGGTGCTACTGATACAGCAAATCTTAATTCCAGGAAAGCAAACCAAAAAAAAAAAGAAGAGTTCTAGCATTACCTCATGCAAGTGGTGCTCCAGTTTGCAACTAATGGAGCAGGAAAGAGGATATAAATGCATTCACGTAATTCATTTGGTTCTAGAAAACACAAGCTTGTCCCTTTTTTATTATTATTGTATTTCTGAATAACTGGAGCTGAGATGAGGATGAGCCCGATCTCAAGAAGAATTTTGATCTAACTAAACCAACACTACATTCTTAATAATGTAATGTGGTGGGGACACCAGAGGTATCAGAATAAGACAGAGGCTTTTCAACCCTCTGTGGATTGATCAATAATTTATGAGTCCATCTATAATAAGGGCTTAGTCCATTTGAGTCCATTTTAGTTGTTATTTGAGTCTTTTGAGTTGTTATTTCAGTTCTGTACTAGTCAGCTCATGTTGAGCTATTTCGGTCCAATATTAGTCAGTTCATGTCGAGCTAATTTTATTTTTTTTGAGTCCTGTCCAAGCATACTGAAGACTCAAGACCACATCATACAAGTGAAGACCAAGTCCAACCATATTGAAGATATGGAAGTATAGCTCAAGTCCAACCCAGCCTGAAGATTTGAAAACCCCAGGAGAAAAATCAGAAACCCTGATTCCTTGCAGATGCCCTCCAGATGCTCAAATTCCCTTCCAAATGCCAAAGTATATTCATAGACCAGGGCATCCATGATTCCAGAGGTCCATCTACATCCTAGCCAAAAGAAATCAAGCCCAGGTGCCAAGCCCAAGCCCCTAAGAAGCAAGATACCAGGGAATATTCCTGCTACCTGGCTACCAGGCCACCCTAGCTTCCAAAGGCCCAAACCCATGCGCCCGAGCCCCTTTGTGCCGGCTCCTTGCTGCTCTTAGAAGCCCAACACGCCCCCCTAGGCGTCCTTGGAGTGTTGACCAAGTCAAGAGAATTTTTAGGTATTTTTTCTACCTAATGTTTCCTTATTTTCTAGCTAGGGTTTGAGTAAGAGTGGGATTCTTATGTAAAGACTAATATGTCTTTACTTGGAGCCCAAGACTAAGGGTCTATTTAAAGGATCCTAGTCTCTTGTATGAGGATTGATTTTTGATATGAAATAAACCTTGAGTTTTTATATTACTTTGTGTGATTACCCTGCTGTGTGCATAAAGGGGTTTGGGGTTTGAGAGATCTTCTTCCCGGTGTTTGCAACCATCTTCCTGCCGCCAACCATCCTTCCAGTCCCTTCAAAACTTTCTTTTCTTTGCTATTTTTCTTTGTTTTATTGATTTCCTCTAAGTTTTCTAACCCCTGACAGGTCGTTTGCAGGTCCCCGAGTTCCTACGAATCCAACAACTCTAGCCAAGCCTCAATCGGACCACCAAGCAAAAAACCGGGTATCCGCGGGTCTTTGGCTCGATTTTCCACGCCGCATCCGTCGAGGAACGAGAGACCCTTTCGCTGCGATCTTCATCGGGTGCATCAGAAAGTTGCCAAGTACACCCCCTCCACCACCAGTAATTTTATTGTAGGAGAACTTGTCCTAATCGAGGCTTCTCATCCCGGCGATCCTTCTTTATTACTTTTCTAGGTCCTAATCTACATGCTTGACTTCTATAATTCATATAAAATTCCCTACAACTTATTTTGATCTGAAATTCGGGATTTAATCACTCAACTCAATATATAAAACACACAAAAATAATTGTATGCATATTAGTCCCGCATCACAATGACCGCTGGAGAGCAATCCAATCATCTTTATTGGGAGCACCCCCAACGCGGAAGTGAAATTGGACTAAGATGAGTCGGGTTCATGCCAACAGAATTGGAGTGGTTTTATCGTGCCAGATCATTAAGGTGAAAAAAAACCCGGTTTCCTCCCACTCGGGACATGTTATTGGGTACGAGTAGCAGGACTTGCTTTGGCCAACTTTTCTCTTCGCTCTGCCTCTTTGTTTCGATCCATGCCTAGAAAGTAAAGATTCTCATCTCTCTGCCTCTCATTTTTTTAAAAATAAATTAATACCATCTGAAAAGACTATGACAATGATCGCTCCACCTAATTGAACATTAGTGGATATAGTTTGCCAACAGTTAAAAATAAATCTACAACTTGAGAGCATAAATGTCTCATGTTTCTACTAAGGTGGTTCATGTAATTTTCCCTTCCTTTCTTGTTGATTTTTTTTTTTTTTTGATGTTACAGAGGGAAACAATTCAAGCTGCTTCTGAATTTGCAGCACGAAATCAGTTGCCTCAGCACATCAAGGATCAAATGCTATCCCACATATGCCTAAGGTTCAAGATAGAGGGGCTGAAACAGCAATAAACCTTGAACGGTCTCCCGAACGGCCTCAGTTCAAGCATAGCATACTATTTATTTTTTCCCATTGTTCAGAGAGTCTATCTTTTCCATGGAGTTTCCTTTGATTTCATTTTCCAACTGGTATGGTATCAAAATTTTAATGGAATAAATGCAGCAATTGCCAAATTCTCTGACATATACATGGTCTAATGCATTGCCTGCATACTGATGTTACTTTCTTCATGTAAATAGGTTACAGAAATGCAGGCTGAATACTTCCCACCCAAGGAAGATGTAATACTGCAGAATGAAACTCCAACAGATCTTTATATATTAGTATCAGGAGCAGTGGTTAGTACTTAGTAGATTTCAAAAGTCACAAAATTCAAGAGAACAATTTGGAAAGCTGATAAGCCTACCTGGTACTCTGGATGAGCTCTTCAGAATCGCTGGTAAGTATAATTTGTTTGGCAAGAATATATGATGAAAGACCTGTAAACTAAACTGATGATCATGTTTACCTACAGTTCAATGCTAAATTTACAATCACATGAAAAATAGAATATCTAATACAAGAACCAAGCAGATAAATAATCTCACTCCCAAAATGGAATCCGAACCTTAAACTAGGATTAACAACTGTAAGTGAACCAAAATCCCATCTTTTCCAAAGTTATCCTTAATTATCCTTGATTGGTTGTCTCTCTGTCTTGCAAAATTGCAGGTCAGAAGTTCGCTGGTCATCATCTTACAAAAGTTGTCAATTAAGATAATGCAGAAATAGATGACATCACGGTAATCCGAGATGGGGACCATCTGTTTTTTCTTGAGATACGAGAACAATTCGAGATCTGCATAGTCCACTGACATGGCTGTTCAAGAAATGTAACAGCAATACACATATGCATAGTATAAGCCCCATGCATAAGAAATAGTCAGAATACAACATACTTGCCAACTGATTTTGGTCATCACTTCCCAAAGTAAACTAGATATATAAATTTCAATGCCTCCAACAATTACACTGCAAATCTATATTGCAATTACATCAGACTGCTTGGTTCACAATAAAAGGAGAAAATACAGCACTTAATAAACAATGATTTTATCAGTTTTGACCGGATGAAGAGATAACCCAGATTTAATGAATAATGCTGTATGGAACTCTGAATGTGGATAATCATTTCCTTGATATTCCCTTTTAACATGTATTCATGTGAGGAATCTTGATGTCAGGATATTTTACAGCCTGTCCACTGCCAGAAATTCCATGACACTAATCTGACAAACATATAGATGTCAATCATTTTGGCAAATCAATAAGACAATGGTTGACTTCCTTAGATCCCAAGATAACACAGTATCCCCAAGTTTGCATTGTCAAGATATACTCAGAAGGTTTGCTGGAGTATTGAGGCTAGCCAGATAAGTTAACTGGAAAAGGATGGGCTTCTGTGTTGAATACAAACTTATCAAGAGGAAGAACATTATTATCTCCAAACAACAAATATAAATACTTCAATGTTTCCCCCAAGAAGAAAGTCTCCATCTTGTCTCTTTTTTGAGGGGGTATAGTTGTGACATCATCCAAAGAAGTATAACCTCCAGAATCCACCTTCGTATATTTTTCAAAGGCCTCAAAGATCTGCCAGCCCCATTCACGATATCTATTGATGTTCCATATGCGGAAGTCAAAAAACACATACAAAAAACAAGACATGTTGCAATGGAAAGAGTTGTAAAACTTACTTTGAATCTTCAGTAATACGATACAACACAAACAATGATTCCACAGTTTCTGGGCGCAAAAGATTATGACGATCATTGGGTTTGATGATTATATCAGTTACATACTCAGAGCTCCTGTTACCCCCATCAGGTCCCCCTTCAGAACCACCCTGATTTAAAAATGAAACACTCAATTGACCATCTGCATGGCCAAAAACAATAATGCAAAAGAATCTGCAACATTAAAGGAACTGACTATTCTATTTCAAATACCAATATCATCCCTTCAACTTGACAACAAGCTCACCTCAACATGGAAATAAACAATTTCAGGAGCAAGACCAGTAGAAGTCACAGAATACATTTCAACGCATGTTTTTGCCAGATCTTCAGCAAGTTTAAAATTCTCCATGTCTTCTGCAGTTAACAAATTACCTTCAATTGCCTTTTGCCTTGTGATACCCTTGGTTGCACCAAGTGCAAGGGTACCTGGAAGGAAACTGTGAGGCCCAGTTCTTATTGGGCAGGATTTGGGCTGAAGTCGGCGGCCCTTGCCGACTTCAGTTCAAAATCCTTCGGGTTCGGAAGTTCGGATTTTCCGGCGGGAAATCCGGAGAAATCCAACGACGCCGCCGGAGGTGGGGGGGATAAGGCTCTTCCTCGGGTTTTTTAGGGGCTTAGGTTGCCTCTGTTGATCCGGGAATAACTCCCTGAGGGTGGAGCGTCGACGGCTTCTTCGAGCGTCCCTGCCCTCGCCGGAGCGCTCTTCACCGGTGTCGCTGCGATCGGAGCCAGCCTCGCCGGTAAGTCCCTCCTCCTCGGAAAAGGGTAGTGTATGCTGTTTGGCTGGACGGGAGGGAGAATCCGGTTGATTCTTCCTCTCCGTTGAAGCCGTGAGTTGTGGCCGGCGACGAGAAAGTCACCGCCGGATTTCTCCTCTCCGGCAACCGTCCTGGGTGGCCGATCACAGGGATCGCCGCCGTCCCTTCGTTTGCTAGGGGGAGAGAGAGAGGGAGAGAAGGATTTTTGATCGACCGGGAGGCTCTGTTGCAGGCGGCAGTCTCCGGCTCGATGCTCACCGGCTGGCGGTCGGACGACCGCCGTAGGGGTCGTCGGACCCTCTTCTCCCTCCGGCGTGTACTCCGTGTCGGTCGGACGGGAGGATCGCCGCCGATCCTCCCTGGTTCTTCCGTGGAATCGGGGAGGGGGTGCCGTGGCCGGAGTGGGCTTTTGACTGGGCTCGGTTTGATCAGGGCTTGGCTGGGCCAAGCTTGATTGGGCCGGGTTTGGCTGGGCCGGGCTTGGCTGGGCCGGGCTGGGCTTGGCTGGGCCGGGCCTCGTTGAGCCAGACTTGGTTGAGCCATGCCCTGTTGGGCTAGGCCTATTATCTTGGATGGGCCGACTCAGTAACGACAAGAAGGAAGGAAAGAGTTTGTCTGGGGTTGTCCCAAGGAATTTGTTTTATATATTTTTTTATATATATATAGGAATTAATGATATTAAATCATAAACAAAATAAATTGTGATGCAGGATCGTCATCATCCTTGGAAAATCAGGATTAGTGCTGGGTTGGTGAAACGATAAGTTATCACTCACCGATATAATTTTGCCATGCATGATGTGAACCCATTATTTGACTTATTATTGAAATTTATTGTTTATGTTCATGCTATATACATATATATCCTGACGTGTTATGAAATTTAAACCTAGACTAAGATGTAATAAGTCGTGGGGTGAATTGGTTTTAATTGCTCTTTAGTCCGACTATGATCACACGAGGATCTAGACTCCTTTTGGGCCTCCAGCGGGGCTATCACTGGCACATGACCGATGTGCGGTAAGTGACACAGGAGTTGTTGTTTTATTCTAGCACATGCTGGGAAGCATGTTTCTCGTGTGATACTCAGAGTTAGACTCCTTTTGGGCCTCCAGCGGGGCTATCGCTGGCACATGACCGATGTGCGGCATGTGACACAGGGTCTAGACTCTTTTGGGGCAAGCCACGGGCCGATCGTGGCCATAGTATGAGGGACTAAGTGAGTGTGTTTGGATGGCCATCCTAAAAATTTGTATGATGTCAGAACAATAAATAAAGAAGGATAATAATAAGAATATTTTGAAATGGCTTATATTTTATGGTTACTGGCATGCATGGAGTTACTCCTGATTCATGGTAAATTTATATTTGTGATATATGATGACTTACTGAGTTTAAGGGAAACTCATTCCTTTCCCTTGCATTTTTTTCAGGATCAGAGGAACTCGTGGGCCAGGGATTCAATCAGTGAGGCTTAGGATTCTAGTGGACACTATCATATTTTTTTTTAATTATTGTCTGAAATTAGATTATGATAAATGTATGACGGTTGGCTTTATGACATTTGAATCTACTTGCCTACTTTTGCTTTTATTGGTATATTGCCTGGTTACTCATTTTATATAAGAAATGGTTGGTACAGGCCTGGTATGTCCCTGGAAAGATTGAACCCCAGAACATACGGCCGTCTGTCGCACTTCTGGCCCAGGTCTTAGGTTTGGGGCGCGACAGAAACAGACCTGCAAAACAGTAGCAGATACATCTCCACATAAAAGATGAAATAACATATACATTGTGATCATGGAAGCTTGACAAAAGTCTTGATAAAGCAGTTTCCTATGCCAAAAGTTCTGGGAAAACATATGATAAAGGTATTGAAAAATTGGCTTCCAAAGTCCAAACAACAGAACCTTTTGCATTATACAGGTATGCATATAATCAGACTGAATGCAAGTTAATTGTGAACCAAATTAAGTGCGCATTTTTGTAGCCAGTAAGTATCCAGTAATCACCTGCAATTCTTGAAGTTGTTAATAATGCCTTATGAACAGTAAGGTTGATCTTGTTGAACATATAAATTTCAAAGTACACAAACAGAATGAAATGCCCAGGAAATATATGTACTATTGACATTAGAATGGTAGTTCACCTGTGTCAACAAAAATTTCTGAAAGCTGTTTGCAACATCCGTAGACTTCCTATAGACATCCCAGGATTAATTTTATTAAGAATGCTGTTTACCTTGAAAAGATTCCAGGTGAAAATAAGAAATACAAAGTTCTACCAAAACTACAAGCCCTAAGAATCTTCCAAGCCTCCCATAGTCAGACAAAACAACACAAAACATAGTTATGGCATTTGCTTGCAGATGTCTGTATAACCCCTTTTGAACATAATGACCAAACAGACATAATATGAACTAGAAGTAATAAAACCAGTATAAAGACAGAATATGGAAAGATTCACTCAGAAGCAGAATACCTCATTCTTTCCCGGCAAGTTTCCAATGGAGAAGTTCAACTAAGATACCAGGCCTCCGAAACATGCCCTTCAGCCCATGCATCAATCTCCGGCCGAACCCGCTCCTCGAAGAACTTCCACTGCATGACTGCCCTGAAGGCCTGACCACCTCCGCCGCCGGCCCATCCTCCCCTTTGCACCGGACAATGCGAAAGCTTGCCGACCGGACCGGCTCCATCTCGGCCCGCTTCTCCTCGGACCACCTCAGCCGTTCCCGGAGGCCGGCGAGGTCCCGCTCCAGGCTCTGGATCCGAACGTTGGCGGCCTCCATGGTCGCACGGAGCTGGGCCGACAGCCGGCGGACTGCATCGCGCTGGAGAATCGCGCCGAGGGTCAGGTCTTCCCCGCCGTGGCGGTTGCTGAGAGGCTTCTCGGTGGCGGAGGTGGCGGCGATGGAGCTGCGAGTGTGGAGCTGGTCGACGAGCATAGCCTGGACGACGAAGCGGGCTTGCTGCACCGGAGTGTGGCAGCGCATGGGGACGAGACGGTGCGGCGCGTGGTGGCGGAGTGGGAGGCGGCGCCGCGTTGCTTCCCGCTGGGGAACCCAGACGGGGCCGGGATGACGATGGGGAGCTCCCACTGATTCCCCATGTACGAGGGGAACGACTTCGGGTGGGGGCTGCCCCTGGCGGAAGAGGAGGAGGAGGGATCTAGGGCTCGGAATCGGAGGAGGAGGAGGGAGGGATCTAGGGCTCGGAATTGGAGGAGCGAGGGATCGGAGGAGGAGGGAGGGATCTAGGGCTCGGGATCGGAGGAGGAGTGAGGGATCGGACGAGGAGGTCGCGGCGATATATGGCTCGGGTTTGGGGAGGAGAGAGAAATCGCGATGGTGAAAAGGGTTGGGGGGAGGGGGGCGGGGGGACCGCCGACGTGCAAAATATATTATATATCGGGGGTTGACAGGACGTCACGATGCTATTTATTAAAAATATATATATATATATATATATATATATATATATATATATATATATATATATTTTGATTAACTGCTCGAGAACGTATAAAAATTAAATATAAAAAAATTAAAAAATTAAAAAATTAAATATTTTATTTTTTTAATATTTAGTTAACTTAATATATTTATTTTTTTATTATGATGATTAATATATAAATTTATGTTTGAAGATTAATTTTCATGATTTCATTTCTTTAATTTTTTATAATTTTTTGATGATTTTGAAATCAGAATTGAAAAAAATGATCTTCAATGAAGTTGCAGAGAATAACTTAAGCTTTTCAAAAAGCTATGGTTCATTGAAATCCAAGTTCATTAGAATCTCAAAACAGTGTTTCAAAGTGATGTCTGGAACTTGAAATTTCTGTCCTTAGAGCTTTGAAGTAGAATATCTTTGAGTTTTCAAAGGCCAAATGATGTGATTCAAAGATCTAAATTCAAGTGCATTCGATCAACTATAAGTTTCATAAAAAGCCCAAGACCTAAAAACGTGTCTATCATAATAAAAAAATTGATATAACAAGTTTTGTTGGGATGTGCTAGGCTTCAACGGTCCACAAAAAGACCATGCAGGGAACTATACATAAGTGGGGCCAAGCAAATTAATGCATGATGCGTGGAGTAAACAAGTGAATGGGTTGGCATACATGGTTTTCCTATTGAAGTCATGAGAAGGAACAATTTCATGCGGTCTACTAAAGGCAGGAAACGGTCCATGTGCCATTGACCACGGTCCACGAGAAACAACCGTAGACCATCAAGAGAAACAACGATCAAGGACTTCACCTATGCAATAGGGAAGAATGAGAAATGCACTTGGTGACCCAGGGGCCGGGTTTCACTTGATTTTCATATGGTTTTCTGGTTGTTGGGATGATGGCAATGGCTGTTTGAAGCAAGCGTGGGAAGGCAAAACAGAGGATCGTTGGAGCAGAGTCCATGTCTATTGGAATAACGTGGATGATCTGTTGAGATTAAAAAAGGATAGAGCACAAGCACCAGATTTGCTAGGAGCTGAAAATCTTGGATGTTGAAACCAAACAAGAAAGGAGATCGGGATGGACGCGGAGTAGGTGGTAGAAGCGGTCACGGAACAGTTTTTTTGGTTTGTGGGAGACTACGAAGAAGCTTTTAAAGGCTGGACTCGTGTGGCTGAAAAGGATTTCGGAGGAGTTTTAGGCTGCAGGTGAGAACAGAACAAGGATTTATTTTGCTGCTGGGAGGAGTTCGGTGCAGAGCAGTAGAAACTAGCGGCAGCAAAAATTAGCAGCAGCAGCAGAAATTTGAAGGAAACGAGCTTTAGTGGAAGAAGGAGATTTCTGTTTTCTACCGGAACGGAGAAGAACAGCAAGAGAAATTTTCTGCAGCATGAAAAGGGAAGAAAATTATATCGACTTTATGTTATTTTTTTTTTCCATGATTGTGTAAATTCTTTATTTCGATTCAAGGGATAGCTAGCTATGTTAGCTTGGTTGCGAGGTTATGATGTTAATTTAATATTATTTTTTTACAATATATGTGTTTCTTAATTTTTATTGTTGATTTATTGTGTAGATTAATTGATTGAGAGGCCTACTAATTGATTGTCTACATGATTGATTACTAAACTAAGTTCTTAATCCGTAATTGTTATGCAACTTGGTTAAGATAGTACTTAGACAAAAAATGATTATGATCCTAGTTTTCACCTTTAAACAATTTACGTTTATCTAATTGTTGTTCATTTTTAGCTTCATCCTAGTATATAATGCTATTATGAAGATTGCTTAATACTAATTGGTTCATTGGTAAGAATTTTATTTGGGCGCTTGACTTGAATTAATGAATGTAGGGATGATTAGATTTATCTAGCTTCTAGGTAAGTCATCGGCTAAGTATTCAGAGAAAGAATAATATATTTATATACCGATGATCAATCTGCTAACTAGCGCAAAAATTCCTTGAATCAAACTTAAATTGAATCTGAAATAAATCTAAATTTAATTAAAGTTTTTCCTTATTTGCATAATTAGTTAGTTTATTTCATAATTATTCAAAACCCCCCATCTAGTTATTAAATTTGATTATCATATTCAGTCTCTAAGGTTCGATCTGGACTCGCTAATACTGCAAGAAATATTATAAGAATTAGTGAAACAATAATTAATTTTAGTGAATTCGACAAGCATCAGTCATATCCCATAATAATTTGGCTGTAATGGAATGCTTATATATGTTTTTGAATTTTCCAATAGGTTGCTTTGTTCTGCCACTTGTTTAATAAAATAATATATATATATATATATATATATTTTGAGTGGAATACAGTAGAGTATGCCTTTCATGATGCACCTTGGTCTATTGGATGGAAAAAGATAGAGGGTGTTTGATTGAGATTGGAACAGGGATAAATCTTTTAATTAAAAAAATCATCACGCTCACGCACCTAAATCTAGGGGTGGCAATCGGGTCCAATCAGGTATATACGGGTCGAGTCAGATTCGGATCGGGTCAGAAAAGTCTCAATTTGAACCCGATCTGTTTATTAAATATATTATAATTTTAAACCTGAACTCGACCTATTTAATAAACAGGTTACCTGACTCGACCCGTTTAACCTGTTTATTAAACAGGTAACCTGCTAACCCACTCAACCTTATCTGTTTAACCTGTTTAATGAATAAATAATCTAATAATACAACCCGACTTGACCCGACTCGTTTAACCTGTTTACTATGTAGATAAACTATTAACCCAACCCAATCCAACCTATTTAACCTGTTTAAAATAAAAGGCAGAAGCAGCACATAGAAAGCAGGAAAAAAGATTTTTTTTTTAAAAAAATTAGAATTGTATTAAATATTAATAGAATATATTTAATCTTATAAGTTATAATGGATAACAGAAACTTATGCTGCTTAAATATAACAAAGTAGCATCTTACAAAAGTAATTGAGATAGCACTATAAAGTAAAAAAATACAAGAGTGGATGATGATCAAATTAAATTCTACTGCACACTTGAAAGCTTTAAAATTTGTAGACCTTCCTTAATCCTTGCATAACATTTTTCTTCTTCATCTATACTACTAAGTTAGTAAAATTGTAGATAAATCCTCCTTGCATACCAGTCAACAAATAAGTTAGCATATCAAAAAAATCTCAATCAGTATCCACTAATAAGCTGCAAAATAATATATGTATAATACAAACCTTAAAGATATCAAGCTATATAGAAAAGACAGTTACTTGCTTGAACCAAAAAGAAGGGAAGAAAAAGAGGAGGCTCAAATTTGTATTTAATTTGCAACTAAATCAAAATGACTACAATCGGTTGCCTATTAAAAAAAGACCATCCAAGTTTATTGCCATCAGAAATAGTTGAATCAGCAAAAAGATATTTCAAAATCATCATAACCTCCACAGATAAACCTTAAAGATATCTCAAAATCATCCGTATCAATTCATTAACCAATAAGCCGCACAACACAAGAAAGAGGAGGCTCAAAAGTCAAATCCAACATTTAATCTGTTAATCCAACCAAATCTATTTAACCTGTTTGAAATAAAAAGTAGAACCAGCACATGAAAAGCAAGAAAAGAAATTTTTTTTTAGAACACTAGAACTTAGAAATGTATTAATAAAATGCATTTATCTTATAACGGACAATAAAAACTTATGCTATTTAAATATAACAAAGTAGCAGCTTACAAAAGTAATTGAGATGATACTATAAAGTGAAAAAATACAAGAGTTGATCAAATTAAATTCTGCTACACACATGAAAGCTTTAAAGTTTGTTTGTAAAGAGATATAGGATATCAAAAAATATTATTCATCTATACTACTAACTCTCTATAATTATAGATAGGCTCTCATTATATAATAGTCAACAGATAAGTTAGCATATCAAAAAAAATTATAATCAGTATCCACTAATAAGCTGCAAAAAAAATATATGTATCAAGCTGTATAGAAAAGACGGTCACTTGCTTGAACCAAAAAGAAGGGAAAAAAAAGAGGAGGCTCAGATTTGTATTTAATCTGCAACTAAATCAAAATGACTACAATCGGTTACCTATTAAAAAAAGGGCCATCCAAGATTGTTGCCATTAAAAATAGATGAATCAACAAAAAGACATTTCAAAATCATTATAACCTCCACATACAAATCTTAAAGATATCTCAAAATCATCCGTATCAATTCATTAACCAATAAACTGTGCAAGAAAAGAAAGATGAGGCTCAAAAGTCAAATCCAATATTTAATCTATAGCTTAATCAAAATGACTACAATCGGTTGTCTATGAAAGAAGGCGATCCAAGATTATTGCCATTTAAAATAGCTAAATCAATAAAATTATATACCAAAATTATCATAGCCTCCACATACAAACCTTAAAATAATTCTAATATGAAACAAGTACCTGAAATGAGTTCCAAAGAAAATATAACATAACAACATCCATATTCAAACAAGAACTGAAAAGAAGTTACAAACAAGATAATATGTCTAAATAATATGAGTATCATAATCCAAAAAAGTATACGTGACCATGATTTATCTTAATACGGCTTTGCATCAATATTGGCCAAGCCTTGAGTTGATTGGGCTTCATTAATGGAACTTAAGTCCATCACATCTTCCACAATTTCATCTAACCCAGGTTCCAAAATATCTACATTAAAATATTACAATGGTTAATAATGAAATATTAAAAATATAATAGCAATGTAATTAATGAGTGACATACCTTTCTTTCCAAACATCCAATCTCGAGTGCAAATCAAGGCTTCAGCAATATCTGGTTTAAGTGCATTACGATACTTATCAAGTACTCACCCTTCAATACTAAAAGCTGATTCAGAAGCAACTGTAGATATCGGAATAGTTAAAATATCCCGAGCCATTAAAGAAAGTTAAGGATATCGAAACTGATTAGCTTTCCAAAATTGAAGGATATCCAAATTGGACTTCCTATCAACTATAGGCTCATCCAAATATAATTCCAATCGAGATTTTTATGTAGCAGTAACAAAATTAAAACTTTCAAACGTATTAAAATCCTACATTATTACAAAAATAAAATATGTTATTTATCATAAATAAATCAAGTAATATCATGCATAAAGAGCAAATTTATTATAATGAAAAAAATGATATTACCTTAAAAGCATATGCTTTTCTACATGACTCGGAAATCTCACAAGAAGTACCACTATCCATGTCTCTATGAGTTGATATGCTAATATTTGAAGCTTTAGAAAATGAAACCATATATTGATTGAAGAGAGAAAATAACTGCTCAAGGATGCGCGGGTCTTGGTACAACCATATCCATATAACTTCTTATAACAATACTCAATAAACTGAAATTTATATCGAGGATCCAAAATAATTTCCATTGCTAAGATTAAACAATGATTTGACCAATACTTTTCAGATTTTCCATACATTTGTCGTGCCATTCTTTGCATAAAAATATCTACACACTCCATCTTTTGTTTTAAAGTAAGCTCAATAAAAAAAACATGAGAAAAATATAAGTTTGCCATAGGATATTTAACATCAGAAAATATAAAAGTAGCATCATAGAATATACTCAACAACTTGCTAATCTTTTCAACTTTGCCCCATTCTTCTTCAGATGGACAATGCTTGTAATTAGAATCACTTAATTTTAGATGAAGAAAAGCACGACGATAAGTAAGAGCACTTATTAACATCAAAAAAGTTGAATTCCATCTCGTAGAAATATCTTGTCTTAAACCTTTTTTGCTTTCCAAAGATACTTGTCTAACACATTCCAAAAACTTTTGTTTTCGAACTTGTGAACCTCTTATATATTTAACACTTTCACGAACCTTAAAAATAGGTTCATCTAACTTCTTCAATGGTGCGGACACCAGGATTCGACAGAGGCTTCTCAACCCTCTATGGATCTCTGATTAGGATTTTAATCTTTCGGATCCTGTAATAAGGCTTAAAGCTTGAATAATTTACTTTCAAGTCATATAATTAGTATCTAGTTGGTTTTAATTTTTGGTTTAGTCTTGTATATTGGCCAATTTGATCAAGTTAGGGTCAATTGGTCTTGTAATTAGTCGAATTGGTTCACAAGCTCAAGTCAATTTGAAGATGGGCTCAAGCTAGTTTGAAGATGGGTTCACAAGTGGGCAATCAAGTCAAGCCTAAGTGAAGATGAGTCAAGCCACCTCTCCTCCAATCAAGTTGGAGTGCCAATAGGAGTGCCACATCAGTGCCACATGGCATGGGAGGTGCCACTTCAGCTCATGAGGAGTGACACATCATCGTGCCACATGGCATGGGGAGGCGCCACTTCACCAAGCTCCATTGGACAGCCAAGTCAAGCTGAAATTTCAAATTCAAATTCCATGGTTGACTCCCATTAAACTCCCCTTGATCCAAGCCAACAACATCCTCTCTTCACTCCCCCAAATTAAGCCATTCCACCAAAGCACAAGCAAAGATCATGGTCAACCAAGGTTTCATGAAGGAGGATTTCAAATTTCAAATGGGTGCCCCTTGATTCACGAAGACAACATCCTCTCTTCACTCCCCCAAATCAAGCCTTGTAACCTCCTGTTTCAAATTTGAATTCAAATGTTCAAATGAGGACTTGGGTGCTTATAAAAAGGGCCCTAACCCTCTTGTAAAAATAATTTTGATTGAATGAAAATTTGAAAAGTTTCTACTTCCTTTAGCCCTTGTCTTCTTAGACTAGGAACTCTGTGAAAGAGTGCCTTTGTCCTAGAACATCGAGAGGTGAGAGACCCTAAATGACCTTCCTTCGCAAGCCACCAATCTATCTTCAAGCTTGGACGTCCCATGGAAGATCTACCTGGACACCCAACGAGAAGAGCCCTTCTCGACCACCATCCTCAACTCTTTTTTCCATCACTTCTTTTTTTTTATACCCTTTACTTGCTATTTTCTAACCCTTCACTTAGTTGCTCGCAGGTCTCCAGGTGCCACGGACAGAGGAGTCGGTCTTCTTTGCCTTCGGGACCATCAGATGAAAAGCTGGCGAATCTGCAGGGTCGAAGGCTTGATCTTCCAGGCTGCATTCGTGAGTATGAGCGAACTCGGTATCGGGCGCATCAGAGTCTTAAAGGTTTACACTCCCTAGTCTCCTAAGTATGTATTGATCTAGAGCTAAGTTCTATCAGGGTTTCTCAATCCCGAGGTCCTCTCTTTATCTCTGTTTAGGGGCTATATTTGTATACTAGAAGTTTCTTATTCCTATAGAATCTCTAGATCTAGCCTTTGCTTGACTTCGGGAATCAGTAACTCATTTAAAACTTAAAATAACAAAAAGAAGAATCACTTGCATCTCATCATTAGTATAGTCCCACATCATTTCTGGTATCAGAGCTCCATCCTGCATCATTCAATCCCTCTTGCATAATCAAGTTAAGGATATGAGCACAACACCGGATATAAAAAAACTCACCATTTGAGTAAAATGCATCCTTTAAATTAAGTTGAATCTTTAGCATGTTAACAAAAACATCATTCACCGATGCATTATCCAAAGTCATACAATTTTTTTTTCAATCCCCCAATCAATTAATAGACCATAAATTACTTCACACAAAGATATGCTATTATGTGGAGGAGGCATGAAATGAAAGTTGAGAACTTTCTTTTGCAATATCCATTCTTCATCAATAAAATGGGCGGTCAAGCACAAATATCCATCAGTAGCAATAGAAGTCCATAAATCTGAAGTCAAGCTTATCCTATAAGGAATTGACTGTAACCATAATTCTAATTTTTCCTTTTCCTTTTTATATATCTTCAATATATCTACTCTTATAGTATTCCATGATATCAACTTGACATCCTCACAAACATAAGCAAATAGAGATCTAATGCCTTCATACTCAATAAATTGAAAAGATAGATCATGCTTGATAATTGCATAAATTAGCAATTCATGAAATTTCTCAGGATTAAATTTACTTGATTGCATAGATATAGATCCATGAGATTGTGATAAAATCATTTGTCCTACATCACAGTTCTTTTTATAACTTTCTAAATGTCTTCTCAAATTTCCAGTCCCAACCTTGCTCCCAAATTGAGACTCCATACCACACTTTATGCATTTGCACTTTTTAGTTGCTTCATTTATATGAAAGAATTGATAAACAGCTGAAGTTAACTTTCTTTTATGTTTGCCATGTATAGAAGCACCTACTATAGCTGTATTAGAATCTATGGGCACCGATTCATTGGCCATATCATCATCACTTCCCAAATCCACATTGACGACAAGATCTTTATCTATCTATACCATATAATTTTAAATTATACCAGAAGATCAAATATGATATTTAATCATCAAGAAATTAAAATAATAAATAAAGGAAAAGAACGAGGAGGCTCAAATCTACTATTTAATCTGCAACTAATTTAAAATGACTACAATCGGTTGCCTACAAAAAAGGCCATCCAAGATTGCTGCCATTAGAAATAGTTGAATCAGCAAAACATATATCCCAAAATCATCATGGCCTCCATATATAAACCTTAAACCAATTTCAAAATAGGTTAGAAAGCTTCTTCACCCACCCAGCAATCAACACCTGATAAAAAAAAGATAACAAAACAGGTAGATCTATATGACGAAAGAACTACTAACAACAACAAGATCATTAGCAGCAAAGGAAATTGATACAAAAATAACTAAACAAATATTACATTCCTCCAAATTAGAAGAAAACATTGCAATCCAGATCAAAGCACAAGGCTAATCTAAAAAAATATATCAAAAAATTACCTTTAGAGTTCAGAGTTCAAACATGCTTGCACTCCAACAGTCCAACTACACTTACTGCATCAAACACGAGGGAAACACAGAAAGAAAAAAAAAATCTAAGAAGGGGAGAGGGGAAGAGAAAGAGAGGGATGCACACTACCGTGAGATAGAGGGGAGAACGTCGAAGGAAAGGGGTCCAGCCATTCAGAGGGGATGCTCACTACCTCACTGCCTGTGAGACAGGGGGAGAAGCCCAAAGGAGAGGGGGCCGACGGGAGGTGCACGACGTGCACCAGCAGCACCACCGACCACAGTAAGATCGGGGGTGAGAGAAGCTCAGAAGCCCGAAGAAGAAGAGGGGGCTGGGGGAATGCGCACCACCGTGAGAGAGGGAAGAAGCCCGGCCAGGGGGATGTGCACCACCGTAAGAGGGAGTAGAAGCCCGAAAAAGGAGAGGGGGCCGACAGGTCGGGGCCCGGGGAGAGATGGTGCGGATACCAGAGGCACTAGAATAAGATAGAGGCTTCTCAACCCTCTGTGGATCACTTAATGACATGCAAGTCCATTGTAATAAAGCTTAGTCCAGCTGAGTTGCCTTTATTTGAGTCTTGTATTAGTCAGCTCATGTTGAGCTAGTTCAGTCTAGTGTTAGTCAGCTCATGTCGAGCTAATTTTATTTTTTAAGTCCTGTCCAAACATACTGAAGACTCAAGACCACATCATACAAGTGAAGCCAAGTCCAACCAGATTGAAGACATGAAAGTTTAGTCCAAGTCCAATCCAGCTTGAAGACTTGAAGACCCTAGGAGGAGAAATAAAAACAAATATAAACCCTGAAGCCTTGGACCAGCTGGAAGTAAATTAGGCCAGCCCAGGCCCAGGAAGGAGTTAGGGCGCCAATCCTTATGGTGACTCTCCTCTTGGTCGGCCACTTAGGGTCACCCCCTTGGCCGACCAAGGCATGAAGAGGGGAGAGTTTAAGGGGATTTTGTCTTCCTAAGTTTCCTTATTTTTTAGCTAGGGTTTGGATAGGAGTAGGATTCTTATATAAAGACTAATGTGCCCATACTTGGAGCCCAAGACTAAGGGTCTATTTAAAGGACCCTAGTCTCTTGTATGAGGATTGATTTTGATATATGAATTAAAACTTGAGTTCTCTTCAATTGCTTTATGCTGCCCTGCTTTGTGCTTAAGGGATTTTATTGGTGCTTTCTTCTTCCCGGTGTTGCAACAGATTCCTGCCGCCAACCAACCTTCCAGAGCCCTGGCCGTCCCCTCCAAAACTTTATTTTTCTTGCTATTTTCTCTTGTTTCCTTGTTCCCTTATGAGTTTTCTAATCCCTGACAGGTCGTTTGCAGGTCCCCGAGTTCCTACGAATCCATCGACTCCAGCCAAGCCTCAATCGAACCACCGAGCAGAAAGCCGGGTATCCGCGGGTCTTTGGCTCGGTTTTCCAGGCTGCATCCATCAAGGAACGAGAGATCCCTTCATTGCGATCTTCATCGGGCACATCAGCCGTTGTCAGGTACACCCCCTCTGCCACCAATAATTTTATTGTGGGAGAACTTTCCCTAACCGAGGCTTCTCAACCCCGGCAATCCATCTTTACTGCTTTCTTAGATCCTAATCTGCATGCTTAATTTCTAAAACTCATATAGAATTCCCTACAACTTATTTTGATCCAATATTCGGGATTTAATCACTTAACTCCATATATAAAACATACAAAAATAATTGCATGCATATTAGTCCTACATCATCTGGTATCAGAGCTTAGATTAGGACTTGTTTTCTGCATTTTTACAGTCCATATATGCTCTGTTATTTTAGTTATTTCTCCCTGTTCAGAACTCTAAAAATTCTAAAATTTATTTTTTTGGATTCATCATAATTAAAAGTATTTTACAAGATTTTTACAAATTTTATTTCGGTCTGTACAGTCTCTTCAAGCTGAAATACAGCCTACAAATTTTTGGCTCTATTTTTTTTAGCAAAACAATTTTGGAAGGTTTAGGGTTTTGTTTAGTATCTCTTTTGCATATCTTTTAATTTTAGTATATTTCCTGCATATTAGGCCATAATTTACAAGTTTTCTTTTATTTAAGAAAATACCAAATTATAATAAAAAAAATTACATATTCTCCAAAAATATCAAAAACATCTAAACCCTAATTTGCATCCTCATCTGCCTGCCATCATTGCATAATTTACTTTAAGGGCACTCTCTTTATGCCAAATAAGGAAAGGAGGTCATTACCTTTCCTTAGCCCAAAACCACCATCTTTGCATTCGATCCCAAGCCTAACTTAAAATTTATTAGACTTAATTTATCCTAGTGGGCTAGGGACACCAATTGGTCGGGTCCGGGGTAAGTGTTAGATTACTGTGTCAAGCTAACCTGTGTGTGCCTTGTGCTTGGTGTCTAGAACGGTGGTTCAGGGATTCAATCCCGAAGCGCTTGTGTGCTGGTCCGCTTACCTAGCCAATCTCTGATTGGTATCTAGGATTGGCAATCAGGGACCTAACACTCCCCTTACACCTGCCTGGCTGAGTACAGGGTTACTATAGGCTAGTTTACCATCCTGATTGAGCACTTAGTTTTGGACCGTAGGTCTAGAAAGCTGTAGTTTGTTTGATCAAGTCTTGCATGAGCACTAGATCAAGGGTTTCATATTGATGTGGCGAGATCGCTGATGTTGGGAGTTGACAGGCGCCACGTCAAAGGAGGTCGTCGCGTCAAATGCCAAGTCAACTCTTAAGCCCGGATCGCTCCGCTGAGCTGAGCTGAGCTCCCTTAAGACAATGACCCGAGCTCCGTCCTCTGCCAGGTCGGACCCATGAGCTCGGGATGCCTAGGCCAAAGCCACACTCTGCCCTTTAGAGCGAGACCCTCGGAGGTTGAGCCCTATGGTCGGAGTCGAGCTCAGCCCTCCTCCGCCATGTGGAGCCTCTCCGAGCGCAAGCCCTCTGGACCGGGCCCGCACTCTACCCTCCAGAGTGAGACCCTGAGAGGTTGAGCCTTGTGGTCGGAGTCAAGCTCAGCCCTCCTCCGCCATGTGGAGCCTCTCCGAGCGCGAGCCCTTTGGACTGGGCCCGCACTCTGCCCTCCAGAGCGAGACCGTCAGAGTTGAGCCCTGTGGTCGGAGTCGAGCTCAGCCCTCCTCCACCACGTGGAGCCTCTCCGAGCGCGAGCCCTCTGAACTGGGCCCTCACTCTGCCCTCTAGAGCGAGACCCTCGGAGGTTGAGCCCTGTGGTTGGAGTCGAGCTCAGCCCTCCTCCGCCATGTGAAGCCTCTCCGAGCGCGAGCCCTCTAGACCGGGCCTGCACTCTGCCCTCCGGAGTGAGACCTTAGGAGGTTGAGCCCTGTGGACGGAGTCGAGCTAAGCCCTCCTCTACCACGTGGAGCCTCTCTGAGCATGAGCCCTCCGGATCGGGCCCGCACTCTGCCCTCCGAAGCCGAGGTGACCTCGCAAGCTCGGAGCGTTTGGGTCGGAGCAAGCCCTGCCATCCCAGGATGCCGACGAGCCGCCCATTGGGTCGTGCTATTGTCCTTTGTGCTCAGGGCTTCATGAAGGTCATGAAGGACTACTGTCTATCTTCTAGTCAAAAAGTCAATATGATTAAATCTGAGATACATTTCAGTCCAAAGACTCCGGTCCTTCTACAGCATTCCATCCGATAGACCCTAGGGATTGGCGAGCAAGGGGGTGCTCTTCACTATCTTGGAGTTCCGATTACCAGAGGTAGACTGTTAAAGGCTGATTGCAACTGCTTGGTCATGATAGGTGGAGGGTTGGTAGGGGAGAGCTCACTCACTTATGGGAAGGATCACATTTATCAGGTCAGTTTTCACATCCCTACCTGTTTATATACTCTCTAGTACTGTTTTGCCCAAATATGTGATTCTCAAGTTGGAGCAATTCATCCGGGCCTTCCTATGGGGCTCTGTATCTGGATCGAGGGGTGTTCACCTTCTTAGTTGGCATGTAGTATGCCAGCCTCTGCATGAGGGGGGTCTTGGTCTTCACTCTATCATTGCGAGATGGGAAGCTCTGTTCAGTAGACATGTTGCCAGGCTCCTTCTTTGCCCTGATAGCTTGTGGACTCTAATGATGAAAAGCAGATATGGCTCTGACTGGCTAGGGAAAGATTATCGGCCTCCTCGCAATTGTTCAGCTATTTGGAAAGCAATGGTGGCAATAGCTCATGTAGTCCTCCCTCAGACTAGATGGATTTTGGGTGATGGTATGTCTATTAGCATTATGGCGGCCCTTGGATAGCGGATCTACCATTATCTCGGTGGTCGACATTCATTACCATGGATATCATTTATTCTCTTTCTATTCCTGACTTATTATTGATGGATGGCTCACAGTGGAATACCAGGCTTGTTATCCAAGTCTTCAGTGATATTCTTGGGGCACGGGTTTTATCCATACCTCTGTCGATTCATGCATGCTCTGATATTAGGGTGTGGAGGACATCTTCCCTCTTGAGAGTCGCCATGATAGATCTGTACCCCTTGTTCTACCATGGACCCCAGTGATCTCTTGATATTGGTTGGGTTTGGAGGATTCGTGTTCATCCAAGGGTCAGTTTATTATTATGGAAGGTGGCCTGGGGTTGCATTCCTACTATAGCTTTCCTCAACAATAGAGGCCTTAATGTGCCCATGAGCTACCCGGTGTGCAGGGACGAGGAGGAGACTTTGGCCCATACTCTTTTCCTATGCCGGCGAGCTGTCCAAGTTTGGAATATTGCTGGCTTTAAAGTTCTTTTTATGCATGTTGCTTATTATGTGGATTATTTTCTTGATTTACTCCGACCTGAAAGTGGCCACTCTCATGGTACTTTTATTGCATATATAGCATACCATACCTGTTAACTAGGAATGATATTGTCTTCAACTCTTCCACTTACTCTCCTAGAGTAGTCATGGATCGAGAGAGCTCGCATTCAGACTTATGACTATCTAATGTCGACCATGATGACTTCGGAGACTTGGGACTCCTATCCTGCTCCTTGAGCACCTAGCCAGGTTTTCATCTTTTGGGAGCCCCCACCTCCGAGGTTTGTCACAGTCAATTTTGATAGGAGTGCCGAGGGTCATCATGGAGGGGCTAGCTTTGTTATTCGGGGTCCAGGCCTTGATGTTTTGGCTGTAGGTGGTCACTACCTCCTTGAGCCGACGGTCTCAGGAGCAGAGTTGCGGGGTGCCTGGGCTGGTATTGTCTATGCCCGAGGATCTTACAGAGCAACTACCTGATCATTGAGGATGACTCTGCTACTATTATTGCTTGGATTCATGAGGCCAGGAGGACGGAGCGGTGCATCATTTTCTTCACGATATTGCTCTCCTTCATAATTCTTCCATCAACATAGTCAGACATGTTTATAGGGAGGCTAACTCTATGACAAATCAGGTAGCCTCCTTTGTTATGAATTATTCTGGTCCAGTACTATGGACCGACCTGGGGATGCTCCGAGATCATGTCGTGATATCATCATTTCTAACTTTCTTGAGTGTATTCATTCTAGAACTCTAAATTGAATGCACCGTTTACCAAAAAATAAATGCAAACCATCTTTTTTTATTCCCGACAAAATTGATGGGCTCCATCTTGGAAGAGAGTGCCATTGAAAGTTGAGCATTCCAGATGGATCTTTGGTACGGTCTTTATCATAATATTAGATTTGAGACCTAATATGATTTAATTATTATTTAAATTTAATTTCTTATATCAATTATATATACTAAATTAATTAAAAAAATAATTAATTTAAAAAATTATTTTCAATGAAACTAATTTTTTAATCAAATAGAACTCTAATCAAATTTTAATTAAAATTTTAATTTTATGATCGATCATCCATGTAAATAGAAGAGGGTGAGAAGTGAGAAGACTAGATATCTCGGAATGAAAAATAGATATTTTGATGACAACGTTATCCACACATGCTGGGACTAATGATGCACGATGTGTTTTTATAATTTTTAATTTTACATGAATATAAAAGCATGATCGGGATATAAAGAATTAAAAATTTTTATAACATCTAACTGAACTTCGGAGGTGTCACAAATGTAATCGATCCTTCTACTCCACATGATGCCCACAAGATAGCTTTCATGTTTTATATCTTTAACAAATCTAGAGTTCCTTTATTTAATTTAACATTTATATATTAATAAATTTATATTTTTGAGTTCAAATACAAATATTTTTTTAATATATTTTTATAGATAAAATATTAAATAAAAGATTGTGAAAAATATAGAGTTAGAGATATCCCCTTACTAAGGCATGAAAAAGGCAGGGGTTCGAGTCTTGGTTTAGACATATTTTGATTAAAAGTCTGAGAATAAAATAAAAAATAAAAAAAATAGTCCGGGAGTAAAATCAAAAAAAGAGAAAAATTAATAAAATAACCATGAAGTCCCTGTTGACCGGTGGTAGTGAAAAAGTTAGGGATATATATAATAAATCTCCTTCACTCGGCTGACGCCAGTGATAGATAGTCAGGTTGACATACTCACCTGTGGGTGGAGAACAGCTGCGAAAAAATTAATATGCGCGGTGTATCGAACATTCCCTGGCTGGGATTGGGGGACCGTCTGGGGGTGGCCACGCCCGGGATCTAATTCCCCCTTTTTTTCCACAAAAAAAAAAAAAAAAAAAAAAAAAAAGCATGAAAACATCTTTTTATACTATTCAATTATTTTAATAATATTCTTCCCTTTGTATTTTTTAAATTTTTTTTATATTTATTTTGAATCTTGGATGATCATTCTATTCTATCCGGGTAGCATGTCATTTTGTATCTCTTTCTAAAGTTTGAGACAACGTATCTAATTATAGTTACATGCAAGCCGATTGTGGGGTGAGACCGGATCACAACATGGGTCAAGAGATAATCTGCTAATCCGAACCAACTCAGCCTGGCCTCAAGCTTGTTTAATCGAGCTCGAATCAAGCTCAATTTCTTTATCATTAGCCCGTCGTAACTGGCCCACTTCAACCTACATTGGGGTCCAATACTTAGACGAACTCCATTCCAGGAGCGCTTTGGCCCAGGATCGATGGAGCGTAGGATGTTCGGGTAAGGGAGGATGGGGGGTAGCTCTGGGATGACGGCATGGCAATGCGATGATGGTTGGAGCAGCAAGTGGCTGCCTTGAAAGGACAAAGAGGCCAAGGGGATGCTCGGATGGAGAAAAAAACATGGAGGAGAAGAGATCCTAGTTCTTAGTTAAGGATGAAATTTCTTTTAGTCAATTTTTTTATAAATGGTTGTTAAGTCCCGGTTGATGCTTTTAAGACGAATATTTCTAGAAGCCTTTTTTTATAAGTTTGTCGAACTTGAGTCAGGTTATGAATCTGACCTTTTTTTTTTTTTCCCAATATCCTAGAATCTATAAGTATCTTTCTGTCCTCTCAAAATTCACATCGATCAAAATATATTTCTCTTGAGCGTATGTTAACTCGTATTTGCTCTTAATATTTTTGTACCGTAGATTCTGCATGTATTTTGATGGATATTGGAAATAACAAAAATCTTTTACTACTGCCTGCTTCCAAGTGGCTTGGTGAAGTCCTAGGGATGCTGAAACTCTCTTGGTAGCAAGATAAAGAGACCACTAGTTATCTTGGACTCATAATTTTAGCTTCAAATTTTATTTATTTATTGTATTTTATTTCTACTTTTTTTATCCTTTAGTTTGATTTTAAAATTATTTTTAACTAATTTAAATTTACTTTTTAATTTAATTTATGATATATGACTCTAAATATCATGTTGGCCTCCGAGCCTACATCAACTGACCTCTTTCCACTTTTGTTTATTCTCTATGATAGTGTTTGAGCCTGCATCAACTGACCTCTTTCCACTTTTGTTTATTCTCTATGATAGTGTTTGTGTTAGGTGTAGAGCATTATTCAGCAAGCCCACCAGTCCAAAAAAAATCAAGTCTAGAAAACCAAAAAAAAAAAAAAAGAAACACAAAAAAAATTTGGACCGGCCAAATTGGGCCAAGCCCTGCCCAACCCACTCGCATGGCCCAGGCGCACGCGGAGCACGCGTGGGCCCGGCCCAAGCGGCGGCAGCAGCCCCCTTGGGGCGTTTCTCCCGTTTCCCGTTGGTTTCCCCTGTGTTTCTCACGGTCCACCACGATCCACGAGGTTTCTACGCGATCCTGACCGTCCGATCGGGTAATCGGACGGCTAATGTTGATTCTAACATGTTTTGGCTTGATCTGAGATGATTTGGCACTATTTTAGGCGCGATCTGGGCTCTTGATCTTCGATCGGACGGTTGGAGTTGATTTCTGGATGATTTTGGTCTTCTACAGTGACTAGGAGTTGCGTTTTCTCTTGTTTTCGGGCTCTTTAAAGTTGAGAGTCGCCGTAAGAAGCCAGTGGAAGCCTGTGGAGACACAGAGAATGTGATACAAGCGCTGAATACCTTTTTCAAGAGAGAAAAAGGCAAAGAAAGAGAGAGAAAGAGAGAAAACTGTAGAGAGGCAATAGATCTTCCACCAAAAAATTATTTCTGGGTGAGAGATATTTTTTGGAGTGTTTTTTTTGTTTTCTTCTTTTCTTTTTCTTGTTCGAGGGCTGGGGTGAGCATCCTGTAAAACTTCCTGTAAATCATTTCTATAGTAGAGATTTGTTCTTGTGCGACCATGAACGTAGGAGCAGGACTCTCTGAACTACGTAATTCCTTATGTTGTGCTTATGCTGTGATTTATTTTGCCAGATTTTCTTTTCTTTTTCTGTGAATTTCGTATTCCACTGTGATTCGTTCCTTAAAAACTGGTATCAGAGCACCAGGTTTCAGTGGGAGCAATGGCATGAGATGAAGGAAAAGTTAAGATCGACAGGTTTGATGGAAAGGACTTCGGCTTCTGAAAGTTACAGATAGATGATTATTTGTATCAGAAGAAGCTTCATCTACCACTGTTAGGTACAAAACCTGTCGATATGTGACAAAATGATTGGGATTTGCTGGACCGCTAGGCTTTGGGAGTTATTCGACTGACGTTGGCCAAGAATGTCGCGTTCAACATCTTAGAGGAGAAGACGATAGCAGGTTTGATGAAGGCTTTGTGTGACATGTATGAGAAGCCTTCAGCCTCCAACAAAGTTTATCTTATGCATTGTCTGTTCAATCTGAAGTGCGTCTATCATGGATCACATCAATAAGTTCAATTTGATTACCAGTCAGTTAAGTTATGTCGACATCTGTTTTGAGGATAAAGTCCGTGTTTTGATCCTCTTATCATCTTTGCCCGAGAGCTGGGGTGCAACTGTGATAATTGTTAGCAAAAACCTACGAATCAAATAAGTTGAAATTTGAAGAGGTCCGGAACCTGATTCTCAGTGAATATATCAGGAGAAAAGAAGCCAGTGGGAGCTCTGGATCTGCCTTGACAACCCAAGTAGGCAAAGGGAGGACTGCACAGCATAGCAACAACCGTGGGAGATCCAAATCTAAGCAGAGGAGCCAGTCAAGACCCAGGGGTGATGGCTGTTGGCACTGTGGTAAGAAGGGGCACACCAGGAAAAATTGCTGAGTGAGGAAGTACAAAGGACAGAAGGAAGAGTCAATCAATGCAGCAATTGAGAATACTGAAGAGGCTTTGTTTCTCAGTGCGGATAGTCCGATGGAGTCATGGATCCTAGACTCCGGTGCTTCGTTTCACTCTACCTCACTGATGGAATGTATGAGAAATTATATAGTTGGTAATTTCGGAAAGGTTTATCTGACAAATGATGAGCCTTTGGACATCGTGGGGAGAGGTGATGTTTATATCAAGATGCTGAATCAGTCGGTATGGAAGATGAAGAATGTTAGACATGTCCCTAGTTTAAGGAAGAACTTGATCTCAGTCGGGCAACTGGACTCGGAGGGCTATGTCATAACTTTTGTTGGCGGCTCCTGGAAGATCGCCAAGGGTGCTATGGTGATAGCACATGGAAGCAAGTTGGGCACCCTCTACATGACTGATAACATGAAAGACACAGTGGCTTTGGCACAAGCAGACTCGGAGTTATGGTACTACCGTCTGGGTCACATGGGGCAAAAAGAAATGCAAGTATTACAGACGAAGGGCAAGCTAGCTGGTCAGAAGATGATGGATGTTGGTTTTTGCGAGCACTGTGTTCTTGGAAAGTAGAAGAGAGTCAGCTTCATCAAGACAGGCAGAGCACCAAGATCAAAAAAGTTAGAGCTAGTTCACACCGACGTGTGGGGTCCCTCTCTGGTGGCATCCCTTGGAGGCTCAAAGTATTATGTGACATTTATTGATGATTTCATTAGGAAGGTATAGATTTATTTTCTACAGAATAAATCTAATGTGTTTAACATTTTCAGGAAGTGGAAAAGCTTAGTGGAAAATAAGTATGGATAGAAAATCAAGTACCTAAGGTCAAATAATGGAGACGAGTATAGTAGTACTGAGTTCAAGGAGTTTTGTGCAGCTAATGGGATCAAGATGGAGAAGACTATCCCAAGTATGCCATAACAAAATGGGATAGCTGAGCGCATGAACCATACCTTGAACGAGAGAGCGAAGAGCATGAGGCTCCATGCTGGATTGCCCAAGATGTTTTGGGCTGAGGTAGTTAGCACTGCTGCCTATCTGATTAATAGAGGTCCCTTTGTCCCTCTTGATTGTAAGATCCCTAAAGAAGAGTGGACGAGTAAATCAGCAAACTTATCTCACCTGAAGGTCTTCGGCTATGTCTTCTATGTCCACGTCAATGCTGAGAAGAGAGATAAGCTAGATGCAAAGTCGAAGAAGTGCTTCTTCATTGGTTATGGCACCGATGATTTTGGTTATAAGCTTTGGAGCGAGAAGGATAGGAAAATCATCAGGAGCAAGCACGTGGTGTTTAATGAGAGAAGCCTGTACAAGACCAAGGTATTCCAGATAGAGCAAAAGAGGCAGACAAGGAGAAAGAACAAGTAGAGTTGGAAGAGATCACTGATAATACATCACTGAGGGAGCAAGAGTTCCTGAGCCTGAGCCAGTGACACTTCAATTGAGAAGATCTGCAAGGACCCTGAAACCACGTGTAAGGTACTCATCCTCGCTACATTACCTACTGTTGATAGATGAAAGGAAGCCAGAGTGCTTTGATGAGGCCATGGAGAGCAAAGATTCAGTCAAGTGGGAGCTGGTGATGAAGGATGAGATGCAATCCTTGATAAAAAATAAGTCGTTGGAGCTTATCACACTACCGGATGGAAAGAAAGCACTGCATAATAAATGGGTCTACAAGGCCAAAGAGGAACCTGATGGCAATAAGAGGTACAAGGTGAGGCTGGTCATAAAAGGATTCCAATAGAAAGAGTGTATAAATTATATCGAGATTTTTTCTCCTGTTATCAAGCTCTCTACGATTCGAGTTATTTTGGGCATTGTAGCTGCAGAGGACCTACACCTAGAGCAACTGGATATTACTACTGCCTTTCTGCACGGTGAGATAGATGAAGACATTTACATGTAGCAACCTATTGGATTCGAGGTCCCTGATAAAGAAGATCAAGTATGCAAGCTGAGGAAAAGCTTGTATGGTTTAAAACAAGCCCCCAGGTTATGGTACAAGAAGTTTGATGGATTCATGATCAACAATGGTTTTGCTAGATGCTAGGAGGATCATTTCTGTTATTTCAAGATACTCGAAGATAGTTTCATGATATTACTCTTGTTTGTTGATAATATGTTGATTGCTGGGCCATACATGCAAGAGATTGAAAGATGGAAGCAAGAGTTGTCTAGAGAATTTGTAATGAAGAACATGAGCGCAGCAAAGCAGATACTTGGGTTGAGGATCAAAATAGATAGAGTGGTGGGCACACTGAAGTTAATTCAGAGTAGCTATATTGAAAAAGTATTGGACAGATTCAACATGTCAGATGCAAAGCCGGTGAAGATACCTTTGGTCGCACATTTCAAGCTTTCGAAGGAACAGTCATCCAAGATTGATGATGAGCTGAAGACAATGGCCAGGGTTCCGTATGCTTCAACCGTTAGCAGCTTGATATATGCGATGGTTTGCACAAGGCCGAACATTGCACATGCAGTGGGAGCTATAAGCATCTACATGGCAAATTCGGGCAAGCAACACTGGGAAACTGTCAAGTGGATCCTTCGATATCGTAAAGGTGCCAAGGATGTTGGCCTATGCTACAGGAGGGACAGTTTGACTTTACAGGGATATGTGGATGCAGACCTGGATGGTGATGCCGACACGAGGAGGAGCATGACTGGGTATGCGTATACCATTGGCGGGACAGCGGTGAGCTGGATCTTGCAACTATAGATGATCGTGGCTCTTTCCACCATCGAGGCAGAGTATGTGGCAATCACTGAAGCTAGCAAGGAGATGATCTGGCTGCAAAATTTGCTGAAGGAGCTTGATAGAGAGCAGAGTTTCAATGTACTGTTCTGTGACAGTTAGAGTGCTATTCATCTTGTGAAGAATCCGATGTTCCATGCAAGAATGAAGCATATATAACTGAGGTATCATTTCATCAGGGTATTGCTTGAAGATGGATGTCTATCACTGGATAAAATTTATAACTCAAAGAATTTAGCTGATATGCTGACAAAGGTGATCACTGCAGAGAAATTGGGACTATGTATGGCCTTAATTGGCCTCCGGAAATAGTTGATTGGAGGCTCCGTATAATATACTAACTTTTATTTTGAAAGTTTTGTTTTGCTTTTCATGTGGATGCTGATATGGTGTTTAAGTCTCCAAGTGGGAGAGTTGTTGTGTGTGGAGCCTTATAGCAATCCCAACAGTCCAAAAAAACCAAGCCCAGAAAACCAAAAAAAAGAAAAAGAAAAAAACTTGGATCGGCTGAATTGGGCCAAGCCCGGCCCGACCCACGCGAATGGCCCAGGCCCATGAGGCGCGTGCGGGCGCGCGTGGGCCCTACCGGGGTGGTAGCGGCAGCCCCCTTGGCCCCATTTCTCGCTGGTTTCCCCTGCGTTTCTCGCAGTCCACCACGGTCCACGGGATTTTTGTGCGATCCTGACTATCCGATCGGACTACTGAGGTTGATTCTGACCTATTTTGGCTTGATCTGGGGTGATTTGGCACTATTTTTGGCATGATCTGGGCTCTTGATCTTTGATCAGATAGCTGGAGTTGGTTCCTAGGTAATCTTGGTCTTCTACAGTGACCAGGAGTCGTGTTTTCTCCTATTTTCGGGCTCTTTAAAGCTGAGAGTCACCGTGAGAAGCCAATGGAAGCCTGTAGAGACAGAGAACGTGATACAAGTCCTGAAGACCTTTTCCAAGAGAGAAAAAGGCAGAGAAAGAGAGAGAGAAAGAGAGAAAACTATAGGGAGGCAAGAGATCTTCCACCAAAAAATTATGTCCAAGTGAGAGATATTTTTTGGAGTGTTTTTTTGTTTTCTTCTTTTCTTTCTCTTGTTCGATGGCTGGGATGAGTATTCTGTAAAACTTCATGTAAATCTTTTCTATAGTAGAGATTTGTTCTTGTACGGCTGTAGATGTAGGAGCAGGAGTCTCCGAACCACGTAATCCCTTGTGTTTTGCTTGTACTGTGATTTATTTTACCAGGTTTTTCTTTCTTTTCCTGTGAATTTTGTATTCCACTGTGATCCGTTCCGTAACAGTTTGGATGGGAAAAAGTTATTCTAGGAGTAGGATTACAAATTTTCCAGGAATAGCTTATTCTCTCCATTTTTCTAGATTTATGTTTGGTTTGAAATCTGATATTCCACTTTATTCCAGTACAATTAATGCAGTGTTATTTTAAATGGTGTTTGGATGACATGGAAATAAGCCAATATTCTATTAGGAATAGATGAGGAATTTTTTTAGAAATCCCAATAATACCCCTGACCAAATAATAAGGTAAAATGAGTTATCAAATATTTTTTAATTTTTTAATTACTTAACTAAATTATTTTATACTAATTAATTTAATATTATGATCTATTAAAATTTTGTTATGCTAATTAATTCATTGGTATGATCTATTAAAATAATTAATTAAATTATTTTATACTAATTTATTTATTATTATGATTTATTTAAATTATCTTATAGTATTAATTTATAATTATAATATATTAAAATAATAAATTAAATTATTTTTTATTATTTAATTTATTATTGTGATATATTAAAATTATGTTGTATTAATTAATTTATTAGTATGATATATTAAAATAATTAAAGATATTATTTTATATTTGTTGCCGATCTTGCCATGGTGGCCTGTAGCTCGTGAGCTGGCGCCGGTTCTCGGACTCCCTCACCTCGAGATCTCCAAACTTCCAGACTTGCAAAACAAGGTTAGAGACCCGGGCCGGGGGTTCCGGTGGAGGCACTCCGACGATCAAGTCAGAGAGCGGCAAGATGGAACAGGACCTCTAAGGCAGGCTCCCGAAGGATCCCCGTGCTTAGAGGATATGTAAAATGAAAGAAATGTGGGGAAGAGAGGAGTTGAGGCCCGGCCTCCCGTGCTAGGGCCACCGAGCTCTCGCCTCAGGACTTCCCGGGATCCTCCCGGATTGTTTTTTTTGTGTTCTCTCCTTTTTTCCACCTACGTTTCCGTCCATTTTTACTGTCCCTTTTATACCACCGAATTGCCTTCAGCCCACTTCCCCTCCAAGGGGCTCCTTGAGACCTCTGGACCTTCTTCTTCCCCTTCTTCTTCGAGTCCGGGAGTTAAGTGGCTGGCCCGCCTCGTCCGTAGTGTGTCACGAAAGGAGGAAGACTGGTGAGGCCTTGGGTCGAGCGCGGGAGCTCTCTTTTCGGGACGTTGATAGTGGGCTTCCAGTCGTTTCAAGCTCCTGCCCGCTAGGATTTCATTCCTCGGTTGCGGGGCCCTGACTAACTGGTGTAAACGAGGTTTCGCATATCACCACAGGCCGTACCGGCGCCTTGTACGGAGCGCGACGCGTGCTAGCTCTAGTGGCAACCTCGTGACCCGTGTCCCTGCCTTCCCGAGGCTTTGTAGAGTAGGGCAGACTACGGTCAAGGTGGACCTGTCAGGGGGTGCTACTTGGCGGTGGAGTGAGGGGCCGCCAGCTTCGGCCGAGGTGGACCCCTCCTAGATGGATACCTGGCGGAGTGGCAGAGAGAGGCTCGACTTCGGCCGAGGTGGACCCGTCTTGGGGTGCCACCTAGCGAAGGAGCAGGAGGGCCTGGCTCGACCTCGACAGAGGTGGACCCGTCTTGGGGTGCCACCTGGCAAGGGAGCGAGAGACCGCCAGCTTCGGCCGAGGTGGACCCCTCCTGGGTGGACACTTGGCGGAGTGGCAGAGAGAGGCTCGACTTCGGCCGAGGTGGACCCGTCTTGGGGTGCCACCTGGCGAAGGAGCAGGAGGGCCCGGCTCGACCTCGGCAGAGATGGACCCGTCCTGGGGTGCCACCTGGCGAGGGAGCGAGGGGCCGCCAGCTTTGACCGAGGTGGACTCCTCTTGGGTGGACACTTGGCAGAGTGGCAGAGAGAGGCTCGACTTCGACCGAGGTGGACCCATCTTGGGGTGCCACCTGGCGAAGGAGCGGGAGGGCCCGGCTCGACCTCGACAGAGGTGGACCCGTCTTGGGGTGCCACCTGGCGAGGGAGCGAGGGGCCGCCAGCTTCGACCGAGGTGGACCCCTCCTGGGTGGACACCTGGCAGAGTGGCAGAGAGAGGCTCAACTTCGGCCGAGGTGGACCCGGCTTGGGGTGCCACCTGGCGAAGGAGTAGGAGCACTTCTTCTCGAATGGGGGATCTTTTGAAAGAAAAAATCCACGTGGTACTGACCGTGTCCAATTGGACCTGACACGCGCTCCACGTTAGCGATGTAGCCAGCAGGAGTCTCCGAACCACGTAATCCCTTGTGTTGTGCTTGTGCTGTGATTTATTTTACCAGGTTTTTCTTTCTTTTCCTGTGAATTTTGTATTCCACTGTGATCCGTTCCGCAACAATTTAGATGGGAAAAAGTTATTCTAGGAATAGGAATACGAATTTTCCAGGAATAGCTTATTCTCTCCGTTATTCTAGATTTATGTTTGGTTTGAAATCTGGTATTCTACTTTATTCCAGTATAATTAATGCAGTGTTATTCTAAATGGTATTTGGATGACATGAAAATAAGCCTATATTCTATTAGAAATAGATGAGGAATTTTTTTAGAAATCCCAATAATACCCCTGACCAAATAATAAGGTAAAATGAGTTATCAAATATTTTTTAATTTTATAATTACTTAACTAAATTATTTTATACTAATTAATTTAATATTATGATCTATTAAAATTTTGTTATGCTAATTAATTCATTGGTATGATCTATTAAAATAATTAATTAAATTATTTTATACAAATTTATTTATTATTATGATTTATTTAAATTATGTTATAGTATTAATTTATAATTATAATAGATTAAAATAATAAATTAAATTATTTTTTATTATTTAATTTATTATTATGATATATTAAAATTATGTTGTATTAATTAATTTATTAGTATGATATATTAAAATAATTAAAGATATTATTTTATATTATTTAATTTATTATTATGATCTATTAAAAATATATTATATTAATTAATTTATTATTATGATATATTAAAATAATTAAAAAATATTTCATACTAATTAATTTTTAGAAATTCTAATAATATCCTTGGAATAAGGAAAGCTGGAATACACCTATTCCATGGGGGCATGGAATAAGACAATGGGAATAGGGAGAGTTTCCTGGAATACCAATTCCAGTGGGGCCCACTTTCTTTTTTAGGGCTGTTTGGGAGAATAACATGGAATAAGGCCCTATTCTATGCCCTATTCCAGTATCCAAACACTACCTGCCCTATTCCTGGTTGAAATAGGACTTTATTCCATGCTATTCCTTAAAACATGCCAAAAAAGGGTGATGGGCTCCCTAGGAATCGGCATTCTGGTCAACCCATCGTATTCTGGAATACCAATTCCATGCTCTCCCATGGAATTGGCTATTTCCACTTATCGTATTCCATGGGCAGTGGCTGAAAAAAATGTTGGGGCTATTTCTCACTTCTTCGATTCATCGGTCATTCTACTCTACCCTTCTCGTAGTTTCTTCCCTGGAGCTAGGGTTTCAAGAGCTAACGCTTCCTTTCATCTCAAATCGGAGGAATCTGCCTTGCATCATCTCCAATCACATCTCTCGCGTGAGTTCATCCGACTCCCCTTGTTCTCCGCCATTTTGGCCATTCCATTTCACTCGATTAGTGGGTTGCCTTTTTCCCCGAGGCTAGGGTTTCTTACCCGAGGCTTGCCTTCGTCTCAAACTTGGAGGCATCCATCTTGCATCATCTCCAATCGCCTTACATCTCGCACGAGTTCTTCCAAATCCCCTTGTTCTTTCCAATTTTATGTTGTATTTTTTTGTTCGATCCATGATGTCTTTGTCAAAATTTATTAGACATTTGGATATGGATTTTTTATTTTCAAGCATATCGATGCTATGGAAGCAGATCGATGCTCGGGTTTGTGTTTCGTCGTTCATTTTCCTTCTTTTCCCCCCGTTTTATTGATCTCATAGTTCTTGTTGTTCATTTCTTGGTTTGTGAAGAGATTAATGTTCTCGAAATGGGCTTTCCTCTGTATGAAATATAATCTCGGTGCTCCGGTTTCTATTCGAGTTAAGAAAATAAAGTATCGATCAGTTGGAAATGGCCTCCTACATGGCAAAATTATCTGAATTTGGTAGTGTTTGTCGGGATCGTTGGTCTTAATATCTTATAGATTGGACTTTGATTAATAAACTGGTTTGCCCTGCCTTTCCAAAAAAATGCAGCCAAATTTCTAGGTTTTATCGGTCTCTACACATGGTGTCATTTTAACAATGTACTGCTGCTTACCATTTCATTGCCTAGTATCGTGAACTATTCAATTATTACTGTATGTATAACTGGCCAATGATGACAGGCAGCCTTATGAATGAGCATGGCTTGGAAACAAGGTTTTATGAACATTACTACTTATCCTATGTTGTAGCCGCGATGCTTCAATGATTTTAAGCTTTCCTGTCCTGAGGCACAAGTTTAATTATTTATTTAATTCATATTTCTTCACAATTGGCCTCCAGTTATATATGTTGCTGGATGAATAAATGTTTGGCAACCTTTTATAATAATGTGGAGGCATTGTTGAAGTTAATGGTTTCAGTAATTTGTTGATTTGCAACATTTTTTTTAATTTCCACATTTTTCATGTATAATATATTTGATAATGTATCTTTTATATTATGTTTTACCAATGATGATAGGCTGCCTTAAGAATGAGCATGGTTATAAGACAAGGGCTTAATTACAATTACATGATAGGCTACCGTAATAAATAGTTATTCTATCTTGTAGCCGCGATGCTCTAGTATCTATAATGTTTCTTGTTCTGAGGCATATATATTTTTACTTAATTAGAATATGGATTACTTTTATAGCAAGTACATGTCTCGCCACATACATATTATGTTGGATTTATGTTCTTGTTCCATAACATGTCGTTATTTTATTTTTTGCATCATTAGGAAGCCAATTGTTATAATAAATATTACTTTTTTCTAAATTGAGTAACGTTTGCAGTCCTATAGATAACATACCTAAATCCAAAAAAGATAATCAACCTGAACATGCAAGGGATGGATCATGTCATAGTAGAGCACTAAATTGGATAGATACTCTTGATATGATAATGCTTGCCTTGATGATGCAAGAGAATAATGAAGGTAACTATCACAACGGTACTTTCTTGCAAGAAACTTGGAAGAAGATGACTAATACCTTCAATGCACGAACAAATAAGTCCTTCAGTTATAGAAACTTCAAGAATCGGTTGAAGGTACTTAAGAAGGCCTTCAACTTGTATTATAACTTAGCTAATTGATCTAGTTGGGGATGGAATCCTGTACTAAAAGTGTCCACATATGGTGATGAACAGATGTGGGAGGAGGTCATCTCGATGAGTGGTAGATTGCTATTGATATCATACATAGCATGCTTTTGATAATATTATAATAATTACTTTTAAATATTCTTAACAGGTTAACAAGGAGTATGCTCAGATTAAGGATAAACTATTTCCTGCATACGATGACATAGACATCATTTTTTCAAAGAATACGACCACTGATAGATGCGGGGATATATCTACTATTTCAGAGGGGGTATCAGATAATGATACATCGGATGATAAGGTGGATCGGATTAACTTAGATGATATCAACATTGGCCAACCATCACAACAAAGTGCTGGAGTCTCTTACTCATCATTCGATCCTTTTGAACTATTTGATGATATATCCCCAAACAGCCCAACTACTTGTGCCTCCACCCTACTCAGAATGTTTTCTAGATGCACATCCGTTCTCTAGTACTAGAAAGAGGACAAGGTCAAGCTCCATTACCTCTACAACAGGTAGGACTAGGCCAACTACTGATGCAACTGATGCTCTTTTAGATTTGATGGATCAAGGTAGAAAGAGATTAGAAATTGCTAATGAGATCCTCAGGAGAGATGAGCTTGCACGTTCTACGATGTATTCCATTAATGAGTATATATAGAGTTGGAGAGTCTCCCTGGAATTACACCTGAATGCATTCTTGCTATAGAGGAGGCATTTAAAAATGAGATAAATAGATAGTTCTTCATGTATTATGAAAGGCCACTACTGGAAGTATGCTAAAAAGATAAATGGCTGAGTTCTACTGTGTTCCACCTCCAATGGCAGTCCCTTCAGGAAGTTATGGTCATGTCCCAAATCTTTTTATGCCTCCTCCAATACATGGTGTCAATGAAGATAGCCCCTATATATTTGTGCCGCCTCCCATGCATGCTGTTACTCTAGGTGGGTGTAATCCATTCTTGGAGCCTTCATTCAAGCCAAGCAGTCATGATAGTGCTTTCCAGGATAGTAACATTTCTTCTCACGGTAGTCCCGAGATATTTGTTCGTACCATATCTGCAGCTCTAATACATCAATATAAATTTCTATGAAAATTTCATAAAAAACTTCTAGTAAATATTATAAAGTTACTTTTCCTTTTTTGAGAGAGAACATAGACATCATAAAAGTTAGTCATGTTGATTGTATTGTTGTCCAGTTCCATAATGCAATGACTATCACCTATTGTTATTGAATTTTGGTGGAAATTAATTTCAGCTCAAATCAAAACGTTTCATGTAATGGCCTACTTAATAATAGCCAAATTGATATTTCACGTACACCAGCATATGCTAGGCGTTCATGTAGGGTAGGAAGAAACCATTTCACCTTCCGATGGGAATAAAGAGGTATAGATAAATAAATAGGCAACCTAGTTAATTTTTAATCTTGCAAGAGATAACCATTTACTCCCCACTTTTTATGTACCGGGTTAAGTAACCCCAAACATACCACCGAATATGTGAGTCATGACAGATTTATTTACCAATACAAATTCATCAAACAAGTGATATACCTATTTTGAATAATTGATGTATATTTGTTTAGACTACTACCTATCTCGTTCGTAAATCCAGAGACAAAATTATGGAGGAAGTTATATACATATCATTGTACAAGAAATTAAATTTAATAATTTTCTTACAAAATCAATACTTAAACAAATATACAAAGTACTACAAAATGATAAAAATTGAATAACTCCATCACAAATACATAAAAGCGATGGGTTTGAAGCTAAGAATTAGAAAGCTGAAAGTCCCGGCCCCCATCTCTCAGGTTGTTCATCCAGCTTGAATCTTTTTTCTTGGGGCGAATGCTTAATGTTGATAAGATAGTTTCTCTGGATGTCGAAATTAAATATGGCAATATACATGGAAAGGAGCTGAGTCTTAGAATTCTGAACCTAGAAGTTCGTGTAGGCTGCAGCCAAAGTTTGTGAAGGGCTGTTGTTTGGATGGTAAATGAGCAAAATTCAAGCATGGTCGGGGTAATTCAAGGGAGACAGAAAAAGTAATCAATTACAAAAAAACCGTATCATCTCTCGGATCCCTCTACCCGCATTGTCGATCAAATTCGTACAAAGTAAAAGAGAGCTCGCAGCTGAACTGGACGGAAGAAAACGGAAATCACCATGAAAGTTCCTCCTCTGCGCTTCCCTTGTTTTCTTGTGCAGTAAAATTACGGGCTAATTCACCAACAAGCAAATAAAAGAGAGAAACATGTTTAACATTTCCCCTCCCTTTCCTTCCATCCGAAATCCTAAACCACAAAACAGTGCAATTGTAACCAATATATACCCAACCGGACTACAATCTCTCACAGCGGGAAATTATTCCTGTCTCACCTTTCTTCAACTACTATACTATTACAGGGCCACCTCCATCATTCCCACTTCCCAGTTCCGAATCAAACTTTAGAGATGTGTCTAAGCCTCAGCGACTTCCCTTCCCTTCTTCTCTCGCTCAATCTACTCTATATCTCCACTTCTCTCCATTTCACGGCGGCATCATCTCTCCCCACCTCATTCAAACTGCGCCAGGTCCCCACCACAAACGTCAGCCTGGAGTTCATGGACCCAACCCTTCCCCCGGCCCTCCCCAGGGAGACCACCCCTACGTGCTCCGTCCTCGTCCTCCAGCGTGACTTCGCCGACACCATCGGCTCTCCTTCCGCCACCTCCAACTACACCCAGCCACCCGAGTGCCCCGCCCCCTGGACCCTCGTCATCCTCGAGCTCTCCCTCTCCGTCTCCGACCTCCGCAAGGACCGCGTCACCGCCGTCTGGATCAACGACGCGGAGGTCCTCCGCACCACCACACCCCTCCTCACCTCCCCTGGCGGCGCCTTCTGGAAGGTCCACAAGGACATCACCCGGTACTCCGCGCTCCTCCGCCTCCTAGGAGATGCCGGCACCGTCTCCATGATGCTGGAGAACTCCAACAACGCCTCCCTCCCCGGCGTCTTCTCCGCCAACGTCTCCCTCCACTTCTACCGTGGCGCCGTTCCCGTCGCCCGCCCGGAAACCATCGGCACCGCCCACCCGACCGTCAAAGGCTTCTACCGCGAGCCGGCCGACCTCATCATCCCCATTTTTTGCGAACACGGAGCCGGGGGCGGCGGCTTCTGGTTCCTGGTCAACAACGACTCCCATGTCCCGGCGGCGTCCGTCGCCATTCCAAGAAACACCTACCGCGCCGTCATCGAGATCTTCAGCTCGTACCACGCCGATGATGAGTTCTGGTATACAAACCCGCTTCGATCCTCCTCATTCCCGGAAGAGCTCGGTATATGTCGAGGCAATGGCGGTTTCCGCCAGTTATACGCGACCATAGACGGAAAGTTCGCCGGCGGCCACATTCCGTTCGCCGTAATATACCCTGGCTCGATCAACCCCTACTTCTGGTCCCCGGTGACTGCTATCGGTGCCTTCGACATCCCATCCTACGACCTCGATATAACACCATTCCTGGGGCCATTGCTGGACGGGCAGCCGCATGAAATCGGGCTCGGGGTGAGGGACAGCCAACCTTACTGGCTCCTGAGCGTAAACCTCCATCTATGGGTGGATGCGTGGTCAGACGTGGTGGAAGCCGGGCTGTTGGACTACTCGGCGCCTCCTCTCCAAATCAACCGGCACGCCGAGTGGCGGAACCAGGACGGGCAGTCGGAGGTGGACGCCGAGGGGATGATCCAGTTCTCGGGTTGGGTGAGCTCGTCCAAGGGGAACATCACCACCACGGTGAGGCAGAAGGTAAAGTTCAAGAGCCAGGTGGAGATCCACAACCGTGGGGCAGTGAAACAGGTGGAGATGATCAACAAGGAGAGGACCACGGTGGGGTTGGCCAAGGGGAACCAGGCGGTGGGGAGGGTGCAGCTCTTCGTCGAGGCACCGCTCCAGATGCAGACCTCGATCGTGAATGCGGTCGGTGGGGGGGTGTTTCAGAAGACGAGGTTGTACCACCAGCTCCAGGAGATTCTTAACCTGAACGAGAACATGGCGGCGAGCACGAGCGCGCTGACGGACCGGCAGGACACGGAGGGCTCGGTGCTCATGCGCGACGGCAAGCCGGTGTGGGGGAGCGGGAGCACCAGGTCGTCGTACAAGTACAGGGATGAGAATACCTGCTATCTAAGGACGGTGAATGCCGCCGGCGGCATGGTGAAGTTTGACGTCGCCAGCCCTCAGTGCTCTGCAGTTGCCGTGGCTTAGGATTTGCGTCACTGGATGTGCGGTTCTCCAACTTGCTCTGGTGGCTGGATTATCTTTATATATATATATATATATATATATATATATATATATACCGCGACTAGTAAATTATCTTAGTATTAGGTGAAATGTTACAATAAGTGATTGACCCGTGAGATACGGTTTAGTAATTGAGAAGGCTTTTTGGAGTTGTGCCATGATAAAAGCTTTTTTAACCGTAGAAATATGGAAAATACTTCATGGCTCAAAGTACCAGTATATATACCTGCTTCAAGATAATGGTGAGATGGACAAATTGATCATGTGGACAAAAAAGCGCACATTGATTGGATTGTTCAAATACTATTTACATATTTATTGAAGATAGACGAGTACCATGAATTCTGGCATGGATGAAGAGTAGCGCAGAAAAAGAAGGATTTTTTTAAAAAGTAATATAAAAAAATTATTTATGAAAGTAACGCAATCTCAATAATATTTATTAAAATAGGTGATATACAGAGAAATCGCAGATTATACCCGTGATTTCATTAAAAATGCGAGTACAACTAGCAATTTTATCCAAAAAAAAATATTAATAATTAATAAAAAATATAAAAAATTAATAAAAATTAATAATTTTTTTAAATTAATAATTTTTTTAAAAAAATTTAATGAGAAATCACGGGTTGTAACCATGATTTCATTAAAAACACGGGTACAATCCACGATTTTATCGAAAAACATTAAAAATTAATAAAAAAATAATAAAGAAAATTTAAAATTAATAATTTTTTTTAAAAAAATTTAATGAGGGACCCATGATTTCATTAAAAATGCGGGTACAACCCGCGATTTTATCCAAAAATATTAAAAATTAATTAAAAAAATATTTAAAATTAATAAAAAATTAATAAAAAAATAGAAATCATGGGTTGTACATATGATTTCACCAAATAAATTTTCTCATTATTAAAATATAATAAAAATATAAAAAATTAATTAAAAAAAATTTAAAATTAATAATTTTTTTTTAAAAAAAATTAATTAGAAATTGTTGCCGACCTTACACTACAATGGAACGGGGTTTTGGCAACGGAACTTTCCCGATGCTAGGGTGTAGCGACGTTAAAATTGTGCCACCTCAGGACGTTTTTTAAAAGCGCCGGCAAAAAATATTTTAACGACGCTTTAAAGCGTCAGAAGTTTCTTCGGCACCATCTCTCGACGCTTTTCAAAATCGCCAGCAAAAAAACAGTATTAACGATACTTTAAAGCGTCAGAATTTTCTTCCATGCCATCTCTCGACACTTTTCGAAATTGTCGGAAAAAAAATGGTATTAACGACGCTTTAAAGCGTCAGGATTTTCTCCCATTTCTTCTCGAGCCCGAGCCCTAATCTCATTTCCTCTCGTTCTACCGTTGCTCTCCTGGACGGCCTTCTCCCGAGCTCCAGCCGATCTCCCCCTCCCTCCGTCATCTCCCTCTCCCTCCTTCCATTCATTGTCGGTGCACGGATTCCACATCTCGTTTGTTTCCATTGACCGACGGATTCCGGTGGAGAAGAAATCCCCTTCGATCTCTTGCCCTCCCCCGCCTCCATCCTCTCGATATCACCTTCCAGCTCTCGGATCTTCCACCAGGTATGTGAATCCCAGAAATCTCCCCCGATTTATCTCGCTTTAGTCTGTAATAATATCTCTTCAAAACCCTAGCCTTGGATCTTGTTGGCATCGGGGTTGTCCAGTTTGCATTGAAGGCCAGCAAAGCTTTGGATGGTATACTCTACTCCAGGTTTTTTTTTTTTTTGTGTTGTTTGTTCCTACATTGTAACGCTTTGGCCAGTCCGCATGGCTTGAATCCGGTCAGCCATTTAGTCCCCTTGAACCTCCAAAACACTCCATGGCTTCTTTCCGTTCCTCCACTTGTTTTTTTGGTTCAAATATAGATTTTTTTTTAAAAAAAACTGAAAATGGATCCGAATCTGTGATGCATACGGGATTTTGAGGTTGGGTATGGAAGCCCGATTCAACCATATTATTTTACAAGTCTTATGTTGTCATGTAGTTTATGGTCTGATATATATGGTATGGTGCTATAACATGTAATATTTGTAGTAGCCAGGTTGGTTTTAAAGATCCGTGTCCAACCCTTATATGATTTACATAGATTGTGAAAGGAATTTGTTTTGATATTAAAAATCTATAATATATATATATATTATTAAATATAATTTAAATTATTTGTTTTATATCATATATAGTCAATATGCCATTAAATATTTACCTATCCTTACAATGCTACAATATCTTGGATGGCAAATTTCCCAGTCATACAATTATAGTTTACATCTAGACATTTTAGGATGTTATAAGGGAATCATATAGTTTCCTTACTGTGGATATCGTATTACATCTGCAAGTTTAATTATTACTATATGGTGCAGTTTCATATGTTTCATTATCATCCACCCATGACCATGATGTTACATAACTCACTTTCAACTCTATCTGACAGTGAATTTAGATCTATCCTTCTTCATGATTAATAAAATAGAGTTTAGTTGAAATTCATAATGCCAGTCTTTATTTAATGTCCTTTGAGGTTTCATGTTTATAGATTTAAAATTTTTATTAGTTCTGGACATAATCTCATCCACATTTTGCACACATTTAGGGTTTTGTGTTTTAGGATTTGTGGTTTAGGGTATAGATTAGGATTTTGGAGGTAGTGTTCAGTATTTTAGCCCATCCTCATGTAGTAAGCCCAATAGATTTGCTTCACCCAGGGCTTTCTCTATCAATAATCAAATTTTCAATCCCCCCTCCAAGCACCACATCATCCCTTTCCTTCCTTACCATTTCTCTCCTTAATTTAAACAATCACCTGAAAAATATAAAAGAATATAAGCATAATAGATGAATATAAAAGCAAAGAACAACAAAAAAGAATTGTAATAAATGGAAGAAAATTGAAAAAAAAATGAACAAGAACTTATCTTGGGTAAGGAGATAAGGGAGAGACATGTTCGGAGTCGCCATTGGTCCATCATAGAGGAAGATCCCACCTACCATAAAAAATAAAAATTTAAAAAAAGGAAAGGAAAAGAAAACTAGGGTTCTAAGCTCCAAGTTGCCCTGCCTCCGATACAAAGAATAATATAAAGTGTAATGCTACTGGGCCAAACGACGGTACCAAAATGAAAAGCTAGAGAGAGAGAGAGGAGGAGGAGGAGGAGGAGAACAAGAATAATGAACAAGAGGAAGTGGGGTATGAGAATTAAATTGCCTTCATGTATTAGTTTGTCAGACAATATGTAAGGTTTATCCCCATCCATAACCCAAATATGCTTTACATGTTTTGTTGTCTTTTTGTTATCAGGTGCTTGATTGCTTCGAGGGTAAAGAGGGTTTCTACCATATTTTTGAAATTGGTTTAAGGTTCGTATATGGAGGCTATGATGATTTCGGATGTATGTTTTCCTGATTCAACAATTTCTAATGGCTGCAATCTTGGATGGCCTTCTTTTGTAGGCAACCGATTGTAGTCATTTTGATTTAGTTGATTGAGGTATGTTTTGTTGATTCAACAATTTCTAATGCCTATAATCTTGGATGGCCTCCTTTTGTAGGCAACCGATTGTAGTCGTTTTGATTTAGTTGCGGATTAAATAGTAGATCTGAGCCTCCTAGTTATTTTTCTTTATTTATTTTTTTTTTCTTAGTAGAATATTTATATTTCTTTATAAATTTCTTGGTATATACCTGTATTTTATCGAATATGTTATGCTTTAAGATTTGTTTAGTATTATATAGCTTTCATTTTAAAACCATCAATAGCTTTGTTATGATCAATAATATTTTTTAAAATATTTTTTACAAAACTTGCATTGTATAGAAACATAGACCCGTCAATTGATTAAAGTACATATTCTACAATATCCATATATTTATTTTATTTTTGTATGGATGCGAGAAATATGTACAGTGGTCAATTGATTGTCCAGTTTGGACAGTTTGAGAATTGCAAATAATTTTATAGGTGCTTACAGTAATCAAGCGGTATGGATAGAGTTCCAGATATATTTTGGACAGCATTTTCTTTTAGTTCTCCTCATACATTTTTAGTTGTATGGGGAGAACTAAAGAAAAATGCTGCCGAAATTCTTCTGGAGCTTCTATTGCATATCGTTTGGTTACTGTAAATGACCTATATAATTAATGCAATTCTTGAATGGGATATGACCTGTTTATCTATTAGTTGGTGATAGGATACTTTTATTAGTCAATCTATGTTATTTTTCATATATTTTAAATAAAAAATTACTTAGTGCATTGTTATTAACTAAAACTTTTTTTGGTATTTAGATAACTTGAAAGTTGGATCATTTTATCCTAAAATGGATAAAAGCTGGAAAAATAAACAAAGAAATACCAATGAATATTTTAATGGAGTTTGTGATTTTATTAAATTCGGTATGGAGAGAAGTAGTTTGAATGAAAAGATTTATTGTTCATGTCGACGATGTGTTAACAGTCACTATCTAGATCCACAAATAGTAGAAAAACATTTGATATGGAATGGTTTTGCAAGAGGTTATACTCAGTGGATTTTTCATGGAGAACTTATGTTGCCAGAATCAAGTAATCAACCATCGTCTGATCCTGTATCCAGTAATATGCAAGAGAATCTAGTAGGAGATTATGATATATCGGGTTTGATCACAGATGCTTTTCGACATGGTATTCAAAACTTTGTAGGTTCAAGTGGTACACATGAAACAACGGTAGCTCAGCAACCATCAACTTCTGAGTAAGCTCGGTATCATAATTTAATGAAAGAAGCAGATGAACAATTATATCCGGGCTATTTGAAATTTTCTAAGATATCTTTTCTTATACATTTATTCCATATAAAATATATGAATGGATGGTCAGGTAAGAGTTTTACTATGCTTCTGAGATTATTAAAAGATGCATTTTCAGAAGGTAATGGTTTACCATCCTCTTATTATGAAGCAAAGAAAGTTGTCAACAATCTGGATCTTGGATATCAAAAGATTCATAGTTGTCCGAAAGACTGCATATTATATCATGGTGAAAATGCTGATCGAGAGTCATGCAATGTTTGTGGATCTGCACGATGGATAAGTCATGAAGGAGATGAGGATGATGTAGTGAATGCAACAGATACAATGCGGCGTACAAAGAAATCGACGAAGGTATTGCGTTACTTTCCACTTATTCGTCGGTTGAGAAGGATATATTCATCATCAAAAACAGCTTCATTGATGAGATGGCATCATGAAGGACGTATGAAGGATGAAATGTTGAGACATCCAACTGATAGTTTAGCATGGAAAGATTTTATTGCTAGGCATTCTGATTTTGCCTCTGATATTCGTAATGTTCGGTTGGGTTTAGCTTCAGATGGCTTCAATCCTTTCCGTACTCTAAATTCTACATACAGTACTTGGCCAGTTGTTCTGATACCATACAATTCACCACCATGGTTGTGTATGAAACAATCATCACTTTTCTTATCAATGGTTATTCCGGGTGATAAGGATCTCGGAAATGATATTGATATTTTTCTACAACCTTTAATAGAGGAATTGAAATAGTTGTGGGAAGGTGTCGATGTAGTTGATGCTTCCAATGGTGAAGCATTCAAACTACAGGCTGCTTTGTTATGGACTATTAATGATTTTCCAGCATATGCCAATTCATCTGGCTGGAGTACAAAAGGATGGGTTGCATGTCCTTGTTGTGCAAATTTGACACATTCGATTTGGTTAAAACATGGAGGAAAATTCTGTTATATGGCGCATCGTCTATGGTTAGAACCAAATCATCTGTTTCGTTTTCAGCAAGATTTATTTAATGGTACCATAGAAATGGGATGTGCACCTATTCCACCTTCTAGAACTAATGTTCTTAGACAAATGGATTCCATCAGTTACACATATGGTAAATCTTCAAAGTCTAATAAAAAAGAAGAAGGGATGATCAAGAAGGTTTGCCAGAAGAAATGGCTACTGCTACGGTGGATGCACAGGTATTTGAAGATCCTAATAATTTTTTTAAAAATGAAAATGAGAAAGATTTACAGATAGCATCTACAACTCAGCCCAGTAAACATTTATGGAAGAAAAGAAGTATCTTTTTTGACTTACCTTATTGAAAACATAATCTGATTCGGCATAATCTTGATGTCATGCACATAGAGAAGAATATATGTGATAATCTGCTTGGAATATTGTTGAATCTTGATGGAAAGACCAAAAATAATATGAAGGTCTGAATGGATTTACAAGAATTGGGTATCCGACATGATCTTCATCACAAAATGCTTGCTAATGATAGAATTTATTTGCCTCCTGCATCTTATACCATGTCTGCTCAAGAAAAAGATAATTTTTTGACAGTATTGAAAAATATTAAAGTACCTGATGGATATGCATCTAACATTTCAAGGTGCATGCATCTTAAAGATCGAAAAATTTTCAATCTGAAAAGTCATGATGGTCACATATTGATGCAAGAATCTTTTCAATAGTTTCAAGATCATCGGTGTCTAAACAAGTTCTTACAGTTATAATCAGGTAATCATCATTCTTTAAGTCATTATGTTCAAAGGTTATTGATCTTGGAGAGCTTGATCGGTTGGAGTCAGAAATTACGGTTACACTTTGTCAGATGGAGAAGATCTTTCCACCTAGATTTTTTACTATTATGATACATCTACTCATTCACTTAGCTTTGGAAGTCAAGCTTGGTGGACCGGTACACTACCGATGGATGTATCCTATTGAAAGGTATTAATGTTAATGTTTAATGTTTAGATAATTTTTAATAAAAGTAGCGTCATGATGATGTATAAAATTTTTAAATGTTGTAGGTATCTTGGATGATTGAAAGATTATGTACGAAACAGAGCCTATCCAGAGGGCTCTATTATGGAAGGATATATTGCTGAAGAGTGTCTGACATTTTGTTCAAGATATCTTCAAGGTGTAGATACTGTGTTTAACAGACCTCAACGGCATAGTGATTTTGTAGCCAATGCAGAATTGTATAAGTTCTTAACTGCAGGAAGATTAATTGGAAAAGGTGAAAGTATTGCATTGGACCATAAATCAATTGCACAAGCACACCGTTATGTGTTACTTCATAGTGAAATAATATCTAACTATCGAAGGTTAGCATATTTAATATATTTTCAATGGTTTTAAATATCATATATTATTTTTGAAACTATTTTAATAATTATATTTTTTATGCAGCGAATTTTTAATGTCTTAGCGACAAGTTAGTCATAGCACTCAACCTAATCCAAGGATTGAGCAGCGATGGTTAGTCGAGTTATTTCCTACATGGCTTTTAAAACATGTTTGACATATATTTAAAGAAATATGTATAGATTTCATATCGAATAACATGTTAACAATTTTTATGATTCTTTAGGTATCAACAATGATGGAGAAGAATTGTTCAGATGAATTAATAGCCCTGGCTCGAGGATCGAACAATATTATCATCAGATATAATGGTTTCATAATCAATGGATTTAAATTTCACACTAAAGATCGTGAGAAATTTAGAAAAACACAGAATAGCGGTTGATGTGGCGAGACCGCTGATGTGGATAGCTGACGGGCGCCACATCAAGAGATGCCGCCATGGCGGGCGCCAAAGCGATGCCTCAGTTTGGAGCACCTTGCCGAGCTGAGCTGAGCTTCCCCAGGACAGCAAGTCGAGCTCAGTCCTCCGCCAGGTCGAGCTCATGAGCTCGACGCCTAGGTCGGAGCCGTCCTCCGCCCTCCAGAGCGAGACCCTCGGAGGTTTGAGCCCTGCAATCGAGGTCAAGCCAAGAGCTCGCTCGCCGATGTGGAGCCTCTCCGAGCGCGCGCCCTCTGGACTAGGTTCGTCCTCCGCCCTCCAGAGCAAGACCCTCGAAGGCTAGTGCCCTGCGGTCGAGGTCGAGCCAAGAGCTCGCCCACCGATATGGAGCCTCTCCGAGTGCGCGCCATTTGGACCGGGTCCGTCCTCCGCCCTTCAGAGCAAGACCCTAGGAAGCTAGTGCCCTGCGATCGAGGTCGAGCCAAGAGCTCGCTCACCGATGTGGAGCCTCTTTGAGCGCACGCCTTCTGGACTGGGTCCGTCCTCCGCCCTCTAGAGCGAGACCCTTGGAGGTTTGAGCCCTGCGATTGAGGTCGAGCCAAGAGCTCGCCCGCTGATGTGGAGCCTCTCCGAGCGCGCGCCCTCTGGACCGGGCCCGCACTCTCCCCTCCCTTACCAAGATGACCGCACGAGCTCGGAGCGCCCAGGCCAGAGCAGACCCTGCCATCCCAGGACACCGGCGAGCCGCCCGAGGACCATGGAACGGCACCCCCCATGCTGCCATAACTACCCGTTCGGCCATACTTCCAAGGGATGGGCTAGCTAGAGAGCACGCACCCCTAGGGCGGCGGCCCTCGGATCGAGGCTCTACCAGACTTCCCGAAATGGAGCAACCAGAGAGGATGTCAGAAGGAATGGGAGCTTCCCCTACCACCTGTCAGGAAAGGCGTCCCGTCCACGGCACAAAATCCTGCCCCATGCACCTGCCAACCTAGCAAGGATCCCGAGGCAGACTCCCAACGGCCAGTTTTCAACTACAAAGAACGATCGGCACCCCCAAAAAGGGGGAAGGTAACAACAACAAAAAAATACACCAGTAGGAAAGAACTACAGTCTACCACCAACACACGCGCAAGCTCGTTCGAGAGAGTAAAGCGCTACCACCAACACCATGATCGAGGGAGAGTCGCAGGAAAACAAGGAGAAGCAGAGGAACAGAGAACCCCTCTATCCTCGCTATCACTCTCCCCCTGCTGCTTTTCTTCTTCTCTGACACATCTTTCGCTCCTCCTAGTGCGGAGTCCATCAAGAGGGGCCCGACCAGGAGGATCTGTTCCCCTGGATCATCACTAACTTGACCGTCAGAGTGCTCCCGCTGGAAACCCCGGCTCGGGTCACTAACCCCTGTTTCGCAGGTCCAGGAACAGAGAATCGCCAGGCAGCGAGAAGAGCGCACTTCGACGCAGTAGCTACGGGCTACGACGTTCTTGGCGGCAACAGATTGGTGTGCCAGGTAGGGGGATCGAGTAAGCCCTCCATTTCTCTATAAGCAAGCCAAGCGGAAGGATGGTAATGACATGAGCAAGAGAGGCTTCCACCAGTCGTGCGGAGGACTCCCCCTCCCAGGGGGACCTGCATCGCCAAGAAGTGGAGCCCCCCACTCCGGTCCAGCCACCTCCACCAGAAGCCCAGCTGGCCGCACTTGCCCAACAGATGCAAGTTCTTGCCACGGCAGTGCGCCAGCTTCAGCACCAGCACCGGTCCGTGGCTACCCACCAGCAGCCAGGGACCCCGGCGGCCCATGCCGCAGCCCCCCACAATAGCCTGCGCTCCTTCCAAGGAAGGCCGTCGCAGTCGCGGGCCACCACTGATAACTGGGGCAGCCACCAAGCTCCGGCGAAAAGACAACGAGCTGGCTCTGCTGACAGAGTGAGCCGCTCACCAAACCTCGGACGGGAGGTGCCCAGACCCCACCGAGGCAAGAAAAGCAAGACCCTCTGCCACGGGTGCCATGCATCCATGTCACATTCTCCGTCTCCTTCGGCGGAGGGGTCCACTGATGAAGCCGCCAGGCGCGCGACGGGCAGGCGCCTGGAGGAACATGAATGCAAGCTAGTAGAGTTTGCCCACCAGTTTGCCAGCATGCTGAGCTCCGCTAGTAAGCTAGCGGGCTACGACGCCCGTCCCCATTCTCCCAAAAAATCCAAGTGGAGCTGATCCCGCATCAGTTCCGGATGCAGCAAGTGGATCCTTATGATGGGACAACCGACCCCCTGGACCACTTGGAAAGCTACCGGACTCTCATGAGGGTCCAGGGGGCCATCGACGCTCTCCTCTACGTCACTTTTCCTGCTACCCTCTAGAAGGCAGCCCGGGTGTGGTTCACCCGTCTGGAGCCGGAGAGCATCACCTTCTTTGCCCAGCTAGGGCAGAAGTTCGTGGCTCACTTCGATGCTTGCAGGAAGTTGCCACGGGAGGCAGACAGCCTCTTCGCCATCCGGCAACAGGACCGTGAACCCCTACGGGACTACGTGGCCTGCTTCAAGGCCGTCGCGTTGGAGATATACAATCTTGAAGAGCCAGTGGCTATGCTGGCACTGAAGCGAGGGCTCAGGACCTCCCGCCTGACCTACTCGCTAGATAAGAAGCCCCCCAAGACCTACGCCGAGCTCCTTCTCCGGGTCCAAAAGTACATCCGCGCCGAGGAGATGGACCGTACGAGGTGGGAGCTCGATGCAGGATCCTTGAAGAAGACGGCCCCTGCTGAAGTGTCCGGGGCCCGGAAGCCAGCACCCCAGGCTCAGAGCTCCTGGAGGGACCGGCCAAGGCCGAGAAGGACCCCTGTCCCTGAGGAAAACTATACCCGTCTCCTCGCCTCGAGGACAAAAATCCTTATGGAGATCGAGGGTGAGGACTACTTGAGGCACCCGCCTCCGTTGAAGCCTTTCGCTGGCCATGACAAGATGAAGTACTGCCGCTTCCACCGTGACCATGGCCACGACATCGAGGAATGCCGCAACCTCAAGTGGAAGATTGAAGAACTCATCAAGAGAGGCTACCTCAAGAGATTCATGGGGGGAAGACCTCAAGCGGAGTCTCAGGTGCTCGTCGCTCTCCCGTCAGCTCTAGCCATCGACAACCATCCCACCGAGAAGCCCGTGGGCATGATCTCCTGGGGAGCAGCGCGCGCGTCCAAGAAGGCCCGGGGGGCAGGGAACTCTGAAAATGTACTCCCCTTTATGAGGGAGGGGGAAGATAGGGGGAAAAATATAAATAATGATGTCGTGGCCGTCGAAATGACGATCACGAAGTACCCTGTAAAGCACATCATGGTTGATAGTGGAAGCTCCACAGATGTGCTTTTTTATGATGCCTTCTCCAAAATGAATCTCTTCCCCGATCAGCTTAAGCCCGAGCACACACCCCTTGTCGGTTTCACGGGCGATTCCGTGAGGGTAGGAGGAGAGATCACTTTCCTGGTCACTGCTGGAACCTCGCCTCGGTAGAGCACCGTCATGATGACTTTCACCGTTGTGAGGCTTCCTTCTGCCTACAACATGATATTGGGTCGACCCGGGCTTAAAGAATGGAGCGGAACAGTAGCAGCGACGGCACCAGCCTGGACAGCCACCACCGGCTCCAAGACAGGGGGCTCCACCTGTGGCTCTGCCCATCGCACAGGGGCTCCCACAACCCCTTTCCTTTCAAGGCAGCCGGCACAACAGGGGCGGACACCGGCACACCCTCGACCCGGGCCCGCCTCGAAGAGGGCTCGGTAACCACCCCGGTGGGCGGCCTCTTCTTGGAGACCGGCGATGGCTCGCCCTCCGGAAGGATCAACCTTGCACACAGGAACTGGGAAAGTCAACCCAAAATGGAGAAAAGAGAGACTGCATGCAAAGGAAAGAGCTAAACCTACCTGGCCCCGCCGACGAGTCAACCCTGGCGTCGAGAAGGTTCTGCTCTGATAGCAGGACCTCCAAGGAAGGGATCTAGGCGGTGTGAAGCTGATCATAGTCATCCTGGTCGGCAGCTTCAATCGCAGAGATCTGGTTTGGGGACCGATCTGGCTCGCTCCAGGCCCAGTCGATCTCCTCGATGTTCGCAAAGAAGAACTTGCTCTTCTATCCCTTGATGGAAGAGGAAAGCTCGAACTTAATGCCCTTCGGGCAGGAAGACAAAGACCACCACCCATCCTCGGTCGGGTGGCGTTTCAGGATGAAGAATGCCTTGAACAGGGAGAACCGAACAACGAACCCATGGACGTGACAGAGTACAATAAAGGAGAAGATCGCCCTGATGGCGTTCGGCACCAACTAGGTGGGAACCAAATGATAGTTGCTTAGAATAGACAGGAAGAAAGGATGGAAGGGGAATCGGAGACCCCCGCAGATGGTCCCCTCATAGAAGGCGAGGTGTCGTGGGCCACTGGAAGTGACCCGTTCCCCAGGGCGGGGAACCATGAGCCGAACGGAAGACAGGATCCCATGGCATCCCGGATGGCCTCCAGCTCCGTGGCAGAAATTATCGAAGCGACCTCGCCCGGACCTATTGACCGGACCGACTCAAGGGCTGGTTCAAGCAAAAGAGAAGGATTGACAGGAAGGGAAGGAATGACCTCTAGCTCCCCAATGGACACCGGAGGGGCAGGAAGGGCTGGTCTCATACCGATCCTAAACTGCTCCCCCTCCGACTCCTCATCAGAGGAGGAGAGCACCACCCTTCGGGCGAAAGACTCAGGATGAGACATACTAAACTGAGAAGGAAGGAGCCTACCCCAGAAGGAGAGAAAGAAGGAAGATGAAGCCGATCTAGACCCCTAGAGGAGAGAAGGACAGACACATATCACGGGGGAAGGAAGGCCTGGACGCAGCAATGAGCGTGAAGGATTTGAAAGAAAGGGAGTTTTGGATGAGAAATTTTTCTTTTCACTTCGAAGAGGCCTGTCAAATCCGCAATGATCGTGACCACCTCGCCAATGGATCTGCGCCACGTGTTGCCCATCGGCAAAAAAGGAGTCCTAGCTGCTCAAAATTTTGCGCCAGCATTAACTGCTCCTCGGACATGGCCACACGACACCTCCGCACTGGCCTGCGGGGCTGTCCCTCGATGCGCCAGCGATCGTAGCCATCATTGCACCGGATTTTCACCTCTCCATATCAGAATTACAGTTACTCCCTTCGTCCCGAGCACCGTGCACTAACGAGCCTCGGGAGTGGGGGGCAAATGATGTGACGAGACCGCTGACGTGGGTAGCTGACGAGCGCCATGTCCAGAGATACCGCCATGGCGGGCGTCAAGGCGACGCCCCAGTTCGGAGCACCTTGCTGAGCTAAGTTGAGCTTCCCCAGGACAACAAGTCGAGCTCAGTCCTCTGCCAGGTCGAGCTCATGAGCTCGATGCCTAGGTCGGAGCCATCCTTCGCCCTCCAGAGCGAGACCCTCGGAGGTTCGAGCCTTGTGGTCGATGTCGAGCCAAGAGCTCGCCCGCCGATGTGGAGCCTCTCCGAGTGTGCACCCTCTAGATTGGGTCCGTCCTCCGCCCTCCAAAGCAAGACCCTCAGAGGCTAGTGCCCTGCGATTGAGGTCGAGCCAAGAGCTCGCCCGTCGATGTGAAGCTTCTCCGAGCGCGCGCCCTCTGGACCGGGTCCGTCCTCCGCCCTCCAGAGCGAGACCCTTGGAGGTTTGAGCCCTACGATTGAGGTCGAGCCAAGAGCTCGCCCATCGATGTGGAGCCTCTCTGAGCGCGCGCCCTCTGGACCGGGCCCGCACTCTCCCCTCCCCTACAAAGTTGACCGCACGAGCTCGAAGCGCCCAGGCCGGAGCAGACCCTGCCGTCCCAGGACACCGGCGAGCCGCTCGAGGGCCACGGAACGGTGCCCCCCATGCCTCCATAACTATATGTCCGGCCGTACTTCCAGGAGATGGGCCAGCCAGAGAGCACGCACCCCTAGGATGGTGGCCCCCGGATCGAGGCTCTACTAGACTTTCCGAAATGGAGCAACCAGAGAGGATGTCGAAGGAATGGGAGCTTCCCCTACCACTTGTCAGGAAAGATGTCCCGTCCATGGCATGGAATCCTGCCCCATGCACCTGCCAACCCAGCGAGGATCCCGAGGCAGACTCCTAACGGCCAGTTTTCAACTACAAAGAATGATCGGCACCCCCAGAAAGGGGGGAGGTAATAACAACAGAAAAACACACCAGTAGGAAAGAACTATAGCCTACCACCAACACACGTGCAAGCTCGTCCGAGAGAGTAAAGCGCTACCACCAACACCACGGTCGAGGGAGAGTCGTAGGGAAACAAGGAGAAGCGGAGGAACAGAGAACCCCTCTGTCCTCACTATCACTCTCCCCCTGCTGCTTTTCTCCTTCTCCGACACATCTTTCGCTCCTCCTAGTGCGGAGTCCATCAAGAGGGGCCCGACCAGGAGGATCTGTTCTCCTGGATAGTCACTAACTTGACCGTCGAAGTGCCCTCGCCGGAAATCCCGGCCCGGGTCACTAACCCTTGTTTCGCAGGTCCAGGAACAGAGGACCGCCAGGCAGTGAGAAGAGCGCACTTCGGTGCAGCAGCTACGGGCTACGACGGTCTTGGCGGCAACAGCGGTGTTATGGTAGAAGCTGATGGAAAGACTTATTATGGTGCACTTAAAGATATATACGAGTTAGATTACTACGAAATTTTTAAAGTCATATTATTTAGATGTGATTGGATAGATATAAATTCATCAAGGGGTTTGAAAAAAGATGCAAATGGATTTACACTTATAAACTTTACAAGGTTAATACATACTGGTGTCTTATTGAAGGATGATCCATTTATCTTTTCTTCTCAAGCTCGTCAAGTATTTTTCATACAAGAAGCAAAGGACAAAGATTGGGCTATTTTTATTAAGACAAAACCTCGGGACTTATATGATATGGGAAGACAACTGGAAGATGATGAAGATGATGATACTTATATACATTCCATGCCATTTAATTTTATACCAGTTGATGACGTACATGTTACAATACCCTTAGTTAGGACAGAAGTTGAAGAAAACACTAATGATTGATTCTTATTGGTATTAAATTTTATAATGTTTACAATTTATAGTAATTATTATATTAAATTACTAGTTATCTTCACTAATTCTGTCTCTGATGTAAATGATAGGTGATTCGATGCCTCGCGGGCGACGCTTTTTTGGGGTGCAGTTCCAGCACTCCCGAATAGAGGCCGGCAGTTCTTCTGGACAGCATGCTAAGGCTAGTACTTCGGAGGATGTTCATGCCAGTCCTTCCTCTCCTTCCACACAACATACTACTGCAGCTCCATCATCCTCGGGGCATCATGACCCTCCCATCGATCCAGCAGATGATGAGATACATATTCAGGATAATTTATTCTAATATCCTTGGTAACTTTAAATTTGATTACACTTTTTATTATAGCTTACTTTTATCTATTTCTGTGCAGATGGATCGGGGAGTGTCAGACGTAGGCACGGGCCTATAGTAGTACGTGATGTTTGGCAGATGCCCGAGGGTGAGAGGATATTGGTTGAGTGCAATGAGCTGGGATAGCTAATTAAGAAAGTCGCCAGCTTATTGAGCTCTTTTCTGGGGACGGCTGCACGGAAGCATCAGCTTTGTCCACTTAGCTATGCTAAATGGAATGATATGCTTTCGATGTATAAAGTAGAGATTCTTCGAGTTATACAGGTAAAAAAATTGTATTAAATTATTGGTTATCTTGTATAGTTCAAATATTACTGTATGTTTTATATTATTATTAATTATTTTGTTTTGTAGGGTAAGTTTGTACTTCCTCCATCCTCCTATGACTTTGTACTGAAATCTCTCAACCAAAAATGGAAAGAATATAAAGCCCAGTTGAAGACGAAGTACAAGTTGCCGGGTATGACAGAGGAGCAGGTAGTTGGTACCTGTCCTCCTGATGTACCCTCTCATCAGTGGGTAGAGTTGGTTCACTATTGATTTTCTGACAGGGGACAGGTATCTTTTAATTTATTTGAAGCAAGTTTATTAAAGAATATGGTATATTATATATATATATACATTACTTTCTTGATATGAGTTCTCTTTTTGATTTTGCAGACATATTCTGATATTGGTAGAGTTGCCCGAGCATCTCAGTCTGTTCTCCACACATCAGGATCGAAGAGTTACGCGCGAGGCAGGCAGGAGTTCGTAAGTTTCTTAAACTATTCCCTTAATTTTTGTGATATAGATTAAGTAGTTCTTGTTAAATCCTTGCAGGATATTTCAAAATTATGTCCTAGTCTTGCAACAGATCACTTGATGACAATATCAAGTTACCTAAATACTAGGATTTAGAGGTGCTAGGATAAGTTATTTCTTATAACGGTACATTTATGTATCGCGGTAGATGTATATATATCACGGGACATATATATATATCGCGGATGATGAATCGCGATACATATATGTGTCGCGGACAATGTATTGCGGACGATGTATCATGAAACATATATATATCGCGGACGATGTATCGCGATACGTATATGAATCGCGGACGATGTATCGCGATACGTATATGTATCGCGGACGATGTATCGCGATACGTATATGTATCGCGGACGATGTATCGCGATACGTATATGTATCGCGGACGATGTATCGCGATACGTATATGTATCGCGGACGATGTATCGCGATACGTATATGTATCGCGGACGATGTATCGCGATACGTATATGTATCGCGGATGATGTATCGCGATACGTATATGTATCGCGGATGATGTATCGCGGACGATGTATCGCGATACGTATATGTATCGCGGACGATGTATCGCGATACATATATATCTTGATACTTAAATAATTTTTAAAATAGTTTGAGTTATTTGCTTAAAATTATAATATTTCTTGTAGACCGATGAGCATGGGAGGGAACCCGGTCAGGTGGAGTTTTATCGGATGACTCATACTCATCGTGACGGCACTTTTGTCAAAGATGAGTCGAGGGATATATATGTAAGTTATTAACATTTAATTCATCTAACGATTTAGATTATAATTTGTTAATCTTTAAAACCCTACTAATTTGTCTAAATTAATATAGGAAAGAGCTACAGCTCTTATTGCTGAGCATGTTGATGATTCTACAGCATCTACGTAGAGTAGTCGCATTGAGGCCGAGGTATTTACAGAGTTAATGGGCCCAGAGCGCTATGGTCGAGTGAGGGGATATGGAGTTGGAGTCACCCCCACTCAGTTATCTGTGGTCAGTACATATACACGTTAGGCTATAGATAGTGCTCAGGATGCATGTGTTCGCAGACTTGAGGAGGAGATAGAGGATATGCGACGGAGCCGTGCTGAGGAGATTCGATAGAGCCGTGCTGAGGTAGAGGAGATATGACAAAGAGCTGATGCCGATATAGCAGTGATGGATATCATGAGACAGCACATTGAGCGGCTTACATCTGTCATACAGATGTTTGTTCCACATCAGGTACATATATATATGATTTTAAATATATGTTTTTATATTAAATCAATAATTTATATAATTCCCATGTCATTAATAGTTTCATAAGTTAAATATTTTAAATATTTTTTATAGGCTTCTGGAGCATCAGATCCACATGGACCGGATGACGATCTACCTCCTGCAGATCATTAACCTCGACTTTTTTATTATTTCACTCTATGTATTTTCATGTATTTTTTAATTTTGTTAAACAGACATGTGTAACAAACTAATATTAAATTATCATGTATTATATTTTTTGATTTATATTTCGATTTATGTTTGGATGTATGATGAATGCCTGGAATGAAATTGAAATATGTCTTATTTATGTACAAGTTAAAAAAATTATATAGATTTCAAATTTTGAAATAATTATTTATTTTTTTTCAAAAAATGATATTCCCGACACTTTAAAGCATCGGGGATATCTTTATTCCGTCGATAATTATCAATGCTTTAAAGCATCGGGAATAATTTATTCCCGATGCTTTTAAAAAGCATCGATAATTATCATTATTACCGATATTTTAAAGCGTCGATAATTACATTTTTAACGATGCTTTAAAATGTCAGAAAAAATATATTGCCGATGCTTTTTAAAAGCGTCGGAAAAATGCCCGACGCTATTGCAACACTTTTGCAAAGCATCGGGAAAAACCTTCTCCACTCTTCGCTTTGCAACACTTTTGCAAGCATCGAAGATGTTTTTATCGATGCTTTAAAGCGTCAGTAAAGGTCAATTTAAGCATCGTTAAAAATCCTGTTCACTGTAGTATTACCATCGTAGCTTGCAGTTGTGATGTGGCACCGAATGTCAGCCCCTTTACTCCGGAATCCCGCGGTTCCCGATCCTGCAAAATAAAGTTAGAGACCCGGGCCGGGGATCCCGGTGAGGGCACTCCGACAATCAAGTTAGCGGACGGTAAAGAGGAACAGATCCTCAAAGACGGATTCCATTTCGGTCACGATGCTTAGAGGAGAGTTTTCAATAGAGAATTAAATAAAAGAGGTTAAAGAGGGGGATGCTCGAGTCGTGGTCGTTATGTCCATTGGGACTCTCTCCAGAAAGTCTTTCGGGAAGTCTCCGTGCCTTCCCTTCACCCGTTCTCCCTTTTTTCAGACTTGTCCTCGTGCTTCCTGGCAGAGTTGCTTATCTTCCCCCCTCTTTCCCCCCAGTTCAGTGCCCTTTTAGATCACCAGTCCTCCTAGTGCGTCGATTCTCACCCTCCGGGGAGGCTCAGGGGTCAACGGAGCCCGTTGGAAGCGCTCCCGAGGTCATTACCCCTTATAGTAGGGAGTTAAGCCGTGAACCTTGTTTTTCCAGTGGGCTATCACCATTGGAGAAATTTCGCAAGACCTCGATCCGTGGTGGCCATCTTCGGGTCTGAAGCTTCTAACATGGCCTTCTCTTTCTGGGCAGTTCAGGTGGTCAGCTACAGGATCTGACACCTCGATCGGGGTGCCCTTCCCCAACTGGTGCAAACGAGGGTAGGCAAGCCTTTCTAGCCTTGGGGCGCCGTATTGGGCACGCTGCACTGCGCGCACCAGCTTCGCTGGCAGTCTTGGTACCGGCGCCTTCATTCTTCCCCATGCTTCCAAGGAGAGGCTCGACTCTGGCTGAGGTGGGCTCGACCCTTGGGAAGCTACTTGGAGAAGGAACGAAAAGGGCTCCACTTCAGCTAAGGCGGACTCAACCCTTGGGGAGCCACTTGGCGAAGGAGTGGAGAGGGCTCAACTCCGGTCGAGGCAGACTTGACCCTTGGGGAGCCTCTCGACGAAGGAGCGGAGAGGGCTCGACTTCGGTCGAGGCAGACTCGACCCTTGGGGAGCCACCTGGCAAAGGAATGGAGAGGGCTTGACTCCAGCCAAGATGGACTCGACCCTTGGGGAGCCACATGGCGAAAGGAGTGGAGAGGCTCGACTCCAGTTGAGGCGAGCTTGACTCCGGTCGAGGCAGACTCGACCCTTGGGGAGCCATCTAGCGAAGGAGCGGAGAGGGCTCGACTCCGATCGAGACGGACTCGACCCTTGGGGAGCCACCTGGCGAAGGAGCGGAGAGGGCTCCACTTCGATAGAGGTGGACTCGACCCTTGGGGAGCCACTTGGCGAAGGATCTTGGGAAGATGTCCGACATGGCGACACCTACTTGCCTTCCTGCCAAATGGATCCAAGGTGTACTCCATATCAGCGGTCTTGCTACATCATTTGCCTCCCACTTCCAAGTCCCGTCAAAATGTTGCAACTGGGAAGAAGGGAGTTAATGCGGGGTTGACGTGGAAGAACAAAAAACTTGGTATAATTATTGCCACGATCATCGCCGCTTCACAGGCCGCACCTCGGTATCGAATGCACGGGCACCATGTCCACGAGTTTGAGGAACCATAATTGCGTCATGCCATATTCAAGGCAGTTTTTAACAAACCAAAGCATCGACATCGGCCGTCTGCACATGTGGTGCTCATCTGATGGCGGAGATGCAAAAGGGGCCACACGACCACTATCTATTGGCTTTTGAAAAGAGAGGGGACTTTCCGGAAACTGACTTCTTTCAAATTTCTCGCGCTTCACCGGTGGTTTAGAGTTTTTTTTTCTTCCTGGCTATCCCCTTTCGCCAAGTCAAGTAGGTTGGTATTCTATGGCCCTCCTCCTTTTCCTTCTTCTTCTTTCTGACCGGCAGCGTTTTAAGTTCTCCCCCTTTCTTAGGTGGACCGAAACCTTCTCTTGGGTCTACCATCTTCTTCTTCATCTTTGCTTGCTTGAATGGCTCCTTCGAGCCGACACCCTCGATCCTCTAGCAACCTGAATGAGGCAGACCCCTCCTGGTTGAGGACTCCATCTTCTGATGAGGAAGATGAAGTCCCCCTCGAAGTCCGAAGGCGCTTGCATCCTGGCGGGATAGTCATAGGAAGCCCTAGGGTTCCTGCTGCTCCTTCTGTCCCCATTGTCGCCCCTCTGGTGGCTGCGGCTTCGCCTGGTCCCTTCGACATTGTTTCGATAATGACCGAAGAGATCCTTTCCCTGATCCAGAAAATATACGGGATCTTGGATTTCATCCGGCTCACGCTCCCGAGACCAGGGGAGTGGGCCGTCTCAAGCGATCCGGGTCGGATCGCCTTTTATGAAGAGTTCCTTGCCGGGGGCCTTTGTTTTCCTCTCCACCCCTTCTTTCTTTCTTTCCTTAGCCACTTTAGCCTTGTGCCGGCCCAGTTGACTCCCAACGCTATTAGGGTCATCTCCGGCTTCATTGTCTTCTGCCACTTTTACAGGTTTGTCGCCCGTTTCTCTTTGTTTAGGGCTCTTTTCACCCTAAAGTGCCACCCTACTGATGATGGGTGGTGGTTCCTTTCTTCCTGGCCCAAGTGCCTCCGATTCGACCTCCCCACCAAAATCAGAGGATGGAAGAATCGGTATTTCTTGGCTTTGATCAAGGAGGTCGACTAGGTCTGGAGCGATCCAGACTAGTCCCCGAATCGCAACTCCTAGGTGGAGCCGGCTGACCGGGAAGTCTTCACCCAACTGATCAGCGACGAGCTCCCCTCCCTCGAGGTTCTACTAATGGAGCAAAACTTGTTCGAGGTCGGGATCAGCCCGATCCGAGAGCTTGGTGAGCTATCATTGGGCATGTCTCCACATCTCTCTCCCCTTTTTTTTTGAGGTTGACCCTCCTTTACCTTTTTTCTTCTTTTTTGTAGGGATGAAGTATTCCGTGGAGAGCCTGATGGAGTTCGCTTGGAAGAGGAGCGCTTTGGCCAGGCCCAGGGAGACTATGCCAAAGAGGGCCCGAGTGGACAACAATCGATGGGCCTGGCCCACTTCGACTTCGGATCCGAGGGTGGCTGACCCTGCCCCCCGGCCCCCTCAGCAGCAGGTTCCCTCCCTGGAGATCGTCGACGTCGATGGGACCTCCAGTAACGATCGAGGTCCCTCCACTGTCCTCGCTGCCAGTCATCGAGGAAGCCTCGGCATCGACTTCCTCCAGACCTGTGAATGCACCGATGGGGATTCCGCTGAATGCTTCAGTCATCCGGGACGTCAGGTTAGCGGGGCGGATGATGGAGTACGCCATCCAACCCCGGGATCGCCGCATGAAGGGAGGCCTGGACTATGCGGCGGCACTCTAAGGAATCCTTTCTCAGCTTTTCTCAGTAAGTACCTTGCCTTTTAATGTTCCGATCGGATTATGAAGGGACTAACCTCTTTCTTCAATGCAGATCGGGACCGACATGCTACTGCTCCAGGAATTTTGCACTGGCTGGGCAAAGAGGGAGGCCGAGAAGGAGAAAAGATAGGCCAACCTCGCGGTCAACGTGAAGGACCTAATTGAGAAGGGGTAGGAGATGAAAAAGACCAACAAACTCCTTCACCGAGACCTGTCCCGGACTAAGGGGCGCAATAGGGACCTCGAGGCATCCCTATCCGAGGAGAAGGCACGGGCGAGGCGCTGCATCGAGGAGACCACAGCAGAGATCTCCCACCTGGATGGGCAGTCCCTGTCCCTCGAGGCCCGGGTCAACAAGGTCCTGGCAGAGTTGGCGATGGTGAACGACAAGGCACAAGGCGCCTTGGCATTGATGGAGGCCGCCAAGAAGGAGGCCCTCGAAGTCGTGTCCAGGTTTCGGGCATCGCCGGAGTTTGAGGATGTTGCCCAGAAGAGGATGCAACCCAAGAGGGGGGTGAATTGGATTTTAAAAAACTTTCAAAACCGTTTTCAATAAATTAAAGCAAGTCTATGCTAGATCAATTTAATGCTTGTGTTTTGGCAATGTATTTGTGTGCTTCAAAAAATATGCAATAGAATTAATAAAGTAAATGTACAAGAGAAAACAATCACACAAATACAAAGAAATTTATAGTAGTTCGGTTCACTCCAAGGTACCTACATCTACTCTCCAAGATCTTCTTGAAAATTTTACTAAGTTTGGTTTTGTAACCTAGGCTCACCAATAACCTTTACAACTTGTTTTGTCTTCGGGCTCATAAATAAAATCCTAGTTGGTTTCAAGGCTCACCAACAACCACCCTTGGTTTTACGGGCTAACCAAGAACCTAAACAACTTGTTTTGTCTTCCGGCTCACAAGTCAAATCCTAGTTGATTTCAAGGCTCACCAACAATCACTTTGGTTTTCCAAGGCTTACCAAAAACCTTTTTGATTTTTCAAGGCTCATCAAAAATCTCAAGTAAAATAATGTAAGAGCAATATGAAAGAATACAATTAAAGCTTTTTGAAATAAAGTAAATATCTCTTTGAAGCCCTTGATTGTTGATGAAGAACTTGTCTTTAAGTTGTTGAAGCCTTGAATGCAGCTTGATGATGTGAACTTGGATGCTCTCTTTAAAACTTAGAGGCTTGAAGGCTTAAACCACTCAACTCTTGAATCCTTGAAGGATATTCAATAATCTCACCAAAGGATTACTTCTCCATTTGATTTTAGACGTTTATATAGCCCTCCAAATCATAGATGACCATTTATGACCATTGGTGATGAAAATATAGCCGTTTGAAAGCAAGTTGGAGAAGTTCTGCAGTCTAGAAAACTAGCCGTTACAGACCAAGTGTCGACACTTCACCTCCAGGTGTTGACACTTCATTTTCAAGTGTTGACACTTCATTCCCGTGAGTCGACACTTGAGGCAAAAACCTCCAGATGGCATAGTTCTGTATTTTCTAAAAATCTCAGGCCTTGAGTCAACACTTCATTTCCAGGTGTCGACACTTCATTTTCAAGTGTCGACACTTCACCTCCAGGTGTCGACACTTGGGCGTGCCATTGCTGAAACTTGCTGAAAATCAAACTTTAACTACTTCAAGTTCTTCCATATTAATTCCAAAGTCCATATACTTGATTTTTCATTAATTTAAGAACTTTTTTAACTGAAATATAACTATTTCTTCTTCGACATGGATGAGTACTAAGATCTGATAAATACACTCAAAATATAGTTAGTACTCTTATGTACTTAAACATTTTGTCAGTCATCAAAATCAAGATCAGAGTCAACAATCTTCCCCTTTTTGATGATGACAAAATCTTCAAGTATATGAATAGGATAAGCTTAAAAGATTAACAATAGTATAAACTGTAAGCTCAAAAATTAGTAAGTATCAAGCTCCCTCTCAAAATATGATCCAAAAAATCTTCAAAACATTTTTCAAAGTATGGAAAATTTTTTAATTTTCTCTATCTTACTAATTCTTCCCTTCAGATAAAAATATTTTGTATTCTTCTCCCCCTTTTGTACTTTCTTTCATTTCTCATATGATTTTTCATGTTTATCCAATCTTTTCCTTTTTCATACTTAATATTTTTCTCCCCTTTTTGTCATCATGAAAAATAATGAAAGGCAATACAAAATGAGAATGAAGGTGGAAAGAATAGCAAGTAAATCATCAAAATCAATACATGAAATTAATTAATCATGATACTACTTGAATTTGTTATAAATTGAACATGATATAGCACTTGAAATATGATACCACTTGAAATATGATACCACTTGAAATATGATACGATTGAACATGATACGACAAAAAAGATATGCACATGCCAAAAAAATAATTCAATATATATAAACTCTGATAAGCAAATTATCTATTCACCTTACTCGTTCATGGGATAAGGTCACAGCGGCATCCCAACACGTCATAAGAGACCCCAGTGAATGGGAAGAGAGAGTCTTTAAACCCTACTTAGTTTCTATAATTGGACGGCCATGGTGACTAACCCAATCCAAAGTAGTTACTAGGAGTTCTTTTAAAAATAGATTTTGATACCATTGAATATGATACCACTTGAATGTAATTCCCCTTAAAAGATTAGATTTGAAAACAAGGAGGAGTATCAGAGCAATATAAGTGAAGCATGATATCAAAAATATTAAAAGCATTATATATGTATATAATGACAACAAATCTTTGGATGCTCTCCTTAAATGTTATTCTCCCTTTAAAATATCATTCATTCGAGGAATAAAACATGAAAGCACATGCATCAAGATTTTGAAAATTTTCAAGATATTCATGATTTTCAAACTGCAAAGCATTGATACCATTTAAAAATTTTTAGCATGATTTCAAATTCATTTAAAATAATTTGATATCCATACAAATGCTAGAAGTAATGTGATACCAAGTCTAGCTACTATAGCAAGGATTTATCAATATGCATACATTCTTCTTAAATGTAACCCTTAACTACAAGTTTTATGCTTGATCCAAATCATTTCTAGCTTATGCATAGATGCAAAAAATGAAAACACATAAATCATAGCATTTCATTTGAAATAATTTAAAAATTATATTAATCAAAATCAAGTGAAAGTCTAATAATCACAAGTTTAATCATGAGAGTATGAAATCCATCAACATAGAAAATTCATGATTACAACAAATGACTATTAGTCTAAGCTTGATTCTAATTAATCAATTGAACCAATTTTCAAATCAATATGCATCTTTAAAAATATTTTTCATGAAATAATTTAAGATACATTAATCAAAATCAAGTGAAGTTCTTACAATTACAAGTTTAATCATGATAGCATGAAATTTATCAACATCAAGAAGTTCATGATCATAACCAATGACTATAAGTCTAAATTTGATTCTAATTAAATATTCAAAAAAAAAATCAAAATAATTGATGCAATATTTATAACAAATATTCAACTATATTTTCAATTATGGAAGGAAATATTTAAAATTTACCAATATAGATAATCATTCATTTACTATTTAGTCCAAAATGTAGCTTGTCCACTCTTCATGTTGTCTTGTACAGCCATTTTTCAAAAACTTTCTTTCTTCATGTTGGGCTGCAAGACATTCCTGCAAAATAAACTAGGTAGACAATTTTAGCACCCAACCTTTCTTGGGTCCTTTAGAATTAGTAAATATGGTTTCTTTTGGAACCCAAACTTTTCTTGATCTACAAGGATATGCATTAAATCCAGATCTACAAGTCAAATTGGAAGAAGCAGGAACAAGCAAATTCTTCAAAAATTTTTACTTTTTTTCTTTAATCAAAATATTTTTCTCATTCAAAAATTTATTAAATAAATCTTTCAAAACATCATTTTTTTTTTCTAAATTTTTTTCTTTAGAAAAATTATTCTTTTCATTTTTCAAAATATCAATATTAGCATTTAAATCATCATTTTCATTGGCAAGATTGGTGTTCTCAAGAGAAAAGGAATCTACATGTCTTTTTAATTTCTTGTGCTCAATTTTTAGCAATTTGTATTCATGCACAAGATCATTAAATGCATCATATAATTCATCAAAAATAAAATCATAATCATTTTCAGCACATACCTCTTCCTCATTTGCCATGAAACAAAGATGGGCTAATTTTGGAATTTGTTCTTCTTCTGAACTAGAGTTTTCACTTTCGCTCCATGTAGCCATCATTGCCTTCTTTGTGTATTTCTTTTTGGCCCTTTTTCTCATGAATCTTTAAAATTTTTGAGCCAAAAATTTCATCTCATCTTTATTTTCACTGTCTTCCGATTTTTCACTAGAAGACTCATCTTGTGTAGTGGATTTAAAGATGATTATTTTCTTCTTTACATCAGCATCCACTACTTTTTGCCATAAGTTCAACTAATAGGTCATGAGTAAACCGATAAGCTCATCCAAAGATAAGGTTTATATATCTTTAACTTCTTAGATCGCCATCACCTTTGGATCCCATGATATTGGCAAAGATCTAAGAATTTTATTTACCAAATCAGCATTAGTATAGATTTTGCCAAGACTTTTCAATTCATTAATAATAGTCATAAATCTAGTAAACATGTCAGATATAGATTCATAATGTATCATCTCAAAGATTTCAAGAAAACTTATAAGCAAATTAATTTCAGTATTCTTTACTTGAAGAGTACCCTCATGAGTAACCTCAAGTGTGTCCTATATCTCCTTCACCGATGTGCATTTGGAGATCCTATTGAATTCATTAAAGTCCAATGCATAATAAAGCAAGTTCATTGCTTTAGCATTAATTTCAGATTGCTTAATGTCATATTCATTCCAATCCTCTTCGAGCTTTGGAATGGAAATGCCATTAACCAAAATAGAAAGAATATGAGGACCATTAACAATAATTTTTTAAAGATGATAACTAATAGATTGAATATGGATGCGCATGCGAGTATTTCAAAATGCGTAATTTATGCCATTGAAAAACGATGGTCTAACATTGATACCTACAAGGGTTGCCATAATCTTTTAACTCAAAATCGTTGGATTCTTTGCAACGAACCAAGTAGAGATACCAATAATTTTGGGTCCGGGCTCTGATACCACTTGTTGCCCAAAAGAGGATGCCACCCAAGAAGGGGGATGAATTGGGTTTTAAAAAACTTTAAAAACCGTTTTCAATAAATTAAAACAAGTATGTGCTAGATTAATTTAATGCTTGTGTTTTGGCAATGTATTTGTGTGCTTCAAAATAATATGCAACGGAATTAATAAAGTAAATGTACAAGAGAAAACAATCACATAAACATAAAGAAATTTATAGCAGTTCGGTTCACTCCAAGGCACCTACATCCACTCCCCAGGATCTTCCTGGGAATTTCACTAAATTTGGTTTTGTAACCTAGGCTCACCAACAACCTTTACAACTTGTTTTGTCTTCGGGCTCACAAGTAAAATCCTAGTTTGTTTCAAGGCTCACTAACAGTCACCCTTAGTTGTACGGGCTAACCAAGAACCTAAACAACTTGTTTTGTCTTCGGATTCACAAGTCAAATCCTAGTTGGTTTCAAGGCTCACCAACAATCATTTTGGTTTTCCAAGGCTTACCAAAAACCTCTTTGATTTTCCAAGGCTCACCAAAACCTCAAGTAAAATAATGTAAGAGCAATATGAAAGAATACAATTAAAGCTTTCTGAAATAAAGCAAATATCTCTTTGAAGTCCTTGATTGTTGATGAAGAACTTGTCTTCAAGATGTTGAAGCCTTGAATGCAGCTTGATGATGTGAACTTGGATACTCTCTTTGAAACTTGGAGGCTTGAAGGCTTGAACCACTCAACTCTTGAATCCTTGAAGGATATTCAATAATCTCACTAAAGGATTACTTCTCCATTTGATTTTAGATGTTTATATAGCCCTCCAAATCATAGATGATCGTTTATGACCGTTGGTGATGAAAATATAGCTGTTTGAAAGCAAGTTGGAGAAATTCTGCTGCCCAGAAAATTAGCCATTACAGACCAAGTGTCGATACTTCATTTTCAAGTGTTGACACTTCATTCCCGTGAGTCAACACTTGAGGCAAAAACCTCTAAATGGCATTGTTCTGTATTTTCAAAAAATCTTAGCCCTTGAGTCGACACTTCATTTCCAGGTGTCGACACTTCATTCTCAAGTATCGACACTTTACCTCCAAGTGTCGACACTTGGGCGTGCCATTACTGAAACTTGCTAAAAATCAAACTTTAACTACTTCAAGTTCTTCTATATTAATTTCAAAGTCCATATACTTAATTTTTTATTAATTTAAGAACTTTTTCAACTGAGATACAACCATTTCTTCTTCAACATGGTTGAGTACTAAGATCTGATAAACACACTCAAAGTACAATTAGTACTCTTATGTACTTAAATATTTTATCAATCATCAAAATCAAGATCAGAGTCAACAAACTCTCCCTTTTTTATGATAACAAAATCTTTAAGTATATAAATAGGGTAAGCTTAAAATATTAACAATAGTATAAACATGTAAGCTTAAAAATTAGTAAGCATCTAGCTCTCCCTTAAAATATGATCCAAAAAATCTTCAAAACATTTTTCAAAGTATGGAAAATTTTTCAATTTTCTTTATCTTACTAATTCTTCCTTTCAGATAAAAATATTTTGTATTCTTCTCCCCCTTTTATACTTTCTTTTATTTCTTATATGATTTTTCATGTTTATCCAATCTTTTCCTTTTTCATATTTAATATTTTTTTTCTCCTTTTTGTCATCATGAAAAAGAATGAAAGGCAATACAAAATGAAAATGAAGGTGGAAAGAATAGCAATTAGATCATCAAAATCAATACATAAAATTAATTAATCATGATACTACTTGAATTTGTTACAGATTGAAAATGATATAGCATTTGAAATATGATACCACTTGAAATATGATATGATTGAACATGATACCACAAAAAAGATATGCGCATGCCAAAAAAATAATTCAATATATATAAACTCTGGTAAGCAAATTATCCATTCACCTTACTCGTTCATGGGATAAGGTCACAGTGGCACCCCAACACGTCATAAGAGATCCCAATGAATAGAAAGAGAGGGTATTTAAACCCTACTTAGTCTTATAACCGGACGGTCATGGTGACTAACCCAATCCAAAGCAGTTACTAGGAGTTCTTTTAAAAATAGATTTTGATACCAATTGAATATAATACCACTTGAATGTAACTCCCCTTAAAGGATTAGATTTGAAAACAAGGAGGAGTATCAGAGCAATATAAGTAAAGCATGATATCAAAAATATTAAAAGCATCATATATGTATATTGTTGCCGCTCTCGCCGCCGTGCCCGTGCCTCGGATCAGCCGATCCTTCCTGACCGCCTGGCGAGGGAGCCTCCCTTCCCGCGGAGAACCTGCAACAAAGGGGTTAGAGGACCCTGGCCGGGGATCCTGGCGAGGGAGCTCCGACAGTCAAGTCAGTAGACGACGAGAGGGAACAGTCTCCCCAGCCGGACCCTCGAAAGGGTTCCAGGCTTAGAGAGTTAACTGGTGAAGGAAATGCTCTGGGGACCGGAATCTCGGCTGGGCCCCCTTGCCGAACTCACACCCAGTGTTCCCCTCTCGGGATATCTGGTTTCTCTCTCGGAGCAAGGCCTTGTGCCGGTGCTTTCTCCTTGTCCCCAGGCTAATCGGCTTACCTTGTCGTCCCCAGATCCTTCCCTCTTTATCTCCCCTCGTCGTGCGTTTGTCTTTTTCCTCCTCGGAAGCTCCCCTCCCCCGTCCTCTTCTCTTTCCCCTTTTTGGTGAAGGAGGCCAGGCGGCTTCCTGACCTCGTCCGCCGGGCCCAGCAGGGAAAAGGCAAAGACAGAAGAGAAAGAGGGGAGGGCGGCGCTGGCAGGGCGGCCGGTCAGGCCTCGGGCTCCGTAAGAGCGCTCTCTTCCCCAAGCGCGGGCGCCATCCATCTATGGGGCCTGTTCCGTCAGGATCGGGTCTCTCGGCTGCGGGTCCTGCCGGGCCGATGCAAGTGATGTTCCGCGTGCCGCCGCCCTCCGTACGGGACACCGTCTGGGATTCGTACGGCCCGAGGGATGGCCTCGGGGCCCGTCTCTCTCCCTGGGGCCCTCTCCGTGCGAGCGGTCTGACCTCGGTTGAGTTGGACCCGTCCCCGGGGGCCAACTGGCGAGGGGCGAGGGATCAGCCGACCTCGCTTAGGTGGACCCCTCCTGGGTGGACACCTGGCGAGGTGGCAGAAGGTCGCCTGGCTTCGACCGAGGTGGGCCCGTCTCCGGGCGGCCACCTGGCGAAGGGCGGAGAATCAGCCGACCTCGGCTTAGGTGGACCCCTCCTGGGTGGACACCTGGCGAGGCGGCAGGAGGTCGCCTAGCTTCGGCCGAGGTGGGCCCGTCTCCGGGCGGCCACCTGGCGAAGGGCGGAGAGTCAGCCGACCTCGGCTTAGGTGGACCCCTCCTGGGTGGACACCTGGCGAGGCGGTAGGAGGTCGCCTGGCTTCGGCCGAGGTGGGCCCGTCTCCGGGCGGCCACCTGGCGAAGGGCGGAGAGTCAGCCGACCTCGGCTTAGGTGGACCCCTCCTGGGTGGACACCTGGCGAGGCGGCAGAAGGTCGCCTGGCTTCGGCCGAGGTGGGCCCGTCTCCGGGCGGCCACCTGGCGAAGGGCGGAGAGTCAGCCGACCTCGGCTTCGGTGGACCCCTCCTGGGTGGACACCTGGCGAGGCGGCAGGGAATCGCCCGACCTTGGCCGACCTCACTTAGGCGGACCCCTCCGGGCCCGGGCGCCAATGAGGTGGTAGAGGAACTCCGAGCCGAGCTCGACCTCGGCGAGGGCGGTTTGCCTTAGACAGTCGTCGGGCGGTGTAGTCTTGCCGATCCTGGCTTTGAAGACGTGGCGCTGACTCCACCGGGGAAACTTACACGTGGCTTGCTCGTATTTGGCGATACCTGAGCCTGGCCACGTCACTGTCACGGCTGTAACAGTTGCCCCCCAGCCCGCCATTCTGTCGGGGCATCGCAGAACGGAACGTCGGGATTAAATGCGGACATGACGTGGAGAGGCGAAGATCTTGCATCATAATTGCCACGATCCTGGTTGCCGTGGCTCGATGCGGCTGAAGACCTATGGGCAGCCGCCACGCGTCGCCCACTTGCCCGTAATCAATGCGTCGCTTCGAGGCAGAGGCCGTTACTCTTCTAACGAGGCGTCGGTGTCGGGCGTGCACCCACGTGGTGACCATCCAATGGCCTAAGGCGGAATGACGGGTACGGCTGCTGTCGGCTGAGTTTGAAAGGTAGGGGACTTTCCAGAACGAGGCCTTTTCCCTTGCTTCGTGGGCGATTTGCTGCAGGCTAACAACTCCTGTTGCTCGCGCTCGTCTGTGCATTTTCGGTGAGTGCCTCCTTCTTCTCCTCTAGCCCCCCTCCTTCTCTCTCATTTCCTTTCCGATCTTCTTGTCCTTTCCTTTTCTATGGCGCGCCGTCGCCATGTCTCTTCCAACCCGGACGAGGCCGGTCCATCCCGGTCGAGGACTCCATCTTCTTCCTCCTCAGATGAGGAGGTGATTCCAGAGGAGGTCCGCCGGCGTTTGCAACCCGGGGGTGTCACCATTGGCATCCCCAAGGGGATCCGGTCCCCTCCGGTTGCACCTGCCGTGCCCCTCCGTTCTCTTCCTGCTTTGCCTTCTCTTCCTGCTCCGCCGTCTCTTCCTGCCGGTCCCTCCGGTCACGCTTCTACCATGACCGAAGGCGATCTTTCTCTGCTCCGGGATGCCTATGGCATCCCGGGGTCTATTCGTCTGTTTGTCCCGCGGTCCGGGGAGCGCGTCACCATGAGTGGCCCCGGCCGTATAGCTTTCTACGAAGACTTCCTCCTTGGGGGTCTTCGGTTTCCTCTGCATCCTTTCTTTCTTTCCTTCCTCAGCCACTTTCGGCTCGTCCCGGCCCAGCTGGCTCCTAATGCCATCCGGGTCATCTTCTCCTTCATCGTTTTCTACCACTTCCACGGGTTCGTTGCCCGTTTTTCTCTCTTCAGGGCCTTGTTCACCCTAAAGAAGTGCTCCACTGATGACGGCTGGTGGTACATTTCATCCCGGCCTAGGTGTCTCCGGTTCGACCTCCCTTCCTCGGTCAAGGGATGGAAGAGCCGATTTTTCTTCGCTTCGGTTGACGACGTCGACTGGGCCTGGAGTGAACCGGATCGGACCCCGAACCGAAACTCCCGGGTCGAGCCGGCGGACCAGGAGTCCTATACCCAGCTCCTGGGCGATGAGGTCCCGGTGCTCGAGGTTCTGCTTTCTGAGCAGAATCTTTTTGAGACCGGTATCAGTCCCATCCGTGAGACTGGTGAGATTTGGCCCCGCATTGACCTCTGCCCCCCCCTCTCTTCATAACCGAGCCGGCTGACTTTCTGTCTCTTTTGTCTTGCAGGGATGAAGTTTTCATTGGAGAACCTCTTGGAGGGGGCGGCCCAGCGGGACGTCGTGGAGGTAGACGAGCCCGCAGCGAAGAGGGCTCGCACGGAGACGAGCCGGGAGGTCGTGGCGGCGACCATGCCCGGCCCGGTTGCCGTCATTTTCCCGCCCAGGCCACCTCAGGGCGGGGCCTTTGATACTTCGGCCGCGCGACCCGGTGGTGCCGCCGAGAGAGCTCCACCGTCTACCGCTCCGCCCATCGCCGGGCCCGTCATTGCTGCCAGCTCGACAGCACCGCCTGTGGCGATCGCCGGCCCGTCGGTTGCGGCTTCGGCTGAGGGGGCAGCTGCCGCAGGGGCCGGCCCGAAGGCCCCGGCGCCGGTGATCACCCACCAAGACTCGGTCATCCTCGATAGGGGGCTGGCGGAGAAGATGATGGAGTACGCTTCCACCGCCCGGGACCGCCGAGCTTGGGGTGGCCGGGATTACGCGGACGCGCTGCTCGGCATCCTTCCGCAGCTCTTCACGGTAAGCCCGAGCTTCTTCCTTTTCCTTTTTCCTATCTCGAGACTTACCTGCCTTTGCTCTGACCTGTGTCACTTTTGCCATTGCAGATCGGGAACGACGTCCTCCTACTGAGGAATTTCCTCATAGGGAACGCCAAGAGGGACTCCGATCGGGAGCTGAAGCTCGGCAAGCTCGCGGCCGACGTCAAGGATTTGATGGAGAAGGGGGCCGAGCTGCGAGCCGAGAAGCAAGCCCTCCAGTCCGACCTGGCGCGTTCCGAGGAGCGGAACAAGGAGTTGGAGGCCTCCTTGTCGGAGGAGCGGACCTCCAACCAGCGCCGAACTGAGGAGGAGGCGGCGGAGAAGGCCCGCCTGCAGGCCCATTCCCATTGGCTGGAGCGTCAGCTGGAGGAGGCCCGGCGAGATGCGGCTGCAGCGAAGGACCGGAGCGCCTACGTCAACGGGCTCCTGGAGGCGGCCAAGCGGGAAGCACAAGAGGCCGTCCCCAAATTCCGGGCTTCCGACGAGTATACGTCGGAGGTCCGGGAGGCTGCCGTGGACTCCTTCCTGAAGGGGTTCCGGATGTGCCGGGAGAAGGTGGGGGCCTTCTTCCCCCAGCTGGACCTGAGCGGAGTTGTAGTCGGTGGCAGGAGGCCAGGGGGTGAGAGCAGGGCTTCCGGCACGGCCGAAGCGACACCTGCGGCACCGTCGACCAGCGATGCCGCGGCCCCGGAATAGCCCCAGGAGCCGGCCGCTGTAGAAGTCGAGGACGCAGCACCCGCACTTCCGGCAGATGGCTCCGACCCCACATCCCAGTGATCCCGGCACTGTCTTCTCTGCTTTACTTCTGTTGTTTTTGTTTCGTGTTGTTTTTGTTTTTTGGGGAGTCCCGGCCTGTCGGGGCTCCCAGCTTGTACCGGCTACTTATGTCAATGAAGATCTAAGCTTTATCGAAACCTTGGTCGTTGTTTCGTCTCACTTTTCTCTTCTTTTCTTTCTGAGATGTCGGTCTGGAACACTTGAAATAACTGCAGGCCTGGTCCTCCCATTGCTCAAATCGAAGGATGGGGCCTGCTGAGTCGCGTCGCAGCAGGGCAAGCCTTAAGCGGGCCCGACTTTGGGTCGCCTTCATGCTCGCGCAGACAACACGGTTTCTGCACCGTCTTCCAGGCCGAAGCCCGGGACCTCCGGACTGAGCTTGGTGCCACAGGCTTTCTCAAGCCTTGCACGGCTCACTGAGCTATGCTCCGGGCTTGCGTGGGCGAACTGGGATCGGTGCCACCTTCCAGGCCGAAGCCCAGGATCTTCCGGACTGAGCTCGATGCCGCAGGCTTTCTCAAGCCTTGCGCGGCTTGCTGAGCTGTGCTCCGGGCTTGCGTGGGCGAACTGGGTTCGGCGCCACCTTCCAGGCCGAAGCCCAGGATCTTCCGAACTGAGCTCGATGCCGCAGGCTTTCTCAAGCCTTGCGCGGCTCGCTGAGCTGTGCTCCGGGCTTGCGTGGGCGAACTGGGTTCGGCGCCACCTTTCAGGCCGAAGCCCAGGATCTTCCAGACTGAGCTCGATGCCGCAGGCTTTCTCAAGCCTTGCGCGGCTTGCTGAGCTGTGCTCCGGGCTTGCGTGGGCAAACTGGGTTCGGCGCCACCTTCCAGGCCAGAGCCCAGGATCTTCCGGACTGAGCTCGATGCCGTAGGCCTTCTCATCGAAGTTAGAAGGGAGTGCTTGAAGTGGGAAAGCTTTGTTACAGAAACTGGGAGCCTTACATCACTGGTAGTACATTCTCAGGTTTGAGGAGTTCCATGTCCGGGGGAACCTGGCACCTCCCAATTCTTCCAAGTAATATGCTCCATGAGGGAGGGCTTCTGCCACCCGATACGGGCCTTTCCAGTTGGGCGATAGCTTGCCGCATTCCCGTGGTTGGGAGGCTTCGGCGTGCCGGAGGACCAAGTCTCCGGGACGAAAAACCTTAGACCGCACTCGGGAGTTGTAATATCTGGCAACACGTTGCCGGTACGCCGCCATTCGGATTCGGGCCCTGTCCCTTGTTTCCTCGAGAAGGTCTAGGTTGAGCATCATCCTGGCCGGGTTTTCTGTTTTGTCGTATTGCTCCACGTGCAGCGTGGGTAGGCTGAGCTCGATCGGGATGACCGCCTCGGCTCCGAAGACGAGGTTGAATGGAGTTTCGTCGGTAGCCGTCCTTGGGGTGGTGTGGTATGCCCAAAGGACGCTGGGAAGCTCATCGGCCCACCTGCCCTTGGCCTGGTCCAGCCACGTGCGGAGGCCCTGAAGAATGGTCCTGTTCGTGACTTCGGCCTCCCCGTTGGTCTGAGGGTGCGCCACCGAGGTAAAGCGATGCCTGATGCCGAGGTCGCTGCAGAATTCTTCGAATTCCCAGCAGTCGAACTGGCGCCCATTGTCGGTGACCACAGTGTGGGGGAGGCTGAAGCGGCAGACGATGGACTTCCAGAAGAACTTGGCGACGTTTGCTTCGGTGATCCTCGCCAAGGGTTCGGCCTCGACCCACTTCGTGAAGTAGTCGATAGCCACTATCAAGAACTTCCGCTGGCCCGGCGCCGGCGGGAATGGGCCCAGGAGGTCCATCCCCCACTGGGCGAATGGCCAGGGGGCTGAGAGCTGAGAGATTGGGTTGGAGGGTTGCTGCTGCACCGTGGCGTGACGCTGGCACCGGTCACATTTCTTCACGAAGTCGGCGGCGTCTTCCTTCATTGTTTCCCAGAAGTAGCCCTGACGGAGGGCCTTGTACGCCAATGCCCTGCCCCCCACGTGGTTCCCGCAGATGCCTTCGTGAATCTCCTGGAGCACAAGCTTGGCTTCTGTGGGTCCTACGCACTTGAGGAGGGGGTAGGAGTAGGATCTTCGATACAACTGCCCGTCCATCAGGACAAACCGCACGGCCTTCTTCCTGATGAGGCGAGCCGCCTGTCGGTCCTCCGGCAGGGTGCCGCTGGCGATGTACGCAGCGTACTTGTCCATCCAGCTGGGCTCCTGGCTGACCTGATGGACCTCCACCGGTGCTTTGAGGCTTGGGACCTCAAGGCGCTCCACATGAGCGCGTCCCAGCATCGTGTCCGGCAGGGTCGCCAGCCGGGAGAGGGCATCCGCACGGGCGTTCTCCCCGCGGGGGATGTGGAAGATGTTGAAGCGGCGGAATTTGGACGCGCCCACCTTGACGAGCTCCAAGTACTTCGCCATTTGGGGGTCGTGCGCGACGTACTCTCCGGACACCTGCCCCGCAACGAGCTGGGAGTCAGTGAAAGCTCTGAGGTTGGTCACGCCCAGCTCGCGGGAGACTCTCAGTCCGGCAAGAAGTGCCTCGTACTCCGCCTGGTTATTTATCGCGGGGAATTGGAAATGGAGTGCACACTCGGCGACGACCCCGTCGCCGTTGGCGAGGATGAGCCCAGCTCCGCTCCCGCCGGAGTTCGAGGCTCCGTCCACATGGAGGATCCAGGCGTCCTCTCCGGGCTCATCGGTGCCAACCTCCATCGGCTGGGCCGGTGGGCATTCCTCGGGCTCCTTGCCCAAGCCTGCACATTCGACCAAGAAATCGGCCAGCACCTGTGCCTTCATGGTCGACCTTGGCCTGTATGCAATGTCGAACTCGCTGAGTTTCAGTGCCCACTTGGCCAGTCGTCCCGAAGTATCGGGTCAGCTGAGCACCGCTTTCAACGGTTGGTCCGTCAAGACGGCGATGGGGTGCGCTTGGAAATAGGGCCTGAGATGCTGGGCAGACACTATTAGCGCAAAAACAAGTTTCTCGGGCCAGGAATACCTGAGCTCCGCATCTCGGAGAAGTTTGCTGGTATAGTACACCGGCCGATGGAGCCCCTGGTCGTTGGTTCGGACCAAGACAGAGCTGACGGCCTCCGGGGTAACCGCCAGGTAGAGGGCAAGCTCCTCCCCCTCCTCGGGCCTGGACAGTAAAGGTGGCGATGCGAGCATCTTCTTCAGCTCCTCGAAGGCCTGCTGACACTCCTCGGTCCAAGCAAAGCCATTCATCTTCCTCAGCACCTTGAAGAAGGGACGGCAGCGGTCCGCCGACCTGGAAATAAAATGGCTAAGGGCCACGACTCGGCCGGTCAGTCGTTGCACCTGCTTCTTGGAGGCGGGCTGCTCCATGTCCAGGATGGCCTGGACCTTCTTCGGGTTGGCCTCGATCCCTCTTTGAGTCACCATAAACCCTAGGAACTTACCGGCGGAGACGCCGAAAGCGCACTTTGCCGGGTTCAGCTTCATCTGATGGCGCCGGAGGTTGCCGAACGTCTCCGTCAAGTCAGCCACGTGGTCCGAATCAAGTTTGCTCATCACCAGCATATCGTCCACGTACACCTGCATGTTGCGGCCTATCTGGTCTTTGAAGATTTTACTGATCAGACGTTGATACGTCGCGCCTGCGTTCTTGAGGCCGAAAGGCATCATCCTGTAGCAAAAAGTCCCGCGGTCAGTTATGAAGGCAGTGTGCTCTTTGTCCTCCGGGTTCATCCGGATCTGGTTGTATCCGGAGAAGGCGTCCATGAACGACAAGAGGCGATGCCCCGAGGTGGTGTCGACCAGCTGGTCGATCTTTGGGAGAGGGAAACTGTCCTTTGGGCAAGCTCGGTTGAGGTCAGTGTAGTCCACACAGATCCTCCACTTACCGCTACTCTTCTTTACCATGATCACGTTTGCCAGCCAGCTAGGGTACTGGACCTCTCGGACAAAACCGGCGGCGAGGAGCTTCTCTACTTCCTCGTTGATCGCCTTCTGCCTCTCCATGGCGAAGCTTCTCTTCTTCTGGCGGACCGGGCGGCAACTTGGGTCCACGTTCAGCCTGTGCATAATAACCTCGGGCGGGATGCCCGGCATGTCGGCTGCTGACCAGGCGAACACGTCAGCATTGGCGCGGAGGAACTCCAGCAAGCGGGTTCGCTCTTCCTCGGGGAGCTGGGCCCCGACTTGCACCGTCTTCAGGGGATCCGAACCGAGGGGAAAAGTCAGCAGGCGCTCTACGGGCCCTCCCCTGGGTTCCTTCTCTCTTAGATCGAGATCGTCGATATCATGGGCGAGCTCCGCGCCCCTGGCGCCTGGGACCGTCTGGAGGCAGAGCGGGACTGGCTGGATCGTCCCCCTCATCTCTCTGAGCCCGGAAGGCGTGGGGAACTGCACCAACAGCCTCCTCGTGGAGATGGTGGCGTCCAATTGGTTGAGCCCGGGATGCCCGAGAATGGCGTTGTAAGGCGAAGGGAGCCTGACGACGGTGAATATTATTAGGACGGTCGCTTGCCGGGGCGGTGATCCGGCAGTGACCGGGAGAGTGATCTCCCCCTCGACCCCCACTGAGTCCCCTGTAAAACCTACCAGGGGGGTGTGCACTGGCTTCAGCTGTTCGGGAGACAAATTCATCCGAGAGAATGCATCGTAAAAAAGTACGTCAGCCGAGCTTCCACTATCTACCATGATTCGATGTACAGGATGCTTCACGATGGTCATCTCGACCACCACGGCATCGTTGTTTACATTATCATTAATTTCCCCTCCCTTGGGAGGGATTACATTCTCCGGGACTTCCCGGGCTCTCTTCATTGCTCGGCCGGACCCGCGCGAGATCATGCCCACGGGCTTCTCCGTCGGGCGGTTGTCGATCGCAGGGACAGGTGGTAGGGCCACGAGCGGCTGCCCTTCAGAGGGGGCCTCGTTCTTGACGAACTTCCTGAGGTAACCCCTCCTGATCAGCTCCTCAATCTCCCGCTTTAGATGGCAACACTCCTCCGTGTCATGCCCGTGCTCGCGATGGAACTGGCAGTACTTTGATTTGTCTCGGACGGCTCTCGGGTTTTGGGGAGGAGGTCGGCGGAGGTAGCGCTCGCCCTCGATTTCCATGAGGATCTTCGTTCGAGGTGCGAGAAGAGGGGTGTACCTCCGCTCGGGAGTGGCTTCGCCCCTCGGCCTTGGATTTGGGCGGAGGTCGGCAGATGGCCCGGGCCTCCGAGCTCCCGGGGTTTCCCTCGGGAGCGGCTTCTTTGGAGTCTTCCCGTCCAGCTCTCGACGGGTGCGGTCGGCCTCCTCTGCCCAGATGTACTTGTGGGCGTGGAGGAGGAGCTCGGAATACGTCCTGGGCGGCTTTTTGTCCAGGGAATAGGTTAGGCGGGACGTCTTGAGTCCGCGCTTCAAGGCCAGCATGGCGACGGGCTCGTCCAAGCTGTAGATCTCCAGGGCTGCGGTCTTGAACCGGGTGATGTAGTCCCGGAGCAGCTCCTGGTCCTGCTGGCGGATGGAAAAGAGGCTGTCCACCTCTCTTGGCACCTTTCGACAAGCGTCGAAGTGCGCCACAAACTTTCCTTCCAACTGATGGAAGGAGCAAATGGATCCGGGCTCGAGGCGGGTGAACCAGACTCGAGCGGCCTTCCGAAGTGTTGCCGGGAAGGCGATGCACAGAAGGGCATCGGTGGCCCCCTGGACCCTCATAAGAGCCTTATAGCTCTCCAAATGATCCAGGGGGTCGGTGGTTCCGTCGTAGGGATCCACCTGCGGCATGCGGAACCATTTCGGGATTGGTTCCGCCTGGATTTCTTCAGAGAAAGGGGGGCGGGAGTCGTAGCCCGCCGGGTCTGCCGACGAGTTCTGCAGGTCGGCGAATCGGCGGGCGAACTCCGCCAGCTTGCGCTCATGCTCCTCCAGGCGCCTCTCGGCCTGACGCCTGATGGCTTCATCGGTGGAGTCTTCCACCGAGGCTGCGGGTGAAGGGGGCGCCGATCGGTCTCGGCGCGAGGTCTGGCCTCGGCGTCGCTTGCTGCGATGCGCCGTTTCGGCCCCGTCGGCCGGGGATCGACTCTCGTGATCCTCCGAACTGGAATAGTTTCTCTTTGCAGGAGCTTGGTGGCTCCCCCGGGGGTTGGAGATGGCCCTCGGATGGAATGGCCTGCCCTGGATTGAGCGCAGGCTCCCACGCTGCCCCGCGGCTCGGGCCGCGGGGGTCCCTGGCTGTGGCTGAGTGGCCAGGGACCGTTGCTGATGCTGAAGCTGTCGGACCGCTGAGGTCAAGGTCTGCAGCTGCTGGACGATGGCCGCAAGGGATCCGTCCACCGGGGTAGGCTGCTGTGGAAGAGAAGGGGGAGCCGGAAGCTCCCTTTCGGGGCTGTGGCCCCCTGGAGGGGAGTGGACATCCCCCACACGGCTGGTGGACGCCTCACGACCACGAGTGACCACCATTGCTGGAGAGCGTGACACCTGCAGAAAGCTGGTTCCCACTAGGGGTTAGTGCCCTGCCCCCCCTTCCTGGTGCGCCAATCTGTTACCGCTCTCGCCGCCACGCCCGTGCCTCGGATCAGCCGATCCTTCCTGACCGCCTGGCGAGGGAGCCTCCCTTCCCGCGGAGAACCTGCAACAAAGGGGTTAGAGGACCCTGGCCGGGGATCCCGGCGAGGGAGCTCCGACGGTCAAGTCAGTAGATGACGAGAGGGAACAGTCTCCCCAGCCGGACCCTCGAAAGGGTTCTAGGCTTAGAGAGTTAACTGGTGAAGGAAATGCTCTGGGGACCGGAATCTCGGCTGGGCCCCCTTGCCGAACTCACACCCAGTGTTCCCCTCTCGGGATCTCTGGTTTCTCTCTCGGAGCAAGGCCTTGTGCCGGTGCTTTCTCCTTGTCCCCAGGCTAATCGGCTTACCTTGTCGTCCCCAGATCCTTCCCTCTTTATCTCCCCTCGTCGTGCGTTTGTCTTTTTCCTCCTCGGAAGCTCCCCTCCCCCGTCCTCTTCTCTTTCCCCTTTTTGGTGAAGGAGGCCAGGCGGCTTCCTGACCTCGTCCACCGGGCCCAGCAGGGAAAAGGCAAAGACAGAAGAGAAAGAGGGGAGGGCGGTGCTGGCAGGGTGGCCGGTCAGGCCTCGGGCTACGTAAGAGCGCTCTCTTCCCCAAGCGCGGGTGCCATCCATCTATGGGGCCTGTTCCATCAGGATCGGGTCTCTCGGCTGCGGGTCCTGCCGGGCCGACGCAAGTGATGTTCCGCGTGCCGCCGCCCTCCGTACGGGACGCCGTCTGGGATTCGTACGGCCCGAGGGACGGCCTCGGGGCCCGTCTCTCTCCCCGGGGCCCTCTCCGTGCGAGCGGTCTGACCTCAGTTGAGTTGGACCCGTCCCCGGGGGCCAACTGGCGAGGGGCGAGGGATCAGCCGACCTCGCTTAGGTGGACCCCTCCTGGGTGGACACCTGGCGAGGTGGCAGAAGGTCGCCTGGCTTCGGCCGAGGTGGGCCCGTCTCCGGGCGGCCACCTGGCGAAGGGCGGAGAATCAGCCGACCTCGGCTTAGGTGGACCCCTCCTGGGTGGACACCTGGCGAGGCGGCAGGAGGTCGCCTGGCTTCGGCCGAGGTGGGCCCGTCTCCGGGCGGCCACCTGGCGAAGGGCGGAGAGTCAGCCGACCTCGGCTTAGGTGGACCCCTCCTGGGTGGACACCTGGCGAGGTGGCAGGTGGTCGCCTGGCTTCGGCCGAGATGGGCCCGTCTCCGGGCGGCCACCTGGCGAAGGGCGGAGAGTCAGCCGACCTCGGCTTAGGTGGACCCCTCCTGGGTGGACACCTGGCGAGGCGGCAGGAGGTCGCCTGGCTTCGGCCGAGGTGGGCCCGTCTCCGGGCGGTCACCTGGCGAAGGGCGGAGAATCAGCCGACCTCGGCTTCGGTGGACCCCTCCTGGGTGGACACCTGGCGAGGTGGCAGAAGGTCGCCTGGCTTCGGCCGAGGTGGGCCCGTCTCCGGGCGGCCACCTGGCGAAGGGCGGAGAGTCAGCCGACCTCGGCTTCGGTGGACCCCTCCTGGGTGGACACTTGGCGAGGCGGCAGGGAATCGCCCGACCTTGGCCGACCTCACTTAGGCGGACCCCTCCGGGCCCGGGCGCCAATGAGGTGGTAGAGGAACTCCGAGCCGAGCTCGACCTCGACGAGGGCGGTTTGCCTTAGACAGTCGTCGGGCGGTGTAGTCTTGCCGATCCTGGCTTTGAGGATGTGGCGCTGACTCCGCCGGGGAAACTTACGCGTGGCTTGCTCGTATTTGGCGATACCTGAGCCTGGCCACGTCACTGTCACGGCTGTAACATATGTAATGACAACAAATCTTTGGATGCTCTTCCTAAATGTTATTCCCCCTTAAAAATATCATTCATTTGAGGAATAAAACATGAAAGCACATGCATCAAGATTTTGAAATTTTTCAAGATATTCATGATTTTCAAACTGCAAAGCATTGATACCATTTAAAAACTTTTGGCATGATTTCAAATTCATTTAAAATGATTTGATATCCATATAAATGCTAGAAGTAATGTGATACTAAGTCTAGCTACTAGAGCAAGGGTTTATCAATATGCATACATTCTTCTTAAATGTAATCCTTAACTACAAGTTCTATGCTTGATCCAAATTATTTCTAGCTTATGCATAGGTGCCAAAAATGAAAATATATAAATCATAGCATTTCACTTGAAATAATTTAAAAACTATATTAATCAAAATCAAATTAAAGTCTAATAATCACAAGTTTAATCATGAAAGCATGAAATCCATCAATATAGAAAATTCATGATTACAACAAATGACTATTAGTCTAAGCTTGATTCTAATTAATCAATTGAACCAATTTTCAAATCAATATGCATATTTAAAAGTATTTTTTATGAAATAATTTAAGATACTTTAATCAAAATCAAGTAAAGTTCTTACAATTACAAGTTTAATCATGATAGCATGAAATTCATCAACATCAAGAAGTTCATGATCATAACCAATGACTATAAGTCTAAACTTGATTCTAATTAAATATTCAAAATAATTTTTCAAAATAATTGATGAAATATTTATAACAAATATTCAACTATATTTTCAATTATGGAAGGAAATATTTAGAATTTATCAATATAAATAATCCTTCCTTTACCATTTAGTCCAAAATATAGGTTGTCCACTCTTCATGTTGTTTTATACCGCCATTTTTCAAAAACTTTCTTTCTTCATGTTAGGCTACAAGACATTCCTGCAAAATAAACTAGGTGGACAATTTTGGTACCCAACCTTTCTTGGATCCTTTAGGATTAGTAAATATGGTTCCTTTTGGAACCCAAACTTTTCTTGATCTATAAAGATATGCATTAAATCTAGATCTACAAGTCAAATTGGAAGAAGCAGGAACAAGTAAATTCTTCAAAAATTTTTGCTTTTTTTCTTTAATCAAAATATTTTTCTTATTCAAAAATTTATTAAATAAATCTTTCAAAACATCATTTTCTTTTTTTAAAAATTCTTTTTTTTAGAAAAATTATTCTTTTCATTTTTCAAAATATCAATCTTAGCATTTAAATCATCATTTTCATTGGCAAGATTGGTATTTTCAAGAGAAAAGAAATCTACATGTCTTTTTAATTTCTTGTGCTCAATTTTTAGCAATTTGTATTCATGTACAAGATCATTAAATATATCATGTAATTCATCAAAGGTAAAATCATAATCATTTTCAGCATATACCTCTTCCTCATTTGCCATGAAGCAAAGATGGACTAATTTTGGAATTTGTTCTTCTTCTGAACTAGAGTCTTCACTTTCGCTCCATGTAGCCATCATTGCCTTCTTTGTGTATTTCTTTTTGACCCTTTTTCTCATGAATCTTTAAAATTCTTGAGCTAAAAATTCCATCTTATCTTTATCTTCACTGTCTTCCGATTTTTTACTAGAAGACTCATCTTGTGTAGTGGATTTAAAGATGATTATTTTTTTCTTTATATCAGCATCCACTACTTTTTGCCATAAGTTCAACTCATAGATCATGAGTGAACCAATAAACTCCTCCAAAGATAAGGTTTCTATATCTTTAACTTCTTAGATCGCCGTCACCTTTGGATCCCATGATATTGGCAAAGATCTAAGAATTTTATTCACCAAATCAGCATTAGTATATATTTTGCCAAGACTTTTCAATTCATTAATAATAGTCATAAATCTAGTAAACATGTCAGATATAGATTCATAATGCATCATTTCAAAGATTTTAAGAGAATGTATAAGCAAATTAATTTTAGTATTCTTTACTTGAAGAGTACCCTTATGAGTAATCTCAAGTGTGTCCCATATCTCCTTCGTCGATGTGCATGTGGAGATCCTATTGAATTCATTAAAGTTCAATGTATAATAAAGCAAGTTCATTGCTTTAGCATTAATTTCAGATTGCTTAATGTCATATTCATTCCAATCCTCTTCGAGCTTTGGAATGAAAATGCCATTAACCAATATAGAAGGAAAATGAGGACCATTAACAATAATTTTTCAAAGATGATAACTAATATATTGAATATGGATGCGCATGCGAGTTTTTCAAAATGTGTTATTTGTGCCATTGAAAAATGGTGGTCTAACACTAATACCTACAAGGGTTGCCATGATCTTTTAACTCAAAATCGTTGGATTCTTTGCAAAGAACCAAGTAGAGATACCAACAATTTTGGGTCCAGGCTTTGATACCACTTGTTACCCAGAAGATGATGCAACCCAAGAGGGCGGTGAATTGGATTTTAAAAAACTTTCAAAACTGTTTTCAATAAATTAAAGCAAGTATGTGCTAGATCAATTTAATGCTTGTGTTTTGGCAATGTATTTGTGTACTTCAAAAAATATGCAATGGAATTAATAAAGTAAATGTACAAGAGAAAACAATCACACAAATACAAAAACATTTATAGTAGTTCGGTTCACTCCAAGGTACCTACATCTACTCTCCAAGATCTTCTTGAAAATTTCACTAAGTTTGGTTTTGTAACCTAGGCTCACCAATAACCTTTACAACTTGTTTTGTCTTCGGGCTCATAAATAAAATCCTAGTTGGTTTCAAGGCTCACCAACAACCACCCTTGGTTTTACGGGCTAACCAAGAACCTAAACAACTTGTTTTGTCTTCCGGCTCACAAGTCAAATCCTAGTTGATTTCAAGGCTCACCAACAATCACTTTGGTTTTCCAAGGCTTACCAAAAACCTTTTTGATTTTTCAAGGCTCATCAAAAATCTCAAGTAAAATAATGTAAGAGCAATATGAAAGAATACAATTAAAGCTTTTTGAAATAAAGTAAATATTTCTTTGAAGCCCTTGATTGTTGATGAAGAACTTGTCTTTAAGTTGTTGAAGCCTTGAATGCAGCTTGATGATGTGAACTTGGATGCTCTCTTCAAAACTTAGAGGCTTGAAGGCTTAAACCACTCAACTCTTGAATCCTTGAAGGATATTCAATAATCTCACCAAAGAATTACTTCTCCATTTGATTTTAGATGTTTATATAGCCCTCCAAATCATAGATGACCATTTATGACCATTGGTGATGAAAATATAGCCGTTTGAAAGCAAGTTGGAGAAGTTCTGCAGTCTAAAAAACTAGCCGTTACAGACCAAGTGTCGACACTTCACCTCCAGGTGTTGACACTTTATTTTCAAGTGTTGCAAAAACCTCCAGATGGAATAGTTTTGTATTTTCAAAACATCTCAGGCCTTGAGTCGACACTTCATTTCCAGGTGTCGACACTTCATTTTCAAGTATCGATACTTGAGGCAAAAACCTCCAGATGGTATAGTTTTGTATTTTCAAAAAATCTCTGGTTTTAAGTCAACACTTCATTTTAGGTGTTGACATTTCATTCTCAAGTGTCGACACTTCACCTCCAGGTGTCGACACTTGGGCATGCCATTGATGAAACTTGCTGAAAATGAAACTTTAACTACTTCAAGTTTTTCCATATTAATTTCAAAGTCCATATACTTGATTTTTCATTAATTTAAGGACTTTTTCAACTGAAATATAACCATTTCTTTATTCAACATTGATGAGTACTAAGATCTGATAAACACACTCAAAATACAGTTAGTACTCTTATGTACTTAAACATTTTGTCAATCACCAAATCAAGACTAGAGTCAACAGAGGATGAGGTCCACGAAGCAGCTGTAGACTCATTCATCAAAAGGTCGAAGCCTGCTGGGAGAGGGTGGCTTTGATGTACCTGGAGCTCGATCTGGGGGGAGTCATCATCGGCGATGGCGAAGAGTGGCTTGAAGAAGCGGGGGTTGGAGTGGCTGAGGAGGTGACCACCGAGCAGCCGGCTGAGCAGGCAAAAGCACCGGTGGAGATCCAAGGAGCTGATGGTCTCTTTCTCTGAAAATTTGGAGAATGAGGGTTTCAACAGGAGGACCACTGATAAAATTTTGGTAAAAAGATTTTGGATTTTATAATTATCCTAGGATTAGTTATTTACCTTAAAAAAATTATTATTATAGGGGACAACCATCTGAGCAGAAGGGTATTGTACGGGTTCAAGGTACAGACCAATATCAGGCATGTTAGTTATTTTTAGTGAGGTAAGGATATCTGGACATGATTACCAGTCTTATATATATCTTATATGGCATGATTTGATCCGAGGACATGAGAATTGGTATGCATAATTATTTTTACATGGTATAGTTTGACTTTCCATGATGGACAGTATGATTATTGTTATAATTATTTATATTCCTTTATACCATATTTTAATAAGTAAAGTTATCTTTATATGGGTTAGACCATGATATCGATTATTAGAAAACTATAAATGACATGATTTGACTATATGAAGTGAGTTGATGAAGTGTTAATCAAGTGAATAAGGTATTTGGACTAGCCATGCCATGGGATCGTGGTTATTGATATTGCTAGTTGCAAGCTGGACAATGATATTACCAGTCATAGGCATGGATAATAAGATTGCCAGTCACAAGCTGAGTGTGACAATAAGACTGCCAGTCATAGACTGAAGTGTGTTACTGAGATTACCAGTCATGTGCTGAAGTATGACCGTGGTTAGTCCAGAACCATAAAGAAGAATGATAACTAATAAAAACATGAAAAGAAAAATATAGTGTTATCAAAGATTTTATTATACTTGATATTTAAATTATTTTGGTTGCATGATTTGACAAACTATTATTTTCTAGTTATTTTCAAGCTATACTATTATTAGTATGATTGTTTGGAGACCTTACTAGGTTGTAAAGCTCACAACCCCCTACTTTCTTCCTTCTCAGAGTTGTGCAGAATATTCGAGCTTGGTAGTGGATTGGATTCGTGATGAAATGATGCATAGCAAGATTCAGGCTGGGCGTGAGATTGAATATCAATTTTTAGATAGTTTAGTTTGTTTTGTTTAGTTAGATCTATTGTTGATACTTATATAATAACTCAATGGATCATTTAGTGGTTTTGACTTAAATAAATTTTTTAAGAATCCATTGTTGATCCAAAAGGCCTTGAAACTTCTTGATTTATCAAGATTCTTAGCCTTGTGAACCTTCAGTCCCATGTCGACCGATAGGCTAACCTCCCAAACTCTCAAATGACAAACAAGATCCTACAACTAACATCCTACAAGTTGGCCAAAAAAAGAAACCTACCGATGCTCATCCCCCTGCATATCTCAAAATTGACAAATAACTAAATTCTGTAATTTATAGTAAATCCTTGCAATTAAAATTAAGAACATGACTTATTTCAGGCCATGGTCCCCATCATAATTCAGAAAAATGGCTGCCGGCACAAATAAAACAACTGCTTTATTAAATGCAAAGGTGAAAATTTCAACATAAGTAAGACAAATAGAATGATGCCCCCTCCTGACATCTTGATAAGATTGGACAACCGGTCACCTTTCACCAGTCCACTAAAATATACTTTTAATCCCTAAAATGCCCTTGTAGCCCCTATAAAAGGAAGTTCTTTGGAAAATCTCCAAGTATGAAAAAATCTCTTTCTCTCTTCACTACTCCATTATATTTTTTTGTGGCCTGATACTGACTTGAGTATCAGAGTGTCTTCACCAGAGCCACCTTTAGTGAGGTTTTTTGCAAGTGTAGCCCATGAGCACCTCCTCCAGCATACTCTAGTGACCGAGCAGGTTTCAACGGCATCAAATAGAGGAAGGGCTTGTTTATTTACCGATTTTCTTTCTAAAGATGCATTGAGTGGAGGTCGCATGCCACCTAAGGGCATGTCTACCCGATGTTCCGGTGCAACCACCTCTCAATGGAGTAGTCAACCTATTGAGAGTCCTGCTTTAGAGCCTCCAACTGGTGCTACCCAGCAAGAAGGCCAGCTTAACCTCTTGAAGCAGCTCTCCTAGCAAATCTATGCATTGATAGTGGCAATCCAAGCAATCCAACATCCGGTAGCGTCAATGGTGCTAGTAGCTGCACCGTAGCTGGGAGAAGACCAGGCCATACCATTAGAAACTCCTACATCACCGGGGGCAGCCTGGAGCTATGGCAACTTTCCCTCCTACAAGGGTTGAGCAGGAAGAACATGTTTTTTTAATAGCATTAAAGAGCGTAGACGTGCAAGGAGGCATTCCATGTCACCCTGATCAAACGAGGGGTCGACACCAGCTTGTTCACCCGCTCAATACCTTGAAGCATACCCCATGAGAGATGCCGAGGTAGATTAAAGCTTCGAAAGCTAGACCGGCACATCAAATCTTTGCAAGGCTTAGCCCCATCCAGATGAGGACCTTCGCTTCACTACTGAACCATCTTTTGAAGCTCAAGTTATGCAAAAGCAATTGTCGAAGTATTTTAAGATACCATAGCTAGAAACATATGATGGATCCACTAATCCAGTAGACCATTTAGAGAGTTTCAAGTCATTAATGCTTCTTCATAGCTTAATTGATGGAGTACCATATCGGGACTTCCCTTCGACTCTCAAGAAATTTGCCTGCTACTGGTACTTTAGCTTGAAGTCAGGTTCTATCCATTCCTTCTATCAATTAAGCCAGCCTTTTGTTTCCTATTTTGCTAGTAGCAAAAAGTTGCATCAAAGTTTCGACTCCTTGATTCATATCAAGCAAAAGGAAGGGGAATCCCTTTGATCTTATGAGAGTTGGTTTAATGAAGCAGCTTTAAAAGGTTATAATCTTAATCTTTCAGTTGCTATGACTGCTCTCAAGAGTGGTCTTCAACAGGGTTCCTTTTTTTCTCTTTGGAAAAGAGACTGGTGATAGACTTTTCTGAAATGCTCCTTAGGATGGAAAAGTAGGATGGAAAAGTATGCACATGCCAAAGAAAGATACGGTGCTCATGTTCCACCAACTGTTCCTTTGCTCCAGTTGTATATAACTGGGTTAAGTAATTTATGACATTCTAGGATATTATATGATTTTCTAATGTATTAAATTTCTCTAACTACCAAAACAATTGATGTAACAAAGGATCTATAAAAGAAATTTGTAAAAAATATTCTATTAAGATTTTTTACTTTCTATTGGGGATAACATTTTGTCTTGACATAATAGAACAAGCCTTCAATTGCTTACTTGAACCTTGGACCGACACTAATTCTTTATACCTAACGCCGAGAGTACTTTTCAGAGTGAGAAAGAATTTTACTTTAACTTCAAACCAAAACTGATTCCCTATATCCAACAACCAGAGCACTTCTCAGAGCAAGGAGAAATTTTACTTTAACCTCGGACCAAAACTGATTCTTTATACTTGACACTCATATCACTTTTTAGAGTGAGGAAGAAGTTTGTTAGAAATAACTTTTAAATGTTTTATAATAAGCAAAGTCTAATGTAACATGCTTTCTAAGTATCATGGAGCGAAATGACATTTTGGTTTGCTCAAAACTTTTAAAAGAAAGCTAATTAGATATTAATTCACGACACACAGATAATAGATGTCATTCTTCCAATATTTAATATAAGCCATGTCCCGTCCCATCATGTTAGCTTGAATTTTCATGGACCAATAATAAAAGACGGTGCGGGCTAGCTTGGATTTCCTACACTACATCAGGCCAACTTGGATTTCATTACTGGGCCTAATTCATGGGCAAATTACACTCAAGGACGGTCATAGCCCAAGAAGGGGCATAGGATAAGAGAGGATGGGCCGGGGCTGGCTATCGGGTGAGGGCACACCAGTGTGTTGAACTGTTGATGGTTTGACCAGCGAGTGGCTCACCTCGAAAAGGCCCACCAGGCCGAAAAATGCAAAGATGGAGAAAGGAATGGAAGGAGAAGGCGTTTTAGTTCTTGTTTAGAAACTATAATTAATTTAAAAATATTTTTGGTCAATTTTCTTATAAATAGTTGTTAAATCCTTGTTGATGTCTTTGAGGTAAGAACTTTTTGAGAAACCTTTTTTTTTTAAATTTGTTGAATTTGAGTCAAATTATGAACCCAGTTTTTCTTCAATGCAAGGATCCTAGAATCTATAAATTTTTCCCTTGAATGCATGTTAACTCGTGCTTGCTCTTAAAATTCTACATGCGGGTTGATTGATTTTGGAAATGACAAAAACCTTTGACTGCTATAATGTTCAAAATAGCTTGGAGAATAAAATATTCTTGGTAGCAAAAGATAGAGAGACTACTGGTTATCTTTAATTCATAATTTTAGCATCTAATTTTATTCCTTTTCCTTTTTTTTATTTAAAGGTTCTAGTGTGATTTTAAAATTATTTATAATTAAAATAATTTTATTTTTAAATTCAATTTGTGATATGTCACTCTAAAGATCATGTTGGCTTCCGAGCCTGCATCAGCTAACCTCTCCCTCCTTTTTTTTTTTTTTTTATTCTGTGTCGAGGGCTGCCACTATATCTCAAAGAAGTGACTCAGAATGACAGGATTTAGAGCAGCCTATAATGACCCAATGGTTTCCTATCAATTCTTTGCATAAAACTGTGCACTTATTATGTAAGCTGAGATACAAGCAGAAAGGCTAAAAGGTATCGTGGAGAAATATTGCTGTTAGTGAGGATAGTTATTGAATCGAGATTAATCCTTTCTACAATTTAGTCCAAGTGTCGATCCATTTCCATTAATCATGGCCAGACCTATGATATCGCCAACTTGCTTCCCTTCCATATAGGCGCAAGCTTTGAAGAATATTCTCTCGTATATGTGTGCACCCAAAACCACCCTCCTATTAGCATCCATCATACTTTCTCTTGGAAACCACTTGTCTCTTAAGGTGACAAATTACACCATCATAGCCTCCACCTAAATTTTGTCATGGTTCTCTACAGGAAACTCAGTCCCTCGTCCTTTCCCTGATGGTGTTGAAGCTCATATACAGGAGAAGCCTAGTATGCGAGGAGTTCCCACAAACCTAACATATGTGGGAGTTTGTATTTCATTGGATTTTAGTTTCTTTGTAAACTAGAGTCCAAACAAGACTCTGTTTTGTGAGTCCTGTTAAGAGTCTTCTATGGTATTTTATTTTTAAAAGAAGAAAGCCTGAGATGCATAAATATGTGCACCAAGGGATTCAGAGAGGCTTTGTGAGAGGGAGATATTAAAAAATCATATTGAAAGCCCTCTATAATGAAAAGATAGTTTCTTGTATTTTCTTCTATCATTTTTGTACCTCTTGTACTGTAGATTGGATAAAGGAACGTCAAGGAGGTCTTGCTTGTGGACGTAGGCCAAAGGATTGATAGGTCGAACCATGTATATTTGGTGTGCTTTTTTCTTTTCTATTTTTTATATTGCTAGATTCTCTCTTTTTTGTGTTCTACGATTTATTCAAATTTATTTTCTCTACAAAACTTGTATGCTGTGTGGGTTGAGGTGTACTTGGTTATTTCTCGACTAGTCCTTTCAGTTTAGTATCAGAGCAGGGAGATCTTTTTAAAGCTATTTTGATTTGAAACAATGACGGGCAAAATGACGACAACAAAATATGAGATACCGAGATTTGACAGATCAAACTTTGTACTTTGAAAGATGAAGATGCAAGCGGTATTGATTAAGGATGGTTATGAAATTGCTTTGCAAAGAAAAGAACACAAATCACAAGGTATGTCGGATGTGCAATATGAGAAAAAGTATAAGTTGGCAATGGTGAACCTCTTTTTGGTGTTGGATGAGTCGGTGTTATTTAATATCAAGGCCAAGACTACTGTAAAAGGGATCTGGAAAAAAATAAGAACCTCTTGAAGGGAAGTTTTTAGTAAAAAAAATTATTTGAGATGACAATTATACAATCTAAAGATGAAGAACGGGATATTAGTTCAAGAGCACTATAATGTATTTAATGTCATTGTAAGCAAGCTTGCGGTCCTAGATGTGAGAATCGAAGAAGAAGAAAAGCTAGCATTTTACTTTATTCTATGCCAGAATCTTGTGATAATCTTATTATGAATTTAAGTTACATTGAAATCCTCAAGATAGAGTCAGTTATTGCATCATTACTAATAGAGGAGATGAGATAAAAATCTAACCAAGAAAGCTCTTTGGGGGAGGCCATGGTAGCACGGGGAAGACCTGTTAAGAGAGAACGTGGTGATCAAGAGAAGTTGAGATCTAAATCTAAGGACAAGAAAAAGGTGAAATATTGGAATTATGAAAAATTAGGATATGTGAAGAAAGATTGTCGGGTTAAAAGAATTGATACAAAAACTGAATTAGAAAACTTCCAAGGCAATGCAGCAAAAGGTGAAACTAATTTGATCACTTTAGAAGACGGGGATGTATTGACATCATTGAAGAGATCGAAACTTGCATATTATCGGATTTTGGATTTGGGACTATCTTTTCATATGATTCCTTTTAAGAAGTGGTTTTACACATACAAACCATGGGATGGTAGAGTTGTTTATTTGGGTAATAATACAATATGTCCTGTGGTTGAAGTGGGAGATGTTTGGATCAAGATATTTGATGGCATAATTCAGACGATTTCTAATGTCCGGCATGTTCCTGCACTTTGCAAGAGTCTACTATCACTTGAAAAGTTTTGTAAGCAAGGCTTGAAGTTTGTCGGAGAGAAAGATCAATTGAAGGTGTCTCAATGATATTTGGTTATGATAAAGGGACAGTCTATAGGTGGTCTTTATAAATTGATAGGCAATACTCAAGTGGAAGAAGCAGAAGTAGCAAGTGCGAAGATGGTATCTCCGATAGTTGGACATCATCGTTTGGGACATATAAGCGAGCACGGGCTATAGGTATTATTAAATAAGAAGCTTCTTCAAAGATACAAGTCAATACCACTAGAATTTTATGAAGATTGTATCTATGATAAACAAAGAAAGCTTTCTTTCTCTTCATCGCAGCAACAGAGTAAGAGATTTCTTGAGCTAATCCATTCAAATACTTGGAAGTCACCTGATATGTCAGTGGATGGGTGTTCTTACTTCGTCTCCTTCGTTGATGACTATTCTCGGAAAACTTGGATATACATTTTAAAACAAAAATCCGATATTTTTGGGACCTTCAAGAAATTCAAGGCTCTAGTAGCAAATGAAAAGGATTTGAAAATTAAATGCCTACGTTCTGATAATGGAGGAGAATATTGCTCCAAGAAATTTGATAAGTTTTATGGCGAGCATGAAATTTGGTGACATCTCATGGTTTCCGATACATCCAACAAAATGGTGTAGCTGAGAGGTTAAATAGAACACTCATGAGAGGGTCTGAAGTATGCTAAGTTATGTAAAACTTGACAATAGATTTTGGATAGAGGTTGCGAGCATGGCCTGTTACTTGATCAATCGAGCACCAACAAAATCACTTGGATTTAAAATTTCAGAGAAAATCTGGAATGGCAAACTAGTCAATTATTTCCATATTCGTATCTTTAAATGCGACGCATATGTATGGATCCCAAAAGAGAATAGGATAAAATTGGATAAGAACTTTTGAAGGTATATCTTTCTCGGCTATGCTAAAGGAGTGAAGGGATATAAATTATGGGATCCTACTATCCATAAGATTATTATTAGCTGAGATTTTATTTTCAATGAAGAATCCTTTCAAGGTACCAAGGATAAGCAAGATGATAGAGCTATTTTTCCTATCGAGTTCTTTGATGCATATGATAAGGTGCAAGCATATCAAGCACATATTGATGACCAAGTAGTTGATGATGAATCGAGCGTGGAGTCTGTGCAATCACATGAAGATCCTATCTCATTGGAAGAGTTACCAATAGAATTTGAGAGGCCTAGGAGGGTCATTAGACCTTCCATGAGATATGATGATTATGTTACTTATTTCACTCATGCAAACCATGTTTGTACTTATGTTGCTTTAGTGAAGAAGGATGATCTGACTTCAAATAGGGAGGCTTGTGAGTCCATAAATACTAGAAAGTGGCATTGTGCTATAGAGGAGGAGATGGAGTTACTTCAGAATAACAAGATCTGGGATCTTGTAGTTCTATTGAAGAAGAGGAATCTAATCGGATGTCGATGGGTCTATAAGGTGAATAAGGATGCTGATGGAAATGTAAAGAGGCTCAAAGCACATTTGGTGGTGAAGAATTATGCTCAGAAGCCAGGAATTGATTTTGATGAGATATTCTCATCAGTAGTTCGATTAACTACTATTCGAGTTGTCTTGACGATTCCAACAGTCATGGATTTGAAACTCGACCAAATAGATGTAAAGATGGCATTCTTACATGATAACCTGGAGGAGAAGATTCATATGGCGTAACCTAAATGTTTTGTCAAAGAAGGCAAGGAGCAGTTAATTTGTCGGTTGAATAAATCTTTGTACGATCGCAAACATGTGCTGAGGTGTTGGTACAAGTAATTTGATTCCTTCATTATGAGTTTGGGATTTGATCAATTGAAGGCAGGTCATTGTGCATATTTCTGCAATTATCATGATGGAAGCTTTTGTATCTTATTGTTATATGTCGACGATATGATGGTCACAAGAATAGTAAGGATTGGATATCAAATCTAAAAACTGAATTAGCTGAAAAGTTTGAGATGAAAGACTTAGAAGCTGTAAAACAAATACTCGGGATGAAGGTGCTACGGGAGAGGAAGAATAAGAATGTCTGGCTTTCACAAAAGGGATATCTAGAGAAGGTTTTACGGTACTTCAATATATAGAATGCAAAGCCAATTTCTATCCGATTTTCTGTTTATTTAAATTATTGGCCAAGCAATCACTCAGCATGGAAATGAAAAAAGCTGACATTGCCCGGGTACCATATTTTTCAGCAGTATGAAGCCTTATGTTTGTCATGGTATGCACAAGACCAGATATTGCACAAGCAATAGGATGTTTGATTATTCACTATGTTATGGTTCTACAAGTTTGAAGTGCATTGGATATGTGAATTTTGATTTTACAGCAGATCGAGATAAGAGGAGACTACTACAGGTTATGTGTTCTCCATGAACGATGATGCTATTAGCTAGAAATCTAAGCTTCAGTCAGTGGTGGTACTATCAATGATAGAGGTAGAGTACATTGCAGTGGCACATGCATATAAGGAAGCTATCTGGGTCAAGAGGCTTTTTAGAGAATTCAAGGTAAAGCAGGATGTGGTGAGGTGAATTGTAATAGTCAAAGTGTATTGCATTTAGTGAAAAAACCGATGTTTCACTCCTGGACGAAGTATCAATGATATTCGCTATCACTTTGTAAGAAATATGGATGATGGTCTAGTCATGCTGTTGAAGATTCATACCGATGCAAACCCAGTAGATGTATTGATAAAGCCGGTGATTCGAAGAAAATTAAATTGGAGTAAAGCTTCTCTCAGTCTTGGAGCTATGTGAGGGTGGAGGTTGGCAAGACTTCCAAGGATGACATTCTTTGGAGTCCGGCACATGTCTTCAAGTGGGAGAATTGATAGTGTTGAAGCTTATGTGGAGGAGAAGCCTAGCACGCGAGGAGTTTCCAGAAACCTGATGCATGTGGGAGTTTATGTTTCATTAGATTTTGGTTTCTTTGTAAACTAGAGCCCAAACAAAACTCTGTTTTGTGAGTCCTATTAAGAGTCCTCCATGGTATTTTATTTTTTAAAAAAGAAAGCCTGAGATGTATGAGTGTGTGCACCGAGAAATTCAAAGAGGCTTTGTAAGAGAGAGATATTAAATATAATATTGAAACCTTCTATAACCAAAAAAGAGTTTCTTGTATTTTCTTCTACCATTTTTATATCTCTTGTACTATAGATTGAATAAAGAAACATCAAAGAGGTCTTGTCCGTGAATGTAGACTAATGAATTGATAGGCCAAACTATGTATATTCGGTATGCTTTTTTTTCTTCTATTTTTTTATGTTGCTAGATTATCTTTCTTTTGTGTTCTACGATTAGTTCAAATTTATTTTCTCTACAAAATGTCCCTGTTTTTACTGTGCTTGTATTGATATATGCTCGGTTAAACCTCGGCCGGTATCTTCTCAAATACCAATCTCCATACTCTTGCATTATATTTACTTTTATGCCCCTCCTAATTGCCCATTTATCTTTTCAATCCACTTTAGAGCTAGCACTAATTATTATCCTGCTATCCCCTTCTTTTCCTAACGTGGATCCTCCTCTCTCTCTCTCCTACAAATTCTCAAACATCCATTCTAATTCTACATCATCAATCTAAGGGGAGAAGAGATTAACCAATTTTTTTTGGTAACATGATTGATCAATCAAATATGATCATAAATGTTTAACTAATGGACTGAAGGGAAGCTATTTGTTTTCCCTTGTTTTTGGCATGATAGTAGGCTTTGAGTTGATTACTACAATATTTCTGTTCCTTTTTTTGATGTAATAGGATGCAAGACAACCATCTGAGTTGATTACTACAATATCAGAATATTATATATACATGCCAAAACAGTGGTCAGGAGAGAAAAATTCCTTTGAATGGCTGGCATTTGCCTTATTATAATAAATTTCATCTACAGCTTACCAACAAATGAGCCTTGAAGTCCTTGGTAAGGTGGAGAGGCAACGTTGACCGTCAATAATGCAAAGAGTTATGTTCAAAATAGAGCCAGCCTACCAATTATTGTGTGAGTTGTACGTGTAAAGCTATCTGGCCATCGATCCTATTATTTTACCACTTTGATCGATGTGCATACTCCGATATATGTATTTTTCTGAAATGTAGAAACCTTTCATAATTTGTGAGTTCTCACCTTGATTCAAGCTTTTATTAATTTCAATAACCTTGGGGCTGTGCTAAGCCGGTTTCTGGGAGAAAAATTGCACGAAAGTTGCACCTTGCTGTAAAGAATATGGTTTTTGATGACTTCCAATCATTTCATGCTAGTTATGCGAGGGTAGTTGTGTCGTCCGTTTTGGGGAGTTTCAATACTCCTCCCACACGGACGGAATGCCCATGTGGGCGCACGCCTCGCTCCACGTAGGGCGACCATTCCGCACGAACAGAGCAGGCGTTTCATTTTTTTAAAATTGTTAATATATATATTTTTTAATACCTTCGAATGGTTACTGGGATAATTTGGATTTTTAAAAAAAAATTGAGCATATAAATAGACTTTTTTTTTTTTTTAATGTTTTTGATCCATCCCAAGTTTTCTCTTTCATTTCTTTGCCTCCGAAAATTCTATGAAACTCTCTCTCTCCTCAATTTTATTTTACATTTGATCATTTAGATTGAAGACGAATTGATTGGCATCCGATCGAGATCATGCCAGTATTGGAGTTCTTGGCTTTCAAGTTATATCTTAGATGAGAGTGAGTGGTCCAATTATTCTTTGCATGAGAAGGAGGCCAAATCTTCTTTAGAATAGTAATTTCATCCGTGGCATTCTAGATTAGGTTTTCAAACTTTATTTTATTTTAATTTATAAATTATTTAACTCATCAAACATTTTGTTTCACACGCCTTACAAAAATTATTTTTAATTTTTTAAAATATGTATATAAATATATATTATTATTTTAATAAAAAGTAATAATTTTAAAAAGATTTGAAGCGCATATATATATATATATTGATTGTTTATATCAATTTTAGTATATTCATATGTTGATTATTTATATGCATTGACCACATATATATAGTTATATTTATAAGTATTATTTAGTTTTTTTAAAAAATAAAATAATATTTATTTTATTTATTTATAACTATTCTAGTTTATTTAGTTATAAATTATTTGTATAAAAAATTAATTGAAGATTCGCTCAAACCTGTATTACAGCATGTTAAATTAAATTAAAAGTCAATACAAACAAATTAATCAAAATATTTAGGATTTAGAGACAAATAAATTAAATAAGAATCTTAACAAATCACAAGTTTGATCATTTTGGTGATCAATTTAATAAAACTTTATTTTTTTTAAAAAACAATTTAGATGATATTTTTAAAATATATAATAAAAAAATAAAAATTATTTAAATTATTTAAATAAATTTTTAATAATTCAGATATTTTTTTTGAACCTGACTTTGATTTAATGGTAACTTTTAAGGATGATAACATTAGTCTAAAATCAGAAAAGTTTGATGGATCCCATTTTCTAAGGTAGCAAAATCAAATAAAATTTGGCAACCACTTTAGATCTTTGGTCAATGGTTAACCAATCTACTAGTTTTTCTGGTTCAACCACTCCTACTATCCTAGAAAAGGATTATCTCCATAAAGGCAAAATTATTAGTACCATTTTTGACTCACTCTATGATATTTACTTGTCACTAAGAGTGTGAAAAAATTATAGGATATCCTAAAATCTGAGTATAGTCTTGATGATGCTAGGGTTGAACAATTCAGCATTACATCATTCCTTGAGTATAACATGGTAGAAGACAAACCCATAAATGACCACTTCACCAATTCCAAGAATACCTTAGGAAGCTTTAAACCAATGAGGATAAATTCTTAGAAAGATTTAAGATCTCTAGCCTTCTAGATAAGATGCCTCCTTCCTAGAATAGCTTTGTCAAATGTTAGCTTCAAAAGCAAGGAGAGCTAACATTGGCCTAACTTCTGAACTCAATTAGGATAGAAGATCAATACAAGTCCAAAGCCAAATAAACCAGAATCCTAGGTACCCAAGCTAAGCTGACCCAACAGTACCAGACTAACAACAATACCAAATCAAAATCAAAACCTCGATTTCAACTAAACTAACGATGCTAATCAAACCAACCTAACTGTCCTAACCTAAATAAGTTCAAACCTAACGGTAAAACCTTCAAAGTTAATAATACTAGATCCAACAAGCCTATCCAAGATCTAAGTAAAAGATTTTGTTTTGTGTGCGGAAGGATAAACTATCTTGCAAGAAACTATTTTCACTGAAAGAAGGAACCTTTTCGCAAGCCTTCTAGTTCTTTTTCATTCCAAGCTCAGGTAGTTGAAGGTTTAGAATACTCCACCTTTAGGTTAGTAAGTTTAAATCCTGAAGTTAATATTACTTCTTCCAACCTTAATGAGTAGTTGGATTCAGGAGCCAATGTTCATATTTATTTTGACCATTCCTAGCTCATTATTTTTCAGAACTCAAGTAGAGAATGTGTGATCTTAGGGAAAACACAGCCTCCAGGATTATAGGACAAAGTCGAGTCAACTTGAAGATGATATCAGAAAAAGTCTTTATCCTGATGGATGTGCTATATGTTCCAAACTTTATAAAGAACCTTGTCAGCGAGTCTCAGCTAGTTTAGAGGAGATACAAAATTATCCTTGATTGTAATAAAGTTATAATAACTAAGAATAATACCTTCACAGAAAAAGAATATATTAGTGAAGGCTTATTCAAATTAAATATAATAAATTCTTTTATTAATAAAGCTAATAATAAAGTTTATTTTATGAATGAATCCAAATAAAATTTATGGTATGATAGATTAGGTCATGTACACTTAGAAAAAACTAAACATACGATGAAGTTAAAATAATTTCTAAATCAAACTTAGATACATCTAAGTATGAAATATGTATTAAATCTAAATAATCAAGAAAACCATTCAAATCAGTTAAAAGAAATTCTTTAATCTTGGAGTTGATATATAGTGATAAATGTAACTCCACCAAGACTGTAACCCATGATAACAATAGGTATATGTGACCTTTATAGATGAGTTTTTTAGATATTGCTATTATTATCTAATTAAATATAAGGATGAAACTTTTAATAAGTTTAAAATTTATAAGAGTAAAGTAGAAAATTAACAAGAAAAGAAGATTAAGATTTTTAAATCTAATAGAAGAGGAAAGTATACATCGAATGAATTCTTCCAGTTCTTTCAAGATTATGATATAATTTATCTGATATTGCTATTATTATCTAATTTATTTTTTGGATCTTCTTTTCTAAACCTGACTTTGACCTAATAGCAACTTTTAAAGATGAAAATATTACTCTAAACCCAAAAAAGTTTGATGGATCCTATTTTATAAGGTAGTAAAGTTAAATAAAATTTTAGCTAACCACTTTAGATCTTTGGTTGATGATTGACCAGTCTACTAGTTTTTCTAGTTCAACCACTCTTACTATCCCAGAAGATGATTATCTTTGTAAAGGTAGAATTCTTAGTATCATTTTTGACTCACTCTATGATATTTACTTGTCATTAAGAGTGCAAAAAAATTATGGGATATCCTAAAATATGAGTATGGTCTTGATGATACTGGGGTTGAACGATTCAATACTACATCATTTCTTAGATATAACATGGTAGAAGACAAATCCATAAATGACCAACTTCACCAATTCCAAGAATACCTTAGGAAGTTTCAAACCAGTGGGGATAAATTCTCAGAAAGATTTAATATCTCTAGCCTTCTAGATAAGATACCTCCTTTATGGAATGGCTTTGTCAAATGTTAGCTCCAAAAGCAAGAAGAGCTAACCTTGGCCCAGCTTCTGAACTCAATCAAGATAGAATACCAACATAAGTCTAAAATCTAATAAACCAGAATTCTAAGTATCCAAGCTAAGCTGATCCAACAGTACCAGACTAACAGTAATACTAAACCAAAATCAAAATCTAGATTTCAACGAAACTAACAATGCAAGTCAAAACAACCTAACTATCCTAATCTAAATAGGTTCAACTAACAGTAAAACCTTCAAAGTCAATAATACTGGATTTAACAAGCATATCCAAGGTCTAAGTAAAAGATTTTGCTTTGTATGCAAAAAAATAAACTATCTTACAAGAGACTATTTTCATCGAAAGAAGAAACCTTTTCACAAGCCTTCTAGTTCCTTTGCATTCCAAGCTTAGGTAGATGAAGGTTTAGAATACTCCATCTTTAGATCGGTAAGTTTAAACTCTAAAGTTAATGTTACTTCTTCTAACCTTAATTAGTAGTTGGATTCAGGAGCCAATGTTCATATTTGTTTTGACAATTTCTGGTTCACTATTTTTTAGAAATCAAGTGGAGAAGGTGTGACCTTAGGGAACAACATAGGCTTCAGGATTATAGGGCATAGTCGAGTCAACTTGAAGATGATACCAGGAAAAGTCTTTACCCTAACGGATGTTCTATATATTCCAAATCTTATGAAGAACCTTGTTAGTGAGTCTCAGCTGATTTAGAGGAGATACAAAATTATCCTTGATTGTAATAAAGTTATAATAACTAAGAATAATATCTTCATAAAAAAAGAATATATTAATAAAGGCTTATTAAAACTAAATATGATAAATTCTTTTATTAATAAAGCTAATAATAAAGTTTATTTTATAAATGAATTCAAATAAGATTTATGGCATGATAGATTATGTTATGTACACTTAGAAAAAAACTAAACATATGATGAAGGTAAAATAATTTTCAAATCAAACTTAGATACATCTAAGTATAAAATATGTATTGAATCTACACAATCAAGAAAACCATTCAAATCAGTTAAAAAAATTCTTCAATATTGAAGTTGATATATAATGATAAATGTGACTTCACCAAGATTGTAATCCATGATGGCAATAGGTATATAATGATCTTTATAGATGATTTTTTTAGATATTGCTATTATTATCTAATTAAATCTAATGTTGAAAATTTTAATAAATTTAAAATTTATAAGAGTGAAATAAAAAATTAATAAAAAAAACAAGATTAAGATTCTTAGGTTTGATAAAAGATGAGAGTATACCTTGAATGAATTCTTCTAGTTCTTTCAAGAATATGATATAATTTGTCAAGTAGCTGCTCTTTATTCTCTATAGTTTAACAATGTAGCTTAGAGTAAAAACTAGATTCTTTTGGATATGGTAAATGTTATGCTTATCAATTCTAGCTTACTTAAAAACTTATGAAAGGAAATTTTTCTATCTTCTTGCTTCATCCTTAATAGGATACCTATTAATGATAGTAGCAAGATTCTTTATAAACTTTAGAAAATGATGACTTATAGCCTAAATTTTTTTAAAGTATGAGGTGTCTAGCTAAGATTAATATTTTTGAATTTAAAAAAGAAAAAACTAGGAACTAAGACTATAGATGTTGTATTTATAGGCAATGCCCAAAATAGCAATGCCTATAGATTTTTAATGATAAAATCAAATGTTAGTGATATAGTAGATAATACAATCCTTGAAGCTAGAGATGTCTCTTTTTTTGATAATATATTTTCTTATAAGACTGGAATTCCTAGTAAAATAAGTTTTAGACCTTTAGAGTTAGAATCAGTGGAACCTTAACCTGATCTAAAGTTAAACTTAAATTAACAAGAAGTAAAAGAAAAAAAGTTGAAAAAAATTTTGAAGAAGACTTATGCATATTTTTAATAGAGGATGATCTTTCTACATATAATAAGGTGATATCATTATTAGAATCATCATATTGGTAGAAAACATAAATAGTGAAGTTCAATCAATCCTAAAAAGTAAAAGTTAGATTTTATCTGATTTACTTCTAGAAAAAAAATCTATAGGAATAAAAAAGATTTTTTTTAAAAAAATAAGACCGGATGGAATAATAGAAAGATATAAAACTAGGTTAGTAATAAAAGAATTTAGTTAAAAAAAAGAGAGATTATTTTGACACCTATGCTTCTGTAGTTAGGATAATAATCCTAAGCACTTTAGTAGCTTTAGTCTCAATTCATAAATTAATAATCCATCAAATGGATGTAAAAACTGTATTCTTAAATAAAGAATTATAAGAAAAAATCTATATAAATCAACCTTAAGAATTTGAAGTAAAATGATAAGAATATAAGGTATGTAGACTAATTAAATTACTTTATGGTTTAAAACAAACTTTTAGATAATAGCATATTAAGTTTGATAAAATTATCTTAAAAAATAATTTTAAAATAAATAATATAATAAATATATATATTATAAAAGATAGAATACAGACTTTATAATATTATGTTTGTTTATAGATAATATTTTATTATTTGGAACTCAATAAAAGTAACTCAAAAATTAAAAACTATCTATGAAATAATCTTATTATGAAAAATTTAGGAGAAGCTGATATAACTTTAGAAATGAAGCTTAAAATAGTAGATAGTGGAATAGCAATAAACTTAGTACATTCAATAGAGAAAATGCTTAAAAAATTTGGATACTTTGATCTAAAATTTTTATCCATACCTTTTGATCACAGTTCTCATCTGATTAAAAATTTAGAACCTGTTAAACAATTAGAATATTTCCAAAAGTTAGGATCCTTATTATATGTTTCAAGTAGAACCCATCTGAATACAGGTTATATAGAATGTAGACTGAATAGATGTACTAGTAATCCTAATAAAGAATATTGGAAAGCTCTAGAAAATTTTTTAGATATATTAAAGAAATCTTATTTTACTCTCTAATATATCAAGTTATCCAGAAGTACTTGAGAGTTATAATGATGCTATTTGGATAATAGATAGCTTAGATATTAAGTCTACCATTGGATATCTCTTCTTGTTGGGAGAAGTTATAGTGCCTTAGAGTTCTTGTAAATAAATAATAATTATTAGAAGTATATTAAAATCTAAGTTGATATTTTTGGCTCTATATGTACTAAAGCACAGTGACTAAAAGATCTAATAAATGATATATAAATTTTTTATCAAAAATTTTAAAATTTTATTAAATTATAATTATAGAGTTATAATTAATATGTTAAATTAACAGACAACTAATAAAAAGATGAATAATCATATCTTGATCAAGTATAAAGTTGTAAATAATAAAATGAAATATGTGATATAACTTCAATTTATAAGATTAAAAAATAACTTGGCTGACCTTTTGATTAAAGGCCTTTCAAAGGCTGCAGTATCTAAGACATCGAGGGAAATGAGGCTTAAGCCCATACATTGTCACCAGAGTGAACCTTACTATCATGGCAATCCCATGGTTAAGGTTCAAAGAAAAATAACCCTAAGATAATATCTACGAGCATCGGTTTAGAATCTATCTCACTCCATCCCTATGGTGTGGTACTCTATTATGATGGTTAGATTAAGCATAGCTCTTATAATAGATCCAAGACTGGAAGTTCAGTAATGTACGATTCTGTTGCATATACTCTTGGAAGATCTATTTTAGTGAGAGTAGTCATAAGGCCATGACTATGGAATCAGGATAAATCCTTAGTAACTCTCATAAAAATCAAGACAAATGCATGGCATAGATAGTGCTACCACATATCATGAACAATTCATCTTCATACTATGTATATTTTATACAAATATAAGTTTAAACCTAAAAGGTACTTGCATTAAGTATAGCAAAAGTTCAAAATTTCTATTATTTGAATTATTTATTAAATTTAAATATTTTTATAAATTTTAAAACTTATGAGGATTGCCATCTATTTTAGGAAGTTTCAGAACTCCTCCCACCTAATAACAAAATGCCCATGCGGGTGCAGGCATGTGCTTTGTGCGAAGCGACCATTCTGCTCAAATGGAATGGGCATTTCACCCTTTTTTTTTATGATATATTTTATTTTTAATGCCTTCAAACAGCTAGTTTGGGCAATTTGGGATTTTTCTTTAGAGATTTGAGCCTATAAATAGGCCTCATTTTTCTTGGTTTTTGATCCATCCTAAGTTCTCTCTTTATTTCTTTGTCTCTCTCAAAATTCTCTAAAACTTTCTCTCTCCTTCAATTTTATTTTATATTTGATTATTTACATTGAAGACGAATTGATTGATGTCCGATCAAGATCATGCAACTGGCGGATATTGGAGTTATTTGCTTTTAGGTTGTACTTTAGAGAAGAGTGAGAAGTCCAGTTAATTTTTGTATGAGAAGGAAACCAAATTTTCTTTAAAATAGTAGTTTTATCTGCCTTCCATGTTAGAATTTTAAACTTTGATCTGTTTTAATTTATAAATTATTTGATATATCAAACATTCTATTTCACATATCCCATGAAAATTATTTTTAATTTTTTTTAAAAATATATATATTATTTTAATAAAAAAGTGATCATTTGTAATTGGGGCTTATCAAAAAAATTAATTATGAAATTAAGTGTAAATGCTGAATAAGAAGTCGGTGCACAATGTTGAGGAGACCTAAATTGCAGGCAATGATTAATAGGTGCCTTTTCTTGGGTTGAGTAGCAATTAATATGATAGATCAAGAAAAGATGTTATCATTATCCTCGAAAGAGAAATGGTATCATCATCCTCGAAATAGAAATGGTATCATCCTCCTCCTTTCTTCCTCCGCATGCAATAGTACAGTTGAAATTAGATCGAACATGATATTTATTTTTTTATTTATTTTATCTAATAAATATAATACGAACTAGATATTAAAAAAAATAGATATAAATATGAATATAAATTGAATAGTTAAATTTTATAATTATAGAGCCAAAAATATCACTACAAGAAAAACCAATTTTAGCAATTGATTTTTCAGTTGCTAATAAATAAAAATCGGTTGCTAAATTATTTTGCAACCGATTTTGCAACCAAAATTAGTCGGTTGCAAAAACATAGGTTGCAAAAATTTGTGACCGATTTTTTTCGGTTGCAAAATTTAGCAACCGATTTAGCAACCGAATTTTATTCATTTTTTTTAAAAAAAATTTAAAAAAAAAATAGTTGCAAAATCTGTTGCTAAATTTTTTTTTTGAAAAATAAAAAAAAAATCGGTTGCAAAATCGGTGGCTTAAAAAAAATTCTAAAAAATAAAAAAAATCGGTTACAAAATTGGTTGCTAAAAAAGAAATTCTGAAAAATAAAAAAAATCGGTTGCAAAATCGGTTGCTAAAAAAAAATTTAAAAAAATAAAAAAAATCGGTTGCAAAATTGGTTGTTAAAAAAAATTCTGAAAAATAAAAAAAAATCAGTTGCAAAATCGGTTGCTTAAAAAAAATTCTGAAAAATAAAAAAAAATGGTTGCAAAATAGGTTGCTAAAAAAAAATCTGAAAAATAAAAAAAATCGATTGCTAAAAAAAATTCTGAAAAAAAAATCGGTTGCAAAATTGGTTGCTAAAAAAAAAATTCTGAAAAATAAAAAAAAAATTGGTTGCTAAAAAAAAATCTGAAAAATAAAAAAATATTGGTTGCAAAATTGGTTGCTAAAAAAAAATTCTGAAAAACTAAAAAAAAAAATCAATTGCAAAATCGGTTGCTAAATAAAAAAAAATTAAAAAAATTAAAATCGTTTGCTAAAAAATAAAAATCAGTTGCAAAATCGGTTGCTAAAATTAAGAAAAAATTAAAAAAAATTATGAAATACTGATTAGAACCATCTACAAGAACCATACCCTTTCTCCTAATTATTGCCTCTACACGATAGATTTACATGGAATTGCAACCCATCAACAAAAAGCTCTTCAAGTTTAGTACAACAGAAAATAGATTACGGATGTCACAGAATATGTACATATCATGTATAGATGTGCATCTTAATGCAGTAGCCAGAATGAAATCAAGTTTTGTACACCAGAAAAAAGATTACAGAAGTATGTCACAGAATATATAATGTATATTATGAATAAATGTATATCTTAATGCAGCAGTCAGAACGAAACCATGAATAGATGTATGTTTCTGCAAGTAGGAGGCAGTGGTATATTTTCATGATTGTATTTTGACTGCTCAACTGGCATATGCATCTATTCTATGATTTATTTTCATGATTGTATTTGGCTGCTAGACTAACATATGCATCTACTCTATGCTATTACTCAAAGGCTATCTCTAGTGACAATGTCAAATCAAAACAACAATTTATAGTCTGTAGGAAATAAAATACATAAGTTACTTGCCTATCTCCAACATTTGCTGCTTCATCATACTGATATTGCAGATCAGGGATATAAATTTTGCAATGTGTGGCTCAAGTTTTGTCTCTCGAAGTTGAGCAGTGATGGAGTCATCACCCTTATTTATAGCCTGATAAGTAAGTCCAGTGCTAGTTTAGAATTGCAAGATAAACTATTATAACAATACAAATTTAAATATCCTATACAGAAAATAACTAATTAAAAGAAAGGCTCAGAAGAGTAGAAGTGCAGTGCATAACTGTTTCCTTCTCTGTTTCACTATAGTCCATCTCTAACCAAGTATAGCATTTAGGATAACATGTTAATTTTTTGTGATAAGACCACTGATTCTTTGTCTTATCAAAAAACTTCATCTGAAATTCATTTATCGCTCTTTCATGTGATGTGTAGGGGCCATGTAACTTATCCTGACCTCTCACTCTAACTTTACCCTATCTATTGTAAACCATGAATGTCCTACCATCATCAGATTATGCAATTAATCCTGTGTTAGGCTTCAAACATCTAAAAACATACTGAACATGACATAAACATAAATTATCGAGCATTATATTACGAGACAAAAGTCAAAAATATATTTCATCTAATAATTCAACTAATAAAGAGCTTATTTCCATTTAGAAAGCAAAAAATATAAATTATATGACCTTTGAAAAGCAGTTATGCATCATATACTATCGCAAAAGGTGGGAATTTTCATTATTTCTGCCTCAAAGGTCCATATAACCAAAGATTGGAAAGATGGACCTGAAAAAACTGGTAATATTTGTATGTTTAATAATATTCATAAAAAATACTTTATATAATCATATGCAGAATGAGCAAACCTAGAGCTTGAATAACATAGAATTTGTTATTGTTTTCCCCAACATTTGTCTGATTCAGATTAGCATCATAAACTTCACCTCCCTGCAACCAACAATACGATATAATCAATCAAAACCAGGGTCATGCTAGACAAGAAAGCAATATACAGAAACATGAACATATTACTTAAGTATCAAAATACTAAAGCACAAAAGTGATGAAGTTTCAACAACTCGCAAAATAAAACATGCCTGATAAATACTTTTTACCATAAAATACTATTTTGCTTCTTGAGGACTCATTATAGATGATAGCATCTGAGATTCTGAGGTATGTCAGCTCTGAGATGGGTGTCAGACTTTGAGAATAAGTGAAGAAGATACACAAAATAAAAGAAAAAAGAAAGGAAAGCAAAAAAAACAATCAGAGTCTAGCATGGCCTATACCGTCTTAGTAGCAAGAGTTAATGAGTTTCATTGAGATAGTTAATCATTAAAAAATTGTTCAATGATCTGCCTATGGACTCCAGTACTGACACATCTCAGCAAGAGAGTGGATTTTGATGTGCTGAAATAATATGCAATTATATGAAGGATTATAGAATCTTGAAGGCAAAGAGATTAGAACTTAGAACACTAAGTCGTTTCATTACTTCTTATTTTTATTGACCAACATTTAATTGAAAAAAGATTGTAAACAAATCCACTCTCACCTACCTAAAAATTGCAACAGAAGAACAAAGAACATAATGCACTTACTTGCTGCAAAACATGGTAGTTCGACTTTATGTGATCCGGAAGGTACTGATCCATCACCGCCCTGCCCTTCTTGGTAGCCGTAATTAGCTTCTCCTTCTTACTCCCCTCGATTTCCTTTCCTGATCACCACAAGTTCAAAAACACAGCCAATGTACCTTTTTTTAAAAAAAACAAAGATACAATTTTGGCCATCAAAATATGAAGATTAATCATCCAAACCTTCAAGAACCTCCTCGGAACCCTTCTCTTCATCCACAAAGAGCTCTCAGCGATGATACGGGAGATGCGGAGGCCCGAGGGGTGGCCTGTCGGGTTGGTGTAGTGGAAGCGGGAGATGTCCTCAGAGAGGCGGACCAGGGGGAGGGCACGGGCAAGGGAGGCGTTTCGGTGGCGGGGGACGTGGTCGTCGAGCCAGACATGTCCGCGCATGGCCCCCGACCGCCACCACAGGCGGAGGAACTCGAGGCGGCGCGGCCAGAGCTGGGCGGAGCCGGCGATGCTGAAGACGACATGGTAGAGGGAGAGCGGCGTGGCGGATTCGTCCTCCAGGGAGGGGGAGCCAGGAGAAGAGGCACGGGCGGTGAAGTCGTGGGGAGGGGGAGGGGGAGGAGGGGAGTTGGGGGAGAGGAGGGGAGCGACAGCGAAGGAGGAGGAGGTGTCCCAGGAACGCAGGCGGTGCCAGGGGAGCGGGGAAAGGGAGGAGAAGACGAGGGAGAGCCAGGTCGAGGAGGCAAGGAGGAGGGCAGCGGCGACGGAGGCTAGGGGGTTGCCACGGCAAGGGGGGCACGGTCGTCAAGGCAGGCGTCCGGCGTCGGCCATGGAGGGATATTTGGGATTTGGGAAAGGGAGGACGTGAAAAGGGCTAGGGCATCGATATACAATTAAAAGCCTATTTATAATCGGATATTTTGATAAAAAAATAATTTTTTTTTGCAACTAAAAAATCAGTTGCAAAATTATAATTTTTTTAAAAAAAAATTGGTTGCAAAATCGGTTACAAAAAAATAAATTTCTAAAAAAAAATTTAAAAAAATTGGTTGCAAAATCGGTTGTAAAAAAATAAATTTCTAAAAAAAATTAAAAAAAAATAGTTGCAATATCGGTTGCAAAAAAATTAATTTTTGAATTTAAAAAAAAAAAATCGGTTGCAAAAATTTAATTTCTAAAATTTTAAAAAATAAAAAATCGGTTGCAAAAAAATAAATTTCTAAAAAAATTTAAAAATCGGTTGCAAAATTGGTTGCAAAAAAATTAATTTATGAATTTTTTAAAAAAAACTCAGTTGCAAAATCGGTTGCAAAAAATAAATTTCTTAAAAAAATATTTAAAAAATCAGTTGCAAAATCGGTTGCAAAAAATTTAATTTCTAAATTTTTTAAAAAATAAAAAAATTGGTTGCAAAATCAGTTACAAAAAAAATAAATTTCTAAAAAAAAATAAAAAAAATTGGTTGCAAAAAAATTAAAAATTGAAATTTTAAAAAATAAAAAATCGGTTGCAAAATTGGTTGCAAAAAAATAAATTTCTAAAAAAAATTTAAAAATCGGTTGCAAACAAATAAATTCCTTAAAAAATAATTAAAAATTTGGTTGCAAAATCGGTTGCAAAAAACTAATTTTTGAAATTTTAAAAAATAAAAAATCGATTGCAAAATCGGTTGCAAAAAAATAATTTTTTTTTAAAAAAAATCGGTTGCAAAATTTTTAAAAAAAAACTTTAAAAAAAAATTAAAATCAATTTCTGTTTCGGTTGCAAAATCGTTTCCAAAATGATAATTTTGTAACTGAATTTGCAACCGATTTAAATCGGTTGCTAATTTATTAAAAAAATTAATCAGTTGCAAAATCAGTTAGAAAATCGGTCACAAATATAACTAAAAAATTCGGTTGCAAAATCGGTTGCTAAAACTGTGTTTTCTTGTAGTGTATTATTAAGTAGATAGTAAATCAAATATAGATATGAATATAGATATTGATTGGATATCCAAATTTCTATCCATATCAAGATGAATTTGAATATAAAAAATAGATCTGAATGGATATCGATCCATTTTCATCCATATAAAAGATGTTATGTTGGCTAACGAACCAATCTCTTCAAAATGGGCTTTTTACTTAGGAATGTACTCTGTTTTTCAGCTTTTATGATTCTTCTTATATTAGAATTGAAGGTTGTTGGTGATATTAATGTTATATTGTGGGTTTTTTTTTTTTTTTTTTGGTATTTTGGCAAGAGCCTTTGGAGGTTTCTAGAGTTTGTTCTGTTAAGAGTTTTTATTTTTCCTTTTTAGGTATTTGGAGATGTATTTATTTGCCCAAGAAGTTTAGGTGGTGTTTGATAGCTAATGAACTTTGGAAAGCCCTCGCTACCAACCGGTCGCGAGTTCGAGTAATCATCTCGTGGATGACTTGATTAAACTCGTCTTGTGGATGACTTGATTAAATTCAGAATTAACTCTGGAGCCTGCGACAGTTGGTGTGAACGAGAGATCCTTTATTCTTTTTCTATCAGTTGGTGTCGTCTTAGTGATGTCAGATTGACGGTGTGAATAAGAGGTCCTTTATTCTTTTTCTATCAATTGGCGTCGTCTTAGTGATGTCAGATTGACGTACCCATCGTTGGATGGGAAAAGACTGTAAAAATTTAAACATCTCGCAATGAACATTATCTGAAGACGGTGTGAATGAGAGATCCTTTATTCTTTTTCTATCAGTTGGCGTCGTCTTAGTGATGTCAGATTGACGTACCCATCGTTGGATGGGAAGAGACTGTAAAAATCTAAACATCTCGCATTGAACATTATCTAAAAAAATTGGAACATGCGAGAATAGCTACACCAAAATTTATCCCCCCTCTCTTTTTTTAAAAAAAAATTTTATTTATCAAAAAAAAAATCTACGATAAGTAAAAGAAGTGAAAATGTATATTTTTGCATTAGATATCCAATTCCCTGCCTACACAACTTTTTCCGTTTTAAAGTACCACGTATTTGTAAGATAGCTGTCAAATAGTAGCACGCTTACGTGAAACCCCATCTACGTATAAAAAAAACTGGGCAATGTTTATCATTTTGTCTTTTTGCATTCGATCTGCAAAAAAGTTTCTGAAACAGAAGTTTGAAGTGACAACAGATAACAAAAGTGCAGGTAATTATACTGGGGACATGCTCCTTCTGAAACAGGGAAACCAAAAGTTAGAAACCAGCACCAAAATGGTTACCAGAATTTAGAGCAAGCGTGACCGAATTGACCTGCAACTTTTGATGTGATGGTGACCCTTGGACCTACAACAAAGTGGGAAGTAACATGAAGTTGCTTGAGGAGCGTCCAGAAAAGTTGAGGGGAAGGTGGCATTGGTAGTTGGGATGTTGTTGCGAAGAACATGAATTGAGAGAATAATTGAGTACGACTGCAAGTTGGGTGTTGGATCTGATGGTTTGAAGAGAATGGAAGGAGAAGGCTAGGGGAATAAGGGAATTGAAATGGGAGATACTCGAGTTTGGTTGGATTAAAATGAATGGAAAGAAATAGCAGCAGTGTTGGCATTGGACTCGCAATGGATGAAATGGATCAATTCTGTGGAAAACTTGTAGTGCCGAAGGCTGAGTTAATTGTGAATATGACAGTACTTGCACAGTTAGATAGGCACAAAATGGAAGAAAGACTCGGGCAGCTCCAATGCTTCGTGGAAGATTATAGATGTGGAAGGTACTTCTATCTTAATGATACTTGAAAATAATCCATGTTTTTATATGGATATTAACCAAGTAAAAAAGGATCTTTATTTTTAGAAAATACTTATTCCGGTGAGCTTTTTTAAGTTGGACAAGGAGCTAGCCATGCATGTCAACTGCAACATAGATGGCATTCTGTGGCTACTGTGGCTTACCACAAAATACTATCTATATTGCAGTTTCAATTGCATAATCCTATACCTGTCATCTAGTACTAGTAGGCAACCATCTCAAGTAGACCTCAATGGTTACGTACAAGGAACCCTATATTAAAGTCACATGCATGTGCACTTGAATTATTCTTTTTTTCCATCATTTTCTTGTCATTTTATGAGAAGCTATCTATTCTCATTGTGGTTTTCTAAAATGATAACAAAAGGAGCATAGAAATAACTTATCTTTGGAAGAATCTCCAAAAGAAAATTATAAAAATTCTTTTAGTAATTCAGGTTTGCTCTGTTTGAGGATTATATATGTCCATGTATTTAATTTAGGATAAACCTTAGTGCATCGAAACCTAAATATGTAATTAAAGAAGAATTAATTAATTGTACAAGCTTGTACTCAATTTTCAGATCCAGGACAAGTTATTTGGCAATTAAAATATGGGATCACATTGAGTTTGAAATGTATTTAATTTATTAACTTATTTAAAAAGAGTTTGGTAAAACTATATGCTAAAATTATTCATCTTGATAATTTGAGAAGGAGAAGAAGAAGAACCACCGGAGGGGAGAGGAGTGGTAATTGATTGCGATAAGCAGCTTGTGGTAAAATGATATTCTATCTTCAATATCTAAACAAATATTGAACCTCAGCATTCTGAACAGATCCCCACTCCTCGATCCAAGACCACCAAATTTGGTAAAATTAGGATAAGAAATATTCTAGTACGTAGACCTGGCTTAACCACAAGCAAACCAGCTGAACATTAAAATGAGACAGTCGCATGGTCTCTTTCTTCTTTGGATTTGTTCTATGTTGTGGGTTAAGGCAAGAAGACCCAACACAATGGCATGATGGGAAAATATCATACTATCATGACTTAGAATGTTGCATCTTGTTATGATCCTATCCCTTGGTCTCATTTATAATAACCACCTCAATTACTTTTGATTATTCTGTTATTCAGTTATAACCACTTTCAGTTATTCTGTTATTCGATTATAATCCCCTTCGATTATTTGATTATTCGGTTAGAATCACATTAGGTTATTTGGTTAGCAACTATAAATCTCTATAAATAGAATAAGAGGTTAAGCAAGGTCTAAAACCAACGGATCCAAACCACTCTATTAATTTTTTTTTTATTTATGCTTTTTTTGATTCTTTATTCTATTGCTACCTGATGTTTGATGATTTAGCGTCAACGGATTAGCACGCCAAGAAAGAAATATCAATCCTCTCTTGGGGGAAGAATTTCAAAGATAAAGATGGTGATAGGAAGGTGATGCTGATGGCCCCATCAAACTCCCCCTCCCCCTGATCCAAGCTAGCATGACCAGGAAACGAGAGCTCGAGCTCCGGCGTGACAGGGAGGAGGATCTCGCCAGCAACGGCGGAGGAGAAGAAGCTCCTCCTCGAGTTCAAGGGCAACGTCACCGCCAACCTTGGCGGCGCCCTCGCCTCATGGACTGTCACCCCCGGTCGTGACCCCTGCGGCGACATCGCCGGTGTCACCTGCGACCCCTCCGGCGCCGTCGAGAAGATCCAATCCACCATTAGCCTCCGCCAAATCCTCCAAACCCGTCACTGCAACTACCAAACGGTGCCGTCACTTCCCGGAAGCCCAACTTGCCCTCCGGTTTCGGGACCAAGGGGACGGAGGCGGAAGAGCCGACCACCAAGGCCGGGATGAACGCCATGGCGACGAAGGGCGCTGTGGCAGTTGGCCAAGAACAACCCGGCCATCTGCAAGAACATTACCAAGTCCCGCGTCCTCCTTTGCTTCGTCGCCCTCCTCGAGAAGGGCTCCGGCGAAGTACGCCGTCACCCTGCCATGGCCCTGGTGGAGATCGCCTGCATCGCCGAAGCACAACCCTGACCTACGCCGCTCGGCCTTTAAGCCCACCTCGCTGGCCTTCAAGGCGATCATCGATCAGCTCATCCGGATCGCCGACGGGGGAGTCTTCGACGAGCTCTAGATTCCTAGCATCATGGCTCTCGGGTGCCTGTCGAGGATCCTCCGGAAGATGGAGACGAGGGTCATCGGGCCGCTAGTGCGGCTGCTGGATGAGGAGGAGAGCTTGAGTTACTATTTTGTTGCTCCAGAGATGGAATCTGAAAGCTTTTCATCAGCCAGAAATGGAGAAAATGGAAAAATAGTTAGACTTCTCTGCTGTTGGGGTACTATCTGAAAGAGAAAAACAAAGCCCACTGGGGTAGGAGAAGCAGGTCAGCCTGGAGAGTGGAAGCCGAGTCCCAAGACCCTGATGATGATTTCGCAAAACCATTAGTAGCCCACCAATCCATGCTCTCTTTTTCGCCATTCAAATCTTCGAAACAATCTAATTGGGTCTGTTGTTGCTGTCCCTGCCCTCCGGAATGTCCGTTCGCCTGGTAAAGCAAATTATGGAGCTCGTCTTGAAGTCCCACAGCAGCTGCATTAAAGTTTAAGATGGGATTCTCTACGCTGAGAGAACCAGATCTCGAAGGTAAAGGGAAACCTATGAGGCTTGTCGCACCGGGGTAGTAGCAATGGTATGGGCATCAGTGTGTTGGATAGGGAAGAAGAGCTTACCCACCAAGGGGTGGAAGGTTGACCATAGCGCAGGGTTATTATAGAAAGAGAAGGGGTTGTGGTGACCTGGGAGATGCTTGTCAAGTTGCATCCTTTCATGGGCCGATATGCTCAAAGCTTGAGAAGAAGCCGTCAAGCTCTGGGTGAGGGAACTTAAAGAAGTGGCTTATGATGCAGAAGAGGTGCTGGACGAACACCACTACGAGGAACCGCGAGCTTAAGCTGATGGCCGAGTGATGGCGACAAGGAAGACCTCGCCTCGGCTCTTTTAGCGGGATCGGCAACCACCCATCTTAGCTTCGGAGCGATCGGCACCCAAGAGTTGAGTGACCTAGGCTCCAAAGCTCCAACAGAAAGATTGCCACTGCCTCATCTACCAGGACGAGGATCATCACCGACGACCGCAGCCCCATGGGGCTCAACGACCTCCTCGGCAACCCCGACCTCGCCATTGTCGAGATCGGGCTCAAGTGCCCCAAAATGATCGGTCACTGGACCAAGCCGGTCCCCGGGAAAACAGTTCTACGATCCCTGTTGATAGGGTGCGCACTACTGCCAGCTATACCAGTTTCAATTTTATCAATGGAACCCTCAAAATTAGCAACATCACTATCTACATCAGCTCCATACCGCTAGAGCCATGCCATCCCACTGGATCCATGCCGCATGAGACCGTGCTACCTGGTGCCATGCCTTACTCGAACCATGCTATCTACCTCCACTAAAGCACATTTTATCAAGGCCCATGGAAGTAGAGGGAGGATAGAATTTTCTTCATCCTGAAAAATGAAAGAGCCAATGATGCTTCCACAACAATTCCTTGTACAGATTAAATTGATCCAAGAACTTTATCAGACTTGTCATCCAGCTAAAAATCTCGGCCCGTCTCATCCAATGAATATGTAAGTATCCGTTGGAATCAAAGAAATTCGATGACTATACAGCCTTGATAAAAGGTAATAGGAGACCTCCGAGGTAAGCCATTTGATACTAGCCTACACCATGTCACTCTGACATCTTTCATCTATCATTGAGTTCTCCATTTTATTGTTCGAACTCTACTGACTTAAGCGGCGGAGTGTCTCCTACAGGAGGAATTTCGACCATGAATTTATTTTGTAGGAACCTTTAAAAGCCGATGTATTCTTGAAGGCCGATATCTTCTTGAAGGCTGATGACTTCTTAAATGCTGATATCTTCTCGAAGGCCGATATCTTCTTCAAAGCTGATGACTTTTTAAAAGCCGATCAAACGCCTAAGGGGTGCGAGATCAATCAACGCCCAAAAGGCATAGGGCCCACTGAAGCCTAAGGGAAGGCTCACTAAAACTATCTTATTATCAATGGCATAAGGATGATCTTTGTGATCCACCCTACGAAGTGCCGAGGTGGGCCTGATCAGCCTGTCTTATTATCTATTAAAGGCATAAGGATGATCTATGTGATCTATCCTAGAAATGCCGAGGTGAGCCAGATCTGCCTATCTTATTCTCTATAAAGAGTTCAAGAATGACCCATGTGGTCTACACTACAATAAATCTGATGAAGTGCCAAAATGGTCCCAATCGGCTTGTCTTAATCTTTATTTAGGGATGACCTATATGGTCTATCTTCCGGCAAATCTGGTGACGCACCAAAGTACATATAATCAACATATATTACTCAGCAGCTTGGTGATGATCTGACCAGCCTATCTTATTCTCTATCACTATCAAATGTAGATCTAATCGGCCAACCGACAAAGTGCAAAGGTTATTATTTATTACTCCTTTCGTTAAAAATGGAATCAAAGCTGAAGCAGTTCACTAGCAATATTTTTCAGCTCGAGAGTGGGGGGGCAATGTTATGACCCTGCTGATGTGGCAAGACCGCTGACATGGAGAAACCTACAAGCGCCACGTCGACCCTTCGGCTCGGATCCCCATGCCGAGCCAAGCTGAGCTCCCCCAGAATAGCAGGTCGAGCTCAGTCCTCCACCAGGTCAAGCTCATGAGCTCGACATTTAGGTTGGAGCCGCCTTCCGCCCTCCGGAGCGAGACCCTCGGAGGTTAGTGCCCTGCGGTCGAGGTCGAGCCAAGAGCTCACCCGCTGATGTTGAGCCTCTCCGAGCGCGCGCCCTCTGGACCAGGCCCGCCTTCCACCCTCTGGAGCGAGACCCTCGGTGGTTAGTGCCCTGCGGTCGAGGTTGAGCCAAGAGCTCACCCGCCGATGTGGAGCCTCTCCGAGCGCGCGCCCTGTGGACCGGGTCCGCCTTCCGCCCTCCGGAGTGAGACCCTCGGAGGTTAGTGCCCTGCGGTCGAGGTCGAGCCAAGAGCTCACCCACCGATGTGGAGCCTCTCCGAGCACGCACCCTCTTGACCGGGTCCGCTTTCCGTCCTCCAGAGTGAGACCCTCGGAGGTTAGAGCCCTGCGATCAGGGTCGAGCCAAGAGCTCACCTGTCGATGTGGAGCCTCTCCAAGCGCCCGCCCTCTGGACCGGGTCCGCCTTCCGCCCTCCAGAGCGAGACCCTCGGAGGTTAGTGCCCTGCGGTCGAGGTCGAGCTAAAAGCTCACCCGCCGATGTGGAGCCTCTCCGAGCGCGCGCCCTCTAGACCGGGTCCGCCTTCCACCCTCCAAAGCGAGATCCTCAGAGGTTAGTGCCCTGCGATCGAGGTCGAGCAAAGAGCTCACCCGTCGATGTGGAGCCTCTCCGAGCGTGCGCCCTTTGGACCGGGTCTGCCTTCCACCCTCCAGAGCGAGATCCTCGAAGGTTAGTGCCCTGCAGTCGGGGTTGAGCCAAGAGCTCACCCGCCGATGTGGAGCCTCTTCGAGCGCGCGCCCTCTAGACCGGGTCCGCCTTCCGCCCTCTAGAGCGAGACCCTCGGAGGTTAGTGCCTTGTGGTCGGGGTCGAGCCAAGAGTTCACCCGCCGATGTGGAGCCTCTCTGAGCGCGCGCCCTCTAGACCGGGTCCGCCTTCCGCCCTCCAGAGTGAGACCCTCGGAGGCTAGTGCCCTGCGACCGAGGTCGAGCCGAGAGCTCACCCGCTGATGTGGAGCATCTAGGATGGAGCGAGCCTTGCCGTCCCAGCTCGGCCCCAGCCCGGACGAGGTCCTCACCAGCCGAGGACACCGGCGAGCCACCCGAGGACCGTACCGAAGCACCTCCCAGACCGTACTGACCGCTTGACACTGCCAATTACATCAGGAAGGTAGGTAGCACGTTGATCGAGATGCTACATTCCTCACCAACCACTCAGATTACCCAGAAAAGAAGGCCAACCGGGAGATTCGAATCCCGCGGGCAGTGGCCCGCCATTCGAGGCACCCCCAAATTTCCTGGAACAAGGCAACCAAGAAGAGTATCGGAGCACCTGACAACGCACCTTATCATGAATCAGGAAAGGCTTCCTAGAACACCGCCGCATGAGTTTGACAGCTCGGTGGGAATCCCGAGACAAGCACCGAACAATAACTAAGTTTACCATGAACCTGAAGGTAAAAACAACAACTCGAACACAGGCAAAAAAAAGGAACAAGCCACAGAAATAAAAAGAGGGAGGGGGTGTGGCACCACCATGGTGGCCATCACCGCCACCAACACAAGAGCGAGCCCGCCCAAGAGGGCAAAGTGCAGCAACCACCACCACTGGAGGGAATCGAGGGGCACAAGGAGAGGTTGAGGAACAGAGCATCCCTCTGTCCCGGCCATCACTCTCTCCCTGCGATGTTCACACCTCCACGCACATCTTTCACTCCTCCTAGTACGGAGTCCATCAAGAGGGATTCGACCAGGAGGATCTGTTCCCCTGGATCATCACTGACTTGATCGTCGGAGTGCCCCCACCGGAAACCCCGGCTCGGGTCTCTAACCGCTGTCTTGCAGGTCCAAGAGAGAAAGATCGCCGGGCAGTGAGGCGGCCGCACCTAGCATGGAGATCCGGGAACCGAGAACGATGGGCGACAGGAGGAGCGTACTTCGATGCAGCAGCTACGGGCCACGACGGTCTTGGCGGCAACACCTGCCACTTGGCCTCATTTATTATAACCATCTCAACTACATTCGGTTATTCAGTTACAACCATCTTCGTTTATTCTGTTATTCGGTTACAGTTATCTTCGGTTATTTGGTTATTCGGTTACAACCACCTTCGATTATTTGGTTATTTGGTTACAACAACTATAACCGTATTTGGTTATTATAACCTGTTACAGCCGTGACAGTGACTGGTCCACCTAGGCCGAGGTCGGCTGGTCCTTCGCCCCCTTGCCAGGTGGCCTCCCGGAGATGGGTCCACCTCGGCCGAGTCTAGGCGATCTCCTGCCACCTCGCCAGGTGTCTACCCAGGAGGGGTCCACCTAGGCCGAGGTCGGCTGGACCTTCGCCCCCTTGCCAGGTGGCCTCCCGGAGACGGGTCCACCTCGGCCGAGTCCAGGCGACCTCCTGCCACCTCGCCAGGTGTCCACCCGGGAGGAGTCCGCCTAGGCCGAGGTCGGCGGGTCCTTCACTCTTCGCCAGGTGGCCCCCGGAGACGGGTCCACCTCGGCCGAGGTCAGGCCGCCCGTACGGAGAAGATCTCAAGGAAGAGTCGCGGACCCCGAGGCCATCCCTCGGGCCGTATGAATCCCAGACAGTGCCCCGTACGGAGGGCGGCGGCATGCGGAATATCACTTGCATCGGCCCGACAAGCTCCACAGCCGAGGGGCACGATTCTGACAGAACAGGCCCTATAGATGGATGGCGCCCACGCTTGGGAGAGAGAGCGCTCTTGCTGGGCCCGAGGCCTGACCGGCCGCCTTGTCAGCGCCGCCCTCTCTTTTTCTCTCCTATCTTTGCCTTTTCCCTGCTGGGCTCGGCGGACGAGGTCGGAAAGCCGCCTGGCCCCCCTTCACCGAAAAGGGAAAGAGAAGAAGACAGGGGAGGGGAGTCTCCCAGAAGGAAAAGACAAGCGCACGACGAAAGGAGATAAAGAGAGAGGAATCTGGGGATAACGGAGGTAAGCGAACAAGCCTGGGGACAAAGGAGAAGCAACGGCAAAAGGCCTCGCGCCGGAGAGTGAAACCAGGATCCCGAGAGGGAATCACTGGGCGTGAGCTCGGCAAGAAGGCCCAGCCGAGATTTAGTCCCCAGAGCGTCTCTCTCACTAGTAAACTCTCTAAGTCTGGAACCCTTCCGGGGGTCCGTCTGGAGAGTCTGTTCCTTCTCGTTGTCTACTGACTTGACCGTCGGAGTCCCTCCGGGATCCCCGGCCAGGGTCTTCTAACCCCTTTCTTGCAGGTTCGCCGCAGTCAGGAAGCTCCTTCGCCAGGCGGTCAGGAGGGATCGGCGGATCCGTGGCACGGGCGCGACGACGGGAGCGGCAACAGATTGCGCGCCAGGTAGGGGCAGGACACCAAACCCGAGCGGGGGCCAGCTTTCTGCATGTGTCGCGCTCTCTGACGATGGTGGTCACTCGTGGCCACGAGGCATCCACCAGCCGCGTGGGGGAAGTTCACTCCCTTCCAGGGGCCCTCAGCCCGGAGAGGGAGCATCCGGCTCCCCCTCCTCTTGCACAGTAGCCTACCCCGGCGGACGGACCCCTTGCGGCCGTCATCCAGCAGCTGCAGACCTTGACCTCAGCGGTCCGGCAGCTTCAGCACCAGCAACGCTCCCTGGCTACCCAGCCGCAGCCAGGACCCCCGCGGCCCGAGCCGCAGGCAGCGTGGGAGCCTGCGCTCCATCCAGGGCAGGCCATCCCATCCGAGGGCCGCCTCCAACCCCCGGGGAGCCACCAAGCTCCCGCAAAGAGAAACTATTCCGGCTCGGAGGATCACGAGAGCCGATCCCCAGCCGACGGGGCCGAAACGGCGCATCGCGCAAGCGACGCCGAGCCAGACCTCGCACCGAGATCGATCGCGCCCCCTTCACCCGTGGCTCCCGCAAAGAGAAACTATTCCGGCTCGGAGGATCACGAGAGCCGATCCCCAGCCGACGGGGCCGAAACGGTGCATCGCGGCAAGCGACGCCGAGGCCAGACCTCGCACCGAGATCGATCGGCGCCCCCTTCACCCGCAGTCTCGGTGGAAGACTCCACCGACGAAGCCATCAGCGCCAGGCCGAGAGGCGCCTGGAGGAGCATGAGCGCAAGCTAGCGGAGTTCGCCCGCCGATTTGCCGACCTGCAGAACTCGTCGCAGACCCGGCGAGCTACGACTCCCGCCCCCTTTCTCCGAAGAAATCCAGGCGGAACCGATCCCGAAACGGTTCCGCATGCTGCAGGTGGATCCCTACGACGGGACCACCGACCCTCTGGACCATCTTGAGAGCTACAAAGCCCTCATGAGGGTCCAGGGGCCACCGACGCTCTTCTGTGCATTGCCTTCCCGGCGACCCTCCGGAAGGCCGCTCGAGTCTGGTTCACCCGCCTCGAGCCCGGATCCATTTGCTCCTTCCATCAGCTGGAAGGAAGGTTCGTGGCACTTCGACGCCTTGTCGAAAGGTGCCGAGAGAGGTGGACAGCCTCTTCTCCATCCGCCAGCAGGACCAGGAGCTGCTCCGGGACTACATCACCCGTTCAAGACCGCGGCCCTGGAGATCTACAGCTTGGACGAGCCCGTCGCCATGCTGGCTTTGAAGCGCGGGCTCAAGACGTCCCGCCTGACCTACTCCCTGGACAAGAAGCCGCCCAGGACGTACTCCGAGCTCCTCCTCCGCGCCCACAATACATCCGAGCGGAGGAGGCTGACCGCACCCGTCGAGAATTAGACGGGAAGACTCCGAAGAAGCCGCTCCCGAGGGACGCCCCGGGAGCTCGGAGGTCCGGCCGTTTGCCGACCCTCGCCCGAATCCAAGGCCGAGGGCGAGGCCACTCCCGAGCGGAGGTACACCCCCCTCCTCGCACCTCGGACGAAGATCCTCATGGAAATCGAGGGTGAGCGCTACCTCTGCCGACCTCCTCCTCAGAACCCAAGAGCCGTCCGAGACAAATCGAAGTACTGCCGTTCCCACCGCGAGCACGGGCACGACATAGAGGAGTGTCGCCACCTGAAGCGGGAGATCGAGGAGCTGATTAGGAGGGGTTACCTCAGGAAGTTCGTCAAGAACGAGGTCCCCTCTGAAGGGCAGCCGCTCGCGGCCTTACCGCCCGTCCCTGCGATCGACAATCGCCCCACGAGAAGCCCGTGGGCATGATCTCATGCGGGCCGGTCGAGCGACGAGAGAGCCCGGGAAGTCGGGAACCCGAGGATGTAATCCCTCCCGGGGGGGGAGGGAAATGACAATGTAAACAACGATCCGTGGTGGTCGAGATGACCATCGCGAAGCATCCTGTACATCGAATCATGGTTGATAGTGGAAGCTCGGCTGACGTACTTTTTTACGATGCTTTCTCTCCCGCATGAACTTGTCTCACGATCAGCTAAAACCGGTGCACACCCCCCCTGGTAAGTTTCACGGGGGACTCCGTAGGGGTCGAGGGGGAATCACTCTCCCGTCACCGCCGGATCCCCACCCCGGCAGGCGACCGTCCTAATAACCTTTATACGTCGTCAGGCTCCCCTCGCCTTACAACGCCATCCTCGGGCATCCCGGGCTCAACCAACTGGACGCCACCATCTCCACGAGAAGGCTGTTGGTACAGTTCCCCACGCCTTCCGGGCTCGGGGAGATGAAGGGGACGACCCAGCCAGTCCCGCTCTGCCCTCAGACGGTCCCGGGCGCCAGGAGCCCGGAGCTCGCCCATGATATCGACGACCTCGTCTGAGAGAGAAGGAACCCAGGGGAGGGCCCGTAGAGCGCCTGCTGACTTTTCCCCTCGGTTCGGACCCCCTGAAGACGGTGCAAGTCGGGCCCAGCTCCCTGAGGAAGAACGAACCGCCTGCTGGAGTTCCTCCGTGCCAACGTTGTCGTGTTCGCCTGGTCAGCAGCTGACATGCCGGGCATCCCGCCCGAGGTCATCATGCACAGGCTAAACGTGGACCCGAATTGCCGCCCGGTCCGCCAGAAGAGAGAAGCTTCGCCATGGAAAGGCAGAAGGCGATCAACGGAAGTGGAGAAGCTCCTCGCCGCCGGTTTTGTGCGTGAGGTCCAGTACCCTAGCTGGATGGCAAACGTGGTCATGGTAAGAAAGAGTAGTGGTAAGTGGAGGATCTGTGTGGATTACACCGACCTCAACCGAGCTTGCCCAAAGGACAGCTTCCCTCTTCCAAAGATCGACCAACTGGTCGACACCACCTCAGGGCATCGCCTCCTGTCGTTCATGGACGCCTTCTCCGATACAACCAGATCCGAATGAGCCGGAGGATGAAGAGCACACCACCTTCATAACTGACCGCGGAACTTTTTGCTACAGGATGATGCCATTTGGCCTCAAGAACGCGGGGGCAACGTACCAGCACCTGGTCAATAGGATCTTCAAAGACCAGATCGGCCGCAACATGCAGGTGTACGTGGACGACATGCTAGTAATGAGCAAACCCGAGTCGGATCACGTGGCTGACTTGGCGGAGACCTTCGGCAACCTCCGACGCCATCAGATGAAGCTGAACCCGCCGAAGTGCGCATTTGACGTCTCCGCCGGGAAATTCCTAGGATTTATGGTGACCCAAAGAGAATCGAGGCCAACCCAGAAGGTCCAGGCCATCCTGGATATGAGCAGCCCGCCTCCAAGAAGCAAGTGCAGCAACTAACCGGCCGAGTTGCGGCCCTCAGCCATTTTATCTCAAGGTCGGCGGATCGCTGCCGTCCCTTCTTCAAGGTACTGAGGAAGATGAATGACTTACTTGGAGAGGAATGCCAGCAGGCCTTCGAGGAGCTGAAGAAGACCCTCGCATCGCCACATTGATGTCCAGGCCCGAGGAGGGAGAGGAGCTTATCCTCTATCTAGCGGTTACCCCGGAAGCCGTCAGCTCAGTCTTGGTTCGAAGACGGCCAGGGGGCCCAGCGGTCGGTGTACTATACCAGCAAATTCTCCGTGACGCGGAGCTCAGGATTCTTGGCTCGAGAAACTCGTTTTACGCTAATAGTGTCTGCCCAGCATCTCGGCCATTTCCAAGCGCACCCCACGCTGTCCTGACGGATCAACCGCTGAAAGCAGTGCTCAGCCGACCGATACCTCGGGACGATTGGCAAAATGGGCACTGAAACTCAGCGAGTTCGATATTACGTACAGGCCGAGGTCGGCCATGAAGGCACAGGTGCTAGCCGACTTCTTGGTCGAATGTGCGGCTTGGGCAAGGAGCCTGAGGAAGGCCCCTCAGGCTGATCGATGGAGATAGGCACTGACGAGCCCGGAGAGGACACCTGGATCCTCCATGTAGACGGAGCCTTGAACTCCGGCGGGAGCGGGGCTGGGCTCATCCTTGCCCACAACAACGGGGTCGTCGCGAATGCGCACTCCGTTTCACATTCCCTGTGACAAATAACCAAGCGGAGTACGAGGCACTTCTTGCCGGACTGAGAGTCTCCCGCGAGCTGGGCGTAAACAACCTCAAGGCTTTCACTGATTCCCAGCTCGTGGCGGGGTAGGTGTCGGGAAGTACGTCGCACACGACCCCAAATGGCGAGATACTTGGAGCTCATCAAAGAGGGCGCGTCCAAATTCCGACGCTTCAACATCTTCCATATCCCCGCGGGGGAGAACGCGCGCGGATGCTCTCTCTCGATGGCGACCCTGCCGGACACGATGCTGGGACGCGCCTACGTGGAGCGCCTTGAGGTCCCAAGCCTCGAGGCACCGGTGAAGGTCCACCAGGTCGGCCATGAACCCAGCTGGATAGACAAGTACGTCGAGAATACATCACCAATGGCACCCTACCGGAGGACTGCGAGGCGGCTCGCCTCATCAGGAAGAAGGCCGTGCAATTCGTCCTGATGGACGGGCAGTTGTATCGAAGATCCTACTCCTACCCCCTCCTCAAGTGCATAGGACCCACGGAAGCCAAGTTTGTGCTCCAGGAGATCCACGAAGGCGTCTGCGGGAACCACGTGGGGGGCAGGGCATTGGCATACAAGGCCCTCCGTCAGGGCTACTTCTGGGAGACGATGAAGGAAGACGCCGCCGACTTCGTGAAGAAATGCGACCGGTGCCAGCGTCACGCCACGGTGCAACGGCAGCCCTCCAACCCAATCTCCCAGCTCTCAGCCCCGTGGCCGTTCGCCCAGTGGGGGATGGACCTCCTGGGCCCATTCCCGCCGGCATCTGGCTAGCGGAAATTCTTGATAGTGTCCATCGACTACTTCACGAAGTGGGTCGAGACCGAACCCTTGGCGAGGATCACCGAAGCAAACATCGCCAAGTTCTTTTGGAAGTCCATCGTCTGCCGCTTCGGCCTCCCCCACACCGTGGTCACTGACACGGGCGCCAGTTCGACTGCCGGGGAGTTCGAAGAATTCTGCAGCGACCTCGGCATCAAGCATCGCTTTACTTCAGTGGCGCACCCCCAGACCAATGGGGAGGCCGAAGTCACGAACAGGACCATTCTTCAGGGCCTCCGCACGCGGCTGGACCAGGCCAAGGGCAGGTGGGCCGACGAGCTCCCCAGCGTCCTCTGGGCATACCACACCACCCCGAGGACGGCCACCGATGAAACCCTGTTCAACCTCGTCTTCGAAGCCGAGGCAGTCATCCCGATCGAGCTCAGCCTACCCACACTGCGTGTGGAGCAATATGATGAGACAGAAAATCCAGCCAGGATGATGCTCAACCTTGACCTTCTCGAGGAAACGAGGGACAAAGCCCGAATTCGAATGGCGGCGTACAGGCAATGCGTGGCCAGGTATTACAACTCCCGAGTGCGGCCGAAGGTTTTCCATCCCGGAGACTTGGTCCTCCGGCGCGCTGAAGCTTCCCAGCCACGGGAATGCGGCAAGCTCTCGCCCAACTGGGAAGGCCCATATCAGGTGGCAGAGGCCCTCCCTCATGGTGCATATTACTTGGATGAATTGGGGGGTGCCAGGATCCCCCGGACGTGGAACGCCTCGAACCTGAGGATGTACTATCAGTAATGAAAGGTTTCTTGCTCCTGTAATAAAGTTCCTCCGCTTCAAACACTCCCTTCTCACTTCGACGAGAAAGCCTACGGCATCGGGTTCAGTCTGGAGACCCTGGGTCTCACCCTGGAAGGCGGCGCAGAACCCAGTTGCCCATGAAAGCCTGGAGAACAGCTCAGCAAGCCGCGCAAGGCTTGAGAAAGCATGCGGCATCGAGCTCAGTCCGGAGATCCTGGGCTTCGGCCTGGAAGGTGGCGCGGACCCAGTTCGCCCATGCGAGCCCGGAGAACAGCTCAGCAAGCCGCGCAAGGCTTGAGAAAGCCTGCGGCATCGAGCTCAGTTCGGAGATCCTGGGCTTCGGCCTGGAAGGTGGCGCAGACCCAGTTCGCCCACGCGAGCCTGGAGAACAGCTCAGCAAGCCGCGCAAGGCTTGAGAAAGCCTGCGGCATCGAGCTCAGTCCGGAGATCCTGGGCTTCGGCCTGGAAGGTGGCGCGGACCCAGTTCGCCCATGCGAGACGGAGAACAGCTCAGCAAGCCGCGCAAGGCTTGAGAAAGCTTGCGGCATCGAGCTCAGTCCGGAGATCCTGGGCTTCGGCCTGGAAGGTGGCGCGGACCCAGTTCGCCCACACGAGCCGGAGAACAGCTCAGCAAGCCGCGCAAGGCTTGAGAAAGCCTGCGGCACGAGCTCAGTCCGGAGACCCTGGGCTTCAGCCTGGAAGGTGGCGCGAACCCAGTTCACCCACGCGAGCCGGAGAACAGCTCAGCAAGCCGCGCAAGGCTTGAGAAAGCCTACGGCATCGAGCTCAGTCCGGAGATCCTGGGCTTCGCCTGGAAGGCGGTGCAGAAACCGTGTCACCTGTGCAAGTATGAGGGTGATCCCAAAGACGGATCCGCTTAAGGCCTACTTTGCCGCCGCGCGACCCGGGAGGCCCCAACCTTCGATTTGAGCAATGGAAGGACCAGGCCTACAATCGCTCCAAGCATTCCATACCAACATCTCAGAAAGAAAGAAAAAGAAAGGTGAGATGGAATGAACTCGAAATTTTATCAAACCAAAATTTTCATTAATGCAAAGGATCAGTACAAGTCGGGAGCCCCGACAGGCGGGAGTCCCGACAGGCCGGGAGTCCCCAAAGAAAGAAAATACAGAAGAAGAAAAAGAAAAGACACTACAAAACAGGAAGGAGGCACCGGGTTCAGTGGGGTGCAGGATCGGAGCCCTCTGCCGGGGGCGCAGGCGTCGCATTCTCGACTTCTGCGACGGCGGCTCTTGAGGCTGCTCCGGAGCCGCAGCTTCGCTAGTCGACGATGCCGCAGGAGTTGCGTCGGCCGCTCCAGGAGCCCTGCTCTCGACTCCCTGCCTTCTGCCTCCGATCACCACCTCGCTGAGGTCGAGCTCGGGGAAGAGGGCCCCCACCTTCTCCCGGCACATCCGGAACCCCTTCAAGAAGGAGTCCACGGCGGCCTCCCGGACTTCCGACGTGTACTCATCGGAAGCCCGGAATTTCGGGACGGCCTCCTGCGCCTCCCGCTTTGCGGCCTCCAGGAGTCCGTTGATGTACGCACTCCTGTCCCTCGCCGTGCTTGCGTCTCGCCGGGCCTCCTCCAACTGGCGCTCCAGCCACTGGGAGTGGGCCTGCAGGCGAGCCTTCTCCTTCACGTCCTCCTCCGTGCGGCGTTGGTGGGCGGCCCGCTCCTCCGACAAGGAAGCCTCCAGCTCCTTGTTCCGCCCCTCAGAACGCGCCAGGTCGGATTGGAGGGCCTGGTTGTTGGCTCGCAGCTCGACCCCCTTCTCCATGAGGTCTTTGACGCCGGCCGCGAGCTTGCCGAGCTTCTTCTCCTTCTCGGCGTCCCTCTGTGCGTTCCCTACGAGGAAGTTCCTCAGTAGGAGAACGTCGTTCCCGATCTGCGCCGACAAGAGCAAACCAGGTCAGGATGAAAGGAGTCAGATCTTGAAAGAAAAGGAGGGAAGGAGCTCGGGCTTACCGTGAAAAGCTGCGGGAGAATCCCGAGCAGGGCATCTACGTAGTCCCGGCGCCCGAGCTCGGCGGTCCCAGGCAGTGGAGGCATACTCCATGATCTTCTCCGCGAGCCCTTTGTCGCGGATGACCGAGTCCCGATGGGTGATCACCGGTGCCGGAGGTGTCCAGCCGGCTCCTGCGCTGGCCGCCCTCAGCTGATTCCGCGGTCGACGGGCCGGAGGTGCCACCGGCTGCACTGGCGAGGCAGCGGCGACGACGGGACCGGCGCCAGACGAAGCTGTAGGCGTGGAGCCCTCTCAGCAGCGGCGCCACAGGTCGCGCGGCCGAGGCATCAGCGGGCCCCGCCCTGGGGCAGCCTGGGCGGGGAAGCGATGGCAATCGGGCTGGGTGCGGTCGTCGCCGCGACCTCCCGGCTCGCCTCAGTACGAGCCCTCTTCGCCGCGGGCTCGTCCACCTCGGTGACATCTCGCTGGGCTGCGCCCTCCAGGAGGTTCTCCAGCGAAAACTTCATCCCTGCAACACAAAGAAACAGAAAGTCAGCCGGCTCGGTCATGAAGAAAAAGGGGGGCAGAAGTCAAAGTGGGGCCGAATCTCACCAGTCTCGCGGATGGGACTGATCCCGGCCTCAAAAAGGTTCTGCTCCGAAAGCAGAATGTCGAGTGCCGGGACCACGTCGCTCAGGAGCTGGGAGTAGGACTCCTGGTCCGCCGACTCAACCCGAGCCGGGACCACGTCGCTCAGGAGCTGGGAGTAGGACTCCTGGTCCGCCGACTCAACCCGAGAGTTCCGGTTCGGGGACCGGTACGGTTCAATCCAGGCCCAGTCGACATCTTCGACTGAGGCGAAGAAAACCGGCTCTTCCAGCCCTTCACCGAGGAAGGGATGTCGAACCGGAGACACCTGGGCCGGGGCGAATATACCACCAGCCGTCATCGGTGGAGCACTTCTTCAGGGTGAACAAGGCCCTGAAGAGGAGGAACGGGCAACGAAACCGTGGAAGTGACAGAAGACAATGAAAGAAAAGATGACCGGATGGCGTTTGGGAGCCAGCTGGCCGGGACAAGCCGGAAATGGCTGAGGAAGGAAAGAAAGAAGGGGTGCAGAGGAAACCGAAGACCCCCAAGGAGGAAGTCTTCGTAGAAGGCTATGCGGCCGGGGCCACTCATGGTGACGCGCTCCTGGACCGCGGAACAAACAAGCGAATGGACCCCGGGATGCCGTAAGCATCCCGGAGAGAGAAAGATCGCCTTCGGTCATGGTGGAGGCATGACCGGAGGGACCGGCGGGAAGAGAAGAAGGTGCAGGAGAGCAGGAAGGAGCCGGAAGAGAGTGAAGGGGGACGGCAGGAGCAAACGGAGGAGGCTGGATCCCCCTAGGGATGCCAATGGTGACACCCCCGGTTGCAGACGCCGGTGGATCTCCTCCGGATTGTCTCCTCATTGAGGGAAGAAGATGGAGTCCTCGGCGGGATGGACCGGCCTCGTCCGGGTTGGAAGAGACATGGCGGCGGCGTGCCATGGAAAAGAGAAGAACGGAGGATCAAAGAGAAAAGAAAAAGAAGGGGAAGGAGGGGAGCCGGAGAAGATGAGGCACTCACCGAAACTACGCCGACGAGCGCAGGCATAGGGTTAGCCTGCAGCAAACCGCCCACGAAGCAAGGGAAAAATGCCTCGTTCTGGAAAGTCCCCTCCCTTTCAAACTCAGCGGACAGCGGCGTAACCGTCATTCCGCCTCGGGCCACTGGACGATCGCCACGGGCGCACGCCGACATCGACGCCTCGTTAGCAGAGCAACGGCCTCTGCCTCGAAGAGACGCATTTATTGCGGGCAAGTGGGCGACGTGTTGTGGCGCCCCATAGGTTTTCTGCCGCCTCGAGCCACGGCGACGAGGATCGTGGCAATTATGACGCAAGATCTTCGCTCCCCACGTCATGTCCACATTTAATCCCGCGTTCCGTTCTACGACGCCCCGACGGAACGGCGGGCTGGGGGGCAACTGTTACAGCCGTGACAGTGACGTGGCCAGGCTCAGGGACCGTCGAATGCGCGGGCCACGTGGAGGCTTCTTCGGCCGAGTCAGCGCCACGTCTTCAAGTCAGGTTCGACAAGACTACGGTGCCCGACAATTCTCTAAGGCAAACCGCCCGCCGAGGTCTAGCTCGGATCGCGAGATCCTCTACCAACTCGATGGCGCCCAAGCCCAGAGATATCCGCCCAAGTAGGTCGGCCAAAGCCAGGAGGCCCCCTTGCCACCTCGCCAGGTGTCCAACCAGGAGGAGTCCGCCCGGGCGAGGTCGGCCGGCCCTTCGCCAGGTGGCCTCCCGGAGACGGGTCCACCTCGACCGAATCGGGCGATCTCCTGCCACCTCGCCAGGTGTCCACCCGGGAGGGGTCCACCTAGGCCGAGGTCGGCTGGGTCCTTCGCCCCCTTGCCAGGTGGCCTCCCGGAGACGGGTCCACCTCGGCCGAGTCCAGGCGTCTCCTGCCACCGTCGCCAGGTGTCTACCCAGGAGGGGTCCACCTAGGCCGAGGTCGGCTGGACCTTCGCCCCCTTGCCAGGTGGCCTCCCGAGACGGGTCCACCTCGGCCGAGTCCAGGCGACCTCCTGCCACCTCGCCAGGTGTCCACCGGGAGGAGTCCGCCTAGGCCGAGGTCGGCGGGTCCTTCACTCTTCGCCAGGTGCCCCCGGAGACGGGTCCACCTCGGCCGAGGCCAGGCCGCCGTACGGAGAAGATCTCAAGGAAGAGTCGCGGACCCCGAGGCATCCCTCGGGCCGTATGAATCCCAGACGGTGCCCCGTATGGAGGGCGGCGGCATGCGGAACATCACTTGCATCGGCCCGACAAGCTCCACGCCGAGGGGCACGATTCTGACAGAACAGGCCCTATAGATGGATGGCGCCCACGCTTGGGAGAGAGAGCGCTTGCGGGGCCCGAGGCCTGACCGGCCGCCTTGTCAGCGCCGCCCTCTCTTTTTCTCTCCTGTCTTTGCCTTTTCCCTGCTGGGCTCGGCGGACGAGGTCGGAAAGCCGCCTGGCCCCCCTTCACCGAAAAGGGAAAAGAGAAGAAGACAGGGGAGGGGAGTCTCCCAGAAGGAAAAGACAAGCGCACGACGAAAGGCGGCAAGAAGGCCCAGCCGAGATTTTAGTCCCCAGAGCGTCTCTCTCACTAGTAAACTCTCTAAGTCTGGAACCCTTCCGGGGGTCCGTCTGGAGAGTCTGTTCCTTCTCGTCGTCTACTGACTTGACTGTCGGAGTTCCCTCGCCGGGATCCCCGGCCAGGGTCTTCTAACCCCTTTCTTGCAGGTTCACCGCAGTCAGGAAAGCTCCTTCGCCAGGCGGTCAGGAGGGATCGGCGGATCCGTGGCACGGGCGCGACGACGGGAGCGGCAACACAACCTCTATAAATAGGATAAGAAGAGACCTTCCAAGGGTAAGTAAGGTCCAAGGCCAACAGGTCCAAGCCATGCCACTTTACTCACTCTTTTCTATCTATGTTCTTCTTGAATTCTCCATTCTGTTGCTGCCTAGATCACCTATTGACTGAGCGTCGGAGTGTCTCCCATCGGAAATCCGGTCCGGGATCTTTTACAGGTGCTCATTCGTGCCTGGGAGCAGGATCAAAAGAGCGAGCGGGATTTTCGACACCGTCGAAACTTCAGCGACGGGTGATTTAGCGTCAACACATCTAAAAAGACTAATAAAGAAATATTTTTTGAGTTCCTAGCCCTGTATAGTACTTATTTTTTTCATGAATAATCAATATAGGATACAGTATATTCCTGCACGAGTTCTGGTATACTCTTTTTATTTTAAATCTAAGAATCCAAACACAATTAAATTCAATCAAAATATCCTAATTAATTCATGTTTAATTTTAATAAACGTATGCTACAGTATTCTCTAATCTATGAGCTTTGGGCATTGCCTATTATGATATTATTTATTACAATTTAGTACATCATCTAAAAAGATTTATAAAAATATTGCTTAGAGTTTTTTGTTTATATAAATATCTAATTTTTTTTTACTAAATAATATTTTATAATGGTTAAATACAGTATAAGTCCCCACACGTACTGAATTAAATCTCTAGAAATCTGACCAAAACAAATCAAGGGAACTGATTTGACCTACAGGATAATTTGTAACGTTTGGAACTATGAACTACGGCACTACGATAATCACAATAGCACGGAATCGGCCACCACATAGAATCCCGATGATTCTCAAATTCCAACAAAGAGCCAAAAATCGCATCAAATGAATCAGTGCAAGCATCCGGACCTGCTTTTTTTTTTTTTTTTTTTTTTTTTTTTTTTTTTTTTTTTTTTTTTTTTTTTTTTTTTTTTTTTTTTTTTTTTTTTTTTTTTTTTTTTTTTTTTTTTTTTTTTTTTTTTTTTTTGATAAAACTAGGGGGAAGGGAGAGAGTGAAGGGGGAAGGGGAAGGGGAAGGAGGAAAGAGTTAGACCCCGGGCATGGCCACCTAGATGGTTTCTCAACTCTAACCAGGGAATGTTCGATACACAGTATGTATTAATTTTTTTGTAGCTGTTTTTCATCTGAAGATGAGTATATCAACATGGCTATCACTGACGCCAGCCGAGTGAACGAGATTTATATATATATTTTTATTTTTTACTATCACCGGTCAACAGGAACTCCATAATTATTTTATTATTTTTTTTTAAAATTTTATTTTTAAATTATTTTTTTTAAAATTTTATTTTTGAGTTTTTCAATCAAATATGTTCAAACCACCTGCTTTATTTGGACAATATAAGCCTGTGCCGATCGGATGAAGCCATCCCTGGAGGGAGATGGCCGTAGACAGTCAAAGGGGTGCTTTTAAAGGCAAGCTCTGTTGTGCCATTAAAAAAAAAATGGGTGCAAGCTTTGTTTACTTGGACTTTTTTTTTTTTTAAATAATAATTTTTAATAAAATATTTACCAAACTACGGCTCTCCGAAATATATTTAGGAAACTAGATTCCGTATAAAGGAAATCGTGAGTTATAGTTACGATTTTATTAAAAATACAGATACAATCCACGATTTCAAAAAAAATATTAAAAATTAATAAAAAATATAAAAAATTAGTAAAAAAATATTAAAATTATCATTTTTTTGAAAAGAAAGTTTAACGAGGAATCATGAATTGTACTCGTAATTTCAACATGAAAACACGTTTACAACCCTCGATTTCACCAAATAATTTTCAAAATTTATTAAATTTTTTTAAAAAAATATAAAAAAATTGAAATTAATATTTTTTTTGAAAAAGTTTTTAATTAGAAATCACGGGTTATAACGGCGATTTCACATTGAAATCAACCCGTAATTTTTTTACATAAATAATTTCTTGCATCAAAATTTAATAAAAATATAAAAAATTTTAAAATTTTTTAAAAATTAATTAGTCGCCAGGGTCTAGCCACCAGTCCGATTGTCGATCCTGCCACCTATCCGGCCCCCAATCCTGTCACCAATCCGACCGTCAGGATCCGGCCACTGGTCCGACCACCGGTCCGGCCATCAGGATTCGGCCACTAGTCCTGCCACTTGTCCGGTCGTCGGTCTAGCCGCTAGGATCAAGCCACCAGTCCGACCGCCGGTCCTTCCACCAGTCCAACCCCTGGTCCTACCTCCGGTTTAATCGCCTGTCCGACCACCGGTCCAATCATCGATCGAACCATCGATCCAAAATTTTAAAATTTTTTTTTTTTATTTTTAAAAAAAATTTATTAATTTTTAAAATTTTTAAATTTTTTTTATATTTTTATTAAATTTTGATGCATGAAATGATTTATGTAGAAAAATTACGGAATGATTTTAATATGAAATCGCAGTTACAATCCGTGATTTCTAATTATTTTTTTAAAAAAATTATTAAATTTTAAATTTTTTATTATTATTTTAAATTTTTTATTAAATTTTAAAAATTTATTTGATAAAATCGCGGACTGAGCTCGTGTTTTCAAGTTGAAATCACGGGTACAATTCATAATTTCCCGTTAAACTTTTCTTAAAAATAATAATTTTAATATTTTTAAATATTTTTTATTAATTTTTAATTATTTTTGAAATCGTGAATTATATTCATATTTTTAATGAAATCACGTTGCAACTCCTGATTTCTCTTGTACGGAATCTTGTTTCGTAAATATATTTGGAGAGCCGTAGTTCGGTAAATATATTATTAAAAATATTATTTTAAAAAAAAATCTGCACCACGAGGATTTTTTTAAATAATATTTTTTAAAATTTTATTTCCGTAATTAATGCCATCCTAAAGTTATTTACCGACATAGGTGTACCGCGGTCAAAAATAAAAAAAAATAAAAAAATCAAATCGTGGTTTAAACCCATGATTTGAAAAAAAAAAAAAAAAAAAAAAAAAAAGCTTGGAATCACATGTGCACCTGCGATTTCTTCTCTATTTTTTTATTTTAAATTTTAATAAAAAATAAAAAAACAAAAAATTAATAAAAAATTAGTAAAAAATTTTAAAAATAAAAAATAATAATATGATACTATAATAATTTTTTTAATTATTATAACATGTGATTTCGCAGTCCGATCATCGATCCGGCTATCGGTTTGATAGCCAGTATGGCTCCGGCCATTGATCCGATAGCCAGTTCAACTGTTAGATCGATGCCAGTCCGATTGCCGGCCTAGCTGCCAGTCCGGCCATTGGTCTGATAGTCGGTCACCGGTCTGACTGTATATCTGGTCGCCGGGATCCAGCCACCGGTCCGTCCGTCGGTCCGGCCACCAATCCGGTCGTCAGTCTGACCACCCATATGGTCACTGGTCTAGTCGCCAGGATCCGGCCACCGATTCGATTAGACCGGTGGCCGAATCGGTGGCCGGACCCTAGCCACTAGACCGGTGACCGTATGGGTGCAGGACCGGCGGTCGGATCGGTGGCTAGATCGACCGTCAGACCGGTGACCGACTGTCAGACCAGTGACCGGACTAGCAGCTAGATCGATGATCGGACTGGCACCGACCTAGCAGCCAAACTGGCTATCAGATCGGTGACCGGAACTGTACTGACTATCAGACTGGTGGCCAGATTGACGACTGGACTGCGAAATCATATATTATAATAATTTAAAAAATTATTATAGTATCATATTATTATTTTTTATTTTAAATTTTTTTTAAATTTTTTATTTTTTATTAAAATTTAAAATAAAAAAATAGAGGAGAAATCACATGTTGGACCTGCGATTTCAACCATTTTTTTTTTTTTTTTTTTTTTTAAATCGCGGGTTGAAACCGCGATTTCACTTTTTTATTTTTTTTAAATTTTTTGATCGCCGTACATTTATGTCTAAATAACTTTGGAATGGCATTAATTACGGAAATAAAATTTTAAAAAACATTATTAAAAAAAAAACCCTCGTGGTGCGGCACGTTAGTTTGTAAATTAAGCTGGAACGGCGTGACGCTAGAAGGAAAGCAAACCGCCGTCATAATTTAAAACTCATTTTTTTTTCAAAAAAATATAATAAGATTAAATAAATATTATTGTGATAGGCTGCCCAGACTAATTAATAAAAGATTATGACAAGTCCAAAAATTAACAAGCCGATGAGACAATAATCAACCAACTTATCAATAAATTTATTAATCCGGTCTACTTGTAAAGTTCGACTGATTCATAAAGTCCGACCGACTTAAGATCAGAAGAATGAGTTAGTGATCAAATTCGTCGGTCGATCCAAGAATAATGGGATGACAAGAAAAGAGATAGTTATTTTAATGGAATAACAACTGGCCGTTATAAAAGGTCCAAGCCAATTTCAACGGAATAACATCGAAACTCAACAAAAGATAATGTCGAAACTAATCCTTTCTAACTGAATTTCGTTAAGGCAAATGCCTATAAATAGCGGTAAGTAAGGGGACCTTTAGGGGTAAGTAAGAAAATATTGACTGAAGTATTCCAATCATACTTAGCTTCTCCAAGATTCTTTATCTGTTGCTCGAACTCATACTAACTTAAGCATCAGAGTGTCCCTGACTGGAAATCGTCTGGTGAGTATGTTTGTTTTGCAAGAACTTGGAGAAATTGGCTGGTGAATCTTGACGGTGTAAAGAGATCACTTGGGTTTGACGTCACAGATGCGCCAGGAAGGAAGGAGATCTTGAAAAAAAATCTTGAAAGATAAAATGAGAAAGGAAAGTGCAAAATACTTCAACGGGTAGAGGTCGTCTGCCATCCAAGAAGAATGATCCGTCTTTGGAGAACCATAATGTAGCTCCTATAACGCGTGTGGGGCAGCAATAACTTGGTATTCTCTTGGATAAAATGGAAGTCCTGACTGCTGCTATTCAAAATCTTCAAGAAATTGTAATCAACGAACAATACAACCGATCAGCTCTAGGCTTAGTCGATGATCTTCTTTGGGAGGGTTCGGCAGCAAGAACTGAGCCGATCTCTCGATATCATCATTTTTTGAATCGGGGTTCCCCTGTACGACAAGGTTCTCTACCACATGAATATAAAGAGAGTCGGTCTAAAGGGAAATGCTAGAGATCCTTTCTAATATTCAGTGCTCCATTCCAAGAAGTTCCCACCGAAATAGAGGAATTTGATGACGTGATGACTTTGAGAGGAAATTCTGGAAGTTGGAACTGCAAATTGCTAAACTTGATAAACATGGATGAATGATGAGCGACTTATTGCTTATGATTCATGATCTCCATTTTTTAGGAGAATTATGGAAGAAGTATTCCTACCTCACTTCAAGATCCCATAGTTGGAACCCTATGATGGAACCACTGACCCTCTTGACCATCTAGACAGTTTCAAAGTCCATATGATGATCCAAGATGCTACTAACACCCTCAATTGCCTTGTTTTCCTGGCGACTTTGAAGAAGGCCGCATGGATGTGTACTCGAGCTTTCGACCAGGTACTATCCATTCATTTGATCAATTAGAAAGATTAATTGTGGCTTATTTTAGAACCTATAGAAAGATACAATGCAATTCGGATAGCCTTTTCTTCATTTAAAAAATGAAGGTGAAACTCTGAGAGAGTACGTGATTCTTTCAACTCTGCCACACTTGAAATCCCAGATCTTAATGAACATTTACTAGTTTGCTATGAAGAAAAGTCTTCGGTCGTCTAGATTCACTCTCTCTAGATAAGAAATTTCTCACCATTAATTTGAATTGTTGGCATGCATACAAAAATATACACTAGCCGAAGAACAAGTTGCTAGTCGATGCCAAGCCAAAGGAAGATCGTCCCAAAGAAAAAAATAAGAATAATGAGCTCTAACCTTCTAGTAATGATGATACTCTAGCTCAACGCTGATTCCAAAATCGAAGAACTGACCAGCAAGTTTGGTACTTCACCCCCTGCCTCTTCCGAAAGAGAAGATATTAATGAATATAAAAGAAAGCTTCCTCCAAAGACCTCGGCCAATGCGAGCACCTCCAGCATCGCAGAATAAGAACAAATACTGGCGATTCCATGGCAATCACGGGCATACTACTAAAGAATGCATCCAACTGAAGATGAAATAAAAGGCCTGCTCAGCATGGTACTTAAGAAAATACATCCATTGCAGGAATTTTGAGAGGAGGTCGCTGCTCAGAAAAAATTATGGATGTAACGGAGCTTCCTAATCAACAACCCACAGATGGAATGGTTGGCATGATACATCACCCGGCGAATTTCAAGGAGGAAATGATTGAAGAAAATGATCTTGTTGCAGCGTCAACTCCTGGACTGCGAACCGGGATGGCTGGATGGGCTGGAGCGCTCCTCACCTGGGCGAACCTGCAGAAAGTCCCTAAGGGCGCCGGTGGTGTTCCGGCGGGGGACCCTTCGATGCCTAAGTTAGCAGGAGAATGAAGGCAATAGAATGGAGGAATCAAGGGATCAATAGCGTATGGAGAGGGAAGAGTTGTTCTACCTTCGAACGGGATCCCCCAGGTACCTTATATAGGCGCGGAACAGTCCAAAATCCGTTAGGAGAGAGGCTGAGAAAGATCGATTTGCCCCTAGGGGAATCTGGAGAGTAGCCACATGGCGCGCAGATACGGCGGCACCATGGAAGTAGTGGAGCAGGGCCGTTGAAGGCAGATCCCGCAGTAACAGAAAGGTACTTCTGGAACGCCGTGGACGCTAAGGCTTGCCTGTCTGACGTCGGCCATGAGGCAGTCGGTCGGCTGGACCAAAGAACGAGCCTTCGGAGGAGAGTAATGCACCGGACCCCAGCAGGAGAGGGTCGTTCGGATCTCAGCTCCGGTGGGTCGGACCTTTGACAGAAAATGGTGCGCCGGACCCCAGCGGGAGAGGGTCGTTCGGACCTCAGCTCCGGTGGGTCGGACCTCTGACGGAGAACGGTGGGCAGGACCCCAGCGGGAGAGGGACGTTTGGACCTCAGCTCCGGTGGGTTGGACCTCTTCAGTTGGAGACTTGAGAAGAGCGGCCGAGTCGGGCCTCAGAACTGGTCTGTTCTGATAGAGGGTGAGTCGTCATGGTACAACATTGTCCCCCTTGCCCTTGTGCTTTGAGCGAGTCCGCAGCTTGAAGGGCGAGGGCATTAATTGGCATTAAATGCGCTGGCGTGTCAAATGATGGCGAATCCGACTCGGTGTGCTGCATTCGGTCGCGGTCCCTTCATTTCGCATTTTTTCCCTGGGATAGGTGTCAGTGCCTGGTTGGCGAGGTCCGGGGAAGCAGTTTGGTGGCATGGCAAGGGGCAGCTATCTGTTCGGATTCTTGAAGCGACGAGGGACACGTGGCGCCATCCAAGCGGTTGGTGCGTTTGTCGGAGCGGCCCATCCACCGTTGCCTCGCTTGTCACGTGGATCGCGGTCGGATACGATCTGGCGCGTCCTCTCTAATTCCTGTCTAATCCGGGAATCGAAGCGGCAGCCGTCGGAGCTCGGCACATGGGGGATGCGTTGGGACGCTGCCCCCGAATGCCTATAAAAGGAAGGGGTCATCGCCCAGAAGGGACCTGCTGCTGTGTTTGTGCTAAAGAAAATCCCTCCTCCTCCCTCTGCACTGCCCCTAGGCTCCTTTAGAGACCCAGAAAATCAGGTTAGTCCCGTCTTCGTCTTCTGCCACTTTCTTCCTCCTTTGTAACCAATATTAAGATGGCTGTAGCTCATGGCCATAGGGAACCTGGCCCCTTCGACATCCCGTCGACCATGACCTGAGAGAGGGTCGAGAATCTCAGGACCATATACAACATTCCGTCCACCTTACATCTGACCGTCCCTAGTCGAGAGGGCAAGGTAAACGGACCTCTAAATTTAGGAGCCCTCCCCATGTACGAAGACCACCTGAAGGCCGATCTTCGCTTCCCGATCCATAGCTTTTTATTCAGATTTTTTACACCTATAGATCACGCCTTCCCAGCTGACGCCGAACAGCATTAGGATCATGTGCGGCTTCGTTTTCTGTTTCGGGAGGCCGACATAGAACCTAGGATGACCCTCTTCTCATTTCTTCTTATTAAAACAGGACTTCCGGAGTCAGGAATGGTGAATGTTCTCCCCTTCCTCTAGCGCCAATCTGTTGCAGCGTCAACTCCTTGACTGGGAACCAGGACAGCTGGATGGGCTGGAGCGCTCCTCACCCGGGCGAACCTGCAGAAAGTCCCCAAGGTGCGGTGTTGTTCCGGCGGGGGACCCTCCGATGCCTAAGTTAGAGGAGAATGAGGCAATAGAATGGAGAAATCAAGGGATCAACAGCGTATGGAGAGGAAGAGTTGTGTTCTACCTTTGAATGGGGCCCCCAGGTACCTTATATAGGCGCAGAATAGTCCAAAATCCATTAGGAAAGAGACTGAAAAAGACCGATCTGCCCCTAGGAGAATCTGGAGAGTGGCCACGTGGCGCGCAGATACGGCAGCACCGTGGAAGTAGTGGAGCAGGGCCGTTGGGATGGTAGGATCCCGCAATAACAGAAAGGTGCTTCTGGAATGCCCTGGATGTTAAGGCTTGCCTGTCGGACATCGGCCATGAGGCGGTCGATCGGCCGGACCAAAGAACGAGCCTCCGAGGAGAGTAATGCGCCGGACCCCAGCGGGAGAGGGTCGTTCGGACCTCAGCTCTGATGGGTCGACCTCTGATGGAGAACATGCACCGGACCCCGCGTAGAGGGTCTTCGGACCTCATCTCCGGTGGATCGGACCTCTGATGGAGAACGGTGGGCCGGACCCTATCAGGAGAGGGTCATTCGGATCTCAGCTCCGTGGGGTCGGACCTCTTCAGTTAGACTTGAGAAGGGCACCGATCGGACCTCAGAACTGGCCGTTCTAACAGAGGGTGAGCCGTCATGGTACAACAGATCTAAAAGAGGTAGGAGCAACAATATTATCAGCTTCTCTGAGATGACTTACAGAGAGTCTAAGTACCCCATGATGATCCTGTAGTTATTTTTGCAATCATTGCAAACTATGATATAAGAGAATTTTGGTAGATAATGAAGTTCAACCGAAGTATTGTTTAATGATGTTTTTGTCAAATGAATCTATTAAGAGATAACTGCAAGAACTCGATACCTTTAATGGGGTTTGGAGGGAATTCGATAGGATTGAAAGGGGAAATAACACTTCTAGTAACCATTGGAATATAACTCCTACAAAAAACACTCCCAATTAATTTTATGGTCGTCCGAACATCTCTTGCATACAATGCTATATTGGGATGACCGGCTTTATAAGTTCCGTGCAATCGTGTCACCCTACTATCTTTTGGTACGATCCTACTAGAAATAGGATCAAGATATTGAAGGGAGATCAGAGAGTGGTCTGACAATGTTTGATAATTTAAAATAGACAATCAATCTGCAAATGTTTTTAGAATAGTTGGATCAAAGGGATCAGATAGAAGGATGTGGTGAACCAGTTGAGAGGACTATCTTTATACCACTGGTAAAAGAAGATCCGACGAAGGTTACACAAATCAAAAGCATGCCGACAAAAAAAATGAAGTCAACCTGATTGACTTCTTACAAAGCAACGCCGACATGTTTGCATGGTCGCTATGACATGCTGGGAATCCCTCCTGAAGTCATCACTCACCAGTTGAAGGTCGATCCTGGTGTAGGCCTGTACGATAGAAAAGAGAAAATTTCGCTCCTAACGATAAAAGCTTATTAATAAAGAAGTGACCAAGCTCCTTCTTGCGCTGCTTTTATTGGAAGGTCATTACCCGATTGGCTAGCTAATATGGTCATGGTGGAAGAAGGCTAATGCTAAGTAGAGAATCTATATCGATTATATTGATCTCAACAAAGCCTATCTGAAGATAGGTTTCCCCTATCAAGATAGATCAGCTAGTTGATGCTATTGCCGAATACAAGCTTTTAAGCTTCATGGATGCCTTTTCAGCTATAATCAAATTCGAATGGATCCTGAGGATGAAGAAGACTGCCTTCAACTGAGAAAGGATTATATTACTATAAAGTAATGTCATTTAGCTTAAAAATGCTGGAACAACATATCAGTGATTAGTCAACAAAATCTTTGAAATAGCTTAGAAGAATTATGAAGCATACGTCGATGATATAATAGTGAAAAGCATCCAAGCAACTGATCATATCAAAGACCTAGAAGATGTCTTTGGCGTATTACGAAGTCATCGACGGAGTTAAATCTGACCAAGTATGTCTTCAAAGTAACCTTAGGAAAGTTTCTTGGTTTCCTTATTACTAATCAAGGAATAGAACCAACCCCGAGAAAATCCGAGCAAGCCTTGACATGAGACATCCATCAACGAAAGAGGTACAATAGCTGACTAGGCAAATTGCTTCCTTAAGCCGATTTATTTCTCGGTCGACGGAAAGGTGCCTTCCTTTCTTTAAAGCTCTACAATAAGTAAGAAGCTTCGAGTGGTCGAAAGTTGTCAACAAGCCTTTGAAGAGTTAAAGAAATATCTAATTAATCCACTGCTACTTTCAAAGCCCGAAGAAGGAGAGATTTTATATCTATATCTTCTACTTCCATGATGCTGTCAGCTCGGTGCTTGTTAGAAAGGAGTCCACAACAATATTTATAAGCCAATCTACTATACTAGTAAGGTACTGCATGATGCTGAAGTGAGATACCCAAAGGCACAGAAGCTAATTTATGCTTTGATAATAGCAGCGAAGCACTTGAGACCTTATTTCCAGACCCATTCGATCATAGTATTACGGATCAACCATTACAAGCTATCCTTCTGATGCCCTGACATATCAGGAAGGATAGCTAAATGGGCCATCAAGTTGGGTGAGTTTGACATCACGTACCAACCACGACCGGCGATGAAGGCTTAGGTGCTAGCTGATTTTGTTGCCGAATGTACCTGGGATGTTGAAGAAGCTGGTCAGGAAATGGTTGATGAAAAGACTAGAGAAGATCCCTATCCTACATGGATACTATACATCGATGGAGCATCCAACTTTGTTAGCTGCGAGCAGAATTGATACTAGCTATCCTGAAGGGGATATTATTGAGTACACTCTTCGTTTCTCTTTTGGGCATCAAACAATCATATAGAATATAACCCTTTTAGCAAGACTTAGAATTGCCAAAGAACTGGGTGTTCAGAAGATGGGAGTTTTCTCTGATTTCGAATTGGTCGTGAACCAAGTCATGGGGGAATTTGAAGCCTGTGATGCTGCCATGATAAAATATTTGGAAAAGGTATGGGATTTTATTATTAAGTTTAGTTTCTTTGAGATTTTCCATGTTCCATGAACTGAGAACTTCCGAGCCGATGCACTTTCTCGATTGGCTACCATAACTCCCGACTCTCTTGGTCCGACATTCATCGAATACTTAGAAGTTCTCAGTATAATGGATGAAAGCTTAAAAATATATCAAGTGGAGCAAGAGCCTTACTGGATGGATCTAATTGTCAAATATTTGAATGAAGAAAATTACATAAGACACTGTTGAAGCCAAGTGAATACGATAGATGGCTTCGCAATATATCATCCTAGAGGAAACTCTCTACAAAAGGTCCCTTACCAACCACTATTGAATGCTTAGGCCCTTAGATGCAGATTACGCCCTAAGAGATGTGCACGAAGGTATATGCGGTGATCATCTGGGAGACATATCTCTAGCCTATAAAATAATACACCAAGGATACTATTGGCCGACCCTCCAGAAAGATGCCACTGACTTTGTTAGAAAATGTGATTAGTGCTAAAGATATTCTGATATTCAAAGGCGTCCAGTGAGTCGGTTGGCCTAATTAATTGCTCCTTGGACATTCGTCCACTAGGGAATGGACATTCTTGGTTCATTTTTTTCAGCCTCAAGTCAGAGAAAATTTATAATTGTAGCTATCAACTACTTCACAAAGTGGGTTGAGGCTGAACCTTTAGCCCATATCATTGAGGGTAAAGTCGAGAGCTTCATCAAAAACTATATCATTTATCGGTTTGGAATTCCTTATGCAATCATCATCTATAATGGGAGGCAGTTTGATAATCAAAAGTTCAAAGATTTCTATGTCCAGTACTACATCTTCATAAGCTGACCTCCATCCGACATTCTCAATCAAATAGTGAGGCTGAGGTGATGAATCGGATGATTCTTTATGTGCTAAAAACTAGATTAAATGAAACAAAAGGATTCTGGGTAGAATAACTAAATTCAATTGTTTGAATATATCAGATAACTTCCCGAACTACTACTGGAGAGTCACCATCAACTTAACCTTCAGGAGTGAAGCAGTAATACCAGTAGAAGTCACCCTACAATCAATGAGAATTGATCACTTCAAAGAGCCAGAAAACTCAGAGCGACAAAGAGTGGATTTAGACCTGCTTGAAGGTACAAGGCACCAAGCTTAGTTAAGACTAGCTGCGTACCGACGTAGAGTTACCCGCTACTATAACTCTCAGGTTAAAGCCAGGATCTTCTGACCCAGAGACTTGGTACTACAAAGATTTGAAATATCCAGACCCATAGAACAAGGAAAGCTTGTCCCTAATTAGGAGGGACCTTATCGGATCACTGAGGTGATTTGACCCGGAACTTACCAAATTGAAAGTCTAGATGGTTATTGGATTGCTATTGGATTGCTCGGCCATGGAATGTAGAAAACTTACACAACATCAAATATTATCAATGAAGAGCCTTTTTGACCTTCTCTCACAGAAAATATTCTATCATGAATAAAGAGTTGGCTTAACCCACCGACTCACATCCGACAAATAAGGGTTGGTCTAATCAACCGACTCAATTGATGTATCCGAAGCAAAGCAAAGAGTTAGTCTAATCCATCAACTTAAACCCGATGAAGCAAGGGTTGGCCTAAACAACTGACCTAATCGGTACACTTAATATAGAGTTGGTCTAACCCACTGGCTCAATCGATATCTCCGACAGATAAAAGTTGGTCTAGTTCACTAACTCACACCCGACAAAGTAAGGGTTAGTCTAATTAACCAACTCAATCGGTGTCTCTAACTAAACAAAGAAGTTGGTCTAATCAACCAACTTATTTGGTACATTCAACAAAGATTAGCTTAATCAACTGGCTCGATCAATCTGTTTAGCAAAAGAAGAGTCAAAGCTACCAAGGACTCAGTACTAAAGCCTACCTATGTATATATTCCTCAAGATACTAACTTTGTCAGAATTTTATTGTTAATCTACCAAAGAGCTGGTACATAGTGAAAAATGACATCACAAAAAAGAATACTTGAAGTACAATGCCGAAAAGTTTCTACCTAGAAATTTTTTGTATACATGAGATCACAAGAGCAAAGAGGACATACAAGGGATTCAAATGCGAAAAAGACATTGGAGGGAAAGAAGTTTCACATTAATATTTCAAAAGTCTGGTACATTTACATGCATCATTCAAAGACAAAAGAAGATGAAAATTACAACTATTATTCTATGTAATGAAGAGATAAATATTATTAATAAGTTTTTAAATATAAAAATTAAAACAAGTAGAGAAATTAATTAATAACTTACCAACTATGATGGCTATGACAACGAGACCAGCTAATTGCATATACACGGATCTTGGAAAAGCTCTATGTCCATATCATGAATGGTGTCTCAGAGGGCTGAGGTTGCTGGGCTATAACACGGCTCACAATGTCCTTGATGTATGTTTCACTCCACATCTTGGGCATTGAGGCTTGAGAAGAGGATGTTGAAGAGTGCCAAGCTACCAAAAGGTCAAAGTTATGACTGAATCCAAGGACTTGGCTCCTATTCACCCCTCTTGTGACCCTAAGCAATCCCTCAAGATCAAGGAAAGGTTGAGAGAATAAGTCCTTATCATATCGTGCTAGATGTACTTTGCATAATCTGCCTATATATTTTATAATTGATTAGTCTAATTATATATCATATATATAAAAATTAATACTTAAAGTTTTAGGTTCTTACCATGACACACATCAAGATCTCTCATCTAAATAATCATCTATCCTGTTGGACCAATATGTGGCCTCCCACAACTGTAGCTATCCAGGTGCATGACCCAGCTATCATGTCTATAAAAAATAATATATATAATTTAATTAAAATATATTATCAATTTATAATATATATATCTAATATCAATTTAAAATTAATTAATATAATTAAGTAAAGAATTCTTACTAATCTGTCAACCACTATATGCATACCAATTGATAATTATATATATACACATATAAAAGCATTAATTTAATACTTAAACTATCTTTATTTATATCAAATTGATACTTTTATAAATCTTTTGTAGGAAAGAAGACTGTCATTACGAAGAGCTCAATTTTTGAAGTTCAACGACATAAACGGTATACAAATCGAAGTTTAAATGGGCATGAATCGAATGGTCCACCGGTCGCTTGGCTCATGAATGCCCGAATGGTCCATCGGTAGCCATTGCTGCTGGTCCATGAGCCTTTTCCATGGATCGCCATTGCCGTTTCATGCCCCCCAGCCACTGGAGGTGTCCCCCACCATTCCTTACGCCGTCGGGAGTGCCCTCATGGCTGGAGGCTCACCATAGACCATTTTTTGCCCGCTGACCACTCTTCTCTTCTCTTCTCTACTGTCTTTCACTGCTTGCTGCCATTTCACCACCCAAGTTGCCATCTCGCCACTCCGAGCCACCACCCTCCCTCCTTACCAATCAAAGAAACCACTCGAGCAGCTGTCCCGGCCTCCCCTCAGCCTGATCCACCTTCCCTTTGATCGGCCACCCAAATCATTGTTGTTCACTCCACTGGTCACCATTCAAGCATTGCCTAGCACCGCCTCTGTCTTCCCGTGCCACTACCCACCACCTCATGCCACTGACCACCCAATGGGGAGAAGAGGAGAGTCTGATTGGGACTAGGGATCGGGATTCTACGAGTCCGAATTGGACTTTGTTCGGCCGAGAGGGAAAGGAAGCTACATTGCACGAATCCTGGCATGATCCAAGGTTATGATGCAAAATGAATGGCTGAGAATTCTTTGCATGATATCTGGTCGATCTGGAGCCCGATTGAGTCCAAATTTGACTAGGAGGAAGCCCTAGATGAGCTCTATTTAAAGGACCCCTATGCTAAGAAGAAATCACCTTGGAGAGTAGGTACTATACAGGGTAGAAGCATAGCTGTGGGTTGCGGATTATCCTCTAAGAGTGAGGTTTCTTAAAGGAGAGTTTTGCCCCTACATCATCTTCAAACCTACTCCATCTCCAGATCAAGATCCAAGAAAAAAGAAGCAAAAAAGCCAGTTCGCTCCAAGGAGCACGAAGGAAGAAGGGAGTTTGTCGACCATCTTCTCGATGAGGCTATACCGATCTACTTCCAGTCTTTGTTACTATTTTTCTTAGAGTTTTTCTTAGTTATTAAATTACTCTTTTCTTTCTTGTAACATAATTCTCTTTTTATTTAATGCAAAAAATTATTTTCATGTTCTTTTAAATTCATGTTTTTTTTATTTTTATTGCAAGTAGATGCTAGGATCTAAATAGTAGATTCTAGTACCAAGTTATTTATTTTTCATGCTTTTTATTTTTACTTTTCTGACTTCGATATATTTATTTTTTCAAATCAAAGATTTCAAAATTATCCTAAGTACTGCCTCCTCCATGGATTCGACCCGACTCACCCATTCTACATGTTCTTAATTTAATTTAGAAGTCGGTTAATTAAATTGATAGCCATGGTATCTTAACGACAATATCGTATACATCACATGAGCTCTTCACTTTATCCTCCTTGTAGAAAAGCATGCAATCATTGTAGCATGCATCTATCTTCCGTATCCCATAGCTAATCCTTTCACTATTTTTTTGGAAGTATAGAAGCTCCCAACAAGCTTCTCCTTTTTTGGTAGCATCTTTTTTATTACTGCTACCATTCTATCGTGATAATTGACCATCATATTAAATTTGATCTTCAAGTTCAATAACTCTGATATAGCTGATAATACAGTATGTGTTTTATATCCCTGCCATAATGGTTCATTAGCATCTATTCTATTATACGTCCCTATGCTATTGATTTTTGATCATTATAACTAATTTTCATGTCTCCTTATATAGGTACCAATGCTTGTAGTTTGGCATAAATCCACTTCTATATAATGAACAGCTATTGTATCCCTACCATACATTTCTCTATTGACATATTTATTATAAGGACAACAAGCCCATCCTTCAAATAAGAGTGTCATATTTCCAAAAGTATAATTATAAAAGTACTTGACACCCTCCTTATATTCAACAAAAATCATTCCGTTGACTACTCAACAGTTTATCCACCTACGATCCATTATATACTATCTAAGAATTTTGCATATACAAATACAAGATAAAATGCTTACTAATTATTTTATCATTTAACATTGCAATACAGTAATATAAAATGATTAAAGATAATACAAAAAATAAAAATATGTTAAGGTTACAGGAATTAAGTATACATTCTATCATTAAACATAAAATTCATAACAATGAGAATGACTGTAGAACAATTCTAGATGTGAGATATAAAGTCTTTGAAATCCAAAATCTAGATGGAGACGGTTGCTGAGAGATGCTCGGACTCATAAGTGAAGCCCAAGAAAAGAAAGGTGAAGCTTCATAGAAGAATACTCGAGTAGGAATAAAATTTTTACAACAAAGAGATACAGGAATACTTCGCAGGTGATAAAGTATAAAAAATCAGAGTTCCAAAAGTTCAAGGCAAGCATGGAGCACTACCTGTCAAACTCTTAAGATGTTTGGTACCCTTCAAATTTTTCATCCATTTATTCATCCTTCTCTACATCTTTTTCTCCTTCTATTATTCCCCTTTTTGGATAGTTTTTTTTCTATCCTAGAAAAGAACAACCAGAAATAAGGGAAAGAGGAGGAAGTGAAAGACGATCTGATGAAGAACTTGAAATGTACCAAATATCTGAAGAGGCCAATGAGTATTTCTCTCTGCTTGTAATGAACTTCTAGACCTATGACTCCTTGTGCTTCATCTCCAGTGAAATAGTAATGTACCTCTTCATCGCAAAGATTATGTTCTTGCTGAAGTACTATTATTCGAGCCCCACATCTTCTTTCTTGGATAACCCTTCTAAGTCCGAGCACTTCTCAACTACAATGACCTCCACCTAGATATCCAAGCACTTATATCTTGCATCCAGAATATAACTTTTAGTCATTCCCATTCTTCTAAGTTTGGTCTTTAATGATGGGATACCTATAGTTAAGGATCAGTATCCTAGCAACCTTCTCATATCATTTAATGCATTCTATCACTAACTAATAGTTAAAGATCCTATCCCATTTAGAAATTATATTAATTATAAAGATCAATTATAGTAATCAAACAATATGCAATAAATATCAAAAAAAAATCTGGTAGTATTTTTTCTTAGTTCTTCTCATATTACTAAGGATGTGTGAGGAGAACTAAGAAAAATACTATCTAAAATTTTTATCGAACTCCCAGTATACTATTTCATTACTGTAACTACCTATAAAATTATTTATAATTTTAAAATTATCCAAACTAGATAATTAATTGACTAATACGCATAATTCTTCCATCTATATATAAATATATAAATATATGAATGCTGTAAAATATGTACATTAATTAATTGATGGATATATGATCTATACAATATAAATTTTTTAAAAATAAATACCTAGTCACATAATAACTAACTAAATAGCTACCTAATAAATTATATAAACAACTAATTAATTAATTAAAACTATAACTAATAAATAAATAAATAATAGATTAATTAAATAAATAAATAGTTTCCCTGGACCTGTGTGTGAACTTCCATAACTATAGCTGGTCCAGTATATAATCTAACTGGTCTACATCACCCAGTTCCAACTCTCTACATGCCGAGACCTGAATCTTGTACATTAAAGATATGCATCCATACACACCTAACTAATTATTTACTTAATTAAATTATGATATAAATAATTAATTAATTAATTAATTAATATAATAAATAAATAAATATTTAATTAATTAAATAAGTATATAATTAACTAGCTAATTAATTAAATAACCATATAATTAATTAATTAATTAAGTTTTATTAATATAAAAAATATAAATTTTTAACGATGGCTCCAGAGTCATCTCTATTGCTATCACTAATACTTCATACATGCACCAATTAAGGTCTTGAAAAGGAGTGATTACTATTCCACTAATCTAAAATATCAACTTAATCTCAGTACTCAGCATAAGCTACCTTGAAATTTATATTGCCAGGAGTATACAATAAAAATTAAATAAAATTTTATAAAACATCACTTAAAATAATTATAAAAGAAATCAAAATATAGATGAAAAGCATAAACGTATTCAAATATCATAATCAATTTACATGAAAAGATAAAAAATATAGATAAATAAAAGAAAGAATTATGGTAAGGCAACTATGATGTAACAAAGCAAGAATAAAAGCTAAAATATGAAAAAGAATATGGAGAAATAAAAATTAATATGCATCCTCTTTAGCATTAGCAGCTGTAGATGGAGATGCTCACTAGAGACGAGGGGAGAGAAGATATCGATGCTAGTGATGAAAGGAAATCAAGGAGTGTGGGAGCTTGGCAACTAAACATGCAGGAAGGAGAGGTGCTAGAAGCGGGGATCTTGGGACCTCAACACAGATACAGGCACTAGCGGTAGCACAAATGGTGGCGAGGGTGCAAAGGAGAGGCACTGGTGAGGGGAGAGGAGTTGTGAAAAGGAGAGGAGAGAGCACAAAGGTAGGCTCAGCGATGAAAAAAATGGGAGGAGAGTGGCTCGGTGATAGTGAAAAATGGAGTGGAGAGGCTGGTGGCGATGAAAAGGAGAGGAGAAGAGAGGCTCGATGGCTAAAAAGGAGAAGAACGGCATGGCGACAGTTCTCTGTATGCCCACAGATGTCCAAGGAGAAGCTCCGGCCATGCGGTACAAGCAAGGGATGGAGCCATGGGATGGCAATGCTCTGTACGTCAACGAATGTCCAAGGAAAGGCACCGACGAGTGGTGCGAGCGAGGGACAGAGCCATAGGATGGAAGGGGAGAGAGAAGACGAACAGCCCACAAGAGTAAAGGAGGAGAGGGATGATGAATAGTTCGAGCAGGCATGAGTGAAAAAAATGGATGTGGGGGGTATATTAATAGGATTATTAGCGATGGCTAATGCCATTTCTAATACTCCCTCTACCATTGGTACTACTTTTTAGTAGTGACGGCCAAGTCTACCGTCGCTATTATTTATCAGAAATGCTTTTAGTTTTCTTAGTAAATATTAATGATGGTAAATGCCATTGCTAAAAATAAAAATACTATCACTAAAAGTCTTTTATCATAAAATAAAATAATTTAAAATTTTAAAAATTATTAACAATGATAATGCCATCGCTAATAGTTGATAACTCTTTGCTAATATTTTTTTTCAAAAATTTAGATCTTGTAAAATAGTTAAAAATTAGCAATGGATTCTGCCATCACTAATATCTATCGGCCATTGCTAATAGTATTAGCAACAGCAAATTTTTCCATCATTTTTTTGATCGTTATATACAGTTAGTAGCGACATATATTAGCTATCGTAATAATGCTTTTTCTTATAGTGGAAGAAGCACTAAAGTGATCTCTATTTTGATAGTACTCTTTTCTACTAGAGAAGCAGTCACCAAGGACTCGAAGAAGCATGAAAGTGATGATAGCAAGACCAATATCCTAGTCTTCTTTTCAACATTCTTACCTATACATAAGATTAGTAAGGATCCTTTGAAAATTTCTCTGATGCTCCTACATGCTCTGTCATTCGCTTATCCATAGTTGATAGAACTGCTTTTAAAAAAAAATTACGTTGGTGAGGGACTTTGCTATGTACAATTTCTTGAGCTTTGTCTATATTGCCATTAGAGAAGTCTCGCTCAGCACATGGATTACTACGTCATTCGTCCAATACAAACAGATCGTACTCATCATTTGTACCTGAAATTACTTTCAAATCTTGTTCTTAATGGTAGCTGGCCTCTCCTCATATATGAGTGTTAATCAACCCCTATTGGATGAGCACGTTTTCACCCTCACTTGCTAGAGGGAGAAATTGCTCCTCCTGTCATACCGATTGATCTCTATCTTGTTTGCGCATGTCTTCTCTATCTTCTTTAATCACGATCAACATGGATAATCTACCTTTGATACTAGTTGTTATGGTATTATCTGCTTTGAAACCACTTGTTGAGAAATCCATCGTATAAAATATGGATCCCTATATCCAAGATTATGATATCATTAATTATTAATACCATAAGAGAAGGAAGAAAAGAAAATAGAATAGAAAACATATTCAATAGGACATGTAAGGTTTTACTATGATAAAAATTATAAACAAGATCTTACACTCTCATCTTGTATAAAAAAACTTAATAAGAAACTCAAAAAAATCCCTCTTGCTCTCGAACCTCTCTTGGAAGCCCTCTGGATTTTCTGCACTCTTCTTGAGACTCTTTGAAGACCCTTCTCGCCACCGCACATTTTTCTTGGTTGTATGCCTCTTTTTTATAGAATGTGAAATCCCATACTGCTTTCTATGTCGAAGTTTTCTTCCACAAGAATCGAGAGATCCAAATCTTATAAAAAAAGAACTCTAAACTGATCTAAAAACATCTAAAATGGCCCATGAACCGTGTATAGACCGTTGCTAAGCTTCACTGTATGAATCGGTGCATGAGCCGGGCCAATCCCTGAGTGCCACATAGCACTCATATGCATCCACGTGCGTAGACTGCACATGGATCATGCGAAATGCATGGAAAGTACATGTAGACCACATGAAATGGTTTCATAGACCGTGAAAAATGTACGGTCACGTGGACCGTGCAATGTACCCGTGCCTAGGCCTGGGCCATGCACCCGCGCACCCACTTGGGCTATGCCCTGCACGAGCCTGGTCTCCTATGGACCTTGCCTGCTGGCTTAGTTTGCGGGCTCGTGGACCGACCAAGGCGCTGATCCAACAAATTCTAGCATCCTTCAATTACTTTTAAAATAAACTGTGGCGGGATAATCTTCATCAAGCAAAGCAACAAATGGCAGCCATAATAACCTTCCACTTTTTAAGGATCTAAAACATTAAAATAATACTAATAGCTATTAACTTGGTTGGCAGCCCGCTCGCATGATTCAAATCCTGGTGGCAACACATGACCATCTGGTTCCTTAAAATATTAAAAAAATCTTCATAGTGATTAGAAGAATCTATATATAGCTTTCCCTTGTCTAGTTTATGTGCCTTCGGATGTCGGTGTATACAATTTTTAAGCAATATCTTTTAGTTTCAGACAATCTAACAGTCAACTTCTATTACTTTTTGTTTTTTTTTTTGATCTTATTCCTTTGCATGTACCTGTTTGCTTTCCCTTCAATCCTAGTACTAGGTAGATTGACACCTGAGTTTAAGATCTTGGTTCCATATCATGATAATTTTATGCGCAGTATTTTTTTGCTCTTCTTCTTAATTTGATTTTCATGTGATGAACGCTTTTGCAACTCTAGAATAAGCTAGGTAATTTAAAATTCTCTCTCTCTCTCTCTCTCTCTCTCTCTCTCTCTCTCTCACACACACACACACACACACACACACACACACACACACACACACACACATAATCATCTGATTTTTTATTTTTTCTTAAATACAGTGGATGTTCATATTTGGTTTTTGACTCAAAACCTGTATCTAGAACGTGCTAGGGAGACGGGTGCAAATCATCAAAGCAACTGGAACCTTGCTTTAATTTCTAGCCATAGCTTTGATTAGTCGATTCCTTCAATGATTGAAAACAATCAATTATAGTAGGGTCAGCTACCTATAAATTACAAACTTTCAGAAAAAAAAATGTAATATAGGAAAAGTTTGGGTTAAGATAATTAATGGAGATTAATATTTTTTGTTGAGTTTTATAAGATCGAAAGTAATTGTTTTCTAGTTGCAAGTTGGTGCTTGCTCTACATGCCATTATCATTTTTAATGAAAAATATATGAAATAACGAAATGTCATTTGATACCGTAGCTAATGATGCTATATGATAATATATTATTCCATAAATTGTACAATGTAACCATCATTAGAAACCCTCGGTGGGCTTTTGTTCTTATCTTAAAAGCATACATAAAACTAGGAAGGTAAAGAATCTCCCCTACGCCCCAAGAAATAATCATTGTGTACCCGCGGCTATGCCGGTGGATACCTCCAATTACCGGGATACACAAATATGGATTTCATTTATCAAGCACTTATTTTAATGATTAGCCTGCTACATTATGCTATGGCAGTTGATGATATGCACCAATATGACCGTATACACCACAATTTTTCTTGCACCATACATTCATGGACACATCTATGTACGTTCAAGTTTTCTGTGATAAACAATGCTGAACTAAAGGAACTTTGATTGATCCTTTTTTTTTTTTTTAATCAAAAAGGAACTTTAATTGATCCAAAGAACAATGCCAAAAAATCATTATTAGAATCCAAAAACTTTTGCATAGAGGGGCCACTTTTGAAGCAAATACAAATCTTGATTTTTCATAATTATTCATCTAGTTCACATTAATTTTTAATTTTTATTTTTTTTGATCAAAAATTGGTGTCAATTATTAATCACTTATTAACAAGTTATCAGCATGCACAAGCACAAAATGGCTTACATTGGTTAATATCTAAATGTTGAAGTCAGAACCAAAAATCCATATATATATGTTTAGGCTGATCCCCCTTCCCCTCCTCCCTTCCTCCAATAAACAAACAAACAAATTAATTAATTAGTTAATTAATTGGGTCACATTTTACTATCACATGTTGGAGTTAACATTTTTTTAAAATTTCTTTAATTGAAGCTGAATTGGAACAATTAGAGCAGGTTCTATGTTTGCACTGGACATGGATCCTGGATCTAATTATATTATGAGGGAAATGCTGCTTCGATTGATCACCAGATTTCTTCTCTGCCCCTTCTCTTCGTTCTGGAACTTCTTTCAAATTAACGCAGAATTTATTAGAAAAGGTTGCATTCTATCAGTGAACTATGGTCTTGATCCATTTGAAATTGCCGATTCTCTTCCTTAATTAACACCGGATTGGTTTCTTCTAATCATGTCCGGAGTATTTGGAAGGACAGAAACTACAGAATTGTCCTTCCCAAGTCTAGAAGCCAACATCCGGTCTTTGATGAGAACCTGTCCTGTTGATGCTGAATCTCTGCTGACCGGATGGAGTGGTTCTTTCGCTGGATCGTCGTCGACCGGAACCTGCAAAACAGATTCCTGACCAGAAATTTTCCGACGGGGGACACTCCGATGCCTAAGTCAGAAGAAGCTCAGGCAGCAGCAGAATGGAGAGTTTTGAAAGCAGAGAGAGAAGAGAGAAATTCGAAATGCAAGAGAGAAAAAATGAACCAGCCCCATGAGTGTCCCCTCTTACCAGTATTTATAGGCTCCAATGTAACTACTTACGAATATGGAAGTTGACGAACGCAACCTCCTTATAACCGTAAGTAGTGGGTGTCGGAAAAACAGTTACACTCGGAGTTTATCCAATCTGAGGTTTTGGACCATGTGGGTTGTTGCAACAACCAAAACAGATTTCAACTATTTATCCAAGAAACCCACATGTCCAAGAATACTCCTTCTTCAAGAATAAATCCAAAGTGAGCTCAACATTCTCTTTAGTAGCGCTCCTAAAGGGAATGTTAGCTACACACTTCAAAAGAATCTATTTTGGAAGTAACAAAAGTAACAGTCTAAAAGTGGGATCATACGCTCTTCGGATTGTATTGAAGGAATAAAGCCGAAGATATTCGCCTGGGAGGTCAAGTCTTCGGATCAAGGTAATTTTATGAAGCCGAAGACATAGAGTAAATAAACCTGGCTTAAAACCATAGATAAAGATGTTAGGCTAAGTCTTTGGATCAAGGTAATTGTACGAAGCCGAACACAGAGAGTAAATAAACCTGGCTTAAAACCATAGGTTAAGATGTTAAGCTAAGAGGCTAAGTCTTCGGATCAAGGTGAATGTATGAAGCCGAAGACAGTAAATAACTTATCTCCTGGATCATAGATAAAGATACGTAGCCATAAATATTAGGCATAGTCTTCGAACTGAGATAATAAAATGGAGCCGAAGACCCAGAGCTAATAAACTCATCTTCTGGAACAAGACTAAGATACAAAGCCATAGATATTAGGCATGGTTTTTGGATCGAGATAATAATACGAAGCCGAAGACCCTTTCCTTTGTCAGCTGATTTGACCAATAAACCAAAAGAGAAAAAATTGAGATTGGTTCTGAGAGCGGTCCGATAATTAATTAAAATAAAATTGGGATATCATAACAGCTGTCCCACACTCCCAAGTTCGAAATGATTAAGTTTCGAAGAATGGGAGTAGTTTAATTTTGTCTTCTAGTGATAATTGTCAGGTAATGATGGCATTGAATCCTGACACGTCTTTCGCCATAACTACCCGGTGGTGCGATAAAACGTGATGAAGACACGTGTCATCCTGCTATTGGCTGTCTCAAAAGGAAACGCCTTGATTCTGGAAAAAATCCAGAGAAATTCTCAAAGAAGAGATCTTTATTCAACTGAGATCGGACACGTTGCAGTCATCCGGAGCATGATTATATCGTTGGCGTTATCACAGCCAATAACGATATTTCACACGGATCGCAACGGCTTATCTCATTAATGAAATTTTGGGAGAGCCGTACCCACGATCAAAACTGCCGATACGACACACAATCAACCAGATCTCCGAACTGCCTCGAAAACCCACTATCTTCACCTATAAAAGGGGGAAGAACCTCTCAGAAAGAATTGTTTCCTCACTTCCGCGCTCCTTTTCCCTGCTCTGCATCGTAGTCCGCCATTGCCACTTTCTCAAAGGTTAAAAAATCCTTCTTTCCTTCTTCCTTTCTTCCTTTTCTTTACAATGTTAGAATCTTGTAGGAATCCTTCCCCTAGCATAGGTTCACTAGGGGGTGACATCGGTAGGGAAACAACGGGAAGAGAAACCGAGAGGAGTCCACCGGGAGTTGGATCCGGTAGGGGTTCGCCAGGGGGCGAAACCAATAGAGAAAGAGGTTCGGGTAGAAAGAGGAGTCCGGAAAGATCACCTGATTTCGTTCCAAGCTCTTTTATGCTTGCCAAGATGGAGGAGGTTAGGCAGCGTTTCCACATCCCTCGAACCTTCAAACTCATTCTTCTAAAACTCGAAGAGAGGGTAGATAAGGCCCCTATGCAATCAATTGCCATATACAAAGACCACCTTAAGGTTGGTCTTCGGCTTCCACTGCACCCTTTCTTTACTAGAATTTTCAACCTTTACCAAGTGGTCCAGGCTCAATTAACTCCCAATAGTTTTAGGAATATTTATGGGTTTTTAGTTATCTGCAAACTTAGGAATGTAGAGCCGAAGACCTCCCTATTCACCTCTCTTTTCATGTTGAAAAGGGATTTCCATGATAAAGGGTGGTGGGTTATAGGTCCTCGGCCTGGCCGAAGATTATTGAAAGGAATCCTTAGTGCCATACATGGATGGAAACCCAGCTTCTTCGTTGCATACTATACCCATTGGGGATTTAACATAGACTGAAAAACTCCGTGTTTGGATGCAAATGCCGGGAAGAAAGTCCTTAGATCCGATGCGAGGGACTTTGACACCTTAGCGGAGCCAGAGATCCCTTTACTTAAATAATTGTTGAAGGAAGAAAACCTTCACCGGGCCCATATCAGCGAGGTCCCGACGTTAGGTATAGAATTAGTAGTCTTCAGACTTTTCCTTTTCTCTTCATCTTTTCTTTAGGCATATAGATATAACAATTTTTTCCTCTAATTGCAGGTGGACCGATGAAGCCTCAACTTGAGAAAGTCTGACAGGCTTCACGAAAGAGGGCGGTGCCCATCCCAGCTACTTCCAAAGTCCGGAAGAAAAGAAGAGCCGAAGAAGGCTCCAGTACTCCAGGAAGATCCATATCAGATGAAGAAGCATCTGAAGTAGCCCCCACCGTACCAAGCGCTCCCGAACCTGCCAGGAGTCCATCTCCGAGGAGGCCCAGCCCTCCTCCTCCTTCGATGCCGCCTTCGGATCAACGTGATGTGGTCTTCGGCAAAGAAACATTGATTGCGCCTCCGAAGGAAAAAGGAAAATAAAAGGCCAAGTATAGGTCCGAAGAGGACCCCGGGTGGAATGCATCCTCAGAAGGAGGGTGCAATGTAGACTTCACAGTTTTTTCTAATAAAGAAGGCTTGGAGAGCCCTGAACTGCCCAGGGAGCTATTGAAGCGTATGCTTCTTCCCAAAGATTGGGAAATCTCCAAGTCCCGATGTATCGAGGATGTCTCAGACTCGGTATTCTCATTGGCACTGAAGGTAAGCTTTAGATTTTGTATCCTCAAATTATAAATTTGTTGTTGCTAACTCTTTACTTTGCCAATGTAGATGATGCATGATATCACTCTGATGGAGGAGAGCATCTTCGACTATAGGGTATAAGAAGATGAAGGAGAAAATAAAGGCGGCTGAGATCGAGAAAGCGGTAGTCGAAGAGTAGAGGCAGGCTATGGAAGAAAAGCTTGCCCAAAGCGATGCCTTGGTTCAGAGCTTAAGAATCGAAATGGAGAAGATTCAATCGAAGCATTCTGAACAAGAGGCAAGGTTTAAGAAGAGGAAGACTAAGATCCGGTCCCCGGAAGTTTACTTAAGGAAGCTAATCAAATTTTCGAAGAAGCTTCCAAAAGGATCGAGGAAGCTACCGAAGAGATCCGATCCCTGAAGGATCAACTGGGGAGGGTGATAGAGGATTACAAAGCATCTCCAACCTTTGATACCGAAATGATTGAAGCCGGGACTCACAGCTATAAAGGAGGCTTCAACGATGGAGTGGAGGAGGTGCAGAAGCTTTATCCAGACTTGAATATTTCAGGGATTCAACTGTTTGACCTTGAAAGTCCAAATAAGCCCGAACCCCAAAAGGACCCTGAAGTACCAATAATGACCGAAGAGGTGGTGGGTCCGATTGATCTCACCGATGATGCCCTAGTAGATAACTTGTAATTTTTCCTTTTCTTCTCTTTTTGGAAGGATGTAAGAAAATCTTTATCAATGAAAAATCCTTTCTAGAATTCTTGATTGCATGTGGATGGATAAAATTTTTTTTCCAAGTATAAGATTTTTGGATAATTAAGAACTCCGAAGCATATAATATCAAGTCTTCAGACTTAAGATAATAACCTTTCAAGAAATAGAATTCCCAAATCTGATCCAAGATTATAAGATTTTTAACTGAGAATACACTAAGTCTTTGGACTCAGTGTATAACTTAGATGAAAATACCAAGTCTTCGGACTTGCAAAATATACTGTCTTTGAACTTAGAAAAAAGAATACCATATAAGAATCAAGTCTTCGGACTTGAAAATACGCTAAGTCTTTGGACTTAGAATAAAAGAATACCAGATAAGAATCAAGTCTTCGGACTTGAAAATATGCTAAGTCTTCGGACTTAGGATAAAAGAATACCAGATAAGAATCAAGTCTTCGGACTTGAAAATACGCTAAGTCTTCGGACTTAGGATAAAAGAATACCAGATAAGAATCAAGTCTTCGGACTTGAAAATACGCTAAGTCTTAGGACTTAGGATAAAATAGACCTTGGATCATTCAAGAATTAAGATAGATCCAGGGATCATCCTCATGCCTTTCGGTATTGGGACGAAGACATGCTGATCGGGCCTACCTTGGCACTTCGTGAGGTAGATCCGGGGATCATCCTCATGCCTTTCCATATTGGGACTAAGACAGGCTGATCATGCCCACCTCGGTACTTCGTGAGATAAATTCGGGGATCATCCTCATGCCTTTATGATTAAGATGGACTGGTTTAAGCCTAACTCGGTACTTCATAGGATAGATCATGAAGATCATCCTTATACCTTTTTGATTAAGATGGACTGGTTTAAGCCCAACTCGGCACTTCATAGGATAGATCACGAAGATCATCCTTATGCCTTTAAGAGAGAGAAATAAGATAGGCTAGTTATGCTTATCTCGGCACTTCATACGGTAGATCATGGAGATCATCATTATGCCTTTAAGAAATAAAATTAAGATAGACAGAATAAATCTGTATTGATGACCTTGAATGAAACCTTTATTGATAATATTTGCAAAGGTTTTGTACATTCCAAGGTCGAGGTAATAGAACACCTTCAAAAGTTTCCAACCGATAAGTTCCGGGTCGAACAACCTCTTTGATCTGGTATGGTCCTTCCCATGTAGGAAAAAGTTTACCTTGCTCAGTTGGTTTGGATACTTTAGACTTTCATAGAACTAGATCTTCAGGATGAAAGGTCCGTTCTTTTACGCGAGAGTTGTAGTATCTTGCCATTTTCTGCTGATATGCAGCCATTTTCAACTGTGCTTGAAATCGTGTGCTTTGCAGCAAATCCAGGTCAACTCTTTGGTGTTCAGAATTTTTGGGCTCTTCATAGTAATCAATCCGAAGAAATTGCAAAGAGACCTCTATAGGAAGGACGGCTTTAGTACCATAAGAGAGATGAAATAGAGATTCACTAGTTGCTGTTCTGTGTATAGTTTGATATGCCCAAAGAACTGAGTTTAACTCATCGGCCCATGAACCCTTAGCATCATTCAATCTGGTTTTAAGGCCATGCAGAATAGTCTTGTTTATTACTTCAGCTTCTCCATTACATTGATGATGTGCCACTAAAGTAAGCTTGTGAAGAATGTGATATTGAGTGCAGAAGCTTCTGAATTTCGGGTTATCAAACTACCTTCCGTTGTCAGTTATTATAGAATAGGGAATCCTGAAATGGAAGATAATGAAATTTCTCATAAAAGTTTCAACTTTTGCCTCAGTAATTTGCGCCAATGCTTCAGCTTCGACCCATTTTGTAAAGTAATCAATAGCCACTATAAGGAATTTTCGCCGCCCAGAAGCTGGAGGAAACAGACCAAGAATATCCATCCCCCATTATGCAAAAGGCCAGGGAGCTGTCAATGGAGTTAATTGATTAGCAGGCCATTTTTGTACATTGGCATATCTTTGACAGTGATCACATCTTCGGACTAATTTCGCAGAATCCTTCTAGATGGTTGGCTAATAATAACCTTGACATATGCCAAAGATCTGCCCCCCAGATGATCTCTACATATTTCTTCATGCACTTCCCTGAGTGCATAATCTGCGTCGGATGGGCCTAAACATTTCAGCAAAGGTTGTGTGAAGGACCTCTTATACAATGCTTCATCCAAGATAACATATTGAGAGGCTGTCCACCGAAGTCGCTTAGCTTCTAGCTTGTCTTCGAGTAAGATGTCTTCTCTTAAAAACATGAAAATTGGATCCATCCATGAAGGTTCATTTTCAACTTGACAGATTTCAGCTAGGGATTCTGATATGCTGGGGTCTTCAAGATATTCCACATATATCCTTCCAAGAAAATTCGGTGCAGTAGTTGCAAGTCTTGAAAGAGCATCTGCCCGAGAATTTTTGTTCTTGGCACATGAATAATCTCAAAATGATTCAACCCAGATGTCAGGCTTCGAACTTTTTCTAAGTATTGGATCATATTTGGATTCCGAGCTTCGAAATCACCTTTCACTTGATTCACCACCAGCTGTGAATTGAAAAAAACTTTGACCCTTTTGATCTTCAATTTTTGATAGATTCTTAGTCTAGCAATAAGTGCTTCATACTCTGCCTGATTGTTTGAAGCTTGAAAAGAAAACCGAAGAGCATATTCAATAATCTGCCCATTTGGTCCAGCAAGAATTAAACTTGCACCGCAACCGTTGGCGTTCGAAGCACCGTCGACATGTAACATCCAAATAAACCTCGAATTATCTTCGGATCCTTCTTCTTCGACTCTTGGTTGATCCTCTTTGGATTTCTATGTACACTCAGCTATAAAATCAGCCAAAATTTGTGCTTTCATTGCTGATATGGGTTGATACTCAATATCAAACTCCCCTAATTTAACAGTCCACTTATCTATCCTTCTTGAGGTATCAGGACAACGAAGTATGGCTTTCAAAGGTTGATCTGTCAGAACCACATTGGAGTGGGCTTGGAAATAAGGCCGAAGATGCTTTGCTGCTACCACTAGAGAAAAGATAATTTTCTGTATCCTGGGATATCGGACTTCAGCTTCATGCAATACTTTGCTAGTGTAGTAAATCAATTTCTGTGAATGATTGGCATCTCTTCGTACCAGAACCGAACTAACTGCTTCATCTGTAGCTGACAGATATAAATAAAGTGTTTCTCCTTCATAGGGTTTTAACAGCAGAGGGGGATTCTCTAAATACTCTTTCAGCTTGTCAAAGGCAATTATGCAATCTTCTGTCCATTCAAAATTTTGAGTTTGACGAAGAACCTTGAAGAAGGGTAAACACCTTTCTGCAGAACGGAAGATAAACCGGCTTAAAGAAGCAACTCTCCCTGTTAACCTCTGAACTTCCTTCTTGCAAGTGGGATGCCTCATTATCCGAAGTGCCTGGATTTTCTCTGGGTTGACTTCAATACCTTGATTGGTGACCAAGTATCCCAGGAACTTCCCAGAGGTTACACCGAAGACATATTTGGTGGGATTTAACCTCATTTGGTGATGTCTGAGAGCATCAAAAGACTCCTTTAGATCTATGATGTGATCAGACTTATGAAGACTTTTCACAATCATATCGTCAACATAAGCTTCTATATTTCTCCTAATCTGATCTTTGAAGACTTTGTTGATGAGCCTTTGAAAAGTTGCCCCAGCATTCTTCAACCCAAACGACATCACCTTGTAACAGTAGAGTCCTTTCTTTGTAACAAAAGCAGTCTTCTCTTCATCTTCAGGATCCATTTGGATCTGATTATAGCCTGAGAAGGCATCCATAAAGCTCAGCATTTGATGACCAGCTATAACGTCAGCCAACTGATCAATTTTCGGCAAAGGAAAACTGTCTTTTGGACATGCTTTGTTGAGATCTGTATAGTCTATACAAATCCTCCACTTGCAATTTGATTTCTTTACCATGACCACATTTGCTAGCCAATTTGGATATTGGACCTCTCTTATGAAGTTTGCTTCAAGGAGTTTATTAACTTCTTCATCAATTACCTTTTGCCTTTTCGGAGCAAAATTCCTCTTCTTCTGTCGTACTGGCTTATAGTTGGGAGATACTTCCAAGTGATGCATAATCACTTCAGGCAGAATTCTAGGTATGTCTGATGCTGTCCAAGCAAAAATATCAACATTATCTCGAAGAAAGGAAATTAGTTTTACCTTTGACTCTTCATCAAGTAAGCAGCCAATTTACAGAAGCTTAGTTGGGTCATCTTTGGATAATGGTATGAAAAGTATTTTTTCCACTAGTTTTCCAGAGTCTTCGGATTCATCTCTTGGGTCCAGCTGGTCATGTGCCAAAGGCTTGGATGCTTGATTGTTTTGAATCATTAAACACTGGTGAGCGATCCTTTGATCTCCTCTTACTTCTCCAATGCTTGTCCTGGTAGGAAACCGAACTAATAGGTGGTATGTTGAGATTATGGCTTTGAACTTATTCAATGCTGGATGCCCCAAGATTGAATTATAAGCTGAAGATGTTCTAGCTACAATAAAATTGATTGGAAGAGTTCTTTGGAATGGTTCATACCCAAAAGTTACGGATAAGACCGTTTCACCTTCAACCCTAACTTGATTTCCACTAAAACCAGTTATAGGAATGGGAGACCTTCGCAATTCACGTCCAGACAATCCCATCCGAAGGAAAGCATCATACAGCAATACATCAACTGAACTTCCATTATCAATTAATATTCTTTTTACATCAAATTTGGCAATAACTGCCGAGACCACTACAAGGTCATCATGTGGAAGTTGTACATCCTGGACATCCTCATCGGAAAAAGTGATAGCATTTTTTCCTATTTTGGGACATTCTCTTCAGCTTCAATGTCCTATGTCGATGACCGATGAAGCATACCAACGTTTCCATCGGTTGGCTTTTGGTGAGGCAGATCAGCTTTATCGGATATCCTTGGAATTGCAGTTGCTTCGGCTTGAGATTCCGGGCAGTTGACATACTTTTCCAGATATCCTCTTTTTATCAGGTCCTCAATAGCATCCCGAAGTTGAAAACACTCTTCGGTGTTGTGGCTGTGATCCCGATGAAATCGGTAGTATTTGCTTTTGTCTCTTGTTTTTGCAAGTGTATTCAAGGGACGTGGCCTTTGGAAATATTTTTCTTTTTCAATTTCGAGTAGAATCTTCTCCCTAGGCAAGCTGAGGGGTATGTAGGTATCAAATCGGTTGTTCTGCTGTCTAGACCTGGGACTGCCCCTAGAGACCGAAGCGTTGTTAGAAGATGTTGGTGTGTTCGGTTCTCTAGCACTCTTCTTCTTAGGAAGGAACCTCCTCTCTGCCAGTCTTCGGCTTGCCGCTTGCTCCTCAGCGGCAGCATACTTCTGAGCTCTTGCCAACAGCTCGGCATAGCTCATTGGAAATCTTTTATCCAGGGAAAAAGTGAACCTGGATGATTTTAAGCCTTTCTTCAAGGCAGACATGGCCACATGCTCATTCAAGTTCAGAATTTCCAGAGTGGTTGAATTGAAACGGTGGATAAATCCTTTCAAACTTTCTTCTTCTTGTTGCTGGAGAAGAAACAAACTGTCAGTGTTGTGCAGCATCTTCTGGCACGTCCTGAAGTGCGAGACAAATTGCCGCTTTAACTCAGCAAAGGAATGAATTGAGTTTGGAGGCAGGCTCGAATACTACATTCGAGCAGACTCCCTCAAAGTGGTAGGAAAAGCAATGCAGTAGAGAGTGTCAGTTGCTCCTTACACCATCATATGAGCTTTGTAGCTTCCCAGATGGTCGAGAGGGTCTGAAGTCCCATCGTAGGCCTCTAATTGTGGAATCTTGAAATGCCTAGGGATAACTTCATCTATAATTTTATCAGAAAAAAGGGAGCTGAGAGTTGAAGGTAACAACCTCATCATTCCTTTTCAGTTCTAATATTCTTGCTATCTGCACTTGCATAGCCTTGAACTTCTCCTAAACCTAATGATTGATCTCCTTTTGCCTAGACCCTTCTGGCACACAACTTCTAGAAGAAACAGAGGGAGAGCGCCGGACCCTCTTCTTTCCACCATGATCCTCTGCTTGTCGATCTACCGGAGAGGTGTAGCGGCCACGAGATGACCGGATCCGTGAGAAACTGGGGGTGATCTCTCGGCGTTGATCTTTCTCCCTCTCAGGTTAACAGCTAGATTGTGGAACAGAGGGAGGGCATTATTTTTGAGCTGCAGCTTCATGTAGGTACTGTACCAGCACCGTCAAGGTCTTTACCTTATTCACCAGACTTTCGAATTGCTGCTTCTCCACCATTATCATAGGAGGCTGTGATCCGTGAACCGCCGGAAGAGTGCTGACCGAAGGTCCGTTTGACGGAGGAGCCTGCTGCTCCTGACTCGTAGATGCATTCTTGGTTTTCCCTTTCACCATTCTTGCCTAGCAAAAACTCTCCTTCAGAATAGAGGAAATAGACTTCTCCCCCTGCCTGGCGCGCCAATCTGTTGATGCTGAACCTCTGCCGACCGGATGGAGTGGTTCTTTTGCTGGATCGTCGTTGACCGGAACCTGCAAAACAGATTCCTGACCGGAGATTTTCCGGTGGGGGACACTCCGATGCCTAAGTCAGAAGAAGCTCAGGCAGCAGCAAAATGGAGAGTTTTGAAAGCAGAGAGGGAAGAGAGAAATTCGAAATGTAAGAGAGAAAATTAACCAGGGTATCCCCTCTTACCAGTATTTATAGACTCCAACGTAACTACTTACGGTTATGGGAGTTGGCGAACGCAACCTCCTCATAACCGTAAGTAGTGGTTGTCGAAAAAACAGTTACACTCGGAGTTTATCCAATCTGAGGTTTTGGACCATGTAGGTTTTTTGGATAAATAGTTAAAATCTGTTTTGGTTGTTGCAACCACCCACATGGTCCAAAACCTCAGATTGGATAAACTCCGAGTGTAACTGTTTTTCCGACAGCCACTACTTACAGTTATGAGGAGGTTGCGTTCGCCAACTCCCATAACCATAAGTAGTTACGTTGGAGCCTATAAATACTGGTAAGAGGGGACACCCTGGTTCATTTTTTCTCTCTTGCATTCCGAATTTCTCTCTTCCCTCTCTGCTTTCAAAACTCTCCATTCTGCTGCTGCTTGAGCTTTTTCTGACTTAGGCATCGGAGTGTCCCCGTCGGAAAATCTCCGATCAAGGATCTGTTTTGCAGGTTCCGGTCGACGACGATCTAGCAAAAGAACCACTCCATTCGATCGGCAGAGATTCAGCATCAACATATCCTCTCGGGCAAATGTATCCCTTCTTCCAGCAATCTTGTGTCTCTTCTGGCTCATCCCTCAATTCGTTTCTCTTAATTTGTACTTTCTCTGTTGTACTAGTCTTTATTACCTCAATGAAGCGAATGGAGTAATCAACTTCTTCCGCTTGTTTAAAAATTTCTTTTAAAAAAACTTATATTCTGAGGTTTTTCATAGGCAGGAAAATGAAATTGAGGGTAAAATTAGTGCTAGAGTTTTTCACTATTTCTACCGAAGAAACATAAATGCGAAGATTTTTCATTTCCCAGACGTTGTGCGACACAACCACATTCCATTGGAGATTCCAGTGATTAATTCCTCTCTTTTGTTCATTTAATGCATGGTTTTAGATTCAACTTGGAGACGGCAGTGAATGTCGTTTTTTCCAAGTTTCATTTTAGATGGCAGCTCCTTATATATATTTTTTCTTTAATTTGATGCCGATTAAGAGGGAGCATTAATGTTATAGCCCCGTTCCACGCAAACTACTTTCCTGAAGCGGTGGAAAAACAGAAGAAACTTGGGTCATTGTCAACAAAATCAAATATAAATATAAGAAAATTAAAGAATTGTACATCGAAACAGTTTTAGGATGTACTTATCTAATAGCTCTAGCACGCCAGGCCACTTGCATCCGTGTGCGTGTGTGTGTGTGTTTTTTTTTTTTTTTTTTGAGAAAATATTAAGTAAAGTACTTACCCCAACTTTATCAACAGAGAACTATCTGCAAGGAAATATCTATATGCATGGAAGAGAGATCCCAAGGTGCTAAAGATCGAGAAGCTTTTCCATCAACGGAAATAAAGGATCAGCAAGCATGCTAAGGCTATCCAATAATTTTCCGGAGCATTGGTTCCCAAAAGGTTGAGGGAATAGAGAGATCCAACTGTACTTAAACCCTGGTGGGGGTATCTTGAACCTTGGTGGCACCCGATTGTACTTCTAAAGAATTAGAATTCTATGTGATAACCGTGCGTCTCTGAGTAGATGATATAAAAAATTAGATAATCATTAAATTTATATCATATATATATATATATGACATTATAATACGTTTATGGACTATCTTATTTGACAGTCGCCCATCTTTTGGCAGCGGCAATCTAAGACTGTACAACACTATACACGGTGTCCTCTGTACATGATAGGATCCAAACTTATTTTCAAATAACTACTCAAAACATTCTATACAACATGCGAGCTAGAAACAAATAAAAAAAGAAAGGAACTATCCGGCACAGCACTACACGCGTACGACAAAGAATTTACGCTTATTTTCAAATAACTACTCAAACATTCTACAACCTACATGTAACCAAAAAAAACAAAAAAGATGAGAGAGAGAGAAAGAGAAAGAGACAATCCATGACTACACGTGTGCGATAGAGAGGCCATGCTTATTTCCAAATAACTACTCAAAAATTCTACAACCTACCAAAAAAAAAAAAAAAGAAAGATCGACCGGCTTGACCAAACTTCATGCCCTGACTCTCTTGCTTGGCGGAATTAACCGGATAGTCCTAGTTGTTATTTTACAAATTAGTCCCATATATAGACTTAAAAGTCATACAGTTGAATTTGAAGATCCACAACAAAATCTATTTTCAATAATTCTATTTAAAGATTTACTAAACAATTCTCACCTATTTTAACTATCAAAGTTTTAATTATGTGAGGGTACATATACATGTGCACATGGATGTATACTTTCAATTATAGATGTATCACTGCAACAAAATAGGGAAACAACTACACATTTTTCCCAACGCTTTGTTTTAGCATCACCAAATCTCTCATTCCCAATGATGCTCGTAAAAAGCGTTGGCAAAGAGAGGTGTCTAACGACGTTTTTAAGTGTCGCAAGGTTCCCTTCTTCCTCAAATCCCTATATCTCCCTCCCTCCGTCATCTCCCTCTCCCTTGCTCGCTCCATCTATCATCGGCACACAAATTCCGGCTCCCACCCGATCCAGACGACCTTCCCTTCTTCTCTTCGCAATCGGTTTTGATCTCCTCAAATCAAAACCCTAGATCTCCCTCCCTCCGTCATCTCCCTCTCCCTCCCTCCATCCATCGTCGGTGCACGGATTCCGGCTCTCGTTTGTTTTCATTGTGCGGCGGATTCCGGCAGAGAAGAAAGCCCCTTCGATCTCCATCAGGTATGCTCCTCTCAAATCTCAAACGGTCGATCCAGTCATGGAGGTGGAGATCAAATGCCCCCGTTGTAACAGTGGATTTGTGGAAGAAATGGATGATGGTGGGGGAGACCTGGAGGCCGTGGATATGGGCTCCGATCGAGCCCTCTCTTCGTGGGCTCCTATCTTGCTTGGAATGATGAGCCAAAGGCTCCGAAGGGAAGAAGAAGAAGATGATGATGATGAAGATGACGGCTCGGATCGAGATCATGACTTGGAAGCCCTTCTTCGAAGGAGGAGGAGGAGGAGCTCGATCATCCTTCAGCTGCTCCAAGCCCTCCAGGAGACAACCGGATCAAAGTCTGATAATTCCGAGAGAGAGAGAGAGAGGGTGAGGGATAGAGATAGAGAAGGGGAGAGGAATCGTATGATCCTGATCAATCATGTCAACCAGGGAATAAATCTCCAAGGATCCCTTGATACGAGCGAGACTCGGCACCAAACTTCGAACAATGACCGCTTTAGTGCTTCCTTTGGAGACTACTTTCTTGGGCCTAGCCTGGATATTTTATTGCAGCATTTGGAAGAGAATGATCCTAATAAATATGGAATACCACCAACTCGGAAAGAGGCAATTGATGCAATGCCCACTGTAAAAATTGAGGGAGCCATGAGTTACTCTATTTGTTTGGAGGATCTTGGAATAGGCGGAGAGGCTAGGGAGATGACCTACACGCATAAATTCCATGGCGATTGCATACTACCATGGCTTGAGCTCCATAGCTCGTGCCCCGTTTGTAGGTTTCGGATGCCGGCAGAGGAGTCAAAGGATTCAAATGGAGGTGCTGATGGCAGTAGGGTGGAGGTTGGTAATGAAAATGGTGGTAATGGGGGTAGTGGGAGGAGATTCTGGGTGCCGGTGCCATGGCCTTTCGATGGGCTATTCTCATTATCAGGGTCCCAAAATAATGAAACTTATTTGGCATCACCACCATCATCCACCTATGGTAGTAACTCTTAACCTAATGAGAATTGAACATTATTTGTTCTGTGCTTTTTCTTCTCCTGCTTCATGTCCAATGCTAGCATGATGTACATATTGTTTCATTTACTGAATTTGGAACCTGGAAGAATAAATCATGAGCTTCTTTTCTTATTTTTTCATATTGTATACTTTTAACCAAAGGTGTTTGATCCTGTTGATGAATATCAAAAAACTGAAATTCAAGCAGCAAAAGAGTGATATTGATTTTTCCTTTGTGTGGTTGAGTATATGTATAAAGAGCTCTACGCAGATCTATTTGTTTTGTTATCTTTATCTTATCAGGTGCTTGACTGCTTGGAGGGTAAATCCTGCTGTCACTAGTTTTTCTTCATCGATGCTTTGGGCTGCTGTGATAGTTGTTATGTTCTGTTCGAATATTATTTTAGGAAAGCCTTTAGCTGCTGTGAGGGTGGCCTTTTACTGTCGAACTCTACTGCTCTTCATGGATGTTCTGCTTCGGCTCTCTACGCAAGCATTTCCCAGTACGAGCTCTCTATAGAAGTGCCTGGTTATTTTCTGCATATTCATCAATCTACAAGCTGTTGTCACTTGGACATTACCTATTCTGGGGCATCTCTTTTCAAATGCCAGACACCAGGAAAATTTATGCTATGTAAAGCTACTAGTCTCATGTTAAATTCATGGTTCTATCTCATGTTTTTCTTCAGCTGTTCACGATGTCACTGCCGGTTTCAAATTTCTCTTATCTGCAATATTTGCTGGAGCTGTTCTATTTGTTGGACATCTTTTCAAGTTATGTTATTTCTATTTGAGGATATGGGGCAGTTGATAGTGGTTCATCTTTCAAAACTTCCATAGGCTGCTCCTTAGAATTATACATGCTGCAACCTGCTTCACTTATCATTTCATGGATATAATGGAATTTTGGTTTTTTGCGGTTCACTTTTCATCTCATCATTAATGTTCCTGTTCCTCTTCATCGATACATCATCCTTTGCTGGCTTTGGATTTTTTACACTGCTATTATCATCTTTCTGAAGGCTATGGTGATTGCTTTAACTGGGCATAGAAGATATTTTTGAATGCATAACAGATATTACAAGAAGGTAAATTTTCCACTCATTTTTAAGAAATGCCTTGAAGAAGGTTAAATAGTGTCATGAATACTTGGCCACCATGTGAAAAGATTTATAGATGTAACTGAATTTTTATCAACGAAGTTAGAACTTGGGTAAAAGGACCAGAGTGGTGAAAGTTGACAGGGTCAGTTTACTTAATACAAAAATGTGATGATAAGCAGATCTTCTTTATGATGACTTATGGAATCAAATGTGCCATTACAAATAATTACTTCCTTCACTATTGGCAGGTTTAACAGGTATGCCACCAGTTTAGAATGGTTTGCACCTTTTCTCATGTTTAATTACAGGAAGTATTCTCAAGGGTTTCGTCTAAAGAGAATTTTGGTTGAGAATGAAAAAAATATAGATGGAATATATGACTTGTATCATTTGAAATTGATGGTGCTGTTTAATATTTATTTTGGTTTCCATGAACATTTTTGTCTGATCTATTCTTTTTTTCATCTTCTATTGTCCTTTCATTTATGTATGCAGTATGCTTCATAAATTCTAATGATCTACCGAGCATAGATTTTTCTCCAAAAAAATACCATAATTAGTATTTATTCGATGTGTCTTGCAGCTTGTAAGTGCAGTTGGCATAATTAATTATCCCATGAAATTTTCTTTTAGTCATGATTTCACGGAAGGTGTTTGTCGGCTATTATATTTATAATTTTGACAAACTTTCTTTTACAAAGTAAAAACTATGCTTGTCTTTGCACATGGCTTTCTTTTTCTACAAAGTATATATTTTATGTTGTATTAGGTTGGCCCCGCATTAGCTTGTGGCTGCATGGTTATTGTTAAACCATCAGAGAGTATACATCCTTGACTGCATTAGTTGCTGCTGAGCTCTCTTCAAGCTGGAAGCCTGGAATACCACCAGTAATCTCTCAGGAGCATCAGATCCTCATGGACTGGATGACGATCTACCTCCTACAGATCATTGATCTCGGCTTTTTGTTATTTTTTACTTTATATTTTCATGTATTTTTTAATTTTGTTAAACGGACATATGTATAACAAATATTAAAAATATTAGATTGTAATAAATTTTATATTTTGATGCGTGAAGAATGCATGAAATGAATGCATAGAATAAAATTGAAATATTTGTTATTACTGTATTATACAAAATTTAAAAATTTATTACTGTGTTATTATTGTGTTATTACTGTGTTATTATTATATTATACAGTTAAAAAAAATTATACAGATTTTAATATACAGATGAGATGCTGTCTCAACCCCGGAATCCTCCTAATCAATTCTTCGGACCTAGTCAGTTCATGCAGGTAGCTTTTTGATTATGGATATTTGAATACTTCTTTATTAGGATATTAGCTTTGGATATTAGCTAATATCCATAATCGTTTTAGATTATGGATATTAGCTTTAGACCTAATATTTGTTATTACTGTGTTATTACTTTGCAATATAGCATACCATCTTCTTATATTCGGGAACATGTTATCAGTCCATTTATTACAGGTCTTTAGGTTCAAACAGGGCATTTTTATTTGCTGTCATGTTATTCTCAGGCCTACAGTTTCTGTTTATGCTCTTCACTTTGGCCTGGGATTTACCATATCTGCAGGATTTCAAATTCAAACACCGGCATTTACTTGAGTTGTATATCATGCTCAAGTCTTCGGTTGTAGTTTATGGATATGAATTCCTGTTTGGAAGGCATTTTATAAATGTTTACTGTTTAATTTTTGGCTACACGTATTCCTTTCGGTCTTTATTTATGTTCACTATTCTATGTTATGATCAACTCGTCCTTTTGGCCCATTCTTGGGATCTTGTTTTGTAATCTTTTGTTCTGCTTTCTAATATAGTTCTGGCTTCTGCCATTTACCAAAAAAAAATGGCCTCCTTTGTACATTAGCTAACAGTGATGAGTAATCATGAATGAAAAGTTTACCATTATAGCTCAAATGAAAGGTAATTTTATAGCTCAGATATAAGAATAAAATGCTCTCGGTATGGCATATTCTGAAAGTCAAATCTCATTATAATTTACTGCTATTTCATGCATTCCTTTAGTTTTCTTTCCAAAGCAAGAGAACGCTAGCGAAGGGTCACGATTAAAAAGCCAAAAACCAATCAATTAACTGCTAGCGTACGTCAAGATAGTGTTAACCTTTGGGTTTGGAGCAGGCAGCTTCTGCCTTCAAAGAGTCGGTTCCAACGGCATGGTGGCTGTTTGCTTCTCCCTGGACGGCATACAAATTGCAATATAGAATCAAAGAAAAGAGCGTTATTTTTTTTTAGCCGGAAAAAAGTAACCTAGCCCTTAAAAATCGTAAGAAATAACATTATTTTTTTTAAAAAAAAAATTGAAATTCCCGACGCTTTAACCTTATCCCAAGCTTATTCCCGATGCTTTAAAGCGTTGATAATAAGGTTATTCCCGATGCTTTTTAAAAGCGTCGGAAATAAGTTTATTCCCGATGCTTAAAAGTGTCGGGAATAACCGTATTCCCGATGCTTAAAAACGTCGGAAAAACTCTGTTCACCTACGACGCTCCCAAAAGCGTCGGAAAAACTCTGTTCACCTGCGACGCTCCCAAAAGTGTCGGAAAAAACCAATATCCACTCCTTCCTACGCGACACTTTTACCACGTTTTTTAAAGCATTGAGAAGGTTTTTCCCGACGCTTTAAAGCATCAGGAAAAGCCAAAAAAAGCGTCAAAAAAAATATTTTTTTTTGTAGTGTCTGTATTTTAGGATTTATCAAAACATGCTCTCCAAAGATAGATTGAAATAGTTTTAAACAGTGCTTTCCTAACTTATAATAGTATGTGCACATATGTGTCTATGCATGCATGTATGTATATTAGCTTTAGATGGATGTTTTTCAATTACAAAGAGTGAAGATTCTTTTTCTGTTCTATATTAAATGAAAAGATACAACTCAAAGATGCATTCATTTTCAAAATAATATAGAATTTCTCTAAACGATACATAAATGACATGTTACCATCTTCAAAAAAATTTATTGATTAATACAATATATATATAGTTAAAAAAAATACTTGGTTGACAAATGCAACCACGATGTACATGCAGGTGTACAAGTTGTATGCTAAAATAAGATGTATTTAGTATAAGATTAACTATGCTTCCATGTTTTATGTTGGCAACTAAAATATATTTAATAAATACAGTTATTTTCATAGTTGCCCTGCTATGTAATACATGGAATATATCACACGGAACTGAGAGTGAAGAAAGGCCTATAATTTTAATTAGATAAATAAAAAATATAAACTTGTTAATCAGTGGTTGTGCCCGTATTCCTTGAGTCATTCAAAAACTCAATTCTAATCAAGAAAATGATCTAGGTATTTGAGACATCAGCATGATCTCATTAATTAACTTATTTTGCATATAAGTGCTTTGCAGCACATCACACCTTTTCCTTAGGTTAGATATACATGGACTTGAAGACTTAGATTTGCTAACCCAACCTATCCGAGCTAATTAAGGTTCATGCATCGTGCCTCCGGCACAGCATCAATCTCAAATTCCAGCCGTGTCACAGTTGCACGCAGTGCGTGTACTTTTTTCCGCTTCACAGTGCAGCACACCCATAAGCATCCATCCGAGTCACGTCCTGCACCGGGGGCCACCACGTGAACCCTTACCCTCCTCCCGTCCCCCTCTTACCCGTCGCCCTCCTCCTTTACATTTCCATCCAACCCACCCTTCTTCCTTCTTCTCTTCTCTCATCTCTCATCTCTCATCTCTCCTTCACTCCCCAGAGATCGAGATCGAGATCGAGATCGAGATCGAGGGAGAGAAGGAGTACAAGCAAAGGAAACAAGCAAGCAAAAGACCCATCCATATCCAAGAAAAAAACAAAGAAGCCAAAGTCGGAGGAAGAGGAGAAACAAGTGCATGGAGTCAACCCCCGGCCGGTCCGGTGCGGAGGAGGGCTCCTCCTCCCCCTCCAGGGGTGACCCGGATCACCCCCCTCCGGCGCCGGTGCCGGCGCCGCCGAGCAGGTACGAGTCGCAGAAGCGACGGGACTGGAACACGTTCCAGCAGTATCTACGGAACCACAAGCCGCCGCTGACGCTGGCGCGCTGCAGCGGTGCCCACGTCATCGAGTTCCTGCGGTACCTGGACCAGTTCGGCAAGACCAAGGTCCACAACCCCGGGTGCGCCTTCTTCGGCCACCCAAACCCCCCGGGCCCCTGCGCCTGCCCCTTAAAACAGGCCTGGGGCTCCCTGGACGCCCTCATCGGCCGCCTTCGAGCAGCCTACGAGGAGAGCGGCGGGCGGCCGGAGACGAACCCCTTCGCCGCCCGCGCCGTCCGCATCTACCTTCGCGAGGTGCGCGAGAGCCAGGCCAAGGCCCGGGGCATCCCCTACGAGAAGAAGAAGCGGAAGCGCCAGCCCCCCGCCTCGGCTTCCGGGAGAGGACAGTCTTCTGGAGGAGGAGAAGAGTCTTCTTCTTCTGCTGCTGCTGCTGCTGCTGCGGCTGGGAGTCGTCCAGTGCGAGGTGAGGGATCCGGTGCTCCATCGGGTGGTTCTTCTCCTTCTTGAGTATGATCTCTATTTCTTGCTCTTGTTCTTTCTTTTTGTTATTATTTGATGATAAAGTGGGTCAGTAAGATAGGAGTTTGTTATGTTATTGGCGATTCTCTCCTCCCTGCTCTCTCCCTCTTTATGCTTCTGCTGAGGCCGTGGGGAATGATTTCCAGAGAAAAAAGACGTAGAGATCTGTCTCTTTTTTGTGATCTCGACCTCTATCTTCTTTCAAGCGATGAATGCATGGTGAGTTTAATTGATGATTAGTTTGATTTCCTTTTGCCTTGAGTTTTGCTTTGTCGTTGATGTGGTTTAAGTAGAAAAGAACACTTACTCTCAGCAAACACTTTTAAGATGAACTGTTTTCATTACCAATTTTCATATAGCCAGAATAGTCCCCGTTAAATTTGATCTCGTCCTCTTGCTTCCGTGACCATCTTCTTTGGGTTTTTTTTTGGTTTTTTCCTCTATAAATAAATACTACATAATCACCATCTTCAGGCTCCTCTATCTGATCTCATGACACCTCAAGACATGCAATCATCTTCCAATAAATTTCCCTGAGAAAAGGAACCAAATTTCCCCTTTCAATATAGCCCATGAGTTCACTTTCCGGGAGGGAGGGTTCGAGGTATAAGCTCAGCTTTTAAAACTACTTCTAGAGTTACTGTCAAATCGTTACCCCAGTCCGGCTTTTCCTTTCCTTAACTGCGCTGACGGCGGCGCACGATGCAAGCAACTCACTGGTCCCCGGACGGATCGGCCTGCGAGCTTCTGGACTACGAGGCCTTTCCCACACGTGCGTCCCCCCGCCCTCTGACTCACCCCTCGCCCACGATTCAACTCTGAGCTCTCTCCCAGTCTGCCACCATGGCAGCATTAGTCCTTCTTGCTCTTTTCCCTCCTTCACCTTCCACTTCTCTGCCGTTATTTGCCACCAATGTGAGAATACGCACTTTACTACCTCTCTCTCTCTCTCTCTCTCTCTCTCTCTGGGGCTGTGGCTTTTTCTTTTTTCCCCTGCTACTGTAACGTGCTTAGTAATATCTATGATTATGCCAAGCTTAATAAAGTGGCTCGTACCAGGGCTTATCTTTTGTATTAACTTTATCACAGGAAAATAAATTATATGTCCTTTTCTCTAACCTCGTCATTTACCTTTTTATGCTGCTATTTTTGAACTGGATTTTGCCTATTTCTGATCTCCGATATTTCCTTCTCACTTTGTCCCATTGATTCTTGAGAAGGTGAGCCTGTAAAATGGCCCGTACCACAAGAACAGCAGTAAACCTTTCCCTCGATCTTTTTCTCTCTCTCGGACAAACAGGCGATGCATGCTTCGGTCCACAACATCCCATGTTAAGAGAGATAAATCAAGTTCTTTGTCTTGGCACGTCCCTTTAAGATCTCTTTAGCCTGTACCGTACAGCAGCTAGTGATTTTAAAAGTTATCATTTTTTCGTTTTTTAATGAATTCTTTCAGTTAAAGCACTTTCGGTTTGTGGGGTATGAGGAGTTTTATGTTGCTATTCAGGAAGAGGAGGAGCACTACACCGTTTGGTCATGTCCAAACCCCCCCCCCCCCCCCCCTCCCTCCCGGCCGCGGGCAGAATTATTACGTAGACCCTCGTCTTGTAAGGAATATATACTTAAATATTGGTGAGGCATTTGCCTCCACGTATATGACGCTGCTCTCATTTAAAGTACCCCTCCATTCCTCCCTCGCCACCTTGGCGCCATCCATTCTTACTGTTGTAGGACTCGAACAAACTCCTGTGCATTCATCTTATTTGAAGAGCAAATTATTTATGTTGCGTTACTTCTCTTGGTGGGTTATGGACCTATGGTCTCTCTGTATATCAAACTTTTTGCTAAATTAGTGTAACAGAAACCAATGCAATGTGATTTAAGAAAACTGAGCATCAACTGACATATTACTTAATTGTTTCAAGTCTTCACTTGGTATATTAATTAATGTCATGGTGATTCCTCTAGAATTTTGCTACCCTCATTGCCTAGTTTAAGTAGGGTAGTTCTGTATATATCGATTCATTAATGAGATTTATGATAGGCATCTAACAGCACTTAATATTAACAATGATCAGCAGTCCTTTCAGTTGATTGGGTTCATAATATAGTGTTTTTTTATTTCTCATTTTATAGTTTATTATAACCTAGGAAGGTAGATCCTGCTCAAAATATAATCTAAGAATGTACTAAGTTGGTTTTCTTTAATTCTTCAGTGATCGATTGCTCTTGCTACTGGATTACTAACGTTCCCTTCTTTATTCTAAACCATTCTTTAGTCAGACATGGTTAGGGTTCAACTCTTGCCATGTGTAGCAGTGTAGGGAAAGACTTAATTACCCTATATTTAAGTCTAGGTGACAAGAGCTCTACCTCAGGGCATTTTTGGAATATAAGCATAATTAGAATCTAGCATTGGTTATCGGCACTGCCGGCATCCAGGGGTAAAGCTTAAATAAGGTAGCCAACTAGCCAATTGGTAGTCTAATAAGTGGGGTCAGCTGGAAAATTCGAAGGACTCAAAGTTTACTGCAAGGCCTATATAAATTGTTTTCAGTTGCCAAAGTCTCTAAGGTATATTTAGATGGTGTTCTTTGCTGTAAAGAATGGTAATTGTTGATGTTGATGGCTATCAATAGCTGATGTCAGGGATATCGGGCATTTCTATTTTTAGCTTAGCTTATCTTATATAAAGAACTAGTTTGTCATGGCTTGTCTTGTGGAACATCTTGAACTTATAAATACATCAGCTACGGCAGATCGATCTCCTTCACCTACCTCCTTAAGTGATATTAATCAACAAGAATTAGTGCCATCAATTAAAATCATAAAAGAAAAAATAAAACTTCTCCTTTTAAGAAATAAATTGTTGTGTTTGTGGTCTAAAGAAAGGTGACCGCTGAATTTTATTCGTAGATGCTCGAGGAGATGATGAATTCTAAAAAGATCAGACGTTTGATAAGGATATTTGACTGGTAAGTGTTTGTGGACCGTTTTTAAAATCTCTTTTTATAAGTAATACATATTATGCACGAACAACCCAGTTAAGAAATTAGTGTATAAATAAATAGATTGATGCTCTTTTTAGGTGTCCGCTGCACAAAAATTTAAGGAAGAAATTAATACTGGGGTCATATGCTACTGAACATGTAAACTTTCTTCGAATGATGAGATGCCATGTTAATATATACGTACGGATGCATGTTGGAGATAATCCTGATCTGCCCAAGTCGCGCGGAGAGAAAGCGCGGAGAGAGAGAAAACGTTAACGCGGGTGTTACGTGATTTGATGGCTTATCATATCACGCGGGGATTAGTTTTTATTGTTTTTCTATTTCATCTTGATAAACCGATTTCTAAAAAGTCGGAGTTGTAAAAAATCTTATTTATTCTCGAATGAAGCGCAGCAAAACAGTAGTATTTTAAAAAATTTTTTTTCCGGTCTTCTCTTTCTCATCCTCGTTTTTTTTTCCCCTTCACCTGGTATCAGAGCCTCAGGTTAGCACACCAAGGCGCTTTCGTCTCAAGCAAATGGCGATCATCCCTCAAGCTACGACAACAAGGGTCGGTGGCGGCGTATCTCTCAACTACCCGCAGCTAACGACGACGAACTACACCACCTGGGCGATTAAGGTGGAAGCACTGATGCAGGCCCAAGACATTTGGGATGCAGTGGAAGCAACGGACGGTGCGGACGTGGACGAGAGGAAGGATAAGACGGCGAGGGCGTTTCTCTTCCAAGCACTTCCGGAAGACATCCTGTTGCAGGTGGCGAAGAAGACGACTGCAAAGGAGGTCTGGGACAGCCTCAAAACAAGGTTTGTCGGGGCAGATCGTGTCAAGATCGCTCGGTTGCAGACGTTGAAGAGTGACTTCGACGTCATGCGAATGAAGGAAGGGGAGACGCTGGACGACTACGCCGGCAGACTCAGTGGGATGTCCGCGAAGTATGCAAATCTGGGGGAGACGCTCGACGATGCGACGCTGGTAAAGAAGCTCCTCAACACAGTACCCGATAGGTACTACCAGGTGGTCGCCGGCATTGAGCAGTTCTGCAACCTCGACACAATGCCATTCGAGGAAGCAGTCGGGCGTTTGACGGCATACGGGGAGCGCGCACGTTTGCACAACCCCAGCAGCAACGACGATGGGCAGCTCCTGCTCACCCAAACCGAATGGCAGGCGCGGCAGGACAAAGTCGGCAGGGACTCATCCTTGAGCAACAGGGGTAAGTACATCGCCCCTGCAGAAGGTAGCAGCCGGAGCCGGGGTGGACGCAGTCGCGGCAGGGGTCGCGGCAGAGGCAGACGCAGCGGATCGCCGCGCAAGGCTAGTTCAGGTGGCTCTGGCGGCAGTAGATGCGACAAGAGCCACATCAAGTGCTACAATTGTAGCAAAATGGGCCATTATGCATCTGAATGCTGGAGTAAACCGTGCAAAGAAGAAGCAAACCTCTCATGCACGGAGGAGGAGAAACCGGCGTTACTGCTGTCTGCGAGTGTTGAATCAAGGGATCTTGCTTTGTTGAATGAGGAGACGATGGATCCGCAGCTGCAAGCTGGAAGCGAGGAAGTCTCCAGCACCTGGTATTTTGACAATGGTGCAAGCAACCATATGTCGGGTGAAAGGAAGAAGTTCCACGAGCTGGACGAGACAGTCCAGGGGCATGTGAGATTCGGCAACGGCTCCACTGTGCAGATCAAGGGAAAGGGATCGGTGTTCTTCCAGTTCAAGAATGGGGAACAACGACTTCTCACCGAGGTATACTACATCCCAACCTTACAAAGCAATATCATTAGCTGTGGACAGTTGGCCAAGAAAGGAAACAAGTTTGTTATGCTAGGAGAATTTCTATGGATGTATGATCCCAGTGGCAGATTGCTCATCAAAATCAGAAGTTCCTCCAATCATCTTTACAAGGCCGAGATGAAGACCAACGATCCGGTGTGTTTGCTCACCAACATATTGGACGAGGCTTGGCTATGGCACGCCCGACTTGGGCATGTCAACTTCCACTCCTTGAAGATGCTGGCAGAGAAGAATATGGTGGCAGGTGTGCCGCTCATTAAGCACCCCGACAAGCTGTGCCAAGGGTGTACAATAGCAAAGCATGCAAGACACCCTTTCCCAGAGGCAGCCACCTGTCGAGCGGAGGAGCCACTCGAGCTGCTGCACGCCGATCTCTGCGGACCGATCACCCCTTCGACTATCGCCGGCAATAGCTACTTCATGTTGATCGTCGATGACTACACTCGATGGATGTGGGTGTACGTGATCAAGACGAAGGATGAAGCCTGCTCGGTGTTCAAAAAGTTTAAGCAACAGGTGGAGAATACCACCGGACACCGAGTGAAGACCTTGAGGACGGACCGGGGTGGAGAGTTCCTCTCCACTGAGTTCAACAAACTCTGCGAAGAGGCAGGCATCGTGAGGCACCTGACTGCACCCTACACTCCGCAGCAGAATGGCGTGGTGGAACGAAGAAACCGGACGGTGATGTCGATGGCGAGATCACTTCTCAAGAGCATGCACGTTCCCAACATATTCTGGGGGGAGGCCGTAAGGCATGCAGTACATCTGCTGAACCGCTTGCCAACGAAGGTGCTAGGAGAGCGCACCCCATTCGAAGCTTGGACTGGGAGGAAGCCACACCTCGGCCATTTGAGGGTGTTCGGCTGCACTGCCCATGCGAAGGTGGTGTTGCCGCACCAGAAGAAGCTTGATGACAGAAGTCAGGCGATGGTGTACCTCGGCGTCGAGCAGGGCTGCAAGGCGCACCGACTCTACGACCCTCGGCGCGGCAAACTTCATGTAAGTAGAGACGTGAAGTTTGAAGAACACCTAGAATGGAGTTGGAACGCAGGTGAAAACGTTGTAGATGCGTCAGTCCTGGTTGTGAGGGAGAACTACTCTCCCGAGACGGACTCGAGTGACTCCGGGACTCCTTCGGCCCACCATGTTGGAGTCCCGTCTGTAGCAGCAACGGCGTCATCACCAATGGAGGATACCGCATCGGCCACAGAGTCTCCCATAGCGGATTCATTGGCGGGTGCGCCGGCTGTACCTGCAATGGCCTCTCCGACTTCAAGCAGCAGCAGCACCAATGATGGAGTGGTTCGTTACAGGCACATCGACGATATTATGCGAGATGCGGTGCGAGTGGACTTACATCAGGAAGAGCTCGAAGAAGAGGCGCTGCTAGTCGAGATGGAGGAGCCATCTTGCTACCGAGAAGCTGCCAGAGAAAACGCTTGGGAAAAAGCGATGCAGCAGGAGATCGAGTCCATTGAAAGAAATTCAACGTGGAAGCTCACCAACCTACCGCCAGGACAAAGACCCATAGGTCTGAAATGGGTGTACAAGGTGAAGAAAAACTCAGCCGGAGATGTGATCAAGCATAAGGCGAGGCTAGTTGCAAAGGGGTATGTTCAGCGGCAGGGTGTCGACTTCGAAGAAGCATTTGCTCCGGTGGCCAGACTTGACACTGTGCGTGTCATTCTTGCAATCGCAGCCAATCGCAGCTGGGAGGTACATCATCTTGATGTGAAGTCGGCGTTCTTGAATGGCGAACTCGAGGAGGAGGTCTATGTAACTCAGCCGGAGGGCTTTGTTGTGAAGAACAAGGAGCACTGTGTGTACAAGCTGAGCAAGGCACTATATGGGTTGCGGCAAGCTCCACGGGCATGGAACAATCGACTAGACAAAAGTTTGAGGCGTCTCGGGTTCATCAAGTGCACACAAGAACAAGCGGTGTACACACGAGGAGAAGGAAACGCAGGTATCATTGTTGGTATTTACGTCGATGATTTAATCGTTACAGGGGAAAATTCGGAGGAGATCACAGCTTTCAAGCAGCAGATGATGACCGAGTTCGAGATGAGTGACCTCGGGCTTCTCACCTTCTACCTCGGCATCGAAGTGGCGCAAGAAGAAGATCGGGTGATACTAAAGCAATCGGCCTACGCCAAGAAGGTGTTAGCTCAGTTTGGCATGACTGAGTGCAACTCAACAAAGTCCCCTATGGAGCAGAAGGCGCAGCTCCACAAAGATCCTGAAGGAGAACCGATAGATGCGACGGAGTACCGGCGCATGATTGGTTGTTTGAGGTATTTACTCCACACAAGACCAGATCTTTCCTATGCAGTTGGAGTAGCTAGCAGATTTATGGAAAGGCCCACGGTGATGCATCACAAGGCGGTGAAGCAAATCCTGAGGTACCTGAAAGGTACAATCCATTGTGGACTTGTATATGGGAAGAAAAAGGTAGAAGAAGAGATCATCGGCTACAGCGATAGTGACTTGGCTGGTGATGTTGATGATCGGAAAAGCACCGGGGGTATGGCATTCTATGTCAATGATAATCTGGTATCATGGAATTCACAAAAGCAAAAGTCGGTTGCATTGTCATCATGCGAGGCCGAGTTCATGGCAGCAACGGCGGCGGCAAGCCAGGCATTATGGCTAAGAAGCTTGTTGGGGGAGCTAACGAAGCAAGAACTCAAGCCAGTGAAGCTGTTTGTTGATAACAAGTCTGCAATTGCCTTAATGAAAAATCCCGTATTTCATGGCCGCAGCAAGCACATTGACACGAGATTTCATTTCATCCGAGAATGTGTTGAAGGTGGTCAGATCGTGGTCAAGTTCGTCCGCACGGAAGAGCAGCGAGCCGATCCACTCACAAAAGCTTTGTCAGGCGTGAAGTTTACAGCGAAGAAATTATTACTGGGCGTTTATGATTTTGACCCACATCAGGATTAAGGGGGAGTATGTTGGAGATAATCCTGATCTGCCCAAGTCGCGCGGAGAGAAAGCGCGGAGAGAGAGAAAACGTTAACGCGGGTGTTACGTGATTTGATGGCTTATCATATCACGCGGGGATTAGTTTTTATTGTTTTTCTATTTCATCTTGATAAACCGATTTCTAAAAAGTCGGAGTTGTAAAAAATCTTATTTATTCTCGAATGAAGCGCAGCAAAACAGTAGTATTTTAAAAAAAATTTTTTCCGGTCTTCTCTTTCTCATCCTCGTTTTTTTTCCCCTTCAATGCATGCTTTGTCTGAACTCGGGATAGTTTATTAAAATGTATGCTGTCTTTGTTGCCAGGAATTTTAGGTTTAACTTATCATGGAAGGAGTTCAGGTTATTGATGCCCATCATCATATTTAAACCTGTAGGTTGCTTAGTAAAAGCCGTAACATCATCATTCTTGTAGGAAAATGTTGAAGCATCCGAAGTGAACAATGAATAATTAATCCAGTTTAAGATGCCCTTTTCTGGATTACCATGCACAGAAACCTCTAGTTATTGCTAGTGCAATTTCGTGTTCCTAAGGTCATGGATAGAGAAATTAGTTAAACGAAGGATCTGTTAAGTGATTAGATATACCCGTCAAATTAGTTGATATAATTAGACCGGATCAAAGGAAAGATGGAATTATATATATTTGAGTTGATGATATATACGAGGAAGGAAATATATTACTGAAATAATATCTAGCCAATCCAATCCCTTGTTCTTAAAAGAAAATTCAACTACAGTAGAAGAACTATAAGATTTCCAAAAAATTCTAATATCATATAACTAGTTCATCATCTAGATACATGTGATATGCTGTTATAGATCATGCCTGATTTCGGTTGTGTTGCAATGATTGCTTATTTGAGGTCATTATAGGTGCTAATTGAAGGTATAGATATGACTTTACATTAAAGAAAAAAATTGTAGCCAAAAGATGTCAAGGAAGAAATTTGTAGTCTATGGTTGCTTTCATTAACTATAAATATTTACATTCTTGATATGAGACATGTGATAAAATTTAATTAAGAAATGAAAGATGTCTTGATTGCATATCTGGTCATATTACAGTTGATCATATTGAAAAATTTGATTGAAAAAAAATCAAGAAGAGATTTTGATTATGTGTCAAGAAATGATTTCTATTACATTGAATCATATAGCTACCCATAGCTGCATAATCCGATGTCAAGAAAATCAAGATATGATTTTCATCATAACTATCTGTATCTGCTTAATATGATGTCGCGAGAATCATGGAGAATCAGTATATGATGTCCATCACTTTACTCAACATTATTGCAAGAGAAAAAAAAAAATTAGAGATGATATCTTGATTGTGCATGATGAATTGTTAAGAATCTTAAGATGGTGTTTGGTTGTCTTAATTCCATCCAGAATAAGCTCTTATTCCAACTTATTCTTTCCAAATAGCTACGAAGATTGAGATATGCCATCTAGAATAAGCTATTCCGATCAACCTATAGTATTCTAGGGAACATGAAATATTTTATTTCAAGTCATTTTTCTATGTGGAGGGCCTTACTGTAATAATTATACTGGAATAAAGTTGTTATTTCAGATTTCTAACCAAACAGAAATTTGGAATAACAAGGATGAATAGCTATTCCCTGAGAATTGGTATTCCTATTTCAGGAATAAATTTTTTTGTATCCAAACACTATCTAAAAATCTAGTAGCTTCATTTCTTTAAATAATTGTTCAAGGAATTCATGGATGCTAGTGTGCATAGTGTTTTTTTTGTTTTTTTTAGAAAATGGTGTGCACAATATGATACCTGATTTTAAAGGTGAACCATCAATTTTCTAGGAAACAGTTTGGGTCTGTAGACAGAAAATCAAATATTTGAATCCTAGAAAAACACAGGACAGCTTGATATTAATCTTTCTCGGGTAAGCGCATCTTTTCCTTAATTAGCATTATAAATTTTTCTCATATTAAAATGTAGGGTTGAGAATGTAGGGTTGAGAATACACATAAAGACCATAAAACAGGTTAAGTAATTTAGGGGGGACTGATCCATTCTTGAGATTCGTGACGCCATAAGATAAAGGGGAGTAATTCTTACCCAAAAAAAAAGGAAAGAACAATTTTTTCATACCATTTTTACAATTTCACTTATTTCAAAGAAATAGAATTTTTCCTGGATGTCTACTTGGTCTTACTGAAGAATGTGATCTCTAACAAACCAGACCTTTTTTTGGGGGGTTTTGGAGGGTAAGGAAACTAACCAGACTTATATATACCATATAAATAGGGGAGTTGATAGGTTCAATCTGAAGAGAAATTTTAATAATGTCTATATCTTACCTAGCTAGAGACTCCAAATGTAGGGATGGACACTGTAGATGATAGTACGATCAAGGATTAATTTACATTACACCACTATGAAAATTTTGGCTGTAGATTAATTAATTCTTATTGTACATATGGTCTAAATCATCAGTACGTACGTTGCATCTGATAAATGGCAACAAAGACCATTCCAATGAACTTGGTATTAATAAGAACCAACGAACTTGGTCCTAGCATTGTAGAATTGTGGCATTAATGGCGCGGTATTTCACATGAAAAGTGGATAGAATATGGTCGGTGAACATATCTCAAGACATTTTAAGGGGCATGCAGTACTGCGCAGAAGCTGGAATAAATACTTGACAAGGAGCTTCGATCATCAAAAGCTTGACATGCAAAAAATTAAAACTCCAAAAATAACGTTGAAAATCATATCCCCCCACCAGAAGAAGAGAAGAAAAGTCAAATGCAAAAGGATGCCTGCTAATAGTATTCCATCACTGTACAATAGAACCTCCTTTTATTACATGTGATGCGGTCTCATCCCTTCCCTTCCAAAATTAGGAAGAGAACAAGCAAGCAATATATAGTACGATGCTACACTACAACATGCTCTCCCTAAGTTAGTTTGGTGGCATACGTTTAGTTTTGACTTTCGCCTAGGGAGCAGCTCTTGGCCATGAGTTCCCTTTTTACGAAGTCTGACATATGAATAACTTGAATATATAATTATGTGATCGATTTTGGAATATTTACAAACATGAAATCAACTTATTATAATAATATCCCTCAAAATAAAAAATGTAAACGCTTGAAAGTTGACTTCCCTTCATCATGAATTAAATCAAAAAAAAAAAAACAAAAAAGAAAAGAAAAATATGGTCATGTAGATTCATGTGCTTTAAAGATTTATTCAAATGTCAGAGCTATTTTTAGGGTTGAAAACATATCAGATATGGATATTAGTCAGATGCAAAAATTAATATCCATATTTATTTTAAACGGTTATGAATATAGATATGATATTAGAAGTACGCATATAAATATGGATATAAATCGAATGAATAAATTTTATGACTATAAAATAAAAGATATTACTAAGTAGATAATAAATTAAGTTAACAATATATTAATATTATCAGTTATTTCTCTTAAAAATTTATGAATGCTATATAAAATTAAAAAGGAGTATATATGTAACACCTAGCCATAGAGGGCCCGGCATGAATTTTAAAGCTTTAGGAAAAAATGAAAAGAAGATTTCCATCGGGAGTCTTTTCCTTCTTTTTCTCTGAGAGGAGTCCAAAACTAAGCCGAATCTAAAGATTTCCGGCTATAAGAAGAGATCCCCTCTCTTCGTTGAGCCACTCACTATCTGAGAACCCTCCCACTCCCCTTTCCCCCAACTGTCAATCCCTCCTTTACCCTACCTCCCACCACTGCCGCGACAGCCTCCACCCCAACGGCATCATTCTTGTCGTCGACAATGCCCCAACCCTTCCATCTCAGACCTGGTCAACATCGTCAAGCTGAATCCAAAAAGGACATGGCGATCAAGGTGGCTAGGGATGGAATAAGATCCTTGGAGTTGAATGTCATCCCCAATGAGAGCTTTGATAGGACCAAGCGGATTGGCGTCCAACTATCACCCAATTTCAGATTGTTCAAGCTTTGGCCAAGGAACCTTGCTGAGGCTACAACCTTCGCCGGGAAGGAATCCCTGGGGTTGACATCCTGTATTTTGGATGGATCAAAGCAGGCTTTCTTGAATCTCTTGTGGTCCATCGGATGGAGGGGAGGATAGATCCGAGGTCATCCACTCGAGATCCGGAGAAGAAGGGGGACTAAAAGAGTACCCTATTTTGGACTGAGCAGAAAAAGAAGAGAGAAGGAGAGAAAAAGAAGAAGAATAAAAGAAAAGAAAAGAAAGAAAAAAAAAAAAGAAGAGAAAAAGAAAAAGAAAAAAAGAAGAAAAAAGAATAAATCCTCTTCTTTTCTCTCTTTGGTTTCTCTCTCCAACTTCTCTCTCTATGATTTTTTCTCTCTAAAAATCTCTCTCCTAGGGATTGGAGAAGTTATGAAGTCAGGGTATCAATAGATGGATCGTTGATAAAATCCGAATAGAGGATTTTAGACCTGTAACTACCATATAATGAATTGTTTATTAAAATAAGATTATTATTATAGGAAGATATTTTTTTGGGCAAGAAAGTGTTGAGCAAGTTTCGTAGCACCTAAGTCGGGGATCCAAGTATAGACTGATATTGGGTATGTTAAATTTGTTTTCAATAAAGATAAACTTTTTTAGATATGATCACTAGTTTATAAATGTATTTTACATGGCATGATTTTAATTCTTGGACATGAGTATTGGTATGTATAATTATTTATATATTATATATTTTAATTTCTTATGATAGATATTTGTGATTGCTGGTATTACTATTTCTATTTTCATATAATATGTTTCTATCAAATATGATTATTTTTGAATGATTTGGATTGTAATACCGATTATTGAAAATCTTGAAAATGACATAATTTGATAATATATTTGAGATTTCATAAAGTGATAATCAAGAAGGAGTGTTTGGACTAGCCATACCACAAGCAGGACTGTGGTTATTGAGATTGCCAATTACAGGCTGAAGTGTGACACTAAGATTTTTAGTTGATAGGTTACGATGTTGTCATTAAGATACCATAGTTATCAGTTTAATAACTGACTTCTAATAAATTAAAAATAGATAGATAGCAGCAAGTCGGGTCGAATCCATGGAGAAAGGGAGAGTTTTGAAATCCTTGATTTTTATGAAATAAAAAAACAAATTTTGAAGCTGGGAGAAAGAAATTTAAACATGCAAAAGAAAAGTAAAATCGGTATGTTCGATCCGCTAGTCAAATCTTAGCATCTACTTGCGAGAAAGTAAATAATAGAAATTTAAAGTGCATAAAAATAGATATTACATTAATTTAAAGAGAAATTCAATTACAAGAAATTAAAAATAATAATTAAATAAACTAAGAAAAATAGAAACAAAGATTTCGAAGTCGATTGGCGCAGCCTCATCGAAAAATCGGTTGATGTCATGTTCCCTCCTTCCATCATACTCCGTGGAGCGAACTAGGCTTTCTCTTCTTCTTCCTCCTTGGATTTTGATCTGGAGATCGGTGCAGGCTTGAAGATGGCATAGATGGCCCAACTTCTCCTCTAAGAAGCCTCATTCTTAGAGGCCAACCTGCAACCCAAAACTGGACCTTTTATCCTATACTGTACTCCTCTCTCCAAGATGCTTTCTACTATAACCCAGGGGTCCTTTAAATAGAGCTCATTGAGAGCTTCGTCCTAGTCGAATTCGGACTCAATCGGGCTCCAGATTGACTAAATATCATGGAAAGAATTTTGGGCCATCCGATGTGTGTCATGATGGATGGTCGACACTCTTCTTCCTTATCTGGCTACCCAGAGTCTGAGAGGGACTTCACTTGGTCTCCGAATCTTCGAGTCCGTGGGACTCGGACTCTTCTCCCACCTGGATTAGGACTTGATCTCCTCCCATCGGGCAGCGATAGTGGTGGCGAATGGTGGCGGAAGGCATTGGTGGTGCTGGGCGACGACGTCTATGGCAGTGGACGAACAAAGGAGCAAGCTGGCAACATAGAGTTTGGACGGTGGCCTGATGATGGCCGGTGGCTCAGGAAAGGTAGCGATGAGCTGAGGGATGGCCGATGGCGATGGCGGCGATGGGGAGCTGAAGGAGATGGCGACGAGATGGCGGAATGGTGGCGGTGACAGTGGCCGAACAAAGAATGGGGGGACAATGGGCTTGGGGAACGGCTGGATCATGGCTTTTCCGGCGATCCGGCTTTTCCGGCCGGCGGTAGGTTCATAGCATCCTCTCCGGACACGGGCAGCGACGGGCAATGAGAAACAGCGATGGGGCAGCATGGATGGAGCTAAGAAGAGAAGAGATGACGGCCAGAGGCTTTTCCCATGGATTTTATGGTGAGGGAAGGCTTCCGGCGATGTAGGGGAGCTCTCGATGGTGAGGGAAGGGCCTCCAGCGACTTTTCCAATGAAGAAAAGGCCTGGGGAAGTCGGTGGTCCACGGAACAAGTTCGTGGATCGGCAGTCATGGTAGCCATGGACCCATTCACCTTCTATAGACCGAGCGACCGGTCCATGGTGGACCGACTACTTGAAAATTCGTGTATTTCTTATATAAACTTTCAAATTTTAATTTTGGATCCATTCGAAGTCTGATTTGAGAGCTGTTTACACCATTGGACTCCAAAAATCAAGTTCTTTGCAATGACAATCCTATTTTCTATAAATGATATATAAAAATATCAATTTGATATAAATAAAGATAGTTTAATTATTAAATTAATACTTTTATATGTATATATAATATAATTATCACACTCCCAACTTGAAATTTGCTCGTTCTCGAGTAAAGCAGATGAATTAGCTATATATATAGACTCATTCTTAAATTGAAAGTTGACTTAAGTAATCCTAAAGGCAGCTGATACCCGACCAGACCATTAAAAAGGTACTTTATTGGATCACCGAGTTAACCTAATTAATTGTCGAGTGTTGACTATAGAAATCTTTAGAGGTCTTCCTTACTATGTCCCTAACTTACTCTTTAAATTTTCTAACTTGGTTTAAGTTGGGTTTGTTATCTTTTTATACTTTAGTCCTCTTTCTTTTTTCTTTTTTTCTTTTTTTTTTCTTTTTTTTGAAAGAAAGATTTTTTTTTAGAAGTCCAGTGCAATGCCTTGACCTCTTAAATATTAGCATCCTTATTTTTCGACGCGAACCACAATGCTTACTTAGACGAAGGAGCCCAGTTACTTTGTAGGGTGCCAGTGCTTAACAGATCTTTTAACCTTTTTATCTTTTAACGCGAACCATAACGCTTACTTAGACGAAGGGATCTGGTTACTTAATAAGAGTTCAAGAAAAGCTATGAGGTTAGACTGGCTCTCTTTTTTTTTTGAGGACTTTTCAACATTTCTATCCTAACTCACAATAAGCAGATTTTTTATTGAGATAAGAAAGGAGAGTTCTGGAATCACTTCCAAAATTTAATTTGGTCAACACCCTACCATTTATCGAGTTGTCTTAGTGATTTGCTCCTTAGTATCTCTAAAACTATCTAGGCTGTTAATCAATCATTAATTAGGATACCTAATTAACTTCAAATTGAGATAAAATCTGGATACAAAATTAATTACTTCTAGTCATACTTGAGGACTTAATTAGATTAGTTATTCTTTCTTCCAACTTAATCGACATTGTCCTCAATGGAGAAGAAAAATAAAGGGTGCAATATATAAAAAAGAATAGGAAAGAGTATACCTGGAGTGAATGTACTTTGGAAGTTGAAGAAGGCTTTGTGAGGTAGTGGGCTCATGAAGTAGTGTGCTATTGTACTTCCATCTAAGTTCCTGTAATTATACTAAAGAAAAAAATAAAATTGTTGGGTTGCCTCCTAACTAGCGCTAAGTTTAACGTCTTCAGCTAGATATTATAAGGGAGTCCAATAGATAATCATCTTTATTATATCTTTTATAATATCAAAAGGACAGAGCCAATCAAGAAGCTTTGTCATCATAGCAGAAAACCCTTCATAGAGTACTTTATGATGATTAGCTCGAATTAGTAAGGTACACTGGGCAAGCATGTTGTTCCATAATTTGAAAATATTATTAGAGTTCATACCATATTCAGGAAGGGATTGTGTTTGTTAGACCGAGATTAGAGGTGGTAGTTTAAAAATATCTTCAATTATGGGTTGGTCTATCCTAATCCCCCTCCTGGGCATGATGGGTTAATCAATGTACCTCTCTATTTTATATTTAGGTACCTTTTCTAGATTAATATTAGGCCATCTCTATACATTATTTTAATATCATGGAAAGGTTTTGGAGGCAGTTCTCAAAATTGATGCCGAATATGAAAAAATCAACTATAAAATTTTTAAGATCTTGATCCCTCATTTTAGTAATATCTTACCTAATAGCTTCTTTATGTACTTTTAGAACACCACTGAGTTGGGCTTTCTGGATAAGGTTCACTAGAAGAGTTTCAATGGGTTCATTAGGAAGTGATTTCGGTTTGGGATCAGGTGGTAATTCTAACAAGGGTGTTATTGATGGACTAGGTTTTGGCTCTTGTTGTTCATCAATCAAAAATGGGATGGTTTCAAAGTAGGATATTTGTATTGAATTATTCACTTCAGTACCGTACCCATCAACATTAAAATCATTTATCCTTAATTGAGCTAGATAGGAATTTAACAAATCTTGGAAAGGAATTATAGGGGTAGCTTCCTCTATTGAGTCATGTATTTATGGATCTTGAGAAGTCTCGACCAATTCTATCATTGCATCAATTTGTTATCCCATCCCATTAAAAGGCATAGATGATTCTAGGGCACTAGAGAATGGGGCCATAGGTGAGTGGAGTGATGATGAAATTGGTTCATCCCATAAGTTTAATATTTTCATATATTTTTTTGTCTTAGCCAAATTATCTATATTGATCTTTATGGTTGTGCAGAGTTATTCTAAGACTAGTTCATTCTCGGAAGTCAGAGTTGATTGTTTAGGAAAAGTTAGAGGGTCATTAAAGTTTTAAGCTAGGTATGGTCCCTCTAGGTTACTCTCGGGTTGACTAGGCAGTTCACCTCCCTCCTCTCTATTGAGCTCAATCAATCGTTGATTAGTTTGATCCATTAGCTTATCGATAGATTGCTGTTGGGCTATAATCATTTGTTGAAATTAATCAAACCTATCGATATCTAAGTTGGTCTGTAAGGGAGGTAGGTATGGTGCTTACTGAGCCTTCTCTTCAAATGATGGGCTATAATTAATTAGAAAAGGTTGATAATGGAGATAGGGCTGATCATAATAGGATTCCTCTATAAACAAGATCCTTGGATAGTCGAGGTAACCACTGGGTATGGTTGCCACGAAAAATCTGGTTGAGCCCCCCAACCTGAATTATAGGCATTATAGTAGAGGTTATCTCCTGAGTTGCAGGCTAGTTGGGTTTGATCTTGATAAACTTGGTCATACCTAAACTCAAGAGATTGGTACCCAGTGGGGCACTCACTCTCAAAGTGGGTGGAGCTCGAATAAATTTGGTGTGCTGGGAGAAAGGATATTCTATTATAAGGATTCATTCTCGTGGCACTGATTCAGTCTATTAGATTATACTGATCATTGGAATATGCAATCAAAAGTTTGGATTAGAGCAATCCTTATTTATTCATATTTTTATTTATTATTGTGATTACTATTTTTTTAAAAGGAGTGGTGAGATGAAGAAGAAGAAAAAAAGTTCTAAAGAAAATGGCCTAAGAAGTCCTAGAGCCAAGAGAGAGAAGAAAAGAATTAGTTATGGTTGATATGATTTACAAACAAGTTAGCATACATGGACTCTCTATCCTAGGATTATCCAAAATCTAGATCGCTCCTAACTACCAAGTCAATCTTGGAGCCCTCCAAATCAGAAATTAACTAATCAACTGACCAGGTAAGGGTAAGATTGGTGGGGGTCCCCCCGTTGCTTTCCTTAGACACCAATTAAAATTGGCCAGATCAGTCAACGGAATCAATTAAAAATTATCTTTTTTCAGGGTTACATCATCCTTGAACACCTTTCCTAGACACCAGTTAATCAGCCAATCCTGGCTCAATCCAACTTTTTTGGATGCCTTATCCTATTGAGCTCGAGTTCCTTAGGGGCTGGTGTCTAATTGATTTTAATTAATAGGCTTAGGTCAATGTAAGATGTAGGGTGGCGATTTGTGGGCCAAGGAAGGATTATCAACTCTCCAACTTATGTTATTTACAAGGTAATGCCCTTAAGATATTTTATGAAAATATGCTATGCAAAAAAGAAAGATGTCTCAAATAAGTAATAGATTTTAAGTTTTAGTTAGTTACTCTATTTTAGTTAAGTATTATATGGTGCATTTATTTTCTTTCTAGGTTATGTTAATTTAAGCAAAAAGAATAGAAGGTAGGTTTTAATTTTTGGTTAATTAGATATGAAAGGAAGAAAGCTAAATTAGATTAAACAAATAAGGTAACTAGATATTCCAAACTAAAGAAAAAAATCAAATCTAGTATTTAAAGCAGTTATTTAAAAGGTTTATTATTTTTTTCTTATTTTAGGTTTATTTAAACAGAAAGAAATTTTAAAAGATTTTTTTCTTTTTAGGTTAGAAACTAACTAAAATCAAATAAAAATAATTTTTTCTTTTTTGTTATGTTGAAAAGGAGGAGATTAATAAAAAAAGGAAAGAATTTGGGATTAGGGTTGATCTCACCAAAATTGTAAAAATTTCCTTCTCCTCTTTGTTTTCCTTTGTTTTAGTTTTTTTTTCTACACAAAAAAATAAGAAAAAAATTAGTATACTTGAATTTACAGGAAATCAAAGAAATAAAAAATGTTAGCATTCATGCCTTCCCCGGTAACGGTGCCAAAATTTGATAGGCTACGATGTTGTCGTTAAGATACCATAGCTATCAGTTTAATAATCGACTTCTAATAAATTGAAAACGGGTAGATAGTAGCAAGTCGGGTCGAATCCACGGAGAAGGCAATGCTTGGAAGAGTTTTGAAATCCTTGATTTTTATAAAATAAAGAAAAAGATTTTGAAGCCTAGAGAATAAAATTTAAACAAGCAAAAGAAAAGTAAAACCGGTATGTTCGATCCACTAGTCGGATCTTAGCATTTACTTGCGAGAAAGTAAATAACAAGAATTTAAAGTGCATAAAAATAGATATTGTATTAATTGAAAGAGGAATTCAATTACAAAAAATTAAAAATAATAATTAAATAAACTAAGAAAAACAAGAACAAAGATTTCGAAATCGATTAGCGCAGCCTCGTCAGGAAGTCGATTGATGTCACGTCCCCTCCTATCATACTCCATGAAGCGAACTGGGCTTTCTCTTCTTCCTCCTCCTTCGATCTTGATTTGGAGATCGGTGCAGGCTTGAAGATGGCATGATGACATAGCTTCTCCTCTAAGAAGCCTCACTCTTAGAGGCCAACCTGCAATCCAAAACTGGACTTTCTATCATATACCGTACTCCTCTCTCCAAGATGCTTTCTACTGTAACCCAGGGGTCCTTTAAATAGAGCTCATTGAGAGATTCGTCCTAGTCGAATTCGGACTCAATCGGGCTCCAGATTGACTGAATATCATAGAAAGAATTTTGGGCCATCCGATGTGTGTCGTGATGGATGGTTGACACTCTTCTTCCTTATCTAGCTACCTAGAGTCCGAGAGGGACTTCACTAGGTCTCCGAATCTCCGAGTCCGTGGGACTCGTGCTCTTCTCCCACCTGGATTAGGACTTGATCTCCTCCCATCGGGCAGCGACAGTGGTGGCGGAAGGCATTGGCGGTGCTAGGCGACGACATCTATGGTAGTGGCCGAACAATGGAGCAAACCGGCAACAGGGAGTTTGGACGGTGGCCTGATGATGGCCGGTGGCTCAGGAAAGGCAGTGACGAGCTAAGGGATGGCCGGTGATGATGGTGGCGACGAGGAGCTGAAGGAGATGGCGACGGGATGGCGGAATGGTGGCGGTGACAGTGGCCGAACAAAGAATGAAGGGGATAATGGGCTTGGGGAATGGTTGGATCATGGCTTTTCCATCCGGCGACAGGTTCTCGGCATCCCCTCTAGACACGGAAAGCGACGAGCAGTGAGAAACGGTGATGGGGTAGAGTGGACGGAGCGAAGAAGAGAAGAGATGATGGGGCGGCTTTTCCCATAGATTTTTCGGTGAGGGAAGGCTTCTGGCGACGTGGTGGAGCTCCTAGCGACGAGGGAAGGGCCTCTGATGACTTTTCCGGTGAAGAAAAGGCCTGGAGAAGTTGGTGGTCCATGGAACAGGTTCATGGACCGGCTATCATGGCAACCATGGATCCATTCACCTTCTGTAGACTGAGCGGCCAGTCCATGATGGACTGGCTGCTTTAAAATCCATGTATTTCTTATATAAACTTTCAAAATTCAATTCTGGATCCATCCGAAGTCCGATTTGAGAGTCGTTTACGTTGTTGGACTCAAAAAAATTGAGCTCTTTGTAATAACAGTCCTATTTTCTATAAATAATATATAAAATATTAATTTAATATAAATAAAAATAATTTAATTATTAAATTAATATTTTTATATGTGTATATAATATAATTATCACCGGTCACAGGATAAAGTATGATAATGAGATTATCTATCACAGACTAAAATGTGACAATGAGATTGCCAATCACAGGCTGAAGAATGATACTGAGATTGCCAGTCATGAGCTGAAGTATAATTGTGATTAGTTCAAAATCCTAAAGAAGATGGATGATTAAACTAAAACATAAAAATGAGATAGGTTTTATCAAATATGATGGTTGAATTGTTTTGATTGCATGATATATTATTTTATGATTTCTTATTCTACTATTATTTCCTTGCTATTTTTAAATCGTATTATTATTGGCGTGACTATATAAAAATCTTTACTGGGCTATAAAGCTTATCCTCCATTTCTCTTTTTCTTTCAGAGTCGTAGGATGTGTATAATGGATCGGGTCGAACATGAGATATGAGTACAATATTTATTAGATTGATAGATTAGTACTATTTTTGATACCAATATAATCAAATAAGTTGATTATTTAGTTATTATGAATTTATTTTGATGGTATTTGATTATTTTGTTTTAATTTTTGAAAATAATGAGATTCTTATGTACTTTAGACTTAGCATAATTTCTAGCATGATGCCTAGGATTGGTGTGGCCGGTCATATGGCTGATCCAGGTACTGGGTCGGGGCATGACAAAGTGATATTAAAGCTTAGGTTATGATTACTTGGGATTGTGACATAAGTGACTTAGACATGACTGGAGTGATATCGAAGATTAGGTTATAATCACTTAAGACTGTGAAATAAGTGATTAGGTAATGATATGAGTAATATCAAAACTTAAGCTTTGATTACTAAGAACCATGACTTAAATAGTATTTGAACTTAAGATTATGATCATTAGAGATATGATAGAAATACCAGAAATCAATTCGGAGTTTGGATTTTGGATCACTAGGTATTGTGATATGAATTATGACTAAAGTTTGGTATATGATGAAAAAAAGGGCTACGTGTTTTATCTACAATTTCAGTGATAAGGTTGATCTAAGGTAAGTGCAAAAAAGTGAATGATTTATATCTCTTGATCATGATAAGAGGGAGTTTGATCGATGTGTAAGATGTGTTGACCTTTGAATATAAGTTGTTATGCTACTAGGCTATATTATGTTATGTATACTTGTTTGATTACTGTTAGATGATTTCGAAATTCCAAACTTAATATGGATGCAAATCATCATAGCCTTTTAGTATTGTTATTAATTATTTAATTTCAAGTTCTGGATTTATCATCAAGTTGTAGGAGTGACATGAGTTTCATGATATCGGAGTTGAATATTTCTTTAAGGACCAAACTTGTATATGTATTATGAATGAAATTAGCATGTAGAGGAATTATATTTATGATGCTACAAATATGTGTAATTCCTTATTAATGGATTTGATTTTATTAAGAGGACATGGGATACGTAACTTGGTGGAATCTTTGATAATTTAAATTATCACCTCTGGATTGGATTACTTAATCTTCCCTATATTTGTTGGAAACTATTTGGTGTGTTAAGTCCCAAGTCAAATTTAAGATCTATGAGAAGATCTAGGTTATCATACTACCGATATTGAATTGAACGAAGAAATTGGTTTTCGAAGATTTATATTAGTTTTGCTTATAAGCGATAAAATTTCAAGTAGTTGTTAATTGATATTAAGAATTATAATAAGATAGCTCTATGAATAATAACATGATTAATCCTATTCATAAGAATATTGACTTAGAGTATTTACTTTGTTAGAGTCAAAAATTAACTTTCTAAAAGAAAAGTTGATCTAGATTGTCTAACTAAATTATCAAGGAGAGTATGATTAATTTGGGCTTAGACTAAAGTTATTAATATCTTGAAAAGATAGAGAAATTAATTTTGGTAGACTTCTATGGGTTACATAAGAGATTGGATTTTAGGTCAGCTAATTTATTGATGCTAAAGATCATGGTGAAGGATATTTTATGACCGAATTGATTTTATCCATAGGGATGTTGACTTGAGTTCTTCTAATTTATTAGAGCTCAAAGTTAATCTTTTAAAAGAGAGGTCGATTTGTAATTATCTAAAGGGTTAATTGACTTTAAATTATTTTAGATTTATGGAGATTTAGAAATGTGATGAAGTTTATGTGATAGTTTTAAATGTAGAAAGTGTATCAAGATTAAATCTTAATGTGATATATTGGATGGCTCGGACATGATAAGAGACTTAAAAGCTTTGCTTTAACTTGACCTAAAAATTTTAGATCTTTGGTACCAAGGTAAAGTGATTATTTTTGGAATGATTCATTTAGTGAACCTAGACAGTTTAGTAAATTATATCAGAGTGCATAATGAAAGTATGGTAGTTTGAATTATTCTGAAACTAATTAAGAATATTAACTCTAACTTAAGAAGTGTTATGATGGGAAAGTTTATTTGAGTTTTAGTAAAAAGACTTTGAATGATAAATGAAAGGATAATGTTATTGATTCTTTAGCTAATTTGCATGTGTAGTAATACAATTTTTATTAGTAGGTTCTTCTAGTATAGAGAACTTTAAGAAAAATTTTAGACATCTCTAAATTTAGAATAAACAAGTGATGATTTGTTTACCAGGCTTGAATCTAGAATGTTTTTGATACCGAGCTCTTTTAGTTATGATATTGTGATTTCATTATTTGAAGGGGGCTTGAGGTTTTTATAAGAAAAAAATACTAATTATAAAATTATGAAAAAGATTAAGAAAAGAAAGAATGCTAAAGACCATGGTTAGTGTTTAATGCTCAAGCCTTCTTCTATTTTTAGTTAAGAGTGATTGGACTGATTATGATTTCTATATAGAGTTAGTCAAGAGAAATAAATTTTATAGAAAAGAATTATATACTTTAATTCGAGATTGAGATGTTAATGTTCGTTTGAAAAAAAATGAAGGAATTTACTATGTATTATAGATGGTAAAAGTTAAAATTAAAATATTATATAATTTTGTTATGATAAAATCTTATGAAGAAAGCATTCTAAAAGAAGGATTATCAGAAGCTTGAGAATGATATTAGGGTTGAGTATTTCTAAAGTCTAGGCCATCATGATTTTCTTGTAGAATTAATCAAAGATAATTAATTATGTTGACATCAAAAGGTTAGTATTATTTTGGAAGAGTTCAAGAGAATCGATATATATTGTAGATGGAAAGGATTTAGTTTTGAATATTATATAATTTTATTATGTTAAGATATTGAAAAATAAGTATACTATGAGGTAGACTAATTGGGAGATTGAGGTTGAAATAAAAAGTTAGCTACTTTTAAAGTTAAACCTCAAGTAAACAAATTTCGAGAATGAAATTATTTCAAGAGAGGGAGAATGTAATACCAGTCAAACAGGACCTAGCATGAATTTTAAAGCCTTAAAAAAATTGAGAACAAGACTCCCATCGGGAGTCTTCTCCTTTTCCTTCTCTGAAAGGAGTTCGAAACCGAGCAGAATCTAACGATTTTCAGCTATAAGAAGGGATCCCCTCCTTTCGTTGAGCCACTCACTATCAGGGAACCCTCCCATTCTCCTTTCCCCCAACCGTCAATCCCTCCTCTACCTTGCCTCCTGCCATCACCACGATAGCCTCCACCCTGGTGACATCATCCTCGTCGTCGATGATGCCCCGACCCTTCCGTCTCGAACATGGTCAACATCGTCAAGCTGAATTCAAAGAGGACATTGCAATCAATGTGGCTAGGGATGGAATACAACCCATGGATTTGAACGTTGTCCCCAATGAGAGCTCTGACAAGATCAAGCGGATCGGCATCCATCTATCACCCAATTTCAGGCTATCCAAGCTCCGGTCGAGGAACCTCACCAAGGCTACAACCTTCATCATGAAGGAATCCCTGAGGTTGACATCTTATATCTTGAATGGATCGAAGCAAACTTTTTTGAATTTCTTGCAGTTCATCGAACGAAGGGAAGGATGGATCCGAGGCCGAGACTCAAAAGAGTCCCCTGTCTTGGGCCAAGCGAAAGAAGAAGAGAGAAGAAAAGGAGAAAAGAAAAGAAAAGAAAAAGAAAAAAGGGATAAAAAAAGAAAAATAAAAAAGAAAAGAAGAGAAAAAGAAAAGGAAAAAAGAAAAAGAAGAAAAGGAAAAATCCTCTCTATTTCCTCTTTCTTCTTTCTAATTTGTCTCTCCACTTTCTCTCTCTAGTTTCTCTCTAGTTTCTCTCTCTATAATTTTTCTCTTTAAAAGTCTCTCTTCTAAGGATTGAAAAAGTTATGAAGTTAGAGTATCAGTGGATGGATCACTGATGAAATCCGGATAGAGGGTTTTAGACCTATAATTACCATGTCATGGAATTATTTATTAAAAATAAGATATTATTGTAGGAAGATAATTTTCCAGGCAGGAGGGCATTGAGCGAGTTTTGTAGTACCTAGGTCAAGGATCCAGGTGCAGACTGATATCGGGTATGTTAAATCTATCCCTAGTAAAGGTAAAGATTTCTAGACACAATCATTGATTTATAAATATATTTTACATGATAGGATTTTGATCATTGAACATGAGTATTGGCATGCATGATTATTTATGTATTATATATTTCGATTTCTTATTATAGACATTTGTAATTACCAGTATTATTATTTCTATTTTTGTATGACATATTCATATCAAATATGATTATTTTTGGATGATTTGGATTGTGATATCAGTTACTGAAAATCTTAAAAATGACATGATTTGATAATATGTTTGAGATCTGGTAAAGTAATAATCAAGAAGAGGTATTTGGACTAGCCATGTCATGAGCAAGATGGTGGTTACTGAGATTGCTAATCACAGACTGAAATGTGACAATGAGATTGCCAGTCACAGGCTAAAGTGTGATACTAAAATTGCAAGTCACAAGCTAAAGTGTGACAATAAAATTGTCCATTCAAATTGAAATGTGACAATAAGACTGCCAGTTATAGACTGAAGAATGATACTGAAATTATCAATCATGGACTGAAGCATGACCGTGATTAGTCCAAAATCCTAAAAAAGATAGATGATTAAACTAGAATATAAAAATGAGATATGGTTTTATCAAATATGATAGTTGGATTGTTTTGACTGCATGACATTATTTTACGATTCCTTGTTCTACTATTATTTCCTTACTATTTTTCAATCGTATTATTATTGGTATGACCGTATAAAAATCCTTATTAAGTTATAAAGCTCATCCCCACTTTTTTTTTCTTTTAAAGTTGCAAGATGCGTAACATGGATTGGGTCGAATATGAGATTTGAGTACAAGATTTATTAAATTGATTAGTTAGTTCTATTTCTGATACAAATATAATCGAACAAGTTGATCATTTAGTTATTAGAAATTTATTTTGATAGTATTTGATTATTTAGTTTCAATTTTTTAAGATGATGAGATTCTTGCGTACTTTAGACCTAGCATGATCTCTAGGATGATGTCTAGGATTGGTATAACCGGTCGCATGGCCAACCCAATTGCTGGGTTCAGGATATGACAATATATAAATAGAATCAAATATTCGGATATTAATTGGATAGTTGTCAATCCATATTCATATTCATTTTTCTTTGATGTATATAGATTCAAATATGGATATTAGTTGAATGCTTAAATTTCTATTAATATCTAGATAGATTTTGATACGAAAACAGATCTAAATGCATATTATCTAATCTACTTTCACCCCCAGTTATTTTTAAAATAGCATTTTATCTTTCTTAGACTTTAGCCTCTTAAATCCTGAGTTCTTTTAAGGAGAAAAAGAATGAAAAAATGTTGGTTAGTAAGATGAACTGTTAAGATTGACTTTACTTAATATTGGTGGATTGATAATTTTGGTAAAAATAAATTATCTAGTAGGTTGAGAATGTTGGGGTGAAGGGAAAGAAAGATGGAAAATTGGAAGAGGGTGGCTTTACAGTGTGTAGCATTGCGGCTTTATTCGTTCCCACCAATTTAATGTGCAAGGAAAATATGCGATAACCTTTTAGGATACAATCAAGCTCAATGTTCGATCAGATTTTGCACCAACAGGTCAAACCAATAAGCCTTCCCCAACTGTCTACAAAATCTTGTTGATCTGATAGAGTTAGGGGTTGTGGTATTGTCTTTTGATATGGGAAAATCAGTTATTTATAAAGAAGTCCACGTCTTTTCATAGGAAAGATTAAACGAACACTTTTCTTCTTAAAAATAATAGTCGGATGCTTCTTTCAAAACATATACATATACATAAGAAATATCAAAGTATTTTTAACGCTAGATGAAAATAAATTTAATTTTTTAAAAGTTCTTTTGAAAATCAGAAGAACCCATTGAAAAGGGACTTTTAAAATATATACACTAAGGGAGCAAAACTTTTTTTTTATTATTATTTTGAAATTATATAACAAATAATTTAATTTTAAGTGTCTAAAATTACCCTATAAATATCTAGAGGGAGGGGTTAAGTCGTTAAGATCATTTGAAATTCAATTAAATGAATAGACAAATGAGATAATCAAGACTGGTTTAGGATTTTCAATGAACGGAAATAAGAAAATTGCTTTATAATAATAGGATAGAGTTCCTATATACTTGGAATATATGGATGAAGGTGATACTTTAAAAAAAAATAATTATTATTATTTTTTTGAAAGTTTTGAAAATAAATGAGAAAGTTTAATTTTGTTGTCACCGGAAGACTTTCAGGGTGAAATTGAAGGTTGTCTTTTCCAGAGGACAGCTTTATACTGTTAACATAATTCCCTTGTCATGTGAATAATCACTCTCTCTCTCTCTCTCTCTCTCTCTCTCTCTCTGTGTGTGTGTGTGTGATTGAAAGGGAGGTTTGGACCACCCTCTGTTAAGTGAAGAATCTCTCTCCTCACCCCTCCATTTTTCCAAAATCTCGGTGCATGTATTCTTAAAATTAGGTAGATCACAAGCAAATTGATATAGAAGGGTTAAATAGGCAATAGAGAGAAAAAACTATTTCATTTATCGATCTCAAAAGAACTTGCAGAAGTAAAATATGGATCACAAGGAGGTAGGGACATTCAAGATTTAACCTTATCTTGTGAAGTTACTGGAGAAATTGTTTGTCCAAAGAAGAAAGCAATTAAATGAGAATTGTATACAGGCATTAGTTTGATTTGCTACGAGGCCTAACGAAAAAATTATATTGGCCTTTCTGAAAGAAAGCACGCACGTATAGGAGACTACATTATAAACAATGGCAGTATTGAGGTAAGAGATGAAGAATGCATCATGATTACCTCTCTTTCTTAATTTGTTAGGTAAAACTACATCTATCCAAGCCTTGAAGCTAATTCGAATTATTAATTTGGGTTATTAAGAAGCGTGTGGTGTTATTTCATCCGTAAGGGGAAAAAAAGAAGTATGGTCTTATAGTGTGAAAGGAGATTTTAGTAATAAGCAACCAAGAGGACTCGCTAGTTTGCTCCTTGGGAATAATCAGTGTCAACCGAGAGCGAGGTTGCTTTCATAAGTGGAGGTAGCTTGAGGTGGAGGTGGGAGAAAATGGTACCCAATATCTGTTCCCACCTTTCTTAAGTTCCGGAAGGACTGCGACTTGACATCTAAAGCAGGCTACTTTGTTTGCAAATAAAGTGTTGCCTTAAAAGTTGAAAATCTCAATTATGTTGTCCTTCCTTCCCCAGAGAAGATTTTGAGAATAAGAGGCTGAGAATAAGTGCATGAATGCGAACATAATTAATGGCCGAGTCATCTTGCCCAATATTTTCATGAGGGGCTAGAAGGAAACGACAGGCGGCCAGGAGGGAGTTTTGAAAATGGTAGTCTAGTGGCAGCTACGTGAGGTGTAACTTCCCTGTCATCGTATATATTGCCGAAAATCTTTGGAAAGGAAATGATCATCTGGCTGGAGATTCTCAAATTCTTGTTGCAACGTGAATTTGGACTCCTCATGGAGCTCACTTTTTGCTTCACTTCAATTAGTTTATTCTAGTTCGTCTGCTAGTCTTTGGAGGAAAAGTTACCATTCATCAAATTATTATGAACAGCATAATAATTTGAATTGAAGAAGTTTGGCTGCAAGAAAAAAACTATATATCTTTGTTTTGTTTCAAAAATTAATATTTTTGTTTGTTTATTCCATCAGAAAAAAAAACAATAGATTTGGAAAGCCTGGTCGTCCTAGTTTATATTGAGTGTGATTTAGATCCATTTTAGCCTGCCTACCATGCATGGTGAACTTCGAGGTTCAACTCTTCCACCATTTTTCAAAGCGCGCAGTACTTGGCATATGATTTCATTTCTAAATTTTGAAAATTAATAATGCAGGTTTAAAATGGGAACTTGCTTTTTTTTTTTTTTTTTTTTTCTTTTTCTATGAAAGAATTTTTTTTTTTTCATGAATATCTTCAAAAACTAACTAAAATTTAATCAAAATTAGTAGTTTATCGGTCAGAATGGACCCCCATACGGTGATACGGACCGGACGGTCCGCATAGAAAAATGCTGCATCGTACACAGCGTGACCTTTAACCGCGGCCCGTAATACCAACTTTGCTCGAAGGAAGCGACGTCGTCCAGGGGCCCGACGTCTTTACAGCGGCATCTCCGCCACTTGTCCGTACGGCCGCGCCGGGGGGAGGGGTGGGATCTACAGGGTCAAGGTCGATAAAGGTGGGTCAAACGTAGGGCCGAGCGGGAATTACGGGAATGAGGTCATTCTGGGTCCGATTCCTTTGACTCGTTGTCGACTCGGTCACCGACAGAGAGATCCATTTGACTATTTCCACATCTTGACCCCCACCCACCCAGCCCGCCACCAAAGTGGCCGGTGCAGTGGAAGTGACAAGCCATGCTATGAAGGACATGCCAAGTTCCACAAAAATGCTTTGGGACCCGGAAGACCTCCAGTACCACAATGTCATGTAGGGGGACCGGTGGCCGGTTTACCTTGTAGCTCCATTATGTAATCACATCGATTTGATGAACTGCAGGATTCGCCTGTGCCATTTGGCATGGAGCTTGTTTTTGGTACCATGCTTTAATCACCATACCAAAAAGAAATGGAGATTTCCACCGCTCCATTCCCCACTCCGACATGCATGACATGGCATTTGGTGATTGGCCCGGTCCAACGGGAGAGATGCATGCTTGCTCTCATATGTTGTATCGATCTCCAACTGCCACGTGATGTTCGATAACTGATCATACTTGCATCCAAGGTTCGCTCGACTTGTACATGATACCAATAATACTTGGTAGGATGATCAACTGGATACTGTATCTCAGATGTATCAATATCAAAATAAAGTAATGCTAATACAGTATTCGATACCAAAATAACGATTCTTGCTTGCATCACTTGTCTCAGACTGCTACATAAGATAAAAAATCGAGCAGAAATCAATAACAATACTCATGTCACAAATGTACGTCTCGGCTAGCCCACCACATACACAAAATAAATTGGTAATTCATTCAATGCAGCACATCTTCTTTTATACAAAGCCTCTTTGCCACTTAGCAAATGATAACCGGCCGTAAGGCACATCCTCACCATCACTTCTATTGATATCATGAATTGCACCAATTCCTCATGCCATGTGCCATGATAATTGTGAGAAATTATTTGATTCTATTGTTGGTCCCTGAAGATCCAAGACAACCTTGAAAGATTGACAAGAGCATCAAGAAAAATAAATGCGAGTTATGTTTTCCTTCTCTCTCTCTCTCTCTCTCTCTCTCTCTCTCTCTCTCTCTCTCTCTCTCTCCTGTGATATTACTAAATTAAGGGCAACCATTCTCTAGAAATTTGCAACTTTGGTAACATAAAGGGAAAGAGTATTTTACGGAATACCGTGAAGCTACGGATAATTAGAAAATCTAGAAACAAAATAACATATCATTTTTTGTTGACATACTTCTCTTTCTTCTTTTTTTTTTCCAAGCCGGCAGGGCACCTGTACGTCTTTGCTCCATCCTACCAACACAAGTGAAAAAAAAAATAATAATATATAAATCTAATAAAATGAAGTAATCCTGCCTGTACTTTTCCTGCACGCGAGGCCAAGAATGCAGCATATAGATCCCAGCATCGAACACATCCAAGTGGGGCTAAATATTCCTGCATGCGCTTCTATTCTTAAAAATATGATTTAGTTTTTATGATCAGAAATGCAACTATATATTGGTAATAGGACCAATTACTGATCGAGTACGGCACGATGGTGTATCCGGCCCCCACTTGATTTATTGGAAACAGTACGGTGACCTACTCCACGATTGAGAGATCGCATACATGTTTAGATACATAAATAAATTACGGAGAACAATAAAATGGAACATATTGTATGCTAGCAACCACAAATATTCAAATCATGGAACCCACGTAGGCGTCCACGTACGGCATCAAGTCTTCAAGCCACAAGAAACTTGCTAGATTTTGCAAAGCGAAGGCTTCGTCCTTGCACCCTGTCATCTTCACGTGGTTAGTACGTAAGTGTGTTTGCACGCTGATATCTTGTAGTACGTACCCTAATCATAACTAATGATCTTAGAAACCAAGCATCCGATGCTATCATGTTTTGCATCACACCACATTGTACAGAAACTATGATGACAAACTGAAAAAGTGCTGCAATCAGGACCAGGAAGAGCTTTTAAAAGTAACGAAGCGATCCAGGGTCATATTCAGGGGATCTCGTTGTACCCAGGATAGCTGGGTGTTTGTAAATTTCACCGACAACGGAGTGGCTTGCCCGAAAGCAATAACAAAATTTGAAAAGAGCGGTAATTTTTTAACAATAAATTTAATTTTATTATTAAAAATTAATTTATTTAATAAAATTTTGATATTCATCGTGAATAAAAATAATTCATACTGAAATAAATTATTATCACTGTTAATAAAAAAAATTCATCACTAAAAATAACAATTGAGGATAAAATTTAACTTTTCCATCCAAATTCATCGATATCACAAATATCTAGGACCAATACTTTAAAATTATCACGTCCCGAATCTAGTATCGAAAACGGCTACGCGACCATCTGCACGAATCCTAGAATACCTTTTAACATTCATGCAAGACTCAAAAATTTTTCATTATAACTTCATTCCTTCGTAATATTATTGATCACAATTCATAAAAAATATCTAACATAAAGAAAATGGTACAATACATATGGTTCAATTTCGGTCATCCTTCAGTCATCTGCATGGTATTAAAAACTCTCTAGCTACTCATCATTTCTTCACGAATCTCATTCATCACCAAACTCAAATATCCTGCACAACTCTGAGAAAGGAAAATAAATAAAGGTTGTGAGCTTTATAGCCCAGTAAGATCTCCAAACAGTTACCAATAATTATAATAATTTAAAAAATAGCAAGCATATACGAGTATATCATGTCATGCAACAAAACAACTCAAATGTCACATATGACAAATCCTTTTGTAAAATCATGTTTCTTTTTTATGTTTTCAATTTAATCATCCTTCTTTAGGGTTATGGACTAGCCACGGTCATGCTCCAGCCCATGACTGGCAACCTCATAATCTACCATTTACCCGTAGTCAGGCTAGTCTCATAATGAACCATTGACTCGTGGTCAGGCTAGTCTCATAATCGACTATTTACTCATGGTCAAGTTAGCTCACGTACAAAGCCCGTGGCTCAGGCTGTGTAACCACGGTACCACCGTGGCATGGCTAGTCAAAATACTGTATTTACTTGATTAACATTTTATCCTTTCACATCATCATGTCAAATCATGTCGTTTATATTTTTTCAACACCAGTATCATGGTCCAACCCATTCAAAAATCACTTTATTTGATAATATATGGTATACAGGAATATAATTTGTAACAACAAAAATCACACTATCTAACATAAAGAGTCGAACTATTCCATGTAAAACTAGTCATGCATGCCGATGCTCAAATACACGGATCAAATCATGTTATAATATATATATATATATATAACTGGTGATCAGGTCCAGAGATCCTTACCTTCCAGAGCTAATCCCAAAATCCCCGGTATCATTCTGTACCCTGAGCCCGAACTGATGGGGACATCAGGTCAACCCTAGTTCACTATAGGTTACTGAGTTTTAATTTCCTTAGCCATGATTCCAATTTTATCTTTGAGTCCAATAATCAAGTCATGTTAGTCCTTTGAGGCTTGTAAGTAGGGCTTAAATTAGTTGAGTCACTTGAAGTCCTGTAATTAGGGTTTTGATCAGTTAAGCCCGATCGTGCCCATTGAGTCCTATATTTGGGCCTTGAGCTCTGTTACAATTGAATCCTATAAGTATAAGTCCAGTTTTATATAAGAGGAGGAGAACCAGCCTCAAAGTAGAAGCCCATAAAGTCTCTCCACTTGAAGATTCCAAGCATATTCTTATTCCAAGCATCCTAGCCCAGAAGTCCAATTTCAAGTGAAGCCCATGGCGCCCTAGGTGTATTCCAATCCAACTTCAAATGGGTGCCCAGGAGTTTCCAGCCCACCAGGGGACAAGTACCAAGCCCATGCGCCAACCATGGAGGCCGCCCAAGCCTTGCATCAAGCCCATGTGCCCAAAGCCCAATTGGAGGACATCCTTGCTACCCTAAAGTTCAAGCCCAAGTCCATTTAGGCGACCACGCTCTTGTAACTAGGAGAGGGCATGGGAACATCTATAAATACCCCACCCCTCCACGCTCTTGTAACTAATGATCAATTATTATGAATAAATTTCTCTTGAGTTTTCCTCAAAGTTCTGTGTAGATTTTTGGTGAGATTAAGGGTATCTGTGTGATCCCTCAGGGTTTCTGTATGATCCCTGCACCCTGCCTCCAAGACATTAGCCCTCTTCATCCCTTGGCTACCCTCTTCAAACTTCTTCCCCTTCTTCTTCTTTCAGTGACCTAACCCTACTTTTCCTTGTTTTTTAACTCCTGATAGATCATTTGCAGGTTCCTCAGAGTTCATGAATCCAAGGATTCCATCTGACCAGCTTTCGGACCATTGGATTGAAAGCCGCATATCCACAAGATCGATAACTTTATTTTCCAGGCCGCATCTGAGAGCGTAGAGCAAACTCTTCATGGATCGATCTTCAAATCTCTACCAGGTACACCTCCTAGACTTCTCTGGTAGCAATATTGCAGAAGAGCTAGTCCTACCGGGACTTTTTAGTCTTAGCAGTCTTGTTTCTTCACTTTTAGGATTTATTTCTGCATGCCTGTGCTTCAGATTTTTTATAGAATTTCTTGCTTAATATCTTAGCTTGAAATTTGGGATACAAACTTCTAACTTAATGCCTAATACATGAAAAATAATTGGCATGCATGAATAGTCCTGCATCATTTGGTATCAGAGCATGTTTTAAGGCTAGTTTCTGCATCCCGTAATTCCTATACATGGCCTGTTATTTTTACTGTTTCTGTATGTAGGTAGATCAGACAATTCTGATTTTTATTTTTTCGGATTCCTCGTAATTGATATTATTTTTCAGAATTTTCTCATGACTTATTTCGGCCTATAAGATTTTTTCACACCTTTTTTTTTTGCCCTAGAAATTTCTGCATCCTATCATCTGCAGTAGGTGTCTGAGTTTCGGTCTATTTCATCATCTTAGGAATTTTATTTTTCATTGAAATTTGCACTGAATACTCTCTATTTAGTCTTGATAATTTTCATAAATTTTAATTATTGTTACAAAAAAATATTAAAATGTTTGTATTTTAGAAACCCTAATAGAAATCCTGAACTTCTGCACACAGTCTGAAAATCCTAGGTTTTGCATCATCATCCAAATTTTGCTTTGCATGAAATTTGGTAGGGATCATCTACATTGTTATTCATCTATCTTGAAACTTTTTTAATTTTTTTCTACATTGAAAACTAAACCAAATTCTGCTTCCAAACAAACCCTAATTTCTGTTCTTTATACTTGGTTAAACCAAATCTAATCAACTTCCAAACCCTACCTCACCCAAGCCCAAATTTTGATTGTTAACTTAACCAACTTAAACTTAATTTACCATCTCATAAAAGACCAAAAAATATATTTTATTTTTTGATTGTTTTTAGATTGTATTAGGATCATTGAATGTCATCATCTCATTAAACTAATCTTAAGGGCAATCTTAATATCTCAGATCAGGGCAGGAGGTCATAACCTATCCTAGGCCCAAAACAACCGCCAAGCATCAGAACCCAAGCCTTAATTAAAATCTATTAGTAACTTAATTTGCTCAGTGAGCTTAGGGACACCAACAGGTCAGCTCCGAATTATATGGGCCAACTAGTGCACTTAATTTCCCAGCTATTACTGAAAACTGGTGTCTAAGACTAGAGGTCCAGAGGCAAATGCCCTAAGTGGACTGGTGGTTTTTAATTATGACCTTGTCACAGGCAGGGGGAGCCTCCCACCACCCCACCTCTTACCTGGCCAGTGGAAGGATTAGCTGCTGAGTTAAGTGTAAGTTGAGTAGAGCCATTCAATTTTGACTCTAGGTCTAGCAAACTATAATCCAATTTTACCTTGTGTGCCTAACTGCATCATACTACCTTGCTTGTTTGATTGCATGACCACTAGATTAGGGACCAAATATCAACAATCTAAATCCCAACCCAGCTCAACCATGGAACCTAATTTTGAGACTCTCATAAAGGCCATGAGTGACCAGATTATCACCCAATTGACCACCCAGATGACCTAGATGAATACCCAATCCAATACCCAATCCTAAAACCATTTTGCCCAGTTGACCACCCAGATTAACCAAATGAATCATAGGTTTGACCAACTGACCCAATCCAATAATCAAGCAACCCATAGAATTGACCAGTTAACTCATAAGTTTGACCAGATATGAGACCAATTAGGAAACCTAGAGAAAACCCCGGAGACCCATATCAAACCTAAACATGAGCATGACCTTAGGACCCCATGTTCCCCACCTCCCAACCTTAGGAGAGCCCAATACCTTGATCCATACCCTGAGCCCAAGAGATCCACAACCTATAGGTCCGAGCCCAAATCCTATGACTCTAGATCCTATGACTCTAGAACTTATGCACCCAGATCCTCTGAACCCAGATCCTATGTACTCATGTCCTATGAGTCTAGTGAATCCATAACCCATAGATCTGAACCCACATCCTATGAGTCCAGTAAACCCAAGACCCATAGAGCTGAACCCTTGTCCTATGAGCCCCAGGAACCCATAACCCCTAGGTATCATCCTAATACTTGTCAAGTTTCTCCTGGTCAATCTGAATCCCATAAGATTAGTACCCCTAGATATGAGCTTAGTATTAGTCCACTTTCCTTTAGTCAACCTAAACCCTTTAGGACTAGTGCCCATAGCTCAGGACCATATCCTAACCAGCCCAACCCGAGCCAACCCCAGCCTAGTCCTACTATGGTCCGTAGAGAAGATAGAAGCAAGTCTGTAAAGGTTCAAAAGAGTTCCAATCCCCCGAGAGTGTATTTTAGATGTCGTAAACTAGGCCATTTTGTTAGCTAGTATCCAGTCAGCGCCCTACACCTAGGTGAGCTAGATGAAGATGATTTGAACCCAATGTAGAAGTATATGAGGCTGATCCAAGCTGGTAGAGGAGTATGAAGATGAAGAGCCTATTGAAGATTTAGAGGAAGAAACTCCTGAGCCCATTGATGAATCTAAAGAAGACATTAATAAGTTGAGTCCAGTAGAGATATCTATAGAAGACCTGGAATTAGTTGACCCAGTAGATATCCAGATAGAAGCCAACCCAAAGTTAGTTAACCCTAACCATACTCCGATAGAAGTCAACCCAAACATAGTTGACCCAGACCACACCCAGATTGAACTTATAGTGGAAGACCCGCTAGAGGAAGAGAACCTAAATATTGCTACTAGAGTTTTACCTGAGGAGACATTAGAAGAGAATCCAATTATACAGCCTAGTCCTAAAAGCCAAGTGAAAATTATTGAGGATATGGTCTCTTTAATTCGGTACCCTCAGGAGGAGTTCACCCCTTCAATCCCAGTTCAAGATCTCTTCCCAGAAATTATTGACCCATCTTTCCATAGCATGGACCTTTTCTTGCCCATAAACATAACTCAATGTTCGTACATTAAGGTCAGTCTCCTTAGCCCTGAACCAGTCCCTAAATCCCCTTCCTATTTCCTACCTTTTCCTGAGTTGTCTCATATGTCTAGAACCATTAGATTACAATTTGTTGAGATTACCAAGTTGCATGAATCTTTAGAGCCTATCCCATTTGCTACCTACTTCTGGCATATCTTATGGCATTTATTAGAAGTTCATTATAAATTTTCATGTGCATGTCAAACTAGGGTCAAACCTAGAGAGCCTAAATTCTGTTAGGTTTAGACCCAAAGAGTCCAATAAATTTTCTCTGATCGGAATGCCTAGTCGAGTCTATTAAGTGTTGGTTTTATGTCCAATAAGTCCCCAAACCTAATTCATCTATCCACACCTATCTCTACACAGCATTTGCATCAGGACATTAGTCAAAGATTAATTTAAGTAATGAAATCTATAAAAACTAGCTAATTTCCAAAAGAAAGCCAAGAAATTTAATGTAAAAAATTTTGTTATGGTTAAGAAGCTTCATGCGCATAGAGTTGAACACTTTAGAGTGATAAAGAAAGTGGAATCCAATACCTATGTGCTTGATCTGACCTTAGATTTAGGCATTAGCTCTACCTTCAATATCGTGAACTTGGTTGAGTATAGGGAACTGGCAGTGATTCATAGTGAGATTTTTGGACCTCACCCATCCTTTGAGAGAGAAACCTTACCTAAGTGTCCATTAAATTTGCCTAAGAGAGGAATACGGATCGAGTGTATCCTGGACGATAAAGCTATCACGACCTGGGGCTGCGGCTATCAACGCTACCTGGTCCGTTGGCAAGGTCGACTAGAATCTGACAATTCATTGATTACTCAAGAGGACTTGCAGCGCCTCGACCCAGATCTCCTTGAGTGATACCAGAGCCAGAGCAACCCTTTCTCGACGGAGTTGAGTTCCTCCCACCCTGGAAGAATTGATGGGGACATCAGGTCAACCCTAGTTCACTATGGATCCCTGAGTTTTGAGTCCCTTAGCCATGATTCCAATTTTATCTTTGAATCCAATAATCAAGTCCTGTTAGCCCTTTGAGTCTTGTAAGTAGGGCTTAAGTCAATTGAGTCACTTGAAGTCCTGTAATTAGGATTTTGATCAGTTAAGCCTGATCGTGCCCATTGAGTCCTGTATTTGGGCCTTGAGCTCTGTTACAATTAAGTCCTGTAAGTATAAATCCAGTTTTATACAAGAGGAGGAGAACCAGCCTCAAAGTAGAAGCCCATGAAGTCTCTCCACTTGAAGATTCCGGGCATATTCTTCTTCCAAGTGCCCTAGCCCAGAAGTCCAATTTCAAGTGAAGCCCATGGCGCCCCAGGTGTATTCCAGTCCAACTTCAAATGGGTGCCCAAGAGTTTCCAGCTTACCAAGGGACAAGTACCAAGCCCATGCACCAACCATGGACCAAGCCCATGCACCAACCATGGAGGCCGCCCAAGCCTTGCATCAAGCCCATGCGCCCAAAGCCCATTGGAGGATGCCCTTGCTGCCCTAAAGTTCAAGCCCAAGCCCATTTAGGCATCCAAGCCCAAGAAGGAGCTTTTGACCAAGTCAAAGAAGGAGAAAAAACCAATTCTAACAAGGAGATCCTATTTTATTTCTACTCAAATCGTATACTCCTAGTTCTAGGCCACTTTGTAATCCTTCTCCTTATCAAATCTTGTATTCCTATCCTAACTAGGAGATAGCATGGGAACACTATAAATACCCCACCCCTCTACCCTCTTGTAACTAATGATCAATTATTATGAATAAGTTTTTCTTGAGTTTTTCTCAAAGTTCTGTATGAATTTTTGGTGAGATTAAGGGTATCTGTGTGGTCCCTCAGGATTTTTGTGTGATCCCTATACCCTGCCTCCAAGCCACCAGCCCTCTTCATCCCTTGGCCACTCTCTTCAAACTTCTTCCCCTTCTTCTTCTTTTAGCAATCTAATTCTACTTTTCCTTGTTTTCTAACCCCTGATAGGTGATTTGCAGGTCCCTCTGAGTTCACGAATCCAAGGATTCCATCTGACCAGCTTTCAGGCCAATGGATTGAAAGCCGCGAATTTGTAGAATCGACAGCTTTGATTTCCAGGCTGCATCCGAGAGCGTAGAGCGAACTATTTACGGATCGATCTTCAAATCTCTGCCAGGTATACCCCCTAGACTCCTTTGGTAGCGGTATTGCAGAAGAGCTAGTCCTACCGGGGCTTCTTAGCCTTGGCGGTCCTATTTCTTCACTTTTAGGATTTATTTCTGCATGTTTGTGCTTCAGATTTTCTATAGAATTCCCTGCTTGGTACTTGGCTTGAAATTCGGGATACAAACTCCTACCTTAATGCCTAATACACGAAAAATAATTGGCATGCATGAATAGTCCTGCATCATTTGGTATCAGAGCATGTTTTAGGGCTAGTTTCTGTATCCCGTAATTTCTATACATGGTCTATTGTTTTTACTGTTTCTGCATGTAGGTAGATAACAAATTCTTCTATGATTCATCCATAAAATCCTAACTGCATAAATTTCAAGAAAGAAGACTTCCCGATTCTCTCTCCTATAATTAATATTTATTTTATTTTCTCTCTTTTTTTCTTCTCTCATCTTTCTCTCTCTTCTTTCTCTCTCTTCTTACCGAGAAGCCGAAATCACCAATCGAACAATCTTGCCGGTCGTTAGCTGCATCCTGGAGGTTTTGAGCCGCGGCAGCAAGGGTGTCGATGCGGTTCAGTAAGATCTGGAACTGCTGCTGTCCCAAAGTGATAGTGGGCTCGACGATGTCGTTCTCCCTAAGGGGCACTTCTGATCTAGACGGGGAGTACTAACCTCTCCTAGCGGAAGTGTTCTGAGCACTTCCCTTTGCCATTGCTTTAGTTAGTAGATGGACTCATCCTTTTAAAGAAGGGAAAAGGGACATTCCTCTAGCGCCAATCTGTTGCTGCAACTTCCCCCGGAGCGGGCTCAGATGGCTTGGTTGGAGCGCTCTCTCTCAGTTCCTGCAAAATTGTCCCCAAGGACCGGTGGTGTTCCGGCGGCGAACACTTCGATACTAAAGTTAGCGGGAGCTTGAGGGCAACATAATGGAGGAGTCAAATGGAGATAAGCATATGGAGTAGGAAGAGAATACTTCGCCCTTATTCGAAGTCCCCCGTTACCTTATATAGGCGCAAAATACTGCCAAATTTTGTTAGGGGATAGGCTAAGAATGTCTGATTTGCCCCTAGGAGAATCAGGATAATGGCCAGGTGGCACTAGGACATGGCCATGTCGTGGAATCTGTTGTAAAAGAATTTCGATACCAGATAGAAGAGGCTTCTGCAGTCTCCTGGACTATCTTTGAAGTAGCCTTTCGAGAGTGGGTCGGTCGGACCTCCGACGAAGTGCATCCGTCAGACCTTCAGTAGGAGCGGGTCAGTCGGACCTTAGCATAAGTGGGTCGTTCGGACCTCGACTTCAGTGGATCGGTCGGACCTCTGATGGAGTGCGTCCGTCGGACCTTCGGCAGGAGCGGGTCAGCCGGATCTCAGCAGAAGTTGATCGTTCGGATCTTGACTTCAGTGGATCGGTCGGACCTCCGATGAGTGCGTTCATCGGACCTTTAAAAGGAGCGGGTCAGCTGGATCTCAGCAGAAGTGGGTCGTTCGAACCTCGACTTCAATGAATCAGTCGGACCTCAGTAAAAGTAACGGTCCGGTTTGATAATGAGCCGGCTGGGTATAACAATATATAACTAATTGGCTGACCAACTCAGTTGGCAAACAGAGTATAGGATATATCTCATCCAATGACATATAGTTCTATCAAAAAAGAATAGCATATGGTAGAGACGGCCACCAGACGCTAACATCTGATGATTTAGATGGATCAGCTAAACTCTCGGTTTCAAAATCTTGGAGAAATTCTTCGCTCTCCCATGCGAATATCTTTCTGTCATATACGACTCATGCTATACTCCGGACAGCTTAGCAGGGCAAATGGGGCCTAGATGCTGGAGGGAATCTATCTTCGAGATCCATACAGAACTTGAGCTTTTTTTTTTTTTTTTTTTTTTTTTTTTTTTGAGAATCGATTTCTTCCTTATATTAACATTTTCCCTAAGATCATGTCGCCTTTCCTATGGCTGTAATCGAATAGGCAGGTTTCCCTATCAATGATGAATGCACTCCCGACAAGTTCTTATCTGCAGGTGCTCCTCGTCGTAAGAGTCTTTTTCTTCCCTCTTTTCAGCGGGTTTTGCTCGTCTCTTAGAACTTCATAACTCGTCTCCCATGCTACAATGATCTTTACGTAGATGTATCAAAGAGTTGCAATACAAATGTACGTCTACATAAAAAGATTGTGCTGCAAAGGGTGAGACAGCATCAACACAGAGTTGCCAGAAATCCAGTACAAAAAGTATATATATATATATATAAACTATAGTTGCAGATTTTAGTCTTTTCAAATCAAGTAGTCTGCGGATTATTACCAAGCAACATCATCCAAATATCCAACAATCAAGTACGTAGTTCATTCACTACTCACTAGAGGTGGCCTTTGCTCTTCAAACTGTCCACAGTATCCTTGATCATTTGTTCCATGGTTCTGAAACGGAGACCCAGTTCCATCAACTTCTTTGATGGACTCTCTGCCCTAGATAGCCAAGGTTGTTTGTCCTCTAAATGCCTGCAAACACACAAGGAATCAAGCATCATATAGTTACTGAAATACAGAGGTCCGGTATTTAATTAATATCTGAGATTCTAATCACACCTTGGTACTGGGAATTCTGGGTGGATCTCGGCCACTTTAGATACGAAGTCACACCAACGGGTTATAGCCTCCACACATAGATGCCGTCCCTGTGCCAATGGCTTCTCACATAACAGTATGTGAGCCAGTGCCACATCTCTCACATCAACGCATCCCACGTAAAAGTTCTCTAATTCTACTACTCTACCTATGGCATGGACCGAGTAGCTCAGCTCACCAGCCACCGCTTCATCAGTAATAAACGGAGATAAGTAATAAATAGTTACCCTGGAGAAGGTGGAGCAAAGCGGCTACGGAGGCATTGATGGCTGGGGGAAGGACGGGGCCTAATACCAACGCGGGATTGATCACCACCACGTCCAACCCTTCTTTCGCGGCGAATTCCCAGGCTGCTCTCTCCGCCAAAGTTTTCGAAACCGGATACCAGAGCTACAGCAAAGCAAGCCAAATTTATTGGAAGTGATTTCAGCTCATGAACATATATTTGGAAGCAAAAGAAAAAAGAAGAAAAATGAATGATCAAATATGATGGAAGAAGAAGCTTTCTCAATTATATTTTCTGTTTTTTTTTGTTTTCATAAGGGCCCTCTTTTCTTGGCTTCCTAAAAGACTATATAATAGCTATCCATGTAGTATACATGCAACCCAACACTACATAATAGCCATCCATGTGGCATACATGCATTCCACAACTACACTGACAAAACATAACAAGAGAGAGAGTTTAATACAAAATAAATAAAGCATTAATTTTTAATACTCCCCCTTAATGCTTTGTTCTTGAACACCCATGAGTTCTCTAAAATATAATTTTTTTATTTTAGGAAGTGCCTTGTTAAATATATCTGCCACTTGATCTAGAGTCTTCACATACTACATTTAAATTTTTCCTTCTTCTACAACTTCATGGATAAAATGATACTTAATTTTGATGTGCTTTGTTCGGCTATGATATATGGGATTTTTTGTCATAGCAATGGCTGATTTGTTGTCACAAAATAATATAGTGGCTTCCTCTTGCTTCTCACCAATATCTTCTAAAATTCTTCTCATCCAAATTGCTTGCTTTGAGGCCAATGTAGCTGAAACATATTCCGCTTCTGTTGAGGATAATGCCACGATTTCTTGCTTCTTTGATGCCCAAGAACATATGCCGGATCCAAAGATAAAAGCATAACCCGATGTGCTTCTCGTATCATCTAAATTTCTGGCCTAATTACTATCATAAAATCCAAACAATTTTAGCTTTGTGTTTACTTCTCTCCTATAAATGATGCCAAAATTTTTGGTGCCTTAAATGTATCTCAAAACTCTTTTTGCTATCCCAAAATGAAGTTTACTTGGTTGATGCATAAAAAGAGATAACAAACTTGTAGCATACATGATGTCCGGCCTTGTAGTAGTGAGATATAATAAACTTCCAACCAAACTTCCTTATAAAATTGCATTTGCATCTTTACTTCCATCTTCTTTGGAGAATTTTTCATTCACTACTAAGGATGTTGGTACCAGATTATAATTTTCCATTCCAAACTTTTTGAGAATACTTTCCACATAGTTCTTTTGGCAAATGAAAACACCATCTCCTTTTTGATCAACTTCAACTCCCAAGAAGTAATTAAGCAAACCCATATCATTCATTTCTTATCTTTTCATCATGTCATTTTTAAATTCATAAATCATTCTTTCATCACTACCGGTATATATCAAATCATCAACATAAAGAGAGACAATGAGGATACCGGTATTACCTTGCCTTTTGATGTATAAAGTTGGCTCACTTGGGCTTCTTTGAAATCCTTTCTCATTAAAATAGGCATCAATTTGACTATACCAAGCTCGGAGAGCTTGTTTTAATCCATACAAAGCTTTCTTCAACTTGTACACTTTCGTCTCATGATCTTTGATGATGAACCCTTGAGGTTGCTCTACATAAATATCTTCTTTAAATATTCTATTCAAAAAGGCTGATTTCATATCTAATTGGTACAAATAACAATTTTTATATGCCGCCAAAGCAATGAGTGTTCTAATTGTATCAAGCTGAGCAACCGGTGCAAAGGTTTCTTGATAATCTATTCCTTCTTATTGTGAGTATCCCTTGGCCACCAATCTTGCTTTATGTCTTTGAATGAAACCATCCGGATTAAACTTTATCTTATAGATCTACTTCAAGCCGATGACTTCTTTCTCTTTTGGTTTAAACTAACTCCCAAGTTTTATTTTTTTTAATCACTTCAATTTCTTCTTTCATTGCTTTCCTCCAAGCTTCTTCTTTCGTTGCTTCTTTAAGGCATTCTGATTCAACCATACAAAAGTTGCATGTAACATAAATATTATTAAGACTTCTCATTCTTTTTGGAGTAGAGCTTGGAGATGAACTTATACTTGATGGTAAGCTTGAGCTTGGAGATGGACTTGTACTTGGAGAGACATGTGGTGATTCTTCAACTTCATTTTGAGCATCTTGAGTTTCTTCATGAATGGTGACAATTTTTTCTTGGACTTTCTTTTCTTTCCAATCCCATGATGCTTTTTCATTGAAAAGAACATCTCTACTAATATCCACCTTGTTTGCTTTCAAGCTAAAGAGTCTATAACCCTTGGATTGTGAGCTATAGCCAACAAAGATGCATTTTTCACTTATTTCATCAAGCTTGTGTCTCTTCTCTTTTGGGATATGTGCATAACAAATACAACCAAAAATCTTGAGATGCTTAACCGATGGCTTTCTACCGGACCAAGTCTCAAATGGTGCTTTATCTTGAATTGCTTTTGTTGGACATCCATTCAATAAGTAGACCGTTGTAAAGATTGCTTCCACCCAAAAGAAGTTTGGAAGGCCTTTATCTTTGAGCATAAATCTTGCCATCAACAATTGTGCGGTTCTTTCTTTCGGCCACTCCATTTTGTTTCGGTGTATAGCTAATGGTCAATTGTCTATGCAAGCCAATATCTACACAAAACTTTTCAAATTCTTTTGAATATACTCACCACCTCGATCACTTCTTAGATATTTCATGAAGTGCCCACTTTGCCTTTCAACAAGATTTTTGAACTTCTTGAAAATAGAGAATACTTCGGACTTGTGCCTCATAAAGTAAACCCATATCATTCTTGAATAATCATCAATGAAGATAATGACGTAGACATTTCCGGCATGAGAAGGAGTCTTCATAGGACTGCATACATCGGTATGAACAAGTTCCAATGGTGCTTTGGCTCTCCATGCTTTCTCCTTTGGAAATACTTCCCGGTATTGTTTCTCGAGTGCACAACCTTCACACACTTCTTTCTTTTTTTGAATTGTCGGTAGACCATACACCATATTTTTTTGTTGGAGACTTCTCAAACTTTGGAAATTCAAATGCCCATATCTTTTATGCCATAACCATGATTCATCATTAACTTCCATCTTGAGTGCCATAACATATTGGAGAATGAGAGAAAAAATTCTATTTTTCTCCATCTTGATAGTTGTCATAAGTTGCCTTTTCTCATCTTTGTCATATATCTTACATAAATTTTCTTCAAAGTGAACGGTGTGCCCATGCACAATCAATTGGCCAACACTTAGAAGATTTTGCTCTAAATCCGGAACAAGAAGATCATCATGAATGAATTTCCTCCCCTTTTTTGTATCAATAGAAATAGTACCTTTGCCCTTGGCTTGAACAAGTGTTCCATTTTCCATCTTGACTTGTGATGTAGAAGAAGCATCAATATTGACAAAAATTGACTTATCGTCGGTCATATGGTTGCTACATCTACTATCAAGGTACCATGCATCATTCCTTTGCTTGGATGCCATTTGACATGCATAGAATGTACTTTGTTCACCATCTTCTTTCTCTTCAGAATAATTTGCTTGCTCATTTGCTTTGTACCTACAATCTTTTTGAACATGGCCAAATTTCTTGCATACAAAACATTGAGGTTTGCCTTTAAACCAACAATCATTTTCAACATGAGAAGATCTTTTACATATTTTGCATCTATTTTGATTACTTTCATTATTGTTTCTTCTTTAAAAATTATTTCTTCCTCTTTTTCTTCCTTGCCTTCCACCTCTAGATGAGGATTCATAATTATGGTGCTTGTTGCGGTGACTTCTCCTGAATCGGGTCCGGTCGGTGATGTTCCAACGGGGGACCCTCCGATGCCTAAGTTAGCAGGAGCTCGAAGGCAACAGAATGAAGGAATAAATGAGATAGTGTAAGGAGAGGGAAGAGAGTCCTTAGCTCAAAACGGAGTCCCCTGGGCACCTTATATTGGCACGGAACAGTCCAAAATCTATTAGGGATGAGTCCAAAAAAGATCGATCTGCCTCTAGGAGAATCTGGCGAGTGACCATGTGGCATCCGGATAGGGCAGCGTCGTGGGAGTAGTGGAGCAGTACCACTGTGTGGCAGGAATCCATTGCAACAGAAAGAGGTTTCTGGAGCCCTCTGGGTCCTGAAGTATATCTGTCAGATGCCAAGCGGGAAGGCCAGTCGGTCCCCCGAGGGAGGGGGTCTGCAAGATGGTAGGCTGGACCTCAGCAGGAATGGGTCGTCGGATCTCTACTTTGGTGGGTCGAACTTCTGAAGGAAAGAAATGGGCTGGACCTCAACAGGAGTGGGCCTTCGGACCTCTACTCCGGTGGGTCGAACTTCCAAAGGGGAGCAGTGGGCCAGACCTCAGTAGGAGCGGGCCGTCGTTTGCAGTCGGGTCGCGGCACGTGGGGGGCATTGGGAAACTGCCCCCCGGTGCCTATAAAAGGGAGGAACCAGGGTTCAGAGGGAGCTTTCCAACATATCCGGGCTCGAAGATAAAGCTTCCTCCTCGTGCTGCTCTAGCTCCTTTAGGAAGTTGAAAGTCCAGGTTAGTCCCGCATCCATCTTCCTCCTTTTCTGCAACTCCATTAGGATGGCCTCTGGGAGTCGAAGTTCAGCTCGTGGGAATAGAGAGCCCGATCCGTATGATATCCCTTCAACCATGACCCGGGAGAGGGTAGTGGGTCTTAGGGTTGTATACAGCATCCCCTCCACCTTACATTTGACCATCCCTAGCCGCGAGGGTAGGGTGAACGCCCCCTAAATTTAGGAGCCCTTCCTTTGTATGAGGACCACCTGAAAGCCGACCTCCAATTTCCGATCCATAATTTCTTCATCCAAGTTTTTAACCTGTTTAGGGTTACACCTTTCCAGCTTATCCCGAACAGCATTCGGGTGCTCTGCGATTTTGTGGTCCTTTGTCGGGAGGCCGACGTTGAGCTGAGGTCGACCTTGTTTTCGAGTTTTTTTTTGTTAAAGCACAACTTCCAGAGTCAGGAGTGGTGGATGTTTAGTCCCCGCCCTAACCGAAAGATTCTAGGAGAGCTTCTGTCCGCTATTCATGGATGGAAGTCCCGGTATTTCTTCGTAGATAGTCTAGAGCCATGGCGCTTTGAGATGGCATGGAGGGAGCCGAGGCCAAATGCCCTGAATGGAAGGAAGGTGTCGAGGGCCGATAAGGCTGACTTCCATAAGCTGAACGACGAGGACCCGAAGTTTATCAGCTTCATGCTCCATGAAGGGAGTCTCCATCAGGCTGGAATCATCCAGCATTGAATGCTGGGTAGGACGGGGGCCGTTGAGAGGGACCTATCCTTCCTTCCTTTGTCGATTTTGTTGCTTTGACTGATTCTGATCTTGTTTGCTTGCAGGTGAAAAAATGAAGCTGGATCGGGCGACTCTTTCAGCGCGGTCGGCATAGAGGAGGGCCGTACGCATTTCTGAGCTGGCTCCTCGAGAGCCAAAGAGGCAGAGGGCGGCAGAGCCGACGCCCGAGAGGCCAAAGAAGCAACGGACAGAGGAGCCATCAGCCACGATAGTGTCGGTGGAGTCGGAAGATGACATGCTGTTGGTAGATCGTCAAAGGGTGATGGCATCAGAGCGGTCTTCTTCGATTGGGCAGTCAGCCGCCCGAGCGGAGGAAGAACGTCCGGCGCCGACAAGAGTAGAGGCGACTCCATCTTCTCCGCCACTAGATCTGACGAAGGAGGCTTCTTTGACGGTCCGGGGGGACCAAGCGGTTGAAGGACGAATGGGCCCCCAGGGGAGGACCGACAACATCGATGATGATAAGGAGCACCAGAGGCAGCGCACCATCTGTGATGCCGAAGGGGTCAGAGAACAGCTCGAGAGGGCTGTTACCGGTGTCGACGACTGTTTGGTGAACGAGGCCGTCCGGAGTACTCTTCACCACTTGTTGGGGGTGAGTTTCAAGCTTAAGCCTTCAGTCCTTGCTTTACTGCTTATATTTTTTTAACTGTGTATCTGTTGGTAGCTCATCCTGGACTCGCTGCTAGTGGATGACGGCCTGGGCAAGTTGCTCCATTTGAAGGAGCACCTGACCAAAAGGGTAGAGGCGGCAGAGGCGGCAAGAGACACTGCCTGGGTGGTGCTGACAACCTCCAGGGTGGAGCTGACCAGTCTTCAGGCCGCCGAGGCAGAAGCGTCCACCCTGTGAGCCAAGTTGGAGGCCCAAAGGAAGTAAATCGAGGACTCGCTGGCCCGGGAGGCCGATAGGGAGGCAAAGCTGAAAGACAAGAGGCGGAAGGTCAAAGCCCTGACCTGCCGGTTGACAGAAGAGGAGGGGCACCTGGCCAAAGCCGAGGCACGCTCGAGGGGCCACCAGGCGGTGGCAGAACGATACAAGGGTCTACTGAAGACGACCCAAGAATTATTAAAGATGGCTTCTGAAAAGGTCGTTGCAGAATACAAAGTCTCCGAAGACTTTGTGGAAGAGATGAATGAGACCGGGACAGTCGGCTTCGATTTTGGGTATGATGAGTGTCTGGAGAAGGTTAGTGCCAACTTCCCAGACCTTGATCTCTCCTTCCTTCAGCCGCCAAAGCCGATGGAAGAGGAGAGCATGGAGGCGATGGATCCGACTGCCGCTGTGGCCGAGGCCTCGGTCGAGGCCGTTGAAGCAGGGTCTGGATCGAATGCCCAAATCAAAGCTGACACGGGGATAGCGGCTACTTCCATCAGAGCTTCAGAAGGCATCGAGGAAATCGAAGTCGGCGTCCTGCCTGTACTCTCCGAGGGTCAGACCTAGATGTTTGTAAAGGTCTGACCTTCTATTTTGTAAAGAACCTTTTAATCTAGTAAAAAATTCTCTTTTTTGTAATGCTTGTTTCGCATGTTTATGTTGCAGACTGACAAGACTTGCCAAAGCAATCTCTTCTGAAAAGTTTTCTAAGTGTTCGCCCATCGGCTGGTCTGAGCGGATGGCTGGACCTTTGAAGTAGATGTCAAATAGTAGCTCAGGCCGAACCAAGCTGCTTTAGAATTTGTATCCTAAGTGTTGATCCGTCGACTCGTCCGAAGTCGAGGGTGGTTCAGGCTACCGTCGGATTATGGCTCAGGCCGGACCAATTCGCTTAGTATTTTCTTCCCAAGTATTGGTCCGTCGACTAGTCCGAACTCAAAGAGAGTGTAGGTGAGCGAAGGACTGTAGCTCAGGCCGAACCAATTCACTTAGGATTTTTTCCAAGTATTGGTCCATCGACCCAAAGAGATAGGTGGGCAAAGGACTGTAGCTCAGGCTGGACTCGTTCACTTGAGAGATTTCTTTCCAAGTGTTGGTCCGTCGGCTCGTCCGAACCAGGAGATGTTGCTGATCGGGGTTAGACTTTTGAAAAGTGGGCTGCCCTAGAGCCTAGTCCGACCGGAGTCGGACTTTCGGAAGTGGGATGCCCTAGAGCCTTTACCGATCGGAGTCAGACTTTCGAAAGTGGGCTGCCCCAGAGCCTTTGCCGGTCGGAGCCAGACTTTGGAAGTGGGCTGCCCTAGAGCCTTCGCTGGTCGGAGCCGGACTTTTGGAAGTGGGCTGCCCTAGAGCCTTTGCTGGCCGGAGCCGGACTTTCGGAAGTGGGCTGCCCTAGAGCCTTTGTCAGCCGGAGCTGGACTTTCGGAAGTGGACTGCCCTAGAGCCTTTGCCGGCCGAAGCCGGACTTTCGAAAGTGTTTCATAAAGAAGAGTTGTGGACTTTATTGATGATACTTGCGAAGGTTGCCTACATTTCACGGGCGTGCTATCTGCCGTCCATCCAAATGCTCAAGTCAGTAGGTTCCGACCCATATCACTTCAACGACTCAAAAAGGTCCTTCCTAATTTGGAAAAAGTTTTTCTTGCTCGGTCGGTCTCGAAATCTCTGTCCTCCACGAGACTAGATCTTCGACCAGGAAAACTCACGCCTTGATACATGAGTTGTAATATTTTGCCATCTTCTGATGGTAGGTCACCATCTTCAAACTCGTTCGGAGTCTAGTTTTTTCAAGTAGGTCCGGGTCAGCCCTTCACTGCTCAGAGTTAGCCGGGTCGGTATAGTGGTCAATCCGTAGGGATTGTAGAGAGATCTCAACAGGGATGACGGCTTCACTTCCGTAAGTAAGGTTGAATGGAGTCTCCCCGGTCGTCGTTCAGGCGGTCGTCTAATATGCCCACAGTACTGAGTGGAGTTCTTCTGTCCAAAGCCCTTTGGCCTCGTTAAGACGGGTCTTCAGCCCATGCAGGATCGTCCGATTGGTGACCTCAGCTTCTTCATTAGACTGAGGGTGACCGATTGAAGTAAGCCGATGGGAGATGTGATATTGCTGACAGAAATCCCAGAACTTAGAGTTGTCGAACTGTCTTCCATTATCAGTAATGATTGTCTGTGGAATGCCGAACCGGAAGATAATGCTGTTCTGGATGAAGTTCTCCACCTTGGCCTCTGTGATTTGTGCCAGCAGTTCAGCCTCCACCCATTTAGTGAAGTAGTCAATGGCTACAAGTAGAAACTTTCGTTGCCCGGACGCCGGGGAAAAGGGTCCCAAGATATCCATCCCCTATTGCGTGAATGGCCATGGTGCAGTAATTGGAGTCAGCTGGCTGGTAGGTTTCCTTTGGATAATGGAGTATCTTTGACATGTGTCGCACCTTCGGACGAAGTCCGACACGTCTTTCTGGATGGTAGGCCAATAGTACCCCTGTCGGATGATCTTGTAGGTCAGGGATCTTCCTCCAAGGTGGTCGCCATAGATGCCTTCATGGACTTCTCTGAGTGCATAATCTACATTAGTCGGCCCCAAACACTTCAGCAGCAGTTGTGAGAATGATCGCTTATACAGGATGCCATCAAGGATGACGTACTTGTAGGCCGTCCAGTGCACTCGGTTGGCCTCAGTCAGATCTTCCGGAAGAGTCCCTTTGACCAGGAAAGCAATAATTGGATCCATCTAAGAAGCTTCTTGTTCCACTTGGTGGACCTCTGTCGGCTCTTCCGTAACACTCGGGTGCTGCAGGTGCTCCACGAAGGTTCGGTCGAAGGTACTGGTGGCGGCCATAGCCAACCATGACAGAGCGTCCGCCTGAGAGTTCTACAGCCGGGGTATATGGAGGATTTCAAAGAATTTGAACCGAGAGATAAAGTTTTGTACCTTGTTTAATTATTTGGCTAGGGTCAGGTCCTTTGCTTCAAATTCACCCTTCACTTGATTGACCAGCAGTTGGGAGTCGGAGAAGGCTCTCACCCGGCTGATGCCTAGTTCGTCGGCGATTCGTAACCCTGCAAGGAGGGCTTCGTACTCCACCTAATTGTTTGACACCTGAAATAAAAAATACAATGCATACTCCAGGTTTTCCCCATCAGGGTCAGCTAAGATCAGGCCGGCCCCATAGCCTGCAAGGTTGGACGCTCCATCTACATGGAGGGTCCAGGCTGGTTCGGCTTCATAGATGGCGTCAGCTTCAGGTGCTTCGGTTGTTTGAGGGAATACCTCCAGCTTCCATGTGCACTCTACAATGAAGTCAGTGATTACCTGGGCCTTCAAGGCAGATCGTGACTAGAAAGTGATGTCGAACTCGTCAAGTTTGACAGCCCACTTGGCGAGCCGACCGGATGTGTCCAGACTTCGAAGGATTGCTCTAAGAGGTTGGTCGGTCATCACCATAATAGGATGTGCCTGGAAGTACGGTCGGAGCCGCTTGGCGGATATAATCAAAGAATAAACTAGCTTCTACATCTTGGGATACCTTGTTTCGACATCGTGGAGGACTTTATTGATGTAATAGATAGGCTTCTGCTGACTGTCCTCTCCGACCCACACGAGGACGGCACCGACCGCCTCGTCTGAAGCCGATAGGTAGAGATACAAAGGCTCCCCCTCCGTCGGTTTAGCCAGTAATGGGAGGTTCTTCAAATATCCTTTCAGGGCTTCGAAAGCTGACTGATATTCATCGATCCAAATGAAACCCTCCGATCGGCGTAGGGTCTTGAAGAATGGCAGGGACTTTTCAGCCGAACGAGAGATGAAACGACTGAGGGAGGCAATTCGGCCTGTGAGCTCTTGCACCTGCTTCTTATTGGTCGGATGTGCCATCTCAATGATAGCTCTTATCTTGCAGGGTTCTCTTCAATTCCTCTCTGTGTGACCAAGAAGCCGAGGAACTTGCCAGAAGTTATCCCGAAAGTACACTTCGCGGGATTTAGCTTCATCCGATGGTGCCTGAGTGCGTCAAAGGATTCCCGCAAGTCCTTGATGTGGTTGGCTTTATGAAGGCTCTTTACTATCATATCATCCACGTAAGCCTCCATATTTCTGCCTAGCTGCCCTTCGAACACTCGGTTGAACAGTCTTTGAAAGGTGGCACCGGCATTCTTCAAGCCGAAGGGCATCATCCTGTAACAGTACAGGCCTTTGTCAGTGACAAAGGCAGTCTTCTCTTCGTCCTCATGGTGCATCCTGACTTGGTTATAGCCGAAGAAGGCATCCATAAAGCTAAGAAGCTGGTGGCCGGCCATAGCATCCACCAGTTGATCAATCTTTCGTAGGGGGAAACTGTCCTTCGGACAAGCCTTGTTGAGGTCGGTGTAATTTACACATATCCTCCACTTCCCGTTAGCCTTTTTCACCATGACAACATTCGCTAGCCACTCAGGGTAGTGAGCTTCTCTGATGAAGCCAGCGTCGGAGAGCTTCTTTACTTCTTCGATGGCTCTCTGCCTTTCAATGGTGAAGCACCTCTTCTTTTACCGGACGGGCTTGTAGGTCAGATCCACCTTGAACTGGTAAGTGATGACATCCGACGGTATGCCTGGCATGTCCGACGCCGACCAAGCAAAAACATCGACGTTACTTCTAAAGAAGCCGATCAGCTCTGGCTTGAGGTCTTCATTGAGGGAACTTCCGATCTGAAGAACTTTGGTGGGGTCATCCTCCCGAAGGGGGACAAATAGGACTTTTTCATCCTGCTGACCATGGCCATCGGCGTTAGCCCTCAGGTTGAGCTGCTCTAGAGTAGGATGGCCTTCTGACTGCTGGTTCAAAATAGTTAAACACTGCCTGGCCATCCGACGGTCTCCCCTCATAACTTTGACCCTGTTCCTGGTTGGAAACTTCGCCAACAGATGATAAGTGGACACGATCGCTCGGAACTTATTGAGGGCCGGTCGGTCCAAAATGGCATTATAAGTCGAGGTCGTCCGGACGACCACAAAGTTGATGGGAAGAGTTTTCTGAAAAGGTTTCGTTCCAATCGTTACGGGGAGAACTATTTCCCATTCAACTCCGACGGAATTATCCCCGAAACCTGTTAGCGGCACGGGGGATTCTTGCAGCATGGACCTAGATAAGTTTATTCTCACAAAAGCATCATACAGTAATATCTCCGTGGAGCTTCCATTATCAATAAGTATCCTTCTTACATCGTAGTTGGCAATCATTGCCAACACAACCACAGGATCATTTTCAAAAACATGGAACTCCAGGAGGTCTTCGTCGGAGAAGGTGATTGTATTAGAGCCCCTGGGCCTCTTGACAATGTATGGACCATCTTCATAGCTCCATTCGGATCGCCGATGCAGCATGCCGACATCCCCGCCTATTGGCCATTGGTTGGGGAGCTCCGCCTCCTCTGGAGGGTTTCTGGCATTAAAGGCTTCGGCCTGATCCCGATGGGGTCAGACATACTTGCATAAATACCCCCTCCGGATGTGGTCTTCAATAGCATCCTTCAACTGCAGGCATTCTTCGGTACTGTGCCCATGGTCCTTGTGGAACCGACAGAATTTGTCTCTGTTCCTGTATGCAGCAGAGATCCTCATCGGTCGAGGCCTCTGAAGAAAGGTCTCATTCTTGATCTCCAGGAAGATTTTCTCCCTCGGAAGGGAGAGGGGCGCGTAGGTCTCGAACCTCCTGGGAAAGTCCTTCGGCTTCGGACTTTGATGCTGGGTTGACCAGTTGTTGTCATTCAGAGGTCGAACTTCGGGAGCCTTGTCGCTCCGCTTCTTGGAGGCCAGCCTCTCCTCTGCCTGGCACCGGCTGGCTGCTTGTTCTTCTGCTAAGACGTACTTCTGTGCACTGGCCAAGAGTTCGCTGTAGCTTGTCGGAAACCTCTTGTCCAGGGAGAAAGTAAGCCTGGACGAGCGGAGCCCTCGCTTGAAGGCTGACATGGCTATGTTTCATTTAGATCCGGGATCTCCATGGCCGCTGAGTTGAAACGAGCCATGAAATCCTGGAGAGTCTCTCCCTCCTTCTGCTGTACAAGGAAGAGGCAATCGGTGTTCCTCGAGGTCCGACTGCAGGTCCTGAAATGGGAAAGAAAAAGATTTTTGAGCTGAGAGAAAGAGTAGATCGTACCTGGTCGGATGGTGTTAAACCACATCCAAGCGATCTTCTTCAGGGTTGTAGGGAATGCAATGCAGTGAAGGGCGTCGGAGGTGCCCTGTACCATCATGTGGGCCTTGTAAGTATCCAGATGGTCCAGCAGATCAGTGGTGCCGTCGTAAGGGTCCACCTGAGGGATTTTGAAGTGGCGGGGAATCGTCTCCACCAAAATCTCATCAGAGAACGAGGGACGTGAATCGTATACCCGCCCCCCTTCGGCCTTTTGCTGGTGAGCAATTTCTGCAATGCACTCCTCCATGCGCAAAATCTTGCTGGTGTAGTCTTGCGGGAGTTCGGCGGTAAGCCGAACGCCAACAGGGACGGATTTGGCAAAGGACAGCAAAGCAGATTTGCCCTCTTGCCATCGGCGCGAGCGCCCAAGGATCTTCAGGGATCCGTGGCGGCGTGAGAATGATGCTGAGGGACCTCCGGCTGTCGGCTTCTCTCAGCGACAGTTGGAGGATTAGTGCATGAAGCAGCTGGCGATTGCTGTCGGTTGTCAGCCGTCTCCTGGAAATGCTGAACCGCAGTGGTGAGCATTTCGATCCGATTCATCAGCATTTGGAACTGCTACAGTCCCAAGGTGATGGTGGGCTCGGCGACAACGGTGGTGGCGTCATTTTCCCTGGGAGATCCCTCAGACCTGGATGGGGAAAGACCTCTTCTGACAGTGGCATTTGGAGCTTTTCCCTTAGCCATTGCTTGGCTGGGCAGATGGATTCCTCCTTTAAGAGAAGGGTTGAGCGCCCTCCTTCTAGTGCCAATCTGTTACAGCGACTTCTCCTAGATCGGGTCCAGTCGGCTGTGCTGGAGTTCTCCCCGCTTGGTAGACCTGCAATAAAGTTTTCAAGGCATCGATGATATTCCGGCGGGGGACCCTCCGATGCCTAAGTTAACAGGAGCTCGAAGGCAACAGAATGGAGGAATCAAGAAGATAGCATAAGGAGAGGGAAGAGAGTTCTTAGCTCAAAACGGGGTCCCCTGGGTGCCTTATATAGGCATGGAACAGTCTAAAATCTGTTAGAGAGGAGTCCGAAAAAGACCGATCTGCCCCTAGGAGAATTTGGCGAGTGGCCACGTGGCATCCGGATAGGGCAATATCGTGGGAGTAGTGGAGCAGTACCGCTGATGTGGCAGGAATCCGGTGCAACAAAAAGAGGTTTCTATAGCCCTCTGGGTCCTGAAGCATGTTTGTCGGACGCCAAGCGGGAAGGCCAGTCGGTCTCCCGAGGGAGGGGGTTTGCAGGTCGGTAGGCCGAACCTCAGCAGGAATGGGCCATTGGATCTCTACTCCGGTGGGTCGGACTTCTGAAGGGAAGCAGTGGGCCGGACCTTAGCGGGAGCGGGTCGTCGGACCTCTACTCCAGTGGATCGGACTTTCGAAGGGGAGCAGTGGGCCGAACCTCAGCAAGAGCGGGCCGTCGAACCTCTACTCCGGTGGGTCGGACTTTCGAAGGGGAGCAGTGGGCCGGACCTCAGCAGGAGCGGGCCGTCGGACCTCTACTCCGGTGGGTCGGACTTCCGAAGGGTGTGTCCATCGAAGTTTTGGAAGAGCGGCCCGATCGAACCGCAAGGAGGGGCCGGTTTAGGCTGACGGTGAGCCATTAGGGTGTAACAGTGCTCATGAGTAGGTGGGTCTCCTTTGGAGAAAATATTAATCTTAGATTGAAAGGCACTTTCAAGAGATTTTTCATTATGCCTATTCAATCTTTGCTTATGTAATTCAAGTGAACCTATCAACTCATGTACACTTAATGAAGAGAGAATTTTTGATTATTCAATAACGACAACAATAGCATCATATTTTTGAGGCAAACTAATCATAATCTTTTCACAAATCCTTTGATCGGTAATCTTTTCATCATATATTTTCATTTGATTAACTATCTCCATGATTTTGGAAAAGTAATCTTTCATGGTTTCATTTTTCTTTATGTTCATATTCTCTAATTCCCTCTAAGAGATAAAAGCTTGATGGTTCTTACCTTGATGTAAGCTTCCTTTGCTTTGCTTGCTCCAATAATCCTTAGAATGTCCCAAGCTTCCTTTTTTGCATCCCTTTTCTTGTACTCCTTCAATTGATCTCTTTGAGCATTGGTTAGAGTTGTTGATGAGTTGGGTTCCTCATATCTATTCTCCACAAAATCCCAAATCTCTTGTAAAATAAAGAGTGTTTTCATCTTGATGCTCTAAAAATTGTAGTTTTCACTATCAAAGATAGGCATAGAGGGTTGTTGGATGCTCATACTCATGAAATTTGAAGTTGCCACGAAGATCATTTTGATTGAGGCTTGTTTTCTCACAAATCTAATTCAAACTTAGCTACAATGATCTTCCTTGCTCTGATACCAATTTGTTGGGAGTGATTTTAGCTCATAAACATATATTTGGAAATAAAAGAACAAAGAAAGAAGAATGGATGATCAAATATGATGGAAGAAGGAGCTCTCTCAATTATATTTTCTTTTCTTTTTTTTCTTTTTTTTCATAACAGCCATCTTTTCTCGACTCAAGAAGACTACATAATAGCTATCTACATGCAAGCCAATATTATATAATAGCCATCCATATGGTATACATGTAATCCACGACTGCGTTGACAAAACTTAACGAGAGGGAGAGTTTAATACAAAAATAATCAAAATATTAATTTTTAATAAAATCATGCTAGAAGTTATTTGAATCATTGCGAGTGAGTTGACTCGCTCACCTCGTGCTTCTTACAGTGGTCGATGTCGGTCCATGAGTCCTCATTGTAGGCCATGCCTGCGGGCCAGCTCGGGTTGGGGAAGATAGCTGACGTCGACGACGTCACGACCACTCGCCTTACCCTGCTCTCCTGCGCCGCGCGGAGCACGTTGAGCGTCCCCTTCTCCGCGGGATCCAGCAGCTCCCTCTGCTCGCCTTCAAATTGTTAGAGGGGGAAGAAAGCAAATATATATGCAAAGCCCATGGGCTCCTTAGTATGTGGCTATGGTTTGTTAAAGATTCTATTTCATAGCTACGCGTACCGTGCTATACAAAACCGGTGTCTATGAGATACAACTGCAATTTTGTATCATTTGCTTCAAAAATATGGACTATCCAAAGATTTTTTTAAAAAAAAGTACCAAGGTAAAACTGAGATTGATAAATTAAGTAGTGAATTTTGTGCCTGAGGATCTTGGACGGGGCTGATCACGTTGGGTGAAGCAAGGTGGAAGACGCCAGTAGTGCCTTGGACTGCCGCCAGGATGGAGTTGTAGTCAAGTAGATCGATCTGAAAGAGGCGGAGCCGCTGCGGGGCCCCGTCGAGGCCTAGCAAGTGCTTCGTCTCGCCCTCGTCATCTACATATCATAACAAAGAAATTTATGCTGTTTACTTTTTTTTCCCATATCCAAGGACGCCAATAATTAGGGGGAGGCCGGGAACATGTACTCAAATCTTTGACGGTAGCATGAACGGTGTAGCCACGTTCGAGGAGGAGGCGGATCACCCATGATCCGATGAACCCACTGCCACCCGTCACGCATACCCTCTCATCGCTCGACATCTCCGGTTTCTTCTCTTCTTCCTCCATGCTTCCTTTCGCTTTTGCCGTTTCTAACCCAAGTTCATGGTGCGAGTCGCTACGGTAGTCTCAGGATAGGAGAAATGTATGCGGCAGGCGATGAGCCACGTGTAAGCGATGGAACGAAGAAACCCACGACTCAGGGAGTGGAAGGTGACTTAATTCGTCTGTATTTATTTATTTATTTATTTTTTGGATAAACACGAGAAGCAAAATTTTTATTGAACCCAGAAACATATTACTACATGGCAATAACAATGTGCCACCAAGATAAACAACCTGCTTACAAGATAAAAGGAATATAACAATTGGCAAAAGCCGATTATCGATTCAACTGCCCGTCAAGTCCCTTCTGAATTAGATATCTAAATCGAAGTATCCATAAAAAATTATATGAGTAGACAAAGCGATGATCCTGTCTTAGTCATATCGTAGGGTCGGTCTATGGCCTTGGCTAAAGATGTTAACCCCAAAGAGTTCTATCATGATCAACCATTGATCAGTTTCCTGCACATCGGTCAAAGAAAGCCGATCCGAAGAAGACTGGTCCAAATACGATATCAGCTTCGCTCCACAATCCATTCCGAAAGGAAAGATTCCGTCGCAAACGACAGAGATGTCTTCAGCATGTCCCAGAGATGACAAATCGAAAACATTTCGCTAATTCAATACCGGTCCCTCCTAAAGAGAGATTTAAAAGTGAATCTCCGATTGATCTTAAATCTTCAAACGTAGATACGGTGGTTATGATCGACCGCGTGTCTACTACCTCCATTCGCAACTACATTGGGGTGGCCACGTAGCCACTAACTCCAGCACCTACGATTCCAGACTGACCAGAATCAATTAGCAACCATTTATGGTTATACACGGGATAAAGTTAATAAACCCCATCTTAATCATCGATCGGTAAGTCTAACTACATACTGGCACGGTAACTATAAATACTGATAAGAGTGGATACTCAAGGTATGCTATGCAAGCCTAGAAAAGAAAATGCTTTCACCATCTTTTCTCCTTCTCAGAAAACTCTCCATTCTATGGCTGGAACCTAGACATCGGAATATCCCCTATAAAAAAAAATCTAATCAAAAATTTATTTTACATGTATCCAGGGAGCAAATCGATAATCTAACAATTCCGCTTGACCGGCGAAAATTTCATGCCAACAACAATCTACCAGCAACCTACCAACAAGATTACGTTACTATAACTACCCGCCAAGAATATTATAGGACTATGATCACATGTTATAAGAAGACCAAGAAAGCAACCCATCAAGGCCATGAACCCAGCTTACAACATTAGCACTTCAAAGCAGCAGAAATTACAACACAGCCTGCAACAGGATGTATAAAAGCAATAGCATACGAAGCCCACTGCTAAAACTCCATCAAAGCAGGATAGAATAATAAAAATAAAGCATGAAGTCATCCTCCACTCAAAGCCCACTGCTGATAGAACAGAGCACATCCACCAAAGCTGGATGTAGTGATAAATTATAGAATGCATCAAAACTCCACTCCAAGCCCACTGCTGAAACTCCACTACTAAGCTTCATTACGCAGAGGTCCACTGAAGAGGATCAAACTGCTGCAGAGGAATCAAGGACGCTGAAAGCTGAAAGCCACCCAAGAGGAATCCAAGAACTAGAATCTGAAAACCAGGCAAAAGGAATCAAAAAAGCTGAACCCCATTGCTTAGGGTCCACAGCACAGAAAGCACTTCCACGTTAGAGATGAGCAAAGCTGCTACCCGCGATACACATTAAAAATCAAAGATAGAAGAATATCTAGAACATTCACTCCCCAGCATAGAACCTACAACCAAAACTGTGAAGTTTTTGTGAATTTTTTCCTTTCCCTGTCTACTTGAAGGATGATGAACATATGTTTTAGGATCAAATGTTAGTCCGTTCAGTACCACTCTCCATTATGAGCATATTTTGTAATAAAATCAGCCAATTGGTTAGTGATCCTGTAAACATGATGTGCTTGAAAGGAAACACATTTAGAGATACAAATTTGGATATATGTCAATAATGGATGTAACTAGATATGCTTGTTTAGAAGAGAATAAATCAAAGATCTATAGTTTGGGCAAAATCCCCTTCAAGATGAATATGCATAGCTCCTAGATTACACAGCTTCAAATAAATCCCACCAGGCTGCTAAGAGTTCCGCATATTTAACAGAATATGAAATAACAAGGTTTGCCTACCGCCATAATAACATGCCCATCAAAGTCGTGAACAACAAAGAAGGTAGAAACCTTGTTACATAACCAGCAGCATCATAATTGATTTTAAGATTTCTATGGGGGGTGGTGACCAAGCAGCAGAATGTTTTAGTGGTTTGCTTAAGCTAAGCAAATTTGGTACACTACAATACCTAACTAGATACTGAATTTGTAAACAAGGATTGTGACTGTGCTAAGAAAGCAGAAATTGATGAATCAAGCAAATAAGCTGGTTAGGCAATGAGTTATTACATCCCATAATAACAAGTAGCTATAGCAATGATAGATTTAGCCATAGTACTAACATGGCCAGCTTAAAGTAAATCCAGCAAGCTCATGATAGATTGAAGAACATAGATATTGTTGGCGTGGAGTCCCCGGATCGGTCGGTCGGAGCTGCTGCGTCGCAGGACCGTTCCCTGGTTCACCTGCAAAACAGGTCCCTTGCCGGAGTTGTTCCGGCGGAGGACACTCCGATGCCTAAGTCAGTGACGGATTCCAGCCACAGAATGGGGAAGATGTCGGGAGTGGAAGAGAAAAAGAGTTCTTGGAGATTGAAAATGTGTATGTGCGAGATTATTCACGCGTCCCCCTCAAGTCATCCTTCTTACCCATATTTAAAAGATGGCCTTCGATCTGTGGCCCACTCTTTTCCCGGAGATCATGGGGAGCCATTCGCTCCCATGATTGGCGATCGTGGATTGTCAATGAGCGGTTCCGCCAGATCGGAGGCGTGGCTGCAGGAATTGCGCGCCATAATCATGGCATAATGAGTGTCGATTGTAATCATTGGTTACAGTTTTTCTTTTTAGAACATATTGTAGTTCAAGCTTCGGATTTTCCCTTGCGTGGGCCGAAAGCTGGGCTCCGGAGTTGGTGTCTTGAAGCTAGGCTCGAAGACTTGTTGGCCAGAGAGCTGGGCTCCGGAGTTAGTGTCTTGGAGCTGGGCTCGAAGACTTGTTGGCCAGAGAGCTGGGCTTCGGAGTTGGTGTCTTGGAGCTAGGCTCGAAGACTTGTTGGCCGGAGAGCTGGGCTCCAGAGTTGATGCCTTGGAGCTGGGCTCGAAGACTTGTTGGCCAGAGAGCTGGGCTCCAGAGTTGGTGATGTCATGGAGCTGGGCTCGGAGACTTGTTGAAGATTTTCCTGCAAGGTAGATAGCTACTTATACAAAAGAAAATCTTTATTATTACTGAAGAAAGTCCTGCATTATTGATAGTATCTTCTAAGATTGCAGGCATTCCATGTTCGAGGGAACCTGACACCGTCGAGATTCTTGAGGAAGTAGGCCCCATGTGAGAGGACCTCAGCCACTCTATAGGGGCCCTCCCAGTTTGGCGAGAGCTTGCCGCACTCACGAGGTTGAGATGCTTTGGCTCGGCGTAGCACCAAGTCCCCTGGCTTGAAGACCTTCAGCCTCACCTGCGCATTATAGTACCGGGCCACCCATTGTCAATATGCCGCCATTCAAAGCCAGGCTTTGTCTTTTGTTTCTTCGAGGAGATCTAAGTTGAGCAACAGGTATGCCGAGTTTCGCGTCTCGTCATACTCTTGTACTCGTAGCGTGGGCATGCCAAGCTCAACCGGGATGACTACCTCAGCCCCGAAGACAAGGTTGAAGGGCTTCTCATCACAGTTACCATCCTGGGCGTTGTGTGGTAGGCCCATAGAACGCTCGAAAGTTCTTCCGCCCATCTGCCTTTGGCTTGATCCAACATGGTTCTAAGCCCTTGGAGGATGGTCCGATTGGTCACCTCTGTCTCCCCATTTGTCTAGGGATGATCTACCAAGGTGAAGCAGTGTTGAATGCCATGTTTCGTGCAGAAAACTTCAAACTCCCGGTTGTTAAATTGTCACCCATTATCGGTGATGATGTAGTGAGGGAGTCCGAAATGGCAGATAACGGACTTCCAAAAGAATTGGCAAACATAGGCTTCGGTGATCTGAGCTAGCGGTTCTGCTTCGACCCACTTGGTGAAGTAGTCGATCGCCACTAGCAGGAATCTTCGCTGTTCAGGTGCAGGGGGGAATGGTCCTAGAATGTCCATTCCCCATTAAGAAAAGGGCCAAGGAGATGAGAGCTAAGAGATCTGCACTGCCGGCTGGCGCTGTATATGGGTGTGGCGCTGGCATTTATCATACCTTTTAACGAAGTCGGTGACATCCTCCCTCATGGTTTTCCAGAAGTACCTCTGGCGAAGTGCTTTATAAGCCAGTGTTCTCCCTCCCACATGGTTCCCACAGAGGCCTTCGTGTATCTCCTGGAGCACGAAGGTTGCCTCTGCGGGCCTGAGGCATTTCAGGAGCGGGTAGGAATGAGACCGGCGATAAAGCTAGCCTTCCATCAGAATGAACCAGGAGGCCTTCTTCTTAATGAGGCCTACTTCCACGCGGTTCTCTGGCAAGGTGCCATCAGTGATGTACCTGACATACCTGTCCATCCAGCTCGGCTCGAGTGTAACTTGGTGCACCTCCTCTGAGCTTTCGTAGCTTGAATTATCGAGGTACTCGATGTAGGTGCGCCCCAGTGATGAGTCCGGAAGAGTCGTGAGCCTCGACAATGCATCCGCGCGTGCGTTCTCCCCTCGGGGGATATGGGAGATGCTAAAGCATCGGAAGCTTGCCATGCTGGAGCGGACCCGATCCAGGTACTTCATCATCTAGGGATCCCTGGCCTCATATTCTCCGGATACTTGCCCGGCAACCAGTTGGAAGTCGGTAAAGACTTTCAAGTTTTGCATGCCCAGCTCGTGGGAGATTTTCAGACCTACGAGGAGCGCCTCATAATTCGCCTGGTTGTTTGTTGCGGTGAACTTGAAGCGGAGGGCACACTATGCTACCACCCCATCGCTGTTGCTAGGATGAGGCATGCTCTGCTCCCGCCAGAATTGGATGCACCGTCCATATGGAGGATCTAGGGTTCCTTCCCTGGTCCGAGCTCCATTTGGTGCTCCATTATTGTCTGTTGTGGCTCCCCGATGAGCCCAATGCACTCGACCACGAAGTCGGCTAGGACTTGGACCTTCTGCGATGACCTCGGTCGATATGTTATGTCAAACTCGCTGAGCAGCAGGGACCACTTGGCCAGCCTCCTGGAATTTTTGGGGTGGCTAAGTATGGTCCTCAGCGACTGATCCATCATAACCATGATAGGGTGTGCTTAGAAATATGGCCTAAGGTACTTGGCATACATTATTAGTGCAAAAATGAGTTTCTCGGAGCAAGTATACCTGATCTCCGTGTCACAGAGGATTTTGCTGGTGTAGTACATCAGCTTCTGGGATCTATCCTCATCTGCGCAAACGAGGACCTAGCTGACGGCTCCAGGTGTAACCGCCAAATAGAGTAGGAGTTCCTCCCCTTCTTCCGATCTGGATAGCAGCGAGGGAGAAGCCAGGAACTCCTTCAGCTCCTTAAAGGCCATCTTGCACTCCTGGGTCTAGGTGAAGTCGTGCATCTTGTGCAGCACCTTGAAGAAGGGAAGGCAGCAATCGACCGACCTCGAGATGAACTGGCTCAGCACGGCGATGCGCCCCGTCAAACGCTAAACCTGCTTCTTAGATGTCGGGTGCTCCTTGTCAATGATCGCTTGGACCTTCTCCGGGTTGGCTTCGATCCCTCTCTGAGTGACCATGAAGCCCAGGAACTTTCTCGCCGCCACTTCGAAGGTGCATTTCGCGGGGTTCATCTTCATCTGGTATTGTCGAAGGTTGTAGAAGGCTTCGACGAGGTCGGCGGTATGATTCGAACTCGGCTTGCTCATGACAAGCATGTCGTCCATGTACACCTGCATGTTATGGCCAATCTGGTCTTTGAAGACCTTATTGACCAAGCGATGGTACGTGGTGCCAGCATTCTTCAGACCGAAGGGCATCATCCTGTAGTAGTACGTCCCTTGGTCGGTGATGAAGGAGGTATGATCCTCGTCCTCAGGGTGCATCCGGATCTGATTGTATCCAGAAAATGCATCAATGAAGGAGAGCAGCCTGTGTCCTGAAGTGGTGTCCACCAGCTGATCGATCTTCGATAAAGGGAAGCTGTCCTTCGGGCATGCCTTGTTGAGGTCGGTGTAGTCTACACAAATCCTCCGTTTGCCATTGTTCTTTTTCACCATCACCACATTCGCCAGTCAGCTCGGATATTGCACCTCCCGAACGAAACTGACGGTGAGGATTTGTCCACTTTCTCATTTATAGCCGCCTGTCTCTCTGGGACGAAGCTCCTCTTCTTCTGACGAACTGGCCTATGCTTCGGGTCAAAGCTCAACTTATGGGTGATGATGTCGGGGGGAATACCTGGCATGTCTGTCGCTGTCCAGGCGAACACATCTGCATTTGTCTATAGGAACTCCAACAGCTGAGCCCTCTCCTCCTCGGGTAGCTGGGCCCCAACCTGCACCGTCTTTGCAGGGTCATTCCCGAGCGGGTAAGAGAGTAAGCGCTTGACCGGGCCTCTCCTGGGATCTTGAGCTCATTGGTCGAGGCCGTCCGCCTTGGGGTCACCTTCGGGGGCCTCGGCCCCGGGAAGGGTTTGGAAACAGTGCTGCACCGGCTGGGGTGCTCCCCTCATTTCCCCGACACCGTAAGGAATTGGGAACTATACAAGTTGCCTCTTGGTGGAGATGATGGCGTCGAGCAGGTTGAGTCCGGGTCGGCCCAGAATCATGTTGTAGGCTGAAGGAAGCCTTAACAACCGTGAAAGTTATCATGACGGTGCTCTACTGATGTAAGATCCCGGCAGTGACTGGGAGAGTAACTTCTCCCTCCACCCTTACAGAATCACCTGTGAAACCAACAAGGGGTGTGTGCACGGATTTAAGTTGAGCATGAGAAAGATTCATCCTGGAAAAAGCATCATAGAAAAGCACATCTATGGAGCTTCCACTATCAACCATGATGTGTTTTACAGGATGCTTCATGATCGTCATCTCGACGATCATGGCATCATTATTTATATTTTTCTCCCCATCTTTTCCTTACCTCGTAAAGGGAAGTACATTTTTAAAATGCCCTGTCCCCCAGGCCTTCTTGGGTGCGCCTCGGCTCCCCAGCATATCATCCCTACCGGCTTCTCGGTAGGGTGGTTATCGACTGTTGGAACTAGCGAGAGAGCAACGAGCACCTGAGGCTCTGCTTGAGGCTGCCCCCCACTAACCTTATGAGGTAGCCCATCTTGATGAGCTCTTCGATTTCCCACTTGAGGTTGAGGCATTCCTCGGTATCATGGCCCCATCACGGTAAAAGCGATAGTATTTTATTTTGTCACTGCTAGAGGATGACTTCATCGGAGGCGGGCACCTCAGATATTTCTCGTCCTCGATTTTTATGAGGATCTTCGTCCTCGGGGCGAGAAGGGGGGTGTAACTCTCCTTAAGGACAGGAGCGCCCATCGACCTTGGTCCTTGCCGGGAGCGCCCCTTAACCTCCCGTCGAGCTCCCATCTCGTACGATCCGCCTCCTCGGTATGGATGTACTTCTGAGCTCGGAGTAGGTCTTCGGGGGCTTCTTGTCGAGCGAGTAGGTCAAGTGAGAGGTCCTGAGCCCTCGCTTCAGAGCCAACATTGCAACCGGCTCCTCAAGATTATAGATCTCCAACACGGCAACCTTGAAACGGGCCACGTAGTCCCGCAATGGCTAGCGGTCCTGTTGCCTGATGGAGAAGAGGTTGTGTGCCTCTCGTGATATCTTTCGACAGGCATCAAAGTGGACCATGAATCTCTGCCCTAGCTGGGTGAAGGAACTGAAGCTCTCTGGCTCTAGGCAGGTGAACCATACCCGGGCTGCCTTCTGGAGAGTAGCAGGAAAGGCGATGCAAAGGAGTGCGTTGGTGACCCCCTGGACCCTCATGAGGGCCCGGTAGCTTTCCAAGTGGTCCAGGAGGTCAGTGGTCCCGTCGTAGGGATCCACCTGCGACATACAAAACCGACCTGGGATCGACTCTTCTTAGATTTCCTGGAAGAAAGGAGGGTGGGCATCATAGCCCGTTGGCTCGCTGGTGGAGCCCGGTAGATTGGCAAACCGGCGGGATAATTTCGCCAGCTTGCGGTGATGCTCCTCCAGGCACTTTTCCGCCATGCGCCTGATGGCTTCGTCAGTAGACCCCTCTGTCGAGAGAGACAGAGAAGGTGACATGGGTGCATGGCACCCGTGGCGGGGGGTTCTACTTTTCCTACCTCGGTGGGGTTTGGACACCGCCCGCTCAAGGTTTGGTGAGCGGCTCTCCCTGTCGGCAGACCCGACTCGTTGTCTTTTTACCGGAGTTTGGTGGCTATCCCGGTTGTCAGTAATGGCCCGCGGCTGTGAAGGTCTTCCTTGGAAGGAACGCAGGCTGTCGCGGTGTGCTACGGCATGGGCCACGAGAGTCCCTGGCTATTGATGAGTGGCCAAGGACCGGGGCTGATGCTGAAGCTGGCGCACTGCTGTGGCAAGGATTTGCATTTGTTGGGTGAGTGCAGCCAGCTAGGATTCCGGTGGAGGTGGTTGAGCTGGAGCGGATGGCCCCACCTCTGGGTTATGTGGGTTTCCCCAGGAGGGGGAGTCCCCCGCACGACTGGTGGAGACCTCTCGTCCTTGTCGTCACCATCCTTCCGTCAGACTGCTTGTAAAGGGGGTTAAAGGAGGATCAAAGATCGCTTCTCATCCCCCCCTAACTGGCGCGCCAATCTGTTGCCGCCAAGATTGTCGTGGTCCGTAGTTGCTGTCGGCACCGAAGTGCGCTTTCTCCGCTGGCTGGCGGTCCTGTGGTTCCGAACCTACAAAACAGGGGTTAGTGATCTAGGCCGGGGATTCCGCAGGGGCACTCCGACAGTCAAGTCAGTGATGATCCAAGAGAACAAATCCTTTTGGTCGAGCCTCTCTTGATGGACTCCATACTAGGAGGAGTAAGTAGTGTGAGAGTGGGGTACAAGTGCATCAGGAGAATGGTGGCCGAGCTAGAGAGATTCTCTATGTGGCCTTTCCTCCTTTCCTTGCCTGAGTTTTTTAGTGGTGCGTTGCCCTTTGGTTGAGCTTACACTTGTGTTTGTGTTTGCATACCTCCCCCCGTCGGGGGTGTCGAACGTTCTTTGTAGCCAAGGTGACCATTGGGCACCTGCCTTGGGACCTTCGCTGGGCTAACAGGCGCGTGCGACGGTGTCCCGTGCCGTGGACAGGACGTCTTTCCTGATTCATGCTAAGGAAAGCTGTCATGTGTTCTGACATTCTTCCTGGTCACCCTATTTCGGGAAGCCTGGCAATGTCTCGATTGGGGGGCCGCCGCCCCCGGGATTCGAATCTCCTTGTTGACTTCCTCTTCCGGGTGGTTCAGGTGGTTGGTGAAGAGCGTGCGCCTAGATCGAAGGGCTCCTCCCCTTTCTGGTGCAAGTGGGAGCCACGAGCAGTTATTGCGACCTGATGGGCATCCTGCTGCAATCTTCGGGTGGCTCGCTGATGTCCTAGGATGATGGTGCTGTCTCTCTGCTCACCGGTGTCTTTGCTTGAGCTGGAGGCCGAGCAAAGGAGGTAGGGCTCGATCTGGCGGAGGGCAGAGCGCGGCCCCGGTCCAGAGGGCGTGACCTCGGAGAGACTCCACATGGCGGAGGAGGGCTGAGCTCGACTCCGGACCACAGGGCTCGACTTGAGGGGCTCAATCTAGCGGAGGGCAGAGCGCGGCCACAGCCCAGAGGGCTCGACCTCGGAGAGACTCCACGTGGCAGAGGAGGGCTAACCTCGACTCCGGACCACAGGGCTCGATCTCGAGGGGCTCGATCTGGCGGAGGGTAGAGCACGACCCCGGTCCGGAGGGCTCGACCTCGGAGAGACTCTACGTGGCGGAGGAGGGCTGAGCTCGACTCCAGACCACAAGGCTCGATCTCGAGGGGCTCGATCTCGAGGGGCTCGATCTAGGGGATGCTGCTCAGCTCCGGCCTAAGCATTCCGGGCTCGCGGGCCTGACCTGGCAGAGGACGGAGCTCAGTTTCGGCGGGCGACCCCGTTATCCTGAGGGAGCTCAGCCCGGCAAAGGAGCCCGAGTAGAGTATCCGACGTGGCGTCTTTCTCTGACGTGGCATCTGACAGTTACTCCACGTCAGCGATTGTGCCACATCAGGTTTTGCTCTTCTCTTAGTACTTACTAATTTGACTCCCAAGCTACAATGATCTTCGTATACATTACAAAAATTTAAATTTCTCAAAAAGATAGATTTCTATTTGATTAAAAACCGGTTTTATTATTTTATTATATTATGCAATCTAAGTTATTGTCTACATGAATACTAATGAGCCCAAAATAAATTTATGATTATGTTGTTAATTTGGGCACTGTTGTCTAAGTGGTGTGATGTTGTAAGTATTTGTATAGGTTTGGATTGGTTGATAGATCCTGTAATTAGTGGATCCATTGGCCTTATACCATTTGGACTAGATCCCCATTCTACCATGCATATATATATGAAACCTAAGAACATCCTGGATTCTACATGCCTAGGGCAAACCTATATCCTATTGAAGAGGTACATATCAAGGGGAGGAGATGAAGATCTACCGATTGTTGCGTTTTCTTTTCGGAAAGGATCCCAGCACAGCGATCATAAATGGCTTCTTATGGGCCTCAAGGTATGCCTTGACCTCTTTTCGATTATTGTTATGTAATTTTTGTATTCTAATCTCTTGGGTGGTGTCTACAAAAAGTCTAACTTCCGAGAGTTTCAATCTACACTGACAAATAGAAAATTTTGCAAGCATTTTCACAAAACAGTCAGCCTTCGTAAGCTGAGACAGCGAAGAGCCACCAGAAATCCAGTACAAAAGGTATATAAACTGTACATGACAGATTTTAGTCTTCCCCAATCGTATACTCGGATTATTAACAAAACAACATCCACATATCCAACAATAAAGTAGTTCATTCAGAGGTAGCCTTTGCTCTTCAAACTGTCCACAGTATCCTTGATCACTTGTTCCATGGATCTGAAATGAAGACCCAGTTCCATCAACTTCTTTGATGGACTGTCTGCCCTAACAAGCCAAGGTTGTTTGTCCTCTGAATGCCTGTAAACACGCAGGGAATCAAGCATCATATAGTAGTTGAAATATAGAGGTCCACTATTGAATATCCGAGTTTCCTATCACACCTTGGTACCGGGAATTCTGGATAGATCTCGGCCACCTTAGCTACAAAGTCGCACCAATGGGTTATAGCCTCCGTACATAGATGCCGTCCCTGTGCCAATGGCTTCTCATATAACAGTATGTGAGCCAGTGCCACGTCTCTGACATCAACACATCCCATGCACAAGTTCTCTAATTCTACTACCCTACCTATGGCATGGACCGAGTAGCTCAGCTCACCAGCCACAACATCAGTAATAAACGGAGATAAGTAATAAATAGTTACCCTGGAGAAGGTGGAGCAAAATGCCTACGGAGGCATTGATGACTGGGGGAAGGACGGGGCCCAATACCGCCGCAGGATTGATCACCACCACGTCCAACCCCTCTTTCGCGGCGAATTCCCAGGCTGCTCTCTCCGCCAAAGTTTTCGAAACCGGATACCAGAGCTACAGCAAAGCAAGCCAAATCATGCTAGAAGTTATTTGAATCATTCCGAGTGAGTTGACTCGCTCACCTCGAGCTCCTTACAGTGGTCGATGTCGGTCCATGAGTCCTCATTGTAGGCCATGCCGGCGGGCCAGCTCGGGTTGGGGAAGATAGCTGACGTCGACGACGTCACGACCACTCGCCTTACCCTGCTCTCCTGCGCCGCGCGGAGCACGTTGAGCGTCCCCTTCTCCGCGGGATCCAGCAGCTCCCTCTGCTCGCCTTCAAATTGTTAGAGGGGGAAGAAAGCAAATATATATGCAAAGCCCATGGGCTCCTTAGTATGTGGCTATGGTTTGTTAAAGATTCTATTTCATAGCTACGCGTACCGTGCTATACAAAACCGGTGTCTATGAGATACAACTGCAATTTTGTATCATTTGCTTCAAAAATATGGACTATCCAAAGATTTTTTTAAAAAAAAGTACCAAGGTAAAACTGAGATTGATAAATTAAGTAGTGAATTTTGTGCCTGAGGATCTTGGAGGGGGCTGATCACGTTGGGTGAAGCAAGGTGGAAGACGCCAGTAGTGCCTTGGACTGCCGCCAGGATGGAGTTGTAGTCAAGTAGATCGATCTGAAAGAGGCGGAGCCGCTGCGGGGCCCCGTCGAGGCCTAGCAAGTGCTTCGTCTCGCCCTCGTCATCTACATATCATAACAAAGAAATTTATGCTGTTTACTTTTTTTTCCCATATCCAAGGACGCCAATAATTAGGGGGAGGCCGGGAACATGTACTCAAATCTTTGACGGTAGCATGAACGGTGTAGCCACGTTCGAGGAGGAGGCGGATCACCCATGATCCGATGAACCCACTGCCACCCGTCACGCATACCCTCTCATCGCTCGACATCTCCGGTTTCTTCTCTTCTTCCTCCATGCTTCCTTTCGCTTTTGCCGTTTCTAACCCAAGTTCATGGTGCGAGTCGCTACGGTAGTCTCAGGATAGGAGAAATGTATGCGGCAGGCGATGAGCCACGTGTAAGCGATGGAACGAAGAAACCCACGACTCAGGGAGTGGAAGGTGACTTAATTCGTCTGTATTTATTTATTTATTTATTTTTTTGGATAAACACGAGAAGCAAAATTTTTATTGAACCCAGAAACATATTACTACATGGCAATAACAATGTGCCACCAAGATAAACAACCTGCTTACAAGATAAAAGGAATATAACAATTGGCAAAAGCCGATTATCGATTCAACTGCCTGTCAAGTCCCTTCTGAATTAGATATCTAAATCGAAGTATCCATAAAAAATTATATGAGTAGACAAAGCGATGATCCTGTCTTAGTCATATCGTAGGGTCGGTCTATGGCCTTGGCTAAAGATGTTAACTCCAAAGAGTTCTATCATGATCAACCATTGATCAGTTTCCTGCACATCGGTCAAAGAAAGCCGATCCGAAGAAGACTGATCCAAATACGATATCAGCTTCGCTCCACAATCCATTCCGAAAGGAAAGATTCCGCCGCAAACGACAGAGATGTCTTCAGCATGTCCCAGAGATGACAAATCGAAAACATTTCGCTAATTCAATACCGGTCCCTCCTAAAGAGAGATTTAAAAGTGAATCTCCGATTGATCTTAAATCTTCAAACGTAGATACGGTGGTTATGATCGACCGCGTGTCTACTACCTCCATTCGCAACTACATTGGGGTGGCCACGTAGCCATTAACTCCAGCACCTACGATTCCAGACTGACCAGAATCAATTAGCAACCATTTATGGTTATACACGGGATAAAGTTAATAAACCCCATCTTAATCATCGATCGGTAAGTCTAACTACATACTGGCACGGTAACTATAAATACTGATAAGAGTGGATACTCAAGGTATGCTATGCAAGCCTAGAAAAGAAAATGCTTTCACCATCTTTTCTCCTTCTCAGAAAACTCTCCATTCTATGGCTGGAACCTATCTCTAACTTAGACATCGGAGTATCCCCTATCAAAAAAATCTAATTAAAAATTTATTTTACATGTATCCAGGGAGCAAATCGATAATCTAACAATTCCGCTTGACCGGCGAAAATTTCATGCCAACAACAATCTACCAGCAACCTACCAACAAGATTACGTTACTATAACTACCCGCCAAGAATATTATAGGACTATGATCACATGTCATAAGAAGACCAAGAAAGCAACCCATCAAGGCCATGAACCCAGCTTACAACATTAGCACTTCAAAGCAGCAGAAATTACAACACAGCCTGCAACAGGATGTATAAAAGCAATAGCATACGAAGCCCACTGCTAAAACTCCACCAAAGCAGGATAGAATAATAAAAATAAAGCATGAAGTCATCCTCCACTCAAAGCCCACTGCTGATAGAACAGAGCACATCCACCAAAGCTGGATGTAGTGATAAATTATAGAATGCATCAAAACTCCACTCCAAGCCCACTGCTGAAACTCCACTGCTAAGCTTCATTACGCAGAGGTCCACTGAAGAGGATCAAACTGCTGCAGAGGAATCAAGGACGCTGAAAGCTGAAAGCCACCCAAGAGGAATCCAAGAACTAGAATCTGGAAACCAGGCAAAAGGAATCAAAAAAGCTGAACCCCATTGCTTAGGGTCCACAGCACAGAAAGCACTTCCACGTTAGAGATGAGCAAAGCTGCTACCCGCGATACACATTAAAAATCAAAGATAGAAGAATATCTAGAACATTCACTCCCCAGCATAGAACCTACAACCAAAACTGTGAAGTTTTTGTGAATTTTTTCCTTTCCCTGTCTACTTGAAGGATGATGAACATATGTTTTAGGATCAAATGTTAGTCCGTTCAGTACCACTCTCCATTATGAGCATATTTTGTAATAAAATCAGCCAATTGGTTAGTGATCCTGTAAACATGATGTGCCTGAAAGGAAACACATTCAAAGATACAAATTTGGATATATGTCAATAATGGATGTAACTGGATATGCTTGTTTTGAAGAGAATAAATCAAAGATCGACAGTATGGGCAGAATTCCCTTCAAGATGAATATGCATAGCTCCTAGATTACACAGCTTCAAATAAATCCCACCATGCCGCTAAGAGTTCCGCATATTTAACAGAACATGAAATAACAAGGTTTGCCTACCGCCATAATAACATGCCCATCAGAGTCGTGAACAACAAAGAAGGTAAAAACTTTGTTACATGACACAGCAGCATCATAATTGATTTTAAGGTTTCTATGGGGGGTGGTGACCAAGTAGCAAAATGTTTTAGTGGTTTGCTTAAGCTGAGCAAATTTGGTACACTACAATACCTAACAAGATACTGAATTTGTAAACAAGAATTGTGACTGTGCTAAGGAAGCAGATATTGATGAGTCCAGCAAATAAGCTGGGTAGGCAATGAGTTATCACATCTCATAATAACAAGTAGCTATAGCAATGATAGATTTAGCCATGGTAGTAACATGGCCAGCTTAAAGTAAATCCAGCAAGCTCATGATAGATTGAAGCACACAGACATCCAGACAAAATTTTATAATTTGGCACCAACAAGAGGAAGCAAAGGAGCAAGTGATGAAAACATGATTCATATCCTCTAAGCTTGTTGGGTAAAAATCATAGTATGTATTATTCTGATCAATAAGACTTCTAGATAATAGGAAACTTTTGCATGGCAGCCTTCCCTATTGAACCTTTCACTAAAAGAACTTGACCCTTGGAGGCACCTTAAGCTTCCATATCTAGTCCATGAAATGCTCCAATATTGCATGAGCCGACCAAACCAAAGGATACATGTCTTTTAGGATAGGTTTATTAGATAAGCTATTTCCCTACGTCAACTGACCAAGTACTAGATATTTGACAGTAGGCATCATAGACATATTTTGCATCATTTCAGTTGACATAACAGTGGAGATTAAAGGTAAGTTCTACTCCCTATTTTGAGTAATAAGATCACTAACCTTGAGATTGTCATAATTGTCATCAGAATTAATGAATATAGGCTAGAGGGTAATAGGCAAAGAAAAAATCTAATGATCATTTAAAGTATGTATAGAGAATCCATCATCAATAACCCAACAAAGATAATGCTGAGCAGTAGTGCCCCATCTGAGAATTTTCCTCCAAATAATTGAGGAATACCAAGGACTATTGTAATTATGCCAAGAACCTTGAAACTAGTATTTGATAGAGTGAATTAGGATTGAGAACCAAGTTTATCGCCAATCTACCAAGAAAAGCTTGTTGTTTAATATGAAAAGGTATGATATTTAGCCCCCTTGAGTTCTATGGCAAATGGATCTTCTTCCATGAAACAAGATGAATTAAACTCTCTGCAATCTATAGTGTAGCCCCATAAAAAGGCTTTATACTCTTTCTTAATCCTATTGATCACTGCTACCAGAACATGAATACATAAGAGACACTACAAAGGAATGGATGTAAGTATCGATTTAAGCAAAGTTGTTCTACTAGCCATGAATAAAGCTTTCCATTTTCAATTTTGGATTCTGAAATTTATCTTTGTTTCAATAAAATTATAATCATTTGTAGTTAGAGCTTTTCCAAATATTGGAATCCCAAGATACTTCAATACCCTTGTTATAGTTTTTTTTTGAAGCAGACTCCTAATCTATCTTTTGATTATGAATGGAGCTTTAGGAATGATCATTACCTTGAATTTTGAGTAGTTTATTGCCTGACCAGGGATATGATAATAGGCATCAACAATAGCCCTTAAACAAGCTATATCAGACACAGTAGTTTTAGCAACTAGTAGGTAACCATCAATGAATATAAGATAGAAAATTATAAGACCCTTTCTCAGAGATTGATAGGCTTTCAATAATCTATTTTACACTACAAAATGAAGCATTTAAGATAATATCTCAGAGCATAGAATAAACAGGTAAGGTGATAAAGGACATCCTTGACGGAGACCTCTAGAAGCCTGAATCCACTGAGATGGGGTTCCATTGATGAGTAGAACCAAATTAAAATACTAAATACAAATTCTTATCTAGGTAATAAATTTTGGATGAAAACCAAATTGGACCAGAATGTGAAGAGGAATAGCTAGTGTACCCTATCATAAGCTTTTTTCCATATCTAGTTTCAGAATTGCCAATCCTCTAGTTCGAGAAGCTCTTTCCATGGAGTGCATGAGCTCCTAAGCTAGCAAGATATCAATATCTCTACCTTGTGTGAAAGCTCCCTGCTCCATAGATATGAGATGTGGAAGGATGGGTTGGAGTTTGTTAATAAGCACTTTGGCCACAATCTTTTAAGTTATATTACACAAACTTATAGGCCAAAAGTCAACAACCTACTTTAGATTTTCATTTTTGAGAATGAGAGTTATAAATGTCTTATTCCAAGCCTAAGGCATCATACTAGCAAAGAAAAAATATTGCACTGCATGGATCACATCATGCTTAATCCGGTGCTAGTATTTTTAAAAACAGGAAGGAATCTATTAGATCTAGGAGCTTTAGTAGGACCATGGTCTGTAAGACTTTTTCAATTTCATCATCAATCACAAGTCAAATCAAGGAATTATTTTGGATAGTTGTGATGGATGGCTAGATAATAGAACTATTAAGATCCTCCACCTGGGCTAGACAGGTTCATCTTTGTTGAAAGTGATTAAGCAGAATATGAACAATATCATCATTATTATCATACATTTCCCCTGCTCATCTAGGATCCCATGAATTCTATTTCATCACTTTCTCAGAATGGTTGATCGATGGAAGTATCTAGTGTTAAAATCATCTTCTTTTAATCAATTGGCACAAGCTTTTTGCTTTCAAAGTACCTCTTGCAAGTGAAAATTTATATTATACTCTCTGAGAAGGCCTATGGTTGATTAAACTGAGATTCTGATAGACCTCCTATTTCTACTTCCTACATTTAGAGTTCATAAATTTGTTGATAAAGAGATTGTTCTTTAGAGAAAATATTGTCTATCCTGTATTTCCATTTCATTAGAGCCTGTTGAGTATTGTTCAATAACATTTATAATTTGATAGTATGAGAGAAATTGCCTTTAACATGCCATGCTTGATCTATGGCCTTCGAAATCCCTATACAATAAATCTAGATCTTATCGAATATAAAAGAAATTTTAATGTTAGCAATTTTATCTTCCAAAACTAACAAATTTGGGCAGTGGTCAGAAATAAAGCGAGAGAGGAGAGTGATAGAGGCCTCAGGAAATCTATTTAGCCAAAGATCGGAAGCAAAGACTCAATGTAATATTTTTCAGACTCTTGCATTACCATGCCTATTAATATACCAAGTATAATTAAGACCCATGTAGCCAAGATCAATCAGATCCTTTTGTTGAACAAAGTTGCAGACTCTTTAATATCTCTGGTAGCTTGAAAAGGTCTTCCACCCTATTTATCAAAATCATTAAGGATGCAATTACAATCATCAATTAGTAAAGTGGGATGGTATAGACTCAAGACTTCCTGAGCAAGCATCCATAAGTTTCTTCACTCGGTCCCATAGTTTCTTGCATAAACAAATCCAACAAGCCATGATTGTTGATCGTTAGGGGTGATAACTTCAAAAATAACTTGCCTATTCATATAAATAAGATTTAATTGGTCCATTTTTATCCTCCAAATAATAATGATACCCCATGAAAGCCTTGGAAAGGTAATATATAAATATTCCACTACGGTCCCATGAATCTCTGAATTCTATGCAAACCAGATTCTAAAATCCAAGTCTGTAAGAAAAAATAAGCATTAGGATTATGAAATGTTTTAGTATAATTAGCAAAGGAGGGCTTCACCACTCCTCTGCAATTCCAGGAAATGATCTTCATTAATCTACAGATGTGAATATAGCTGAATTCTCTATGGTCACATTCTCAATCAGCCCTTGGGTAGTCATTTATTGCTATATGTGAGTTTCAGAGCATAGAGATGTAGATGGATACTCAGGATCATTCTCTCCTTTTTTTCCAATCCTATGCTTTCCCTCTTCATGCATTTTATTTTGTAATTTATAGAAAATCAGATTATGGGACATAGAATCATTACCTTGGATATTTACTTGGCTTCTTTCACCTTCTTGGCCTTTGCTTTCCTCCATAGAAGAGGATCCTGCATGATGTTGCTGGCCTTGATCTCTAGTTATTCCCACAACCGATCTTCAAATATCTTTGCATACAGTCTTTTGTCTTGAGATAATAGCTGAAGAGCTTTGGATAGTTTTCCCCTCCCTGTAAGCTTGGATCTTCCAAGACTATTACTTTTTCTTGAGGTGGAGAATCTGAACCTTCCCCCTTGCGAATTGTAGGAATGTCATTCTTTGGATGAGATCTTTTCCTTTTTTCTTTTGAAAGACTAGGGCTTGTAACATGAGGCAAGACACCAAAATCAGAAACAAGAACCATTTATTGCATTTGACATTCCACCTTAGACTGGTTTGTCATCAGCAGAGTGAATCGAGAGCCTAATCCCACTTCAGGACTGGTATTTGATTGGGGACCAACCTTTTTTGGGGAAGCCTGCCTATGGAGCTTTTTCGATAGCATCTAGGTGGGTGAAGGTTGTCCACTAGCAAGGGTCAGGTTAGTAGGATTACTGGTAGGCACTGAGGTGGTGATCAATACCTCAACTGCTAGGATCCAGGCCCCATATACCTGTTTGGTGCCATGGCCCTTTTCACAGTCACTGAATTCTATGGTTCTTATTGCCCAGTAAGCAACCCAAGAGGGGGGGTAAATTGGATCTTTAAAAAATTTAAATGAAATGCAAATGTAAAGTGCTCTTAGCGAGTATGCAGCATAAATATAAAAGCAATAAAAATAAGAGCAAATTAAAGACACAAGCAATCACAAACACAAAGCAAGTATAGTGGTTCGGTGCTTTCCCATGCACCTACATCCACTCCCCAAGACCCACTTGGAAATTCACTATAATCTCAATCGATTGCAGCCGATTAGTTTTTCGGGCTCACTAATCAAATCCGACTTATTTTCACAAGGCTCACAAGTCAAAACCTCACTTGATTTTCCGAGCTTACCAAGAACCTAATTGGTTTTAAGGCTCACCAACAACCTCCCTTGGTTTTGCAGGCTAACCAAGAACCTAATTGGTTTTTAAGGCAAACCAATAACCTCCTTTATTTTTCAATAGGCTAACCAAAAATCTTTACAACAAGAATAAGTTTGAAATAAAGAAACAATGAAAACTTTCTAATAAAAGCGGATATCTCTTTGAAGCTTTGTTGTAGTATTGCCTTCAACTTGATGAAGCTTCAATAAATGCTCAAGAAGGTTGAACTTGAATGCTCTTGAAGGCTCTTGAATACTTGGATATTTTTTTTTACTTGAAGGTAATTGCTCTCGATGAATAGGAGTGAATGCACTTACTTTTTTCTTTCTCTTGGTGTTCCTCTCTTAATCCTTTTGATTTTTCTTGTGTTTAGATTTGATTTGAATCATTTAAAAACCTTTCCAATACCTCAAAGTCAGTTTATAGCCATTAGGCATGAAAAACTAGCTGTTGGGAGCCAAGAAGGGTGAGTTCTGCATTTGAAAAACTAGCCGTTACTGTTCCCAGAACTCCAAGTGTCGACACTTCAAGCTGTGAGTCGACACTTAGGATCGACACTAGCATTCCATGAGTCAACACCTAGTTCAAATATCTTTAATGAAGCTCTCTAGAATTCTCAGATGAGTCGATACTTCCACTAGTGAGTCGACACTTTGAGTCGACACTTGACATCCATATATCGATACTTCAGGCAAGTCTTCAAATTTAGCAAGTTCTGTAACAAAAAAGTCTCAAGCGATGAGCCGATCCTTGAGTCGATACTTAACTGGCATGAGTCGACACTTCAGCCGTGCCATCTGAAACTCTTTCTGCGTACCGGCTTGAGTCGATATTTCCACTATCATGAGTCGATACTTGGGTTGTGAGTCGATACTTTGAGTCAACACTTGACTGAGATTTCTTTAAAAATAACCGAACTTCTGCTGAAACAAAATTATGTTGAATTCTTGTGTCCTTTCAAGCATTCTTCAATTACCAAAATCCACTTTAAAATTATCTTTCATCCATGGTTGGGACATTTTTATTGTTTGACAATCAATCAAATTTTGTTGAATTAATGAGCATCTTTTTCTATAAAAACATACTTCAAAGAAATGTTAGTACTTAACTTATACTTAAATATTTTGTTTATCATCAAAATCAATAACAGAATCAACAATCTTTCCCTTTTTGATGATGACAAAATCTTTAAATATAAATTCCATAATAAGCTTTTAAAGAAAAAATTTTCAATATGCATAGAGCTTATTGCAATAGATATTGAAATACAGAAAGAGATGTTTATTATAGATTTTAAAATTCTCTTTTGAAATTGATTTGAGTTAAGAGTATCAGAGTTTGAACATATATATAAAAAATAAATTCATGTATCATGATACTCTAAAGAAAACATGCTCAAGAGTAATAAATTCAGCAATAAAACACTGTAAAGAGTATAAATACTTCTCCTGAAGAGATGATCTGTAAAATTGATTTTTGAAGATATTTTAATGACAATAAGCTAAAATTTAAGCATCTAAAAGTAAGAATTGGACATGAAAATTTTAGCAAAATAGATTTTCCAATTAAAAGGAGGGATTACTCCTCCTCACATAATGAACAAAAAATTTTCAGATTTTAAGCATTTTTCAAAGCAGTTTGCAAAAAAAATAAAAACTTATCTCTCATTTTACTTACTTATTCTCATTCACTTCACATTTATACTTATTTCTCCCCCTTTTTGTTATCATTAAAAAAGGAAGGAAGAAGGCAAAAAACTCAAATCATAAATGTAAATCATTCACTCATTCATGAAGGAGAACATTGAATCATTGAAATTAAATAAAGCATTTCATTCATTCAAAGTCATAACATGAAGTAAAAGAAAATGTTTCATTCATTTGATACAAGATTGATACAAAAGAGTAAATAAACATCAAAAAAAACATACAACAAGTGCAGAAATATAAACTATCTAAATATAAAAACTATCCTAAGCATTATCTTCATCATCTGAGGATCCAATCTCGATCGGTTCAGTATCAGTAAAAGCATGAGTCGAGGCCACATAGATCAAAGATCACGAAGATGAGTCCTGGTCGGTCTGGATGGAACACGATGATCTCATCCTCTGCGTCTAACATAAGTCCTTCCTCTAGCTGGAGAAGAAGATGTAGAAGCTATGTCAGCAGCAGGAGAAGAACTGATCGAAGTGACAGTCTCGAAAACTGTAGGATGTGGTGTATGATCAAATAAAGGACCGGAATCAAGATGATGAAAACTAGGAGTATAAAATCCTAGTTCCCGGATAAGGGGAGATTATGTAATGATTGAGAAACAACAATAGGTGTATCAATAATAGGTGTATCAACTGAAGAAATGATAGGTGTGAGTATAGGAATGGTAGAACGATCAGCTGGTCTAGAAGGAGGTGTGGGTAGGACAGGAGTCTGGAAGGATAAACTCAATGGATCATGAATGGAACTCTTAGGAGGGTCAGCTGCTGTCTCTGGCACTGGCTCTGTCATCACATCTGGAAAGTCAAACTCATCAAAGTCAGTCACATCATCATCATCATCCATGACTGGTCCCGGAGTAGATGGAACTGGAGCAGAATCAGCTTGAGCTGAAGTATTGGGAACACTCCCAGAAGAGGGTCTACTCAAAGCAGACAGAATGGCAGAGATCCCATCTCTCAAACCTCGATGGCACTCTCTAGTCTCCATAATGAAACTATCGACTCACTGATGAATGATCATAATCTCTGTCTCAATGCGAGCGACTCTATCCTCAAGACTCTTAGGCTCGGACTGAGGAGTAGGCTCTGGCTGCGCTGAAGGCTCGGGCTAAATCTCAGGCATGTCAATGTGTATCTCTAAAGGTCCTACCTCACCCGAAAATATGCGCTCCTCCTCCACTGTATCCTCATCTCTATCAGCAGCCTAACCTGATACTCGGCGTCTCCACTGGCCTCTGACTAGCTGATATCCCATCTGATGAAGAGATCTGATGTCATAGACATCAGTGTACAGTAACACCTGGTAGGGCTCATCATCCATAACAACACCATAAGCTCTGAAGAGCAAAGTCAAGCCCATCCCGTAGGGCAAACACAATCTCTGACTCGTAGATGCCTCTATCATCTGATGTACCATAAGTACTGGTAGGCAAACAAGAGTATGATGAACTAGAGACACCATCACTAGTAGTTCTCTCTCTGTGATGAAGTCGAAATGGTCGATCTTCGGTAAAAGGATCCGGGCAACAATGTGATGCAGCAACCTCATCTCAATTAAAAGTCTGGATGCAACAACAGTGGCTCCCTCAAAAATACATCGGAAACCACTAAACCTATCTACTAAGCTGTCAACCACGGATCCTTTCATAGGTATGTCCCATACTCTGCTCAGAATCTCTGCCATCACTGGGACATCTCTGCCATGGACCTGTGCGACCCATCCATCACTGCCTCCGGCTAAAGATCCATAGAACTCTCATATCAAGCCCGGGTAAAATCTCTCTCTCAAAGAGCAGAATGGAACCAAACCAGCATCCCTGAGCCACTGACCTATCCAAAAATACTGCTGGTCGATGAACATGAAGTCCATACAATATCCTCCAACGACAGTCTTCGTACCCATCCGACTAGCTGCAAGAAAAAGAGATCAAGCAGGGGCATCTGGTGCACTGGCTTCATGTCTGGCCTTTGTTCTTCTTTCTTCTTCTTGATTAGACAGCCGAGGATGATGGACAACTTGCTTCCTAGGCTCCATTCCACAAAATCAAAGATTGAAGTACAAGAGGAGAGGAGATCTAGGATTTTAACGATCCAAAAATGAAATGGAAGAGGGAAAATGCGAAAGACCGAATCAAAAACCATCCCAAACGTGAATTTGAGAGGGTTGGAGTTGAAAATTGGAGGGAAGAAGTGGATAGAATGGTGTTAGGGTAGGTGTCGGCTCGACTTGGAAGAGAAAAAATCATAAAAATACCTCATTTCATATTTTTATCTTGGTCTGACGCCGTTCAAGTGTCGACTCACGACACAGGGCCAAGTGTCGATACTTCAAGGTGTCGACACTTCGACTTAAAACCAAAGAAAAATAGAAAATGAAGCAATGATCAAAATCAATAGACTTGCTGTGAAATTCAAGGAAATTAAATATGATTGTTATCAAAATTGATCTTTCATGGGTCAAAGATTAGAATTTTTCAATTGAAAGGATTGATGACCCCAAGCTCTCTTCTAATCATACTGAACTGATCTTCTTGGAGAGGCTTAATCAATATATCAGCTAATTGTAATTCAGTAGAAATAAATTCAAGCACCATATCATTATTTTCAACATGATTTCTAACAAAATGATGCCTAATTTCAATATGCTTATTTCTAGAATGCTGAATAGAATTTTTAGTTAAACAAATTGCACTAGTATTATTATATTTTATGGGTGTCTTAGTTAATTTGATTCCAAAATATTCAAGTTGTTGCTTAATCCACAAGATTTGAGCACAACAACTTCCTACTACAACATACTCAGCCTCAATTGTGGATAGTGCAACTGAAGTTTATTTCTTGCTAAACCAGGAGATTAAGTTAACTCTAAGAAATTGGCAAGTTCCATTAGTACTTTTTCTATCAAGTTTACATCCAGCAAAATCAGCATCAAAAAATCTAATTAAATCAGTAGATGAGTCTCTAGAATACCACAAACCAATATCAATTGTATCAGATAAGTATCTAATAATGAGCTTAACAGCCAACAAATGAGACTCTTTAGAATCTGACTGATATCTAGCACACATACATACACTGAACATTATATATGGTCTACTAGCAGTCAAGTATAATAAAGAGCCAATCATACCTCTATATAATGTTTGATCAACATATTTACCATGCTCATCTTTATCAAGTTTACAAGAGGGGCTCATAGGTGTACCTATTGACTTAGTAGTCTCCATCCCAAACTTTTTTAAGATTTCTCTTGTATACTTAGCTTGGTTGATGAAGATTCCATCTTTGGTTTGCTTGATTTGGAGTCCAAGAAAGAAATTGAGTTCTTCCATCATGATCATTTCGAACTCACCCTGTATAAACTTAGCAAACTCTTGATAAAGGATTTCATTAGTAGTACCGAAAATAATATCATCAACATAGATTTGTACTACTAATAAGTCATCATTTTTCTTCTTTAGAAATAAGGTAGTATCAACATGGCCTCTAAAGAATTCATTTTTAATCAAAAACTTACTAGGTCTTTCATACCATGCTCGGGGTACTTGCTTTAAACCATAAAGTGCTTTGTACAATTTGTAAACATGATCAAGATGTGCATGATTTTCAAAACCAGATGATTGTTCTATAAAAACTTCTTCTGCTATATAACCATTTAGAAAAGCACTTTTAACATCCATTTGAAAAAGTTTGAAATTCATAAAATAGACAAATGCTAATAGTAGTCTAATTGCCTCAAGTCTAGCAACAGGAGCAAATGTTTCATCAAAATCAATTCCTTCCTCCTGATTGTAGCCTTTGGCAACTCGCCTAGCTTTATTTCTAGTAATTCTATTTCATCTAATTTATTCCTAAACATCCATTTTATGCCAATAATAGAAATATTTGATTGTCTTTCTATTAATATCCAAATATTATTTCTATCAAACTGAATTAGTTCATCTTGCATAGCATTTATCCAATTAAGATCTTTTTTAGCATCTTCAAAATATTTAGGCTCTACATTTGAGAAACAAAAATAATATAATCACATTCATTTCTAATTAACGATCGAGTTCTTACCCCTTTAAATGGATCACCTAGAATTAATTCCTTAGGATGTCCATAAGCATACCTCCACTCCTTTGGTCTGGATTGTATGGCTTCTTCTCTTTCACATTTATCTTGATCTTCTTCACTTTGTTGTGAGGGTTGATCTTCCAATATTAGCTTCTTTAGCTTTTCAGCACCTGCACATACAGTAGATGTATCCTCTTTCTTAGAGGATTTATCAGTAGACTCTTCAAAAATTACATGTACAGACTCCTCTACAACTAGGGTTTTTTTGTTAAAAATTTTGTATGCCCTGCTTGATGTAGAATATCCTAGAAATATACCTTCATCAGACTTGGCATCAAATTTTCTGAGATTGTCTTTATCATTATTCAAAATGAAATATTGATAACCAGAAACTCAGAAATATTTTAAAGTTGGTTTACTTTTATTCCAAAGTTCATAAAGAGTTTTCTTTAAAATATGGTGGATTAAAATGTAATTTAAAATATAACAAGCAGTGTTAATTGCTTCAACCCAAAAATATCTTGGCAAATCATTTTCGCAAAGCATAGTGCATGCCATTTCTTCTAAAGTATGATTTTTTCTTTCTACCATCCCATTATGCTGAGATGTCCTAGGTGCAAAAAAATTGTATTCAATACCTTTCTCAATACGAAAATTTTTTAAATCTTGATTTTCAAATTCAGAACCATGATCACTACGTATGCAAATAACTGAAGTACCTTTTTTATTAGAAACTTTTCGATAAAACTTCACAAATACTGAAAAAGATTCATCTTTATGAGCAAAAAAGAATATCCATGTAAACTTTGAAAAAGTATCCACTATAACCAATCCATATCTCTTGCCTCCTATACTGAATGTTCTAGTTGGTCCAAAGAGATCCATATAGAGTAGTTCTAATGGCCTACTAGTAATAACAAAACCTTTAGGTTTGAAAGATGTTTTAACTTGTTTTTCAAATTGGCAAGCTTGACAAACTCTATCTTTCCAAAACAAGTTTTGGCAAATCTCTTACTAAATCTTTTTTGCAAAGTTTTCAAAGTAAGTACATACTAACATGTCCTAGTCTTCTATACCAAAGCCAACTAGTCTCATCTTTAGTAGAATTCATTGCAACAAGGCATTCTCCATTAAGCAATGATAGATTATCTAAATCTACCAAATAAATATTACCATGCCTCTTTCTAATGAATTTTACTCCATTTTTATCAAGACTAGCAATCATGCAATAAGATGATTTAAATATAACTTGAAAACCTTTATCGCAAAATTGATTAGTACTTAAAAGATTATGCTTTAAACATTTAACTAAGAGTACATTACTAATACAAGTAGAAGGTGAGATGTGAACCTTACCAATACTAATATTTTTTTCTTTACCATTGTCACCGAAGGTCACACTCCCTCCATTTATTGTATCAAGAAAAGTGAATTGCTCACATCTCCAGTCATATGCCTTGAGCAACCACTATCAAGATACCATAGTCTTTTATTTTTTTTGGTTGCAAGACACACCTGTAAAACAAATCAAGTTTTGTTTTTAGGTACCCAAGCCAACTTGGATCCTCTAGTGTTAGTACATAAATTGGTTCCTTTTGGAATCCAAACCTTTCTAAAAGTATTGATTTTTCTAATGTTACATTGAAAAGCTTTGTGACCTTATTTTTTGCATGAAAAATATGTATTACTAGATGATGCTGGTACAAAAAAGTTTTTCAGATACTTTTGCTATTTTTGAGGTTTGTATCCTAATCCTGCTTTGTTAAAAATAGCTTTTTGATTGTTTAAAAGAAGATTTAGTTTTACAAAACTATAAGTGAACTTTTCAACAAAGGGTTTCATTTTATCAAATTCATTTTTATAGTTTTTATTTTCTATTTCTAAATCTTTGTTTTTCTTTAAAAGATCATCGTTTGAAATGATAGTTTTAGGTCTTTTCAAAACATCATTTTTCATTGTTAAAGCCTTATTTTTCTTTTCTAAAACATCAATTAAGTTTATTTTTCAATTCACTAACTTCATTTAACAAATAAATATTTTCATGTGAAAAACTATTTGCATGATTTTTTAATTTTCTATTTTTAGATAAAATTAGTTTGTAATCGTGCACTAATTTATCGAAAGCATTTTTTAATTCATCAAAGGTAAAATCTACTTCAGTATCAGAAATTACATCTTCTTGTTTTTGATGTGCCATGAGACATAGATTTGCAATTTCAGCTTGTTCTTCATCTAAGCTGGAGTTTTCACTATCACTCCAGGTTGCCATCATAGCTTTCTTCCTAAGTTTTTTTTTTGATTTCTTTAGGAGAGGGCAATCAAATTTGTAGTATACAGGCTTCTTGCACTCGAAGCATGTAAGTATCTCCTTCTCCTTTTCTTTATCTTTCTCCTTTTCTTTTCCCTTCTCGTTGGTTGTTTGGAACTTTTTCTTATAAGGAAATTTCCTTTTTTTCAAGAATCTTCTAAACTTCCTTGCTAGAAGTGCTTCCTCACTTTCATCTTATTGTTCTTCATCCGATTCATCATTTAAGGATTCTTCTTGAATAGTAGACTTTAAGGCTATCCCCTTTTTCTTTTTGTCCATATCCATAGATTTTTATTTTAAATTCAGCTCATAAGTCATGAGCGATCCCACCAATTGCTCCAAGGGTAATTTGTCAATATCCTTTGCTTCTTGTATGGCGATCACCTTTGGATCCCATGAAGTTGGAAGTGACCTGAGAATTTTGTTGACAATATCAGCATTAGACATAATTTTTCCTAAACTTCTTATGCCATTTACTATGTTTGTGAATCTAGTGTACATGTAGTGATAGCTTCATTTGGTTCCATTCGGAACATCTCATAAGTGTGCACTAGCATATTTACTTTTGTATTCTTCACTTGATCAGTACCCTCGTGGGTCACAGGATCTAATGCACAATAGAGAAGATTCATTGCTTTCGCATTGATCTCGAATTATTTAATATCATTTTCATCCCAATCCTCTTTGAGCTTTGGAATGAAAACACCATTAACAATAATCGAAGGAACATGAGGACCCTTATCAACAACTTTCCATAAATTATAATCAATTGAATGTATGTAAATTCTCGTTCTAGTTTTCCAATAAGTATAATTTGTTCTATTAAAATATGGAGGTCTATTTGAGGCTTGTCCCTCAACTACACTAGTACCAATAGAGACTGCCATAGATCTTTACTCAAGGTGGTTAGACCTATACACTAAAAATAGGGCTCTGATACCACTTGTTGCCAGTAAGCAACCCAAGAGGGGGGTGAATTGGGTCTCTAAAAAATTTAAATGAAATGCAAGTGTAAAGTGCTCTTAGTGAGTATGCAACAAAAATATAAAAGCAATAAAAATAAGAGCAAATTAAAGAAACAAGCAATCACAAATATAAAGTAAGTATAGTGGTTCGGTGCTTTCCCATGCACCTACATCCACCCCTCAAGGCTCACATGGGAATTCACTATAATCTCAACCGATTACGGTCGATTAGTTTTCTGGGCTCACTAATCAAACCCGACTTGTTTTCATAAGGCTCACAAGTCAAAATCTCACTTTGTTTTCCAAGCTTACTAAGAACCTAATTGGTTTTAAGGCTCACCAACAACCTCCCTTGATTTTGCGGAATAACCAAGAACCTAATTGGTTTTCAAGGCTAACCAACAACCTCCTTGGTTTTTCAATAGGCCAACCAAAAACCTTTACAACAAGAATAAGTTTTAAGAAAAGAAACAATGAAAGCTTTCTAATAAAAGCGGATATCTCTTTGAAGCTTTGTTGTAGTGCTGCCTTCAACTTGATGAAGCTTCAATAAATACTCAAGAAGGTTGAACTTGAATGCTCTTGAAGGCTCTTGAATACTTGGAGACTTCTTTTTGCTTGAAGGTAATTGCTCTTAATGAATAGGAGTGAATGCACTTGCTTTTTTCTTTCTCTTGGTGCTCCTTTCTTAATCCTCTTGATTTTTCTTGTGTTTAGATTTGATTTGAATCATTTAAAAACCTTTCCAAGATCTCAAAGTCAGTTTATAGCTGTTAGACACAAAAAACCAACCGTTGGGAGCCAAAAGGGTCGAGTTCTGCATTTGAAAAACTAGTCGATACTATTCCCAGAACTCTAAGTGTCGACACTTCAAGCTGTGAGTCGACACTTAAGGTCGACACTTGCATTCCATGAGTCGACACCTAGTTCAAATATCTTCAATGAAGCTCTCTGGAATTCTCAGATGAGTCGACACTTCCACTGGTGAGTCGATACTTTGAGTCGACACTTGACATCCATGTGTTGACACTTCAAGCAAGTCTTCAATTTTAACAAGTTCTGTAATAAAAAAGTCTCAGACGATGAGCCGATCCTTGAGTCAACACCTTGAGTTGACACTTAATTGGCATGAGTCGACACTTCAGCCATGCCATCTGAAACTCTTTCTGCTTACCGGCTTGAGTCGATATTTTAAGTCGACACTTGACTGAGATTTTTTCAAAAATAACTGAATTTCTGCTGAAACCAAATTATGTTAAACTCTTGTGTCCTTTCAAGCATTCTTCAACTACCAAAGTCCACTTTAAACTGATATTTCATCTATAGTTGGGACTTTTTCATTGTTTGACAATCAATCAAATTTTGTTGAATTGATGAGCACATTTTTCTATAAAAACACACTTCAAAGAAATAGTTAGTACTCAACTTATACTTAAGCATTTTGTTTATCATCAAAATCAATAATTGAGTCAACAGTTCTACCTATCAAACCACAGTAATAACAAATATCTGGTAACTCTTCGTAGATGAAAAGCTACCAGCTTGTAAATCCTTTAACTCAAATATTGGCTCCTAAACAAATGCCCTTCTCCATATCCATCAGAATACAAACCCTAGCAAAGCTCTTATGGTTGAAATATTCCATCCACTCATTAAGGGATAAAGGAGAACTAGCAACAGAAATAATTTTGAAGATTTTTTCTTTATCCCTTAGTTCAATTGGTAGATCTGGCAATCAAATCCAAATCCGAGCCTATCGAATTTTATCATGGTTAGGCTTAAATTTCAATCACTAGCTCTCCAAGGCTAATAGCTGACTTGCTAGAGTCCATAGTCCTTTGGCCAATATTTAAGCTTAGATATTCTCAGAGGGAAGATCAAAGAGAACTCTCTCAAAAAGGGTAGATACTTTGAAATTACCTTGAATATTTCATCTCATTCTTAACTCATTCTAGATAAACGCCACAAAAAACTCCTTACCTAAAAACTTATCGATCAAACCCGCTTTACACCGATTATAGACTTGATTGATATCTTCATCAGCAAACCTAACAACCTGAGAAAATCTTCCTTGAAGATTCAGTACCTCCTTTACTGTAGCTTTGAAGATCTCCCATCTGAATCACCCGGAACCCCTAAATCGCCTGAGCCCAGGACTTACTGGCCTCTGAAGATCGAGCACCATTCTTCCTCTCAGGACTATGCAAAGAAGATCCATTTCCTTTTGTTTGAAAGGGATCTGGCTTCTCCTTACTTGCTGAGGACGAAGCCCTCACCTTTCCAACCTCCCCACTCAGAATCTCTCTTTTTGGACTCCCCTAGTAAAACACTAGCCTTTCCTTTTCTCTTTAATTTCTCACTCCTCTCGCACTCTTTCTCACTCATCTCGACTTTCAAGAGAAAGTAACACCCATTAATTCGTTTGTGCTTGATATTTCAACCAAGGCACTATCGCTTGCCCATCAATTTGCAAAGCACGGGTACTGGAATCATCTAGTTCCCGAGCCCTGGTTAATAAAACATATAACCAAAAGCATAAGAAAAAAGAACAAAATCAAGGTACGACTGGGATAAATGTAACACATCAACATGGTACATGCGCTATAATGTTGCAAATTCAGTTAAAGCTAGCAATATCATGCTGCACGATCCGTGCACAGAGCTAGCACTCTCTTCACTAAGAAAATGTGCGGCTAATGCTCCATACTCAGGCTTCTAAAGTCAAGGTGTTCTTGATTAGCATGATTTCCTAACCTTACATGAACAAAATAGTAAAGTTATTTTCTTTTTTTTAAGGGAAGAGTAATGAAGTTTTCATCTGAGCATTCGTATTTGTTTTACATAAGCTTTGATCATGATTAACTTTTCTTTTCTTTTTGTCTTTGAGGCTTTTGGCTATTTTTGAACTTTATAGGATCCCACAGGCATTGAACTGTTTAATCTTCTCCTCATCCTGTTTTTTTTTTTTTTGGATGTTTTGTTGAACGTGCTCTTTTTTTGTTCTCTATAAATATCTCTTCTGAATAAAGAAAGGTGGTTGTCGGTCCCTCAGATGTGACCACCTTTTTATTGAGGGAGACTCTGCTACCATCATTGCTTGGATAAAAGGGGCAGTTGATGCTACTTTTGTTCATCCTTTGCTTCATGATATTGCTATATGGTTGCAAGGTTGTCCCTTAGTTTATGTTAGGCATGTATTTAGGGAAGCTAATACGGTGGCTGATTGGATGGCTTCCTTCGTCGCCAACCACTCAGGACAGGTACTCTGGATCCAGTTAGAAGAGATGCATTTGGACTTCAGGAATTGTATGTTATACCTAAGAAAAAAAAAATAAAAAATGTAGCCCTACTGGCCCACCTGTTGGACCGGGCCAGACCCAATGCATGGCCCAGCGTGCAGCCCAGGTGCCGGTGCATGGGCGCAGGCGTGCGCGAGCGAGCAAGCGGGTGTGGCCAGGCACGGGCGATCGAGCGCTGGCGGGCGAGCGACACATGGCACGAGCGAGACGCGAGGGGTAGGCAAGAGTGGGCGACGCATTACACAAGCACGTGAGGCACGGCCCGGCCCGTTGCGCGTGCACGGGAGGCACGGCCCAAGCCCATGCGCGCGGTGCGCGTGGGTGCGTGGGCTCGGCCCATCTCGGATGGGCAGCTGCTCTAGGCGTTTCCTTACATTTCCAAGGTATTTCCCATGGGGTTTCTCGTGGTCCACCACGGTCTACGCCCTTTCTGAACGATCTGGACCATCCGATCGCCTGATCAAATGACTGAGATGAATCCGAGAGAGTTTAGGCTTGATTAGGGGCTTTTAGAATTGAATTTTGATGCGATTTGAGGCGTCGACTTCAGATCAGACGGCCGGAGAGATTCTTGATGGTTTTAGACTTCTCAAATGATGTTTGAGGTGGTTTTGGATTTGTTTTAATCAGGGACGTGGAGGATTTTTATTTAAGAGGGCCAATAGTGCAAAGAGCCAGAGAGCCAAGAAGAGAGGAGAAGAGGAGAGGGAAAGAGAGAGAGAAGGAGAGGGAAAAAAAAGGAAAAAAGAGGAGAGAGGAAGAAAGAAAGAGAAAGAAGAGAAGAGAGAAAGAGGAGAAGATGAGTAGAGAGATGATTGGAAAGTCTCCTTTCTTGGAAATTACGAGGATAAAATTTTACGAATGGACTACTGATGAAAAATCCAGGTAAGAGATTTCGGGATTTTATAATTGATTTAGGATTATTATTTATATTAAGAGTTATTTATGTTGTAGGGGAAAGTCTCCTAAGCAGGAAGTGTTGAGCAAACTCCAAGTATAGATTGATACCAGATATTTTGGGTTAACGATTGAAGGTAAAGATTCTGGACATGATCATCAGTTCTATATATTATTTTACATGGCATGGTTTTGATCCGAGTACATGCGCATTGGCATGCATGATTTGTTGTTGCATGGTGTAGTTGAGATTCATGATGGACAATATGATTATGGTTGTTATTATTTATATTTTTGGATACTATGTTTATCAAACAAAATTATTTTTGATGTTTTGGATCGTGATGCCGGTCATTGAAAGATTTTAGATTTCATGGCTTAACATCATGATGTGGTTTGACATCATGATATGATTTGACATAATAATGTGAAAGGATAAATAGTTAATTAAGAGAATGAGGTAATTGGACTAGCCATGCCACGGGATTGTGGTTAAGGATATTGCCAGTCACAAGTAGAATCATGATAAATATTGCTCATCGTGGGCATGGATTTGCCAGTCACTGGTACAAATATTGCCTATCGCATGCATGGATTTGCTGGTCACATGTGGAATCATGACAAATATTGCCTTTTACAAGCATGGACAATGATATTTCCGGTCACAGGCAGAATCGTGACAAATATTGCCTTTCACAGGCATGGACAATGATATTACGGGTCACATGCGGAATCGTGACAAATATTGCCAATTGTATGCATGGACAATGATGTTGTCAGCCATAGGCTAGAGCATGACCGTGATTAGTCCAGAAATTTAAAGAAGAAGGATGATTATATTGAAACATAAAAAAGAAAATATTATTTGATAAAAGGTTTTGTCATACACAATATTGAATTGTTTGACTGCATGATATGATTTACTAGTATGTTCCTGTTATTTTCAGAATTATATTATAACTGTGTGATCATATGGAAACCTTATTGGACTGTAAAGCTCACAACCCTACTTTCTTCTTTCACAGAGTCGTGCAGATATTCAGGCTTGGTTATGAATAAGATTTTTTTAAGGTAAGTGATTCTTGTGTACCTTGGCCTTGCATGATCTCTAGGGTAAAATCTAGGATTTGTGCAGCTGGTCGCGTAGCCGATTCCGGTACTGGATTCGGGGCATGACAGAGTGGTATCAGAGCATAGGTTATGATTATTTGGGACAGTGATACAAATGGTTAAAATATTAATGATATGATGGATATTAGGATATGACAAGAATAGTGTCGGAGCTTAGGTTATGATGACTTAGGATTTGTGGCATAAGTAGTTATAATAGATATGAGTGGTATAGAATTCAGGTCATGATTGTTTGAGACTGTGACATAAGATATTAAGAAATTAACATGATGATTCATATGACATGACAGAAATTTTTGAAAAGATTTATTAGTGAACCTAGATGGTTTAGTAAATTATATCAGAGTGCAGTGGAAGCATAGTGATTTAGAAGTGTTATGATGGGAGCACTGATTTAAATCTCAATAAAGCTAATTTCGAGGATGAAATTATTTTAAGGAGGGAAGAATGTAATACCCAAGAAAAAAAAACAAAAAATGAAGCCTTGCTGGCCCACCTGCTGGACTGGCCCAGACCCAGCGCACGGCCCAGCGTGTAGCCCAGGTGCGGGCGCATGGGCGCAGGCGTGCGCAAGCGAGCGCGCGGGTGTGGCCGGGCATGGGCGATCGAGCGCTGGTGGGCGAGCGACACGTGGCACGAGCAAGATGCAGGGGGCAAGCAAGAGTGGGCGACGCATTGCACAGGCGTGCGAGGCGTGGCCCGGCCCGTTGCGCAGGCATGCGAGGCACGGCTTAAGCCCACACACACGGCGTGCGCGGGCGCATGTGCTCGGCCCAGCTCGGAGCGGCAACTGTTCTGGGCATTTTCCCACATTTCCAAGGTGTTTCCCATGGGGTTTCTCGCGGTCCACCATAGTCTACGCCCTTTTTGAATGATTTGGACCGTCCGATTGCCTGATCGAATGCTGAGATGAATTCGAGGGAGTTTAGGCTTGATCAGAGACTTTTGGATTCGGATTTTGATACAGTTTGAGGCGTCGACTTCAGATCAGATGGCCGGGAAGATATCTTGATGATTTTAGACTTCTCAGATGATGTTTAAGATGGTTTTGGATTGATTTTAACCTGGGACATAGAAGATTTTTATTTAGGAGGGCCAATAGTGCAAAGAGCCAGAGAGCCAAGAAGAGAGGAGAAGATGAGAGGGAAAGAGAGAGAAGGAGAGGGAAAAAAAGGGAAAAAGAGGAGAGAAGAAGAAAGAAGAGAAGAGAGAAAGAGGAGAAGATGAGTAGAGAGATGATTGGAAAGTCTCCTTTCTTGGAAATTATGAGAATAGAATTTTACGGATGGACTATTGATGAAAAATCCAGGTAAGAGGTTTCGGGATTTTATAATTGATCTAGGATTATTATTTATATTAAGAGTTATTTATGTTGTAGGGGAATAGTCTCCTGAGCAGGAAGTGTTGAGCAAACTCCAGGTATAGATTGATACCGGATATTTTGGGTTAGCATTGAAGGTAAGGATTCTGGACATGATCACCAATTCTACATATTGTTTTACATGGCATGGTTTTGATCCAAGTACATGCACATTGGCATGCATGATTTGTTGTTGCATGGTATAGTTGAGTTTCATAATGGACAGTATGACTCTAGTTATTACTATTTATATTTTTGGATACTATGTTTATCAAACAAAATTACTTTTGATGGTTTGGACCGTGATGCCGGTCATTGAAAGATTTGAGATTTCATGGCTTGACATCATGATGTGGTTTGATATCATGATATGATTTGACATAATAATGTGAAAGGATAAAGAGTTAATTAAGAGAATGAAGTAATTGAACTAGCCATGCCACGGGATCGTGGTTAAGGATATTGCCAGTCACAGGTAAAATCGTGAAAAATATTATCTATTGCAGGCATGAATTTGCTGGTCACAGATAGAATCGTGACAAATATTACCTTTCATAGGCATGGACAATGATATTTCCGATCACAGGCAGAATCGTGATAAATATTGCCTTTCACAGGCATGGACAATGATATTGCCGGTCACAAGCGGAATCGTGACAAATATTGCCAATTGTAGACATGGACAATGATGTTGCCAGTCATGGGCTAGAGCATGACCGTGATTAGTCCAAAAATTTAAAGAAGAATGATGATTATATTGAAATATAAAGAGAAAATATGATTTGATAAAGGGTTTTGTCATACACAATATTGAATTGTTTGACTGTATGATATGATTTACTAGTATGTTCATGTTATTTTTATAATTACATTATTACTGTATGATCATATGGAAACCTTACTGGGCTGTAAAGCTCACAACCCTATTTTTTTCTTTCATAGAGTCGTGCAGATATTCAAGCTTGGTGATGAATGAGATTTTTTTGAGATAAGTGACTCTTGTGTACCTAGGCCTTGCATGATCTCTAAGGTAAAACCTAGGGTTTGTGCGGCCGGTTGTGTAGTCGATTATGGTGCTAGATTCGGGGCGTGACATTCTATTTCTTTTGACTTTTTTGGATGTATTCATACCAGGGCTGTTGGTTGAATCATCCGCTTTATCAAAAAAAAAAAAAAAGAAAGAAAGAAAGGTGGTTGTTTCCTATTACCATTAAAAAAAAAATTTCTTTCCCTTTTTTTTTTCTTCATCACCAACCAATGGTTTAAGATTTTTGCTTTAGCACAAGTGGTATTTGCAATTTAGACACATTAATAATAAACATCAATAAATCAATGAACTTGATTTCCTCCTATTATTATAATATTTTCATTTAGATCATGATGCCTTTTCTATGGTTGTAGCCAAATAAGTAGACTTCTTCAACAATGATGAAGGCACTCTTATCAAGATTTTCGGTACTGTCCCGAATTATCCAGTTCGGAACATACCGTATCATACCAGCTAGGAGCCGATATGGTTCAACCATGAAAAATGGTTTAAAATTTTGGATCGTTCAAAAAATTCTATACCAAACTGGTACGGTACTGTATCGATACATTTCGCCCGATTCAATCTAGTTCAGGCCCAGTTCGAGTCCAATTCAGATCAAACAATCAATAAATACTGATTTTTCTTAATTTTATGGACCTGATATGATACGGGACCCAGTATCGATTTATTATTCCTTGCTCTTATTAATTTTTTCTTGTAAGATTCTTCTCTCTCACTTTTAGTAGGTTATGCTTTTCTCTTGGTACTTACTAATTTGTCTCTCAAGCTACAATGATCTTCGTGTACATTACATGCATTTATATTTCTCATAAAGATGGATTTCTATGTCATTAAAAATCAATTTTATTATTTTATTATATTATGCAATCTAAGTTATTGTCTAAATGAATTTTTATGGGCCCAAAATTAATTTATGATCATGTTAATTTGGGCACCGTTGTCTAAGTGGTGTGATGTTGTAAGTATTTGTATAGGTTTGGATTGGTTGTTAGACCCATTACGTAATTAGTGGATCCATTGGCATTATATATACCATTTGGACTAGATCCCCACTCTAATATATATATATATATATATATATATATATATATATAGATATAGATATATGTGAAACCTAAGACATCCTGGATTCTACATGCCTAGGGCAAACTTATATCCTATTGAAGAGGTACACATCAAGTAGAGGAGATGAAGATCTACCTATTGTTGCGTTTTCTTTTTTGAGAGGATCCCAGCACAGCGATCATAAATGGCTTCTAATGGGCCTCAAGGTATGCCTTGACCTCTTTTCGATTATTGTTACGTAATTTTTGTATTCTAATATCTTGGGTGGTGTCTACAAAAAGCCTAACTTCTGAGAGTTTCAATCTACAGTGACAAATAGAAAATTTTGCAGGCATTTTCACAAAACAGTCAGCCTTCATAAGCTGAGACAGCAAAGGGCCACCAGAAATCCAGTACAAAAGGTATATAAACTGTACTTGACAGATTTTAGTCTTCCCCAATCATATACTCGGATTATTAACAAAACGACATCCACATATCCAACAATAACGTAGTTCATTCGGAGGTAGCCTTTGCTCTTCAAACTGTCCACAGTATCCTTGATCACTTGTTCCATGGATCTGAAATGGAGACCCAGTTCCTTCAACTTCTTTGATGGACTGTCTGCCCTAACAAGCCAAGCTTGTTTGTCCTCTGAATGCCTGTAAACGTACAGGGAATCAAGCATCATATAGTAGCTGAAATATAGAGGTCCACTACTGAATATCCGAGTTTCCTATCACACCTTGGAACCTGGAATTCTGAGTAGAGCTCGGCAACCTTAGCTACAAAGTCGCACCAATGGGTTATAGCCTCCATACATAGATGCCGTCCCTGTGCCAATGCCTTATCATGTAACAGTATGTGAGCCAGTGCCACATCTCTCACATCAACACATCCCATGCACAAGTTCTCTATAGCTCCTACTTCTCTACCCATGTAAGGCATGGACCGAATAGCTCAGCTCACCAGCCACTACTTCATCAGTAATAAACGGAGGTAAATAATTAATAGTTACCCTCGAGAAGGTGGAGCAAAATGGTTGCGGAAACACCAATGGCTGGGGGAAGGATGGGACCCAACACCATCCCGGGATGGATCGCCACCACGTCCAGACCCTCTTTTGCGGAGAACTCCCAGGCTGCTCTCTCCGCCAAAGTTTTAGAAACCGGATACCAGAGCTACGGATAGAAAAGCAAGCCAAATTATGCTAGAAGCTATTTGAATCATTGTGAGTGGACTCGCTCACCTCGAGCTTCTTGCAGTAGTCGACGTCGGTCCATGAGTCCTCATTATAGACCACACCGGCGGGCCAGCTCGGGTTGGGGAAGATGGCTGCCGATGACGATGTCACAACCACTCGCCTCACCTTGCTCTCCTGCGCCGCCCGGAGCACGTTGACTGTCCCCTTCTCCGCAGGATCTACTTGCTCCCTCTGCTTGCCTTTTAAATTGTTAGAAGGGGAAAGAAAAACAAATAGAGTTTTTTTTTTTTTTTTTTTTTTTTTTTGGGGAGATAAAATCGGATATTTATCATATCGTTCTCGAGTAAATATAACTATAAAAATCAGTGTGTAAAATATTCAACAACTCGCCAAGAAGCTATTTTGCAAGAGAATTCATAGGTACCCGTGCTATATAAAGCCGGTGGCTATGAGGTACAACGTACTATTTTGTTTTGTATAATTTGCTTCAAAAATACGGACAGGCCAAGGCTTAATTAAAATATATATATATATATATACCGATGCAAAACTGAGATTGATAAATTAATATAGTAGTGAATTTGGTGCCCGAGGATCTTGGTCGGGGCCGAGCAGGATGGGGGAATTAAGCAAGGTGGAAGACGCCAGTCGTGCCTTGGACTGCGGCCAGGATGGAGGTGCAGTTAGGCAGATCCATCTGGAAGAGGCGAAGCCGCTGAGAGGCCCCGTCGAGACCTGGCAAGTGCTTCGTCTCGCCCTCGTCATCTCCATATCAGAACAAAGAAATTTATGATGTTTTTTTTTTTCCTTCCTACAAGGAAACGGATAAGGAAGAGGGGAACAGTACTCAAATCTTTGACGGTAAGCTTTAACGGTGTAGCCACGTTCGACGAGGAGGCGGATCACCCATGATCCGATGATCCCGCTGCCACCCGTCACGCATACCCCCCCTTCGCTCGACATCTCCGGCCTCTCCTCTGCTTCCGCTTGCTTTGTGGTTTTCAACCCACGTTCTGCGAGTCGTTCTCAACTCGCTGCGCTAGTCGCAGGGTAAGGTCTTAACCCGCCACTACCCCAAACCCCAGGATGGCAACAAAATCGAAATCGATGGATACGAGCGCAGACTGATCCGGTTGAACTAGTTAGCTAATATTTTAATTAGATTTAGATTAAATTTGGATAAAATTTGAATGTTTAATTTTAAATTTGAACCAGAATTGAATAAATATACATCAAATTTAAACATGACTCAAATTATTTTAATATTTTAATATATATAATTAATATATATTATATTATATATTTTTTATTTGATTGAATATAAAATTAAATATTATTAAACTAAAAATATAATTAAATTTTATTTATTATATATATATATATATCATTTATAAAATGATAAATAATTTTAGAATGGATAAAAATAAAAAAATATATTTAATATGATCCAATTAAATTTGAATTAGATAAATCTAAATTATTCGATGTCCATTTAAAATAAATTTAAATTAAAAAAATTCAACCCTCATAATATTTTGGATTAAATTTGGATAATTTATTAAATATCCTCGTGAACACGATCATGTGATTTAAATTTACTTCGTTTTGATGATTAGATGATAGTAAAATATAATACCATATTATTAAAATTAACTATTTTGATACCTACTTGACCACAAACCCGACAATCATCAAAATACAAAAATTTCTTGTTAAATTTGATAGAACAATGAATTTTAATTTCTAAACATTTTTACAATCTATGTAATGCTCGACAATTTCAATCTTGAATTTCAATAAAATATCTTCAATTTTAGATTTCCAATTTTCTGATAAATTAACATAAAATGTGCAGTCCATCTCTCTCGATAGTAGTAAAATATAAAAACCAGCTGTATATCAGAATGCGGACATCCAGTACATATTATTGGCACCCAACTGGAAATGCACGTGTAGAGAGGGCCGTAAAAGTTTTTAGCTCCATTATACAAAATTGAGTTCCCACGGCCGTAGGATCATTCATACACCTTGAGTTTACATTGAAAAGGAATGTCCCAGGAGTCGAACGATAAAAACTAGTTCTCCTAGATAGTCTCCCTGCTTCCTGTAACAGCCAGCAGATCCCTTCGTCAGATTTTGAACAATTGCATCATCTCGGTGAATGTGATAAACATAAATCTTCTATCCAGGGACTGCTAGGTCAAGTACCAATCATGATTAATGTAGGATCACAATTCCGTCTTCTGGTTTTTCGTGTATGTACTCGATCTTTTCAGAACGAGAAGTCTACGGAATAAATTTGACAACTTACACATCAGGGAACAAGACTCGATTTCTTCAATCTTAGCAACTGGCAATTCCAATTTTACATTGCAGACCGAATGAAAGTCATGCTTTAGATGGGGGTTCACAACTCGTTCCTGCATATAATGAAAAGTTCATTACTTCAAGTGGGTGGCAAAAAAATCTGGCATGCGTCTGGAAAGTAAATCCCCAAGGCATACCTTGAAAACCTCGAATGGGCAAAAATCTATGTTTCCACAACCCTGCCCAAATAAAACTCAGAAGAGATTTAGAATATAATGAAATAATAAACATGAGACAATCTAAAGAAACAAAGCTCGCTAGCATTTTTTTAACAACTCTTGTAGTAGTGATTAACAACAAATTAGTAACAATCAATCATACAACCATAGCTATCCAGATTGTTTTTACGCACAAAAAATCAAAGTGAGATCCTTAAACCATCCCCACCCTCCCCCATCCAAAACTAAATAAATAAACAAACATTTTAAAATTTTAGATAAATAAATGCAATTTCTGTCCACTCAGTAGAAGGGCAGGGTCCTTTAAATTTGCATGCTTTAATAGGTGCTGCACACTAATTACATATGCAAAAAAAACAAGCGTGTACAAATTTATCTATTTAGAATACACCGTTACGAGTACTTTCAGCGATGCATTCAATACAACAATAATTTGAAAAAATAGCAGAATTACATAATGCTTGATTTATTCTCCATTTAGAATTTTGACTCAATGACAACTTAATTCCCATTGAAGTTCATTTAAAATAATTTGGAAATTACAAAAGAGGGGGGAAATGAACAACGGATCGCATGAAATCCAAAAAGCAGCTAATCAGTCTGTAATTGTTCATGTCCACCATCTCATGCAAATTTATCTTTGCTGATAAATGCCTATCTTGACACTAGTTTTCAAAAACAAACCACATTTCACTGCAACAGGATCTTAGGAAAAAATAACAACTCTTACCGGAAGTCCTTTGGTACTAGTAACCTTTAAGCCTTCAAAAGTCGCCCCCCATGTACGTCAATTCAAAAGTCACCCCCCATGTACGTCAAATGAGTTAAGATAGCGCACAGATTATACAAATACCAAGTCATGGCCAAGTTGCAAGAATACATGCTATATAAGCCCACAACAATTGCAGCTGCGAACTCAGTAAAATTTGGTACCCAATGCACATCTGGCCAAAACTCATGATTTGAAGGATGATTCTTTGTAGTGCAGAATAGGGCAGTGACCATTTTTTTATAAAATGGGTAATACATATAGATCGTCTGAATGCAAGCACTATACAGTTCTGAGGGGTTTTTAAATGTAAAATGATAGTTATTAAAAATATTTTAATTAATCCAACTTTATGTAAATAAAACTGATACTATTATGCAGTGTTTTGAAGAAAATGATTCAATTAATGCGAAGAGCTCGATTTTAGGAATCCAACGGCGCAAACTGCACTCGAATCGGACTTGAAACGAGCTCAGAAATAAATTTCAAAGAATGAAACAAGGAATACACGAATTTTAGAGCAACCAGTCCACCGTGGACCAACTGCATGGTCTATGGTTCGGCTTGTGGTCCACGAGACGCCATGACCGTGGTCCACAAAACAGAGCCTTGGACTGGGAAGCCCATTTTGAGCCGGAACTCGCCAGATTTGCTGCCCCCATCGCTGCCCAAGCCTCCGGCACCTTCCTTACCGGCCGGAGAAGCTTCCCATGGCCGGAAAAATGATCGGGAAAGATGCTATTTTCCCTCTGCTTCTTCGCTGCTTCCCAAGCCAATTTGGCACCGGAGAAGTTGCCGGCACCCTTCCCCTCGCACCTGAGAAGTCTTTCATGGCTGGAAAAACCCATCCAAACTACCGGGAACCTCCCTTAACATCTGGTTTGCTTCTCCCATGGACCATCTTCCCCATTGCTTGCTACCCGATGCCATTCTCCCGGTCACTGGCTTCTTTCTCCCTCCTAAGATCCCCATCGCCGGCCATTCTCTTGTGAATCCGAGTCACCGCCTGCTGCGAGTCATCAACAGATGTAGTTGGAGATTCGTTAGAGCTCAACAGATGCAGTTGATCAGGAACGGAGCGTTGGATGCTGTTGGGATGCAGTTGAAGCTCAACGAGTTCAGTTGGAGAAATCGTATGCAGTTGGAGCTCACTGCTTATAAATTCCTGGCCTCTCGATCACGAAAAATCAGTCTAGAGATCAGTCCAAGAAGCCCATAGCCCTCCTCTTCTCTTAATTCCTTCTCCACTCCACTCCAGTTCTCTCTTCTCCATTTTTCCTTGCTTCCACTCTTCCATCTTTCTGACCCCCTCCATCCTGACTGGTTCCCACTCTCACTGCACTGGCCTTGGTTCCCCACTCTCTGCTCTCCACCGCATCTCCGGACTGCTCCATCTTCTGGTATCTTCGGATATGCTGCAGCTTCACTCTGGAAGCCTTTGAGAAAAAGAATTTATATTTTAGATATGTTCATTTGATGTACTTCCTCATTTTATGAAATGAAAAGAGCGTCCAATTAATTCATATTTTTCTCTATCTTGTTTGAAGCAAATTCATGAGCAGTGATAAGCTTTTGAGGTAAGTTTCTTTATGTGAATATAATTTTGACTGATATATTCCTAAAAGGGATAGATCGTGATCTACGGGTACGGGCCGTACTCTCGTTAAGATAGATAATATCTAGATTATTTTCACTGTTATTTTAACTGATATATTCATAAAAGAAATGGACCATGATCTACGGGTACAAGCCGTACTCTCGTTAGGATAGATCATATCCGGATTACTTTCACGGCTAATTTCCTTTTCTATTGTGCATTTTACTTTTGAAATAACTCAAAGTACCCTGTGGATTCAACCCTTATTCTTACTACGCTACAAAAGAATAGTGGAATTAAGGTATTAAATCAGTGCGTAGCGACGCACACCAGATTTTTGGCACCGTTGCTAAGGATCTTTTGGCATTATTTAAAAAAAAACAAAAAAAATCAAAATTAAAAAAAAAATTTGTTAGTATTTTTCTACGTACGATTGAAGACTTTAAAAAAAAAATTTGACATCCTCATAACTTGGTAGGAGTTTAGATACTTAACCATCGAATTAAAAAAAAAAGTAATTAATATAATTTTGTTTGATAACTTCAAGATTTGGACACCTTTTTACTGCTCTCCTAATCACTTGTACTGGACACCTGTTTTCTTTGCATTTGCATAATTCATAAAACATCTTAAGGGCACTAAACACTTAAACAACATAAGATGGGGACGTCATTATCCTTTCTTGGCCCACAAATCACCACCCTGCATATTGCATTGACCTAAGCCTTAAAATTAAAATCAATTAGACGTTGGTCCTTAAGGATTTTCGAGCTTACTAGGACAAGGAACCCTGAGAGTCGGACTAGCTCAGAATCAACTAGTTCACTAGCGTCTAAGGAAAGGATTCAAGGATAATGTAGCCCTGAAGGAAGGTGGTTCTTTAATTGATTCCGTTGTCTGACCTGGCCAATTAATTTGGTGTCTAAAGAAAGCAATGGGGAAACTCCCACTGACCTTACCCTTACCTGGCCAGTGGGTAGTTGGTATCTGACTTCGAAAGCTCAAAGGCAACCTTGGAACGGTTAAGAACTGTCTAAAACTAGAGACCCTAGGATAGAGAGTCCATTGACTGCTAACTTGTTTGCAATTAACTTAGAACTCTAACTAATACTCCTCTATCACTCTTAGCTTTAGGACTCCTTAAACTCTCACCTTTAGTTTTCTTTCTATATTTCTTCTTTCCCCCTCTCCTCTCTCTAAATATATATATATTAAAAAAAATTAAAAGAGGATTACTCTGATCTAAAACCTTTGATTAAATATTCTAAAATCATCAGAACAATCCGATGAATTGGATTAGTGCGAGGAACATGTATCTCAATAGTAGAGTGGATAGGTTGTCTCATACCTTCGATGCCATACCCTATGAATTCGATCATCTACCAACTATTAGACACTCTTCCATTCCATCATTTTTTCCTGCATAACAAGCATGCTCCACATATCCGAGTCCAACTCACTTTGTAAGTGAATGCCCAGCTATGTACCAATTTCCTAAGTCTAGGTATGACCAAGTTTACCAAGATCAAACTCATGGCCTATAGACCAGGAGAAAACCTACATTTTAAAGCTTACAACAGGTTGGGGGGCTCAACCAGATTTATCGTGACAACTACACCCAGTGATTATCCCGATACCACAAAGACCTCCATTTGTAGATGGACCTTATTACGATCAACCCTATCCATGTTATCAACCTTCTCCTAATTATAATCTATCATTTCAAGAGAAGGTTCTGCAAGCAATAGATAGAATCAAAAAAATTGATCAGACCCCACCTCTCCAACCGAGATATCAACAGGATTACTCAATTCCAATAATTAATTATGCTTCAGCAACAATCTATCGATGAGCTTATGAATCATACTGACCGATTATTAATTGAAATAAATAGAGAGGTAGGAACACTGCCTAGTCAGTCCGAGAGTAACTTAGAGGGATGTTACCTGGCTAAGAATTTTAATAGTAATTTAAAGGGACAACCAAGCTAAAGATTTTAAAAACCCTTTAATTTTTTCTGCACAATCAACCATAACTCTCGAGAATGAATTGGTCACGGAACAAGCCTGCACCATCAAAAAGATCCATATAGATGATTCGATTGAAGCAGAGAAACCAAACTAGTGGGACGAACTACTTCCATCATCATCCTACTCACCGATGGCCCCCTTTCCAAGTGCCCTAGAATCATCAACTCCTTTTTTATGGGATGGAAGAAAAAATTGATGATATGATGAAATTAATTAAGGATCCCAGAAACCACAACAGAATAACAAAACAGGGAAAGCCATACCTCCAATTCATCCCATTAGCTCCCTATATATCTCATTGTGAGGTAGATAATTTTAATATAGACGGATATATCACATATAGGGATAACCTATTCGATATACCACATTTCAAACCCACCCCACTATTGATGGAACAAGTTAAGCCAATACATTGCCCCTTAATAGCTCCTCCGTTAGAATCACCACCGGATCTAGAATTGAAACCGCTTCCTGTAACACCTACTGACACCCTATCAGTGATCTCTAATCAAGAAGACCAAATAGTTATTCTAAAAATGTATAAAAAAGCTAGTGGATGGAATGTTTATGAAATGAAGGATAATGATCTTAAAGATTTTATAGCTGATTTCTCTATATTTGGCACTACTTTCGAGGATCGCCTCCAAAATCTATTTTTTATTCTAAAACGATGTATGGAGACAGACTTACAATTAACTTGGATAAAGTTCTATCAAGAAGAGATTAGGGTGGATCTTTCTAAATTTAGAAAAATTTTAAGCTACCACCCCCGTCCTCGGTCCAACACATACAATCCCTTCCTAGTCATCGATCAAATTATGATAATATTTTTAAATCTTGGTCTAGCATGCTTGCCCGGTGCACTATGGATTAGGGATAATCGTTGTCAAAAATTCTACGAAGATTTTTCTGCCATGATGACAAGGCCTCCTGATTGGTCTTGACTTCTAAAAATCTGAAGGAACATATCCAAGTTCAATATCAGTAACACTCCCTCTTAGCGTCTGGTTGAAGAGTTAAACTCAGCACTCCTGTGAGGCAACCCAGTTTATGCTTTTATTTTTTAGTTACTTTTTTTTTTAGAAGAACAATAAAGTGAGAAGAGTATGGCAACAAAGAAACATCCAGTTCAAGCACCCTTCCAGGTGGTATCTTTTTTTGTCATGTATCTTTAATATCTCCTTCCATTATGAACAATGAAAATTAAGTTGGGAGATAATTAAATCCTCGAATAAAACTTTAATCAATATTTATATACCAAACTGTCTCAATTTGAAAATAATCAAGCTTGCTAAATGATGAATGATTAACGGTTTAGACAATTTTAGAGATACTGAGAGATAAATTATCAAGGAAACCCAATTAATGATAAAGTTTAGACCAGAAAATTCTTAAATAATTCCAGACCCTTCTACCTATTGATCTCAATAAAGACTACCTTATACTGGTACAGGTGAAAGTATCTAAAAAGTCCTGTTTAAAGTGTAATAAGTATAAGATTTCTAGCATCTCTCACTAAGTAACCCGACCCCTTCGCCTAAGTGTTGTTCGCGTCAAAAGATAAGGATGTAAAAAAACCATTTGTAAGACAATCTTAACACGTAGTCTTTTTGACTCGAGTTAGTAAGCCTAAAGGGTGTTTTACGCCTAATGCCCTAAAGCTAATTGGTTTGGGAATCACTGGCTTAAAGCTCGTTACAAGGATTATCTAGAAAACAAGATGTTAGGTCATTGCACTGACTTTACAGTATTAAAAAAAAAGAGGGACTAAATAAATACTACATCAGAACCAAAGTTAGAGGATTTAAAAGAGTGAAATAGAAAGTTGAGAAAAGAACTCTTGAAATTTTTATGGACTTCACTCAGCCACTAAATGGGAAGAATTGGTAAGTCGAAGTACTTCAATAGTCTAATTGGGTATCAACTGATTTTAGAATGAGTAAGATAATTTTCACTTCTAAGACAAGTTAGTATACACAGCTAATTAATCTGCTTTACTCGAAGACAAGCAAAGTTCAAGTTGAGGGGGATGATAGTTATTAAAAATATTTTAATCAACCCAACTTTATGTAATTAAAACTGATACTGCAGTGTTTTGCAAAAAATGATTCTATTAATGCAAATAGCTCAATTTTAGAAGTCCAACGGCGCAAACGGCACTCAAATCAGACTTGAAACGAGCTCAGAAATGAATTTCAAAGAATTAAACAAGAAATGCACGAATTTTGAAGCAACCGATCCACCATAGACCAGCTAAATGGTCTACGGTTCGGCTTGTGGTCCACGGGATGCCATGGCCTCGGTCCACGAAATAGAGCCATGGACCGCGAAGCCCATTTTAAGCTGGAACTCGTCGGATTTGCTTCTCCATCGCCGTCCAAGCCTACGACACCTTTGCCGGCCGGAAAAGCTTCCCATGGCCGAAAAAGTCGATGTTTTTCCTCTTCTTCTTCGATGCTTCCCAAGTCGATTTGGTGCTAGAGAAGCCATCGGCGCCCTTCCCCTCGCACCTGAGAAGTCTTTCATGGCTGAAAAGCCCATCCAAGCTATCGGGAACCTCCCTTACCGTCTGGTTTGCTTCTCCCATGGACCATCTTCCCCGTTGCTTGCTGCCCGATGCCATTCTGCCAGTCGCTAGCTTTTTTCTCCCTCCTGAGATCTCCATTGCCAGCCATTTCCTTGTGAATCCGAGCCACCGCCTGCTACAAGTCATCAATGGATGCAGTTGTAGATTCGTTAGAGCTCAACGGATGCAGTGGAGATCGGGAACAGAGTGTTGAAACTTCGTTGGGATCGTTGGATGCAGTTGATCGGGAACAAAATGCAGTTGAGAGCGTTGGATGCTGTTGGGATGTAGTTAGAGCTCAACGAGTTTAGTTAGATCGTTGGAATGAGTTCAGTTGGAGAAACCATATGCAGTTGGAGCTCACTACCTAAAAATTCTTGACCTCTCGATCACGAGAAATCAGTCCATAAATCAATCCAAGAAGCCCATAGCCCTCCTCTTCTCTCAATTCCTTCACTCCAATTCTCTCTTCTCCATTTTTCCTTTCCTTGCTTCCTCTCTCTTCCATCTTTCTGACCCCCTCCATCATGACTAGTTCCCACTCCCACTGCATTAGCCCTGGTTCCCCACTCTCCGCTCTCCACCGCATCTCCGGATTACTCCATCTTCTAGTATCTTCGGATATGTTGCAGCTTCATACTGGAAGCCTGTTTGAGAAAAGGGATTTATATTTTAGATATGTTCATTTGATGTACTATTCATTTTATGAAATGAAAAGAGCTTCCAATTAATTCATATTTTTTTCTATCTTGTTTGAAGCAGATTCATGAGCAGTAATAAGCTTTTGAGATAAGTTTCTCTACGTGAATATAATTTTGACTGATCTATTCCTAAAAGGGACAGGCCGTGATCTACAGGTACGGGTCGTACTCTCGTTAAGATAGATCATATCTAGATTATTTTTACCATTATTTTGACTGATCTGTTCATAAAAGGGACGGCCTGTGATCTACACGTACGGGCAGTACTTTCGCTAGGATAGATCATATCTGGATTACTTTCACTACTAATTTCCTATTAATTTTATGCATTTTACTTTTGAAATAACTCAAAGACCCCCGTGGATTCGGCCCTTACTCTCGCTACGCTACATAAGAATAGTGGAATTAAGATATTAAATCGATGCGTTGCGACGTGCATCACAAAACTTTTCATCATAAAAGCAACATGAAAATTACTTCTAATCATAAAACAGCTTGAGGATTAAGTTACCATAGAGATGATGAAATCTTGCAGTTATGCCTGTGAGTCGACACCACACAACACTCCCCCGTTGGGTTCTACAATCAAAGTACATTGCTAGCTTTGTTTCCTATAAGAGAGAATTTGCTGAACACACCACATCAATTAGCGGATATGAAGTGCCCATTATGCCTAGTAGAGTAATGATTTTTTTTTCTGCCACTACCACCCTATTATAGAAGGAATAGTTAGATGCAACAAGGCTAAAGGAATGTGTGAAGGTGGGGAAGTAATAATGGCAGAATAACTGATCCTGACAAAAGTGTCCTAATATTTTTTATAAAATGTTCCTTATTGATACATCCACAGACATCAGCACACAAGCAAACATGCAAGCATGCATCCAAATCCAAACACATAGGGCTGACAATGGAGTGAGCTGTTTGAGAACAGCTTGTATTCAGCTCAAACTCAGCTTCCTGGCGCAGTAAATGGGCCAGTAAATGAGCCCAGGTAGAGCTAGGCTTGGCTTTTGCCCATGGTTGGCTCATTTAAGGTCAACTTATGAATAAAAGAATAATTAACTTATATAGTATTATTTTAGTTATTATCCATAAATAATATTTTTTTTCTATAGCATTGAAGGCTAACATGATAACAGAAAACAAAGAGTGTATTCTTAACTATAGTATTGACATTAGCATATTCATGCACACACAACGCATACAACTGTGCGCACACGAACACACTAATAAATGCTCACATGCACTCACAAGCCCAGATACAAGCAGCACATATACCAGCTATTTTAGAATTCAAATAAACAGACATGCTAAAGTTTATAATATGCATGCTAAAAGAGAGGAAATGGGAATATCTATTCTAATACATGACCTAAATTCTGAAATTCCTCTCCATCCATGAGAACCACATCCTCCTTGTACCAGCTTCTACAACTCCCGTCTTCCACAAACATTTCCTACTTATTCAGTTCTTGCTCCAAGGCTGACAAACAAGTGCTCCCTCCAAAATCGGGAGTGCATTAATGACACTACATGAATAATAGAGTTTATTCTTATCTGATTGAGGATCACAAGCATCAGTACTGCCTCTCACATACATCTCACATGCTAGATTCCTATAAACAATCTCTACTTCGTCACTACAATGTAGAAAATATTTGGCTTAGAACATGGCAGAGTTGGATCAACTAGTGCTGCAAGAGGATAGGATCAACCCACTGATCCAAAACTGAAAGAAAACAGCCAGTCAAGTCTAAACTGAAGGCATTTGGATCAATGTTGGATAAGAAAATGACCTGTTTCATGTATGAATTAAATATGGATCACTAAGTGACCCAATCCAAACCAAACCATTCAAACTGAAGAAAGTAATTTGGGTTTGGGTTTGGATTGGATCCCTGAATTGAAGAAAGTAATTTGCTTCTAGTGAAACTATTATCTAGTTAATCATCAAGTTGAATTGTTGAAGATTATCATCACAAAAAATGACATAATAAATTATTTATGGTTCTCAGTAAATGTTATGCACAATTAATCATGTAAACATGTTCTTCAATTGACGTTCAACAACTGACTTACACATGTTTCTCGTATTTTTTTTGAGTTACTTTTGACCCAATGCAACTTGAAATACTCGATGGATCAAAAACATCTCAATCCTTATTTAACCCCACCCAGATGGAAATAGATGGATTTATATTTTTGACCCACTTCAAAAATATGGATTTATTACTGATTGTGCCAGACCAAAATGTAATCCCACCTGCTTTCAGCCCTAATAATACCAATCATGCTGCATTGTGAAATCAACTCACATTCATACCATTTTGCACCTATAACATAGAACATGGCATTATTAAATTATCCTTTTAACCAAGATTTTAAATCCCATGAGACGGAGCTGTCCTTGTTTCATCATGGAATAGGACGCACCATCATCCCACCCTGTTCTGACATTTAGGACAAAGGATATCCCAAGACATCCCAATAAAGATGCTGAGACGATAAAAGGACAGTCTTGTCTAGACACATGAGATGATACCTCGTCTTGGTATCTCACGAGATGTCCTGCTAGGACCGGAATCTTTTCTTTCAACAATAAATAATGCTATATTATAGTAAAGGATAATTAGAACAGGAAAAGAATGCAGCATTTTCTTAGCTAATCTTACCATCAGGGGAGTTGGGATTTCATTGTGTAGAACTTGCACGAAATACTTGCTTTTGTAAGCTCCAGACAGCAAGATGCCACTAGAATTATTACCAGGACAATGGTACAAAGCCAACATATTATTTCCAGAAAAAGGTGCCACAAAACTGCTCCTCCAATTTCTTTTCTGGGGAGGCTTTGGAGGCAGGCATAAGGGTTGCTCTCTTTGTATTTGCTCAAATTCTGAGAATCAACCAAAAAAATTAGTAAACATATAGTTAAAAGGATGGGATTTGTAAATATACATGAATGAAAAGTCACATAAAGAAATACTTGTATGCTAAATGTGCTAGTCAGATTAAAAACCTCACCAGATTCCTCAAGAAAGAGCCCGAGCAGACAGATAAAGGGTACAAGTGTCTCAGCATGTGCAAAGCGGAGCCTTGCCTTCTCAAAATTTCCAGGGGAGCGGTTTTCTGGAAGCTCAATGATGTCACTAATCAATATAGAAGTTTAAATTGACTGTTTAAGATCAGCATCTCATGCAGAAATGTGAGTGTTAATAATATCTTAGTGACATCTCGCACATGCATAGTTTAGTCCTCCACCAGTGTTTGGCATGTGCATGGAAATACATTTGCAATAACTTAGCTGGGGCAAACTATGGGCTGCATTTGATGATAAAGGGGATTGGTTGTTGGATAGCCACACCTAGCATGTGATGCATAGTCCAGCATGAAAATTAACAAGGTAGATTGCTGACATAATAGGGAAGAGCGACATCTGACACAATAGGGAAGAGGAGGGTCAATCCTTTAATCTGTTTACCCCTTCCATGTGTGTGCTTAAATAGTAAAAGCTCTGCTGTGACTCAAACCTTGCCTTAAAGCAAACGAATAGCTAGGAGAAGCATCCAAGGGTTCCTCACTGCTAACTCAGATATATGAATAGTTAAGGTCAAACAGGGAAGACGGGGTATATGCCATAAAATTCTTATAAAACTAGGCCATTCTTTAGTGGTATAAATAGGGAGTGGATTAGGGTATGGGAGGGGCAATCAAACTGCAAAATCCAAAACAAGCCCAAATTGATGAACTATATAAGTATACCAGAAAAGCAACCAAATGCAAGCTATAGCGTAAGCTATAGTGTGACCGTCACAGTCAAGGTTTCCCGAACCGTGCCGAACCGGCCGGTTCGGGGCGTACCGAACCGGACCGCCGGCCGGCACGGTTTGGCTTCAAAAAACGGCACACCCACCTACAAAACCAATATATATATATATATATATATATATATATATATATATATATATATATATATATATATAGGTATCGCACCGAACCGGGCCCAAACCAGCCCGAACCGGAGCCGAACCGGCCGAAACGGGCCCGAACCGGCCGGTTCGGCGCGGTACCGTGGGAGGGGGCATGTGGGGCTGTTTCTTTTTGTTTTTGTCACATGGCATTGTAGCCATGTGACTTCACAGAAAGGGGAAAGGGATTAGCTTAGGTTTTAAGATGAGAAATGTCACTGAGAGCTCGAAGAGCTCTCTGTGTTCTCTGCAGCAGCGCACGGAGGAAGGAAAACCAAAAAAAAAAATTTGCTCGGTCAATTTCAACCCAATTCAACCTGCAAAAATCAAAGAGAAAGCTAGAATCAAGGTCTACCTTTCTTTTGCCGTATTTTCGTATTTTGTAGCTTTAAATTTTGTTAAAATCCGTGCAAATTAGAAAATTAAGAAGAAATGCTGTCAAAATTTATTTGTTGGCAATGATTTTAGAGTATGTGGTAGATCTAGGATAGATCTACACAATGATAATAAAATCTTAATTTTTTTGTTACGTATATAATTTTTTAAATTAAAAATTAATTTCGGATTAATAAATTAATTAAAAATAATAATAATTAAAAAAAATTGTAATTATAAATTATTAATCTAGGGCTTGTAAACTACTCTCACTATAAATTTCATGTCGATTTATTCAAGTTTTGTGCATCTCATGAATAGTGCCCGTAGGTATTAAATTGAAAAAAAATTGACTTTTAATGCATTTCTAGGATCTTAAAAAAATATATGTAGCATGTATGATGGAATCCTATATGGATCTAAAATTTAATTTTTTTTATTTTTCTTTATTTTTTGAATTTTTTAAATAAAAAAAATAAAAAATTAAATTTTAAAAATTAGATTAATAAATTGTTGATTAATAAAGATTATTATTGACCTTATATGTAATTTAAATATTCAGGTATGGATCCATCAAGGAGAAAGAAGGATCCGGAACGGGACATTGGCGGATTACATGGAGAGATGCTCTCGGGTCGGCATCACTAGAGGTGTAAATGTTGCAATACCGAATTCAAAGATGGGGGTAACAAGGTTGAAGCAACACTTAGTTGGCGGCTATCCCGATGTATTTGCATGCCGACAGTGTCCACAGGAGGTCCGTCAATTGATGAAGAAACACTTTACTGAGTTTAAAGCTGAGAAAAAAAGAGCAGCAAAGAAGAAGGCAGAGATGGACCGCAGACTCGCAAAACCACCTTATCACTCCAGGAAGTCAAAGAAAGCATCTATTCCTTCTGATGAGGAAGCACAGATGGAGGCTGCTATTCAGGTAAGCTTGTATGAAAAGAGGCAGCATGAAAAGACATCCAAGCAGAGATAGCGATTCAAGCCATCAGCTTTTGAGTCAGGATCGGAATCTCCTTCTGCTAGTGCTCCAGGAGAGTCTGAGACAGTTTAGGAGGACCTCCTCAGTCAGAGAGCCCGTCATGAGAGGCACCGACCGTGTTGCATCCATGTTGGGAGCATTTGGCAGTAGGAGGAAGTCTTCCAGGCCCAGAGACATTCCAGAGGGAGCCACTATCCATGATGTCGATCCACATGCATTTTCCAGTAGAGATTCCAAGCAACAGAGGATTGACACAATGCTGAAAAAGAATAAGAAGGATATATGCCGGGCCATCTCCTCCTGGTTTCATTTCAGTCATATCCCAGCCCATGCAGCAGACAATCCTTATTATCGCTCTGCTATTTCATCTATACAGGCTGCTGGTGCAGGTATAGATCTTCCAGCATCGAAGGATATCTATGGTCATCTTCTGGACAGCAATAAGGAGCTAGAATGATAGATATCCTCGTATCAGAGCAAGTGGCCTGTGTATGGATTGACGGTGATGTGTGATGGTTGGACTGGTCCTACTAGATGGAGCATCATCAATTTTTTGACTTATTGTGATGGGAAGACATTTTTTCAGAAGTCTATTGATGCTTCAGATCAGGTGCACGACGCCAGTTATATCCTCAGATTGATGGAGGAGGTGATTGATCAAGTGGGAGAGCATAATGTCGTGCAGGTAATCACTGATAATGGACCACAGTACAGGGCCGCAGGGCAGATCTTGATGGAGCGGCGGCCGCATATTTTCTGGACCCCTTATGCTGCACATTGTATAGACCTCATATTGATAGATATTGGCAAAATTCGCAGGGTGCAGAAGATTGTTGAGCTAGCACAGTCTATCACTAGATTTATATATAACCATACATGGATCTTATCATTGATTAAGAGCTTTACAGGGAGAAAATATTGAAACCAGGGGTCACACGGTTTGCAACTAATTACATTGCACTTGATAGTCTTCTTAACAAGAAAGCAAAGCTGCATCGGATATTTGTCAGTCAGGACTGGCAGGAAAGCAGATATGCCAGGACAAATACTGAGGAAAGCAATGTAGAGAATTTAGTGAAGAAACAGACATTCTGGCAGCGAGCTGAGAGGGTAGTGGAGGCTATCAAGCCTCTATATGAGGTACTTCGTGCCGTGGACTCCGAGAGGTATGCTCAGATGGGCTTCTTATATTTCATAATGCAAAGGGCAAAGGGCAAAGGAAAAGATTCAGGAGGCAGATCCATCACATGCACATGAGTATATCCGGATCATTGATGGACGGTGGAGTTATCAAATGAGTTCGAATTTGCATCTAGCAGGTACGTAGTATTTTATGAAGTCCCTAAAAATTAAGTTTCAATTAGATTCATACAAGTATGCTTGACTGATTCTTAAAATATATGTGCAGCTTACTATCTAAATCCGAGATTTCAGTATATCGTACCGGACATTGCCATGGACGAGGATCTTATGTCTGTCCTGCGCAATGTTATATATAAGATGGAGCCCGATCCAGATATCGCTGCTATGTTCCTTGAAGAAGTTAGGTTGAAATTATTGAATGATTTTTAATAGCATTAATTTCAACAAGCTAACAATTTTTTTTCTGACAGACGAAATTTTTTAGGAAGGGCACATATTCATTTGGATCCATTATAGCGGTTAGAAGTAAATCAAACATGAATCCTGGTAGGTACTACTAAGGAGTAAGTCTAATATTATATCAGAATTAAATTTTTTATTTTGACAAATCTAAAATTCTAAATAATGTAATGTCTTTTGCAGCTGAATGGTGGGTGCATTTTGGTGGATCTGCTAAAATTTTGAAGGTTCTTACAGTAAAGATCCTTCCGGACGGTGTCCTCCAGTAGATGTGAGCGCAACTGGTCTACATTTGGTCTTATCCACTCCAAACAGAGGAACCGTCTGAAACAGAAACGCCTCAACGATCTTGTGTATGTATACTATAATTTAAGGTTGAGGCTAAAATGTATTCAGAAAGAAGTAGAATTGAAATATCATGATCCCACTGCAAGTTCATATATTGATGAGGATGAAGATGCAATGATTGGGTGGGTCATGGATCAGCAGCATCAGAGCTTAATGAGCCAGGATCGCCTCCTCGACCAGCCAATTTTGTAGCTAGTGAGGCTGGGGTGGATGCTGGACAATAGGCAACAAGTGATATTCCTCGCAGGGCTCCAGCAGCTACAGCACATCGTCCGTCCCCACCATCTAGTAGACCTAGAGACAGGAAAAAGAAAGGCAGTTGCACCTCCATCGGAGCACTCAGTCCACTCAGATTCAAATACCAGAGACAATGATGATGGTGCTTCAGATAGTGAAGGATCTAGTGATCAGGGAGGGCAGGAGGACAGAAGTCGAAGCCTCCGAGTCCTATTCGATTTACTGGGGAGTCGCAGTTTTAACATGCCACGCAGGATACAGATCATGGAGCACCATCTGATAGACCTCATGGTGATACGATTCCATATAGGCGACGAGCTCCGCATGGTCGTTCGGGACACGATACAGCTGCAGATCTTGCACGTGGAGTAGGATCCTTGGATGTATCTAGATCATCCTCATATTCAGGATCTTCTTTTCCGCAGCTACCGGCAGCTTATGGTCCATATGATCCATATGGTGCATCCGAGACATCAGCATCCAGTGGTTATTATCCCAGAGCATCTTATGCATCTGATTTTGTTGCTGGTATATTTGGATTCCCCCCTGCACCTGCACTGCCATATCGTCAGTCTCTGAACAGCTCTCAGAGTCGGGACATCAGAGAGGGATCTACGATTAGTTATGACCCGTCACGCATATCTCCTGTGATGAGCTTAGAGGAGTATCATGCTGCCTGGCAGGAGGGACATGCCGACTTTCCTACGGAGTACATACATGATCCCTATATTTATGGATATCGTCACTCTACCCGATTCTAGACATTTGTATGTAATTATATGTTTATGACACATTTTACTTTCATTAATTACTGATAATCTTAGTTTGATTATCATTTTTTTTTATTTCAATTGAAAATAGTCCTAAATATTAGTATTTAGTCCTAAACCCTAAAGCGGTACGCCATCCTAAACCCTAAATCCTAAACCGGCCTAAACCCTTAAAAAATAAATCCTAAACCCTAAACCCTAAACACTTAAAAATTAAAATAAATACCTTAAACTTAAAAAAAAAACAAAAAAAAAAAATTGGGCGTACCGGTCCAAACCGGTACACCCCGCCGTACCGTGTGTCGGCACGGTACGGTTCGATACCGAACCGGTACTGGCCGGCCACCGGTATGGCACCCAGTACCGGTACCGGGAACCTTGGTCACAGTCTTCTTGAAAGCACAACTCCACTAAAAATAGTGTCCCTAGAATCAGTACAACATTATAAATTCATCAATGAAAGAGGACAGACAGATGATCCGGCAAACATAATTAAGCAGACCAAGGGGCATAGGCACATAAGTACCTATGTACATATATTGCCACAAATGACAACAGACATAGATTGTGTCAAAAATCCATACCATAAATTTAAACTTTTATCCCAACATCATGGTTTCAATTTTTGTATTTACTAAGCATAGTTTTATATGATTATTGAAAATGCATACTTGGATATAGCTGTCACCAGTGTACCATGTATATACAGAGTAAAATGGACATAGGGATGGCACATGTGTTGAGCATGTTGTAGTTGCAATAACTGAATCAAGTCAGAAACAAATATACTTATTTGTAAAGTTTGAATGTGAACACTTCTAGCCTCGAATTCAGCAGCATACTTGAATATGTTTAGTGGAAAAAAATGAGAGGTAGAATTTTATGGTTCTCAGCAACACAAGAGGGACTTCTAAAGACCAAACAGTAAGTGGATTTAACTGATAAATAATAAGTGCTTCTTTAACGTTCAAATCTTCTAGACAGTAACTGCATTATAGCTCAAGTATAAAAAATTCTTCTAAGTTGACTATCATGTATTAAGATTTAAGCATGGTTTAACACTAAATATGAAATGATGATTCGATACATCTGGTATCATTCACACGACAAATTTACAATTAAAAAGCCTAATTCATGCACAAGAAATGTGTTATGGTAGATCAATTGACAACAAGTATAATCAATACTTCAATACTTTGAAATTCTAGATAGCAAGCAATGTCATCTAAATAACAAGCAAAGCCACCTAGATAGCAATGCCATGTCATAATTTGGGCACATTTTAAAGGGAATTTGAATTGCACAACAACGCTTGAAGTTGTTCACACCATGATCATACTTGGTGGCATTTGGGATAGAAAATTAAACTCCCAGCAGCAACCTAGGAGAGGCTCAAATGCATTGCATCTGCCTCCAACTAGCATGACAGCAAACAGATTAACATCAATGAGTTCAAAATACCTTCTTTAGCCATGATTGCTTGCTCCATTGATTGAACGACTTCTTGGAGTAATGGCACTCCCATGCGATAATTAATTGCTTTACCATAACCTTTTAGTAGAAATACCTCCAAGTCATCTGTCCACTCAAGTAAAGAAACCTGACCATGTAAATAATGAAAACCCAATAGTGATATAGTACAAGGAACTGATAGAGACCAATACAGCATTCCACTTTTCTGAAGTCAATTCGTTATTAGTGAAGGAACAACAATATTCCACTAAACGTTTGACAAGAATGATGCTAGATGCAATAATTCATAAATATCATCAACATAAGAATTATATTAATTCTTCTTTTTAGCCTGGTGATGAATATGAAATATTAAGCAGAATTTAAGCATTCTATCACTGACTGATGCAAAGCATGCAACTTCTTGAACCTAACAACCAACATGCCACATGCATTAAAAGCATTACCTCATAAGCACTGAACAGGCCACAAGCTTGATCAGTAATTTCCAACAAGGATGCTTCCTGCATTTAACAGAATGATCAACTCTTGTGACACAAAAATAATTTTTAAAAAAGTCTCAAATAGTGTTACAGTCGGCTCAAGGTAGCATAACTGCCCTTGCACCGATCAAACAACCAATCTTTACCTGCTTGCAAAGAAACCAAAGAGAGGCAACATCCTGTCTTGTGAAATTCAGCTGGTAACGAGTTACTAATGAGGAGGTAATTTCATCCAAAATCGGTTCTTTGAGCTTTTCAACAGCAGGCTCATGATTTTTCCTAAACTCCTGTAAGAGGACAATCTATAAAAAAAGACACCTAACCTGATGTTTAACTACCTGTAACTAAAAGCACATCAAACAGACTCATTGATTACATAGTCCATATGCCTGCATAATGCAATGCATGTTTTGTTGGATAACCAAACTGAGAAAGTACTTTTACTATGAGAAAATAACAATAAAGGATATTGCATAGTGCTTTCAATTTTTTTACCTCTTTATACTATCACGAATTGTTATTAGAAATATACTTAATTTATTAATTATTTATTTTGAGTAGTATATATTAGAATAATATAATACCATAACATTGTAGACATATAATAATGTTATACTATTAGTTCTCAAGAGATATTCTATTAATGCATGTACAGCATATCATGGCATTATACCTTCCCAAGATTATATTGTCCAATAAATGAGCCAGCAAATGAGAAGTACAAGATTTTTTAACATTAGGTTAATAAACTGATAATCATTCACACATGACAATGGATAGCAACCATAATTTGTAAATTATAATTCAAAATGTGGATTCACAATATAGGCAGCTCACAAGTCACATCTATTGAGCAATGGCTCAAACTGAACTAACAAATGCATGCACATATTCATGTGCATGCCTAATTCATGCTTGTAGACACTTATTATATTGGTTAAGCTAATTGATTCTTCCTAACATAGTGAATAATATCTAAACCATGGACTGCCGTACCATCCTAAACTGCTTGGTTAAAGACATACCATGCCACACCAGGTCAAAACTGGTATGAAAATCATATTCGGGTAACAAGACCTGCACCAACCTATAGTGAGGTGCACTAAGGTAAACTAGGATGTGTACCAACTTGTATAAAGACATACTAAAATAAAAAAATGAGAAAAATAGCTTGAAAGCTATCTCAGTATGGGGTGCATGTCATATCATACCGACCTATATCATATTGAATCGGTAACATATCTAGTATCAAGATTGCATAGAGATGGCAATTTACTCCACCCCATCGAGTACCCAACCCAATCTAACCCTGATGGGGTGGGTTTTACCCAATCCAGAGTAGGCACAAGTAATGGTAAAACGCATCCTAAATCCAATCTGGATATTTATAACTCTACCTGAGCCAAAAAAAAAAAGTTGATTTTTGCAGTTTTACCCAACCCAATCCATCCAACCCACCCCGTCTAACTCCACCCATCCCAGGTACAGGTAATGGCCTACCAATCCATTGCCATCCCTAACATTATGGACCTTAGATGGGCAATAATGAAGGGCAGCATGGATTTGGTATAACAAGATGAAGTCATGGTATCATACGTGCTTAATTATTGACTATATATAACTCTAGTGATGAGATCAAACACAATACTTGCCAAATCAAGCTATTAACATATTCAAAATCATTATTCTTCTTACTGTGAGTACAAGAACATTTTTCAATACTTTTTCTTTCCAATTCATTATTACTGATGTGTAGACAAACCTTTGTGTTGATATTGCCATTTTAATAGACGTTATAAGCTATGTCCTCATTCTCATTCGCCAGACAAGTTCCTTAGTCAAACATCAATAAATCTAAAAGACTACATTCAATATTTTGAAATGAGTGCCTAGGTGCAAGGCCCAAGCGAAGTCCACCGCAAGCACCTAAAGAAATTAATTGACTCCACCGGTTAAGCAATGGTGGAAAAAAAAGAGGAACTCAAAACAGCTAGAGTTGTGCAATAGCTTCTCCCCACTGTAGTAAATCTAAAAGACTACAATCGGTGTTTTGTGTGAGGTGCAAGACACATGCATGGTTGGGTTCGGATCCTGTGTGGTACGTGTTTTGCATCACAAATGGCTGTACAGCCATGGATAGCCACCACATCATTCATCTTGAAGACAGGAGGCCTATCATTCAACACAGGAATCTGAACAGGATCATGTTCAGTTCAAACATGGCAAGTCACAAACTGAAAGTCATCCATCTCCGAGATGGATGACAAGGCAGCTAAAGATATATAACCCTTTGTGTTACAAAACATGCACCACAGAGAACTGACTTAGCAAAGCCAACCTCAAGCACTTGAGAAATCAATTGACTGCACCCATTAAGGGGAAAAAGGAAAACTCATGGCAGGTAGGATTGTGCAACAACTTCTCCCCTCCATGGTAAATCTGAAAGACTACATTCAGTGTTTACAAAGGCAGGCCTAGGTGCAAGGCGCAAAGTGTGAGTAAAGCACACACCAAGCGCCTCAGAAATTAATTGGCTTCACCAACTAAAAAAAGAGGAAAAGAGGAACTCATGGAAGCTAGGGTACCTCTAGGATGGGCAAGGTCATTAAGCAAATAAAGATGAAAGCACTAAGTAAACTTTTCCTTAGCCATTATGACAAGCAATTATATTATACTAGACTTACTAATGAATTTCTATTAATTGATTAAATATTAATTACATTTCACCAACTGGAAACTACATAAATTTTACAGTTGAATGGTGGGCTTCATATGGAGCTTCAACTCCTAATTTATGGAAGTTTGCAATAAGGGTTTTGAGCTTAACATGTAGTGCCTATAGGTGCAAAAGAAATTAGTGTGTTTTTGAATAAGTAGCTCACACTTAGTTATATGATGATTGAAAGCAGATAGAAATCAAATCTTCATATGATGAATACCGAATCAGGGAATCTTAAGTTCATGTTGAATCATTGATAAAAACAATTTTTCAAATCTTGCAGTGATGCCAGGGAGGTGCTGAACTTCGGTTGAAATCTCAAAGGAGGAAGGTAGTCAGCACAACTGATTGTGGCAAGATAGAAACCCCACTATGGCATGTACGACACAAGGAAGTGGGTAGTTGGAAGAGGTGGCCACAAGGAAGATGGTAGTTGGAAGAGGAGCATGGGCAGATCACCCTCTTCCAAGGCCAAAAATACCAACTTAGCAAGCCACTCCAAGGATATAGCTCTCATCATGCTCACTTGCAAACCCTAGGAATCCACTAAAAGAGAGGATAGAAAGAAAACAAGGGACAATAATTTTCATGATAGAATTTCCACTACTCAAGGATCTTGAGTATTGATTACAAGAGGTGCCCCAATGAGGGTTTTTGTTAGTATAAAGGGACTTTTCTCTTCAACTTTCCAATGTGGAATCCAAGTCCTATTCCAACTCGAAAAATCCTAACTACCTTTCTAACAACATCAAAAGTTCTATAAAAGAAAGCTCACAAATATCAGAACTCCCTAGAATTTACTAACATCAAACTTGCCTAACCGAGACAAAAAATAACAGGTCACCAAAAACTAGTCGTGTCCCAAGATCCATGTGTATGGGACCCATTACCTGTGTAACAAGGATTCACGCCCCGTGTGGCTGGGACTCGTGACCGTGTGGTTGTCACGTGCACTAAGCACTCCAGCATAATGCAGCTACATAACAAGAGAAATAAGTTATCTAAAATTCATTCAAATGATTATGTCTTTGTTAAGTACAACCAGGCTTTGAAGCAACAATACAAGTTACATGATACAATTGATCCTATCTCCTTGAAAGAAATTGATGATGGCAATGTGTGGCTCATGGGGAGGATGGATGATTATAATGACAGTGAACAAGATGACTTGGTTTTTTATAATCTACAATGGGGTGCTGTTCTTAAAGCTACTGGAGTTGGAAAGACTATACATAACACTAGATGAACACCAGAAAGTGTGAAGATGAGCAGGTACCCAAGCCTCAAGTTCTGATCCAGGGTTGACATTGATGAAGAAGAGGCCAATTTAGATGAGACCAAAGATGCAGACGATGCAAACTATAAATCTAATGATGATGAAGATGAAGATGATGTTGCACTTCTTGATGATGATGATGTTTAGGACTTAGGAATTCATGGATCTCTTGAAAATCTTGGATGAGATTTGAGATTTCATGATTAGATGTCTTGGTCTTTTGGAGTTGAATTTGCACTTTTAATATTTTGCTTCTCCTTTTGAGTTTAGAAAATTGATCTCTGATCTCAGAACACTTTATAACTTGCCTAATAGTCTAATGTCATTCATAATCGATAGTAATTATTGTGCTGTGGTTGGTTATTTGATTTGTTATGTTTGATATTTTCCATGCCATGTCTTTTATTTGTGCATAAATTTGAATTATAATGCATTCTAGATTTTTACTTGTGTCAGTACATCGATAGTTAATCATTGAATATGCTTCATATCATTCATTCATTATTATTTACATGCTTCTTTTTTTTTGCACATAACTTTGTCAAGGTGCACAGCTCCCTTTGCACCTTGCACCTAGGTTCCAAGAGACATTGGTGCATTTCAACAACTTGTGCATTTGATGACTCTGACAACATTGTTAGCTTAACTGTAATTCTTGCATGCCCACAAATGTAGCAGTTTGCTTATAGATTTAATGTAAAACCAAATTTAGTCATAATATGTTGCTTTCAATCACCGTGTCAGCTGACAGATGCTATGCTATAATAAATGGTTAAATTGGACCATATAAAATGAGTTTTCATCAAAATTCACAGTTTCAATAACATCTAAGCTAGGTCACTTGCAAACAACTCAACTCATTTAAAGTACTTAAGAAGTAACCGGTCAGAATATTTTATAACATGTTTGATATTTTACCTCTATATATATGCTAAAGGGAACCATTATATACTTGCCATACCTTGTAAGTTTCACAAGTGTCAAAAAAACGTAGACATATGTCACTGGCACGACTCTCAGTTAGCACAGAAAAAGCACGATGATGCCCTGGTCCAAGGCTTCCTTTCCCAGAAAATAGCCCCATGCCAAATGCCACAGCACTAGCTGAAGTTCGAGGAACCTGTATCATGCAAGACAGAAAAACTATGAAAATTATCAACACCACATTAACACAATCAATTGACAGAGAAAACTAACAATTTATCAAATACCATCCTCTTGAAACAAATGGAGATATTCTTTTGTAACTTCAACCAGATTTGCACATAAGATGGTACAAAACTTTGTTGGAGGCATGCACACATTCGAGTATTCGACCATCATCATAGTTTTGGTTAGGAACTTCAGATGCATGGACTTAGCTATTGTTACAGTTTTAGCCTTACAACACATGACCTTTCAAATAATAATCTATGATTATGGGTCATGGTTCTTCAGTCAAGGGTGCAACAAGATTCTCACTGAATTTCATTTCTGAAAATTAAATTCTTATCAACATGAATCAAAATGGTCACTGTAAGGAGAAAAATATTCATTACATATAAAGAGATATGGTCAGGCATGCTTGAACAAAATGTATTTACAGACAGGAAGATTGTTGATATACTACTTGTTATTTAGAGAAAAAAAAAGGAGTCATATCAAATTAACCTGGGTTGCCCTTATTGTGAAAATATCAGAGTGATATTCCACATCAAACAATTCTGGAAATCTTTCCCTCACTCTAATTCCAAGATGGTATAATTCATCTTCCCCTTTGCTAATTAGCTCACCACCCTGCTTTCTTCCTTTCCAAGGGGACTGCCATCCTGAAAACCACTTTGGAATGTTCTGCAAGGAAGAATCTTTTTCTGACTTCCTTGCATCGTTCAGAAGAGCATCCAAGCGAATAGCCAACTGATCCAACTCTTTGATACGTTTTTTAGTCGGAGAGCGGGTTCCATGCCTTGCCTATGACAAAGATATTCAGAATCTATGAAGGTTAGCCACATCTTACAGCTAATTTAAGATTAGGCATCATCAAAATCAACACACAATTGTGACATAGCACAAAAGAATATCCTTTCAGAGTTCAGTATTAAAATAATTTAAATGAACAATGCCCACTTTCAAAATGTGTTAAGAATGTGATATCTATAGAAAACATTTCAGTCTTGTGTAATAAGGTAAAGGAATCAGAGTAAGCACATACACTAACAGAGATAAAACAAATATTCAAAAAACAAGGCAATCATATTGTTGATTTGTTGTCATGGTTGATGCAGATAGAAACCCAGTAACAACCAAAAGTTGACCTACTTTTATGCACCAAAACTGAAGCTCATCAACTAAAAGCCATAAATTCAGATAACCAAAAAAAATAAATAAATATGGTATAAATTATTATATAAAATGTGGATGAGAGAGTGAATCAAAAGGATTCATGAGCTCCATTTAAGATAACAGCATCTTATGGAAGACTTAAGGGAATTTCAAACAGGCTCCTCACAGCCAGAGAAACAATCAACACTAAAAGCTAACAGCATCCATTAAGATAATAGACATATTAAATTGACAATTTTTATTGAAGTAAGAAATCATCTAAAAAAAAATACAAAACAAGTAAAGGTGATTTCCTATCATGCAAGCATTTGCTACCAATTCAACGAAGAGTCATGAGATAAGGGCACTTAAATAAACAATATAAAACCTGTCATGAAAGTGATGCCAATAGAATATTTCAATTTTGTCATCATGTAAAAGAAAAAGATCTCTTCTATACAACAAAAAAAGCAAACAAAAAAGGTGGAAATTGAAAACCGTTATAGAGCTGAGATAGAAGTTGGTTGAGGCAGAGAGAAACCTTCCTAAATTGAGGCATGTGTTAGACATTAGAATAATGAAAATTAACCCAACTTTATTTGATTAAAATTGATACTTTTTGTGATACTTTGCAGGAATTGACTTCATAAACGTGTAGATCTTGATTTTAGGAGTCCAACGACGCAAACGGCATGTAATTCGGACTTCAAACGGGCCCGAAATAGATTTTAGAAGGTTTTAGCACGGATTTCAGAGCCGCACGATTTTTGGAGCACCCTTAAAAGCTTTTGTTTGGCTCACGGTGGACCGGCTCAATGGTCCACCGCATGAGCTGTCGGTCCACGGCAGCCATTGCTGCCGGTCCACGGGCGGAGCCGTGGACCACCATGCTCCGATCGTGCCGAAACTTGCCGGAGAGCTTCCCCCGGCGCCGCCGAAGCCGCCGGTAACCTTCCCGCCGGCCGGAGAGCTCCCGTTCGGCCGGAAAAATGGCCGGAATCCGCTGCCCGTCCGCCCAAGCCCGCGAGCTCCGCCCACACCCACGCGAGCTCCGCCGCGCCGCCGCCCAGCCGCCTGCTGCCGCCACGCCGCCGCCCACGGCCACGCCTCCGCCTCCGGCGCCGCAAGCCGCCCGTCCGCAAGTCTTCCGCCCACGCCCACGGCCACGCCGAAGCCCCGCCGCCCGTCCGCAAGCCGCCCACGCCCATGGCCACGCCGACTGCAGCCATCTCCGCCCAGCCGGCCGCGCCGCCGTCCAGCCGCCCACGGCCACGCCTCCGCCCGTTCGTGCCCAGCCGAAGCCGTTCTCCGCCTGCTGCCGTGCCCAGCCGTTCGCAATGCCGCGTCCACGTCCCTGCTGCCCAGCATGTGAGCCATGTTCGCCGTTCCTGCGCCACGTCCGTGCCCGAAGCTGCCTCCGTTCTCCGCCCAACCTGCAGCTCCGCCCCTTCCCCTTCCACAGCCACACGTTGCACGTCGCAGTGCCGTCCGCCGATCAGACCGGGATGTCCGAAAACAAGGAAGCATCGGAACGAGAAGAAATGTCGGACGACGCTGGATGGACGCGGGATTGTGCGATATAATTTTTGAATTTAATTTTTGAGATGGGGATGATCGTAAAAAAATCAGATAAGGAGATCAGATTGAGATGAAGAAATCACCGCGCTTTCCACACGGACCCGACACGGTATTTTTCAGCTATAAATACCTCGATGATTCTTTTCTGCGAGGGAGAGAGGAATTTTTGGGAGGTTCCACTTGCTGTCCATAGTTCCACCTGTTGCTGTGACAGAGAGTCAGAATCGTATAAAAAGGGAGAAAGGGACCCTTGTTCCCTTACTTTTATTTTCTCTGTACTCCAATATTTTATGCAATAAAATTTATTTGCTTTATATTAATCAATGTCTGCTTATTTTTATTTTAGTCATGCTGGAGTCATGTTGGATTAGCGTTTAAGGTAAGTTGTAGTGAATTAGTTTTGACTGACCTATACCTAAGGGACGGGCCGTGATCCACGGATACGGGCCGTACTCTTGAGATAGGTCATATCTAAATTATTTTCACAGATTTATTATTTGCATTTAATTCTTGCATTAGTCTAGTTTATTTTAGTTTATTTTAAGTCAAAAGAAAATACTTTTTCAAGATAACCCCAAAGTCTCTGTGGGATCGACCCTTACTCCCGCTATTCTACCCTTTAGAGTAGTGGAATTAAGGTTCTAAATCGGTGCACTACGACACGCATCAGATTTTTGGAATGAGGAGTGATTAATGGTTTAGAAAATTTTAGAGATACTGAGGGATGATTTATCAAGAAAACCCTATAAGTGGTAGAGTGTAGTCCAGAAAATTTTAGAAGAGTAATTCCAGACCCTTCGGCCTATTGATCTTAATAATGAATCTTACTTATTTTGGTATAAGCATTATAAAAAGTCCCCAGTTAAAAATTTCTGAGGTTAATAAAGATTTTTAGCATCTCTCACTGAGTAACCGGACCCCTTCGCCTAGGTAAGCGTTGTTGTTCGCGTCAAAAGGTGGGGATGTAACGAAATCTTTTGTAGAGTTAATCTTGACTTAGCCTTTTTAACTCGAGTCATAAGCCCGAGGGGTGTTTTACACCTAATGCCCTAAAGCCAACTGGTTTGGGAGTCATTGGCTTAAAGCTCGCTACAAGGGTTGATTAGAAAGCAAGGTGTCAGGACATTGCACTGACTTTACATTATAAAAAAAAAAAAAAAAAAAAAAAAAGTGGGGACTAAATAAATATTGCACCAAAACCAAACTAAGTTGGAAGATTTAGATAGTGAGATAGAAAGTTGGGAACGAAAAAACTCTTAAAACTTCTATGGACTTTATTCTACTACTAAATGGGTGGAATTGGTAATCCAATGAAGTACCTTTTTAATAGTCTAACCATGTATCCTTTGATTTTAGGGTTAGTACGATAATTTTCATTTCATGGACCATCTTAGTACACAAGATTCATCCATTTCCTTTACTCGAGGACGAGCAAAGTTTAAGTTGGGGGGTGTGTTAGACATTAGAATAATGAAAATTAACCCAACTTTATTTGATTAAAATTGATACTTTTTGTGATACTTTGCAGGAATTGACTCCATAAACGTGTAGATCTTGATTTTAGGAGTCCAACGACGCAAACGGCATGTAATTCGGACTTCAAACGGGCCCGAAATAGATTTTAGAAGGTTTTAGCACGGATTTCAGAGCCGCACGATTTTTGGAGCACCCTTAAAAGCTTTTGTTTGGCTCACGGTGGACCAGCTCAATGGTCCACCGCATGAGCTGTCGGTCCACGGCAGCCATTGCTGCCGGTCCACGGGCGGAGCCGTGGACCACCATGCTCCGATCGCGCCGAAACTTGCCGGAGAGCTTCCCCCGGCGCCGCCGAAGCCGCCGGTAACCTTCCCGCCGGCCGGAGAGCTCCCGTTCGGCCGGAAAAATGGCCGGAATCCGCTGCCCGTCCGCCCAAGCCCGCGAGCTCCGCCCACACCCACGCGAGCTCCGCCGCGCCGCCGCCCAGCCGCCTGCTGCCGCCACGCCGCCGCCCACGGCCACGCCTCCGCCTCCGGCGCCGCAAGCCGCCCGTCCGCAAGTCTTCCGCCCACGCCCACGGCCACGCCGAAGCCCCGCCGCCCGTCCGCAAGCCGCCCACGCCCATGGCCACGCCGACTGCAGCCGTCTCCGCCCAGCCGGCCGCGCCGCCGTCCAGCCGCCCACGGCCACGCCTCCGCCCGTTCGTGCCCAGCCGAAGCCGTTCTCCGCCTGCTGCCGTGCCCAGCCGTTCGCAATGCCGCGTCCACGTCCCTGCTGCCCAGCATGTGAGCCATGTTCGCCGTTCCTGCGCCACGTCCGTGCCCGAAGCTGCCTCCGTTCTCCGCCCAACCTGCAGCTCCGCCCCTTCCCCTTCCACAGCCACACGTTGCACGTCGCAGTGCCGTCCGCCGATCAGACCGGGATGTCCGAAAACAAGGAAGCATCGGAACGAGAAGAAATGTCGGACGACGCTGGATGGACGCGGGATTGTGCGATATAATTTTTGAATTTAATTTTTGAGATGGGGATGATCGTAAAAAAATCAGATAAGGAGATCGGATTGAGATGAAGAAATCACCGCGCTTTCCACACGGACCCGACACGGTATTTTTCAGCTATAAATACCTCGATGATTCTTTTCTGCGAGGGAGAGAGGAATTTTTGGGAGGTTCCACTTGCTGTCCATAGTTCCACCTGTTGCTGTGACAGAGAGTCAGAGTCGTATAAAAAGGGAGAAAGGGACCCTTGTTCCCTTACTTTTATTTTCTCTGTACTCCAATATTTTATGCAATAAAATTTATTTGCTTTATATTAATCAATGTCTGCTTATTTTTATTTTAGTCATGCTGGAGTCATGTTGGATTAGCGTTTAAGGTAAGTTGTAGTGAATTAGTTTTGACTGACCTATACCTAAGGGACGGGCCGTGATCCACGGATACGGGCCGTACTCTTGAGATAGGTCATATCTAAATTATTTTCACAGATTTATTATTTGCATTTAATTCTTGCATTAGTCTAGTTTATTTTAGTTTATTTTAAGTCAAAAGAAAATACTTTTTCAAGATAACCCCAAAGTCTCTGTGGGATCGATCCTTACTCCCGCTATTCTACCCTTTAGAGTAGTGGAATTAAGGTTCTAAATCGGTGCATTACGACACGCATCAGATTTTTGGAATGAGGAGTGATTAATGGTTTAGAAAATTTTAGAGATACTGAGGGATGATTTATCAAGAAAACCCTATAAGTGGTAGAGTGTAGTCCAGAAAATTTTAGAAGAGTAATTCCAGACCCTTCGGCCTATTGATCTTAATAATGAATCTTACTTATTTTGGTATAAGCATTATAAAAAGTCCCCAGTTAAAAATTTCTGAGGTTAATAAAGATTTTTAGCATCTCTCACTGAGTAACCGGACCCCTTCGCCTAGGTAAGCGTTGTTGTTCGCGTCAAAAGGTGGGGATGTAACGAAATCTTTTGTAGAGTTAATCTTGACTTAGCCTTTTTAACTCGAGTCATAAGCCCGAGGGGTGTTTTACACCTAATGCCCTAAAGCCAACTGGTTTGGGAGTCATTGGCTTAAAGCTCGCTACAAGGGTTAATTAGAAAGCAAGGTGTCAGGACATTGCACTGACTTTACATTATAAAAAAAAAAAAAAAAAAAAAAAAAAAAAAAAAAAAAATGGGGACTAAATAAATATTGCACCAAAACCAAACTAAGTTGGAAGATTTAGATAGTGAGATAGAAAGTTGGGAACGAAAAAACTCTTAAAACTTCTATGGACTTTATTCTACTACTAAATGGGTGGAATTGGTAATCCAATGAAGTACCTTTTTAATAGTCTAACCATGTATCCTTTGATTTTAGGGTTAGTACGATAATTTTCATTTCATGGACCATCTTAGTACACAAGATTCATCCATTTCCTTTACTCGATGACGAGCAAAGTTTAAGTTGGGGGATGTGTTAGACATTAGAATAATGAAAATTAACCCAACTTTATTTGATTAAAATTGATACTTTTTATGATACTTTGCAGGAATTGACTCCATAAACGTGTAGATCTTGATTTTAGGAGTCCAACGACGCAAACGGCATGTAATTCGAACTTCAAACGGGCCCGAAATAAATTTTAGAAGGTTTTAGCACGGATTTCAGAGCCGCACGATTTTTGGAGCACCCTTAAAAGCTTTTGTTTGGCTCACGGTGGACCGGCTCAATGGTCCACCGCATGAGCTGTCGGTCCACGGCAGCCATTGCTGCCGGTCCACGGGCGGAGCCGTGGACCACCATGCTCCGATCGCGCCGAAACTTGCCGGAGAGCTTCCCCCGGCGCCGCCGAAGCCGCCGGTAACCTTCCCGCCGGCCGGAGAGCTCCCGTTCGGCCGGAAAAATGGCCGGAATCCGCTGCCCGTCCGCCCAAGCCCGCGAGCTCCGCCCACACCCACGCGAGCTCCGCCGCGCCGCCGCCCAGCCGCCACGCCGCCGCCCACGGCCACGCCTCCGGCGCCGCAAGCCGCCCGTCCGCAAGTCTTCCGCCCACGCCCACGGCCACGCCGAAGCCCCGCCGCCCGTCCGCAAGCCGCCCACGCCCATGGCCACGCCGACTGCAGCCGTCTCCGCCCAGCCGGCCGCGCCGCCGTCCAGCCGCCCACGGCCACACCTCCGCCCGTTCGTGCCCAGCCGAAGCCGTTCTCCGCCTGCTGCCGTGCCCAGCCGTTCGCAATGCCGCGTCCACGTCCCTGCTGCCCAGCATGTGAGCCATGTTCGCCGTTCCTGCGCCACGTCCGTGCCCGAAGCTGCCTCCGTTCTCCGCCCAACCTGCAGCTCCGCCCCTTCCCCTTCCACAGCCACACGTTGCACGTCGCAGTGCCGTCCGCCGATCAGACCGGGATGTCCGAAAACAAGGAAGCATCGAAACGAGAAGAAATGTCGGACGATGCTGGATGGACGCGGGATTGTGCGATATAATTTTTGAATTTAATTTTTGAGATGGGGATGATCGTAAAAAAATCAGATAAGGAGATCGGATTGAGATGAAGAAATCACCGCGCTTTCCACACGGACCCGACACGGTATTTTTCAGCTATAAATACCTCGATGATTCTTTTCTGCGAGGGAGAGGAATTTTTGGGAGGTTCCACTTGCTGTCCATAGTTCCACCTGTTGCTGTGACAGAGAGTCAGAGTCGTATAAAAAGGGAGAAAGGGACCCTTGTTCCCTTACTTTTATTTTCTCTGTACTCCAATATTTTATGCAATAAAATTTATTTGCTTTATATTAATCAATGTCTGCTTATTTTTATTTTAGTCATGCTGGAGTCATGTTGGATTAGCGTTTAAGGTAAGTTGTAGTGAATTAGTTTTGACTGACCTATACCTAAGGGACGGGCCGTGATCCAAGGATACGGGCCGTACTCTTGAGATAGGTCATATCTAAATTATTTTCACAGATTTATTATTTGCATTTAATTCTTGCATTAGTCTAGTTTATTTTAGTTTATTTTAAGTCAAAAGAAAATACTTTTTCAAGATAACCCCAAAGTCTCTGTGGGATCGACCCTTACTCCCGCTATTCTACCCTTTAGAGTAGTGGAATTAAGGTTCTAAATCGGTGCACTACGACACGCATCAGCATACACGAATTTAAAAAAATGAAAAGGGTTATACGTCCATATACTACAGTTGGAAGCTCACAGTTCTCCTTTCTATTAGTTACTTGCCTACCAACTGATTAATTGAAAGTTATAAATTCCGAAAACAAGTACAATTCCAAAAGTATGGCTTATGTTTTACTTCTAGAATGAGGAATTAATATTCAGACTCCCTTTACCTACACTCAAGAAGACCAAGAACATGGACATATAAAGAAATTTATCAGTTTCCACAGCGATAAGCAATTACCAGAAAAGCAACTAAGAAGTTTGCAATGCTGCAAACAATTCCGAAAACTGTGATTAATAGAATCTCCCCCCATAACATGCATTAACTGGACACTGCTAGGGGTTCACCGAGCATTCCCTTAAAAAAACTGCACGAAGTGATCTTTACATCTTAATGTATAGAATATGTACATGACAACAATAAGCATAACACATTTGTACTAAAATCAAACAAGTCTAACAGTTAGAGGAAAAATCTTGAACTATTAACCATTACTATTTATATTTTATCTTTATTCTATATATCAAGACTTCATGTTTTAAGTCATCTTAGCAAATTTTAATAATAGTTAATGAAAACCATTGCAAAAGATTCACGAGCTTTTTTCTAACTCTTTTGGAGTGACATGTTTTTATTCACATGTTTATCAAAATCTATATATATATACACACACACACTTTTACTCCGGAACGTATAATGAAATTTTGCAACATCAATCATTTACACCTAGAAATCTATAACTAAATTGTACATATGTGATCATGGTCAATACAACTTTGATCTCACTTAACTGAATGGAAGGACCATAAGACTCGAGATGAATCACAAATCAAGTTTCTGCAAATAAAGTTGATATCTTGGCCAGCAGAAGCAGTGAGATAAGTCCATGTCCCAGTAATAGAATGTATAATAACAAATGAATTCAATTGCTTAAAATTGTCAAATCACAGAAAGCAAGTGTAAAAACAATGCCCTGCCATTATCATAGTGCAGAAGAAGGGATAAGGAATATCTATATCTCACAAAAACAAGCAAACAACATCCACTGTTTGGTTGATGCAATCTGACCTAGAGTTCAAATAAGCACAAGGTACTTATATCTGAAACATATTGCAGATTTGATTTTTTTGGTCAACTGAAAGGAATCTTCGTGATCAAATATTCAAAAAGGCTGAATCTATGATTAAAGAGATAACCCTCAAGCCACACAACTTCTTGGAGGAGGTTGGATAACATTTATTCAATTATGCATTAACCTGCAACACTGAATGAAATCTTATCTTGCATGAAATCTAGAATCCCATATAAGCCGCAGCCAAACATATGGCCTCCAACTAGGAAAGATATTTTGACTATAAATAATTTATAAGAACTCATAGTTCTTTTTTCAAAAGTTATGGGAGATATTTACCAGTTACCAAGATATGTTTATGATTGGAAAGGGTACCACGACAAGAAGTCATCAAAAAAGAGCATCACACTACGACACCTAAGGAGGGTTAGATGTACACAGCCTTACCCCTACTTCAAGGGAGTTTATTTGTGTTTCGAACTCGTGACACCCAAATCACATTAAGTAACCTTACCATTGCACCAAGGCCCACTTCTAAGTAATCAATAGCAAAAGTCATCAAAGTAAACGAAAATGTAATATCAATAGCAATTTAATTTTGCAATAACAATTTACCACGAGATTTAAGTGGATTGGTTTACATCCATCTGGTATAGCAGGATGCACAAAATTGGCATTGTTGGAGTCTTTTACAGCATCATATCTGCATATGGATAGAACATACAAGTTATCCTGATGATGAATAATAAATCTAGGCTAGGTATGGTCATTTTTATGCAATACCAATAGCAACACCATAAAAATAAGTTTAGCAAGAAAGACTATTAACTAAGACCTTATTTTTTGAAATTGCTCAATTTTATGTAACTAAAGAAGCATTTGTGGCATAGATATCATGGCAAGTTCTTCTAAGCTTTCTTCTGAACATGCTCAATCTTGCTTTATAATTAGATGATACAGCCATAATCTTACCAAAAGAGATTAACCTAAATAGGACAAAGAATTTTCAATCTAAGAGATTGCACTTATCTGTTCTTGAAAAATAATTCGCAATTCCAGGGGCTTGAATTTAAAGCATTTATTTCTTCATTTTATAGTACCCTTTTAATGTGTAAATGTAAAATATTAAAGATGCAAACATAAATGGCAGGCCATATCCTAATTACTTGGACATTTTAGATCCTACTTCAACATCACTCTGGCTGTCCAACATTCAACTTTCCAATAATGGAAAATGTCTAAAAACCCTTTCGACTGCCTCCATCCAGGATTTGTTTGGTCTCATGTCCTCTTTTCTATCCCTTCTGCCAGAATTTGATGTCTATTCTCATAGAGAAAATTTGACCAACAATCTAAAATAGTTCGCCTTATATCTAAGGTTGCTAGTCGTACTAGTTGAACAATTAACACCAAGAAACTGACCGTGCATAACATTGAAACCTCGGCAAGATAAGCTGCTATTAAAGAGGAAAGAAAGTTGAACAGTTCACGTTGCTGTGATCGCAACCCTATTTACTGGTATGCCTCTCTCTCCATGGCTCTTCAGGATCAATCTGGAGTCCTTACAGACGATGACTTGGGGCGACTCTACAAGCACTTTCTTTACTACCTGTTGTGATACCTTCTCACATCAATACCAGGGTTACCTCAACCGAACTCTCACCACAAAAAAATCATCATGAAATAGGGAAGACCTAAATCAATAAAGAAAAAGGAAAACCCAGATCAATCACGTGAATCAACGAATAAATCCCGAGCGCACTCTTTTTTCTTAAATTTAAAGGAACACGATGTAGGGATATTTCTTCAATTCGTTCCAAGGAGCCCTTTGATTTCAAATTAACGGCGTACAATTCCATCAAGAAGCCAAAAACGAGGCAAGAAAACAAGAACCGAGAACGAAAGCTACAGAACATGAAATCAACAGAAACGAAATTTCAGAGGAAAAAAAAAGGAAAACGCACGAAATCGGCTAAAGGTTCTTCCCAGGAAGGAATGAAAGAACGGGCTAAGAGAGAGGGAGGAAGTGGACCTGGTGACGGTGGAGAGGTGCTGCCGGACGTCGAACGGTTCGCCGGCGGTCGGGCGGAGGAGGAGAAAAGGGGCGAGGAGAAGTACGAGGAGGATGGTGGAGAAGGCGAAGGCCATGCTGCTTCTTGGCAAGCGGTAGGGAAATAATTAGCTGAGAAATCGATCTGAGAGGCCCTTTAAGGAGCGTGACTCGTTGGCTTCCGTTTGCGCTCAGATTCGAGGGGGGAAAAAAAAAAAAAAAAATAGGCAAGACAGAAGTAAAGGCAGGATAGATGGAACCGACCGGAAACCGCCGGATGCTGACCCGATATAATCGCAAAAATTACGCGTTCTTTGGACCATCAAATAAAAAAATTATATCAATAAAAAAAAATCCTGCTCATTGAAACCGCTAAAATTGCCGACTAATGATTGGAGTAAGGTGCCAGCTGGTAATTGAACATGACACTCTAAGAGGCGAACAGGCTAGAATGAAAAATAAAAAAAATTTGAATCCCTCCTGCTCTTGCATTTATCTTGGATTTAACTGAATCATTCATGAAATCATTCCTTGAATGAAATGAAAACCCAACCAATTAGAACACCGTTTTATCAATATTAACCTTCAAGATAAAAAAAAGCTGCCAAATCTAGTAATTTAAATCAAACATTAATTGATAAGACGGGAACTTGCAGGAATGGCTATATCAAATTTATTTAATAAAAAAAAAATAGAGTAAGTTTTTGCCCATTTAAAGTTGGAAAGCAAACTTGAATTGTATTTTTTTTGAATAATAAGTGATGCGATAATTTTTTTATTAAATGATCTGGGATTCCAGCAGCAGGACTATTATAATCAATAATATGTGCTAAGTTATTACTATTTACTTTTGTGGGCATGAAACGTGTTGAGCTATCCTGCTATCTAATTAAGTCAAGGAATGTTTCTTATTCATATCCAATGTAACTTAGAGTTTGATCTAACCTAAATCCAATCTTTACTCAATCTTTCTTGCACTTGAACATTGCCAATTGTTGGATAGTCAAGGTTTGTGTTCAAATGTAAACATGAACCCTATTGGTGTCGAACCCTTACAAACCGGGCAAAGCGATCGAGCTGCTACTGGTCCGTCTTCTCGGGCGCCTACAAAGAAAAATAAGTTCCTGACTGAATTTTCTCTGGTGAGGGATACTCCGATCCCTAGTCAGTGAGAGTTCAAGCACAGAATAAAGGATTGTTTCAGAAAGTGAAAGTAGTTCAGGATTGCTTACCATCGATATTCCCTCTTACTAGTATTTATAGAGGTGGGCGTAACAGAATGCAGTTAGGCCCACTTGCCCTCAATCAATGGAGTTAGTGGACGTAATATCCTCGTAACCGCAAGTAGTTAATATTTGATTCTGGCCACTTCGATATCATGGGATTTGAAGTTAGTGGCCACGTAGTTGGTTATAACACCCACGTCCACTCTCGAAAATTTTAGGCCAAGATCAACTGGATAGCCGTCTGGGGCGGTGCGGTTCAAAAGATGCTTCAGGGGTCTATGTCTTCGATGCGGGCCGAAGATTGGGCCTTGTCGAATCATCGCTTTATTAGTTTGTAGAGTTATTTTTGAATTTTTTGGTTTAGGCACCCTGATGCGGGACAACCCCGATCAATATTTATTTCAGGGATTGGATTGTTAGTCGTTTAAGAAACGACCCTAGATTAGGTTAATAAATACCAAGTTTTTTTTTTTTCTCCATTTTTTTTTCATATTTTTCTTTCATATTTTTTTCTCTCTTTTTTTTCACTTTTTTTTATTTATTTCCTCCCTAAACTAAAGTCGGCATTAGGGCCCGGAATGGCTCTAAAATCCATGCAAGTCTCTGAATTCGGCAACGGGGGCGGGAGACGCTTTCACGTTCATGTGCATCATCCTTCTTCTTCTCCATGGATCGCTGCCACGGAACAGATGAGGAGGGACTTCGGAAGGAAAGCTCACCGGCATCCTCGGAAGATCCGTCGCCGGAAAAGGGTGGCGCGGCCGATGGCTGGCGTCACGGGATCGGCGGAGACGGCGGCAGGGTGGCGGTGGTCTTGGCAGCGAGGGCGATTGGGCATCGGGTGTCCAGATCTACGGCACAGGGAGAAGATGGCTGACACGGACAGGGTTCCGACGACGTCGTGCGATGCGGGCGATGGCAGCCAGGAGGAGTTCTGGTGGGATTGGGGCGACACAGGAGTTTTCTGCTCATTGGTGAGGGCAGCGGAGAGTGGAGGAAGGGCAGATTTGGACGGGCTCAGCGGCGACAATGGGCAGCTCAGTGACGGCGGTTTGAAACAGGGGAAAACAGGTGTTTGGGTGGTTCGTTGAAGGCATGATAATGGCTGGGGAGTGATTCTCGGATTGGGAGGAGGAAAAAAGTCACCTAGAAGAAGAGGGAGGGGAAGGTTTTGGATGGGATGATTCTCTAATGTTTTAAGCGGTAGAGAGGAAGGGGGGAAGAAGACCAAGAGGAAGAAGTAGTAAACCAAGGTTGAAGAAGAGAGAGGGAGAAGGAAGAGAAGTAGTAAGAAGAAATCGGGAGAAGAAGAAGAGTAGAGAGGGGAGAACGCAGAGGAGTATCAGAGGAAGAAGAGAAAGTAGGAGGAGAAGAGAGAAAGAAGAATCTGAGAAGAGGAAGAACTAGAAGGGAGAGAGGAAAGGGGAGAAGAAAAAGGAGAGGGGGGAGGGAGTCGGGACACACCCAAGCTCTTTTCCCAAAATATTCTTCGCTTCTTTTATTTCGATGATAAAAGACACCTTAAATAGACTAAAATAATTGAAACTTCCTAACAAACTAGGAGATCCAATAAAACAACGATAAAACAAATCTCTAAGCAATGATAAATCAAATCTTAAAACAAATTTATTCGAAACAAACTAATCTAAATAAACTAATCCTAAAAACTAAAACTCCGATCCTAAAACAACTTTCAAACAATCGAGATAAATCCTAAAAAAATCCTAATATCCCAATCCATCGTATACCCATAAAAAAATTACATTATTTTTATTTTGGATATGCTCCGGGATTCGTGCTGCTCCGGGATCCATGCTGCTCCAGGATATGTGCTGCATCGACTTCAGGATCTAAGGCTTCAGGCTGGGCTTCAGGTTCTCGGCTGGGCTGGGCTTCAGGTTCTTGGCTGGCTTCTGGGCTGGGCTGGTCGATGTCCCCATCTTTTTCCTGAGGTGGGGAGAACTCGACCTCGTCGAGTCAAGCTTCAGCAATCTTCTGACTCTAGGATGCACCATGTGATCTATAGACTATTTTTTTTTTTTTAATACAAATAGTGCAATTAAAATGAAAACGACTAACCTAACCTAACCATTGCTTTGATACCAAATTGATGCGGGACAACCCCGATCAATATTTATTCCAGGGATTGGATCGTTGGTCGTTTAAGAAATGACCCTAAGGTAGGTTAACCAATCCCAAGTTATTATTTTTCCCCATTTTTTTTTCATATTTTTCTTTCATATTTTTTCTCTCTTTTTTTTCACTTTTTTTTTCTTTATTTCCTCCCTAAACTAAAGTCGTCATTAGGGCCCGGAATGGCTCTGAAATCCATGCAAGTCTCTGAATTCGGCAACGGGGGTGGGAGATGCTTTCACGTTCGTGCACATCATCCTTCTTCTTTTCCACGGATCGCTACTACGGAACAGAGGAGGAGGGACTTCGGAAGGAAAGCTCACCAGCGTCCTCGAAGATCCGTCATTGGAAAAGGGTGGCGCGGCCGATGGCTGGCATCACGGGATCGATGGAGACGGCGGCAGGGCAACGGTGGTCTCGACAGCAGGGGCGATTGGGAATGGGGTGTCCGGATCTGCGGCACAGGGAGAAGATGGCTGACACGAATAGGGTTCCGGTGGCATCGTGCGATGCGAGCGACGGCAGCCAGGAGGAGTTCTGGTGGGATTGGGGTGGCATGGGAGTTTTCTGCTCGTTGGTGAGGGCGGCGGAGAGTGGAGGAAGGGCAGATTTGGACGGGCTCGGCGGCGACAATGGGCGGCTTAGTGACGGTGGTTTGAAACGGGGGAAAATAGGTGTTTGGGTGGTTTGTTGAAGGCATGATAATGGCTAGGGAGTGATTCTCAGATTGGGAGGAGGAAAAAAGTCACAGAGAAGAAGAGGGAGGGGAAGGTTTTGGATGGGATGATTCTCTAACGTTTTAAGCGATAGAGAGGAAGGGAGAAGGAGACCAAGAGGAAGAAGTAGTAAACCGAGGTTGAAGAAGAGAGAGGGAGAAGGAAGAGAAGTAGTAGGAAGAAATCGGGAGAAGAAGGAGAGTAGAGAGGGGAGAACCCAGAGGAGTATCAGAGGAAGAAGAAAAAGTAGGAGGAGAAGAGAGAAAGAAGAATTCGAGAAGAGGAAGAACCATAAGGGAGAGAGGAGAGGGGGGAAGAAGAAGGAGAAGGGGGGAGGGAGTCGGGACACAACCAAGCTCTTTTCTCGAAATATTCTTCGCTTCTTTTATTTCGATGATCAAAGACACCTTAAATAGACTAAAATAATTGAAACTTCCCAACAAACTGGGAGATTCGATAAAACAACGATAAAACAAATCTCTAAACAATGATAAATCAAATCCTAAAACAAAATTATTCGAAACAAACTAATCTGAATAAACTAATCCTAAAAGCTAAAACTCCGATCCTAAAATAACTTTCAAACAATCGAGATAAATCCTAAAAAATCCTAATATCCCAATCCCTCGTACACCATAAAATATTTACATTATTTTCATTTGGATATGCTCTGAGATTCGTGCTGCTCCGGGATCCATGCTGCTCCAGGATATGTGCTGCATCGACTTCAAGATCTAAGGCTTCACGATTTGGGCTGGGCTGGCTTCAGGTTCTGGGCTGGCTTCAGGTTCTCGACTGGGCTGGGCTTCAGGTTCTCGACTGGGCTGGGCTTCAAGTTCTCAGCTGGGCTGGGTTTCAGGTTCTCGGCTGACTTCTGGGCTAGGCTGGTTGATGTCCCCATCATACCCGATTTGGAAAGGATCCGATTGGGCCCTTAAACCGATAATTAGCCTTTTTTGAGCTTGCTTATCACAACAGTTGCCCCCCACTTCCAGTTTTCGAAGCAATCATTTGCTTCGAGAGGTGGGAGTACTTATGATTTTGTCGCTTTCCGGCGAAAAAGGCATGACCAATAATGGCAAATCTTTGATTCAATCGATGATAGTAACCGGCATCTGATTCGATTGTCATGAGGGGGACATGTGTCACCCCTCTACCGGTGGACAATAGTCACGTGGGTTGCATCTCTTCCTTCCATTATGGCGATCCAGCCGACTCTTCGGCTTCAATTTGGGTGGAGGACGTGGCATCATCCTGTCCCTCGGGCATCAAGTGCGAGCGTCATACTGGCTGTCAGATGTGATCACGCGGATCACAACTAACAGTTTGGTTTTCCTTCCGTCGAATTGATCAGTGTCGTTTGGGGCTTCGTATCCGTGATCGGCACCTCCATTGTGGCATGATCTGGGAGGCATCTCTTTCTTTGACGAGACTACCCGAACCGTCATTGTCCCCCCTATATAAGAGGGGGCAGCCTGGCAGAGGAAGCTTCTCTGTTTTGTTCCTTTTGCTCCCTGCTGTCCTAGCCCTTATTCCTTTCTTGGCTCCCATTCCTTCCCGCAGGTAGGGCCTCCCTTTTCTTTATATTTTTCCTTCATTTCCTTTTTTTTTTGAACAGATCATCCACGATGTTTCTGTGTTGGAAGAAAATGTCCGTGGGTCCACTAATCTCGGCGACAGGCTCCAAAATCAACTGTCTTCGACCAAAGCTAAAAAGAAAGTGGCCGAAAGGTTTTGGACCGAGGCCAAAGAGAAGTTGAATGCAACTGCCGCTGCCAACCATTCCTTAGAGAGGGAACAAAGGACAGCTCAGACGTACGTGACTGAGCTAGCGGCTAAGCTATAAAAGAAGCGGAAGAAGGCGATCTTGGCTGAGTTGCTACTGAGGGACTTCCCTAAGAATGCCGAAGAGGCAGCAGCTCACAGGGTTGATTTGGAAAATAAGGTTGCCATTCTGGAGTAGAAGATTTTGTCGGCCGATCAAAGGGTAGAGCTGGCCAAAAGGGACGCCTCCCAAGCCGTCGAGGCTTATAAGAAATCTAAAGCCTTCGACGATGCGATGCATGAAGCTGGAGCGGAGGGTTACTTCATCGGCTACACAGACTGTCTGAATAAAATTATAGAGGTCTACCCGAACCTGGATATTTCTCTTATCGTCAAACTCGGTGGTGAGGAGAAAGAGGTGGGTACTCCGCTTGAAAAGACATCTGCTCCTCTAGTTGACGAAGAGGATGCCAAAATGATTTTTCATTCTCGCTTCAGCTTATAGACCAGCTGAGAAGAAGTAGTTTCTCGATGTAGTCCCCCTATCTTTTCTTTTCTTTCTTTTTTTTAAGAGATGTAATTTAGGCAGCTATGCCACTTCTTTCAATGAAATTACTTTTTCTTTCAAGTTAGAATCTTTTCCTTTGATAGGAGGGGGTATGCCAAGATAATGCTAAGTATAAACTCTTCAGCAGCATAAATAATGAACTAGGGCATCTATGGAGAGTACTAGGATTTCATATAGGCTCAGAATAATCTATCTTCATCTTAAACCGAAGCGTTTGAGCTTGCTAAAGCCATAGAATAACTAGAATGACTGTTTTGTTGTTGATGTAACCTAATAAGGCCACCTCTTGGTATATCATGGATAATAATAAGACAGGCTGATTAGGCCCACCTCGGCATGTTATCGGATTTACCGTAGGGTATGTTACTTGAACCATTCCCTATGCCTTTGATTATAAGTAAAACAAGCTAATTAGGCCCGCCTCGGTACGTCGTCGGATTTATCGTAGGGTAGGTTACTTGAACCATTCCCTGTGTCTTTGATTGTGAGTAAGACAGGCTGATTAGGCCCACCTCGATACGTCATCGGATTTACCGTATGGTAGGTTACTTGAACCATTTTCTGTGCCTTTGATTATGAGTAAGGCGTGCTGATTAGGCTCACCTCCGCATGGACTTTCGTTAGAGTCTTTCAAAGAGAGGGATCTTTCATTGATAACACTTACGAAGGTTCTCTACATTCCAAGATCGATGCAGTGGGGAGCTGTCCAGAGTTTCAAGCCGGTAAGCCCCTGGTCGCACAACTTCTCTGATTTGATAAGGGCCTTCCTAATTGGGAGAAAGCTTGCCTTGCTCCGTTGGCCTGGATACTTCGAAACTTCGCAGTACCAAGTCTTTGGATCGGAAGGTTCGTTCCTTCATCCTGGAGTTGTAGTATTTGGCAACTTTTTGTTAGTACACTGTCATTTTTATCTGAGCACGAAGCCTGGTGCCTTGTAGTAGATCTAAATCCACCCTTCGGCACTCCGAATTCTCGGGCTCCTTATAATGATCAATCCTTAAGGATTGTAATATGACTTTTACGGGGAGGACTGCTTCAGTACCGTAAGCCAAATGAAATGGAGATTTGTCAATGGCTATTCTGGGAGGGTCCGATATGCCCAAAGAACTGAAATTAGTTCTTCAGTCCAGAGCCCTTTGGCATCATTTAGCCTGGTCTTTAGACCATGGAGAATGGTCATGTTTGTCACTTTGGCTTCCTTGTTGGATTGAGGATGTCTGATGGAAGTCAATTTGTGAAGTATGTGGTATTGTGCACAGAAGTTCTTGAACTTCGGATTGTCAAATTGTCTTCCATTATCAGTGACGATAGCTTGGAAAGTTCCGAATATGAAGATGACGAAGTTTCTCACGAAGCTTTCGACCTTCGTCTCAGTAATGTGTGTTAAGGCTTCAGCTTCAACCTACTTGGTGAAGTAGTCGATAGCTACAATGAAAAACTTCCATTGTTCAGTTGCTGGGAAAAACATGGGGATTCGCCCCCTTGTCGTTGTTCTTCTTGGGAATAGGTTTTCTTTCAATTAGGCATCGATTTGTTGCTTGCTCCTCAGCCTCCGTATATTTCTGAGCTCTCGATAAGAGTTCTGCATGGTTCATGGAGAACCTCTTGTCCAAGGAGAATGTGAACCGGGATGATTTGAGATCCCTTTTCAGAGCAGATATAGCCACGTGCTCATTGAGATTTGGGATCTCGAGAGTGGCCAAGTTATTATTGCAATGTAGTCTCTAAGGTTCTCTCCTTCATTCTGATAGAGGAGGAATAGACTGTCCATGTTGCGGTGCATTTTTTAGCAAGTCCTGAAATGTGAGATGAATAATTTTTCTAATTCAGAAAAAGAATCGATGGTACCTGGGTGTATTATCGAATACCACATTCGAGCCGCCTTCTTCAGGATAGCAGGGAAAGTGAGATAGTGTAGCGCATCAGAGGTTCCTTGGATCATCATATGGGCCTTAAAACTGTCTAGATGGTTAAGTGGATCAGTAGTCCTGTCATAAGGTTCCATCTGTGGGACCTTAAAATGTCAAGAGACTATTTTTCCCATTATCCTGGGGGTAAAAGGAGGCCTCGAGTCATAGGCTGCAACTTCGTCATCTCTTTTATGATCACGGAGCCTCACGATCTGTAATTCGAGCATTTTGAATTTTTCTTCATAGTCATAACGAGCTCCTTTTCGCTCAGCACCTCCAGGGGTAGAGTCTCCGGAGGAGATTGAGGGAGATCGTCTGGTCCGCTTCCTTTCAAGTCGGTTATCGGTCGACTTATGGCGCTGATAACTTTGGCTTTCACGGGAAAATCAATCTTGAGGGGAGCATCAGGTAGACTCGTGATAGTGGTCTTCCCTTGGTTCGGATCGATGGCTGTGCCTAGACATGGTTAGCGGGTGGCCTGCTTGAAGGGTGATTTCTTGAAAATTTTAAACCAAGGTGTTAGCACATTGACCCGATTCAAAAGGGTTTTGAACTGATGCTGTCCTACAATCAGTGTAGGGGTGGAACATTATTTTTCACTGGGGGGTCGTTCCTCTGAGAGGGAGGATGTCCCATGCTTGTCGAAGCATTCCGAGTCCTTGCTTTCACCATCTTCAGACCCTCCTTTCCAAGAGGGAGGACGCTGCTACTTGGTAGCTTCTCCTCCTACCTGGTGCGCCAATCTATTGCCATCGAACCCTTGCAGACCGGGCAGAGCGGTCGAGCTGCTGCTGGTCTGTCTCCTCGGGCGCCTACAAAGGAAAACAAGTCCCTGACCGGTTTTCTCCGGTGGGGACACTCCGATGCCTAAATCAGTGAGAGTTCGAGCAATAGAATGGAGAGTTGTTTTAGAAAGTAAAAGTAGCTCAAGATTGCTTACCATCGGTGTCCCCTCTTACCAGATTTATAGAGGTGGGTATAATAGAATGCAGTTGGGCCCACTTGCCCTCAATCAATGGGGTTAGTGGGCGTAATATCCTCGTAACTGCAAGTAGTTAATATTTGATTCTGGCCACTTCGATATCATGGGATTTGGAGTTAGTGGCCACGTGGTTGGTTATAACATCCACGTCCACTCTTGGAAATTTTAGACAAAGATCAACTGAGAATTTACCTCGGGACCACTCCTATAGAGGAGACCGAAGTTAAGCTGCTACATGTACGCATTCTTTGGAGTAAGTCGAAGACATCCCAGTTGCTTAGATCGGAGTTGCCCTCTTCAGACCAGTCATTTCCAATGCCTGCCGAGAGGTAAGGTGATCGTCTTCTTCGAACTCATTCTCTTCGGATCGACACTAAGAGGATTGGATAGCCGTCTGGGGCGATGTAGGTCAAAAGAATGCTTCAGGGTTCTATGTCTTCGGTGCGGGCCGAAGACTGGCCCTGCAAAAGTGGTTAAGTAATGTCGAATCGTCGCTTCATCAATTTGTAGAGTTACCTTTGAATTTTTTGGTTTAGGGACCCGGTTTGGAAAGGATCTGATTAGGCCTTTGAATCAGTAATTATCTTTCCTTGAGCTAGCTTATCATAATAGAATTGTTGACGTCGAACCCTTGCAAATCAGGCAGAGCTGTCGAGCTGCTGCTGGTACATCTCCTCGGGAACCTGCAAAGAAAAACAAGTCCCTGACTAGATTTTCTCTGGTGGGGGACACTCCGATGCCTAAGTGAGTGAGAGTTCAAGCAACATAATAGAGGGTTATTTCAGAAAGTGAAAGTAGCTCAGGATTGCTTACCATCGGTGTCCTCACTTACCAGTATTTATTGAGGTGGGCATAACAGAATGCAATTGGGCCCACTTGTCCTCAATCAATAAGGTTAGTGGGCGTAATATCCTCGTAACCGTAAGTAGTTAATATTTGATTCTGGCCACTTCGATATCGTGGGATTTAGAGTTAGAAGCCATGTGGTTGGTTATAACACCCATGTCTACTCTTGAAAATTTTAGGCCAAGATCTACTAGAAATTTACCTCATGACCACTCCTACAGAGGAGACCGAAGTTAAGCTGCCTCGTGTCTACCTTCTTCGGAGTAAGCCGAAGACATCCTAGTCGCTTGGACCGGAGTTGCCCTCTTCAGAGTTGCCCTCTTCAGACCAGTCCTTTCCAATGCTAGCCAGGAGGTAAGGTGATCGTCTTCTTCGAACTCATTCTTTTCGGACCGACACTAAGAGAACTGGATAGTCATCTGGGGCGGTGTAGGTTAAAAGCATGCTCCAGGGGCCTATGTCTTCGATGCGGGCCGAAAACTGGCCCTGCAAAAGTGGTTAAGTAATGTCAAATCGTCGCTTCATCAATTTATAAAGTTACCTTTGAATTTTTTGGTTTAGGCACCCGGATTAGAAAGGATCCGATTGGGCCTTTGAACCGGTAATTAGCCTTCCTTGAGCCGACTTATCATAACAGTTACCCCCTCACTCCCAATTTTCAAAGCAATCATTTGCTTCGAGAGGTGGGAGTACTTATGATTTTTTTGCTTTCTAGCAAAAAAGGTGTGACCAATAATGGTGAATCTTCGATTCAGTCGATGACAGTAACCGACATCTGATTCGGTAGTCGTGAGGGGGACAGGTGTCACCCCTCTATCGATGGACGACGGTCAGGTGGGTTGCGTCTCTTCTTTTCATTATGGCGATCCGGCCGACTCTTCGACTTCAATTTGGGTGGAGGATGTGGCATCATCCTGTCCCTCGGGCATTAAGTGCAAGCATCATCCCGGCCATTAGATGTGATCACGCGAATCACAATTGACAGTTTGGTTTTCCTTCCATTGAATCGATCAGCATCATTTGGGGCTTCGTATCTGTGATCGGCGCCTCCATACGTGGCATGATCTGGGAGGCATCTTTTTCTTCGAGGAGACTACCGAACCGTCGTTGTCCCCCCTATATAAGAGGGGGGCAGCCTGGCAAAGGAAGCTTCTCTGCTTTGTTCCTTTTGCTCCCTGCTGTCCCAGTCCTTCATCCTTTCTCAGCTCCCATTCCTTTTTTTTTTTTGAACAGATCATCCACGACATTTCTGTGTTGGAAGAAAACATCCGTGGGTCCACTTATCTCAGCGACAAGCTCCAAAATCAACTATCTTCAACCAAAGCTGAAAAGGAAGCGATCGAAAGGCTTCGGGCCGAGGCCAAAGAGAAGTTGAATGCAACTGCCACTGCCAACCATTCCTTGGAGAGGGAACTAAGGACAGCTCAGACGTATGCGATGAGCTGGCGGCTGAGCTACAAAAGAAGCGAAAGAAGGCGATCTCGGATGAGCTGCTGCTGAGGGATTGCCTTAAGAATGCCAAAGAGGCAGCGGCTCACAGAGTTGATTTAGAAAATAAGGTTGCCATTCTGGAGTAAAAGATTTTGTCGGCCGATCAAAGGGTAGAGTTGGCCGAAAGGGACGCCTAACAAGCTATCGAGGCTTATATGAAATCCAAAGCATTCGACGATGAGATGCATGAAGCCGGAGTGGAGGGTTACTTTATCAGCTACATAGATTGTCTGAATAAAATTACAGAGGTATGCCCGAACCTGGATATTTCTCTTATCGCCAAACTCGACGGTGAGGAGAAAGAGGTGGGTACTCCAACTGAAAAGATATATGCTCCTCCAGCTGACGAAGAGGTCGCCAAAGAGATTTCCATTCCCGTTTCAGCTTCTGAACCAATTGAGAAGAAGTAGTTTCCCGATGTAGTCCCTCTATCTTTTCTTTTCTTTCTTCCTTTTTTTAGAGATGTAATTTAGGCGGCTATGCCGCTTCTTTCAATGAAACTATTTTTTCTTTCAAGTCAGAATCTTTTTCTTTGATAGGAGGGGGTATGCCAAGATAATGCTAAGTATAAACTCTTCAACAGCATAGATACTGAACTAGGGCATCTATGGAGAGTGCTAGGATTTCATATAGGCCGAGAACAATCTGTCTTCATCTTAAACCGAAGCGTTTGAGCTTGCTGAAGCCATAGAAGAACTATAATGATTGCTTTGTTGTTGATGTAACCCAATAAGGGCACCTCTTGGTATATCATGGCTAAATAATAAGATAGGCTGATTAGGCCCATCTCGGCACGTCGTCGGATTTACTGTAGGGTAGGTTACTTGAACCATTTCTTGTGCCTTTGATTGTGAGTAAGATAGGCTGATTAGGTCCATCTCGGCACGTCATCGGATTTATCATAGGGTAGGTTACTCGCACCATTCCCTATGCCTTTGATTGTGAGTAAGACAGGCTGATTATGCCCACCTCGACACGTCGTCGGATTTACCGTAGGGCAGGTTACTTGAACAATTCCCTGTGCCTTTGATTATGAGTAAGGCAGGTTGATAGGCCCACCTCCGCATGGACTTTCATTGGAGTCTTTCAAAGAGAGGGATTTTTTATTGATAATACTTGCGAAGGTTCTCTACATTCCAAGATCATGGCAGTGGGGAGCCGTCCAGAGTTTTGAGCCGGTAAGCCCCTGGTTGCACGACTTCTCTGATCCGGTAAGGGCCTTCCCAATTGGAAGAAGCTTACCTTGCTCCGTTGGCCTAGATACTTCGGACCTTCGTAGTACCAAGTCTTCAGGTCGGAAGGTTCGTTCCTTCACCCTAGAGTTATAGTATTTGGCAAATTTTTATCGGTACACCGCCATTTTCATCTGAGCACAAAGCATGGTGCCTTATAGTAAATCTAAATCCATCCTTCAGCACTCTGAATTCTCGGGCTCCTTGTAATGATCGATCCTTAAGGATTGTAAGGTGACTTCCACGGGAAGGACTGCTTCGGTACCGTAAGCCAAATGAAACAGAAATTCATCAGTGACCGTTCTGGGAGCGGTCCGATATGCCCAGAGAACTAAATTTATTCTTCAGCCCAGATTCCTTTGGCATCGTTTAGCCTGGTCTTCAGACCATGGAGAATGGTCCTGTTTGTCACTTCGGCTTCCCCGTTGGATTGAGGATGTCCAATAGAAGTCAATTTGTGAAGTATGCGGTATTATGTACAGAAGTTCTTGAACTTCGGATTATCGAATTATCTTCCATTGTCAGTGACGATAGCATGAAAAATTCCGAATCTGAAGATGATGAAGTTCCTCACGAAGCTTTCGACCTTCGCCTCAGTAATGTATGCCAAGGCTTCAACTTCAACCCACTTGATGAAGTAGTCGATAGCTATAATAAAAAACTTCCGTTGTCCGGTCATTAGGGGGAACAGACCAAGGATATCCATGCCCCATTGGGCAAAAGGCCATGGCACCATTAATTGGGTTAGTTGACTTGCGGGCTATCTTTGGATATTGGAATACCTCTGACATTGGTCGTACTTTCGGACAAAGTCTGTAGAATCCTTCTGAATGGTCGGCCAATAATAACCTTGACGTATTATCTTGTAAGCCTGGGATCTGCCCCCAAGTGATCTTCACATATTCCTTCATGTACTTCTCTCAGGGCATAGTCAGCGTCTGACGGCCTCAAGCATTTTAGTAAGGGTTGTGTAAACATGAACCCCAAGTAGATTCAGGTCTATTTTAGGAGATAAACATCACTCAATGCAAGTCTCCGCTGAAGATTAGAGTATTATTGTCATCACGGGTTTACTCAGCTAGAATTTGCACCCATAGCAAGTAATCTTGAACCTGAAGATTTTTAACTTGATTTCACTCCTTATTTTCTCTCATCACTCTTAATCCAAGCTGGATGTTAGAGAGCCGGTTAGTAGATTGGCATCTTGATATATATGTGCTGTACAAAACATCAAAGAAAGTCCTTGATGTTTTATGATGATCCTCCACTTGGGGATGTGCATTGGAGGAGTCTTATTGGAATATTTCACTCCAAAAGTTCATGCTTAGAGGACCTCCTTTAATCCAAAGACGTGCAATTAGAAAATTTCATAGCTACTTTGAAACATGCTAAGCCACTATCATTTCCATTCATTGGCTAATGAGGATTGACATGCTAATGAGATATGTTGTACCCATCTAGCTGATCCTGGGTTGGGCCGGCTAAGGATTCTGACCGGCTGGCTCGTGGGAGGAGTGGTCCGAATGACCCATCTCCTTCGAGATCCCATCGATCGGCTCCCGCGAGGACCCTAACTAATTCCTCCACCGGGGCCCAATAAGCCGACTGATTGGAAGGCAGACCAACCTGAAGGTATCCTTCTCCAACCAAGGTATGGCTGACCTCCTCTGAGGGAGGGTCTCTTGGAGTCTTCGAAGGCCCCTCCCCTTCAGCGGATCATTTGGGCTTCATCAGAGCTCCTGGCGGATCCATGGTCGGTTGAATGACTCACCCACGCTATGTTCGACCGACCCGTCATAGTCTTGGAAGCTCCAGAGGCTTTTCATCAGACGGCTTCTTCAAACCTCTTTGGTGGATACTCCCTGTCGGCCGGACAATAGGCCCAACTGAGTCCGACCGACCTGTGGCCCTTCTCGGAACTGCTCGAAGGCTCTAGAAGCTCCTTCCCACCCGATACCAGAATCTATTGTAACGGATTCCACGACGTGGCCACGTCCTCGTGCCACCTGGCCATCACTTTGATTCTCCTAAGAGCAAATTGGGGCTTTTCAGCCTGTCCCCTAACGGAATTTGGCAGTATTCGTGCCTATTAAAAGCGCTCGGGGGACCCCCGCTCAAGGTGAAGTGCTCTCTTCCTTCTTCACGCCACCCTCTCTGTCTTCTTCATTCTGTTGCTCCAAAACCCTCACTAACTAAAGTATCGGAGTGTTCCCCGCTGGAGTACCTCCGGCGCCCAGGGGACTTTGTGCAGGTCGACCAATGGAGGAGCTCTCCAGCGCAGTCGTCCGAGCCCGGTCCAGGAGGAGACGCGGCAACAAGATAATATCAAAATTGACACGGAGAATAAATCTAGCTCTGATACTATAAGAATTATTTTTTTGGAAGTGTTACATAAGATAATAGATTTGTAGGTATAAAATAAAAGTTGTTGATGGAGAAATAAATGATACAAAACTTTTTGATACTCTGAGTATTTAATACAGTTAGTAGATACCTTACCCCTAAGGGCTTGCCAAGCTATATATATATGATTCAATTTTTAAGTACTGATTTTTTTTTTTTTAAAAAAAAAAGAGAAAAAGAAGAGGTGGCTTAAAATTTAAATATCATCTTTATCAAGTTTTATAGAATAATCAGTGGAAATTGGGATAGGGCTATCAAGTTTTATTGGATTCATGATAGAGCTATCCTTTGTTGTATAAGCCATTATCAATGTGCCTTTTCAATTATACTTAAAAAAAAAAAAATGGTCCTAAATTAGAAAATTAGGTTATTTATGATTTTTAATTGAAAACAGGAAGGGTCCATAAAGATATATATACATATTAATAATAGATATTTAAATAATGTTCATTATAGAAAAGATCAATATCATCATTGTTGTCAATGGATTGTTTACTAAATGAAATAATATTTTTGATTTATCAGTTAAAATTTTTTTTGATTCAACGATTGTGATTTAGGCACATGATAGCGATCTTTTCTATTACATACATTAATTAATTATATTTTGATGGAAGTCCATGAGGGGGCCAGTTTACTTAATGGTCAAGTAGTGGCCCTGGGTAGACTAGGCTCATTTGAAGATATGCCTTGTTATAGACCTGACCACTTCCTGACAGATGCCCGTCTAGCTCAGTCGGTAGAGCGCAAGGCTCTTAACCTTGTGGTCGTGGGTTCGAGCCCCACGGTGGGCGTTTGTTTTTTTATTTCCAATTTTTTTCCCAGAAAACAGACCAGCTGAAAGAGCGTCGGTGCGGCTTTACGGGCATACAGTAGCTTTTCGTCTCTTGTCGTCTTTTAAAAGCCGAAAGCCTAAAAAGTTTGCTTATCAAAATATTATAAATTAACTACCTTTAGGCTTTAGCTTTTTAGGCTTTAAATGATGTTTGCAGCAAGCTAAGTAGTCGATCGTTGCATCGTTCCATCACTCTCCATCTGTTTAAAAGTGAAAAATGCAGAGTAACCGTAGTAAAAACCTAAGAATCAAAACGTTTCAGCATACGGCCTTCCCAACTCTACTAATCTTATTAAGATTTTCAGTAAATTCTCATCGCCATAAACTTAAAAAAAAAAAAAAACGAAAATTACATTGTCTATTTGGCTAGCATCAAAATCCAGTGCCAACGTTTGTTAGCGCTCACAAATTAATAGATTATGCCAGCTTGGGGCTTGTTTCGACGCATTTGTATTAGATTTGCAATTTCCTTCAGAAGTTCCATTCCAGAATAACATTAAACCGAAGTACATGGCATGTAGACCTAGCACCCAAAAAGGAACTCCTTGCCGAACAATCTCACCGATTGCTATCAATACTAGTCAGAGGACTACATGAAATTCTTACATAGACAGCAGATGTAGCATTTTTAACCTGATTTTAATGCAGGGAAGCACTCAAAAAAAAAAAACACAGCGAAAGGCTGGACCTAACAAATAAAACCCACTTCATTTATTTGACCTCAATGCAGCAGCATCTCATTCATGAAGAAGCATCTGATCAAAATGCCAAACACCTGCCAAAAAATAAAATTATTTTTTTTAAAAAAAAAATCAGCATACCTACTAGAACCACAACAAGAATTACAACTCCATATCTGAAAGAAAAAGGAATTGTTTAATTAGTATTACCGTGTCCTTTGCCAACCCTTCTCAACTGAGCAACAAATTCAGAGATCTTCTTGATGGCTTCCACCTAGATAAAGAGGTGAATAAATAACTTTGATTATTTATGAGCTCATTGCTCTCGAATCGACATTTAGAATTTTAAAACAGAAAGAAAGAAAGAAAGAAAGAAGCAGTTCAATCTTCCAGAGTAAAATCACAAAAAATTTGGATAATGCACTACCGTCCATGCCATATGATCAACAATATATTTCAAGCATAAAGGACTATATGATCCATACAATGAGTCAGAATGGACTAGACCAACAATCCATAATCTGAATTAATGCATCCAACAATGGATATCTGTGGACTGCTACAGCCTACCAACCACCTAAAATCCATTGATTTCTTAAATTAATTTTAATTAATAATTTGAATTAATTCATAATTTTAATGGTTGCTTTGCTGTTATAGAGATGGCTGAGAGTGATGGAGGTATTAGAGAAATCTAATTACACATTGCACTAAATTTCTGCATAATTGCAGAAAAAGTTGCATAAAGCTAAAAAAAAGCAAACAGAAACTAGCGAAGGTAGGCTCCACCTGCTCCCCAAGAAATTCACTCTCAACAAAGTCCACCATCTGGGGATCATTGCATTTTCCTGCCACCTGTTCACCCAATATCAAATTTAATTAAAATAAATCCAGAACCCGTGCAGTTCTTGAACATTCACCGAATAAATTTGTTGGAAAAATAAGGGCAACGTACACTATGCAAGTTCAAAAGCTTCTCATTTGTCAGCTTTTCAAGAGACAAAGCCAACTCCATTGCTGAAACAAGATGATCTCACACGCATTAGAATGATGTCAACTACAAGGCTTGATGCAACATAATTTTTTTTTAAAAAAAAAGGAAGTATAAAAGCATTCAAAAGCACAATTTGCTGAGCAAATATATTATGAGAACCTAATTAACTACCACAACACGTCCAGTATCCTGAATCGGAACCTCCACAAGTTTGTCAGATACAAAGACTGAAGAAGTGTATGTCATCGTTTTGATGCGGAGAACCACTTGGTCCACTTCACAATTACGGACATGAGCTTGGAAAACGAAAATCTCTAATGGTAGTCCATAGTGCATGTAAAAACACAATAAAACATAACATTTGAGAACATATCTAATTCATATGTTCAAAAACAAAAGGCCTTGTCCCCCACTAATATTGGTTGGTAGCCTTTAAGTATCTTTCTTTGTCATTGATTCCTATCATGGGCTACATATTCCATTACGGACAGCTAATAAAAAATCCTTTCATGAATTATCATGATTTCCATTCATGCTTAGATCTTCCTCTTTTGTTTTCTTGATACAAATATAGTACTCTTAGAATACTGATGATTAGATTGTAACAAATGTTAAACATCCGTAGATAGTTTATTTTATCATGGACATTATCACGAACAACTTGTGAAAGATGCATTGATACACTAGATTTTCGCCATTTGGAGCTAACAAACATATAAAATGGAGAACAAATAGATAAATCCTGCAGACAAAAATTTACCATACAAAGCATCCCCTTTCTCAGGGTGATCAAACTCGGTCAAGGGGGTGACAATGGATCCAAGCTTCACTCTACCTCCGCGTTTGTTCTGATCATATCAAAAATCAATCTAAACCATTAGAAACCAAAATAAAAAAATAGGAGTCTAGCCCAAAAAAAAAAAATAAAAAAAAGGAGCATTCTTCTATTTTACCACTGAAGAAAATGAAAAAAGGAAACATTCAAAAGACAAGAAAACACCTGGTATTTCATCAGTTTCTCTGCATGTTCACGTTCCTCTTCGCTTGATTCCTTGAAAAATCTGACAAAGGGGGTGACACAAAAAAAATATAGATCATACCAACGTAGAACAAATAAAGAGGAACATGGGAATGTGTGTGAATTTATCTATCACTTACTTGGCAAAGCCTTTTAGTGCGACATTATCCCGATCGAAGTAAGCAAACAAGGAATGATAGACATAGGAAACGTTGTATTCAACACTGAAATTAGAACAACAAAACAAAAACCAAGATTAGAGAAAATCTAGAGGTTTTGACTCTTGTGGCCAGAATTACTAATGGAAAATAGAGAAGGTAGACAAGTAGTAGATCTAACACCATCATTAGAGAAATTTGCTAATGAATGTTAACAATCAAAAATAAAGAATATATAATCCATGGATATTTTTGACAAGAACCATTGTTTCTCCTAAGGATTGGAGTACTCACTACATATAACTGTAAAAGAAGACAGGAGTAATAAAATATGTCAACAGAGTCATACATAAAATCTTAAAGCCCTACACTCTGAAGAGAATCACTAATGGAAAATAGACAAGGTAGACAAGTAGTAGATCTAAAACCATCATTAGAGAAATTTGCTAATGAATGTTAACATTTAAAAATAAATGATATTTAAGCCATGGATATTTTTGACAAGAACCATTGTTTCTCCTAGGGATCGGAGTACTCTCGCTACATATAACTATAAAAGAAGACCGGAGCAATAAAATACGTCAACAGAGTCATACATAAAACCCTAAAGCCCTAGGCTCTGAAGAGAATCATGGCGAAACCCCCAGAAAACAACTTCATATAATTACAAGGAGTGGATGTGTTCGAATAAACTTTTTTTTTTTTTCCTTCTTCAAAAGGCCGGAGTATTTTTCGTAAAGCTTAGAGAAATAAAAGAAAAGTGGGGGAAACAGAGTATCTGAAACACAGCCACAGATTGTTCAGACTTTTTAACATAGATTAATCAAGAAGCATGAAGAAAAGATTGACCACCTAACATAAAAACATCAAAAATTAAGGAGAAAAAAAACCCTTGATCACTACTCGACAGAGAAGGGTAAAAGCCAGAGTTTTGAACATAGATTAACCAAGAAGCATGAGAGAAAGACAAATAAATCAACACAAAAAGGACTCAGGGAAAAAGGAAACGCACTTGATCTGCTCGTTGATGGCAGACTCGCACTCATCAAAGTACCTCTGACGAGCGATGGACTGGTCCAGAGCCGTCGGCACGAGCGAAAGCTTGTGCTTCAACTCCTCAAAGGGCTCAAAGATGACGCCGGTGATGGTCTGGTTGTGGGATCCTGCGGCATCCACGGCAACCATCGACCAATCCTTCCCCCTCCCCCTTGGAAACCCCAAAACAGAGCCCGGAGAAACAGAGGAACCGCTGAAGGCGGCCGGAGAAGGATGCGAGGGAGCCAAGAGAAGGGAGAGAGAAGAAGAAGAAGCCTTTAGAAGCATGGTTTTGAGAAGGAAAGGAGGAGAAGGAAAGGGAGCAGAGAGATTTGAGAGGAAAACAGAGGAATCCAGCGGGAGGAGGGGAACGAGGAGAACTCGTGGCGTGGCGGGGCAGATATAGAGAGAGGGGAAGGGAGGCCAAGGAATCGTGGAGGGTCTGGATGCGACACACGTGGAGGGAAAGGATTGATGGGGGCTGGATGTGGCGTGTGGAGGGCTCGTGGTCTCAGCACGGCTATGTCGGTTGGCGGACTGTTGGGTGCGGACGAGCCGGGAAAATATCCGCCCTCGTCCTGTCCGTCAATTATTGGCGTTCATTGAATTGGTAGAAAGGCTGTTGTCACCCACCAAAAATAAATAAATAAATAAATAAATAAAATAAAAGAAAAAGAAAAAGAAAAAAAAAAAAAAAAGAGGCAAGGCTGATTAAGCTCATATGGTGACAATAGCTTGGGGATTCCGTGTTAAAAGGAGAGTTGGAGAGGTTGATTTCAGGATAGCGAGAGTGGTAAGTTTGAATAGTATGGAATGTGTGCCGTGGATTCTACCAAAATAAAAAATAAAAAAAAGTGTGTCATGGATGGATGTGGCCTACGATACATGTGCTATGTAGCTTACGGGAAAAGGTTGGAGGTATGGAATGTTTAGATTGCATATAGTTACACCACTGATATAAGAACAAAAAAAAAAAAAATGTAATGATAAATTTTGATATTTGAATTTAGATTATTATTATTATTATTATTTTGCATGTTTTAGTTGCATCAAGAAAAAAATTATAAAAAAATAAATATAATAATTTCCTAAATAAGCATCCCAGGCTTTATACAAAATATCCATATTAATGATGATAAAGGGTCGTGACCTCAAAAATTTGAAATCCAAGATCCCAAAAAATATGACATGAACTCTATACCATTAGTACAATGGCGTAGATTTTGGACGATCCAGTTTACGATCAATTTGATGTCATTTATAGACTTGAAATTTGGAGTTGCCACTGTTATATCGAGAAGGTTTTTAAGTTCAAGCATTTATATATAATTATTCGTTTAGAAAATTTATGAATTTGGATGTCCAAATACATACATATCATAGGAAGCATGGATGATCATAATTTTTCCGATAACTTTGCTCCAATAAAAATTAGCAATACAGGGAATGCAGTATCATCACTCCATCAGTTTCCCTTAAATTTTCACACAAGATATTGTCGATGAATCACATGCAGCGTTAAAAGTTATTTATACAATACTTCAAGGTGAAAATGGCTGGAAGATGTTAGGACCACCTTTTAAGATGAAATGATAACATGTTGAAGTACATTTCTGGCTTTGTTCCAAAGAGACTTGGCCTCATGCAAGAGTAACCGGTCAAGAAAATATAAGCAACTGAGATAAGATTCTAAAGTTTTTCAAAATAGCAATGCAACATTTATACGGATAAAGACGACATTTGATAACTAGATGCTGAAAAAAAAAGGTTTGATCGGTGATTTAATGAAAAAAAGAAGACATTGTCACAAACTCTTCTCTACGTGGTAGAAGAAATGATAAATTAGACGCAATGGCACCACCTTCCGGGTCTCAGCGGGCCCTGTGACATCTCATATGTTCTATGCGTCTTGGCCTGCGTCTTATTCTAGAATAAATTAATCATTATTATCCAAAGATTGTAATCTTAGAATAATAAAAGAATCCAACTATTTGAACATCATGACTCGCCCATGATCCGAAAGAATGGTCTTTCCCCATGATGAGATTCCCGGGCAACCACAGAAACAAACAAAGACTTAGAGATTGGTAGGTCCAGAGTCGCATGACACATGGACGGACAGGATCGCCCCTTACTAGATGCGCGTGGAAGGCTCGCGCGCGCCGTGGACCAGATTCCTTTAGGCCGAAAAGATCAACATCCGGTCACCGTAGTCCACCAGCCACGGCTCCCACCTTTACCCACCACCACTACTTTCCCTTTCCACCCACCCTCGATTGGAAAGATATCTTTTTTTCCCTTGAACACGTGTCTTGGGAACTTTGGATGGTTCATATAAAACAAGTTTTAAACAGCACGTGATCCGGCCCACCGGTGTAACAGCCCTAACTGCATTCCTGGACCGCATAACAACCATTATTTATCTCTAAAAATAATTTTTGATTTATTTCTAAAAATAATTCGGAGTTCCAGTCTTGATATCATTGTAGCTGGGGCTATCATCTGGTTGAGTCTTCTGTTATTCAGGCCGAGCTTACGACTGCTTGGACTGGGTTCAGCATGCTTGTCATTACTTGAGGACTGAGCATTTGATTATCGAGGAGGACTCTGCTACTGTGTATCGTGGATCAAGGGAGCGACGAATCATGCTTCTGCTCGTCCCTTGATTCGGGATATTGCGATTTGATTGCGAGGGTGTTCCTCAGTTGTAGTCAGGCACATCTATTGGGAGACCAATTCGACTGCGGACTGGTCATTCGGGATCGACTCTATAGACCGGGTTGGCTGATTTGTCAGTGGAGTTCCGGGATTGCATTTTTTCTGAATTTTTTTGGATGTATTCATTCCAGGACTGTTGAGTGAAGTATCCGTCTTATAAAAATATATATATATATTAAAGTGATGACAAATAATGATATTATAATTATATAAAATTTATAATGACCAATGATAAAAAAAAAAAAAAATCTAGAAGGCCTTGAAAAATGCATGGAGCACCATCCAACCTTTCCTACCAAAATACAACCAGCTCATAAAAAATAACATCAACAATGAAAAAATAATAATATTATCATGTCATTTTATTATATATAATAATATATTTTTTTTAGATTGGAGGGAATTTTAAGATGAAATATAAAATTTGAAAAATATTTATATTTAAAAAATATGAAACAAAAAATGACAGTTATTGATGCTATAACCGTCTCATAGGAAATAATGAAAAATAACAGCCATTATATATTTTGAAGTTATTTACTTCAATTGGTGGCCAAAACATTTAGAAGAGGTATCTAGAAAATAAACAAAGCAAGGTGACTTTTACAAAGTGATATTGCACCTCACTAGACCTGTTATTCCTACCGGAAAGGTACACTATTTCCTGTTTCATACGGAGTTGTAAAAGTTACCCATCCATTAGAAACATAGTTTGGATCTCAGTATATTATGAGTGCGAACTTTGAGTTTGGTGGATGAGGGGATGTGCAAGACGATCCAACACTCTCTTGTGCGTTCAATTACTTCCTGAATCATTCTAAGAGCTTGGGCTGATTCACTAGAGGCACCGGATCTTAATTTGTGCTCCTTTCTTCGCGAGAACACACCGTAGTTTGCAATATATTTTGATCTAAATTTCTATCAACCCATGACAAGACATCAATTGATCAAGATGATTTCGAGGATCTAGCATGACTAAATATGAGCTATTAAAGGATTACCGGTGACCAAATTATGAGATAAAGAAATTATGTGTTGTTGTTATGATGGATATTGTTATCTGTTACGGTCTCTACGCGGAATTGTTGGATGTTATCATATATTGTTATCTTGGTTCGAGTACCTAAAAATTGGCAGAAAGGCCAAAGAATCCCTGCCACCTTGCAGCTCTGGTTGGGTCTGCAGGCGTATTGATGACAGTACGACCCACTCACGTGAGCAGGAAGGCACGCGCACCGACAAAAAAAAAAAAAAAAAAAAAAAAAAAAAAAAAAAAAAAAAAAAAAAAAAAAAAGCACGCAAATAGGATATGTTGTGTTGATCGAAAAGCCATATCAGTGTTACAGCAGGGAAAAAGAACTATAAACTTGTTTATATAAATCTCCATAGGGATTACTAAATTAGTACTCGGAATCATTTGGAGACATTATCCGATCATAATTATTTAAAAACATTGGTAATGCATAGTTTGCGTTGATGATTGTACAACATTGCAAAGTGAAAATATATCAGCTTCAGGTAATTGCAAACTTTTAGTATCCATCATGAAATCAGGATTTTTATAACAAAACTAGCAGCCAAAGATTACACTATACGTTTGGAAAGTCGTCGATTGTTGTTATATATACCTCGTCTGGTTGACACCCCTCTAACTTGGGAGAGACGCAGGATTTGAATCCTGGTGATGGCACCTTCTTGCCCTACAGCATTAATCTATATATATATATATATATCCATCACCTTCTTTTCCTACAGCATTAATCTATATATATATATATATATATATATATATATATATATAAGTTTACAAAAAAAAAACACAGCTACATTTTCTTGACGCCCTGAAATTTTTCTTGCACATAACATATTAAAACAGAGACTGGATTCTCCATGGAACATACTGCATGAATATTAACGATAGAATAAATTCAAGAGTACATCATTACTCCAGCGAGAATCTTTTTCAGAGATAAAATAAAACAATTACAAAGCATCTTGAAGAAAAATCTAATAAACCAATTGGAGCAAGCTCAGGCAAGCATATTTGGCTGGAAAAAGTGCAAAAATAAAAAGGCATGAAAAAAGAAACTCATATAGCCATGAAAGCAATTAAATTCCTCCACCTTCACTGCACCAAGGGGTCCGTGAACCAAAAGGTCCCCTAACCCCACAGGGCCATCCAGAAAGGCAGAAACCATGTGCCAGACCACTTCAAGCAGTCTTAGATTTCAGAGTCCGAGTCCATTACCCGATAGTGAGGCCATGGATCAAAACAAGACATTACCCGGGACAAGAGTAATGAGAACTCACTTTCATGGTGAGATAAAAATCCTTTTGTCATACAGCTGACCAAACCTACCATAAAACTTTCTACTTACCATATGTTGGAAAAACTACTACAGAACTTGGAAAGGAAATGCAACAAACGCTACCCTTCACATCAAAAAATAAAAATTAAAATAAAAAAAAAAAAAACACCATCCTTCAGTGATAATAAAGAAAAAGTAAAATTATAAATTCAGGCACACAACCATACAAACAGATCTTGTATTTTTCCATGCTGTCCAACTGTACATTTGGACTGGATCAGGAGGATCGACAAGAATGGACAGAATACCAACAGCTCCATGTAAGCCAACTGCATGCCAGGCATCACAACCCAGCAACCAATATTCTAAATGAGCAGGATGATTGAAATTTAAATGATTCATTGCTAATGCATTTTGCTACCGGTAATTATATCTAGAAGTGGTCCAGCTGCAACATGCATCCTGTTTTTCTCCAAGCCTAAGGAACCAAGGAAGATTCAGATCTAAGATAACAAGGAAAATCTTGGATGAAAGCTCTGAATTGTAAATAAGTGAAACCAAGAGCTAGTTCAGATTCAGGTCTACCATCAACCACAGGACAAAAAGTAGAGCAGCATGATGAAGCTGCTCTAGTATCCGAGGAAAATGATGCCGAGCCTAACAAAGGCATGCTTACAAAAATAATGCAACATTCGTATCAAAGTCTGTCACGTCCTGAATTCAGTATCGGAATCGGCTACGTGACCGACCGCACAAATCCTAGGTTTTATCCTAGAGATCATGCAAGGCCTGGGTACACAAGTATCAAACACATCAAAATTAAAACTAATATTTTATAAACAATATATTAACAATTAAACAATCAATTTATTAAATCAATATCACTAATTGGTCTACTGATTCACAACAAGCATCAGTAACCGAAACCAACTCTAACTAACTAACCAACTCAACATTAATGAAGCTCCATCTCACGCCCAGCCTAATCCTCGCTATGTATTCCGAGTCTCTGGAAAAACAGAAAATATGGAGTGAGCTGCACAGCCCAGTAAGATTCCTTCACAATCACACCAATATTAATATAAAAACTGAAAGCAGCAATATCATAATCATATAACGGAAAACAATAAATCTTTCGGTCACGCAACCAAAACCAATCACATATCAAGTATATCAAAACCTTTCATAATATTATATTTCCTTTATATGTTTTCATTAATTTTTCCTCTTCTTTAGGGTACTGGACTAGCCATTGTCATGCGACGTCCATGACTGGCAACCACACTATCAACTATGTATTCTAAGCCTGTAGCCAGGCTAGCTCACGTAAAAAGCCCATGACTCTGGTTGTCCCATGTTTTAAATGCCCATGGCCGGCTATTCTTCGTACGAAGCTCGAGGCTCCGACAACTTCAAATCCATGGCTAGTCCAGACACCGTTATCACTTTATCCATCCACATCATCTCATAGCAATCATAACATTCATAGCTTTCCAATAACTGTATCATGGTCCAACCCACATAAATAATACATTATTCATGGTCCAACCTACATAAATAACACATCATTGATAACACATGGTATATCAAAACATATCTAGTAACATCAAAAATCATGCTGTCCAACACATAAATATCAACTATTTCATGCAAATCTAGTCATGTATGCTGATGCTCATATGCCCGGATCAAATCATGTCGAGATAAATATACATATATATACCGGTGATCAGGTCCAGAGATCCTTACCTCTCAAGAATCTACATGAACTAGTCCGTACCCGAATTTTGCGCGACGCCTTCCTGCTCAGAAGACTGATTCCCTATATTAATAAATAATTTTTATTAAAATCTAAATTCTTAATTTTCACGAATCCTGAGAAAATCCCTTGATTCTCTCTCTCTTCCTTCTCTCTCTCCTCATCTTCTCTCCTCTCTCTCTCTCTCTCCCTCTCATCATATTTCTCCTCTCTTTTTTTTCTTTTTCTTTTTCCTTTTTTTTTTTTTCTCCTGGACCGTACAGAACACCCCCCCTTTTTCTTTTTTTTTTCCCACGAAACAGGCCTTCTTTCCCCTTTTTTTTTCTTCTTTTCTTCCCATGGAACAGGCCCTCTTCCCTTTTTCTTTTTTTTTCTTTCCTCCCGTTCTCTTCTTCTTCTCCCGAACTCCTCCCTCTGGACCAAACCAACTACAGTCCTCCCCTCCCCCCACGGCTGCCGGTGACCAAGAGAAGTGGCCTCCGAGAAGATGAACTCGGCAGACGGGGCGGACAGTGGCAGTACTACCGGCGATCCATGATCCCAACCAAATAATCTTCCCCATCCCGATTAAATCCTCCCCTAAATAATTTAAAATAACAAAATTGGACTTACCGGCAGTTGAAAGCTCTTCGCTACTCGCCGAAGAGGAAGAGCCACCACGGAGAGATAGCTTGATGGGGCGGCGGTGTGGGGGATTTAAAGAAATCATCGTCGTCTCCTTATCGCGTAGGGGAAAGGAAAATCGCGTCGGCCGGAGTCCTGGTCCAACCTAACCACGGTGCCATCCAATCTCCCTCTCCCCCCTGACTCCTTCCCTGACTTCTCCGGCGAAGACCCCGGTCGACAAGGGAGAAGAAACCTCCTCTGCTTCGGCTCAGCCACCACTAATCCCATTTTTTTTTTCTGGTTTGGATTGAAGTCGGCTGGGCCTGCCGACTTCAGTCCAAGCCCAATATTACATTCTTCCCCCGTTAAAAAAAATTTCATCCTCGAAATTAGCTTGATTGAGATTTTTAAACCTTAAGAATAACCAACCCTCATGTCATTCGATCTCCAACTTCCAATTAGTCTACTTCTTAAGGTACTTACTTTCCAAGTCTTATTTAGAACTTGATCTTTTTCATTTATAATCTAGATCAAATTTTTGACATCAAAATCATATCTTAATCACCAATATCATAGCTCCAAGTGGTCATAAGCTGAGTCCATATTATGTCTTAATAATTACCAAGTGATTTCCAAATCATAAATGTCCAGTCTCGAACAATCATGACCTGAATTCCGATATGACTTACATCTATCATAATCACTTATACCACAGTTCCAAATCATCATAATCTAAGTTCTAACACTATTCTTGTCATATACTATGATTCTAATTACTTGTATTACCGTCCCAAATGGTCATAACCTACTCATACCTGTCACTACAGAATTGGATGCGTTGGCATCCTGCTGTGTGAGTGCGTACACCCGTCCTTGGGTGCTTGGGTTTTGCTGCCCTCCTCCTGGTTGCTGTCTTCCTTGAGGTGGTCGATACAGTGATCCCTTTTGCTTATAGCACATGATCGCCTTGTGATCCTCCCTTTCGCAGTTATAGCACTTCCCTCCTGGCCAAGTCCAGTCTTGCTTAAGATGCAGCCCACCACACTTGTAACACTGGATCTCCTCCTTTTGTTGAGTCTCGTTACCTAGAGCAGCATTATCAGGCTTCCATGTCTTTGCACTGATGTTTTCATTAGATTGGTCTTAAAATCCTCCTGATCTGGATCTTTTCTTTAAAGCTTTTTCTCTTTCAGCTTGAGCCATATCCAATCCCCTTTCTATAATCAGTGCCTTGTTGACGACCTCCTTATAGATTGGTAGCTCGAAGGCAAACCTAATGCTGAATCCGACCTCTAAGTCCATTTTCAAATTTCCTAGCCCGGATCCCTTCATCTGCTAACAGTGATGGAGCATATCTCGACAATTCTTCAAATTTTGTAGCATACTGAGAAACGGTTAAGTTACCCTGCTCCAAACGATCAAATTCTCGAAATTTTTGTATCCGAACACTTTGAGGAAAGTACCTCTCATAGAAAACTTTTCGAAAATCTGTCCAGGTAAAAGGTACATCGTTTGGTCCCTGCTTTCCATGCTCCAACTCCCACCAAGTAGCTGTCTCATCTTATAACAAGAATGTAGCAAAAGTAACCTTCTCCCCTTCCGGACACCGCAAGGCTTGGAATACTTTTTTTACAGCCTTTAACCAACCCTCTGTCTCCATGGGATCAGATGTTCCCTTAAATACCGGTGGTACATACTTCTTGAAATCTATCAAAGTGATTGGTTGTTCTTGTGGAATTCTAACTTCTGGTTGTTGCTGCTGTAATAATAGCTGCTCCATGAACTGTTGCTGTTGCTGTTGTACTTCCATTAATCTCAGTGTATCAGCTCTTGCAGTAACTTGTTGCTGCACTAAATATTGCAATAGTTGAGGAAGACCCACTTGGTCCCCAGGCTAAACTCCAGATCCTCCCGGTGTTCCTGTTTCTGCAGTCCCAGTCTCCGGGGTGTTATCCAAAGGATTGGGCACCGGTTCTTGTGGATGCTCTTCATTATCAGTATTGTCCACGGGATTTGGCATTGGTTCCTCATTACCAGATAAGACCCTAGTATCCTCGTGCTGCTCTATAGGATCCCAAGCATTTGATCCATCCGTAAATCTGGTGGGCCTCCTAGCACGACCACGTCCACTACCACGTGCCATGGAAATCCTACACCAGTCATTATTAGTATACAACTAACACTTAGATGATCAAAAATATGTCACATTATCTACCCCACCTATGAATCAACCCACACTCTCTCGATGAGCTTATACCCTAAGATCCTAGAACCTGGTTTGCTCTGATACCACTCTGTCATGTCCCGAATCTAGCACCGGAATCGACTATGTGACCAGCCACACAAATCCTAGGTTTTACCCTAGAGATCATGCAAGGCCTGGGTACACAAGAGTCAAACACATCAAAATTAAAACTAATATTTTATAAACAATATATTAACAATTAAACAATCCATTTATTAAATTAATATCACTAATTGGTCTACTGATTCACAACAAGCATCAGTAACCGAAACCAACTCTAACTAACTAACCAACTCAACATTAATGAAGCTCCGTCTCACGCTCAGCCCAATCCTCGCTATGTATTCTGAGTCTCTGGAAAAACAGAAAATAGGGAGTGAGCTGCACAGCCCAGTAAGGTTCCTTCATAATCACACCAGTATTAATATAAAAACTGAAAGCAGCAAGATCATAATCATATAACGAAAAACAATAAATCTTTCGATCATGCAATCAAAACCAATCACATATCAAGTATATCAAAACCTTTCATAATGTTGTCGATCTTACCACAGTGGCTTATAACTCGTGAGCTGGTGCCGGTTCTCAGACTCTCTCACCCCGAGATCTCCAAGCTTCCGGACCTGCGAAACAAGGTCAGAGACCCGGGCCAGGGATTCCGGCGGGGGCACTCCGACGGTCAAGTTAGAGTGCGGCAAGATGGAACAGGACCTTTAAGGCGGGTTCCCGAAGGATTCCAGTGCTTAGAGGAGAAGTAGATGAAAGAAGTGTAGGGAAGAAAGGGGTTGAAGCCCGGCTTCCTGTGCTGGGTTCACCGAGCTCGTGCCTGAGGACTTCTTGGGGGTCCCCAGATCGTTCTCTCGATGTTCTCTCTCCCTTCCCCACTTACCTTTCTGTTCGTTTTCTCCGTCCCTTTTATACCACCCGACCGCCTTCAGTCCACGTCCACTCCTGGGGGCTCCCCGAGATCTCTAGATCCTCCCCCCTCCTTCTCCTTCAAGCCATGAGTTAAGTGGCCGGCACGCCTCATCCGTCGTGTGTCATGAAAGGGGGAAAGACTGGCGAGACCTTGGGCCAAGTGCGGGAGCGTTCCTTTCGAGGCGTTGACGGTGGGCTTCTAACCGTTTCAGGCTCCTGCCCGCAAGGATTTCATTCCTTGGTTGCGGAGCCCTGTTTAACTGATGTAAACGAGATTTCGTGTATCACTACAGGCCGTACTGGCGCCCGGTACGGGGCGCGATGTGCGTTAGCTCTAGTGGCGACCTCATGGCCCATGTCTCTGCCTCTCTGAGGCTTTGCAGAGTAGGGCTGATTCGGCCGAGGTAGACCCGTCAGGGGGTGCCACCTGGCAGAGGAGCAGGGGCTGCTAGCATCGGCCGAGGTGGACTCCTCCTGGGTGGACACTTGGCGGTGTGGTAGAGAGGTGCTCGACTTCGGCCAAGGTGGACCTATCTTGGGGTGCCACCTAGCGAAGGAGCAGGAGGGCCCAGCTCGACCTCAGTATAGGTGACCCGTCTTGGGGTGCCACCTGGCGAGGGAGCAAGGGGCTGCTAGCTTCGACTGAGGTGGACCCCTCCTGGGTGGACACCTGGCGGAGTGGCAGAGAGGTGCTCGACTTTGGCCGAGGTGGACCCATCTTGGGGCGCCACCTGGCGGAGGAGCAGGAGGGCTCGGCTCGACCTCGGCAGAGGCGGACCCGTCTTGGGGTGCCACCTGGCGAGGGAGCAAGGAGCTGCTAGCTTCGACCGAGGTGGACCCCTCCTAGGTGGACACATGGCGGAGTGGCAGAGAGGTGTTCGACTTCGGTCGAGGTGGACCCGTCTTGGGGGGCCACTTAGCGGAGGAGCAGGAGGGCCGGCTCGACCTCGACAAAGGCGGACCCATCTTGGGGTGCCACCTGGCGAGGGAGCAAGGGACCGCTAGCTTTGGCCGAGGTGGACCCCTCCTGGGTGGACACCTGGCGGAGTGGCAGAGAGGTGCTCGACTTCGACCGAGGTGGACCCATCTTGGGGTGCCATTTGGCGGAGGAGCAGGAGGGCCCGGCTCGACCTCGGCAGAGGCGGACCCATATTGGGGTGCCACCTGGCGAGGGAGCAAGGGGCCGCCAGCTCCGGCCGAGGTGGACCCCTCTTGGGTGGACATCTGGCGGAGTGGCAAAGAGGTGCTCGACTTCGACCGAGGTGGACCCGTCTTGGGGCACCACCTGGTGAAGGAGCAGGAGGGCCCGGCTCGACCTCAGTAGAGGTGACCCGTCTTGGGGTGCCACCTGGCGAGGGAGCAAGGGACCGCCAGCTTCGGCCGAGGTGGACCCCTCCTGGGTGGACACCTGGCGGAGCGACAGAGAGGTGCTCAAGTTCGGCCGAGGTGGACCCGTCTTGGGGTGCTACCTGGCGAAGGAGCAGGAGGGCTCGGCTCGACCTCGGCAGTGGTAGACCCATCTTGGGGTGCCACCTGGCGAGGGAGCAAGGGGCCGCCAGCTCCGGCCGAGGTGGACCCCTCCTGGGTGGACACCTGGCGGAGTGGCAGAGAGGTGCTTGACTTCGGCCGAGGTGGACCCATCTTGGGACGCCACCTGGCGAAAGAGCAGGAGGGCCCGGCTTGACCTCGGCAGTGGTGGACCCATCTTGGGGTGCCACCTGGCGAGGGAGCAAAGGGCCGCCAGCTCCGGTCGAGGTGGACCCCTCCTGGGTGGATAACTGACGGAGTGGCAGAGAGGTGCTCGACTTTGGTCGAGGTGGACCCGTCTTAGGGCGCCACCTGGCGAGGGAGCAAGGGGCCACCAGCTTCGGTCGAGGTGGACCCCACCTGGGTGGACACCTGGCGGAGCAGCAGAGAGGTGCTCGCCTTCGGCCGAGGTGGACCCGTCTTGGGACGCCACCTGGCAAAGGAATCCGGAGGGCTCGGCTTGACCTCGGCAGAGGTGACCCGTCTTGGGACGCCACCTGGCGAAGCAGCAGGAGGGCCCGGCTCGATCTCGGCAGAGGTGACCCGTCTTGGGGTGCCACCTGGCGAGGGAGCAAGGGGCCGCCAGCTCCGACCGAGGTGGACCCCTCCTGGGTAGATACCTGGTGGAGCGGCAGAGAGGTGCTCGACTTCGGCCGAGATTGACTCATCTTGGGGCTCCACTTGGCGAAGGAGCAGGAGGGCCCGGCTCGACCTCGGCAGTGGTGGACCCGTCTTGGGGTGCCACCTGGCGAGGGAGCAAGAGGCCGCCAGCTCCGGCCGAGGTGGACCCCTCCTGGGTGGACACATGGCGGAGTGGCAGAGAGGTGCTCGACTTTGGCCGAGGTGGACTCGTCTTGGGATGCCACCTGGCGAAGGAACAGGAATTTTGAAAGAAAAATCCACGTGGCATCGACGACATCCAGCTGGACCTGACACATGTTCCACGTCAGCGATGTAGCCACATCACATAACATTATATTTTCTTTATATGTTTTCATTAATTTTTCCTCTTCTTTAGGGTACTGGACTAGCCATTGTCATGCGACGCCCATGACTGGCAACCACACTATCAACTATGTATTCTAAACCCGTGGCCAGGCTAGCTCACGTACAAAGCCCATGACTCTGGCTGTCCCATATTTTAAACGCCCATGGCCGGCTATTCTTTGTACGAAGCCCGAGGCTCCGACAACTTCAGATCTATGGCTAGTCCAGATGCCGTTATCACTTTATCCATCCACATCATCTCATAGCAATCATAACATTCATAGCTTTCCAATAACTGTATCATGGTCCAACCCACATAAATAATACATTATTCATGGTCCAACCTACATAAATAACACATCATTGATAACACATGGTATATCAAAACATATCTAGTAACATCAAAAATCATGCTGTCCAACACATAAATATCAACTATTTCATGCAAATCTAGTCATGTATGCTGATGCTCATATGCCCGGATCAAATCATGTCGAGATAAATATACATATATATACCGGTGATCAGGTCCAGAGATCCTTACCTCTCAAGAATCTACATGAACTAGTTCGTACCCGAATTTTGCACGACGCCTTCCTGCTCAGAAGACTGATTCCCTATATTAATAAATAATTTTTATTAAAATCTAAATTTCTAATTTTCACGAATCTGAGAAAATTTATTGATTCTCTCTTCCTTCTCTCTCCTCTTTCTCTCTCCTCTTTCTCTCCTCATCTTCTCTCCTCTCTCTCCCTCTCATCATATTCTCATCATATTCTCTCTCCTCTTTTTTTTTTTCTTTTTCTTTTTTTTTTTTTCCTGGACCGTACAGAACACCCCCCCTCTTTTTTTTTTCTTCCCACGGAACAGGCCTTCTTTCCCTTTTTTTTTCTTTCTTTTCTTCCCATGGAACAGGCCCTCTTCCCTTTTTCTTTTTTTTTCTTTCCTCCCGTTCTCTTCTTCTTCTTCTCCCAAACTCCTCCCTCTGGACCAAACCAACTACAGTCCTTCCCTCCTCCCACGGCTGCCGGTGACCAAGAGAAGTAACCTCCAGAAAGACGAACTCGGCAGACGGGACGGACGGCGGTGGTACTACCGGCGATCCATGATCCCAACCAAATAATCTCTCCCATCCCGATTAAATCCTCCCCTAAATAATTTAAAATAACGAAACCGAACTTACCGGCAGTTGAAAGCTCTTCGCTGCTCGCCGGAGAGGAAGAGACACCACGGAGAGATAGCTCGATGGGATGGTGGTGCGGGAGATTTAAAGAAATATCGTTGTCTCCTTATCGCGTAGGGGAAAGGGAAATCGCGTCGGTCGGAGTCCCGGTCCAATCCAACTACGGCGCTGTCCAATCTCCCTCTCCCCCCGACTCCTTCGATGAAGATCTCGATCAGACAAGAAAGAAAAAACCTTCCCTGCTTCGACTCTGCCACCGCTTATCCCATTTTTTTTTTTTACTAATTTGAGTTGAAGTCTGCTAAATCTGCCGACTTCAAATCAAGCCGAATATCCCGGCCGACCTGGTCCAAGTCCAATATTACAAAGTCCCCCCTTCATAAAAATAGTTCGAGTGTTATACCATTAGCCGAACTGACAACCTTCTGTCTTGTCTTGTCAAAAAGATTTTCGATGCTTCCGAGATTTGTTTTCTCCGAGAATTATTTTAAAAATTTGTCACCATACAATGTAATATCTTCCAACAGCCAGCTTGAAATATGAACACACAATTCACTTTTGGAACAACGGTAAATCCAATAGATATGAGCTATCATTTAAGAACTGCAATTGGTCTCCAAATATTTAAGTTAAAAAAAAAGGCAATGCAATAATGGCTAATTGCTAAATGATACGAAAAACACACATTTAAAATACAAGTCATTAGATGTCCCATCATCTGACTGAAGTATTTAACATACATGCGCACTATATCTATTTGATTAAAATATATTAAAGTAATAAAATAATTTAATAATTTTTACAAATTATTTATTTTAAAATATAATCACGGAAAAAAATAGTTTTTATCGAATTTGATTGGTAAAAAAGTTTTTCTAAAAAATAGTACTGAAAAAATATTACTATATTTGAATGGATATAATCCTATATAAGAATATTTATAATATACTTATCAATAAAAAATAATTTTTTAATAACAAGATAGAATTATTATCTTTAATTATTTTTTATATAATAATTATAATTACATGATTCTTTGTAAAATATTATTTATATTTTAATTATTATGTAAAATTTTTTATTGAATGAATTTAAAAAAATATCCAAATAAATTCAATGATCATAAATATATTTTATTAGAAATATTTTTGCCAAGTATGAATTACCATCACTTGATAATTTATCAAATTCTGATCCCTCCATAATATTTGTTTTATATTCTCTTGATAACAAATATGTGATCTATATTTTTTTTACCATATCTCTTTTTTGCTGTTTATATCAAATATTGTAACCTAATATGAGGTTCATTTTTTCATACCAAATTATTCCTAACCAAATAGATCCTAAAATATATTAATGTGCAGCATCATGGGAGGAAGGACATTGATAAAAAAAAAAAAAAAGAAGAAAAACATAACATAACCAACATAAATGTTTCATATGAGAATATAATCACAAAGTTCCAGACAAACTGGAACGAGCCTGTCATGCCCCATTTCATGTCAGAAAATTAATGTTGATCACATTACTTTCACCACCGGTAGAAGAAACTATTAGTCGCTCTATTTTATGGATTTGAATATATAAGCCATAAAGGGAGCTATCACAGTATTTCATTCCCATGCTTCCTAAAGCAACTCCAAAATAATTTTGTGGTAGCTTTATAGAAACATGAAAATTGGGCTTTACCATAATCAATGAAGTATATATGGCCTTATTATAAAATTGCAACTACCATTTTCCATGTTTAATATAGTGACCATAGAATTTCATTTTCCATAGATTTTTTTTAATACATTAAAGAAATGCGACTTAATATAATCAATGAAATTTCATTTTCCATGTTTAATATAGTGACCATAGATTGTTTTGTCATCACTAAATGGAAAAACAAAATTTAGGTCTAATATAATTAATGAACCACAAAAGAATTGAATTCTATTTTTTACGTTTCTTATAATGACCCGAGAATAGTTTTGTGACCACTATAAGGGAAACATAGAATTTGTGCCTTATTTAAGCAATTAGCTTTAGAGGAAGTTATCATCCAAATTTCATTTTGTTTTATATATTGAACACAAAATGTTCTTTGCCCATGAAACTTGTGTCATAATATAATTAGCGAAATACGGAGGGACTCGTTATTAAATTTCATTTTCCATGTTTCATATAGTGATCCTTAAATGGTCTCACAGTCACAGCCTAGAAACTCAAAATTTTGCTCTTATTATAATCAATGAACTACAAAGTGACCCATCAATAAATTTCGTTTCCCATATATTCTATATTGACTATAGGCTGGTTACGAGGTCTCCATAAAAAAATATGATAGTTGGGTCTTAACACGGCCGGTGAACTGCAAAGGGAGCTTACCATAACTTCTTGGTTGGGAGAGCATAGTAGAAGAGAAAAGAAAGGAATACGAGGGAAAGTATTTACTTTTTGCTGGTTGGGAGTTTTTTCATGAGTGAAAAGAAAGGAATCGGAAGAAAATAGAAGGAATAATAATCTCCCCAACTCCATATTTTTTTCTCTCTCAAGTCGAACGAAATAGGAGGGAAAGGAATCGGAGTTTAGTAATCTTTTTTAAAATTCCTATTTTTTCCTTTCTTAAAATGAAGATATAATAGAAAACCTTATCGAACGTTTAAGGGTATAACAGTAAAAAACATTATAACATTTCTTTTCCTTTCATTTCTTCTTTATTTCCAACTATGCTAAATAGAAATTATTTCCTTTCTCTTTCTCAAACTCTCGACCAAAAAAAAAGAAAGGCACTTCCTTTCCTTTCCTTTCTTTTCCTTTCTCACTAATATTGTCCTCTTTTTTCTTTTCTTTCCAGAACTCCCAACCAAGGCGTAAAAGTTAATTTCCTATGTTAGGAATAGTAACCCCCAAGGTTTACGTCGACAAAGGATGCTCTGGTTGTTCCACCTTATTCCAGTGAGAAAACAGGCCTGGGATTAGGTCAAGACTCCAAAATACATCCATATGGGGAGAGAAGAAAAAAAAGATGATAGAAAGAAAGAAAAGAAAGACAAAAAAAAGAAAATGTGGAAGGCAAAAAGAAGAAGAAAAATAAAAGAATGGTAGGATGGGATAAGAAAAAGAAAGGAAAAAGAAAGGAATGAGAAGGAAGAAGAATAAGAAAAAAATAAAGAAAATCGGGGACTAGAAAAGAAAGAAAAATAAAATGAAAGTAAAGAAGGTAAAAAAGAAAAAAAGAAACAAGAAAGAGAGAAAGAAAGAAAGAAAAGAAGAGAGGAAAAAAAATATAGAGGATATCTATTATGATGCATGATCGAGATTGTTGTCAAGACGAGATGGTACAGTAAGGTATTCTATTCCAAGAAGAAATCTGGATACCTTTATTTTATAAGATTTAAAACCTTAGTAATCTATGAATTGCTCTTTGTTCATTTATGATAAGAAGCCCAAGATTTGGACCTTATTTAAGCAATGGACCGTAGAGGATGCATCATAAAATTTCATTTTTAAAATTTCATATGGTGATCAAAAGAGCATTTGGGAGTCACTAAATGGAAATACAAATTTGGATCCTAACACAACTAAAAACCACCAAGGGAGCTACAATCAAAGTTGATTTCCCACTTTCCTATAGTGACTCCATCATGGTTTATCATTCACTATGTATGGTTGCCATGCGGAGATATGAAATTTGCATTTTAATATAGTTAATGAAACATGGAGAGGACTAATCATTAAATTTTATTTCCTACAACTCATATGGTGACCTTAGAATGGTTAAATGGTTACTATATGAAAACACAAAATTTAGGCCTAATTATAATCAATGGTTTACGTAATTGTTTGCCTCGAAATTTAACTTCTCATATTTTGTAGTGGCTAGAGGGTGGTTGTGTGGTCACTATATGGAAAAACTTCAAATAACAAACTAACATAATTTTGATGAATTTTCATAATCAAGTAATTAATTATCAATTATATCTTTTGAATTTCGATTGTATTTCTCCATTCTACCCATGTGCGCATGTAACTTTCATTAAAAAATGAAAATCGCTAACCATACAATAGCATGTTCAATTACTAAAATGCTTAAAACCTCATCAAACCTAACACTCTAGGTTTCAACCATCTCTAACCAAAAGCAACAAGCAATAGAACGGTAAGGAACAAAGCATGCATGCACAATCAAAAAAAAAAAAACTTCCAATATATAACATGCTTCCATTTTGGTTGCAAAAGCTAATTAAAGAAAGATCTTCTATGATCATGATTTTCAATTAAAAGGGGTGGTCACCAGCTAGAAATCTTTCAATTATTTTGTCAGGCATTTTTAGAAGAAAAAAGGAGTAGAGATATCTGAACATCAAGCAAAATATGCTGAAGTCTGGAAAGATCAAAGTTGAGCCAGCTTTAAAAATTAAGATTCATTGAATAAATATATTCAGTAAAACACAACGGGCTCACAAAGCATCACAATATTAGCTTCACCGTATGAATAAATTAATGATGAAACAAAAAAATTTCATGCGTTCTGACCTGACAAGATTGTTGATATATAGCTAGCGTTCATCATCCAGGAGGTCATCCAATCAGCCCTGGTACACAACTCAAATCCTTGTTTTGAGCCTGGAGCGGAGATGGTACTCGTATGGTTGTATTCAAAGGAGGAATTCGAAGCATATATCAGTATCCCAGCCAGCAATTGAAATGATCTGGCCCATCGATCATTATTAAAGTATCATCTGACTGATTTCAAACATGGCATTCTCCTGATTATCTTGTTACTTTTGCTATCAGACTATTAGTTGAAGTGGTATAAACTTTGCTATCAGAAGTGGCCGGGTGCACTATCAAGCCAGGTCCTCGAGAAATTATGGGTAAACATGCACTTCGGAAGCCTGTGCGGGACCCTGCAGATTCCAAATATTTTCAGAAGCAGGTGCTTCTCCCTGTATAGAAGTTTCTAGGTACTAAAGAGATGGCTTCCTCAACCACACAATAGCTAGCTAGCTGAGCCTAGAGAAGTAATGCTTGATATCTAGAGCACTTTAAAATCCATATTTACATTGATTAGAAGTTGGAAAGAAATAGGATAAACTTCTGCGAGAAGAACGATTCAGAACTTGGCCATGGAAAATAGACATGAAAGTTTTCCAATATGAACAAATATGGTATGTTTATCATCTGAATTTAAATATGAGATCTCCTCCTGGTGGATTCACTCCGGTGGCTCGGGTAATTTCATGAACTTATACTTCACAGGAAAATGAATCCATGACTTCTTTGATATCTCGGTCATATCTCAGCAATGCATTGCAAGCACGGAGGGTAAAATGTGGTACCATTTGAATAACCATTCCATATACCCTCAAATGTTTTACATTAATTCAAAGACATGGAAAAGAATCCAGAACGCCGACCGCAACAATTTTCAGGTCTTCAACCATGATGTAAAACATATGATGATGCCTTCTTATTGAGACAGGTATTCTTTATGAGTTCGAGCTTGAGCAGCAGGCCTGCTTGTTTTGAAAGTTCTTCATGTTGGATGAACTCACGGTGCATATAGCCTGGCTAAAGTAATGACAGAAAGACAAGATATCAAAGCAGAATGTAGGCATCATAGATCCTTTACCAGAGGTGGAAGCAGCCTGGGAGTCTGTAGTAATGGATGGAAAATGGCAGATTGAACGTAAAATACAGAAGTAGACAAGAGAAATTAGTTACGATGTACAAATATTAATTAATTGCCATTTTTTTAACTTCCTCGTGCTGATAATTACAACACCGTTGGAAAATTTTCAGACACCGATCCTACTTGTTGAGAGATCTGGATCGGCACCTATACGTAGCAGAAGGCCACGAAAGTAACGTAGAAAAATACAGTCCAACAACCTATTCTTGGATTCAACATTCACAACAAATTAGAAGAAGGGAAGTAGGAGAAAAAGAGATATTGCTTTATTCATTTGGAGAAAAACCTTGTTACAACAAACAATACAACACCCAACAGCTCTTTTGAAAACTCAGAAGGTTCTCGCCGTCCCGCACGTCTTCTCTCTTACAGGCCTCATGCCCCAAGAACCCACGTATGCCATGCACGGAGAATACCTCGATGTGCATCCTTTCTCTAAAGTCCCGTAAAACACCATCACGGCACAAGCTCTTCACATGATATCTCCCTCATGTGCGCCTCTCTGCAGCCCAATACCATAGCCTCCTTGAAACCCAGGAGGCTCTCCATGGTCCATGCCCCAAGAGGTGCCCTCAAGCCCTCACGGTCCAAGACCAGGACTGTGAGAAGTCCTCACGGACTCCACACCGGATCGGACCCCAAAGGGTCGGCCTCTCTTGGACACTCCAAACCGCATGCCCCATCCCTCTTATTTATAGTACATGGGATGGTGAACTTCTTGATTAGTTGGACGTTTAATCTTGGACTTCTTGTTGGACTGCAACAACTTCTTGAATCTTGTTAGGACTCAATCACATGGGTGATTAGGACTTGGATTCTTGGGCTAATAACAAACTGGTTAGAACTCCCTAGGTAGTTAGGCTTCAATTGGTTATAACCAACCAATTCGATTAGGATCCTGGATGGTTGGGCTAACCAACCAACTAACTAAGCTAACCTTTTAACCAATTTAACAAACCTGGACCCAACGCCATAATCCAATTGGGTTATATTACAATCTCTCAAAAAAACTCCTCCCTAAGTCACAGAGAATACACTCAAACTTAGAGCATCCCTGGAATACCTCCAGGAATTCACTTGGAATACGCTCCCAAGCTCCAGGGATTGCCTCCAGCATCCCTGCCATGGCCTCCTAAGTCTCTCCAAGGCTTGGGAGCATAACGCAAAATCCTACAATCTCCACCTTGGTACCCCAAGCCTTGGCAAACCTGGTAATGTCCTCCTGCACAATCCCGCTATAACTGCATATCTTAACAGCCTCTTGTACGGACCTCCTTGCCTCTACCAACACCCTTCAGCTACTGCGCGCCCATGGAGGGCTTTGGGATGACCACCTCCACAGCAGAAGATCCTAACTTGTATTCCTGCACTACGATTGTAGCCTTCCTTTTGCCTGGCAGCTGCATCAAACTTTTTCTTGGACTTCCATAGAGAGACCACAGCAAACCTGAACCGGCACTCGCTGTAATTGGAGCTCTACCTGACACCATCTTCACAGAGCCATGCCAATCTCTACACACTCTGCTCCACCTGGCTAAGTGCACCCCTGGAGCTCATGCTAAGACCTGGACAATATCTTTTCACTTTCCGCTCTGAACTCGTGTCGAATCCTACTCCACCCGTGAAGCCACCTCTCACTGGTGCTCTACCTGAGACTGAAGTCCTACTGATGCCATAGAAAGAAATCCCGAGGCTAGCCACTCAATGCTGCCCTGCTAAGCCTGCACCTGAACCTCGTACCCAGTTGCTACCTCCTCGGACCCTTCGCACACCGCGGACCTCTCCGAAACCATTTTGGATACACTGCAACCCCACAAGCTCCTCCGAAATCAAGAGCTCATCCAGCTCTTTTGCTAACCCAATGATTGAACCCAGCAACCATCTCCACTTAGCTACCGCATCATGTCCCAGCCTGTCTCCCAACTACATGATGTCCCTGGCACTCCCTAAGACCTGTCCCGGTCTCCCTGAGTTGCCATCTCTATCAGCTCCAGTCTCCGTCCCTAGGCCAATGCTGTCATACCGGGACACTCCTGACTGCCTGATATCCCCTACGCTTTCTGAGACTGTCTCCTATCTCCTTGAGCTGCCCCTGGCATCGTCTTTATTGATGCACTCCGATGAACTTGAGAAATCCGAGCTTTTCTTTTCTCCATCCATGCGGGATACCATACCCACTTACAACTCCACCTGCCTCGATGCACTCCTTGAATCATCCTCTTCCACCTTCAAACCAGCGGCTTTGAAACTGCTCCGCTTCTACTTGAACAATGGCTCAAACTAAATTCCGATACTAGTTGTTGGAAAAATTCCAGGTATTGACCCCACTTGTTGAGAGATCCGGATCAGCATCTATATGCAGTGGAAGATTACAGAAGCAAGGTAGAAAAATACAGCCCAATAACCTGTTCTTGGATTCAACATTCACAGATAGATAAGAAGAAGAGATGTAGGAGAAAAATAGAGATTTATTTATTCCTTTGAAGAAGAACCTTGTTACAACAAACAATATAACACCCAACAACCCTTTTGAAAACCCAGAAACTTCTCGCCATCCCGCACGTCTTCTCTCTTGCAGGCTTGATGTCCCCAAGAACCCACGTATGCCATGCACAGAGAATACCTTAATGTGCGTCCCTTCTCCAAAGCCCCGTGAAAGACCATCATGGCACAAGCCCTCCACATGATATCTCCTTCACGTGCGCCTCTCTACAGCCCAACACCGTGGCCTCCTTGAAACCCAGGAGGCTCTCCACGGTCCATTCCCCAAGGGGCGTCCTCAAGCCCTCACGGTCTAAGACTAGGACCTTGAGAAGTCCTTATGGACTCCACACCGGATCGGACCTCAAAGGGTCGGCCTCTCTTGGACACTCCAAACCGCACACCCCATCCCTCTTATTTATAGCACATAAGGTGGTGAACTTCTTGATTAGTTGGCGTCAAATCTTGGACTTCTTGTTGGACTGCAACAACTTCTTGAATCTTGGACTCAATCATATGGGCGATTAGGACTTGGATTCTTGGGCCAAAATAAACTGGTTAGAACTCCCTAGGTAGTTAGGCCTCCAATTGGTTACAACCAACTAATTCGATTAGGATCTTGAATGGTTAAGCTAACCAACCAACCAACTAACCATCTAACCAACTAAGCTAACCTCCTAACAAATTTAACAAACCTAGACCCAACCCCATAATCCGTTACAATCTCTCAAAAAAACTCTCTCCTAAATTACATGAGAAAACACTTAAATTTAGAGCATCCCTGGAACACCTCCAAGAATCTGCTTGGGACACGCCCCCAAGCTCCATGAATTGCCTCCAGCATCTCTACCATGGCTTTCCAAGTCCCTCTAAGGCTTGGGAGCACCATGCAAAACCCTACAAACACAGCAACAGGACTGTGCCATGCAAGGGCATTATCAAGATACATAATATCCAAGACATGAGGTGGATTCAGCTTGAGAAATAAGAGTGGACAAACAATGGATATGGTTTAAGAATCTGCCGTTTCTATATGTTTGGAAAGCGTTTTTCTTGTTTTTATCCCTCGTTCTGGAATTCAGGTTATAAGAGATTATAAGCTGAATTTGCAATTGACTTAAATACAGCAATAACATGAATTCAACAAATCACTGCTTCTTAAATGATAGGATATGCTATTCCACGGCTCTCAAAGATCATGGAAGACGTTGGTCGAGAACTACTACTTTGGTACTACGGTATCACCAACCACAACATCCTGCATCAAAGACGAAGCTTCCCTTTTTTTAAAAAAATGTTCTGAAAGTGGTCCACTTATTTTTTCATCATTCACTTCGACATCAGTAAGCGATGGGAAGCACGCTTTGTTTTAGGATGACTTATGGGCAAGAGACGCGAACTTGAAAAATATTTTCCCGACTTTATTCTGGCTTGCCATAGATAGGACATGCAGTGTCGTGGTATTTATGAGCAAACCTATCATAGATGAAAACTTCAGACAGCCTCTCCCACAACATGCCCTCAATGAGATCTTAGAATTAAAGATTCTTCTGCAAGAAACTATGCTATTAGAAATCCCGGATAAATGAATTCGGAAATGACTCCCAAATCTCTCATTTACAGTCTCATCTTGCTATAGATTTCTAAAATATAGAGGCATCACTTCACACTTCGGAAAAAGTATTTGGAAACTCCCCATTTTGGAGAAATACTAGATTTTCAACTGGTTGTGTTTCAATAACAGATTACTTACCGCCAATATTCTTGCAACGAAAGGGTTTGCTGGACGAAGTAGATGTGCACTATGTTATATCGATGAGAAAAATTCTGATCATCTTTTCTTGAAATGCAGTTATTCTAAGATAGTGTGGAAAACCTTCCTACATTGCTAGAGTACCTGTTCCACCCCAAAACCTAAATGATATCTTTTTTAACTGGAGGGGTGCACATAGACTGTCAAAATGCCGAATGACATCTGATATACTTGCTGCAATCATTTGCTAGACGTTATGGAAGGAACGTATAATAACCGTCTGTTCTGCTTAGAGGCACACTCCAACAGCAAAGTTAGTCAAAACAGTCTTATTTTGGCAGAAGATTGGACAAAAATATCCAACAAAAAATATCTAAAAAAAGATTTACACAGCCTCACTCACGACTTAGAATATTCCCGTTGACTATAAGGTTGCAATTTCTTTCCTTACCATAGAAATCTGCTGGATAATATTTTCTGAAAGTTTTTACAGGTTACTGATTTTTTTTTTTGAGCAGTCTCTGAAATGGTTATCATTCAGGCCGTATGAGAGACAGGTCACCGGAATTTTTTTTCCCTCTTCATTTCAGCAATAGACAGACATGGGATGATGGTTTCAATCTTCTTTCTGAAATTTCTGGTTATATGACACCATGTTTATTAATTGATATGCCTGCAAGGGATATTAAGTTTCGTGCAGGTTTTCTAAGCTCTAAAACTCCGAAACGCTAGGCACGATAAGCAACTTTCTACCTGAAAAGGCATTCAGCAGCGGGTAAATACAACGAATGCCCACTATAGATTATTGTATTCCTTCCATAAAACCCAATGTCCGTACTGCCCTGTATGTTATTATAGTGATTGGTCCCTTACATATCCTGTAAATGTGTTTTTCTTATGGGACCGGTTGACACTGATCCCCACAGACTGGACGGAGTGCTTGGATCGCCGGTTCACCTTCTTGGATTCCTGCAAAATAAATCCCTGACCGGAATCTTTTTGGTGGGAGATACTTCGATGATTAAGTTAGTAGAGTTCGGCCAACAGAATGGAGAGCTCAAAAGAAAGATGTAGATAGAAAAAGGGAGGAATCAAATTGGCATGGTATGGGCCAGCCTCGAACTTGCTTAGAATTAGTAAGGCTTCCCACTCTCGAAGGTCCCCTCTTATCTCTTTTGTAGGCGTTGTTCTAACTGAAAGTAGTGAAGACTCTCTGATTTCTGTTACGGAAGTTAGTAAATGTAACTTTCCTTCAGCTAATTATAATTACTATTGATAGTTAGTTACCTTGGTCTTACTGATGCTACGGCTATCAGTTGTATATCTGATTGGTTATAACAACCAGGCTCATTCTTGATGGACCTTAGGTCAAAATAGATCGGCTGATTGTAGGTCGGCCGTTTGCTTCGAAGCATATCAATTGTGGATCGGCCATTCTCTTTGGAGTAGACCAAAGGCCGATTGCAAGTCGTATGTCATCGTTGGCTAAAGTGCTGTGTCGATCCATTCTTCCGTCGGGCTCCGGAAGTACCATCGTGCCAATCCGTTCTCCTGTCAAGCTCCGAGAGTACCGTTCCGCCAATCCGTCTAGTTGATCGGTCTGGATGGATTAATTAAATTTTCGTACCAGTAATTATCTTTTTTGGACCGGTTTATCAAAACAGAATCAACAGCCACTACCTGTAAAGAACCTATCTATAATCTTTGACAAATACTTTAATATAATATAGGGGAAAGAACCTTTCTTCCTCCTTAACTTTCCAAAAAAAAAAAATCTTAATTGTTATCATAATTGAGTGGATTAGTCATTTATTCACATTACCTAACATAAGGTGAACCGGTCATTAAAAATAGGAATGCTGAAAATAAGGGTGTAATCGAGCCGAGCTGAGTAGCTAGGGGCTCAAGTTTATCTCAATTTAAAATACTCGTGCTCGAAACTCAACTCAAGATCGATCCTTAATATTCAAACTCGAACTTGACTCAATAAACAAAATAAATAAATAAATAAAAAACTCGAGATTGACTCGACTCAACTCGATATCAATTGAGCCATACTCGAGCTTGAATTTGAGCTCAAATTCGAATCTTAGTCATAATTAAAAAATATAGTTAATATAAAATATAAAATAATATCATATTTTAAAAATTAAATTAATAATATATATTATAAATATAATATAATATTACTAAAACTTGTTGTACCTTTTTTGTAATCAACAAATAATCAAGTTTATTCATCAAGACTCGAAATGCTTTAACTTTTGCATTAAGCTTGTCCGCAAAGAACAGATCATCATTTACAAAACACATGCCAGTCAGTTTTATCATGTATATCAACAGCTTGATCTACACCTATAGTGTGAACAGTAGGGACTTGACCTTGAGGAAAGGCATGCTACCATTAGGAATTCCTTGATCGCTACATAGTACATAAGCAAAGATATTGTCTTTTAACTACTCACCAATCAAGGATTCTAACATTGTTGGACTCTAAGAAGGAATCCAAGAAAAAATTCACTCCTTTAATTAGTTGAGGAGGTTTGCATGATTTTATATACATAAAAGCTCTCAGGTCCACCAAAATCAAAATTCATACTAATTTTGTTGGTTACAGTAAGAGCTAAACTTATCTAGATTAACAATGTAATGTACCGATAAATTTTAAATAATTTCATGAGCAAGGAATGTGCCTGATCCACATTATTTCTCTCCTTATAAAAACCCAATTAACCTACATCTAAAATCTTTACTAGTGGTCACATGCATGCATTCTTACATGCATTATAACATGTCATCAAAGAAATTAAGCCTCTGCATTTTACCATAACCTCATAGCTCTTCATGGACAAACTAACATCGACATCCCTTACTGCGATCTAACATACCATCTTCCTTTTTTTTTTTTTTTTTCCAGTCTATAAATATCCTTTTCACTCTCTCTCAAGGTCAAGCTGCACTGAGAAACATGAGGCATCGGAAACTATTGGAAGCTAGGCTCCTTCTTTCTTTTTTGTGCTGTCTCCGAGGAATGCAGTTTTCCTTATGGGGCCTGACTTCCTTCACCCTTTTAATTAGTTTTTAGCACTGTTTTCATGCTGCATGAATTTTAGATGATCTTGGCCACATTTCAAAACAAAACCAGGGCAAAGGAGTGCAGCGATATCCATACAACAAAGACTTATAAAACTCCTTTGTGCAGATCAAATGTTCCAAAACTTTCCATGTAGCCTCATGGACATGTGCTTCCTTGAACATTTTGAGTGGCTTTGCAAAGCTTCAGCCTGCACATCCATTCTTGAAATACCCTTAGACAAAGTTATCAACAAGAACCCAGATGCCGAGTTTTAGGCTTTTGATTCCCCTTGCATGCATGCTTACCTGCCCTTGTCACCTTTCTGAATAATAATATCTCTAAGAACTTCTTCGAGCTATTTTTCCCGCCTCTTGTCCTAATTTCCTAGGACCCCTCCTCCAATTCTCTCTTCTCGAAAAAAAAAAAAAAAAAAAAAATCTTTCCCTCTTCAAAGAAGACCATTGTTTGTTGCCCTAGTTGGACCTAATCGGATGCCGATCTGCGTATTGTGGGAATCCCCATCGGCATTCTTCTTCTACTTAAATTTGATATTCATTCTATGTTTGAAGGTCATGTAGGTGCCTTCCCTGCTAAACGAATGTTTGTATCCATATTATTTTGGATTTATAGGATACATGTTTGTGCTTGGCTTTGTAAAAACCACGATGATAGTCGGTAGAGGGTGATATAAATCTACAAAAATAAATTATAGATTGAAGTTAAAAATTTTAGTTTTCTCATTTTAAGTAATTAAAATCCATTTTAATAAATCTCAAAGTTTTAATGTCTAATTTTAGATATAGATAATTTGAGTGCATGTATTTACTAATTCACCATAGACTCTTTCCTATCTCACCTTCCTCCGGTTCACTATCCAACAATGTTAATTTTGGACTAGTTTCATCTATGCAATCTTTACGATCATCTTTTCCAGGCACAGATAACTGAACCAATATCTATCACCAATTTTGTTGTTCAGATGGTGTATGACCAACAGGACTCTTTCTAATCTCATCTTTCTCCAGTTCCCCATCCAATGATGTTAGTTTTGGACTAGCTTTATGCATGTCTTTAACATCATCATTTATAGGAACAAATAATCGACTCATTCTAATATTAGCTTCTCCTGTTCCTTCATGATCAAATGGTACAATTTTTGAATCGTCTTCATGTACAAGATATGTCTGCAAACATTTTGTGCTTGCATACATGTTAGATCCTTCCTCATTTCACCTTCTTTCATTTTCTTGTCATCATATGATGGAGTCTCTGAAGAAAGTTCCGGAGAGTAGACATGAAGCTAGTCTCCAACCAAAAAGGAGAAACTTAAGTTGGTTCTAAATGTTTATATATGGCTCAACTGTGAGAATTAATATTGGATGCTATTGGACCCTAACGAAAAGAGACATGCCTAATAGTAACATCTCCCCTTTATTATCTATTGTAAAAGGAATAATAACTAGAGAGGGATAAAGGATTAGTAGGAAAGTATGATATAGAATGAAAGCAAAGCGGGTGGAGTGTAATTCACTTTTAGATTCAAATAGGAATGCAAGTTCTTCATAATGATATATATTATTATATAAAAATGATTTTGCTTAGAATATGTTACTATGATAGTTTATCCAAATAATCCATCCACAAGAATTTTCTTAAAGTTAAAGACTGTAGGAAAGTTGCTATAATCAAAGAGAGAAAAAAGTAATTCTTCTTTCGGTCCACTTAGCTCTAAGATGTCAAAGAAAAATAATAAAAAATTAAAAAACAAAAGTAGATTTTCTAGCCTTTTTAAAGAAAGGCCAACTTTTTAAAGAAAGGCCAAGAAAATATAAAAATAAAAAATATTAATAAATAATTAAAATTAATTTAAATATTTTTTTAAATATTATTTAAATTATACTTATCTTGTTTTATAAGATTAAATTCATTAATAATTGAATCTATCATAAAATTCTTAGCTATCTCCTTATCGATATACGCGACTAAATAATCGGTAAAAAAATCGTCTTTCATCTTGTTGCATAATCTGGTCTTGACAATCTTTATTTTTGAAAATATTCTCTCTATAGTAGTAGTTAAAACTAGAAGAGTCATAAGCGTCATGGACTCGTAGAGGATGCGTGTGCACCGGCCATAATGGTGGCAGCATCGTGCCGAGTACCATTGGCGTTGCACAACGGGATGGGACGTCCATCGAGCGATGGGGCCAAAGGCGATGAGGCGTGAGTGTAATAGCATTGGTGGCAAGTGCCCATCATGCCCTCTAAGATCCGATCGTGCTACGTAATGGATCCAGTCGCTAGGCGATGCACAGCTTCATTGCACATGATGTTTGTCGGTGTGATGAGGTTGACGGAGACCACCGAGATGGTAGCCGTAGGCCAGCGCATCGATGGTATCCAGCTTTGTATATGCGCAACCGTTCGATCTTGTCGTGGGAGCATTCTCATCGATCACATCACATGATAGGTTTGACCACCATCTTATCCATCGGTGTGGTGAATGGGATGGTGCTGGCTGCATGCGGTGGCTTCGGCCACGACGGATTCTGGAGATAGATGCCTGTCGAGCGACAAAAAATAAATTAGTTGCCTTCTCCTAAAAAATTATGGAAAAAAAACTAATGAAAATAAAAGATAAAGTTGATAGTGATCAAACTTTCAAGTAGAGAAAGCTGATTTATGGTATTTATTTCATTTTAATTTTTTTTCAAGATTTTTCAAGTTATATTTAATATCCCCAATTTTAGGAGGGCCAAATGCATAAATATATATATATTTTTAAAATTTTACATAAAATTTTAATCTATAAAAAAATAAAAAATATATACTAAGGAGATCTACCTTGCCAAATTTGGGTCACATCCTCTTCTAGTCAAAAGAGGATAAAGTTTTTGAAATTGTTAGAAAATTATATTGGAATGAAACTCATCCTGGAGTTAGATATTACATCTATATTAATTTATCTGATCCTATTAGGTTATCTAGTTCCCCTTAGATTGAAAGGTGCACATAGTCATAGAGAATAGAAGGATGGTTTTGCTTTGATTGGCTTGTTTGAAGTTCTAAACGATATTAAACCCCTATAGGGCTATTGAACTCTCTTAGTACTCCATGAGAGTTTTTTTTGAATGCTAAAAATGGATACATGATAAAAAAAATGCTCTTGATCTTTGAAACTTATGCTTTACGATCAAGTCTTGAGTATGGTAGATTCTACTTACAAACTCTATCTAGATCTACTTAAAATGGCCAAAATGTTTCATAAATGGAGTCAGTGATCCTCTTAAATCAAATTATATGCATGCACATGCATATAATACTAACTAGACCTACTAAGTATTTTATCTTGCTTTTAGTTATAAAGATTCTTCCCTTGAACTTAGGACTTGAGAACTAGTGCTTCCCATATGAAACTTTGCTTGGTTTTATGAAGGGAAACCTACAATCGATAAGTATTTCTCCATGTGAATTGACATCTAAATACTAATTATCAAATTGTTGTATCATAGCTTGAATAATGAGCTAGACTAATTGCTTGATTTGTTACGAAATTATATATATATAAAATGGATATCATGGAATCTTGATGCCTTGCTAATATTACTTTCATTTGTCTATAGTTGTACCCCAGGGTTTAATAATGGCTATCAATTCTTTTTCACATTTCATTATGGTGGCAAGTTTTTATCGAGCCTACAGTGCAGTATATCGAGGGACAAATTTCTATATATGATAATGTTGATCTTGATAGAATATCTATTCTGGAGTTGAAGGGTATGCTAGAGGATATTGGGATTTCTAACTTCTCTCAATTCTACTATGTCAAGCTAGAAAAAGATCTAAATAATGGCTTGATATTTATCTTTGAAGATTAAGATATGTTGAAAATGATTTCAGACATTCCAGTAGATGGGATGATATATGTTCATGTGGAATATGGAGATAAAGATGACAGTGGTCATCAAGGAGCTATGCCGGAGCTGGAACTAGAGCAATAGGCTGAACTGTAGCATTGTTCAACTATAGAGCCTTTGCTAAATATAGAGTATGTACCTATTCATTGGCCTGGCTAAGTGTTAGGGAAGGTAATGAGCAAGGCAATGAAGATAATGAAAGTTTAGTTGAAAGAACTACCACTTTAGATGATCTCAAGATAGCATTATGCTGGAAGTGATGCTAAAGAGGCCAGAGAAGGCACTACAGAGCAATCAATTGAACCAAGGGTTGAAGGAGGTGAACCAAGGTCTAAAGAAGATGAGTTGAGGTGTCACGCTCCAAATCCAGCACCGAAATCGGCTGCGTGACCGGCCGTACAAATTCTAGGTTTAACCCTATCATGGTCCATCCCCTACAAATAACACATCATTTGATAATACATGGTATACCAGAACATAGCTAGTAACATCAAAAATCATGCTGTCCAACACATAAATATCAACTATTCCATGCAAATCTAGTCATGTATGCTGATGCTCATATGCGCACGGATCAAATCATGCCAAAATAAATACATATATATATACTGTTGGTCAGGTCCAGAGATCCTTACTTTCCTAGAGCCAATCCAAAAATATCCGAATCAATTTGTATCCGAAACCCGCACAGTATCCTTCTGCTTAGAAGGCTGCCCCTACAATAATAAATAACTTTTTATTCATAAATTCTTCTATGATTCACCTATAAAATCCTGATTGCATGAATTTCGAGAAAGAAGACTTCTCGATTCTCTCTCCTATAATTATTTTTATTTTATTTTATTTTCTCTTCTTTCTCTCCCTTCATTCTCTCTCCTCTTTCTCTCTCTTATTGGCTCTCTGCACTCGAATAACCCCTCAGTGTCTCGGCGACCCTCGTTAAAAAAAGAGCAAATCAGTCCAAAACCGCCTCAAACCTCATCTCAGGAGTCCAGAACCATCAAGAAATCTCTTCGGCCATTAGATCCGAGATTGACACCTCAAACCACGTCCAAATTTGAATCTAGAAGCTCCTGATCAAGCCTAAACTTCCTCAGATCATTCTCAACCGTTCGATCAGGCGATCGGATGGTCCAGATAGCTCAGAAATGCTGTGGGCCATTGTGAGCCACGAGAAACCATCGAGAAACTGGTGGGGAAATGCCTGGAAAATGCCCAGGTCGTCGCTGCTTTCGGTTGGGCCGAGCCCACGCGCCCGCGCATGCTGCGCGCGTGGGCCTGGGCCGTGCCTCGTGCGCTCGTGCAACAGGCCGGGCTGCGTCTCGCGAGCCTGCGTGTCGTGTTTCACCCGCCCGAGCTCGCCCCTGCGCATGCACACCCTAGCCCGCGCCACTCGCTCGCCCTCGCTCGCTCGCCCTCGCCTGTGCTTGTGCCACGCGCCCGCTCGCGCTCACACTCACCCATGCGTTGGGCCGGAAGGCGTAGTGCAAATTTCAGGTACGGACTAATTCAGGTGTAAACAATTGATTTTTTTTAGAGGTAAGGATCTCTGGCTATCAAATCACCAGTATATATATTTATATGTATTTATTTTGACATGATTTGATCGTGCATATGAGCATCGGCATACATGACTAGATTTGCATGGAATAGTTTGATATTTTATGTTGGACATCATGATTTTTGATGTTATTAGCTATGTTTTGGTATACCATGTATTATTAAATGATGTGTTATTTGTGTGGGTTGGACCATGATATAGTTATTGAAAAGCTATGAATGTTATGATTTGATAAGATGATGTGGATGGAAAAAGTGATAATGGTGTCTGGACTAGCCATGCCACGGGATCGTGGATTTCTGAAGTTGCCGGAGCTACGGGCTTCGTACGTAGAATAGCCGGCCATGGACATTTAAAACATGGGCCAGCCAGAGTCACGGGCTCTGTATGTGAGCTAGCCTGACCACGGGCTTAGAATACATGGTTGATTATGAGATTGCCAGTTATGGGCGGTAGCATGATAATGGCTAGTTCAGAATCCTAAAGAAGAAGGAAAACTAATGAAAATATATAAAGGAAATATAATGTTATGAAAGGTTTTTAATATACTTGATATGTGATTGGTTTTAGTTGCGTGACCGAAAAATTTATCATTTTTCGTTATATTATTATGATCTTGCTGCTTTCAATTTTTATATTAATATTGGTGTGATTGTGAGGGAATCTTACTGGGTTATAAAGCTCACAACCCCTATTTATTTTTCCTTCTTAGAGTTGTGCAGGATCTTCGAGCTTGGTGATGGATTGAATTCATGAAGAAATAAGGAGTAGCTAGAGAGTTATTATTACCAATTAGATGACTGAAGGATGATTGTAATAGAACCATATGTGTTGTACTATTTTCTTGGTGTTAGATAATTTCTTATAAATTGTGATCAATAATATTAGGAATAATTAAGGTTAAAATGAAAAAAAAAATTTGGCCTTGCATGATCTCTAGGATAAAACCTAGGGTTGTGTGGCCAGTCGTGTAGCCGATTTTGGTGCTGGATTCGGGGCGTGACATGAGGGCTGAAGGAAGTGAACCAAAGGCTGAAACAACTGATCCAAGGAATGAAGATAGTGAAAACTAACATGATTTTTTTCTCGAAATATGTAGAGTTCGAGGAATTGGTTTCATCAGATTCATCGAATAAGGGTATGGACCTACTTTGAAGTATTCAAGGAGGAAACTAATATGAAAAATGTGCAATTTAAGTTGAGCATGAAATTCAAGAGTTTTGAGCTACTTAAAAGAGCTATAAGAGAGCATACAATAACTAGGGGACACAATATAAAGTTTGTGAAAAATGACAAGGTTAGGGTGAGAGCTATATCTCAAGAGAATTGCAACTAGAAATTATATACTTCATTGATATAAGATGGTTTAGTAATATAGATTAAATCTTATTATAGTGAACACACTTGCTTTAGAAAGGTATAGAACATGAATATTAAATCTACTTTTCTATCTAATAAGTACCTGAAAAGGTTCAGGAGTTAGCCATCTTGGAAGCCCAGTGAGGTAGTTATGCAAGTTATGCAAGATTTCAATGCACAAATATCAAAATCTTAAGCATACTGGACAAAAAGGAAGGCGATGGAGATTATACAAGGATCTGTTATAAAGTAGTATAGCAGATTGTAGGATTATGTCGAGGAGATCGGAAGGACAAATGATGGTAGTACAGTAAAAATGCTTGTTGATATACAAGAGCCTGGTAGTGAACCAATCTTCAAGTAATTTTATGTCTTCTTTGGTACTCTTAAACAAAATTTTTGGATGGTTGCAGGCCTGTAATTATCCTAGATGCTTGTCATCTCAAAGGGCCATATTTAGGACAGTTAATGGTTACATTTGGGATTGATGGAAATAATGGCATGTGTCCAATTGCTTGGATTATTTATGAATTTGAGCCAAAAGACAGTTGGAGTTAGTTCATGGAACTTCTTCAGCTTGATATTAGCTTCATACAGGGATAGAGGTTTGATATTCATTACTGATCAATAGAAGGTATATTTAGGTCTTACCATTATATCATTCTATACAAGATGCTAATCATATTTCATATTAGTATGGTAATCATATTTCATATTGATATAATAGTAATGTTTTATGATGATGGCAGGGCTTACTATCTATATTTGATGATCTACTTCCTGGGGTTGATTATAGATTTTGTGTATGGCATTTATTTGCCAACTTCAAGTCAAAATTCAAGAGTTTAATACTAAAGAATTCCCTTTGGAATGCAGCAAGGGCTACAACCCAATCAAATTTTGAACATCATGTTCATGTGATGGAATAGATTGATCCTGTTACATATCAATGGCTAATAGCTGTTCCTACCAGATTCTGGTCTAGACATGTATTTAGGAGTTTGCTAAGATGTTATATGCTTTTAAATAATTTATTTGAGATGTTCAATTCTTACATATTGTAATAAGGGATAAACCAATTGTACAAATGCTAGAGATGATGCACAAGACCGTGATGACAAGGACAATCAACAAGAGCGAACTGATGTTAAAATATGATTACCCAATCTATCCTAAGATCATGAAGAAACTAGAGAATAATAAAGAAGTCTCATGGTACTATCTTTCTACATGTGCCAGTGATGGCGGATATGAAATTGAACAAGGTGCTAATCAATATGTTGTGGATTTGGATAAGTATAAATGTAGCTACTTCAAGTGGCAGTTGATTGGTATACCTTATGCCCATGCCATATAGTGTATCTATTTTTTGAAAAAGAAGCTTGAAGAGTTTGTGTATTTTCACTTTCATAAGGAAATATATCTGAGAATGTATTTTCATTTTTTTTCAACCACTTAATGATCATAAGACTAACTTAGTCCCTCCGCTACCTCCAATAATAAGGAGGCCACTTGGTAGGCCAAAAGAAAATAGAGAAGAGATGTAGATGAAATACAAAATCCCACTTAAGGTAGATTAAGAAAGATAGGTATAGTGATAAGGTATGGGAAATATCATTTGATAGGACATAATTCAAGAACATGCAGAGGGCAATTGGTAGGAGGTAATCTAAGATAGAGACAACAAATCACTGGTACCTCTACTGCAACACAGGGAAGCCAAAGCAATCAAGGGCAGAGGAGTAGTAGGAAATTCATAGAATTCAGGTTTGTATCATAGCATCATGGTACACAGGTATGTTAATAATTATTTAATATTTAATTTATCAAATAAAATTTAGTACTAATTATTTGATCATGCTACCTTAAAGGGATCTTCATCTGCTATGAATGAAACAGCAGAAGTAGGTGAAGCTACTGCAAAAGGTCATGTTCATGGTGACAGGAGGGATCATGCTAGAAGAAGAATTGCTGGGAGACGAGCAGTAGGCAGAGCTAGATCTATAGGTGATATTGGAAGAGCTAGTTCTACTGCTGATAGAGCTAGATCAATATCTGGTAGAGCTGGATCTATTGTTGCAAGAATTGGATCAGCTGTTAAAAGGGCTGCATCTTCTATTGGAAGGGCTGGATTAGTTGTTGGAAGCGTATATCTTCTCCTGGAAGGGTTGGATCTGTGGTTGAGAGGGATAGATTTGCTGCGAGGAGGACTTTAGCTAATGAGAAAGATGCTTCAGCTTAAGCTTCTGCAATAGGTACTTCAGTCTCATCTTCTATGAGAACTACTAGGAGGGCATCTTCTGCTATTGGAAGAGGCATATCTGCTGAAAGGGCTAAAGTTAGAGATGGAAGGGGTAGATTTATTCCACCTGAGAGGGCTATGAGGAGTAGGTCCGAACCTACTTCAATTACCGGTATATGATCTCTTGATAGATATATATAGTATTGGTTTTATAACTTATTCACCATAGAATATCTTAAGAGAATTGTAATTGGTGGTTCATAGCAGTTCAGTTATCTTTTATATAAGGTCTTAAGTTATTAACTAATGAATGATATTGTATAGCCAATGATATTTCAATATAGTTGTTAGCCAATAAATGATATTGTATACAAAAGTTTGTGATGTAGTCGATAGCTTTTAACATCCATATACTGTGCACATATATGTTGCTTTTTAGGAATTACTATTGTTCATGCATTAGATAGTCTGCAAATAAGATAGTGTCAGTTAGTCCTTGAAGTATAAAAATATTTTTTCATTTGGTGCTTCAGACCATTTTGCCTATCTTAAATGGTCTGCAGATAAGATAGTGTCAGTTAATGCATTAGGTGATCCGTAAATAAGATAGTGTTAGTTCTTAAACTATGTAAACATTTTTTCATTTGGTCTTCAAGATTTTTGTGTTCTCTCTTACAATATTTCATTTTTTTCTTTGATTCATTCCATATAGATTATGATATGGTCCTGTTTCTATACACACGCCATACTAAGGTTTTAATGAACATTGCCATAAGCCCTTTGGATGGTAGTTTCTTGTTAGTCATCATGCTATTCAGAATATTTTCATTTGGTCCTCGAAGTTTTAGTACATGTGCTAAATAGATCAGTTTAATTTTATGGTTTACAAGTTTATAACATTCATCATAGAAATAATCAGAGAAATAAAGAAGACAAGTTCTGATACAATAATATCATAGAAAGGGATTCTTTCATTTGCATTACAATCCCAACTTATATCTATAAACCTCCATTACTAACAAGTTCTAACACCAAAATATATTATAAAATGACATCATCCCCTAAACTCGGCTGCTATTACTGATTCTTCAAAAGCAATACACTAACAACCAACCAAGATAGCAAAATAATCAATTGATATATCTTTTGTTTGCCATAGAAGTGTTCGGCTTCCTCCTCCATCGCGTCCACTTCCTCCTTGAGCTAATTAATCACCACCTTCTCACAGGGATAAATCTCATTATCATACCACTCGAAATAATCATAGTAGGACATCTTTTCCTGTATAAAGGTAGTTTTTTGAAATCAAAAAGATGAAAAAAAATAGAGATGGGGCTAAAGAGAACTCATATCCCAAAATGTGGGCAATCAAAGAACCTTCAATCTGAATTTCTTATTGTCCATGAGGTCCTTATGTAAGTGCATTGCCCACAAAGGCAAAACCTACCTCCCTCACTATTCGAAGCCCTGGAGTGGTAGGAGGCACTAAACCCAATAGTTGACCTTCTATCCATGGAGAATGAAGTAGTAGGATATCTACCGTAGAGAGAAAATATGGAAGAATATTGGAAAATTAGGATTTTGGAAGGATGATTGGAGAAAATCCTTTATATTGACAGGATGATCGAAAGGAGTTGAAAGGGATAGGATTTCACTTACAATGAATGAAAGAAGAATTTTAAAGAATGATGATAAAAATAAAACAATCATTTTTTACTATAATTTTGTCAAGTGAATGTGCCAGTGTCATATATTCAAAAAATAACCACATAAGATAATTAAATGGATGAGAGAAAGTCGTTGGAAATTGGTCAAAAGGTAACATTAAAATTATTTGAAAAGATTATGAACCAAAAATTACGTTTTTTTTAGTTTAAGAGTCATTTAAAAAATGTAATATAATTTTAGGACTGAAAATGTAAATTATCATAGATTTTTATGCAAAAAGCCGAGTATAAATCAAACCTCGCTCACAAACCGCCATTGCGCTTTCCCTGTTCGAATGGCTGAAGCGATCTCCGAGAGCATTTCCTTCTTCCGCTCCCAGCTCGAGAACCGAAGGTACGAATCGATACCCTTCTCCTGCGCTGATCGTCTTCTACACTCTTCCATCTCCCCAAGATCTCCATCATCCGATCTCCTTCGATCTCGCCTTCTGGCCTCAATATCTCGCTTCTCCACCAGATTCGGCCACGTGACTCTCCGAATCCTGGAATCAGTTCTGGTCGCCAAAGATGTCCGATCGCTTCTGGAGACCAGATCGGCCCTGCAAGATCTCTTGCGATCCGAGATCATGTCAGTGGTGCGAGAAATCTCGCAGAAGACGGCCGAGGAGAAGCTCTGTGCCGTTGAATTCTTTGTCCAGGCGTTTGCCCTGGTTGGGGATGTGGAAGTGAGTTTTGATCTTAGCTTCTGATTTGATTTACTAATCTAGCGTTTTGAGTCAGACGTTCCTTTTGCTTAAAGTATGTTCTTGTGAAGTGAGCTTAAAGTATGGTTATTGGAGTGTTTGATCCAGAATGGAACTTATCTGGAGTAAGTTAATGGGAAAGCTAGCAAGCCAGCTTTATTGAATTGGAATGTGAACCAAAAAAGATACTAAAATAAGAGCTTTCACAGGGAGTCTTTTATCCGCCGTAGTAGTTCTAGCACCATGTGTTAGATTGTCTGATAGGATATTGATTTATTAAGGTGGAGAGCGACAGGTGAATGCATGACATAGAAGTAAAGAGCACATCTTCTTCATAGTTGTATTGATAGCTACTATTGGTTTTAATATGAGGGAAAAAATCAGCGATTTACTGTCTGACTATAGTAGTTGATTAATAAAATTGACCTTACTGGTTTATATATAAAATTTTTAAAGGAATCTAAATATGACTACAATTAAACTTGCAATACATACGCCTTGGCATTTCCATGTATATTTGATGTGGACTTGTTCTAATTACTGAAACTTTGATTATGTGATCAACATTTAAAATGTTGAATAATTGAATTGTTGTCATTTGTTTTCTTTTGTTCTTGATGGTCATGTGAAAGTTCCAGCTGAACTTTCTTTTAGGTGTGACAATATCTATCAGCATGGAATGCTAGAAGTGATAAATCTCAGGTTATGGAAAGTATGAATATCTTCTTTCTATATTATCTAGTCCTAGGCTCCTAGCAAAGTGATACTTTTGTTGGGATAAAGTCATTGAGTTTGTGTGTGAGGGGTCATAGTTTCATTCTTCATTCCATTGTATTGACTTTAGTGGCAAATCATCTGCCTCATTTGAAGGGGAAAAGTGCAATGGCGAAGATTGTAAAATCTCTTGCAAGATTGATCATTAAGTATTTGTAGGTAGAGTTACTGCATATCTTGTGCGAGGGGTTATGGATATGTACTTTAAGAGCAGGTTGAGAACACAAATGCTAGAAGATGCTAAAATGAACTGTGAAAAAGACTGCTATTTATTGATGTTTCAAGTGGTGGAGAATAAAATGTCAAGACTAAACAAAGTTAATGATGAATGCATCTCTTATTAAAAGGAGGCTTCTAGGAAAGTAACTAGGGTTCAAAGTCAATCAATGCATGAATGGTGAAACTTCTCAGAAGATCAAGGTCCAAAAGTTGATTAAAGAAAAAGGAATATTACTAAATGTAATACATATGCACATGTATTGGTGTGCTTCTGCTGATATATGTGTTCAGTAGTTTTCTATTCACTAAATCAAGAAAGCCAGTCCTGCAATGAAAATGCTTGCAACCCCAAAAAATTTAAAAAAATGAAATTTCAAAGAAAGAGATGTTTTTGAAGCTAAGAGGTGATAGTATAATTGAAAGGACTGATGCCACCACTTGGCCTTTTAAGGGATGTATATGAATAATTTAGTGATATGCTACATATTTTGAAATGTATCAGCAATCTGAATCTAATTCTGTCAACTAGTCTCCATTTTTCTCCTTAAAGGTCAGCAAAAAAAGAAACTGCAATATCTCCTAAACAAATTTTTCATGGATTGACTTCACGTTAATTACAATAGTCTCTATTTTTGGTCCGAACCTTTTGATATCTTATTGCCTACATTTAATCTTTCAAGTTTATCATATGCTAGTTAAATTGAGGATATTTTTATTTATTGGAGGGCATAACTTAGATAGAGTATGTAAATTGATTGATTCACATCTAATGTGAAGTTTCTTGAGCATTTACCACTAATCATCAAGCACTGCCTCTTGGTTCTACTTCAGTTTAAGCAACTTGTCATTCATTCCCTATTATAGAATTTGAACGTCATCTCATATTATCTATCATTTTACATTTGCATATTTGATTTCTTAGAGTTGCTTGGCTTTGAAATATGAGGCTTTGGTTCTACGGGAGACTAAATATCTTAAAAGTCATGGCCTTCAAGTATTGCACAAGGAGTGGCTAACTTTTGCCAAGGACTCACTTGATAATGGATTTTATGCCATTGCTGTCAAGGTATATGCATTATATCCATGGTAGCTATTTTACTTCCACTACCATATTAAAATTTAATTTTTATTCACTTCCTCCTATACATTCCAACTTGTGAATCATTCCTCGTATGATTTTCTGCAGTTTGCTACAACCATTATTTAGTTACATATTGTCTATTTTGTTTTCATTAAAACTTCCATACAAGTTTGTTTTGGGTGTTGGTGTATTCTGATTGTTTATGATTTTACATTTGTTATTTAGCATGCAAGGAATTTCTGAAGTTACTGATATCTATGTTGAAACAATAATTGACACATTGCAATACAAGAATTAAACATGCAATGTATAAATGGGTTTTAATGGTAGGTAATTCTCACTGGCACTTCTTGGGGGGTTTATTCTAGGATTGCTAATTGTTATCTAAGGTGGGTATTAATGGGGCAAGCAGATTTTGACTGTAAATCCATGTATAGGCCCAGCTTGGGTTGTGTAGCAAGAATTTGTAGTGTAACAATAATCATAACAGGAATTTGCAAATGTTAATTTTAGCAATACCGGGAGCTTGTAAGTGCAATAAGCATAGAACAACCTAAATATGCACCTTATGCATAATTATGTTCTCCTATATCAGAGGATAAGTCATCCCCAGGTGGCCTTTTCCAGTTTTTGCATAAACAAATATTAACTATACTAATACATAAATACAAAATTTCCTTGATTAGACTACCAATATTGATAAATGAGGTGAAGGTATAAAGCAGTATAGAGAGCTTGGTTAGATTTGCTTCGATTTCAATGCACACCGGATATCTAAAGATGCGACATAAGAAATATGCCACTTGTAATGCAGAATATTTAATTGACCCATAACACTTGTTTGCATGACATGATTATCAAGGTGGATCCTATACAAGATTTGGCTAAGAGAAAAATAATGCTTTAGTGTTGAACTTCATCAAGAAGCTAAAATTGTCATAGCAGATTAGAAGGTGAGAAAGCAACAAAGTCTGAGCAACCTAGAACCAACATCAAGGTAACAACCAACTTGATTTGTGTAGTTTATTCATGAAAAAACATATGATTGGCAGATTGGGTGACTGATATATGGAAGCAAATATGGCTGGATATAGAACAGCGGGTCAGGATGAAGAAGCTTTATTTAGATGGCTCAACAATATTTTGTTTGTATTCTATGACAGGAAAGTCCTAGAGCAAGTTTTATGAGAGTGAGTTCCCCATAATCAAAATTCAAGTTTAAAATGTTTCACATTGTTTGAGTGGGATTCTGAAGTGACAGAAATGTACAGTCAAATATGTTGAGGTGTGGAGCCTTATCCAGCAAGCCTAGTCCAAGAAAACCAAGCCCAAGAACCTAGAAAAAAAAAAAAAGGACCGGACGGCCGGATTGGGCCAGGCCCGGCCCGACCCACGCACGGGTGGGCGGGCAAACGCGGCCCGGTCCGGCACGTGGGCGCGTGGTGCGTGGCCTAGGCCCACACAACATGTGCGCTGGTGCATGCGGGCTTGGCCTAGGCGGAAGCGGCAGCGACGTTGGGCTTTTCCCCCGTTTCCCACTGGTTTTCCTAGTGGTTTCCGCGGTCCATCGTGGTCCACGGGGTTTCTCGTTGATCTGGACCATCCGATCACCTGATCCGGACCGTCCGATCGCCTGATCGGACGGCTGAGATGGATCCAACTTGTTTTGGGCTTAATCTGGCGTTGTTTTCGGCACGATCTGGGCTCTTGATCTATGATTTGACGGCTGGAGATAGTCCCTGGGTGTTTTTGTCTTCTACAGCGACCAGGAATCGCGTTTTCTCTTGTTTTCGGGCTCTTTATATTAAAGGGTAGCAGAGAGCCACCGGAGAGCACATGTAGAGATGTAAAGAGCGATCCAGAGACAATTTTGAGCACGACGGAAGCCCTGAAGACCTTTTCCAAGAGAGAAAAAGGCAGAGAAAGAGAGAGAGGGAAAGAGAGAAAACTGTAAGGAGGCAAGAGATCTTCCACCAAAAATGATTTCCGTGTGAGATATTTTTGGAGTATTTTTTGTTTTCTTCTTTTCTTCTCCTATTCGAGGGCTGGGATGAGCATCCTGTAAAACTTCTTGTAAATCTCTTCTATAGTAGAGATTTGATCTTGTGTGGCCGTGGACATAGGAGCAGGAGTCTCCGAACCATGTAATCTCCTGTGTTATGCTTGGTGTAGTGATTTATTTTGCCAGGTTTTCCTTTCTTTTCTGTGAATTTCATATTCCACTGCGATCCTTTTCCCAATAACTGGTATCAGAGCTTTAAGTTTTGGTGGGAGCAATGGCAGGAGATGAAGGAAAAGTTAAGATCGGTAGGTTTAATGGGAAGGATTTCGGCTTCTGGAAGATGCAGATAGAGGATTATTTGTATCAGAAGAAGCTTCATCAACCATTGTTGGATATAAAACCTGTCGATATATGGCAAAATGATTGGGATTTGCTGGACCGCCAGGCTTTGGGAGTTATTCGGCTGACGTTGGCCAAGAATGTCGCGTTCAACGTCTTGGAGGAGAAGACGACAACAGGTTTAATAAAGGCTCTGTGCGATATGTATGAGAAGCCTTCGGCCTCCAACAAAGTTTATCTTATGCATCGTCTGTTCAATATGAAGATGAGCGAAGGTGCGTCTGTCACGGATCACATCAATGAGTTCAATTTGATTATCAGTCGTTAAGTTCTGTCGACATCAGTTTTGAGGATGAAGTTTGTGCTTTGATCCTCTTATCATCTTTGTCCGAGAGCTGGGGTGCAACTGTGACAGCTGTTAGCAATTCCTGCAGATTAAATAAGTTAAAATTTGAAGAGGTCCAGAACTTGATTCTCAGTGAAGATATCAGGAGAAAAGAAGCCAGTGGAAGCTCTGGATCTGCCTTGACGATCCAAGTATGGAGAGGGAGGACTGCACAGCGTAGCAACAACCGCGAGAGATCCAAATCCAAGCAAAGGAGCCAGTCAAGATTCAGGGGTGATGGCTGTTGGCACTGCGGTAAGAAGGGGCACACCAGGAAAAATTGCTGGACGAGGAAAATCAAAGGATAGAAGGAAGAGTCAGTCAATGCAGCGATCGAGAATACTGAAAAGGCTTTGTTTCTCAGTACGGATAGTTCGATCCTAGACTCCGGTGCTTTGTTTCACTCTACCTCATAGATGGAATGCATGAGAAATTATACAGCTGGTAATTTTGAAAAGGTTTATTTGGCAGATGATGAGCCTTTGGACATCGTGGGGAGAGGTGATGTTCATATCAAGATGCCGAATTAGTCGGTATGGAAGCTGAAGAATGTCAGACATGTTCCTGATTTAAAGAGGAACTTGATCTCAGTCGGGCAACTAGACTCAGAGGGCTGTCATAACTTTTGTTGGCGGCTCCTAGAAGATCGCCAAGGGTGCTATGGTGATAGCACATGGAAGCAAGTTGGGCACCCTCTGCATGACTGGTAACATGAAAGATGCAGTGGCTTTGGCACAGGCAGACTCGGAGTTACGGCATTACCGTCTGGGTCACATAGGGCAAAAAGGAATGCAAGTATTATAGAAGAAGGGCAAGCTAGCTGGTTTGAAGATGACGGATGTTGGTTTCTGCGAGCATTGTATTCTTGGGAAGCAGAAAAGAGTCAGCTTCATCAAGACAGACAGAGCACCAAGATCGGAAAAGTTGGAGCTAGTTCACACCGACGTGTGGGTTCCTCTCCGGTGGCATCCCTCGGAGGCTCAAAGTATTATGTGACATTTATCGACGATTCCATTAGGAAGGCATCGGTTTATTTTCTGCAGAATAAATCAATGCGTTTGATACCTTCAGGAAGTGGAAAAGCTTAGTAAAAAATGAGTCTGGACAGAAAATTATGTGCCTAAGGTCAGATAATGGAGGCAAGTACAGTAGTACTGAGTTCAAGGAGTTCTGCGCAGCTAATGGGATCAAGATGGAGAAGACTATCCCGAGTACGCCATAACAAAACGGGATAGCTGAGTGCATGAACCGTACCCTGAACGAGAGAGCGAGGAGCATGAGGCTCCATGCTAGATTGCCCAAGATATTTTGGGTTGAGGTAGTTAGCACTGCTACCTACCTGATTAATAGAGATCCCTCCGTCTCTCTTGATTGCAAGATCCCTGAAGAAGAGTGGACGGGTAAATCAGCAAACTAATCTCACCTGACGGTCTTCGGCTGTGTCTCCTATGTGTATGTCAACGCTGAGAAGAGAGACAAGCTAAATACAAAGTCGAAGAAGTGCTTCTTCATTGGTTATGGCACTGATGATTTTGGTTATAAGCTCTAGAGCGAGAAGGACGGGAAAATCATCAGGAACAAGGACATGGTGTTCAATGAGAGAAGCCTGTACAAGAATCAAGGTGTTCCAAATAGAGCAGAAGAGGCAGATAAGGAGAAAAAGCAAGTAGAGTTGGAAGAGATCACTGAGAAGGACATTGCTGAGGGAGCAAGAGTTCCTAAGCCTGAGCCAGTGACACCTCAATTGAGAAGATCTGCAAGGACCCCGAAACCACGTATAAGGTACTCACCCTCGCTACATTACCTGTTGTTGACAGATGGAGGGTAGCCAGAATGCTTTGATGAAGCCATGGAGAGCGAAGATTCGGTCAAGTGGGAGCTGGTGATGAAGGATGAGATGCAGTCCTTGATAAAAAACAAGACGTGGGAGCTCAGCACACTAACGGATGGAAAGAAAGCACTGCATAACAAATGGATCTACAAGATCAAAAAGGAACCCGATGGCAATAAGAGGTACAAGATGAGGCTGGTCATAAAAGGATTCTAACAGAAAGAGGGTATATATTATACCGAAATTTTTTCTCCTGTTGTCAAGCTCTCTACGATTCAAGTTGTTCTGAGCATTGTAGCTGCGGAGGACTTACACCTAGAGCAACTGGATGTTACTACTGCCTTTTTGCACGGTGAGATAGATGAAGACATTTACATGCAGTAGCCTGTTGTTTTTGAGGTCCCTGATAAAGAAGATCAAGTATGCAAGCTGAGAAAAAGCTTGTATGGTTTAAAGCAAGCCCCCAGGTTATGGTACAAGAAGTTCGATGGATTCATAATCAATCATGGTTTTGCTAGATGCCAGGAGGATCATTGCTGCTATTTTAAGATACTCGAAGATAGTTTCATGATATTACTCTTGTATGTTGATGATATGTTGATTGCTGGGCTAGACATGCAAGAGATTGAAAGATGGAAGCGAGAGCTATTTAGAGAATTTGCAATGAAAAAGATGGGCACAGCAAAGTAGATACTTGGGTTGATGATCGAAAAAGATAGAGTGGCGGGCACACTGAAGTTGATTCAGAGCAGCTATATTGAAAAGGTGTTGGACAGATTTAACATGTCAGATGCAAAGCCGGTGAAGACACCTTTGGCCGCACATTTCAAGCTTTCGAAGAAACAATCACCCAAGGTTGATGATGAGCTGAAGATAATGGCCAGGGTTCCGTATGCTTCAGCAGTTGGCAGCTTGATGTACGCGATGGTTTCACAAGGCCGTCATTATATATACAGTGGGAGCTGTAAGCACATGGCAAATCCGGGCAAGCAACACTGTCAAGTGGATCCTGCGATATCTTAAAGGTACCAAGGATGTCGGTCTATGCTACAGGAGGGACAGTTTGACTTTACAGGGATATGTGGATGCAGACCTGGATGGCGATGCTGACACGAGGAGCATGACTGGGTATGTGTATACCATTGGCGGGATAGTGGTAAGCTGGATCTCGCAACTGCAGAAGATCGTGGCTCTTTCCACCACCGAGGCAGAGTATGTGGCAATCACTGAAGCTAGCAAGGAGATGATCTGCTGCAACATTTGCTAAAGGAGCTTGGTAGAGAGCAAAGTTGCAGTGTACTGTTCTGTGACAGTCAGAGTGCTATTCATCTGGCGAAGAATCCGACATTCCATGCGAGAACGGAGCATATATAACTAAGATATCATTTCATCAGGGTATTGCTTGAAGATGGATGTCTGTCACTGGAAAAAATTCAGAGCTCAAAGAATCTAGCTGATATGTGTTAGACATTAGAATAATGAAAATTAACCCAACTTTATTTGATTAAAATTGATACTTTTTGTGATACTTTGCAGGAATTGACTCCATAAATGTGTAGATCTTGATTTTAGGAGTCCAACGTCGAAAACAAAATGTAATTCGGACTTTGAACGGGCCTGAAATAGATTTTAGCACGGTTTTAAGAGCCGCACGGTTTTTGGAGCATTGCCTTAAAATTTCAATGGCTCACATTGGACCGGCTCAATGGTCCACCGCACGACCTGCCGGTCCACGGCAGCCATTGCTGCCGGTCCACGGGTAGAGCCGTGGACCACCGTGCTTCGATCGTGCCGAAACTCGCCGGAGAGCTTCCCCCGGCACCACCGAAGCCGCCGCCAACCTAGAGCCGTGGACCACCGTGCTTCGATCGCGCCGAAACTCGCCGGAGAGCTTCCCCCGGCACCGCCGAAGCCATCGCCAACCTTCCCGCCGGCCGGAGAGCTCCCGTTCGGTCAGAAAAATGGCCGGAACGCGTCCGCCCAGCCCCGCCGCACAGCCGTCTCCGCCGCGAGCCACGCCGCCCGTCCGAAGCCGCCTCCGTCGAAGCCGCCGCCAACCTTCCCGCCGGCCGGAGAGCTCCCGTTCGGCTGGAAAAATGGCCAGAACGCGTCCGCCCAGCCCCGCCGCATAGCCGTCTCCGCCGCGAGCCACGCCGCCCGTCTGCCCGTCCGAAGCCGCCTTCGCCGAAGCCGCCCCACCCGCGAGCCACCGTCTGCGAGCCGCCGCCGCCTCTGCCGCAGCCGCCCCTCAGCCGTCCGTCCCCGGCACTGCCGAAGCCGTCTGCGCCTTCGCCGCCTGCAGCCATCGCCGCCTGCAGCCATCGCCGCCTAGCCACGCATCTCCGCCTCCGCCGCCTGCAGCCATCGCCGCCCAGTAGCGTGTCCACGCCGCTCAGCCGAAGCCGCCCCACCTGTGAGCCACCGTCCACGAGCCGTCTCCGCCCAACCCGCAACGCCCCTCCACCGTCTGCCCAGCCGTCCCAGCCGCGTGTCCGCCTTCGCCGCGTGTCCGTCTCCGCCGTGAGCCGCCTCCGCCCCTTCGCCGCGTGCTTCCCAGTCGAAGCCGTGTCCGCCCCTGCGCCACGTGTCCGTCTCCGCCCAAGCAGCAGCGCCGCTCCACACCATTCAGCCGCCGTCCGTTGCAGCTGCCTCCGTTCTCCACCCCGTCCCCAGCTGCGTGTCCGCCTCCGTCGCGTGTCCGCCTTCGCCACCTGCAGTGCCGTCTGCCCAGCTGTCTTCGCCCAGCCGTCACTTCCGTTTCCAAGCTCCTGAAGCTGCTTGTCACCGTCCTTGCTGTTCAGACCGGGATGTCTAAGGAAGCATCGGAACGAGAAGAGATGTCGGACGACGCTGGATGGACACGGGATTGTGCGATAGAATTTTTGAGTTTGATTTTTTTGAGATGGGGATGATCGTAAAAAAATCAGATAAGGAGATAGCGCAGAGTTTGAAAATCAGATTGAGATGAGGAAATCACTGCGCTTTCCACACGGACCCGACACGGTATTTTTCATCTATAAATACCTCGGTGATTCTCTTCTGCAAAAAGAGGAATTTTTGGGGGAGGTTCCACTTGCTGTCCGTAGTTCCAGTTCCTGTTGCTGTCACAGAGAGTCAGAGTTGGATAAAAAGGGAGAAAGGGACCCTTGTTCCCTTACTTTTCTTTTATTTTCTCTGTACCCCAATTTTTATGCAATAAATATTTATTTGCTTTATATTAATCCATGATTGCTTATTTTTATTTTGAAGTAATGCTGGAGTTATGTTGGATTAGCGTTTAAGGTAAGTCGAAATGAATTAATTTTGACTGACCTATACCTAAGGGACGGGCCGTGATCCACGGGTACGGGCCATACTCTTGAGATAGGTCATATCTGAATTATTTTCACAAATTTATTATTTGCATCTATTATTTGCATTAGTTTTAGTTTATTTTAAATCAAAAGAAAATCCTTTTTCAAGATAACCCCAAAGTCTCTGTGGGATCGACCCTTACTCCCGCTATTCTACCCTTTAGAGTAGTGGAATTAAGGTTCTAAATCGGTGCATTACGATACGCATCAGATTTTTGGCGCCGTTGCCGGGACTTTCGGCGTTATTCTGAAAAAAAAATATAATCAACAATCTAAAAATCCAAAAAAAAAATTTCAATTTTCAAAATTTTACATTCAAATTTAAAAAAAAAATTCAATTTTCAATCTTGAGTGCCCTGACATAAGGTTGCCCTGGCATAACTGGGAGGTTATGTTGAATGGTTGTCCTAGGGTACAAAAAGGTTGAACAAAAAAAATTTTTAGATTCACTTAGGTAAATTTATTTTTTTTGCAAAACCAAAAAAATATTACCCAGACATTTCATAATTTATTAGGATTAGAGACTTAATCATCAAAATTAAAAAGAAATTAAGTTTAATTTTGTTTGTTTATAACTTTTTGGACACCTTAGCTATTGCATTTTATAATTTTATAATATATCTTAAGGGCACAACCCATTAATCAGATAAGGTGGGGAGATCAATACCCTTCCTTAGCCCACAAATCATTAATCCAGCATCTGCATTGACCCAAGCCTTTAATTTTAAAATTAATTAGACATCAACCCTAAGGATTTCGAGCTCAATAGGACAAGGAAACCCTAGAGTTGGACCGGGTTCAGATCATTTAATTCCTTGGTGTCTAAGGAAAGTGGTTCAGGGACTAGAGCCCGAAGGGAAGTGAGTTGGTTCCGCTTACCTAGCCAATTTTTAATTGGTGTCTAAGGCAAGCGATAAGGGAACCTTCACCAACCTTACACTTACCTGGCCAAGTCAGTTAATTGATCTTGGGCTTGGAGTGCTCGAAGGTAACCTTGGATCAGTTAGGAGCTGTCTAGATCCAGGTTAACCCTAGGATAGTGATTTTGATTTGTTTCACTTGTTTGATTGAAAAAAAAAAAAAAAATTAATTAACTTTCTTCTCTCTAGTTTAGGACTCTATTAGGAACTTCTCCTTTAGACCTCTTCTCATTCTTCCACTTTCCAATTAAAAATAAAAAAAAATTAAAAATCTTTGATTGCTGTTTGCTTTAGGAGGGAGGGTGTATGTTAGTATATTCTAGGCGCCGACTTTGGGAACCTAAACATATATCCCTAGATCCAAAAATCGAAGGCTCCAGTAGAGCAACCAGCCCAGGTACTATGGATCCTAATCAAGGAATTGACCCTCCGCTGAAGGAGTACTTCACTCCTTCAAAATACACTTATTCACCTTGTATCCAAGTATCCCTTGTAGATGCCATCCAGTACGAAATCAAGTCCAGTGTGATTCAGATGTTACCCTCTTTTTACGGACTTGCGACTGAAGATCCATATAAACATCTAGATGAATTTCTAGAAATATGTTCCACTGTTAAGATACAAAATTTCTCCGACAATGCTTTAAGACTTAGGTTATTCCCTTTTTTCCTGAAAGATAAAGCCAAATATTGGTTGAATTTCCTAGACACTATGACAATTTCAACTTGGGATCAACTTCAGAGGGAGTTCCTTAAGAAATATTTTCCCATAGGAAAGACGAATCAAATTAGAAAAGCCATTACTAGTTTTTCCCAATTAGATGGAGAAATGTTTCATGAAATCTGGGAGAGATTGAAAGAGCTGATTAGAAAATGTCCTCACCATGCCATACCCAAATGGCAATTAGTCCAGTGCTTCTATGACGGTTTGTCAGAAAGGCACCGGCAAATGGTGGATGCCTCATGTGGAGGAACGTTCATGCTTAAAAATGAACATGAGGCATGGCAGTTGTTTGAAACTTTAAGTGAAAATTCTCTACATCATATGTCAGCTGCCCGTAGAGATCCTCCCACAGGACCTGTAGAACCCAAGAGAGGAGGTATGTATGAAGTTGGTCGTGCTGTAGACATCTACAGCAAGGTTGATGAGCTATCTCAGAAGCTCGACCAACTTTTGCAAGCTGGAAATAATTCCTCCTCATCTCATCCTACTCATGAAGTCTGTATTATCTGCTCAAGTTCCACCCACACCTTAGGTGATTGTCCATCAGCTTACCAATTTCCTGAGCTTCTTCAGGAGCAAGCTCATCAAGCTCATCAAGCTCAAACCCAAATGGCTCCTAGACCAGGAAACGACCCTTATTCGAACACATACAATCCCGGCTGGCGCAATCACCCGAATTTTTCTTGGAAACCCCAACCCGGAATCAATTCTTCCGTTAGGCCCAACTATCAGGAGACCAAATTTCAAAGCATGCCATTTCCACAATATCAAAATGCCCCACAGCCTCCACAACCTCCGCCAAGCGATCTTGATCCTTCCTTTCAAGAGAAGTTCCTTCAAACTTTGAAGGAGGGGCTGAACATGAATACCCAAATCCTTCACTCCCATACCCAATCCATTGCCAAGCTAGAGACTCAGATAGGTCAGCTAGCTACAGCTTTCAATCGGAGAGAAGAAGGTAAGTTGCCTAGCCAGCCTATTATCAATCCTAAGGGTCAATATATGGCTGAGAGTTCCACTGGACCTGAAAATTTTTCTGAACACGCTAAATCTGTTATAACCTTAAGAAGTGGAAAAACATTGGACCAACCTGACCCGACCCAAGAAGTAGAGCTGGCTAAGCCAGAGAAAAAGAATGAAGAGGAGAAGGAATCCATTGGTCAAGTACCTGTACCTAAGGCTCCATTCCCTAGTGCTTTGGAGTCACCTTTACCATTGGATAAGAAAAATTTGAAAATGAATGAGATGCTTGAATTATTCAAGCAAGTCCAAATCAATTTACCTCTCCTCGATGCCATCAAGCAAGTACCGGCTTATGCCAAATTTCTTAAGGATTTGTGCACTCAAAAACGGAAATCTAAGGCACATATCCCTAAGAAAATCCTCTTAACTGAGCAAGCCAGCTCAATTTTTCAGCAGATAGCTCCACCCAAACTCAAAGACCCAGGTACCCCAATTATCTCTTGTGTCATAGGGGACCTTACAATCAAGAAAGCCTTGTTAGATTTAGGTGCGAGTGTAAACCTTCTCCCAGGCTCAGTGTATGATCTGTTTAAATTTGGAGAATTAAAACCCACGACGGTGACTTTACAGTTAGTTGATCGATCCGTCAAGGCATCCCGTGGAATGCTCGAGGATGGTTGATAAAAGTAGATAAGTTCTACTTCCCGGTGATTTTTTGTTTGGACATGGAATCTAGCGGTAACCCTAGTCAGATACCCATCATTCTTGGAAGACCTTTCCTAGCTACCGCTAATGCTTGCATAAATTGCAGAACAGGGGTTATGGATGTCTCTTTTGGGAATAAGAAAATGCGGTGAATGTTTTTAATGCATGCCAAGACCACCCTCTTATGATCATAACGAGTAAATATGATAGAAGAAGTAGTAAATAGGATCTTCCTATGTTGCTTGATTCGGATCCCTTGCAAGCATGTTTGACGCATTTTGGAACTGACAATTTTGATGTTGATGAATATGCAATGAAGTGAATGCTTGTTAGAGCCGCCCAAGTTTAGCACCATTCCTCCTTGGACTGTGAAATATGAATCATTACCGACTCAATCAAACCCTTTAGTGCCATCCTTAGAAGCACCACCCAATCTGGAATTGAAGCCTCTTCCTGACAAGTTAAAGTATTCTTTTCTGGATCCAATGATACCCTTCCGGTAATCATTGCATCTACTTTGACCTCTGATCAGGAACAAAAATTGATGGATGTACTCAGGGAACATAAAGAGGCAATAGGATGGACAATAGCTAATCTTAAGGGAATCGACCCTTCTATTTGCATGCACCACATTCACTGTGAAGCAGAAGCTAAACCACATAGGGACATGCAACGGAGGCTAAATCCAAACATGCGGGAAATTGTTAAAAAAGAAGTGGTTAAATGGTTGGATGCCGGCATTATTTACCCAATTTCGGATAGCCAATGGGTCAATCCAACTCAGGTAGTACCTAAAAAGTCAGGAATTACTGTCATTCAAAATGAAAAGGGCGAGTCAATTTCTACCCGAGCAACCACTAGTTGGAGAGTTGTATAGATTACCGGAAACTGAATGCTGTTATGAAAGATCATTTCCCTCTGCCTTTTATTGATCAAATTCTAGAACGACTAGCAGGACAGAGTTTCTTTTGTTTTCTGGATGGATATTCAGGATACAACCAGGTTCCAGTATTTCCTGCAGACCAAGAAAAGACCACCTTTACTTGCCCTTTTGGAATATTTGCATTCAGGCGTATGCCTTTTGGTCTCTATAATGCACCAGCCACCTTTCAACGATGTATGTTGGCCTTATTCTCCGATATGGTTGGTCATTTCCTTGAAGTGTTATGGATGATTTTTCTGTCTTTGGATCTTCATTCAAGGACTGTCTCCATAATTTGGCTAAGGTATTGAAACGCTGTATAGAAACCAACTTAGTCTTAAGTTGGGAGAAGAGCCATTTTATGGTTCGTGAGGGAATTGTACTCGGACACATTGTTTCTGAGCGAGGGATTGAGGTTGACAAAGCTAAGGTTGAATTAATCTCGAAATTGCCTCCCCGACCTCGGTTAGATAAGTACGATCTTTCTTGGCCATGCTGGTTTTTATAGACGATTCATCAAGGATTTCAGCAAATCTCTCGACCATTGTGTGATTTACTTGCCAAAGACAAGTCTTTTGATTTTAGTAAGAAGTTTTGCTGCTTTTAACATTCTTCGAACTGCTTTGACCACTGCACTATCATTAAGCCTCCAGATTGGACTCTGCCATTTGAAATCATGTGTGATGCTCTGATTATGCTGTAGGAGCTGCTTTAGGACAGAAGCTCAATAGGGAACCCCATGTAATTTACTATGCTAGTAAAACTCTTTCAGATGCACAATGAACTATACCACTACTGAAAAAAGAGTTACTAGCAGTTGTATTCGCTCTAAAAAATTTTGATCATATTTATTAGGGTCTAAGGTCCTAGTTACTCTGATCATGCTGCATTAAGACATCTGCTATCCAAAAAGGATACAAAGCCTAGACTGATTCGATGGATCCTTTTGTTACAGGAATTTGACTTAGAAATTTTGGATAAGGTTCCGAAAATATGGTAGCAGATCACATTTCTAGGATCTTAGTAGAATACAACAAGGAAATTATTGGAGATAGGTTTCCTGATGAGCAGCTATTCTCAATTTCTTCTACCAGCAATCTCCCTGGTTTGCCCATATTGTGAATTATCTGGTAATAAGGCAAGTTCCTCCATACTGGTCACAACAAGAAAAAGATAGGTTCTTTTCGCAAATCAAATATTACTTTTGGGAGGAACCTGAATTGTTAAATACTGTTCAGATCAAGTGATCAGGCGATGTGTCCCTGAGAATGAATTCAAGAGTATACTCATTTTTGTCATTCTCTTGCATGTGGGGACACTTTAGTGGGAGAAAAATTGCAGCAAAGGTGCTGCAAAGGGATTTTATTGGCCAACTCTCTTTAAAGATGCACATGAATTTGGCCGTAATTGTCTCAAGTGTCAACAAAGGGGGAATATTTTACGAAAAGATATGATGCCCCAAACCCCATTTAGTTGTTGAAATTTTTGATGTTTGGGGTATTGACTTTATGGGACCATTTCCTCTTTCCTTTGGATTTGAGTACATTTGGTAGCAGTGGATTATGTTTCGAAATGGATTGAAGCTGTGGCAACTCGAACTAATGATCACAAAGTTGTAATCAAGTTCATTCAGCATAACATCTTTAGTCGGTTTGGGTGCCCAAGGGCATTATTAGTGATGGGGGTGCGCATTTTACAAATAGACACTTTGACGGACTGATGAAAAAGTATGGAATTACCCATAAAGTAGCCACGTCATATCATCCCCAGACTAGTGGTCAGTTGAAGTTCGAATAGAGAGATCAAGCACATTCTTGAGAAAACGGTAAGACCCGATAGGAAAGATTGGTCCGAACGTTTGGATGACGCTTTATGGGCTTACCGAACTGCTTTCAAGACCCCTCTAGGAATGTCTCCGTACCAGTTAGTGTTTGGAAAGGCTTGTCACCTACCTGTTGAATTGGAACACCGTGCATTTTGGGCTATCAAGCAATTTAATTTTGACATGAAGAATGCAGGTTCCCATAGAAAACTTCAGTTAAGTGAGTTGGAAGAGTTACGAAATGAGGCGTATGAGAGTTCGAAAATTTACAAGGCTCGAACAAAGGCTTATCATGACAAATTCATTAATAGAAAATCATTTGAGCCTAATCAAAAAGTGTGGCTCTACAACTCTAGGTTAGTCTTTTTCCCGGAAAACTCCGCTCACGATGGGATGGACCTTTTGTAGTAACTCAAGTATTTTCCCATGGAGCTGTTGAAATTAAGGATCCTAAGCAAGGGAATGTTTTAAGGTGAATGGCCAGCGTTTGAAACGTATATTGAAGGAATCAGTGATGGAGAAGTTGTTGAAACTCTTGATCTTGAACACCAGTGTTGCTGTGAAGATCAACTTAGTCTGGCTGAAGACTATAAACTTAGCGCTCCTGGGAGGCAGCCCAGCTCTTTCCTTAGTTCATATTTTAACTCTAGTTCTTTGTTTTTAGAATAAATGGAGTAATAAAAGGAGATTGCAGGAACATGGTGATAGAAGGGCGTCCAATTCCATACCCTACCATGTTGTATCCTTCTTTGCCATTATGTTTTTAGTATCCTCTTCCATTGGGGACAATGGAAATTAAGTTGGGGGGTGAGGTAATCTATTAATTAAATCAAATCCTCGAGTAAATTTTAATCAGTTTTTGTGTACAAAATGTCTCGAATTGAAAAAAATCAAGCTCACTAAATGATGAGTGATTAATGGTTTAGAAAATTTTAGAGATACTGAGGGATGATTATCAAGAAAACCCTATAAGTGGTAGAGTGTAGTCCAGAAAATTTTAGAAGAGTAATTCTAACCCTTCGGCCTATTGATCTTAATAATGAATCTTACTTATTTGGTATAGGCATTATAAAAAGTCCCCAGTAAAAAATTCTGAGGTTAATAAAGATTTTTAGCATCTCTCATTGAGTAACCGGACTCCTTCGCCTAAGTAAGCGTTGTTGTTCGCATCAAAAGGTGGGGATGTAACGAAATCTTTCGTAGAGTTAGTCTTGACTTAGCCTTTTAACTCGAGTCAGTAAGCCCGAGGGGTGTTTTACACCTAATGCCCTAAAGCAACTGGTTTGGGAGTCATTGGCTTAAAGCTCGCTACAAGGGTTAATTAGAAAGCAAAGTATCAGGACATTGCACTGACTTTACATTAAAAAAAAAAAAAAAAGGAAAGGAAGAAAAAGAAAAAAAAAAGTGGGGACTAAATAAATATTGCACCAAAACCAAACTAAGTTGGAAGATTTAGATAGTGAGATAGAAAGTTGCGAAAGAAAAAAACTCTTAAAACTTCTATGGACTTTATTCTACTAAATGGATGGAATTGGTAATCCAATGAAGTACCTTTTTAATAGTCTAAATGTATCTTTGATTTTAGGATTAGTACGATAATTTCATTTCATGGACCATCTTAGTACACAAGACTCATCCATTTCCTTTACTCGAGGACGAGCAAAGTTTAAGTTGGGGGGTGTGTTAGACATTAGAATAATGAAAATTAACAACTTTATTTGATTAAATTGATACTTTTTATGATACTTTGCAGGAATTGACTCCATAAACGTGTAGATCTTGATTTTAGGAGTCCAACGTCGCAAACGGAATGTAATTCGGACTTTGAACGAGCCTGAAATGGATTTTAGAAGATTTTAGCACGATTTCAGAGCTGCACGATTTTTGGAGCATTGCCTTAAAATTTCAATGGCTCACGGTGGACCGGCTCAATGCTCCACCGTACGCTGCCGGTCCACGGCAGCCATTGCTGCCGATCCACGGGAAGAGCCGTGGACCACCGTGCTTCGATCGCACCGAAACTCGCCGGAGAGCTTCCCCCGGCACCGCCGAAGCCGCCGCCAACCTTCCTGCCGGCCGGAGAGCTCCCGTTCGATCGGAAAAATGGCCGGAACGCGTCCGCCCGACCCCGCCGCTGCCGTCGAAGCCGCCGCGAGCCGCCGCCCTTTCCCGCCGAAGCCGTTCTCCGCCGAAGCCGCCGCCAACCATCTCGCCGCGAGAGCGCCCGTTCGTCCGAAGCCGCCTCCCCAGCCCCCCGCACAGCCACCGCCGCGAGCCCGCCGCCCGTCTGCCCGCCGCCCCTCAGCCGCCTCCACCGAAGCCTCCCCGCCGCGAGCCATCGCCGCTAGCCGCCTCCGCCTCGCCGCAGCCGCCCCAGCCGTCCGTCCCGGCACCGCGAGCCGTCTGACCTTCGCCGCTGCGCCACCCGCCGCCTACCGTCTCCCGCCTCCGCCGCTGCGCCTTCGCCGCCGCCGCAGCGTGTCCGCGCGCTCAGCCGAAGCGCCCCCCGCGCCACGTGTCCGTCTCCGCCGCGGGTCGCTCCGCCAACCGCCGCCCCTCCACCGTCTGCCCAGCCGTCCCGCCGCGTGTCCGCCCTGCAGTGCCGTCTGCCCAGCTGTCTAAGCCGCCCAGCCGTCACTTCCGTTTCCAAGCTCCTGAAGCTGCCTTGTCACCGTCCTTGCTGTTCAGACGCGGATGTCTAAGAGAAGCATCGGAACGAGAAGAGATGTCGGACGACGCTTGGATGGACACGGGATTGTGCGATAGAATTTTTGAGTTTGATTTTTTGAGATGGGGATGATCGTAAAAAAAATCAGATAAGGAGATAGCGCAGAGTTTGAAAATCAGATTGAGATGAGAAATCACTACGCTTTCCACACGGACCCGACACATGGTATTTTTCATCTATAAATACCTCGGTGATTCTCTTCTCTGCAAAAGAGGAATTTTGGGGGAGGTTCCACTTGCTGTCCGTAGTTCAGTTCCTGTTGCTGTCACAGAGAGTCAGAGTTGGATAAAAGGGAGAAAGGAACCCTTGTTCCCTTACTTTTCTTTTATTTTCTCTGTACCCAATTTTTATGCAATAATATTTATTTGCTTTATATTAATCATGATTGCTTATTTTTATTTTGAAGTAATGCTGGAGTTATGTTGGTATTAGCGTTTAAGGTAAGTCGAAGTGAATTAATTTTGATGACCTATACCTAAGGGACGGGCCGTGATCCACGGGTACGGGCCGTACTCTTGAGATAGGTCATATCTGAATTTTTTCATAAATTTATTATTTGCATCTATTATTTGCATTAGTTTTAGTTTATTTTAAATCAAAAGAAAATCCTTTTCAAGATAACCCCAAAGTCTCTGTGGGATCGACCCTTACTTCCGCTATTCTACCCTTTAGAGTAGTGGAATTAAGGTTCTAAACGGTGCATTAGACACGCATCAATATGCTGACAAAGGTGGTCATTGCAGAGAAATTGGGGCTGTGGTGGCCTCAATTGACCTCCGGAGCTAGTTGATTGGAGGCGCTGCACAAGAAATAACTTTTGTTTTGGAAAGTTTTGTTTTGTTTTTTAGGTGGATGCTGTTATGGTGTCTAAGTCTCCAAGTGGGAGAGTTGTTGAGGTGTGGAGCCTTATCCAGCAAGCCCAGTCCAAGAAAACCAAGCCCAGTAACCTAGAAAAAAACCAAAAAAAAATTGGATTGAATGGCCGGATTGGGCTAGGCCCGGCTCGACCCACACGCATAGCCCAGGCACGGGCGGGCGAGCGCACGCGGCTCGGTCCGGCGCGCGGGTTGCCCGGTGCGCGGCCTAGGCCACGCGATGCGTGCGCTGGCGCACGTGGTGCTCGGCCCAGGCAGAAGCGGCTACAACGTTGGGCGTTTCCCCCGTTTCCCACTGGTGTCCCCAGGTGTCCCCATGTGGTTTCTCGCGGTCCACTATGGTCTCACCACGGTTGGTTTCTCGTGATCCGGACCGTCTGATCACCTGATCGGATGGCTGAGATTGATCCAACTTGTTTTGGGCTTGATCTGGCACTATTTTTGGTACAATCTGGACTCTTGATCTATGATTTGATGGCTGGAGATGGTCCCTGGGTGTTTTGGTCTTCTATAGCGATCAGGAGTTGCGTTTCCTCCTATTTTGGGCTCTTTATATTAAAGGGCAGTAGAGAGCCACCGGAGAGCACTTATAGAGATGCATGAGCGATCCAGAGACAATTTTGAACGCGACAGATGCCCTGAAGACCTTTTCCAAGAGAGAAAAGGCAGAGAAAGAGAGAGGGAAAGAGAGAAAACTGTTGGGAGGCAAGAGATCTTCCATCAAAAATTATTTTCGGGTGAGAGATATTTTTGGAGTATTTTTTGTTTCTTTTTTTCTTCCTTCTGTTCGAGGGCTGGGATGAGCATCCTGTAAAATTTTCTATAATATTTTTTATAGTAAGATTTGATCCTGTGTGGTCGTGGACGTAGGAGCAGGAGTCTTCGAACCACGTAATCCCTTGTGTTGTGCTTGGTGCAGTGATTTATTTTGCCAGGTTTTTCTTCTTTTCTGTGAATTTCGTATTTCACTGCGATCCGTTCCCCAACAATATATTTTTTAGATGTTGGGACATGGTCAACCTTGATCAACCATATGTGATGATAAATAACCATGATAAGTCATGTCATACACGGGGATAGACAGTGATGGGGGACGAATTTGATGAAATGGTGCGTGGAGATGTGATCTACTTAGCAACAATATATTAGCATTAGAGCTCCAAATATGGCCGGATTCATGGATAGAAGGGATGAAGAATTTCGAGCTAGAAACTAGGTGAGCAAAAATTTGACACCCTTGTGTAAGCTTCCTTTCAAAAAAAATAAAAGAGAGGATCTAAGGGCATAGAAACCCTCAAACTAGGCTAAGCTACCTTTAAGAATCTCAGATCTAAGGATCAAGAGGGTCTATTCCCACAATGAGGAGAAATCAAAGCTCAAATGGAAGGGAAACACTCACCACTCAAGAATTGAAGGTTAGGGACAAGATCTACACTCCCTTCTTGGATTTACCATTGGAGTTTTGATCCATGGCGTGGAGTCTTCATCATCATCTTCAAATCACCAAGAAGAACCTGCAAAAGAGTCAAGGTAAGGTCGTGATTCAAAGAAATTAAGGAAAAAGGAAGGAATCAATAAAGAGAAGTGAAGAGAGTTGCTGGAATTTTTGGGCAGCACTTCCTATTCTTCTTGCACTACTTGGATCTTAGGTAGAAGAGCTTGGAAATGAAACTATGGTCCTTCAAACTCAAGGCACTCACTCAAATTCAAGATTAAACTCAACACTCCAACTCAAACTTAAAGAGAAAGACTCAAAATACCAAGGAGAACTCATGAACTTGGCAAGGTGGAATAGAACACAAACTAGCAAGCTTTCATTCAACTCAAGTAATTCATTGCTTTACAAGAGGAGGCCTTGGTCCTATTTATAGGCCAAGGGCAGCCATAATGGACAGCGAAAAGGTGGATTAAGAAGCCAACTAATTCAGATTTAGTTGGTAACTAATTACATTGAGAAGCTTCTGGTAACTAATCCTAACAATAGAAGAAACTAGAATCTCCATGTGGCGCCATCCTATTTCACCAAGTGTCCCATCAAAAGCCTTCCATGTGTCTTCTAAGATTTAGTCTTCAAATATGCTTCAAATTAGGTGAATCAAATCATAGGTTGGCCGGTCCAAATGGATTGCTTGGAATTTTGGAAACAAAGTTCTTCATTAGTTAAATTTTTTTGGCTTGCTTATCTCAAATGGAAATGGTCTTGACTTGCTTAATACAATAGGGCTCTTCTTCTTAAATGGTGGAACTAGGAGCCTTCAAGATGCTTCATGAGGTTGGGCTTCATCTCCATAATTTTGAGTGGAACCTAAAAATATTGGACTAGCTACAAAACCAGAGATTGTTAGCTTGCAACTTCTTCCTCTTGCCAATGTCCCCATTACAAAGCATTATACGGGGCCTCTTTCCAAATTCACTCACTTGAGCGAAATATTGAAGCTAATGTGGAATGTCTTTGATGGGCCTTCTGAGTATTCTGGAATTGCATCATTAAGTTCTCCTGTGTAAATGTTATTCTTTACCTGGCTTTTCATGCTACTAATCTTCACCATTTGTTATTTGCTTGGATTATATTTAAGTGGCTTAATTCAGTAAGGCTAAACCTCTGGGGTTAGACAAGTTGATGTTGTGGATCGCCATTGTTCATGGATTCAAGTGAGGCAGATCATGATGGTCAGTTCATGATGACTGATTTGATGTTGGTATTGGTTGTGGAACTTCTGTGTGTTGAGAGATTGAGAACCAAAATGTAATTTGCTCAGTCTGTAATTGCAGTGTGATTTTCCAAGTAGCATGAGTGATTACTTTAATGATGCTAGCTGGGACCCCTCTTGTGTTCTTAAAACCTGAGATGGGTTGTTCTTTTTTTTTTTTTGGTTAAGGGAGTTAGTTATTTCCATTTTAGATCTTAGTCACTTCTATTGTGCTGCTATTGACATTCTAGGTCTTAGTTAAGAAGCTTTGTATCTAATGACTAGCATCATATAGTTGCAGCCCTGTACATACCATTTCAAAGTTTTGATATAAAATTGCCTAAATTCTTATCATGAGTTTTGGAGACTTCATTGCTAAATCAAGATCTGAAATTGTCTCCATCATCTATGCTATTCCTTTTTCATAACTTGCAGGGTTTTGAAAGTGCACTTATGTGCATTCAGTCTAACAATAGTATTGATCCAGTAACTGTCACCATGGAGGAACATTCTGTCAACAAGATCAAAAAGCTGAGAGACATGGCCACGGCATTAGTTGCTTCACATTCTGGTATGTATTACTACTGGATAAAACTGGAATAGATGCACTTGCATTAGCTTGTTTTTCTTGTGTGGTAATGGATAAAAGTCCTGCACAGCATGATACTGCTTTTACATGTTTGAGGTATTTAATTATGTGGTTTCTAAATTATGGATATTTTGATCATGTCATAAGAAAAATATGCTGTTTAATACTGGAATATCATGTCTAAATAACATTCACCTTAAGCTTTAAAAGAATCGGGACATGTGAAGTAACCAACTCAAACTGCTTACATGACAATCGTCCTGATGCATTAATATCAAGGACATGATAGAGGAATTTATATGGGCATTATTAACTGTCATTGAATTTATTGGTTGATGGCTGTAGCTTGAAACATCTGAAAGTACATTTTAATAGTCTTGGATGGTGTTGGTCTCATGACAGCACTACCTACTCTGTAGTCCTGTGTGTCTGGCTGTCTCAGGCCTGGCCCCATGTATTGTGCTTTCCTGTCAATGCCTGTAATTAGAAAGGAAGAAACTGGGTTTGGCAAATTAGGCCCATTGGACCTTTATATTGGTACAAGGCTTTTTATTTGTTCTGTGATGAACGGGGTCTAGTGTTTGGAGAACAATTTAGCTTTGTTGGAGCTATGTAACTCTGATCACTCGCAAATTGTACCAGTCAAGGGAGGGGGGGAAATTAATGCTCAAAATGTTGGAAAAAATAGACCAAGCCAGTGATCAGCTAAAAACCCTGAGAGCTTTAAAAACTTTTGAGCATACAATCCAAATGAAAGAAAGAAAAGCAATATGCCTGTCCTAGATTTATATATTACGAGGGCGAGAAACGTTTGGAGTGAATGATGGGCTCAAATTGGTTGGCGTCAAAAAGCTGTAGATAAACTGAAAAAATGTGATGAAGGACGAACCAAAACCCAATCAATCAGGGAGATTTTCAAGGGAAGAATATTTTCTTCAGTTGCTGATTTGCATACAATAGGCAAAATAATCCACAATTAGATCTCTAAGTCCACCTATTGGTCACTAACCACCAACTACCCTAGATTTAGCCCATGGTGATGGAAGGTGGCATGAGATGTACAAGGAAGGTGGATCAACATTGACTAACTTATTAAGCCTTGGTCACTGTGGCTCAACAAAACAAGATAAAATTGCAGCAGTTTTGGGAGAGAAACATCTCATCTCAATTGTGAAGCGAGTTCCTTATGAGGAATGAACATACAAAATCCATATATTCTCATTCTCAACAGTTGGGATGAGACCTGTTGGCTATGGCATCTAGTTCATGAAGACCTTATGGCTTATGATGCATTTGATTGACACTATAATGGTGATGCATAGACCTTGATCTTGTAAAAAACACCATCTTAATATGAATGCATTTGCTCCAGCATCTGATGTTCACAGCCATTCCAAGCTGACATTTTTATGGCCAGGCAACATTAAAAATCATCTGTTACCAAGGAAGGTTCCTCCCCGCCTGGTGTGTCTGTAATCCATATACGGAAGTGGGCAAATTGCTTCAGTTGACATGAACTATAAGTGATCTGATTCTGATTTGGCTTGGGTCTGGGATTTTCACTCACAATAGACATTTTTCTCAGGATAAGTTGGATTTCCGTCCAGTAAAATGCCAAGAGACTAATAATCTTTTTTAAAAAATGTCAAAGTCAAATTTTATCCACTGGAGCTTGCCTATCACGCAACTAGAACTAGTTGAAGATTGGAAATTTATCATTCACCATCTGACCTTAGAAACTGACAGACTTGAGTTATTTATTGATGATCCTCTCCATATGCCATGTTCACTTCCATTTGGTTCATGGATGATTCAACTAAATATTGGATCTACCGTCACTCTTGACTAGACTGTTGCCCCCAGTCACATTTGTTGTGTTTAGCCTGTTACGTTTTGGGCATTTACTTGTGTTCACACGAGCAGAATTGCATTGGATGTTGAATGATTTGAGAATCAAAATCTTCTTGCAATTCAAGCTCACATTCTTGTTAACTTTGCTTGCAACACCATTTACAATTGTATTATTTATTTCCAAATTTTACGAGGACGCAGTATCCTACCATCTTAAGTTATAGAGTGTTGGCCTATATGGATCTGATGCTTAGGACATGCATTCCAACGTAATGCTTTTGCTTGCCTCTTATGGCTCTTTGCGTTCATTGAAAGTTTTCCACTGCTTTAATTCAAACAATTTGAGCCACGAAATGACTGACTTAGCTTTGTTTGATCTCAAAGAAAACTTTTTTGCTGAAAATATTTCTTGCTATTGCTCTTGCTATTTTGTGACTGATCAGTTCAGACAGAGTCTGCTAAACTTGAAAAGAAAAGCCATTCAGGAAGACCTCATATTCAGTTCGTCCTCGGCCAACACAACTTATGTTGCAAGTTCAATGTTCCGACAAGGGATTAAGAGAAGGAACATGCAAAAACTATATCAGAGTCGAGTCCTTTGAGATTGCCAACGTAGAAAAGGTGGCAACATCTTACCGCATACCCTTTTCAGACCTCATATTCAGTTCGTCCTCGGCCAACAAACTTATGTTGCAAGTTCAATGTTCCGACAAGGGATTAAGAGAAGAACATGCAAAAACTATATCAGAGTCGAGTCCTTTGAGATTGCCAACGTAGAAAAGGTGGCAACATCTTACCGCATACCCTTTTTTTTTAACCGTGATAGTTGGGAGTGGTAAAGCTTTGCTAGAGCGGATGCTCGTGGCCGTATTTTTCATTCCATTAGTTCAGTTTTTGTTTTCTTGTCGTATTTTTCCTTATTTGTTCTACGAGAATGCAGACTCTCTCTCCAGCCCAAGCAGTAAAGGATGGGCCTCGTTGGCAAAATTCTCTCTCTTTGTTTGCGCACATTTCCAACGTTAAACGTTTTTAATTTGTTTAGTCAACTTTAAAATGGCGCCGGCATTATTCTGTCTTCGTACTCGACCAAGTCACATGTTGGTGTCGGCATCCTTTCCACGCTCCTGATTTAACCAAACAGAGAGCTGTTCCATTTCTGTTGCCTTTGGATTGAATGAATCCGGATCCAAGGAGAATACTTTGGAGGGAAAAGTCTTTACGCTCCGCGTGCGATACAGTAAATATAATATGATCTATATTATTTTTTTTATTGGTCCAAATATATTCACTGTAGCATGACAGAATGGGTGCTGCGCATGATTAGCATTAATTATCATTCAGTTTTTATTTAAAATTTTCGTCCAGATCAAAATACCCTTTTCTCCAGTTTCTTGAACTAGAGTGTCGTAGTTTTTAAACTAGGATGTCGTAGCTTTTGAACTAAGGTGTCGTAATTCTATTTCAGATTTTAATTTATATTTTCTGCATGATTATTATTTTTGAACTAGGATGTTGTAGATTTTGAATTACGGTGTCGTAATACTGTTTCAGGTCATTTTTGAACTAGGGTGTCGTAGGTTTTGAACTAGGATGTTGTAAGTTTTGAATTAGGATGTTGTAATACTGTTTCAGGTCATTTTTGAACTAGGGTATCGTAGGTTTTGAACTAGGATGTCGTAGATTTTGAATTAGGATATCGTAATACTGTTTCAGGTCATTTTTGAACTAGGATGTCGTAGGTTTTGAACTGGGATGTCGTAGATTCTGAACTACGATGTCGTAGGGGTATTTTGGTCTGGACGAAAATTTCAAATAAAAGCTGAACGGTAATAATGCTAGTCACCTCCTCCTGTCCTATCATGCCATATATTTGGACCAATATGAGCATGCGGTGCAGGCCATGCTGAATTTACTGCACCCCACGCGGTGCACAAAGAATTACTCTACTCTGGAATTCCATGATCTAAGTTTCCAATGGCTTGGCATGGACATAGCAATTAGGCCCACTCAAGTAAGTTGGGTTCAGAAATAGGCCGTGTACATTGGTGATTATTGGCACCGGACCAGCTTCATTTAGGGTGAGATCCGGCTTGTATCATTCGTCATTTTGGTCGGGATTTGTCAGTTAGGATTAGTCAGTTGGGTCTAGAAAAGGACAAAAAAAGAAAAAAAAAAAGCCTCAGGATTTTGGGTCTGAGTCGTGTCCGACTTACCTTCTCATTCAGGGTCTTCTTAACTATTCCGATTGGGCTGAGTCAAGATTTTGGGTCTGGTTCATTCTGTGGCCCCCTGTATGCCGGTGCCGACGCTTGCGTCCGTTCTACGTTACGTCACGTTAAACTCATCCATGGACTCCACCCATGTGTGGCAAAATGACCAATCCCAGCCCCTACTCAGAGTTCTAATCCTACACTTCTCTCTTATTCGGAGAGATGGACACGACTCGGTCCATACAAAACGAATCTTGTCCCCACTGGCTTTTGAGTGTTTGCTTTGGAGGCCACTTACCTTCTCAATTTTTATTTTTTTTTATCCACTCCATGGTAGGGAAAGATGTCCGTTTTCTAGGTTATTCAAACTCTTTATGTTTTTTTTTCCCCCCTTTTGCCTTCTTCTCACCCTGGTGGCTAGTCCTTGGTGTTGGAAGGACGCGCTTTGACGGCAGATACTAACATGGTTTGAATTTTAAAGATACAAATAGTTTTCTAAATCAAGTATCGAGGATTAAGACCATGACTACCAGGAAATGAAGGCTTTTTTTCCCTTGGATAGGAAGAGTAGTTTGTGAAGAGAGGCATGTGAGAACATTAAATGCAAGGAAGGCGGGCATATGACTTGGGTGATATAGAAACTAGTTGTTTCAACTTTCAATTCTTCATCTTCCTAGAAATGGGTTGCATTTTTATATTCTCTAGGCCTTAATTGAGTGTCAGATCTCATTAAAAGGCCCACAATTTGTCCTCCTTACTGAATAATTGGTCAACTACAAGGTAGCCTTGGCTTGCATGTTTTCTTATGTTGTTTTATTTTTGCCATCCAGTAATTAAAAAAAAAAAAAATGATGCAACTGCATATGCTTCCTTCCATTTGATCGACGAATACAAGCTTGAAGTTCTTAAGCTTGTAGCATAACAGGCATTGTACGTTTTCATATGACGTACTTTGTAACTTGTAAGCAATGACCCGTACACGTGTATTTTAGTGAACTACTAATCAAGATGGGAAGTCAATCCCTGATACATCGAGATCTATGAGAAGGCACGTCAGAAAACAAGGAAAGAATAAGAGAAGTTAGGATCAGTTTACAATAATACAAGTGGGGTTGTACAAAGGGGATAAAGAATGCTATGAAGTGGTAGAGTAATATAACCACTAAATCCCCGCTTTTAAGGCTAAACGGTGGTAGAAATTTTGAAATCCTTGTGCGTACGGGGAACCTAATTATGTCAATCAAAAGATAGAAAAATATGTAGATGTTAAAGTGTACCAAAGCATAATTTAGGTAAAATTAAGCTTCGTTTATCAACTAAGCTCTTTTTCAACCCATTCAGCTTAAAAAAAGGTTAGTTTTGCTTGCCCTGGATAGGAGAACAAGTTGACAGAACTGCATGTTGCTTGCAAGTTTTGATGAGGAGCCTTGTGAAGGACTGAAGATCTATAGGGCATCAATAGATTGGTCCACAGACTGAAGAAATTAATGAAGAGCCTTGAAAAGAATTGAAGATGTAGAGGCTTGTTTTTTCAAAAAGATTCTTGAGTTCCTTTCATGCTATACGTACCATATAACGGACACAAATGGTTGATCCCATCCTTTTCTCATACTCTTATAAATTTTCCTACACCTCCAAGAGGTCCAAAAAGCATTTAGGAAGCCGGCCTTTAAGGTTTAAGTCATGAGGCAATGGATGCCCAGATTGCTTAAGTGAAGGGCTATTGGATGAAGAGATGGACGACAATCTCAAAATTAGCTTATTCTCCATCCTTTGCTTGCTACTACTTCACCAGTGTGCAGCTTATTTTTGAGAGCCAACTACATGAAGACCTTTAACCTTTTCTGGCATATGAGCCTACCAAATGATTTTGTAGGACAACAAAAAGCAGGTTTAATGGACCTATAGAAAGACCCAATACCATACAATCCCTCTTCACCAAGCCTCCATGCTGGCACATCAGAAGAGCTTGAAGCGTAGAGCAGGGAGAGAAGGCCTGGATTTCATCCATCTGGGCTGATTCCGAGGAAAAGAGAGGTCCCAAATCTCAAATCTTCCACTGCCTTTATCTTCTGTTCCAAAATAAAGCTACAGAGGAATTACGTTCCACATCTCGATACCAATTTTTTCTAGCAATATTATTATTTCTTTACGTTATCTCTTTGAGAGAGAGAGAGAGAGAGAGAAGAGCTCCATGTGAATGTTTGTTTGTAGCCATTCACGTGGTCACGTCTCTCTTCGTGAGGGGGGGGGGGAAGGTGTTCTTCTAAAGATAAAAAGAGTCGATGGGGAACGTGGGAGCTTAAACTAACCAAACCAAATACCGATGAGGCCTATAGTCTCTACTCTCTTAATAGAAGAGCAGCCATCCCTTTCAAGCGCGGTGGTCAACTTCTCCCCATCTTCTCCTCTCTCTATTTCTTAATATGAACTCTTTTTTTTGGAGCTCCACCACCTCGGTATCTCACAACCTAAGACACAAATATTATACCACCTAATAAATTTTATTTCAGCAACAAGAACACCGTCATGGAGGATGAAGAAATAAAAGGGCTATGGACCTATGGGTTCCTTTCTTCGTGCTAGCTTAAGCTTGTGCACTGCACATGATATGCAAAAAAATTTTGTTTTTTTATACTGGATCATGCATAAGGTTAAACCAACTTATAATAATAATAGCCAAACATGTTTGTGATTGGTGTCTGTCTAGCCAAGTGGCTCGAATCGGTTGGATTGGATCATGTGGAGAGATTAACTTGGAGGAATCAATCATGTCAGTTTATACATAATTAATTTTAAAATGACATTTCTAAAATGTAATTAGATCGGTCTTCTTTACTAAAATATTACTTGCCAATAGGATACATGAACTTCACTGGAATCTATCATGGAACATCGTTCTATAGAGGAAAAATAAGTGCAAGACAAAACAAGTGATTAAAACCTTTTGTTGGATATGACTTTGGCATTACCTTGGCAATTATTGCAATTGACACAAAGAAAATTAATTAATGGGATTCAAGTTTCAACATATATAATCTCAGGTAAATGATGCAAATATTTATTATCTAAAAGTATTCATAAAATGTGTATTTGATTTAAATTGGGGCATGGTGATGGAGGGCACACCATTGTGTGTCCTAAGGAATGAGCAAGAACGAGTTTTCTATATATGCAGGTATGAGATTTAAAAACAAATATCACTTTCGACCGGTAGTTCACCACTTCTAAACTTAAATCTATTTTCTAAGTCGTTTTGCTAGAATACAGAAGCACTGTCATTTTATAATATAGAACTCGAATGTGACATACATGATAGTTTACCACAAGGACATCATTTTAAAATTGATCTAGGATACCTTGACTTCTTATACTTTGGGGTTAATGAAAATTTTGTTTATATCTATTAAAATATAGAAAAAACTAATCAGACTTTATATGACTGCCAGGCCAACATTGTAATATTCAAATAGAGAGGTGGTCGTTTAAGTGCGTCTTGAAAACCTAAGAATGCTCTCAAATATTTTATTGCTTGATTAGTTATCACTGTATCTGCCTACCCTGGCAAGCTCCCATTATAAATAAGGCTCATCCATCTCCATGTGTCCATCTACCTCCAACTTCTCTCCTTTGAAGCAATTTTATCATAGGCTACTCCATTTTCCTCCTACTCTCCTCTGTCCTCTTGATTCCACTGATAGAAAAAATGGGTTCCGGTTCACCCTGTGCTTCTTGTAAATTGTTGCGGAGACGGTGTGCCAAGGACTGCATCTTTGCCCCCTACTTCCCTTCGGATGATCCCCACAAGTTTGCCATCGTTCACAAGGTCTTTGGTGCTAGCAATGCCAGCAAGATGTTGCAGGTCTCTCTCTCTCTCTCTCTCTCTATATATATATATATATATATCCATCTATCTATTTATCTATCTACCTATCTTCATGAAGGAGTGCAAATGCAGTGTGATCATGCTAAGATTGTTGTAGAATGATTAGCTTTCTCCATGAATTACTTTTTCTTTAAAAAAAAAATGGAAAATATACCTGGATGTCTCACCAACTTTTTAGTATCATAAAGTTATTACAGCCCTCAGAAACTCCACCGAAGGTGGAGAAAACCAATCTGAATTTGTATTTATCAAAGATTTAACCAACACATCATGGTCGGTTATCTTTTATTTCTCGCTAAACTTATTTGCCAATGAATCATCGTTCTTACGGTCGCCAATGCTTAAACTTCTTTCCTGGTACAGGAGCTTCCAGTTCATCAGAGAGCTGATGCTGTGAGTAGTCTAGTGTACGAGGCAAATGCGAGGATAAGGGATCCGGTTTATGGCTGTGTTGGGGCGATATCATTCCTCCAAAACAAAGTGTCTCAGCTACAGATGCAGCTCGCCATGGCTCAAGCAGAGATTTTGTGCATCCAGATGCAGCAAGAGCCTTCCATTTCTCATCAACAGATGGACACTGATGACAAGTCCTTCTTTTTCCACAATAACATCACTAGCTTTCCCCAATTCATGAACTTTGCCTCTTCTAGCAATGTAGTTCAAGAGCCTCTCAAGATGGAGTCTTTTTGGACATAGACTTGTTTCTCTTCTCCTTCTCCTCCTCCTCATCCTCCCCCTTTTTGTGTTCTTTGTTTTTTTTTTCGAGAAAAGATGTTCCTATGCCTTCTGTTTTAATAGAATGTTAAAATGATGTTACTTTTCAATGGACAATGATGGTTTTTGTAAATAGCTTCTCCAATGAATAAAGGCTACCTCCATTCTCCACTAAAAAAAAAAAAAAAAAAAGGACAATGATGAGTGCAAAGAAGTTGGGGTGGGGGAAGAAGCTTAGGTGATGCTGTAAGAAGTATAGGTAATTGTTTTGATTAGTGGGGCAACCATAGCATGTGAGCCATGGAGTAATTTGGGGTTTAACGTTTTTTTCTTCTTAGAGAAACAACACTCTCTTGAGCTGGTCCCCCTAAGCAAAAAAATTCTAGCTTTTGTGCTCACAAATCTCCCCCCCCCCTTGCTTTCATGTGGGGGCCAATGCCCCAAATTAGATAAGCTTGGAAAAAATGTAAAACCCTAGTTTGGCTATCCTTTTCCTACTCATTTTTTTCTAAGAGAAAAAAATAAAAAGGGGAGGGGCAAGCCCCACCAAACCTTCTCCTAAGAATTAAATTAAATGTCCCATGCATGTTGTTCATATCTATCTAGTTGTTTGAGCTAGTAAAGACAAAAGCAACACCTGACTTGAAGATTCCTCCCTTTGTTTTTAGGCATTCCTTGCTCAAGCTTATCTGACCTCTCTGTCTCCTCGTGAAAGCTAGTGTTCTCTCACTGTTGTGAGCATTTTGGAACTAACCGAAAAGCCCTAAGCACCTCTTCTCTTCTTTCTGCTCGTGCCTGCCCACTCCAGTCTCTCCATTGGACAATGGACAGCACTCCACCACTACCATCAACATTATTTTTTAAGAAATTATTTATCACTCTATTCACTTTTTGTTGTTTTATATTTATTCAGAATACAAGCACAAATTATAATGACATTGCCACACTAGAGGTTAACTTGTGTCTAATTACATCCTCCAAAAACATAAGGAAATAAAGAAAAGAAAAAAAAAAAAAACACTCATGTCTGAACATAAGTTTGAATCCGAGTACGAGATAGGTTCATACCTATCGATCAGCCTTTAGAGGATTCATTGCAAGCCCCTCTTCTTAAGAGTTTCCTTGACAAGAATTTCCAAAATTAAGCGAGCCGGTGCAGGTTTAAAAATTTTCCAACCATGATAGCTACCTCAGTTTGCATAACAAATCTATATGGCATAAGAATTGCTGATTAAGTTTAAATACATATATGTAATGCAAATCTATATGGCATAAGAATTGCTGATTAAGTTTAAATACATATATGTAATGCCAATCAATGACGATGATTTCTTCAAATTTGATTCGAAATGAAACTTCTCAAACCATTCCATCAAAGAAAGGTGAGCTACATTAGGAGGAGGTCATATATCCGAACCATATTTCCATGAGTGCTTGATACTAGCTAGCAAACCCATCATTCTCATAAAATGATGGACATGCCCGTCAAGAAGAAAAGGAAAAGAAAAAGAAAAAGAAGATAATGGAGTCCGTTTCTCTAGACTCGAGTACTCATGTTAATTGCCCTTAGATGTATTCGTATGGTGCATTTACATTTGGTTCTACTTTAGGTATGCATATCTTCCCATATGGCAATCCCATGAGTAAGTTGTGTCAATGCAACATTAATTTCCCCAATTGATGTGCCTCGCATGAGTTCTTGCGTGCAAACAATATGTTACCAGGATCACATGGAAAAGAGCTGCTGTGAGTGCCCATGAGAAGTTATTTTATATAGCTTAGATGCATAGATTAGCCAACCTCTCAAGATAAGCGTGGACAAATATCTATCAGCCTAGAACTTTGAGAAGCCTTGGAACAAGTGAAAATATGGTGAGAAAGAAAGAAAAGAATCCTGTATCCCTTTGGAGGGCTCGAGGAAATTGCCCCCAAACACGGCTTGGTTGGTTCAAATGTCAGTCCTATTCGTGACCTTAATCTTCATCTCTTTCCCAAGACATTGACATGAAACTATTGTTCTTAAGAAAAGCTTAACTGCTGCTGGTGACCACACTATATTTTATTTATAGCGGTTTTCGCAGGCTAGAACTTCTTGGTAAACTTATGGTGCAATTTCTGATCAAAGTCAACAATCCTTGTTGCAGAACAAAAACATGTGCTGTTATGGTAACGTGTCGGCGTTAACATACCATCTGAAAAAGATTCCCGATGGTGTACTTTGTCCAGCATTGCATGTTATGCTCTTGTGGACAGATTGAAACTTGTATCCTTCGTCATACACGTGTACGTCCAATATGCCTCTAAAAAAATATATTATTAGTTTTAGTTGTATATATTACTCATATGATATAAGTTAATCAAATAACACTAAAATATTTAAATGAACATAACTTTGGGAGCATTTGCACCTTGGTCAGATTCGATAGTTTGCACTCAAATTGGGCTACCAGGTTTCGTTGGAAAAACCAAGTTCTAATTTTCAAGTGAGATGGTGTTAAGGTTGTAGGTCGGCTAACTCGCTCCTACTTTAACCCGAACCAAACCCTATAATTTAGAATTTTTTTTTAAAATAATGCTAAAAAAAATAAAATTCCGAAAATAGGTTTGTACGGTATATTTACGAAAATATATGTTTTTGATTGACGTGGACACGCGACGCCAAAAACATCTGCCACGTGGCATGCGGGTGACAGCTGGGTTGAAATCGTTTTTTGGAAAGACGATTTTTCAGCGTAAAATCGTCTTTCCAAAAGACGATTTCAGGCTCCCCCAGTCACCCCTAGCCCCGCCACGTGGCAGCATGAGAAATTATCTTTTCTAAAAACGATTTCAAACCAACCAATTTTGTAAATTTCCTAAATATGTTTTTAAAAAATTAATTGAAATAACTATGAATGGCATTTTCATAATTAACAAAATGATATTTTCGTAATTAACTCAAATATTATGAAGGACATTTTGGAAATTAATTATTCATCGCGTCCGTTCGATTTTTAAAAAAATTAATTTCCAAAATACCCATCATAATGTTTGAGTTAATTATGAAAATGTCGTTCTATTAATTACGAAAATGTCATTTTCAATTGGTTTTTTAAAAAAGTATTTAGAAAATTAAATAAAAATCCTTAATAAATGCTTGCACCTCATAATGCTATTTTTTTTAAATTAAATTTTAATATAATAAAATTTTAAAAAATATATAACAAAATTTAAAAGATATTATAACATTAATTAAAAATAAAATTAATTAAAAAAATAATAATATAATATAATATAATATATTTTTATATTATAATAAATATTTTATATTCTAAAATATAATAAATTTATTATAATTTATTATATTGTATATTATATAATAGTATAAAAAAATTTAAAACATTAAAAAATAAAAAATAATTACCATGTCGATACCATCCGGTCGCCAGTCCGGTACTAGTTCGGTTGACAGCCCGGTGTCAGTCCGATCCCTTGCTTAGGACCGGTGGCAGATAGGGATGGCAATTTTTCTTGATCCGATGGGTATCCGACCCGACTCGATCCTAATGAGGCAGGTAAAATCCGACCCGCATAATTTATAAATGGATATAGGTTATATAAAAAAACCCGACTCGGGTTCGGATCGGGTACAGGTAGTAGTACGTCCTGACCTGAACCTGACCCGTTTATATATAAAAAAATTATGTTTATAAAATATTTAAGTAAATTTGATATGGGACGGATATACCCGATCCGACTCGACCCGACCAGTTTAGCTTTTAAATAAACTAAGTTTTATGAGATCGGGTATACTTGACCCGACCCGATCTACATGTGATTTTTTTATACCCGACCCGAGACGAGTATGGGGCGGATAATTTTTTAGCAGGGCGGGTATGGGTTTTGGGTGACCCGACCCAAATCCGACCCGTTGCCATTCCTAGTGGCATGACTGGGACTAGATCGGTGGCAGGATCCTAGCGGTCGGACCGATAGTCGGACCCTAGTAACCGAATCGACACCCAGACCGGTGGTCAGACCTGGGTCTGGCCACTGATCCGACCGTCGATCCTAAGCAAGGGATCGGATTGACACCGGGCTGTCGACCGAACTGGTACTGGGCTGGCGACCGGATGGTATCGACATGGTGATTATTTTTAATTTTTTAATTTTTAAAATTTTTTATACTATTATATAATATATAATATATAATATAATAAATTATACTAAATTTATTATATTTTAGAATATAAAATATTTATTATAATATAAAAATATATTATAATATTTTATTATAATATTTTTAATTAATTTTATTTTCAATTAATGTTATAATATCTTTTAAATTTTGTTATATATATTTTAAAATTTTATTATATTAAAATTTAATTAAAAAATTAATATTTATGGGGTGTAGATATTTTTTTTAAAATTTTATTATATTCAAATTTAATTAAAAAAATAGCATTTATGAGGTTCAGAGGCATTTATTATGGATTTTTATTTAATTTTCTAAATACTCTTTAAAAAAATTAATTGAAATAATTATGAATGGCATTTTTGTAATTAATAGAATGGCATTTTCGTAATTAATTCAAATATTATGAAGGGTATTTTGGAAATTAAATTTTTTAAAATCAGTGTGACGCGACGAACAATTAATTTTCAAAATGCCCTTCATAATATTTGAGTTAATTATGAAAATACCATTCTGTTAATTATGAGAATGCCATTGATAATTATTTCGTTTGATTTTTTAAAAGAATATTTAGAAAGTTTATAAAATTAGTTAGTTTGAAATCGTCTTTGAAAAAAACGATTTCAAATTGGAAAATTGTCATTGCCAAAGACGATTTCTCATGCAGCCACGATTGGGAAGGCGATTTCATGCTAAAAAATCATTTTTTCAAAAGACGATTTCAATCCAGCTGTCAATCGCATGCCACGTGGCAGGTATTTTTGGCACCGCATGTCCACATCAGTCAAAAACATCTATTTTTGTAAATATACTCTACAATATCTATTTTCAGAATTTTATTTTTTTAGCATTATTTTAAACAAAATTCTATAATTCATAACCTTGTTCAAATTCAAATCTTCACATCCCCCCCCCCCCCCCCCCCCCAAAAAAAAAAAAAAAAAAAAAAAAAAAAAAAAAAAAAAAAAAACTCAATTTCTATATAATTTTTTAAGACAATTATTCATTTCTTGGGCTTTGGATTGGGCTTTTACATTATAGCCCAAATTTACAAAAAGGCCACCGAGGACATATCATCTACGTATCGATGTACACATTACACAGCCCATACAACACACCGTCACGACTACTGGATCTTCACTACTTATCATCGATACCAATTACCATGTCTCATTCATCTAAAGGTATGCTTTACTCTGGTAGCAGTAAACAATATATTAGGATCGAATCAGTAGACAGATCTTCTTCTTCTCTTTGAGAAAGGGATCAGATACCTGGATCGATAAAGCAATTGCCAATCAAACAGCGATATTATGTTCTTCTCAAATGCTAATGAACATATACCACCTACCCATATATCATTGCAGTTATGGCTCCATTTATGCACTTTAAGAAACACAAATACTCGGATCTTTTTTCAAATCATACAAGCAAGGATAACATGTAAAATCACAATCGGAAGGAACATGGCACTTCGAAGGAGTGAAAAAAAAAAAAAGAAAAGAAAAGAAAGAAAGAAAGAATGAATGAATGATGAAAGGTAATTGAAATTATATAGGGTCAAGATGAGAGATGGGATGCCTTTCTCTAAAAAATATGTATATATATATATATATATATAGAGACCCCAAATGACGAAAACCAATTGAGAGATTCTGCGTGCGTCCTACCAGGAGCCAAGCTCCGTGCGTGAAACCGAGTCGACAGCAACCACCTCGATTCCTTCTCCTGGTCTATGATTTGTACCCGTCAAGAGTTTGGTTAAAGATTACGACGACGCACATGGCTAAAGTTCTTCCCCCTTGCAAAAAATAACTTTATGCTTGCATATTTTGATCTCGTTGGTCCAGATTCTATCCCTAAGAAAAGTGACAATCCAATCTTCGAAATCTCCAAAGATCTACTCTCCTCACATTAGAGATTTGTAAAAAAAAATATATTAATTTTATGGATCATTGACAGAAGAAGATTAGAATATTTAGATCTGATTTCATAATTTTTATTATATAATCCATACCAAAAACATTTTGGTATGCATACCTGTATTACCTAGAAGTGATGTTCACGTGAATATCGTAGGTAGAGTCCTTCTCTTCAGTCTTCCTCATGCAACAGGCAGCTCTCAATAAGAGAAAATCATCATGAAAAATCTCAACTCTTGTGAAGTATATATAGAAGAAGTGAAGAGAGGACCTAGCGAAATAAAATAAAACACCCTAACTGAACTACCCATCATAGGTCAAGTTGGGTCCAGGCCTACACTGTACCGCCTCAACTATATCAACTTACATAAGGTGCTCCTAGCCCAAACAATGATCATATAACATTGGGCTCATTATACGTCTATCAACATGGACCATAAAATTAACCCGATTTTAGTAAACCATAAAATAATAATTAATGTCAGTCCAAATTAAGAAAAAACTCTTATATCTTCTACTTGGACTACATTAATTATAATTTTAAAAATATTTTATTTTAAAAAATAATTTTCATGTTGAAAATAAAATGTGGTCACCATATGATCAATAAACAAAATAACTCGGTCCAACAATATCCATGATGCAGAATCATGAGGTCATTGTATCACTTATCCAATACAAGACTTATTCATGGTTACAAGCATCATAAATATTATCGACATGAGTCTTGGTATGGTAGTGTAGCAAGAAAATAATATCAAGGTGATCAAAGTAACATGTTATTTTCATTGTCAGTCCTCAAATTTCTCTTCAACATACTTAAAAAAATAAAATAAGCAAGAAAAATTTTAATAACATCAAACAACAAGTCATTCTATCTCACATACTTAATAACGAGACAGCACGATATGTACATAACCAAAAGAAATATCTCATAATCAAAACAAATTAAACATATGTATACCATCAATCATGATTTCTTTTTAGCCATATGCTTTATAACAAGCTAGATAAATTTCACGACTTTAAAAAAAGTTTGTATGTCTCCATAACAAGCTAGATAAATTTCACGACTTTAAAAAAAGTTTGTATGTCTCCAAACACAATGAGATCTCATAATTAAATGAAACATATTCATACAACTGTCATTCTTAAGATAAAACATATTCTTGAGATACTATATTATATTTTATTATTCCCCATATGCATATAAACTATATAAGAATGTAATCCATCAATTATCATGTCAACAATATATATAAATACACAAGATAGAAATATCAAATAAAATCAAGCTTTAAAAAAAATATAAATATAATGTCATTTCTACCAACCAAGTACAATAAAAGAATTCAATATATCCATATTTTTAACATACTTTATCAGGCATACATGCTTCAAATATTTGATCAAAGGATCAACCAACATGGACTTTATTCATATGTACTCGATACTTATATATCATTGGATTATAATCCAGCAATCAACGACAAATCTAATTTTGTCAATCAGGTCAATGTATAAATATATAAAACTCTCACTAATCCAAAAAAAAAAAATCTTAAAATACCCATATTTTTGACATATTTTATAAAAACTATGAATTTTATTCATTTGATTAGGAGATTAACAAACATTGACTTTATATATTGTATTAAATATTTTTCTTTAATTAAAATCTTTGACTATCAAATATTCTATTTTTGTATAAATAGAGCTAATGAAAACTTTTATTATTCTTTTAAAGAACATAGTTACCTACGATTATAATAAATTTTAAATGATTTTAAGATGGAATCAACAATTATAGTTTTAGGACAAAGTTCCATAATAAAAGTAATATAAATTGTGACTTTGCAATATGTCACAAGCTTAGCCTGTATATCCAAAAATGCTACTAGATTTTATGTTCATGCTTTTATCATTTTATGAAACAAACCCTCTAATCATTCACATATTGAGAAATCAAATTGTCACAAGAAATGATATATTTTTATTTTTATCATATAATTTCTTTAGTAGTGCTACATCAATTAGTAATGAAGGTACTATAATTAGTTTGTATATTTAATATTGCTCTCCCATTATCCTCCAATAGGATGAAATATAATATTTACATAAATAAAAGGAAAATAAAAGTAATAACTTATTTTTTCTTCAATATCATATTTCTAGTATAGGGCATCTAACATTATACAAATCAGAATCTACAAATATGGCATGATTTGACTTAATATTCTTTATACCTTTATTAGGATATTAGAATATGTATTCATTTAAAATTATCTGGATAACCAAAATAAATAACATATTATTATATAATCAAGATTTATTCGCTGATAGATTATCAATGATTAAGTGTTCCAAGACAGCTCCAAATATAAAGTTAAAAGATATTACACTTCCTACCAATCTTTAACTTAAAAAAGGTATCTTCTATAACCATTTTAATAAGAATTTATTTAAAATATAGATGACAATTATTTAGAATTTTATACTAGAGATATCATGATAAATTGTACTCACTCATCATACTTTATACCATGTCTTTCAAAGTGTGCATTACCTCTCAGTCACATCATTTTACTTAAGAATTTTAGGCATGATGTGTTAAATAATTATCTCATATTTATACAAATATTTAATAATACTATTTATTTATTATGTATGAGATCCTGGAATGTGACTGATACATCTTATTAATACTCTTATCATTTTTTCAAATATATCAAATCTTTTGAAACAAAATAGAATATGATGATTAATTATTTTACATATATAATTTTAAGTTTAATAAACTGCACAACAGGAAAATTAAAATATGATGAGTAACTGATATATTAGAGATAGAAATATCATAATATTAATTTTAGGTGTAATACTCTCTAGTTCCAAGATATAGATCCTAACACCATCATATCATTTATCACACATTAATTTATCTATCCATCGGCTGTCTAGATTTTTTTTTATCAGATTATTTATTATCTTTCACAAATGAGATCAAAAATTATATTAGATTACCATTCTTAAATACAACAATAAGCATGGAATCAATTATATAAATATATTTTAAAATAAAATAATTCATTCTTTATCACTTTTTTAGATAGCTTTATTCTATAGTACTCTAATAAGTTAACTAAGATGAAAAATTATTACATAATATAATATTTATATTCCATCATACTTAGTACTAGCATAATTTCAATTTTCATATTTCATTTCAGTCAGAGTCATCATAATGGGAGTATTAACTATATTGAATATAAATATACTAACTGTTAAATAATCTTTGTATAGTTAATCAATAGAGAAATATATACAATATATTTCAAAAATCTTTATAAGCCTTATTTTAATGAGAGCCCTTGGTCTAACATTACAAAACTTTTTTTAGAAAGAAAATGGCCTACATAAAGAATCTTTCTTCAATATATAATGCTATACAATCCCTTCTAAAAATATCTTATAGAAGGATCTTATAAATTTCAATGAACGGGCCACTTTGATGGTTACCATCCATCGAAATTCATAAACCTTCCAATGAGGGATCATCAAGTCACAACCTTTAAGGTGACATAAGATATATAAAGTATCAATCAAGATCATGTACGATACAATTATTTGAGGTACAAACAATAAAAAAATAAATGTTTAAATATTATAAGTCATTCTCAATAAGTGTATCATGTGCATCATTATAAAACTTTCATATAGGTAGAGAATATGACGTACTTTTGAGCTTCAATAATGAGGTCAATATAATGAAAATATAAAATTTTTTAAAATATGTCTCCTTTGGATAAATAAATTTCTTAGACCCAATATATATATCTTTTCAAAAAAATAAAGGTTAACATAATGAGGATGCAAGGCATTCAAGAATTTTCTTCCTCCACAAAGAGTCACCGGCCAAAATGACCATCGATGGCCATTCCTTGGTTGCCGACGACTCAGAGTTCGGGGAGAGACAAAAATGGAGCGACACCGAGAGCCATCGACCACTCATCTAGTTGTCCAAGAAGTTCGCCATATGGCATTCACCACAAGTCGAGTGGGGTTCAGCAATCCAGTGATGGCCTCTGCTATCTCCTTCCAGAAGATGACGAGGTCTCTACGACGGGACACCACGAATCACCAAAGTCCATCAGGATCCATCCAGTGGCAGTGCCAGCAGAGGACCCCCTGGAGGTCCTCGAAAAAATAGAGCCAGGAGCAGCATCCCAAGGGCCCAGCACTGCTCGGCATCGATGCCGGTGGACGAGCCGGAGTCACCACCGCCTGAAGATCATCGATCAATCATTGCTGGATGCTTCGGGTGAGGTATGGGAGGAGGAGGGCACGGTGGTTCCCACCGCTGCTAGCCCTTTTTTTTGAACCAATACATAAATATAAATTTTATAGGGATTAAATTACAAAAGGACCAATTTACAATATTTGAAAAGTTAGTGGCCTAAATGCAAAATAGCTCATTTTTTTTTTGAATTATAAGGTATTGGGTTATTAGATTTTGGGTTAAGACCCAAAACCCACTAAACACTCCTTCCTCATGACGCCCAAACTGACAGAGGGTTCAACCACCGCCACTTTTCTCGATCCACCCCACCAGCGCAACCACCAGCGAGACTGTGATTAGGACCAACCGAGGATGGCCGGTCGCCACCTCCGGCAGTGTGGTCAGTGACCAAAATGGCCCTACGGTGGGTTTCCAAAGGAGGTTTTCAATTCGCCGCCGCCCCTTCCAAAATGCTCACCGCTGATGCAAGGCCTGGCGAGTGATCACCGATTGACTAGGAATAGCCAATCATTGACACCAGTGGTGTTGCTGGAGATTGGAACACGCCCGACAGTTGGTCACTTTCCCTTTTCTTCCTCTTTTTTTTAATCTCAGCCCATCAGTGGATATCTAGGTTCACTAATCACCAGGATCGATTCTAGACGCCCGATCACCACTACCTGGGGTTGACTAGTCACTTAGACTAGCCAAGAGAGGAGATCGTAGCCGCTCATGGTTGCCGGACCTCTTCCACACCCTTTTTTTTGTGATCTCAGTCCACTGGCAATGATCTTGGGTTCATCGATCACTAGGATCGGTTTTGGTTGATTGATCGTCGCTGCTCGTCGACGCCGGTGACCCAAAAACTTCTCTCCCTAAAGGATTAAAAATTTTCTAGGTTCTGTTTTTCCTTCCAATTTTTTTTATTATTGTTCCAAAAATCTAGGCAAGATCATGACTGATCACCACCGGCTGGAGTTGTTACCGCCACTGGGAGGAACTTGGTGGCTCCACCAGTTGGGAAAAGAGATTCATGACCGGTGATCATCGATGAGAAGGAAGGAAAAAAAAAAAAATCTTATAAGGTATTTTGATAAACTTGAAAAAAGACCGATTATTAATTAGAATAATATAGAAAACAGATCTAAATCATGGAAAAACAATGAATCCAATCTTCCATCACAACACCAACGCTTTAATACCAAATGTAAAAAAAAATTCATTGATCCCATGGATCATTGACAGAAGATTAGAATATAAATCTTTAGATCTGATTTCATAAATTTTATCATATAATCAATACCAAAAGGGGTTTTGCGTTACATACCTGTATTCGCCATAATCCCAAACCTAGAAGTGATGCTCACGTGAATATCGAAGTAGAGTCCTTCTCTCTGGTCTTTCTCTTGCAACAAGCGGCTCTCGATGGAAAAAATCATTGTGAAAAAACTTAGCTCTCATGAAGTATATATAAAGGGAGTGGAAAGGGGACCTAGCCAAATAAAATAAAACACCCTAACTGACCTACCCATCACAGGTCAGGTTGGGTCAAATCCTACACTGTACCGCCTCTACCATACCAACTTACATGAGATGCGCTTAGTCCAAACAATGATCACATAACATTGGATTCATCATACATCTATCAACATGGACCATAAAATCAACCCGATTTTAATAAACCATAAAATAATAATTAATGCCGGTCCAAATTAAAGAAAAACATTTACAAGATATTCGCCTAAGAAAAAAGGCTAGATTTACAAATATAATGTGAAATGGTGATAGATGGCTGTCTCGCCTCGTCATGGGGATCCCAAGCCAATCTTTCGAGGTTATGGGACAAATGCCGTGAACCTTGATATCAACCTGGTGTGGGCAATGAGATTTGAGTCTGCTTTAAAAAGTAAATATTTGGGTGAGCTCAAACCCTTTTCCAATTAATCTTTTTAGACTTGACAAAGAAAAGAAAAAGGTATTTGTTTTACGTATTGGGTTCTTTGTTACGCATCCAATTATGTATCCGCATCCATCTGATCAGGTTTTTTCCCACTTCATTAACAAGAGTTTATAGAAAAGTTTGTAGGGATTTGCGTGGTACTCCCAAGCTTTGGATAGACTTGGAAGACCATGGCAGGGATGCTGGAGGCGATCCCTGGGGCTTGGGGGCATGTCCCAAGCAGGTCCTGGATATATTCCAGGGGTTTCATGGAGGTATTCTAGGGATACTCTGAGTCTGAGGTTGATAGAACAAGTGAGACATGGATGTACATGGACTCGGGTTTGGGTTTTCTTGAGTGACTCAAAGGGAGGGAGTTTTTTAGGGCTAGGTCGGTTGTGACCTAGGATTATATCTTTATGTATATAAAGATCAACAGAACGTCGGGAAAATAAGAAGAGTAGACGCGATCCCTTTTCTCCTCCAGAAAAATCATAGCCTTTCTTCTTCCTGGTTCTTTCTCGTGCGTGCAGCCCATGGGAGCTCGTCTCCGCGATGGGAGAGGATGGCGCGTCCCATCTCTTCCTTGGTGATTGTTTCTTTCGCACCATGGCAGCATCAAGGAGGATCCCGGGCATTCCGTGGAGCGGGTTTGCTCCAACAATTGGTATCAGAGCCGAACTTGATACGGTGGCATGAAAGAAGTAGGAAAGAGGATGTCACGGTGCTGGTGCAATCTCGAGGTGCCGAGATCTAGAGGTGAGGGCCTGCTACCCTCCCTGGAAATGGAGATGGAGAAGGAGCAGGTCCGGCATGGATCTGGGTGACGCACGGAGCAACGCGTCGTAGGGCATGATTGTGGGTATGGACGTGGCACAGGGCATCGATCGCAGGATAGCGATGCAAGGACGATGCAGGGCGGCTCAAGTGAGAAGACGCGAGGGCGCGCGATGCAGGGAGCAGCACGCGGGCATAGGAGGGCTCGGCCGTGGTGTAGGCCTGCATGGGGCATCGCAGGAGCAGCGTGACGCTAGTCGTGGGCACGGGCGCAACCGTAGCGCAGGGCGACAGTTCCCCGGGCACAGCGTAGGGCGATGTGGCTCGTCGATCACGGGCTATGGAGGACCCGATCTGAGCAGATCACACGCGGCACGGACGCACGGCACGGCCGCGCGGGTGGTCGCCAGAGGCGCAGCACGGCAACAGGCAGTCGCCGGGGTGCGGCGCGGCGGCCGAGGGGCGACGACACGGCTGGGAGGGGCTGCGGTCCACGGTTCCTTGCCATGGCCTGACAGCCATGGTAGCCCGTGGACCGGGCTTGCATGCGTGAACCGGCGGGCTGGTTCACGGTGAACCGGCCAATCAAGATCTTAAGTCAATCTCTGCTTTGAAAATCATGCTGATGGATTTTCGGCGATTCCGTGCTCAATTGAACTTCGATATGAGCCCCGTCTGCGCCATTGGACTTCATTTCTCGAGCTCTTCATGTTGAGCTAGGTTGGATCTGATGATGAAGCCAGATCACAGGGTATGTGGAGATCATGGTGCAGCGGTCGTGTGTGCGGGCATCACGTGTAGGATGGTTCCATCTTCGGCACTCCTTGACGGACAGAGGTTCGTGGTAGCAGGAGCGGTGAGGAGGTCTACTGGTGGAGCGGATCTCGTCGAAGATGATGGGTCCAGTGGTGCAGGAGCTCGCGATGATGGTGCAGAGCTGCGGGTCCTGTGTTATGGAGCACTGGCAGGTCGAGTGATCTATGATTTAGCATAGGTGGAGCGATACATACCAGGATCTTTAGAGCATGAGTGGTAGCTCCATCAGTAATGGACCAGGCTCTTGGTCACTATGGAGGAGAGCGATCGGTAGTACTCCAGCTACCTTGATCGTGATGGAGCTGGACGTGGGTGGTATCCCGCATGGATGGAGATGGGTCTTGGGAGTTGATTAGCTCAGGGAGACCGAGTACATCAGCAGTGGTTGATGGAGGCTGGTAGCTCAGGGAGCACCAGGAAGGTACATCAGCAAAGGTTGATGGAGGCTGGCAGCTTAGGGAGCACCAAGGAGGTCTCAGAAGACCCGGGTACATCAGTAGAGGCGGTACCAGGGGTAGCTCAGGGAGACAGGAGACAGTCTCAGGGAGCGCCGGAGGTATTGTGCAGTCGGGAGTATCCTGGTATAGCGGCTTTTGCCTAGAGACAAAGACGAGCTGATGGGGCTGGCAGCTCAGGGAGACCGGGGATAAGTCTCAAGGAGCGCTAAGGATATCATGCAACCGGGAGACAAGTTGGGACATGATGGAGCAGCCGCTGGAGATGGTTGATGGGTTCAGTCGCTGGGTTAGAGGAGTTGGGATAAGCTCCTGGGTTTCGGAGGTTCCTGCGAGGTTGCAGAGTATCCGAAACGGTCTCGGAGGGGTCCGTGGTGATACGGAGGGTCCTAGGAGGCAGCAACTGGCTATGAGGTTCAGGTGCAAGCTCAGCAGGGCAGCGTTGAGTTGCTGGCCTCGGGGTTTCTTTATGTGGCATCAGGGGGACTTCAGTCTCAGGTGGAGCACCGGTGACAGGTGGCTTCACGGGTGGAGCAGGTTTTGATACGAGTTCAGAGCGAGAGGTGCAGGCAAGACCATATCCTAGCATGAGCGCCAGGGGTGCACTTAGCCAGGTGGAGCAGAGTGTGCGGAGATTGGCGTAGCTCTGATGTGATGGTGTCAGGTAGAGCTCCAGTTATAGCGGGTGCCGGTTCAGGTTCGCTGGGTTTTCTCCAGGGAAGTCCAAGAACAGACTGATGCAGTTGCCATGCAGAAGGAATGCTACAATCGATGGTGCCAGGATACAAGCGAGGGTTTTCAGCCATGGAGGCGGTCATCCCAAAGGCCTCCAGGTGAATTCAATAGCTGAAGAGTGTTGGCAAAGGCGAGGATATCCGCACAAGCTGTCAAGACATACAGTTACAGCAGAATTGTGCATGGAGGACATTGCCAGGTTTGCCAAAGCTTGAGGGCACCAAGGTGGAGATTATAGGGATTTGTGTGGTGCTCCCAAGCTTTGGAGAGACTTGGAAGACCATGGCAGGGATGCTGGAGACGATCCCTAGGGCTTGGGGGCATGTCCCAAGCGGGTCTTGGATGTATTCCAGGAATTTCCGGGAGGTATTATAGGGATAGTCTGAGTCTGAGGTTGAGAGAATAAGTGAGACATGGGTGTATATGGGCTCGGGTTTGGATTTTTTTGAGTGACTCATATGGGAAGAGTTTTTTAGGGCTAGGTCGGTTGTGACCTAGGATTATATCTTTATGTATATAAAGATCGACAGAACGTCGAGAAAATAAGAAGAGTAGACGCGATCCCTTTTCTCCTCCAGAAAAACCCTAGCCTCTCTTCTTCCCGGTTCTTTCTCGTGCGTGCAGTCCCATGGGGGCTCGTCTCCGCGATGGGAGCGGATGGCTCGCCCCATCTCTTCCCTGGTGATTGTTTCTTTTGCACCATGACGGCATCAAGGAGGATCCCGGGCATTCCGTGGAGCGGGTTTGCTCCAACAAAGTTAAGCCAAATGATCATGAATTTGTAAGAAGTAACATATTGCACCAAGTTACATGACATTTGGCATATCCAAGCTACTAGGATATATGAAGTTTAAATCCTCTCTTATTCTTGGAATCACTGGAGTTAAATCATTCACCAGCCACAATCCATACCAGTCGGTCCCGACAAGAAGTGATTATAGACTGATCAATTGATAGGCCCATCAATCTCCAGTTATTCCAGTTGTATGAACTATAGTGGGTGAATAACTGAAATCTCCAGTTATTTTGAGATTTGGATGGGAACAAAACTCAAATTTCATCAAAAGTCTGTAGTATTTTATCTTCTTTTCTTTTGAGCAAATGGTGGAAATCAGAAGCCATAATTTATCTTCACCAATACATTGTCATATTTTTCAAAACATGAGAAAAGATAGGAAGAAGTTCAAACAGTAGCTTACAAACAATAACCAATGCATAAAATTAGTGGCTTAATATCTGATTCAGAAAATCTGCATCTGCTGAGCTGCACGGAGAAGTGTGGATGTGCATCACAGACAGAAGGAAAACCGACCACATCGATATGGACATTTCCTTGGACCAGAAGTTCAAGATCCAGGGGGGACTCTGCTGTATAGATTTTTGTTGGAGTGGATGTTAAGAGGAAGGATATATGATTGTATCAAAATGTCGGTAGTCAAGCAAAATATGATTAGCTGGCTGTGTTGCTGTCTGATGTTAAATGTTTGTATACCGTACGATCAGCAGATTTATGGATCGATGGAAGCCAAATATAATGCATGTGCTGCACGGTTTCTTAACGAAGGATTGGATGATGAAGCTTGTTGATTTCGGTACCCATTTTCATTGTATCAGAATGTATGTTGGTTTGCTTTGAAAGAGGGTGGGCAGAGGCAGGATGCTGGATCCAGGGTGTTGATTGCAACATGTGGCTCATACTTTTTTTTTGACTTGGTGGAGTTAAGAAATTAATTATGAGTGTTGCTGCGTCAACTCCTGGACCGGAAACCGGGATGGCTGGATCGGCTGGAGCGTTCCTCTCCCGGGCGAACCTGCAGAAAAGTCCCCAAGGGCACCGGTGGTGTTACGGCGGGGGACCCTCCGATGCTTAAGTTAGCAGGAGGTTGAAGGCAACATAATGAAGGAACCAAAGGATCCAACAGCGTAAGGAGAGAGAAGAGTTCTCGTACCTTCAAACGGGGTCCCCCAGGTACCTTATATAGGCACGGAATAGTCGAAAATTCGTTAGGGGAGAGGCTGGGAAAGACCGATCTGCCCCTAGAAGAATCTGGATAGTGGCCACGTGGTACATAGATACGGCGACACCGTGGAAGTAGTAGAGCAGGGCCGTTGGGATGGCAGAATCCCGTTGTAACATAAAGATGCTTCTGGAGTATCCTGGATGCCAAGGCTTGCCCGTCGGATGTCAGCCATAAGGCGGTCGGTCGGTCAAAGGCCGAACCTCCGAAGGAGAATGATGGGCCGTACCCCAGCAAGAGAGGGTCGTTCGGACCTCGGCTCGAGTGGGTCGGATCCCTGGTGAAGGACGATGGGCCGTACCCCAGCAGGAGAGGGTCGTTCGGACCTCGGCTCCAGTGGGTCGGACTCTGGCGAAGGACGATGGGCCGTACCCCAGCAGGAGAGGGTCGTTCGGACCTCGGCTCCAGTGGGTCGGACCCCTTTCGGTTGGAGCGGCCGAGTCAGACCGCAAAATTGGGCCGGTTCTGATAGAGGGCAAGCCGTCATGGTATAACAATGAGAATAGTATTATGGAATATTATGGGTATGGAAGGAAAAAAAAAAAAAGGAGAAGAGAAGAGCCATTAGGGAGGTGTTCAAAGATTTAGGATGTGACGTGGCTTTTATCCGGGAATCAAAAATTACGGGACCAAGTGCCAAATACCTTCATTCACTGGGAGGTGAGAGATTGGATAGTTGGGAGTGTCCGGAAGCTATGAGCTTAGCAGGAGGCATTCTAGTAGGTTGGAATTCTAGAATGCTTCAACATAAATGGTCTATAAAATGATCATTCTTTATATCCGTGGAGTTGTAATTCATCCCCTTACGAATGCATTTGTGGTTCACTTCTATTTACAGGCTATGTGATAGAGAAGCCCAGGCAAATTTCTTTAAGGAGCTTGATAGTTTGAAATTAAAAATACAAGGTCCTTGGCTTATGGGGGGAGACTTTAATATCACAAAGGAAGTATCTGATAGAAGGGGGAAAATGCAAAGCATACAAGATAATTTGAGGTTTATGGAATTCATCAATCATTTAAATCTAATAGACCTGCAGTTGAGTGGTAGGGATTATACATGGAGAAACAGAAGATTGCATCCAGTATTAGCATGCCTTGATAGATTTCTATTATCTAGCAAATAGAAAGATATATTTCCAGACCCTTCTCAGCAAGCTCTTTGTAGTTAGGTTTCTGATCATGTATCCATTATTCTTAATTGCAATGTCAGCTTTCCTCGCTCTGGAATTTTCCTATTTGAAAAATGGTGGTTGGAGGAATCGGGGGTTGAGGATGTTGTGAAGGCAAATTGGTGTAATGTGACAGGTTTAAAGAATTCTGCCGAATGATGGGTGAAGAACTTGAGAAGATTAAGGTGGACTCTAAAGGGGTGGGCTAATAGTAGAAAAATCTTCAACAAACAAACAAAGTAAGGAAAAGTTATTATATGACATCAACATATTAGATCTCAAATAGAAAAAAATGGACTTGACAAAGTCAGAGTTTGAAACTAGGAGTGTATAGAGGCAATCGTTGGAGGAGATCTATAGAAAAGAGGAATTCTTTTAGAAGCAAAGAGTAAAGGTGATATGGCTAAAAGAGGGAGATAGAAACCCAGCTTATTTTCATAAAGTGGCATCATATAAGAAAATGAGGAACCAATTGTTACACCAAGGGATAATGACCAGGTACTTAGTTCGGGTGAAGAAATTGCAAAGAAGTTTCATGAGTTCTTCTCAAATCTATTTGGTTAAGAGGATAAACCAGTTATCAACATAGATTGGAACCTACTCTTGATGGGTACTTCTCTTGATCTTTCAGATCTTGTTAGAGAGTTTAACTTGATAGAAATCAAGGAAGCGGTGTTTTCCTTTGATAGTAATAAAGTCCTTGGCCCAGATGGATTCTCTTTCTCATTCTTTCAGAGATTTTGGTCTATTGTTGGAGATGATTTGAAGGTGTTGTTAGAGGATTTTTATCATCAGAGACCGGATATTAACATATTAAACTATGCTTTTATTATGCTCATTCAGAAGGAGGGAAAATGACCGTCAAAGATTTTAGAATTATCAGTCTACCGAATAGCCTGTATAAAATTATTGCAAAAATCTTATCATGGAGGTTGGCAAGATTTCTTCCGGATTTGGTGGACCCAGCACTATTAGCTTTTATTAAGGGTCGCAACTTGGTAAATTGCTTTCTCAGTGCCCACAAATGCTTGCATATTATAAAAGATCAAGGGAAAAAGGAATCCTTTGCAAGTTAAATTTTGAGAAGACATTTAATAGCTTAAATTGGAAGTTCTTATTTGGGGTGCTTCAGGTAAGAGGTTTTCTAGTAAAATGGATTGGATGGATCTGCAGTATGGTGACTTCATCTTCTATAGCTGTGTTACTCAATGATGAACCAATAAATTGGATTAAATGTAAAAGGGGTCTTTGCCAAGGTGACCCATTTTTATCTTTTCTTTTCATTCTTTCAAAGGATATTCTCTCAAGGATATTGAAAAGGGTAGGAAGGCTTGGTCTAATAAAAGGGATTGGAGCTCCAAAGGAATTTAATGGTATTCTAAGCTTACAATTTACAGACAATATATTATTATTTTATGTTGCAAAGGAGTAATCTATTCTGGCTGCCAAGGCAATTCTCCTTGTCTTTAAAAGAGCTTTTGGTCTAAGAATCAATTTTCATAAAAGCTTTATAGTTTGCCTGAATGTTGGCCATTTAAAGGAGATAAAGTTTGCCTTTTGGATGAATTGCAAATTAGGATCGCTTCCTATTGTATACTTGGGACTACCTTTTCACTACTAGAAAATTCCGAAACATTGTTGGATGGCATTAATTGAAAAGGTGAATATGAGATTGGCAATATGGAAAGGTCGCCTACTCTCATGGGAAGGAAGATTAACTTTGGTAAATGCTGCTCTTACTACTTTGTCTTCTCACTTTATGTCGGTTTAAAAATTACCTAAATGGGTCATTAATAGATTGGATCGTATGAGGAGAGCTTTTCTTTGGAAAGGGATAGATACAATCAATAGTTTTCACTGCTTGATAAATTAGAGTTCAATTTGTAAATCTAAGGTGCAAAGTGGTCTGGTTAAAAAAATTGGCAGAAGTCAATCAGGCAATACTGACTAAGGGGTATTGAAAATATCTTGAAGGATCAAAGAACTCATGGTGATTTCAAGTGAGAAAAGCTTATCATTCCAAGAGACACTTAGGCATGAGAACCAAGAAGGGAACCAAGATATATTCTTCATTATGAAAGCGTGTGTGCACAAACAACAGGCCTTTTGGAGTTGCATTTTTTTAAAGATGGAAGATGGTTCAAATATAAAATTTTGGAAAGATAAGTGGATACAAGACATGCCCCTTTATATTTCATATGAGGAGTTGTATAAATAAATCGTGAAACCAGTCTTGCCTATCTCCTCCTATTGGAATAGTAGGTATCTTGGATGGAGAATTCTTACTTAGAGACCATTGGCCAATCCACAAATAAGGCAAAAAACTGAAGTTATAAAATTATTGGAACCGATCAGACCATCTCATGTGGCTGACACTCTGATTTAAAAGCTTTCCTGAATGAGATATTTTCAGTTAGTTCTTTTTATAATTTTCTAAACTTTGGCCACCTCAAATATCCCTTCCATTCCATTCTATGATGGATCCCTGTACCAGAAAAGTTTAAGATTTTCATATGGTTGGCAACAAAGAATAAACTGCACACAGGAGAGATTCTACAAAATAAATGGTGGAATGTCAATAATGGATGCATATTTTATAGTTCTAACTCCGAAAGTATTGGACATCTTTTCTTCGGATGTACTTTGTCCAAGAGTTTCTAGACTATTATTTTTCTTGATTTGTGGACAACTTGGAGCATAAAAAATATAAAGAAAGAAGTGGGAAGGAAGAAGGGGAGATTAATTAAATGTGGCCGTGTGTCGAAGAATTTGGAACGAAAGGAATACGAGAATTTTTTTGAGAAAATCGCGTTATATATTTATGAAGTTTTGCAATTCATAATTCATATTTTTAAAAGCTGGAGTGTGATTTGTTTTCCTATTCAGATGGCAAATCACAAGGACCCATGTCAAAAGATTCAAAGGTTAGCATCACCGGCATCACAAGCAGGAGCAATACCCAGAAGTTGAGAGTAAGCACAAGAAAAAATAGGGAATAATTTGTTTTATTGGCTGCATGTTTTTTTTATTTGGCTGGGTGTTCTGTTTCTTTGCCCGTATGTTTATTTGGGCGTTGCCTTTCAACCAGTATCGTAAACAGTGTATTTCATTCTGATCTTTTACTTAATAAAGGAGGGGAGGAGCATTTGCTTCTTTCCTGTTTCCATTCAAAAAAAAAAAAAAAAGTCTGCATTGATACCTTTATAATTTTATGAATAAGTGTAGGCATGACAAAAATGAATGCAGTTTTTGTCACCTTTGTAATGATGAACAAGATCGATAGAGAAGCCTTTTTTTTTTACCTGCGAAGCAAATTTAAACATGAAGAGCATCATGCTCTACTTCACTGCCATGAAACCCATAGCTTGCCGGCTAACATATTGCACAATTTAGAGGTATCATTTGCTATGTTGGCATCAAACTAAAATTTGTCTATGCTGATGCCATCTCTAAGGACCTCATAGGCATCTCTGCTCCTGGTTTTCTTCATGCCAGCACTAACATGGAGCTTTGACCCTTCAGTTGTGATGCAAGTAACTTTTACCCAAATCAGCACTTTTGTCTTCATTCCTTCAACATTGGTCAGTTTTCCCTTCTCCAGATACCCAGTCACAGTGGTGAAGAACCGCAAGACAGAGGAATCCTTGTAACTCACCTCACAAGCAGAGGGTAAAAATACAGTAAGCTTCCTGTTCTCTTCATTGAATTCGTAGTTGGTGGCATCCTTAGGGAAGAGACCGATTGGCATATCATATTCCCGCAGTAGATCAGGCAATGGTTTCTGCATCTTCCCTGAAGAGATCCTTTTTCCAGTGAGATAAAATAATAAATGGATATGGGAAAACTAAATGCTTGGTTGATGAAGTTTTTGTGCATCCAAGTATATTCGATTTATTCAACTGCAACATTGAACTAAAAGGAAAACTATGTAATATTTGGTTCATATGATTCTGACTTTTTTTTTTTTTTCTTTACAGAGGTAAAAGTCAGCTGAAGAGAAAAGAAAACACGGATAACAGATCTTAACCAACGTTTATGTCACAAATACGCAGATTTTAAGGATGAGAAAGAGAAGTTATGGAGATGGGAAGTGTACCTTTCATTTTATTGACCAGCCATTTTGCACCCCCTTCGATACTGTTTGAAATTGACTGTTTGCATCATGGAAAAGATTCATCAGTACAAAATCAAGAAGTTTTTGGTTAATCGAAGTACACAAGAAGCAAATTTCAAGTAGCAAGAAGTGATCATGATAACAGAAGCAAGAACTCTTTTTTAGAGCAAGAGTAGCAAGTAATATTACCAACCAAAACTATCATTATCTTGAAACATTCAACAAGCAAATGAATGGATAAGACTTTCTTAACCCTCATCCTGGTTAAGTGATGGCCAAGTGTTTTTCAAGAACGACACATGAAAAGGGATTCAGCTATAACAATTGTAATTATTCTGTAAATTATTCAAGTTATTCAAGAATTCCATGAGCTTCCTGCAGCTGGGAAGTTATTCGAGAACACTCAATTTTCTTTTTCTTGGCCAAGCAATTGTACATATTATTCTTGAGTGGTCAAATAGATTAAGAATTACTCTGCAATTTTGTTCACGACTTATTTAGAAAAAACTGATAAATTACAAATTAAGGATACAACTACGGCTTTTGTTGCAAGTGTTTCTAAGCAACATTTATCATCTGTCTCATTGTGCGATGCTTGTTTTTACATTAAAATAAAATGCGTGGTTATTTTTACATATCCTTACACTTTGTTATTTTTGCTTGTTTTTCGTGCAAATTCCTTTCTCACTTTTGATGAATTCTCTGCACTTTTCCCTAATTTCAGATAATCACTCCTAAAAGCATGTTGCTTCTAAACTTCAAAATTTGACTGGCTAAATTGGGGATTTCAACCTTTTAACCATCATTCATGCACCATCTCTCTATTTAATTTTCCTTTATCAAATGTTTTTTTTAAAAATGCCCACTTTAATCGGTCATTTAAAGATTGGAGATTTTTTCAAGCATTTTTTTCTCAAAAAAATAAGAGTTTCTTCTATTTTAAAGGAAATTTCCACCCCAACCCGGAGAAATTTAATCAATTCTTCAAACAAAGAAAACCCATCCAGTCCTCGTCATTGACATCAAAAACAAATCGAAATACAAACAAGGTCTAAATTGGTAAATGCGGATCCCATATATATTACATTGATAACAAGAAAATTAACAAGATATAGGGAGAGGCAGAAGGTGAAGCTCACGTTGATCTCGTCTCCCACGGAGGAGATCTCTTTGCTGGCTTTCTTATTGAACCAATACGTCCCCATCTTGTTCATCATCTGATCCATTCTTCTCCGTTCTCTCTTTTATCTCTCCAAATGATGGAGATTGAAAATTATATTGCCCTTTCCGTTCTTCCTTCTTTGCTGAATGAAAAGTTTTTGATGAGGTGGGACCGTGGGAAGGGGCAAGGTATTTTCCCCCCTGAGACGAACGTTAAATTCACCCGAGATTTCGTTACGAACAGCGCATGCGCCATGCTGTGATCATAGGGACTGGGTTGTATCTTTCGGCCGAAACAAGGATTCACCTCCCTTCGCGCGAATCCACCGTTGGATTGCATGATAGGTGCTTTGAGAGTTGGGCAGACGGATGAAAAGCAACCAAAAACTTGCTTTGAGAGATGTGCGGAGCGCGATCCGACGCGAAAAGTACATAAATTGTACATTCGTCCAAAAGATACAACCCGATCCGTGATGATATCCCGTTCCCCATTGGCCGTTTGTGGCGGATCGACAGCTAAATGCCGTGTGGTTAGGTCAGTTAGGATAGATGGGATAAAACAGAATAGCAAATCCATTATAGGATGGCGGATTTTAGAATGAATTACCGCAGCTGAAACTAAGGGTGAAAATGGACGGGTCGGACCGGATCATAATCCATAAGTGATACCAACTTGACATTGATTTTTTCACCGGGTCTCGTGACCCGGATTAATCTGATCTGGTTATTTGATTGGATCCTAATATTTGACCCGATTCAATCCAATAATAAATTAGATCGGATCGGGTCACGTTCATGATCAAAATTTTTGATCCAATAAATTATTTAGATTGGATTGGATCCATGAATAATCCTGTCATAATAAAAAAAAATTGAATCTAAATTAGATCCAGATCAAATATAGATAATTATGTTTTAATTATCACATAACTAATTATTATTAAAATATATAACAAATAATATTATTTTCAAAATAAATTAAGATATAAAAATAATTATAAATCTATCTTTATATTAAAAATAAGTTTTTTAAAAATATTAAATTATAACTTAGATGCGTAAATAAATTTTGATTCTAACAATATTAGTAAGTCCAGATTATGCGGGGTTGGATTGGATCTGAATTTAATAAACCTAGATTCAATCCAAAAAATAGAACATGTCCAATTTTAGGATCTAATCTGAATCCACGGGTTCTTAAAAATAGAATGGATTAATTTAAACACATTGAGTTAGGTCAGATTATAGCTCAATTTAATTTATTTGCAGCCTTAATTAAAACCAGCCCAGGGAAGCAAAACTAGAAATTATATTCTTTGACCCTGGTTAATATAATTACGACAAAGAAAAGTAGCGCATCATTTATTCTATTTTTTTGGATTCCAGCAGATTTTGATAGATTTAGGTTTATATTGATTGTCTTTGACCAATGTAATGATGGTCAAAATGTTCGTGTTGCATCACTTCTTATATTATCGGTACAAACAGTCAAGAAAACTTGGGCAGAGATACCTCGCCAATCAATTTAAGATATCTTCAGTTAGCCACCCAAAAATATATATATTTTTTATTTTTTAAAAAATAAAAATTTAAAAATATTTGGTAATAGATAAAAATTAAAAATAATTATTTTTATAAAAAATAACTTTTTTTAGCTATTTAAAATTTAAATCTTTTTTTTTAAAACTAAACTTTATTTAGACTTTTATATATAAATGAATACAAACCATATCCATCGTCTAAGCTCCCTTGTTAGCCCACCTAACCGCGACTCTTGAGGATGTAAAAAACTAAGAAACAAACATGTAGGAAAAATTAATGCAAACCAGGGAAAGAGGAAAAAAAAAAAAAAAACCCTTCTTACTTTATAACAATGTGGTTACCATATATATATATATATATATATATATATATATATATTACTTTTATTTCATGAGAAAAAAATAATGAAATAGAAATCAAAAATTAAAAAGCGTAACCAAACATATCCTTAGTTATGGCAGCTGATAGATGCCTATAAAATTTTATTAGATGAATTTTTTAATAAACAATTTTTTTTTATAAGATGGAACATCCATACGATTTTTAGTATGAATACATCTAAAAAGATTAGAAAAAAAATATATTCCTAAACGGATCCGGAAGAAAACTGTAATCAGTCCGGAGCACTTTTTTTGAATGCTGTGCAATAATGAAGGCCACCTAATCAGTTACAGAGTTAGCTTCATGATAAATATGATGAATAACCAAAGAAACAGTTTTCCACAATAGCATGTGGATATTCTGCAATAAAGGATGAGTGGCAGGACCGTTGATCGTGGACTGAATCTAGTCTATAATAATAGAAGAGTCACCTTTAATCATGAGACGGTCAGTCCAAAGAGTAAATCTAGCATAAATAATACTAACCCAATAGCTCAAAGCTCTATCCCTGGAACAAAAGGGCTGAAGAGATGGCTACTGTCCATAGCAACCAACCTGAAATCAGGACCTTGATAACAAAGCCTGCTCCACCATAAGTGTCTATAACACTGCCTTTAAAATTGATCTTGAGGAAGGTCGGGGATGAGGACTTCCAGAAAATTAATACCTGATGGGACGCCGCAAGAGTTGATCGAGAATTCTAGGAACTGAAGTCCTCAATGTCAAGTCATTCGAATCCAGGTAAATGATCACATCCACCTGCATCAAAGTACATTCTAGTGCAAAGCGTGCAGGTGATCTTCTCGAATCAAAGATCCAACTATTCCGGATAGACAGATATGGTAGATGACATAAGCTATACGAATCCTAGATAATTTGGCTATCTCGGATGTGAAGCTGCACCTCAATCTATCCAATAAAATTTGGTTCGCTAGGACTCTTTTGACTAATTAATTATTTTTATATCTTGCAACTTTTTGAACCATCGGTTGAGTTTTTTTTTTTGCTAAAAGGAATTTTAATCGTTTACCGCACCAAATCTATTTTAGTTAAGCTCAATTTGATGTATACACGTTCAATGAGCATACATCCAATTAAAATAAAATATTTACATGAAATCCTTATCGAGATAAAATGCTATTATTGGTATATGATTGATATATATATATATATATATTGAAATTATTAACCAACAGATTCAAATTTTGATTATTGAATAATTATTATATGTGTATGTTATAACCATTATACTTTACTTTGAAGTTATTCTATCGATTAAATATTATCTATCATTTCATTACATATATTAGTGGGCAAGTGTAAAATTTTTTTACTTAGCTAGTTAGCTTATGCTAGTCTCTTAAGTATCCTTTCAAAGTCTAGGTGCATAGAATTTGGCTGAATTTAATAGTGTAATGTATGATTAGTGTAGTTTATCGATGATTACTCCAAGAGATTTATATTATATATATATATATATATATGTGTGTGTGTGTGTGTGTGTGTGTGTGAAAAAATGTCTTTTTATCTATGAAAAATATTAGGGTAGAAATCGGGATAGCAATGGGAAAGATGTAATAACCGGTAAAAAAAAGAGGAAGAATTGAAACAGGAGACTTCGTCCCCTGCTTATTCGAGTAAATAGATTGTTGGATTTGTTGGTGGACCGCCGTGGTTGGGCAGGAGAGGATTGGAGACATGAAGGGTTAGGCAAAGCTCTCGATCACTCCAAAAACCTATCGACGATGGGAGATGGAGAGGAGGGAGACATTAAATATTTTTTAATAAAAAAGAATTGCTATCTAACGAGGAGAGGTATATGTCCGTAGATGACACCATTTCTGAAAAAGAATATCAAAGATAAAAAAAAAGAGAGGGAGGTTGGGGAGGAGAGGTTGAGAGGCCTAGTCTTGCATGGGAATAATCTAATTTTGACATAAAGTGGGGTGTAGGGAGCCGATGTAGGAAGCGGGACTAGACCTGTCAATGTGGGCTGACCTGGCCCTAATCCACATAGGCTAGTATTATATGGGCCGGGCCAAGCTAGGCCCACTTGTACAAATGGGTCATGAAAACCAAGCCCGGCCTGGCCCTATATAGGCCATTGCTAGGGTCGAGCCAATCCACTTGCACTTCCATTTTCCCAAACCACCTCTCCAACCAAAAGCCTATTATATCTTTTCTGCCATGGAGATTGACGAGCTTAAGCAGGTAATGGGATCCATTGCAGGGATGGTGGAGCTACTGAGGATCCGATGGCTGGACGAGTCGATGGTAAACCGGATTACAATAGAGGAGGTGATCTAGCGGCCTGCATCGGCTATGAAGGAGCTAGTGGGGGAGTGAGAATAACCTCGATGTTTGGGCCACCTCCATCTCTGTTGTCGTTAAGGATGGCGAGCGACGGCCTTAAGCTCATCCAGGTCTCGGACAATGGATGCAGTGGTGAAGGAGGAAGAAAACCTAGCCCGGTGAGCCCGCCCAGCAGGCAAGCACCCTCGCTGACAGCCTAACCCCTGTCTCTAACCATCTAACACTCTGTTGAGAGAAAATAAAGAGAAAGAAGATTGAGGACTCATCGCCTAACATCGCGTTCGTTGCCATCGGCTTATTGCACGCAGCAGCTGCTTCTCTCCTCCTCTGCCCCCTTGTCACCACCGGCACCGGATATTCTTTTCTCCTTTACAGATTGCTAAAGCCCCCATAAGCCTCAGTTGAATCACTGAATCAGAGCAGGAAAGTGAGATCGCCAGAAAAACAAACAAGTAAGGATTTTAATATTTATTTTTTTAAAAAAAATATTTTTTCTCTTGGCCCATGGGCTGATACGGTCCTAACCCTGTTGAGCCTATGGACTACAGGGGTCAGGCCAAAAAGCTCGGTTATATAAATGGTTCAATTTTTTTCAGCCAAGCCCGACCCATTTATAGGGCCCAATGAGCTGGTCCATGGGCTTTGGCCCATTTTGACAGCTCTAAATGGGACCGTGAACCATCGATTTAATCCTAGCATCGGACAGTTTCTACTTAGCACCACTCTTTTCGATGTGTAGGCAAAAAAAATAATGGAACAGGCTCAATAGCTTACCCATGTTCTCCTCGTACCAATTTTAAGGAAGATAAAAAAAATTAAAAAAATTACTAATTTTATAATTAATATAAAAAATAATATTTTTATTTTTGTAATATATTTTTTTATTAATATATATTTTAATATATATAAAAATATTAATCGTTAAACAAGTTAATATATATCTTTAAATAAATCGATATATATTTTTTTTTTTTGATAAACCAAAAGAAAAAGGGGGGATAAATCTCCTCGTGACTACCCCTACTAGGGCTCCCTCCCCGCCAGACCATGTTCGATTCAGGTCGTTTGTTTTTCACGTATCCTTCCCACCATAAGTGAATACGTTAGCCTGACTCCGCTAAGTCGACAGAGTAGTATGCTCTCCCCGATCACCTGCTCCAGGATACATTTTGGATTTAATCGAGTCACTCGCAGGGACATGTCTCGAACCCATGATCGATGGGTGAGGAGTTTAAGCCCCTACCAACTGGGCTACCGCCTTAGCGATCGATATATAATTTTTGAAAAAACAATTCATCGACACATAGTAGATAAATAGATGGTACATAATAAGAAAGTAATTATTTAATAATTAATACATACCTTTAAGTAAATTGATATACAGTTTTCAAAATTTTATGTTCACTGGTATATATTATATGATTATACACATTCAGGTACATATTAAATATAGTAATCTAATATTCATATTTGCATAAATCGATATATAATTTTTAAAACATGGAATTTATGAATACATAGTAAATGAATGATACATACTTAATAAATTAATATATATTTTCAAGCAAATTGAAATATAATTTTCAGAAAATAATATTAGCTAATACATACTATATGGTACGGTGATGCATATTCATCAACTTTTAAATATGTATTGCAATGTTCTTTGATACATATTGGGGAAGGCCCAATTGCCAGCAGCATCCACTCTGACTGAGATCCATATGAGTTCATCACGCTCAACCTTTCGAGCTTTATCATCCCCCAGCATTGGCTGCTGAGGCTTCTTGTTGGTTGCTGCTCCCTCCTGGTTCTGTAGCCCTGCCGGAGATTGCTGGGATGTCTCTGCCTCCTTTCTGATGGAGAAGGCCCCACCCATTTGAGCCCCTGGGTTGTGGCTTGATAAACCCAGGGAAGCACCGCCATCATTGGGCTTAGGGCCTTCACAATTTGGTGGGCCCATCGTGCACTAGCTGGGCTTTAAGCTGGGCTTATCAGGTGGGCCAAGGCTGATACAGTTGGGCTTCGAGCCCTCTCCAAGATCGAGACCATCAAACCACGTACTTGGCCCAGGTCCATGTCCAGCGGCACCCTTGACTCACCCGATCCAACTCCTTCCAACCTAGTCATGCCTTGTTATTTATCAAGGAATCGACAGGCGACAGCGAGCAACCTTGCTGAGCTTCTACCACACATTCGAGTCTGGAAGCAAGACAAGAAAATTCGCGCAGGGCAATGATGAACTCGATTGAGAGGAAAACGAGTTCAACCCTGAGTTCGACTCGCTTGTCTTCTTCCACCCCTTTGTCCCTATCCGCGTTCACCCATGATTGTCCAGAGTTTCAAGGAGACCCGCCACGGCCCAATCCCAAGCAGGTCACCTCAAACAAAATTATATATGTGTACATACAGTTGGATTAAAAAATATTTTTTAAAAAATTATTTATTTTATTAGTTTTGTATTTTAATTGGATCTGCCGCATACGGAAAACTTGCTAGTTTTTATGAAATGACTTCAAGTCAGGGGTCTTTTTTTTTTTTAATATATATATATACATATACATATATATATATATACATATATATACATATGTATATATATATATATATACCAAGTATATCAAACAGCTTTTGTGAAAATAAATCGGCCAGAATCAATGCTTAAAATATTCAAAATTTAGAGGAGGGCCATGGAAGCAGAAAGTCCGTAATAAGCTGCAATCCGCAGTATTTTTTTTTTTTTAAATAAAATTATTTGTTCTCAATGAAGTGATGTTGGAGAGAATTTAAGCTTGAAAATTTAATTTTTTTCTAAAATTTTCCTACTAATAAGATTTTCCTTTTAACAATCCTTAATTGAAACCTCTTTAGGCTGACATTGAAAGTAGAAGAATTTGAAAAACCCTCAGATTGGGAAAAATGATTTGTTTAAACCTTTAAAACTTTGAGATAGTTTGAAAGAAAATTTTTAATGCACATGTGAACCGGGTTGAATTAGGTTATGGGGCACGGATGTAAGCTAAGTATCCAATTAATCCAAAACCTTAACATATAATTTTTTATTTATTATTTAAAATACTTTTAATAATATCTTAATTATTTTTTAATTTCTGATTTTATGAGCATCTTATTATAGATTTTAATGGATCAGCAAAAATCCAAACTATCATATTGAATGGCTATGAAAAAAATATTTTAGAGCCCTAAATCTATATGTTTTCCTTCTAATCTTCCTCCAATGTTCTCTTTCTCCTTTATAATATGTTTTTCCGTTTTAAAATTTTTTACTTGGTGTTGGAAAAATTTCCGTCTACTTTTTTCATGACCGTGCTTGTAGAGGGAAGAACTTGATTATATTTTGGAATCGTATTTTGAAGATTTTCTGTTTAAAATATGGAAATACATCTTAAAATATTCTTTCGCACATTTTTGGATATTTAACTTTGCCTTTATAATTTCATGTAGATAATTTATAATTTTTGTATTTTATAATTTTTTTAGTTTTATTTAATCGTATCTGGGATTTTTTATGTATTGTTATAAAATATGTAAGGCATATTTTCCTGTGCCGTGATTAAGGAAATTAATACAATGTTGATCCAAAATTAGAATAAAACTTGAGTTGGAAAAAATATTGGTGACTAATTAAATTATCATCTAACTAATTTTATCATAGAAGAGCTAAAGAAGAAGATTTTTTTTTTTTTTTTTTTGCTGGAAAAAAAAGGGAGGGGGAGGAGTGCTCCTTTTCGTGCCATAGGAAAAATTCCTGGATTTAATCGAGTAACCCACAAGCTCAAGCCTCGAATCCATGATCGGGGGGACGAATGGTAAAGTGCCCATCAACTGCGCTACCAGCTTAGTGGTAAATTATTTCATTGGTTATAACTTGTATGAAACATCGGGAATTGCTTCCGTCAAGTAAACGAGCAGGTAGTGTCCCGATGTGTGTGCGCGTGTGTTGATTGTTTAGTAGAAATTTTTTTTTTTTAAACGAGCAGGTATTGTGTGTGCGCGTGTGTTGATTGTTTAGTAGAAAAAAGTTTTTTTTTGTTGATGAGACGGTGTATTTATTATACCGAACGGAGATGAATACAACCTAAGGAGTCAGCAAGAGTAATATTTCTAAGCTGTACAAGGGTTGTATGCAAATCAGTCCATAAAACAGAACCCGTATGCTAGGCAACATAGGAGGCTACCCAGTCAGCAGCTGAGTTGGCCTTCCTGAAAATGTGCCTGATAGTCAGGGAACAACAATCCTGCAACATGAGTCTAATATCCATGACTATAGGATGAGCCGCATGCATGGAGGAAGTCTGCGAAATCCAAGATATGACGGTGGCAGAGTCTCCCTCAATAATGAGATGGTCAAGGTGGAGAACCTGCCGAACATATCTAATGCCAGCCCAAGCAGCGTAAAGCTCAAGTGTCGGAATGGAAGAGTCGAGAAAGGGGATACCTCCAGCCACAAGGAACCCCAGCGAAGAGTCCCTGATAATGAAACCTGCTCCACCCATCCTACAATGGAGACTCCCATCAAAGCTAACAGTGACGAAGGGCTGGAGAGGGGGTTTCCAGATAATAAAAATCCTCCGGGTCACTCGACAAGCGAGAGGGGAACCCCATATCTCATCCGGCATCACTACAGACCTACAAAACTCCATTGCGGCAACCCTGGCCCTCTCATCAGCATCGTCGGTGAAGATCTCATAGATGCAAATATCCGGTCATTTCTAGAAATCCAGATATGATATGCCAGATAAGCAATAAAGGAAACCTGGATAATAGGAGCCATCCGCAAGAGGAGGTAAAAGGCATCAAGGATGTGATTGGGCTAGGCCGATATACCATGAAAGCCAGCCAGAGCCCAAATCCGTGTGGCACGGTCACAAAGGAAGATGTTATGAGTCTGCATCTCGGGCAGATTCCCACAAAAGGGACAGTCTGGAGTGATATGGATCCCCCTGGAGATAATAAACTCATGCATGGGGAGGCGGTGCCAAGCAAGTTTCCAGATAAAGAAAGAAATCCTGGGATGCACCAGCAAGGTCCAGATCCAACGATAGCTCCTGGGTTAATAATGGTCCAGAGCAGGCCTAGGGATGAGATCAAAGATGGGCACACGGGTCGACGTCGTGTGTCTCCATACTCTGATATCGGAGCACGGATAAACCGGAAGGGGAATGGACAACACTCTGAAGCCGAGGATGTCCCCAAATATAGCCAGAACCCTATCCGTGTCCCATGAGGCCAATCCCAGCCGCTGAAGATCAGCAACAGTAATCGATGGTGGCGTCAGAATCGAGATGAAGGTGGGCCATCTAATCAACGGAATGTCCAAAATCCAGGGATCATTCATGAAGCTAATAGAGTAGCCATCTCCCATCACCCAGGAAAGCTGGGGAATGATGGTCAGGGCCCTGGGAAGCATCTCCCGCCAGATGACCGAAGCCTTTCTGGTGGCGCTAGAGCAGTCCCCGAGGTACAAAGGAATATCGCCATATTTAGCCCTCATGAAAGAAGACCACATAGTGTCCGGACATAAGAAGAACCTGGCCGCATGTCGGGTCATAAAAGCCTCTCTCCTTGTAAGAAGAGAAGTGATACCCAAGCCCCCATCATGCATCGGTCGACAAACATTATCCCAGCACATAAGATGTATCCTCCTCTGATTGGAAGAGGAGTTCCAGAGAAAGGAACGAATCAACTGCTCAATCTTGGTAATAACCCTCCTGGGTATAAAAGCATTAGAGAGCATATAAACCGAAAGAGAAGCAAGGACAGATCGAATAAGAGTGAGCTTACCCATTGTAGAGAGCGATTTGGCCTGCCAACCCCCAATTCTGTCCGTCACTGAAGCCAATAATGGGGTGCAATCTTGCGTGGCAAGCCTGGTACCAGAGATGGGAATGCCAAGATAATGTAGATTGCCCTGACGCTCCTGAATACCCAGCATATCAATAATCCTGCACCGGATAGTCAAAGTAGTTTTAGGACTAAAGTTGATCCCGGACTTGTGGAAATTTACCCTCTGGCCCGAGGCATAACAGTAGCACTCCACTATGCTCCTGAATCCCCTAGCATTAGCTAGGGAAGCCCAGCCAAGTAAAAGACAATCATCCGTGAATAGGAGATGGGAGACCGGGAAGGATCCCGGACCAACAATATATGGGTGGATCTGAGAATCCCGCACTGCCTGAGAAAGGGCTCTGGAGAGGAAGTAGCACAAATAATAAATAAATAGGGAGACAGAGGACAACCTTGCCGGAGGTCATGGGAAGAATGATAGAACTCCGTAGGGGATCCATTGATCAAAATAGAGAAGGCTGGAGCCTTGATCAAGCCATAATTTTAGAGATCCAGGATGAGTGAAAACCAAAATCTTCCAGAGTTTTAATAAGAAAAGACCAGTTGACACAATCATAGGCCCTCTCCATGTCGAGCTTAATAGCCATCAAACTATGCCACCGAGATGCTCGATGTAGATCATGTATGAATTCCAGAGCAATAAGAATATTGTCGGTAATATTGCGGCCACCAATGAAAGGCCCTTGTTCAGGACTAATAAGCTTCGGAAGAATCAGCCTCATCCTGTTTACCAAGAGTTTGGCACAAACTTTGTAAAGAGTGTTACAAAGATTGATGGGTCTATAATGTGAAGGCAAGAATGGATCCTGACGCTTCGGAATAAGAGCTATGTAAGTCTGCTTCCAGTCAGGGGGCATGGTAGCCATATTGAAAAAGAGTTGAACAGCCGCAACCATGTCAACCCTCAGAATCTCCCAGACCGAGTGAAAGAAAAAAGGAGGGTAGCCATCAGGACCAGGAGCTTTATCTTCCGTCAAGGATCACAGAGTAGATTTGACTTCCTCTTCAGTTACCTAATTCAGAAGTGCACAATTCTGAAGAGTAGAAACCGAAATTTGGAGAGGAATAGAAGAAATATTAGGAATAATAGTATTAGGAACAGTCCACCTGGTCATAAAGTACTGGATGAATTCCTTCCAGATATCAGCTACATTGTTGGCTCTATCCAGTGATTTTGATGAATAACAAAACATTGAGTGCATATTGTATACTAATGAGGATTTCAAGTTGTGATTTTCAGGAAGAAAGCATCTCAAAATCTCAAAAACTTATGGTTTATGGCACGTAATGGCACGGAGTAATTCTCATGAATCCGGACATCCTCTTCATTGAAAAAGGGCATATAAATGTTTAAATATTATGGATTTATGTTTTCAAGAATTATATTTATGTTTTCGAGGCATTTATACTTGAATCTGAGATTTTTCAGTCTCAAGTGTCGACACCTGGACGTCAAGTATCGACACTTCAGCATTTGGCACAGACAAAAATTCTTGGCACGCCAAGTGTCGACACCTATAACCAAGTGTCGACACTTAGGTTTCCAAGTGTCGACTCAAGGCCTGAGAATTTTGAAAATACAGAACTTTATAATTTAAGGATTTTTGTGTCAAGTGTCGACACTTGTGCATCAAGTGTCGACACTTGAAAGTTCAAGTGTCAACACCTAGAGATCAAGTGTCGACACCTGACAGCCAAGTGTCAACACCTGACAGCCAAGTGTCGACACCTGACAGCCAAGTGTCGACACTTGCAGCCTGACAGCTCTAACGGATCTATTTTTCTGGCTTGCAGAACTTGCTTTTCAAGCTCTAAACGGCTATTTCCGAGGTTCCAACGGGCACAAACTGTTTTTTGAAAAGTTCTTGGTGTATTTAACCCCCACCAACCTCATTTTAAAGACAAGAAAGTGTATTGAAGTGCATTCAAGTATACTCAAAAGCCAGAAAGCCAATATTCTCTCAAATACTTCACATCAAAAGCCTCTTATAGTTTGATTCCTTGAAAAGCCTACAAGCTCATCCTTACTTCATTCCAAAAGAGGCACTTTGAAGGAGATTCCAAGGAAGAGTGAAGACAAAGCATCTACTTGAGCTTCAAAGATTCCAATCTACTCTTGAAGAGAGTTTGTTTTAATTTTAAATTGTATATCTGTTTTTTTGATTTGACCTTGCTTTCAAGGGTATCTTAAAAGAAGGTTATTGTGGTTTGTTGGTGAGCCAAAAAGATAAAACCAACTAGGGTTAACTTGTGAGCCCGAAGATAAAACAAGTGTTAAGGTTTGTTGGTAAGCCTAAGTGATAAAACCAACTTAGGTTTTGACTTGTGAGCCTTGTGAAAAACAAGTCAACTGTAATCTAGTTTGGATTATAGTGAAATTCCGAAGGATGGCTTGGGAAGTGGATGTAGGTGCTAGGTTTGCACCGAACCACTATAAACCTTGTGTTTGTGTGTGATTGCTCTCTTCCTCTCTTGCTCTTTAATTATTGCTACCGCTTTAAATATCTTGCATTGAATTCATCATTGTTCACAAGCACCACTAGTCTCTCTCATTATTGTCTTAAAATTTTTAAAAGACCCAATTCACCCCCCCTCTTGGGCTCCATTTCTGGGCAACATACATCCTCCAGCCATTCCTCCTGGTCGGAATGAAGAGCCCGGATTGTGTTGTGTATGTCTCCTAATAACAGTGGCATGATGAAAAAACCGGGTATTCCTGTCTCCCTCCCGCAGCCACTGAACTCTGGATTAAAAAAGTGTTTCGAAAAAATTACACACTTCATAATAGTGCCATAGGTGACTTTATTTCAGGTATTGACATTGTAAAGACTTTTTTTTTAATTAAAAAAAAGGAGAAGGGGGATAAATCTCGGTGTAGCTATCTCCACTGGGCCCCAACCCCGTCAGGCTATGTTCGATTTGGACCGTAATTTTTTTGCGTACCCTCCCCATCATTGATGAGTACGTCAGCCTGACATAGGGCTAGAAATGGACCGGTTCAAAGCCCATTGGACCGGCCCAAAGACTATATTTTAAAATTTTTGGACTGAATCCGAGCATCCTTTTGGTCCAAAAATTAAATAGGCTCTATTTTACAGCCCGAAGACTAGTCCGATATGCTTAAAATTTGGTCCGAAGCCTGAACCAATTTCAAAAGTCCATTGTCTAGAACTGGGCTGGGCCAGTTCAATAAACTCCAGGCCGGCCCATTTCCAGCCCTATTGATACCACTAAGTCGCCGTAGTAGTGCGCTCTCTTGCCATCTCGATCACGTGCCCCGGAAAAATTTTTGGATTTAATCGAGTCATCTGCGAACCCATGATCAGTGAGAGATGAGGCTAAGACTCTACTAACCGGGCTACTGCCTTAGGGATCGTAAAGACTTTTAATGTTCCCAACATTAACCGTACATCGGGATGGACTACAGCGTTCAAGAGGTTAAAAAGAAATGGATTGCCACACTCGCCTACCTTCCCTCCTTTTAGAACCCATGAACTAATACCCCTCTGCTAGTTGCTTTAAGATTTCATTTAAATTGTTTCATATTTGATTGTGCTGAGTGTTGACATGATTTAGTTTTCACGAAATAGTAACTGCGAGATGATATACATGTAAAACTCAGTTCACTCTAGGCCCGTAAATTAATGGAAAACAGAGGCTTACTTAAAAATATCAGGCAAGCAGCCGATTGGTGGCATGGTCTGTCACTGTTCTCTAGCTATTCCATAATGGACTAATTATATATATATATATGTACATACTTGGATCATATTTCTTATCTATATCCTGTTGTTCTTTTTTGTGAAAAAGATTAATTTAACTTCTTAGATATTTCTATAGCCATTCTCTGAATAATCTTATCTACCAAACTCATACATTAAATATAATAATAATAATAATAATAATAATAATAATAATAATAGCATTTATAGTTAAAAAATCTCATAATTTTGGTCATGGGAATTATTTTCTGCACCTTCTCAACTCAAGAAAGCTCTCTCTTTTACTGAACTAAATTAAGTGATCGTTCGTTATTGCTAGGAAGATGTGGAGTTGACGGAACGCTCCCCATCTGCATTGTAGAAGATCCTCACGGAAGAGGCAGGCAAAATTATATGTTCTGACAAGCGAAAGCCAGCAATTATTTGACAGCAATCCTGTAACCCTTTCACATTTTTGTCCAAGCGAGGACGAACTCCATTTCTTTTCGCCTCTGCTAAGTTTCCGTCTAGTCCACGAGAGAATCTTGACGATGTTACGCAACGGCAATTATTTTCCGCCCACCAAGCACGCTAGAAAGCGAGCTCGCTTCGCCGTGGAGAACTTATTGCATGGACCGGGTCCACGTGGATCAAGGCAAAACTCGAAGCACATGCACGATGGATAACGCGTACGTAATCGGTAATCGGTGAAATACAAGGGTATATCTGCGTGGTCCACTCGGACCTGGTCCAAATAATGATAGAGCCTTGTTGGGGATGAGAATGAACGCCATGTTTTTCCATGCGTGGTCCGTCCGAATAATGATAGAGGCTTGTTGGGGGGTGAGAATGAAGGCCATGTTTTTCCAGGCAGGACTCAGAACGCCGAGAACGATCGATATGCCTTGCGGATTGGAATTTTTTTTAATTAATATATTTTTTAAAAAAATATTTACAAAAATAGGTCTTTTTGATAATATATTTAATAAATTAGGTGCGGGTGATGATATGGAGACCGGGTAAATATAATCGTCTTTCATAAGGATGTAGTTTCGATTTAAAATCGTCTTTATCAGGAAAGCTATTATTTTTTTTTATTATTTTATCAAAAAAAAGCAATCAATTTTCTTTTCAAAATTTAATTAATAAATTTTAATTAAAGATAAATAAATAATAAGTAAAAAATAAAATTAATTAAAATTTTATATATTACCTTTCGGCAATATTAATTATTATATTATTTTAAAATAATTTTGATTAAAAATAAGATTAACTAACTATATAAAAATAATATTAATATAAATTAATAATAAATTAATTGAATATAATATTAATTGAATATAATATTAATTAAAAGATATTATAATAATAAATTATAATATATTTTATATTATAATAAATATTTTATATTCTAAAATATAATAAATATATTATAATTTATTATATTATATATTATATATTATAATATAGTATAAAATTTTTTAGAAAAATTAAAAAATTAAAAAATAATCACCAAGTCAATACCATCCGGTCGCCAGCCCGGTACCAGTTTGGTCGATAGCCCGAAGTTAATTCGATCACTTGCTTAGGATCGGTGGCCAGACTGGTGGCAGGACCCTAGCGACCGGACCGGTGGCAGGACTGGGGGCCGATCGATGGCCGGACCCTGACGGCCGGATCGGTGGTAGGACCAGTGGTCGGACAGGTAACCAGATTTTGGTAGCCAGACCGGGGCCCGAACCGGTGGCAGGACCAGCGGTCGGACCGGTGGCAGGACCCTGGCGGCCGGACCGACGATCAGACAGATGGTAGGACTGGGGCTGGACCGGCCGGACCAGCTGCCAGATTGGTGGCCAGACCCTGGCAACCGGACCGATGGAAAAACTAGGGGCCGGACCTTGGCAGCCGGACCGACGATCGGACCGATTGTAGAAATGGGGGTCGGACCAATGGCAGGACCGTCGGCTGGATCGGTGGCCGGACCCTAGCGGCCGGACCGACGGTCAGACTGATGGCAAGACTAGGGGTCGGACCAATGGCAGGACTGGTGGCTGGACCCAAGCAGCCGGATCGGTGGCAAGACTGAGGGCCGAATAGATGGCAAGACCGATGGCCGGACCAGGGGCCAAACCGATGGCTGGACCCTGGTAGTCGAACCAGCGGTCAGTCCGATGCCAGGACAGGGGGTCGGACCAAGGTAGGATCGATGGCTGGACCAAGGCGGCTGGACCGATGGTCAGACCGATGCCAGGGTCGGCCATCGATCCGATCGCAGGTCTTAGCACTGGTCCGGCCCCCCAATTTTGCCACCGGTCCGGTTGCCATGGTCCAGCCACCGGTTGGGCCGCCGGTCCTACCATCAGTCTGACCGTCGTTTCGATCGCCAGGATTTGGCTACCGGTCTGGCCCCCAGTCTTGCCACTGGTCCGACCGCCGATCTAGCTACCAGGATCCTGCTACATGTCCGATTGCCGATCCTGCCACTGATCCGGTTGCTAAGGTCCGGCCACCGATCCGGCCCTCAGTCCTGCCACCGGTTCGACCGCCAAGATCCGATCGCCCATCCTGCCATCGATCCGGCCCTCAGTCCTACCATCGATCTAACCGTCGGTCCGGTCACCAGGGTCCAACCACCGGTCCGGCCACCAAGGTCCCGCCACAAATCTGGCCATCGGTCATGAGCAAGTGATCGGACTGACACCGGGCTATCGATGGAACTGGTACCAGGCTGGCGACCGAACGTTATCGACCTCGTAATTATTTTTTAATTTTTTTAAAAAAATTATAATATATTATAATATATAATATATAATATAATAAATTATAATATATTTATTATATTTTAGAATACAAAATATTTATTATAATATAAAATATATTATTATAATATCTTTTAATTAATGAATAATATAATAATTAAATTATCAAAAGGTAATATATAAAATTTAAATTTATATTATTTTTTACTTATTATTTATTTATCTTAAATTAAATTTTATTAATTAAATTTTGAAAAAAAATTGATGGTTTTTTTTTTTTTGATAGAAAAAAGGGAGGGGGGAGGTAAATCCCGCTGTAGCTGCCCCCACTGGACCCCCAACCCACCATGCCATGTTCGATTCGGGCCGCAATTTTTCACGTACCCTCTCCATCCGAAGGTGAGTACATCAGCCTAATATCACTAAAGTGCCAGAGTGGAGCACTCCTCATACCCAGTCACGTGTCCCAGAAAAAATTCATGTTAAGATGGTTTGGCTTTTTTTTTGATAAAACAAAAAAAATTGATGACTTTTGAAACCGTCTCCACGGTAAAGACGATTTCAAATTAAAATCGTTTTTATCAAAAATAATTTTATATTAAAATTAATATATTAATTTTTATATCAATTTTTTTAAAAAAAATAAATTTAATTGAAATCATTTTTCATAGAGATGATTTCATTTTATTTAGCCTTCGCATCATCTTTCGTACCTTGTTTAATAAATATATTACCAAACATTTTTTTGTTAAATATTTTTTAAAAATATATTATTTAAAAAAAAATTGTGGGCCTTTTATTTATTTATTTATTTTTTTCTTGTCATGCTAATGGAACATCTAACGGAGAATGACGGTGCCGTTTAAGCCCGTTTATGCAGCGAGTTTTTATTTAAAGAGGGAAAAGAAAAACAAAAATAAATTTTTAGTACAACGAAGTATCATTCATGTTGAGTTTTCAAGAATCTTGTACTAACTTGAATTGATGTTCGTTGCACGAACAAAAAAAATTGGTGTTAAATTGTATTCCACCAAAATGAAACCCCTGCTTCTACGGTACTCCAAATCTAAAAATCTGTTGGAAAAAAATTTCATGCATTGATACTACTTATCGGAAGATTCAGATCAGCATCTATATATAATGAAAGATTGCATAAGCAACATAAAAGAATACAATCTAACAATCTGTTCTTGGATTCAACATTCATAGACAGATAAAGAAGAAGAGATATAGGAGAAAAAAAGAGATTGCTTTATTCATTTGGAGAAGAACCTTATTACAATAAATAAAACAATACTCGACAACCTTTTTGAAAATCCTGAAGCTTATCGCCATCCCGCACGTCTTCTCTCTTACAGGCCTCATGTCCCAAGAACCCACGTACGCCACACATGGAGAATACCTCAACATGCGTCCCTTCTCCAAAGCCCCGTGAAACACCATCACGGTACAAGCCCTCCACGTGATATCTCCCTCACGTGCGCCTCTCTGTAGCCCAACACCATGGCCTCCTTGAAACCTATGAGGCTCTCCACGGTCCACGCCCCAAGGGGCGTCCTCGAGCCCTCACGATCCAAGACCAGGACTGTGAGAAGTCCTCATGGACTCCACACCGGACCGGATCCCAAAGGGTTGGCTTCTCTTAGACGCTCCAAATCGCACGCCCCATCCCTCTTATTTATAGTACATGGGATGGTGAACTTCTTGTCTCCTTGGACGTCTTGGACTCCTTGATCTTGTTGAACTACAATTACATGGGCTCACAACTTCTTGGTGGTTATAATCACATGAGCGGTTAGGACTTGTCTTGGGCCGATAACAAACTAATTAGGACACCCTAAGCAGTTAGGATTCCAATTGGTTACAACCAACCAATTTGGCTTAGGATCCTGGGTGCTTGGGCTAACCAACCAACAACTAACCGTCTAACCAACTAAGCTAACCTCCTAACCAATTTAACAAACATTGATCCAATCCCATAACCCAATTGGGTTATGTTACAATCTCTTAAAAAAAACTCCCTCTAACTCAAACTTAGAGCATCCCTGGAATACCTACAGGAATCTGCTTGGGCCGCCTCCAAGCTCCAAGGATTGTCTCCAGCATCCCTGCCATGACTTTTCAAGTATCTCCAAAATTTAAAAGCACCATGCAAAATCCTACAAAATCTGTGTCCAGATAGACCTGCATGATGTCCAAGCTTCAAGCACCTAGCAACAGTTATTAGGACTCGGTCCCAGCCTAGCTTTGTGTATAAAACCCAACTCCCTCTAATAGATGCCAAGTCTAGCCACTAGTTAGGCTACGAGAAAAATAAGCCCTATGAATTTCTTCCATTTATTATACTTTACACAATAAAATTTTAAACAACTGAATGCATATATATATATATTTTGAGATATGCCAGTTCAACTAAGGCTAACCCTCAATTCAAAGATCTGGTCGGGTTTCTTTTGAACCGGGCATCTATGCCAGAAGAATCGAAGATGACTCAACGACATTATGGCACCCCTCCGGATCAGTTCTCGGCCTAAGCCGAAGACATTGTCCCTAAAGCCTAACTTTCGGCTGTTCATCCACATGTGACTGGTTGATTCGAAGAAGGGTTATCTTAACAAGGTTAGTCTAAAGAAGATGATCATTTTATTTCTCCAATTATTCCAAAGAAATCAAGTATGAAGCAAGCAATCCAGCCTACTCCAAAGAAGGTAGCTCGGATGCAAGCGGTTGAGATGTCTTCGGCCTATTCCGAAGAGGATAGGTACAGGATAATCAGCCAGCTCGACTTCGGCCCTCTCTTAGGGAGTGGCTCTAAAGCGAATCTCCAGACGTGAACGCGATAGTTGTAAGTAACAACGTGGCCATGAACTCCAGCTCCAATAGAATCGAAATGGCCACCTCAAGCAACAACCACTTTTGGTTAAGAGGGGGGTTAAGTTAACTAACTCTGCTCAACCAAAGGCAAGTGGAGTCGACTGCAGTTAGACATAGCCACTGCTATAAATAATGATAAGAGGGTACACTCACGGTAAGTTAAGTCAAGCTAAGCTGGGATAAGCGAAGCTGAGGCTATTTCACCCTTGAGCTACTTTTCACTCTCTTCTCCTGGAGAACTCTTCATTTTGTTGCTGGAACCCTCACTGACTTAAGCATCGGAGTATCCCCAACCGGGAAAATTCTGATCAAGGACCTGTTTTGCAGGGGTCACAGGAGGTGCATCGACGATCCTGCCGCTCCGTCCGGTCCTCGGAGGTTTGATGTCAATATATATATATATATATATATATATATATATATATATTTGAATAATATAATAATACTCTCATTTTCTCTCTCCTTTCCGTCTTTAAAAAAAAAAAAATAGAAGGGTGAATAATATAACACCAGAAAGGTGGTAATAGAGGGAAAAAAGGGAAAAAAACTAGCTGTGGACAATTTGTGTCCGGATCCGACCAAAATTGGATTCAAGTTGCATCTTTCCCACGGAAGAATGATTTGTCTATTTTTACCGTGTCAATTATTTGATTACACAATATTTACTTTAAAATCCATGTAGATAAATAAAAAAAAATTGATTTGCTTTGATCACCGTGTAAGATGCAATCCAATAACCGATATCATAAAAATAAAAAAAAATAAAATCAATTCTCGTTTAGGAAAGATACTTCCAGGATCCATCAAAATTTATCTAAAATTAGAACAAGCTGTACAACCCTTACAAATGTTAAACTCTTTGATAGTTTTGAGTTGGATCACTTTTTACGTGAAGCGCGTTTCAGTTTGAGCATTTGAATATCCACTACAACCCTAAGCAATTTGCCATTTGCGAGCCGGATTAGTAGTTATTCCATCTACTCCGCACCTTAGTTTAGTTCCATCCTTTAGCTGTTGATTGGTAATACATGAGCAGCTTTTAATCTCACCAATAACGTTTCAGCTAAAGCCCAATCTTTCTACTGAACTTATCCGGTTCCACGCCTAGTTCATTTTTTGCTGGATAAATTTGTTGACTTGGAACCCATTTTGTGTACAATTTTGGATTCGCTCCCAAGTCCGAGGGGATAATTTAAACTAATTACTGTTATTTCACCTTTTTTTTTTTTTTTTTTTGGTTGGGTGTACAACTAATTATTGTTTTAACACGTTTCTCTCTTTATTCTTTACCCTCTTTCTTTTTAAGTGCAGCACTAATAGGCTAGCCCATGTGATTGGCTTGAACAACCACCTAGTACCCACCCCATTCTGTCGACACTCCTAAACCCAAAACTCGGAGAAAGCATCCCATGCGAGTCTGAACCCTCTATAACCACCCTCCTCTTTCCCCTCTCCACCCTTTCGCAGACAAGTGAGCCATAACGGTAGACCACAAAAAGGTAGTTCTCGTTCCCAAGCTAATTAAATTAGGGACGACAATTTTTCCCAATCCGATGGGTATCCGATCGATCCGATCCTGATGAGACGGGTAAAATTTGATCCGTCTAATTTATAAACGAATATAAGTTACATAAAAAAAATTCGACTCGGATTCGGGTCGAGTACGGGTAGTAGTACGCCCCGACCCGAACCCGACCTGTTTATATATATAAAAAAATTATGTTTATAAAATATTTAAGTAAAGTCGAGCATCTCTCTGCCACTCCGCCAGGTGTCCACCTAGGAGGGGTCCACCTCGGCCGAAGCTGGCGGCCCCTCGCTCCCTCGCCAGGTGGCACCCCAAGACGGGTCCACCTCTGTCGAGGTCGAGCCGGGCCCTCCTGCTCCTTCGCCAGGTGGCACCTCAAGACGGGTCCACCTCGACCGAAGTCAAGCCTCTCTCTACCACTCCACTAGGTGTCTACCCAGGAGGGGTCCACCTCGGTCGAAGCTGGCGGCCCCTCGCTCCCTCGCCAGGTGGCACCCCAAGACGAGTCCACCTCTGTCGAGGTCGAGCCGGGCCCTCCTGCTCCTTCGCCAGGTGGCACCCCAAGACGGGTCCACCTCGGCCGAAGTTGAGCTTCTCTCTGCCACTCCGCCAGGTGTCCACCCAGGAGGGGTCCACCTCGGCCGAAGCTGGCAGCCCCTGCTCCACCACCAGGTGGCGCCCCCTAATGGGTCCACTTCGGCCGAGGTCAGCCCTACTCTGCAAAGCCTCGGGGAGGCAGAGACACGGGTCGCGAGGTCACCACTAGAGCCAGCACGAGCCGCGCTCCATACAAGGCGCCGGTACGGCCTGTAGTGATACGCGAAACCTCGTTTACACCAGTTAATCAGGGCCCCGCAACCGAGGAATGAAATCCTAGCGGGCAGGAGCCTGAAACAGCTGGAAGACCACTGTCAACGCCCCGAAAGGAGAGCTCCCGCGCTCGGCCCAAGGCCTCACCAGTCTTCCCCCTTTCGTGACACACTGCGAATGAGGCGGGCCGGTCACTTAACTTCCAGACTCGAAGAAGAAGGGGAAGGAGAAGGAGAAGGTCCAGAGGTCTCGGAGAGCCCCCTGGAGGGGACGTGGGCTGAAGGCAGTTCGGTGATATAAAAGGGACGGTAAAAATGGATGGAAAGGTAGGTGGAAAAAAGGGGAGAACACCAAAAGAACGATCCGGGAGGATCTCGGGAAGTCCTCAAGCGAGAGCTCGGTGGCCCTAGCACGGGAGGCCGGGCCTCAACTCCTCTCTTCCCCACACTTCTTTAATTTTACATCTCCTCTAAGCACTGGGATCCTTCGGGCACCCGCCTTAGAGGTCCTGTTCCATCTTGCCGCTCTCTGACTTGATCGTCGGAGTGCCCCTACCGGAACCCCCGACCCGGGTCTCTAACCTTGTTTTACAGGTCCGGAAGTTTGAAGATCTCGAGGTAAGAGAGTCCGAGAACCGGCACCAACTCATGAGCTACAGGCCACCGCGGTGAGATCGGCAACAAATCCCGTTCACTCGGTTGGCGCCAGTGGTAGTCAGGTTGGCGTACTCACCTTCGGGTGAGGAACAGCTATGAAAAAATTAATATGCACTGTGTATCGAACATTCCCTGGCTGGGGTTGGGGGACCATCTGGGGGTGGCCACGCCCGGGGTCTAACTCCTCCCCCCCTTTTTTTTCATCAAAAAAAAAAGAAAGAAAAAATTATCTCAACATCTAGCTATGAAAAAATGATTATCCATATTTCACATGATTTTATTGTAAGAAATTTTTTTATTATTCCAAGATCCTATGTATTATTTCTAGAACATCAAAAATAATATTATTTTTAAGAATTGATTTGATCAAACATAGATCCATAAATTGCATAGATCAAATATAGAAGATTGGAATACAAAACCTTTCAAGATCAGATCTGAATAACTAACAGATCTATATTTTTTATCACATAATCAAGATCCACCAAAATGATTAGATTTGAGATATATACCTGTATTCGTTATTAATTTCCAAACATGTAATAGATGATTAGGTGAACATCAAAGACCAAGTCATTCTCTCTAGCATTCTCGTAGTTATTCGATGGGACAAGCTGTAAGAACAAATCTCACAAAAAAATAATAATAATATGATGATTGGCGAGGAGATCTAGCTTATTTATAAGCAAACCCTAATAGGCCTTTTCATCATGGATTAGTTGGATTAAGGCCTACACTGTACCGCCTCAACCACACCAACCAATATAAGGTGTCCAAGGTCCGAACATAAGGATTACATATAATATTGGACTATATACATGTCTATCAACATGGACCATAAAATTAATCCAGTTTTAATAAATAATAATAATAATAATAATTAATGTTAGTCCAAAATTTAAAAAAAATTACATTCTTTCACTTGGACAATATTAATTATGATTTTAAAAATATTTTATTTCAAAATACTCTCGAGTTGAAAACAATATATGGCCATTAAAATATATGATCTATAGAAAGCACCTACAAATGATCATTCCAACAGTATCAATTATGTCGAATCATGTGAGTCATTGTATTCCTTATTTGATACAAGACCTATCCATGGTTTAAAATATCATAAATACTATCGACATGAGTTTGGGTGTGGTAGTATAATAAGAAAATAGCATCAAAAGTGATCCAAAATAATATGTTATTTTCATTATCAATCCACTAATTTCTCTTCAACATGCTTAAAAATAAAATAAGCAAGAAAGATTTTAATGGTTTCAAAATAATAAGTCATTCTTTCTCACATACTCAACATGATATCAATGATGAGATAGCACAATATATCCGAGACTCGATACCCGATTCCAATTTTTATGCAATAGGTAAATTAATAAGAGATATATGCGCATAACAAAAAATATATATAAATATACCATCAATCATGATTTTTCTTTAATTGCATGCTTTATTACAATCTAGAAAATTTTCACAACTTCAAAAAAAGCATGTATGTCTTCAAATAAATAAATCGAGATATCTTAAATAACAAATGAGACATACCCAGACAACTGTCATTCTCAAGATAAATACACATTTTTGAGATATTATATTATATTATATTTCACATGCACATATAAACTATATGGAAATACAATCCATCAACTATCATATCAATAATATATATAAATATTCATTATAGAAATATAAAATAAAACAAAGCTTTATAATAATAAAGCACAAATATAAAGTCACTCTCAGTAACCAGGCGCATCAAAAGAATTCAATATGCCCATATTTTTAACATGCTTTGTAAAGCACATGAATCTCAAATCCTTGGAAAGATTTAAATCCATCAATAAAGCAATCAATGAAAAATAAATTTGTCTATCAAGTTAATGAATAAATATATCAAAATATATCAAACTCTCACTAATCTAAAAAATCAAAAGATTCTAAAATGCCCATATTCTTGATATGTTTTATAAAAAAATATGGATCTTATTTATTTGATTAGAGGATTGATAAACATTAACTCTATATAAATATATTTTATAAAATATTTTTCTTTTAACTAAAATCTCTAATTATCAAATATTCTATCTTCACATAGATAAAGATAATAAAAAAATTTTATTATTCCTTTAAAGAACATAACTGCACTATTATTATAAAGCCCTCTCTCAGTGACAGAGGCTATTTTATCCTGATCTTCTTCTGCCATTTTAATTTGATTGTATCCAGAAAAGCATCCATAAAATTGAGCAATTCATATCCCAATGTGGCATCTACTAACCGGTCAGTTTTGGACAAAGGATGGCTATCATTCGGCCAGGAGATCCATATAATTGGTATAAATTCTTCACTTGCCATTCAACTTTTTAACTATTACCATATTAGCTATCCAGTCAGGATATTGGATTTCTTTAATGAAACCCATTTTTAACAACTTCTCTACTTCCTCTTTGATGGCCTGTTGCCTCTTTAGAGCAAAGCTCTTTTTCTTTTACTTAATAGGAGGGTAATAAGGGTTGACACTTAATTTATAAACAATAATACTTTCAGGGATACCTGGTATGTCTGCAGTGGTCTATGCAAAAATATCAGCATTAGCTTGGGGGAGAAAATTTAATCTTTCTCTAACCTCAAGAGCTAAAAGTAAACCAGTTTGCACAGCTCTGTTCAAATCATCTCTTGGAGGATATCGACCAACTATTTAGCTAGTTCTCCTCTACCTATGATAGCATCTTCTCTCATATCCAACTCATCAGCTGATGATCCTTCGATCTACTTTGCGATTTTTATAGTTGCAAGGAAATATTGCCTTGCCAACATTCAATCTCCTCTAATTTCTCCAATTCTATTATTGGTAGAAGAGCGGACAAGAAGATGATAGGTGAAAACTACTATCTTTAGTGTATTTAATCTCGATCGTCCAATGATGGCATTATAGGCTAAAGGTATTCTGACGACTAAAAAGTTTAACATAATTGTTGCTTATTTTAGTGGCTGACTTGCAATTACCAATAAGGAGATTTCTCCTTCTGTGATCGTCGAGCTCCCCTTAAATCCTGTAAGCGAGGTATATTTCTTCTTCAACCTATCAACCAGTAATTCCATTCTTTGAAAAGCTTTATAGAATAAGAGATCAGTAGAGCTTCCATTATCTATTAAAATTCTTTTTATATTATGCTTGGCTATTATCATAGAGACAATAACCGAATCATGGTGAAGAGTTCAAACTCCTTTTACATCATTTTTTGAGAAGGTAATGATATTTTCAGGTGTCATTGTTTCTAACCAGTATTTCTCGATGATATCTTCTCTTCAAGGCTCTCTGCCCCCAATTATACAAGGATCCTGAAATCATGTTGATAACCTCTTCTGTTGGTAGGTTATCAAGTTTAGTTGGTTGCTTGGGTTGTGCAGGCTGGGTCTTTTCCTTCCTCTGGGTACTGACATACTTATTAAGGTGCCCTCTTCGAATCAAATTTTTGATTTCTTGCTTTAGGTGGCGACAATTCTCTGTATCATGTCCATGATCTATGATATCTACAATACTTATTTTTATCATTTTTTTGGATAGGCCCCTCATGGGGAATGGTCGACGAAAGAAGTCTTTCTTCTTGATTTTTATCAAGATTTGAGATCAGGAAGTGGTCAAGAGAGTGTAGTTATCAAAGTGGCAAGCAAGATGATCCGATCTTAGATTCTTTGCCGATCTAGCTGCCTCTAGTTGAGAATGAGGTTCCTCTCCATGGAGTCATTTCTTTTTATTTTCTTTCTTCCCTTCATCAGCTTGAGCATACTTTCTAGCATGTTCGAGGAGATCGGCATAACTTCTTGCATGTGAAGTTCTTGTCTAGAGAGTAATCGAGATGGCCATTGCTAAGCTCTCATTTCAGTGCAGACATAGCAATGAACTTGTTGAGATTCTTTACTTCCAACATAACTGCATTGAAGCAAGCCACATAACTTCAAAGTGTTTCTCCTTCTCCTCATTTGAGGAAGAACAAGTTGTCACTATTCTTGAGAGTTGGATGATGACTTCCAAAATGGATGATTATTTGATGACCTAAGTGTTAGATGAATGAATTGATCTCAGTGGCAGACTAGAGAACCACATCCTCGCTACTTTCTTCAAAGTCGTGGGGAAGGCTAAGCAGAGTAAGGCATCGGATTCATCTTGGAGGTGCACGAGGGCCTTGTATCCTTTCAAGTAGTCTATAGGATTAGTGGAACTATTGTAGGAATCAATCAATGGCATCTTGAACTGATGAGGAACTTGTTCATTTAAGATTTTATTGGAAAAGAGAGATTGAGTGTTAAAATTGTAGATGCTGCTTTGATGTCGGTCCCCTATATGGATTTCTCCAAGTCTAGCTTCAATTCCTTGGTCTTATTTTCAAGAGTATACCCTTATTAAGGACAATGATCAAGAGGGAGAGCTGAAGTTGAATCTTCTTAGAAATTATCTTGGGCATGATGATGGAGAAATCTTTCTTCTTAAGAGAAATAGGTTGTCTGACTTCTTCCTCCTTAGGAAGTGATAACCGTGATGCCTTTGCTGGTGGAGTAGGGGGATGTTCAATAAATTATTGGAGGTTATGGATAGTATTTATGAGTAACTGGACTGTTCAATTAAAACATCCAATCTTGGATCAGTAACAATATAAGCTGAGGATCTCTTACCTCCGTCTCGACAGCACTATGAGCATTCCTTGTCGATCAGCATCGAAGGATGTGGTTAAGCAGAGGTCTCCATCTTACCATTTTCTTGAATATTTGGATACAAGATCCTTCCTCTAGTACCAATCTGTTGCTGCAACTCTCCGAGCTGATCGAGTCTGATATGCTAGAGCGAATTTGGGCTCAAAGGAGTCTCGAGGTGGTTGGTCAATTTCCCGTCGATGACTAAGGAAACTCGTCTGATCTCTTCAACCTGCAAAGAGGTCTGCAGTGCTGGAAAAGCTTGGTAAGCTCTCCGACATGGGATCCTCCAATGTTTAAGTCAGCTTAAAAAGGGAGAACGGTATGAAGAAAATAGAGAGAAAGTGAGTGTTTAGAAAAGTTACCCTTGGGAGATCCCTTCAAATATCTATTTATAAAAGTAAAGGCCTGGGTTAGTTAGATGGTTGTAACCATTTGTGAGATGGTTATACCATTAAGAAAGTGGTTGAGTCGGTTAGGTTGTTAAAAAGTTAGTTTGTGAAGTTGTTTGTTAAGTAGTTAGTTACACTTCTTAATAACCACTTTACCAATAATATCGTAATAACTCTAACGACTTTTAGAACATGTATTTTACTTGATTTTAAGCAGGAGATTAGTGATCCATTTGATGTGTTGAAGATCCGATCAATAAACTATGAAATAATAGTTAAGCACCTGGTATTTTATAAAAGAGATCGGCATCCCATGCTCTAAGTAGGAAATCGGTTTCTTGTGCTCCGAGCAAAAGATCGGTATCCTATGCCTTGAATAGAAGATCGATATCTTGAAAAAGATATTGGCATCGTGTACCCTGAGCGAGAAATCAATATCTCAACCAATAACTTATCTATATAGTAACAAACACAAAGGAAAAATAAATATCTTCCTTCCTTGCCTTCCCGAGAATATTATCAAGAAATAGTTTCGAACCTAGCAGCATGCTACCACTGTTCTGGGTGGGCCTAATAATGGGCTTCATACTGTTTTCTAGGCCTATTACTCTGGTCCATTAACCCATATGGACCGTTTGTGCGTGTGTTTGGGGGACAAAAATAGTTGGGTAAAGCTCAAATGCATTTTATTACAGATAAAAAGCCCATGTATGTGTCTGACATGAACCTTCTCTATCCTCCCAGGTTCCCACTTTATTAAATACAAGTAACACGTAACGGTGCGATTGGGGACTCGCCAATGTATAAAACTCTGGACCAGATATCACATTACGGGTTGCGACTCCCTTCCTTGCTCTTGAAAGTGATACATATCTTAATATCCGTATTTTTCTAAACCATGTCAAAAACTGTTTTATATAGAGCTTTGTTCGTCTTTGCATAAAGCAATTCACCATGTATTCCTCTCAAGTATATCTTAGCAAGACTATATATCCTTCCAAAATTACAAAACTGCGGTTCAATCAGTCAATCAACTAGCTTATAAAAGTCAAATTTTCAATCTTTAAATAATAAAACATAAAATTTGCTTTAAAATAAAGCATAGATCAGTAGTATTTTGGAATATATGTGAAATATTTTATCTCCCTTTCCTTCATAGATATTTTAATACCTGATAACAAAGAAACGCCATCTTTCTTGGGCTATAGTCTACTACTCACATTAAGAACTCATACAAAACTTGACCATGGCCATTTAAAAGTCCAAAATTCGTATGATACAATGTATGGAGGCATGGAGCCAGTCACCATTAATAAAAGAATTTTCAGTAAATTTATTAAACAAGTTGAACTCGAGCGTGCAAAATGCTAGTCAAGAACTCCAACATGCAAGCTATAGGCAACCTCATATAAGAGGACTGTGCCTAGGATTTGGCAGGGAATGGTACAGTCGACGAAGGCAACGAATAGTAGTTCCCGTGCATGCGTTCGATACAATCTGATAAGTTAATTTCTTATCAATTTTAAATGATTTCTTTACACTTTATGTTTTATAAATAAACCTTATGCGAACAAGTGGACTAAATCTCTTTATATATGTCCCTATTTTTATGACCATATGGCCACTTGTGGATCGTCAGTAGTAGTTGCACAAAATGCATTGGAATTTAGCCAAGACCGAGTACCATTCCAACGAATGCTGCAGCGAAAAATCCAAAACCAATCAAAGACTAGAACAAGTCAACTCACACATGGTAATTCCTTACTTTTACCAAGGTGACTGCTTTGGAGGCCCCAGAGCGAGACCTAGTCATGTGTGTGCCTTTCATGCCTAATGGCTTCATCTCGTGGCCATAATAATCAAAATAATTCACAGACCAACTCTGCTGGGGAGAAAAAAAAAATATCATTCCAAAATGTTTTTTAGATACTCTGACAAAAAAAAAAAAAAAACAGTCAAACTAAAAAACAATTCATGTCAGAAGTCCTGAACCTTTTCCAAAATTTATTGCCACTAAGTCAACTAATCATGGAAGGAAACATTAATTAAATTTGGAATGGCTACTAAATCCAAACACACAATGCAGGGGTTCTCTCGTCCTTGGAAATATCAAGGGAAAGCCTTCTACCATACCTTGCCTGATCGAGCAAATAATACACAATTCGTGTCTGGAGTGACCTCTTGATTCCTTGATGCTTCTTAGGGAAGTCTCTGGCATACAGTTTTCAAACTATCTGGTAGTCTGTTCTAGGTTCATTGGTGCAACCGTGCAACCACCACTGCACAGCTTTTTACAACATCGATGGTGAGTCAGGATCCATAAAACTTTTTGCTGTTCATTGAAAGAGTCCTCCTTTCATATACTGACATAACAGAGTATCTTCTTGTAATCATTTCCAAAAGTCGTGAAAACGAATAGCTTCTTCCAAATTGATTCATTAGCAAATGGGCGACCTAAACTTGTATCCAAGACCTAGAGGGATGGATAACCAATTATTCATAACATTGATTTCTCGTGTTAACCTAACATGACTACAATATTCTTGCAAAAGCTTATTTTATGAACAACGAAAAAGAAGATCTTTGAACTCGACCAAGATTTGTAATGGACGAGTCTTGTATACCTGTAGTAACCACGAACTAGAGTGTTTGGGTGAGCCACCATACACAACTATATGTGGTTGATGATACTATTTTTTTTTTTTTTTGTAAAACTCTATTGGACTTGGTGAGAAGTAGCAAAAATTTTCTGACAGTTTGTTTGTAATCCAAAATTGCTGCATGTTGGCGTGGAGTCCCTGGATCGGCCGGTCGGAGCCGTTGCATCGCAGGACCGCCCCCTGGTTCACCTGCAAAAAAGGTTCCTTGTCGGAATTGTTCCGGCGGAGGACACTCCGATGCCTAAGTCAGTGACGGATTCCAGCCACAGAATGGGGAAGATGTCGAGAGTGGAAGAGAAAAAGAGTTCTTGGAGATTGAAAGTGCATGTGTGCGAGATTATTCACGCGTACCTCTCGAGCCATCTTTCTTATCCATATTTAAAAGATGGCCTCCGGTCTGTGGCCCGCTCTTTTCCCGGAGATCATGGGGAGCCAATCTCTCCCATGATTGGCGATCGTGGGTTGTCAATGAACGGTTCCGGCCAGATCGGAGGCGTGGCTGCAGGAATTGCGCGCCATGATCATGGCATGATGAGTGTCGATTGTAATCGTTGGTTACAGTTTCCTTTTTGGAACAGATTGTGGTTCAAGCCTTGGGTTTCCCCTTGCATGGGCCGAAGGCTTGGTATTTCCCTGAGGCCGGAGATCGTGTTTACGGCGGGGACCGAAGTTCGTGTCTTCGGAAGTCGATGAGTAGCTCAGACTTCGGCCGGGGCCGAAGGTGCTACCCGAATGACTGGCCTTCGGATGTTGTAGTTCGGTGTGAAGCCTTGAGTTGCTTGCGGCTGGCCTTCGCTCAGTCCGAAGTCCGTAGTCCGGAGAACCGGGACTTCGATAAGTCGAACTGGAGCCTGGTTCGTAGCTGAACCAGGATATCCCAACATTGCACAACATTTTAGGTATGTTTTTCTTGAAAATATATTTTTAGGTATTCTAGGCAACCAAATCAACTAGAAAATGCCTTTTTAGCCTGAGGGCATGGTGAAAGATTAATTAGCAAGATTGGTAAATTAGTAAGATTAGTTACTTAATCAACTTCTAATAAAAGATAAAAGAAGTTCCTTTTCAACTACTGCCTGAAGTGGAAACTGATGCAAAAAGCTTCCCAACTGCACCTGGTGATATCGCGCTAAAATTTGTTAAGCAACATATTTGTCGATTAATGTATCCCATCGAGATAGAGTAGTCGTCTTCTGATCTCGTTCATGAAATGCCAAGGCTCCTTTTCCTGCTAAACACCAACGCAACTAATGTCAGAGTTTTGTCATCCATCAAACATTTTTCTATTCTAAGCTGGACGCCAAAAGAATTACTAAAATTAGCAAATGTGGAAAGAGCATATAATACTCAATTTTAGAATTCAAATGTTGACAGAAGGCACTTGACTTGGTCGAATGCATTGTATACTCCTCAATTTAAGCGAGATTTAAGTTAATCTTGATAAATAAATCGAATATTCCCTTGCCTATGTAATCCGTCCCACATCCAAAAAAAAAAAAATCCATAATTTCTCCAAAGCAGAAAAATAATGTATCATCTCAAATTAACCCATCAGTTCTATTTAAAAACAGCTGTGAATCAGGAGTCCACCACAATGCCAATATTGCACCAGTATCTTTTACTAGTTTACTCTCTTTCCCTTTCATCACTAGCTGTCTGTTTGATTGAATCCACTAAGTATCCTGGATAAGGGTCAATTGGGCAGACCATCCAGATAAAATACCGTAACCTAGAATAAATTCTCCTACAGCAAGGTTGGTGGGCTACCTACAAAAAAATATTGGGGATTTTCTTTTTCTTCTTGTTTTTGTTTTCCTCTTTATTTTATATCGAAGGCAAGGACCCTTTTCTATCCTGGTGCTAGTCCTGCTCCAACCAAGTTGCAACCCTGCCTTGGAATAATAAATGACGGGCCTAGGACAAGGCCAAGAATATATATATATATATATATATATATATATATATATTGATGGGACAAGATATTCATTAAAAAGAATGAGAGTAAATACAATTCAAAAAATTAAAAAGAATAATATCTCTAAATTGTACAGGTCCGCATACCAATCAGTCCAGATCGACGGGACAGAATGGTAGGCGACAAAGGAGGCTACCCAATTAGCAGTCGAGTTAGCCTCCCTATAAATGTGACGAATCTGGATGGACACGCAATCACGTAAGAAAAAATGGATGTCCCTCAGGATGGGATGGGCATGAGGAGCCAACATAGATCGCCGAATCTAGGATATGATTGTCAAGGAATCCACCTCGATGATGAGCCGGTCCAGGTGAAGAATCTGACGAGCATACCTAATGCTGGCCCAGGCAGCATGCAACTCCGTCCCAGGGATGAAAGAATCAAGGAGAGACAAGCCGCCCGCTGCTAGGAAACCCAGATGGGCATCCCGAATGACGAAGGTAGTGCCTCCAGATCTATGGCGGAGACTCCCGTCGAAGCTGACCGTGAAGTGCAGAGGAGGGGGGTACCCAGGAGACATAAACTACCCAGGATGCTTGAGGAGCAGAGAAGGGACCCCAGATCTCCAAAGACCTCCCATTCGAGCAAAGATACTCGTAGGCCGAAACGGTAGCCCTATCGACTAGCGCCTGGGGAGAGCAGGTGACGGAAGTAAAGACCCGCTCGTTCCTGGCAATCCATATATGATAAGTAAGATAAGCCAGGAGGTTAACCTGAGGGAACTCCCGAGCATATCTCAAGGTAGAGAGGAATGAGTGAACTATATCCTGAGATCGGAAGATAAACCAAGCAAGGCCAGAGAGGTGCCAAATCCTCGAGGCCCAATCACAAGAAAATAGGGCATGGGCTTGGGTTTCATCCTCCAATCCACAAATAGGACAGCCAGGGGGCATGTGAATACCTCTGGAAGCCAATAAGGTCCTGGTCGGACAAGCTTCCAGATAAAGTAGGAGATCCTGGGATGAACTGGAATAGCCCAGATCCAGCGAAAGGATGAGTCCACTGGCGCAGCCAGAGAAAAGATGGATAGCAAATCAGACATGGGTACCCGGGCGGAAGAAGAATGCCTCCAGACTCTCACATCCGGGGCAGAGAGCACAGGCAGAATGATAGAGAGAACCCGACGACCCAGGATATCCCCGAGGAAGGACAACACCACCTGGCTATCCCATTGGGATTCTCTCGGAACAATAAGGTCAGCAATAGAAATGGTGACCAGAATGTCTACCGAGATAAAGGTAGGCCATCTGCAAAGGGGAGTATCAGAAATCCAGGGCTCCATCATAAATCTGACAAATCTGCCATCTCCAATAACCCAATACAGGTGGGGGGTAATGAGAGGAGCTCTCAGAATCATCTCCCTTTAGATAGCCAAACAGCATCTCGGAGGGCAAGGAGAACCGTCGAGGATAGAGGAATAATCCCCATAGCGGGCAGAAAGCATCGTCGACCACATGCTATCAGGATACAAGAAAAACCTAGCCAGGTGCCTACCGAGCAGAGCCTCATGCCTGCTGAGAAGGGAGATAATACCCAGACCACCCTGCTCAGTCGACTTGCAGACAGACTGACAACTAACGAGATGAATCCTACGACGATTTGGAGAAGAATTCCAGAGAAAAGCCCGAATCAACTGCTCCACGGTCATGATAATAGTCTTCAGGACAACAGCATGAGATAGGAGATAGATCGAGAGAGAAGTCAGGACCGAGCAAATAAGGGTAATCCTTCCCATGGACGAGAGGACCCGACCCAGCCATCCCTCAATCCGCTCCCGCATAGCCAGCTACATTGGAGCACAGTTCGATTTAGAAAGTCTGGCCCTAGAAATCGGCACACCCAGGTAGGTGAGAGGGCCCCGACGCTCCTGAATGCCAAGAGTGTCCAAGATCCGCTGTCGAAGATGCATAGAGGTCTTAGAGCTGAAATAAATACTAGATTTCTGAAAATTGACCCTCTGACTAGAAGCCATACAATAATCAGCCACGACCCTATAAAATCCATGGGCAGAATGAATAGAGACCTGCCCGAAAAGTAAGCAGTCATCAGCAAATAAGAGATGAGAGATCGAAAGAGCACCAAGAGCAGGGATAAACGGCTGGATGCCGAAGTCCCGGACAAATACACGCAGCGCCCTAGACAAAAGGTCAGCGCAGATAATAAACAGGGAGGGAGAAAGGGGACAATCTTTTCGGAGGCCAATAGTAGAAGTAAAGAAGTCAGTAGGAGAACCATTAATCAGCAGAGAAAAGGAAGGTCCGATAACATAAGCCAAAATCCTGGATATCTAAGTTTGGTGGAAGCCGAAAGCTTGCAGGGCCGAGAGGAGATGTCCTAGTTAACCCTATCATAAGCTCGCTCCATATCCAGCTTAATGGCTATCAGATTCCGACGAGACGAAGCACGGCTGAGATCTGACATAAACTCGTGGGCAATAAGCACATTATCAGAGATGCTCCGGCCCGTGAGGAACGCTCCCTGCTCAGGACAGATAAGGTGAGAAAAAATGGCTCTCATCCGGTTGACCATCAATTTAGCACAAATTTTATAGAGGGTAGTGCATAAGCTGATCGGTCTATAATGAACAGGCTCCATGACATCTGGACGCTTGGGAATGAGGACAATAAAGGTCCTCTTCCAAGAGTCGAGCATATAACCTAAAACAAAAAAGGACTGAACAGCAGCAACAAGGTCAGAGCCCACAATGTCCCAATACCTCCGGAAGAAGAAGGTAGGATAACCATCAGGACCAGGGGCTTTATCCTCCTCAAGGTCCCACAGGGCAGAACGAATCTCCTCCCGGAGAATTAGAGCAAGCATGATAGCATTTTGAGATGGATGGAGAACAGTGTACGGGAGGTGGTGGGGAGCAGAAGGAATAACCAGAGACGAATCGGTCCATCTGGATCTGAAAAAGGAAAGGATCTCCTTCCTAATAGCACCATCCTCCTCCAACAGCTGACCCTCAGAGAATTGTAACACTCGAATGGCATTTCTGTGTCTCCTGATAATAATGGCCTGATGAAAAAACGGGGTATTTCTGTTTCCATCCTGTAACCACTGGACTCTAGACTTCTGTTTCTAGATGACCTCGTGATGGCGGAGCAGACAGTGGTGCAAGGTAAGGTGGGCCCGAAGACTGATAAGATCAGGATGAGATAAACAACTTAACCTGTCTTCTTTATCCTGCAGGTGAGCAATGGTATCTTCTACAGACTTTAATCTAGAAAAAATGTTACCCACCTCTACTTTGTTCCAGCGGAGGAGCCGCCTCCTAAGAAGCTCCAACCTCCTAGAAATCTGATATGAGGCATCATCATGAACAAGAATCCTCCAGATCTCCCTGATAATCTCTCTGGATTTAAGAAAAGACAGCCAAAATTTTTCAAATCTAAACGGGATGAGACCCTGGATATAGGCATCTATGAAGAGAAAGAGAGGGCAGTGATCCGAGACAATCTGGCTCAGATGGCGAACTGAGTGGATGGAAATAAGAAGAGCCAGGACGAGATAGCATAGCATCTATCCAGTCTCTTCCAGATCCTAGCGGCACCCGACTATACTACGTGAAACTTTTAGCGGTAAATTATTATATGGCCAGCTCAATGCAAGGTTTCACAAAGGGCCGGAGTTTAAAAACGAAAGTAGGCGGCATGAGAGGATTTAGCTGTAAGCAAAGACGCGTAATCAAAAGCTTATCTGCCCACTTGCTACCCAACTTGTGAACCATCCTCTTCATTAAAAATCGAAAATGGAAAATAATAAGAAGAGTCTAGAACCGAAGAAAGGGTAAGGAAGGCAAATAAGAATTGAAGAATAAAGCTTTTGAAAACATTAAAAAAACCGCATCCACTTGCATTGCTTTGTACCACAAGTTATTAATGATCAAGTTGCATAGCCAACCAGCAGCTGATTCCCCATCACTATAAAATGGTATTTTAATTGCAACATGCACCTCGTATGCCTAAATTAGTGGGGACCCCAATAATATTTCCATTATAGTGTTCGAAAAATAAAAACCTCTATTTTACAAAAGAGATAGAAGCCTTTGGCTTTAATTAGTACCAGTAAATTGAGAGCTGAACGGATAAATTAAAAAAAGAGTTAACCTACCATTTTATCCCTTTTAACTTTGACCAAGGGCCAAGATGGGTATGGATCGGCAACTAACGTGCAAAAGAGATACTATTTTTAGCCCTCCATCATGTCAAGTTCTATTCATGAACACTGACATGGCAAGCATTATCGAAATGATTAGTTAGTCGATCAATCCTGAAATTAATGAAGGTGACTAGGATAAAGTCGCGTTGCAAATGTGTTATTGGCTCCTTTAATATATTATATTATTCCATTACTTGCGTAAGATATTTGGGGCTAAATTGAAAGAGAAGACTAGCAAATAAATTTAGAAGCTTTTTTTTTTTTTTTTTTGCACATCATCAATACAATAAATGTTTATCAATATTTTCGGTTCTCTCTCTCTCTTTAAAAAAAAAAAAAAATCAGAATTAGCTTTGATGGAATCAAAGCTCCAATCCTAAACTGAGTAATTTCAACAATGATGTATAATCGAAAGACATCATGATGGCATTCATCTCGCATGGTGCTTTGAAGCACAGCTAACAGCACCTGGGTCCTTTCGTCGGCACAATATTTCTAAAAAAGAAAGGATGGCTAAAAGAAGTTTTTTTTTTTTTTTTGATAAGGCCAGAAGAAGATGGTATCCTAAGCAGGGCTTCTCGTACTGTAGAACCACGGAGTTAGGCTTGCAGCAAGGAGAGGCATCTCGAAATCGAAGAAATGGGGCGATCTCTGATGAAAAGGACGGAGACCATTGCTATTGGAGACTTCAACTAGTATCAAATAAATTATTATTATTTTTTTTTATAAAGCAAAAATGAGGAGAAGTTAGACTTCGGGTATAGCCACCCCCACGCGATCCTCTAATCTCAACTAGAAAACTTTCGATACATGCACATATTAATTTTTCGCAGCCGTGCTTCATCAAAAAAATGAGTACATCAATATCAAAAAAAAAAAAAAAAAAAAAAAAAAAAAGAAAAGAAAAGAAAAGAAGAAGGTTTAGCCATGATTTATCTACATCCCATGCGCTTGTTCCAAAGAGACCCACCAGGTGGTGCCTCAAATCGAAATGTTAATTTTACACTCCAATATATAAATAAAAATGGAAAGACAACAAAACTCATCAGAATCAAATATCTCTTGCCAACCCTATTGATCAAAAGAAGAGGCACATTTCACTGAACACACATAAAAATAACTCCATTCAAAAAAAAAAGTAACAAAACTTTGTAATAAGTAGAAATAACGCGCTATAGAAAATTTATAGGGGGTATGAACAAGCTAAATTAAGAACTAGAGAATATCCACAGGGATTTGCAACACCATAAACCAAAAAGAAAGAAAGGAAAAAAAAATAAAAGATAAGAAAAACTATATTGCGGAGGCGAGGCTACAACCGATGAGCTCAGCAACACGCGTTTTCTAGTCATCTTGGTCGTCCGCTGCCAAGTGGGTACGGGGTCGTGGAAATCGGGGAAGAAGCAAACGACATCGAGGTTCGGAGATAATTACGCCGGTGGCCCTCCGCTTATGGCCAGGTCCTCGGCGGTCCGGGCCAGCGACCGGAGGTTGAGTCGCACGATGGTGTCGACGAAGATGCGCGTGTCATCCCACGTGTTGCCGGCGGGGATGTCGACGACGTAGGACTCGACGACCACCGTGTGCTCCTCGGCGGCGGAGGAGGAGGGCGGCGGAGGCGCTGGGTGGAGGGTTGTGACGGAACGGTAGTTGTTGAGGCGGTGCTCGCCGCCGACCACACGGAAGCTAAGGACGTGGCTCTCGTCGTCGAGGATCTCGAGGCGCTCGCGGCTGGTGACGGCGGGGAGGCCGGAGATGACGCGGACCTCCCGGAGGGTGCCGACGTCGCCGTCGCCGTGGAGGACGTCGCAGCTCTTGACGAAGCGCTTGTAGACCTGGGGCTGGTCGAAGCGTCGGACCACCGACCAGACGGTGGCGACTGGGGCAGCGATAGCCTGCACCACCGCCGAACAGCACTGGTGGGGGCCCACCGAGTGCTCATGGTGGAGCGCCACCGCGTCCGGGACGTTGTGGTCAGTGCACCGCTTAGGAGTGGCACCGCCGCTGCCCTCCGGCCGGCCACTGACGCGGTGCCGAGGAGGGGAGGGCTTGGGAGCCGTTTGGGGCATCGTCTCCGCTTCCTCTTTCTTCCGACCGAAGGCAAGGAGAGGAGATGGAGCGCAAGAGCAGGAAGGGTTGGATAGTTGGAAGAGATTTTAGTAGGAGGATTAATTATATATTGCCGTAAAGGAGACAACTTAATTTCTTTCTTAATACTTTACAAGCATTATTTTTACAATAATCCAAACTGCTTTTGTTTATTTCTATTTGATTTTACTTTGAGCGCGATGCTCTATCGTACACCATCGGTGTGATGCGTCGTATACATGGTACATCACATGATAGATGGTTATGCACGGTTGCGGGCCATGATTGATGGCCGTTGTACAAAGGCTTATATACGCAGAGTACAGACGTTGCACCATTCGTGCTTCTTTATTTCTTGAGACCTATACCGATAAAAAAATTACTACGCAGATTAATTTAATAGATTTTTTAAAACTAATATTTTTTAAAAACAAAAATACCAAAAGATATTTCCTCCAAATAATTTTACTAAACTGACATGATTTTGACTAAGTGTTACCATTTCTAAAATTTTTGTTGCGACACGTAAAAGATGTTGGTATTAGCTATGTTTTCTAAAAGAAGCCGCAGGTAGTATCTGTGTCCTTAAGATCATTAAAAAAAAAAACTTGGGGATGTAAATAGAACCTACATCTTCTAAACCAAAAAAAAAAAAAAAAAAAAAAAAAATTCTATACAAGTAAAACATGTAACTTCATTAAATGCACCCCTCATTAAATTTTAACATAATAAAATTAAAAACATAATAAAATTTAAAATAACATAATAAAATTAAAAATATTTAAAATAATATAATAAATTTAAAAATTTAAAAATTTAAAAAATTAAAAAAGTTACAGATAAACTGAAGCCACAGACCGTACTTACGACTTCAACTTATTCCTGCACCACGATTTTTGAAATAAAAAATTAAAAAAATTAAAACATATATAAATAAAGTAATAAATTATTATCTTAATAATAATAAAAAATATTTTTATTATAAAATAAAATTTATTATAATATATAATAAATATTATATAAATATAATAAATATTTTATAATATAATATAAAATTTATAATTTAGTCGGTGCTAGTTTAGTCGCCAGTCCGGTTACCAATTTACCTGTCAAGCGGTGCCAGTCCAGTTCCTTATCCAGTACCAGTTCGGTTGCTAGTCCAAGTCGGACTGGCACCAACCTGGCGATCATATTGGCACTAGCCTGGCAACCGGACTAGCAATCGAATCGATGATCAGACTGGCTGTCAGATCAGTGATCGGATTAGCGATCGAACCGATGAACGAACTAGCACCAACTTGGTGACCGGATTGGCTATTGGACCGGTGGCCAGACTGACGATCGGACTGGCACCATCCTGGCAGCTAGACTAGCTATCGGATCAGGAGCCAGACTGGCGACCAAATCGGTGGCCACTGGTCTAATAGCCAGTCCAACCACCAGGTCAGTGCTAATTTGGTCACCGATCTGGTTGCCAGTCTAACCATCGATCGACAACCGGTCCGGCTATCAGTCAGTACCAGTTTGACCGTCGGTCTGGCCACCAGTTTGATAGCTAGTCCAGTCACCGGTTGGGCTACCAGTTTGGCCCCTAGTCCGATAGCCAATCTAGCAACCATGTTGGTGCTAGTCTGATCGTCAGTCGGGCTACCAGTCCGACCACCAGACCGATAACCAATCCGGTTGCCAGGTCAGTGCCAATCCAATCATCGATTCGACCATCGGTCTAATAGCTAGTTCAATTGCCAGGTCAGTGTCAGTCCAAATGCCATCCGATCGTCAATCCAGCTACCGATCCGATAGCCGGTCGACTCTTAATTCGATACCTAGTATGGCTACCAAGATGGTGCTAGTTCGATCATCAATCTGGTCGCCAGTCTGGCCAGTAATCTAATAGCCAGTTCGATCACCAGGTCGGTACTAGTCCGGCTATCGATCCGATTATCAGTCTGGCCACCATTCCGATTATCAATTCGATTATTGATCGAACAGTTAGTTCAATATTCAGTTCAATTGCTTGTCTGGCCACCAAGCCGGTGCTAGTCTGACTGCCAAGTTGGTCCAGTCCGACTTATACTAGTGACCGAATTGGTACTGGACAGGGGACCAGACTGATACTAAGCTGCCAACTGACTGGCATTGGGCTGGCGACCAGACTGGTATCGGTCTGGTGACTGGACTGGCGGCCGGGGTAGCACCGGATTGAAGTTGGACTGGTACCAACCCGATAGACGAATTAGCGACCAGACTGGTGACTAGACTGGCACAACTAAATTATAAATTTTATATTATATTATAAAATATTTATTATAATTTATAAATAATTAATAATTTAATATATTATAATATATTTATTATAATATTTATAATATTTATTATATATTATAATAAATTTTATTTTATAATAATAATATTATATATTATCATTAAGGTAATAATTTATGACTTGACTTATATATGTTTTAATTTTTTTTATTTTTTTTATTTTTAATTTATTATTTTAAAAGTGGATGTGCAAAAATAAGATAAAGTCGCATGTATGGCCTGTGGCTTCATCTTATCTGCAGCTTCTTTTAATATTTTTATTTTTTAAAAAAAATTAAGTTTATTATATTATTTTAAATATTTTAAATATTATAATTTTATTATGTTATTTTAAATATTTTAAATATTATTATATTATTTTAAATATTTTATTATGTTATTTTAAATTTTATATGTTTTTTTTAATTTTATTATGTTAAAATTTAATGAGGAGGGGGTGCATTTAATGACAATGCAGGTGGAACCTGCATCTTCGGGATTTTTTTGATTTTTTTTTTAGAAGATGCAGGTAGAAGCTACGTAGGGTGGCAACGGGTCGGGTTGGGTTGGATCATCCAAAATCCATACCCGCCTCGCTAAAAAATTATCCATCTTATACCTGCCCCATACCCGTCTCGGGTCGGGTTGGGTATAAAAAAATCATGTATGGATCGAGTCGAGTTTGGATCGAGGCATATTACTACCTGTACCCGACCCGAACCCAAGTCGGATTTTTTTTATATAACCCATATCCATTTATAAATTAGACGGGTCCGGTTTTATTCATCCCATTAGGTGTTGGAAAAAGTGAATAGGAATTTTTTATTCCTAAACTATCCTTTGGGATGGGAAACTATCTTGTAGAAAGGGAAACTATCATGTGTGATGAAAACTATCCTATGGGATGGGAACTTTTAGTCCCACATGGAAAGATTGGAAAAGGAGAAGGCTCTTTATAAGAAAACCTTTTTCCAACCTCTTACTTCTAGGCTCACCATAGGTGGAGAGCTTGAGGGTGATGCGAAACATTACGCGCGTGTGCGACGGGCGACAAGGGTGCACTTTGCATCATCGCGAGGAGCTTGAGGAGTCTTTAAATTTTTCCTGATCAAACAGATCAGACTGTCGAGATTGATTGGCACCAGATCAAGATTGCAGGGAGACGAGTCGGCTCGGTTCTAATAGGAGCCAACTCGAATGACTAGCCGGGTCGACTCGAGTGGTTCGAGCTGGCTCGGATCTACAGAATGGTATCATGTGGTCTGGATGAGTCGACTCGAGGGAATCGAGCCGACTCAACCACGACGCTCTCTGCAGCAAGGAGCCGACTCGAGAAATTTGAGCCGACTCAGATGACGGGATTTCAGAATCGTGAAACAACGGATCACGCATTCGAAGGTGTAATCACACGTCCATTCACGGATCAACGTTTCTTCTGAGATCGGGGGTGCTATCGGATCATGAAACGATGCATTGAGAAGTGCGTTGATCACATGATCTAGAGATCACGATACGAATCAGCGTATCATGGCATCCGATCGCGATTGAAAAAACGTATCGATTACGTAAAGGCATATCTCACTGCGAAAAGACATCGGAAACTCCTTTCGATTTCATCGAAAGGTTGCTTCCAAGGGGCACCTTAAGGCTATAAATAGGTCCCCATTCTTCATTCATTTCATTGTATTCATTCTAGTTTTTTTCTTCCTTCTTTTAGGCATTTGCATACTCTGAATAACAGAGTATAGCTATAGTGCATCGTAAGTCTCTTAGGCATTTGCATACTCTGAAAATAGAGTATAGCTATAGTGCATACAAAAAGAGAAAAGCATTCCTGGTTCTAATTTCTGATGAATTGTAGTGCTGCTTTCATCAGAAGAAGACCGTTGTATCCTGGGAGACAATCATCATAAAACCGTAAGCACTATTGCAGGACGAAATTGCCTTATGAACATAGAATGTAACTCTAAACTCGGTATTGTCATTTAGATAGTCATTGTTCATATACACATCCATCAACATCAGGGTTGGGTCGGATATCCGTTGAATCGATAAAAATTGTCATCTTTAAACCCGTATTTTCAAACTTTTTTTTTCAAAAGCCTTTAAAGATGCAGGTACTATCTATCTCTTCTCTTGGAAAATGTAGCTAACACCTAACACCTTACGTGGCAACAAAAACTTTAAAAATGATAACACGTGATCAAAATCATGTTAGATTAATAAAATTATTTAAAAAACCTTATTTTGATATTTTTATTTTTAAAAAATATTATTTAAAAACCTTTAATTTAATATCCACCCGCCATGTTACTTTTCTTGTATTTCATGTTACTTTTCTTGCATTTAAAGCATTAGCCAGGGATCCGTGGCGCCCATCTCTTTGAATCGTTTAGTTCATGAGAGGAGCTTCACGTTGGTTAGACAAGCATCATCTTTACCATACGGGAGCTGCGGGCTAGAGGTTTATCCTAAAGAAAGATTCTATCATTATGAGTGGCTAGATTCGGGATGATGCTCCATTTAATTTTTTTAAAATATTCAAAATTTTCTTCATCACTCTACTATGATATATGTCCGGTATATTTTCTGGAAGATGGACAGTACTGTAGATTGAATAGCCTGCTCCGTTTCAAAACATATTGAGGATTGGACTTGATGTCTTGATGATATTTATCCTCGAGTTTTATGTTTTGACTGTTTGAACTGCATTCATACTAGAATGGTATGATCACCTATATGTACAAAAGAAAAAAAAATCAGCATCCTAATCATCTAATAATTTTTCAATTATATAAAAGGAAGGTGGTTGGATTAGTTGGACATTGAAAAAAGTTTGATCGAAAATGGTGTTGTGATATCCTGATTTTATTTTAATTAAGTATTGGGTCGCTCTTTGAACCAATTTCAATTTTTGATTAATTGGTCAGATCAACTTACGAAGGAAAGTATCTTCGGCTTCGTATAGTTATCTTGTTCCGAAGACTGCATAATATCTCTGGCTCCATATTCTTATCTTGTTCCAGGAGAAAAGTTTATTAACTCTGAATCTTCGGCTTCATATGGTTATCTTAATCCGAAGACCATGCCTGATATTTATGGTTGCAAACCAAGCTTGTTAACTGTCTTCGGCCTCGTACTATTATCTCGATCCGAAGACTTAGCCTAACATCTTATTCTATACTTTCAAGCCAAGTTTATTAACTATCTTCGGCTTCGTACTACCATCTTGATCCGAAGACTTGGCCTTAAGCAAATATCTTCAGCTTTATTCCTTCAACATAATTCGAAGAGCATATGGTCTCACTTTTTGGACTGTAAGTGTTTACTTTTGTTATTTCCGAAAAATGTCTCTCCGAAGTGCATAGCTAACATTCCCTTTAGGAGCGCTACTAAAGATAATGTTGAGCTCATTTCGGATTTACTCTCGAAAAAGGAGAATTCTTGAGCATGTGGGTTTCTTGAACACCAAAACAATTGAAATCTGTTTCAATTGTTGTAACCACCCACATGGCTCAAAACTTCAGATTAGTAAACTCCAAGTGTAACTGATTTTCCGACAGTCACTACTTACAGTTATATGGAGGTTGCGTCAACCAGCTTCTCATAACCATAAGTAGTTACGTTGGAGCTTATAAATATTGGTAAAAGGGGACACTCGAGGTGAGTTGAGATCTTCCTAGAAATTTGAGTTTTTCTTTTCCCTCTCTACTCCCAAAACTCTCCATTCTGCTGCTGCCTGAGTTTCTTCTGACTTTGGCATCGAAGTGTCCCCCGTCGAAAAATCTCCGGTCAGGGATTTGTTTTGCAGGTTTCGATTGACGGCGATCCAGCGGAAGAACCACTCCATCCGATCGGCGGAGATTCAGCGTCAACAAATGGAAAAGAAAATTATGTTAAAGATGATGAGATAATGTTGCAAAGAGCAAGTTACTTGTATTAAAATTACATAAATATCACCATTATGGTGGTAGCGTATTTGGTAAGAGCACGGCTCCATTCTTGTAAATTACTCTCTGGTCACGGATTCGAGACATGATCTCTTGGATGACTCGATTAAATTCCGAAATTTTCTGGATGTACGTGGCTGGGGGGCGGAGTGGCTGTTATTCCGGTGCCGTGGTGGGGTTAGGTTGACGTACTCATCGGTTGGTGGGAAAGGTACGCAAAAAAATATAGTCTGAATCCGAACAATCGCCTAATGGACTGAAGGCCAGAATGGGGTACCTAATGGACTGAAGGCCAGAATGGAGAGAGTTTACCCCCTACCCTATTGTTTTATCAATATATATATATATATATCTTTATTTCGATCTAAAGTATTCGCATTTTATTTGTCTTGGAGACTGGTGGCTCTTGTTGGACAACACTTGTAAAATTAACTGGACTTTACTTTCCATATTAGAGATTGTTTTTCTTGTTTGATAACTACGTTACGTAAATAAGTAGGAAGTTGTTGTAATTTCTATAAAGTAAGTTTTTTTTTAATTTTTTTATAAGTATTGTAGTATTGTTCATGCTGATATTAAAATATTTTTTTATTTCTTTAGAAATAACTATTGTCTTACATTTAAGGATAGAGAGCACATCAAATCAAGAACATGCAACCAGATGTACATTCCCTGTCATAAAAATCCTTCAATTTGCTGTATATAATGTCACATATCTTTTTTTAAACCAAAAAAAGCATAAAATACTTGCAAAAACTCATATTTTTGGCTGTGTGACGAGAATAATTTGGTAAGTCTAGAATTTTTTTTGCATGTATGCTTTTAACAAAAAACTATTATTAGCGCATAAATATTAATATGATAATTAAATGAGATATTTTAGATGTACTACCAAGTCGATATATTATTCTTTACGAACATTCACAGTATGCCACCTTGATTATAAGATGAATTTAAAATTTTCTTAGGAATTATCTAAGAATGTACAATTTTAACACCAAAAAAATAAAATAATCAATAATATAGATATCATATAGATACACCTATATTGAAGTATATGTCACATGAAAATCATTCAACCTATTTGCAAATGATGTTACTTTTATAAAAAAAAAAAAAAAACTATACGAGAAGTGATGCAATATGCATAGAGAGATAGAATTGCTTTTGAAAGTTATCACAAAAGCATAAAGTTGTAAGATTCTCTGGTTATCCATAAATATAATTTAAAAATATTAATAATACTAAATAATTATGATATTTCAAGTATAGGATGGATACAGCCATACACCACCTTTCTTCTTTCTTTCTTTTCTTAATTTTTTTAATTCTCAAAAGGCAACAAGAGTCGAGTGCTTTCATCAATGATTAATATAATATAAAAACTAATTTATAAATGAAACATAATTTTCTGTGATACATCGTACCATACAGTGCATCGCATGCATCTCTTATATATCATACAATGAATAGCTAAGCCGATGTTGTATGTATTGCATGTCCCAAGTCGATACGAGGGATGGGACACGTAATAACCGCACCATACGATGCATTGCAAAGAATCCAAGCTCTTATAAACTCCCACAAATCAACCTAGCGAGAATCTTCAACTCATGCATCCAAAGAATCTGCTAACCATTCAAATGGCATAAACACTTGAGCCCCAAAATTACAATAAAGCAAAACATTGACGAGAGTTGCACCCAATTCTTTTAGCTGAGCATAACTAGACCCCTTCCGTGGTTGAAGTTCATGGTCACGCACCAGATGACCAAGGTAATGGTCTGATACCAGAGTGAAGAAGACCGTACGGGTGCCTTCCACGCTGAGTTTTGGCTTTTTCTAGCAGGCTTAGCTTTTCATCCCCCGATTTGTTTTTTTATTTTTTTGGTGGGACCCCTCAACCATCTCTAGTTTGTCCCTTTCCTTCGTACCGGTACATAGTTAGACGATGGTCCCATGGAGTTTATGGAAAGTATTTTGTCTGCTTCCGCTCCACGTTGGTGTGCCTCTAACGAATGATGACCAACGGATGATTATCTGGTGTGGTGTACCGCAGTACGATTCCACTGCGAAAAGATCTCGTTCGGCGAATCAGCGAGCTCCTTGTATGGGTACGACCGTGCGAACGGCACCCATAAGCACAATCTTACGGTGGGCCCCTTGCCCCCCCTCCCCCTTCTTTTCTTTTTTTTCTTTTTTTTCTTTTTTTTTTTTTTCAACTAGGGTGGCCATTTACGTCGGAAAGAGAATAGAGACCTGGCTTCCTAGTTCAATTATTATTGTGTTATAGGTTAGAATCATGACAGCCTTCGCGGGAACCGGGTGGGTTTTGGGCACGGCAGGCAAATCAGTACGAGCTCGAATTTTCAAGGACCATCGCAGTAGCACGCCCGCATACGATAGAAGTTCGAGAGAGAAGGGATAAACATAAACTTTAGCTTTTATTATTATTATTATTTTAATATAATTTAAATTTTATTTTTAAAATTTTAATTTAATTTTAAAATAAAAAAATATAATTTATTTATTTATTTATTTATTAATGTTTTATTGATTATTTTAATTCTGAACTCTATCTGACGTGGTAAGACCGCTGACGTGGAGTAGCCGTCGGACGCCATGACAATGAAAGCCACCATGTCAGATGCTGCATCAATCGCCCAGCTCGGATCCAGATACCGAGCTGAGCTCCCTCGAAATAACGAGACCAAAGCTGAGCTCCGTCCTCCACCAGGTCGGCCCCGCAAGCTCGGGACGTCTAGGCCGGAGCCGCACTCTACCCTCCAGAACGAAACCCTCGGAGATCGAGCCCCGTGGTCGGAGTCGAGCACAGCCCTCCTCTGCCACGTTGAGCCTCTCCGAGGCCGAGCATTTTGGACCGGACATGCACTCTGCCCTCCAGAGCGAGACCCTCGGAGATCGAGTCCCGTGGTCGGAGTCGAGCACAGCCCTCCTCCGCCACATGGAGCCTCTCCGAGGCCGAGCCCTCTGGACCGGACCTGCACTATGCCCTCCAGAGCGAGACCCTCGGAGATCGAGCCCCGTGGTCGGAGTCGAGCACAGCCCTCTTCCGCCACGTGGAGCCTCTCCGAGGCCGAGCCCTCTGGACCGGGCCCGCACTCTGCCCTTCTCCACCAAGGCGACCCCGCAAGCTCGGGACGTCTAGGTCGGAGCGAGCCCTGCCATTCCAGCTCAGCCCTAGCTCGGACGTGGACACCGCCACCCCAGGACACCGGCGCGCCGCCCGAGGACTACACTGAGGCACCCACCATATTGCAATAATTACCCGTCCGTCCGTACTACCAGGAGGATGGGCCAGTTGGAGGACACGAACACCGGGGACGGCGGCTCCCGGATCGAGGCTCTGCCAAACTTTCCAGAATAGGGCAACCGGAGAGGATGTTGGAACGAATAGAAGTTTCCCCTACCACATGTCGACGTCCCGTCCATAGCACGGTATCCCGCCGCACGCGCCTGCCAACTCAACGAGGATCCCGAGGCAAGTGTCCAACGATCACTTTTCAACTACAAAGAATGATCGACACCCCCAGAAGAGAGAGAGGTAACACGAACAATCAGAACACGAGTGCAAGCCCAACAAGGAGGGCATAGCACCGTCACCACCACCACTGAAGAGGAACCAGGGAAACAAGGAAAGATGGCCGAACAGAGAATCCCTCTGTTCCCGCCATTGCTCTCCTCCTGCTACATTTTTGTTTTTATCCTCACACCATCCACTCCTTCTAGCACGGAGTCCATCAAAAGATATCCAACCAGGAGGATCTATTTTCCTGGATCGTCACTGACTTGACTGTCAAAGTGCTCTCGCCAGAAATCCTGGTCCGGATCACTAATTTCTATTTTACAGATTCAAAACCATCGGATGGTGAGGCAATAAAAAAAATATACTTCATACCAATAATAATTACAGGTTATGATGATCTCAGCGGCAACACTATCCACGTTGCCAGGTGCTTGTTTTTAGACTTTAGTGAAATACAGGGAAATAAAAAATTTAGCAGGTGCTAAGCGGTGAGAAGTAATACCTTATTCTCGGTTAACACCATTTCACATCGACATCATTTCTGCCGCATGGCCATTCTGACCACATAAAAAAAAAAAAGAAAAAAGAAAGAAAAAGGTGCGGATGAAAACGCACCACCCCATCATCGGCCCTCTCTCTCTCTCGAGAAATTTCTTACCTAGATTGCCATGCGCCATGTGGCCGTTCACGCCGCCAATCAAAGCCGCGGTGGTGTACATGGTGCATGTAGGAAATAATTTCTCCTGCCGAGCATCCTCTTATCTTTATCTTCCGGTCGGTGATGCGGCACATGATGGAGCTAGAAAGTCGGTGAAGAGATTACTAGCACTGTCAATATGGACAGGCCTGGCTTTAACTCATGTAAATCGATGTTATACGGATCGGATCAGGTTATGTTTATTTATAAAAATAGATCAAAAAAAATCTAATCCGGCCCAATTCTATATGGGACATGGGCTACGATCAGGCTAGTTCATTACAATCTATCGATTCTCTTTTTATATTAAAAAAAAAATTAAAAATGATCAAATAAAAATGGAGATAAAATAAATTGCAGAGCTTCATTAGCTTGAAGCTCTTAGACATCACATGAAGAGAGGGATGGCATGGAGGAGGTCTCCCAGAAGGCTGGAACGGTGGCCGAAGGGAGCAGGGAAGCCGAGGAAGAGTCTTCGTCATTGTGGGACAAAGCCGGAGATCGGATTTCCGGATCGATATCGATGCGGCGGCCGTGGAGGAAGAAAACCCATCCGGCCATCCCGGTGAGCCCTCCCGGCAAGCCGGCACAACGATGGCGGCTTCCCCCAGCCCCGGACCCGTGTCTCGAAGACTCTAACTCTCCATTGAGAGAAAAATAAAAAAAAAAGAATTGAGGAATGAGGAGTCCTCACCGCCGAACGGCCGAAGTTCAGGTAGGGTTATCACTTCTCCATTCGAGACGATATCCTGGGATTCTGGTCGGCGTCATTGTCGCCACCGCTTCTTTTCCTTCGCCGAAATGGTAGAACTCCGGTGAACGTCGCGTCGCGGTCTTGCAGAAGAAGAAGAACGACCATGGGGTGGGGTTCTCACTTCTCCGATTCTCCCAGTCCCAGTTCTCTGTGAGACCTAAGTAACCGACTTTCGTAAGTGTTTAATAGTTAATACTTTAATGTAAATATATATTTTTTTAAAAAAATCATGGCCCACGGGCTAGCCCGGTCCGAACCCAATTCAGCTCATGGGCTACGAGCGCCGGGTCAAAAAGCCTGGTTACATAAATGGGCCACCTTTTTTCAACCTAACCCGGCCCATTTATAGGGTTAAATGGGCTGGCCCATGGCCTCTGGCCCATTTTGACAGGTCTAGATATTATAAAGGTTGCATGAAGGGTGGTGATACCTAAAGTTATCAATGGATCGGGTCTAGATCTAAGACCCATGATATTTATCCAACAGATCCGGATCTAGTATTAAATTTGAAACCATTTATTCGGACCCAGACCCGTTTAGCTATAATTAAATGAATCCAGATCTGGAAATTAAATATCCAGACCCGACAAACTCGAAACCTAATTATATAATATAGTGATGTGGCCAGAATGCTGACGTGGTACAAGGCAGCGGACGTGGAGTCCCCATTGGACGCCGCGATAAGCTTTCAACATGAGCGCCTTTGCCGAGCTGAGCTTCCCTGAAGCAACATCTCTGCCCGCCAAAGGCAAGCTCTGTCCTCCGCCAGGTCCGTTCCCGCAAGCCGGAACACCTAGACCGGAGCTGAGTCTGAGTTCCCGCCTAAGGCGGACCCCTCGAGATCGGGCCCCGCGGTCAGGAGTCGAGCACAGCCTCCTCCGCCACGAGGTGCCCCTCCGAGCTCAGGTCCCCTGGGCTGGGCGGCACCCCGACACCGAGCTCGTCTGAGGTCGGGCCCCGTGGTCAGGAGTCGAGCTCAGCCTCCTCCGCCACGAGGCGCCCCTCCGCGACTGAGCTCGGTCCACCTCCATCCTGTCGAGCAGCACCCAGGCGAGTCTACCGAAGACGGGCCCTGCCTCTCCAGCTCGGCCCTCTGTTCAAGCCAATGCGCTGGCCACCAAGGGAGCCATACCTCTCCTCCAAGAATGGTGGCGATGCTCCTGAGGGCCGTACGACACCAACCATGCCGCAATCAAGACGCCATACCCTCCGCCGATCCACCGTACAACCGGAGAAAAGACCCTACCGGAGAGCACGGATCCCAAGACCGGTAGCCCGCCGATCGAGGCCCTGACAGACTCCCAAGAGAGGGATAAGCAGAAGGAATGTCAGAAATCTACGGAGGCTTCCCCGACTGTTACAACAGGAGAGACGTCCCATCCACGCCACGGTACCTCGCCATACACGACAGCAAGGGGAGATCCCGAAGCAAATCAAGGTAGAAACGCCCGTCAAAAAAAATAGGTAAAGGAGATATCGGCCTCTAACCCAAAAAAGGGGGAAGGGGGGAGGATACCCATAGCATGCTTTTCAATTCAAGAGAGGAACCAGAGTGACACAAGGGAAGAAGGCCAGAGAGTAGGGCAAGACCACCTCGGCCAACACCATTCCCAGCTCATCCTCATCTTCCACTCACACTATATTCACTCATCCTAGCATGGAGCTCATCCAGAGGGGCTCGACCAAGAGGATCTGTTCCCCTGGATCATCACTGACTTGATCGTCGGAGTGCCCCACCGGAATCCCCGGCCCGAGTGGCTGATGTTGCTTCCTCGTAGGTCCCGTGGCGCAGGAGGCGTTCCCAAGCGGGCGGACGCATGACTCCCGACCACCCAAAGAGCTACAGGCCACGACGATCCGGGCGGCAACAAATTGGCACGCCAGGTAGGGGGGGCAGAACGACACTCGATCCAATTCAAGCCCCGTTTAGCCGGCCAACCGGGATGATGGTGACCACCCGGGCCAGGGAGGCTTCTCCCAGTCGCGCGGAGGCATCCCTTTCTCACGGGAACCCGCACAGTCCTGACACGAAGCCGCCTGTCCCGGCTCAACCATCCCCACAGGAAGTCCAGCTGGCCGCGCTTGCCCAGCAGATCTAAGTTCTTGCCACAGCAGTGCACCAGCTTCAGCACCAGCATCGATCCGTGGCTACCCACCAGCAGCCAGGGACCCTAGCGGCCCATGCCGCAACTCCCCGCGATAGCCTGCGCTCCTTCCAAGGAATGTCGTCGCAGCCACGGGCCACTACTGACAATCGGGGCAACCATCAAGCTCCGACGAAAAGACAACGAGCCAGCTTTGCTGACGGAGAGAGCCGCTCACTAAACCTTCGGTGGAGGGGTTCCCTGATGAAGCCGCCAAGCGCGCGACGGGTAGGCGCCTGGAGGAGCATGAATGCAAGCTGGCGGAGTTCGATCACCGATTTGCCAGCATGCCGGGCTCTGCTAGTGAGCAGCGGGCTACAATGCCCGTCCCCCATTCTTCCAAGAAATCCAAGCAGAGCCGATCTCGCACCGGTTCCGGATGCCGCAGGTGGGTCCCTACGATGGGACCACTGATCCCCTGGACCACCTGGAAAGTTACCGGGCCCTCATGAGGGTCCAGGGGACCACTGATGCCCTTCTGTGCGTCGCCTTCCCTGCTACCCTTCTGAAGGCCACTCGAGTATGGTTCACCTGACTCGAGCAAGAAAGCGTCAGCTATTTTGCCTACCTGGGGCAGAAGTTTGTGGCCCATTTTGACGCCTGTCGGAAGACGCCATGCAGGGCGACAGCCTCTTTTCCATCAGGCAACAGGATCAGGAGCCGCTGCAGGATTACGTGGCTCGTTTCAAGGCTGCCGCCTTGGAGATCTACTATTTGGAGGAGCCGGTCGCCATCCTGGCCCTGAAGCGAGGGCTCAAGACTTCCCGCTTGACGTACTCGCTCGACAAAAAGCCTCCGAAGTCTTACCTCGAGCTCCTTATTCGTGCCCAGAAGTACATCCGCGCTGAGGAGGCGGATCGTACCCAACGAGAGCTCGATGGGAAGCCATCGAAGAGGCTCGTTCTTGCCGAGGTGCCTGGGGCACAGAAGCCGATGCCATCAGCTCGAAGCTTCCACCCTGGACCAGGGCCAAGGGGCACTCCTGTCCCTGAAAGGAGTTTCACTCCCCTTCTCGTCCCGAGGACGAAGATCCTCATGGAGATCGAGGACGAGACCTACCTGAGGCACCCACTGCCCTTGAAGCCATCTGCCACCCATGACAAGTCAAAGTACTATCGCTTTCACCGCGACCATGGTCACGATACCGAGGAATGCTGTGACCTCAAGTGGGAGATTGAAAAGCTCATCAAGAGAGGCTACCTCGGAAGGTATGTGGGGGGCAGATCTCAGCTAGAATCCCAGGCACTCGTCGCCCTTCCGCCAATCCCAGCGGTCGACAATCGCCCCATTGAGAAGCCGGTGGGGATGATACACTGGGGGACTGGGTGCGCCCCTAAGAAGGCCCGAGGGGGGGCAAGGGGTGGAAAAGTTCCCGAGCGCCCTGAGAGCCTACCACGCAACGCCCAGAGCGATAACGGGCAAAGTGCCTTTCGACCTTGCCTTCGGCGCGGAGATAGTGACTCCAGTTGGGCCCGGTGCACCCCCTTCTTGACCTGGACCCCCTCGAAGAAACGGGGGTCAGAGCTTTGCTTTGGGTGGCAGCGTGCCGGTAACAGGTCGCCCGACGTCATAACACCCGGGTGAAGTTGAAGATCTTCCGACCTGGCGACCTGAGGCGTCTCAACCCAGAGAGCACGGTAAACTCCTGCCGAATTGGGAAGGCCCCTACGATGTGGCCAAGGCCCTCCTATAGGGGGCCTACTATCTCGAGGGCCTGGACGGAACCAGATTCGCCCCCCAGACGTGGAATGCCTGTAATCTAAGGAGTTACTGCCAATAGTGTAAGTTCTCCCTCCATTTGCAATAAAAGTCCTTTTCCTGTGCAATGGTTTATTTATCTTGCAGGAATATCAAAGACCGGATGACCTCCGGCATCGGTGAGCCCAGCTCCCCGGCATCCAAGACCGGACGACCTCTGGCACCGGCGAGCCCAGCTCCCCGGCATCAAAGATCGGATGACCACTGGCACCAGTGAGCCCAGCTCCCCGGCATCAAAGACCGGACGACCTCCGGCACTGACGAGCCCAGCTCCCCGGCATCAAAGACCGGACGACCTCCGGCACCGGCGAGCCCAGCTCCCCGGCGAAGGATCTGGGAAGCCCCCAGGCACCCAACGTCCCCAAGCCTAGCTCCAGGATGCCTGCCCGAGACCGGAGCTCGGATCTCCAGCTGAGGGAATCTTTTCAACCAACACGTCTTCGAGCCCAGCTTCAAGATGCCTTCTCAAGTCATCAACATCCCCGAGCCCAGCTCCAGGATGCCAGCCCAAGACCGGAGCTCAGATCTCCGGCCAAGAGAATCTCCTCAACCAACACACTTTCGAGTTCAGCTCCGGGACGCCTGCTCAAGACCGAAGCTCAGATCTTCGGCCAAGGGCACCCCCGAGCCGCGCAGCTCGTCATCAACAGTGCTCCCGGGCTCGACCTCACGATAATAGCCGAAGCCGGGCCCCGTCCTCGGCCAGGTCAGCTCCCACAAGCCCGGGACACCTAGGCCGGAGCCGAGCATGAACTTCCACCCAAGGCGGACCCCTCGAGATCGGGCCCCGTGGTCAGGAGTCGAGCCCAGCCTCCTCTACCATGAAGCGCCCCTCCGAGCTCAAGTCCCCTGGGTTGGGCAGTATCATTGCCAACCAAAGACCTGGGAAGCCCACAGGCACCGGCGAGCCCAACTCCCCGGCACCAAAGCCCAAAGAAGAGTCCTCTGGCACAAAGACCTGGGAAGCCCCAAGGCACTGGCGAGCCCAGCTCACCGGCATCAAAGACCGGATGACCTCCGGCACCGGCAAGCCCAGCTCCTCGGCAAAGGATCTGGGAAGCCCCCATGCACTTAGTGTCTCTGAGCCCAAATCCAGGACGCCAAGGCCTAGAACTCAGACTCCCAACGCCGCAATCTCCAATCATCAACGTCCTTGGGACTGGCTCCGAGACACTAAGGTTCAAGACTCAGACTTCCAATACCGGGAATCTCAGCCTTCGACGTCTCCGAGCCCAGCTCCAAGACAGCGACAACCTAATCATGCCTTCAAGTAGCTGAGTCCAAGATCAACATCCATCATTGGCATGACCTCAAGCTTAACGCCGGGTCCGTGCCGGTCGGTGTCCTCGGCTCCTCTCTCGGACCTCTCTGCGTCGAAAAAGAGGAAGAAGCAAGGAAAGGGGGGAGAAGAGGGCAAAGAAGGTATTCCACATTACAGACAACGAAGCCGCAGTGATTGCAAAAAATGAATTTCATTACTGAAAAAGCTGGTTACACTATCTTCCGAGCCCCGACAAGCCGGATGACCCGGTCAAGAAAGGAAAAAGTACAAATATGAAAAGAAGATAAATCCTATCCTAAGCGGCTGGTTGCTTCCCCGGGCGGTGCACGGCTAGGACCTCTCCCTCCTTCATCTCTGCAGGAGGAGCAGGTTCAGTAGCTGGGGCCGGACCAGCTGCCTCCGGCTGCGGCGCAGGTGCCGCCCTCACCGCCGTTGGTGCCGGTTCCCCGGAGCCAGGCGCTTTCGAGGTCGCTGGAACCCGAGCCTCGGTTGGAGCAGCTCCCTGCCTTGCCGTCACCATCGTCGTTGCGGAGGAAGCCTTTTTTCCCGGGACTCGGAGTGCGACTAGCTGCTCCTCGGATAGAACTCCCCACAGTTGGGACCAGCAATATACGAACCCCTTGGCAAAGGAGTCCATTGCCGCTTTCTGGAAGTCCTTGAGATACTCCGGGATCACCTTGAAAGCAGCCACAGCATCAGCAACCACTTTCTCTGTAGTCTCAGCCCAGCATCGGACATCTTCTAGCTCTGCCTTTAGATACTCGGACAGATGAACGGCCATCGCCAGCACCTTCTCGGCAGTTTCAGTGGAGCGGTGGGAAAGAGCAGCCTTCTCCTCTACATCGGCAGCTCTCTTCTCGGCTTTTCTGGGCAGTCCGACAAGGACGGGTCCATGCTTTCGCATGGGAGTTTTGCCGGCCGAGAAGTGGGGTTGGCGGCGACCACGCCGGCGGTGGTGGGTGAGCACCTAGTACCTCATCCCGTCTCAGATAGGTGCTCGGCATCGACCTGTGTTGTTGCTCCTTTGACGATCTTGGCGGGGAGTACTTCCAGCGGCCGAACTACTGGGATCGATCGGGACCGGCGGGGTGATGCTGGGCGGATGCCGGTGCCGGGGTCGACTTCGACGGTCGGCGGTGTTTTTGGGTCCTCGGATGGGATGATTGGGGGATTTGGTGGTGACGGAAGTGCTGAGCGGGTTTCAAGGGAAGAAGAGAAGGTTGGAGGGAGGGTTTTGCGTGGAAAGGGGCTAAAGCATGGGAAAGTGCCTCCGGCGACAGGAAACGATCCCGGGGCAGCACCTGCAGCGGATTCTGGGGGTGAGGGGAGCCTTGGAAGTCAACCGGGGGTCTTGATGAACAGGGGTACCATGTCCTCCGAGACTCTCGAGGCTGCCCCTACTCTGGAATTTGGGGGTGAGGCGGTGCTTGAAAGGCATGAGGGGGTTCAAGTAATCAGTGGCTGTGTGAGTTCTCAGAGTCGACAGGACTTGGTGGCCCAAATCAAGGCGGCAACTTGGACGGATGAGAGTGATCAGGGCCAACGGGAGACGAAGATTTTAGAGGATGTGACCGTGGATACGGTCTCCATCCTAAAAAAAAAAAATAATTAAAAATTAATTAATTAATTAATTATAAAAATTTTAATAAAAAATGTAAAGAAATAATTATTTTTTTTATTTTACTTTTAGAAGATGGATATAGCTTTATAATTTAGATATTTATATTTTGTTGCAAAATCCATCTTTCACATCAAAGTCCTATTCATGCTAAGTGAAGGTTCTTGTCGTAGAGAGTTTTTGCTATTGAGTTGCAAGGTATGGCAGGGATGTCATTGTTATTTGGAGGTCTGATATTATTGATATTGATATATTTCATAACTGTACTTAAAAATTTATATGATTATTTTTAAAATAAATAATGTTTCTTGGCTTTTGTCCAAGATCTATACAAGCATTAACAATAGAGTGCGTAGGATTCTATGAGATGAGATCTTTATACTACGGGGGCAGGGCATCATAATACTGGTGGTTAGAGATTTTAATTGCATTGATAACTCTCAGGAGAAGCGAGGAGTTAGGGCATCTGTGGATGGAGTGGAGTCCAGGGAATTTTGGAGTTTTATTGAATGGAATAGACGGATGGATTTGGGATTCATGGGGTCTCGATTTACATGATGTAATAACTAGCAATGTGGGATAAAAGTATGGAAGAGGATTGATAGGACCTTTGCTAGAGCAGATTGGATTCAAATGCACCCGAGGTACCAGGTTTTCCATCTACCGAGAGTTGCCTCTGATCATCGATCATTGTTGATCGCCACTAAGATTTCCTCCCATTGAAGTCCTTTCCGGTTTAAAAAATATAGCTTGGATACCCGCATTCTTGGGACATTATTCGAGAGGTTTGGAGGCTCCGGGTATGTAGTGATGCTAAATACTAGGTGACAAGAAGACTGGAGTTACTGAAATGCTGGTTTCATAGGTGGAATCGTGAGGATGTTGGGAATATTTTTAGGAAGTTGGAGGTTATGAAAGCTGCTATTTCTGCTCTTTGGGATAAAGAGGATCAAGAGGGTGATCTGAATGAGGAGGACCTGGCTGATATCCAGGGATTGTCATCTTCTCACCATTCTCTATTGCAACAATAGAAGATGCTCTAGAGCAAAAGTCTAAGATTTAGTAGTCAGGGAGGGGGATCGAAATACTCGCTTCTTTTATTAAGCTACTATTATTAGACAGTACAAAAATCAGATCAAGGCAATTAGGGACAGTAGTGGGCAATGGCTGGATGGTGAATGGAGTGTCAGGAATGTGTTTGTATCTTCCTTCAAATTGAGATGGTTAACTAATACTGAGGAATAAGATTTCTTTTGTTCTCCCTAACCCCATAAGCAGCATCACAGATGAGAAAAATAGGGAGTTGATTAGAGCTGATTAGACTAGTGTCACTTGAAAAAATTAGGAGGATGCTTTGGTCTATGATAGAAGATAAAGCTTCAGGATCTAATGGTTTTCCCCTGCGCTTTTTCAGGAGATAATGGCCTATTCTTCAGTTAAAGGTGGGGAGGCAGTTACAGAGTTTTTCACCATGGGAGAGATGCCATTAGCCTGGATGAGGACTTTATTACTTTGATTCCTAAGAAGCATGATGCTACTGACCTTGGCCATTTCCATCCTATTAGCTTATGTACTACTTTATATAAAATCTGTGCTAAGCTAATAATAGAGAGAGTGAAGCCTATTTTACCTCGCTTGATCTGTGCTAAGCAAGGAACTTTTGTTGAAGGTTAGAGTATTACCGACAATGTAATGGTTGCTCAGGAATTCATGCATGATCAGTAGCAAGCCCCGAGTCATAGCTTTTTTATGGCAATCAAGTTAGACATGGAGCTAGCCTATGACCAAGTGAGATGGTCTTTCTTAGAGCGTGCTCTGTATAGTTTGAGTTTTCATGCTAGATGGATTAATTGATTGGATTCATTAAGGTTGTTCTTTGTCTCCCTATTTATTTATATGTTGTGCTATTCTTTCCCATGCATTACGTGTAACAGTGAGTAGCTCCATCCTAATCTCCTATAGGCCAGCCCCGGGTACTATGACGATCTTCCATTTATTATTTGTAGATGACTATTTGCTGTTGGGCTTGGCTTTTACCTGGAATGCAGGAGTCTTTTGCAGGATTATTTATTTGTACTGTCAAGCCTCTGGATAGCAGGTGAACCCTATAAATCTATTGTTATTTGTAGTTCTAAAACCAAACCCCACCCCAAACTCATCATCCGACAAATGTTCAAGGTGAGGGAGCATGAGGGGATTTAGCGCTACTTAGGTGTTTCTATCTTAGGTCCGAAGGGCAGATTGTTTGAGCTTGGAAGGAGCCATCCAGGAGCTGCTATAAGGGTGGCAGGCTAGAGCCCTTTCTATGATTGGCAGGGTGACCTTGGTGAGATCTGCTCTTTGCTCCATGCATGTATATCTTCTATCTAACACTTGGATGCTGAAAGTTTGCCTGCTTAAGCTAGAGCAACTCTTTCAGCATTTTCTTTGGGGCTCCCATCAAGGGGGTCGGGTGGTGCATCTTTTAGCTTGGAAGGTTTTTTGCCAGCCGGTGAAAGATGTTGAGCTTGGGATCTAGTCTTTGATGGTGAGGAGAGAGGCCCTTCTTGCTAGGCATGCTACGAGATTTTTGTTTTACCCTGACTATATTTAGAGTTCATTGATAAGGACTAAGTATGGCTCCTGGAAAGTACTGAATGCGATCATACCCTCTCGGAGTAGCTCAGTTATGAGGGAGATATGCGACCATGCAAGGGGGTTATGACTCAGATTCATTAGGTGATTAGAGATGGATATAGTACTGATTTCTTTTATGATCCATGGATATCTGATCTTCTGCTAAATAGGTAACCTACTTTTGTTAGTATGGAGATTGAGAAAACTGTAAAGATCTCAGAGTTGCTGCACAAGGAGAGTGATAGATGGCTTGATGATCAGGTGGCCCAGGTCTTTAGCCCTGACCTTGCTAGCAAGGTGCTTTCCATTGCTATTCCTATTCATGATGCCCAGGATATGAGTGTAGAGTTCCTCTTGCAGGCAGAGGGTAAGGGTAAGAAACCTTTATGCGATGTATTGTGACACATCAGCTTGGAGACTTAATGTTGCATGGATCTAAAGGATTGGTGTTCATCTAAGAGTCCGTCTATTTCTTTGGAAATTGGCCTGGGATCGTCTTCCTACTAGGTTAGTTCTAAGAGATAGAGATTTACATCTCCCTAATGAGTGCCCATGGTGTGAGGATAAGGAGGAGACAATTGATCATGCCCTTACTGCTCGAGGGTTGCGTGAATCTGGATGATGGCTGATCTTCTATCCAAAGTTGATTTGAGGGATAGCCCTACTCAAGTCCTTCAAAGCATGAAGCAGAGCTTGGATTTGGAGTTGACCAAGATTCGAGGAGTGCAAAAGGAATATATGGCATATATGGCCTACCATACTTGGTTGTTAAGGAATAGCTGAGTGTTCGAGTTGAGGAGGATGTCTAACTGACCTGTTATGGAGAATGCTCTGAGTCAGGTGATTGAGTTGACTCGCCTGCACTCTATTGACTTAACTATGAGGATGTTTGACTCTTGGGACTCCCTCTACTCTCCGAGCATCCTGTAAGATCTTTGTTTCTTGGAAGCTCCCATCGCTAACCATCCTCAACATCAACTTTGATAGCAGTGTTATAAGCGGTACTAGAGGTACAGGCTTTGTCATCAGAAGCCCTGATTCTAGATTGATAGTGATGGATGGCTGGCAGTCATCGTTTTGGGCCTCTAGTTCTAGAGGCTAGTTACATATGGCATGGGCGGACATTCTCTATGTGAGACTTACCCTTCGGGCCAATCGAATGATAATTGAAGGCAACTCTACTACTGTAATTGGTTGGCTTTATATGCCTTTAGTTTTAAAGGCTAGTTACATGTGGTATGAGCGGACATTCTCTATGTGAGACTTACCCTTCGAGCCAATTGAATGGTAATTGAAGGCACCTATGCTATTATAATTGGTTGGCTTCAATTCAATGCAAAGGAAACTACCGTTCATCCTCTACTACAAGATATCATCAGCCTTTTATGAGAGTATCGCTTTGCTGATTATTCGATATATGTATCACGAGATAAACTCAATTACCGATTAAATTATCTCATTTATGATTCAGCATTTCGATGATGTGATTTAAACCAATATGAAATTGACCCCTGACCTCTTTAGCAATATTTTATTTGTTGATATTGTTAATTACATTCGTACCAGACTTATACGAATGCTTTGCCTTATCCACGCACACCAAAAAAAAAAAACAAACAAACAAACCCTCGCCCTTGTCATGCATCTATTATTATAATAGATACACACCTTATGTTACTGATATCAACAATGACAGATCCAACACGATATCACGCTATAAGAACTCCGCGTGCCCTGAGATTGCTGGGATACCTATTAGACACGCAGATCCAAATATTATACCAAATAGACACTCACACTCGAACCAAAGCAAGATTTGAGGTTTCAATGTAATAAAGTTTTTTTTTTTTTTTTGATAAAATGTAATAAACTTTAAACCACTAGCAACAACGACGACAGCACTGCTGAAGGAAATCTACCATTGCTTTTGGTGGTGGGATCCTACTCGTGCAAGCTCACCAATCAAGGAGAGAAACATCTCGCCCCGATATGAAGGATAATATCCAAATAACTGGAGTAGTTTTGTAAAATTTTCCATGATTTATTCTTTCTGTGAGACAGACAAACTCTAATCGATCAAAAAGCTGACATGCGATCGTTTGACACAAGTACGTTTCCTTGCACAAAATATTGTAGTATATAGACCACAAACCCACTTACCGTACATGGTGAAGCACTAGTCAATATCAAGAACTCAGAAGCTAGAATAAACTGAATTGGAGATTTTAAAATTATCAAATTGTGGACGTCTAGCACCAGCTCCGAATAGTAAACACAACATCTGTCGATCATCTTCTACGTAAGGAGTAGGCTCGTCATGCTCCGGTTCAGTAGGCACCAACTGTTTCAATTCCTGGATCTGGATTGGCATGCCTAAACACAAATTTTATAAGCTGTTCTTCGGTTGGCAATTATAAGAGTCAAACATCTTAGAAAGCAGCATGCGTACATCTCTTAGTCAAGTAATAAGAATGAAATATATCATACCTCCACAATGATCATCATATTATGCAAAGGTTTCTTGCTTCATTTTCATTAGGTTATTCTCTATGTTTCGTAGTACTGGTCTATAGCTGCACAAGCCAAAAGAATGCCTTCGTTAATTCTGCCATCAACTATCAGCAACAAGCCTCAATAAGAAATGGAAGAGAAATTATTACAGGCGTGTAAGATTGTTGTGTGCTTGGACTTCACGTCTGAGTTCAGCTGTAAGCTTCATTACCTCCGCAGCCTGTGCCTCGGCTCTGCTTTTTTCCTTGACAAGTTGATCCTAGAAAAAGAACGGAAAAAAGCATCCTAAGGAAACCTGTGGGTCTGTATTTCTACAACCAGACTTGACAGAATGATGAACATGCGTTCTTTGTTTTGATCTCAACAAAAGTTTGTTATTTCTTAATAAACTTAATAGGGGCAGAAATAATATTAGAGCTTCAGAAAATTTTTTAAAAAAAGGATGAAGAGAATGAAAAAACTAGTCAAGCATGCATCTCCAACAAAAACCATTTGGCTGATTGGCTCAAGGATTTGATCTCTAAATAAGTCCCTTCTCAGAGATTTATATTCTCCAAAAGCTGAACACATCGCTAGGCATGCTAAAGATCTCCCTGTTTATCTAATGCACTCCGTCCATGAATGCTGGGCTATCCGGAGTCTCCCTTGAAGCAGCCAGATCTTCATGTCATATTTCGATGCCCAGGCATAACAATGCAACACCCCTCCTAAAGGTACACTTCCAAAAAAGTTAATTTATAGGTCCAATCAATACGAGACCCCCAGTGCAATACAGAGTCTTGCTATGCTTATTTAACATAAATCGTTCCAACTGCTTAGAAACTCTTTCACAATGTAAGTAAATATTCACCATTCTTTTCCAACACCTCAAATTTTAAAGCTGAAGAACACATTTAAATAGAAATTTTTGCCAGAGTTGGTTAGACAGTGTATCATATATTTTGATAGTGTTCATTAAGAGAAACACAATTATCCAAAACAAAATAGTAAATTTGATTTGTTTGATGAGTCAAATAAGTGTTCTAAAAATTTAGACATGTGCAGTCTTCATAATTTAAATACATGTTTATATTATTACAAATATATTTGGTTTCCTTAATTCATCTTCATGTAGTTCAGCACAACTGTTGACAAAATTCTGTTATGTTTTTGTGCCTATATGTTCAGTACAAACCGCATGGTATTTTGTGGTTGATATTGGCTAACACATAGTACTTCAAGCATTAAGTTAGAATACGTAGTAAAGCTCTGTATGTTTATTCTGTACCCAAAAAGGCTACTGAACGTGTTGCTATTAGTAGCTGACAATCATTCCCAGTTTTGTGCTCAAGGTTCACACAAAACAGAAAAGGTCATTCAGTTTGACAGGTCACATGGATTAGCAAGTTCACCAAGAGGATGGTGTCAAGGCAGTGTAAGCTTTTAACTCTGCTCTTTCAGGAAGCTCAACAAATCCTATGACAGATGTAAGCATATATTAATCATCTTAAAACGAATCAAAGATCAATTTGACAGCATGGTTGAAATGGTTGGTTGTATTATTTTTCAAACCTGTCTTATGTACCATGTAATAAATGTAGAAAAGAGATGAGAAAAAAATGATTACTCGAATTTTCCATTTTGAAAATTCTGGGATTCCATAATACTGCTAAGAATCATGGTTGTTTTCAAGTGAGCTCAAAGAACCGACCTTGAGCAACAAATTTTCAGCACCAGATTCTGATAGATCAGGTATAGTTCCTCTCTCAGTTTCCATGTATGACTGGGCAGTCTTATCACTTGCTTGCAGTGGGTTGATTTGTTCAGTTCTCAGCTTATCCAGTTGGTGACGAAGCTCTTCATTCTGCTTCAGACAGTCTTTCACCTGTGATTTCCATGATATTAAGAACAAGACATTCTACTGGAATGCATTGTCAAAATAACAGCAACAAGATTTCTGAGAAAAGATACTATGACAAGAAAGCACCATGTCAATTTCATCCCCATTCTAGGTAGCCTAAGTTCCAGGGAAGGATGAACAAAAGAAGCACAAAGAGAGAGAGAGAACAGGAAAAGGCTAATTTTGTGCTTAAGAACTGTATACCATTGCAAAGAAGTTCAAAATTTGTCATGATCTATTTTATTTATGCTAACATTTACAGGTGGAGTAAAACTGAATTATCCCCAAGATAATCATAATTTTACCACAACGTAATACTACCTGCCAAAATAAGTATTATTAAGCATCTTGTAGAAATTTGAAAAACAAAAATAAAATATGAGAAAGCACTGTAACTAGATGTGAATATTGTGCTTGGATTGCATGCTTCGATTGTCTACAAACCCTGATGCAAAAAATCTGATACACTGGCTTGCTTTGGTTTATAATATCAATGAATCTTATCTTCTCGAAAAGCTTCAAGAGTAACATTTTGCAGTTTGAGTTCACATGCCTCAACATGTGGGAAAGCAAATAATGAACTCACACCTTTCATTTATCCCACAAATAATTTAAGCATAAAGCATGCACGCCTAATAGAGGGAATAAAGTATGTGCAACACATGAACCTCTTTGTGACACTCATACTTTATATGACCCCACCCATCAGGTGATAGGATGTGTGCATTATGTCCACATCATCCATTTGAGTTGTAGCACAAAAAGGTGATAACAATTATTCTATTAACAAAATGTAAATCAAATATCTTCCTGCCAGAATCAAACAAGAGGCAAACAGACCTCTTTTATCATACACAATCCAAGGAATGGCGGTTTGGCATCATGACAACAATCAAAAATTGCATGATGAAAAGGGTGCAAGCACACAAGTTGAGTGACAAATAAGTAAAATTGTCAGAATCAATGGTCAAACTAAAAAGGATAAGGTGCGATTCATGAATTATTTGAATCACAGGAGTGAAATAGCCAAGGCCAACTTGGTGAAGTGAAGAAAATGGTACAGGCTCAAATGGCGATGACCTAAAGCAGCCTCAATAGTAAGACTGGCATGGATTATGTGTAAAAGGCATGACATAAGATAACGTGGAAGAAGGTAGCGCAAAAGGATTTTTTCAAAAAAAATGTTTATGATGGGATTCAACCCAGCAGACATAAAACTCATAGAACCAACCAATAGATAGAATAATGGATGATTGCTAGAGTCATGGCTAATGTATCATGATAATAATCAAATACTACATGGTGGGCATGGTTGTATAGTATTAGTGTCAAAATTTGATTAAAACGTAAGAACTGTGCATTATGATGATGATTTAAAAATCACCATTTATTAGAATAGGACATATAATATACCTGGTTCTCCCACTGCCCTGCAATTTCTAATGCATCGCGATAAGAAGCAGACAAATTAGAGTTCTCTTCAAATAACCTTTCTAACTCTGAAGATTGTGAATCAATCTGCCAAAATACAGTAGATACACTGAGCTATCATATAAAACTTATCCTACCTGGTCAAAATAATGGAAAAATGGGTACCTCCATCAACAGTTTCTGTCGACTGTTTTCAAGCCTCTCAACCATTATTGCCATATCATGCAGCTGTTTTTCAAGTTTCTCCTTGTCTCCCTGTCAAAGACCATATAGCAGTCAACCAAATAGGCACAACACAATAATTCAAAAAGCCATCAGAAGATAGGGAATATACAACAGCCAAGCAGCAAAGTTTGTAAAGGATTGCCAATGTGCTTTTAAGGAAGGCATAAGTATAATAATTAAAGTCACCAGAATTATGGGATGTCTTGGTTTTCTTCATGATTTAATGCATGTGTTTGCTTTATGGAACTAAAGGACTACAACTGATGCAGCTAAACAAAGAAAAACCAGTCAGCAAAATGAGAAGTTTTTATGATGATATATAATAGACTTTTGCATGAATGCATCGCAGAACCAAAGTATTACACCATAGCCTTACAACAAAAGCAGCATAACAAAAAAAAAAAAAAAAATCCCAGACTACAAACGCAATAGGAAAGACAAGCATGACAAGTCAACAATGAGAGGCTTATTTCCATGAAAAAAACCATCAATCCCAATATTCAAAAATTCTGCTGTGCCTGCTGATGCCTTCATGGCGCAGGACCTTTGAAGGTCCTGACAATATATTTCATTTTATTATAATTATGAGAATCTATCCTATTCCTTCTAGTCCTATGGTTTCCACAATTAAAGTAAAAAACCAAAATAACTTTAAGAAATATAATGAATCACAAACTTAGGGGGATTCATGCCTTTTTAATTGTTCACATGAGATCCAACAAATGTCACAACAAAATTGTCTCTGTGAAAGGAGTCCTGACAAGGTACCTACTACAATACACACACTTGTATATATATGGACAGAAACAAGCATTAATGATTCCAGTGTCATTAATTTATACCAATGATATCCATGCTAAAGATGAGGGCCTTCTTTCTTTTTCACATGCATGCATACATACATACATCCAAAAATGAAATAGGTTATTGTCTTTTCTTTTTCTGTGAAAGAAATAAGTCATATTGTAATGACATAAATATGAGAAAATCATTCTGAAGCATCAATTACTGCATGAGTCAAAATGAATTTCACACAGTATTATGCTGCAGACATAATAGTGAAAATGAAACTAGCATGCACATGTTAACCAATAATCATCACCCAGATCAAGAACACTAAATATGGCAAACATGAAGCATGGAAACATGCAATGGAGAAAATAATTGAAAGCATGGATTTATTATATACATAAAATATAATGGCCAAATAATTCAGTTTGAAGCAAAAAAAATCATGAGGTATCAGATTTTGCAATTTTACCACAGAGAATCCCCTGCGAGAAGCTAAATCTGAAGCATCTTCTGCATCACAAAGAAGACAACTACAATGAAATCAATCATTTGGAAGAAAGATATCTAAACATCATAAATTCTCAAAGACATCTAAACTGATGCCTCCTCTCTCTTTTTCTTTTTCCAGGTGAAATAAAAGCATAGAAGAAGACAAATTTTGCACTTTTGTGCACAAGGGGAAGGGATGATATTCAAGACTATGTACAAGTGAACAAGTTGCAATGATGCTCTTGTATCCTTCATGAATAATTGCAAGAATGAAGCCTATGTAGATTATACCTGAAATCTTTTTGGTCAAAGCTGCAAGTCTATCTTCCAGGTCCTGCTTTTCAGACATAAGGGAAGAAGTCCGAAGCTGCTCTTCAGCTAGTTTTTGTTGCTCTTGTTGCCTCAACAGCGACTCTTGCTGTATTTCACATTAAGGACATGATAGAAGTAAAAATGAAAAGCAACAACAACATACCAAAATACCGTAACCAGAAAAGAATAACAATACATAACTTTACCTGTAACTCAGTCTTCAAATCCATAATTTCCTTTTCCATCATAAGAATTTGCTCTGTTGAGTCACTCAAAGGGATGCTACTAAAAGAATTCCCCATTCCTTGTTGCTGTAGTGAATTTAATTCTGCTCTTAAAGATGTGGCATCCTCTTCAGCCTGTTGACAAAAGCTTCATCAAGATTCTGAAATAACTTAACAACTTAAAACATGAAAACGAGCTACATACTCTGTATTGCTCCTCTTCTGCCTCCTTCAACCGTTTCTTCATGGTCCGAAGTTGGGACAGAGCATCCTCCTATATAATATTATCAGAGGTTCCATAAACAATGCCTTATACCGATGAGATGAAAATTACTATTTGAAAATGGACTGAAATGGTTACCCTAGCAACAACTGCTGCATCCTTTTCTATAAAAACATCCTTGAGAGATTTCCTCAAGGAAGGCAAGGTATTTTGTTCCTGCAATGCATCAAAATAGGAAAGCAAAAAAATAAATAAGAATAACCTAATTTCTGCTGCAAATAGAAGGCATGCAAACCAAAACGTCTACTTTACCAGATCATTTATACGCTTCGTCAATGAATCATTTTCAACTTCCTTTTCTTCAAGCTGAAAGCAAGATATTGTAGATTTTCAGAACAAAATAACCAACATGCATGTTTTTCACAGGCACAACACCTAAAGGGAGATGACCAACATGATATACGTGCAATACCTTTGACAGCAGCTTCCGATTTTCTCTTTCTAATTCTGTATTTTTATTCTCAAGCTCTTTAACTAATGCATAAGAATCTCTCTGCAGTTTTTTAACCAAAAAAAAAAAAGCCCTCCTTGTTATTCAAAAAAAGAGTAAAAACTCTTTTGGCAAGGAATAAAATATTTCTGAAGATAAATCAACATGAAACTACTGCAATATACTTATATGATTATTTTGGTAGCATAAGTTAACTACTTATCCTGCCAACAGGGCTTGGGTCCGCCAATTTACATGGCTCTTCCTCAAGAACAAGTGCTAGGGAGAGGTTCCGGGTTGAGCTGGAAGCTGGCGTTACCACAACATTTTGGGTACTTCTAAAGTTAAGGTAACTATGTAGAACAAGCAGATGTTTATTTGAAAGGGAAACACTCTTCTGAAAATTCAAAGAAGATTTTCTTTTCTATCAGCTAATGGCGAAAATCCCTTTAATTACCTCAGTTTGCCATTGGGTATTCCTAAATGAAAGGTAAGACATTAGAACTTCTGATGGAAATGGTTAGAAAGGAAAAAAAGGGTCTTTGGCACACTTGGCTTTTATCTTTCCAGGCGTCCTTGTGCTTTGCATTCAATCTTATGATCATATATATCCCACACCAAGATGCTTAAAATTGTTATAAAGAAAATCAAGAAAGAAATAAGACTAGTGATGAATATTAATTCAATCTTCTCTATTGACTGTTGGTGAATATTAATTTCGTTTGAGCAAATTGTATGAAAAAAAATAAATCTTGGCGCTTAAAAGAAGAATGACACCAAAAGCAATGTGGCGAACAGCGATCCAACCGTCAAGCAGACAAAATCTTTACATGAAATTAACCTAATTCGGAAATCCATAAGATCTGAAGCTGCTAATAAGAAGAGATCAGAACAAACCCTAACCTCTGTTGTCCGATTTCCGCCCTCAGGTCTCCGAGTCCCTGTGAAAAACGTAAGTGAAAATTGGGGTAATCAAATAAGAAGAAGGAATTGAAAGGGCGAAAGATCTCCAAAGACGAACGCACCATATGGATCGAAGGATTCCAGATCGGATCCGGAAGAGGCTTTGTGTAATCTTTCGGCAGCTCTCTTTTGGCGAATCTCTTCCAACTGGGAGAATAGGGCATATTACGGCAAAACAAAATTAGGTGAGATTGGATAGAGAGGACGAGGTAGAGACGAGCGTGGATGGGACGCAAGAGGGATCTTTACCGTTCGTCGTCCGAGGTATGCGTGGTGAGCGTCCATCGCCGCCGGCGGGAGGACGGCCGGAGGAGAGGCGAGATGCGGCGACGAGCTTTTAACGCGAGGTGGGCTTGTCGGTAAAGGGATTACATAATTAAAAAAAAGGGATTACATAATTAAAACTGCACCTAAAGATATGCAGGATGGTTGGACCAAGAAGTAATTAATGGTCCAATGGGGATTCAGATATAATTTTTGATTTATAAGTATCCGATTCCATAAGAACCGGAGACAGATATAAGTTCTCAAAAAAAATCTAATGTTGTTTTGGATCATAGATAATAATATATTTTGTTGCCGGTCCTGCAAAAGAAGAGAGACCCGGGTATCAGTAGGCGACTAAGAAAAACAGTTCCTCCTCGGATCCTGGAGTGATCTCTATCCTCCTCAGAGAATTTAAGAGATGATAGAAGGAGAGTTGGGATCGAGAATGAGAGCTTGAGTAGTGATGGCTGCCACGGGAATTTTCCTGGGAAGTTCTGGTGTATTCTTCTTACCCTTCGAGCCTTGCTAGTCACCTGCCCCTTCTCGCTTATCATTGCCGGAGGCCCCTTTGAATTTTTTATAGAAGCATCGCCCCTTTGGTGGGGCGTAGGTCCCTAATCTAGTGTTCCCCCTCTCCTCTCGGATGAGGGGGATAGGATCCATAGCCCTCGTAAGGGAAATTTTGCCACGGGTATAGGTGGAGTACCGAGGAGTGCGTGTTTCCTCTGTGGTGAGTGTGAGTGGCATGCCACGGGGTCTGACACCCCAACAGGGCACTGCCTCTTCCTGGCATCGCTCCGCTATGTGTCTTGAGATTTAGCAGGGCACCGGTTTGGCAGGAGATGCCGCAGGGCGTGGGTTCCCTGGTGACACCTTTTTCTTCCGGGTGGTGCAAACGGTAGGTTGAGGGGTGCAGTGCCTCGAGCGGAGTGCCTTCCTTCAAGAGGTGGCGACAGTAGGTTGAAAGGCCTAACGCTCCGACAAGATGCTCCCCCGCAGGTGGCGTGCTCTGGAGGAATGCTATACCCCAGGGGTTGCAGGCGGCGTGCCCCGATGAAGCACCATTCTTCAGAAGTTGCAGGTGGCGTGCTCCGGTGGGGCACCACCCCGCAGGGGTGCCAGGCTCTTCTAGCTGCACAGGGATCTTGACAAGGATAGCGTCAATATCCACTGATGTCACTATCTCGGCTGCTCTAGGGGTGCTCGTGAAAGAGACCACATCCACCTGTAGAAATTCCATACCTGACTTCAAGGAAGGGGTTGACCTAGACTTGGAACTCAACCTTGAGCGAGAGCGTGCTCTCGACCGGGAGCTCAACCTTAGATAGGAGCTGACCTCGGCCAGGGGCTCAATCTTGAACGGCGGGAGCATGACCTTGGCCGGGAGCTCAACCTCGGATGGGAGCTGCCCTCAGCCAGGGGCTCGACCTCGAAAGGCAGGAGCACGACCTCGACCGGGAGCTCAATCTCGGACGGGAGCTGACCTCGGCCAGGGCTCAACCTCGAAAGGGCAGAGCACCACCTCGGCCAGGAGCTCGACCTCGGACTGGAGTTGATCTCGGCCAGGGGCTAGACCTCGAAAGGCAAGAGCATGACCTCGGCCAGGAGCTCGACCTCGAATAAGAGCTGACTTCAACCAGAGGCTTGACCTTGACGCTTCATCTGATTGCCACGTCCAGGTGGCACATTCTGCCAGCATGGCGGCCAACTTGATCAGACAGGAGTTCCACTTAGTGATCGTACCATATCATATATCATCTCGAATTCGATTTACTATAATTTTAATTTAAATCATATTTTAAAATTATAATTATTTTATAATATTTATATGATAATTTTTTTGTTTGATTCAATTTCTCCTATCTATCTAACATGCTCCGTATTATTATTTTGCTTGATCCAAAATGGATGTGCAATAAATATGTACGTAAAATTTTTAATTATAATATATATATTTAGCTATTTAAAATATAGTTTTGAAATTAAGAACATTTTTTCTTGATTTCATTTACCATTTTTACAACTGACATATCCACTTATTTTTTAAAAAAGATACATTAATTTTTTTTTGATAAAAAAAGGGGGATGAGTTAGACCTCGGGTGTGGCCACCCCTAGACGGTCCCCCAACCACAGCCAAAAAATGTTCGATACACGGCGTATATTAATTTTCCGCAGCCGTTCCCCATCTGAAGGTGGGTACGTCAACCTGACTATCACTGGCGTCAGTCGAGTGAACATGATTTATTATATATATCCCTAACTTTTTCACTACCACCGGCCAACAAGGATTCCAGGATTATTTTATTAATTTTTCTCTTTTTCTTATTTTACCCCCGGACTTTTTAGTCGAAATATGTCCAAAATGAGGCTCGAACCCCTGCCAGCTGGTTGTGAGGAAAGCTATGCCACGCGCCGGTGGCTACATTAATTATCTTGCTTGCTCTCACATATGTCAAATGCTTTTTTCCCTTTATCTAATTAGATTGAAAAGACTTCCAAATGAATTGGACAATATTTCATTCTTTGATTCACCTTTCATGTAGATTGGATTCTATCACTCACAATCTCCTCCACCTTTAAACAAGCATTGCACCTACCAAATTATCAATTTAGATAAAGCATCAGTATGTTTAATTAGTTATAAAGACATTAAATACTACAAAAAAGGATTTGATTGCTATTGATTAATGAAATTTGAGTAAAGCATTTTTTTATGCCAGCAGAAGAAAAAGGATAAAAAATATTCAAGCAATATCCATGATTTTAAATAATTTTTTTTTTTACATATATACTCTTTTTAATATTTGAATTTATATGAATATTCTTTCAACATTGATATTTATATGTATACGCTTATAAAATACTTGTTTTGCATATATATCATTCTTTTTTCTTATTTTTTGTAAATATATTTATATCATCTAACACTGTTAAAAATATTAACAATTTAAAATTAAAATGACCGAAATATTCTCATGAATGGATGTGCAAAAAAAAAAATTTATGAGAGTTATGTGCAAATAGTAATTTGATGAAAGTATTCATGCCAAAAAATCTAATTTAATTTTAAATATTCAAATTTATCTGAATACTTTTTCAAATTTAATATTTATATATATATACCCTCAAAAAGCTTTTTTTTTACATTCATGCCCTCCACATAATGGTACTCCAATACCATAATTACCATTAGCTAAATATAATTTAAAATTTTAAAAATTAATAAGAATTATAAAATTATATCTTTATATCTAAAAATTGATAATAAGTTAACATATCCGGATAGAACCTACCTAATCCATTATCTTTCACTTGGCTTCCAAATCATATATTGTTCATTTCATGATCACCGATATACCTAATTTTCTAAAAACTTAATTCTTGTCTACTAAGAAAGGATTGTTAGAAAATACGATTAATGTTTAGTAATGACATGTATGAAGCTAGCTTCCTCTTTGAAATTATAGAAAGTTTTTATAGAATCAATAAAATTTTGCCAAGTCATCCCATTTTTACCCAAAAATAAAATAAAATATAGTATTTTAATATTATATTTACAATACATCATTATAAAGTTATATTATGTAATATATTATTATATTATAAAAGTAAGATAGTTCGAATTTATCTAAATGAAATAGATAAAAATTATATTTTTCATGTGTATATACTTTCAAATATTTAAATTTGCCTGAATATTTTTATAATTTTTTTTACATATATACTCCTATATATATATATATTTTTTTGCATATCTATCTATAAGGATATTTCAGTCATTTTAATTTTAAATCATTAATTTTTTTAAAGATGTTAAATAATATGGGTATATTTGTAAAAAATAAGAAAAAATTGTATATATATATATATATATATATATATATATATATATATATATATATATATATATATATATATATATATATAAAGTATTTTATAGGAATATACATGTAAATATTAATTTTGAAAGATATTCATATAAATTTAAATATTTAAAATAAAATGAATATATTTTTTAAAAAAAATAATAAAAAAATTATTAATTGTAGTACCATGGCACTATATATTGAATATTTAATGTATCTAAATTAAAATATATAAAATGAATATAATTTTTTTAAAAAATATATATATATTAATTGTAGGACCATGGCACTGTATATTGATTATTTAATGTATCTAAATTAAAATATTAATGATTCATGTATAGGACACCCATCCATGAATTATATAAATGATGGGAATCAATTAGGGCTTAAGGAACTTTCAGGTCCTGCTTGGCTATTTCCAGCTACTCAACATGCAATGGGCTAGGTATGTATATGTGCATATCACATGACTAGAAATCATGATACATCATACATGCAATCAAAACCCATGAGGCTCCTTCCATGGGTAGCCACCCATCCGACAAAGGCAATGCTACGGCAACGCAGAATGGTCGGATGGGAGGATTCGTAGCTTCTCTATTGCACCATCATTAAGATATAGAAGGTAGACCACTCCATGATGGGAATAATGCCTAAGGTAGACCACTCCATGTGACTTCTGCGTACCTCTAGCTCTCACAATGTACCTATACCCACCCCCCCTACCCCCAACACCACGCACACTCTGGGAACGTTGCTGCCCATCCCGAAGATATTTTGGGATTTTTTTTAAATAATGTTTTTTAAAATTTTATTTCCAAATTAAACCGGTTGAAATTTATTTATGGATTTAGATGTACGGTATTTAAAAAAAAAACAAAAAACAAAAAGTGAACCCATGATTTCAAAAAAAAAATTTAAAAATACTTGAAATCGTGGATCCAACCCGTGATTTCTCCATCATCTTTTTTTATTTTAAATTTTAATAAAAAAAACAAAAAAATTAATAAAAAATTAAAATAAATAAAAATAAAAAATAATAATATAATACTATAATAATTTTTTTAAAATTATTATAACCTATAATTTAGCAGTCTGGTCACCGATTCGGCCACCGACCTGATAGCCAGTCCGGCTCCAACCATCGATCCGACAGCTAGTTCGACTGCTAGGTCGGTGCCAGTTCGATCGCCGGTCTAGCTGCCAGTCTGGCCACTGGTCTGATAGTCGGTCACCGGTCTGACGGTCGATCTGGTCGTCAGGATTCGGCCACCGTCCGACCGTCGGTCCGGCCACAAGGGTCCGGCAATTGGACCGGTGCTAATCCGACTGCCGGTCCGGTCACAAGGTCGATACTAGCCCGGTTGCTAGTTCGATCGGTATCAGTACCTAATCAGATCAGTGATCGAACGGTGGCCGGATTTTTTTAAATTTTTTTTTAAAATGTAGATCAGTGATCAGTACCAGTCCGGATGGTTCATAACTTTTTTTTATTTTTTTAATTTTTAAAAAAAATTAATTTTTTTTATGTTATTTTAAATATTTGTAATTTTATTATATTATTTTAAATATTTAAAATATTATAAATTTATCATATTATTTTAAATATTTTAAATTTTATTGTATTATTTTAAATATTTTATTTTATTATTTTAAATTTTGTTATTTATTTTTAAAATTTTATTAGATTAAAATTTAATTTTAAAAAAAATATTTATGACGTGTATTTAATGGTGGTGGAATTTTTTTTTTATTCTCTAAATATTTTTTTGAAAAAAAAGCTATTAATGATATTTTCGAAATTAAATCAAACGTTACGAATGATATTTTCAAAATTAAATCAAACATTAGGAAGGATATTTTAGAAATTAAATCAAAATTACGAATTCATGATTTTGATTTAATTTTCAAAATGCCCTTCGTAATATTTGATTTAATTTCGAAAATACCATTCATAATGTTTGATTTAATTTCGAAAATATCATTTATAGCTTATTTTCAAAAAGATATTTAGAAAATTAAAAAAAATCCCACCACCATAGCCATAAATATTTTTTTAATTAAATTTTAATCTAATAAAATTTTTAAAAACAAATAACAATAGTTAAAATAATATAATAAAATATTTAAAATAATACAATAAAATTTAAAATATTTAAAATAACATAATAAATTTATAATATTTAAAATATTTAAAATAATATAATAAAATTAAAAATATTTAAAATATTTAAAATAATATAATAAAATTTAAAATTTTAAAAAATAAAAAATAAAAAAAGTTATGGGCCACCCGGACTGGGTACCGATCATTGATCTAAATTTTTTACAAATTTTAAAAAAGTCCGGCCACCGTCCGATCACTGATTTGATTAGGTACTGATACCGATCGAACTGACAACCAAACTGGTATCGATCTTATGACCGAACTGACGGTCAAATTAGCACCGATCCAATCGTCGGACCGGTGGCCGGATCCTGGCAATCGGATCGACTGTCAGACCGGTGATCGACTATCAGACCGATGATCGACTGTTAGACCAGCAACCGGACTGGCAGCTAGACAGGCGATCAGAGTGGCACCGACTTAGCAACCGAATTGGCTGTCGGATCGATGGTCGAAGCCGGATCGGCTATCAGACTGGTGGCCGGATCGGCGACCGGACTGTAAAATCATAGGTTATAATAATTTTAAAAAATTATTATAGTATCGTATTATTATTTTTTATTTTTTATTTTTTATTTTTTATTAATTTTTTTTTATTTTTTATTTTTTTATTAAAATTTAAAATAAAAAAAAAATGGAGGGGAAATGATGGGTTGGATCCGTGATTTCAAGTATTTTTTTTATTTTTTATTTTTTTGAAATCGTGGGTTCAATTCGTGGATTCATTTTTTATTTTTTTTAAGATGCCGTGTACCTAAATTTATTTAACCCGTAATTCGTGCATTTAAATCCGTAATTAAATTTTGACCGGTACGAAAAAAATTTTTAAAAAATATTATTAAAAAAAAAAAAACCCGATATTTTGGGTATGGTCAAGAGGCTTCGAATCATGCGGGATGGATCTGGCATCCGCGGAATCCGGGCTCCGTGATTGGCCCACATGACGCATTAATAAGCCTTCTGGCCGCAGAGCGGGAAAGGCAACGTGATTTGATGGTGACCCTATGACGGGACAGGGTTATCTTTTTCGAAGGGGCTCACCGTCCCTCACGCGTATCCACCGTTGGATAGCTCCATGACCGCTTCGAGAGCCGTGCAGAAGTGCTTTGAGATCCGCATGGGATTCCATCTGCTGGGCGACGTTGTGAACCAAAAAAAAAAACCTCATTCTTTCGCGCAAACGATGACCCGAAAACCAGCACAGTTGGTGGTTGGGCACCCTACATATCTTCAATTACGGAATGGAGACATGATCTATATACTAATTTAATTAAATTTTAAATTTTTTTTCGAGATACGTAATTCAGAATAAAAAAAATATTTTATTTTAATATTTTAATAATATTAGATTGAAGCATTCTATACAACTTAGTGGTATCAAGCTAACATACTTAGCTGGAATGAAAAGAGTATTACGAAAAATAACTATCCGAATGGAACATGGCTTGGTGAGATGGAGGTTCAGTGAAAACAACTACGGCAGGAATTATCCTCCCTCCATTCCTTTTGTTCATCAAAATAAAATCTCGATTAAATTCATAATTTTTTTCTGGGACACGTCACTGGAGACGAAAGGAAGCATTCTACTCTGACAACTTAGTGAGGTCTAGCTGACCTACTCATCTTCGGGTGGAGAGGATATTACAAAAAAATAGCTATCCGAATCGAATATGGCTTAGTGGGATGTGGGCCCAATGAAGGCAGCTACAGTAAAAAATTTTCTTCCCCCATCCCTTTTATTCATTAAAAAATAAAAAAAATTAAAAAAATTAATAATAATAAAAAACACGGGACTACAGCCAATCCACGAGATCGGACGAGACGTTCGATCCGGCTGAGTCTGGCTCACCTAATCCACTTGCCACACGTGCGTGCCCTGGAATCCTATCGGCCTAACCTTGGAGCCGATCACGTACGACCTTCTACTTTCCTGTAAGACCTCTAATTATATATATATATATATATTAATAGAATTTTATGAATGGTTGTTGATTGGATCAAGTCCGGTAGTGAGACAGTGGACCGAGCTTTGATATCTGTATATAAAATGTGATCTGATAAGCCATATTGCGAGAAACGAACAATTATTTTTTTTCAAAAATTAGATATAACCCGAACACCCCTGTAATCTTTTATTAGATGCGAGATTACAACCAATCCATTAGACCTGATTAAACCATTCGACCCGTTGAGTTCAACTCGCCTAACCTATTTACCACCACATGACTGCATTGGCAGCATACTGACCTCATCATTTTGAAGCGGCGGTCTTCTACTTTTCTACAAGGCCTTCAATAATTCATCAAAATGTCATATATATATCCTTCTGGATTTTACTAATGCACCAAAAACATTAATATATGTGAGGTGGTTATTATTTTTATGTGAAATTAGTAGTTGAATCAAGTGCACCACTAAGGCGGCAGACTTGGCTTTTAGATCCATGTAGAACTGCAAGCTAACAGGCGACATTGTATAAATTTAAAATATTTTTTTTAAAAAAAAAAAAAAGAAAGAAAGAGGAGAGAGAGAGAGAGATCCTTCTTCCAAATAAAGGATACAACCTGATCCCCCATATGACCTCTTATGTTTGGATTTTACTGATGCAATGAAAATACTACGCAAGATAGTTACTATTTTCATGAAAAATTATTGGTTGGATCATGTCCACCATTAAGATAGTGGATCATGGTTGCACTGGTTCACCAATTGGAGATCTACTCCAACAAAAAAATATCATATCCTTCGTTGGGCACACTATGCATGAAAATTTGATGAAAGCAAGGATGTTTTCTGGAAAGCAAAGAATTAGACCTTCAAAATTACAATTGAAGCATGGATACTTTGAGGTTTCGTATGTTGTGTTGATGCTGCTACATCCCGATCTATTTTTCCACATATTTAAAGCAGAAATCAACAATATTAAGGATGAAAAATAATGCTCATCTCTACTACACTTCAATCACTAGATTCATGTTAAATAGTTCATAGAGCTTGTTAAATTAGCTGCATGTAATGCATCAACCAAACTACTTTTCATCATATTGGAACATGTTTCTTGGAAAAAAATTGATTCCTATTCCAATAACATGGTTAATTTTTATATATTGCATCTAATATTTGCATTGTTCAATGATCTTTGTTATACACAACCGGCCTCCCTCCGAACCAGATCGGGTCCGATCGACCCACCATAAGTCTGACCAACCCACCAGAGATCGGACCGACCCGCCAGAGGTCCGACCGACCCACTTCAGCCAGATCCATATCGGTCAAAAACGGGTCGCTTCAAGGACGACCCGGAGGTCCCAGAGGTCTCTTCCAGCTGGTGCCAGAATTATGTTATAATAGATTCTTGACATCTCGGCGCCATTACGTTGCAGATCCCACAGCGCCATTCCCTCCTGGTGCCACCTGGCCACTACCGAGATTCCTCTAAGGGCAAATTGACCATTTCCAGCCTAGCCCCCAACAGATTATGGTAAAGTTCCGTACCTATATAAGGTAAAGGGGGGACTCCGAAGTAGGCAGGCTCTTCCTTTTCCACGAGCTATCTCCTTTGCGATTCCTCCATTCTGTTGCTCAAAGTCTCCTACTGACTTAGCCATCAGAGTTCCCTTGCCGGAACACCACCGGCTCGTGGGATCTTTTTGCAGGAATCGGGAGAGTGCACTCCAGCAAGCCCGGTCGAGGAAGTCCGGTCCGGGAGATTCAGCGGCACAGATTGGCGCTAGAGGAAGGGGCCTCGAACCTCCGCCCTTGTGTTCCTTCTTCGAAAGGAGGGATTCATTGCTAGACAAGACGATGGTGAAAGGAAGAGCTTAGAACACCTCCAATAGGAGATGTCGCTCCCAGACAAGGTCGGGAGAACCTGTCAGGGAGAACGACGCCACCCAGCCTACCATCACCCTGGGACAACAGTAGTTCTAGACCCTTCTGAACCGCATCGACACTCTTGCCACCGGGTTCAGAACCTCCTAGACGCGGCCAATGACAAACAGCAACAGCTCACGATGTCCAGAACCAGTCATCCACCTGCTACCGAAGGGAGTCGACAACAAGGAGTCCCTCGACTCCGCTCCCATGCGACCCCGGAGCCCCGGAGGTCATAGAGGACTCATGTCGACGGGAAAAGAGTGAGGTCCATCTCACACTCTTCCACGGATTCGATTTCCGACGATGACCAGCGACGCGATGAAGATCCGAGGGACTACACCAGCAAGCTCCAACACATGGAGGAGCAAATTGCCAAACTGGTCAATCAGCAAAAAGGAGAAGAAGTGATGGCGTACGACTCCCGTCTGTCATTCTCTACCAGAATTATGGGGTAGCTACCCCCGTCACTTCAAGATCCCCTAAGTGGATGCTTACGATGGCACCACCGACCCTCTAGATCATTTGGGTATTCATAAGGCCCACATGATAGTACAGGATGCCTCCGATACCCTCCACTGCATCGCCTTCCCCGCAATACTCAAGAAGACGGCTGGATGTGGTTCTCTGCCGTCTGACTAGGTATGATCCATTCCTTCCTCCAGTTGGAAAAATTCTTTTTGTCCCATTTCAGGACCTACAGCCGGGTGCCGAGGAACACGGATTGCCTCTTCCTCGTGCAGCAGAAAAAAGGAGAAACCCTCCGGGAGTACATAGTCCGATTTAATTTGGCGACCATGGAGATCCCGGACCTCAACGAGCACATGGCTATGTCGGCCTTCAAGAAGGGGCTGCGATCGTCAGGCTCACTTTCTCACTGGACAAAAAGTTCTCGACAAGCTACTCTGAACTACTGGCTCGGGTCCAAAAATATGCCTTGGTAGAAGAACAAGCGACAAGCCGATTCCAGGTTGAAGGGAGGTTGGCTCCTAATAGGAGGAGTGATAAGGCTCCCGAAGTCTGACCTCCCAGCAATGGCACCAACTTGGCCCGACGTCGCAGCTCTAAGTTGAAGGACTTTTCCAGGAGGTTCGAGACTTACACACCTCTCTCCCTTCCGAGGAAGAAAATCCTTATGGAGATAGAGAAGGAAACCTTCCTGCAAAGGCCTTGCCCGATGATGAGTCCCTCCACGTCGAGGAGCAGGGATAAGTACTGCCGATTTCATCGTGACCACAGGCATAACACAAAAGATTGCCTCCAGTTGAAGGATGCGATCGAAGATTTGATCAGGCGGGGGTACTGCACAAGTACGTCCGACCCCAGAGGAGCCGGGCTGAAACCTCCACTGCCAGAAACCCCCCAAAGGAAACGAAGCTACCCAACCAATGCCCCACCGAAGAAAATGTTGGCATGCTCCACCGCCGGTCCGATTGGAGGGACAAGGGAGGTCGGGACATCTCAAAGAGGCCTCGGGGTTCTAATGTAATTAGTTTCTCCGACGAAGACCTCCTAGAGACCCTGGTCTCCGGGAATGAACCCGTTGTTGTATCGGTAGTAATTGCCAATTATGATGTAAGGAGAATCCTCATTGATAATGGAAGCTCCACTGAAGTTTTGCTGTATGATGCCTTTGTCAGAATGAACCTGTCTAGAACTAGGCTGCAAGAATCCCTAACATTGTTGACTGGGTTCGAAGTGAACTCCATCGGTGTAGAGGAGGAAATAACTCTGCCCGTAACCATCGGGTCAGAGCCTTATCAAAAAATCCTTCCCATCAATTTCGTGGTCGTCCGCACGACATCAGCCTACAACGCCATTTTGTGGCGACTAGCCTTGAACAAGTTCCGAGCCACTGTGTCTACTTACCACTTGTTGGTGAAGTTCCCGACTTAGAACGGGGTCGGAGTGATGAGAGGGGATCGCAGGATGGCCCGGACAATGTTTGACCATTTAGGACAGACAATCGAGAGATCGTTCTGCCTTGGAACAATTTGATCCCAGGTCAGAAACCGACTACTGCGGAGAACCGGTCAAGAGGATCCTATTCGTACCTCTTAGGGAGGACAATCCTACTAGGGTCCTGCAGATCGAGAGCACGCTCAGCAAGGAGGCCAAATCAGAGCTGGTCAGCTTCCTACGAGACAATGCCGATGTCTTCGCCTGGTCAGCATCCGACATGCAAGGCATCTCGTCGGAAGTCATAACCCATCGGCTTAAGATGGACCCTACCTATAAGCCTGTCCGACAGAAGAAGAGGAACTTCGCCCCTGAGATACAGAGGGTGGTTGATGAGGAGGTCAGGAAGCTCCTCGAAGCTGGCTTCATCAGATAATCCCACTACCCTGACTGGCTGGCGAATGTCGTGATGGTGAGGAAGGCTAATGGAAAGTGGAGGATATGTGAGGACTACACTAACCTCAACAAAGCCTGCCCGAAGGACGGCTTCCCCTTACCAAAGATCGACCAACTGGTGGACGTCACTGCCGGTCACCAACTTTTGAGCTTCATGGATGCCTTCTCCAGGTATAACCAGATCAGCATGGACCCGAAAGACGAGGAGAAGACAGCCTTCATCACTGACAAAGGACTGTACTGTTATAAAATGATGCCCTTCGGTCTAAAGAACACCGGAGCTACATTCTAGAGACTGATCAACGGGGTCTTCGAGGGAAAACTTGGAAGAAATATAGAGACATATGTTGACGACATGATAGTCAAGAGCCTCCAGAGAGCCGACCACATCAAGGATCTGAAAGAGTCCTTTGATGCCCTGAGACGCCGCTGGATGAAACCGAACCCTGCCAAGTGTACCTTCGGGGTGACCTCGAGAAAATTTCTCTGCTTTCTGGTCACCCAGCGAGAAATTGAGGTCAATCCGGATAAAATCAAGGCTATTATTGACATGGGGCATCCAACCAACAAGAAGCAAGTGCAAGAACTCACAGGTCAGATAGCCTCTCTCAGTTGCTTCATTTCTTGGTCAGTTAAAAGGTCTCTCTTTCTTTAAAATACTATGGTAGTCGGATCGCTTCTAGTGGACCGATGAATGTTGGTCAGCCTTCGAAGCACCGAAGATGTACCTGAAGACTCCCCCCTTACTTGCTAAGCCTTTGGAAGGAGAGTCCCTGTACTTGTACCTATCCATATCGGACGAGGCTGTGAGCTCTATCCTTGTTGGATTATGGAGGACAACCATCAAAGACCGGTCTATTGCATCAGCAAGGTACTCCACGATGCCAAGACAAGGTATCCTAAGATGCATAAGCTTGTCTACTCCCTAATTATAGCAGCCAGGAGACGTGGCCCTACTTTCAGGCGAATCCAATCATCATCCTGACCGATCAACCTCTCAAGACAATCCTCAGGAGCCCTGATACCTCGGATCAGCTCGCCAAGTGGGCCATTAAGCATGGCAAATTTGACATCTCCTTCCAGTCTCGATCAGCCATGAAGGCTCAGGTGATTGCCGACTTCATAGCAGAGTGTACGTGGAGACAGAGGACACCTCTGCAAATGGCCGACACACTTGGGAATGATACTGCCAAAGGGTCAGACCCCGCCTGTATACTCATGTGGATGGGGCATCTAACCTTGCTGGTTATGGAGCAGGATTAATCCTGGCCGATCTCGATAGACAGAGCCTGGAGTATGCCCTACACTTCGCATTCCAAGTATCAAATAACCAGGCGGAGTATGAAGCCCTTCTCACGGGATTGAGGATGGTTGAAGAACTAGGCATCGATCAAATCAGAGCCTTCTCGGATTCCCAGCTGGTGGTCAACCAGGTGAGAGGCGAATTCGAGGCGAGAGATCCGATCCTGGCTAAGTACTTGAGTAAAGTGCAGAACCTTGTGGCTCGACTCAAGTTTTTTGAGATCATTCACATACGCCGGGTGTGAAACTCTCGAACGGACGCCTTGTCACGGCTGGCCACTGCTGTCACTGATTCCTCTGATCAGGCTTTCGTGGAGCACCTACAAAGCCCAAGCATTACCGAAGAGACATCAGGAATCTATCAAGTGGAGTGAGAGGCTTGTTGGATGGATCCCATCAACGCATTCCTCAATGAAGGAACCCTGCCAGAAGATAGGGCCGAAACCAAGCTGCGAGCTAGACGGTCTCGAAGTACACCATCCTAGGCGGGACCCTCTATAAGCGATCATTTATGCAATCACTGCTCAAGTGCCCAGGACCGTCGGACACCGATTACGCACTCAGAGAGGTGTATGAAGGCATATGTGGCGACCACATCGGAGGTAGATCCTTGGCTTACAAGATCATTTGACAAGGCTATTACTGGCCAACCATCCAGAAGGACGCTACAGACTTTGTTAAAAGATGCGACGCATGCTAGAGGTACTCCAATGTTCAAAGGCGACCAGCTAGTCAACTAACCCCGCTGACAGCCCCCTGGCCATTCGCACAATGGGGAATGGACATTCTCGGGCCATTTCTTCCAATATCTGGACAACGAAAGTTCCTAATTGTAGCCATCGATTACTTCATCAAGTGGGTGGAGGCTGAACCATTGGCGCAGATTACTGAAGCCAAGGTGGAGACCTTCATCCGGAACTGCATCATCTATCAGTTTGGCATACCGTAGGCAATCTTTACCGACAACGGGTGGTAATTCAAAAATTCAAAGTTCCGGAATTTCTATCAGCAGTATCATATCTTTCATCGGTTAATTTCAGTCGGACACCCCCAATCCAACAGGGAGGCCTAAGTCACCAATCAAACTATTCTGCATGGCTTGAAGACCTGACTGAATGATGCCAAAGGGCTCTGGGCCGAAGAACTCCACTCGGTACTCTAGGCCTATCGGACTACCTCCCGCACGGCGATTGGAGAAACTCCATTCAATCTCACCTACGAGAGCGAGGTGGTCATACTAGTGGAAGTCTTCTTGCAGTCCCTCCGGATTGATCATTTCGCCAAATCAACCAATTCTGAACAGAGAAGGGCTGACCTCGACTTACTTGAGGAGACCCGCCTTTAAGCGAACCTGAGGATGGCGACCTATCATCAAATAATGGCCAGATATTACAATTCTCGAGTCAAGGCTCGAAGCTTCCGGGTCGGAGACTTAGTTTTGCAGAGATCAGAGATATCCAGGCCAACTGAACAAGGAATGCTCTCCCCCAACTAGGAAGGCCCATATCGGATAATCGAAATAATCCGGGCCGGAACTTACCGACTAAAGCATCTAGACAGACGGCAAGTGGCACGTCCTTGGAATGTAGATAACCTCCGCAAATATTATCAATAAAGATAGCAATTTACTTTAGAAAGAAGTCCGATCCCGATCAGCAAAGGCTCTAGTATATCCCGTTCAAGTCCGATCCTGATCGGCAAAGGCTCTAGGGCAACCCACTCAAGTCCGATCTCAATTGGCAAAGGCTCTAGTGTAGCACACTCAATTCTAATCCTGATCAACAAGGGCTCTAATGTAGCCCACTTAAGTCCGATCTCGATCGGCAAAGGCTCTAGTGTAGCCCACTCAATTTCGATCTCGATCAGCAAAGGCTCTAGTGTAGCCTACTTAATTCCGATCTCGATTGGCAAAGGCTCTAGAGCAGTCCACTCAAGTCCGATTCCGATCGGCAAAGGCTCTAGTGTAGCCCACTCAATTTCGATCCCGATCGATAAAGGCTCTAGGGCAGTCCACTTAATTTCGATCCCGATCGGCAAGGGTTCTAGCGTAGCTAACTCAAATCCGACCTCCATCGAAAAATACTTTATGGGATCCTTAAACACCTAAGGTATTTCTCTACAAACAACTAGTTCGAAGATCCCTTAGGAATATTTCTAAAGGAGATGGGTTCGGACTAAGCCGACCTCTCGACACATAGAAATATTTCTTATAAATTGTTAAGTTAAAAATCGATGGGGTGCTCAGCAACCCCATAAGGGGTCGTTGGTCGGCCACCTTCTTCAGGCAGGAATAGCTCATTCAAAAAAACACAATAACAACAACAAGACAAAACATAAGATGAACATCAAGATGTTATTTTATTGATCTAAAACTTTTGTACAAGATACAAGCAGACTTTTATAGCTGGTTCTAAGTCTTGCCAAGAATTTACAAAAGAGGAAGATCTTTCCCACTCGTCGAAGGAGCTTCGGCTTCGGCCTCCTGCACCGCATCCGGAGCCTCAACCAAGGCCTCCGCCAGTCCCGCATCAGCAATGGTTTGGGCATCGATCGGGCCCTCTTTTTCTTCTGGTGGGTGTGTAAGCTGTATTAAGGACAGGTCAAGCTCCGGAAAGACTTTGGCTATCTTCTTCAAGCAGTCGTCGAAGCCGTAATCGTTGCTCGCCGCTCTAGTCTCTTCCATTTCATCGTTGAAGTCGGCTGAGGCCTTGTATTCTACTATGGCGTCGTGGACCTGCTCCTCTGCCAGCTCTTTTTCCTCCTTCAGCTTGGTTAGATACTTCCCTACCAGTGCCTTGTGAGATCGCGCGATCCTTTCTGCGTTGGTGGATCGCTCCTCCTCTTTGGATAGCCGACGGGTCAAGGACTTGACCCTTTCCTTCTTCTTCTTCTTCAACTGGGCCTCCCCCACGGTCAGCTGAGTTTGCAGGTCCTCTGCCTGCTTCTTCAATGACTCGACTTCGGCCAAACTGGTAGAAAGTCTCTCCTCAGTGGCTTTCTGCAATGCCAGTGCCACCGCTTTGGCCACCTTCAGTCCTTCGGCCTCCCCAGTCGAGGCCTCTGTCGCACAGACCATATCGTCGAGGCCCTCGTCCATCATCGAGACCTCGTGAAGGAGCTACAGGCAACGAACCATGTTAGTCATGTACAAGAATTGGAATGAAGAAGGGAGAAAATGAAGGAATGATAGAAGTACCTTCAGCAGATTGAGATAGGTGCCTCTTGCCACCTTGCTCATCTTATGCTTGCTCATCTCACCCCAGTCGGCATCGGTGATGGCTCCCTTTAGTAGGTCTCTGGCTTGCTGGAGGTTGTGAAGAGCATGCCAGCGCTGATAGGTGTCGTGGCTGACTTCTTCAGCCTCTACCCCTTCGACTACCCCTTTTTTCTCACCTGCGGGGTGGACCACCTCCATCTGCTCGGCTAATGGCGAGGCCGGGGCCGTCCCCACTTCGGTCAGTTTCGAAGAGTTTGGCTCCGGTCGGACGGTCGACTCCCCGACTGTAAGTAGAGGTCCCGATGTTCTGGCCGCCAACCGCTCCGACATAGGCATATTGTCCTCATCGGACCCGACGCCACAATGATTGCGGGCTGTTCTTCTGCCCGCCGTTTCTGCTACCTGCTTGCGGTCGGCTCCACAGACTGGGCAGCCCTCTTCCTCGTGGCCCGCTCTGCCATTCTTTTACGGTCCGGCTTCATTTTTTCTCCTATTACCAGAACAAGATCAGAGTGAGGAAAGAAAGAATATAGCTGACAGAACAAAAATGCCGACGGCAACAACTCCTACCCTACTTAAATGTTCATGACAGCTGACTCTAGCCAAGTGGAGGCTGTCCTTCCAAAGCAGCTCCTTCAACATGGTGATACCGACCGCTTTCAACTGATTAAAGTCGGCTTGATTGGTCATCAAGACTACCCTCCCTCCGTTAGTTGTCGGCCTTGGTTTCCCTCATGACGGGTTGAAGCCCCAAGGCTGAAGACTATGAATAAAGAAGAACTTCGACTTCAACCCATGAATAGCCAACGGAAGACCCACAATTATCTTCCGCCCGGGATGGGGGTGAACACCCACCACTCCTCGTTCCGGAAGTCCTTCTTGAGGACAAAAAAGTTTGCAAAGAGGGAAGTCCTAGGTTCTACCCCAACCCTATGGCACAGGACCGCGAAACAGCTGATGGCCCAAATACTATTCGGGGTCAGCTGCGCAGGAGTGACTCGGTACAAGTTGAAGACCCGGACGAAGAAATCACACAGGGAAAACTGGAGACCGGCCTTCAAGTGGTCCTCGTACACCGGGAGGGCTCCCGGGCTCGGCAGCCGGGTCACCATCCCTTCCCAGTCCGGGACGGTGATGTGCAGGGTGGAGGGGATGTTGAACGTAACCCTAAGAGCCTCTACCCGATCCTGTACTAGTTCAGACTGGACCTGGTTGGGACCTAGTCCCTTTATCCTACGACTGGAACTCTGGCTACCAGAGGCCATTGTTAAGGGGCTTGGAGGAGAGAGGCACTAACTTGAAGGCTGGGTTTTCTAAAATGTTGAAGATGCTGGAACGAGCCAAAATTTCTCTCCAAAGACGAATGCGACAAAGGCTTCGTCCACAGTCTCAACATCATCTTATATAGCCCTTGAGGGAATCGGTTGTCACCATTCCTCGAGCGCCGCGACCCGGGTGTCAGGCGATACAAATCCCCACGCGACGGAAGCCGATGCGATGAAAGGAAGCACAATCTGGCCGCGATCCGCGTGATCGCCGGATTAGCGATGGGTGGGTCACCCCCAGTGCAGTACCAACTGCTCAGATGTCGCCGCGTCACCCAAATTACCTCCGAAACCCGACGGTCAAGCAGGTCGGGTTGGCCGCTCATCATTACGCCCCTTTTGTATTAATTGCCGCTCTCTTCACTTCCAATATGGGATCGACACCTGTCCCAGGCGCAAGCTTCTGGAGTGGGAAGTGACCAGACACAGCACACCTAATTAGATCCGCAATCCCCACAATGATGAATGTATTCAATGCAAGAATGATGCTCTCGCCCTTCGAAGCTACAGGCCCTCCCGAAGGCCAAGAGTAAGGAAGGAACTGTTATACACAACCGGCCTCCCTCCGAACCAGATCGGGTCTGACCGACCCGCCAGAGGTCCGACCGACCCGTTTCAGTCAGGCCTATATCGATTCAAAATGGGCCACTCCAAGGATGGCCTGGAGATCCCAGAGGCCCCTTCTAGCTGGTGTCAGAATTCTGTTATAATAGATTCTTGACATCTCAGTGCGATTTCTCTGCAGAGGCTAGGTGCAATTTCCTCCTGGTGCCACCTAGCCACTACCGAGATTCCTCTAAGAGCAAATAGACCATTTCCAACCTAGTTCCCAGCAGATTTTGGTAAAGTTCCATACCTATATAAGGTAAAGGGGGGACTTTGAGGTAGGCAGGCTTTTCCTTCCTCATGAGCTATCTCCTTTGCGATTCCTCCATTATATTGCTTCAAGTCTCCCACTGACTTAACCATCGGAGTGTCCCCCACCGGAACATCACCAGTTCGTGGGACTTTTTTGCAGGAATCGAGAGACGCGCACTCCAGTAAGCCCGATCGAGAAAGTCTGGTCTGGGAGATTTAGCGGCAATAATCTTAAACATCATCCATCTCAATATCTTTATTCATTTTAATATTGATATGGCCGATCAAAATCATCAAGATAACTAAAGTTTTAAAAGTTTTCTTAGGTGAGAAGCTATGCCTTAGGCTAATTCAACCTTCGTGGATCCAAGCTTAAAAATACTTAATTCTTTACTTTATATACATAAAAGGGTTGTATTTTATTTTATCTTTAATATTTTTTTCAACAAAAGTAATAATATTATTTGACACGTGCCAGCCTTAATAATTGAGTCCAGCTTTTGCGGCTACTTTCATTATCTCTGACATGCTTTTTTTTTTTTTTTTTTTTTTTTATATAAAAAAGAGAGGGGATAAATATCGATGTAGCTATCTTCACTGGACCCCAATCCCAGGCTATGTTCGATTCGGACCATAATTTGACCACGTGTCTCAAAAAAATTTCTGGATTTAATCGAAAAATCCACGAGAACCATATGTCGAACTCATGATCAATAGAAGATAAGGTTAAGTCTCTACCAACCGGACTAATATCTTAGCAATATAATGTGCATTCTTTTTTTTTTTGATAAAAAGGAGACGGGGGAAAATCCCGTCGCAGCTATTTCCTTCGGGTTCCAATCCCGTCATGCTATGTTCGATTCTGATCGTAAGTTTTACGCGTACCCTTCTCATCAAATGATGAGTACATCAATTTGACACTACTAAAATATTAAAATAATATATATATATATTATTTTAATTATATATTTTTTTTTAAAAAAATAAAATTAATGGAATCATTCATGGATCATGTCATGAATCATGGGCACGAGGAAAGCTAAACCACTAAGACGTGCATTCTTTAATTACTAACAAAAACACGCAAACAGTGCTGCATGATGACTGAACGGTCCAAATAGGGTAGATGTCCTGCATTAGCCGTCTCGCCTGCGTCGAACAGTGGAAAGGTCACTGCTAGGCCACGGTTGCAAGCCAAGCCCGGTCACGAAATCTTTTTACTGACGTACGCTGATCAGAACCACATCATGCCACAATGACAGGATTACCCAAAAAGAGGTCTGCCCGGGATCGAACCTGTCATTTTCCAGAGCAGTCAGGTGTCCGGTCCGGTGGGATAAGGGACCCGGGAGCCGGAGGGAGGAAAAAAAAAAAACAATAGGGGTAGTTTTGTCCTTTTGTCAATTTAATGGAACCTCGATATTGAAGAGAGCGGTACTGAAGAGTCAGTGCCGGGGGAGCCACGGCATCGGGAGGTGCGGAAACGAGGCGCAAATGCCAAAAAGCCAGCTTGGCCAGTGGATATAATTTTCACGAGAAATTCGTAGAGGGATGGATGGGTCTGCATCTCCATGCCCAAGTTTATTCCCCTCTCTTCAAAGATAATTACCACGTCGCCCTGGATCCCTTGAGCATTGGTTATTACTGATCGGATTAGCGAATAAACGTACTCGTTTTACCTTCTCTGTGTCACGATGTGATTGCTTACATTCGATTGCATGACGGTGCATTGCTGCAGATGTTTAAAATTCACTTTTCATGGTCAAGCATGTGCATGGCCTATAATATTTGGTCATTTGCAATTTCAATCTTTTGAGTTGTTTAGGGTTGACGTTGAGGTTGTCAAGTATGTCTAGAACTGGACCGGCCCAAAGTCTATTGGACCGGCCTAATCAAAAATTGGATCAGGTTTCGGATCATATTTTAAAAATTTTCAGACTGAATTTGGGAATCCATTTGGCCCAAAAATTAAATAAAATTTATTTTATAACCCGAAGTCTAGCCTGATATGCTTAAAATTTGGTCTGTAGCTCGAATCGATTTCGGGCCAACCCGAAGTTTATTGAGCTGGCCCAGCCCAGTTCCAAGCAATGGGCTTTGGATCGGTCCAGTTCCATCCCTATTATCAAGTAGGCTGATATGTTGATGGGCTCGATCGGATGCTATGTGGAGTAAAGGCTAGAGTTGACCGGACGCCTGCCAAACTTGTGGACCGTGATTATGGAAACTCAAAGGTGGTCGCTATTAAGTTCATCATGTGAGTAGGGCTGGAAGTGGGCCGGGCCGGATCGGGCTATACCTTTACCCAAGTCTGGTCCAAAAAAAATTTTGAGCTTCGGGCCGAGTCTAGGCCCAATGTTTTTTAAAAAGTCCCGGCTCGGGCCCGAGCCCAATTGGGCCGGCCGGCATGGTCCCATTTAGAGCCGGCTTCGATCTTGCTCTGCTTCTTCCATGGATCGCACGGAGGGACGTCGCCCTTGCCAGCCGCCAGGTATCAACGAAGGAGCTGCTCAGCTCCAAGGAGCCCATCGACGACCTCGATGCCTTCCAGCATGTCGAAATCCTGTGAGTGTCCCAGCTTTCCCTGAAATTGAGATTGGATAGGGGTAGAGCGTCGACGCAGAGGCAAGCGGAGTGATGGGAATCGATAGCAACATAACCGACCACCATCAACCGAGCTCCAGCCATCTCACCAGCCCAGAACTGCTATACAGCACCCTTCTCTCTCCGCGGCAGTGATCGTACTGCCGACTGCCAAGAGTGCCGAGTGTCGATGGCTGAGTGATGGGAGGATTCTTCCTGGATCGTGCAGAGGGATGCCGCCCTTGCCAGGTATCGACGAAGGAGCTGCTCAGCTCCAAGGAGCCCGTCGATGACCTCGAAACCTTTTGGCATGTCGAAATCCTTTGAGCATCCCGGCTTCCCCTGAAATTGAGATTGGAGATGGGTATAGCATCAACGCAGAGGCAAGCGGAGGGATGGAAATCGACGGCAACGAAACCGACCACCATCAACTGAGCTCCAGCCATCTCACCAGCCCAGAACCGCTATACAGCACCCTTCTCTCTTCGCGGCGATGATCGTACTGCCGACTGCCGAGTGATGGGGGAACGCTGGAACGGGGCTCACCATCCATGGAAACCCTAGAGATCACAAGGCAGACAACACAGAGAGTAGACGGGGATGGGGATTGGTTCATTGGAGCGGGCCAAATGGGTTTGATATAAACAAATAAACAACGGAATCGGGTAGGCTCTTTGGTGCGTACCGGGCCTTTGGTCGAGCCTGGTTCGGGCCGGTTTGTTTGGGCCTATTTTGGGCCGAGGTCGGGCTGGACCGTGCCGGGTCATAGAGAAGCCTGAGCCCGGTTCAAAATTTTTGTGGACTTTATTATGAGGCCCAAGCCTGACCTGATTTGCTTCGGGCCTAGCCCAAAGCCTGGCCTGATTCAGGCTGGCTCGAAGCCCATCGGGCTAGCCTGAGCCCACTTCCAGCCCTACGTGTGAGAAAATTGGTTGATTCTGAAACAACACAAACAAGGAAACCCTTTTATTGAAGAGTGTTTGGTAGAAGACCCTTCGATACCTAAGTCTAATAACTCTTAGGGGATAGTGAAGGTCCTATGAAAATAGAAGAGTGATGAAAACTCAGATATCCCTCCATCTAGCGATATAGTTGGTCCATAATGGCAAATAGTTATCATAATTGAGGAACATGTAGGATTTATGCATATTGATATGGCTACATCACTGACATGGAATGTGTGTCAGATCCAGTTGGATGCCGCCGGTGCCACGTGGATTTTTTCTTTCAAAATTTCCTGCTCGGGACAAGGCGCTCCTGCTCCTTCGCCAGGTGGCACCCCAAGACGGGTCCACCTCAATCGAAGTCGAGCCTTCCTCTGCCGCTTCGCCAGGTGTCCACCCAGGAGGGGTCCACCTCAGTCAAAGCTGGCAGCCCTTGCTCCCTCGCCAGGTGGCACTCCAAGAAGGGTCCACCTCTGCCGAGGTCGAGCCTGGCTCTCCTGCTAATTCGCCATGTGGCACCCAAAGACGGGTCCACCTCGACCGAAGTCGAGCCTTCCTCTGCCACTTCACCAGGTGTCCACCCAAGAGGGATCCACCTCGGCCGAAGCTGACAGCCCCTGCTCCCTCACCAAGTGGCACCCCAAGACGGGTCCACCTCTGTAGAGGTCAAGTCTGGCGCTCCTGCTCATTCGCTAGGTGGCATCCCAAGACGGGTCCACCTCGATCGAAGTCCAGCCTTCCTCTGCCACTTCGCCAGGTGTCCACCCATGAGGGATCCACCTCGGTCGAAGCTGGCAGCCCCTGCTCCCTCGCCAAGTGGCACATGAAGACGGGTCCATCTTTGTCGAGGTCGAGCCTGGCGCCCCTGCTCCCTTGCCAGGTGGCACCCCAAGACGGGTCCACCTCTGCCGAGGTCGAGCCTGGCGCTCCTGCTCCTTCGCTAGGTGGCACCCCAAGACAGGTCCACCTCAGCCGAAGTCGAGCCTTCCTCCGTCGCTTCGCCAGGTGTCCACCCAGGAGGGGTCCACCTCGGCCGAAGCTGGCAACCCCTGCTCCCTCATCAGGTGGCACCCCAAGACGGGTCCACCTCTGTCGAAGTCTAGCCTGGCGCTCCTACTCCTTCGCAAGGTGGCACCCCAAGACGGGTCCACCTCGGTCGAAGCTGGTAGCCCCTGCTTCCTCGCCGGGTGGCACCCCAAGACGAGTCCATCTCTGCCGAGGTCGAGCCTGGCACCCCTTCTCCATCGCCAGGTGGCATCCCAAAACGAGTCCACCTCTGCCAAGGTCGAGCTTGGCGCCCCTGCTCCCTCGCCAAGTGGCACCCCAAGATGGGTCCACCTCTGCCGAGGTCGAGTCTGGCACTCCTGCTCCTTCACCAGGTGGCACCCCAAGATGGGTCCACCTCAGCCAAAGTCGAGCCTTCCTCCACCGCTTCGCTAGGTGTCCATTGAGGGGGGATCCACCTCGACCGAAGCTAGCAGCCCCTGCTCCCTCGCCAGGTGGCACCCCAAGACGGGTCCACCTCTGCCGAGGTCGAGCCTGGCGCTCCTGCTCCTTCACCAGGTGGCATTCCAAGACAGGTCCACCTCAGCCGAAGTCGAGCCTTCCTCTGCCACTTCGTCAGGTGTCCATCCAAGAGGGGTCCACCTCGGCCGAAGCTGGCAGCCCCTACTCCCTCGCCAGGTGGCACCCCAAGACGGGTCCACCTCTGCCGAGGTCGAGCCAGGCACTCCTGCTCCTTCGCCAGGTGGCACCCCAAGACAGGTCCACCTCAGCCGAAGTCAAGCCTTCCTCTGCCACTTCGCCAGGTGTCCACCCATGAGGGGTCCACCTCGACCGAAGCTAGCAACTCCTGCTCCCTCGCCAGGTGGCACCCCAAGACGGGTCCACCTCTACCGAGGTCGAGCCTGGCGCTCCTGCTCCTTCGCCAAGTGGCACCCCAAGACGGGTCCACCTCGATCGAAGTCGAGCCTTCCTCCACCGCTTCGTTAGGTGTCCACCCAGGAGGGATCCACCTCGGCCGAAGCTAGCAGCCCCTGCTCCCTCGCCAGGTGGCACCCCAAGACTGGTCCACCTCTGCTGAGGTCGAGCCTGGCGCTCCTGCTCCTTCGCCAGGTGGCACCCCAAGACGGGTCCACCTCGGCCGAAGTCAAGCTTCCTCCGCCACTTCGCCAGGTGTCCACCCAGGAGGGGTCCACCTCGATCGAAGCTGGCAGCCCTTGCTCCTTCGCCAGGTGGCACCCCAAGACGGGTCTAACTTGACCGAAGTCGAGCCTTCCTCCGCCACCTTGCCAGGTATCCACCCAGGAGGGGTCCACCTCGGTCGAAGCCGGCGGCCCCCTTCTCCTTCACTAGGTGGCATCCCAAGACGGGTCCATCTTGGCCAAAGTCAGCCTTCCCCTGCAAAGCCTCGGGGAGGCAGAGGAATGGGTCACGAGGTCGTCACTAGAATCGACGTGCATCGCATCCCGTACAGGGCACCAGTACGGCCCGCAGCGATGCGCGGAACCTCGTTTACATTAGTTAAGCGAGGCCCCACGATCGAGGAATAAAATTCTTGCGGGCAGGGGCCTGAAACACTCAAAACCCACCATCAATGCCCCGAAAGAAGGGCTCCCGTGCTTGGTTCGAGGTCTAGCCAGTTTTCCCCTTTCGTGACAATACGGCAGACGAGGCGTGCCGGCCACTTAACTCCTGGATTCGAAGGAGAAAGGGAAAAAGGATCCAGAGATCTCCGGGAGCCTCCAGGGGAGGAGACGGAGGCCAAAGGCGGTCCGATAGTATAAAAGGGATGGTAAAAGCGGACAGAATTGTAAGCCAAAAAAGAGTGAAGAGTACCGAGAGAACGATCCTGAGACTTTCGGAAGTTCTCAGGCGCAAGCTCGGTAGACCTAGTGCAGGAAGCAGGGCTTCAACCCCTCTCTCCCTCACACTTCTTTCATTTAAATTTTCTTTAAGCACGGGAATCCTTCGGGAACCCGCCTTAGTGGACCTGTTCCATCTTGCCGCTCTCTAACTTGATTGTCGAAGTGCCCCCGCCGGAATTCCCGGTCTGGGTTTCTAACCTTGTTTTGCAGGACCGGAGGCTCGGAGATCTCAAGGTGGGAGAGTCCGATAACCGGCGCCAGCTCACAAGCTACAGGCTATCACGGTAAGATCGATAACACATATCATCAAGTTTTTCAATAAACTTCAAAATCGTGATCTTCTATCCACCTACTATCATTAAATAATCAATACCCTTAGTTTTTAAAAAATAATACACTATGACAAAAACAGTTTTTTCCAACCAGTTTTTCCCAATGCTAGGGGGTGCGTCAGAAAGCTTCGCCATCGTGCCGATGCTTTTGAGAATCATTGGCAAAAAAAAGGTTAACGACGCTTTTAAGCATCGGCAGGTCCACTATTTTCTTTCCCTCGATCGAACCCTAAACTCATTCTTTTCACCGCGCGCCGCTCCTCCGTTTCCCCTCCTCCGGGATTCCTCCCTCCTCCTTCATCTCCTCCGGCATCATTGATCACCCATCCTCCCTAGCTCCCTTCCAAAACCCATTCCATCATCTTCCCCCAACCCCCCGGCCCTCCTTGTGCCTTATAGATCCCCTCTGGTGTGGTTCGTGGAGACGATACCCAAGTGGAGCACTCTCGTCTCTCGCTAAGCAAGTGGGTCCCCTTTCTCAGTGCCAACGTCGAGGAGTTCATCGACTTCGATCCCATCTGCAGCCCCAAGTATCCCTCTCCGCTGACTTTTTTTTTTTGTGATCCTTATTTGGTGATATCGGTTATTGTTAGTTTTTTTTGGTCTTAGGATATGATTTAGAATTTATCTGAATTTTTTTTGTAGATTTTCTGGAATTGTTCTTGTTATATCCATATATAAAAGCTTTATAAAAAAAAATCATTGGAAAACCCTGACCTATGGGATGCCCTATAGATCAGGGCTTCGACAAGGTTAAACAGTTTGATTCAAGGTCATGGTAGGGGAAGATCCCCCAATCTGACCATATTTTTTAATAATATTATATTTTAACGTACAAATAATTTCAAATAACAAGTTGCTGATTTATATATAAATCTAAAGTAGTATTACATCAAAAAAAAAAAAAAAACTGAGTCTGGGTTGGCTCATGTATGGGTTAGGATCAGATCTAGATCCCACTTGTATAGGGTTCATAAAGTTATATACCTGAATATAATATATAATCAGGTCAAGCCAAGTCCAAGTTGGATGAACTTCTAGTAGAGACCCAACTATAGAAAGTTTCATTGGTCTATCTTCGAACCCATCCCACATCAAGTTTAAGTTGAGAATAGGTCTAAGAAATTTAATTAAATAACAATCCTTGATATAATAGAATTCAAAAGTTTCTACCAAAAAACAATAAGAGAGTGCTGGTCAGCTAAGGCCCAACCATGATCTAAAGTTTTTAGTAGATCCAAGTCTTCTTCTCAAGTTTTTAGCAGAAAAGAAAGCAACTTTGCGTTACTGAAGGCTTAATATAATCAAGAAGGTTGATGGTGTATATAGTATTAGATTACACATGGTAAAAACATTACTCCCTAAGTTCATGAGAATATAACATTTAAGATGTATTCGCTTGTACTAACATGAATCAAAGATATGAAATTTCAGGTTCTTTTTTATAGGTACATGGAAATTATTTAAGGTTTAGTAATCTTGTTGAGAAAATATATATAGAAACTAGTTTGGGTCCAATTTATGTGCCCATTGAAAACTGTAGTTCTTTAATTCTTACCATTCTTAACCATTGTGAACTTGGTACAATGTAAAACTATAGACTGGGAAATGGCTTTTACATACAATGAGTAGGTGACATGCTTGTGAAGAAGACCCTGGTCTAATAAAATGTTGGCATATGGATTAATGACTGGGTTGGGTGGGTCAGTTGTGCCTTAATATTCTTTGCATCTCATATTGGCCAAGCAATAATGATTGTAGGCCATTCCAGTATTTTGAAATTTCGTTGGCAAATCCACACTCATCACCTCCCCTCATTTTGACCAAATTCAGCATTAAAATGTCTTTATCCTGAATCTAGTTAGGGTAGCTATGATCATTGGTGAAACATGATCAAAATTGGGCAAAATTTTTTCAACACACTCATCTACATACTACCTTCACCCGTTAAAATTTCTTCTGAGTTTTAAGAGGATTCATTAAATTGAAATCGTGTTTTCTCTGTCAAGGTCCTAGCCATCCATGATCGATAATTCTTGACAACCAAAAATAGACGATCCCTATATGAAACTTGGCACAACTTAAAGAATAGATTAATAATAAATAGGTTTTGACCAAGTAATGAGTTTGTAGCTTTGAATATTTAATTTAGATACTCTATACCCATACGTCCTTGCTTCATAAATGAAAAGAAATTTTGGACACATTTATTATTGTATAATTTTGTATACACATTTATTATTGTATTATTGTATAATTTATAATTGAGCCGAGTTGAGCTTGAACTTGAGCCGAGCATAAATAGCTTGTGAGCAAATGACTCAACTCGATTCATTTGCATCCCTAGTCCCGATTGACTTGTACATGCCATAACATATGTGTTGCAGATATTAATGCACATAATCAAGGCTAAAGCCTTTATGGACCTTCCAAGCAACTACCTAGACCGGGCTTATAAAAAAGCTCCAAGCCTAGGATGTTAGCACATTACATCTAAAACTATTAAAATTTTGTGCTAGTACTCTTGAAAAATATAAATCATGTAATTTATAAAAAAAAGAATTACTAACTTTAGGAGCCCAATCACTATATGACCTTGATAAGATCTGGTTGACTACATAAGTATGTCCAACTAGAGTTGGAAGAGGTCTACCCATTCATTTTCTTTTAGAGTCCTCCCCTTTGTTCTTCCCACCCTTCTCCGAGACAAAACCTGGTTCAAAACCGCCATATTTTTTATCAGATTTTGGAAAGTGAGTATCAAGTCAGAAACCAACATGTACTGTATCAATTTAGCCAACTGATCCAGACTGAGTCATGTGATAGACAAACACATAGGATGTTTAATATATATATATATACATGGTCTATAAGCTTCCTTAGCTCTGGTTGAAGGCAGGCTGGTATTAAATGAGGCTTGACTAAATCCAATCTAGGCCAGTGAAGGCTACGCCATAAAATATTAAGGTAGAATTGTAATAATATAAAATAAGATAAAACTTAAAGCTAGAGCTAAACTTCTACCCTTTCTAAATACTATTTTGGATTTAGCCCAAAGAATAGAAATAAGATTTTAAGATTTTTTTGAGTTCGTTTGACTATCTAATTTTAGTTGTATTTAAGATTTGTTCATCATTGTAAATCTTTCATTTCAATACCATACCATGTATAGCTTTGCTATGATCAATTATAGCTTTTTAAATATTTTTTTATAAAACTTGCGTTGCATAGAAACATAGACCTATCAATTGATTAATATACATATTCTATAGCATCCGTACATTTATTTTATTTTTGTATAGATGGGAGAACTATGTATAGTGGTCAATTGATTGTCCAGTTTGGATAGTTTGAGGATTGCAAATAATTTTATAGGTACTTACAGTAATGAAGCGGTACTGATAGAGTTCTAGATATGTTTCGGATAGTATTTTCTTTTAGTTCTCCTCATACATCTTTAATCGTGTGGGGAGAACTAAAGAAAAATACTGCCAAAATTTTTTTGGAGCTCTTATTGCATATCATTTGATTACTATAAATAATCTATATAGTTAATATAATTCTTGAATGGGATAGGACCTATCTTTACTTATTAGTAGGTGATAGGATGCATTTATTAGTTAACCTATGCTATTTTTTACATAATTTTTAAAAAAAAATTACTTGGTGCATTGTTATTGACTGAAGAATTTTTTTATATTTAGATAACTTGAAAGTTAAATCATTTTATCCTAAAATAAATGAAAGCTAGAAAATAAATCAAGAAATATCAAAGAATATTTTGATGGAGTTCGTAATTTTATTAAATTCGATATGGGTTTGAATGAAAAGATTTTATGTCAATGCCGATGATGTATTAATAGTTCCTGTCTATATCCATAAATAGTTGAAGAACATTTAATATGGAATGGTTTTGCAAGAGATTATATTGAGTGGATTTTTTATGGAGAACTTATATTGCTAATATCAAGTAATCAACCATCGTCTGATCCTGGATCCAGTAATATGCAAGAGAATCCTGTATGAGATGATGATATAATGGATTTGATTACGGATGCTTTTCGATATGGTGTTCAAAACTTTGGATGTTCAACTGATACATATGAAATAATTGAAATATGTGAAGGTTCTACATTCATTGAACGAACATATATCGAGGAGTATATGCAACCATCAACTTTTGAGTCAGCTCAGTATCATAATTTAATAAAAGAAGTAGATGAACAATTATATCCGGGTTATTTAAAATTTTCTAAGATCTATTTTCTTATACATTTATTCATATAAAATATATGAATGGATGGTCAAGAAAGAGTTTTACCATGCTTCTTAGGTTATTATAGGATGCATTTTCAGAAGGTAATAGTTTACCATCATCTTATTATGAAGCAAAGAAAGTTATCAACAATCTAGATTTTGGATATCAAAAGATTCATAATTGTTCGAAAGACTGCATGCTATATCATTATAAAAATACTGATCGAGAGTCATGCAATGTATGCAGATCTTCACGATGGATAACTCATGAAGGAGATGAGGATGACGTAGTGAATGGAACAGAAATACTGCGGCATACAAAGAAACCGACAAAGATATTGTACTACTTTTCTCTTATTCCTCGATTGAGGAGGCTATATTCATCATCAACAATAGCTTCATTATTGAGATGGCATGATGAAGGGTGTACGAAGGTTGGAATATTGAGACATCCAGTAGATAGTTTAGCATGTAAAGCATTTAATGTTAGGCATTCTGATTTTACCTCTGATATTCGTAATGTTCAGTTGGGTTTAGCTTTAGATGGCTCCAATCTTTTTCGAACTCTAAATTTTACATATAACATTTAGCCAGTTATTCTAATATCATACAATTTACTACCATGGTTGTGCATGAAACAATCCTTACTTATCTTGTCAATGATTATTTCAAGTGATAAGAGTCTAGGAAATGATATTGATATTTTTTTATAACCTTTAATAGAGGAATTGAAACAGTTGTGGAAAGGTGTCGATGTAATTGATGCTTCCAATGGTGAAATATTTAAACATGTGCAGCTTTATTATGGACTATTAATGATTTTCCAGTATATGCTAATTTATCTAGCTGGAGTACAAAGGAATGGGTTGCATGCCCTTGTTATGTAGATTCGACACATTCAATTTGGTTAAAACATGAAAAAAATTTTGTTATATGGGACATCATCGATGGTTAGAACCAAATCATCCGTTTCATTTTTAGAAAGATTTATTTGATGGTACCATAAAAATGGGATGTGCACCTATTCCACCTTCTGAAACTAATGTTCGTAGACAAATAGATTCTATCAGTTACATATATAGTAAATTCTCGAAGTCTTCTAAAAAAAGAAGGGATGATAAAAAAAGATTGGCAGAATGGGTGATTATTAGTACTATGGATGCACATGTATTTGAAGATCTTGATAATTTTTTTGAAAGTGAAAATGAGGAAGACGTACATGTAGCATCTATAAATCATCCCAGCAAATATTTATGGAAGAAAAGAAGTATCTTTTTTGATTTACCTTATTGAGAATATAATCTTATTCAGCATAATCTTGATACACATAGAGAAGAATGTTTGTGATAATCTGTTTGGAATATTGTTGAATCTTGATGGAAAGACTAAAGATAACATGAAGGCATGACTGTATTTATAAGAATTGGGTATCCGACAAGAGCTTCATCCAAAAATGTTTGCTAATAATAGAATTTATTTGCCTCCTGCATCTTATACAATGTCTGCTCAAGAAAAAGATAATTTTTTTATAGTATTAAAAATATTAAAATACCTGATGGATATGCATCAAACATTTCAAGGTGCATGCATCTTAAAGATCGAAAAATTTTTAATCTCAAAAATCATTATGGTCACATATTGATGCAAGATATCTTTTCAATAGTTTCAAGATCATCGGTGCCTAAACAAGTTCTTATAGTTATAATTCAGTTATTATCATTCTTTAAAGCATTATGTTCAAAAGTTATTGACTTGGAGAGCTTGATCAGTTGGAGTCTGATGTTACGATTATACTTTGTCAGATGGAGAAGATTTTTTCACCTAGATTTTTTACTATTATGATACATTCACTCATTCACTTAGTTTCGAAAGTCAAGCTTGATGGACCGGTACACTATTAATGGATGTATCCTATTGAGAGGTATTATTATCAAGTTTTAATCTTTATATAATTTTTAATAAAAGTAGAATCATAATAATGTGTAAATAAGTTTTTAAATATTGTAGGTATCTTGTGCGATTGAAAGATTATGTACGAAACAGAGCCTATCCCGAGAGTTCGATTGCAGAAGGATATATTGTTGAAGAGTGTTTGACATATTGTTCAAGATATCTTCAAGGTGTAGAGACTATATTTAATAGACCTCAACGGCATAGTAATTTCGTAGACAATGCAGATCTAGAATTGTATGAGTTTCCTCTAGCAATTAAGAATACTTTTAGTTATCTTGCACATTGCTATTTAGCTAATTTAATTTAAGTAATGTAGTTTTAGTTTTAGTTGCATTATTTAATTCGAATAAAACTGGGGACTCTTTAACTTAGCACTCTTTGTGATTCCTAAAAATAAGCTCATTTATCCTACTGTTGCATTAGGGACAAATTTATAATATCTTGATCAAACAAAGGGCATAAACCTTTGCAGTATGATATGTACAAAGTTGGTAATGGAACTTATAGAAAATACTTAGCATATCCAAGAAGAGTCTAGGAATGTAGCAAGTTATGAGCATAAAAAATTCAAAATCCAAATGCTCACATATCTCAATGAGGAATGAATTTTTTGCGACGGGGACAATGGCATGGGACCAGTGGCTATGGGATGGGGCTACAGCTTGGGGATAGTGGCATAGGGACAGGGCCATGAGAATGGGGGTGCATAGACTGTGCCATGGGGATGACAAACCAATGCATGGATGGTGGAGACATGGGTTCCGACAGTCGGTGGGGAGAAGAAGAAGGCAATTTAGTGGTGCAGGGATGGCGATCTAGCATGCAGACGATAGAGACGTGGGTTCTAGCAATCAACAAGGGGAAGAAGAAGGTGATCCAGTGGTACGGGGGTTGCAGAACCAGCAATAGGGGGAAGAAGAAAGCGATCCGGCATGCGGACGACAGAGATGTGGGTTATAGCAGTCGATAGGGGGAAGAAGAAGGTGATCTAGTGGTGCGGGGGTGGCGGAACTAGCAAGACTACAAGAGGATGCCTAATCCAGTAAGGACGGTGGTTTGGGGATGCTAGGTAGGGACGCCGATGCCAGGATGGGGGCACACGAGGGCTGGAAAACTAGGGGAAAAAATTTTGAACATCGCTAAAAACTAGGTCCGACGAGGTTTGGGATTTTAGGGATATATATTAGCGATGACATTGAATTTCATAGCTAATAATTATCGCTATTAATAATAAAAAAAACAAATTTCTTAGCGATGGCACTATTCTGCTGCTAATAATCATTTGCCGTCACTAATATATTTATAGGCTAAATAAAAAAATAAAATTCACAACTTATTAGCAACGGAGTTTACTATTGCTAATAACTAAAATATCATTACAAATAACTAAAATATCATCGCTAATAGTCATATATTTTTTTACGATGATATTATTTTTTGTCATCATATATGTTCATTATTAAAAATTATTATTGGTGATAGCAAAGTTGTTGTCGTTAATAATCATCATTAATACTATTTTTTTTGTATAATAAATAGTCAACTAGCTAGGATGCATAAGCATCTAATTATTTCCTTGAGATTTTTTGCCTTAAGATGGTTCAAGGTGATGGATGGAGAGTACCAATAATATACTAATTGGATGAAATTCTCTCGTGATCACTATTCTCAAAAAGAAATTCCCTTACATCACACGAGTCAGATGGTCCACATTGGAGCACTCATTATTCAGGCATAATAATGAATAAGCTATTAATATTAATTGATTGTTAATCTTTATTTCTAGAAGTGCTTGAGTGCAATCCTTGCAGTGTGTTTAGATGTAAAAAAATCACAGGGTTGTTTGCTAAATGTCACAACCATTAATGACTTGTTTCTTTTGATGGTTCAACCGATATACAATGATAAATTATTGGTTAAAATAATTCTATCGCATTTACTTTGAACTATCCAATAATAAACCATCACGTTATCCAAGAAAATAATTTTTTTTCTTATTTAAAATAATAAAAATTATTAGTTGACTAATAATAATTAATCAATTTTTTTATTCAAAATTTTTAATCAATAGTGTACCTATGTTCGATAATTAAGGCTGGAACTGGGTCGGGCTGGCCTGATGGCTTCGAGCCGGTCCGAATTCGGGTCAGGTTTCAAGCTAGGCTCTAAGTAAATTGGGCCGGGTTTCGGACCTTGTAATAGAGTCCATTCAATTTTTAAGACGGGCTCAGGCACCTCTTTGGCCAAGCCCGGTTCGGCTTGAACCTAGCCCAGAAATAGGCCCGTCCGATTGGCCCGAGCCCAATCAATTAAATGTCTCACGGTCATCGATCTCAAGTTCTTGCCTCTCGCCCTCTCAGTCACCCACTCGACCGTTCATCCATGAGATCCCTCGGCTCTGTGAGACCTCGCCGCTGTTCCCGACTTCCAGCGACCCCACCGCCACCCCCAGCTCCATGCAAACCCGCTGCCACTCCAAGCTCCGATCTCTCTTCCTCGGCCCCGATGCATGGGCCCACGGCCCCCGCCGCCCACGTGACCCCCTGGCTTTGATTTCCCTCCCTGGCCTTGGTGCACGCACCCGAGGTCCCGATGCCCCCTCCCCTCCTCCGGCATGACCCCTAGCCCTTCCCGGCTCCGATCTCGTTCCCCGGCCCCGGTGCATGCACCCTCCATCCCCTCCACCATCGTGTGACCCCTCCCCCCCCCCCCCGGCTCCAATCTTCTTCCCCGGCCCTGGTGCCCACACTCGACGCGGGATGTCCCTGCCTCTCGTGCAACCTCGAGCCCCCCGAGCCCCCTGCTCCTATCTTTTTCTCCTGGCTCCGGCGATCGCACCCGATGACCGATGCCCAGAAGCTAGAGTTTTTTTTTTTTAGTTTTGATGATCTAAGAGGCCATCTTCGGTTTGGGCTAGTCCATCGGGCTCGGGCATGATATTTTGAAAATTTTGTGGGCCTAAGCCCTGTCCGAAGCTTGAAATTTTTTTTGAGCCAGGCTCGAGTAGGGGTGTGGCCCGGTTCAGCCCGGCCCACTTCCAGCCCTATCAATAATAGATAATGTGGGGGCTTGTTATTGAACAGTACAAGTTACATACGGTAGAAATGCCCTTATTAATAATTCTCATATATAACATCCATCTATCAAGAGTTCTCATATCTGTTAAGTTCTGGCAGAATTAACATTACGACATCCATCTATCAAGAGTTCTCATATTTATTAAGTCCTAGCAGAATTAATATTGGTAAAGCAATGAGCAGAATATCTTTCCTCCTTATATATATATATATATATATATATATGCATGTTTTAGGATCTTCTGTCATTGGGCTTGAATCATTGGCATGATCATGACGAAGGTAATTGCTTGTAGATTCCGTGGAAAAGGACAGGGCTATCCACATGCCTGGGCAGATAGCCATTCAATGAAAACGTCACTTACTTCTGGAAGGCAACGAATCAGGCATGGAGTATTAACTCCGAAGATTATATTACTTAGCTTTTGGCCTGTTACTCCAGGAAGAAGACATTTGAAGATAGTGTAGGCATCAAGACAATTAAAAGAAGAATCTCATGAAGGTGTGGGGAAAAAAAAGATGCGAAATATATATCAATTTGCAACACCTAAGATCCAGTTACCAAAAACTATCGACTTTTCCAGTTACCAGAAACGAACTATGACTTTCTCAGCGAGCTCATTACTGTCATCCTACTGCTGACGTTGACCGGTCCAACACGTTCTCATGCAGAGGCCATAAATCTCGTTTCATCATGATCTGACGAACTCCAGCTGTCTGATCAAATGCACTTGCCTTGCTTTTGGATGGTGGTTGTAAAGGCCAAGGTCTGCAGTCAAGGCCTGGGTCAAAAAATCTGCAGAAATGATTGGTGAAACTTAAATTCTACCAGGTCACGTATTCATGGACCCTGACACCTTATGCTCACCTTTAAGCTGAAACCTAATCAAACCACAAGCTTGTGAGGGCATTTAAGAGATTGGGAAAGGTGGAGGGTTTTTTTTTTTTTCCTGATGCTGATGGTACCTATCTCATAGGGAGAGGAGAGGCGGAACGTAGTCGGCAGGACTACTACCACCCCATGAGGAGAAAATTTTGCTTAAAAGAAAAGGAAGGAAAGGACCTCCTTTCCTCCACCCCCCTAGGGCTCTCTCTCTCCATATTAAGTCAAGGCTTCTCCCGCCCCGAGAGACGTCACTCTTGTCTTTGCCTTCTCTCACCTCCTCCAAACCACAGCGCCCGCGCTCCTATAAATATACCCTCCATGGCTACAACCCCTCATTACACCCTTCTCCCACCACTTACATGCTAAGCCTCCCTTATCTCTCTCCCTTGGAGGTTTGTTCACTTTTTCTCTTTCTCTCCTTCCTCCCTGCCTCTCTCCTCCGTTTTGTCTCTCAATTTGGTAGAGAGTTGGGGTTCAAAGGAGGGAGGTTGTGGCATCCACCATCACCTTCATGGCTAGAAAGAAGTGCTATAATTTTGTGTTTTGCAAAAAATCATGGAAAAAGTACCGAAGAATCCGTAAAGCTCAGGAGGGATAGCGCCATGGATGATAAAACGGGAACTGTAAAGATGAAGCTCCAAAGGTGCCGTTCATCTGTTGCGCTATCTATCCTGAGTTTCATGGTTTCTTCCTACTCTCAAGAAGCATCTGAAGGGTTTGTAATATCTTTTCTTCCTTTCTTGTCCTCTTCTTATTTAATGTCTATTTTGAGTGGAAAATGGCAACCAGGATTTGGCTAAGTCAAGGCTTTCCTTTCTGGTACACCATGGCTACATATTTTCACTGCTCTGAATCACTGCAAGAGGAGGTAACTTTATGAAAGTAATTTATAGGCCGTATATTGATTTTTGGACACATATAATTTATTGCAGGCATCAAAGCATGTCAGTATTCTTGTTTTTGACTTATCCAAAGCTCGCTTACCTATAGATATTAACATCAATGATATTATTCTCACTTATTTTGATGACGGATAGAGAGCCTACTTTCTTATCTTAAATAACAGTTCATGCAATCTCCGAACACATTCAGATGGAGACGATGGCACCATGATGTGGAGTTCATGAATGATCACATCTATCATCTCCTTCAGCCTATCTGTTTGGGACCAGCTACACGAAGTCAAATCTCTCTCTCTGACTTGTAACCGATTATCTTATCGTCATTGATGCGACTCCTACGCTTATAAGGTGTTTGACACCATCATATATATATATATATTGATGAAAACACCATTATAAATATATGAGTTCGTGTATGTTAACGAACGTAAACATTAATAATGAAATGGATTATTCCTGGTATATCCGACAAGGTGAAAAAATCTATCTATAAACCGCCATGTTTTCAAACCATTGTTGAAATTGTTCAACTCCAAGGAGACCCTTCGTGTGGCTCCCATGACTCCACCCCATGTGGCCATGTGTCATGTTTTTTGTGCCTGGATGGTGTCCAAAAGCACAAAAGTTAGGGGGGGGGGCTTGACCTTTTTTTGTAAATTTCTTTGCCTGGGCTTGTGGACAAAGGTGGTACTTCAACTAAGGTTAAACTAAACTAGCAGAAGAGCTCGGGAAAGGAGGTGGGATCTTTCCACAAACCCCCCTCCCTCAAAAAAAAAAAAAAAAAAAGGAGGTGGGATCTGATGTCTTGGAATCAATAGAGAGATGAGCTTTTGACGTTTTCGAAACCCCGTGCCGTTCACGGCTTTGAGGTAACTTTTCACCCTCAAATCATGCTGACGCCATCTCAATATGGTCTATCCAAAGTTTGTTTTCTTCTATAATATCTAATCCTTGGGACGCTGCATAGCCCAGGGCCCAATGCTGTGTACCGTGAGGACCGGGGACAGAGTTCATGTGAATTACAGTATACCATCTCACTGCTTTCCTTTTTTTTTTTTTTTTCCTGGTATATATACACTGCGTTGCTCTCAGTTCTCAAATCTATAGAAAACGATGTGGTAGAGCAGTGACCACCTTTTCCTCTCTCATCAGAAGCACATGAGAAGATTAATGTTGTTGTTTTGTCGGGGTGCAAGAATGGCATGTAACTGAGAAACCTCATCCCAGGTCCAGGGACTGTCCACGAGCTCAGCTTAAAAGGGGAAAGAAAAGCCAAGATGAATATTGCTCGGCTGTTGTATAACAGAAATTATTAATATCAATTATAGAGTAATACATATATATACAATAGAGTTGATCAAACACTAGCTTGGACCGGGCTTGGACTGGGCTCTACAATAGAAGTTAGGCCAATATCTATGACCAAGTGTTCTGAACAGCGAGCTTACATGTTTGCGCCTAGCTCGACCCAATCTTGAACAGCTAGGCCAGGCCACCAAGCCTGATTTCCTCTTCTCCTTTTACTATAATATGTAAGTGCAATGCATAATATATTATTATTCCATTATAATATATAAATAGTTAATATAATTAATATATTAGATAGATATAATGTCGAGCTAGTTCAGATTGGGTTGGGCTTGTTCATTTTTAAATTTTCAGAAGTCAGATCTGATGTTTAGATTGGGCTTACTTTTTCACCCGTGCCATCTCATGGGTTTATTAATTGTACCCAAGCCTGATAAATTTCGGCTTAGGTTAGGTGGACAACTTAGCCCGCGATCAATATGCAATGAACCAAGATCTCACTCAAAAAGACCAAGTGAAGTATTTTACTTTCATTCCTTGGCTTTCTATATATAATTATCTAAAATTATAATCAATCTGGAACTAAACTAGGTCTTAAAGATTTCATGCACTCTTCTATTCAAGCATCATTTTTTTTTTTTTGAGTAAAAGGTAAGTAGAGCAACTGTCACTTGTCTTTTGTTAGAGTGCAATATTTACATGGAAGTAAAAAAGAGAATATAAAAAGGTTACACAGAAACAATCAAGGGTAGAAGAGCCACATATTTATCATCAATCCTTTCTCATAAAAGACAACAGCTAGCAGGCGCTCCACAAAATGAATATCGAGGGCAGTAGATATTCAAGATTGTTTCTAGATATTACCGTTTTTAGGATGAGGCCTTTTAATTTGATCCACAGAGCATTAAATCTAGGCAGCCTTTTGTTAGATAAAAGAGTTTCCCATGATTGAAATAAAAGGCCTCATCCTATTTAAGCACTATTATCCATACCGGATTAGAGGTTCAGATTTATTCAAATTAAATTATAATCACCATAATCAATCCCAATAAGCTGGTACTATAGTTTCCAATAATCTGCATATACAAGTCATGATCGGGTCCACTCTAATAATTTTTGCAACGATTTATGATACAATCCAAAAAGATTATCTAGAATGTATCTATCTAGAATGTATCTATCTAGTCATAATTAATATAATAAAGATTATCCTCTACATGGATCCTCATATTTATTATATTAATTATGGATATTTATTTGGGTAATTCTATCCCAAAGCAGTGGTCTCTAAGTTATAAGCAGAAGTATTGCGGTGCTCTTGAATACGACACTCGCAATATCTTTGCCTACAATGGAAGGGCCAACTCTTATGTATAACTGGTCAACAGATATGCTTGCAAGTTGCAATTAAGTATGGTCAGCAGTCTCTCCCTGCTTGATGATGCTATAGTGCCGGTCAAGTTTGTAATCTCGCATAATCTTGATAATCACATCATCTTAATGTCTGTATAAATCTGAATGCAATAACTGTACAGTTCCTTCACAGGCTTTCGTTGCAAGTGAATTCACCTCTAGGAAGCATGAACAAGCCCGCTTTATAGTATACAAGGTTCTACGGGTTTTTTTTTTTTTCCCCCAGTGGTTAATAATTAGCAGGCATCCAGTCAATTCATCCGTCGTGCAATTTATATCTAACCAAAAAAAATTATAAAATTGGTTCATTTTATGCTTTCCATTGACAGTCATATTTGTTACCACCACGAGGGTGAGCTGGCTCAAGGCAACCGCACTGAATTTGGAAATGGAGGACGGTTGCAGGATCTTTAGAAGAATTTCTCGTGGCTATGGACGTGCGATTAATCTTTCAATCCAATCATGTAAACTATCGTCGACAAGAAATTCCAACCGTGACTCAATATGGGGTTCCTTATTGATGGACTCTCTGATACCTAAATCAGTTTCTTGTGAGTGCCAACGGGAGAGATCTTGAGAGGAGAGCGAAAATGGATTGAGGCATGATGGGTGGAAGGAGCGTTGATGGAAGCGGAGGGTGAGAGTGAGTGAGAGTAGGAGACGATTGGTACTTCTTGGAAGAGATGAACTCTGGTGCATCTCAGATTTCTCTCTATTGAGAAGAAGATACTTGTCTTATCTTTTTGTTCGACTTATCTAGAGAATCCCGGGAAAAGGCTTTGTAGGTGAGTACATTATCGTTGAGATTGTAATCTGAGTAGCAGGGAATCCAGGCTTACACGTCTTCACCACAAGTGTCTTTCCCTAAAGCACACATCTAGGAGTTGTTGACATACGGACAATCTCACGTGTTCATGGGACATGATGCATGATAGCTCATCGCCAAGCAAAAGGGAAGTATAGAGCTTCTCCATACATGGTTGTCAATGATTAAATGGCGGATCATAAATGCTCGTATGATCACTCATCGCACGGACACGTGTAAGGCCGCAGCTGAATCATCAACGCTATGCTAGACTCATCGAGGTCTGGGTGTATCGCTGTTGTTTTTTTGGGTATGGATAGTTTTCTTTGGCAACAAGTGGAATAGGCCCGTCAAAATGTGGTTTATCGTAATAAAAAGCATTTGTTGTATGAATAGTTTGATTGATCAATTTCATGGTGTTAAAGTTCAAACATCAACAAAGAGATACAGTGCAACTACAAACATTACGAGAATATAAATTTGAATTCATATAATTCGTATAAGACTTTGAGATAAATTCGTGCTTTGTGTATCCACAACAAGAAAAACCAGTTTTAGCAACCGATTTTGCAACCGATTTTTTTGGTTATATTTATGACCGAATTTGCAACCGAATTTTTTTTAAAATTTGTGACCGATTTTGCAACCGGTATTTTTTCTGAATAATTTAGCAACCGATTTAAATCGGTTGCAAATTCAGTTGCAAAAATTTCATTTTGCAACCGATTTTGCAACCGAAACAGAAATTATTTTTAATTTTTATAAAATTATTATTTAAAAATTTAGCAACCAAAAAATTTGGTTGCAAATTTCAAAAATAAAAAAAATTAAATTTAAATAAAATTTTGCAACCGATATTTCGGTTGCAAATTTTACTTAAAATAAATTTTATAATTTTGTAATTTGCAACCGATTTTTTCGGTTGCTAGTTTTTTAAAAAATAAATTTATAATTTTTGTAATTTGCAACCGATTTTTTTCGGTTGCTAGTTTTTTTAAAAAATAAATTTTATAATTTTTGTAATTTGCAACCGATTTTTTCGGTTGCTAGTTTTTTTAAAAAATAAATTTTATAACTTTTGTATTTGCAACCGATTTTTTCGGTTGCTAGTTTTTTTTAAAAAAAATTTATAACTTTTGTAATTTGCAACCGATTTTTCGGTTGCTATTTTTTTTTAAAATAAATTTTATAATTTTTGTAATTTGCAACCAATTTTTTCGGTTGCTAGTTTTTTTAAAAAATAATTTTATAACTTTTGTAATTTGCAACCGATTTTTTCGGTTGCTAGTTTTTTTTAAATATATTTTATAATTTTTGTAATTTGCAACCGATTTTTTCGGTTGCTAGTTTTTTTTAAAAAATAATTTTATAATTTTTGTAATTTGCAACCGATTTTTTCGGTTGCTAGTTTTTTTTAAAAATAAATTTTATAATTTTTGTAATTTGTAACCGATTTTTTCGGTTGCTAATTTTTTTAAAAAAAAATTTTATAATTTTGAAATTTGCAACCGATTTTTTCGGTTGCAAAAAAAATTGGTTTTTTTTAAATTTCTTTTTTTAGAAATTGAAGGGTATTAATAAAGTAAAAAACCCATGCCCTGCCCTAGCCCCCGTTTTTTTTTCTCGCTCTCCCAAATCACTGGTTCCCTAATCTCCCTCCGTCGCCGATTCCGGATCTCCCTTCGTCGCCGATTCCGGATCTCCCTCCGTCCGGACGCCTCCCTCGACGGCTGACGCATCGCTTCCCTCGACGGCCGGCTCCGGGTACCAGCTATCCCATCGGCTCCCTCTTCCTCCGCTCCGAGCCTCGCCGGCTCCGGGTATCTCCTACGCCACCGGCTCTCCCTTCCTCATCTTCGAGCCCCGCCGGTCGTCGGGTACCGGCTACCCCTCCGACTTTCCCTTCCTCGGCTCCGAGCCCTGCTGGCCGCCGCATCTGGCTCTCCATTCCTTCGCTCCGAGCCTCGCCGGCTCTGGGTATCTCCTACGCCGTGACGAAATGTGAGGTTCTGGCGATCGGATCGGTCTCGGGATGACCTACTCGTGTGTCGGTGTGTGGCAGCACGATCGAGTGGAGATCATCGCCAACGACCAGGGGAGCCCTATCACCCCTTCTACGTCTGGAAAAAGCTGTACCTGGTATTTCTGTTTCGGTTAATCCCGAGAAGGTATGTTTTACTTCGAGATGAAACTTTTGTTCTGGTATACTTCATAAGATGAATTTTGTTCTTGTTGTGATATCTTATTGTGGAAGTTTGACCCTAGCTTAGTATTGCTGGTTGTCCTCTGATACTGCATTTCTAGGACTCAATTTTGGCCTTTATTATCAAGAAGGGAATCAATTAAAGCTTTTCTATTTTCATCTGTCTTATTTGTTAAATCCATATTATTCTTATCTTTGATTTTGAAAGTTATCTACATGTATTGAATCTTCTATATCCAATCAACTCTGGCTTGAGCAGCCAGCTGCAGACCAATCTTTAAAATATTGAAATTAATCTAAAATAGTATAGATGTACCCAAGGAGCATTCAAGTGTGTGTGGTAGATGGTCCTTAATCTAATATCCAGGTGAGTTCACAGAAAAATAATCCAAGATTGGCCTTAAAATGTTGGTAAATTTATTACTCAAATATATGGAATTTTGACAAAGTGAATTTATATGCCACACTTGTGATGCTACATGTTCAAAAAGGGTTTGACAAAAATTTTGTAAATTTTGCATCTCCATAAAGCATGTTCAAGAAAAGTTTACTGATGCTGACTTTGGATGGTAGTTGTCAATTGTATATTTATCAACATATCTCATTTTGAGTGGTGGTGCTTTATACGGTCATCTTACCTTGGTTGGTTCATCTTATCTGCCAAGTGTCCAAGCATTTAAGCATGGGGCCATTGGACAATCCTCATTTGTTTTCCTAGCATAAGAAAGAAGCAGAAATGACCAGCCACTTTACTACTTAAGTTACATATATTCATTGTTTGGGCTTCAAAAGAGCCATTTTTATGTGAGAAGCAGCCTGAATGTCCAATTGTCCATTATATACCCCATTATGTCATAAATATAGGATCCTGATAGATACACCTTAACAGACATTTTCCAAGTAATATGGAAGATAAAGATATGACAAATAATATAAGATGCAACATTGACATTGGATTATTGACTTGAGCCCACAATCACATGAAAATTCAATGATGCGAATCTACAGACAATTGTGAGGCAATGTAAAGGGGGGAAGTGTTTTCAGAATTGTTTTTAAAACAAGTGGTGTGACTGGACACATCATAATCTTTTAAGGAGATGTTCGGTTTCTGTTATGTGCTCATGCTACAGTCAGACATGTTGAGCTGAACACTGCTTTAATGGTATGCTGCCTTATGCTCAGCCTGTGCAATATTACTTGACTTCTGGTAAAAATCTTCTTTTTCCCCATTTTTTTGTTCCAGTTATGGTATCTATTCAGAACACTATTGCATTATTTTTGATATGTTGAATCTTAGATTTTAAGTACTCAACTGTTTCTCAAGTTTTACCTTGTAGTAACAGGCTTATTGATGGCATTCTGTGCTATAATACCATAAGAACCGTTCCGGCGTGACCAGGGGAGATCTTCGTGATGCTTCAAATGCTGAAAGTGTATGCTGGATCGGATCATTTTGCAAGGATCTAAATGGTGTTGCAAATTTGGATGGCTTGCTCTTTTTGCAAGCAACCATTTGCTGCCTTAGATCCTTCGCAATGTACAAAAAGAGGCAATCCTGAGCTTCTGAATCTTATTGTTTGAAAGTTTTGTTTGATTTTTGCTGTTTTATTGTGCATTTAATTTCATTGATTTTCTTTTATTACCTAGGCTAGAGGTTGTGATGAGTTGCCTTGGTATCTTCGTGATGCTTCAAATGCTGAAAGTGTATGCTGGATTGGACCGTTTTGCAAGGATCTAAATGGTGTTGCAAATTTGGATGGCTTGCTCTTTTTGCAAGCAACCATTTGCTGCCATAGATCCTTCGCAATGTACAAAAGAGGCAATCCTGAGCTTCTGAATCTTATTGTTTGAAAGTTTTGTTCCATTTTTGCTGTTTTATTGTGCATTTTAATTTTCATTGATTTTCTTTTGTTACATATGACTAGAGGCTGTGATGAGTTGCCTTGGTATCTTCGTGATGCTTCAAAAGCTGAAAGTGTAGGGTGGATCAGACCGTTTTGCAAGATCTAAATGGTGTTGCAAATTTGGATGGCTTGCTCTTTTTGCAAGCAACCATTGCTGCCTTGGACCCTTCTAAATGTAGAAAAAGAGGCAATCATGAGCTTCTGAATGTTATTATTTTTCATTAAATCTGACGATTAATTACAGTGTTCAAGTTATGACTTATAGAATTTTTTTTGTTATTTTATTTTCATTTTGTACCTGGTATTCAATTCCGGTTAAACCCATTTGGTGTATGTAGCTGTTTTTTTGGATAATTGGATGTGATTGAACCTTTGAAATGAATATCTGATTTGTGCCTAAGCTGTCTAATGGATGCTTTATATTTGCCATTGTGTCTAATGGGTGTGATTGAACCCTTCTCAATGATTTGTGGCTAATGTTGAAATGAATATCTACTTTATATATCTTAGCTTAAATTTGTAAATTCAAAAAAAAATTCATATTTTGTATTTTTTTTAAATTATTCAATTTTAGCAATCGATTTTTTAAAAAAAATATTCGGGATTTTTTTTTTAGCAACCGATTTTATTTTATTTTTTCTGGATTTTTTTTTTAGCAAACGATTTAGCAACCGATTTTTTTTTATATTTTTTTGATTTTTTTTTTAGCAACCGATTTAGCAACTGATTTTTTAAAAATTTTTTTCTGGATTTTTTTTTAGCAACCGATTTAGCAACCGATTTTTTTATTTTTTATGGATTTTTTTTTAGCAACCAATTTAGCAACCGATTTTTTTTATATTTTTTTTGGATTTTTTTTAGGTAACCGATTTAGCAACCATTTTTTTTATTTTTTATGGATTTTTTTTTAGCAACCGATTTTTTTTCCAATTTTTTTTTAGCAACCGATTTATTTTGTATATTTTTATATTTTGGATTTGGTTTTTTTTAGGTAACCGATTTAGCAACCAATTTTTTTTTAAATTTTTTATGGATTTTTTTTTAGCAACCGATTTTTTTTTTTCCAGAATTTTTTAAATATTTTTTAAAATTTTTTTTCCAAAAATTTGTCAAATTCGGTTGCTAAATCGATTGCTAAATTTTGTAACCGAAAAAATCGGTCACAAATTTTAGCAACCTATAATTTTGCAACCGACTAATTTCGGTTGTAAAATCGATTGCAAATAATTTAGTAACTGATTTTTAATTATTAGTATCAAAAATTGGTTGCCAAACCGATTTTTTTTGTAGTAATCATTATCCTTTTAAATGAAGGATGTAAATTGGATCCTCCTTATTTGATCCAATTCTCAGTTTGGATTAGGCTTGGAGTGGATCATCACCTCGTACAAACCACAAACTCAACCTTACTCCGAATTCGGCTGCCCCCAACGTATATTGCCTGCGAAGGACACAGAAAGGAGGTGGCTTGGGGTAGGGGAGGATCCGTTTTGTAATACGTTAGGTGGGGCCAGACTGTTCGTACTTTCGACCTGAATAGGGCCATGCAGGTAGATCAAAATGGGATGGGTCAAGTTTGATCCTTATCCTGTATGATTTTTAAGACATTGATATTTTCTAGTATTAGTTCTTTATTTCTAAGTACATGTTCGATAAAAAGTCAACTTGCGCCGTGTTAGGTCATGAGGGTGGATAATACGAAACTGGGGTTAAATGCCGGGTGAGTTTCTTTTTTTTGTTTTCTTCCTATAAGATTCCGGTGAATCTACTCCAAAACTATTTTTAAACATTTAGTACATACCATAAAAAGCCATTGATCCGTGGTTAAGGATTTTTTTTTTTTTGATAAAATAAGGGGGGAGGGGGAAGAGTTTCTTTTTTTGGTTTTCTTCCTACAAGATCCGGTGAATCTACTCAAAACTATTTAAATATTTTACATACCATAAAAAGCCATTGATCCGTGATTAAGGATTTTTTTTTTTTTATAAAATAAGGGGGAGGGGGAGGAAAGGATTAGACTCCGGGCGTGGCCAATATTTCTAACTTTTTTAGTATCACCAGCCAACATGGACTTCATTATTTTATTAATTTTTCTCTTTTTTTTGATTTTACTCCCGGACTATTTTTTTATTTTTATTTTATTCCCGACTTTTGTAGAAACCAAGACTCGAATCCTTGCTAGTCTCACAACCAACTGCCCACTCACCACTTTTCTCACAACCACTGCACCACTCACTTGTTGGACTCCAGGATTTTTTTAAAAATAATATTTTTTAAAAATTTATTTTCTAAGTTGGGTTTGTTCCACTTTATTTTTCAAATTAGGTGTACGACCCGAAAAAAATCATGAAATCACAGATAGAACATGCGATTTTAAGAAAATAGGTACAACTTGAGATTTTTTGAAATTACAGGTTCAACCAGTAATTTTTAGTTCATTTTTTAAAAAAAATTTAATAAAAATAAACAATAAAAATTTAATTTTAAAAAATTATAAAAAACTAGAAAAAATTTAAAATAAAAATAATAATAATTTTTATAATAATATTTTTATTATATATTTTAATATAATAAATATTTTATATTTTAAAATATAATAAATATATTATAATTTTTAAATTATATATTAATATTATAATATAGTATATTTGTTGATGTACGTATACAAATATGGCAGTGGCAGTGTTACATCAAGTGTTGTCGATGCAGTATAAGAGATGAGTGGCCAGATCGATGATCAAACAGGTACCATCCTGGTAGCCAGACTAGCTATCGGATCAGGAGCCAGACTGGTGATCGGATCAGTGACCAGATTGGCTATAAAATTGGAATGACCTTGGAAATAAAGTTTTAAAAAATATTATTTAAAAAAAAAATCCCGCGATTAAAGCATGGCAGAATCGTTGCAGTGCAGTAGCTATTGAACTCTCTCCTTAAATATAAATAAAGATGCTCACATAAGTCATCAACGGTTTCTACTTTTCTTCTTCTTTTTTTCTCTTCTACTATTGGTTGAATTCTGACTAACTTTAACTCGAAGTTGAGTAAACTTCGGCAAGTAGACTTTATTTTAGATTTATCTTCTAATCAAGGAAAAAATTATGTTTGGACTTGGTTCATGACGAAACATGGATATTTTTTTTTTTTCCTCCCCTCCTTTATTTCATGTATGGTATACTGCCATGTATTTAATGCTTTTTCCCAGCTTAACAACATGCCGTATCATGTATTTCTTATTTTTGACTAATAAATTAACTATGGTCCATTTTGAACCAGGTCCTTGCCAACCTAAAGATAATCTGAATTAGAAAGGATGTACTAAATTACCCTCTCCCTTCTCCATTCCTATTCCCTCTATATAATATAATATAAATATAAGACATTTATAATATATTATTATTTTATAAATTTAATTTATTTAATATATTATATTAAAGTAAGTAATATATCTTTATTGTTATACTAAATTTTTATATTAATAATTTCTTTAATATAAAAATATTTATATATTTTAATATAAAATATAAAAATATATATTTTTAATAAATGGATTAATATAAAAAAATATATTTTATAAATAAAATATAAATTTGATTTAGGGATTTTGCTGCAACTTCTCCCGGACCGGGCTCAGGCGGCTTGGTTGGAGCGCTCTTCTCCCGGTTCCTGCTGCAAAAAGGTCCCCAAGGGCCGGTGGTGTTCCGGCGGGGGACACTCCGATGCCTAAGTTAGCGAAAGCTTGAGGGTAACAGAATGGAGGAATTAATGAGATAAGCTTATGGAGCAGGAAGAGAATACTTAGCCATTATTCGAATCCCCGTTTACCTTATATAGACGTGGAATACTGTCAAATTCTGTTAGGGACCAGGCTGGGAATGTCCGATTTACCCCTAGAAGAATCAGGGTAGTGGCCAGGTGGCACCAGGACTTGGCCACGTCGTGAGGTCTGTTGTTACAGAATTCTGGTACCAGCTGGAAAAGGCTTCTGGAGCCTTTAGGCTAGGTCTTGTTGAAGGCCGGTCGGATGGATCTCTGCTACAGCGGGTCGTTCGGACCTCTGATGGAGTGGGTCGGTCGGACCTCCGTCGGAGTGGGTTGGTTGGACCCTTGGTGAAGGTGAGTCGGTCGGACCCTTGCTGAAGGTGGATCGGTCGGACCCTGGGAAAAGTCGATTGGGTATAACAATTGCCCCATGCTCTTGGCCTTTAGGAGGACATGTGGCTTCGAAAGGCAAGAGCACCGTCCTTGCGTTGAATGCGCTCGTCCTTGAAATGACCACAAATTTGATGGGGTACGTCATGTCTGGTCACTCCGAATCTCCCAAGATCAGCATTTGGGACATGTGTCGACCCCGCGTTGGGGGCGAGGGAGTGCAGTTAATGCGAAAGGGGCGCAATGATGAAAGGCCCGCCTGGCCCGCTTGGTCGTTGGGTTCCGTAGACGAGCCATGCGACGTGGCAACATCTAAGTAGGCGGTGCTGCGCTCAGGACGATCCCTTCGCCGTTGATTCGGCATTTACGCGGATCGCCGTCTGTTTGCTCCCATTAATCTGTCATATCAACTTTCGCAGTGTGGAGAGTCATACCGTCTGACAGAAGGGTCGCGATGCCCGAGGGATGGGGGGAGGTGGCCCTTCGAAGATCTATAAAAGGAGATGCGGGGTACCTGGGAGGAATTTCTCGCTGCAATCACGTTTGACGAGAGAAGGAGAGCGCCTTCCCCTTCCATCGCCTTCAATCTTCTAGGAAACCAGTCCCAGGTTAGTTCCTCCCTTTCTTTCTCCATCTTCATATCAATGGCTTCCGGCGGCTATGGTTCCGTTCATAGAGATAGGGAACCAGGCCCGAGCGAGATCCGATCGGAGATGACCCAGGAATGGGTTGAAAGTCTCAGGGTAAGGTATAACATACCTTCGACCCTGCATCTTACGGTCCTGGACAGAGAGGGGAGAGTGAACAATCCACCCGGTCTTAGGTTCCCGTTATGTAATTTCTTCATAGAGGTCTTCACTTCTTATAGGGTGACCCCTGCGCAGCTGACCCCGAACAGCATTCGGGCGATCGGCTGCTTCATGGTACTGTGCCATAGAGCCGGGACTGAACCTAGAACTTCTCTCTTTGCCAATTTTTTCCTTTTAAAGAAGGATTTTAGGAGCCAGGAGTGGTGGATGTTTAGTCCCACCCCTGGCCGAAGGATATTAGGGGGCCTCCCGTCGGCCATCCACGAGTGGAAGGCCAAGTTCTTTTTCGTAGATAGTCTCCAACCTTGGGATTTTGAGTCATTGTGAAGGAAATCGAGGTCGAGAACCAACGAAGGAAGGGCAGTACCGATGATCGACCAGGTCAGCTTTAGCGACATGGAAGGGATTGGCCCTACCATGGTGTATGAATTGCTTCGGGAAGACGCCCTTCATCAGGCAGGGTCAGCAACCACATAAGCTTAGGTAGGACAAGGGGGCCACCATCGTTGATCGACCTTTCTTCTCATATTTATTCTGTTGATTTTGCTGCTTTCTTTCTCTTCATTCACCCTAATCTTTCCTTGAAACAGGAGAAACGATGAAGGTTGACAGAGCCAGGGTGGTCCAACAGATGGTGAGGAAGAGGGCCACCCAGAATGCAGAGCTGACCGCAGAAGGGCTGAAGAGGAGGCGGGTGGAGGAGCGGCCCGCACCTATCGTAATTGTGGACTTCGACGAGGATGATGTCCCTCTGTCGGAGTGATTGGCAACGAAGGCATCGGGGTCTTCAACTCCCATTGGGCAGTCGGCCGCCCGACTGGAGCAGGAGCAGCCGGAGCTGTCCGATGCAGTGATGGCTCCAGCCCCACCACCCGTTGAGTCGACGGATGTGGTCCCCCTTGTAGACAAGGGGAAGGAGGTGGCCGAAGGGGAGGCAGCCGAAGAAGTCTGCCAAGAGGCATGCCAACGCTGGCATGCCCTCCATGATGCAATGCAGGCGCGAGACCTGCTCAGAAAGGCAATGATGGATGCCGACTGGGAGGAATCGAGCCAGCGGAAGTTGAGCGATGTGGCGAAGGGTTCTTATCGTGACCTCATGAGGATAAGACACCGATTCCACGCCCTCATCCTTTCCTTCCCATTTGTCTTGTATGTGACTAACTCAGCCTCTTGCTTGCAGCTTCTTCACGGATCTCCTTAATTGACGATGGCCTAGGTCAGCTACTCTTTGCGACCAAAGCCATGGCTAGAAAGGTCCAGGAGTCAGAGGCGGCCCGAGTGGCAATGGAGACATCGCTAAAGGCCATGGAGGAGAGGCTGTCCGCTAGCCAGGCTGAAGCCAAGTCGTCGAAGGAGGAGGTGAGGGACCTGTGGACTCAACTAGCCGAGCGGGAGGCTAGGCTGAAGAAGAAGAAGACGAAGGTTAGCTCTCTCATTCGTTGGTTGAAGGAAGAGAAGGAGCGGTCCACCGAAGCCGATAGAAGGCTCAGGCCGACCAGGTAGTGGCAGCGAAGTGGGCGAGTCAGTTAAGTGAGGCCAAGGTGCTGGCGGTAGAACGGATTCATGATGCTATAGCAGAGTACAAGGCCTCCATGGACTTCGTCGACAAGGTGGAAGAGGCCTTGTCGGAGTTCTACATGAATGGCTATGACGATTGCTTAAAGAAGGTAGCCAAAATCTTCCCAGAACTCGATCTGTTTGGCACCCAGCTGAGTCAGCCAGCTGAGAGAGAGGAGTGCCCGACCGATGGTGGGGCCGATGCGCAAACTCCTTCTAAAGCAGGTCCATCGAGAATTCCGGCAGGGACTTCGAACGCCACGAGGGAAGCCAAAGCCGAAGCTTTCTGTCCAATTTCTCTTTGTACCCGTCGGGCAAGGCTGACTGATTGTAACAGCTTGCCCACTTCTGTATGAAACTTTTTGCAAACTAATAAAATTTCTTCCTTCTCTGATGCATGTCTTTGATGTATGCTTCTTTGGATGTGGAGCAGGTGGCTTCGTCCGAGCCCATCTTTTTTTCTTTCTTTTGATACATCTTTTGTGAATGTTGGGTCGGCCGGATTGATCGAAACTTATTTCTTTCAAAAATATTTCTAAGTGTTGCACAGTCGGCTCAATCTGAATACAAGTCTTCCAAAGCAAACTTTGAACAGTTGCACAATCCAAACCCAAAACCTTAAAAATTTTTCTAAGTGTTGGCCCGTCGATTTAATTTGAATATAAGTCCTCCGAAGCAAACTTTGAACAGTTGCCCAATTCGAACTTAAAACCTTAGAAATTTTTCTAAGTGTTGGTCCGTTGACTTCAGTCTGAAGTCCCCTCTTTCTTGGAAGTATTTCTGAGGAAACCTTGGACTTAGCCGTTCGTATGGCAATCTTCCAAGCGCTTAAGGGTTCCAAGTAGTATTTTTCGAGCAAGGTTGGACCTTCAAGTTAGCTATTTGAAAGCCCCTGCTGATCGGAGTCGGAATCTCAGAAGTGGGCTGCCTTAGAGCCTCTACCGATTGGGATCGGACTTTCGGATGTAGGCTGCCCTAGAGCCTCTGCCGATCGGAACCGGACTTTCAAAAGTTGGCTGCCCTATAGCCTCTACCGATCGTGATCAGACTTTCGAAAGTGGGCTGCCCTAGAGCCTTTGCCGATCAGAGTCAGACTTTTGGAAGTGGGCTGCCTTAGAGCCTCTGCCGACCGAAGTCAGACTTTTAGAAGTGGGCTGCCCTAGAGCCTCTGCCGACCGGAGTCGGACTTTCGGAAGTGGGCTGCCTTAGAGCCTCTGTCGATCAGAGTCGGACTTTCAGAAGTGGGCTGCCTTAGAGCCTCTGCCGACCGGAGTTAGACTTTCGAAAGTGGGCTGTCTTAGAGCCTCTACCGACCGAAGTCGGACTTTTAGAAGTGGACTACCTTGGAGGAAGTTGTGACCTTTATGATAATATTTGTGAAGATTATCTACATTCCACGGATGTGCCACTTGTCATCCGTCCAGATGCTCGAGTCGATAAGTTCTGACTCGGATCACTTCAATCACTTGATAAGGGCCCTTCCAGTTGGGGAAGAGTTTTCCTTTCTTGATCGGTCTGGAGACTTCTGCCTTTCACAAAACCAAATCCCTGACCTGGAAGGTTCGAGCCTTGACTCGAGAGTTATAGTACTTGGCCACCTTCTGACGGTACGCCGACATCTTCAAACTCACCTAGAGTCTGGTTTCTTCAAGTAAATCTAGGTCAGCCCTCCTCTGTTCTGAGTTGGCCGGTTCGGCAAAATGATCAATCCGCAGGAATTGTAAGGAAACTTTCACAGGTATGACTGCTTCGCTCCTATAGGTCAGACTAAATGGAGTCTATCCAGTCACCGTTCGGGAGGTTGTCCGATAGGTCCAAAGCACCGAGTGAAGCTCTTCCGTCCAAAGTCCCTTGGCGTCGTTCAGTCGGGTCTTCATTCCATGCAGGATCGTCCGATTGGTGACTTCGGCTTCTCCATTGGATTAAGGATGGCCGATTGATGTTAGCCGATAGAAAATATGGTACTGCTGGCAGAATTCTCGAAACATGGGATTGTCGAACTACCTTCCGTTGTCTGTGATAATTGTCTGTAATATGCCAAACCGAAAGATGATGCAATTCTGGATGAAATTCTTCGCCTTGGCTTCTGTTATTTGTGCTAGTGACTCAGCTTCCACCCCTTGGTGAAGTAATCAATGGCCACAATAAAAAATTTATGCTGGCTGGACACTGGGGGGAACGGCCGTAGGATGTCCATCCCCCATTGCACGAACGACCAAGATGTGGTGAGTGGGATCAGCTGACTAACCGGCCTTCTTTGAATGTTGGAGTATCTTTGACACACGTCATACCTTCTGACGAAGTCCGACGCGTCTCTTTGGATGGTCGGCCAGTAATATTCATGTCAGATGATTTTATAAGCCAGGGACCTTCCTCCCAGGTGGTCACCACAGATGCCTTCTACACTTCTCTGAGTACGTAGTTGGCATCATTCGGCCCCAAGCACTTCAATAAGGGATGCAAAAATGATCGCTTGTAAGGGTGCCATCGAGGACGACGTACTTTGAGGCCATCCAGCGTACATGCTTAGCTTCGGTCGTATCTTCTGGTAGGATCCCTTTGACAAGGAATGCAAGAATGGAGTCCAGCCGAGGTATGTTCCACTGCACGAACGACCAAGATGTGGTGAGTGGGATCAGTGACTAACCGGCCTCTTTGATGTGGAGTATCTTTGACACACGTCACCTCTGACGAAGTCCGACGGTCTTTGGATGGTCGGCCAGTAAATTCATGTCAGATGATTTTATAAGCCAGGGACCTTCCTCCCAGGTGGTCACCACAGATGCCTTCATACACTTCTCTGAGTACGTAGTTGGCATCATTCGGCCCCAAGCACTTCAATAAGGGATGCAAAAATGATCGCTTGTAAAGGGTGCCATCGAGGACGACGTACTTTGAGGCCATCAGCGTACATGCTTAGCTTCGGTCGTATCTCTGGTAGGATCCTTTGACAAGGAATGCAAGAATGGAGTCCAGCCAAGAGGCTTATGTTCCACCTGGAGGACTTCTGTTGCCTCTTCAGCAATACTTGGATGCTGCAGATACTCCATGAAGGTCCGGTCGGAGGTATGGGTAATGGCCGAAGCCAACCGCGACAAAGCATCCGCCCAGAAGTTCTGCAATCAAGGTATATGAAGAATTTCAAAAAACTTAAGTCGAGTCACGAGGCTTTGTACCTTACTCAAGTACTTGGCCAGGGTTGGATCTCTCGCCTCGAATTCGCCTTCACTGGTCACCATCAACTGGGAGTTGGAGAAAACCCTGATCCGATTGATGCTTAGCTCATTGGCTATTCTCAGTCCTATAAGGAGGGCTTCATATTCTGCTTGGTTATTTGATACCTGAAATGCAATGTGTAAAGCATACTCCAAGCTCTGCTCATTGGGGTCGGCTAGGATCAAGCCTACCTCGCAACTTGCAAGGTTGGATGCTTCATCGCATGGAGGGTCCAGGTAGGCTCCGCTTCTTCAACGTTGTCATCTCCAGGTGCGTCGACTATTTGTGAGGGTGCCTCCTGTCTCCAGGTACATTCTGCTATAAAATCAGCAATTACTTGAGCTTTTAGGCCGATCGGGGTTGGAAAGAGATGTCAAGTTCACCAAGCTTGACGGCCCATTGGCAAGCCGACCGGATGTGTTTAGACTCCTGAGGATCATCTTGAGAAGTTGATCCGACAGGACGACAATCGGATGTGCTTGGAAGTAGGGCCGCAATCGCTTGGCTGCTATGATCAAGGAATAGACCAATTTCTGCATCTTGGGGTATCTTGTCTCGGTGTCATGGAGGACTTTGCTGATATAATAAACAGGTCTTTGTTGATTGTTCTCCCCTATCCAAACAAGGATGGAGCTCACTGCATTGTCGGATGCCGACATATACAAATATAAAGGCTCTCCCTCCGTCGGCTTGGCCAACAAAGGAGGGTTCTTCAGGTAATCTTTCAAAGCTTCAAAAGCTGACCAACACTCGTCGGTCCACTGAAAGTGATCCGACCATCGCAATGTCTTGAAGAAAGGAAGGGATTTCTCAGCCGACCGAGAAATGAAGCGATTGAGGGAGGCTATCCGACCTGTAAGTTCTTGCACTTGCTTCTTGTTGGTCGGATGCCCCATGTCGATGATGGCTTTAATCTTATCAGGGTTGACCTCGATTCCTCTTGTGTGACTAAGAAGCAAAGAAACTTCCCGGAGGTCATCCTAAAGGTGCACTTGGTCGGATTCAGCTTCATCCGATGATGCCTCAAGGCATCAAAGGATTCCTGCAAGTCTCTGATGTGGTCGGCTCTATGGAGGCTTTTGACTATCATATCTCAACATAGGCTTTCACATTTCTTCCAAGTTATCCTTCGAAGATCTGGTTGATCAGCCTTTGAAAAGTGGCACCGGCATTCTTTAGACCGAAGGACATCATCTTGTAGCAGTACATTCCCTTATCGGTGATAAAAGCTGTCTTCTCTTCATCCTCCGGGTGCATTCTAATTTGGTTGTAGCCGGAGAAGGCATCCATGAAGCTCAAAAGCTGATGGCCGATCGTGACACCCACCAATTGGTCAATCTTCGACAAGGGAAAGCTATCCTTCGGACAAGCCTTGTTGAGGTCGATGTAGTCCATGCATATCCTCCATTTTTCGTTGGCCTTTCTTGCCATTACAACATTTGCCAACCAATTGGGATAGTGGGCTTCTCTGATGAAGCTGGCATCAGAGAGCTTATTAACCTCCTCGTCAATTGCCCTCTGTCTTTCAGGAATGAAGCTCCTTTTCTTTTATCTAATAGGCTTGTAGGTTGGATTTACTTTAAGCTAGCGAGTTATGACATCCGATGGGATGCCTGGCATATCCAACACTGACCAAGCGAAGACGTCAGCGTTATCCCTTAAGAAGCCGATCAGTTCCAACTTGACCTCTTCATATAGAGTGCTCCCAATTTGGAGTACCCTGGTGGGATCGTCCTCCTGGAGGGGGACGAATAGGATCCTCTCGAATGGTTGGCCTTGGCCGTCAGCTTCAGCCCTGGGATCAAGCTGTCCCATAGAGGAACGATCATCTGATTGTTTGTCTTGAATAGTTAAGCATTGCTTGGCCATCCTGCGGTCTCCCCTCATAACTCCGACCCCACTCGAGTCGGAATTTCACTAGTAGATGGTAGATTGAAACGATGGCCCAAAACTTGTTGAGGGCTGGTCGGCCCAATATGGCATTATAAGTCGAGGTCGTACGTACGACCACAAAGTGATGAGAAGAGTTTTCTGATAAGGCTCTGTCTCGATGTCACGGGCAGAGTTATCTCTCCTTCCACTCCGACAGAGTTTTCTCCGAAGCCCATCAATGGCATAGGAGATTCTTGTAGCCTTGATTTGGACAGGTTCATTCTGACAAAAGCATCATACAATAATACTTTCGTGGAGCTTCTATTATCAATAAGGATCCTCTTTACATCATAGTTGGCAATCACTACCGACACAACTACAGGATCATTCCCAGAGACATGGGCTTCTAGGAGGTCTTCGTCGGAGAAGCTAATTACATTAGAACCCCTAGACCTCTTCATAATGTCCTGATCTTCTTCATATCTCTAGTCAGACTGACGGTGTAATATGCCAACATTCCTGTCGGTCGGAAACTGATTGGGAAGCTCTATCTCCTCTGGGACATCTCTGGCAGTCGAAGTTTCAGCCCGATTTCTTTGGGGTCGGATGTACTTGTGCAAGTACCCCCTCCCGATGAGATCTTCAATTGCGTCCTCAGCTGGAGGCAGTCTTCAGTGTTGTGTCTGTGGTCCCGGTGGAAGGCAATACTTGTCTATTCCTGGATGCAGAGGGGCTCCTCATCAGACGAGGCCTTTGCAGGAAGGTCTCGTTCTCAATTTCCATGAGAATCTTCTTCCTTGGAAGGGAGAGGGGCGCACAGGATTCGAACCTCCTAGGGAAGTCCTTCGGCTTTAGGCTGCGACGTCGGGTTGAATTGTTGCCATCGCTTGGAGGTCGGACTTCGGGAGCCTTGTCGCTCTGCTTCTTGGGAGCCAGCCTCCCTTCAGCTTGGCGTCGGCTCACCGCTTGTTCTTCTACCAAGGCGTACTTCTGTGCCCGGGCTAGCAACTCAGAGTAGCTTGTCGGGAACTTCTTATACAGGGAGAATGTGAGCATGGACGAGCGTAGCCCTCTCTTGAAGGCCGACATAGCCACATTTTCATTTAGGCCCGGGATCTCTATGGTCGCTGAGTTGAATCAGGCGATGTAGTCCCAGAGAGTCTCTCCTTCCTTTTGTAGCACGAGGAAGAGGCAGTCGGTGTTTCTCGACATCCGACTGCAAGTCCTGAAATAGCGGAGAAAGAGTTTTTCAAGCTGAGAGAAGGAGTGGATCGTACCTGGCTAGATGGCAGAGAACCACATCCGAGTCGCCTTCTTGAGGGTCGCAAGGAAGGCGATGCAGTAGAGGGCGTCGAAGGTGCCTTGCATCATCATGTGGGTCTTGTAGGTGCCCAGATGGTCCAATGGATCGGTGGTGCTATCATAGGGGTCCATCTGTGGAATCTTGAAGTGGCGTGGGATAGGCTCCCTCCATGATTTCGACAAAAAGGGGGCGGGAGTCGTACGCCTGCCCCCCGTCAGCTTTCTGCCAATCAACCAGCACAACGATTTGCTCCTCCATGCACTGGAGTTTGCTAGGTAGTCTCTTGGGACCACGCTGCAGTGCTGGTCATCGTCGAGGACCGAGTCAGTGAAAGAGGGTGAGGCGGACCTCACTCTTTTCCCATCGACGTGAGCCCTCTGGGACCTTCGGGGCTCCAGAGCAACGTAGGAGTGGGGTTGAGGGACTTTACGCCGTCGACTTCCCTCAGCAGCGGGTTGATAGTTGGTGCGAGACACCGCAGGCAGCTGTTGCTGATTGTTTGATGCGGGATAAGGGGGGCTAGGAGCTAGGATCGATGGTGAGCCTAGAAGTCACCTAGATTAGGATATTTCTTTTTTTCTTTTGATTTTTTTGATGAAGGAACAATGGGGATGGAGGGTAAGAAAATTGGACATTCTAGGACTGGGGGCTTACATTCACGGAAAGACCTCACACCTCTAGGGCATCTCACCCATCCCACTACATGTAGCCTAGAGCATCCCACCCATCTCATTACATGCAGAGCCTAGGGCATCCCATCAAATCGCTACCTGGGGCCGTAACGGAAAGTCCCTAAGACCTAGAGGGGGACTCGACGGGAAACAAAATTGATGGCGAAGGAATAATGTGATGAAAGATAGGGGTCTGGATCTCATGGACTTTGGGACTCACCCTAACGAAGAGACCTCTCATCTCTAAGGCATTACACCCTCCTCGATACTTGGAGGCGCTAGGATGGATATCAAAGGTCACGAGGGGATAGCGAAGATGGAATGGGAAGGGGGATAACTGGGCATGACTTCACATCATGTCTTGGGGTTGGGCCTCACACCCTCTCCTCACGGAGTGAAGAGGAATCACTCTTCTCTAAAACAAAAAAAATTATTTCTCAATTATTTTTTACAAGGAGGATTGGAGCCTATTTTATAGATACCAAGCCCTTTTGAAATTCAAATTTCGAAATTTAAAACACAATAAAATAAGAAAAGAAAATGGACGGCATTTGTGGAAGAAATTGTGGACTCATTCGAATTCGAAATCGAATTTCAATTTGAATTCAACTTCCTCGTCTGCTCTGAGATTTGCATAGAAAAAACCCTTGCTCCGAGAAGCATGCTATTTTGAGATCCGTGCAAAATTATTACTGTCCTGTGAAGCGTGCTAAGTTGTTTCGCTTTCGTCTTGATCTCTTGTTCTTCCCTTTCCTAAGATTCTGTGGATTTCTTGTCCATATTACAAATGCTCCTTCAAGGGTCGGATCATTTGGAGGTGCTGCTCATTCAGGGCCTGTCATGCCTAACTGTGGTGGTCGGCCTAACTATTCATCTAGTCCAGTTTCATCAGCAGGAATTCCAGTTAGAGGGAGCTCAAGTAGACAGAAATCCAGTTCTGGACCTCTTAACAGACACACTGATTCAGTCAAGAAGTCATCTGGTCCTCAATCTGGAGGAATCACCTCAATGGCTCGCCAAAATTCTGGTCCCCTTCTTGCAGTGCTTCCAGCCACGGGACTCATCACGTCTGGACCAATATCCTCAGGTCCACTAAATTCATCTTCCATTGCACACAACCAAGCTGTCACTAATCTCAGCCAGGATGTTGACAATTCTTTCATGAGCAAGTTCCCAAAACCAATATTGTGGGCTGTGGTTCTTCTGTTTGTGATGGGGTTCATTGCTGGTGGGTTTATTCTTGGAGCCGTTCACAATGCTATTCTTCTCATTCTTGTCGTTGCTTTCTTTGGTGCTGTTGCTTTACTTTTCATCTGGAATACTTGTTGGGGAACAGGGGCGGATGGGGAAGAAGGCTTGGAGGCTTTGCCAGCGTCAATGTTGGAGAAGGCGGCGGCACGGCCGAGACGGCGGGCATGGTGGAGACGGCGGTAGGGAGGGAGGCGGCCATGGAGCGAACGGCATCCTTGGACGGCTCGGAAGCCGGTGGCTTGGCCGTGGGTCTTCCGACCGAGAGGGAGCGGCGGTGGAGCAGGGCGGCGGTCGGCGGCGTGGCGGAGAGGGGCGCGGTATGGGCGGAGCAGCAGGGGGCGGATGGCCATGGGTGGAGCCGCAGGGGCGCACGGCCGTGGGCGGTTCCGTGGGATTCGCAGCATTCCCACGAGGAGGTCGACGCCGGGGGGGGAAGGTGGACGGCTGTCGAGGTCGTCGGTGGTCGGGCGTAGCGGATCCGGGACGAATGGGAAGAAAAATAAAAGTTCTCGGAGAAAGAACGGAGAAAGAATATGACAGGGATAATCTAAGGATAAGTCAAGGATAAGTCTAGAATAAAATGGAAATAGTAGGAATAATCAGAATAGCTGGGATAAAAATTTAAACTAAAATAAAAAAAAAAATCTGAAAAAAATGAAAAAAATTCGGATGATTTTTGATGTCTCCATCATTGTTAGCTACGTCCTGAAGGTTCTGAATCGTGGCAGTGAAGATATCGATGTGGTTCAGAAGGGTCTGAAATTGCTATTGCCCTAGAATGATGGTGGATTCGGTGATAACATTTTCTCTGAAAGGTCCTTCTAATCTGGACGGAGAGTGACCTCTCCTGACGAAGATGTTCTGGATTCTTCCCATTGCTATTACTCTATTTAACAAGTGAGTGGATTCCTCCCTTTAGAGAGGGAAACACATGAGGTTCAGGGTCCTTTTTTAGCGCCAATTTGTTGCTATAACTTCTCCCGGATCGGATTCAGGCGGGCTCGACTGAACCGCTCCTATTTTTTTTGCCACTCTGCTTAACAGATTCCTCGTTTTAGAGAAGGAAATACAGGAACGGAGGTTCAGGGCCTTCCTTTAATGCCAATTGTTGTTGCAACTTCTCCTGGATCCGGTTCAGGCGGGCTTGACTAGAACGCTTTCCTCTAGATTACTACAAAAAGATTCTCAAGAGTCGACGGTGTTCCACGAAAATATTTTAATATCTAAATTAACGGGAGTTTGAGAATAATAGAATGAAAAAATTAATAAAATAAATTTATGAAGCAGAAAGAAAATATTTAGTCCTTATTCGAAGTTCCCGTTTATCTTAAATTTAATTATCATCTTAGCGGTAAATAAATTCCAAGAAATAAGATTTTCTGCTGTTTGCCTCTAGGAGGATGGTGATGCTACGTCTTCGGGCTTCGTTGGCCCCACACGGCCACGCAAGAAATTGGCGTGGGGCATGGAGGAAATTTCACTTAATTTTGCAGTACAATCAAGTAATTTAACGTGCGCACGCAACCAGCAAACGATGAGACTTGAGAGAGATGGGGCGAGCGGCGTTGCCACGTGGTTCGGGTTGCATCTTACGCCGGAAGGAACGATCGATCTTCTTTCGTGATTGTGATGCTACGTCTTCGGGCTACCCTGGCCCCACACGGCCACACAAGAAATTGGCGTGGGGCATGGAGGAAATTTTACTTAATTTTGCAGTACAATCAAGTAATTTAACGTGCGCACGCAACCGGCAAGCAACTTCGTTGCCAAGCAAACGATGAGACTTGAGAGAGATGGGGCGAGCGGCGTTGCCACGTGGTTCGGGTTGCATCGTACGCCCGAGGGAATGATCGATCTTCTTTCATGACGTCACCCATTGGATCGCAATTCGCACAGCTCTCAAAGCACTACGAAAGCTTCAAATCCTATCTGCGCAGATGTCGAGGCCACCATTACGCGATCAGGGTGAATCCTTCTTTCGTGCGAAAGAAACAACCCCGTCCCATTGCCAGCTCCAGAAGCTTCCAACGCCACGTGTTGAAGCAACTGGGGTAGCGCCACGTAACCCTGCACGATCAGAACCACGTCATCAGAATTGGTGCGGGGTTTTGGAACTACCCAGAAAAGAGAGCCGCTTGTAGAAAGTCGCGCGGTCTTATCCGCCATGATCCATTCCGCCATGATCCATTGAAAGGGAGAGGACGATCAGCGGAAGCGTTAAACCCATCAAAAACCAAGCGGGGAGCCGAAGGCAGGAAGGCAGGAGACACGATAAAAGGGTCTGAAATTCTCTTTCGGGAGGAGTTTTATCATTAAAAAAAAATCTTTTTCTGGAGGAGTTGATTGCCGAATGGCGGAGCATGAAAGGTGGGTAAATTTATATTTTTTGTTTTTTCCTTTTGATTTGTTCTTTATTTCTACTCTGTTTAATTGATTTTATTTCGGTTTTATTTTGGTTTCTCTTGTCGCATTCGACTTCTATTTTGGATTTTTTTTGGCAGTCTTGGAGATATCCGGTAGTGTGTTTTCGTTTGATCGATCCATTCTTGTTGAAGGCCATTGAGTCTAAGGATCGATTTACTGCAAATAACTTACACTGGTTGATTGGACATTTATGTGATGAGTTATGAACTTATGATCTATATTTCATTGATCTCCAATCTTGAGAAGAAAAAGAATAGGATATCTGCTTGTCTATATAGGATTAGGGGCAGCAGAGTGGATCAAATTTCAGCTGTAACATGATTTATTCATTTGGAGAGAGAAATCTTATTGAGCGCCGATTCCAATTTCTGTAAGAAATATATAATGGAAACTATATTTTTAGGCTATATCGTTTTAGTAAAAGATATATATATATATATATATGGACGAAGAACCCTTAAAATTGAATATTCTTATGTGTAACATGGTATTCCTCTGTACCTCTTTTGAGTAGAAAAATGGGAGAAAGCAGTGTTGTTTGTTGATCATTTTGGTAGGATGGGTAAGTCCATGGAATGATAAGAACTGGATGGCATAAATCATGTGCCTGTTTGGCATCGTCTTTGTTTTTGGTGTTATTGTTTCCCCTACAAATTAGTGGAATACTACATGGAGATGCATGTTGAGGGTAGATTTACAAAAAAAATTCTACCATTCCATGCTTTAATTATAACTCTTTTCTTTTTTCTTTTTCTTTTTTTTTTAATAAAAGAATTTATCATAACCTTTTTTGAAAGGAACAAATCTTTGGTACCAAAATAGTAAAAATTTACAAATAATTTGATATAAAAAACGTTCAATGTAATCCAATTTTTTTTTGTGGGTTTTTAAAGGTAAAAACAGTAAACAAAAGCAATACCAAACACGCTTTTATCCTTTTACATTCTTTATTTCTCCTCTGACAATGTTTTGTTTTCTGATGGATCACATGCTTTCTGATTTTTATTTCATATGTGTTATGATATGTGCGGAATTAGAGATATGGGAGAGCAGGGTGGCATCATGGGTGAAATGATTGCATCGTGTTGCTAGGTATGGATTTTAAAAAACTCAATCTTGTCTGTATATAAATAGCATTTTGTTGAAATGTCCTTTACCATTCATTAATAAGGATAGTATATATGATAAGTTTTTGAGAAATATGGGGGGGATGCCATTTCCAAAGTTCAAAAAATGGACTAGCCCAAGGGGAAAGGGATAATATTATAAACCATTTGTGCTAAGGCTAGTTGGCCAAAACAATTTAAATCGGAAAACTCATAAATAGTACCATTACCGGTACTTTTCTTACTACAATGATTATTGTGGTATAGGAGGGGGAATCATTAGTCCTATATTGATTGTAAGTCAAGAAAAACTTTGATTTATATGTAATGAGATCTTTTCCTATGAGATATTTTTAAAGGGTAACCTCGAGCCATAGTGGCCAAAGGCCAAAGTGGTCTTGTATGCAGGAGCGAAGACCGATCGAGTGTCGCAACATCCGCAACAATGATTACACTTAATAATCCATAAAATAGATAGCACCATAAACATTTTTTTGGAGAGTTCATAATTATCACCAATTTAATACTTATGATGCAAGCGAAAGATTGGTTTTTAGTCAATTCAACACTTATCGTGCTAGTGAAAGATTGGTTTTTAGCCAAGTTGAAAGCTTCCAATAGCTCACGCCAGACTATATCCAATCTCATGCTACTACTGTTGAACTTTTCTTATAATATATTTTCTGAATGCAATATGTTACGGGGATACTTCGGAAGCCTCAGATATACCTTCGGGATGCGTCTTCAGAGATGGATGCTTAACTCGTCGATTCAACCACTGACCTTTCTGATGACCAGAGCTTGTCATTGAGACATCTTTACAGTTCAATAACCAGTTACTATGATTTTGTTTGTCGACCCATTTATCGGCCTATCTGTGGTGCCGAACTTAATATCGAAGCAACTTGGTTGTTATCAGGTGCGGTCCTTCGATATACTCCTCACGTGGCCAATCTTCAAGATGTTAAATAGCGTTGATGATCTCAAATCGTAGAAATAACTAACCCATGTTGATGATATCGCCGGTAATGGCATCCTCCATTCACAGGAATAAATGAAGGCTATAATATTGCAATGGCATGATCAATAACTTAATACTCTCAAAGTTGCGCATTTTCATAGCCTTCTTTTATAAATAACTAAAGCCCTGAGGACTCTCGGTAAGCAACTCTTATCCACGCTCATTACTTTTCATCTGTTTTAGATCTCTGACATGAGCATTAAAGGGTCCTCATTGGAGCTATCTCCGGTTATGGACTCTATTTTACAGGTCACTCAAGCAATGACTTTTGTCAGTTAGCGCTAGCTTCGATCTTGAGCTAGAATTTGCAGCAACATATTGGTGCTAGATGAAGGGTTCCCAGGCTTATTTTGGAAAGAAAAGTGAGCGAAACATCCTTGATGCTACTTAAAAATGTCATATCAAGGAATACTAGAGCCCACTCAGCCAGCATCGCTCCTACACCTTCATCGCCATTGGTGTTACAACCCCCACCTGATATAGGATAATCCCGGACTAGTTTAATGATTTGGTCCAATAGGTTCATACCCTGAGGGTTGTGGTTCTGGAAATGCAGCAGAATAATATTGCCTGTTAGGAAGTGCAACTTGTTCTTCCTCCATAGTAGCAGCCTTCTGCTATAGCCCAACAGTCTCAGCTATCTCAGTGGTGTCTCATCCTCCACCACCACAACATAGTCGGAGAGGCGGATGAGGTAGAACCAGCCTTGGAGTCCAGCCCAGTGAAAGGATTATGCCCTATAAGCCAATATTTGTATCTCCCAGACCATTGTAAATTGACAAGTTAATAAAGGCAATAATTTTTTCATCATTCGCTGTGTCATTATATGATGAACCCCATAAATTAGGGCTATGGTTGTAGGGCTATGATGAGATCATACCAGTGACATCTAAGGCCTTAAAACCCTAATCTAGAATATTCCTAGTCATAGGAACCCTGAGTTGGGGATCAGGGTTTCCGGTTAGACTGGCACATCCTATGTATGCTGAAAAGGGTGATTGCTCTCACAGTCACTTGTGTGAGACACTAATACAAGGATGTGGGTGCTCATTAGCGAATGAGTTCACTGAAGAAATCCAGTTTGAGAACATCTAATGGAGCCTTAGCTGCATGTCAATAGATGTTTCTCATAGTGGGAGTTGTACAAGTAGTCCTATGACCTGAGACTGCCATAAAACCTTATGTACATGAACCCATGCTTTGGTTCAATCTCATTCATGACACTGGGTCATGCACAAGGTTGATGCTGGGTGTGGTGAATTGTATATGAAGGAAATGAGTAGGTCAACAAGGAATTGATCACTCCTAGTAGGAGGAGATTGCATCCAGCCAAATTAGGTCAGATGATGATTCAGGAAATCTTTGATCAAAGTACAGATATTAGAAATGATTTCTAATATCGAATTAATTGAATCATTAGTGTATGACTGAGCTGGGAATGAGTATAAACTGGATTTGACATGATTCCATATCCATAGTTATATTCGGGATGCAAGATGATTGAAGGATCGAATTATACGGGAACTTTCCACTGAAGGGTAGTTTTGGAATTACACCAGAATTTCCATATCTTCCGGGTAGACATGACACGTTGCTAGACGTCAATCTTGTCTTGTGGGTTGATCAAATTAAATGATTTAATTGGATCACTAATTAGGAGGAGTCCTAATTGACTGACTCGAGTTAGCTCGATTTGACCTAAATCGATTAGAATGAGTTCTGATCAAATTAGGTCAACTTGCACTCAGACCCACTGCTGGCTAAGTATGGAACCCAATGGGTCACACACTTAGAACAGATAATCAAGGTTTTAATTTGGAATTAAATCTCGTTTGCAGATGAACACACTAGCATGTGTTGCAAACCATGGCTTCTACTTGAATCGGATTTGAGTTAGGGTTCCGATTTGGTCTTTTTTAGATCCAAATTCCTTCCGGTTTGAATCTAATTGAAGATTCAAGACTTTGGGCTAATAATAGGCTAGCAATTGGGCTAACCTAAGAGGCTAAACCCCTTTCCCACATCGCCTAAGCCCTTTCCCTTCTTTTCCCACGCGCGCGCGCAAGGAGAAGAGTCCACGCGCGCGTGGACTCTCTCCAAGCGGCGTTTCTGCGTGAGAAAAGAAAGGAAGTCGGCGTCTTTTGGCTGATGAGGCGTGGATCAGAGTCCACCTAGGCGTGGACTCTTCAAAAATAGAATTACCGTGAAAAAGAAAAGGAAAAAACACCGAAGGGGCGCGACTCTTCTTTCTGCGCGCGCCCTTCTGTGTTTTTCGCGATCCTTCTTCGCGTCTTCCCATCCCACAGGCCGTGAGATTAAACCCAAGGGCCGTGAGATAAAGGGAAAGGACGTGAGAAGGGAGAGAGGGACGTGAGAGGATGATTAACAGGTGAGAAGGCGCCTCTCTGTCGCCTATTTAAGGAGAAGACTTCACCGTGAAAATTATTCCAGATTTTCTACGGCGAAGCCTTGCTTCTTTTTCTTCTCCCTCTCCAGAAGACTGTTTCCCCCTCCTCTCTTTCCTCTTTGATTCCTTTACAGAGCCTAGGCTCTGTCGAATCTCAGAACAGAAGGAGAGTCAGAGAGAAACTCTCCGACGGTAAAGGAAGAAGGCGCCTCTCCTTTCTTTCTTACATTAAGACAATCTTGTCTTAATTTTCCTCTCCCTCCAAGACAAGCCTTGTCCCATTTTAGGACAAGGGCTTATTCTTAAGACAAGAGTGTCTTAAGGGGCCAAAGTTGCTAGAAGACGAGGAGAAGGGTAAGAGAGAAGGTTTAGTCCCAGTTTGGCTAGAGGAGTCCTAGCCAATAGCCCATATATCAAGTTCTTAGGGTAGAGCTTGATTGGAAGGAACCCAATTAAGGAGTCAGTGTCTTGATCATCTGCCAGTGTGGATCACCATCGGAGGGCGGACAAGTGGACGCCTGGTGTGTTCAAAAGGTTACTCAATTTGGAGTTTATTTCTACATCAGACTGGAAATAGCGATCTGAGGTCAGTATCTAAACCATGTTTAAATTTGGACATGCATGTAGTTACAGTTTTAATTGCTAATAAGGAGATTTTGGGATTAGGGTTCGGACCTGATTTCATAAAATTTTGAAATCCACACTTCCGCACTGGTTCCCGAATCCTACAGTGGTATCAGAGCCTCCTTATTAGGATTAAAACTTATGCAGTTCAATTCATGATGTAGTATCATGTTAAAGTTTTTATATTGATGCACAATGCATGTCTTTGATTGAACATGAGTTTGATGATTGCCACCAGTTAGGGTTTTTCACTGAAACCCTAATTGTCTTAGAGATATGATTAGCCCTGGAGCCATCATACTGAAATAAGGTTGCCCTGGCATAATGGTGTATCCATTATGTGATAAATGGTTGTCCTAGTATGATGGCACACATTTCACATATTTGCTTAGTTTAAAGCATGTATTAATATATGTGATAGCTTTTAATTGAATGTGCTGGCATTGCATAAATCCCTCTTAAAAATTATATTAAGTGATAGTATAGTTAACCGATAAGCATTATTAGTCATGATGGATAATTAGTCATTTCGGTGTCTAGAAAGGTGGTTCTGGGAAGGTAAAGGGAATCGTGGTTTTTAATTGGTTCCGTTGACTGACCTGGCCAATTTTAAATTGGTGTCTAGGAAAGCAACGGGGGGACCCCCACATCTCTTCCACTAGCCTGGCCGATCTGATTGATTTAATTCTTGACTAACATGCTTGGGGTTAAAATACTATTATTGGCCTTCCTTCATGATAGGTCATTATTATGTTACGATCTATACTAGGTTTGTTGTATACACACAAGACCTAATATGGTGACTAACACAATTTTTGGCCTAATACAATTATTTGTTTATGGCATGATTTAATGTAATATTTTGTTTTGTACACACAAGGGTATTACTATTAAAGTCATGACTGTATGGCTATGAAGGGTCTTACTTAACTGAAATATTATAGTTTGTTGTGTACACACAAGGCTATTAATATTTTAGAGGCCGGGATAAGTTGAGAATTGTACGGGTTACAATTGGAAAGAGTTTTCCTACCTATGAACTTATATAAGATTTGTTGTGTACACACAAGGTCTTTTATAAGGGATTGGGATCTCAACCCCACTAAGAAAACTAATTAGGGTTTTCTCGATCATCGTATAGAGGGTTATGATGCTCGATAAAATAGTGGGAGACATAATTGAATTAAAGTCCTAATTTAATTATATATTGTCATTTCATGGTTGTTTGCTTATGTATTGTTCTTTGTTTAAATGTAGATAAATGGCCTCTTCACTCTCACTCCGTAGTATTTTAGATGCCAACAAATTGACTGGGCCTAATTATGTTGATTGGCTGAGAAATTTGAAAATAGTACTCAGTCAAGAAAGAATTTCCTATATTCTTGATACCCCAATTTTGGAACCACCAAGGGAAGATGCCTCGCAAGAGGAGAAGACCACATATAATATGTGGCAAAATGACTCACTTACTGTCAAATGTGTTATGCTTGCCTCTATGACTAACGAGTTGCAGAGGCAGCATGATAGCATGGATACTAACTCCATACTGCTCAATTTAAAAGAGCTTTATGGAGAACACAGTAGAACTGCTAGATATGAAATATCTAAGCAGTTGTTCCGTGCAAGGATGACAGAAGGTACATCAGTACAAGACCATGTATTAAAGATAATTGATCTAATCACTCGATTAGGTCAATTAGGTTTTGTAATGGATGGGGAGTTGAATCAAGACTTGATCTTGCAATCACTCCCAGAGTCATTTTCATAGTTTGTTCTTAATTACCATATGAACAAACTTAATTCTTCCTTGCCTGAGCTGTTGAATATGTTGAAGACAGCAGAGAGCCATGTAAAGAAAAATAAGGCTCCAGTTCTTCTTGTGGATAAGAAGAAGACAGGCAAAAAGGGTTCCAGTAAGAGGATGAATCCCAAAGGGGGCATTAAGAAGAAGAAAGGAAAGAAGGCCTCCGGACAGATGACCTGCTTTCATTGTGGCAAGCCGGGTCATTGGAAAAGGAACTGCAAGGTTTACCTTGCAAGTGTGAAGCCTGGTGCATCAGAGGCACCAAAAGGTATGAAAGAAGTTCATACTATTTTGTCATTGGATTCTTCCATTTCAAATACTTGGGTGTTGGATACCGCCTGTGGTCATAACATCTGCAAATCATTGCAGGGACTTCAGGGGCTTAAAGTATTGAAGGAAGGTAACTTTGAGCTCTACGGTGCTGGAGGGGACCCCATCCAAGCAGAAGCTGTAGGGACTTATGCTTTGAAGTTACCTTCAGGGAAGATCTTGGAGCTAAGGAATTGTTACTATATGCCAAAAATCATTAGAAATATCATATCTGTACCCTTGTTACTTAAACAAGGATATACTATGAATGTAATGAGCAGTGGCTGCTCAATTTCTTTATCTAATGAAATTATATGTTATGGCATATTCTGCAATGGTCTATTAACTCTTTCCACTAATGACAATATTTTTCATGTTTTTAACAAACGGAAAAGAGATGATGTTAACAATACCTTACTTTGGCATTGTCGACTTGGACATATTAGTGAGACTAGGACTAACAAGTTACACAAAGAAAATTTCTTTGATCCTTATGACTATGAGTCATTAGGAACTTGTGAATCATGTCTCATGGGTAAGATGACCAAGACTCCATTTAGTGGACATGGAGAAAGGACAAAAGAGTTATTAGGACTCATACACATAGATGTATGTGGGCCTATGACAACTCAAGCCTATGGTGGATACTCATACTTCATCACATTTACTGATGATTTTTCAAGGTATAGATTTGTGTATCTAATGAAACATAAGTCCGATGCTTTTGAAAAATTTTTAGAGTATCAAAGTATGGTAGAGAAACAGACAGGAAAAAGTATAAAGATCCTCCGATCAGATAGAGGAGGTGAGTACTTATCCACTGAGTTTCTTGATCACCTTAAAGATAAGGGGATCATCTCTGAATGGACTCCTCCTTACACACCACAATTAAATGGTGTTGCTGAAAGGAGGAATCGTACTTTATTGGATATGGCACGGTCCATGATGTGCTTCACGGAGTTACCTTTTTCTTTCTGGGGATATGCTTTGGAAACAGCAACTTATATCTTGAATAGAGTACCATCTAAAACTGTCTCTAGCACTCCATATGAATTATGGAGAGGTAAGAAGCCCAATCTTAAGTATATTAAGATATGGGGATGTCCAGCCTATGTAAAAAGAAATTTTGGACATAAACTAGATGCTAGAGCAGACAAATGTCTATTTATCGGATATCCTAGAGATAGTATAGGATATCTGTTCTACCACCCTACTGAACAAAAAGTTTTGGTCAGTAGGCATGCCACTTTTATGGAAAAAGAATTCATCCTACAAAAGGGCACTGGTAGAAATATCGAACTTAATGAAATTCAACAAATAGACACATCTCAGTCAAGTAACAACATAGTTAATATAGAACCTGAACACACTCCTATCCGTAGGTCTGATAGGGTGCGACAAGCACCTGAGAGGTATGGGTTCATAATTGAAAATAATGAAGCCCAAATCATTCAAAATGATGAGCCTCTAACCTATACGGAAGCAGTCATGAGTAGAGACTCAGACAGATGGCTGGAAGCCATGAGATCCGAGATGGACTCCATGTATGTCAACCAAGTATGGTCTTTGGTTGATGCACCAGAGGGTATTAACCCTATTGGGTGTAAATGGGTCTATAAAAGGAAGAATGGGGCAGATGGCCAAGTTGAAACTTATAAAGCCAGATTGGTGGCTAAGGGTTTCAGACAAAAACAGGGAATAGATTATGATGAAACATTTTTCCCTGTTGCCATGCTCAAATCTATTCGGATTATGCTTGCTATAGCAGCATATCATGATTATGAGATCTGGCAAATGGATGTAAAAACTGCATTCCTCAATGGTTTCCTTGAGGAAGAGGTTTATATGTCATAGCCAGAAGGTTTTGTCTTGGAGACTAAACCTAATCAGGTATGTAGGCTAAAGAAATCCATTTATGGATTAAAGCAAGCATCAAGGAGTTGGAACATCCGATTTGATAAAACAGTCAAAGAATTTGATTTTTTCAAAAATGAGGATGAACCTTGTGTGTACAAGAAGACTAGTGGGAGTGCCATAGTTTTCTTAGTTCTATATGTCGATGATATACTTCTTATTGGGAATGATATCCCAATGTTACAATCAGTCAAAGTGTGGTTATCGAAACAGTTTTCCATGAAAGACTTGGGAGAAGCATCCTATATACTGGGTATAAAGATCTATAGGGAAAGATCAAGAAGGATGCTAGGCTTATCCCAGTCTAGGTACATTGACCAGGTGCTAAAGAGATTTAGCATGGAGGAAAGTAAAAGAGGTTACTTACCTATTGGTCATGGCATACCTCTTTCTAAGAGGATGTCTCCTAAGACACCTGAAGAAAGAAATAGAATGAGTTCTATACCTTATGCTTCGGCTATAGGGTCGATTATGTATGCTATGTTATGTACCAGGCCTGATGTGGCATATGCCTTGGGTGTAGCCAGTAGATTTCAGGCTGATCCAGGAGAGGATCACTGGAAGGCTGTGAAAAATATTCTTAAGTACCTGAGAAGGACTAAGGATATTTTTCTCATATACGGAGGGTCTGATCTTAAACTAGAAGCCTATTCAGACTCTAGTTTTCAATCAGACCCAGATGATAGTAAATCCATTTCAGGGTATGTCTTTACCTTGAATGGTGGAGCAGTAAGTTGGAAGAGCACTAAACAGCAGACTGTAGCTGACTCAACTACCGAGGCAGAGTACATAGCTGTCAGTGAAGCCGCCAAGGAAGCTGTCTGGATGAAGAAATTCATCACAGAGTTGGGAGTAGTTCCTGAGATTGAGAACCCGGTGCCACTCTATTGTGATAACACTGGAGCAGTTGCTCAAGCTAAGGAACCGAGAGCCCATCACAAGTCCAAGCACATTCTGAGACGCTTCCATCTTGTCCGAGAGATAATCGAGAGACAAGAAGTTTGCATCAATAGAGTAGATACAAAGAACAACATAGCAGACCCGTTCACTAAGGCTCTACCACAGCGGGAGTTTGATCGCCACCTCGACAGTATGGGGTTAAAGAATAAGAGCGATTGGCTTTAGTGCAAGTGGGAGATTGAAAGGATTATGCCCTATAAGCCAACATTTGTATCTCCCAGACCATTGTAAATTGACAAGTTAATAAAGGCAATAATTTTTTCATCATTCGCTGTGTCATTATATGATGAACCCCATAGATTAGGGCTATGGTTGTAGGGCTATGATGAGATCATACCAGTGACATCTAAGGCCTTAAAACCCTAATCTAGAATATTCCTAGTCATAGGAACCCTGAGTTGGGGATCAGGGTTTCCGGTTAGACTGGCACATCCTATGTATGCTGAAAAGGGTGACTGCTCTCACAGTCACTTGTGTGAGACACTAATACAAGGATGTGGGTGCTCATTAGCGAATGAGTTCACTGAAGAGATCCAGTTTGAGAACATCTAATGGAGCCTTAGCTGCATGTCAATAGATGTTTCTCATAGTGGGAGTTGTACAAGTAGTCCTATGACCTGAGACTGCCATAAAACCTTATGTACATGAACCCATGCTTTGGTTCAATCTCATTCATGACACTGGGTCATGCACAAGGTTGATGCTGGGTGTGGTGAATTGTATATGAAGGAAATGAGTAGGTCAACAAGGAATTGATCACTCCTAGTAGGAGGAGATTGCATCCAGCCAAATTAGGTCAGATGATGATTCAGGAAATCTTTGATCAAAGTACAGATATTAGAAATGATTTCTAATATCGAATTAATTGAATCATTAGTGTATGACTGAGCTGGGAATGAGTATAAACTGGATTTGACATGATTCCATATCCATAGTTATATTCGGGATGCAAGATGATTGAAGGATCGAATTGTACGGGAACTTTCCACTGAAGGGTAGTTTTGGAATTACACCAGAATTTCCATATCTTCCGGGTAGACATGACACGTTGCTAGACATCAATCTTGTCTTGTGGGTTGATCAAATTAAATGATTTAATTGGATCACTAATTAGGAGGAGTCCTAATTGACTGACTCGAGTTAGCTCGATTTGACCTAAATCGATTAGAATGAGTTCTGATCAAATTAGGTCAACTTGCACTCGGACCCACTGCTGGCTAAGTATGGAACCCAATGGGTCACACACTTAGGACAGATAATCAAGGTTTTAATTTGGAATTAAATCTCGTTTGCAGATGAACACACTAGCATGTGTTGCAAACCATGGCTTCTACTTGAATCGGATTTGAGTTAGGGTTCCGATTTGGTCTTTTTTAGATCCAAATTCCTTCCGGTTTGAATCTAATTGAAGATTCAAGACTTTGGGCTAATAATAGGCTAGCAATTGGGCTAACCTAAGAGGCTAAACCCCTTTCCCACATCGCCTAAGCCCTTTCCCTTCTTTTCCCACGCGCGCGCGCAAGGAGAAGAGTCCACGCGCGCGTGGACTCTCTCCAAGCGGCGTTTCTGCGTGAGAAAAGAAAGGAAGTCGGCGTCTTTTGGCTGATGAGGCGTGGATCAGAGTCCACCTAGGCGTGGACTCTTCAAAAATAGAATTACCGTGAAAAAGAAAAGGAAAAAACACCGAAGGGGCGCGACTCTTCTTTCTGCGCGCGCCCTTTTGTGTTTTTCGCGATCCTTCTTCGCGTCTTCCCATCCCACAGGCCGTGAGATTAAACCCAAGGGCCGTGAGATAAAGGGAAAGGACGTGAGAAGGGAGAGAGGGACGTGAGAGGATGATTAACAGGTGAGAAGGCGCCTCTCTGTCGCCTATTTAAGGAGAAGACTTCACCGTGAAAATTATTCCAGATTTTCTACGGCGAAGCCTTGCTTCTTTTTCTTCTCCCTCTCCAGAAGACTGTTTCCCCCTCCTCTCTTTCCTCTTTGATTCCTTTACAGAGCCTAGGCTCTGTCGAATCTCAGAACAGAAGGAGAGTCAGAGAGAAACTCTCCGACGGTAAAGGAAGAAGGCACCTCTCCTTTCTTTCTTACATTAAGACAATCTTCTCTTAATTTTCCTCTCCCTCCAAGACAAGCCTTGTCCCATTTTAGGACAAGGGCTTATTCTTAAGACAAGAGTGTCTTAAGGGGCCAAAGTTGCTAGAAGACGAGGAGAAGGGTAAGAGAGAAGGTTTAGTCCCAGTTTGGCTAGAGGAGTCCTAGCCAATAGCCCATATATCAAGTTCTTAGGGTAGAGCTTGATTGGAAGGAACCCAATTAAGGAGTCAGTGTCTTGATCATCTGCCCGTGTGGATCACCATCGGAGGGCGGACAAGTGGATGCCTGGTGTGTTCAAAAGGTTACTCAATTTGGAGTTTATTTCTACATCAGACTGGAAATAGCGATCTGAGGTTAGTATCTAAACCATGTTTAAATTTGGACATGCATGTAGTTACAGTTTTAATTGCTAATAAGGAGATTTTGGGATTAGGGTTCGGACCTGATTTCATAAAATTTTGAAATCCACACTTCCGCACTGGTTCCCGAATCCTACACCCAGGAGTGAAGATGGTTGCCTACTCCCCACTTCGAAAGAGACTCCAAACCTAGGAGGTCACCATCTCAGTATTTTGAGGTCCACAATGCCAGAGATGTCGATGTAAAGCGGTGTTTCCAAGAAATGTATCAGCAAATCGAGGTGTTGCAGAATTAAGCTTCAATTCATGAAGGGCCTGGCTTCAATATCAGCTCACCCTTCACCACGAGAATAATGCAGGAGTCTATTCTTGCAAACTTCAAGGTTCCCTATCTGGAATTTTATGATGGGTCGAGGGACCTATTAGATCACATCAAGAGTTTCCATACTCATGCTTTTTTGCAGGCTTTTGATGTAATCCTCTGTCGAGCCTTCCCACCAACTCTCAAAGGAATAGCAAGGCATTGGTATTCCATCCTCAAGCTTGGTTTTATTGATTTTTTCAAAGAGCTAAGCCAGTTGTTTGCCTCCCACTTGGTATCATCGGGGGTTAGATTATATGGTGAGTATTAGGCAAAGGGGAGTCCCTCCGTGCGTACCTCTGCCACTTTAATGTGACCACTTTGGAGATGCATAATTTATATTAGTTCATGGCTATGATGATCCTGAAGAGCGGACTGCAAAAAAATGCTTTTCTCTTTTCATTGGAGAAGACCTATTCCAAAAAATTTGCTAAGATACTAACTAGGATGGACAAGTACGCCAATGCCGAGGAGGCATATGATGTCCATCTAGTTTTCATCAAATTTAAGGTGGACCTAAAGCCACAAAGCTCGAGACAAGTCCTTGCTGAGTGGGACAACTGAAGAAACTAGTGGAGATCCCATAGTCCATCTCGTCGCTAATCCACGACTCTGCCAAGGAATTAGCAGAATTAGTGTCCTTCCAGGAGGCTCGACTTTTCACACTCGAGGTGTTAGAACAACTACATGCCTCTGAATATACCTCGAGGATAAATACTGATGGAAGTTAGGGAGTAGCTGCTACTAGCAAGGTGGCTTCGTGCTCGCTCTGGTCGTTGTAATCTAGACAAATTTGGTCTTTATCATTGTGACCACGAGCATGACACGGAGGAGTGCATCTAGTTGCAAGATGAGATCGGGTGGTTCATCTGGAAGGGAAGCCTTGATTGATTTCTTCAAAGAAGGGCACTGCCGAGGCCTTGACCGTTACCTTCATTGCCTCCATCGTAGCCATGCAGGGCTCTGAATAACCTCCTTCCCAGCAAGAGAACAGAGAAATATGATAAGTGTGAACATGGTGGATAAGACATGTCAAAAGCCAGCGGAACCTTCTAGAGTTGTAAAAAAGTGGAGGGTTGAAGAAGATATCATATTCTTTGAGGAAGATGCGGCTAGTATCTAATTTCTGCATGCGGATGCTATGGTTGTAATGCTGAATATTGACAACTACAATATTCACCGTGTCTTAGTTGATAGTAGAAGTGCGGTTGATATTTTGTATTTTTTGACCTTTTCTTGGATGAAACTTTTTATAAATTGTTTGGCAAAATATGGATCCCTCGTACAAGATTTTTTTCGACGATGCAGTGCCTGTAAAAGGGATAATTACTCTACTTGTTAAGGCTCGTACCTACCCCCAGCGAGTCATTGTTTAGATGAATTTCTTGGTAGTCAAACTTCCGGTACCCTACAATGCAATCCTCGGACAACCAAGATTATGTGCTTTTAATGCTATGGTCTCTGTCAAACACTTGTTAGTGAAGTTTCCAATCAATCACGGAATTGGGCAAATCAAAGAGAACCGGGCTATGGCACGGCAGCATTACAATGCTAGGCTCCAGGTTAGGGACTAATCCAATCCTTTTCGTATGAGGTTAAATACATGAGACAAATTGTCTGAGTACAGCGAGTTACTGGGTGATGTGTTGGAAATCCCTCTCTCAAAAGGAGATCCTAGCTGGATAGTTCGAATCAATTCAAACCTAGACAAGATAACAAAGGAAAGACAGCCTTTTTGCAGGAAAATGTTGATGTATTCACCTAGTCTACTACTGATATGCATGGGATAGATCTCGATATGATGGTGCACAAGCTGAATATGTCGATCGTTCGGTGAAGCAGAAGAAGTGAAGCTTTGTCCCAGAGTGGCAGAAAGCTATCATTGAGGGACTGATAAGCTGGTCAAAGTAAGATTTATCAGGAAGGTGATTTACCCTGATTGACTCGCGAATATGTTGCTTATGAAGAAGGCAAATGGGAAGTGGCGAATATATATAGACTTCACTGACTACAATAAAGCTTGCCTTAAAGATAGTTATCCTTTTTCTTGAATTGACCAACTGGTCGATCCAATTCTAGTGATGAGCTCTTTATCTTCATGGATGCATTTTCTGGTTACAATCAAATACGAATGGTACTTAAAGATGAGGAGAAGATTGTTTTTATTATTGATTGTTGCCGCCAAGATCGTCGTGGCCCATAGCTGCTGTCGACGTCGGATCGTCTCTCGTCTCTTCTGGACCGGCCTGCTTTTCGGGACCTGCAAAATAGAGTTAGAGACCTGGGTCGGAAATTTCGGTGGGGGCACTCCGACGGTCAAGTCAGTGACGATCCAGGAGAACTGATCCTGGTAGAGCCCCTGAGATGGACTCTACGCTAGGAGTGAATAATGTGTGAGAAGGGTGCAAGTGAGTCGGGAAAAATAGTGGCCGAGGTGAATTGGAGCTGGATGGCTGTGTCCGGGTGACCCTTCCTGCGGATCTCTGGTAGCCTTGAATTCTTAGTCTCCTTGGTGGTTCTCCTGTATGGCCCCTCCCCTCTTACTTGCTTGAGTGTTTTCTTGTTTTTCTTCCCGTTGGGGCTGTTGATGGCTCTCTTAAGTCCAGGTGGTTGCTGAACGCCTATCTCGAGATCTTTCCTGTGCTAGCAGGCGCGTGCGGCGGTGTTCCGTGCCATGGACGGGACGTTTTTCCTGGTTCGTGATAAGGGAACCTACCATGCGCTCTGACATTCCTTCCGGTCGCTCCATTTCGGGAAACTTGGCAGGGCCTCTATCGGGGGGCAGCCATCCCCGGGATTCGAATCTCTTGGTTGATATCCTCGTTCGGGTGGTACAGATGTTTGGTGGAGAGCGCGGCGCCTCGATCAGGGAGCTTCCTCCTTTTCTGGTATAAGTGGCAGCTGGGGATGATCATCACGGCCTGGTGGGTGCTTCCTTGCAGTCCTTGGACGGCTCATCAGCGTCCAAGGAGGACGCCGTCGCCCCTTTGGTTGCTGGCGCCTTCGCCCGAGGTGGAGGACGAATTGAAGAGACAGGGCTTGACTCCGGTCCATGGGGCCCGACTTTGAGGGGCTCGACCTGGTGGAGGGCAGGGCTCAACTCCGAGGGGCTCGACCTCGAAGGGGCTCCACCTAGCGGAGGAGGGCTGGGCTCGACTTTGAGGGGGCTCGTCTTGGTGGAGGGCATGGCTCAACTCTGAGGGACTCGACCTCGAAGGGGCTCCACCTGGCGGAGGAGGTCTGGGCTCGACTCCGGACCAAGGAGCTTGACTTTGAGGGGGCTCCACCTAATGGAGAAGGGCAGGGCGCGACTCTAGCCTAGAGGGCTCGACCTCGGAGGGGCTCGACCTGGCAGAGAAGGGCATGGCTCAACTCCGGATCGAGGGGCTCGACCTCGGAGGGGCTCAATCTGGCGGAGGAGATCGCTCGGTTCTGGCCTAGGCATCCCGATGTTGCGGGAGCGGACTTGGCGGAGGACGGAACTCGACTTCGACAGGCCACCCCGACAATCTGAAGGAGCTTGGCCCGACAAAGGAGTTCGAGTGTCCGTCATGGCAGCTTTCTCTGACATGGCATCTGACAGGGATTGCACGTCAGCGTTCTGCCACATCATTTGCCCTCCACTCCCGAGTCATGTTGGCACGGGGCACTCGGGGCGAAGGGAGTAAATGCAATGCTGAGGTGAGAATCCGGCACAATGATGGCCATGATCGTCGGCGCTTCATGAAGCGGTTTCTCCAGCCTATCCGGGGGAGCCACGTGGACACGTCCAAGGAGTAGTTGTTGCGGGCGCAAAATTCAGAGCGGCTGCAGTTGAAACAAAATGCCAGCCTTGCCCGATTGATGACATGTGGCACAGATCCATCAGTGGGGGAGCTGCAACGATACGGTTGGGCGCTGGTCACTTCGAAAGGAAAGGCAATCTTTCCGAAAACATATCTTCTTTCAAATTCTGCGTGCCCGCCATCGTACCGAAGTTCTTCCTTTGCTTTCTCGGCTATTTTTGTCTTCCCAGGTTCAACAGGTTAGTCTCCTTCCTCCCTGTCACGGCCAAGTAAAGATTTCCTTCTAGGGCTAGGTTCTTCACCGGACTCTTGTCTATCTTTTCTTGTCTCCTTTCTCTCTGTCTTTAGCCTTCATCTTCTTCTCAATGTCCCGCTTCGGTCCAAACTTTCGCCCTACATCCAACTAGGATGAGGCCGGGCCTTCTAGGCCGAGACCGCCTTCTTCTTCCGATGAGGAGGATTTGGCGCGCTTCGAGCTCAGCAGAAGACCCGCGCCTAGAGGGATAGTGATTAGGGAACCTGCATCTTCTCCTTCACCTCGTCTCCTTCTACCTGGACCTATTCCTGAACCTCCTCGGTCGACAGGTCCTGGCAGGATTGCTTCGGTGATCACTGCCGCGGAGCTTGCAACCATCTGGGAGACCTATGGTGTCCTGGAATCCGTTCGATTCTCGATCGCTCAACCGGAGGAGCGGGTCACCTCCAGTGGCCCGCGCTGGATCGCCCTCTACAAGGAAACTCTCGAGGGGGGCCTCCGATTTTCATTCCATCCATTTTTTCTTTTTGTTTTGAACTACCGCCTTGTTTCTGCTCAACTCGTCCCAAACGCCATTAAGACAATCTTCTGTTTCAATGTTTTATGTCACTTTCACGGGATAATTTCCCACTTTTCCTTGTTCAGGGCCTTTTTTATCCTGAAACGCCACACCACCGAGGGGTGGTGGTCTCTTCCTGTCCAAAAGGCATTAGGTTCGAATTCCCCTCTTCCATCAAAGGATGGAAGAGTAGATACTTTTTGGCCTCGGTTGAGGGGGTCGACTGGGTTTGGAACGACCCAAATCGGTCCCCTAACCAGAATTCTGTGATCGAGGTAGCTGACTGGGAGGTATATGACCAGCTTCGCTCTGCTCAGATCCCTTCACTCGAGGTCCTGCTGTCAAAGCAGAATTTCCTCGAAGCCGGGGTCAGCCCAATACAAGCATTGGGTGAGTTCGGCTCGAACCTTATTTCCTTCCATTTTTCTCTCTTTTTTTTTTAACTCAGAACCGATATCTTTTTTCTTGGTGCAGGCATGAAATTCTTCCTAGACGAGCTCCTCTCGTTCTCCGAGGAGAGGGGCCAAGCGGAGGGGGTCGGTGAGCTCCCTTCGAAGAGGGCTCGAGTAGTAGATGGTGCGAGGGCCGTACCTGCCGTGCCAGCCGAGCCTGCTCCCGAGCAAGCAGGAGGGTCGCCGAGCCCGTCTCCGAGCCTCCGAGGCAGCACGATCCGCTCCCGGCCCCAGAAACTGAAGTGGTTGCCTGTGCCAGATCCGCTGCCGCTGCTGCGATGGTGCCTCTCTTTGAAAATTGTCGAGGTCGAGGGTAGAGTGCCGGAGAGAACAGAGCCGATGCCGGCGGCGCCGCCAGAAGTGGCACTGAGCCTCCAGCCCGCACCTAAAGCTACTTCTGCCGATCTGGTGGGTGACCCTGCGCCGGCGGCAAGCAAGAAGGATAGGGATTACTGTCGGGTGCCCTTCAGGCTGGCACCCAACATCTCCCTGGTCTGGGACCTGGCCCTTGCCAAGTGCATGATGGACTTTGCTGTCCAGTCGTGCGACCGACGGGAGAAGGCCAGGAAGCTTATGGGCGATGCCATCAGCGCTACCTTCTCCAAGCTTTTCTTTGTAAGTATTTCCTTTCCTCTCCTCGCTCTCTTTTCTTTTCCTCGTCTTTGCGACTGATATCTTTGATGCAGCTTGACGCGGAGCTTTTGCTCATTAGGGACTTCTGCCGTACTTGGACCAGGAGGGACAGGGAGCGAGAGGCGGAGCTCGACTCCTCGAAGGCTGAGCTGAGGCGGATGAATGACGAGGCTTGGGAGGCCAATATGAGAGGATCAAAGGGCTCCGGGGTGAGGTCGCGAGCACCGAGCGGCTTTCGAAGGAGCTTAAGGGGGAGCTCAAGGCCAAAGGGTCCCAGCTGAAGGAGCTCGAAACTGAGTTAGAGGTGGCGAAGGAGCGGGCTGCCTCGAGAAGAAGGCCGCAGCTGCCAAGCAAAATGCTGCCAGAGCAGAGGGGAAGGTCTCCGCGGTAGTCAGCTCAGCAGAGGCTGCGAAGGAGGCAGCGAGGAGGTCCGCCGGGCTGAGGCGCCGGAAAGGAGGCGGCCGAGGCGATCCACCGGGTAGAGGCTGCCAGGAAGGAGGCGGACGAGGCGGTGGCCAGCTATAAGGCTTCCCCGGAGTTCAAGCTTGATTTCAAGATGGCGGCGACGGACTCCTTCAAGGGGTTCGCGTACTGCCGGTCCCTATTGTGCGGCCTTCTCTCGGACAAGCAGATGGTCAGCCTTCGCCTTCCGGGCACCATGGGAAGAACGTCTTCGACTCCCGCACCGGCGGAGGCAGAGGAGCGTGCAGCTGCAGCTGAATCGACCCCGCCGGTGGTGGCGGCTGAAGGAGAGGCCACGACCCTCGAGGCCGGAGAGGGTGAGACCTCACCTGGGCATTGTCCGGGGAAGGCACCGGCCGAGTAGAGTAGGGGTCCATAGCAGCTGTAATCCCTTTGTTTTTGACCTGGGTTGCCCAGCATGTCGGGGCCCAGGATCAATGTATCATTTTGCCAAGTAGTAATGAAAATATTTTTCACCCAACTCGACTTGTCTGTTCTTCTCTTTGTTTGTATCTTTGTATGGCAAGTATCTCCTTTCCACTTCTCGATCATCTGGATGCATGTACCTGTTCGGGCACACGGCCCTGAAGTACCAAGTGCCCGGGTGATCCTTCTCGTGGATCCCCGGATAAGTGAAAAGGTGAGGGAGGAGTTCTTGACCTGCTTGGTCATGCCCAGCTTGGGGGCGAAGTGACTGTGAAGATCCCTTCGCTCTGCTCGACGTCAGGAAGCTTGGGTCCTGGTGTCGGAGTGGGGTCCAGTCTCTGATGCCGGAGGGGCGTGAGATCCTGGCTTTGAGTGCCAGGAAGCTAGGCTCCTGGTGCCGGAGCAGGGTCCGGTCTTTGGTGCTGGAGGGGCGTGAGATCCGGGCTTTGAGTGCCAGGAATCTAGGCTCCTAGTGCCGGAGCAGGGTCCGGTCTTTGGTGTCGGAGGGACGTGAGATCCGGGCTTTGAGTGCCAGGAAGCTAGGCTCCTGATGCCGGAGCGTGGTCCGGTCTTTGGTGCTGGAGGGGCGTGAGATCCGGGCTTTGAGTGCCAGGAAGCTAGGCTCCTGGTGCCGGGGCATGGTCCGATCTTTGGTGCCGGAGGGGCGTGAGATCCGGGCTTTGAGTGCCAGGAAGCTAGGCTCCTGGTGCCGGAGCAAGGTCCAGTCCTTGATGCCAGAGGGGTGTGGGATCCGGGCTTTCGCGTGTCGGACCTGGGGCCGGGCGATCATTCCCCTGCAAGGCAAAAAGGATTTGCACAAGGAGAATCTTTATTATTAGTGAGGAGAGACCTTACATTACTGATGCCGGAGAGCTGGGCTCCGGTCTTGAGTGCCGGAGAGCTGGACTCCGGGCTTGAGTACCGGGGAGCTAGGCTCCATGCTTGAATGCTGGAGAGCTGGGCTCCGAGCTTCGGTGCCGGAGAGTCGTGGGATCCGGGCTTGAGTGCCGGAGAGCTGGGCTCTGGGCTTGAGCGTGCCAAACCTTGGGCCGGGCAGCGATATCCTTGCAAGGCAGAGAACGATTTGCGTAAAAGAAAATCTTTATTATTATTAGGAGGAAGCCTTGCATTATTGATAGTATATTTTCACGTTGCAGGCATTCCATGTTTGTGGGAATCTGGCGCCGTCCAGATCCTCGAGATAGTAGGCTCCATGTGGAAGAGCTTCGACCACCTTGTAGGGGCCCTCCTAGTTCGGTAAGAGCTTGCCACACTCTCGAGGTTGAGATGCTTCGGCTCGGTACAGCACCAGGTCGCCAGGTCAGAAGACCTTTGGCCTTACTCGCGTGTTGTAGTACCGGGCCACTTGTTGCCGGTATGCTGCCATCCGGAGTCGAACTTTGTCCCTGGTTTCTTCAAGGAGGTCCAGGTTGAGTAGGAGGCGTGCCGGATTCTCCGCTTCGTCATACTGCTGTTCCCGTAGTGTGGGCACGCCGAGGTCAACTGGGATGATGGCCTCAGCGCCGAAGACAAGGTTGGAAGGCGTTTCGTCTGTCGCCGTTCTAGGCGTTGTATGGTAGGCCAATAGAATATTTGGGAGTTCCTCTATCCATCTGCCTTTGGCCCGATCCAGCCTGGTCCTGAGTTCCTGGAGGATGGTCCGATTGGCCACCTCGGTTTTTTCGTTTATCTGGGGGTGAGCTACTGAGATGAAGTGATGTTGGATGCCGTGCTTGGCACAGAACCTTTCGAACTCCCGGTTGTCGAACTGCCGTCCGTTGTCGGTGATGATGCAGTGGGGGAGTCTGAAGCGACAGATGATTGATTTCCAGAAGAACTGGCGGACCTTGGTTTCCGTGATCTGTGCTAGTGGCTCTGCTTCCACCCACTTGGTGAAGTAGTCAATAGCCACCAGCAGAAATCTTCGCTACCCCGATGTAGGGGGAAATAGCCCTAAGATATCTATTCTCCACTGGGCAAAAGGCCAAGGGGCGGAGAGCTGGAAGAGCGGCGCCGCCAGTTGACGCTATATGTGATCGTGGCGCTGGCATATGTTGTACTTCTTCATGAAGTTGGCGACGTCCTCCCTCATGGTCTCCCATAAGTACCCCTGACGGAGAGCTCGTCCTTCCTCCCACATGGTTTCCGTAGAGGCCTTCATGTATCTCTTAGAGTACGAAGGCTGTCTCTGCGGGCCTTAGGCACTTCAAGAGCGGGTAGGAGTAGGATCGGCCGTAGAGCTGCCCTTCCATCAGGATAAATCGGGAGGCTTTCTTCTTGATGAGGCCGGCTTCCATGCAGTCCTCTGATAAGGTGCCATCAATGATGTGTCTGATGTACCTGTCCATCCAACTCTGCTCCGGGATGACTTGCTGCACCTCCTCTAGGGCTTCGTAGCTTGGATTCTTGAGGTACTTGATGTGGGCACGTCCCAGTGACGAGTCCGGCAAGGTCGCAAGTCTTGACAGTGTATCCGTGCAAGTATTCTCTCTGCGGAAGATATGGGAGATGCTGAACGTTGGAAACCTGCCATGCTTGAGCGGACTCGCTCCAGGTACTTCATCATCTGGGGATCTCTGGCTTCATATTCTCCGGAGACTTGTCCGGCCACCAGTTGGGAGTCGGTAAAGACTTTCAGGCTTTGCACACCCAGCTCGCGGGAGACCCTTAGACCCGCGAGGAGTGCGAGGAGTGCCTCATACTTCGCCTGGTTGTTTGTCACGGTGAATTTGAAGTGGAGAGCACATTCTGCCACGATCCCGTCGCTGTTGGTGAGGATGAGGCCTGCTCCGCTCCCGCCGACGTTGGACGCACCATTGATGTGGAGGTTCCAGGGCTCCTTTGCTCCGGGCTCAACTTGATGCTTCGAGGTTGTCTGCTCTGGCTCCTCGGCGAGCCCCGTGCACTCGACTAAGAAGTCGGCTAGGACCTGGGCCTTCTATGACGACCTAGGCCAATATGCGATGTCGAACTCGTTCAGCATCATGGACCATTTAGCCAGCCGTCCGGAGGTTTCGGGACGGCTAAGTATGGTCCTCAGCGGTTGATCTGTCATGATCGTGATGGGATGTGCTTGGAAGTATGGCCTGAGGCACTTAGCAGACATTATTAGAGTAAAAATGAGTTTCTTGGAGCGAGTATATTTGATCTCCGCATCGCGGAGAATTTTGCTGGTGTAGTATACCGGCTTCTGGGATCCATCCTCATCTGCACGGACGAGGACCGAGCTGATGGCCCTAGGTGTAACCGCCAGGTAGAGTAGGAGCTCCTCTCCTTCCGATCTTGAGAGCAGCGACGGAGACGCCAGGAACTTCTTCAATTCTTCGAAGGCCGTCCTGCACTCTGTCCAGGTGAAGTCGTGTATCTTGCGCAGTGCCTTGAAGAAGGGAAGGCAGTAGTCAGCCGACTCAAAGCTGCAATCCAGCTCATCAGGCACTGGACCTGCTTCTTGGATGTCGGGTGCTCCATGTCGACGATCGCCTGGACCTTCTCCGGGTTTGCTTCAATGCCCCTCTGGGTGACCATGAAGCCAAGAAATTTTCATGCTGCCACTTCGAAAGTGTACTTTGCTGGGTTCAGCTTCATCTGGTGTTTTCGAAGGTTTTGAAAGGCTTCGGCGAGGTTGGCAACGTGGTCCGAGCTCGGCTTGCTCATGACAAGCATGTCATCAACGTACACATGCATGTTTCGGCCAATTTGGTCTCTGAAGACCCTATTGACCAGATGCTGGTACGTGGCCCCAGCATTCTTTAGGCCGAAGGGCATCATCCTGTAGCAGTACGTCTCTCGGTCGATGATGAAGGTTGTGTGCTCCTCGTCCTCCGGGTGCATCTGGATCTGATTGTATCCGAAGAATGCATCCATGAAGGAGAGTAGCCGGTGCTCTGAGGTGGCATCCACCAATTGGTCAATCTTCGATAGAGGGAAGCTGTCCTGTGGACATGCCTTGTTGAGATCGGTGTAGTCTACACAGATCTTCCATTTACCATTACTCTTCTTTACCATCAATACATTTGCCAGCCAGCTCGAGTATTGTACCTCTCGATCGAAGCCGGTAGTGAGGAGTTTGTCCACTTCCTCATTGATCGCTGCCTGCCTCTCCGGGACGAAGCTTCTCTTCTTTTGCCGAACTGGCCGGTGCTTTGGGTCAATACTCAGCTTGTGGGTGATGATGTCAGGGGGAATACCTGGCATGTCTGCCGCCGTCCAGGCGAACACATCTGCATTTGCCCGTAGGAACTCCAACAGGTGGGCTCTTTCTTCGTCTTGTAGCTGGCCCCAATCTGCACCGTCTTCGCCTGGTCGGCTCCGAGCGGATAAGACAGCAGGCACTTGACTTGGCCATCCCTGGGGTCCTGCGCCCTTTGGTCGAGATCATCCGCGCTGGGTTGTCCTCGGGGACTTTGGTCCTAGGGACAGTCTGGAGACAATGTTGTACCGGTCGAGGTGCCCCCTCATTTTCTTGACACCATAGGGGGTGGGGAACTGTACCAACAGTTGTTTTGTGGAAATGACAGCGTCGAGCAGGATGAGCCCAGGTCGGTCGAGAATCATGTTGTAGGCTGAGGGAAGCCTAACAATCGTGAAGGTCATCGTAACAGTGCTCTGCCGAGGTGGGGTCCCGGCGATGACTGGAAGAGTGATTTCTCCCTTAACCCTTACAGAGTCCCCCGTGAAACCGACAAGGGGAGCGTGCACAGGTCTGAGCTGAGTAGAGGACAGGTTCATTCCGGAGAAGGCATCATAAAAAAGGATATCAGTGGAGCTTCCACTATCGACCATAATCCGTTTTACAGGATGCTTCGCGATCGTCATCTCGACAACTACGGCATCGTTATTTACATTCTCTTCCCCATTTCCCCCTTCCCTCATAAAGGGGAATACATTTTCAGAACACTGCCCCCCGGGCCTTCTTGGAAGCACGCTTGGCTCCCCAGCATATCATCCCCACTGGCTTCTCGGTAGGGCGGTTGTCGACCACAGAGACTGGCGGGAGAGCGGTGAGTGCTTGAGGTTCGGCCGGAGCCTTGCCCCCAATGTACCTCCCGAGGTAGCTCCTCCTTATGAGTCTTTGATTTCCCTCTTGAGGTTGCGGCATTCCTTGGTGTCGTGGCCGTGGTCGCGATGGAAACGACAGTACTTTGTCTTGTCACGGCCAGTGGACGGCTTCATCGGAGGTGGGCACTTCAGGTAAGATACCTTCGATCTCTATGAGGATCTTCGTCCTTGGGGCGAGGAGAGGTGTGAACCTCTCTTCCAGAATGGGGTCGCTCGGTCTCGACCCCTAGTGGAAGTTCGGGGTTGGGGGTCTTGGCCTCCGCACCCCGGACGCCTCCGCGGGAGTTGGCTTCTTCGAGCGGCTTCCCGTCCAACTCCCTTCTCGTACGATCCACCTCCTTGGCGCGGATGTACTTTTGGGCTCGTAGGAGGAGCTCAGAGTAGGTCTTAGGGAGTTTCTTGTCGAGCGAGTAGGTCAGGCGGGAGGTCTTGAGCTCTTGCTTCAGTGCCAGTATGGCGACTGGCTTATCAAGATTGTAGATCTCCAACGCGGCAACCTTGAAGTGGGCAACGTAGTTCCATAGGGGCTCCGGTCCTGTTGCCGGATGGAGAAGAGGCTGTCTGCTTCTCGTGGCACCTTCTGACAGGCGTCGAAGTGGACCACAAACTTTCGCTCCAGCTGAGTGAAAGAGCCGATGCTTTCGGGCTTAAGGCGGGTGAACCAGACTCGAGCCGCTTTCCGGAGGGTTACTGGTAAGGCGATGCAAAAGAGGGCGTCGGTGGCCCCCTCGACCCTCATGAGGGCCTTGTAGCTTTCTAGGTGGTCCAGGGGGTCGGTGTTCCTATCGTAGGGATCCACTTGCGGCATACGGAACCGGTTGGGAATCGGTTCCTCTTGGATCTCTCGGGAGAAGGGGGGACGGGCATCATAGCCCACTGACTCATCAGTGGAGCCCTACATATTTGCAAACCGGCTAGATAGCTCCGTCAGCTTGCGCTCCTGTTCTTCCAGGTGCTTCTCGGTTGTGTGCCTGATGGCCTCATCTGTTGAACCCACCGTTGAGGCCGAAAGAGACGGAGAAGGTGACATGAGGTGGTGTCCATGACAGGAGATCTTGCCTTTTTGACCTCGGCGGGGTTTGGCCGTTACCCGCTCGAGCATCGGGGACCGGCTCTCCCGATCGGTAGATCCGACCCGTTGCCTTTTCACCGATGTCTAGTGGCTTCCCCGGTGGTCGGCGGTCGGCGAGGGCCCGTGACTGCGAGGGCCCTCCTTGAAAGGAGTGCAGGCTGTCATGGGGCGTTGCGGCATGGGCCGCGGGAGTCCATGGTTGCTGGTGGGTGGCCAAGGATCGGTGCTGGAGCTGGCGCACTGCTGTAGTGAGAAGCTGCACCCGCTAGGCAAGTGCGACCAGCTGAGGGCCCCGTCGAGGGTGGTTGAGCTGGAGCGGGGAGCTCCCCTTCTGAACTATGCGGGTCCCCATGGGAAGGGGGGTCTCTCGCATGGCTGGTGGAGACTTCTCTCGTTCGCGTCGTCACCATGCTCCGGCGGACTTGCTTGCAGAGGGACTGGCTTTTGGAATAAAGGACCAACCGCCTCCCTACCTGGCGCGCCAATCTCGTCGCCAAGATTGCCGTGGCCCATAGCTGCTGTCGGCGTTGGATCGCCCCTCGTCTCTTCAGGACCAGCCTGCTCTTCGGGACCTGCAAAACAGAGTTAGAGACCCGGGTTGGGGATTCCGGCGGGGGTACTTCGATGGTCAAGTCAGTGACGATCCAGGGGAACAGATCCTCTTAGTCGAGCTCCTGAGATGGACTCCATGCTAGGAGTGAATAATGTGTGAGAAGGGTGCAAGTGAGTCAGGAAAAGTAGTGGCCGAGGTGAACTGGAGCTGGATGGCTGTGTCTGGGCAACCCTTCCCGCGGATCTCCAGTAGCCTTGAATTCTCAGTCTCCTTGGTGGTTCTCCTATGTGGCCCCTCCCCTCTTACTTGCTTGAGTGTTTTCTTGCTTTTCTCCCCGTTAGGGCTGTCGATGGCTCTCTTAAGTCCAGGTGGTTAATGAACGCCTACCTCGGGATCTCTCCTGTGCCAGTAGGTGCGTGCGGTGGTGTTCCGTGCCGTGGACGGGACGTCTTTCCTGGTTCGTGATAAGGGAACCTACCATGCGCTCTGACATTCTTTCCGGTTGCTTCATTCCGGGAAACTTGGCAGGGCCTCGATCAGGGGACGGCCGTCCCTGGGATTCGAATCTCCTGGTTGACTTTCTCTTTCAGGTGGTACAGACGGTTGGTGGAGAGCACGATGCCTCGATCAGGGAGCTTCCTCCTTTTCTGCTGTAAGTGGCAGCTGGGGGCGATCATCACGGCTTGGTGGGTGCTTCCTTGCAGTCCTTGGGTGGCTCGTCGGCGTCCAAAGAGGATGCCGTTGTCTCTTTGGTTGTTGGCACCTTCGCTCGAGGTGAAGGCCGAACTGGAGAGGCAGGGCTCGACTCTGGTCCAGGGGGCTCGACTTCGAGGGGCTCGACCTGGCGGAGGAGGGCAGGGCTCGACTATAAGGGGCTCGACCTCGAAGGGGCTCCACCTGGCGGAGGAGGGCTAGGCTCGACTCCGGACCAAGAGGCTCGACTTTGAGGGGGCTCGACCTAACGGAGGAGGGCAGGGCGCGACTCCAGCCCAGAGGGCTCGACCTCGGAGGGGCTTGACCTGGTGGAGGAGGGTAGGGCTCGACTCCGGACCGGGGGGCTCGACCTCGGAGGGGCTCAATCTGGCGGAGATTGCTCGGCTCCGGCCTTGGCATCCCGATCTTGCGGGAGCCGACCTGGCGGAGGACGGAACTCGGCTTCGACAGGCCGCCCTGACAATCTAAAAGAGCTCGGCCCGGCAAAGGAGTTCGACGAGTGTCCATCGTGGTAGCTTTCTCTGACATGGCATCTGACAGGGATTGCACGTCAGCGTTCTGCCACTTCATTGATCATGGGCTTTACTATTATAGGATTATGCTCTTTGGGCTTAAGAATGCAGCTGCGACATATCAAGACCTAGTGAATAAAATTTTCAAAGATTAGATTGGCTGGAATATGAAAGTTTATATGGACAATATGCTGGTTAAAAGCTAGTCCTCTCGAGACTATATTGCTAACCCCTAGGAGACCTTTAGCATATTATGCCAATACAAGATGAAACTGAATCCTGTGAAGTATGTTTGGAGTAGCGTCTAGCAAGTTTTTGGGTTTTTTGATTTTGCATTGAGGTATCAAGGTAAACCTTGAGAAAATTCGAGCGATCCAAGAATGGCACCACCGAGTTCCATCAAAGAAGTATAGGGCCTTACCGGAAAGGTGGCAGCCCTTAATTGCTTCGTGTTTAGATCGGTGGAGAAGTATCTTCCATTCTTTAAAATACTTAAGCAGCCGAAAGACTTTCAATGGATAATATAGGCCCAAAAGATATTTGAGGAGCTAAAGAGGTATCTCAGCTCCGCTCTCTTATTGAACAAGCCTGGGCCTAGTAGAGAGGTTTTCATCTACATACCTTGCTGTGTCCCCATCATAGTAAATACGATGCTTATTCGAGAGGAAAGGAAGGTCTAGAAGCATGTTTATTATATCAATAAGGTCTAAGATCTTCCATGATGTTAAGACCACATATACAAGGCTGGACAAGTTCATCTTTATCCTTATTATCTCTACCAAAAAGCTTTGAGCATAATTTCAAGTCTATAGCATCATTCTTCTTACTGATCAATTCATGAAAATGGTTCTTCATCGACCAGATACCTCGGAAAGGATAGCTAAGTAGGCACTTGGTCTTTCTAAATTTGATATGAGGTTCCATCCAAGATCTTCAATCAAAGTTCAAGTGCTCATCGATTTTGTTCTTGAATGCGCCATACTGGAGGAAAATAAAATATAGATGGAAGAGGCAAGTTCCTAGGTTGATTCGGAGGAACAATGGACCTTGCATGTGGATGGTTCATCAAGTCCCTCTGGGTCAGGTGCAGGGTTGATATTAGCTCACCTTGAAGGAAATGTTGTCAAATATGCTATACAGTTTAACTTTTTCACTATCAATAATGAAGCAAAGTATGAAGCACTCATTATCGGACTCAAGATCGTAAAGGAGCTTCGAGTCCAGTATCTCACCATTTTTAGTGATTCTCAACTGATAGTAGGGCAAGTTAAAAGTGAGTATGATGCTCGAGAGAAAAACATGGAAAGGTATCTTAGCAAGGCAAAAGATTTAACTACATTATTTTAAGGCTTTAACATCTAGCAAGTACCTAGAATAGAAATGTTAAGGTTGATGCACTATCAAAACTAGCAGCACTCTTGCCATCGAGCCTTGAGTCTCAGCTTGTTCAGTAGATCAATGAAGAGCTGAGTTGGATTGACCCGCTTTTCAAATATTTCAAACAAGGAGAATTACCCTCAGATCGGAAAGTGACTCGGAAAATAAAGCGCTAAGCTCCATATTATATATCATATATGATGATAAGCTATACAAGCGCTCATACTCTGCCTCTACTGAAGTGTTTGCACCCATCTGAAACTGATTATGCATCAAGAGAAGTTTATGAGGGAGTCTATGAAAGTTATTTGGGTGGCAGATCTTTGTTTAAAAAAAGCGCTCCATATTATATATCATATATGATGATAAGCTATACAAGCGCTTATACTCTGCCTCTACTAAAGTGTTTGCCCCCATTTGAAACAGATTATGCATCGAGAGAAGTTTTTGAGGGAGTCTATGAAAGTTATTTGGGTGGCAGATCTTTGGCTTATAAAATATTTTAGCAAGTCTATTATTGGCCTACCATGTAGCAGGATACAAATGAGTTTGTGCGAAAATATGATCGCTGCTAGAGGAATGTCATTATTCAGCGTTAGCCAGTAGTGTACTTAACTCCAATTGCCGCATCATGGTCTTTCATCTAGTGGGGGATTGACATTCTTGGTCCATTTTCTTGAGTGACTGGTAGTGCAAATTTTTGCTGGTAGTCATTGATTACTTTATCAAATGAATCAAAGCTGAACCACTTGCCGGTGTCACAGATGCCAGGGTGGAGACTTCATTTGGAAATCTATTATTTATTGATATGGTCTTCTCAGGATGATAATCACAGATAATGGTCATCAATTTTGTGGTGTATGATTTTGATAATTTTGCCAAGAATTCAGCATCACTCAGTGATTCACTTTGATGGTGCATCCTCAAGCCAACGGTAAAGTCGAAGTCACTAATAGGACTCCTATAGGATCTGAAAGCCCGGCTGGATCAGGCGAAGGAATAGTGGGTAGATGAACTTCATCATGTGTTATGGATTTATCAAACCATCCAAAGGATCCTAACTAGAGAAACTCTTTTCAGCTTTGCGTTTGGGACTGAAGTTGTCATCCTAGTGGAGATGGGCTCCTTTCATTTAGAGTCGAAGAATATAACGAAAAAACTAACCCTAAGTGGCTTTGAGCGAACCTGGACCTACTCAAAGAAAATAAGAAGTGTATTGCAATGAGAATGATTTTCTACCATCAGAGGATGGCCAAATCTTACAATGTCCAAGTCAAGGCCAAGGGGTGTGGTAGGCTAAAGTGTCAACCTACAGAGTAAGAAAAGCTATCACCAAATTAGGAAGGCCTGTACCAAGTGGATGAAGTGATCCATTCAAGCATATATCGCTTGAAGTAGCTTGATAGGACTCCACTCCCTAGATCCTAGAACTCTTCTAACCTCTAAATATATTATTGGTGATGGAATTTTATTAAATGAAGTTCGAGTTTATTATTTAATGTGTATGTTGTATGCATAACAACCCATATATCATGAAATCGGAAATCAATCTTCAATGATCCTTGGAGGGTTAACCACTTGAGGGATCCCCTTAAATGATCGTGTAGGTCAAAGACCTTAAATATCCAAGGAGGATCACCTTTGAACCCGACGAGAGAACTCTACAACCAACGAGAAGTTGACTTCCTCAAGGACTAGTTTTTAATCAAAGTTAGGCATCGCATCTAAGCTGGTTGTGTACGACAATTGGCTCAAGGCATTGCTTAAGTAGGCTATGTAAAGCAGCAGCCTCAAAATAATGGCACTGTCTAAGCTGGTCATATACAGCAATTATCTTAAGGCCTTACTTAAGCAAACCGTGTAAAGTAGCAATTTTAAAGAAATGATACTATCGAAGCTAGTCATGTACGGTAATTATCTTAGGACATTACTTAAACAGTCTCCGTAGAGTAGTAATCTCAAAGAAATGGCACTGTCCGAGCTAGTCATTTATGGCAATATCTCAAAACATTGTTTAAGCAGGCTATATAAAATAACAGCCTCGAAAAAATGGTGCTGTCCAAGTTGGTCATGTATAGCAATTATCTTAGGACGTTGCTCAAGCAGGTCGTGTAAAGCAGCATCCTTGAACAAGTAGATGGGTAAAGTGATTGCCTAGTCAACCTAGTATGGCAATTGGTCATGGAAGCAGTAATTTGAATAGATGCACCCAAAGCTTAATCACAATTCAAGAAAAGCTAATGGTTTCCTTGGAATATTGAAGCTGGTCAAAAGCTTTATGAGGTTCTGGCTCGGATGCTCGTCTACAAATCATTTTAGTTGGTTGTGTTAATTAAAGTTAATAAGGCATTCACATGATCCGTATGCCGAAGTTATTTAGCAATCTCCTATGCATTTATCTTATCAATAATCGAAGTTGTTGTGATAAGCGGTTATGAGTTATTAAGCCATTCATGCTCATGTGATGAGCGGTTCCAAGTTATTAAGTTGTTCAAGCTCTTGTGATGAGCGATTCCGAGTTATTAAGTCATTTATGTTCTAGTCGAAGCAAAGGTAAAATGTGTTACAGTTTGTTTGTTCAATTTCATTCAAATATGATGCTATCCAGAGACAATCAGAGATAATGTTGAAAGCAAAAAATTTCTTTATTGCTTCAAAAGAGTGTTTACAATGACCTTTCAAAGGTTGGATGGAGTTTATAGAAAAAAGGGCCTAATGCTATGGTGGGTGGAACATCTTGAGTGGAGGTGTTTTCCATGACTTTACCCTCTTCAAGCTCTAGAAACTCATCCAAAAAGCTCAAATCCAATTTAGAATATTAGGTGGCGACCTTGTTCCAGGCAAACTTTATCCCCTCGTCGTAAGTAGTGGTGATGAAGTCGGCTTCTCATCAAGAAATTGGACAGATGCTTCCATAGCCTTCTAAGTAGGAACCTTGATCCTGCTCTTGGTGCTACTATTGGCCTCCATTTTTTGCTCCATTGCCTTAAACGTGATCTCTAATTTCCTTATTCTGACCGCCTAGGCATCTTGGATGCCTTTTATCTAGGAGTTTTCCTTCATGGCCCTTTGCAAAGCGGCCTTAGCATCCTTGGTCCTCTAAGTGGCAGCATCGATTTTTTGCCCAGCCTCTAAGTTTTCTTTAATGACCTTTTCTTTTAACATCTCGACCTTTAGTTTGTATTTCTTCGCTTCGATCAAGGTGTCTCGATTGTATTCGAAATATCCATTCATATACACAGCTATTTGTCAAGAAGATTTATTAGCAATAAAGAAATATATAAGTATGAAAATTTGCAGGTGAACTAACTTTCTTGGATGAAGTAATTTATTATCTTCCTCTGCACGATAGCACGTGACTTGACTAGAAGCTTGTTCACATCGGCAAGAAATGTGAGCCCAGAAAAAGTCTCGTGCACTAGCTTGTAGTCCTCATTGCAGAAGCTTCAAGCTTGGTGCAAGTAGGGGCTGCCTTGGATACTCTCTCTTGGGCTTGATTGGGGATGGCTTCATCTGAGGAGGTGGGTCTCTCCACCCTTTGCTTTCCCTGGGCCTGGAGGGGTAGAAAGACTTGGGCTTGGATCCCTTTGAACTTCAGCCTAGGGGGTAGGACTCTAGCAGCTCCCTTGAACTGCGTATCTTCAATCACTTGCTTGAGTTTGAAAAGTCGAAGAGGTGACCAGAAGCATGACGGGTCAATTATCCACTCGAGCTTAAGAAGTCGGAAGGGCAATCGGAAGCCCGATGGGCTGATCCTCTGCCCAAACTCGAGAAGGCGCAAAGGCAACCAGAAGCATGATGGTGATAGAACCAGTGGGTTGCTTTGGCCTTGAAGATTTTCGAGCTGGCGACAGTGGAGGACTTCCATCCTTAAAGTGAATGCTCTAACTAGCCCTGGAATCTACAGGCCTCTTCAACTAGTGGGTCTGCTTGGGATCCCGCTCTGACCTCCTCATGTCTTTATCCATCCCTGCAACAAGAACAATCGGAGGTCAATATTAACTTCAAACAAGTTGAATGATGAAATAGCCTGAAGTAGGAGTTTAGATCCACATGCACCTAGAGGGTTGGCCATATTGATTCCAATATTATATATGTAATGTCTATTCCAAAAGGAGATCCTTCAAGATTGGTACCTGAAATTAATGTAGGATATTGAACTCCTCCCTCTAGCGCTGGTCCAAGGTAGGTTCCCTGAGGATTGACTTCCAAGGCTCTCCCCAATCGATAAATTTTCAGGCCTTGTCAAAAATCTTGGAAACAAATAGAAAACATTCCTTCCAGTCATGAATAGCGGAAGGAGTACCCCGAATCAACGGAGAGATGCCTTTCTTCTTACGAGGCGATGTGTACTACCACCCGCTTGATTTAGGGTGCTTATTAAAAGTATAAAAGGAATGCAAAAGATAAATGATGGGTTCAACCCCAGCCAAAATAGAAACTATGGTAAAATTGCAGCCATGAGTTCGGAACAAATGAACATGGCGACATATCGAGAAACTTAAGAAGGAAAATAAAAAATGGATAGAGGGGAACCTCGACCTAGCCCGAAGCACTCAGAAGCTTTTTCAGCCCGAGGGTGGCAAGCAAGTCCAATCATTTGGCCCCAGAATTTTCAGTTAGAACTTCGGAGGGATATGGTAATCTCCATGGATTAGAACTAGATTCATCTCAGTAAGTTTCGATTGAAAGTTTAGGGGAGCGAAGTCCGACACCTCCTTCAAAGCAACCACTACTAAAGTTAAAGATTCCTCATAGGCACTCATTTTGAAAATTAAAAAGAGAAGCGGAAGGTTTTAAAGTTGCAGAGATGAGGAAGATACTAAGAAGATAGAAGAACTTAGGGTTTGTAGCAGAAAGAGAGAAGGTTTTAAAAGTTGCAGGGACGAGGAAGAGACCAAGATAGAAGAACTTAGGGTTTGTAGCAAAAAGAGAGATGATTGAAAAGCCCTCAGATGCCAGTATGGTCTTGTCAAGGATTTAAATAGAGCTAAAGCTCGATCAGGGAAGAGCACTTTTTCCTATAAAATTAATGCAAGGGATGAGGAAAAGGCGAAATTCGATGGAAGGCGGCTAGATGATTGACATATAGTGCTTTCCTGCTGGGTACAGATATTGCAGCAGATATGGTAGGTGATGGTAGCAACAAGCAGATTGTATTTTGTAAATCATTTGAAGCGATGCACAAAGACATGTATTGCATAAAAATGGTTCGAATTCTAGCCGGAAGTATGCCATTTCTCCATGGAACGCTTTTTAAGTCCTAATTCAGATTTTGGATTAAAATCAACTCATTTGTTCATCGCTTATGGTGGAAAAGCTTGGATTTTGGGTTGGCGTGGCTTCTCTATCAACATATCTTCCATGGGATGTCTTGGTTCGGATTCTGAATCGGGTTATCAACATCAGATCATGGATTAAATTTCAAATTAAAATTCAAAATGATCTACTTATGGATGATTGATAGAGTCAATGACACAGGTCTGACTATAAATACTTCAACTAGAATAATATTTAATAAGAGATTGGTTGAAAGTTAACTATCGTAACCAAAATATGGTTCAAAATTCAGACATTTAGAAGCATGCAGGAACATACAACTTGAAAACAATCATTTCATGAAAAATTTATCTTTATTGAATTTGAAGTGTAATTACTTGAAGGAAATGATTACATAAAAAAGAAAAATACATTCATTTGAGAACCCTGGGGTCTTGTTTTTCTCAGAGCGAATCTTAGGGTTAGTCTGGATAGCTTCATGAAACCTGGTTTTACAAAGAGCCTGCTCGGAGCTTTTCACAAATGCCCCAATGCGGTCATCCATCATAGCTTTTAGGGTCCCATATGAAGGATCGTCTCTCAGGAGTTCAGCATAATTATTGAGAAGAATGACCTAGGTCATCGATTTGCACCACTCGAAACCTGTAAAGAAACTCTTTTTGCAAGCCTTCGCCATGGCCTCGGTCCTCATCTTTTTTAATTTTTTCATTTTTTTGTTGGCAAAATTGGCCAAGTGCTCCTGGTCCGTGAGTTGGCTATAGAGGAATGTTTTATGATCTTTTTTCAGCAACTTCTCTATGCACTTAACCCTTGATGTAGTAGAATGGAGCTTATCCCAAAGCTTAGATAGCTTTGTGGCCACTTGGATTTCCCGTGCAGCCGAGTTGGAGCCCTTGGGTGAGGCCTCTACCTTCTGAGAAAGGTAGCCTCTCGATGAATGTGCCACAGGAGCAATGACTTGGCCCTCTCTCCCTTTTTCCTTCTTTCATTCTCCTCTCAGGCACCTAATTTCATCTTAAGCATGTGAATAGTCTTTCTTAGCCTTGAGAACCTACTACTCAAGATTTTTTATTTGGGCTTCTGCCTTGGTTATTGCATCATTCAGGCGATTGATCCTTTCTTGGACTTTCTGGAGGGCTTCTTTATAGCAGTCAACTTCTTTTGCTAGCTCATCGTTGATGGCCATCTCTTGTTCTAGCATATACTCAAGTTGGTTTGCTCTTTCCCTCGCCACTATGAGCCCTTGCACAGAGCTTGAAGCTAAATTTGCAAAGTGGGTCAAGTAATGCCCTAGCTGGTCCACAAAGAGATCCCTCGAGGCTTTGTTAATGGTTACCATGTTGATCAAGTGTAACGAAAGATAAAAATGGGATATGAAAATTACTCACTTGGACAAATTATCCTAGGGCATCAGAAACTTGGAAGGTCTGTTGTAGTAGCTATCGCTCTCTTGGTAGGAGGCCCCTAAGCAGTTTGGCGGCCTTATTGAGACCTTGCGCTACCTCTAGGATGCGGAGATTCACCGCCTCTACCATGATCTCCGTCGGTGGGCTTATTGTACTAATCATCCTTGTTGATAGGATGAATGCCGATGGGCTTATTGTACCAATCATTCCGGCTGGTTGATCGGTAGTCAGTGGGCTCATTGTACCAATCATTATAGTTGGTGGTAGATGATGTGCTGGTGTTACCAATCATCCCCTTTGGTGGATCAGTAGCTTCAGCAGTTTATATTGAAATCTTTTTCAGCTATATGATTGCTTCCATGATAAAGGCCTCGTTTGTCGGAGTGGTAATGTTTTTCACCTCCATTGGAACTTCTTCGGATGGGTTGTACCTCCATTCAGCGGGGATGGAGCTTGAGCGACTGATGGTGCAACCTCTTCCTTTATTGAAGCCTGTACCGGAGGCGGTGTGATAGGAAGATCGACTAGCACCCGTGGTAGTGCAGCCGGAGAATTGACAATGCCGGTCATTGGAGCCAAAGAAGCGACTGCTGGTGGGAGATCGATTAGCACGAGGGGCGGTGCAGTCGAAGAATCGATAGTGCCGGTTGTCGGAGCCAAAGGAGTGACCATCGGTGCGATTTTTTTGTTTCGTTTCCTTTGAAATGCCCTTTTAAGCACTTCACATTCTTCAGGAGTCATTTTATCTCAGGGGAGCTGAAAAGGGTATCATGGAAGGCTTGACTTGAAAAACTTCTGAGCAAACCCCAAAGACAGAAGGACCAGTTTAAATAGAGAAGGGAAAAGAAAATGGAGAAGGTAGAAAGGCGTAATTATTAATTTAAAATCCTCAAAATATTCTATAATAATAAAGGACTTGATTAGTTATGCACGGTCGCTTCAGTTTCCTTAATAGCTAGCAACTCTTGGTGTTCAGGTGCCGCCTGCATTAAATGATTCATCGAGAGTCATGGACAAATCTTCTAGAATCTAAGGCATGATGTCAGTATTACTTCCTTAGTCTGATACATTTCGGCTTAGACTCGGGAGCAAGGGGCAAATATTATGGGGGTACTTTAGATATCTCAGATATACCTTCGGGATGCGGCTTTAGAGGTGGATGCTTAACCTACCGATCCAGTCGTTGATCTATTTGACAACTAGAGCTTGTCACCAAGGCGTCTTCATAGTTCAATAATTGGTTGATGTGATATTGTCTGCTAACCCATTTGCTAGCCTATCAATGGTGCCGAACTTAATGCTGAAATAACTTTACTTGATTGTTATCAAGTACAGTCCTTTGACACACTCCTCACGTGGCAAGTCTCCAAGATTTTAAATAGCCAATCATTTCATATCATGGAAATAGCTACCCCATGGTGATGATATCACCAGTAATTGCCTCTTCCATTCACGGGAATGAACGAAGGTTATGATACTGCAATGACATGATCAATGGCGCGATATCTTGGAGTTGCCCATTTTCACGGTCCCCTTCTATAGATAACCAGAGCCCCAAGGATCCCTGATAAGAAATTCTTTCATATGCTCACTTCTTTTCATCCATTCCAGATCTTTGACTTGAACGTTGGAGGATCCTCGTTAGAGCCAACTCCAGCAGCGAACTTTGTTTTGCAGGTCACTCTAGAGCGACAACTCTCTTTAATCAGTACTAGCTTCGCTCTTGAGCCAGAATCTGTAGCAACACAATGAAAACATGAAAGCTTCAAGTTATGAAGCACACATGGTACTTTGATAATTGAGCTAGATATCTTTTTTTGATCTTGGAAGTTGATTAATTGTTTCTCTGATTCTCACATGATCTCTTCAGTTTTTACTTTCATTTTTGCTAAACATGTCGGTTCATTTCTGTCCATATTCTCTGACGTTGAGGCCGAATGCTTTTTTCCTACTTCTTTGCTGTTCGTGCACTTAATAAAGATCTCTTTATCCCCTGCCTAACAGCCTCCGTGTCCATCATACAGTTCTTGCATTACTTTCAGGAAGAAAAGGGTACGAAATCTGCATGGTGGCATCCACCCTGTAGGAGAGACGCGTACCAAGTCGAGAGAGCTAAACAGGCAACCGGACCGTTCCAAAGATGGCCAGATACATATCCAGAGAGTGCCTGCAAAGGGTTCCAGGAAAGGTTGCATGCGAGGAAAAGGTGGCCCAGAAAATTCCAACTGTAATTACCGTGGCGTGAGACAGCGGACTTGGGGCAAGTGGGTTGCAGAGATCCGAAAGCCCAACGGAGGCAGTCGCCTATGGCTTGGGACATTTAACACCGCACTAGAGGCTGCTCTCGCCTATGACGAAGCTGCAAGGGCCATGTATGGCCCCTTTGCCCGTCTCAATCTCCCTGGATGTAGCACTGTAGCTAAAGATACAGTCTCTGCGACTGCAGAATGTTACGAGTCTACAACAACCACTTCGCAGCATTCCAGTATTAATGAATCAGAAGTTAAAGCTCCAAAACTGGAAGCAGGAGATCAGACAAGGAGTTTTAACCCTCCACGGTCAACTGTAGAAGCTGCTACATGCGTGGTGAAGGCCGAGGTTGAGGAGGAACTTTTTGAACATTTTGATTGCTTTCAGGATCTACACCAAGACCTATTTAGCATCAGAGACATACTGGGGAATGTGGATGCTGATCCATCTAATGGCACCAGCACTGCCCAGAATAGGAAGAGCGAGAAATATCAGATTGGAGGGGTGGATGTGATTACCAACTGGCATTGTGGGACTCCTACAGCTCTCTCATCCCAGATTCAGAGTCCAGACCTGAAGAAGCTTGGAACCTGGTGTCATAAGGAACGATGCCCGGCTGACATGGACTATAACTATGATTCTACCGGACATACGAGGCAAGATTTGGAATTTGGGGTTGCTAGCGACCAGGGCATGCCTGAGTTGGAATTTCCTCACTTGAGCATATTCCCAGAATCGCATAGGTTTTAGATTCGAGATCAGAACTGCGATACTTTGCTTCATTTTTGTGGCTTTGCAGCTTGGCCCATGAAACTCGAGGATGTTGCAATTTAGCTGTTCAATTTATTATTTGTATAGTTTTCTTTAAAATAATAATATTATTTGTAGTATCTAATAGGTTTTAAACTTTTAGCTCAGTGTTGGCATGTAGTTCGGTGAAAATCCTGTGAGCATAAGATTGTTTATACAGTGTACTCTAAATAAAGCTTCGGGTCGTTGAGGATTTTAACACTTACTCGTATATTGATGAGAAAAATATTTCAGTCAATCCCGGTGTGATCCGAAGTTGATAGCTCGGCATGACCGACCTCCACACCTCGGATATAGATCATCTGAAACGACAATTGCATCAGTGCCTCTTAAACTGACAGTAGTTTTGCCCACAATCATTGTTGCACGGTTACTGCTGGATGACATGGCTAGTCATTATAGCTTACATTTACCATACATTCTGCTCATCGCAGAAATAGCTATCAATCTCTCTTTATAAATAGAGGAAGGTTGGTCATCAATATCTTTTTATAAATAGGGAAAGGCAGGATTTTTTTTTTTGTCAAACAAAAAAAAAAAAGGACAGGAAGGATAAATTCCAGTGTAGCTATAGATCCTTACCTCATCAGGTAATTTTCATTCAAGACTCAAGCATGATTCCCGCTGAAAAACAAAAAAAAACTGTCCTTATCTCGCCAGGTAATGTTCATTCGAGACTCCAGCATGATTCCCGCTGAAAAAAAAAAAAAACTGTCCCACCAGGTAATGTTCATTCGAGACTCAAGCATGATTCACGCTGAAAAAAAAAAAACCTGGCAGGAGAATTGCTTTTCAAATCCTACAACCAAGGAAGGTCTAACGTCGGAGTTTAGTAACAATGTGTGTCAACAAGGTTATGCGATGTGTCCATGCTTTTGACGGCAGGTCATTCCCCTACCATTCTCCGCATCTCCAATAAAGTAAATTTAACCATTGAAGTACTTCTGTTTATTTAAATTTTGTTCACAAATTAAATTCTCAGTTGGCAGCGGCAAGATTTATTTTTTCCCCATTCTGATGGGTTTTGCAGCAGCTTTAAGAAGAGATTGTTTTTGTCAGTACGGATAAATGGTTCTGGAGTTGCAATGAAGGAGGTCCTTTGGCATTACCGTCAGGTTGTTTTCTCCTATGGAGTGTTTCATAAGAGAAATCAACTTGCGTTCTCTGGGTGGCTGGAAATAAAGATAACCTTATTTTGTCTCTAATATGCAATCTTTGTTAAACCACAAATGGATGAATTTTATCATCCGGTTAACTTTTAAGGAAGATCTAAAAAACTTCACGCGGTATCATGTTTTTTCGTCCAAAATAAATAATCTCGGTTGACAATGTGAAGTACAATTGATCACACTACAGTGAAACATACTTTTCCCGATGCTTTTTGGGACATTTGTCGATGCTTTTAAGTGTTGGCAAGAAATCTTCCGATGCTTCTTAAAATGTCGCAAAAACGTTGGCTATGAAGTATGGGAACGCAACCTGCCGATGCTTTTTAAAAGTGTCGCTATATTTAAAGTTATCGCTAGGTTTCAAACTTAGCGACGCTTTTTAAAAGCATCGATATTAAAGTGTCGCTGGGTTTTAAACTTGGTGACGCTTTAAAGCGTCGGTATTTGTTAGGATAGCGATACTTTAAAGCATCGCTAATTGGTAAAATAGCGACGCTTTAAAGCATTGACAAATTTATTTATTTATTTTTTAAAAAATATAGCTATATTAACACAAACTTGTATACATCAAATACATATATCAAATACATATAAACCAACACAAACTTGTATACATTATCACCAAAATGAAATATCATTTCATTCAAACCTATATCACACATAGTCAAAGACATACAAAATGGAATCAAACATCATTTAAATGAAAATTGTATCACACAGACACAACTTTAATACTCCAAACACCAAATACACATGAAGTCAATATAAAGAGTGTTATATATATATATATAATATCAACAGATACTCAACATCGGTTCAAGTTCAAATACATAAAAAGATAAAAAAATAATAAAAAAAATCAACTGGCATCACTGATTTGCGGGAAGCTTGTCGTCATCCTGTCTGTGACTGGCAGATGCATTAGGAACCTGCAAGATATACATACATATATATATATATATATAGTTACGATACATAAATTATATATATTTTAAATTATTAGATACATACAATATATATATATATATATATATATATATATATAGTTATAAATAATTACTTACATGAGATGACATGAACATATGCAGCACAGATGTAACATGCTCAAGCTGAGCCCTAATAGTCAGCATCTCTGCTCTGTCTACATCACGTGTCTGTCTAAGCTCTGCTATCTCATCCTCGAGTCGACGAACATGTGAATGATCATGACTATCTCTAGCATCCTGAGTAAATCTACTCATCTCAGATAATTGAGTTGGGGTAACTCCAATCCCATAACCCCTCACTCGTCTAGGACGCTCTGGTCCCAACAATTCCGAGAATACCTCGGCCTCGATGCGACTGCTCTAAGTAGATGATGTAGCCTTGTCACCACGTTCGGCGATCATAGAGGTAGCCCTCTCCTATGTTTTATAAAAAAACTCATATATTAATACTTAATAAAAATAAAATTATAAATCATGATATAATATAAATAAATAAATAAATAAATATATATATCTCTGGACTCCTTCCAAACAAAACTGCCATCCTGGTGAACGTGAGTCATCTGATAGAACTCCACCTCACCAGGCTCCCTCTCCTGTTGATCAGCCTATATAAAGAATAAATATTACAAAAAAATCCAAAATGACACATCTCATACCCCCATACCATGATATATGGCACATACATGATACATGATGTTAAAACTAAAAGTGTATTAAAAGTATTATAGGATGAGAAACATACAAACTCATGCTTGAGCCGTATATAACTCTTGGACCCCGCTATGTGAGGAATAGACTAAGATGCTCGTGCAGCTCTACCAATAGCAGAATATGTCTACAAAATAAAATTAAAACTATGCTATATATTGTATAAATATAATTAGGATGAGTGAAAATTAATAAATTTATATGTTTGATGATGCTACACAACCTGTACCCTCTCGGAGAACCAATAGTGCGCCAGCTCCCTCCACTGATGAGGGTGAACATCAGGAGGACAAGTAGCTATAACCTGCTCCTCTATCCTACCCTCTCGCTTGTAGTCTCCCTTCAACTTCGTCTTATACTCTTTCCACTTGCGATTGAGAGACTTAAGCACAAAATCAGAACAATCTCGAGAAAGAACGAACTTGCTCTACAATGTAAATAAACAATAAAATAAGTATTAAATGAAATAAGCAATGCAATTGTTAAAAACCTAAGATATAAAATAATATATCAATTTTTTTACCTGCACAACTCGTAGCATCTCAACTTTATAGGCAGGAAGCATGTCGTCTACTTCGGATAATTTAAGGGACATAGCTGACCCCGGCGTGCTACTGTCTCAAAAAAACTAGTCAACAAGCTAGCAGCTATCTTAATAGGCTGGCCTAGCTTGTTGCACTCTATGACTATCCTTTCACCCTTAGGTAACTGCCACACATCATGGACTAGTGCAGGTCCTCGCCTCCTCTTAAGTCTCCTAGATCCATCTACAAAAAAAATACAGAAATGGGAATTATAAATTACCCTATATCTATATGTCATCGATGATAGGCTCGTCATCTGGATGATCCGTAGGAGGATCGTGATGTGCTGACTTAGAGGGAATGGCATCATCCTAAGGTAGAGAGGTACTGGCCTCCACCGGATATACAGAAATGGATGGACTGGCATCAGACCGATGTGAAACTGATCGATGCTCGTCGGGTTGCTATGACGAAGTACCATCCTCGGTATAAGAAAACTGAAACTGTACATCCGATAGGCACTTCCTTCGAGGCATGGTGTACCTAACATGCATTATTAAAAACCAAGTCAGTCAACATTGTAATCAAATTATAAAGAAAATGAATTGTAATTTAAAAGATAACATAATTATTCATACAAAAATGTAAACCATATTATAAACTACTTGTCATAATCAACCAGTTGTACGTTCTTTGGAATTCAACCTAACCAAAATGGTTGTATCATTTATATGATCATCCGGCACAATATTATAAGGCATACACTGAGTATAAGTATCATCATCATCTTCTTCCATCCTTTTTTTCATGTCATACAAGTCTCTAGGTTTTGACGAAGCTGTCTTTGATGATGCATAGATCCTTTTTAATCTAGGTACAAGAGGAAAATAACCTAATACATTCGTCGGCTTTTATTTAATTTGTGTTGCATCCAATTCATCTAATCCCTCACTCTCATTTTCTTTTTGCTTCATCCATCATGAACATCCACACACATGGCACGACTCTTGATCGGCATATTCTTCCCGATATAATATACAATCATTTGGACAACTATGAATCTTTTCATATCCAAGATCCAATTCCTTTACTAATTTTTTGACTTCATAACAAGATGTTGGTAAACTAGTACCTTCAGGAAATGCATCATTTAACAACTTGAGTAACATAGTAAAACTCTTACCAAACCATCCATTCAAGTATTTTATATGAAATAAATATACAAGAAAAGAAAATTTTGAAAAGTTCTTGCAACCAACATATAATTATTGATCTGCATCTCTTATCAGCTTCCGATAATGATCTGTTCCAACATTAGTTGGGGATATCGGCTCCCCATTATGTATAGATTCAGTAAATATAGGACTATCAGGTAGCCCATCTGCTATTTGTCCTTCATTGAAATCTCCAAGATTTTGAGCACCATATATTCAAAAGCATCTCTGAGCAAATCCCTAATATTATTATCTCTTGCAAGATTTTTCTGTTGGTTACTGGATCCAAAATCAAGTATATGTTTCATGTTAGAGATTTGGTTACATGTAGATGGTAACCTTGACTCTCTATAAAAAAATCACGTTGTATAACCTCTTAAAAATCATTCCATACCAAATGTTCTTCAACAGTATTTGGATATAGAGAACTGGAATTTACACATTTTCGACATGGACATAAAATCTTTCCATTGATACTACTTCTCTCCATACCAAATTTAATGAAATTCTGAACTCCATCCAGATATTTTTTGCTATTTCTCGGTTTAGTTATCCAACTCTTATCCATTGTAAGATAAAACTAACTGAAATAAATAAATATTTATAAGAACAGAATAAATTTAAAATATGTTTATTCAATAGATCAATTATAATATTATTAAATGTACCCTATTACCAACTAATAGGTAAAGATGTACTATCCCATTCAAGAATTGCATTAATTTTATAGGTCATTTACAGTAACCAAAGAATACGCAATACAAGTTCCAGAAAAATTTTGGCAGCATTTTTTCTTAGTTCTTCCCATACAAATAAATATGTATGAGGAGAACTAAAAAGAAATGCTATCCGAAATATATTTGGAACTCTATCCATATCGTTTGATTACTGTAAGTACCTATAAAATTATTTGCAATTCTTAAACTGTCCAAATTGGATAATCAATTGACCATTGTACATATTTCTCCCATCCGTACAAAAATAAAATAAATGTACGTGTTGCCGCCAAGATCGTCATGGCTCGTAGCTGCTGGGGGCGTCGGACCGCCAACCGTCTTTCCGGGTGCTCTCGGTGCACGGGACCTATAGGGAAAGAACGTTAGAGACCCGGGCTGAGGATTCTGGTGGGGGTGCTCCGATGGTCAAGTCAGAGACAATCCAGGGGAACAGATCCTCCTGGTCGAGCCCCTCTTGATGGACTCCATGCTAGGAGTGAATGTGGTGTGTATGGAAGTGGAAACGAGCTGGGAGAGATGATAGCCGAGGTGGAAGGGTCCTCCTGTATGGCCCCTTTTTTTTTCCTCTCTCTCAGTCGTCAGCCTCAGTGGTCTAGTGTTCTCATTTTTTTTGCTTACTTGTTTCTGGCCTACTCTTGCTAGATTTTTCTAGTTTGGCTTGCCTCGAGATCTCCCCTGCATTGGCTGGCGCGTGCGATGGGGTACCGTGCCGTGGACGGGTCATCTTTCCTGACATGTGGTAGGGGAAGCTTCCATGTGCTCTGACATCCCCTTTGTTAGCTCCATTACGGGAAACCTGGCAGAGTCTCGATCGGCCTCCTAGCCAACTCCTTCTTTTGGCAGTACGGTAAGTTGGTGGGGAGCATGGCGCCTCAGTCAGGGGGCTCCCTTCCCTTTTGGCGTAAGTGATAGCCGTGGGTATTAATTGTGGCATGGCGGGTACTGGCTCGTGGCCCTCGGGAGGCTCGCCGTCGTCCTTGGAGGGGAGGGGCCACTTCCATGGCGGTTGGTGTCTTTGCCCGAGCTGGGGGCCGAGCTAGAGAGCAGGACCAGGCTCTGCCGGGCTCGACCTCGAAGGGACTCCACGTGGCGGAGGAGGGCAGAGCTCGACTCCAGACCGCAGGACCCGGCTTCGAGGGGCTCGATCTGGGGAGGTTGCTCAGCTCGGGCTTAGGCGTCCCGATCTCGTGGGAGCCAGCCTGACGGAGGATGGTGCTCGACCTCGGTAGGCGGCCTCAGTGTTTTGAGGGAGCTAAGCCCGAAAAAGGAATCCGGGAGGAAACACCCACCATGGCAGCATACTCTGACAAGCCATCCGACAGATGTTCCACGTCAGCAATCCTGCCATATCATTTGCCCCCCACTCCCGAGACCAGTTAGCGCATGGCGCTCGGGACAAAGGGAGTAATTGTAGTGCTGACATGGAAAGGTGAGGATCTGGTGCAATAATGACCGTGATCGATGGCGCTTCGTGAGGCGATCCACAGAGCCAGTGCGGGGGTGCCACGTGGCCACTTCCGAGGAGCAGTTATGGTGGGTGAAGAATTCAAAGCGGTCGTAGTCAGAATAAGGTGCTCACCCCGTCGATCGGCGACACATGGCGAGCATCCCTTGGCGAGATAGCCATAACGGTACGGTCGGGCACCGGTCACTTCGAAAAGAAGGGCAACTTTTTCAAAACTCACCCTCTTTCAAATCCTTCGTGCTTGCAGTTGCACAGAGGTCCTGCTTCCATCTGCCCCGACAGTTTCTGTCTTCCCAAGTCCTTAGCAGGTCAGTTCCCTTCCTCCGCCGGTCGACTAGGGGTCCTCCCAGGTTTCCTTGGGTCTTTCTCCGCCTTCTTCTTCTTCTTCCACCATGACCCGTTTCGGTCCTAACTTCCGTCCCTCTTGCCAAGCCGAGGCCGGACCTTCCAGGCCGAAAACTCCTTCGTCTTTCAACGAGGAGAGGGAGGCGGTGAGCTATGAATTTAGCAGGAGGTGCCCCATCCCTGGTCCCGTAGCCATTAGGGAACCCGGGTCCGTCCCTCTGCCTCGTCCGTCTCTTCTTCCTGATCTTGTCCCTGAAACCTCTCGGTCGTCGGGTCCCGGAGGGATTGCTTCGGAGATCACTGTCGTGGAGCTTGCGACCATCCGGGATGACTACGACATCCCAGACTCCATTTGACTCTCGGGCCCTCATCCGGGGAAACGAGTCACTTCCAGCGGTCCCTGTCGGATAGCCTTTTATGAGGAGACTTTACCGGGGGCCTCCGGTTCCCATTCCACCCGTTCTTCCTCTCCGTTCTATCCAATTATCACCTCGTTCCTGCCCAACTGGTCCTGAATGCCGTCAGAACAATTTTTTCCTTCATCGTTCTATGCCACTTCCATGGGGTTGTCGCCCGCTTCTCTTTGTTCAGGGCCTTCTTCATCCTGAAACGCCACCTCAGTGAAGAGGGGTGGTGGTTGCTTTCTTCCCGCCCAAGGGGCATGAGGTTCGAGCTTCCCTCTTCCATCAAAGGATGGAAGAGCAGGTACTTCTTCACCTTAGTTGAGGGGGTTAACTGGGTCTGGAGTGACCCGGATCGGTCCCCCAACCAGAATTTCACGGTCGAACCAGCCGACCTGGAGGTGTATGAGCAGCTCCGTTCTATCGAGATCCCTTCGCACGAGGTCCTACTGTCAGAGCAGAACCTTTACGAGGCTGGGGTCGGCTCGATGCAGGAGTCGGGTGAGTTCGACTCGGTTGCCTTTTCCTTTGTCTCCCCCCCCTTTTTTTTAGCTTGGAACTGACTGCATCTTTCTTGGCGTAGGCATGAAATTCTCTATGGACGAACTGCTGTCCTTCATCGAGGAGCGGAATCAGGCGGCTGAGCCCGACAAGCTTGCTCCAAAGAGGGCCTGAGCGGACGACGGTGAAAGGCCAGCGCAGACTAGGCAGGCCGTGCCCGTCGCTGAGCGGAGGTGGAAGAGGGCAGCAGAGCCCATCCCGGAGCCCTCGAGGCCGCACGATCTGACCCTGGTGCTCGAGTCCGAGGTGGTGGCCCGGGCCAGGTCGGCTACCACTGCTGCTACGATGGCCACCCCTCCTCCGGTGATTGTCGAGGCCAAGGAGGATGGGGAACCGGAAAGCACGAGGCCGGCATTAGCGGTGCCGTCCGAAGCGGTGCCGAGCTCACAACTGGCATCGAAGGCTCCTTCTTCTACTGAGGGGTCCGCGTTGGCGACGGACAAGAAGGATAGGGACTATCGTCGGGTCCCTTTTAAGCTGGGGCCCAACGTCTCCCTTATGAAGGACCCAAGCCTCGCCGAGCGGATGATGGACTTCTCCATCCAGTCCTGCGATCGACGGGAAGGGAGTGGGAGACTCCTCGGCGACGTCATTAGCGCATCCTTCGCTAACCTTTACGCTATAAGTTTTCTTCCGCCTAGCTTCATCCCTTCTGGCATCCCTTAGTTTCGTGGCTAACACGCTCTCTCTGATGCAGCAAGGTAGAGAGCTCATCCTTATCCGGGACTTCTGCCATAACTGGGCTAAGAGGGACAAAGAGTGGAAGGCAGAACTTGAGTCCCTGAGGACCGAGGTGAGGTGGAAGAACGATGAAGCCTGGGAGGCTAATCTAAAGGTCAAGAGCCTCACGGGTGAGGTTGTAAACGCCGAGCGACTCAGGAGGGAGCTCGAGGGGGAGCTCGAAGCGAAGAGGACTCGACTGAAGGAGCTCCGGGTCGAGTCGGAGGCGACAAGAAATGGGCTATCTCTGCCGAGAAGAAGGCGATGACTGCCGATCAAAAGACCGCAGAGGCGGAGGGGAAGGTTTCTGCCACCACCCATTTAGTCGAGGCGACGGAGAAGGGAAGAGCTGAGGCAAACCGCTGGGCTGAACGCGCGGAGGAGAAGTCGGCCGAGCATCCTGCCAGGTGGAGGCCGCAAGGAAGGAGGTCGCCGATGCGATCGCCAGTGCAGTGGCCAATTTCAAGGCCTCCCCGGCGTACGTAGCAGACTTCAAGCAAGCGGCGATGGACTCCTTTTTTAAGGGGTTCGCCTACTATCGGTCCCAGCTACATGGGATCCTCTCGGAAGAGCGGTTGGCCGTGCTCCGACTCCCTGGCATGAAGACTTCATCTCCGACCTCAGCCGCACCGGATCGTGCTGAACCGGCCCGTGCTGAACCGGCCCCGAAGGTGACGACAGTCGAACCGGCTCCACAAGCGGTAGCGACTGAATCAGCTACGAGGTCGGCAGTGGCTGAACAGGTCCCTCCGGCGGTGGTTGCCGAAGAATGTGCCCCCTAGCGGAGGTGGAAGAGGGCGAGATCCAGGCTGGGTGCCATCCGGGGAAGGCGCTGGCTGAGTAGAGTCGGAGCTTTTGTTTCTTCCTTTTTCATTATTTTTGACTTGGGCTACCTGGCATGTCGGGGGCCCGAAGGAATCTGTAAGTAGATATACCTTTCCAATAGAATGAATTGAAGCTTTTTATTCACAATAGCTCGAGCATCTCTTTTTTCTCCCCTCTCTTCTTTTCTTCTCTCTCTCTCTCTCTATTTTTCTTTTGCATGTGGAGGTGTTAGAGAAGGGGAGCTTCACTCTACTTGGGAGCCGGGCCCCAAGCTTGAACGATGAAGAGTTGGGCTCGGGACTCGGTGGTCGGAGGGCTGAGCTCTGGACTTGATGGCCTGAGAGCTTGGCTCAGGGCTTCGATGCCTTGGAGCTGGGCTCGAAGACTTGATGGCCGGAGGATTTATCTCTGGGCTTGATGGCCTGAGATCTTGGCTCAGGGCTTTGGTGTCTTGGAGCTGGGCTCGAAGACTTGATGGCTAGAGGGCTTGTCTTCCGGAGAGCTGGGCCCAGGGGTTGGTGTCTTGGAGCTGGGCTCGAAGACATCTTGGCTGGAGAGCTAGGCTCCGGAGGTGTTGGTGTCTTGGAGCTGGGCTCGAGTTTTGGATCCCTGAGAGCTGGGCTCAGGTCTTGGATGCCTTGGAGCTAGGCTCGAGGCTTTGGTGCCGGAGAGTTGGGCCCCGGGCTTGAATGCCTAAGAGTTGGGCTCAGGTCTTGGATGCCTTGGAGCTAGGCTTGAGGCTTTGGTGCCGGAGAGCTGGGCCCCGGGCTTGAATGCCTGAGAGCTGGGCTCAGGTCTTGGATGCCTTGGAGCTAGGCTCAAGGCTTTGGTGCCAGAGAGCTGGGCCCCGGGCTTGAATGCCTGAGAGCTGGGCTCAGGAGTTGGTGTCTTGGAGCTGGGCTCGAAGATATCTTGGCCGGAGAGTTGGGCTCCGGAGATGTTGGTGTCTTGGAGCTGGGCTCGAAGTCATCTTGGTTGGAGAGCTGGGCTCCGGAGATGTTGGTGTCTTGGAGCTGGGCTCGAAGACATCTTGGCCGGAGAGCTGGGCTTCGGAGATGTTGGTGTCTTGGAGCTAGGCTTGAAGACATCTTGGTCGGAGAGCTGGGCTCCGGAGATGTTGGTGTCTTGGAGCTGGGCTCGAAGACATCTTGGTCAGAGAGCTAGGCCTTGAAGATGTTGGTGTCGTGGAGCTGGGCTCGAAGACATCTTGGTCGAAGAGCTAGGCTCCGGAGGTGTTGGTATCTTAGAGCTGGGCTCGAAGACATCTTGGTCGGAGAGCTGGGCTCTAGAGATGTTGGTGTCTTGGAGATGGGCTCGAAGACATCTTGGTCGGAGAGCTGGGCCCCGAAGATGTTGGTGTCTTGGAGCTGGGCTTGAAGACATCGTGGCCCGAGAGCTGGGCTCCAAAGGTGTTGGTGTCTTGGAGCTGGGCTCGAAGACATCTTGGTCGGAGAACAGGGCTCTGGAGATGTTGGTGTCTTGGAGCTGGGCTCGAAGACATCTTGGCCGGAGAGTTGGGCTCCGGAGATGTTAGTGTCTTGGAGTTGGGCTCAAATACATCTTGGCCGGAGAGCTGGGCTCTGGAGATGTTGGTGTCTTGGAGCTGGGCTCGAAGACATCTTGGTCGAAGAGCTGGGCTCCGGAGATGTTGGTGTCTTGGAGCTGGGATCGAAGACATCTTGGCCGGAGAGCTGGGCTCTGGAGATGTTGATGTCTTGGAGTTGAGCTCGAAGACATCTTGGAGGTTTTCCTGCAAGGCAGATAGCTATTTGTGCAAAAGAAAATCTTCATTATTACAGGAAAAAAACCTTACATTACTAATAGTATCTTCTCAGGTTGCGGGCATTCCACGTTCGAGGGAACCTGACACCGTCGAGATCTTCGAGGTAGTAGGCCCCGTGTGAGAGGACCTCGGCCACCTTGTAGGGGCCCTCCCAGTTTGGCGAGAGTTTGCTGCACTCTCGAGGCTGAGACACTTCGGCTCGGTGCAGCACCAAATCCCCGTGCCTGAAGATTTTCGGCCTCACCCGTGCATTGCAGTACCGGGCCACTCATTGCCGGTTTGCCACCATCTGGAGCCGGGCTTTGTCCCTCGATTCTTCGAGGAGGTCTAGGTTGAGTAAGAGGTGTGCAGAGTTCTGTGCTTCATCATATTGCTGCACTCGTAACGTGGGCATGCTAAGCTCAACCGGAATGACCACCTTAGATTCGAAGACAAGGCTGAAGGGTGTCTCATTAGTCACCGTACTGGGCATTGTGTGGTAGGCCCACAGGATGCTTAGAAGTTCTTCCGCCCATCTATCTTTGGCTTGATCCAACCTAGTTCTGAGCCCTTGGAGGACGGTCCGATTGGTCTCCTCAGGCTTCTCATTTGTTTGGGGATGAGCTACCGAGGTGAAGCGGTGTTGAATATCATGCTCGGCACAGAACCCTTCGAACTCCCGGTTATCAAATTATCACCCGTTATCGATGATGATGCAGTGGGAGAGTCCGAAGCGACAGATAATCGATTTTCAGAAGAATTGGCGGACATTGGCTTCGATGATCCGAGCTAGCGGTTCTGCTTCGACCCACCTAGTGAAGTAGTCGATTGCCACTAGCAGGAACCTTCGTTATCCAGATGCAGGGAAAAATGACCCTAGGATGTCCATTCTCCACTGAGCAAATGGCCAAGGAGATGAGAGCTGGGAGATCAGTGCTGCCGGCTGGCGCTGTATGTGGGCGTGGTGCTGGTATTTGTCGCACTTCCTGACGAAGTCGGCTGCGTCCTCCCTCATGGTCTCCCAAAAGTACCCCTAGCGAAGTGCTTTATAAGCTAGTGTTCTCCCTCCCACATGATTCCCACAAAGGCCCTCGTGTATCTCTTGGAGCACGAAGGTTACCTCTACGGGCCTGAGGTATTTCAGGAGCGGGTAAGAATGAGACAGGCGGTAGAGCTGGCCTTCCATCATAACGAACCGGGAGGCCTTCTTCTTGACAAGGCCGGCTTCCACACGATCCTCTGGTAGGGTTCCATCAGTAATGTACTTGATGTACCTATCCATCTAGCTCGGCTTGGGGGTGACCTGGTGCACCTCCTCCGAGCTTTCGTAGCTTGGATTATCGAGGTACTCGATGTAGGCGCGTCCTAGTGATGGGTTTGGAAGGGTCGCGAGCCTCGACAGCGCGTTCGTGCATGCATTCTCTCCTCGGGAGACATGGAAGATGGTAAAGCGTCAGAAGCCTGCCATGCTGGAGCGGACTCGGTCCAGGTACTTCATCATCTGGGGGCTCTGGTCTCATATTTCCTGGAGACTTGCCCGGTAACCAGTTGGAAGTCAATAAAGACTTTCAGGTTCTTCATGCCCAGCTCATGGGAGACTTTCAGACCCATGAGGAGCGCCTCGTACTCCGCCTGGTTGTTTGTCACGGTGAACTTGAAGCGGAGGGCACACTCTGCCACCACCCCATCGTCATTGGCGAGGATGAGGCCTGCTCTACTTCCGTCGAAATTGGATGTGCCGTCCACATGGAGGATCCAGGGTTCCTCCCCTGGTCTGAGCTCCGTTTGGTGCTCCATTGTTGTCTGCTCCGGCTCCTCGGCGAGCCCGGTGCATTCGAACACGAAGTCGGCTAGGACTTAGGCCTTATGCGAAGACCTCGACCGATATGCTTTGTCGAACTCGCTGAGCAGCAGGGACCACTTGGACAGCCTCCCGGAGGTTTCGGGGTGGCTAAGTATGGTCCTCAGTGGCTAAGTATGGTCCTCAGCGACTGATCCGTCATAACCACGATAGGGTGTGCTTGGAAATAGGGCCTGAAACGCTTAGTAGTCATTATTAGTGCAAAAATGAGTTTCTTGGAGCGAGTGTACTTGATCTCCGCATCGCGGAGGATTTTGCTGATGTAGTACACTGGCTTTTGGGATCCGTCCTCGTCTGTGCGGACAAGAACTGAGCTAACAGTTCCAGGCATGATCGCTAGGTAGAGTAGGAGTTCTTTTCCTTCTTCCAGTCTGGAGAGCAGAGGAGGAGAGGCCAGGAGCTCCTTCAGTTTTTCAAAGGCCGTCCTGCACTCCTCCGTCCAGGTGAAGTCGTGCATCTTGCACAACCCTTGAAGAAGGGAAGGCAACGATCGGCCGACCTCGAGATGAACCGGCTCAGGATGGTGATATGCCCCGTCAAACGCTGAACCTGCTTCTTGGACATCGGGTGCTCCATGTCGACGATCGCCTGGACCTTCTCTGGGTTGGCTTCAATCCCGCTCTGAGTGACCATGAAGCCCAGGAATTTTCCCGCCGCCACTCCGAAGGCGCACTTCTCGGGGTTCAACTTCATCTAGTGCTCTCGGAGGTTGTGGAAGGCTTCGACGAGGTCGGCGACATGGTCCGAGCTTGGTTTGCTCATGACAAGCATGTCATCCACGTACACCTGCATGTTCTGGCCGATCTGGTCTTTAAAGATCTTGTTGACCAGGCGCTGGTATGTGGCCTAGCGTTCTTCAAACCAAAGGGCATCATCCGGTAGCAGTATGTCCCTTGGTCGGTGATGAAGGCAGTGTGCTCCTCGTCCTCGGGGTGCATCCAGATTTGATTATATCCGGAGAATGCATCCATAAACGAAAGCAGCTTGTGCCCCGAGGTGGCGTCTACCAGCTGATCGATCTTCGGCAGGGGGAAGCTATCTTTCGGGCATACCTTGTTGAGGTCGGTGTAGTCCACACAGATCCTCCACTTACCATTGTTCTTCTTCACCATCATCACATTCGCCAGCCAGCTCGGATATTACACCTCCCGAATGAAACCGACGGCGAGGAGTTTGTCTACCTCCTTATTGATGGTCGCCTGCCTCTCCGGGGTGAAGCTCATTTTCTTCTGCCGAACTGGCTTATACTTTGGGTCGATACTCAGCTTGTGAATGATGACGTTGGGGGGAATACCTGGCATGTCTGCCGCCGTCCAGGCGAACCATCCGTGTTATCTCATAGAAACTCCAAAAGGTGGGTCTTCTCCTCGTCCTGCAGCTGGACTCCAATCTGCACCATCCTCGCAGGGTCGTCTCCGAGCGGGTAGGAGAGCAGGCGCTCGACCGGGCCTCCTCTGGGGTCTTGAGCCCTTTGGTCAAGGTCGTCCGCCCTGGGATCGCCCTCGGAAGACTTGGTCCCAGGGAGGGTTTGGAAATAGTGCTGCACTGGCTGGGATGCTCCCCTCATCTCTCCGACGCCGTAGGGAGTTAGAAACTGCACAAGAAGTCTCCTGGTGGAGATGACGTCGTCGAGTAGATTGAGTCCGGGGAAGTTTAGAATCACGTTGTAGGTCGAAGGGAGCCTGACAACCGTGAAAGTTGCCATCACGGTGCTCTACCAAGGTGGGATCCCGGCAGTAACTGGGAGGGTAATTTCTCCCTCCACCCTCACAAAATTACATGTGAAACCAACAAGGGAGGTGTGCACAGGTCTAAGTTGAGCAGGAAAAAGATTCATCATGGTGAAAGCATCGTAGAAAAGCACATCTGTAGAACTACCGTTATCAACCATGATGCATTTTACAGAATACTTCGCGATCGTCATCTCGACGACCACGGCATCATTATTTATATTTTTTTCCCCATCTTTCTCCTTCCTCATAAAGGGGAGTACATTTTCAGAATGCCCTGCCCCTCGGGCCTTCTTGGATGTGTGCTCGGCTCCCCAGTGTATCATCCCTATCGGCTTCTCGGTAGGGCGGTTGTCGATCGCCGAAACTGGTGGGAGAGCGACGAGCACCTAGGGCTCTGCTTGAGTTCTGCCCCCCACAAATTTTTCGAGGTAGTCCATCTTGATGAGCTCTTTGATTTACCACTTGAGATTGCGGCATTCCTCGATGTCGTGGCCGTGGTCACGGTGGAAGCGGCAGTACCTTGTTTTGTCACGACCGGTGGATAGCTTCATCGGAGGTGGGCGCCTTAGATAGTTCTCACCTTCAATCTCCATGAGGATCTTTGTCCTCGGGACGAGGAGGGGGGTGTAACTCCCTTCAGGAATGGGAGCGCCCCTCGGGTTTGGTCCTTGCCGGGAGTTCGGAGCAGGCAGTTCCAGCTTGCGCATCCCGGACACTTTGGTGGGGGTCGGCTTCTTTAGTGATCTCCTGTCGAGCTCCCGCCTCGTACGATCCGCCTCCTCGGCGTGGATGTACTTCTGAACTTGGAGAAGGAGCTTGTAGTAGGTATTTGGGGGCTTTTTGTCGAGTGAGTAGGTCAGGCAGGAGGTCCTGAGCCCTCGTTTCAGAGCCAGCATCACAACTAGCTCCTCAAGGTTGTAGATCTCCAATGCGGCAGCCTTGAAATGGGCCATGTAGTCCCACAGTGGCTCACGATCTTGCTGCCTGATGGAGAAGAGGCTATCTGCCTCTCGTGGCATCTTTCGATAGGTGTCGAAGTGGGCCACGAACCTCTGTCCTAGCTGGGCAAAGGAGTTGACGCTCTCCGATTCTAGGCGGGTGAACCACACTTGGGCTACCTTCTGGAGAGTAGTAGGAAAAGCAATGCAGAGGAGGGCATCGATGGCCCCCTGAACCCTCATGAGGACCCGGTAGCTTTGCAGGTGGTCTAGGGGGTCAGTGGTCCCATCGTAAGGATCCACCTGTGGCATACAGAACCGACGCGGGATCGGCTCCCTTTGGATCTCTTGGGAGAATGGGGGACGGGCGTCATAGCCCGCTGGCTCGCTGGCGGAGCCCGGTAGATAGGCAAATCAGCGGGGTAATTCCGCTAGCTTGCGGCATGTTCCTCCAAGTGCTTCTCTGTCATGCGCCTAACAGCTTCATCAGTGGACCTCTCTATCGAAGGAGATGGAGAACGTGGCATGGGTGCATGGTGTCCGTGACAGGGGGTCCTGCTCTTTCGACTTTGGCGAGGTTTAGATGCCCCCCGCTCGAGATTTGGCGAGCAGCTTTCCCTGTCGGTAGACCCGGCTCGTTGCCTTTTCGTAGGAGTTTGGTGGCTACCCTGTTGTCAGTAATGGCCCGCGGCTGCGAAGGCCTTCCTTGGAAGGAATGCAGGCTATCGCAGGAGGTTGCGGCATGGGCCGTGGGAGTCCCTGACTGCTGGTGGGTAGCCAAGGACCGGCGATGGTGCTGAAGCTGGCATGCTACCGTGGCAAGGGTCTGCACCTGCTGGGTGAGTGCAGCCAGCTGAGATTCCGGCGGAGGCGATTGAGCTGGAGCAGATGGTTCCATCTCTGGGTCGTGCGGGTTCCCCTGGGAGGGAGAGTCTCTCGCATGGCTGGTGGAAACCTCTCTTGCCCTTGTCGTCACCAACCTTCCGTCAGACTGCTTGTAAAAGGGAGGTTAAAGGTGGATCAAAGATCGCTTCGCACCCCCTACCTGGTGTGCCAAACTGTTGCCGCTAAGATTGTCGTGGCTCGTAGCTACTGGGGGCGTCAGACCGTCAACCGTCTTGGCGCTCTCCGTGCACGGGATCTACAGGGAAAGAACGTTAGAGACTTGGGCCGGAGATTCCGGTGGGGGCGCTCCGATGGTCAAGTCAGTGACGATCCAGGGGAACAGATCTTCCTGGTCGAGTCCCTCTTGATGGACTCCATGCTAGGAGGAGTGAATGTGGTGTGTATGGAAGTGGGAACGAGCTGGGAGAGATGATAGCCGAGGTGGAAGGGTCCTCCTGTATGGCCTCTTTTTTTTTTTTTTCCTCTCTCTCAGTCGCCCGCCTCAGTGGTCTAATGTTCTCTTTTTTTTGCTTACTTATTTTTGGCCTACTCTTGCTGGATTTTTCTAGTTTGGCTTGCCTCGGGATCTCCCCTGCGTTGGCTGGCACGTGCGGCGGGGTACCGTGCCATGGACGGGTCATCTTTCTTGACATGTGGCAGGGAAAGCTTCCATGTGCTCTGACTCCCCTTTGTTTGCTCCATTCCGGGAAACCTGGCAGAGTCTCGATTGGCAGGACACTGCCCTCGGGGTTCGTGCCTCCTAGCTGACTCCTTCTCTTGGTAGTACGGTAAGTTGGTGGGGAGCATGGCACCTCAATCAAGGGGCTCCCTTCTCTTTTGGCATAAGTGATAGCCGTGGATATTAATTACGGCATGGCAGGTACCGTCTCGCAGCCCTCGGGAGGCTCGCCGTCGTCCTTGGAGCGGAGGGGCCGCTTCCTTAGCGGTTGGTGTCTTTGCCCGAGCTGGAGAGCAGGACCAGGCTCCGTCGGGCTCGACCTCGAAGGGACTCCACGTGGCGGAGGAGGGCGGAGCTCGACTCTGGACCGCCGGACCCAGCTTCAAGGGGCTCGATCTGGGGAGATTGCTCAGCTCGGGCCTAGGCGTCCCGATCTCGTGGGAGCCGACCTGACGGAGGATGGTGCTCGACCTCGGCAGGCGGCCTCGGCGTTCTGAGGGAGCTCAGCCCGGAAAAGAAATCCGGGAGGAAACATCCACCATGGCAGCATACTCTGACAAGCCATCCGACAGGTGTTCCACGTCAGCGATCCTGCCATATCAGTACGGATGTTGTAGAATATGTACTTTAATCAATTAACGGGTCTATGTTTCTATGCAATGCAAGTTTTTTAAAAAATATTTAAAAAGCCATAATTAATTGATCACAACAAAGATATAGATGGTATTGAAATAAAAGATTTGCAATAATGAAACTAACCTTAAAGCATAACATGTTCAGTAAGATGCAAGTATATAACAAGAAGTTTATAAAGAAATAGAAATAATCTACTAAGGAAAAGAACAATAGATAATGAAAAATAAGGAGAAGGCTCAGTTATACTATTTAATCTGCAACTAAATCAGAATGACTACAATCGGTTGCTTACAAAAGAAGGCCATCCAAGATTGTTGCCAATAGAAACAGTTGAATCAGCTAAACATACATCGCATAATCATCATAGCTTCTATATACAAACATTAAACCAATTTTAAAATTGGTTACAAAGCTTCTTTACTCTCCAAGCAGTCAAGCACATGATAAGAAAAAGGCAACAAAACAGGTATAGCATATTTTTTTAGTGGTGTGCAATTACCAAGTTATTTAAGCCTGAACCCTGGCTCCTGTACTTGGACTAATATAATATATGACCTTAGAAGAATCAAGATGACTTTTTAAAGACCATAAATTTAAAACTAATGTAAGAATAGAATAACATAGTGAAGTACAAAACCTGTGAGGTGCTATTTTGTTCGCATGGAATCTATTCGGGCTATGCATAGATGGGGATAAATCTTACATACTGTCTGACAAACTAATACATGAAGTATATACTATTTTCATGTATGTATATATAGTTTCCAGTTTAGCAAAATATATGGCCAAGTTAAACTTCTTTGTTGAATTATTCTATTTTCAAATATATCCACCAGCATAGATCGGGAGAAATTATTTCCTACACTGCATTGACCCCATGGTCATGCATGCAACCAATAACATCCACTTGCTTCCCATGGGCCCCAATTATCAAGTGTGCATCTCAGTGCATCATTGTAGGAACCAACGATTATGATTAACTACATGTACGGCTAAGCATAGGTCATAAAACAAAGTTGTACATTAATGCTAAAGAATCCTAAAATAATTTGTTTTGCCTTAGAAGCATGACAGGAAGTTATATACCTCAAATCTAGGTAATTCTTCTATCTGAATAGTGCTGTAGCAGGAAATTTCAGTAAAATGGTGCAACATGTGTGATATGTGAAATTGCTATGCAACAGTATCATGTTATTGTCTAGACGTTGACATAATGGCCGAAGCTAAGTAAATGCGATAGGAAAAGGGCATAAGGGTAATTAGAATTTGTCTTGGCACAATCAAACAGCTTCTTATATCATGATAGGAGATTTAATTTTAATAGTTTGATCAAGGGTAAGGCAGAGTTACCTTATTTCACACCCTAGTCATTGGACTTATTTTAAAGAAAATCTATGTAATACAATGTTTTACCATAACAATTGATGAGTCTGTTAGGCATCTTTGACTATGAGATTATTAATATGGACCCTTAACCATGAGAGAATTTGTATGAGATGCAGAACCATCCTTATTAATGTGTTTGTAATTTTGTTTGACTACATGTGAATGTGCTAGAAGAAATAAATATAGAAAAAGTAGACTTGCATATGTATGAGTTTTTAATTATAAGGCGGGTATGGATATTGACCTACTTGACCCATACCCCACCCATTGCCATCCCTTGGTCAATGCTTCTAATAGACTCTGATCATCTTTGTATCATCCAACTTATGTCAAGTTAGCGCATCATCATCTAGTAAAAATGTTACCTATGAGGTCCATCGAGATTTTATTGAGGTCATGAAATTATACAAATAAGTTACAGATTAACAAACCAAAGAAACAAAGTTATCATAGCTCCCAAATTCAGATATCTGAGAAGAAGATTTTGAAACACAAGCCAAAAAACCTGGTCTTACTATAAAGATCTGATTTGCCAAATTAAAATGGAAAGAGTTTTAGCATTGAAGTTAAAGATCCTGGAATTCCTTTTCTTCCAAATTTTCCGGATTACAGCTCAAGGAATTCTAGGTTTATTTAGAATTTTCTTGCTTCTCCAACACCCTAGAAAGGGATAATAACGAGGGTGCATGACCTTTCAGCTTGATCTTTATTAAAAAAAAATGTCTCAATTCGATTCATTGAAACAAAATAAACGGGTAGACCTAGTCCAGGAAGGAACTAGGCCTGCGGTGTAGCAACCCAGGCGGGCACACCGACATGCAGGTGTGACCTAGCACATGCCCGGTCCATGAGTGTCGATGCACGGGCGTGGCCCAACATATGTTGCCCAGTGACCGCGATCTACGCACGGTCTATCATGCTGAGAGATTAATTTTATTGAACTAGTATACGGATGCTGAAAGCATGTTATGCTGGAAAACCTGGAAAGAATTAACAATATAAAAGTTAATTGGAATATACCTAGATTTGATGAACATAGAGGGATCGAAGGACGAAACGGAGGAGGTGGCCGGCATGCGGCGGTGACTCGACTCGACTCAAGGCCACCCGCCAGCGGCTCGATCCTTCGGACGGTGAGGATAGATCCGATGTTGACGGAAGAGATAGAGGGATCGGAGGAGGAGCTACCAGCCGTTCGAATGAGAGGAGGGAGGGATCGGGGGATCGGAGGAGGAGGAGGAGGAGTGAGGGATTGAGAGAAGAGGAGGAGGTTGCGGCGGATGGATGAGATCTAGGGCTCGAACGAGAGGAGGGAGGGATCGGAGGAGGAAGAGGAGGAGGAGGAGGAATGAGGGATTGGAGGAGGAGGAAGTTGCGGCGACCGGATAGAGCAGCGAATGGGATTAGGGCTGGGGATCGGAAGAGGAGGAGGAGGAGGCACGAATGGATCTAGGGCTCGAGCTGGAAAGAAAAGGGAAACATCGGCGTGGCGATGCTTAAATAAAAGTCCGTCGATGCTTAAAAGTGTTGTTAAAATCGAATACTTGGTGATGCTTAAAAGCGTCAGAGAATATTGACGCTTTTCAAAAGCATCGGTGGGTTTGCAAAATCTCCCGACGCTTTTCAAAAGCATCGAGAGAAAACCGTTGCTGTTTCTCCGGTGGGTTTGCAAAATCTCCCGACGCTTTTCAAAAGCATCGAGAGAAAACCGTTGCTGTTTCTCCGTTTTCCTATAGTAACTGACTAAATTGCAAATATCTTTATGCATATGTTGGAAGGGTTGGACATATTAATTTATAAGCTTTGATACCATTGATAGGTTTTGAAAGATACTTTGATAACATTGATAGAGATTTTGAAAATGCTTCAAAAGGATATGATACTCACAAAAAATACTTAGAATGGAAGGATAACACATGTATAGTATAATATAATAATTCTCTCCATACCACTTGATTTAATACATAAGTCCCTACATATAAATACATGAAGGTGACTTTTACTTAGACTACCATCATGAATATAAAGTAATGTTATAATTTTTAATGACTCTTAGTTTTCTTAAGTTGACTCTTTGATTTAAGAGTTGCATGACTCTTTGATTTAAAAGTTATATGACTCTTTAATTTATGTAACTTTAAAGGTTACATGCCTTTATTATTTCCATAATATATTAAATACTAGAATTTGATATTAATTACAAATTAACTTCTAATACTCTCTCTTAATTTGTAATTTTCATAATTTCTTTAACCAAGAGGAAAGTCATGTACAATGCAAGCTCTTCTTATTCCATGAAAATGTGTTCTAGCATCTTCTTCAATTATTTTTTTTTCCATCTTCAACTCCTTGACCATATGCCTTGCTGGTAACAAATTCAATTTTTCAAATAACTTCTTGAACATCAACTTAAATGGTGTAATCATGGTTACAAACATTTTACCCTCCATTGCACATACTTGTCGTTGTTGACAAATAGATTTTTTGTTTCTTCAACCTTCCTATTTTACTAAAGATTGCACTTGTCTTCTATTTCACTTTGGAAAGTCTACTTTTTTAGACTTACACATATCTCCATGAATTCCTTTCCACTTAGAGACTTAACACTTTGATAGAGATTATACTTCACAATTTCAACGAGTGACTTCTGCACATTGTAATTCTTTTTTTTTTCTTCCACTTTTTTAGAAAACTCTTAAACTCTTTGGGCTTTGAAGTTGCTCTCAGGCTTTGAAACTCTTATGCTATTTTAGGATTGACCTAGGACCTAGCTTTGATAGTTGCTTTAAGATCAATCTATGCTTTGATAGTTGTTTTAAGATCAATCGTATGCTTTGATAGTTGCTTTAAGATCAATCGAATGCTTTGATAGTTGTTTTAGGATCGGCTCATCTCTGATGGGAACTGGCTTTGATAGTACCTAGTTTTGATAGTTGCTTTAAGACCAACCTAGCTTTGATATCACTGATAGATTTGAAATGCTTTGATATCACTGATAGGATAATTTTGTTTTAATAGAATATGATGCTCACAGAAAATACTTGGGATGGAAGGATAATGCACTTATATTATAGAATGATAATTCACTCCACATTACTTAACTCAATACATAAGTCCTTATATATAGATATATGAAGGTAGTTTTTAGGCTACCCTCATGAATACAAAGTAATTTTTTAATTTTCAATGATTCTTAATTTTTCTAAGTTGATTTTTTTAATTAAGAGTTATAGGACTCTTTGATTTATGTAATTTAAGAGTTACATGTTTCTTTGATTTTCATAATATATTAAATACTAGACTCTGACATTAATTGCAAATAACTTCTAATAGGGTAAGAACTGATATAAAGATTAACCTTTCTGAAACTAGTACAGAATTCACCCTTTTGTTTCTGGAGTCAGAAAAACACAGAAACAAGCATCAAACAAATATTTCTATTGGTTAATAAAAATAAGGCCTTTTAATTCTTTCCCAAAAACAACTAACACTGGAGCTTGGAAGGTTTGCTTTTCCCCGGCAGATGGTAAATATTTATATAATGCTTGCAATCTATTAATATGTGGTTTTATAAATATGGAATAGTGTACGGTTGTATGATAAATTTTGTGTTGATCGTCGAGATCAAGCGAAATAAAAGGCTTGCCACATGATCGAGCATCATATATATCTTCATATCTTCTACAATTATATAATGCCAATGTAGACAAATACTGAACTCCTCAAAGATATTCTATCTTCTCCAACTTTTAGCTAATGTTTTTGTAAACCATGGATATCGCACCTCCTCAAAACTCTCCTTCTTGCCACCCTTGTGGACAAACATAAGAAAGTGCAGCAAAAAAAAAGTAATAAAACTAACAGTTATAATTTACGATAAAAGTCAATAAAATTTAGCCAAAAAAAAAAAAAGGAATTTAATAAAAAAATTATCATAAGATCGCAGCCATCCATTCAAAGCTTTGCATGCAAGCATGAGTGCTCAGTTCCTGTCTAACACTCTCATGGTTTCGTCCTCCGATCCCCATCTTCTATCCATACAAACCCCCACAACCATCGGCCCACACTCCGTATCACCTCTCGCCTCTAACCAACTAATTAACGATCCCCTCGGCGGGGTCAACGGTCAAATCCTGGCCCTAGGTCCAGTTTCTTTTGTCGAATCCGCGTCATCGAACCCCCTCGGAAATCTTTACAAACAATTCCATTGGCTTAACCAAAAGGTTGGCCAACATGTAGAGCCATGTCGTGGAACTCGTTTCCTTCTTTCTTCTGTTCTTGTACCTCCTAGTTCTTCCTCGGCTTGAGAGAGGAGGGTGTCCCTTAACACCAGCGTGACGGTAACGTGTCACCTCCAATGGCATCTGGTCAGGTAGCAGTCCTTTAGCGTTCTCGTTGCCTCTGTTATCGGTGCAGCTCTTGCTGGTCGTCGCCGTCACCCGCATACTCCACTTTCTTCTCAAACCTTTCAAACAGCCCAGGATTGTTTCCGAAATCATGGTACCCTTTCATGATCATAATTTTTTTTTTTTTGGTTGGATTCTTACATTTATTTACAAACTCCCCACTATGTAAGGGAAAATTTTGAATTAATAGACTTTGGATCGTGACCAGGATTAATCAACATTCTCCCAACAAAATGAATTTGATTTTATGAACATGGGCTTTTCAAATCTTTACATAAAAAAGTTTCGCGTCCGCAATCGAGCCATCTTGTATGTTTTCAATGTCTATATCATCTTAATTCGTTCTTCATCGTTAACCTTCCTTTTGATTCCAATCTTTTTTAAGTTTTACAACCCATGCACTCATTCCATTTTATTTTCCATTAATTCAACTCTTTCCAGCTCATATCACTGCAATAAATTATAAAAATTATGCGATTAATAGGCTTTGGTTGAAGGAACTTAATACAAATGTAATCAATAGCTAATAGATCGAGAATTAAAAAAGAAGAAAAAGAAAGCTGACCTCCAATAACTTAGTCAAGACCTCAAGCGTTTCCTATCATGTCCATTTGCAGGGAGGTATAATCCTAGGCCCGTCTGTCATGTGCCGTAACCAAACCTTCAAGAATACCGTCTTTCCTGCGAGAGGGCAGCCCGTGCTCGACACCATCGCGACGTTCGGCCTCATGTACGTGATCTTCGTCATCGGCGTCAAGATGGATCCAGCTTTGGTCATCAGGTCCGGTCGGAAGTCGTTTGTCCTCGGCCTCTCCGGCCTTGTGCTACCCTTCGCCATCACAATCCCCGCATGCATGCACGCCGTGTCCTCCCTGATCCAGGATGCCGGCAATAAGTTCGCAGTCACCTTCGCCCTCTCCACCGCCTTATCCATATCCTCGTTCGCCGTTCTCGTCCCCATACTCTCCGAACTCCACCTTCTCAACTCCGAGCTGGGGCGGATCGCCATGTCGGCGTCCATGACGAATGACCTCATCGGCTGGGCCATCATGATGATCTATGTCGTCGTAGATGCCGGCAGTGTCTCTGCGGCGGCACCCGTGTCGGCCTTTTTCTCCGTCGCCGGCTTGTTAGTCTTCATCATATTTGTGGTCAGGCCAATTGCGATATGGGTCGTCGACCACACGCCGCCGGGGAAACCGGTCGACGAGGTCTACATCTTTGTGTTCCTCTTGATCGTGTTGGTGGTGGGGTTCTACAGTGACATCATCGGCACCAACTCTTTCTATGGGGCTCTCATGCTCGGCCTTGTGATACCGGACGGGCCGCCTCTTGGGGCGGCGCTGGTGGAGAAGATAGAATCTATCGTGGAAGCGGTGCTGCTGCCGCTCTACTATACGTTGACGGGGATGAACACGGATTTCTCTACCCTCGGCGATGTGGGTGGAGGTTTGGGAAAGCTGCAGCTGGTCGTCTTCTTCTCGTGCTTGGCGAAGCTGGTGGGAATTCTACTGCCTTCCCTCTACTTCAGGATCCCCTTCCAGGACGCCCTCTCGCTTAGTCTCTTCATGACTGCCAAGGGGATAGTTGAGGTGGTCACGTACCATATGTGGAGGGTTAATAAGGTACTGGTCACGTTTGCTTTTACTTGTTTTTGTGATCATCATAGCATCTCTGCCATCATCGATCTGTGCATTGATTTTTTAAGTTGAGCTTTCGTAACCATTTTCTGATTAATCTCGGAGCTGTGTCTAATTGTGCAAAACATGCTAATGATCTGGTAAGGAGTGAGTAGAAAATAATAAACAATGTGCGGACTGCTCGTGAAATGGCAACCAAACGTAAAAAATTCATATTAAACATGCTTATTAGAGTCACTTTTATTTCTGTTTTTTATTTCTAAAAATAATTATAAGAAATATTTCTTTCAATATTTTAAAAACATGAAACTTATAATTTTTAAATAATTAATGTGTCCGTCACCACCATCTCTACCCCCATCTTCTGCTATTATCTTCGCCATTTCAATAAACTTTCCCGACTATGATCACCTCCTTTAATTTGCTACGTTGTTGGCATCCTAACCGTTGCCCCTACGTACCATCTCAATCATATCGGTGCCACTATCCTTATTGTATCCGATATATCTTCAATGCATCTGTCACACTACCGTTGCCATCGTCACCATATTTTAAGACAACATTGCCACATTTGTCATCTTCCTCATGTCATCAATGTCCTCTACAAATATCATCACCATTTCCGTTGCTTTTCCCCTTCATTATTATCATTTATGTAAATATCATCATGCTTAATTATACTTTTAAAATTAACCGACTATATCGAACATGCTTATTTTTTAATTTTAAAATATATTTTTTTTGTATTTTTTAAAGTAGGAAAATGAAAGTAATGGCTAATGGCATCTAAATCTCCAAAGCTAAAAATAATGTTGAAATTCAAGTAATGGTGAATTATTTCGATTTGATTAATTTTTAGATGAAAGCCTTGTTTTGATTTGGAGAACCTAAGAGCTGGCCTATTCGACTATTGTTTGCTAGCCTTCGTAAGTTTTCTACACGTAGGTAGGCCACTTCTGTACAGAACAATTATGTTTATTTTGCTCACTCTCGTAGCAGAGCAAGAATTAAACATAAAATGACCCTCGAAGCTAATACCTAGCTGGGCATAAAAGTTTCAGCTAGCAGGACTTAAAAGTAAAATGGCAGTCAGGAGATGCCAGATGTCATTTACTCCAATGTTGAACGGCAATCAAAAGATGAAGATCTAAGGTCTCAATCGACAAAATCCACATCAGTGTTTCATGCATTCACAGAATCACAATGTAGTACCGTTGCATGAACTTGTCCTGTTGAACCTATAACTGACCATAGTGTTGTATATGTTTCAAAGTGCAGCTCGTCAATGTAGAAATCTACAGCTATCTGATGCTCTCCACCATCGTCATCACCGCCGTCGTCACCCCCATCGCCACCTATCTCTACCAGCCCTCTCGCCGCTACGCCGTGTACAAGCGCCGAACCGTTCAGCACCTCAAGCCAGAGTCCGAGCTCCGCCTTCTTGCCTGCGTCCAAGACCAGTCCCACGTCCCCACCACCATCAATCTCCTCGAGGCCTCCTACGCGAGCCCGACCGCCCCCATCGCCATCTACGTCCTCCACCTCGTGGAGCTCGTCGGCCGTGCTGCCCCCCTCTTCATCCCCCACAAGCTCCCCCGCTCCACCTCCTCCCTCTCCACCACCTCTACCACCACCTCCGCCTCCACTTCCGGTCTCACCTCCTCTGCCGCCACCGCCACCATCGCCACCACCGAGTCTGACCATATCATCAATGCCTTCCTCCTCCACGAGCAGCGCCACCGCAATGCTGTCTCCGTCCACCCCTTCACCACCATCTCCCCCTACTCCTCCATGCACGACGAGGTCTGCCGCCTCGCCGTCGAGAAGCGCACCTCCCTCATCATCCTCCCCTTCCACAAGCGCCGCATCATTCATGGCCATGCCGAAGTAAACAACGGCCTTCGAACCGTCAACCGGAAAGTATTATCCACCGCACCGTGCTCGGTCGGAATTCTCATCGACGGGGTGATGGGAGGTGGCATGCGCACTCTTTCCGGTGACTTCTTGCATAATGTCGTCGTGTTTTTCTTCGGCGGCGGGGACGACCGGGAGGCGCTGGCCTACGGAGCACGCATGGCGAACCATCCCGGCGTTACACTGACCATAATCCGATTCCTGCCAAGCCGGAGCATTAGAGATGATCAGGCCGAGAGGCGCCTCGACAACCGGCTTCTCGACGAGGTGAAGCTAATGAGTGCAAGGAATAAGAGGGTGGTGTACAGGGAGGTGCTGGTGGCGGATATGCAGGAGATAGTGGAAGAAATGAAGGCATTGGATGAGAGTTGTTATGACTTGGTGATGGTTGGGATGCGTCACCGGTCGAACTCGGTGCTGTCGGAGGGCCTGGCATCGTGGGGCGACTGCCCGGAGCTCGGGGTGATGGGGGATTTCCTCGCATCGTTAGACTTCGAGTCAAAGTTTTCGGTGCTGGTGGTGAAGCAGCAGGACCAGTCCTGGTTGCACCAGGATGCCGGAGAGGTCAAGGCTTTTCTGGTTGAAGATGAAAGGTTGTACCCAGCAGGCTGAGTCCATGGTAGCAGGCTATATATTATTCTGTTAGATTAATTTGCGTGTGGTTTGTTAGAGTTTTGACTCATTGCACTTCTCCAGCTATCATTAACTATTTTTGCTACACTTTGTTGAGTGTCGGAGAAGTAAACGATAAATGTAAAAATTTGGAGCAGTCGTGTCATCCCACATGTTCATTTTTTAAGTGGGATTATATACTGGTTTTTTTCCGAGCAATGCTACGGTAACTCGGGAAAACCAGTCAAAACGAAGGTAATTAAAGCCTAGTTTGCCTTGCACCAATCGCTTTGCTTCGGACACTCGACGGTACCAATTAAAAGAGAGCGATCGGAAAAGAATGGAGCAAAAGGGAATATACCGCGCCAGCTGATCGAGTGATATTTTTGAGTTACTTAACCATTTTTGTGTTTTTCCAAGAGTAAAGGAGTTGGTGTTCTGTTTTCATCAGTAATTCCGACTACATTTAATGACAGAAAAAGTATAAAGAGTGGGATGAAATTGTATCAGAATTTAGATGCATGGGATCCAATTCTGCTGTTGTCAAATATTTTTTTCTTATTTCCTGGATGGCTACTTTTTTCTCTTTTAATATGGATAGTCATTTTATGCTTAATTCTTGGTTCTAGGACAAAATAGATAGAAATATATATAAAAATAGATCAAATTATATATATATATATATATATATATATATATATATATATATATATATATATATATATATATATATATATATATATGCATAAATCTAATTTTACATAGAGACTAAATAAAAATATTATTCATGCTAAACATAAAATAATAGCTGCCAAATACGGGACATATGTTAAGCCACCAAAACTAGATGATATTTTCACTGGCTACAAGTGTGCATAGTTCAAATGGAAGCAATTTGAAGGCAATTTTTTGAAATTGAACCAATTTAATCAGTTTTCTAAAACCGAAGCATAAACCAAACAACTATATGCAGAAACTAGTTCAAATCTACTCGAAAAATTCAGTTTAATTCAGTTAGGTTTATATCGAGCCGGGCTACATGGGCTACTCGCATTAGACAAAATAGACTTCTAGAACTAACCTCCATCCCAAAAGCAAAGAATTGAGAAAATTCAACTTGATCAAGCCTTCTAAAATTATATTTAGGAAACAAGTTCATTTCAAGAATCCACAAATATCGAGAATTCTTGATGCAATTTTTCAAATCAAGAAATTGAATTACATTAAAAAAACCCTATTCTGCCAAATCAATCATCAAGCGATGGATTAGACGATGAGGGAGACGATGAAAGTGGTGGTTCCTTTGAGAGAATTGTGTGGAGTGACAGGAGACTAAAGAAAGGCGAGAGATTAGAGGCTGCTAGGGCTTTGTTGAATTAAACCATTAAACCTAAATAAATCGTTAGTGTATATATATATATATATAGGTATATATCTAGGTCAGTTCAGTACAAGTTGAATTTTTTAAAAAAATTTAAACTGGAATTGAACTATTTTTTTTCAAAATGAATCGCTTAATATATATAGATATACAACCAGGCGGTTTGATTCAAGTTGGTCTTTTTCAAAAACTGAAATCTTTTTTTTTGTTCTAAATATTTACAAATCAGAACTAAATAGAAGGTGGAAAATTTTGATCCAAACTGAACCAAAATAATCAGTTTAATTGGGTTATGTGGTTTATATGGTTTTCTTGCACGTCCCTAAATCTCCGCACACCATCTAGCCTTTTAGTTATGGAGCATATGCTTTTCTAAAATGCAAATAAACAAGTTCTAGACATTATTTAAATACTTAATGTAACGCCTAAAAGCAAATTTTTTGAGCATGACTTTCAACTAACCAACTCCAGATCCCCTGTAGCATGTGTTTTGCATCGTAGAGGGCTTTGCAGCCCTAGCCATGGTAACCCAAACTTTCGAGCTGGCATTATGGGATAGATGCGACTTGTGTTAAATATTCATTTAAATATTGAAGCAGCGGCGTGACGTGGATTAATATCCGGTAAACTTTTTTTTAAAAAAATAAGTGGATAAAAATATACCTTCTCTCGAAGATACTTTTTTTCTTTCAAGATATTTTGAGAACATGTTATATTAAATTTTGCTTATTTTAAAGCATTTGAAAGTTTTTTTATTTTTTTTGATAGAAAAAAAGGGTGAGGGGAGGGGGACGAACCCCCCTCCCAGTGTAGCTCCCCGCTCGGGCCCCAACCCATTAGATCTTTGTTCGATTCGGACCGTATACTTTTTCTTTCAAGATATTTTGAGAACATGTTATATTAAATTTTGCTTATTTTAAAGCATTTGAAAGTTTTTTTTTTTTTTTTTGATAGAAAAAAAGGGTGAGGGGAGGGGGGCGAACCCCCCGGTGTAGCTCCCCGCTCGGGCCCCAACCCATTAGATCTTTGTTCAGAGTTTCGGCCGCTCACCTCCCAGTCACGTCCCTAGAATTAATCTGGAATTTAATCGAATCACCCGCGGGATCATTCCTCGAACCCATGACCAGTGGATTAAACACAAGAGCTAAGCCCGCCTTAACCAACCGCGCTACCACCGTTTACTTTTTAAAAAAATTCTACCTTGCTTTGAAAAGTATTCTGCATGTCAAGTCTAAGAAATTAAGCATCCGAGATTAAAGTAAGATTCATTCTCGCTCTAATAAGTATTTGGGGTGTTGGGTATCAGGAATCAATTTTGGTTTGAGATTAAAGTAAGCAATTGAAAGCTTGTTCTATTACTTCAAGATAAAATGTCATCCCAATAGGAAGTAAAAATTTTTCATAGATTGCTTTTTATAATTTTTTTGTGGATCATTCATTAATTAACTATTTTGATAGTTTGAGAAATTTAATGTATTAGGAAACTATATAATATTCCAAGATGTCATAAATTACTTAACCCGGTCATATCTTGAATATCAAAAGTGTTAACTTTCTTCAGTTAATCATATTTTAGGCAATGGTAGTGAAAGTCTCGATCAAAGGATCAAAATAATTAGTTTTCAGTTTTACTCCTGGATGCCATAATTTTTATAAATTGATGTTATAATTCTATAAAAGGGTGTTATAAGTCCAATTCTCATATTTTCAGGTCAAGTTATTACCGTGCTATATTATGATATACTGGAAGTTATATTTTAGCCAATAGATGATGGGAAGTCCGGATAGGAGAATTAAAATCTTTAATTTTTTTTTATATGAGTGTATCATAAATTTCTGAAGGGGTGTCATAATTTTATGAAGAGATATCATAAGTTCAAATTATTAGAAAATGCCTAGGATTTTATTCATGAATTTTTTTTTAATAATTTACAACAGAAATACATCTATTTTAAATAGAAAATATGTATTTAGAATAATTCTAATAAACTCTAAGCATGATTGTAATATGATATGCAGTAAAAAATAAAATCAACATGCATTGATCTACTTGATGCATGAAGTAGATCTAATATATAAATAATATGAAATCTTATTTTATACTTGATCGCAGGTCGACAATCATTGCTGCTGATGGCACATGGTAAGAGTTTTCTATGTCACTTCGTAACCGTACAGGATATCCAGCCTGTATGAATTATCTACACGAAGCTTCGATACGATCAACCTTCCGGAACTACTAGATCTCTCTGAAGGTCACTGGATGGTTGAAAATAATTTATTTCTTAAGCTTTCTTGAGCCTTCCAAGAAATCCAAAAAAAGGATGAAGAGGTTTAAATCTTAGATGAAGAAAACCAAAAATAAGAAAATCCATTTTTCTATTTTTTTTTCTTCTTCCCTCAACCTTAGCACCCAAGAAGGTTTCTTATGCCAATCTTTCACTCATGATTTTTCATAATTTTTCCAGCAACCTTTCTCATCAGATTTCATACCAACTTAAAGCCCCTTTGGTTGTCCAATCCCAAAAAAATTCTAAGAAAATAAAGCATGTAGATTAGAATAAGATTAAGTGGACTTTGGATGAGATTAGGAAATACTACCATAGTTTGATTAGTCTTTATCATTCCATGCCCCATCAAAAAACTCATAAAAATTCCATGATTTTTTATCTCAAATCACTAGTAAAAGGGCCTTCTTTTTAATGCATATTTTATGTGGATTTTTAAAAAAAATGGCATCGAGCGTTGATAAGTTTTTGAGAGTTTAAAATCAAGTAGAATTAGGATAAAGCAAAGAGTTTTATTCCCTATCAAACTCCTCTACTTTAAATTAAAAGCTCATCCTAAATTAATCCAAATCAGATAAGAAAAGAGGGAATATGTGAAAACATGTTTAGCATAAATTTTTCATGAATTTATTCAAACAAATGGCATAGAGAAATCCTAGAGAAAATCTAATTGTGCTAATTAAGGGTTTGACCAAGCTTTGACCAAAATTAATTAGAAATCAAAACTAATTTGGTTATAACTAATTTGATCAACTTGAACTTAATCTAATTAGATCCCAATTAAGCTTAATTAAATCTAGAATTAATTAAGTCCAAGTCCAAATTAAATCGTAATTAGAAATCTTTAGTGCTTAGATCAAGAAATAACCTAATCGGGTGAATTCTAATTAAACCAAATTCAATTAGACTTGATCTAAACCTCTTCACACAATTAAATTAAATAAATTTGCAATCCAATTATTAAATTAATCTTTATATAATTAATTAATAACTAATTAATTATTAATTTATAATATTTATACATGGTTAATTGTTCATCATATTTATAATTTTGTTATTGAATGATTCTTAATTATTAGTCGACCATCATGATCAGTTAGAAACTTCTATTGTATATGATCTCATAGGTTTGAATACTAAGTCGATACTATAGGAACTAATTCCTGAACTAATCGATATAACCATCTAACAATGGTGCCCGATGTCTAGATAGGTCGAATGTTCATGAAGCAATATTCAAAACCAAGGTATATGGTTTTCATATAATTCATCTCTTTAACCCTAATACTCATAATCATTTTAAAGTTACTACTAACTCTGAATAATGTATCCAAATATATCTCAACCTGCTAATCCTGCGACTCCTCACAAGGATTGCCCTGGTCAAGGACTTCCTCAATTGAAACACAATAGAGCATTGTCTCCAACATCTTACGGTGGTCAATTTCATCTTGACTCATCATTGACTTAACAAGTACTTGACTGCACCCAGTAACCTTCCATCACTGGATTAAAAATCTAGATAGTCCGGTACCTGAATATAATAAGTTGCTTATAAATCACTGAGATGATTTTAGGTTGGAGGGATATTTATATTCATATCCTTCTATGAGATACTTTCGACAGCAAAGTGTCAATAGAGTTGGTCATGTTTGGTACAATGTACATCTACACTCACCTACATGCCTACTAGTATCTCCACACTCCTTGATTATGAGGACAGCCAACCTATATGGTATACAACAATCTATGCTCGATAAACGTTGTCGTCCTAGGTAATAATATATCATTTAGTTACGATCATACTTAAGAACTACTCGATAATTTTTTTTTATTTAATTGAAGTAATTCTAAGGACTTCATCTCAAAAGAATCCAAAGAAAGATGCAAAAAAAAGAGATGAACTGACAAAAAATAATTTTTATTTAATCAATGATGTATGTACATATTATAAAAACACAATCATCTACAACCTTGATAATTGGCTATAGGATATATTTTCTATTACAAATATCATACTTTTAGAATTTTTTTATGTCCTAGCTGTATTATTACACTTTGGATATATATTTATGATCATGGACAGTTGAAAAGTCCTGGTATGGAAAATTAAAATCTTTATTTTTTATTTTGTACCAAGATACTCATATTTCTCATATTTTTAGCTTAAATTAACTTAGAATTATATTATTATACTCAGGGTATCATATTTTAGCCAATGGATATTGAAAAAGTCCTAATATGGTGGATCAAAATTTATAGTTTGCCATTTTATTCCAGGATATTATAAATTTTATGAAGGAATGTCATAAGTCCTGATATGGCAAGATCGCTGACGTGGAGTATACCTCGGATCTAGCTGGCAGCCAGACAGGCAAATAGCGCCGCACCAAATTCCCTTCTGAAGGTGGCTCCCCAAGGGTCAAGTCCACATCGGCAAAAGTCGAGCACTCCTCCGCTTCTTTGCTAGGTGGCACCCCCAGTTGGGGTCCACCTCGGTCGAAGTCGAGCCTGTCTCCACTCCTTCGCCAGGTGGCTCCCCAAGGGTCGAGCCCACCTCGGTCAAGGTCGAGCGCTCCTCCGCTCCTTCGCCAGGTGGCACCCTCAGGTGGGGTCCATCTCGACCGAAGTCGAGCCTATCTCCACTCCTTCGCCATGTGGCTTCCTAAGGGTTGAGCCCACCTCGACCAAAGTCGAGCCCTCTCCGTGGAAGCATCGGGAAGACCGAAGGCGTCGGCCCCAAGGTCGCAGTCGAACCAGGCACGCGCAGTGTAGCATGCCTAGTACGACGCTCCCAGATCTGTAACGGTGCACGTAATCTCGTTTGCACCTATTTGGGAGGGGCACCCTGATCAAGATGTCAGATCCTGCGGCCGACCACCTGGAACCCCTTGAAGGAGAAGGCCGCATTCAACGTCTCAGACCCGAGGGTGGTTGTGCCTGGATCGAGGTCCCGCCTAATTATTTCCTTCGTGACAACACAACGAGTGAGACAAGCTCACAACTTAACTCCTAACTATGAGAGGGAGTAACCTCGGGAGAGCGGCCAATGGACACCATTGACCTTTAAGCCCCCCAGAGGGGAAGAGTCGAGGCACTAAAGCAATCGATGATCTAAAAGGCACCAACGGGCAAGGAGCAAGGTAAGCGATCAAGAGGGCAAACATACGAAGAAATGAGACAAGTGACTCAGAGGCGAAAGGCTCCCAGGGGACTCCTAGGAGAGAGTCCCATGAGCACAGTCACTGCAGCTCGAGCACCAACCCTCTTGCATTTTCTCTTACTCAATCCTTCATCAAAGACTCCTCTAAGCACGAAGATAGAAGTGAGATCCATCTTAGAGGATCTATTTTACTTTGCCGTTCGCTGACTTGATCATCGGAGTGCCCTCGCCAGGTCCCCAGCCCGGGTCTCTAACCTTATTTTGCAGGTCGAGGAATGCTAGGATTTTGGAGTAAAAGGGGCAAACATCCGGCGCCACCTCATAGCTACAGGCCACAATGGTAAGGTCGACAACAGATTGACATGCCAGGAAGGGGGAGATAGCCCATGTATAAGCCCCCCACGAGCCTGACAACTCTACTTGAAGCATGGTGGTGACTCGCAGAAGAGAAGCCTCCACCAGTCGGGCGGGAGACGCCCCCTCTTCCTAGGGCCTACATAGCCCAGAGAGGGAACTCCCCGCTCCTCCTCAACCATCCACGGTAGACGTCCAGTATGCCGCACTTGTCCAACAAATGCAGGCGCTGATCGCAGTCGTGCAGCAATTACAGCATCAGCAGCGCTCCGTGGTTACTCAACCTCAGCAAGGGACCCCTGCGGCCCAAGCCATGGGCCCCTGTCGAAGCCTGTGCTCCATCCAAGGCAGGCCATCCTATCCGTGGGCCACGACCAAACCCCGCGGGAGTCACCAGACCCCCGCAAAAAGGAACCACTCCGGGTCGGCGGACCAGGAGAGCCGATCCCCAATGGACGATACTGCTATCATTAAGCATGGCAAGCATCATCGAGGTAAGGCCCCCCATCGTGACCACCCCCAACTATCGACTCCTTCTCCAACGGCCTCAGTGGAAGGTTCCACTAACGAGGCCATCCAGTGCCTGGCAGAGAGGTGCCTAGAAGAGCAAGAGCGCAAGCTAGCAGAGCTCTCCTGCCAGTTTGCCAACATACAGGGCTCCTCCAAGGAGCCAGCGGGCTCTGACGCCCGACCCCCTTCTCCCGAAAAATTCAAGAGGAATTGATTCCGAGTCAGTTCTGCATGCCTCAGGTGGATCCCTATGATGGGACCATCGACCTCCTGGACCACCTGGAGAGCTATAAAGCTCTCATGAGAGTCTAGAGGGCGATGGATGCCCTCTTATGTATCATCTTTTCGGCCACCCTCCGGAAGGTCGCTCGAGTTTGGTTCACATACCTCGAGCCTGAAAGCATCGACTCCTTTCAGCAGCCGGAGAGGATGTTCATGGTCCACTTCGATGCTTTTCGAAAGGTGCCACGGAAGGTGGATAGCCTCTTCTCTATTCGACAGCAAGACCAGGAGCTCTTGTGGGACTATGTGACTCGCTTCAAAGTCGCTGTCCTAGAGGTCTACAGTTTGGACGAGCCCGTCGCCATGCTGGCGTTGAAGCGAGGGCTCAAGACCTCCCGCCTCACCTATTCTTTGGACAAGAAGCCGCCACAGACTTATTCTGAACTCCTCCTCCGTGTCCACAAGTACATCCATGCCGAGGAGGCCGACCATACCAGGAGAGAGCTGGATGGGAAGCCCCCGAAGAAGCCGATCCCAAGAGATGTACCTGGGATGCGAAGACCTGGGCTGCCTATGGACTTCCGAGCGGGACCGAAGCCAAGAGATGGTCCCACTCCCGAGAAGACTTTCACTCCTCTCCTAGCTTTGAGGTCGAAGATTCTGATGGAGATCGAAGGCGAGTGCTACCTACACCGACCTCCCCTACAGAAGCCGTCAAGTGCTCGCGACAAAACAAAGTACTACCAGTTCCATTGCGACCATGGCCACGATCCTGAGGACTGCCACAACCTGAAAAGAGAGATCGAAGACCTGATCAAGAGAGGCTACCTCAGGAAGTTCATGAGGAATGAGGCTCCGGTGGAGGATCAACCACTTGCGGCTCTCCTCCCTGTTCCTGCAGTTGACAACTGGCCCATTGAGAAGCCCATGGGCATGATTTCTTAGGGAACAAAGCACGCATCGAAGAGAGCCCAGGACGGGGGAGACCTGAAAAATGTACTCCCCTTTGTGAAGGAGAAGGGAGGTGAGGAAGAAAATATAAACAATGATGCTGTCGTGGTTGAGATGACCATCGCCAAGCATCTTGTAAGACATATCATGGTTGATATTGGGAGCTCTACAGATATGCTTTTTTACGATGCTTTCTCTCGGATGAAGTTGTCTCCTAATCGGCTAAGAACAGTGCACACCCTCTCGTGGGTTTCACCAGAGATTCGATGGGTGTCGAGGGAGAAATTACCTTCCTTGTCACCGTCGAGTCACCACCCCGACAAAGCACAGTCATGATGACCTTTACCATCGTCAGACTCCCATCACCGTACAATGCTATCATAGGCCGCCCCGGGCTCAACCTACTTGATGCAGTCATATCTATCAAGAGGTTGTTGGTGCAATTCCCGACACCTTATGGTGTGGGAGAGATGAAGGGGGCAGCTCAACCCGTCCCGTATTGCTTGCAGGCTATCCCAAGGGCCCAAAGTGCCGAGCTCGACTCCGATATCGATGACCTCGATCAAAGGGTGCAGGACCCTAGGGGTGGCCTCGTCGAGCGCCTCCTGACGTATCCCCTCGACTCGGACCCACTTAAGACAGTGCAAGTAGGAGCCCAACTACAAGCAAATGAATGGGCTTGCTTGCTGAGTTTCCTTCGGGTGAACACAGATGTGTTTGCTTGGACTGTGGTAGATATACCAGGTATTTCCTCAGAAGTCATCACCCACTAGTTGAAGATCGACCCCAAGTGTCACCCAGTCAGGCAGAAGAAGAGCTTTGCCTTAAAGAGGCAGAGAGCTATCAATGACGAAGTGGAGAAGCTCCTTACCGCTGGCTTCATTCGTGAAGTGCAGTACCCCAGCTGGTTGGCAAACGTGGTCATGGTCAAGAAGAATAACGGGAAGTGGAGGATCTATGTAGACTACACCGATCTCAATCGTTCTTGTCCAAAGGACAGCTTCCCCCTTCTGAAGATCGACCAGCTCATGGATGCCATCTCGGGGCACCGCCTCCTCTCTTTCATGGATGCATTCTCTGGATACAACCAGATTTGGATGCATCCGGAGGACGAGGAGTACACTACCTTCATCACAGATAGTGCGACGTACTGCTGCCAAATGATGCCCTTCAGCCTGAAGAACACTGGCACCACATACCAGCGACTGGTCAACAAGGTCTTTAAAGACCAAATTGGCCGCAATATGCAGGTGTACGTGGATGACATGCTCGTCACGAGCAAGCTAACCTCGGACCACGTCGACGACCTGGCAGAGACCTTCCATAACCTTTGCCTCCACTAGATGAAGTTGAACCCGATGAAGTGCACATTTGGTATAGAAGTTTCTCAGCTTCATGGCCACCCAGAGGGGAATTGAGGCCAACCCAGAGAAGGTTCAAGCGATTCTTGACATGGAGCAGCCCACCTCCAAGAAGCAAGTCCAGCAGCTCACCGGCCGGATAGAAGCCCTGAGCCGATTCATCTCACGATCTACCGATCGTTGCCAACCCTTCTTCAAGGCGATGCGAAAGATGCATGACTTCACTTGGACGAAGGAGTGCCAAGAGGCCTTCGAGGAGCTAAAGAAGACCCTTGCATCACCGCCACTGCTCTCCTGACTAGAGGAGGGAGAAGAGCTCCTCCTATCTTGGCAGTCACTCCGGAGGCCATCAACTCGGTCCTGGTCCGCACAGACGAAGGAGGAGTCCAGAGGCCTGTGTACTATACAAGCAAGCTTCTCTACGATGCCAAGGTCAGGTACTCTCGATCCAAGAAGCTAATTTTTGCACTGATTATGCCTGCCTAGCACCTCAAGTCGTACTGCCAAGCGCACCCGATCGCGGTCCTTACAGATCAACCGCTGAAAGCCATGCTGAGCTGCCCTGACACATCCGGATGCCTGGCGAAATGGGCACTGAAGCTTAGCGAGTTTGATATCGCCTATCACCCGAGGTTGTCCATGAAGGTGTAGGTACTGGCTGACTTTTTGGTTGAGTATGCAGGCCTGGGTGAGGGGCCGGAAGAGAGCCTCTAGACTCGACAACCAGGACCCGAACCGGAGGACGACATCTGAGTCCTACATGTGGACGGAGAGTCTAACTTCGACGGAAGTGGAGCTGGGCTCATTCTTGCCAACAGCGAGGGGGTCATCGCCGAATGCGCACTCCGCTTCCAGTTTGCTGCCACCAATAATCAGGCAGAGTATGAAGCACTCCTCGTGGGACTGAGAGTCTCTCATGAACTAGGTGTACCCAGCTTGAAGGTCTTCACCAACTTGCAATTGATGATCGGACAAGTCTCAAGCGAATTCGAGGCCCGGGATCCTCAAATGTTAAAGTACCTGGAATTGATATGTGCAAGTGTAGCGGGTTTCAAGCGCTTCAGCATCTCCCACATTCCACGTAGAGAGAATGCTCGAGCTGATGCCCTCTCTCGACTGGCGACCTTGCCAGACTCCTCCCTGGGCCGTGCTTACACGAGCATCTTTAGGCCCCAAGCTACGAAATGCCCACAGAGGTCCAGCAAGTCAACCCGGAGCCCGGTTGGATGGACAGGTATGTCAAGTATATCACCGACGATGCCTTGCCTGAAGATCGAATAGAGGCCAGCTTCATTAAAAAGAAGGTCGCACGCTTTGTGCTGATGGACAGACTACTCTATCGAAGGTCTTACTCCTACCCACTCCTCAAATGTTTGAGACCCTCAGAGGTAGCAGTTATGCTCCAGGAGATACACAAAGGCCTCTGTAGAAAGCACGTGGGGATCCAAACCTTGGTATACAAGGCCCTCCGCCAGGGATACTTTTAGGAAACAATGAGGGAGGACGCAGCCAACTTCGTCAAGAGGTGTGACCGCTGCCAGCATCATGCTATCGTGCAATGCCAGCTGGCTGCGTCGCTCTCCTAGCTCTCTGCCCCCTGGCCGTTCACCCAATGGGGCATGGACATCCTTGGCCCCTTTTCTCCCGTGTCCGGGTAGCATAAGTTTTTGATAGTTGTAATCGACTACTTTACGAAGTGGGTAGGGGCTGAGCCGTTAGCCCAGATCACGGAGGCGAATGTCAGTAGGTTCTTCTGGAAATCAATCGTGTGCCACTTCAAACTCCCTCACACAATCATCATCGATAATGGATGATAGTTCGACAATCGAGAGTTCGAGGAGTTCTGCAACGACCTCAGCATCTGCCATCGCTTCACCTTAGTGGCTTACCCTTAGACCAACGGGTAGGTCGAGGTGACCAACCGGACCATCCTTCAAGGACTTCGAACCAGACTGGACCAAGCCAAGGGCAAGTGGGCCGAAGAACTTCCTAGTGTCTTGTGGGCATACCACACAACTCCAAGGACGGCTATAGATGAAATCCCATTCAACCTCATCTTCGGCGCAGAAGCAGTGATCCCAGTGGAACTAAGTTTGCCAATGCTGTGGGTGGAACAGTACGACAAGGTCAAGAACCCAGCATGCCTCCTACTTAATCTGGATCTGCTTGAAGAGACAAGAGACAAGGCCCGAGTCTGGATGGCAGCTTATCGGCAATGGGTAGCCAGGTATTATAACTCCAAGGTGAGGCCGAAGTCCTTCTGCCCAGGAGATCTGGTGCTGAGATGGACGAAAGCTTCCCAACCTCGAGAATACGGCAAGCTCTCTCCAAACTGGAAATGCCCTTGAAAGATGGTCGAAGCCCTCCCACACGGGGCCTACTATCTCGCCGAGCTCGATGGGGCGAGATTTCCATAGACCTGAATTTATGCAGCAAACTTAAGGATGTATTACCAATAATGTAAGACTTTCTAACACTAATAATGAAATTCATTTTAGTGCAATGCTTGTCTTTGTCTCGTAGGGCCATCCTCGCCCTGTCTTAGGTCTGGCGCTCGAAGATGGGGCAGAAATCCCGCAAGCAATTCGCAAGAAGCGCTAAAAGCCTGGACTTCGATCCAGCACAAAAGCACGGGCTTCGGTCAGGCACAAAAGCCTGGAATCCGGTCCGGCACTGAAGGTCGGAAGCCCCGGCAACTGAGGGAAACCCACCTTCCAATCGAGAGTCGAAGTCAAACTCCTAACCAGAGTCACAAACTTGACTTTGGCAAAAGCAAGGGGTTCCCAACCCCGCCATCAACCTCAAGGAGGATTGAAGCCTGAAGTCAAGCAAGACCAGAGCAGAAGAAATAATAAGAAGTCACCTGACCAAGGCAGAACAGAAGACAAAGACTTCAATAAATTGAAGAAGGAAATTTCATTACTTGCATAAAGTTTTTTACAAGTACGGTGGACTCGACAGACCAGGCAACCCCAAGAAGGCAAAATGTAAAAACCTACGCTAAGTACAGAATCGAAGGACCCTGGGGTCACTGAGCCGCCGGCTCCATCCCAGGGTGGCGGGCCTCAGCATCGCCAGCTGCCTGCTCAGCTGGTTGCTCACTGGTCACTTCCTCTGTCGCATCAGCACGTGCCCTCAGCTCCTCAGGTCGCTCCCCAGTGATGTCGATGTTGATGCATCCCAAGTCGAGCTCCGGGAAGATTAAGGCCACCTTCCCCTGTCAGACCTCGAACCTTTTTCAAGAAGGAGTCCACGGTAACCTCGTGGACCTCATCCTTGAACTCCTGGGAAGCCAGGAATTTTGGCACAGCCTCGAGGGCTTCCCTCTGTGCAGCCTCCAATAGCCCCATGACATACGTCATCTTCTCCTTGGCCGCTGTGAGCTCTGCCAGGACCTCCTCAACCTGGGTCTCCAGCACCCAGGACTGCCCTTCCAGGTGGCTAATCTCTGCCGCATTCTCCTCCATGCGGTGCTGGGTCAGGACTCTCTTTGGACAGGGACGTCTCGAGGTCCCTGGTGCGCCCCTCAGCACGAGCCAGGTCCCCTCGAAGAGCCCTGTTGCTCTCCTTCATCTCCTGGCCCTTGTCCATCAGTTCTTTCATGTCGGCCATGAGCTTGGCCAACTTCTTCTCCTTTTCAGCCTCCGTTCTCATATCTGAGTTTTGTCGGTCGCCGCTACCGCGACATTGTCCCCTATCATTGCCTTTCTCAGATCCGAGTCCCGTCGGCTACTGACATCATCCCAAGCTGGCCGCCACTATCTCGACATCATGCCCATCTTTGCCTTCCTTTGATCTAAGCCTTGCTAGCCGTCGCTACTCTGACATCTGTCTTCCACTACCGACTTCCTCGAACCTAAGCCCCGTCGATTGCCGCATTGAACATTGCAACCTGGATTGGAGAATAGTGAGTAGTTAACTTCTCATTTTAAGGCCTAGCAACTCTGGCTAGAGAGAGACTCTACAACAGTATTATCCAAGATTATTATTTTTTTAAATCAATAACAATTATTTTTCAAACCATTGATTCATGACTTCAAGAAATGCGAACAATTCCCTCCTGTGTTTTATACTATGCATATTTATCAAGAAGGGAAATGTTTGGCTGACGGCTGTTGCTGCATTCAAAGGGAGTACTCAATTTTCATCACCTAAAAGACTTCCAACTGGCTTCTTTAAGCTCTTGGTTGATGACTCTAGTGGTGTAATATATTACTATCTTGTATTCTTTCTCATAGCTAGGATCCCTATCAGTGATATTGATGAAGAGGCTCTGAAGTTATAGATTATGGTTGTTACTATTGTAAGATACAAATTCTTGTTTCCCCTTCTATTACGTTTTTTTTAGAATTTAGGTTTTAGGAATGTCGTAATGAGATAATATCACTAACATATACTAGTCTGCTTATGCATGCTTCTGTCTCAAATTCTTTTGAATTATTTGAAAGGATTCGACCCTAGATGAATGTCCATGTGACAATCCAGTGTATTTTGAATAAGGTTGAGTAGGAAGACTTGTTGTTACTAGGCAGGTTTCATTACCTTTTCATTCCTGAAGTTAATTTTAGTTGTTTCTTATGTTCAAGATATAACTAACAGAAAAGGGAATGTGAGAGAGTGGCTCTGCTGGAGTGATAGCTAACCATGAAAATAAGTTATTAGCTTGTGGAGCCATTATCATTACACAATTTCAGACAAAAGTTTTAAAGGAACCCAAATTTACATGTTCAGCGGCATTGCTCACAGTAAGGTAACTAAGAAAGAAGTTTAAAATAAATTTATGACTGCTTACTTGATCCTCTCTAGCTGTACCCATCTATTTACATGTCTATACATGCATTGTGTCTATATGTACAAAGTACAATGCTACTTGATTCTTTTTAATTAATGAAATTTTTAAGTTCTACGTTAACATTTTGTTGTATGTTGAATTTTGTTACAATTTCCAGCAAAGACTCGACATGCATTTATATTGGTTGACCACTTCATATCGCATGCATGAATAATAAAATTATGGAATTGATTTTTTAAAATTTTGAATGTAAATTTCAAATCTTGGATATGGATCAGAATACCTGAGATTCATTTAGATTCAGATCTGATATTCCAAAATTAGATCCATTTAAATCCGGATATAATTAATTTAGATCTGAATATCTGAATTTTAATGCGAATCTGGTCTATTGACAATTCTAACTTCATATAAAGAAAGAAGCCAGCGTAAAGTCACCGCCTTATATGACTAACATATTTTATAGTTTATTCTCCTTTTGGGCATTTCACCCCTGGTATGCGCACAACTACAACCCAATTGCTCCAATCCAAGCTGACAACAAGCACCGCCGTTTCACACAAAATTACATCCTAAAAAAACCCAAAGCCCAATATTTTATCTAATTCCGCTGCGATCTCTTCCCCGTCCCCTCAAACAACTCCCCAATCCTCGCCTCCACGTCCTCTGCGCTGTACTTGTCGTACTTCGCAGCGTGCTTCCCCGCCTCGGCCAAGTTCCGATACCGCCCCAAGAAATTCCGATACGCCGGCAGTACCAGCTCCGACACCGATATCCTCAGCTCCGCTCTCAGCTGCTCATCCGCCACCACCCACCCGGTCTGCGCCCCACATATCTCGTCCAAGTACGCGTTAAAAACCCGAAGCCGCTCCCGCGTCGCCTTCGCCGCCACCGACACGGAAGCGCCGTCCGTCCGCAGCACCGCGATCACCTTGTTCCACGTGGACCTCTGGTAATGGGCTCCCCATCGTCGGACCCTCGCTATCTGCCGTCTGATCCACTTCTCTCCGAGGAGTACACCCAGCTCGCTGTCCCGCACCTTCTGGATGATGTATCGCCCGTTGTTCATCATAAAGATGCAGCTCAGCGACGGCTCACGATAGATCTTGGACTTCTCCTCGAGATTCCCCAGCAGGACATCCATGATCCATGCGATCTGGACCGCGAGGGGGGAGGACCAAAGGTCCGGATCGGGCGGGACAGGGGTCACGCCGTCCTCCTCCATGATCTCCTCGACAGTTCGCTGGAAGGAGCACGCCGCCAAGAGGTAGTTCATCACGTAGCGGGTGATCGGGTGGAGGCCGCCGCCGGGCACTGCGGCGCGCGCCGGATCTCGCCGGATTAGATTCTCTAACTCCGCGAAGATACCCCGGATCGCCGCCGCCAGGGACTTAGAAACGGTGGCAGCCTCTTTCCGGATGAAGGTGGAGAACTGGTCAGAGAAGATAGGGTCGAGGTCAGGGATGAGGTCCCGGACGGCCTCGTACATGTCGACCAGGCGGAAGAGGCGTTCCGGTGCCCGGCTACCGATCGCGACGACGTCGGCGAAGGAGAGGAGCTGGATCGCTGGAGCGCGGGAGACCGCGGCAAAGGCAAGGTCAGCGAATGAGGGAAGGCCGGCGAAGATCCGGTCACAGAGGCGGCGCTCGCTTGGGATGAGGATGCGGAAGACCATGTTGAGGGCTTTGATCCAGCGGGCAATTTCGTCTTCAAGGACCGGCCAGAGCGTGCCCTGAACCTCCTCGGCCGTCCGGGGACGGAGCCCGAGCCGGGCGACGCTCTCCTCGACGAAGTCCCGGCGGGCGAGGGCGTAGACCTCGGCGCAATCTCGGCCGAAGCCGGCGGCGGCCATCCGCCGCGCGATCTCGTGGAGGTCGGAGACGGTGCCCGGAGGGAGGGCGTCGATGATGAGGTCGTAGTCCTTCACTGGATGCGCCACCGGCACCAAGCCGTCGTCGCCATCGCTGTCCTCCCCCTCGGAATCGAACGGCGACGAGCCTGTGGCCGCCGGATCCAACGGCAATCCGCCGTCGGACCGATCGATCAGCGAGCGGAACTCGTCCTCAAGCCGGAGCATGCACTTCTGGAGGAGATGGTCCGCCCGGTCCAGCAGTGGCTTGTTCCGGGGAGCTGGCGTGTCGATGTCATGGATCGTGGCCAAAAGATCGTCGACAGCCTCGAGAAACGCCGACGCGTCGGCGGAGTCGGACCAGATCAGGCGTTCCGAGGCCGCGAACAGGGAGATCTGGCGGTCTAGAAACCGGAGCGTCCGGTCGGTAGACGAGAGCGACAGGCGGTCGCCGCTGCTTGCTAGGCTGCCGTCGTCGAGCTGTTTCAAGGAGAGCTTCTCGCGCGATAAGCGGCCGTCAAAGGTGGAGAAGATCTGGAGGATGTCGTCAGCCATGGTCTCCGTCCGGCCCAGCGTCTTGGCGATGTGGCGGACGGCGGCGAGCAGCTTCTCCTCCCCGTTCTCAGCGGCCATTCGAGTCCGAAACCTGTCCCTCTCTTCCCACTTCCACCACCGCCGCTCCGGCGTCACTTGTCGTCGTCCTCCGCCATCGCGAGCGAACTAGGATTAAGCTTTTTGGAGCTAGGTTTAGGGTTTGGATGGCTTTGCAAAGAGTACGTGGAGTTATCCCCTCCTATCCCTTTTGGTTTATAAAAAATAAAGAGTACGTGGAGAGGGAAAAGAACGGGCCTTTCTGACGAGTACACAGGCACCGGCAGATGAGGAGACGCGGAGGAAATAAAGAGAAGAGGGAGAACGAGACGAAGGAAAAGGGGTGGCGGAAAAATGCGATCGGAGCCGGCTCAAAATAATGGCATTCTTGTAATATTCTGGTATTGCGATACTCAGTATTGCGTTACTCGTCGTTTTAGGTTTAGCCCGGAGTGCGCCACCGGCTCCAACCGTGGGATTGGGAGCACGTTGTTCGATGGACGGGTGTCACTGCGGGAGGATTTGAGGTTCATGGTTTGTCGGCGGAGTAGGTTACCGCCAGGGGTGCGGTGGTAGGGTCCCACGCCAGGCGCGTCTCCGGGCTTCGCCCTCTTTCCGGGGATTTTCGTGATGTCTTCTTAAAAAAAAAAAAACAAAACAAGTCGGGGGCCGAGAAAATAACAGGAATCGGGATCATTGAGATTGGACGGTTGGGATCGGAACTGGGGCCACTTGGCACGGGACCATGGTGCATTCACGGATTCACGGCATTGGTGAAGGACCAATATATTAACGACAAGTAGCTAGAGTGGTCCACCTCGGCAGAAGAGAGACGGAAAAGGGGCACGACAAGGTTGAAAAGAAGGACGGTCGGGATTTCATGGGAACACGTAGACGCCGTAATTGACGGCTCAGCCAGCGGATATCTGACCGCCCAGTATTCGTTTATTGGATTTTTTTTAAAATATTGTTTTTTAAAATTAATATTACGAAAGTACTCTTGGTTGAAACAATTTTGTCATTTTACCGTAGTTAGGACCACGTGGCCATTTTTTTCTGTTTGGCCCGCGCCTTCAGCGAGGGACGCAGGTTTAACTTGCGTTTTCTATTTTTTTTTTTTTTTCAAAAAACGCTTGGTTGTTTTTTGTTTTGTTTTTTTCTTTTTATTTTTTATTTTTAATTAGAAGAAGGCGCATGTTTAACCTGCACCTTCAATTTTTTTACTGGCATCCAGGCCAGTCGCAAGATCGGTGACCAGTCCCGTGATCGGACCCCTGGTCGGACCGGTGGCAGGATCGCATCTGGACTGGTGGTAGGATCGACAATCGGACCCATGGTCGAACCGGTGACTGGACCGGTGGCAGGACCGGCATCCGGACCGATGGCAGGCCAGCATCCGGATCGTGGCAGGACCGACATCCGGACCGATGGTAGACCAGCATCTGGACTAGTGGTCGGATCCCTTGTTGGACCGGTGGCAGGATGGGTGACCAGACGGGAGACCGGACCAGCAACCGAACCCCTGATCGGACTAGTGACCTGACCAGTGGTAGACCGATGTCCGAACCGGTGGCAGGACTGGCGTCCGGACAGGTGGTAGGATCGGCGATCGATCCAGTGGTTGGACCCCTAGTTGGACTGGTAGCATAATCGGTGGCTAGACTGGCGACCGGAATGGCGACAGGATTTGATTGTCGATCCAATCCATTCGCCAGTTCGGCCATCGATCGATTACCAGTCCAACCACCGATCTGACCACCGGTCCGACCATCGATCCGACTACCGGTCCGATCACTGATCCAATTGGGTACTGACATCGATCGAACTAGCGACTAGACTGGTATTGGGGCTAGAAATGGGCCGGCCCAAAGACTATATTTTAAAAATTTTTGGACCGAATTCGGGCATCTCTTTGGCCCAAAAATTAAATAAACTCTATTTTACAGCCCTAAGACTAGTCCAATATGCTTAAAATTTGGTCCGAAGCCTGAACCAATTTCAAGCTGGCCTGAAGTTTGTTGAGCTGGTCCAGCCCAGTTCCAGACAATGGGCTTTTGGGCTAGCCCATTTTTAGCCCTAACTGGTATTGGCCCGGTGATCGGACTAGCGGTCGTATTAGCACCGGGTTAATGGTCGGTGTTGTTGCTAAGATCATCATGGCCCATAGCTGTCGTTGGCGTCGGATTGCCCCTCGTCTTCTCGGGGGATGGCCTGCTCGTTGGGACCTGCAAAACAAGGGTTAGTGACCCGGGCCGGGGATTCCGGTGGGGGCATTTCGACGGTTAAGTCAGTGATGATCCAGGGAAACAGATCCTCTTGGTCGAGCCCCTAAGATGAACTCCATGCTAGGAGTGAACGATGTGTGGGTGAGGGTGCGAGTAGGCTAGGAAAGGTGGTGGCCGAAGTGAACTGGAGATGGATGGCTGTGTTAGGGCGATCCTTCCTGTGGATCTTCGAGAGCCTTGAATTCTCAATCTCCTGGGTGGTTCTCTTATGTGGCCTCCTTCCCCTACTTGCTCGAGTATTTGTGGTTTGCTTGCGTACCTCCCTGCTGGGGGGTCGAAGGTTCTTTTAAGTCCAAGTGGTTGTTGAATGCCTACCTCGGGATCTCCCCAGCGCTGGCAGGCGCGTGCAGCGGTGTTCCGTGCCGTGGATGGGACGTATTTTCTGATTCTTGATAAAGGAAGCTGCCATGCGCTCTGATATTCCTTCCGGTTGCTCCACCCTGGGAAACCTGGCAGGGCTTTGATTGGGGGCTGCTGCCCCCGAGATATGAATCCCCTGGTTGACTTCCTCTTCTGGGTGGTGTAGGCGATTGGTGGAGAGCGTGGCATCTCGATCAGGGAGCTTCTTCCTCTTTTGATGTAAGTGGTGGCTGCGGACAGTTATTATGATTTGATGGGTACTTCCTCGCAGTCCTCGGGCAGCTCGCCGGTGCCTCGGGGGGTGGCTCCACCCCTTTGGTGGCCGGCGGCATTGTCCGAGGTGGTTGTCGAACTAGAGAGCTGGGACTCGACTCTAGCCCGGGGGGCTCGACCTCCGAGGGGCTCGACCTGGCGGAGGAGGGCTGGGCTCGACTCCGGTCCAGGGGGCTCGACCTCGGAAAGGCTCGACCCGTCGGAGGAAGGCTCGACTCCTGCTCAAAGGGCTCAGCCTCGGAAGGGCTCAACCTGGCGGAGGAGGGCTGAGCTCAACTCTGGTCTAGGGGATCGACCTCGGAGGGGCTCGATCTAGCGGAGGAGGTCAATACGCAACTCTAGCCTCAAGGGCTCGGCCTCGGAGGGGATCGACCTGGCGGAGGATGGCTGAGCTCGACTCCGGTCCAGGGGGCTCGACCTCGAAGGGGCTCGATCTGGTGAAGGAGGTCGCTCGGCTCCGGCCTAGGCACCCCGGGCTTGCGGGTGCCCACCTGGCGGAGGACGGAACTCGATTTTGATGGGCCACCTCATCATTCGGGGGGAGCTCAGCCCGGCAAAAGAGTCCGAGATGGAGTGTCCACCATGGCAGTTTTTCTGACATGGTATCTGATAGAGATTACACGTCAGCTTCCTGCCACATCATTTGCCCCCCACTCCTGAGTTCCATTGGCGCGGGGCACTCAGGGCAAAGGGAGTGAATGCATTGCTGACATGGAAAGATGAGAATCTGGTGCAAGGATGACCGTGATCGATGGTGCTTCAGAAAACGGTTTCTTCAGCCTACCCGTAAGAGCTACGTGGACACGTCCGAGGAGTAGTTATTACAGGCACAGAATTCAAAGCGGTTGCAGTTGAAGCCAGATGCTAGCCCTGCCGATTGTCAACACGTGGTGCGGATTCGATGGTGGGGATTTGTAATGGTACGGTCGGGCGCCGGTCACTTCGAAAGGAAAATTAGCTTTTCCCGAAACACACCTTCTTTCAAATAATGCGTGCCCGCCATCGTACCGAGACTTTTCTTTCATTCTCCCGGCCATTTTTGTCTTCCAAAGTTCACAACAAGTTAGTCATCCTTTCTCGTCTCGGTTGAGTAGGATCTTCTTCCTAGGGCTAGGTTCATCTCTGGACCCTCGTCCGCTTTCTCCTTTTTGCTTCTTTCCTTCATCTTCTTCATCATGTCTTCTTTCGGACCAAATTTTCGTCCCTCAACTAACCAGGGTGAGGTCGGGCCCTCTAGGTCGGGACCACCGTCTTCTTCTTCCGATTAGGAGGGGAAGAGGCGTGCTTCGAGTTTAGTAGGAGGCGTCCCCCTGGTGGCATAGTTATTAGGGAACCTGGATCCATCCCCGCTCCTCCTCCAGCCGAACCCGCCTCTAACCCTGCTTGCTCCACAGGTCCCAGCGGGATTACTTCGACAATCTTGGCTGAGGAACTGGGAACTATCCGGGATGTTTATGGTATTCCTTATTCCGTCCAGCTCTTGATCCCTCGACCGGGGGATAGGGTTACTTCCAATAGCCCTGGCCGGATCGTCTTTTATGAGGAGACCTTCTCAGGAGGACTCCGTTTTCCTTTCCACCCTTTCTTCTTGTCGGTGTTGAGCAACTATAGGCTGGTCCCTGCTCAACTCATTCCGAACACCATAAGGACCGTCTTCTGCTTCATTATGCTCTGTCACTTCTACGGGATCATTGCCCGTTTCTTCTTATTCAGAGCCTTCTTCACTCTGAAGCGCCACCCCACCGAGGACGGGTGGTGGTCTCTTTCTTCTTGCCCGAGGGGCATCAAATTTGAACTCCCCTCTTCCATCAAAGGGTGGAAGAGCAAGTTTTTCTTTGCCACTGTCGAGGGGGTTGGCTGGGTGTGGAGTGACCCAGATCGGTCCCCCAATCGAAACTCCGCGATCGAAGCAGCCGACAAAGATGTTTACGAGCTGCTCTGCACCACCCAGATTCCTTTCCTTGAGGTTCTGTTGTCAGAGCAGAACCTTGCCGACGCCGGGGTCGACCCAATGAGAGAGATGGGTGAGTTCGGCCCGAGTCCTTCTCTTTGCTCCTCTTACTCTGTTTCTCCAAATTCAGAACTAACGTTGCATCCTCCATGTGCAGGTATGAAGTTCTCGATGGATGACTTGCTTGCAATCACCAGGAAGAGGCCTCCATCGGGATTGGCAGAAGAGTCCTCCTCGAAAAGGGTTTGCGACGAGGGCGCGTCGGCGGCTGCTCCCGTTGCACCGATCGAGCTGAGCAGGAGGGAGACTAAGGCCACCCCTGTACAAGGAAGGAGGGAGGTCGCCGTGATGCCAGAAACGGGTCAGAGGGTGGCCGGGCCCGTGCCGGAGCGTTTGAGGCGACGAGAGCCGGCAACTGCCCCGGAACCTGAGGTGGTTGTCCGGGTTAAGGCCACAGCCACAGCTATCGCCATCATGTCTCCTTCTCCCCCGGAGCTCGTTGTCATCGAGGGGGAGGAGGCACGAGGAGGAGCAGAGCCGGCACCGGTGACGTCGCTTGAAGGAGCACCGAGCTCCCATCCTGCCCCCGAGGTCCCTTCTGACGGTGGAGTAGGTGATTCCGTCCCGGGGGCAAGCAGGAGGGAGAGGGACTACCGCCGAGTCCCATTCAAACTGGCGCCCGACATCTCGCTGCTTCGAGATCAGAAGCTGGCTGAGCGCATGATGGATTTTTCTATCCAATCATGAGACCGGCGGGAGATGGCCGGGAAGATGTTGGGGGATGCGATTAGCATCATCTTCCCCCTACTCTTTTCGGCAAGTGACTTCACCTTCTTGATTTCTTTTCATCTCTTTTTTTTTTTTCCGCTGATGTGGCTAGGTGTAGATTGGTGTCGAGACCCTCCTGATCAGAGACTGCTACCGGAACTGGCTGAAGAACGACCAGCAACGAGAGCGAAGGTTGAGGCCTTGAGGATTGAGCTGAAGGAGAAGTGCGACACCTCTCGAGAGCTCGGCCTGAAGAATGAGGAGCTCCGAAAAGAACTTACCAGTGCCGAGAGGTGCTCGAAGGAGCTCTAGGAGAATCTCGACTAGGAGCGAAGTCGATCGAGGAAGAAGGCTGAGGATCTCATGGCGACCGAGAAGAGGCTGACAAAGTTCAACACCGAGGCAGTCCGGTAGAAGGGCATGCTCTATCCCTCCAGGCCGAACTAGATGCGGCGAAGGAGAAGCTGGTCACTGTGGAGGAAAGGGCCACGGCTGTTGAGAAGGAGGCAGCAGCGGCGAAGGAGCAAGCTGCCGAAGTGAGGAAGGGGGCTAAAGAGGCTGTGGCAAGGTACAGGGCCTCGAAGGAGTTCGCCGTTGAGTTCCATGAAATGGCATGGTGCTCCTTTTTTGAAGGTTTCATGTACGTACACTCCAAGGTCCAGGGGTACATTTCTGACAAGGGCCAACCTTTCCTCGTATACCCCACTGCTTCTAATGCGGAGCCGGCTCCGGGATTGGGCAACGCCGAGGAGTCGGCAGTCGCTTTCAAATCTTCTCCACCGGCGACGGATGCTGAAGCCGGAGATGCACGGCCCAGGGCCCTTGGAGATGATGCCTCGCAGGCACGGAGTCCTGGCGGGGAGATGCCTAAGTAGGGTAGACTTATTTTCTGTCTTTCTTTTCTTTTGTTATTGACCTGGGCTGCCCGGCATGTCGGGGGCCCGGGGACACTTGTAATGAACCAAGGAATTGTCAATGAAATGAAAATTTCCGATTATTTTGGCTTGTGGATACTCTACTTCTCCCTTCTCTTTTTCTTTATCTTTTTATATATGTGATCAGATCAGAGAGGAGGCTTTCACCTTGCTTCTGGGTATCCCAAGCTTCAGTGCTGTAGAGCTGGGCTCCAGGCTTGATGGCCTAAGAGTCTGGCTCGAAGACTGGGTGGCCGGAGAGCTTGGCTCCAGGCTTTGATGTCTCAGAGCTGGGCTCGAAGACTTGGTGGCTGGAGAGCTTGGCTCCGGGCTTTGATGTCTCGGAGCTGGGCTCAAAGACTTGGAGGCCGGAGAGCTTGGCTCCGAGCTTTGATGTCTCAGAGCTGGGCTCGAAGACTTGGTGGCCAGAGAGCTTGGCCCTGGGCTTTGATGTCTCGGAGCTGGGCTCAAAAACTTGGTGGCCGAAGAGCTTGGCTCCGGGCTTTGATGTCTCAGAGCTGGGCTCAAAGACTTGGTGGCCGGAGAGCTTGGCTCTGGGCTTTGATGTCTCGAAGCTGGACTCGAAGACTTGGTGGCCGAAGAGCTTGGCCCCGGGCTTTGATGTCTTAGAGCTGAGCTTGAAGACTTGGTGGCCAGAGAGCTTGGCTCCGGGCTTTGATGTCTTGGACTGGGCTCGAAGACTTGGTGGTCGAAGAGCTTGGCCCCAGGCTTTGATGTCTTGGAGCTGGGCTCGAAGACTTGGTCACCGGAGAGCTTGGCTCCGGGCTTTGATGTCTCGGAGCTGGGCTTGAAGGCTTGGTGGCCGAAGAGCTTGGCTCCAGGCTTTGATGTCTTGGAGCTAGGCTCGAAGACTTGGTGGCCAGAGAGCTTGGCTCCGGGCTTTGATGTCTTGGAGCTGGGCTCGAAGACTTGGTGGCTGGAGAGCTTGGATTCGAGCTTTGATGTCTCGGAGCTGGGCTCGAAGACTTGGTAGCCGGAGAGCTTGGATCCGGGCTTTGATGTCTTGGAACTGGGCTCGAAGACTTGGTGGCCGGAGAGCTTGGCTCCGGGCTTTGATGCTCAGAGTTGGGCTCGAAGACTTGGTGGCCGGAGAGCTTGGCCCTGGGCTTTGCTGTCTTAGAACTGGGCTCGAAGACTTGGTGGCCGGAGAGCTTGGCCCCGGGCTTTGATGTCTTGGAGCTGGGCTTGAAGACTTGGTGGTCGGAGAGCTTGGCTCCGGGCTTTGATGTCTTGGAGTTGGGCTCGAATACTTGGTGGCTGGAAAGCTTGGCCCCGGGCTTTGATGTCTTGGAGCTTGGCTCCGAGCTTTGATGTCTCGGAGCTGGGCTTGAAGACTTGGTGGCCGGAGAGCTTGGCTCTGGGCTTTGATATCTCAGAGCTGGGCTCGAAGACTTGGTGGCCGGAGAGCTTGGCTCCGAGCTTTGATGTCTTGGAGCTGGGCTCAAAGACTTGGTGGCTGGAGAGCTTGACCCCGGGCTTTGATGTCTTGGAGCTGGGCTCGAAGACTTGGTGGCCGGAGAGCTTGGCTCCGGGCTTTGATGTCTCAGAGCTAGGTTCGAAGACTTGGTAGCCGGAGAGCTCGACTCTGAGCTTGAGCGTACAATCCCATCCAAGTTCATGTCCAGGATGAGCTTCGCCACCCTGGACCGGCATAACTCGTACCCCTTAAAGAATGAGTCTGTGGCCAGTTCATGGAACTCCACATCGAATTCTGTCGAGGCCTTGTAGTTCGGCATTGTCTCGGTGGTCTCCTTTTTCGTGGCTTCCATTAAGGCCACTGCCCCCACAGCCTTCTCCTCGATGGCAGTTGCTCGCTCCCGTGCCGCCTCCAGCTGGGCTCGGAGAGTTTGAGCATGTTCCCTCTCCCGGGCCACTTCGGCCTTGAGCTCCTCCACTCTGGCCTCCTTGGCCTTGAGCTCCTCGGCCTGGCATTTGACTCGATCCCTCTCCCGGGCCAAGGACTCCTCCAGGCCCTTGAGGTGCCTCTCGGCACCTGCCGCCTTGGTCCTCAGCACCTTATTCTTCTGTTCGGCCTCCCAAGCCGCGTCCGTCTTCAGCTTGACCTCGACCGCCAGTGAGTCGATCTGTTGCACCTTTTGCCTATCCCTCTTAGCCCTGTTCTTGCAATAGTCTCGGATGAGCAAGAGGACCGCCCCAAGCTGCAACAAAGAAGATATCAGCCATACCAAAAAAAAAAGAAAGGGGAAAGAAAGAGAAGGGCAAGGATGCCTATCGAGAAGACTTGCGAGAAGGTGCCGAGGATGGCGTCGGCCAGGAGCCTTCCCCTCTTTTCTCATCGATCGCACGATTGGACAGCAAAGTCCATCATGCGCTCGGCGAGTGCCCGATCTCGGACCACCGAGGAGTCTGGTGTCATCTCGAAGGGCAACTTGTGGGAGCCACCCTTCTTCTTCTTCTTCGATGCCATGGCAACGCCCTCAGGGGTAGCCATGGATGTCTCCGAATCTCTGTTGGGGCTCGCTGCCATGCTGGATGGCATCACTGACGATTGCTCCCTCCTCTCCTCCTCTTCTTCCACTTCAACCTCGACAACTTTAGGAGGTGGGGCGCCATAGCAGCGAAAACGGACCTGGCCCGAATGACCACGTCAGGCTCTTGAACCGGAGGCAAGTCCTGCTGCCTTGGCGGTTCGAGAACCGGTTCGGCCATTCTCCTACTCAACTCAAAGGGCGCGACAGGTGTGGCCCTTGCACTAGCCTCATTCTGGGGCCTCTTCAATGGGGACTCTCTGGCTCCCGCCGGTGCACCCCTCTTCTGGGAGAGTGCGAGGAGTTCATCCATAGAGTTCTTCATGCCTGCACAAAGGAGAACGAGATCAGCCCCTTGAAGGGACAAGCAAAAAAAATAAGAAGAGCTTGCACCGAACTCATCCACTCCAGACCCAGTCAACCCCTTCGACGGAGGTGAAAAAATATATACTCTTCCACCCTTTGATGGAAGAGGGGAGATCAAACCTGATGCCCTTCGAGCGGGGAGAAATGAACCACCACCCTTCCTCGTTCGGGTGGTGCTTCAGGGTAAAGAAAACCCTGAACAAAGAGAAGCGGGCTACAATCCCGTGAAAGTGGTAGAGGACAATGAAACAAAAACTTATCTTGACTGCATTTGGAACTAGCTGAGCCGAAACTAGATGATAGAGGCTCAGCACGGAGAGGAAGAAGGGATGAAGCAAGAATCGAAGACCCCCTGCGAGGGTTTCCTTGTAAAGGACGATCCGACCTGGGCCACTAGAGGTGATCTGCTCCCCCAGTCATGGAATCAAGAGCTGGATGGAATCCGGGATGCCAAAGGCTTTCTGGATGATTGAGAGCTCCTCGCCGGTTATTGTCGAAGCAATACGATCGGGACCAGTCGACCGAGAAGGCTCAGAAGAAGCTTCAGGAGGAGGACGAGGGCGAACCCTAGGCTCCCCTATAATGATCCCGTGGGGCGAGGCCTTCTGCGGATCTTGAAGTGGAGTTCTTCCTCCTCATCGGAGGAAGGAGTCCTCGACTGAGAAGGCCCCGCCTCATCAGGATTGCTCGAGAGACGATGGCTATGACTTGAACGAGCCATCCTAAGGAAGAAGATTGAGAAAGGAAAAATAGAGAAGGGAGAAGAAGGAAATGGACGAAGTCCGGGAAGATCTTGATCCTGAAGATGAACTCTACCAAATCAAAGAAAAAAGAAAACTAAAGAAGACGAACCTGGCTAACCTTGGAGGAAAAGGATGGTCGGGGGAAGAAAGATGGCTCTGGTTCGCCGGCGGGCATGAGGAGTTTGAAAGAGAAGGTGTTTTCAGAGAACTGCAATTCTTTTCGAAATGACCAGACAGCAATCGTACCCTCCCAGAGCCGTCGCCATCGGATTTGTGCCACATGTCAGCAATCAGTGGAGGGAGATGCTTCGGTTCGTCCAGAGCCATTTTGAGTTATGCGTCAGCCATAAAGCCTCCTCGGATGAGTCAACGTGTAACCCTCGTATTGGCATGGGGGTCCGTTCCATGATGCGCCGGCGATCATGGCAATAATGGCACCCGATTTCTGCCTTTCAACGTCAGCTCTGTATTTATTCCCTTCTCCCCGAACACCACGCACAACGGGACTTGGGAGTGGGAGGCAAATGATGTGGCGGGATCGCTAACGTGGAGGCCATGTCAGACCCAGTCAGATGCCATGACGGAAGAAGCTGCCACGTCGGACGTCCTTCGGACTTCTTCACCAGGTGGCTCCCTCGAGGTCGAGATGCCATGGCCGAAGTTGAGCTCCTACCCTCTTCGGACTCCTTCGCCATGTGGCTCCTTCGAGGTCAAGACACCATGGCCGAAGTCGAGCTCCTGCCCCCTTCAGACTCCTTCGCCAGGTGGCTCCCTCAATGTCGAGACGCCCTGGCCAAAGCCGAGCTCCTGCCCCCTTCGGACTCCTTCGCCAGGTGGCTCCCTCGAGGTCGAGATGCCTTGGCCGACGTCGAGCTCCTGCCCTCTTCGGACTCCTTCGCCAGGTGGCTCTCTCGAGGTCGAGACACCCTGGTCAAAGTCGAGCTCCTGCCCTCTTTAGACTCCTTCGCCAGGTGGCTTCCTCGAGGTCGAGACGTCCTGACCGAAGTCGAGCTCTTGTCCTTTTTGGGCTCCTTCTCCAGGTGGCTCCCTCGAGGTCGAGTTCACCCCAGCTGAAGTCGAGCTCCTCCTCCCTGAATCGACCCCACTTCGGATGAAGGGACCAGGAACTAGAGGACGTCGTCGCCTTCCTTGAGCGACGGTGAGTAGAGCTGTCAATATGGGCTAGCTCGGCCCAGCCCAGCCCTAACCCATATGGGCTTGCATTTTGTGGGCTGGACCGGGCTAGGCCCACTTGTACAAATGGGCCAAAAAAATCCAACCCGGCCCGGCCCTATGTGGGCCAGGGGCTAGGGCCGGGCCAACCCCCTATATGGGCCGTGGGCTAGGGCCGTGGGCTAGGGCCATGGACTAGGGCCATAGGCTAGGGTCGTGGACTAGGGATCCACGTGCTGAAAATATCAAGTAGGAAAAAAATGAATCAATTTATACTATTCATTTCGACAAATTTTGGGACCGGAAATATGTGCTAATACTATGGTAGGAGATGCAATGATAAGAGGCATCTCTGAAGGACAAAAGAAGCGTGTTACAATAGGTAAATCTAACAAGAAAAAGAAGAGGCTGGACTAGAAGTCTGTGAGCCCTCACGGCAGGCCGGCACGGCAACACGACATCGGGGAAAGCTTGTGAGCCCTCATGGCAGGTCGGCACGGCGACGGTGGCACCCCACGACCCCGACCCCCTCGGACCCGTGCCTCACTTGTCACTGCCTCTAATGATCCGTTAAGAGAAATCAAAAAAAAAAAAGATGGAAGAATGACAAGTCCTCATCGCCGAACGGTCGAAGTCCTGGGTTCCGGCCGGCGTCACGGTCTCGCAAAAGAAGAACAGTGGCCGTGGGGTGCGGTTTTTGGTTCTCCCATCTCCAGTTCTCCTAAACAGCCAAACTTAAGACTCCGTTCTCCGACGGCTCTCCGTGAGTCACTCACGGACTCACCAGTTCTCTCCAGTGGAGGGCAGTGGAGGGCGGCGGCTTTGACCTAACCCTAACAGAGGGTCCCGAGTCCCGACTCCCGGTCTCCCGTCGTCGTCGAGTAAATAAAATCCGTAATGCCTTTAGTCTTTGCCCTGTAAGTAGTAATTAGTAAGTCCTAAACCGTAGGACCGTAGATGAGTTGACTAACAGTAACAGATTAAGTGATCCCTGACCCGTAAGGCTAAGTTTTTTTTTTTTTAATTATATCATGGCCCATGGGCTGGCCCGGCCCTAATCCTATTGAGCCCATGGGCTACAGGGGCCAGGCCAAAAAGCCCACTTACATAAATGGGCCAATTTTTTTCAACCCGGCCCGGTCCATTTATAAGGCCAAATGGGCTGGCCCATGGGCTCTAGCCCATTTTGACAGGTCTAGCGGTGAGCCACCCAAGGACCATGGAGGGGCGCCCGTCGGGCTGCAATAATTGCTCCTGCTACCATTTACACCGAAAAGAAAGGGGTCCCCCGATTGAGGCGCCGTGCTCCTGACCTACCGTTTGTACCATCCAAAAGAGGAAACCATCCCGGAAGATTCAAATCCAGGGGGCGGCTGCCCTCAATTGAGGCTTTGCCAGGTTTCCCGAAGTGGAGTGACCAGAGGGAGGACCAGAGTGCACGGCGTAGTTCCATATCATGAATGGGGAAAGGCACTTTGCGCACGACATGGAACACTGCCGGACATTGACCTTCCAGTGCCTGTAAAGGGGGAGGGTCCCGAGATAGGCAGCGGAGAAAGATCCTGACTTAAAAGGGTTCTCCAAGGTTCCCAGAAGGAGGTAGATAACAAGCAAACGGGCGAAGGGGGCGGCACACAGGAGAGCGATCGAGAAACCAAGTGCTCTAGGCTACCAGAGACTCACCGGAAGGGTCTTGACGAACACAGCCATCCAGCCTAGGCACTCCTCCGCCGCTATCACCCCCACTCTACTCTCAACCCGTTCACACTCCCTAAGCACATAATCTTCTCCTCCTAGAGTGGAGTCCATCCACGAGGCTCGACCGGGAGGATCTGTTCCCCTGGATCGTCACTAACTTGAGCATCGGAGCACCCCCACCGGGATCTCTGGCCCAGGTCTCCTATGTTTTACAGGTCCGGGTGCACGAGCAGGTTCCCAAGTGACCAGGGCGGTGTCCGAGGTCATCACCAACTACAGGTCATGGCGATCGGGCGGTAACAGGATGCATTTAATGCTTCAAGATTTTTTTTGAATTTTTTTTAAAAGTGCCTGAGTATTTTTTTGTTTTGGAGCTTGTGATGTTTTTTTTTTAATTAGGAGAAGACGCATGTTCAATTAAAAAAAAGTATTTTTTAATTAGAAGAAGGCATTTTTTTAATTAGAAGAAGGTGATCCTGCCACTGGCCTAAACGTCGATCCTGCCATCGGTTCGGATACCATCCTGCCATCTATATGGATGACGATCTTGCCATCGGTCCAGATGCTGGTCTTGCTAACGATCCGAATGTCGGTTCTGCCACCGATCCAGTCGTCAGTCTGACCAGGAGTCCAGTTGCCAGTCTGGTCTCCCGTCTGGCCATCGATCTTGCCATCGATCTAACAAGGGGTCTGACCACTGGTCCGGTCGTCGGTCTGTCACCGGTCCAGATGCCGGTCCTGTCATCGATCTGGATGCCGGTCAGGACACCGGTCCTGTTACCGGTTCGGTCGTCGATCTGACCAGGGGTCCGGTCGCCGATCTTGTCATCGATCTATATGTCGATCTTGCCACCAGTCCGACTAGAGATCCGGCCACGGGTCCAGTCATCGGTCTTGCGACCGGTCCGGATGCCAATACTGTTATCGATTTGGTCGCCATTTTTTTCTAAAATAAAAAAATATTATTTGAAAGTGCAGGTTGAACATATGCCTTCTAATAAAAATCAAAAAAAAAAAAAGGGTGCATGCTGAGCCTGCACCTTCTAAAATAAAAAAAAATATTTGAAGGAATCCGTGCCCTCTAATAAAAATTAAAAAAAAATATTTAAACCTGCACCTCTTAAAAAAGTAAAAAATAAAAATATATCTTTTTTGATAGAACAAAAGGATGAGGGGAGGGGGTCGAACCCCCCGGTGTAGCTCTCCACTCGGGTCCAACCCATTAGACCTTTGTTCGATTCGGGCTGAAAATTTTCTATGTGTCCTCCCCATCAACTGGATGAGTACGTCAATCTAATCCCACTACGATGTCGAAGTTTTGATCGTTCAGTCTTCCAGTCATCTGTTCCATAATTAATCTAAAATTTAATAAAAAAAATAAAAATATTTGAAGGTGCATGTTGAGCTTACGCATCCTTCTAATTAAAAATAAAATACATTACCCCAAAATTTTTTAAAAAAAAATCTCAGGTATTTTTTTTAAAAAAAATTTAAACTTTTTTTTTTTTGAGAAAACACATGTTTGACCGCGTCTCTCGCTGAAAGCGCAGGCCAAACCTGCATGACTGCGTCTTCAGCACGCATGCCATCCCGTCAACCAGATGGCAAAAGCAAAAAAAAAAAAAAGCCACGTGCTCCTACTACGGTAAGATGGTAAAATTGTTCCAACCGACGGTACAAACCTTCCACTTTCTTCCCTTGAACCAGGTCCCGGGTCCACTTAGAACTGCAAGCAAGTCGGATGTTTTCTTTCTTTCGTTCCTCCTTTTTTTTTTAAAAAAAAAAAAGTAAAAAAATTTTATTTCGGTACAGCATCTATTCTGGCTTTCACTCATTAGATCTTTATTCGTTAAAGATCATAATTATTTTACATACCTTCACTATTTTTCAAAATTTTATTCGAATCGGTAAGCACGACAATCAATCTCTCTACGATACCAAAATATCAGCCGATGCATACCCGGTCAGATGTTATCCTTTGACCACGTAATGGTACATCGAGGCCATGATTTTCATAACGGCCAAACCACACAACACGCGTCTCGACATCGACGTATCTTTTCCGCGACTCTTTCGCAAGAGTATACTGGATATTTGGACATGTATTGGCCGACATCGCGAGGGGTGGGTGGTCTTTGTAGGCTTGCAAGTCTATCTGGGCAGGTTTAATTGAAAATATATGGACATATATTGGCCGACATCGTGACGGGTGGGTGGTCTTCGTAGACTCGCAAGTCTACCTGGACAGGTTTAATTGAAAATATATGTTAGACAAAGACCATTTATGATCATCTTATTAATTTTATAATTTCAAATATTAAAATCAACCCACAAGAATTTAGCAACTACATCACTTGAGAAATTAGGATATCTTATTCATTTCAAACATCATCCAATTTTCAGGAATCACTAGTTATCTAAAATGATATATCTTAGTCATTTTCAAAAATGTTGGCATGTATCCTATTATTTACCTGTTATACTGATATAATCTGTAAATTTAATGAAACTTTCAGTCCAACCAACTAAACAAATCCTTGTACTTTCGAGCAACCACTTGTCTCGAAAGTTCTCATTAGACATTTGTTAACTTCAAATGGATAGGTTACCTCCTTGATATCTGATTCACCATATTTTTGTTAGTACTTGGGCTTGGATTTTAAAAAAAGTTGATGGATAATTCTCATAAAAATCTTAAAAAACATTGCAGGTGAGCTGTGTTATATATTTTGGCTGTCCATATTTAATTCTGGGCAATCCGTATGTTTTAGATTGACTTGCATTTACCTGTTTTTCTTTACTTATCCTTGAGGTAAGGAGATACATATGCAGGGGTGCTGGAATTTGACATTGTAATATGTGGATATTTGGATTCTGAACATACGTTGCCAGCCGATGAACATGCTTCCAGCGTGTTGATTTTACTTTGGTCTGCAACTCCAAAATCTTAGCAGTGTTTCCATTTGCTTAGCTCGGTGGCTTTTATCCTCCATGCAGCAATGCAACAGTTTTTGGTCATAGGATGGGATCTACTTCTTTTTTAAATCATTTTGATGCGAAATATTCTCTTTTTTAAAAAAAAAATGAATTTCAACTGAATCTTTGTCTTTTCTCTTTTGTTGGGGAGTGTTTTTTTTCTCTTTTTTTTAGAGCGTGCCCCTTTAGATTGATAGCAGCTACTCACGTAGATATATATTTTGTATGTGAAACAGTATTTAGTATGGAAAAAAGCGAATAGAAATTTTTTATTCTTAAACTATCCTTTGGAATGAAAAATTATTTTTTGGGATGGAAACTTTTAATCCCACATGGAAAGATTGAAAAAAGTTAAGACTCTTTATGAGAAAACATTTTTTCATGCTCTTGCATTTAGGCTCACCATAGGTGGAGAGCTTGAAGGTGATGCGTAGCATCACACGCACATGTACGACTAAGGCACAATGGATGCTTTGTAGGTGTACTTTGCATGTACGCATCGTTGCGAGGAGCCTTTAAATTTTTTCTGATCAAACGAATCAGATGGTCGAGATTGATTGGCATCATATCAGGGTTGCAGGGAGGAGAGTCGGCTCGATTCAGCTGGGAGTCAACTCGGATGACTGGGAGTCGGCTCGGATCCATAGAACGGTAATATACGGTCTGGCCGAGTCGACTTGAATGGTTCGAGCCGGCTCAGATCCACAGAACGGTAATGTGCTGTCTGGCCGAGTCGACTCGAGGGGTTCGAGCTGACTCAACCAGAGTGCTCTCTATAGCAAGGAGCCGACTCGAGGGTTCGAGCCGACTCGAATGACGGGATTTCAGAAATTACAAAATAACTGATCACGCATCCGAAGGCATTGATAGCGCAATCACACATCCGTTCACGGATTAACGTTTCCTCTGATGATCACGGGTGCCATCGGATCATGAAATGATGCATTGAAAAGCATGCTAATCGTGTGATCTAGAGATCATGATACGAATCAGTATATCATGACGTCCAATCGTGGTTGAGGAAGCGTATTGATCGCGAAATCTTCAAATCGTGATTGAGAAAAGGCGTATCTTACTGTGAAATGTCATCGGTAACTCCCTCCGATCACCTCTGAGGAGTTGCTTCTAAGAGACATCTTAAGGCTATAAATAGGTCTTGTTCCTCATTCATTTTATTCGATCAATCCTTTTCTTTCATTCTCTTAGACATTTGCATACTCTGAATAACAGAGTATAGCTATAGTGCAATCTCTTAGGCATTTGCATATTCTAAATAACAGAATATAACTATAGTGCATATAAAGAGAGAAAAGTATTCATGATTCAAATTTTTAGTGAATTGTAGTGCTACTTTCACCAGAAGAAGATTATTGTATCTTGGGAGATAATCGTCATAAACCGTAAGCACAATTAAGGGACGAAATTGTCTTATGGACAGAATGTAACTCTAGACTTGGTCTTTTCAATTAGGTAGCCAAATATTATTACCTACCAACAATTTTATGACAAATTCCTCGTACTGAAGTGCTGCTCAAGTGATGGCAACAATGGCTGCACCTGTTTAAGCCGAGAAGCCGGAGAAGTTTGCCGGCACTGATTCAATATATGGCAACAAAAGATGATGTTCAATCTAACGATTCTGAATCTGATCAGAGTTTTCAACGAAGATCTACCAGTCCTGAAGAAATGAGAGAATAACAAGCAAATTGTCGCTGCTGTGGATGCATAGAAGCACTCAGACTTTCTAAAGAAGAACTATATCCTAAATGGATTAGAGAATACTCTGTACAATGTGTACGTAGTATAAGCACAGCAAAAAAGCTATGGGCGTCCTTGGACAAGAAGTACAAGATCGAGGATGCAGGTCATAAAAAATTTATGGTCGGCAGGTTTCTTGACTACAAGACGGTAAATTACAAGACCGTCATGGAGCAAGTTCAAGAACTGCAAATCATACTGCATGAGATATATGCAGGAAGGATATCTCTGAGTGAGTATTCCAGGTAGCTGCTATAATTGAGAAGCTACCTCCATCATAGAAAGACTTCAAGAACTACCTAAAGCATAAGCAGAAGGAGATGCGACTTGAAGATCTGACAGTCCGCCTGAGGATCGAGGAAGTAACAAGAGCCATGATAAGAAGATAGAAAGACATCTTGCTAAGCCTAAGGCCAACCTCATGGAAGAAAAGGTCAACAAGAAGAAACGAAAGTTTCCTAGTGAAGGCTATAAATAAGAGGACACTCCTACAAAATTCAAAGGCAAATGCTTCATTTGTGGTAAAATAGGTCACAAATCTAAAGATTGTCATTTCAAGGAAAAAGAAAAGAAGAAAGTCAATACTACTGAAGATACCCTATCCCATGAAGTGTCAGAGATGATGTTGTTGTTCGAAGCAAATATGGTTGATAAACCAAATGAGTGGTATGTTGACACTGGAGCTACTCGATATATCTGCTATGATAAGAGTATGTTCTCATCATATACTCCTATCAAAGGTAGAAATCTGCTAATGGGTAACTCCGCTACATTGAAAATAGAAGGAATTGGTCGCATTATTCTAAAGATGACATCTGGCAAAGAGCTTCTACTGAACGATGTATTGTATGTTCCAGACATTCGTAAGAATTTGATATCAGGCTTCCTCCTAAGTAAACATGGATTTGGAATGGTATTTGAGTCTGATAAATTTGTACTTACTAAAGGAAGAATCTTTCTAGATAGAAGTTACTTGAATAATGGGTTATTCAATATGAATGTAATGATTGTACATCATAATCTTGAAAAGAATAAAGATGCTCCTTCTGTTTATATGGTTGACTCTTATTTATGGCATGATAGATTAGGTCATGTGAATTTTAATTTATTATAGAAATTAATGAATTTAGAATTGTTACCTAATCATGAAATCGATCCGCATTACAAGTGTAGGATATGTGTTGAAGCTAAGCTAGCCAAAACACCATTCCATTCAGTAGAAAAGAATACTGAACTGTTGGCTCCACCCAGTGATTTTGATGAATAACAAAACATTGAGTACATATTGTATTCTAATGAGGATTTCAAGTTGTAAGTTTTCAGGAAGAAAGCATCTCAAAATCTCAAAAACTTATGGTTTATGGCACGTAATGGCACGGAGCAATTCTCACAAATCCGGGCATCCTCTTCATTGAAAAAGGGCATCTAAATGTTTGAATATTATGTGTTTTTGTTTTCAAGAATTATATTTATGTTTTCGAGGCATTTACACTTGAATCTGAGATTTTTCAGTCTCAAGTGTCGACACCTGGACAGTCAAGTGTCGATACTTCAGCATTTGGCACAGACAAAAATCATTGGCACGCCAAGTATCAACACCTATATCCAAGTGTCGACACCAAGTGTCGACACTTAGGTTCCAAGTGTTGACTCAAGGCCTGAGAATTTTGAAAATACAGAACTTTGTTATTTGAGAATTTTTATGTCAAGTGTCGACACTTGTGCATCAAGTATCGACACTTGAATGTTCAAGTGTCGACACCCAGAGATCAAGTGTCGACACTTGACAGCCAAGTGTCGATACCTGACAGCCAAGTGTTGACACTTACAGCCTGACAGCTCTAACGGATCTATTTTTCTGGCTTGCAGAACTTACTTTTCAAGCTCCAAACGGCTATTTCCGAGGTACCAACGGTCACAAACTATTTTTTGGAAGGTTCTTGGTGTATTTAATCTCCACCAACCTCATTTTAAAGACATGCAAGTGTATGGAAGTGTATTGAAGTGCATTCAAGTCTACTCAAAAGCCAAAAAGCCAATATTCTCTCAAATAATTCACATCAAAAGCCTCTTATAGTTTGATTCCTTGAAAAGCCTACAAGCTCATCATTATTTCATTCCAAAAGAGGCACTTTGAAGGAGATTCCAAGGAAGAGTGAAGACAAAGCATCAACTTAAGCTTCAAAGATTCCAATCTACTCTTGAAGAGAGTTTGTTTTTGTTTTAAATTATATATCTGTTTTATTGTGATTTGACCTTGCTTTCAAGGGTGTCTTGAAAGAAGGTTATTGTGGTTTGTTGGTGAACCAAAGGGATAAAACCAACTAGGGTTAACTTGTGAGCCCGAAGACAAAACAAGTGTTAAGATTTGTTGGTAAGCCTAAGTGATAAAACCAACTTAGGTTTTGACTTGTGAGCCTTGTGAAAAACAAGTCAACTGTAATCTAGTTTGGATTATAGTGAAATTCCCAAGGGTGGCTTGAGGAGTGGATGTAGGTGCTAGGTTTGCACCGAACCACTATAAACCTTGTGTTTGTGTGTGATTACTCTCTTCCTCTCTTGCTCTTTAATTATTGCTAACATCTTGCATTAAATTCATCATTGTTCACAAGCACCACTAGTCCCTCTCATTATTGTCTTAAATTTTTTAAAAGATCCAATTCACCCCCCCTCTTGGGCTCTATTTCTGGGCAACAAATAGTATTAGAGCATCGGTACTCTCTTGTAGGTCCATGGATCTTGAGTAAAAGATCATGGAAGCCTCAATAGGAATGAGTATTGTTGAAGGTCAAGCTTCAAATCATCCCCCACTCTTTAATGGCACAAATTACACATACTGGAAGACACGCATACGCATATTTATTCAAGTTCTTGATTATAATTTGTAGAGGACAATTGTAAAAGGTCCTCATCAGCCTACAATGTTGATTAATGGCATTCTCACTCCAAAAATAGAAGATGATTGGGATGAGAATGACATTAAGCAAATCGAGCTTAATGCTAAGGCAATGAACCTTTTATTTTGTTCTCTTGATCCAAGTGAATTTAATAGAATATCAAATTATCTCTCCGCCAAGGAGATTTGGGATATACTTGAGATTACCCATGAGGGTACACACTAAGTGAAAACTACCAAGGTCAACATGCTTATTCACACATATGAAATGTTTAAAATGGAACCTACTGAGTCAATTAGTGAAATGTATACTAGGTTCAAAAATATTGTGAATGGCATGAGAAGTATAGGAAAAATTATTTTTAACGATGAACTTGTGAATAAACTTCTCAAGTCTCTACCAGCTTCATGGGATGCAAAGATCACTGCTATTGAAGAAGCTAAGGATGTCAACACTCTTTCGCTGGAACAACTATTGGGTTCTTTAATGACTTATGAGCTCTCCCTCAAACAAAAGAATGGAGAGGTCGACAAAAAGAAAAAGGCAATCGCGTTCAAATCTACTGCTAGAGAGGATTCAAGCGAAGACTCCGAAGAAGATGATGAAGAAGATGAGACGGCTGTGTTAGCAAGAAAATTTAGAAGATTCATGAGGAAGAAAAAGTTTAATTACAAAAAGAAACCACTGAAATGTGAGCCGAGTAAAGAGAAGGACAAAGAAAAAGAGGAGCAGCCTACGTATTTTAAGTGCAAAAAACCCGGGCATTTCAAGATAGACTGCCCCTTGTTAAAGAAGAGCAGAAGAAAGCTGAGAAAGAAAGCCATGATGGCAACCTGGAGTGAAAGTGAAGACTCCAGTTCTGAGAAAGAATAGCAGGAGGTAGCGAACTTCTGTCTGATGGCCGATCATGATGAGGTATGCTCCGAAACCGAAAATGAATTTACTTTTGATGAGCTTCATGAAGTTTTTGACGAACTAGTCATAGAATTTCAAAAGTTAAAAATCAAATATAAAGATTTAAAGAAGTAAAATTTGGATCTAGCCAAAACAAATAACAACCTTTCAAATGAAAATGAATGCCTTCTTATACAAAATAAAAAATTAAATGATAAGATTATGACACTTGAAAAAGAAAAAGATATCTTTAAAAAGAAAAGTGACTTACTTTCAAATAAAAATTTGTCAAAACAAAGCAAAGAAATTTTAAATAAAAACAAAAAATATAAAGAAGTAATTGAAAAACTAAAACCTTTTGTAGAAAAATTTACTTACAGTTCTGAAAAATTGAATTTACTCTTAAATAACCAAAGAGCAGTATTTGACAAAACAGGTTTAGGATTCAGAACTCATAAGAAACAGAAACTCTTTAAAAATTTCTTTGTGTCTGCACCTTCATCCATTACTTGCTATACTTGTAGTATCAAAGAACACAAATCTTATATGTGTAACAAAAGAAAGTTAAATAACACAAAGAAAGTTTGGGTTCCGAAAGGAACCAATGCCACTAACCAAAAAGGACCCAAGATGGCTTGGGTACCTAAAGTCTCAACTTGATCTTTATTGCAGATATGCCTTGCAACCAATAAGAAAAGGATGTGGTACCTTGATAGCGGTTGCTCAAGGCATATGACAGGAGATGTGGAGCAGTTCTCATCACTCACATATCAAAATAGTGGCAATGTAACTTTTGGTGATAATGGAAATGACAAAATTATCGGTATTGGTAAAATCCATATCACCCCTACCTCTTATATTGATAATGTATTATATGTTGATGGTTTAAAACATAACTTGCTTAGCATTAGTCAGTTTTGTGACAAAAATTTTAAAGTTATTTTTCAATCTTCCTTGTGCATTGTTTCTAGTCTAGATGACAATGGCATTAAGTTCATTGATTATAGGCATGGCAATATTTATATGGTTGATCTTGATGATCTCCCTATTCAGAAAGGTCAATGTCTAGTGGCAATGGAAGCCAAGATCGATAAAACTAGTTGGCTTTGGCATCGTAGACTAGGACATGCAAGCATGCATTTAATTTCAAAACTTAGCAAAAAGAACTTGGTAAAGGATTTGCCTAAACTCAATTTTGAAAAAGATACGATTTGCAGTGCATGTCAACTTGGAAAACAAACAAAATCCTCTTTCAAATCAAAAGGAGTAATCTCTACATCTAGACCTTTGGAATTGCTTCACATGGACTTCTTTGGGCCAACTAGAACATCTAGTTTGGGAGGTAAGAAGTATGGTCTAGTTATTGTAGATGATTTCTCACGATTTACATGGATCATGTTTTTAGCATATAAAGATGAAACTTTTTCTGAATTTATTAGATTTCATAAAAGAGTTTTGAATGAAAAAGGTGTTTCAGTAGTGTTACAGCCGTGACAATGACGTGGCCAGGCTAAGATACCGCCGAATACGCTCGAGCCACGTGGAGTTTTCTCCGGCCGAGTCAGCGCCACGTCTTCAAGACTAGGTTCGGCAAGACTACAGCGCACAACAAATTTTCTAAGGCAAACTGCCCTCGCCGAGATCGAGCTCGGATCGGATCTCCTCTACCGACTCGATGGCATCCAAGCCCGGAGAGATCCGCCCAAGTGAGGTCGGCCAAAGCCAGGCGACCTCCTGCCACCTCGCCAGGTGTCCACCCAGGAAGGGTCCGCCTGGGCCGAGGTCGGCCGCCCCTTCGCCTTCGCCAGGTGGCCCCCCGGAGACGGGCCCACCTCGGTCGAGGCCAGGCGGCCTCCTGCCACCTCGCCAGGTGTCCACCCAGGAGGGGTCCACCTAGGCCGAGGTCGGCTGGTCCTTCGCCCCTTTGCCAGGTGGCCCCCCGGAGACGGGCCCACCTCGACCGAGGCCAGGCGACCTCCTGCCACCTCGCCAGGTGTCCACCCAGGAGGGGTCCACCTAGGCCGAGGTCGGCTGGTCCTTCGCTCTTCGCCAGGTGGCCCCCGGAGACGGGTCCACGTCGATCGAGGTCAGGCCGCCCGTACGGAGAAGATCTCAAGGAAGAGTCGCGGGCCCCGATGCCATCCCTCGGGCCGTACGAATCCCAGACGGCACCCCGTACGGAGGGCGGCGGCACGCGGAACATCACTTGCATCGGCCCGACAAGCTCCACAGCCGAAGGGCACGATTTTGATAGAACAGGCCCTATAGATGGATGGCGCCCACGCTTGGGAGAGAGAGCGCTCTCGCTGGGCCCGAGGCCTGACCGGCCGCCTTGCCAGCGCCGCCCTCCCTTTTTCTCTTCTGTCTTTGCCTTTTCCCTGCTGGGCTCGGCGGACGAGGTCGGAAAGCCGCCTGGCCCCCCTTCATCAAAAAGGGAAAAGAGAAGAGGACGGGGGAGGGGAGTCTCCCAGGAGGAAAAGACAAGCGCACGACGAAAGGAGATAAAGAGGGAGGAATCTGGGGACGACAAGGTAAGCAAACCAGCCTGGGGATAAAGGAGAAGCAACGGCAAAAGGCCTCGCTCCGGAGAGTGAGAACCAGAGATCCCGAGAGGGAATCACTGGGCGTGAGCTCGGCAAGGAGGCTCAGCCGAGATTCTGGTCCCCAGAGCGTCTCTCTCACCAGTAAAGCTCTCTAAGTCTGGAACCCTTTCGGGGGTCCGTCTGGAGAGTCTGTTCCTTCTCGTCGTCTACTGACTTGACCGTCGGAGCTCCCTTGTCGGGGTCCCCGGCCAGGGTCTTCTAACCCCTTTTTCGCAGGTTCACCGCAGGAAGGGAGGCTCCCTCGCCAGGCGGTCAGGAGGGATCGGCGGATCCGTGGCACGGGCGCGGCGACGAGAGCGGCAACAGATTGGCGCGCCAGGTAGGGGGGCAGGACACCAAACCCGAGCGGGGGCCAGCTTTCTGCAGGTGTCGCGCTCTCTGACGATGGTGGTCACTCGTGCCCGTGAGGCGTCCACCAGCCGCGTGGGGGAGGTTCACTCCCCTCCAGGGGCCCTCAGCCCGGAGAGGGAGCTTCCGGCTCCCCCTCCTCTTGCACAGCAGCCTACCCCGGCGGACGGACCCCTTGCGGCCATCATCCAGCAGCTGCAGACCTTGACCTCAGCGGTCCGGCAGCTTCAGCATCAGCAACGGTCCCTGGCCACCCAGCCGCAGCCAGGGACCCCCGCGGCCCGAGCTGCGGGGCAGTGTGGGAGCCTGCGCTCCATCCAGGGCAGGCCATCACATCCGAGGGCCACCTCCAACCCCCGGGGGAGCCACCAAGCTCCCGCAAAGAGAAACTACTCCGGTTCGGAGGATCACGAGAGCCGATCCCCAGCCGACGGGGCCGAAACGGCGCATCGCAGCAAGCGACGCCGAGGCCAGACCTCGCGCCGAGACCGATCGGCGCCCCCTTCACCCGCAGTCTCGGTGGAAGACTCCACCGACGAAGCCATCAGGCGCCAGGCCGAGAGGCGCCTGGAGGAGCATGAGCGCAAGCTGGCGGAGTTCGCCCGCCGATTTGCCGACCTGCAGAACTCGTCGGCAGACCCGGCGGGCTACGACTCCCGCCCCCCTTTCTCTGAAGGAATCCAGGCGGAACCAATCCCAAAACGGTTCCGCATGCCGCAGGTGGATCCCTACGACGGGACCACCGACCCCCTGGACCATTTGGAGAGCTATAAGGCTCTCATGAGGGTCCAGGGTGCCACCGACGCTCTTCTGTGCATTGCCTTCCCGGCAACCCTCCGGAAGGCCGCTCGAGTCTGGTTCACCCGCCTCGAGCCCGGATCCATTTGCTCCTTCCATCAACTGGAAGGAAGGTTCGTGGCACACTTCGACGCTTGTCGAAAGGTGCCGAGAGAGGTGGATAGCCTCTTCTCCATCCGCCAGCAGGACCAGGAGCTGCTCCGGGACTACATCACTCGGTTCAAGACTGCGGCCCTGGAGATCTACAGCTTGGACGAGCCCGTCGCCATGCTGGCTTTGAAGCGCGGGCTCAAGACGTCCCGCCTGACCTACTCCCTGGACAAGAAGCCGCCCAGGACGTACTCCGTGCTCCTCCTCCGCGCCCACAAGTACATCCGAGCGGAGGAGGCTGACCGCACCCGTCGAGAGTTAGACAGGAAGACTCTGAAGAAGCCGCTCCCGAGGGACGCCCCGGGAGCTCGGAGGCCCGGGCCGTCTGCCGACCCTCGCCCGAATCCAAGGCCGAGGGGCGAGGCCACTCCCGAGCGGAGGTACACCCCTCTCCTCGCACCTCGGACGAAGATCCTCATGGAAATCGAGGGCGAGCGCTACCTCCGCCGACCTCCTCCTCAGAACCCGAGAGCCGTCCGAGACAAATCGAAGTACTGTCAGTTCCACCGCGAGCACGGGCACGACACAGAGGAGTGTCGCCACCTGAAGCGGGAGATCAAGGAGCTGATTAGGAGGAGTTACCTCAGGAAGTTCGTCAAGAACGAGGCCCCCTCTGAAAGGCAGCCACTCGCGACCTTGCCGCCCGTCCCTGCGATCGACAACCGCCCAACGAAGAAGCCCGTGGGCATGATCTCGCGCGGGTTCGGTCGAGCAATGAAGAGAGCCCGGGAAGTCGGGAACCCGGAGGATGTAATCCCTCCCCGGGGGGGAGGGTAATGACAATGTAAACAACGAGGCCGTGGTGGTCGAGATGACCATCGCGAAGCATCCTGTACATCGAATCATGATTGATAGTGAAAGCTCGGCTGACATACTTTTTTACGACGCTTTCTCCCGCATGAACTTGTCCCACGATCAGCTGAAACCGGTGCACACCCCCTGGTAGGTTTCACAGGGGACTCCGTGGGGGTCGAGGGGGAGATCACTCTCCCGGTCACCGCCGGATCCCCACCCCGGCAGGCGACCGTCCTAATAACATTTACCGTCGTCAGGCTTCCCTCGCCTTACAACGCCATCCTCGGACGTCCCGGGCTCAACCAACTGGACGCCACCATCTCCACGAGAAGGCTGTTGGTACAGTTCCCCACGCCTTCCGGGCTCGGGGAGATGAAGGGGACGACCCAGCCAGTCCCGCTCTGCCTTCAGACGGTCCCGGGCACCAGGAGCACGGAGCTCGCCCATGATATCGACAACCTCGATCTGAGAGAGAAGGAACCCAGGGGAGGGCCCGTAGAGCGCCTGCTCACTTTTCCCCTCGGTTCGGATCCCCTAAAGACGGTGCAAGTCGGGGCTCAGCTCCCTGAGGAAGAACGAACCCGCCTGCTGGAGTTCCTCCGTGCCAACGTTGACGTGTTCGCCTGGTCAGCAGCTGACATGCCGGGCATCCCGCCCGAGGTCATCATGCACAGGCTAAACGTGGACCCAAATTGCCGCCCGGTTCGCCAGAAGAAGAGAAGCTTCGCCATGGAAAGGCAGAAGGCGATCAACGAGGAAGTGGAGAAGCTCCTCGCCGCCGGTTTTGTGCGGGAGGTCCAGTACCCCAGCTGGCTGGCAAACATGGTCATGGTAAGAAAGAGTAGTGGTAAGTGGAGGATCTGTGTGGATTACACCGACCTCAACCGAGCTTGCCCAAAGGATAGCTTCCCTCTTCCAAAGATCGACCAGCTGGTCGACACCACCTCAGGGCATCGCCTCCTATCGTTCATGGACGCCTTCTCCGGATACAACCAGATCCGAATGAGCCCGGAGGACGAAGAGCACACCGCCTTCAAAACTGACCGCGGAACTTTTTGCTACAGGATGATGCCATTTGGCCTTAAGAACGCGGGGGCAACGTACCAGCGCCTGGTCAATAGAATCTTTAAAGACCAGATCGGCCGTAATATGCAGGTGTACGTGGACGACATGCTGGTAATGAGCAAACCCGAGTCGGATCACGTGGCTGACATGGCGGAGACCTTCGGCAACCTCCGACGCCATCAGATGAAGCTGAACCCGGCGAAGTGCGCTTTTGGCATCTCCGCCGGGAAATTCCTAGGATTTATGGTAACCCAAAGAGGAATCGAGGCCAACCCGGAGAAGGTCCAGGCCATCCTGGATATGGAGCAGCCCGTCTCCAAGAAGCAAGTGCAGCAACTAACCAGCCGAGTCGCGGCCCTCAGCCGTTTCATCTCCAGGTCGGCGGATCGCTGCCATCCCTTCTTCAAGGTACTGAGGAAGATGAATGACTTTGCTTGGACCGAGGAATGCCAGCAGGCCTTCGAGGAGCTGAAGAAGACCCTCGCATCGCCACCATTGCTGTCCAGGCCCGAGGAGGGAGAGGAGCTTATCCTCTATCTAGCGGTTACCCCGGAAGCCGTCAGCTCAGTCTTGGTTCGAATCGACGGCCAGGGGGCCCAACGGCCGGTGTACTATACCAGCAAACTTCTCCGTGACGCGGAGCTCAGGTATTCTCGGCCCGAGAAACTCGTTTTTGCGCTAATAGTGTCTGCCCAGCGTCTCAGGCCTTATTTCCAAGCGCACCCCATCGCTGTCCTGACGGATCAACCACTGAAAGCAGTGCTCAGCCGACCCGATACCTCGGGACGATTGGCAAAGTGGGCACTGAAACTCAGCGAGTTCGACATTACGTACATGCCAAGGTCGGCCATGAAGGCACAGGTGCTAGCCGACTTCTTGGTCGAATGTGCAGGCTTGGGCAAGGAGCCCGAGGAAGGCCCTCAGGCCGGTCGATGGAGATAGGCACCGACAAGCCCGGAGAGGATGCCTGGATCCTCCATGTAGACGGAGCCTCAAACTCCGGCGGGAGCGGGGCTGGGCTCATCCTTGCCAACAGCAACGGGGTCGTCGCCGAATGCGCACTCCGTTTTCAATTCCCCGCGACAAATAACCAGGCGGAGTACGAAGCACTTCTTGTCGGACTGAGAGTCTCCCGCGAGCTGGGCGTAACCAACCTCAAGGCTTTCACTGATTCCCAGCTCGTGGCGGGGCAGGTGTCCGGGGAGTACGTCGCACACGACCCCCAAATGGCGAGATACTTGGAGCTCGTCAAGGAGGGCGCGTCCAGATTCCGACGCTTCAACATCTTCCATATCCCCCGCGGGGAGAACGCCCGCGCGGATGCTCTCTCTCGACTGGCGACCCTGCCGGACACGATGCTGGGACGCGCCTATGTGGAGCGCCTTGAGGTCCCAAGCCTCGAGGCACCGGTGAAGGTCCACCAGGTCGGCCATGAACCCGGCTGGATAGACAAGTACGCTGCATACATCACCAATGGCACCCTGCCGGAGGACCGCGAGGTGGCTCGCCTCATCAGGAAGAAGGCCGTGCGGTTCGTCCTGATGGACGGGCAGTTGTATCGAAGATCCTACTCCTACCCCCTCCTCAAGTGCGTAGGACCCACGGAAGCCAAGCTTGTGCTCTAGGAGATCCACGAAGGCGTCTGCGGGAACCACGTGGGGGGCAGGGCATTGGCATACAAGGCCCTCCGTCAGGGCTACTTCTGGGAGACGATGAAGGAAGATGCCGCCGACTTCGTGAAGAAATGCGACCGGTGCCAGCGTCACGCCACGGTGCAACGGCAGCCCTCCAACCCAATCTCCCAGCTCTCAGCCCCCTGGCCGTTCGCCCAGTGGGGGATGGACCTCCTGGGCCCATTCCCGCCGGCGTCTGGCCAGCGGAAGTTCTTAATAGTGGCCATCGACTACTTCACGAAGTGGGTCGAGGCCGAACCCTTGGCGAGGATCACCGAAGCAAACGTCGCCAAGTTCTTTTGAAAGTCCATCGTCTGCCGCTTCGGCCTCCCCCACACCGTGGTCACTGACAACGGGCGCCAGTTCGACTGCCGGGAGTTCGAAGAATTCTGCAGCGACCTCGGCATCAAGCATCGCTTTACCTCGGTGGCGCACCCCCAGACCAATGGGGAGGCCGAAGTCACGAACAGGACCATTCTTCAGGGCCTCCGCACGCGGCTGGACCAGGCCAAGGGCAGGTGGGCCGATGAGCTCTCCAGCATCCTCTGGGCATACCACACCACCCCGAGGACGGCTACCGACGAAACCCCGTTCAACCTCGTCTTCGGAGCCGAGGCAGTCATCCCGATCGAGCTCAGCCTACCCACACTGCGTGTGGAGCAATATGACGAGACAGAAAACCCAACCAGGATGATGCTCAACCTTGACCTTCTCGAGGAAACGAGGGACAAAGCCCGAATTCGAATGGCGGCGTATAGGCAACGCGTGGCCAGGTATTACAACTCCCGAGTGCGGCCGAAGGTTTTCCGTCCCGGAGACTTGGTCCTCCGGCGCGCTGAAGCTTCCCAGCCACGGGAATGCGGCAAGCTCTCGCCCAACTGGGAAGGCCCATATCAGGTGGCAGAGGCCCTCCCTCATGGCGCATACTACTTGGAAGAATTGGGAGGTGCCAGGTTCCCCCGGATGTGGAACGCCTCGAATCTGAGGATGTACTATCAGTAATGTAAGGTTCCCTGCTCCTGTAATAAAGTTCCCCCGCTTCAAACACTCCCTTCTCACTTCGACAAGAAAGCCCGGAGAATAGCTCAGCAAACCGCGCAAGGCTTGAGAAAGCCTGCGGCATCGAGCTCAGTCCGGAGATCCTGGGCTTTGGCCTGGAAGGTGGCGCGGAACCCAGTTCGCCCACGAAAGCCCGGAGAACAGCTCAGCAAACCGCGCAAGGCTTGAGAAAGCCTGCGGCATCGAGCTCAGTCCGGAGATCCTGGGCTTCGGCTTGGAAGGTGGTGCGGAACCCAGTTCGCCCATGCAAGCCCGGAGAACAGCTCAGCAAGCCGCGCAAGGCTTGAGAAAGCCTGTGGCATCAAGCTCAGTCCGGAGATCCTTGGCTTCGGCCTGGAAGGTGGCGCGGAACCCAGTTCGCCCACGAAAGCCCGGAGAACAGCTCAGCAAACCGCGCAAGGCTTGAGAGAGCCTGCGGCATCGAGCTCAGTCCGGAGATCCTGGGCTTCGGCCTGGAAGGTGGCGCGGAACCCAGTTCGCCCACGCAAGCCCGGAGAACAGCTCAGCAAGCCGCGCAAGGCTTGAGAAAGCCTGCGGCATCGAGCTCAGTCCGGAGATCCTGGGCTTCGGCCTGGAAGGTGGCGCGGAACCCAGTTCGCCCACGCAAGCCCGGAGAACAGCTCAGCAAGCCGCGCAAGGCTTGAGAAAGCCTGCGGCGTCGAGCTCAGTCCGGAGATCCTGGGCTTCGGCCTGGAAGGTGGCGCGGAACCCAGTTCGTCCACGCAAGCCCGGAGAACAGCTCAGCGAGCCGTGCAAGGCTTGAGAAAGCCTGCGGCATCGAGCTCAGTCCGGAGATCCGGGGCTTCGGCCTGGAAGGCGGTGCAGAAACCCTGTCACCTACGCAAGTATGGAGGTGATCCCAAAGACGGGCCCGCTTAAGGCCTACTCTGCCGCCACGCGATCCGGGAGGCCCCAACCTTCAATTTGAGCAATGGAAGGATCAGGCCTGCAACCATTTCAAGCATTCCATGCCAACATCTCAGAAAGAAGGAAAAAGAAATGTGAGATGGGATGAACTCGAAATTTTATCAAACCAAAACTTTCATTGATACAAAGGATCAGTACAAGCCGGGAGTCCCGACAGGCCGGGAGTCCCCAAAAGAAAAAAATGCAGAAAAGGAAAAAGAAAAGACACTACAACAACAAAGCAGGGAGAAGGCGCCGGGCTCAGTGTGGTGCAGGGTCGGAGCCCTCTGCCGGGGGCGCAGGCGTTGCATCCTCGACTTCTACGACGGCCGGCTCTTGAGGCTGCTCCGGAGCCGCAGCTTCGCTAGTCGACGGCGCCGCAGGAGTTACGTCGGCCGCTCCAGAGGCCCTGCTCTCGACTCCCTGCCTTCTGCCTCCGATCACCACCTCGCTAAGGTCGAGCTCGGGGAAGAAGGCCCCCACCTTCTCCCGGCACATCCGGAACCCCTTCAGGAAGGAGTCCACGGCGGCCTCCCGGACCTCCGACGTGTACTCGTCGGAAGCCCGAAATTTCGGGACGACCTCCTGCGCCTCCCGCTTTGCGGCCTCCAGGAGTCCGTTGATGTACGCACTCCGGTCCCTCGCCGCGCTCGCGTCTCGCCGGGCCTCCTCCAACTGGCGCTCCAGCCACTGGGAGTGGGCTTGCAGGCGAGCCTTCTCCGCCACGTCCTCCTCCGTGTGGCGTTGGTAGGAGGTCCGCTCCTCCGACAAGGAAGCCTCCAGCTCCTTGTTCCGTCCCTCAGAACGCGCCAGGTCGGACTGGAGGGCCTGGTTGTTGGCTCGCAGCTCGACCCCCTTCTCCATGAGGTCTTTGACGTCGACCACGAGCTTGCCGAGCTTCTTCTCCTTCTCGGCATCCCTCTGTGCGTTCCCTACGAGGAAGTTCCTCAGCAGGAGAACGTCGTTCCCGATCTGCGCCAACAAGAGCAAACCAGGTCAGGATAAAAGGAGTTAGGTCTTGAAAGAAAAGGAAGGAAGGAGCTCGGGCTTACCGTGAAGAGCTGCGGGAGGATCCCGAGCAGGGCATCTGCGTAGTCCCGGCCGCCCCGAGCTCGGCGGTCCCGGGCGGTGGAGGCATACTCCATGATCTTCTCCGCGAGCCCTTTGTCACGGATGACCGAGTCCCGGTGGGTGATCACCGGTACCAGAGGTGTCAGGCCGGCTCCTGCGCCGGCCGCCCCCTCCGCTGATTCCGCGGTCGACGGGCCGGCGGTGGCCACCGGCTGCACTGTCGAGGCAGCGGCGACGACGGGACCGGCGCTGGATGGAGCTGCAGGCGGTGGAGCCCTCTCAGCAGCGGCGCCACCAGGTCGCGCGGCCGAGGCATCAGCGGCCCCGCCCTGGGGCAGCCTGGGCGGGGGAGCGACGGTAATCGGGCTGGGTGCGGTCGCCTTCACGACCTCCCGGCTCGCCTCAGTACGAGCCCTCTTCGCCGCGGGCTCATCCACCTCGATGACGTCCCTCTGGGCTGCGCCCTCCAGGAGGTTCTCCAGCGAAAACTTCATCCCTGCAACACAAAGGAACAGAAAGTCAGCCGGCTCGGTCATGAAGAAAAAGGCGGCAGAAGTCAAAGTGGGGCCGAATCTCACCCGTCTCGCGGATGGGACTGATCCCGGCCTCAAAAAGGTTCTGCTCCGAAAGCAGAACGTCGAGTGCCGGGACCACGTCGCTCAGGAGCTGGGAATATGACTCCTGGTCCACCGACTCAACCCGAGAATTCCGGTTCGGAGTCCGGTCCGGTTCACTCCAGGCCCAGTCGACATCTTCGACTGAGACGAAGAAAAACCGGCTCTTCCAGCCCTTCACCGAGGAAGGGATGTCGAACCGGAGACACCTGGGCCGGGGCGAAATATACCACCAGCCGTCATCGGTGGAGCACTTCTTCAGGGTGAACAAGGCCCTGAAGAGGAAGAAACGGGCAACGAACCCGTGGAAGTGACAGAAGACAATGAAAGAAAAGATGACCCGGATGGCGTTGGGAGCCAGCTGGGCCGGGACAAGCCGGAAATGGCTGAGAAAAGAAAGAAAGAAGGGGTGCAGAGGAAACCGAAGACCCCCAAGGAGGAAGTCTTCGTAGAAGGCTATGCGGCCGGGGCCACTCATGGTGACGCGCTCCCCGGACCGTGGAACAAACAAGCGAATTGACCCCGGGATACCATAGGCATCCCGGAGCAGAGAAAGATCGCCTTCGGTCATGGTGGAAGCATGACCGGAGGGACCGGCGGGAAGAGGAGGAGGAGCAGGAAGAGAAGGAAGAGCAGGAAGAGAACGGAGGGGCACGGCAGGAGCAACCGGAGGAGGCCGGATCCCCCTAGGGATGCCAATGGTGACACCCCCGGGTTGCAGACGCCGGCGGATCTCCTCCGGGATCGTCTCCTCATCTGAGGAGGAAGAAGATGGAGTCCTCGGCCGGGATGGACCGGCCTCGTCCGGGTTGGAAGAGACATGGCGACGGCGCGCCATGGAAAAGAGAAGGACGGAGGATTAAAGAGAAAAGAAAAAGAAAGGGAAGGAGGGGAGCCGGAGAAGATGAGGGCACTCACCGAAAATACGCCAGACGAGCGCAGGGCAACAGGAGTTAGCCTGCAGCAAACCGCCCACGAAGCAAGGGGAAAATGCCTCGTTCTGGAAAGTCCCCTCCCTTTCAAACTCAGCGGACAGCGGCCGTACCCATCATTCTGCCTCGGGCCACTGGACGATCGCCACGTGGGCGCACGCCCGACATCGACGCCTCGTTAGCAGAGCAACGGCCTCTATCTCGAAGCGACGCATTTATTGCGGGCAAGTGGGCGACGCGTGGTGGCTCCCCATAGGTTTTCAGTCGCATCGAGCCATGGCGACGAGGATCGTGGCAATTATGATGCAAGATCTTCGCCTCCCCACGTCATGTCCGCATTTAATCCCGACGTTCCGTTCTACGACGCCCCGATGGAACGGCGGGCTGGGGGGCAACTGTTACAGCCGTGACAGTGACGTGGCCAGGCTAAGATACCGCCGAATACGCTCGAGCCACGTGGAGTTTTCTCCGGCCGAGTCAGCGCCACGTCTTCAAGACTAGGTTCGGCAAGACTACAGCGCACAGCAAATTTTCTAAGGCAAACTGCCCTCGCCGAGGTCGAGCTCGGATCGGAGCTCCTCTATCGACTCGATGGCGTCCAAGCTCGGAGAGATCCGCCCAAGTGAGGTCGGCCAAAGCCAGGCGACCTCCTGCCACCTCGCCAGGTGTCCACCCAGGAGGGGTCCGCCTGGGCCGAGGTCGGCTGCCCCTTCGCCCTTCGCCAGGTGACCCCTCGGAGACGGGCCCACCTCGGCCGAGGCCAGGCGGCCTCCTGCCACCTCGCCAGGTGTCCACCCAGGAGGGGTCCACCTAGGCCGAGGTCGGCTGGTCCTTCGCCCCTTTGCCAGGTGGCCCCCGGAGACGGGCCCACCTCGACCGAGGCCAGGCGACCTCCTGCCACCTCGCCAGGTGTCCACCCAGGAGGGGTCCACCTAGGCCGAGGTCGGCTGGTCCTTCGCTCTTCGCCAGGTGGCCCCCGGAGACGGGTCCACCTTGGCCGAGGTCAGGCCGCCCGTACGGAGAAGATCTCAAGGAAGAGTCGCGGGCCCCGAGGCCATCCCTCGGGCCGTACGAATCCCAGACGGTGCCCCGTACGGAGGGCGGCGGCACGCGGAACATCACTTGCATCAGCCCGACAAGCTCCACAGCCGAGGGGCACGATTCTAACAGAACAGGCCCTATAGATGGATGGCGCCCACGCTTGGAAGAGAGAGCGCTCTCGCTGGGCCCGAGGCCTGACCGGCCGCCTTGCCAGCGCCGCCCTCCCTTTTTCTCTTCTGTCTTTGCCTTTTCCCTGCTGGGCTCGACGGACGAGGTCGAAAAGCCGCCTGGCCCCCCTTCACCAAAAAGGGAAAAGAGAAGAGGACGGGGGAGGGGAGTCTCCCAGGAGGAAAAGACAAGCGCACGACGAAAGGAGATAAAGAGGGAGGAATCTGGGGACGACAAGGTAAGCAAACCAGCCTGGGGACAAAGGAGAAGCAACGGCAAAAGGCCTCGCTCCGGAGAGTGAGAACCAGAGATCCCGAGAGGGAATCACTAGGCGTGAGCTCGGCAAGGAGGCCCAGCCGAGATTCTGGTCCCCAGAGCGTCTCTCTCACCAGTAAAGCTCTCTAAGTCTGGAACCCTTTCGGGGGTCCGTCTGGAGAGTCTGTTCCTTCTCGTCGTCTACTGACTTGACCGTCGGAGCTCCCTCACCGGGATCCCCGGCCAGGGTCTTCTAACCCCTTTTTCGCAGGTTCGTCGCAGGAAGGGAGGCTCCCTCGCCAGGCGGTCAGGAGGGATCGGCGGATCCGTGGCACGGGCGCGGCGATGAGAGCGGCAACAAGTAGTATCTTTGAGAAGTGATCATGGAACCGAATTTGAAAATGCCGATTTTGATAAATTTTGTATTGAAAATGAAATTCATCACAATTTTTCTGCACCTAGGATACCTCAACAAAATGGGGTAGTAGAAAGAAAAAATAGAACTCTTGAAAAAATGGCACGCACCATGCTTTGTGAAAATGGTTTACCTAGATATTTTGGATGGAAGTCATAAATACTGCATGCTATATTTTAAATCGAGTTTTAATTCGACCGATTTTAAAGAAAACACCTTATGAGCTTTGGAAGGGTAGAAAACCCTCAATTCGTTATTTTCATGTTTTTGAATGCCGTTGTTTCATCTTAAACAATGGTAAAGATAATTTGAGTAAATTTGATGCCAAATCAAATAAAGGAGTCTTTCTAGGCTACTCCACATCTAGTAAGGCATACAGGGTCTTCAACAGAAGAAGACTTATTGTTGAAGAATCCATACATGTGGTATTTGATGAAACTAACCAAAAATCTTCAAGAAAAGAAGATGTACTTTCTGATGAAACATGTAGCAAGAAAACTGAAGAAATAAATGAAAGGCTTACCAAGGAATAGAACGATAATCAAAATACTGAAGGAGATCAAGCACAAGGTGATGAAAATATATCAACTATTGATCCATTACCAAAAGAATGAAGGTATGCTCATTGACACCCAAAAGAACTAATTATAGGTGATCCATCTAAAGGTGTAAGTACTCGATCATCCCTTAGAAATATCTGTGATTATTTAGCTTTTGTGTCTCAAATTGAATCTAAAACTATTGAGAAAGCTGAATGTGATAGTAATTGGATAAATGCTATGCAAGATGAACTTAATCAATTTAAAAGGAACAATGTTTGGACATTAGTAGATAGGCATTCAAACACCTCAATTATTGGTACAAAATGGATTTTTCGAAATAAACTTGATGAAAATAGAATAGTAACTAGAAATAAGGCTAGACTAGTTGTCAAAGGATATAATCAGGAGGAAGGGATAAATTTTGATGAAACCTTTGCTCCTGTAGCTAGACTTGTGGCAATTAGGCTATTGTTGGCTTTTGCTTGCTTCATGAATTTTAAACTATATCAAATGGATGTTAAAAGTGCCTTTTTAAATGGTTTAATTGAAGAAGTTTACATTGAGCAAACCCCTGGTTTTGAAAATTCTGAATTTCCAAATCATGTTTATAAACTTCATAAAGCTTTATATGGATTGAAACAAGCTCCAAGAGCTTGGTATGATCGTTTAAGCTCATTTTTGCTGAAAAATGATTTTACTAGAGGTAATGTAGATAAAACTTTATTTTTAAAGAAAAAGAATGATGATCATTTAGTAGCACAAATTTATATAAATGATATAATATTTTGTGCTACTAATGAATCTCTTTGTCAAGATTTTGCAAAGTTATTGCAGGGTGAGTTCGAGATGAGCATGATGGGAGAACTGAATTTCTTCCTCGGACTCCAAATAAGGCAAACCAAAGAGGGGACCTTTATCAACCAAACAAAATACACAAAAGAAATACTCAAGAAGTTTAGGATGGAGAACACTAAGCCTTTAGGTACCCCTATGAGCTCTACATGTAGACTTGACAAGGATGAATCAGGTAAGTCTATAGACCAAAAATTATATCGTGGCATGATCGGTTCATTGTTATATCATACTGCCAGTAGGCCAGATATCATGTTTAGTGTCTGTATGTGTGCTAGATATCAGTCTAATCCTAAAGAGTCTCATCTTTTGGCTGTTAAACGCATACTTAGATATCTATCTGGCTCAATTGAAATTAGTTTATGGTACTCTAGAGATTCTTTATTTGAATTGATTGCTTATTCTAATACTGACTTTGCTGGGTGTAAACTTGATCGTAAAAAGTACTAGTGGAACCTGTCAGTTTCTTGGAGTAAATTTAATCTCTTGGAGTAGCAAGAAACAGAACTCAGTTGCTTTATCTATGGCGGAAGCCGAATATATAGCAGCTGGAAGCTGTTGTGCTCAAATCCTCTGGATCAAACAACAACTCGAAGATTTTGGCATTAAACTAACTAAGACACCTATAAGATGTGACAATACTAGTGCAATCAACCTATCTAAAAATCCTGTGCAACATTCAAGAAGTAAACACATTGAAATAAGACATCATTTCATAAGAGATCATGTACAAAACTCTAATGTTATTCTTAATTTGTATGTACTAATGATCAGTTAGCAGATGTGTTTACCAAGCCTTTGAGTGATGATAGGTTCTGTCTGATTAGAAAAGAGTTAGGTGTCATTGATCCATTCTCCTAGAACTCTCTTAGTATTAATTATACCTAAATCCTAGAGCTCAAAACCTATTGATTAAAGCCCCAAAAACCTTATCAAAATATTTCCTATTTTTCAAATTTTTTTCTCGGATTTTCTCGACTTTTTTGGCCAAGTGTCGACACTTGGAAATTGTCTAAGTGTCGACACCTGACCAAGTATCGACACTTGACATATTCGAAGTATCGACACTTGCGAAACAGGAATTGTTTTTAAAAAGGCCGACCGAGGGTTTTGTAATTTTCTTTCTCCCGTCGATTTCTTGCAACAGTGGTCCCCTCTGTCCAAATCCAACCTTTTACTCTTTAATCCATCACAAATCAGATATTTCCCCCTTTCAATTTTATTTTATTTTTCCTCGTTTTTGGTTTTGACGTTTTCGAACCAAACAACCGTGAATGGGGTTTTCCGAATGTTTTTCATGAACCTAACCGGATTTCTACGTGTTTTAGTGAATTTCTAAAACTCCATTTGAGGGAATAGTGATTTAAACGTATTTTTCTCGGATTTTCCTCGTCTTTTGGCCGTTTTCACCAACTTTTCGCAAAAAACACTATTTTATTGATTTTGGCCTAAATAATTTGGGTTTTCATCTAAATTAAACATACTAAATCTATTTATTGCTGATTTAGAAAAAATTTTCATGAAATATTTGTGACATTTTCGCCTATTTGCTAAAACCCTAAGTGTTTAGAACCAAATCCCATGGGTTTGATTTTTTAGGCCTTACAAAAATTACTTTCCAAAGATTCAAATATGTTTTAACGAACAAAAATATGTTCGAAATATTGTCATTTGATCAAAGTTGTAAAAATCTCACTTTAAACTGATTTACGATTTTTTCAAAAACGTTGTTGGTTTAAATTCTGGTTTTCAAAACCTATCTGAACATTTTTGTTAAGAAATGAAACTCTCATTATCTCAACCTGTAGCCAAAGTTCTAAACCTATCTTCCTTCTTCCATGGTCAGTTAGCTGTAATGGGTCCTAGGAAAAGACTTCCAGTTAGGAAGAGGCCCAGTCGTGGCGTTGAGAGGAGGTCGAAGGCCAGATTTGATACAGCACAGCCGAGCAGTACAGCCACATCGAGCTCCCCCCTACAGAGAGGATGGCAGGGAAGTTAGTAGCCTCAGGGAGGAGAGTCGACTTAGAGTGTTTCGACAGGCACCATTTTGGTATTCAACAGGTACTCACTGATGCAGGACTAGTACCATTCTGCACCATGCAGGAGAGGTACTATCCTCACCTAGTGAGAGAGTTTTATAGTGCATTGGACTGTCGACGACTTCTGTGGACTACTTCAGTCACGGGCATTCAGATTTCATTGACAGATGAGCTACTGAGCAGAGTTTGGGAGATCCCCCGGAGGGGAGTGTGTGTCTTTTCGGTAGATGATAGAGAGGCTGCATTTAGGTGCATTCTTGAGAGAGAGGACATTCACGGTATATCTGTAGTTACCACGAACCAGTTGTCATTGGAGATGCGCCTATTGCATCACATCACTGCACGGATTCTACTACCGAAGACTGGGAGATTTGACTTCATCACCGAGAGGGAGTTGATGATGATGACGAGCCTGATTGAGAGGAGGCAGATTGATATTCCATCCCTGATGCTCACTCAGATGCATGATGCTACGACACAGCACCAACACTGTTTACTATACGGCATGGCACTGACCAGACTATTCAGAGCGTATGGAGTATCATTAGAGGGGGAGATCCCCAAGGAGATACTACACACAGATGTGTACGACGAGAGGTCTTTGCACCGCATGGGATACAGGTTAGTTGGAGGTTGATGGGTTCGCAGAGAGTCTGGCCAGGAGCCAGATGAGGAGGACGAGATTCGAGAGGTAGAGGCTGGACCATCTGAGCCAACAGTTTTTCCTCCAGGAGATATCCCATTGACATAGACAGAGCATTTGTCTCCTGACACTTCAGCTCCTCCGCCACCATCTACAGGACTATCTTTTGAGGAGCATGCCAAAGAGCAGTTCACAGAGATCAGGGATGAGATGACTCAGCTACGTAGCGAGGTCGAGCTTCTACGAGCACATACTACCTCGGATTATGCTGAGATTCGCAGATCTATGGAGGAGGGATTCTCTCGCATTGAGGGTCTGTTGAGATCCCTTATACCTCCTGCAGCCCCTGCAGTTGCACGATCAGATGATGATGATGATGATGACGATGATGATGATGGCGGCGATCACCAGAGCGACCATGTTGATTCTGTTGAGGGTGGTGATCAGGATGGCGACCGAGCTACAGAGGTTGTGGGCGGTGACAGTGACAGTGATAGCGGTGCCGATGCTTATGAGGTGGTCAGTCGAGATCCTCCCACTACACCAGCTCCTACTACTGCCTTGGTTAATTCCACACCGGACCTTGTTACGTCAGCTGATCTTCTTTCACCCCCTTCCACTAGATCATCTAGGGTTGTACCCATCTTTGGTCCTTCCGGTCGCACTAGGAGTCGTCGAGCTTTAGCACTTCCTAGGGCATTAGCCACTAGATCTAGGATCAGTGCTCCATTCAGTCTTGATGTTCCATCTGATGAGGATTAGCCTCACAGATGTCTGTTATAGCTCTTGTGTTGTATGTTTGATACTTATATGATATCTGTATGTTTCAGCTCTTGCTGATGACTCAGTAAATTTTGTACTGATATCTTATCTATTATATATATTTCAGTTCAGTACTCATTATTTGTGTTTCAATGAATCAATTTACTATTTTTTTGGCTCTAATACTCTTTTATCTTAGTATATTTTAGCTCTGATACTCTTTTATATTAGTATAATTTTGGCTCTGATATCTATGATTTTTGATTCTCTACTATCTTTTTGTCTCCATGCCCATTGTGAGGGGGAGGTTATTCCACTTTCTAATGATTGACAAAAAGGGGAAGAAAGTGTATTGATTTTATTAATTATTTAAGTATATAAATTTGTTGAGAAAAATGTGTTAATTCATAAATTTGTTGAGAAAAAGGTGTTAATTCATAAACTTGTTGAGAAATTGTATTGATTATGTTGATTTTTTCACCTTATAAGAATCTTTGAAGTTTACCTTAATAAAGGGTATCTAATTAAGAGAGAGATTGATTCTTCCAAACATAAGTTTTTGTCTCTCTTATGGACTTAAATTCATATTCATAAATTATAATGGTTAAAGTTTGAAATATATTACATTTTTACTCAAAGGTTTTGTCATCATCAAAAAGGAGGAGATTATTGGCTCCACCAAATGATTTTGATGAATAACAAAACATTGAGTGCAAATTGTATTCTAATGAGGATTTCAAGTTGTAAGTTTTCAAGAAGAAAGCACCTCAAAATCTCAAAAACTTATGGTTTATGGCACGTAATGGCACGGAGCAATTCTCACAAATCCGGGCATCCTCTTCATTGAAAAATGGCATCTAAATGTTTGAATATTATGTGTTTTTGTTTTCAAGAATTATATTTATGTTTTCGAGGCATTTACACTTGAATCTGAGATTTTTCAATCTCAAGTATCGACACCTGGACAGTCAAGTGTCGACACTTCAGCATTTAGTACAGACAAAAATCCTTGGCACGCCTGTCGACACTTAGATTCCAAGTGTCGACTCAAGGCCTGAAAATTTTGAAAATACAGAACTTTGTTATTTGATGATTTTTGTGTCAAGTGTCGACACCTGACAGTTAAGTGTCGACACCTGACAGCCAAGTGTCGACACCTGACAGCCAAGTGTCGACACCTGACAGCCAAGTATCGACACTTGCAGCCTGACAGCTTTAACGGATTTATTTTTCTGGCTTGCAGAACTCGCTTTTCAAGCTCCAAACGGCTATTTCCGATGTACCAACGGTCACAAACCATTTTTTGGAAGGTTCTTGGTGTATTTAACCTCCACCAACCTCATTTTAAAGACATGCAAGTGTATGGAAGTGTATTGAAGTGCATTCAAGTCTACTCAAAAGCCAAAAAGCTAATATTCTCTCAAATACTTCATATCAAAAGCCTCTTATAGTTTGATTCCTTGAAAAGCCTACAAGCTCATCCTTATTTCATTCCAAAAGAGGCACTTTGAAGGAGATTCCAAGGAAGAGTGAAGACAAAGCATCAACTTGAGCTTCAAAGATTCCAATCTACTCTTGAAGAGAGTTTGTTTTAGTTTTAAATTGTATATATGTTTTATTGTGATTTGACCTTACTTTCAAGGGTGTCTTGAAAGAAGGTTTTTATGGTTTGTTGGTGAACCAAAGGGATAAAATCAACTAGGGTTAACTTGTGAGCCCGAAGACAAAACAAGTGTTAAGATTTGTTGGTAAGCCTAAGTGATAAAACCAACTTAGGTTTTGACTTGTGAGCCTTGTGAAAAACAAGTCAACTGTAATCTAGTTTGGATTATAGTAAAATTACCAAGGGTGGCTTAGAGAGTGGATGTAGGTGCTAGGTTTGCACCGAACCACTATAAACCTTGTGTTTGTGTGTGATTACTCTCTTCATCTCTTGCTCTTTAATTATTGCTAACATCTTGCATTAAATTCATCATTGTTCACAAGCACCACTAATCCCTCTCATTTTTGTCTTAAATTTTTTAAAAGACCCAATTCACCCCCCCTCTTAGGCTCCATTTCTGGGCAACATAAACCTTTAGATTTGTTCCACAGTGATCTATGTGACCTAAAGTCAGTACAATCTAGAGGAGGTAAAAAGTATTTTATAACATTTATTGATGATTCAACTAGATACTGTTATGTATATCTACTAAAGTCTAAAGATGAGGCTTTGGATATATTTAAATATTATAAGAATGAGGTTGAAAATCAGCATGGTAAAAACATCAAGGCTATAAGGAGTGATAGATGTAGTGAATACGATGCACCATTTAATGATTTTTGTCAAGAACATGACATTATTCATCAAACTATAGCTCCTTATTCATCTCAATAACGCAAAAATCGAACATTGAAAGAAATGATGAATGCCATGTTGATAAATTCTGGTATACCACAGAATTTATGGGAAGAAGCAATTTTCTCGACTAATCATATTCTTAACAAAATACCTCTTAAAAGAAAGAACATTACTCTATGAATTATGGAAAGGGAAAAAGCCTTCTTATAATTATCTAAGAGTGTGGGGGTGTCTAGCTAAAGTAGCTATTCTAGATCCCAAAAAGATCAAAATATGACCTAAAATTGTTGATTGTATTTTCATTGGTTATGCGCAAAACAGTAGTCATATCGCTTTCTTGTATATAAATCAAATATATCTGATATATAGGAAAATACAATTATGGAATCAAGAAATACATCATTTTTTAAAGATATATTTCCTTATAAAGGGATATCTGGTACAAGTTCAAATAAAAAAATTTATGATAATATGGCTAGTAGTCATCAGGAAAAACATCCTGAAAATAAACCTAGACGTAGTAAGAGACCTAAAGTTATAAAATTTTTTGATCCTGATTACGTTACGTACATAATAAAAAATGTACCTCAGAGATAATGTCTATACTAGAAGTACCCTTTTGGAAAGAAGCTATTAATAGCGAAATTGAGTCTATCATGCATATTCATACTTGGAATTGGTAGATTTACCATTAGGTATGAAAGCTTTGGGGTGTAAATGAATTTTCAAGAAGAAGTTAAAGGCTGATGGATCAATTGATAAGTATAAAGTCAAATTAGTAGCTAAAGACTTTAAACAAAAAGAAGGTCTAGACTTCTTTGATACTTATTCACCTATAACAAGGATAGCATCCATAAGAATGTTAATCGCTATTGCAACCATTAATAATCTTGAAATATATCAAATGGATGTAAAAACAGCTTTTTTTAATAGTGAATAAGAAATTTATATGAAACAATCTGAAGGGTTTATGGTTCCAAGCAAAGAAAAGGTGTGCAGACTTGTGAAATCCTTATATGGATTAAAATAAACACTCAAGCAATAGCATATAAATTTGACAATGTCATGTTGTCTAATGAATTCAAAATCAATGAATGTGATAAATGTGTATATGCCAAAACCTTATCTAAAGGGTATATTTTAGTCTACTTGAACGTGGATGATTTGTTAATCATAGGTGGTGATACTGATATGATTAAACAAACAAAGAAAATATTGATCAAACATTTTGATATGAAAGATATGGATATCACAGACGTTATATTAAGAATTAAAATCACTAGAACGTCTGATGAAATAATATTATCTTAATCTCATTATATTGAGAAAATATTAAATAAGTTCAATGAGTATGATACCAGCCCGCTTAAAATATCTGTAGATGTTAATCTACATCTTACTAAGCAAACTGGGCAACCCATATCACAATTAGAATATTCCCGTATAATTGGTAGTTTAATGTATATCATGAATTGCACCCGTCCTGGCTTAGCATATGCTATCAATAAGTTAAGCAGATTTACTAGTAATCCAGGTCCAAATCATTGGATAGCACTAGTAAGGATATTTCGATATCTACGATATATCCTAAATTCTGGATTATGATATATAACATATCCAGCTGTACTAGAAGGATATAATGATGCTAACTGGATATTTTTTTTCAGAAGATACTAAATCTACTAGTAAATATGTGTTCATCTTAGGAGGTGCAATGTCATAAAAATCCTCAAAACAAATACTACAAGAAAAACTAATTTTAGCAACCAATTTTTCGGTTGCTAATAATTGAAAATCGGTTGCAAATTTAATTTGCAACCAAAATTAATTGATTGCAAAAATATAAGTTGCAAAAATTTGTGGCCGATTTTTTTTCGGTTGCAAAATTTAGCAACCGATTTTTATTTATTTTTAAATTTTTTATAAAAAAAATCAATTTCAGAATCGGTTGCAAAAAAATTAATTTTTGAAAAATAAAAAAATCGATTACAAAATCGATTGCAAAAAAAATAATTTCTAAAAAATAAAAAAAAAATCGATTGCAAAATCGATTGCAAAAAAATTAATTTCTGAAAAATAAAAAAAAATCGGTTGTAAAATCAGTTGCAAAAAAATAATAATTTTTGAAAAAAAAATCAGTTGCAAAATCGGTTGCAAAAAAATTAATTTCTTAAAAATAAAAAAAAATCGATTGCAAAATAGGTTGAAAAAAATTAAAATTATGAAAAAAAAATTAAAATCGGTTGCAAAATCGATTGAAAAAAATAAAAATCTGAAAAAAAAATAATAATAATTGCAAAATCGGTTGCAAAAAAAATAAATTCAGAAAAAAAAATTAAAATCGATTGCAAAATCAGTTACAAAAAAAAATAAAAATCAGAAAAAAAAAAAAAAAAAAAAAAAAAAACTGATCATAGAACTCTTGCTAACTAAATCATGTTAGCCTTCATTCTATATGCTGCTATCATTAGTCCATCCCAAGCAGCCTTCATAAAAATTAAAATATAACATCAATTTGTACGCTGCTTTCACTAGTTCTGAAGCACGTTGACAGTTTATGGAGTAAAAAGTTACACATGAATGATGGATAATAAGAATGGAATTGACATTACATTTATTTTTTAGTAATTACTTGACATTACATTTATTTGTAACTATTCTGTTTTTTCTTTTTATACAATAACTAATGAATGAAAGGAGTGGTTACATTACTTGTATGAGTTTATGGTGCAAGCGTACAAATCCATCAGGTACAACACACCACCTCCATAATCCATTAATGCGTATGTACAATGTCCAGCTGACAATCTATCATTCTTTTACCATACCCAACAGTGATTGGCCTGCAAAAGTCAACAGCTTTCAAGGAATCTTAGATAATATATGCAACTCAACCAGACAGATGAACGAGTCTTAGAATAAAATTTAATTTTATCCAAAAACAGTGAAGAAATAAATCAATGCTCAAGCATAATATCAATACATGGTTGAACAACCTTCATCTGTCTCCAAAATGGAGCTTTATAACCGTAAATGGGTTCACTTACACAGCTTCGATCAGCAAATTAGCTATTTATTTCTAATACTAAAGATGAGAGTTTCCATCTCATCAATCAAAATAACATGTATTTTAACATGCATAGATGCATCATGTATCTGTATGTTATAAAAATCATGGATACATCCATAAATACACAAATATTCTTGATAAAACATTTCATTATGGGCAAGCTGCATGTGTGCTTCCTCTCTCAAGGATTGCTGAGCTAATAAATTATTATCATTACATCAGAATTATGTAGTAAGCAAGGAAATAACTTTACCTGAAGGTTCTCAAGTGATGCTTGCAAGCATTCTCCATCTTCGCACTCCACATGGTTAGTTCAACTCCTCTTGCAAGGCCATAGATAGGTTCAAACATCAACTTCAAGAAGAGGCAACTTCCAGTAATTCCAGGACTTATAGTCCTCCTAAAGCCAAAATTTCAATTGAAAGCACACAAAATTAATTTAGCATACTAAATTAAAGAAATGAAAACCAATCATCCTTCACTAAATGTAAGTAATAGCTAGAAAAAGCATCATCTAATTCCAAGCAACATTACACCCAAGATCGGGCATTAAATATCTTACTAAATGTGGTGACAACCAATATTTGCACTATAGCATGTTAATGTTACCAAGGAAGTCATAACAGCAACCTAAGTATCTGAAGTCTGAACTTTATTTTAAGCTTTAATGATCATGGTTCTGTTCAAGGTTTCAAGTGTCAGCCCATGTTGGGCCACTACTAACACCAAACAGGACACCTATTAATTCTTTTATTAAAATATTTTTAATTAAAAGAGGTATTAAGCTCTAATTCATTTAGCATGGATTGACAAATAAAAATAGTGGTCAACAAGCTGCTATTTTTGGCATGGCATGCACCAACATGGAACATGCCATGCCAGCTGGTGGCCAACAAGCCAACCGGCACTGGCATTTCAATCCTTGGTTCTGAAAATAGTGTTAAATTGTTGATCTGCTCTAGAATTTTACAGTGGAGTGTAAATATCTAAGGATGTAATATTTCAGCTGATAGATGTTCAAAGAAGTTGAATGTTGTGCCTCCTCTTGTAGATGCTTAGGATTTCCTATTTTCACGTCACCAATACACATGCCCAAATCGCATCCTTACACACCTAAACTTTGTTTGGTTGCCTCAAGTTTTATAAAAACATCTAAGGATTTCCTATTTCAGCTGATAGATGTCCAAAGAAGTTGAATGTTGTGCCTCCTCTTGTAGATGCTTAGGATTTCCTATTTTCACGTCACCAATACACATGCCCAAATCGCATCCTTACACACCTAAACTTTGTTTGGTTGCCTCAAGTTTTATAAAAACATCTGGTGCTAAAAATAAATTTGGAGTTCTACAGAAAAACAGGTTGGCTATATTTCAACTTGTCAAATTTTACATGCCATCACTTGTCAAAATTTTCTTTCAAGTTTAGATACCATCACTTTTCCACAAAATGTTTAATCAGAAGCAGCCAAATTGCACCATTGTTGAACTTATTTATGTGTAGGTTTTATATAACCCTTTTCCATAAATTCTATCAGCAAAAAAGTTCATAAGAGGTCTTAGCTGAAAGATCGAAAGATGGAGAAAGAGTCGATTTATGTGCCAAAGTGATGATAAGCAGGACTGGAGGAGCGCCTAAATAGCCTTAATACCAGACATAGTAGAGACATGTATAAGTTTATTTAGAGGTATGTTTCTAACAATATAGTTGATGAGATACAACTGCAGAAAATAAACAAGCAAATTCAATTTCACTATGGTATAAGTGATCAAGGGGAGTCCTAGCAGTAATAGATTGCGAAAGCCACTGAAAGTCGGAGCAGGAATATGTTGCAAGAGGAAACAAATGTATGATGATAGGTTTCTGTGACATTGCACAAGTTAATATAATATGATGAAATCTGCATAAAGAATGAACAAGGCGTCAGAAAGTAAAAGAAATGGTGCATCAACAAAGTACCTTGCAGCCTATCATTCTTAGACAAAAGCAGAATTATTTCTTCCAAAAAGAACATGTTTTGAATTCAAGGATGAACTTAACATCATTTAAAATCTCATCAGAGAGCTTTCCAATGAATCAGGAGTCATCCAAATCTGAGTCCAGAGAAGAATATGAACAAATTACAGAAGCATGTGCTGATCAAGAAGAAAAAGGATGTATAAAAAATTTAAAAAAGAGGAAGAACAAAAGAAGAAACGATGAAGCTAGGGTACAGGGTCTACCTCGCTGGGTGAGGTTTTGGAGTAGGACTAAGAAGAAGAAGATTCTTGGTGGTCGGCGGCGATGGGAGGCTTCTGGCGGAGGATCATGTGCATGGGGGTGAAGATACCGGTCTCGCCGCCGCGCGTGAGGTGGCGCGCCGTCTCGTAGAGCATCTCGTGGACCTCGACGACGCCTTTGGGCGCGATTCGGAGGAGGGTAAGCACAGAGACGAAGATGTGGTTCCGCCAGTAGGCGATCCTCCCCATCTTGAGCCGCGTCCACCACGGGCCCGCCGGGGGCCTCGCCAGATCCCTTTCATCGAGCACCTCGAAGCCCACCTTCCGCACGATCGCCGCGATCTGGTCGTGGGCCCGCAGCCCCGGGAGAGCGTCCCCCCTCTCGATCCCGTGGATGGTCTCGACGTGGTCGGGGTCGTTGGCGTGGTATAGCGCCGTGGTGACCCACTCGTAGGAGACTTAGAGGGAGTCGTCGACCGTCGAGGGGGAGGAGTCGTCCGCCGTCGAGGGGAGCGAGGCGTCGGCCGTCGAGGCGTCGGCCGTCGAACGGACGCAGAGTTTTTATAACAAATTTTTTTAAAAAAATTAATTTTTTTATTTTTGCAACGGAAATTCGGTTGCAAACAGTAAATTTAAAATAAAAAATTTAAAATTCATTTTTTCTAAACCGAATTTTCGTTTGCAAAATTTTTTAAAAAATAAATTTAATTTTAAATAAAAAAATCGATGGCAAAAAAATAAATTTTTGAAAAAAAATAAAAAATTGGTTGCAAAAAAAATAATTTTTTAAAAAAATAAAAAATCGGTCGTAAAATCGGTTGCAAAAAAATAAATTTCTGAAAAAAATAAAAAATCGATTACAAAATCGGTTGCGAAAAAATTAATTTCTAAAAAAAATCGATTGTAAAATTGGTTGCAAAAAAAAAATTTCTAAAAAAAATAAAAAATCATTTACAAAATTGGTCGTAAAAAATTAATTTTTGAAAAAAAAATAAAAAATCGGTTGCAAAATCGGTTGCAAAAAAATAAATTTCTGAAGAAAAAAAAATCGGTTATAAAATCGGTTGCAAAAAAATTAATTTTTGAAAAAAAATAAAAATTTAATTGAAAAAAATTCTAAAAAAAAATATAAAAAATTGGTTACAAAATATGTTGCAAAAAAATTAATTTCTAAAAAAAATAAAAAATCAGTTGCAAAATTGGTTACAAAATCGGTTGCAAAAAAATAAATTTTTTTTAAAAAATAAAAAATCAGTTGCGAAAAAATAAATTTCTGAAAAAAAAAAAAATCAGTTACAAAATCGGTTGCAAAAAAATTAATTTCTTAAAAAAAAATCGGTTGCAAAAAAAATAAATTTTTGAAAAAAAATAAAAAATCGATAACAAAATCGGTTGTAAAAAAATTAATTTCTGAAAAAAAATAAAAAATCGGTTGCAAAATCAGTTGCAAAAAATAAATTTCTAAAAAAAAAAATCGGTTGCAAAAAAATAAATTTTTGAAAAAAAAATAAAAAAATGATAACAAAATCGGTTGTAAAAAAATTAATTTCTGAAAAAAAATAAAAAATCGGTTGTGAAATCAGTTGCAAAAAATAAATTTCTGAAAAAAAAAATCAGTTACAAAATCAGTTGCAAAAAATTAATTTTTGAAAAAAAATTAAAAATCGGTTCAAAATCGGTTGGAAAAAAAATAAATTTATGAAAAAAAATAAAAAATCGGTTGCAAAATTTTTTAAAAAATATTTTAAATAAAATTTTTAATTATCTTTTTTCGCAACCGATTTTTTGGTCGAAAATTTAAAAAATATTAAAATTAATTTTAAATTAAATTTTGCAACAAAAATTTTGGTTGCAAAATTTTTAAAAAATATATTTTTCAAAAAAACTTTTATTTATCAATTTTTTGCAACCGATATTTTGGTTGCAAATTTTTATTTAAAATTATTTTTAATTTTTTATAATTTTGCAACCAAAAAATCGGTTGCAAAATTTTTTAAAAAAAATTTAAATCAATTTCCGTTTTGGTTACAAAATGATAATTTTAAAACTGAATTTGCAACCGATTTAAATCGATTGCTAATTTATTAAAAAAATTAATCAGTTGCAAAATCGGTCACAAATATATCCAAAAATTCGATTGCAAAATCGGTTGCTAAAACTGGGTTTTCTTGTAGTGAAACTTGTATAGCTCGGTTTACTATGGAATTAGAGTTCATAGCTTTAGATAAAGCTGGAGAAAAAGCATAATGGCTTCAAAATTTTTTAGAGGATATTCCATGTTGGTCTAAACCTGTGTTTGCAATGTGAATTTATTGTGATAATCAATCAGCTATTTGTAAAGCATAAAATAAAATGTATAATGATAAGTTTAGATATATACGTCGCAGATATAATACCATTAAGCAATTACTTGAAAATGGAATAATCTCTATTGACTACATTCAGTCAAAAAAAAATCTTATGGATCCACCGACAAAAAGTTTACCAAGAGATCAAGTAAATTGTTTGTCGAGGAGAATGAGTTTAAAGCCTATAACAAATTAATCTTCATAGTAGATACCCAACCTAATTGACTGTAGATCCTAAGTCTAGGTTCAAAAGGGATAACTAAATTATGAAGAGGTCAACGAAGCACTAAGGATGTAAATTCCTACTCATTCTTATGATAATCAGTACTGCCTGCTAAAGGTACTATGATAAGCATAACTTTTAATGATTCTTATGACATGAATATCATATGGGGTATAGCATGATACTCTTAATAAGAATCACAGATATGAGTATGAACTGGGCCAATTCTATGAAAATTTTAAAGGCTTTAATTCTCTAAATCACTTATGAAACCAGAAGTTGATCATGACCAAAATGAACACAACCATGAGAACCAAAAGGAATGCTCGGAAAGAAGTTATGTGATTGTTATTATTTTAGTTTACATCAAACGCTGAAAAGTTTAAGACATCATGTTCACTTTTAGCAAGTAAACTCGATAATAAAATACAAAGGAAGATTCAAAGCCACAAACTACCTATCCTGGTATAATTTCATTCCATTTACTCTCTTTAAGTATCTGCACATTCATTTGCATTTAAAAATCTATATTTGTGGGATATCGCCTTTACTGATCTTTGATCTTAGTCCAAAATTTCATTCATGTGGAGGATTGTTGGAAAAGGTGAATAGAAATTCTTTATTCCTAAACTATCCTTTGGGATGAGAATTTTTAGTCCTACATGAAAAGATCGGAAAAAGTTAAGGTTCTTTATAAGAAAACAATTTTCCATGCTCTTGCATTTAGGCTCACGCGTGTACGACGGGCACTAGGGCGCAATGGGTGCTTTGTAGGCCCACTTCGCATCATCGCGAGGAGCCTTTAAATTTTCCCTGATCAGACGATCGAGATTGATTGGCATCATATCAGGGTTGCAGGGAGGAGAGTCGGCTCGGTTCTACTGGGAGTCGACTTGGATGATTGGGAGTCGACTCTGTGGAGTAACGTGCAGTCTGGCCAAGTTGACTCGAGGGGTTCGAGCTGACTTGACCAGAGTGCTCTCTGCAGCAAAGAGCCGACTCGAGGGTTCGAGCCGACTCGAGGGTTCGAGCCGACTCGGATGACGGGATTTTAGAAATTACGAAACAACTGATCACGCATTCGGAGGCGTTGATAGCGCAATCACGTGTCCATTCACGGATCAATGTTTTCTCTAATGATCAGGGTGCCATCGGATTATGAAATGATGCATTGAGAAGCGCGCTGATCGCGTGATCTAGAGATCATGGTATGAATCAGTGTATCATAGCGTCCAATCGCGGTTGAGGAAGCGTGTTGATCACAAAATCTTCAGACTGTGATTGAGAAAAGGCATATCTGACTGTGAAAAGTCATCGGTAACTCCCTCCGATCACATCTGAGGAGTTGCTTCCAAGAGACATCTTAAGGCTATAAAATAGGTTATGTTCCTCATTTATTTCATCCGATCAATCCTTGTCTTTCCTTCTCTTAGGCATTTGCATACTCTGAATAACAGAGTATAGCTATAATGCAATATTTTTAGGCATTTGCATATTCTGAATAACAGAGTATAGCTATAGACAAAGAGAGAAAATCATTCATAGTTCGAATTTCTGGTGAATTGTAGTACTGCTTTTACCAGAAGAAGACTGTTGTATCCTGGGAGACAATCATCATAAATCGTAAGCATCATTGCGGGATGAAATTGTCTTAAATACATAGAGTATAATTCTAGACTCGGTCTTTTCAATTAAGTAGCCAAATATTATTACCTACCCGTACTTAGATTGTGGAATTAATACTGATTGTATCCTAGGAGACAATCATCATAAATCGTAAGCATCATTACGGGATGAAATTATCTTAAAGACATAGAATATAATTCTAGACTCGTTCTTTTCAATTAAGTAGCCAAATATTATTACCTATCCGTACTTAGATTGTGGAATTATTACTGAATTGAGCTTGCTAACATATTGTTGCTTGATGAATTTACTTGAAGCTGCTTTATCTGTTCTAAACTTTAGCTGTCTAGCCTGTGACCTTAGTGCTTCTTGTACATAATACGTGAAGATTGTGCCCAAGGGATCTGTACCCATGTCATTTCTGGGGACCCAGCAACCCTCGGCATATGGTGAACTAATTTGGAGGTCTGCATCCTGACGTAAACAAGTAGCTGAGTGCTGCCAATTGCTACAATTCTGAAGACTGAGTTGCCGGTTTCCTAGTCGCGTTTCTTTCTCTTGTTTTTGTGACCGAAGGGTAAGCTTCATTCAAAAAAAAGACTCAAAAGGCAAGCATTTTGGTGCTTTACCTCACCCCTCTAATCATTGGATGGGAAGAACATTCAGGTGGGTCTTCTTAGATTCAATCTTACCCAAATATAAGATACTCGAAACTTTGGCATTATAATAATTGTTGGTTCTGGGTTGACCTTCTGATGTTACTATGCTCTTGTACCCTAATATTTTTATCAAACCGTGAGAGAGAGAGAGAGAGAGAGAGAGAGAGAGAGAGAGAGAGAGAGAGAGAGAGAGAGGTGGCCTAGTATCCAGTTGAGTAGATCTCTATTAAAATTCTATCAGAACTAAATTGAAGGATAAAGATTCCATAATGATATTTGAATTATTAGATGTGATTTATTAATATTTAATTTTTTTATTTGAAGAAATCATCTTAGGGAAGAATGGGACTCTGCTACATGGGAGAAGAGAACTCGGTTGCATGGGAGAACAAGACTCCGTTGTATGGAAAGATAAAACTCCGTTGTATGAGGGGATGAGGCTATGTTGCATGGAAGCATGAGGCTCTGTTGCATGGGAGGATGAGGCTACGTTGCATGGGAGCTTGAGGCTTCGTTGCATGGGAGGATGAGGCTACGTTGCGTGGGAGCTTGAGGCTCCGTTTCATGGGAGAGATGAGGCTCCGTTGCATGGGAGCTTGAGGCTCCGTTGCATAGGAGCATAAGGCCCTGTTGCATGGGAGAGGGCTCTGTTGCATGGGAGCATAAGGCCCTGTTGCATGGGAGCTTGAGGCTCCTTTGCATAGGAGAGATGAGGCTCCGTTGCATGGGAGCTTGAGGCTTTGTTGCATGGGAGAGGGCTCCGTTGCATGGGAGCATAAGGCCCTGTTGCATGGGAGAGGGCTCCGTTGTATGAGAGAATAGGACTCCTGAGAAGTGCGGGCATTTGAAAAGACTACGAGCATGAATTTCTTCCCTCACTACGGTGGTCAGACCCTTTCTCCCTCTCTCTTCTCTCATTCTTTTCTTCTTTCTTTTCTTTTTTTTTTTATTCTTTTCTTGTCGAATAGGACTCCTGGAAGGTGGCACCGCCTGGAGGTGGCTCCATCTTTGGCTTGCCGCCTGCTGCCCTGTCGAGGGTGACGAGGCACCTTCACAGCTCAGGATCTTTTCGCGAGGCCGCTCCTTGGAGCCCCGAGAGAGAGGGGAGCTCTCGTGCCCCCACCCCTGTGCTCCTAGTCTGCCCCCTGGGGGTAGAGGACGAAGGTGGCTACTATTGGGGAGCTTTGATCTGCCCCCTACCCAGTGCGCCAATCTATTGTCGCTTGGATCATCGTGGCTCGTAGCTCTGGCGTGTCAGGTCCCTCTCGCCGGGCGCTCGGCCTCCGGCCTCGGGATTCGGCTCTCTTCGTCGAGCGGACCTGCAAAACAGGAGAGACCTGGGCCGGGGATTCCGGCGAAGACACTCCGACGATCAAGTCAGTGGGATGATCGAGGGGAACAGAAGACCTCGAAGGTGGGAGCTTAGGGAACTCTCCACCTCCAGAGAGTGATGAGAATGGAAGATAATGCAGGATTCAAGAGAGTCCGTTGTCTCTTACCTTCATTTATCTTTTTATGCTGGTTTATGTAGACGAGCGACTCCTGTCGTTAGGGAGGCGTGTTCTTCTTGGCATAGGCCTGTGAGGCTTTTGTAGGCCTGGAGACTAGGATAGGTTGGTGAACCTTCTTCTTCTGGATGGTTCAGGAGGTTGGTGAAGGAGCACAGTGCCTTGGGTGGGGCTCTGCTTCCTGAGTAGTATAAACTGTGACTTGGGGGCTTTAATATAGCCCTCCTTGCAGGCGGCGCGCTATAGGACCTGTGGCAAATCTGGCAGGGATGGTGATTTTACGTGTCGGGGCTACCATCCAAGCTTTCTCGTACCTGTGCTTTGAAAAGCATACCTGGGACAGAGTCAGACGGACCATGGCATGCGGATCGAGACAAGGTAGGCGGAGACTCTCCGTGCACACGGTTCTAGGTGTCCTGCGACGAGGGTATGCCTGTAGAGGTTCCTCATGCACGCGGACCGAGGTGAGCAGACAGTGATTCCTCATGCACATGAATCAAGGTGAGGGGAGCATGCTTGGCTAGCTGGGCGGACGGGATCCATGTAGGCGAAGCCAAGACCGCACCGGGCGGAGGTGCGGGCGCAGGGTGGAGTCGGACAGGAGCGGGGCCCCAGGCTGATGTCGGGCTGAGGCGCGGATGTGCCCAGGTAGAGCCGGACTGAAGCGGGCATGCCCGGGCATGCGCGAAGCTGGCAGAGGTGCCCCTCTTCTCCTGCTACGGTGACGCACGAGCCAGGGCACGACTCCATGCTGGACCGGGGTGAAGCCGCGCTGCTCCCTGCGCGTGAGGAGATCGAGGTGGGCCATTCGTCGAAGCATACTCGAGTTGGATGAGCCAGGCCACGGGCAGAGCCAGCTTGGGGCTGGACTCTTCGTGGGGGACAACGCCGTGCCGAGCATTGCCGGACTAGGTGAAGCTGAAGCTGAAGCAGATGGAGCCGGAACGAACGGAGTCGAACCGGGCACGGGCGGCTGCAGACGTGACTCTGGATGGGCGTGCCGCGAGTGGATCAGAGCAGGAACAGTCAGTCCCCATGCAGGCGGAGGATGCCATGCTGGAGGTCCGCGGGGGGGACTCCATGTCGGGGACGCCACACTTAGAGGCTGATGTGGGGAGGTGCCGGTCTGGAGAGGACGCCGGGAGGACTCCATGCTAGAGCGCGCCGGACTAGGCCGGCCTTTGCACTGGCGTAGCCGTGCTGAGTAGTGCAGCGCAGAGGACACTGGGATGCAGCTGGACCCACCCGTCCGCGTGCTGAGCTGAGCCGGACCTGGGGTGTGGGAGTGCCGGACTGGCATGGTCATGCTGGACTGGGCGGAGCTGGAGTGCACCACTCGCACCGGGCATGCCGAACTGGGCGCGGGCGTGTCGGATTGGAGCGGAGCCGAAATGCGCCACCCGTGCCGGGCAAGCCAAACTGGGCATGGGCCGGATTGCACCACCCGTGCCAGGCATGCCAAACTGGGCGCGGGCCGGAGTGCGCCACCAGCGCCGGGCGTGCCGAACTGGGCACGGGCGTGCTGAACTTGGGGCGGACTAGAATTGACCCGTGCCACTCCTCTACAGGTGTTTGGAGCTGAGCGGACGGACTCCACGCGGGTGGAGGCGCCATGCTAGAGGCTCACGGGGGACTTTACGCTGGCGGAGGATGCCGTGCTTAGAGGCTTGCACGGCATGCCACATCGAAAATGGCTCGCCGGACTGAGATGCGGGCTGAGCTGCCAAGAAATTGGATTCCGTGCATGGCCGAAGTGGGATGGCCAAGGTGGTGAAGTGTATGGCCGAAGTGGGCTGGCCGAGGTGCCGACCTGGCCACCACAGGGGCCGATCTCCTCTTAGAACAAGCGGACCCACCGTCTCCTTTAGATGGGAGACTTGGGGGTACCCATGAAGTACATGACCACGTCAACCACCAAGGAGGATGCTGTGTTAGGGTCGAATAATTTTTTTTACTACTATAACAGATAGTGTTCAAGTTGAGAGTTTGATCCTAGTGAACCAAACTCAAGCTTTTTGGACCACCATTTAACCTGACCAAAACCAATCCTAAATCAAATACCTGATAGAACTCCGAATATAAGCTAATCTAAAGTAACTATAAATTCTTAAAATTAAACATGCAGTCTGGCATAACTTAAAACCTTGATTTAGTTGACGAGATCTAGACAAAACTTGAACCGATACAAATTCTGCTTGTGCCAAAAAATTTATAGTAGGCATGTACTTGGGCTCAGGTCACCGTTTTCATCTTGTCTCCAACCGGTCCTGGCTTGTTCAAACGTCCTGGCTTGTTTAAACTACTCACTTTTATTTTTTATTTGATAGTGTTGCCACCTACATCGTCGTGGCCTGTAGCTGGAAGATGATCTCGGACACCAACCTCATCGCTCGGGAGCCGACTCATGTGCCCGGACCTGCAAAATAGAGGAGACCCGGGCTAGGGATCCTGGTGGGGGCACTCCGACGATCAAGTCAGTGACGATCTAGTAGAACAGATCATCCCCGGTGGGTCCCTTTGCTCGGACTCCATACTTGGAGGAGGAGATTCGGTTTGAAAAAGAAAGAATAGAGCGGGAGTAGGAGCGGTAGAGGAGAGCTTGAGCCATGTGGCTGTATTCATCAAGACCCTTTCGGTGAGTCTCCGGTAGCCCAGAGCGCTCGGCCTCTCGGTCACCCTCCTGTGTGCTGCCTTCTCCCTTGTTTGCTTGAGTTAGTCTTGCTTACATCTATTTTGGACCTTTGGAGAATCCTTTTAGACCAGGATCCCTCCCAATGGCTTATCTTGGGATCTTCTCCCTCTGCAGGTGCCAGAAGATCAACATCTGGGTAGTGCTCCGTGCAGTGCGTGCAAGTACCTTCCTTATTCATGATAAAGAGTTATGTTGCCGGCTCTGACCTCCCTCCTGGTCACTCCACTTTGGAAAATTTGGTAGAGCCTCAATTAGGGGGCAGCCACCCCCTAGATTTGAATCTTCTAGGATGATCTCCTCTTTCGGGTGGCGTAGACGGTCAATTAGGAGTGTAGCACCTTGGTAAGGGTGCCCTTTCCTATCTGGTGTAAGCAAAAATGGGAGTGATTATGGCATCCTGGGGGATGCTCCTCCGTGGTCCTTGGGCGGCGGTCCGCTGTCCAAAGGGGGGTGGCACCACGGACTTTGACTTCCAGCTGCTGGACCTCTCGCCTGAAGAGAGCTTGGCCTGAGGAGAGCAGGAGCTTGACTTCAGCCAAGGTGGGCTTGACCTCGAGTGAGCCGCCTAGCGAAGGAGCTTGAAGAGAGCAGGAGCTTGACTTCGATCAAGGTGGACTCGACCTCGAGGGAGCCACCTGGCGAAGGAGCTCGAAGAGAGCAGGAGCTCGACTTCGACTGAGGTGAGCTCGACCTTGAGGGAGCCACCTGGCGAAGGAGCTCGAAGATAGCAGGAGCTCGACTTCGATCGAGGTGGGCTCGACCTTGAGGGAGCCACCTAGCGAAGGAGCTCGAGAAGAGAGTCTGACATGGCAACTTCTATTCATGTGGCATCTGATTGCATCTGACAAGGGCTCCACGTCAGCGATCCCGCCACATCATTTGTCCCCCACTCCCAAGTCCTATTGGCGCGCGGTGCTCGGGACGAAGGGAGTAAATACGGAGCTAACATGGAAAGGTAAAAATCGAGCACCATTAATGCCACGATCATCGGTGCATTGTGGAATGGACCCCCATGCCAATGCGGGGATGACACGTCGGCTCGTCCGAGAAAGCATTATGGCTGATGCAGAACTCAAAACAGTTTCGGGGGAATCGAAGCATCGCTCTTCGTTGATCTCGACACGTGGCACCAATCCAGTGGTAGCGGTTCTGAGGGGTACGGTTGCTGTCTGGTCATTTCGAAAGGAATGGAGGTTTTTTGAGAATACCTCTTCTTTCGAATTCTCCGTGCCCATCGATGGACCAGAGCTTTCCTTCTTCTTCCTCATAACTGTCCTTTCCCTTGAAGGTTGCCAGGTTCGTCTTCTTCGGCCTCTCCTCCTTTTCAGTTAGGTAGAGCTCGTCCGTAGGACCCTTCTGAACTTTGTTCTTCTCCTTCTTCCTTTGATCTTCTTTAGGATGGCCCCCTCATGTCGTTTCCACCGTCCCTTAAGCAACCCTAATGAGGCAGGGCCTTCTCGACCAAGGACTCCTTCCTCCGATGAGGAGGAGAAGATCCCTTTCGAGGTTCGCAGAAGGCTTTGCCCCATCGAGATTGTCATAGGAGAGTCTAGGGCTCGCCTCCCTCCTCCTGTTCTTGAAGCTTCTTCCGAGCCCTCCTGGTCGACTGGTCCCAGCGGCATTGCTTCGGTGATGACCGACGAGGAGCTCTCGATCACTCGTGTCCCAAACTCCATCCGACTTTCGGTTCCATGACCGGGGAAACGGGTCACCTCTAGTGGCCTGGGCCGGATCACCCTCTACGAGGAATCCCTTGCAGTGGGTCTTCATTTTCCTCTTCATCCTTTCTTCCTCTCTGTGCTGAGCAATTATCGTCTCGTCCTGGCTCAGCTAGTTCCAAATGCAGTCATGAAGGTTTTTTGTTTTATTATCCTCTGTCACTTCCATGGGATTGTAGCCCGTTTTTCTTTGTTCAGGACCTTCTTCACCCTGAAGCGCCATCCGACCGAGGACGGGTGGTGGTTTATTTCTCCCCGCTCGACGATGATGAGGACATCGCTAGCACTAATCCCGGAGTAGCACATATCTTGAAGTAGCATGAATTTTGATGTAGCATGAATCTCGATGCAGCACAGATTTCAATAAATTCAAATTCAAAAATTAGTTGATTAGGATTTGTTATTTGAAATTTGATTTAGGATTAGGTTGGTTAGGATTAGATTTGGATAGGCTTTTTCTTGTATTTGAATTTGAACCGTCCTTATCTTTTTATCTTATATTCAAATTCAAATGAGGGTTGGAAAGGTCTATAAATACCATCCCCAGTCCTTTGTAAAAAAATAGTTTGGTGAATAAAAATGAATTTTTTTTAGAAAAGTGTGATTCTTTTCTTTCGCTCTGTAAGGAGAGGGTGTAAGGCCCAATCCCAGGACATGATGATAGGTCATGTCTAGTTATCTCCTTCCTTGATTCCATCTTCTTTACCCTCCTATATCTTTTGAGATTCACCTAACGCCTCCAAGTATTGAGGTGGGTGGAATGCCCTAGACGTAAGAGGTCTCTTCGTCAGTGTGAGTCCCAAAGTTCATGAGTTCCAAACCTTAAGTCTTCCATCCTCATTGTTCCTTCACCATCCCTAGAAAAAATTCTAAAAAAAATAGTACCCTAATCTAGGTGACTTCTAGGCTCATCGACGATCCTACCTCCCATCTATTTTACATTAAATTGGTATCAGAACCATAAATTAAGGGTACGGTTCATATTCCCTCACCAGCCCACCGTTCCATCTCTTCCTATTCAACTCCCGAATACTCCAGCACATCGCCAATCCCTTCCACTCATTCCATCGTCGGACAACAACTTATCTCTGATTTCATTCCCACTGCTGTTCTCCCATTCCCACCACTGACCGAACATCACACCTCCCTCTATCGTGTTCTCTGCCATCCTCTTCTTTCGATCCCATCGCTGAGCATCCCTGTGCTGGTGCCCCACCTTTCCTCCCGTGATTCGACCCTCTACTATTATTTTCGCTGTCCCATTTTTCCAAGTCCATCAGAAGATCTAGGGATAAGGTTTTGGGCCTCCACCTCCTGGCGCGGCGGCTATGGGACCATCCCCACCACCCCGGAGGGCGTCGTGGCCTCCACCTCCCGCACCGCCGAGTTCTTCTCTCGGGCTAAGAAGCGGGGTGGGGCCTTTGTTCGCCACCCACTGGCCATGGCACGAGTTCACGGATCCCACCACCTTTCGCTGTCCCTTTAGCTGCAGCAGGCCATGACCCGTGCTCTCCATCGTCTTCCTTTATGGCCAAAGTTCATCAGATCGGCATCACCATAGTCGTATTCCTCTTGATCAAAGAACCCTCACCATCGCCAATGGAAGTCCACACTCCAATCGCCTGATCCCGATCATCTCGACTGGAACCACCGCCGCATTCCACTCCTCTGATCGAGACCATCCTCAGCCCCTCTGTCGACTGTTTCCCCAAGCAAACCGGCCATCGAAGGTGTGAAGAAGCCCACCGTCTCCGCAGCCTGCAACCGAATGGAAGCAGCTTTGTCCTTCGGTCCAAATCTCCGCGCCGCCCCTTCTCCGGCGATGGCTCCTTCGAGAACACCGGTGGAGATCCCATCTGAAGCCTCCCCGCAAGCCCCCTATGCCGCAGATCCATGCGATGCCCGTCCCACCGGATCTCCTCCCTACTGCCATTGCCAGCCACAGTTGACTCCACCGTCACCACCGCCGCCCTGCCGGACCGACTCCATCCAGCACCGATGCCAGCGACACCCCTCCATGAGCCCCTGTTCCTGGTTCGAGTTCGTGAAGAAGAAGGGCTGTTGCACAAACGTGAAAGCATGGGCGCCATCCTTGTTGCCGATTTTAGATTTTGCACGCTCTTCAAAGCTGCATAATTCTCAAAACTACACAGATTTCAAAGATACACAGTTTTCAAAGCAGGATAAAATTAAAACACAGATCTCAGAGCATGGTCCTCGCTGACCCAAACTCGATAGAGTCAAGTTTTCTCCACCTCAGGGAATGATGGGGACATCGCCAGCACTGATCCCGGAACAGCACTGATCTCGAAGTAGCATTGATCCTAGAGCAGCATAGATCTTAAAGCATCATGAATTTTGATGCAGCACGAATCTTGATATAACAAGGATTTCAATAAATTCAAATTCAAAAATTAGTTGATTAGGATTTGTTATTTGAAATTTGATTTAGGATTAGGTTGGTTAGGATTGAGATTTGGATAGGCCTTATCTTGTATTTGAATTTGAACCGTCCTTATCTTTTTATCTTGTATTCAAATTCAAATGAGGGTTGGAAAGGTCTATAAATACCATCCCTGGTCCTTTGTAAAAAAATAGTTTGGTGAATAAAAATGAATTTTTTAAAAAAGTGTGATTCTTTTCTTTCGCTCCGTAAGGAGAGGGTGTGAGGTCCAATCCCAGGACATGATGATAGGTCATGTCTAGTTATCCCCTTCCTTGATTCCATCTTCTTTACCCTTCCATGTCTTTTGAGATTCACCTAACGCCTCCAAGTATCGAGGTGGGTGGAATGCCCTAGAGGTAAGAGGTCTCTTCGTTAGTGTGAGTCCCAAAGTCCATGAGTTCCAAACTTTAAGTCTTCCATCCCCATTATTCCTTCACCATCTCTAGAAAAAAATCCAAAAAAATAGTACCCTAATCTAGGTGACTTCTAGGCTCACCGACGATCCTATCCCCCCATCTGTCCCACATCAGAAGGGCATCAAGTTTGATCTTCCCTCTTCCATCAAAGGTTAGAAGAGCAAATATTTTTTCACCTCCGTTAGAGGGATTGACTGGGTCTGGAGTGATCCGGACCAGACTCCGAACCGGAATGCCAAGGTCGAAGCGACTGATCGAGAGATCTACAACCAGCTCATTGTTGACCAAATTCCTTCTCTCGAGGTTCTGCTATCATAGCAGAACCTATTCGAAGCCTGATCTAGCCCAATCCAGGAGTTGGGTGAGTTTGGCACAAATTTTTCTTACTTCTTCTACTAGTCTGTTAAAGCTCGGGGATGACCTCGTTTCCCTCCTTTTGCAGGTATGAAGTACTCCTTGGATCACCTTGTCACACTTTCCCAGAAGAGGGGTGCACCGGCGGGAGCTGGAGAGTCCCCGTCGAAGATGCCCCGAAGTGAGCCCAGTGCAAGGCCTAGGCCTGTTGCATCCTTCAGGCCGAGTAGAAGAATGGCCGAGTCGGTCCCTGAACTGCTGGGGTAGCATGACCCGCCTCCAGTCCGAGAGCCCGACGCGGTCGCTTGAGCCCGATCCATTGTTGCTGCTGCTCTTGAGGTCGTCGAGGTGTAAGCGAAAGTGGAAGAGGAGGAGAGGAGGGAGCTACCGTCAGCAGTGGTGTCCGGTGCGGCGGTGAGCTCCAATGGGGGCTTAGAGACATCTTCGACCACCCTCGAGGGCGCTGCCGTGGCCACGAAGAAGAAGAAGAAAGGTAGCTCTCGAAAGGCTCCCGAGGTGATGCCAAACTCTTCGATGGCCCAGGATTGGATGCTCGCCGAGTGCATGATAGACTTTGCTGTCCAATTGCAATATCGACGGGAAAGGGGAGGAAGGATTCTGGTGGACGCCATCCTCGGCACCTTCCCACAACTCTTCTCAGTAGGGCTCTTTGACTTTTTCTTTCTTCCTCCCCTTTTTTCTTTTTCTTATCTCTTTTTTTTTTTTTGCATGGCTGACATTCTTTTTGGTGTAGCTCGGGATGGATCTCCTGCTCATCCATGATTACTGCAAGAATTGGGCCAAGAGGGACAGGTTGAAGAAGCAGAAGATCGCCTCGCTGGCGGCCGAGGCCAAGTTGAAGACAGATAGGGCCCAAGAAGTAGAAGAAAAGAACAGAGAGTTGAGGGCCGAGGCGGCGAGCACCGAGAGGCACCTCAAGGACCTGGAGGCGTCCTTGGCCTGGGAGAAGGACCGTGTCAAGCGATGGGCCGAAGAGCTCAAGGCCAAGGAGGCTCGAATAGAGGAGCTCAAGGTCGAAGCAGCCCAGGAGAAGGAACAGGCTCAGAATCTCTAGGTCCAGTTGGAGGTGGCGCAGGCGCGAGCTGCTGCTGTTAAGGAAAAGGTAGCAGGGGCAATGGCCTTGATGGAGGCCACGAAGAAGGAGGCTGCCCAGGCAGTGTCGAACTAAAAGGCCTCGGTGGAATTAGATGCGGAGTTCTAGGAGGCAGCCACGGACTCGTTCGTCAATGAGTACGAGTTCTGCCGATCTAGGGTGGCGGAGCTTGTCCCGGACATGAACTTGGATGGGCTTGCCTTCCCCGCTGCTTCGTGCAGAGGCCCAATTATGGCCATGGCCAGGGCGGAGGAGGAACCTGCGGTCGCCATCGACGTAGCTCCACCGACAGAGGTATGAGAGGATGCCAGCCGACCTCAGCGCTGCCCTGGGAAGGAGCCGACAGAATAGGATAGGGACCTCTTCTTTTTGTATCTTTCCTTTTACTTCTTCCTGGGCCACCTGGCCTGTCGGGGGTCCGGAGATAGTGTAAAGATTTTACAAATTTTTAATGAAATCTCCTTCTGTTCTGCCTCTTTAGTATCCTTTTCACTTTCAATGCTTTGACAACTTCTCTTCCTTCCTTCTCTCTTTTCTTTTTGACTGCCCATGTGCGTGCTTTTGTTGAGGCGCCTTGCCTTGAGGCACCAAGTACTTCGGTTCCGTCCGGCAGAGCTCCGGGTTCGGAGGGCAGCTAGGAGGAAAGTCTTTGAGTTGCTGAATTGTTTCCTCCACGTCGAAAATGAAGTAGTGGAACTTCATGCATCTTGTTAAGGGAGTCCTGAGGGGCTTCAGGTGAGGCTATCTTCAAGTACTCAAAATGCAGCCGAGCTGGGAGGCTGAACTCGGTGAGTCCATAAGGTGCCTCCACCAGGCCAGAACATGAATAGATAGAGTGCAGGGCCACTGGAGTCTCCCGGCTTGAAGTGCGGGGCTTCAGGAGTTTCCTGGCTTGCAGTGTGGGGCTTCAAGAGTTTCCCAGCTTGATATGCCAAACTTGGGGTCGTTCGGCAGTGTTCTTGCAAGGCAAAGATAGTTTGCACAAAAAGAAATTCTTTTATTAATAGGAGGAGGCCTTACATCACTGGTAGTACATCCTCAAATTATTGGCATTCCAATTTTGTGGGAACCAGGAGCCATCGAGCTCGGCAAGGTAGTAGGCTCGATGGGGGAGAGCCTCAACCACCTTGTAAGGGCCTTCCCAGTTCGGGGAGAGTTTACTGCACTCCCAAGGTTGAGAGACTTCAGCCCGCTACAGTACTAGATCACCTGGGCGAAAGGTCTTTGGCCTTACCCGCGTGTTGTTGTACCGGGCTAGCCGCTGCCAGTAAGCCACCATTCGGAGTCGAGCCTTGTCTCTTGTTTCCTCAAGGAAGTCTAAATTGAGTAGAAGGTGGGCAAGGTTTCCTGCTTCATCATTTTGCTCCACCCGTAGCATGGGCACACCGAGTTCAACCGGGACTACAGCTTCAGCGTCGAAGACAAGGTTGAAGGGCGTCTCATCCATGGCCGTTTTGGATGTTGTGTGGTAGGTCCAAAGGATGCTCGAAAGTTCTTCCGCCCACCTACCTTTGGCCTGGTCCAACCTTGTTTGAAGTCCCTAGAGGATGGTATGGTTGGTCACCTCGGCTTCTCCGTTGATTTGGAGGTGAGCCACCGAGGTGAAGCGGTAATGAATATCGAGGTCGGTGCAGAACTCCTCGAACTCTCGATTGTCGAACTGTCGTCCATTGTCGGTGATGATGGCATGGGAGAGTTTGAAACTGTAGATGATCGACTTCCAGAAGAACTGGTAGACTTTGGCTTTGGTATCCGTGCTAGTAGCTCTACCTCCATCCATTTGGTGAGTAGTCAATAGCTACTATTAGGAACTTGAGCTGTCCAGACGCGGGAGGAAATGGACCAAGGATGTCCATCCCCCACTAGACAAATGGCCAAGGTATGGAGAGTTGGGAGAGTGGTGCCGCCAGTTGACGTTGTATGCAGGCATGATGCTGACAGCGATCATACTTCTTTACGAAGTCGGCGGCATCCTCCCTCATAGTCTCCCAGTAATATCTCTGACAGAGAGCCTTGTATGCTAGCGTTCTGCCCTCCACGTGATTCCCACAGAGGCCTTCGTGTATCTCCTGGAGCACAAAGGCTGCCTCCGTGGGTCTCAAGCACTTCAAAAGTGGATAAGAGTAGGACCTGCGATAGAGCTGCCCATCCATTAAGATAAAGCCGCAGCCTTTTGCTTGACGAGGCTAGCCTCCATGCGATCTTCCGGCAGGATGCTGTCGGTGATGTGTCTGATATACCGATCCATCCAGCTGGGCTCCGGGATGACCTGTTGGACTTCCATGGGAGCTTCGTAGCTTGGAACTTCTAAGTATTCAATGTGGACATGCCCCAATGATGAGTCCGGTAGAGTTATGAGCCTCGAGAGGGCGTTGGCGCGAGCAATCTCTCTACAAGAGATGTGGGAGATGCTGAAATGCCAGAAGCATGCTGTGCTCAAGTGTACCTATTCCAAATACTTCATTATCTAGGGGTCCCTTACCTCGAATTCTCTAGAAACATGTCCAACCACTAGCTGGAAGTCGGTGAAGACCTTCAGGTTAGGTACACCTAGCTCACGGGAGACCCTCAGTCCCACCAGGAGTGCCTCGTATTTCGCCTGATTGTTGGTTGCTGCAAACTGGAAGCAGAGTGCACACTCGGCTACAACCCCGTCACCGTTGGCGAGAATGAGGCCTGCCCCACTCCCTCCCGAGTTGGATGCACCATCCACGTAGAGGACCCAGACTTCCTCCTCGATCCTGGGCTCCGCCTGGCTCTCCAAGGAGGTCCCCTCGGGCTCCTCGCTCATGCCCACGCACTCGACCAGGAAATCAGCCAACACTTGGACCTTCTGGGATGGCCTTGGTCAGTATGCGATGTCGAACTCACTGAGCATCAGAGCCCACTTGGCCAAGCATCCAAAAGTATCGGGGTGGCTAAGTATGGCCCTCAGTGGTTGGTCTATCATGACCACAATCGGATGCGCTTGGAAGTATGGCCTGAGCCTGAGCAGATATCATAAGAGCAAAAATTAACTTCCCGGAGCGGGTGTACCTGATCTCTGCATCTCGAAGGAGTTTGCTAGCATAGTACACCAGCTTCTGAGCTCCTTCCTCATATGTACGGATGAGGACCAAACTGATGGCCCTTGGGATGACCGCCAGGTATAATAAGAGTTCCTCTCCATCCTCCGACCTGGAGAGCAACGACGATGATGCCAAGAATTTCTTTAGCTCCTCAAAGGCTGCCTTGTACTATTCTGTCCAGACGAAGTCATGTAATTTGCGCAGCGCCTTGAAGAAAGGTAAGCAGCGGTCAGCTAACCTCAAGATGAACTAGCTCAGGATGGTAATCCGGCCCATTAGGCACTGGACCTGCTTCTTCGAGGTGGGGTGTTCCATGTTGACAATCGCTTGGACCTTCTCGGGATTTGCTTCTATTCCCCTCTAGGTGACCATGAAGCCAAGGAGCTTCCCTGCTGCTACGCCGAAAGCATACTTCACTGGATTCAGCTTCATCTGGTGCAGGTGAAGGCTTAGGAAGGCCTCCGCCAAGTCAACGACGTGGTCTAACTTTGGCATGCTTATAATGAGCATGTCGTCCATGTAAACTTGAATGTTCCGGCCGATCTGATCCTTGAAGACTCGATTAACCAGTCGTTGGTATATGGCGCCTGCATTCTTCAGGCCGAAAGGCATCATCCGATAGCAGTACAGCCCCGATCTATGATGAAGGCAGTGTTTTCCTCGTCTTCTGGATGCATCCGGATCTGATTGTATCTGGAGAACGCATCCATGAAGGAGAGCAAGTGGTGCCCCGAGGTGGTGTCTACCAGCTGGTTAATCTTCGACAATGGGAAGCTATCCTTCGGGCAGGCTCGGTTGAGGTCGGTATAGTCCACGTAAATCCTTCATTTCCCGTTATTCTTCTTGACCATGACCATGTTTGCCAGCCAGCTAAGGAATTGTACCTCACGAACAAAATTGGCTGCGAGGAGCTTATCCACTTCCTCGTTGATTGCCCGCTGCCTCTCCGGTGCAAAACACCTTTTCTTTTGCTGGACGGGGTGGTATTTTGGGTCGATGCTCAACTTATGAGTGATGATATCAGGGGAATCTTGGGCATGTCTGTTGTCTCCAAGCGAGCACGTCCGCATTCACCTGGAGGAATTCCAGCAGGTGGGCCCGCTCCTCTTCTTGTAGCTGGGCCCCGATTTGCACTGTTTTCGTCGGGTCAGCTCCTAGCATATACGACAACAAGCATTCGACCAGGCCACCTCTGGGGTCTTGAGCCCTTTGGTCAAGGTCATCGGTGCTGGGGTCCTTCTCAGAGCTTCTAGCCCTTGGGACAGCTTGAAGGCAATGCTGGATCGGTTGAGGTGCCCCCCTCATTTCTCCTGTGCCATAAGGAGTGGGAAATTGCACCAATAGCCGCTTGGAGGAAATGACCGCATCGAGCAGGTTGAGCCTAGGGCGACCAAGGATCACGTTGTATGCGGAAGGAAGCCTAACAACCATGAAGGTCATCATGACAGTGCTCTGCTGAAGTGGTGTCTCGGCAGTGACGGGGAGAATGATTTTCCCTTCAACTCCCACAGAGTTCCTAGTAAAACTGACAAGGAGAGTGTGCACAGGTGTCACGCCCCGATCCAGAATCTGAGCCGGATGCGCATCAGACAGCCGTATGGGTTCATTTTTTCCTTAAACATACAAGGCCAGTACCATACCAAACTCAACAAAAATAATCATCCAGGCAATCCACTAAAATTTTATTAGATAAGTAAATTCAAATGTTCATGCACACTAACAGCCACACGCTAAAATTTATTAAAAATAGAAAAATAACGGTATCCACTAAGTCCTAAATCCTCACTGACTGGTTTCCAAGCTCACATGTTCCTATGATCCTGAAAAAAAAAGTAAGGGAATAGAGTGAGTTTCCCTAAAACTCAATAAGTTATCATACATCTCAAGTATAATTCTACCATAAATCAAGAGCAAACCAGTTTAAATAAATCAAGAGCAAAGCAGTTTAAATAAATCAGTGCATACAAGTAATAAAAAAAATATTACTACTATAGAGCCAAATCAATTTTCATTATTATTCTTCTTTAATACTCTTCTGACAACACACACTCCTTAGGATGGCCATCTACTCACACACTCACCTAGACCCCCCTGACTATGGCCATGATCAACCCATGGCTAGCCCCACAAGAGTCTAGAATCCTGACTCACATACCGCTCAACGGTCATGTGCTAGTGATCGTCCCACTGGAGGCCCACAAGAAAAACTAGCTCTGAAATTACACGAGAAACATGCATCCTCTGTATGTACTAGCGATCGCCCCGTCGACCAGGCCCATAAGGAAAACTAGCTCCTGGCTCACATACCGCTCAACGGTCATGTACTAGTGATCGTCCCACTAGAGCCCCACAAGGAGACTAGATCCTAACTCGTGTAATCATAGTCGGACTAGAGAGTAACTAAAACCAACTCAACCCATGACACAGTACATTTTAATCATAAGTGTTTAGCCTCATACCACATCATATCATTAATATACAGTATAAAGTTATACAGTAATATTGCATAGTAAATTTTATAAGAGAATGATAACTTACTGTAGAATATCCACCAACTAGTACAATCCAACACTAAACCGGGTCTTCCAAGGACAACCCCGATCCTGCATAACAATTTTTAATCATATAATTAATTTTCATATATATCTATGCAAAACTACAAAAAGAAAACTAAATTCCCTGCTAATTGAATCAACTCAATTTTGTGATTGAGTTAACTTAGCTAACCAACCGAGTTGACTCACCCCAGAAATCGAGTCAACTCGGTTCGTTCCCCCTTTCTTCCCACCCGCTGCCAACACCCCTGTTCTCCTCTCATTCAAATCTCACTACTGTCTCCCCCAACCTACCCTCCATTACCACCAAAAAAATGGAAGGAAGGGAAGGGAAGGAACCATCGGTGCCCGACGGCCGTCTGGCCACTGCCGGAAACCAAAACGAAACCAATCCTCCCTCCCATCCCAGCCAGTCCATCCTACTCAAACCCATGCTCAAGAGGGAATGGCTCCCGTCGGTCACCTCTGCTCATGCCAACCCAAGAGAAGATGAGAATAGAGAACTTACCGGCGAGTTCGACGTCCACCGGAGGAGTACGTGTTCCGGAAAGGACCATGGCACGTGAGAGAGCTTCGTCGGCGTTCACCTAAGGAAGATGGCTTTTCGAGATGGATCGAGGCACACGGAGGAGCCTTCCTTATAGGGAGTAATCCCTCTCCCGCAAGCCTCAGCCTCCCCTCTCCCGCATGCCTCAACCTCCCCTCTCCCACTCCTCCGCCGAACAAACCGGCAGTTCGGTGCCAAGGTCGATCCGAACTGAAGTCAGCATCCCAATTACCGACTTTAGTCTAAATTCACATGGGCCACGTTTTGGGTTGGGCCTCACATTCTCCCCTTAAAGAAATTTTGTCCTCGAAATTGACATACCTGATTCACTGAAAAGTTGAGGATACTTATCTCTCATGATTTCTTCTAGTTCCCAGGTGGCCTCATGCTCTGAATGATTGCTCCACTGAACTTTAACATAAGGAATGACACGCCGTCTCAGGACTTGTTCCTTTCTATCAACCACTTTTACTGGTTGCTCTTCATAAGACAAATCTTCTCTGAATTGAAGCAGTTCCAATTCGACTACATGATTTGGATCAGGTACATATTTTCTTAGCATAGAAACATGAAACACATTATGCACTCCCGCAAGAGAAGGCGGCAAAGCAAGTTGATAAGCCGCTATTCCAATTTTCTCTAGGATCTCAAAAGGACCAACATACCGAGGGCTTAGCTTCTCTCGCACCCCGAACCTCATTACTCCTTCGGTAGGAGATACTTTGAGAAGCACATGATCTCCCACTTGGAATTCTAGCTCTCTTCTCCGAGTATCTGCATGACTCTTTTATCGACTTTGAGCTGCGAGAAGTCGTCTCCTAATAAGTTGAATCTTATCCATTATCTACGGTACAATATCTGGTCCAAAAAGCTTTCTTTCACCAACATCATCCCAACATATCGAGGTCCTACATCTCCTCCCATACAATGCTTCAAAAGGTTTCATCTTAATGGTTGCTTGATAACTGTTATTATATGCAAACCCACCAGTGACAAATGTTCATCCCATGACCCTTTCAAATCTAAAACACATGCTCTAAGCATATCTTCCAATGTCTGGATTGTCCTCTCTGACTGACCATCTGTTTGAGGATGGAAGGCTATACTAAATTACAACTTTGTTTTCATAGCTCGATGCAGTCCTTTCCAAAATTGAGAAATAAATCTCGTATCCCTATCAGATATAATTGATACAGGAATACCATGTAATCTAACAATCTCATCAATATATAATTTAGCTAGCCTTTCCAGGGAGAAATTAACCTTGATAGGTAGGAAATGAGCTGACTTCGTCAATCGGTCTACAACAACCCAAATAGCATCAAATCCTTTGAGAGTCCTCGGCAATCCTGTAATAAAATCCATTGTGACATGCTCCCATTTCCATACAAGAATAGTCAGGGGTTGCAGTGGTCCTGCTGGTCTCTGATGCTCAGCTTTTATTTGTTGACAAGTTAAGCATTGGGCCACAAACATGGCTATCTCCCTTTTCATACCACTCCACCAAAAGTTCTCTTTAAGATCTCTATACATTTTTGTACTTCCAGGATGAATAGTATAAGTGGAGTTGTGAGCTTCAATCAATATTTCCTTCTTCAAACTTGCATCCCTTGGAACACATAATCTATTTTCAAACCTTAAGGATCCATCCTCATGAATTCAGAATTTTAAAATTATCCCAGATTGTACCTTTTTCCTGATCTTTTATAATTCTGTGTCACTCTCCTGGAATACCTTAACTCTGTCAATTAGAGTAGATTGTATCTTAAAGGCAACAAGTAAAAATTTAGAATTGTGCAGCTGTATCTCCATATTTAACCTTCCAAAATCCTGGAGAATTTCTTTCTGAGAAGTAATTAAAGTCACTGCACTACCCACAGTTTTCCTGCTCAATGCATCAGCTACCACATTTTCATTTCCCGGATGATAACTTATTTTCAGATCATAGTCTTTGATCAGCTCTAACCATCTTTTTTATCTCAAATTTAATTCATTCTGTGTAAATAAATATTTGAGACTTTTATGATCAGTAAAAATTTTACAAGATATCCCATATAAGTAATGTCTCCAAATCTTCAAAGTAAAAACAACTGCAGCCAACTCCAAATCATGAGTAGGGTAATTCTGTTCATGTGATTTAAGTTGCCTAGAGGCATAAGCTACCATTTTTTCATTTTGCATAAGTACACATCCTAACCCTCTTTTGGAGGCATCACTGTATATAGTAAAACCTTCACTTCTAGATGGTAGGGTAAGAATAGGAGCTGACTCCAAGCATTTCTTTAACTCCTGGAAACTTTCCTTGCAATCATCTGTCCAGACAAATTTGATCCCTTTATGGGTTAGCTGGGTTAGTGGCAGTGCTAAGCGAGAAAATCCCTCCACGAATCTTCGATAGTAACCAACTAGTCCCAAAAAACTACGAACTTCAGTTACATTAGTTGGTCTACTCCATCCAACAATTGCCTTAATCTTTGATGGGTCAATAGCTAAACATTCTTTAGAGATTATGTGGCCGAGAAACGAAATACTATCAAGTCAGAATTGACATTTTTTCAACTTTGCATACAATCTCTGTTCTCTCAGTATTTGTAGGATTTTTTTCAAATGTTCTTCATGATCTTTCTCATTCTTAGAATATATCAGAATATCATCAATAAACACTACTACACATTGATCCAAATATGATCTGAATATCCTATTCATCATGTCCATAAAAGCTGCTGGAGCATTCGTTAATCCAAAAGGCATCACCAGAAATTCATAATGTCCGTATACAGTATGAAAGGCTATCTTGGATATGTCCTCATTCTTAATTTTTAACTGATAATACCGACACCGCGGATCAATTTTTGAAAATACCTGTGCACCTTGCAATTGATCAAAAAGATCATCAATTCTCGGAAGAGGGTACTTATTTCAGATTGTCAATTTATTCAATTCCCGATAATCAATACACAACCTCAAACTTCCATCCTTCTTTTTAACAAAAAGCACAGGAGCACCCCACGGTGAAACACTCGACCTAATAAAATCCTTATCAAGTAGTTCCTGAAGTTGCTCCTTAAGCTCCTTCAATTCAACTGGTGCCATTATATAGGGAGCCTTAGAAACAGGTTCTGCACCTGGTACAAGATCAATAGAAAACTCTCTCTCTATCAAGAGGCAATCCTGGCAATTCATCTGAAAATACATCAGGAAATTCTTTCACAGTCAGAATGGTTTCCAACTTTATTTCTTCTTGCTGAAGGTCCATAACATTAGCTAAGTATCCTATACAACCTTGCCTCAGCATCCTGCTAGCTTGAATAGCCGAAACCATTCTAATAGGGACCTTTCTTTTACTACCAGAGAAACTGAAAGGTTCCAATCCTGGAGGATGAAAAATTACTTTTTTCTCAAAACAATCCACAATGGCATGATAAGAAGCCAACCAATCTATTCCCAAAATAATATCAAACTCCTTCATCTCCAAAACCATCAGGTCAGATGAAAAATCACTATTTCTAATACTTAAAGTGCAAGATGGACAAATCATACTAACTATGATGGTGCTCCCATTTGGAGTGGAGACACAGGCTTCATAATTCATAAATACTGGTTTCATACCGGCCTTCTTAATAAATCCAGTTGAGATAAAGGAGTGTGCTACCCCGGAATCAAATAAAACATGAGCATAAGAAGAAACTACCTTGATGGTACCTATCGAACAGTTAAATTCTAACTTTGTAATTATATGAACTCAATTTAATTAACTTTAAAAGAAAAGATCTTTGAAATTACCTGCCACTACAGCATTCGATGCCTAAGCATCTTGCTGAGTCAAAGCATAAACATGAGCCTGGGTCTTCTGCTTCTGGCGCTCTCCATATCCATAAGTTGAAGGTTGATTATGAAAAGAAGCTGGTGCATTTGAAGTAGGAGGTGCAGGCAGTCGTGGTGCATTCGAAAATGAATGTTGGTATCCAGAATAATGAGCACGAGGGCAATGCACAGCTTTGTGGCCCTGCTGGCCACAGTTAAAACAAGCCCAAGAATTATGAGTACGAGGGCAATCCACAGCTCTGTGGCCCTGCCGGCCACAGTGAAAACAAGCCCCATAAAACCAATGGCAGTCCTGCACCAAGTGAAAACCCTGACATCTTATGCAACGAGGACCATTTTCTTGTTGAGGTCTTGGATTCCTCTCTTGATTTCCCTTCTGTCTAGTCGGTCTGCCAGAGTATCGACTACCTTGCTATCCATTAGGTCTAGATCTCTTCCTCAATAGTCATTCTCTTTCCTGTTGCATGTTGTCAACTTCCTGCTCCACAATTTTGGCTTTACTAACCATATCCCGATATGAAGTCAATTGCATCGATCTCACTCCAGCACGAATCCTGGGTTTAAGTCCTTTCTCAAACCTTTAAGCCTTGATATTATCCGTAGCCACCAAGTTCGGAGCAAAACGAGATAATTCTATAAACTTGGCTTCATATTGTGCCACCGTCATGTTTCCTTGTATCAGTCTTGTGAACTCACTTTCTTTCTCAAATCTAAGACTTTCTGGAAAATACATATCCAAGAACTCTTGATGAAAACTATCCCAAGTAATTGGCTCCTCAGTACCATGCTGCCTCTTGACAGCCTCCCACCATTCAAAAGCTTCGCCCTGCAACTGATAAGTAGCAAAACGAACTTTTTCCTGATTTGTACAATCCATACTGGCAAAAACCTTCTCCATTTCCTTCAGCCATTTCAAAGATTTAGTAGGTTCGGTAGAGCCCTCAAAAGTAGGAGGTGCCAACTTCTTAAATTCTGTGATTCCCCGATCTGTCTTAGAAGATTGACCACCTCTACTTCTCTACTGACTCAGTTCCTGAACAAGCCCGGTTAGCGCTTGAATAAGGCCTACTACCTGACCATCAGAATTAGCTATCCTCAAATCATGCTGCTGAGGGAGAGGACTAACTGCTCGGCTTTCGTCCTGATCAGGTGATAAACTACGAGTCCTAGAGGCACTGGCAGCTCGAGATGGACCTGCTGCTTGCGAAGTACCATGAGCTCAAGAAGCATGGTCATTATGATTAGACGTCCTCATGGATTGGGTATGGGCCATTCTCACCTATTTCACAAAAGAAAGTCAGTTTGATAATATAACCTTACTTGTTACTTTAAATGTCTTAAACTTGTCCTAATTATCTCTACCCCACTCTCACTATCTATATCATCTTGTCATTAAGACAACCTGGCTCTGATACCACTTGATGTGGCCAGAACACTGACGTGGCACGAGACAGCTGATGTGGAGTCCCCATCAGATGCCACGGTAAGCTTTCAACATGAACGCCTTTGTTAAGCTGAGCTTCCTTGAAGCGACACCTCTGCTCACCGAAGGCAAGCTCCGTCCTCCGCCAGGCTCATTCCCGCAAGCCCGGAATGCCTAGGCTAGAGCCAAGTCTGAGTTCCCACCTGAGGCGGACTTCTGGAGATCGGGCCCCATGGTTAGGAGTTGAGCTCAGCCTCCTCCACCACGAGGTGCTCCTCCAAGCTCAGGTCCCCTAGGCTGGGCGGCACCTCGGCACCGAGCTCGTTTGAGGTCGGGCCCCGTTGTCAGGAGTCGAGCTCAGCCTCCTCCGCCTTGAGGCACCCCTCCGCGATTGAGCTCGGTCGACCATCGTCCTGCCGAGCAGCACCAAGCCAAGTCTACCGAAGACGGGCCCTGCCTCTCCAGCTCGGCCCTCTGTTCAAGCCAATGCACCAGCCGCCAAGGGAGCCATACCTCTCCTCCAAGGATAGTGGCGATGCTCCTGAGGGCCGTACGACACCAACCATGCCGCATTCAAGGCGCCATACCCTCCACCGATCTGCCATACAACCGGAGAAAAGACCCTACCGGAGAGCACGGATCCCAAGATCGGCGGCCCACCGGTCAAGGCCCTGTCAGACTCCCAGGAGAGGGATAAGCAGAACGAATGTTAGAAATCTACGGAGACTTCCCCGACTGTCAAAACAAGAGAGACGTCCTGTCCACGTCATAGTACCTCGCCGTACACGACAGCAGGGGGAGATCCCAAAGCGAACTAAGGTAGAGAACCCCGCCAGGATAAGAAAGAGAGGTATCGGTATCTAACCTCAAAGAACAACACCCATAGCATACTTTTCAAGCCAAGAGAGGAACCAGAGCGACACAAGGGAGGAAGGCCAGAGAGGAGGGCAAGACCACCTCGGCCAACACCACTCCCAGCTCATCCTCATCTTTCACTCACACTATATTCACTCCTCCTAGCATAGAGCTCATCCAGAGGGGCTCGACCAGGAGGATATGTTCCCCTAGATCGTCACTAACTTGATCGTGGGAGTGCTCCCGCCAGAATCCCCGGCCCGGGTCACTGACGTTGGCTTTCTTGCAGGTCCCGAGGCACCAGAGGCATCTCCCGCGAGCGGATGCGGAACACTCGGCACCACCAGCAGCTACGGGCCACGACGATCCGGGCGGCAACAGATTGGCGCACCAGGTAGGGGGGTAGATCGACATTCGATCCAGCTCAAACCCCGCTCAGCCAGACCACCGAGGGGATGATGACCACCCGGGCCGGGGGAGCTTCTTCCAGTCATGCGGAGGCATCCCCTTCTCATGGAAACCCGCACGGATCGGAGACAGAAGTGGAACCACCTACTCCGGTCTAGCCAACCCCACCAGAGGCCCAGCTGGCCGTACTTGCCCACCAGATGCAAGTTCTTGCCATGGCGGTGTGCCAGCTCCAGCAGCCAGAGATCCTGGTGGCCCATGCCGCAGCTCCCTGCGATAGCCTACACTCCTTCCAAGGAAGGCCGTCGCAGCCGCGGGCCACCACTGACAATCGGGGTAGCCATCAAGCTCCAACGAAAAGACAACGAGCCGGCTCTGCTGACGGAGAGAGCCGCTTGCTAAACCTGGGGTGGGAGGTGCCCAGACCCCGCCGAGGCAAGAAAAGTAAGACCCCCCGCCACGGGTGCCGTACATCCATGTCACCTTCTCCGTCTCCTTCGATGGAGGGGTTTCCTGATGAAGCCGCCAGGCACGCGACGGGTAGGCACCTGAAGGAGCATGAACGCAAGCTGGCGGAGTTTGATCACCGGTTCGCCAGCATGCCGGGCTCTGCTAGTGAGCCAGCGAGCTACAATGCCCATCCCCCATTCTCCCAAGAAATCCAAACAGAACCGATCCCGTACTGGTTTCGGATGCCGCAGGTGGATCCTTACGAGGGTACCACCGACCCCCTGGACCACCTGGAAAGCTACCGGACTCTCATGAGGGTCCAGGGGGCCACTGACGCCCTTCTGTGCATCGCCTTCCCTGCTACCCTTCAGAAGGCCGCTCGAGTATGGTTCACTTGCCTCGAGCCAGAAAGCATCAGCTCCTTCACCTAGCTAGGGCAGAAGTTCATGGCTCACTTCGATGCTTGCAGGAAGTTACCACGGGAGGCAGACAGCCTCTTCTCTATCCGGCAGCAGGACCACGAGCCCCTGTAGGACTACGTGGCTCGCTTCAAGGTCGCTGTGTTGGAGATCTACAATCTTGAAGAGCCAGCGGCCATGTTGGCGCTGAAGTGAGGGCTCAGAACCTCCCGCTTGACCTACTCGTTGGATAAGAAGCCCCCCAAGGCCTACGCCGAGCTCCTTCTCCGGGCCCAAAAGTATGTCCGCACCGAGGAGGCAGACCGTACAAGGCGGGAGCTCGACGGAGGATTCCTGAAGAAGACGGCCCCTGCAGAAGTGTCCGGGACCCGGAAGCTAGCACCCCAAGCTCAAAGCTCCCGGAGGGACCAGCCAAGACTGAGGAGGACTCTCGTTCCGGAGGAGGCCTACAGCCCTCTCCTCGCCCCGACGACAAAAATTCTTATGGAGATCGAGGGCGAGGACTACTTGAGGCACCCACCGCCACTGAAGCTGTCCGCCACCCGTGACAAGTCAAAGTACTGCCGCTTTCATCGCGACCGCAGTCACGGCACCGAGGAATGTCATGACCTCAAGTGGGAGATTGAGGAGCTCACCAGGAGAGGCTACCTCGGAAGGTACGTGGGGGGCAGATCTCAGTTGGAATCCCAGGCACTCGTCGCCCTTCCACCAGTCCCAGCGGTCGACAATCGCCCCACTGAGAAGCCGGTGGGGATGATACACTGGGGGACTGGGTGTGCCCCCAAGAAGGCCTGGGGGGCAAGGGGTGGAAAGGCTCCCGAGCATCCTGTGAGCCTGCCACACAACACCCAGAACAACAACGGGCAAAGCGCCTTTCGACCTCGTCTTCGGTATGGAGATAGTGATTCCAATTGAGCTCGGCGCACCCCCTCCTCAACCTGGACCTCCCCAAAGAAGAGAAGGCCAGATCTTGGCTTTGGATAGCAGCCCACTGGTAACGGGTCGCCCGACACCATAACGCCCGGGTGAAGTTGAAAACTCTCCGACCCGGCAACCTGGTGTCGTGCCGAGCTGAGGCGTCTCCACCCAGAGGGTGCGGTAAACTCTCGCTGAATGGGGAAGGCCCCTACAAAGCGGTCGAGGCCCTTCTACATGGGGCCTACTATCTCAAGGACCTGGATGGAATCAGGTTCCCCCCGGTTGTAATCTGAGGAGCTACTGTCAATAATGTAAGTTCTCCCTCCATTTGAAATAAAGGTCCTTTTCCTGTGCAATGGTTTATTTACCTTGCAGGAACACCAAAGACCTGGGAAGCCCCCCCAGGCACCGGCGAGCCTAGCTCCCCAGCATCAAGGACCGGATGACCCTCCGGCACCGGTGAGCCCAGCTCCCCGGCGAAGGATCTGGGAAGCCCCCAGGCACTCAACGCCTCCGAGCCTAGCTCCAAGGCGAAACCTTCCGAGCCATGTAGCTCGCCAACACCGATGTCCCTGAGCCCAGCTCTAGGATGCCCGTCAAAGACCGGACGACCCTCCGGCACCAAAGACCTGGGAAGCCCCCAGGCACCGGCGAGACCAGCTCCTCGACAGCAAAGATCGGATAACCCTTCAGTGCAAAGACTGGACGACCCTCCGGCACCGGCGAGCCCAGATCCCCGGCAAAGGACCTGGGAAGCCCCCAGGCAATCAACGCGCTTTCGAGCCTAGCTCCAAGGTGCCATCTAAAATCATCGAAGTCCCCGAGCCCAGCTCCAGGATGCCAACCCAAGACCGGAGCTCAGATCTCCGGCAAAGGGAATTCTCAACCAATACATCTTCGAGCCCAGCTCCAAGATGCCTCCTCAAATTATCAACATCCCCGAGCCCAGCTCCAGGATGCCAGTCCAAGACCGGAGCTCAGATCTCCGGCCAAGGGAATTCTCAACCAATACGTCTTTGAGCCCAGCTCCAAAATGCCTCCTCAAATTATCAACGTCCCCAAGCCTAGCTCCAGGATGCCAGCCCAATACCGGAGCTCAGATCTCCGGCCAAGGGAATTCTCAACCAATACATCTTCGAGCCCAGCTCCAAGACGCCTCCTCAAATTATCAACATCCCCGAGCCCAGCTCCAGGATGCCAGCCCAAGACCGGAGCTCATATCTCCGGCCAAGGGAATTCTCAACCAATACGTCTTCGAGCCTAGCTCCAAGGCATATTCTCAAATTATCAACGTCCCCGAGCCTAGCTCCAGGATGCCAGCCCAAGACCAGAGCTCAGATCTCCGGCCAAGGGAATTATCAATTAAGGCACCGTCAAGCCCAGCTCCAAGGCACCATCTCGAATTATTGAAGCTCCGGGGCTTGGCATCATGATGACAGTCGAAGCCAGGCCCCGTCCTCCGCCAGGTCCGCTCCCACAAGCCCGAGATGCCTAAGCCAGAGCTGAGCACGAGCCTCCACCCAAGGCGGACCCCTCGAGATTGGGACCCGTGGCTAGGAGTTGAGCCTAGCCTCCTCCGCCGCGAGGCGCCCCTCCGAGCTCAGGTCCCTTGGGCTGAGCAGCATCGTTGCCGATTAAAGACCGGACGACCCTCCGACATCGAAGACCTGGGAAGCCCCTAGGCACCGGTGAGCCTAGCTCCCCGGCATCAAAGATCGGATCCCACGGCCCTCCGGAACAAAAGACCTGGGAAGCCCCCAGGCATCGACGAGCCTAGCTCCCCGGCAACAAAGCCCAGAGAAGAGTCCTCTGGCACAAAGACCTGGGAAGCCCCCAGGCACCAGTGAGCCTAGCTCCCCGGCAACAAAGCCCAGAGAAGAGTCCTCTGGCACAAAGACCTGGGAAGCCCCCAGGCACCGGCGAGCCTAGCTCCCCGGCATCAAAGACCGGATGACCCTCCGGCACTGGCGAGCCTAGCTCCCCGACAAAGGACCTGGGAAGCCCCCAGGCACTTAGTGCCTCTGAGCCCAACTCTAGGATGCCAAGGCCTAGAACTCAGATCCCTAGCACCGCAATCCTCAAGCGTCAACATCCATGAGACTGGCTCCGAGACACTAAGGTTCAAGACTCAAACTTCCAACACCAAGGATCTGAGACCTTCGACGTCTCCGAGCCCTGCTCCAAGACGGCGACCACTGAACTATGCCCCTAAGCAGCTGAGTCCAAGCTTAACATCCATCACCGGCATGACCTCAAGCTCAACACCGGGTCCATGCCAGTCGAAGTCCTCTGCTCCTCTCTCAGACCTCCCTGCACCGAAAAAGAAGAGGAAGCAAAGAAAGGGAGGAGAAAGGAGAGAAGGGACATTCCACATCGCAGATGATGGAGACACCATGATCACAAAAATGAGTTTCATTACCGAAAGAGCTGATTATATTATCTTCCGGGCCCCGACAGGCTAGGTGACCCGGTCAAGAAAAAAGAGAAAAGGACAAGTGAAAAAAGAAGAAAGATCCTATCCTAAGGGGCTTTCTCTTTCCTCGGGCGGCAACAGATTGGCTCCTTCCTCGGGCGGCGCAGAGCTGGGACCTCTCCCTCCTCCACCTCTGTAGGAGGAGCGGGTTCAGCCACTGAAGCTGTCGAGGCCGGATCAGCTGCCTCCAATTGCGGCGCAGGTGCTGCCCTCGCTGTAGTTGGTGTCGGTTCCCTGGAGTCGGGCGCTTCCGAGGTCGCTGGAGCTCGAGCCTCGGTCGGAGCAGCTCCCTGCTTTGCCACCATCGTCGTCGTTGCAGAGGAAGCCTTCTTCCCCGGGATGCGGAGCACGGCCAGCTGCTCCTTGGACAGAACCCCTTGCAGCTGGGACCGGCAGTATGCGAACCCCTTGGCGAAGGAGTCCGTCCCCACTTCCCGGAAGTCCTTGAGGTACTTCGGGGTCGCCTTGAAAGCAGCCACAGCATCAGCGGCTACCTTCTCTGCAGCCTCGGCCCATTGCCGGACCTCTTCGAGCTCCGCCTTCAGGTGCTCGAACAGACGGACGGCCGTCGCCAGCGCCTTCTCGACGGATTCGATGGAATGATGGGAAAGAGCGGCCTTCTCCTCTGCATCGGCAGCTCTCTTCCCGGCCGTGGCCACCTTCTTCTCAGCGGAGGTGGCCCTCTCTCTGGCCGTCTCTGACTCGGCCCGAAGCTCCTTCAGCCGGGCTCGCTTGGACTCGAGCTCACTGTCGAGCTCCTTCCTTATTCTAGCCATGTCAGCAGCTTCGGTCTGGAGGCTCTTCACCTTCTGGCTAGCCTCCCGGACCTCTGCATCCTTGCGACCTACTACAGCCTTGAGGGATGCGAGCTCGGCTCCCTGCTCTCTGTCCCTCCGTGCCCAGTTGCGGCAGTAATCCCTTATGAGGATCAGCTCCCGCCCTTGCTGCAGTAAGAAGAGCCAAGTCAGCAACAAACTAAAAGAGGAGAATGCAAGAAGATGTCAAGGTAAAGGAGAGCTACTTACGACATATAGCTGGGCGAACGACGCGATGATGACGTCACCGAGGAGTCGCCCACTCCCCTCGTGCTTGTCGCATGACTGGACAGAGAAGTCCATCATGCGCTCCGCCAGACCCGTGTCCTTCATCAAGGACATGTTTGGGCCCAGCCGGAAAGGGACTCGTTAGTAGTCCCTCTCCTGTGTTTCCACCAGTTCGGCTCCTTCGGCGGTAGAAGACTCCCTTGGCACCAACTGGGAGATCGGCACCATATCGGACCGGACTTGGGGTGTCGACCTGGCTTCTCGCGCCCTCTCGTCCCCCTCCACGCTGGTGACCTCCGGGGTGGGGGGCGCCGACCTGGCAGCAGCGGCGACTGACCTCGTGCGGACAACCACCTCGGGCTCGGACGCTGCTATGGGAGGCTCCAGGACAGGCTTGGCCGCCCTTTTTTGCCTGCGCTCCTACACCGGTGCATCCACCCTAGCCTGCATTGGCCTCACCCCATCCTCAGTTCAGGCTCTCTTCGGTGCTGGCTCGGCGGCCTCAGTGGCCTGCTCCCGCTCCTCAAAGAATGAGAGCAGCTTGTCCATCGAGAACTTCATTGCTGCACCAAGATAGAAATAAGGTCAGACCCCCCCCCCCAAAAAAAAAAAGAGAAGAGAAGAAAAAAAAAAGAGAAGAGAAAAAAAAATGATGAAGAATGAAAACGAAAAAGGGGATGGCCAAGTGGGACTCACCCGACTCTTGCGCCAGGCCCACTCCAGCCTCGTGGAGATTTTGTTCGGACAGCAAAACCTTGAGCGAGGGGATCTTCGCCGATCTGAGCTGCTTGTATAGTTCGATGTCAGCCTCCTCGATAGCAGAATTCTGATTTGGGAACCGATCTGGGTCACTCCAAACTCAGTCAACCCCCTCTATGGAAGCAAAGAAAAACCTACTCTTCCATCCCTTAATGGAAGAGGGGAGGACAAACTTTATTCCCCGAGGACGGGAAGAAAGAGACCACCACCCCTCCTCGGTGGGATGGCGTTTCAAGGTGAAAAAAGTCCTAAAAAGAGAAAAACGGGCAACAATCCCGTGAAAGTGACCCAAAACTATGAAGGCAAAGATGGTCCTAATGGTGTTGGGGACCAATTGAGCCGGGACAAGGCAATAATTAGCCAGGAATGAAAGAAAGAAGGGGTGGAGAGGAAAATGGAGGCCCCCAATGAAGGCCTCCTCATAAAGGGCAATCCGTCCAGGACCACCAGAAGTCACCCGCTCCCTCGGACGAGGAACAGACAGACGGACAGACTCGGGAATCCCATAGGCTTCTCGGATTGCCAGCAGATCTTCAGAGGTAATCGCCGAGGCAATCCCCCCGGGACCCGTCGACCGAGAAGGCTCAGGCTCTAGAAGGACTCGAGGAGGAGGAGGAGGAGAAGACTCGGGTTCCCTGATAATCACCGGGCCCTAGGCGGGCCACCTACTAAATTCAAACCTCGCCGCCTCCATCTCCTCGTTGGAGGAGGAGGGAGTCCTCGGTCGGGAGGGTCCGGCTTCGGCTTGGCATGAAGGACGGAACTCCGGACCAAAACGATCCATGGAGGAAAGAAAGAAGGAAGAAGAAAGGAAGGGACAGGAGGAACCCTAAGACGACCCCTAGAGGACGAGGAGAAAGGGAGGCTAACCTGCAAGAACTCTAGGGAGTCGCCGGCGGTTGGAAGGGAGGAAGAAAAAAAAGAATGCCCCTACGGGATGCTGGGCGCACAAAGCTTGAATGAGGGTAAGCTTCGAAAAGACTTACCCCTCCTTCCCAAGCAGCTTACACCCGACCGTACCTTTGCAGCCCCTAGAAGGTGCCCGCCGCATGTCGACCATCCATTGTGCCTGCGCGCCCATCCGATCGCAGTTTGCTCCGACTTCCGTGCCCGCCTCGACGGCCCCCCTCCTACGTGGCCACGTGGCATCCTCCCACAAGCTCGTAGGACTGCAAAGCGAGGCGCCACCAATTTTGGCCATTATTGCGCCCGATTTCTTCGCCTTTCCATGACAGCGCCATAATTACGCCCTTCGCCCCAAGCGCCGCACGTCAATAGGCCTCGGGCGTGGGGGGCAAATGATGTGGCCATAACGCTGATATGGCATGAGGCAGTTGACGTGGAGTCCCCATCAGATACCACGGCAAGCTTTCAACATGAGTGCCTTTACCGAGCTAAGCTTCCCTGAAGCGACACCTCTGCTCGCCGAAGGCAAGCTCCGTCCTGCGCCAGGCCCGTTCTCGCAAACCCGGAATGCCTAGGCCGGAGCCGAGTCCGAGTTCCCACCTGAGGTGGACCCCTTGAGATCGGGCCCCGTGGTCAGGAGTTGAGCTCAGCCTCCTCCGTCACGAGGCGCCCCTCCGAGCTCAGGTCCCCTAGGCTAGGCGGCACCCCGGCATCGAGCTCGTCTGAGATCGAGCCCCGTTGTCAGGAGTCGAGCTTAGCCTCCTCCGCCACGAGGCGCCCCTCCACGATTGAGCTCGGTCGACCTTCGTCCTGCCGAGCAGCACCAAGGCGAGTCTACCAAAGACGGGCCCTGCCTCTCTAGCTCGGCCCTCTGTTTAAGCCAATGCACCGGCCGCCAAGGGAGCCATACCTCTCCTCCAAGGACAGTGGCGATGCTCCTGAGGGCCGTACGACACCAACTATGCCGCAATCAAGGCACCATACCCTCCACCGATCTACCGTACAACTGGAGAAAAGATCCTAACGGAGAGCACGGATCCCAAGATCGGCGGCTCACCGGTCGAGGCCCTGTCAGACTCCCAGGAGAGGGATAAGCAGAAGGAATGTCAGAAATCTATGGAGGCTCCCCGACTGTCAAAACAGAAGAGGCGTTCCGTCCACGTCATGGTACCTCGCCGTACACGACAGCAGGGGGAGATCTCAAAGCGAACCAAGGTAGAGAACCCCGCCAGGGTAAGCAAAAGAGGTATCGGCATCTATCATCAAAGAACAACACCCATAGCATACTTTTCAAGCCAAGAGAGGAACCGGAGCGACACAAGGGAGGAAGGCTAGAGAGGAGGGCAAGACCACCTCGGCCAACACTACTCCCAGCTCGTCCTCATCTTTCACTCACACTATATTTACTCCTCCAGAGGGGCTCAACCAGGAGGATCTGTTCCCCTGGATCATCACTGACTTGATCGTCAGAGTACCCCAGCCAGAATCCCCGGCCTGGGTCACTGATGTTGGCTTTCTTGCAGGTCCCGAGGCACCGGAGGCATCTCCCACGGGCAGACGCGGAACACCCGGCACCACCAGTAGCTACGGGCCACGACGATCCGGGCGACAACACCACTAAATCTGTCACACCCTGACCCAGAATCCGAGTTGGATGTGCATCAGACGACCGTATGCCCTTGGATTCATTTTTCTCTTAAACATACAAGGCCTGTACCATACCAAACTCAACAAAAATAATCATCCAGGCAATCCACTAAAATTTTATTAGATAAGCAAATTCAAATGTTCATACACACTAATAGCCACATGCTAAAATTTATTAAAAATAGATAAATAACAGTGTCCACTAAGTCCTAAATCCTCACTGACTGGTTTCCAAGCCCACATGTTCCTCTAATCCTGAAAAAAAAAGTAAGGGAATAGAGTGAGTTTTCCTAAAACTCAGCAAGTTATCATACATCTCAAGTATAATTCTACCATACATCAAGAGCAAAGTAGTTTAAATAAATCAGTGCACACAAGTAATAAAAAAAATATTACTACTATAGAGCAAATTTAGTTTTCATTATTATTCTTCTTTAATACTCTTCTGATAACACACACTCCTTAGGATGGCCATCCACACACACTCACCTAGCCCCCCTGACTATGGCCACGATCGGCCCGTGGCTAACCCCACAAGAGTCTAGAATCCTGACTTACATACCGCTCAACGATCATGTGCTAGTGATCGCCCCGCCGTCCAGTTCCATAAGAAAAACTAGCTCCTGACTCACATACCACTCAACGGTCATGTGCTAGTGATCATCCCACTAGAGGCCCACAAGGAGACTAGATCCTAACTCGTGTAATCATAGTCGGACTAGAGAGTAACTAAAACCAACTCAACCCATGACACAGTACATTTTAATCATAAGTGTTTAGCCTCATACCATATCATATCATTAATATACAACTTAAAGTTATACAGTAATATTGCATAGTAAATTTTACCAGAGAATGATAATTTACTGTAGAATATCCACCAACTAGTACAATCCAACACTAAACCGGGTCTTCCAAGGACAACTTGATCCTGCATAATAATTTTTAATCATATAATTAATTTCCATATATATCTATATAAAACTACAAAAAGAAAACTAAATTTTCCACTAATTGAGTCAACTCAATTTTGTGACAGAGTTAACTCAGCCAACCAACCGAGTTGACTCACCCCAGAAATCGAGTCAACTCAGTTCGTTCCCTCTTTCTTCCCACCTGCTGCCAACACCCAAGTTCTCCTCTCATTCAAATCTCGCTACTGTCTCCCCCAACCTACCCTCCACTACCACCGAAAAAATGGAAGGAAGGGAAGGGAAGGAACCATCGATGCCTAACGGCCGTCCGGCCACTGCCGGAAACCCAAAATGAAACCAATCCCCCCCTCCCATCCTGGCCAGTCCATCCTACTCAAACCCACGCTCGAGAGGGAATGGCTCCCGTCGGTCACCTCTGCTCTTGCCAACCCGAGAGAAGACGAGAATAGAGAACTTACCGATGAGTTCGACATCCACCGGAGGAGTACGTGTTCCGGAAAGGATCGCGGCACGTGAGAGGGCTTCGTCGGTGTTCACCTAAGGATGACGGCTTTTCGAGATGCTTCGAGGCACACGGAGGAGCCTTCCTTATAGGAAGTAATCCCTCTCCAGCATGCCTCAGCCTCCCCTCTCCCGCACACCTCAACCTCCCCTCTCCCACTCCTCTGCCGAACAAACCGGCAGTTCGGTGCCAAGGTCGATCCGAACTGAAGTCGGCATCCCAATATCCGGCTTCAGTCCAAATTCACATGGGCCACGTTTTGGGTTGGGCCTCACAATAGGATTCAATTGAGTAGAGGATATATTCATCCTAAAGAAAGCATCGTAAAAAAAGACATCAGTCAAACTTTCACTATCGACTATAATCCATTTTACAGGATGCCTGGTAATCGTCATCTCGATGACCACGGCATCATTATTTACATTTTCATTCCTAAATTCCCCCTCCCTCATAAAGGGGAGTGCATTTTCCAAACTCTCTCTCTCCCGGGCCCTCTTGGCAGCGCACTCTATTCCCCAACATATCATTCCCATAGGCTTTTCGGTGGGTCGATTGTCGACTGCAGGGATAGGAGGAAGAGTAGCAAGCGCCTGAGGTTTTGCCGGGGTCCTACCCCCCACAAACTTTTTGAGGTAGCTCCTTCTTATCAGATCTTCAATTTCTCTCTTGAGGTGTTGGCACTCGATGTCGTGGCCATGGTCACGATGGAATTGGCAATACTTCATCTAATTGCGGCCGTTGAATGGCCTCAACGGTGGAGGGCGGCGCAGGTAGCGCTCGCCCTTAACCTCCATGAGGATCTTCGTCCTCGAGGCTAGGAGAGGTGTGTATCTTTCTTCTGGGATGGGGTCGCTCTTCAACTTCGGCCCTTGACGATAGTTCAGGGTGGCTGGTCTGGGCTTTCGCACCCCGGACGTCTCCCCTAGAGGTTGCTTCTTCAGTGGCTTCCTGTCCAGCTCCCTCATCGTACAATCTGCCTCCTCAGCATGGATGTACTTGTGAACACGGAGAAGGAAATCGGAGTATGTCTTCGGCGACTCTTGTCTAGGGAGTAGGTCAGGCGGGAAATCCTGAGCTCTCTTTTCAGCACCAGCATAGTAATTGGCTCGTCCAAATTATAAATCTCCAGCGCGACAAAAAAGGATGTCGATCACCCATTGGACTCATGAGAGCCTTGTAGCTCTTAAGGTGATCCAGAGGATCGGTGGTCCCGTCATAAGGATCCACTTGCAGCATGCAGAACAGACTCGAGATCAGCTCCTCTTGGATCTCTCGGGAGAAAGGGGGACGGGCGTCATGGCCCGTAGGCTCATGGAAGGAGCCTTGCAAGTTTGCAAACTGGCAGGATAGTTCCGCCAACTTGCGGTCCCGTTCTTCTATGTACCTTTCAGTCATGCACCTGATGGCCTCGTCGGTGGAGCCTTCCGTTGAGGCCGACGGAGGAGGTGAAGATGACAACTGAGGGGGGTCACGACGGGGAGCCTTGCCTCGACGGCCTTGGCGGTGCTTAGCAGCGGCCTGCTCGAGAGCCAGAGACTGGCTCTCCTGGTTGACTGACCCGTTCCACTGTCTCTTTGCCAGGGACCGGCGGCTTCTTCGGGAGTCTATAGCGGCCTGCAGCAGCGAAGGTTTTCCTTGGAAGGACAACAGGCTATCGCGGGGTGCGACGGCTTGGGCCATAGGGGTCCCTGGCTATTGGTGGGTGGCCAGGGACCAGTGTTGATGCTGCAACTGTCGCATCGCTGCAGTCAGAACCTGCATTTGCTGAGCGAGTATGGCCAACTAGACATCCGCTGGAGGTGGTTGCGGTGGAGCGGGGGCTCCCTCTCTGGATTATGCGAGCCCCCGTGAGAGGGGGGATCCCCCGCACGGCTAGTAAAGACCTCCCGTGCATGGGTCATCACCATGTTCCTGGAGGAGTTGCACATAAGGGGATTGGCTTGGATTAGAGTGTGTCTTGCCCCCTACCTAGCGCGCCAATCTGTTACCGCCTACACCATCATGGCCTGTAGCTGGAAGAAGACCTCGGACGCAAACCTCGTCGCTCAGGAGCCGACTCATGTGCCCGGACCTGTAAAACAAAGGAGACCCGGGTTGGGGATCCTAGCGGGGGCATTCCTACGATCAAGTTAGTGACGATCTAGGGAAATAGATCCTCCCCTATGGGCCCCTTTGCTCGGACTCCATACTTGGAGGAGGAGATTCAATTTGAAAAAGAGAGAATAGAGCGAGAGTAAGAGCGGTGGAGGAGAGCTTGAGCCGTGTGGCTATGTCTGTCAAGACCATTCCGGTGAGTCTCCGGTAGCCCAGAGTACTCAGCCTCTCGGTCACCCTCCTATGTGCTGCCTTCTCCCTTGTTTGCTTGAGTTAGTCTTGCTTACCTCTGTTTTGGACCTTTAGAGAATCCTTTTGGACCAAGATCCCTCCCAGCAGCTTACCTTGGGATCTTCCCCCTCTGTAGGCGCCGAAAGGTATACGTCCGGCAGTGCTCCATGCCGTGCGCACAAGTTTCTTCCTTATTCGTGGTAAGGAGTTATGTTGTCGGCTCTGACCTCCCTCATGGTTGCTCCACTTTGGAAAATTTGCCCTGGATTTGAATCTTCTGGGATGATTTCTTCTTTCGGGTGGCACAGACAGTCGGTTAGGAGTGCAACACCTTGGTCAGGGTGCCCTTTCCTATCTGGTGTAAGCAGTAGCGGGAGTGATTATGGCATCCTGGGGGGTGCTTCTCCGTGGTCCTTGGGCGGCAGTCCGCTACCCAAAGGGGAGGTGGCACCGCGGACTTTGATTTCCAGCTGCTGGACCTCTTGCCTGAAGAGAGCTTGGCTTAAGGAGAGCAGGAGCTCGACTTCGACCGAGGTGGACTCGACCTCGACCGAGGTGGACTCGACCTCGAGAGAGCCACCCGGCGAAGGAGCTCGAAGAGAGCAGTAGCTCGACTTCGACCGAGGTGGGCTCGATATCGAGAGAGCCATCTGGCGAAGGAACTCGAAGAGAGCAGGAGCTCAACTTCGACCGAGGTGGGCTCGACTTCGAGGGTGCTACCTAGCGAAGGAGCTCGAAGAGAGCAGGAGCTCGACTTCGACAGAGGTAGGCTTGATCTCGACCGATATGGGCTCGACCTCGAGGGAGCCACCTGGCAAAGGAGCTCGAAGAGAGTAGGAGCTTGACTTCGACCAAGGTGGGCTCGACCTCGAGGGAGCCATCTGGCGAATAAGCTCGAAGAGAGCAGGAGCTCGACTTCGGCCGAGGTGGGCTCGACTTCGAGGGTGCCACCTAGCGAAGGAGCTCGAAAAGAGCAGGAGCTCGACTTCGGCAGAGATGGGCTCGACCTCGAGGGAGCCACTTGACGAAGGAGCTCGAAGAGAGCAGGAACTCGACTTCGACCGAGGTGGGTCACCTCGAGGGAGCCACTTGGCGAAGGAGCTTGAAAAGAGCAAGAGCTCCACCTGGCGAAGGAGCTCGAGAAGAGAGTCTAACATGGAAACTTCTATCCATGTGGCATCTGAATGCATCTGACAGGAACTCCACGTTAGCGATCCTGCCACATCATATAGGAAACTTGAATTGGGCTTCAGATAGCCCTCAGACACAACCTAATCGATCCTGGACGCACCAAGTGGACCAAGAAGATTAGTGATCTACCGTGGATCAGGTCCAATCTATAAATGTTCTCCACCAGGTTGGGACCTGGGGGAGGGGAAAAGTGGCGAAACCAGAATAGCCATGTAATTAGGGATGGCAACGGGTCAGATTTGGATCGGGTTATCCAAAACCCATACCCGTCCCACTAAAAAATTATCCGCCTCATACCCGCCCCATACCTGTCTCGGATCGGGTCGGGTATAAAAAAATCACGTGTGGATCGAGTCAGGTAGGGTATACCCGGTCTCATAAAACTTAGTTTATTTAAAAGCTAAACGGGTTGGATCGAGTCAGGTTGGGTCGGGTATATCCATCCCATATCCAATTTACTTAAATATTTTATAAACATAATTTTTTTATATATAAATGGATCATGTTCGAATCGGAGCATACTACTATTCGTACCCGATTCGAATCCGAGTCAGATTTTTTTTATATAACCTATATTCATTTATAAATTAGATGGATCGAATTTTATCTATTTTATTAGAATCGGATCAGATGGGATACTTAGATCAATAAAAATTGTCATCCTACGTGTAATCACCGTCCAATCCGATGAACAAGAAGACGGGCCCTTTGATTTTTCGCCTTGACATTCGTTACAGATATCGGATGATCACGAAAAGTAGGACGACTTAACGGCCACGATGATCACCGGACCACTTTAACCACCCGTCGTCTTGGCACCTTCCGTCCTAGGTCCACCCTAACGAACCCTTTACAGCGAAGCAAGGAAACAAGGAAACCCGCACCTCCTCTATTTTTGTTATAAAACTTTCCTCTCTCTAGCCTCTCCACCACCAAATCCAGCCCCCTATAAATTATAAAAGCCCCCTCCTGCCCAAGAACTCTCGCAAGAATCTTTCCCTTCCGCTCGCTGGTGCAGCGATGATGACCTCCGCCCCGGCCCCGCCTACGCTCCCAATCTCCAATCCCCAGTCCGGCGGTGCCGCCCCCTCCTCCGCTGCCAACAGCGGCGCCGCCCCGATTGCCACCCCGGCCTTTCGCCTCTTCCTCTCCCGCCTTTCTGACTCCGTCCGTCGCTCCCTCTCTAATCGTCGCCCCTGGTCGGAGCTCCTCGACCGCTCCGCCTTCTCCCGCCCGGACTCCCTCTCCGACGCCACATCCCGTATCCGCAAGAACCTCGCCTACTTCCGCGTCAACTACATCGCCCTCCTCGCCGCCGTCCTCGGCCTCTCCCTCCTCTCCCACCCCTTCTCCCTCCTCGTCCTCCTGGGCCTCTTCGCCGCGTGGTGCATGCTCTACCTATTCCGCCCCGCCGATCCCCCACTCGTCCTCTTCGGCCGCACCTTCTCCGACCGCGAGACCCTCGGCGGTCTTGTCCTCCTCTCCATCTTCGTCATCTTCCTCACCTCCGTCGGATCCCTCCTTATCTCCGCCCTCCTGGTTGGCGCCGCCATCGTCTGCGCCCACGGAGCCTTCCGCGTGCCCGAGGACCTCTTCCTCGACGACCAGGATCCCGGTGGCGCAGCCGCGGGGTTGCTCTCCTTCCTCGGAGGCGCCGCCTCCTCTGCTGCCTCGGCCGCCGGCCCCGTCGTCGCTGCCCGCGTCTGATGTTGATGTCGGTCTGACGGTGAGGCTAAGGGGTTTTCCCTTTTTCCTTCGTTACCTTTCTTTCCTTGTAGGGGAAGGAAAAATTCGTTGATCTAGGTTTTGGTTGGTTCTCGTTCTTTTACTAGTATATATTTTTATACACAGATCGAAATATAGAATTCTATTCGGGATTCTTGTTAGTTTTTTGTTGATGAGTGCTTACAATTCGATATTTCCTCTCCTAGATCTATCTGTCTGTTGAAAGAGTAAAGTCGATATGTTCTTTAAATATACACACAGACATACTTTTAGAATGATTTCCCTACTATGATGTATTGGTTTGATGTGGTTATTCTCTTTCAAGGTTAGACTGGATCTGGGTGTTGTTTTGCTTCGGTTTTTCTTGTCCTTCCATAAGTGTATGATCAGATCTGGTGATATTGTAAAGTGATGCATGCTTAGATCTACTAATTCGTAGTTACAGGTTTCAGATCTGGAATAGATTGCTATAAGTTCGTGGTTTGCAACAGTTTTCTCAAGGAATTAGAAGAAAGCTCTTCTTCTAAGAACGTATTCTAACCATGGCCATTGATTCAAATTTCGGGCATGGTGTTAATTATTGCTTCAGATTTGAGCAATGGAGAACAAATAGTGCTTGTTTCTCATCATGTTCTGTCATGTATGTGAAGTCATATTTAGAGGATTAATTCTTTTGGCACTTGTTCATTCTGACTTCATTACATGTTTCATCCTGCTAATTATATAATTCTTGCTTAAAAATTTTGTCCATCATAATGCCATGCGTTAAGATTAACAAGGTCTGTCAATTATTTATCTTAGCCAACTCTGGCTTCTTGATTTTGGTCTCCATCTTTTGTAGTTATTGTACACATTTATTTTAGTGAAGTAATCCAGAAGATCAGTAACTGCATGTCAGGAGAGTTAACCATTGCTTTGGTTTAATGCATGCTCGGTGAAAAAAATTAAGAGCAGAGAATAATTTGAACGTAGTTTATCAATAGATGCCAAAGATACATATTTGGTTGATGAAGAATCGGTGCTCATTCTATCAAGGACTTAATTATTATGTACTGTTCCTGTGCTATATCAGTGGCAGCATGGAATGGTACTGTGTTTTGTCCATCACATGCTAGGGGACCTGTTTCAGAAAATGTGGTTTAGCATTGAGTCTTTCTAGTGGGCATGAACCAATGCAATTTGGCATGCATAGTACTGTGGTACAAGCCACTATACTATGGCTATGTCTGATTGGTCAGATGCATGAATATGCCTCCCTATTTGTTTTTTCTAATCAATCATTTGTTTGCTAAAATCCAGGTGGATGATGCCAGTTATTTGCAAATAATTTGTTGTTGATGAGACAAGGGAACATGTGAAGGTTATTTTTATGTATCTGCAGAAATCCTTGAGGACAAGTTTGAAAAATTATCTTATTAAAACATGAGCTGTATCTTTATGAGGAAAATTGATTTTAAAAACAGGGTTTTACTGCCCAAATTGATATAAAGAAAAAGGCCCCCAGCTAATTAGTTGTTCCTTGTCAAAAATTATATAATTTTGGTGATAATTTAATGTGTTCCTCTAGAAAATGGAGTCTCAATCTCATTTGTCCGCTTTACTTTGAAATTTATCAACATACATGTAATTTAACTAAATTAAAAAAAAAGAAATTTAATCATGAAGCAAGCATTGTTGTATTTTAGTGATCAGTCCTCCAAGGATAAGATCATGGTGTTTTTGGTGTGGAATTCTAAATATGCTCATGAAGTATTAAGCTAGATGCTTTTATAAAGTTGAATTGAGTGCGTGCAACCTGTTCTTTGTTAGTTTGGTGTTTCAACAGTCCTGTTTATGACTGGGAGGAAGCATGCTGTGCAAAGCCCCTTCTTGCCACCATCTTTGCAGAGCTATATATATATATATTCCCAAGAAGATTTTGAATTTGGTGGGCATCTTGTTCATCATAGGTGATTTCAGTTGGTTTCAAATTCTGAAGCATTTTGTGCAGTTGATTATTTTGAACTGCCGAGCAGAACCATTCAAGGGAGGAAGCGTTCCGGAATTTGGATACATTATCTTGATGGGTTTGCCTACGTTCCAGTCTTGTGTAGGTTTCCTTTCTTATATAAGAGTCTATCTGATTGTTGACTGAGGTATTTCTTAAGTAATTACCCTCCTTATTATCAGTGACCTTTTTGTTCTATTTTCCATAGAGCCATTGCACTTGCTAAAGAAGAGTTTTTTAGATTGCATATTTTGAGCCATTTCTCAGATGCTAATTTCACATTTGACCTCTCTTCTTTTTCCTCCTCTCTCCTCCTCCACTTACCTTAATGGTAATCTTAGACTCTCCTCTGACCTGTGTCCTTTCTTTTCCTCCTCCTCCATTCACCTTATTGGTAATTTAGACTCCCCTTTTGCTCAAGCTTGAACCCTGCACACTTTTGGGGAGTGTTTTGTTATGTATCTTGGAATTGGATATCTTATTACTATCAGTAGTTTATGTCAGTGGTGCATTTCCTATACTTGTGTTAGAATTCTGTCTTCTATTTATGCATCATTTTCTAAGTCGATTCTTTTTTTCAGCCAACATTTCATCCAAAAGTTGAAATGTTTTTTTGTGCTGGATCCTCGTAGTACCATGGCTTACAATGTCATTTAACATGCCTCAGTAGAAAACGATCTATGAAGCATGCCACTTTTAAGTAGGCTTTTGGTGGATGTGGATGTATTTTGATTTCTTTTTTCTGGTGGGTTTGTGGGGCCTATGTGGGCGCATATGGTCATATTTGCATACACAATCATGTGTACCTGTGCTTGCCTATGGAACTAATATGGCCTTTAGGTAATAAAGCATGACTAGAAAAGCCTGATGTTGTCAGTGGAGGATGAAACTTGAGAATTCTTTTCTATTTTAGGATGGTTGCATGCAACTGTAGAAGAATGGAGGTAAGTAAATCAAGTTAGATATGTATGGTCATGTATTTAACAAAATTTGGTAGAAGATCCTTGTAAAGAAGTAGCATGCAGACTATTGTTATAGAAAGTCCAGTTTGTCAAATGTGATCTCAGAAACCATAGAAGTTTTGATGAACTAGTTTAGCTATCACCTACTTAATATTTTTGTTGTCAAACATGATTGATAAGGATGCCTGTTGGTGGAAAGGGGATCATTTTCACTGTCAAATCTGTCCAAGGCAAATTGCAAGAGCCTTTTGGTTCTTGAAACACCAAGTGATATTTGGTGGAGATCGGTATAAATTACTAGGAGATCAGAGTGTCTTTTTTATCTGAATGACTATTTGGTCGATGGTGCTTTCAGTATGCAAATATCTTGCTTGCTGGTTAAGCCTAGTTTGTTCAAATATTACGATATAAATTCAAAGACAGGCATGTGATATATTTTTTTCAGCAGTTTTTATAATGTTGTGTGGTTCTATTAACTGTTATCAAATGTTGTATGAGCTTAGATTTACCAATTGAGGGAAGTCTTCAACAAGAATTGACCTGGAATTCGTTCACCATGTCAGAGGGGTGGTGAACAAATAACACGACCGTGCAGCCTCTATGGTTTGGTAGTACCATCTTTTGAACTCAATAATCTTAATAATGTGTGGAATGAATTTTTATATCTCCTACAATGCTTTCAATTTATGATGAAGTTTCAAGTATCACAGGAATTTGGTGATGTAGACGTTCGCATTTTTTGTGTGTTTTGCAATTTGCTTGTGGGTTGTTAAACGTACTTGGGTGCTGAATTACGTTGTTATCTCTTTATATTTAGCACAAGGATATATGTACAAAAATCTCAAGAACCTATTTGATAACATAGGCAGGAATCGGAATTCTAATGTGCGGTGGGAAACTTGGTATATTTTGTTGGTGGTTGGTGTCCAGTTATTGTTAATTTGATGTTGCAGAATTAACTCCATTTTTGATTGGACAAAGCGTTGTGGTCTTGGTGTTGGGTGGCTGATTGAGAGTGAATAGACTTCGTTCCGAGAGAGCCTTAGGAACGTATAATGTCTGTTGAAAAAAAAAAAAATTCAAAAAAATGCTGAAGACTGCAGATCGTGTTGGTTTACTGGTGCCATGTGGCGGTTGGTGATTGGCGGTACCTCACTCGGGGCCCAACTAGATTTATCTTAATGTACCGCGCTAATCGCCTACTATTGTGGAGAACTGGTTATCTTTTTCTTTGTTTGGTAGGGGTAATCATCCAAAAATTAACAATGATGTGGATAGAAATAATTTGATTACTATATTTAATTTAATATTCCATGATAGTGATTTTAAATCATTTTTATTTTTTAAATCATCGTTTAATTTAGTATTGAAAACTAATCATTGCATTGCATATCTAAAATAATTTCAAAATAATGATTTTTGATTGAAATTTGGAAACAAAAATATTTCTTAATTAAAAAAAATTGTTATGTCAATATATCTAATATATTACATTAATATGTATATGTATAATTTAAATTATAATAAAAATATATCATTATATTTTATATTTATATTATAAAATTATTTATTATAAAATTTTATTTTCTTTATTTATTTAACAAAATAAATATTAGTATTAAAAAATAATATAATATAAATATGAATAAAAATATTAATTTATAATAATTATTGTTGTGGTGTTGGGAGTTGGTGCTGATCCAAGCTTGACTTGTGAATAGTTGAAGGTGTAGTGGTTGTTGATGTGGAGTGGGATCTCATAAGGGCCTATTACTCAGAATTGGTTATGCAAGTTAAAGAAGATTAGAAAATTCATATTCCAGGATTTTTTGGTGATTGGATTTTTTGGTGTCTAAGTCTCTCGAATGGATAAATAGAGGAGATTTGGAGTTTTCTAGAATTCATAATGGAGTATAAATTCAAAAAAGGAGAGAGGAACCGGAAAAGGAACGAAAGAGAGAGACGGAACGAGGCATGTAAGAGAAGGGGAAGTGTGTACGAGATTCGCTTCCGAAGAGATGGCACACTAGCAAGTAGAGTTATGGGAGCCTAAATATTTTGTGGAAGATAAGGGAAAGTGCTTAAGAATGTATGCAAATGTTTTGATTGACATTCAGATGGATACTTGCAGAGTTAAAGAGTTTCGGGGTATGCTCTCCAGATGATAGTTCTCTTGAAAAATAGGGATTCTTAGTTTTGTTTTACCGAAAAATAGAGATTCTCAGTTTTGTTTTACCTCGCCTCCCCGTTCTTCTCCGTTGGCCCAATTATTATTAACTTTTGCTTGGCTTACTTGGAGGGCCTTTAGGGAATATGTTATAAGCGTTTATCTTAACACCTAAAAGCAAGGAAGATGTATGATGTTTATCACAGGACAGTTGTGTCTAGGATGTCTTAGCTTGTGGTGGGAACCATATCGTTATTCATAAAGCAGGGTGTGGTAACTAGCATAGCACATCTTTGTGACCAGGCATTTTTCAAGTGGTGAGCCTTTATGATAGCTATTTCTGGAGCATACGTGACCTTGATGGATAGGCACAGGCCTAGCAATGATCGATATCAGGCAATGGATAGGTGAGTTTGCTGGCATGCGTTCAGCATGGATTGAAACTTTGGTACCGTGCTAAGCTATCCAAATCCTGCTTTATCAATAATTAATATATTTTATATATATAATAATTTTTATAATTAATAAATAATTTTATGAAATATATTAAAGATGTTTTTGATATTTTATAGCTAATGGTCTTGGATTTTTATGAAATATCAAACATATTATTTATGAATAATCTTTAAAACATCTCATTCTAAATAATAGTTTTAAATTATTAAAAATTAAATTATTTTTAAATAAGAATTATTAGTTATCTAAGATCATTGCTCTCATTTAGATCATCAAATGTTATCGTACTTTTATCATTTTAGTACTGAGTGATCTTTCCTATGTAGTCTGGGTATTCAAAGCCTCAAATTGGCTAGTAATTGCCAGCTTGAAATGATATCTCATCGATATCATCTAGCGGAGCAACTACCGTTTATATTGAGGAGAACGTTACGAAGTAGTGGTGCGTTTTAGATAACAATAGAAGCATTGGCACCAACTGAAGAAAGTTGAATTTGAAACAGCAGCCATGGTTGCTTGCACTAAAAACAGTTTTCTATGTGATTTTTTAATGCACCATGCCATCATGCTTGTACCATTTTTTTATATTTTTATTAAAAAATATTTTTGTACTATAAAATTTGTATATACTAGTAATTGGGTAATTGAAGTTTATATATACTAGCAATCGAGAAATTAAAGTTTTGATTTTATCAATGTGATCAATAAAATAATCAAATCCATTCATTTCAAAAAAAATGGATGGATGAAATTCAACATTATTTGTCTGTATCTGTCATGTGATTCTATGTACATGCTAATCACCCATGGCATAACATAGGTGATTAAAAGCTTTCCATGCTTTGTATGACTTGCATTCAAAACTCTCGATAAACTCTTGATCCCTTATAACTCATGTTTGAAGTCTATTTCTTCTTTACGGTGCCAATCTTGTCCTAATCAGACAAGTTTGCCTCTTCGCCTATCCATTCCCTTTAAGAATTTCACCATCATTGTGAAGAAAAAGATAGCTGAAATATCCAAATCGAAGACTCTTCCTTTGCTTCAATATTATTGGGTAGAATAACATGATCAGCATTTAGTCAGTCCCACTACTCGGTGAATCCATCATCGAAGAAGTTGGTGCTTTTTCCAACCAACTAAATTCGGTTAAGTACTAGATTGCTAAGTGCCTTCGCACAAGTGAGCTTTTGTATCGACTATGCTTTTGAGCATGGCTCAGTCATACGATGGGTACGCGTGCAAAACACTTTTATCCATCCATTCTCGTTAAAAAAATTGACACCTCCCGTGATCAATTGGATTCGGTCAGATGTCAAATCATCGAATATCCTCATTTAAGTAGGTCTTGATAACAAGCACATATTAACTGACCCTTAAAAGCTATCAATATGTATTCATTGACTACACATCGGATTTGATCTTTGATTGATTGACAATTCCTTGGCTCCAATATACCTTGATGTAGCTTGATCACGTGCTTAATGGATAAGCGACCTTATGTTCAGTCATCCTTCATTTCACTTTGAAAAAATGGTATCTTAACTAGCTGAACTTGTCCTAACACTATCCATTAACCACTCTCATCTGACCCAACCCCAACAACGACCGGTCTCTTATCATTTAAATGATTTGAAAGCAATCGACACGTCAACCACCTAGTCAAAAGCCCTCTAGCCGACCAAGCCTCGAATTTAATAAGAATGCTCAGACTAACCCCTGATTCCGGAAATCATGAGTGAGTCTTAAAACGATACACTCACTTAGACCCTCTGAAGGCTAATATAATCGATGTTCACTTTCGCAACCTTGATTATGTGGCCAAAAAATCACATCACATATCATGATCCCTAATTATTACTATATCTTCATAATTAAAAAAAGCATGCATGGATCCAAGCAATAGTCCACATTGCCATTAAAGAAATATGATAAATTTCATACAAAGAACAAGATTTAAATTAAAATAGAATGAACATTTCCTATAAATAGAAAATCTTTTGATAACCTACTAATAAGTCCTCTTACTTCTTTTCAAATCTGCCAAAATTCTATCATTCCAAAAATGCCATTACTCTTCACCTGTAAAATGAAATCCCTGAAACTCTCGAAGTATGCAAAATTTCTCAATTCCGTGCTTCTCATACTATTATCATACTAGAATATTAACTTGAACATCGAAAAACCTATACCGGAATACCTTTTGATTAGGATTTTTTTTCTCCATACACCACCAGCTCCAGCACCTCCTATGCTAAATGGATTTCAACACCAACACCTATCCTTTCATATCCAATATGGTTTCAACCCTATCCTATCATCATGCCTGACCTTAGAGCCTGCATCCTTAGACTTGTCATTCAACAAGGGAAACTAGAGATGGAACCCGCTAGAAAAACAATAGTCAGCTCCGTTACTAGAGCTCTCTCCCAAAATTTGGATCACTCGCCCAGAAAAACCAATCGTTAGATCCCTAATGTCCTCGCGATCCGGATCATATCCCTCTCCCAAGTTCAATCTTATTTTCATCTAGGCAAACTCCTCTCCAAGCACCCTTTTTCTCACTCTTGATACTGCCGTATCCTCTCCATTGTCCTGGAGGAAGCCCATCAGTTCTCTAATGAGTTAAGCAAGTATCCATCCCATCTCTCGCAGTTTCTACCTAAGAAATCAAGAAAAGAATCACCACCTTGGCATTTTGGAGTCGGAGATCGCCTTTGCTCTCTCTTGTTCGTGCCGCTGTTTAAGCTCAGCATCAAGGCAGGCTTGGGATGAAGTCACCGCAACCCACTCGAGTAAGTCTTTGTGCACCGCGTGCAGTGCAGGAAATTCAATATGGCCTGCACCATTATTTTTTATTGGTCCACGTCGATCCTATGTGGCTTCCATTATTTTTTATTGATCCACGTCGATCCTATGTGGCTTGATGGGATGGGACTATAATAGGTTAAAAGTTAAACATGACATTCATTAATATTATCATTTAATTTTTTTAAAATTTTTTTATGCAAATCAAAATATCCTTTTTCTCCCGCCTACTTTTTTCCACCATCTTGCTTGAATTTTGATGAATCTAAAATATTGTTTCTAGTACTTCTAGCTAAATATTTCAGTCTTAAATATACTCTAGCTTTGGTCCAAGGAATCAATCAAAGGTTGAAGGAAAAATCTCCCTCGTTCTGAAATATGCTCGGAGAGTCATGTCGTATGAATCAACTTTCGAATGTTAATATAAGCTTCTTTCTCGCTCTGAAAAAGTGCTATGTTTTGGTTTAAGATTGGAATAAACCACTGAAAACTTTTTCTATAACTTCAAGACAAAATATCATCTCTAACAGGAAGTAAACCAAGCCTTCATAGATCTTGTTTAGTTTTCTTTTTATAGTTCCTTTATTACACCAACTGTTTTGATAGTTAAAGAAAGTTAATGATGTAGGAAACCATATAATACTTCTTTAGCATCCATGAAATTTTATGACTCTGGGAGTCATAACTCAGTCTACAGATGATGGATATTCTTGGTAGGAGGGGATAATAAATATAGTTTCATATTTTCTGCATGGATATCATAGTTTTATAACTAGGATGTCATAGTTTTTGAACTGGAATATAGTAATATTGTTTCAGTATATTATTGTCATCCTTTAGTATCCGTAGTATGTTATGATATTCTAAAAGTCATGACTCAATCCACAAGTGATAGGTTCTTCTAGTAGTAGGGCTTAATATATTTAGTTTCATATTTTATGATCGGGTGTCAAAATCTTTTAACTAGAATGTCATAATTTTAGAACTAGAATGTCGTTCCTTGAAAACTCTTTTTTTAAAAATATTTTTTTTCCTGGTCTTTTTATTACAATCTAATAATTTTATTCAAGCTAATGCACGATTGAAATGTCCTATGATGGAGAACAAAAACTATCATTTTCTATTTTGTACCGAGTTGTTCATGTTTCGAAGTTTTTGATACTGAAATTTTTTCATAAGCATTTTATTACAATGTGGGTGTCATATATCAGCAATACATATTGAAACACTCCAATTATGGCAGATCAAAATATCCAGTTTATGATTTTGTACAGGAATGTCATAGTTTTTTAATTAGGATATCGTAGTTTTTGAACTGAAGTATCGTAATACCGTTTCAGCATATATTTATGATCCTTTAGCATCCGTAGCATGTTATGACATCTTAGGAGTTATAACTCAGTCTACAAGTGATAGGTTCTCCTGGTAGTAATGGTTAATATATTTAGTTTTTATTTTATGATCGGGTATCATAATCTTTTAACTAGAGTGTCATTCCTTGAAAACTCTTTTTTTAGAAATATTTTTTTCTCCTGGTCTTTTTATCATATATCAATAATGCATACTGAAACACTTATATTACAGAGGATCAAAACATCCAGTTTATGATTTTGTACAGGGATGTCCTAGTTTTTTAATTAGGATGTTGTAGTTTTTGAACTGGGATGTCGTAATATTGTTTCAGCATATATTTATGATCCTTTAATATCCATAGTGATGTGGCTAGATCGCTGACGCAGGGTGGGCAAACTGACGTGGAGTCCCTATCAGACGCCATGCTGGATTTTCAACATGGGCCCCTTCGCCAGGCTGAGCTCTCCCAGAGCAACGGGGTCGCCCGCCGAAGTCGGGCTCCGTCCTCCGCCAGGTAGATCCCAGTCAGCTCGGGATGCCTAGGTCGAAGCCGAGCATAAGTCCCCGCCTAGGACGGGCCCCTTAGGATTGGGCGCCGTGGTCAGGAGTCGAGCCCAAGTCTCCTCCGCCACGGGGACCCCTCCAAGGTCAGGACCCCTGGGCTGGGCTGTGCTCCACCCACCTCCGTCAAGTCGAGCTCGGTTGGTCCGGAGTCATGCTCAGCCCTCCTCCGCCTAGCTGAGCCACCTCGAGGTGAAGACCCTCGGAGTTGGGCCCCATCTCTCCAGTTCAATCCCCAGCTCGGGTGGAGGCACCAACCACCAAGGAAGTGGCGCCAGCTCTCCAAGGACGATGGCGAGCCTCCCGGGGGTCGTACAGCAGTGCCCGCCATGCCGCAGTTAATACCCGCAGCCGTCACTCACGCCATAAGGGAAGGAAACTCACATCAAGGCACCATACTCTCCACCAACCTACCGTACCACCAGGAAAAAGACCCAGCCAGAGAGCGCGAGTCCCGAGGGCGACAGCCCACCGATCGAGATCCTGCCAGGCTTCCAGGAAAGGGGCAAGTAGAGAGAATGTCAGAGCGCATGGAAGCTTCCCCGACTATCTGACAGGAGAGGCGTCCCATCTACGGCACGATACCTTGTCGCACACATCAAACGACACAGAGAGATCCCGAGGCAAGATAGGGTAAAAACCCAGCCAGAGAAAGCCAAAAATAAGCAAGCAAAGAAACAAGAAGAGGAGCCACACACGAGGCTTCTTCCACCTCAGCCATCACCTCTCCCAGTCCACTCTCATTTTCATATACACTACACTCACTCCTCCTAGCATAGAGCTCATCCCGAGGGGCTCGACCAGGAGAATATGTTCCCCTGGATCATCACTGACTTGACCGTCGAAGTGCCCCCACTGTAATTCCCAGCCCGGGTCACTAACGTTGTTTCTTGCAGGTCCCGACGCACCGGAGGCATCCCAAGTAGGCGGACGGGCGACCCTTGATGCCACCAGCAGCTACGGGCCGCGATGATTTGGGCGACAACAGATTGGCGCGCCAGGTAGGGGGGCGCCGAATGATTTCCGATCTAATTTAAGCCTCGTTCGGACAGTTTGTCGGGAGGATGGTGACCACTCAAGCGAGGGGTGCCTCTCCCGGCCGTGTAGAAGAGTCCCCTTCCCACGGGAACCCACATGGTTCGAGGACGGAACCGCCCACCCCGGTTCAACCACCTCCGCTAGAAGTCCAGCTGACCGTGCTTATCCAGTAGATGTACACTCTCACTGCAGCAGTGCGCTAGCTCCAGCACCGGCATCAGTCCTTGGCTACTCACCAGTAGCCAGAGACCCCCGTAGCCCATGCCACAGCGCCCTGTGATAGCCTACGTTCCTTCCATGGAAGGTCTTCGCAACCACAGGCCTTTACATACCCCCGGGGAGTCGTCAAGCCCCGATGAAGCGACAACGGGATGGGTCCACCGACGAAGAGAGCTGCTCACTACACCTTGACCGGGGGGCATCTAAACCCCGCCAAGGCAGGAAGGGCAAAGCCCCTTGTCACGGGCGCCACGTACCCGCATCACCTTCCCTGCCTCTCTCCGCAGAGGGGTCGACGGATGAATCCATCAGGCGCATGGCGGAGAAGCACCTGCAGGAGCATGATCGCAAGCTGGCGGAGTTGTCTCACCGGTTGCTAACTTGCCTAGCTTCGCTAGTGAGCCGGTGGGCTATGACGCCCGCCCTCCGTTCTCCTAGGAGATCCAAGCGGAGCCGATTCCCCGCCGGTTCCGCAAGCCATAGGTGGATCCTTACGACTGGACCACCGATCCCCTGGACTACCTGGAAAGCTACCGGGCCCTCATGAGGGTCCAGGGGGCTACTGATGCTTTTTTGTGCGTCGCCTTTCCCACTACTCTCCGGAAGGCGGCTCGAGTGTGGTTCGCCCGCCTTGAGTCGGAAAGCATCAACTCCTTTGTCCAGCTGGGGCAGAGGTTCATGGCTCACTTCGATGCCTGTCGGAAGATGCCACGCGAGGCAGATAGCCTCTTCTCCATCAGGAAGTAGGACCGCGAGCCGCGCGGGACTATGTGGCTCACTTCAAGGCTGCCGCACTGGAGATCTACAGTCTAGAGGAGCCGGTCGCAATGCTGGCTCTGAAGCGAGGGCTCAGGACTTTTCGCCTGACCTACTCGCTTGACAAGAAGCCCCCGAAAACTTACTCCGAGCTCCTCTTCCGAGCTCAGAAGTACATCCACGTCGAGGAGGCGGATCGCACAAGGCGGGAGCTCGACGGGAAGCCGCTGAAGAGGCCGACACCCACCGAGGCCCTTGGGGCACGGAGGCCGGGACTGCCAGCTCAGAGCTCCCGGCCGAGACCAAGGCCGAGAGGCGCTCCCATCTTTGAGGAGAGTTTCATCCCCCTTCTCGCCCCGAGAACGAAGATCCTCATGGAGATCAAAGGCGAGACCTATCTGAGGCGCCCACCATCATTGAAACCGTCCTCTGGCCATGACAAGATGAAGTACTGCCGGTTCCACCGCGACCACGGTCACGAACCGAGGAATGCCGTAATCTTAAGTGAGAGATTGAAGAGCTCATCAAGAGGGGCTACCTAGGAAGATATGTGGGGGCAGACATCAAGCAGAATCTCAGGCGCTCGTCGCCCTCCCGGCGGTCGACAATCGCCCTACTGAGAAACCGGTGGGGATGATATGCTGGGGAGCCGGGCGCGCATCCAAGAGGGCTTGGGGGGCAGGGCATCCTGAGGTTGTACCCCCCTTTATGAGGGAAGGGGAAGATTGGAGAAAAAATATAAATAATGATGCTGTGGTTGTCGAGATGACGATCACGAAGCATCCTGTAAAACGCATCATGATAGATAGTGGAAGCTCCATAGATGTGCTTTTCTACAATGCTTTCTCCATGATGAACCTCTCTTCTGTTCAGCTCAAGCCTGTATATATCCCCCTTGTTGGTTTCACAGGAGACCCCATAAGGGTGGAGGGAGAAATCACTCTCCCGGTCACTGCCGGGACCCCACCTCGGCAGAGTACCATCATAATGACGTTCACAGTTGTCAGGCTTCCTTCGACCTACAACGCGATTTTGGGTCGACCTGGGCTCAACCTCCTCGACGCTATTGTCTCTACCAAAAGATTACTTGTACAATTCCCAATCCCTCTTGGCATTGGGGAGATGAGGGGCATACCCCAGCTGGTGCAGCAATGCTTTCAAACCCTCCCCGAGGCTCGGGCGCCCGAGGAGGACTCCAAGGTAGACGAGCTCGACCAGAGGATTCAGGACCCCAGGGGAGGCCCGACCAAGCGCCTACTTCCTTACCAACTCGGGATTGACCAGACGAAGACAGTGCAGATCGGAGCCAGCTGCCCGAGAAGGAGAAGGCTTCGTTGTTGGAGTTCCTGTGGGCGAATGCAGATGTGTTTGCCTGGACAGCGATGGACATACCAGGTATTCTCTCTGAAATCATCACCCACAAGCTCAGCGTCGACTCGAAGCATAGGCCGGTTCGACAGAAGAAGAGAAGCTTCGCCCCAGAAAGGCAGGCGGCCATCAACGAAGAGGTGGAGAAACTTTTGGCCGCTGGCTTCGTCCGGGAGGTGCAATACCTGAGCTGGCTGGCGAACATGGTGATGGTGAAGAAGAATAGTGGCAAGTGGAGGATCTGTGTAGACTACACTGACCTCAATAAGGCGTGCCCAAAGAACAGCTTCCCTCTGCCAAGGATAAATCAGTTGGTGGACGCCACCTCAGGGCACAGGCTGCTCTCCTTCATGGATGCATTTTTCGGGTACAATCAGATCCGGATGATCCTGGGGGACGAGGAGCACACTGCCTTCATCACTGACCGAGGGACATATTGCTACCGAATGATGCCCTTTAGCCTGAAGAATACTGGGGCCACGTACCAGCATCTGGTCAACAAGGTCTTCAAAGACCAGATTGGCCGGAACATGCAAGTGTACATGGACGACATGCTCGTTATGAGCAAGCCGAGCTCAGACCACGTCGCCGACCTTGCCGAAGCATTTCACAATCTTCGGAAGCACCAAATGAAGCTCAATCCAACAAAATACGCTTTTGGGATGGCGACCAGGAAGTTCCTCGGCTTCATGGTCACCCAGCAAGGCATCGAAGCGAACCCGGAGAAGGTCCAGGCGATCCTTGATATGGAGCATCCGACATCCAAAAAGCAAGTTCAATGCCTGACTGGGCGGGTTGCAGCCTTGAGCCGGTTCATCTCAAGGTCGGCCGACCGCTGCCTCCCCTTCTTCAAGGCGTTGCGCAAGATGCACGACTTCGCTTGGACTGAGAAATGCAAGACGACCTTTGAAGAGCTGAAGGAGTTTCTAGCCTCCCCACCTCTGCTATCTAGACCGGAAGAAGGGGAAGAGCTCCTACTCTATCTAGTGATCACACCCGGGGCCGTCAGCTTGGTCCTTGTCCGCATAGATCAGGACGGATCTCAAAAACCGGTGTACTACATTAGCAAAATCCTTCGCGATGCAAAGATCAGGTATACTCGCTCCGAGAAACTCATTTTTGCACTAATCATGTCTGCTAAGCGCCTCAGGCTCTATTTCCGAGTGCACCCCATCGTGGTTGTGACTGATCAGCCGTTGAGGACCATACTAGGCCGCCCCGAAACTTCTGGGAGACTGGCTAAATGGTCCCTGATGCTAAGCGACTTCGACATCGCATACCGGCCAAGATCATCGCAGAAGGTCCAAGTCCTAGCCGACTTCATGGTCGAATGTACAGGGCTCGCCGAGGAGCCAGAGCAGACGACCCCGGAGTGCCAAGCTGAGCTCGGTCCGCGGGAGGACCCTTGGATCCTCCACGTGGACGACGCCTCCAATTCCGGCGGGAGCAGAGCGGGCCTCATCCTCGCCAATTGTGATGGAGTGGTGACGGAATGCACCCTCCGCTTCAAGTTCGCCGTCACAAATAACCAGGCGGAGTACGAAGCACTTCTCACGGGCCTAAAGGTATCCCGCGAGCTGGGCGTGCAAAGCTTGAAGGTTTCACCGACTCCCAACTGGTTGCTGGACAAGTTTCCGAAGAGTACGAGGCCCAAGATCCCCAGATGGTGAAGTTCCTGGAAAGGGTTCGTTCGAGCACGGTAGGCTTCCGTTACTTCCGCATTTTCCACATCCCTCGTAGAAAAAATGCTCGTGCGGATGCGCTGTCGAGGCTCGCAACCCTACCAGACTCATCGCTGGGGCGCACCTACATTAAGTACCTTGAGAATCCAAGCTATGAAAGCCCAGAGGAGGTGCAACAAGTAGCCCACGAACAGAGTTGGATGGACAGGTACATCAAGTACATCCAGGATGGCCTCCTACCAGAGGACCGCAGAGAGGCTGGCCTCATCAGAAGGAAGGCCACCCATTTTGTTCTAATGGACGGTCAGCTCTACTGCCGATCTTACTCCTACCCATTCCTGAAGTGCCTCAAACCTACGAAGGCAGCCTTTGTGCTCCGGGAAATACACGAGGGCCTCTGTGAGAACCATGTATGGGGAAGGACTCTGGCGTACAAGGCTCTTCGCCAGGGATACTTCTAGGAGATGATGAGGGAAGACGCTACCGACTTTGTCAAGAAGTGTGACAAATACCAACGCCATTCCCACATACAACGCCTGCCGGCGGCACCGATCTCCCAACTGTCATCCCCTTGGCCTTTTGCACAATGGGGGATGCACATCCTGGGATCGTTTCCCACCGTGCCAGGGCAATGGAAGTTCCTGCTAGTGGCGATCGACTACTTCACCAAATGGATCGAAGCATAGCTGCTAGCTCGGATTGTAGAAGCCAATGTTCGACAATTCTTCTGGAAGTCTGTCATCTGCCGCTTTGGAATCTCCAATTGCGTTATCACCGACAATGGGCGACAGTTCGACAACCGGAAGTTTGAAGGGTTCTACGTCGAACACGGCATCCAACACAGGTTCACCTCGATAGCTCACCCTCAAACAAATAGAGAAGCCGAGATGACTAATCGGACTATCCTTCGAGGACTTCGTACCAAGTTGGACCAAGCGAAGGGCAGATGGGTAGAGGAGCTTCCAAGCATCCTATAGGCCTACCACACAACGCCCAGAACGGTAACGGGCGAAACACCCTTCAACCTCGTCTTCGGTGCTAAAGCAGTAATCCCAATCGAGCCTGGCGTGCCCACGCTGCGAGTGCAGCAATATGACGAGACGCAGAATTCGGTGCACCTCCTGCTCAATCTAGACCTTCTAAAAGAAACAAGGGACAAAGCCCGACTTCAGATGGCGGCATACCAGCATTGGGTCGCCCGGTATTACAATGCACGGGTGAAGCTGAAGACTTTCTAACCTGGCGACCTGGTACTGCGCCGGGCCGAAGCGTCTCAACCCCGGGAGTGCGGCAAGCTCTCACCAAACTGGGAAGGCCCTTATAAAGTGGCCGAGGCCCTCTCACACGGGGCCTACTATCTCGAGGACGTGGATGGTGCCAGGTTCCCCCGAACATGGAATGCCTGTAATTTGAGGAGATACTATCAATAGTGTAAGTTTTTCCTCCATTAAATACGAAGACTTTCCTTTGCACGATAGGTTGCTTGCCTTGCAGGAATGTCGCTATCCGGAGCCCAGCTCCAAGACACCAGCAATTCCGGAGCCCAGCTCTCTAGCCGAGCAAAGCCTCGAGCCCAGCTCCAAGGCATTCAAGACCTGAGAAGCCTTCAGGCACTCAAGCCCGGAGAAAAGTCCTCCGATACCAAGACCTGAGAAGCCCTCAGGCACTCAAGCCTCGAGCCTAGCTCCAAGGCATTCAAGACCTGAGCCTTGCCCTCAGGCGACCAAGACCCGGAGCCCAGCTTTCTGGTTAGTACGTCTTCGAGCCCAGCTCCAAGACGATAACTCCTAAGCCTTGTCCTCGGACGATCAAGACCTGGAGCCCAGCTCTCCGGCCAGTACATCTTCAAGCCCAGCTCCAAGATGACAACTCCTTAGCCTTGTCCTCAGGCGATCAGGACTCGGAGCCCAGCTCTCCGGCTGGTACATCTTCGAGCCCAGCTCCAAGATGACAACTCCTGAGCCCTGTCCTCAGGTGACCAAGACCCAGAGCCCAGCTCTCCGGCCAATACGTCTTCGAGCCCAGCTCCAAGATGACAACTCCTGAGCCTTGTCCTCAGGTGATCAGGACCCGGAGCCCAGCTCTTCGGCCGGTACGTCTTCGAGCCTAGCTCCAAGATGACAACTCCTGAGCCCTATCCTCAGGTGACCAAGACCCGGAGCCCAGCTTTCCGGCCAACATGTCTTCGAGCCCAGCTCCAAGACGACAACCCCTGAGCCTTGTCCTCAGGTGACCAAGACCCGGAGCCCAGCTCTCCGACCGGCACGTCTTCGAGCCCAACTGCAAGACGACAACCCCTGAGCCTTGTCCTTAGGTGACCAAGACCTGAAGCCCAACTCTCCGGCCAGCACGTCTCCGGGCCCAGCTCCAAGATGATAACTCATGAGCCTTGCCCTCAGGTGACCAAGACACTAGCAATTCCGGAGCCCAGCTCTCCGGCCGAGCAAAACCTCGAGCCTAGCTCCAAGGCATTCAAGACCTGAGAAGCTCTCAGGCACTCAAGCCCGGAGAAAAGTCCTCCGGCACCAAGACTTAAGAAGCCCTCAGGCACTCAAGCCTCGAGCCCAGCTCCAAAGCATTCAAGACCTGAGAAGCCCTCAGGAACTCAAGCTCGGAGAAAAGTCCTCCGGCACCAAGACCTGAGAAGCCCTCAGGCACTCAAGCCTCGAGCCCAGCTCCAAGGCATTCATGACCTGAGAAGCCCTTAGGCACTCAAGCCCGGAGAAAAGTTCTCCGACACCAAGATCTGAGAAGCCCTCGGGCACTCAAGCCTCGAGCCCAGCTCCAAGGCATTCAAGACCTGAGCCTTGCCCTCAGGCGACCAAGACCCGGAGCCCATCTCTCCGGCCAGTACATCTTCGACCCCAGCTCCAAGACGATAACTCCTGAGCCTTGTCCTCAGGCGATCAAGACCCGGAGCCTAGCTCTTCGGCCGGCACGTCTCCGAGCCCAGCTCCAAGACGATGACTCCTGAGCCTTGTCCTCAGGCGACCAAGACCCGGAGCCCAGCTCTCCAGCCAACATGTCCTCAAGCCTAGCTCCAAGACTGTGAGACTCAAGCCCATACAAGATGGAGCTCTCCTCTCCGACCTCCCCGCACTAAAATAAAAAAGAGAAGGAAAGAAAGGAGAGAAGAAGAGGGGAGGGAAAAAAGCATCCACACCACAAAAGAAAGAAAAAGTTGCACTGACTGAACTATTTTTCATTACTTGAAAAAAAATATGTATTACACTATCTCCCGGGCCCTGACAAGCCAGGCAGCCCGATCCAACAAAAAGGAAAAAAGGTTACAGGGGGTCCTACTCTACTAAGCCGGCTCCTTCCCTGGGCGGCGCACGATTGGGACTTCACCCTCCTCCACCTCCGCTACGGGGGCACCTTCCTGGGTGGCCTTCGCCGAGGGGACTTGTTCAGCTGCTAGTGCCGCCGGGGCCAACTCAGCTGCCTCTGCTTGCGGCTCTGGTTCTGCCGTCGTCGTCGCCGAGGTCGGCTCAACACGGCTAGATGCTGCCGAGGCCACCTCTGGGAGAGGCCCGACTGGAGTGACTCCCTGCCCCACTGTAGCCACCGCCGGAGTTGGAGCCTTCTTACCAGGGGCCCGGAGCACGACCAACCACTCCTCGAAAAGGATCCCCCGCAGCTGAGTACAGCAGTAGGTGAACCCCTTGGCAAAGGAGTTCGTCGCCGCCTTCTTGAAGTCCTTTATGTATTCGGGAGAGGCCTTGAAATTGGCCACCACATCGGTGACCTCCTTCCTTGCAGCCTCCACCCGGTGCCTTGCCTCGGCCAGCTGCTCTCCCGCGCGCTCGGCCTGGCGAATCACCACCGCCATCCCCTTCTCGATAGTCTCAGTGGAATGGGTGGCGGCGGTAGCCTTCTCCTCCGCCTCCGCGGCCCTCTTCTCGGCGGCCGCTGCCTTCTTCTCAACGGAGGTGGCCCTTTCCCTTGCCGCCTCCGACTCGGCCCGAAGCTCCTTCAACCGGGTCCTCTTCGCCTCGAGCTCTCCCTCGAGCTCCTTCCTGATCCTTGCGGCATCGGCGATCTCGACCGTGAAGCTCTTAACCTTCAGGTTAGCCTCCCGGGTCTCCTCGTCCTTCCGACCCACCCCGGTCCTCAAAGACTCGAGCTCTGCCTGCCGCTCCTTGTCCCTCTTGGCCCAGTTACGACAGAAATCCCGGATGAGGATCAGTTCCATGCCTTGCTGCATCAAAGAAAGCACGTCAGCTACGATGCCAGAGAAAGTTAGGAGTAATAGAGGGGTGAGGGAAAACTTACGGCATAGAGGTTGGCGAAGGACGAGCTAACGACGTCGCCCAGGAGTCTCTCGCTCCCATCCCGCTGATCACAAGATTGGACTGAGAAGTCCATCATCCGCTCGGCAAGGCTCGGGTCCTTTATCAAGAAGATGTTGGGCCCCAACTTGAAAGGGACTCGGTAGTAGTCCCTATCCTTCTTCTCCGTCGACTCGAACCCCTCAGTGGCGGAGGATGCCTTCAGCATTAGTTGCGAGCTCGATGCCGCTTCGGACCGCATCATGGGCACCGGCCTCGCTTCCCTCGGCTCCCCGTCCTCCTTGACTTCAACGACCTCCGGAGGGGGGCTGCCACCCTTGCAACAGCGGCAGCCGACCTGGCCCGGACGACCACCTCGGGCTCGGGCACCGAGGCCGGGTCGCGCTGCCCTGAAGGCTCTGGGACAGGCTCAACCGCCCTCTTTCTCCTCCATTTAGAAACTCGCACCATCGTCGGCACAAGCCCTCTTCGGAGCTGGCTCGCCGGCCTCAACTGCCTGCTCTCGTTCCTCGAAGAATGAGAGCAGCTCATCCATGGAGAACTTCTCTGCGTTCCTCGAAGAATGAGACAGCTCATCCATGGAGAACTTCATGCCTGCACCAAGGGAGACATGGTCAACCCCAAGTTCAAAAAAAAAGAAGAGAAGAAAAATGAAAAAAGAAAGGGAAGGGGCGGCCAAGCCGAACTCACTTGACTCCCACGACGAGCCGACCCCGGCCTCGTGGAGATTCCGCTCCGACAGCAGGACCTCGAGCGAAGCGATCTCGGCCGATCTGAGTAGCTCGTACAGGTCGAGGTCAGCTGCTTCAATGGAGGAGTTCTGGTTGGGAGACCGATCTAGGTCGCTCCAAACCCAGTCGATCCCTTCGACCGAGGTGAAAAAATATCTACTCTTCCATCCCTAGGGGAGCTCAAATCTAATGCCCCGAGGGCGGGAAGAAAGGGACCACCACCCCTCCTCGGTAGGGTGGTGTTTCTGGGTAAAGAATGTCCTGAACAGAGAGAAACGGGCTACGATCCCATGGAAGTGACACAGAACGATGAAACAAAAGATCGTTCTGATGGCATTCGGAACCAACTAGGCGGGAACAGGACGGTAGTTGGCTAGAAAAGAAAGGAAAAAGGGATGTACAGGAAATCGGAGGCCCCCGACGAAGGTCTCCTCATAGAAGGTGATCCGACGAGGGCCACTAGAAGTGATCCGCTCCCCTGGACGAGGAATAGAAAGATGAATGGATTCGGGGATGTTATAAGCACCCCGGATGGTCGCGAGGTCCTCGGCGATGATCACCGAAGCAATCCCCCCGGGGCCTGTTGACCGAGAAGGTTCGGGAGCAGGAGTAGGAAGGAGAGACAAGCGAGGTGGGGGGACATACCCAGGTTCCCTAATGGCTACGGGACCGTAGGAAGGCCTCCTACTGAACTCATAGCATGCCACCTCCTTTTCCTCGTCGGAGGAAGGAGTTCTCGGCCGGGAAGGTCCAACCTCGACTTGACAGGAAGGACAAAAGTTCAGGTCGAAACGATCCATGAAAGAAGAAGAAAAGGATGAAGGGAGACCTAAGACGACCCCTAATCGACAAGGCGAGAGAAGAAGAAGAAGAAGCTGACCTGCTAAGAGTCCAGGAAGACAAAGATGGCCGAAGAGGAAGGAAAGAAGAACCTCTGTATGACGTCGGGTGCGAAGATTTTGAAAGAAGGTAAGTCTTGGAAAATTTACCTTTCTTTTCGAAGCAACCTACGCTCGACCGTACTGTTACGGCTACCCCGCCGAGGGATGCCCGCCACGTGTCGCTGATCGACGGGACCGACGCCTCAATCCGGCTGTGATCTCTCTGACTTCCACGCTCGCCGTAACCGCTTCTTAGACGTGGCCGCGTGGCACCCCCGCATAGGCTCGAAGGACCACCGCGCGAAGCACCGCCGATATCAATCATTATTACACCAGATTTTCTCGCCTTTCCGCGTCAGCACCGCAATTACTCCCTTCGCCCCGAGCGCCGCGTGCTAAGGAAGTGGGGGGTAAATGATATGGCTAGATCGCTGACATAGGGTGGGCAAACTGACGTGGAGTCCCCATCAGACGCCACGCTGGGTTTTCAACATGGGCCCCTTCGCCGGGCTGAGCTCCCCCGGAGCAATGAGGTCGCCCACCGAAGTCGGGCTCCGTCCTCCGCCAGGTCGGTCCCAGTCAGCTTGTGACATCTAGGCCAGAGCCGAGCATAAGTCCCCGTCCAAGGCGGGCCTCTTAGGATCAGGCCCCGTGGTCAGGAGTCGAGCCCAAGTCTCCTCCACCACGGGGAGCCCCTCCGAGGTCAGGACCCCTGGGCTGGGCTACGCTCCACCCACCTCCGTCAGATCGAGCTTGTCCGAAGCCGAGCGCGGTTGGTCTGGAGTCGAGCTCAGCCCTCCTCCGCCCAGCTGAGCTACCTCGAGGCGAAGACCCTCGGAGTTGGACCCCATCTCTCCAGCTTGGTCCCCAGCTCGGGCGGAGGCACCAACCACTAAGGAAGCGGCGCCTCCTCTCCAAGAACGATGGCGGGCCTCACGAGTTATTGATTTCGAAGAGATGACAAAAGTTAACAATAGAACTATTAAAATGTATAATAAAGTTGTGGTGGGGAATAATTACAAACAACAACACCATTTGATATTGAAGGGCCAAGAAAGAGGAGGAAGAAACCTGAAATAACAAAAGCAGAAGTAACAAGAAAGACCATGACATGAACAAACACGAAAAGGGATTCATAAATTCAGCTCAATTAGTTAGGGCAAAGCTTATTAGTTATGATCATATCTTGAGTTTTTGATGAGCTTGGGTTCACCGGAGGCCCGCTTGGTTGAGAATCATTTTTGGGTCAGCAACAAGTTGTAAATTATCAGGCTTCATTCTACTGGTGAGCTAACCAGACCTGGCCATTAAAAATCCTATGTGGAAACTTGTGGCACTTGAAAAGAATGAGATTAAGATTTACAAGAACTTGATTTTGTTTATACTCAAGCATATAACATTGATAATTCAATTGGTGTATCCATAACTAATTTCATGCTGAGACATCCTTTATTATTGTCTTCACTGTGTTCTTTCAAGAAACGCTTTTTATTTCTTAAAATGCAGATATTTAAACTAACCATATTCTAGTTTTCTCCTTCAAGCATGCCAACCAGTCCACAACATTCATATTACAACTTCAAGTTTGTTAACCGAAGGAAGACTTACAGGAAACTACTAGAATATGGCTGATTATAGACTAACATTGTCACAAATGTCAAATAATACATGATCAACAGCTAGAAGAAATTAGCAGAAATAACTGACTTTTGAAGCCTACATAAAAAGCAGCAGATAGTACCTTAATCTGCGCATACTCTCTTAGTGCACAACTTTTAGCATCTTCCGTGATTCTTATCATTTCTTTCAATTCTTCTAATTTACAAATTTTAGACTTGTCACCACCAAATACCTTTGAGGATGCAGCTTCAAGTTTTTTTGCCTTTGCATGCAAAGAAGACAAATCCGACAGAAGTGTTTGTAGAGTTAGTAAAGCATGAGAACGGTCTGAGAATGCACTGTGAACAGCTAGCATCAGCCCCAAATATTCATGGAGTGTACCCTGCCAAAAGCATGATATCAGTTATAATGTATATATACAACTGATAAGCCACCATAAGAAACCCAAAACCCTGGACTATGATCAAAACTTGATGCTGTGGAACATGGCCAAAATACCAGATGTTTAACTGTCTGTGCATTTGATTCACAATAAAATCTGCTTGCTTTTACAGCAGCAGTTGCTAAACGTTTAATGTCAGCAGCTCGAATTCTTTGAGAATCATATGTTGCCTCCTCGGTTTTGAATTTTGCCATTTTGATGAATGCCAATCCCAACTTGCCCATTGTTTCTCCAATATCCTGTTGTGCTTTGACAAGTGCTCCAGCCTGCATCCAAGAAAAGAAAAGGGCCAGAGAAAATCACTTGCAATAGAGTCAAGATAAAAACAGACAAATCTCTGATAATGGTGTAAATTCTGAATCATAAATACATTCAACTATTGAAGAGAATCAACTCCTAAGCTACTCATAAGTTGAAGCAAACTATCAAGTTCAAGCTCAAGATTCTCTCCCACAGCTCTTCTAAACTTCCATATCCAATGCTGATTGACCCATTGGGTCTGGATAATGTTATTGTCCCAGGATATCTAGAATATTGCTGGAAATTAGAGTGCTGAGGAAGACTCACCAGCTCCAAAATCCTTTCAAAATAAGGTACTTCCATCTCCAATGGCCCTCTCATTGCATACCTGGAAGATACACGAGACACCTTTCCAAAAATATGATAAGTCGCCTTGGTCCTGGAAAAAGTAGCCCTGATAATCTTATAATTTCTCTTCCCAACCTCCACTTGGCTCCATGTTTTCCATTGGAGGATGGAATCTTCCACAATCACTTGCTAAGCAAGGTAAGGTTATATCTTTAAGGTTTAAAATGCACAGCCCCCATGCTCTTTTGTTTGGCATAGACAGACCAAATTCAAAAGATCGTTGCCTCCTATTTTCTTATCTGTCCCTTTCCAAAGAACTTCCAGCCTTGTTGACTCTATCCATGGCTTGTTTCAAGGCAAAGAACTATTTACATATTCTTAAACAATCAATAGTCCTTACAGCCACAAACCAGTTTTTTCCTTAGCATTAACCCACTAAAAATCTTCCTTAGACCCCTCTCACCAACTACTTCTTGCAAGGCCATGAAACTAGATAGATCCTGTACCATGTTACAACATGTAAAACTCTATGGATAATGCACTACCGAGATTGCAATTCTCATCAGTTCCCTGAAATCTTCATACTTTTATGGTGGATAACATGGTAAATGTAAATAAAATCATTGTAGCATCCACTTATCAATAAATCATTCTTGTCTATCTCTTTCCAAGTAACATATTATTTTGTTCCTATTATAGAGCTTGATCAGGAGTGTCCAATAGACATAGCATTTATTTTGGCTAGACGGTTAGGTTAATAATTAAAATTAAAAATAAATCCATCTTGCCTTTGTAAACTGCTGTTATAGTTGTGCTTGCGTAATGCGTATAGCATTTATACAACGTTGTGTTCACTCTAGAAGGCAAGATTCTCATCTTGGCCTAGATATCAGTTTACGTTGTTATTAAGCACCTAGGAAATCTTGATTCTTGTCATATCGGCTGATATAAACCAACAAATGCTGATATATCCATTGATACAATATCAATATCTCAGCCAAGATTGTCTAATCTTACTTTTACTATTTAAATTAGTTTTTTAGTTAAGCCTAAAAATGGTAGCCTGGTTTTACTACACCAATCAAGATCTCAATATATCAATTTCAATGTATCAGCCAAGGATCCTGAAATATCTCAGTTGCTTTCAATTTTCCACATTCCATCTTGGTTGAGATGAACTAGGATTTCAATTAATCTTGGTATTGGTCACCAGCCAAGGTGATCGAGATCTTGTCTTTGAAAAAACTTATTTAAAGGTTTAGGTGTTGTTTCTTAGTAGTTTGATGAGTCATTGGTACATTCTTGCTCTCTGCCACCTTGAAGAAAATAAATATCCATTTTCTCCATGGACATAACATTTCACAGCCTGCGATAAGCATCAGCTATCATTGAGTTTGCATAACCTATTGCTGCTCTACAGTATATATCATATAACCATAATATAAACCTCCTGGTTCAGTTTCATCTTCTCCATAGACACATTACATATCCTTTAACCCTAGTATATTTTCTATACCTTACCATCCATGAGAAAAATAAGGTCTCCATTAACCAAGCAAGCCAAATTTCTAAAATCTTCATACTATACTAATTGATTGGCAAGCAGTTTCAGCAAGCTAAGACCACGAGAAACTGAATAAATAACGCAACTGCTCTTACTATAATCATAACTATTTGCTAGATACCTGCTGGGAGGCGGTGCTGAGCCGCTGCTCTAAGTCCGCACCTTCTCCTTCCGCTCCAAGAACTCCTTATCCTCGTCCACCATTGCCGGCTTCACCCCTCCCCAATCATTTGCCACCGACTGCTTCAGCTCCTTGAATATCCTCAACAAATCCCTGCCCCTCTTCACCGGCTGCAACGCATCCTGCGGAATAGCAAACCCCCCTCCGCACTCCCTGAACAGCTGCTTCGGCGGCCTCACCGCCTCGTCCAGAATCCTCGAGGCCACGTCGGTGCTCGCTGCCAACGGCAGCTTCCCAGGCGCCCTCAAGAACACCCTCAGCTCATCGCTCTTCCCGATCACCGGATGCACTGCAAGCCGGCGGAGGTACTTCTCGAGGGCGGAGCGCCGCTGCTCGACGAACTCGTGCTTGTGCATCACCTGGCTCTCTACCACGTTCTTGTCGGTCCGGGGCGGGATGAAGAACCCCCAGTACGCCTTGGCGAGGCGATCGGCAAGGGTGACCACGTCACGGAACCGCCGCCGAACGCGGAACTCAATCGGCCCGCCGCCGGAGGAGTCGGGGGGCTGGATATTGGTGGTGATGAGGTAGGTCACATAGGTGCCGCCACCGGGGACGAAGGATCCGGCCGTCTCCTCCTCCTTCTGGGGGTCAGAGACGGTGATCCTGGCGTAATCGGAGACGGCGGCGGCGGCGGCGAGGCGGAAGGAGGCTTGGCAGGGGGACTGAGGGGAGGCGGAGGCGCCATTCTGAGAGTCGAAGGGAGAGAAGACGACGTCGGCAGAAGCGGGAGAATGAAGGACGGAGGAGGAGTGGGAGTGCGGGCAGGGAGGGGGAAGAGGAGGGGATCGCCGCCATGGGCTCCGGCGGGAACGACGGCTAGCAGGTGGAGATCGTCGGCGGCGAGGGCGAGGGTCTCCACATCTTCTTGCGGGGACGGTGGTTCGACCCGGTAGTGGACTAGTGGGTGCCCATCACCCTCATTCCACACTTTCCGCCCTTTTATTTAGCTTTAAAACGAATAAAGTTTTAGGCCTGGTTGGGAGAGTTCAAGAAGAAAAGAAAGAATATGGCAGGTGAGGAGAGAAAGGGAAGAAAGAAGGAAAACGGAAAAATTTTATTTCCCTACTTTTGAGATTCAAGATAGAAGAAAAAAAATACAGTTTTTTTAATTTTAAAAATAAAATAAAGATTATAAAAATTTTATTTATTTTTTTAAAATTTTATTTATTTTGAGAGAGAGAAATATATAGATTTGGAAAGGTTTACTGATTTTTTTCTATTTTTTCAAAAAAGCTTGGGAAGGGATTATTTTTTTTCTTTTTTCTTTTCTTTTCCCAACCCGGTCCTAACAAGGAAAAGAGGAGAAGGCGAGGATGATGAAGCCGTAGTGAGACCAATCAATAGGCAAAGTATTAATATGGTTTTTATGTTTTTATAAAATTTTATATAAAAAATTTAATTTGCATGGTTACAATTTTGATATAATTTGCTACGATTTTAAGTAGCATGGAGTTGTTAAATTGGTCAAAATTTGAGAATAATTGGCATATGTTGGAGGAAATCTCACTTGGGCCTAGGATATGAAACTCAAGTTAATGGGCCAATCAGGTAGCCCTGCTACATGACCGTTGATCACTTACCACCAAAGATATGAAACTCAGATCAATAAACCCAATCGGATAGCCAGACTATACATCCTTCGATCATTTATCGAATTAATGCCCTAATAAGTATAATCCCCTATTAGTCCTAGCACAATCAAATAATTCAACATACTTGTCGGATGCCCTTAGTGCATGCCACCAAACACTCATCAGATTGGGCCCTTGGACATTGAACTCCCGACCCAGATGTTATCATGCAGCTGACACATTGATCAGGAGGCCTTGCTACATGTTCGCCAACCATTCATTGAAAGGATCTTGACCAGAAAAGGACTTCTGAATTTAATGTTATCGGGCAAGTTAACATGATTAGCACCTGGTCGATCCTATCACTCAGCCAATCCCTTATTGAAGAAGTTAGTACCCTTCCCAACTAAGTCTAGCCGTATACCAAACTACCAAGTATCCTCATACAAGCAAGCCCCAGTGATGATTGTATCCTGGACATGGCTCGGTAGCGTGCTCGGTGCACGAGCGACTCCCTTGTTCGTTCATCCTTTTACTAGAAAAATCGGCACTTCTCTCGATCAATCAAACCCAACTCAGTGCCAAACCACCTAGTACCATCGTTCAAGCAGGCCTCGATAGTTACTGGCACTTTTATTGATTAACCCCCCAAAGCTATTAGCATATACTCGTCAATCTCCCATCGGATCTGACCCTTAGTCAGATGGTAGTTCCTTTGCCCCAATATACATAAACACGGCTTAACCCTGTACTTAGTGCATGAGTAGCCCTCTTGTCTGTCCATCCATCATCTTACTAGAAATAATGACATCCCAATCGATCAGACTCGGTTGAGTGCCACTCGTCAACCACCTTCATCCGACTCAACCTTAGCAGTGATCGATCTCCCATCGATTAGATGGCCTGAAGGTCATTGGCATATCTTATCTTCAACTAAGGCCATCTGATCAAGTATTCTCTAGCCAACCATTTCTCGGATTTAATAGAGGTGCTCGGACCAATCCCTGATCCGTAAATTTGATGGCAAGCAGGTTCTCAAGTGATATGCTTGCTTGGACCTCTTGGAGGCCAATACAATCGACGCTCACTTCCATCCCCTGATTATATATCCAAAAGGTCATATCATGGCTTAAAATTATTAATCATTGCCATATCTTTGTAATTAAGGAGAGCGTATATGGACCTATACAGTGGTCAATATCATTGTTAAGAAACATAGCCAAATTTTACTAAAGGACAAGGTTTTAGAATGGATGTCCCCTACAAACGGAAAATCCTCTCATAGTTCACTGATAAGCCTTGTCACTTCTTTCCAAATCTACTAAGATTTTTACTATTCCAAAATTGTTCTTGCCTTTTATCTATAAAAGGAGATACTTGGAAGCTACTAAGGTATGCAAAGATCTCTACCTTGCTGTTATTAATTATAAATGATTCATAAAAAATATCTTTATATAATTCATGAATAAATAAGTAATTCCATAATTTGGTTTAGTATGATAATTCAAAGAATAATATAATTGATGAAAGAATGAAAATGGTTCAGGCTTTTTTTTAATAATCCAGAAGAGCTTGTTTCCCGTATTGTCTTCCATGAGGATGCGAAGCGAATAGACTTGTATGCTAATATCCAGCAAAGATAGGTACAGTTACCGCTAAGGCGGTAGCCCGGTTGGTAAAGGCTTAACCTTATCTCCCACAGGTCACAGATTTGTGGCATGATCCTCGCAGGTGACTCGATTAAATCTATAAATCTTTTTGAGGCACGTGATCAGGATGGCGAGAGAGCGCATTACTCCGGCATCTTAGTGGTATCAAGTTGACGTACTCACCGATGGTAGGGAGAGTATGCAAAAAAATTACCACCCAAATCGAACATAGCCTGGCGGGGGTTGGGGCCCAGTGGAAGTAGCTACACCGAGATTTATCCCTCCTCCTTTTACCGTTTCATCAAAAATAGATGGGTACCATGAGTGTACCACATCAAAGTAGCTTTAGGGCTGAACAAGTGCTTCTATAACGGTTCGTGGGAGAGAAGTTTTACTGCTAGTTTAGGGTTTAGCTTGGATCAAGTAGATGGAGTGAAATCGAACAATGGCTAATTGATAAAGAGAAATTCCTTACTGCCAAGATGGTAGTCTATTAGATAGGGCCTTATCTCACATCTATTTAGCATGAGTTCAAAGAAGGATGCCATGGTTGACTTGGATGAGAATATAGGATTTTTTTTGTTTCTCATACTGTCTAGTTAGCATCTTGGTGGTGTCAGGTTGACGTACTTATCTTTAAAGTATCAAACATTTTTCGACATGATGGGAGCTTTCGAAAGTAGCTACACCGGATTTACCCCTTATCCCTTTTTAGTTATAAAAAAAGAGAAATTCTTTGCACACTGGGGATGATGCGGAAAAAAATACACTACTAAATATGATTGGACTACTAATACTAAATTTTTATTTTTTTGTAGAAAATTTTGAATGACATAAATATCTTTTTTCTTATAAAAAATTGACACCTTATGGTGAGTTATGACATCCTGTGATCGGATTGTGAATAGAGTGTCATAACTCGATCACAGGATATCATAAGGCTACGGGATATTTTTACATTAATTTTTTTTTAAAATATTTTCAATAATGAAAATATTTCTCAGCCTTATAACATTCTCTGACCAAGTTATGATATCCTATTCATAACTTAAACACGAGTTGTTATAGCCCGATCATGGGATATCATAACTCGATTACAGGGTATCATAATTTTTTAATAAAAATAGAAATATTTTTATCATTCAGATTCTTTAACGAAAAAATAAATTTATATGCATTAAATATATATTGAAAGTGATATTTACGTGGCCCAAACAAGTAATAAGGTGCATTTTTTTCTCCACCACATCTGGTGTACAAAAAAAAATTTATTGGTAAATGTGCTATATTGGCCCGCCAACCGCCAACACCATTAATTTCATGGTCGGTGTGGTTGGATTAAATTCTAAAAATTTGATAGTGTAAGGTGTTGGATATATTGGTTAGGCCTTGATTGTTTTTTTTTTTTTTTTTTTTGGAATAACTGGATTGTCCCGTAGATGTCCTGGACAATAAATATCTTACCATAAGGATGGTGTAGAAAAAATACATCGCCAAATATTATTGGGCTACATAAGGGTTACATAAGCCCTGCTTTTCAATGCATATTTAATGCTTGCGGTTTTATTTTTTTATTAAAAATTTTGAATGATGAAAATGCTCTTTTCTTATGATAAAATTATGATATCCCTTGGTTAGGTTATAACACCCGGTGGCTGGTTTATAGCATTTCCATGTTCATAGGATGTCATAAGATCGAGAGATATTTTTGTTATTGAAAAAAAATTTAATGATGAAAATATCCTCGATTTTATGATATATGGTGAACAAAGATTATGACATCTTGTTCACAAATGATATCATAAAAGAAGGACATTTTAATCATTCAAACTTTTTTTTAAAAAAAAAGTAAACTACATGTATTAAATATATTTTTGAATGATAAAAATATTCTTCCCTTATGATACCCGTTCGTGAACAGGGTGTTATGCTCCTATGCATAGAATATCATAAGGCCAAGGATATTTTCGTCATTGAGAAAAGTTAAAAATTTCTTCAATAATAAAAATATCTTCAGTTCACAAATAGATATTATAAGGGAAGGATATTTTTATCATTTAATTTTTTTAAAAAAATAAATTACAGGTATTAAATATGTATTTAAATAATAAAAATATATTTTCTAATACTGTTCACAAAATATCATAAGGCGGGGAATATTTTTATCATTGAAAATTTTTAAACTTTTTAAATGATGAAAATATTCCTTGATCATATGACATCCTATGAATATAGGGATGTCATAAGCTAGCCACTGGATATCATAATTCAAACCAACGAATGTCAAAATTTTTTTATAACGGTGTGATATTTTCAACATTCAAAATTTTTAAGAAAATATAAAACTACAATATTAAATGCATATTAAAATATATGTCTTGCATGATCCAATCAAATTATGTGATATACTTTTTTACCAAAAATGGTGTGCAAAGATTTTATCCCTACCATGTAAGTTACTTGGTCTGAGTTGGTTGCTCGGGAATCTAATATTGTCAAAGATATTTTGTTGTCACGTAGGATGATTAAGCTGTATTTTATACAGCAAGTGTTCATGGCACGCAGGGCTGGAACAAATGAAGTAGCTTGGCCATGTTAATTATCTCATTCTGATTTTTTAAAGCTTGATTAATAAATAATTCAAGCTTGAACATTTTAGGTTTGTAAAAAAAATAAATATATAAATTTAACATGTCTTGTTAATAAGCTCATTCGAGCTTAGTCTGATTCAAGGAAGGGCTGGGACTGAGTATACTCTCTCTCTCTCTCTCTCTCTCTCTCTCTCTCTCTCTCTCTCTCTCTCTCTCTCTCTCTCTCTCTCTCTCTCTCTCTCTCTCTCTCTCTCTCTCTCTCTCTCTTTTTTTTTTTTTCAGCCTCATCTAGGTCAAGCCTTTCATATCACAAATCTAGCATGAGCAACTTCAGCTCATTACTCAACTTGGCTCTGCTAGGCTCCTTTGCATCCTTAGTGAAACGTACTAGGAGTTGGAAGCGGCAATCAGGCAGGTCAGATTAGGCCAATGTGGTCTGGGGCTTGGCTACCATGTAGAAGGCTCCACACATCATGGACTCAATCTGCCAAAGAAATTGTGTGCATCACATGGCGTGCATGTTACCAATTATAACCGCTTATACTTATAGACCTGTTTATCAAGTATTCATTTTGATGCACTACTATAAAAATGAATGGCTATGATTGGTAGCATGTATGGCTAAGTTGCATAAGATGTAATTTATTGGGGCTGCCTGAGGTTCAATAATCTATATTTTCTATGTGCCGGTTATATATATATATATATAGATTTTGATGCACAATATATAAGCTGAGAAATTATTAATACACCATCTCTGATGGATAAAAAAAAAAATTGCACTACTCTACGTGATTGATCATGTAGTCCGCAATTTCCAATACGTATTTAACACCTGCAACTTCATTTTTTCATTTAAAACTTTAAGTAATGAAAATGCCTTTTTTTTGTTGAAAAAATTATAATATCATGTGGATAAATTATGACTTCGTGTAAAAGAAAGTTATAATAAGGATGGGAGGGATATTTTCATTATTTAGAAATTTTAAAATTTTTTAATAATGAAAATATCTTTTTTTTTTATGATTTTTGAAAGAAAAATTATGATTTATATAAAGGAAAACATAATTTAGCTATAGAACATCATAATCTACCATAATATATCATAATTTTTTTTTTAGAAAGGATAGATTATTTTTGTCATTCAAAATTTTTTAAAAAAAATGAAACTATAAATATTCGATGTGTATTAGAAAGCGAGGACTTGCTTGATTCACTAAACTAGAGCTTTGTTTTTTTCTCCTCGAGGGGTGGTGCACAAATAATTTCTCTATGCATGCTTATGTTGCAAGGGAGTGACTGGGCAAGGTCCAGCACCAACCTAGGCCTAAGTTGGAACCCGGAACCATGGAAGTCCAAACGCTACGACTCAATTTTGGTCTTGAATTGGATTAAGCCTATATCCCATTACTAGCTTCTTCTTCTTTTTTTTTCCTTTCTACAAAAGCCGTAGCTCAATTATTATCACTTACGATTCTTTGAAAGAAAACAGTACTATTGTCTATGTTTACATATTGCCCAGGTGATGTTGGTACACGAGACTTTCAAAATCTAATGATTTTTTACCTCAACCTAATGGGCTGATTATCTGGCGTTCCTATAAGCAATAGAAATATCCACCATATGAACTTTAAGGATATAAGAAAAAAAATATTATTATTTTTATTTTTATGTCAACAAAATCTTTTAGATAAAACAGTTACTTTTTTATTGACATGTTTTGGATAAAGGTACCATTGAAACTTGTGCAATCACTATATGAAGGCATAAAATATGGGTGTATAAGTATAACAAAAAGAATTGGGAGATGGTGTCAAATTTTTTGTTTCACCTATTTCCATACGGTAACCAGGATCATTTTATGATCATTTTATAGAGATATTTTTTTTTGCAACAGCAGAGGCTGAAAAAAAAAAGGAAAAAAAAAACCCTTTAAATTGTTGTATGCTTTTATTTGGCACCTAATGTTTACAACGTTCCTAGAGAGCATGCAAATATCATCACCTAGAATATAATTCATGAAAAAACAAGCAATTAATTGAAGTTGTTCAAGGTCTTAAGTTTGGCAATCTTTTAAGTGGTTTAGGTTTTGATTAAGAAACTAGATTCAACGGACGCAGAGGTACACGTTAGTGTTTCCATTATGATTATGTTAATTAACTTGATTCTGATGTTTTAATTTATGATGTTATGAAAATTGTTGTGGGGGATATTTCAAATTCTGAACAAGGGTTGAAGCATATACGTTATTAGAATTTGGAACTAACTCAGCCATTTTATTTTGCATCTAGGCTACTTCCAATGGGAGCAGTCTTAGAAATCACTAATGGATTACAATCAAAGCAACGGCTATAGGACTTGAGAGATAATGACTAGAATGATGTTCTTGATTAAGGAGGCACCATCATTTTGTGCTAAAAATGATATTGTCATTCCTAGCATGGGATGATATCGTTTTGCCCCAGGATTGTTCATGGTGTATATCTCAAGATTGTTCATGGCTTAAATCTCATGAAGCAACAAATTTGCAATATATAGACATGTTTGATAAACTCATTTATATGCAATTTAGGAACTGACTACTCATTTCAATGAGATGAATACGTATGTAATCATCAATTTGCTAGGCTGTTTAAATCCAAATGACTCATTTGCAACCTTTGATAAAGATAAGTTATTTCAACTGGTTCAATTTTATCCCATAGAATTTTTAACAGCACAGCTGATGGCTCTTGGCAACCAGCTTGACACATACATTCACATACGGGGTCCAATAAATAATTTTCAGATTTGGAAGGGATAGGAGTACTTGCTCCATGGTCGAGACAAAAAGAAATAACTTGTATATATTTGGTTCATTTATCGATGATACTGGCATTTGTTTCACCAATAGCTACGGTAGAGGACCTTTAAAGCAATAAAAAATATGAAAAATTGACTACATAATCGGATAGGAGATCAGTGGATGAATAACAACTTAGTGATGCATCAATTTCGGGAAAAAAAAAAAAAAAAACAAAAAAACAAGTTAGTGATGCATGTTGAGGAAGATATATTTAAGAGCATTGATAATGAGATGATCATGCAAAGATCAGGACAAATGAAACAAAAACATATACAAGTAAACTTTCACTTTCTCATTGAAATATAATATTTTTCCTGTTTAATTTTTCTCGTTAAACGCACAGCATTTTTTTTCCATGGTGCTTAAGAAATAGTTATTTGGGAAGTACTTTTTGCTGTAACCCTATTTTGCTTCATTGATTAGTTATTAAATGACCTGGAGCAAATACATGAAAAGCAGGACATGCTTGGTGTTGCAAGGAGTAATATGTACAGTTCCTGTTTTGATTTTCTTGTCAAGTATGTAGTATTATCATGTTTCGCGTTTCTAGCATAAGCATCAAAGTTTGAATAAAGTTGGCACTTTGCAGCAAGAAACTGAGAGGAAATCCATTCTTCCCATTGCAATTTGATTTGTTGATTCAGATGATTTAATCTTTCTTGAGGAAATTGCCAAGCCTCATGGTTTGGTAGCTAATACAAATAGCGGCCAAGCACTATAGAGACTGCTGGAAAAATATACAATGAAAAGGTCTCTTTCTGCTTTTAAATATGGAACGAAGGTGAATGATTTCAATTTTATCGGATATCTCTAAGAAATACACTTCATCACCAATTAAATACATTTATCATGAGATGAACAGTATTGTTGATCGGGTCATCTTCTTTGTCGCAGAGCATGTCGGAGAGGTGATGTGGATGCACACGAAGGTGGCTCCACTGCCATTCCACGATATATTTTGTTTTCTAAGCTTGTTTGAGCATGAATAAACTGAATGATGAATACTTTTTGCTGCTAAATTGGGGTTTTTCCGGACCATTATGTACACCTTTAATTATAATGAAGGCAAAAATGGGTTTGGCTGTAAAAGGGATTTGCCTTTCATTGTTGACTTCTTCTTTATTATGCTTTTCAACAGAATTATTGACCCGAGGGTCCTATTTCTCCCTGTCATGAAAAGAACCGTTCTTACTTTACCACAAAAAAAAGAAAGAACCGTTTTTAGACTTACATAGGAATGCTTGCTGTATCCATTCTCTGATTCTGACATTCTGGAGACTGTTAAAGACAGTTCTTTATCACTGGTGGTAGTGAAAAAGTTAGGGATATATATAATAAATCCGTTCCCTCGGCTGACACCAGTGATAGTCAGGTTGACCGTGTATCGAATATTCCCTGGCTGGGGTTGGGGGACCGTCTGGGGGTGGCCACGCCCGGGGTCTAACTCCTCTCCCCTTTTTGTTCCATCAAAAAAATTAAAAAAAAAAAAAAGACAGCTCTTTTTAAGAACATACGATTTTACGTCCAATTATTTGAATCGGGACTGCATTTTCTCCTTATTTCAAAGTCCAGGCCCTTCTTTATAGAGAGACAAGAGTTGGTTTCGTTGGAAAAAAAGAGCTTGGATAGGATATTATTGCATTCTAACTACATCAATATAGATATTCTCGAAAGGTGTGGACGGATCTTTGCTGGTATTTTAGTTTTGTTGAACACTCTTGCCAGTATAATTTTTAATCTATCACCGGAACTCTGTTCATATGTTATCCTGCAATTGGAGTCAATTCATGGAACTCCAATCTGTAGATTGATGAACTGCAGTGAAGCTTCATGGCACCTGGAAGATAGCCTGGTCTGCATTATAAAAAAAAAGGAAGATTCTTCTGCTATTAATCATTAAGCCCTAAAAGTAACTTTCCAGGTTTGGATCATCCTATGACAAAAATATTTTCTTGGCACATAATGTCTAAGATTTATGCTTTCCTCACTGATGATCAGTTGAACTTGCCTTGACTATAGGCCATGCATTTTTTGATTCAAGTTTAAGAGAACTGCACCGCAAGGTGTTCAAAACTGCTTTGCTATCAAATAAACAAGCCAGGGGATTAGGATTTGGATGTCCTGGTATCCTACCTGCAGAAGAGGGATTGTGAGGAAGGGCTTAGTTTTTATCCATATCGGCATGCAACTCTGTAGTGTGCGACCAATAACACAAGATCTGAACCTTGCAGTTTTGCTAGCGTGCAATATTGCTTTGCCATCCTGCATATTGTTATTCATGTGGTCACATATTATTTGAAAGCTAATGCTGGTGAAGTCATTTAGAATCTTGGCAATACCACAGAGTGGTCTCGGAAGATCACAAAAAAAAAAGTGTAGTTTTTGTTGTTGGGTTCGACGAGAGTTGTTGTTGACTGCTGCATGTGTCATGCCTCGAATTCGGTACCAGGATCGACTGCACGATCGGCCGCACAATCCTAGATATCATTCTAGAGATCATGCCAAGTCTAAGCATGCAAAATTCTCTTTATTTCCATAAGTCACGTTAATTGACCAAATATCATTAAATAATTTAATAATAATTGAATAATCTGCTCGTTCAAGTCAAGACAACTAAATGGTTAACTTATTTATTACATGGATATCAGAAACATGACTAACTAAATAATCTAAAATTTTAGTACTTAATTTCATGCATATCCCGACCCCTTGCTACAGGGGCGGACCACACCAACTTTTCCAAGGGAAGCCAAAAATATTAATAAATAATCAATTAAAAAATATTATTTTTTTATAAATATTATTTGAATAGAATTCGACGTTGTTTTATAGAACTAAATTCATCAATAATAGAATATACTGTAAAATTTTATGCTATCTCTTTCTCGATATAAGTAACTAAATAATCGGCAAGAAAGTCATCTTCCAAAATAGATACCATCATAACATATATTTTTTATTTCTATCGGGGATTATTTATGACCAAAAGCAATTAATGAAATAGAATTTTAAGGATATAAGAGATATAGGCTCTTTACATACCGACTAGATCTAGTGGAGGGTTGCCAGTCTGCCAGACTGCTACTGATATTTTTTAATCAGAGAACCTACCATAAATTTTTAGAAGAAAATAAAATAAAAAAGTATAAATTCTTCTGCTGTATTCAAAGTAATTTTTTAAATTTTTAAATAATTTCTAACCAAATACCACTCTCTGTTCAGGTGGAGACGATCAAAAATTTTAAATTTTATTATAGATTCTGGGCAAAAGTTTATTCATCTCAATTAAATATACTTATCTATAATTAATCATTTAACCCTTAAATTAGTTGTTGGAATCAAGTAAAGTAACATGATGAGGCCATGAGGGTGTTAATCGTGTAGTCTTTATGGTTATGTACCCTTCCACTTATCCATCCTATTAAATAAATAAAATTTTTATTTCATGAATTACGTCCTTTAGTTTTTCAAATATTTTTTTATCTATTTTTTCTTAGCGGTTCTTCATCCCTTCAAAAGTAATCAAATGCCATCTATCTAATTTAAGTCCACAAAAGCACTATGATACTGCATGGGTCGAATAAAAAATGAAATAGTGGGGGAGGGGGAGCGTATCGGAACGAAAGTTGAAGTAAACCTCAGAACTCGGATTCTTAGAAGACAGGAGGAGGGATTAGGGGACGGAGCGCACCGACGACATAAAGGCCAAATGAAATCACAGTCACACATCTTTGCCAGACCCAGTCACACGTCTTCGGTCTTCCTCTTCCTCAAGTAGAGAAGGGCCGCAGCGCGTGCCGCACAAAGGGTCTGGTCAGCATGGAGCTCCGACGTCGGGCGGCGACGGGTGGGGCCATGGGGGCTGGGGAAGAGATCAAGAGAAGCGAAGCGTCGAAGCGGCCAAACTGCCGAAGCCTCAAAGATCGGAGTCGTCGGCGGGGAGAGAAGCGACAGAGATAGTGGGTGGGGGCGACGAATAGGGAAGAGACGAGGATGGCCGGATGGGGTTTAGGGATTAGACCGATTGGGGGAGAAATTTGAGATGGCAGCGCCGCCGCAGGTGAGGGACGGCGGTGATTTCTTCCCCAATTCTTTTTTTTTATAAAATAATTTATGGGATTTTTTTACCAGTTTTTTTTATAAGATTCTTTATGGCTTGTAGATTTTGATTCCTTCTTTGTGATGAAATTTCTTCACCAGTTTTTTTGGAAATATGTTCAACTGATTCACGGAGATATGAGGGGACAAATTTTAGGGGGGCAAATCAAAATTTATATATTATTTTATCTTAAAAAACCTAATATGTAGAAAAATTTATGAAAAATTTGGGGGGGGGGCAAAGCCCCCTGCACCCCCCGGCAGTCCGCCTTTGCCTTGCTATATATCTTTCATCTCTGAAAAAAAAAAAAAAAATGGGGAGTGAGCTTCATAGCCAGTAAGGATTCCATACAGTTACACCACTAATAATATAATTTTAAAAATAGCAAGAAAATAATAGAATATCATGTCATGCAATCAAACAACTCAAATGCCATGTATAACAAAATCTTTGATAAAATTATGTTTTCTTTTCATGTTTTCATTAGATTATCCTTCTTCTTTAGGGTTCTAGACTAATCGTAGTCATGCTTCAGCTTATAACTGGCAATCTTAGTATCATACTTCAGCCTGTGACTGGCAAACATATTGTCACACTTCAGCTTGTGACTCGCAATCTTGGTGTTACACTTCAGCCCTCATTGTCACACTTCAACTTGTGATTAGTAATCTCAGTATCATACTAATTAGCCTGTGATTGGCAATCTTATTGTCATACTTTATCAGCTTGTAACTAGCTATCTCAGTAACAATGATCCTGCCCGTGGCTAGTCCAAATACCTCATTTTCTTGGTTATCACTTTATCATTTCATATTATGCTGTCAAATCATGTCATCTCAAGTTTTTCAATGATCGACATCACGGTCCAAATCATCAAAAATAGTTTTGTTTGATAGAACATAGTATACAGGAACATAAGTAATAATGGTAGCAATCACATTGTCCGTTATGAAAAGTCAAAATATACCATGCATAACCATCATGCATGCCAAAACTCATATGCAGGGATCAAAATCATGCTATGTAAAATATAATTCTAAAATTAGTGATAATGTCCAGAAATCCTTACCTCTCTAGAGCCAATCCAAACATATCCGAATTAGTTTGTATCCAGAGCTCGCTCAATGCCCTTCTGCTCAGAAGGCTGTTCCCATACAATAATAATTTTTAATATAAATAAATAATCTTAGGATAATTATAAATCCAAAATCTTTTACCTGAATTTTATCAGTGGTCCACCTATTGATACCCTTACTTCATGAATTCCAAGAGAGGGGAGCTTTTCGATCCCCTTTTTAATATTTATTTATTATTATTATTTTCTCTTCTCTCTCCTCTCTCTTCCCTCTTTTCTCTCCTCTCTCTTCTCTTCTTTTTTTTTGTCTTTTCTCTTTTTTTTTTTTTTTTTTTCTCTTTTTCTCTTTTTCTTTTTTTCTTCTCTTTTTCTCCTTCCTCCTATTTTTTTCCTTTTTCTTTTCTTTTCTCCTTTCCTCTTCCTCTTCTCTTTTTCTCCCCCTCTCTTCTCCTCCTTCTCTGCCGATCAGGGGCCTCCCTCTCTTTTTTTATTTTCTTTTCCCTTCCCTTCTTCTTCCCTTCTCCTCCTCTCTCCTCCTCCTTTCTTCTTCCTCTCCTTCCTCCCCCTCTCTTCTTCCTTTGCTCGACTGAATGGGACCAGTGGCGATCCATGGTTGCTTGACCTCCATCCCGTCCGGCATCTATCGGTGGTGACCCACCGCACCGGAATCAAAAAGAAAGGACAGGGGAAATAGAGAAGTCGTACTCATCTTGATCTCAATGAGTCCCTCCCCTCACTGACCGTTGGAAGCTCCTGAAGATTGTCGCCGAAATCATGAAGACCAATACTCCTCTTCGCTAATGGTAGGTGGTATGGAAAGATGATGAAGAGAGGGAGGAGGGGGGTTCTTTTTATAGTTTAGGAAGGTAGGATTTGACCAGCCCCTCCTCCTTCTTCCCGATGGAACCCCCCCTTTCCTTTTTTTTTCTTTTTTCAGATATTGCATTTTCCCCCTTAAAATAATTTCATTCTCAAATTCACATACTTAAAGTTCGAAGAGTTGCGGATATTTGTCTCTCATTTCTGCCTCAAGCTCGCAGATAGCCTCTCTCTCACTGTAGTTGCTCTATTGTACCTTCATGTATGGTATGGTCCGGTGTCGTAATACTTGGTCATTCTTGTCGATGATTCGTGTGGAAACCTCCTCATAGGTCAGATCCTCACGAAGCTGCAATGGCCCATACTTTACTACATGACTGGGGACTGGAATATACCTTCATAGCATTAATACATGAAAGACATTATGCACACCTGATAAAGCTGGTGATAGTGCTAGTCAGTAGGCTACCTCCCCGACCTTATCCAAAATTTCAAACGGATCATATATCTTGGACTCAACTTGCCTCGCATTCCAAACCTCATCACACCTTTAGTAAGAGAAACTCTTAGAAAAATATGATTGTCTATCTGAAATTCTAGCTTCCTCCTTTTGTCAACATAACTTTTTTGCCTGCTCTAAGCTACACATAGCCGTTCTCTGATCACATGTACCTTGTCTACCATTTGTTGCACTATCTCTAGATTCAATAACTTTCTTTCTCCTACATCGTCTCAGCAAATAGGAGATCTACATTTCTTGCCATACAATGCTTCAAAAGGTACCATCTGAATGCTGGCTTGATAACTATTATTATAAGTAAATTCTATTAATAATAAGTGACTGTCCCAAGCACCACTCAAGTCCATGACACAAGCCCTTAGCATATCTTCCAAAATTTAGATGGTTCATTCTGATTGTCCATCCATTTGAGGATGAAATACTGTACTAAAATTTAATTTGGTTCTAAAGACTTTGTGAAGGCTTTTCCAAAATTATGAAACAAACTACTGTCTCGATCCGATACTATAGTAGCCAAAATTTTATGTGATCTTACGATCTGTTCTATGTACAAGCCTACTAATTTTTTCAAGGAGAAACCGACCCGAAAGGGTAAGAAATTGGCTGCTTTTGTCAGTCGATCCATAATCACCCATACTACATTATTACACTTGGAGGTTTTGGACAAGCCCGTCACAAAGTCCATGATAATATGTTCCCATTTCCACACATGAATTATGAGAGATTGTAGTGGTCCGGCGGGTCTCTGATGCTCGACTTTTACCTGTTGGCACACTAGGCATTGAGCCATAAACCGTGCTATTTCATTCTTCATACCAGGCCACCAAAAATCTTTCTTTAGATCTCGGTACATCTTTGTACCATCTGGGTACATCGTATACACTGAACTATGCACCTCTTCCAGGATCTCATTCTTTAATTTCGGAAGCTTGGGAATGCATAATCTGCTACCAAATCTCAAGGTATCATCCGTATATATAGATAATTTAGACTGGGCACGAGACTCCACTATCTTCCTAATCCTCTGTAGTTCTAGATCCTCTTTTTGAGCTGATTTAATTCTTTCAATTAGGGTAGGCTATACTGTAAGATTAGCTAGTTAGATTTCAGGATCATGTAACCATACTTCGAACTTAGATCTCTCCAAGTCCTACATGATATATTTATGATTAATAAGTAAAGATCTCTCCAAGTCCTACATGATATATTTATGATTAATAAGTAAAGCTGCCAACTTACTTGAAAACTTCCTGCTCAAAGCATCAACTACAACATTTGCCTTTCCTGGATGATAATTTATGGTCATGTCATAATCCTTTAGTGACTCCAACCATCTTCTTTGTCTTAAGTTCAACTCCTTCTGAATGAAGATATATTTTAAACTTTTATGATATGTGAAAATCTTGCAATGCCACCATATAAATAATGCTTCCATATTTTTAGAGCAAAAACCATAGCTGCTAGCTCCAAATCATGTGTAAGATAATTAAACTCATACGGCTTAAATTGTCTAGAGGCATAAGCTATCACCTTTCTATTTTGCATTAGGACACAACCAAGACCCTTACGAGATACATCACTGTATATGGTAAAATCTTATGTTTCCATAGGAACAGTTAATATTGGAGCAATCATCAATCATCTTTTCAACTCTTGAAAACTTTGCTCATATTCATTTATCCATTCAAGTTTCATTCATTTTTGGATCAGACAGGTTAGGAATATGGCAATAAGAGAGAATCCTTCCATAAATCTTTGATAATATCCTGTCATTCCCAGAAAACTGCAAAATTCAAATATATTAGTGGGTCTCTCTTAATTTACTACTGCCTTCACTTTTTTTAGATCCATAAAAACACCCTCCTTGGAGATAACATGTCTACGAAAAGAGACTATCCAACCAAAACTCACACTTTTGTAGCTTGGCATACAACTTCTCCTCTTTGAGTGTTTGCAATACTATTCTTAGATGTTCTTCATGTGCTTATGGGCTTTTTGAATAAATTAGTGTGCCATCAATGAACACTACTATAAACTGATCCAAGTAGGGCCTGAACACCTGATTCATGAGGTCCATGAAGGATGCAGGTGATTCGTCAAATCGAAGGGCATGACTAGGAACTCATAATATCCATATTTAGTTCAAAAAGCTATCTTAGGCACATCCTCAACCTTTATCTTTAATTGATGGTAGCCGAAATGAAAATCAATTTTTGAAAATACTTATGTCCCTTGTAATTGATCGAACAAATCATCAATCCTTAGTAAAGGATATTTATTATGTACTGTCACCTTGTTTAACTCTTGATAGTCTATACAGAATCGAAAACTACTATCCTTCTTCTTCATAAATAATATTGGAGCACTCCAGGAAGACACGATCGGTCTGATAAATCCTTTATCTACAAACTCTTGCAATTGCTCCTTAAGCTCTTTCAATTCAGTCGGTGCGATCCTGTATAGAGCTTTGGAGATGGCCCCAATGCCAGGTATGAAATCAATGGAGAACTTAATTTCTCGGTCAGGAGGTAATCATGGCAGGTCATCTGGGAAGACCTCTAGAAACTCTTTCATAATAAAAATATCTTCTAATTTAAGCTCTTTTTGTTGTGTATCTATCACTACTGCTAGGAATCCTTTATAACCTTTTCTAAGGAGTCGATTGGTATTAAAAGTTGAGATCACCCTCCACTGAGAGGTTAACTTATTATCCATAAAGTCGAACTCTAACTGGCTAAGGATTTAAAATCTTACTATCTTCTCAAAGCAGTCGATGGAAGCATGATATGCCACTAACCAATCCATCTCTAGGATTACATCAAAGTCCTTCACTCTAGAATTATTAAATCTATCTTCATCTCCCTACCTTCGATGTCCAATTTGTAATCCTTACAGATTAGATTAACTAGTATGACATCTTCACTTGGTGTGGAAACATAGAGGTCAGTTTCTAAAGGTATTGGAGATAGCTCTTTATTTTTCCTAACTATACTAGCTGATATAAAAGAATGTGTAGCACCAGCATCAAACAAAATATAAATATTACTGGATGATATTTAATCATACCTGTCACCACCAAATTAGAAGTGTTGGCATCCTGCTATATGAGTGCATATACCCGTCCTTCGATGCTTGGCTTTTACTGCCCTCCTCCTTGTTGATGTCCACCTTGAGGTGCTTGGTACTGTGATTCTTTTTCACTGTGGCACATAATAGCCTTGTGACCCTTCTTTCCACAATTGTAACATCTCTCCTGGCCAGGTGTAATGTCACTGATAGTAAGGCCCACCATACTTGTAACACTTGACATCATCTTTTGATTGAGTCTTGTCATTTAGAGTAACATTGTCAAACTTCCTAGTCTTTGTGTCGATGTTCTTATTATGTTGACCTTAGTATCCTTTTGATCTGAACCTCTTCTTCAAGGCTTTTTCTCTCTTGAGCAATGTCTAAACCCCTCTCTATTATTAATGCTTTATTGATGACCTCCTTATCAGTGGAAGCTCGAAAGTAGTTACCTGTTGCTGGATTCAATCTCTAAGTATATTCTCAAATTTTCTAGCCTAGACCCCTTCATCCGCTAGTAGTGTCAAAATGTACCTAGATAACTCTTCAAATTTTGAGGCATACTGGGCAACTATCATACTACCCTGCTCTAGATGGTCGAATTCTCAAAATTTTTGAATTTGACCATTCTGAAAAAAGTATCTTTCATAGAATGCCTTCTTGAAACATTTTCAAGTGAAAGGTGTATCATTTGGTCCTAGCTTTCCAAGCTCCATATCCTACCAATCAGCTATCTCATCTTGTAACATGAAGGTAGCAAGGTTTACTCTCTCTTTCATAAGACATCGCAAGGCCTGGAATACTTTCTCTATTGCCTTCAGCCATCCCTCGGCCTCCATAGGGTCGGAAGTTCCCTTGAACACCAGTGGGGCATACTTCTTGAAATCTACCAAGGTTATTTGATGTTCTTGTTGGACCCTAACTCCTGGTTATCGCTAAGAAGTCCCTTATTGCTGTTGCTGTTGTAATAATTGCTACATAAATTGCTGTTGCAGCTGCATGAATTGTTGTTGCTGTTGTTGTGCCTCTACTATCCTTATCACATCAGTCCTAGCAGTGGCTTGTTGTTGTACCAGTAATTGCATAAGCTAAGGAAGGCCTACTTGGTCCCTAGGCTGAACTCCAGGTCCACCCGAGGTTCCTATCTCTACTATCCTAGTCTCTGGGGTGTTGCTTATGAGATGTGCAATGGTTCTTGCCAATACACAACTGCTTGGTAAGAACCCAGTATCTTTTTGCTGATCCAGAGTGATGCGAGATAGCCCGATCAGAAAATTAAAATTATTTTAAGGAGGTTGTTGGACCGTTGGTCATTAGAAAACGATTGCTAGGCTAGGGCCAACTCACCTATTTTTTTCAAAAAAAAACAAAAACATATTTTTTCCATATTTTCTTTATTTTATTTTATTTTTTTTCTCATTGCTTTTTTCCTTTTTTTCTTTTCTGCTTTATTCTAAAGTCGGCATAGGAGGCCGACTTTGCTTCTCCAATCATGCTGAACAGAGGACGATGACTTCAAAGAGGATGAGGTGGCTGGTGGTCGTTCCAAGGGGCGGTGGAGGATGTCGAACCGACAGTCGAAGTCACTGATGAGGCTGCCAAATAGAGGGACGGAGAAGACCATCGGCATTGGATTGATGATGGTGGTGGACGATGGGGTCTTGCGGCGGTGATTGGGTGAGTTTGGTGGATGGCTTGGGCAATGGCGACAACAGGGAGATGGGGCGGCCGACGGGCGTCAGCGAGAGTTGGATTGGGGGATGACGACCGGAAGGGGGAACGGCTTCTCACTGGTTCGAAGGTGGACGAGACACCGGGGAGAAGTGCCATTGGAGAAGGGCGGCGATGAAGATGATGGCGGCTCGTCTTTTGCTATGGGTGGCGGCACACAGGCTATGGATGGCACAGGCAAGAGGGGTGGGACATGGTGGCGGCGTGGACTTCCATCGGGCAATGGTGAGGGAAGGAGAAGGTGCACCGGCTATGAGGGTTCTTCGCTTGGGTCCAATGTGGGAGAAGGCACCGTGGCTCAGTGGTCGGAGGGCTCGGCTGCTCGGATCGGTTAGGGCAAGGGAGATGGCGAAGTCGGCTTAGCTGATGGATCTCTCCAAATGGGAAAGAGACAATGGACTCCGCGAATCCGATGATAGGGGGGCGTCGTGAGGCCGAGGGTTGAGAAGGCATGGGATCTGGTCGAAAATAGGGGAGGCTTCGAAAGGGTCCTCAAGAGTTTTGAGCGACGAGGAAGTTAGAATAAAAGAGAGGAAGAATAAGATGAGAGGAATAAGGAGAGAATAAGGGAAAGGGAACAAGTAGAGAATAAGGGAGAAGAATAAGAAGAATAGGGAGAAGGAGGAAGGAAGAGGGAAGAGCCAGACAGAGGAGAAGGAGAGGAAGAGGGCGAAGAGAAGAAGGGGGAAGAGGAAGGAAGGAGTCGGGATACACTCAAACTTTTTTCAAAATATTCTTCGCTATTTTTTATTCGATCATCAAAAATATCTTAAATAGGTCTCTGATCAGTTAAAAACTAACCAGAACCGATCTAAACAGACTCCAAACAAACTAATCCAAGTTCAAACTAATCCTAAACAAACTCGAAGCAAACTAAGGAATAAAATAAATCCTAAACCGATCGATAAGATAAATCGTAAAACAATTCTAAATAATGGAAACTAAATAAGGGATTTCGATAAAATAAATCAGGACTCTAAACAACCAAAATCCTAAAATAACTTATTCAAACGCTGGATTTGGATTTGCTTTGGGATCTGTGCTGCATCGGGATTTGCACTGCATCGATGTCTTCAAGATTCATGCTGGGAGTGCATCAGGAGGATGTCCGCATCATTCCCCTGAGATGAGGAGAACTTGACTCTGTCGAGTAAGGCTTCATGCACCGGGAATCTTCTTGCTCCAACTTGATATCAAGCTCCATAGACTCCAACTTCTGTTTACATCATTCTCCTGGAACTCCTGCTTGAGATAACCATAAGATATTTTTTTTCAACATAAATAATTCAAATGCAATAAAAAGGTAAATAAAATTCTAACCTAACTTAAACCTATTGCTCTGATACCAAAAACTGATGTGGGACAACCGATTAGAAAATTAAAATTATTTTTAGGACGAGGTTGGACTGTTGGTCATTAGCAAATGACTACTAGGCTAGGGTCAACTCACCTATTTTTTTAAAAAAACAAAAACATATTTTTTCCATATTCTTTTTATTTTTTAAATTTTCTTCGCGTTGTTTTTTTCCTTTCCTTTTTCATTTTTTTTCTTTTCTGCTTTATTCTAAAGTCAGCATAGGAACTTTGCTTCTTCGACCGTGCTGAACAGAAGATGATGACTTCAGAGAGGATGAGGTGGCTGGTGGTCATTCTAAGGGGCGGTGGAGGATGTTGAACTGGCTATAGGGTTTTGTGTGGTGCTCCCAAGCCTTGGAGAGACTTGGGAGGCCATGGCAGAGATGCTGGAGGCGATCCCTAGAGCTTGGGAGCATGTCCCAAGCAATTCTTGGAGGTGTTCCAAGAGATTCCTGGAGGTGTTCCATGGGGCTCTGAGTCAATTTAGATCACGGCATACTGGGTCAGGGGGTTTGACCCAAAAGGATTAGTGTTTTCATATGGACTTAGAGGGAGACTTTTTTTGAGAGATTGTACATAACCCGGTTTGTGGGTTATGGGGTTGGGTCTAGATTTGTTAATTGATTAGGAGGTTAGCCATTTGGTTGATTAGTTGGTTGGTGTTCAAACTAATTTGTTATTGGACCATCCAAGTCCTAACCGCCTATGTGATTTAGTCCTAACATATTCAAAAAGTTGTTAGCCCAAGAAGTCCAAGAAACCAAGAAGTGGTTGAGGCCCAATATGAGAAGATCACATGTCCCATATGTTATTTAAGAGGAGGTGTAAGTGAGAATTGGTATCTCTCTCCAGTTTTGAGAGGCGTTCGTGGGAGAGCGCCCCTTTGGGGCATCCACGATCTTGAGAAGACCGTGAGCCAAGGCTCACGATCCTGGATGGCATCTTCTTGCATGGAGGGAGGCTGCTGGAGGGAGTCCATGTGGGGACTTGGCTATGGGAACCTGCGTGAGGGAGTCCATAGGTGGAGACCTCCTGGGTTTCAAGGAGGTCACGGTGGAGGGCTGCAGAGAGGCATACGTGAGAAAGAATCACGTGGAGGGCTTGGTCCATGAGGGTACATCACGGGGCTTTGGAGAAGGGATCCTGCATGAGGGAGTCCGTAGGGTGGAGCTTCTTCTCGGGTTTTAGAGAGGAAGGGATGCACGTTAAGGTATTATCCGTGCATGACCATACATGGGTTCTTGGGACGTGAGGCCTGCAAGAGAGAAGACGTGCGGGATGACGAGAAGCTTCTGGGATTTTAGAAGGGGTGCCATATGGGTCTTGTTATCTTATAACAAGGTTCTTCTCCAAAGGATTAATAAAGTAATCTCTCTTTTTCTCCTATATCTCTCTTCTGTTTCCTTGTATGAATCTTGAATCCAAGAATAGGTTGCTTCTGCTACGTATAGGTGTTGGTCCAAATCTTCCAATAAGTAGGACAATGCCTAGGAATCTTAATAATTGGTATCAGAGCTTGGTTCGAGCATAAGTGGAGTAGGGCCTGGTTTGAGCGTTAGGAGATGAGGATTCAAGGAAGAAGGAGGTGCTGCTCCCTGGTTCATCCCAAAGAAGGAAGGAGACGCACCCTACCATATGCAGTCCTAGCATTGCAGGGTTTATACCCCAAGATCTCTTCGGGTATTTCTCAAATCCTGAGTTTGAGTTTGTTTTACGTGGCCTGATCAACCATGAATACCGAAAATAAGGTGGAGTTTAAGAAATTTTAGGGTGGAGGATTTGTTGGTGTAGAGTTTTCTTGACATGGCTTTGGAGGAAAAGCCTGAGGGGATGGTGGTTCAAGAGTGGATATCTTTGCAGAAGAGGTCTACATTGGTATTAGGTTTGCACAGCTATCTAGGTGCACTACAGAAGCACGGTTGGTGTTGCAGTCACGGGGATAGAGCTGGAAGACATCGGTTCGAGGTCAGAAGTGTGGTGGAGCACGAGTCTCAAGAATTGTGGAGCACGGGTTGATGTTCCAACTGGGGAGGCAAGGTGGCTTCGACGGGAAGATATTGTCAGGTTTACCAAGAGGCTGTCAGGATACGTAGTTATAGCGTTGTTATGCAGGAGGATATTGCCAGGTTTACCAAGGCTTGGGGGCACCAAGGTGGAGATTGCAGGGTTTTGCATGGTGCTTCTAAGCCTTGGAGAGACTTGGGAGGCCATGGCAGGGATGCTGGAGGCGATCCCTATAGCTTGGGGGCATGTCCCAAGCAGTTCTTGGAGGTGTTTCAGGGAATTCCTGGAGGTATTCCAGGAGGCTCTGAGTCATTTTGGATCACGGCATGTTGGGTCAGGGGGTTTGACCCAAAAGGATTAGTATTTTCATGTGGGCTTAGAGAAAAAGTTTTTTTGAGAGATTATAACATAACCCGATTTGTGGGTTATGGGATTAGGTCCAGGTTTGTTAATTGGTTAGGAGGTTAGCCAGTTGGTTAGTTAGTTGGTTGGTTATAACCAATTAGGAAGCCCAACCATGTGAGGTGTTCTAACCAGTTTATTATTGGACCATCCAAGTCTTGACCGTCTATGTGATTTGTCTTAATAGATTCAAGAAGTTGTTAGCCCAAGAAGTCCAAGAAACCAAGAAGTGGTTGAGGTCCAATATGAGAAGACCACATGCCCCATGTATTATTTAAGAGGAGGCGTGCATGAGAATTGGTATCTCTCTCCAGTTTTGAGAGGCATCCGTGGGAGAGCACCCCTTTGGGGCGTCCACGGTCTTGAAAGAATCATGAGGCTTGGCTCACGGTCTTGGATGGCATCTTCTTGCATGGAGGGAGGCTGCGTGGAGGGAGGCCACGTGGGGACTTGGCTGTGGGAACCTGCGTGAGGAAGTCCGCAGGTGGAGACCTCGTAGATTTCAAGAAGGCCACGGTGGAGGGCTGTAGAGAGGTGCACGTGAGGAAGGTATCGCATGGAGGGCTGGTTCATGATGGTACATCACGGGGCTTTGGAGAAGGGATCCTGCGTGAGGGAGTCTGCATGGTGGAGCTTCTTCTCGGGTTTCAGAGAGGAAGGGATGCACATTGAGGTATTATCCGTGCATGGCTGTACATGGGTTCTTGAGGTGTGAGGCCTCTAAGAGAGAAGACGTGGGGGACGGCGAGAAGCTTCTGGGATTTCAGAAGAGGTACCGTATGGGTCTTGTTGTCTCGTAATAAGGTTCTTCTCCAAAGGATTAATAAAGTAATATCTCTTTTTCTCCTATATCTCTCTTCTGTTTCCTTGTGTGAATCTTGAATCCAAGAACATGTTACTTCTGCTACGTATAAGTGCTGGTCCGGATCTCCCAACAAGTGGGATCAGTGCCTAGGAATCTCAACACTGGTAGTCGGCATCACCGGTTAGGCTGTCGAACATAGGGACGGAGAAGACCATGGGCATTGGATCGATGATGGTGGTGGACGATGGGGTCTTGCGGCAGCGATTGGGTGAGTTCGGTGGATGGCTCAGGCAGTGGCGGCAACAGGGAGATGGGGCGGCCGGTGGGCGTTAGCGAGAGGTGGATTGGGGGATGATGACCGAAAGGGGGAATGGCTTCTTGCTGGTTCGGAGGTGGACGGGACATCGGGGAAAAGCGCCGTTGGCGAAGGGCGGTGATGAAGACAATGGCGGCTCATCTTTTGCTATGGATGGCGGCACACAGGATATGGATGGCACGGGCAAGAGGGGCAGGACATGGTGGCATCATGGACTTCCATAAACGACGGTGAGAGAAGGAGAAGGTGCACCAGCTACGGGGATTCTTCGCTTAGGTCCAATGTGGGAGAAGGCACCGTGGCTTAGTGGTTGGAGGGCTCGACTGCTCGGATTGGTTACAGGTGAGGGAGATGGCGAATTCGACTTAGCTGATGGATCTCTCCAAATGGGAGAGAGACAATGGACTCCGCGAATCCGATGGCAGGGGGCATCGTGAGGCCAAGGGTTGATGGAGGCGTGGGATCTAGCCGAAAATAGGAGAGGCTTCGAAAGGGTCCTCGGGAGTTTTGAGCGACGGGGAAGTTAGAATAAAAGAGAGGAAGAATAAGATGAGAGGAATAAGGAGAGAATAAGGGAAAGGGAACAAGTAGAGAATAAGGAGAGAATAATAAGAAGAATAGGGAGAAAGGAGGAAGGAAGAGGGAGGAGCCAGACATAGGAGAAGAAGAGGAAGAGGGAGAAGAGAAGGGGGAAGAGGAAGGAAGGAGTCAGGATACACCCAGACTTTTCTCAAAATATTCTTCGCTATTTTTTATTCGATCATCAAAAGATATCTTAAATAGATCTCTAATCATCTAAAAACCAACTAGAACCGATCTAAACAGACTCCAAACAAACTAATCCAAGTTCAAACTAATCCTAAACAAACTCGGAGCAAACTAAGGAATAAAATAAATCCTAAACCGATCGATAAGATAAATCTTAAAATAATTCTAAATAATGGAAACTAAATAAGAAATTTCGATAAAATAAATTGGAACTCTAAACAATCAAAATCCTAAAATAACTTTTCAGATGCTGAATCTGGATCTGCATCGGGATATGTGCTGCATCAGGATCTGTGCTACATCGAGATCTGTGCTGCATCGATGTCTTCAAGATTCGTGCTGGGAGTTCATCTGGAGGATGTCCGCATCACAGAGGCTCCCAAGCATTTGAACCATCTATAAGTCTTGTAGGCCTCCTAATACGTCCACATTCGCCTCCACGCACCATGGGGTCCTATAACCATCATCGTTAATGTTCACATATCACCTAAGTATACATGAAATATATTATGTTATCTTGTCCCAACTCAATAATCGATCCACTCTCTCTCTCCATGAACTTGCACCCTAGAACCTTACGACCTAAGCTCTGATACCACTCTGTCATGTCTCGAACCCAACATCGGGATTGGCGCGCGACCGGCTGTACAACCCTAGGTATCATCCTAGAGATCATACCAGGTCTAAGTGTACAAGATTATCTTCATTTCCAAAAATTATATTAATTAACCAAATATCATTAAATAATTTAATAATAACTGAATAATCTACTCATTCAAGTCAAGACCACTAAATGGTCAACTTGTTTATTACATGGGTATCAGAAACAGTATTAACTAAATAATCTAAAATTCAGGCACTAATCTCATGCCTGGCCCGACCCTTTCTATGCATCCTGTATCTCTGGAAGAAAAATAAAAAGTGAGGAGTGAGCTTCATGACCCAGTAAGGACTCCATGCAGTCATACCACTAATAATATAATTTTAAAAATAGCAAGAAAATAATAAAATATTATATCATGCAATCAAACAACTCAAATACCATGTATAACAAAGTCTTTTATAAAATTATATTTTCTTTTCATGATTCCATTAGGTTATCCTTCTTCTTTAGGGTTCTGGACTAACCACGGTCATGCTTTAGCCCATGACTGGCAATCTCAGTATCACACTTCAGCCTATGCATGGCAAACTTATTGTCACACTTTAGCCTATGGTTGGCAATTCTTATATCACACTTTAGCCTGTGACTGGCAATCTCAGTAACCACCGTCCAGCTCATGGCGTAGCTAGTTTAAATACCTCATTCTCTTGGTTATCACTTTATCATTTCATATCATGCTATTAAATCATGTTATTTCAAGTTTTTCAATAACAGGGATCACGGTCCAAATTATCAAAAATAATTTTGTTTAATAGAACATAGTATACAGAAACATAAATAATAATGGTAGCAATCACACTGTCTGTCATGAAAAGTTAAAATACACCATGCATAACCATCATGCATGTTAAAACTCATATACAGAGATCAAAATCATGCCATGTAAAATATAATTCTAAAATTGGTGATCATGTCTAGAAACCCTTACCTTCCTAGAGCCAATCCAAACATACCGAATCAATCTGTACCCAGAGCTCGCTCAACGCCTTTTTACTTAAAAGGCTATTCCCCTACAATAATAATTTTTAATATAAATAAAAATCTTAGAGTAATTATAAATCCAAGATTTCTTAAAAATTTTATTAGTGATCCATCCGTTGATACCCTTCATGAATTCCAAGAGAAGCTTTTCAATCTCCCTTTTTAATATTTATTTATTATTATTTTTTCTTCTTCCTCTCTTCTTTCTCTCTCCTCTCTCCTCTTCCTCCTCTTCTCTCTCTTCTCTTTTTTTTTCTTTTCTACTTTTTTCTTTTTTTTCTCTTCTTTCGCTTTCTCTTTTTTTTCTTTTCTTTTTCACCCCCTCTCTTCTCCTTCTTCTCTGCCAAACAGGGGCCTCTCCCTCTCTTTTTTTTCTTTTCTTTTCCCTTACCTTCTTCTTCCCTTCTCCTCCTCTCTGCTCCTCCTCTCCTTCTCCTTTCTTCTTCCTCTCCTTCCTCCCCATCTCTTCTTCCTTTGCTCGGTCAAACGAGATTGGTGGCGGTCCATGGTGGCTCGACCTCCATCCCGGTCTGGCATCTATCGACAGTGACCCATCGCACCAGAATCGAAGGGGAAGGAGAGGGAAAATAAAGAAGTTGTACTCACCTTGGCCCGGTGAGTACCTCCCCTCACCGACCGTCAAAAGCTCCTGAAGATCATCATGGAAATCATGAAGACCAACGCTCCTCTTCGCCAGCGATAGGTGGTATGGAAGGGTGATGAAGATAGAGAGAGGAGGGGGGTTCTTTTTATAGTTTAGGAGGGTAGGGTTTGGCCAGCCCCTCCTTCTTCCCGATGGAACTCTTTCCTTTTTTTTCCGAATATTACAGTATGTATTGACATACAGTTCTATCATTCATAAACGAAAATTTAATAATGTTCCTCCCCTAACCACATCCTTGTAAGAGGTCTTTCTAGTTGTTGGAGTGGCTCAAGTGCTTGTGCTAAGATACTGAGCCAATAAAGTTCTTTTGTCTATATTTTTTGAATACTGATAAAGGTTCTCATGATCTTGCAACAAGATGAGATCATAGCAAAAGGGTGCTCAGCTTCTTAGAATGTCCACACAACTTTTGATCTTCTATAAGATCAGAAGGATGATTTCTCATATAAATTAATTTTGCCCCACTGTACTTTTTTATGCCAAATGCCTAAACATATTCTATTACATTGTATAAGCAATTATTTATTTTTAAAATTTTAGCTTTAGAATAAGATTATAGTCGAGATGTGAGATTCTTTCCAAGCTTATTGATGTCTCTGCAAAGGAAAATCCTAAATAGAGGGGCCATTAAAAGGCTTCATGTAATCAAAAGTGTTGCATAATTTATATGACTTTCCTTTTCTGTCTCTATTATATTAACTTTTTCTTTTTCTTTCGAAAAACAGGGAGGTTAGATTGTTGGAAATAATTAAACTTAATTGTGCATAAATTTTAGAATTTAAGTATGATATTTTTAAGGATCCTTTGATATTTTCAAGAGTCATTGAATATTATCTTATTATTAGCAATGACCTTTAGTATTTTTCATGAAATTTACTTAGAATTCCTCTACATGTATGAAACTATAGTATCACTTTCATAAATATGGCTCTTAATAATTTGTGTAAAGGATAGTTGAAGGATTGTAAAATTCTCTATATAAGGGGATATACTTGAACTATTTTAGATCAAGAGAGTTGTAGAAATCTAAATGAAATACTAAGTTTTCTTCCACTATTAGTTTTACTCTTTTCCTCCCTTATGTTAGAAATACTCCTCTCCCCCTTTTCTAATTTATCAAAGTGGTATTAGAGTGAGTTCATGGCTATCAGAGTGCTTCTCATTCCTCATCTTGCCAATAACTTTGAAAATTGGAATATTCAAATGAACGCATTACTTAGCTCTCAAGCTATTTGAAAAATTATAGAGAAGAGTATGTTGAGCCCCAAGATGAGCACAATATGACTACGAATTAAAGGACAACAATCACATAGTTCAAAAGAAGAACAAAAAAGCTCTCTTCCACATCTATCAAGGCCTAGATGAGGTCCTTTTGAGAAGGTTGCTAGTGCTACCAACTCTAAGTAAGCATGAGAGATCTTACAAAATTCTTACAAAGGTGTAGAAAAGGTAAAAAAGGTCTATCTGCAAATCTTGAGAGGCAAATTTGAAGCTTTGTAGATGGAGTCTGAAGTTGTGTCAGACTATTTCATAAGGGTGTTGACCATTACGATCTAATTATGAAGGAATGGTGAAACACTTGGGGACAATTAGGTCATGGAGAAAGTCCTACAATCCTTGGACCATAAATTTGATTATGTTGTGGTGGCCATTGAAAAGTTCAAAGATTTAGATATTATGATGGTAGATGAGCTAATGGATTTGCTTCAAGCCCATGAGCAAAGAATACTAAAGAGAAGATAAGAGCCTATGGTCATGCTAGAGGCCATGGTGACTATAAAAATATTGAGAAAAGCAACCAAAATCATGGAGAAAGAGGACAAAGAAGTAGACAAGGATCAAGTTCAATGTTATAATTGCAACAAGTTTGTGCATTACTCTTTTGAGTGCTACTCTAATCAATCTAATTAAGTTCATAAAAAAGCCAATCATGCCAAGAAAGAAGATGAAAATGACATGCTTTTACTAGCACGAAAAGGAGAAGATGCCACCAAGCAAAATATATGCTACTTAATTAGACTCTAGTACAAGTAACCACATGTCGGGACATAAAGAAATCTTTATGGAGCTTGATGAATCGGTAAATGGCCATGTCACATTTAGAGATACTTCTAAGGTAAAGGTGAAGGCATTGGTAAGATACTTATTTAACTCAAAAATAGAAGCCAATAGATTATTTTCAATATATATTATATGTCTAATATAAAAATCAACATTCTTAGTGTTGGCAACTCTTGGAGAGGAGATTTGATATGCAACTAAAGAAGAAAGCTTCTATCTAAGAAAACAAAACAAACTAATTGCTCCTATTCCTAAGTCAAATAACTGTATATTTGTGCTAAATATAAAACATGATATTGGTAAATGTCGAAGTGCATGTTTGAAGGATGTTTTTTGGCTTTGGTATTTGAGGTTCGGACATGTAAACTTCAATGCACTAAAGCTTCTTTCAAGTAAGAGAATGGTGAAGGAGCTATCCAATATTGATACCCCTAATAATATATATGAGGAATGTGTTCTTGGTAAACATCCAAGGAGGAACTTTCCAAAGAAATCTTACAATGAAGCAAAAATATCATTTTAAGTTGTCCACACCGATATTTGTGGACTGACTACTCTAAGCTCATTTGGAGGTCTCATCATTTTCTAACTTTTATTGATGAATTCAGTAAGAAACATGGATATACCTCTTGAAGAAGACTCATAAGTATTTTAAACTTTCAAAGAGTTTAAAACTTTGATGGAGAATCAAAATGGCTATACCATCAAGGCATTGTGGTCAAACCATGGAAAAGAATTCACATCCAAGGAGTTTGAAGTTTTTTACAAATCTCATTACATTCGGAGACCTTTAGTCGTGCCATACTCACCCCAACAAAATGACATCATAGATAGAAAAAATTGGACTATACTTGATATAGTTCGAAGCATGGTTAAAACAAAGAAGATGCCAAAGGAGTTTTGGGACGAGGCCATCAATTATGTAGTCTACTTGCTTAATAGATAACTTATAAAAAACTTGGAAGGGATAACACCACAAGAAGCATGGAGTGGTTACAAACTCGATATTTTTCATTTGAAGGTATTTGGATACTAGCTTATGCACATATTTTAGATCAAAGGAAAAGCAAACTAGATGATAAAAGCTTGTCATGCATCTTCATCAGCTACAATGCAAGATCTAAAGCTTACAAACTCTATAAATCAAAGAAGAAAAAAGTCATTGTAAGTAAAGATGTAGAGTTTCAAGAAGATGGTGTTTGGAATTGGAGCACTAATATGGTGATGATACAAGATGAAGAGCAAAATAGAAAGCGAATACCACCTTCATCTTCTACTTCATTAGATAAAGATGGTTCATCACCACTAAAGACAAGAAGCATTCAAGATTTATATGAGATGATAGCTTTTCTAAATCTTATTTATCTTTTTGCTAATAAAGCAATATTTTTTTTTGAATATGCTATCAAAGATAAAAAGCGAAGGAATGCTATGAATGAAAAGATAAAAGTCATAAAAAAGAATGAAACATGGGAGCTCACCTCTCTACCAAGAGGGCTTGCATCGATTGGAATAAAGTAGATTTACAAAGTAAAGAAGAATACACAAGGTGAAGTGGAGAAATACAAAACATAACTTGTGACTAAAGGCTACAAGCAAAAGGTTGGCATTAACTATAAGGAGGTCTTTGCTCCCATTACTCGAATGGAGACCATTCACTTAGTAATTTTTTTTGTGGCTCAAATAAATAAAATATTTTTTAACTTAATGTTAAATCAGCCTTTCTTAATGACTACTTGAATAAAGAAATGTATATTGAGCAACCCAAAGGTTATGTTAGTAGTGGGCTAGAAGACAAAGTAATGAAATTAAAAAAGGCACTCTATGGTTTGAAGCAAGTACCTAGAATTTGGGACTTAAGAATTGGTGCATATTTCAAGGCTAATAGCTTTGTTTAATACCTCTATGAATGAGCTCTCTATATCAAAAAGAATGATGGGAACATATTACTTATCTCTCTGTATATTGATGATCCTATCTTCATAAGTAATTCCACACAATTGATCAAAGAATTCAAGCAAGTAATACGAAGGAGTTTAAAATGATTGACATGGGATTTATATCCTATTTTCTTGGCTTAAAGGTAAATCAATTAGGAAATGAGATTTTTTTTCTTTTCCAAGAGTACTATGTAAAGGAAGTGGTTAAAAGGTTCAAGATGGAAGACTACAATCCTATTAGCACACCAGTGGATTGTGGTGAAAAATTGTTCAAAAATAATGAAGGCAAGGTGATTGATCCTATATTCCACAAAAGCTTAGTAGGGTGCTTGAGGTACTTAATATGTAGAAGACTGAAATACTATATGGTGTTGATTTAGTGAGTCGATTTATGGAGGAACCAAAATCATCTTATTGGAAGGTGACTAAGAGGATTCTATATTACATTCAAGGTACTCTAAAGCCTTGACTTATTCTATTCTCATCCTAATAATTTTCACTTGAAGGCTACTTCGATAGTGATTGGGATGGAGACCTGGACGACCGGAAAAGTACTTTCAGATTTATATTTTTTTTATGGATGATACGACATTCTCTTGGATGTCAAAGAAGTAATCGATTGTTAGCCTCTCAACTTATGAAGCTAATTATATTGTGGCATCTTTATATATCAATTATGTAATATGGCTAAGGAGCTTGCTAAAAGAAATTAATCTTTATTAAAATAAAGCTACGCAAATTTATATTGATAGCAAGTCGGCAATTACTTTAGAGAACAATCCAATATATTATCAAAGGAGCAAATATATAGATGTTCACTTTCATTCAATCAAGGAGCATGTGAAGAATAAAGATGTGAAGCTTTTTATATAAAGACTCATGATCAAGTTGTGGACATTTTCATTAAACCACTTGGAGTTGAATCTAGTCTATCATCAAAGGAGCAAATATATAGATGTTCGCTTTCATTCAATCCGGGAGCATGTGAAGAATAAAGATTTGGAGCTTATTTATATGAAGACTCATGATCAAGTTGCGGACATTGTCATAAACTACTTGGAGTTGATCTCTTCAACAAATTCAAAGGTCTACTTGAAATGAAGGATAGATGATAATTAAGTTTAAAGGGGGTATTGCAAATAATTAAACTTAATTGTGCATAAGTTTTAGAACTAAAGTATGATGTTTCTAAAAATTCTTTGATATTTTCAAGAGTCATTGAATGTTGTCTTATTATTAGCAATGACCTTTAGCATTTTTCATGAAATTCATTTAGAATTCTTTTACAATATGAAATCAAAGTGTCACTTTCATAAATATGACTCTTAATAATTTGTGTAAAAGGTAGTTGAAGAGTTGTAAAATTTTCTATATAAGAAGATATATACTTGAGCTATGTTGGATCAAAAGAGTTGTAGAAATCTCAATAAAATACTAAATCTTTTTCTAATTAAGAATTATAAAATTCTCTATATAATGGAACGTACTTGAGCTACTTTTTGGATCAAGAGATCGAGTTATAGAAATCTCAATAAAATACTAAGTTTTTTTCTACTATTAATTTTATTTGCTTCCTTTCTTGCAGGCGAAATACTCTTCTCCTCCTCTTCCGAATCTATCATAGGCCATTCCATTATATCAACTACATGTTTGGATTTTTCAAATGATTGTACCACATTGGAGTCGTCTCCATCCCCTCCTAACCGTTATACTTCTCGGAACTGAACTAAAATACTGCTGCTTTATTGAGTCGTGTGAGAATTAATACATGATGTAAGAGACCTTGTTATATCATTTACATTGGCATTTCAATTCTAAAAACTTCTTTCATTGTTATCAATATATTAGGTGAAGCCTCACTTCAAATATTTCCATCTCCCATTTTTTGGTATTAATTACACCATTGGCTGCTTGAATCCATGGAGTTCACGTCATGATGGGACCCATCAAAAATTATCTCTAGACAATGGTCGCTGTGTCGAAAATGATGCTTGCCTCAGCTGATACATGAAGCTGCTCGCCTGGCTCAGTGGTATCTGTACCTCACTATCCAATTGTTGGTGGGAAGTGTGGTTCACCTTTTTTTTTTTTTTTTTTGTTTGGCTCCTCCTTTCACCCACATGGATTGAAGAGGGAGATCCAAGGAACCATTTGCTTGTGAAACGTCTTGGTGCAATAACCAATATTGTTTTTGGTGGTGCCCTCTTAGCTGCCAATTCACTCCAAATCAGCAATAGTAGTCTCCACCCGAATCCAGTCTTGTCCTAGCTACCAAGAATATATATCATCTCTTTCTTGGCTGAACAACTATATTCCTAACTTTAAGATTTGATATTGACATTGCCAACTTGTTCTTGACTAAATGGCTCTCAATAATATTACCCTTTCCTTGAATCAGAAGGGAAAGCATCCAGCATCAAGGAAGAGAACTGATTGGTAAAATGCCTCCATCAGCATTGCTTTAGATTTTCTCTAAAAAACACATTGGAGGATGGTTGTTATGTTATTGCTGTAGAGATGATCAGTGTAGCGGATCAAGCAATTAGGTAGCCTTGTCTAGAATAGTCCATTAAGCATACCAGATGGCTAGGTTGGAAATCTTCTAACAGGGAGACCTCAAGGAATCATAAGATGGACACTAGTATTTTTCAAATTTGAACTGCAGTACATATAATGACAGGTGATGTGCAAGTAACGCTACATACCTAATGCATGGCCTTGTCGATGCTTTTTTGAGAGAAAATTAGCTTATTTAATTAATATTTATTACTAATTTTATTGATTCTCATGTTCATTCCATGCTTATGGAGAGAAGTTAGAGGTCAGAAAATCTAGAATCTACTGAAAGCAATTTTTTGACTTGAAAAGGGAAGACCACCCAATTCAACTTCTTTATGGATCGATGGGAGGTCATAGATTAAGTTAGCCTCGGGACTGTATATATAGAAAGATAAAAGCAAGTAAAACCTCTTATTTTTTTAATACTAGACGGACAAAAGGTGATCGGATTATGAGATGATTGACAATTCGAGAGAAACAAACATAACTCGGCACGTATGACAAGAAGCCCGGGGGAGTCGTATCGATTTAGTTAATTAACTCTAGGTTTCTTTCTTTAGAAGAACAAGCCAACTGAGAAGAGGTTGTCAACATGAGACCCCCATGCAGACTTTTCGGCCCCCTCTTTTCTATATGCAGATGGAAACGGTCACATACATTTACCATAACGGAAGTGGCCCAAATGCACCCCTTAAACGTAACGCTAACGAAACCCACCGGACTTGTCGCTTCTAAGGAATATTTGTGGGCTTCTTTAGACAAGAGAATTTTGACTGCATGCTTGATATATTGTCAAAAAGCCAATGTTACTAATCCCTTTAATTCCAAAGTGTCATGGACCATAGGTCTTGAAAGGTTCATGCAAAAATAGACAACCAATTTAAGTGAGCAAATTGTAGACCCTTGGTATTGACAAAATTCATACGATACATGAAAAGCATAGGCCATCATGTTGTGTTATCCTATATATGGCGTTCATCCCATGGGGAGACTTGAGGAACAAGCATTGCTGAAATTACTACCTCTAACAGAGACTAGTGGGTGCACCAACTTCTACAGGGTTAATCAAAAAATAACATAAATACTCCACCGGACATTAATTTGAAGGAAAACAGAAGACTTTCAACATAAATCAAAACCTAATTAATCTGCCAACATCAAATTAAACAACCCCATTACCTCTATCCCTATCCAATGCTATCTATATAAGAGCCCCCTCTCCGTTTCCATCGCATTGCACTCTCATAGCTTTCAAACAACAAGCCTTATAGTTTTTCTCCGAGAACGACAAGAAGGCTTAGTTAAGCTATGGAAGCTCACCCAAACACCGTCATGCCGTCCTGGTTCCTCTGCTTCCTTCTTGGTTCCTTTCTTCTCTTCTCCCAGATCAAAGCTGAAGTTCACTACCACGACTTTGTTGTATGTATCTATGCTATGCCTGACACTCATCTCATTTCTAGTCTGCCTTCTCCTCCGTCTTCTCAGTTCTTAAACATACTTTGCATATTGGTTTCAGGTCCAAGCAACGCCAGTGAAGAGGCTGTGCAAGGCCCACAACATCATTACGGTGAATGGGCAATACCCAGGGCCAACTCTGGAGGTCAAAAATGGTGACACCCTCGTGATTAATGTCGTGAACCGGGCCAGATACAATGTCACACTTCACTGGTATATACATGCATATATATACGTACATAGATACGCGTACTTGCATGAAAACCATGCATGCAAACCCACGTTATATACAAATTTATTGCAAGTTTACTACGCACTGCTCGATTTTCTTTTCATTGCATTCATAAGCGTAAATAGCTGCTACCACGCAAGTTCTTCATTTTTTTTTTTTTTTTTTTTTTAAAGGCATGGAATTCGACAAATGAGAACGGCATGGGCCGATGGACCGGAGATGGTGACTCAGTGTCCGATCAGGCCGGGTGGGAGCTACACGTACCGGTTTACGATCCAGGGTCAAGAGGGGACGTTGTGGTGGCATGCACACAGCTCCTGGCTCAGGGCCACTGTGTATGGAGCTCTCATTATCCACCCGAAGGAGAAAACCTCCTTTCCATTCACCAAGCCCAAAAGAGAGATCCCCATCCTTCTTGGTAACATTTGCAATCTCTGTCTTTCTCAGATAACGGGCGAAAAGGATGGGGGGAATAAATCTACCGGCTAGTAGAAAATTTTTAAAGTCATCGTTGGATCATGTCAACCCGCAATCGATTAATGATTAATAATTAGATAAGGTCCGGTAAAGCATTTCATTTGATATTTATCCTGTCATTCTTTTGGGAGAAATAATGGTGGGACCCTATGTACCACCTCCATGAAACCATTGCTAGATAGCGTGCAACTTTGGGTACATGCAGACGGGCCAACCGCAAGTGTTTTCACATTGATTGGCTGGGTGGGACCTATCGACCCATTCGCAGTTAAACTAATGCTGTGCTGTAGGGTCACAAAAAATAAAAAAGAAAAAGTTCAGTGGTTGCGAATTGGATGATTTATTAGCAGTCATGGATTCATAAATTCCATAAAATAAAATTCTACAAAACATTAGAAAGATGAGCTATGAAGTGTAGAAATTGGTCATCTTTGATTATTTTTTTTTAAAAAAAAAGATATTCATCAAAGAGAAATCCTCAAAAAGGAAAATTGAATAAAAAATTTCAGATTTCTATAGACAATTGGTTTTTCAGGGCTTAACAAAGTTTGGGCCCTTGGGAAACCAGGGGTGTTCCCGTTGTGTGGTCCTTACAAGGAACCTTTTTCCTTGGTGAAAAGGCAATAATTTTGCTGCAAAAAAAGTCACTTGACTTTGCCAAGAGAAAAAGGAAAGGACAGGCATCGTCAACCAAAGCACCGCAACCGCATCATTTCGCACGCTACGTGGGCTACAGGGTTAACAAACTTCGATTAGGTTTACCCAAAAATAAATAACAATAATAATAATAAAACTTTGATTAGTAGTTTAGGACCTAAGGCTTAGGCTTTGAGTACACGAAAGAGAAATTTATGCCACTCAAATCTATGGGTGGCACAGTTTAGCAACTTTGATTAGGACTGAGCGTGCAACAAAAGGAAAATTTGTCACGCAAGCTGACCGACCACGGAGCTAACTAACTTTGATTAGTGCCTCACTACATGCAAAGATGGACCATATGCTCTGGAGTAAACAAGAAACGGAAACTTTTTTCTCAACTTAATATGCTGCTAAGATCTCAGGCGACAAAATTGTATGACTGCAAGGGAAAATCTTGTATTATGCAATATACCCGAACCGTGCATGCTCCATCTGACTAAAGAAGCCAAGCCATACATAGAGATTTCTTCAAACAACCATGTAATAAATCATTCTAATTAATGAGGTATAATAATGATAAACAGGAGAGTGGTGGGATGCAAATCCAATTGATGTTGTGCGAATGGCGACACGGACAGGAGCAGCTCCGAACGTCTCAGACGCTTTCACCATCAATGGCCAACCCGGCGATCTCTACAGGTGTTCCAGCAAAGGTGGGCTGGTTCTCCTATCACTTAACCAAGCAAAAGCCATGGTTGGGCTTATATTGGCATGATGAATTCTTCTCAAGCTAAGCATTCCTTTTAACTTAAATCCCACAGGCACAACAGTCATTCCGGTGGCCGCCGGTGAGACCAACCTCCTCCGGATCATCAACGCAGCCCTAAACACAGAGCTCTTCTTCACCATTGCCGGCCACAAGATGACCGTCGTCGGAGCCGATGCCTCCTACACCAAGCCCTTCACCACCTCGGTGCTCATGCTGGGCCCGGGCCAGACCACCGATGTCCTCGTGACGATGGACCGGCCGGTCTCCCGGTACTACATGTCTGCCCGGGCCTATGCCAGTGCCCAGGGCGTCCCCTTCGACAACACCACGACCACCGCCATCCTCGATTACGACTGCGGCTGTTCTGCACGAAAGCCTGGACAGGGAATTATTCAACCGGCATTCCCGACCCTCCCGGCCTACAATGATACCGCCACCGCCACCGCCTTTTCTACAGGCCTGAAAAGCCTGAGAAAGGTCGACATCCCGGACCCGGTAGATGAGAACCTCTTCTTCACCGTGGGCTTAGGGTTGTTCAGCTGCCCTCCAGGTAAGAGATGCGGCGGCCCGAATGGGACTCGCTTTGGGGCAAGCATGAACAACATCTCCTTCGTCTTGCCTGCCTACCTCTCCATCCTCCAGGCCCACCACCTCGGCGTTCCCGGAGTGTTCACCACCGACTTCCCCGCCCAGCCACCGGTGCGGTTCGACTACACGGCGGCCAACGTTAGCCGTTCCCTGTGGCAACCCGTTGCAGCGACCAAGGTGTACAAGTTGAAGTATGGTTCCGTGGTGCAGCTGGTACTCCAAGGCACCAACATATTTGCAGCTGAGAACCATCCAATCCACATGCATGGCTATGATTTCTACATCCTCGCCCAGGGGTTCGGGAACTTCAACGCTGCAAAGGACACTGCCAAGTTCAACCTTGTCGACCCGCCGATGAGGAACACCGTCGGGGTGCCGGTGAACGGCTGGGCTGTCATCCGGTTCGTGGCGGACAATCCAGGGGTCTGGCTCATGCATTGCCATTTGGATGTTCATATTACCTGGGGCCTGGCCACGGCTTTCCTGGTGGAGAATGGAGTCGGAGAGTTGCAGTCCCTGGAGACTCCTCCGGCTGACCTTCCCATCTGCTGAACAAAATTTTGAAAGTCTAAACAAACACCTCCCATCTGCTGAACAAATTTTGAAAGTCTAAACAAACACCATCCACATTGGAAGCTCAGCAATCGGGGGAATGCAGTTTTTTCCCTACTCTGTTTCTTTGTTTAATTATTGTTTTTCCAGGTTTTTCCTTTTTTTAAAAAAAAAGGACTTTGGATTATTTGAGTCTTAATTTTGTATTGTTCTCCACGTTATTTCAATAGTAACTACTTATATTCAAAGAATACCATCTTCTAGCACCTTTCCAGCCCTTAATACATCAATGTGGACTGATGTATTTATCTGCATCACATTATCCTATATTAATTTTGAATGCCTGTTTCCCGAAAAAAAAAATCCATGCACACGTAAGTATGCACGTATGTTCATGAAGGAGCTAGAAAGAGTGTAGAAACATTAATAGCTGATAAATAATATTTTTAATTTGCAGTGCCTTGGCCTTAGCTTCCTTAGGACCACCAGGCTTCTGCATCATCACAACCATAGCAGCAACAAGATCAAAATTTTGAAAATAGAAAAAGAAAAGAGGTTCAAGTTGGTTCGAAACAAACACACAAAAAGGTCCGATCAAAAAAATAAGTGTTGAAGTACATCACAAATCTGGCGACAAGGATGGATCACCTAACTGATGTTTCTCTATGAATAAGATATTATCCATCCGTATTCCAAGCATCCCATAAGCTGATTTACGCATCCACAGAAATTAGTAGATAAAATAGAAACAAATCATAAAGAATTAAAAACTGAGCATATTTTGTATTGATAATCAACTTAACAATTGGTATGCTCAGAATTCTTTGAAGGGAGGGTGACTTGCGACTAATGCACAGAGACAAGCATGACAAAGATAGAAAAATTTGTGATTAATGTGTGCTTGATACGAGAGATACAGATATCAAAAATAAAAGGACAACTGTAGCAAATGATATACTTGTTCATGAGAAAAAGGTTTTAATGGGAAGGAATGAGCCAATGATATTAATAAGACTAAGTATAAGATTGTATATTAATTAATAATCACAGCCATGCCAGTTTGCTATACATTCTTTTACTTTGTTGATTATAATTTTGATCAGTTCATTTTGTAATGAATTATAAATTTTGCAAACAAGGATGAAATTGCATCTTGCAAATGCATATTTTTTATCATTCAAGTACAAGTACTAGTATACACAACATTATTTAACATCATAACGTCTACAAAGAGAGACCAAACCTCCTTTCTTCTCAACAAACCTGCCCTCCAAGCAATCTTTATAACCTGGACAATCCAATACTGGAGCTCTTGATAGCAATCAAACCAAAGATCTGGCTACAAAATTCGAACATGGATTGTGTATGACCTGACAACGGCATGAACATAATTGCCTCCCACACCTAATGCATGTGTGATTGGAAGAATACACAAACTCTGCAGAAATGGGAACCGTATGTAGTGCTTGGTGGCCATCAAATAGGAGGGAACAAGTGGAGGCAATGCCTCTAGATTTGCCTGTCACAATTAAAAGCAAATGGCAACATGTGAGACAAATTATAGGTGCAGACAGCCATTAACATCCAGCAGACATGCACCAGTGCCTACATCATGTATGAATTTCCTTGGTGCCTTCTTTGCATTCTCCAGTGCTTTTGAATGTTTGGTCTTGCACTCCAAGTTCTTAGCTGTTGCTTTTGACTGTACGCCACAGACATATAATAGATGTTATATTACAAAAAGGGAAAGAGCCATCTTAAATTTGATGAAATAGCTCATTTTCAAGTATGCTATTAACAGATCCAACTCTCTACTTTCACACAACAACATGGCTTGAAGTGTCACAATGACATCTATAAATGACTTTGCAGCAGTCATAGCATCACATTGAGTTGTCTGAGGAAAAGAGATGCACAAGCTTGCATAATATACTGCTATAAGCATACTAAACAAATTTTGTCAGCTGGATGCATGAATATTAAACAAGTAGTCCAATAACCATCATACCTAAAACTCGCTAGAGTGTGTGCTCAGAGTGCTAAATTTAGAGAAACTAATTGAAAGAAAAGGAAAGTCTCACTAATGTCAGGATTCAAACAACAGAAAATTATCAGCTCCATTATTGTGAGAACTTAAGGGTACTGAAACCTACATCGCCAAAGCTCCAAAGAAGTAGTTCCTTGATTGTGAAAAGAAGCATGTGCAACATGTCCTACAACTCTGGTTTGATGGCATTAAACAGATTATACAAATTACAAGTAGATGAAAGTCAATCACATTCAGCCAAATTAAGTTCAACAATGAGCTATGAGATGAGAAAAGCTATACAAAAGATCAATAAAGCTGCTCAAATAGAATAAGCCGATAGCATGTAGCTCTGCAGAATACCACAGAGCTCACTATTAAATTGTCATGCCCCCAAATTTAATAAGTATTTCTTTATGGATATATCCGGTTGAACTGAAGATGACCTATTGGAGAGAGTTGCAAAGGACAGTGGGATTGGAAAGGAATTTTTATATGACTTTGTGAAATACTAATCAGCAATGGTAATAATACTTGTGCAGTTCTTAGTGCAATATTAACAGCAACAAAATTCACCTTTTCAATCTGAGGAACATTTGAGCACCTTTAAATTTCTATCTTTATTCTTTACAGTAATAACCTATGAAAAAAAATGATATCATTCATAAGTAAAACTTTTGCTTTCTTGTTTTATTTATAAACATGATATTTTTGTCATGTTTCCTGTTTATCTTTTCTTAATTTTATACGAGAACAATAGTTTGCAATTTTTAACTAAGTCATGTTCAAACCGATCTGTAATAATACTAATTTCGTTGGACACAATGGGCAATGAAAAAATATTTGTAAAACAACAAGCTGTAATCAAATGCACAAAAACTTCAAACAACAGAAAAAATATGAATTTTCACCATTCATGAAATAGAACATGCTGAAAATAACACTTTACTTTTGAGATCTTTAAAGAAATTTTGAAGATCCCTCCAAGATAAGAAAAGTTACATGTGTAATCCTGCAACTCTTAGCACATATCCCAATTTACTAAGAAACAGCTAAACTAAAATACCTGAAAATTTTAAAACTATTGAAGAAGGAATTTCCATTAGTGACGGATGAGAACAGTAATTGTTAGCTAGTGTTCCAAAAGTAAGCTGTAAGATTATGAAGAAGGACAGGACAAACCATACCACATACTAGTCCCTCTCAACCAGAACTCAGAAATTCAACTGAGTTTTAGGTAGCAACAAGACTTTCAAACTAAGAAACAACTCGATAGTATGCAAAAGATAAAAATACAAAGCTTCACAAGGATCTATGATGCCACCAACTTCATACTAAGATTTATTTACATATAATCTAGTGAAATAGTGGAACAGGCTGTTTGTGTAAATTCTGCAAATGCGACAGTGAGAAAAATGCAAAAGGAAAAAAAAAATCCAAAAGAGACGCAAACAGACCTCGATCATCGTTATCTAGAGAAGCATCACCTTCATCATTAACCTCAACCACCTCCGCTCCAACATAGTCATTTTCCAATGCCTCAAGACGGGAAAGTGCTGCCTTTAGCAGAACCAAAACCAAACAAATATGATTAAAGTCATTAATTTTTCAATATTGATATCCGAGAGAGAAACCTGACCACGGAAAAATCGAATCTTTAACTACCGTGACTCTTCCTCCGATTAAAAAAGAAAACGACCTTAACATTCACAAGTCAGAAAAATGCATATAAAAGCAAACAATAGATAAAAGGAGCCAGATTCAACAAGAAATAAGCAATCCCTTTAATCTGTTAAAGATGGCATCGATTAAATCCGATTCAAATGAAGGGAATAGCATTTGAAACAATAATGGTTCACGAAACAATAGATAAAAGGAGCCAGATTCAACAAGAAATAAGCAATCCCTTTAATCTGTTAAAGATGGCATCGATTAAATCCGATTCAAATGAAGGGAATAGCATTTGAAACAATAATGGTTCACGAAACAAGAAGAGGGGGAGAAAAAATCCCCTGGGTGCAGTCATCAATGCTGGCGACAGCGGCGGCCATCTTCCTCGTCCAGCGGAAGGGCCCCGTGTTCTCCTTGTCCATGGCGGCTCGGATTGTCGTAGAGCTCTCGAAACCTAGGGCTAGGAAGCAATTCTTGGGCCGAGGGTGGAAAGCCCAACTGTTGAACTTCTAAACTGTACCGGACAAGGTACGTGAGGCGGTGCCGGACATGACAGGACTGGAGTTAGCGGTTTCAGTGGGTCGGAGCCGGAGGAAACAGGATTAAGTGATCTACATTTGAAAATAAGTTAATGGCCGACGCATCCGTTCTTCGGAACATTCTATAACAGGATTGTTCTACTTCTATAATTAGGTATACATATTAAAAAATAATAATAATTTAGTGGCTAGTTGGATTATATTTTTTATTGCCAACTATTTAAAGGAAATTTTATAGATTCATCTCTAGGTACTTCGAGTTTCTTTCCGTACATTATTCTTTCTGATTTTTTTGAATATATTTATATTAAAATTTTTTGTTGAGAATTCTGATTTATAAAAAGAAAATTAATAATTTTAAAATCAATCATACATCATCCCAGATTTAATGATCTATACTTGAAAAATAAATAATAATAATAACATTAATCATAAATTACCCAAATTGAATCATTCATAATCATAAAAAAATCTAGAAATTAGACCTAACTTTTGCCTCAAATAAGTACAAAAACAACCAATATTAATGACACTAGTATACTAAATATAAAGTGAATACAAAAATCTAATATATAAACTAGAAAGTATCAAATACATTATAGTACCTGTTATTAAGAAGATAAAATATTAAATATGTGATAATACATGTTGTTAAGGAAGAAAAATATTAATTATCCATGGTTTAATGTGAATCATGTCCAAACAATAGTTTCCAGAATTCTCTGTTTCTAAGCATTTATGACCAAATCAATTTAGTTTGATTAATTTAAATAACTTGACCATATGCAATTGTTGCATTTATCTCTCAAGGTCTACTTGAATTTATGCTATGCTAGCTCAAATGAAATAAAAGCCCACATCATATCCATCTATAAATAATTTATAATAACAAACATATATTGATTCTCCTTGATTCTCTAGACATTACATAGATACGGGCAATTGTGATGAAAATTATATTTTAATTCTCTTGACACCAACTTAGATAAATATAACGGCTATGATATGACCGGATATACAAAGATTTTCTTGATACCAAACTAGAAAGATATGACCGGTTATAATATGACCAGATATACAATGATTCTCTTGATACTAAACTAGATAAATATAACTAGCTATAATATGCTCGGATATGAAATCAAGACATATTTCATTTCTTAATCAAATTTTACAACATATCTCATATCAAGGCTATCAATATTTATGCATTTTCTTTGTATTAAATTTGGTATAATCTCTTTGATGTAAGAATATTGATCTAATATGATATGTATATAAATTCATTATTATAGCTATCGACGCTAAATCCTCACGGATCGGTTAAAGTGATATGCTCGTCGATTCGTCTTTGATGAGACCTTGACGAAATCCTGCAAAACAAATTTCCTGACCCAAATTTCTTCGATGGGGAACACTCCGATGCCAAAGTCAGTAAGGGTATAGGCCACAGAATGGAGAACTTTGAAAATACAATGAACAAGGATAAGAAAGAAAGGGAGTCAGTTTAGATGGCAATGAGAGAGCTAGTTGTGGACTGGCTCTAACTTGCCTCTCAAAAAAAAACCTCTCCCTAGGTATCCCCTCTTACCAGTATTTATAGGAGTGAGTATAACTGATTACGGTTATGGAAGTTAGTTAGCATAACTTTCTTATAACCGTAAGTAGTAGCTGTCGGAAATTTTGTTATTGAAGCCGAGGCTATCGATCATGTGGATGGTTATAACGATCAGAATGATCTCTAACTGCTTATGGTCGAGGGACCATTTATATACTTCGGAAGCATTCTTCCTAGAAAAAACTCGAAATAGATTTAGCCGTTGTCTTCGGACTATTCTCTTCAAATTAGGCCAAAGAAACATTAGCTCACATGCTTTGGAATTATTCCCTTCGGAATGGGTCAAGAGATAAAGAGCCGTTTGTCATGAAACAGAAGTGGACAAACTCTACGCTTCATATAAATTCTCTTCGGACCAAGCTGAAGACTGATTCATAAGATGTAACTGTCAGGAACGTGTAGTTAGAATTCTCTTCATAGGGATAGATTGTAGCCCTCGTTAAATTTAAGAGACGTCATCTTCAGGTGCACTGACTTAGTTGACAGGTTCAGATAAAACCGATCTGACCGATGAACCGGCAATTATTTTGTATCAAATCGGATTACCACAACAATAGCTAATGAAAAGAAGCTTTTTGGATGCAATTTTTAAAATATTCTTTAGCTACAAATTTCTTTCTTAATATGGTATCGAAGCAAAAAATTGTACTCTTCTTATTTCTCCTATATTCTTCCTGCATTCATAATTTTTTTCACTCCTTCCAAGGTTCATCAAATTTCTCTTCTTTTTTTACAATAATATATTTCTTACTTGGTTAATCTTTGTCTCCCACTATTACAAAAAAAAAGTTCCCCACCTTCTACTGTCTTTCATTTTTTTATTCCTGCACAAGTTAATTGAAATAACTTTCATCATGCTCCCACTATCATTGCTCTAGTTTTTACATCTGATCAATATGCCAAGCTACTTGTATTGATTTCTCCAGGTACTCCAATACCAACGATCAATATTGCAGAAAGTTTTAAACCTTGTACTACATTCGACCTTTCTACTCTTACATAAGTTAATCAAAATGGTTCTCATAATATTCCCTCTATTATTGCTCTAGTGTTTACACCTGGGCAACATGCCAAGCTCTCGTGTTAATTTATCCAAGTACTTCAATACCAATGACCAATATCATAGGTATGCTTTTAGTTTGTTAAATTATTGATGATTTAACTTCTTAAATTATTGATGATTTAACTTCTTAAATTATTGATGATTGATAGTGGAGCCATTGATCATATAGTGTCCGATTCCTCTCTTCTAACCTCTTCTTCTATCTTAAATTCTTCTAAAAAGGTGGCCTTCCTTGATGGTAAAGAAGTCGATATTACATACATATGAACATCAACCCTCAATTCTTCTATCTATAAATGATATCCTTTATATTCTATTATTTAAACAAAATCTTTTTTTATTAGCAAGATCACAAAATTTCTCAACTATGCCATTACTTTCTATCAAGAAAAATGTGTTTTACAGGACCTATCTACAAAGATGGAGACTGGTTTAGGTAAAAAGCAAAGAGATATCTATATTTTTTTACTTGATTTTAACCCTATTATTATCCTTTCAGTATTCTCTCAGTTCTTCAACCTTCGGTATTGTCATTTAGGCCATCCATCTTTATCTCGACTATTTCATTTATTCAAAACTATTTTTGATATTTTTTTTTCAAATAAATGTTTGTATCAAGTTGGCCATTGCTAAACAAATAAGATTATTTTTTTTCTTTAAATTCAATTTCATCTATTATTTTTTTTGAATTAATCTATATGGATATTTGGAATCCTTTTAGTGTTAAATCTCACTGTGCTGCATCTTACCTTTTAACTTTAGTTGATGACTATTCTTATGCTACATAGGTTTATCTAATGCAACATAAATCTCAAAGCCAACATTTTATCTCATTTGTTAAAACCCAGTATAGCACACATATTAAAAGAATAAGGATCAATAATGATTTTGAATTTTTTCATCATGAATTTCAAGATTTTTTGCACCTTAACGGTATTATTCATAAACATAGTTGTGTTGGGACTCCCCAATAAAATGGGATTGTGGAGAGTAAGCAAATACATTTACTTAGATAGCTCATGTTTTGCGATTTAAGACTAATCTTTCTTTTGATTTTTGGATTGAATATGTTCTTAAAGCAAGTTAATTAATCACATCTCTTCTCTAATTTCATCTAATTTTTCTATATAAAGTTTTATTTGGTACTTAATTAATTTCTCTAATTTTTCTATATAAAGTTTTATTTCTATATATGAAATTGAGTTTTTGGTTTTTTATGCTTTACCTTTAATATCCATAGGAAATATAAATTTGATGCTTATACTATCTTGATATTTTGTAGGTTATCCTTTTTGATAAAAAGGCTATCATGTATATAACATGGAAACAAAACAAAGATTCACAAATAGAAATATCTATTTCTTTAAAGATATATATTTTTTTCAATATATTCTGTCCAGTTCCCTTACTCCTAACCCAGTCTTAGCATTTCCTATGAGTGATCTTGCGCATAACTCTGCTTTCTACACTACCCCTATACAACCTACCATTTCCAATGATAGCATGACTCTACTCCTTGACCATGAGTTTTTTTCTATCACATCTACGTCCCAGTCCTTATCCTTATCAATTTGAGATTCATTAGCTTCTCCTAATAACTTATTTATATTACCTCAATCAATCCCCTTGTATCGTTCTACTCGGCCTACCAAGCAACCTACATATCTAAATGATTATTATTGCTTCATTGTTAATGCCTTCTAGCTCTTACAAGAACAATCCTCGTCTTCGATGATTTCATCCTTTGGTACATCATTTCTATCTTCAACTATTTAACATATGATAAAATTTTCTCCTCTTATCATGCTTTTCTCACTACCTTTACTTCTATTCCTAAGCCTAAAATCTTTTCGCAGGCTATCAAATCTCTACGATGGTAAAAGGCAATGAAGAAAGAAATTCAAGCCCTCGAAGCAAATCATACCTAGACCATTACCACCCTACCTCCCGGAAAACAATCCATTGGTTGCCAATGGATATATAAAGTCAAATATAAACTTGATGGTACCATTGAGTGATATAAGATCAAACTTGTGGTCAAGTGATTTACATAGTAGAAAGACATCGACTACTATAAGACCTTTATCCCAATGACCAAACTTATGATGGTTCAATGCTTACTATTGTTGCAATTTATGGTTGAGATCTGTATCAATTTAATGTTACTAATATATTTTTATATAGAAAACTTTCTAAAAAAGTTTATATAAAAAATCTACTAAGTTATTCTCACTAAGAGAAGAATCAAGTTTGCAAATTGAACAAATCATTATATGTGCTTAAACAAGTTGGCAAAAATTAGATTTAGAAGTTCTCTTAAGCCCTATTTGATGTTGAGTTGTCTCATTCCTGTACTAATTATTCCCTTTCCTTTCGCATTCAAGGCACATCTTAACTATTCATTTTTGTTTATATTAACGACACCATTCTAACAGGTGATGATATTATAGGTATTGATGTACTTAAGTTCTATCTTCACTCCAATTTCATATTAAATATTTGGGACTTTAAAATATTCTTTTGTACATATTAAATATTTGGGACTTTAAAATATTCTTTTGTACATTGAGGTTGCCCAATCTTTCAAAGGCACCTTTCTTTCACAATAAAAATATATATTGAGAATTTTAGCAGACATGGATCTCTTGGAAGCCAGAACTACATAAACCCCTATGGAATAATATTTGAAGTCAATAGACTCTAACGGTCCATTGCTTCTTGATCCTTCTTCCTATCGTTCCCTTATTAGCTGACTCATTTATTTCATAGTTACTTGTCCTGATGTTGTTTACTGTCATATTCTCAATCAATTTATATATTAACCTAGTAAGCCTCACCTTGATACTACTCTTTGCTTACTTTGCTATCTCAAAGGTACCCTAAACAAGGTTGTTGCCACCCGGATCGTCGTGACCCGTAGCTGCTGGTTGCGTCGGGTGTTCTGTGTCTGTCCACGAGGGGATGCCTCTGGTGCCTCGAGACCTGCAAGAAAGCCAACATCAGTGATCCGGGCTGGGGATTCCGGCGGGAGCGCTCTGATGATCAAGTCAGTGGCGATCCAGGGGAATAGATCCTTCTGGTCGAGCCCTTTTGGATGAGCTTCATGCTAGGAGAAGTGAGTAGAGTGTATGAGAGTGTGAGTGTGAGCTGGGAGGTATGATGGCCAAGGTGGTCTTGCCCTCCTCTCTGGCCTCTCCCGTTTCTCCTCTCTTTTTGGTGGTTATGTTGTTGAAAAAATAGTTGTCTCTCCCCTTGAAATGGGGTTGTTACCTCCTTTTTGCTTACTCTGGCCGAGTCTTCTACTTTGGCTTGCCTCGGGGTTCTCCCGTGCTGTCAGGCTGGTACGACGAGATATCGTGCCATAGACGGGATGCCTTCTTGATTGGGTAGTTGGAGAAGCTTCGATATGTCTCTGACATTCTTTCTGTTTGCCCTTCCTGGAAGCCTGGCAGGACCTCGACTGTCGTGCTACCGGTCTCGGGACTCGCGCTCTTCGATGGGATCTTTTTTCCATTTGTACGGCAGGTCGGTAGAGGGTATGGTGCCTTGATGTGAGCTTCCTTTCTTTCTGGTGTGGGCGATGGTCATGGGCATTTATGGCGACATGGCGGGTGCTGCTGTACGGTCCTCGGAGGGCCCGCCACCATCTTCGGAAGAGAGGCGCGGCTTTTTTGGCGATTGGTACTTCGATTTGTGTTGAGGGCCGATTAGGGAAGATGGGGCCCGCTTGCAGCGGACCCGCCTCGTCGCGGCTCGGCTGTGTGGAGGAGGGCCGAGCTCGGTTCCAGGCAAAGGGAGGGCCCATCTTTTACTGAGCTCGGGCCGGCAGAGGTGGATGAGGCGCGCCCAGCTTAAGGGACCTGACCTTAAAGGGGTGCCATATGGCGGAGGAGGCTTGAGCTCAACTCCGGATCACGGGGCCCGACCTCGTGCTCGGAAGGTCTGCCTCTGGTGGGACTTGAGCTCGGCTCCGACCTAGGCGTCTGACTTGGCGGGGACTGACCTGGCAGAGGACGGAGCCCGGCTTCGACGGGCGGCCCCGTTGACCTCGGGGAGCTCAACCCGATGAAGGGGCCTATAATGGGAATCCAGCATGGTGTCCAATAAGGGCTCCACATCAGGCTCCTTGCTCATGTCAGCGATCTGGTCACATCATTTGCCCCCTACTCTCGAGGCCCGTTGTCGCGCAGCGCTCAGGGCGAAGGGAGTAATTATGGTGCTGACATTGGAAAGGTGGGGAGATCTGGTACAATAATATCGATATCGGTGGTGTCTCGCCCGATGGACCCTCGAGCCTGTGCGGGGGGGCCACGTGGCCATGCCTGGGAAGTGGTTATGGTGGGCACAGAAGTCAGAGCGACCGCGGTCGGATTGGGGGTGCTGGCCCCGTTGATCAACGATGCATGGCGTGCCCTTGAGAAAGCCGTAACGGTACAGTCGGGTGCAGGTTGTCTCGAATGGAGGGGTAAGTCTTTTCGAAGCTTACCTCTTTCGAACCCTTCGTGCCCGGAGTAATACAGCAGTCTTCTTCTTCCTCCACTCCGGTCGTCATCATCTACTTAGGATCTTAGCAGGTTAGCCCTCTCTTTTTCTTCCTTCCTTGTCAACTAGGGGTTGCCATAGGTCCTCCTTCGTCGTCTTTTCATTTTTTCTACTCTTCTTCCATGGATCGCTTCGGTCCAAACTTCCGTCCTTCGTGTCAAGCCGAGGTTGGACCTTCCCGACTGAAAACTCCTTCTTCCTCTGAAGAGGAAATGGAGGCGGCGCGGTATGAATTTAGTAGGAGGCCCTCTCAAGGTCCTTTGGCCATCAGGGAACCCAGGTCTTCTCCTTCTCCCCTCTTGGCTCTTCCTCATGCTCCTGCTTCTACTCCTGCTTCTGCCTCCCTTCCTGAGCTTGAACTTTTTCGGTCAACGGGTCCCGGAGGAATCACTTCGATGATTATCGCTGAAGACCTCGTGTCTATCTGGGAAGCTTATGGTGTCCCCGAGTCCATCCAGCTTTCCGTCCCTCGTCCCAGGGAGCGGGTTAACTCCAGTGGCCCTCGACGGATCGCCTTCTACAAGGAGACCTTCGCCGGGGGCCTTCGATTTCTTGTCCATCCCTTCTTTCTTTCTTGGCCAACTACCGACTTGTTCCTGCCCAATTGGTCCCCAACACCGTCAGGATGATATTTTGTTTCATCGTTTTGTGCCACTTCTACGGGATTGTTGCCCATTTTTCCTTGTTCAGGGCCTTCTTCATCCTGAAACGTCACCCTACCGAGGATGGGTGGTGGTCCCTTTCTTCCCTCCCTCGGGGTATCAGATTTGTACTCCCCTCTTCCATCAAAGAATGGAAGAGTAGGTTCATTTTCGTCTCAGTAAAGGGGATCAACTGGGTTTGGAGCGACCCAGATCGATCTCCGAATAGGAACTCCTCGGTCGAAGCTGCCAACCTCGACATGTATAACCTGCTCAGATCGGCCGAGATCCCATCACTGGAGGTCTTGTTGTCCAAGCAGGATCTTCGCGAGGCTGGGGTTAGCTCGGCGCGGGAGTCGGGTGAGTTCGGCTTGACCACCCCCATCTCGTTTCTGATTTATTTTTCTTTCTCTTTTTTTTTTTTGACTCAGGGCTGACTTTGTCTCTTGTGGTGCAGATATGAAGTTCTCGATGGATGAGCTGCTGTCCTTCTTTGAGAAGCAAGAACAAGCCGCCGAGGCCGGTGGGCCCGCTCCGAAGCAGGCTCGCGTTGATGAAGGCCCGCTGTCGGTGCAGGCTACGGTAGATGCACCGATCGTCGAGCGGAGGCAGTCGAGCCCGTCCAGGCGACCTCGGGGCAACGAAATCAGGGTCCCGTGCTTAAGCCCGAGGTGGTCACCAGGGCCAGGTCGGCGATCGCTACCGCCAGGCCAGAGGTCCCTCCCCCTGAAGTCATTATGTTCGAGGAGGAAGGGGGGTCGAGGGAAGCGAGACCGGCACCCCCGCCGCAGCCCGAGGCGGCGCCGAGCTCGTAGCTGGCCATGAAGATGCCCTCCGCTGCCGAAGGTTCTGAGCAGGCGGGGATGAGAGACAGAGACTACCGGAGGGTCCCATTCAGGTTGGGGCCAAACGTCTCTCTGGTGAAGGACCCCAACCTCGCAGAGCGGATGATGGACTTCTCCATCCAGTCCTGCGACAAGCGAGATGGAAGCGGGAGGCTTTTGGGTGACGCCGTCGGCTCGACGTTCGCCAACCTCTACGCCGTAAGTCCTTTGCTTGCCTTTGCTTTCCCATATCATTTCTTTTTCTTTTTACCTGACAGCTGACACCCCTTCTTCGATACAGCAAGGCAGAGAGCTTCTCCTCATCCAGGACTTCTATCAGAATTGGGCCAAAGGGGAGAAGGAGCGGCTGACTGAGCTCGAATCTCTGCGGGCTGAGGCAAGAGAGAAGAGCAAGGATGCCCAGGAGGCCAACCTCAGAATCAAGAGCCTCGTGGTTGAGGCTACCGACGCCGTCAGGACGAAGAAAGAGCTCGAAAGCGAGCTTGAATCAAAGAGGGCCCGGTTGAAGGAGCTCTGGGCCGAGTCAGAAAGGAAGGTGGCAGCCATGGAGAAGAGGGCCGCTGAGGCCGAGAAGAAGGCCGCCGCTGCCAGCCATGCCGCCGAGGTCATCGAGAAGGGAATGGCGATGGCGATCCGCCAAGCCGAGCACGCCGAAGGCTTGGTGGCTGAAGCGAGGAGCAAAGTGGAGGGTAAGAGGAGGGACGTTGCGAGCACGGTGGCCGTCTTCAAAGCCTCCTCGGCGTACCTCAAGGACTTCAAAGAGGCAACGATGGACTCCTTCGCGAAGGGGTATTCGTACTGCGTCTCCCAGTTGCGGGGGATGCTATCCGAGGAGCGGCTAGCCATGCTCCGAGCTCCTGGGAAGAAGGCCCCGGCCCCGACGATAGCTGCAGCAAAGAAGGAGGCCGCTCAGGCTAGACCTCTCCAGGAGGTGGGTTCGTCGGTGCCTGGGCACGTCGAGCCGACGTCGGTGGCTGAGCCAGGGCCACAGGTTGAGGTGACCGAGCCGTCTTCGACGGCAGCAGCGGTCGAGCAGACCCCTTCGACGGGGGCCGCACCTGAAATCGCTCCAGCTGTAGAGGTGGAGGAGGGAGAGGTTGTTGCTGCGCAGCATCCGGGGAAGGAGCAGGCATAATAGAATGGGCTCCCACTTTGCAGGGTTTCCTTCTTCTTTTTTGTCATGTTTTTTCTTTCTTTTGGACCTGGCCATCCAGCATGTCGGGGCCCGGGAGGTAATGTAATGCTTTTCCAATGTAATGAAAAATCCTTTTGGTCAGCAACTTCTCCACTCCTCCTTATGTGAATGTTGTTGTCCTTGTTTTGTTTTTTTTTGAAGAAGGGTGCTTCATCTTGAAAAGGGCTCGAGTCTCGCGTTCGAACTCGAGGACAGGTCGAGCGGAGAGCTGATCTCCAGGCTCGCGGGCTTCAGAGCTAGGCTCGGAAGCGTTCTCCTTGTAAAGGCTCGAGTCTCGTGTTCGGACTCGAGGACAGGTAGAGCGGAGAGCTGATCTCCGAGCTCGAGGACTTCGGAGCTGGGCTCGGAAGCACTCACCTTGTGAAGGCTCGAGACTCGCGTTTGGACTAGAGGATGGGTCGAGCGGAGAGCTGATCTCCGGGCTCGAGGGCTTCGGAGCTGGGCTCGGAAGTGCTCATCTTGTAAAGGCTCGAGTCTCGCGTTCGGACTCGAGGATGGGTCAAGCGGAGAGCTGATCTCCGGGCTCGAGGGCTTCGAAGCTGGGCTCAGAAGTGCTCATCTTGTGAAGGCTTGAGTCTCGAGTTCGGACTCGAGGACGGGTCGAGTGGAGAGCTGATCTCCGAGCTCGAGGGCTTCAGAGATGGGCTCAGAGATGTTTGAGATTGAGAGTTGCTTGGTGGTCTCTTGGCATCTTGGATTGGGCTTGGAGATGTTTGAGATTGAGAGCTGCTTGGTTCAAAGGTTTTCTTGACCAGATGTCTGAGATCCGGTCTTGGGTTGGTATCCTGGAGCTGGGCTCGGAGACGTTGATGATGGCGAGCAACGTAGCTCGGAGGTGCCCTTGGCCGGAGGTCTAAGCTCCGGTCTTGAGCAGGCGTCCTGGAGCTGGGCTCGAGGACGTTGAGTACCTGGGGGCTTCCCAAGTCCTTTGCCGGGGAGCTGGGCTCGTCGGTGCCGGAGGGTCATCCGGTCTTTGATGCTGGAGGGTCATCCGGTCTTTGATGCCGGGGAGCTAGGCTCGCCAGTGCCTGGGGGCTTCCCAGGTCTTCGTGCCGGAGGATTTTTCTTCGGGCTTTGTTGCCGAGGAGCTAGGCTCGCCGGTGCCTGGGGGCTTCCCAGGTCTTCGTGCCGGAGGACTTTTCTCTGAGCTTTGTTGTCGAGGAGCTAGGCTCGTCGGTGCCTAGGGGTTTCCCAGGTCTTTGTGCTAGAGGACTCTTCTCTGGGCTTCGATGCCGAGGAGCTAGGCTCGCGGCTGGCTTGTTGGAGAGCTGGGCTCGAAGACGATGATAGCTGAGGAGATTCCCTTGGTCGGAGATCTGAGCTCCAGTCTTGGGTTAGCATCCTGGAGTTGGGCTCGGGGACTTTGATGACTTGAGATGGCGCCTTGGAGCTGGGCTCGAAGATGATGATAGCTGAGGAGATTCCCTTGGTCGAAGATCTGAGCTCCGGTCTTGGGTTGGTATCCTGGAGCTAGGCTCGGGGACTTCGATGACTTGAGATGGCACCTTGGAGCTGGGCTCAAAGACGATGATAGCTAAGGAGATTCCCTTGGCCGGAGATCGGAGCTCGGGTCTTGGGTTAGCATCTTAGAGCTGGGCTCGGGGACTTCGATGACTTGAGATGGCGCCTTGGAGATGGGCTTGAAGACGCGTCAGTTTGGTTGCGAGGAGCTGGGCTCGAGGTTTAAGTGCCTAGGGGCTTCCCAGGTCCTTTGCTGGGGAGCTGGGCTCGTCGGTGCCGGAGGGTCATCCGGTCTTTGATGCCGGAGGCTCATCCGATCTTTGATGCCGGGGAGCTAGGCTCGCCGGTGCCTGGGGGCTTCCCAGGTCTTCATGCCGGAGGACTTTTCTCCGGGCTTTGTTGCCGAGGAGCTAGGCTCACCGGTGCCTGGGGGCTTTCCAGGTCTTCGTGCCGGAGGACTTTTCTCCGGGCTTTGGTGTCGAGGAGCTGGGCTCGCGGCTTGTGTGCCTGGGGGCTTCCCAGGTCTTCGTGCTGGAGGACTTCTCTCCGGGCTTTGGTGCTGAGGAGCTGGGCTCGCGGCTTGTATGCCTGGGGGCTTCCTAGGTCTTTTGCCGAGGAGCTGGGCTCACCGGTGCCGGAGGGTCATCCGGTCTTTGATGTCGGAGGGTCATCCGATCTTTGATGCCGGAGGGTCATCCGGTCTTTGATGCCGGGGAGCTAGGCTCGCCGGTGCCTGGGGGCTTCCCAGGTCTTCATGCTAGAGGACTTTTCTCCGAGCTTTGTTGTCGAGGAGCTAGGCTCGTCGGTGCCTAGGGGCTTCCCAGGTCTTCATGCCGGAGGACTTTTCTCCGGGCTTTGGTGCCGAGGAGTTGGGCTCGCGGCTTGAGTTTCCTACAAGACAGATAAATCGTATTGCAGAAAGGAATCTTTATTTCTCATGGAGGGAATACTTACATTACTGATGGTATCTCCTCAAATTACAAGCATTCCAGGTCCGGGGGAACCTGGCGCCATCCAAGTCTTCTAGGTAGTAGGCCCCCTGCGACTGGGCCTCGACCACTTTGTAAGGGCCCTTCCAGTTCGGGGAGAGTTTGCCGCAATCCGAGGCTAGGACGCTTCTACCCAGTGCAGCACCAGGTCGCCAGGTCGGAAAGCCTTCTGCTTCACCCGTGCATTGTAATATTGGGCGACTCGTTGCCGATAGGCCGCCATCCGGAGCCGGGCTTTGTCTCTTGTCTCTTCAAGGAGATCGAGGTTGAGTAGGAGACGTGCCGAATTTTGGGCCTCGTCGTACTGCTGCACCCAGAGTGTGGGCACGCCGAGCTCGACTGGGATCACCACTTCAGATCCAAAGATAAGGTTGAAGGGGGTTTTGCTCGTTGCCGTTCTGGGCGTTGTGTGGTAGGCCCATAGAACATTGGAAAGTTCTTCTGCCCACCTGCCCTTCGCCTGATCCAACCTGGTACGGAGTCCTTGAAGAATGGTTCGGTTTGTCACCTCGGCTTCACCGTTGGTCTGGGGATGAGCAACCGAGGTGAAGCGGTGCTGGATCCCGTGCTCGGCATAGAATCCTTCGAATTCCCAGTTGTCGAATTGTCGCCCATTATCAGTGATGACGCAATTGGGGAGTCTGAAGCGGTAGATGATGGACTTCCAAAAGAATTGTCGGACATTGGCTTCTGTGATCCAAGCTAGAGGCTCTGCTTCGACCCATTTGGTGAAGTAGTCGATCGCCACTAGTAGGAACTTCCGCTGTCCAAGTGCGGTGGGGAATGGTCCCAGGATGTCCATCTTCCATTGTGCGAAAGGCCGAGGAGACGACAGCTGGGAGATCGGTGCAGCCGGTAGGCGCTGAATGTGGGAATGGCGCTGACACTTATCACACTTCTTGACGAAGTCGACGGCGTCCTCCCTCATCGTTTCCCAAAAGTATCCCTGGTGAAGGGCCTTGTACGCTAGAGTCCTCCCTCCTACATGATTCCCACAGAGACCCTCGTGTATCTCCTGGAGCACGAAGGCTGCGTCCGTGGGCCTGAGGCACTTCAGGAGGGGGTAGGAATAAGATCGGCGGTAGAGCTGGCCATCCATCAAGATGAAGCGGGTGGCCTTCTTTCTGATGAGGCCAGCTTCCTTGTGGTCTTCCGGAAGTAGGCCGTCCTGGATGTACTTGACGTATTTGTCCATCCAGCTCGGCTCGGGGGCTACTTGTTGCACCTCCTCGGGGCTTTCGTGACTTGGATTCTCGAGATACTCAACATAGGTGCGCCCCAGGAATGAGTTCGGTAGGGTGCAAGCCTCGACAGTGCATCTGCACGAGCATTTTCTCCACGGGGGATATGGGAAACGCGGAAGTAGCGGAAGCCTGCCGCGCTCGAACGGACCTTCTCCAGGTACTTCATCATCTGGGGATCTCGGGCCTCGTACTCTCCGGAGACTTGTCCGGCAACCAATTGGGAGTCGGTGAAGACCTTGAGGTTCTGTACGCCCAGCTTGTAGGACACCTTCAGGCCCGTAAGGAGCGCCTCGTACTCCGCCTAGTTGTTTGTAGCGAGGAACTTGAAGCAAAGTGCACACTCCATCACCACTCTGTCGAAATTGGCGAGGATGAGGCCTATTCCGCTCCTGCAAGAATTGGAGGCTCCGTCCATGTGAAGGACCCAAGGGTCCCCAGGTGGGTCGGGCTCAGCTTGGCTCTCCGGGACCATCCGCTCTGGTTCCTTGGGAAGCCCTGTACACTCGACCACGAAGTCGGCTAGGACTTGGGCCTTCTGCGATGACCTCGACCGGTATGCGATGTCGTACTCGCTCAACGTCAGGGACCACTTGGCCAACCTTTCAGAAGTCTCGGGGTGGCTCAGCATGGTCCTCAGTGGCTGATCAGTCACAACCACAATGGGATGTGCTTGGAAATAGGGCCTGAGATGCTTAGCAGACATAATTAGTACAAAAATGAGTTTTTCGGAGCGGGTATACCTGATCTCCGCGTCATGGAGTATTTTGCTGGTGTAGTACACCGGCTTCTGGGATCTGTCCTGGTTTGTACGGATAAGGACCGAGCTGACGGCCCCTGGTGTGGTCGCCAAATAGAGCAGAAGCTCTTCTCCTTTTTCGGGTCTAGACAGCAGAGGTGGGGAGGTCAGGAACTCCTTCAGCTCTTCAAAGGTTGCTTTGCACTCCTCGATCCAGGTGAAGTCATGCATCTTGCACAACGCTTTGAAGAAAGGGAGGCAGCGATCAGCCGACCTCGAGATGAACCGGCTTAAGGCTGCGACTCTCCCCGTCAGGCGCTGGACCTGCTTCTTGGATGTTGGATGCTCCATGTCGAGGATTGCTTGGACCTTCTCCGGATTCACCTCGATGCCTCTCTGGGTGTCCATGAAGCCAAGAAATTTCCCAACCGCCACCCCGAAGGCGTACTTCACTGGGTTGAGCTTCATCTGGTGCTTCCAGAGACCGTGGAAGGCTTCAGTGAGGTCGGCAATGTGGTCTGAGCTCGGTTTGCTCATGATGAGCATGTTGTCCACGTACACTTGCACATTCCTACCAATCTGGTCCTTGAAGACTTTGTTGACGAGCCGTTGGTACGTGGCCCGAGCATTCTTCAGGACAAAGGGCATCACCTTATAGCAGTATGTCCCTTGGTCAGTGATGAAGGCGATGTGCTCCTCGTCCTCTGGGTGCATCTGGATCTGATTGTACCCGGAGAATGCATCCATAAAGGAGAGCAGCATGTGCCCTGAGATGGCATCCACCAATTGGTCTATCCTCGGGAGAGGGAAACTGTCCTTCGGGCATGCCTTGTTGAGGTCGGTGTAGTCTACACAGATCCTCCACTTGTCATTATTCTTCTTTGCCATTATCACATTCACCAGCCAACTCGGATACTGTACTTCCCAGATAAAGCCGGCGGTGAGGAGTTTCTCAACTTCCTCGTTGATGGCCGCTTGCCTTTCTGGGGCGAAGCTTCTCTTCTTTGTCGAACTGGTCTGTACCTCGAATCAACATTGAGTTTGTGGATGATGACTTCAGGGGGAATACCTGGCATGTCGGTTGCCGTCCAGGAGAACACATCCGCATTCACCCTCAAGAATTCCAACAGCGAAGCTTTCTCCTCCTCAGGCAGCTGGGCTTCGATCTGCACGGTCTTCGTCTGGTCGGTCCCGAGCTGGTAAGGAAGCAGGCGCTCGGTCGGGCCTCCTCTGGGGTCTTGAACCCTCTGGTCGAGCTCGTCCGCCTTGGAGCCCTCCTCGGGCACCCGGGTCCCGGGGAGGGTTTGGAAGCAGTGCTACACTAGCTGGGACGTTTCCTTCATCTCTCCCACACCGCAAGGGGTTGGGAATTGCACAAGCAGTCTTTTGGTGGAGATGACGGCGTCGAGAAGATTGAGCCCAGGTCGGTCCAGAATCACGTTGTAAGGCGAGGGAAGCCTGACAACCGTGAACGTCATCATGACGGTGTTCTGCCGAGGTGGGGTCCCGGCAGTGACCGGGAGAGTGATTTCTCCCTCCACCCTTGCGGAGTCTTCCATGAAACCAACAAGGGGGGTATATACAGGCTTGAGCTAAGTAAGGGAGAGATTCATCCGGGAGAAAGCATCGTAGAAAAGTACATTCGTTGAGCTTCCACTATCTACTATAATGCGCTTTACAGGATGCTTTGCGATCATCATCTCAACGACCATAGCATCATTATTTATATTTTTCTCTCCATTTTTCCCTTCCCTCATAAAGGGGAGTACATTCTCAGAGTTCCCTGCCCCCCGGGTCCTCTTGGATGCGCGCTTAGCTCCCCAGGAGATCATGCCCACTGGCTTCTCGGTGGGGCGATTGTCGATGGCTGGAGCTGGCGGGAGAGCAACGAGCACCTAGGACTCTGGTCGAGTTTTGCCCCCCGCATACTTTCCGAGGTAGCCTCTCTTGATGAGCTCTTCGATCCCCCACTTGAGATTGTAGCATTCCTCGGTGTCGTGACCGTGGTCACGGTGGAAGCGGCAGTACTTCGTCTTATCCCGAGTGAAGGATTGCTTCAACGGTGCAGGACGCCTCAGATAGGTCTCGCCCTCGATCTCCATGAGGATCTTCGTTCTAAGGGCGAGATGGGGAGTGAAGTTACCCGGAGGGACGGGAGCGTTCCTTGGCCTTGGTGCTGGTCAGGAGCTCTGAGCTGGCGGTCCTGGCCTCTGCAAGCCAGGTGCCTCAGCGGGTGCCGGCCCCCTCAGTGGCTTCCCGTCGAGCTCTCGCCTTGTACGATCCGCCTCCTCGACATGGATGTACTTCTGGGCCCAGAAAAGCAGCTCGGCATAGGTCTTCAGGGGCTTCTTGTCAAGCGAGTAGGTTAGGCGGGAAGTCCTGAGCCCTCGCTTTAGAGCCAGCATTGCAATTGGCTCCTCCAGGCTGTTGATCTCCAAGGCAGCAGCTTTGAAGCGGGCCATGTAGTCTCGCAGCGGTTCACGGTCCTGCTACCTGATGGAGAAAAGGCTATCTGCTTCACGTGGCACCTTCCAACATACATCAAAATGGGCCACGAACTTCTGCCCTAGCTAGGCAAAAGAATTGATGCTTTCCAGCTCGAGGTGGGTGAACCATACTCGAGTAGCCTTCCGAAGGGTAGCAGGAAAGGCGACGCACAAGAGAGCGTCAGTAGCCCCCTGGACCCTCATGAGGGCCCGGCAACTTTCCAGGTGGTCCAGGGGGTCAGTGGTCCCGTCGTAAGGATCCACCTGTGGCATGCAAAACCGGCGAGGAATTAGTTCCGCCTGGATCTCCTAGGAGAATGGGGGTGGGCATCATAGCCCGTTGGCTCGCTAGCGGAGCTGGGCAAGTTGGCGAACCGGCAAGCAAACTCTGCCAGCTTGCGGTCATGCTCCTCTAGGCGCTTCTCCGCCATGCGCCTGATGGCTTCGTCTGTGGACCCCTCCATTGAGGGGGGCAATGAAGGTGATGCGGATGCGTGGTGCCCATGACGAGGAGCTTTGCCCTTTCGGCCTTGGCGGGGTTTAGGTGCCCCCCGGTCAAGGTGCGGTGAGCAACTTTCTTCGTCAATAGAGCTGGCCCGCCGTCGCTTCATCGGGGCTTGGTGGGTACCCCGAGGGTCTGTAACGACCGTGGCTGCGAAGGCCTTCCATGGAAGGAACACAGGCTATCGCGGGATGCTGCGGCGTGGGCCGCGGGGGTCTCTGGCTGCTGGTGGGTAGCTAGGGACCGATGCTGATGCTGGAGCTGGCGCACTGCTGCAGTGAGAGTATGCATCTGCTGGGCAAGTGCGGTCAGCTGGATCTCCAGTGGGGGCGGTTGAACCGGGGTAGATGGCTCCATCTCCGGGCCGTGCGGGTTCCCATGAGAGAGGGATGCCTCCGCACGGCTGGGAGAAGCTCCCCTTGCCTGAGTGGTCACCATCTTCCCAATGGATCGTCTGAACAGGGCCTGAACTGGATCAAGTGTCGTTCGGACCCCCCTACCTAGCGCGCCAATCTGTTGCGGCCCGGATCGTCATGGCCTGTAGCTGCTGGTTGCGTCGGGTGTTCCGCGTTCGCCTATGGGAGGATGCCTCCAGTGCCTCGGGACCTGCAAGAAAGCGAATGTCAGTGACCCGGGCTGGGGATTCCGGCGGGGGCACTCCGACGGTCAAGTCAGTGGCGATCCAGGGGAACAGATCCTCCTGGTCGAGCCCCTCTGGATGAGCTCCATGCTAGGAAGAGTGAGTAGAGTGTATGAGAGTGTGAGTGTGAGCTGGGAGGTATGGTGGCCGAGGTGGTCTTGCCCTCCTCTCTAGCCTCTCCCCTTTCTCCTCCTCTCTTTTTGGTGGTTGTGTTGTTGAAAAAATAGTTGTCTCTCCCCTTGAAATGGGGTTGTTACCTCCTTTATGCTTAATCTGGCAGAGTCTTCTACTTTGGCTTGCCTCGGAGTTTTTCCATGCTGTCAGGCTGGTACGATGAGGTATCGTGCCGAAGACGGGACACTTTCTTGATTAGATAGTTGGAGAAGCTTCAATATGCCTCTGACATTCCTTCTGTTTGCCCTTCCTGGATGCCTGGCAGGACCTCGACTGTCGTGCCACCGGTCTCGGGACTTGCGCTCTTCGGTGGGGTCTTTTCTGCGTTTGCACGGCAGGTCGGCAGAGGGTATGGTGCCTTGATGTGAGCTTCCTTTCTTTCTAGTGTGGACGACGGTCGTGGGCATTTATGGCGACGTGGGGGTGCTGCTGTACAGTCCTCGAGGGGCCCGCCACCGTCTTCGGAGGAGAGGTGCGGCTTCTTTGGCGGTTGGTACTTCGATTTGTGCTGAGGGCCGAGCTGGGAAGGTGGGGCCCGCTTGCAGCGGACCCGCCTCGTCGCGGCTCGACTGTGCGGAGGAGGGCCGAGCTCGGTTCCAGGCCAAGGGAGGGCCCATCTTTGACCGAGCTCGGGCCGGTAGAGGTGGATGAGGCGCGCCCAGCTCAGAGGACCTGGCCTTGAAGGGGCGCCACGTGGCGGAGGAGGCTTGAGCTCAACTCCGGACCATGGGGCCCGACCTTGGGCTCGGAAGGTCTGCCTCTGGTGAGACTTGAGCTGGGCTCCGACCTAGGCGTTCGACTTAGCGGGGACCGACCTGAAGGAGGACGGAGCCCGGTTCGACGGGCGACCCCGTTGACCTCGGGGAGCTTCGCCCGGCGAAGGGGCCTGTAGTGGGAATCCAGCGTGGCATCCAATAAGGACTCCATGTCAGGCTCCTTGCTCCACGTCAGCAATTCGGTCACATCAAAGGTATTCTTCTTTCTTCATCTAGCTCTCTCCATCTCATAGTTTATTGTAGCTCAGATTGGGCCAACTGCCTCATGACTTGGTGCTTTACTACTGGTTCTCACATTTTTCTCTGTTCCTTTTCTATTTCTTAGAAAATAAAAAAAGCAATTGTCTCATGCTCCGCTATAGAAGTCGAGTATCACACTATGGCTCCAATGGCCTGTAAGATTCAATAGTTAAAATACTTGCTTTATGATCTAGATTTCAGTCATTATGCTTCTATAACATTGTATTGCGATAATAAAGCTGCTTTTATATTACAATTAATCCCGTATTTCATAAATGCATGAAGTACATTGAATTGAATTATCATTTTATTCATGAGAAAATTTAGTCCGGCCTACTTCATACCAAGTTTATTTTCTCTACTCACCAGCTAACATGTTTTCACCAAACCCTTGTATCTACTTTCTATTTAATTATTTGCAAGTTGGGCATTATAAATCCTCATGCACTAATTTGAGTGGAAGTGATGGAAATTATACATTAATTCTTCTTGATTCTCTAGGAAACAGATTAGGTAGATATGTATGGATATGCAATAATTTTCTTGGCATCAAACTAAATAGATACTACTAACTATGATATGGTCAGATATATAATGATTATGCTGATACCAAACTAGATAGATATGAGCCGTTATAATATGGCCGGATATGTAGTTAAGAAATATTTTATTTTTTAATCAAAATTTACCGCATGTATCGCATTAAGATTGTCAATATTTATACATTTTTTTTGTACCAAATCTTGTACAATAGGAATAATGATCTCATATGAGGAGTACAAAAATCCATTACCATAGCTAATAAAAATAGATTTTTTGGATCTAAATTTCTTTCTTAACATCTTTTGGTTATAAATTTTTTTCTTAGCGGTTTATGCCATGCACATTTGAAATATATTTTACAAACTATTTTGTTGATAATAAGATATATAATTAAAAAATAGGATTTGAGATGGTATTAGTAATGCTAAAGAAAAGTAAATGTGGGGAGCGAGAGTGACCTTTACAGCTCAAAAGAATAAATGGGTCCACCAACGGGACCTCGCAACTAAGAAACTAATAATGATTAGGGATTATTTTCATGTTTTGAATCTATAAAACTTAGGTTATAATGGAGTAACTTTGTTATTACGCAATACCCTCGATTAAGTGACCACTGAAAACTCTGAACATTTCAATCCGTAAATAATGCAATTTATTCTAGACCCGAATCCGATCCATTGAATTTTTAGCAGACCTTTGATTAATCCAACCACTCGGACGAGTCTTGACTCGGGTCAGCGAGTTATAAACCGTAGTCAAATCGTTCAGGCCCAAAGCTGTCCTTCCCCAGTTAACCCCCTGTCCCCTCGGGATCATGCCGCTTACCGTCCTTAAAAATCTCTCTCTCTCTCTCTCTCTCTCTCTCTCTCTCTCTCTCTATTTCTCGATCGCCATGGCTGACGATACCCCTGTCGAGAAGATCTCCATCTCCGGTCCTACCCTTGCCTCTATCATCCATCGCTTCACCTCCTCTTCTGGCGATGTCGACGGTCTCCTCTTCGGCCACGTCGCCCGCCTCCCCGCTCCCGATCTCCACGATGACGACCCCTCCTCCGTCGCCTCCGCCGCCAGCCCGTCCCCCCTCTCCGCCACTGTCACCGGCATCTTCTGCTCCGGCTCCCCCATGGGCTTATACGACGCCCTTGGCGGCCTCAACCTTCCCGCCCTCCGCCGCGCCTTCGCCGCCGCCGACCACCGCCCCCCCGGCTGCTCCCTCCTCGGATGGTTCTCTGGACGCCGCCGATCGCCGGTCCGCCCCTCCATGCGCGAGTTCGCCGTCTCCCTCTCCCTCTCCAAATCCCCAGCACTAACCCTAGACGACAGCTCCGGCTCCCCCGTTCCCGATCTCCCTCCGAAGCCCTGCATCTTCCTCCTCCTCTCCTCCTCGCCCTCTCTGAACCATGCGGTCCACACCCACGAATACCGGGTCTTCGTGTTCCGATCGACGGCCGGCGGCAGCGGCGCCCTCGAGCCGAGATCGCTGGACGTCATCAATGTAGGCCCTGCCTTCCGGGGGCAATATAGCTCCTTCTCGCCGGAGTCGGCGTTCCCGTGGATGCCGTGCTGGCCGAAGGGCGTCGAGGAGGGGGAGAGGGCGAGGGGGAGCAAGAAAGGGGAGAGCCTGCGGGAGGCGGAGAGGGAGCTGCGGCTGCTGGAGTCCTCTGCGGAGGGATTCGGGTTGGAGAGATTGGAGCGGCTGGTGGAGCCAGGGGCGGCAGAGTACACCACCGAGTTGGAGGACTTGTATACGAAGATGCTGCTCAAGCTGGAGGGCTTGGCGAGGCTCGTGGAGAAGAGCTCAGCTAGGGTGCTTGAGCAGGTGAGCTCTCTCTCTCTCGCTTAATTGCCTTATACTTTTTGATTTCAGATCTCTGTAGCTTGAATATTGAATAAATTGAACTTTGTGTAATTTTTATTCAAAGTGCTTCTTTCTCGAGCTGTTGATCTACTGTAAATTGATATGTATCATTTTATTGTGTCGAAAGTAATTAATTCACACCACCGCTTATATTCGTACATTTTGTTAAGTGATTAAGAGTTCTATAAATCACTCATACTTCGTTGGATAATGGGGTTGATCTTTCTCTAAGAGAATCATACTTGGTAGGTCATAGATTTAGATTTTTTAAATTTAGTTTTACTAAATGATTTATTAATGTTAACCGAATTTGAGTTTGGTTTGTTGGCATGTTTAATTTGTTTATTAGAAATTTATGCAGTTCCCATGTCAAATCTTGCCTCTTTATTTTTGGTCGACATCTTTCCAGGTCTAAAAGGAATCTAGGGTTTCTTCTTGGTTGTATGAGCTTAAATTGCATAACTGGCATGGTAGATTTCACTGTCTGCTGTTATGTTACCTTGGTTGCATGACAAATATTTTGTTGCCCAAATCTACCCCAGTTAGGAACTCATCGATGCATAGACGGTTGATGTCAGGTTGAGAGTTTCTAACAAAACTTTCTAAAGTTTGGTGGATCATATCTTAATTCACAAAGGCAGCTTTGTATAGACAAGATAGTTTTTTGCTCAAGGCTGTCTACTTAATGTCATTGCTTCTTTGATTGGGTAGCAGAAAACCTTTATGAAAGATATATAGATTAAAATCAAGAATGGTTAAAAGTGGAGTATTTTTTTCATTTTGACTGTGCCATCATCATTCATATCTTCTTGGTTAAGGCTGACTACTTGATGGTAATCAAATCTTCGATTCATAAGAAAGAATCTTTATGAATTTTGGCTAACATATATATGTAGCTTAAAATCATGATAAGTAAATGCAGACTATTTTTTTGTTTTGACTGTGACATCGTTCTTTGTGTCTTGTATAAAGTAAAACATGATCTAAGATTATTTCTATTGTGATTGAGGTGACTTCTCCTTAGCAATCATACTTTTTCTTTTGTGCATATTTGGCAGGAAAACCGAAATTCATTACTGCGAAACAAATTAGCTGGGATGGAATAAGATTTGTGTCATTTGATGTCCTTTTATCTCAATGGTATCTTCTTTTTCCCCCAATCTATATGAACATTTGTTCTGACGTGTTTTATAATTTTTGGTTTTCCATTCTTATATCCAAAGAATTATTTGCTTTAGTAGCAGATTTTTAATTTTTGGTTGGTCCATTCATACAATCTTGCATGCCATTGTTATAGTTCAATTATTGATTATGTTATAGATATTCTAATTTGTTCAACTTCAAAATTTTGTAGAAATTCTTTTCCCTATACTGTTACAGAGAATGATAGAAGGGCATAAATTTAGTGACAAATTAATGGTTGATTAACAACTAGAAATGAGTTCTCTTCCAATGAATTATATTATCAACATGAAAAGTGGGAATTGAGATACGGAGAAGCAAAATAATGTAAAACATATGTGATATAGCTAGTGTAATCCTTTGACTCTTTTTGGTGGGATGATTATGAAAATGGCATGCTCTGTAGTGGGTTGGTTGTGCATTGCAACACTTTAGAATAAATCCTCGATTTTGGGAAATTGCTTGGGGAGTTATTTTTTGGACTTGAAAAGGATCACCTTGATGAAATTAGAAGCTGAATCTCCTACAGGATATGCATGCCTGGTCTCTTAATAAAGGTCCACCTGCCCCCCCCCCCCCCCCCCCCCACCCAAAAAAAAAGATTCTTTTTCTCACTTCTCCCTCTTTTCGTCATTTCTTATTTTCAACCTATTTCTCAAACAATTGGTTACAAATTCAAAATTGACCACTCATTATTCATCTTATTCTGTCTTCTTTGTCATTTTCTTCTTTGTGATGCAGCAGCAACATCCATCCCTCCATGTTATGCCTGATACTTTATGTCATGCCCAAGTTTACAAATGTTTGCTCGTTGGTAATCATGAAAACTGATTTCTCTAAGTATTACCATATGCATTGTTTATATATGTATAGTTAGTATTAATTAATAATTTTTAAAATATATTTGTTAAAATATTTAACTGTATTGTGGGCAAGTGCCCTTGATTTTTATATTATTTATGGTTTTTAAGCAGGCATAGAGAATGACATTCTTGAATAGGTGTTAACTTTTAGATATTTCCTTATTGCCATGATACAGTTAATTACCTCATACAACATTTTAACCTGGAGTTTTTATGATCCTTCTTTTGGGGTATTATGGCTGCAGCTGGTTGCTTTAATAACTAAAAGAGATCTTGAATTATATCTGCTGCACATCTTAAGTCCTCAGTATTGTAGGTTTTGCAAGAACAGCAGAAAGGTCTATCTCCTTTTCTGTTGGTTTGCTTGCTTGCTTTCTCAGTATGCATGTGAGCATGTGCGTGTGGGTGTGTGTGTATGCTGATACAATATAGGTGAGTGGAGCTTGGGTTGTGCATCATAAAGTGTTGATTTCAACTTGCCATGTCTCTGTCAGTGTTTTGGACTTGGGAGTAATTCTGGCATTTTGTTTTTCAGAGTTTGCATTGGGTTTGCATGACAGTTTGTCAAATGTGTGCTTGAATGAGAGGATTTTATCTCTCTTAGATATTTGATACTTATTCAATGGCTAAAGATAAGAGAAAACTCAATCATTATTCTTTCTCAAGTTTTGATCTTTTATAATCATGGTGTTCTCTATCTGCTTTTGTCATCCTGTAAGTTTATGAGTTCACTTTACACCAAACCCTTTGATTATTCGCCAGTTGTAGCAAAGGGAAACCCACGGTCAGCATACTCACTGGTGCTAGCATTTTTGTGGTTGTTGTTGTTGCTGATTTGCATCCCACTTGTGCACTGCTAGTGGATAAAATGTAGATTGGAAGGAGTTCCATGTTGCCTTCCAACTCGAAACAGTGTTGAAATATTAATTTGGTCTGGCATGATTTTGGAGGAGCATTGCTATACATGTACTCATGTACTGCATTTTCATTCATGTCATATTGGTAAGACATTCTGTCATTGACTGTGTCAGCTTCATTGACATCCTTTTGGTTATCATTCTTCATTAGTTGTTAATGTTTTCATAAACTATGGAACATAGAAGCAGCGTTCTTTTTGGAGAGGTCACTGTTTTCCACGGCCTGAAATGTTTCTGATATTTGTCATCTCATCTTTATGATTGTGCTGTTTCTGGACCCATTTCATTGTTTCATCTGGTTGTGACAGTAGTTATCGGTAAACATTAGGGGATGTGCTGGTGTTGTGCATGTTCATGTGTTCTAGACAAGACAAGGTTTCAAGCAACTTTACATAAGTTTTTTTTGGAAAAAAAAGAGAGTAACCTCACTTAAGATGGTTCCAGAAGTTGGCATTTTCACAATCACATCTGGGAGCTAGTTATCTACATGCTCTATTTAAATCACCGGGTACCTTTTTTTCTGGTCAATTGACGAGAATTATTGAGTATCAAATTTACACCAAGTGCTAGTTTGAGTTATTATCGTTTGCATATGTTCACAATATTCATCCTTGGTCTTGCCCCTAGGGCCCTATTCCTTTTTCCAGTTCAGCTCTTGATATTTATTTATAACGTGTAAGCTTACAACTAGATTACAGTAGTCATAAAGATATTGATAAATATTTAGGATGGGGCCTCTTACTGTTTCTTTAGTGAGATTGGTGATTGGTGAAGGGCTGAATTTGAGGTTATGAATGCTTATTAGAAGAAAAGTATTTAATGATACAATCAATTTGTTAGATATACCTTTGGAGTTATTTTTATATTTTAAATATGATGTTGCATGTTTGCTTGTACATTTAGGTTGGAAACCAAGTAATAGACCAAGTCCACCACTGTTAGACTTAGGTTCACTTGTTTTAACTATGCCCATTTTTTATGGTATTGGGTTATCTTGTGAGCTCAAATCCTAAGTAGGTTTCCACTCACGGGTCAAGAGGTGTCATATATCATATACACATTGGATATACTTTTGTAGTTATTATTATTACTTTAATTATGATTATGTTTGCTTGTACATTGAGGTTTGAAACCAAGTCCAACCTGAAATGGACTAAAGTCCTGTTTGGCCAAGCTTTTTGTAGTAGAGTTTTTGGAGTTTTTGAAAGTAGTGCTTTTGAAAAGTAGAGCTGTTGGAAAGTAGAGCTTTTATAAAAAGTTATTTACTAGTTGATAACTATATTTTTAAAGTGCATTTAATAAAGTTAAAATAGCTTTCCGATATAATCTTGAAAGTATTTTTGGTGGAAAGTTCCAAAGTAGAGCTTCTCTCAAATAGATAGTTTTAATTTTTTAATAAGTCAAAAAGTTTTTATAATTTTTTTACCAAACACTATAATTATCTAAAGTATTTTTAGAGGGCTAGAAAGCAAGTATTTTTGGAGGGCCAGAAAGTGCTTTCTAGCCCACCAAAAGCTTAGTCAAATGGGATCTAAGTCCACCACTGTTAGACTTAAGTTCACTTATTCAACTATGCCCATTTTTTGTAGTATTGGGTTATCTTGTGAGCTCAAAATCCTGAGCAGTGGTTCCACTCACAAGTCAAGAAGTTTTATATACACATACGCATTGGCTCGTTACATGCCACTTGAACTCTCCTGCCTATGACATCATGATAGCTTAATTGATGCTGCTATTAGCTAAGGTATTGCCATACTTGCAGCTATATGTCTTTTATGATTTAATTATCTCTATAAGACTTAATTCTCAATTAGCCCAACACTTCCATTCCATAGTAATAATCTTAATTGCTCACGTTTTTTCATATTGCAACCCTTTGCAGCACATTAATGTTCCAAACGATGGTTGGTTGCTTTGACAGAATGCTAGAGAATGGATAGAAGCACCATGGATGAGGTGAAGAGGAGACTAGGAAATGCTGTGATGATTTTGTTCCTTGAGTTGTCTAGGGAAATTTCATGTCTATTATAAGAGTTAGCTCACTTGTGTTTATGGAGGATGGTGGAGAGTGACAATGCGGGGTACCCATGTTGGTAGATTTGGACTTGAAAAGAAAAACAGCTTGTTGGGGTCTATGTATATTGCGAGGAAATATGTTTCTCTGAAAATTCAGAAGTATTAGCATCCGTGATGTTGCAGCTTTTGTTTCTTCCCTTTTTGTTTTTATATGGAACTGGAAGCCGTTGTTTCATTTGTTCTGGACAAGGCCTAATGGTATCTTCGCACCCTTTTGTATGAGAACTCATTTTTTTGCTGGAGGTAAAGCCTTTAGATTGATACAATAATTTTGTTTCTTCTTCATCATTATTATTGCAATGCTTGGTTTATATCCATGGGAATTTCAAATGGTTGATTGAGAATTCGTTTACATTTTCTTAGTCATTTTAAGTCTTTTTGGGGATGAAGTTCTTGAGTCATCTGGTAGAGTGCACTCATGACTATGTACCGTAGTGCATTGGCATTACATGTAATCCTTAGCTTATGTCATTCTTGATTTTAACCTTTAAATCTATGGTTTGGGTACGACGGGAAAAGAGCCAACCTTGGTTCCCTGATCGTCACTCACCACAAATTTATTTAGTATTAAAGATGGACTAATGAAAAGATCTGCGTGCAGGCCGAAGAGCCATCTTTTGTTTTTAATATTAAATCTTTATCAATTTTGCTCCAAAATCTGGATTGAAACAACAAGATCCACCCTATGCTTTGTTCCATAAAAGGGCCGAAAATTCTGCTGGGATGAAGGTTATGGTATCACTAGGAGGGCGACCGGCTCCAAGGAATTTTTAAGTTATTGCGCCATTTAAGTCTGAATAGCTTTGAGTTGGTTAATCTGATTAATTATGATTAGTTTATTTCCTTAACAATCTGCCTGCATTTAGAGCAAACTTAAGAAATCCCTTTTTTTTTTTTTTGGCTACAAACGTGTAAGTTTCGTGACGTTCGTTGTAGAATATTATATTAGAAACCAAGCACCACTAGCTCGATGGATTGTCGTATCTGTAATTTGGTATCACCTTTCACATCAGCTTATGATATTAGGTGGGTCCATAAAAAGTTCAAATTCAAAAGCAAAATGAAGCACATTTTCATTTCATGAGGTGTCATAATTGTCCCATAAACAGCTAGCAAGCATCATTTTTTTTAAAAAAAAAAATTAAGGCTACGAAATTTACAGTATTGTTAGAAATGATGTTTGGTTATTTAAATGGAAGAATTAAACCAGAAGGCTGTAGAATGATAACATCATAGAACTGAAAATTGTAAAAAATAGCATATCAAATTCTTAAATTTAAGTGTTTGAATTTATTTTCAAGAAAACCGATGAAATTAGGTGCCGGCATGATATACACAAGGTAGAAGGAGTGAAGAGAGGATATGTATCCATGGTCAAAATTCAATCATCTAGTTGCAAAATAATAATGTAAATCATTAAATAAGATATTAAGGTTTAGCATACCCATAAACACAAAATCATATGTTTTGGAACCTATTTGTCCAAAAATCAATAAATCAGATTATACCATAATAATAATAAAAAAAAGAGGGATGGAAAAGGATATTCATGATAAACAATTTTATTTACAAACAGTAGAGTAGGTAAACAATAGAGCACTGCTTTTTTATGGATCTTACAATATATAGACATAGGCCATGATCAGCAAAACATGCATGGCTGCATGCAGCCATCCAACATACGGTGGACAATGTGTGTGATATACCACGTCTTGTGGTAGAAGATCCGTGCTAAAAAAATATTCACTTTATAATTGTGACCATCTTCATATAGAAGAATTATTGATTGAAGCAGGAATATCATGCCATTTTTAGGAGGAGTTATTGATTAAAATTATTCTACTATATATATTTTGAACCATCCAATAAGAAACTGTCACATCATTTGACAACGCTATCCTCACTCTATTGAGCAATGGTGGAAGTGGGTCAAGAATTATTATTGCAATAATAATTGTCTCGGGGCTGGAACCAGTGTGATGACAAGTGGGACACCCTCCTTCGTGACTACATGAAGGTCCGCAACTACAAAGCCTATGCCATCACCTCTACTATCGGTAGCACCATCGAAGACAAGCCCTTATCCGGCCATGGTGCGCATGAGCTAGAGGAATGCAACCTACCCACAAACCCTGCAGCTGATATCTTTGTGGCCCTCACCAATGTCCTCAATTTCCAAGCAGCTCACTGCGGCGGTGCCGATGCTATGTCCTCCCCCTTCTCCTTTTGTGCTCTTCCTCCACTACCACCTCCTCCTATGCTTAACATGCCATCCTAACCCCAGCTGCCCGAGATCACCCCTACTCCATCGTTGCCACCCCCCTCGAGCCCCCCTCCCCCACCCCTAAACTAGTGCAAACCTCCATTTTCACCATGGTGGGAAGAATCAATGCACATAATTATAATATCCATACCTATATTTCTTTTAATAAATATAAAACTCCATTTTAGTATTTTATAGGACATTATACTAACAAAAAATAGCTAAAAGGGCCCTCTCAAACATGGGGTTCATGAATTGCTCCTGCGTTCTAAGATAAAAAATGTGGCATGGGACAAAAATATGAACAAAACTAATATGGAAGGCTTTATTATTTGCCACGTTTTTTTTACAAATCTTAAAGAATAAGTACAAAAGTCAAACATTTTTTCTACTAACAGAGTTATAATTCTATAATTATAATTTTTTTTTTCTTTCTCGTTTTCAGTATCGATACATAGTATGTATCAGTAAGCTCTTTAGTATATATTATGTGATCATATACTGTGGATTAGTGAGCATCATATTATACAAATTGTGTATCGATTTATTTAAAAATATGTATTGCGATATCAGATAAATATTTTGTTAGATGTGTATTAACTAGCTATATAATATATATCGATGAAAATTATGTTCAGGAAACTATATATTAATTTATCAATAAGTATGTGCTGGATCGCTACTAGATATATATCAAAAAAGCTTACATGTATCGGTAAACTATAAAGTATATATCATTTAGTCATGTAGTGCGTACTAGTAAGTGTCATATTCTATAAACTATATATTCATTCATCTGGATGTGTCAATTAAAATATCAAATAAATATTTTTTAGACATGTATCAATTGGCCACATATTATGTATTGGTGAATAATATATTCAAAAATATATATATTAATTTATTTATAGGCATATATTAGATTACTGCTATATGCATATCAAAAAAACTTACAGAATGTAGTAGTAAACCATGAAATGATACATCCTTAACGCTTTACTGATATATACTTAATGATTTATTGATACATAGTGTAAGTTTTTTTGATATATACATAGTAGTAATCTAATACATACCCATAAATAAATTAATGTATAATTTCTTGAATATAATATTCATCAATACATAGTATATAGTCAATTAATACATACTTGATGGCTTACCAATATATACTGTAAGCTTTTTTGATACATATTTAGTAGCGATTCAATACATACCTATAGATAAATTGATATATAGTTTCCCGAACATAGTATTTATCGGTACATAGTATATGACTAGTAGGGATGGCTATGGGTCGAGTTTAGGTCAGCTCATCCAAAACTCATATCTATTCTACCAAAAAATTTCCAGCCCCATACCCACCCTGTATCCATCTTGGGTTGAGTATAAAAAATGGCATGTTTGGATCGGGTCGGGTTAGGTATACCCGATCCCAGAAAACCTAGTTTATTCCTATAAAACCTACTTTACTCCCAAAATGGAAGAGTATGATCAAAAAATATCTACATTACTCACATAAAACTGTATATATTATCAAAAATAATGATAAAAAAGGAAGAACATGATCGACCTGTTCGATCTTGTGGTGGACCTAGTCGACGAGGGTGATCTAGGGTGCTACGGCCTTGATGCCCTCGTCGTCGGGGAGGATGCCATCAAGGATGTAGGCGATAGAGAGGAGGAGGTCGAGGATGGTGGTGACGGAGACGAAGATGTAGGCGGTGAGGACAGGGTTGCGGAGGCCGAAAACCGGGGGTCGGGGATGGGGGAGGAGGAGGAGGCACTATAAAAAAATCTAATATTAGCAATGGCTACTTAGCCATCGCTAATGGGGATATATAATGTCGAAAAAACTGATGGTAAAAATCACCATCATTAATACTATTAGCAACAAGAAATTGGATATTAATGACAGCAACCACCATCGCTAATAACTTTTAAAAGGGTAAAGGATTTTATTTTTTGAAAATAACTATTATCGATAGCTTATGTGCTATTAGTGACATCAAGTAGGTATCACTAATAAGTTATATAATTTTTATTTCAAGAGAAAATATTAGCAATGGCAATCTTACCTTTAGTAATTGCATGTGCCATCGCTAATAGTGATAACATAAATATAAATTATTTTGACCAATATTAACGACAATAAATTGTACCATTGCTAATAAGTTTATTATCGACGATTCATCTTTTCTTTAGCAATGGTAAATGCCAATGCTAATAATGGTAATCAAATTTTAGTTATTTCTGACCAATATTAATGATGACAAATTATGTCATCGCTAATAAATTTATTATCAATAGTTCATCTTATCTTTAGCAACGACAAATGCCATCACTAATAGTGGTAATAGAAATTTAGATATTTCCAACCAATATTAGTGATGGCATGCCATTACTAATAAGCTATATCATCGATGGCTAATTAGCGAAGGCATTATGCTATCACTAATAACTCTCTTAAAATTCCCCCCGTGGCCTTTCTTTTCTCTTCTTGCTCGGCTATTCATCTTCCCTCTCTCGCTTCTCGTGGCTATCAATCTTTCATCGCCTCCTCCACTTCATCAGCGAGCTCCCATGCCTTCCCTCCCTCTTACGGTGCCCCTCCTTCCTGCTCCCACAGGTGAGCTCCCACTCCTCCCCTCCCTCCATGGCTTATGTCCTTCTTGCTCCAACCAATGAGCTCCCCCACCCCCCCATGGTGCCCCTCCTGGTTCTTGCTAACGAGCTCCCACTCCTCCCCTCTCCTAGTGGATTTTGTCCTTCCCGCTCCTACTAGCAAGTTTCCACACCCCCTGTGGTGTCCCTCCTTCCCGTTCCCACCGGCAACCTCCCACTCCTCCCCTCCCCCCATGGCTTCCCTCCTTCCCACTCCCGCCAGTGTTGGTACCGCCATCGAGGTCCCCCCAGGCAATGCCTCTCTTTCCTGCTCCTGTCGGTGCCTTACCTGCATCGAGTGTCAACCCCTAGCCCTGTTTAGTGCCTCTCCCTCCGGCTCCCACAGGTGCTTGTACCGGCACCGAGCTCCTAGCCCACTCCCTCTCGGCACCTCTCCTTCGTCTCTCACCACAACTTGTATCGCCACTGTGCTCCTACACTTCCCTATTTTATCCCACTACCAATCCCAGCCTCCTGCAAGTGCAGTCGCATCTCCATGCCACCATTTGAGTCAGTGCTACCCATGCCTCCTTCCATATTATTGGATCCACCATCCAGGGCCCACCTATTGTGTGATTATTAGCGATGGCGACGGTGATTATAATAGCCATCACCAAAAATTATTTTATAATTAATTAATTAATTAGTTGAATAATTATTCATTAATTTGTTAATTAATTAATTAATTAATTAATTAATTAATAATTAGTTATTCTTTTAATAAATTGATTATTTAATAATTAGTTATTTATTTAATAAATTAGTTAGTTGCTTACATGATTGATTAGTTATTTGATAATTAATTTTTTAAATTAATTAGTTATTATTTATTTATTTTTTTGATCAATTATTTATTTAAATACATTATTCATTGTTTATTTATTTAATTTATTAGTTCTTTCTTAATTACTTGTTTAACTAAATAATTAGATGAATTATTAATTAAAATAGTTAATTAGATGTACATGGATACATATCCTGCATGCATGGGATTCGAGTCTTAGCAAATTGAGCACAAGCTGTAGTCCTAAGATGCCCTAAGTACCAAGGTATGATAATGGTGCTCATCATGAAATAGAAATTGAAAATGGTCGGTGCTTTGGCTACATAGCTGCTTCCTTTACTAGCTAGAGGATAGAGTACTATAGAGGATGGCTCATTGTATTGCTTCATTTCTAGTAGAAACCGACCTTTGGTGTCGCCACCCCATCGTATCTCAAGGTATTCGAGAAGCATTTCTGCATTGTACGAGGGATCCTGTCATTGCTGGTGAGGCATAGAGTTTTGGAGTCAATTCTGGATCTCTAATAAAAATTATTTAATATCATTCTATTTAAGTGCCAATGGTTTGATAATAATAATAGTATGAAATTTGATCCACGGCATAGACTTATTGAAATCAAATATGAATCAAAAGCATATATCGATGATCCATTTATGCTAGCTCAACAAACTGCTCAAGTTATCATACTTTTTTTCATCAAGGAACAAAGGAAGGAAAGATTGGTAGACTGTATGCAAGATTAAGTCTCGAGCTGTTCATTACAAGTTTGAAGAAAAAGAAAAAGAGCATTATTTACTAGAATGCTTTCAAGATAATGAATCACTAGGAGTCTATCAATTCTACATTGATACAGAATTGGATACTCCATAAATTCTTTTATATGATGGCCGGCATGAGGAGATAGATCATACCAAGTTAATTTTATGGGGCAATCCTATCCAAGAAGCAGGGGAAGAAGAGGAAGTAATGGAAGAGGAGGATGAAGATGATGAAATGGTAAAAAAGATGAATCAAAAGAAAATCTCAAGGGTATCAATTATTTGAAAAGGCCGACGAGTAGTGCTAAGTATATAATCCTTGAATCATTTTAAATACTTATGTTCTATATATTTAAAATCTTTCATTGCCTGCATCCATAATTGTATAATTAATTTGATGAATCTATTTATTTTTATTTTCAAGGATTACACATCATGTCTTCTAGAGGTTGTAGTTATATTAGTTGAGGATAGAGCTCTCAAGGAAAGAGCGATCATGGTGCTAGCTCTCATGGTTCGACGCCACTCACACCATATGATAAACTCTAAAATTTCAAATACATATTCTCTTCTATATTATTTTATAATTTATTATTCATTATAATATTCTTTATTTTAGATATTCTTTGATCAAGTTCGCAGGACATGGGGTTACCAGTAACCCCATAGTTATATGCTGCAAAGACTAGCTCATCTTAGACTTGACATCATGGTCGAGGATCCGCCGGCTTGCAGCATCTTCGACTCATTTGAAGGATAGAAATCTCATCCATATCTACAGCCACTTGTAAGTATTATATCATCATATTAATATGTTTAAAACTAATCATTTTAAATTTAATATTTATTATTCAATTTTAATTTTGTAGGATATTTAGAGAGCCTAGCGTTTCTCGAGTGGTTACCGAGATCATTTATCAATTGATGTTGGGACTGGTGAATGATTTTTCTAGTTGACCATAGGGCTCGAGATGTAGCTTGGCAGATATTCCTAGTAAGTCAAATATATTTAATTTTTAAATTTATAAAATTAATATATTTTATTTATTTAATATAAGTTTGCTTTTACTTGCAGGAGTATTACTAATTCGAAACTTCTCAAAATTAAGAGGTTGGTTATCTAATCTTTGAGAAGGTGGCCACATGTCGGTTCTGGGATGGGCTGCACGATCTCAAGTAGAGAGCCATAGAGTACATAGGTTCACAATCAGCATCAGAATGGAGGATTTTTAGAGATCACTGGATGCAAGCGGATATATGGGAGGCCCTCTACAATATATGGAGCATCGAAAAGTTTTCCACTAGGTAATAGAGGGCATGACAGAATCGTATCACCCGGCAGGATTTGATCAAGCATACCGGTAGCTCTGTTGGCATGCATGTAGTGGCTAATAGTTTGATTAATTATATTAATTAATTTTAATTTAAAATTGATGTTATATATATTTTAATTAAATTATTTTAATTATTTATTTATTGTTGACATAGTAGCTGGATCATGTATCGGGATAGCTGCAGTTATGGGAGGCTACACATCGGTCCAGGAGGATTGATGCTTATTTAGATGAGAGATCTCGACGTGTCGTGATAAGAACTTAAAATTTTAAATATTAATTTTTATATATACTAATATGTATAATTAGACTAATTAATTTATAAAATGTATAGATGGATTATGTGGAGTACATCATAGGGCAGTATAGTGAGGAGCTATCCTCGCAATCCCTCCTTGATCTTAAGGGATGGCTCAGAGTTACAGGAGGGGTAAGTAGGAGCCGAGTTCTCATATTCAGCCATAGCTTCAATCCTCTAGCAACTCAGTACTTCAGCATCTTTTTCTTAAGCTTCAACGATCCAGACATAGAGTGATGCATATATTGACATTGTGAGTCATGTTCTGGTCTAGTGACCTCAGTACCTCTGGGACACCATTCACAATATGATCATAGAGCTTTTTTGGGATCCATATATATGCAATCAGCTGATCTCATTATCACAGCCATCGTAGCAGGTAAGTCTATTAATAAATTACTTTACATGTTTTATTCTTATAAATTTATTAATAATATTTTATCTCTTTGTTACAGGATGCTGGAACATCCGGCACTCATCCACTAGCTGCTGGAGAGGATATGTAGCAGGAGGAGGACGACGATAGATCTCACATAATTTTCTTGTTTTGATATTATAAATTTTTATTTTTTAGCAATATAAATTTATGAAATTATAAAATTTATACTTTTTAATATAATATAATTAGATTTTTACCATGGTATAATTATGATTACTAATTTTTATTTATTTATAAAATTATTTAAAAATTCTAATTATTTATTATTATCATTAAAATTATTTTTTAATAAAATAATTACTATTTTTTAAAAAATAAAATATTATTAGTAATGGCATTATCGATGTCATTTGTCATTGCTAGATCGATAGCATTCTTTTACCAATAGAATATTTTTTATTACTAATATTTTATTTTATTATTTTTTAAAAGTTAAAAACTTTATTAGTGATGGTAGTCGCGATGGTGATTACCATCACTAAATGTTAGTATCGATGGTATTTTATTATTAACAAAAAACTTTATGGTTGCTAATAAATTTTTTAATAATTTTTAATAAATAAAAGATTTATTAGTGATGGTGTACTTTTATTGCTAATATCATCGCTAATAACCTTTATTAGGGATGGTTTTGATCACCGTCACTAATAAAGGTTATTAGCAATCAAGATTTAACCGACAGCCATTTAGCAATGGCAAGTCGTTACTAATTGTATTATCGATGGCAAGCCATTGCTACTTGTATTATCGATGATAAAACGAGTATTACCGGCGATGTTTAGCCATTGACAATAGTCATTTTTTTTGTAATAAGGGGGGAAGGTGGTGGACGAGAGGTAGAGGTAGACGAGGGAGAAAAGGATGAAGGCATGGTCAACAGCGGTGACCATACCAGATGCCTAGAAGGTGATGATGACAACGAGGGCATTGAGCTGCTGGAAGGAGAAGAAATAGTTGCAAGGGGAGTGGAAGGTGGTGGCGATGGGGTGGTGGTACTCCGCCTCCTCTACATGGATGCAGCATTTCCTAACCCTAAATTGAGGAATAGAATGGTCAAATGGGATGTGGGGGACCGAGGGGGGAACTTAAGCCTTTTTAATCGAGTCGGTTTGGGTTGGGGCATACTGCTTCTCTCACCTAACCTGAACCCAAGTCAAGTTTTTTTAATAAAACCCATTTCCATTTGTAAATTAAATGGATCAGGTTTTACCCACCCCATTAGGATCGATCAGGTCGGGTATCCATCGGGTAGGTAAAATTGCCATCCCTAATTGCTAGTTGATACACACATAGCAAAATATTTATTTGTCATCCTAATATATACTTTTAGATAAATTGATACACAATTTGTAGAATATAATGCTTACCGATACATAATACATGATCAAATAATATATATAAGATAGCTTATTGATACATACTATATATCGGTAAAAAGTATAAACTAAAACTGAGAAAAAAGATAATGCCATAATTACAAAACTACAACCTTATTTGTTTTTAGATTTGTGAAAAGAAAAATATGGAAAACAATGAAGCTTGCCCCATATGATATTTTATAGTGCCTACGCGATATGATTTTTCTTCAAAAGTCATAACCTATTATACGAATAGAACAAATTTCATATGGGACAGGCATTATAGAATATTATATAGGACATACTCCATAATTTGACATGTTTTATTAATACCAATCTTAAAGAGTAGCCTAAAAGTCAAACATTATTTCTATTAACAAAATTATCAATTCCATAATTATGGCATTCTCTTTCTTCTTTGTTTTGAGCACATTTTTTATCAATATATATTATATGATCATATGATATATATTAAATTAATTAATTATCAAATAAGTTAATACACATTTTTATATAAATCAATACATAGTTTCTAGGATATAATGCTCACCAATATACGGTACATGATCAAATGATATATATTTGATAGCTTACTGATATATATTATAAGTTTTTTTTATATATATTCAGTAGTAATCTAATACATACATATAGATAAATTGATTCATAACTTTTCAAATATAGTGTTCACTAGTATATAATATATGGCTAGTTAATACACATCCAGAAAAATATTTATTCGATATTTCAATATACACTTCTAGGTAAATAGATACATAATTTATAGAATATGGTGCATACTAGTACACAATATATGATCAAATGATGCATATTTGATAACTTATTATTACATAAGGTAATTTTTTTTTTTTTATACATACCCAGTAGCAATTCAATATATAGTTATAGATAAATTGATATATAGTTTCTCGAATATAGTATTCACCGGATATAGTATATGATAATTGATATATGACAGGATCATGATGTTATTGTTAAGATATCGTGATTACCAATTTAAAATCTACGTAAAAAGTAGCGAGTCAAGTTGAATCCACAAGAAAGGCAATATGTTAGATGCTTTGAGATCTTTGATTTAAGAAAATGAATAGATCAAAATCAAGAAAATAGAAATTAAAAGTATGAAAAATAAATAACTTGGTACTAGGATCTACTATTTAGATCCTAGCATCTACTTGCAACAAAAATGAAGAACATGAATATAGAAGTGCATGAAAATAATTTTTTATACTAAATAAAAATAGAATCCTATTACAAGAAATTAAAAAGTATAAAAAAAAATTGTAAAGAAAGCTATAATAAAAGAAAACTTATACTATAATAAAAGAAAACTTATAACAAAATTTCAGAAATAGATTAGCACAGCCTCGTCGAGAAGGCGGTAGATGAGCATCCTTCTTCCTTCATACTTCTCAAAGCAAACTGGATATTTTTGCTTCTTCCTCTTTGGATCTTTGATCTTGAAGGTAGAGTCGGCTCGAAGATAGTGTAGGGACAACACTCTCCTCTAAGAGACCCTACTCTTAGAAGCCAACCCACAACCCAAGCAATGCCCTCTATCCTGTACCACGCTCTCTCCAAGATAATTTTTTCTATAGCCCGAGCTCTTTTAAATAGGGAGAATTAGATAGACTCTTATACTCATGACCATCAGATGGTTTGAAATTATGGTGGATCATGTTTCAATAGGCCGTAATAGGTTGGATTCTTCTTCAACCGTCTAATTGGCTGCTTTGGATGGCTAGGATTTGTTAGCGTTAGTGGCCATGGATCACACTTGGGACATGCCTAGGACTCTTTCAATTCGAACTCATCCCCACCGAAAATCGCAGCACAGGAGGAGGGTGAAGCTAGGCAGTGTCTTGGTCGTGGTTGAGAGTAGGCGATGATGGAAGGAGAAAGAAAGTGGCAGTTGTGGGAAGATCGGTAAAGGAGACAGCATTTTGGTTTGGCAGGAACGGTAGTGAGCAACTGGTGGCTAGACATGGGTGGCATCTCGGGATGATGGCGAGGACAACAGCCAGTAGTGGAGAAGATGGATGGCTGATCAGGTGAAGGAGATGGTGGATGGGAGGATGAATAGGGAGGAAGCAGAGAAGGGGGTGGACGGTGTGGGACAGAGGGTGGGTCAGCCAGGGGAAGATGGTGGCAATAGTGGTCGGTGGCTATGATGGAGAGGAAGATGATCGGCGACGATGAGGATGGGGAAGGTGGAAGAAGGCTACAGTGTTAGGTGGCTTCTCTGGCCAGCGAGGAAGGAGGAGACGATGACTACGATGGTCGAATGGCACGAGATGGTGGCACGGTGGCTGAATTCCTTCGACAATCAGAGCCGTGTACCAACAATAATGGCTTCTTATGGGCTGTTGAGCATTTTGTAAACCAAGCGGACGATCTATGGTGGATCGGTTACTTTAAAGTTCATGCAAAACTTGAATATATTGATTTTTCTTGGACTCCAAATTCATTTGAACTCTAATTTACGTAACGTTTAATTTGTTGGATTCTACAAATCGAGCTTTTCATGTTGGCATGCTTTTTTATCACTAATCCAACTAACTTCCTTAGGTTTTGGAGTTTCAAAAAAAAATTCCATCATCTTTATATACCTATCAAAGAGGAAGAAATATGAATTAAATTTTTTATTAAATATTTTAATGGGTGTGTGATGCTTTGACTCGACATCTACTTATTATAAATGCATTAATTTCATCTTTTTAAAAGATATTTAAAAAATAGTTAATTTTGCAAGAAGGTCCAGTTTAATTATGAAATTAGATTTTTTAGAAGATGTTAGCACCAATAATTATTTAAAATATTTAAAATAATTATATAAATATATGATTTATCAGTATACATTTAATAAAATATTTATCTGAAATCCTAATATATACCTTTTGATAAATTGATATATAATTTTTAGAACTTGATGATCATCAATACATGGTACATGATTAAATGATAAATATTAGATGGCTTGCCGATACATATTATATATCGATAAAAAGTATGTACTGAAAATGAGAAAGAAAATAATATCATGATTATCGATTAATAACTCTATTAGTATAAAAGGTATTTGATTTTTAGAGTTACTCTTTAAAATTGATATTAAGAGAAATATATCAAATATGTAGCTCGCTTCATATAATTTTCTATAGTACCTTCCTCATATGATTTTTGTTTGGTGGATGATGCTTTACATTAGCGATCTTTTGCCTTCCCAGTGGAGACCTTATACGTGTCGATTATTGGTTAACCTGATTCAAAAATAATGTGGTGGAGTTGGTTCAATCAATAGTTTTTCCTTCATGAGTATGTAAACCATAGGTTAGGTTTAAGAATCCAAAGATATGCACGGTTCATCCAAATATACAGAAGCATAAATTTATATGGCAAGTCATGCAACTTTTAGGTTCAGTATATCCATATCAAGAGAAATTCTGTGCATTATCGCTAGTGGAGAAAAAAGCACCACTCTATATGATTGGGCTAGATAGCCGCAATTAACATGGGATTGCACGGTCTCCAAAGCTATAGGGATCTAATGGATCATACTTTTTCATTTCAAATTTTTAATGGTAAAAATATCCCTCCTCTAAAAAAATTATAATATTCTATGATTGAATTATGACTTCCCGTGGAGGAGAAGGGGCATTTTTATTATTAAGAATTTAAGAACATTTAATGACATAAATGCCCATCCTATCTTTATGATTTTCTTAAAAAATTATGGCATATTGTGGTTGTCAGGAAATCATAATTCAACTATAGGATATTATAATTTTTTTGAGAAGGCAGAGAAATATTTTTGTCATTAAAAATTTAAAATAAAAAATTACACTATATTGGATCCCTACAACATTGTGTAACCCCTTTATTAATTAGAGCTATGTGGCCCAATCATGTGGAGTGATGTATTTTTTTCATCAAGGACAGTGCACAAAAAAATTCACCGATACCATTTAGTCAAGATAAGAATTAGGGTCCGTTCTTTTGTAGTAAATAAATTTACTTGAAAAATTATATTTTTTTAATAAATATTTTTCAGGTAATATTTAGACAAAATAATAATTTACCGATATTTTTTTGTCTATAAAAAAGTGCTTTTGAAATATGTTACCCATGCTCTTTTGCATTACTAGTTTCTTGAATAAGTTATTAAAATTTTAAAAAAATTATAAAAACACCCTCTTAACTTTATTTTAATTTTACTTATACTCCCTTAATTTTAAAACATTTCAATTAGACTCTTCAAATTAACAAACTGTATTAATATAACCCTTTCGTCCATCTCTATTAATGGAATGTTGTCATATGAACTTGACATGATATCTTAATTATATGAAATGATAAAATTACCCTTGCTTTCAGTTAGAACAAAAATCATAAATCAAAATAAAAGAGATATTAAAGGATTCGGCAAGGGGATAGGTGGGAGGAGGGAAAGGGTAAGGAGATCATTGAAAGTTTTGATGGGTAGCTTTTCAGGGATAGAAAAGGGGTGCAGGAGTGGGAGCCCATCAACAAGGCCCAATTGGACCGCGATGGAGGGGAGGAGCAGAGGGAAGAAAGGGGTTCGTAGGCACTTGGAGGGGAGGAGGTGGGGGTAGAGTGGTCGTGCTTGCAGGTGCAGCAGGGGCAAACATGGAGGTGGAGGGCGGTGGCGAAGGCGGAGGAGGGGGAGGGAAAGGGGGAGGGGTGGTCAGATGAGCCATCTTGTAGTTTACAAATATTAAAGGAGACATCTAATTAAGATAACAAAGCAATCCTGGAGCCTTGTTAATATGATTGCCTTTGGTCATATGATGTTTATTATTCTCGTCAAACACCAACAATAGCAAATTATGTTAAAAATTGATTTTATATAGTATGTGAACCTTCTAAACTAATCATTATCAAATATTGTCTCTTCATATGATAAATGGGCAAGTCTTCTATTTGACAATTGCTAGGAAAACCCCAACCTACCTGCTACTGCACTGTTCATTTACCAGACATGTATAGCCATATTTTAAATCATGTCGACAAGTTTGAGTGCACCCAGGATCGCTTTCTTCCCTTTGGATAGCCTAGCGAGGCAAATAAGTTAAAGCCAAGATAAGATATGGATGGGATTCACTTGTGACCATTTTTTGCTAGACCATTTAATTGGAACAGAATAGATGGACAATTAATATCTCATATATTCATCCTATCATGCAAGAAAAGGAGCTCAAACTATTTAGGAAAGTGAGAAGTCTATCCTTCTTGTACCGAACTTCATATCCTCATGCCTACCTTACCTCCTCTCAACTTTTAACTTTTCTCATTATCTCAATAAATCCAGGTGGTTTCATACCTTCCTTATATATATATAAGAGAATAAAAAAAAAAAAATCACCGTTTCATGTATTAAGCAAAACCCTACCTTGATAAATATATCAAATTTAACTTGCCAATTGCATATTCTCTGAATTGAAAAATCATTAGATCAGCCAAAATAAAAACTTATCCATGATTATTCTATCTTCCAAATATCAATCATCAATCACCGGCATTGCTTTAAATTTTTCCTCTATTACAATAACATCTCTTTGATAAGGGCATCCAAACTACCAATACAAAACTAGAATCCAAAAAGCAAAGTAACAACAAATGATGAAAATAAATATCAGGAGGTTTGATCTCAAAATCCATGAGGTATCTCCCTTCCATGATAGAAAATCTACCGTTGGTACAAGCAGATCCAATTGACCTTGTTCAACTTTATAGGAAGTATGATCTCAGAACCAAATCCCATCTTGGAAAGCAATAGCCAATTATGCAAGCATACCTGCCTTCAGAAAAAAAAAAAAAAAAAAAAAAAATAGTTCAGCAAACAAGAGATCACTTTGATCGCTCCCTCCCATTCTACGGTCCATCCCTCCTCTCCTGTTTCAATTTGTTGCATCAACTTTTCGTAAAAATTAAATCTTTTAATTTCTTTGCTTTGTTAATTGATGATTTGAAGCATAAAATAATAAAAAGATTGTATATTTGAATGACAACATAGCAACTTTTTCATTAAAATTTGTTCATTCACCCTCAAGATCAAATCTTTTGATTTCCTTTTACGATCAATCCTGATTTGAAATGTAAAAATACAAAAAGATTTATTATTTTTTATGAGATAGAGAAGATTAAAGGATTTATAGTCCGTGGAACATAACTACAGGAACAGCTGGGGGAGGTGTGTAGGCAAGTAGTGAGCCTCCAATGCTAGCATGTAGAGCTTGCACAACAGAGATAAATAACGATCTTGAAGCTTATGCATGAAGGAAGGGAGATTGCTCAATCGAGTGGAGAGTTGGATGGGGATCGTCACTAAAATTTTGCTGAATAAAATGTGCCAGAAGCAATAGATGTAAAACGAGCAATCCGTGAAATTCAAAAAGTCATGATCACAAATTATTTCAAAATAGAAATATGCATTTCCATCTTTTTGAAGGGTAATATAACAATGTTAGCGGTTAGATGGATAGAAGGGTCAGATTAATATAGCTTATTAATTGAAAATATTTAATTAAGACATTTTAAAATTAAAAAGATGTAAGTAAATAGAGATAAAGTTGAGAGGATACCCTGTATTTTTTTCTAAAACTTATTCAAATTTTTTATAATACTTTTTATATTTTATAAGTATAAATGATAGTGTACAATTAAATTATTGAGCATTAAATGAACAAAATATTAAAAACGAGAATGAGGATATTTTAAAAATAAAGTTTAATATTCTGGCACGTAAAAAAATGGTTTAGCTATCTCTCTCGTATAGATATTTTTTAAAAAATTTTATGGATAAATACAATCCGAAAAAAGTGTAAGAACATGAATAAGTTAGTCAATAAAAAAATTAATCAATTTTTTCATGTCTTTTATCCCATCCTTAAAGTGTGAAGATAAACCTTTACCTTACTCCAGCTCAGTATCTTGTACCTTAATCACTTCCTAATGCTTTGTTGAGGGATCACACCATTAAAGTCAAGATTATTTTACTTTTAGAAACGGTGGACTAGAGTAAAGGAAGCACTGTAATTTTACCTTTTCAATGGACAGGCAGTAAAAATTCACGGTCTCATCCCTGAATATGGAGTGATGAAATGATGAACTTTGATTATAAGACGAGAAGACACGGTTGGTTTCCAACTCTAACCTCTTAGTTGAAGTGGCCGCTTCTTGGATCCTAATGTCTGTAGTGAAACCTGATGATGTTCTCAATACAACATGATGGATTTAGGTGAGATTAGGAAAATAACATTGAACTGAATACGTGGATTGTCGCAGGGACTCTCAGTCACCACATTTAACATAAAGTTACACCTGTTGATTTGCTTGTAGTAAAAGAATTTATAAAATCAATTTTGCTTCATACTATGTTTTTGTGCTTCATACTATGTTTTCAAGTATGTTTCCATCACTAGCTACAAGTTAGGATTCGAGACCTTCACGAATCAATTGAATTCAAAACTTACAAAAATCAATACATGGCTTTTACTTTATTGATCAGGAATTAGCATGTAAAAGAATATAAAAGAATGACAGATTAGTGAAATCAAATAAAACTGTAAAACCTCTGTTTGTCTCCATTGTCACAGATATAAGCCTTCACATCACAGATCCATGTCACGTAATGTGCTTCAAGATTGCTTGTCGTGGCAGTTTGCACCAAAAAGCTAGCAATGTAGACAGATGACACTAAACCCATTTTTGCAGGATGTCTGAAGAAGAAATGATGATCCAGAATATTGCTTCTCCCTATCATTCACCATGCTCATGCAGTAAGAGGATCCCAGGCTTGCAGCATCCATGACCTGTCATAAGGAGACTGGTTAGCCAGCAGCATGATGGGAACCACTCTCAATGAGATACATCCGAATGGTGTTTTGTGGTAGAATAATATCATATTACAATAAGACTTGCATTTTGCTATAGAGGGCCTGCATGGTCTCTCACCTAACAAGCCATCCAAGGTTGGCAGGTAGACACCTCTGAAGCACCACAGGCGATTCGATATCTTCCTAACCACCTAGTATCTTGTCTAAATCTGAGAAATGATGGTAAATAGCTGATGTGGGATTGCAAGTATAATTGGATAATTTTTCTTTGCTGTTACCAGCTAGATGGAATCAAGTAATCTACATATAACATTCCTGAGGAACAAAATGTACATCTTGGAGAAGTAAAAGGCTATATCTAAGTCCTGTTTATTTAAAACTAAATCCCTACTGAAACCTTGAGACACCAGCAAAATCTAATTTCTTCACTTCCCTTTAGATCCAATTGCTCCAAGTGAGAAATGTTAACGAAGGCAGCAGAATGCATTTTCATTATCGAATACAAAATATCCTTTACATCTTGTCCCCAGTGCCACCTTACACACTCCAAATTCTGGACTCCTGAATGAAACTCGACACCTAAAATCATTAAACTGCGATGTCACAACCAGATCATGTCAACTTTTTGCAATTCTAAGGACAAATCAAGTCTAACAAAACATTTTGTGAAGGTTTTATTAATTTTTTAATTTATGAAACAATTTGTCCAATTAATAATTCATTATATTCATAAGTATACACAAAAGCACATCTATAAGGTACAGACATGTCCTGGTGCTAGATTTTCTAGTTCTCTGGATCAGGTTCCTCTATTTTATGTCTTGGGTCTGAGATTACTTGTTTCGAACACTAACCATCAAGCCTTCTCCCAGTCAAATTGCAATATAACATCACATAACAAACTTTTCTATACAGCTGTGAAACTATAATGTTTTTTTTTTTTTCACTAATAAAAGACCAGAAAAAACACCAGCTACATGTACATGCAATCAAGCACAAGCAGATTGTAACTTCTTAAAACTTAGTAACATGAAATAGCAAAGGAATTTACCTTATTTTTTACATCAATGATGATGCTTAGCTGATGGTTTCATTGACTTCACCAAAGTCTTACGCTGGAAAAATTACCCTGCAGATAACATTGATTTTCAGTTAATATTCACAAGAGATAATCAAGTCAGATGCACTGAGGAAAAAAATCACATGATTAAAATTTTTCATAAGACAGCTATTGTATCTTGAAAATCTACCGAGAATAACACATGGCAGATAAAAAAAGGTTGCATTCTTTCACCTTGGAAAGTTGATTCACTTTTGTGCATCTTATTGAAATCTTAACTAGAATTCTTTGTGTTAAAATTATAATTGTTTTTGACAATTATAATATGGCTAAGTAGAATCTGTTTGATTATCATTAAATGGTCAATAAAAAATCATATTGTTTTATATTTAGTTTCCAAGTGTCTTCCCAATATCATGTTTTGTCATTTAAAATGTATTTTTTCTCTGTACTATTTTCCATTCACCTGTACATTGTACAAACTGGAAGCCCCGGTGTTTAGTCAATCAAACTATTCTTATTGATGCAAACAATGGTGATGCATAATTATTGCCCATTTTCCTAACTCTAGATGGAAAAAATAAGGATCACTTGAATGATAACTAGACACTAGATAGTATATGATGAAGTGGTTCATAGGTGTGTACCAGCTTCTATAACACGGAAAGAGAACCAACAAGTCTTGATGAAGTCTTCAACCATGTCCTGCCCCAACAAGGTAGTCTTCAGAGGATAGTTGACTGTGTGGTAAATTTTGGTCGATACATATGTGTATACAGTCATGTTGTTTTGATTTAAGATGGCACTATAAGATTCTTAGGTTTGAAACATAGTACATTTCACATTTTACTGAAAATATGAACAGGCAACCAGGAGAGAGAGGGTCCAAAACCTCGAACATTTTTTTTTTTTTTTAAAAAGTCAATACATCTAATATAAATCTCAATAACAAGTTGAATTTTAGTCATTTTCATGATCAAGTGGATTAAGATTGTATTGGATCCAACCAACATTAAAACTGCTTACAACCCTGATTTGATAGTCTTGTGGACCATAGGCTGGAATCAATCTTGTGATATCAGGAATACCAGAAAGTTTGTGAACCGATTATAATGAGTTCATCAAAACCCTGATCTTTGATATAATGTTTGCAATACAAGAATTAGGTATGAGATTCAAAAAAATTGGTCATAATGGAGAATGGAAAAGAAATATCATTATACAAAAGAAAACAGGGAAACAAGGTATGGGGTTTTCGTACAACTTCAAGAAACACGTCTCATAAACAACAGGAATATTGCCTAGCTGCAAAACAACAAGCCATGTATTTTTCTCCCAAAAACAATAGCACAGGTCATGGGAATATACAAATCAAGCGGGAGTACAACTTGAAAAAATATACTATGACAAGGATTCATCTAAAATGAGACAAGTTTCATACCTTATATGTGTCACATTTTTTATTCTGTGCACCCTTAAATGTTCATCCAACAAACTACCTGCAAAAACAGCTATGCTTAGAAAGAAAGATGAATATGGGGTCACAAGAATAATATCATCAAATGCATGTATACCCTCATGATGCAACGCCATGAACTACAAAAACCACAGTTTAAGAAAGATTAGAAGCCGTCAGCCTATGATCATCAGCTGGCCATGAATATCAACGATCTCTACCTTCAAGAATGCCATCTCCGAAATGAAATTGGTGCTCAAGGCTGGTGAATATAAGCACACGTTTGAATTTGCATTGCAGTCCCAGGGAAATGGAGAGTCTTCCGCATGTTAAAGCATGCATGCATTAGATGCCTTTAAATTCTTCTTAAGGTAGTTGGTCAGGTTCAGTTGTCTATGAAAATAGCTTAATATGCTAAGGCCCAATTCCCTGCTTAATAATGCTTCCTTCAGATATGGAAGCAGCTTCCTTAGTTATTCCGTGAACTAAAGTAGTGTAAGACACCTCATCCAACACCATATTTTGTTGAGTCATACGATCAGATATCTTAAAAGCCTCCTCCATTCTTCCTTCCTTGCAGAAACCAGACATTAATGTGTTATAAGTGACGGCATCTGGAACAATACCATAATCCAGCATTTCATCTAGAAGTTTAGCTGCTGCATCATAGTTTGCCATGTTACAGTATCCACGCATCAGGATAGTGTAAGTAACCTTATTTGGGGCTAACCCGCTAGCATGCATTTCTTCAAGCACTTTGCTTGCTTCATCCATTTGACCTAGCTTACAATGCCCGTCAATAAGTGTAGTATAGCTCACAACATTCAATTCCAAACCATCCTCTTTCATTTTTACAATAAAATTCTTAGCCTCTTCGACACGACCAACATCACACATGCCATGCATAAGGGTACAGTATGTCACAGAAGTCGGTACAATGCCTTTGCTCTTCATTTCATCTAGAAGATTAGAAGCCTCTGTAATTTTACCATCCCTACAGTAACCACCAATAAGTGAATTATAGATGACATTGTTTGGCTCTAAACCCCAACTAGCCAACTCCTTCAAGTATACTTTGGCTTTATGGACTTCTTTAGCCTTGCAATAACCATCTATTATTGTGCTAAATGTGAAAAGATCTGGAACCAAACCCTCATTCTTAAGCTCATGAAGAAGCCCGATGGTCTCTTCCATCCTGCCCCTATTGCATAGTCCATGCATTAACGTATTATAGGTAATAATATCTGGCTTAAACCCTCCTTTAACCATGTCATCCCGAAGCTTAAACCCCTCACCTATTTTCCCTTCTTTGCAATAACCAGAAATCAAAGTATTGTATGTCAGCCTATCCAAGGCCAATCCCTTCTCAAGCATTGTGCTAAGAAGCCGAACTGCCTCTTTCATGTTCCCTGATTCACAGAGCCCATGAATCAAAGCATTCGAAGTAATGGTGTTCACACCAAAACCTTTCTCTAGCATTTTGAACCAAATATCAATTGCCTGACAATACATCCCATTCTCACACAGCCCCTTGATCATTGATGTCATTAGAGAATCATTCAGTCTTAAATTCCTTAATAACATCTCCCTGAAAAGCCTCAATGCAGAGTCAAATCTTAATGCCCCTGTGACAAGCCAGAAAATAATAGAGTTAAATAGCCCGACATTTATTTCCATACCATTTGAAAGCATCTCATCTAGTAGATACTCGGCCTGCTCCATCTCCCCTGCCATGCACAAGCCTTTTACGAGCGCATTAAAAGTAACCGAACTTGGCTCCATCCCTTTCGCTACCATATCATTTCTTAACTTCAAAGCCTCTGAACTCTGCCCCATCCTGCAGTGCCCGTCAATCAGAGTATTATAAATAAACTCATTTGGTGCAATACCCATCTTGTCCATCTCCTTTAGGACAGACTCCACATCTCCAAACCTATTGCATTTAATCAAACCGTTGATGAGAACATTGAACGTAACAACGCTCGGATTCACCGAGCTCCTCACCATCTTCTCCTTGAACCGAAACGCCTCATCCAACATTCTCTTCTTGCAGAGCCCATCGATCAGCACATTGTAAGAAACGACTGTGGGACGAATTCCCGAGCTTTCCATCTCTGAAAACAATGTGATCGCCTCATCCACCTCGTGGTTCTTGCAGAAGACGTCAATAACAGGGGTGTACGAGTAGGCATCCGGGACAACAAACTGTCGCATTCTGTCGAACACCATGCGCGCATTCTTGAAATCATTGGCCCGAGCAAGCAATGACAGGAAAAAGTTGCAGGTTTTGAGAGACGGGCAGAGCCCTCGCTCGACGAGAATCTGGAATGCCACGACGGCGAGCTTCGGGCCGTCGGGTCGGAATTGGGTGCAACACACGTGGACCAGGGTATCGAGAGCGCCAGATGGCGGCTCGTCGGAGGAAACAGTGTCGGCGAGGGCGCGAACGATCTCCGGAAAACGGCGACTGGGGTCGTCAAGGAGGATGGGGAGGCTGCCACCGGCTCCGCCACTGATGAGGCGGATGAGGAGGAGGCGGGCGGCGGCGATGAGGTTCGACCGGAGGAGGGCGTGGATGAGGATGCAGTAGGACCGGGTAGTGAAGCAGAAGCCGCAGCGGTCGGAGGCGAAGGAGAAGAAGCGGAGGGCGGGGTGGGGCTTGATCGCCGGCCAGAGATCTAGAAGGAGGCGTTCGAGGCGAGGTGGAGAGAGGCGGGCGAGGGTCTCGCGGCAGAGGTCGGCGTCTATGGAGGGGCGGGATAGGAGGACGGCGAGGTTGCGGCGGAGGAGGTAGGTGTCGTTGGCGGCGCCCGGCGGCGGAGAGGAGTGGTGGTGCGTCTCTGGGTCAGTGGAGCTGGAGCAGGATAAAGCACGGGAGCAATATAAGGGCCGGCGGGGTTTTCTTGGGAGGGGAGGAGGTGGTCTCATGGTGCGCCGTCGGGAAGAGAATGGGGAGGAGTCGGGGGTTTTGGAGGGCCGTTGAGAAGGGGCGGGGGAAGTTCAGGGGGAGGAATAAACGACTTCGATATAGAGATCAATCGGGTGTACGGTCGGAAGCATCGTCGCCACAGCCATGAAGAAATTAACGAGTCCTTTTATTTTAGGATTTTATTTACTTACTTATTTTTAATCGAAACATGGATGCTAGATCGCATATAAATTTTAATTTTATTTACATAATTTTTTATTTCATTATTAATTAAAATTAATTTTATTTTATAAAAAATTTATGTTTTTATTATTGCTAGAGTCCTGTATGAAGATATAAAAGTCGTATGCTAAAAAAAAAAAAAATTATAAAAAATTCTTTTTTCTCCTTAGATCTTTTTCTTCCTCTAAATCTTCTTTTTTCTTTTTTCTTTTCTAATAAAAGATTGATTCTTTCGAAGCGAGGAAGGCATGTATTATTTAATATTAAAACTAGCGATCCAGTAATGCAGTTTTGATCATATTTGAACTTTTCTGATCTATGATGCAAACTACAAACCTATTCTTGAAAAGAGAAGATAAAAATGAAGCTAGCAGAAAGAGAGTTTATCGATGCCTGGATTACTAAGTTTGAGACCAAGATACAAACTATCATCAAAGCCACAATGATCTCAAAAATTTAATCATTATCATGAATATAAAGATCAACCCCCAGCCATCTATTTCAAGAAAAGTGTCAGTAATAAGTTCTGATACAAACCATGCCAGCAATAAGTTTTGATACAAACCATTCACTTCTTTCTATGCTTATGAGGAAAAGATGTGATCTTTTCCTTACGAAGACCGCGACCATGGTGCTATTACGGGGCACTCAATTAGAATTTCCTTGCTTTGATGGTGATAACCTCTGGATAGATTTACTGGGTAAAGCAATTTTTCAACTTTAATCAAATACCTGAAATTTAAAAGGTACCATTTGCATCCTATCATCTAAAAAAAGAGGCTCTACAATGATTCTAGTGATTCAAAAAGAATCATGGAATTATTTTTTGTGTAGAGTTTGTTAAAGCTCTGTACAATCCTTTTGGCCCAACCATATATGAGGATTTTATAGGAGAACTGACGAAGTTGTATCAGGACCCAACTTAATCGGTTCGAGATTATCGAGCATAATTTGAGATGCTCGAAAATAGTACAACTGAGCTAATTAAGGAGTTTTTCATTTATTGCTTTATTTGTGATTTAAGAGATGATTTAAAGCATGATGTACGGGTTTTTTGTCATGCTTCTATGTCTATAGCATATAGACTCGCTCATTTATAAGAAGAGAAGCAAGTCACCCAACATTATATGCCAAAGCCACCCTTCACTCGGCTTATGATTTTCATAGCAACTACATGTAAGGAGGCACATACCCTTATTAAATACCTAACACCTATGGAAGCAAAAGCACTTAGAGGTAAGGATCTCTGTTATAATTATGATGAAAAATTTGGCCTTGGCCATCGGTGTAAATCAAAGTAGTTAGTTTTGATCAAGGATGACTCTAGTACTAAGTTTGAGGAAACCATGGAGGAGATGGCACCTAAAATCTCTATGTATATTATCTCGGGATCCCTATCCTCTTAGGCGACGCAAGTTGAGGAGCTAATCAAGCATCAACCAGTCTCTATTCTCATTGACTTAGAAAGCACTCAAAACTTTATCAACCCTACTCTTGCTAAAAGAATTCTATGCATATCCATGAAATCTTTTGAAGTAATAGTTGCTAACGAAGATAAATTAGCAATAAGTGATAAATGCTATGATCTATGAATTACTATTTGTTAATATATGAGTTAGTCCAAAATATATCAAATCAGGAGGGTTTTTCTGTAAAAAGGATATAAAAACCCATTTGTAATAAAGACTTTTTCATCTATGGGTTTTGGGATATTGGCTTCTTGACCTAGGCATGTTTGGGACTCTTCTTCACCGAGAGATTGGGTGGAAATATATGAACACTTCACATGAGACTCTTTATTTCGTTGGACTCTATCTCTGAGAATCCAGTGATAGGTGTGACAGGATCAATGTTTGATGGCTCGGGTATGTTGATTTAAGGGATTAAATTTTTTATTTCCCTTGAACAAAATAGAGCTCTCTGTGACTTAGTTTTTTGGTTTTCGATCTCGATCACCCCCTCTATTCTTCTCGGCTTGATTTGCTCCAGTCCTTCGAAGGTTCTTAGCATGCTGGTGAACCTCAGTGACTTAGTTCCTTTGCTTTGGCCTAGGGTTTGTGGTTTGTTCTTGTTTTGAAGCTTACACGGGCCGAGTTTGTTATGTTGGTATTCTTCACCACCAAAAAGGAACATCTTCCATGATTTATTACCAAGGTCGAGAAAGGTCTGATTTGATTTATTATTGCCTTTGTTCAATTTATTTGTACCTCTTTTATAATTATTTCAGGATATTTCAATTTAGATATTTATATCGCTTTTGTACCTATTTATGATTATATAGTGGATTGCTTCTCCTCCATGTGGATATAAGCAAATTTACCAAACTACTTAAATTTCTTGTCTTCTTGTGCTTGTTAATTTATATCTATGATGTGTTCGATGAATTGCCTAAATAAAATCAAATATTAAATTGGAAGCTTAAAATGATCCAATCTACTGAGCACAACCCGAATAATTAGTATCAGAGTATTTGGATGGCAAGTGACGGACAACAAAGTTTTTCAATAGCTTATGAGGTGGTTATTTTTCATTCCATTATCACAAGACATGAAGTAGCAGTGCTTGATGGCATAAATGATTTCGTACTATGGAAGGTAAGAATGAAATATTTGTTGGTCAAGGAGGGTGTAGCAATAGTCCTCAAGGATATGATGCAATTCCGAGAGATATTGAGGATGTTAAAGAGGATATCAATAAGAGAGCACTAAAAATGATATTTTCAGATTTGAGTAACAGGTCCTATATAATGTAGTAGATTTTGATACAATTAAAGGTGTAGGGAATAAATTAGATAGCCAGTATATGGCAAAGTCTCTTACCAATGACTATATTTGAAAAAAAATTATACATATTTTATATGGTGGAAGGGACCTCTCTTGAGAATCATTTGGATGAATATAATAAGCTCCTATATTTGACAAATGTTGGTATTGATGTTGATGAGGCAAATAATATTTTGATCTCGATCTATTCTTTACCTAAGTCCTTTGAGAATATTATTACTACCATGCTATATTGGAAGAAAGACTATAAGTCTTCAAAATGTTGAAGCCACTTTATTATCTAATAAGCTTAGATTGAAAGTATAGTTAGAGCATCAAGTTCCAATTTCAGCTCAAGGACTTACAATTAAAGGCAGAGTTGAATAAAGAAAAGGTGGACAAGACAGATTCAAGTCCAAAACCATATCAAAGTCTAGCCTACAAGATCCGGTATTTGTCATTATTGCAAGAAGCCAAGTTATTAAAAATATGAGTATAGACTTCTATAGTCCAAAAAAAAGAAGGAACAAAAAGATAAAGGAATAATCTCAATTTTGGTATCTGTTACAATTACTTCGAGAGATTATAGTAGTGTTACAAATGATGCAGTATTTATAGTTGCTTGCAGTATCAATTAGGCTAATACCTAAATCATAGACTTAGAACATCTTTTTACATGACACTTCATAAGGAATGGCTCTCTTTTTTTTAAACTATGTGAGGGGGCATCATTCTTCTTAGGATGATGCCATCTGCAAAGTGGAAGGTATTGGTATAGTTTAGATAAAATCTTATATAAATAGTATGGTGACTTTAGATAATGTCAAATATATTTCTTAATTGAAAATAAATATTTTCTCAGTGCATGCCCTTGATAGTGCAGATTTTGAAGGTAGATAGAATAGAGGATCTATAACTATCAATAAAGGAGCATTATTTCTATTGAGAGGCAAACTGAGTGGCACCATTTACTATCTTAATGGTAGTATAGTGATAAGATAAGTTTCAGCAGTACAGTCTTTTATTGAGCAATTGGCGTGGTTATGATACCAGAGATTGGACCACATGTCAGATAAAGGTTTATAAGAGCTGAGCAAATATGGTTTACTCAATGGTCAGAAGGTTGGTGCACTTAGATTCTATAAGCACTATGCATTTGAAAAATAATACAAAATTAGTTTTTTACATGCGTGCACAAGATAACAGGTATATTGAATTATATTCATTTGACCTACGGGAACCTATCCCAGTTACATCTAAGGATGGATTCAAGTATTTACATTTTTTGATGACTATTCCTGCAAAGTCTGGATATATATTATAAAGAACAAAAATGATGTGTTTGACATATTTAAGAAGTGGAAGGATATGGTGGAGCGGCAAATTGAAAGAAAGGTGAAAACCTTTCGGACTGGCAATGGATTGGAATTTTGTTCTATAGAGTTTGATGACTTTTATAAGTCAGAGGACATTATCAGATACAGGTTAATATGGGTACACCTCAATAGAACAGTGTGATGGAATGCATAAATAGCATACTATTGGAGAGAGTCGGATCTATGCTATCAAGTTCTAAATTGAGTAGATATTTTTGAATATAAGTTGTATATACAGCCTGCTATATAATAAACTGATCTCTAGCATCAGTATTGAGCATGAAAATTCTAGAAGAGATGTGGACAGGAAGACCCGCAGATTATAAGATACTTAGAATTTTTGGATGTCCAGCTTATGTATATGTTAAAGAAGGAAAGCTGGATCCTAAAGTTAAGAAGTACATAATTCTTAAATATGCATATGAGGGGTGAAGGATTATAGACTATGGTGCACAGAGCCTAGATCTCGAGATTTTTTAGTCAGGGATATAACTTTTCATAAGACAGCCATTTCTTTATGACAGATACAACCTAATTTTTCATAGGAAGATCAGGTTCAAGGTCAGCAGTATATGACTATTATGGATACAAATTAGACTCTTAGATCATAGCAATAATAATTTACTATAGATGCTCATGAGCAGTATCAACAGATAGATCCAGAGATGCAGACTCAGGAGGATGTTACCATGCAAGGTCAAGTTCAGGTTAATAGTATTGCTAATCAAAAACCTAAGCGCCAGATCATAGCACTTCAAAAGTATGATTTTGAGAATTTCGCTTGTGCTGAGTTAGTTTATTATACTTTGAGTATTGTAGATGCTATTGGTGATAAGCTGCCACATATCAGGAGGCTCTTAGTAGTCCACAGGCCGAGCAGTAGATCATGGCTGTGATTTAAGAGCTTCAATTTTCAAAAAATAATTAAACTTGGAAATTAGTCAAGTTACTAAAAGGCAAGAAAATAATTGGATATAAATGGATCTTCAAAAAGAAGAAAGGAGCCCATCCTTAGGATTTCAAATACAAGGTCAGGTTAGTAGTTAAAGGTTACAGTCTACGAGAGGGTATTGATTAAAAGAAGGTATTTTTCATATAATCAAATACTCTTTTATTCGTGTATTGCTTGCTTTAGTTGCTTCTTAGAATTTAGAACTAGAATAGCTTGATGTAAAGACATATATTCTACATGGTGACTTGGAGAAGTAAATTTATATATAACAGCCACTTGGTTTTGAAGCTCCAGATAAAAAAGATCATGTATGGTTACTCAAGAGATCATTGTATGATCTCAAGCAGATTCTAAGATAATACAATCAGAAATTTGATAGGTTTATAATCGATCATGAATTCAATAGATTCTATATGATAGTTGTATGTATCATCGGTGACTTTCAAATGGATCATTTTGTTACTAATTATTATATATGGATGATATGATAATTATAGCCAGAGATATGTCAATCATCTAGAAGCTAAAGTTTAGCTCGGTATTGTATTTGAGGTGAAGAACCATGACCAGCAAAGAAGATACTTAGATGGAGATCATATGTGACATACAATCAAGTGACTTTTTCTTACTCAACATGGTTATATTAAGAAAGTCTTGGATATATATGATATTTTTACAACTAAGTCAGCCACTAGTCCCTTTACCAGTCATTTCAGTTTATCTACCAAGCTCTCTCCTCAGATTGAAGATAAGGAGAGGTATACGTCTAGAGTGTCATATGCCAGCGAAGTTGTCAATAGCATATATGCAATGATCTACACTCGACCTGATATTTTACAAGTAGTAAGTATAATGAGCAAATATATGGATAAGCCTAGGAAGGCTCACTGATCAGCTATGAAACATATATTTAGATATTTAAAGGCACTTCTAATTTGGGATTAATATTCTCCGAATAAAGTACTTGCACTATTACAGAATTTTGTGATTCTAATTATACTTATAACTAGACAGAAGAAGATCATATGTATTTACTCTCTCTGATTGTGTAGTTAGTTAGAAGGTTATTTTGCAATCTATAGTTACTTTGTCTACTACAGAGGCAAAATATATGACATTAATAGAGACCGCAAAGGAAGCTCTTTGGCTAGTACAAGATTTGGATCTTAAGCATAATTGTTTGGATATTTACTGTGACAGTCAAAGTATTTTACATCTTACCAGAGACCATATATATTATGAACACACTAAGCATGTAGATTTAAGTATCATTTCATCAGAGATTTAGTAGAAGATGGTAATATTTAACTTCAGAAGATTTACACTACATACAATCCGACTGATATGCTCACTAAATCAATTATAGTAGTTAAGCACTTGGTGATGGTTTCGGGGCTTATGATAAGTAAGAGGTTTTATAATCCACATATGATAAAGATATTTTGATTTCTCATAAAGAGAAGGATTATTAATATATGAGTTGCTCCAAAATATATCAAACCAGAAGGGTTTTCCTGTAAAAAGGATATAAAAACCTATTTGTAACTGAGACTTTTTCATCAATGGATTTTGGGATGTTGGCTTCTTCACTTAGGGATGTTTGGGACTCTTCTTCACCAAGGGTTTGGGTGGAAATATGTGAACACTTCAAATGAAATTTTTTTTTTCGTTGGACTCCTCCAAGACATCCAGCGAGAGGCATGACAAGATCAATGTTTGATAGCTTGGATGTGTTAATTTAAGAGATTATATTATTATTTTATTTTCCTTGAACAAAATAAAGCTCTCTTGGTTTTCTGATTTTCTATCGCGATCACCCCTTGTGTTCTCCTTGACTTGATTTGCTTTGGTCATCCAAAGGTTCTTGGCACACTGGTAAAACTTAGTGACTTAGTTCATCTATTTTGGCTTGAGGTTTATGCTCTGTTCTTGTTTTAAATCTTACATGGGTCGAGCCTGTTACGTTGGTTTTCTTCACCATTAAAAGGAGATCTTCCTTGATTTATTACCAAGGCCAAGAAAGGTTTGTTCCAACTATCTTAGATATTCTTCTCTTGATCTGTCTCAAAGGCCAAGAAAGGCCTGATTCGATTTATTGTTACATCTATTTGATTTATTTATATCTTTTTTGTGATTATTTCGAGATCCTTTAATTTGGATATTTGTATCGCCTTTGTATTCAATTTTAGGATAGTTATATAGTGGATTGCTCCTCCTTCATATGGTGTAGGCAAATTTTCCACACCACATAAATTTCTTATCTTTTTGTGCTAGTTTATTTATGCTAGTGATATGTTCAATGAATTACCTGAATAAGATCAAATATTAAATTAGAAATCTAAAGTGATTCAATCTGCTGTGCGCAACCTCAATACTATTCAAAATCTTTATTGAAAGATATATCTATATGTGCTTCCTCTTAGAGGTTATGAGGTGGTGCTTGAAGCCTACTCGCTTCGCATCCTTGGGTCAATAATCTAGGATTTCTTGAAACTATCTATGCAATTTATTATCATTCCTCGAACTCAGCACCTAGTTTGACTACACGACCAATCACATGAACCCTATAATATGTCCTAGAGATCATGCAAGATCTTAAAAAAATCTATTACAACTTCAATTTTCGAGAACAATATTAATTACAATTTATAAAAGAATACCTAATGTAAAGAAAATAATATAACTTATATAATTATAAATTTAGTTATTTTTCAGTCATATGATCAGTATTAATGACTCTATCTATTTATTATTTCACCATGAATTCAATTCACAGTTAAATTGAACATCCTGCAACTATAGAAAAAGAAAGTAAGGATGTGAGCTTTATAACCCAGTAAAAATCTTCCCACGTACAAGTATAATATAATATAATTAAAAAATAATAGTAAATAATGTCAAATAAAATATAAATATCAAAATGTCATGTCAAGAGATTAAGATAATTTAAAATCAAAATATGTATCAATTAATATCAAATATCTATCTTATTCAAAAGTGAGACACCACATGTGTCATTAAATAAAATATCTATTTTTACTTAATTATGGTTTTATCAATTATTATCCACATCTCATTAATATAATCCATCTCATTAATATGATCCAGATTAACCACTATTATCTTTTTAGGATTTTGGACTAATCACGATCATGCTTTAATCCGTGACTAGCAATCTCAAAATTGATCATGTACTATCCATTCATGGTCAGGTTATTCTATATACTATCTACCTGTAGCTTGGCTATTTTATATACTATCCATCCATAGCTCGGCTATTCAATGTATTATCTATCCATGGCTTTGTTGTCCCACGTACTTCTATCCATAACTTGGTTATTCAATATATTATCTGCCCGTGGCTCAGCTATCCCATATATTATTCACCCATGGCTCGGTAATCCTATGTATTATCCACCAATGGCTTGGCAATCCTATGTATTATCTATCTGTGGCTTGGCTATTTATTATTTAACATGACTAGTCCAAATACACTTTTCTTGTTATCAATTTATCAAGTATCAACATGTTGTCAAATTATATTAATTTCAAGATTTTGAATAACAGGTATCATGATCCAAATCATTCAAAAATAATCATGTTTTGATAAGAACATGTCATACAAAAAGTATAAATAGTAATACCGGCAATCACAAATATCACTCATAAGAAATCAAGTTATATAATGCATAAATAACATATATGCCAATGCTCATATCCAAAATCAAAAGCCATGCAGTGTAAAAAGGAATACATATAAACTGATGATCATATCCAAAAATTTTTATCTTTATTGGTAACAAATGAATACTCCATATACCAATTCACACCCAAATCCTTGATCTAGGTGCTAAGAGGCTTGCTCAACATCCTTCTACCTAGAAAATTATCCTCCTATATAATAATGTTAATATTAATAATTAAATTTTTCAGTATAGTTTTTATTAATCTAGAACCACCTATTACCAATGTTCTTCAGATCCATCTACTAATCCCTTGATTTTACTTTCACAACCTTTCTAATCTCTAGAAAAGAAAAACTTTTAGAGAGAAAATTTTAGAATGCGAAATAGAGAGAAAGTGGAGAGAGAAACTAGAGAAGGAAAAGAGATGAGAAAGAAAATAGAATTTATTTTTTTCCTTTCCTTTTCTTTTTTTCTTCTTTTTCTTTTCCTTTTCATTTATTCTTTTCTTTTCCTTTTTTATTTCTTTTTTTTTTCCCTTTTCTTTTCTTCTCTTCTTTTCTGCTCTCTTCTTCTTTTGCTCAGCCAAATAGAAAACCTTGTGCTCCCCATTCATTTCCTCCTAAAACCCAGGATTTTTACCAGGAGGAGGTGACCATTGTTGAGATCTATGATGGCATGGCCATCGATCCCAGTCCAGCATTCAACGGCATCAATAGTGCTAGAAAAACAAGATAAAAGGATAGAATAGGGGTTTTTCTTTTTCACAAAATATTTTGATGATTGCTAATGGAAACGAGGCATAAGGCCACGAAAAGGAAAGGAATAAGGAAAGGAAGGAGGGCCAAGCTTATCTTGGCCTCTGACGATGCCAACTACTCTGATATTGATAAGCATGATCGAAGCTTCTATAGCTTTGATCTCTAGTAGGGAAAACGAGGAAGGAGTGTTCTTCGATGGTGGGGGTTCGTGGAAGGGTGGAGATCTTTTCTCATAGCTGGAAGAGGATAGGATCCAGCTCGATTGGAGTACCTCTCGGAGAATAAGAAGACTTCCATCATGAGTCTTCTTCCTCAAACTTCTTTTTGGGATGATGCTTTAAAATTTGTGGTGAGTTGATTTTTTATTTGATTGGATTGGGTATTATATTCTTAAGAAAAATAATGTTTACTCAAATGATTCAGAGCCTCAACCACATAAATCATGAGCATCCACTTTATTGAAAAGGGCTTGGAAGAAATTGTAATATATATAATTTTGTAGAAAAAGTAGAATCAGAATAATCTTTCTCTTGAATTGCAAAACCTTCTGGAAGCCTATGAAGATATTATATCAAAAGATTGGCATTAATTTAAAAAATATTTTGTAGAATCTCAATCTTGAGAACAAGATTGATTTTGAAAAAAGATGAAATGATACGAGTCTTTTTATTTTAAGAGTCATTTTATTTTAAAAATCTTTTTATTTTACACTATTACTATATAAGGAAGCTAAAGCCTTGCACGAGTCCTAATTTTATTTGTATATTTTTTATTTTATTGTTGATTGAGAGTAATTTCTTATTTTATTGAGATTTTTTTTTTCTGTTTGCTAAAGTCTTATATAAAGATGTAGAATTCATATAGCTTAATATACCAAATAAAAATTTTCTTTTCTTCTTCGGGTCTCCTTCTCCTTTCTTTAAATCTTCTTCTTCTCCATTTAAATATTTTTCTTCATTTTTTTTTAGTTGAAGGTTATCTTTTTTGAAATGGTCATGATATATGAAGACACGTGTCACGAAACTTGCTCCAAGTGGACTAGGATAAATCTCAAAGAATATGCATGAGTGTAAGTAGTCGAAAATGCGCTTGCGATAGTTCCGGAGTGACTTGGGAAGCATGCTTGGGATTTGGGGGGTTCCATCGGAGTTTTAGGGTTTCCTCTGAAGGTCTGGGTTTGGGGGGTTTCCATCGGTGTTTAGGGTCCTATATCGGAGTTCCGATGCTTCTTCGATGGCCATGGCGGAGCTGGGGGAGTCGAGTGGGAAGGAGGGGACTGAGGGAAGAACCTCTGGGGATGGCGATCGATCGTGGATGAGAGTGGTTCAGGGTTCGGGTTGGGAATCCTTCTAGTCCTCATCGAGGCTGCCGTCGGAGGATCTGGAGATGCTCCAGGCCAACTTCACCAAGGTTTTGGAGCTACCAGAGCTGGAGTTCGAGGAGGCTCGAAAGGAGTGGGCAGGGCTGGCTGTGGTGGTGCGAAGTTTGGACCATCGGGTATCCTCTGAGGCGGTGGCAAGGGAGATCAGGTCCAAGGCTAGGTTGACCTATGATCCGGAGGTTATCCCCCTTGTGGAAGATCACTTGGTGGTCCGACTGCAGTCAGCGAGGGACTGCTCCTCTGTCCGCTCTAGTGGACCTTGGTTTGCTGCCGGTCGCTTCTAGCCATGGAGGACTGGGAGCCGGACTTTGTCCCGGAGGAGCATCCAGAAGGTCATCCTCTAGCTTATGCTACCTGGGCTACCTCTGGAGTTTTGGAAGCCTTCTTCCATGATGGCGATGGCGAGGGAAGCGGGGAAACCCATTTTGGTTGATGGGTTTACTGATCATCTGAAGAAAGCGGGCTATGCATGGGTTAGGGTGGAGGTCGATGCAGCTCAACCGGTGAAATCGGGAGTTCTCATATGAGGTAAATCAAAAATTTTCTAGCAGCGTTTTGTGTATGAGAATCTGCCCTCTCTTTGTTTCAACTGCGGTATCATCGGTCATGATGAAGATGAGTGCTCTACAACTGGTCCGGAGGTGGTGGGGGAGAGGAAAGAAAGAGGGAGGGGGAAGGAAGGGCTGCTTGGCGGTCAAGGGCTGACCTCTACCTTGAACTTGGAGATGCAAGGCAGTGATCGCCCCAGGTTTGGGCCATGGATGCTTACCTCTAGGTCAAGGCTGCCGAAGTTGGTTCGATCCCCTGTGAAGGATCGAAAAGTGGCTGAGAGGGGAGGTGCTACTAGTAGATCCTCCTCGGATTTGCCCTCCTCCTCCCCCTCAAGGACTTCTCCGACAGTGGGTACTTCTTCTCCGAATTCCCCACCGGATTCTGACGGCTGGCAGGAGCCGTGCAAGGTGGTGCACCGCCGATCGCCGGTGCTTCACCTGGATGATGATACCCGTGGACCGGTTCCACAGGATTCTATCTTCGGGCCGTTGGCTGGACTGGGAGACAGCATGGAGGTGGGCCTGGCAGATTCGAGCCCAATGGACGCGGTAATGGTCGATTTCGATTCGGGCCTCCTGAAACGGGGGCGGAGCCCTCCGGCACCCCGGCCTTCTTCTCCGGCTGGCCCATTGAAGTCGTGTTCCAACTCTGGCACTAGTACTGCTGGCCTCTCTCCTCCGACGGGCCAGAAGGGGAGATTATCGGTGTCGGCGTCGCCCTCGACGGTAAAGGTTGGTACTCCTATTCCCTGTATGGAGGGGCACAAGGGGACTCAGAGGGCTACTTCTACTTTATTACCTGCTAAAGTTGGTCTTTCTGTTGGAAGGGGGGGTGGGATTTCTGGGGTGGTTGTGGGTGGGCGCTTCGGGGGGATGACTAGAGGCAAGAAGGTGGTTCTGGGTTGGGCGGAGGTGACAAGCGGAGTGCAGGGGTTCAGGGAGTGAGTGGGGGTGTGCTGGGTTCTGCTGTGACCGATTCGAAGGGGGATGGGTTGGGACGAGAGGTTCTGAAGGGGAAAGGCTTGATGATCCCAGGGCCGGGGGAGGGTGTAGATGAGGGGGAGGGTGTTGTTGGGGGTGGCGGATCAAGGGATAAGGCTATCCTTTAGGATGTCTCAGGGGTAGCTGTTCAGTGTGTCTCAGGGGAGGATGTTAAGGGGTGCTCTTCTGAGGTAATAGAGGTGAAAAAGGGAGTTGCTGGGGTTTGGGGCTCAGATATGTCTTCTCAGGAGGTGTTGGCCCTGGATGGGCAGGATGTGAGGCTGGGTGAAAAGAAGCTCAAGAAGGGAGGGTTGTCTTCTCTGATTGCTTCTAATCGAGTTACTCAGGAGGGTGGGCTGCCTACTATGGGTTCTATTCCGATCAGCATTGGGATGGACCGGAGAATCCCGGATCATGATGATATTGTCAGACAATTGAAGGTGGCCTTATTTCAAGAGATGGATGTCCCGAAGGTGGACAAGGTTGACCCTAAGCCTCATGCTCGAGAGGGTAGTTCTGGGAACCCCTCTGAGGAGGGGGCGTTCAGGGGTTAGGTTTCCTTTGTATGAAGATATTATCTTGGAATGCTAGAGGGGCAGGGAAACCTTCCTTTGCCTCTACTTTTTGCAGGTTACATCTTCTTCATCATCCTGATGTTTGTATTATTTTGGAAACCCGCCTTTCTGGTCAATCATTACATAGGATCCGCCGATGCCTTCCAAAAGCTTGGAATCATTATGCCATTGATTCCAAGAATTTATCGGGGGGTATAGTGGTAGCTTGGGACACAACTGGTGCCTGGATTGATGTGTTCCATAAGTCAAAGCATAATGCAATCATGGTCATCTTAGAAGATAATGGGCCATCTTGGATCCTGTCGGCTGTTTATGCTAGCACATGTTATAAGGAACGAAGATATCTTTGGAATGAGGTGTCTCAGGTCATTGATCAGGGATTCCCAACGGTTGTTATTGGGAATTTTAACTGTATCACCAAAGTGGAGGAGAAGCGAGGAGGGATCCCCTTTTCTCAAAATGTGGCCACCAGAGAGTTTACGTATTTTTTGGACTCCATTGGACTTATCGATTTGGGATTTGTGGGAAATAGTTACACCTAGTACAACAATAGATCAGGGAGGGCTCGGGTCTGGGAAAGACTGGACAGAGCATTTGCTACTACGTCTTAGCTTCAGATGCATCCCAAGTTCTTGGCTTGGCATTTGGACAGGATCGCCTCGGATCACTGTCCGATTCTGATGACCACCACCTATCTTTCCCCTATTCATGTGCCATTTAGATTTGAAAGAATATGGCTTTCTTACCCTAATTCTTGGGAAGTGGTCAGGGAGGTCTGGAGAATACCAATCAGAGGTAATGCTCAGTATCGCATTACTCGTAGATTGGAGCTTCTCAAGCGCCGGCCGAGGAAATGGAACAAGGTGGAAGTAGGAAATATCTTCGACCGTCTGGCCGAGATGGAAAAGAAGATTCATGACTTGCAATATAATGAGGATACTCAGGGGGGTCTCAATGATGAAGATCTCTCCCTACTACGTTCTGGGCTGGCTTCCTATAACTCTTTTTTGGCTCAACAGGAAACCCTCTGGAGATAGAAATCCAGGGTACAGTGGTTGGCTCAAGGCGATAGAAATTCTCACTTCTTCCATCAGGCCACTATTGTTAGGAGACATCGAAACCGGATTCGAGCTCTCAGGACTGATGATGGGGGTTGGATTGATAGTGAACAAGATATTCTACAGGAGGTGGTTGCATTTTTCAGGTCTAGATGGACGTCAAATATGGGTGATCCTCCTTATTTCCAGACTCCGGTACCGGATAGGATAGTTTCGTAGGCTCAAAATGCTAGGCTTCTTGCTTCGGTGTCTGAGGACGAAGTTCGCATGGTGTTATGCTCTATGGTGGAGGATAAGGCTCCTAGTCCGGATGGTTTCCCTTCACTATTTTTCAGAAGATATTGGGATATCATCAAAAGGGAAGTGGTTTCAGCAGTACAACTCTTTTTCCTTACGAGCCGGATGCCGGACAGGTGGAAGCAAACCTTTGTCACTCTTGTTCCTAAGCATCCTCAGAGTACTCATCCTTCTCATTTCCGACCTATTAGCTTATATACTACTCTTTATAAGATATGTGCCAAGCTGATGGCTCTGAGAATGAAGCCTATCCTCCTCGGGATCATCTCCCCTCAGCAGGGAGCGTTTATTGGGGGTCGGGGAATTTCGGACAATGTCTTGCTTGCCCAAGAATTTATGCATGATCTGCAGAGGGCATCCCCTCGAGCCCCTCTGATGACGATCAAGCTGGACATGGAGAGAGCTTATGATCGGGTGTGCTGGACCTTTCTTCAGCAATCTTTGTATGATTTTGGCTTCCACCCGCTGTGGACGTCCAGGATCATGAATTGCATTATGTGCCCGTCGTTCTCTATTCTCCTTAATGGATCACCCTCGGATTTTTTTCATTCCACTGTTGGCCTTCGTCAGGGTTGTCCACTGTCTCCCTACCTTTTTATTATTGCTGCATACGCCCTCTCCAGGGGCCTGCGGGATGCGGTTAGGGATTCTTCCATCCACCCCTACTTCGCGTCCCCGACGGTACGCCCTATCTCCCATCTTCTCTTTGTCGATGAATGTTTACTTCTGGGCAAGGTGACGGAGGAAATTGCTCAGGGGTACCATAGGGTTATGATGGATTACTGCTTAGCTTCTGGGCAGTCTGTTAACCTCGAAAAGTCTGAGGTCCATTTCTCCCCTAAGATTCCTACCTACACTCGTTCTGCCATCGTCTCCATTCTCGAGATTCGGAACAAGGAGGGACCTATTCACTATCTTGGTGTTCTCATTTCGGGCGGGCACCTCAGTAGAGATGAGTCTCGGATCATGGTGCAGGCGGTTCAGGAGCGAGTTGAGGGATGGCAGAGAAGGGCATTGTCGACGATGGGCAGACTTACTTTGATTAGATCAGTTCTCTCTTCTCTCCCCATCTATCTGTTGGCCAATGCCATTATGCCTAAGGCCACAGTGGAGAAGGTAGAGCAGATTCTTCGAGCGTTTTTATGGAGATCCAATGCGGCGACCAGGGACATTAACCTGGTCGGCTGGCACTCTGTGTGCCAGCCAATTCAGGAGGGTGGCCTTGGTGTCTTTTCTCTTCTCAGTAGGAGGGAGGCTCTGCTGGCTCGTCATACTACGAATTTGGTCCTTAATCCGACCAGCTTGTGGGCGTCAGTTATGCGAGCCAGATATGATACTACTTTCCTGCAGGGGGGTCAATTTGTGCCCTCTTCTCGAGGGTCGCCTATCTGGAAGGAGATCATTAGATGAATTCCAGAGGTTTTTTCCTATTTCAGATGGACGGTGGGGGATGGCAAATCTATCAGATTGTGGGCACATGTTTGGATTTCTGATATTTCCCTTTATAGATGGCTTATCTTTGTGTCCCCGGATCTGCCTAAAGCCTGGATGGTCAGTGATCTTATCATCTCGGGGATGCAGACCTGGAATTCTCCACTCATCTCTTGCTATTTTGGAGAGCCTTTGAAGGAGAGGATTCTATCCATAGCTCTACCTCTATTTCCCTGCCAGGATATCACAGTTTGGGGCCCTTACTGCTCCTTTGTCGGACTTCTACAACATCTATCATCCTGCTCAGCAGGATACTGATCAAGGAGGATGGATTTGGGCATTACCAGTTCATCCGAGGGTCTGCCTCTTTTTGTGGAAGGTCATGAGGCGACGCCTGCCAATGAGGTCTCTTTTTAGCTCTCGGGGAGTTCGTATACCCCCCTCCTGCCCGATTTGTGATGATCCGGAGGAATCTCTGGAACATGTGTTATTTCTTTGTTCAAGGACAAGGCGTGTATGGACTGCCTCTTTTTGTGGAAGGTCATGAGGCGACGCCTGCTAATGAGGTCTCTTCTTAGCTCTCGGGGAGTTCGTATACCCCCCTCCTGCCCGATTTGTGATGATCCGGAGGAATTTCTGGAACATGTGTTATTTCTTTGTTCAAGGGCAAGGCATGTATGGACTCTGGCGGGCTATAGGGCCCTTCTGTATGCCGGAGATGATGTCCTCACTACTTTCTCTTCCTATCTGCGGTCCCCCGACGCCACACCGTCCAAGACCCTGCTTGCTTATCTGGCTTATCACTTATGGATCTCCCGGAATGCTATTATCTTCAGGTCTGAAACTAGCTCTCCTACTTTCATACTCGAAAGAGCTAAGGCTCAGGCTGAGGAGTATCGTCGTTCGATGGTGACTATGCCTGACATCTGGGGCTCTGCTTTAGCTCCTCGAGTGCCTCACCGGATCCTGGTCTCTTGGGAGCCCCCTCCTCAGGAGTATGATACTATCAACTTTGATGGGAGTGTTGACGGAAGGCAGAAGCGGCATTTGTCATCATATCTTCGGCAACGACCTTTATTGCTATGGGGGGTTCCAAGTTAGTGGAACAAACTGTGTCCCAGGCAGAGCTTTATAGTGCTTGGATGGGTATCAAGTATACCACGATGATCCTTAAATTGGATCGCCTCGTCATTGAAGGTGATTCATGTACGATTATCTCCTGGATCCAAAAGGCTATCAGGGATATGCCTGCTCTTCCCATCCTTCGAGATATTGGGATGATGCTTCGTCATTGCTCTGGGCTCATTGTCCACCACGTCTATCGGGAAGCCAATTCTGCAGCCGACTGAGTGACCTCTTTTATTGCACATCATTCGGAAAGATTCTTTTGTTCCTCTTTGGTCGATTTGCCTGTACAGTTTAGGCATGTTTTGTATTATAGTTTGGACTGTAAATTTTCAAGGAAGATAATATAAGCTATCCATTCAACAAAAAAAAAAAAAAAAAGCATGATGGATGACGCATAACAGGGATTTGGTGAAATATAAAGGTAACGTAGTGTTATCCACCGTGGAATTTGGTGGGGTCCATCGGACCTGGTCCAAGTAATTAGCAGGGCTCATTTCCAGAAGTCATGGCAAAATTCGATGATGGTAGAACTCAAGTTTATGATACTTCTTGGACTTTAGGTCCAGTGCGCGACAATGATTTGCAAGGTAGCAGTACAATACAACATTGCCCAAACAGAAGATATACAAGTAAATGGAGAAGAACAGACCATAGCAAAAAAAAAATCAAATTCTTGCTAGCACAAGCAAGTTTAACTGATAAAACATCCAAGACATTTGCCCCCCTTCTGCACAAATAAAAACAGACCCACCAAGAGATTCCAAGTGAAGGCTGGGCATATTCAGTTCTACCTTTCAAAGGTCGTAAGAAACCCAGCTATGTTGCAGCTGTCTTCCTGATCTTGTAGCTGATGCAAAGCAGAGCATGTTGTGAAAGAATGGGAAATGATATTAGGACGGAAGGTGTTGATGCTCAACAAGGTGGTCTTCTTTTGTTGGTCCTCAAATTTTGTAGAGCAGATCATGTAATGATCTCGTCCGGTTGAACATAGGTTGGTCGAGCACGGTACGATGCCTGTTTTGTGATTGAATTTGCTTGCGCAATGGATTGAATTCATCTTCAAGTATATATGATCAATTGAAGGGTAACAACTAAATCTTTGGTGAAGGTGGCATTTCATGCTCTTCAGATTTCACCAATTTCTTACGCCAGCTCAATACGCTGGCAAACCGGGGAAGCTTCAATAATGAGTTCACTCTGCTGACACCCTCGAGAGCAGTCCACTCTTCCTTTGAGCCTGCGGTGCTCTCATCATCCAAGTCAGAGACTTCCCCACTTCTTGCTGTTTTGAAGCTTTCGGAGAATGATAACTCATAAGATTTTCTGCTGCTTCTGCGAGCCTCGATGGTTGGCATGGTTGATCTGGGAAGGAGATTCAAGAAGAGGCATATAGCGGTGCAGTCATCGACCTTAGAAGTAGGGTGTTTGCATCTCCAGGCTCGAACGGCTCGGTCTACTAATTGCTTAGCTGCATTGTATCGTTCACTGACTGATAACACTATCTTGACAACTTCCTCATTTGATAGGACATCCCATACCTAGAAACAATGGTAATTCTTCTTGTATTAGAGGAAATAACATGCAAAATATATCTCTTTTTCAAATTTTGTAGCCTTCATGTTGTGAACAAAAGCAAAATTCATGGATGGCAAAATTTAAATCGAGTCTTCTCGCAGAGAATTAAGTCAAGAAACTGAGGGAAAGTTCAAAATATAGATGAATAGAAAAATAGCATAGTATGTTAACTACTAAAGATTCTTAGGCTATGTAACTCATCTAGAACAATCTACTCTTATCAACCAATGGAATAATTGAGGAAAAAAAATCTTCGGGGAAAAATCTGAGACTAATTTTTTCCCCCAAAAAAATCTGAAACTAATAAGTCTGTAATATTATTGCTTAAAAAGACTTAATCTACAATTTATTTATAGCTTTCATGACATCTACTTACCCCATCAGTTGCAAGGACCACAACTCATCCTTCTCTGAAAGCTTCCGATAAGAGACCTGGGGTGTGGAGATAAGCCCATAATCCTTCAGGCAAAAATCTCCAAAAGCTCTTGCCATGGCAAGGCCTGGAGAATCCTCGTTGGGTAACCATAACCTATGCACATTTGGTTCTTCTTCAAGAGCAAAAACTCTTCCCTTGCAGCTCTGAATCCTTTCAGCCTCACCTGTGTCACACTCCATGAAGATGAGAAGACAAATACATATTATCTACAGTCATTGCTCTCTCTCTCTCTCTCTCTCTCTCTCTCTCTCTCTCTATATATATATATTATATATATATATCTTTCTATCTCTCTCTCTCTCTCTCTCTCTCTCTCTCTCTCTCTATACATACATATATATATATATATATGACACTTGCAAGTTGAAACTATGTAAAATTAAAAAATGAATTAGAATATGGGAACTCACTTGGAACATTTGGTTTTAGATCAACTGTCAGTTGGACGGCAACAGGTTGGTTTTCATCATCTCGGGTACAAAGAACAGCCCGAGAATCTCCTAAATTGGCAATTATCAAGCATCCCCTCTAGAAGAGGAAAAAATGACAAATAATTAGAATTAATTCCTAAAACTTAAAAAAAAAAAAAAAAAAGCTTTTGCTAGATCGGTGGGCACCTGTTTAACTATGGATACTGCTGTGGTTCCACTACAAATGCAATCGATGCTAGCTTGTTGGCTAAGCTCTTTATCCACTTCCTCGAAGGCCTTAACAAAGATGGCCTTCCATGAGGAAAAACATTGTTGGGAATCATCACTAACATCATGGAAGTGGTCTGAGTCATCACTGCCATCTCCATCGACATTGTTTTTATTGACATTGCTGTCATTCTGTGACGACATATATTCTGAAGAGAGTTTCGTTGGCAGGGCATCACGAACACGGCCGGCAACCTTGTGACCAAAGGGGCCATGTCCATCAAAGACACCACAAAAGATTGAATCCTTCTCGCCAGCAAAATCCTATGGATATTAAGGCTATAAATTTGAGAATGGGTTTGAATGGTAAAGTAGATAAATCTTAATTAAATAGCAAAAAGCATAATTCATTCCCAAGGATATTGTAGAGGGAAAGTAAAATATAGTATCCCGTGTTTCATTTCTTATTTCTTAAAAGAACAATAGTGAAAAAGGCATACAGCATTGTAATTCTATATATGGCAAGAAGAAACATCAAATTATAAAGTGACCTTGCTCAGGAATAAATGGTATATATTTTTTTAGTGGAATTATTATTTTCCAAAACGAACTGATGAACCATGATTTTTTTTTTCTTGAACAGAAGGTAGGCAAGCCCATTAGGTTAATGAACCATGAAATTGGTTAAAAGGAATCAAAAGAAATGTTCATCAAACTCACCAAAGGACTACTTTAGGAACCTTGTGAATGATTGATTTTTCTTTTAACTGTTTGCTATTTAACTTTTTGTCATGTGTTCTACCAGTTTGTTATGTCATTCTACGATACTCTATCCATGGAAGCTGGTTAGGTCTTTCAAAGCTAAGAACCCAAAAACCTCTAAGGTTATTGAATAATTCAGAAAATACGACGATCACAAATTTCAACCAAATAGAGAGCAATCAAGAAATGAAGATCATCTTTTCTATGATAGGACATTTGCGTTTGAAATTTTTAAAAAGTAGATTCAAGTTTCTTTTACTTTCCCATGAATGAGAAAGCGTGGATCTTGCCACCTTTTTGCCTTTTTTTTAAAAAAAAAAAAAGAGATTCTTTTTGTTCAAGAGAGATGGCCATGAACACAAATAGAATAGAAATAATGAATGAAAAAAGTTATAATAACAATCAAACGTCGTGAATTTAACCATCGAAGCAGAAAATTTTAAGTTCCCTAAAATATAAAAAAAATTTAAAAGAACAGAAAATTTAACAATGAGGACAGGGCATCCAATCGAAACAGATCTCTAAAACCATAGACAAAAACGTGATTAATCTATCATCAATTTTTTCCCCCAAAAATTTTTCAAAACGTTTTTCTTCTTTTGATCTAAATATTCTTCTTTCTGGGTCTTACCTCCCACATGGTCATTGCATCTTGGTTGACGCCCTTCCATCCTTGTTGCGTGTACATGGATGCAAAGGTGCACGACCCTTTCAACCTCACACGTCCTCCATCCTCCTCCTTCCCTTCAAAAAATTCTTCCTCCTCTTCTTGGCATCGAATTCCTTCCAGCTTGACCTCCTCTCTGCTACAGCACCCTCCCATCTTCCTCGAAACCCCTGAAAGCAGACCACACCTTAGCGGATCGATCTCACAGAGACGAGAGAGAGGAGATAAATGGAGAGATAGGTGGGAGTTTGTGACATAAATGCGGCTGGGAACGACTTTTATTACGGTCTAGCGCCCTGGGCACGCGTGAGTTCCCGTTTCGGTTCCTTCGTGGTTTCTTTTTTTCGTTCAGTCCGTTACTTTTTGACGTTTTGTTTGTTGGTTAGCTTGCCTTTTTTTTTTGTTTGCCCCCCTTGCCACGATAATAAAATGTTGTTAAGGTTTCTTGCTGGACGGTCCAAAGGAGGTACGGTGGAACCGTTCCGATCACTAATTTCGCCAAGGCTATGTAAAGGTTGAGAGGTCCCGTGGCTTCGTACCAATTTGTCAAGTGCCAGGAAGGATGTCATTTTCTGGAGAAGATAAGGCTGATCTGGTAATTAAATGGCATGTCAGAATCAGCCAGTCCAGTACAGATAAATGTGGTGTTTTAATTGTTATAAATGAAAATAACTGCACGTTAAGTTACTAATGAATGGATAAATTCTTAATCTGCTTGCACGCCATCGTTTTTTACCAGAAGGCGTTAAGTTTCTTGTTAACGGGTTATGTCCGAACTCTAATATTGCTTAGTGGTCCGTCAAATTTAGCTTTGACGGGGTGGCAGGTCAAAATCCTAGAATTAGAAGGTTAAAAGTAATTATGCTCCTTTTTTTAAATTTAAAGTGCGGATGAGGATTGCCCGCCGGGGGGGTGGGGGGGGGGTAGGGGAGAGAGGTGGAAAGAGATTGTGTCTACTTCTTGTGGTTCGGGTGTCTCCAGGTGTTTGCATTCTCTTGGCCTCCGATCTAAGCTCGGTCCTCCACGCTACGGTAGAGGCGGGCGCTCGAGGTGAAGACGCTACAACTTAGCAAAAAAAAAAAATAGAAGATACCACAACTTCCTTCTGCTTTGAATTTGATCCTCCATGTGAGAAGGACAGAGCGCTTTTTTTTTTTTTTTTTCCGGGTAAGGGGGGGGGGGGGGGGGGGGGGGTTATTAGTGTTTTTTGGACAAATAATTCTATTATATTTCTTTTATTTGACTGGTATTTTCTGTTATATTAGCAAAAATTCATTATAATGACATTAATTTTTTTTTCTTTTTTGATAAAAAATAGAGACCGAGGAGGTCGCAACCTCCGTTAGTCACCAGACTTTATTCGCAAAAAAAATCAAAAACAAAAGTTCAAAAGATAAAAGATGTACAAATATAAAGGATATACATAAAGATCAATTAAGGATGCCCTAATTTGTTTGCTCTAAAAGGAGTCTGTAATCGGGCTCAAGCTGTCTAAATCTTAACAAATTCAGACAGCCTTAACTGTCGTAGAGACATTAATTTCAAATAACCTCAGTTATAACATGCGCTTTTGAAAGCTCGGGTAAAGGAACTTTTGAGGATTTTATTTCAAAACAATATTGCAGATTCAGGAACCCTCCAATCCGACTGATAAACCTCTTGGTGTGGGGATCACCTATTAGCTTTGTGGGTATCATCTAGCATAGCAACGTTAGCTGGGAAGGCTAAAGTTTTTTTTTTTTTTTTTTTTTTTTGAATTTTCTTATATTTTTTTTTCATGTCTTTCAATACCATCTAATCTGGTGAAAAAAAATGACCTATTTAAAATTGAAATGAGCTAATAGATATGGAAAAAAGTTTATGTAAGATTTCACATGAGAATAGTGAGCTTTGGATCAGTAAGAGATAATTTGAAAAAGTATCCACGCCAACAATGAATTTTCGAACTTGAAGTTTTCTAACTTGTAACTAGCTAATGCTAATGGGACGTAGCATCAATGTGACTCATTCACGACTTGCATCACAACAAACGCGAGCACAGCACATCTAACCGGAATTTAAAATGGGAAGGCCAAAGCATGGCATCAGGCTAGCTTGGTGATGTTTCGGAAGCCAAATTTGGTGGCAAAGCAGTAGAGAGCATCAGGCCCAGGTTTTGCAATGCATGTACTTCTCTTCTGACAGTCTAATACGTACATGATCCAATAGAAAGACACCTTCAGCCCCACTAGCAACAAATTCATATTTCTGAACCATCCAAGCTTAACAGGAACCACTTTTTCCTTTGAGGTCTCTGAAACAGCTGAACCCAAGTCTTCCATATTCTACTCGTTTGGACAGAAAAGATATCTTCCAATACCTGCTAGTTTTGTTACAACTCATTAATTTCTTTTGATATTTCAACGTCTCCCTGACTAATACCTCTGCAGTTCCTAGCTTTGTACTAGCAAGGACCAAAAAAAGAAAGAAAGTTCTTCTATCTTCTACCTCAGTACTGAGATTTTTTTTTTTTTTTTATTTGATAAACAAAAGGGATAGGGGGATAAATCTGGCGCCGTAGCTACCCCGCAAGCCTCTATCCTATTAGAAAAGGCTACGAAAATCTAGTTACTTGAATCGAATACTGGTATATTCTTTGCTCAGGCATTCCGCCAAGGGCATGTCATAGCCGCTGGTACCTGGGGATGCTTATTATCCTGTAGTTGCATTGCCCCTCGATCCTCTCCTTCCATCTTTCAGCACTGCTCAACTCATAGATATGTGGATTAATATTAGAAACAAGAATGCCCGAATTATGTTTTGTTTCTAGTTTACTTGGAAGAGAAGGAGATGATCAAGAAGCCATGTTTGTCACATACACCGTGTCACGTGACAGCAGCATGCGACATTGTTCATCTGCAACCACTAGTCTCACGATGTCAATTATGCCCTGTAATAAAAATCTCAATGCTATCTATTTACATATGTACCGAAATCTCTTCACAGTAAAACTCACAAATCGGTAAATCAAAATATTGGATGTTGGCCAGCCGACAACGATCCGGTCCTGATCTCTTCTTGTTAAGAAAGAAGTCAATTGTGTTTTATATTTTGTTATGAAAGGCTTGTCGATATTTAAATTGGAAGATCGGGGCCAGGGGCCTCTAAATCTACTTTGTATATCCAATTGCACTTCATATGTCCGGAAGACTGCATATCTTGTTTGCGTACGAAAAAGGAAAGAATAAGAGGGGTTCCAGAGTGATAGCCGAAGCTTCTTTAGGAGGTCAATAGAATAGGATCAAATTGCCTGATTGTACTTGCAAGGGTAGAAGGGCTGGCAATGATGGAGGAAATTTTTCCATCCAAAATTGTCGAATATTTCCACGATCCTCTTGATTGTTTATATCGAAGGGCATGCCCCAATGGATGCGAACATCCATTTCCAATATAAAATGTTGATGCTAACGCTAGTTAAGCATTAACAAAATTAAGTTCTACACATCATGCAATTTTATATTTAGTCAAGCAATGCTACATGACATGTAACATATACAAAATCTCCGCAACACTTGGCAATAAACTAATCAAGCTTGTAACAGATGCTCCTTCTTAGGAAGTGCACCATCTTTAAGGATTTTCTTTATCCCCACTCCACATTAAAAGCTTGAGATGTACAAGCTGCTAATCTAGCTACTGTATGCCATGCCTTCAGCGCAAGCGAGTGCACACATACACGTACAGAGGAGAGAGACAGATGAATTTCCATATATTTTGTGTTAGTGTTACTCGTATGCTTTAGAATTGCATTTAAACTAATTCACATTTCATGTAAGTTCCTAGAAGTACTTGGTAAGTTTATCAAACCATTGCAGAAAGTAATTTGTTATGAACCCATTGACATACTCCCCTTAACTGTAAACTCATAGGTTCCATGAATATTTACCTTCTTTAACCTTTCATAAGTTTCTTGTGGTACAACACGAAGATTGGACTTATTCAGATCTCTTTCCTCTTCACTTTCTTTCTCGAATCTAGTGATACATCCATGCAGGTGTATGGGAGGTCTCGTCTGGAGATTAGAAGGGTCTCAAAACAAATGAAATAAATGGGATTAAAAAAAAAATCTAAACCTCTTTAGCCCAATTTACACCGAAAACCCTAGATATAAAATATACAATGAAAATCCTACATATTAATTAGTACCGTGTCCATTGCTCTTCCCCCTCAACAAATTTCAGCTTGGCAACGACGGCAAGCCATCCCTTGACACTTAGTTTTAAAAAAAGGCACCCTCCATCTGTCTCCGTTCCTGGTGCTGATTCATGTAAGAATTCATCGAGTCATCAAAACCAGAGAATCCATTGCTCCCCGAGCTTTGCAGCATCTCGAGTATAAAGGGATCCTGGCTCGTAGAAGCATTTGGTCTACCACTAAAAAGAGAATTAGCCGTCATTTGATTATAATGATTCACCATAGCCGTTGGTCTAATGGCCATGGGGAAGCTATTGTTGCTGTTATCGTTGTCTGTTGGAGGCCTGCGGACTCCGCTTCCACGAGCAGCCGGAACGTCATGGTTGTGCTTGCCCTCGTAGGTTGTGATCACTGCTCTGAGATCATGGGATGCCCTTTCCACATGCTTTCTCACCGGGCAACACGCAGTGGTGCATTTGTAGTAGCTCCTATAGGTAACAAGGAACCAAAATTTTAATCCACATTCTTAGGATCATTTATTTTTCTAATAGATTGAACTCTGATTCTAATGAAGAATATTTCCATAATGTACTGCTTCAAGATCCAAGGTAGTCATGCTCTTTAAACTCAGTACAGGTTTGTGCAGCATGAACATGCCTCAACAACAATTCTAGAATTTCCAAAATTGTAAAGAGGAATCAAGGCAATGCTCACCTTGGATTTGGATTCCCCTTTACCACCTTCTGCCCATACTTTCTCCACCGGTACCCATCATCAAGGATATCGACGTCACTTGTGGTTTGAACCACCACTCTAGGCTCCCGCACTGTCCTATTGCCTGAGGCTGAAATCCCCTCGTTCTCACCATCTTTCCTCCTGGAAGAAAAAAAAGAAGAAGAAAGAAGACATTATTTCACTTCTCTACCCCTTCACAAGACTAATCAATCAAAACACTTGTTGAATTCTAATTAACAATATAAAAGCTTACCAAAGCTTGGCCTCTGGTTCGTCCTCATCGAACTCATCGGCACCCGATTTACTAACATCGAGATCATCGTCACCGAAAGAGACTGAAGAATTTTCTGGTGTTGGAACAGAGTCTATTAGTGTGCCCGATTGCTCTCCGAGAGAATGATCAGATGCTTCGGCGGCAACCGTAGCCTGGAAAGCTTGAGAGGAAGCTGAGTTCCTTCTGGTGGACTGAGGCTTTGGGTGGTTGTGAGTACCCTTGTACACAATCTCTGTGATCCGTCCATCTAATGACCTCTCCAGCTTCTTCTTTTTCGGGCAATTCGGGAAAGTGCACTTGTAGTAACTGCGAGGGTTCTCACTTCCTTTCACCGGCTTCTGCCCATACTTTCTCCAGTTGTAGCCATCGTCTAACGTCCTCTTCTCTCTTAAGGTTCGAGCAGCTAGAGTAGAATGACTACAATTCGATTCCTGCACACCATGGTTAACTTGGGTATCGTTAACTAGGCTGGGAGCGACTAATTCGGCTTTCACGTTGGTATTGTCGCTCTCTTGTTGGTAATACCATGATTTTTGATCCTGTATCAACACAGAGAAATAACAGATACATATTAGAATCCAAAAACATGTCACTAGTATGACAAATATTTCGTAGCAGAGTTCTATAACCAGAATAATAGAAAGGAAGATTAATTAGAACACGTACTGAAGAAATTGTCATTGAAGAAGGGTGGAAGGATGTTGTTTGCATGGCTCCATTACTTGCTTGGGTTTGAAAGGAGAACTCTGAGTAGGCCTCGCTTTCTTCTTTGATGCCTTGCTGATAATTAGCAGCAGGTCCCCTCCAATCAAACATTTGTGCAGGCAAAGTACCGGTTGTTGGAGATTGCAGAATCTATCAAAACAAATTCAACACATATTAATTAACAAAAAGTATCATTTGCTTCTCAAAAAACAAAAAAAGCATCATTTATGTAATAATTGACTGATGGATACATGTACATCTCGGTCAACTCATGAATCAGGAAAACAAAAAAATATCGACCTAATAACCGAAAGGAATAGAAATATGGTGTGAGGAGGGGAGGGAGATCAAGACCGGGGTCTTGAAGTTGGGGTCTTGCTTTTTCTAATTATGGTTATTGAAGTTAGAATTTGTCCCACAACATGCATGAACTCATATTATGATTACCAAGAAAAAACTAAAAAACAGAGGAACCAATTGTAGTACTTAAAATCCCACTTGAATAGATGGAAATATATGCAAGAGTACAAAAGACTGTTTAGCTTTACATTCTACATTAGAGGAGGGAATAACAGGAGAGTCCAAGAACGCCGTTGGGCTGAGGCCGGGCGGAATGGAAAAATATGAGGATGGAGAGAGGGGAGGAGGAGAGATGGGTAGTGAAGGAGGAGTTATGGACTTAAACTTCGGGCCACCTGCTCCACCGTTTCCCATATTGTCAGATAGCCCCCAGGTGGCCGCGGACATCAACCAGTCCTCGCCATCATCGTTGCCAGCCCCCGAGAGGAGATCGGAGAAGGAAGTGGCCGGGAAGGAGAAGGCTGTCACGGGCCAAGAATTGGCCGAGGTCTCTAAACTACCTGCCGGAGAAGCCATAGGTTGGAAAGACCAAAAGAAGGGGAGAAAGGCCAGAGAGAGGGAGTCCGAATGGAGTTGGAGATGAGAGGATGGAATATGTCTTATAGAAGGGGAGGATCGGAGAGCGGGGGATTGCCGGATTGGTAATAAATGGGACAGATGGTCGCGTAGGAGCCGATAGGCGATGGTACGAGTTGAGCCCGGGGAACCTTCATTGAAGGAGATGGGGAGGGTGGAAATTTTGACCGTTGAATTCGTGGTCAAATCTCGTGAGTTTGACTGGCGGCTGGGTGCCCTTGTGATGACACCAACCTTGACTTCCTCGGAGCCATGGTTATCCCAAGATTAGGGATGGCAACAAGCCAGGTTTAGTTCGGATCAATCAAAATTTATATTTATTTATTAAAATCATATATTCATTTCGGATATCGGGTTAGTCGGAGCGTCTATTATCTGTATCAGATCCGAATCCGAGTTAATTTTTTTTTTATAATTCATATTCGTTTATAAATTAGATGAAATTTTATCCGTTCCATTAAAATTGAATCGGATCGGATATCCATCGGATCGGCACAAATTACCATCCCTATCCAAGATTTTTCTAATTAATTTTTCCTTTACGCTACTTCATGATGATGACTTAGTTTTCGCTTTGGAGTACGTGGGCTTGTCACAAAATATAGGATTGAACGGGGGAATATAATATATATATATATATAAAAGAAAAATTATTATTAAACTCTTGTGATCTTTATGTAATGAGTAAATTTGTGATGTTGAATTTTATAAGTTCTAGTACGGTAAAGTCAAAGAATTGTTAAATTAATAAAAAGTATAATTAAGACTTGTTACATTTGGCGAGATATAAATGGAAAGATCCAAACTTTACCTATGTCCCTAAACCAATTTTCGTGGAAGAGTCAAAATAATATGATAGCTTCCTCGACACAGAAGCCAAATTAATAACTGCGATATATTAATTTCTAAGCTGAGCAGCTTGTTTGTGAATAGGATTGCTCCTAGTTCTATTTTAGATTATGAAGACACAGAAATTTTAATTGAATCCTTAATTTGTACCAAAAATAATAAAGATCCTTAAAAAAAAAATGCATGGGAGTCGTAATAGCGTGTTTTTTATATTATATTACTTGTTCTAATTTTTTATATTATTAGATAGAAAAAGCAACACCATATGAAAGCGAATAAATGATCGTTTTATAAAAATAAAAATAAAAATAAAAAATAATCCTTAGGCAAAGCCAACAATGCGGTCCTTCGTGATGCCTAAATTGCGGCGCACATGCCCTTCAATTTATATGCGCCGCAACGTGCCCTACCGTTTCCTAGGTGAACCATGCAAAGGCTTCCAACCGACTGGCCAAAGGCCCGAAGAATCCAGCCAGCCACTTTTCGGTGGCCACCCATGTCGCTAGAAAGGCTAGCTACACATGTTTATATTGTACGCGGCCATTGCTTTTGCACTCTTTGCAAGCATATTTGGTTGGAAGAACTTGGGATCCTGAAATGAAACTGAAAATGTATAATTCTCTTTTCAGCCATTTGATTGATTGGAGAGAGCATCATTCTCATTTCAATCTTGAAGATATCTCAATTCTCTAAAATTCAATCTTGATTATCTTTGGACTATTCAAATTCCATTTATGTTTTGATTTCTAGTGCAATCACAAACCAAATGCATCGGTGATCATCCTTATTTCTATCTCAGTCCATTTCATTCTAATTCCGGTCACGTTCCACACACATTCCTAAAATATTCACAAGGCTATAGCTAGAATGGGGTCCCAACCGGGGTAGAACCAAGGAAGTGGATATGAGCCAAATGTGCTACGGTTATCTCCCCTGCTATGGACATCAAGCTGCACCTAATGACCCGATCATAAATAAATATTATTGGCATAGAATCATTTTTGACCGGACGGAGCTGCTGGATCACAGGTTCGCTCTCCTGGTTCACCTGCAAAATAGGTCCCTGATCGGATGTTCTCCAGCGGGGGACACTCCGATACCTAAATCAAAGACGGGTTCCAGCAACAGAACGGGGAGTATTATGAAGAGGATGGAGATGGGGAGGAAAGGAACTCTTATTTTTCCAGGGCCTCGTTGTGCTTACATTAAGTGTCCCCTTTTACCAGTATTTATAATGGCTGGTCCAGCATGCGATTTTGTCTCCTATCCTATGGTTAAGACGGGAGCTAATCGACTCCTCTCTGCCCGTAACCGTGGATGGTTGTCGAGAGGTACCGGTCAGGCTGGAGACGTTACGGTTGGAGTTAATGGCCATGTGGCCACTTTGATGTAGTTATGATTCGGAGGTGATAGCCAGGCAGTTGATCATAACCGTCGCGCCCACGTTTGCGTGGGTTTGAGGTTGGTCAGAGATTTGCCTTCGGGCCTCTTCTTCAAGAGGGGCCGTTGCTGGACTGGAGAGGTGTCTTCGTCCTGTTTTTCCTGGGAAAGTCCGAAGATATCTCTGCTGTTCGTGGCGGAGGGCGTCGCCTTTTCCTATCCATTGGAAAAGATGTGGGCTTCATCTCTGCCGTCGATTGGGGTCACGCGGATTATGACCTTCGGTCCTCTCCGCGTCAAATCAGTTTGGGGCCGTTTGGAGTTTCATATCCGTCTCCTGGTGTCCATGTACATGGCGGACCCAGAGAAAGACTCTCTCCCTTCAAGGAGGCATCTTGGAGACTTCTTGTCCCTTATGAGGGAAAAGGGAGAACCGGTTGAGGAAGCTTCTCTGTCTTTGTTTACTTTTATCTTTTGCCCAGCTTTTCTCGCTTCCAGCTCTCAATCTCTTCCACAGGTAGGATTCTTCTGTTCCTTCCTTGTTTCTTTTTTCTACCATGGCTAAGTCCGTAGGAGTTCGTGTTGCCAGTGGGGAGGAGGTTGGGCTTTCCGGTGCCGGTGATATGGTTAGACCGGAACTAGTTCCTAATTCTGTTTCATTAAGGAAGATAGCCCACCTTCGGGAGCGTTATCATGTTCCCGAAGGATTCCTTCTGATACTCTCGAAGCTTGAAGAGTCGGTGAATAGGCCTCCCGCTGGGCGCATCACTATGTATGAAGATCATTTAAAGGCTGGTCTTCACTTTCCGATGCACTCTTTCTTCATCAAGGTTTTTCATATGTATCAAATTGTGCCCGCACAGTTGACTCCGAATAGTATTCATAATATCTGTGGGTTCTTGGTTTGTGTCACATGGCTAACGTGAGGCTTGGGACCAATGTATTCACTTCTCTCTTTGTTTTGAAGAGAAATTTCCACGATTACAGATGGTGGGTTAGTGGCCCTTGTCCTGGCTGTAAAATAATGAAGGACATGTCCAGTGCCATCCATGGGTGGAAACCCAATTTTGTCTGTCTCCCTCCACTCAACCATGGGATTCAATGGTGAGTGGAGGGAGCCTCGTTTGGAAGCTAATGCTAGGAGGAAGGTTCTGTCGGTCGACCAACCCACCTACGCTTTATTGTCTAGTTCAGAGGTCGTTTCCATCTGAGAGTTGTTAGAGGAAAGGAATCTTCACCTCGTAGGGATCAGCGAATTCTCCGTGTTAGGTACAAGCGGTAGAGGCCTTTGGCTTTTCCCTTTTGGTAGCTCTGTTGTCCAGTTGATCTTGAAACGTGTTTTTGTTTGTAGGTGGCAGGATGAGGCCTAATTTGGGCTGGCTTCATCAGTCTGCCAAGAGGAAGATAGCTCAGGCTTCTCCCTCGAGATCAGAGGTTCGAAAGAAGGTCCGTGGGGATGATCTTAGTAGAAGTGCTTCGTCTTCCAAAGGAATGTCTGGAGGGGACGGGATATTGATGGTGGAGAGCTTCGGTAGGGCATTCACTGGCTGAGTCTTTGCCAAGGGCCGACTCCCCGATTCAGATCAGGGGGAGCCCGTCTCCGGTGGCTGACGTACCATCACCTTGCCCCCCTATGCAGACAGACAGGGGCAAGGCGCCACAAGTCGAGAAGGAGTCTGTGTGGAGGGCTCCTCTAGGTAGGGGTCGCCCTGCAGACCTCTCGGAGTTCTCCATCATGGAGGGTCTCGCAGTTTTTGCCATGGCTAGGCGGGTACTGAAGGATGTTTGCTGTTCCATGATTTGGCGATCATCCGGGTCGGAGCCTCGCCAAGGTATCCGATTCTGCCAATTTCCTCTTTGCTGCAGGTAGGACATCATCATTTCTTTTGTATCCAACAGGCCATTTAGGTCATGACCGATCTTATGCTTCATTTTGTTGGTGCAACTGCTCTACGATGTCATCTTCCTGGAGGAGGGTCTGGGGAGCATCAACAGCATCCTTCACGGCTTGAAGGAGGAGCTTTAGGTAGCCAAAGCTGAAAAGGAGGTGGCCAAGGAACTGAAGCTTTCTATGGAGGAGCAGCTCACCTGTAAATGTCGAAGTTCAGGACCTGAAGGACGAGCTGAAGAAGCTCAGCTGAAGATCTCTGAGTAGGAGGTGAAGCTGAGGAAGAAGAAGAAACATGTCCATTCCTTGAGCATTCTGCCATGGAAAACCAGAAGAAGGCCGAAGACCTGGTCAAGATGATTGAGGAGGCGATCAGGAGGGCCGAAAGGCGATTTCAAAGGCTGAAGAAGCAACTCTAAAAGTCGAAGTGGCTGTGAGGAAGTCCGAAGCCCTGAAAGAAAATGCGGCCATAGTAGTCGAAGACTTTAAAAAGTCTTCACAGTTCAAGAAGGAAGTAACTGAAGCAAGCATGTTCAGTTATCAGTTTGGCTTCAACGACGACTTGCTAGGGTTGGCGAAGCCTTCCTGATCTCGACCTCTCTGACATCCCAGCATATGAGATTGAGGAAGAGGAAGAGGAAGAGATTGCGGCCCCCGCTGAGGCTGAAGAGGTACCGGGCCAAAATGAAGAAGTCCCGATCGTAGCCGAAGAGTTGGTCGGCTCTCGGCCCAGAGGTTAGGCCGAAGAGACCTTGGCCTTGGCCCGAATTGAGAGATCCTTGGCCTGGCCCAGATTGAGGAGATCCTTCCTACTCAAATCGAGAAAATCCTCGTTCCGCTACCCGGGGGATTCTCCGACCGTCCATAAGGGCCTGATAGGCTTCGATCCTTGTACTTCTTTTTTTTTTGTTAAGAGGAACGGCATGTATTTGACAGCTTCTCCTGGATTAATGAATGCCTTCCCTTCCTCCCAGTAAATGATAATGTCTGAATTGGGTGTCTAAGGAATTTCACAAGTGTCGAGTCTTCGGATTTGGCTTTGACAAGGCCATGACTCGATGACGAGTTGAGCCATACGATTCTTCGCTAAGTCGACTCTTTTTGAACATGGATTCATTCCTTAGACTTTAGGATTCATAGTCAGGGAATTCTATATCCAAGGGAAACTTTTGGTTCACCGAGGGTTTGGCAGCCATCATGCTGTCACCAGAGAGAGAATGGTGATCAGAGTCATAAGGGCTGCATTCACAAAGGACCAGCGTGGTTGCAGCCTTCCAGTGGTCCCCTTCAACATCCAGTGGTTCCCTCTAGTGGTCCCCTCCAGCATGCGGATCGAGGCCTTTACCGAATAGGGCAACCATGCGTGGCACGATTAGAGGCTTATTGTAAATGGGAGTGTTTGGCCTGAGCCTTCAATAGTCTTGGTATAAGAGAAAGGGGTTCTCATGGGTTGAATTTTATCCGCTCCTGGCAAGTTGCTCTCAGCACCATTTTCATCTCCTTTTTCCAGCGCCACCCAGAGCTTATCGTGGCATGAGGCCAGACATAGCACAGCTTAGGTAGGCGGTGAGGAGGAGGCCAGTGGGGGACCCTCCGGTGAGGAGATCGGACCGGCGGTGGAGCTATGTTTTGGCATTGCCGCGTATCCATGTCGAGAGCAACATCCCAGTCGAAATAAGTTCTTCCTCAGGGGAGCAGGCCTCTCCAGGGAGAACCGTATTGGCTAGGCTGTTGGCTTTAGCCCTTGATTTTGATGACTAACAAAATGTTGAGTACATATTTTATACTAATATTTCAATTGTAGTTATGAGTTACAAGATACAAGCACCTCAAATTCTCATAAATATAAGTTTCATGAAGTTGAGCAATTTTCATGTTTTAAGAAGTCTTCTCATCTGAAAAGGGTCTCAAAATAGACCAATTGTGCTTTATTTAAAGTATATTGAAGTTTCATTAAAGATCAACTTGAATTTGGAAGGTTGGCACATGTTTTTGACAAATTGCAGAGTCAAGTGTCGACTCATGGCACACCAAGTATCGACACTTTAGAGACTAGCATGCAGAAATTTTCTCTGGCATGCCAAATGTCGACTAAAGGATTTCAAGTGTCGACTCACAGAACACAAGTGTCGATTCAAGGATTTCAAGTGTCGACTCAAGGCCTGAGATTTTTGAAGATACAGAACTTGTCATTTTGGGAGTTTTTCTATCAAGTATCGGCTTAAGAGACTCAAGTGTTGACTAAAGAGATTCAAGTGTCGACTCAAGAATTCTAAGTGTCGACTCAAGACCTGAGATTTTTGAAGATACAGAACTAGGCCATTTGAAGATTTTTGACTCAAGTGTCGACTCAGCAAACTTAAGTGTCGACTCAAGAAACTCAAGTGTCGACTCACGGGTTTTGACAGGCATAACGACTATATTTTCTGAGAAGTAGAATTCATCCTTTCAAGCTCCCAACGGCTAGTTTTGATCCTCCAACAGTCTTAAGCCATTTTTTGGAAGTTTTTGAAGTATTTAAGCTTCACCAACTCATTCATGAAGCATTGAACACACAAGAGATAAATATTCTTTCAAAACTTCACTTCCAAAGCCAAAAAGAAGAGATTCCCTGAAAAAGCTTACAAGCCTATCATTTCATCTTTCCAAGAGTGTGTTTGAAAAGATTCCAAAGAGAAGACAAGACAAGCAATCAACAAGAGCCTCAAAGCTTCCATATTTCACTCTAGAAGAGAGTTTGATTGTGCTTTTATTCTTGTATCTTTAACTTTATTCTTTGCTGACCTAGCTTTCAAGGGTTTTTGAAAGTAGGTTGTTGGTGAGCCAAAGGTACAAAACCAACTACGGTTTAACTTGTGAGCTTGAAGACAAAACAAGTCGTAAAGGTTGTTGGTGAACCTAGGTGACAAAACCAACTTAGGTTTTGACTTATGAGTCTTGGAAAACAAGTCGGCTGTAATCTTGAAAAGATTATAGTGAATTTTTCAAGGGTGGCTTGGAGAGTGGATGTAGGTGCTTGGATTGCACCGAACCACTATAAAACCTTGTGTTTGTGTGTAATTGCTCTTTCTACTATTTGCTCTTTATTATTTGTCTTTAATTTGTTATCATCTACTGTATATTCATTTAGAGTTTAATCACTTTGCTTCACAAACACATCAAGACCAGCACATAGTTGTTTAAATTTTCAAAAGATCCAATTCACCTCCCCTCTTGGGCTCCATTTTTGGCCAACATGAGCCATCTGGGAGGTCAAGCCCACCAAGTGCTGGCAGGATTTTCCCATGCATCGAAGATATTAAACCTGCAGTTCCGGTTATGGAGGAGAGGAGTCATGTGGGGTGCGATGCATCCGCTGCTAGAGTCGAGAGGCGAGGGTCCGGGGACCCTTTCTTCGCCATCCTTCCCAGATACAACAGGTAGATTTCGACATGTGTGTTGTACGTCTGAGTGTGCCAGACAGACTGACCGTGTATGTGCTCCTCTTTGGAAGGTATTTTGTGGCCTTTCCTTGCTAGAGAAAAGTGTTCGTGAGTCTATCACTTCGACGAAGATCTCCGAAGTCAGGTGTCTTCAGCTGTAGTTGAGAAAGATGTTGCTGAAAGACTCTAGGTTACCGTAGAAGAGGAGTTGGGTAAGACTGTCGCCTCCAACAATGTCCTGAGAAGATAACTGAGGATGCTTGAGGTGCAAGTGGCTGACGTGGTGGCTGATCTGAAGAAGAAGAGAAGAAAGGTGATCTCTCTCGAGTTATTATTGAGGGAATTTCTTCGGGATGCTGAGGAACTGAAGACCTAAAAGGCCGAACTGGAAAGGAGGATTAGCGGGATGGAGACGGATCTCTCAGCGGTCAATCAGAGGGTGGCGCAAGCTGAGAAGAGATCTTTCGAGGCCATCGAGGCTTACAAGAGCTCCCAGGCCTTCAAATATGAAGTGCACGAGGCTACAGTGGAAGTTACCTCCTTGGTCATGCCGACTACCTGGGCAAAGATAAGAATTTTATCCCAGCTTGGACTTCTCTTTGGCCGCTGTTCCGAGGGATGGAGCTGAGGAAATAAAGGTTCCGGCTGAAAAGACATCGGTGACATCCTGTTGAAGACAGTGGGATGGTCACTGGCGAAGTCTTGACCCTTGCTCCTGTTGCTGAAGAGGTTGACTAAGGATAAAAATTATTATTTTTCCTCCTTTATTGGCCAGCTGTAATGCCTCTTTCTGAAATGAGCATTTTTTTTCTTTGAAATAAATGACTAACTCTATTTGAATTAGTCTCTTTTGAGTCGATCATTTTTTGATCGGTGCGCAGAAGGCTGATCTGTCACTCGATAGTGGGCAACTAAGGTGAGGGGTTCGGAGTTCATGTTTTCAGCCTTGGTCGAAGGCTGACTCCGAAGCGAGGTTGTAACATTGTTGAATCATTTTCGATTCTGGTATAGTCGACCGGTTCAAAAGGGACTTGGGCGACCTTTCAGGCTGGGATTAGTCCCAGTTGGAACAGGGTCAACCATCTGTTAATAATTATTTTCTCTAGATCAGTGACCGTGTGGGGGACAAATATCATCCTGTTATTGGCGATTAGTTGGAGATCATCAGCACATTCTCCGTTTCAAGTGCCAACTATGCTAGTATTTGTGCGGCCGTGCTCCCGCATATTTCGGGTGCTGCCAAGCTCTCCTTTCCCAAAAATGGCCATTAATATTATAACCGCCCGAAAGAGGTTGCTCCAGATTCGAAGCACCGTCGGCTTCTATCTCAAAGGATAATTATTGGTGACCGTATTATCTCCAGAGTGGCCGCTCGAGTTTCGACGCGTCGTTTCGACACATGGCGCCTTCCGGTTAGTTTGGGGAAAGGCATGGGGCACATCCTCTACGGCGCTCGTGGGCATGAAGTCCCATTAAATAGGGTCCATCTTCTCCTTTTTTGAAAGCTATCGAGGTATCAGAAAAGCGGATCCTTATTTCAAAAGTCATTCTCCTCCTCCTTCTTAGTACACTACGAAAATGAAGTTCAGCATGACGGAACTCCGGGAGATGGCCCGGAAGAGGGCCACCACCTCCAAAGCGGAAGGCAAGCCTAGTGAGAAGGTTCGTCGGGACGACAACGATGACCTCCAGCCCGGGGATGCGACCCGTCTAGGGAGGAGGGTATGAGTGCTAGAGGCCCAGTTGGAGCAGGCAAAGGCTTAGGTTGCGGAGGCCGTTGCGAAGGCAGAGGAGGCCAAGAAGGAGGTGACGAAGGCCATTGCCAAATTCTTGGCATCGCCGGCCTTTAGAGAGGAGGTCGCTGAGGTGGTCCTGGACTCCTACCACTTGGGGTTCCGGGAACATAGGGACAAGGCCTTTCGCTTCTACAACCTGAGGGGCTTGGAAAATATCAAGCCTTCCATCCCTTTTCGTGGGCACGAGGATGATTCTGACTTCGAAGAGGAGTTAGAGTCTGAAGCGGAGGGAAAGTTTGGAGCCTCCCCGAGCACCTCCCAGAGGCCTAACACCACTCGCTGGCATAGAAAGGGGCCGGCGGCTGGTCCTTGAATCAGCCTTTCTGTTATCTGTTCTCCCTCCCCCCTCCTTTTTTACTATAAGGTTCCTTTCAATGAATGAAAGTATTCCCCCATTTTTTTTGTAAGAGATATATTCCAAAATGTCGCAAAGTGTGGACTTTTCGGCATGATAGCTGACTGAAGAGCTTGTAAGGCCATTTGGGTTATGCCGCTAGGACAGGCCGATTAAGCCAGCTCATAGGGTGTCTATCATTGATAGGGTGAGTAATTTAGGCTCACTTTGGCACATCTTCGGTTCTTCCATAGGGTAGGGTATCTAGACTATCCCTGTGCCTTCTTTTGAAGTTAAGGTAGGCTAATTAGGCTCGCCTCGGTGTGTCTTCGGATTCACCATAGGGTAGGTTATGTGAACCATCATGCACCTTCTTTTAAAGTTAAGGTAGGCTGATTAGGCCCGCCTTGGCGCATCTTCGGATTCACCGTAGGGTAGGTGATGTGAACCATCCCTACACCTTTGGTTGATCATAAGGTAGCCTGGTTGGGCTTTCCTTTGCGCTCGTCAGGCATACCGATAAGGTGAGTGGATTAGATCCACCTTTGCGCTTTTGATCGATTTTGTTGAGTGGACTACTGAGACCATTCTTGCACCACCGGCAAGGTAGGCTGTCTAGACTCATTCTCAAACGGACCTTTATGAAAGTCTCTCTTGATGGGAATGTTCATTGATAATACTTGCAGAGATTCTGTACATTCCAAGGCCGAGGTAGCATGATGCCATCCAAGGTCTCGAGTCGATATGTTCCTAGGCATACGATTTCCTTTATTCGGTAGGGTCCTTCCCAGTTGGGGGAGAGTTTGCCTTGCTCCATTGGTCTGGATACTTCGGTTCTCCGTAGCACCAAGTTTCCAGTGCGAAAGATCTGCTTTTTCATCCTAGAGTTGTAATACTTAACAACTTTTTGTTGGTATGATGCCATTTTCATTTGAGCTTGGAGTCTAATGCCCTGTAGTAGATCCAAGACCGCCCTTCTGCATTCAAATTTTTGGGTTCCTCGTACTTGTCAATCCTCAAAGATTGCAAGGTAACTTCGATGGGGAGGACTGCTTCAGTATCGTATGCCAAATTGAATGAGGACTCACCAGTAGCCATCCTGGGGTCGTCCGATAAGTCCAAAGAACAGAGTTCAGTTCTTCGGTCCAAAGTCCTTTGGCGTCGTTCAGTCGAATCTTCAGACCATGGAGGATGGTCCGATTTGTCACTTCGGTTTTCCCATTAGATTGCGGGTGGCTGACAGATGTCAGCTTGTAGAGCACATGGTACCAAGCACAAAAGTCTTTGAATTTGGGATTGTCAAATTGCCTCTCGTTGTCGGTGATTATGGTATGTGAGATTTCGAACCAGAATATGATGAAGTTCTTGAAGAAACTTTCAACTTTCTCCTTAATGATGTGAGCTAGTGGTTCAACCTCGACCCACTTGGTAAAGTAGTCGATGGCAACGATGAGAAATTTTCTTTGCCCAAATGCTTGCGGGAATGGGCCAAGAATGTCCATGCCCCACTAAGCGAAGGGCCAGGGAGCTGCTAGCTGAGTCAACTGGCTTGCTGGCTATCTTTGAATATTGGCATATCTCTGGCACTGGTCACATCTTTGAACAAAGTCGTCTGAATCCCTTTGAATAGTGGGCCAATAGTAACCCTGGCATATTATTTTATACGTTAGAGACCTGCCCCCCAGGTGGTCTCCGCATATGCCTTCATAGACTTCTCTTAGGGCATAGTTGGCGTCTGATGGCCCTAAACATTTCAGCAGAGGTTGAGTGAATGATCTCTTGTACAGGATCCCGTCTAAGGTAACATACTAAGATGTCATCTAGCAGGTCTTCTTGGCCTCTGCCTTATCTTCCGATAATATGCCCTCATTCAGAAATTTGAGGATGGGATCCATCCAAGTAGGTTCGGTCTCAATTTGGTGCACCATTAAGACTTCTTCGGCTATGCTTGGAACTTCAAGATGTTCAATGAAGGTATGATCGAGGGATTCCGGAGTGGTGGTGGCGAGCCTAAACAGTGCATCCACCCAGGAGTTCTCCGATCGAGGCACATGGGTGATTTCAAAGAACTCCAACTGAGAGGACAAGGCTCGCACCTTCTCTAAGTACTGAATCATTGCAGTATCTCTAGCTTCAAATTTGCCTTTAACTTGGTTCACCACCAGTTGAGAGTCCGAGAAGATCTGGATTCTTTGGATTCCCAAGATTTCGATGATTCGAAGTCCTGCAAGTAGGGCTTCGTACTCGACCTGATTATTTGAAGTGTGGAAGGAGAATCGGAGTGAGTACTATACTGTGTGTCCATCCGGTTCGGCTAGTATAAGGCCTGCTCCACATCCAGTGGAGTTGGAAGCTCCATCTACATGGAGTACCCAGACGGACTCTACATCTTTCAGAGCAGCTCCTTCCTCTTCGATCGGTCGTACTCCATCTTCAGGCTTCCAAGTGCACTCAGCTAAGAAGTCAGACAGCACCTGTGCTTTCATAGTCGATCGGGGATGGAAGCTGATGTCAAACTCACTCAACTTAACAGCCCATTTGGCTATCCTTCTCAAAGTATCAGGATAGCGGAGAACAGCTTTAAGGGGCTGGTCGATCATAACCATGATGGCATGGGCATGGAAATAGGACCGCAATCGCTTCGCTGCAATTACCAATGAGTAAATCAGCTTCTATATTCTTGAATATCTTGTCTTAGCATCATGCAAGACTTTGCTGATGTAATAGATCAGCTTATGGAGGCCGTCTGCCCCTCTTTGGACGAGAACCGAACTGACTGCTTTGTCTGCAGTAAAGAGGTAGAGGTAGAGAGTCTCTCATTCTTGAGGTTTGGAGAGTAAGGATGGGATCTCCAAATATTTCTTCAAGTCCTCGAAGGTAAGGCGGCAATCCTCGGTCCATTCGAAGCCTCGGGGTTGTTGGAGTACTTTGAAGAAGGAAAGACACTTCTTAGCCGACTAGGAAATGAATCTGCTTAAGAAGGCGATCCTTCCTGTCAGCTGCTGTACTTCCTTCTAGCAAGAAGGGTGTCTCATATCCTGAATGGCTTGAATCTTTTCGGGGTTTGCCTCGATTCCTTATTTAGTAACGAGAAATCCCAAGAACTTGCTTGAGGTTACTCCGAAGGCATACTTTGTTAGGTTCAATTTCATGTGGTGGCATCGTAGGGCGCCGAATAACTCTTCCAGGTCTTTGATGCGGTCTTCTTTGAGGAGGCTTTTGACGATCATGTCATCGACATAGGCCTCCATGTTCCTTCCTAGTTGTTTCTTGAACACCTTGTTGATCAACCTCTGGAACATCGTTCCATCATTCTTCAGTCCAAACGGTATCATTTTATAGCAGTAGAGGCCTTTTTCGATGATAAAGGCCATCTTTTCTTCATCCCGAGGGTCCATTCGGATCTGATTGTATCCGGAGAAGGCGTCCATGAAGCTTAATAGCTGATGGCCCGCTATGGCATCAACCAGTTGGTCAATCTTCGGTGGGGGAAAGCTATCTTTTAGGAAGGCTTTGTTGAGGTATGTGTAATCAATGCAGATCCTCCACTTATTACTAGCCTTCTTTACCATCACCACGTTGGCCAGCCATTCAAGATAGTATGCCTTCCGAATGAATCCCGTCTTGATAAGCTTGTTCACTTCTTCGTCTATTGCTTTCTACCTCTATGGGATGAAATTCCTTTTCTTTGCTGAATCGGCTTGTGTTCAGAGATAACTTCCAGCCGATGAGTAATCACTTCGATTGGAATCCCAGGCATATCCGAAGCTGACCAAGCGAAGACATCAGCACTGTTCCTGAAAAAATAGATCAGCCTTGCCTTTGTTTCCTCATCAAGCAGGCTTTCGATTTGCACGACCTTGGTGGGGTCCTCCTCGATTAACTACACCGGAATGGTCTTTTCCATGGGTTCACCATAGTTCGCGGTTGGGTCCCTCGGGTCCAATTGATCCAAAGTTGTGGGATCATTGGATTGCTTATCCTATATCATCAGGCATTGTCGTGCGGTTCTCTGATCTCCCTTTGCTTTCCCGACTCCATTCCTGGTAGGAAAAGTGCCATGAGGTGATAAGTTGATACTATGGCCCAAAATTTATTCAGGCTGGGCCGTCCTAAAATACATTGTAAGCCGAGGGAGTTCGGACCACCGTGAAGTTAATTGGCAGTCTTCTGTCGGGGTTCGGTGCCGAGGGTTACGAGCAATATCATTTCACCCTCGACATCGACTTGGTTGCCTCCGAACCCGATGAGCAGCACAGGGGATCTTTGTAGTTTATTTTTAGATAGACACATCCAAGAGAACACGTCGTAAGTAAGACATCTGTGGAGCTTCCATTATCGATTAAAATATGCCTTACATCATAATTAGTCATGATAGCCGATATTACAAATGGATCGTCGTGCAGGAGTTGGACCCCCGCAAGGTCATCATCGAAGAAGAGTATGGCATTGTTGTCCTTGAGCCATTTTGGGGCATCATCTTCGATCCTTTTCTAGTTAGTTGGCCGATGTAGCATTCCCACGTTCCCACTGGTGGGTCTTTGGTTTAGTAGCTCAGCTTCTTCGGAGGCCCTCTGGGGGACTGTGGCCTCTGGCCGAGGTCCTTGGTGATCGATGTACCGTCCCAAGTAACCCTCTTGATAAGATCTTCAATGGCATCCCTGAGTTGGATGCACTCTTCGGTGTCGTTACCGTGGTCTCGATGGAATCGGCAATATTTGTTCCTGTTCCTCATAAAAGAGGACGCCTTCATGGGATGCAGCCGTTGGAGATAGCTTTCTTTTTCTATCTCCAGCAGGATCTTTTCTCTGGGGAGATTGAGGGAGGTATAGGAGTCGAATCTCCCATCCGATGTTCTGATCTTGGGACTTCATCGTCGATTATAATTATTGTTGTTGTTGTTGGGGGGTGCAAGGGGGCCCAGCCCCTTGCTGTTCTTCTTTTTTGGGAGGGGTTTCCCTTCAGCTAGCCATCGATTCGTCGCTTGCTCTTTGGCGTTGGCATATTTCTGAGCCCTTGATAGGAGCTCAGCATAGCTTGTGAAAAACTTCATATCCAAGAAAAAAGTAAGCCTAGATGATCGGAGCCTTTTCTTCAGCACGGACATGGCCACGTGCTCGTTGAGATCAGGGATCTCGAGTGTAGCCGAGTTGAACCTGGAGATATAGTCTTGTAGGCCTTCTCCCTCATTCTGGTGAAGGAGGAATAGGGTGTCCATATTTCGGGATGTCTTATGGTAGGTCCGGAAATGCAAGACAAATATTTTTTCTAGTTCAGAGAAAAAATCAATGGTATATGAACGTATGTTCGAGTACCACATCCGAGTTGCCTTCTTCAAAGTAGCCGGGAAGCGAGGCAGTATAGTGCGTCTGAAGCCCCTTGAATCATCATGTGGGCTTTGAAACTACCTAGATGATCAAGCGGGTCAGTGATGCCGTTGTAGGGCTCCATCTGAGGAACCCTGAAGTACCGTGGGATGATTTTGGCCATGGTGCTAGAGGTGAAGGAGGGCGCAACTCGTAAGCTACAAGGTCTCCATGGTTCCTCTGGTCCTGAAGCTTCGTGACTTCGGATTTGAGTGCCTTGAGCTTTCCCTCGTAATCAAGACGAGCTTCCCTCGACGTGTCCCTTTCGGGAGTGGAGTCCTTGGAGGAAGAAGAGAGAGACCGTCTAGGTCTCTTTCCTCTCCGCAGTAAATTGGTTGTCTTTGGGTTTCGAGAGCTTCGACCCTCGGGAGAGGGTCGATCATGGAGGGAAAGACGGGTGGACCCGTGTTGATGGTCTCCATTCCTCCTGGATTGATGGCTATGTCTGGAGGTGGCTGGCGGACGCCCCACCTGAAGGGCCCTGTCTTGGAAATTCTGAACCATAGTCGTGAGAGCATTGACTTGGTTCAGGAGAGTCTCGAATTGCTGTTATCCCACGACGAGCGTGGGAGGCGGAATGTCGTTCCCCACCGGGGGGTCGCCCCTTTAAGAAGGAGCACGACCTCTGCTTGTTAAGACATTCTGAGTTTTTCCCTTTGCCATTAGAACCTCCTTATGCTCTCCTTTTTCCAAGGAGGGGGCTAGCAATAGATGCTTAGGCCGTCCCCTTCCTGGCGTGCCAATCTATTAGTGTAGAATCCCCTTTGACCGGGCAGAGCTACTAAATCACAGGTTCGCTCCCTTGGTTTACCTGCAAAACAGGTCCCTGGTCGGATGTTCTCCAGCAGGGACACTCCGATGCCTAAGTCAGAGGCGGGTTCCAGCAACAGAATGGGAAGTATTCTGAAGAGGAGGGAGATGGCGAGAAAAGGAACTTTAATTTTTCTGAGGCCTCACTATGCTTACATTAAGTGTCCCCTCTTACCAGTATTTATAATGGCTGGTCCAGCATGCAATTTTGTCTCCTATCCTATGGTTAAGACGGGGGCTAATCGACTCCTCTCTGCCCGTAACCGTGGACGGTTATCTAGAGATACCGGTCAGGCTGGAGGCGTTACAGTTAGAGTTAATGGCCATGTGGCAACTTTGATGTAGTTATGATTCGGATGTGATAACCAGGCAGTTGACAATAACCGTCGTGCCCACATTCGCGTGGATTTGAGGTTGGTCGGAGATTTGCCTTCGGGCCTCTTCTTCAGGAGGGGCCATTGCTGGACTGGAGAGGTGCCTTCGTCCTGTTTTTTCTAGGATAGTTCGAAGACACTTCTGCTGTTCGTGGCGGAGCTGTTCTTTTCAAGATGAATCGTAGGATGGAGTCGGCATCGTCTTCGGACCATTCTTCTTCGGGCCGGCGTCTTCGGTTAAGATCGAAGACCGTGTCTTCGGCTAAGGCCGAATATCATATCATCGTTTCGCCCATTCACTCAGCTTCTTCTAGACGCTCCAGTTCGAAGTGTCTGATTCGAAAGGAAGTGCATGAATGATTGAACCGGTGACTGATTCATGCTTGGACCGATATATCCTAACAAATATTATCATATAAGAACCAGAAACAATAGATATGTGGGTCTAATTTCACAACGAGTAATGCTGTGGCACCCCGCTCTGGTACCAAGCGAAGGCAATTTTTTCGGTGGCATGAAAACACAAAAATCGGTACAAGATATGGTGGTAGCATAGAATACCAATCACCTGACGACACATGGTTGAACATTTTTATTTTCAAAAATATATAATTAGAGTAGTCTTAAAATTGATCTATCGTGCCTTTCGGTCTTGTATAAATTAGAGAATATCAAAATATATAATTTTTTATTATGATCCATGAAGCAACTTTTCAATCAAGGCACCCAATTAGATAGGGAGAGAGTTCGTCTACTGTCCTTCTAAAAGGATCGACCAAGATCTCGATCATGCTCGTTGAAAATTAATAATGGATATTCTACAAAATCTACCGTGTTTATTATACTCTACATCATAAAACTGCTAAAATATACTATATACTTCGGATTCCTGTCTATCCATAAGTGCCAAACTATGTCATAGAGTACATAAATTAAAAACTATACCTTCAATCATGACCTATATTTCATAGAATATATACGCGTCAAATTCAATAGATTTAGATATTCAATATGAGAGCTGGCCGGCGTGACTCGATTAGGCCAAGTCAACCAGGCCCAGCTTGGTGAGGCTCAAGCTATCAAAGGTGACAACCTAGCTAAAGCAGGGCCACGATTCACCGCCGGAACAATGAGAGCATTGAGCAATATTTTTTTTTTTTTTTTTTTTAGCAACTGACCACATCTCTAATTCAGATGACATCTGCAATAAGAAACCATAATATTTAATAAGGGCATGAACTGAATCATCCTTCTAGTGAGAAACAACATGGAGTTTAATCTTTGGGGCAGGTATAGCTTCCCAGTTACAAGAAACGTCTCAGACCCAATTCAAGTAACAAAGTCTAAAATGTTGGTCCAAGAGGTCCATCAAATTGCAAGGTACAATTCAGAGACAAAATCTGATGTATGACTATCTTGAATAAGGTCATTTTCAGGTCCGACCTATTTAGAGCTAATCCTGTCAGTTTGCTGTATCAGCTTTTTAGCAGCTAAATAGCTAATGACCCATGGTTAGATGTCTCCCGGGCTACCTTGTCCCTTGAGGGGCCCAAGTTCAACATCGCTGGTTAGAGGTGGTGGCCTTTAGAAGAAGAAAGAAGAAGGACTTGAAGTTGAATGTCTCCAACATTTTTAGGAAAAAAAAAAAAAAGAAAAGAAAAAGCCTCCTACTTCCAGGAAAAGTATTCTCTGTGTTTTTTTTTTTTTTTATGTGGGGAGGCGGGGGGTGGTTAAATAGGAAAAGTATTCTCTTTATTGGGTGACCGCAACATTGATGGAGACATGCATTTTTTTTTTTTTTAATACAAAAAGGATGGTGAAATAATTCTCGAAACAGCTATCTTGTAAATTTTTATGTCAAATAATGTTGAATTCAAAATACTTTAATTTTTTGCCACCTTTCTTCGTCAAAAAATTCGACATACATCACTAAAATATCGGTTAATTGAATCATTCATGAAATTATGCTTCAAATTTATGATTAAATAATTAAGCAAGATCTCTATCAACCGGGTTATCAGATTCTCGAGATTTCTGCTATGACGTTGAGATTCCACCTTGGACGTTGAGATCCCCCTGTACGTACCATGTAAGTCGTGTAATACTCCAAGCTGTCCTGATAGCAACAGTACACATACTTCCACGCAAATTACAATATGCTATATCCGTGCATATCATGCTCTATTGGAGAAACGTGGAAAATATAGAAAAGAAAAATGTAATCATATAACACGATCAAGATTTGAACCTGGACCTCTTCGTAGAATAAATAAATAAAGAAAATAAGAGAGAGCAGCCAAACAACTAGATTAACTAATAAATATTGATCAGTGAATGTGAAGTAATGCAACCAAACAAAGAGAGTTTTCTTAAAGAAAGACGATAGGCTTAGACCCATCGGTCTTTACATCTATATACACATAAATGGGCCATACTAATTTTTTCAGAAAAAATCAAAAAAATATAAAATTAAAACAATATTAATAAATATTTATAATTAATTTAAATATTTTTTATAAATATTATTTAAATTAATTTTGATGTTATTTTATACAATTAAATTTATCAATAATAAAATCTACTGTAAAATTTTCAGCTATCTCCTTCTCGATATAAGTAACTAAATAATCGGTAAGAAAGTCATCTTCCATCTTGTTGCGTAATCTAGTTTTGACGATCTTCATTGCTGAAAATGCTCTCTTTGTAGTAACAGTTGAAACTGAAAGAGTCAATACAATATGAATCAATCTATCAATAAGCGGATAAATATATGATTTTCTTGTTCTCATTAATTTTTAATATAATTCATATTTTGGAACTCGGGATTATTTAGAACATCAATATGATAATGTTGGAATTGATTTCTTAAAAATCTTCTTTCATTCTTACTGAAGTCTTCTGGATAGAATTTCTCTGCAAGCCAACATATACTCTCTAAATTGAATAACCTGTAACCATCTCTAGGATCCAAAGCACCGCTAAAAATTAATAACTCAACTGCATCATTACCGAATCTACTATGTAATTCATGTAATTGAGTATCAATAGCAGCATTAAATATATCAACCCGAAAATGATGCTTATTTGTAATATCACTTTGTCGACGACCTTGACCACCACGCTTATAAGCAGCAATCATATCTTGAACATCAATATTATATTTTTCATAAAGCAGTATCACATTGTCTAATAAACTCGCCCATCCATCTTCTCTTAATTGTTGAAGTAAGACCTTTGTAGTTTTTACCAAATGCATTGCATTGAGAATGTCTTGGAACTTTTTTTGTAAAGCTTGACAAAGATTATCAATTATCTCTAAAATTTCTATCATCAAATACAATATAAAAATAAATTGAAATGATGTCAAGCAATGTAATGTACCATCAGTATCTCCACGTTGAACATAACCAACTCCATCATAAGTAATATCCTCAAGAACAGTATAAATAACTGAGAAAAGTTTTTTCAAGCTACGAATAAAATTCAAATATGAACTCCATCTAGTCTCACCAGGTCTTTGTAAAATGCTAATCTAATTTTGCCCACTTCCAGATTCAAGCTCATCAATGGCTAATGAATTTGCAATATCGGCTACTTGTCTTGCTCTTAATTCATCATGACATTTTGTAGATGCATTTACAATATTAATAATATTCAGCAAATCATTGAAAAATTGATGAATAATAATAACCTCTCTTGATTCAGCCACCAGTGCTAATTGAAGTCTATGACCAAGCAGTGGATATAATAAGTATATGGACAATCATTATTAATCAAAGCTTTCAAACCATTTCATTCACCATGCATATTGCTAGCCCCGTCATAACCTTGACCTCTGATATGTTGAATGCTTAAATTATTTCTCGATAGAACATTATAAATAACATCTCTAAGAGTTGAAGAAGCTGTATCCAAGACATGGACAATATCAAAAAATCGCTCTCTTACGAATCCATCTTGTCAACAAATCTTAAAGCAATAGCCATTTATTCTTTTCTTGATTCATCCCGAGCTTCATCAATAATTATACAATATTTGGCATCACCAATTTCATTCCTTATGGCTCTTCTCACTTTTCTTGAAAAAATTTGTAAAATTTTTTTTTGTATCTTTGGTGAAGTATACGAAGCATAACTAGGAGCATTTTGCAAAACAACTTTTCCAACATCCTCATTATAACATGTCAAAATTTTGAGTAGCTCAAGAAAATTATCTCAATTTTTTGAATTTGGATATTCATCATGTCCTCGAAAAGCACAAGCCTAAAAAGTAAGCCATTTAATTACTTCCACAGAGGTCTTGAGCTGTAAACGATTTCGAGCAATTTGTTTAGAGGTTTGCTTATCAATTACTTTTTGAATATATTGCCTCTCATTTATCAGATCATGATAGCTCTTCATAGCAAGATTATGTGAAGAATTCGGATTTTTTTCCACATGTCCAAGAAATGCACAATTCTCTCCATCATTTACTTTTTTCCAATTTTGAAATCCACCTTCTACAAATTTGCTTTTTCTTATACCTAGCTTTGAAAAAAGATAGCAAACAAAATAATAAACAGTATTTGTAGTTAGAGAATATTCAAGCCAACTAGGATATTGATTGAACCAATTGACTGAAAATGTCTGCGATGATTTTCTGAATCAATAGGATCATACTTGTCCAATATTTTCTGATAAGGACAAAAATTAATATATGCACGTCGAATTTCATCACGTTGATTCACAAGATATTCTCAAATTTGTTTGCGCATTCTAGGATCTCTTTTCAATTCATGGATATCAATATAATTGGTTCTAACATTTATTTTTTAAATGGCCTTTCTTTTGTAGGAATAGTATTTGTTCTTGAAGTTGGTTGATCAAGTTCATTCTCAACCTCAATCTCAGATGCAGGCAGCATAGCTCCACCATCAATTTTTTCTGCCATTTCTTTTTTCTTGAAAAAACATTAATTTTTGACTCATAATGAATCTATAATATAAATAAAATTATAAGAAAATAATTGACAGTATAATTAATTTTTAGATATCCATGAATATTTATGCTAAACTTGACTCCAGTGCAGAGGCCATGAAATCATTTATAATTTAGCTATGTAATATATTTCATAATACTGGTAAAATAAATCTTCAAGTGTAGGTCGATGGGAAAAGAATAATAGTTGGCTCTTAGCTATGTTCTCCAATAACGGAGATCAAACAGTAGACAATGATGTGGTACATTGGCTAACGTGGAGTATGTAGGCAGCCACGCTACTGAGGGACCCGCCACCTGGGCATGGTAGCCAGGCAAAAGCCTAAGGCAAACCCTCTTGCCGATGTTAGCTCCTAGCCGGGGTCGTGCTTATAGGGCAAGCCCTCCGACTAAGGTCAGCTCCCGGTAAGGGTTGAGCTCATGCTCCGAAGGTGAGCCCTCCTGCCGAGGTCAACTCCCAGCCGGGGTAATGCTCATAGGGCGAGTCCTCCGACTGAGGTTAGCTCCTGGTAAGGGTGGAGCTCATGCTCCTAAGACGAGCCCTCCTGTCGAGGTCAACTCCCAATCGAGATCGTGTTCATAGGGCGAGCCCTCCGATTGAGGTCAACTCCCGGTAGGGGTCGAGCTCATGCTTCCAAGGCGAACCCTCCTACCAAGGTCAACTCCCAGCCAGGGTCGTGCTCATAGGGCGAGCCCTTCGACTGAGGTCAACTCCTAATCGGGATCGAGCTCATGCTCCCAAGGTGAGCTCTCCTACCGAGGTCAGCTCCCAGCTAGGGTCGTGCTCATAGGGCGATCCCTCCGACTAAGGTCAATTCTTAGTAGGGGTCGTGCTCATACTTCTAAGAGCCAGGTCTCCGAAGTAGGGCTTCACCTCCCATCCAGTGGGAGTCAAGGTTCTCGCCAACGACATAAGGAAGGGGGATTAGCAGAAGTCCAAAATCATGATAGGGAAGAGCCTGACCATCCACAGCCCCTGGGAGGTGGCGCATGCCCTGCCATAAATGCAGGCCCTATAACGCACCCCGCATACGACCTGCATGATGCAAGCTCCACCAAGTTTTCTGTCCTATAGCGTGCCGCCACATTGACGACTGCACGACTGGAAGATCGCAACCACTACGATAGGGAGCCTGTACCTTTCCAAGAAAGGTATTCCATTAAGGCCCCAAGTCCTATGACACTCCAACGGTCTCCCCTAAAATGGAAACACCCCGTCATGGTTCAAGGCTCAGCGAATGCTCGACAGGGAGGCGATGGCAAATAACAGAAAGCCCTAGGTTTGGTCTAGGCCACCCCATCTACATAAGATCGACAAGGGAGATAAGTAAAGGAAAGGTAAGCAACAGACACGCTCTTGGTCCTCTATTACCTTCTTTCACAAAGTTAATCGTATCCTTCTAAATTTTTCACCCTTTCGACATGGAGAGTCCTCCAAACTCTCTGCCATAGAGGTTCTGTTCCCCTCGATCATCCCACTAACTTGATCGTTGAAGTATCCCCAGCACGGGTCTTCTCTGTTTTGCAGGAACTCTGGACGAGGGAGCCGACTATGAAGAGAAGGAGCGAGCGCCTAACAGAAACCCGACGCGTCAAAGCTACGGGCCATGACGATCTTGGCGACAATAGATTGGCGCACCAGGTAGGGAGAGAGAGAACGACTGGTTAGATACCAGATCCCCTCATTGTGAGAAAGATGTCCATGGAAACCCATGGCCCGATGGTGACCACACGAGCACGTGAAGCCTCCATCGACCGGGCAGGGGACCCCTCTCACCGTGGTGATCAGTGCCCGGAGAAGGAGCTCCCCGTCCTGCCACCATCGTCTTCGATGGATCCCCAGATTGCTGCACTGGCCTAGCAGATCCACGCCCTGGCTGCGGTGGTGCATCAGCTCCACCAGAAGCACCGGTCCTTGGAAACTCAAAAGCAACCAGGGACTCCGATGGCCCATGCTGCCGATCTCCATACCAACCTACGATATTTTTGGGAGGGGCCACTGCATGCAGTATCCCACCCCCGAGAGACCCATCGGGTGAATGGAAAGTGATCGCAGCATGGTTCGACTGGCCAGGAGAGTCGTTTCCCGGTCTTGAACCACTGCGCGCCCTCGCACCAGTGATGTCGATGTGGCCAGGAACTCAGGTAAGGGTTCCTCCACTCCGACCCTCCTTCACCCCCGACATTTTTTATCGAGGGATCGATAGACGAGGCCATCCACCACCGAGCGGAGAAGCACCTTGAAGAGCATGAGTACAAACTGACGGATCTGGCTCACCAGTTCATGGAAGTTCAGGGCTCTCCTAGCGAACCCGCGGGTTATGACACCCGTCCTCCCTTCTCCCAGAGAATCCAAGAGAAACCGATCCCCAGCCAGTTCCGTATGCTGCAGGTTGACCTCGACGATAGGATGACCGATCCCCTGGCCCACTTGGAAAGCTACAATACCCTTATGAGGGTCCTAGGGGCTACGATGCCCTTCTTTACATCGCTTTCTTGGCCACCCTACAAAAGGCTGCTCGAGTCTGGTTCTCCAGACTCGAGTCTAAGAGCATCGACTCCTTTTCCCAGCTGGAGAAGAAGTTCATGGCATACTTCGATGCATGCAGGAAGGTACCACGAGAGGCGGACAGTCAGAACCAGACTAAGTTTGAGAGTATCGACTCCTTTTTTCAGCTGGAGAAGAAGTTTGTGGTGCACTTCGATGCATGCAGGAAGGTGCCACATGAGGTGGACAGTCTCTTCTCGATCCAACAGTAGGATCAAAAGCTTCTCCGGGACTATGTGTCCTAGTTCAAGACCGCCACCCTGTAGATCTACAACCTCGATGAGTCAGTTGCGATGTTGGCCTTGAAGAGGGGGTTGTAGACCTCTCGCTTCACCTACTCCCTCGACAAGAAGCCTTTAAAGACTTACTCGAAGCCCCTCTTCCGCATGCAGAAGTACATCCACGTCGAGAAGGCGGACCGTACCAGGAAGGAGCTGGACGGGAGACTCCTGAAGAGATAGGCCATCGGGGAGGCATCTGCTCCCCTAGTTCAAAAGACGGTTTGGGTCCAGCGGCCAGGGCCAAGATCCAAAATCGACCCCACCAAAGAAGAGAGTTCACTCCTCTCCTTGCCCCAAGAATGAAGATCTTGATGGAGATCGAGGGTGAGCGCTTCTTGAACCATCCTCCTCCCCTGAGGCCATCCACCGGATGTGATAGGTTTCATTACTGCCGCTTCCACCAGGATCACGGCCATGACACTGAGGAATGCCACCACCTGAAGAGAGAGATAGAAGAGCTGATCAAGCATGGCTACCTCAGCAAATACATAGAGGGAGGGGCATCCCCAGCAGACCAGAGTGAGGAGCCCCAACCTCTCGCCATCGATAATCGTCCCACTGAAAGTCGGTCAGGATGATATCCTGGGGGCAGGAAAAACCCCGAAGATGGCTAGGAGAAGAGAGGAGAGTGATGATGTACTCCCCTGCATGGGAGAGGGGTCTGCTAGGGTGGACAACCCCAATAGTGATGCTGTCATCGTTGAAATGATGATAGCGAGGCATCCTGTAAAGAGAATTATGGTTGATAGTGGAAGCTCAATAGATATCCTTTTTTATGATACTTTTGCAAGGATAAATTTGTTTGTTGATCTAATAAAGCCGGTATTCATGCCCCTGGTGGGCTTTACCGGAGATTCAGTTGGGGTTAAGAGAGAGATTACACTCCCAATAACTGCCGGAGCTCCATCCTAACAGAGTATAGTGCTGACCTTCACCATCATAAGGCTTCCCTCACCTTACAACGCCATCTTAGGGCATCCTAGACTCAACCTGCTCGACGCCACCATCTCCACAAAGCGTCTCCTCATTCAGTTTCCGACATCATAGGGGATTAGGGAGATGAGAGGGTCACACCAGCAGATTATGCACTACATGCAAACCGTTCCGGGGCCTCGAGGTGCCGGTTCGAGCCCGTCGATCGACCAACCGAATCCGGCAGACCCAGAGTTGAAGGGCGGACCAAGTGAGCCCTTGCTATCCTTTTCCTTGAGGAAGGATCCTTCGAGGATGGTGCAGGTGGGTGCCCTGCTGCCTGAAGAAAAGAGATGTTTCATTAACAAAATTCTCTTTACATTTCCTATAAAGCACCCCCGACAAATCGGGAGTCCTCTCAGGATTCCAAGTACAAAAAGAAAGGAAAAAAGCCTATGCATCGGTCGCTGGCTCCTTCCCGGGCCGGTGAGTGACCTCAGTCGCCTGTGGAGCATCCTGGGTAGCTTCGAATTCTGCCTTGACTTTAGCCTCCTCCGACTTTGACCCCACCTTGATGGTAGGCTCACCCTGCTGCCTAGGGAACAGGAGAGAAGGCTGGATGTTGTCCAGCCCCTTCAACCCAAAGAAATGAAAGGCCTTGTTCTTGAAGTCTCTGAACCCCTGGTGAAAAGAGTCCAGAACGGCTTCGACGACCTCATCCTTAAAGGCTTGGGGCACCATGAACTTGGGGATGGACTCGGCAGCCTCTTTCTTGGTCGTCTCCATTAGCACGACGGTCGCTGTAGCCTTTTCTGCTACCACCGCAACCCTGGCCGTCTGCTCCTCCAGCTGAGCCTGGAGGGTCTGTGCTCTCCCCTTCAGGCGGGCAACCTCTGCCACAGAAGCGGCCACCTCTTCGACTCGGCAGGAGTCGACCCCCTCTCCTCAGCCAGGGCGGCCTCGAGCTCAACCACCTTTTTCTCAAGCTCAACTACCTTGGCCTGGGCACCGGTCAGCTGAGCCTCCAGCTTTAGGGCCTAGCCAGACAGGCCTCGAGCCTCGTCCCACTCCTGGCAGTGGCGAGTCCCATATTTTTCCATCACCCAACAGGCATCCCGCAGGAGCTGCATGTCAACCGCCACCTACACCAATAACGATGATTGATGCCCTTGGTGAAAAGGGTGGAAAAGGACATATAGATTTAGAAATGGCTTACCGACATCAACCGAGCAAAGGCCTCAGTGGCGAGCTCCACCACTGGCCTCCCTATCTGATTCTGGCAGATTGATGGCTGGATCAGGGTGTTGAGGATATATTCCGCCACCCTCCCATCCTGGGATATCATGGAACCCGCGGGAAGGACAACGATGAAAATCTTGGCTTCATGGCTCGGCACCTCGGGTGGTTCGGCGTACCCTCAGGTGAAGGCGCCATATTTACAGGACTGTCGTCGGTGGCTCCGACCCCAGGTCACGAAGGTGGTACCTCGATGGCGGTAGATCCTACCTCCCTCGCTACTTCCGGCTGTGGCATATTGTCGACGCATGGAGGGGCCACTAGAGACAGAGGCAGAGCCCCCTCTGCGGGCCTAGTTTCACTCCTAGGCTACCTGGAAGGGGCCTGGACCCTTGGTCGAGATGGCGCACAAGGGGCGGCTGGCCCCCTTGCATTAGGGCCATCGCAGGGCCCCTATCTCGATTCCTCCCGGGCCTTCTTCCTGGGCTTCCCTTCAGGCTCTTCAGTAGCAGCCCTCTTTTGAGACATCCCATGAAGCTCCTCGAAGCTGAATCTCATCCCTATGACATGAGGCAGACTAGTTAGCCTTATTCCTGGACCAGGCCCATAGCTGAGAGAAAAAGAAGCCCAACAACGAGTTTTACCTAGGGGCTGAGCCTGGATGACCCCAGCTTCGGCGAGATTCTGCTCGCACAGCAAATCCTAAGGAGACAGACCTGGAAGGAGATGAGCCGATCGAATATTTCCCTATCAGCCAGCTCGACTATAGATTGTCGGTTGGAAAAAGTATCTGGGTCACTCCAGACCCAATCTGCTCCCTTAACCAAGGCAAAAAAAAACTATTTTTCCAACCCTTGATGGAGGTGGGCAGGTCAAGTTTGAAACACCCCTTGCGAGGAGACACGAACCACCATCCGTCATCGAAGGGACGGCGTTTCAGGGTGAACAAGGCCCTGAAGAGGGAGAAGCGAGCATCGATCCCATTATGACTACAGAGGATAATAATGCAGAAAATGGTCCGGACAGCATTGGGGGTAAGCTGAGCTGGAACCAGATGATAGTTGCTAAGGAAGGAAAAGAAGAAGATGTGGAAAGGAAGACGAAGACCCACGGAGAAGAAGTCTTCGTATAAGGCTATCCAGCCTAGGCCACTGGAGGTGACCCTATCCCCCGATCCAAAAATAGAAAGTCAAATGGAGTCAGGGATCCCAAATGACCTCTGGACGTGGAGAAGATCCTCATCGGTCATCACTGAAGCAATGCCAGCGGGACCACTGGACTCCCTAACAGAGGGGGTGTGCTAAGAGGAAACCGCAGGGGGTCCAATCACAATCCCCATCCGACGGGGACCTCTGTGAAGCATAGCCGGGACTTCCTCCTCCTTCGGATCTCCTCTTCACTATCCGAAGGAGGAGGCCCCAGCTAGGAAGGCCCCGCACCATCGGAGAAACCCCAACGACGGCACCCCTCACCGGAAGGACTCATCAGAAGCAATAGAAAAGTGAATGAAGGAACCTGGAAGCCCTAGCAAGGGTACTCCTCCAGTGCTGGTCGAAGGAGGAGAGCAAATGAACGAAAGGAGGAAAAGATGAAAGCCTAACCTACTGGAACTTTGTAACCTCACCCAAGAAAAGGAGAGAAGGTTGCTCTAAAGAAGAAGTCCTGCCTTTTTCTACCTGGAGAACCCTCGAGAAACAGAAGGACGGGTCTTTTTTAAATGGCCCAGAGCCCTGTTGTCTCGTACTTGTCAAAGACGTGCGCCAAATCTCTCCCCAGACCAGCCGAAGCACACCATGTATTGAAGGCGACGCTCTGAATCGGGGGTGACCCCCTCGAACCAGGCGCGGCAATTATGCCCACTCCTAAAGAGTGGTGGCATGGCATCACCCCATTAGCACGAAGGCCCAATCTTCAGAGCGATGGCGTGTAAGGCATTGATGGTGCAAGACGTGCCACCCCTCCACATCAACATAACAGTTACTCCCCTCGCCCGGAGCGCCGCTTCGTTCTCCGGGTTGAGGAGTGGGGGGCATCTAATGTGGTACATCTGCTAACGTGGAGTACACAGGCGGCCACACTGCTGAGGGACCCGCCACCTGGAAATGGTAGCCAGGTAAGGGCCCAAGGCAAACCCTCCTACTGAGGTCAGCTCCCAGCTGGGGTCGTGCTAATAGGGTGAGCCCTCCGACTGAGGTCAGCTCCCGATAGGGGTTGAGCTCATGCTCCCAAAGCGAGCCCTCCTGCCGAGATCAGCTCTCAGTCGGGGTCGTGCTCATAGGGTGAGCCCTTCGAATGAGGTCAGCTCCCGGTAGGGGTCAAGCTCATGCTCCTAAGGCGAGCCCTCCTGTCGAGGTCAGCTCCCAGCCGGGGTCATGTTCATAGGGCGAGCCCTCCGACTGAGGTCAGCTCCCGGTAGGAGTCGAGCGCATGCTTCCAAGACGAACCCTCCTGCTGTGTTCAGCTCCCAGCTGAGGTCGTGCTCATAGAGTGAGCCCTCCGACTGAGGTCAGCTCCCGGCTGAGGTTGAGCTCATGCTCCCAAGGTGAGCCCTCCTGCTGAGATCAACTCCCAGCTAGGGTCATACTCATAGGACGAGCCCTTCGACTGAGATCAGTTTCCAGGAAGGGTCGCGCTCATGATTCCAAGAGCCAGGTCTTCGAAGTAGGGCTTCACTCCCCATCCGGTGGGAGTCAAGGCTCCTGCCAACGACATAAGGAGGGGGGATCAGCAGAAGTCCAAAATCATGGCAGGGAAGAGCCTCACCATCCACAGCCCCTAGGAGGTGGCACATGCCCTGCCATAAATGCAGGCCCTACAACACACCCCACGCACGACCTGCACGATGCAAGCTCCACCAAGTTTCCGATCCTGTAGTATGCCACCATGTCGATGACTGCACGACTGGAAGACCACAACCACTACGACAAGGAGCCTGCACCTTTCCAAGAAAGGTATTCCACTAAGGCCCCGGGTTCTATGACACTCCAACGGTCTCCCATGAAATGGAAACGCCCTGTCCTGGTTCAAGGCTTAGCGAATGCCCGATAGGGAGGTGACAGCAAATAACAGAAAGCCTCAGGCTTAGTCTAGGCCACCCCGTCCATATAAGATCGACAAGGGAGGTAAGTAAAGGAGAGGTAAGCAACAAACATGCTCTTGGTCCTCCATTACCTTCTTTCATAGAGTTACTCTTATCCTTCTCTATTCTTCACCCTCTCGATGCGAAGAGTCCCCCAAGCTCTCTATCGTAGAGGTTATGTTCCCCTCGATCGTCCCACTGACTTGATCGTCGGAGTGTCCCCGCCAGAATTCCCGGCACATGTCTCCTTTATTTTGCAGGGCCTCCAAACGAGCGAGCCGACCGCGAAGAGAAGCGAGCGCCCATCAAGAACTTGACGTGTCCGAGCTATCGGCCACGATGATCTTGGCGGCAACAGACAACAAAGTTTTTTTGTTGTAAATTGTAAGCTACTTATAAAATCTAAAATGTTAATTATATGATGAGAAAAATACCATCATAACATTAACATATATTTTTTATTTCTACCAAGAATTAGTTGTGACCAAATAGAATCATAATTAGGAGAGTAAGAAATGTTGGTCTTTACTTACTGCTTGCTGGATTTTGAACTTTTCACGAGACAAGATAATAGAGGGCTGCCAGTCTACTGCTAATATTTTTCAACGAGATAAACCCAATCCACCATAAATTTCTGAAAAAAATTAAAAAAAAAAACACTAAGATAAGTTTAGCAACTTATATTATTCTCACTTGATACTTAATTAAATAATTAAAAAATTATCTACTTTACTTGATAATTGAATCGAAAATCGGATAAATAATTGATATTACCTAAGAGCCTAAGAGGGAAGATTGAGGCCCAAAAAGGGGCCAAACTGAATGCCGCCAGCTCTTTGTCTGTGGCTTTGACCATCTATTGACTACCGCTTTTGGGCACAACACCGGCAGTTCGGCACCAATGCACAGACCGAGGTGGAGGCAGGATTTCATGTCCCAATAGGACGTCCTGCGGGATACCAAGATCGGGTACCATAGGGACAATGCTATTTCACTAGCATCGTAGCATCCCGATTAGGATATCTTGGAACATTCCCTGTTCTAAGTTTCGGGATAGGATAGGACAACAACACATCCCATCACATGAAAAAATTGGGACAGCCCCAGCCCACAAGATTAAAAATCTTGATGCAACTTTTAATAATTTAGAGATACTAGGTCAGGCTTGCATAATCGAAGTGGGACTCTACCATTAAGAAAAACAACAAAACAAAAACAAATCGAATCGAATAATAGTAAGAACAAACCGAATCATAATAATTTACCATCTTTACATTAAAAAAACAACAAGAATACCAAAACAATAGGGTGAACCAAGAGAGCTAACAAGAATATGTTCCATGAGAGATTATTTGGGAGTTAATCAATATTAGATGGTTATTATGATGTGTATGTTGTGTTTTGTCTTTGTTTTTTGAATGTGCAACCTCTCTTAGTGTCATCTGTCTTAACTTCTCTAATACAAACTTTCATCAAAAACTTTTCTAATACAAATCTTTTTTTAAAAAAAGTAGGAGCAATCTAATGACTTGCCAAAAAAAAAAAAAAAAAAAAAAACAGACAGAGACAAGCCTCTAATAATTTTACCAAAAAGAAGAACCTGGTAAAAGCCATAACATATCTTGGAACTCATCCAAAACAGCTAAACTAGGAATCCAGGTTCACAAATCAACTACTAAAAAAGCTAGAAAGAACCAAGACCAAAAAACCGAAAACTTTGTACTCATCGTCATCGGATAAAGCCTCAAGATTTTCCACATGGCCACATCCCAAAAAAAAAAAAAAAAGCTAGAAAGAACAAGTCATGGACTCACCTCTCACCACATCAATTACAGGCGGCGTCATAGAAATGGACGTCGGCTGGAAGCACCGTCAGCTTCGGCGTTGATGGCGTGTCACCGGCTCACCGCGTTGAACCATGGGAGGAACTGAGCCTGGCGATGGCGGCAACAAAGAGAGTTGGCCTTGGCCATCGGTGCACTGTTTGAAGCTAGCGACGGCCGGCGGGTTGGGTGGCGCTGTGACGGCTAGGGTCGGCCGTCTCCTTCATCGACGGTGGGTGGGGTGGTGCCGCGATGGCTGGGATCGGCCGTCTCTTCACCGACAATGGCTGTCAGGAGAGATGGGCAAATGGCTCACTGGAGTCACTGCTCATGCCTCACGGTCGAAGGATAGGGACCGGGTTTGCCGGTTTGGACTTCTCTCGCCACCTTTACCACTTTGAGATTTTGGAGGAGAACTGGAGGAGACAGGGATGGTGTCACGGTGGCGCCTCTCAGCCCAAGTAAGTTGTTCACCAAATTTTTTAATAAAATTCTTTGAAAAATTATTTTTTATTGATTTAACTCGGTTTTGATTTTTTTTTTTTTTTGAAATTTTGTTACCGAATTTTTTGGATTATTTTGAATTGATTTCAGAAATTTGAGGGAGGGTGGCCAAATACTTGTTTATCTTAAATAAACCTGCTTAACTATGTGGATTACTAGAGATATGTGTGATGCACAAGAGGAATATTAGCGTCATTATAAGCATCAACACAATTCACAAGGTTTAGAAAATGCTCCAATAGTAGCACCACATCAAAAGTTCTTACCCAAAAAAAGCACCGCATCAAAAGTAAATCAGCACTTTGAAGCATGTGCTATGATTCCATCGACAAAACATAGAACATACCGATCCATGTAGAATACCTTATTGCCTTTTGTGCCGCGCACAACGCCCATGCATTTTGCACTTTTTTTTTTCCATTTTTTCTATTTTTTTATTTATTCCAAAATTTAATAATTATTTTATTTATTTTTTATTAAATAAAATAACGATTAGTTTGAAAATATTTTAAATTTTTTTTTTGTGATTTTGAATCTATAAATATGTCTCTATCCCAAACCTACAAAATATCCAAAAAAGTTTAAGCACTCTCTCTCTCCTATATTTCTTTGTTCTAAAAATTTTTGAAATTCTTTCACTCTTCTATCTTTTTTTTAACTTTAAATTTTTTAATATAGACTTCTATATATATATATATATATATATATATATAATTCATGCATTATAGTTAATATTTTTTTCTTGTAAGTAATGATTGCAATGTTCACTCAAAAAAATTATTGATATATAAGATAAGCATATTAAAATAGTTTAAGGTACTTAAAATAAACCATGAATATGATAACCACCATCCTTGTCCATGCCTGTACCCTTAAAATGGGATTGGCTTTGTAATGTATGTCTACAACTTAAAATCAAAAGGAACGTTCGAAGGATAAGCAAATCCACAGTTATTTGTCTAGTGTTAATTATAATAATTTTAAGATATGAAAATTTCCAATAACTCCCATAATTTTACTTTTCTGGTTCTTCGATGTTGACTTCACCAATGTTTTGCTCTAACATCTTGGCTGGAAGAAAAAATATAAAAAAAATATATGAAAGAAAGTTAATATTTTCTTGAAAGTTTTTTCATAAAAATGAAGGAAGAGTAGAGAAACGGATGAATACAAGGAGACTGAGAGTGAAATAGACGGTGACTAAGAGTGCATCTAGATTCATGCTCGTCTCCATCTGGGTGTGATCTCCGACGACTGCGAGAGGTCCGGAGCCTCTCGTCGACAGCCGGAAAGGGCGAGCATCCTAACGAACACCGGAGGACCGTCGGTGAAGATGAATCGTGGCGAGTAAATTGGTTTTTCCTTTGAGATCGACGATGGCTAAAGCTTTTCTTCTGTCGGTGCTATTGATTCTTGCCTGTCTCCGACTGAGGGTGATCGCTAGTGACTGCACAGAGCCTTTCATAGGCGGCCGGAGAGGACGAGGAAGATGGCGAACACTGGAGGGGCACCGGCGAAGACGGACCGTGGCCACACAAACCCAAGGACCCCTCCTTCCAATCGGCCATTTTGGATCTCACCGGAGCCTTCGCCGGAGGTGGTTGTGGAGCTTGCACGTCGCTTCCCGAAGGTCGTGGAGTTGCCGGAAGAGGAGATCGGGGGAGAGATTGCCGAGTGGTTGGCCAAGGGGCTTGTCACTAAGACCTTGGTCGGAAGGTGTCCGTGGATGCTGTTGTGCTGGAGTTTCGACTATGGGTTAGCTTGAAAAGAGACATCACTGACTATAATCTGGAGCAAGGGTTCCTCCTGTTCAGATTTCAAGAAGCAGGGGATTGCAATACTATTTTGGGATGGCCATGGGTTATCAGTGGGCAAGCTTTAGCGATTGAACCATGGCATCCACGTTTCTACCCATCGGCGATGGCAATCCGGACAGCCTTGGTATGGGTGCGGCTTCCTCAACTTCCGGTGGAGCTGTGGGGGTTGCCGTCCCTCCGACGAATCGTCAATCTAGCTAGTGAACTTGTGGCAGTTGACGATTCCATGGCAGAACAGCGTAGGCTGGGTTTTGCCAGGATTTGCATCCGCATTGATCTCTCCCGACCACTCCGGCCGGGGGTTCTGATAAAGGGACCAGAGGAGAATCGGTGGCAACACTTTGTCTTCGAAAGTCTTGCCGGAGTATGCTTCCGGTGTGGGCTTTTTCATGGAGCTAGGGAGGCTTACTCGAGGGGGGGGGGGGGGATGGTGGATCAGCGGGGCTTCATCCTACCAATCTGGTGGGTGCTGATGTGCGTATGTCGGGCGAATCCTCGGGTGGGTTATGCCTTGGTCCTTCGTTGGTGGCAGTCCGGCATTGGTTGGCACCAGTGGAGAAGCATGGTGGCTTAGGGAAGAAGACAACTGCTAGGGGTGACTATGGATCTAGCTCGACGAGAAAGGGGAAGGAGCTGGCCCACCCGGATGGGGGACTGCCAGATGGTGTGTCGAATGCTGAGGAATGGTCCAAGCCATCCAAAATTGCCCACCGGCAATCGCCCCTTTGACCTTCGAAGTCTTTGGAAGACGACGATGCTGAAATGAGACCTGATTTGGTGGGACAGTTTGAGCCGTTGCAATTGGTGTCGGAAGTGCTTGGCCTGAGCAAAGAGGATGAAGAGCCCAGGAGGGCGACAAATAATGGGACCAGCCTTACAAAGCGAGCCCGATCCTCGATGCATCCTTTGGGACAGGTGAGCACGAAGTATGGTTCCAAAGTCACCATGACAACAGTGCCTGGTAAGGGGTCTAGGATGAAGAACAAGATTGTGGTTAAAGATCCGAATAGCTCGACAATCATGGAACCCCTATCTCATGGGAGGGGTGAGTGGGGGACCTTCTTCTTCTCAGCGGGGAGCCTAGAGGTGGTAGCGACCATCCCAGCCCAGTTAGCATTACAGAATTTTAATTTCTAGGCTGAGATTAGACCATCAATGCATGAGTCATAGATGCTGGTGGAGCCACAGGTTCTGTCCCATGAGGAAATGGTCGAGAGACTCAGACAAACCATCCAAGGGAATGGGAAAGGGTCCTCAGTGATGGCGGACTCATCAGACAGGAGTGTGGTGGATTTGGTTAAGGGGAGCTTCGGGGTGGACCCCCCTCCACAGTAGGTGACACTATGAGACTTTTGATATGGAACTTCCGGGGTATAGGAAAACCTGCATTCCGGTCTTCTTTTGGCAGATTGATTCATCAGCACTGTCCTGATGTTTATGTTCTCCTCAAAACTTACCTTTTTGGAAGGGGCCTAGATCGAGTGAGGCAGCGACTTCAGTTGGTATAGAGCACTTATGCTATCGAGTCCAGAGGCCTTTCTGGAGGGATTTTGGTGATGTAGAGATGGGCCTCTGTGCAGATCAATGCTTTTCATAGCTACGAGCAGTAGGTGATCATGGTCATTTCAGAGTTGACGGGTGGCCCATGGCTATTATCCAGTATCTATGCGAGCACTGAGTATAGGGAGCGGCGGAGGCTTTGGCACGATATTTCTAGGTTAGTGTCTCAGGGCATCCCCTCTCTGGTTGCAGGTGACTTTAATTATATTACAGGTTCTCATGAGAAATTGGAAGGTAGGCACTTTGTGGATAGTATTGATTCCAGAGAGTTCGAACAGTTCATAGGCGGCACCAGTCTGATTGATCTGGGTTATTCTGGTCCTCAATTCACTTGGTGCAACAACCATTCCAATTCTGCTAGAGTTTGGGAGAGGATTGATCGGGCTCTTGGATCAGCTGACTGGCTGCAGTGCTTTCCTAGGCACCATGTCCAGCAGCTCTCATGAATTGCCTCGAACCATTGCCCGCTCCTCATTACTATTGATGGTTCATGCTTGCCTAAACCTCCTTTTCCGCTTCGAAAAGTTTTGGACTTTTTACCTGGGGTCTTGGGAGTTGATCAGAGCTGTTTGGAGGATGTCGATTCGAGGGGATGCGAGGTATCGGATGACCCAGAGATTGGAGCTGGCTAGGTGTAGGCTCATCTAGTGGAACCAGACTGAGGTTGGTGACATCAACAGATGGATAAAGGAGGTTGAGACTAATATTGCTAAGCTCCAATGACGGGAGGATCTGGAGGGGGACCTCCAGGAGGCAGACCTGGGGATGCTTCATCGCTGTCTCTCGAACCATCACTCCTTACTGATGTAGCAGGAAATCCTATGGCGGCAGAAATCTAGGGTGCAATAGATTAAGGAAGGGGACCGGAATACCAAATTTTTTCATCAGGCTATGATAGTCCGAAGGGCAGCCAACCGCATCAGGCGACTGAGATAGGATGATGGTACTTGGGTGACAGATAGTCATGAGATTAGTAGGCAGTTTGTCTAGTACTTCAGATCCAGGTGGTCCCTCCCCCTAAGCGAGGAGATACCTTTTCAGGGTGCTACCCGGTGGACAGGGTTTCTGATTAGGAGAACACAAATTTGACTCTTCCTGTGTCTTCTAAGGAGGTGCGGGATGCTCTTTGGACCCTCGGGGAGGATAAGTCCCCGGGCCCGGATGGATTCCCTTCCTGTTCTTCCGCCGATACTGGTCCATTATTGGGGGCGAGGTCATGGAGGCAGTTTAGGCGATTTTTGTTACCGGCATCCCTGCTGAATGGAAGCAAACCCTAATCACTCTGATCTCGAAGAGACCGGATGCTTCTACTCCGAACCAATTTAGATCGATTAGCTTGTGTACCATCCTTTATAAAGTTTGTGCAAGGATCCTAGTCGGGCAGTTACAATTGGTTGTGCCTCATCTTATCAGTCCTGAGCAAGGAGCATTTATCAGTGGACGCTGCATCACTGATAATGTCCTTCATGCCTAGGAATTCATGCATGATCTCAGGTGTGCCCCTACTCAGCATAGTCTTATGACAATTAAGCTTGACATGAAGCGTACCTATGATCGAATGAGCTAGTTTTTCCTTCGATAGACCCTTCATCAATTTGGCTTTCACCTCAACTAGAATAGGTGGATCATGGACTGCATGGAGGATCTTAGCTTCGCCATTCTAGTGAATGGCACCCCCGATTGAGTACTTTTCTTCATTGACTGGGCTCCGTCCAGGTTGTTCTCTATCTCCTTACCTGTTTATCTTATATGCTGACGCTCTCTCTCGTGCATTAAGGGTCGCTGTCCAGAGGTCACTACTAGAGCCCTACTGGCCCGCCCCTGGAGTCCCTCTCTCTCACCTACTCTTTGCAGACGACTGCCTCCTCATTGGCCAGGCTACCCCCCAGAATGCTAGCCGCTTTGCCTCCATTGTGGAGTCCTACTGTCATGGATCTAGCTAGATGGTTAACTTGCAGAAATCTACTATGATATTTAGCCCCAGAACGAAGGCCCGAACAAAGCAGTCTATCCTGCCCAGATTGGAGATCCCTGAGCATACCGGGATTCTCACCTATCTGGGTGTCCCTATGATTGGTGGGAGATTGCGGAGGACAGAGTGCAGACCTATAATGCAGCGGGTTCGCAGTCGTCTTGAGGATTGGTAAGCCACTTCTCTCTATATGATGGGCAGACTCACACTCATCAGGTCGGTCTTATCCTCTATCCCTGTTCACCTTCGAGGGAATACTGTGTTGCCTACTACTTGTTTGAGAGAGATGGAGCAGATGTTTCGAAATTTTCTTTGGAACTCCAGTCAGGACAGTCATGGTATTCACTTGGTATCTTAAGACACTGTCTGTAAGTCGGTCAAGGATGGAGGACTTGGGATCCATTCACTGCTGGACAGGAGGGAGGTACTTATCGCCAAACATGCAGTGAGATTTCTTCTCTAGCCCAATCGCCTGTGGAGCAAGGTGACGCGGGCCCGATATGGTACGTGGAGTCAAGGCTCTCAGATCCAGTCTACCCGTGGTTGCTCCTTTATCTGGAGGGAGATCTATGCCCGTGGCTCCATCGTGTTGGCCCATGTCAGATGTCTGATTGGCGACGAGTCTATGATTGATGTCAGTCATGATGCATAGATTTCTAGCTTACCTCTCTCTAGGTGGCCAACATTTGTGAGCATGGAGCTAGCCGATACCCTTCGTGTTTGTGATTTGATGACGGATGATGGAAGGATATGGAGAGCTCAGAAGATTACCAGACTCTTTGGGAGCTACCTGGCACATAGGATTCTCGCTATCCCAATCCCGAATCACCGATGTCAGGATTTGATGATGTGGGGTCAAACTTGCTATCCCGAGGTCTCTTTGAACATCATATTTGACTTGTACAGGAGATCCTCTAATATGAGGATGGCGATAACTTGGATCTTGAGACTGCCCGTCCACCCTCAAGTGCACCTCTTCCTCTGGAAGATGGCTTGGAATCGCCTCCTTATGAGAACTCTGCTCAGGCACAAGGATATGGATATCTTGACGTCCTGTCCGGTCTATGGCTTAAAGGATGAGTCCACTGAGCATATTATTTTCAGTTACCCCGGGGCAAGGCTGATCTGGAGACGGTTGGGTGGTGGCCTTGGGATGGGGATGATGGGCCATGGCTATGCTCCTTCCTTGACATGCTCGAACAGCGGTCGGTTGAAGATGATCGCTACTATGACTATATTGCCTACCAGTTCTGGTTATCTAGAAACACGCTGGTCTTTGACGAGCTGGCCATTCCGGCACATCGAATTCTTTAGAGAGCTACGTTCATGGCGATAGAATTTTTTCACTACAATATTGTTACAACCCTTGCGACCCTAGATCCTTGGGACCCCCTTGCTGCCTCGACAGCGGCCCGGAGGGCTATCTATATTTCCTGGAAGCCCCCCTCTAGGGTTTGTCAAGGTAAGCTTTGATGGCAATGGTCCGTGGTTCATCTGGTGGTGCAGGATATGTCATTCGGGATGTCGATGGCAGGCTTCTTGCGGCTGGAGGTCTTTTTCTTCATGAGCCCTCGATCCCAGAGGCTGAGCTTAGAGCTGCTTGGATCGGCATTACTAGAGCTGTTCATGACTTGCATGCTAGGAAAATCCTCATTGAGGGATATTCTTCCACTGTTATTACTTGGATTCGGGATAGGGTGGAGTATCCCGATGCCCATCCTCTTCTTTATGATATCTGGAGGTCCCTCCGGCCATCCTTGAATGCCTCCATCTGTCATGTCTATCAGAAGGCGAATAGCGCTGCTGATTGGGTTGTCTCCTTTGTTGCTCACTATTCGGGCGACTGGTCTTAGAGTCAGGGTGACAATGTTCCGATGCCTTTTCAGAATCTTCTTTTTCTTGATCTTCTGGACTGCTCTCGCACTATAATTGTATGACCGCCTGTCTTTATCAAATATATGTATATATATATATGTATATGTATATACATATACATATACATGTATATGTATATATATACATATATAGATATATGTATATATATATACATGTATAGATATATGTATATATATATACATGTATAGATATATGTATATATATACATGTATAGATATATGTACATATACATGTACATGTATAGATATATGTACATATACATGTACATGTATAGATATATGTACATATACATGTACATGTATAGATATATGTACATATACATGTACATGTATAGATATATGTACATATACATGTACATGTATGTACATATACATATATATATGTATATATATATATATATGTATATATATGTATGTATATATATGTATGTATATATATATACACGTTATTTCTTTTCTTTTTTTTTTCTTACTAATATATTTTTTTTCCTCCAAAATTCTAACTAAATTCTAAAGAAAAAATATATATTGTTACATCCGTGACAGTGACGTGGCCAGGCTCAGGTATCGCCGAATGCGAACGAGCCACGTGTGAGTTTTCCCGCCAGAATCAGCGCCACGCCCTTAAAGCTGGGGTCGGCAAGATCGCGCCGCCCGACGATTATCCGAGAGCAGACCGCCCAGGCCGAGGTCGAGCTCGGCGCGGGGTTCCTCCACCGACCCATCTGCGCCCGCGTGCGAAGGAGACGACCCAAGTGAGGTCGGCCGAGGTCGGCCGACCCCTCGCCTTGCGCCAGGTGGCCACCCGGAGACGGGTCCACCTCGGCCGAAGCCAGGCGGCCTCCTGCCGCCTCACCAGGTGTCCACCCAGGAGGGGTCCACCTAGTGCGAGGTCGGCCGACCCTTCGCCTTGCGCCAGGTGGCCACCCGGAGACGGGCCCACCTCGGCCGAAGCCAGGCGACCCTCTGCCGCCTCGCCAGGTGTCCACCCAGGAGGGGTCCACCTAGTGCGAGGTCGGCCGACCCTTCGCCTTGCGCCAGGTGGCCACCCGGAGACGGGCCCACCTTGGCCGAAGCCAGGCGACCCTCTGCCGCCTCGCCAGGTGTCCACCCAGGAGGGGTCCACCTAGTGCGAGGTCGGCCGACCCTTCGCCTTGCGCCAGGTGGCCACCCGGAGACGGGCCCACCTCGGCCGAAGCCAGGCGACCCTCTGCCGCCTCGCCAGGTGTCCACCCAGGAGGGGTCCACCTAAGCCGAGGTCGGCCGATCCCTCGCCTCTCGCCAATTGGTCCCCGGAGATAGGTCCAACTCAGCCGAGGCCAGACCGCTCGTACGGAGAGGCCCCCGGGGAAAGCGACGGGTCCCGAGGCCATCCCTCGGGCCGTACCGACCCCAGACGGCGTCCCGTACGGAGGGCGGCGGCACGCGGAACGTCACTTACATTGGCCCGGCAGGTCCCGCGGTCGAGAGACCCGATCCTGACGGAACAGGGCCCGTAAACGGATAGCGCCCACGCCCGGGGAAAAGAGCACCCTCACGAAGCCCGAGGCCTGACGACTTGCCGCTCTGCCAGCGCCGCCTTCCCTCTTTTTCTCTTCTGTCCTTGCCTTTTCCTGCTGGGCCCGGCGGACGAGGTCGGAAAGCCGCCTGGCCTCCTTCACCAAAAAGGGAAAATAAAGGAAGACAGGGAGGAGGAGTTTTCGAGGGAGAAAAGGACAAGCGCACGACGGAGGGAGATAAAGAGGGAAGGATCCAAAGACTGCAAGGTAAGCCAACGAGCCTGGGGACAAGAAGGAAAGACCGGCATAAGGCCTCGCTGGGAGGAAGAAAACCAGGGATCCCGAGAAGGGAATACTGGACGCGAGCTCGGCGGGCAGGCCCAGCCGAGATTCCGGTCCCCGGCGCTTTCCCTTCACCAGTTGACTCTCCAAACCAGAGACCCTCCAGGGGGCCTGGGAGGGAGAGTCTGTTCCTCCACGTCGTCTACTGACTTGACCGTCGGAGCCCCCTCGCCGGAATTCCCGGCCAGGGTCCTCTAACCCCTTTGTTGCAGGCTTCTCGCAGGAAGGGAGGCTCCTTTGCCAGGCGGTCAGGGAGGATCGGCTGATCCTCTGCACGGGCGCGGCGACGAGGACGGCAACAGATTGGCGCGCCAGGTAGGGGGGCAGGGCACTAACCCCCAGTGGGAACTAGCTTTTTGCAGGTATCACGCTCTCTAGCAATGGTGGTCACTCGTGGTCGCGAGGCGTCCACCGGCCGAGTGGGAGAAGCCCACTCCCCGCCAGGGGGCCACACCCCCGAACGGGAGCTTCCGGCTCCCCCTCCTCTTCTGCAGCAGCCTACCCCGGCGGACGGATCCCTTGCGGCCATCGTCCAGCAACTGCAGACCTTGACATCAGCGGTCCGACAGCTTCAGCATCAGCAACGGTCCCTGGCCACTCAGCCGCAGCCAGGGACCCCCGCGGCCCGGGTCGCGGGACAGCGTGGGAGCCTGCGCTCAATCCAGGGCAGGCCATCCCATCCGCAAGCCGTCTCCAACCCCCGAGGGAGCCGCCAAGCTCCCCCGAAGAGAAACTATTCCGGCTCGGAGGATCACGAGAGTCGATCCCCGGCCGATGGGGCCGAAACGGCGTGTCATAGCAAGCGACGCCGGGTCCAGACCTCGCGCCGAGACCGATCGGCGCCCCCCTCACCTGCAGTCTCGGTGGAAGACTCCACCGACGAAGCCATCAGGCGCCAGGCCGAAAGGCGCCTAGAAGAGCACGAGCGCAAGTTGGCGGAGTTCGCCCGACGATTCGCCGACCTGCAGAACTCGTCAGCCGACCCGGCGGGCTACGACTCCCGCCCCCCTTTCTCCGAAGAGATCCAGGCGGAACCAATCCCGAAACGGTTCCGCATGCCGCAGGTGGACCCCTACGACGGGACCACCGACCCCCTAGACCACCTGGAGGGTTATAAAGCCCTCATGAGGGTCCAGGGTGCCACCGACGCCCTTCTGTGCATCGCCTTCCCTGCAACCCTTCGGAAGGCCGCCCGAGTCTGGTTCGCCCGTCTCGAGCCCGGATCCATTTGCTCCTTCCAGCAGCTGGAAGGAAAGTTTGTGGCGCATTTCGACGCTTGTCGAAAGGTGCCAAGGGAGGTGGACAGCCTCTTCTCCGTCCGCCAGCAGGACCAGGAGCTGCTCCGTGACTACATCGCCCGGTTTAAGACCGCGGCCCTGGAGATCTACAGCTTGGACGAGCCCGTCGCTATGCTGGCTCTAAAGCGCGGGCTCAAGACGTCCCGCCTGACCTATTCCCTGGACAAGAAGCCGCCCAGGACATATTCCGAGCTCCTCCTCCGCGCCCACAAGTACATCCGAGCAGAGGAGGCCGACCGCACCCGTCGAGAGCTGGACGGGAAGATTTTGAAGAAGTCGACCCTGAGGGACGCCCCGGGAGCTCGGAGGCCCGGGCCACCAGCCGACCCTCGCCCGAACCCAAGGCCGAGGGCCGAGTCTGCCCCCGAGCGGAGGTACACCCCTCTCCTCGCACCTCGAGCCAAAATCCTTATGGAAATCGAGGGCGAGCGTTATCTCCGCCGACCTCCACCTCAGAACCCGAGGGCAGCCCGAGACAAATCAAAGTACTGCCAATTCCACCGCGAGCACGGGCATGACACGGAGGAGTGCCGCCACCTGAAGCGGGAGATCGAGGAGCTGATCGGGAGGGGATACCTTCGGAAGTTCGTCAAGAACGAGGCTCCCTCCGAAAAGCAGCCGCTCGCGGCCTTGCCACCTGTCCCTGCGATCGACAACCGGCCAACAGAGAGGCCCGTGGGCATGATCTCACGCGGATCTGGCCGAGCAGAGAAGAGAGCCCGGGAAACCCCGGAGAATGTAATCCCTCCCAAAGGAGGGGAACTTAGCGGCAATGTAAACGATGATGCCGTGGTGGTCGAGATGACCATCGCGAAACACCCTGTACATCGAATCATGGTGGATAGTGGAAGCTCGGCCGATGTACTTTTTTATGATGCTTTCTCTCGGATGAATTTGTCTCTCGACCAGCTAAAGCCAGTGCACACCCCACTGGTAGGTTTTACAGGGGACTCCGTCGGAGTCGAAGGGGAAATCACTCTCCCAGTTACCGCCGGATCCCCGCCTCGGCAGACGACCATCATGGTAACTTTCACTGTAGTCAAGCTCCCTTCGCCTTACAACGCCATTCTTGGGCGTCCCGGGCTCAACCGACTAGACGCCACTATCTCCACAAGGAGACTGCTGGTGCAGTTCCCCACGCCTTTCGGGTTCGGGGAAATGAAGGGGACGATCCAGCCAGTCCCGCTCTGCCTGCAGACAATCCCGGGCATCAAGGGCGCAGAGCTCGCCCGCGAGGTCGAGGACCTCGACCTAAGAGAAAAGGAACCCAGGGGAGGGCCCGTAGAGCGCCTGCTCTCCTTTCCCCTTGGTTCAGACCCCCTGAAGACGGTGCAAGTCGGGGCCCAGCTCCCCGAAGAGGAGCGAACCTGCCTGCTGGAGTTCCTCCGTGCCAACGCCGATGTGTTCGCCTGGTCGGCGGTCGACTTGCCGGGTATTCCGCCCGAGATTATCATGCACAGCCTGAACGTGGACCCAGGCAGCCGCCCGGTCCGCCAGAAGAAGAGAAGCTTTGCCATGGAGAGGCAGAAGGCGATCGACGAGGAGGTAGAGAAACTTCTCGCCGCCGGTTTCGTCCGAGAAGTCCAATACCCCAGCTGGTTAGCAAATGTGGTCATGGTAAAGAAGAGCAGCGGTAAGTGGAGGATCTGCGTGGACTACACCGACCTCAATCGAGCTTGCCCGAAGGACAGCTTCCCTCTGCCAAAGATCGACCAGCTGGTCGACACCACCTCGGGACACCGTCTCCTGTCATTCATGGACGCTTTCTCCGGATACAACCAGATCCGGATGAATCCGGAGGACGAAGAGCGTACCGCCTTCATAACTGACCGCGGGACTTTCTGTTACAGGATGATGCCCTTCGGCCTCAAGAACGCGGGGGCGACGTACCAACGTCTGGTCAATAAAGTCTTCAAAGACCAGATAGGCCGCAACATGCAGGTGTACGTGGACGACATGCTGGTAATGAGCAAACTTGACTCGGACCACGTAGCCGACCTGGCAGAGACGTTCGGCAACCTCCGGCGCCACCAGATGAAGCTGAATCCGGCGAAGTGCGCCTTCGGGGTCTCCGCCGGAAAGTTCCTAGGGTTCATGGTGACCCAGAGAGGAATCGAGGCCAACCCGGAGAAGGTCCAGGCCATCCTGGACATGGAGCAGCCAGCCTCCAAGAAACAAGTGCAGCAGCTGACCGGTCGGGTTGCGGCCCTTAGCCGTTTTATTTCCAGGTCGGCGGACCGCTGCCGTCCCTTCTTCAAGGTGCTGAGGAAGATGAACGGTTTCGCCTGGACCGAGGAATGCCAGCAGGCCTTCGAGGAGTTGAAGAAGACGCTCGCATCACCACCTCTGCTGTCCAGGCCCGAGGAAGGGGAGGAGCTTACCCTCTACTTGGCCGTTACCCCGGAGGCCGTCAGCTCTGTCCTGGTCCGAACTGACGACCACGGGATCCAGCGACCGGTGTACTATACCAGCAAACTCCTCCGGGACGCGGAGCTCAGGTATTCCCGGCCCGAGAAACTCGTTTTTGCGCTAATAGTGTCTGCCCAGCGTCTCAGGCCCTATTTCCAAGCGCATCCCATCGCCGTCTTGACGGATCAACCGCTGAAAGCGGTGCTCAGCCGACCCGACACCTCGGGGCGATTGGCCAAATGGGCACTGAAACTCAGCGAGTTCGACATTACATACCGACCGAGGTCGGCAATGAAGGCACAGGTGCTGGCCGACTTCTTGGTCGAATGCACGGGTTTGGGCAAGGAGCCCGAGGAGGACTCCTCGGCCCAGCCGATGGAGGTCGGCACCAACGAGCCCGGAGAGGACGCTTGGATCCTCCATGTGGACGGAGCCTCAAACTCCGGAGGGAGCGGAGCTGGGCTCATCCTTGCCAACGGCGACGGAGTCGTCGCCGAGTGCGCGCTCCGTTTCCAGTTCCCCACGACAAACAATCAAGCGGAGTACGAGGCGCTTCTCGCCGGACTCAGGGTCTCCCGCGAGCTGGGCGTGACTAACCTCAGAGCTTTCACTGACTCCCAGCTCGTGGCGGGGCAGGTGTCCGGGGAGTACGTCGCTCACGACCCCCAGATGGCGAAGTATTTGGAGCTCGTCAAGGCGAGCGCGTCCAAGTTTCGGCACTTCAACATCTTCCATATCCCCCGCAGGGAGAACGCCCGCGCGGATGCTCTCTCTCGATTGGCGACTCTGCCGGACACAATGCTGGGACGCGCTCATGTGGAGCGACTCGAAGTCCCAGCCTCGAAGCACCGGCGGGGGTCCATCAGGTCAGCCAGGAGCCCGGCTGGATGGACAAGTACGCCGCGTACATCACCGACGGCATTCTGCCGGAAGACCGAGACGCGGCTCGCTGTTAGACATTAGAATAATAAAAATTAACCCAACTTTATTTGATTAAAATTGATACTTTTTGTGATACTTTGCAGGAATTGACTCCATAAACATGTAGATCTTGATTTTAGGAGTCCAACGACGCAAACGGAATGTAATTCGGACTTCAAACGGGCCCGAAATGAATTTTAGAAGGTTTTAGCACGGATTTCAGAGCTGCACGATTTTTGGAGCGACCTTAAAATCCTTTTGGTTTGGCTCACGGTGGACCGGCTCAATGGTCCACCGTATGGGCTGCTGGTCCACGGCAGCCATTGCTGCCGGTCCACGGGCGGAGCCGTGGACCACCGTGCTCCGATCGCGCCGAAACTCGCCGGAGAGCTTCCCCCGGCGTCGCCGAAGCCGCCGGTACCCTTCCCGCCGGCCGGAGAGCTCCCGTTCGGCCGGAAAAATGGCCGGAACTTGCTGCCGTCACCCACGCGAGCCGCCGTCCAGCCAAAGCCCCTCCGCCGCCGTCCGCAAGCCGTCCGCAGCCGTCCAGCCGCGCCCATCCGCCTGCTGCCGCCATGTCGCCGCCGCCCACCGCCCATCCGCCCGCTGCCGTGCCCAGCCGCGTCCAGCCGCCCACGGCCACGCCACCGTCCGCTGCGCGTCCGTCCAAGCTTGCTGCCCACGGCCACGCCGAGCTCCCCTGCGCCACGTCCGTGCCCGAGCCGCCCGTCTCCGTCCGCGCTGCCACCCAAGTCGCCGCCCAAGCCTGCTGCTGCATGCCACCCACGCCCACGGCCATGCAGCCCAAGTCCGTCTCCGCCTCTGCTCACAGCGTCATCGTCATTCAGACTAGGATGTCTGAAAACAAGGAAGCATCGGAACGAGAAGAGATGTCGGACGACGCTGAATGGACGCGGGGTTGTGCGATAGAATTTTTGAATTTGATTTTTGAGATGGGGATGATCGTAAAAAAATCAGATAAGGAGATCGGATTGAGATGAAGAAATCACCGCGCTTTCCACACGGACCCGACACGGTATTTTTCAGCTATAAATACCTCGGTGATTCTTTTCTACGGGGGGAGAGGGAATTTTTGGGAGGTTCCACTTGCTGTCCATAGTTCCACCTGTTGCTGTGACAGAGAGTCAGAGTCGTATAAAAAGGGAGAAAGGGACCCTTGTTCCCTTACTTTTATTTTCTCTGTACTCCAATTTTTATGCAATAAAATTTATTTGCTTTATATTAATCCATGTCTGCTTATTTTTATTTTAGTCATGCTGGAGTCATGTTGGATTAGCGTTTAAGGTAAGTTGTAGTGAATTAGTTTTGACTGACCTATACCTAAGGGACGGCCGTGATCCACGGATACGGGCCGTACTCTTGAGATAGGTCATATCTAAATTATTTTCACAGATTTATTATTTGTATTTAATTCTTGCATTAGTCTAGTTAATTTTAGTTTATTTTAAGTCAAAAGAAAATACTTTTTCAAGATAACCCCAAAGTCTCTGTGGGATCGACCCTTACTCCCGCTATTCTACCCTTTAGAGTAGTGGAATTAAGGTTCTAAATCGGTGCACTACGACACGCATCAGATTTTTGGCGCCGTTGCCGGGGACTTTTGGCGTTATTCTGAAAAAAAAAAAAAAATTCAACAATCCAAAAATCCACAAAAAAAAAAAAAAAAAAAAAATCAATTTTCAAATTTTACATTCCAATTTTCAATTTTCGATCTTGAGTGCCCTGACATAAGGTTGCCCTGGCATAACTGGGAGGTTATGTTGAATGGTTGTCCTAGGGTACAAAAAGGTTGAACACAAAAAAAAATTATTTTTTTTTAGATTCACTTAGATAAATTTATTTTTTTGCAAAACCAAAAAATATTACACAGACATTTCATAATTTGTTAGGATCAGATACTTAATCATCAAATTAAAAAAAATTAAGTTTAATTTTTTTGTTTATAACTTTTTGGACACCTTAGCTGTTGCATTTCATAATTTCATAATATATCTTAAGGGCACAACCCATTAATCAGATAAGGTGGGGAGATCAATACCCTTCCTTAGCCCACAAATCATCAATCAGCATCTGCATTGACCCAAGCCTTTAATTTTAAAATTAATTAGACGTCAACCCTAAGGATTTCGAGCTCAATAGGACAAGGAAACCCCAGAGTTGGACCGGTTCAGATCATTTAATTCCTTGGTGTCTAAGGAAAGTGGTTCAGGGACTAGAGCCCGAAGGGACGTGAGTTGGTTCCGCTTACCTGGCCAATTTATAATTGGTGTCTAAGGCAAGCGATAAGGGAACCTTCACCCACCTTACACTTACCTGGCCAAGTCAGTTAATTGATCTTGGGCTTGGAGTGCTCGAAGGTAACCTTGGATCAGTTAGGAGCTGTCTAGATCCAGGTTAACCCTAGGATAGTGATTTTGATTTGTTTCACTTGTTTGATTAAAAAAAAAAATTAATTAATTAATTAATTAACTTTCTCTAGTTTAGGACTCTCTTAGGAACTTCTCCTTTAGACCTCTTCTCATTCTTCCGCTTTCCAATTAAAAAAAAAAAATTAAAAAATCTTTGATTGCTGTTTGCTTTAGGAGGGAGGGTGTATGTTAGTATATTCTAGGCGCCGACTTCGTGAACCTAAACATATATCCCTAGATCCGAAAATCGAAGGCTCCAGTAGAGCAACCACCCCAGGTACTATGGATCCTAATCAAGGAATTGACCCTCCGCTGAAGGAGTACTTCACTCCTTCAAAATACACTTATTCACCTTGTATCCAAGTACCCCCTGTAGATGCCATTCAGTACGAAATCAAGTCCAGTGTGATTCAGATGTTACCCTCTTTTTACGGACTTGCGACTGAAGACCCATATAAACATCTAGATGAATTTCTAGAAATCTGCTCCACTGTTAAGATCCAAAATTTCTCCGATGATGCTTTAAGGCTTAGGTTATTCCCTTTTTCCCTGAAAGATAAAGCCAAATATTGGTTGAATTCCCTAGACACCGTGACAATTTCAACTTGGGATCAACTTCAGAGGGAGTTCCTTAAGAAATATTTTCCCATAGGAAAGACGAATCAAATTAGAAAAGCCATTACTAGTTTTTCCCAATTAGATGGAGAAATGTTTCATGAAACCTGGGAGAGATTGAAAGAGCTAATTAGAAAATGTCCTCACCATGCCATACCCAAATGGCAATTAGTCCAGTGCTTTTATGACGGTTTGTCAGAAAGGCACCGGCAAATGGTGGATGCCTCATGTGGAGGAACGTTCATGCTCAAAAATGAACATGAGGCATGGCAGTTGTTTGAAACGTTAAGTGAAAATTCTCTACATCATATGTCAGCTGCCCGTAGAGATCCTCCCACAGGACCTGTAGAACCTAAGAGAGGAGGTATGTATGAAGTTGGTCGTGCTGTAGACATCTACAGCAAGGTTGATGAGCTATCTCAGAAGCTCGACCAACTTTTGCAAGCTGGAAATAATTCCTCCTCATCTCATCCTACTCATGAAGTTTGTATTATCTGCTCGAGTTCCACCCACACCTTAGGTGATTGTCCATCAGCTTATCAATTTCCTGAGCTTCTTCAGGAGCAAGCTCATCAAGCTCAAACCCGAATGGCTCCTAGACCAGGAAACGATCCTTATTCGAACACATACAATCCTGGCTGGCGCAATCACCCGAATTTTTCTTGGAAACCCCAATCCGGAATCAATTTTTCTGTTAGGCCAAATAATCAGGAGACCAAATTTCAAAGCATGCAATTTCCTCAATATCAAAATGCCCCACAGCCTCCACAACCTCCGCCAAGCAATCTTGATCCTTCCTTTCAAGAAAAGATCCTTCAAACTTTGAAGGAGGGGCTGAACATGAATACCCAAATCCTTCACTCCCATACCCAATCCATTGCCAAGCTAGAGACTCAGATAGGTCAGCTAGCTACAGCTTTCAATCGGAGAGAAGAGGGTAAGTTGCCTAGCCAGCCCATTATCAACCCCAAGGGTCAATACATGGCTGAGAGTTCCACTGGACCTGAAAATTTTCTTGAACACGCTAAATCTGTTATCACCTTAAGAAGTGGAAAAACATTAGATCAACCTGACCCGACCCAAGAAGTAGAGCCAGAGAAAAAGAATGAAGAGGAGAAGGAATCCATTGGTAAAGCACCCTTACCTAAGGCTCCATTCCCTAGTGCTTTGGAGTCACCTTTACCATTGGATAAGAAAAATTTAAAAATGAATGAGATGCTTGAATTATTCAAGCAAGTTCAAATCAATTTACCTCTCCTCGATGCCATCAAGCAAGTACCGGCGTATGCCAAATTTCTTAAGGATTTGTGCACTCAAAAACGAAAATCTAAGGCACATATCCCTAAGAAAATCCTCTTAACTGAGCAAGCCAGCTCAGTTTTTCAGCAAATAGCTCCACCCAAACTCAAAGACCCAGGTACCCCAATTATCTCTTGTGTCATAGGGGACCTTACAATCAAGAAAGCCTTGTTAGATTTAGGTGCGAGTGTAAACCTTCTCCCAGGATCAATGTATGATCTGTTTAAATTCGGAGAATTAAAACCCACGACGGTGACCTTACAGTTAGCTGATCGATCCGTCAAGGCACCCCGTGGAATGCTCGAGGATGTGTTGGTAAAAGTCGATGAGTTCTACTTCCCGGTTGATTTTCTTGTTTTGGACATGGAGTCTAGCGGTAGCCCTAGTCAGATACCCATCATTCTTGGAAGACCTTTCCTAGCTACCGCTAATGCTTGCATAAATTGTAGAACAGGGGTTATGGACGTCTCTTTTGGGAATAAGAAAATGCGGTTGAATATTTTCAATGCATGCCAAGGACCACCATCTTATGATCATAACGAAGTAAACATGATAGAAGAAGTAGTAAATAGGAATCTTCCTGTGTTGCTTAATTCGGATCCTTTGCAAGCATGTTTGACACATTTAGGAACTGACGATTTTGATATTGATGATGAAGTGAATGCTTTGTTAGAGCCACCCAAGTTTAGTACCATTCCTCCTTGGACTATGAAATTTGAATCATTACCGACTCAATCAAGCCCTTTAGTGCCATCCTTAGAAGCACCACCCTATCTGGAATTGAAGCCTCTTCCTGACAAGTTAAAGTATTCTTTTCTTGGATCCAATGATACCCTTCCGGTAATCATTGCATCTACTTTGACCTCTGATCAGGAACAAAAATTGATGAATGTACTTAGGGAACATAAAGAGGCAATAGGATGGACAATAGCTGATCTTAAGGGAATTGACCCTTCTGTTTGCATGCACCACATTCACTGTGAAGCAGAAGCTAAACCACATAGGGACATGCAACGGAGGCTAAATCCAAACATGCGAGAAATTGTTAAAAAAGAAGTGGTTAAATGGTTGGATGCCGGTATTATTTATCCAATTTCGGATAGCCAATGGGTCAGCCCAACTCAGGTAGTACCTAAAAAGTCAGGTATTACTGTCATTCAGAATGAAAAGGGTGAGTCAATTTCTACCCGAGCAACCACTAGTTGGAGAGTGTGTATAGATTACCGGAAACTGAATGCTGTTACTAGGAAAGATCATTTCCCTCTGCCTTTTATTGATCAAATTCTAGAACGACTAGCAGGGCAGAGTTTCTTTTGTTTCCTGGATGGATATTCAGGATACAACCAGGTTCCAGTATTTCCTGCAGACCAAGAAAAGACCACCTTTACTTGCCCTTTTGGAACGTTTGCATTCAGGCGTATGCCTTTTGGTCTCTGTAATGCACCAGCCACCTTTCAACGATGTATGTTGGCCTTATTCTCCGATATGGTTGGTCATTTCCTTGAAGTGTTTATGGATGATTTTTCTGTTTTTGGATCTTCATTCGAGGACTGCCTCCATAATTTGGCTAAGGTATTGAAACGCTGTATAGAAACCAACTTAGTCTTAAGTTGGGAGAAGAGTCATTTTATGGTTTGTGAGGGAATTGTACTCGGACACATTGTTTCTGAGCGAGGGATTGAGGTTGACAAGGCTAAGGTTGAATTAATCTCGAAATTACCTCCCCCGACCTCGGTTAGACAAGTACGATCCTTCCTTGGCCATGCTGGTTTTTATAGACGATTCATCAAGGATTTCAGCAAAATCTCTCGACCATTGTGTGATTTACTTGCCAAAGACAAGTCCTTTGATTTTAGTAAAGAATGTTTGACCGCTTTTGACATTCTTCGAACTGCTTTGACCACTGCACCTATCATCAAGCCCCCAGATTGGACTCTGCCATTTGAAATCATGTGTGATGCTTCTGATTATGCTGTAGGAGCTGTTTTAGGACAGAAGCTCAATAGGGAACCCCATGTAATTTACTATGCTAGTAAAACTCTTTCAGATGCACAAATGAACTATACCACTACTGAGAAAGAATTACTAGCAGTTGTATTCGCCCTAGAAAAATTTGATCATATTTATTAGGGTCTAAGGTCCTAGTTTACTCTGATCATGCTGCATTAAGACATCTGCTATCCAAAAAGGATACCAAGCCTAGACTGATTCGATGGATCCTTTTATTACAAGAATTTGACTTAGAAATTTTGGATAAGAAAGGTTCCGAAAATATGGTAGCAGATCACATTTCTAGGATCTTAGTAGAATACAACAAGGAAATTATTGGAGATAGGTTTCCTGATGAGCAACTATTCTCAATTTCTTCTACCAGTAAACTCCCCTGGTTTGCCCATATTGTGAATTATCTGGTAACAGGGCAAGTTCCTCCATACTGGTCACAACAAGAAAAAGATAGGTTCTTTTCGCAAATCAAATATTACTTTTGGGAGGAACCTGAATTGTTTAAACACTGTTCAGATCAAGTGATCAGGCGATGTGTCCCTGAGAGTGAATTCAAGAGTATACTCAATTTTTGTCATTCTCTTGCATGTGGGGGACACTTTAGTGGGAGAAAAACTGCAGCAAAGGTGCTGCAAAGTGGATTTTATTGGCCAACTCTCTTTAAAGATGTACATGAATTTGGCCGTAATTGTCTCAAGTGTCAACAAAGGGGAAATATTTCACGAAAGATATGATGCCCCTAAACCCCATTTTAGTTGTTGAAATTTTTGATGTTTGGGGTATTGACTTTATGGGACCATTTCCTCTTTCCTTTGGATATGAGTACATTTTGGTAGCAGTCGATTATGTTTCGAAATGGATTGAAGCTGTGGCAACTCGAACTAATGATCACAAAGTTGTGATCAAGTTCATTCAACATAACATCTTTAGTCGGTTTGGGTGCCCAAGGGCCATTATTAGTGATGGAGGTGCGCATTTCACAAATAGACACTTTGACGCACTGATGAAAAAGTATGGAATTACCCATAAAGTAGCCACACCATACCATCCTCAGACTAGTGGTCAGGTAGAAGTTTCGAATAGAGAGATCAAGCACATTCTTGAGAAAACGGTAAGACCCGATAGGAAAGATTGGTCCGAACGTTTGGATGATGCTTTATGGGCTTACCGAACTGCTTTCAAGACCCCTCTAGGAATGTCTCCGTACCGGTTAGTGTTTGGAAAGGCTTGTCACCTACCTGTTGAATTGGAACATCGTGCATTTTGGGCTATCAAGCGATTTAATTTTGACATGAAGAATGCAAGTTCCCATAGAAAACTTCAGTTAAGTGAGTTGGAAGAGTTACGAAATGAAGCGTATGAGAGTTCGAAAATTTACAAGGCTCGAACGAAGGCTTATCATGACAAATTTATTAATAGAAAATCATTTGAGCCTAATCAAAAAGTATGGCTCTACAACTCTAGGTTACGTCTTTTTCCCGGAAAACTCCGCTCACGATGGGATGGACCTTTTGTAGTAACTCAAGTATTTTCCATGGAGCTGTTGAACTTAAGGATCCTAAGCAAGGGAATGTTTTTAAGGTAAATGGCCAGCGGTTGAAACCGTATATTGAAGGAATCAGTGATGGAGAAGTTGTTGAAACTCTTGATCTTGAACAACCAGTGTTACTGTGATGATGAACATAGTCTGGCTGAAGACGTTAAACTTAGCGCTCCTGGGAGGCAGCCCAGCTCTTTCCTTAGTTCATATTTTAACTTCTAGTTCTTTGTTTTTAGAATAAATGGAGTAATAAAAGAAGATTGCGGGAACATGGTGATAGAAGGACGTCTAATTCCATACCCTACCAGGTTGTATCCTTCCATGCCATTTAGTTATTAATATTCTCTTCCATTAGGGACAATGGAAATTAAGTTGGGGGGTGAGGTAATTAATTAAATCAAATCCTCGAGTAAAATTTTAATTAGTTTTGTGTACAAGAATTCGTCTCGAATTGAAAAAAAAAAAAAAAAAAAAAAAAAAAAAAAAAAATCAAGCTCACTAAATGAGGAGTGATCAATGGTTTAGAAAATTTTAGAGATACTGAGGGATAATTTATCAAGAAAACCCTAGAAGTGGTAGAGTGTAGTCCAGAAAATTTTAGAAGAGTAATTCCAGACCCTTCGGTCTATTGATCTTAATAATGAATCTTACTTATTTTGGTATATGCATTATAAAAAGTCCCCAGTTAAAAAATTCTGAGGTTAATAAAGATTTTTAGCATCTCTCACTGAGTAACCGGGCCCCTTCGCCTAAGTAAGCGTTGTTGTTCGCGTCAAAAGGTGGGGATGTAACGAAATCTTTGTAGAGTTAGTCTTGACTTAGCCTTTTTAACTCGAGTCAGTAAGCCCGAGGGGTGTTTTACACCTAATGCCCTAAAGCCAACTGGTTTGGGAGTCATTGGCTTAAAGCTCGCTACAAGGGTTAATTAGAAAGCAAGGTGTCAGGACATTGCACTGACTTTACATTAAATTAAAAAAAAAAAAAAAAAAAAAAAGAAAAAAAAAGTGGGGACTAAATAAATATTGCATCAAAACCAAACTAAGTTGGAAGATTTAGATAGTGAGATAGAAAGTTGGGAACGAAAAAACTCTTAAAACTTCTATGGACTTTATTCTACTACTAAATGGGTGGAATTGGTAATCCAATGAAGTACCTTTTTAATAGTCTAACCATGTATCCTTTGATTTTAGGGTTAGTAAGATAATTTTCATTTCATGGACCATCTTAGTACATAAGACTCATCCATTTCCTTTACTCGAGGACGAGCAAAGTTTAAGTTGGGAGGTGTGTTAGACATTAGAATAATAAAAATTAACCCAACTTTATTTGATTAAAATTGATACTTTTTGTGATACTTTGCAGGAATTGACTCCATAAACATGTAGATCTTGATTTTAGGAGTCCAACGACGCAAACGGAATGTAATTCGGACTTCAAACGGGCCCGAAATGAATTTTAGAAGGTTTTAGCACGGATTTCAGAGCTGCACGATTTTTGGAGCGACCTTAAATCCTTTTGGTTTGGCTCACGGTGGACCGGCTCAATGGTCCACCGTATGGGCTGCTGGTCCACGGCAGCCATTGCTGCCGGTCCACGGGCGGAGCCGTGGACCACCGTGCTCCGATCGCGCCGAAACTCGCCGGAGAGCTTCCCCGGCGTCGCCGAAGCCGCCGGTACCCTTCCCGCCGGCCGGAGAGCTCCCGTTCGGCCGGAAAATGGCCGGAACTTGCTGCCGTCACCCACGCGAGCCGCCGTCCAGCCAAAGCCCCTCCGCCGCCGTCCGCAAGCCGTCCGCAGCCGTCCAGCCGCGCCCATCCGCCTGCTGCCGCCATGTCTCCGCCGCGCCAGCCGCCCATCCGCCCGCTGCCGTGCCCAGCCGCGTCCAGCCGCCCACGGCCACGCCACCGTCCGCTGCGCGTCCGCCCAAGCTTGCTGCCCACGGCCACGCCGAGCTCCCTGTGCCACGTCCGTGCCCGAGCCGCCCGTCTCCGTCCGCGCTGCCACCCAAGTCGCCGCCCAAGCCTGCTGCTGCATGCCACCCACGCCCACGGCCATGCAGCCCAAGTCCGTCTCCGCCTCTGCTCACAGCGTCATCGTCATTCAGACTAGGATGTCTGAAAACAAGGAAGCATCAGAACGAGAAGAGATGTCGGACGACGCTGAATGGACGCGGGGTTGTGCGATAGAATTTTTGAATTTGATTTTTGAGATGGGGATGATCGTAAAAAATCAGATAAGGAGATCGGATTGAGATGAAGAAATCACCGCGCTTTCCACACGGACCCGACACGGTATTTTTCAGCTATAAATACCTCGGTGATTCTTTTCTACGGGGGAAGAGGGAATTTTTGGGAGGTTCCACTTGCTGTCCATAGTTCCACCTGTTGCTGTGACAGAGAGTCAGAGTCGTATAAAAAGGGAGAAAGGGACCCTTGTTCCCTTACTTTTATTTTCTCTGTACTCCAATTTTTATGCAATAAAATTTATTTGCTTTATATTAATCCATGTCTGCTTATTTTTATTTTAGTCATGCTGGAGTCATGTTGGATTAGCGTTTAGGTAAGTTGTAGTGAATTAGTTTTGACTGACCTATACCTAAGGGACGAGCCGTGATCCACGGATACGGGTCGTACTCTTGAGATAGGTCATATCTAAATTATTTTCACAGATTTATTATTTGTATTTAATTCTTGCATTAGTCTAGTTAATTTTAGTTTATTTTAAGTCAAAAGAAAATACTTTTTCAAGATACCCCAAAGTCTCTGTGGGATCGACCCTTACTCCCGCTATTCTACCCTTTAGAGTAGTGGAATTAAGGTTCTAAATCGGTGCACTACGACACGCATCACTCGCCTCATCAGGAAGAAGGTCGTGCGGTTTGTCCTGATGGACGGGCAGCTGTATCGAAGGTCCTACTCTTATCCCCTCCTCAAGTGCATTGGACCCGCAGAAGCCAAGCTTGTGCTCCAGGAGATTCACGAAGGCATCTGCGGGAACCACGTGGGGGGCAGGGCATTGGCATACAAGGCCCTTCGTCAAGGCTACTTCTGGGAGACGATGAAGGAGGACGCCGCCGACTTCGTGAAGAAATGCGACCGGTGCCAGCGCCACGCCACGGTACAGCGGCAACCCTCCAACCCGATCTCTCAGCTCTCAGCCCCCTGGCCATTCGCCCAGTGGGGGATGGACCTGCTGGGCCCATTCCCGCCGGCGTCCGGCCAGCGGAAGTTCCTGATAGTGGCTATCGACTACTTCACTAAGTGGGTTGAAGCCGAACCTTTGGCAAGAATCACCGAAGCAAACGTCGCCAAATTCTTCTGGAAGTCCATCGTCTGCCGCTTCGGCCTCCCCCACACCGTGGTCACCGACAACGGACGCCAGTTCGACTGTCGAGAGTTCGAGGATTTCTGCAACGACCTCGGCATCAAACATCGCTTCACCTCGGTGGCGCACCCCCAGACCAACGGGGAGGCCGAGGTCACAAACAGGACCATTCTTCAGGGCCTCCGCACGCGGCTAGACCAAGCCAAGGGCAGGTGGGCCGACGAGCTTCCCAGCGTTCTTTGTGCATACCACACCACTCCAAGGACGGCTACCGACGAAACCCCATTCAACCTCGTCTTCGGGGCCGAGGCAGTCATCCCGATCGAGCTCAGCATACCCACGCTGCGCGTGGAACAATACGACGAGACAGAAAACCCGGCCAGGATGATGCTCAACCTAGACCTCCTCGAAGAAACAAGGGACAAGGCCCGAATCCGAATGGCGGCATACCGGCAACGTGTAGCCAGATATTACAACTCCCGAGTACGGCCGAAGGTTTTTCGTCCCGGGGACTTGGTCCTCCGGCGTGCAGAAGCCTCCCAGCCACGAGAGTGCGGCAAGCTTTCACCCAACTGGGAAGGCCCTTATCGGGTAGCAGAAGCCCTCCCTCACGGGGCATGTTGCTTGGAAGAGTTGGGAGGTGCCAGGTTCCCCCGGACATGGAACCCCTCGAACCTGAGAATGTACTACCAGTGATGTAAGGCTCCCAGTTCCTTTAACAAAGCTTCTTCGCTTCAAACATTCTTCTCTGACTTCAACAAAAAGCCCGGAGCACAGCTCAGCAAGCCGCGCAAGGTTTGAGAAAGCCTGCGGCATCGAGCTCAGTCCGGAAGATCCTGGGCTTCGGCCTGGAAGGTGGCGTCGAACCCAGTTCGCCCACGCAAGCCCGGAGCACAGCTCGGCAAGCCGCGCAAGGTTTGAGAAAGCCTGCGGCATCGAGCTCAGTCCGGAAGATCCTGGGCTTCGGCCTGGAAGGTGGCGCCGAACCAAGTTCGCCCACGCAAGCCCGGAGCACAGCTCAGCAAGCCGCGCAAGGTTTGAGAAAGCCTGCGGCATCGAGCTCAGTCCGGAAGATCCTGGGCTTCGGCCTGGAAGGTGGCGCCGAATCCGCTTCGCCCACGCAAGCCCGGAGCACAGCTCAGCAAGCCGCGCAAGGTTTGAGAAAGCCTGCGGCATCGAGCTCAGTCCGGAGGATCCCAGGTTTCGGCCCGGAAGATGGTGCAGGAACTGTGTTGTCCGCGCAAGCATGAAGGCAGCCCAAAGTCGGACCTGCTCAGGATTCTTGCTTTGCCGCAACATGGTTTTGCAGACCCCGTCCTTCGATTTAGTATGGAAGAACCAGGCCCGCAGTTGTCTCAGGTATCCCAGACCGACATCTCAGGAACAAACAAACAAAGAAGAAGAAAAAGAGCCAAAGTTGATAGACAAATTTTACAAAGAAAGGAGTCTTCATTACAAAGTGTTCAGTACAAACAGGGAGCTCCGACAGGCCGGAACTCCCCAAAAAAAGAGAAAGACACAGAAAGCAAAAGTACAAGTCAACAGTCACTGGGGCGCAGGGTCGGCGCCGTCCGTCGGAGGTGCGGACGCCATCTCTTCGACCTCCACGACGACCGGCTCCTGGGGCTGTGTCTGGGCCGCGGCGTCGTCGGTCGGAGCTGCTGCAGGTGCCGCCTAAAGTGTCGCCTGGGTCGTGCCGGAGGCCCTGCCCTCGCTCCCCGGCTTCCTGCCGCCGACGACGACCGCACTCAGGTCCAGTTGGGGGAAGAAGGCCCCCACCTTTTCCGGCACATCCGGAACCCCTTCAGGAAGGAGTCCACGGCGGCCTCCCGGACTTCCGACGTAAACTCGTCGGAAGCCCGGAATTTGGGGACGGCCTCCAGCGCTTCCCGCTTCGCCGCCTCCAAGAGCCCGTTGATGTACGAGCTCCGGTCTTTCGCCATGGCCGCCTCCCGCCGGGCCTCGTCCAGCTGACGCTCCAGGAACAGTGAGTGGGCCTGCAGGCGGGCTTTCTCCGCCGCGTCCTCCTCAGTGCGGCGCTGGTTGAAGGTCCGCTCCTCCGCCAAGGAGGCCTCCAGTTCCTTGTTCCGCTCCTCGGAACGCGCCAGGTCGGACTGGAGGGCCTGCTTCTCCGCTCGCAGCTCGGCCCCTTGTCCACCAAGTCCTTCACGTCGGCCGCGAGTTTTCCAAGCTTCTGCTCCCGCTCGGAGTCCCGCTTGGCGTTCCCTACGAGGTAGTTCCTCAGTAGGAGGACGCCGTTCCCGATCTGCAAGGACAAAAGCAACATGTCAGTACCGAGGCAGGAGCCTCGGATTGAAAGAGAAAAGAAGAGCTGAAGCTGAAGAACAGACTTACCGAGAAGAGCTGGGGCAGGATGCCGAGCAGCGCATCCGCGTAGTCCCGGCCGCCCCGAGCTCGGCGGTCCCGGGCGGTGGAAGCATACTCCATCACCCTCTCCGCCAGCCCTCGGTCGAGGATGACCGAGTCCCGGTGCGAGATTACCGGCGCTGGGCCCTTCGAGCCGTTCCCTGCGACGGCCGCCCCTTCTGCTGGAGCCGCAGCCGACGGACCGGTGGTCGCCACTGGCGGTGCCGTCGAACTGCTGGCCGGAATGGGCCCGGCGGTGGGCAGAGCGGCGGGCGCGGAGCTCTCTCGGCTGCACCGCCAGGTCGTTGAGCCGAGGTCCCAAGGGCGCCGCCCTGAGGAGGTCTGGGCGGAGAAACTGCGGCGGCTAGGCCGGGCGCGGTCGCCGCTGCGACCTCCGGCTCGTCTCCGTGCGAGCCCTCTTCGCCACGGGCTCGTCCACGTCAACGACCTCCCTCTGAGCAGCCCCTTCCAGCAAGTTCTCCAATGAAAACTTCATCCCTGCAAAGTGGAGAAATCAAAAGGTTAGTTCAATCTTAAAAAGAGAGAGGGGGGAAGGGCAGAATTTAATGCGGAGCCGAATCTCACCGGTCTCCCGGATGGGACTGATGCCGGCCTCCAAAAGATTCTGCTCAGAAAGCAGAACCTCGAGCGGCGGGACCACGTCACTCAGGAGCTGGGAGTAAGCCTCCTGGTCCGCGGACTTGACCCGAGAACTCCGGTTCGGCGACCGGTCCGGTTCGCTCCAGGCCCAGTCGACGTCGTCGACCGAGGCAAAGAAAAACCGGTTCTTCCATCCCTTAACCGAAGAAGAGAGGTCGAACCGGAGACACCTGGGCCGGGGTGAAATATACCACCAGCCGTCATCGGTGGAGCATTTCTTCACGGTGAACAGGGACCTGAAGAGCGAGAAACGGGCAACGAACCCATGGAAATGACAGAAGACAATGAAGGAGAAGATGACCCGGATGGCATTAGGAGCCAGCTGGGCCGGGACGAGCCGGAAATGGCTGAGGAAGGAAAGGAAGAAAGGATGAAGAGGGAAACGAAGACCCCCGAGGAGGAAGTCTTCGTAGAAGGCAATACGGCCGGGGCCACTCATGGTGACACGCTCCCCGGACCGCGGAGCAAATAGATGGACAGATCCCGGGATGCCATAAGCATCCCGGAGCAGAGAAAGATCACCTTCGGTCATGGTGGAGGCATGACCGGAGGGACCGGCGGGAAGAAGCGGCGGAGCCGGGAGAGCAGCAAGAGCAGGAAGTGAACGGAGGGGCACGGCAGGTGCAACCGGGGGGGACCGGATCCCCCTGGGGATGCCAATGGTGACACCCCCGGGTTGCAAACGCCGGCGGACCTCCTCTGGGATTACCTCCTCATCCGAGGAGGGAGAAGATGGAGTCCTCGGCCAGGATGGACCGGCCTCGTCCGGATTAGAAGAAACATGGCGATGGCGCGCCATGGAGAAGAAAAGAAGAAAAGGATTGAATGATTGAAGGAGAAGGAGGAGGGCTAGAGAAGAGGAAGACGCTTACCCAAAAATGCACAGGCGGGCGCAAGCAGCAGAAGTTGTTAGCCTGCAGCAAACCGCCCACGAAGCAAGGGAAAAGGGCCTCGTTCTGGAAAGTCCCCTCCCTTTCAGACTCAGCCGGCAGCAGCCGTACCCATCATTCCGTCTCAGGCCACTGGATGGTCGCCACGTGGGCACACGCCCGACACCGACGCCTCGTTAGCAGAGTAACGGCCTCTGCCCCGAAGCGACGCATTGATTGCGGGCAAGTGGACGACGCGTGGCGACTCCCCATTGGTCTCCAGCCGCATCGAGCCACGACGAGTGAAGATCGTGCCAATTATGAAGCAAGATCTTCGCCTCCCCACGTCATGTCTGCAATTAATCCCGACGTTCCGTTCTACGATGCCCCGACGGAACGGCGGGCTGGGGGGCAACTGTTACATCCGTGACAGTGACGTGGCCAGGCTCAGGTATCGCCGAATGCGAACGAGCCACGTGTGAGTTTTTCCCGCCAGAATCAGCGCCACGCCCTTAAAGCTGGGGTCGGCAAGATCGCGCCGCCCGACGATTATCCGAGAGCAGACCGCCCAGGCCGAGGTCGAGCTCGGCGCGGGGTTCCTCCACCGACCCATCTGCGCCCGCGTGCGAAGGAGACGACCCAAGTGAGGTCGGCCGAGGTCGGCCGACCCCTCGCCTTGCGCCAGGTGGCCACCCGGAGACGGGTCCACCTCGGCCGAAGCCAGGCGGCCTCCTGCCGCCTCGCCAGGTGTCCACCCAGGAGGGGTCCACCTAGTGCGAGGTCGGCCGACCCTTCGCCTTGCGCCAGGTGGCCACCCGGAGACGGGCCCACCTCGGCCGAAGCCAGGCGACCCTCTGCCGCCTCGCCAGGTGTCCACCCAGGAGGGGTCCACCTAGTGCGAGGTCGGCCGACCCTTCGCCTTGCGCCAGGTGGCCACCCGGAGACGGGCCCACCTCGGCCGAAGCCAGGCGACCCTCTGCCGCCTCGCCAGGTGTCCACCCAGGAGGGGTCCACCTAGTGCGAGGTCGGCCGACCCTTCGCCTTGCGCCAGGTGGCCACCCGGAGACGGGCCCACCTCGGCCGAAGCCAGGCGACCCTCTGCCGCCTCGCCAGGTGTCCACCCAGGAGGGGTCCACCTAAGCCGAGGTCGGCCGATCCCTCGCCTCTCGCCAATTGGTCCCCGGAGATAGGTCCAACTCAGCCGAGGCCAGACCGCTCGTACGGAGAGGCCCCCGGGGAAAGCGACGGGTCCCGAGGCCATCCCTCGGGCCGTACCGACCCCAGACGGCGTCCCGTACGGAGGGCGGCGGCACGCGGAACATCACTTACATTGGCCCGGCAGGTCCCGCGGTCGAGAGACCCGATCCTGACGGAACAGGGCCCGTAAATGAATAGCGCCCACGCCCGGGGAAAAGAGCACCCTCACGAAGCCCGAGGCCTGACGACTTGCCGCTCTGCCAGCGCCGCCTTCCCTCTTTTTCTCTTCTGTCCTTGCCTTTTTCCTGCTGGGCCCGGCGGATGAGGTCGGAAAGCCGCCTGGCCTCCTTCACCAAAAAGGGAAAAGAAAGGAAGACAGGGAGGAGGAGTTTTCGAGGGAGAAAAGGACAAGCGCACGACGGAGGGAGATAAAGAGGGAAGGATCCAAAGACTGCAAGGTAAGCCAACGAGCCTGGGGACAAGAAGGAAAGACCGGCATAAGGCCTCGCTGGGAGGAAGAAAACCAGGGATCCCGAGAAGGGAATACTGGACGCGAGCTCGGCGGGCAGGCCCAGCCGAGATTCCGGTCCCCGGCGCTTTCCCTTCACCAGTTGACTCTCCAAACCAGAGACCCTCCAGGGGGCCTGGGAGGGAGAGTCTGTTCCTCCACGTCGTCTACTGACTTGACCGTCGGAGCCCCCTCGCCGGAATCCCCGGCCAGGGTCCTCTAACCCCTTTGTTGCAGGCTTCTCGCAGGAAGGAGGCTCCTTTGCCAGGCGGTCAGGGAGGATCGGCTGATCCTCTGCACGGGCGCGGCGACGAGGACGGCAACATATATATATATATATATATATATATATATATATAGATATATATATATATATATATATTAATATATGTATATAGATATATGTATATATATACATGTATAGATATATGTATATATATACATGTATAGATATATGTACATATACATGTACTGTATAGATATATGTACATATACATGTACATGTATGTACATATACATGTACATGTATGTACATATACATGTACATGTATGTACATATACATATATATATATGTATATATATGTATGTATATATATATATATGTATATATATGTATGTATATATATATACACGTTATTTCTTTCTTTTTTTTCTTACTAATATATTTTTTTCCTCCAAAATTCTAACTAAATTCTAAAGAAAAAAAATATATATATATATATATATATATATGTATATATATACACGTTATTTCTTTTCTTTTTCTTTTCTTACTAATATATTTTTTTCCTCCAAAATTCTAACTAAATTCTAAAGAAAAAAAGAAATCATTGTCTTCATCGGCTATCAGATAAGCGCAAACTGGTCCAAAGTGGCCACGCCGTGACTTGGGAATATGGCCTTCTTTTTGTCGAGGGTGATCGAAAACAGCAGAACACTCACATATGCTTGGATGCAAAGTTACGGACATTGACATATATATGTTTGCATGTAAGATTCGAGCGCCATCAAAGGTACATAACGGTTGCATAAATCTTGCGCCGGTGGAGAAGTCATGAAGCACCGGCACGGCAAATTTTTTTTTTTTTTTTTTTAAATTATTATTATAGAACAAAAGGTAGAGGGATTTTATCCCAGTGTAGCTTCCCGTAACAGGTTCCCAGCCTGCTAGATCAGTTTTTTTTTTTTTAATTATTATTATAGAATAAAAGGTAGGGAGGTTTTATCCCAGTGTAGCTTTTCGTAACAGGCTTCCAGCCCGCTAGACCATGTTCGATTCGAGTCGTAAATTTCTATGTGCCCTCCTCATCAACTGGATGAGTATGTCAGTCTAGCTTCACTACGGTACCGGAGTTTCAGCCGTTCAGCTCCCAGTCACGTATCCCAGATTTAATCTGGAATTTAATCAAGTCATCCACGAGATCATTCTTCGAATTCATAATCATTGAATTATATATAAGAGCTAAGCTATGTCTTAACCGACTGCGCTACCATCATAACGGTAACATCACAAAAAGTTTGTAGAAAGAACAATTAAAGATAATTGATGCTTGGATTGTGCCCAGAAGGAAAGAACCCTTTAAAGTGGATGAAATTCTGCCTACCAAAAATAAAGAGAAATGGGTTTTTTTTAAAATTATTTTTAAAAATAATATTACCAAAATAACATGGTTCCCAACATATTTACTATTTTACGTTCCGGACATTTTTTTTTTTTTAATCCAACGTGGACAACGTGCAGCTCAACATATGCCCTCTCACAATTTTTTTTTTTTAAAAAAAAGGGGATGCGAGGGCATGAGGCCAGCTGCTTTCAATGAGAAGGCGCAGCTTGAAGCTGCGTCTTCTCATGAAATTTAAAGAAAATTACAATAAAAAAAAAAAATTTAGTGAGGGCACAGGTTAAATTTATGTTTTTTTATATTAAAAAAAATAAAAAAATATTGGAGCAGATTGAACCTACACCTTCTTATAAAATTTTTAAAAAAAATTGACCTGAAGGTGTATGTTGAACCTGCACCTTCTGAACCGAGTGGCAAATTAAAAAAAAATAGATTTTGCAAAAAAACTTTAAACAAATTCAAACATGTGGCAGGACCTTGCAGGCCGGACTGATTGCAGGACCCTGACTACCGAACCAGTGGTTAGACCGATGACAGGATCCTAGTGATCGGATCGGTGGCAGGATTCTGATATCCGGACTGGTGGTAGGACCTTAACGATCGGACCGGTGACAGGACCTTGGCGGCTGGACCGGTGGCAAGATCCTAGCGATCGGATTGACCAACGATTTAACTAGTGACAGGACCCTAGCGACCGGACCTGTGTCAGGATCCTACCGGCCAGATCGGTAATTAGACCGATGGTAGGATCCTAATGGCCGGACTGGTGGCAGGACCCTAGCTACCGGACCGGTGGCTAGACCGGTGATAAGATCCTAGCGACCAGATCGGTGGCAGGATCTTGATATCCAGACCGGTGATCGGACTAGTGCGACAGGACTGGTGGCAGGACCTTGGTGGCTGGACCGGTGGCAAGACCCTATCGACTGGACCGACCGGCGATTTGACCGGTGACAGGATCCTAGCAGTGGACCTGTGCCAAGACCTTACCGGCCAGACCGGTAATCAGACCAGTGGCAGGACCCTAGTGGCCGGACTGGTGGCAGGACCCTAGCTACCGAACCGACGATTAGATCGGTGATAGGACCCTAGCGACCGGATCAATGATAGGATCCTAATATCCGGCCTGGCACCACTTATTTCTTTTCTCCACTTTATTTCTCCAATTTTTTTCTCCAATTTTTTTTCTCAACTTTTTTTCTTAACTTTTTTTCTTCACTTATTATTTTTTCTCCTTTTTTTTCTCAACTTCTTTTCTCCACTTTTTTTTTTGTTTCTCCACCTTCTTTTCTCCATTTTTTTTCTCCACTTTTTTTCTCAATTTTTTTTCTCCACTTTTTTGTTTCTCCACCGGTCCGATCGTTAGGGTCCTGCCATCGGTCTGAACATCGATCCGGATATCAGGGTCCTACCACCGATCTAGTCGCTAGGGTCCTATCATCGATCTAACCGCCGGTCCGGTAGCCAGGGTCATCCCACCAGTCCGGCCACTAGGGTCCTGCCACCGGTCTGATTGTCCGTCTGGCCGGTATGGTCCTACCACAGGTTCGGTCGCTAAGATCCTGTCACCGATCAAATCGCTGGTCAGTCTGATCGCTAGGGTCTTGCCACTAGTCCAGCCACCAAGATTCTGCCACCAGTCCGGTCATTAGGATCCTACCATTGGTCTGATCACCGGTTCGGATATTAGGATCCTGCCATCGATTCGGTGCTAGGGTCCTATCACCGGTCTAACCGCCGGTCCGGTAGCCAGGGTCCTGCCACCGGTCCGACCATTAGGGTTTTACCACTGGTCTGATTGCCGGTATGGCCGGTAGGGTCCTGACACAGGTCCGGCCACTAGGGTCCTGACACAAGTCCGACCACTAGGGTCCTATCACTGGTCAAATTATCGATCTGTCCGGTCATTAGGGTCTTGCCACCGGTCTAGCCACCAAGGTCCTGCCACCGGTCCGGTCATTAAGGTCCTACCATCGGTTCGGATATCAGGATCCTGCCATCGATCCGGTCGCTAGGATCCTGTCACCGGTCTAACCACCAGTTCAGTAGCTAGGGTCCTGCAACTAGTCCGGCCTACAAGGTCCTGCCACTGGTTTGAATTTTTTTAAAGCTTTTTATAAAATCTATTTTTTTTAATTTATCGTCTGATTCACGAGGTGTAGGTTCAACTTGCGCCTTCAGGTCAATTTTTTTTTTAAGTTTTATGAGAATGTGCAGGTTCAACCTGCTCCTTCAGTAATTTTTTATTTTTTTAATGCAGGAGAAGGCACAGGTTCAACCCGTGCTTTTACTAAAAATTTTTTTTTTTTTTACGTGAATGTATGCTTTCACTATCTTCATTTTTTTCTTTCTTTTTTTTTTTTTTTTTTTTTTTTTTTTTTTTTTTTAATCTATGCTTGAGAAGGCGCAGGTTCAACCTGCACCTCCACGTAAATTTTTTTAAAAAAAATTATGCATGAGAAGGCGCAGATTTAACCTACGCTCTCATTGATTTTTTTTTTTTTTTTTTAATGTGATGCATGTAGTAATTCTTTTTTGTAATTAAAAAAAAATTCTAAGAAGCCATAGCTTGAAGCTGCGCCTTCTCATTGAAAGTAGCTGGCCTCGTGTGCTGGCATCCCCTTTTTTTCAAAAAAAAAAAAAAATGTGAAAGGGCGCAGGGTGAACCTGCCTTCTCCACGTTGGATTAAAAAAAATATATATCCGCGTGGCAGAAAGAACTGTAAAACGGTAAATATGTTGGGAGCCCGTTATTTCAGTAATATTGTTTTTAAAAAACAATATTTAAAAAAAAAAATCCAAAGAAAGATAGCAAAATCAAACAAACGCCATTTGTTTGGCTAGACATCATGCAGTGTTTGATTGATTTGCTGAAAACAATCACAATGACGTGTATTGAATGATTAAAATATCAAGGTTTAGGCTGCGGATTTTCTTCGCAGTTCGATGTCAATGATACGGTTTCTAGAAGAATATTTGACCTAGCATGCAAACGAAAAGACAAAAGACGTTTACTTTATTTTAAGAAAATCTTCTGTACATGTAGTACAAGGTAATTATACTAATTTTCACTAGGAATGACCAAATGAGGAATCTGGAAGATCAAGGCCCTTTATTACGACCAGCAAGATACTCGGTTGGTTAGAGATGACAGATGGATCTCTCTTTCCACCATTTACAATCATGTTCGAAAGTGTTTCTTTCCACAATCCGATACGACACGTCCATACTAGCATTTGTGTGGTCGTACTTGATCCTGAACCTGACTCAAAAAAGATCCATCGAGTCTAAAATGGAGCCGACCTAACCTGATCAACCAACGAGTTAGATCCAAGCACAGAATCAACTTTTTAACATGAAACCAGGTTGAACCAGAGTCAAGCATGCATCAGTCTGACCTCACCTATTTGCAGTTTTCAACAGTAGATGGATGTTCCAGCATTCAATCATATACTAACATCTAGCTTTAACTACTCCCTGCATTTCATTTGCCGGCACTAGTGCACACAGGCATGAGACCCATCTCCGTCCCAGAACACCAGCCGCAAGGACCGGCGCAAACAACGCGCAACGTCTATAGTGCATGTGGGGGCTGGGACTAGTTTACGCATGGTAAGATCTATGCCAGTCCCTGCATAGCCAGTTCAAAGACTGGTTCAAACATATACAAGTTCCTGCACACCTGGTGCCAAGACTAGTCCGAACATACCCTAAGTTGTGATTTGCTGTACATGATTCAATTTGCTGTTGAAAAACATTTCTGATATATGGATAACCTGGACTCGGATCAAACTGACTCCATCCTGCAGATACGGTAACAAATGCTTAACCTCACAATGCTCACAAAGCACCTATTGCTCATCTGATTTTAAAGTTACAGTCAGCGTCGTTGACCGCAGCTCTCAGCTTCTAAGGTTCAAATATGGAGCAAAAGCTGAAAGCAAGGAACCAAATATAAAAACTGCAGCAGGATTTTTTTGACCCGTACCAAACCATACCGGCTAAGAACCGGTATGGCTCATCTGATTTTGAACTGTCCAAAAGATTTCGAACCAGACCGATACAATACCATACTGATAAATTTTACCTGGTCCGAAAAGATCTATTTCGGATTCGATTCAAATCCGATTCGGATCAAATAATGTAACCATAAAAAAAAAAAAAAAAAAAAAAAAAAAAAAAAAAAAAAAAAAAAAAAAAAAATCAATGTCACGAAATCTGATATGGGACCGATACGGATCCATGTACCAGTTCTTAGATCCTTGGTCTCCCGTATAAATTAATTTTTGGCAACCTTTGGTCACACGAATGCTGCACCAGGCCTGCACTGGCGGGCAACAAGACCTGCATAGAACCAGGAAATACCGGACTCAGAGGAGCTCGATGCACTCCAAAGATCTAAACCTCTTCAAAATCTACACACCAAAAATTTTATCACTTGCAATTACATTGAGCAACAAGGTCAAGGTCTGTTTTGCTTCACTCTAGAGCCCTTGCCAGTGAATACAAGCTGACCAAAGAATACATTTTGACACAGAAGAAAGGATCAAAGAGAATATTATATACATGACAATATATACACATGAACGAAAACACTCCCTTTTGTGACGATTCATTGGCTTAGGCCCCGTTGTCACAGATGCATCTCATGTCTGTCTGTTCAACAACTGCATCACTCAAGGAAGACTCGCATGATTGGCATATTTCAGAAATGGAGAGCTCCAAAAGTTATGAGAAGTGATCGGTGCTTAGGAATCACTCAAACTGTACCCTGATAGTTTCAAGAAATGGTCAATGCTTAAGAATCACTCCAACCATCTTTATCATCATCTTCGTCACTTCCCACAAATGCCTATAGCAAGAATATGTTTCTAAGATGGTTAGAGAGAGGAAGAGAGATTTAATTTTAGTTTATTGGTTAAGGACCAACCTGGTGGATTGCATTTGCTTTCTCTATGATAGCAGCAACCTTTAGATTTGTTGGAGGACCCTGGATGTTTGATTTTGTGACAACTGCTGGTTTCAGGTTAAAGGACTGATAAAGAACAAGTAATCTCGAAGTGAGAACCAGATGTGGGCCTTGAGAAAAAGGGAAAGGAAATAGAAATCCAACTGAGTGCAACATACCTTGTTTCTTATCTGCTCTAGTAATGAATCCCTCTCCTCTACCTTTGGCTTATTGGACGGTAAAACCATCTCCGATACCTTTCTCATCTGCAAAATCATTGAAACACAAGATAAAGTGGAGGAAAAATCTTATATAATTCTAATCTGGCATAGGTTTCTAGAAATATAAGCCTGTTGCAGTAAACAATTATTACCGTGGTTCTATCATGAGCAGCAACAGCCTCAATCAGAGGATCTCTTGGCCGGCTATGAATAGAACGAGGTTTTGCATTCAAGTTCTCATCATCTGGTGTCAGTAAAACATCAAATTGAGAACACTGATTTTCTTCCCTTGAAGTTACACAACCAAGCTTAGGCAACTCAGGTGCTGTTGTTGGTACTTGCACTGATGATTGCAGAAGCTGCATATTTTCACCTCCACAAATTCCATAGCCATACCGATGCTCCTCATCTTCTATATCTGATCCAACCAAGAACGGGTTCGAAGGCTGCACTGTCTCTCTCTCTAAACTTAAGTGACCATGTCCGGACTCTTGAGATCTCTCCAACTCTAAACTAGTTAGCAACCAATCACGTTGAGAAGTTGTATCCACTGAAGGTTGTAGTATTTCTCCCTCTAATAGTGTGGGATGCTGAGAGATCTCATCTTCTAATACTGATAATGATGCAAATGGGTTTGGCTGCTGCAACATCGGTTCCCCCACTACATTATGACTGGACAGATGATTCTCTTCTTCTACAACTGGAACTATTAAAGGAGGGCTGGAAGGATGGACAAATTTCCCCTCCAAAAATGAGGCATGATGTTGATGTCTCTCATTACCAGCAATGGGTGGCAGTTCAGGCAACCTAAAGGGATGCATCTTTTCTCTATCTGATACGAACAAATCATGCCCTTCCAACACTGGCATGGCAACAAATGGATTTGCCAGCTTAACCATTTCACCTTCATCTTCCAATAAACCAGGTACATGCTTCCAATCTATAGCTGATGGTGCCAATAATGAATTTGTTCTACCCAAAGGTTGAAATAAATTTCCACTTGATGATAGAGAGCAAAGTTGAAGCTTCCCCCTTCTCCACTCAAGTGGGGGAAGTGGGGGAAGTGGAGGTGATTCTTTGACATCTTGTAAAGGAAACCTGGAGACTGATTCATCAAACCATGGCTCAAACGGCAATTGAGAAGAAGTTTCCAAAATGGTAATGTCAAAGCTTGTAAGGGGTGGTGAGGTAACAGATAAAATATTAGAAGCCAAAGAACTTGAGATATCATCAGAACTACATGCAGAGGAAACATAAGTTTCTAATTCAACTTGCCCACACATGGCTTTGTTCAATGGTGGTATATCCAACTCACTAACATCTCCATCACTAGCAGAGTCATGGGACCTCTGTTCTAACCCTTGTTCAGAATTAAGGTCAATAGAACTAGTTGTAATGCATGGATCAAGATGCTCACCCTCTTGATGTACAGGAGATACATTCAGTTCCATGACGACATGTAATTCGGAGGCTGCTTCTTCAAGTGGAATTGTTGGTTTTGAAAGGAAATGAATAGTTGGAAACTTCTCTTCTGCACTCTCACAACCACCATGTGGCACAGCTTTGAAACCAAGTTCTTGATTGCTTTCTAAGGAATATACTGAATTTACTTCATTGTTATCAGAATGCAGATTTTTTTGGACACCTCCAGATAGCTTTGTTTGACAAGCATCACTGAGTAATCTATAAGTAGATGGATCAAATGAATCTAAAAAGGATAACTTAGGATCAGGAGCAGATACAAGTTGATCTTCCTCACTTGAAAGAAGAGTCGGGTGTTGAGTGCTTTGAGAATCCAATGCTGTTGAATCCTTTAGACTAATTGTCTCTTGGTTCCCCACTAGGTGCTGGTATGGTAATGCATCATTAGGAATACTATTTTCTTGTGATTGTACTAGAAGACCTAATGTTTCTGGAGAATAGGTTGAAGAAGGATGTGCATTATCACTGTCATCACTAATAATTGCATTCTCAGATACCAGGTCATTACACTGTGTAGGTCTTCCTGGCTGCAGTGTATTCTTTTGAGAGAGATGTTCTGTGGGCTCATCTAGCAATTTCAAATTATTATCAACAGGAATGGGACATTCAATTAGCTCATGGTTGGGAACATTACACCGGAACTGCACGTCACTAGGACAAGTTTCTTCTACATAATACAAATGGGTAAATGCTACCGAGGCCATATGAGCGAACTCTTGAGGCTCCTCAGCATCAGAAAAGTATTCTAACTCAGGGGACTGTGTGTTGGTCATTGAAATATTACCCATAGCCATTTCTTCAGCATTTTGAAGGCTTGAACTCGAGCATACTAAATGTGCACCAGGTGCAACTACTTTTTCCATTTCTGCAGCTAAGTCTTCAAGCTGAATGGTAAAGCTGATATCAAGGGATAAAGAAGGGATGGTAGGTGATATGCTCCCACCTAAATAAGCTTCTGTAGCTTGTTTCATAGATTCATGCAGCTCTCCTATGCACCCATTTGAAGGAAGTGTTGAATCTTCTCCAAATCCCATAGGAACCTTCCCAAGAGTACACTCATCTCGAGCTTGGGCATGATAACCAGTCATGTCAAGAGTAGTTGCTGTATTTTCTGAATTTAGCTTTACAGAATAGTCTGAAGGATGTACATTTTCAGGAACATCTTCATCTTTAATCTCAAGGCATAAATCTGTCATATTAAATGAATGCAGAAAAACTTCAGAAATGAGTTCTGTCTGTTTAAAAATTCTTCAAAAACCATGCCATCATTTGCTTGAGAAGGAAGTTCACAGGTATGTGCTCCGCAAGAAACTTACCATCAAACTCTTCAGCTATGTCATGACTGTCTTCCACAAAGCCAGATGATCTCTCTGCATGTATATCTTCAGGGTGCACATCATTTTCCAGTTTTGTAGCCAAGCCATCATGATGTGAAGTAACAGAATTGATGGCAGCGGAAAAAGCAGAGATGATTGGAGATTTGCCCCCACCTGAACAAGCAAGCCCTAGTATTAGGTTCCACTGATTCTTGTGACTTCCTACTACAGATGCAGGTAATAGAAGCAATAAATCTTCAATATAACCTGATGAAGCTTCTCTTGACAAACTGCTGCATTCTATTTGAGAAAGGTGATCAGGCATGTCAAATGTTTCTGCTATATCTTCTGAATTCAGCTCTTCAACATGTTCTGCAAGATGGAGCATTTCAAGACGATCACTCTAAAGAGGCAAACCAGCCATATCACATACAGTAAAGCATCAGAAGAGATGCAAAGCATTCAGCAATTCTGAAAATAGCAATGCTATGTTAACACCAAATATCAAGACTCTTCTTTTTATGGGAAAAAATACCATGCTGACTGGCAGCCACCAGCAGCACATGATGTTTGTGTCCCATATACAAGTCTTCATATTTGTTCACAGAGTTTTCATCATAGCATTTTCCATCTGAAGATGAATCATAAATTACCATCTAGATATTTGGTGGCTTCATTAGCATCTGGTGCTTCATTACCTAAAGGTAAGTCATTCTGGTCTCCAGTAATGGGTTGGGATTCATGAGTACTCCCTTGAGGATGAACGCCAACAAGAATAGAACTTGGATCTATAACACAAGAACTAGATACAAAATGATCTAAAGCATTAAGTTCCATGGCTTGGTTATTTTGCCAGAGCTCTTCAGTTGTTCTATCATGGGTTTTACCAGGGCAAAGTTCTGAATTAGCAGGCAAATCAACAGAAACCACATTTCTTGGGATTGGCTGTGCAACAATTGAACTGGTTCTAATATCTGAGTCAGAAACACATGCCACTTCATTCTTAAGCATATTGTTCAGTCTCAAGGATTTAGTGGAGTTATCAACAGAATTTTGTGCTGGAAAATGAGCTTGCAACTCCTGTTGCACTTCGTTACTGTCAGAATCCTTTTCATGAGATTCCATGTTGAAGACACTCTCATCAGATTTTGCTGCATCTTCAAAATCTGTTTCAGTAATCTTTTCAAAGGTTTTACCATGGCAAATTTCTGAATTGGGAGTTGTGTGCAACAGTTGAACTACTTGCTGAGTTAGAAATGCTTGTAATTTCATTCTTAAACATATTACCCGAGCTCAATGATTTGGTAGAGTTATCAACATAATCTGGTTCTGAAAATTGACCTTGCAACACCTGTTGTGCCTCGTTAGTATCAGCATGAGATTCCATGTTGAAGACACCTGGATCAGCTATAGCTCCACTTTCAGAATCTGTTTCTATGTCTGATTCTATCGTGTTCAATGCATCCATGAAATTATCCAGCTCACTACTATGTCATCGGACTTATAGCCATCAGCACCATCTTCTGATATGCCTTCCCATCATCTACCCGAGCTCAATGATTTGGTAGAGTTATCATCATAATCTGGTTCTGAAAATTGACCTTGCAAACACCTGTTGTGCCTCGTTAGTATCAGAATTCTTCCATGAGATTCCATGTTGAAGACACCTGGATCAGCTATAGCTCCACTTTCAGAATCTGTTTCTATGTGATCTATCGTATTCAATGCATCCATGAAATTATCCAGCTCACTACTAATGTCATCGGACTTATAGCCATCAGCACCATCTTCTGATATGCCTTCACATCATCTAACAATTTGTTCTGACAGACCATCTGAGGTGCTGGAGAACTTTTCTCAGGTCACCAGATACATCCCCATCAATACTGCCTTCGATTTATATCCAGACTCGGTGAATATTTTTTTGCTTCACAACAACAAGAAGTCTGAGCCAGTCTTTCTTATTTCACCGAATGAGTCATGCAGTGCCTCAGACAATTCTTTATTCTTTATCTTTGAGGCTCCAATTCATATGAAGACAAACCATGCCACTTCTTTTTGAATAGAAGACGAATGGATTTGGATCTCCAACTAACGGGCAATTAGCTGAAGCATCAACTACAATTTCTTGTATTCAGGAGCTGGTTGATTTGAATCAATGGATTTACCTTTACATGGGAGTGGCTTATAAAATTCCCAAACAAAACGTTCTGCTCAGATGAATGTATTTCTAGTAGATGCTCCATTAAGCTTCTTTTATTGCTTCTCCCCATACCATTCAAGTGCCTAGATGTCAATCTCACATGCCTCAAAGTTTTCTCAGAAACTTGGTCAAAAGATATGGGCTGCAACTGTATTTACCAATTATAAATTTAAGCCAATAATGGACATTATGCATGATAATATGATCAGCGTGTAGATGAAATAAAAAAAATGCTTACTCGGAGACGGCATGGGGTGCCCACAAGAATCAAGTGTTTGACATTCTTCCACCGTGGTCCTTTCTGAAAGAAAATGATAAAGCAGGTTCCTCTCAAATTTTAAGAAATTGATAATTTAAACTAAGTTGTTGATATGGGAAACTTATAAAAAGTAGAAAACATTGGAAAAAAAAAAAACATAGGAGAGAGACAACATGATAACAGTATGGAATAGAATAGCTCCTGTTATATTCATTAAGATGAAAAAGTTTCTCAGAAAACACAATTTATAAAAATAGATCATGTTATAATGGAGACAAGACTAGCACATACTATCTTAAAGAATGGTATCTTCAACCATCAAAATTCCCCACAAAATAATAATAGTAATCAACGACTTAGCAAAATTACATGCAAAATCTCTGAGTTAAAGTGAACTAAAAGGGCATGGTACAGTCTATAGGACCATAGGCTTGTAGATAATCTTATCACATCCCATTAGTTACCTTACAGTGATAATAATAGATTCCAATACTGTGGGTTCAAAAAGTTTCTTCTTCCACCAAACAACCAAGCTAAGATTCTGGAGACATTATGACCATTGAAAAACACATTTGATATATTCTGGTATCTTACAAGTTACAAAGCAACCAGTTAATAATCAGACCACTAATTTGTGGAGTTGAGTTAGAGATAGAAGGTTTACAAAATGCAAGTACATAGATAGATATGCACTGAAAATTAGCTATAACCCTGCACATGGTACATCAAAATAACACCTAGCACAAAATACATTACAGCATTTTGCTATTCCTCTCACTTCCCCACATATACACCTCATTGTGATAATGGCAAATTATAAAACAACAGCTCCTCCTCTTAAATAGTGAAAGAATATGATGGATTCAGTTTTCTTATCAAGTCCACAATGTGTTAAATAGACAACACTAAGGAAGAGATGCACATTGGGATGAAACTGGTATCAAAGTGATAATCGAAAATCTCAATGCATTCCTCAAACAGGAATTTTGTAAATGTGGAGACAAAGGGTATGATTCCCTAACTTTACACTCTACCATCTGCTCTTCATCCAAATAACATATGCACATTTGTCCGTCACAAAATACCACCAGATAGTCAGGTGAATATATTACTGGTGATTATAGTATAGCACAAAAAGAGCAACAAAGGCAACTCTCTAATAGGGGAGAAGGCTACAAAGCCAAACAACCTCCAAGACATAATGAAATACCACCAGATAGTCAGGTGTTGCTTGGTTAGAAAGAATATATTTCTTCTTGGTATCTAGGTTAAGAGAGTCAAAAAAAAAAAAAAAAATCACAAAAGACAATTGTAGACTGCTGATTGGCAGAATAATTGCTTCTTGATATCAGTATAGTATCTGGCATTAAGAAAAGAGACAGAAGAGAATAAACAGGAAGAAGTAATGCTCTTATAAAGGTACCAAAAGGCACACAAAAAAAAGTTAGAAAGGATGAACTGGAGAAGAAAATTGGCAGGACAAATGAGTGATATGCAGACAGGCAAGCTTAGAGATGATCAAACCAACAATATAATTTTAACCACTGCAAAATAAAGTACGACAAAGCCTTCTTTCCACGCTTCCCACCAGATTGCATGTGGGACTCTAAGCAACAATCTTGTTCTTCAAAGGCCAATGCAGATTCCAAACCAAGGTGCAGAGAACAACTAATCAATCTTACTATCACTACACTCTTCACGAGCTGCTACTTTCATGGTTAGTTTTGAGCAGGATCTGTCCAACCACACAATGCAAGTTCCCCATGACCATAATCACTAGCTAACCCAGTAGGACCTCATACAATGGGGGAAAAAAGGAAAAAAGTAAGAGAACTTCAAATGAGATCAACCTCAGGTTGCCCAAGGTATCAACCTAACTAACATGAGCTACTTCTAGTTGTCAAACTCTAGTTAATTTTAGCAACTTAATTAATATTTTTTCTTTTCATCAATCCAAAAGAAAAAAAAAAAATCTTGTATTATAGTGTCAAAAGTGTCCATAGTCAACTTATGCTGACATTGCTAGATAGTCTGCTCTCCAATTGTCATAGAAGATTATTGCAGAACAATTTTCTAGCTAGTTAGGCTCTTAACTACCAAAGCTGGGCTACAGTGAAAATCGTGGAGAATAATGACCATTTTCCTTCAATAATCAGCATGCTCCTCCAGATTCTAAAGCAAGCACATAAAAGCAATCAATAACAATGTGTCGAAGAAGCCACCCAACTTTGGAAACAGGTAAACAGAACATATAACAAACACATCAACTTGAGCAGAAGACTAAATGTGCTCATCCCCAAGCTGCCAAACCTCAAAAACAAAAGCACAACTAAATGATGTTTGAATCATGATTTCCTTGCCTTCAAGGCAAAGAAAGCACCAAGAATCCATGATACATATGTCATTAATTCCCATTCATCCTCAAAAGTTATGTCACAAACATTAATCCTCAAGAAAAATCAAGAACTTGAGTGGATCAAATTGCCCACATATCTAAAACTGACTTTGGAGGTGTCTAAAACTTATTATAACTTTCATTCATGACCTAAGTCTATATTTTCCCTATAGATTACACCATCATATCCACATTATTCCTAAAGTCAAAGGCAACATCAATCTTCAACCATCGTGAAGAGTCTAAGCTATGGATGTCACCTCACCTTATTCCTAATCTAATCAAGGGTCTTCAAAGAAAGAGTGTTCATGGAAGAAAGAAAATAAAAGGAGACAAAAAAGGATGAGCAGACGCATTATTAAGGTTCATAGAGGGCATTGTCCACATTACAAACAAAGTTTTCTTTGCCCAGACTGAATCCCAGGCCCCTAGGCAGACCAGCCACTACTCAAGGGACCAGGCTTGCTATAATCAGGGGTTGAAGCAAGGGCCAATACGCTGCAGAATCAAACCTCGGCCTTGCCCCTTGCTTAAAGCAGCAAGGGCCACACCATCCAAGCCAAATTAAGGTGTTTACATTATTAAATAAGTAAAGCATAATGCATTAACTAGAGGAAGAAGGCAACACCACAAAATATAGCATAAGTTTTCTCACAGAACTCCAGACAAGCCTTATCACAAGCCTACCATGCCAAATGTGTCATTATATATTTTACCTTGATCTTACGAGCTTTCTTTTCTCTTGGAAGCTCTACTTCCAGCATTCTAGAGGAGGGCAACTCCATCTTAAAGAAAGAGGGATCAGAATACCTTTTTAAACATGCCCCAGCACCAGCAACATCAACATCAAACCTAAAGGACCAGAAAAAGTCATCAGACAAAATTTGTAAATATCACAAAAGCAGATAAGATGACTGTGTCAAATCATACTTGTCCAATGTAAATAATCGAGGTGGACCATGACATTCTTCATAGAGTCCAGATATAAAACGAGGCATATCTCCTCGTGTGATTAGATTCTGATCCATTTCAATATTAGAATGCCAATCAATACCTACAGAATGAAGACATTAACAACAATCATAAGAACAAATATGAACCAAAATGCTATAGGCTTTTAAGGAATCTTCTCCAATGTTTCAGTAATCCTTCATAGCTAAGTTTCTTTATTAACAATTTGAGTGGTCAATTCCTAAAAACACTGAAAATCCTAAAAACACTGAAACTAAATCTGCATCAGCTTAACTGAACTGCAAACAGATCCAAGTTTTTAAACCTTGTTTGTGACTTTTAAAAAAACAACACAGATTAGCATTCTTAAAGAATTTTAAAAACTAACCATCATTGCAAGCAAAACTTGAATTATTAGTCTGAGTGAAGAAGGCCTTCTCAGTTGATGGAAACTCTTCCTCTAGCTGCTGGACACGAAGCATCAGCCCGTGCCCTCTAGCAGCAGTGGATATCACTTCTTCATGCAAGTTATGAAATATCTCTGCAGCAAACCTGTGGCCAAGAAGCAACAAAACCATCTAGATTAGTGACTAATAATGTAAAATAACTACGAGCAAGTTATAAAATTTTCATCATGTGGCCACAAAGGGAGGACCAAAATGCATGTCAGCTTTATGTTTGGAAACAATATTTTAAAAAAAATGCAGAGACACGTATGATCAACTCTTAAATTGACTAGTAGAATGACTTTTTAAAAGCAAAGGACAACATAAGTTCTTATCATACAGAACTGTAAATTCAACACAAAACAGGGATTAAATTCCATCTTGTTATCATGTCTGCATGATCCATCCCTATCATGAAGATGCCAAAGCAGCAACATCCTTTCACAATGAAAAGGAAAAGCCATGCATACCTAACTTAGATCACCAGGTTGCTACTTATATTGCTTCCTATATGTTGTCCGTATCTAAATATGCATTTAACTACGATAGGAGCTGTTGAAATACACCAAAAAAGAACTCCACTCATTCAATCCAGAGGTTCTGCCATCTCATCAATATTATCTATCATATGGTGAGCAGGGCTAGTAATGGAACTTCACAATTATTAGAAGGAAGAAAAAGTAAAATATTCAGAATAACTGGAATGTATAGGATCTGTTACAATCTTGGACCAGGTGGAGGTAAGCAAAAGGCAATGTCAAGGTGGACCTTTTTTCAGCTAACTGATTTTCTCTTTGTAGGTTGAATCACCTAAAGTTCCTCAGCCAAATAGTGTCCTTGTCCATGGAGCACTGGGTATGGATAAGGGAAAGGGATATTACATGATAAGAATGCACAAATATGGCAAATATTGAAAAAGTAGGATAAAATATGGCTATAATATAATCACACAACAATGAACAAGCATATTTTTTTTTCATATAAGTTAAAAAGCATCTATAAAGCCTAGTAGGTTAACTACATAAGATGGTCCGTACTTTATATAGTAGCATTTAACATTCACAAACTCCATTTAGTAGCCATTCAAATTAGTAAACCAAAATCCATACACCTTGCAGTAAAATCACAATCACAAGCTCCAAAATTGACCCTTCATCAATAAAAGGTGAACATTCACAAAATAAAATGTGAGAGAATACGGTCCTCCTCCACATCCCTAGAGATATCAGACTCAAGCATATCGGGAAAGTATCTGAAGCCTTTTAAAAATTTTCAAAAATATGATAGTTAAAGTAAGTATCTAACATGCATTGTTGAAGTACCCAATAAATATGGGTATCAAATGCAATTTGAACTCTGTGCTTTTTAGGTCTCATTGTCTGTCTTGCTTTTAGAAAAGTTTTCCCTCCACTGCTTGTGAATCAAATATTCTTCTCATCTGCCTACTTAATAACATGCAACCCTTTTCATCTTCATTTTTTGTTGTTTCCTAGTTATTTGTCCATGGTCTATTGAATATTTATATACATTCAAGTGCTTGGTAGAATCTTTTGGTCTTCCATCCATTTTCTAAGTAGTGATATTTATATACATTCAAGTGCTTGGTAGACTCTAGAGTTCACTCCACCACAACCCTCTTGAGTCTAACAGCTCCCCTTTTATCAAGCATATTCCTTTGATACAAAAGTCTTAAAACTTGTACAACTTTATATGAATCATATATTGCTTTTGCCAATTTTAACTTTTAGTTTGAAGATGTTTCACATAACAAACAAATAATAAGTTTTTTCTTAAATTTAGTGGTTAACAATAAAATTTAGGCAGTCTTACTCATGGTTCTGTATGACCTTTGGAAGTGCTGCTTCCTCAATTCATTATTTGAACTAGCTCTACCTTCCTCTCATGTTTTGTGCTGCCAAGGTTCCATAGATGTTTGAACTAGCCCACCTTTTTCTGATTTATTGCAGTTTATCCCACCAAACACCAAAACTTGATCACATATAAGTGGAAGTTGGAGAAGTACCTTTTTTCCCACTAGACCTGAATAAACTTACTCTGAAAGAATGGTAGAAAAAAATTATTCTTATTTTTCAATTTTAATGTCAAGTTGTTCCTCTTCAACTTTCCCATAATAACTCTATTTTGAACCACATGGGACCTTAATTTGATTCTTAGCTGGTTTTTTTCTTCCCATCTAGACAGACGGGATCTTAGAAGGCTACAAGCAGAGGCATGTACTCCTTTCAGGTAGCGAAAATTTTATATTGAGAATGGGGTGTGTTACGGCCGTCACGATGACGTGGCATAACTCAGATTTCGCTAGGCGTGATTCAAGCCACGTGGAGTTTCCTTTTTTTGGCGAAGTCGGGTGTGGTTCCGCCTCGGCCGAGGTCGAGGTCGAGGTCGGCCCAGGCTCTCCTGCCGCTCGCTAGGTGTCCACCCAGGAAGGGTCCACCTCGGCCGAGCCGGCGGCCTCCCCGCTCCCTCGCCAGGTGGCGCCCTGAGACGGTCCCACCTCGGCCGAGGTCGAGCCGGGCCCCTCGCTCCTTCGCCAGGCGGCGCCCGGAGACGGGACCACCTCGGCCGAAGTCGAGCGCCCCTCTGCCGCTCCGCCAGGTGTCCACCCAGGAGGGGTCCACCTCGGCCGAGCCGGCAGCCTCCTCGCTCCCTCGCCAGGTGGCGCCGGAGACGGCCCCACCTCGGCCGAGGTCGAGCCGGGCCCCTCGCTCCTTCGCCAGGTGGCGCCGGAGACGGGACCACCTCGGCCGAAGTCGAGCGCCCCTCTGCCGCTCCGCCAGGTGTCCACCCAGGAGGGGTCCACCTCGGCCGAGCCGGCGGCCTCCCCGCTCCCTCGCCAAGTGGCGCCTTGAGACGGTCCCACCTCGGCCGAGGTCGAGCCGGGCCCCTCGCTCCTTCGCCAGGTGGCGCCCGGAGACGGGACCACCTCGGCTGAAGTCGAGCGCTCCTCTGCCGCTCCGCCAGGTGTCCACCCAGGAGGGGTCCACCTCGGCCGAGCCGACGGCCTCCTCGCTCCCTCGCCAGGTGGCGTCCGGAGACGGGACCACCCCAGCCGAGGTCGAGCCGGGCCCCTCGCTCCTTCGCCAGGTGGCGCCCGGAGACGGGACCACCTCGGCCGAAGTCGAGCGCCTCTCTGCCGCTCCGCCAGGTGTCCACCCAGGAGGGGTCCACCTCGGCCGAGCCGGCGGCCTCCCCGCTCCCTCGCCAGGTGGCACCCGGAGACGGGACCACCCCGGTCGAGGTCGAGCCGGGCCCCTCGCTCCTTCGCCAGGTGGCGCCCGGAGACGGGACCACCTCGGCCGAAGTCGAGCGCCCCTCTGACGCTCCGCAGATGTCCACCCAGGAGGGGTCCACCTCGGCCGAAGAGCAGGTGCACGAGCCCCGAGATTGCTCCTCGAGCCGTGCGCGCCGCACCCCGAAAGAAGCGCCGTACGGTCGGCAGCGACCCGCTAAACATCGCTTACATCGGTCCGACAGGTTCCGTAGTCGAGAGGCGAAGTCCTGACAAAACAGGACCCAATAACGAACATCGTCGACGCCTGGAAAGAAGAGCGCTCACACTCGGCCCAAGGTCTGATCGGTGGTCTGACCAATGCCCTCCCTTTACTCTTTCCTCGCTAGGCCCGGCAAGCAAGGCAGGGAGGCCGCCTGTCACCTGATCTAGAAGGGGAAGGGGGAAAGAAACGGAGAGGAGGTGAAAGCGACAAGGGAGCCTCCCGAGGGCGGCAGGCAAAAAGGCAGCATGAGGAGTTAAAAAGAGGAGGAGGAGAGACGACAAGGTAAGCACGAAACGAACGCTGTGAGCCAGAAGAACACCAAGAGCAGGATCCAATGTCCAGAGAGGGGACCTTCGACGTGAGCTCGGTGGAGGAACCCGGCCAGATTTCTATTCTTCCCGAGATCTTTCTTGCTAGCACAATCTCCAAGTCTGGGATTCCTTTGGGGGCCCGTCTGGGAGATTCTGTTCCCTCTCGCCGTTTACTAACTTGACCGTCGAAGCTCCCTCGCCGGGATCCCCGGTCAGGGTTTCTAACCTTGCCTTGCAGGTTCGAAGAGCCAGGAGATCCCAGGGGCGAGACGGTCTAATCGGATCCTCGGCTTCGAAGCCACAGGCGCGGCGGCGAGATCGGCAACAGATTGGCGCGCCAGGAAGGGGGGCAGGACAACACCCACAGTGGGAGCTAGCTTTCCGTGGGTAAAGCGCACTCCGACCATGGTGGTCACGCGTGGACGTGAAGCGTCCGCCAGCCGAATAGGGGAGGTCCCCTCCCCTCAGGGGCCACGCAGCCCGAAAAGGAGCTCCCTGTTCCCCCTCCCCAACCACAACTGCCGGCCTCGGCGGACGGACCCTTTGCGGCTGTCATCCAACAGCTGCAGACCTTGACTACGGCAGTTCGGCAGTTACAGCATCAGCAGCGCTCCTTGGCCACGCAGCCCTCAGCCAGGGACCCCCGCGGCTCGGGCCGCGCGGGAGCCTGCGCTCCATCCATGGCAGGCCATCCCAACGTAGGCAACCTCCAATCCCCGCGGGAGCCACCAAACTCCCGCAAAAAGAAACTACTCCGGTTCGGCGGATCACGAGAGTCGATCCCGGCCGATGAGGCCGAGACGGCGCGTCGCAGCAAGCGACGCCGAGGCAAGACCTTGCGCCGAGACCGCTCGGAACCCCCTCACCAGCGGCCTCAGTGGAAGATTCCACTGACGAGGCCATTCGGCGCCAGGCGAGAGGCGCCTGGAGGAGCACAAACGCAAGTTGGCAGAGTTCCAAGCCGTTCCCGCCGGTTGGACCCCTCCTTTGGACCATCTGGAGAGCTACAAGGCTTCTCATGAGGGTCCAAGGGGCCACGGACACCCTCTTGTGCATCGCCTTCCCGCTACCCTCCGGAAGGGCTGCTGGGTCTGGTTCACCGCTCGAGCCCGGATCCCTCTGCTCCTTCCATCCGTTGGAAGAAAGTTTGTGAAGCATTCGACGCTTGTCGGAAAGTGCCGAGAGAGGTAGACAGCCTCTTCTCTATCCGCCAGCAGGACCAGGAGCTGCTGCGGGACTACATCACCCGCTTCAAGACTGCGCGCCCTGGAAAATCTACAGCCTGGACGAGCCCGTTGCCATGCTGGCCTTAAAGCGCGGGCTCAGGATGTCCCGCTTGACCTATTCCCTGGATAAAAAACCCCCCAGGACGTACTCCGAGCTCCTCCTCCGCGTCCACAAGTAATCCGAGCGGAGGAGGCCGATCGCACCCGCCGGGAGCTGACACGGAGGACCTTGAAGAAGCCGGCCCCAAGAGATGTTCCAAGGGCCGGCGGCCTGGGCCGTCTGCTGACCCTCGTCCAAATCCGAAGCTGAAGGGCGAGGCCACCCCGGAGCGAAGGTTCACCCCTCTCCTCGCTCCCAGAACAAAGATCTTCATGGAAATTGAGGGCGAGCACTACCTTCGCCGACCTCCTCCTCAAAACCCAAGGGGCACCCGCGACAAGTCGAAGTATTGCCAGTTCCACCGCGAGAGCATGGCCACGACACGGAGGAATGTCGTAATCTGAAGCGGGAAATCGAGGAGCTGATCAAGAGAGGCTACCTCAGGAAATTCGTAAGGAGCGAGGTCCCAGCAGAAGACGGCCGCTCGCGGCCTTGCCCCCAGTTCCCGCGATCGATAACCGTCTGACGGAGAAGCCAGTGGGCATGATCTCTGGTGGAATCGGGCGGACAACGAGAGAGCCCGGGGCATCGGGGACCCAGAGGATGTACCCCTTCTGAGAAGGGGAATGAAAACAAAAATTGTAAACAACGATGCTGTGGTGGTCGAGATGACCATCGCGAAGCATCCTGTACTCGAATTATGGTGGATAGTGGAAGCTCTGCCGACGTGCTTTTTTATGATGCTTTCTCCCGAATGAATGTCCCCATGATCAGCTAAGGCCGCGGTGCACACCCCTCTGGTAGGCTTTACGGGGACTCGGTGGGGGTCGAAGGGGAGATCACTCTCCGGTCACCGCTGGATCCCCACTCGGCAGACCACAGTCATGATGACGTTTACCGTCGTCAAGCTCCCTTCGCCTTACAACGCGATCCTCGAGTGTCCGGGGCTCAACAACCGGACGCCATGATTTCTACGAAACGGCTGCTAGTGCAATTCCCCATGGCCTTGGGCTCGGGGCGATGAGGGATTCGACCCAGCCAGTTCAGCATTGTCTTCAGACGATCCCAGGAGCCCGGGGCGACGAGCTCGCCCCGACGTCGACGACTCGACCTAAGGGAGAGGGAATCCAAGGGAGGACCCGTGGAGCGTCTGTTGACTTATCCCCTCGATTCGGACCCTCTGAAAAACGTGCAGGTGGGGGCACAACTCCCGGTGGAGGAGCGGACCAGCCTGCTGGAATTCCTCCGCATGAACGCGGACGTGTTTGCCTGGTCCGCGGCCGACATGCCGGGCATCTCCCCCGAGGTCATCACCCACAGACTGAACGTGGACCCGAGGTGCCGCCCAGTCCGGCAGAAAAAGAGGAGTTTCGTCGCGGAGAGGCAGAGGGCCATCAACGAAGAGGTGGAAAAAACTCCTCACCGCCGGCTTCGTGCGGGAAGTTCGGTATCCAGCTGGCTGGCGAATGTGGGTCATGGTGAAGAAGAGTAGCGGCAAGTGGAGGATCTGCGTGGATACACCGACCTCAACCGAGCCTGCCCGAAGGACAGCTTCCCTCTCCCGAAGATTGACCAGCTGGTCGACACCACATCAGGGCACCGCCTCCTCTCTTTCATGGATGCTTTCTCCGGGTACAACCAGATCGAATGAACCCGGAGGACGAAGAGCACACCGCCTTCGTCACCGACCGCGGAACTTTTTGTTACAAGGTGATGCCGTTCGCCTCAAGAACGCCAGGGCCACGTACAACGACTGGTCAACAAGGTCTTTAAGGACAAATCGGCCGCAACATGCGGTATATATGGATGACATGCTGGTGATGAGCAAGCCCCTCACGAATCACGTCGCCGACCTTGCGGAGACCTTCAGCAACCTCCGACTTCATCGGATGAAGCTGAACCCGGCGAAGTGCGCCTTCGGCGTCTCCGGCGGGAAATCTGGGTTCATGGTAACCCAAAGAGGGATTGAAGCCAACCCAGAAAAGGTCCAGGCCATCTTGGACATGGAGCCGCCGCCTCCAAGAGGCAAGTTCAGCAGGACTCACCGGTCGGATAGCCGCCCTGAGCCGGTTCATCTCGAGGTCGGGCCGATCGCTGCCGACCCCTTTTTCAAAGTGCTGAGGAAGATGAACGATTTCGCCTGGACGGAGAGAGTGCCAGGAGGCGTTTGAAGAGCTGAAGAAGGCGCTTGCATCGCCCCCACTACTTTCCAGACCAGAAGAGAGGAACTCGTCCTCTACCTGGCGGTCATCCCGGAGGCCGTGAGCTCGGTCCTAGCTCGGACCGACAACCAGGGAGTCCAGCGGCGGTGTACTACACAAGCAAACTCCTCCGCGACGCGGAGCTCATGGTATTCTCGGCCGAAAAGCTCGTTTTAGAGTAGCTCATTTGTGCGCTAAAGGTGTCTGCTCAGCGTCTCAGGCCCTATTCCAAGCGCATCCCATTGCCGTCCTGACGGATCAGTGCTGAAAGCGATCCTCAGCGACCGACACATCGGGGCGGTTGGCGAAGTGGGCACTCAAGCTTAGCGAATTCGATATCGCTTATAGCCGAGGTCGGCCATGAAAGCGCAAGTGTTGGCCGATTTCTTGATCGAATGCGCATGCCTGGGCAAGGAGCCGGAGGGGGACTTCCGCGCCCGAAATTGAAGCCGGGCCCGAGGAGCCCGAAGAGGACGCGTGGATCCTTCATGTGGACGGAGCCTCGAACTCGGCTGGGAGCGGGGCTGGTCTCATTCTTGCGAACGGCGATGGGGTCGTTGCCGAGTGTGCACTCCGTTTCCAGTTCGCCGCAACCAATAACAGGCCGAATACGAGGCGCTCCTCGCCAGACTAAGAGTTTCCCGCGAACTGGGCGTGGCCAACCTCAAAGCCTTCACTGATTCCCAGCTAGTGGCTGGGCAAATCTCCGGAGAATATGCTGCGCACGACCCCCAAATGGCGAAATATTTGGAGCTCGTCAAAACGAGCGCGGCCGGATTTCGGCGCTTCGGCATTTTCCATATACCCCGCGGGGAAAATGCCCGTGCAGACGCTCTCTCCCGGCTAGCGATCCTGCCGGACTCGTTGCTGGGTTGCGTCCATGTAGAACACCTCAAGGCCCCGAGCTACGAGACCCCTGTGGAGATCCAACAGGTCAGCAACGAGCCCAGCTGGATGGACAAGTACGCCGAGTACATAGCTGGCAGCACCTTGCCGGAGGACCGTGAGGCGGCTCGCCTTATCAAAAAGAAGGCCGCGCGGTTCGTCCTGATGGAGGGGCAGCTATACCGGAGGTCCTATTCCTATCCCCTCCTCAAGTGCCTGAGACCTGCGGAGGCCGCACTCGTGCTCCAGGAGATCCATGAGGGCATTTGCGGGAACCACGTGGGGGGCAGAACGCTAGCCTACAAGGCCCTCCATCAGGGTTACTTCTGGGAGACGATGAAGGAGGATGCCGCCGATTTCATGAGGTGTGATCGGTGCCAACGGCACGCCGTGGTGCAGCGGCAGCCCTCCACTCCACTCTCCCAGCTCTCGGCTCCGTGGCCGTTCGCCCAATGGGGTATGGACCTCCTGGGTCCATTTCCCCGGCGTCCGGACAGCGGAGGTTCCTGATCGTGGCCATCGACTACTTCACCAAGTGGGTTGAGGCCGAACCCTGGTACGGATCACAGAGGCAAACGTCGCCAAGTTTTTCTGGAAGGCAATCATTTGCCGTTTCGGCCTCTCCACACTGTAATTACCGATAACGGGCATCAGTTCGATTGCCGGGAATTTGAAGAGTTCTGCAGCGGCCTCGGCATCAACCATCGCTTCACCTCGGTGGCGCACCCACAGACAAATGGAGAAGTCGAGGTCACGAATAGGACCATTCTGCAAGGCCTCCGAACAAGGCTGGACCAGGCCAAGGGCAGGTGGGCAGAAGAGCTCCCGAGCGTCCTGTGGGCATACCATACCACCCCGAGGACGGCCACCGACGAGACCCCGTTCAATCTCGTCTTCGGGACCGAGGCTGTTATCCCGATTGAGCTCAGCCTACCCACCCTGCGGGTGGAGCAGTACGATGAAGCAGAGAACCCCGCCAGGATGATGTTCAACCTAGACCTTCTTGAGGAGACGAGAGACAAAGCCCGAGTCCGAATGGCGGCGTACAGACAGCGAGTGGCCAGGTACTACAACTCCCGGGTGCGACCAAAGTCTTTTCGCCCCGGAGATCTGGTGCTCCGGCGCACTGAAGCCTCCCAGCCACGAGAGTGCGGGAAGCTCTCCCCGAATTGGGAAGGACCGTACAGAGTGGCAGAAGTGCTCCCTCACGGGGCCTATTACCTGGAGGATTTAGGAGGATCCAGATTCCCTCGGACTTGGAACGCCTCGAACCTGAGGATGTATTATCAATAATGTAAGGTTCCTCCAACTCCTGCAATAAAATTCTTTTACTTCAAACGCTTTTTCTTGCCTCGTAGGAGGGCTGGCGCATGGCTCTGAGTTCGCAAACACGGCTGCGGCCGGAGACCAGAGAAAGCGAGAAGTCCTGGACTTCGGTCTGGAAGGCGGGGCAGAGCCCAGCTCGCTCACGCGATCACGGAGAACAGCCCGGCCAGCCCCGCAAGGCTTGAATAACGCCTGCGGCCCCGGGGTTCAGTCCGGAAGTCCGGACTTCGGTCTAGAAGGCGGGGCAGAGCCCAGCTCACTCACGCGATCACGGAGAACAGCCCGGCAGCCGCGCAAGGCTTGGATAAAGCCTGCGGCCCCGGGGTTCGGTCCGGAAGTCCTGGACTTCGGTCTGGAAGGCGGGGCAGAGCCCAGCTCGCTCACGCGATCACGGAGAACAGCCCGGCCAGCCGTGCAAGGCTTGGATAAAGCCTGCGGCCCCGGGGTTCGGTCCGGAAGTCCTGGACTTCGGTCTGGAAGGCGGGGCAGAGCCCAGCTCGCTCACGCGATCACGGAGAACAGCCCGGCCAGCCGTGCAAGGCTTGGATAAAGCCTGCGGCCCGGGGTTCAGTCCGAAAGTCCCAGTCTTCGGTCTGGAAGGCGGGGCAGAGCCCAGCTCGCTCACGCGATCACGGAGAACAGCCCGACCAGCCGCGCAAGGCTTAGATAAAGCCTGCGGCCTCGGGGTTCAGTCCGGAAGTCCCGGACTTCGGTCTGGAAGGCGGGGCAGAGCCCAGCTCGCTCACGCGATCACGGAGAACAGCCCAGCCAGCCGCGCAAGGCTTGGATAAAGCCTGCGGCCCCGGGGTTCAGTCCGGAAGTCCCGGACTTCGGTCTGGAAGGGGGGAGAGCCCAGCTCGCCCACGCGATCATGAAGTGCAGCCTGGCAAACCCGAAGGGCTAGCGCAGGGCCCGCTCTACTGTCGCCCAGCCCGGAAGCTCCGAGTTTTGACCTGGACACTGGACGGGGGTTCACCCGCGAACTTAGCACGGGGCAAGCCGCGGAACCCTTGACAAGACATACAAAAAAAAAAAAAAAAAAAGAAGAAGAAAGAAGAGTTAGAGACTCAACAAAGGCCTAAACTTTCATTGCTTCGGAAACAATTACAACCTAGGAGTCCCGACAGGCCGGGAGACCTCAAAAAAAAAGGAGAAAGGTACAAGTGGGGGCTCAGTTCGGCGCGGTGGCAGAATCCTCAGGCTGGGGCGCGCGCCCCCCATCTTCGCCATCAACGGTTGGTTGCTCGGAGGGCTGCTCTGGAGCTGCAGCCACTTCGCCCGCCGGAACAGAAGCCTCGCCGGTGGGCTCCTGCCTTCTACCCCCGAGCGTCACCCCACTGAGGTCGAGCTCAGGGTAGAAGGAGCCCACCTTCTCCCGGCACACCTGGAACCCCTTCAGGAAGGAGTCCACGATGGCCTCTCGGACCTCCGAGACGTACTCATCGGAGGCCCGGAATCTCGGGACGGCCTCCTGTGCCTCCCGCTTCGAAGCCTCGAGGAGCCCGTTGATGTAGGCGCTCCGCTCCTTGGCCGCGCTCGCCTCTTTCGGGCCTCCTCCAACTGGCGCTCCAGTAGGCGGGACTGAGCTCAGAGACGATCCCTCTCAGCCGCATCGTCCTCCGTGCGCCGCTGGTTGGAGATCCTCTCCTCGGACAGAGAGGCCTCCAGCTCCTTGACGCGCCCCTCGGCGCGCGCCAGATCTGATTACAGGGCTTGATTGCTTCCCCGCAGCTCGACCCCCTTTTCCATAAGGTCCTTCACGTCCGCCGCGAGCTTGCCGAGCTTCTCCTCCTTCTCGGCAGCTTTTTTGGCGTACCCTGCGAGGAAGTTTCTCAACAGGAGCACGTCGGTCCCGATCTGCGCGGAAGGGTAGGCTGGTCAGTCAGGAGCTAGTTGGAATCATAAAAAAGAAGGGTCCGGGTTCGGACTTACCGTAAAGAGCTGCGGGAGGATCCCGAGCAAGGCATCGGCGTAGTCCCGACCGCCCCGAAGTCGGCGGTCCCGGGAAGTGCAGGCGAACTCCATCACCCGCTCCGCGAGCCCCTGGTCGCGGATCACAGAGCATCGGCTCGTGAGAGCCAGCGATGGGGCGGTCCGGTCGGCGGCGGGGGCGATGGGCCCCCCGGGTGGGATCGCCACCGGTGGGGCAGCTGGAGTCGCAGGCGGCGCCGCCGGAGCTACGGTGACGACGGGTCCTGCCTGGGAGGGAACTGCTGCCGGTGGGCCTCCCTCTTCCGCGGCCCCTTCTAAACGGATGGCGGGGGCGTCGGTGGCTCGGGCTCGAGGTTGCAGGAGCGCGGCAGCTGCTGGACCGGGAGCTGGCGTCGGAGCGGCCTCCCGGCTCGCCTCGGTGCGAGCCCTTTTCGCCGCAGGCTCATCTCCCTCGGCGATGTCCCTCTGAGCCGCGCCCTCCAGGAGGTTTTCCACCGAGAACTTCATACCTGCAAATGAAGAGAGGTCAGTCAGCCTAGTTAAAGAAAGAAGTGCAGAGAGGGAGAGACGAAAGAAAACTGAGCCTCACCCGGCTCCCGGATGGGACTAATCCCCGCCTCGAATAAGTTCTGCTCCGAGAGCAGAACCTCGATCGAAGGGATCACGTCGCTCAGTAGCTGGGAGTAAGCCTCCTGGTCAGCCGGCTCGACCTGGGAGTTCCGGTTCGGGGACCGATCCGGTTCGCTCCAGGCCCAGTCGATGTCCTCGACCGAGACGAAAAAGAACCGGTTCTTCCAACCCTTGATGGAGGAAGGGAGGTCGAACCGGAGACACCTAGGCCGGGGGGAGATGTACCACCAGTCATCATCGATGGAGTACCGCTTCAGGGTGAAGAGAGCCCTGAAGAGGGAGAAACGGCCAACGAACCCGTGGAAGTGACAAAAGATAATGAAAGAGAAGATGACCCGAATGGCGTTGAGAGCCAACTGGGCTGGGACCAGACGGAAATGACTGAGGAAAGAAAGGAAAAAGGGGTGTAGAGGAAACCGAAGACCCCCAAGGAGGAAGTCCTCGTAGAAAGCTATGCGGCCGGGGCCATTCTGGGTGACGCGATCCCCGGGCCGCGGGAGAAAAAGGCGGATCGACCCCGGGATGCCATAGACTTCCCGGAGCAGGGAAAGGTCACCTTTGGTCATCGTGGAAACGTGACCGGAGGGACCGACAGAAGGAAGGGCCGGAGGAGGAAGAGAAGAAATGGAACGGGCTGATGATATGGGGGGAGACCTAAGACCCCTAGGGATGCCTATGATGATACCCCCAGGCTGGAGTCGCCTGCAGGTTTCCTCCAGGATCACTTCCGCCTCCGAAGAAGAAGAAGACGATGGAGTCCTCGGCCGGGACGGACCGGCCTCGTCCGGGTTAGACGAAACATGGCGGCGGCACGCCATGGAGAAGAAAGTGGGAAGGAAAAGATACCAAAGGAAAAGGACGGAACGAGGAAGAAAATGAAAGTACTCACCGAATGGCACTGAGCAAAAGAAACAGCAGCCCGGGGGAGTGGAAGATAGCCTGCTGCGAACCGCCGACGAAGCGTGAGAAAGGGAAAGGACCTCGTTCCGGAAAGTCCCCTCCTTTTCAAATTCAATCGACAGCGGCCGTACCCATCTTTCCGTTACTGACCGTCGGATGGGGGCCGCGTGGACGCACGCCCGACACCGACGCCTCGGTTGTAGGGAAACGGCCTCTGTTTCGAAGCGACGCATTAATTGCAGCCGAATGGGCGACACGTGGCAGCCTCCTATAGAGCTTTGGGCGCATCAAGGAGCGGCGACGAGGATCGTGGCCATCATGGCGCGAGATCTTCGCCTTCCCACGTCATCTCCGCATTAAATCCCCACGTTCCGAGCCACGGCGCCTCAACGGAATGGGGGATGGGGGGCAACTGTTACAGCCGTCACGATGACGTGGCGTAACTCAGATTTCGCTGGGCGTGATTCGAGCCACGTGGAGTTTCCTTTTTTTGGCGAAGTCGAGTGTGGTTCCGCCTCGGCCGAGGTCGAGGTCGGCCCAAGCTCTCCTGCCGTTCCGCTAGGTGTCCAACCAGGAGGGGTCCACCTCGGCCGAGCCGGCGGCCTCCCCGCTCCCTCGCCAGGTGGCGCCCTGAGAAGGTCCCACCTCGGCCGAGGTCGAGCTGGGCCCCTCGCTCCTTCGCCAGGTGGCGCCCGGAGACGGGACCACCTCGGCCGAAGTCGAGCGCCCCTCTGCCGCTCCGCCAGGTGTCCACCCAGGAGGGGTCCACCTCGGCCGAGCCGGCAGCCTCCTCGCTCCCTCGCCAGGTGGCGCCCGGAGACGGCCCCACCTCGGCCGAGGTCGAGCCGGGCCCCTCGCTCCTTCGCCAGGTGGCGCCCGGAGACGGGACCACCTCGACCGAAGTCGAGCGCCCCTCTACCGCTCCGCCAGGTGTCCACCCAGGAGGGGTCCACCTCGACCGAGCCAGCGGCCTCCCCGCTCCCTCGCCAGGTGGCGCCCTGAGACGGTCCCACCTCGGCCGAGGTTGAGCCGGGCCCCTCGCTCCTTCGCCAGGTGGCACCCGGAGACGGGACCACCTCGGCCGAAGTCGAGCGTCCCTCTGCCGCTCCGCCAGGTGTCCACCCAAGAGGGGTCCACCTCGGTCGAGCCGGCGGCCTCCTCGCTCCCTCGCCAGGTGGCGCCCGGAGACGGGACCACCCCGGCCGAGGTCGAGCCGGGCCCCTCGCTCCTTCGCCAGGTGGCGCCCGGAGACGGGACCACCTCGGCCGAAATCGAGCGCCCCTCTGCCGCTCCGCTAGGTGTCCACCCAGGAGGGGTCCACCTCGGCCGAGCCGGCGGCCTCCCCGCTCCCTCGCCAGGTGGCGCCCGGAGACGGGACCACCCGGGCCGAGGTCGAGCCGGGCCCCTCGCTCCTTCGCCAGGTGGCGCCCGGAGACGGGACCACCTCGGCCGAAGTCGAGCGCTCCTCTGCCGCTCCGCCAGATGTCCACCCAGGAGGGGTCCACCTCGACCGAAGAGCAGGTGCACGAGCCCCGAGATTGCTCCTCGAGCCGTGCGCGCCGCACCCCGAGAGAAGCGCCCGTACGGTCGGCAGCGACCCGCTAAACATCGCTTACATCGGTCCGACAGGTTCCGCAGTCGAGAGGCGAAGTCCTGACAAAACAGGACCCAATAACGAACATCGTCGGCGCCTGGAAAGAAGAGCGCTCACACTCGGCTCAAGGTCTGATCGGTGGTCTGACCAATGCCCTCCCTTTACTCTTTCCTCGCTAGGCCCGGCAAGCAAGGCAGGGAGGCCGCCTGTCACCTTGATCTAGAAGGGGAAGGGGAAAGAAACGGAGAGGAGGAGGTGAAAGCGACAAGGGAGCCTCCCGAGGGCGGCAAGCAAAAAGGCAGCATGAGGAGTTAAAAGAAGAGGAGGAGGAGACGACAAGGTAAGCACGAAACGAACGCTGGGAGCCAGAAGAACACCAAGAGCATGATCCAAGGTCCCGAGAGGGGACCTTCGGCGTGAGCTCGGTGGAGGAACCCGACCAGATTTCTATTCTTCCCGAGATCTTTCTTGCGAGCACAATCTCCAAGTCTGGGATTCCTTCGGGGGCCCGTCTGGGAGATTCTGTTCCCTCTCGCCGTTTACTAACTTGACCGTCGAAGCTCCCTCGCCGGGATCCCCGGTCAGGGTTTCTGACCTTGCCTTGCAGGTTCGAAGAGCCAGGAGATCCCAGGGGCGAGACGGTCTAATCGGATCCTCGGCTCCGAAGCCACAGACGCGGTGGCGAGATCGGCAACAGGGTGCATTACTATTTTTTCATGGTCGGTGTATTGATACTTCACCAAAATCCTGCTTGACTGATTATTAAGAGCTTGGAGGCATTTTGGTGCTGATTCCAAGCAAGCTGACGAGTGACCCTCCCATTCAAATCATGATGCTGATTTTGCATGTGATTCTTGGGTGGCTTACCACTTTGTCACCAGGTATCTCCATCATTTTTTTCTCCCTAATCCTTTACTCTTCAAAATCTCCATCAGTCCTTTGTTTCCATAGTTCTATATGCTCCTATGATCTCACTCTGATATAGCTCCACCAATCTCAAATAACACTAGACAGTGCCATGCCACAAACCTTTGAAGTTAAGCCTTTCTATCTGTAGAGTTCATTCCCAACATAAGCCTCAACATAATTGAACGATACTGAGATTGTGGAATCTAGACTGAAAGATCTGTTTGTATTACAAAAGTGCAACAAATAGCTGATGTGTATTCTACCAAGTTGCAGCAATTAGATTCTTCATGGCATATGGTCTCTATAAGCCTTATAAACTAACTTACCAAAAGAGAGACATTCTTCACAGATAAGAGAGACAACCAGAACTCTTTCAGTTTTTAAAAAAGATCATGTAAGTAGCGTCATAACAACCAGAAGTCTTAGGAATCATGTTAAGTCTTAACATGCCTCTCTGCACATAATCTAGCAACCCTAATTAAGAAAAAATTCAGTTAGCATAGAGTTATATGGAAATGGAAAGATGTTTACTTTTTATCCGTGTCAATCACGATGCAGGTAAAGTCATTTTATTTTAATCAATTTGTTACGAATCGTAACTTCTTCCACTTGATACATCCATTTATCACCCTTCTGCTCAAAAAGGAAATCCATGTCACACAAAATTCTAAATTCATAATCAAATCCAACATTATCCACTGATACCTACTAGATCAAGCAAGAAAGAGCAACTAAAATTTCCGCAAACCCAAACCCATCATTTTTTATTGCTTCAAAAGAAATCCCAAAAACCTAATTCTCCTCTTTCTTTCAATTATACTGACTCAACAGAAATAAAAGCACGCACATTCTTTGAATCTACCCTGATATACTAACCAAACCCCAATCCCCTGAATTTCCCTCCAAGAACCAGAATGCCAACACCAAATCAACGCACCAAGATTCAAGAAACACGAGAAGCTCGAGAACAGTAAAAAAGACACCTACTCGGCGAGATCTCCGAGCTGCCTCAAGACGCCGACCAGGCCAGCCATGGCTACACCTTCGAGAAGCGCCTCCGGATCATCTCTCTCTGCAGCTCCATAGAGCTCCGGATCCGCCAATCCGTACTCATTCCTTATCTGGTACCGGATCATCGGCATCTCTCCGACACAAAAGAAAAAAAATAACAAAAACCACTTGATTTCTGAACTGGGAGCCCTTCTCTTCGTGGGATTTCCTACATTTCCGCCATGACAACTCCGCAACAGAGCTCGGTTAGAACGCGAGGGAGAAGAAGCGCAGGGGGGGTGCATGGACAGGATTTTTGTTGCGCCTTTGCTTTGCAACCCTTTCTTGGGTCCTTTTTGGAATTTTGAGAATTCAGCGAATATTCATTGGAAACCAGAGAGAGCAGAAAGCATTTAATGAGATCATCGAGAACTTTGCGTCATTCCAGGGTGCAGCGTAACGCATTTAGACGCAACGGCGGCAAATTTTGTTCTCCGTGGCTGCTCGTCATCTATTTTTATTTTTTTTATTTTTTATTTAAAAATAAAATTATAAAATATATTTATTTATTTATTTATTTATTTATTTATTTATTTATTTATTTATGACCACTAAAATTAACGTTTATTTTTCTTTTTTATTTTATCATTGTTATTATCTTCATAATTATCATTATCATCCGCTTCCTTATTACAATTACTATCTCTGTTACCGGCATCTTCTCTAAATCATTGCAATGGCACTATTATCTCTATCATCACATTAATATTTTTATAATATAACATTATAAATATTATTATCTTAATCTCTTTTTACTATATCATTATTTTTTTATTTTTATCTTTATCACATCTCCCATGTTTTATGCATTATCATTACTATAATATTATCATTGTCATTACCACCACCAGGTCCACCACAAGGCATAATTATGTGATCATTATTGCTACCTCCATAATCATATGCAACACCATCATAATTTATTATCTTCATGATTATCCTCTTTATACTTGCTATAACATATTTTATTATAAAATACTAAATTATATTAAATATATTATATTTTTAGTTTTTAAAAATAAAAAATAAAAGTGATATATAAAATAATTTGTTATGGACTTTCAAAAAATATAATACTTGTTGTTGAGAATTATTTTTTTTCGGTACGAAAGAAAGTTAACAATGAAAATTTTACACAAAATTTTAACTTTCTTTTTCATGTATCTCATGGGAAAGGATTTTGTAAATTTACAATAGATAACTTGATAATAATATATATATATATCCAATCTATCTATAATTTTTAAAAAATCATAAAAATCGATCTTTGTTAATACAAAAAATTTATATATTCGGGAAAAAAAATCTCCAGTACTATTCCTTTTTAAAAAGGTCTATAGATAACTTTTGGTTGTTAATTATTGATAACACTTCTCCAAGATTTTTGTCCAATTCAAATGCTTTATCTTTTTTACTTCCGGAAGGATGATTTTTTTTTTACCAAATATACAACCAATACATATTATAGCTTTATTTTGTTTCCTTTCTCTCCATATTATTTTATTATTTATTTTTGAAATTATATTGACGAGATTGTTGAATGAAATTGTTCAAGGATTTGTACTAAAAAAATATTTTATATTTTTAAAAAAAATAGTGAAAACCACAGCTAGATTATAAATTTATTTTTTTTAGAAAAAAAAAAAAAAGGAAAACTCAGGCAGAAAGAATGACATTAATTATGGCTCTGAGAGGATCAGCGTCCAGAACACCAGATAATTGCGATCACATGATTTCACTGGAGATGAGTAAAGCGAGTGAGGTGTTAGAATACTCCGCGGCGCATCTAAGCAAGAACGGTCAATCTCCGCCACTAATTGACGGCGTTAATAAATAAAAACATAATCTGTTATTTTGATATTTAAAAAAAAAAAAAAAACAAATGTTTTTTAGCGGTTTCCGCTGCTCTGGTACTGGCCCCGTGACCATCCACCTACGATCCCACTCACAAACTCGATCAGGTCCAGGAGACTTAAATCATGCTGTGATCTCGATCACAGCCATATTCTCATTATTCTTTGTGAAGCATTACTGGAAAACATAAATTAAGATTCTTTAATATAAACATCAACTTAACTTGAACAACTACACATTCTAATTGCTATTTTATTTCGCTTGTTATACTAATGCACTCACCTTACTCTAATAAATTAATTGAACAGATTTGAAAGATCATAAAAAAGTGAGGTAACAAAGTGGGGAAGATGAAATACGAAACCCAACCTAGCATTTGGCATGAGAATAAAGGAGAAAGCAACTTCAAATTTCTATATGAAAACCGTTACAAACAGCATCTACCTTGATAACGAAACATGAAAAGCGAGAAAGCTAATTAGCAATTAGCAGGCCGCCATCCAAGGGATATAATACTATATATACAGTATAAGAACTATTATTAATCTATTAGTACGCAGCATAGAATCTAGGCTTATAAGATCCAAGGTTTCTTTTCATGAGTAATCTTTGTTATCCATGATATTGTGAATGCATGCCAGCATGCGAGGGTGCATTTTGAGAAAAAAAATGCTGCAAATCTATTCAATACTTTTGTACCTGATATAATGTTGTGCTGCAAAATTTACAAAAGAATTATGTTAATAAAAGCTGCATCTTTATGTATCCTATGTTAATTCTCAAATGACATTAATTATATGCTCGATCCTTAGCTTATGCTAACAAGCATGATTTAATTATTTCCGGGTTATGTTACTGTGAAGACGTTCTGTTTACTTGAACAATAAAGAGCAAAAATATATATTCTTATATCCTGCTGCTACCTGTCTCATCCAAAATAACAGTATTGTATGGTGGTTGAACGATTAATTTCTATTAAATGCCGGTCCATAGATTTTATCAAGCCTGATAATTGCCATTCTTCAAATTTCGTAAGAATTTTTAGAGTTAAAATGGGCACAACTTTAGTGATGCAGGCCCGCACTATCATGCAGCTATAAGTGCTTTAGCTTCAAGCATTCATCCAAAACCTCTTAGATTACTGGTAATTGTAGTAGTTGGAACCGTACAATATAAGTATGCACATAATGTGCAAAAGTTTCACTTGAACTTTGTTACACCAGAGGAGTCTTAAAGATGCATCATGAGACAAAGCGTTTGATCCTCCTGTTGAAAATCTTAGATATTTCGAGTATCTCAACAATAAAAGATTCCTTCCAAAATTTTGATCCACTCTTTTCTTTCCCTTTTTAACCACTCGGGCATATCGACGGCGGTACAGTGGTTATGGTACCCGGTAAATGATATGTCTTTTCGCGTATCAGCAATTTATCAGTGGTTTTGATCTATGATTGAACCGGTAGGGATATATCTTTTGCGCACTGATACGTCGCTTTCAACTGGTACGTATTTTTTTATAAATACATCCATTCAACGCCGGTGTTTTTCTTCATCCACAATTCTTCAACCCACAGATCCATCTTTATCTTCTCGCTACTCTCCTCTTCCCTATCCACTATTCAAATTGAAGGAATAAATCTCAGTTGTTCATGTTGGAGTAATTCCCAGGCACTGATCCCACTTGTTGGAAGATCAGGACCAGCGCCTATATGCAGCGGATGCAGCGGAAGCAACATGAAAGAATACAACCCAACAACCTGCTCTTGGATTCAACATCATGCAACAATGGAGATATAACTGTAGGAGAAAAAAGAGAGATTGCTTTATTCCTTTGGAGAAGAACCTTGTTATAACAAATAATACAACACTCGACAACCCTTCTGAAAATCTAGAAGCTTCTCGCTGTTCCGCATGTCTTCTTTCTTGCAGGCCTCACGTCCCAAGAACCCACGTACGCCATGCATAGAGAATACCTCAACGTGTGTCCCTTCTCCAAAGTCCCATGAAATACCATCACGGCACAAGCCCTCCACATGATATCTCCCTCACGTGCGCCTCTCTGTAGCCCAACATCATGGCCTCCTTGAAACCTAGGAGGCTCTCCACGGTCCACGCCCCAAGGGACATCCTCAAGCCCTCATGGTCCAAGACCAGGACTGTGAGAAGTCCTCACGGACTCCACACTGGACTGGACCTCAAAGGGTCGGCCTCTCTTGGACACACCAAACCGCACGCCCCATCCTTCTTATTTATAGCACATGGGGCGTCAACCACTTCTTGATTTGTTAGGCATCTAATCTTGGACTTCTTATTGGACTGCAACAACTTCTTAAATCTTGTTAGGACTCAATTACATGGATGATTAGGACTTGGATTCTTGGCCAATAACAAACTGGTTAGAACTTCCTAGGTAGTTAGGCTTCCAATTGGTTATAACCAACCAATCGATTAGGATCCTGGGTGGTTGGACCAACCAACCATCTAACCAACTAAGCTAACCTCCTAACCAATTTAACAAACCTGGATCCAACCCCATAATCCAATTGGGTTATGTTACAATCTCTCAAAAAAACTCCTTCCTAAGTCATATGAGAAAACACTCAAACTTAGAGCATCCCTGAAAAACATCCAGGAATTCGCTTGGGACACGTCCCCGAGCTCTAGGGATTGCCTCCAGCATCCCTGTCATGGCCTTCCAAGTCTCTTCAAGGCTTGGGAGCACCACGCAAAACCCTACAGTTCATCCGCTTCTGACATTGGTGTGTGCACACCTGTGAGAAGCATTGTTGTTGTTGTATCCTGGAGGGTAGTCGTACTATCATCTTGCTGCACCGAGATATTATCTTCGAGAGGTGCGAATCTACTCTTAAGGACAGTTCCTTGCATGCCTCAGCCTCTTCTTAGATAGAGTTTTCTATACTACAATCACGGTTTCATCATCATTTTAGGGTACCATCTAACCATTATTTATTACATTTTTAAGAGTAGAATGGACTCTATTATGGTTGCTACTTCCAAATCCTTTCCCGATACTTCCAAGATTGAGCAATTTAATGGTTCCCACTAAAAATGATGGCAAGAGAAAGTATTGTCAGTCCTAGATGTTTATAATATTGCCCATATTCTGATTGATCCTAGATCTAAGAAAGAGGAGGACCTTCCAGATTGGGAAAAGGCCAATAGAATATGTAGACATACAATCCTCAGTACTGTCTAATGAACTGTTTGATGTCTACTACCCTGTTAAGTCAGTCTATGAGATTTGGGAAAGCCTTGAAAAGAAATATATTCTTGAAGATGCTGGTACCCAAAAGTTTGCTATAGAAAAGTTTTTAGACTTTACCATATTGAAATATAAAGATGTGTCCTCCCAGATCCATGCATTTCATGTTCTCATAGATGACCTTAAAAATGAAAATATTATTCTTCCTGATGTTGTTGTTGCTGGATCTTTAATTAAAAAATTACCAGAATCTTGGAAAGATTATAAAAGTAATCTTAAACATAAAAGGAAGTCTCTATTCCTTGAAAAAGTTATTGTGCATATTAGGATGGAAGAACAAAATAGAGCCCGAAAAAAAATAGAAAAGCTTAAGAAAATGACCGGTAAGGCTAACCTAGTAGAGGATGGATCTAATAGGGATAGACACAAGTCCTAGAAATCCAAACAAAAAAACCATTCTAAGAAATATGATAAGAAGCCTTATTTACAAAAGAGCCGAAATTTTAAGAAGAAAAAAGGATCTTGCTATGTTTGTGGGAAAACAGGGCACCATGCTGTCCAGTGCCGATTCAAGAAAACTAATGATACTCCAGCCAAACTGAAGGCTAACCTGATGGTTGGAGACGTAATTACTGCGATTGTTAGCGAGGCCAATATTGTAGCACATGTAAAGGAATGGGTGATGGATTCTGGAGCCACTCATCACATATGCGGTGACAGAAATATATTTCCTTCCTATACCCCACTGCTAGAAGGAGAGGAGCAAGTCTTCATGAGCAACTCAAAGCCTTGTGCTGTGATTGGCAAAGGAAAAGTCAATTTGAAAATGACTTCTGGAAAAGTCCTTTCACTTGGAGATGTGCTACATGTGCCGGACATCCATGTGAACTTGATTTCTATGGCTTTGCTTGGAAAAAATGGTGTGAAACTATCATTTGAATCTGACAAAGTTGTCGTGACCAAATATGGAAATTTTATTAGGAAAGGTTATTAGAAGCAGGGTCTATTTGTAGTAAATGTACTTGAAGTCATAAATGGTAATACATCATCTTCTTCTGCTTACTTGCTTGATTCTATTGATCTTTGGCATGGTAGATTAGGACATGTTAATTATTCTTATATTAAAAGGATGAAACAATTAGGTTTGTTATATAACATGTCTACTTCTTATGATCATGAAAAATGCCAAGTATGTGTAGAATCTAAATCAACCAAAAAGAATTGCAAATCTATTCATAAAAGAGAAACTGAATTGTTATAATTGATTCATTCTGATTTAGGTGATTTTAAAAATAATATGACTAGAAATGGAAAGAAATTTTATATTACTTTTATAGATGATTTTTCTCATTATACTATGGTTTATCTACTAAGATCAAAAGATGAAGCTTTTGAAATGTTTTTAAAATATAAGGCAAAAGTTGAAAATCAATTAAAAGAAAAATAAAAAAGCTTAGATCTGATAGAGGAGGAGAATATGATTTTACACCTTTTAATGACTTTTGTGCACAACATGGAATAATTCATGAATATACTCCTCCTTATTCACCTGAATCTAATGGAGTAGCTAAGAGAAAGAATAGAACACTTAAAGAAATGATGAATGCCTTGCTCATTAGTTCTGGTGCACCCATAAACTTGTGGAGGGAAGCCCTTCTTTCTTCTTATTTTATTTAAAATAGGATTATTTATAAGAAGACTAATAAAACACCCTATGAGTTATGGAAAGGCCATTAACCAAATTTAAAATATTTAAAAGTATGGGGTTGTTTAGCTAAGGTCTTACTTCTTGACCATAAAAGGAGGAAATTAGGATCCAAAATCTTTGACGGTATGTTCATAGGTTATGTTTAAAATAATCCTGCAAATAGATATAGTGCAGCCTATAGATTCTTAGTGATTAGAAGTGAAAATAATATCATAAAACCTAACACCATAGTTGAGACCAAGGATGAAGAGTTTTTTGAACATATCTTTCCTATGAGGACCTCCTTAGAAAGATCTTCTAGACCACTTGTGGTTAAATCAAATTCAGAACCTGACGAAATTCAAGAGCTAAGGAAATCTAAAAGAGTTTGAAAGGAAACCAATCTAGGAGATGATTTTTATATCTTTCTTGTTGACAATGATCCTCAAACCTTCTATGAAGATATTTCATCTCCTGATGCTACATTTTGGAGAGAGGCTATAAATAACAAATTAGAATCTATCATGAATAACATACATGGAAATTGGTGAACGTACCTCCTGGGGCTAAAACTATTGGGTGTAAGTGGATCTTCAAGAAAAAACTAAAACCTGATGGTTCCATTAAGAAATTTAAAGCAAGGCTTTTTGCAAAAGGTTATTTACAAAAGAAAGATATTGACTATTTTGATACCTTTGCACATGTGACAAGAATTTCTTCTATTAGAATCTTGATTGCTCTTGCATCCATTCATAAATTAATAATTCACCAAATGGATGTTAAAACTGCATTTCTTAATGGAGACTTAAAAGAAGAAATATATATGGATCAACCTGAAGGTTGTGTTTTTCCTGGCAATGAGCATAAAGTTTGTAAATTAGTTAAATCTTTGTATGGTTTAAAACAAGCACCAAAATAATGGCATGATAAGTTTGATAAAATGCTAGTTTTAAATGGATATCAAATCAATAATGCTAATAAATGCATATATACTAAAGTTGTTAATCATAAATGTGTTATAATTTATTTATATGTAGATGACATGCTCATATTTGGTACTACTCTTGATATTGTCACTAGCACCAAAAAAATTTTGGCTTCTAATTTTGATATGAAAGATATGGAAGAAGCAGATGTAATTTTAGGAATTAAACTTGTAAAGAAATCTAATTACATCATGCTTTTACAAGAACATTATATTGAGAAAATCTTGAAAAAGTTTTCATATTTTGATTGCAAGCTTGTGAGCATTCCCTATAATGCTAATTCACAGCTTAAGAAAAATAAATATTATAGTGTTTTTCAAGCTAAATATGCTCAAATTATTGGTAGTCTTATATATTTGACGAACTGTACTTGACCTGACATTGCTTATGCTATAGGAAGACTAAGCAGATATATCCAATGTCCTAACAAGGATCATTGGATTGCTTTACAAAGAGTGCTTAGATATTTGAAAGGAACCATGAACTATGGTTTAGTATTTTATGGGACTCCTACTGTGTTAGAAGGGTATTATGATGCTAACTAGATTTCAGACTCTGATGAGATGAAATCTACTAGCGGATATGTGTTTACCCTTGGAGGAGGAGCAGTGTCTTGGAAATCATCCAAGCAAACATGTATAGCTCGGTCTATAATGGAGTCCGAGTTTATTGCCTTGGAGAGGGCTGGGACTGAGGCCGAATGGCTTAGGAATCTTTTGGTGGATCTTCCCATTTGGATGAGACCAGCTCCATCTGTGTCTATACATTGTGATAGTCAGGCTGCCATAGCTAGAGCTAAAAATAAAATTTATAATGGGAAGAGCAGACACATACGTCTAAGACATAATATTGTGGGACAGCTTATTAATGATGGAATAATATCCTTGGATTATATGAAATCAGAGTTGAATTTGGTCGATCCTCTGACTAAGCCTCTAAGTGGAAAGCTTGTGAGCAATACATCGAGGGAAATGGAATTATACCCTGAACAAAAGTTGAAGTGATGGTGACCCAACCTTCATAAACGGAGATCCCGGGAAGAAGATTCATATGGAAAAACAATTCACAGGACAACTTGGAGTGTACTATCATAAACATTTATATTGTAAAATCCCTTCTTATGGTGTGAGATAGTATGTTGCAGTGTTTAGGTTGAACTGATATGTGAAGTTCTTAATGGATATCTTAGCCTAATTTGGGTGGTGTACAAAATTGCAATGTACACTTGATGATAATCCACCTATATGAGTGTGGAGGTGGTGGCTGCTTTCCATGAGACTTGGGTTAGATCTCTAGAGCACTCGAGAATATCCAGGTAGACGCATGGCCGAAACGCATCAACCTGCTAGAACAACCGAGATTTGGGAGATGAAATGTGAGTTATAAGTCAATGATCCAATAAGAGAAGGATTGGTTCATAGAAACTTAGTTTCACCAACCTTCTATGGATACACTTATTTTCTCTATGCCTGGTTCATAGTCGTAGAGACACCATGGCTTATACATTGCATTCTTAAAGTTTCTTCAAAGTTTGTCATGTCTTCTTTTATATGTTAAAATAGTGGGGGATTGTTGGAAATCTTATATATTTCGGGGATTGTTGGAAATCTTATATATTTCAAGTATCTCAACAATAAAAGATTCCTTCCAAAACTTTGTTTCACTCCTTTCTTTCCCTCCTTAACCACTTGGACATATCAATGGTGGTGCGGTGGTTATGGTATCTGGTGGATGATACATCTTTTCGCGTATCAGCGGTTTATCAGTGATTTTGATCTATGGTTGAACCGGTGGGGGATATGTCTTTTGCGTACTGATATGTTCCCTTCGATCGGTGCATATTTTCTTATAAATACATCCATTCAATGCCGGTGTTTTTCTTCATCCACAATTCTTCAACCCACAGATCCAACTTATCTTCTCGCTACTCTCCTCTTCCCTATCCACTATTCAAATTGAAGGAATAAAACTTGATTATTCATTTGCTTCTGACATTGGTGTGTGCACGCCTGTGAAAAGCATTATTGCTGTTGAGTCCTGGAGGGTAGTCGCACTATCATCTTACTGCACCGAAATATTATCTTCGAGAGGTGTGAATCTACTCTTAAGGACAGTGCCGTGCACATCTCAGTCTCTTCTCAGATAGAGTTTCTTATACTACAATCACGATTTCATCATCATTTCAGGATACCATCTAACCATTATTTATTATACCTTCTACACCACTCATGGTGCCATTTTAGTTTTGATATAGTTTGATATTGCATAGGAGACATGACTATAGTTTCATTACTTAGTATTGGCTGCAACTAGTCCAATACCCGGTGAGGCTTTGTTCTTCCTCATATATTTTTCTTCCTTTGAGTGGAAAGCAACGTGGGCCTGTCTTTGCCTTGAAGGTATTGTTTCCCCAGAGATACTCCAAAAGGAAATGGAATCATTGTTCTCTTTTGCCTGCTGTTCATGATTGAAATATAGCAAAAAAAGGATGCGAAAAACTGACCTACACAACACTTTGAAATTATATTAGAAAAAGGGTTTTGAGGGTTTGGATGGGTCATAGTTGGACTGATGAGTTTTTAATTGGGTAATGGTAGCCATGGGAAATGGTGGCCTACCATGACTATACCAGTCATAAGGTGGTGGACGACACAATTTAATCTCCACTCCTTTTTTTTTTTTTTAGGTAAACAATCTACTAATTAATTGGCACCAGCATGCAGTGCTATCACTGTTGGTCATCCTAGAAGTCAGACCCTTGGGTGCAGATGATTAAAATTCAAGTCATTGTAATTCTAAATATCATTATCAAAACATTAAAACGATTATGCCATAGGACTCGAAGCAATAGCAATTGACAAAGATAGGAATTAATTATGTAATGGACCAAGTATGGTCCACTGTGACAAACTGAAACAAATGTCAGAGAAGTGCCAGCAAGAGAAAATGAATGCTCAAATGAAAGCATCAACAACCTAATAGAAATGAAGTGCAAACGTTCCATAATGTTGAGATTGAGAAGCATATTGTAGCACATTTTAAATATGCATTTTTCTAGCATATAGATGTGTATTTTTTTTAAAAAAAAAGAGAATATTGATGTAGAACCAGCCAGCAAAACTGAAACTGCATGTTTAACACCTACCCCCCCTCCCAAAAAAAAAAATAATAATAATAATAATAAATAAATAAATACAAACTAGTACTCAACCAGTTGACCACTAATTTATGCTCTTTGTTGGACAAAACAGAATGGACCAATTTATAAAGGGCCATATATGTTGAGATTCCTAGGCACTGATACCACTTGCCAAGAATCCAGATCGGCGCCAACGCAGCAGAAACAACGAAGAAAAGATCAAGAACCAACCTTCTTGATCAAGAACAAGCAACAACCTGTTTTTGGATTCAATATCATGTAACAAAGGAGATATAGAGAAGAGATGTAGGAAAAAATAGAGATTGTATTCATTTGAAGAAGAACCTTGTTACAAAACAAGAATCGGGACACCGGCACCCCTCTCACCAACCAAGAAGATCCATGTGAAAAACCCTCACACACAAAACACTCCCCTTCTCCAAACCTGAAGCTGTCTCTTACCAAGCCCCAACGGTCCAAGAACTGAGATGCTCCATGCATGAAGTCCCCACGTGCCTTCCTCTCTTTTCTCTTGAACTGTTGGCCTCCCACATCTAGAAGATGCTACCCAGGACCGTGAGCTAAGCCTCATGGTCCTTCTCAAGACCGTGGATGCCCCAAAGGGGGCGATCCCCCATGGACACCTCTCAAAACCGAAGACCCCTCTCACACCAAACTGGAGAGCCACATCCATCGCACGCCCCTCTCTCTTAATATAGAGTGGGTGTTGCGGGTTCTTGATCAAGAAGGTTGGTTCTTGATCTTTCTCTCGCTATTTTCGCTGCGTAGGCGCTGATCCGGATTCTCAGCAGGTGATATTAGTACCTAGGAATCTCAACAAGACAAGGTCTCAAAGCTTTACAAAGGATAGATTAGTCCCCAAAGCCGAAGAAAAGGTAAGTGGTCGATCAGTTTATAAAAGCTGATCAACGCATAAGGCCGATCAATTCATAAGGCCGATCAATACACAAGGCCGATCCACCCACAAGATCGATCAATGTATAATGCCGATCAACTCACAAAGCCGATCAATGCACAAGTACCAACCACCACATAACAGCCGATCCATCATAAAAAAATGAAGACGACAAGAAATGAGATAATTATCCTACCAGAATAATCAATTACCGCTATTACAGGCACAGGTTAGTTCCAAATAAAACTAACTATTTGAGGCCCATCTAACTGAATTCAGTTAAGTTCCAAGCCTATAAATACCGATAAATGGGGGATTTGGAGGTAAGTGTTGGACCAGTGGCGCCTCAACGCCCCCCTCGTGAAGAAACGTCCGCACAACCCATGGAAGAAAAGACAAAAATGCATGGGGCCCCAGCAAAAGGAAACCCATGCACGCGACGCACACGGCGAGATTCTAGCATAATCTGCATGGATCTCAATATGATCGACGGCCACAAGCAGCATTGCAATCAAACTACGATTGGGAGAGCTATAGGACTCCGATTTGGACTCTGTTTGGACTATTGGACTCCTAGTGAGATGCTCTATGCAATTGAGGCTATTAATTCATAGGCAAAGACATAGACAGGATGTGGAGGATGAAAAAGTGATGAGAGATCTCTTGTAGAGGGTTGATTGAGAGCTTGAGAGAAGGATTCAGGGTTTCTTGTTGAGAGATATTTGTACGAGGTTGAGAGAGAGTTCAATCTATAAGTTTATTTTTCATAATGAAATCTTTTGCATGCCCGAAAAATTATATTTGTTATCTTTTCTTCTTTCTCTTGTGGTATCGACATCGACGATCCCGTTCCGCTTTCGCAACAACCGGTATCAGAGCGAGTTGATACCGATCCCAACAAACTGGTATCAGAGCCCAGGTTGGCCATGGTTGATCGAGATCGAAGAAGATGGAGAAGACAAGTATAATTAAAGTGAAAATCAGAAGGTTTGATGGGAATAGCAACTTCTCCCTCTAGCAAGCGAGGGTAAAAGACGTGCTTATTCAGCAAGGACTGATCGACGCTCTTATATGCGATGAGAGACCAAACACCATAGAGTAGAAGACCTGGAAATGGCTTCAGATGTAGGCGGTAAGCACAATCTACTTGTACCTGGCAGATGATGTGGTGATCCATGTATTGAACGAGTCTTCCCCAATGGAGTTGTGGGAGAAGCTGGAGGAGCTATACATGGCGAAGTCCCTCACCAATACCTTGTTCCTTTGGAAGCAGTTCTATCAATTGCGGATGGTCAAGGGATAGAGTGTGCAGGAGCACCTGAGCAATTTCCAGAGAATCCTCGCCGATCTCCTCAATGTCGATGAAAAAGTTAAGAAGAAGACTCGGGCACTTGTATTGCTATCATTTCTATCGCAGTCCTTCGAGTCCTTGATGATTACTCTTCTAATGGGAAAGAGCACCATCAAGATGGAGGAGGTGACATCAGCGCTACTTAGAACGAGGTTCTCAAGAGGGGGAACCAGGCTTCGAGTTCAGGTGGGAACTCAGTATTGGCAGTTTCTGGAGGTGTAGACGACCGGAGGCGGAGTGACAAAGGATCGCGAGGAGGACGGTCCAAGTCAAAGGATACCAGCAAGTTCAGGTGTTTCCTGTGCAATGAGTTAAAGCATCATGTCAGAGACTGCCCGCAGCTCAGGGATCGGACAAGGGCTATTATGACGGTGGCTAATAGCGGCGACGACGGATACATCAGCGATGTATTTTCGGTATCCAACGAGGTATCCCCTTCTTCCTAGTGGGTTTTGGATTCTGTCTATCCATACCATATTTGTTGCAGGGAGGAGCTGTTTGACTCTCTAGACAGTAGAGAGGGTTCTGTCCACATAACAAATGGATTGAGCTGTGCGATCGTGGACGTAGGGACAGTTAGCTTGAAGGCACATGATGGGATAGTGAAGAAACTGGATGAGATCCGATATGTACCTAGTTTTAGCAAGAATCTAATTTTTCTCAACAAATTGGACTCAAGCAGCTACAGGTGGAGAGCCGGTGATGGAGTCCTAAAGATTTTGCATGGCAATAGGATTATTCTGCAAGGAAAGAAGCGTGGGGGTCACTACCTCTTTACAAGGAGTCCGGTGCGAGGTGGAGTCTCTGGTGCAGACAAGAGTCCAGTGCGAAGTGGAGCTCTAATAGCAGATGGATCGGGCATGGGATGCGAGACTCGGGAGGACGATAGGCGACGTCGCAAAGTGAAGTTCCTATTGTCTCAGGAGACTTTCCCAAGCAGGTCACAGGTCGAGGTGAGCACAGCACATGATGGAGATGGGATCGAGCAGCCTGGTTCGATCTCATATTTGCCCATCCATGATTAGGCGATTGTCCCAGGGCATGGGGACGTTAGAATCCTTAGAAGCTAGTCAAGTGAAGGCGGTATGTTGAGTCGAGGTGGAGGTTGTTGGATTAATGGCGCCTTAACGCCCCCCTCGTGAAGAAACATCCGCGCGACCCACGGAAGAAAAGACAAAAATGCATGGGGCCCAGCAGAAGGAAACCCGTGCACGTGACGCGCACAGTACGATTCTAGCATAATATGCACGAATCTCAATGCGATCAACGGCCACGAGTAACGTTGCAATCAAACTACGATTGGGAGAGCTACAGGACTCCGATTTGGACTCTATTCGGACCGTTGGACTCCTAGTGAGATGCTTTACACAATGGAGGCTACAAATTCATGGACAGAGATAGACAGGATGTGGAGGATGAAAAAGTAGTGAGAGGTCTCTTGTAGGGGCTGATTGAGAGCTTGAAAGAAGGATCCGGGGTTTCTTGTTGAGAGATACTTGTACGGAGTTGAGAGAGAGTTCAATCTGTAAGTTTATTTTTCATAGTGAAACCTTTTGCATGCCCGAAAAATTGTATTTATTATCTTTTCTTCTTTCTCTTATGGTATCGATATCGACAATCAACGATCCCGTTCCGCTTCTGTAACAACTGGTATCAGAGCGAGTTGATACCGATCCCAACTGTAAGATCAACTAGCTGAAGTACTGTCTCATCCTTTAGCCATCTTCTTTGAGATTTTTATGTCTGTTTTACTCAAATCCTTGCTGACTTAAGCATCGGAGTGTCTCCCACAGAAATCTCCTGGTGAGTAAGTTTGTTTTGCAGGTTCTCAAGGAGCCCAGTAAAGCGAGCCCAAACGGTGCATAAGAGTCATGCTAGTTCGACCATAATACTTCTTTTTATAAGAAAATGAAAAATAAATAAACAAACAAATAATGAATTTTTGAATAGGAGAATATCTTAGAAACAATTTAATAGCCTAGTTCCTTTTTTTTAATGCAAAATAGTCTAAGCCTTTGCTCTCTATTTTGTGTTTCCAGAAAAAGGAAAACAGTATCAGGATCAAATATCATGCTTAGTAAACCAGTTCCTGTTCTAGGTTTCTGAAAAACGGTTTTTCTACTTTTTTTTTTCAAGGTTTCATGGTAGTAGCAGCTAAGCAAGTATTGTTGAACAATTGGATAAATGAAGGATTCTTACATGAGTCCATGACTCCAAACTTCTTCAATAAACAATCGAACAAAGTGACTTGACAAAGGCTAATTTGAAGTCTACATTAAAATGGTGTATTCTAAATTCAACAACAATAACAACAACAATGGTTACATAGGGATGGGTATGTAACCCTCTTGTGGCACCCTTTTTGAAGTACTATAATTTTAACATTTTAGATGGGCTGGTGAATTGCCAAATTTAGAAAAGTAAATCTACACATTAGCTAAGTAACTTTGTTGGGTGGGCCAGCTCACACACTCTTAGTTCGTCTGGATGGAGGTCCGAGTCCACGGAATGTGGGTGCCATTGTTAAGATGAGGCTGGTGCCACATCACCGCCACTTCTAAATAGAAAGCTTTCTTTTGGATAGTTGGTTGAGACGTCAATCCTACAAACTCTTTTTCTAAGATTTATGTGTTGGCAATGTTCACAAAAAGGATTTTTTTGTACTGCTAATGCATTTCTCGTATTGTCAGATTGAAATTTTGGAATCCTGAACCAATTTGCCTAATTATATCTCATATAGGGTATCTGAAAGTGCAAAGAATGAACTTAGGCCCAATGAATTTGCTGCTCGGAGAATTTTGAGAGAATCGTTAGAGGCAACGTACAGGAAGGAAGAGCTACATTAGAAGTAAAGGGCGAAGGTGACTTGGCTCAAGAAAAGCGATCGGAATTTGGTATTCTATCATAAGGTGACCTCTCGGCGGAAGAGAAGGAATCAAATTATGTTCTTAAAGGAAAATTATAGAGTGATTGGTTCCAAGTGTGAGATTGAAAGATGGTTTAGTGGCTTCTTTTCGGACCTTTTTGGTAAAGCAACTAAATCTTTAATTCATATTGACTGGAGCTTGATTTTGGGAGCTCCTGCTCTGGATTTCTCGAAACTTGTTCACGAGTTTACTTTGAAGGAGATCAAGGAGGCGATCTTTTTATTTGATGGATTTAATTCCCGAGACCTGATGGATTCTTGTTCTCATCCTTCCAGAGGTTCTGGAATGTGATTAGCGATGACTTGGTAGTGTTGATGGAGGACTTCAACGGTGGATGATTGGATTTGAATAGATTGAACTATTCATATGTTATGCATATCCCTAAAAAGGAGGGGGAGTTTATGGTGAGGGATTATAAACCTACCAGTTTGTTGAATAGCCTGTTTAAGATTATTTTCAAGATCTTGTTTAGATAGATATTCCCCCTCCTTCCTGAACTTTTGATTCTACTCAATTAGCTTTTGTTCATGGTCGCAGTATTGCAGAATGCTTACTCGATGTTTAAGAGATGCTAGCATATTGTAAATGGTTAGGGGATAAGGGTATTCTTTGTAAGCTTGATTTCAAAAAAATCTTTGATGGTTTGAATTGGGATTTTTTGTTTGATGTGCTTCCGGCAAAAGGATTTCTTAATTGGGTGGATTAGCGGACCGGTATCTTTTGCATATGTTGCGATTCTGTTTAATGAAAAACTTGAGGGATGGATAAAGTGCGAGCAAGGTTGAGGCAAGGAGATCCATTATCGCGATTTTTGTTTATTCTTGCATTGGATATTCTGTCTAGAATACCAAAGACGGTTGGTGGGCTTGGATTGATTAAAGAGATATAATTATAAAAGGAGTTTAGTGATATTCACATTGGTCCTAGATTGCCTATCTTGTGATCCTCTGTTACTAGCTTCTCTGGAGACTACTAATTCTGAGTTTCTACTTGAACTCGAAATTTGATTTTTCCGTTTGAGAATGCTGCTCTAAAGAAATACTACAGTGACCTCCCACATCTTGATGGTGCTTTTCTTCTTTAGAAGAATAGTCACCAATGACTCAAAGGAGTATGGAAATGATGATAATAAAACTAATGTTTTTGTCTTCTCTTTAACATTCTCATCTATACTAGATTAATGAGGATTCTTTGGAAATTACTTAGATGCTTTTGCATGCTTTATTCTTTGCTCATCCATAATTGATAGAACTACTTCTTAAAAAAGAGCGCATTGGTGAGGGACTTTGTCATGTACAATTTTTGGAGCTTTGTCCATATGGCCATTGAAAAAGTCTCGCTCAATACATGAATCACCACATCATTCACTAAATATAAGCATATCATACTCGCTGCCTATATCTGGAGTCGCTTTCAAATCTTATCCTCCTTTATAGCAGGCCTCTCATCATATATGAGAGCGTCAATCAATCTTTGCTAGACGAGAATGTCTTTCACCATCGCTTACTAGATAAAGAAATTGTACTTCCTATCAAATCGGTTGATATCAATTTTGATTATACTTGTCTTCTTTATCTTTTTGAATCTCAATCAATATGAAAAATCTGGACAACTCGGGACTCTGATACCAGTTTTTGTGGTATCACCTGTACTGATATCACTTGTTTGAGAATCTCTTGTGCAGAATACGGATCCTCATTTCCAAAATCATAATGTCGATGTTGATCCCGCAAGAAAAGAAAGAAGAAAAAATAAAATAAAAAACATAATCAATAGGACATGCAAGATTTTATTATGAAAAAAATAATTATTTACAAGGTAAGAACACGTTCTCTCAATCCAATACAATTTCTGTCAACAAGAAGTCTCAAATCCATCACAAAACTCTCAACTCTCAAAGAGACCCTCTAACCTCTACAGAGTTTCTCAGCCACTACCACACTTCTTAGAAGTCTTCTAGATCCTCATGCCTGACTTCTGGCTACCTGCCCCCTTTTTATAGTCTTTGTGTTGAAGTGTAGTTTAACAAAAATCCAATAGTTCAAACTACGTTGGAAAAAGACTTCAATTTCTTGTTCAACTTTTGTTTGACTCATAAAGATCTCTGGCCATTGGATTGTTATCGAGCATGCCACATATTATGCTAAATCAAGCTCAATTGGTGTGAGAATGTTCTAGAACTGTTGAATCTTTGCCTTGAATCGTGCACCACCATCAGATCACACAAAATATACTTATAGACCGCGAGCGATAATAGACCCATGGATCGTGCAAACCTATCTATGGACCATGCCGAACTCTGAACACCGTGGACCGCATGTAGACAACAATCACTGGGCACCACGTACACGTGCTGGGCCGCATACATGTTTGCATGCTGGGCTACTCGTGCACCTAAGCTGCCCGTGTGCCTAGGCATGCATGCATGGACGAGGCCTGGCCAACCTGGTTTTTACCGGATCTGGTTTTAGATCTTTTTACCTAGATTTCATTTCAGTGGACCGATTTAAGATATTTTTCTTTTAACATGAGAATCATACGAAATTGTGGAGTAAAATTCAATCATTGCAAGCACATATGACGGCCGGTGGAGCTGACTGTTTATCGGCTGTTGTCTATCTGTTATGGGGCCTGATGTGAGGTGTATCGTTTTCAATCTTCTGGCTGGGTGTTTGTATTATGCTACATGATGGCTGAGACATGGGTGTGGTGTTTGTTGAGCTCCCCCATTCAGCTCGCACTATAACTCCTGTGCTATTACGAATAAATCAGGGGGGAACCTTTGGCTTCCTCTTTTTCCACTGAAAAAAATATGTCATGTAGGGGCTGCACAGATAACTTCGATGTGCCATAAGAGGATTAGCATATCTTATCTAAACTTTTGCATCAGAAATAATTGAGATATGGTCATCGCACTGCGAATAATTAAGATAATGCATGGTTGGCGAGGAAGAGTCGCCCTCCGCCATTGCGTCATTGATGATGTCGATCTTGAAGGCGGGCCAGTTTTAGATGGAGATCAATATGCACGAGAAAAGCGTGGGAGCGTTAGAGCTCTCTCTAATAAATCTTTGACCAAAATCCGTAGAAACTACGAAGGATTGTAAGGGGATCGAGATATTTATTGAGGTCAAGGTAGGGACTGGTGTCCCAGGTAACTTCTTTCCAAACGAGGTGGTCAAGGTACCGGGGGTGAGTTTGATCAAAAAGTAGCAGTGGTGGTGGGGTTGTTGAGGTGGGACAGGGTGGCAGTCAAGCCCAGGAAGTTCACGAGTGAAGTGAGAATATGTAGCTACGGGCGCGTGCCACGGAGCTTGCAGGAATTCGAATTTCGTTTTGAATATTTTTTAATTAAAAATTTAAAAATAAAATTTTTTTAAAAAATTAATAAAATAATTTTAAAGTTTCTGTTGATCGATGGTAATGAAAAATTTAAGAATATATAATAAATGCTGTTTATTCGGTTGACATCAGTAACAGTCAAGTTGACGTACTCATCTTCGGATGGAGAACGGTTATAAAAATTAATATGCGTTGTGTATCGATATTTTTTGGCTGGAATTATGGGACCGTGTGGGGGTGGCCATGCCCGGAATCTAACTCCTTTCCTTATATTTTATCATATAAAAAAAAAAAAAAAAAAAAGCTTAGGAAGAGAGCTGCATTCAAGCTTAGGGAGTGAAACGAGAATATGAAAGGATGCGCAAGAGAAAAGAAGCTTGAATAGAGTTCTCTCCCCTGAATGAGTGATATACTCACCATTAAATGCCATTTAAGTACATAAGATTTGCAAGGAAGGTTGCACATGTATGTAGGTATGGTGATGGTCCTTTGGGGCAAAAAAGGGCTAATATAGAAGGGTCTTTTTGTAAGTAGATGTCATTTGTAACTAGGGATACGTACAAGTGTTATATGTAATTCTGATAATTTTTTTAGTGTGACGTGAATAAAACCCAAAATTTAGTAACCATGATATTGGAAAGAATAAGTGACTTACTGTTTTGAAGCTCTGCAAAAGTTGAGTGACCCGAAAATTTGAAAGAATATGATAAATATTTTATTAAAGAGAAAAAAAAAAAAAAACTTCGGATTTGACTGGGGCGTGTGTGTGTGTGTGTATATATATATATATATATGAGTCTTTATATAATTAATCAACAATGGAAAGGACTATATACAAACATACTTCCAAGGATTTCCATCATAACATACTGGCGTGGATGTGTACATTAGAAGGGCATTATGTAGATCATTCTTTTCTTAAAAATAAAAATTATAATCAAAATCCAAATCACCGTGATCCAAATCCTATGATAATTTGATCTCAAGTGATCTTAAATGACTTATTTGATATATCATAATCAAGTTGTTGCCGCTCTCGTCGCCATGCCCGTGCCACGGATCAGCCGATCCTTCCTGATCGCCTGGCGAGGGAGCCTCCCTTCCTGCGGAGAACCTGCAACAAAGGGGTTAGAAGATCCTGGCCGGGGATCCCGGCGAGGAAGCTCCGACGGTCAAGTCAGTAGACGACGAGAAGGAACAGACTCTCCCACCCGGACCCTCGAAAGGGTCCCAGATTTAGAGAGTTAATTGGTGAAGGAAGCGCTCTGGGGACCGGAATCTCGGCTGGGCCTGCTTGTCGAACTCACGCCCAGTGTTCCCCTCTCGGGATCTCTGGTTTTTCTCTCGGTGCAAGGCCTTGTGCCCGTGCTTCCTCCTTGTCCCCAGGCTAATTTGGCTTACCTTGTCGTCCCCAGATTCCTCCTTCTTTATCCCCTTCCGTCGCGCGTTTGTCTTTTTCTGCCTCGGGAACCCTCCTCCCCCGTCCTCTTCTCTTTTCCCTTTTTGGTGAAGGGTGCCAGGCGGCTTTCCGACCTCGTCCGCCGGGCCCAGCAGGGAAAAGGCAAAGACAGAAGAGAAAAAGAGGGAGGGCGGCGCTGGCAGAGCGGCTGGTCGTCAGGCCTCGGGCTCCGTGAGAACGCTCTCTTCCCCGAGCGTGGGCGCCATCCGTTTATGGGGCCTGTTCCGTCAGGATCGGGTCTCTCGGCTGCGGGACCTGTCGGGCCGATGCAAGTGACGTTCCGCGTGCCGCCGCCCTCCGTACGGGACGCCGTCTGGGGTCGGTACGGCCCGAGGGATGGCCTCGGGACCTGTCTCCTTCCCCGGGGGCCTCTCCGTACGAGCGGTCTGACCTCGGCTGAGTTGGACCCGTCTCCGGGGGCCAACTAGCGAGGGGCGAAGGATCTGCCGACCTCGACTTAGGTGGACCCCTCCTGGGTGGACACCTGGCGAGGTGGCAGGAGGTCGCCTGGCTTCGGTCGAGGTGGACCCGTCTCCGGGTAGCCACCTGGCGAAGGGCGAAGGATCAGCTGACCTCGGCTTAGGTGGACCCCTTCTGGGTGGACACCTGGCGAGGTGGCAGGAGGTCGCCCGGCTTCGGCCGAGGTGGGCCCGTCCGGGTCGCCACCTGGCGCAGGGCGAAAGATCTGCCGACCTCGGTTCAGGTGGACCCTCCTGGGTGGACACCTGGCGAGGTGGCAGGAGGTCGCCTGGCTTCGGCCGAGATGGGCCCGTCTCCGGGTGGCCACCTGGCGAAAGGCGAAGGACCAGCCGACCTCGGCTTCGGTGGACCCCTCCTGGGTGGACACCTGGCGAGGCGGCAGGGGGCCGCCCGACCTCGGCCGACCTCACTCGGGCGGACCCCTCCGGGCCCGGGCGCCAATGAGGTGGTAGAGGAACTCCGGGCCGAGCTCGACCTCGGCGAGGGCGGTTTGCTTCAGACAGTCGTCGGGTGGTGCGGTATGCCGATCCTAGCTTTGTGGACGTGGCGCTGACTCCGCGGGAAAACTTACACGTGGCTTGCTCTCATTCGGCGATACCTGAGCCTGGCCACGTCGCTGTCACGGCTGTAACACAAGTAATTAAAAATCATCAAATATCTACGAGTAATCTATTTGATATTTGTAAAAATCCTAAATTACGGCTATATAATTCCAAAACTACCTCTAACATATTTCTCGAAAATATATTTATCAATCATATAAAATATATTATAATAAAATATTAATATATTAATTAAAATAGTATAATTAATATATTTTATAAAATTATATTTATTAATCATATACATTATTAATCCAATAAAATAAATTAATTGTTATTATAGAATTAATATTTTTATTTATACTTATAATGTATTGTTTATTAAATATGAATATTTTTTTGATTAGAAAACTAAGGTAAATAGAAGAATGCATTAAATTCCTTTTTTATATAAATATAAACTATAATAAAATATTTCTACTTTAATTTAAAATTATCATTAAATTATATTATTACAATAATATAATTAATAATATATTAGAATGTAATATATATAATATGTAACATTAATATAATATATATATATATATAATATCATATAATATATAAAGATATATTAATATATATATATTGTTGTCGCTGAATCTTCCGGACGGGTTCTCTCGACCAGGTTGGCTGAAGTGCGCGTCTCCCGGTTCCTGCAAAAAGATTTCACGGGCCGGTGATGTCCCGGCGGAGACACTTCGATGGCTAAGTCAATGGGAGACTCGGAGCAACAGAATGGAAGAATCGAAAAGAAATAGCTCGTGAAAAAGGGAGAGCCCCTTTTCGCTCGAGGTTCCTCTTTTACCTTATATAGGCGTAGAACTTCCGAAATCTACTAGGGGCTAGGCTGGAAATGGTCGACTTGCCCCTAGAGGAATCTTGGTAGTGGCCAGGTGGCACCATGACGGGGTGGCATCGTGGGATTTGCAGAGTAGTGGCGCTGAGGTGTCAGGAAACTGTTATAACAGAATTCTGGTACTAGCAGGAAGGGGTCTTTGGGACTTCCAGGCGATCCTTGGAGCGGCCCGCTTTGGGCCGATATGGGCCTAGCTGAAGTAGGTCGGTCGGATCCCTGGTGGGTCGATCAGACCCCTGGTGGATCAGTCAGACCTCTGGTAGGTCGGCCAGCGAAACGATAGACTCTGGTCCGACCCGGTTGAAGGGTCGTCGGCTCCGGCTTGGTTCAAAGGAAGGCCGATTGTGTATAACAGTTGCCCCTCTTGCTCTTGGCCTTCGGGAAGGCTTGTAGCTTCGAAGGGCAAGAGCATCATTCTCTGCCTCTTTGTTGCCGACCAACGGCTTTTTCTAAGGTTGCTAAGTGTCCAATTGACTTTTAACTTAGCCGTTTATAAGAAATATTTCTAAGTGTCGAGATGCTGGCTTAGTCCGAACTCGTCCCTTTTAGAAATATTTCTAAGGGATCTTCGAACTGGCCGTTTATAAGGAAATTCCTTAAGTGTTTAAGGATCCCACAAAGTATTTTCCGATCGAGGTCGGATTTTAAGTGGGCTACACTAAAGCCTTTCCAATCGAGGTCAGACTTTGGAGTGAGCTGCCCTAAAGCCTTTTCGATCGAGGTCGGACTTTGAGTGGGCTGCACTAGAGCCTTTCCGATCGAGGTCAGATTCTTTGTAGAGTGAATTGCTGCCTTTATTGATAATATTTACAGAGGTTATCTACATTCCAAGAATGCACCACTTGTCATCCGTCTAGATGCTCGAGTTGGTAAGTTCTGGCTCAAATCACTTTGACCACCCGATAGGGGCCTTCCCAGTTGAGGGAGAGCTTTCCTTGCTCAGTTGGCCTAGATATCTCTGTCCTCCGCAGAACCAGGTCTCCGACATAGAAGCTTCGAGCCTTGACTCGAGAATTGTAATATTTGGCCATTCTTTGATGATAGGTTGCCATCTTCAGGTCCACTTGGAGTCGGGTCTCTTCGAGCAAGTCGAGATCAGCCCTTCTCTGCTCAAAATTGGCTAGTTCGACGAAATGATCAATCCGGAGGGACTGCAAAGAGACTTCCACCGGTATGACCGCCTCACTCCCGTAGGTGAGATTGAATGGAGTTTCCCCAGTCGCCGTCCGGGAAGTAGTCTGGTAGGCCCAGAGTACCGAGTGGAGTTCTTTTGCCAGGGCATATTTTTGAGCCCGGGCCAGTAGTTCGAAGTAACTTGTCAGGAATTTTTTGTTCAGTAAGAAAGTGAGCCTGGACGATCGTAGCCCCTTCTTGAAGGTTGACATAGCTACATGCTCGTTGAGATTCGAAATCTCCATGGTCGCCAAATTAAATCGGGCCATGTAATCCTGGAAGGTTTCTCCTTCCTCTACTGCATGAGGAAGAGGCAATCCGTGTTCCTCAGCGTCCAGCTACAGGTCCTGAAATGGGACAAAAAGAGTTTTTCCAGCTAGGAGAAGGAATGGATCGTACCTGGTCGGATGGCAGAGAACCACATCCGAGCCATCTTTTTTAGTATTGTGAGGAAGGCGATGCAGTGGAGGGTATCGGAGGTGTCCTGTACCATCATGTGGGCCTTATATGTGCCCAGATGATCCAAAGGGTCGGTGGTGCCATCATAGGTGTCCACCTGGAGGATCTTGAAGTGACGAGGGATAGCATCCCCCATAATTTTGGCAAAGAATGGCGGGCGAGAGTCGTACGCCAGCACTTTTTCTTCTTTTTGTGATCAACCAGTTCGATAATTGCTCCTCCATGCGTTGGAGCTTGCTGGTGTAGTCCCTGGGTCCCCGTCATGTCGCTGGTCATCGTCGAGGACCGAATTCGCGGAAGAGTGCGAAGCGGACCTTACTTTCTTTTCGTCGGCATGAGTCCTCTACGATCTCCGAGGCTCCGGGGTCGTGTGGGAGCGGAGTCAAGGGACTCCTTGCTATTGACTTCCCTCGGTAGCAGGTCGATGACTAGTTCTGGACACTGCGAGTGGCTGCTGTCTGTCGTTGACCGCGTCTTGAAGGTTCTAAACCGCGACGGCAAGAGTGTCGATGCGGTTCAAAAGGGTCTGAAATTGCTGTTGTCCCAGGATGATGGTAGGCTCGGCGGCATCGTTCTCCAGGAGGTTCTCCCGACCTTGTCTGGGAGTGGCCTCTCCTGTTGGAGATATTCTGAGCTCTTCCTTTTACCATCGTTTTGTCTAGTAGTAGATCCCTCCTTTTGGAGAAGAAACATAAGGACGAAGGTTCAATGCCCCCGCCCTTCCTCTACCGCCAATTTGTTGATGTTGAGTCTCCCAGACCGGGTTCTCTCGATCGGGCTGGCTAGAGTGCGCATCTCCCAGTTCCTGTAAAAAGGTCCCACGGGTCGGTGATGTTCCGGCGGGGGATACTTCGATGGCTAAGTCAATGGCATACTTGGAGAAATAGAATGGAGGAATCGAAAAAAGATAACTCGTGAAAAAGGGAGAGCCCCTTTTTGCTCAGATCCCCCTTTTACCTTATATAGGCATAAAACTTCCAGAATCTGCTAGAGGCTAGGCTGGAAATGGCCGATTTGCCCCTAGAGAAATCTTGGTAGTGGCCATGTGGCACCAGGACGGGATGGCATCGTGGGATCTGCAAAGTAATAGTACAGAGGTGTCAGGAATATATTGTAACAAAATTCTGGTACCATCTGGAAGGGATCTCTAGGGTCTCCGGGCCGTCCTTGGAGTGGCCCGCTTTGGACCGATATGGATCTAGCTAAAGTAGATCGGTCGGACCCCTGGTGGATCGGTCGGACCTCTGGTGGGTAGTCGGACCTCTGGTAGGTCGGCCAGCGAAATGATAGACCAGAGTCTGACCTGGCTGAAGGGCTATCGGTTCCGGCTTGGTTCGGATGAAAATCGATTATGTATAACATATATATATTTACTATATTGAGGGATATTTTTTGTATTTCAATTTCAATGCAAAATCAACATCTAGAGGTGATTTTGGATTCTTGGCTTTGAGGACAGGAATTTAATCACCAGGTTGAATAGGGATTCGAGGAATCGAAACAATTTAAGATCAGTATCATATAAAATTATCATAGCATAATTAAATATAGTAATCTTATCATCTTCAGCTATATTATCTTCATTACTTGCTTAATCACCCTTATCAAATGGGCCCTTATCGTAAGAGCTTGCATGAGGTAACATATAGGGCAAAGTTACAACCACCTAACTTCAAAGTTCTTATTGCTCATCTCACCCAATTTAATTAAAGTTCATCATTCATGCTTGTAGACCACATTTTTTTCCTGCGTGACAGAAAAGGTGATCGATGAAATGGTATACAGCTGGCCTATGGCCCAGTTGCCCCATGTCCCTCCAAAAAAAAAAAAAAATTGTCCAAATAACACCTCATGGGGTGGAGAAAGCATAATTTATTAGCTACTTAACCCGACCCACTTTTCCGTCCACGTTCGCCAAGCATTCCCCGCCGTCAGCCTTGATCAGTAAATTCCTCCCGAAAGAAGAAATACTAGTACTCGGGTCATCTCATTTTATTAAATTTATACACGCATGATTTACCGCATTTACCCCTACAATAGTACAATGCTCCGGACCACGTTCGCATGGATGGGAAATATCGGAGTTATTTTAGTAATTTCACAAATATTTACGAGTCCACCCATAAGAACTGGAGCAAGCCCCGCATCGATGGTACCGCTAAAATCCGTCCAGATGCATTCGGCAGGGAAGGAGAACGACATGCTGGCACCTCTCCTGCCGGAGCTCCGGCAACCGGCTGCTAAGCAATTGGGCGGAGCCTCCATCTCGGGGGTGGTGTTCAACCTGTCGACGACCATCATCGGGGCCGGGATCATGTCGCTGCCGGCGGCGACGAAGGTTCTCGGGGTGGGCCCGGCGCTCCTCCTAATCGCCGCCGTCGGCTTCCTATCGAACGTCTCCGCGCAGTTCCTCTTGCGGTACACCGTGACCGGGTCGCCGTGCTCCTACGCCGGCGTCATGGGGGAGTCCTTCGGCCGGGTGGGGTCCACCTCTCTCCAGCTCTGCGTCGCGCTCCTCACCATGGGCACTCTCACCATCTTCCTCATCATCATCGGTCGGTCCACTTTGGTCTCCATGTGCGTTCAAATTCGTGCAGATATTATTGATGGCAGTCTCCTGTAAAATGGGGTTAAATCTTGGTGCAGGGGACGTGCTAGCGGGGAACCGATCTGAGGGGACAGTGCACTTGGGTGTCCTGCAGCTGTGGTTTGGGGAGCAGTGGTGGAACGAGCGTGACGTGGCGCTGCTGATTACCCTTGTCGTCATCATCCTCCCTTTAATCCTTCTCAGGCGAGTAGGTGAGTGCATCTTTTAACTTTGGACCCGTTTGATTTGGTACCAATGGAGCAGGATCCTTTAATGGCTTCGACTCCTTTTGGACTGAAGCTGCTTCGGGCTTCTTCTCTCAAATCGAACCAAGCAAGAATCCGATTCCAGGGTCTGCACGAACTAGATCCTCTCGGTTTGGAAATATATATATATATATATATATAACGAAGAACTAATTTAAATCTGTTTTTTAAAGCTAAACTCAAAACCAAACTATCTAAATTACTAAAATTGATAAAAAAAAAAAAAAAAGTTTATTATCGAATTGATATTCAATGAATTGAACTAAATCTATAAATTGAATCCTTTTTTCCCGGAGTAGGTTTTCTATAAAATTTTTGTTTTCTTTTACCTTATAATACATAATTCTTTGCCTTGAATTGATGGCTGCCGTCTTTAGTATCTTATATGCGTGTGGAGGAATATGGTTGCTTGATTATATGATATTGAAATTATGGGAAACATGTTCATTCTCACAAGGTGTTGGTTGTTGCATTTGGTTGCAGACTCACTGAGATTGACGTCGGGCATATCTGTTCTCCTCGCGGTGGTGTTCATGTGCATAAGCTCTGGCATGGCTCTCTATGCTCTCTTCCAGGGAACTGCGCAAACTCCAAGGCTCCTGCCTGACTTTGCCCACCTATCCAACTCTTTTGAGCTCTTCACTGCCGTTCCGGTCATTGTTGTAGCATTCACCTTCCACTTCAACGGTAAGGAACGTTTCTCGCCTCTTTTGAGCCAAAATGTCAAGTTAAATTAGTTTGGTAAACATGAAAGAACCAGCTGTTTTGACAGCTTCAAGCTATCACCAGCTATGAACTGACGTGCCAATCAAATTAAAAAGTATAAAATGGGCTGTAATCTGAAGTTCCTTAGAAGTTAAAATCAATTGTCACAATGAAAGCAACCAGGCTTGCTTAATCTTTTCCTTGATAAAAAGAAAGAAATATCGACTTATTTAGCATTTGTTTATAGCATTACCGAGTTATTTGTTGAGAAAAATTCACTTCAATCCCCTTGATTTCATTGTCACCTAGCGCTTATGGTCTAAATATGTTTCATTAACTTTTAGTCATTTTCTTCATCCATGGATAGCTAAACATTAAGTGGCCATGATAAGGAATTCAGAATCAAATGTTTCACCAGAAATAGGCTTTCCATTCTTTGTAATAACATGCATGGTTCATAGGAAAAATACCAAACATATTTCAAACTAAAATAATTAAAAGAGAAACCACTTTCCATGGTTGTTTAGTCTATTACTCTATTTTGAATTTATTTTTGTCCATCTTCAATTTTGGTTAAAAGAAATTGAACCAGTGTTAATCCTAAAATGACAACCAAACCAAGTACGAAAAGAACAAAAACAAAAACAAAAAAGAGATTATATCCAACTCCCATCAAATCATTTGATACTCCATTACAACATTAGTCTCTGAATTTGCATCGAGATTCATGTAAAGCATAGCTCATATGCAATGCATCCGCAAACAGCACATCATCAACTCTCCTAACATGACCATAAGGCATGTCCCATTAATTATTCGGACATCAAGTTTGTTACACCACGTTGCAGGAATTTATTAGGTGGACTAGGTCCAGGGACATAACGTATTGCTATTATACATAAAAAAAAATAAAAATAAAATAAAAATAAAAATAAATAGAAAATTGGAATAATGTGATTCTTGGCCCATGATGGGGATTTGATCCATCTAACAATATCTCCGAATGTTTTCCGCCTCCTCTAAGTAGGGCTGGAAATGGGCCAGCCCAAAAGTTCATTATTTGGAACTGGACAGGACCAGTTCAATAAACTTCGGACCGATCTGAAATTGATTCAGGCTGCGGACGAATTTTAAGCATATTCGACTAGGCTGTAAAATAGAGTTCATTTAATTTTTTGACTAAAGGAATGTCCGGATTTGATCCAAAAATTTTTAAAATATAGTCTTTGGGCCGGTCCATTTCCAGCCCTACCTCCAGGGCAGTGTATTACTATTAATCATGAAGATCAAAGATCCAATTTCTTCCTCAAATATTCATTATTTATTTATTTAATAAATTTTATCATTTAAAAAATAAAAATTTTTTACAGTCCATCCCATCCAAGCAGAGCTTAGCAGCTGTTCGGACATGAAAGTGGCAGTTCGGATCTCCTTGCTACTGTGTGCCGTCATCTACGCAGCCGTTGGATTCTTCGGTTATCTCCTTTTCGGCGAATCAACGATGGCTGATGTGCTCTCCAACTTCGATCAGAACTCCGGCTCCCAGATCGGCCGGCTCCTGAACGATGCCGTCCGGCTGAGCTATGCCCTCCATCTGATGCTGGTGTTCCCCGTCCTTAATTTCGCACTTAGGCTCAACATAGACGAGCTCTTGTTTTCGAAATCAAGGCCACTGGCCCAGGACACCGTTCGATTCGTGTCTCTCACAGGTCTACTGATGGGGCTCATCTATCTGACGGCCGTGGTCTTCCCGAGTGTATGGACGATGTTTCAGTTCGTTGGATCAACTGCAGCCGTTTGCGTCTCCTTGATCTTCCTGGTGCCATTGTTCTAAGGTAAGACATAGAATCCTTCGATATTTTCTCTAGATTTTGTCATTTTTTTTAAAAAAATAATAAACCCTCTATGCGATGTACCATAATGTTTTGGATTATTTTACATAGCATTCTTTTAGTCTCTTTTGTAAAAATCCATAAGTGTTTCTGAATTTGATAATCTCAAGTCATTCTCATAAATTCTTTCTTTGTCTACAATAATTCATTGGAAAATAAAAGAAACCAATTATTTAATTACTTTGAGAGAAAGGGAGGAAAATCCATCTATGATATAATTGTTTGGATTTATGTTTGCAAAGATATGCCATCCAAGAATCAAATTCAGAATCTCCGGCTAAATATCAATATCATATTTACAAAGCCTAAAATTGTTAAGATGTTGTTAAGATCAAATTCGGAACCTACAGTTCACCAATCAATTGTTTGATTGTTAAGATGTTGACGGTAGAATAGACCTAAAGATTAATAGAATAATTCATGACGCATTTCTTCATATGCATTTTGTGCAGCAATAAGATACCAATAATACAAAATATCATATTCACAAATCATAAAAAATTGTTAGCCGGTAGACTATAGTGATTATATCTTATCAAGATTTTAGGGATTGTTAGTTATAATATGATATTTTATATAGGTTATATATTCTAATTGTTTTTATTTGGATAGGGACGTTCATGGGATATCAAACAGAAAAGACAAAGTCCAAGCAGCAAGCATGATCGCTTTGGCCGGTATCACAAGCTCCATTGCCATAGCTTCCAATGTTATAAGCTACATTAAAAGTGCAGGCAGCAATGATTGTAAGAATTTATTTAATTTAAATTAATATTAATTAAAATTTTATTTTATTAAAATTGGATTGATTTTATGATCCATATTGATAGACGTAGGTTGAGTCCATTATTATATAATCATTGTTTGGACTAGAAGTACCTTATGTGGATTGGTGTGATTGAGGCGGCACAGTGTAGGTCTTGGTTCAACTGGCCGTGATGAGAGGGCCTATTAGGATTTGCTTATAATAATAGGCTAGGTCTCCTCTCCACTCCTTATGATATATGACTTACTTGAGATTGGTTCTCACGGCTTGCCCCATCGATGAGCCGCCTGTCACGAGAAGATGCTGGAGAGAACCCTGCCTTCGATGTTCATGTGAGAATCGTTTCCAGGTTTGGATTCATGGCGATTACAGGTATGTCTTGTAATACTTTTTCTTTGATCTATATTAGTATGATTCTAATCATTTGATCGATCATAGGGTTGAGGAAATCTTTATTTTCCTATATTTGGTATTAGAGGCCTGGTATCTGATTAGAATCATTGTTTTATATTTTAGATTTGTAAATTTTTATTTTTGTAAAATTCTTTTTTTTTTCCTTTATTTTTTTTCTCCATCGACCATTTTGGATTTATGTGCCCGAACGTTGTCCGGCTGTGGGGTGGCCGATAGCATCGAGATGAAGCCGGTGACTACTGGAGGAAGAAGGTAAAGTCTAAATACATAAAAAAAAAAATTGTAAGGATGTCGATTGCAGCGATTCTGCGACTGTGGGAGGCTATTGTCGGCCATCCCTTGGCCATCTCCGGTGGTCATGTTCCCGTCGATCTCTATGATCGGAAAACCCCCCGTTCCCCTCCCTTCTTCCGATGGCGGTGACCGTGAGCTTTGATCCCTGTCGATGGGCTGAGATCAAAGTCTTTAAAAAAAAAAATGAGAAGATGAAGTCGAACCGCCGGCCGTGGACACAGGCTTGGCCATGGTGGAACATAAGACACCATCGCAGTGGCCGACCGGGTTTCCCGATCGTTGGGTGGCTGTCCCACCGGTCTAGGCACCGACGGTGAGCGATTTGATGGAGGCGGCGACGAACTAAAAAAAAAATGCCATCTTACCTTTGGGCCTAACCAGACACGGGGACGTCGTCGGAGGCCGCGACCGGTGATTCTTAGTCGGCTGTAGTGGCCGTTTGGAAGAGAGGGCGGCCGATTAAAAAAAAAAACTTGGGAAGAAACTTGCCCGTCCCGCCAGCCATTTGGGGGCGTTTTGACCTCCGGTGAGGACGCCACTATAGCTGGTAGTGGGTCATTTTGGAAGAGAGGGGCAGCAGATAAAAAAAAAAAAAAACTGGGAAGAACTTGTCTGTCTCGCTATCCATTAGGCGTTCCGACCTCCCTGCATCCTCATCGGAGCTAGTGACCGGCCATTCTTGGCTGGCCCTGCGGAGGACTCGCGGCGGCTGCGCCGGTGGGGTGAATCCATGGAAGTGGCCGTGGGTTTTTTTGGAGGCTCTGTTCCTTTTTCCCTTGGGTTAGATCGTGGGGAAGAAATGATGGCTAACGGGTTTTGGATTTTGGGTTCAAACCCAAAATCCAATAACCATTAACCAATAACGCTTAAAAAAAAGGGGAGGGGGTTTTAAATGGATTTGGACTTTGGGTTATCGTGTTTTAACTCGTTTAAATCTGGACCCATTGATGAATCCATCACATTAAGTCATTTTAATTTTGGGTTAATGGAAATTTTGTATGTTAGCCCCTATAAAATTAATAATTCCAAATGGGTATAAATAAAATTACAATAAACCCTTAAAGTTTTGACAATTATAGTTAAGTCCAATCGGCCATTTTGCATTTAAACCCCTAAACTTTCTAATATTTATATTAATCCTTTCTGCATTCAAGTCCTTGGAAATATATATTTTCCATATTGATTCAAAAAAAAAAAAGACTGGCAGTGATGGGAACCACCGTGCCCTAACTCCTCCCATACCTTGCTAGAAGCATCTAGGAGCGATTGACCAGCGATCATTCAGGCGGTGGCAACTAAGGCTCGTCCACCGATACTGGTGTCAAGCGGTGCTGGGCCTTTAGGATGTTGCTCCTGGCTCTATTTTTCTAAGGACCTTCAAGTGGTCCTCCGCTGTTCTACCGTTGGATGGATCCTGTTAGATTTCGACGATTTATGGTGTCTCATCACAGGGCCGTCGTCCGGAAAGAGATAGCGAGGCTGTTGCCAGATTGCTGGACCCCTGCCCGGCTTATGGTGAATGCCGTGGCAGACTTTTTGGACAACTAGATGAGTGGTCGATGGCTCTCTTGTGTTGCTCCGTTCTTGTCTTTTCCTGAACTTGGATCGTCGGTGGCCAGGGAATGGCCGCCGGTGGTCAGTTTGGCTAGTGGCTCTTTGTGGAAGAAGATTCCAAGCTCGGAGAAGCCATCAATGGAGTTTTGGAAAGTCTCGATTGGTATGATAAAAGGGGGAAAGAAGAGAATGTTTTGAAGAATTTTAGGTTGATGGGTTATCGAGTTACAACCCACTTTGAACAAAATTTATTAATTATAAATTTAGCCCAATTATAGAACTGGTTAGATCCAATTACATTGGGCTTATTTTAACTTTGAAATTAAAGAAATTCTTTATACTTAAGTCCATATAAATTAAATATGAGTCCAAATAAATTTATGAAATTTATGATTTGGTCCTTTATCATTGTTTTTGATAAAAATCACTGTAACTTGCTCATTTTATATTTGATTTGAGTAATTTTTGGACCGTTGGACTCGTAATAATTTGAAAAACATTTTGGTAGAGTTCTTCATATTTGATAAACTATTTAAATATTTAAAATTATTTATGTGCAATTCTATTCACTGTCATATAGTTCGAGTGTGTTTTCCATAGCCTCAAAGGATTTGGAGCACTCTATAAATTTTGAATAGTTAAATTATTAAGAATCAATTATTTATTTTTTATTTAGAATTGTATATTGATGTCTCTATAACAATTGATCCAAAATTGACTGTAATTGATTGTGACACCTTATTATATACTATAATTCTTGTCCAAAGATGTTTTATAGTTATATAGTAAGTATATTGATAGATGTGATAGTTGGAATGCATTATCATGTAATATTTATGATCAGTGGGGTGCATGTTGTTAAAGTATTCCATTTTGGACTGATCTTTTTTTGTGGCATACATGTCGTTAAAAGTATGTCATTTTATGTTTATTGGGCATTTATTTTCTCTATATAATAATTTATGGGTTGGCATAAATATTTATCACCAAATTAGTTGTTTGTGTCAATCTATTGAATTTTTTCATTATGAGAATTCTGGTTATTGCATACACCGCCTGTCCAAGGGGTTTGTTGTATGTTTTAATTTATAAATATAGCATGGGGCATTATGTTGCAATGGTGCTCTAGCTTTCATAGGCTTGTCCACCCAAAGGGGATAGGTTCGTGACTGTTAGGGTATTTTATTTACTTATGACTTCGTGTGAAGAGTACTTATGTATATTACATGTTCTGTCCAAAGGAGAATATGTGATATTATTTTTGGACTCTTGTATATCATTTATGATATATGCCCATTGACTAGTATTTAGCATTCCTACCATTTTTGATTAAACAGTCATTTATGTTAATAATAATGTTATTATTCAATTTTGACTGGATCAAAATATCAGAGGTAGAGGTATATTAGGCTTAGAAACTTTGTCTGCCCAAAGGGGACAGATTTTTAATGCCTTGTATTGCCATCGAGATCGTCATGACCCATAGCTGCATCGGCGCCGGAGTGCGCTCCTCCTACCGCCCGCGGCTCTCGATTCCCGATCTCCTCGCTGGGTGTGGTCGCCTTGTTGCTCGGCGGTCCTCCGCTCCTGGACCTGCAAGACAATGGTTAGAGACCCAGGCTGGGATTTCCGGCAGGGGCACTCTGACGATCAAGTCAGTGATGATCCAGGGGAATAGATCCTCCTGGTCGAACCCCTCTTGATGGACTCCACTCTAGGAGGAGTGTAAAATGTGAGTAAGGTGAAAACATTGCCGGGGAGAATGATAGCGGGGACTGAGGGATGCTCTGTTCCTCCGCCTCTCCTTGTATCCCTCGCTTTCCCCTCCATTGTGGTGGTAGTGGCACTTCGCCCTCTTGGTCGGGCTTGCACTTGTGTTTGTGGTGATGGTGGTGGTGCCGTCCCCTCTTGCTAGTGGGGGTTGCCCTTCTTCTTTTTTTTGTCTCTTGGAGTTGTTGTGTGTTACCTCTAGGTTTGCTGTGAACCAGGTTACCATTCGACGCTTGTCTCGGGATCCCCGTCAGGCTTCAGGCGCATGCGGCGGTGTCCCGAGGGACCTTTCCTTATTCATGATAGGGGCGTTGTCAGGCGCTCCGACACTCCTCTTGGTTGCCTCATTCTGGGAATTTGGGGGTGCTTCAAATGACGGGCCACCGCCGCGGGATTTGAATCCCCAGATTGGTGTGACTGGCGATCGTAGGTGGTCAGTACGGCCTGAAAAGTGCTTCAGTGCAATCCTCGGGTGGCTCGCCGGTGTTCCGGGTTGGTGAAGACCTCGTCCGGACTGGGGTCGAGCTGGGATGGCATGACTCGCTCCGACCTCGACATTCCGAGCTCGCAGGGGCGCCTTGGTGGAGGAGGCGGAAGGCGGACCCGGTCCAGAGGGTGCGCGCTCAGAGGGCTCCACATCGGCGGTGAGCTCGTGGCACAACCTCGACCGCGGGGCACTAGCCTCCGAGGGTCTCACTCTGGAGGGTGGAAGGTGGACCCGGTCCAGAGGGCACGCGCTCGGAGAGGCTCCCATCGACGGGTGAGCTTGTGGCTCGACCTCGATCGCAGGGCACTAGCCTCCGAGGGTCTCGCTCTGGAGGGTGAAAGGCGGACCCAGTCCAGAGGGCACATGCTCGGAGTGGCTCCACATCGGCGGGTGAGCTCGTGGCTCGACCTCGATCGCAGGGCACTAGCCTCCGAGGTTCTCGCTCTAGAGGGCGAAAGGCGGACCCGGTCCAGAGGGGCGCCCTCGGAGAGGCTCCACATCGGCGGGTGAGCTTGTGGCTTAACCTCGACTGCAGGGCACTAGCCTCTGAGGGTCTCGCTCTGGAGGGCTGAAGGCGGACCCGGTCCAGAGGGGCGCGCGCTCGAAGAGGCTCCACATCGACGGGTGAGCTCATGGCTCGACCTCGACTACAGGGCACTAGCCTTCGAGGGTCTTGCTCTGGAGCACGGAAAGCGGACCCAGTCTAGAGGGCGCGCGCTCGGAGAGGCTCCACATTGACGGGTGAGTTCTTAGCTTGACCTCGACCGCAGGGCACTAGCCTCCCAGGGTCTCGCTCTGAAGGGCTGAAGGCGGCTCCAACCTAGGCGTCGAGCTCATGAGCTCGACCTGGCGGAGGACTGAGCTTGGCCTGCTGTTCTGAAAGAGCTTAGCTCAGCTCGGTAGTAGAATACGAGCTGGAGAGTTGACACGGCATCTTTTCTCGATGTGGCGCCCATCGATTCCTCCACGTCAGCGATCCTGCCACATCATTTGCCTCCCACTTCCGAGGCTCGTTAGTGCGCGACGCTCGGGTCGAAGGGAGTAATTGCGGTGCTGACATGGAAAAGAGAAAATTTGGCATGATGATGGCCATGATTGCTGGCACTTCGGGGGCCGGCCCTGTAGTCCAATGCGGGGATGCCATATGGCCACGTCTGATGAGCAGTTAATATGGGCACGGAATTCAAAGCGACCGGGATGCCATTCTCGTCGATGGGCGGTATGTGGCACTGTTCTGTTGGCAGAGAGTCTGAACCGGTACGACTCCATCAGATCATTTCGAAATGAAAAGAGGGCCTTACCCGAACCATCTATTCTTTTTGAATTATCCGTGCCTGCTGCCGTCGCGCCCAAGCTTCCTCCTTCTTCCAGTTCCCCCGAGTTTTCTAAAGGAACAGGTTAGCTTCTTCCTCCTCCTCCCCCTGCTAGGATAGAGTTTTTTTTTCTTCGGGCCTGGGGTCTTCTCTTGGGTTAAGTCTTCTTCCCAATCTTCCATTTGGTGTTCTTCCTCTTCTTTGTCCTTGAGGATGTCCCATTTCGGTCCGGGCTTCCGCCCCTCTACTGATCAGGGCGAAGCCAGTCCTTTCGAATGGAGGCCGGCATCTTCTTCTTCTTCTGATGGAGAGGGAGGCATAACCCGCTTCGAGCTCAGTAGGAGGCATCCTCCCAGTCTAGTAGTCATCAGGGAACCGGCATCTAGCCCTTCTTCGCCTCCTTCTTCCTCCTCTATTCCTGTCTCTGAATCAATCCAGTCCACAGGTCCTGGTGGGTCTCTTCGACGATTACTGCCGAGGACTTGAGGACCATCTGGGATGTCTATGGCATCCCGGCTTCCGTCCGGCTTACGGTCCCTCGTCCAGGGGAACGGGTCACTTCTAGTGGCCCGGGCCGTCTTGCCTTCTATGAGGAGACCTTCTCGGGGGTCTCCGGTTTCCCTTCCATCCTTTCTTTCTGTCGTCCTAGACAATTATCGTCTGGTCTCGGCGCAGCTGGTGCCAAATGCTATTAGGGTCATTTTCTCCTTCGTTGTGTTTTGTCACCTCCATGGGTTCGTAGCCCGATTTTCTTTGTTCAGGACTTTCTTTGCCCTAAAGCGCCACCCAACGAGGATGGCTGATGGTCTTTGTCTTCCGTCTGAAGGATATCAGGTTTGAGCTTCCCTCTTTCATCAGGGGATGGAAGAGCAAGTTTTTCTTTGTTGAGGTCGAGGGGGTCGATTGGGTCTAGAGCGATCTGGATCAGTCCCCAACTAAAATTCTGTGGTCAATGCGGCTGATCGGGATGATTACGAGCAGCTCCGCACCACCTAGATTCCTTCCCTCGAGGTCCTGTTGTCTGAGCAAAACCTTGCCGACTCCAAGGTCAACCCGACGGAGGGATTGGGTGAGTTCGACCTGAACTTTTTCTTTTCTTTTGTTCTTGCACCTCTTGCATTTTTTCTCCCAGGCTCTAACTGTTGTGTAATTTGTATGCAGGTATGATCTTCTCCGAGAGTGATCTTTTGGCCATCACCAAGAAGAGGCGACTGATCGGGCTGGCCGGGGAGCCCGCTTCCAGGCGGGCCCGGGGGGGTAAGAGCACTTCTGCGGCCGCCCCCACAGTGGTGATCGGTCTAAGCTCAACTGCAGCTGCTGGCCCGAGCTCCGAGGTGCCCCACACCGCTCCTGTGCCGGTGGAGAGGGCAGCTTTCATGGTGCCGAGGCCAGTCCAGCAGGCCCCCACTGCAGAGCGCGAGGTGGTAGTCCGGTCGAGGGCTGCCGCTGCTGTCGCTACACCCCGCGATCCTTCGAGTCCCCCCATCGCCGCTGTCAGGGGTGAGGAGACCCGGGCTGCGCCCAGCACCTCGATAGAGGTGCCACCTGTGCCGGCGCCGGCCTCCTGCCTTCCCCCCAAGGTCCTTCAGTCAGCGGTGCAAGGCCGCCCGCTCATAGAGAGAGCCGGAGGGAGGAGGCGCGGCGCCATCTCCCCTTCAGGATGGGGCCGGAGAACTCGGTCCTCCGGAGCCTCGAGCTTGCCGAATGCTTGATGGACTTCTCCATCCAGGCGTGCGATCAGCAGGAGATGGCTGGGATGCGGGTGATCGATGTCATCCACACCCTCTTCTCCCAGCTGTACTCGATACGCCGCCTTTACTTCTCTTTCTCTTCTCTTTTCTCTTTCTTTCTTTTTTTTCTTTTTTTTTCCTATTGACCTCTTCTTCTTTTTACGGTGCAGATTGGTGCCGAGGCCCTCTACATCAGGGGCCACTTCCAGAGCGGGGGGCATCTTGAGCGGCAACGGGCCGCCGAGATCAAATCTTTGAAGGCCGACCAGAAGGAGAAGGTCGGGGCAAGTGGGGCCCTTGAGTTGAAGATCAAGGACCTCGAAAGAGAGCTCGCCGATGTCAAGGGTGAGCAAAAGGACTCTTGACGGCTTGCGACTTGGAGCGGAGCTGTTCGAAGAAGGCAATCGACGACCTCTCCGTCGTCGAAAAGAAGTTGAATTGGTACAGTGCCGAGGCCGACCGGTACAAGGAGATCGCCCGAGCCGCCCAGGCAGAACTGGCGACCGTGAAGGAGAAACTTGCCGCTACTGAGAAAGCGGCAGAGACGGCAACCAACTCGGTGGAGGTAGCCAGGCTGGAGGTCGTCGAGTCGAAGAGGGTGGCCGCTGAGGCCACGAAGGGCGCCGAGAACGCCGTCGCCAACTTTAAGCCTTCGGAGGAGTTCATCGCCGATATCCAGCAGATGACGTCGAACTCCTTTTACAAGGGTTTCATGTACCCGCGTGGCCAGGTCGAGGCGCTTGTTCCTGATAAGGAACGTGGCTGCCTCGAGTACCCTTCAGCCACGAAGGAGAAGGCTGATGAAGAGGTCGTCGCGAGAGGCACAGGCTCAGAGTCTCAGGCACCGGTTGAGGGTGGCCCTTCCGCGACCAGCACAGCTCAGCCGAAGACTTCTGAGGGCGGGAGCTCTCGGCCTCAAGATCCGGCAGCGAAGCTGGCCGGCGCGGAATGACCCTTTTCTTTCTTGCTTTGCTTTGTAGTTTCATTTCTTGTACTCAGTCTGGGTCACCCTATATGTCGGGGGCCCAGAAGACACTTGTACTTTGTGTTTGATCAATGAAGTGAAATCCGAGTTTCTTTATCATTTGTTCTCTTTGCTTGGTTCTTCCCTTCTCTTTCTTTTCTTTCTTGTATGGGGAGCTCAGGGAGAAGGGTTTCTCCTTGCTTGAGGTTAAGTCATAACACTTGAGGGCTGCTGGGCTCGAAGTTCTCTTGGCCGGAGATCTGAGCTCTGGTCTTGAGAAGGGACGTCCTGAAGTTGGGCTTGGGGACGTTGATTGCTGAGAGCTGCTTGGCTCAAAATTTCCTTGGCCAGAGATCTGAGCTCCGGTCTTGAGAAGGGGCATCCTGGAGCTGGGCTCGGGGACGTCGATGACTGAGAGCTGCTTGGCTCGAAGTTCTCTTGGCCAGAGATTTCAACTCCGGTCTTGAGAAGGGCCATCCTGGAGCTGGGCTCGGGGACATCGATGACTGAGAGCTGCTTGGCTCGAAGTTCTCTTGGTCAGAGATCTGAGCTCCGGTCTTGAGAAGGGGCATCCTGGAGCTGGGCTCGGGGACGTTGATTGCTGAGAGCTACTTGGCTCGAAATTCTCTTGGCCGGAGATTTGAGCTCCGGTCTTGAGAAGGGACGTCCGGGAGCTGGGCTCGGGGACATTGATGACTGAGAGCTGCTTAGCTCGAAGTTCTCTTGGCCGGAGATCTGAGCTCCGGTCTTGAGGAGGGGCGTCCTGGAGCTAGGCTCGGACGTCGATGACTGAGAGCTGCTTGGCTCGAAATTCACTTGGCCGGAGATCTGAGCTCCGGTCTTGAGAAGGGGCAACCTGGAGCTGGGCTCGAGGACGTCGATGACCGAGAGCCGCTTGGCTCGAAGTTCTCTTGGTCGGAGATCTGAGCTCCGGTCTTGAGAAAGGACATCCTGGAGCTGGGCTCGGGGACATGGTGACTGAGAGCTGCTGAACGTGGTAGCTTTGATGATGCTGTATTTCCTTCTTGTTTTCTCTTTCTTTCCTTCCCCACTCTTCTTCTTTCTCTTTTTTTTTTTTTTAGAGTGGGGAGATCAGAGGAGAGGATGCCGGTTGTACCCTCATTTGTTCTCTTTCTTTCCTTCCCTCTCGTCTTCTTTTCGAGTGGGGAGATCAGAGAAGAGGGCTGCCAGGCTTCCCCCTTTGTTCTTTTTCTTTCCTTCCCCTCTCGTTTTCTTTTCGAGTGGGGAGATCAGAGAAGGGGGGTTACCGGTCTTGATTGCCTTGGAGCTAGGCTCGAGGCCTTCCTGGACATGGAGCTAGGCTCGGGCCCAGGGGGTTGCCTGAGATCTTGGCTAAGGTCTTTGGTGCCTTGGAGCTAGGCTCGAGGCGTTGACGGGAGCTGCGTGGCCCCATGATCTCTTGGCGTCTCGGAGCTAGGCTCGGAGACGTTTAAGATAGAGAGCTGCTTGGCTCGGAGTTCTCTTGGCCGGAGGTCTGAGCTCCGGTCTTGAGAAGGGCATCCTGGAGTTGGGCTCGAGGATGCTTGGAATTGTGGAGCTGCGTGGCTCGAGGTTCCTCTAGCATCCTGGGACTGGGCCCAGGAACGCTGCAAAGTGGGAGCTATGTGGCTCGAAGATTCTTCGACGTCCTGGAGCTGGGCTCGGGGATGCTTGGAGTTGGGGAGCTACGTGGCTCGAAGTTCCTCTAGCATCCTGGAGCTGGGCCCTAGAATGCTAGGAAGTGGGAGTTACATGACTCAGAGATTCTTCGACGTCCTGGAGCTGGGCTCGGGGATGCTTGGAGTTGGGGAGCTACATGGCTCGAAGTTCCTCTAGCATCCTGGGCTGGGCACGGGAATGCTGGGAAGCGGGAGCTACGTGGCTCGGAGATTCTTTGACGTCCTGGAGCTGGGCTCGAGGACGCTTAGAGTTAGGGAGCTACGTGGCTCGAAGTTCCTCTAGCATCTTGGGGCTGGGCCCGGGAATGCTGGGAAGTGGGAGCTACGTGGCTCGGAGATTCTTCGACATCCTGGAGCTAGGCTCGAGGATGCTTGTAGTTGGGGAGCTACGTGGCTCGAAGTTCCTTTAGCGTCCTGGGGTTGAGCCCGGGAATGCTGGGAAGTGGGAGCTACGTGGCTTGGAGACTCTTCGACGTCCTGGAGCTGGGCTCGGGGATGCTTGGAGTTAGGGAGCTACACGGCTCAAAGTTCCTCTAGCATCCTGGGACTGGGCCCGTGAACGCTGGGAAGTGGGAGCTACGTGGCTTAGAGATTCTTCGACATCCTAGAGCTGGGCTCGGGGATGCTTGGAATTGGGGAGCTACGTGGCTCGAGGTTCCTCTGGTGCCCTGGGGCTGGGCCCGGTAGCACCGTTGATCCTTTCCTGCAAAACATGCGAATACCCATGTAAGGAAAAAAATTACTACCATGATCGTTGGTGGGGGAACTTACCTCGCTGGGGGTGCCTTTATAGGTTGTAGGCCTTCCTCCCCCGGGGAGTCTGACACCGTCGAGTTCTTCGAGGTAACGGACCCCTCCTGATGGAACTTAGACCGCCTCGTGGGAGCCTTCCTGCGGTGGTTCGCGATCGTCGTCCCGACATCCGTGGCAGCTTTATTTACCTTCCTCCTTCGCTTTCTCCTCCCTTCATGGCAGGGAAATGACTCTCGGGTGCCCCTGCCCCCCGAGCCTTCGTAAACGCACGCACGACCCTCCAGGCGGCGATGCCCACCGGTTTCGCGATGAGGTAGCCGTCGGTGGTTGAAATTGATGGAAAAGTGGCGAGCACTTGGGGCCCCGCTCGAGGCCTGCCCCCCGCAAACCTTTGGAAGTGGGCCTTCTTGACGAGATTCTCGATCCCTTATTCACGGTTGTGACATTTTTTTTTTTTGATGCCATGGCCGTGATCACGGTGGAAGTGATGATACTCCGCCTTACCGTGACCGGTGAAGGGCTCTGCCGGTGGTGGGCATTGTAGTCCGGTGGCTCGCCGGTCGAACCTCGCATATTAATGAACTGGCAGAAGAATCCCACCATTTTGTGCTCACGCTTCTCTAGGCACACTTTCGCTGTGTGCCTAATGGTTTTGTCGGTGGGTTCCCCGTCAAAAGGGATGGAGGAGGTGACCGTCGTGGAGAGGCCTAGGGGAGATTGCCACTCTGCTGGCCTTTCTAGCTTGTGTCGTCACCGTCCTTCTGCGGTATATTGACTTGGGGAGTGATGAAGGACTTCGTCATGCCCGTCTTCCCCCCTTCCTGGTACACCAATCTGTTGCCACCGAGATCGTCGTGGCCCGTAGCTGCATTGGCGCCGGAGTGCGCTCCTCTTGCCGCTCGCGGCCCTCGGTTCCCGGATCTCCTCGCTGGGTGCGGTAGCCTTGTTGCCCGGCGGTCCTCCGTTCCTGGACCTGCGAGACAACGGTTAGAGACCTGGGCCGGGGTTTCCGACGGGGGCACTCCGACGATCAAGTCAGTGATGATCCAAGGGAATAGATCCTCCTGGTCGGGCCCCTCTTGATGGACTCCGCTCTAGGAGGAGTGTAAAATGTGGGTGAGGGTGAAAACGTTGCCGGGAAAGAATGATAGCGCGGATAGAGGGATGCTCTGTTCCTCCGCCTCTCCTTGTATCCCTTGCTTTCCCCTCCACTGTGGTGATAGTGGCCCTTCGCCCTCTTGGTCGGGCTTATGCTTGTGTTTGTGGTGATGGTGGTGGTGCTGTCCCCTCTTGCTAGTGGGGGTTGCCTTTCTTCTTTTTTTTCGTCTCTTGGAGTTGTTGTGTGTTACCTTTGGGTTTGCTGTGAACCAGGTTACCGTTCGGTGCTTGTCTCGGGATCCCCGCCGGCTGTCAGGCGCATGCGGCGGTGTCCCGAGGGACCTTTCCTTATTCATGATAGGGGACGTTGTCAGGTGCTCCGATACTCCTCTTAGTTGCCTCATTCCGAAAAATTTGGGGGTGCTTTAAATGGTGGGCCGCCGCCCGCGAGATTCGAATCCCCGGATTGGTGTGACTGGCGGTCGTAGGTGGTCAGTACGGCCTAAAAAGTGCTTCAGTGCAATCCTCGGGCGGTTCGCCGGTGTTCCAGGTTGGTGAAGACCTCATCCGGACTGGGGCCAAGTTGGGGCGGCATGATTCGCTCCGACCTCGACATTCCGAGCTTGCGGGGGTGCCTCGGTGGAGGAGGGCGAAAGGCAGACCCAGTCCAGAGGGCACGCGCTCGGAGAAGCTCCACATCGGCGGGTGAGCTCGTGGCTCGACCTCGACTGCAGGGCACTAGCCTCCGAAGGTCTCGCTCTAGAGGGCGGAAGGTGGACCCGGTCCAGAGGGCATGCGCTCGGAGAGGCTCCACATTGGCGGGTGAGCTCGTGGCTTGACCTCGGCCGCAGGGCACTAGCCTCCAAGGGTCTCGCTCTAGAGGGTGGAAGGTGGACTCGGTCCAGAGGGCGCGCGCTCAGAGATACTCCACATCGGCGGGTGAGCTCGTGGCTCGACCTTGACCGCAGGGCATTAACCTCCGAGGGTCTCGCTCTGGAGGGTGGAAGGCGGACCCGGTCCAGAGGGCGCGCGCTCGGAGAGGCTCCACATCAGCGGGTGAGCTCGTGGCTCGACCTCGATCGCAAGGCACTAGCCTCCGAGGGTCTCACTCTGGAGGGCTAAAGGTGGACCCAGTCCAGAGGGCGCGCGCTCGGAGAGGCTCCACATCAGCGGGTGAGCTTGTGGCTCAACCTCGACCGCAGGGCACTAGCCTCCAAGGGTCTTGCTCTGGAGGGCGGAAGGCGGACCCGATCCAGAGGGCGCGCGCTTGGAAAGGCTCCACATCGGCGGGTGAGTTCTTAGCTCGACCTCTATCGCAGGGCATTAGCCTTCGAGGATCTCGCTCTGGAGGGCTGAAGGCGGCTCCGACCTAGCCGTCGAGCTCATGAGCTCGACCTGGCGGAGGACTGAGCTCGGCCTGCTATTTTGAAAGAGCTCAGCTTAGCTCGGTAGTGGAATACGAGTTGGAGAGTTGACGCGGCGTCTTTTCTCGACGTGGCGCCTGCCGGTTCCTCCATGTCAGCGATCCTGCCACATCACCTTGTATCCTTATTATGTTAACCTTTATTTTCTTTGAAAAGAAATATATTGGGTCTAAGAAATTTGTTTATCCAAAAAAGACATTTTCAAAATTTGTATTGACCTCATTTTTTGAGCTCAAAAGTACATCTCATTCTCTGCCTATAGGAGAGTTTTATGATGATGCACATGATACATTTGTTGAAAATAGTTTATTATATTCAAAGCCTTTATTGAATTATTGTTTGTACATCAAGTATGTTGCATCATATATGAGCTTGATTGATGTTTTATGCCATCTTAGAAGTCATGACTTGATGATCCCTCTTTGGAAGGTTAGTGATTTTCGATGGATGGTGACCACCAAAGTGGCCCGTTCATTGAGATTTACTAGGTCATTCTATGAGCTTTTTAGAAGGGATTATGTAACATTATATGTTGAAGTGAGATTCCTTATGTGGATCATTTTCTTTCTAAAGAAAGTTTTGTTGCATTGGACCAAAGGCTCATATTAAAATAATACTTATAAAGTTTTTCTGAGATATATTATTATATTTCTCTATTGATTAACTGCATAATGACTATTTAGCAGTTAGTATATTTGTATTCAATATAGTTAATGCTTCCATTATGATGATTTTAACTGAAATGAAGATATGAAAACTAAAATTATGCTAGCACTAAGTATGATGGAATATAGATATTACATTATGTAATGATCTTCTATCTTGGTTGTCTTATTAGAGTACTCTGAAATAAAGCTGCCTATAAAAGTGGTAAAGAGTAAATCATTTTGAAATATATTTATATAATTGATTCCATTCTGATTATTATTTTTAAGAATGGTGATTTATTTTGAACTTATTTGTGATAGATATGTAGAATCTGATAAAAGAAAGTTTGGATAGATGATGGATAGATAAATTAATATGTGAGTTGAATGGTATGATGGTGTTAGGATTTATATCTTGAAACTAGAGAGAATTACATCTAAAATTAATATTATGAGATTTCTATCTCTAATACATAGACTACTCATCATATTTAGTTTTCCTGCTATGCTGTTTAATGATCTTAAAATCATATATATAAAATAATTAATGAATTATATCCTATTTTATCTCAGAAGTTTTTTTATACTTTTGAGAAAATGATAAGGATATTGATAAGATATATCAGTCACATTCTTAGATCCCATATATAATAAATAAATAGTATTATTAAATATTTGTATAAGTATGGGATAGTTATTTAATACACCATGCTTAAAATTTCTAAGTAAAATGATGTGACTGAGAGGCAAAGTATACTCTGAAAGATATGGTGTGAGTATGATGAGTAGATGCAATTCACTTTGATATCTCTAGTATATAATTCTAATGATTACCATCTATATTTTGAATAAAATTCTTGATAAAATATTATACAAGATACCTTTTGAGTTAAAGGTTGGTAGGAAGCCCAATATCTTTCATCTTTATAGTTGGAGCTGTCCTGCAATAATTAATCATTGATAATCCATCAGCGAATAAACTTTGGTTTTGTAATAATATGTTGTTTATTTTGGTTATCCAAATAATTTTAATTGAATACAGATTCTACTATCCTAATTGAGAGGTATAAAGAATATTGAGTCAAATCTTGCCATATTTATAGATTCTGATTTGCATAATGTCAGATGCTTACATTATAAGAAAATAAGTTTTTGCTCTTATAAAATATTTTGTTTCATCCTACTGGCTCTTATAAAATATTTTGTTTCATCCTACTGAAAAACAGTGGGAGAGCAATATTAAATATACAAAGTGATGATTATACCTCCATTACTAGTTGACGTAGTACTAGTAAAAAAATTATATGATAAGAAAAAGATGCATGTCATTTCTAATGATAATGTAAATGCCTGGAGGTTTTATTTTATAGAATGCTTGAAAAAAAATCTAGTGGCATTCTTGGATTTACAAACAAAGTTTATGGCATGTTGCAAAGTCATAATTCATATTATTTTATTATAAAATTGTCCTGGGTCTCATAATTAGTGATTATATCTTAAAACCACTTATAATTTTTTATAATCATAGGCAGCTATATTCTTTAAAGGAATAATAAAAGTTTTCATCTTTTCTATCTATGTGAAGATAGAATATTTATCAGTCAAAGATTGTGGTTGAAAGGGAGATATTTTGTACAATATACAAAGTTAATATTTGTTGATCCCCTAATCAAGATTAAGACCCATAGTTTTATGAAATATGTCAAGAATATAGGCATTTTAGAATCTTTTATTTTTTGAATTAGTGAGAGTTTGATGTATTTATATATTGACTTAATCGATAAATTTTATTTATCATTGATTGATAGATTGTAATCTAAGGATACATAAGTGTCAAGTGTATAAAGTTTATGTTGGCTGATTCGCTAACCAAGAATTTGAAGTTCGCATGCTTTACAAAGCATGTTGAAAATATGGACATATTGAATTTTTTTGTTGTGCTTGATTAGTGGGAGTGACTTTATATTTGTGCTTTATTATTATAAAGCTTTGTTTCATTTGATTTTCTATCATGTATATTTATATACATTATGAGATGATAGTTAATGGATTGCATTCCTATATAATTTTTTTATGTGCACATATGGAATAAAGTTTAATATAGTATCTCAAGAATATGTTTTATCTTGAGAATGACGGTTGTATGGGTATGTCTTATTTTGATAATTATGAGATTTTATTATGTTTGGAGACACATACTTCTTTTGAAGTCATGAGATTTCTCTAGCTTGTGATATAGCATTGGTTATAAAGAAATCTTGATTGATGATACATATGTTTAATTTATTTTGATTATGAAATATCTCTTTTGGTTATATACCTGACTGAGACATGGTGTCGAGTTTCAGATTTATTGTGATGTCTCATCATTGACATCATTGTTGAATATGTGAAACAGGATGGCTTGTTGTTTGATGCCATCATGATTTCTCTTACTTTTTTTGTTTTTAAGCATGTTGACAAGAAATTGGAGGACTGACAATGAAAAATAGCATATTTTATTTGATCACCTTGATACTATTTTCTTGCTACACTATCGCACTTAGACTCATGTCGATGGTATTTATGATGCTTGTAACCATGGATAAGTCTTGTATCAGTTAAGTAGTACAACGGTCCCATGATTTGGCATCATGGATACTGTTGGATTGAGTCGTTTGTATGTGCTGTCTATGAATCATATGGTGGCCACATGTTATTTTTAACCCGAGAGTTGTTTTGAAAAATAAAATGTTTTCAAAATTATAATTAACGTAGCCCAAGTGGGAGAATGTAAGAATTTCCTTAATTTGGGCTAATATTAATTAGAATTTTATTTTATTAAAACCGGGTTGATTTTATGGTCTATGTTGATAGACGTAGGTTGAGCCCATTATTATGTGATCATTGTTTGGGCTAGAAGCACCTCATGTGGGTTTGTGTGGTTGAAGCGACACAATGTAGGCATTGGCCCAACTAGCCCGTGATGGGAGGGCCTGTTAAGGTTTGCTTATAAATAATATGCTAGGTCTCCTCTCCACTCCACTCCTTATAATATATGACGTTACATGAGATTTGTTCTCACGGCTTGCCCCATCGATGAGCCGCCTGTTACGAGAGGATGCTAGAGAGAAAGACCCTGCCTTCGATGTTCATGTCAGGATCGCTTCCAGGTTTGGATTCATGGCGATTACATATATGTCTTGTAATATTTTTTCTTGAAGCTATTTAGTATGATTCTAATCATTTGATCGATCCTAGGATTGAGAAAATCTTTAATTTCCTATAATGAAGACCAAGCTTAAAGACATCACACCAAGAACCAGTGTGTAGTCTTAACCACATCAATCTTCATAATGGCCGACCCAAACAGGGCAGTGATACCACTATACCAGGAATATAGGATGATCCGGCACCGTTTTTAATTTATGATGCCCCAATTTCCATTTTACTTCTGGTGTAATTTACCTGTTATTTTTAGTACTTGAAAATTATTACATGCGAGCCCAACAAACTAAATATGTATACCATTTGCAAGAATCTGAAATAGAAAAGGCTACAAATTGGCAAAATTTTATTGTGAAGCGAATGATCAAGATTTAGTTTTTTTTTTTTTTTTTTGATAAGGAAAAGGAAAATGTGATAATAAATTTCCGTCATAGCTATCCCACTAGACCCCCTCCTCGCCAGATCATGTTTGATGCGAGTCACATTTGTCGCTCGCCCTCCTCACCCGAAGGTGAATATGTCAGCCTAATCCCATTAAAGTGCCATCCCCACCCGAAGATGAGTATGTCAGCCTAATCCCATTAAAGTGCCCTCCCCACCCGAAGGTGAGTATGTCATCCTAATTCCATTAAAGTACCAGAGTGGAATGTTCCCTCTGTATCCAGTCACGTGCCCCAGAAAAAATTTATGGATTTAATCAAGTAACCCGCAAGACTCAAGCCTCGAACCCATGATTGGAAGGGCAGGGAACAAAGCTCCACCAACTGCACTACCACCTTAGTGATAAGATTTAGTTCTCTTCGGTGGTTGTCTCGAATCTTGCACTGGGCCTCTTAATGTAGCAAAAATAGTACAATATCATGAATTAAAACCTTCTAGTTCTTACCCTTGCTTTGTATTCCACAAAATGGGAGTAAGAGCAGGAAACTCCCTTGCGAACAATGTTATAAAGTGCTACTAGGATGAATAATACTAGGGGTTGCCCATTCAGTCAAAACAAAAAAAATTCCTTCTTCCATGGTTATATGGAAGCTGGTGTGCCGCTAGACGATGGGTTAAATTAACAGTTCTTCATGAATACCATGTGGCCTAGAGGAACTGTTTATGTGACAAACACTATCCAATCCATTTTTCAACCGGAATACCGGAACCCTATCATATAAGCATGCCATTCAATCATAAATATTGGTTTGATTTCCCTTTCCTACTGGACAATAATTTCTGTTTGGTTTCCTGCACCCATCGAGAGTTGTGATTGATAAGAAATGTTGACGTTACATGCGTTAAAAACAAAACAAACCCCCGGCCTACAAACTTCAGTTCTTTTCTGGTTGCTGCTACATTTACTTCTCTGTTCTCACAAGCCTAGATGGATACTCTTGTATTCAAGTGGTTGCTATTGTTACATCATTATCATGCTAGCTGTTAAGTTTCCCTCTGTCTTCATCTTGAGTCCTCTTGTAATTTTCTGCATGCTTCTTTGGTGCCTGTATCTAAATATTGTTGTTACTTTCTGGGCCTCAGTTTGGTTTACATATCACTTTGGCTTCAGCGCCCTCCCTTTTGGTCCCTGCAAAAGTTTTGTCATTCTAATGGTTTTTGTAATGCTTTGGTCTACGCTTGCTTCATTTTGGTTAATAGTATTGTCTTTGTACTAAGCTTGTAAACTCTTTATTGCTATTAATATATCCCTGGAACGGGGGTCTTTTATCAAAAAACGAAACAAAACAAACCCCCCACCCCACCGGCACGCACGCCGCGCATGGGTCGCATGCAATTACCATTTTTTTTATTTTATATATTTTTTTAATTATTCGAGCTTATAAATAAATCTTTATCCCAGCCTTACAAGATATCTAAAAAAAATCTCAAACTCTCATTTTCTAATATTCCTCTATTCCAGCTTTTAAAATCTTTTCTCTTTTTAATTTTTTTCCACTTTAAAATCTTTGGGATGAAAACGAGTTGATCGGCATCCGTTCGAGATCGTGCCATCGATGGACGTTGGAGTTTTGGCTTCTAGGTTGTACCTTGGAGGAGAGCGTGTGGTCAAATCAATCTTTGCACGAGAAGGGAACCAAATCTTTTTTAGAACAGTGGTTCTATCTGCCTCCCAGATTCAATTTCTAACCTTATACTGTAGTGTTTCTAAATTATTTTGTCATACCAAATTTATTCTATCACACATCATAAAAAATTATTTTTAAATATTTTAATATATATATATATATTAATTTCCTATGGAGTCGTCTGTCCATTAGAATGAATCGGTAGGCTTTCCATCTGCACCTCTTACTTTCAAGAGGGCTATCAAGAATGGTGTCGTCAGTTAGGCTCTTGATGAAGTGATCCATCAACTTGGCTCATGGTCAACTTGGAGGACTCCCTCGGTCTCCTCAATGCTTGGAGCTTCCATATAGTCTATGTAGGTTCGATTGAGCGAGCTGTTCGTCGCTGTCACCAACCAGGAAAGATATCATCACGAGCATTCTCGTACCAAGGGATGTAGAAGATGTCGAAACGTTTGAGCACTACTATCAAGGTTCACACCTTGTCCAAATATTTAGCCTTCATCGAATCTTGAGCTTTGTATTTGCCCGTTACTTATTCGACCACTAGTTGAGAGTTGGTAAAAACCTTTAAATGCTCCATCCTGAGATGCTTTGTGAGTCTTAGACTGGTCGGGAGGGCTTCGTACTTAGCTTGGTTATTGGTCGCCTTGAATGAGAGGTGCAGGGCATATTCGATGACTACTCCTTCGGGGTTGGCGAGGATTAGCCCGACTCCACTCCCTTGGGAGTTCAAGGCTCCATCTACATGGAGGTTTCATATTGTCACCATGTCAAATCGCTTGGTGGGGGATGACACGGGCATTTCCCCTGGGGTGTCGTCCAACCAGGTGCACTCCACTAGGAAATTAGCCAGGACCCAGACCTTCATAGATTAGCATAGTCGATATAAAATGTCGAATTCTCTCACCTTGATTGTCCACTTTGCCATCTATCCAGAGGTGTCTGGATGCTGTAGGATGGTGCAGAGTTGTTGATCGGAAGTATAGCTTGAGATGCTGCACAGACGTGATTAGTATGAAAATATTTTTTTAGATTTAGAGTACCTCATTTCTGCAACGTGCAGCACCCAAATTATGTAATATATGGGTTTCTAAACCTCTTTGTCATCATCCAAACAAGCACAAAGCTAACCACTTCCTAGGTGGCTGCAAGGTATAGGTATAATTCCTTTCCGAGCTCGGGTTTAGAGAGGAGGGACGAAGAGGACGGAAATTCTTCAAATCCTCAAATGCCTGCTAGCATTTCTCTGTCCAATCGAAGTTGTTCATCTTTCGCAGAGTTTTAAAGAATGACAGGCATTGCTTGGTTGACCTTAAGATGAATCAGCTTAGCACAGCGACATGACCGGTAAGCTGTTGAACCTCCTTCTTAGATGTTAGATACCACAAATCTAGAAGGACCTAGATTTTCTCTGGGTTTGCTATGATGCCTCGACATGTGACCATAAACTCGAGAAACCTCCTGGCAACAACTTTGAATGCATACTTGGCTAGATTTAATTTCATATGGTGCTAGCGAATGGCACTGAAGGCTTTCTCTAGGTCCCTAATATGGTCAGCTTCTTGGATGCTCTTGATGAGCATATCATCAACATAGATCTCCATGCTTCAACTGATCTTGACCTTGAAGTGAAGGCAAAAAGCAAAGGAAAGCAAGCATGCAAGGCAGAAATATGATATTTTAAAACTATTTTAAAATATGCAGCGGAAGGCTCGATAAATAGATCAAAATGATCTACTGATCTGCCTGTAACTGGACCTAGTATAACAATGTAGCGTGATATAAAACATCAACAGCAACAAAAGAGTCAATAGGCATAAAGGTACCTTACCGCTATACCTTAAAGATGGAGGTAATGAAAAGCTCTCAAGCCACATACGCGTCTGGCCTCTACGAGTAGTTCATACCGGGGCTCGATTCTGATCAACTCCCTCGGATTGCTAGTTCCTTGGGATCCTTCGAGCCGATCTTCTTCTTCTCGGAAAACAAGGAGGAGAGGTGGAATCCTTCCTAACTAGCTCTCTTCCCAATAGCTAGCTTAAGTGCTAAGTATTCTCACACCCAATCTCAAATCCTCACAAACCCCCTTTTTCTTTCTAGTTCTTCAACCAACCAGCAGTCCCTAAAACAACCTTTATTTATAGAGGTAGCCATGAGAGGGAGAAAGAAGGAGGAGTGATTGGGGGAGAAGGTCAAGGCCCATACCAAATGGGTACAAGCTAAAAAGCCAAGTATGACCATCATACCATGAAAGCCTGGAGCCAAAAATGTCCAGAATTCGAAATTTGAATTCAAAATTCGAAATCAAAACCTTCCCATAAAACTTTCCAGAATTTCTGTTCATCAGTCAAGTGTCGACACTTCCATTTTACCAAGTGTCGATACTTGCAAATGTCGACACTTCGAACATGGTCAATCACATTGACCTCCAGTGACGGCAAACAATTCTCAATCGCCGATCAGCCTTTAGATTAGATAGAAAACCCTTATGGTATGTGAACTTATAGGTTTGAACACCAAGCCGATAGCACTAGAACACTTCCAGTACTAGTCAAAGTCCTCATCTAACAATGATACCCAACGTCCGAATAGATCAAAGATTGCAGAGCAACTTACAAGAACCTCTGGCATATGATTATCGCATAATTCATCCCTTTGATATCGTAATGCTCAGGATGACCTAGGATTTGACTGCCAACCCTAATTTGGTTCATCCAGATTGTGTTTCAACTTTACGAGTTCTGTGACTCTTCACAAGAACTACCCTGTCCAAGGTTTTGCTAAATTGAGACACGGCGAGTTATTCACTCCAAACTATTTGGAGGGGTCAATTTCATCTTGATCCACCACTGCTCCACAAGTACTTGACTGTACCCAGAAACCTTTTATCACTAGATTAGAAATCCAGGTAGTCCGGCACTAAAGTATAGTGAGTTGCTTGCAAGCTACCACGGTGACCTCAGGTCTGAGGGATACATATACCCATATCCCTTTGCGAGCAACCCTTTGGCAGAAAGGAGCTTCGTAGATGGTCATGTTCAATGAGATGTCACACATTTTACTTGTATGTCATATTAGTATCACCACACTCCTTGGTCAAGAGGATAACCAACCAATGTGAAATACAACAACCTATACTTGATACATCGTCGTCCTATAATAATGTATCCTTTGGTTATGAACTAGTTTAAGAACTACTTGATATATCCTTTCTATATCAAATATAATGTAGTTCTAAGGACTCCATCAAACAAGAGTTCTTTTCAGGAAAATGCTTATATGATGAACAATCAAATGAATAACTTTTATTCATTAAAAAATTTATATATAATTATAAAATTAGTACAATTATCTACAGCCTAGACGATTGGCTTTGGAACATAATTTCCAACATGAAGCCTTGCTGAAGAGTCTTTGGTACGTGGCCCCTACATTCTTAAGATTAAAAGGCATTACTTTATAATAGTACGTACCTTCATCTATTACAAAGGCTATGTTTTTTTCATCCTCGAGGGTCATTCTTATTTGGTTGTATCCCAAGAAAGCATCCATGAAGCTTAACAACCTGTGACCCAAGGTAGTATCGACTGGCTAGTTGATCCTCGACAAGAAGAAGCTATCTTTTGGATAGCCCCTGTTCAGGTCGGTGTAGTCCATGCAAATGCGCCACTTCTCACTTGCCTCTTTACCATGACAACATTGGCCAGCCAGCTGAGGTAATGGGATTTCCGGATGAACCTAGCGACCAGGAGCTTATCGACTTCTTCATCAATGATTTTCTATCTTTCAGGGGCAAAGCTCCTCTTCTTCTGTTAGACTGATTTAAAACTCGGGTTAACATTCAGTTTATGAATGATTATCTTAGGAGGGATTCCTGGCATGTCTAATGCTAACCAAGTGAAGACATCCATATTTTAGCATAGGAACTCTAAGAGTTGATTCCTTTCAGTCTTGTACAAAGATGCTTTGATTTGTACATTCTTTGCAGGGTCATCACCCAAGGAAAAGGAAAGAAGACTTTTGGCCAGCTCGCCTTTTTTCTCGAGCTTCCTTTGGTCTAATAACTTGGTGGGTAGTTGCTCGACAAGCCCCGGTTGCTTGGCAGTCATTTAGTAGGGATGGCAGCATCAAACTGGTTCAACCCAGGGCGCTCAAGGATGGCATTGTACACCAATGGACCCAAACCATAGTGAAGGTGACAAAAACCATCTTCAATCGAGGTAGTGTCCTCACTGTAATGGGGAGAGTTATTTCCCCTTCAGTGCTGACCGACTCATCATTCGAAGTGGACCAAGGGCGCAGAGACAGGTCTCAGACAGTTCAATGATAAATTCATCCAAACAAAGGTATTGCAAAGGACATCAGCTGAACTTCCACTATCCACAAGGATTTTCTTTATAGGGTGCTTGATTATCATCATTGAGATGATAATAGAGTCATTATCGAGATTACAAACTCCGACTAGTTCCTTACCAGAAAAAAAATTATATAATTTTCTCTCTCCTCTCCTCTTGGCTTTTTCGAAGGCCATCCTGTCCCCCAGGATATCATGCCAACCTTGTGCTTAATTAAGTGATTGTCGATCTTCAGCAAAGGTGGCTGCCCCCAGGGTTTTGGATGTCGGGACGAGTGACTTCCCTATTGACATACTTGTTGAGGTAGCCACGTCGGATGAGACTTTAAATCTTTCTTTAGTTGATGGCACTCATCTGTGTCATGGACATGGTTGCTATGAAGATGGCAGTACTTGCTCTTATTTCGAGAGGTGAAAGGCCTTAGGAGATTAGGTCTTCGTATATATTGTTCCCTTTCAATCTCCATCAAGATCTTTGAGCGAGGAATAAGGAAAGGGATGTAGTTCGTCGATCAGTCAACGGGCTTTTCGACCTGGGGCTCTACTGGCGAGAGGAACCAAGCTTATCGAACGTGGCCCTGAAGGGCCCCTTCTGAGCCTTCTTGTTGCTCAACTTTCCTTCTGCTTCGTACCGAGAGATGGCTCCTTCGTCTTCGTGGATGTACTTCTCCGCACGGGCGAGTACCTCCGAATAAGACTTCACCGGGATCTTATCCAGAGAGTAAGTCAGGCAGGAGGGGCAAAGTCCTTGCTTTAATGCCAACATGGCTAGGGAGTTGTTGAGGTGGTAACCTTCTAGCATGGCCACCTTGAATCGGGCCATGTAGTCCTTCAATGGCTCCTTGCTACCTGATGGAGAAGAAGCTGTCAGCTTCGCGCAGCATCTTCCTGTGAGCACTAAAGTATGCCACAAACTTGTGCTCTAGCTGAGAAAAAGAATTGATACTCCATGGCTCTAGGCAAGAATACCATGCTCGAATTGCCTTCCAAAGAGTGGTTGGGAAGGCGATGCACATTAGTGCATTTGTAGCACCCTGAATCCTCATGAGAGCCTCATAGCTCTCGAGATAGTCCAGTAGATCAGTAGTGTCATCATATAGCTCCAGCTATAGCATCTTGAACCGACCTGGGATCGGTTCCTCCATGATGCACCAGGAGAAAGGGGTCGGGTATCAAATTTGGCCAAGCCATGATCCTCCCCTTGAAGGTCTGCGAGTCGGTATTTGATATTGCATAGCTCACGATCGTGCTCCTCAAGGCGTCACTCGACTCATTGTCTAGTAGCCTCTTCAATGGACCCCTCTTAGGAATATCTTGAGGGGTCCTCACTGGAAGAAGTGAAGGGGAATCGGGAGCGCTTCCTCTGCCTTGGTTTCTCCTTGGATCATCGATGGTCCAGGGCTAGATTGCACGGTCATGGTGTGAGGGACCATGCTGATGAGGTGGTCTGTCGATAGCAGGATGGTTCTCGAGGTGACTGGCAGCTTTCACACCACGAGGGAGGAGATCGAGAGTCGTGGGAGGCCCATCGGTGTTAGGGTTCCATGATGGGCAGGCAGTGGCTACTGCAGGCCGCAAGAGCTTCTACTGGGGCTTCCATTGATAGTTGCTCCCTAGCTGGGGATTGTTGCTGGTATAGCCCCCACACCACCGAGGTGAGGGCTTCGACATGCTGATCTAGGGTAGCTAGGAGAAACCAAGGCAGAGGAAGCGCTCCCGATTCCCCTTGCTCTGGCACCGGTGGTGAAGGGGGAGGTAGAGCAACCAAGGTCTATGCTTGATTGGATGGTTCTGTTCACAATGATGTTTCCCAAGGTGACTCATGGTGAAATCCTGGGTATGGGTGGTCACCATTGCTTCCGGCTCTAGAGTTCTGAGAGGATCTAGGTGATGGATCCTTGGATGCGAGTAACCACGCCACCCCTTACTTAGCGTGCCAATCTATTATTGCCAAAACGCCCTTCAACGAAGTTATGGTGGCATCGAGGTGTCCTCCAGTTTTGCGTGGCAAGTTCAGGTGCTACCCTAAGCAGTTTACCGAATGGTCCTGCAAAAGTCCTAGGAGCCAGGATTACCGGCAAGAACACTTTGACAATCAAGTTAGAAAGCAAAGGCGAGACAGCAATAGTAGCCAAAGCTATCTGCCAAGGCGACCATGAGAGTAAAATATGAGATGTGCCTTGTAGGTTGCCTTACCTTATCAGGTGTCCCTCTTATCATTTATAGCATCATGCGCTCATGTAGAGTCAAAAAAAGGCTATCAAGGAGAGTGGCCACTAGTGAGCATTAAGGGCTCTTACAGATTATTAGGATTCTGTCCCTCAGGATTCCCTCCAATAGTATCTTTCCTAGTGGAGCCACCATTCATGTTAGGATTCTGCCTTCCGCGAACTTACTTGCTGGCCATGTCGGCCACGTTTGTTGCAACAGACATATAAAAGAATTGGAATAGCTAAGGCAGGCGGGGTCGGCTATACCGATCCGAGCGTTTGGAGATAGCTAAGCACTATGAGTGGCTTGGTCGTGGAGGGTTCAGGCATTAAGCATGGGTCGAGCCTTGAGTGAGAATTCTGGGCTTCACCTCTTAGGAGCATCCGGTGGGTCAAGGATCCCGATCGAAATAGACTGGACCTTCGATGAACATGAAGGACAGCCTCGATTGTGAAATCTTGTGAAGCTTTTACGGCAAGTGGCCGGCATGAAGGAGAGCAATTCACCCTCCCAGGGTGGCCAGTGCCGGGATCGACGATCCAGGAGATGCCCCCGGGCTGGGAAAGAGCAAGTGGCATAACAATAATGATGAAGTTAGATCAACTTAGGATCATGGGAGTCTAGTCATGCCCAAATAAGTCTTCGACCAACCGTGTTTCCACCCATTCACCTAGCATTGCTTTTCTTAAAGAAAAATGCAATTTCGTAGCTCCATAACGTCACTGAAAAGTCAACTCACCTGGAGTATTGAACTCTTTTTTCTCCCTTTGAATTCGTATACCTCGGTAACTTCGCAAAATACTATTCTACCGATGCTATAATAATAAGAAGAAAAGAACCTTCGTATCTGGCCTCTCTACTCTTAATTTCTAAAAAGGTAGTAAAAGAAATATATATATATTAGTAGAATATTCCTCTTGGTCTTCCATGTGCTTGTTCAAACAATAATTTCTAAAGCATATCATTTTTCACTAATGTGACTTTTACCATGGAAGATGCTTCCATATCCTCTAATTTCTATGACCATCCATGGATGCATCTTTAAGTTGCCATGTTTGGGTTGCATATTGCATGCTAAAGAATGATCGGATAGTCTTTCATGTTGCCAACAATATTTAAATCATAAATTACATAAATTTTAAAGCATTTTAAATTTTTTTTAAAAATATTTATATAGATCTCGAAACGGTTAATATGATGTAATAGTTGGTATCATGAAAGAAGATCTGCCATTCTTTTGCAAGAAAGATATAAACCAAAACCTGAGCTTCAGACCGGACTAGGTTTAAACCAATTGCATCGATGACAAGTCCTGGGTGCATTGTAAATAACTCAGAATTATGCGACGTTGGTATTTCATGTTGAACAAAATAAACAAAGGTGGGTTGTTATCATTATGTAATTGGGTCCACGGTACATGAGTTTATGTCCTACGAGCCTCTTGACTCAGAGGTTACATAGGAAATCGTGGAACAACTTAAAATATCTTCTAAAGATCTTCAGGGAAAAAAGACTGGTATTAGAAGAACATGGTTAACGATCGAAATTGAAAAGAATTCCCAAGTGTCACGAGATCTCTAAAAAATCAGAAACACTGTGTTTGAATTCCAGGATTGGAGAAAAGATTTGCTTCTTGGCAGTGTTATGATGTTAACGTGATGTTGAAGTAACCAAGTAATTATATGACGTTGGAAAAGTCTCTCCTGTTAGAATATAAGTTACTCTAAGATTAGTTTGTCCACCATTCATCTTTTCCCAGTAGTCATTACCATCTGATAGTCCATGCTGCACTCTATTTGTGTCCTCTTCAAATTAAATATGCCCCTATTAGCCCTTGCTTAAGTGAGAGAAACAAAAGCATTTTACTGACTAAAAGTGAGAATGTATTTAAAAGGCATTTAGGAGAGGATTAAAGTTTTAAAAAAAAAAATTCATGGTTACCCTCACATGCTCCTGAAGTGCCAAGCACTGGTTTGTAATACATATCCTTTTGAGAAATACATTGATCGATTGCTACCACCCTGGCTTGAACTTCAAAGCTTTCCTGCGAGAAAGTGGGTGCCTACAAACTAAGCTTATAGCTATTAGTTTTGCATATATTGTTAGTCCTTGTATCTTTACATTATTAACTTTGTTTTTGTCATGCCGCGAATCCAGTACCGGGATCGGCGATGTGACCGGCCATACAAATCCTAGATATCATCCTAAAGATCATGCCAGGTCTAAATATGCTCAACATTTACCGAAACTAAAATTTAATTTAATTAACCAAATACCATTGTAACAATTTAATAATAACTAAATAATCAACTCGTTCAACTTATGATCACTAAATGATCAACTTATTCGTTACATGGATATCAGATAATGGACTAACTAACAAACAAAGATCCTGGTACTTAGTTTCACGTTCGTTCCCATCCCATGCTATGCGTCCTGCAACTATTGAAAAAATAAAAAAATGGAGAGTGAGCTTTATAGCCCCGTAAGGATTTCCATACAATTTCATCCATAATTATATGAATAAGAAATAATAAGAAAACTAATAATAATAAACCATGCATCATAAATATCATGTTATGCATCCAAAATAGCTCAACTCTCATAAATCATTTCATATCCAGTTTAATTAATAACCTTCTTTAGGGTTTGACCTTTTTTAGGATTTGAACTAGCAATAGTCATGCTCGGTCCTTCTCATTCCTTGAAGGCATATCTCAAATCAACCATATACTATCTATCCATGGCCAGACTAACCCATATACTATATACCCGTGACTCGACTATTTCACGTACTATCCATCCATAGCTCAGCTATTCCACATATTATCAGTCCATGGCTCGATTGTCCCACGTACAATCTGTCCATGACCGATTATTCCATGTATTATCCATTTGTAGCTTGGCTAATCTGTGTGTAGCGTGGCTAGTCCAAAATAATCTTTTCTTAATTATCAGTTTAACCAAATCTCAATATAATTGTCAACTATATTTAAATCAAGATTTTTCAAACCAGTATCATTTTCCAAAGCATCCAATATAATATATAAAAAATAATAGTATCAAGCCGGCAATACAACTATCCATTAGCAAATATAAACAATGCATAAATACCAACACATGCCCATGCTCATGTCCATGAATAAAATCATGCAGTATAAAGTATATATAAATTGATGATCCTGTACAAAAATTCTTACCTCACTAGAGACAATCCAAATACACCCGATATAAATCTATACTCGGAGCTTGCTCAACATCCTTCTGCTCATAATGCTATTCCCCTACAATAATAATTTTTAAATAATTAATCTTATAACAATTATAAATCCAAAAATTTTTACCCAAACTTTATCAATGGTCTTCCTGTTGATATCCTTTCTTCACGAATTCCAAGAGAGGGGAGTTTTTCGATCTACCATTTTCAAATTTTATTTATTTATTTTCTCCCTCTCCCTTCTTTCTCTCTCCTCTTTCTCTCTCTTCTTTCTTTCTCCTCTTTCTCTCTTCTTTCTCTTTCCTCTTCCTCTCTTCTTTCTCCCTCCTCTTCACACTCCTCTCCTCCTCTTCTCTCTCTTCCCTCTCTTTCTTTTTTTCTTCTCTTTTTCTTTTTTCTTTTTTTTCCTTTTTCTCTTTCTTTTTTTCCTTTTTCTCTTTCCTTCTCTTTTTTCTTTTTTCTTTGCTTTTCTTCTATCCTCTCTTTCTCCTCTTCTTCTTCTCCACCGAACTGAGGGTCATCCCCCCCTTTTTTTCCTTTTTTCCCTTCTCTTCCTCTTCTCTCCTTCTCCACTTTTCTTCCTCTCTTTCCCCACCCTCTCCTCTTCTTCTCTTCTCTTTCCTCCCCCTCTCCTTTTCTTCTTCTTCTTTTCCACCGAACAGAAGGTCCTTCTCCCCTCCTCTTTTTTTCCTTTCTCTTCTTTTCTTCCTCTTCTCTCCTTCTCTCTTCATCCTCCCTTCCCCCCCTCTTCTTCTTCATCTTCTATTTCCTCCCCTCCGGAAGACGACGAGCTTACATTGGTCTTGATAAAGATCTCCTCCAGCCGGCCATCGGAGACTCTCCGGAGCTGTCGCCGAAGCTAGTAAAGACCAAAGCTCTTCCTTGCTGGCAGCAGGTGGTTTAGGAGTACAATGAAGAGGGGAAGGAGAAGGTCCTTTTTATTTTTTTGGAGATAGGGTTTTGGGCCATCCTTTCCTTCTCTCCGACAGAATCAGAGGAGAGAAAGACTTCCATCTAGAGTCTTCCTTCCCCTCTGTTTCTTTCATCTTTTTTTTCCTTTTTAGGGTTTTATAATTCTATACACGTATATTAACAAATATGGGTTAAACATAAAATGGGCATCTAAACCCAAGGGTCATATATAAAATGTTCAGCCAATAAGAATTAAATATAAAATAGCAATCTATCCAATTGGTAAATCTTAATTAATTGTAAATTGAATGTGTAATGCTAGCTTTTGGTCTGCAATGAAAAGTTTTCTAAGCACACCTACTACTAACTTGGCAATTCAATATTAGGGATGGCATCATGTCAAGTTCAGGACAGATTTCTAACTACCCAAATCTAAATCTAACTATTCAATAAATTATCCAAACTCAGTCCAAATACTATCAGGATTAGAAACTTTTTATCCAAACCCATCTCAATCGGGTATCAAATAATTTGAATTTACCAGGCCTGAACCCAATTGAATCACATTGAGCTTTTTTTTTAATTTTTATCAACTCTAAAATCATGCTACCATTCCATAAATCATATATACCTTAAACAAATAAAATTCAGCTACATTTTTAGTTCAATAATGCTTAGTTCCATATTCACTCAAGATAAAATTTAATTATCTTAGATAAATAAAATTCAATAACGCTTAGTTCAATACCTTAAAATAAATAAAATATATCTAATATAATATATATATGGATTTAAGTATTTTTTAAAATTTAATAACTAGTAAATGATAATTAATAAATATATATATAATATTATATAACATATATTAAAATATTAAAATAGTTTGAATCGGATGCAAATCTATTCAGTCCCGATTCAAATTTAAAGTTAAATATTCAGGTTTTACCCAAATACGGTCTAAATCTAATCAAGTGTTGACTATCCGATCCAATAGGATCGGGCTGGATCGATATCGATGGGCTTGGGTTTCGTTGCCATTCCTATTCAATATTCAACCACCTCTTCTATTGAGTGGCTGCCATCAATTTCTTTATGCCATGTGGAAGGAGAATTTCTTGCGTGCACAAAATGGGCACCTCGTAGCATTACTTCAAAGAAAAGGAAAAAAAAAAAAGAAAAGCAAATAAAAAATAAAAAAAAAAAGGGGAAAGAAAAGAAAAGCTGACACATTCAAAGGCTGCATGTTCGAATACATGGCCTTTTTTTCAAAAAATGTTTTTATTAAATTATCATGTAACACTTCAAAAGCTAGGGCAATCTCGCATGTGCTTTGTTTGGTGTGCAGTGGTTAGTTTGATGTTAATGATTTCTAAAAGGCTTCCATCTTTTAAGTCCAAAACTTCTTAAAACTATTTTCATGTAAACAAAAATCTCATCTCACTGATATATGTACAAAATGTTTTCGCACTGCAGCTTTACTTGCTTACTGTTGTTCTCACAGTGTCTTTCTTTGTTGAGTGTATCCTTCTTAATTAGATATGGTGAAAGATTGCTATCAATGTCCAAGAATCATTTTCCTTCAGTGACAACGATATAATAATCCACGAAAACTAGAGCACATGGATTACGACACACCTAACATTAAATTCAGTGATTTGTGCTGAAAAAATTGCATTCGAGCTACTTTTTTTCACTTACATTTCTGGTGACTACCTTTCAACTCTGAACAGCAGAAAATTTTAAATTACAGTAGATGATAGAGGAGATGTAGGACCACCAAGATTTTTAGGATGGTCCTAGCAGAAGATCGCCATCACGACTGTCATCAAGTGACACCGACATCCAATATTGCTGCATACGTGTCTTTTGGTGCAATCAGTTTTGTTGATGGTTTAAGATCCATGGCTCTTTTTAGGACAACTGAGTAGTTGGGACATTAGAGATGGTGGTCCTCTGAACATTATGATATTCCTTCAAATTTTTGGTATATAAGACATTTCTTGTATCAGTCGTTTTAGAAAATAACCATGTGTCAGCTTGAGCTTGGCTGCTGCTGCTGCTGCTTCTTCTTCTTCTTTTTCTTTCTTTCTTTCTTTCTTTCTTTCTTTCTTTTTTTTTTTAATGAAGCCTGAGCTTGGCTTTTGACGTTTGTGTTTTTTTTGGCTAACAGATCTGTGAGGTTTTGGAATCCTGGATTTGTAAAGCCTTCAGCCATCTTAGGAGACGATAGAGATGAACTTGCTGTCAAAGTTTCTTGTTAGCCAAATGGAGAATATCCTTTTTTTTTGTGCATATATCGAAACCATAGGTAGCGTGAGATTTAAAGAAGAAAAGGACATCTAAGAAGTACTATATGTTTTTTCATTTTAGGATAGAAAAAGCTTTACTTAGGATAACTGAGGTAGAAACATCCATAATATATTCATGAGCATCCCTGATGAATATAGTGGTTGCAAGTTACCATCCACACTGAAATATAATAAAATTAAGGCTACTGAAAATAATTGAAAAGTAAAAAACACTGGTATTCAGCAAGCTGCAATTTGGATCCCTGACTTTTTCATTGCCAACAAGCCAATCGGTTGCCCATGGAGCCATGTCATCAATGTCATCATGACATGTGTCCTATGTGGCATTATCAAAGTTGGAGGATTATATTTGTTAGCTGCTCCTGGATGGAACAAGTACTCTTGATTTGGTCCTTAATTCATCACAAATTTGCAAGCTTAGACTCCTATGTTGTTACCCTTTATTTCTTTATGTTCGTATTGGATACCCATCCAAAGCTCAAGCTACGAGGATTCATGCAAATGTGTATTTAATCTCGTATCAATTATTCGTTAAAAAAATCTTGGATACTTATATAGTACCGAGAATTTCATATAATATTTTCATATCCATCTTTTTAGAAGGGATTTTGAGTTGTTATAACTAATATCAGAACCAATCCAACTCATAGCTCACATAAACAAAGGGATATTGCAACACAGGTTTATTGGATTAACCATATGTTAGTCATAGTATTTATAAATGAATATGTATGAGAATGGATCTGTAACCTAGCGAGAATACCAAGGCTTAATTGAAATGAGTATACAATGATTTGTACGAAAAAACCTTGGATATCTATATAGAATTAAAAAATTTAAATAGTTTATGACCAGTCTCTTTGGATGAGTCATCATACAAGCCACCTGCTAAAAAACAACGAGAGAGTACGAATGGGCCAATGGACCGTTATAACAAAAAAAAAAAAAAAAAAATGGGAACAGCAGCTAAAGCTCTAAAGGTGGTTGCTGGTTCTCTTGAGCTTTGGAAGGTGGGTTGTGCAGGATGGAGAAGCAGGGCACGTGAATTACTACTTAACACCTCTCCTTCACCAAGTTAGAGAGTTGGATAGTTCTTCATGTGCCCATCTTCTCCACCATGCCCACCCCACCTAATTAACTGGTAACAGTCCATGTCGAAGATTAGGAAGTTTTCTTTGTTTTTTTTTAGAAAAAACAAGAGAGATTTGGAAGATTAGATTGTTCGCCGCCGTAGGTAGTAACCATGGTTTGGTAAGTTTACAACAATCTTGTGATCTGAACGAAGCAGTCCATCATGGAAAATGCACGGTTTATCATTTTCGGTAGACCACTCATCTTCTTGATCTCTGTAGAATTCTTTTCCAGTATTTCTTGCTCTCAACTATGAATTTTAGCTACGTGCCCATTAACAGATCATTTTCATTTCCTTTATTATTACTTACAAATTTTCAACATACTAATATTAAATTGCATTATGCAGTTCCCTGCAAGATACTCCTCTCTTTTCTTTTCTTTTTCTTTTTTTTTTTTTTTTTTTTTGTTCTTTTGGCTTTTTTCTTCGATGTCGTTTGCTATAGGATCTTTTTCTGGCAATAAGTATATAGACGAGCTTAAATTCAAGTTTTGGAGGAGAAGATTTCATTATACTTTTGTTCCTTGATCCATCTCTTTCTTTGTTTTCTTTTCTTGAGCAGATAAGTGGAAGATCACTCCATTCGCTTCACAAAGTTGAAAAGCAACAAACTCGAGAGAAGATTTGATGTGTTTCGCAAGCTTAACCATATTTTAAAGAATAACTAGCATCATTTAGTTATTTCATGCCAATAAACTGGTTGGCAAATCTGTCTCAAGATTTGGATCGAGAAGAAACTTATGACCTCATTCACACAAGCTGTTCTGATACAATTAGTATTCACTTCTTCACATCTTTTACTTACTCTTAAGGAATTACAACATTATTTGGATCTTATATCATATGCATAAATGGGCCTTACAATATTGTCTTGTAATACTATCGAAGTAATTCTTGTTAGTGAGACCAAAGCTCGCGCTTTCTATTCACTCGCCACTCCCTACTTCCTCAAACCAATCTCTCTGTCTCCTTTCATGATTCTTGTCCGGCATTTGATGGCCAACTATTTTAAGATTCACCGCCCCAGACCAGCTAGCTTCCACTGACACCTTTGAGGCCACTTCAGAGTTTCAAGATGTACTTCCCGCTTTCAGAAAGTATATATTTTCAGTGATCACGATTCTTTCTGAATGCAGAAGCCCATTTTGGCACAAAAATGGTCAGAAATGGATGAATGCAGGAAATTCTTCTGCTAGGAAATTGCCTAAAATTCATCAGTAAAAGCAATTGCACTTCAAATTTCTTTTTGAGTACACATATTTAGGCTGCTAATATATTTTGGGCTTGCACTTCAAGTTTCTATAAACCTTGAAAGTCATGAGGATTTGATCCTCTATATAACTTCAATTTTTGAGCAGTGATCCATTGTTTGTGACTACAAACGGTTTATCCAAAAAGCTAGTTTAAGACTCAGGTTTAGATCAATGAAAAGTTGTTTTCTGGCTTGGAGAGCAACTTATTGGCCAATTATGGTGAGAAACTGCAGAATTTAATGTAGATGAAATTGATGGTGACCGAACTGCTATATGATTAATATAATGTTTCTAGCTATAAGAGACATTGTTAACTCGTAACGAATTCTGAATCCTGTTGACAAGCTTACAGTATTAAAAAATTGTCCATAAATGGTCCATTGCTGCCAAAAGTGTTCCTTTACACTGGAAGGAATCCTTGCTGCTTTTTCCATACCTGTCCTTTTGCTGATTTATGTTTAGGTAGCCACACTTGCGAGCGCCTGCATTTGTTCATGAATGCCTATAATTTATTAATGGATGCCATCCAATCCGAAATTTAGCTTCTAGAAGTCTTGCTCAAAGTTTTTAAATTATGACACAATTTTATGTGAAGCTTATTTCTGCAAACTAAGGCCTTTTTGGATGTACTTGATATATATAGTACAAGAAATTGTGATATTAGTTAGATTTTGAAAAATGAATATTATGATTTAATGAAAATCAAGTGCTTGAATGTGTTTTGAAAGTTTGGGCAATTCCATTCACGCAGAAGATCAAATTTCATTATTTCTCCTTTCACGTTTCCATAGCTTTTTAACTTGTTCTGGGATCAATTGGATACTAGAAAATTATCGTTACATTTAAGTTCCAATAATATACATACATACACACATACATAATCTTTCAGAAAAGGGCTAAAGGAACTGAGAAACCATCACAAAATATAGCAATAGGGAAACTCTTTTCAAATCAAGGAAGAAACTATTTTCAGAGAGATCCTCTCCAAAGAAGTTTGCAAGGCAAAGGTAGCTTCTCTGCTGGAGAAAGTAAACTTAAAGGGCAGTTCATCTTGAAATAGTTAATAGTATAAGTGAGATGATTTAGTAGGTGGTAACGAAATGCTTATATAGAATATAACAGAGCTGGTATGTAACTGTGTGTGGTGGCTGGATGTTATTGAGTTTAAGATCGATAGGAGAAGTAGAAGACCAATTTGCTAAACTCGTTTTCTAGCTATCGGGAATTAACTCCTTTCAATGGTGTCAAGTATTAATCTGTATGCCTCCTATTAGGATATACCGGTTCAGGCATAGATCAGCCACCGGTTCGACCGCCCGAACACTCCCTCCTGAACCAGGCATGTTGAACCGAAGCGTCCAGAAGAAGCCGAATGGTTAACAGACAAGACGAAGACACAACCCTCGGTCTCAGCCGAAGAGTTAGCCTTCAACCTCTGCCGAAGACATAACCCTCAGCCTCAGCCGGAGGCACAACCTTCGGCCCCGGTCGAAGACATGGTCTTCGGCCTTTGCTGAAGACACGATCTTCGACTTCGGCCATAGGCGCTGTTCCGAAGATATCTCGAGATGAAAGCATTCCCTTCGATCTAGCCACGGACATTCCTAAAAAGGAGGCCCGAACGCAGATCTCCAATCTACCTCAAGCCCACATGAACATGGGAGATAACAGTTACGATCGACTATTACTTCCAAAGCAGAACTACATCAAAGTGGCCACGTGGTCACTAACTCCAACTGTAACGTCTCCGGCCTGACCAGAACCGTTCAATAACCACCCACAGTTACGGACAAAGGGGAATCCATTAACTCTCCCCATCGTAACCGTAGGAAAGAGAACGGAACCGCTGGCCGGACCAGTCGATATAAATACTGGTAAGAGGGGACATTCCAGATAAGGGCACAACAAAACCCTGAAAATCCAGAGTTCTTTTTCTCGCCATCCTCCCTCCTCGAATCTTTCCCATTTTGTTGCTGGAGCCCACCTTTGACTTAGGCATGGAGTGTCCCCCGTCGGAGAACATCCGGCCAGGGATCTGTTTTGCAGGTAAACCAGGAAGCAAACCTGTGAACCAGTAGCTTCGCCCGGTCGGAAAAGGAATTCTACGCCAACAAATTGCCATGCCAGGAAAGGGGCGTTGGGCGTGAAGAGTACAACGAGAGCATGCCAAGCATCTGCTGTTAGCTCCCTTCCTTAAGAAAAATAGAAAGTGTAAGGAGTCTCCAATGGCGAGAGGAAAGACTCAAAACGCCTCAGCAAGCAGAAGTTGTGTTCCCTCACAGAGGGGTGATCCCCGGTAGGGAACGATGTTCAGCCTCCCATGCTTGTCGTGGGACAGCAGCAGTTGAGACTCTCCTGAATCAGGTCAACGCTCTCACAGCTATGGTTCAGGACTTTCAAGATAAAGCCTTTCAGGTGGGATATCTGCCAGCCACCTCCAGACATAGCTCTCGATCCCAGAGAAAAAGAGCCTCTCGATAGAGATCCACCTATCTTTCCCTCCATCTTCGACCCTCTCCTGAGAGCCGAAGCTCAAGAATGCATAGACCCACTGATTCACTGCGAAAAGGAAAGAGGCCTAGGCAATCTTCCTCTGCTTCCTCCAAAGACTCTACTCCTGAAAAGGACCTACCGAAAGAGGTCCACCCCGATTATGAAGGGAAGCTTAAGGCCCTTGAGTCGGAGGTTGCAAAGCTTCAGGAGCAGAAGAACCACGGTGACCTTGTAGCATGTGAGCTGCGCCCTCCATACACCGCTCGCATCATGGCCGAAGTTGTTCCCCGATACTTTAGGGTCCCCCAAATGGAGCCCTACGATGACACCACCAATCTACTTGATCACCTGGATAGTTTCAAGGCCCACATGATGATTCAAGGAGCTTCGGATATGCTGTACTGCCTCACATTCCCGGCCACTCTAAAGAAAGCCGCTCGGATGTGGTACTCGAGCATACGTCCAGGTACCATCGATTCTTTTTTCCAGCTAGAAAAATTATTTGTCTTGCATTTCAGGACCTGCCGTAAGACCCCCCGCAACACGGATACCTTGTTCTTCCTTCACCAGAATGAAGGAGAAAGTCTGCGAGATTACATCTCCAGATTCAACTCGGTTACGCTCGAGATCCCTGATCTCAACGAGCATGTGGCCATATCTGTATTAAAAAGGGGCTCCGTACATCCAGGCTCACTTTTTTCCTGGATAAAAAGTATCCTAAAAGCTACATTGAGCTCCTATCGAGAGTTCAGAAGTACGTCGATGCCGAAGAGCAAGCGGCGAATCGACGGCTAGCCGAAGGGAAGCCCCTCCCGAAGAAGAAAAATAGCAGGGGACAAGGCCCCCTGCACCCAACAACAACAACAACAACAAATATCCTGATCGGCGACGAAGTCCCAGGCCTAGAGCACCGAGCAAAAAATTCGACTCATATACCCCCCTCAACCTCCCTAGAAAAAAGATCCTACTAGAGATAGAAAAAGAAAACTATCTTCAATGGCCACATCCCATGAAGGCATCCTCTTCTATGAAGAATATGAACAAATACTGCCAATTCCACCGGGACCATGGCCATGACATCGAAGAGTGCATCCAGCTTAGAAATGCCATCGAGGATCTTATCAAGAGAGGTTATCTGGGATGGTACATCGGTCGCCATGGACCTCGATCAGAAGCTATGATTCCCTAGAGGGCCCTTGAAGAAGCTGAACTGCCAAACCAGAGGCCCACCAACGGGAACGTAGGAATGCTGCATCGGCCGATTGACCGAAGAAGAGCCGAAAATGATGCCCTAAAGTGACTCAAAGACAACAATACTATACTCTTCTCTGATGACGACCTCGCGAGGGTCCAGCTCCCGCATGATGACCCTGTTGTAATATTGGCCATTGTTGTGGTCAATTATGATGTAAGGCGTATCTTGGTTGATAATGGAAGTTTTGCCGACATCTTACTCTATGATGCATTTTCTTGGATGTGCCTGCCTAAAACAAATTGCAAAGATCCCCTATACCACTTACAGGCTTCGGAGGCAACCAGGTCGATGTTGAGGGAGAAAAATATTGCCTGTAAACCTCGGCACTGAACCCCAATAGAAGACACTACCAATCAACTTCACGGTGGTCCGAACCCCTTCGGTCTACAACATGATTCTGGGACAGCCCATCCTGAATAAATTCGGGCCATAATGTCAACTTTTCACCTCTTGGTACGTTTTCCTACCAGGAGAGGCATCGGAGAAGCCAGGGGAGATCAAAGAATGGCACGACAGTACTTGATGATTCAAGGCAAGCACTCCAACAATCCTACAACTTGGGATCAATTAGATCCGAGGGACCCAACTACAGACTCTGGTGAACCATGGAGAGAACCTCCCGATGCAACTAACTGAAGAGGACCCCACCAGGGTCGTGCAGATCGAAGCATGCTCGACGAGAAAACCAAAGCGAAGCTGATCTGTTTCCTCAGAAACAACGCCGATGTCTTCACCTAGTTAGCTTCAGACATGCCAAGAATTCTAGCCAAAGTAATTACTCATCAGTTGGAAGTCGCCCTGAATTAAGCAGTTCGGCAGAAGAAAAGAAGTTTCGCCCCTGAAAGGCAAAAGGCAATAGATGAAGAAGTGAACAAACTCATCAAGGAGGGATTCATTCGAGAAGTGCATTATCCTGAATGGTTGGCCAACATGGTAATGGTGAAGAAAGCTAACGGTAAGTGGAGGATCTGCATTGACTACACAGACCTCAACAAAGCCTGTCCAAAAGATAACTTTTCTCTTTCAAAGATCGACCAACTGGTTGACGCCACCGCTGGGTACCAGCTATTAAGCTTCATGGATGCCATCTCTGGATACAACCAAATCCGAATGGATCCCCAAGATGAGAAAAAGATGGCCTTCATCACCAACAAAGGTCTTTACTGCTACAAAATGATGCCATTTGGGCTCAAGAATGCTGGGGCGACATTCCAAAGGCTGATTAACAAAGTGTTCAATGAACAATTGGAAAGGAACATGGAGACCTATGTCGATGACATGATCGTCAAAAGCCTCCTTAAAGAAGATCACATCAAGGACCTGGAAGAATTGTTCGAAGCCCTACGACACTACCATATTAAATTAAATCCAACAAAGTTCACCTTCGGGGTAAATTCAGGCAAGTTCTTGGGATTCCTCGTTACTAAGAGAGGGATCGAGGCAAACCCCAAAAAATCCAGGCCCTTAGGGATATAAGGCATCCTTCTTGCAAGAAAGAGGTACAACAGCTGACAAGGAGGATTGCCTCCTTGAGCAGATTCATCTCCTGGTCAGCCGAGAAATGCCTCCCTTTCTTCAAAGTACTTCAACAGTCCTGAGTCTTTGAATAGACCGAGGACTGTCGCATTGCTTTTGAAGAACTGAAGAAGTACTTGGAGACTCCACCTTTACTCTCCAAACCTCAAGAGGGGGAAATACTCTACCTGTATCTCTCTGCTTCGGCTGAAGCAGTCAGTTCGGTCATCGTCCGAAGAGAGAAAGATGGCTCCCATGAGCCGATCTACTATATCAGCAAAGTCTTGCACAATGCTGAAACAAGATATTCAAAAATGCAGAAGCTAATTTACTCCTTGATAATTAGACAAAGCGACTACGGCCTTACTTCCATGCCCATGCCATCATGGTGTTGACTGATAGCCTCTTAAGGCCATTCTTCGATGTTCTGATACTTCAAAGAGGATTGCCAAATGGATCATAAAGTTAAGTGAGTTTGACATCAACTTCCAGTCCCGATCAGCTATGAAAGCCCAAGTGCTGTCTGACTTCTTGGCTGAGTGCACCTGGAAGTCCGAAGACGAAGACGAAGCACGTCCAACCGAAGAAGAAGGAGTCACTCCGAAGGACGTGGAGTTCGTTTGGGTATTCCATGTAGATGGGGCCTCCAACTCCGCTGGATGTGGAGCGGGCCTCATACTAGCCAAACCGAATGGACATATAGTGGAGTACGCACTTTGATTTTCCTTCTGTGCTTCGAACAACCAAGCCGAGTACGAAGCCCTGCTTACAGGACTCCAAATCATTAAGAGCTTAGGGGTTCAGAGACTCCAGATCTTCTCGGACTCCCAGCTAGTGGTAAACCAGGTCAAAGGCGAGTTTGAAGCCAGGGATCCCACAATGATCCAATACCTAAAGAAGGTGCGAGCCCTATCCTCTCAATTAAAGTTCTTTGAGATCATTCTGTCCCCGATCGGAGAACTCCAGGGGTGGATGCACTATCTAGGCTCACCGCCACCACTCCGGAGTCCTCGGTCGCACCTTCATCGAACACCTTGAAACTCCAAGCATAGTGAAGAAACTTTGGAGGTGCACCAAATCAAGGCTGAACCTAGTTGGATGGATCCCATCCTCAAATTTTTGAATGAGGGCACACTACCAGAAGACAAAGCAGATGCCAAAAGGATCGGCTGGATGGCATCCCAATACGTCATTTTAGATAGAACCCTCTATAAAAGATCGTTCTCCCAACCACTACTGAAGTGTTTTGGACCATCAGACACCGACTAGCCCTAAGGAAAGTCCACGAAGGCATATGCGGAGATCACCTGGGGGGCAGGTCCTTGGCGTATAAAATAATACACCGGGGATACTATTGGCCCTCCATTCAAAAGGGTTCGGCTGACTTTGTTCGAAGATGTGATCAATGCCAGAGGTATGCCAATGTCCAAAGACAACCAGCAAGCCATTTAACTCAGCTAATGGCACCCTGGCCCTTCGTCCAGTGGAGCATGGATATCCTTGATCCGTTCCCACCAGCATCCGAGCAAAGAAAGTTCCTCATCGTGCCATCGATTACTTTACCAAGTGGATTGAGGCGAACCACTGGCTCACATCACAGAAGGCAAGGTCAAAATTTTGTCAGGAATTCCATCATATTCCGGTTGGAATTTCACACACTATATCACTGATAATGAAAGGCAGTTCGATAACCCCAAATTTAAAGACTTCTACGCTCGGTACCATGTACAACACAGGTTGACGTCCGTCAGCCATCCACAGTCTAATGGGAAGGCTGAAGTGACGAATTGGACCATTCTCCATGGTTTGAAGACACAACTGAACGCCACCAAGGAACTTTGGACAGAAGAGCTGACCTCCATTCTCTGGGCATATCGAACAACCCCGAGAATGGCCACTAGTGAATCTCCGTTCAACTTGGCATACAATACGAAGCAGTCCTTCCTATTGAAATCACCCTGCAGTCTTTGAGAATCGACAAGTTTGAAGAGCTTGGGAACTCCGAACATAGGAGGGTGGACTTTGATCTACTGCCGAGTACTAGACTCCAGGCCCAAATAAAAATGGCAACGTATCAACAAAAAGTTGCCACATATTACAACTCTAGGATGAAAGAGCAAACCTTCCGCACTGGGGACATGGTACTGCGAAGAACTAAATTATCCAGACCAACGGAGCAAGGCAAACTTTCCCCAACTTTGAAGGACCATACCAAGTCAAAGAAGTCGTGCATCCAAGAACATATCGACTTGAGACTCTGGATGGCGTTGTGCTGCCCTGACCTTGAAATGTACAAAATATTCGCAAGTACTATCAATTAACATATCCCAAAGATTTTCATGAAACTCTAAACAGTTCACCATCTCGATGGTGCAACAGCGATCTCAATGATCCATTCAACGGGATTGAACAAAGGCACAAAGGCGAGCCTGATCCACTCGTCTTATCGGTATGTCTGACGAGCATAACGGACAGCCCAATCAGGCTACCAAATGATCAAAGGCGCAAAGATGGATCATACAACCTATCCTACGGTGAATCCGAAGATGCACCGGGGCGGGCCGAACCAGCCTACCTTATACTAAAGAAGGCACAGAGACGGTTTATATAACCTACCATACGGTAAATTCGAAGATGCACCGGGGTGGGCCAATCAGCCTATCTTAACTTCAATAGGGAGGCACAAAGATGGCTCAGGCCCTACCCTACGGTAAATCCGAAGACGTGTCAAAGTGAATCTACATCGCTCACCTGTCAACAATAAACACTCCATGAGATGGCTTAATCGATCCCATCCCATCAACAAATCCGACAGCTGTCATACTGCAAAGCCCACACCTCGTAATGTTCCAAGGTATGCCATTCAAAGAGAAAGAAGGAAAGGGAAAGAAAGATACTTTCTTCATTGTATCTCAGAAACTTAACAAAAAAAAAAAAAGAGGAGAGGAGCAGATAGCGGAAAGGCAGATCTAGAGACCACCTGCCGGCCCCTTTCCGTGCCGGCGAGGGATGCCAAATTTTTAAGAGGAGGACGGGGAGGCTATCGACTTCCCTTTCGATTCGAACTCCGACTCCTCTTCGAAGTCGGAGTCAAATTCCTGACCATGGAAGGGGATAGAGGGCCTAATGTTCTCCAGGCCCTTCAAGTGGTAGTAACGGAAGGCCTTGTCCGGTGCTTTCGGAACCCCTGGTGGTAAGAGTCCAGGACCGCCTCGGCGACCTTGTCCTTGAAAGCTAATGACACCCTGAATTTAGCGATGGCCTCCGCCGCCTCCTTCTTGGCCTCCTTCGCCTCCGCGATGGCCTCTTCGACTCAAGCCCTAGCCTCCTCCAGACGAACCTCCAAGACCCATAGTTTCCTCTCCAATGGGCAATGTCCCCCACGATGGTCGCCGTCGTCCCCTCAGTGAGCCTTCCCAAGGTTCACCCTCTGCCTGAGAGCTGGAAGCCCTCTTCCTAGCCATCCTTTGAAGTTCGAAATGTTAAACTTCATTTCTACGATTGCTAAGGAGAAGAGGACAACTTTCGAAGTAGAAGTTTGAAATTTCGATGACCTCCGAAAGGAAAGAGCTGGGTCCTATTAAAGGGATCCTGCACCCACGAATGATCCTAGAAAAATGTGCCCCATACTTTTCCCCAGGCTTGCCAGAAGGTGCCACGCATCGAAACAATGCCTCGAACCAAATGGCCACTCTGAACGGTACAGTCGCCAGCAACTGCTCTCGAGAATAGAGGCCGACGGTGCTTCAAACCTAGGGTGATTCCACTCGGGCAGTTACAACATTAATGGCCGCTTCCCAGAAAGGAAAGCATGGCGGCACCTAGGACACGCGGAGATGCGATCGTTCGAATATCCGCACATTCGACATGGACAGCAAAAAAATGTGCTTGATGTCCCCTAATGAATCGCCAATGATGGAGTGACATCTGGTCACCATGCTACCACCGATGCAAAAAGGATAATTATGGTGGATGATCAACATCAGTCCAACTGAGGTTAATTCCGATCCAAGGGACCGGTCTGACCCTCAACCATGCCAGAAAATCAGCAACAACATTACGACCCCACTTCGGAGCTCATCTTCAACCAAGTCTAGAATGTCAGCTCCGAACTGGCCATGTCGTCGGCTCATCCACCGGAAAGGAATCAACTCAGAAGAGACTAGTTCAAAAAAAAATAGTCATTTATTTCAAGGAGAAAAAACCCTCATCCAGAAGGAAAATATTATAAGTAGCTGACAAAAGGAAAATGCAACAATTCTATTCCCTGTCAACCCTCTCAGCAGTCGAAATAGAGTAGGGATCGAAGCTTCCGGTGACAGCCCACTGCCTTCACTAAAGTGCGCCGATGCTACATCGGACTGAACCTTGGAGTCTTCAGCTCCGTCCCCCGGAACAGCAACCGAAGACAAGTCCAGGCTGGGGTAAAGTTTCTTAATTTTATCCAGGCAATCAGCGTAACCCGAAAGAACTTTGTAAGCCTGAGAACTTTTGTAAGCCTCAACGACCTCGGAAGACTTTCCTCAGCTTGCGCAGCCCTCTGGTTGGCCACTGAAAGGCCTGTCTTCATTTCGTCGATCATCCTCTCCAATTCGGCCTGATGAGACTTCAGTCCCTCAGCGTCCTGAAGGGTCTCCCTCAACAACAGTTCGAGAGAGATCACCTTCCTTCTCTTCTTCTGCAGAATGATTACCATATCAGCCGCCTGCGCTTGAAGAATCCCCAGTTGTCTTCTCAGGACATCGTTGGAGGCGACAATCTTGCCCAACTCCTCTTCTGCAGCGGCCCGAAGCCCTTCGGCAATATCTTTCTCAACTACAGCCGAGGCCACTTGACTTCGAAGGTCCTTGCCGAAGCTGATGGATTCGTGGGCACCTTTCCAGTAAAGAAAGGCCGTGAAAAACCTGTAAAACAGGGAGCACATGCGAGGTTAATCTAGCCGATGAATACGGACAGTAACACGCATGCTAGAGTCCACCTGTTATATCCCAAGAAGGATGCAGAAAAAGGATTCCCGGACTCCTGCCTTCCGGTTCCGGTGGCAGGTGTATCACACCCCAGAGGACTCTTTTCTCCCGTGGCGGAGTCGTAGGCTTGGCATCTTCGACGTGCGAGGGAACCCCGCCGGCATCTCGCAGGCTTGACTTCTTAGATGGCTCGACAGACACTGCCCCCCAGGAGAAGCCGGTTCCTCCCCTGAGGAAGAACCTATCTGATTAAAACACTACTCCCAACCTGGGCGCACGGCAATGCCAACATGCACCTCTGCCTCTGATCCGATCTCCTCGCCTAGAAGCCTCTCATTGGTCTCTCTCTGCCACCCACCTGAGCTGTGCTAGGTTCGGCCTCATGCCGCGGCAAGCTCTCCAAGCGGCGTGGAGATGAGGAGATAGGAATAGTGTTGGGAGCGACGTTGCTAGGAGCGAATGGTAGTCGATCCAAAGAAACCCTCTTCCTTATATCGAGGTTGGTGAGGCTCAGGTCAAATGCCCTCATTTACAGCAGGCTCCCGGGCATGCCATGCATGCTTGCCCAGTACCCTAACTTGTGTGTTGGGAGGGACCACTAAAAGGCTACAGCCACAATGACTCCTTTCCCAAGCACAATCATTATGGCTCTGATCGCCATCATCTCTCCAGGCAACAACGGTCGCCAAACCCCCGGTAAGCTAGAGGTTCTCCTCATGCAGGGACTTCCCTACATGTTTCAAGGTCCAAAGGAGGAGCCTGTGTTCAGAGAAATCGACTCAACGAAAAGCGCATGATTCAGTCTGTCGCTAAAATCAATGACCCTACCTAAGCCAAGTTCAAAAATTCCATACTTGAGGGAGCCCATAGCATCCACAAAAGGGAAAAAGAAGAAATATTCATTAATCTAGGAGAATTCATTGATTACATGCCAAAGGAAGAAAAAGAAGAAGTACAAGCTCGAAGCCTGACAAGTCTCTACAGATCAGTCGAGAGAGACCCAGCATTAGTAGAATAGAGTATCTCATCAATCTGGGCAGAGAGGTTTCCTCAACCTGGGCCAAGGCTGGAAACCTTCGGTCTGGACCCCCTCTTCAGCCTGGACCGAAACTACCATACCGGCCACAGCCAACTCCTCGGCTATGACTAGGACTTCTTTGTTTCGGCTTGGCATCTCTTTGACCTCATCAGGGCCTCCAATCTCTTCCTCTCTTTCCTCCTCGATATCAAATGTAGGGACACTAGAAAGATCGAGATCGGGAAAGACCTCACTGACCTTGGCGAGTCCATCATTGAAGCCAAATTGATAACTGAACAAGCTTGTTTCATTTACCTCCATCTTGAATTGTGAAGACTTTCTGAAGTCTTCGACAGCTTTAGCTGCTGCTCTCATGGCTTCGGACTCCCTCTGGTCGCCTCGGCCTTCAAAGTTACCTCTTCGGCCCTCGAAGATGCCTCTTCAACCCTCCTGGTCGCCTCCTCAGCCGCCTTGGCTAGATCTTCGGCCTTCTCCTGATTCTCCTAGCCGAATGCTCCAAAAAGTCAATTTGCTTCTTATTCCTCCTCAGCTTCGCCTCCTGCTCCGAGATCTTCAAGTGGGCGTTCTTCAGTTCACCCTTCAGGCCCTGAACCTCGGCATCCACATGAGTGAGCTGATTCTCCATGGACAGCTTCAGTTCTCGCAACCTCCCTCTCGGCTCTGGCTACTTGGAGCTCCTCCTTCAAGCCATGAATGAGGCTATCGACACTCCCCAGATCCTTTTCTACAAAGTGACATCGTAAGTAGCTGCACCAATAAAACAAGGTGTGAGATCAGCCACAAACCAAACAACCCACCGATTATAGAAGGAATGATGAAAACCATACCTACAGTAAAGAGGAAAAAGCAAATTGGACACCTTGGCAAGGCTCTGACCTTAGATAACTGCCAAATCATGGGGCGGAAACATCTTTCAAAGCTCGCCTAGCAACGACGGGGACTGAAAGGCCCCCTGTGGTGGAAAGCTCCGAAGGGCCCACGGGACAACTCCCACCTGGAGGAGCCTCCCAGATAGACTCCTCCTCGACCTGCGGTGCCTTGCCCCTATCCACCGCAGGGGGGCAAGGCGATGGGGCATCAGCCGCCGGAGATGGACTCTCCCTAATCCGAACCAGAGAGTCAACTATCGGCATAAATTCATCTGGTGGAGGTCCTTCTGAAACCTCCATCGTCGGCACCCAATCCCCTCCATACGTTCCTTTGAAGGACGAAGCGCTTCTGCTCCTGCCAAGGTCATCCCTCCAGACCTTTTTTCGGACTTTTGATCTCGAAGGGGGAGCTGGGCTGCTTTCCTCTTAGAAGATTGATGAAGCCAGCCCAAGTTAGGCCTCATCTCATCGCCTATAGACAAAAATGCCTTTCAAAATCAACTAGATCATGGAGAAATTAAAAGAGGAAGATCTAAAACCTCTACCACTTATACCTAACATCAGGGACTCGCTGATCCCCGTAAGATGGAGATTCCTCTCCTCCAATAGTTCATGGATGGAAACAGCCTCTGAATCGGGCAGCAAGGCATAATCAGATTGATCAACCGCTAGAACCTTTTTCCCAGCATTGGCATCTAGGCATGGCTCCCTCTACTCAATACTGAAACCCCATGGTTCAGTGGAAGAAACAAAAACAAAGTTGGGCTTCCACCCATGGATAGCGCTAGCATGTTCTCCATAATTTTGCGGCCAGGCCGAGGGCCGATAACCCACCATCCATGATCATGGAAATCTCTCTTGAGAACAAAGAGGGAAGTAAATAGATTGGTCTCAGGCCTCACATTGGCTATGTGGCACCGGACCAAGAACCCGCAAATATTCTGAATACTATTCAGAGTCAACTGCACGGGCACAACCTGATACATGTGGAAGACTTTAACGAAGAAATGGTGTAGCAAAAATCGAAAACCAGCCTTTAAATGATCTTCGTACGTAGCAAGACACCCGACAGGAGGTTTATGCACCCGCTCTCCAGGCATAGGAAGTATTAAAGGAAACCCTTCGGGAACATGATAACGCTCCCGAAGGTATGCCATCTTTCCTGCCATCTTTCCTAGTGAAACGGAGCTAGAGACTAGCTCCGGACTCATCACATCATCAGTCCCGGAAGACCCAACCTCCCCCCCTCGAGTTCCCATGGTCTCGACCATGATAGGGGAATGAACAAGGAAGCGGGAGAGTGGTCCTACCTGTGGAAGAGACTGATAACCAAGGAAGGAAAAGCTGGGCCAAAGGTGGAAGCAAACAAAAGTGGAGAAGCTTCCTTAGCTAGTCCTCTCTTTCCCTCATAAAGGGACAGGAAGACTTCCAGGTGCCACCTCGATAGAAGGGGCCATCTCTCTGAGTCTGCCATGGACGCTGGAGATGGATGCGAAGCCCCAAACAACCCTAAATTGATTGGACATAGAAAGAACCGAAGGACATGATCCGCATAGCGCCACCTAATGGTGAAGATGGAGCTGCATCTTTTCCAAGGGACAGGGAGGGGCCATGACCTCCACCCAAATTCCAATGAAAAGATGGTTGAACCGTCATGAAATAGATCAAATCAGATCGCCAACAGTCTTTTTTTCACGCTCCAATCAGGGAATTATAGCTGTCCACTACCTGATCCTCAAATCAACCAGTAGTTATGGTGAACAATCAAATCAAAGATTTCATAATCATCAGCCGCACCTCTCCTAGAGAAAAATGACAATCCAGCAATACTCTCACTCTTCAAGATAGACTGTCGCTTCGAAAATTGAGAGTGGGGGGCAACTGTCGGGATATACCGATTCAGACATAGATCAGCTACCGGTTCGACCGCCCGAACACTCCCTCCTGAATAGACATGTGGAACCAAAGCACCCAGAAGAAGCCGAATGGTTAACGGATAAGACGAAGACACAACCCTCAGTCTCAGCCGAAGAGTTAGCCTTCAGCCTCTGCCAAAGACATAACCCTCAGCCTCAGTCGGAGGCACGACCTTCAGTCCCCGGGAAGACATGGTCTTCAGCCTTTGCTGAAGACAATCTTTGGCTTTGGCCACAGGCGTCGTTCCAAAGATATCTCGGATGAAAGCATCCCTCCTATCCAGCCACGGACATTCCTGAAAAGGAGGCCCGAACGCAGATCTCCAACCTACCTCAAGCCCACACGAACGTGGGAGATAACAGTTACGATCGACTATTACCTCCAGAGCAGAACTACATCAAAGTGGCCACATAGTCACTAACTCCAACTGTAATGTCTCCGGCCTGACCGGAACCGTTCAATAACGCCGCAGTTACGGACAGAGGGGAATCTATTAACTCCCTCCATCGTAACCACAGGAAAGAAAATGGAACCGCGGGCGGACCAGTCGATTAAATATCGTAAGAGGGGACATTCCAGGTAAGGGCACGACGAAACTTTGAAAATCCAGAGTTCTTTTCCTCGCCATCCTCCCTCCTCAAAATCTTTCCATTTTTACTGGAGCCCGTCTCTGACTTAGGCATCGGAGTATCCTCGCCGGAGAACATCCGGCCAGGGATCTATTTTGCAGGTAAACCAAGGAGCAGACCTGTGAACCAGTAGCTTCGTCCGATCAGAAAAGGGATTCTATGCCAATACCTCCATACTGAAATGTGAAGTATCAAAACTCAGCCAAGAAAAATGAGATGCAGGTTCTGCCCTTCAGTGCATGAATACTCACTCAGGTTTGAGTTTGCTGAAGTTTTGCTCAAAAAAGAATTTTACTGGAAGAGATTGGAAAATGAAAATTCAGATGGTGGTGCACATTGAAGCAGGAAACAACCATCTTAAATAAAAGGATTGTTTATGTACCGAAAAAATCAAATGATGTTTCTTTGGAGAAAACTAAATAGAAGCATTGTTTGATCATGAGTTTATAATATCAGAATCCATTTCAAATCATACACTCTTCCCTAGCCTCCACTTTTTGATGCAAATGTGCACTATGAACAGCATAAACTTCTTAATAACTTCAATGAATCCTGTCCCTGCTACCGCTACTAGCTTTCTAGCTTAATAATAAACAAAAATAATGGAAGGAAATTCATAAAGTTGTACAAGATTATATACAAGAAGTTGACAAAAAAGATAATACTCTTCCAACACGAAGAGTTCAGCTTTTGTAAAATGTTTAAAATTGATCTTCACTAAAAAAAATGTTTAAAATTGACCAAAATTAGTCTAGATTCAAACTACTCTTTTGCTGCAAGCCTGAAGCCTGCAACCTAAAAAGTATAGACATAATGCAACTTAGCAAATCCAATTGTTTTTATCTTATGACTAGGTGTTAAATGCAAGCAGTATACAATCTCCTAGTATGATTAGGTGACAAACTTTGACAATGATTAAAGACAATGATTAAAAAATATATACTTTTAGATGGATTAGCATTAGTTTCAAATTAAAAACACAAATGTAGGGTTAAGACAACAAGGCAAGCCAACTTATTCTTGAACACATATATTCTCATAATGCAGCAAGTCATGTTTCCTACTACATGTATCAAAAACATCAAAAAGAATTACAACAAAAAGAATCCCAACTTTGACATTTTTCCTCCGTAATTGTTCCATAGCTGCTACCTTATTTCAAAGGTCAACGAATTAAATCCACGCCCAAATTACTAATAAGCTCGGCTTCAAAAATCTTTTCAAAAAAGTACTTGCCAATAATGTGCTTTAAATGCGTTCAACAAAATGCAGTCTGAAGTCAAATTCTTTCATGCAAGAAACTGTGTTCAAATGACTTTCCTAGATCCAATCTTATTCTCCTAACCTCCATGATGGCCAGATTTATTTTAAAACAACGAGCATGAGGTAGGCGTGCAACTTTATATAGAGATGATTGGATTCGTTATTATTTTCCCCTCCTCTTGAGAAAAGATACCTAAGATCGGCAGGATCTAGAATTTATCCAAATGAATATATAAGCTTTGCTAGTGTCCTCGATGAAGATGCACCAGTTAAGGTTTACTTAGCCTCAATCAGGCCGAACTCAAATTACTTCCAAATATTAGCACTCTCATGTTGCAAGATATCTCTAGGATCAAAGTGGTGTTGGGATGAACCATTTCTGGAGATCCAATCTTTCCCTAGAAATATCAAATATGGTCATCTTTACCACTCCACCGGATCGAATTCGAAACCTCTCCAAAGGAAGGAAGGGTGCTATACTGCCACATAGCTGAGCAAACACCATCGACATCTTTTCCTATATTGTTATAATTTGAAACATTATAAACATCTTAAATCTGTTGAGAACTTCCTAGCTGCAAATTAAATTGTCCATTAAACATATAGAAATGATCGAACTACACCGATGGGTCCGAAATTTCAAGTCATATGAGCAAGATCTTGATTTGAATGATTTGCAAAGACAAATATGATTGAATAGCTATATCCATATGAACAAGCACACTAATCTCTTTGATATTAGAAAGGGTTCAAAGATGTTTGATAGCATGACAGATAAGAATGCATGAACTCGAATATAATAGACGTTATATGTGATATGAGGTGAGGTATTCTCTCCATGACTAGCATGACAACACTGATTAATTGACCTCGCTTGGTATCATGAGGTGCGCTAAATTTTAGCAAATTACATGTAATCTATCCAATCACGACCGTCGAGATAATCATAAATAGTTATGATCTGTGAAGTAGATACATGCAGGTACAAACTCCAAATTGTTTCTCTTCCCCGTGCACTGCTGGCATACATGGACAGATTTTTATACCATCATTGACATATTTATACATCAATCATTAACCAACACATTGAAGGTCAGACCAAGGATTTTTTTTTTTTTTTTTAGCCATGGCTTCAAGAATAATGCTCTGAATATTTATCAATCTGGTGCACTGGACCCCGATCTCTCTTTGCTTCGACTCCTCTCCTGTGGCCATCTCTTGCCATGATAGAAGCTTATATTTTTCTAAGCTCAAATATTTCACGCTTCTCACCCTTCAAACCAAATCATCCCATATTTACATTCCATTTACAAGATACTGTTCTTCTCTGAATCCTGCCCACCAACCACAGCACGTCCCTCCCCAAAAATGTAGCCTCTATAAAAGAAGAGATCCAGTTACCTTTGCCAGTGCCCTCGCCTTCTCTTCAAGGACTAATTCGAGCGTTCTGGGAACCCAAATCCATGCCCAAATCATCAAGCTGTTTCTCTAAAGGCATCTTCTCTCAAAACAACTTGGTCGCGATGTATTCTAAATGTGCAGTTGCAGGCCATGCGCTCAAACTGTTTGATGAAATGGCTGAAAAGAATCTTGTCTCTTGGACCTCCATGATCTCTGGATTGGTAAAAATAATGAACATGACATGGGTCTGGAGTTGTATAAAGAGATGACGAGGTCCGGGTTTTGTCCAAATGAATTCACCCTCGCCAGTGTCTTGAGTGCATGCACGTTGATCCAGGCCATTACTTTTGGTCATTGCATTCATTCGATTGCTCTGAAGCTACGTTTGGACAGGAATCCTTTTGTCGGTGGTTCGCTTCTATTGATGTATGCCAAATGGGGAAACATTGAAGCTGCAGAGCTTGTCTTTGAGCGTATAGGTTATCGGGACTTGGCTTGTTGGAATGCAATGGTAGAAGGGTATGCACTAAATGATATGGCTATGATGCGATGAGAACTATAACTATCATGCACCAGAACGGATTAATTGCGGACCAGTTCACATACATTAGTGCTTTGAAGGGTGTTTGACAATGGGGAACTTGAGTTTCGGGCAGCAAATTCACTGCTTGATCATTCAGAATGAGTTTGAAAACAATACTTCAGTGATGAATTCTCTCACTGATACGTACTTAGAATAGGCATGAAGGACTCTGGAGTGAAGGTCTTTAGTAAAACACAAGAAAAAGATATAGTATCATGGAATACTGTGATATCTGGATTTCCAAGAGGAGGATGAGAAACAAGTTGTAGATTTGTTTTCTAATATGTTACTATCTGGTTTGAAGCCAAACCAAGTTACCTTGTCTGTCATATTCAGATTATGTGGTGCTAAAGATGATCTTTTGCTAGGACTTCAGTTCTTTTGCTTTGCTTATCATCTTGGATACTTGGATGATGTCCTTGTGGTCAACTCGCTTATAAATATGTTCTCTAAGTGTTCTGTGGTGGAGAGTGCATATTTCTTGTTCAGCAGCCTGGCTACTAGAAATCTTGTCACGTGTGAATGAGATGATTCAAAGTTATCACTTATGGGTATGGCTTTAGCATTACAACTTTTTCATGGTATGGTTGTGCTGGGCATTGAACCAGATGAATTCACATATTCAAATGTCTTGGGTGCTTGTCAAGGAATCAGAAAACATGTGAGCAGATCCATGCTAAAGTCATTAAGTCTGGCTTTGATTCTTGTAGCTTTGTTTGCAGTTCACTAATTATGCTTATTCTAGTTTAGGATTGGTTGGGAGCTCTTTTAAGATTTCCAAGATATCAGGACAGTGGATTTGGTATCTTGCGGGGCAGTATTTCTGCATTTTTAAAACAAGGATTTTGCAGTGAAGCTCTTTCACTTGTAAATAGCTTGAGAGAAACAGATCAGAAGCCAGATGAGTTCATCTTAGGTAGTGCCATCAATGCATGTGCTAATATTGCTCTACTTAACCAAACTAAATGTTTCCATTCACTTGTAATCAAGGCAGGATATGAAAAGCATTTCTGTGTAGGAAGTGCTGCCATAGATGCCTATGCTAAGTGTGGAGATATCAATAGCTCTAAGCAGGTTTTCAATAGTGTTTCAAGAGATGATGATGCCATCCTCTTCAATACCATGATTTCAGCATATTCACACCATGGCCTAATCACAGACGCCATTGAACTCTTTGAGAAGATGAAGTGTGCTAACTTATATCCTACTCATGCGACATTTGTGGCTGTTATATCATCTTGTAGTCATCTAGGTCTAGTGGAACAAGGGCAGCATTTCTTCGATTCCATAAGCTCAGTTTATGGGATGTATCCTTCCAAGGATAATTTTGCTTGCTTTGTTGATCTTCTTGCACGAAATGGGCTCATCGAGAAGGCTAAAGATGTCATTGAAAACATGCCATATGAACCTTGGCCTGCTATTTGGAGATCATTGTTAAGTGGTTGTCGGATTTATGGGAATAAAAAGATTGGTGAACTGGCTGCTGAGCAGATCCTTAAGTTGATGCCAAACAATGATGGTGCCTATGTCCTGTTGTCCAATATTTATGCTGAAGATGGAAGATGGGAGATGCAGAGAAGGTGAGGATGAAGATGGAAGAAAAGGGTGTTCAGAAGGCATGTGCATATAGTATAATGGCAACCTAAAAGGTTGGCATGCAAAATGTTGATATACAAAATTTCTAAGACAAACTACTATAAGAAAATGAAGAATGAAAACTTCCAATATTTTTGGAGATGAAGACACTCGAAGTCTGCACCCTCCCCTATGCAGCCAACAAAAAAATGGAAAGAAAAAACATGGTGCTTGAGAGCTCCCTTGAATCAATTTCTGAGAGTTTGAAGGCTTGTTGCTATGTCTATGTGATTATGGGTTGCAGCAAAGCAAGAATACTCTTGGTTCTGTTGTTGATCTACTGGCACCAATGCACTGATTAAGAAGGCTATTATAAGTAAAACATGCATGTGATTTGAACCTTGTGGTACCTTGTGGAATAAACCACCATGCAGTTGAGTGCTTTGCTGGTGTCGGTTGTTGGCTGGATATTTTAATAGGTTAATGCATTAGACAGAGTGTGGGAAATGAAGAGGATATGGAAGAAGTGTGTAGGAGGTATCAACCATCAAGTTTGTCAGGTGGAAATATAGGATGAGCTCTGCAAATTTTTTGAAAGCCTCATTATGCTACTAGTTGGACAGCAGGAGGTAAACGAAGATGCCATGGAAGATAATTGGTAACTAACCTATGCTTTTTAGATCCCCAAGGAGAGATATGATTATCATCAATGAATGGAGATCAGCAGAATATGAGGATGTTTCTGTTTCAGGATTTGCATTTACAAGGTTGGATCCAGCTATGAAATTGCCAATGTCTTGCAAATGGGGGCTTCTGAAGGCATAATTAGTGTGTTGCAGTGTAAAGTCCTTTGCAAACTTGTAAGATCCACTGGTCATTATGATTTTTTTTTTTTCTTTTTATCTTTTAATTTTCTAATGCAGTAGATTGATTATAACCTTTTCCCCACCTTTTTTCCTTTTCTACGGAAGGATTATGGATGCTGAGGTTATCACTGTGAACATACTTCTGCTTGTACAAAGGTTTGATTGTTCTTACTTTGTATGTAGAATTTTAACCCAATTCACACAGGAATGTCCATCCTATATCGGTACGATATTGGCCAATCTTATGAATCTTTTGCCCACTGAGATATGTGATTTTTTTCCCCAAAATCTGCCTCTATAAACCAAATAAGACCAAATGCTCTTGCCATCGGTGGATGGATCTGGAAACCAACTTGTGACTTGTACATCAAGTGTAGGATCTAATCTTAGAGCATCGATAACAACAATATGGTACAAAAGCGAGCATGTGAGTGTTTATCTTTCCCATAATTCATGAGGTGCTAAATGTTTATCTAGGGCAACATATTTCTGTAAATCTTTCTTCTAAATCTACATATGTGCAAAAATAGTATTCTCAATGGCATTTAAAACCTTCAAGCACTGTAATTTTGATTCAAAGCCATTGCATTGGAATATCCATTGATAGGTCAATTCAGATTGAAACACAGTTAAATATATAATTACAAAATACGTACCAAGACATTCACCTCATTTTGGGACTGAAGCAGAAGCAAGCAGTGAATTGAACGGTTTCAAGTGCAAAAGGAATGTTTTTCTTTCATTCGCATGAAAAGAGAATGCCTGGCAGACCAACTTCTCTCAAATCACAGAATTGTTCCACATGATACAAGAGTTCTGAACTTTAGACGCTATAATACTGAAATCAAATTGCAACAAGAGTAGATGCCGCCTGTCACTGTCAATTCACAGGCACAGGATATCAACCGCATAAAAGATGGCACCAATGTATCTGAACATTCTCTATTTATAGATGGTGGCACAAACTACTGTCAGTGAACCAAGTGTCTAGCCCCAGGAATAATCTGACCCACCTAACTTCTAATTCAGCTTGTAAAACATAATAACTGGATATTATCAAAAATAATAATGAAACTTCTTCAAAATTAGATGCACTTGACACGCATCATTAACATTGGGACTTTAAGGATGATGAACAGGAACACCATCCTAGCATTGAGTGTCGAGACTGGCTTGCCCTTTTATTGAACATACAAGGAATTGTGCCTGCAACAGATGCATTAAAAGCATTGTTGATGAAGAGAGTTCCTGATTTGTCAGGGTAATGATTTTTAATATCCATCTGAACATTGCACTACCACATACATAAAAACATTGAAAATTAGAGGGCCTTAGAATCGTATTATCACTGCTGCATAATTTATTCCAGATCAGTTTAGCTCTATATACTTGATTTGAAACTTTCATGCTATATTTCCGAAACAACTACTTGACTGGCAGAGTACTTTCTTCAAACACATATATTGGTTTCCAAATAAAGCTGCCATTTTCTTAACACACCAAAAAAAAAAAACAACAACAACAACAAGGCTGCCATTTTTCCAACCGAAAAATCTGCCATTTTTATGTAATCCAGAAAATAAACATTACATTCTCAGGATATTTCCTGATGTCTTCAAAATCAATTGAAATTTCCTTGTCACTGAACTAGAACCCAAACAGGAGAGCTTGCCAACACCAAGACGTTTCTTTGTGCACTTGAATCGCCTTCACATTAGCGAGTCATTTTCACATAGATCACGTATCATGGCATTAAAAGTTGAAGGCCCTGGAGCAAAGCCCTTTCACAGCATCTCAATTGCCCATTGATGTGTGATGTGGCAAGCCGCTGACATGATGTCCACGTCTAACGTAGCTAGCTGATGAGATGATAGAGAGTGCCACCTGGCCCAGCCGAGATCGAGCTCCCGTCTAAGATGAGCTCTCGATCGAGGTCGAGCTCCCGGCCGAGATGAGCTCGTTCGAGATGAGCTCCCAGCCAAGGTCGAGCTCCCGGCCGAGATTAAGCTCCTGTTTGAGGTGAGCTCCCGATAGAGATCGAGCTCACAACCGAGGTCATGCTCCCGTCCAAATCGAGCTCCCAGCCAAAGTTGAGCTCCCGTCCGAGATAAGCTCTCGAAGAGAGCTTCAAACCAATCGAGCTCCCGGCCGAATCAAGTCCCCGGGGGCAAGAAGATATCCCCGACCGTAATGGGAGGAACAGTAGAAGGCAAGACACGACTTTCGGAAGATAGATATGAGAGAGGCCTGGATGGTGACATAGGGGTGCAACATCACCGTCTTCGTCGGACCGGCAGCAATTCTTATAAAGGCATGTGCTCCACCAAGACTCCAGGCCCTACAACACGCCACCCACACTTTCTGCAAGAGGGGTGCTCCACCAAGGCTCCAAGCCCTGCAACACGCCGCCCGCACTTCTTACAAGAGGGGTGCTCCACCAGAGCTCCAGGTCCTGTAGCATGCCACCTGCATCTCCTGCAAGAGAAGTGCTCCATCAAGGCTCCAAGCCCTTAGCACATCGCTTGCATCTCCTGCAAGAGGAGTGCTCCACCAGGGTTCCAGGCTCTGTAGCATGCCGCATGCATCTCCTGCAAGAGGAGTGCTCCACCGAGGCTCCATGCTCTGTAGCATGTTGCCTGCATCTCCTGTAAAATGAGTGCTCTATTAGGGCTTTAGATCCTGTAGCACACCGTCTGCACTTCCCGCAAAAGGAATGCTCTGCCAGAAGTCTAGGCCTTGCAGCACGCCATCTGCATCTCCTAAAAGTGGAAGCACTCAACCGTGGCTCCAGACCTTTTGGCATGCCACCTGAACCTTTCACAAGGGATCACTCCACCAGCGGGCAAGCTCTGCAACATGCCGACTGCGCCCCCTTCAAGAAGACCTCCTAGAAACCTCGAACCTTATCCAACGGGGCTCTAAAGAGCTTATATCCCTTCCGCAAGGGACACTCTGGGAGAAGCACCCAACCAAGGCTCCAGACCCGGTCTGGCTGAATCAATTACTATATAATAGTAAGAGGGACCTCCAAGACAGGAGGCAAACCAAGAGAGAGAAGGTAAGAGAGCAAGCAAGCAAAGGCAAAGGGCTAAAATAGCGAACAACCCCTTAGTATCCTAAAAGCTCTAATTTTTCTATTCTCTTCTATCTCCCTCTACGTGGTGGCATCCCAAGCCTCTACTACAGAGGGTCTGTTCTCCTTGGTTGCCTTACTGACTTGACCGTCAAAGTATCCCCGCTGGAATTTCCAGCATGGATCTCCTTTTTTAAAGATCAACTAGTCGCAAAGGCGTGAGGACGAAGAACCAGACACTCCCGCGGAGGCCAACTCAATCGGGCCCCGTCAGAGCTATAGGCCATGACGATCTAGGTGGCAATAGATTGACATGCCAGGGAGGAGGGCGTGATGCAATTCACCCTAGCCGAGAAATATCAAAAACCTTCAACATCTCATGGTGGTGACCCGCATGCGAGAAGCCTCTGCTAGCTGCATGGAAGATCCATCCCACCACAGTGATCGATGCAACTAGGAGGCGGAGCTCTCTGTTCCTTCACCTCCGCCTCTAGTTGATCAATCCATGTAGATCGCCGCACTCGCACAATAGGTCCAGACCTTGACTACGGTGATGCGCCAGCTACATCACCAATACCGATCCCTGGCAACACAGTAGTAGCTGGGAAAGCCAGCCCATGCCACCGACCCCCATGCCAGCCTAAGATCCTTCCAAGAAGGGCCATCGCATGCACAGGTAGTCTCATATCTACTGGGGAGCCTATAGGTGGCTGAGAAGAGGTGCTGGAACATTCGGCCAGCCAGGAGAGCCACTTCTCGGTCTCGAACCATGGCACTGTATCACACCGATGATGCCAAGATGATAGGGAACTAAAGCACAAGTTCCTCCGGTCGGTGCCCTCTTCTCCCTGGATGGCTTCCGTAGAGGATTTAATAAATGAGGCCATCCACCGTCGGGCAAAGAAGCACCTTGAAGAACAAGAGCGCAAACTAGCTGATCTAGCTCGCCAGTTTACCGAATTCAGGGCTCCCCATAAAGTTAGAATAAAATTAAAAGCCAAGCATTTATGGTTTCACCACAAGCATTAAGGAATCAAGAAAACAATAATCTAGCTCTTTAAGACAAAAAGGCTATTTAAACATGACTAAACAATACTGAAAACCAAGAAAACCAACACAGAAAAAAATGAAGCAAAATCGAAGGCTATCAATAATTAGTTGATGTTAAATATTTTAGCAAGAAAAATAATCAAAAACAAGAGATAAGAATTATCAGATAATGCATACCAAATAACACAATTTTAACACTTGGACACCAAAAATTTAATCTTTGTGGCAGCAAGCACTGATGTAGATAGCCCTAATCAAATGCATCCACTAATCACCAAAATCCTGCTACATCAATTAAATCTGATAACATGAAAAATATACCACCAGGACCTGTCTACTAAACAAATAAATACAACGCCAAGCATATAAACTGTGTATAGAATTTAACAAATACAAATACGATGCAGAAATTGTAATTCAGTTGACAAATATATAAGCTAAATATCTCTAATTCCAAACCTTAGCAAGTGAAGTTTCATTTTCTAGACCATACAGGATGTCAATTTCCAGGAAAATGAAGGACTGCCAACATTTGAAACGTATCATAGAACATCTGCCATTGGTATAAATGTACATATATATTTACAAAATATGGCTCATGACAGCAAAGATAATGTCAATTGAGCATGATGACAACAAGAGCAAAAAAATAAATGTTATATTCCACTCCTGCCTCCCAGCAATGCTCAATCAATGGGCAGCCCATCATCATTACCAAATATGTAATATATCTCTTACCAAATCAAACAAAATATAAATTTCTATCTCCATTAAAATTCCTCAACTCAGAATAATTGGATATAAATTTCTATCATCATTAAATTTCTATATACATTGTTATACATTTATATATATTTCCAAAAATGGAAATATGCATAGCCTCTCAAAATGTCACATATAAATAAAAGGCACAACCAATAAGTTAAAAGAGATACTAAGATAGCCTCCGAAATGGCTGCCACCAAGATAATGTTAGCAGTAATTACTTAACACAAATTAAGCAATTGAAACATTTGCATAGGTATGAGAACATTAGAAAAAAGTATGTTCATTGTGAAGAAATAACACAGAATAAGAAGCAGCGAATGCAGAGAATAACCAAAAAATAAAAGCTATAAAAGACCATCATGGTTTTACAACTCTTGCAACCACGACATCAACAAGATATAATACTCATAACCATCTAAAGTATTAATGGAATATGTCCACACTGAAACCCAAGTACAAAGCCTATAAGAAAGGCTATTAAAACAAACAGAAATGTTTTAAAAAGTGCACCTACATTCATGGCTAAGGCTATATCTTTTTTTCCTCCTTTAAATTTAATATATGAATTTTTTTGATAGATGGATGATCAAGAGGTTGAACATAACTCTCAAATGCAACAATTGCCTCTTGTCTAGTTTTAAACTTCTTATATAAGACATGCTTGAACCAGATAACCTCATGCTGACACTCTGGCCAGGATTCATAGATCTCTCATCTACGTTCCTCGAAAATGATATTACAACTTTCGGAAGACATCACTATAACTCAGTAATATGCAGCTTGATTTCCTGCATTAATGTGCAACCAAAATGAAACTCATATTACATAATACATTGCACTAGTAATAAAGTTATTCGTGTTAAATATACTAACTTATCAAATAAGAGGAAAAGGTTGTACTTAATAAAAAGATGCAGGTTAAACATACTTCATATGTTATGAGCAACCTATAGCCTATTAGTTATTGAATTGCATAGTTCATCATCTCTTTGGGATCACCTATAGCCATCGTTATGAAGGCAAGTTCATCATTAAAGTTTGATTTCTCATCTATAATGAAATAAGATCAACGTTTCGACCTGAATGGTAGAGGGATTCTGAATCTTATATGCTCTTCAGAATTCCAAAAGCCTTCTCTATGCAATTCATGCATTGAGCATGTCGATAGTTGTATAAGTCTTGATAATTGTTATATTGTCGAGTCCTAGGATTGTTAAACATACTTAAGTGATACCTATTACCTCTAAAAGGAGCAAGAAACTTATCTGTATTAGCATATCCTAAGTCAACAAGATAATATTTTCTTATATACAACCAATGCAATTTTTAATAAATCAAAAATTTACTAAAAATATAAATCAATTAAATATCGGAGCTTTTGAATACCTTCTGGTATAACGAACTCTCCTGACTCGACATACCAACGTAGTACTCTCATGTCAGCAGTAGATCCTTCCAATCCAGTACAAATGAAAAGGAAAGAGTGATCAAATGAAACTATAACCATAATATTTTGAAAAATATTGCCCTTCGATTACGAAAGCGGGGTTGTTACTTTTCTTGATTAACACAGGTATGTACATACCATCAATCGCTCCAATAGCATTCTGTGATACAACCAACTATATTAAAGACAAGTTTAAAAAATTAAAAATTAAGTGCCAATGTTGAGTTTGTTCATAGGTACCATGAAGTAATGATGGAAATGGTTGTTTTCACGGATCCATGGGTGCAAGTCGTGATATTGTCTTTCCTAAGTACTGAAAAGTTTTCATCAAAACTCTATCAGTCACACCATGACCTATGCAGTACAAAAAGTATGCTAGCTACTCATGTACCGTAACATTACGTGTACCAACTACAAGTTTGTGTGATACATGCAACTCTTGTAGCTTTAAGAACATAATGTTTGTCATTTTAAATTGATCATAACCTCTATCTGAATGTCCACTCAATAAATTAGTTGTGTTCGTGATCCGAGAATGGACGAGTTTGACATGATACCTTCCAAATTACATTACAATCTTAGACATTAAAGATGCCACTATTTATCAATGCAGTTATGACGTCCTACTAATAATTGTCCTCATCTACTAAAAATGCCCTGAGCTCATGCAAAGTATCCATCTATGAAAAAAAAGAGTAGTTAATCATACAAGTATGTGCATAAGTGTGTATTGGCAGCCAATTATGATAGACAATAGAGTGTATTAATAGAGATTAAAGTACAATAACAACTAAGTTCATTTTTCACAACAAAATTTGTCATAACAAAGTTGATTTATGACATAATACATATTAGAGAGAAAAGTTATTTATCATAACATCCTATAGCACATACAATACCATTATATGTCAAGGCCAACCATGACCACCGAATTTATTTTGATATGTTGGAGGTGCAGATGTGCTATGCACGAATGACTTGGAACTACCATGAGGAGACAGGGTACAATCTGGAAAGCACTATCTTGACTGCTTGGCTTGAATGAAGGTGGCATAAATGGATTAGGGCCACCTGGAGTAGCAGCATGCATGGGAGGCGGCATAAATATATGGGGGCCACCTTGATGGCACCATGCATTGGAGGATGCATAAAAATATTTGGGACATGAGCATAACTTCCAAAAGGGGCTACTATTGGAGGTGGTACATGGTAGAACTCAGTCATTTATCTTTTAAGCCAAGCTTCTAGTAGTGGCCCTTCGTAATGCATAAAAATCATCTATTTATCTCATTCTTAAAAGTCTCCCCTACAGCAAGAATGCATTCAGGTGTAATTCCAGGGAGCCTCTCCAACTTTCACATACACTCATCAATAGAATATATCGTAGGATGGGCAAGCTCATCTCTCATGAAGATCTCATTAGTAATTTATAATCTCTTTCCATCAAATCTAAAAGAGTATCAGTTGCATTATTAGTTGGCCTAGTCCTACGTGCTATAGGAGTACTGGAGCTTGACCTTGTCCTCTTTCCAGTACTAGAGGATGGACGTGCATCAAAAGAAGATTATGTAGGAGGTAAGGCATAAGTAGTCAGGTGTTTGGATACATCGTCAAATAGTTCAAAAGGATTGGATGATGAGTAAGAAATTCCACTTTGTTGGAATGGTTGGCCAACATTGATGTCATCTAAGTTGATTCGTTCCACCTCATCTTCTGAGGTATCATTGTCCAAAACACCTTCTGGAATAGCAGATGTATTCTCGCATCTACCAGTGACCGTGTTCTTTGAAAAAAGGATGTCTATATCATCATAAACAGAAAATGGCTTACCATTAATCCGAGCATACTCCTTGTTAACCTGTTGTAAATATTAAAAAATATTATTATTATGTAATGAAAAGCATGCTACCTATGATATCAACAGCAATCCACCACTCGCCGAGATGACCTCCTCCCGCATCTGTTCATCACCATATGTGAAAACTTTTAGTACAGGATCCCATTCCTAGCTAGATCGATTTGTTAGATTATAGTACAAGTTAAAGGTCTTCTTTAATACCTTCAACCAATTCTTGAGGTTTCTGTATGTGAATGACTTATTTATTCTTGCATTGAAGCTATTCATCATCTTCTTCCAAACTTCTTGCGATAATGTGACGTTCTAACAATTATCTTCATCATTCTCTTGCCTCATCAAGGCAAGCATTATCATGTCAAGGGAATATGTTCAATTTGGTGCTCTACTATGACATCTTCATCCATTGCACTTTTAGCTTGTTTGTCCTTTTTGGATTTAGGCATCTTAGCTACATGACTGTAAATGTTACAAAATTTATGTTATAGCACTATTGATTGTAACAATTGGCTTCGTAATGATGCAAACAAAATACAAAGACATATTATGGAACAAGAAATAAATAAATTTTAATATATCGAAGACATGTGCCTCAGGACAAGCAAGATTAAACACATTGGAGCATCACGGCTATAAGATAGATAACTACTTATTAAGATAGACTATCATATATTTATAGTTAAACCCTTATCTCCTAGCCATGCTCATTCTTATGGTAGCCTATCATCATTGAAAAAACATAATATAAAAGGTACATTATCAACATATTATAGATAAAAAATATGGAATTTAGATAAAGCTTGAATATCAACAAAGTATTGAAACCATTAACTTCAACAATGCCTCCATAATATTATATGCCAAAATTTATTTATCCAGCGACATATGTAATTAGAGGCTGGTTGTGGAGAATTATTAATGATAAAAAAATTAAACTTATGACTCAGGAAAATGAAAAGATTAAAATCAGTGGAGCATCGTGGCTACAAGATAGGATAAGTACTATTATTCTTAAACCCTTGTCTCCAAGCCATGCTCACTCTTAAGGTGGCATGTCATCATTGGCATATTATACATATATATAATGATTTAACACTTCATATTGAATTACTAGTTCCTCGATAAAAGACTTGAACTTCATAAGTAGGAAATAGTACAAATGAGTACCTATTGTCCCTAGATAAGAAGTAGGAAAATTCTATAAAACCTAGCCAGAAGATACAAACAACAAATACCAACGAATAGAGACCAAAGATGGAAACTTTTGTGGCTGCCTAGCATTGCAAATCATGTGAAAGCCTTTTCTTTTCTGGCTGCCAGATATACATTTTGTAGGCCACGGTAACAAATATGCCAAAGCAGGCATAGACCCAGACAAAAATTGAGAACAACCATCATGCACGGAGCTTATAAGAACGAGATTTTTCTCAAAAATTTAAAATCGATCAATCAAATCACAAAAACAAAACCGCAACCCATCATCATTTCTGATGATCTGATTCTTCAAAACTTATCACATAATCGCATAAGATCCATAAATCAAAAAGAACAAAAATCAAGAACATCCCTTTGACCCTCTAACTGTAGATCATATATAAACAACTCCCTGGTCTCCCCTTGGCATTGTCAAGGACAAATAGTCTCGAAATGGTGGAGAATGATGAAAAATTAAAATGAAATGACACTATATTGCTATCATATTGTGTGGAAAGAGGAATCCAATAACAAAATCATGGCTGCCTTTAGATATTGAAAGGAAAAAAGGAATCGAACAACAAAATCTTGGCTGCCATTAGAAAAAATGCATTTCATATACACACAACTGACCTCTAATTTTTCGGGACAGAGAACGAATTTTTATCCTCAAATGAACTAGAGAAGGTGTCAATGAAGATCAACCCAAGAGTAGGAGAAATCCTAGCATCGAGGAAGAAGACAAGTGAAGGATCGAGAAATAAGGGCTACCGAAGGGGGGGAAAAGGATTCCTTTTTTATTTCCAGCCATACCCTTAGAATACGAAAAGCAAGAATAACCAATTCCATGGGGGACCATGAAATTGGTATTCTAGGGATAGGATGGGCTAACCGGAATACGAATTCCTGTGGGGCACCATCAAAAATTGACCTGTTTGGGGGGAATAGCAAAGAATAAAGCCCTAGTCTAGCCTGGAATAGGGCTTCCAAACACTACCTTAGGGATTTAAAATGACCCACTTCTATCTTATCACTAAAAATGAATTAAGATAATTAAAGTGATAATATACTGTCAAATTTTTGTTAAGATAAAGTTAAATTCAAATTAAATAAAGAACTTTACAACAGTTACACTTCCTTGATGGTAAGAAGAACTTGAGTTAAACTTTAAAAGGATCCCTAGTATAGCTTGTGACTCTCCATCATTTAAAATACTTTTGAGATTCTCTGACATAGATTGGAAATATTTTTTGTTTAGATATGAGCAAGATCTAAAGGTATTTTTCATATTACTTAATCAACCGGGCTTGAACATCAATGGCTGGAGGTATACTTCTATTTTTGCATAGAAATTAAATTTTCTACATTAGTGGCATTAGAACAGCTTCTATGCTATTTTGTTCAGTGCATATAAAGTTTTATGGATTTGACCAATCATCCTAGCTAAATTTCTATAATCTTATCATCACGATCAAGAAACATTCGTGGAATAAGATCTATTTATTTTAAAAGGCCTATATAGATAGAAATCAATCATGGAATTCATGATTGAACATCTTTATTTATTTATTTATTTTAAAGAATTTTGAACATGAATTTTTTGTTTAGCTCTGATTAATAAATAAATTAATTAATTAAGGATAGCCTCTCTCTCCATGAAGATCATCTAGGCCAATAGCTGTCAACTTAAGATCTCTACCCCCTCCCAACAAAATGATGATGATGATGATGATGATAAAAGAAGAGGATTTAAGAATAAAGAGGGTGATGATGGATCTCCTACAACTATGTGCCTCTCCGTTCGAGGTACGTGGACACCAATGCATCGAGCCACCGCTCCAGTCTCCCCTCGATGGCGAGTCTAATTAACCCGATGGTGTTGGCATGGGGTGTCATCAGGGTTTGTGAAGGAATTAGGAGAAAAGAGTACAGGATATAGTGATTCTCTTCATGTCTGCAAATGTAACATCCTCCAGACCTGACACCAGAGGGCATTAGCACTGCCATCAAGGTTTTAGTCTCGCCATAGGTAGTTTTATAGTTTTGATCACTGGTGGGTTCCCTCATCTCATCATTGGAAAAACAGTGATTTAGGCCTTGAAATGACAACAACTTATTAAACAAGATTTTTTCGATGGCTACCAACCAAGATTTGGTGGTGGGAGCACCAATTTTGTCTTCTCCACCCCCCCAAGAAGAAAGGGAGGTTCCGTGTGGTGTTTGGGGGAAGAAGAAGGAATTTTAGAAATTTGGGTTAATGGGTTCGAGTCTCTGCCCGTTACGGCCCAAATCCATTAGAGTTTTAGCCTATTTAATAAAATGGCTGACCTAATCACATTGAATCAGTTTTATATTTGGATTAAAAAAATTTACAATTTAATAGCTAATAAAGTTTTAATTATATATACGTCCATCTGAGAATTGCATTTTAGTCCATGTAATAAAATAATTACATAAGATCCCTCTAAATTAATTTTGGTCTTAGTATATTGTTTTATTACATAAATCTCCCTAAATTATTTTAATATCCTTGTGATAAACTTTTATTGTATAAAATACATATATATTGTATTTGTTCCTTATAATATTTTTATTACATGCAAGATTATGGATTATTATGTTAGTATTTGAGATTTATAACATAATAAAGTTTCATATGATTTTCCGAATTTGCAATGCCATATTAAAGTTAGGTTTGTAGTATTCAGGATTAGCCACAATATCCGATATAGTAACACCACATAAAGATTATAAATTAAAGCATAATGCATGCGAACGAAATTATATTAAGTTATAGAGATAATTAACTTGCCCCTACATAAGTTATTTTTGTGATTTAATTGAAATAAAATGGTATTTAGATTAAATATAGAATTTTTTCTAGACCCACAGGTATGAAATTTTACTATTTTTGATATCTTTTTTGCTAGTCTTATTAATAAAGTTTTAGTAAATTATATGCATGATGCACCTCTATTCATCGAAAGGTTAGAATTTGCTACTAAAATAATATTTCTTCTTTCAAACTATAGTTTATGCTTCATAGTACTAAAGTTTTATTTGTTCCTTAATTATTGTACTAATTATACAACATATATTAATGATGCTACTCTTATTCCAATACTAAGTTGTGATAGTTATTTTAAATAGAAAGATAGTATTTTATACATTCTGGATACAAGGGCCTTGACCTGGTGCTTCATGTGTTAGAATAATCTATTTCCATGTATTCAAGTATGCCATAATAGATATTGGCATATGAGAAATGCGAATGGTCTAATCACCTGAGTTAAATGCTCATCAAGTCTTGAGTGCCTAAAAGTATCGGAGGTTCAATTCCTTAATGTGATAAGATCAAGGATTATATGAAGACCATTGAAAAACATTTTGATAGTTCTGATAACACATTGGCTAGTACCATAATGAAGAAACTTTCAGGTATGGGATTTGATAGTTCTCAAGGTCTACATAACCATATTATTGAATGAGATATTGCTACTCAACTTAAGTTCTTGGAAGTTAAGATTTGTGATCCTTTTCTAGTTTATTTCATTTTGAATTATTTACCTGCAGAATATGGCCTTTTCAAGATTTTCTATGATACACAAAAGGGAAAATGGTTTATTAATGAACTTTTGACTATACATGTTCAAGAGAAAAAAGATTAAAATAAGAAAAGCAAGATATAAAGCATTAAATGCTAATCTAGCTACTTATAGAAAAGAAAAGGTGTTCCTAAGAAAAAGAAGGATACTACAGTGCCAATAAAGTGCAAGGGCAATATGCTTCTTTTATAAGAAAATGGGATACATGAAAAAGAATTGTATAAAGTATAAGAAATTGCTTGAAAAGAAAGATACTTCTATATCTTTAGTATGTCATGAAATTTTTATTTTGATATTCTAAATAATTCTTGGTGTATTGATTTTGGTACTATAATTCACATTGTCAATAGCATGCAACGATTTTTCAATCTAAGAAGTCCAAAGGAAAGTGAACAAGGTAGGAATGGCAATGGGCCGGGTTCGGGCCAGGTTCGGGCCGGGTGCATAACTATCCAAATCCGAATACTCAATAAACTATCCAAACCCGGCCCAAACACTATCAGGACTGGTTTTTTTTATCCAAACCCATCTCAATCAGGTATCTGATAATTCGGATTTATCCGGCCTGAACCCAATTGAGTTATATTTTTTTTTTTGTCAGCTTTAAAAGCATCTATCATTTTATAAATCATAAATATATTAAATAAATAAAATTTAACTACATTTTTAGTTCAACACTGATCTGAGAGGAGGAAGAGCCGTTGAAGAGGAAGAGAGGAGCTGGAGATTAATCGGGGATTGCCGATTACAAATTATAATTTACAATTTTCTTATTTATGAAAAATAATAATTAGGATAAAGGATTTAAGTATTTTAAAAATTAATAACTAATAATAATAATTAATAAAATATATTTAATATAATATATATTAATTATATATAAAAAATATTAAAATAATTCAGGCCGGGTTCGGGTCGGGTGTATATCTATCCAATCCCGACCCAAATCCAAAGTTAAGCATTCGGGTTTTACCCAAATCCAGTCCAAACCCAATCAAAGCATTGACTACCCAGCCTAATCAAGTCGAGCCGGATCAGATACCCATGGGTTTGGATTTTGTTTCCATCCCTAAACAAGGTATCTATTATGGCAATCAGATAGTTATAGGAGCCATTAGATTAGTTTTAAAATATGGATTTATTTTAAATCATAAAAATACTATTTATGTTCATAGTTTTTCTAGGAATTTAGTTTCTATTTCCAAGTTAGCTAATGCTGGTTTGGTTTTTATTTTGGAAATTATGTAGTAAACATTTTTAGAAATAAAAGTATTATTGGAATTAGTTTTTTTATGGATTGTTCATATAAATTAAATTGTGATCTTATTTTTGAATGAAACCATTCATCTATGCATATTGATAATATTGACATAAAAAGGAATTATTAAGAAGAACTCTTCGAGTTTATGGCATAAAAGATTCACACATATCTCTTTAGAGAGAATAGCGAGGTTGGTAAATGACAATGTTAGAAGATATTAATTTTACTAACTATGATACTTGGATTGCATAAAAAGAAAGCAAATTAACAAATCCTCTAAAGGTACCAAAAGAAGTTCTGATATATTGGAGATCATACACACTGGCATTTGCAAACCAATTTCTATTCTTTGTTTTAATGGTCAGAAATATTTTATCTCATTCATTAATGACTATACTAGATCATGTATCTCTATCTTCTCTTTTAAAAGAAGGAGACAACTGATGCCTTTAAGGTTTATAAAGAAAAAGTAAAGAAACAATTGAACAAGAAAATGAAGATTATAAGATCTAATAGAGATAGAGAGTATTACAGTAGATACATAGAAAAGGGATAATCAAAAAGCCCATTTGTTATGTTCCTTAATGAAGAGAGTATTTAATTAAAAAGCCTATTTGTTATGTTCCTTAAAGAAGAGAGTATTATTATCCAATATTCAATACTAGGTACAACACAACAAAATAGCATGGCAGAAAGAAAGAACTCCATACTAATAGCTATGGTAAGGGGTATAATTAATACTTTAAATATTATTTTATCTCTTTGGAGTGAAGTATTAAAGACTATGGTGTATGTCTTAAACAGGGTTTTATTGAACATTATTCCTGAAACTCTTTTGGAGTTGTGGAAATGATGGAAATCAAGTTTAAATTATCTACACATATGAGGATGTTCAGTTGAGGTGTGGATTATAATCCACACTTAAAGAAATTAGATCCTAGAACGGTTAGGGGCTATTTTATTAGCTATGCAGTAAACTCCAAGAGATATAGATTTATTATCCTTATTATACATCCAAAATAGTTAAAGCTAGGAATGCTAAGTTCTTGAAGATTAGGAACTTAGTGAAAGTGGTTTTTCTCGTAAAGAGAAATTTGAGGAAATAAGCGATCAAATTGATTAACCCACAAAGGATATAGAATTGATTGTTATGCAACCAATTCAAGAAAAAACCATCATGAAGAGCAAGTTCATATTGAGCCCACTAGTGAAAATACTCAAAATACAAAAGAAGTAGTAGGATTAAAAAGATCCATAATGGAAAGAAGACCTACAATTCCTAGCGATTATATTATCTACCTATAGGAGTCTAACTTTGATGTTGGATCTAATGATGATCCTAGGTCATTTTCATAAATCATGAGTGGAAATAAATCCATACTCTAGTATGATGCCATAAAAAGAAGAGATGGAATTCATGCCTAAAAATAAGGTTTGGGATCTCATTGATTTACTACAAGAAGCTTTGGCCATTGACTGTAAATGGGTCTATAAGATCAAAAAAAACTCTTTGAATAATATCAAACAGTATAAGGCTGGACTTGTAGCTAAGGGTTTCACTCAAAAGGAGGCATTGATTACTATGAAACTTTTTCTTCGATATCAAAGATGAATGCATTAAAGATAATTATGACTTTAGTAGCTCATGATGATTTAAAGCTACATCAAATGGATGCAAAAACAATATTTCTGAATGAAAATCTTGAAGGGACAGTATATATAACTTAGCCCGAAGGTTTTTGTGATGATAAAGATAGTCACTGTTGCCGCCTGGATCATCGTGGCCCGTGGCTCCAGCGTGTCACTGCCATGTCGGGTGCCTCCTTCTCCCACCGGGGGCGCTCCATTCTCCTTGGGGGTCGGCCCTTCGGTCCACTCGACTTGCAAAATAGAGGAGACCCGGGCCGGGGATTCCAGCGAGGACACTCCGATAATCAAGTCAGTGGGACAATCGAGGGAACAAAACCTCTGAGATGGAGAGCTTGGGGGACTCCCTCGCCTCAGGGGGTGACATGATAAAGATATTCAAATAATATAAAGAATAAGAGGATAAACCTAAGCGGTGAAAAGATTGATGGAGAGCGGGGAGGTTCTTTGACCGATCCCTTGGTCACTGAGCTTTCGGTGGCCTGCTTGCTTATCTCTCCCCGCTCCTCCTACATCTGCCTCTTACCTTTCTTACCTTACGGCTTGTGCGAGGACCCTGACTAGGCCTGGGGCCGCATCCCGGTGCCCTCTGGCTGTGCATTCTTCGGAGCAGCTCGCTGCTGCTCGTGGCTCCTCCTTCCCTCCCCCTCTCGGAATGGTCCTTTCAGAGAAGGAGAGGCTCCAATCTATTGCCGCCTGGATCATCGTAGCCCATAGCTCCTGCATGTCACCACCGTGTCGGGTGCCTCCTCCTGACGAGGGTGCTCCATCCTCCTTGGGGGTCACCTTTCGGCCCACTCGACCTGCAAAACAGAGAAGACCAAGGCCGGGGATTCCAATGAGGACACTCCGATGATCAAGTCAGTAGAATGATCGAGGAAAACAGAACCTCTGAGATGGAGAGCTTGGGAGACTCCCTCGTCTCAGGGGTGACATGATAAAGATATTCAAATAATATAAAGAAAAAGAGAATAATGCCTAAGCGACGGAAAGAAGGAATAGAGATCGGGGAGCGGGGAGATTCTCCGGCTGGTCCCTTGCCGCTGAGCTTTCGATGGCCTGCTTGCTTATCTCTCCCCACTCCTCTTGCATTTGCCTCATACCTTTCTTCCCTTATGGCTTATGCAAGGACCCTGACCGAACCTGGGGCCGCATCCAGGTGCCCTCTGGCAGTGTGTTCTCTGGAGGGGCTTGCTGCTGCTCACGACTCCTCCTTCTTCCCTCCCTCCTCTCAGAATGGTCCTTCCGGAGGAGGAGGTGATCCTTGGGCCTCTTGGAGCCTCTCCTTCTCTCTCAGACTGGTCCTCCTTCTATACGTCGGAGAGCTCTCTGGAGAGCTCTCGTGAGAGCCCTCTCCTCCTCAACTTCTCTCCCTTTCCTAAACTTCCCTCTCTTTTTTGAACTTTTCTCTCTTTTCTCTTGGGGGTGTCATTTTTTGCTTCCCCCGGGCAAGTGCTGTGCCACTGAGCCCCTGCCCCTCGCAAGAGGTTTCCGTTCCCGGAGGGACTGCACAAGCATTGCCGGGCCTATATCTTTGGCAGGATCTCCTTCTGGAAAAACTCTGGGCCTTGTGCCGCGTGGGTCGACATCCTCTGGCCATATAGTAGTCGACGTGGTGGCACACTACGGGACCCTAGGTCTGATGGGGCTTATCTCATGCAGAGCATGCGAGCAACGTGTTGCAAAACTGGCATTGATGGCAGGACGTGCCACCTTTCGGACGTTGCAGGTGGACAGGGACCTCCGTGTCGTAGTTTGAATTCTTGTTAATCTTTCCCTCCTTCACTGCTAGCAGGAATCTGACTTTCGTATGGCAGGAAGGACCTCCCGAAGAGGTCTGCCTTTGGTAGCATGAGCTCGACCCCGGCCGGGAGCTAATCTCAGACGGAGGGCTCACCCCATGAGCTCGACCCCGGTTGGGAGCTGGCCTTGGATGGAAGGCTCGCTTCAGCTGCATGAGCACAACCCCAGCCAGGAGCTAGCCTCAAATGGAGGGCTCGCTTCATAAGCACGACCCCAGCTGGGAGCTAACCTCGGTGGGAGGGCTGAATTTATGAGCTCTGCCGGTCGGGAGCTGGCCTCAGATGGAGGGTTCACCCCGTTAGCTCGACCCCTGCTGGGAGCTGACCTCGACCGGGGGGGCTCACTTCATGAGCTCAACCCTGACCGGGAGCTGACCTCGGCATTCCATCGAGGGCCGCATCCAGGTGGCATCCCCATCCATATAGCTGCTAACTGGCGGCTGTGTAGGCCCATGTCAACGAATGTTGCCACATCAGATGCCCCCACTCCTGATCCCGGAGAACGAGGCATCGCTCGAGGAGATGGGAGTAACAACCATGCTGATGTGGAGGGATGCACCTTCTGCGCCATCAATGCTTCGACTGGCCATGCCCGAAAGACCGTGCCTTTTCATTAATGGGGTGCTACGCTCAGCTTTCCAATGGAGGGATCATCAATGCCCTGGCTGGATCAAGGCATCTGTTCCGCGAACTGAAGCATCGGGAGGTGCTTGGTGCCGACACGTGGTGGCTTCCGGTTGGCTATGTGACCTTTAAAAGGCCTCCAGGTACAAGTGGCCAGGGTTCCGCAAAGCTTCCTTCCTCCTTCTCTGCCCCCCTCCTTGTTCTAGCATTGGTCTCCATGTTCTCCTTCTTAGATCCCTCTCCCTTGGCCTGTGCTGAGGGAGGGCTCTTGGTAGACTTCAGGATTTCAACCCGAGACTTGAAGGGTCAAATGAAGGCTCTCCAAGAATGACTGGCCAGCGTCAAGGCATGGGTGTCTGGTTCAAAGAAGAAATCCGTCGAGCTCGAAACTTTTCCCTCGGATATGAAGGGGAAAAACCTCCGATCGTTGCAAGTTGGGGCAAAGAAAGAGGTTGCCTTAAAAGCGGAGGCATCTGGAGCCACCTCCCGGTTCACAAGACCGGAGATCTTATAGGAGGAGGTGGTGGCCCTAGCCATGGTTGCTGTGGAAGGAGCCATGATCATCGTGATGCTGACAGGGGTATCCTCATGCGGAGCTACTATAGTTATCCTTCGAATCACGAGACCAAAGAACTCCAAGGAGGACAACATGATAGAGGCAGAGCCGATGCCGAGCTCTAGAGATCTGACGAGCTCCAGAGGAAGGGCGCCCTTCCGTTCATGTAAGAGGGATTGGCATGAACCCAGCCACTCCTCGAGGGTAGAGTGCAGGGCCGACCTGCCCTGCCGATGTCTCCTACCCCAATCACGGAGGTTAAGGTCAGAGCCCTCTAGCGGGCGCTACGCCGACATTGAGGGGACCCGCTCACCAATCGGGCAAGGAGTGGAGATGTGGATTCAGCCCATCTTCCTTTCATCTTGATTCTTAGGATTTCAAGAGATTTTCTGGCCTGTCGGGAGCCTCCATAGGATGTAAGAGGCTTTTGATCAATGAATGTGCCTCTTTCTTTACGACTGCTGGTCCCTCTTTCTTTCTTTCTCTTCTTTTTTTTAGCATGAATCTGCTACTCGCCTCCCGGGCTATTGGGGGACTCTCTCTGAAGTAAGGGATGTTTCGATGAGGGTGATTTTTCTTCTCCTTTCAATCGAAATGCTTTGTGTCCTCTCCACTTTGCTTGCTGTTTTTTCTTTATTCGGCTTGGATTGCTTCTGGGGGGTTCTTCTTCGCTTGCCAAGCCATGAGTCAGATGGCCGACGATGGAAATTCAGGGATTTCTCACCAACATCCCCGGGCCCTGAGCAAGGCAACCAGATGCAGGGCTTCCGGAGTATCCCGGATTGGTTCACCATATTGTGAGTCAAGGGGCAGATGGTGGGACTTCTGGAGTTTTTCGATCGACATCTTCGGATGGTGAGTAAGGATGCGGGACTTCATGAGTTTTTCCAGCTTATAGGTGCCAAACTGTGAGTTTTGCGATAAATGGCAAGGTTCCAGGAATCGCCAACCGCACTTCAAGACAGTGAGCGGGGCGACTTAGTGTGGGTCCGTCGGAAGGACCTGGCTTGGAGATTCCTTAGTTACGAGCCTCTTGGTAGATGGCGGGTTGCCCTATCGTCGCCTCAGGGTTTTGAGCTCGGCTGAAAAGTGTAGGCCCAAAGAGTGGGCTTGGCCAGAGAGTGTCGAACTGTGAGTTGCACGGTAGGTGGCGGGTTGCCTGCCATCACCTTCGAGCTGTGAGCTAGGCCAAAGGCGCTGAGTTTCTTGGTTCGCCATGCTGTGAGTCACACGGTAGATGGCATCTTGGTGCCACCTCTGGGCAGTGAGCACGCTGAGGAAGGCGGGCCTGATGAGGGGCCCGGCTTGATAAGGATGCCGAACTGTGAGTCACGCGATAGGTGGCGGTTTGCCCCGCCACAACCTCTGGGCTGAGCTCGGCTGATGAACACGGGCTTGATGAGGGGCCCGGCTTGCTGATAAGTTGTCATGCTGTGAGTCTCGAGGTAGACGGCATCTTGTGCCGCCTTTAGGTTGTGAGCATGGTTGTGATGTTATGGGACACCGAGCTTCTCGGTTTGCCATGCTGTGAGTCATGCAGTAAATGACATCTTGGTGCCACCTCTGGGCTGTGAGCACGATCATGAGGCTGTGAGGCACCGGCTTCTCGATTTGCCATGCTGTGAGTCATGCGGTAGACGGCATCTTAGTGCCACCTCCGGGCTGTGAGCATGGCTAAGGAAGGCGAGCCTGATGGAGGGTCCGGCTTGTTAATGAGGATGCCGAATTGTGAGTCATGCGATAGGTAGTGGGTTGCCCTGCTGCCACCTCTAGGCTATGAGCACGATCGAGGAAGACGGGCCTGATGAGGGGCCCAACTTGTTGATGAGGATGCCGAACTGTGAGTCACGCGGTAGGTGGCGGGTTACCCCGCCGCACCCCAGGCTGTGAGCTTGGCTGATGAAGATGGGACTGATGGAGGGCCCAGCTTGCTGATAAGGAGTTGCCATGCTGTGAGTCTCGCGGTAGATGACGTCTTGGTGCCACATCCGAGCTGTGAGCATGGTCGAGGAAGGCGGGCCTGATGAGGGGCTCAGCTTGTTGATGAGGATGCCGAATTGTGAGTCACGGGGTAGGTGGCGGGTTGCCCCGCCACCACCTCCAAGCTGTGAGCTTGGCTAATGAAGGTGGGCCTGATGAGGGGCCGGCTTATGGCCGCCGGACTTTGAGTCGGACGGAGATGTCCCTGCACAGGTGAAAGGCAAAGTTGCACGAAAAGGGACTTAGGTAATTGAGAGGAAGTTTTTATCACCAGTAGTGCTCTTAAATTGCTCGTGGTTTTCCGGTTCATGAGCATCGAGAGGTGCAGGGGGCGAGGTAGTAGGCTCCGTCCGGTCGGGCTTCGACCCCTTTGCTGGGATCCTTTACGGGGGTTACAGTAGCGCGCCATCTTCTATCAACAAGCTACCCCCCGGGGTCAGGCCCTGTCTCTTGTTAGTCTGCCCTGCTGTGGGTAGCGCGGCGGGTGGCATTCCGCTACCATCTCTGAATCGTGAGCGAAGCTGTAGTGCTTTCCTTTGACGGTGATGCAGAGGCTTCTCATGTAGAACTGTAATACAATTTTCATATTGTAGGGTAGTGGAGAAAGGAGTTACCCGTTAGGCTTTCATAGGATGATGGAAGCTCCACGTGCAGGGGAGTGCCTGGATTCTGGGCCTAATCAGAGAGTACTGCAAGGGGTGGCAGGTGTTCGGGAAACCCTCGAACATAAGCCCCTCTCTCCCCTATCATCAGACCCTTCTCTTCTCATTCTTTGGGCGGCTCCCAAGAGAGAGCTCTCGTGTCCCCCGCCTGCCCCCCCAAGGAGGTGGCTAATGTCGTTCCATCGGTTAGGGAGCCTGGATCCTCGACCTTGGCTAGGATCCTCTTAGTTCATGAGTCGTCTGTCGCTCGTGCCCCTACCTAGTGCATCAATCTATTACCACCTGGATCATCGTGGCCCATAGCTCTGACATGTCGCCGCCACATCGGGTGCCTCCTTCTCCAGCCGGGGTGCTCCCTCCTCCTTCGAGGTCGGCCCTTCGACCCACTCGGCCTGCAAAATAGAGGAGACTTGGGCCAGGAATTCTGGCGATAACACACAGATGATCAAGTCGGTGGGACGATCAAGAAAAATAGAACCTCTGAGATGGAGAGCTTGGGGGACTCCCTCGTCTCGGGGGTGACATGATAAAGATATTCAAATAATATAAAGAATAAAAGGATAATGCCTAAGCGGTTGAAAAGAATGAATGGAGAGCGGGGAGCGGGGAGCGAGAAGGTTCTCCGGTCGATCCCTTGGCCGCTGAGATTTCGGTGGCCTGCTTGCTTATCTCTTCCCGCTCCTCCTGCATCTGCCTCTTACCTTTCTTACCTTACGGCTTGTGCGAGGACCCTGACCAAGCCCGGGCTACATCCCGGTGCCCTCTGGCAGTGCGTTCTACAAAGGGGGTTGCTGCTGCTCACGGCTCCTTCCCTCCCCCATTCAGAACGGTCCTTCCATAGAAGGAGAGGCTCCAATCTATTGTCGCCTGGATCGTCGTGGCCCGTTGCTCTGGCACATCGCCGCCATGTTGGGTGCCTCCTTCTCCCACCAGGGGCACTCCCTCCTCCTTGGAGGTCGGCCCTTCGACCCGCTCGGCCTACAAAATAGAGGAGACCCAGGCCAGGAATTTCGACGAGGACACTTCGACGATCAAGTCAGTGGGACAATCAAGGAGAACAGAACCTCTAAGACGGAGAGCTTGGAAGACTCCTCACCTCAGGGGGTGACATGATAAAGATATTCAAATAATATAAAGAATAAAAGGATAATCCTTAAGCGACGGAAAGAAGGAATGGAGAGCGGGGAGCAGAAAGGTTCTCTGGCCAGTCCCTTGGCCGCTGAGTTTTCGGTGGCCTGCTTGCTTATCTCTCCCCGCTCCTCCTACATCTGCCTCTTACCTTTCTTACTTTACGGCTTGTGCGAGGACCCTGACCAGACCTGGGGCCGCATCCCAATGCCCTCTGGCGGTGCATTCTTCGAAGGGGCTTGCTACTGCTCGCGGCTCCTCCTTCTTCCCTCCCCCTCTCGGAATGGTCCTTCCGGAGGAGGCGATCTTTAGGCCTCTTGGAGCCTCTCCTTCTCTCTCGGACTGGTCCCCTTTCCAACCTTTGTTGAGCTCTCTAGAGAGCTCTCGTGAGAGCCCTCTCCTCCTCAACTTCTCTCCCTTTCCTGAACTTCCCTCTCTTTTTTGAACTTTTCCCTCTTTTCTCTTGGGGGTGCCATTTTTTGCTTCCCCCCGGGGGCAGGCGCTGTCCCTGAGCCCCGTGCCCTCGCAGGAGTTTTCATTCCGGAGGGACCGCCCAAGCATTGCCGAGCCTATATCTTTGGCAGGATTCTCTTTCTGGGAAAACTCTGGGCCTCGCACCGCATGGGTCAGCATCCTCCGTCATACAGTAGTCGACGTGGCGCCATGCTACGGGGCCTTGGGTCTGATGGGGCTACCTCGTGCAGAGCATGCAGGCGGCATGTTGCAGAACTGGCATTAGTGGTAGGACATGTGCCACCTTCCGGAGGTTGCAAGTGGACAGGGACCTCTGTGCCGTGGTTTGAATTCTTGTTGATCTTTCCTTCCTTCACCGCTGGAGAAAATTCTAACTTTCGTACGGTAGGGAAGGACCTCTCGAAGAGGTCTGCCTTCGGCAGCATGAGCTCGATCCCGGTCGGGAGCTGACCTCAGATGGAGGGCTCACCCCGTGAGCTCAACCCCAACTGGGAGCTGGCCTCGGACAGAAGGCTCGCTTCGACTGCGTGAGCACGATCCCTCCGGGAGCTGGCCTAAGACGAAGGGCTCGCTTCATGAGCATGACCCCGACTGGGAGCTGACCTCGGCGGGAGGGCTGACTTTATGAGCTTTGCCTCGGCCGGGAGCTGGCCTCAGATGAAGGGCTCACCCCGTGAGCTCGACCCCGGCTAGGAGCTGACCTCGACAGGGGGCTTGCTTCATGAGCTCAACCCCGACCGGGAGCTGACCTCAGCATTCCACCAGGGGCGCGTCTAGGTGGCGATCCTCACCCATGCGGCTGCTAGCTGGCGGCTGTGTAAGCTCCATGTCAGTGGATGTTGCTACATCAGTCACCTTGTTTGAAACATGAAAAAATCCATATATACTTAAACAGGCTCTCACCAATGGTATATAAAATTTCATGATGTTACTAGCTCCTTTGATTTTATAGAGAACAATATGAATCAATGTATATATCTTAATGTTTACAAGAGAAAGTAATAATTTTTGATCTTATATGTAGATGATATTACTTATAGAAAGTAATTTAGGCTTACTAAAGGAGAAAAAATTATTTCTTTCTCAGGATATGGGTGAAGTCTCTTATATCATTAGTATAGAGATTCACAAAGATAGATCATGGAAGATTTTAGATTTATCTCAAAGAGCCTACATTGAGAAAGTTTATAAAGGTTTAAAATGATAGATTGTCCTTTTACCGTTGCATCTATTTTGAAAAGTAATAAATTCAGTCAGAATCAGTCTCCACAAAATGCATTGAAAAATAAGCAGATAAAAAATATCCCTTATGCATGAAAAATAAGCACATGAAAAATATTCCTTATGCATCTGTATGCTTAGGTTTGTACAATACTTGATATTATCTATGCAATAGGAATTTTGGATAGATACTAAAGTAATCCGGGCCTTAATCACTAAAAAGCTACAAAGAAAATTATGCAATATATGCAATGACCAAGAATTATATGCTTACCTGCAGACACATTGAAAGTGGTAGGTTATTCGGACTTAGATTTGGTGAATATGTGGATACAATAAAGTTTGCTTCTTGATAGATTTTTTTCTTACTAAAAGTATTATATCTTAGAGATCTATCAAGGAGGCTAAGTTCATTGCATGCTATAAAGCTACTTTATAAGCATCATGAATAAGGAATCCCATTTTTTATTTAAGAGTTATCGATTCTATTGCAAGGTTAATAAAGATTTATTGTGACAACTTCATAGTAATTTTCTTTTCTAAAAATGATTAAAGTAAAAGTCGCAGCAAGCACATCAATATCAAGTATCTTAATGTTCGACATCATGTCAAGGAGCATAAAGTGGATATCCAACATATCTGCATTGAACTTATAATTGCAGATCCCATAACTAAAAAATTATCGGCCAAACAATTTAAAATTATATAGATCATATGAAAATCATTATTTTAATTTTTATTACATGTCCCTTAGGGATTTAGATCTACGTTTATCTTATTACTAAAATTAAATTTAGATAATTAAGATAACAATATATAATTAAAACTCTTATAAGAAAAAGTTAAACTCAAGTTGGACAAAAAAAACTTCACTTCTTTTACACTTCCTTAATGATCGGAAGAAATTGAATTAAATTTTTAAAAATTCCATATTTAGCCAATAAATATAGTCAACTCTCCGTTGTTGAAAGGCTTTTAAAATTCTTTGACGTAAATTGAAAACATCATTTTTCCAGATACGAACAAGATCTACAATATTTTTCAGATTGCTTTATCGATTATTGACCATTGAGTAGAGATACATTTTTATTTCTATAAAAGATTATATTTCCTACACCCATAAGCTTTGTCACAGGAATACGAGTGTTCAAAGCCCCTTACCTACCAGACGCCAAAAGCCTCTCGACATGATCTCTGATATTGGAAGTCCCCTGACATGGGGTTCCCAGGTGAAACAACTCACACCACTGGCAAAACAACAGAAACCCACTATCATGGTAGATTTGTTTCAGTATGCTCTTTAGGTACTCTGGCTCAAGCATAATATCGAAACCCAGAACACACATCATCACAAAACATTACCTCTATTATCGAAAATCTAGCATGCGATGCAGCTTCTCCGTCTATCAAAATTATCAAACAGCATGAAGCAATCCAAGCACATCAAATGGTGTCAGTGGCTTCGCCATTTCCTCCGAAAGGTGTAGCGATCCAGGCTTAATCCTGCAACGCAATTTCATACATCAAAATAAACCCTTCATTTTCTTCTTTAAACCAACCTCGCACATCATCTTTGTGTACAAAATTCAAAGATTTATATAAAAAATGCTTCAAGTTTCTAAATTCAAAATCCAAAAAGTATGATCTGCCCCTTTCCCGCAATATTTAGAATTTGCTTCGAGACAGGAGTGCAGACGAGACAGGAAGTGCAGACAAGAATCACGAAGATCACCATATTCTGATGACATATCCTCTCTCCAGAGGAGCTGTCTTTACATTGATGCACATTTAATTAAGATAACATGGATCGATATTTTTGCAAAGAAATCCCCAAACAGCTATATGGAGCAAGAGTGGCTGATAGTCCGGGGGATGAGTTTCGACTTTCGACATAGGCTTGTTAAAAATTAGAGATCAAAATTTGAGATCAGCAAGAAAGGGCACTTAGAAGACAAGGATCGTTTAAATACAACAACAATACCCTTGCCCAGAGCCCGACCCTCTTTAATTTATAATATGAAGAGCCTGGCGCTTTTACAAATGGAACGAAGGGGGAAGAAAACGACCCGGAAGCATGGAAACTATTTACATCTTTTACCTAGGTATCAAAATTATTTGTAAGAGCCTCCAAGGGTAAGTACAAACAGGATTAACTGAGACCTTCTGCAGGAGGCTAATGAATATTAAAACATACAAATTTCACATGCAGGCCAGAGGTGTATATATATTCGACCGGTGACAATGCCTTATCTTCGGCGAGGGATCAGCCAACTAGCCTGACTGTGACAACAGGCATGTAGGTCGGCTAAGATGTGGACATCGTTTTCTTGCCCATGATGGAACTCACTGATCGCAACTTATCTTGCTTGGTAGCTGTCATCTGCATAAATGGATATGCAGGCATCAGCAGAACCTGCTGCAAGGAGTACTCTGTAAGGATGGAAAGTGAGGCAGTTGACAGACCCTATTCTCTGAGCCATGAAAGTCGGGTAATATCTAATGACACTCAGCTGCTCTCCTTCCAGGCTGAAGACTTTCACGATCTGCTTTGCTGAGCCACTTGCAACAACTGGAGCATGGCGATGAATGGCCAAGGCTGTAAGAGAGCCCCTATGGGCATCGATAGTGAGATATGCCTGCGTCTGATTTCTTATATCCAAGAACTGAATATCCCCAGCTTGAGATGCACTGACAATCTGCATCCAATAGATTAAAGATAATGCTTACCTTGCCACATAAAAAACCCCAAGAGACATGAAATGCATAAAATGCATAGAAAAAATAATCAAGATCTTTATCAAGGTAATCAGTAGCAGTATTCAAAGTAAAATGGATTGCACAATAATTTAAGGCACTAAAAATACATGACCTTTCCGATTTATGCATAAGTATAAATAACTTAGTAGGTTAGACGGAAGCTGGCGTTCTCAACCAACATAAAATGCTACCAAGAAAAGATACAATTTGCAAGGCCGGTTGTATCTCAAACGCATGGCAATCAGGCCAAGTTGGACAAGACATGAGCTATGTCAGATATATGCATTGCTACCCCTATATAGAGAACAAATGATTTTAAAATGTTGCTGCTTTTACCAGCTTGGATAAGAAATGTACAGCTTTCAAAAACAGGCATGACATCATCATCTTCCTCAAATATGTCAAGGAAAAAAAAAGAGCATCCTAGTGCACAAGGATCCCGCAATTGTGCAGTCTAGGATCAAATGTACACAGCCTTACCCCCACATAAAGAAAAGCTGTTTCCATGTTCGAATCCTACATCCAGGTCACAATGGAACGACATCACACTCTTGCACCAAGGCATGCCCTCTACCTCAAGGGAAAAACAAAAATAAAAAATGCACAAACAATTACTACACCAGAATGCAACCTTCAACCCTCTGCATTTGTCACTTTCAAAAGCAAGCCCAACAATCCAAAAGATTTGCTCACATAAAAGTAAGATAAGAGGAATGACATAATATGGTAATATCAATCATCTGATGTGCACAACCAGATTTGAGGCATCAATTTTCTTTCTGTTTTTTAATCATTTATGACTTCCTAATTCGATTATCAAATCATAACTGACACCATACATACAAAATATAATATGTTTCACGTGATATAGCTGCTAATAAGGGGGCAAATTAACTATTTTTTCAAGGGAAAAACCATGAAGTCTGGAATCATCCATGTGCTTAAATCACTCCCCACTTCATTTCCATCGTCTAAACTCCTCCTTTTCATTCTCTATAGGAAGGGGATCGTTAACAGCAGCAGCTCCCTATTAAGAATCTGGAATCTTGACAGTACATTGTTACTGTTGAGTTAAATTGAAGCATAATTTTAGAGCATGCATCAGATGACCAAAACATCTGGTCTTAGCTTGCATGTGACTGAAAAAGTTTTTTTTATATGTTCAAATTAATCTCCAGCACTTTGCCCACTCTTTCTTTTCTATTTCTCACTGTGTACAATTGAATCTTATAGATTATAGCTTTTGGAAACCACAAGAATAGGAAATGAGTTCGAACGAGCAAGATAGCAAAGATAAACTGCATTTCATCCAAAGTTCTACAGGACCAGTACCGGAGCAGGAAGATATTTTTGAAATGGGTCTAACATCATAAACTAAATTTTGTCCAAGTTCAAGACAGTTGCTAATCTGAACATATAAAATACTATAAAACAAGCTAGTTGATGAATGTTGTTACCTTGGCTGGATCAGACCAGACCTGGCCAAGCCCAACAACTCTTTCCACTCTCTGAGTATGTGGCCTTGCTGTACAGACAAGCCTGGAAAACCAAGCATGACTAATAATCAGATACAATTCTGGGAGGCATAATTTGTAGTTCAAGGAAAATCCGGAATAATATTCACTAATAAATATTTAAATGTCAAAAGAACAGGGAGATTGAAAAAAACAACTTGCTTAATATTCAGTTATTCAGGAAATAATTAGCCAAATTTATCGCATCCGGAATTGAGTAGAAAGTATGTGGATTCTCACATCTCAGGAGTACGGATATCAAATATCCTGATAGAACCATCAACAAAACCAGCAGCAAACTGACCACCATGAACTTGGGAAGATGACTGGAAAAAAACAGAAAAAGTCAAGTCATTTAAAATGCAAAGCAAGGGAAAAAAATGATGAGGGAGCGGGAAGAATAGTTAGAATGCCAATGGAATTCATTAGTTGATCTATATATGTACTACTGGAGATGGAAGAACACTCACTAGTGACGATATGCTGCCATCTGATGATGATTGAATGGAGCTAACAAGTTGCTCTTTGTCCAGATCCCAGAGCATAATAGGTGATGCCTCACCAGAAGCATACTGCAACAAAAAAGATAAGTGGAAATGCTCGTATATGAACCTCACAACAAAACTACAATACCATGGTAGTGTAAGATTACACTAGACTAAAATGGGGTAATACCAAGTAACCGGACTGCTGCTGCCAGTCCACAACTGCATTCATACTGCGAACACCAGGCTTATGGCCTTGAACTGAAGAAAATGCTGTTACAAGTTTCGGTTTGCCTTTTACAGTATAATCTTTCCATACACGAACATTTCCATCACCTGCAATCCACATGCATATTCAGACCAAACTATCAAACAAGTCCAGTGCCATACATGCCCAAGTATTCAATCCTTCCAGGATCTAAAAGTTTGTTCACAATTACTACAATTCTAAGCATTCAGCAAGGGCTAATGGATAAACCGAAGGGTCCAGGACACACATACTGCTACCGGTTGCTCACTAGTTTACCAACAAAAGCTTACTTGAAGCAACAAGGAGCAAGCTGTCATCAAGTTCATTCACAAGGCAGAGCTTAGAAATTCCTCTATCAGATAAATCATGATTGTCGAAACTGTTCAAAAGTGTAGCTTCCCAATAATTCCATACCCTGAGAGATGTTATATCAAGCTTTAGAAAAGACTACAAGAACTGTAATATGTAAGCCACCAATACAAAAGAGAAAAGATACTGTACATCAATATCTTCAAGTTAGAAGTACATGAAATTTATATTATAAAGTAACACAAAATTCTCTTCCAAGTATTCAGTGGCAGTGTGAGTTTTATCAAAAAACAATTGCCAACTTAAAAGACCAAGCAAAAACTAACAAATATAAATTAACCTTCATAAACTCGATCTTCAATTTTGAAACTTAATATGGCTTTCATCTAGGCTAATAATTTGTTTTTTGTGTAGAGATCACTGATGTGAGAATTTTCTTAAACTTGCTAAAATCAACCAAACAAGGCCAGGTATTGGCATAAAAGAGTGTCCTAGTGCACAACACTCCTGCCACTGTTGGTCTAGGGAGAGTCAGTTGAATGCAGCTTTACCCCCATATGCAGAGAGGCTGTTTTCATGTTTTGAACCCATAACACCCAGGTTACAATAAAGCAACCCTGCAGTTTTGCCAAGGCTGCCCTCCATTGGCACATGAAACAAAAAATGATCAGCATAAACAACAAAGAACATCGAAAGATTTCTATAATTACAATCATTGAGAAAAACACAACTACCAGGCCAGCAATCCAAATACTATGAATAATATCTAAAGCTAACAAATATAGCTCCACACTCTACCTGAAAACAGAAAGTCCAAAATCAACTAGTTAAATCCGAAATCTTAAAAATTCCATCATAATGGCTTCAAACAAACAATGCTTAATATTCCAGTTGAGTACATGCATGATCTCATTTCTTTCAACCTTGCAACCAAAGCCTGATTGTCCCTCCCATGACTGTTGTTGTAGTGACAAAACAATCTTAATCAATTCTCAATCATTTCAATTCTCAAATAGTGCTACAAACAGAGCTCTACATTGATAATCCACTGTTCAAATTTCTTCCAAAATGATAATAACAATGGATACATCAGCCAGACCCTATATTCATGTCTTCTAAGAGCAGAACATGCACTCATAACCTCTCCAAACACTAGCTGTTATAAGATCAAAAACTTACCATTGATCAGATTTCATTTGTTAAAAGATCAACGTAGTTCTAATATAGACCCCCCAAAATACCATTATGATTAGAAATAATTTACTATAATATTTTATTTCTGAAAAGAAACATAACTTGCTACTTATTTAATCAGATGCAAACCAAACTTGACCAAGGGCAACCACAGTTTGTTACATATAACAGATATGACAATCACTCTTTTCATACTAAATTGCCATTTTATTTTTCCAAAGGGGAAAAACATGAATAGATAATGTACCTCATGAGCATCATTCTAAGACCCAGTCGGCCTGCCTTGGTTAACAGGTCACCTGCTAGGTGTTGCATGTTGGAATCACAACTGCCTGAAAATAGCCTAACCCATTCACACTAGTGACCTAAACAGATTAACCTTCTGAACCATCAAGGTCAAAACCTAAGACCCATGGGTCCACTAGTGAGGAAGGGGGACATGATTCCCTGCACCCTATCCTGGCTCCATTGCAAGGAAATCTTGATTTCTCTCTCCATTACATTCACACTAGTGAACTAAACAGATTAACCTTCTGAACCATCAAGGTCAAAACCTAAGACCCATGGGTCCACTGGTGAGGAAGGGGGACATGATTCCCTGCACCCTATTCTGGCTCCATCGCAAGGAAATCTTGATCTCTCTCCATTATCTGTATCATCACGAGCAACACCGGGAAGGTGGGATGATGATCAAAGCAGTGGAGGGAAGTGGGATAACCAAAGGCTTGAGATCATAGAGAAGATGGAAAGGGACACCAAGGGGACCAAATGGCAATGCCAGCTTGATACTGGAGTGGTTAGGAGGATGTGCTTAGGGGCATGACCAAGATGATAATATTGTGATGCCAGAGGAGAGGGGAGGTTGTTTGCAAGATTGACACTGGAGGAGGGGAAGGCGGTCATTGGGTGCTTGATTGCAACGGCCATAGCAAGGGCAAAGAAGGCTAAAATGGGCACCACAGATGATAGTTAGAGAAGGCTAACGCATCGCGAGAGGTTAAAGAAGTCAAGAGGGCTAGTTACGGATCTCAAAAGGGATATAGCTTCGGTGCATTAGAGAAGAGGAAGGTGTGGTGTGATGTGTTTGAGAAATATATGTAGAAATAACAAGCTATTTCTCTTGCTCGGTTGACTGGCGGTCAACCAATGGTTGGATTATGAACCTGTGACCCAGCAACCCAGTCAGCTTTGGTTCAAGTTAATGTGTTCAGGAGACACGTACAAAATAAATTAATAGACATAAATTTGACATGATGAGATTTCAAAAATAGCTAGGCAGAACTGATTACATACTATTAGCTAAAGATAAAATTATATACTATGATACTAGATAAGTTTTTACACAATTGTTTACTCTAATGAAAGTGTAATCCAAAAGGAGCATTCAATAAATAGTGATGGGATACCTAACTTTTATGACCTACTGATGGGATATGTTATTCTCAAAGCATCACAAGCAAGCTAGCTTGCACCAGCTACTTTAGAATTTGGAGCATGGACTAATGATCTAGATTGCATCAAACAAAAGAATTAGACATTTGCATTTCTATAAAAACTTCCACCAACATGATGAAAGAGTGCATACAGCATACACCAAGTAATCTCTAAATAAACTTAGCTTCATTTGGCATCACCTTCATTTTTGCAATTTTCAAAAATAAAAAATAGAAAGTCTACTTTTATTTTTGTCTAGATTTTTAAAAATATAAACATGTCTTTTACTGTCAATTATTTTTAAAAACATGAATATAGCAGGTGTGGCAGTGGCAGCAGTGGCAGAGGTGTTGGTAGCAAGGGTAGCAGTGGCAATGGGGGTGGTGTTGATGGTGGGTGCAATGGCGCTGCGGTGAAGGGTGGAAGCAGCAACGGGGGTGATGTTGGTAGCGACAACGATAATGATGGTAGTGGCAGCAACAGTGTGGCATAGGCAACAAGAATAGCAACCGTATTGTTGTGGAGAAGGCAGTAGCAGTGGTAGTAGCAAAAACAACAATGATTATGCAGGGCGGTGTCAGCGACAATATAAAAACATGAGTTTTTTTTATTTCTAAAACATATTGAAAGTAAGAATTCCTTACTTTTAGTTTTCTGAAAATAGTGAAAATGACTTTTGAAAAATAGAAATGGAAACATTAGCATCAAACATATTTTTTGTTTCAATTAATGTTTTCTTTTTAAAAGTAGAAACAAAAAATAAAAGCAATTGCCAAACACCCTTAGACTTTACATTTGTGATTATATTTTCACAACCAATTTCCATGATAACATTTGATGGCATTCAAAAATTCATGGAAATGGATTACTAAGGAAAAGTGAAAGAAGGAAACCATGGAGACTTTGCCAATCTATTTGTGGTCAGGCATACAAGAATCCAATTGCTTAAGATCCATTAAAATAGAATCCTACCATGATTTGTGAAGCATACCGTTAAACTTCAGATAAATATCAAAATAAAAGGAAAGGGACAATTTACTATTCAATTACCTGATACGTTCATTCTCATCTGCAGCAACTACAATTGGAGAAAAGGGTAGGAGAACGTGGCCTTTGTACCCATTTCAAACTTTGTATCCCAACTAGCAATCTGATTATTAAGTTTGCTTACAGCTGCAAGTCACAGAAAGACAAATTCATGTTCATCTACATGAAAAAAAGAAGGCAGCTACATGACCAAACAACAGGAAAAAAATCCTAAGGTATAGAAATCAAATAGTATAATCATCATTCCACTTACAAGAATGCTGGCATTTGGCTATGCGATCCAGCGCTATTCTTTCCCTTTCCTCTCTTCTAGCCACAATTTCCTCATTGTCATCAGAAGCGGTAAGAAGCGGCCTTGAAAAATGACCACAGCTCCAGTTGTAAATGGTTGACTGTGGAAGTAAGCTGCGTTCAGAACCTCCAGAAGATCCATCAGAACCTAAAAGCGGATCAGCTAGTCCAGTGTCTGGGGAGTTTAATTGCTGAGGCCTGAACTCTAGCGAACACACGCGTCGCAATCCTGTGAGGTAATTATTTCGTGGAGGGCTAACTGGAGGTGTTCTAAATGTCATTGGCAAATGACCTGCATAAAACAACAAAAACATAACTAGCAGTGCAAAAGTTGCATTTTTCGCAATGATTTTTACAGATTATTAAGGATGCTAAATGATAAATGATAACATTTAAATAAAGTGATGAACAATAAAAACTAAAGATTACCAGCATTCATGTCAAACCATGAAGAAGAGCGTGCCAATCCAGCAAGATTTGGAGATGCAGATGATGCAGAGCAATTTCCTTGATGTATGCCACCACCACTAAATCTTGATTGCCTCGTAACCACTTGTTCAATACCAACAATAGAGAGAGATCTTCGACCAAGGTTTGCAATTCGAGGAGATGGATCTTTAGCGATGGTAGACATGGCTAAAATAATCTGTGAATACATTGCATTATCAAGAGGCCTTGACCTAGGATAGCTGATTACCCCATTACTAGAATTTTCTTTTATCACTATGCCAGAATCAGAATGCTGAGAAGAATCATCTGATAGTGGAGAACCATGCATCATCCCTGTAGATGCAAGAGGGCTACTTGTGCATATCCTTCCATCTCGAGAAGCAGCTGTGCTGTCACTGCCAACTCTCAGTACAGGGCCAATGTGGCAGGAAAGGGCACTTCCTGACTGCATATACTGGCTTGGGTTAGCATATCCACTACCTGGACTATTAATATTAGCCAAAGATGGAAATGAGCCCAATAAATAATTAGATTGAGGCTTCCAGTATTCAGCAGCAATTGACTTCAGATGTTTGTTATGGCCAAAGGCAAAGCGGGCAAGAGCTGCCAAACAAGCATAACAATCTTAATCACAAATCACAACGAAAACAAAGCTGATGAAAGCATGCTGCATGAGCTCCAACAGCCCAAAACACGGCATGTCTTTAATAGGATAAGTTAAATCAGTTTACAGGAATACAAACTCAATTTCCAAAACTAATAGGGTGATGCACAAAATATCAATACATACAAAGCATAACATGACATTCTCTAGTGATACAAATATGGAAAAAAGCATCAACACATCAAAAAGATAGTTCTTTCTATCCTGATAATATTTTGATTAGATATGCAGCAATATAACTAGTGCTATATTGTTTTAAGGACTAACTTCTGAAAAAGATCTTATTGATTTATCCCATCATATCAGTTATGTCTATTCATCTACATCCACATCAGATTGATATTGATATTTCCTTATATAAAAATTGGGTATCACTCATGTCAAATACAAATGACGACTTTCAAATATATATAAATTTTACAGATATCTGATACACACCCATATTTGTTTACGGCAACCTATGGATATATATTTTGGAAGCTTAATTAATATTCACATCCCTGTTTGTATCCACAGAAAAATGGATACAGTGACATGGATATACGGTACCCAACGCATATCTGGCCTGTTTCCATTCCTCAGCCAACCCCTACCTGATACTTGAGCCATGATGTTGAACAAATGCTAAATTTTCTATGTTACGTTCAGGAAAGTTAAACCCATCGTGAAAGAAGCTTGTACATCAGATCTCTGAGGATACAAGATAAATGATAATGAACATAATCAAAATATACGAAATCAAACCTTAATTTCAGTATATCTCAACTCAAGGCCTAATTTATTAATTTTGATTTAGCCTCAAGCTGGACATAACTATCAAAAGCTCTAGCTGAAATCCTAACAAATATGTGGATTATACTGTCAGATGGGATGGTTAAGTGATTTACATTATAAAGGCCTTTACACTTGATCACTCGTGCTCTAAGTTGGCTGCACTATGTCTTTTTCCTCCACCAAAACATTGATTATTTTTTATTGACTTAACAACTTATGGAGCAATTTTACAATAATTCAGGTCCATGGAGCAAACATACATCCCAAATGCAAAACTGGTTTTTGCAGCAACAAAGTCAACATCAATGAATAATATTTAAAAAAATCCATTAGACTTGAATGCAAGCTTGCAATTTATGAAGGTAAAATATTCTTTACTATCAAAATGGTATAGAATTTCTTCCTTGCCATACAAAATCATAGCAGACCACCAATAAATTTGTTACAATGCAAACAGGTAATGCTATCGGATATTTTTTTCTTAACCATGCAATATCAAAAATATACAGAAACAAAATGACAGCTTTGAGACGCAAATAATATTTTCATTAATATATCAGCAGAATTTCTGGGGAAAATTTTCATTACCTACAGCAACCTCAGCCCTGACAAGTGGGCTTCCATCTCCAACAACTTTTAGAAGGTTTTTGACAATATTTAGCTCAGCCTTAATTTTTTCATCATCATCACAATCCTCATCAGCCTCATGTCCATCTCTAATGAGACAGATCCAACATCAAAAAGGGTGCCCAGAGCAAAAACAGCAGCAGATCTCACCTGACAGAAGATGAAATACAGATGTGAAAAGGTGATAGTCTAAATTGACCACTTGGAAAGCAAGGAAAAATCCTACCTCAGGCTGAGGCTCTGACAACAAAGGCGCAATTATAGCAGGTGCCTCTGCTTGCAGACCTACTATCTGTGCTTCTGGAAAATCCTCCCAGAGCTTTCCCAGGCACAGACAAAGCCACTGAAGAAGTAAAGGCTCAGTCTGTGTATCATGTGGACTTGCTAGTTGGAGATGTCTCAAGCATACGTGTATTAAATTAGCATGCATGCATGCTTCCTGTCCCCTCCTGTGTCCATCCACAATAACTGCTAAAACAAAAGCAGCCATTGCACGCTGTTCTGGGTATGCATCCATGCTGTCAAGAAACTTGATGAAATACACATGGCCCCCGTCTTTCACTAGATCCACCTGACAAGACTAATGTTCCGCCCCAAAAAATGTTAAATTTGTCACATTCAACATAATAGATGAAAAACACCATAAAATATCTGAAAATATCCAGAACTAACAGCTTGTTTGACTTATGTTTGGCCAGTAACTTAAAATGATAGAAACAATTTCTCCTGAATGTTAAATGTACAAAAGCAATGTAGATGGTGTACAACTTAATTCAAGGAAGACATTTGAACTACCTTATCAAGAGCAAGTATCTTGGTCCATATAAACACAAGAATTTGGCGCAATTCCATTGCAGTTGTTTGTAAGAGTTTGAGCACGTAAGGAAAGATCCCAACAGATAAGGCCTAAAAGACAAAACGTGAAGCTTGAAACACAAAAGCAGAATAAAATAGGTGTTCCAACAGTATACAAATGGAAAATAAATGAAAGGTCAGATATAATGATCAACAAAATACCAGATCCACAGCCCAAGGTCCCATATCAAGGAATCTTCCTAGAAGCACCAATGCACGAAACCGATGAGATTGGCTAAGCAAAACCTACAAATAATATATGTCATCAGCAAACAAGAAAGAATAACAGGCTAGGGTAAATTATTGGCACACAAATTTAGATATCTGAGCAGTCAAAATATATATGTTAAGCTATCTCTAATCAAAATCAAAAACACTAGTTCAACTATTTTGGGTTAGTTTAAAAATCATTGTTAGAAAGATGTTTATAAATATCTGAAAGAAGAACCCCTGACCATCCAAGCATAATTGACTATAAACTGAAAGAAAGAACTGGCAAAACAAAACAAAGTCATGCAGTTCAACATGAAACCATATGCGCATTTTCAACTACTGTTCTGATGAATTTTGCTCAGACCTAGCAAAGTTCTTACAAAAGACATTAATTGTATAATAATACTGAACAAATATCTGCAACCATTATGTCAATATTTAATGGGCAATCATGTATTTAAAATTAGGACCAAGGTTTTAAATCCCGTGGGATGGGGCTATCCCGGTTTTTTCATGGAACGTGACGCATTGGCGTCCCATCCCGCCCGACACTCGGGACAGAGATATCCCAAGATGTCCCGATTGGGACGCTAGGATGCTGGCAAGACGTTCTGTCCCAACACATGAGATGGTACCCGGTCCCGGTATCCCACGGGACATCTCGCCGGGACCTGAATCTTTGATTAGGCCAATCCAAACAAATCATAGAAATTGTATATGCTGCCAACAGTTGATTCTTTCAAAAATTCATCATTGATAAACAGTCATGCATCAGTTAGAATGTCATAAACTACTGCAAGAAAATCATGCAAAGGCTTAACTGCCACGTAGACTGAAACAACAGCTGGCAGACTCCCTTTTTATTAAATTTCAATATGAATTGTGACAGAATAAACATACACAGAATCAGACATGAATGTTTCCCAAAATTCAGTCTTGGGAACTCAGAGTTCATGTAGATAACAATGTCCGTATGGATAATAATCCCCTCAATTAGCACTTACTAGAAAAATTATCCAAAAGAAAACACAAATATTTGGATTTGTATATGAGCCCAAGTTAATCCATAACAACTTAAATAAGGCATCAGAGATGGGCCCTTCCACAGAAAATGTAATAAAACAAACAGGACCTACGAAGCTGCATATCTAACTTTTATGAATGCATGTAGATGGCAACCCTATCGATTGGCAATATTAGAAAGATTACCAGATAAGTTTAGATGATAAATTCATGAGCAAATCATTACATATCAATTTATGGAATATGTATACATAAATTCAAATATGGAGCAGCCTCTCTTAAATAATAAATAAGAAATTTAGTAATAATTCTCCTTTTTAAGTAATGACTATCCTTTTCTCTCTAAGGTTTAAAAAAAAGAATGAGAAATAACAAGAGTACAGTTTGTGGATAAATTTCTTAGTAGATATATGAATATTATAGAGGCAAAAGGCAAGTGAAGTCAAGTGAAGCAAAAAACAAGCTCGATATCGCAACAAGGGGTGGTTATCACACAATGTGATGCCAGCATGTTTATTTGACTACACATTCATGCACATCGCTACTGGGTACAAGGGATCAGCCACTGATATGCAGGTCTTACACTAGGTCCTCACAGATGGAAGTTTACGATACTGTGGTGTGTGTGTGCGCGCGCGTGCTGCGTGATGATACATACATGCACATCACTACCAGGTACAAGGGATCAGCCACTGATATGCAGGTCTTACACTAGGCCCTCACAGATGGATGTTTGTGATATTCTGTGTGTGTGTGTGTATGTGATAATTGCCAGTGTGTGTGATGTGTGTGTGTGTGTGTGTGTGTGCAAAAATGCTACCAGATCGACACAGGTTGTGCATGTGTGAAACCTTGTTCGAACACATTATATTCACATATGCATGAAGGAACAAACTACCAGATCAACACAGGTTATGCAAATACAGATAGGTTTATAGCTCCATATCATAACATTCTCTATCACATCAGCAAGTACCAAGTAGTTACGGCAGCACCAAAATCCAGAACAATTCAACCACCACCATTCACAGCTACGAAAGATCCAGTTCAAGATACTCCAAACGCCTGCACCATATAACTTGAGGACCCAGTGTGACAATGTCATAGCCTATTGTGTCAGGCATAAATTTATTCAATGGCACCAAGGCAATAATAGGTACTTCGGTATGAGGTTCGACTCACACTCTCAGTGATGATGGTGGTGATATTGGGCATGAGCTCATGTGCATGGGTACAGAAGAAAACAAGAGGGTCAGCATTGCACGAGAAAATAACAAGAGACCTGTGCGATGGAAGCTCACAGATTAAGACATGTCCATTTGCTACTGTAGGGCTTTTACTTTCTATGTCGTTTTTCTTTAATCTATTGCATGATTACTTGCATCATTTGTGGAAAGGCCCAAACAAGCCTAGTGGCTATGGGGCACAGAAGATACCGATGTGGTCTTTGTTGGCCATGTTCTAGGTATGCATGCAACATGGCCAGTGTCAAAGCCAAGTTACTGGCTAGTCACATGCTTTGCATATAAAGTATCCGGCACTCAAAAAGGCCACCCGAGCTTATCACACATTCGTGGTTGGCAATACCTGTAAAAGGGCCTTCATGCACATCATATGCTACATATCACAGTGAACTACATCCAGCTATCCCTCCGGTTAGTCATCACACCGTCCCCCCTAAGTACATGATTCAACAAGAATCATACAAGGGTAGAAGAATAAAAGCCTCTAGTAAATACCTACCATAGCCATAACCAAAATTTTACATCTTAGCAAGATGGGGGGCACGATGGCCATCGTGTCCCATTCCCATGAAAAAATGGGACCGAGACAAGATCAAGACTCTGGAACCCCTTTATGCAAGAAGAGAAGAAGAAAGAGAAAAGAAAGAAAAGAATGATAAAGGAAAAAAGTGTGAAAGGAAAGAAGAAAAAAAATGGAAGAAAAAACGAAGAAGGAAAAATAAAGAAAAAGAAGAAGAAAAAGGGAAGAAAGAAAGAAAGAAAGGATAAGAAAATGAAAAAAGAAAAGAAAAGAGGAAGGTAAAAAAATTTATAAAAAAAAAAAGAAGAAGAAAAGGGGAAAAGGAAAAAAAGACGGAGGATATTTACCAGCATACATGATCGGAACCGCTACCGGGACAGGATAGTACAATAGGGGTCCCCATTTCATGAAGATATCGAGACCTCCATCACTCGATATTAAAATCTTGGCCATAACCTAGTAGATAAAAGTACATTCAATTTAGGGATTAGCAATTTACCCATTCAGTGACTTGGGTACTAAACATTCCCCAAATGGGCACTATTGTCTTACACAAACTAGAGAATAGATGGACATCTATCAGCAGCTCACTCTATCACTTCATTCTTTCAAATTAGCAGTATAACCTTGCTTCTTATAAAACCCTTTCCTTCGCCTGACACCATTTGCTCCCAATGAGGAATTGCATTTCATCTAAAATCTAGGTGATTAGATTTGCACCAATTTAAAGCATTGCATCCTCCTGTGAATTATCTGCTAGGTTTGCATTGTGAATTCCAGGGTGAATTTGACTCTTGTTTGTTTTTTTTAAATCCTCAGTAGTATCATGCACAATTGTGGTTGTTAAACATTATTTGGCTAGTTCAAATGATGTCAGCATATATATATATATATATATATATGGCAATGATCATAAGATTGTACAGATGTATACATTAATTTGCCCAAGGCTAGCAATGGGGCAAGAGGGAGTGGATGATCATAAGATTGTACAAATGATGTCAGCATACATACACATATGTACATACGTACGTACGTATACGTACGTACGTACGTACGTACGTACATACATACATACATACATACATACATACATATATATATATATATATATATATATATGGCAACGATCATGAGATTGTACAGATATGTACACATTAATTTGCCCAAGGCCAGCAATGGGGCAATAGGGAGTAGATGGGAAGGACGACAAACCTGTCTTTGCAATATATGATGGCATTGATCCTCGCTACCTAGACATTTCATTGTACCTAGGAGAAGGCCAATTTTGCAGCTAGAAGTAAAAACACCCAGCATTATTCAAGCCTAGGCCAGGGTATGGAAATGCCGAGTGGAGGGCACGAAGGGTGGAGGGGTGAAGTGGTGCACGAGTGTGGCAATCATATACATGCATACTCAACCTTTTTTTCTGCAAAATGGACTGACAAGTTCGTAGTCAATAGAAATTTGAAAAGAACTATCACTACTTTATTCCAGGGGGTAGCACATGGTTGTCCACGGTTAAGAAGGGTGTGGGCAAGAAGGTGGGCCATATGCTAATTGTTCATATTTCCATGAGATTAAACTTCCATACTCTGCCATTTTAAAATTTTGCTAGATGGGCAATCTTATCCAGAGCATACAAAATTCCACCTATTCACATCAATTATTCCAGCAACAAACCACCTCATGACAGGATATCCCTTCAAACCTATTCCTTAAACCAAACATCATCAATTCCTTAATCTGCAGAATACATCCTATACCACATATGGTAGCCAAATAGCTGTTCTTTATTCCCCCACATTTTACTCTGCAACAAAACAGTCCCTTAACACAACAATTCCAATATCACCATTTTATTATGGTTTCTTACAATATATCGCCATTTTTTATGTTTTGTCACACTTTGTAGGTCAACGGAGAACTTAAACTCCTTATGACTCCACAAGTTGCCTCCATATTTTCTAAGCTAGGTTTCATTTATGTGGTTCACTGGTTGTCACTTTGGATTTTTTTGACCTACCTTGTTGCTTCTTCAACCCACCTAATGCACTAGAGGTGGAACTTCACTCTTCATTCCAGGAATTTTCTTGAGCTCTCCTCTAGGCTCCTGTAAGTTCAACAATTCATGTGCTATGGCTCATTTTACAGTGACTACCAGAATAAAGTCAAATTGCACTTTTATTAACTATCCACTTATGATCCTTTTTCCCTTTCTGTGGATTCTATGATCATTTCATGACCTTAACCTTTCCAATGATTCAAGCACTTTTGGATCATCCTAGTGTCAGTCTATGATGGTTTTCACATTGGTTTCCAGGTGATTATATGATCCCTCCTTTACAGAGCCTTTTTTGCCCATGCTCTAGTCTCAACCCCTAGGTTTGATTCACCACTAATATGAAGCATTCCTTATTAAATTGTATGACTAGCAAGCTTCTTTTGCAACATCAAGTTCCTCACTACTTCCAGCTATATACCTCAATTAAAAATGCATTAGCCTTGTTAAATTTTTATGCAATTTTCTAGATAATTAACCTTTTCTGCCATCATTGGCATCTCCATTATGCAAAGAGTACATGTAAATACTTGAAATCCTAAAATTATAATGCAATACTAATACTTCATAACTCATCTACTGATTTATATAGACATCAACTGACTCTGCAATCCAAATTATTTATTTCCAGCTGACTTTGTCAGCCATTGAATCCCATTGCCAATATAAGTCATCAAAACTCATCAATTTGCAATTCCATTTTATCAATTTCATAATTCTAGAAGTCATCTAGGTAATTAGAATAACAGCTTGAGACTCTGAGAAATCCACCTAGATCAGCCACCAACCTACTACCTAGTTGCCTCCACTGACACTTGCCGCTTCGATATTTTCAAAATAGTGCAGCTTTTTGCAATACCATCTCAGCTCACATCAACAACATTTTCCACTCTACTTTAAATTATCAACCTTACAGTACCATCCCAGCTCACTTACAGGCCAGTCTTTTCATCGAAATATCACACTGGTTTAAAAGTTTACAGTTATATAGTTGTACCACCTGGTTATTAACTCATATTGTTGCTATAGCGCTACCTTAAAACAAGACTGGCTCACCATCACAAAATCTATTAGATTATGTAAAGGCAATCCATCTTACTTTAGCATGAGCATGGTTCATATCCATTGCATGTTTAAGCAAAACCAAAACGGAGAAGCCAATCATACTGTGTGTGGAATAAAACATGTACAACTTTGTCTAATGCCCTATGTATTATATTCCCTTAAGTTCCTATATAAATCCTATGTATAAGCAGACATTGCCAAATGAGAATGGTGCACCGACTCTTAAACACTTTCACCTCATTTGCAAAATTATGTAGCACTCTTTTTCAGGAGTAACCTTAGCTCAAATATAAAATTAAGATAGCTTACTGCCATATTTGATCGGTAAAACCATAAACAATAGCATGTTAACAACCATTTGAGAGTAGAATAGCAGTATCCAGAACTGATTAAAATGACAATTATCGCATTAAGAAAGCAATTTTGCATATGTACCTAATAAAGAAAATAAGCACCTTACCTGAAGAACTATAGGCAACTGCTCAGGTGGCTTCTTGTGTTCAGAGCCATGATCAAGCCACACTTCAAAAGCCGTCAATTGTTCTGTGAAAAATGGGCTAGGCTGATTTACAGAAAATAAGGAACATTAGAAAACATTATAACAACAATAAAACAAGCAAAAGACTCTAACAATTAACGATCATACTGGAAAGGCAAATGGTAGACAATGATGAATGGATCTAAGATAACAAAACCTGAAACTCCAAATTCGGATTAGCAATTAGTTGCGGAAGTTTGGATAGACAAATCTCTGCAGCCATATCCCATGAATCCCTGAAATGTGCAAACTCTAATAAGGAAAGAAAACTAAGGACTAAATATATAAGTATACAATGAAAATAACTCCATCTGGCTACCACATATGATGCTGATGAGTTGCTGGTAACAATGGATATGAAATTGGAGAACAATTTGCAGCTCGCATTATTCTCTCAGCAAGTAAGAAATTCCGAAAGAGACTAGCAACTAGCAGATCTTGCCTAAATAACCGCTGGAAAAGATCTGCACAATGTCCATTTACAAATCAGCATTGCACTCCTTCAAAAAATTATGTAGAAAATAGGGAAAAAAAAAAACAATCAAATTATTTAATACCATGTGGCAGTACATTCCATGCTATTGTATCAGTGACAGCAGTGAAAATCCAGTTCAGCTCCCCTAGAAGTGTTTTTCGGTCAATTTGGCGGCCAGGAATCTGGTCTATCAGAGAGTGATCAAGGGAATCACGAAGTAATGAGCGAGAGCAAAACCTGAGTAATAAATAAAACATAATTACAGAAGGAAGCGATTCAAGAATTATGAAACGCTGAAAATGTTGCTCTAATCATGTACTCACATCTGTCTAATCATGTACTCAACATCTGTCAGGCAGTAGATCAAGTTTGACTGCAAAAGTGGGCTTCTAGTAACCAATAGTAAGGATCCAGTAACTAAGTAAAAGACATGGAATATGCTACAAAGAAGCTCCATACGTGGTGATAACAACATAGCCAACATTTCAGATAATAGAACATGGTGATTACAACATGACAAGAGAAAAATCCTGCTGCACTTCACCAAAGAGCACCCACTAACAGAAAAGGTTCGTATGCCTAGAGAACAAGAAGCACAACAATTGAGTTAAGCGTAAGGAAGAGACTAACCAACGTAATGCCATTTTAATAGGTGTAGTTAGACAGGAAGTAAACACATCAGCAGGAAATTCGGCACTCTGTGGGAGAGTCTCATCTGCTTCACAGGCAGCAAGCAGAATACAGTCCTTTGATGAAGCAGAGGCCCCAGAAGAACTCCACTCTTGGTGCTAAAAAAAATGACAACACAAGTTACCATGTAAAAAAGGGATGTTTTTATCATGAAAAAATGCAATATAGTGTTCAACAAAATATATATATAAGTTCAACCATTTGAGATAATTATTAGTAAAACAAACCTCTATAAAAGCACTGACAATCATGCCCGCAGCTGAGCAATCAAAAACATATATTGATGGTGTTTTCAGCCAAGAATCTAGGTCACCAATAGGCAATGGAATATACTGGGTATAACTCTGTAACACAGTCCAAACCGGAAAAAAAAAAAGTTAGCCTAGCATACATAAACATCTACAAAAATAATGGACTAAAATCAGAGATAAAGACCTTATTAAAAACCCAAATTTCACCATTAGGCGTAGGCCTTGGTACTCCATGTCCATTATAGTGAAAGAGGACTCTTTCTGACCTAGCATATTTGCGGCATGTAGTACAAAGCTTCTTCACCTCCTCCACGGTAGGATCAAGTTGAAGTTTGTAACGAGCCTGCTATACATTGACAGTTCTTAATTGCATAAAAGAACTGATACGATAATAAGAAAAAAATACCATAAGATCCAAAATGCCTTACCCGAGGTTGCCATCGTTCGTATTGAGCATGCAAGGCTTTTCCAATTGTCTCAAGAGCCTTTGGAGGAGCCATAGAAAAAGGATCTGACAGGCCACAGAAAAAGATTTTGTTTATCCTTTAGGAAATCAACCAGGAGGAAATCATCCAAAACAAGTGCTGCAGTCATTATCCACAATTCCACATGATTGCAGTATAGACCACAAGAGTCTAAATATGCACAGTAACTTTGTGTGAGTGAGAGCTGGATTCATGGTTTCAAAAACAACCGAAACAGGACAGCATGACCAGTACTGTTCCATTTCCATGTGAAAACAGCACCCAAAATATTGAAACACAAATATCGCTATGTACGGGCCATACCAGTGCATACTGATAATTTCAGTACATGCATTTGATACCGGTACTGTACCACTACCATACCATTTCAATGGAAAAATGATACAGGATTTGGTACAAGTATTTAAAAGCTTGTGAAATCTAGTGAGGGCAAATAAAACCAAATCCAATAGATGGGAAAGATTCACAACCCAAGTAAGACACCACACAAATGGATGCACATAAAGTCCCAAATATACAAACCTACCAATCATAGCCATGATCATCAAGCATTGACAACTATTTGGGTCAGCTTTGCAGATCCTAAAAATATAGAAATGTAAAGTATCATAAATATTGGGTGTTGCCACAACGTATACATCCAACCCTGCACCTCTCTTAACAAATGTTGTGCAATTTATGGGCCAACAATGAAATCATCCATTGAAAAGGAAAAGCATGACAGACAGTATAAAAAATATTGTGTGCATTTGAGTGATTATGAACCAAATTGCAGTCAATAAATTAGGCTAAGATGAAATCCGAAGTATACAAGGCTATGATGCAGCTACAATAATACTATAAAATGCATCAAAAAAGCTGATAGCAAAAACTGCAGAGTTGCCACATTATAAGGATTAGTGTGGCATGCAATCTAAATTAGTAAATGAAACCTGACAATGAAGACAAGTTTATAGAAAATGAAGGAAATGAGTTCCACTTCTCTATACAATCTAGACTATCACTCTGAAAACCCAAGGAAAAAACACTTTACATGAAAAACTTGTTTTAGTAGAATTGCTGCCTAACAAGGTCGGGGCAGGTGAAACAGCCAGCATATTTAATATCCAGAAAAGCAAGGTGAAGCCAATTACAAACAAGTGCATTGATGAAATGTGAAGCACCTATGACAGATGCTAATAGAACTATTAAAAATGAAAACCTTAAAGAGATATGAACCAACAATAGCAGCCAAATAAGGCAAGAAAAGTATCTAACTCTCATGGTAGTTATGTAATAAGAAGAATAAAACAGTTACTGAGGCACAAGAAGTTGGTTCACAACAAAGTCCTAATGCTGGAGGAATCTTAAGGTGGCAAATATAAGGTCGTTGCGGCCGAAACACGACACATGATAAAAACATGATGATGCTGCTCAAGTTAAAGGTGAAAGAAGAGTGGATGGGACAGTTCCATCTAAAGCAGTTACAAATAGTAGAAAGATCAACAGCATGGCTCAAAGAATAGTGAAATATTATAGCAAAAATTGACAACAATCTAACCACAACCAAGAGAGAGACCAAGAAGACAAGACCACCAATGGCACACTAGAGGAATAAAATTCGAAGAAAAGAATGTACAGTGTGTGATGCAAGCAATTTATAAAGCAAAACTTGCCAGATAATGGGCTGATGAACCATAGCAAGTATAAAGACAACAGTCTAGAAAAACACAGGAAGTAAGGTGAAAACAATCTAAGACAAAGTATAAGAGATTGCTAATTACTTGAATTGAAAGAAAAGCCTAGGGATCACTGATGTGTTCGATGAGGTTTGTAGATGGTTGCATTCTCTTTATTTTCGATGCAGTCGTGGGGTGGGCATGAAACTTTTACTGTTCCTAAGAAAAGAATGTACAGTGTGTGATGCAAGCAATTCATAAAGCAAAATTCCAAGAAAAGAATGTACAGTGTGTGATGCAAGCAATTTATAAAGCAAAATTTGCCAGATAAGTCTGATGAACCATAGCAAGGATAAAGACAACAATCTACACAGGAAGTAAGGTGAAACTGATCTAAGACAAAGTATAAGAGATTGTTAATTACTTGAATTGAAAGAAAAGCCTAGGGATGACTAATGTGTTCGATGAGGTTTGTAGATGGTTGCATTCTCTTTATTTTTGATGCAGTAGTGGGGTGGGCATGAAACTTTTATCATTCCTAAGAAGGCGGTACAAACCTTAGCCAGAAAATCTCAATTTAAGTTTTTCTCCAAACTGATGAAATGAGTGTTCAACCAGGCAGCCAAAGGAACCAATTTTGTTTGATTTTTGTGAAAGTACAGGTACCTAAATTAGGCTTGTAGAGTTTGCTTTGCTACATATGTAAGCCTTGTTGACCATGCTATAATAAGTTTAACTCTCCATAAGTTCATTTATACCACCATAGACTGGCACTTATATGAGCTAGCACTTCTGCTCAGATCACAACATTTGACAACGAAGATGAGCAACAACAATTCCAATATCCCAAATGTTTACCTCAGAAAAAAGTACTATGCTCATTGTAGGCATAAAAACTAAATTACCAAGCAATCATACATATATATATATATATATATATATATATATATATATATATATATATATATATATATATATATATATATATATATCACTCGCTAGTCAAATTCTTTGCTATTTTCAATCTTCTCCCCAATCTAGGAACTTTTAGTGATGGCATGATGTTCTCACCATACATATATAAGAAAAGATAATTCCAGATTTTAGGCTATCCTCCTTGATATCATAAGGAAAGAAAGAAATGCTGAGCCTTTTAAAGGTAAAAATAATAATAACAATTCTGAGAGGTATTTAGGCAGATATGTTCTTGGGGACTAGAAGAGTAAAATAATTGCAAAAATCATATAGAATAACCTTCATTGAGACCATGGTATCCTTTGGGAAATAAAAAGTTTAAAATATATCTAGATGGAGAACTTCAAGGTAATATATTGTTCTCTTTAGAAATAAATCTTATGTATTCAAGAAATCTTTAAATTAAATCAATTCATCCCACCACCATCCAATCAAAGAATTTAAGATCTATTGGCATTCCAAGAATGTGAATTGATAAGCCATGTTCTGCAATGCATCTTGCCTTGCCAAAGACAGATGTAAATATTCAAGGTATTATTTTGCCATTGGACAAGCAACAAAATCAATCGAAACTCCTTCACAAGGAGGGGAATCTCACAAAATAATGTACACAAGAGCTCATATAAAATCTTAAATGTTTCCACATATTAAAGGTCATTAACTAATTAGCCTTGCATCACACTAATTATGAGAGCTTGATTTTAACAGTGCTCTGTAAGCTAAATATCCGAGCCAACATGAAGATTGCATTAGTGTTTGTGGAAGGAGTTCTTATGGATTTGACTACATTAAAATGTGGGAACAATGAGTCTATAGATTCAGTCAATCAATCAATGTCTTATCTAGAAATCATTTAAGCATTTTTTTTTCAGAGAGACTGCATCAGTGAAAAACTAGAAAAGACCATGATCCCTGGTTCAATCAGGCACTTTTTTTCCATTAAAGCAAATCCGAACCCCATTATTAACTGCAATGAAATAAAAAAGGGCACTGTTTGTCACTTTGCAATTATGTGTTCAGCAAATACTGAAATATTCCCAACAACAATTACAAATGATTTAGTAACATACACTAAACTGAAATGCTATGACTGAACCATAAATCTCAAGCAATCCCCAAGCCTAGGAATCATTAATTTGATCCTGAAGTAAAAGGAATTTAGGAACACTGCGACATTAACGATAATCATGATTTCTGGCTCAGCATCAAAAGGAGTATATACTGAATACAAGAGATTGAGATGTTCTGGCTTCATGATAAAATTTGCCTTAGATCATAAAGGGAAAACTATAGACACCACACAGAGACATGTGCATGTAAGTACACACAAGCAACACTGCACGGCCACTTTTCTTTTTTGGGGGGTGAAAATATGCAATATTTTTTAATATGAAAATGCTCAAAGATGACCCCATGCTTGTACTCTCTAGTCTGCCCTTTCTCTGAATTGTGACAACCAAAGGAAGTGCATGCTAATAAAATCCTGGGGGCAGAAAAGCTGACTTTTCCCTTTTTAAGGTGAAAAACTCATTGACTTGTCCAAGATGGTAGCAGAAGACAATAGTAATGAAAATCAGCAGCAACAGAACAGAATACAAACATATTGATAGTATCAAGGACAAGTGTTACTTCACTGTCCAGCACTCCATTCTCGCGCAAGGAGAGATTTTTATGACATCAGGTGGATCAACACTAATGTTTAAACATAAAACAAGTGCCACACATCCGTCTTCATCTGCACTACAAAACTTAATAGTCAAACTAACATAGAGGTTAAAAAAATTAAAATCGATTAACATAATGCTACAGACTTATGGCCTTCATCTAACTTGGGTGATAATTACAGTGAGTTCAGAGATTCTAAAGATTTAAAGAAGCCTAAAAGATTGAAATATAAAGTGTGATAAGACAGTAAAGACTAAAGAGGTATGGAGAACAAAAATGAAGCACAGCATAAGTTGGCAAGCTAATATCTAGAAACTCATAGTAGACCATTATTTGGCTTCCATTAAGCAAATCAACACCTCAGTATGTCAGATTCAAAAAGCTTCTTAGGACCAAATATATCTCCATTATAACATAGTGGAGAGAAACAAAGATAACCAATCACCAAGATATCACACATTAGAATGGTAAAGGAATGTATTATAAGCTCAGTATTTCAGTAAATTTAAAATTCTCTGTTAAACCTGACATACCTTCATAATACACAGAGCATGTGTGGCAAGGCTTTTTTTTTTTTGGTTTGTGTGTGTGTGGTGGGGGGGGGGGGGGGGGGGGGGGGGGGGATTGTTATCTGCACGAGCACATCAAGACATGCATGCATGCATATTTAAACTATCAAGCCATGTACCAACTGATAAGAGTTAATTTAATATATGATGAATCCTCATAAGGCATATTCCTGTTAAGGGCCAGCTACAGTGTTACTGCAAAATTTTTGGAATTCTTTATCAAAACTACCATCCATGTTATCTTAGGCCTTCCCCTCTTCTTTCTAAACCCTTTAATGCAAATAAAGCACCTCTTTTCACAAAAACCCATTAGATCTTCACACATACCCATATCATCTTAATCGGGATTTCATCATTTTGTTTGTCTCCAGTTGTAACACCTCTAATGTACTTGCTTCTCGCTACATGCTTACTAGGTATGATACATCCATCTCCACAATTACATTATTTGCATTAACACTTATTTCACAATATCTTGATTCCAATGACAGTATTTAATTACCATTCTCTACAAGTTTCCCATAGGTCACCAAGAAATTCATTAGTCGCATTGCCCATAAAACATCTCTCAACATAATCCAAACAACATTCTACACCAGTATAAGAAACGTCTTCTCTCTCTCTCTCTCCTCACCCTTTTTTGTATGTTAGGTGCAAGCTAACAGCCCAACCATATATGTTATCCTTCAACCTACTTTGGGCCCCATATTATTTCCATGAAATTGATTTGAAAGACTACTTTTGTTTCCAATCTTTTAGGCCCTTACCCTGTGGGACAATCCTCCATGATTCCAATTTAGCATTTAATGCTCTATTCTCACCAAACACTGTTTCAACTGCAAATAATAGAAACCATGATAAATATTCATAAATTTTGGCAGTAAGCGCATCTCTAACTAGTGAAGACAAGATATGAGCAAAGTATTCATTTAGTGAAGTCCATCAAGCCATGAAATTCACTTAGCTAATGAGAACTACTCCAGAAGCTCAAAACAAACATCAGAAAAAGGAAAGGCAAAATCTAGACCTTATTATAAAAAGAGAATCAATTTCCTAGCACCAATCTTAAACAAATGCAGGTTCTAAGTTAAAGATGGGTTTCAAATGAATTTAGATAGGCTTAGAGGGAAGTGAAGAACTTTGGATAGGTTCTTTTCTTCTTCCTTTTTTTTTTTTTTTGGTTTCAGAAAGATATCATAGATAATACCTCAGCCAGATGCTCTTGAGAAATATGAAAGTTCCTTTCAGCTGCAAGTAACTCTAATTTTCAGCTATTCTGAAAGGCTTTCAATAACAAATCAGCCCATAATTGCTTCAGCCTATAATTCACTGCTCTACACAACAGGAACAATAAACTGGGAGGCCACTGTAGTTTCTAAAGAGGTCGTGGAAACCTGCATTTCAGCCATCAACTCCGAGTGGGCCGTGGGGCATCCATCGACACTTGTAGCAATAATAAGAGAGAGGAATGGCCACTCCAGGCTCAGGTAGAGAAGAGGAGGGGCCAATCCAAAGCTCAGATTAAGGAGGGATAACACCCAAATAGGGCTGCAAAGAGGTAGATCGATATATTTTTGTTTTTCTCCCTTTTTGGCATCAGCACCCTCCCTTTTATATCCAACTAAATCAATTTTTTAATGGCTGACTTTTCTCCTTGAAATCTCAACTTATGGTTCTTACTCCAAGTTGTTACTAAGATATCTCCACCAGTTTGTTACTTAATTCTCTCCCATTTGAATTTCAAAATTCAGGTAGAGAAGAACTCTATGGTATCCAAGTTTCGGTTCAAGTTTAGAAAAGGTTTAGCTTAGTTGGGTTTTAGGTTGGGTTTAATTAACCTCAACTTAACCAATTAAGACATAGAACTGAAATTTATTAAGAGACTTATCGTTAATGAAAGCTAGTTGATGCCAATGCATCATTTCCTCTAAGGTGGAAAGATCTCGACGCCATCAAGATGGTTTCCATGTGGTTTCGTACGGTCATTGCGAAGACTCCGAAGTTTAGCTTCTTCCACCCAACTACAATCTAATAGTGGACATCCTTCCCACTTAACAAGAAATCATCGAGTCACTCCTTGATGTGTAGCAGTTTCATGCACATCCACAATGTCCTCAATCTGGTCTGTAGTAATGTTGCTCGAGTCATGACAAGGCGAAGCATTGGTTTCAGTAATTATTGGTGGATCTCCATGAAATTTGTATAGGTCGGCGATGTTGAACACCGGCAAAGTTGGTATGGAAGTTTGAGTAGGTAAGCATCATGCCCTAATCTTTTGATGATGCGGTAAGGGCCAAATTTCTTCTTGCTTAGTTTGCTATACATACTAACTGAAAATCTCTCTCTTTGGAAGTGGACGATGATAAAATCCCCTTCATAGAACACTTTCTCTTTTCGATGTTGATGGGCAGCTTCCTTATATTTATGAGAAGAAACCTATAGCTTATCAAGGATACGCTAATGCATTTCCTCATTTTTTTTTAATATAAGCTTTGACATCAGCACTGATTCTTCCGGAAAAGAATAAAGGGTTTCCATCTAAGAAATGAGAAATAGGTCGACCACACAAGGCTTCAAAAAGAGATTTTCCAGTTGTTTATTTAATAGAACTGTTATAGGCGAATTCAACTTGTAGAATTAAGTCCCATTGGTATGGCTTTTCTCCCACTAAACATCTTAGTAAATTTCCTAATGATCGATTGACCACTTCAGTTTGTCCATCTGTTTGGGGATGGTATGCACTGCTGAATTGTAATTTTGTCCCAATTTAAACCAAAGAGTTCTCCAAAAATGGCTTAAAAATTTAGGATCTCTATCTGATATGAAAGATTTAGGAATGCCATGCAAATGTACTACTTCCTTGAAAAATAAGTTTGCTATATGTGATGCATCTGATGCTTTTTGACATAGTATGAAATGTACCATCTTTGGAATCAATCAACAACAACAAAAACTAAATCTACTTTTCTAGCAGTTCATGGTAAATCTAATACAAAATCCAGGGTGAAATCATCCCAAGAAGCAATAGGCATTGGTAAAGGTGTATATAAACCCGTGTTGTTTATGGCCCTTAAAAGTTTGACAAATTGGGCATCTCTCAACAAATCTCACATCTCTCCACATCTAAAGCCAAAAGTATCTTTCTTGTACTAATTCCAAAGTCTTGTCTTTAACCAAAGTGTCCCCCATGTTTGCTGCCCCCTCTTGTGTAAAGCAGTGAATTATATGATGAAGCAATTACAATGCTGATTTGCTGCTAAACCAGTCTAAAACAGCTGAAATTTGGGGTTACTTCCAACTTTGAGGCTTCTCAAGAGCATCGGGCTGAGGTATTATTTATGATATCTTTCCGAAGCACAAAAAAATAAAATAAGAACCTACCAAAAGTTCTCCACTTCCCTCTAAGCCTATCTAAACCTATTTGAAACCCATCTTTAACTTAGTACCTGCAACCTTCACTCCATAAACCTGAACTTATCTACCTAAAGACTTGGCACCGATGTTTTTTTTAAGACTAGTTAGGAAGTTTGTGTCCTTATTAGTTGCTTTGTTAATGAATTGTTATCGGCATAAGTTATGATTTAATTAAGTTAATGTTTGGCTCTAATTCCAATAAAATTTGGTACATTTTCTTGTGATTCAAGAAATCATCTTGGTTTCCTTCCTTATTGAATCGTATTTTGTTCTCTTATTTATTGCAAGTGGTTCCTCAAATGTGGTCTAGAGAAAAAACAAAAAAAAAAGGAAGGAAAAACAACGTTTGCATTGCATCAGAAGCACTCGATGGACAAGCATTTGACAGGCTTATTGTATAGATATTAGTCATTACATGGCATGCATGGGTGTAAGAGGCACTTCAAAGCTTCACCATAGTCAATCCTATTAAATTTGGGACCAGGCCACTTCCATTTGATCCACATCCAATTAAATGTTTTGAGCACATCATTTAGAGTTCAAATACGTAAGATCGGTCAAAATATCGAAGCTATGTAAATGATGCAGAAGCTATCAATTTGATGGCTACTATAGTATAAGACAGAAATTTTGATGGTTCAAGACCAACCATCAAATTTAGGATAATATTGTTTGAGTCCTAAACAAGGTAGAAAATTCCTTTGAGGTAATATATAACTATCCCTTGGTTCTAAGGGTGCCATAAGTGTTTGCTAAATGCTCCATAAGTCCTAAAATTGCCTCAAGGTGTGGAGATAATTGCTTGAACTTCTCTTTCATTTTTTACCTTTTTTGCAGTTAAGCTATGAGTTCTAGATACAACCAAGAGTCCAATTGGTAAAAGGGCCCTATGAAATGATAAAGATTCTAAATATTCATCACTTTTCATAGAAATAAATGAAGCTTTGGACTTTGAAAACTGTATTTGAGAGTTCTTTGGTGGTGTGAATCTATCCTCATAATGGCACAACTCCAAGAGTCCTTTAGGCACGACTGAAAAAAAAAAACTAAGTTAAAACCGGTGCAACATCAAAAGACAACAGGGACCCTTTTGGAGGCCAATAACACTATAGCCCATTACCTAATTGGTCAGATAAATACCAGCTGATTATTTTGAAATGAATTTATTCACATGCAGAATTTTTTAATATATTTTTATCATTTTCTTGCTAAATTAGACAATCCAAATTCCCTTTCAAGGTAGAAGAGAACTCAATAGGTCTCATTTGCAGTTCAAATGCAGACTTGTCTTCTACTTTAAACAACTTTAGACCACATGCTTCCACAACTCAATTAGCAAACCCTCACTTCCCCATGCACTCACCAAAACCTTGCATGACCTGTCCTCAATCCTTGGAGCCACACCACACCATATACAGTCTCATATTGCAGTAATCATAGAGAATGTTGGATCACTAACTTAGTCAGAAGATGAAATATAACGATGATGATAAAGAAGCATCATTTCTATGGTTTAATGACCATGAGCAACTCAAACACCAACCAATGGCAGCTTCATGAGCCTTATATATTCAAGAAAAGTATCTTCAATGCATCATAATCACCATGTCTATAACGGAAATTTTAATAAGATGTCTACAGTCCCTGAATTAGGGTGCACCCATCTGAACATGCCAACATCTATAACTTCTTCCACATTGAAAGTTTATAGACAATGCTGCATAAACAATAAGAAATTAGCCAAAATCCATAAAACCTAATCATCAACATGATGTCAAGTGCTATGCCTCATGCAAATGGAATCTACAACCTGTTCCTTGAATAGAACTGCTAAGCCAATCTCAATAGCTTTCAAAAAAACTCAAAGACGACATGCACATAAGATAAAGAAGCTTGAAGTATCCACCTTAACGTTCTTTTGTGGGATATAGAAGATAAGCAAAAGAGCATGGAAAGGAAGATGCAAAGAAAAACAAGGGTAACAAGGAAAACATACAATGTATGCGTATAGACCGGGAACATATTTTGTTAAGACAAAACATATTCCTCAAAAATGACTATGGGCTAACTTATTTTTTCTTATTTATTATTTGGCATATGTGTTTCTCATCTTGGTAATGAAAAGTGAATGCAACTTCCCCTCTTATCCAAAACAAATAACAAAATAATAACAAACCCTCTAAGAAGTTAAAAATTGGCATATCCTTCTTCAAGATTAATTACCCAATAACTTATCGGTTAAACTCAACTCAACTAAGCCTTAATCCAAACTAGCTGGGGTCAGCATAAATCCTTCTCCTCCATTCGACTCAGTATAGGGCCATACTTTCTGAAAGACGTTGAGATATCAAGTCCTACCTTACTACTTCATCCCGTATGCTTTTGAACTACTACCCCTCTTCATTCCTTTTGTATCAAAAATCACTCCTCATACCACTGCACCCCTTGGCCTACATTGTACATATCCAAATTATCTAAGTCATACTTCTCTCAATTTGTCCTTGATAGGCAATACATCCACCTCTTTACGAATGACTTACTTTATCATTCTACTTTTTCTTGTATTAACATATTCATCTCAACATTCTCATTTTGGCCATATTCAAAAAAATAAAAGATGATCATTAACATCATGGCAACAAGAAAGGGCAAGAAACAATGATTTAAGATACAGTATGCTAACTAGATTAACGATAGGCAAGCCCCAGAAGGATCCAATCAACGATATGCTAATCAAACTGAGAGATGGTCTTACATATTTTGCAATAAGGACTAACAAAAACAATTGAGGTTTAAGCTCAGAATATGCACAAAGAAACCTAAAAACTTTCGAAAACCCCAAAATTCTCAATAGGACCAGGGCCCTTCAAATTAGTGCCAAGTCCATATTGCCCACTAGAAAAGACATCTTAAGTTTCAAAATGAATCAATCTAGTCAGGCCAAAATGGATCATTTTGCCAAAATCAAACCAAAACTAGGCCCAAATCTCATTTTTGCTAAGTTCCACTTGGTTTCAGCAGAAAATAAACAGTGACAATCTAATATTGACCGGTTCCAACTAGATGGCAAAACTGATTGTAGATAACATAATTATTCGTTATTTACTTGTTAGAATCATTTTTCTGGTCATTTATTCATTTCCTTAAGTATATCTAAGTACATACCATCAATTTTGCCATGGTATAGTCAAAAGGATTTTTGACACACATAGTAGCACTACTCATGTATGTGAGTTACTCCACTCCAAGTGACTACTATTTTTTTCAAACTGATAATATGAGAATTAATCCTGCCCAACCAGAAGTTATCATAAAATGGTTATTTTAGCTCAATGTGATTCATGCTCCTTGAATTCTCGGTAAGCCCTTCACATTTGGAGAGCTTTTCCCTTCTTCAGTTTATCTTTGATGGATGCTTTAGGTCGGAAGAAGAAGATCCAAAGCCCCTACTTCATTTGACATTAAATAAAGAAGTGTCAATTGACTTCCTGGTTTCTTCAAGCCAAAATGCCATCAAGCAATTTTACTTAAAATGGCAAAGGAACTTGATCAGTGTGAAGAAATTTTTTTAAAAAAATGAAGACATTCTGTAGCTTGCAATGACGATAATTATCAAGTTATATTACCATGCAGTTTCACTTTCATATTTTTCATGTATTTTATTTTGCAGATAATTATATAGGCTTGTGTCTTTGATGCTTCGATTTGTCAACAAATAATTAAATGATATAACAGAATTTAATTTGATGTACAACAACACTTTTTCATGTTCTTATTGGTTTTTATTGAAACTTGTTTTAAGAATTTTGTTAAGCATCTTTCATCGTTTGTTTCATATTCCTTTTTTCCTAATTTCCTTTAAAGTCTGACTATTTATGGAAAGTACAAAACTCAAACTGCAACTGCCAAATTCAAAAAGGGCTTAATCAAAAGTGAAACCAAAATCAAGGCTTCAAAGCTTGGATAGAACTCCACCCTTCATCCATCATATCGGCTTCCTATGCATGATATACATGATCCTCAACCCAAGCTACATCAAATGTTCAATAAACGAGCATCGATCTACAAATAACTATATCTAGATACTGCAAAATAAATCCATTGAGATCTTCTGTTTGACTGATAAAATGAAAAAAAGAGGAAAAATAAATGACAATCAATATTCCAAAACAAAAGGCAAAACAAGTATTGTCGATGCCATCTTAGCAAAATTTGATATACATAGTGGCCCTCCTTTTGCCATCCTCTCCTTCTGATCTCAGCAAAAACATATTATTTTTCCTCAAGACCACTGAGATTCCATGGTTCTATATAGAAAGTGGACCACCCTCATTTTTTGAAATATCTAAAGAAACACCAATCACCGTCCAAGGTGGCACTCCAATTATTTTTCATGGGAGAATATATGGATGGGGGTACTCAATCTTAACTCCAGGAAGCAAGTAGAAAGGTATAAATTTCTTTATTTCTCTATAAATCTTAAAGCCTCTTCCTCTGACTAGAAACTCAAATATTTGGGGGTTCTTGTCTCATGTACAGGAGATTTATTACAATTTCTTACTGGCCATAATATACTTCTAGAATTCAAATCCAATTAAGCACATGAAAATAAAGTCTCAACTCAATTCAATGCAGGAGAAGACCATGATCAGTCAGTCATACAACCAATCCCAATCAAGTGACTTGATCCTGATCATCAAAAGGATGCTCGGTCCCAGGATACAATATTAACTTAAACCCTAAGATCCTGCAACAACACCGACGCTATTAAGAGAGCAAATACTTCTATAATAAAGCTCTCTGCTCAAGTAATGCACACATCTGTCATTACCTTGATCCCTTAAGCACAAGAAGCTTAAATAGCAACTTCAGGAAATCACAGGAAATAGAAACAATATGCCGAGAATCTATGCTTCCTAGTGCTCGCAATAATTATTGCCATCAAAATTCAGCCAGCAAAAGGCAACACCTTCGCAGTTCTCTAATTAATGTAATATGGCAGCTCAATTGGGGTCGTGATTTAATTCTCTCCCAAGAAGGAAAAAATTAACCTACCTATCTTTCTTGTCGTTCCCCAACTTCTTCGTAATAGACAGATTTCGCTGAAGAACCACAGCTTATGGTACCAAAAAAAGCTAAAGACGGCATGTATCCTCCATCAGAGAGGACCGATATACAAAAATTAGCAACTCATAGCAGCGAGAGGAACACTAGGAAAGAAGGAAGAAAAGGAATTGAAGCAAATAATAGAAACAGGCCCTTACCCGATCCTTGGGCCGCCATTTTGACACCAACCGCTCTCGGACGGCCCTGACGGCACACAATCCTCGAACCCCTCATGCCTAACGTCACAGAGCACCACGGTCTGCGGCAGGTACGCCATACTGGTGGTAGCCCCCGCCGCTACCCCGGCGGCGGCCTCGGAATCCGTCCTATGGCTTGCGGCATCCCCATCCTCCCGGCTGGAGAACTCGTCCAGATGATTCGACAACGACGCCGAAGACTGCGAGAACCGAGACGCCATCAGATCTCCCAATGCCATCTAATATAAACCCCCCCTCCTGACCCCTGCCCCGGCCTCGCGGCCTCCCGTTTCGCCCCACAAGAAAACCTAACCCTAGAAGAATCCAAGAATCCTCTCCTTCTCCTCGTCTGCAAGAACCGATCAACGGAGTTCGCAAGCTAATCCACGAAGCCGCTGGACCAGCGGCGCATAGATATTCTCCGGAGGAACGAAACCCAGTCCAGCTCTGAAGAACCCTGGGTGACGCTGGAGCCCTCGGGAAACCCTAGAAACCCTAGGTTTTGGAGAGGGTGGAGGCGGAGGGAAATGGCGGAAAGAAAGAAAGCGAGCAAGGGAAGGAAAAATAAGAACATGTAACCCTTAACGCCCTAAACTAATATATATATATATATATATATATATATATATATATATATGATACTTTCTTTATTTTCTTTATTATTTATTTTCTTTGATACGGCTTTTATCGTTTTCGAACTTTCGATTATTTTAAAAAAGGGGGGAAAATGTTCGGGTGCCGCTGTTCTCTTTCCGCCCCGCTTTCGCTTTGCTGTAGCTTCGGTCTTCCCAGAATGCCCCGGCGAATCCCAACCGTCCGATCATGCTGGTCACCGTACGACCTATTCCCGTTATTCTGTCTGATGGTGGGCTAAGCTTGTCCTCGCATCCTGTCGAAAGTCCCGCGGATCACCTTTAATACGCCGTTGCACTGCCCTGAAGTCGCCGACTGCTTGTCTGTTTACCCAGTAAAAAGGTGAGTAGCCGAGTAGGTTGTTCGTTAAACTAATCCTACGGTTTACCGGACGCTAGCCCCAGAGACGTAACGGTTCGGACGTGGCTCGGGGACTGCTCTCGGGCCGTCCGATCGAAGGTGGACGGGGTATAGAGGAACGGGGACCGCCGTGGGAGCCGTTTGGGGCGTTGAATGGGGGCTTATACATGAATGGATTGGGTATGGGGGAAGCACAGGGGAGCAGAAGCTAGGGCACGCGGGCGAGCCATTTGATGATGGTTTCATGGGAGGGGGGTGGGGGAAGGGCTCGAGTCCACCCAGTTGGTTGCTCGCCAGCTCAGCACACGGCATGCGTCCAATAAGAAATAACTGGAAGCGGCTAGTGCACTCTCATGCTTGACCCTCGACGTCCAGTGAATCTCCAGAGTGCCACTGAAGTTTTAAAATCCATGGCACACGTGAATATTCATTGAGGTAGTTTTTTCTTCCTTAAAAGCGTAAAATATTTTTTTTTAAGTAAAGAAATGTAAAATTTAATTAAAAATAACTTGGCTTCGAAGAATGTAAAAACAGAGAGATGAGAAAATAACTTTTTAAAAAATAACATAAAATAAATAAGGTATTACTTTATCATGCCATCTATTATGTCAATTTATAATTGTAATGATATATCGTCATTCAATCATTTTTCATAATCCAGATCGAACTCTTATGAATGGTATGTCACTTCATAATTCCTTGCAATCATTTTAATCCCTTCTATCCATATCTACATGATGATTGAAATCTAATAAAAAAAAATCAAATTAAAAAACATGTGATTAAATTGGATTTAAAAAATATCCAAAATTAATATTTTATTTTCAAACTAGATATAAAAATATGCTATAATTACTAATATGAGATACATAGTCAATTATGCATGCTGATATAAAATTGGCATGGCATGTCATGATTCAAACACCTTTATACATACCATGCTTACCCTTCATAATTTATGTTATATTTCTCCCTTGGTATCATCATAAGAAACTAACAAGGTAAAACACATAAAGACATGCACTATCTAAATTAACCATGTGTCTATGTCTACAACTACTTTTATTATTATTATATTGACAATCAAGTTGTTGTCGATAATCAATTCACTAATACATTTTTAGCTTTATAAAATGAATTTGTTCCCTCTATGTTCAAGAGAGTCAAGAAAAAAATAAAATCGACAAATATATACGTACATACATACATATATGCTTATTGCTTCAAAAAAAATACAATAATATTGAATAAAGTTCTAACCATCAATGCAATATCATGTACATCTTGTATAGGCCACGGTATGACTAACATGCTCACGTGCCTACTACTAGTGGTGCCACGTACTCCACTATACAACTAAAACTATCATCCATGCTCATTACGGATATACATATATACAGACGCACATAGGCAAATATAGATGCATAGAAATAACATGTAGGGTCATTAGCATCATTATGAAGAGCTTCTTTCCCCTTAGGGTAACAGGAAAATATTGGTCGTTTATCTTGATCAACATAGTTTTTGCAAATTTAAATAAGGCCTAGAGAAACAGTAAAGCTGGTCTAAAACATTTCCACACGGTTAATTTGCGATATAAATTGAAGGCAGAAAACACGAGATAATTACATCCATGATATGATTTTTTTTTTTTTTTTTCCTGGACTCTTCAGTTAATGCAGGACCAGCAAGAAAATGTCATACACTCTCAGTGCAATGCAAAGGGACTTAATGGAAGTAATTTGTTATGACTTCCAAGTTCAAATTCTGAATAGCATATAATTTGCTTTACTTTTTTTTCCCTACCCGATAGATAGGCTGGTGTCGAAACCTAAAAAGTTCTGGAGACATCTCGCCGTCTCACTAAAAACTAAGACGTAGAAGTAGGCTTTTTATGCTCGACACGATCGAATAGCACTCTGGAAACAGTTCGATGGATTAGAAAATAAATTAAGGCTACCCAACAACTAATAGTTGTCGTGGAGGAGGGAAGCTCCAAGGAGACCAATAGAAAAACATGGCAGAATGTTTCCGTTTTACTGATTTGCCACATAGAGTGAAGGCATAAACTCGGAATAAGATCGTGACATTATTTATCTACAATGACCATCAGCAGTCAAGCATCCAATGACAAATTATCTTCGAGGGCTTTCAGATAATTTAGCACAGCACATTTCTTAAGTATCGCTATGTCTTGATTGCAAAAAAGTATCCTCTAATATCCTAAACAATGGAATGCTGAAGCTAGGTAGGTAAAGCATTAAAATGCATCGCATTAACAATACTGTAGGCAATAAGTATCCAATTTCCACAAACATCTTTTTAGAACTTTTTCTCCTCCTCGAGAAAAGGATGGAATATTATCACCAATAATTTACAAATTAATTATAGAATTTAAAGGGAATCTCTCTTAATTTGATAAATTTAAGCATGTGACAAGTATCTCTCCCTGCTCCATAAATAGGGTACAAGCTCTAATCAAAGTCAAATTAGATGATTATTAGATCATCATTGAAGTCATCAACAAAGCTTTGGATGCCATCAAGCTTAGTGGCAAAGCTTCCTGTGCCACCTATATAGTGGTTAACCAATTATAACGGTTGTCCACATCCAACAACTGTTAAACTAAGATAAACCATTGGACAGGTTGTCTGATGATGCTTTCCTCTTTTTTTTTCATATAGTTTTATCTTTTAGCATGCAGTGAGTTACAAACCGTCCATATCTTTAGCCATATGTGCTGTCCATTTCTTCAGATGTATGGTATACTTGCGGCATCCATGAGGGTAACATCCTTGATTGCTATATCCATTATCTTACCATTATCAGGATCATGCTGCGACCACAACAATCGATATGGTATGCGCATCAAGTCCTGGTCATATCTATAATTAAATTGATCGATGGCCATGTTGGGGTGTGACTGTGCTATGTTAACTTCCTCAAAAAAAACTCTGCTGTGCTTACTCTTAAGATTTTTATTGTCGTTTCAGTACGAAGCAAGAAAAGGCAAAGATTTGATGATCATACTTGAAGGAATTCAGAATCATAATTATTGTTATGAGCCAGGGTCAGAGTGCCAAGGCTGGCTCAAGGCTGGCCGAGTGAGAGCCTATGATTGGCGTTAACCTTTTTGGAGGCCTTGTTTGGGGATGGGCTGGTTTCAATCTTTCATGACTTGGACTCGTGCATTCAGTTTTTATGTTGATTGCATCTATGATCCGGTGTTGCTGGCAGTGGAAGGAAATTCTGCTGTCTTTTATTCGGTGGCTTTCAAAGTAATCAAGCTTTTCAACGATCGGTCTCAAATCTATAAGCAGAGAGACCTTCTAGGCTTCTTTTTTCCATAGGTACGACAAGAGGACTTTCGAGGAGGTCATCCATCATAGTACTACTTTCATTCAACCATGCTTAATTATGGAGTCATGGTGAGATCCGGTGCATTAGTGATGGTACGATCGCCAAAGGTTAAACTCAAATTTCATGCAGCCACCATATCTCCTGTTGTGTCTATCCCTATTTGAGTTTTACTTGAAGGCTCGTGGACACCGGTATGCATGTTTCTGCTCTTTGTTGGAGACGATGATGGAGATACAGCAGCTTGGGATTTCTTCAGGATCCAATTGCTGCTGATGGCTTCTGTGAATGGATACTGCTTTCCGAGTCTGATATTTTGGTCTTTTATCCCATCGGAGGAGCAGACTTTTGAGTCTCGCTAGGGATGACTTTTCTTTGGATTTTTTCTTTTTATGTATATATAAATTCTGCATTTTCTTTATGTCCGAACCTGTTCGTGGTACGTTGTAAGCACACATCTGTAACATTTTTACAGCCTTCTTGGTGAGTAACCGGGTTCACCCACAGCTCTCCTTTTACCCAAAAAAAGAATGGGGACTCATGCAAGTCCCGTATTCCTCGAAAACACGTTCGCCGTGCATAAAATGAGTGGATCTCTTTCAGCCATCCGCCTTTAGTTAAAGTGGGATGGATGCAAAGCAACATAAGGATAGAAACTTCCAAGGAACTTTGGAGTTTTTTTGCAACTTGGAAACTATTTTAGAAGCTTGGAAACCATTGCTGGGCTCTGTTTGAAAGCAAATGATCGCTGGAGGGGTGATTCTGATCAGGGGATCTTGAAAGCTCGGTTGGATCATTTATATCAAGTTGAGTTACATGCTTGTTTTCGTGGGATTTGTTTTTGCAACCTAAAGCAAAGTTGTATATAGTAGCTAAACTGCTAGCTGGAATTAATTGGCCAAATCATGGCAGTTGATGTTTAAAATATTGCAAATAATAATTTGCATTGCATGTCAAATAATTGGTTGCAAATCACGGTACACAACCATGTGTCTAAGTGCAATACACAATAGGCTTTATATTTCAAGCTGGACTACCATCCTGATAAAGCTGCTCACAGGCGCATTGAGAAGTGATGGTACTGTTAGTTTAAAACCCCCAACCCACCATCCGGGTCCCATCGTGGTCCGCCATGGGAGCTGTTACCAGCTTGAGAGGAGATAGCTGAATCACTCGCATTTGATAACTAATTAACTATTCATATTAACCGTACATGCTTTAAAACATCCTCAGCAATTATCCTAACTTTATTAACATGAGGTGAATGCCAGATTTGCTGGGCAAAGGTAGAAGTGCCAAACTCGGCATTTTTTCATCCTTGGCCTAGGCCAAACTCGGCTATACAAACTCACCTTAGCTTGAGGACTGCCCCAGGCATCCAAAATAACTTGGACCATCCCCGAGGCTGCTGGTGGGTGCGGATTGTTTTGTTCATGGAAAAAAAAAAAAAAAAAGAATGATAATTTTTTTCAGCTTTTAAATCATTGGATCATATTTTGCACAGCTTTCAAAGTATAATATTTAATTAATAATCCATACTAGATAGGAAGAAGAGTTGAAGGATTTTAGAAAAGGTATAAAATGGGATCCAACCAACAGTCGATTTTGTGAAAGAAAACCAATCATTCACTTGCGAGGCTATCCTCCCTTGTTTTTCATTTGAGTAGCTAGGTGTGCTCTATTTTTTTTCATCTTACTGTAAATAAGAGTCAAAAAATTGTGGCTCAGAAAACCAAAGTCCGCAACTTTTGTGTCATCATGAGAAGCTTTGGGAAGAAAGTCTAGAGGTCTCGGTGTCAAATATATACATACAAAATTCAAGAGGACAAAAAGAGGAACGCGCACATCCGGACTTCACCATTTCTCCCAGAATCTTTTTCTTGTTGTCATGTTGGCAGCCAAAGACAAATCATGGGAGGAGGAGGAGCGATCAAATTGTTTCATCGCTCACATGCGATGAAAGTCGAACAAAGATGGATGACAACCCCCACCACGCACACGCACATGCACTTTGCCAGTGAAGTAGATGCAGGAATGGACAAACTTGGAAACTTCAAAACAAATGGCCTCCCCCCCCCCCAGTTGTCAATCCGCTTGGCAAGTGTACTTGGGGAGTGAGAATAGAGCCAGTGGGAGATTTTGTTCTTGATGAGTGTCTCTATGTTTTAGTGCATGCCCAGCTGGCAGGTTATGATTCCTAAGAAGGCTTTTTATTTTTTCCAGGGAAAAAGTGTGACCAAAGGACTGCATGGGGGCCACGGAGGCATCTAGTATTGTCCGATAAAACTGGCGCCTTGCAGTGCTAAAGAGACGGGCGTGCGGTGTACGGCGTGGGCGGGGAGCAGGGCGTGGCCACCGGCCACGGGCACCTGGCCAGAATCTAGGGCCCCTCGAAATCCTGCAGCTAAATATTAGTAGTAATTGTTTCAATGGTGAATGCCAGTAACAACCTGAGATATGGACAGGATCCTACGTATGATTTTGTGTTTTCACCCTCTTGTTATTCTTTTGTTTCTGATTCTACGAGCTTGATAATATCAATGAACTAGTTAAGTTCCTCGTACTGCTATTTTAGTTTTTTTTTTAGGCGGCGATGGATCAATCGTAGCCATGCTTGTATGAATAAAAAATTAGGGAATGTTTTATGTTTGGTCGTGGCTAGAATAGAAATCGGATTGATCATATTTTTAAAGCATTTGGATCACGATCGAAATTAAAATTAAAATAGATGATTCTCATTATTATTATTTGGCATATGAATTAGAATCATGCCTATTTTTATTTTACTTTTAATCAAAAATCTTCAAATTCGATTATTTTTATATATTTTTAATTTTTATCTTATTTAATATTTTCATATTTATTTTATTTTATGAAAGCTCTATCCCTCGAGACCTTCCCGGTCATAAGACGTAAATCCATAAAACTATATTTTAATTATTTTAATATTTTTAAATATCAATATTCATGATACTTATTAAATTTTTAAAAAATATTTTTAACTATATTTTACCACTTATTTTATTATTGTTAATCTATTTTTAATATTTTATCTTATTTAATATTTTTTAGATTCATTTTATTTCGTGTAAACTCCATGTTTGATGACATTCTCGCTATAACCATAAAACTATATTTTATTTTTTAAATTATTTTAATATTTTTTTAAAAAATATTTATTAATATTTATCGAAATTTTAAAATTTATTTTTTTGAACTTATATTTCACCATTTATTATTATATTATTATTATTTAATGTTTTTATTATATTTAAATTTTATTTAAATTCCACTTGTTTTATCTATTTATTATTTTTATCTTATATTTTATTAATAGTTTTATTTAATAAAAAATAATAAAATCCTATATTATTATTTTTTAAAAAATAAATAAATAAATAGAGCCTTTTTAGAATCATGAACCTCCGATCTGTATCCCTCTTTGTGAACCCCCCCCCCCCCCCAACCTGGTCCCCACCAAATTTTAAGCCTTGTCTTCCTCTCCTCCTCCTCCTCCTCCTCGACCTTCATCGAAGTACATGGAGAAGGTCGAGTAAACCTCAAGTGACCTTTACCATTGCAAAGACTAGAATTGGACTCGACCCAATTTGAGGCCTATTGAGCTGAGCCGATTTCGTGTCAAGCCTTGGGCTAGGCCTGAAAAAATTTAGTCCGAGTTTAAGCTAAAATTTAGAGCCCATTTGATTTTTAAATCAGGCTTGGGTATATCTATGGCCGGCCTGAGCCCAATGAAGACCGAACATTGAGCCCAATTAAAACAAGTGACCGAGAGTAAACTATTTTATAGATTCTGACATTAGATCTGGGTATCATTAATAATATGCCCAAACCCCCGAATGTGTGCCCCATTATCTTTTCCTATTATCTCTAAGGATGTTGTCATTTTCGATGCCAAAGTGAGCGAGAACGATCTATGATCCCATCATGCCAAACAAAGGCAATGATTCAATCCACAACATTTTATCATGCATTAAAAGGATGAAAACTTCTATTTCCACCACCACTTTCATGAACAAAGGCCATAATTCAATCCTTCGGCCATAAATTGAAGAGAGAGGAAGTGAGAATGAAAACTAAGGTGGGTAAGGAGTGGAAATTGGGAAGGGGACGGTTGCCCCTCTCCTACATTATTTATCTCTATCTTTTTTTATCTTTACTAATGCTTGCTCCACCTTCTCTCTCTTCCTCTTTCAAAATATAAGATTCCTATTGTAGTCAAAGGCTCATGACCATATACTGGTCGACCCCTTATTACATTAATGTATGGTATTATCCACTTTAGCCTATGGGCTTCATAATTGTCTCCTTGAGATAGGTCGAATAAAGTACGATAACCTCCTGTATCCCACTCCAAAAAGTATTTCAGGGGAGAAGAAGGATTCCTTAACATAAATTATAGTTTTCCTTGACTCAGCCAATGTGGGATTAAAGAAGTGCCCGTCCTTACACAATAACTAGCCCCTGGTCAAAGAGGAGTCTGGCAAAGGTTGCGGGAGTTTTTTTATAAACCGCGCTAATTCGATGCGACCAAAGGCTCATGATCATGCCGGTCATCCCTTTTTCTGCATGTATGCAAGGTATTGTCCATTATAGCTCATAAGTCTCACAAATTTATCCTTTTAGATGGATTTGCCACTTATAATTCCAATCCAAAAGGTGCCTACTATGAAAAATGAAGGTCCCTTAATATAAGCTAGAGTTTTTCTTGACTAATAACTGATGTGGAACTAAAGAGGCTCCCTATCCATATACTCATAATATAGTCCCCCAATCAAGGAAGAGTCTATGTATGGCAGAACGTGCCCTTCTCATTATCACCACAAATCCCAAGGGATTTGTGTATGGATGGGAGGTGCTTTCCTCTTTATTATCACTACAGACCCTAGGAGGGTCTTACGGATAGGCAATGCATCACAGCTATAGGCTTGTTGTAATCACAAGCTTAAGCCTTACATGGGCTACCAATATAACGATCAAGAGATCATGGCTCTACACGTAAGGCATTGTCCATACTGGTCTATAAGCCTCATGATTTTCCTCCTTGGATTCCAATTCAAAAGGTGCCTCAAGCTAAGTTGAAGAGCAAAGCTAAGGCTGAGCCATCAAGCCAGAACTGAGGCAAAGATCGAGGTTGAGCTACTGAATTTGAGGCTGAGGTGAAAATCAAAGCCAAGGCTGAGCTATTAAATCTCAAGTCAAGGTGAAGAACAAAGCCGAGGTCGGATATTAAGGCCAAGCCAAGTGAGGGCCAAGATCGAGATGAAGATCAAGACCAAGCCATTATGACCAAGCCAAAGTGAAATGCAAGATAGAGGTGATGAATAAAGCCAAGGCTGAGCCATCAATCCCAAGCTTTGGGTGAAGCATGCGACTGAGGTAAAGACCGAGAGTGAGCTACCAAATTTGAGGCTAAGATAAAAATCGAAGTCGAGGCTGAGCCATCAAGTCCGAATTAAGGTAAAGGCTAAGACCAAGACTGAACTATCAAGCCCAAAGCCAAGATAAAGATCAAATTTGAGGCTCATGGACGAGGTGAATTTCAACACCAAGGTTAAAGATCAAGGCCAGAGCCAAGCTCCCTAAGCCAAGCTTAGAAAGAAAAATTTTCACAGTCCAAGATCTCATGATGAGAGGCTTTCAAGCCCTCATCTATTATTTTGCTCCTTTCTTTTATGTTAGCATGTCCATGAGGTATCGAGATCAAGTTCAAAACCAAGGCCGAGTTACTAAACCCAAGTCGAGGTAAAGATCGAAACCAAGGTCGAGCTACTAAGCTTGAGCAAAAGTGAAGAACAAATCGAGGCCGAGCTATCAAGCTTAGCCAATGTGAAGGTAAAGCCCAAGCTGAAGTTAAAATCAAAACTAAGACCAAGCTATAAAACCCGATTCAAAGTGAAGAAAAAATTTGAGGCCGAACCATCAAGCTTAATCGAGATGAAGATCAAAACCTGAGCCATAATAAAATTGAGACTAAGGTGATGATTAATGTAATGATCAAAGCTGAGTTAAGATGAAGATCAAATCTAAGCCAATGTGAACAACAAAATCTGAGCTAAGGTGAAGATCAAATCCCTAGCCAAGGTACAATCGAGGGATGACTATTATAGAGCTACTAAGCTCGAGACAAGGTGAAGGTCAAAGCCCAAGACAAGGTGAAGGTCAAAGTCCAAGACAATGTGAAGATCAAAGTCCGAGCTGAGGTGAAGATCAAAGCTAGCTGAAGCAAAGTAAAGATTGAAATCCAAGTCGTGGTGAAGATTAAAGCCCGAGTCGAAGAGAAGATTAAAATCTAAGTCAACATAAAGGCCAAGATTGAGGTGATGACTAATATGAAGCTACTAAGCTCGAGATGAGGTGAAAACTAAAATCGAGGCCGAGCCATCGACCATAAAGTCAAGGTGAAGGCTAAGTCTAAGGCCAAGGTAGAGGCCGATCTCCTGAAGCCAACCTCCCAAAGGCCGAGTCCTCAAGAAGCCCGAGCTTCAAAGAAACCAAGCTCTTAAAAGTCTATGTAAGGGGCATTAAAGCCCTCATTTGTCACTCTATTCCTTTGTCTTGCAAGACCGCAAGCTTATGAAAAGCTAAGGAAAACCGACCTATAGCCAAAGTGATAAATGCTATTTCTAGGAATTGCTCAGCAGTGAATCCAAAAGCTTGGTGGAGCTAAACAAAATGATCAAAGAAAGCCATCCCCTAATGAAGAAGCCCTTATCAAGTGGACAAGGTTGTCAAGCCTAGGATTTATCATCTAAAGTGGTTTGATGAAGCTCCCTTCCTTGACTATGAAAGTCAAGAACCTCTAAATATAACTATTGTAATAGGCAGTCATTTCTTTCAATAAAATGTAAAATTTTTTCATCAATGATCTTTGCTGGATGAATTAAACCTTGCCCACAGCAATTTAGGCCAAAGACCTCAGCAACTAAGAAGCGAGAGCTAACTCCTTAAAAGGATCCTTCAAGGCCTATCGTCTTTAAGATGAACTGAGTTAGCAGAAATCTTAGTTGTCCGATAAGTGAAAGATAATTTTAGATGACCCTCGAAGGGCTAATCCCTTAAAGGACCCTTGAAGCCCCCAAGCAAGTGGCCAAAGGCCTCAACAACCAAGAAGGAAGGGCTAATTTCTTAAGAAGACCCTCGAAGGTCTTTTGTCCTTATGACAAAATGAGTTAATAAAAATCTTGATTGTTTGAGAAGCTAGGGATAACTTTAGATAACTCTCGAAAGGCAACCCCTTAAAAGGACCCTCGAAGGTCCTTCGTCTGAAAGATGAGCTGAGCTGATGAAAATCTTAATCAGATTTGGAAGTAGGGCTAACTCAAGAGGACCCTCAAAGCCAGTACTACTATGATTATCGAGCTGAAGATGTCGGAAACCAAAAAGTAAGAGCTAACCCCTTAGGAGGATCCTTGAAGGCCCTTCACCCCAAAGACAATTTGAGCTGACGACAATCTTAGTTGATAAAAAGTGAGAGATAACCTTAGATGACCCTTGAAGGACTAACCTCATAAGAGATCCCTCATAGCGCAATGAATGTCATTATAATGAACACAATTCTAATGTAAGCTTGACTTATCTTTCAGACCAGGAGAATCGAAGGCATTTCACAAACGAGCCAAGCTAGATATTGCAGGAGGGAACCACAAAAGATAGGGACCTCGGGAACTTGGTGCTTCAGTAAAACCGATATAATATAAGGTTTTCCATTAGCAATTCAAGCTCAATACGTTGGATCATCTCATAAGAAAATTATGAAATAAGCCAAACCAAACTAAATCCTTTAAACTAGATTGGTTATAGGAGTGCCCAACCCATAAGAAGGCAATATTAGAGTCAAAATCGGCTCAAAGCTTATCCAAGCTAGAACCCCAAGTCGGCCATCTATCTTAACCCGAAGCTAGCATTAACTTTAGCTCAGACAATTTCGAAGCAATCTAAACTAATGATCTAGTCGAGGATTGGTACTAGAAAGTTCATCGCTATAAGAAATTAGTAGGTCAAATCAAATTTTCTAACCCAAGGATTGGAACTTGAAAGTTTTCTACCTAAAGTTACCAAGGTTGATTACAACAACCTTACATGTTAATGTTGTGATACCACTTACACTGATACCACTTGTTGGAAAAATTTTTATACATAATATGGATCCCAGTTCTCATGATCATGATGTCATTATTGATACCGCAAGAGAATGAAGAAGGAAAAATAAAAAATATAATTAAACAGGGCATGCAAGGTTTTACTATAAAAAGCTTATAAAAAAGATCTTCTACTCTCATCCTATAAAAAAAACTTAATGAGAAACTCAAAAACTCCTCTCACAAGCTTTCACCTTTTAAGAAAATCCTCTAGCCCTTACAGGTTTTTTCTATCACTTTACACCTCCTAAAAGTCCTCTAGATCCTCACACTCTATTCCTAACTTGTATGCCTCTCTTTTATAGCCTCTGGGATATCTCCATGTCGAAGAGCAATTCAATAGAAAACTAGAGGTTTAATTCGCATCAGAATTGGACTTTAATTTCTTGTCCAGCTAGTATTTGATCCTAGGAAGCTATCTGACCTATACGATCTTAATCAAATGCTGGAAATCATGCCTAATCAAAGTCGGAGACCTTTCCTAGCTATCAGATCCTCATATGGATCATGCAGGAACAATTGATCATGCAAAAACCATTGTGAATCGCAATTATAGACCATGCCTCCCATGGTGGATTGCATGAAACGACCCATGGACCGCATGTGGTCTGCAGTGCCTGGACCAATGCTGGCCTGCAGTTGTGCGGGACTACCTCCATGCGGGCCTAGGTCTGCTGTGGACTGAGCTCGAGGTGTAGCCCAATAGGTAATGCCTTTGGAAGAATAGTAGCATTTTCAAATCAGGAGCTAGAATTATCAATGGCCATAAAAATGACTACATTCTTTATCTGAGCTATTATTCAGTTTGAACTTAAGAGTAAGGGGTAACTGTTATGGAAAAAAATTATATCTTGATTGATTTGCATATGGGCTAGAAAATCCCACAGTTACCAACAACAATCTATCACGAGCACATAAGGCAAGCAATAATAAATGCATATCATAGATAAGATATAAATAACCATTCAATACTTTTTTTTTCAAGGCACCTCAGCCCTCACCTATAAATAAACGACCAAAGGAGATCCCAAGATATGCTTTGATCTTCCTATATTCACTCCTTCCTTTCTATTATATGATTTTAAACTTGAGCATCAAAGAGTTCCCGTCGAAGCCACTTTTAGTCAAGGACTTATTCTGCAGGTTATACCACAGCTACCTAATAGTCATTGCCCTTGTCTGGTCAATCTGATCCAAGTTAAAATTTTGCAGCAACAATTTTGTTTTGTACAGGTAAGCTATTTTTTTCCTTAAGGGTGAATTAAGGCAGTGCCATAGAGTGCATCTCCATTTGGTTAGTTTATTGAATATTTTATTTATTTTATTTATCTTTACTTTTTGAAGGGATCACGATGGTGGAGCATTCACCGAATATGGGGTTTGTGGCGAGGGGGTAGTCAGTGAACAATGGAGTCTTGGTAGGGGAGAGGAGCTATAGCAGTAGAGAAGGAGAAGAACACACTTGTTTTAATTTTTCCAAGATGGCCTGATTGAGTTCAGGTTTGGGTTTTTCAAAAAGTTTTGAACTTAAGCCTAGCTCGATGCCAGGAAAAAATTTGGATGGGGCTCAGATAGGGGTATGACCTAGCCTAACCTGGCCCATTTCCAGCTCTAGCCACCACAACCCCCTTTGGTGCCTAGCTCTCTCACCTCCTCTTGCAAACCCCTTTAATGCCCAACTCTTCCACCTCTTTCTTATCGGTGCCCACCTCTACACCCTTCGATGACATTGTCATTATCGTCGAGGGCAACACTGTTAACTTGGTGCCAGCACACACCCGAGGGACCCAGGTGGGGTTGTCGTGTGGTGTGGCTACTCAACCTGGAGCAGTTCCTTGGAGGGTCGACTCGAGGGTCGGTTCGACCCCTGAGAAGGTCGACTAAATGGGTTTGGTGAGCCCAGCCTGCCGCTTGGGTGCGATCTGGCTTGATGTGGGTTGGCCCAAGTGCGAAGCCCCTCAGGCCCGCCAGTGCGCTTAGCGCTGGGTTCTGGTGCGCTTGAAAGATAATATTTCTAGCCTTTCTTCAATGGAGAATTCTCTTTTAAAATGGTGGTTAGGGGGTATGGTCCGACAAAACACCATCAACCTAGGACCTCTAGGCCCTCATCGACCCCTATCATTGGGAGTGCATGGATGGCTTCCTAGTTGACCCCCTTAATGTTGCCAAGGGCAACGCCATCATTGATTTAGCCTGCATTGTCATCCTTATCATTATTCTCTTATTATGGTACCGCATGTACCGATACCACTTATTTGAAAATCTCTAATGCAGAATATAGATCCCGAGTCCAAGATCATGATATCATTGTTGATATCGCAAGAGAAAGAAAGAAAATAAATAGAAAACATAATTAATAGGGCATGCAAGGCTTCACTATAAGAAGAATAATCACTTATAAGATAGGAACTCGCACTCTCAATCTTACATAATTTCTCTGAACAAGAAATCCAAATTTCTCATAAAGTTCTCATTTCTTAAGAAGATCCTCTAGCCCCTACAGACTTTCTTTACTATTACCACATGAAGACCTCTCTAACCTATATCCTCCCACAGTAGCTACCTATGGCCTCCCATTAAATAGAGCTTGAAATCTCGATAGTCTTGTCCAAATTGCTTAAAAAATGGACTTTAATTCCTTGTCAAATCAGCCTTTGAACCTATCAAATTCTCCTAACTATCATATCATTATATAAACACCCAAAAAAATGTCAAAAAGTATGCTCATTAGTGTCTAAATCAGTTGGCATCACTGTGGCCATCCAATCATGCTCATGGATTACTGTGGGCCATCAGATGGTGCAAATCAAAGCCATAACAGGTCTTCATTAGTTCAGTAACATCCTGTGGCCATCTGGTTGTGCCCGAATCATGTGTAGTCGCACGATCCATGGTAAACACTGGTGCTATCCCTTTATGCGTCGTGATAAACACCACGAACATTAATTGCTATAGACTGCATGGTGGTCCATGGTGTGCCAACCTAGGCCATGCACAGGCCTACGGCCTGCGAGCTACCTCCATACAGGCCTGCAGGCTTTTTTCCATGCATGCCTACACATGCCTTCAGGCTGCATCTAGTTGTTCTATGGCTAGGCTTCTTGCGAGCTAGGCTCAAGATATAGCACAACAACTTCCACTTCGACTCGATGTCCAGCCTCCATTGAAATTTGAGAACCTGTGACCGCCGCCCCCATACCCTGGAAAAATACTTGACTAATTATCGATGGACAAACATAAAAGTCGAGTTAGGCCGCTTGATCCTATTTTTATCATATAGTATACTTATCTTGACCTAGGACCTACTCAGAAAAGCCTCGTACATTAATAGAAACTTCATTATGTGACATTGCTTATTGTCCTCCTTCCTGAGTTTCTCATCTTGTCTCGATCCACCTACTCCTAAAGATCTATTTTGCACTGGCTCCCATATGTATCAGAGATCCTCTCATATTGGACTTCCTGTCAAGTGATAATGTGTTCCATACTTCTTTTCCTTTAAGACAGTCCTACTGTCATGGATAACCTTCGAGATTCCATCACTGGCTCTTTATGCATAAATGTTTGAATCCAAGTTACTCAATAAAATTAGATTCTTGTTGAAGTTAGGTATATATCAAACATCATCCAATTTCTTTAATATTTCATTATGAAGTTTTAAGTTGACTATTCCTTCATCCTTGATTGTGCAGCTCGATCCGTTTGGTAAGTGAAAAGTACCTCTCTACCTCTAGAGAGTCGAACAACTTCTGTACATATATGATGGGATATGTAGAATTAAGAATTTATTACTAGGAAGAAGGAAATACCTCATCAAATATCATGAGCACATCACCGTATCTATCACTGTCACTATCATCGACCACTACCATAGTAGCCTCTATTTGATTTTTTAGTTACGGGCAATCTCTGACATGATGTCCCAACTCATCGTAATGATAATACTTGATTTTGCTAGTATCCTTTCACTTGGACCTGGACCACCCACTATACGATCCTTTGCCACTTCATCCTCCACTACTAGCTTCTCCAAAAATCATAAATGCTAAGTTTTCACCTGAACTTGAAGCTTGGTTCTCTCGCTTGAGAGTCTCATTTTGAAGAAGTGCTAAAATGACATCCTCCATCTTAATGGTGCCTTTCTCATTAAAAGAGTAGTCACTAAAGACTTAAAAGAGTGTGAAAATGATAATAGCAAGACCAACATCATGGTTTTCTTTTCAATCTTCTCACTTATACTGAGAAGATCGGTAAGGATTGTTTAAAAATTGCTCAAATACTTCTGCGCCAAATACTTCTGCATGCTTGTCCTTTGCTCATCTACAATTGATAAAACTGCTTTCAAAGAAGAGCATGTCGGTGAGGGACTTTACCATATATAATTCTCGAGCTTTGTTAATATCACCATCAGGAAAATCATGCTCAGTACATGGATCACCATGTCATTCACCAAACATGAGTATATCATACTCATCACCTATATTTGAGCCATTTCCAAATCTTGTCCTCCATAGTTGCTGGAATCTTCTCATATATGAGAGCATCGACTAACCCCTGTTAGATGAACGCATCTTTCACCCATGCTTGCCAGAGAAGAAAATTGCTCTTTTTATCGAACTGATTGATGTTAACTTTGATTACGTTATTTTCTCTATCTTCTTCAATCTCAATCAACATAGACAATATGGATAACTCGAAACTTTGATACTGGTTGTTGTGGTACCACCTGCATTGATACCACTTATTGATAAATCTCTCATGCAAAATACGGATCTTAATGTCTACGATCACTATATCATTATTGATGCCGCAAGAGAAAAATAGAATAGAAAAATAATTTAATATGGCATGCAAGACTTCATTGTGAGAAAAATAATTACTTACAAGACAGGAACTTGCACTCTCAATCCTCCATAATTTTCTCAACAAGAAATCAAATCCCTTACAAACTCTTAACTCTTAAGGAAACCCTAGTCGTTACAGATTTTCTTACTACTGCGACACAAAGATCTCTTTGACCCTGGATCCTCCCACAGTTGCTGGTGGCCTCCAATTAAATAGAGCTCAGAATCCTAAGAGTCTTGGTCCAAACTGCATAAAAAATAGACTTCAGTTCCTTGTCCAATTAGCTTTCAAACCCATCAAATTCTCTCGACCATTGAATTATCAACAAATGCCCAAAAAAAAGCCAGAAATCATGCTCATCAGCACCTAGATTGGTCGGCATCACTTGTGGCCATCTGATTATGCTCATGGGTTGCTATGGGCCATTGGATGGTACAAATTGTTACAGCCGTGACAGTGACGTGGCCAGGCTCAGGTATCGCCGAATGCGAACGAGCCACGTGTGAGTTTTCCTGCCAGAATCAGCGCCACGTCCTCAAAGCTGGGGTCGACAAGACCGCACCGCCCGACGATTATCTGAAGCAAACCGCTCCCGCCGAGGTCGAGCTCGGGCGGAGTTCCTCCACCGACTCATCTGCGCCCGGGCCCGGAGGAGCCGACCCGAGTAAAGTCAGCCGAGGTCGGCTGACCCTTCGCCTTGCGCCAGGTGGCCACCCGGAGACGGGTCCACCTCGGCCGAAGCCAGGCGATCTCCTGCCGACTCGCTAGGTGTCCAACCAGGAGGGGTCCACCTAGGCCGAGGTCGGCTGACCCTTCGCCTTGCGCCAGGTGGCCACCCGGAGACGGGTCCACCTCGGCCGAAGCCAGGCGATCTCCTGCCACCTCGCCAGTTGTCCACCCAGGAGGGGTCCACCTAGGCCGAGGTCGGCTGACCCAACGCCTTGCGCCAGGTGGCCACCCGGAGACGGGTCCACCTCGGCCGAAGCCAGGCGACCTCCTGCCGCCTCGCCAGGTGTCCACCCAGGAGGGTCCACCTAAGCCGAGGTCGGCCGATCCCTCGCCTCTCGCCAGTTGGCCCCCGGAGACGGGTCCAACTCAGCCGAGGTCAGATCGCTCGCACGGAGAGGCCCCCGGGGAAGCGACAGGTCCCGAGGCCATCCTTGGGCCGTACCGACCCCAGACGGCGTCCCGTACGGAGGGCGGCGGCACGCGGAACGTCACTTACATTGGCCCGACAGGTCCCGCAGTCGAGAGACCCGATCCTGACGGAACAGGCCCGTAAACGGATGGCGCCCACGCTCGGGGAAAAGAGCACTCTCACGAAGCTCGAGGCCTGACGACTGGCCGCTCTGCCAGCGCCGCCCTCCCTTCTTTCTCTTCTGTCCTTGCCTTCTCCCTGCTGGGCCCGGCGGACGAGGTCGGAAAGCCGCCTGGCCTCCTTCACCAAAAAGGGAAAAGAAAGGAAGACAGGGGGGAGGAGTTTTCGAGGGGGAAAAGGACAAGCGCACGACGGAGGGAGATAAAGAGGGAAGAATCCGGAGACTGCAAGGTAAGCCAACTAGCCTGGGGACAAGGAGGAAACACCGGCACAAGGCCTCGCTCCGAGGAAGAAACCAGAGATCCCGAGAGGGGAATACTGGACGTAAGCTCGGCAAGCAGGCCCAGCCGAGATTCCGGTCCCCGGCGCATTCCCTTCACCAGTTAACTCTCCAAATCTGGGACCCTTTCAAGGGCCCCGGGGGGGAGAGTCTGTTCCTTCTCGTCGTCTACTGACTTGACCGTCGGAGCCCCCTCGCCGGAATCCCCGGCCAGGGTCCTCTAACCCCTTTGTTGCAGGTTTCTCGCAGGAAGGGAGGCTCCCTTGCCAGGCGGTCAGGGAGGATCGGCTGATCCTCGGCACGGGCGCAGCGACGAGACGGCAACAGATTGGCGCACCAGGTAGGGGGGCAGGACACTAACCCCCAGTGGGAACTAGCTTTTTGCAGGTGTCACGCTCTCTAGCAATGGTGGTCACTCATGGTCGCGAGGCATCCACCAGCCGTGTGGGAGAAGCCCACTCCCCTCCAGGGGGCCCACCCCCGAACGGGAGCTTCCGGCTCCCCCCTCTTCTGCAGCAGCCTACCCGGCAGATGGATCCCTTGCGGCCATCGTCCAGCAGCTGCAGACCTTGACCTCAGCGGTCCGACAGCTTCAGCATCAGCAACGATCCCTGGCCACTCAACCGCAGCCAGGGACCCCGCGCGGCCCGAGTCGCGGGGCAGCATGGGAGCCTGCGCTCGATCCAGGGCAGGCCATCCCATCCGCAAGCCATCTCCAACCCCGAGGGAGCCGTCAAGCTCCCCGAAGAGAAACTATTTCGGCTCGGAGGATCACGAGAGTCGATCCCCGGCCGATAGAGCCGAAACGGCGCATCGCAGCAAGCGACGCCGGGGCCAGACCTCGCGCCGAGACCGATCGGTGCCCCCCTCACCTGCAGTCTCGGTGGAAGACTCCACCGATGAAGCCATCAGGCGCCAGGCCGAGAGGCGCCTAGAAGAGCACGAGCGCAAGTTGGCGGAGTTCGCCCGACGGTTCGCCGACCTGCAGAACTCGTCAGCTGACCCGGCGGGCTACGACTCCTGCCCCCCTTTCTCCGAAGAGATCCAGGCGGAACCGATCCCGAAACGGTTCCGCATGCCGCAGGTGGACCCCTACGACGGGACCACCGACCCCCTGGACCACTTGGAGGGTTATAAAGCTCTCATGAGGGTCCAGGGCGCCACCGACGACCCTTCTGTGCATCGCCTTCCCAGCAACCCTTCGGAAGGCCGCTCGAGTCTGGTTCGCCCGTCTCGAACCCGGATCCATTGCTCCTTCCAGCAGTTGGAAGGAAAGTTTGTGGCGCATTTCGACGCTTGTCGAAAGGTGCCAAGGGAGGTGGACAGTCTCTTCTCCATCCGCCAGCAGGACCAGGAGCTACTCCGAGACTACATCGCCCGGTTTAAGACCGCAGCCCTGGAGATCTACAGCTTGGACGAGCCCGTCGCTATGCTGGCTTTGAAGCGCGGGCTCAAGACGTCCCGCCTGACCTATTCCCTGGACAAGAAGCCGCCCAGGACGTATTCCGAGCTCCTCCTCCGCGCCCACAAGTACATCCGAGTGGAGGAGGCTGACCGCACCCGTCGAGAGCTGGACGGGAAGATTCCGAAGAAGTCAATCCCGAGGGACGCCCCGGGAGCTCGGAGGCCGGGCCATGAGTCGACCCTCGCCCGAATCCAAGGCCGAGGATCGAGTCTACCCCGAGCGGAGGTACACCCCTCTCCTCGCACCTCGAGCCAAAATCCTCATAGAAATCGAGGGCGAGCGCTACCTCCGCCGACCTCCACCTCAGAACTCGAGGGCCGCCCGAGACAAATCAAAGTACTGCCAATTCCACCGCGAGCACGGACATGACACGGAGGAGTGCCGCCATTTGAAGGGGAGATTGAGGAGCTGATCGGGAGGGGATACCTCAGGAAGTTCGTCAAGAACGAGGCCCCCTCCGAGAAGCAGCCGCTCGCGGCCCTGCCACCTGTCCCTGCGATCGACAATCGGCCACAGAGAAGCCCGTGGGCATGATCTCGCGCGGAACCGGCCGAGCTGAGAAGAGAGCCGGGAAGTCCCGGAGAATCCCTCCCAAAGGAGGGGAGTCTAATGGCAATGTAAACGATGATGCCGTGGTGGTCGAGATGACCATCGCGAAACACCCTGTACATCGAATCATGGTGGATAGTGGAAGCTCGGCCGACGTACTTTTTTACGATGCTTTCTCTCGGATAAATTGCCTCCCGACCAGCTAAAGCCAGTGCACACCCACTGGTAGGTTTTACAGGGGACTCCGTGGGAGTCGAAGGGGAAATCACTCTCCCAGTTACCGCCGGATCCCCACCTCGGCAGGCGACCATCATGGTAACATTCACTGTCGTCAAGCTCCCTTCGCCTTACAACGCCATTCTCGGCATCCGGGCTCAACCAACTAGACGCCACCATCTCCACGAGGAGACTGCTGGTGCAGTTCCCACGCCTTTCTGGTTCGGGAAAATGAAGGGGACGATTCAGCCAGTCCCGCTCTGCCTACAGACAATCCCAGGCACCAGGAGCACAGAGCTCGCCCACGATGTCGAGGACCTCGACCTGAGAGAGAAGGAACCCAGGGGAGGGCCCGTAGAGCGCCTGCTATCCTTTCCCTTGGTTCGGACCCCCTGAAGACGGTGCAAGTCGGGGCCCAGCTCCCCGAAGAGGAGCGAACCCGCTTGCTGGAGTTCCTCCGTGCCAACGCCGATGTGTTCGCCTGGTCGGCGGCCGACATGCCGGGCATCCGCCCGAGATTATCATGCACAGCCTGAACGTGGACCCAGGTAGCCGCCCGGTCCGCCAGAAGAAGAGAAGCTTTGCCATGGAGAGGCAGAAGGTGATCGACGAGGAGGTAGAAAAAACTTCTCGCCGCCGGTTTCGTCCAGGAAGTCCAATACCCCAGCTGGTTAGCAAACGTGGTCATGGTAAAGAAGAGCAGTGGTAAGTGGAGGATCTGTGTGGACTACACCGACCTCAATCGAGCTTGTCCGAAGGACAGCTTCCCTCTGCCGAAGATCGACCAGCTGGTCGACACCACCTCGGGGCATCGTCTCCTGTCATTCATGGATGCTTTTTCCGGATACAACCAGATCCGGATGAATCCGGAGGACGAAGAGCGTACCGCCTTCATAACTGACCGCGGGACTTTCTGTTACAGGATGATGCCCTTCGGCCTCAAGAACGCGGGGGCGACGTACCAACGTCTGGTCAATAAAGTCTTCAAAGACCAGATAGGCCGCAACATGTAGGTGTACGTGGACGACATGCTAGTAATGAGCAAACTTGACTCGGACCACGTGGCCGACCTGGCGGAGACGTTCGGCAACCTCCGGCGCCACCAGATGAAGCTGAATCCGGCGAAGTGCGCCTTCGGGGTCTCCGCCGGAAAGTTCCTAGGGTTCATGGTGACCAGAGAGGAATCGAGGCCAACCCGGAGAAGGTCCAGGCCATCCTGGACATGGAGCAGCCAGCCTCCAAGAAACAAGTGCAGCAACTGACCGGCCGGGTTGCGGCCCTTAGCCGTTTTATTTCCAGGTCGGCGGACCGCTGCCGTCCCTTCTTCAAGGTGCTGAGGAAGATGAATGGTTTCGCCTGGACCGAGGAATGCCAGCAGGCCTTCGAGGAGTTGAAGAAGACGCTCGCATCACCACCTTTGCTGTCCAGGCCGAGGAAGGGGAGGAGCTTACCCTCTACTTGGCCGTTACCCCGGAGGCCGTCAGCTCTGTCCTGGTCCGAACCGACGACCACGGGATCCAGCGGCCGGTGTACTATACCAGCAAACTCCTCCGGGACGCGGAGCTCAGGTATTCCCGGCCCGAGAAACTCGTTTTTGCGCTAATAGTGTCTGCCCAGCGTCTCAGGCCCTATTTCCAAGCGCATCCCATCGCCGTCTTGACGGATCAACCGGTGAAAGCGGTGCTCAGCCGACCGACACCTCGGGGCGATTGGCCAAATGGGCACTGAAACTCAGCGAGTTCGACATTACATACCGACCGAGGTCGGTAATGAAGGCACAGGTGCTGGCCGACTTCTTGGTCGAATACGCAGGTTTGGGCAAGGAGCCCGAGGAGGACTCCCCGGCCCGGCCGATGGAGGTCGGCACCAACGAGCCCGGAGAGGACGCCTGGATCCTCCATGTAGACGGAGCCTCAAACTCCGGCGGGAGCGGAGCTGGGCTCATCCTTGCGAACGGCGACGGAGTCGTCGCCGAGAGTGCGCGCTCCGTTTCCAGTTCCCCGCGACAAATAACCAAGCGGAGTACGAGGCACTTCTCGCCGGACTGAGGGTCTCCCGCGAGCTGGGCGTGACCAACCTCAGAGCTTTCACTGACTCCCAGCTCGTGGCGGGACAGGTGTCCGGGGAGTACGTCGCTCACGACCCCCCAGATGGCGAAGTATTTGGAGCTCGTCAAGGCGGGCGCGTCCAAGTTCCGGCGCTCAACATCTTCCATATCCCCCACAGGGAGAATGCCCGCGCGGAATGCCCTCTCTCGGTTGGCGACCCTGCCGGACACGATGCTGGGACGCGCTCATGTGGAGCGACTCGAAGTCCCAAGCCTCGAAGCACCGGGGGGGGTCCATCAGGTCAGCCAGGAGCCCGGCTGGATGGACAAGTACGCTGCGTACATCACCAGCAGCATTCTTCCGGAAGACCGAGACGCGGCTCGCCTCATCAGGAAAAGGCCGTGCGGTTTGTCCTGATGGACGGGCAGCTGTATCGAAGGTCCTACTCTTATCCCCTCCTCAAGTGCATTGGACCCACAGAAGCCAAGCTTGTGCCAGGAGATTCACGAAGGCATCTGTGGGAACCACGTGGGGGGAAGGGCATTGGCGTATAAGGCCCTTCGTCAGGGCTACTTCTGGGAGACGATGAAGGAGGACGCCGTCGACTTCGTGAAGAAATGCGACCGGTGCCAGCGTCACGCCACGGTGCAGCGGCAACCCTCCAACCGATCTCTCAGCTCTCAGCCCCTGGCCGTTCGCCCAATGGGGGATGGACCTCCTGGCCCATTCCCGCCGGCGTCCGGCCAGCGGAAGTTCTTGATAGTGGCTATCGACTACTTCACAAAGTGGGTCGAGGCCGAACCCTTGGCAAGAATCACCGAAGCAAACGTCGCCAAGTTCTTCTGGAAGTCCATCGTCTGCCGCTTCGGCCTCCCCCACACCGTGGTCACCGACAACGGACGCCAGTTCGACTGTCGAGAGTTCGAAGATTTCTGCAACGACCTCGGCATCAAGCATCGCTTCACTTCGGTGGCGCACCCCCAGACCAACGAGGAAGCTGAGGTCACGAACAGGACCATTCTTCAGGGCCTCCGCACGCGGCTAGACCAAGCCAAGGGCAGGTGGGCCGACGAGCTTCCCAGCGTTCTTTGGGCATACCACACCACCCCAAGGATGGCTACTGACGAAACCCCATTCAACCTCGTCTTCGGGCCGAGGCAGTCATCCCGATCGAGCTCAGCATACCCACGCTGCGCGTGGAACAATACGACGAGACAGAAAACCCGGCCAGGATGATGCTCAACCTAGACCTCCTCGAAGAAACGAGGGACAAGGCCCGAATTCGAATGGCGGCATACCGGCAACGTGTAGCCAGATATTACAACTCCCGAGTACGGCCGAAGGTTTTTCGTCCCGGGGACTTGGTCCTCCGGCGCGCAGAAGCCTCCCAGCCACGGGAGTGCGGCAAGCTTTCACCCAACTGGGAAGGCCCTTATCGGGTGGCAGAAGCCCCCCTCACGGAGCATGTTACTTGGAAGAATTGGGAGGTGCCAGGTTCCCCCGGACATGGAACCCCTCGAACTGAGAATGTACTACCAGTGATGTAAGGCTCCCAGTTTCTCTAACAAAGCTTCTTCACTTTAAACACTCTTCTCTAACTTCAACAAGAAAGCCTGCGGCATCGAGCTCAGTCCGGAAGATCCTGGGCTTCGGCTTGGAAGGTGGCGTCGAACCCAGTTCGCCCACACAAGCTCGGAGCACAGCTCAGCAAGCCGCGCAAGGTTTGAGAAAGCCTACGGCATCGAGCTTAGTCCGGAAGATCCTGGGCTTCGGCCTGGAAGGTGGCGCCGAACCCAGTTCGCCCACGCAAGCCCGGAGCACAGCTCAGCAAGCCGCGCAAGGTTTGAGAAAGCCTGCGGCATCGAGCTCAGTCCGGAAGATCCTGGGCTTCGGCGGCTGGAAGGTGGCACCGAACCTAGTTCGCCCATGCAAGCCCGGAGCACAGCTCAGCAAGCCGCGCAAGGTTTGAGAAAGCCTGCGGCATCGAGCTCAGTCCGGAAGATCCTGGGCTTCGGCCTGAAAGGTGGCACCGAATCCACTTCGCCCGCGCAAGCCCGGAGCCTAGCTCAGTAAGCCGCGCAAGGTTTGAGAAAGCCTGCGGCATCGAGCTCAGTCCGGAAGATCCCGGGTTTCGGCCCGGAAGATGGTGCAGGAACTGTGTTGTCCGCGCAAGCATGAAGGCAGCCCAAAGTCGGACCTGCTCAGGATTCTTGCCTTGCCGTGACACGGCTATTGCAGACCCCGTCCTTCGATTTAGTATAGAAGGCCGGGCCCGCAGTTGTCTCAGGTGTCCCGACCGACATCTCAGAACAAACAAACAAATAAGAAGAAGAAGAGGCAAAAATGATGGACAATTTTTTGGTAGAAATTGAGTCTTCATTAACACAGGTATCCGGACAAACTGGGAGCCCCGACAGCCGGGACTCCCAAAAAGAAGGGTAAGGAAAACAAATTATAAAGCGACGATCACTGGAGCGCAGGGTCGTGCCGTCCGCCGGAGGCGCGGGCGCCACTTCTTCAACCTCCACGACGACCGGCTCGGGGCGTGTCGGGACCCGCGGCGTCATCGGTCGGAGGTGCTGCAGGTGTCGCCTGAGGTGTCGCCTGGGTCATACCGAGACCCTGCCCTCGCTCCCCCCCCACGCTTCTTCCTGCCGCCGACAACGACCCCTCAGGTCCAGCTGGGGGAAGAAGGCCCCCACCTTTTCCCGGCACATCCGGAACCCCTTCAGGAAGGAGTCCACGGCGGCCTCCCGGACTTCCGATGTAAACTCGTCGGAGGCCCGGAACTTGGGGACGGCCTCCAGCGCTTCTCGCTTCGCCGCCTCCAGGAGCCCGTTGATGTAGTAGCTCCGGTCCTTCGCCTCGGCCACCTCTCGCCGGGCCTCATCCAGTTGGCGCTCCAAAAACAGGGAGTGGGCCTGCAGGCGGGCCTTCTCCGCCGCGTCCTCCTCAGTCCGGCGCTGGTTGGAGGTCCGCTCCTCCGCCAAGGAGGCCTCCAGTCCTTTGTTCTGCTCCTCGGAACGCGTCAGTCGGACTGGAGGGCATGCTTCTCAGCTCGCAGCTCGGCCCCTTTGTCCATTAGATCCTTCACATCGGCCGCGAGTTTGCCAAGCTTTTGCTCCCGATCGGAGTCCCGCTTGGCGTTCCCTACGAGGTAGTTCCTCAGTAGGAGGACGTCGTTCCCGATCTGCAAAGGCAAAAATAGCGCACGTCAGTATCAAGGCAGAAGGCCTCGGATTGGAAGAAAAGAAGAAGGGAAAGCTCAGACTTACCGTGAAAAGCTGGGGCAGGATGCCGAGCAGCGCGTCCGCATAATCTCGGCCGCCCCGAGCTCGGCGGTCCCGGGCGGTGGAAGCGTACTCCATCACCCTCTCCGCCAGTCCTCGGTCGAGGATGACCGAGTCTCGTGCGAGATCACCGGCGCTGGACCCTTCGGGCCGACCCCCGCGACAGCTCTGCCCCCTCTGCCGGAGCCGCCCCGCAACCGACGGACCGGCGGTCGCCACTGGCGGTGCCGTTGGGCTGCTGACAGGAACGGGCCCGGCGATGGGCAGAACGGCGGGCGCCGGAGCTCTCTCGGCAGCGCCGCCAGGCCGTGGGGCCGAGGTGCCAGGGGCGCCGCCCTGAGGAGGCCTGGGCGGAGAAACGACAGCAGCTAGGCCGGGCACGTCGCCGCTGCGACCTCCCGGCTCGTCTCTGTGCGAGCCCTCTTCGCTACGGGCTCATCCACGTCGATGACCTCCCTCTGAGCCGCTCCCTCCAAGAGGTTCTCCAAAGAAAACTTCATCCCTGCAAAGTGAAGAAATCGGAAGTCAGACAGTTCGATCTTAAAAGAGAGGGGGGGGCAGAAGTTAATGCGGGGCCAAATCTCACCAGTCTCCTAGATGGGATTGATGCCGGCCTCAAAAAGATTCTGCTCAGAGAGCAGAACCTCGAGCGCCGGGACCACGTCACTCAGGAGCTGGGTGTAAGACTCCTGGTCCGCGGACTCAACTCGGGAATTCCGTTCGGCGACCGTTCCGGTTCGCTCCAGGCCCAGTCGACGTCGTCGACCGAGGCAAAGAAAAATCGGCTCTTCCATCCCTTGACCGAGGAAGGGAGGTCGAACCGGAGACACCTAGGCCGGGGCGAAATGTACCACCAGCCATCATCGATGGAGCACTTCTTCAGGGTGAACAGGCCTTGAAGAGTGAAAAACGGGCAACAAACCCGTGGAAATGGCAGAAGACAATGAAGGAGAAGATGACCCGGATGGCATTAGGAGCTAGCTGGCCGGGACGAGCCGGAAATGGCTGAGGAAGGAAAGAAAAAAAGGTGCAGAGGAAAACGAAGACCCCCGAGGAGGAAGTCTTCGTAGAAGGCAATGCGGCCGGGGCCGCTCATGGTGACACGCTCCCCGGACCGCGGAGCAAACAGACGGACAGATCCCGGGATGCCATAGGCATCCCGGAGCAGAGAAAGATCACCTTCGGTCAGGTAGAGACATGACCGGAGGGACCGACGGGAAGAGGTGGCGGAGCCGGAAGAGAAATTAAGGCGGGGAGTGAACGGAGGGGCACGGCAGGCGCAACCGAGGGGACCGGATCCCCCTGGGGATGCCAATGGTGACACCCCCAGGTTGCAAGCGCCGGCGGACCTCCTCTGGAATTACCTCCTCATCCGAGGAGGAAGAAGATGGAGTCCTCGGCCGGGATGGACCGGCCTCGTCCGGATTAGAAGAGACATGGTGACGGCGCCCATGGAGAAGGAAAGAGAAAGAGGCTGGATAAGAAACGAGAGAGAAGGAGGGAGGCTAGAGAAGGAGAAGAAGACACTTACCCAAAAATGCACAGACGGGCGCGAGCAGCAGAAGTTGTTAGCCTGCAGCAAACCGCCCACGAAGCAAGGAAAAGGCCTCGTTCTGGAAAGTCCCCTCCCTTTCAAACTCAGCCGACAGCAGCCGTACCCATCATTCCACCTCAGACCACTGGATGGTCGCCACGTGGGCACACGCCCGACACCGACGCCTCGTTAGCAGAGTAACGGCCTCTGCCCCGAAGCGACGCATTGATTGCGAGCAAGTGGACGACGCGTGGCGACTCCCCATAGGTCTTCAGCCGCATCGAGCCACGACGAATGGAGATCGTGCCAATTATGATGCAAGATCTTCGCCTCCCCACGTCATGTCTGCAATTAATCCCGACGTTCCGTTCTACGATGCCCCGACGGAACGGCGGGCTGGGGGGCAACTGTTACAGCCGTGACAGTGACGTGGCCAGGCTCAGGTATCGCCGAATGCGAACGAGCCACGTGTGAGTTTTCCTGCCAGAATCAGCGCCACGTCCTCAAAGCTGGGGTCGGCAAGACCGCACCGCCCGACGATTATCTGAAGCAAACCGCTCCCGCCGAGGTCGAGCTCGGCGCGGAGTTCCTCCACCGACTCATCTGCGCCCGGCTCGGAGGAGCCGCCGACCTGAGTAAAGTCGGCCGAGGTCGGCTGACCCTTCGCCTTGCGCCAGGTGGCCCCCGGAGACGGGTCCACCTCGGCCGAAGCCAGGCGATCTCCTGCCGACTCGCCAGGTGTCCACCCAGGAGGGGTCCACCTAGGCCGAGGTCGGCTGACCCTTCGCCTTGCGCCAGGTGGCCACCCGGAGACGGGTCCACCTCGGCCGAAGCCAGGCGATCTCCTGCCACCTCGCCAGGTGTCCACCCAGGAGGGGTCCACCTAGCCGAGGTCGGCTGACCCAACGCCTTGCGCCAGGTGGCCACCCGGAGACGGGTCCACCTCGGCCGAAGCCAGGCGACCTCCTGCCGCCTCGCCAGGTGTCCACCCAGGAGGGGTCCACCTAAGCCGAGGTCGGCCGATCCCTCGCCTCTCGCCAGTTGGCCCCCGGAGACGGGTCCAACTCAGCCGAGGTCAGACCGCTCGCACGGAGAGGCCCCCGGGAAAGCGACAGGTCCCGAGGCCATCCCTTGGGCCGTACCGACCCCAGACGGCGTCCCGTACGGAGGGTGGCGGCACGCGGAACGTCACTTACATTGGCCCGACAGTCCTGCAGTCGAGAGACCCGATCCTGACGGAACTGGCCCCGTAACGGATGGCGCCCACGCTCGGGGAAAAGAGCACTCTCACGAAGCCCGAGGCCTGACGACTGGCCGCTCTGCCAGCGCCGCCCTCCCTCCTTTTCTCTTCTGTCCTTGCCTTCTCCCTGCTGGGCCCGGCGGACGAGGTCGGAAAGCCGCCTGGCCTCCTTCACCAAAAGGAAAAAGAAAGGAAGACAGGGGGAGGATTTTTCGAGGGGAAAAAGGACAAGCGCACGATGGAGGGAGATAAAGAGGGAAGAATCCGGAGACTGCAAGGTAAGCCAACTAACCTGGGGACAAGGAGGAAACCCGCACAAGGCCTCGCTCCGAGAAGAAACCAGAGATCCCGAGAGGGGAATACTGGACGTAAGCTCGGCAAGCAGGCCCAGCCGAGATTCCGGTCCCCGGCGCATTCCCTTCACCAGTTAACTCTCCAAATCTGGGACCCTTTCAGGGCCCGGGGGGGAGAGTCTGTTCCTTCTCGTCGTCTACTGACTTGACCGTCGGAGCCCCCTCGCCGGAATCCCCGGCCAGGTCCTCTAACCCCTTTGTTGCAGGTTTCTCGCAGGAAGGGAGGCTCCCTTGCCAGGCGGTCAGGGAGGATCGGCTGATCCTCGGCACGGGCGCAGCGACGAGAACGGCAACACAAATCATAGCTGGATCAGGTTTTCATCAGTTCAGCAATGTCCCATGGCCATCTGATTGTGCTTAGATTGCACGTAGTTGCACGATCGTACAAATGCCAGTGCTACCCATCTATGCACTGCGATAAATACCATAGGCATTAATTGTCGTGGATCACATGAAACCCCTCATGGACTATGTGGTGTCCACAGTGCACCTTGCCGCATGCGCCTTGTCGTGCACCCAGCTTGGGCCACGCGCCTACGCACAGGCCTGCCTCTCTATGCCCCATAATATTCCAAATCATATAATGTTATATATAATACCATATTGTTAAATAATGATCTCATATTAATATAATAAAAAAAATATTTACTATAGCAAATTGAATTCGATGTTGCAATCTTTCATCAAAATAATACTAGAGTGTGACCCGCATGGTTTTAATTTATACAAATAATATTGTTAAAGAAGATAAAAATTAAAAATATTATAAATTGACAATCATAATATCTTATAATAAAAAAAATATTTATAAAAATATATTACAAATATTATATATTATCTTTTTATATTAAATAGTGGCAAAAATTATCTATATAGATAAATAAATAAATATTAATCTTTATTTTGATCAATTATCTATAATTTTTCATATATTAAGTAAATCAAAAAATAATTTATTTAATAAAATTCCAATACACTAAATCAGAAATTCATTAGTTAAAAAAAATCTCATAGAAATTTATGAGTCATTTTTTAAAGTTTTATAGTATGGGGCGCATACAATTTCTATGCGACTCATACTATAAATATCCCTAACCTAACTCTAATTCTATTTCCGCACCCCCACCCCCCCCCCCCCCCCGCCACATCGCCATTGCCTCTCCACTATACCCTCTTCTCTCCCACCCTACCCTAGCCCCCATCACGCCTCCACTCTACCATCCTCTCCCTCGATGCCACCCGCAGCCCCCACACCCGGCCCTGATGCTCCACTCCACTCCTCTTTCTCGGCACCCCCCCTCCTGATCACCTCTACAGTACACCACCCTCTCCCGACCCTCCTGCTCGTCGACGCTCCACTCCACCCTCCTCACCTCCAATGCTGCCCCCTCCCACCAGGCTACCTTTTGACTCCACTACCCTCTTCCCTGATGCCCCCCTCCCACTGTCGCCTCTCCACTACGCTCTCCTCTCTGCCAACATCACCCCAACTCCCCATTGCATCTCCACCACACTCTCTCTCTCTCCTGACCTTCTATGCACTCAAGACGGTGATCCCCCTCTCTTGCTCGATAGCTCTCCTCTTCGATTCCTGACAACCAACGGGATGGCGATATCCCTACCTATCTCTATGGTGGGTATTTTTTTCTGGCAAATATCGATGCTTGATGGTGATTCCTTCTCCTCTTCTACAGATCTGCTCTCTATTAGTATTGGAAGTGCCAGTAAATGAGTATTTTCACTTTACCCATTTTATTCTCTACATTTTTTTCATCGGTGTTTCCTTTGTTTTTTCTTGTTGGATTTGTTTTCCAGTACCTTACGGGTTTTTCCTCTCCCTTTTCCTTTTCCTCCTCCCTTCCTTTCTCCATCGCTCCTTGTTACAGCCGTGACAGTGACGGGCCAGGCTCAGGTACCGCCGAATGCGATCGAGCCACGTGGAAGTTTCTCCGGCCGAGTCAGCGCCACGTCTTTTAGGCCAGGTTCGACAAGACTGCACCGCCCGATGACTTTCTAAGGCAAACTGCCTTCGCCGAGGTCAAGCTCGGCTCGGAGTTCCTCTACCACCTCGTTGGCGCCCGGACCCGGAGGGGTCCGCATAATGATGAGTCGGCCGAAGCCAGGCAACCTCCTGCCACCTCGCCAGGTGTCCACCCAAGAGGGGTCCACCTGGGCCGAGGTCGGCCGATCCTTCGCCCCTTTGCCAGGTGGCCCCCCGGAGACGGGCCCACCTCGGTCGAGGTTAGGCGACCTCCTGCCACCTCGCCAGGTGTCCACCCAGGAGGGGTCCACCTGAGCCGAGGTCGGCCGATCCTTCGCCCCTTTGCCAGTGGCCCCCCGGAGACGGGTCCACCTCGGCCGAGGTCAGGCGACCTCCTGCCACCTCGCCAGGTGTCCACCCAGGAGGGGTCCACCTCGGCCAAGGCCAGGCAACCTCCTGCCACCTTGCCAGGTGTCCACCCAGGAGGGGTCCACCTAGGCCGAGGTCGGCTGGTCCTTCGCTCTTCGCCATGTGGCCCCCGGAGACGGGTCCAACTCGACCGAGGTCAGGCCGCCGTACGGAGAAGGTCCCAGGGAGGGAAGAGGCCCGGGCCCCGAGGCCATCCCTCGGGCTGTACGAATCCCAGACGGCGCCCCGTACGGAGGGCGGTGGCACGCAAAACACCACTTGCATCGGCCCGACAGGCCCCGCAGCCGAGAGACGCGACTCTAACAAAGCAGGCCCTATAGATGGATGGCGCCCACGCTTGGGGAAGAGAGCGCTCTCGCTGGGCCTGAGGCCTGACCGGCCGCCTTACCAGCGCCGCCCTCCCCTTTTTCTCTTCTGTCTTTGCCTTTTCCCTGCTGGGCTCGGCGGACGAGGTCGGAAAGCCGCCTGGCCCCCCCTCACCGAAAAGGGAAAAGAGAAAAGGACGGGAGAGGAGAGCCTCCCAGGAGGAGAAGACAAGCGCACGATGAAAGGAGATAAAGAGGGAGGAATCTGGGGACGACAAGGTAAGCGAACAAGCCTGGGGACAAAAAAGAAGCACCGGCAAAAGGCCTTGCTCCGAGAGAGAACCAGAGATCCCGAGAGGGGAACACTGGGCGTGAGCTCGGCAAGGAGGCCCAGCCGAGATTCTGGTCCCCAGAGCGTCTCTCTCACCAGTAAACTCTCTAAGTCTGGAACCCTTTCGGGGGTCCGTCTGGAGGGTCTGTTCCCTCTCGTCGTCTACTGACTTGACCGTCGGAGCTCCCTCGCCGGGATCCCCGACTAGGGTCTTCTAACCCCTTTTTTGCAGGTTCGCCGCAGGAAGGGAGGCTCCTTCGCCAGGCGATCAGGAGGGATCGGCGGATCCGTGGCACGGGCACGGCGATGAGAGCGGCAACACTCCTCCTTCCCCTTCTCCACCACCACCGTTCCTCCCTCTCCTTCTCCATTACCACCGGCTATGATACCCTAACCTTAATTCCAAATCTAACCAGAACCCTAAGCCAATCTAACCCTAAACCTAAACCTAACCCTAACCTAACCCTAACCCAACCCAACTGCTTTACATCCACACCCGTTAACCTATAAACCAAACCGAAATCCTATAACCCTAAACCTCAAATTCTAAACCCTTAGATCCAAATCCATTGTCTCCTAAGCCAAATGCAAACCCAAGTCCAAGCCTAATCCCTACTCGACCTAATACAACCGTAGGCCCTAATCCATTAATTTAATTTAATCCAGCCTAGGCTGAAGTCCACAATCCAACCCGAGTCCAACCAGAACAAAATCTAAATCTTGAGGTTGGGCCATTTACTTGACCCTCAACCCATAGCCTGCCCAGGTCTGGACATGTTTGGATCAAACCTAAGCCCAAGCTTTCCTAGCCCAAGTCCAACCTACACTTAGCCCAATTCCTTAACCTATCCATTTACTTGTCCCTAAGTCCATACCTAACCAAAGCTCGCACCTACCTAGATCAAACCCAATCAATTGAACCCCAGCCCAACCCCAAACCCAGCCCAACCATTAACCAAACCTTGGGTCCAAACCCATGGACCTCGCCTCCAACCCATCTTTCATATTTTATTTTTCCTCTATTTTTTTGATTGACATGTGCCTTCTCCTGTTTCTATTTTTTTCTTAGAAGCTATACCTTCTCCTGCAACTAGATCTGGTAATTACTGTACCACAACAGCTATCTCCTTTGTTTATCCATTCAGCTATCTCTTCTTTATCGATCTTTTTTTTTTCTGCACAGGAAGGTTACTGTGCCATAATAGTAACTGTTAGGATGTGCGCAGCAGATTAAACCAGTTTAGGCCTCCAAATAATTCCTGTTTACTTACTTAGAAAATTAACCAATCACAACATAGGCAGATATCAAATCAAAGAAGACGATATTTACGTGGTTCGGCAAAATATTTCCTACGTCCACCAAGAGGAAAGGAGTAATCCACTATAATCTGGCCAAAATCTAAGTACAAAAGGAATACAAATATCCAGATAATAAATGCTAGATTAAAAATAAAGAGACATAATAAATAAACATAAGAGGATGAAAGAAGCACGAGAAAAATTTCAAATACCAGGCCTCTAGCTTTTCATGGTGCCTGGATCGAAGAAGAAATCTCTCTAAAATTTTTCTGGATTTTCTCTCTCTTTGTCTCTCTCTCTGTTTTTCAAAGATTGAAGGCTCTCTATGGTTAAATAACCATCTGAAACAGTATCCAAAACATACCTAAAACGAGTCCATAAAATCCAAAACACTCCCAAGCCGTCAGATCAAAAAACAAAGGCTTAGATAGTGCCAAAATCCATGCAAGATACCCTCATATCAAGCCTAATCAAGCTCGGATTAATCTCAGCCATCCGATCGATCGATCGGACAGTCAGAACACTAGAATTCGTGGATCGCGCGTACACCATGAGAAACCAAGGGAAATGCATGGAAAAACCCGAAAAATGCCCCAAGGGGGACGCCGCAAGCCGTTGGGCCGAGCCCGCGCGCACGCCTGCATGCTGGGCTGGGGCAGAGCGCCCGCCCGCGCCGCAGGTCGAGCGTGGGTCGGGGGCTATGTGGGAGTGTGGCTAGGTTTTTTACGAGAGCAATAATAACAATCCTCCTCCTTGCGATCCAAAACAAATTCCTCTATCAAATATGGATTATAAAGCCTCCTCCTCATCAAAAGACCCCGAAGGGGATCACCAGTGCTCAACCAATCAAGTTCTGGAATGTCCTGAACTTGACTACTGGAATTGGTTTAGTGAGCATATCAGCCGGATTATTAGCAATGCCAATTTTCTGAAGTTGAATATCACCATCCTCTACCAAATCTCTGATAAAGTGATACCTGACATCAACATGCTTAGTACGCTCATGATACATCTGATCTCTGGCGAGATGTAACGTACTCTGACTGTCACAGTGAATAACCAAAGAATTCTGCTTGAGACCCAAATCTTGTACTAACCCTCTTAGCTAGATTGCTTCCTTTGCTGCCTCTGTTAAAGCCATATACTCTGTCTCTGTAGTAGACAAAGTAATTGTAGATTGCAAAGTAGCCTTCCAGTTAATTGCACAACCAGAGAGAGTAAATACATATAAGGTCAATGACCTCCTCCTATCCAAGTCACAAGCATAATTTGAATCGCAGAATCCTGTAACAATGCAACCACTCTATCCGGAGAATACCAATCCCAAATCAGAAGTACCTTTCAAATATCGAAGAATCCATTTCACAGCTGACCAGTGAGCTTTTCCAGGCTTGTCCATATATATGCTCATTATAATAATTGCCTGTGAAATATCAGGACGAGTGCAGACCATTGCATACATGATACTACCAACTGCACTTGCATAAGGTACTTTAGACATATACTTCTCTTCATCATCAGTCTGAGAAGAATCCCTGGCAGATAAACAAAAGTGACTGGTAAAGGGCGTAGTGACTGGCTTAGCTGTAGACATACAAAATCTTTTCAAGACTTTCATAATATAACTGTGCTGAGTAACAAATAGTCTACATAGTTGCCTGTCACGAATGATCTCCATCCCAAATATCTTCTTTGCTGGTCTAAGGTCCTTCATCTTAAATGCAGTACTAAGTTCAGCTTTCAGCTTCCGGATGACTGACATATCCCTGGCTGCAATCATCATGTCATCAACATATGATAACAAATAATAAAAGGACCCGTCTGAAAGCTGCTGATGATACACGCAACTATCATATGGAGATCTATCAAATTCATGATCAACCATAAACTTATCAAATTTGCGGTACCATTGTCTTGGAGACTGCTTCAAACCATACAAAGACCTTTTGAGCAAGCATACATGATCTTCTTTATCTGGAGCCTCAAAACCAGGTGGCTGTTGCATATAAATCTGCTCTTCCAAATCATCATGTAGAAAAGCTGTCTTGACATCCAGCTGTTCTAACTCCAAATTCTGAGAAGCAACTAAAGCAAGGAACACACGAATAGAAAATGTTTAACTACAGGAGAAAATACCTCCTTATAATCAATACTCTCTCTTTGACTATAACCCTTAGCCACCAACCTTGCCTTATTTTTCAAATCTTGAGGGGTAGGTCCTTCCTTTTTATTGAAGATCCATTTGCAGCCAATTTTCTTCTTGTCCTTAGGTAATCCGACTAATTCCCAAGTCTGATTCTTTTCCAAAGACTGAAGCTCTTCTACCTTAGCCATGGTCCATTGCTCAGTCTGTGAACTACCCATTGCTTCTTGAAATGTGGTCGGCTCATCCCTATAGTGTCTGCAGTATTCAGAGCATAATATACTAACTCAGCACAAGCAGAATCCTCAAAACCATACCTTTGAGGTGCTCTGATATGTCGCCTGATTCTTCGAGTGGCAATACTATCATCTTGAACTTGACCACGTACAATAACCTCCTCCTGAGTCTGTAACTCTGGATCTCTGCTGATGCTGTTTATTCTGAATATCACCTGTAGGCTGCAACTGCTATGATCTAACAGTCTGATTAATATCAACAACAGTCCTATCCTGCTGATCCTGAACCTGATCTCCCAGTGAAGAACTTGGCTGTTGCTGCCTTGAAGGAGTGGATGACTCATCAAAAGTTATATCCCTGCTGACTAGAAAACCCTGGGATCCGGGCTCGGTGCACCATAATCTATAGCCCTTCATCCCATATGCATATCCAAGAAATGCATTTCTTAGCCCTGGGATTCAGCTTTCCATCTTTGACATGTGCATATGCTGAACACCCAAATACTCTAAGAACTGAATAGTCTGCAGGTCTTCCTGTCCACATTTCTTTCGGAGTCTTCATATTCAATGCAGATGCTGAAGATCGATTTATAATAAAGCAGGCTATATGTGCAGCCTCTGCCAAAAGTCTCTACTTAATCTAGAACTTGATAGCATAGATCTGACTCTTTCTAATAGTGTGCGATTCATGCGTTCTACAACACCATTTTGCTGATGAGTATAACCGTGGTCCTATGCTTGACAATGCCCTTTGACTTGCAAAAGTCATTAAACTCTGTAGAACAGAATTCCAATCCATTATCAGTCCGGAAGGTTTTCACCTTCCTTTCAGTTTGCCTCTCGACCATAGCCTTCCACCATTTAAAAGTGTGAAACACATCACTTTTATTTTTGATAGTATAAATCCAGACTTTACAGGAATAGTCATCAATCAAAGAGAGCAAATACCTAGATCCACCCTTGGATGTAACTGGGACAGGTTCCCATAGGTTAGAATGTATGTAATCCAATATACCTGCTGTCCTGTGCACGCCTGTAGTAAAGATGACTTTGTGTTGTTTTCCAAATATGCAATGCTCACAGAATCAAGTGCACCAACTTTCTGACCTCCTAGCAGACCACATCTGCTCAGCTCCTATAAACCTTTATCTGACATGTGACCCAATCTTTGATGTCATAACTGTGTCAATTGAACAATAGAGGAATGTGCCGAAGAAGCCTCACCAACCACTGTAGTGCCATCCAAATAATAAAGAATGCCACTCAATTTGCCTCTTAACAAAGTTAATGCACCTTTACTAATTATAATAGATCCTCTAGCCCATCTGCCCTCAAAACCGGCAATATCAAGAGCATGTACCAAGAAAAGATTTCTTTTCAATAGAGGAACATATCTGACATCATCCAAAGTCACCACAGTATTAGCATGAGATTTGATATAACTGTACCAATTTCTTCCACTTTACAGATGGCGTCATCCCCAAGAAGAACAGAGCCTCCATCACAGGATCTAAAAGAAGTGAACCATTCTTTATGGGGTGTCATGTGAAAGATGCTCCAGAGTCCATGATCCAGGTATCAGGCTGACTGATACTGCATGCAGCTGTAAATACTGCATCATCTGCAACACTGCTATGATCTACAGAAGAAACTGCTACTGATGCTGAATCTGAGATTGTTCCTTTATTTTTCTGTTCATTCTTTTTCTTGGACTGTAGAAGTCTACACTCATTTTTCTAGTGGCCTGTCTTCTTGCAGTAATGATAAATACCAGGTCTTTTAGACTTAGGCTTTGATATAGTCTTGGACTTATTTCTACCTTGTCCAACTGTTCTTTACTCATATCTACCTCTGACAGTAAGTCCTTATGCCGAATTTGGAGCCTGATGCTCCAACTGTACTTTCAACCTAAGCTCATTGGATAACAAAGTGGCTTTAACCTCATTGAGACTTATAGTCTCTCTTCCATAGAGCATGTAGTAGTAATTTTTCATAGGACTTAGGCAAAGAATAAATCAGGATCAAAGCCTATTTGTCTTTCCTCATCAACAACACCAAATTGGCCAAAGTCAAGCAGGAGCTTATATAATCATCCAAGTGATCCTTGAGTGAGATCCCTTCTCCCATACGAAATGTATGAAGCTTGCCCCTCAAATACAGTCTATTAGTGAGAGATTTTACCATATACAAGTATCCAATTTTTCTCATACACCTTTAGCTGTATCAAGTTCCACTACATTGTGGAGAACTTTTTCACTCAATCCCGAAAACAGAGTCTCAAGTGCTCTCTCATTCGTCTCCTCTTTTCAGCCTCTGTATCACCTGGAATTGCATCCATTCCTTTGAGAGCTGTTGCAACGCCCTCCTTTACCAACAGATATCTCATTCTCACCTTTCATAGTGCAAAATCACCTGTGCCATCAAAATATCGCTACCATGCCTAGAGGTAGTGGAATGAAAAATAATTACCTCAGGAACCGGAGAAGAACTTGGTTGCCCGTCAGATGCCATCCCTTTGCTCTGATACCAATTGTTGGGATGTGCGCAGCGGATTAAACCAGTTTAAGCCTCCAAATAATTTCTGTTACTCACTTAGGCAATTAACCAATCACAATACAGGCAGGTATCAAATAAAAAAAGACAAGATTTACGCGGTTCGACAAAATATTGCCTACGTCCACCAAGAGGAAAGGAGTAATCACTATAATCTGACCCAAATCTAGGTACAAAAGGAATACAAATATCCAGATAATAAATGCCAGATTAAAAACAAAGAGACATAATAAATAAACAAAAGAGGATGAAAGAAGCACGAGAAAAATCCCAAATACCAGGTCTCTAGCTTTTCATGGTGCTTGGATCGAAGAAGAAATCTCTCTGTAATTTTTCTGAATTTTTTCTCTCTCTGTCTCTCTCTCTGTTTTTCAAAGATCGCAGGCTCTCTGTGGTTAAATAACTATCTGAACGGCGTCCAAAGTAGACCTAAACGAGTCTAGAAAATCCAAAACACTCCAAAGCCATCAGATCAAAGAACAAAGGCTCAGATCATGCCAAATCTGTGCAAGATATCCTCAGATCAAGCCTAATCAAGCTCGGATTAATCTCAACCGTCCGATCGATCGATCGGATAGTCCAGAACGCGAGAAATCGCGTGGACCGCGCGTACACCGCGAAAACAAGGGGAAAGCACGGAAAATCGGGGAAATGCCCCAAGGGGGCACTGCAAGCTGCTGGGCCGAGCCCACGCGCGTGCCGGCGTGCTGCGCATGGGCCTAGGCCGCGCGCGCGCCCGCGCACACCCCTGCGCGCGCGGGGCTGGGGCTGAGCGCCTGCCCGCGCCGCAGGTCGCACGTGAATCGGGGGCTACGTGGGAGTGTGGCTGGGTTTTTACGAGAGCAAATTGTTACAGCCGTGACAGTGACGTGGCCAGGCTCAGGTATCGCCGAATGCGAGCGAGCCACGTGCGAGTTTCCCTGCCAGAATCAGCGCCACGTCCTCAAAGCTAGGGTCGGCAAGACCGCACCGCCCGACGACTATCTGAAGCAAACAGCTCCCGCCGAGGTCGAGTTCGGCGCGGAGTTCCCCCACCGACTCACCTGCGCCCGGGCTCGGAGGAGTCCGCCCCGAGTAAGGTCGGCCGAGGTCGGCTGACCCTCCGCCTTGCGCCAGGTGGCCACCCGGAGACGGGCACCTCGACCGAAGCCAGGCGATCTTCTGCCACCTCGCCAGGTGTCCACCCAGGAGGGGTCCACCTAGGCCGAGGTCGGCTGACCCTCCGCCTTGCGCCAGGTGGCCACCCGGGGACGGGTCCACCTCGGCCGAAGCCAGGCGATCTTCTGCCACCTCGCCAGGTGTCCACCCAGGAGGGGTCCACCTAGGCTGAGGTCGGCTGACCCCCCGCCTTGCGCCAGGTGGCCACCCGGAGACGAGTCCACCTCGGCCGAAGCCAGGCGACCTCCTGCCACCTCGCCAGGTGTCCACCCAGTAGGGGTCCACCTAAGCCGAGGTCGGCCGATCCCTCGCCTCTCGCCAGTTGGCCCCCGGAGACAGGTCCAACTCAGCCGAGGTCAGACGCTCGTACGGAGAGGCCCCCGGGGAAGCGACAGGTCCCGAGGCCATCCCTCGGCGACGGGTCCCGAGGCCATCCCTCGGGCCGTACCGACCCCAGACGGCGTCCCGTACGGAGGGCGGCGGCACGCGGAACGTCACTTACATTGGCCCGAAAGGTCCCGCAGTCGAGAGACCCGATCCTGACGGAACGGGCCCCGTAAACGGATGGCGCCCACCCTCGGGGAAAAGAGCACTCTCACGGAGCCCGAAGCCTGACGACTGGCCGCTGCCAGCGCCGCCCCCCTCCTCCTTTTCTCTTCTGTCCTTGCCTTCTCCCTGCTGGGCCCGGTGGACGAGGTCGGAAAGCCGCCTGGCCTCCTTCACCAAAAAGGGAAAGAAAGGAAGACAGGGGAGAGGAGTTTTCGAGAAGGAAAAGGACAAGCACACGACGGAAAGCACACAACGGAGGGAGATAAGGAGGAGGGATCCGGAGACTGCGAGGTAAGCCAACTAGCCTGGGGACAAGAAGGAAGCACCGGCACAAGGCCTCGCTCCGAGAAAAAGCCAGAGATCCCGAGAGGGGAATACTGGACGCGAGCTCGGCAGGCAGGCCCAGCCGAGATTCCGGTCCCCGGCGCTTCCCCTTCACGAGTTAACTCTCCAAACCTGGGACCCTTTAGAGGGCCTGGGAGCGAGAGTCTGTTCCCCCACGTCGTCTACTGACTTGACCGTCGGAGCCCCTCGCCGGAATCCCCGGCCAGGGTCCTCTAACCCCTTTGTTGCAGGTTTCTCGCAGGAAGGGAGGCTCCCTTGCCAGGCGGTCAGGGAGGATCGGTTGATCCTCGGCACGGGCGCGGCGACGAGGACGGGGACAGCAAATGGGCGCCAGGTAGGTAGGGGGGCAGGACACTAACCCCTAGTGGGAACCAGCTTTTTGCAGGTGTCACGCTCTCTAGCAATGGTGGTCACTCGTGGTCGCGAGGCGTCCACCAGCCATGTGGGGAAGCCCACTCCCCACCGGGGGGCCACACCCCCGAACGGGAGCTTCCGGCTCCCCTCCTCTTATGCAGCAGCCTACCCCGGCGGACGGATCCCTTGCGGCCATCGTCCAGCAGCTGCAGACCTTGACCTCAGCGGTCCGACAGCTCCAGCATCAGCAACGGTCCCTGGCCACTCAGCCGCAGCCAGGGACCCCGCGGCTCGGGTCGCGGGACAGCGTGGGAGCCTGCGCTCAATCCAGGGCAGGCCGTCCCATCCGCAAGCCATCTCCAACCCCCGAGAGAGCCGCCAAGCTCCCCCGAAGAAAGACTATTCCGGCTCGGAGGATCACGAGAGTCGATCCCCGGCCGATGGGGCCGAGACGACGCATCGCAGCAAGCGACGCCGGGTCCGGACCCCGCGCCGAGACCAATCGGCGCCTCCCTCACACGCAGTCTCGGTGGAAGACTCCACCGATGAAGCCATCAGGCGCCAGGCCGAGAGGCGCCTAGAAGAGCAACGAGCGCAAGTGGCGGATTTCGCCCGACGATTTGCCGACCTGCAGAACTCGTCAGCTGACCCGGCGGGCTACGACTCCCGCCCCCCTTTCTCCGAAGAAATTCAGGCGGAACCGATCCCGAAACGGTTCCGCATGCCATAGGTGGACCCTTACGACGGGACCACCGACCCCCTGGACCATTTGGAGAGTTATAAAGCTCTCATGAGGGTCCAGGGCGCCACCAACGCCCTTCTGTGCATCGCCTTCCCTGCAACCCTTCGGAAGGCCGCCCGAGTCTGGTTCGCCCGTCTCGAGCCCGGATCCATTCGCTCCTTCCAGCAGCTGGAAGGAAAGTTTGTGGCGCATTTCGACGCTTGTCGAAAGGTGCCAAGGGAGGTGGACAGCCTCTTCTCCGTCCGCCAGCAGGACCAGGAGCTGCTCCGTGACTACATCGCCCGGTTTAAGACCGCGGCCCTGGAGATCTACAGCTTAGACGAGCCCGTCGCCATGCTGGCTCTAAAGCGCGGGCTCAGGACGTCCCGCCTGACCTATTCCCTGGACAAGAAGCCGCCCAGGACGTATTCCGAGCTCCTCCTCCGCGCCCACAAGTACATCCGAGCGGAGGAGGCCGACCGCACCCGTCGAGAGCTGGACGGGAAGATTTGAAGAAGTCGACCCCGAGAGACGCCCCGGGAGCTCGGAGGCCGGGCCACCAGTCGACCCTCGCCCGAACCCAAGGCCGAGGGCCGAATCTGCCCCCGAGCGGAGGTACACCCCTCTCCTCGCACCTCGAGCCAAAATCCTTATGGAAATCGAGGGCGAGCGTTATCTCCGCCGACCTCCACCTCAGAACCCGAGGGCAGCCCGAGACAAATCAAAGTACTGCCAATTCCACCGCGAGCACGGGCATGACACAGAGGAGTGCCGCCACCTGAAGCGGGAGATCGAGGCGTCCATGAATGACAGGAGACGATGAAGGAGGACGCCGCTGACTTCGTGAAGAGATGCGACCGGTGCCAGCGCCACGCCACGGTACAGCGGCAACCCTCCAACCCGATCTCTCAACTCTCAGCCCCCTGGCCATTCGCCCAGTGGGGAATGGACCTTCTGGGCCCATTCCCGCCGGCATCCGGCCAGCGGAAGTTCCTGATAGTGGCCATCGACTACTTCACAAAGTGGGTCGAAGCCGAACCCTTGGCAAGAATCACCGAAGCAAACGTCGCCAAATTCTTCTGGAAGTCCATCGTCTGCCGCTTCGGCCTCCCCCACACCGTGGTTACCGACAACGGACGCCAGTTCGACTGTCGAGAGTTCGAGGATTTCTGCAACGACCTCGGCATCAAGCATCGCTTCACCTCGGTGGCGCACCCCCAGACCAACGGGGAGGCTGAGGTCACGAACAGGACCATTCTTCAGGGCCTCCGCACGCGGCTAGACCAAGCCAAGGGCAGTGGGCCGACGAGCTCCCGCGTTCTTTGGGCATACCACACCACTCCAAGGACGGCTACCGACGAACCCCATTCAACCTCGTCTTCGGGGCCGAGGCAGTCATCCGATCGAGCTCAGCATACCCACGCTGCGCGTAGAAACAATACGACGAGACAGAAAACCCGGCCAGGATGATGCTCAACTAGACCTCTCGAAGAACAAGGGACAAGGCCCGAATTCGAATGGCGGCATACCAACGTGTAGCCAGAACTCCCAGGCACAAGCCACGATATGCAACTAGGCCCCGACACGGTACGGCGAACCGAGCGTTCCAGCGAAGCTCCCGAGTTGGTCGCTCCGGGAAGTACTCGTCCGGGACTTGGTCCTCCGGCGTACAGAAGCCTCCCAGCCACGAGAGTGCGGCAAGCTTTCACCCAACTGGGAAGGCCTTATCGGGTAGCAGAAGCCCTCCCCACGGGGCATGTTACTTGGAAGAATTGGGAGGTGCCAGGTTCCCCCGGACATGGAACCCCTCGAACCTGAGAATGTACTACCAGTGATGTAAGGCTCCCGGCTCCTTGAACAAAGCTTCTCACTTTAAACATTCTTCTCTAAACTTCAGTGAGGAGGCCTGCGAAGATCCTGGGCTTCGGCCTGGAAGGTGGCGTCGAACCCAGTTCGACCACGCAAGCCCGGAGCACAGCTCAGCAAGCCGCGCAAGGTTTGAGAAAGCCTGCGGCATCGAGCTCAGTCCGGAAGATCCTGGGCTTCGGCCTGGAAGGTGGCACTGAATCCGCTTCGCCCACGCAAGCCCGGAGCACAGCTCGGCAAGCCGCGCAAGGTTTGAGAAAGCCTGCGGCATCGAGCTCAGTCCGGAAGATCCTGGGCTTCGGCCTGGAAGGTGGCGCCGAATCCGCTTCGCCCACGCAAGCCCGGAGCACAGCTCGGCAAGCCGCGCAAGGTTTGAAAAAGCCTGCGGCATCGAGCTCAGTCCGGAAGATCCTGGGCTTCGGCCTGGAAGGTGGCGTCGAACCCAGTTCGACCACGCAAGCCGGAGCACAGCTCAGCAAGCCGCGCAAGGTTTGAGAAAGCCTGCGGCATCGAGCTCAGTCCGGAAGATCCTGGGCTCCGACCTGGAAGGTGGCGCCGAATCCGCTTCGCCCACGCAAGCCCGGAGCACGGCTCAGCAAGCCGCGCAAGGTTTGAGAAAGCCTGCGGCATCGAGCTCAGTCCGGAGGATCCCGGGTTTTGGCCCAGAAGATGGTGCAGGAACTGTGCTGTCGCGCAAGCATGAAGGCAGCCCAAAGTCGGACCTGCTCAGGATTCTTGCCTTGCCGCAACACGGCTCTGCAGACCCCGTCCTTCGATTTAATATAGAAGGACCAGGCCTGCAGTTATCTCAGGTGTCCCAGACCGACATCTCACAAACAAACAAAGAAGAAGAAAAAGAAGCAAAGATGATAGACAAGTTTTTATGAAAAAGGAGTCTTCATTACAAAGTGTTCAGTACAAACTGGGAGCTCCGACAGGCCGGAACCCCCAAGAAAAAAGAAGAGGACGAAGACAGCAAGAATACAAAGTAAAGGTCACTGGGGTGCAGGGTCGGCGCCGTCCGCCGGAGGTGCGGGCGCCACCTCTTCAACCTCCACGACCGACTCCTGGGGCTGTGCCGGGACCGCGGCATCGCCGGCCGGAGGTGCCACAGGTGTCGCCTGGGTCGCGCCGGGGACCCTGCTCTCGCTCCCCGGCTTCCTGCCGCCGACGACGACCCCACTCAAGTCCAGCTGGGGGAAGAAGGCCCCCACCTTCTCCCGGCACATCCGGAACCCTTCAGGAAGGAGTCCACGGCGGCCTCCCGGACTTCCGACGTGAACTCGTCGGAGGCCCGGAACTTGGGGACGGCCTCCTGCGCTTCCCGCTTCGCCGCCTCCAGGAGCCCGTTGATGTAGGAGCTCCGGTCCTTCGCCGCGGCCACCTCTCGCCGGGCCTCATCCCGTTGGCGCTCCAAAAACAGGGAATGGGCCTGCAGGCGGGCCTTCTCCGCCGCATCCTCCTCAGTCCGGCGCTGGTTGGAGGTCCGCTCCTCCGCCAAGGAGGCCTCCAATTCTTTGTTCCGCTCCTCGGAACGTGTCAGGTCGGACTGGAGGGCCTGCTTCTCAGCTCGCAGCTCGGCCCCCTTGTCCATCAGGTCCTTCACATCGGCCGCGAGTTTTGCCAAGCTTTAGCTCCCGATCGGAGTCCCGCTTGGCGTTCCCTACGAGGTAGTTCCTCAGTAGGAGGACGTCGTTCCCGATCTGCAGAGGCAAAACAGCGCATGTCAGTATCAAGGCAGAAGCCCTCGGATTGGAAGTAAAGAAGAAGGGAAAGCTCTGACTTACCGTGAAGAGTTGGGGCAGGATGCCGAGCAGCGCATCCGCGTAATCTCGGCCGCCCCGAGCTCGGCGGTCCCGGGCGGTGGAAGCGTACTCCATCAACTTCTCCGCCAGTCCTCGGTCGAGGATGACCGAGTCTCGGTGCGAGATCACCGGCGCCGGGCCCTTCGGGCCGATCCCCGCGGCAGCTGCCCCCTCTGCTGGAGCTACAGCCGACGGACCGGCGGTCGCACTGGCGGTGCGTGGGGCTGCTGGGGCTGCTGACAGGAGTGGGCCCGGCGATGGGCAGAGCGGCGGGCGCCGGAGCTCTCTCGGCGGCGTTGCCAGGTCGTGGGGCCGAGGCGCCAGGGGCGCCGCCCTGGGGAGGTCTGGGCGGAGAAACAGCGGCAGCTAGGCGGGCGCGGTCGCCGCTGCGACCTCCCGGCTCGTCTCTGTGCGAGCCCTCTTCGCCACGGGCTCGTCCACGTCGACGACCTCCCTCTGGGCCGCTCCCTCCAGAAGATTCTCTAAGGAAAACTTCATCCCTGCAAAGTGGAGAAATCAGAAGGTCAGACAGTTCAATCTTAAAAAGAGAGGGGGGAAGGGCAGGAGTTAATGCGGGGCCAAATCTCACCGGTCTCCCGGATGGGACTGATGCCGGCCTCAAAAAGATTCTGCTCAGAAAGCAGAACCTCGAGCGGCGGGACCACGTCACTCAGGAGCTGGCTGTAAGACTCCTGGTCCGCGGCTCGACTCGAGAACTCCGGTTCGGCGACCGGTCCGGTTCGTTCCAAGCCCAGTCGACGTCGTCGACCGAAGCAAAGAAAAACCGGCTCTTCCATCCCTTGACCGAAGAAGGGAGGTCGAACCGGAGACACCTAGGCCGGGGCGAAATGTACCACCAGCCATCATCGGTGGAGCACTTCTTCAGGTGAACAGGGCCCTGAAGAGTGAAAAACGGGCAACGAACCCGTGGAAATGGCAGAAGACAATGAAGGAGAAGATGACCCGGATGGCATTAGGAGCCAGCTGAGCCGGGACGAGCCGGAAATGGCTGAGAAAGGAAAGGAAAAAAGGGTGCAGAGGAAAACGAAGACCCCCGAGGAGGAAGTCTTCGTAGAAGGCAATGCGGCCGGGGCCGCTCATGGTGACACGCTCCCCGGACCGCGGAGCAAACAGACGAACAGATCCCGGGATGCCATAGGCATCCCGGAGCAGAGAAAGATCACCTTCGGTCATGGTAGAGGCATGACCGGAGGGACCGGCGGGAAGAAGTGGCGGAGCAGGAAGAGAAGCCAAGGCGGGGAGTGAACGGAGGGGCACGGCAGGCGCAACCGGAGGGGACCGGACCCCCCTGGGGATGCCAATAGTGACACCCCCGGGTTGCAAGCGCCGGCGGACCTCCTCTGGAATTACCTCCTCATCCGAGGAGGAAGAAGATGGAGTCCTCGGCCGGGATGGACCGGCCTCGTCCGAGTTAGAAGAGACATGGCGACGGCGCGCCATGGGGAAGGAAAGGACAAAGAAACTGAATAAGAAATGGGAGAGGAAGGGGGCTAGAGAAGAGAGAAGAAGACACTCACCCAAAAATGCACAGACGGGCGCGAGCGGCAGAAGTTGTTAGCCTGCAGCAAACCGCCCACGAAGCAAGGGAAAAGGCCTCGTTCTGGAAAGTCCCCTCCCTTTCAAACTCAGCCGGCAGCAGCCGTACCCATCATTCCGCCTCGGACCACTGGATGGTCGCCACGTGGGCGCACGCCCGACACCGTCGCCTCGTTAGCAGAGTAACGGCCTCTGCCCCGAAGCGACGCATTGATTACGGGCAAGTGGACGACGCGTGGCGACCCCCCATAGGTCTTCAGCCACATCGAGCCACGACGAATGGAGATCGTGCCAATTATGATGCAAGATCTTCGCCTCCCCACGTCATGTCTGCAATTAATCCCGACGTTCCGTTTTACGATGCCCCGACGGAACGGCGGGCTGGGGCAACTGTTACAGCCGTGACAGTGACGTGGCCAGGCTCAGGTATCGCCGAATGCGAGCGAGCCACGTGCGAGTTTCCCTGCCAGAATCAGCGCCACGTCCTCAAAGCTAGGGTCGGCAAGACCGCACCGCCCGACGACTATCTGAAGCAAACAGCTCCCGCCGAGGTCGAGTTCGGCGCGGAGTTCCCCACCGACTCACTGCGCCCGGGCTCGGAGGAGTCCGCCCCGAGTAAGGTCGGCCGAGGTCGGCTGACCCTCCGCCTTGCGCCAGGTGGCCACCCGGAGACGGGTCCACCTCGGCCGAAGCCAGGCGATCTTCTGCCACCTCGCCAGGTGTCCACCCAGGAGGGGTCCACCTAGGCCGAGGTCGGCTGACCCTCCGCCTTGCGCCAGGTGGCCAGCCGGGACGGGTCCACCTCGCCGAAGCCAGGCGATCTTCTGCCACCTCGCCAGGTGTCCACCCAGGAGGGGTCCACCTAGGCTGAGGTCGGCTGACCCCCCGCCTTGCGCCAGGTGGCCACCCGGAGACGAGTCCACCTCGGCCGAAGCCAGGCGACCTCCTGCCACCTCGCCAGGTGTCCACCCAGTAGGGGTCCACCTAAGCCGAGGTCGGCCGATCCCTCGCCTCTCGCCAGTTGGCCCCCGGAGACAGGTCCAACTCAGCCGAGGTCAGACCGCTCGTACGGAGAGGCCCCCGGGGAAAGCGACAGGTCCCGAGGCATCCCTCGGCGACGGGTCCCGAGGCCATCCCTCGGGCCGTACCGACCCCAGACGGCGTCCCGTACGGAGGGCGGCGGCACGCGGAACGTCACTTACATTGGCCCGAAAGGTCCCGCAGTCGAGAGACCCGATCCTGACGGAACGGGCCCCGTAAACGGATGGCGCCCACCCTCGGGGAAAAGAGCACTCTCACGGAGCCCGAAGCCTGACGACTGGCCGCTCTGCCAGCGCCGCCCCCCTCCTCCTTTTCTCTTCTGTCCTTGCCTTCTCCCTGCTGGGCCCGGTGGACGAGGTCGGAAAGCCGCCTGGCCTCCTTCACCAAAAAGGGAAAAGAAAGGAAGACAGGGGAGAGGAGTTTTCGAGAAGGAAAAGGACAAGCACACGACGGAAAGCACACAACGGAGGGAGATAAAGGAGGAGGGATCCGGAGACTGCGAGGTAAGCCAACTAGCCTGGGGACAAGAAGGAAGCACCGGCACAAGGCCTCGCTCCGAGAAAAAGCCAGAGATCCCGAGAGGGGAATACTGGACGCGAGCTCGGCAGGCAGGCCCAGCCGAGATTCCGGTCCCCGGCGCTTCCCCTTCACGAGTTAACTCTCCAAACCTGGGACCCTTTAGAGGGCCTGGGAGCGAGAGTCTGTTCCCCCACGTCGTCTACTGACTTGACCGTCGGAGCCCCCTCGCCGGAATCCCCGGCCAGGGTCCTCTAACCCCTTTGTTGCAGGTTTCTCGCAGGAAGGGAGGCTCCCTTGCCAGGCGGTCAGGGAGGATCGGTTGATCCTCGGCACGGGCGCGGCGACGAGGACGGCAACAAAATAATAACAGTAACCGTGCCCGTGCATATTAGACATAATAGCGGCTACAAAGTTATAGCAGTAATTCTGTCCAACTTCTATAGGCACTGGAAAGTTGCTATACCACGGTAGCAACCGTTCCTTGACCCTCTCACAGCTCCTTTTCCAAATGATGTTACAAAATATGGAGTAGAAAGTTGCTATTAAAACAACAATCCTCCTACATTGCTGATGAGAAGCCCAATTACTTTTCTTATATAATGTTAAAAAATATATAATACCGATGGAAAAAAAAAAGGCTTGATGGCCATGAAATGAAAATCCCACCTTCTCTCTTACTTTGATCATTTCTTATTATGTTCCTAACAATAAACTAGAAAATACAATGAAAAAATTGCCAACTCTAATTGAAAACCCCATATCTTCCCATCTCAAACAGAGCAACTGACGCAGAACCTTTTAAAAATATTTTTTATAGGCAATTCATTTATGATCTGTCATTTACAAATAAATGCACCATATTATCTATCTTCACCATTATTCTTCTGGTTTAAGATTATTCTTTTTTTAATTACCTCCAAAACTAAACTGATCAACTATCATATATATCCTATCCCCCTCTCTTTCCTGTTTTTCCTTTTCTCTTGACACGGAACATTATAGAGCACACTGTCATGCCCCGAATCCATATCAAGGATCGGCTACGTGACCGCCGCACAATCCTAGATATCTTCTAGAGATCATGCCAGGCCTAACTTTCAAATCTACAACCAAACAATAGTAAGGAACAACTTTCCATAAAGATTACAGAATATAAAATACAGATAAATATAAACTCAGGGATTACACCTAAATCCTAGCTCCTCACTGATGGTTTCCAAAACCCAAAATGATTCTTCGATATCTGAACAAAAATATAAGAAAACATGGGTGAGCTACACAGGCTCAGTAAGTTATCAACACCTTCATATATATACACCAATATGCATCTAATAACAACAGCATAATACATCATGCAACAAGATGTCCAGCAATATAATAATAATAACCCACGACCTGATGCAAATACGTACACTTAATGCGACCGACACAGACACGACACACTATGGATGGCCAACCATTTACTTAACTCTCCTAGTCCCTCAGACTATGGCCACGATCGGCCCAATGGCTCGCCCCGAAAGAGACTAGATCCTTTGTCACATACCGCTCAACAGTCATGTGCCAGCATAGCCCTGCTGGAGGCCCAAAAGGAACTAGCTCTGAGTATCATACGAAAACATGCATCATCTGCATGTGCCCGCCACGCAGGCTAAAATAAGGACATCTAGCTCCTGTGTCACATACCGCTCACGGTCATGTGCCAGCAATAGCCCTGCTGGAGGCCCCAAAGGAGACTAGGTTCTCGTATGATCATAATCATACTAGAGAGCACTCACATAGTCTCAATGCACCTTCACACCAACACCATGCATCCACATCAACACAATGCACGCAATCCAAAGCAATCCCACAATATACCCACACCACACAATGTACTCATGCCAACACAGCACCCACACCAACATGATGCACGCAATCCAATGCAATCAAATGCACATATATTACATATATCTATTAAGTTATAAATATACATATATTGGCATACATATCAGAGGTCAAGATAACTTACTCAGAGCATCCACCAACACGTTCAGTTCAATTCCCCAGATCCGATCTTCCAGAGACAACGACGATCCTGAATCACAAATTAAAAAGAAATTATATAAATTAAATTTTTCTTGGAACAACCTTGTCCAACAGATCTTTTCCCCTTCTTCCCCTTTATTTATATTATTAATAATCATTATTATTATTATTTATTTATTTATTTATTTTCCAATGGGGTTTTTACTGGACCGTCTAACCAAGAAATAGACCTAGCCCAACAAGGCATGGCCAACCAAGTCTGGCCCAACGAGACCCGGCCCAGCAAGCCCAGCCCACCCGCCCGGTCCGCCCAGCAAGCCCCGCCCAAAACAGGCTTGGCCCACCAAGCCTGATCAAAAACGAGCCCCCCGTCCCCCTTCGGCCAAGCTTCGCCCGACCTCACGAGAGAAGCAGGGAGATCGACGACGGATCGCGCCTCCTCCCGTCCGACCAGCCACGACGACCACGCCGGAGAAGGAAGAGGAGTCCGGGCGGCGGCTTCCTCACTGCCGCCACCGCCCAAGGCTTCAACGTAGGAAAAATCAACCGGATTCTCCCCTCCGTCGAGCCGCACAAGCCCTCAACGCCCATACCAGGGAGAGAGAGGACTTACCGGGAGAGGCGTCTCCGATCCCACACCTCCGGCGAAGGGCGTTCCGGCGAGGGCAGGGCACTCGAGGAACCGTCGTCGCTCCACCACAGGAAGAAGCTCTCCGATCAACAGAGGTAATCCAGGTAATCCCCAGAGCCTTAAACCCGAGGAAAACCTTATCTCCCCCCCTCTCCGCGGCGGCGTCGGATTTGTCCGATTTTTTCGCCGGAGAATCCGACCTTCCGAACCATAGGGATTTTGAACTGAAGTCGGCAAGGGCTGCCGACTTCAGCCCAAATCCATGCCCAAAAGAACCGGTCCTCACATGCTGCCGACTTCAGCCCAAATCCAGCCCAAAAGAACCGGTCCTCACATTCTCCCCACCTAAAAAAATTCGCCCTCGAAATTTAAGTCTTCTAAACCCAAAGATACACTCCAAAACTTACAGATTCAATACTCACAAGTACCATCTACCCAATTTCAATAATTCCAATAAGAGCATCTCTTCTTCCATACTTTAAATTAATTCTAATGTCTTTAGTCTACCACACTTTCGCTGCGCCACTGATATAAATTTTTCAAATCATCAAATATCCTTCAATACCCTAATTCTAACCCCACTCTCACTAACTATGACATCTTTAACCTTTGCTCTGATACCACTCTGTCATGCCCCGAATCCATATCAAGGATCGGCTACTGACCGGCCGCACAATCCTAGATATCTTCTAGAGATCATGCCAGGCCTAACTTTCAAATCTACAACCAAACAATAGTAAGGAACAACTTTCCATAAAGATTAACAGAATATAAAATACAGATAAAATATAAACTCAGGGATTAACACCTAAATCCTAGCTCCTCACTGACTGGTTCCAAAACCCAAATGATCTTCGATATCTGAAACAAAAATATAAGAAAACATGGTGAGCTACACAGGCTCAGTAAGTTATCAACACCTTCAATATATATACACCAATATGCATCTAATAACAACAAGCATAATACATCATGCAACAAGATGTCCGCAATATAATAATAATAACCCACGACCTGATGCAAATACGTACACTAAATGCGACCGACACAGACACGACACGACTATGGATGGCCAACCATTTACTTAACTCTCCTAGTCCCTCAGACTATGGCCACGATCCCCATGGCTCGTCCCGAAAGAGACTAGATCCTGTGTCACATACCGCTCAACAGTCATGTGCCAGCAATAGCCCTGCTGGAGGCCCAAAAGGAAAACTAGCTCTGAGTATCATACGAAAAACATGCATCATCTGCATGTGCCCGCCACGCATGGCTAAAATAAGACATCTAGCTCCTGTGTCACATACCGCTCAACGTCATGTGCCAGAATAGCCCTGCTGGAGGCCCAAAGGAGACTAGGTTCTCGTATGATCATAATCAGACTAAGAGCACTCACATAGTCTCAATGCACTCACACCAACACAATGCATCCACATCAACACAATGCACGCAATCCAAAGCAATCCCACAATATACCCACACCAACACAATGTACTCACGCCAACACAGCACCCACACCAACATGATGCACGCAATCCAATGCAATCAAATGCACATATATTACATATATCTATTAAGTTATAAATATACATATATTGGCATACATATCAGAGGTCAAGATAACTTACTCAAGAGCATCCACCAACAACGTGCAGTTCAATTCCCCAGATCCGATCTTCCAGAGACAACGACGATCCTGAATCACAAATTAAAAGAAATTATATAAAAATTAAATTTTCTTGGAACAACCTTGTCCAACAGATCTTTTCCCCTTCTTCCCCTTTATTTAATATTATTAATATAATCATTATTATTATTATTTATTTATTTTTTATTTTTCCATGGGGTTTTTACTGGACCGGTCTAACCAAGAAATAGACCTAGCCCAACAAGGCATGGCTCAACAAGTCTGGCCAACGAGACCCGGCCCAGCCAAGCCCAGCCAGCCCGGCCCACCAAGCCCGGCCCGGCCCGGCCCGCCAAGCCCGGCCCAAAAACAGCTTGGCCCAGCCAAGCCTGATAAAAACAGCCCCCCCCCGTCCCCCTTCGGCCAGGCATTCACCCGACCTCACGAGAGAAGCAGGGAGGATCGACGGCGATCCTCCCGTCCGACCGCCACGACGACCACGCCGGAGAAGGAAAGGAGGTCCGTCGGCGGCTTCCTCACTGCCGCCGCACCGCCCAAGGCTTCAACGGAGAGAAAATCACCGGATTCTCCCCTCCGTCGAGCCGCACAAGCCTCACGCCCATACCAGGGAAGAGAGGACTTACCGGCGGCGAGGCGTCTCCGATCCCACGACCTCCGGCGAAGGGCGTTCCGGCGAGGGCAGGGCACTCGAGGACCCGTCGTCGCTCCACCACAGAAGATCTCTCCATCAACAGAGGTAATCCAGGTAATCCCCAGAGCCTTAAACCCGAGGAGAAACCTTATCTCCCCCCCTCTCTCCGGCGGCGGCGTCGGATTTGTCCGGATTTTTCGCCGGAGATCCGACCTTCCGAACCATAGGGATTTTGAACTGAAGTCGGCAAGGGCTGCCGACTTCAGCCCAAATCCAGCCCAAAAAACCGTCCTCACATGCTGCCGACTTCAGCCCAATCCAGCCCAAAAGAACCGGTCCTCACCACACTATTTTTCTTTTAATTACCTCCCTCCTTTCCTATCTTCCTCCCTCTTTCCTGTTATTAATTTTTTTAACTTTCCTAAAAATCAGGTCAGCATGTGTTCTTTTCCTCCTCTCTTTCCGGTTTTTTTTTTTTTCTTCTCTCAATACGGAGCAGTTCAATGACAAGTCATTATATATCACACAGTACATCATTCATTCTTTTAGTCATCCCCTTCTTCTTTTTTTTTTTTTTTTTTCTCTCTCCTCATATTTTTTCATTTTAAATTTTTTTCTTAAACAAACTGATTCCTTTTAATTGCCCCCCAAACATACTCTATCATTTTTCCCTCTCCTCCCATTTTCCTTCTTTTTTTCAACAAGGCTGTACATCCCCGTAGCATACTCTTTTTTTTTTTTTTTTTTATCAGCTTCCTCTTTTCTTCTCTTTCCCTGGTTCTTTTCCCGTTTCAATTTCCTTCCAGGTAAACCAAAGCTTTTGGCCACCTTATCATAGCGTGTCCACATGGCACCACCGAACAGTAAATGTCAGTTTCACATTGCGTGCCCCCATGGCGCGATAGAAGAGCGGAGACGTGCACTTTATTTGTATAACAATAGATTTGCTGATATAAAAATAAAATATAAAAATAAATAAATAAAAAGAGTGTAGGAAAAAAAATAAAAAAAAGCGCACCACACGAATGAATACTTATATCTTCTCTGATGGCAACGAATCGGATTTGAATCGGTTATCCAAAATTATACCTGTTTCGTTAAAAAATTATCCGTTCCATATCTGTTCCATATTTATCTCGGATCGGATCGGATATAAAAAAATTAAAGATCGAGTCGGATCGGAACGGATATATCCAATCTCATAAAATTTAGTTTATTTTAGAAGCTAAATGGATCGGATCGAGTCAAGTCGAATCGGATATATTCATTTCATATCCTACTTACTTAAATATTTTATAAATATATATTTTTTATATATAAATGGATCGAAATATATTACTATCCATATCCGATCCAAATCAAATCAATTTTTTTTTTATATAATCTATACCTATTTATAAATTAAACGAATCAAATTTTAACCATCTCATTATCATTGCATTGGACCGAAAAAAAATTGCCATCCTATATGGCCCGGGACGGGACAGGTCCAGTCCACCTTTCACACTCCGATAGATCGGATTTTGTTTCGCTCTTTCAACAACCATGTAACGATGAAATATGAATCGCTTCCTTGGCCCGACCCCAATTATTATCTTTTTCTTTCTCCTCCCCCGGGGATGAGGGCGAGAGGGGGATGGGAGCTCCCGCCGGCGCCGCCAAGTGCGAGGCTGGTGGAGAAGATGGCAGCGGATTTTGTGATGGGCGACGCCGCGGCGGTGCTGGCGAAGAGTGGGGGTGGAGCGGGTGATGCTCCTGGTCGAAAACCAAGGGTAGATGTTGAAGAGGGGCCACCTGCGTCGGCCTTACAGTGGGATCGCTGATTGCTTCGCGAGAGTTTTGGGAGAGGAGGGCGTGCTTTCCCTCTGGAGAGGGAACCGGGCCAATGTCATCAGATATTTCCCCATCCAGGTTGGTCTTATTCTTCCCAAAAAAAGCCTCTTTTTTATTTGAATGCTTCGTCTTTTAGTCTATTTGACTCTTTTGGACTGAGTTCAGAATTTGGATTCTATATTCATTGATATTTTGAATTGAATTTGGTTAATTTTGTTTATTATTGAAATGTTGATTTGTTTAAATGGTTTACAATTGGAATATTACATTATGCAGGCATTCCTTGAGTGCTCAATGAATTGAGTGATAAAAACTCGACGAAATTATGCTCTTTTTTTCTTTTTTTTTTTTTTTTTTTGATAGTCTTCATCACAGCGAAGTATTGAGTACGGACTACCTTGGTGTAATTAAATTTGAGATATACCAAGTTTAAGGTCCACAAATCAGTGTTTACCATGAATTTAAGTGCTGGTTTGTCAAGGCCATTTGCACAGCATTTTGCTTGGCTATGGTCTCTGGCACGGTCTTATACATATCTTGTAAAACGATATCACGAGCAACCAGCGCGAGGATATTTTCTTCCTATTTTGGCTAGTTTTGAAAGGTTTTTCCTTGTATCGGGGCTTCCAGCAATGAGCCAGAAAAATATAAGTCTCTTCGATATCTTGGAACCCCTAGGATGGGATTTGGTAGGATGCTCCACATGTATAGTATTGAGAGAGTGAACGAGAACAATCGTGGACCGGTTTTCTTATGAATTCTTGTGATTCATTATTGTCTCCTATGCCTTCTGAGCCCTTAGGATAGGTCTAGCGGTAATTGTATTTGCTTGTAATCTCTCTACTTTCATTAATGAAAGCAATGATTTTGCTATTGTACATTTGAGTGTGTTTCCTTGCCATTTTTCTCTGTCTTTTGTGTGTTTGTCTTGGTTGTAGCATTAGATTTTTGTTGCTGGTACTAAGACTGCAAATGGATTGGGTTGACCCGTGACCCGACTCGACCCGATCCATTTAGATCCGATCCAACCCGTTTTTATGGACCCGTGGATCCGGGTTGGATCGTAAAATTAGACCCGTTCCATTTTCCGGGTCGGGTCTAGGTTTACTGAATTTGGACCCGACCCGATCCGAACATACTAATACTGTTAGAATTATATCTATTTGGACCTTTAAATTATAATTTAAAACTTGTATGAAACTAGTTATAATTATTTTTATATCTTAATTTATTTTAAAAATAATATTATTTATTATCTATTTTATAGTTAATAATAGTTAGCTATGTAATAATTAAAATATAGTTATCTATATTTTATTCGGATCATATTTAGATCCAAACTTTGTAGATTAGAATCGGATTATTTATGGACCCGATCCAACCCGAATGACCCGTTGGATTGAAGATTTTGATAGTGGACCCGACCTGACCCGATCCGATTTTTTAGTAGATTGGGTCTGGATCTACTATTAGGACCCGATCAAAGAACCGGGTCGGATCGGGGTCATTCATGACCCGATCCGACCCAACCCATTCGCACCCCTAGCTGGCATGCATTGGCTGGCTCCTTTTTGCAGGGCATTTTGGAGTGCCGCACGAGTTTGGCCTAAGAAAAGACTAGCCTCGTGATAAGTGGTATCAGAGCAGGTTCGGCTGTGGATATTGGTACAACACACATGGATCGCAGGAATGAGGGAGAGATGAGTGGGACGGTGTGCGAGGAGGCGACGGTTACCACACCAGTCCCAGTAGATGTACAAGCTGGTAATGCAAAGCCGCTAGCCACAAGGAGCGGATATCCGCATTGGAGGTACAGTTGGTCCAAATGGATGAGAGCATGGCATATTTGTTTTCAATGATGGACCCTGTTGCAAACTTGGAGTTGAGTCAGGAGTAGCTCGTGGAGACGGTGAATAATCTCAGTGACAATACTAAAGAGTCTGTCAAGCTCTTATGAGAACTTCTAAATGAGTTGACCACCAGGATTGTAGTGCTGACTCGGGCGGTGGGTAATATGCCAACTCCAGGTGTTATGGAAGGCGGGGCAAGCTGGATGAGAGCACCAGAGCCTAAAAGTTACAATAGAGCTTGTGATGCAAAGGAGTTGGAGAACTTATTCGATGTCGAGCAGTACTTCCGGGTGGTGCGACCTGACTCAGAGGAGATAAAGGTCATCTTGGTTACCATGTACTTGACTGGGATGCTTAACTGTGGTGGCGAACTCGGTACAAAGATATGCAGGCGGGTCGTTGTATCATTGCCAACTTGGAGGACTTAAAGAGGGAGATCAAGGTACAGTTTTTGTCAGAGAATGTGGACTTCATTGCTCGGCGAAAGTTGAGGCATCTCCAGCATATAGGGATTGTTCGAGAATATGTAAAGTAGTTCTCAGCACTGATGTTGGATATTAGAATTACGTCCGAGAAAGACAAGCTATTTCACTTTTTGGAGGGTTTGAAACTATGGGCCCAACAAGAGTTGCAACGGAGGGATATCACCGGCTTGGCATCTGCTCAAGCTGCAGCCGAGCGCTTGATAGATTTCCTCCCCTTTGACCACCATAAGAAGAAGGCCATGCAAAATACCTTCAAGAATCAAAAGCTGTCAAAAGGAAAGGGTGTGAGGATTGAGAAGAAGAAAGACTCTAAGACTAAGGGGCCAGAGTTATCAAGGATCTCAAAGTCTAGGTGCTTTCTATGTGGAGGGCCACACATGGTGAAGCACTGTCCTCGAAACAATGCCTTGCAAGCCAGTGTGCAGCGGAGCTAAGTTAACCCGGAAGACCTTAGTAGCGATGGTGAGAAGGAATAGGTTGAGGGTTCTAGGATGGGTGCCCTCAGGTTACTCAATGCCATCAAAGGTCAAGTGGGGGAGTAGCTCAAGCCATCCAAGACATAGCAGCAGTGGTTGAAACTACACCAAACTCACCAACAAACTGGTCGACGAAGCAATGAACTCATATATGTGTAGGTGGAGCTCAATGGTCGTATAACCCAAGCAATGGTGGGCATAGGGGCAACCCACAACTTTGTTGCTGATCGGGAAGGCACTCGTTTTGGATTGAAGCTAGAAGGGGATTCCAGTAGAATGAAGGCAGTGAATTCGGAAGCTCGACCCATTCTTGGACTTGCAAGAGAGATACCAATGCGAGTTGGAACTTGGTATGGGAAAGCCAATTTCATGGCTATACTGCTGGATGATTTACAGTGATTTTGGACATGGAATTTTTTCAGGCAGCTAGGGTGGTTCCAATGCTATTCCTAGATGCACTATGCATGATGAGGGATGAGTTCCCTTGTGTCGTTCCTGTTACTCGGCAAACTCAGGAAGGGATGCAGAGATATCTTCGCTTCAATTGAAGAGAGAAATGAAGAAAGGAGAATTAACCTATGTGGCTGCCATGAAGCTGGAATCATAAACCAAAGACATGAGTCCCTTGCCTCCTGGGATGGCTAAAATCTTGCAGGAGTTCGAAAATGTGATGCCTCCCAAGTTGCTAAAGACTTGGCTGCTGCGGCGGGCAGTGGATTACAAAATCGAGCTGGAGGCAGGAACAAAATCTCCTGCTCATCTACCTTATCGTATGGCCCCATCGGAGCTTGCAGAACTTAGGAAACAACTTGATGAGCTGTTAAAGGGAGGGCTCATTCACAGCTCAAAGACCCCTTTTGGAGTCCTGATACTCTTTTAGAAGAAACATAATGGGAGTCTTCGCTTGTGTGTGGATATCGGGCCCTGAACAATGTGACTATGAAGAAAAGTACCCAATTCCTCTAATTGCAGATTTGTTTGACCAGTTGGATGGAGTCCGATATTTCTCCAAGCTGGATTTAAAATCTGGGCATTGGCAAGTCCGGATCGCAGAGGGGGATGAAGGTAAGACTACGTGTATGGCAAGTCCGGTACAGTTCGGGTCGATTCGGGTCGGTCGGTTCAGGGTCGGTTCACCGAGAAGGGGGGAGAAAGATTGTTTTTTTATTTAATTTGGCATGCCAGTACACCTTACAGTACGGTACGGTACGATGTGGACCGTACTGTACCGTTCGTTGACCGGTATGGGTCCCGGTACCGGTTTAGCAGACCTTGATTTGAGGCACTTTGTAAGTGCCAACCAAAGTGATTGGGTGAAGTTGCTTGACATAGCCCAATTCTCCTACAACTTACATTGGAGGTCTGTATCAGGCAAGAGCCCCTTTGAAATCATCACTGAAACTCTGCATATAGTGATTGTGGGGTACACTGGAAATAGCCCGTTGGTTTATCATCTCGCTAAGGAGTGGCACCGCAATGCTGAGATTGGGCCGATAAAGGGAGGAGACCTTTAGACTTTAAGAGAGACGACATGGTGCTGGTTAAGCTCCAACTAGCCTAACTTTGGTTCTTTCGTAAGGTACATAAAGGATTGGTTCGCAAGTATGAGGGTCCATTCCCCATCATTGAAAGGATAGGAAATGTATCCTACTGGGTGTGATTTCCTGCATGGCTCAAAATACACCCAGTGCTCCATGGAAGTTGTATCAAATCATACCATGTTGATCTGGAGGATCTCATAAGGAATTTGTCAAACCGTCCAACCCCTTCTACTACCTTTTTAGAGCCACGGGTTGACAATATTTTGGCAGATAGAGTCCATATTCTATCCAATGGCGCATAGGTGATCGAGTACTTGGTGCAGTGGAAAGGACTTTCCGAGTCAGAAGCGAGCTGGGAGCCAAAGGACTCGTTGCGGCATGAAGAGGATCAGGTCGAAGCATATAAGTGAAGCATGTCGACGAGGGCGTCGAGCTGATCAAGTGGGGGCATCTGTCAAGGCCATTTGCAAAGTATTTTGCTTGGTCATGGCCTCTGACACAGTCTTGTACATATCTTGTAAAAAGATGTCATGAGCAACTACCGCTAGGACGTTTTCTCCTTGTTTTGGCTAGTTTTGGGAGATTTTTTCTTGTGTCGGGACTTCCAGCGACGAGCTAGAAAAATACAAGTCTCCTCGATATCTTGGAACCCCCGGGATGGGATTTGGCGGGATGCTTCGCATGTATAGGAAGGGTGAGCGAGAACAATTGTCGGCCGTCTTCTTTGTGGATTTTTGCGATTCATTGTTTCCTTCTCTGCCTTCTGAGCCCTTTGGATAGGTCTAGCGATAATTGCATTTGCTTGTAATCTCTTCATTTTCATTAATGAAAGCATTGGTTTTGTCCTTGCTCATTTGAGTGCATTTCCTTGCCATTTTCCTCTGTCTTTTGTGTATTTGCCTTGGTTGCAGCATTAGATTTCTGTTGCCGGCACGCATTGGCTGGCTCCTTTTTGCAGGGCATTTTGGAGCGCCGCACGGGTTTGGCCTAAGAAAAGACTAGCCCCATGATAGGTTGGCTAGCATGACACTGCATTAGACGTACTGTGCTGGTGCCTTACAGGCATGAGGCTGTTGTGTCTGCGTGTGTCATATGTGCCAAGCACCGACACAAGGCTCAGTATAGTATTTATCACCCCAGTGTCTTACCCGCACTCCGTCATTACACAAAACTTGAATCATTGGTCTTTATTATGACCTCATTCATTAGGAGAGATTGGCTGTTGACTTCGACAATGCATGCGCTCATACTCATATCATTGCAACTTGAGGGCTTGAATTTTGGATGGTGTAGTGGACTGATGACAATAGCATACATTCTTGAGAGAAAACCTTAGTTTTTTGTGCAATTTTAAATTATTAGAATATAAATGTTGGGTGCCGGGCTTTAAAAAGTCGGGTTAGTTTATCCGTTATTACTCCCATGGACTTTTTGTTCATTAGCATTACACAAAAGAACTTCTCTTATAAGAGCGTCTTCTAATAACATTAATTTTGCTACGAATACCATCATTGTGCAAAGGAAGACAAGGTAAAAGTGAAGTGCATCTTAAAAAATTAAAGCATATCTATCAGTTTACAAGAGAACTTGTGGACAAAATTGGAGAACAGAAAAAAAGGCCATGACGCAGCTGCACTTGCTAGTAAGTATTCACCTTAATGTTTTTTGAGAGAAATATCGGCCTGAATGTTATGAGTACAGAGATTGATATAGACCATTTATCTAGAAAATCTAATTCTGACCCTCTAATTAATTATGAGACTATAGAAAAAAGTACTTCTAGTTTTCTAGGTTGCAGTTGTGTTTACAACCAAGACAGTTGTTATCATTGTACCTTTTTAGTGTGTTGACAATTTCGGAAGGTATGCCTCATCAACACATGGTAAATCCATGAAAAAAGAACCTTTTTGGTGGATTGAAAATTTCAAAAAGTGTCTTTTCAACAGATGAAAAATCTGTGAACATGAGAACTGAAGTCTCAAGTTGCAAAATCATGAAGATTTAAACTATATCTTTGCATCTGAAAATGGAAGGTTTAATTAAAAAAGCAGGTTCTGTACCTAATCAATGACTTCCAACAAATACCTTGCATATATTCACTCAGTTGCTGACACTTTATTCTATAAATTGGCATGGGGATCACAAATCCTCTTAAAGCCTGTTTTCAGCTACATTGTGGAGATTAGCCAATTTGACTGTGCTCAGGAAACCTGCACTTGGTTATGCAATCTGCAGTTCTATTCTCTAGGTATATGCAAGAGCCAGCCAGAAGTAATGAATGTGAGAGAGAGCCCTGCTTCTGATATGAGATAATATTTTGAACAAGGTTTCCTGTACTGGTACCGATAACCATACTAGTTGCCAGTCAATATGGTACCAATACCATGCCATACCATATATCGGTACGGCAAGTGTGCCAATTTTCACCGGCATGCAAGAATTTTTTTTAATTTACTGTCACGTAAGAATTTCAGCTTGAGCCTGTGTAGCTGTGATATGTTGGCATGAACATTAGTTTGAGGAGAACATAAATGCCCAATCCTCCACAATCTGATTCCAATGATATACTTTTTTTGTTTGATGGAAAATTCTAATGATATAAGTTAACTTTCTGATCAGAAACTTTATACCATAATTTTCTTTGTGAATTCATCCAAGAATGTTTTCCGTAGATGTTAAGCTTACATGATAACATGAAGATGGCAATTAGCAAACCAATCAAACTTCTGGATTTAGTCCTGACTTGAGGAAGAAGTCTTCTGCATGCTATAAATAATCTGTTTTCACTTACCGGCAGCTCTTTTTTGCAAAGCATGCACCACAACTGTTAGCTATTGTGTGCTTGGGACTGTGGCAGGTTCTAAGCATTAAAATCTTTGGATCTTGTTAATTGTTCCCTTTCCAAAGTAAGCAACAATGTGCCAGCCGAACCTCTAAATTAGTCTGCCATGAGGCAACCACATTATCTTAGTGAACCATTCTATTAAGTATCAAAGGCAAACCCTTGCCATTTATATGGCTCACGTGATATGTTTATAAGCCTAGGAGCCTTTCTTTTAGCTGGCATGTCATAGAAATTTTGGCAGAAAACAAAGTTGTACATATCCATCTTGATAGCATGATTTTCAATGTTGAAACAAAGCTATTGAGCAATTTCAGCATTCATGCACCAAGCTTGTTGCACTCTTTCATTCTTCATATGCCAAATTCACGATTAAGCTTCGCTGCAAGCCCAACTGTACTTAGGTCATGAAAGCCATCACATCATGGATAACTACTTGACATGTAGCTTAGCAATTTAACCACCAGTCTATGGAGAATGAAGGCAGTGGGCAAGCAGTCTGTAGGCCTTGCAGCTGCATGGTATCATTTGTTCTAGATGACCTGCTTTTGTTTTACAGTTCTCCAGCGTGCAGCAGGTCTTTTGGAAATTGATGAAACAAAAAATGTATTGTTAAACCATGGAAAAATCACAGGAGGTTGAGATTTTAAGTAATAATCTCTTAGTTATTCAGAACTAGGCATTAGGTTCTTTAGTTTCTAAAAGTATTCTGGAGGAAGTTGAGTTTCTTTGCTTTGCTTATTGACAAGTCTGTGGCTGCAGCAAAGTACAGGAAAATGTTTTCCTCCTCTTGAAGCAATTGGGAGCTCCAAACCCTATCAGGAAAAATAGAAACCTTTCATCTAATGTGCTTGCAGTAATCTTTAGGTGCATGCGGTGCTTGATTAGTAGGTGAATTTTCTTGCTAAATAGGTGAAAGGGAGAGAACTCTCTCCGTTCCGACTCTGGTGACAGTGTGAAGTGTGAACATACATCCTACTCTCTTTCTTTTCTTAAGTCCCTACCTTACATGTAAGAAGGTTTTTGACTTTCTAAGTAAAAATTGGTATGTCTGAAGGTGGATGGTTTTACATGAAATAATGGAGACAAAAAAAGATACAAAAACCAACAGTTTGAGCCTCAAGGAAGGGAATACCAACGGAAGTTAGTTATCTTTTGCCTTTCATGTCTGAAGATCTTAAATTGAAGAGCTGTTTATTCGTCTATAATTGGGTAGCTTGCAGTCGCAAATGTTGTAATTGAATTGCAGGCCTCTCAGACAACTGTTTCGATGTCTGCAATTGCAATTGCAAGCCATATTTGGACTGCCAAAAATGATCCACAAATGATTTTTTCCTGATCAAACTCCTATTTTGTTTCAACATCTGTGGTTTTTTGTTATTGCGGGGAAACTTTTTAGCTAGTTTCGTGTCAGGGTCAACTGTGATAAAATTTTCTGGGGTCTGTGCATACCCATGGATACACTGCACAGGAGAATGATGCCGACTTTGAGACATACTTCCAAGTATGGCAGCGCATTCCATGCCTTGCAACATATAGTCTGCAAGGAGGGGTTCTCTGCACTGTTTAGAGGAGCTGCTGCTATCATGCTTTAAGGAATGGCAGGAGCAGGAGTTCTTGCAGGATATGACCAGCTCCATGGAATTGCAAGCAGGCTTGCTTATGGTTTTGAGCACCAGAGGAGAGGGGCTTAAAATGATGTGGATTCACATAATAAAGCTTGGCCTGTGTTTACTGTATTGACAGATTCTAATGATTTTCCCACAATAAGAAGTGCATAGGTAGTGGAAATAAAAAGGAAGCCAAAGAGTTACTCTGGAAGGACCATCTTCTGACCAACATCCCATGTGCATAGGGGGCTGAGGAAACATCCATCTAATGTAGAGTATTTCAAATGTATGGTTGGATTTTTCAACATGAAATGGATAGATAAACTCATTCCATGTTCTTCTCTTTATAGTGATTCCATCGGCAATAATAAATGACAAGTTTAAATAGAAAATTCTGTTCTTGGAGCTGATTATTTTAGCGCCTTTGTTAGTATGCTGTCTTTTGATGTTTTCAATTTACTACTCTGCTCAATTGTCTAAGAACTATCCATTGCAAATGTTACGGTCTGTAATTTTTGACATCAAGATCCTGTTTGGTTGTGTGGTTATATGGCAAATTCAAATGCAAGCTGCAGTGCTTTTATTTGTTCATAGTGGTGAAATGTGTTTATGACACTCCTTTTCCATTTTTTTTTTTTTTTTGGGTTAAAGAATAAAAGAAATGTGTTGATTTCAGGGATTAAAAAAATATGAGTAACAGAAATAGGAAACTCCTCGTTTTGGTTCACATTTTGGAACTAAGAACTTACATGGCCGTTCAGAGGTTACCAAACTCATTACCTTTTTCTCCATTTATTTTTTTAAAAAAAATTTGGAAGACCATTACGGATGCCATGAAATAACAAATTTAAACTAATCATCAATTAACATGTTACACCACCAAGAACACACCGACGACGATAGACGAAATAAAAGAAACAAAAGTTCTCAGAATGATAAACTTAAATCCACCTAGAAATAAACTGTGGCACATAAAAACATCATTGCAGGTTACGAGGTGGTTCAGTTTTAAATGACTTGCCTGCAATGATTAATGAATGCTGTTTGCGACGGGACGGTGCTCTGTAATGTGAAAGACACGGGCACGCGGGATGCTCGTCCTTAAAAAAAAAATAAAAAAAATAAATTGTGAAAGACACGGGCACGAGGGATGCTCGTCCTTAAAAAAAAAAAAAAAAAAAAAAAAAAAAAGTGAAAGACACGTGCACGCGGGATGCTCGTCCTTAAAATCCTCTGACATGTTGATAGCGTAATTGCTTACGTTTGCTAGGCCTCGGAGCCTTCACCTTCGCGTACTGTAAGTAAGGATGGCAATGGATCCGATTTAGCTCGGATCATCTAAAATTTATATCTTTTTTATTAAAAATTTATCTATTTTATATTTATTTTTGGTTGTATCGGATATAAAAAAATTATATTTGGACCAGGTCAGACATATTCGATCTCATAAAATCAACTTTATTTAAAATTTAAATGAATTGGGTCGTGTTATATCGGGTCGGATATGTCCATTATATATTCAATTTATTTAAATATTTTATAAATATAATTTTTTTATATATAAATGGATTGGATTCGGATCGGGCATACTATTATCCATATTCGATCGAATTTTTTTTATATAATTCATATCCATTTATAAATTAGATGGATCGAATTTTATTCGTTCTATTAGAATCAGATCGGATCTGATATTCATGGGACCGATAAAAATTATCGTCCCTACGTGAGAGTGACTTTGTATGCACCCTCTGCACTGCGTTTAAACCTTTGGGTTTCTCAGCTAATTTTGTGCAGCACGCTCTCATGTGCGGTGACGCAAATGCCGATAGACATGGAATTTAATCTTTTTTTTCTTTCACAGTATCATTTCATCTGGCATTAATTCTACCTCACAGAAATTAGCTACTTTCATTCTGGTCCGCAAGAAACCACATATCAGGTTCACAGCCACAACAGTCCAAGTCTCCATTGAATATTGCTGCCATCACGATCCCTTTCCATAAATACACGGCTGCTCTGATCAGCTCCCAGAAGCGAGAGAAATTCTGAGACCATGTCTTCTCCTTCCTCTGCTCAATGGCTGAGCTTGGTTGGGGCCATGTGGCTACAAACCATTAATGGACCAAACTCAGACTTCCCAGTCTATTCATCCCAGCTCAAAGGTCTTAAATCAATCTCTCAAGTCCAGCTCAATATCCTTGCTTTCGCCTCTGATGCTGGAAAGCTCTTTGGCTGGTTTTCTGGTGTTGCTGCCATATTTCTCCCCCTCTGGCTGGTTTCGGTGGTTGGTGCAACTTTTGTGCTGATAGGCTATGGCATGCAGTATCTCTTCCTAGAGAAAACTCATCTATCCTACCGGCATCTGTTCATGCTCACTGCCCTGGCTGGAAATGGCATATGTTGGATCAATACTGTTTCCTACCTCATCTGTATCCAAAATTTTCCTTTTGATAGGCATGTTGCAGTTGGGATATCCACAAGCTATGTTGGTTTGACTGCCAAGGTCTTCACGGTTGTGGTCGATACAATCTTTCATGCACGGTCCGATCAAAAGGCCAAGCCATATCTTCTCCTCAATGCCATGGTACCTATACTAGTTAGTCTTTTAGTTTCACCATTCCTTCGCAAGACAGAGACCAAAAACAAAGCAAGATCGAGTTGTGGGTTCATGGTGATGTTTGCCATAACACTCGCAACTGGAATTTGTGCAGTTTTTGGCAGCATTAGGCCTGATTCAAGAGAGAATATGATAAGCCTAGGATTGCTTTTGGCTGCTCCTTTGGCGATCCCTTTAGCCATGAAGTATAGAGAAGGGATACGGTGGAACAAGAGGGAGATGAGAGTTCATGATATTACCGTGGATGAGGTTGAAGCTGGAGAGAAAGTCATGGATCTTGAGTTGGAAGAAAGGGCTGTGGACGGGAAAGTAGAAGAGTCAGTTGAAGTAGGAGGCCTTCAACTGTTAAGAAAGGTGGACTTTTGGTTGTATTTCTTCAGTTACATGTTTAGTGCTACACTGGGTTTGGTCTTCTTGAACAACCTGGGACAGATAGCGGAGTCTCGTCGGTTCTCAAAGACTTCCACTCTCGTCTCCCTTTCTTCTTCTTTTGGTTTCTTTGGTCGTCTCATGCCATCTCTCCTGGACTACTATTCAACAAAGTAAGCTCTCCATTTACATCACCACCTTTTCTTTTCTGCATGCATGATCATATTGATCAAGTAGAATTTAGAGGATTCATCTAAGAATCGGTCTAGCTAATTCCTTTATGATTTTTATTTGAGTGCCGATGTAGTTTTCTTCCCGTTAACCTTGAAGATGGTGTTCTTGTGGCGATTAGGAAATGATATAAATCTTGTGGATAATTCTAATTTTCCTTTCTTTCGAGGAGACTGGAGGAAGTAAGTGGCTTCCTCCTGTACGTATATATAGGATGCATAATTCTAATTTTCATTAATTAGAAGATGAACATGAACATAATTCTTCCATGCTTCTGGATCCTACTCCAAAATAAACTCTTAGTTGGCTCACTTAATTCTTGTACTACTTGTTTTATCCTTTTGCATGTTGACCTGCTGTTTATCAAACTAAACATTTCTTCTTTTATCCATTCAGAAGTGGATACCTGGTGTCAAGGCCAGCATTCATGGCCACGCTGATGGTTCCAATGGCAGGAGCCTTCTTCCTACTTCTAAATCCAGGCAGACTTATCTTATATCTCAGCACTGCTATTATTGGAGCATGCACTGGAGCAATTACCTCCATTGCCGTCTCAGCGACTCCTGAGCTATTTGGCACCAAGCATTTTGGCGTGAACCACAACATTGTTGTCACAAATATACCCATAGGGTCTTTTGCCTTTGGTTGCTTAGCTGCTCTTCTTTACCAGAGAGGAGCTGAAGGAAGCGATAATAATAGCTGCACCGGGACTGGATGCTACGGGAAAACCTTCATCATATGGGGTTCCACCTGTTCCCTGGCCACTCTTCTTTGTTCAGTCCTTCATGCCCGAACTCGAAAGTTTTGCTGAAAGACTACTTACAGATGTGATGACTCACATAGATAAAGCTATTACACATGATATTCTAATTCTTAGGCCTACAGGGCCACCAAAATCTGGCCACAGGTTGCACTGGTATAGAGGCACCTGCTTGTGTATCCGGATACATCCGCTACGTACGTTTTGCAAGTTGATGGAGGTTACTGAAGCAAGTTTATTATGTACCGCACCGGCCTTTCTATAAAGTTTGCTAAATTAATATGAATATTCCTCTCATTACTTTGTGGGTGTAGCAAATTCCTGAAATAGTTGACAGATGATCAGAATAAAAAATATTACTTTTAGCTTCATCAATGTTTGTTAGTACATTACAGAACAAACAGGAACTTCGTTGGAATTATTCGACCATTCAATGTTCTTCGTAACTATGATTTCTTGCTATTAAATCTGAACTAGATTTCTTTGCCTACCAAATTAAAGGCATCAATCGTTCCTCCACTTTGGTGTCTAAATATTCTGCCCAACCGAACAGAATTATTATTAATGAGAGGCGAACTGCATACTGAAATTTTTACGCACACACCTATATTCTTTCTTGCCCTCGAGTAATAAGGTTTTTGGATAGCAGGCAATTAGAACAGTTTACAACAAAGCAGAATCCAATACATCTGAAGTCGCGTAATAGGATCCTATATATATTATTATTTTTCTTGAGGAGAAGGGGAGGCTGCAATAGATCAACCATCCATCTTTATTAAGAAAGAAAGATATTTGCAAGATAACTGGCTGGAATGGATCAACCGTCCATCTTTATTAAGAAAGTGTTGAAGATTACAAACCGCTTAAAGAAGGAACTGCCTGAAAACCAAAACGGAGAACAAGGATATCATCTCAAGCACAGAAAACAACACCAACCAATTTTGCAGACCACGACAAACAGCACTCCGAAGCATTAATAATAGAAGCTAACACAGATTTCTGGGGCAGAAAACACCAACCAGGTTTCTCTGGTTTGACAATTACATTTACATGGATGGGTGGTCAAATGGTGGCCACAATGCTAGTCCTGATGTATTAATGGCATTTTGGACGTGCCTGGTTCGTGAGTGGAATCGAAATTGGAATTTAAGTTGAAATTACAATCCTTATCTAACTAAAAACTTGAATCTTTATGAAAAAGTTAGGATTAGATTTTGAGAGGCTGGACCATTTTATTTTGCCTCGAAATAGAAATAAGAATGGAACTCGCCACAACCAAATGGTTGGAACGAGAGTCATCCATATCTATTCCCGTTCCAGGCTTCAAATCCCTCCAACCAAATACCCCTTTAAAGTTGTTTAACAGGCTTCAAAAATTACTGCATTGCAGGTCAGAGTTGTATTAAAATCGAGAATTCTATTGGTTCTTAAAATGTCCTAATATGTTGCTGGTTCTGCTTGTATCGTACCATAATTTCTTTCATCATATTAAGTTGCTCTCTGATTTTTTTTTTTTTTTCCTCACTGTATTTTTTTCTCACATTATAATGTCGATATCCTCCTCAAAAATTAGCTTACTTGTCAGGTTATGTATACTTGACACAGTACCTTCTCTTCCATCTACAACTAATAGCCATCCAGTCATAACTAACAAGAAAGTAAATTTAGAAAAAATAAACATTTTAGTTATATCTTCTATTGCAATCTATTAGCAATTTGTAACTGACAGTAGCCGGAGAAACATGCTTGGCCAGCCAAAGGAGGTTGGAGATTTTGTTTAAACAATTTGAATACCCTCCACTCATTTTACTGATTTAACGTAAACCGGATTCTGTTTATGGAGAGGGTGTGGATGGGACACCATTACAATCACTGTAGATCATCAAAGTAGCACCACATGCTCAAAATGAAGATTCTACTCTGCCATTAATTCTACTTTCAATTCTTCAGCCTGATGTAAATCTAGTAGACAATAATTCAAGTCTTTTTCCCGAGATTTGGAAAGCAGTAATTCCTGTAACTTCAGTAGTTTTCCTCTTCTATCTTTCGATCGCCACCTTTTGACTTCAGTTCCAGGTATATAAGATGGATTCAATGGATGGATCAAGTAAAAATCTCACTTAAAATTTATATAACAACTCCTATAATCTTTGATCTGGCTATGATAGATCTCTACCACAAGTATAGTACTTCTAATACAATCTTGCCATGTGTCGGTTTGCTAGGCAAAGGTCGAGAAATCATCGAATCATGAAGTCTTCTTGAGTGTTCTCTTGTTGAAAGCAACTAGATTGGCATATGAGTGATGGAGCTAGTTCGGAATGGAAAACTCCTGCAAGCAATCCCAAAGCTGCAGGGCACCGCCAGCAGCTAAGAAATCCAGCCACGAGATATGTTTATGAGATAGTTGATGTGACACACTTCTTCATCAACTGGACTGGTCCCATAAAATATAATACTTACTGAGAATTTTATGGTGTCATGCTGACGAGACAATGATGCCACTCCCATTAATCTCGTTCATATTTGCAGCCACTGTGCTAGATTGGTGGAGGAATGAAATGCAGCCGTTGGTGGATGCGTGAGGTGGTCACTGTGCTTGCAATGGACCTTAATGACTCCTCACTAGCTTAGCTGGGTCTGCTTGGAGTTTCCTTCGAACTGGGAAAGGTTCTGCGATATGGGTAGCATGCCTGCACTAAATGGGACCAGTTGGGAAGGGTCGCGTGAGAATAATAATGGCAGAGCTTGGGGAGGATTTTGGAGCTAAAGTAGGAGATATAGGAGCACCCATTTCAACCTCGACCGACCAACTTGTAAGGGAAGAAGAAATGCGGCTCCCCGCTTCAGTCCAAACCGACCACTCTATGACTCTAATTAAAAGGCATGTCCTGGTGAAGATGGTTTGCCTTTCTGGTTAAAAAAAAATGGGGAATACCACTACAGTAATGGTTGGTAAAGGCTTGTCTTTTTCTTACATGATCATGGTTTCGAGGAATGATCTCGTGGATGGCTCGATTAAAATTACGAAATTTTTGGATGCACATGACTGGAGAGTGGACCGGCTGATACTCCGGCACTGTAATGGAGCCACGCTGACGTACTCACCGGTTGATGGGAAGGATATATGAAAAAATTATAGAAAAAATTATATCGAGATAAAACCCCCCTATCCTTATTTTCTATAAAAAAGAACAAAAAAAAAAAAGAGACTTTAAGCTAGGTTTCCTATCCGATGCGGCAATCCATTAGTGCCTCATCTCCTCCTGTGAGTCATGCCAATTGGCTTGTGCCACGTTGGAAAGGTGAGCAAGCTGGTGGTGCTTGTAGCTTTATCATGTTAGTGAAAAGAAGAAGAAGAAGACAGTAAGCAAGTTTTGGCATTGCATCAGCAAATCAGCTTTGGGTCGCTCAGGTCATATTGATTAGGCCTAAATATGGTTTGAAAGAAGGATCATAACAACCTCATACAACATTCATTCAAATATTTATTTATTTATTTTAAATAATTTCTCAAAGTCTATGATATAATATTAATACTTGTTTGGTGCATGGAAAGTGGAGGAGGGAAGTGGCGATTTCTGGGAAGTTGAGAGCAAGCTTTTTATTTGTTGGAGTTTTGAGAAGAGGATAGAAAATGATATTTTTATGAGAAAATATTTTTTATATTTCATGAAAAGTGAAAATCTATAAAAATGATGGATTTTGTGATTTCTCAAGAAATGGAAAGTGATGATGCTTTTTACTTTCAAAAGTATCCTTTAAAGATTAAGAATTAATACTACAGTGAAACAGGTCTTTACCGACACTTTTTTTGACCTTTCTCGATACTTTTAAGTATCGCTAAGTAATCTCCCGACATTTTGTAAAGCATCGCTAAAGCGTCGTCTATGTAAGTGTTGGGACGCAACCTGCCGACGCTTTAAAGCGTCGCTAGATTTTTTTTTTTAAAAAAAAATTAAACAACTATATATACCATACATGAAATACATACAACACAACCTATATACATTATGAAAATGAAAACATTCAAACCTGTATCACATCCAACATACACAAACAAATGAAAATATTCAAACCTGTATCACATATCATATCCAACATACACAAACACAAATACAAACCATATATAAATTTTTTTTTTATATATATAAACGTATCAATCCAAGTTCAAATAAACAAAAAGACATACATAAATAATAAAAAAAATATCTGGCATCACTGATCCATGGGAGGCTGGTTGTCGTCAGGTCTGCGACTCGCAGATGCACCAGGAACCTACAAGATATATATTAGGAATTATGATACATACATTATATATATTCTAAATTATTAGATATATACAAAATTAATAAATAATTACTTATCTAAGATGACATGAACATATGCAGCATAGATGTAACATGCTCTAGCTGGGACCTAATGGTCTGCATCTCTGCTCTGTCTGCATCACGTGTCTGTCGGAGCTCTACTATCTCCTCCTGGAGCTGACGAACATGTAACTGATAATGACTTTCTCTAGTATCCCGAGTATATCTACGCACATCAGATAACTGAGTAGGGGTAACTCCAATCCCATAACCCCTCACTCGTTCAGAACGCTCTGGTCCCATCAACTCCGAGAATACCTCAGCCTCGATGCGACTGCTCTGAGTAGATGATGAACCCTCGCCAGCATGCTCGGAGATCATAGATGTAGCCCTATTTTATATTTTATAAAAAACACATATATCAATACTTAATAAAAATAAAAATATAAATCATAATATAATATAAATAAAAAATATATATATATCTCTGAACTTGTCCCGAACAAAACTGCCATCCTGGTGAACGTGAGTCATCCGATGGAACTCCACCTCACCAGGCTCCCTCCCCTGCTGATCAGCCTATATAAGGAATAAATATTACAAATAAATTCAAAATAACACATCTTATATCTCCGTACCATGATACATGGCACATGCATGATACATGATGATACATGATGTTAAAACTAAAAGTGTACTAAAATATTATAGGATGAGAAACATACAAACTCATGCCTGAGCCGTGCATAACTCTTGGACCCCGCTATGTGAAGAACAGACTGAGCTGCTTGTGCAGCTCTACCAATATCAGAATACGTCTGCAAAATAAAATTAAAACAATATTATATATTGTATAAATATAATTATGACGAGTAAAAATTAATAAATTTCGAAGTGTTTGATGATGCTACACAACCCGTGCCTTCTCGGAGAACCAATAGTGCACCAGCTCCATCTACTGATGAGGGTGAATATCAGGAGGACAGGTAGCTACAACCTGCTCCTCTGTCCTACCCTCTCGCTTGTAGTCTCTCTTCAACTTCACCCTATATTCTTTCCACTTGTGATTGAGAGACTTAAGAACAAAATCAGATGAATCTGAAGGAAGAACGAACTTGCTCTACAATTTAAATAAACAATAAAATAAATATTAAATGAAATAAGCAATTCAATTATTAAAAACCTAAGATATAAAATAATATATTAATTTTTTTACCTGCATAACTCGTAGCATTTCTATTTTATATGCAGGAAGCATGTCGTTCTACTTCGAATAATTCAGGGGACATAGCTGACCACGGTGTGCTACTGTCCCCAGAAAGCTAGTCAACAAGCTAGCAGCTTTCTTAATAGGCCGCCCTAGCTTGTTACACTCTATCACTATCCTCTCACCCTCAGGTAACTGCCACACATCACGGACTAGTGTGGGTCCTCGCCTCCGCTTAAGTCTCCCGGATCCATCTACAAAAAAATATAGAAAGTTATATATCAAAACTATTGCATATGTATGAATTGAAATGGGATGAAATTGTTAAATTACCCTGTATCTGTATGTCATCGACGATAGGCTCGTCATCAGAATGATCTATAGGAGGATCGTGATGTGCGGACTCGGAGGGAATGATGTCGTCATGAGGTGGAGAGGTACTAGCATCGGTCGGATGTGCAAAAATAGAGGGACTGTCATCTGACCGATATGAAGATGATCGACTGCCCACGGGCTGCTGTGCTGAAGAAGTACCAGTCTCGGTCTGGAAAAACTGAAACTGTACATCTGATAATCGCTTCCTTCGAGGCATGGTGTACCTAACATGCATTATTTTAAAACAAGTAAGTCAAGATTATAATCAAATTATAATGGAAATGAATTACAATTTAAAAGATAACATAATTATTCATGCAAAAATGTAAACCATTTTATAAACTACTTACTTATCATAATCAACCAGTTGTACGTTCTTCGAAATCTAACCTAACCAAAATGGTTGTATCATTTATATGATCATCCGGCACAATATTATAAGGTATATACTGAGTGTAAGTATCATCATCATCTTCTTCCGCCCTTTTTCCCATGTCATACAAGTCTCTGGGTTTTGTCTTAATAACAGTAGCCCATTCTTTATCTTTCGAGTCTTGTACATAAAAAACTTGTCGAGCTTGAGATGAAAAAATAAATGGATCATCCTTCAATAACACACCCGTATGTATCAATCTTGAAAAATTGACAAGTATGAATCCGTTTGAGTCCTTTTTCAAACCTCTCGGTGTATTTATATCCACCCAATCGCATCGAAATAATACAACATTAAAATTTTCATAATAATCCAACTCCAAAATATCTTTAAGTATACCATAATAAGATTTTCTATCTGCTTCAACCATAACACTACTGTTCTGAGTTTTTCTAAGTTTCTCGCGCTCCTTGGTATGAAATTTAAAGCCATTTATAATAAAACCATTATATTTGTTCACAATATTAATTGGACCTCTGGCAAGTGCTATTAGTTCTGCTGAACTATTTTTCTCCATCAGTACCGGTACTTAAAAAATATAATATCAATTATCGATCACTTATTCGATGTTAAATATATAAAAATTATTATACGACTTATATATACTAACTTGATTGGCAAGCCAATTAGGGAATAACTCAACCAACCATCTTTGTTCAATCCTTGGATTAGGACGAGTGGAATGATTGGCTTGTCGTTGTATAGATAAAAATTCATTGCATGACAATCAAATATAAGTTTGACAACAACATGTCTAATATTTAGTATTATCCATGTGTAGATAGACTAACCTGTGATAGTCAGATATTATGTCACTGTGTAGCAATACATAACGGTATGTTTTTGACATGGATTTATGGTCAAGAACAATACTTTTAGCTTTTCCTATAAATTTTCCGGATGATGCAAATTTGTATAGATCTGTATTCTCCATAGTATCATCATAACGTTGAGGTCGATTGAATACAGTCTCTACACCTTCGACATATCTTGAACAAAATGTTAAATACTCTTCAGCAATATATCCCTCTGTAATTAAGCCCTCATAATGGGCTTTGTTTCGTACATAATCCTTCAAATGTACAAGATACCTTCAAAAAGTATGATATTTATATCACATTAAATAATAAAAAAGATATATAAATTATGAAATTTAATTTTTATAGCATTAAATTATAAAAAAGATATATAAATTAGGGTACATCCATCTGTACTGTACCGGTCCTTCAAGTTTAGCTTCCGAAGCAAGGTGAATGAGTAGATGAACCATCATCATAAAAAATCCAGGAGGAAAAATCTTTTCCATCTGACATAACGTAAGTATGACTTGAGACTGCAACTGATCAAGCTCCCGAGGATCAAGAACCTTAGAACATAATACCTTGAAGAATGATGATAACTGAAAAACAACCATAATAACTTGTTTCGGCATTGACGACCTTAAAGCCAATGGAAGAATATCTTGCATTAGTATATGTCCATCATGACTTTTAAGATTTGAAATTTTTCGCTCTTTCAAATTCACACATCGTGAAATATTTGATGCATATCCATCAGGAACCTTGATATTCTTTAAAACTGCCAGGAAGAGATCTTTTTCTCGACTATACATTGTGTAACATGCATGAGGGATATAAGTTCTATCATTTGCAAGCACTTGTGGATGAAGTTCATGTCGGATGCCCATTTCTTTTAAATCAAGACGCGCCTTCATGTTATCTTTAGTCTATCCATCAATATTTAATATTGTTCCAATCAAATTATCACAAACATTCTTTTCTATATGCATAACATCAATATTATGCCGGAGTATATTATGCTCCCAATAAGGTAAGTCAAAGAATATGCTTCTTTTCTTCTATAATTGTTTAGTATGCTGATGGGTAGATACTGTGATTATATCATCATCATTTTCAACTTCAAAGAAATTATCCGGATCCTTGAACACTGCCGTATCTAAGGTGCAAGTATTGACTTCCTCCGATACTTCTTCTTGTACCGAAGTCTCAACATAATCTCTTCCTCGCTTTTTAAAGGACTTTGTCATCTTGCCGTAACTGTGTCTAATACCAAGCATTTGTCTACGAATATCAGAACCAGAAGGTAGAATTGAAGCAGATCCCAACTCTATAGTACCATCAAATAAATCCTTCTAAAATCAAAATGGATGATTTGCCTCCAACCATCGACGATGTCCCATATAACAGAACTTTCCTCCATATTTTAACCAAATTGAATGGGTTGATTGACCACAAGAAGGACATGCAACTCGTCCCTTAGTGCTCCAGCCAGATAAATTAGCATATGCAGGAAAATCGTTAACAGTCCATAATAGAGCTGCCCGCAGATTGAATGTTTGGCCATTCGAAGCATCAATTGCACTGATACCCTCCGACAGTTGTTTCAATTCATCTATTAAAGGTTGTAAGAAAACATCAATATCATTGCCTAGACCCTTATCACCTGGAATGACCATTGATAAAATAAGAAGCCCCCAAGACTTATTCTGAGCTCCTCCTCCGAGCCCAGAAGTATATCCGCACCGAGGAGGCGGATCGTACGAGGCGGGAGCTCGATGGGAAGCCACTGAAGAAGCCGATCCCCTCTGAGACGCCCGGAACCCGGAAGCCAGGACCTCAGGTTCCGAACTCCTAGAGGGGGCCAAGACTGAAAGGCACTCCTATTCTCGAGGAGAGTTACACCCCCCTTCTCGTCCCGAGGACAAAAATCCTCATGGAGATCGAAGGCGAAGACTACCTGAGATGCCCGCCTCCGATGAAGTCCTCCACCGACCGTGATAAAACGAAGTACTGTCGCTTTCATTGTGACCATGGCCATGACACCGAGGAATGCCGCAACCTCAAGTGGAAAATCGAAGAACTCATCAAGAGGGGCTACTTCAAAAGGTTCGTGGGGGGCAGACCTCAGGTGGAATCCCAGGCGCTCGTCGCTCTCCCGCCAGCTCCGGCCATCGATAACCGCCCTACCGAGAAGCCGGTGGGCATGATCTCCTGGGGAGCCGCGCGAGCGCCAAAGAAGGCCCGGGGGGCAGGGGATCCCGAGAATGTACTCCCCTTTATGAGGGAAGGGAAAGATAGGAGAAAAAATGTAAATAATGATGCCGTGGTCATCGAGATGATGATCGTGAAGCATCCTGTAAAACACATCATGGTTGATAGTGGAAGCTCCACAGATGTGCTTTTTTATGATGCCTTATCCAGGATGAACCTTTTTCTCGATCAACTCAAACCTGTGCATATCCCCCTAGTTGGTTTCATAGGTGATTCTGTAAGGATGGAGGGAGAGATCACTCTCCCGGTCACCGCCGGGATCCCGTCTCGGCAGAGCACCGTTATGATTTATAGAGGACCTTCTAGAATTTTGCTAGTCTCAGGAGTCCATCTCTTTCCTAACTCATCTCGGGAGTCTTCTTCCAGTTTTCATTTTTTTTGATCGGGTAAATACAAAAAGCTATCCTAATTGTCACCTTTGTAGCCTAGTCAAGTTCACGCATTGTAAACTAGATTCCTTCATAAATAGGCATTAATCAATCTCCATTCGCAAGGGATTAGCTTCATGCATGGGTGTTATAAATTAATAGTTAATTTCCATCGATGATTGAATTTCGCTTGCTTGTAAAAGTTAAAATTAGCTTCGAACTTTCCGCTTGCAGCTAATTATTGTACTAATAATTAATACAAATACAACCAAGTTTAAAAACGAAGATAATCTAAAATAAAAAAAATATATATTTTTTTAATTTTGTAGATGCAAGAGAACAAAAAAAGAAAAATAATAAAATAATAAAAATATACAATATTTTTATAGTGCGATTTACTCACCTATCTCCATGAATAGAGGTGGTCCAAAGGCTTGACCATAAAAATTAGAAATTACAAAGTATAAAATTTTATCAAAAATCTTAGTCCACAATATATATATCCAATTTTTAAAATACTTAATAGCTCGCTTTTTTAACGATCACAAGATGCATATATATTTTGAAGGTCTTTTTTTAGATTATTTTCTTCTAAAAAATCGGTATATTCACTAATGACCGGGGGTCAGAAAAATACAAAAAATATCTCGTGCAATGCACATGAGGGGCACATCGCCATTGCATATGTACGGCAATCATCAACACCGGGAAACCATATAAATGCGAGCAGTCCCTCTTTTTCTCTCCAAACAAATAAACTACATGGTGAATGGGGCCATGGGGGGCTACGCACTTTTTTTTTTTTTTTTTTTTTTTAAATTTTAAATGATCATTAAATATGCAACAAGGGAGCTGTTACGGGAAATTAATCATATGCCTCCTGTTGTTGCAGGCATTAATGACCGTCGGATGACGACAGGTATATGTCTCATGGCTAACGCTCGAACAAGTAGTGAACGAGTCTTACAGACTTTAATGAGTGATAGAAGCTTATTAAAGATCTACCACCTTTAAAAGTTTCCATTAGCGATGGGGATCCGCCGTTCGTTTTCCCTCTAAATTATCAAATATCACGGCACGCAGCGTCTGCAAGCTGTCGTACGTGCGAGGTGCATCTTTCCTGCTTGGACGTGACGGCGTACGAACGGATATGCAAGCGGGTTCACAGGGCCAGTGGGCCGAAGGCGGAAAGAGTGCATGGTTTTCCTGCGGGCATCGTTGCGTGCAACCCAATCCTCCTCCCTGACGAGCCGTGCCGTGTGCGACGTTTGGCCGGGGGTTCGCTGTCCCGGGGGGCCACGAACCGCATCAAGGAGGGAGAGGGACTGCACTCGGATCCTCCATTGCCGAGGGTCGCGATGCACTCGCCATGGGCTTGCGCGCGGGATCCCATGCACTGCATTAACATGGCGGTGGACCAGGGGCAGATGCAGTGCATCGGGCTCTCCGGCAGCTGAAAAGCCACGATAGACGTGGAATGGGTCGCAGAAATTATTGCATGGAGCTATCATTGACAAGGTCAATAAAAAAATATGGCCTCAGTTGTAACCATCTTAATGCACCTTTTTAACCATCTCAAAATATTTTGAATTTTTTTTAAATAATATTTTTTAAATAAAAAATTATCAAAATAAGTATTTCAGAATATATTTATAAAAATAGATGATTTTGAACGACGTAAAAGAATATCTGAATCCTTATTTTTAAAAGATAAATTTAATTTTATTTTTTAAAAAAACAGAATTTTTATAAATTGATATTATTTTTTTAATTTAATTTTAAAATTTGATGCGATATGAATTAAACGAACGTGATATTTAATTTATCTTACCGAAAAGGCGAATTCAGTTTTGAATTCATCTTTCCAAAATTCAAAATCAAACTTTTTTTTTATAAATAATTTTATAAATATTATTATTATTTAAATAAAATAAATAAATTTTAAATAAATAAATAAATAATAAAAAATTAGTATAAATTAAAATTTTATATATTATTTTTTTTGATAATATTAATTATTATATTATTTTAAGATAATATTAATTAAAAATAATATTAATTAACTATACAAAAATAATATTAATTAAAAATAATATTAATTAAAATATATTATAATAATATATAATAATATATATTATATTGTAATAATTATTTTATATTCTAAAATATAATAATATATTATAATTTATTATATTATATATTATAATTTTTATAATATAGTATAAAATTTTTTTTAAAAAAATAAAAAATAATCATCATGTCGATACTATTCGGTCGCTAGCCCAGTACCAGTTCGGTCGACAGCCCAGTGCCAGTCCGATCCCTTGCTCAGGAGCGGTGGCAGGATCCCGACGACCGGACCGGTGATCGGGTCTATGGCATGACTGGGGTTAGACCGGTGACACGATCTTGGTGGTCGAACAGGTAGTCGAACCCGGGTGTCGGACCGACACCGGACTGGGGGCCGAACCGGTTGCAGGACCGGGGGCCGCACCGTGGACCCCGGTCCGGCCGTCGGTCCGGCCCCCGGTCCGGCCCCTGGTCCGATAGCCGGTCAGGCCCCAAGTGCGGCCCCCGGTGCGGGCCCCGATCCGACCCCAAGTGCTACCCCCGATCCGGCCCCCTGTCCGGCCCCAGGTACGGCCCCCGGTCCGGTAGTCGGTCCGGCCACCCGGGTCCGACTACCTATCCGACCGCCAAGATCTTGTTACCGATCTAGCTCCAGTCATGCCACAGACCCGATCGCTGGTCCAGTCGTCGGGGTCCTGCCACTGCTCCCGAGCAAGGGATCGGACTGACACCGGACTGTCGACCGAACTGGTACCGGGCTAGCGACCGAATAGTATCGACATGATGATTATTTTTTATTTTTTATTTTATTAAATTTTTTTATAATATAATATAAAAATTATAGTATATAATATAATAAATTATAATATATTCATTATATTTTAGAATATAAAATAATTATTACAATATAATATATATTATAATATATTATTATAATATCTTTTAATTAATATTATTTTTTAGTTAAATTATTATTAATTTTAAATTAATAATATTATTATATAGTTAATTAATATTATTTTTAATTAATATTATCTTAAAATAATATAATAATTAATATTATAAAAAAATAATATATAAAGTTTTAATTAATACTAATTTTTTATTATTTATTTATTTATTTAAAATTAAAATTTACTAATTTTATTTAAAAAAAAATAATATTTATAAAATTATATTAAAAAAAATTTAGTTTTGAATTTTTCTGTTGGGGTCGTATTCAATATCACGTCCTCGGGGACCGCTGGTGCCTCGTGTTAATTCAAAATTGAATTCGTCTTTCCGTAGATCGTATTCAATATCACGTCCTCGGGGACCGCTGGTGCCACGAGTTAAGGTAGAGGGCACGCTTTTATGAGTTATGACCAGGGGAATGTGATGGGTTTGATGAATTTTGATTTAGGATGTGACATTTTAAATTTTTAATTGGTCAAGGATGTGGATTACCATATCCTCTCAGTTTAACTATATGTTTTATATGCATGATTTATCTAATAAAAGAGGGGGAGCTCTTCGCTTCTTCTTTATTGCTGTTTCAAAAAAATAATTTCTCTTAATACATGGTTAACTTGAAATGGTATTTCTGGATGTTGATTCCTCACGTGTTTTTGAATTTATTTTTGATTTTATAATTTCCTGTAAATCTTTCATAATTTTTTTTAATATTAAAAATATGTTGTTAATTTTATTTAATTATATTCATAATCTTTTAAGTATTATTCTAATAGAAATCAGATGTTTTTTTTGCTTTAAATAATAGCTGTATGTTGAGCCTCTTTGTAAGAATGATTCATGCGAATCTTTAAATTCTGGAGATAAATCTTTCTTTTTTTCTTTTTTTTGTCCTTTTCTTTTACCAGGCAAGGTTAATCCTCACTTTTTCTACGTTATCCCCCCCCCCCCCCCCCCATTTTGCTCGGATAATAAGGTTGGATACCATCCAAGAAAACGGTTGTATGGGTGCTATTAATCGTATAGACCATGCTTTTGCTACAAGATGATCATGAGATGGATCATGAGGCTTCCTTTGGATTTGGGCCATGCTTGTTAGTCGAAATCTATTTACGTATCGATCAAAGCCAACGGTGGTTGTAATCCATGCAAGCGTGCTGCAAGATTTCTATAAAATTATCCGTTTTAATAGGGTGTCCCGGGGCCAGGCTTCCCGGGCAAGAAAAACTTTTCTCAATTTATATGAATTATGAAAATCAAATCAAAACAGGTGAACATGGTCGGATTCCGGACATATTGGAGGTCAGATCCATCTAGGGTTGGATCAGGTTTCGGACGATATTTTAATAATTTTCGGATCAAATCCGAACATCTATTTGGTCCAAAAATTAAATGGACTCTATTTTACAGTCCGAAGTCTAGCCCGATATACTTAAAATTTGGTCCGAAATCCGAACCGATTTCGGATCGGCCCGAAATTTATTGAGCTGGCCCGGTCCAGTTCCAGGCAATGAACTTTGGACCGGTCTAGTTCTAGCCCTAGATCCATCCCTCAAACATTGTTTGCTTGTTTACGATACATGCATCGATGGGTGGTGAGTGATTGCACAAGGTTGGACACATATATAATGTAGGCCAAACATATCATCTAGCATAGATTGATTGACACGGTGGTATACATGAGGGGTTCGGGTTTTATCATTCACATGAAAGAATAATCTTTTTTTTTTTTTTTTTTTTTTTTTTTTTGTGTGATGCCATACATTAGACCGTATAGTGCACATGATGAAAAGCACTGTAACGTACCATACTCTTTCATTTATCTGTACAGTTCTCGAAATGGTCATTACATAAGCTAAAGGTGGACTTGCGAATGAAGGTGAGTCATTCTTTTGTACCAAAGATACAACCGGATCAAAGGTGGACTTGTAAACGAAGGTGAATCATTCTTTCGCACCAAAGATACAACCGGAACCCAATATCAGGTGATTTAATTAAAATTTACCATTGGATCCAAAAAGTGGCATGTTTACCCTAGCTCATAAACAAAAAAGAAAGAAAAAAAAGGAAGGAAGAAAAAAAAAAAGAAAGAAAATGAATGATTAAAAAAAAAAAAAAAAAAAACTGTAGCCTGGTTGCTAAACATGTTTGTAATCAATGATCACTATATGAAAACAAGGCTTCCAAATTTCGACATCCTTGACGATGGACAAGAGAGAGGGACCTAGCTAGAGCTAGGGTGCATGGAAAATCTACCAATCAAACCCTTAAAACGTCATGAAAACCTTCAAGCAGGCCAACTCATCAAGGAGGACCGGTGGATTGGTGGTTCATTGGGTGGTGGCAATGATGGATGGTAGGGCATTGCATGTGAATAGAAGGGTACGTGATTTGGTCCTGTGGCCCGAGGACAATGCGAGAGGCCTCGAGGCACTGGACCAGCGATAAATGGATCGGAACCCGGAGGAAGAAACAAAGTCTACCCACCTATGGATGCTTCCGTCTCTCATGATCAGTTGTCATTCACTCCAAGGTCACGAGATATATGGTCGGGTACTTTGCCGGTACCCCCAACTTATTTTGGTTAATATGTCTACTAAAAAGTCCAAACACACGATGCTGTGCTTAGCTTAAAGACACGATTACTCACGTCGGTGGAGGAAAAATGTTAAAGAATGGAAATCAATAGCCGGACTGCATTGCATTATTATTCTCGGTAACAAATATATATATATATCTGAAGCGTAAAAGATGGCATGGTTACAATTTGAGAAACAATTTTGTTCCGTACTTAATTACAACTATATATAACTCAAGTCATCCTATTCTTAAAAAAAAAAAAAAAAAAAAAAAAAAATGGTACTTCTTAAATATTTTATAGAAACTATAAAAAATGTCCTGACCATTAGATAAGATGATCAGGGATCTTCTTTTCAACAGATTACTAAACCGGTTAACCCTTATTATTTTATTTTTTTAAAAATAATTTTTTAAAGCTGTATTCCAATCCATCCTTCCCTCGTTGACCCCCTCCCTCCCCGTGCCCGCTGTCTCCTCGATTTTCTTATACATCCAACAAGACATCCATCTCGCCCTTATGTTGTCCACCTCTTTTCATTGGTCATCTTTTTGTGGCGTAGAAGATCGTCTAGTCTTATCCAAAATATAAAATAGTGTTTGGTTATATATCCGGTTCTATCAGGGATTTATTCCTTCATATTTTTCCAAATAAAGTCAAATTTTATGGTGGGCTATCCAAGTATTGATATTCTGATCAACCTTATTGGATTATAGGATAGCAATTTTATGGTTTGATATGAATTTGCCTATTTCCAATTTTGGAATTCAAGGGCATTCGCCGTTCGATGGAATTTAAACAAACAATCAATCTCCTTTTTCCCTTTAGGTGTTTCGTCCTCGATTATTCTTGACCATTCACGTGTCGTCTTCCCCGATAATAGGATTTCTTCATCCGGTTGCTGATCTTCGTTGATGCCTCCTCAATCCATCTAAGGATCAAAAAAAGACTTGTCTGTCCTTGGGAAGCAGAGGCGAGATCTTTACGATGGATCTAAAATACTTATTTTTCTTGTACAAAAGCAGCCATTAATTTTGATCTCGGATTTTGCTTGTACTTGCAATTTGGTTGCAATAAAGTTTTATTTCCTTTTAATTGGTCATCGTTCTCTATTTTTTCGAATGTATTCGTGGTTTACGATGCTTCTCATGTCGTCTTCCCTGGCGATAAGGTTTCTTCATCCGTGACTTCATCTTCATCGATGCCTCCTCGATCTGTTTGACGATCAAAATAGGCTTGTCTGTCCCGGGAAAGCAGAGGTTAGATCTTTCCGATGAATTTGAAATGCTTATTTTTCTTATCCAAAAGCAGCAAATAATTTATTTCCGATTTTGATTTGAGTTGCAATACGATTTCAATAGAGTTTTATTTCCAAGATTTTTCGTGTCTCTCCTTTTTTTTACATATTTGTGGTTCCAATGGCTTCTTAATTTTTGAGATTTTTTTCTGGGTTTCATGAAAAAAAATCCGGTTCTAGGTGCCGGAGGAGTGTTGCTTTTTTTTGTCCTACCTTTTATATATAGATCTCATGATTGGTGGCTCGGGGTTCTCAAATTGGTTGGTGATGTTCCTCTCTGTTTATTTTTGGTCTATTCTTCGATGTATCTATTTTATTATCTATACAGGAAGAAGCAATCTTTAAATTCAGGTTTCATATTTGATTGTTCCTCTATTTAGGCCTCTACTTTAAGGTTCTCGTATATATACATCTCAATATGCAGTCATAAATGCTTATTTTTCTATTACTAACCTTTAATTTACCATAATAATAAATTTTTTTATCTTTTTAATAATTTCATTTTTTTCTCATATTATATTTGGAGCTGGATACATATTACATTAGCAGCCATGTTAAAATTTTTTAGTCATCCTTCAACTCCATGGTTCTAAATATATCATCATATTCATATTTAGTGTCAGTCCCTATTTCCATATCTATCTTATCTTTGATAATGTATTCCAGATATCTCAAAAACTTGTCAATGAAGATAGGCTGCTTTATGAATGAGCATGATTTGAAGATAAGGGTTTAAGAATATTAGTACTTATTCTATCTTGTAGCCGCGATGCTCTACTGACTTTAACCTTTCATGTCCAAAGGCACAAGTATAATTTTTGTGTAATTCATATCTTTGCACAACCAGCCTCCAATTACATATGTCGTTGGATGAATATATATTTGGCAGCCATTTAAATTTTCTAGAGGCATTATTGAAGTTAATGGTTTCAATAATTTATTGATATTTATTTTTTTTTAATTTTCATATTTTCTATCTACATTATTTTGATAATGTATCTTTTATATTATGTTTTACTAATGATGACAAGCTATCTTAAGAATGAGCATGGCTAGGAGATAAGAGTTTAACTATATAAATAGTTATTCTATTTTGTAGCCGCGATGCTCCACTATCTTTAACCTTGCTTGTCCTAAGGCATATTTTTTTTTTTCATATCTTTAAATTTTGATATTTTAACTACAATTATATATCTCGCCAGATGCATATTCTATTGGCAGCCTTGTTATTATTTTGGATGAATCATTTAAATACATGTTAAACTCCAAGAGGTATTGTTTAATTTAATGAGTTTAATAGTTTCGTGTTGACTCCGTTCTTGATTTTGATGAATAACAAAATACTTAAGTATATTTGAGTACTAACTATGTGTTAAAAGTATGTTTATCAAAACAAAGTATTCATCAAAGTTGTAGTATGTTGAAGAGATCAAATTGCTTGCCATCTTGTTAAAAAAGTCATTCAAGTTAATGGATTTTCAAATTATATGGAATTTGACATATAAGAATGATTTTGAAGGACTCAAATTTTGAATTTGGACAAGTTTCAGCAAAGTTTCAGCCAGGTATCGACTCATGAAGATTAAGTATCGACTCAAGGTGTCGACTCATAGAAGTCTGAGCTGATACGCAGAAAATGTTTCAGTTGGCACGCTGAAATGTCGACTCAAGGTCTCAGACAAAAAATGATACAGAACTTGCTGATTTCAAGATTTTGCTCAAGTATCGACTGATGAAGATAAATATATATATATATATATTCTTTCATTGTCGATTGGGATAGGGCTATCTTGTGTGTTTAATGGTCATCAGTATCTTGTTGTTGTTCTGTTATACTCCTAGTTACCAATATCATTGATCTCAAGGAATGTCGGAGGGTCGGAGGATCCAACTAAAAGATTCATGGTGCTAGATTCTCGAAGGTTTGTGGCTGTTGTGTGGTTGGCATTCAGGAAGCTTAATTTTGTTCCTCCTCATCGGTCATCTGTAGGTACTGGGTTTAGGGGGCAAATCAATAAATAGACTACTTTGAATGCTTGTGGGTCTACTTGAGGGATTCTTGTGGGGTGGAATGAGGAAAGATTCGTTGTTATCAGAAGCGAGATAAAGAGGTTCTTGGTGACCGTGCACGGTGGTTTGATAAGGGCGCGCGGATCTTCTACCGTGCACTCCATGCTTGTGCGATTGATGGTCACTCATGAACGCAGCCCGTACGTTGCATGCACGTCATTCTCATCTACGTGCAGCCATTCATCATGCAATGGATGGTGCACATGATATGCTAGACTATATGGTACATCATATATACCGTAGACAATCCTCATCCTTAATAGGGGTGCTTAATACTAATTGAACTCTTACACTTGTGTATGGCCGCGACTATAATGCAACATACCAAGACTCTGAAAGAGGCCTCAAAAAGTTATTGTGGGATGAGCTGAATCTTATTAATTCGGATTTCCGGGAATCTTGGATTGTGGTTGGAGATTAAAATACAATTTATAGAGTTCGGAGAGGAATGATTCATCCAATCATTCAACATACCAAGATGAATATTATATCGAACACATTTACAAAATATGAAAAAAAAAAAAAAAAAAAAAAAAAAAAAAAAAAAAAAAGAGGGATAAGAAGGAATTTTGAATTTTATATTCTTAACCCATCCTTGACGACAAAACAGCAAAAACTGTAATAGCTCATTTCTTATTATAATTGTTATTATTATTATTTCCACTTTCCGGATCCAATTTCTCTTGCTATGTTTTTAATTAAACTTAGTCTCATGCTAATACATATTGATACGGCCGTAATGATGACGTGGCCGGTCTCAGATTCCGTCGGGTATGGTTCGAGCCATGTGAAGGTTTTTCGGCCAAGTCAGCTGCGGTTCCCACACGTCCGAAGTCGAGCTCGGCCCGGGCTCCCCGGCCGCTTCACCAGATGGCACCCTGAGACGTTACCGCCCTGGCCAAAGTCGAGCTCGGCCCGGACCCTCCTGCCGCTCCGCCAGGTGTCCACCCAGGAGGGGTCCACCTTGGCCGAGGTCGGCTGCTCCCCCGCTCCCTCACCAGGTGGCACCCTGAGACGGTCCCATCTTGGCCGAGGTCGAGCCGGGCCCCTTCGCTCCTTCGCCAGGTGGCCCTCGGAGACGGGACCACCTCGGCCGAAGTCGAGCGTCCTTCTGCCGCCCCGCCAGGTGTCCACCCAGGAGGGGTCCACCTCGGCCGAGGTCGGCTGCTCCCCCGCTCCCTCGCCAGGTGGCACCCTGAGACGGTCCCACCTCGGCCGAGGTCGAGCCGGGCCCCTTCGCTCCTTCGCCAGGTGGCCCCCGGAGACGGGACCACCTCGGCCGAAGCCGAGCGTCCTTCTGCCGCCCCGCCAGGTGTCCACCCAGGAGGGTTCCACCTCGGTCGAGGTCGGCCGCTCCCCCTCTCTCTCGCCAGGTGGCACCCTGAGACGGTCCCACCTCGGCCGAGGTCGAGCCGGGCCCCTTCCCTCCTTCGCCAGGTGGCGCCCGGAGACGGGACCACCTCGGCCGAAGCCGAACGTCCTTCTGCCGCCCCGCCAGGTGTCCACCCAGGAGGGATCCACCTCGGCCGAGGATGGCCAGCTCGTACAGAGAAGGTCCCGAAGAGTGGAGGCGCAGGCTCCGAGGTTGACCCTCGAGCCGTGCACGCCGCACCTCGAGAAAGGCGCCCCGTACGGATGGCAGCGGCACGCGAAACATCACTTACGTCGGCCCGACAGGTTCCGCAGTCGAGAGACGCGGCTCTGACAAAACAGGACCCGATAATGGACAGCGCCGGCACCTGGGAAGGAGAGCGCTCACACTCGGCCCTAGGTCTGGTCGGCAGCCTGGCCGGCGCCCCCTCCCTTACTCTTTCCCTGCTAGGCTCGGCAAACGAGGTCGGAAAGCCGTCTGGCCCTCTGAACCAGAAGGGAAAAGAGAAAGGGATGGAGGGAAGGAGACGAGAGCGACAAGGGAGCCTCCCGGGAGTGGAAAACGAGCAGGCAACGGGAGGAAATAAAAGGAAGGAGAGAAGAGACAACAAGGTAGGTGAGGTAAAGCAAACCAGAAGCAAAGGCTGGAAAACTCTGCTTCAAGAGCGAGATCCAAGGTCCCAAGAGGGATCACTTGGCGTGAGCTCGGCAAAGGAGCCCAGCCGGGTTTCTGGTTTCCCTAGCACTTTTCTTGCTAGCACATTCTCTGAGTCTGGGACTCCTGTGGGGGCCCGTCCCAGAGAATCTGTTCCTTCTCGCCATCTACTGACTTGATCATCGGAGCTCCCTCGCCGGAATCCCCAGCCAGGGTCTTCTGACCTTGCCTTGCAGGTTCGGTCCAGCCAGGAGACCCCAGGAGCGAGGCGGTCTAGTAGGATCGGCGGTTCCGAAGCACGGGTGCGGCGGCGAGATCGGCAACACATATATATTCAGATGAACTGATATCTTGGATGAGATCCATGTATTGGATTTATATTTTCAATAGCTTCATCGAGTTTTATTTTCTTTTTGAGAAAGCTTATTATATCTTTCATTATACTTGAATTATTTTGTTGTTCCTACTTAGTGGATTGAAACTAGTATTTGGATTGTTGATGAGTCTTGAATTAAAATCAACTAGGTTATTGGTAAGCCTTATTTGAAAACTAACTAGGTTGTTGGTGAGCCTTATTTGAAAACTAACTAGGTTGTTGGTGAGCCTTATTTGAAAATCAACTAGATTTTTGATTAGCCTTATAAAAATTAAAGGGATTTTGATTAGTGAGCCCGGGAAAACTAATCTACTGTAATCAAGGAAGGATTATAGTGAAATATCCAAGTGGACCTTGGAAAGTGGATGTAGGTGCTTGGAGTGCAGTGTGAAATATTTAGAATGGAGCATCATGAATCCAAAACTGATATATATACAAGATTTACTAACATTGTAAATAGTATAAGAAGTCTTGGTAAAGTTATGTCTAATGCTGACCTTGTTAATAAAATTCTCAGGTCTTTACCATCTTCTTGGGATCCAAAGGTGACGACCATTCAAGAAGCAAAAGACTTTGAAACCTTACCTTTGGAGCAACTCATCGGTTCACTTATGACTTATGAGTTGAACCTAAAGCAAAAAGCAGTGGATGCGGATAAAAAGAAGAAAATAATTGCCCTCAAATCTATCACCAAATGAGCCTTCAAGTGAAGAGTCAGAAGAAGGTGAAGATAAAGATGAGGAGGCTCTAGTGGCTAGGAAGTTTAGGAGATTCATGAGGAAGAAGAAATACTCATACAAAAATAAGCCACTTAAAGGAGAGCCTAATAAGGACAAGGGTAAGGACAAAAAAAAGAAAAGAAGAAAGAAAAGGATCAACCTATCTGTTTTGAATGCAAGAAGCCCGGTCACTATAAGGTTGATTGTCCTCTCCTCAAGAAGCTTAAAAAGAAGTTCAAGAAGAAAGCAATGATAGCTACATAGAGCGACAGTGAAGACTCCAGTTCAGAAAAAGAACAACAAGATGTCGCCAATCTCTGCCTTATGACAATTAAAAATGAGGTACAAACTGGCCCTAAATTTACTTTTGAAGAACTTAGAGATGCTTTTGATGAACTTGTGCATGAGTATAAATTATTGAAAATTGAGCATAAGAAGTTGAAAAAGCATGTTGATTCTTTTTCTTTTGAAAACAACAATCTTGGAAATGACAACAAAGAACTAAAAGCCAAGGTTGATATTTCGAAAAAACAAAAGAACGTACTCTCAAAAGAAATAGAAGTTCTAAAAAGATCCAAGGCTATTGTTTCAAATAATGAGCTTATAAAGAAAAACAAAAATCTTGAGTTGGAAAATAAAAAGTTTAAAGATGTGATTGATAAAGTCAAATCCTTTGTTGAAAAATTCACGTTCAGTTCTGAAAGACTAAATTTATTATTGAATAATCAACGTGCAGTTTTCAACAAAGCTGGCTTAGGGTATAAAGTTCAAAAACAACAAAAGTACTTCAAATTTTTTTTTTGTATCTGAATCTTCTAGTATGACATGCTTTGGTTGTGGTAAATTCGGACATAAAGCATATCAACGTAACTTAAGAAAAGTAAATCAATTTAGAAAAGCTTGGGTTCCAAAAGGAACCATTACTACTAACCCTAAAGGATCCAAGATGGCTTGGATACCTAAAGCAAAAACTTGATCTGTTTTGCAAGTGTGTCGCAACTAAGAAAAAAAGAAGATGGTGGTATCTTGACAGTGGTTGCTCAATACACATGATGGGAGATGTGAAGCAATTCATCTCTCTTGAAGCTTTGAATGGAGGGAATGTAATTTTTGGAGACAATAGTAAAGACAAAATCATTGGTATCGATAAAGTTTATATTTCTTCATCCACCTTTATTGATAATGTATTGTTAGTAGAATGATTAAAGCATAATTTATTTAGCATTAGTCAATTTTGTGATAAAAATTTTAAAGTAGGTTTTGAATCATCTTTTTGCATGGTATCTAATATTGATGATAATGGGCTGAAATTCATTGAAAATAGGCATGGCAACATCTACCTAGTTGATCTTGATAATTTACCTATACAAGATGGTGAATGCTTAGTTGCAATGAATGTTGATGTGCTACCTCCTGGAGATACTTTTGAGGACAGGATCGCTCGCCTAGAGGCAGACATGTGGACTATGAGAGAGTGAGTGGATCTGATACATATGGAGATGAGATCAAGATTTGATGAGATGAGGGAGGGATTTACTGCTATCATGATTGCTCTACAAAGATTATCTTCTAGCAGGCCACCATTCCCTCCAGCACCACCTGCTCCACCAGCTCCACCTGTAGATGCTGATATGGGAGATGGTCAAGGTGACTCATTTGTAGACTTTGATGTTGCTGACTTTATCGCAGATCCTGAGCCGGTCACTATAGCTGACCAGGATGCTGAGCCTGCAGCTGATGAGACAAGGTCATCTGAGGTTGCTCCTACCCCATCCAGTCTAGCTTTTTAGACTCCTGTCTTTCCTAGCACTCCTATCATTTTTGATCCTTCTGACCTTATAGTATCTACCCCCATTCTTTATTCTGATCTACCAGATACTTTTGCTGATTTACCTACACCTTCCATTAGTGTAACCCCTACCCTTCCAGATAGGACACCTTCTATTTCTTTATGCACTTTTCCTTGTTTAGGGAGATGGATTTTACACTCCTGGATTTCACATTCTTTCATCTAGTCCTATTTTTGACACTACTCCACCTATTACTGATACTGATCTCACTGATCCTGACCTTATCCTATTTCCTGACTCTGCTCTTGACGTTGCTTCTTCTTCAGCACGAGCCAGAGGGAGAGCATGACATAGAAGCAGAAGCTGAGGATGTGGTGATGTTCCTAGAGCCGTTTGCACTAGGCTAGCTAATCTCCGGTCGATGTGGTCGCGGCCCCGTCCCTTTAGGATTACAGGGCCTATCATTTTAGAGGTTGGGTCTTCCTCTAACGAGGACAGCACCCCTTAAGATTGGTCAGTGTATTAGTTGGTCTCATATCAGTTAAATGTATGTTTGTATCAAACTATGTTTCATTGTATCAACTTATGTATCAAATTTTGAATATTATGTATTAATATTTTAAATTATATATATGATGACTTTTCAGCATTTTTTCTTGTGTACTTCTATACTTTTCTTACTATACTGCCTCTCATTTTATCTCCACTTTTCATCTTTTTTATGATGATGATAAAAAGGGGAAGAAATAATGGTAATGATAATGAAAAAATGGAAATGAGAATATTGGTAGCAAATGGCAAAATGTTTAATATTTTGTGGTATCAAAATGATAAATAAAGGGAGAGAATAAATGATTTAAGTAAAAATAAAGGAGACAAGAAAGCAATAATTAAGAAGTAATAATTATGGTTAAGGGGGAGAAAAGGAGAGAAAAGTACCAAAGCAAGAAATTTTTTGAAAATTTTGAAATTTCTAACCTTTCGAAACTTTTTAAAAATAAAAAATATTTTTAGATATATATTGAGAGGAAGCTTCAGTTTTATGCTCTAATACTCCTTATATTTATGCCCTGATACTTTTTATTTTTTATGCTCTAATACTCATTTCTTATGCTTTGGTACTCTTTATTTTCATGCTTTGATACTCTTCATGTTATGATATTTTTGCTCTGATACTTTCTATCTTTATGTTATATTATTTACTTTGATATAATAAGAAAAGAAGAGAAAGAGAGAGGCGTGGAGCCTCACCAATCCCCCGAATCGGACTAACCCCGGCCTCGAACAAGTTCTGCTCCGAGAGCAGAACCTCGAGGGAGGGGAGTTCGTCACTAAGTAGCTGGGAGAAGGCCTCTTGGTTGGCCGGTACTACTTGGGCATTCTAGTTCGGGGACCGGTCTGGCTCCCTCCAAACCCAGTCAACATCCTCGATCGAGAAAAAGAGAACCGGTTCTTCCATCCCTTGATGGATGTAGGGAGGTCAAATCGGAGGCACTTGGGCCTAGAAAAAAGATACCACCACCCATCGTCAGTGGAGAGGCGCTTCAGGATGAACAAGGCCCTGAACAAAGAAAAACGGGTGACAAACCCGTGGAAATGACAGAACACGATGAAGGCAAAGATGACCCTGGTGGCATTTGGAGCCAACTAGGCCGGGACGAGGCGAAAGTGGCCAAGGAAGGAAAGGAAAAAGAGATGGAGTGGAAAACGAAGACCGGCGGCAAGGAAATCTTCGTAGAAAGCAATCCGGCCAGGGTCGCTCGAAGTAACCCGCTCCCCTGGTCTCGGGAGCGAGAGCCGGATAGAATCCGGGACCCCGAACAACTCCCGAATCATGGAAAGATCTTCTCCAGTCATCATCGAGGTGAAGCCGGAGGGACCAGAGGAAGCCTCTACTGTCGGAGGGGCAATGGCAGAGGCAGGAGGAAGAACAGGGACAGGAGAAGGAACCCTAAGGGCCCTAGGGCTCTCGATAACTATCCCGTAGGGATGCAGGCACCTCCAGACATCGAGACGAACTTCGTCCTCCGAAAGGAGGATGACGAAGTTCTCGATCGGGAGGGACCTGCCTCATTCGGGTTGGTGGAGAAGTGAGGGCGTCGGCCTGAGGGTGTCATTGGAGGAAGAAAGGTTTGAGAAGAAAAGAAGGGGGACAGAAAACCTAAAGAAGGGTTCGCTTCACCTAAGACAGAGGGAAGGACTAGAGATTAAGAAGGAGCAGAAGAAGAAGAAAAGATCACAGTACACTCACCTGCTTTTTTTTGCTGAAGAAAGGCAACCCAGGAGAAGAAGAAGGATCGCTGCACCCCGCCAGCGAGATGCGAGAAAATCAAAGACCTTGTTTCTGGAAAGTCTCCTCTCTTTTCAAAGCCAATTGGCAGCGGCCCGTACAATCCCTTTTTTCGCCCCTGCCATCGGATGAGCGCCATGTGTGAAGATGCCCGGCAATGATGCTTCGGTTTGTTGAAAATCGTCTCGAGCCTGGCACGGTGCAATTATGGTCCAAAATCATGGACGTGGCGCCTGTGCATTGGGCCTCGGCGTGACATGCGGAGCGGTGGCAATCGTGGCAATAATTATAAAAGATTTTTGTTCTCTCTCCCACTCATCTCTGCAATAACTCCCCATGTCCCAGCCGCGGTGCTTCGATGGGACTTGGAAGTGGGGGGCAAATGATATGGCAAGATCGCTAACATGGAGTACATCTCGGATCCAGCTGGCAGCCAGATAGGCAAATAGCATCGCGTCAAGTTTTCTTTCAAGCTCCCTGCCAGGTGGCCGCCAGCGGTCGCGCCCATCTCGGCCCGAGCTCGGCACCCCTGCTCCTTCGTCAGGTGGCTCTCCAAGGGTTGAGCCCACCTTGGTCGAAGTCGAGCCTACCCTTGCTCTTTTGTCCAGGTGGCTCCCCAAGGATCAAGCCTACCTCAGTCGAAGTCGAGCATGCCTCTGCTCCTTCATTAGGTGGCTCCCCAAGGGTCGAGCCCACCTCGGTCGAAGTCGAGCCTACCCTTGCTCTTTGTCCAGGTGGCTCCCCAAGGATCAAGCCTACCTCAGTCGAAGTCGAGCATGCCTCCGCTCCTTCATTAGGTGGCTCTCCAAGGGTCGAGCCCACCTCGGTCGAAGTCGAGCCTGCCTCTGCTCCTTTACCAGGAGGCTCCCTAAGGGTCGAGCCCACCTCGACCGAAGTCAAGCATGCCTCTGCTCCTTCGCCAGGTGGCTCCCCAAGGGTCGAGCCCACCTCGGTCGGAGTCGAGCTTGCCTCCGCTCCTTCGCCAGGTGGCTCCCCAAGGGTCGAGCCCACCTCGGCTGGAGTCGAGCCCTCCTCCGCTCCTTCTCCAGGTGGCTCCTAAAGGGTCGAGCCTACCTCGGCCGAAGTCGAGCCCTCCTCCGCTCCTTTGCTAGGTGGCTTCCTAAGGGTTGAGCCCACCTCGACCAGAGTCGAGCATGCCTCTGCTCCTTCACCAGGTGGCTTCTCAAGGGTTGAGCCCATCTCGACCGAAGTCGAGCCTACCTCCGCTCCTTTGCCAGGCGGCTTCCCAAGGGTCGAGCTCATCTCGGTCGAAGTCGAGCCCTCTCCTTGGAAGTATTGGGAAGAACAAAGGTGCCAGCTCCAAGACCACTGCCGAAGCAGGCGTGCGTAGTGCGGCGCGTCCAGTACGGCACCCCCAAGTCTGTAATGGTACGCGTAAACTCATTTGCACCAGTTTGGAAGGGGTGCCCTAATTGAGATGTCAGATTCTGCGACCGACCACCTGAAACCCTCCGAAGGAAAAGGCCGTATCCAGGGCCTCAGACTCGAGGGCGGCTGTGCCCAGATCAAGGTTCCACCTAATTTTTTCCTTCGTGATAACACGCCGGACGAGACAAGTTCATACTTGACTCCCAACTGTAAGATGAAATGATCTCGGGAGAGCGGCCAACGGACATCGTTGATCCCTAACCCCCCTAGAGGGGGAAAATCGAGGCACTAGAGCGATCGACGATCTAAAAGGCACCAACAGGCAAGAAGGAAGGTAAGCAATCAAAAGAGGGCAAACACACGAAGAAGCGAGACAAGTGACTTGAAGGCAGGAGGCTCCTAGGGGGCTCCAGAGCGAGTCCCGTGAGCACGGTCGCCGCAACTCAAGCATCGTCCCTCTCTCGTTTTCTCCTACTCAATTCTTTATGAAAAACTCCTCTAAGCATGGAGACCAGAGTGGGATCCGCCTTAGGGGATCTGTTCCACTTTGCCGTCCACTGACTTGATCGTTGGAGTGCCCCTCACCGGATCCCCGACCCGGGCTCTAAACATTGTTTTGCAGGTCCGGAAACACCGGATTCTGGAGTAAAGGGGGTGATATCCGGTGCCACTTCGTAGCTGCAGGCCATGACGGTAAGGTCGGTAACAATATGTTTTGACAATACTAATAAGCATGATGCTCAACTGACTTTCACTTTGGTTATCTCGAGGCATTAATCTTTTTAATTTTTTAAAATAATTATGAATATTTTCTTGTTTTTGGATATGTCTTTTGTATTTTGTATGCTCATTACGAAGCCGATTATTGCAATCAATAGTACCGTATTCTAACATATATAATGTTTGTGATCATGTGCTAATATGCCTAAATTCAAAAATAATGTAGCTGAATATGTAAGGATAGGATCATCTCGTAATAGAGCACCAATTGGATAGATGTCCTTGATATGATAATGCTTGCCTTGATGAAGCAAGAAAATAATGAAGGTAATTGTCATAACTGAATATTCTTGCAAGAAATTTGGAAGAAGATGACAAATACCTTTAACACTCGAACAAATAAGTCCTTCACTTATAGAAACCTCAAGAATCAGTTGAAGGTACTAAAGAAGATATTCAACTTGTATTATAACTTAGCAAATCAGTCTGGCTGGGAATAAGATCCCGTATTGAAGTGCCCACATATGGTGATGAGCAGATATGGGAGGAGGTCATTTTGGTGAATGGTGGATTGCTGTTGATATCATAGGTACCATGCTTTTCATCACATTATTATTTTTTAATATTCCTAACAGGTAAAAAAGGAGTATGCTCAGATTAAGGGTAAGCCATTTTCTGCATATGATGACATAGACATCCTTTTCTCAAAGAACATGGCCATTGGCAAGTGCGGGATACATCTACTATTCTAGAGAGGGTTCGAATAATGATACCTTGGACGATGAAGTGGATCATATCAACTTAGACGATATCAATATCGAGCAACCATCATAACAAAGTGATGGAGCCTTTTACTCATCATTTGGTCCTTTTGAATTATTTGTCAATGTATCCCCAAACAGTTTGACTACCTGTGCCTCGACCTTACCTACAAATCTTTTTATGATACACGTCCATCCTCTAGTACTAGAAAGAAGACTAGGTCAAGCTCTATTACTCCTACAGCACGTAGGACTAGGCCAAATTCCGATCAATTGATACGGTGGATCAGGTAGAAAGAGATTAGAAATTATCAATGATATTCTCAGGAGAGATGAGGTTGCACATCCTACGATGTATTCCATTGATGAGTGTATGCGGAAGTTGGAGTCTTCCTAGGATTACATCTGAATGCATTCTTGTTATAGGGGAGACTTTTAAGAATGAGATAAATCGATAGTTCTTTATGCATTATGACGGGCCGCTATTGAAAGCAAGGCTGAAAAGATAAATAGTTGAGTTCTACCGTGTATCACCTTCAATGGCAACCCCTTCTGGAACTTATGCTCATGTCCTAAAAATTTGTATGCCTCCTCTAATGCATGGTGACAATCAAGGTAGCCAACAAATATTTATGCCACCTCCCATGCATGCTGCTACTCTAGGTGGACCTAATCCATTCATGGAGCAGTCATTCAAGCTAAGCCAGTCATGATAGCACTTCTCAGAATATTACCCTGTCTCCTCATGGTAGTCCCGAGATATTCGTGCGTAGCACATCTGCACCTCCACCCATCAAAATGAGTTTTGCGGCCATGGTTGGCATTAACATATTTTGGTATTCTATGCTTTATGGACTGTTATGTTGGGATACATAACTTTTTTATCTCTAATCTCTATTAAGTTATATATGTAATTGTTATCCCAAATTTTGTTGTGAATATGAACGGGTTTGTTAATATACTTTATATATGTTAATACACTTTCTTGTCTATCATTATTGGCTGTCAATACATAGTTATGCAGATGTTTGTATCAGTAACTGCTTTTTTTTTATAGATGGATGCCTTGCATGAGCTAATGCAGTTTTTATAGATGAGGACAATTATTGGCAGGACATGATAATTGCATCGATCGAAAATAGTGGCATCATTAATGTCCATGATTTAATGTAATTTGGAAGGTGCCATGTTGAGCTTGTCCATTCTCGGGTCACGAACTCATAATAAACATATTGAGTGGCTATCCAGATAGAGGTTATGATCACTTTAGAATGACAAATACTATATTCTTAAAGCTAGAAGAGTTGCTTGTATCATGTGGCATAGTAGCTAGCACATGTAATGTAACAGTACAGGAGCAACTAGCATTTTTTTATACTGCATAGGTCATAGTGTCACTATAAATTTTGGTTGAAACTTTTTAGCACTCAGGGAAGATAATATCACGACATTTTAACAATGTACTGAAAGCCATTTATTTATTGAAGTAAGATTTTATAGTCCAACCTGGTGAGGATATTGTGTGCACCCACGTTCAGTGAAAACAACCATTTCCATCCTTACTTTATGGTACCTCTCTAAACTTACAAAACTAGGTACTTAATTACCATCTTCTTAACTTATATTTTTAACTAGTAGGTTGCATCATAGAATGCTATTGGTGTGGTTGATGGTATGCACATACCTGCCTTAATCAAGAAAAGCAAATAACTCTGCTTTCATAATCGAAAAGGCATCATTTCGCAAAATGTTATGGTTGCAGTTCCATTTGATCACTCTTTCCTTTTCATTTGTATTGGATGGGAAGGATCTGCTGCCGACATGAGAGTACTTTGTTGGTGTATCGAGTCAGGAGGTTTTGTTATGCTAGAAGATATCCACATATCCAACATTTAATATTTTTTGTTTTTTAATAAATTTTCTATTCATTTATGAATTACATGGTCAGATATAGGGAATTATTATCTTGTTGACTCAAGATATACCAATACATACAAGTTTCTTGCTTTATTTCGGGACATGTACCATCTAAGTATGTTTAACAATCCTCAGGCATGACGATATTACAATTATCGAGACTTATATAATCATCAACATGCACAACTCTGAAATTGCATTGAGAAGGCCTTTGAAATTTTAAAGAAGTGATATAAGATTCTTAGAAGTCCCATCCCATACCCCTTCAAGATGCGGAAATGTATTGTAATGGCTTGCTGTATTATTCACAACTTCATATGACGCATCCAAGAAAATGATAAATATTTCAATATATCAATGGAACCCTTTATCTACTGACCACGATGAGGACGATATTGATCCTTATTTGATTATAGGAGATGATGAATCCTATAGAGGTGAAGAACTATGTAATTCGATAGCTAATAGGCTATGGGTTGCTCGTAACATGTGAGATATGTTTAATCGAGATTCTTTTATTAAGTTCATTTTTTTCCTAACTATTTCAATTTTTGAATAGTACATGTTATTATGCATACTAAGTTTTATTTTGGTTGCACATAAATATAGGAAATCAAGGTGCATTCAATTGAGTTATAGTGATGTCTTTCAGAAGTTTCTATGTAATTTTTGAGGGCGTAGACAAGGGATCTATGAATCCTGGCCAGAGTGTCAGTGTGAAGTTACCGGGTTCAAGCATGCTTTATATAAGAAGTTTAAAACTAAACAAGCGGCAAGTGCTGCATTTGAGAGCTATATTCAACCTCCATATAATTCCTCCCTCGAAAAATTTCATGATATTAAGTTTAAAGGAAGAAAAAACCTTGTTCGCTGCCTCATGAATTTAGGTGCACTTTTTAAACGTTGCTATTAGTTTTACTTGTCTTTCTTGTAGGCTTTATACTTGGGTTTCAGGCTGGACATATTTAGCTATAACTTTTGATTGTATGAGTATTATATGTTCTTAATGTTGAGGTTGCAAGTTTGTAAAACCATGATGGACTTTAATGTACTTTGTTTTCTATAATGCTCTACATATGCTGCTTCTTGTTCCATGTTATTACTTCACAATATAAATACTCTTTTGTTATCTTGTCATACTTATGGAAATGTTACAATTGCTTCAATTCTGTTAAGTCATTACTGCTAATGTTATATTCCTGGCAGACTTATATATACATCCATTATCTTGCGGTAGCTTAATCTGATATATTTAATTTCTGGCAGCCCATTTAGAGCCTATCATTTTATCTTATTTAACTTTTGTTGTGCCTTTTATTCATACTAACGATTTTGAGAGGCCATGTTTATATTCATATTTGGAAAATGTATCACAATGGGTTGAGCACTATTTCTTGACAGCCTTTTATGTGGTATGTGGACTTGTCTTATAGTTGTAAGCCTTTAGTGTGCTATAATGCTTATGTTGTTGGAAGCCCCATTGTATGCTATGTATAACTCTATGGAAGGTAGGAATACCTAGCAAATATAGTATGACGAGGTGCTGCTCCATTCATACAAATGTATCAATATCATTTATCACATAGATATCTTGCTGGAACTATTTATTGTTTTAGTTAACAATTACTTATTTTTGAATTATGTTATAACATATGCTAATATTGTAAGGTGATGAATGTTTTGATTAATTATTTGTGGTTACAGGTTATTTGTGGTTATAGGTTGAAAATGTTGTATAAATGTATATAAGTGCATGGTTCTCAATACTTTTCAAAATTCTATGATTTAACTGTTCTTTGATTAATGATTTTTAAGATTGTGTCATATATATATCTACTGATATTAATTCTGAATGATGATGATATTGGATTTACAACTGATCACCTTCTACAGGGTTGTAGCTTTATCATATTGATGGCACTTGCCTTTTATCTAGTTTTTTGTTGGTAGAAGGGAGTGGCTATTGTACCATTATGTTCAGATGTGTTGGGGTTACAGGTTCATATGGGACTCCTTAATACTATAGTTTTCGATATTGATAACTTTGATATTTCTCTGTATAGGATATTTATTTTTTTTTTGAAACATATATTGTTGTTCAGGGTATGCTTGTTATTTTTATTTATTTATTTTTTATAACATCGTATCGATCAGACGTGCCATTCATTTGACATATGTTACTTATGGATGATTTATGGATGGATAGGTCTTAATATTATATCCTATGATGAAAATTATATTTAATTATTCCGAGTTCAGGAATTTTAATGGAGACAAAAATTTATAACTTGTTTGATATGGTATGAGGCATATTACATGTGTGGCAATGATAATGGGCTGCCTATTGATTGAGCATTGCTGGGAGATAAGAGTTGAACTATAACATTAGTTTTTTTGTCTTATTGCCGTGATGCTAACCGACATTATCTTCATTATCCTGAGCCATATTTTGTAAAAATATATTTATATTATTACTTGTGGGAGCTGTTCTGTGCTATGTTTAAATGTTGGCAGCCCTTCATGTTTCAGGATATTGACCTTCCTTATGGATAGCGATCGAAACTGGCCTTTTGATCAATTGCCTGAATTTCTACTTCTTCATCTTCTAACCAAGACTGTTATGTTGCCATGCCAATTTTAGATTATTTTTCTCAAAGAAATTATGAAGTTGACTTGCATAAGTTTAGAATTTGATATATCTATCTGTTATAAACCTGCCACCTGAATTGCAACTTCTGCATCATATTTGTATATGTTACATTCTATATGCAGTTTATATGCTTGGAGTGGTTTTGTTTATTTAGTAGATAGGTCCAGGTGGTATATTTTATAGGTAAGATGTATTTGATTTTTTGTAGGGCCCAATATATATTTCTATGGATACTAAACATGAACAATGATAAAATTTAATTTAAAATAATCATCCATTACAAAGTTGGCAGCTTTCTCGTATTAATGATAATTTTCTTATATCTAGTTTATGATTGGTGGATTGGTCTATATCTTCTAGCATTATGTTGAGATATGTTTAGGGTACAAGTTCATGTTGAACTCATTCATACTATTGCATCATAATTTTTAAATTGAAGTGTCTGTTGGATTTTAGGGTGGGTTTGCTTGTTATGTTCATCTACTTCGATTTTATAACTTTATATAGGAGTAGACATGCTAATGTTTTGACAGCTACTTTTTATGGATGATTTTTGGATGCATGGGTATTAGTATTATTCATATGATGAAAGTTAAACCCAAATATTCTAAGTTCAAGATTTTTATAAAAAAATAAAGATTTTGCACTACTAACAAGTTGTTGGTATTTTAGGCATTTGTCTTCTTTTCTTACACAGGCTATAATGTAACTCAATGGTCCAGAGAGACAGTCTTCTCAACTATACTGCTAGAAGTTGATGCTAATAGTTAAGGACTATGGTGCAGCATGTGAAATATATTACAGTTTCTAAACAAATATAACATATTTTTTTAATTTTGGAACTCAGTTTTCTTGTTTTATTATCTAGGCATGTATGTTTCTTCTTATTTTTATATCAACTATTGATCTTGTATAGATTTTTGAACATAATTTTAATTAATAATAAATTATTTATTTTTCTTATAACTTACAACATCTTTTCGTCTCCACGTTCCTATTTCAATTGACTAGAATATTATCTGAATAGCATATTAGGCCTTATTATACTTCTATTTGATTTATCAAGGATCAAATATTTGTTGTAACAATTCTTGTATTTCATGTATTTGTTGTATACGAAATTTTACTCTACTTGTACAATGTCCTCCGGAAAATAGTAATGGTATAATCCAGTTTTCTCCTACTACTGTTACTAATGTATGTACGTAACGTGCAAAATTATAATAGGTCATCATAATAAATTAATAAATAAAAATTTAATTATTTAAGTAATTTAATTAATAAATAAATTGATAAATCATTTTTTCTTTATTTTGATCAAGGGTATTTTTGATATTTTTAAAAATCCTTCATCTATCCCTAATGGAATATAGGCTTATTTTCATATCATCCAAATACTATTTGGAATAACACTACTTTAATTACACTAGAATAAAGTCGAATACCATATTTCAAACCAAATAGAAATCTGAATTAATAAGTAGAATAACTATTCTTCGAGAATTCGTATTTCTATTCTTGGAATAAATTTTAGACACCCAAACACTACCAAAGTGATCATTAACGGTCTAATAATGGCCAAGAGAAATATGCAAACTTGTTTCACCCCAACATTGAATACTCCAAGTTGATCTGTAACCTGAAAGGATGTAGTGAATAATATATAAATATATATAAAAGTACATGTGGAAAAATTATTTATGCTGTAATAATCTAAATATTTGGGCTCTTGTGCTGGCCTGAACTAGCCTTGTGCGTGCCTTGCACAAGAAGAAGACTAACTCCTTAATGGAGTCTTCTTCCTCTTTGAATTTCGGTGGTGCCAAGAGAACTAGAACAATCCTAGTCTAACAATTTCTAAAATCCATCATAAAAGGGCTCTCACCTCTTTCCTTAATGCCTCCCTCCCATCTTCGATTTTTTGCTGACAAAATCTTTGAGTCCCTTCTGGACTATTTCCATATCAGAGGATTTCGAGAGCCACCATTGATTCAATATTAAATCCCTTCCCTTAACCCCTGCTGGACGAAGGTAGGTGCTAAGCTATTCCCTCTCCTTCTTTCCTTGGTCTTCTAGCTGGTCATCGATTGGGTAAGACCAATGAATCATTGGATGGGGTGAGTAGGGCCTCCCTTGTTTCTTTATTTCTCTTCCTGTTGATCGATAGTAGCTAGGACCTCTGCCAGGGTCATCCTCTGCTTCAGTACTATCGGGAGTCGTAGCCGATGGATAGCCAAGAGCCTTCATCCCATGGAGGAGGGAAGGAAGGCAAGGGGAGGTGTTTCCCCTATTTTGGTTGAACTGAGCAGAAGAAGAGAACCAAGAAAGAAGAAGAAGAAGAAAAGAAAAGAAAAGAAGAAGAAGAGAAGAGAAAGAGAAAAATAAATGAAATGAAAAAGGAAAGAATAAAAGAAAAGGAAATGAAAAGAAAAGAAGAGAAAAAGAAAAGAAAAAGGAAAAGAAAAATAAAATAAATAAAATATTTTCTTTCTCTTTTTATCTCTCTAGTTTCTCTCTCTTTTTTCTCTTTAAAATTTCTTTCGAGCGGGGGTAGATATGAAATTCGAGTAAAAGGTTCAAGATTTATAGTTGCTATGCCATAAAAATATTTATTCATATTAAGATTATTATTGTAGGAGGATAACTTTCTGGGCAGAAAAATGTTAAGCGAGTCTCCTAGCACTTGGGTCGGGATTTGAGTGGAGATTGATGTTTAATGTATTAAGTCTGTCATCGATGAAGGTAAGAATTTCTAGACATGATCACTAGTTTATAAATATATTTTATATAGCATGATTTTGTTCCTTGAGCATGAGCATTGGCATGCATGATTGTTTATGTATATATATTTTAATTTGTATGATAGATATTTATGATTGTCGGTATTATTACTTATATTTTTTGTATATATTTCTATCAAATATGACTATTTTTGGATGATTTGGATTATGATATCAATTATTAAAAATCTTGAAAAGACATGATTTGATAACATATTGAGAGTTGATAAAGTGATAATCAAGAAAAAGAGGTGTTACGGCCGTTATGATGACATGGCATACCTCAGATTTCGTTGGGCGTGATTCGAGCCACGTGGAGTTTTTCGGCAAGGTCAGATGTGGCTCCGCCTCGGTCGAAGTCAAGGTTGGTCCGGGCTTTCCTGCTCCTCCGCCAGGTGTCTGCCCAGGAGGGGTCCACCTCGGCCGAAGCCGGCGGCCCCTTGCTCCCTCGTCAGGTGGCGCCCTGAGACGGTCCCACCTCAGCCAAGGTCGAGCCGGGCCCCCTCGCTCCTTCACCAGGTGGCGCCCGGAGACGGGACCATCTCTCGGCCGAAGTCGAGCGCTCCTCTGCCGCTACGCCAAGTGTCCACCCAGGAGGGGTCCACCTCGGTCGAGGCCGGCGGCCCCTTGCTCCCTCGCCAGGTGGCGCGTTGAGACGGTCCCACCTCAGCCGAGGTCGAGCCGGGCCCCCTCGCTCCTTCGCCAGGTGGTGCCCGGAGACGGGACCACCTCGACCGAAGTCGAGCTCCCCTCTGCCGCTCCGCCAGGTGTCCACCCAGGAGGGGTCCACCTCGGTCGAAGCCAGCGACCCCTTGCTCCCTCGCAGGTGGCGCCTGAGACGGTCCCACCTTAGCCGAGGTCGAGTCGGGCCCCCTCGCTCCTTCGCCAGGTGGCGCCCAGAGACGGGACCACCTCAGCCGAAGTCGAGCGCCCCTCTGCCGCTCTGCTAGGTGTCCACCCAGGAGGGGTCCACCTCGGCCGAAGCCGGCGGCCCCTTGCTCCCTCGCCAGGTGGCTCCTCGAGACGATCCCACCTCAGCCGAGGTCGAGCCGGGCCCCCTCGCTCCTTCGCCAGGTGGCGCACGGAGACGGGACCACCTCGACCGAAGTGAGCACACCCCCTGCCTCTCCGCCAGGTGTCCACCCAGGAGGGGTCCACCTCGGTCGAGGCAGGCCAACCTGTGCGGTGAAGCCTCCGGGGAGCAAGAGCACGAGCTCCGAGATTGCCCCTTGAGCCGTGCGCGCCGCACCCCGAGAGAAGCGCCCGTACGGTCGGCAGCGACACGCGAAACATCGCTTACCTCGGCCCGACAGGTTCCGCAGTCGAGGGGCGAAGTCCTAACAAGACAGGACCCGATAACGGGCATCGTCGGCGCCTGGAAGGAGAGCGCCCATGCTCGGCCCAAGGTCTGGTCGGCGGACTGGCCGGCGCCCTCCTTTAATATTTCCTCGCTAAGCCCGGCAAGCAAGGCGGGAAGCCGCGGGGTTCTTTGATCCAAAAGGGAAAGGGGAAAGAGATGGAGGAGAGGAGGTGAAAGCGACGAAGGGGCCTCCCAAAGGCGGAAAACAAAAAGGCAACGTGAGGAGTTAAAAGGAAGGGGAGAGTAGACGGCCAGGTAGGCAAGAAACGGAAGCAAAAAATGGGAAAAGCACCAAGAGCAGGATCCGAGACCCCGAGAGGGAACCTTCGGCGTGAGCTCGGTGGAGGAACCCGGCCGGATTTCCATTCTTCCTGAAACCTTTCTTGCTAGCACAATGTCTAAGTCTGGGACTCCCTCGGGGGCCCGTCTCGAAGATTCTGTTCCCTCTCGCCGTTTACTAACTTGACCGTCGGAGCTCCCTCACCGGGATACCCGGCCGGGCTTCTGACCTTGTCTTGCAGGATTGAGAGCCAGGAGACCCCGGGGCGAGACGGTCTAGTCAAATCGGCGGCTCCGAAGCCACAGGTGTGGCGGCAAGATCGGCAACAAGAGGTATTTAGATAGCCACACCATGGGCAAGATCATGGTTACTGAGATTATTAATCACAGGCTAAAACATGACACCGAGATTGCTAATCAAATACTGAAGCATGATAATAAGATTGCCAGTCACAGGTTAAAGTGTGATAGTTAGATTGCTAGTCATAAATTGAAATAATAATAATTATCCATCACAAGCTGAAGTGTGATAATAAGCTTGCCAGTCATAGGATGAAGTGTGATACTAAATTACCAGTCATGGGCTGAAGCATGATCATAATTAGTTCGAAACCCTAAAAAAGATGAATGACTAAATTGGAACATAAAAATGAGACATAGTTTTACCAAAATGATGGTTGGATTGTTTTGATTGCATGACACGCATTATTTTATGATTCCTTATTCTACTATTATTTTCTCTTATTTTTAAATCATATTATTAATGGTGTGATTGTATAAAAATTATTATTGGACTGTAAAGCTTACCCCCACTTCTCTTTTTCTTTCAGAGTTTCAGGATGCATAGCATGGATCGGGTCGAGCATGGGATTTAAATACTAGAATTTTTAGATTGATTAATTTCTATTTTTGATACCAGTGTAGTGATCAAGTCAATCCTTTAGTTGTCATGAATTTATTTTGATGGTATTTAGTTATTTAATTTTAAGTTTTGAAGATGAAATTCTTATACTTTAGGCCTAGCACGATCCCTAGGATGATGCCTAAGATTTGTGTAGCAGGTCGCATGGCCGACCAAGGTGCTAGATTCGGGTATGATAGAGTGATATTAGAGCCTAGGTTATAGGATCCTAGGGTGTAAGTTCAAAAATAGAGTATAGGTTAATATTAGGTTGGGATACGATAATATAATATATTTATATAGACTTAAGTGATATGTGAATACTAACAATGATCAGTGTAGGATTCCATGGCATGTGAAGGTGGATGTAAACATGCTAGAAGGCCTACATGATTTGTAAATAGCTCAAATGCTTGGAAGCCCTCAAATCAGTAAGAAGATGCTGGACCCTCACCAGACAGTGGCATGCACTGACAAGGACAACTGCATAATCTCGTGGATAGTACTTTGAAGGCTGGGATAATAGAAATGAGAACCTCAAGTGGATCTGAGGTTCAGCTAGGGAAACAAGTTGGTCTCTCTCAGCTTATACAATTACTGGTGTAACAATAAGTCACTGCTAGAACTGATATAATAAAGATAGTAGAGGCACAATAGCAGCAATAATAACTTATGCAGTAGCAAAAATAGTTTATACAGCAATTACTATAATGGTAATAGCAGTAAGGGATTTGTTAGCGGCAATAGGGAGTTGGGATCCAACAAGAGTGTCAAATAATCCTAATACATTTCAAGAGTATGCTCTACCAATATTCAAAAAAACTTCTGATCCTATGGAGGTCGAGGGTTGGTTGAAAGCAATAGAGAAAGTATTGTAGGCCCTAAGGTATCCAACAGAGAAAAAAGTGAATTTTGCCTCCTTCATGTTACAAGATGAAGCAATTGCTTGGTGGGATATGGAGGTTGGGAAGTTAGGACCAAATGATGCATCTTTTACTTGGAAAGGTTTTAGGAGAGTCTTTTATGAGAGGTACTTTTCTCAAAGTATCCAATTTAAAAAATTTTGAGAGTTAGATTACTTGGAACGGGATAGTATGATAGTTGTCCAATATGCAACAAAGTTTGAAGACTTGTTAGATATGTTTTAATACTAATAGCAGATGAGGGGGTTCGGGCTAGAAAATTTGAGAATGGACTTAGAAGTCAGATCCAACAACAAGTGACCATGTTTGGGCTGCCCACTTATGAGATCATCAATAAAGCATTGTTGATAGAAAGAAGTTTGGTCATTGCCCAAGTAGAAGGAAAAAAGCTTCGAAGAAGAGGTCTAGATCGGGAGAACATCACGATCAATATAATAAGAACACCAGTGCAAAGGCTAGGAAGTTTGATAATATTATTTAAATGATAAGGCTCAACAAAAAGATGATATCAAGTGTTATTAGTATGGTGGGCTTCACTATTAGTGAAACTGCACATGGCCAAGAAGGAATGTTATAATTGCGACAAGGAAGGTCACAAGGCTATTATGTGTCGCAGTGGAAAGGAGGCGCAACACCAAGCATCTCAAGCTTTTCAAGGAACTTTGCTAACTGAGCACCTCAAGATGGACATCAATAAGGAGGAGGACACAAAAGCTAAGAACCCAAGGATGGGCATATACACTCACACAGTAGGATGCCAATGTTTCTAATTCAGTGGTAACAGGTACAATTAGGTTATCATCCAGAAATGTTTATATTCTATTTGATGCTGGTGCTACACATTCTTTTATATCAATTAGTGTAGTTAGGGAAAATAATGAGTGATCTCCTATACCTTTAGAAACCAATCTTTGTGTTTCCATACCAAGTGGAAATGTCATCCTAGTTAACTTAATCTGCAAGGATTGTAAATTGGATATCGAAGGTAGAGAGATGAAAGGAGATTTGATAGTCTTACAGATGAAGGATGTTGATATAATTCTTGGAATGAATTGGTTAGCGATGTATCATGCTACCATTGACTGCTTTGAGGATGTTGTGAAATTTTGAGTCCCTAGCCAGCCAGAGTTTGACTTTATGGGTAGCAAGTTAACCTTTCAGTAGATAGTAATCTCAGCTTTTAATGTCAAGCACCTCCTTCGATAGGGTTGTGAAGGATTTCTAGCGATAGTGATAGATACACAATAAAAAAAAGCTCAAATTAGTGGACATTCCTATTATGAAAAACTTTTCAGAGATTTTTCCAAATGACCTGTCAGGTTTACCTTTTGAAGAAAGATTGAGTTCTTTATTGATCTCATACCTAGCACCGGAGCCATCTCTAAAGCTCTGATAGGATGCCTCCGACTAAATTGAAAGAACTTAAGTAGAATTGCAAGGGTTGCTAGATAAAAGATTTATCAGACCTAGCATATCTCCTTAGGGTGCTCCGGTATTATTTGTGAAGAGGAAAAATGGTAGCTTTAGACTTTATATAGACTATCGAGAGTTAAACAAAGTAGCAATACAAAATAAATATCCCTTGCTAAGGATTGATGACCTGTTCGATCAACTACAAGGGGCATAAGTATTTTCAAAAATTGATATTCGTTCTGGCTACCATCAATTAAAGATAAGGTTGAGGATGTGCCAAAGACAGTTTTTAGAATTAGATATGGACATTATGAGTTCCTAGTCATGCCCTTGAGTTTGACGAATGCATCTGCAACTTTTATGGATCTCATGAATAGGGTATTCAAATCCTGTCTAGATCAGTTTGTAGAGGCATTCATTGATAACATATTATTTATTCAAGAAGCCCACAGGCGCATGAAGAACATCTAAGAATAGTATTGCAAATATTCAAGGAAAAGAAACTGTATGCCAAGTTATAAAGTAGAGTTCTAGCTAGACATCTCTTTTCTCGGACATGTCATCTTTAAAGAAGGTATCTCCATTGATTAAAAGAAAGTTGAGGCTGTAGTAAGTTGGGAATGACCTACTAATGTATCTGAAGTTCGTAGTTTCCTAAGAATAGTAGGATATTATCGAAGATTTGTGAAAAGATTTTCTCTTATTACCGTGCCTCTAACTCATTTGATTCAAAAGCGAGTGAAATTTGAATGGACAAGTGAATATGACAGTTTTCAAGATTTGAAAAGATGATTGATGACAATCCTGGTCTAACTATTCCTACTGAAATAGAAGATTTTATCATATATAGTAATGCATCTTGCAAAGGTCTTGGTTGCGTTATAATGCAAAATGAAAAGTGATAGCTTGTCTTTAGATAGTTAAAAACCGTATGAGTCAAACTATCATACTTATGATTTGGAACTAGCAGCTATGATTTTTGCTCTAAAAATATGGAGGCTTACTTGTATGGTGGCCATTATGAGATTTTTACAAATCATAAAAGCTTAAAAAATATCTTTACTTAGACAGAATTAACTTAGACAAAGAATATGGTTAGAGTTACTAAAGGATGATAACCTGACCATCAATTATAATCCATGAAAAGTAAATATTGTAGCCGATGCTTTACATAGAAAGTTTTCAAGTAAGTTAGCAGCTTTAATTACTAATTAGAAGCATATTGTGTTAGATTTGGAGAGATCTAAGATTGAGTTATGATTGCATGATTTTGAAATTTACTAGTTAATTTTATGGTGTAGCCTATCCTGATTGAAAGAATTAAATCAGCTCAAAAGATGATCTAGAATTATAAAAGATTAGAGAAATAGTGGATATTGGTATCCAATTTGAATTCTATATATATATTAATGATACTTTAAGGTTTGATAGTAGATTGTATGTTCCTAAGATTCAAGAATTGAAGAATGAGATTTTAGAAGAGGCTCATAATTTGACTTATATGATGTATCCAAGAGGCACCAAAATGCATCGAGATGTAAAAGAAAACTTTTGGTGTTTTGGTATGAAAATGATATAGCACAGTTGTAGCCCAATGCCTAGTGTGTTAATAGGTAAAAGCCAAGCATCAAAGACCTGCTAGACCACTGCAATCCCTCATGATTTCTTAATGAAAATAGGAACATATTACTATAGATTTTGTGATGGGTTTGTTCAAAACTCTTAAAGATAATAATACAGTGTGGGAGACTATAGATCGATTGATAAAATTAGCCCATTTCTTACCCTTTCGAATCGGTCTCTTTTTGGAAAAATTTGTAAATTTGTATATAGAGCAGATGATGCGGTTGCATGGAGTTTCGATTACTATTATATCAGATCATAATAATAAATTTGTTTTTCAATTTAGAAGAGTCTTAATCACAAAGCTCTAGGTACCAAATTGAATTTTAGTATAGCCTTCCACCTCCAAATTGATGGACAATCAAAATAAATCATCCAAATTCTAGAAGATATACTAAAAGCTTGTATTATGGACTTGGGTGGTGCCTATGATAGCCATTTATCATTGATAGAGTTTGCTTATAATAATCATTATCAAGCCAGTATCAAGATGGCACCTTTCGAAGCATTGTATGGCAAAAACTGTAGATTTCCTATCTGCTGGAATGATATAGGAAAAAGAAGGTTATTGGATCCAGAGATAGTACAGTAAACTGTGGACAAGGTGCAAGTGATCAGAGAATGACTTCGCATAGCTCAAAGCAGGCAAACAAGCTATGCTGACAGGAGAAGAAGATAACTAGAATTTCAAGTAGTGATCATGTTTTGTTGAGAGTTTCTTCGACTAAAGGCATGGTGAGGTTCGAGATGTGTGGCAAATTGAACCCGAGATATATTGATCCATTTGAAATTTTGGATAAGGTCAGGGAGGTGGCATACCGATTATCACTACCACCAATATTATCAAGGATGCATAATGTATTTCATGTATCAATACTACAAAAGTATATTCCAGATCCGAGTTACATAGTAGAGTACGAGCCATTATATCTTCATAAGGATTTGACCATGAGGAAGTCCCCATATGGATTGTCGACAAGAAGGTTCAAGTGTTACGACAGACCATACCGTACATGAAGATACAATGGAGCAATCATAGCGAGAGCGAGGCTGCTTAGGAACTTGAGACAGAAATAAGAGATAAATATCCACAACTTTTTGAACTTTAGGTACGTTAATTTCGAAGATAAATTATTTTAAGAAGGGATAAATGTAATAACCCAAATATTTGGGCTCTTGTGCTAGCCTGAACTAGCCTTGACTCATGCGTGCCTTGCACAAGTTCTCTTCTAACACCGGTGGTGCCAAGAGAACTAGGGCAATCCTAGTCCAACTAAAACCCTAAAAATCCATCTATAAAAGGGCTCTCACCTCTTCCCTTGGTGCCTCCCCTCCCATCTTCGATCTTTTGCTAACAAAATCTTTGGATTCCTTCTGGATTGTTTTCGTAGTAGAGGATTCCGAGAGCCACCATTGATTCAACATTAAATCCCTTCCCTTAACCCTTGCTAGACTAAGGTAGGTGCTAAGCTACTCCCTCTCCTTCTTCCCTCTTCTAGCTTGGTCATCTCAATTAGGTTAAGGCAAGCGAATCATTGGATTGGGGTGAGTGGGGCCTCCCCTATTTCTTTTTTTCTTTTCCTATTGACCCATGGCAACTGGGGCCTCTGCCGGGGTCATCCTCTGCTTCACCATTGACAGGAGCTGCAGTCGATGGATAGCTGAGAGTTTTCATCTTGTGGAGGAGGGAAGGAAGGTGGGAGGAGGGGTTTCTCCTGTTTGGGCTAAACCAAGTGAAAGAAGAGAACCATGAAAGAAGAAGAAAGAAAAATAAAAGAAAAGGAAGAAAATGACTTAGGAGTTTGAGATAAAGGACTTAGGAGCCGTAAACCAAATTGGTGAGGACACTAGGACCCGAAAATATCGACAGGTTGAACCACATCCTTGTGGATCACCTGTGAATGAAACCCTGGATCCAACCTTTTATTCATGTAAATAATTATTTTAATTTCTATTATTTTTGGATTAGTTAGGGTCAGCCCTGTTACCAACTGGAATTAGGGTTTTATTTATTTAACCTTTTGGGTTAAACCCCTTTTACCAAGTTGAATCACTTATTTACATGTCTTATCTTTTGATTGCCTTTTGATCAAATTGGGTTCCAATGATGATCAAGTAGGGTTTTAATTAGTTATTGAGTCCTGTATTACAAGGGAAACCCAATTGTGAGGCCCATGTGACTCCATGTGCTAGTACAAGTTCTTGCCATATGCTAGCCTATTTTGGTGTCACCTTTATATGGTTTCAGGACAACTACTGCCACATCACCAAGGGGACAATAACACATGGCCTGTCACTTGAGTTTGGACATGCTACACAAGTCAAGACAACACCACATGGTCGGTCCATAAGAAAATTATTCGGCCCTCATATTTTAAGAGGAGTAAGCAGAAGGAGTCTACTTCATCTGGCCCCTCTTCCCCTCTCTTGTCGCCTACTTTCAAGATGCCCCATCCAAGAAACAAGAGGTTCAATTTAAACAAGAAAAGTCCATGGAAGTGCTCTCTTCATTAAATTTCAATAGGATTCCACATCAGATGAAATCACACCCAAAGAAGAAGTGCGCCATCGTTTCTGTTTCTTCACACTAATTCCAAGTTGTCATCCCATTTGAAGAGTTCAAGAAATTTAAACTTCAAATGAAAGTCCTCATCAAATCTTCATTCAAATTCAAGAGAAGGACTTATCCATCATCCAACTCCATTCAAATTCCTTTAGCCAACCAAGGAGTCCCATTTCAGATATCACGGTGATTCAAAAGGAATTGTGCCAAGAAGGATTTCACGCAACTTAAGAAGAAATAGAAGGAAATTAGCGCCTTGCTTCAGAGAGTTGTCGCCTAATTCCGGATCAAGCCATTCAAAATTCAAGCTCAAGGAGAAGTCCAAGATTACAGGAATTTTTAAATTCAAAAATGTAATTAAGTCCTATGTACTTCTTGTAGGGAATAATCCTATAAATAGGATCCTGTACCCCTTGTAAAGATAATGAATATTTGATGAAATGAATGAAACTTTGCTGAGTTCTTCATTCCTTTCTAGCTACAACGCTGATAGGTGCTAGGTGTGACATCTAAATACTTGGGTGCGACGTCCAAGTTCTACCGGGTGTGATGCCCTTTTATCCATCCAGTCCCCCCATCAGATCTGACCCTAAGTCTCTTCAAGGCCTCATCCAATGCTTTGAAGAGATCCTAGAAGCACCAAAGAAGAAGATCTCCGGGAGACCAACAACCTGGTGCCAGCCTTCCTTCTAGCTTTTGATTTCAATTTTAATTACTATTTTTTGGTGTTTTTTGGCAGATTCTCTGAGATCCGACTCTAAAGATCGGCCTCCATGCTTTGGAATCAGTTCGATCGGATCCGGATGCCAGGAGCGATCAGTTTGAAGTTCGATTCTTCAACCCTAGAGTGCATGATCTAGATCTTCATCAGAGGAGGCTCTAAGCGATCGATAACTCAAGATCCCTTTCCCTTCCTCTAGATCTGATGTTAGAAAGTGGGAACCTAATCTAGGGTGTTTCTCAATCGCCATGATCCATCTAATTAATTATTTTGTTAGGTATGCATGCGGGTGATGTAATCCAGTATTTAGTTGCTTGCTATAGATTCTTTTAACGTATTATTAATAGGCTGTTGGTTAATGAACATTTTTTCTCGATTAACATAAAATTTAATTCACCTTTAGTACTCATCGCATCCGTGTCCCGCATCACAAATACTCTGGATGAAGGTGCTACGGGAGAGGAAGAAAAGGAAGGTCTGGCTTTTACAAAAGGAATATATAGAGGTTTTCTGTGGTGCTAAATATACAGAATGCAAAGCCAGTTTCTATCCTATTTCCTGTTCATTTAAAACTATCAGTTGAGCAATCACCTAGCATGGAAGCAGAAAAAGCTGACATGGCCGGGTACCATATTCATCAGTAGTAAGAAGCTTATATTTGCCATGGTATGCACAAGACCAGACATTGCACAAGACCAACATTGCACAAGCAGTGGGAGTTGTGAGTCGTATATGGAAATCCTGGTAGTAACTATTGGAAAACAGTAAAGTGGATCCTTTGATATCTGTAGGGAATGTCTGATTATTCATTCTGTTATGGTTCTGCTAGTTTGAGTGCATTAGATATGTGGATTTTGATTTGCAACAGATCGAGATAAGAGGAAATCTACATAAGTTATGTGTTCTCCATGGGCGGTGTGATGTTATTAGCTAGAATCTAAGCTTCAGTCATGGTGGCACTATCAACGATAGAGACAGAGTACATTGCAGTGGCACACGCGTGTAAGGAAGCTATCTAGCTCAGAGACTTCTTAGAAATTCAAGGTGAAGCAGGATGTGATGAGGGTGATTGTGGTAGTCAAAGTGCATTGCATTTGATAAAAAATCTAGCTTTCACTCTGGGACGAAGTATATTGATATTCGCTATCACTTTGTGAGAGATGTGGCGGAAATGGTTTATATATGTTGAAGATTCATACCGATGCAATCTAACAGATGTGTTGACGAAGCTGGTGACTTGAGAGAAGTTAAATTGGAGCAAAGCTTCTCTCGTTCTTGGAGCTACATGAAGAGTGAAGGTTGGCATGACTTTCAAGGATGACATTCTTTGGAGTTCATACATGTTTTAAGTAGGAGAATTGATGTATTGAGCTCATGTGGAGAAGCCTGGCACGGGAGTAGTTTCCAGAAACTTGATGCATGTGGAATTTATTTTTTATCGAGTTTGGTTTCTTTGTAAACTAGAGTTTAAACTGGACTCTATTTTGTGAGTCTTATTGAGAGTCCTCCATGATATTTTGTATTTAAAAGAGAAAAGCCTGAGATCCATGAGTATGTGCACCAAGATTAAGAAAACTTTGTAAGAGAGATAATAAAAAATAATATTAAAATCTTATGTAACAAGAAAGTTTTTTTTATATTTCTTTCTTTATTTTTGTACCTCTTGTGTTGTAATTGAATAAAAAATATCAAGGAGGTTTTGTCCATGGATGGAGTTCAAAGGATTGATAGATCGAATCATGTATAATCTTTTTCTTTTTTTCTATTTTTATATTACTAGATTATCTTTTTTTTATGTTCTATAATTTATTCAAATTTATTTTATCTATAAAATATTACTGTTTTTATTGGGATGGTGTGCCACGTAGATTAAGATATGCCCCGTTATTTTTTGATCAACACTTTCAATTATCATTATTATATGACATGTTTGGTTATTTTTTAAGTTTGATGAGAACGTGTAAATTTTTTTTTTTCCTCATCCCAGAACAATAATAAGCTAGTACGTAATGCTGTGTAAACGAAGGAAAAAATAAAATAAATAAATAAATTGTCTAAGACATGCCAAATTTTAAAGTTTATATTTTCTTTGCCTTTTGGATGATTCTTTCTGTTTTCGTAATTTTGTTGAGTATTTATGTAGATTTTTTTTTTTTTCTTTTTTTTTTTTTTTTTCTTAATTTGGTTGTCCATCTAGTCAAGTCATCCTCTCAGGGTGACGAACTCATGAGGATGCCCGTGAGGGATATTTGGAGGCATTCGCAACTCACACGCGTTTGCGTAAATCACACGCATATATTGGCATGGCCATGCAGCCTCGCTTTGACGCTTTCGATGGTGCCCCTTGTCACGAGCCACGGCATAGATCCCACAACAAAACTACGTCCCCCTCCCTTCTTACCCCACCACTCTCGCTTCTTTCTCCCTTCCCCCCATGGACTTTTTTTTTTTTTTTTTTTCCCTCTCTTGTTGTCTCACTTTTTTTCTTTTTTAAAGCTCGGGCAATATGTTATCAAAAAAAAAAAAAAAAAAAAAAAAAACTCGGGCAACGGCCTCAATGCCCACAAGTAAAAATATATTTTGAGATTGTGAAACAATTCTGCATTCAAGTTTTGAAAAAGTCAGCTCTCCCATCATTATTTTTAAAATAAATATAATTAGGACTCAAGGGTTTAATTCTTGAAGAGCAGTTCGATCAATCCTCAATTAAGTGTTGATATATATATATATATTAAGTATAATGATTTTGATATAGGAACGATTTATTTTTGTCCGGTCTCAAAAATATCTTTTTTACTATTTCCTTTGAGGTGAGATCGTCATCCTTATTGGGAAAGATATGTTGTATATATAGTTAGATGGGCCTGATTGAATTATTACATCAAATAAAGATAGCATCAATCCCCTAGCAGACGCTTTTGGCAATACCTTAACATAAGATGAGTGGATGGTCGCGTAAGATAAAACAGCATTTCGCCTGACAAATATTTTTGGTGCACTTGTTAATGAGACCCCAAAAGGGGGAAAAAAAAGGTGACACGCTATTAAAATAGTACATGGGTTGTTCTTACCGCTGCAATTATTGCAGCTGCCGTGGTTTGTTATAAGTTACTGGAGCCTTGGAGTTTTATATCTTGAGTAGCGCCAAGTTGCTTGTGATTGGACCCATGGCGATGCAAATGATTCAAAAGGCAAGCACTCAGGTTGGAATTCGGGGCTTATCAAGGTGGTGGTGGTGGACTTCCTTTTCATGATCTCTTTAATTTGTTGGTATCTAAAAAAAGGTTGAATGTTTGATATAATAAATTAATATAGATTAGTACGTACCATCTTATAAGTTTCATCAAGTTAAGCTGCATGAGCTAGTGTCAGAAAGCACAATTTGGAGCATACTATTATTATTTTTCCATTACACTCGGATCAGGAAGATGATAGGAAATGACTTACGAAGAGATCGAAAAATGCCATGGCATATTAGAAGTTATTTCTAAAAGCCAAAAATACCATATGATCAAGTCCTATAATCATAATACATTTGTGCAAACATTGCTATTAATTACTAATTATATCATGATATATATATATATAATAATATTATTAGTTTAAGAAATAAGAACAACGTACCGATCGATTGAAAGTGAAATTATATCTATATTATTACATCTCTCTCCCAAGAACAAAAAAAAAAAAATATATATATATTTTAATGAATTTACCACAGGGTACATGGTCGAATATATATATATAGGATCATCGATCGATCCCTTGTCACTTAGACAAGAAGATAGGGCTCTTGTTTCAACACTCGATCAACAAAGTCTCGGTTCCGTGATCTGTTAACTTGGTTTATCTGGGGCCTAGACTTCGGTCTAGGTGGAGTACTGGAATGGTTATAGGATGGTAGGTAGGAAGTAGACTCTCCTGATCTCTGAAATAGAAAAGAATCGATGAGATGTGAGACGTGATCGATGCCCTGTTGGTTGATCGATCATCATTTGATGTTTAATTCCCTATGGATCGAAAGTTCGGTTCTCATCCATTTTTCAATTTTTAGCCTCTGGTTCCACGCACACGTGTACTCTGACTTTATATAAAATTGCAAAAAACTGTAGGTACACGGTTAGAGCGTGTGCAGGGACAGCATCATGATGAAAACTCGTATAAGAATGTATTATATAAACGCAAGTACGTACAGATTTCATGTATTTGTCTGCATGATGAAAAATGAAATATTAATGGTCAAAATGGCAACAAAAAAAATCCCCACGAAGGTAGTGCCAGGCTTCCAGCATCATGGCACGACCCACGCCCGGTAAAAAGTAGTCATTTGTAAAAAATAAATGAAATTGTTGGGCATCTAGAGCCGGTGGGAGGTATTGAATGCCTAGCTTGGGGTTACAAATAATAAAAAGATGCATGTTAGGATAAACGATGACTTTGATGAAGCCTAATTGTAGAACGGGGATAATGCATGGAATACTATGCAACCTTGGGGTAAAAAAGTGATGTCCAAAAATCTGCCGTTTGTTTTAGCCCGAACGTTAAATAGCGGACTTGCATGGCAGGCAATCAGGGCATGTTGGGGATGGAGGAGCAGGATAGAGTGCGGCATTATCCGGGAGTCTTGATCTCTAGGAGAAGACTATGAAGATCAGAGTGCGTACTGTCTTGGAGCAGAGCATCAGGGAGAGGCTAGATGGTTGGCAAGCAAAGGTGTTCTCTATGATGGGAAGGGTAACATTAGTGTGGTTAGTCTTTAATTAATTCTATATTGATCTACTTACTATTTCGCACTATCATATCGGAAGTCTTCTATGTCAAAACATGAGTAGTTTTTTCAAAACTTCTCGTGGGGTTCTCGAGGGAGGGGGCGAGGTAGAGTTCACTTGGTTACGGACCTCGGTCGAATGCTTGTAGAGCTTGGTAATGAGGGAGAGGTATGGATGTTGGTTACTGCTGAGGATGTACATGCCCCTTACAATAGCTCATTTTTTATAGAAGGAAATTTATGCCCATGCACCGGAGGTGCTCTCTTGAACAAGATGGATGATTGGTGATGGTTGATCGGTGGATGTATCATCTGATATTTGGTTATCAGACCTCCTTTTGGATTGATTGCCTACCTTCATCAATATAGAGGCATCAATGGCTAGTCGAGTTTGCGACTTGCTACACCCTAGGGAGTGAACATGGGACATAGTCACCATGACATACTTGTTTGGACACTACTTGGTGGAGAGGGTTTGACAATGATGATTCCTACCCAGGATTACCGAGATATTCTGATTTGGAAGGCATCATGTACCACTAGATTGTCTACCAGGGATCTCTATGATCTTTTTAGGGGAAAGCCATACAAGGGATAAGAGTTAGCTTGGATTTGGCAGCTCGGAGTCCACCTGTGCATCAGTATCTTCTTATAAAAATTAGCATGGGGTTGGCTGCCAACCAGAGGGATCCTAAAGGAGCGAGGGATGGATATCATCATGATTTGCCCATCTTGTAGGGGGAGAGAGAGACTATTACACATGTTCTCTTTGGGTGCCCAGAGGCATTGTAGGTGTGGCACCTCAAGGTACCAATTTTGCTTTTATCCAGGAGGATGCACCAACTCAAGCCTTTATTAGAGCTTTACAGGTTGGGACTGCTAGTGCCTCTCTTAGATCTTAGGGTATTAGAGTAACTTATATTGCTTGATCTGGCTGGCCATAAACAATCTTATTTTTAACGATCGAAAGCAAGGTTTATCTTGGAGAGAGCTTTAGCTAATGTTGTCGAGACCGCTAGATATGCTTTTGACGGGATGACCTTAATAGCTTGGGACACCTGGAATTTTCTTACTGCTCGTCGAGTATATAGGCTAATTCTCATCTCCTGAGAACCCTATCCTTGAGTTTCCTCAAAATCAATTTTGATGGTAGCATGTTTGGAGCCGATGATGATGCCAATTTTATCATACGTAGATTGGATATGAGGTTCATGGTGTATGGTGGTAGTCACCTCTTCGATACTTCAGTGCTTGGAGTGGAGTTGAGGGTTGTGCAGACCGGCATCAACTATGCGAGGTAAAATCTTGGTGTGGATTACATGATTATTGAAGGTAACTCTACCATGCTAATCAGGTAGATATAGGGCTATGCAAGAATGATAGAGATTTATCATCTTTTGTAAGACATTCAAAAATTGTTGATATGATGAATCTCTATTGACCAGGCATGTCTATCAAAAAGCAATTAATATAATTATTTAGGTTGTCTCGTACGTTGCCCGGTATTCCGATGATGCTTTATGGATCATTACGGTCGGAAGCTCCAATCGAATTAGAAAATATTTTATTTTTTTAAATTTTATTGGATGTTCTCGTACTAAATTACTATAATTTATCTATCTCATTAAAAAAAAAAAAAAAAAATCAAGTGCAATTAAATTCTCCTAAATTTATTGGATCTTCTTCGACCTTCTTTTTAAAAAACAATCATAATATATAATTAGTAAAATCTTAGCTAATGCTTCTTATCATTTGATCTTGAGTCGCTCATACTTTTCCCTCTCATGCATTGCAAGTTGTTGTAGTGGCAGAATCTAATCATGCTCGCTGCTACACTATTTTTTAAAAACTAAATAAAAATATATTTTTGGATAATACATATCTTGGCTTTTATTTAGGATGCATGGCAGCTGGAAGCCATCTCCATTATTATATTTACCCACGCACTACAAAAAATTTTGAAGCGATTATAATACGAGGCATTTTGGCGAGCCTCTGCATTGCATCAAGGGTAATTCGGTAATTCCATACACCATATTATTAATCATTCATGAGGGCATTGTGTCCTGGAAAACTAAGCCAAGTCAGTGGATGGCAATCATACATATAGATGGGAAACCTCCGCCGTCCAAGCAGTACCCAGAGAGAGAGAGAGAGAGGAGAGAGAGAGAGAGATGGTCTCCAAGGAGCAGAAGAAAGCTGCCCTGCATGAGAAGCTGCAGCTCCTTCGTTCTGTTGTTAAATCCCATGCAGTAATCTATTCATATTTTAAAATTATTTAATCTTTACATGATTTATTCTTTCTCCTTTTTTTTATTCTGGTTATTATAATTGATTTTGGTTTTGTAGTTTTAGTTATCAAGTAGATATCTATATTTTTGTTCCTTTAATATTGAATTTTTCTGCACATTTTGTAATATCATCTACTATATATTAGAAGTCCACACCGTTCCTCTAGAAATATTCTTTGCCAACAAACTCATCCTGATGCTTTTTTTTTTTTTTTCTCAACTGCCTCTTTAAGCATCCGATTATTTATTTATCAATTTATGCAGATGATGACTGTTTCTCGGATTAGAACACGAAATGTTTTTTTGAAAGTACTTCATCGTTCAAAAAGCCAAAATCTCTATAATATTCCTTCCAGAATCGTGTAGTTAATTCGCTTTCTAGGTCAGCATAATATCCGATCACAATAAACTTCGAAAATTGTCAAGAGTCACAAAGGATATGATTAATTTGTCAACAAAATTCATGCTAAAGGTTACTGTAAAATTAAGTCCTGATAATCCCCAGTTCTTTCTTCTTTTTTTCTTCCATCTCACAGCTTAGCAAAACTTCTATTATAGTAGATGCTTCAAATATATTCAAGAGTTGAAGGAAAAGGTTGGTGCATGTTCACGGGATGCTGCAGAAGATAACCCCTTGCCCATGGTACATTAATTTAGATGCCGTCGCCAACATTACTTATCTTGCTGGCTTGCTTTGTGGGCTTAACATTCATTAGATCTTCTTATCCTTTTAACCTCCACCTACAACTTATACGCAGGTTACAGTTGAAACCATAGAAAAAGGTTTCCTTATCAATGTATTCTTAGAGAAGAGCTCCCCGGGATTGCTGGTCTCTATTCTGGAGGCCTTTGGAGGAGCTGGGTCTTGATGTGCTGGACGCTGATGTCTCTTGTGCTGATGCATTTCGCCTAGAAGCAGTTGGAGGAGAAGTAAGAACAACACACACACACACACACACACACACACAAAAAGAAAAAAAGAAAAAAGAAAAAAAGAAAGAAAAAAAAAAAGAAAGAAGAAGAAGAAGAAGGAAACTCATTCAATAGCCCTTTAAGAAAAACGAATAGGAAACAGAAAAACACGAACATGTATGCATGAAACAAGTCTTTTTTTTTTTTTTAGACTAGCATGTACATATCATATTGCTCTAGTGGGTTAATTTGCATCCAATATTTAGATAATTTAGAAAACAAAAAAGCTTATCATATGATTAAATTGATAGCTAGCTGGCTATACATGTCGCACTATATATATTATTGGTCGTCCTGCTGCCTGGGTCATGTGTATTTTAGACATGCATGCATGTAACCATGTCTCGAAGAATATTTTTAATTCTACAAGTAGTTTCCCAACAGCATCGATCCATTCTTGATTCATTTTTTTTTTCAAAAGCATTAATTCCACATGGTTAAGACAATTTAAGGTAGCTTTCTATATAGTCTACATGCAATTAGTATGCATGGAGAAATACTATTCCGTTGTGGTACTGTTGTCTGTCTAGATCTGTCAGCTTGCGTTACTCCATTGTAGATGTAGGGCCTATTAATTATTGGTAGCCAACTCCTTGGTGACACCATTATAGATTTTTTTTTTTTTTTTTTTTTTTTCCAGCTACACATATCATGATAGGAACTTCACCTAAAAGGGTAATATATATGATCAACATCATCATCATCATCATGAGCCCAATGCACACAAACATAATGGAGCATATATAAATGCAACCAATGTTGCATGTTTACGTAGACGTACATATCCAATTAAATCTGATGTATAGGCATTACAAGTTGACGTGCATATTAGAGGCATAGACCTAGAACCATACAAACATGCATCTATGTATATTCCTACTACGTACATGAAAATGGACTCATGAACACGAACATACACATACCCTTAGGTATCGATTCAAGTGCATGCCACCTGACAAGAACTGGGGTATATATATATATATATATACTACTGGCTAATATTAGTTTTTATTGCATAAACATAGAAGGTCAGAGCTATATATATGCATGCGCTTGGGTTTCAATATATCGATGCCTTTGCATATGTCTGTGGAAACTTCAGACTTGAACATTTTTGCAGCAACAAGCTGAGAGCATGGATGCTCAGGTGGTGAGGCAAGCAGTGCTGCAAGCCATCAAGAAATGCACAGAAAGTTGAGGGCAGCAATGATGATAGGAGACTTCTGGCCTTTTGTCTTAAGCGCAAGCTTTGCTTTTGGTTTGGGGTCTCTTCTTTTAATTAGTAGTTGTGTGTTGGAGAAATCTATTTAATGATGTTAGGTTCTTCTCTCTTTGGTCAAATAGGTATAAAGAATATGGATATATAAATGTTAAATTACATCGAATAAATCTTAAAAGTTGAATACTTTGTGCTTGTAATCCTTGGTTTGACTTGAGTATCATAAAATAGGTATAAAGAATATGGATAAATGTTAAATTACATCAAATAAATCTTAGAAGTTGAATAACTTTGTGCTTGTAATCCTTGGTTTGACTTGAGTATCATGGATGCATGGAAAGTGAACGCTAGCTGTTGGTTAAATGGGATATCTGAACGGCCGCCAAACTAAAAGAAAGAGTAGGGGCAGGAAAAGAAAGATTCCTTCATTCCAACCTCAATTAATTCATATGTCCGATGTCCAAAAATGGTTTGAACATACATGATAGGGTTCTTCTGGTACTAATTTTCCAACAGCTGGCCATGCAAAACCAGAATGTTTGTTCTCTCATGGAACGCATGTCCTCGACCCTGCCAGTTATTTATTTAAGGTCTTTTAGTCCTCCAACAATCAATTGCATAATATGAGTTTTGCATAAAAAAAGACCCACTTGATTATCCATTTTAGAAGTGAAACTAGATCGGTTACCAATATATCTATATCCATATTTATTTTATTTACTAAATACAAACATGGATACGAATATTAATAGAATATAAAATTTTATAATTATATTTATTTTAAATGGATATGGATATAAATCGGATATTAGAAATATAGATACTTATAGAAATAAGTTAGATAATTGAACTTCATGATCATAGAATCAAAGATATTATTAAGTAAAGGATAAATCAAGTTAATGTCATGTTAATATGCTTACATATTTTTTAAAAAATTAATCATCATTATATAAAATTAAATAAAATTATAAGATAATCAAATATTTGGATATGGATCCGATAGTTGTCTGTCCATATCCATATCTTTGTTTAGGGATATGGAAATGGATATTAGTCATATACTCAATTTTCTATCCATATTCAAATATTTTTATATATGAAATCGGATCCGGTCCGATATTATCCATGCTACTTTCACCCCTATCAATTTTGCAACAATTTTTTATGGCAAAATGATAAATATTTAGGAAATTCAATTGGGAAAAAGAAAAATTTTAAATTTATTTAACTCGAATCTCTTAAGAAGATTTTATAAGAAACACAAAATTTGGTAAAAGTAGTTCTACGTACCTTTTATCTCATTGATGATTATAAACTAAAATTCATAGTCTCTATTTACAATAATGATGCCTATCCTTATATAATTCTAGTTAGATTTCTTTTCTAGTTTAAACAGGACTTAGTTTTTTCAAAAAAACGTGACTAGTGTAAATAAATACAAAGTTAAAATTCTATCGAAGATAGATCCTGATTTTTATATTAGCTTTGCCTTTAGTCATTATACCTACTTTTTTTAGATTGAAAGATGCATTCGATAAAAATATATCCTTAAAAAATATGATAAGCCCATTTCAAAGTAATGATGGAATTCATATTTGATTACTTAATGTGCTATATCCTTTATAGAATGGTACAATATCACAGAACTTGAAAAGTTATCTGATTTTTTTTAAAAAGGAGATTATCTCAATTGAGCATGATATGGTCAAATATGGTTATTTGAAAGTCTTGCACGCATTTTATCTTTTCACTATAGTGGATCTTACTCTTGAATCATATCCAATTCTATTTGTTGTGATCAAAGTGGTCTATATTGAGTGTAGTAATTTTTGTGGATCATTAGTAGCCAGATTTTTATCCTTGCACTTTGAACAACATGAACGATAGTCTATATAAATATATAAAAATATTCAAAATATATATTTGGGGTTGTTAATAATTGCTATTTAGGTGCCTAATAAATATATATTAGTTATTTCATAGATATCAATTCCATTAAAGCAATCATCAAGATAAAGCCTAAACCGAAGAAGAAATGGAGTAATATAGCACCTATACCTCTACGATGAGGTGATCAAAGATCAAATAGATGACTTTTATTCCACGAAGCCCTCCTCACTCATGATGCCCCTTGCTAGTGGTCTAGAGACTTTGGCAAGGGTTGTGAACAACTACTAAAGAGGAGAGGAGAACCGCATCGATGGAGAAAGAAGGGTTGAAGAGTGTTAGATGAGAAGTGCCAGGAACTAGATATGGCTGAGTTTAGCCGAAGACGGTGAGAGTGAAAGTGGAGATGTCAGAGATTGGAAAAGTGGGGATAGGGGAGTCAAGCAAATAAGATTTTTTTTTTTGAAGGAAAAGGGAGGCTAGAAGGTAGCCACCAGTTTTATTAAAGCAAAAAGTACTTACAAAGAAGAGAAAAGAAGAAAAGAATGCAATTTTGCTGCTTAAAATGTAGAAAAATTTTATTAATCCCATAGATCATTGACAGACAGAAGATTAGAATACAAAAGTTTAGATATGATTTCATGGTTTTATATCACATAATCGATATCAAAAAGGGTTTACGATACGTACATGTATTCGTGCAATCCCAAATTTGGAAATGATGCTTACATGAACATTTAAGACAGTCCTTCTCTTCAGCATCCTCATGGTAGGTGGCTCATTGATGAAAAAAGCCGTGATAACAAATCTCATGTAAAATAATCATATTATAACGAGGAGTGGAGAGGGGACCTAGTCTATTATTTATAAGCAAATCCTAACAGGTCATACCATCATGGGTCAGTTGGGCCAAGGCCTACACTGTGCCTTCTCAATCACATCAACCCACATGAAGTACTCATAGTCCAAACAATGATCACATAACATTGGGATCATCATACGTCTATCAACATGGACCATAAAATCAACCCGATTTTAATAAAAAAATTTAATTAATATTAGTCCAAATTAAGAAAATTTATACATTCTCTCACTTGGGCTACATTAATTATAATTTTAAAAATATTTTATTTTAAAAATAACTTTCGAGTTGAAAATAAAATATGGCCATCATATGATCCATAGACAGCACCTACAAATGACTCGATCCAATAGTATCTATGATGCCGAATCATGGGATCGTTGTACTACCTATCTGATACAAGATTATCTATGGTTACAAGCATCATAAACATCATTAACATGAGTCTTAATATGGTAGTGTAGCAAGAAAATAGCATCAAGATGGTCAAAATAAAACATATTATTTTCATTGTTAGTCCTCCAATTTCTCTTCAATATGCTTAGAAATAAAATAAGCAAAAAAAATTTTAATGGCATCAAATAACAATCCATTCTGTCTCACATACTCAACAATGATGTTAATGGCAAGACATCACAATAAATCTGAAACTCAACACTTGGTCTCAATCAGGTATATAACCAAAAGAGATATCTCATAATCAAAATAAGTTAAATATATATACCTGCAATCATGATTTTTCTTTAACCATATGCTTTATAACAAGCTAGAAAATCTCACGACTTCAAAAGAAGTCTGTATGTCTCTAAATACAATGAGATCTCATAATTATCAAATGAGACATACCCATACAACTATCATTCTCAAGATAAAATACATTCTTGAGATACTATGTTATATTTTATTATTCTACATGTGCACATAAACTATATAGGAATGCAATCCAACAACTATCATGTCAACAATATATATAAATACACATGATAGAAAAATTAAATGAAGCCATCTTTATAATAATAAAGCATAAATATAAAGTCACTCCCACTAACTAAGACAACAAAAGCATTCAATATGCCCATATTTTCAACATGCTTAGTAAAGCATACGGACTTCAAATTCTTGGTTAGAGGATCAACCAACAATGATTTTATTCATATACACTTAATAGTTATGCATCCTTGGATTACAATCCAGCAATCAATGACAAATAAAATTTTATCAATCAAGTCAATATATATAATACATCAAACTTTCACTAATCCAAAAATCAAAAGATTCTAAAATGTCCATATTCTTGATAAGTTTTATAAAAACTATGGATCTTATCCACTTGACTAGTGGATCAACATATTGACTTTGTATATTATACAGAATATCTTCTTTTCAACTAAAATCTCTGACTGACAAATATTCTATCTTCACATAGATAAAAATAATGAAAACTTTTATTATTCCTTTAAAGAGGATAGCTGCACTACGATTATAATAAATTTTAAGTGGTTTTAAGACAGAATCAATAATTATAAGACTCAGGACAAAGTTTCATAATAAAATAATATAAATTTTGACTTTGCAACATGCCACAAACTTTGCCTTTATATTCAAAAAATACCACTAGATTCTATTTCATGCCTTTGTTATTTTATGAAACAAACTCTCTAGTCATTTACATATTGAGAAATCAAATTATTACAAGAAATGGCATGTAATGGAGGTACTATCCTTAGTTTATTATATTTAATGTTGCTCTCCCACTATCCTCCAATATGTGAAATATAATATTTACATAATAAGAGCAACAATTTATTTTTTCTTCAATGTCATATTTCAAATATATAGGAGCATTTGACATTATGCAAATCAGAATTTATAAATATGGCATGATTTGACTCAATATTCTTTATATCTCTATTAAGATAGTAGAATCTGTATTCATTTAAAATTATCTAGATAATCAAAATAAACTACGTATTATTATAAAATTAAGGTTTATTTGTTGATGGATTATTAATGATTAAGTATTGCAGAACAGCTCCAACCATAAAGTCAAAATATTGGGCTTCCTACCAATCTTTAACTCAAAAGATATCGTATACAACTATTTTATCAAGAATTTATTGAGAATACAGATGGTAGTTCTTTAGATCTTATACTAGAGATATCATGATAAATTGTACCCATTCATCATACTTTATATCATATCTTTCAGAGTGTGCTTTATCACTCAGTCACATTTTACTTAAAAATTCTAAGTATGGTGTATTAAACAACTATCCCATACTTATACAAATATTTAATAATACTATTTATTTATTATGTATGGGATCCTACAATGTGATTGATACACCTTATTATATCATGATCCAATTTTCAAAAGTATCAAAAATTTTTGAAACAAAAGAGGATATAATTTATTAATTATTTCACATATATAATTTTAAGTTTATTAACTGTACAGCAAAAAAACTAATATGATGAGTAGCCTATGTATTAGAGATAGAAATATTATACTACTAATTTTAGGTACAATTTTCTCTAGTTTCAAGATATAAATCCTAACACCATCATACCATCCATCTCATATTAATTTAACTATCCATTAGCCATCCATACTTTTTTTTATCAGATTCTACATATTTATCACAAATGAGATCAAAATTACATTAGATCACCATTCTTAAATACAAGAGCAAGAATGAAATCAAAAATAAAATATATTTCAAATAAAATGATTCATATTTATCACTGTTTATAGGTAGCTTTATTTCAAAGTACTCTAATAAGTCAACCAAAATGGAAGATCATCACATAATGTAATATCTATAATCCATCAAACTTAGTGCTCGCACAATTTCAGTTCCCATATTTGATTTCAGTCAGAGTCATCATAATGTGAGTATTAACTCTATTGAACACAAAAATACTAACTGCTAAATAATTTTTAGGTAGTTAATCAATAGAGAAATATATGTAATATACTCCAAAAACTTTATAAGCATATGTTAATAAGAGCTCTTAATCTAACATTACAAGACTTTCTTTAGAAAGAAAAGTGACTCATGTAAGGAATCTCTCTTCAATATATAATGCTACACAATCCCTTCTAAATAGCTCACAGAAGGATCTTGTAAATCTTAATGAACAGGCCACTTTGGTGGTCACCATCCATCAAAATTCACGAACCTTTCAATAAGGGATCATCAAGTCATGACCTCTAAGATAGTATAAAATATCAAGCAGGCTCATGTATGATACAACATATTTGAGGCACAAACAATAAACAAATAAAGGTTTTAAATATAATAAGCCATTTTTAACAAGTATACCATGTGTATCATCATAGAACTCTCATTTAGGCAGAGAATATGACATACTTTTGAGCTCTAATAATGAGATCAATATAATGAATATATATATATATATATATATATATATATATATATATATGAAAATATGTCTCCTTTGGGTAAACAAATTTTTTAAGTCCAATATATATATCTTTTCAAAAAAAATAAATGTTAACACAATGAAGATACAAGGCATTCGAAAATCTATCTTCTTTGGACAGATAAATTTTCTAAGCCCAATATATACCTCTACCTCTGATATTTTGACCAGTCAAAACTTAATAACAACATTATTATTAACATAAATGACTGTATAATCAAAGATGGCAGGAATGCAAGATATTAGTTAATGGGCATATACATAAATAATATATAAGAATCCAAATGCAATATCACATATTTTTTTGGGACAGAATATGTAATATGCATAAATATTCTTCACATGAAGCCAAAAGTAAATGAATACCTAATAGTCATGAATCTATCCCCTTTGGATGACAGACCCATGAAAGTCAGAGCACCATTATTACATAATGCCTCATACAATCTTTTCTAATCAAAACATACAACAACTTTCTTTGGACAAATGGTTGTATGCAATAACCAGAAACCCTCTTATAATGAAAAAGCTTATGGATAATATAAATAAATCACTTTGATGATAAATACTTATACCAATCCATAAATTATTCATACAGGAAAGATAAATACCCAAATAAATACAAAATGATACGCTTTAACTACCTGTATGCCATAAAAGATCAGTCCAAAATGGGACACTCAACAACATGCACCCCACTGATCATATTATTATATAATAATGTATTCTAACTACCACATCCATCAATTACACTTACTGCACAACTATAAAACATCTTTAAACAAGAATTATAGTATATAATAAGTATCACAATCAATTACAGTCAATTTTGGGTCAACAGTAATAGAGACATCAATATGCAATTTCAAAAAATAATAAAAGATAAATAATTAATTATCAATAACTCAACTATTCAAAATTTATAAAGTTCTCTGGATCCTTTGGAATTACATGAAAACTCATTCGAATTATATAATAGTGAGTAGAATTGAACATAAATAATTTTAAATTATTTAAATATTTCATCGTATATGAAGAACTCAACCAAAATATTTTTCACATTATTACGAGTCCAATGGTCCAAAAATGATCAAATCGGATATAAAATGAGCAAGTTACAGTAATTTTTTTATCAAAAATAATAGTAGAGGATCAAACCATAAATTTTAGAATATAGAAACTTTTCTATAAAATATAATTTCAGGAATAATAGGATCCATCAGAAATTTATATGAACTCCTATTTAATTTATAGGGGCTTAAGTGCAAAAAATTTCCTTCATCTTAAAATCAAAACATGCCCAATGTAATTGGATCCAGTCACTTTCATTAATTTGAGCTCAACTTAATTTATGGATTAGATTTCAAACAGATTAAAACCTGATAATCCAAAACCAAAGTCCACTTAAATTTATCTCCTTCCATCCTTTCTATTCGATGATGGATCAACCATCATCAAGTGATGGAAATGAGACAAATATCAACCTCCATAATCTCTCTATGCACTTAACAAATAAGAGGAAGTACCAGAGATATATGATGATTTCATCTTAATATCATTCACCAATTACATGATAATGCCTAATATATTGAACATGTTATGAGCATGACTACAACACTAGGAATGATATGAAAAACAAGTATGGCATATTTAAGTATGGACAAACCAATATTCCCATTAATTTATAGCCCTCATGTCTATTATAAATGCATATGATTTATATGGAAATCATAACTTAAAGGAAATGTGGGATCCTGAAGAAATATAGGCCCAACAAGAGGGTTAGGCATAAATAGTCCATTGAACTTTAAACACTACCATATAATTATGGATGTCTATTTTAAAGTCTTTTCAAGTAAGGAAGAATTGGACCCCCATAATGCATTGACGTTCCACAATGTCAACATTTTTTTTTTGACCAATATGAAATACATAATTTTCAGGGACTTGAATGCAAAAGGATTAATATAAAATATCAGAAAGTTCAGGGGCCTAAATGCAAAATGGTCGATTGGACTCAAGTATAATTATCAAAACTTTAAGGGTCTATCAGTAATTTTATTTGGACCCATTTAGAATTATAAACTTTATAGGGCTAACTTGTAAAATTTTCCTTAACCCAAAATTAAAACTGATCCAATGTATTGGGTCAACCAATTTTACAATTGAGTTAGATTCATTAGTGGGTTCAGATTTAAACGGTTAAAACACGATGACTCAAAATCCAAATCCACTTAAAACCTTTTTTTTAATGAAAAGATAATGGGTTATCGAATTTTGGATTAAAACCAAAACCCGAAACCTGCAGCAAGCATTCTTCCCCACGACACCGTAAACAGGGGGGGGGGGGGGGGCAGGGGCGGGGTTCGTGGGTTCGTCATCACCCCCGTCAAGCCCCTCATCGTTGGTGCTAGACCAGCGGGGTAGCCACCCATCCACTGGGAAGACCCGATCGACGACTCCGGTGGTGTCACCGGAGATCGAAACGCGTCCGATGGTTCCACCATGGCCAAGCCTTCGACCAGGGCCCTCCGACTCCACACATCGTCCTCCTCCATTGCTCCCTTCCGCCTCATAGAATTGAGAGATGGCAGCGGCACGTCCTTGGAGGAACCAGGGTTCCAGCATCCCCCGCGATGGAGCCGAAACCCATGATCGGCAGAAAAGCGCGTCCCTCCTTGCTCCGACGAGCAAGAACGTCATCAATTAGCACGAGGAGATGCCATCCTCGCCGTTCGATGGCCTGCAGTCTAGCTTTTATTTCTTCCCTTTTTTTTTGAACGCAGCAGGTGACCTAACGGTCATCGCTGCATGATGGTCGGCCGGGATCGTCACCGCTAGGAGAGTTTTTGTTTTTTATGTATGTTTAATGTTTTTCTAGGGTGTCATATGGCCACAGATGGCTTCTCCTTACCATCGCCGGTCACCGTGGCTTCTTTTGTTGCCGCCGGCCACCCACACAACCGCACAACATCTGGCACGCACAGATCCATGACGGTTGGCAGGGAGGTGTTTTGGGAAGGAGGAGGGTTTTAAGAAAAATAAAACCAAGAAGAAATTCTTGAATATAATTTTATTTCACAGATCTAAAGCATGGGAACATAATAATTCTAATCTTCCATCACAACAATCAAAGCTCTGATACCAAATGTAGAAAAAATTTTATTGATCCCATGGATCATTGATGGACAGAAGATTGGAACACAAAAGTTTAGATCTGATTTCATGGTTTTTATCACAACAATATCAAAAGGATTTACGATACATACCTGTATTCGTATAATCCCAAACCTGAAAGTGATGCTCACATGAACATCGAAGGCAAAGTTTTTCTCTCCAGCATCCTCATGATAGGCAGTGAAAGGAACCATTCCAAGGGATGAAGCATTCATTTTAAAACTTTTCTAAAAGCATGCAGTAGCGAAAAGCGATAAAAATATTTTATTAAGATGTTAATCTAATTAACACAACCCCAATACCAAGATTAAGATGGATCTAGAGTAATGTAAAAATGAAACTATGCAATCAAAGTATAAAATATGGAACTATTCTCATAACTATACAATGATGTGGTAAGGAACAACGTGTCATACATAACACAAGTACATACCTTGGTGACGTTCATCTGGAGAAATCAGAGGTCCGCCTCTAAGTCGCGATTCGAAGGACCCCACTGACCTGTGAAAAAATCCGGCTCTGCAAGCAACACTGGTGTACTGCCTCTACGAAAGGTTCACACCGTGTAGTGCGATTCCTTCTTCTTCCTTTTGAGGTGCTAGTCCCTACGGAAGCTTTGTCGGGTGGACTTCTTCTTCAACTCCTTGAAGACGAGTGAGACTCCTTCAACTCCTTGAAGTGCTAGTTGCTGTAGCAGTACTGGAACAGAACGAGGACTCTCCCAGTTCTCTCTATCCCAAACCTTCAATAGAAGGTATGCACTCAAAGATCCTATCCAAACTCACTCTATCCCGAAGATCCAATCTTTCAATCTCTCAAGGATCAATCAAGATCTCTAACCAAGGAATATGGCAGAGTCTCAACCTTAATCAGATTTCTGGATATGGAATATGAGGAGTGAACCATTTACTTTCTGCAGCCTAGCCATTTAAATAACAGCAGCAGCCTCAAAACAATTAAGAGGAATAAATGAGAGATTAAGGAGCAATTTTGGGGTCTTTTGAGATTCCAGGGAGGTTAGAAGTCCATTGGAATTCAGCAACAGCAATCATTAAAACTCGAAATTCCCAGCATTAAATTTCATAATAATTACAGCATTTAATGAAGGGTTTTCAAATTTCAGCAGTCCATCAATCGAGTCGACTCGGCTCGAGTCGACTCGTTCAAGAAGAGTCAATTCGAATAGAAGTTTAACAACATCTTGTCAAACGAGTCCGGAACAATTCCCAATCGTTCGCATGCCAACAAAGCAAGAAAAAATCCTCGGTGTGCAATCCCATAATAGGTTCAAACACTAAACAGTAGCACGAAAACATTCCAGTACCAACCAAAGTTGCCATCTAGTAATCACACCCGGCGTCTGGATAGGTTGAAGGTTGCAGAGCAACATGAACTTGTCGAATAGGGAATAGCATTGAACTTATTCCTTGAACCTCCTAATGCTCCGGATGGCAAAGGTTAACTATCCAACCCTAAGCGGTCCATCAGAATATGTCTCAAAGAATCCCTGCAACTTCTTACAAGGAATGCCCTGGCCAAGGTCTTACTCAATTGAGGCATATAAAGCATTCAACCCAAATTATTTGGAGAGGTCAGTCCTATCTCGATCCTACTACCGCTATACAAGTACTTGACTATACCCGGCAACCTCCGTCACCGGATTAAAAATCTGGGTAGTCCGACACCAAAGCACAGTGAGTTGCTTGCAAGCTGCCATAGTGATCTCAAGTCAAAGGAATAATTCAAGTCCACTTCTAATGCAAGACTCCTCTTCGGTAGCAGAGAATCTCGCATGAGAGTCACATTCAGTGAAGTATCAAACACAACACATGATGTCATACCAGCATCTCTATACTACTTGGTTAAGAGGATAACCAACAGATATAACATCAATGACCTACTCTTGATACACCATTATCCCGAAATAGTGTATCATTTCGTCATAAACTAATTTATGAACTATACGATGCATCCTCTCTACATTGCTACAAGGTAGCTCAAAGGATATCATCACAAAAGAGTTTAAATTAAGAAAAATGCACATGTGATGAACAGCCAAAAGATAACTTTTATTTATATCAAAATTCAAATACAAATAGCACAACGTCTACAGCCTAAATGATTGGCTTTAGGATACAATTCCCAACAGGCAGCTCATCGATGAAGAAAGCCGGGAACAAATCTCAAGTAGAATAATCATATTATAATGAGGAGTAGAAATGCGACCTAGTCTATTATTTATAAGCAAATCCTAATAGCTCTTCCATTATGGACCAATTGGGCCAAGGCCTACACTATGCCAGCTCAACCATACTATTTATATGAGATGCTCTTAGCCCAACAATGATCACATAATATTGCGCTCATCATACATCTATCAACATGGATCATAAAATCAATCCGATTTTAATAAAAAATTTAATTAATGTTAGCCCAAATTAAAAAAATTCTTATATAGCAACATAATAAAAAAGAAAATAAAAAAAGTATGAAAAATAGAATGGTAGATCAAAAGCTGCAGGGAGGATAACTCTAGAGTTTATCTAAACTTAAACCTTTCATATATGAAGCCAACCTCTATAGAGCAATTTGCTCGTGTCTTATCACTTGCATAAAGATCATGATGATGAACCGGTCGATAGATTTTTGACTTCCTTGATCTTGCACCAGAATTTAGAATGCTCAGCCAATAATTTAGAATGACAAGGATTAAATCAGAAATTAAAATGATGTCGAGCTTCCTCGCATATTGAGATTTTAGATTTTTTTCTTGTTTAAAAACATTCTCGAATCTCTCATTCCATCATGCCATGTTACTTCTGCAACTAATATCAAAGTCACTCGTTGAGCATGTTTGCTAAACATTCAAAAGAGTGATGTCTAGGAAAATCATCCAGCAATTGACATATCGCTTCTAGATAAGACAAAAAATATGCAATTTGAGAAAAGATGGTGGACGGATTCAATAGGTCTTTCAAGTTTTTTTTATTTTGTAGAGAATGAGATCTCTAGTATTCAGCCTTCTCTTCCAACTAAGTCAAAGAAAATATTTTACTTTTAAGTCACAGGAGCATTCCAAAGAGATAGTGTAAATTAGTGTTGATGCTGATCCTTGTAGACCGATGGATTGCCTGGTTCTTTTCTTTACCTCATTGTGCTCCTGCAAAACAAACCCCTGGCCAGGATTTCTTCGATGGGGACACTTCGATGCCTAAGTCAGTAGGAATCAGGCCACAGAATGAAGAGCTCAAAGAAAGGAGATGATGAAAGAGAAGAGTCAGCTTGGCATAGACTAGTCCTAGACTGGCTCACAATTGCCTGGTATTGCTTACCTTGGAGGTCCCACTTACCGCTTTTTATAGGTGTGGCTATAACTGAAAGTAGTTAAACCTTCTTGATTTTCTGTTAGAAAAATTAGTCAATATAACTTCCCTTCAGCTGATTGTAGTTACAGTTAGAGGTTAAATAACTTGGCCTTACTGAAGCCATGGCTGTCAGTTACATGATTGGTTGGTTATAATAACCAAGTCCATTTTTGACGGCTTTGGATCGAAGTAGATCGGCTACTTTCTTTGAAGTAGGTCAATTGTAGATTGGTCATTTACTTCGGAGTCATTTGCTTCGGAGCACACATTGTGAATCGACTATTTACCTCATAGCCATCCTCTTTGGAGCGGGCCGACAGTAGATCAGCCATTTGCTTCAAAGCCGTTTGCTTCAGAGTATACATTGTGGATCGACCATTTACTTCAGAGCCTCCTCTTCGGGATAAGCTGATGGCCGATCTCAAGCTGTGTGTTGTCGCTGGCTGAAGTATAGCTTCGATTTATTCTTCCGTCAGGTTTTGACGGTATCCTTGTATCAATCCGTCTGGTCGACCGGTCTAAATAAGATCAATTAAATCTTTGGACCGGCAACTATCCTTTTAAGCCGATTTATCACAACAATTGGTATATGGCATCCTTTGAAATAGCAAACATGCAATATGAGGTACAACTAAAATTTCATTAGGTTACAACTTTCAAACAATTTTATCATCTTTATGCACAAAATAATAGATTGAAGTAGAGAGATAAGAAATTTATATTGTCCCTAAATTGTTATGGACCGAGAATTGGATTATCTAAATTTTTAGGTTAATCTTCAATTCTTAATTTAAAAATTTGGAGACCTTTCCATTTTCTTTGAGTCATACACATTTGGAAAGATATACATCAAGAAGGCATCCAATAGCCATGGATCTTTCCAAAATAAGATTTATTGTCATTCCCAATTTGATATTTGATGCGATTCTAAAACATCGACAATACTTTGACCATCTCTTTCTAAAGACTCAGCATCTTCCATGAAGTTTCCAAGAGTAAGAGAGCTTGAACTTCTTATGATAGTCAAATTCAATATGCGACCTCTATAAGCCCTGTCATTGAAAATGAAATGTCAACTCCATTTGGCCGGTAAAGAATCATTGAAGTAAGATAAGTCTTTGACTCCCACATCCCCTTTTTCTTTGGCCATACAAATATTTTTCCATTGACCTTACAAACGAACCACCGAAGCACCTGTCCAAAAAAATGAACACTATATTTGTCAGTCTTTTTGATATCCAAACTAATAACTTGAATGGAGACATATAATGCAAAGACAATGAAGTCAGCATTGAATTAATCGACATGAGGTGATCTTTTCAATTGACAAGTACTAATTTTTTTAAGGAAGCAAGTCGATTTGTTTGTTTGTTTTGTTTTTTTTTTTTTTTTGACATAGATTGAGCCAGTCTGATTTCCTAGATTTACTGCCGCTCAATGGGAGGCCCCAAAAAAAAAGAGTCAACATAAATTCTTGCCTTATTCCAGGGTTCAACGGTTTGACCAGGATCCACGTGGCAGAGCTATACCATCCACCCAAAAGCGGGGGTTTGGCGGTCAAAGTGCAGAGGGCCCCATTCCCACCCAAATACCGCCGTCAAAACATAGTCTTACTGCTTATTTTAGTTAAAAAAACTGGAAATATCCGTCTTTTCACAAGTTTCTTATGCAAGAATAATGTATTTATAATTTTACTGGTTGGGGCATGGTTACTTTTAATGCAGCTCACAATTTTACCCCAGCAAATCCAGGATGTTTACACAAACATGGATTCACCGATTCATGTTTGCATGTGTACTTATAAGCATTTATACGTGCGTCGGGTTGGGGACAATTTAGTGATCCTAAAATTCCATTATGAGCTAATGCAACAGGGCGCGTTGGTCATCACGCTGAGTTGTAATATTATTCACTCCATTCAAGAATCTAATATTAAAACAAAATGGCTTGGATGATTCGAAGCCATTGCTTGGAAAACCATGCATCACACCAATGAAACATAATTATCTTGTAATCACTTCCCATATTGTGAGGTGCATTAGCCATGGTAGATCATCATGGACCGGTCTAATTCTCATTAAATCTTCTAAAGACAGAATTTTTTGTATTATTCTTTCATTTATTTTTCTAGGAAAATGGTGGGGATACCACCTCGCATGCCATTTCATTAGAGATGAAAGTTGATATAAATAGTAATAAACAAGAAGAGAAGCATAAAAAAGGAAGGCAGAAAAGGAAGCACAAATGGGACAGGAACGAACGTGAGCATCTACGCTCGACCCAGAAAAGAACAGGGCACACTGCACAGGATTGAGGATCCATCCGTGCCCTGGGCTAGGCTTTGAACAGAGCCCTCTATGGGCCTACTTCATTCCAAGGCCCAGTTTATGTGGGCTATCAGGCTCGTGTGGCCTCCCCGGTGAAAAGGCTCTCCCATGCGTTGTTAGCTCATACAAAATCCAGACTCTTCCACTAGTTAACACGGTGACACCGTTAATAGCCGACAATCCCTAACTCGTTGATTTGACCGTTAACGATGCATCGAGATTAGTACCCGAAACATTAAAGGTTCACAATTTTATGCTTTATTCCTGACAAGATAATGGTGGGAGGGGATATTATATCGAGTGAAATTAAATTAATGCACATAACTCATAGCATAACTTTTAATCCCACTTAGTCTTTCCATAATTTAGAAACTATTCAACTTCATACAAATGAGCGTTTCTTTAATAGACAAGCAATTTAAGCCAGCTTCTAGAAAGAGAGTAACAGTTTTTTTTTTTTTTTTGGTAAACAAAAAGGGTGGGGGATTTTATCCCGGTGTAGCATCCCATTCCGGTTCCCAGCATGTTAGGTCTTTGTTCGATACAGGCCATAATTTTTTTCGGTACCTTCCTCATCTTTCGAAGTTTATCCGAATCAATGAGTACGTTAGCATAGTCCCTCTACGATGTCAGAATAATAGCCGGTCTACTCCTCAATCACGTATACCTAGAAATTCTGGAATTTTAATCGAGTCATTCATGAAATCATTTCTCGAATCTATGACCAGACAAGAGGGGATCCGGCTTTTACCAACTGCACTCCCCCTTGGAGATAAGAACTTAAGTCTTTTTGAGAGAAAGGGAGAGAGACCCATCCGTACTCCACCAAAAACACTTGACTAACCCTTGCCGGGGGCCGGTAACTAGTAAATTCGTTCCAAGTTCCTTCTAGAAGATTGATATCTAACCCTTGCCTATCAATGTAATTGTGTATCCACAAGTCTTCGCTTGACTACACATACATTTGGTGTCTTGGTTGGATAAAGTATTACGCTCCTTTCCAACAACTTTTTAATGTTATCTTTTGAAAATTAAGAAAGGAAGTAGTCAATTTCTTAAAAGCCAGAAAGCTACGAAAATAAGATACGTCAGTTCTTTTTTTATGCTAAAAATGAATACTTACCTTATCAAAAAAAAAAAAAAAAAAGAACACAGATCATATTGCTCCATTGCGTTCATGAGCTCTTGTAACTTGGTTATAAGGTGGTTCCTTGCAACAGCTCCAAATTTAACCGAGAGCAGCACTTCCATATTGAGAAACAGGCAGTTTACCAGTTCTTAAAACTACAATGAAACCAGCCCCAAAAAAAAAAAGGTTGAAAACTGGTCCTAATTATTGATAGTTTCCTGTATTTTTTTTTTGCATGTAATACCTTTTCTTTTTTAAGTCAACAATGATTGTTCCATGCAAGAGCTGCTCCCTCGTTCTCAGAGATACTATGTTTCAAAAAACCCCTACGGAGGCAACTTAAGGGAAGAACGCCATGTATATTATTAAGATGTCATAAGATTGGGGCTTGTCCCAATAATCACACCTCTTTCCTCGGCAAGTACAGGTTTTTGAGCGTTGCATGGTGTATTTCCAGGTGTAAAGCTTGGGTATGATAAAATGGATTGGTCTACCTTCGAGAAAAAAAAATCTATACAAGATAATATTGATGCAAAATATCTTTATTCTTTTTTTACTTTTTTTAAATTTCTCATAACATTTATAAGTAATTCTAATTTTATTTGGCAGCGAAATAAGTTTACTTATTCAAAAGTTATCAAAATGGATAAGTTATTTTCTTTGAATAGCATTTATCCATGAATTAGTGGATAAATGTTATTCATTTGAAAGATGGCTAAATCATTTTTCTATTAACCGGTACAGTAAATATTTAATTTTATTTCTAAAATACCCTCCTAATTTATAATACCTCATTATTCAATACTTATTGTCCGCTATCCTAAACTCCAGTCCTCATGGAAGGCATTATAGAAAATATGGATAAATTTTGTAACTTATCAATGAAAATAATAATGTAAAAGAACATGGATAACAAATTTTCAAACTACTTTTTCATATATAAAAGAACATGGATAATTATTTTTTTATTTAAATGTTGTCTAAAAAATATTTATCTAAAAAAATATAGATATCCAGCTAAATTTTTTACTTGCAAAAAAAATGTCCTTAGAGTGATTGGATTAACTTGTTTATGCTCCCCTTAGTTTGAAATAAATTATTTCATCCTAGATGTTGAGTAACTTATTCCTAAAGTAAGAGATCCATACATCTAAAAATAATAGATATATACCACTTTTTTGAAATACCCATTTTGCCCCTTAAACAAAATTAAACCAAGTGCTCAAATGAGCTTTTGGCTGGAAAAAAGGTAGAATTACACAGCTAAACGACTTTTACTCCCCCTATTTCACTTTCAAATGCAACTATACATGCTTCAGAATATTTTTTTCACACATTTACTGCATGGCTCCATTGTCCCTTGATGCACGGCCACAGGAAAATCATGGCACAAAAAATCAAACAACATATATTTGTCAGCAAATCGATGGTTATAAACTGACTAACGGCATGTTGATGGTTATAAACCAGAGTTTTTCTCTGCAGGTGCCTGTGAATGATTAAGTTTTTGGATAGCAGACAAATTTTTTTTTTTTTCAGATTTAGAAAATAAAGAAGGGCTTGGAAATGAGTAGTAATCATTTAAAATAATAACCAGTGATCAAGATCTCCTACTATGATGTGTATCACATCGATGGCTTTACTTTTTCAATAAAAAAAATAATGTAATAATAGTTTGTCTGTTAATTTCAATACATGATTTCTTCATGTAATTTGGTGAGCTTTCATCACTCATTTCTCCGTACCTATCCAGCCTGGAGTCTATTATCCAACATATTCTCCACTTATTTGATCTTCTATATGGCCCTTTCAACTAAAAGTAGCCTTTGACTCAAAAATTTCTCCAACTCAACCGGACATCTCATGATCTTTTTTATCCTTCATCTCCATCAGCAATGCTCTTGTGATCTCCACACACAAATGAACATTCTTCAGAGCAAATTCATCATATCTTTTGGAGAACACCACGTCCTCCACATCCTTGACTATCAAATTCATAGCATGATCCTTCAACATTCTATTGGAACAAACATCTGCCACCTCAAGGATATCGAGTGCATTTGATGAGTCCAACAAGTCTAGTATCTTATGCTCACAGACCTTTCTGAGGAAAGGGATGTTATACTTATCTGCTGCTACTAACATAGAATACAAATGCTTGTCTCTGCTATCCTTGGGCAAACTTCCAGTGTAGAGGAACTCCAGGAGGCATTTGAGCTCATCATGGCTTAGCTCGGGGAATGAGATGGTGTCCTCTGCTGGGGCTTTGCATTCATCTGAGCCTAGCATGGTTCCGAAGATTTCAGACTTCGTGGCCTGCATCAAAGAAGGGAATTATGAGGGGAGATCATGGTAGAATGTTGTTGATCAAGAGGAAGGGGAATTTTAGGAGTGGTGAACTGGAGTGTGCCTTGGATACGGGAGAACCCACCAGCAGAGCTCTATGGGCAGCTAACGGAGCCCCTGTGCCTGGCTTCACCATAATGTCTGTGTGAACCCCATCCCTCAGTGCCAACGCAAGACAATCTAGAAACCTCAACTTCTCATTCAGTTCTTCCTCCCTTTCTTTCATCATCTTCGCCCACTGAAAGCATGCAACAGCCCCTATAAAATCCCATTAATTTCGCACTTAGAAAATCTACACTCGAAGTTTTTTTTTTTTTTTTTTTTTTTTTTTTTTTTTTTATAAAATAAAAAAAAAATTAACACCTCTACATTTTGTGCATCTATTCGATAAGTTCAATCAATGAACAGGAGAACTACATCCTTCTGAAAACAGGATATAAAATTTATGTAGGACTATAATAGAAGAAAATAATTCCTGGGATAAGCAACCTAACTGAGGAGTGACAAGGAAGAGCTTGCCTTGGATATATTGGGTTTCAAGCCATGAGAATTTGTAGGAAAGCCGGCATCTTGATCGCCGTCGAGCTCGTTGATGAAAGCCATCATTCCTTTGGCTCCCTCATAGCAGCTGGAGCAGATGGAGTTCCTCGGAGGCCTGAAATAATTGGCCATGGGACCACAGATGCAGCAGTCCATCATTGCCTCCCGTTCCCTTCTTTTGTTTCATGAGAGATCAAGGGATCGAACATCTCTAATCTGCAGGTATATATATACGATGAGGAGCCACAAGTTCCATCGTTTTCCAGTTTTTGGTGGGTACCGACTGGTTTCAAATTCTTTTTGGCTCGAGTATATGGGAAGGGATCCCCTTCAAATGTATTCATGCCATGGCGACATGAAATACTAATAGTACCCTCCATTTTTTTTTTTTTTTTTTTTTAATGCCATGAAGATATATGACCTAGCTCGGTCCAGCCCATGAGGAACCAAAAAAATTACTTTGAAGTTTTCGTCAGCCTGCACGCTCGAAGTTTTTGTTTGGAGTTAACCCACCTCTTCCAAACCATCAAGTATTTATCGGTCGAGGAATTAAGTTTCGGAAGTGGTTGGAGACAATTTTGATCAGGATAGAATCTCTGACTTCAGTGAAGTTGCGATGGTGCTCGTGTCAAGATTTTGAATGCATGTTTTGTGCGGTTCTAATTTTATGTTATAATAAGGAGAAGAAGGGTCTCTCAAATCTATTACTCGTTGGATCACTTGATGGTTTGATGAAGCACCACTTCTTGATCATGTATTAAGATGGGCGAAAAAAACACGAATCTTTAAGCTCATGCTCTCATCTGCAATGTGCACGACTATGATCATATATTTTCAAACATTTTTTATTTACGAAGTACCCATATGCAAATGATCTAAACTACAAGGGGGTCTTGCAAGCGAGGGCCATGAGCCACGTAAGAGGAGAAGATGTGTGTCAAGAAACTTTTTGAAGGTCTAAACCGGTCGGGAAGGCCCAATTCTTTTATCAAAGAATAAAAAGGACACTATTGACTTTTCCATGTAGAACAGCAGCTTCCTCGAAAGGTAGAAAGGGTCGATCAATGAAAGAGTGGGGTGGCAGGATGATTAGCCAAAAAGGCGAGAGGGACTTTCCAACGCAAAAAAAAGGCGAAGAAGAGAAAGGGCACATCCCCCGATCACCATCGTCCCACCGGCAAACCGCCATAAATTATAATCTATAAATGGAGATGGTCCATGGGTATCGTGCGGTAGGGATTACCAACTCATGTACGAAGTCCAACTAAGAATTAGTTGGTATTACATTTAAGAAAAAAGCTATGGTTGGTAGAATTTAATCATTGGGTAGAATGGGCCAAGCACAACGTACATGGAAGGCACCGAAGAGCTTGATAACGAGGCAGGCACTGTCTTTAGATAATGAGATATCCAAATAGCGACCACGCAACCGCCTTAAGTTTATTGTTTTTTGAAGTTTTTATTTTATTTATCAAATCATATAATATAGGAGTTGAACATCTATCCAAACGTTTATTGGGCCAAGATAACTCGACCGCCTGCCGAGATGTCCGTCTAATGGGTCTTTTTTTTTTTTTTTTTTTTTTGATGTCGTGGAGTTTGATCGGTCGGTTCAAAGTAATCATTATTGTGGTCTCGAGAACTGAGTGTAAAATGCTTGACGCTAGTGGATTTGTTCAAGGATTTGTTTTAACAAAGATCGATGTCCATTTGAACTATAAGATTTATTGCATTTGTGTACAAGAGAAGCTCGGTCAAACCAACTTAGATTTGGCCAAGTGCTTGGATATCTCAGAGTCTAGTCGTCTTGGTAGGATCAGGGCCTCTTCCTTGATGTTTTTTTATTTTATTATTTATTATTTATTTATTTAGTGGGGGTTGGCGGGGGGGGGGGGGGGAGGTGGTTACATCAAACCAATAGTGGGAATACAATAAGCTTTAGAGATTGAGTAGCCGAAGTATTTCCTAGATCAACTCTCTAGCTCTAGTTTAATTCACCACAAAAAGGCTAACCCAATCCGCGCTGCATTGCTCGCAGCCCAGTATATAGACTGCCTCTTCATCCAAGGGCGTGCCACCCTCTTATTCTTCTTATTCTTCTTTTTGTTCTAAATTAGTAGCCAGTGGGCATGACCAATTATTCATGGAATTGATTGGGCCAAGTTCCTTGGGATATGGTCTGAAAAATATCCAACAACAGGTTAAACTTTTTAGCCCAATATGAAGGTCCATCTCCTGACCTCTGCCAACTTGGTGCAACTCAAATAACATTTCGGTTTCTCAGCACATTGAATTTTTTCATATCGGGTTACCTTGCTCGAGAAGCTTTACGGGATAAATCAGTCCAATCGAAGAACAATGGGATACCATTAGAAAAATTATCGTTGTATATCAAATATGGGTGGTCCAGTAGATGATTGCTAGCATGTGTGAAAGCCAATTACTTAAGATGATTAGTCTAATCAAACAGGGTAAGATAATTAGGTAAATGCACCCTCTGTTTCGTTGTTCGCATGAACATAAACCCCATGCACACTTCCGGCATGGAGAAGAAGCTACCAAACTCCCATATTATTGCACACTCGATGATGCTATCAAGGCATCATCCTCATCACTTCATCCATCAATGCAGGATTGTTTTTCCCCACCTCAGATCATCTTCAACACCCTCATAAAAGCATTAAGTTTGATCATACCAGGTGTAAAAATTTGTTACAGAAAAGATCGCACTAGCTAGATCGAAATTGCTCATACGATCAAAACCACATAACGAAGTCCATACTAAGTACAAATGGGCAAGTTGTGGAGAGTAGCAGCCTTAACCCCCTTAACAACATCATTACATCTCAATCTTATGGCCATTGCCAACAAAACGGCAGACATGAAAATCCCCTTCAAATATTTTTTGAAGTTAAGGAAAGCAGAGGAACTGCCACACGGCAAAACCCCCTTAAATTCATCTAAACAAGGGTGGTGGGAGAAACTTTTTCGTCGTCATCAATGGCATACTTGGTGTCGTAGTAGTGTAGCAGAGCTGCACCCGAGAGCACCGCCAGCGTCAGAGCCTGGGCATGCATCCTGTAACGCACCACATCCAAGCTTTGTATTAGTCCCAAACTCAGGCATCAAACTAGTTGGCAAGCAATAGCCGGCTAAATATTACCTCGCGTGTATGAGCCGAAGGCTGGGCTTGGTAAGTGGAGCCCTCTTGCGAGTGTAAGCCAGGGAGGCTCCAATGGCAGAAGCCCAGAACGCTCCTGAAGAAAATTTAAGAGAACTCACCTTAAAAACAGAGCTTTACACATAATTATTTTGAGAGCATGGTGTTACGTTTGCTCCCAGCCATCATGACCCACGCGCGGCGCGGGCGGACGGGCGGCCACGATCCAGGCCCACGAGCAGCGCGCGGGGGCGCTCGTGGGCTCGGCCCAGCCACTTGCCACATCATTGAAACGTTTTTCCGATTTTTTCATACATTTTTTCTTGATTTCTCTACACGCCGTCCACTGCAATTTCTGATATTTTGGACTGTCCGATCAATCGATCGAACGGTTGAAATCAATCCAAATTTGATTAGACTTGATCTGAGAATATCTTGTACAGATTTTGGCATGATCTGAATCTTTATTCTTTGATCTGACGATTTAGAAATATTTTAAATTTTTTGGACTCGTTTTAGATCTGTTTTGGATGTCGTTTCAGATGATTATTTATCGCGATCTTTGACACAGAGAAATGAAAAAAAAAAAAAAAAAATCCATATAAATTTCAGAGAGATTTCTTCTTCATATCAGAAACACTATAGACCTGGTATTTGAAATTTAAATATTTCTTTATTTTTAATCTGATATTTGTTATCTGAATATTTATATTTTTTTTGTAAATATGATTATAATGGATTACACCTTTCTTATTGATGAACATAGACAATATTTTGTCGAATCATGTAAATCTCGTTTTCTTTTGATTGATATATGCCTGTATTGTGATTGATTAATTATTTAAATGAATAAGCAGAATTATTTGAATGTCTAAACTAGTTTAATCTAGTGTGCACGTCCCAACAGGGATATTCATGATATTCAGTGCCCAGGAACAAATTCCAAGAGCTTAAAAAAAAAAAAAGAAATCCGTTGAATTTCTCAATCGTGTAGAAAAAATTACAGCAAAACTTTGAATAAAAAATATAAAAATATAGGAATATAAATATTGTTTTCTAAATGTATTCATACAAGAAATTGTGAATAGAAAGGGTAATTACTGATAAACAAAAGCAAAAACAGCAAGAACGAGAATTCATTACATGGTATCACCAGTTGGTAGCATATAAATGTTTCTCAAACTAATCTTGAATAACTCGTGAATAAGTCACAAATGAAATGCTCAGTTGATAAATTTTGCAAAGAAAATCATTAATTCGATTATTGAACGATCTTTTGATTGATTTATTTATATAAACGAAGAATCTATCAACCAATGAAAAATCAGAAAGAATTGAAAAACTTTTCAATAACTCTTTCTCTGAGAGAGAAAAGAACTCTGGAGCCGTGGTTGAGCTTCAGGTTTGAGAACTTACCCACGCTAGTGAGCTTGTGCTCAGCAACCCAAGCCTGCAAAGAGCTCATCTTCTACCAACTGTTATTTCTTCTGGAGAAGCACAAGACGATGGAGAGACAATTGCGAACACCGTAAGCTTGGAGACTTTGAGTGAGTTCTGAGGGATATAATGCGAGCATGGTAGGGGTGCCTCTTATAGGGCGGAGGGTGCCCCCTGGTTTCAGTGGCAAACCTGGGAACGGCCACGGAAACCACCGGCAGCATTCTGTTTCACCCTACCCGAGGCGTTGGAGCGCAGGCAAACCGCGGGAGTCGCTGGAAAGTTGGTGATTTTTTTTTTTTTTTTTTTGCAGTAGATTCGATGGGTTCGACCGAGACTGGGCCGCTGGTACGAGCATGGCAAATGGAGGGTCCCATTGTTTTGCCACGGAGACCCACCGGCTCGCCGAACTTATGGGCAGGAGGCACGTGGTTTTCTTTATCTAGTTCCAGCTTCCTGCACGTGGAGTATAAACTAACCATTATCTACTCCAAGGCCCGAGCTATGAGTTTCTCTGGGGATGCGGCCAACCACCGACTGTTAAGTCGGGGTAAAACATATATTTTTCTGGGTAAAAAGTCGGACAATGCGGACAGGGAATTTTTTTTTTTTTTTTTTTTTCGCGGGGGCATTGCATGGGTGAAAATTTCTTCATCTTTAAATATAATTAATTAATTAATTAAGTTTTTACTATTTTGAACCAGTACTCCTTAGTTTAGGTAGTACTTTCTTATCACGGATCTTCCAACGGATGAATGAAGAGGGGATAATAAAAATTAATATTTTTTAAGAATTATTGATTATAACTGTCCTATTATGTAATTCAAATTTTAAATAAAAAACTAAAATATCACTCAATATTAAAAAATTTCACTGTAATTCAAATTTGATTAATAATTTTGAATGAAAAAAAAAATATTATTAATATAATTGATCAATTGATAGATTTTATTATTTTAAATAAAAAAATATTTTAAATGATATGATAATTTTTTATTGGATCATCTATTATACACGTGTCAAAGCTAATTTAACCAATAATTTTCTTGATAATAGAGTATGGGTAAATAAACTAGATCAGGATGGATCTAGGCTGGATGGCCTAACTTGCTACGCTTGCATCCATTCTTCTCCTCATCAATTTTTTTTTTTTTTTGATAGAACAAAAAGGAAGGAGAAGCTATATCCCGGATATGGTCATTCCCAGATGATCCCCCAACCTTTTATCATTTTTTTTTTATTCGTTAATTTGTAGACTATCACATAGTTTGACCACAACCGCACCGTGTTTGTGCGAACATTGGCATCCTCCATACTCAGAAAAAAAAGAATGGTGATGTTGACTATGTGCCGGGCATAGCCATCACTTCCTTGCATTCTCGCTACTATTTTTGGTATATTATAAAGATAAAAAAATGATCCGTCTTGTAAAAAATTACCTTATCCACTTAAATACAAAAAAAAAAAAAAAAAAAGGAAAGGAAGGACAAAAATAACAGAACAAATGCCGAAAAAACTTTCTTGGGAGAAAAAGAGAGGCTATTTCTTGATGCGATTTGTTGGGGATATTATAAATGTTGATGCTAAAATCTGGCTTGACCGTTGACAATCTAGAGGCACTGTTGGATCCGTTGGAAGACGGCCTAGTTTGGAATCGCAAATTTGTATATGAAAAGAGCGGAAAATCTCATTATTAAATGACAAGTGAGAACTTTATTCCGTAATAATGCAATCAAAAATTGATGGATTATGAAATATATTCTCTGGCAATTACTTGAATATTTATGATGAAATGAATAATACTACACTAAAATTTGGCCAGTTTATTTCTATCCGGTCTTAACTAATTGTTAGGGGTGCGAATGGATTTGGTCGGATCAGGTCATGAGTGATCCCGATCCGATCCAATTTTTTGATCGGATCCTAATAGTAGACCCATACCCAATCCACTAGAAAATCAGGTCAGATCGGATCGGATCCACTATCAGAATTTTCAACTCATCGGGTCATTCGGGTTGGATCGGGTCCATAAATAATCCGATTCTAATCTACAAAATTTGGATCTAAATATGATCCGAATAAAATATAGACAACTATATTTTAATTATTACGTAGCTAACTATTATTAACTATAAAATAGATAACAAATAATATTATTTTTTGAAATAAATTAAGATATAAAATAATTATAATTAGTTTCATACAAGTTTTAAATTATAATTTAAAGGTCCAGATATATATAATTCTAACAGTATTAGTATGTTCGAATTGGATCGGATCGAGTCCAAATTCAGTAAACCCACTCGACTCGAAAAATGGAATGGATCTAATTTTAGGACCCAACCCGATCCACGGGTCCATAAAAACAGGTTGGATCGGGTCTAAATGGATCGGGTCGGATCAGGTCATGGGTCAACTCGATCCATTTGCAGCCTTACTAATTATCTTATTTTATCTAAATGATAATTTTTTTTTGCAAATAATTGTTAAACAATTATCATTTATTAAGATAAAATAAAATTAATGAAGCAAACTAAAACAAGGCGATAGAGGCCCACTTCAAAGTAAACCAAGCAGCTCAAAGAACAAACTAAAAGAGGCAAAAACAAGTTACATTTTTTTTTAATGTATACTTTCATAATATTTAAATTTATTTAATATCCTTTCAAAACTGATATTTATATATATATCTTTATAAAATTCTTATTTTGCATGTATAACTTTTTTTATATATTATATATATATATATACCCACATCATCTAACATCGTTAAAAATTAATTATTTTTAAATTAAAATGATTGAAATATTCTTATGGATAGATGCACAATATATATAATGATATATATATATATATAATAATAATTTGACAAGGATATTCATATAAATTTGAATGTTTGGAAGGATATTGTGTGGCAAGATCACTGACGTGGAGTCCCAGTCGGATCCAGCCAAATGCCACGCTGGCAGAAGCTGCCATGTCAGACCCTTTCTTCGAGCTCCTTCGCCGAGTGGCTCCCTCGAGGTCGAGCCTGTCTTGGCCGAAATAGAGCTCCCGCTCTTCGAGCTCCTTCGCCGGGCAGCTCCCCTGAGGTCGAGCCCGTCTCGGTCGAAGTCAAGCTCCCGCTCTTCAAGCTCCTTCACCGGGCGGCTCCCCCGAGGTCAAGCCCGCATCGGCAGAAGTCGAGCTCTCGCTCTTCGAGCTCCTTCACTGGGCGGCTTCCCCGAGGTCGAGCCCGTCTCGATAGAAGTCGAGCTCCTTCTCCTCGGACCAAGCTCTCTTCGGACGAGAGGTCCAGCAATCGGAGGCCGTCCCCATGGCCAAAGTCCACAGCACTTCAAGGGATTCAAAAGCAGAAAGAAGAGGACGTCACTACTTTCCTTGGACGACGGTGCGCGGCCCAAAGACCACGAAGAGGCACCCTCATGATCTCTCCCGCCACTATTTATACCAGATAGGAAAAGGCACCCTGGCCAAGGCACTGCACTTCCCAGTCGATTGTTTGCACCACCCGAAAGAAGAAACCATGCCAAAGGATTCAAACCAGGGGGTGCCCGCTTCCAAATCGAGGCCCTGCCAAATTTTTCAAAGTATAGTGACCGGCTGGGAGGTCAGAGCCCGTGACATAACTTTCTATCATGAAAGGGAAAAGGCACAGGGGCGCACGGCATGGGGCACTGCTGATCGTTGACCTTCCAACACCTGCAGAGAGGGAGGGACCCGAGGTAGGTAGCCGGAAGGATCCGCAACCTAAAGGGGATTCCGAAAGGCCTTCAAACGAGGTAAGTAAGCAAAGGCAAGCGAAAGGGGAGTCAGCAAGAGATAGAGTGCTCTGAGGCTACCGGATAACTGGTCGGAAGAGTCTCAACAGATACAGCCACCATAGCTCAAGCTCTCCTCCACCGCTGTAGTTCTCACCCAACTCTCTTCTTCTAAAGCAAAACCTCCTCCTCCAAGTATGGAGCCTGATCAGGGGCCACCTAGAAGGATCTGTTCTCCTAGATCATCACTGACTTGATAGTCAGAGTGCCCCCGCTGGGATCCCGGCCTGGTCTCCTCTGTTTTGTAGGTCCGGGCGCATGAGCTGGGTTCCAGGCGATGAGGTCAGCATCCGACGCCGTCCACGAGCTACAGGCCATGATGGTATAGACGACAATAGGTATATATGTAAAAATCTTAATTTAATATTTATCTATTTTATGTAGATGGATTTGGATCCTCTTACTCCATAATATAGTAATATATTACATAACATAATAATAAAAAATATATTATTAATATTTTATATATTAGAATATTATATTATATTTTAGTTTTGGATAAAAATGGGAAGACTTATCATAACTTTATTAATTCAATAAATAAGTACAAGAATTTTTCAAAGAAAAAAGGAAAAGGAAGTGAATCAAAACTAGGTTACTGACAGCAAGGGGATTAATAGAGATTCATAGCCACTATAGTTTTATCCTATAAAACTTTTTATAATTCTCAAAAAAAACTAGCTTCATATATGAGGCCACCAAGCTTAATCACATTCTCCAATATTTTTTTGGCTTTAAAAAATGATGGCAGTAATATTTCTCTTGCCTTCCAATATCAAGAGTAGAAAACTACAATAATATCCCACTAGTTCTGTTATTTTCTTTCAACACTAGTTAACTCTGCTCTATCGATGGAATATCAAAGCAAAAGATTCAAGATGAGTGGAGAGGTTAAGGAGGCTGATCCAGTCTTCCTTGATCCAGTAAGGCAAACTCTGGCAAAGTACTTGACGAGGTAAATTTTAGCAACTGTGACATGGAAAACTCTGACAAGTTCCCAACATGGAAAACTCTAGCTAAGTACTAAGCTCAATGTGCAAAACTATGGTGATGTGCTCAATATTGTATGATAGAAGGAGGATCTAGCTAATTATCCTTGGTAGCGTTGATGAGCCATAATATGAGTTTGGTATCGGAAAGTTCTTTAGTGAAAGGAAAAGATGGAGAGTCAAACTAGTTGTCCTTAGGAACGACAATGAGAAGGGGTATGTGTTTGCTTGTTTGGCATCAAAGATATCTCCAACAAAGGAAAGAGAGGAAAAAATCAGTCGGTTGTCCTTGAGTGGCAATAAAAGGGACTGAATCCAACGGTGAGGAGATCTCTAGTAAAGGGAAGAGGGACATCGACAATAGAGAAAGGAGTCAAGGGAAGGTACTCAGCATTATTGACAATGGCTTCAAGGGCTATCTGACTGTCATCCTTGACAATAATTTTGCAAAATCTCGAGCAAAACATAGAAAAGCCTAACTTGGTTTGGCTAACATGAGTTCTCTCAAGATTTCTTCATACGGTATGATATATATAATAGATTTGATTTCAAACTCCATATGATATGATATACCTTATAAGTTTCATAGAGACATTTTTTAAAAATAAATTAAAATATAACGAGAATACAAATTCTCATTATTTCAAAAAATCAAATCATAATTATGTCCATTCTATGTAAATGTACAAGCAATCCATTTAATATCGAGTTTAGACATTTTTCTCAAAAATATATTATCATATATTAGAGGAAACATGGATAGTTGCAATCTATATATTTTATAGATAAAATGTTCTGATTTATCATTTAGTTTTTTAATTTATGTAAATTAATAAATTAAGTATATTCATGATTTTAATTGTGCATGCTAATTTTTCTTCTATTAATATTAGAATAAGAAAAGAATTAACAAATCAATTGAGGCATGTTTATGGTGAGGGATTTTTTGCATATACCCTTCTAAATAATCAAATATATGTGAAGACTCATAAAATTACTATTTGTATGTATATCCTTATATATATATATTTCACACATCTATCTATTAAGGTATTTTAGTTATTTTAATTTTAAACTATTAATTGTTTAACGATATTAGATGATATGGGTGTATATGTAAGAAAAGAGAAAAAAAAGATATACATACAAAACAAGTACTTTATAAGGATATACATGTAAATATCAATTTTTAAAAGGTATTCATATAAATTTAAATATTAGGAGGATATACATGTAACTCTCCACCCCCTCTAAAAGAAGTTAAAAATAAAAAATAACCTAGGGCTTGTTCGGATGTGTAGAATTTTTAAACTTAGGATAAAGATCATGATAGGATATAAAATTTGATCTTATAGAATTATACATCAAATCTTATTGAAAAAATATCATGCAAATAATCCTATCCCATGTTTGGATGATAAATTAAGATACAAGTTTTTTTTACCAAAATAATAAACTTATCATTATCAAAATATCATATTTATAATTAAAATTATAAAATAACTCATATCAGGGAATACCAATATATATTTATGTATTTTTAAATCTAAAATTAAAACTTGTTTGGGTTTGAGATGGATTTGAAATTTGCCTTTATAGATTTTAAATTTGACCCTCGAATACTTGAATCCAAATATATATTTATTGTTTATTAATGACCGTGGATCCTATCCAATCCAACCCAACCCAATTCTTCTTGATCTAGTCAACCTAATCCGAGAAAGGTTCTAGAAGGATATATGTATGAAATTTTTATTCGCAAAATAGATATGGATATTGGCTGATTTGACTCATACTCAATCTGTTATCATCCTTAATTTGTTTAGCAATATCCTGTAGAATTTTTAAAAGTATTTGAGATTTTTAGAATTTCTTTCTCGGATACTTGCTACCTGAACTTATATATATATGTGTGCGCGCGCGCGCGTGTGTTATATAATTTTTTTTTAAAAAATATAAATAATAGGAGGATATGAGAATTTAAACTCTAAGGAGGATATGAGGAAGAAGATGACAGGGATAACCTATGGATAAGTCAGAGATAAGTCTGGAATAAAATAGGAATAGCAGGAATAGGTAGAATAATTGGGATAAAAACTTAAACTAAAATAAAAAGAAAAATCTAAAAAAAGGAAAACCCGGATGGGTTTTGATGTCCCCATCATTCCCCTGGGATAGGGAAAACTCGACTCCGTCGAGTCAGGCTCGCTGCAATTTTTTTTCTTTTTTTCTCTCTCTCTCTTTTTTTTCTCTTCCTTTTTTTTCAACCCTAATCCTCTCCCGCTTTGATACCAAGATGATGGGGGACAATGATGAGATGATGCATTTCATATGAAATCAGTAATAATTAAATAAAAGATGAAGTAAATAGATGCAGCTACTCATGTAATGAACTAGGAATTCAAAGATAGGATTCTAAAATTTAACTTGACTAGAAGAATAAACCATTCATAGAAATAAGAGAGGAAGACCTTTGTGGTTAAGAAATCACTCAGATTAGGATTTATTTATTCTAATAATTGCAGATCTGAAAGCCTATCTAAAGAGAGTTATCCGGCAATTAATAAGTATAACTTTAGCATTGGGAACACTCAAAGAAGAACACTCCAGGATGACAGGAGATTCCATAGGTTGCAAGGCTTCTTGTATTCGGTTCTTTGGCACGGGAGACCTTCTCGGGAGTCTGGAAGCCCGGGGATCCTGCAACAAAAAATATGGAGGGAGATTAGGGAAAAAAAGGTTGAGATGGAGAAGTGAAGGGAGAGATCTTTGAGAGATGAAATGATACCCGGAGTAGTCTTGTTGAAGATCTTCTATGGCTTCATTTGGTTGACAACTCCCGGCTTGATCTTGCAAAGAACTCCTTGGATGGTTGGCTTCATTATAGATGATGGAGATGTGGACTCTTGATATGCTTCTTGTGTTGGTCGAATGGACTAAGAGGGATGGAGGAAATTAGTTGAAGAGGGGAAGTTGGAAAGAGGATGAACTCTAGGCCTCACGCCCACCTTCTCACAAGGGACCAAGCATTTAAGCAAGGAAAAATTCTAAGAAAATATTTTCTTCATTGATTCAAGTTTCATTCCACTTAAAATGATCATCCATATCTTTCTCCCAATCTATATAAACCTTAGGATTTAGATTTCCATCAAAAGTGGGTGCGCCTCATCCTGGCGATTAGTTGAAGGCGAGTTACCTCCCCGGATAACCTTGGGTCAAATCAACCCTGGCAGGACTTCAGAGACCCTTGCTTTTCTTCTGGGAAGGGCGAAGGTCTGGCCAAGGAAGCTTCTTCAACCTCGTCTCATCCTCTGCCCAACCTGTTCTGGACCACCAGTCTATTTCGCAGGTAGAATCTTCTTTCTGCTCCCTTACTTCATTCCTTTGTCATGGAAGAAACCGTAGAGAGTCAAGGGAAACAGGCTTGGCCCTCGGGGTCGATGACATAGTAGGTCCGAAGTCGATTCCCAGCTCAATTTCTCAGGATAAGGTGGCCCTTCTCTGGAAACGCTACCGCATTCCCGAGGAGTTCCCCTTTGTTCTTCCCGTACCCGAAGAACGGGTGAACGAACCTCCCCCTGGGTGTTTAGCCGTGTACGAAGATCATCTGAAAGCTGGTCTTCGGTTTCTCCTGCACCCCTTCTTTATCAAGATATTCCACTTGTACCAAGTGGTGCCAGCGCAGTTGATCCTGAACAGCATCCGGAACATCTGCGGGTTCCTGGTGATGTGCAGCATCGCAAACGTAGAGCCTAGGACCAATTTGTTCACAGCCCTCTTTGTTCTCAAGAGGGATTTCCACAGTAATGGGTGGTGGGCGATTGGCCCTAGATCAGGCCGCAAGGTCATCAAAGACATGCCCAGCGCCATCCACGGTGGAAACCCATCTTCGTGTTTGTGTTGTCTTTTGATCCGTGGGGCTTCGACACTGTGTGGAAAAAGCCTCGCCTGACTGCCAACGACAGGAAGAAGATCTTGGTGGCTGACTAGTTGGACTATGACCTTTTGGTCAACTTCGAAGTTGCCCCCATCCAGGAACTATTGGAGAAGAGAAATCTCTACCGGGCAGGGATCAGCAGATTTCCTTCATTAGGTATAGCGATGGGGCTTCTGCTCCTCTTTTCTGATTTTGTTGTGGTTCAGTCTATTGAGGTGAAATCTTTTGCTTGTAGGTGGCGGGATGAAGCCCGGTGTGAGTTGGCTTCGTCCGACTTCGGAGAAGAGGGTAGCGCAGGCCCCTCTCACCAGGTCTGCGGTTCGGAAGAGGGCTCGAAGGGATGACCCCGAGGGGGACCAAGGCACTTCGTCTTTCTGGGGCACCTTAGGGGAAGGCGCAACAGCTATGGAAGGGACTCCGTCAAGACCCTATCTAGTCGAAATTCCACTGGCGGCTGTCTCCCTAGTTCGCACAACGGGGAGCTCGCCTTAGGAAGCTGATGTGCCACCGTTTTGCCCCCTGCTGCTGATAGGGGCAAAGCGCGGCAAGTTGAAGGAGAGTTCGCCGCGGGGCTTCCTCGGCCAGAGGCCATTCGACGAACTCTTCGAAGCTCTCACCTACGGGAGGACTGCTGGTCCCGGTCGTAGCCAGGCAGGCATTGAAGGCATGCTACTACCTCATGATTTGGCTGTTCTTTGGAATTGGAACCTTCCCAGAGTGTCCGATTCTACCTTCTCCGCCCTGTAATAGGTATGATCCTCACCGCCCCCTTTATCCTGAGAGCTATTTGATCCATGACCCCTCACTTTTGATGCAGTTGGTCTACGACCTCACCTTCATGGAGGAGGGCCTGGGGAACGTTGACAGCCTCATCCATGGCCTCAAAGAGGAGCTTCAACTACCAGGGCTGCCAAAGAAGTAGCCGAAGAGTCGAAGAGTTGAAGTAGTCCATGGAGGACCGTCTTGCCCGAGCAAGTGATGAAGTTCGTGAACTGAAGGACGAACTGAAAGGTGCCCATCTGACAATGGCGGGGCAAGAGGCAGGGTGGAGAAGGTGCAGAAAACAAGTCGACTTCCTGGATTAGGCTGCCAGGGAGGATCAGGAGAAGATAGAAAACCTGACCAAGGTGGCAGAGGAAGCTTCTAGGAGGGCTGAAGAGGCGATCCTGGAGTCCGAGGCTGCTAAGAGGGAGTCCGTATCTTTGAAGAAACGGGCAGACGATGCCGTGGCTGACTTCAAAATGTCTTCACAATTTCAAGCGGAGATTAGTGAAGCGTCTTTGTATGGCTATCAGCACGGCTTCAACGACGGACTCTCCAGGGTAAAGGAGGCCTTCCCTCACCTCGACCTTTCTGGCATTCCTCCCTTCGATATATCTGGAAGAAGAAGAGGAAGTGGAGGGGGCTGAAGCCATAGTAGAGGCCGAGGAGGTGCCATGTCCGGAGGAGGAGGCCACTGCCTTAGTTGAAAATCCGGAGGTGACCCTAACTCCGACCCTGGTTCAGGAGGAAGCTCAGGCTGGAGGGGTTTGAGCCGAAGGTTCTCCGGTCCCGGCCCAGATTGACGAAGTCCTCTCATAACAGGTTGAGAGGTTGCTTCAGTCCTGTGGTGTAGAGTCTCCTCCCGTCGATGTCAGTGACTTGAGTCACTTTGGATATATTTTCTTTCTTTCTCCTTTGTATCACAATGAATTTTGTATGATAACTTTTCCAGATTTTGAAATGAATTCTCCTTTTTTTTTTTTTTTTGCATATGCCATGTTGTGCTTCATGTGTAGCTTGAACTGGTTTTACCGTTCTTTCTTCTCTGCTTAGTTGAACAGTTGCATCCGAAGGCCGTTTAGTTGATAGGAACTGGTTTTACCGTTCTTTTTTTTGTTGGTTGAGTAGTCGTGGCCGAAGGCCGTTTAGTTGATAATTGACGAAGACGAACCTTGGAATGGACCAAAACTCTGTCACCGAAGGCTGTCACCTTCCTTTGGATATTAAGTTTGCCCATTGGGGCGGAGAAGCGTCAACTTCCCATCAAGCAATAATTAGGGAAGTTTGATTGTAATCTTTGTTGTCCACGTGGCACGTCGATATTTGTATAGTCGTGATTCCTTGCACATTGTGAGCTGCCGGATCTTCTTTTTTCAAAAAGAAACCATTAATGATGCCGTCGCACGATGAGGATGATGAGGACATCGATCCAACCTGAAGCCAGCCCAATCTAAAAGTCTAGCACAGATCCTGATGAGCACAGATCCTGATGAGCACAGATCCTGATGATGTTGAGCACTAATCCTAATGCAACACTCTTGAATTTAAATTCAAGATATTATCTTATCTTATCAGCTTTAGGATTTGATTATCTAGTTTAAATATTTGTTTAGTTTTTATCATTCGGATTTCTCAGTCTGTTGAGAAGTTCCGATTATTTTAGGATTTTTTTCGGATCTCTTTTAGGTTCCGATAGTTTTTATTTAAAGATGTTTCTGATTGAAATGAAAAGAAAAAAAAGATTGAAAAAGGAAATCTTGGGTGTTTCCCGACTCTCCTCCCTTCCCCTTCTTCTCTTCTGGATCTTTCCTCTCTTCTTCCTCTCTCTGAGTTCTCCTTTCTTGGACTCTTCCTAAATCCCTCCATCTTCCCTTCAAAGCCATTCAACCGAAGCACCTCCCGTGCCGAAGGATTGTGCCAGTCCGCCCGTGCAAGCCGCCGACCAAGCGCCGTCGACCTCCACGGCGCCGAGCCCTCTGTCCCCCTCCGGCAATCAGTCGCTTCCGTCCGTCCTCCATCGTCCTCCACGTCGCCGAATCCGAAGATCCACGGCTCAAGTCGACCCGCGACACCTCAACAGGACCTCCTCTCTGCTCCCTGAAGTTGCCGTCCACCGGACTCATCTCCGCCCGATCCGCGCGACATCGCACCGCCCGAGACCAAGCGCGCCGAGTGTCTTCCGCCCTCCAACAGATCTCCTCCGCTCCCAGCCCACGGCCGATCGAGACCATCGGCCCTGATGTATTCCGGCCGCCCAGCTCCTTGCCGCCCTGCTGCCATCTCCGTCCGGTCCGTCGTGGCCATCGCCGCCCCAGCCGCAAGCCCCGGCCTCCCCTGTTTCTTGGTGTGAGCTGTGGGAAGGAAAAGTTTCAGCACGAACGTGAAAGCAATCACGTTCGTTGCTGCCGATTGTTTTTTTTTGCACTGCACGAATCCCGAGGCGCACCGATCTCAAAGTCTCACGGATCTCAAAGCACAGATCTCAAAGCATTGGAATTTTTTTTTTTTTTTTTTATATTTTTTTTTTGATTTGGGATTATTAATCTTTTGGTATTCCAGGTCCAACGGCTTCTGATCCACTTCGCTCGTGAACTACTGATCCGGATTTTGGACAATCTCGGACGATCTCCCTCTTCCAACTTTCGTGAGATTCCGTGTTTTTCGGGTGAGATCCACTTTGATAACCTGACCCAATTATTTTGCTGGTTATTTTTATTTAATTAGACTTAATTTAATTAATTAGACACCCTAATCTAGAGATCGTTTCTTAACGATCAACGGTCCGACACCGTTCTTAATATCCGAGTGTCCGGTCCCGCACCAATTTGGTATCAGAGCAATATGTTAGGTTAGGGTCAATTTTAATTTTGCATGACAACTAGGTCAGGAAACAAATATCAATCAAAACATTCTTCCATAGATAACAAAATGGATCCCAGTTTAGAAGCTGCCCTGCAAGTAATCATGGGTAAACTCGAAAAAATTGACAGCAAGTTAGGATCTTTAGATGCCAGGGTATTAACTCTTGAAGAGGAACGACTAGTGAACACCAATTACCCTATTAGAAACTCTTCGTCAAGAGTTACAGATCCTAGAGTTCCTGATCCTAGAGACCCTAGAGACCAAAATGACTACCTAGATCATGATAGCGGTCGTACTCAAATCCTTTGACTTGACCCTAGGAATCGACATGATTATCCAGGTAATCATCCAGCACTTAGGTCTTATCACACCCATCGATAAAGATGAACGAATCATGAGGAGTTTAAGATTGACGCCCCAAGTTTTGTAGGTCACCTGGACCCCAAAGAATATTTGACTGGGAAGCTAATATGGACCATTACTTCTCCTGGTACGATATGTCTGAGGATAGAAAAGTTAGGTTTGCCCAAATGAGATTGTTAGGCCAAGCAAAGCTATATTGGCACAATGTCCAGAGGTTAGCCATTCATAGGAGACAGGACCCTGTTGGAACATGGGATGAGATGAAGGATAAGCTTCGAGAGAAGTATCTTCCTGCATCTTATCAACAGCAACTTTTGGACCAATGGCAAAGGTTGACCCAAGGAACTGGACTTGTAAATGATTACATCGATAAATTTGATGAATACCTTATGCGATGTAATGTACATGAAGACCCATCTGTCACTTTATCCCGGTTTAGAGTTGGTCTGAGAGTAGATATCCAAAAGGAATTGTTTTTGAGAGAAGTTTATAGTCTAGAGCAAGCTATCAATTAGCTCAAGACTATGAAAGATTTCAGCAAATGTCTATCACTCGTAGATCTGAACCTTCTAGACCAGGAATTTTAGGTCCAAGGCCTAGCATGAACCTAGCCCCGACTGGTCCACAACCTAACATTAGTCAGCCCCTGGTAGTCGACCCCCGAGAGATGACAAAGGAAAAGGGATTATAGGAGAAACTTCCCGTGGAAGTAGCTCTAAGATCCACTGCTTTAGATGTAATGGGATAGGTCATGTAGCTAGCCAATGTCCATCTAGAACCTTGCATATAGGGACACTTGAAGAACAAGAAGATCTAGGTGATGTCCTTGAAGAAGAAGTTATACTGCTGACCCAGGATTAGCCGATGCCTATGAAGAACAAGACGAAGAACAAGACCATGAGTTGGAGCTGAAAAACAATTAGGAGTTAATTTGATTAATAATTTGGATCTAATTGAATATAAAGAACCAGCATTGACACATGGTGATGTATTTGGACCTGCATTCTTTGAGAGTGATCAGCCTTTTGAGAGTCCACTTTTCCAAAAGAGGGAACAACACGATGTGATTAAACGAATTTGGACGAGGAGATCAAGTCTTCAAGAAATCAAAATTGCTACCGCTACCTGGTTCACTGGCGAGGCAGACCAAGTCAGAGACTCCTGGATTACTGAAGAGGAGCTGCAGAACATTGATCAAATTTTTTGAGCACCTCCAGTCTGACTCGACAGAGTCGAGTTCTCCCCACCACAGGGGAAATGATGAGGACATCGATCCAAACCTGAAGCCAGCCCAATCTAAAAGTCTAGCACAGATCCTGATGAGCACAGATCCTGATGAGCACAGATCCTGATGATGTTGAGCACTAATCCTAATGCACACTCTTGAATTTAATTCAAGATATTATCTTATCTTATCAGCTTTAGGATTTGATTATCTAGTTTAAATATTTGTTTTAGTTTTTATCATTCGGATTTCTCAGTCTGTTGAGAAGTTCCGATTATTTTAGGATTTTTTTTCGGATCTCTTTTAGGTTCCGATAGTTTTTATTTAAAGATGTTTCTGATTGAAATGAAAAAGAAAAAAAGATTGAAAAAGGAAATCTTGGGTGTTTCCCGACTCTCCTCCCTTCCCCTTCTTCTCTTCTGGATCTTTCCTCTCTTCTTCCTCTCTCTGATTCTCCTTTCTTGGACTCTTCCTAAATCCCTCCATCTTCCCTTCAAAGCCATTCAACCGAAGCACCTCCCGTGCCGAAGGATTGTGCCAGTCCGCCCGTGCAAGCCGCCGACCAAGCGCCGTCGACCTCCACGGCGCCGACCCTCTGTCCCCCTCCGGCATCAGTCGCTTCCGTCCGTCCTCCATCGTCCTCCACGTCGCCGAATCCGAAGATCCACGGCTCAAGTCGACCCGCGACACCTCAACAGGACCTCCTCTCTGCTCCCTGAAGTTGCCGTCCACCGGACTCATCTCCGCCCGATCCGCGCGATCGCACCGCCCGAGACCAAGCGCGCCGAGTGTCTTCCGCCCTCCAACAGATCTCCTCCGCTCCCAGCCACGGCCGATCGAGACCATCGGCCCTGATGTATTCCGGCCGCCCTGCTGCCATCTCCGTCCGGTCCGTCGTGGCCATCGCCGCCCCAGCCGCAAGCCCCGGCCTCCCCTTTTTCTTGTGTGAGCTGTGGGAAGGAAAAGTTTCAGCACGAACGTGAAAGCAATCACGTTCGTTGCTGCCGATTGTTTTTTTTTGCACTGCACAAATCCCAGAGGCGCACCGATCTCAAAGTCTCACGGATCTCAAAGCACAGATCTCAAAGCATTGAATTTTTTTTTTTATATATATTATTTTTTGATTTGGGATTATTAATCTTTTGGTATTCCAGGTCCAACGGCTTCTGATCCACTTCGCTCGTGAACTACTGATCCGGATTTTGGACAATCTCGGGACGATCTCCCTCTTCCAACTTTCGTGAGATTCCGTGTTTTCGGGTGAGATCCACTTTGATAACCTGACCCAATTATTTTGCTGGTTATTTTTATTTAATTAGACTTAATTTATTAAATTAGACACCCTAATCTAGAGATCGTTTCTTAACGATCAACGGTCCGACACCGTTCTTAATATCCGAGTGTCCGGTCCCGCACCCATGATGAGGATTTCTCCGGATTCGAAGCGATGGCAGTTTTTGTCCTGGGGATGGCTCCCGAGCGACTTTCTGGTTCTCGAAGCATCGCTCGGATACGTGGCGCTTTCTGATGCGGCTGGAAAGAACGTGGGGCACGCCTCCCCGCAGTCGATCGTGAGTGCAGGGTCTCTATAAATAGGACCCTGCCTTCTGCTGTTAAAGGCCATCGTTTTCGTAGGCTCCTTTCCTCCATTAGAGATGAGGTTCAGCACTTCTGAACTCCGCCATGCGGCAAAAAGAAGGGCTATTGACCCGAAAAGGAAACGAAGTCCAGAGTCCCTCAGGCCGGGGGACGATGACGAGGAGCCTCTCGTGGATCGCCTTGAAAAGAAGGTCTGCCTGTTGGAGGCCCGATTGAGGGAGGCTTGGGCCCAGGTCATGGTGGCGACCACGACGGCGGAGGAAGCAAGGAGGGAGGCGGCGGACGCTATCGCAAACTTCAGGGCTTCTGCTGCTTTCAAGGAAGAAGTTACCAAGGCGGCTCTGGACTCCTTCCACCAGGGGTTTCGGGAATGTCGGAGGAAGGCCTCAAAGTTTTATAACTTGAAGGCCCTGACAACATCAAGCCCTCCGTTTCTTTTTCCGGACATGAATTTGATTCCGACTCCAATGAGGGGTCGGATTCTAGTTTGGACGGGAACCCCGGGGCCCTTCGTCATCCCTCCAGATCTCTCCTCGTCGGTACGGGAAAAACCCGGTGGGGGGTTATTGAAAATTTTCCACATCTTTCTGATGCTACTATCTTTTTCTTTTTTTTTTGTCTCTCTTTGTGAGAGTTTTTTTTTCTTGTAAAAATTGAAAGGAATGAAGTATCTTTTTCTTCCCATGCATTCTTAGCGATGTGTTGCATTACACTTTGTCTGAAATGTAGACTCTGCGGACCATTTTTGGTCTATAGGGAAGAGATGAGGTTGGTTGGACCGTTCTTGTAATGTCTGTTGTTGACAGAAAGGACGACAGTGATCCTTTTAGGCACCTTTTCGGATTTACCATAGGGTAGGGTGTTTACACCGTCCCTATGCACTTCTGTCGTGATTAAAGTAGGTCGTTCAGGCCCGCCTCGGCGCGTCTTCGGATTCACCATAGGGTAGATTACGAAAGCCATCCTTGCATCTTTGATCTTGTTAGTGGCCTGGTCAGGCCATCCATTGCGCTCGTCGGGCATACCGATAAATTGAGTGGATCAGACTCTCATTTGTGCAGTTGATCGATTTTTCAGATCGGGTCACTCAGGCTGTTGTCGTTCAGTCGATGCAACTAGCCGTTCTGAGTTGAGAGGGTTGAGTAGCTTTGTACAGAAATTTTAGGAACTCATTTATTGATAGTATTTGCAAAGATTTTATACATTCCATGGCCGGGATAGGGTCTTCCCCTCCAGGGTCTTGAGTCGGTATGTTCCTGGTCGGATGACCTCTTCGACTTGATATGGACCTTCCCAGTTGGGGGAGAGTTTACCCGGTTCTGTTGGCCTGGATATCTCTGTCCTTCGCAATACCATATTCCCCGTGCGGAAAGTTTGCTCATTCACCCTTGAGTTGTAGTACTTGGCGACCTTTTACTGGTACGCCGCCATCCTTATCTGGGCATGTAACCTGGTACTTGATAGCAAGTCCAGATCAATCCTTCTGCGATCGAAATTCTCAGGCTCTTCATAGTTGTCAATTCTCAGGGACTGTAGGGAGACTTCAATAGGTAGCACGGCTTCGGTACCGTATGCCAGGTTGAACGGAGATTCGTTGGTGGTCGTTCTCGGGGTAATTCGGTATGCCTAGAGAACGGAGGTCAGTTCTTCGGTCCAAAGCTCTTTGGCGGTGTTCAACCTTGTCTTCAGATTGTGGAGGATGGTCCGGTTAGTGACTTCGGCTTCTCCGTTGGACTGTGGATGAGCAACGGATGTCAGCCGATGTTGGATATGGTACCGAGCGCAGAAGTTCTTGAACTTCGGATTGTCGAACTGTCTTCCATTGTCCGTGATGATGACGTGTGAGATGCCGAATCTGAATATGATGGAATTTTTTATAAATTTTCCACCTTGCCCTCTATGATCTGGGCCAGTAGTTCAGTTTCTACCCCACTTTGTGAAGTAGTCGATGGCCACTAGGAGAATCTTACTTTGCCCTAATGCTGGCGGGAACGGGCCAAGAATGTCCATCCCCCATTGGGCAAAAGGCCATGGGGCTACCAGTTGAGTCAGGTGACTCGCAGGCTGTCTCTGTACATTGGCGTACCTCTGGCACTGGTCGCACTTCCGCACGAAATCAACCTAGTCCTTCTGGATGGAGGGCCAATAATACCCTTGTCGAATGATCTTGTATGCCAGAGATCAGCCTTCTAAATGATCACCATATATGCCCTCGTGGACCTCTCTCAGAGCATAATCCGCATCTGTGGGTCCCAGGCATTTTAGCAATGGCTGAGAGAACAATATCTTGTATAGGGTTCCGTCTAAGATGACGTACTGAGACGCCATCTAGCAGATCTTCTTGGCGTTTGCCTTATCTTCTGGTAGCTCTCCCTCATCCAGGAACTTGATGATGGGGTCTATCCAGTTTGGCTCAGCGTTGATCTAGCGCACCTTTGCAGCCTCTTCGGCTATGCTTGGGTTTCAAGATGTTCAACAAAGTGCGCTCGAGAGATTCCGGTGCCGTAGTTGCCAGTCGAGACAGTGCATCCGCCCGGGAGTTCTTTGATCGTGGAACATGGATGATTTCAAAATATTCCAGTTAGGAGGATAAAGCCCACACCTTCTCCAGGATTGCACCATGGTTGGATCTTTGGTTGCATATTCTCCGTTGACTTGATTCATAACCAGCTGAGAATCTGAGAAGGCTCGGAGTTGCTGGACTCCCAAATCTTTGGCGATTCGAAGTCCGGCGAGCAGGGCTTCGTATTCGGCTTGGTTATTAGAGGCATGGAAGGAGAACCGGAGTGCGTACTCTATGGTATGGCCATCAGGTTTGGCCAACATGAGTCCAGCCCCGCACCCAGTAGCATTGGAAGCTCCGTCCACATGAAGCACCCTAACGGACTTTGTCTCCTTTGGGACTTCTTCTTCTACCGAAGATGCTTCGTCTTCGGACTTCTAGGTGCACTCAGCCAAAAAATCGGAGAGCACCTGGGCCTTCATAGCTGTTCGGGGCTGAAAGCTAATGTCAAATTCACTTAGCTTCACAGCCCATTTGGCTATCCTTTCAGAGGTGTCCGGAGATCGGAGAACGGCATTGAGAGGTTGATCGGTAAGCACCACAATAGTGTGAGCTTGGAAATATGGCCGTAGTCACTTTGCCGCAATTACCAAAGAGTAGATCAGCTTCTGCATCCTTGCATACCGTGTTTTGGCATCATGCAGGACCTTGCTGATATAGTAGATCGGCTTGTGGGATCCGTCTTCATCTCTCCGGATAAGAACTGAACTGATTGCTTCATTTGAAGCAGAAAGGTATAGGTAGAGGACCTCACCTTCTTGTGGCTTAGAAAGCAATGGCGGGGTCTCCAGGTACTTCTTCAGCTCCTCAAAGGCAGTGCGACAGTCCTCGGACCATTCAAAGCCCTTTGACTGCCTGAGTACCTTGAAGAATGGAAGACATTTCTTGGCTGACCGAGAGATAAATCTGTTGAGGGAGGCAATTCTCCCTGTCAACTGCTGGACTTCTTTTTTGCAGGAGGGATGTCATATATCTTTCAGGACTTGAATCTTCTCAGGATTCGCCTCAATCCCTCGTTTGGTGACAAGGAAGCCCAAGAATTTACCCGAAGTGACCCCAAAGGCACACTTTACCGGGTTTAGCTTCATACGATAGCACCGTAAAGCACTGAAGGATTCCTCCAAGTTGCGAATGTGGTCTTTCCTACAAGCCGAAGTCGTGCTCCATCCCAGGGGGCACACCCCCGGAGGAGAACGATGTCCCACCTCCCACAGTTGTTGTGGGACTGTAGTAGTTTGAAGCTCTTGTGAACCAGGCCACCAACCTCACGGCCATGGTTCAAGACTTCCAGAACAGAACCTTTCCGGTGGGAAACCCACCGGCCGCCTCCAGACTAGCTCTCGGTTCCGAAGGAAGAGAGCCCCACGGGAGGATTCTGCGCACCCCTCCCCCCATTCTCGGCCCTCCCCAAAGGCTGAACTTCGAGATTGCCCAGGTCCGCCAATTTCCCGCAAAAAGGGAAAATGCCTAGGCAAACTCTCTCACTCTCCTTCGGACACTGCACTTCTGTGGAGAGAGCGCCGAAGCAGACTCCCGATTATGACGGGAGATTCAGAGCCATCGAATCAGAGATGGCGAAGACGCGAAAACAGAGAATACATGATCTAAAGGATCCCGATGACTTGATTGTGGGTGATCTACGCCCACCATACACCGATCGTATCATGGCCGAAGTCATTCCTCGGCACTTCAGGGTTTCCCAGATTGAATCCTATGACGCACACCTCCGACCCCCTCGACTATTTGGGCAGCTTCAAGGCCCATATGATGATCCAAGGAGCTTCAGACACGATTACTACGCATTCCCGGCTACCTTGAAGAAGTCCGCTCGGATGTGGTACTCGAGCCTATGCCTAGATACCATCGATTCTTTTTTCGAGCTAGAAAAATGTCGACTTGGATGACTAGGAGTCGACTCGAATCCACAGAGCGGGAATACACGGTCTGGACGAGTCGACTCGAGTGGTTCGAGCCGGTTCGGATCCACAGAATGGCATCATGCAGTATGGATGAGTTGACTCGAGGAATTCGAGCCGACTCGGATAACGGGATTTCAGAATCATGAAACAACAGATCACGTATCTGGAGGCGTAATCACGCATCCGTTAATGGATCAACGTTTCTTTTGAGATCAGGGGTGCCATCGGATCGTGAAACGATGCATTGAGAAATGCACTGATCGCGTGATCTAGAGATCACGGTACGAATCAATGTATCATGGCATCCGATCGCGATTGAAGAAACGTATCGATCGCGTAAAGGCATATCTCACTACGAAAAGACATCGAAAACTCCCTCCGATGAAATCAGAAGGCTGCTTCCAAGGGGCACCTTAAGGCTATAAATAGGTCCCCATTCCTCATTCATTTCATCGCATTCATTCCAGTATTTTCCTTCCTTCTTTTAGGCATTTGCATACTTTGAAAAACAGAGTATAGCTATAGTGCGTCGTAAGTCTCTTAGGCATTTGCATACTCTGAAAACAGAGTATAGCTATAGTGCATACAAAGAGAGAAAAGCATTCATGGTTCGAATTTCTGGTGACTTGTAGTGCTGCTTTCACCAGAAGAAGACCGTTGTATCCTGGGAGACAATCGTCATAAAACCGTAAGCACCATTGCGGGACGAAATTGTCTTAAGGACATAGAGTGTAACTCTAGACTCGGTCTTGTCAATTAGGTAGCTATTGTTCATACACATCCTACCACCACAATGGGAGGCGTGGGGTGGTGTTGGTGGCATGGGAGAGCAGGGAAGATGGGTAGAGGGTTTCGGGTGGTTTTGGGATGCTTAATGATGGCTTGAATAAAGGGCTTGGGAGGTCTGGTTCTCAGAATAGCAGGAGGCAGAAGACAAACATGGAAGAGGGAGGAGAGAGGAAGAAGAAGTAAAGAAGATGGGGGAAGAGAGGAAGAAGAACAGGGGAAAGGAAAAAAAGAGAGGAAGAAAAAATTTCATGGAGAAGAAATCGGAGAGAGAGAGGAAGAGAGAGGAAGAGGGAGGGAGAAGAAGAAGAGAGGAGGGAGTCAGGAAACTAATAAAAAAATTTATTCAATTATTGTGGATTGCTTTATTTCATTTATAGGACTACTTTATAAAGATTATTGTCCCAATAAATGGATGACCAAAATTTTAGAACTCCCTAATAAATTAGAGATTAAATTAATTAAAAGACTATATTCAAATCAATCTAAAATAATTAGACTAATTTAAAACATAATCCAGACTAATTCAGTGTTCATACTCTGAAATCCATACATGAAATAATAAAATAAAAATAATATATCTAATCCCCATACATCTAGATAAAAAAAATAAAAAATATATATGTTTGCTCATAAGAATATTGGTGTGCATCTGGATTCATAAATTAGTGTTGAATCCATCTAGTGCATACAATATAGATAATTCTATCATACTTTTGCATTCTTTGTATTTTTTTTATTTTTAAATAAATAGTTTGATGGGTGGTATGAATATTATAAATTATAGATATCAACATATATTCAATTAATTTCTTTGTCAAGAGATTACATGATCTGATTATGTTATATATGTACTATGTAGAGTTTCCAAGTATTTCATAAAAATACTAACTAAATACATTTTAAGATTAAAAAAAAAAATTTTAAAAAAAGGGGAAAGGACCGGTTCTAAAAGGAGGAGGTTGGAAATTATTTTCTATACACCATGTATTTACACGTCACTAATAATAATCATTTATTTTTATAGTCATGCATCAAGAGATGTGTTTGATGAATGAGACAATAAAAATAAACCGCTCGGATTGGTGGTACACAATCACAATCACGATCACGATCGTGTGGTACATGCAACGCAGGATGGTTCTCCCCCAAATGATCCCTTTCCATCGTGAAATCATGATAGACTCGCAGTAATCTCCGCAAGTGGACGTGCCGGATTTAACAGCAGGTACGAAGTAATCCCATGCACTACTCTCAAAGCCCACATGTTAGTCAGTGGTATGCTTTCCAGCAATGAAAATATGCACGGAACTCAAAGCCTACGTGCTTAATTCCAGTTATTATCCACCTTCTCTTTGCCTTTTTCTCTAGCCATCTGGTCTCCCAGCCAAATTCCCGCTCTCTTTTTGGCTTCAAGTCTTCAGCAGGATTCTTCGGCCTTCGATGTGAGGCTGCTAACCTGGGACCCTTTTTTGTCTCAATGGAAAGCCATCGATCTCAGATGGGGAGAAATCTCAATCGAAAACCCCTCTTCGACCTCACCCACACCACCCACCCCTTCCCTCTCCTCCACCTCCTCCTCCCATACCACTGTTCCCCTGAACCCTATCCCATCGCAAGCCGAAGCCGAAACCCCAATCCTCCGATCCCACACCGCTCCAATCCTCCGATCCCACACCGCCCCAATCCTCGAACCCCGACGAGACCTCTGCCAGGTCGGACTCCGGGTTCAATTCTGGCGGCCCCGACGACCATGGAGTTCAAATTGTCGCCACACCCTCTGCTAGATCGAGGAAAACCTTCTTGGATTCGGGTGAGTTCTGCTTTCTCGTGCTGTTTCGAGTTCTTAGAAACTTTTAGAAAGCTAGGACTTGTGGATTTGTTTGGCACTTCTTCTGGTTCTCGGGTTTCCGCCTTGTGCCGTGAAATCTAGGGTTTGGGATGCCTACCATTTTCAGCTGTGAAATCTAGGGTTTGGTGCTTCCGCGACAGTCAACACTGCTTGAGATGCTGAGGAATAGATATGGGCTGTTGATGCCGTCGATGTCAAGAAATTCTTTTGTCTGCAAGCAAGCAGACTAATCACATATTTTAGGTTCTTTAGAGGCCTAGAAACTGAGATTGGATTGATAGGATTCTGACCTTGTTGCATATTTACTTTTTTAGCTGTTTGTCTATGGTTAGTATGGCTGATTGTTCCTAGGAAATTAAAATAACAATTCTTGTTGAAGTGGACAATGAAGTTGGATAAGTTGTGCTCTTGGGAACTTGCAATATTGTTTGTAGAGTTTAGTTTACCACTTATCGGGTCTATAGAGGAATTCCATTGAAGGTTGTGATATAAGTGGACTTTTTTTGACAAAATATAAGTGGACTTTGAATGTATGTTCTTATTTTACACTTCTAAGATATATGAAATTATGGTATTGCATTTGTAGTATCATATGCCCTGTCCTGTTCCTTGGGTTCCTTAGGGTTTTAAGTTAATCCCACTCTTAGGATGCTTTGCAGAGTTTTTTTTGGAAAACCCATGACTGTGGTATCGTTTTCCTCTTGTTCTTAATCATTACTTGATTTGAATGTTTTTACATGCATGTTTGTGACATTACAGATGATTCTAGAACAATGAGAGTTCACTACAGTTTGTCAACTCATGGATTTGTTCATAATATTTTTAAGGAAAGAATTGTTTATAATCTGAGCCACAAACAACTGGCCTTTTGGACTATGTTCTGCTTTTGTCACTATTTGAGGATTAGTAACTGTTTTTTTCATAGACTTTTGAATTTATGTTTTGCAGTTGATGATGCTGCTGCACATGACAAATCAGAGCATTCTATAGTTTACACAGGACGAACTGCAGGAAGAAGAAGGTGCAGGGAAAAAGAAGCAGGAAAAAAATGCCAGGAAAAGGAAGCAGGAAGAAGGTGTAAGGAAAAGGCTATACCCTCCACTTCGTTGAGTTGTCCACCAGTGGGAAGGAGTAGAAGTATAAGTATGTACAATGATCTTTTTTTTTTTTTTTTTTTAATTTAAATATTAGGTATTTCTGAAGTTTTCATTTTATAAATTCTTCTCGTGCTAATCGTTCATGCTAGGTTATGTATGTGTCCATGTGTACACATGTGTGTGAATCTATGTGTGCACGAGGCAAGAAACTGGTAGAGGATTGGAGAGCAGGACCGATCCAAACTTTTGTGCTTGCTTTCGGCCATCCATACATATGCATGTATTATTGCATCTTTTAGCTGATATTGTATTGTCTAAGATGGGAGGTTGAAAATGGTACAGGCACAGTAGTCTACAAGCTATATGCATAAGCATGGTTGGTTTATGTTAGACTGGGTCATTACGTGCTTGAGGATAAATTCTACCTATTATATATATGTTAACATTTAAACTTAATAACCAGAACATTACCTGCACTCTCTTTCCTCAATGTCTTTTTGTTGTGCATTTTCTGGATGAGAAACTGGAGGTATTACAAGTTAGAATACATGAAAGCTATGCTTGGCAAAAGATGTTTTCCAAACCTATCTTTTTTTTTTATACTAACCATGCAGTCATATTTTCATTATATGATATGGTTCAATCATTTCTACTACTAGGGGAAAAACTGATGATGGACAATGACAAAGTTGATCACTCTAATACATTTTCAGTTCTTTATCAAAAAGCCAAAAAGGTTTGTCTTAACTTTCTTACCCTTCATCAATGTCATTTTTGACATGCATAGTGCTAATTTTTGTTAATGTGTCTTATAAAATCAATTTATCAATGTTTTAATCACATCTATGAATCTTTGAATCTTGAACCTCTGGCAAGTGCTTCAAAGTCCATTCATGTCACCCAGTGCTACTAATAAGTCCTTGACTGCTACTTCAATAAAGGATCGAAATAGCTATACGAAGCAGTGCCATGCTTCTAGAAGGATGGAAAAGTCTATTAGATATCAAAGCCAGTTAGAGGGCATGCATAGGAAAAGCTATCTTGGTTCTCTTTGGTTGTTTGTCTGCTTTATAAGCAAATTTCACATTCCTATAGTAAATTCTGTTGAGGTCCAAGAATTTGCAATCTGTTGCTTGCGTGGTAGATTTCTTGTGCATTGTGGTTCATTGAAATCTCTCTCTGGAAAGGATTTATGCAATTGCACCTGAAAAGACTCAGCCATAAGAAAGAAATTTCAAGCCTTTGATTATGAATATGTTTATCTGAAACCAACACAGTAATCCTTTCTTGACATGTTACAAATTTCAGTTTCATGTTATGCAATCGGTATGACATTGGCTGCTGAAAGTTAATGTGATAACAAACCATATGTCATTAGCTAAGACAAAGCATGACTCACTGGATGTTATATTGTCAAGAAATGCATCAAAATAGAGGCTATAAAGAAAATTACAGTATCCCGAGATGTCCCTTTCTTTTAATAAAATTATGCACAAATTTTCATATGTTCATTTAATGTATAAAAAAAATTCCAACTTGAAAAATTGTAAAAATGTATACATTTTGGCATTTTATGATTTACAGAAATGCATGCACAAGCAAGTGATTGTATGTGTATACATGTTGTATACACAATTATGTGTATTATAAATAAACTTTCTGCAACAACCAAAAAAATTTGAAGACAACATTTAAATGCAGCTATTTCTGAAATATTAGATATTGTCAACCTAATGATTATGTGAAGTTCTATTTATTTATAAACTACTTGAAGTTTCTTGACAAACGTAAGTGTAATGTGGATAAGGAGGTACTCTCGAACTGGATAAATCATGTGCATTGTAGCTCAATACCAGTCGGACCTGAACCATTCACTCACAGCAGGATATCTCAGCTGATATCTGAATCTCTTTGTAGTGGAATGGGTTAAAACAAATGTGTTGACTTGGTTACAAATGTGGTTCCATAATGCATGGATTTGTTTAGTCAAGTAAATCCTGTGTTGGCTTCTCCTGTACCATCATCATTGTTTTTGCTCTTGACTAGAGCTCAGTAGGATTTTTTCATTCACCATGATATGCATAAAATTGTGAAACTACATAATTCACGGGCCATATTCATTTATAATGATTTTCAGCAAACTTTCAACCACGACTGCAATAGCAAGATAATAAGATGCCACACCATGCATGGGCCCTATTGTCAAGAAAGCATATAATGTTGCCTCAAAAGATGAACTTCAAATCCCTTTAATTTTTTATCATAGTAAATCCTAGGATACATTGGATAGATCAGAGTTTTCATAAGTAATTTGCTTGGCCACATTGTGCAATGCAAGTTTGATCTTATTGGTGCAGCAAGATTCTAACTTCCACTATCATCTTTGTATTCTGCTGTACGGTTCATTGCCTTTAATTGTTGTTGATATTCTATGATACTTAGTGGTGCCATTCATAATTTCCTGTATGTATCTAAGCTAAACTCAGATCTAAGATTGTTCCTTCATGCAACGCAGAACTGACCTTTATTTCGAGCTAATTTTCTTGAAATGACAACTTATTTTAAAGAGTTAGGTTTGAGACTAAATCAAAAAACAGATATTTCATATCTATAGAGTGGTTTGATATGTGCTTCTAATTAGCTACTTTTATGATAGATTTACAATTTTTTTTATAGAAAGATAACAATCAAGGTTTTAATTAACATTTGCTAGCGCTTGGCATCATAGATATAGGTCCCTTGGCTTTGTTTGGGCACTTAGCCATGCTACATGTTTGTCAGGCACTGGCATAGTCCATGTTGTACGACATAGAATGCCATGCCAATCTTGATAACTGTGATTGTTATCTGTTAATTGCCTGAAGTTAGCCCAGGACATGTTGAGCAAAATGCTGTGCATATATTTCTTTCTGAAATCATACACCCTACTAGCTACATTTGAAGCGGAAATTTAGTAAATCATAATTAGCACCCTTTGATACATCTGCTGTAAGCATATCTCTTCCTTTCTGTTCCCTAGAAATATTAGTAGATCTCCATTTGATTTTTTATTATTTGTGAGTTTTCTAGAGGGCAAGCGCTCATGTAGAATGGTGAAAAAATAGCTTAAAATCTTGTTAAAAACAAAATTGCAGACAAGCGGTCATGCTTATTATTTTTGAAATATAATTTGTAGTTACAAAGAAAGTAATCCATAAGATTGATTGGTGATGTCTATGCTGTGCATTCTGCTTTTGCTAAGCTTAGTTTACTCTACATGGGGGTCTTTATTCTACATGGCAATGCACATTAGGCAGTCTGGACCTAGTTGGTGGAGAGGTTGTTGTTGGCCCAGCCAGCATTCTCTTGCCAAAGCTTATTCTTGGGCAATCTTGGCATGCACTTTCAGTTCAAGCTAGGACCTGACTTTCAGAACCGGCAATGAGCTAAGCATTAGATGGCCCAGGATTTGTTTGATTTGGCCTAACCACTTTGATCCTTCAATGCTTTAGGAAACTACTAACTAAACTTGGATAAATAACTAAACAGACGATATGCCATAACCATAACCACCAAGGCTTGTCCCCACCATCTGCTGTCGGCTTTATGAATCTTTATTTTGCCAAGCATATATGTAGGTAAAGCATTCCTATTCAGGGCATTGCTTCGGTTGCCTTTATGTATTTCGAGACATCATATATTTAAGCTTTTTTGGGATGGACTATCAGGACAAGGTCTAAAGCTGTCCCAATTAATTTGGGTAAGGGTGAAAGTAGTATGGATAACATCCGATTGGATCTGATTTCGTATTCGAATCTATCCGGATATGGATAAAATTTGAGTATCCGACTAATATCCATATCTGTATCCATATCCATAAAATAAAGATATAGATAAGGATAGATAACTATTCGATCCATATCCAAATATTTGATTCTACTTGTAACCCTATTTAATTTTATATAGTACTCATTAATTTTTAAGAAAAATGTATAAGCATATTGACATTTTATTAACTTGATTTATCCTCCACTTAATAATACCTTTGGTTCTATAGTCATAAAGTTTAATTATCCGATATATATCCGTATTTGTATATGTATTTTCAGTATCTAATTTGTATCCATATCCATTTAAAATAAATATAAATATGAATTTTTGTATTCAATTAATATCCGTATCTATATCCATCAAACAAAACAGATAGAATATGGATATACTAGTATCCGATCCGGTTTTCTGCCCTAATGTTGGGGCGAATTTCAAGCCTAGGCAGAATTGATGGCCTTTTACGGAGATACTGGAAATGCAGGTTGAGTGAACTGTAGGTTTGCAGCCAATCATACAGCTTTGGTTCTCTATGTTAACTGTTTGGTTACATGATTTGTGATATGCTTCTGATTTGTAGATATCTCATGTTTCTTCAATAGGTTTAATATATTAATTGCCAATATTTGGAGGGGGAAGATAAGCATTGTAGAACAACATGCGTTTTGTATCTTGTTAGCATGGTGAGATATCATTCATTTGTTTGTGGTTCAAATTTTATTTAATTTTTATCCACTATGTTGATCTTCTCATGATAGTTCAGGATTTGGTAGAATATGCATTTGTGCTGATCAACATTGCATGCATTCACAAAAAGATTTGGGATGTAGAATATGTTCAATTGATGGACATATTTCAATAATTAAATGAAGTCAAAGTCCATATCAGGAATAAATGCATGAGGTTCTTGTGGTCTGCAGCTTAATTAAAGCTGCTTTCCTTGTGAATTGTAGTTGAGTGACATATGGGGTACTTTAGTACATGGTGTTTGTTGCATCTCATTAATTATTTTTAATGTGCGAAATGTGGGCATATCCAGGGTCAGAGAGGCAATATCATTACCAGTTTCACATTACGGTGGGAGATTTTACCTGCATTTTTGGGCCACCATGATTTTTGGGTTATTTGGAAATTTCATGCTGCAAAAGATACCTGCCTGCTTACTGGATGAAGTTATTTCAAATCTTTTGTTTTTTTGTAAGAGTAAAAACTGATCTCAATTTATAGATCAGCCTTGAGTATTTATTTTCTTTCAGCTGGTCCTAGTTCTTGCAGGAATTATTGTCCATGTCAGTATCACACTCCTTGTTTTGCATAAATGGCAAGTCATTTTGGTCTATTTGTGCATATTTTCATTGGTTATCGGTTAGATCCTATTATGGTCTACACTTACACATATGTAAACAGGAATTACATGAGCTATTCTGGAGATTCACCATCCATTTTTGCAAAACTATTTTAGCAACACAGGCATTCTTTTTTATCCTAAGAGTTTGTACATCCAGGTTTTTGACTCAAAATTTGTAAATATTAAATTAGTAGTTAATTGGGAAATTTTTGGAAATAATGTAAAGAAAAATACATAGATTGATTTCCCCCCCATAAATTGGGTTTGCTCAATGTTTTAACAAAATGAAGCAGGACTTTGATACTTCTAGTTATGATGAGGCAGCTGAGCATTGAGGAATGATATTATGCTTCCTTTTCATGAGGTGGGGCGCAAGTGCTTAGATTGGTGTATTTTTTGGTTGTAGTGCCTGCAGAATATTTATTATATTCTTGTTGCAATTCAATTAGTACTTTTTGATTTCTTCTCATAAACTATAGAGTTCCTTTATTCTTCTCTATGTCACTCCCGGTTTTTTTTTTTTTTTTAATGCTGTCCAACTTGCATTAGTTTTCTCTGCTTGAATCATGCTTTGTGGTGGATATATTACTGATATCTGGAACTTTATCATGGGATGAAATCTCTCTCCTTGTTTGATATATTCACAGAAGCAGCGCTACACAATGCCTGAGGCCATAAACAAACCGAAGCTGCCTCAAGATTTTATTGAGAAACAGAAGGCTTACTTTGCAGAGATCGATGCCTTCGAACTGCCTGAGGAGGTTGTGTCAGAAAGCGAACTTGAATAGAGTCTATGTTGGATATATGGATGCCTTTAAACTGTCTGAGGAGGTTGTCTCAATGAGCGATTGGAATGGCAGCAGAGCATAGGCCTACTGAGGGATTTGACCATACGGTAAGATACTAGCAGATGCTAAGACAGGGGAACCATGTACAGTGATATCACCATATGAGAGGTAACTGGGAATTTTGGCAAGAATTTGGTTGCGTTCCCAATGCCAACCTGGCCGATGTATGATTTACCTATTGACTGTACTTCTGTGAGTGTAAAACTAGCAATTCACTGGCATTGCAGTTACTACTAAGCTGTACTTTAGCATTATAAAAAATATGAATCAGCTCTATCCCTTTTCTTGATTCAGTTCCGTTTTATTGGGGATTATCTAACTAGGTTTATGAGAATGGAAGATATGTAATATAAGGTATAAAGCAGGGTCGACGGGGCTTGATCTGGATCTGACCTTTACTGACTTTGGGTCGCGGACTTGGATCGGAACCACCATGTGGTGGGTGTGGGATGGGTCTACGATTTTAAGAGAGAGAAGACTCAAATTTCAACTGATCTTTGTCAGGTCACAAATTAATCAAACCAGGTTCAATTTTTACAGGATCCATCTAATTTCTAACCTGGTTGTTAGGAGGTTTTAATTTGGAAACCATGCTGGCTCTCGGAGCCTAACATCTTGATCTTAATTTTGGGTATGGTTTTGCAATGTCAGGACCGGTACTGGTCTGTTCCGGGTCCCCCTGGCCATTTCCATCCCTTTCCGTATGAACAAAAATTATATGGGATGGGATCGGCACTCGGGAAAATATAGGATGGATAATAGATTGCGACGTTATTATTAAGATACCGTAGCTATTAGTTTAATTAATTAATTTTTAATAAATAAAAATAGATAAATAGTAATAAGTCGGATCGAATTCATGAAGAAGGCAGTGCATAAGAAGATTTGAAATCTTTGATTTTTATAAAATAAAAAAAATGATTTGAGGTCGAGAATATGAAATTAAAAGTACAAAAAAAATGAAAAATTGGTACGTTATTTGCTAACTAGATTTTATCATCTACTTGCGTGAAAGTAAATAACAGAAATTTAAAGTGCATAAAAATTAATATTACATTAATCAAAAGAAGAATTCATTGCAAGAAATTAAAATAACAGTTAAACAAACTATAAAAAATGATAACAAAGAATCTGAAGTTGATTGATGCAGTATTGTCAGGAGGTTGGTTGATGTCACGTTATCTCATTCTATCATACTCTATGGAGTGAACTGAACTTGGCTTCCTCTTCTCTCCTCTTTGGATCTTGATCTTGAAGATGATGTAGGGGGCAGAATCTCCTCTAAGAAACCTTACTCTTATAGGCCAACCCGCAACTTAAAGCTATGCCCTCTACCCTATAACGTACCATCTCTCCAGGATGCTTTCTTGTTAGCCTAGGGGTTCTTTAAATAGAGCTCGTCTAGGGCTTCCTCCTAGTCAAATTTGAAGTCAATCTAATTTAAAATCGGCCATGTATCATGAGAAGAAACTTGGGCCGTCCGTTGTGCATTATGATGGATGGTCACTATGTTCCTTCCTTCTCTGGTAGTAGAGTTTGATCCGGACTCTCGAATCCCTGATTATCCTCCCAATTGGATCTTGCTTCTCCCCATCGAGGGGTCGGCAGGTTGGGCAACGGGACAGCGATGGTGGGATGGCTGGAGGTAGTAGTGGGTCGGGAAGAGCAACGATTGATGATGGTGGATTCGTGAAGGTGGCCGGTGATGGTGGATCGGGCTGAGAAGAAGGCTAGGACGGTGGCTTGGGGTGGCGGGGCGATGATGGATCTGTGGTTTGGAGCGGGCGATGGTTTGGTGGCGGCGTGGAATAGGGAGTGGGGCGGTGCCGAGCATCTTTTCTGACCGATGAGGAAGGAGGCAGTGGCACGGGGCGGCGGGGGAAGCGACGATGGCTTCTTCGACAAGCAATCGATTGAAAAACCCTCCACGGTGAGCCATGTTATCTCGTGGACCAGGCAAGCCTCCATAGGCCCGAGCGACCGGTTCATGATGGACCAACTGCTTTAATATTTATGTGATTTCTTTAATAACTTTTAAAATTTGATTTTGGGTCTATTTGAATTCCGATTTGAGTGTCGTTTACACTGTTAGACTTCAAAAATCGAGCTCTTTCCATCTATAGACTCCTTTTCTAAAAACTCTAATAAAAAGCATCATTTCTTAACAAATATTAATTAATTAATATTTGTTTTAATTGTTAAATTGGGTAATTTATAGACCTATCAATGGGCTTTCTTATTTTCCACATTTTTTCTTCTAGTGGACTTTTTTATAAAAAGTCCAATAATCAAAAGTTTAAGATTCTTACTATTTATAGAGTTGTTGGACCCTTGATTAAAAAAAAAACACTATCTTCCATATTTCCAAAATATATTTTTTTATTAATATATACTATATGAGTAGATAATATGTACTAAGCAAATTAATCATTTGGTAAGTCTATATATATATATATATATATAGGCAAATTAATATTTAGTTTTTAAAACATGATATTCATCAGTACACGGTGCATAAGTAATACATTTATAAATTAGTTATTTAGCAATTCAATACATCTCCAAGCAAATTGATATGTAGTTTATAAAATATTATATTTAGTGGTACATACTACATGATACATATTCATCGACATCAAATACATATTGCAACCTTCTTTGATATATATTGAATAATAATCCAATATTACTATAAAAATATTGATCATTAGTGATGATTATTTATGATGGCTAAATGTTATTGCTAATAAAGATGTTTAGCAATAAATTATTATGATGAAAAAGAATAGATCGTTAAAGGTTTTATAAATATTAGCGATGACATTAGCTATTGCTATAAATCTTGAATTATAATTATTTATTTTCTATGGAAAACCTATTAGCGATGGCATGCCATTTATCGCAACACAATTTATCACCGTCATTAATAAGTGCCCTAAATTCTGGTAGATAGCAAGTACATGACATAATTGGGCTGCTCAACAGGATCTGATAAAGCATATTGGCGGCTTTGTTAGCACATATATTATAGTAGGTTTAACAATTCTAAACTTATATTAATCTCATATTGAATTGATCATATGTGTATTTTTATTAACTTAACTTTATTATTTACTTATTGTAGATATGATAGCTAGGTCATGCACTAAGACAGCTACAGTTGTGGGAGACCACACACCAGTCTAGGAGAACCACTGATTACTTAGATTCTAGATCTTGATGAATCATACTAATAACTTAAATATTATTTATTAAATATATATATATATACTTATATGTATAATAGTATTAATAGATTTTTAAACTATATAGGTAGATTACGTGGAGTATGTTGTAACGGGAACAGTGAAGATTCATCCTCTCAACCCCTCTTTGATCTCGAAGGATAGCTCAGGGCTACTAGAGGGATGAGTAAGAGCCGGGTCATAGGAATCAGGCATAACTTCAGCCCTCCAATAACTCGCCATTTTTTAATATCTTCTCTTAGGTCTCATTAACCCAGATGTGGGATGATGCAAATGTCGAGAAGATCATTCAAAGATTTTTTTGCCAACAACCTTAGAGCTTCCGGGATGCTGTCCGTGATATAGTCATTGAGATTCTTCAGGATCCATATCTACATGATCTATTGAGTTCATTGTCACAGCCATCACAGTAGGTAAGTCAAGCAGTTTAATAAATTACTTTACTTGTTTTAAATTTTTATATTTAAAAGCTTCTCATTCTTAGGCTTTAGTCAAGGAAGGGAACCTAGGGGTCAAAATTCAATCTAACTATCCAATCGATAGATCGGGGATGTTATAAGTCCGTATCATCAAATGAAATATGTATGAATAATTTGTTTGAGAATCAGAGAAGTACATTGAAATATATGCCTCTATATCAAAAGTTAATAATAATGTTTTATTTTTCTTCATTACAGATGCCGGAATATCTAGTTCTTATCTACCTATTGCTGTAGAGGACATACAAGAGTAGGATCAAGAGGAGGAGGAGGATCTCACATGATTATTTTTAGTTTTGATGTAAAGTATTTAATTTTGATATTTGAGCAGTATTATCTTGTATAGTTATATAATTCATACTTTTTATATATATAATTACCTTTTTATTTATGATTGTAATATTGCTTATTATTTTATTATAATAGGTTTAGTAAATATATAACTACTTATTAATATAATTATAACATGTTTTAATAAATATAATTATGGATTTTTTTTTTAAAAAGTGAAAGTTGGTGCAAGCATTGGCATTAGTGATGGTTTACTTTCATTGCTAAATCGCCAACACACAGACAATTGACACATGTTCCAATTATTAACAATAAAAATTTGTCACTAATTAATTTCTTTTTGAAAATTTAAATTAGAAAATAACTAGGAAATAATTATAAGCGACAAACTTGCCATCTCTAATTACCATCTCTAATATTAGTTATTAGTGACGTCGTTTATGCCATTGCTAATAAGGGTTTTCAGTGTCCAATTTATTTCTGGTAATTTATTGGCGATAATGTTCCATTGCTAATATCATTAGCGATGGTGTTTTGCTTATTAGCATCGCTAATAACTTTTTTTTTTTATAGATATACACACGTCAAGGTAAATTGATACATAATTTTTAAAATATGCTTTTTACTAGTGTACATATATGGCTAGGTAATATACATCAAGAAAATTTTTATCTAGCATAATACATATCTTTAAATAAATTAATATATATTTTTTTAGAATATTATATTTATTAGGTCTAGTAGACAATTTCTAATCTTTATCTAATATACAAAATTATATACATATTAATCATTAAATTCTATGAACTTTTAGGTGCAAATATCTTTTGAAAAAAAAAAGGATTCGAAGGAAAGAAAGGGACTCATAAGAGAAAAACCTTAAGGATAAAGAAATAGTTTAATGAGATAGAGGTTTGATGGTGAAGATAAAGGATGTAGATAGTTTCTCGTCATGGATGATCCCTTGTAGCAAGTGAAAAAACTTTTATTCTTTTTATATAAAATATTTGAAAAAAAAATTTAGTTTCATACAAGAAATCCAAATCACTATTGGCTAGTAAAATATTATTCATATATATGACCAAAATATAAATTTACTTCCATTCACCTTCAGATATGTACATTGATCATCAATGTTTTTCTTAAATATAAAAGAAGCAATGATATCATTAAATTTTATGTACCATTACCTGGAAGCTTTTTTAAGACTCTATATAAATTTTAAATTTATATACTAACTTTTACTTTCTTATATTGAAACCCTTTTGGCTATTCCATATATATCTTTTCTTGTAAATCCCTATTCAAGAATATAGTTTTGATATCCATTTGGTGTAGTACTAAATCAAAATAAGCTACTAATACCATAATAATTTTGAATAAATCCTTTTCAAAAATAAAAAATATTTTAAATAATTGATATATTCCTTTTGAGTGAAATCCTTTGCTACAAGTTTAGCCTTATATCTTTCGATATTATCTTAGAAGTTTCATTTAGTTTTAAAATCTACTTACAATTAACGGGCTTAAACTTTTCAGGTAATTTGATAAGTTTCTATACTTGATTTTTACTCATAGATTCCATATCATTTTTTATTGCATCTAACCAAAGTTCAGAATTATCACTATTCATGGCATCTTTAATGAAATTGGATTATCCTAATTCTAATATCATAATTATATTATTGTAAGTAAACAATATAATCATCTAGAATAGTTGATCTCCTAATTCTAGCAGATCTTCATAATACTTCAGGTTCAGAATTATTATGATTATTTTTAATCGGGTTAAATTCATTGGTAGGCTATTCGAGAGATGGTGTATTAATCTTCTGTTGATGTTCCACAACTTCAGAATAAATAGTTTCATGTAAAATATCTATTGGTGTTATTGTAATAGAAAATTATTATCTTATTTTCTCTAATGTCATATCACGTGGTTCATCATTCCCACTATTATCACTATTTTTAATGAACCTAGCAATTCCTATTTTAACAATTCTTGTAATGTGCGATGGATAATAAATTTTAAAATCCTTTAACTTTCTGAATGTTCAATAAAATCATAACTAATAGTTCTGGGATTCATTTTTTTTATAGGTTATATAATCGAGCCTCTACAGAACAATCCCAAATATGTAAATGTACTAAATACAGTTTCATACCTGTCCATAACTTAGAACGACTTTACTAGGAATGCGATTTAAGATTGTTGACTCTGGTTTTGATTATAACAAAATACTTAAATATATTTGAGTACTAATTATGCATTAAGTGTGTTAATCAATTACAAGTACTCAAGATTTGAATTTAGAGAAGTTTCAGCACTGGTACCGCCAAGTGTCGACTCATGAGCAACCAAGTATCGATCCAAGTATTGACTCATGAACAGTGAAGTATGACTCAAGGCCTAAGACCAAACAGGATACAGAATGAGGTGAGTTCAGAGGTTTGGTTAAGTATCGACTCATGGATTGAAGTGTCGACTCAAGTGTTGACTCATCAGATGAAGTGTCGACTCACCAGTGCAGTCCTGAGAGCTTCAGAAAATAATTTGAACTAAGTGTCGACTCAAGTGTTGACTCATGTGTCGACTCATAGAATTCAAGTGTCGACACTTACTGTAATGGCTAGTTTTTCTGAAATGCAGAACTTCTCCAACTTGGCTCCAATGGCTATATTTTCTTCTCCAATGGTCACAAACTATCATCAAGGTATGGAGGGCTATTTATACACCACCAAGCTCTTGGGGAAGAAGAGACCCATGATTTGAATGATAAATCCTTTGGTTTACAGGTAAAAATATGTGAAGGATTCTTAAGGATTCAATGTTGAGAGAAGTTGAGCCTCCCGGATTGAAATGAGTGAAGAAGCTTTCAAAGACCACATCGTCAAGCTCCTTGAAGCTTCAACATCACCATTGAGACAGCTCAACAACATCAATCAAGTGCCTTAATGAAATATCTGTTTTTTGTAAGAAAGCTTTTATATTTTCATTATTGTATTTATGTTTGTATTGCTTACTAGTTTCCAATGAATTGAAACTAGTACTAGGTTGTTTTTGAGCCTAGGTGATGAAACCCCAGGGGTTTTGACTTTGTGACCCATGAAATAAGTTGGATTTTTGGTTAGCCCAGAAAATCAAGGGGGTTTTTGTTTTAGCCGGAAAACCAAGAAGTTTTTGGTTAGCTCGTGAAAACCAAGGAATTTTGACTTATGATCCCGGAAAAACAAGTTGGGTTGTTGGTTAGCCCGAAAACCTCTGGGTTGTTGGTTAGCCCGTTAAAACCAACTAGTGTTGGTGAGCCCGTAAAACCAACTAGTTGTTGGTCATTCCGTAAAACCACTAGGTTGTTGGTGAGCCCGCAAAACCAACAAGATTTTTGGTTAGCCTAGAAAACCAAGGAGTTTGACTTGTGAGCCCAGTGAAAATAAGTTGGTTTTGATTAGTGAGCCCGAAACTACTCGGCTATAATCTTGGTGATTATAGTAAATTTTCAAGGGAAGCTTGGGGAGTGGATGTAGGTGCCTTAGAGTGCCCCGAACTACTATAAATTTATTTGTGTTTGTGATTATTGCTTCTCTTTGTATTTGCTTTGTATTTATATTATTATTTCCAACTGCATACTATCATACTCACAAATACTTGTTTTGAATTGGCACATAATTGCAAAAAGTTTTTAAAATCCAATTCACCCCCTCTTAGTTGCATCTTCGCTAGGCAATAATTGGTATCAGAGCCCGTACTCTATGCTGCGGTATCAAACTTGGTACTCAATGAAGAAATCCAATGATTTTGAGTTAAAGATCATGGTAGCCCAAATTTGAAAGTTTGAAAATTTTGAAAAATTTTGAAAAGTATTTACAATCATATGTTGAGGGGGAGCTTTTGAAAAATTATTTTTAGATCATATTTTGAAGGGGAGCTCATGTTTTTTCATTGCTACATTGTGTTTATATTTATTGTTAATCTTTTGAGTATGTTATATTTATTTATGAGCTTACCTTGTTTATATACTTAAAGATTTTGTCATTATCAAAATGGAGAGATTGTTAACTCTGGTTTGATTATAATAAACACTTAAGTATATTTGAGTAACTAATTATGCATTAAGTATGTTAATCAGTTACATGTACTCAAGATTTGAATTTAGAGAAGTTTCAGCACTGGTGCAGCCAAGTGTTGATTCATGATCAGCCAAGTATTGATCCAAGTGTCGACTCATGAATAGTGAAGTGTCGACTCAAGGCCTGAGATCAAACAGGATACAGAACGTGGTGATTTTCAGAGGTTTGGTCAAGTGTTGACTCATGGATTGAAGTGTCGACTCACCAGATGAAGTGTCGACTCACCAGTGCGGTCCTGAGAGCTTCAGAAAATAATTTGAACTAAGTGTCGACTTAAGTATCGATTCATGGAATTCAAGTGTCGACACTTGCTGTAACGGCTAGTTTTTTTAAAGCGCAGAACTTCCCACTAGCTCCAAGGGCTATATTTTCTCCTCCAACAGTCACAAACGGTCATTAAAATATGGAATATTTATACACCACCAAGCTCTTGGGGAAGAAGAGAATCCATGGTTTGAATGATAAATCCTTTGGTTTACAAGTAAAAATATGTGAAGGATTCTTAAGGATTCAGTGTTGAGAGAGTTGAGCTCTAAGGATTGAAATGAGTGAAAAAAGCTTCCAAGACCATATCTTCAAGCATCCATTGAAGCTTCAACATCAACATGGAGACAAGCTCATAACATCAATCAAGTGCCTCAACGAAATATCTGCTTTTTGTAAGAAAGCTTTTATATTTTCATTGTTGCATTTGTGCTTATATTGCTTACTAGTTTCAATGAATTAAAACTAGTACCTAGGTTGTTGGTGAGCCTATATAATGAAAACTAACAGGGGTTTTGATTTGTGAGCCCATGAAACAAGTTAGGTTTTTGGTTAGCCCGGAAACCAAGGGATTTTTGGTTAGCCCGTGAAAACCAAGGGATTTTGACTTGTGATCCCCGAAAAAAAGTTGGGTTTTTGGTTAGCCTGGAAACCATTTGGGTTGTTGGTTAGCCCAAAAAACTATCAAGGTTATTGGTGAGCCCGTAAAACAACTATGTTGTTGATCATCCTGTAAAATAACTAGGTTGTTGGTGAGCCCGCAAACCACAAAATTTTTAGTTAGCCTGAAAACCAAGGGGTTTGACTTGTGCCTGGTGAAAACAAGTTGGGTTTTGATTAATGAGCCCGAAAAACTAATCGGCTGTAATCTTGGTGTTATAGTAAAATTTTCAAGGAAAGCTTGGGGAGTGGATGTAGGTGCCTTGGAGTACACCGAACACTATAAGTTTCTTGTGTTTGTGATTGCTTGCTTCTTTTTGTTATTTGTTTTGCATTTACATTATTATTTTTGCTGCATACTATCAATGCTCACAAACACTTGTTTTGAATTGGCATATAATTGCAAAAAAGTTTTAAAAACAATTCACCCTCTCTCTTGGTTGCATCTTCGCTGGGCAACAAAGATATACACAGTGATTTTCAAGGCTTCTTCTCATAATTATAAAGACAATAAGGATTACTAATCATACTCCTAACTATGTAAATCAAGGTGTGATTATGCCTTTCAACCATACTATTTTGTTTGAGATTTTCCGACATAGTATACTGTGCTATAATGCAACACTATTCAAGTCAGATTCATTATACTTATCGTAGTATTCATCATCCATATCAGATATCATAACCTTAGTTTTTTTATATCATTAATTTTCACTTCAAATTTGTATACCTTAAGTACTTCTAAAGCTTCAAACTTTTTATGTAATGGAAAATATAACAATATGTGAGAAATCATCAATAATATGATGAAATATTTTGTCTTTCAAAATAAGTAAAAAATAGTCATAAATATTGGTTTGCATCAATTCTAAGAGTTCTTGACTTATAGTGGCTTTCTTTTATGACTTTTAATTTATTTTTTTAATGTAATTGATGCACATACTAAACAATAAAATCTAAATTTGATGAAAACCATTCCTTAACCAATCTAGTTATCCTTTCTTTTAATATATGACATAATCATCTATGCCACAATATTGAATAACTTTCATTATAATACCATGTTTCATTCCGATATTGACATTCAAATTAAGTAAAGATTATGCAAAAGAAGAATTCAGATTTATTTTATATGATCCATTATATAATGTCTAATACTAACTAAAATAATTTTTTTATTATTTAAAACTTAATTTATAAAGTAAATGAAAAACTTTCTAAATTAAGTTTAATTAAAGATTAAATTCTTAGATATTGAAAGAACATAAAGAATATCATATATATCTAATTAAAAATAGGTATTTATGTTAAGTCTATAGATCCTAACTGAAATAACCTTGAACTTCATCCAATTCTCAAAAAGATCCACCGTTCTTTATCATTTAGTTTCCAACTTGAAAGAAATTCCTGTAATGAATTAGAAACATGAATTGCAACACCCAAATTGATCCACCAAGTATTAGAAGGAATATCAATAAAATTGGTTTCATAACAAATAAGCGATAAGAGATACTCTTTTTTTAAACTATTTTCTTCTTTCCTCATAATCCTTCTTGATATTCCCTCTTTGTTATAGAAAAAATATTCATTTTATGAACCTTTTTTTGTAGATTGCACAGTCCTTTATTTCCTTCTTCACATTCTTTCTTTTAAATTGCTTTTCAGAAACCATATGAATATTTTTGGAATCCCTTCCTATCTCAATCTTCTTCCTCTTGCACACATTGGAAGATAAGCTAATTCATTGACCATGATTCTTTATATGTATTATAATGGATTTTAAATCGAGTGAACTATAATGAAAGAGAGTTGAGAATAAACTAGATAAAGAAGTTTCAGATACTGTTATTTTCAGGTTATTCAATTTTCTATCTATATCATGCATTTTCATAATATGCTTTTATATTCTAGAATTTCATAATATTTTATAGAGATAACTTATTCATTGGAGTATTAGCTAAGGCTTATTTGACTTAGTAAATTATTGCTCTACAAACAAAAGGTACTCATAAGCCAATTCATTATCAGGATTAGATCCTCTAATGTCTCTCGCTATAGAGCTCTTATAATTATGAGAGATAAACTATTAGAAGTCTCCCATTTTTACATAATTTCTTTTGACCAGGTGAATTAGTAAAAGTTAGTGGATTAGGTTGAGATTTGCGAAGAACCAAATCTAAGTCTAGACACTCTAAAGTAATGAAAAGTTGCTCGTGCCAATTAGAAAAATTTGATGCATTCGGTATGGAAATATTAATTAGATGCGACGAGAGTAAAACATGGATCATAACTATGAATAAAAGAATATTCATACAGTTATTATCATGATGCAGATTCCAAAAGGATAATTTTATCAATAACACTTATTATACAATTAAAAACTATCTTTGGATAAGATTATGGCATATAATATGCTTTAACTAATTTAATCATAAATTTAAATATAATAATACCATAACATATATTACATAAATCATAAATATAAATTTTTTATGATCAATATATTATGAAATGTTTAAGTAAGAACAGTAATTATGGCATAAATATATAATTTATATTTAAATTATAATCCTTATATTAGTTAATAGACACACTTTTTATATAATTTCAAAATATAATAAAAGAGAAAAATCATTAACCCTCAATGACTCACTACTCAAATTTATAGTGTTCCGGATCCCTTGGAACTATACAAAAACATACTTGAATAATACGATAGTAAGCAAAATTATATATAAATATTTTAAAAATATTTAAATATTTTATCATATATGAAGTATCCAATCAAAATATTTTTCAAACCATTACTAGTCAGACTCAAAAATCATTTAAATCATATGTAAAATAAGTAAGTTATAGCAATTTTAATAAAATTCAATAATTAATGACTGAACTATAAATAGTAGATAATATACAGAGCTTTTGTAAAATAAATAAAAAAAGATGACAGTGATCTAGATGAAATTTTAATTTGAACTTATATATAATTTAAAATTTTATAGGGGCTAAAATATAAAATCCTTTAATCCAAATTAAGACTGATCCAATATAATTGGGTTTAATCAATTCATTAAAATGGGATGATTTTAATTAGCAGATTCGGATCCACTAATTAAAACCTAAACCCATTTAATATGTCATCTTCTTCCTCTTGACCAAGCTTCCAACATGCTATTAATGGCATCTTCAAGCTCTGGATCCCTCTCACTTGTAGGTCACCAGCCAACCTGGAACTTTGATGGCCATCTCTTGGCCGCCGATGACCTTATCACAGGTGACGCGTTGGCTAAGAGCCATCAGATAAAAAAGGACCAAACCACCATTTCTTCCCCCACTCACCATCGACAACCCATGGTTGGCAATCCAATTTCTTCTGACCCTATGGATGGCCATCTCTTAAGAAGCATCGCCCTCCATCACCCTTATCTACCAGTGATCAAAAGGTAAAACCACCGTGAACCTTATAGCGGGCCAAATCTTCTTGCCAACTCCTTAGCCACCAGTGTTAGGGTCTGACATGGGCTAAGCGGGTCACCAGCCGACCATCAACCTTCGGTCAGCCTGCTACCATCCTCCGATGAGCCAACATTAAGTTGGAGATGAAAGGAAAACTAGTAGTGAGCATGCTTTCCATTTTAAAACTTTTTCAAAATAACATGCAGCGAAAGCATGATAAAAGGATTAACATTTAATCTAAGAATGCTTTTAGAATTATTCTATGCTACTTAGCCCAGATCTTGCATGAATGATTAATATAAACTATGAAATCATGAATTTATGCTATGAACATTTCAAAGCAACATATCTATATATGTAAAACCATATCTCGTATGAAGTGGAGACGCTCTCCGCTGCGAAAGATCCAGGAGGAGGAAGAAGAACTCCGCTTAGCCGCACACGTGTCCGGCCTCTACAGGTGGTTCACACCAGGGCTCTTTCGAAATCTACTTCCACTCAAAGTTTTAGCTTGTTGTGGAACGATTTGATCGGAACTCCTTTCTTCTTACGATGCCGGACTCTCCGAATGAATGAAGAAACTCAAGAGGTGGAGAATAGTTGTTGGAACCTTTCTCAAACTCAATCCTAAGACCTAGATCACTAGGTACAAATATGCACACTATTATCCAAAAAACTCATACCCATAAAACTAGAACTTTCCTAGTTTCTTCCCTTTCTTCCCTTTGATTTTTTCCAGCATTTCTTTGCTGAATTTTTTTCCTAATTTCGTCCTCCTTTCAGCCCATTAAGTAGATGGAGAGGGAGAGGGAGAGTGGGGAGTTATAGGTGTGGTAATGGATAGTTATGGGGAGTTATGGTCATGGAAAGTTACATAACTCCCCAAAACTGAATTTAAACTTATTTAAATTCAGATTAATGTCTTAATTAATTTTAGTTCATAACTGAAATCATTGGGTCAAGTGTGCATACATTGGGTTCAACCCGATTGGATCCAAACCTATTTTGAACCAAATCCTATTTGATTCGTTCCAATTTTTATAGCTCAATCAAATTGGGCTATCAAGTAATCACATTACTTAATTCACCTCCATGCATCACCCACTAATAGTGAAAATTTTATGTCACAACCTTTTGTGACATCAAGTGTCTACACTTGCGAAATCAACAAGTGTCGACACTTTCAAGAATCAAGTGTCGACACTTGGATAAAGAAAAATCCTTTTCTCTGTGAGTCCACGAACGATTCCCAATCTTCTCCGGTCACTAGATCAAGTAGAAACCCCTATGGTGTGTGACCCCATAGGTTCGAACACTAAGCCGGTAGCACTGGAACATTTCCAATACCAGTCAAAGTCACCATCTAGCAATGACACCCACATCCGGATAGGTCGAAGTTGCAGAGCAACAATCAAGAACCAGGAGATATAGAAACCTTGTAATTAATCCCTTTGACCTCAATGCTCAGGAAGACTTAGGGTTAAACTGCCCAACCCATAAAGTCCATCAACAATGTGTCTCAACCTCACAAGTCCTGTAACACATTACAGAGACTTACCCTGGCCAAGGTTTTGCTAAATTGAAACACAGTAAGATATCTGCTCCAAATACTTTGGAAGGGTCAATCCCATCTTGATCCGATCACTGCTACATGAGTACTTAACTGTACCCAGAAACCTTCTGTCCCTGGATTAGAAATCCAGATAGTCTAGTAACAAAGTACAGTGAGTTGCTCGTAAGCTACCATGACGATCTCATGTCTGAGGGACAACTACGTCCATATCAAAACTCTAGGCAGAAAAAGTACAGACGGGTCATGTTCGATGAAATGTCAAACACAACATCTGCATGCTATACCAGTGTCTCCACACTCCTTGGTTAAGAGGACAACCAACGACTATGGCACACAACGATCTATACTTGATATACTATCATCCTGAAATAAGTGTATCATTTGGTCGCGAAATTTTAGGACTATATGATATATCCTCTCTATATCACATACAAATAGTCCTAAGGACTTCATCACTCAAGAACTCATTACAGAAAGATGAAATAGTGATGAACTGCCAGAATAAACATTTTTTTCAATAATATAATTCATATACATTACGTCAAATGTACAACGTCTACAGTAGAATTGGCTTTGGGACACATTTCCCAACGAGAGGAAACCTGCGCGATGGTGCTCGTGGCATTGCCGACGGTCCAGTCACCGGATGAGAGAGGGAGACCGATTCAATGTTTGATAGAAAGGAGATTTCTTGAAGACCACCGGTTTCTCTCTCTTTATTTCATTTATTTATTTAAATTATAATTTAATATAAATAAACAAATATAATATAATACATGATGGGTTTTAGCACGGTGGCCCGATGATGGATCATCTAGCAGGTGGCCAAATGGGAGCGGGAACTGGGATCTTCCCCACGGGAAGAATTTTATTTTATTTTATTTTTATAAGAAAATTAAAACTAATTTTTTAAACTTTAATTTAATTTCAAAATATAAAAAATATTTTTAATATTTAAAAATTAAACTAAAATTTATCTTAAATTTGCATAAACATAAAGCATGAATCCATACTCTGATACCGTATATTGTAAAAAATCTTTAATTCTTTATGCTTAGATAATACTTTTTTATACATACAAAATCATAAATCATGAAAGACATACCTTGCACTGTTGTTTCAATCTGTAGACCGTGTAGTCCTTGAGATATCATTTCTTCATCACGAGGTGATTAGTCTTCTCTCACATCATCCTCTTCTTCCTTATGTGGATGATATGGAGAACCATTCATTATTATTATGAGAGTTGGAGAAAAGGGACTAGATTACCTCTAATTATACTTGCATATATCTCTTTATTAAAAAAATCTAAATTTTTTTCACCAATATTATTATTTGACTATTTTATTTTTAATTATTTGATCATTTTGATTTTAATTATTTGATCATTGAAGTTATTTTAATTATTTGATCATTAGAATTATTAATGATTGGACCATTAAGTTTTAATTATTTGACCGTTATACTTTTAATTATTAGATTTTAATTTTCTGATCGTTGGATCCTAATCAGGCTTAAATAGATCAATAAAAATCCAAACGGTCAGATTTTGGATGGCTATAAAAAGACCATCTTAGAGGCCTAAAGATATGAATTTTGTTTCATGTTTCATACTCTATTTTCTTTTTCCTTAATATTTCTCCTTCAAGTTTCTTGTTTCAAAGTTATTTTACTAGGTGCTGAAAGAGTCTTCATCAACTTCATCCATAATCGTGCTCATAGATGAAGGAATCTCGGTCGTATCTTAAGATAGTGTTTCAATAATTTCTGTACGAAATATGGAAATATACTTTAAAATAGTGCCTCACATGCTTCCAAGCTTGATTTTGATTCTTTAATTTTTGTAAGTATTTTGCCATTTCTTTAATCATATCCATAATTTTAAAGTCATGTTCTAACGATCCAAGGCATATTTGAAGATTGTGATTAAAGAATTTTTTCAAGCATATTCGATAATAAAGACTTTAATTATTTATGGATCTTGTTTCACTTAGTAGATTTGATTTAATCAATCTAATCAGGTGACTGGGATAGACTACATTTTGATAATATGGCTTGATGATAGGGAAATTCTTTAATATGACTTATATTAGTTTTTTCGGTGTGTGGGGTAAATATTTATTTGAATTAGGTTATTTACTATTGCATCATTCTGTTCTTCTTGATAGGAAATTTTATATTTGATAGTATTCTTTATAATTTTATTGCTCATATTCTTCTAAATAACTAATTTAGTCTATGCTACATGGATCTTCTTATATTCTTATTCTTCATCAATAATTTCACTAACTTCTAGGGAATATACAAGTAGATCTTTGAAAAAATAATACTTAATGTTATTTTTGGACACCATGATTATAAGAGATTAAAAAAATTATAGCTGAACGTTATTGTTCATTGGACATTTCACTGATATTTTTTTACTCATAAAGGTAAAGAATTTATTATTGACAGGCTGTTTGTTTTGTGAGCCACTGTTCTAAACATTTTGCTTTCTTAACATCATTGCCCTCGTTTACACTACAATTACAACTTTATTTTCGGAAGCTTCCTACCTATTATGTAATATTAAAGAATTTTAGTTCCATAGCACTTTTATTATATGTCAATAAGAATGGATTTGGATTATAGCATGCAAGTGTAGCATATTAACCATGCTACATTTTTGACAAAACTGCCATCTAAACTTTGATATTTAAGTAATCACCGTCTATATTTAATATTGTTTGATTCTTTTTCTTAGCTAGAATTATTTCCTGTTTGCTTTCTCATGTAGGATTTTCTTGATTTAATTGATTGTTTGATTGAATTATTCATCTAGGAGCTTATTGAGTTTCTTTATGCTTTTTTTTTTTTGGTAGAGAAAAAGGGATGAGAGGGATAAATCCCGGTGTAGCTACCCCCTCAGGCCCTCGCCCCGCCAGGCAATGTCTGATTCAAGATCGCATACGGTGAGTACGTCAACCTGACACCACTAAAACATCGACTGGTAGAATGGGCCGTCCCCACACCAAAGGCGGAATGGGGCTTCCCTGACTTCTCACTCACACCAACGATTTAGGGCTTCAGGAAATTCCTGGATTTAATTGAGTCATCCACGGGATCAAATCTCGAACTCGAGACCGGTTGGGGCGAGGCAAAGCCCCTACGAACCGGGCTACCGCCTCAACAGTTATTTCTTTATGCTTTTAATAAGTAGTTTTTGTATGAAATAGTTACAATATTAAATTGGATACTCAAATCATCCGCATAAGAGGCTTTACGTAATATCATTATTTAGACAAATTCTTCTAATCTACCATAACAAGGCTATGTAGCAAGAAACTTAGGATAATTCTTGCATTTGTTATTCTTTCATGAGGGTACGAGGATCAGGTTATTAATTAGACAACTATTTTTGCTTTCAATATAAATGACTTTTATGATGATGACCGTAATTGAGCTGGTTATTTTGTAAAGTGGCAACATAATATTTATAGTTGGAGCTAAGTATATTTATTCCAAATTTTAGATATTCCAAATAAAATATTCAACTATTTGTCTTAGATTATACAATAATAGAATAGTTTGGATTTGCTTAACGCTAATTTATTTGACATCAATTATTTTAAAGGTTGCTCATAGATATATAATTATACAGTCACAAAAGAGATATGATAATCATTGCAATATTTATTATTTAAATTTCTTGAATTTAATATGTTAATTTCATGTAAAATTGATCATCAAGTTATTTATATCTAGTTTTGCATATCTTTATTACCATAACTATAAGTTATGATGTATCTTACAACTTGTAATAAAAAATTTTTATATCAGTATGTCTTACTAAAAGTTTAAATAGGATTAAGATCCTAAAGTTATCGAGGGGGATGAGACTTAACCTATGAAGAACCTTCTAGCAGTGAAAATCCAATCGCTGTGATAGGAGATTCCTTGAAGGAGGTTCAATATGGTAATAACAAGTTGATTGGTTGGTCAGGGACTACATGTGATTTATTTGATATAGAAATCATAGATCCTATTCTATCCTATGGTGATTACTCCTATGTAGTGGTTAGGAAGAGTTTACCTTTGAATAAGATCCGAGAAGTATTTCTGAGATATGATACTATATACATCTTTGGAGGAGCTTACCTGTATAAGAGTATCCATACATGGCCACGGTTAGAGATATTTGCAATCTTTAGAAGCTCTCAAGAAAAATTAAGATAGGCCATTAATGCACGGACTTATAATGGAGAATTCTATACTGTGTATGGTAGTTGAAATATTGGTTAAAGAAACATAGTTCAAGATCTGGTTCACTCTGATTCTTTCAGATAAAAACTATTCATACTAAGTAAGATTAAAGTTACTTTACCGATTGTATAGTATAGGAATCTAGAAACCTATATTTTACTATTTTTTAGAAATTTTAAATTTTGAGATGGATTGTTGAAAAATCTAAAATTTTTTTCACCTACCAATTAATTATTTGACTGTTTTAATTTAATTATTTACCATTTTATTTTTAATTATTTGATCATTAAAGTTTTTAATGATTTAACCAATAAAATATTTAATGATTTAATCGTTGGAGTTTTAATTATTTGACTTTTATGCTTTTTATTATTGGACTTTTAATTTTCTGATAATTGAACTTCTAATTAGACTTTAATAGACCAATAAAAACTCAAGCGATCAAATTTTTGGATGGTTATAAAAAGTTCATTTTAGAGGCCTAAAGATATGGATTTTGTTTTATGTTTCATGCTCTCTTTTCTTTTTCTTTAGTTTTCTCTTTTTAAATCTTTGTTGTTTCAAAATTATTTTACTGGAAACTGAAAGACTCTCCATCAACCTCTTCCATGATCGTGCTCGCAAGCGGAGGAATCCCGATCGTATCTTGGGATAGTGTTTCAGATAATTTCTACATGAAGGATGAAAATATGTCTTATGACAGTGCCTCGCATACTTCCAGGTTTGATTTTGATTCTTCGATTTATTGTAAGTATTTTATCATTTCTATAATTATATTCATAATGTTTAAAGCTATATTCTAACACTCTTTCATCAGAAGATTATTTCAGTTAGAATTTTATTCCAGTCCTGTTTGATCAATAAGATCGGTTTTATCATGAATAGTTTTTTTAATTAATGAATTATAATTCAATATATATATATATATATATATGATTGATCCTAAAAATTAAATATAATTAAATAATAATTAGATTATATATTAAAATAAATTTAATAATAAATATTAAAATAATAATAAAATAAAATAAAAATCTCATCCTATGATATTTTTTTGGTGCCTGCCCTGGCCTGTATGATATTTTTTTGTTCTTTCTGGATTCTACTTTCTGATAAAGAGCATCTGGAAGCTGAAGGTGGAGGTTTCCCACCCAAGTCTTTTACCATCATCAAAATGGAGGGGCCGAAGACTTTCCTATAAAGTGCCATTAGCTACAGCCAACTACCCCACGTCTCTCCCAAGGACTAAAGAAACCATTATTGGCCCCTTGTCCTCGGATGTCAAAGGGTGGCAAGGTTAAGGCTTGATATCGTGGCCCGTTGCTAACTTAGCTAGTGCGGCGGCGGTGCAGATTACAAAAGAAGGGCAAGGCCAACTAACACTAAAATATATTCTTTTCTCGGAAAACTTGCAGTAAAATATCAGGAATAAGTAACGAGGCAAAAAATGAAAACATAAAAAAGACACCAAATTAAACTCTCGCCCACGATTGAATTCGAGCACAAAAATGAAGTCGAGGATTTTTTTTTTTTTTAAAAAAAAAAAATTTTAAAAATAAAAATAAGATTTTTTAAAAAATTTATAAAGTTTGAAAAGACATTATGTTCAGGGGAGAGTGGTGGATGGGTTATATATGAGGGGCACTTTCCCTCATTTTTAAACTAAAATGAGCCTAATTAGCAGAATGATGTTAAATCTTCCCACCCTCGATAAGAAAACAAATACATGATCATCCATGCGGTTGGTCCCCGCATGAAGTTGTGACACGAAGAGGAGGCTAGCTAGCAAGCAATATATAGTATGTGAAGTCACGAAGAGTCAAGAAATTGGAGGCATAAAGAGACACTCCAGTCAAATATATTCGTTATCCATATAAAAGACCCTTTCATGCATGTATTAACTTTTTATACGTTGATCCATGTCGATGGGCAAAACCCAACTTGCTCGGTTACTTAATTAGATGGGGGGAATGGTTAATCTTCAACATTATAATGGAGAAGTTTGAGTACCATTATTTGAAAAAAATATATAGCAACTGATTTGGACTTGCATGAGAAAGGTTTCTAGTGGGGAATAAACAAACATTAGTCATATGTGACATACAGCTAGCTAGGCCAGGTTGGAAAGCAGTGCCTAATTCATTGACCAGATTAGATTCTATTAGGTCACCTTTCACACTTATCAAAAATCCCCCTAGTGGCATGGTCTCTCTTAAATCAACCACCCCCATTTCCAGATTAACTAATGTATTAATTCCTATGACTTTCTAAGATCTCTGTTGATTTATTAACCAAGGACGGGACTATCCCACTGACATGATAAACCCAGCAAGAACGGTACTTTAACAGTAAACAAAAGAATTAGGTAGAAACAATTAAATTGATGTCCAAGAATACGATTCAAACCAAAAGAACTAAAGAGACCTTGCTATTAAATGATGCCCGATTGGATACTGAAAAATTTGTTGACCAAGGTGATTCTAGTTATTTTGTTGGAGTTAGACCTACCAACATCATCCATATAAGCACATGCGACGATAACAAATCAAGACAATACTTCATGGTACCCCAAATTCATCAATAATGCGAAGCAAGGATATTATAATTTTATCTTCAATCTCTGTATCCGAACTTCTGTATACTCTTCTACTACATATATCCATTTTGATCCATGATGGAACAGGAAGTGAATTACTTGTGGATATAGAATGATCGCCTTGCTCCTAATTATAAAGTTGCGATGTTGATTGCTAGTGTTATACACACCATGTACTAGAATAGCACCATGATGCTATCGATCTAGTATCAAGATCGATGTGTTATACATATAACACGGATAAGATATCCTCGCATAGAATAACAGCACATCTACATTCCTAATGTATGAGATTTCGGTTCCATGCATCGATGAGATTGACTAATTTTGCTAGTGGATAGAACCACCATGGAGTGGTCCATGGGCCTTGTATCGAGGATATTTAACTAATTTGGATGGTACTTCTGGTCATCCTTGTAGCCTGGCGTAGGTGAATTGGATATAGAGGACCGAACCACCAGTACATGGAGGAATCAAGTTTAGGCGTGCTCTTGCTCCGCCCTTCATGCGTTCGGACTTTGACCACCCAACCTTAGTTTAATGCAACATGGTGCACCCAAGAATATTCAAAGGCATGCCATGGGGTGGCTATATGCAACATGGTGCGCCCGATAATTAATACTCGAAGGCATGCCATGGGGTGGCTGGCCATACAACTTTGCATGCCTATAAATACCCATGATAACCCAACGTTTCTTTCCATCCTCTCTAATTAAGTCCCTGTTCTTATTAGCTTGTTTAACAATGGTTTCCATGCATGCGATGCTTTACTCTCTGGCGTTCTTCTTCTTTGCTGCATTAGCTTCAGCGCAGCTGTCACCAACGTTCTACGAGACATCATGCCCCGGAGCTCTATACACCATCCAGAACGCGGTCAGGGCTGCAGTGTTCAAAGAGCGCCGCATGGGAGCATCGCTGCTCCGGCTCCATTTCCATGATTGCTTTGTTAATGCAAGTGTTAATTAAAAAAAATCACACTTATATATCCCATCTTTTTTACCATCAATAATTACTTTATACATTGCTAGCCCTTTTTTTACATCTTTTTTAGGGTATGATTACCGAACTTCCATCTTGATAGCCAGTAGATGTTCTTCTTGTTTTGTTTTTTTTTATCAAATCAGAGAATGATAGAAATGAAATAGATACAACCCTGCCTTCTAGAGAAAGAAAGATCCCACGTACAGTAGGCGAACAAATAGATCATGGACATGTAAGTAGCTATACACTCTAAAACACGAGGTCGACCAACAGACACGACTCGTGGATTTCACACCTTCTTCATGAAGCTTTTTAGTATCTACAGTCAGGTTCAACATGAAATCTTTCATGTCGTGACTGCTTTTGCAATCCTGTATTCCTTGTTCCATGGCTAAGCTATTGCACTACCGGTGCTATAAATAAAAATCGGTGAAGGTTTCATAAGATTGAGTATTATTCTTCATGCATCTCTGAAGGGAAGCTTTATGCATTTATCTTTGCTTCGTACTACTTCTTATCCATATCTTTAGGTGTAATGAAGTAAAAAGCTTACAAAAGTCATGATGATGTTGAATTCCATCAAATATATATATATATATAAAAAGTGATGTTGAGAGATGGTGAGAATTGTCAGTTATACGTTACTTTAGCTTGCAACCATATGCTGGCCAGCTTATATGTGTTGGGCTACGGTAGCTAGCTAAATGAGAACGAAGGGTTATTCTATTCTTTCGGTCATGCAGATATATATACTAAATAAAGCATTTACTATATTAAAATTCCAGAATAAAAAGCCATCTTCATGTATATAATTCTGCTTCTGCACCACCACACTCTATATATCCAAGTGCTCTTTGGTTGCATGTACTCCTCCTCATCTCAATCCTTTAATATATAACCAACCCATTTATTGATCATCGTGTCATTTAGTTAACGAAGCTGAAATAGGTCATTAATTCTAACTAGCGTTGTTGTTTGCTGTGATAATTACAGGGTTGTGATGGATCCATTCTGTTGGATGACACTCCAAGCTTTACTGGCGAGAAGACTGCAGGTCCCAACAATAACTCTGTTAGAGGTTTTGAGGTGATCGACACGATCAAATCCCAGGTCGAGGCCATATGTAAGCAAGTCGTGTCATGCGCTGACATTCTTGCCGTGGCCGCCCGCGACTCCGTGGTTGCGGTAAGTACCGATCAACTCTCCTGAATCAAATACAGAAGATTTTTTTTTTTTTTTTTCTTTGATTAAAATTTTTCTCTCTTCTCTGTACTTCAATACAGAAGATTTGAAGGCTTATCTTTCACTTCTCTATGTTTCAATAAGTGTGCCCTCAATTAATTAGTTGTCAGCTTTAGATTAAATAATGATATGTGGCTAAAGACAAGAAACTGGTGGAAATTTTTCATGGCAGTTGGGAGGGCCTTCATGGACCGTGCAACTAGGAAGGAGGGATGCAACAACTGCAAGCTTTAGTGCAGCAAACAGCGATATCCCCAGCCCAATTTCGGATCTAAGTACTCTGATTTCAGCCTTCTCTAAGAAGGGTCTCGGTACCACAGATATGGTAGCCCTCTCAGGTAATTTTTGCATGCCTATGTGCCACCTATTTGCTCCAAACTGTCATCAACATCTTAAAAATATATTTCTTAGAGGTCTACTTGTCAGATAGCTTGAGGTTCTTGATGGTTGCACCTCTGGGGAATTAATTATATTTGTAGGTTGGATATATGGGTCAGGTCCCACCGACCTGCACATTAAATTCAGTTAGGTTTGAGTTGCAATCTTAAATCTCATGGGCCATTATTTTTAAGACTTGGCACATGGTCATTTTTACCAGCATATTTTGTCCATGGTAGTTAAAGTTTTTGGAAAGTTGCACCTGTACATGAGTACTGCTAATCCCTGTACATAATGATTAAATAAGTTCCATTTTTCTTCCTTCGCCTTTAGAAGTTTCCTCACTTTGAAATAGTGATAAAAGGTCGATAACCATTCCCTCCCGTAATTATCATTCCAAAAAAAAAAAAAAAAATTTTTTTGATAGAAGAAAAGGGGAGAGAGAGAGTTAGACCCCGGACGTGGCCATATTAATTTTTTCGCAGCCGTTCCCTATCCGAAGGTGAGTACGTCAATCTGATTATCATTGGTGTCAGCCGAGTGAGTGAACGGGATTTGAATTTATATATATATCCCACCCGAAGATGAGTAGGAACTCCAGGATTATTTTATTAATTTTTTTAATTTAATTTTTGAATTTTTTTATTTTATTTCCGGACATTCTTTCTCGTCGAAATATATCTAAATCAATACTCGAATCCTTGCTAGTTGGTCATGAAAAAAGTCTCACAACCAACTGCACCACTCACCGGTGGTAAAAAAAAAATTTTTTAGAAGCTCGGAAAACAACCGAGAAACACAAAAATCACCTATCAGAAAGTTGGCATATTTGTTCAACAACTTTGGTGGTTGTCAGAGGGTTAGCAGGCCGGCCTGACCCATTCTTTATATTAATTTACAAATATGAGCTCCAGATTGCCAAAAATATAGCCACTCTTCTTCTTCTTCTTCTTCTTCCCCTATAGCTTACATGTGGTTTTTGGCAGGGGCACACACCATAGGGCAGGCCAGGTGCATCGTGTTCCGGACCCGAATCTATAACGAGACCAACATCGACGCATCCTTGGCCACCTCCTTACAATCCAACTGCCCGAGCTCCGGTGGTGACGACAACCTCTCCCCTCTCGATGCCATCACTCCCACCATCGTCGACAACTACTACTACAAGGATCTGGTGAACAAGAAGGGCCTCCTCCACTCAGACCAGCAGCTCTATAATGGTGGCTCAACCGATTCCCAAGTCACCACCTACGTTAATAACCTTGCCAAGTTTTACGGTGACTTTGCTGCTGCCATGGTGAATATGGGGAACATCAGTCCCCTCACCGGTACCAGTGGGGAGATCAGGACAAACTGTAGGAAGATCAACTAAGAAGTCTATATCTTTATTACATCTAAAAGAGAAGTCTATATTTAAGTGTGTAACAACACCTAAGAGAAGGGTCAAGTTCCCCTCCTCTTATTCAGCGTGTGTTTGTCCTTGAGGTCTTGTAACGGTAATGAAACTATAAAAAGAAATAAGGCTCTGTTGTTGGAAATTTAATTTGTGCTGTTTGTCTTCCCTGGCTGAACCCAGGGAAGTGATCGAACTACTTGCACTTTTCCTTGACTTAAAAACCCAGGGAAATGTTAGGCCTTGCACTCGGTCGGCACGTAACGTGGTCCAAACCAAGATTTTAAGACTTACCCACCGGTACCACTGACGATACTAGTGGATCGGGTATGTTTATTTTACCTCACGTTGTTGGTTGATTTTAATAAGTTATCGGGTGGATCTCCCTCCCATTATCATTAAAAAAAAAAAAAAAAAAAAAAAAAAAAAAAAACGTTGTTGGTTGATTTTAAATTCCCGGCTAGAAGTTTTAGGCCTGACCTCTCTTGAAATTGTATCATCCACCGAGAAAGGTTCAATAAGCATCCAAGATTGATTAAAGAAGTTTTTCGGGGGAATACCAATTTAAGAAGATTCCGATTATCTCATAATTTAAGTAAATCTTGCACGTTAAATCACTATTTAAAGAAAGGGATGCGGTTTAAATCATCTCTATCAGTTTGGATTGGTGGATCACTCCGGTTTAGATTGGTGCATCCATATTCTAAGTCCGGATCTTATCGTTTCATGTTTGAATTGAAAGGTTCTGATCTGGTTCAGGTCGTATCACCTGCCATCCATGATCCATGGATCATGCAATGGCAGGTGATTGGACTAGATCAAGCTGTATATGTCCAGCCCCTTCCATGATAAACAGACAGCAGGAGATTGAGTTGAATTATTATTATTATTATTTATTATTAACATAAAAGTATCTGAAATCGTCTCCCAGTTAGATCTTCATGTAGATATATACCTGTCTCTCCTCAAGTGTGTGCTCATACTACCATCGTCGTGCACGGAGCTCACTGGGTCGAGCAACATAAGATCCCATTCGTTTTCTCGGTAACCCAAACATTTCATTGCTCCCTCCAACAAAACGATCATTAGATGCTCATGCTGCGAGGTGCCACGTGACACAAGGCAATTAATCCTAAGCATATCAACAAGGTGGGCGTTGCTGCCATATAGAATTGTTAAAATAATTACTGCAAGAAATATGAACGTTGCAGGATGAGATTCCGCAGAACGTGACAGATCTGGTATCATCATTACGAATTTATCTTTGCCTCGTTTCCTAATCAACAACACGGCCATTATATCCATTATATCCTTTGTACATCTTTGATTCTGCTTAACACTGAATTCTGTCCGGCTGTTCGTAATTGAGCGCGGTACCTGATATCCGTCCGCATTCCTCCGGTAAGACTTGGGATGGTTGCTAGCATTACGATGCGACAGTGTAAACAGAAGAATCTCTTAAAGATATATTAACACATAATTTACAATACTATCAACTAAATGTATATCTGGGACTGCCAAATCCGACTGGTAAATTATACAATTGCTAGAGTACATGAGAGAAAAGAACAATAGCATGTTTGTTTCAGACAATATGATCAACATGTTGATGGTACATCAATTGAAGTAAATACTAAGCTTGGTTACTACACCAAGATCATTTTCATGATACAACCACTATGATACTCTCTAATTGACTGCAAATAATTTAAGCACTTCCACTTTTAGCTTGTCTTCATTAATAGATGTTGTGGACGTACCAGAGGAAAGCTCAACCAAGAATGGTTTTCAAAAGCATGGCCAAGAATGGTTTTCAAAAAACCAAAATTCAGCATGACATGCTCCAAGGGAATTCACAAGATTGATTGGGTGAAGGTAATGGCCCCTGTGGTCTGGTGCATGCACTCATGTCCGATGAATGTTGCGAATTGCAGCATTGATGCTTTTACAATCAAAGTCCATTATTTTCATCCAGTTCTCAAAGTCTCCAATCTCCTGCAACTCAAATACCCCCCACCCACCCCCCAAACAAAAAAAAAAAAAGAAGAGCAAAAAAAAGGGGTAAAACCTATCATCCCTGTTCAATTTTCAGTTTCACTGGATGCTGACAAAGTAATGCAACATGAAATTTACTCAGCCCACTGTTTGAGCTGCATATAAGCACAGGCAATAATGATTGGCTCCAACTGACAACATGTGGAAGATGCTGCGAATTTAAATAAAGAGTTTGTCGCTTGTGATCTTATCAAATATATTATTTTTTTATAGACATACTATATAAGTGGAATCCTACAGTCCCAAACTGATTGCCGCTGCAGTTACATCCAAATAACTAATACTCCAAAGATGGGTAGGTCTGCCAATTATTCCCTAAATTTAAGATAGGCATGAGAAAAATATATTTTAGCTAGTTCTTCCTATCCTTTTCTTCTTAATAGAAAAAAGGGTGATGACTCCATCCCATTTCATCTCACCGACAGTACTAGATACTAGAAAAGAAAGAAATATATAACTCAAAGACTTGCCAACGCTCATTTTCACTGGAAACATTGTGTAAATGGAAGTGATAAGGCACATGGGAAAAGAAAATATTTACTAAGAAATAAGAGTAAATAAAAATGAATTAGATATAAGATTTTATTAAATCATTACATGAACTGAAACAGGCAAACAGGAGAAAGAAGATTCTACAAATTGGAAACATTATGATGAAGCAACAGGTAACCATAATTAAAAACATGCTGGCTGAAAAAGGACAATTAAATGCACAGAAAACCTTTTAGACAAAAGTTAAATGAGTCTCCTATGTTTTCCTTTGTTTTTTTTTTGGGCATTTACAGTGAGAGTGCTCCTTTTGCAGAAATAACTTATATTCACCAAATTTAATTTTATGAGTATTGCTAGATGGAGAGTTCCAATGAACCCCAAAATGTTGATATAAAGTGCTTATATGGAGAACGCACTACAGGTCGTACTATTGAGCAAACCTTTAAAATAGTATTCAATCCATGGGAAGCAGCCAGCCATTGATTTGTTTGCTTCTTATAGCGCATGATTGTAGTAACTAATGCTCGTATTTCAAGTTCAATACGCTTCTCGTTGATGAAGGATTCTTGAACTCCTCCATTGACAGTGTCAACCAGAAGTTCAGAAACATGTGCTGCAGATCTTAAAGCGTCCCTCTTTGCTTTATCTGTGGGCACAAAAAGCAAAGTACATTTCAGTAAGAATTGCACTATTGCATTCTCCTGCACTGACATTAGTTATATGATCTGTTAAGATTTTCAAATAGATTTACTGATAAGAGAAGTCAGAACTTTAGTAGCAGCACCTTCTATCAGATAACATCTTAGATTCATGATAGCATAAAGTGCATTGAAATGAATCCTAGAAACCGGAACACATCAATGTCACTTTCAATTGATTGATCACTTGTTATCTTTTGAGTAAATTGTCAGATATATAAAAAAACCAACTTAGTCATTGATAATTAAAACAAGAATCAACAAGTTTTTTACTGGTTTAAATTACTCCAAAGTCCAAACGATGATCACGTATAATGGGTGTCGGTTCTAAATTTACATAGCCCACAAAACATTTTGTACTAATAGTACAACATCCCAACAATGGAAGACATTTCTCTGAGCCATGGAGCACAGTAAAATGGATCCAAGCCATGGCATATTATTAAATGGCCAATATACCATATTAAAAAACTACATATAATGTAAGTCCCGCACCTAAAGTAGAGAGATAAAAAAATAAAAAAAGTTCTGAACTATCATTTTTTTTGTTTTAATCCCAAGAGAAACAAGAATGCCATCTAGATAATCAATTCAAAAAAAAAAGGGCAAAAGACAAATTATGCATGTCTAAAAGTAACACTTAATGCATCTAGCCTCACCATGTAAACTAATTCATTAGGAATTCAAAATTCCCGTCCAACAAGCTTTCACATTATTTGTTTCCATACCTTCAAATTGCAATAAGATCAGAACTTTTGTCAAGGGAAAAACTTCCCAACAGGCTACAAATTCTCACTAAGGTTTTAAAAATTAGTAGAAGATAATTCTGTTGAGAAACCAAGTAGATACATGGTTAATAAGTAAAAGTCTCTAATATCTACTAACTAATAGGCCTTTCGGGATATCTAAATACAACATGATGTTTGGAATGTAAAGATCTACTGGTTGATGTATAGCTTCATATTTACTTACATGCAATATTTACATGGCAAAAGTATGGGTCCCAACATGTGTATCAAAATCATATTCGACCTTGACTAGTAAGTGTCGGTCACATGAGCTTTTACTAACGTTTGATAAGCATTATGAGCTTGATTCTGAGTCCTGACAAACTAATGCTTCTTTCCTTTTTCCACTCACTTGACATTGGTACTGGTTCTCAGTACACATTAAAAGATTAAATGAGTACATAAACTAAACTTTAGCCTCACAGTGTCTGTTCCTCCACAAAATTATTGATGGCCCCCTTTGCCTGAGCCTTCACATCAAGCCTCTTTGAGTGCAAACATAGGCATCATACGTCAAGCTGGATCCAAATTTCCATGACTCAATGTATTCCTAATCAGTTTTAGTCTCAGGCCCACATACTTGCTTGGTTGGATTTAGGATGAAACTAATCCCACAGGCTAGACCTGATGCTTTTAAGCATTGCTACTCATACCCATACATATTCATAATATTTGTTCTTACTAGCCAGAATTCTACCTGGAGCAATGCACCTGTTTTAGAATCTTCCAATAAGGACATTGAACCCGCATCTGCTTCCTAAGCGCTTCCTTACTGAAAGTAAATTTTAATATTCACCACCCTGAAACTGCAACGGCTCCCAATTCTGGCAACTAAAATTTTGCTAGACCAAAATCTCACTTGGATAAAAGTATGGACCTGATTTTAGGGCCCAAAGAAGACCTATCCACCAATTTCTAGCTAAAGCCACGCCATATCGAGCCATATAACCGCATTAAAAATGGATATAATAGAATTAACTTAAAAAGTTAAACGAAATATCTGATAACTATGATGTTTTCTTTCCATCACGATAATTACTCGGTATAGATCTACCATACTAAGAGACTTTCAGGATCCCACAACGGACAAGCCAAAAACATATTCTTTACAATGAGTTCTACAACAACAGTACATTCAAAACCCTAATAAGGGATCCCGATTTCCTTTTACACTTTTGAGATTAGGGTTCCAGATTTTCCCTCATCAAATTTCATATTGCCTCGTATTTTCCATCATTTTCTTTCTCAAATTCAAAATCAAAGCAGAAATCATTCGTCAACGGCCTAAAAAGGCATACAAGAATGGGAACATATATCTAGATCAGGCAAGATAATTAAATCATACTCGAGAAGGTGGAGATAGGGTTTTGGGAATCTGGGGAAGAGAAACCCTAGAACTGACCTGTTTGATCTCGGATCCGAATGGATCTCCGTTGATGTTCCTGAACGATTTGGAGGAGCGACGATTCCAAAGTCCCCACCTCCGCCTTCGTTCCCCTCCATCACCATCCGCCTGCGTGACAGATACAAGGGTCTCCAAGAAGAGCCCAGACGAAGAGCGAATTGGTAAAAGCTAAGATTAATGTAAATTTTAAAATTGTAAGGGATTTGAAAGTAATAGTGCGAGTCTGAGATGAACTCGGCGCTGCACTTGCCGATGATGATGATGGTGTTTTTTTTTCTTCGTGGATGGAACGAGATAGGTCAACCCAAAATATTCGTTGCAACATGGTCTCTAAGAGCAGTAAGAAAAATAGACATTCAAATATATTGATGGTGAGATCTGAAGCATTGTTCAATGGCATGTTATCCTCTTTGTAGATATGGATTATCATGAGTTCATGTTCTTGTTTAAAAAATAAAAAAAAAATCATGTCCGTATTGACATAAAATTTCTATAACATACAAATATGATTATATATAAGTAGGTTTACCATTGCCATTTTTGGAATCAACACCTACAAGTGTCACCCTGTAAATATAAATTTTATATAACATTATTCTTACAGTTCTTGCTCTTAAAGAGAGGGTACATCTTCTACACCACACCCCACCCACCAAAAAAAAAGAAGAAGAAGAGAGGGAGTACAAAATGCAGTAGACAATAGTAAAAGTACAATAAACATGTCCCAAGTCACAAAAATCATGAACTTAAAAAATATTTTCTAGATAGAGTAATAGTTAATATATGATTAGATATAAATCAAAAGGCAAATATAATTACTTTTGCATTTGTAGATAATTACTACTGTTGCATTTTATCACAAGAGAAAAGGAATTACAACCTTTTCATGTCTTATTTTTCGGTTTTAGACTCTTAAGAAGTAAAAACATTTATAAGTTATATAGAATTATGTGAAACCTTTTTTTGAGCAAAAAAATCAAAATTGAAAACTTTTTTTCGAAGCATATTCCTTTGATTTTAGTTGTTTCTATGCTTCTAAGAACTTTAAAAAAAAAAAGGGATACAATTTCAATCAAACACGTGAGTCTATTTGAATAGCCAGCGGGATTTTATCATTACATAGGACACTTAAACCTATAATTTGGATCTTTTATGGACTTTGAGCATGTTAAGGACTAACATAGGCCTGACCATGCTGCTAAGCTCAACATAGCATAACGAGAAAAGAGAATAAATTTGTAAATAATTTAGAAAACAATAATTGATCTTTTTTTCTTTTTTTTGACCTCTTGAAAGCAATGGATAGAAATCCATCCACATTGAAATTATCCAGTTCTAGATATTGACTTAGTAGAGAGTATGTACGTCTTGAGTCTACAAGCTCTAGAGAGGAACAAAGAAACTTTTTTTTTCCAGAGCAGAGACGGTGCTTAAAGTAGATGTAGGTTGTTAAAACATACCGGCCTCACACCGAACCAGGCCAGGTCCGATCGATCCGCTTCACTCAGGTTCATATTGATCCAAAATGGGCCGCTCCAAGGATGGCCCGGAGGTCCTGGACGGCCCCTTTCAGCTGGTACCAGAATTCCGTTACGATAGATCCCTGACATCTCGGCGCCATTACTCTACAGATCCTACGATGCCATTCTCTCCCGGTGCCACCTGGCCACTATCGAGATTCCTCTAAGGACAAATCGACCATTTCCATCCTAGCCCCTAACAGATTCTGGTAAAGTTCCGCTCCTATATAAGGTAAGGGGGGACCCCGAGGTAAGCAGGCTCTCCTTCCCCACGAGCTATCTTCTTTGTGATTCCTCCATTCTGTTGCTCCAAGTCTCCTACTGACTTAGCCATCGGGGTGTCCCCCGTTGGAATACTACCGGCCCGTGGAACCTTTTTTGCAAGAACTGGAAGACACGCACTCCAGTAAGCCCGGTCGAGGAAGCCCGGTCTGGGAGATCCAGCAGTAACAGATTGGTGCTAGAGGAATGGGGGCCCCTTAAACTTTCGCCCTTGTGTTCCTTCTTCGAAAGGAGGGATCCACCGCTAGACAAGACGATGGTGAAGGGAAGAGCTAAAAATATCTCCAACATGAGAGGCTGCTCTTAGACGAGCTCGGGAGAACCTCTCAGGGAGCATGACACCGCCCAGCCTACCATCACTCTAGGACAGCAGTAGTTCCAGACCCTTCTGAACTGCATCGACAGTTTTGCCGCCGCGACTCAGAACCTTCAAGACGCGGCTAATGACAGATAGCAGCCGCTCGCGGCGTCCAGAACTAGTCACCCACCTCTGCCGAAGGAAGCCGACAGCAAGGAGTCCCTCGACATCGCTCCCATGCGACCCCGAAGCCCTGAAGGTCGTAGAGGACTCATGCCAACGGGAAAAGAGTGAGGTCCGCCTCGCACTCTTCCGTGGATTCGGTCTCCGACGATGACCTGCGATGCAATGAAGACTTGAGGGACTACACCAGCAAGCTCCAATGCATGGAGGAGCAAATTGTCGAACTGGTCGACCGGCAAAAAGGAGAAGAAGCACTGGCATACGACTCCCGCTCACCATTCTTCGTCAGAATTATGGAAAAAACTATCCCCCATCACTTCAAGATCTCCCAGTGGATGCTTACAATGGCACCACCACCCTTTGGATCATTTGGACACTTACAAGGCCCATATGATGGTACAGGGTGCCTCCGACGTCCTCCACTGCATTGCCTTCCCTGCAACACTCAAGAAGGTGGTTCGAATGTGGTTTTTTGCCATCCAACCAAGTATGATCCATTCCTTCCCCTAGCTGGAAAAACTCTTCTTATCCCATTTAGGACCTGCAGCCAGGCACCGAGGAACACAAATCGCCTCTTCCTTGTGTAGCAAAAGGAAGAAGAAACCCTCCGGAAATACATGGCCCGATTTATTTTGACGACCATGAAGATCTCGGACCTCAATGAGCACATGGCTATGTCGACTTTCAAGAAGGGGCTGCGATCATCCAGGCTCACTTTCTCACTAGATAAAATGTTCCTGACAAGCTACTCCGAACTACTGGCCCGGGTCCAAAAATATGCCTTGACAGAAGAACAAGCGGCATGCCAACGCCAGGCTGAAAGGAGGTCGGCTCCCAAGAGGAGGAGTGATAGGGCTCCGAAGTCTGACCTCCCAGCGATGGCACCAACTCGGCCTGGCACTGTAGTCCTAAGTCGAAGGACTTTCACAGGAGGCTCGAGACTTACACACCTCTCTCCCTCTCGAGGGAGAAAATCCTTATGAAAATAGAGAAGGAACCTTCCTGCAAAGGTCTCGCCTGATGAGGAGTCCCTCCATGTCAAGGAGCAGGGATAAGTATTGCTGGTTCCTCCGTGATCACGGGGACAGCACAGAAGATTGCCTTCAATTGAAGGACGTGATTGAAGATTTGATTAGGCGGGGGTACCTGCATAAGTATGTCCGACCCCAGAGGAGCTAGGCTGAAACTTCCACCACCAGAAACCTCCCGGAGGAAATGGAGCTGCCTAACCAATGCCCCACCGATGAAAATGTTGACATGCTCCACCGCCGGTCTGACTAGGGGGACGAGGGAGGTCGAGATATCTCAAAGAGGCCTCGAGGTTCTAATATAATTAGTTTCTCTGACGAAGACCTCCTAGAGACCCAGGTCTTCGAGAACGATCCCGTTGTTGTGTCGACAGTAATTGCCAATTATGATGTAAGGAGGATCCTCATTGATAATGGAAGCTTCATTAAAGTTTTGTTGTATGATGCTTTTGTCAGAATGAACCTACTTAGAACTAGGCTACAAGAATCCCCAACACCGTTGACTAGGTTCGAAGGGAACTCCATTGGTATAGAGGGAGAAATAACTCTACTCATAACTATCATATCAGAGCCTTATCAAAAAACCCTCTCCCTCAATTTTGTGATCGTCCGCATGACATCAGCCTACAATGCCATTTTGGGACAACCGGCCCTGAACAAGTTCCGAGCCATTGTGTCTACTTACCACTTATTGGCGAAGTTCCCGACTCGGAACAGGGTCGGAGTGATGAGAGGGGATCGTAAGATGGCCAGACAATATTTAACCATTCAGGACAGACAATCGAGAGACCATTCTGCCTTGGAACAACTTGATCCCAAGTCTAAAATCGATTGTTGCGGAGAACCGGTCGAGAGGTTTCATTCGTACCTCTTAGGGAGGATGATCCTACTAAGATCCTGCAGATTGGTAGCATGCTTAGCGAGGAGGCCAAATCAGAGCTGGTCAACTTCCTACGGGACAATGCCGACGTCTTCACCTGGTCGACATCCAACATGCCAGGAATCCTATCGGAAGTCATCCAATCGACTTAAGGTGGACCCTACCTACAAGCCTGTCCGACAAAAGAAGAGGAACTTCGCCCCTGAGAGAAAGAGGGCAGTTGATGAGGAGGTCAAGAAGTTCCTCGAAGCTGACTTCATCAAAGAAACTCACCACCCTGACTAGCTGGCGAATGTCATGATGGTGAGGAAGGCCAATGGAAAGTGGAGGATATGTGTGGACTACACTGACCTTAACAAGGCCTGCCCAAGGATAGCTTCCCATTACCAAAGATTGACCAACTGGTGGATGCCACTATTGGTTATCAACTTTTAAGCTTCATGGATGCCTTCTCCGGATATAACCAGATCAGTATGGACCCAAAAGACGAGAAAAAGATAGCCTTCATCACTAACGAAGGGTGTACTGCTACAAAATGATACCTTCGGCCTAAAGAATGCCGGAGCCCCATTCCAGAAGTTGATCAACAGGGTCTTCGAAGGGCAACTTGGAAGAAATATGGAGGCGTATGTTGACGACATGATAGTCAAGAGCCTCGGAGAGCCAACCATATCAAGGATTTAAAAGAGTCCTTCGATGCCCTGAGGTGCCACCGGATGAAACTCAATCCTACCAAGTGTACCTTCAGGGTCACCTCGGGAAAATTCCTCAACTTTCTGGTCACCCAACAAGGAATTAAGGTCAATCCGGGTAAAATCAAGGCCGTCATCGATATGGGGCATCCAACCAACAAGAAGCAAGTGCAAGAACTCACAGGTTAGATAGTCTCGCTCAGCCGTTTCATTTCTAGATCAGCTGAAATGTGTCTCCTTTTCTTCAAAATGTTGCAGCAGCAGTCAGATCGCTTCCAGTGGACCGACAAATGTCGGTCAGCTTTCGAAGCACTGAAGACGTACATGAAGACTCCCCCTTACTTGCAAAGCCTTTGGAAGGAGAGACCCTATACTTTTACCTATCCACATCGGATGAGGCTATGAGCTCCATCCTTGTCCGAATTATGGAGAACAACCAGCAAAGACGGTCTATTACATCAGCAAGGTACTCCACGATGCCAAAATATGGTATCCTAAGATGTACAAGCTTGACTACTCCCTAATTGTAGCAGCCAAGCGACTACGACCCTACTTCCAAGCGCATCCAATCATTGTCCTGACCGATCAACCTCTCAAGGCAATCCTTAGGAGCCCCGATATCTCGGGTCGGTTCGCTAAGTGGGCCGTCAAGCTTGGCAAATTTGACTTCTCCTTCCAGTCTCGGTCAGCTATGAAGGCCCAGGTGATCACAGACTTCATAGTAAAGTATACCTGAAGACAGGAAACACCTCTATAAATGGCCGACACACCTGGGAATGATATTGCTGTAGGGTTAGACCCCGCTTGGATACTCCATGTGGATGAGGCGTCTAACCTTGCTGGTTGCGGAGTAGGATTAATCCTGGCCGATCCCAACGGACAGAGCCTGGAATATGCCCTGCGCTTCACATTTTAGGTGTCAAATAACCAGGTGGAGTATGAATCCGTCCTCACAAGACTGAGGATAGCTGATGAACTGGACATCAGTCGAATCAGAGTCCTCTCGGATTCCTAGCTGGTAGTCAACCAGGTGAGAGGTGAATTCAAGGCCAGAGATCCGACCTTGGCCATGTACTTGAGTAAAGTGCAAGACCTTGTGGCTCGACTCAAGTTTTTTGAGATCATCCACATACCTGGGTGCAAAACTCTCGGGCGGATGCCTTGTCATGGCTGGCCACTGCCGTCACTGATCCCTTCGATCGACCTTTCATGGAGCACCTACAAAGCCAAAGCATCGCTGAAGAGACATCCCGAATCCACCAGGTGGAGCGAGAGGCTTGTTGGATGGACCCCATCCTCACATTCCTCAATGAAGGAACCCTGCCAGAAGACAGGGCCGAAGCCAAGTGTGTGAGTTGGACGGCCTCGAAGTACATCATCCTCGATCAAACCCTCTACAAGCGATCATTTCGCAACCACTACTCAAGTGCCTAGGACCGTCGAATGCCGATTACGCACTCAGAGAGGTGCATGAAGGCATATATGTCGACCACTTGGGAGGTAGATCCTTAGCCTACAAGATATATCCAACAAGGCTACTACTGGCCAACCATCCAGAAGGATGCTGCAGACTTTGTTAAAAGGTGCAACACATGCCAGAGGTACTTCAATGTTCAAAGACGACCGGCTAGTCAGCTAACCTCGCTGACAGCCCCCTGGTCATTCGCGCAGTGTGGAATGGACATCCTTAGGCCATTTCCCCCAGCATCTGGATAATGGAAGTTTTTATTATAGCCATCGACTATTTCACCAAGTGGATGGAAGTTGAACCACTAGCACAAATACCGAAGCCAAGGTGGAGACCTTCGTCTGGAACTGCATCATCTATTAGTTCAAAATATCGCAGGCAATCATCATCAACAACGGGCGGCAATTCGACAATCCGAAGTTCCAAAATTTCTGTCAGTAGTTTCGTATCTCCCACGGTTGACTTCAGTCAGACACCCCAATCCAACGGGGAGGTCGAAGTCACTAATCAAACGATTCTGCATGGCCTGAAGACCCGACTGAATGATGCCAAAGTGCTCTGGGTCGAAGAACTTAACTCAGTACTCTAGGCCTATCAGACAACCTCCCACACTGTGATGATTGGGAAACTCCATTCAATCTCACCTACGGGAGCGAGACGGTCATACCAGTGGAAGTCTCCTTGCAGTCCATTCGGATCGATCATTTTATCGAACCAGCCAATTTTGAGTAGAGAAGGGCTGACCTCGACTTGCTCAAGAAGACCCGACTCCAAGCAGACCTGAGGATGGCGACCTATCATCAAAGAATGGCTAGATATTTTAATTCTCGAGTCAAGGCTCGACTTCGAAAAAGCTTCCGGGCGGAGACTTGGTTTGCGGAGGTCAAAGATATCCAAGCCAAAGAACAAGAAAAGCCTCCCCTAACTGGGAAGGCCCTTATCGGTAGTCGAAGTGATTCAGGTCGGAACTTACCTACTCGAGCATCAAGACGGACGGTAAGTGGCACGTCCTTGGAATGTAGATAACCTCCACAAATATTATCAATAAAGACAACAATTTATTCTGCAAAGAAGTCCAACCTCGATCAACAAAGGCTCTAGTACAGCCCACTCAAGTCTGATCCGATCGACAAAGGCTCTAGTGTAGCCCATTCAAGTCCGACACCGATCGGCAAAGGCTCTAGTGTAGCCCACTCAAGTCCGATCCCCGATCGGCAAGGCTCTAGGACAGCCCACTCAAGTCCGACCCCGAACGACAAAGGCTCTAGTGTAGCCCACTCAAGTGCGATCCCCGATCGGTGAAGGCTCTATTACACCCCACTCAAGTCTGATCCCTGATCGGCAAAGGCTCTAGGGCAGCCCACTCAAGTCCGACTTCAATCGGCAAAGGCTATAGTATAGCCCACATAAGTCCGACCCCGATCGGAAAAGGCTCTAGTATAGCCCACTCAAGTCCGATCCCCGATTGGCAAAGGCTCTAAGGCAGCCCGCTCAAGTCCGACCTCAATCAGCAAAGCTTATAGTGTAGCCCATTCATGTCTGACCCGATTGGCAAAGGCTCTAGTGTAGCCCACTTAAGTCCGATCCCTGATCGGCAAAGTGATATGGGACGGACCCCGAATCAATAATTATTCCAGGAAGATCGGACCGTTGGTCATTAAGAAATGACCCTAGGCTAGGCTAAACCAAAACTAATTAATTTTTTCCCATTTTTTTATTCAAATGAAACTTTTTTTTTATATTTTCTCTTTTTTTAATTCAAATAACCCCTCTTTTTTTTCTATTCCTTTTTTCTTTCTTCCTTTTCTTTTTTTTTTCTTCACGATTTTCTCTTTTTTTCAGGCTTTTCCTAAAGTCGGCCTAGGTGGCCGGCTTTGACTTCATGACTGTGTGGAATGCCTAGAATAGGGGTCCCGATCGGGGAAGGCACGATCCCAATGGGATCTCGTCGACGATGGACTCACGAGCCGACACAGAGTTGCAAGGGATCAGCGATCTGGCGGGGAGGCAAGCGACGGCTTGGGTTGAGGGAGGCGCAGCTCATTCCGATGATGGCAGCAGTACAGAACTATGGCATGGCAGCGATTGGGGAGTAATGCAGGGGAGGCTCGGGGTGCCTGCTGGGAAGCGATGCGGGCGGCATATGGAGACGGTGGCGTGACCTTGCTCCGGTGAATGGTGGCGGCTCGGTGGGGAGTTCCGGTGGGAGGCATCGCATGGAGGTCTGTGGCACAGGAGATTCTGGCGGTTGGGTGTTGGATCTAATGGACGACGGGCGACGGTTTCCAATCGGTGATGTGGCTGAAAAGTAGAAGGGGCCGGACCATGGTGGTTTGCTCGATCTGTCGGATGGGAAAGACCGGTTGGTGGTGATCTTGCTCACAAGCGGAAGAAGTTCGGTTGGACACTTTCGGTCGGCCGGTGGTTTGCTCGAATGGATCTGGGGAGATAAAAGGTGGAGAGCGGCGTCATGATCTGCGCGGGGTTCTGGTGATTGACAGTGATGGGAGGGAGATGGCCTTCCGGTCGTTGGTGTGGTGGGGTGGGATCGATTGTCGGGTTGAAACAGGGGAGGCTGTTGATGGTTTTTGGATGCCTGTTGTTGGTCTCAGAGGAAGGAGGAGAGAAAGTAGAGGGAGAAGAGAGAGAAGTCTTGGGAAGAAAGCACCAGAGAGAAGAAAGAAAGCCCAGGAAGAGAAGAAGGGGAGAACCAGAAGAGAGAAGAAGAGAAGGGGGAAGTCGGAATGCACCCAGATGATTTCTCAAATAATTTCTTCTTCGCTAATTTTATTCCCAATGAAAAAAGTCTTTAAATAGACTAATCTAAGATATCCGATATCCCAATCAAATATCTCAATCCCAATCCTAACAAATTCAAACTATTTATTTAAAAACAAACAAATCCATTAAAGAATAAAATAAATCCTAAAAACAAACTTTCAAACAATCGAGATAAATCCTAAAAATCCTAATATCCCAATCCCTCGTACACCCATAGAAATAAATTGCTCCGAGGTTTGTATACTTTGGGATTTGTGCTGCACCGGAATGAGTGCTCATCGACTCCAGGATCTTGGGCCCTAGGATTTGGGCTGGGCTTGGCTTCAAGTTTGAGCTAGCTTCTGGGTTTGGGCTGGGCTTCAGGTTATGGGCTGGCTTCTGGGTTGGGCTTCAGGTTTAATCTGGGCTGCTTCAGATTCTGGACCGATGTCTCCATCATTTTCCCTGAATTGGGGAAAACTCGACTTCGTCGAGTCAAGCTTCAAAAAGTTGGCTCCTCGGTGCATCACCTGTTGACTGAAATATAATTAAAATAAAATTAGCTAACCTAACCTAAACTTGCTCTGATACCAAATTTTGACACGGGCGGACCCCGAATCAAGAATTATTCAGGGAGATCGGACCATTGGTCATTAAGAAATGACCCTAGGCTAGGCTAAACCAAAACCATTTATTTTTTCTCTTTTTTTATTCAAATGAAATTTTTTTTTTTTCATATTTTTTCTTTTTTAATTCAAATAACCCTCTCTTTTTTTTCTATTTTCTTTTTTTCTTTCTTTTCCTTTTTCTTTTTTTCTTCACGGTTTTCTTTTTTTTTTCAGGCTTTTCCTAAAGTCAGCCTAGGTGGCCAGCTTTGACTTCATGACCGTGCGAAATGCCTAGAACAGGGGTCCGGTCGGGGAAGGCACGATTCCAGTGGGATCTCGCCGGCGATGAACTCACGGGCCAACACAGAGTCGCGAGTGATCAGCGATCTGGCGGGGAGGCAGGCGATGGCTCGGGTTGAGGGAGGCGCAGCTCGTTTTGGTGATTGGTGGCAGTACAGAACTGTGGCATGGCAGCGGCTGGGGAGTAATGCAGGGGAGGCTCGGGGTGCCTGCTGGGAAGCGAAGCGGGTGGCATATGGAGACGGTGGCACGACCTTGCTCGGTGAATGGTGGTGGCTCGGTAGGGAGTTTCGGTGGGAGGATTCACATAGAGGTCTGTGGCATAGGAGATTCTGGCGGTTGGGGTGTTGGATCTGATGGACGACGGGCGACGGTTTCCGATCGGTGATCCGGCTGAAAAGTAGAAGGGGCCGGACCATGGTGGTTTGCTCGATCTGTCGGATGGGAAGGACCGGTCGGTGGTGATCTTGCTCACAGGCGGAAGAAGTTCGGTTGGACACTTTCGGTCGGCCGGTGGTTTGCTCGAACGGATCCGGGGAGATAAAAGGTGGGAGCGGCGTCGCTGATCTGCACGGGGTTCTGGTGATTGGTAGTGACGGGAGGGATGGCCTTCCGGTCGTTGGTGGTGGGGCATGGGATCGACTGTCGGGTTGAAACAGGGGAGGCTGTTGACGGTTTTTGGATGCCTGTTGTTGGTCTCAGAGGAAGGAGGAGAGAAAGTAGAGGGAGAAGAGAGAGAAGTCCTGGGAAGAAAGCACCAGAGAGAAGAAAGAAAGCTCAGGGAAGAGAAGAAGGGGGAGAACCAGAAGAGAGAAGAAGAGAAGGGGGAAGTCGGGACGCACCGAGATAATTTCTTAAATAATTTTTTTCTTCGCTAATTTTATTCCCAATGAAAAAAAATCTTTAAATAGACTAATCTAAGATATCCGATATCCCAATTAGATATCTTAATCCCAATCCTAACAAATTCAAATTATTTATTTAAAAACAAACAAATCCAATTAAAGGATAAATAAATCCTAAAAACAAACTTTCAAACAATCGAGATAAATCCTAAAAATCCTAATATCCAATCCCTCGTACATCCATAGAAATAAATTGCTCCGAGGTTTGTGTACTTGGGATTTGTGCTACACCAGAATGAGTGCTCATCGACTCCAGGATCTTGGACCCCAGGGTTTGGACTGGGCTTGGCTTCAGGTTCTGGGCTGGCTTATGGGTTGGGCTGGCTTCTAGGTTTGGGCTGGGCTTCAGGTTCTGGGCTGGCTTCTGGGTTAGGCTTCCGGTTTAATCCAGGTTGCTTCAAATTCTGGGACGATGTCCCCATCACAAAGGCTCTAGGGCAGCCCACTCAAGTCCGATCCCCGATCAGCAAAGGCTCTAGGGCAGTCCAAAAAGTCCAACCTCAATCGGCAAAGGCTCTAGGGCAGCCCACTCAGGTCCAACCTCGATCAGCGAGGGCTCTAGCACAGCCAACTCAAATCCGGCTTCCATCGGAAAGCACTTTGTGGGGTCCTTAAACACCTAAGGTGTTTTCCTACAAACAGCAGTTCGAAGATCCCTTAGAAATATTTCTAAAGGAGATGGGTTCGGATTAAGCCGACCTCTCAATACTTAAAATTATTTCTTATAAATGGCTAAGTCAAAAGCCGATGGGGCACTTGGCAACCCCATAAAAGGTCGTTGGTCGGCCACCTTCTTCAGGAAGGAATAGCCCATTCAAAAAGGAAAATACAACAATGACAACAAGACGAGACAACAAGATGAATACCAAGATGTCATTTCATTGATCAAAAAACTTTTGTACAAAATATAGGCAAACTTTTATAGCTAGTTTTAAGTCTTGCCAAGAATTTACAAAGGAGGAAGATCTTTCCCGCTTGCCAAAGGAGCTTTGGATTCGGCCTCTTGCACCGTATCCGGAGCCTTAACCAAGGCCTCCACCAGTCCTGCATCGGCAATGATTTAGGCATCAGCCCCGGTGTCGGCCGGACCCTCTTTTTCTTCAGGCGGGTGCGTCAGCTGTATAGAGGACAGGTCAAGCTCCAGGAAGGCTTTGACCACCTTCTTCAGGCAGTTGCCGAAGCCGTAGCCGTAGCTCGCTGCTCTAGCTTCCTCCATTTCATCGTTGAAGTCGGTTGAGGCCTTATATTCTGCTATGGCATCGTGAACCTGCTCCTTTGCCAGCTCCTTCGCCTTCTTCAGATCGGTCAAATACTTTCCCGCTAGTGCCTTGTAAGACCGCGCACTCCTTTCTGTGTTGGCGGACTGTGCTTCCTCTTTGGATAGCCGATGGGTCAAGGGCTTGACCTTTTCCTTCTTCCTCTTTAGCTGGGCCTCCCGCGTGGTCAGCGGGGTTTGCAGGTTCTCTACCTGCTTCTTCAATGACTCAACTTTGGCCAAATTGGCCGAAAATCTCCTCGGCGGCCTTCTCCGATGCTAGCACCGTCGCTTTGGATGCCTTCAGTCCTTCGACCTCTCCAGCCAAGACCTCTGCCGCATGGACCATCTCGTCGAGGCCATCGTCCATTATCGAGACCTCATGAAGGAGCTATAGGCAACGGACCATGTTAGTCATGTATAAGAAGTGAAAAGAAGAAGAGATAAAACAAAGGGATGGCAGAAGTACCTTCAGCAGATTGAGGTAGGCGCCTCTCGCCACCTTGTTCATCTTACGCCTGCTCGTCTCATCCCAGTCGACATCAATGATGGCCCCCTTTAGCAGGTCTTTGGCCTGTTGGGGTTGCGAAGAGCATGCCAGTGTTGATAGGTGTCATAGTTGACCTCTTCGACCTCTACCCCTTCGGCTGCCCCTCTCTTCTCACTTGCGGGGTGGACCACCTCCATCCACTCGGCTGATGGCGAGGTCGGAGCCATCCCCACGTTGGTTGGCTCCGATGCATCCTGTTCTGGTCGGATGAATGACTCCCTGACTGTAGACAAAGGTCCTGATGCTCTAGCCACCAACGCTCTGACAGAGGCATATTATCTTCATCGGAGCCCGACACCACGATGATTGTGGGCTATTCTTTCGCCCGCCATTTTGCTGCTTGCCCGTGATCAGCTCCACGGACTAGGTGGCCCTCTTCCTCTCGGCCCGCTCTGCTATTCTTGCACGGTCTGGCTTTGTTTTTCCTCCTGTTACAAGAACAAGATCAGAGTGAGGAAAGAAAGAATGTCGCTGATAGAACAAAAAGGACTGACAACAATGACTCCTACCCTACCTATATGTTCATGATAGCTAACTCCGGCCAACCAGAGGCTATCCTCCCGAAGCCGCTCCTTCACCATGGTGACGTCGACTGCTTCTAACTCGTTGAAGTCGGCTAGATCGGCCATCAAGACCGCCCTCCCTCTATTGACTGTCGGCCTTGATTCTCCCCACGATGGGTTGAATCCAAGGCTGAAGGCTGTGAATTGAGAAGAACTTCGACTTCCACCCGTGAAAAGCCAACGGAAGACCCCAATTATCTTCCGCCCGGGACGGGGCTGAACACCCACCATTCCCCGCTTCGGAAGTCCCTCTTGAGGACGAAAAAGTTTGAAAGGAGGGAAGTCCTAGGCTCTATCCCAACCCTTTGGCACAGAACCGCAAAACAGCTGATGGCCCGAATACTATTTGGGATCAGCTGCGCAGGAGTAACTCTGTATAGGTTGAAAACCCGGACGAAAAAATCACACAAGGAGAATCGGAGGCCAGCCTTCAGGTGGTCCTCGTACACCAGGAGGGTTCTCGGGCTCGACAGTCGGGTCACCCTCCCTTCTCGGTCTGGGACAGTGATGTGCAAGGTGGAGGGGATGTTGAATGTAACCCTAAGAGCCTCTACCTGATCCTTTACTAGTTCAGACTGGACTTGGTTGGGACCCAGTCTCTCTACCCTATGGCTAGAACTCCGGCTACCAGAAACCATTGTTAAGGGGCTTGGAGGAGAGAGGCACTAAGCTAAAGGCTGGGTTTCCTAAAGGTTGAAGATGCTGGAGCGAGCTAAAATTTCTCTCTAAAGGCAAATGTGGCAAAGGCTTCGTCCACAGTCTCAACATCACCTTATATAGCCCTTGAGGGAAGTGGTTGTCACCATTCCTCGAGCGTCGCGACTCGGGTGCCAGGCGACACAAATATCAACGCAACGGAAATCGATGCGATGGAAGGAAGCACCTTCTGGCCACGATCCACGTGATTGCCGGATTAGTGACGGGTGGTCGCCCCCAGTGTGGCACTAACCACTCATATGTCGCCACGTCACCAAATCACCTCCGAAGCTCGACGGCCAAGCGGGCCAGGTTGGCTGCTCATCATTGTACCCCTTTTGCATTAACTGCCGCTCCCTTTGCTTCCAATACGGGATCGACACCTATCCCAAGCACGAGTCTGAAGTGGAAGTGACCAGACGTAGCACACCTGATTAAATCTGCAATCCCCACAAAGATGAATGCATTCAATGCGAGAATGATGCTCTCGCCTTTCGAAGCTACAGGCCCCTGGAGGCCAAGAGCAAGGGGGCAACTGTTATACACAACCGGCCTCCCTTCGAACCAGATCGGGTCCGATCAACCCACCAGAGGCCTGATCGACCCGCCAGAGATCCGACCGATCCGCTTCAGTCAGGCCCATATCGGTTCAATATGGGCCGCTCCAAGGATGACTCGGAGATCCTAGAGGCCCCTTTCCACTGGTACCAGAATTCCGTTACAATAGATCCCTAACATATCGGCGCCATTACTCTGTAGATCCTACAGTGCCATTCCCTCCCGGTGCTACCTGGCCACTACCGAGATTTCTCTAAGAGCAAATCAGCCATTTCCAGTTTAGTTCCTAACAGATTATGGTAAAGTTCCGTACCTATATAAGATAAAGGGGGGATCCCGAGGTAAGCAGGTTCTTCCTTTCCCACGAGCTATCTCCTTTGTGATTCCTCCATTCTGTTGCTCCAAGTCTCCTACTGACTTAGCCATCGGAGTGTCCCCCGTCGGAACACCACCGACGTGGAATCTTTTTTGCAGGAATCGGGAGATGCGCACTCCAGCAAATCCAGTAAGAAAATCCGATCCAGGAGATCCAGCAACAACATAGGTCAACAGACCAAACACCATAAATATTTTGTGTTCCTAGTCTTTCTCTCTTTTCCTTCTCCTTTCATTCTTCTCATCGTCCACCATTACAAACCTGAAGTCAGAAAACTTGGAGACTGCTTTCTAAGAACGCTCATTGTTTCCCACAGCTAAAGCAATGTGGACTGAATCATTAGTCCCTTAATTAATGCTACCTTTAAGGTGAAAGTAATCTACTTAAATGCCTTCTAATTCACATCAGTCGATGTACAACGTGCGTGGATGGAGAATCAACCATTGCATGTGAAGCGAACTACCCATTTCTGCCTCGACCCCACCGCTTGATTAAGATGAAGCAATTGAGAAGAAAAGATCAAATTTTGCCTCTCTCTCCCTCCCTTATTGATGTCTTGGACTTGTTAGCAGTGTAATTACTAATGTGGTTGGTTATGAAGTAGCTATTGACTGAAAGGACTTTCATGTCAGATGCGAGGAGCTTGGTGGGATAAGATATGATTGACCCCATCTGGATTGCATGGTGCGATGAACGTATCTGTCCATATGAGTGTAGTTGTTCAAAGGTCCATGCTGGCGTCGTCAAATGAAAGGTGATAGACTGATAGCACCCTTGATTGCCTTCCATCAAGAGGACTGTCTTGGGGCAGATGGAACCACTTATTCTAGCTGGAATGCCAGCTAGTTACGAACCATGTTTTAGTTGGGGATCATCTATTTTGAATTAGTACTTAAACCTTTTAGTGTTGGCTTTTCTGGCATGTAGAGTACTAGTCCATGTATCTAAATACATGCATGAATTCAAGTTAACTCCAGCAAGAAGTCCACCTTCACAAAAAATTCACAGAGATGGATGTCGTACTTAATTATTGGCGCAAACTTAGTTCACTGCATGCATGATGAAAGTTGGGGCTGAGCGTTAATCATGGTGGGCTTCGAAAGAAATTTGCATTAGGGGCCTTTTCTTAATTAATTTTGTTAAGAAGGTCTACAATTATATTATTATTATTATTATTATTATTATTATTTTAGTGATCGTGTACAATTACTTATACATATAGACATGAAAATAAAAATGTATAACAATAGATCCAAAAAAAATATCCCGGGAATCTTCATAGTTTAGAGATTTTATGAATATTTCAAAAATAATATGCTCCATGATCATGAAAAATATACTATAATAGATTCTAAGAATATGATTTGATAATTTATTAACAGTTGGAAGCATGATATTAAAGAAAATTTAAAAATTTTAAGGTAAAAATAAATTATACGAAAAGCCAGTCCTGCTTAAGTGATCAGAGTAGTAAATATATATTAATGTTTGTTTCCGTGCAACTTTTGTGCGGTCCTGGTGGAAATTCTCTCTTGTTGCATCCTAATTGGTAAGAGAACTTGATGCCATTAATTTTTTTTGGTATGTGCTAACTGGTATTGGAATATTTTCAAGAAAATAAAGAAGAAAAGTCATCGTATATGTTACGTATGCTTCCTTAAAACTCAGCCATGAAGACCCACGAACCCCGAGCCCACGCGCGATGCACGGCGCAGGCGGGCGCTAGACCCAGCGCGCGGGCGGGCGCACGCGGCCCAGGCCCACCGCAGCGCGCGGGGCGCACACATGGGCTCGGCCCAGTCGCTTGCGGCGCCCCCTTGGAGCGTTTCCCTTGGTTTCCCTGTGCGGCTCCCTTGATTTCTCGTGGTGTACGCGCGTCCACACGCGATTTCTTGCATTTTGAACTGTCCGATCGATCCATGGTGTATGCGCGGTCCACGCGATTTCTTGCATTTTGGACTGTCCGATCGATCGATCGGACGGCTGAGATTAATCCGAGCTTGATTAGACTTGATCTAAGAGTATCTTGCATGGATTTTGGTACGATCTGAGCCTTTGTTCTTTGATCTGATGGCTTGGAAGTGTTTTGGATTTTCTGGACTCGTTTTAGGTCTGTTTTGGATGCCGTTTCAGATGGTTATTTAACCCAGAGAGCCTGCGGTCTTTGATACACAGAAAAGATAAAAAAAAAGAAAAAAAATGCAGAGAAATTTCAGAGAGATTTCTTCTTCGATCCAGGCAACAGGAAAAGCTAGAGGCCTGGTATTTGGGATTTTTTCTCGTGCTTCTTTCATAATCTTTTGTTTATTTATTATGTCTCTTTGTTTTTATCTGGCATTTGTTATCTGGATATTTATATTCCTTTTGTATTCCTTTTATTTTTTCTCGTGCTTCTTTTATCCTCTTTTGTTTATTTATTATGTTTCTTTGTTTTTATCTGGCATTTGTTATCTGGATATTTGTATTCCTTTTGTACCTAGATTTGGGTCAGATTATAGTGGATTACTCCTTTCCTCTTGGTGGACGTAGGCAATATTTTGCCGAACCACGTAAATCTCGTCTTCTTTTGATTTGATATCTGCTTGTGTTGTGATTTGTTAATTGTCTAAGTGAGTAAACAAGAATTATTTGGAGGCCTAAACTGGTTTAATCCGCTACGCACATCCCAACAATTGGTATCAGAGCAAAGAGATGGCATCTGACGGGCAACCAAGTTCTTCTCCGGCTTCTGAGATAGTTATTTTTCATTCCATTACCTCTAGGCATGAGGTAGCGATATTTGATGGCACAGGTGATTTTGCACTATGGAAGGTGAGAACGAGATATCTGTTGGTAAAGGAGGGCATTGCAACAGCTCTCAAAGGAATGGATGTAATTCCGGGTGATACAAAGGCTGAAAAAGAGAGATGAATGAGAGAGCACTTGGGACTCTATTTTCGGGATTGAGTGATAAAGTCCTCCGCAATGTAGTGGAACTTGATACAGCTAAAGGTGTATGGGAAAAATTGGATACTTTGTATATGGTAAAATCTCTCACTAATAGACTGTATTTGAGGGGCAAGCTTCACACATTTCGTATGGCGGAAGGGATCTCACTCAGGATCACTTGGATGATTATAATAAGCTCCTGCTTGATTTGGCAAATATTTGTTATTATATGTTGATGACATGATGATTGCAGCCAGGGATATGTCAGTCATCAGAAGCTGAAAGCTGAACTTAGTACTGCATTTGAGATGAAGGACCTTGGACGGCAAAGAAGATACTTGAGATAGAGATCATTCGTGACAGGCAATTATGTAGATTATTTGTTACTCAGCACAGTTATATTATGAAAGTCTTGGAAAGATTTTGTATGTCTACAGCTAAGCCAGTCACTATGCCCTTTGCCAGTCACTTTCGTTTATCTGCCAAGGATTCTCCTCAGACTGATGATGAGGAGAAGTATATATCTAAAGTACCTTATGCAAGTGCAGTTGGCAGTATCATGTATGCAATAGTCTGCACTCGCCCTGATATTTCACAGGCAATTAGTATAGTGAGCAGATATATGGACAAGCCTTGAAAAGCTCACTGGTCAGCTGTGAAATGGATTCTTCGATATTTGAAAGGTACTTCTGATTTGGATTGGTATTCTCCAAACAGAGTGGTTGCACTATTACAGGATTCTGTGATTTAGATTATGCTTGTGACTTGGATAGGAGGAGGTCATTGACCTCATATGTATTTACTCTCTCTGGTTGTGCATTAGCTGGAAGGCTACTTTACAATCTATAGTTGCTTTGTCTACTTCAGAGGCAGAGTATATGGCTTTGACAGAGGCAGCAAAGGAAGCAATATGGCTAAGAGTGTTAGTACAAGATTTGGGTCTCAAACAAAATTCTTTGGTTATTCACTGTGACAGTCAGAGTGCGTTACATCTCGCCAGAGATCAGATGTATCATGAGTGCACTAAGCATGTGTCAAGTATCGCTTTATCAGAGATTTGGTAAAGGATGGTGATATTCAACTTCAAAAAATTGGCACTGCTAATAATCCGGCTGATATGCTCACTAAACCAATTCCAGTAGTCAAGTTCAGGACATTCCAGAACTTGATTAGTTTGAGCACTTGGTGACCCCCTTCGGGGTCTTTTGATAAGGAGAAGGCTTTATAATCCATATTTGATAGAGGCATTTGTTTTTGGTCGCAAGGAGGAGGATTGTTATGTATGCTCCCTTAAAACCCAGCCACGAACACCTACGAACCCCGAGCCCACGCGCGACGCGCGGCGCGGGTGGGCGCTCGGCCCAGCGTGCAGGCGAGTGCGTGGGCTCGGCCCAGCCGCTTGCGGCGCCCCCCTTGGGGCGTTTCCCCTGGTTTCCCCGTACGGTTCCCCTTGTTTTCTCGCGATGTACGCGCGGTCCCACGCGATTTCTCGCGTTCTGGATTGTCCGATCGGTCGATCGGATGGCTGAGATTTTTCGAGCTTGATTAGGCTTGATCTGAGGGTATCTTGCATGGATTTTGGCACGATATGAGCCTTTGTTCTTTGATCTGACGGCTTGGAAGTGTTTTGGATTTTCTGGACTCGGTTTAGGTTTTGGACGCCGTTTCAGATGGTTATTTAACCACAGAGAGCCTGCAGTCTTTGATCTACAGAGAAAGAGAAAAAAAAGAGAGAAAAATCCAGAGAAATTTCAGAGAGATTTCTTCTTCGATCCAGGCACCAGGAAAAGCTAGAGACTTGATATTTGAGATTTTTTCTCGTGCTTCTTTCATCTTCTTTTATTTATTTATTATGTCTCTTTGTTTTTAATCTGGCATTTGTTATCTGGATATTTATATTCCTTTTATACCTAGATTTAGATCAGATTATAGTGGATTACTCATTTCCTCTTGATAGACGTAGGCAATATTTTGCCGAACCACGTAAATCTCGTCTTCTTTTAATTTGATATTTTCTTGTGTTGTGATTGGTTAATTGTCTAAGTGAGTAAACAAAAATTATTTGGAGGCCTAAACCGATTTAATCTGCCGTGCATATTTCAACAGTATCATTTTCATACAATGGGAGAATTTGTTTTGTCTGCTCCATAGGCGAGCTATACATATATATATATGCCTTAATAAATTGCTGTCCTTTTAATAATTACTTTTAGGAAAATATCCGCGCTCGATACAACAAAACAAAAATCGTTCACCAGTGGGCGTTTTTGTTCGGATGTTTAGCTTTGATCCTTTTTCTATTTTTTTGTCTTTGTACATACATCTAAAAAAAAATCGTGTCCTTGGCCTGTCATGTTCATGGTTGGTAGAAAATCGATATAAAATCATGATACAAGAAAGATTTTTATGACTTTTTACCATGTTTTTTTTTTTTTTTTAATGATTATCATGTTGGTTAATTTCCATGCTAGAAGACTGGTTGATCATGAGATTGTTACTTTGTCAGGAAGATCAGGTCTCTATGCGGCCAAACTCGGCGCCAAATAGCTCATAAATACTTATTCAGAAACTTCCAATTCCAATAAACATGTAAGTTAATGTCTCGACCAAAAAAAACATGGAAGATAATACGATGGCTTTCGGTGAGAGCACAAAAGAGGGACTGATTAACATGGAGTACATCATACATTAATAGGACCGGTGAAACATTTTCCACATCATACATTAATAGGACTGGAGAAACTTTTCTCGGTGGAAATCGAAAAGGCTGATGAACATTGACTAATGAGCACAATGGAGTGCATATATGATCAAGATCTTTCCTATATTGAGTTTAGCCGTGACTGAATCTACAAGGATCCGTTCGTGTCGAATTAAATTTCGTGAATCTTCTGAAAAAATTGCTTTGGCCATTCTGATCAGTGCAAAGAAAGTCCCTCTTAGCGAATGTTAGGATGTAAGCTGTTCGCCAAATAATTTGAAGTGCGAGAAGAAAGGTCCTTTTCTTCTTTATTATTGGGAAATAGCCAAATATTAATGTCATTGGAATTGATGTCCCAACAAACAACAGGACAATCTGATTTCCAGTTTCACTAGTTTACCTTTAAGCAGCACTTTGTTGCTACGTGGTTTAATATTTTAGCTCCGGAGAGCTGTTGAAAATCTACGGTTCCAATATCACTCCAAGAGCTGGTCATGTTGATTTTTCCAAGGTAAAGGAACAAAAATTACTTAATTTTGGCCATGCCGGGACTAATCTGGATCAGGTTTATGTTATGTGCGGATCGAGTTTAATATGAACAGACCCTGTCGGTCTTTTTAGCCGACGCACAACATAGCTAGAGGGAGGTCTTGAATTTGAACATAGATGGTGGCATCCTTATCATATTTCTTGAAGAAAAAATCGAAGAAATCTACCACGAGAATTGGCAGAAAGCGTGAAGATTTAAGGAAAATGAAATCGAAGGGATCTTGCAAGCTTGTCATTGATATTGTAATATCAAAAACTTAGAAAATTTGAATTCGCTTATATGGATGAGCTCTGGTATTTCAAGAAATATAAGTCCGACTAGGAAGGATAGCCAACCAGATTTTTTTTTCGGATATCCGAGTTATCCCAAATTATGATAAAGTCCACTTAGTATACTTTATAGGATTTGGGATGTGCTTAAAATTTAAAATTAAAATTTGATCAAGTTTGGGATTTATTTCTCGAAAACTCGTTACCGGAATCCGATTATATTCAATACCAACACATAACGCTAGTGATTCCTCGTTCGGCCACCATTCCAAGCCTGCCACCCGGTTTATGTTGTAGATGGAGACTAATTTCCATCCCGAAAGTCCCGATCCACGTTCACCAACCCCGCGCGCGGGTGTGCGTCGCGCGACCCAGGCCCAGGTGGTCGAGCGCTGGGCGTGCTTCCATTTTTTCGCGCATGGATTTTGGCACAGTGACGTGGCTTCATATGAGGTATTTGTTTGTCTCGATCCAACTGCTCGGAAGTCTTCTATGGAGATTGGGAGTCTAGAGTTTTGTATTTTTTTGGGTTCTTGGATGTCTACGAGCATGTTTCTTGTACTCTATATAAACAGAGGCTGAGGGTTTATGATTATTGATGAAAAACTATGGTTTTTCGAGAGGTTTGTAAATGAGATTCCAGAGAGAATATCTGAGAGGTTTTGTGAGTACCTCCGGTGCATTTGAGAGAAATCGTGAAATCTTTTAAGGAGATTAAAAGAGTTTCGGAGAGAAAGTGTTTTGAGGGCATGTACCTGATTCAACTCTTAGTGAAGCCTTGCAGATCCTATGCCGCCATGGACGTAGTCCAGTTTGGGTGAACCACGTAAAATCCCCGTCTCTCGCTGGTTTTGATTCTTGTTTCTTGTGTTTTTCTGTTTTTTATTTATTTCTTGTTGATTATATCGCAACTGCGTGCTTGGCCGTATTAATAACGATCATATTAGAGGAATTTTTTTGTTCCATTTCTTTTCAAATTGGTATCAGAGCCAGGCTCCTTCCTATTATTACGGTTGGATAAATCAACAAAGAGATGGCAGAAGACAAGATCAAAATCGAGAAATTTAAAGATCACAATTTTGGATGGTGGAGGATGCAAATTGCGGACTACCTATATCAGAAGGATCTTTACCTTCCATTGGAGGGAGAGAAGCCGGATTCAATGAGCGACTCAGATTGGATGATTCTGGATAGGAAAGCCCTGGCCACGATCAGATTGTCGTTGACACCTCAAGTGGCGTATAATATTGCAAAGGAAAAGACCACCGTGGATTTGATGACCGCTTTAACAAAGTTGTATGAAAACCTTCCATCTCAAACAAGATATTTCTCATGAAAAAGCTCTTCAATTTGAAGAGATGGCTGAGAATGGTTCAGTGACGGAGCATCTGAACGAGTTCAACACGATGATCAATCAATTGGAGTCGGTCTCTGTCACTTTTGATGATTCTTTCAGGGCTCTTCTTTTCTTGTGTTCCTTGCCAGAGAGCTGGAACAATCTTGTAATGGCATTCAGCAACTCGGTATCAGGTACCCTTACATTCAATGATGCAGTTAGTTGTATATTGAATGATGAGATGAGAAGAAAGACTGTGGATGGGACTTCTATAAGTACTGCACTCATGGTGGATACCAGAGGAAGATCACAGGAGAGGAATAAGTCAGAGAAAGGTCGGTCCAAGAGCAGAGGAAAGTCCAAAGGGAGATTTCCCATGAAGTGTTGGAACTGCGGGAAGAAAGGTCATATGAGCAAGGATTGTTGGGGTAAGAAGAAAGAAAAAGTTGCAGAGAGCAAGTCAGAAGGTCAGAAAGCAAATGTTGTGAGTACTATATGGCAGGAGTTTGAGGATGTGTGCCTGTCAGCTGGCGATGGGGCAAACTCAGATCTGTGGTTTGTAGACTCAGGTGCTTCTTACCATTGCAGTTCTAAGAGATACCTATTTTTGGATTTTGTCCAAGGAGATTTTGGTCATGTCACAGTTGGCAATGGACAGCAGTGCAGAATTATTGGTAGAGGAACAATTGTACTGAAGCCAGTGACAAGCGGAGAATTGAGACTTGCACAAGCCAGATATATTCCAGATTTAAGGAAAAATCTAATTTCTACCAGTCAGCTTGATAATGAGGGTTATGTATCCGTCTTTGGTAATTCTCAATGGAAGATTTCTAAAAGGTCTATGGTTGTTGTCAAAGGGACGGACTGGCACTCTCTACTTCTTGGCAGACAGTGGGAGTTCAGTTTCAGTGGCAACAGGAGACACGGGTACAGTGACTACATTATAGCACATGAGGCTCGATCATCTTAGTGAGAAGAACTTGAATATTCTACACAGGAGAGAGCTTCTACCTGGGCTAAAGAAGGTGAATCTAAAGTTTTGTGAAGAGTGTATCTACGATAAGCAGAAAGCTGTAAGTTTTCAGTTAGCAAGAACTCAGAAGAAGACTGAAAGGCTGGAGTTGGTTCATTCAGATGACTGGGGTCCAGCACCAGTGGCATCATATGCGGGCAATAAGTATTTTGTCATGTTTATAAATGATTTCAGCAAGAAAGTCTGGGTGTTTGCTATGAAGGAAAAGTCTGAGGTTTTTGGCTTCTTTAAGAGATGGAGAGTCATGTGTGAAAACCAGACTGTAGCAAGCCTCAAGTGTCTCAAGACAGATAACGGTGGTGAATATTGCAGCAGAGAGTTTGATGTTTACTACGTAGAGCATGGAATCAGAAGGATCAAGACCGTCCCAGGGACACCAGAGCAGAATGGTGTGACAGAAATAATGAATATGACCATTCTTGAGAGAGAGAGGAGTATGAGGTTTGACTCGGGTCTACCTACATATTTTTGGGCGGCAGCACTGGATACCGCAGTGTATTTGATCAACAAGAGTCCATCCAGTGCATTAGATTGTGGGATTCCAGAGGAGGTTTGGATAGGAAAACCTGTAAGACTTTCTTTTCTTAAAGTGTTTGGCTGCATTGCTTATTCTCTGATTGAGAAAGAGAAGAGGAGTAAGTTAAACGCAAAGTCTACAAAGTTTGTTTTCATTGGATACGGTGGCGATGAGTATGGCTACAAGCTCTGGGATTTTCAGAACAATAAGATCATTCGGAGCAAGAATGTGGTATTTGATGAAGAGCATACTTACAAAGACAGGAAAGATGCAGTGGAAGAAAAGAAACAGGAGTTTATAGAACTCGATCCTGTCAGAGATGGAGAGATTTCCCAGTGCAAACTGAAGATGGAACTTTGAGGATGTGGAGGAAGATGTGGTTGAAGCAAACAGTCACATGCATACACCGGTACCTCAGCCGTGTCTCCACAGTTGAGGAGGTCCACGAGGGTTACCAGGCCATCATAGAGGTATTCTGCTAATGATTATGTTTTGTACACAGATTCTGAAGAACCAGAGTGTTTTGTTGAAGCCATACAGGATGAAGCTAAGGTCAAGTAGGAGTTGGCTATGAAAGAGGAGATGGACTCTTTGAAGCAGAACAAGACTTAGGATCTTGTGAAGTTACCCGCTGGCTAGAAAGCTCTGTTCAACAAATGGGTGTACAAGATGAAGAATGAGGCCGATGGTACCAAAAGATACAAGGCAAGGTTAGTTGTCAAAGGTTATGCATAGAAAGAGGGAATTGACTTTCAAGAGATTTTTTTCCCAATGGTCATGATGATTTCCATCAGGGTGATTTTGAGCATGTTAGCAGTGGAGGATCTTCATCTAGAGTAGCTAGATGTGAAGACATCATTTCTTCATGAGATTTGGAGGAGGAGCTGTACATGCACCAGGCAGAAGGTTTCCAGGTCAAGGGAAAGGAAGACATGGTCTGCAGACTAGGAAACTTGTATAGTCTGAAGCAGGCTCCGCGGCAGTGGTACCTCAAGTTTGACAGTTTCATGCTAGAGAAGGGCTTCATCAGATGCCAGTCAGTCATCATTGCGTGTACTACCAGAGGTTCGTAAATAATAAGTTTATTGTTTTATCCTTGTATGTGGACGATATGCTTGTAGCAGGTTCTAGTATGAGGAAAGATTGAAGAGCTCAAGAAATTGATGGCAAAGAAGTTCTCAATGAAGGATTTGGGAGAGGCGAAGCAGGTTCTCGGCATGAGGATCAAGAGAGATAGGAAGCAACGGAAGTTGTGGCTATCTTAGGAGGACTATGTAGAGAAGGTGCTGAAGAGGTTCAATATGGAGAACGCAAAGGCAATGTCAACACCTTTGGCAGCACACTTCAAGCTTAGTAAGCAGTTGTGTCCAACAACTCAGGAGGCAAGGGATGAGATGATTAGAGTTCCATATGCCTCGGCTGTGGGAAGTCTGATGTATGCAATGGTTTGCACGAGACCGGATATCGCACAAGCAGTGGGAGCAGTCAACAGATACATGCAGAATCTAGGCAAGGAGCACTGGAATGTAGTGAAGTGGATCTTGAGATATCTCAGGGGTACATCAACTTACAGTTTGTGCTATGAAAGTGACAGTCTTCAAGTACAGGGATTTGTAGATGCAGATCATTCTGATGACAGAGACAGTGGGAGGAGCACCACTGGTTATGTTTTTACTGTCGGTGATACAGCAGTGAGCTGGGTATCTCAGTTGCAGAAGATAGTGGCTTTGTCAACTACGGAAGCTGAGTATGTGGCGATCACTGAAGCTAGTAAAGAGATGATCTTGTTACAGAGGTTATGGAGGAGGTCGGCAAGAAGCATAATTGTAATATGCTATGGAGCGACAGCCAGAGTGCAGTTCACTTGGCCAGGAATCCAGCATTTCATGCAAGAACCAAGCATATTCAACTTAGGTATCATTTCATACGCAATGCGTTGGATGAGGAGTGACTGAAGCTGGAGAAGATTGATGGTGCCAAGACCCTGCAGATATGTTCACCAAGGTTGTGAGCAGAGACAAGTTGAGTTTCTGTTGCAACTTGGTGAACCTTTCCAAGAGATAGATCAAGAGAGTGCGGCACAGAGAAAGAAGGCGGATCAAAGGTTGATGTCAATTAATCTCCAAGTGGGAGATTGTTGTAGATAGAGACTAATTTCCATCCCGAAAGCCCCGATCCGTTCACCAATCCACACGCGCGGTGTGCGTCGCCCGACCCAGGCCCAGGTGGTCGGGCGCTGGGCGTGCTTCCATTTTTATGCGCACAGATTTTGGCACGGTGATGTGGCTTCATATGAGGCACTTATTTGTCTCGATCCAACTGCCCAGAAGTCTTCTATGGAGATTGGGAGTCTAGAGTTTTATATTTTTTTGATTCTTGGATGCCTACAAGCCCTGTTTCTTGTACTCGAGGCTGTGAGGGTTTATGATTATTGATGAAAAAATAGGGTTTTTCGAGTGGTTTGTAAATGAGATTTCAGAGAGAATATCTGAGAGGTTTTGTGAGTACCTCCGGGTGCATTTGAGAGAAATCCTGAAATCTTTTAAGAGGATTAAAAAGTTTCTGAGAGAGAGTGTTTTGAGGGCTTGTACCTGATTCAACTCTTAGTGAAGCCTTGCAGATTCTGTGCCGCCGTGGATGTAGTCCAGTTTGGATGAACCACGTAAAATTCCCGTCTCTCGCTGGTTTTGATTCTTATTTCTTGTGTTTTTTTGTTTATTTATTTATTTCTTGTTGATTATATCACAACTGCATGTTTGGCCGTATTAATAGCGATCATATTAGAGGAGTTTTTTTGTTCCATTTCTTTTCAGTTTAGATTTTTCAGGTTGGAAAAAATAGAAGAAAAATTCATGGAATTGAAAGAAAGATAGAAAAAATTTAAATATAATTTTTTCCCTACGTAGATTGATCTTTCTTTTGTCTTTTTGCTTTTTTTTTCCTTTTCATTTTTTTTTTTTTTTTTTTTCGTGGGACAGGAGAGTACATGAGAGAGATTGGAGGAATTTCTTGGATTTCTGGTGGGATTTTTTTTCATCCTTGAGGTTTTGAGATATTAATTTGGATAGAAGAATGATATTTTAGGGTTTTAAGGAATTTTGATAGAAATAATTTTTCTGTGGCTGCAAAGATGCGAGTGCTTCAGACCTCCCTCTTGATTAAGACTCCCGATGAATAAAATAGAAAAATATGTTACAGTACACATTACACTAATACCATTCCTTCGAAAACTTTTTTATACAGAATATAAATTTTATTTCCAAAATCATAATTATCAGTATCGATATCATAAAAATAAAATAAAATAAATAAAATAAATAAAGTACATAATCAATTGAACAAGCAACATTTCACTATAAAAAAAATAAAATTTACAAGATTAAAACTCCTACTCTCAATCCCATACAATTCTCTCAATAAAAACTTAAATCTTCTCACAAGCTCTTAATTCTCAGTCTCTATAGATTTTTTTGAGACTCTGCACCACTCTCTAAATCTTTATACATAATCTCAAGCCCTCTCCCTTATTTTTATAGCCTTTAGCATAAAGAGTATCTCACCAAGAGTCTAATGATTTAAACTATATCTGAATCGAAGTCTTATAATTCTTCCAACATGAGTTTAACGTCAAATACATTTCTAACCATTCGATCGCCATCTTCGTATGCTTGATTTAATTACGAAAATACTATTCATAAAGTTTCATTTAATTATGAAAATGTCATTGACAACTTATTTTCAAAGATATTTAAGAAATTAAAAAAAATTCCATCATCATTAAATGCATGCCATAAATATTTTTTTAATTAAATTTTAATCTAATAAAATTTTAAAAATAAATAACAAAATTTAAAATAATATAATAAAATATTTAAAATAATACAATAAATTTAAAATATTTAAAATAACATAATAAATTATAATATTTAAAATAATATAATAAAATTAAAAATATTAAAATATTAAAAATAATATAATGAATTCTAAAAATAAAAACAAGTTACGGGCCACCCGGATTGGATACCGATCACTGATCTAAATTTTTTTAAAAAAATTTAAAAAAAATTTAAAAAAGTCTGGCCACTGTTCGATCACTGATCTGATTGGGTACTAACAGGGACGGACACACACCAACTTTCCTGAGGGAGGCCAAAAAATATAAAATAAAAAATATTAATAAATAATTAAAATTAATTTAAATATTTTTTATAAATATTATTTAAATTATATTTATCTTGTTTCATAAGAATAAATTCAGTAATAATTGAATGTACCATAAAATTTTCAGCTATCTCCTAATCGATATAAGTGGCTAAATAATCAATAAAAAAAATCTTTCATTTGTTGCATAATCTGGTCTCGACAATCTTCATTTTTAAAAATATTTTCTCTAGTAATAGTTGAAATCAAAGAGTAATAAACGTCTCGTAAGGATGCGCGCGCATCGGTAACAATAGTGGCAGCATTACGCCGAGTACCTTTGGCGCTATACAAGATAATGGTGCCAAAGATGATACGGTGTGAGTATAGTAGCATTGGTGGGAGACTGAGGCATGATAGGCACCCCCCCGTCCTGTCCTTCAAGATCTAATTATGCTACGCGATGGATCCGTCGCTAAGACGGTGCATGGCTTCACCGCATGCAATGTTTGTCAGTGCAGCAAGGCCAACTAAGGCCACCGAGATGGCAGTCATAGGCCAGTGCATCGATGGTATCCGGTCTTGTGTATGCGCAACCGCCTGATGTCGTCATAAAAGCGTTCTATTGATCGCATCACATGACAAGTTCGGTCGCCATTTTATCTATCGGTGTGGTGAATGGGATGGTGCTGACTGCGTGCGGTGGCTTCGACCATGGCAAATTCTGAAGATGGATGCTGGTTGAATAACAAAAAAAAATTCTGTCTTCTCTTAAAAATTATGAAACAATTTAATGAAAATAAAAATAAAATTGGTAGTGATCCAACTTTCAAGTAAAAAAGTTGATTTATAGTATTTATTTCATTTAATTTTTTTTTATATTCTTCAAATTATATTTAATATCCCCAAATTTAGAAAGGCCAAATATATAAATATATATATATTTAAAAGTTTACGTAAAATCTTAATTTATAATAAAATTTTAAAAATTAGGGAGGGCCAAGGGACCTTCTTGCCCTCCAAACATCCATTTTTGTACATATTTAAAATTTACAAAAAAATTTAACTTATAAAAAAAAATTTAAAAAAAAAATTAGTGGGGCCAAGGCCCCCCTTGCCCCCGCCCGGCGGTCCGCCCCTGGGTACTGATATCGATCGAACTGGCAACCAGACTGGTATCGACCTGGTGACCGACTAGCTGTCGGATTAGAATTTATCCAATTATTGACCTTAGTGGTCGGACCGGAGGTCGGACCGGTGGCCGGACGGTCGGACCGTGGCCGGACCGACGTCGGACCGGTGGCCGACCGACGGTCGACCGGTGGCCGGACCGACGGTGCGACCTGGTGCCGACCGGTTACCGGGGACCGCGGTCGGATCTCTTCGGACCGGTTCGGTTCGGATCCGACCGTCGGACCGGTGGCCCGTGTACCGGTTCCTCGTCTCGTCTCCTGCGTCGGTGATCCCGTCAACCTTCTCATTGTATTCGTGATTCGGTGGCTGGCCATCCTAGACCGCCGAATCGGTGACCGTGTCAACCGTCGGATCTAGACCGTGATCGGATGGACCTAACAGCCGAATTGGTTTGTCGGATCGTGGCCGAAGCCGACTGGCTATCAGATCGGTGGCCTGATCGGCGACCGGATTGCAAAAACATAGGTTATAATAATTTTTAAAAAAATTATCATAGTATCATATTATTATTTTTTATTTTTAAATTTTTTTCTAATTTATATTATTTTTTTTTGTTTTTTATTCTTTGTTAAAATTTAAAATAAAAAAAGATGGCGAAGAAATCACAGTTTGGACCCGCGATTTCAAGCATTTATTTATTTTTTTTTTTGTTTTTTTTTTTTTTGAAATCGTGGGTTCAACCCGCGATTTCACTTTTTTTTATTATTTTTTTGGAATGCCGTACACCTGAATCCATAAATAAAATCCGGTCATCGTTAATTTGGGAAATAAATTTTTTTAATATTATTTCGATTAAAAACCCGATTAGCAAGCGGGAAAAAAAAATGGGAGGAGGATTAGACCTCGGCGTGGCCATCCCCAGACGGTCCCCCAACTTCAGCCAGGAAATGTTTGATACACGACGCATATTAATTTTTCACGACCGTTCCCCACCCGAAGATGAGTACGTCATCTGACAGTCACTGGCATCAGCCGAGTGAACGGATTTATATATATATATTCTAACTTTTCACTACCATCAATCAACTGGAACTTAAAATTATTTTTTAATTTTTTTAATTTTATTTTTAAAATTTTTTTATAAAAAAAATATTAAAACAGAACTCGAAACGGCTGCGAGGGAAATCTCGCGACCAGCTATGCCACGCGCAGTGGCATGCGGGCCCTTTGTTAGAAGAAAAGATCCGGCAAAGGATTGCTATGAGGCGACAGACGAGAGATTGATAGAGATTAGCAAGTGGACCATGAAATGGTCCTGCAAATGTGACACATCAGAAAAGGACTGTACAAAATTTACATGTGTCCCCTCGAGGCATGATAGATCTTTTACTTAATCAAATATAAGCCTGTGTCACTTTCACATGATCATCAAATATATATATATATATATATATATATATTATATATATAAGGTATTTATGCCTCATAGGGTATTTTTAGATGGAATGGTTAGGCATCCAAGGAGTGATTAAATTACTCACGTGTTTTCACCCTGTTTCACTAGTTTTGGCAATCGAATCTTTGACATCAACTTACAGCTACTTGCATTCCATCGTGCTGCTTTTTATGTGCAAGTCAACAGAGGAGTTGTAGAACATCAGCACAACATCAAATTGTCAATTTTGTATATTTAAGTCCCTGGGACACTACCAAACCTAAATCAATTCTTGCAAGACGCGTGAAGTTATGAATAATTCAACTAGCTTTGAACAAATCAAGAAAAGAAAATTTCAATTGAAGAAGCTCATTTCTAAGATGCTGTCACTTAAGATTGTGTATCAATTATGTTCAGGAGTTTCCAATTTTAGAAAAAGAAGAAGGATTGAACGGGTCTTGAAGGTTCTCGCATCACCATGTCGATCTAGTTGCGTATCAACTTATCCAATCGAAAATATCTAACTGGTTCAATCAAATCGCAGTCCGGTAGAATGCCTCTAGCTATCATGCTCTCTCGGGACTGTTTTTGGCCGTTGGTAAATACTTGGTCTTACTCCCGCATGCAAATCGGAAGGTCCTGTATTTGGCTTCTTTGCGTTTTAAAGCCATTGACCAATAAATGACTATTAAAAGACATAAGCTTAGAATAACCTAATTGCTTAGCGTGAACCATGTTTCTATCCCTCTCTCAAAAGTTTAGGTCTCACCTCCTTATATAATCTTTTAGGAATCGTTTGATCAGGATTAATCTGGTATGAAAAATAAAATCTATATCAAATCACCATATTTGGCATGAAAAATAGAAAAGAGATGTCACGTCCCAGCTCGATGCCCGCCAGGCATACAACATACGGATGCATATCCTTAGGATTTAATCCCATCAAATATACAAGGCCTACCATTTTTAACTCTCAAATCCTTTAAAATACTGATATAATAAAATAATAGTGATTTAACTTCGTGACTGCTAAACATAATGAATAAATTAATCTCATCAAACTTCCTCCAATTTCTAAGCTCCTCACAGTATGAACCCAACCGCTAACCCATAGTATCTGAAAAGGAAGAAAAATATAATAAGCTATACGAGCCCGGTAAGTTATCATAACCTCTGTTTTCAAAATATAAAATTAAATGATTATTCATATAACATAACCATGAAATATGATAGATCATGAATATTTCAATATGCATATTTGACAACAAAATATTTTCAAAAATAATCAATGATGGCCATCCACTCTTTATCCTGCACTCCTAATCTCTCTGATTATGGTCATGATCAGCCCATGGCTAGTCCCGAAAGAGACTGGATCCTGACTATATTTATCATCTATCATCATGTGCCAGTGATCGTCCTATTAGAAGTCCAAAAGGATACTAGCTCTGATATAATAGAGAAATATGCATTCTCAGCAGTGTCAGCATCGCCCCACCTAGCTAGGCCCAAAAAGAAACTAACTCCTAACTACACATGTCGTCCATCAGTCATATACCTGTGATCATCTTTTTGGAGGTCTAAAGGGAGACTAGATCCTAATTCTGTGATCATAGTCAACTAGAGAGCACTACAACAACAAATAATATATTTTTCGATGCAAATAATACAGTCATTTCAAAATAAATGTATATTTAATTCAATATTTTATCAAATCAGGTCTATGTATAGTATATATAAATACTTATTTAAGATTGATCCTTTAAATCAAATCAAGCATAGTAAAATATACTAGAAGTAGAGATAACTTACTGAAAAATTAATTTTATCGAGAACACGCGACTCAAATCCTAGATTCAGTACTCCTTTACTGATAAAGGCAATGAAGACTCTGATAAAATAAGTTATTTATATAATTAATCCTTAATCCAGGAAAAGAAAATAAGGAAAGAGATTTTCAGTCTAGTCTAAGCTAGGCTCGATCTAGATATCTATTAGATTCGGTCGATGGGGATCGAGTTAATTAGCAATGAAACTATCTAATTATCCTATGATTAATGCCCAATCAAAGAATTGGTTTCACAAAATTTAAATTTTCCTTTTTCAAATATTTATTTATTTTACTCTCTCTTCCCTCTCTTTCTCTCTCTTCTCTCTCTTCCTCTTCTTCCTTCTTCTCTCCTCTCTCTCTCTCTCTCTCTCTCTCTTCTTCTCTTTCTCCTTTTTTTCTGGCTTGGCCTGAATGGGCCTTCCATGGTCCCGAAGAATCGAGGAAGAAGGGGAAAGGGGGTTCAAAAGGGTGGCAGTCCATCGAAGGATAGTTGGCATGGAGTGGGGGTTGGGGTGGCGTAGCCAGCATAATCAGTAGTAGTCCGGTCGCTAGCAAGGAAACCGAGAAAAATGGATGGGGCTTTTCCCTTGTGGCCACCAAAAATGTATCAATGATCAAGATAAGTAGAGGGAAAAAGACCTATCGGCAGGGGTGTCGACGTACAGTGGCCATGTAGCCGACGAGCTTGATTTTCGATAGTAAGAAGGGTTGAACGGCTTTCAAAGCTCTCGAACCTAAAGAGGATAGTGGGGGTTATAGAAAAAGATGAAATCTCGGGGTGTTAAGGCTCAACTTTGACAAACCTACTATTGCCATCTGACCGCCGTGGCCTGTAGCTGGAGACGACCTTGGATCGTGCCCTTGTCGCTCGAAACTTGCTCGCCGCCCGGATCTGCAAAATAGAGAGACCTGGGCCGATGATCTGCGGGGGCACTCCGATGCTCATGTCAGTGGCAATCCAGGAAACAGATCCTCCTGATCAAGCCCCGTACGGACTCCACGCTAGGAGGAGAAAGTTATACTTGGAGAGTGTGAATGAATTGAGAGAAGAGCGGGGGAGGTGGCAGCGGAGGAGTGTTTGAGCTGGGTGGCTGTGTCCGTCGAGACCCTTCCGATGGGTCTCCAATAGCCTAGATCACTTGGTCTCTCAGTTGCTCTCCTATATGCCGTCCCTTTCGCCCGTTTGTTTACTTACCTCCCTCATGGAACCTTGAAGATCTCCTTTAAGCCAGGATGGCCGCACGCCGCCTACCTTGGGATCTCCCCCCCGCTTGCAGGTGCGTGCAGCGCGATGTCCGTGCCGTGCGTAAGGTGCCTTTCCTTATTCATGATAAGGAACATACCATGCACTCTGACCCTCTTTCTGGTCGCTCCACTTTGAAAAACCTAGCAAAGCATCAATCATGGGTGGCACCATCCCCTGGATTCGAATTTCCTGGGTTGACTTCCTCTTTGGATGGCATAGACGGTCTATCAGGAGCGCAGCACCTCGATCGGGGGACCCCTTCCCTTTCGGTGTAAGTGGTAGCTGAGACAATTATTGCAGTCTGGTGGGTGCTCCTTCGTGGTCCTTGGGCGGCTTACCACCGTCCAAGAAAGGCAGCGATGTCCCTCAGCTACCGGTCCCTTCGTCCGAAGTGGGAGGAGGAGCTCGACTTCGATTAGGGCATCTCGACCTTGAGGGAGCCACCTGGCGAAGGAGCTTGGAGAGAGACGGAGCTCGACTTCGTTAGGGCGTCTCAACCTCGAGGGAGCTACCTGGCGAAGGAGTTCGGAGAGAGTAGGAGCTCAACTTCGGCCAGGGCATCTCGACCTCGAGGGAGCCACCTGGCGAAGGAGTCCGGAGAGAGATGGAGCTCGACTTTGGCCAGGACATCTCGACCTCGGGGAGCCACCTGGCGAAGGAGTCCGAAGAGAGACAAAGCTCGACTTCGGATAGGGCATCTCAATCTCGAGGGAGCCACTTAATGAAGGAGTCCGAGAGATCAGGAGCTCGACTTCGAACAGGGCGTCTCGACCTCGAAGGGTACCTGGCGAAGGAGTCCGAAGAGAGACGTCCGACATGGCAGCCTCCTCCGACATGGCATTTGACTAGGTCTGACATGGATTCCATGTCAGCGATCCCGCCACATCACCTACTATCGCCGGAGATGAAGGAAAAGGTAGTGAGCTTGGATTTCGGTTCGATTAGAGGCGATGAGGGGTGGAATTTAAAGAAAGAGTTCAGAGAAGATAACATCGATTCACAGTGGATTAGTTCATCATTCAAGAATTAGCTCACCCTCAACTCTCCTCTGACAGTCTCCCTTCCCTCCACGGTAGCCTCGCGGTCTTTTGATGCTTTTATGCTCGAATGAGCAGGTGATGAAGTCCCATGTTTCAGTTTTCTTCTCTTCTTTTTTTGTCTTGGGTTGAAGTTGGCTAGGTTTGTCGACTTTGGCCAAGAAACGATCCACTAGCTAGGGTTTTCACATTCTCATCTCCTTAAATAAATTTTATCCTTGAAATTTGATAATAAAATCTAAGTCTTTCAAAACTCAAAGATGCTTATCCAAAACTTACATATACCATTTTGCTCAAATTCAATAATTTATTAGGCAAAACACTTAATCTTATCACTCAAAGCAATAAACTATCCAATCACTTAGATCAGTTACAAGTTATATATATATTTTTAATATCAAAGTACAACCACTTTCTAAAATTATTTTATAATTTGATATCTCTATGTCAACTCTAAAAAATTTGCTCCTATGGTAATATACAATTTGAGATATCATTTTTCCTCAATCAAAATTAGATAACCTGATCTAAATCAGTTATCAATCATATCAGTATTCTATCACACTTAAGATTAAGATATACTAAATGAGATTAGCTCCAATTAAGTGATCAAAGTCTATGAATAAAATCACCAGCTTGATATGATTGCACATTCATTCAGGATCATCTTGGGATTAATTGGATGCTAAGATAGATTTAAATTAATTATATTTGGAAGAGTCTAACATTGATTCAGCACAAATACTATAGTAAGGTTTTGGTCCCACAAAATAATGACCCTTGATTAGAAACAAATTACTAGATAGCTAAGAAGACAATCATGAAAATAAAATTTAGTGACAGGCTTTAGAGATCAAAAGTCTATCATAAATTATTAGCATTGAATCATAGGGCAATTCCAAGAAAACATGATATTGATTTCCTGATTTCTATGATGAAGTTGAGATCAAAGAGAGCAAATCGAAAATACATGATTTATTCAAATACCTAATAAATTAAATCAAATTGAATCAATGAATAAATAATTCTTGAGATGCTCAACATTTTCATTGCCATAGCCTACAATTGAAAAATTTATCGGATGATAACATAGCCATGCTACAATTTGTTTAACAATCAACAAATTTAGTAATTACTTTTTTTATTAAAGAGATTCCATTCTTTCATCATAATATACTTTAAATTAATCCTATTATCTTTAGTCTACCACACTTCACTGTGCAACTTTGATCAATATTCTCCAAAATTTGTTATGATCCCAGTTAAATTTTTTTTAACTCAAAATATCAAGTAAAAGAATCTATTTATAATAATATATCATTTCTTAAATTATCTCTACTCTATTTTATCCTTTTTTTCTATAAAAGAACTAAACTCTTCCAATCATATCCATAATTTACTACATAATAACTTTCAACAATTTCAAACTTATATCACATTCTACAATTATATCAAGATTAGATTTCCAAAGTAAGTCAAATGCTAAAATAACATATATCCGATTATGCATCCATATATTGATTGTCTAGCTTCGATGATATCTTCCAAAAATTAGATTTGAAGAGTTTAACCCAACATTTTACTTGTACAAGCCTTCTATACTTAGCAAAATCCTTGGATCTATAACATATACCGATCAAAGAAAATTAAATAAGTTTTTAAATTAATAATTATTTCAGGATATTCGATCAAAATCCTAATTCTACTCCACTTTCACTAAGTCATCTTGATCTTAAACCTTTGCACTAATACCATTAATCTATTATGCCCTAGCCCGATGCCCGAGCTAAGCATACGATAGACAATCGTATATCCTTAGAGTTTAATCCCATCAAATATATAAGGCTTACCTTTTTAACTTTTAAATCCTTCAAAATATCGATATAATAAAAATAATAGTAAATCCAATTTCATGACCATTAACATAATGAATAAGTCAATCTCATCAAAACTTTCTCCAATTTCTAAGCTCCTCACAGCATAACCTTAAGCCCGGCTAACCCACAGCATCTGAAAAAAGAAGAGAAGATGTAATGAGCTACATGAGCGCAGTAAGTTATTATAACCTCTAGTTTTCAAAATATATAATTAAATGATTATTCATATAACATAACCATTGAAATATGACAGATCATAAATTTTTCAATATATACATTTAACAAAAAAATATTTCAAAAATACCAAAGATAGCCATCCACTCCCTATCCTGTACTCCTAATCTCTCTGATTATGGCCACGATCGATCCGTGGCTAGTCTCCAAGAGACTGGATCCTAACTATACATACCATTCATCGATCATCGTCCTATTAAAAGCTAAAAGAATATTAGCTCTAATATCATATGAGAAAGTATTCATCCTCAGCATATGATAGCGATCATTCTACATGGCTAGGCTAGAAGGAAACTAGCTCCTAACTATATACACCATCCATCGATTATGTATCAGTGATCGTCCCATTAGAAGTCCAAAAGGAGACTAAATCCTAATTATGTGATCATAGTCAAACTAAAGAGCACTGCAACCAACAAACAATACATTTTTTAATACAAAATAATACAATCATTTTTAAAATAAATATATATTTAATTCAATATTTTATCAAATCATGTCCATGTATAGCATATATAAAATACTTATTTGAAGAATTAACCCTTTAAATCAAATCAAGCATAGTAAAATATACTAGAGATAGAGATAACTTACTGAAAATTGATTCCATCAAGAACACACGACTCAAACCTAGATCCAGCACTCCTTTACTTATAAAGATGATGAAGCTATGATAAAATAAGTTATTTATATAATTAATCCTTAATTCAGGAAAAGAAAATAAGGAAAGAGATTTTCAGTCTATTTTAGAGCTAGGCTAGATCTATATATCTATTTAAATCCGGTCGATGGGATCGAGTTAATTAGCAATGAAACTATCTAATTACCCTATGATTAATTCCCAATCAAAGACTTGGTTTCACAAAATTTAAATTTTCCTTTCTAAATATTTATTTATTTTACTCTTTCATTCTCTCTTCTCTCTCTCCTCTCTCTCTCTCTCTCTCTCATCTCTCTCTTCTCTTTCTCTCCCCTCTTCTCTCTTCTATTCTCTCTCCTCTTCTCTTTCTTCCCTCTCTCTCCTCTTTCTCTCTTTCCTCTTTCTCTTTCCTTTTTTCTCTTTTTTTTTCTCTCTCTCTTTCTTTTTTTTTCTTTTTTTTCTTTCCCTATTTTTTAGTTTCTTTCTTGGCTTCGAACGGGCCCTTCCACAGTCCCAAAGAACCAAGAAAGAAGGAGAAAGGGGGAGGGGGGTTCAAGAGGGTGGTGGTCCATCGAAGGATAGCTGACATGGAGTGGGGGTTGGGGTGATGCAGCCGGCATAGCTGGCAGTGGTTTAGCTGCTAGCAAGGAAACGAGAAAAATGGATGGGGCTCTGCCCCTTGCAGTCACAAAAAATGACATCAATGATCAAGATAACTAGAGAGAAAAAGGCTTACCGGTAGAAGTGTCGACGTACGGTGGCGATGTAGTCGACGAGCTCGATTTTTGGTAGCAAGAAGGGCCGAACGGTTTTCAAAGCTCTCGGACCTAAAGAGGATAGTGGGGGGTGGTTATGAGAAATGATGAAATATCTGGAGAGCGAAGGCTCGACTTCGATGACCCTATGATCGCCGGAGATGAAGGAGAAGGCAGTGGACAGCTTGGATTCCGGTTTGATTAAAGGTGATGAGGGATGGATTTAAAGAAAGAGTTTAGAATGGATAATCTCGATTCACAATGGATTAGTCCGGTCGTTCCAGAGTTTAGCCCACCTCCGACTCTCCTCCAACAGTCTCCCTTCCCTCTACGATAGCCTCGCCGGTCTTCTCGGTGAACTTCACACTAGAATGAGCAGGGGACGAAATCCTTTATTTTGGTTTTTTTTTTTTTTTTTCTTGTCTTGGATTGAAGTTAGTCGGTCTACCAATTTTGGTCCAAAAATAGTCCACTAGCCCGGTTTTCACAAGAGATGTTAAAAAAATCATAGATCTCATGTTTATTTCTTGAGAGAGAATGTAAAATAAATACTATGGAAGAGTCTGTATTTAATAAATTTCTAGATGATGATAATTCATACTTGATAAAATATCTCGGTATCTCCAATAAGTCGTGAGTTCTAAATTTTTTTATGTCTTTCCAAATTCATTTAGTAAAGAGATTTTATTAAAAAAAAGATGTAGATGGTATTATGTAAAAGACTATGTGATTATAATTATGATATAAAAATTGATTGGAGATGACATTAATTGTCGTCCTAGTTTTAAATTTTTTTATATTAATGGGTATATTTATTAATTTAATAATATTTCTATATAGAATTATATCCAATCAAATAGTTGGCAATAAAATCCAAAATCATGGGTACCCGATCCGACCCGACCCGATTGGACGGGTAGTCAATGCTTTGACTGGATTTGGACCGGGTTTAGGTAAAACCTGAATGCTTAACTTTGGATTTGGACCGGGACTGGGTAATATACACCCGACCCGAATTATTTAATATTTAAATATATAATTAATGTATATTATATTAAATATATTTTTATAATTATTAATTATTAGTTATTAGATTGTAAAATACTTAAACCCTTTATCCTTTTCAAAGAAGAGCAAGAGAAGATTTGTGATGTTTTTGAAGATTTTGCATTTGAAGACAACAATTCAAGTAAAAGTTTTTTCTAGTAATTTTTTCAACAAATTCTATTCTTCATGATCATTATAATCAATCATTACTAACAATGATTAATCATTTATAGGCGGATCGGATGAAGAATGATGTTGCAACTAAGGATTAATCGAGAATTATTCTTTATATTTTTTTATAACTCGAAACTTCGAGTTAGATGTACTTTTAAATTATATTTATGTCTTTATTTACTTCAGAAGTAATGAATTCAATCTTGTTGAATTTTATTTGTTTAAGATAATTTAAATTTTATTTTGGTGGAATATGAAACTAAATACTATTGAACTAAAAATGTAGTTAAATTTTATTTGTTTAATATATGTATGATTTATAAAATGGTAGATGATTTTAAAGTTGATAAAAATAAAAAAAATTAATATGACTCAATTGGGTTCGGGCCGGGTAAATCCGAATTATTTGATACTCGATTGAGATGGATTTGAGTAAAAAAAATCCAGTCCCGATAGTATTTGAGTCGGACTTGGATAGTTTATCAAGATTCGGATTTGGATTTGGATTATGCACTTGACTCGAACCCGGCCCATTGCCATCCCTACAATCAAATAAAGTAAGCATCATTTTTTAGAATATTTTTTAACAATCAAATATAATAAAAATATTTTTCTTTCATGATTATTTTTTAAATAAATAATTTTCAAAATTATTAAATTATTCTATAATCTAACATGCCCCAATTATATGGATCCCTATTCCCTTGTGTTTATAATAGAATTAATTATTTACTTCTCTATCAACTTTCTCTGCCTAAAATATGTTATGCTAATTAGTATGTTTCCACTGGACAAATTAAAGGGGATATCTACTACCTTAGAAGATGGCTTACCTTACTACCCCAAAAATAAAAAAAAGTGAGAGAGAGAGAGAAGGGAAGAGGAGGGGGGAAAAAAAAAAGAAGATGGCCTACTTCCACGGTATATCGTGTACCATATAGAAGTTGCTAATGTTATTTCTCCCTCCGGGGCAGGGAGAGAGAGAGAGAGAGAGAGAGAGAGAGAGCGAAAACAGATTTGACGGCTAAATTGAGTAGTTTTAAGTTGCTTGTACCACATGATATTCAATGGCCAATTGCAAAGGACAAATCTATTCAAAGGGGGAAAGCTAAATTAGCTTTACAACCTTCAGGAACGAACCGGGAAATAGCCAATGCACGACAAAAAAAATCATTCTTATTAAATGCTAACCCTGTCCGTTCGAAGTTTCTCGTGAGTGTCACGTGTAAACAATTTTGCATAGCATCACTCAGTTTTTTTTTTTTTTTTTTTAATGTCTCTTCTTTGTCCATCTAGATTACTTATACAATGGTACACTACAATCAACAGGACCTTTACCTTCATTTAAATTAATCTTTATCGATATTTTAAAGTATCGGTAAAAATATCTCCGACGCTTGCAAAAGCATTGCAAAGCGAAGTGGAGACGATTTTTCTCGACGCTTTGCAAAAGCGTTGCAATAGCATCGGGAGTTTTTTCGATGTTTTAAAATATCGGTAATTATCTTATCGCTGACGCTTTAAAGTATCGGTATTAATAGTTATTTCCGATGCTTTTAAAAAGCATCGGCAATATTTTTTTTCCGACGTTTTAAAGTGTTGTTAAAAACTAATTACCGATGCTTTAAAACGTCAGTAATAATGATAATTACCGACGCTTTTAAAAGGCGTCGGGAATAAGATAATTACCAATGCTTTAAAGCATCGGTAATAAACGACAGAATAAAGATATCCCCAACGCTTTAAAGCGTGGAATTTCATTTTCGAAAAAAAAAATAATTATTTTAAAATTTGAAATCTATACATTTTTTTTAACCTGTACATAAATAAGACATATTTCAATTTCATTCCAAGATATTCATCATATATCCAAACATAAATCGAAATATAAATCAAAAAATAATACATTACAATTTAATATTAGTTTGTTACACATGCCTGTTTAACAAAATTAAAAAACACATGAAAATACATAGAGTGAAATAATAAAAAAGTCGAGGTCAATGATCTGCAGGAGATAGATCATCATCCGATCCATGTGGATCTGATGCTCCAGAAGCCTATAAAAAAATATTTAAAATATTTAATTTACAAAACTATTAATGACAATATATTATATAAATTATTGATTTAACATAAAAATATATATTTAAAATTATATATATATATATATATATATATATGTACATGATGTGGAACAAATATCTGTATGACATATGTAAGCCGCTCAATGTGCTGTCTCATGCTATCCATCGCTGCTCTATTGGCATCAGCTCTCTGTCGTATCTCCTCTACCTCGGCATGGCTCTATCGAATCTCCTCAGCATGGCTCCGTCGCATATCCTCTATCTCCTCGAGTCTATGAACATGTGCATCTTGAGCACTATCTACAGCCTGACGTGTATGTGTACTTACCGCAGATAACTGAGTGGGGGTGACTCCAACTCCATATCCCCTCACTCGACCGTAGCGCTCCGGGCCCATCAACTCTGTAAATACCTTGGCCTTGATGCGACTACTCTGCGTAGATGCTGTAGAATCATTAACACGCTCAGCAATAAGAGCTGTAGCTCTTTCCTGTATTAATTTAGACAAATTAGTAGGATCTTAAATATTAACAAATTATAATTTAAATCGTTAGATGAATTAAATGTTAATAATTTACATATATATCCCTCGACTCATCTCTGACAAAAGTGCCATCACGATCGGGAGAAGGCCGGCAGTCTGGGAGATCAGCGACGGTGGAACGAGAGGAAATGAGATTAGGGCTCAAGCTCGGGAGGAAATGGGACGAAATCCCGACGCTTTAAAGAGTCGTTAATACCATTGTTTTGCCGGCGATTTTGAAAAGCGTCGAGAGATGGCATGGGAGAAAATTCCGATGCTTTAAAGCGTTGTTAATACTATTTTTTTGCTGGCGATTTTGAAAAGCGTCGAGAGATTGCGCGGGAGAAACTTCCGACGCTTTAAAGCGTCGTTAAAATTTTTTTTGCTGACGCTTTTTAAAAGCGTCGGGAGGTGGTGCAATTTTAACGACGCTACCCACTAGCGTCGGAAAAATTCCGTTGCCCAAAACACCTTCCGTTGTAATGGTATGCGCAGACTGCAGATATGCATCTAATTCTACATTGATTATTGTTCCGAAATATTTTAATATTTAAATAGAACTAAAGAATTTAAGAGTCTAATCGGAAGTTTGGCAAAAAAAAAAAAAAAAAGAATCGCTGAGGAATGAAAATATAGGAAAGAGATGGAATTTATTTTTCGCCCCTTGGTGGGAAGTTTAATGATAAAAACAAAAATAACTACTTTTTATTGAAAATAAAAAAAAAAAAGAGAAAGAAAGAAAATAAATAATTTTTTTATATAAATTTTTAAAAGAATAAAATAGAGATTATAAAAAATTTATTTAACTCCAATTTTTTTCTCTCCGATCCTTGATTTGGAAAAGAAAAAATTATAAATTTGATGAAATTTATTTTCTCTTCCCTACTTTCTTTTCTTTTTTTTTTTTTTTCTAAAAAAAATTTTAATCAAAAAAGATGATTGACTTTAGTTCTATATACCTTTTTCTTTTCCTCTCATATATATTCTCTCCTCCCAACGAGGACCTAAATGATACCTTTTGACCCTTTTTGGATGGGTTGCGAGGCCGATGATCTGTATATATGGACTAAGAATGTTGCAGAGAAATAATCCAATGATCAGGGTATGCCCATGATCCATGATATAGGTGGTAAAAAGTAATTAGCTTTCCTTATCTGAATCGAAATCATTCGTTATTTAGTAGGCTCTCCTTATTTGAATTGAATTTATTTTGGCCAATTGCCCTTATCCAAACAACTAACCAGGCGCTAATAAAGGCATTAAATCTGCGTGGTGTGCCATTACCTTTCGGCCACCTATCAAAAGAGACCGCACCTCCACGAGAAACAAATGACGGGGTTTGACTAATCGACCGCCTCGTCAAGAAGCCTCGCTGCAGTTGATGACCCTTTCAAAGCCAAGCCAACCCCACCACCACGTGTTAACGCTGTTCCAATTAATGCCCTCATGGGTTCACCAATAATTCCATGCAAAAGTCCAGAGTAGGTAATTATTATAACCAGCTTCCACCATGAAGCTACCATGATCAAATCAAACCACCCCTTGGAACTTCTATATAACGAGCCGAGCATTTGGCATGGCCTCCTCAAGCCACACACGCTCCTCGATCTTACTCCTCCTCTATCTACCATTGGTAGAAAAATGGCTCTCTCCTCCAGGACCTTTGCTCCTCTAGCAGTACTTCTTCTGCTCCTTCTTGGGAGCACCTCGGCCCAGCTCTGTACTAACTTCTATGAGTTGTCATGCCCCAAAGTTTTCAAAACCGTGAAACGTGTGGTGCAGTCTGCGATTGCAAAGGAGAAGCGCATGGGTGCCTCTCTTCTTCGCCTCCTCTTCCATGACTGCTTTGTCCAAGTAGATCGATAACCTTTCTCATATATATTACTCGGCATGCTCTTGTATATTTTTTTTTTTCCAATGTCCTATTTCCTATAAATTTTTATGAGCAAACTCTCATCGAAATTAATATTTAGTGCCTGACATGCATGACATGCATGCACGTTTGCTGTAGGGTTGCGATGCGTCGTTACTGTTGGATGACACGGCCACTTTCAGGGGGGAGAAGACTGCAACACCTAACAACAACTCCGTGAGAGGATTTGGTGTCATAGACCAGATAAAGGCCGCGGTTGAGAAGGAGTGCCCGGGTGTTGTGTCCTGTGCCGACATTTTGGTGATCACGGCCAGAGATTCGGTGGTAATTGTGAGTATGGATCATGCATGGGTCCACCATTCTTGATTGTTATAAGGTCTTGCTAATGGAAATAGCTGCAGCCATTTGGATTGACTGAAAGAAGTAGTTGCTCTACAGCTTGGAGGGCCATACTGGGATGTGAAGCTGGGGAGGAGGGATTCGAAGACAGCAAGCTTCACCCTAGCTAACAACAACATCCCTCCTCCTACCTCCAACCTTAGCAATCTCATCAACAAATTTGCAGCTCAGGGTCTCTCTACCAAGGACATGGTTGCCCTCTCTGGTATGAAAACCATGACATATATTTACAGTCATGCATGCAAGATAAAATAATGCAGGCACCTCGTTACACATTTTGATCAAATTCATGACTCCAATATACGGTATATAAGCTGGTCATGAGGGACCGATTAGAGTACTTGTTACTTCCTGCTCTTTTATCTCCCGGAGATGTCCCCCTCTGATCAAGGACCCAGTGGGGCAAACACTTTTGACTTGATGTGCAAGGGGAAAGGTCCATGAAAAAATGTTCCTAATATATATATATATAAAGTTCATGGCCTACCAAGATTCCTTGTCGCATATAATTGACCTTCCTCCATTCCCAATTGCTTGTCCATATCAGTAAAAGCCAAAATATATGTCACCTACGTTACTTTTCGAATTACCTACCAGAGTATATGGCAATGGCGGCTTCTTCTTATTTAGAGCTATTTTTGTTACCCCGAATGCTCCTCCATGCACAAAGTCCAATCGGCTTGCCTGCAGACACGCATATCTCGGACCGTGTCAAAAACTAAATCTCATCCTCCAGGTAATTGCAAGTAACAGTACCGTATGCATGGGTTACATGCCATGTCACCTGGTAATATGGATGCATGCGTGACACGTACGAAGTTCAAAAGGCAACATGAAAGCTGACTGCCAGCTGTCACCGAGACATGTTCCACATTGTAGAGTCAACATCAGAAGGTAGGACGTCAATTCAAATGGGTGGCAAGGTCGTAACCTGCTTGCTTTATCACATGATAATTAATTAAGATAGCACCAGCCCACATCCAAATAAATAAATAAATAATAGAAGCAACCAGTAGGCCTCTGTATATATCTTTCCATGGACAAGAATGATTAATAGAAGCACGTACCAAACAGCAGTCACATTAACTTAGTTGGGAGATTGGTAAAATAATCCGATACTTGATGCCGATGTAAATCTATATCACATTTCAGAGCCCACGGGAAGTCCTGATCATATTTCTTACAGGTGGCCACACCATTGGCCAAGCACGGTGCACCAGCTTTAGAGGCCACATATACAACGATACCGACATCGATAGTTCCTTCGCCAAGGAAAGGCAGGCAAATTGCCCGAAAACCGTCGGCTCGGGGGACAACAACCTGGCACCCCTGGATCTCCAGACTCCAACTCGCTTCGACAACGACTACTACGAGAATCTCATCTACAAGAAGGGCCTCCTCCACTCTGACCAGGAGCTGTACAATGGCGGATCCACCGACTCCCAAGTCAAGACTTATACCGTGAGCCCTGGAACGTTCTACCGTGACTTCGTTACCGGCATGATCAAGATGGCAGACATTAACCTCCTCACGGGCTCGAAGGGTGAGATTAGGAAGAATTGCAGGAAGGTCAATTAAAGGGTACAAGTGGCACTTGATTCGAGGTTTGGTTTGTCTCACCTTTCTTGGAAAACGACAACAAGAAAGGTGTAAGTTAAAGTTACGAGATTAGCTCTATTTCTTTTTTTTTCTTTTACAAGTATCGTCGTGCCTTGTATCTTCGTGTTTACTTCCGCCTGCCACGAAATAAGAGTTTCACTTTTTTATTCAGATGCGTACCAACAACATTAATTGATTATTATCGAGGCATTTGATCTTAATTATTGAGTCACCAAACTTAATCAACGACGTTTGTCGTTAGGATCGATCTACGTGTCTGTCTCATCATTCGAATCAATAAGCTTTAATTGTGCATAAATTAATACACAATTATGGTGACCATAGGTGCACTAGAGTTGTTGGATTTTGGATCTACTTCCTTTGAGAAGAATCGAACAATACACTACTTGAATTGCTTGGATTCCAGGGGGGGTTAATGGCCCCCCGACCAGTTTGGTGAGCTTTCAAGGCGACCATATAGAGCCTGGGTTGTCTACAGCCTACTGGAAAATGACATGATGGACCCTTTCCGAAAAATTACTAAGCTTTTAATTGGAGTTAGAAGTACGTGATATTAATAATCACAGAAAGGTTAAAATCAATAACTAGTAACTCATTGGTGAAACCACTCAGAGTAGAAGGTGCCATGATGATGATACTGATTATATAAGTGCATGTTCCCGTCTCCTTGCAATTTTTTCAAATTTTTTTGGGATTTGGCTTGTGATCGACAAAGTTTCTGGGTAATAAGATCAGTCTACAACAACAAATTTTAATAACACCCGGTCTAACCAGCATCAGCCAGTTTTTCGATATCGTTTGAATCGAAAATCATTCAATAATTAATATTATGACATCATTAATCATAAGAAAAATATCTAGAACTTGGCTTGTTTGGACTTCTGTTAAGAAACTGTATGACCGATCGATCATAATACGAGGTAGAAACAAACGTGTTGCATGCCACACACACACACGTACGTATGTACGTATACGTATGTCCATATGTATACTTGTACGTATGTATGTGCTTGAAAGATATGCAGTACTCTGACCAGTGTTTTGCTGATCTCCTACCGGACAGCGGCTATTTTAGTTGGCTAGCTCCTTCATTAGCACTGTCAGAGTTATAGAATAGCTTCTTAACATGTTCCCTGATTGACTCTTGTAATAGCATAGATATCCCTTGTTTGACTAGTCCAGCTTTAATTAATAAAAAAGTGATTTTTAATTGTGATGGTCATTGTTAGACCTTGTAACGATTAAATAACAGGCAAGCCTCTCTAGTTCAAGTACATGAATTAAATAAGAAACCCAACAAAAAAAAAAGACAAAGAAAAGTCCATAAGCTTAGATCGAGCTCGGTGGTAAACCACCTCTTGTCTTACAGGCGAGAAGTGGAGGGCTTGAAACTTGAGAAGTCCTAAGCTAATAAGGCTTCGGTTTGCCCAGGTACGTAAACCTAAGCTAAGGCTTATGAAGGTTGGGGTGGGTATAGAGATGGATGAGATCATCCATTCTTAAATCCTGGTCCTTTAACACGGACTCCGCCCAACAGTTTGATTTCAAACCAGGGTTTAACGTTCAAAGGCCCAATCCATCCCAGTGCTACGTTGATCTTTAGGCTTTTAGCCCAAGGCAAACGCGACAGATCGTAGGGCCAAATTCTTATGAAACTTGGGCCGCCCATGGACTTGGGTCTTCGAGCTCTCAAATTTAAACATGACTGGCACCCGCCGGGGGGCAAGGTGATTATACGTGGAGAAAATAATTCAAAATTTGATGAAGAATGTGAAAATAAAAAAAATGGCCGTAAAGATGTAATCTATATGGTTGGAGAGTTAGCAAACTAATAGAATAGCACAAAGTTGCGCAACTTTTGCTCTCTCTCTTTTTTTTTTTTTTTTTTTGATATTTTAAACAGAGGTTTCATCATCATCGCCTAACTTTTACTTACTAATATTAAGTTAGAATATAGCTTTAGAAGCATGTAAAATGGTCATTAAGGAAACAAAAGCAATCCAAATGAAATTATCGCGCGCGTAACTTGTCTGGCGGCACTGCCTACCTGGAATTATATTTATCTTTAATAATATTTTTTCGTAAGCAAAGTAACGATGTTGAGATGGCCGAGTTGGTCTAAGGCGCCAGATTAAGGTTCTGGTCCGAAAGGGCGTGGGTTCAAATCCCACTCTCAACATAATATTTTTAGCAGCAATCAAGTATGCCCAATGATAGCTTTATCACACCACTGGTAACCCAATGATAGTTTTATCACACAGCAATCAAGTATGCCCAATGATAGCTTTATCACACCACTGGTTAGCAGCAATCAAGTATGCCCAATGATAGGTAAGTGGTTCAGTTGGTTAGTCCAATAATAATTTTATCACACCACTGCTGAGTGGTGTAGTTGGCTAGTCCAATGATAATTTTATCACGTGAGTGGTGCAATTGGTTAGTCCAATAATAATTTTATCATTTTATCACACTACTGGTGAGTAGTGTAGTTGGTTATGGACATGATTCGAGTCTTAGTTTAGACATATTATGGACAGGGTTCGAGTCTTGATTTAGGATTCGAGTCTTGGTTTAGACATATTATGGACAGGGTTCGAGTCTTGATTTAGGATTCGAGTCTTGGTTTAGATATATTATGGACAGGGTTTGAGTCTTGATTTAGATATATTATGGAAGGGGTTCGAGTTTTGGTTTAGACATATTTTGACGAGAAAGTCGGGGATAAAATAAAAAAGTCTTGATTTAGACATAATTTCACAAGAAAGTTGGGGATAAAATAAAAAACAAAAAAATAGTTCAAAAATAAAATCAAAAAAGAGAAAAATTAATAAAATAATTCTGAAGTCCGTGGGGGACTGTTTGGGGGTGGCCACGCAATCTAACTCCACTCCCCCCTTTTGTTCCCGCAAAAAAAAAAAAAAATGCTAGTTTTATCACAAACTAATTCAAAAATTTATCAAAATTTACCAAATTAATTCAAAACAATTATCCAAAGTTGCGATTTCTTTAACTAGAATTAATTCAATTTTTTTTCAACATCAATCTAAAATGCTACAACTCCTCCTCTTGGAAAATTTTTTAGCTTTGCTTTTTATTTCTACCAAAAAATTGAATTCTCACCTAATTTAAGAAATCCAAAATCTAAATAAATTAATTCAAAAAAATTCCAATATTTATCATTTTTATTTTAAAAAAATAAAAAATCAAATAAATTAAAGTGATATAATTGAACAAAATTTTTAATTTTTTAAGTAGAATTAATTCTTCTTTTTTTTCAATATTAATCTAAAATGCTACAACTCCTCTTGGAAAATTTTTTGAGCTTTGCTTCTTTTTTTTTTTTTTTTTTGGTTAGAAGGCCCCCGGTAAGGCTATATTATAAAGTATAAAAAAGTTTACAAAATTTGTACAAAATTCAAAACAAAGAGAACACATATTATAATGGAACACAGAGTCCTGAAGTACAAATCGATGATAAATAGATAACTTAGCAGTCGTAACATATAGCATATATAATGGTTGGTGACATAGCAGCCCAACAAGATGCTTTCCAAATAACAGTTGATATGACACTATAGCATAAGACAGCAGCAACATACACTTTGAATGATGATTTGAGGATCTTCAATAATTACAGAAAATGAAATCCATAAAGGCCATAAAACAATATTTAAGGTATCCATAATTCCCAATTCATAGAAATGAGTAACATCACTTTGGAAACAAATATCTTTGCAGCAGACATTGGGGTAACATATAAGGAAATCATTAGCAGTAAAGGGGAGAAGCTCAACGAATCAGCAGTAGTTAAGGAGCATTCCAGCATATAAAGAATAGTATAACACCGGATATTATGTGAGCCTGGAAGTATATTAGCAAGCCAGGAGAAGTAGTTGATCAGTTCAGCTATAAATAGAGAGCCTGATGATGGATAGCTTGATAGTCTGGGAGTAATCCAGCAGCTATAAATGAGAAGTTCAGCAAAGAGAAAATATAGAGTTTGATCCTTGGTGATGGATTCTTGCATAACATATAATAGTAGCCCAAAGATACAACATAAACAAAGGTAGATGACATAGCAGCCCAACAAGATGCTTTTCAAATAACACTTGATGTCACACTATTGCATAAGACAGCAGCAAAATGCACCTTGAGATCTGATTTGAGGAGCTTCAATGGTTATAGCAAATGAAATCCACAAAGCCCATAAAACAGTATGTAGGCTACCCATAATTCCGAATTCCCAGAAATCAATGACATCACTTTTGACAAATTATCTTTGCAATGGGCATTGGAGAAATATATGAGCAAAGCAGCAATAGTAAAGAAGGAACTCAATAAGCCAGCAGTCGTAAAGGAGCATTTCAGTATATATAAAATATTATAACATTTAATAGTATGTGAGCATAGTAGTATATTAACAAACTAGCAACAGAAGATGAAAAGTTCAGCAATAAATAGAGAGGCAGATAATAGATAGCTTGTTAGTATATGATTAATCCAGCAGTAATAAAGGAGGAGTTCAGCAAAGAGAATATATTGAATTTTATCCTTGGTGATGGATTCCAGCATGACATATAATAGCTTAACTTCATCAGAATAGCTGTGATTTGAATCATTTGAGAAGTCCAAAATGCATACCGATGAGACTGCAGTGATAAAATGTATTGATCCCTAGAACGGTACCTTGGCATTGTAAATATGTAATAATATAACAAGTCTGAATGATAAGTTGATAAAAATCCAAGTACTATTGTTTACCCCTGCAATTCTGTTTTCAAGCTGTAGACATTGATGCAGACCATTGTTAGGATATTGATTTAGTATCCAATGAGCTTCCGGTCTTGTAACTTGATAAAAGAATGTCATCACAAGGATTATTGTAGGCAAACACATATATAAGTAGATATAGCAATGCAAGACATGTATTGGCACAGTTGCAGACTATCAGTTATGTAGTAGGTTGTTGAATGGACATAGACACAGCATCCAGTTATAGAGTTATAATTCTTGTTGGAGCAGAGCAGTCTCCGACCACATTGTTTGAAAGATAACCCTTTCCATTTAAATAATAAACTTGTATTGAGAGAATAGAGATGCAAAGATGGTGATAAACAGCATTAGGAGGCCTTTCGAATGGTCCTATTGAAGAGGAAAAGTAGGGAAAAGTAGCAGTTCCAAGATAAAGGAAGCATAGATTTGGCAGATGAAATGGGAGTGTAGAAACAAAGTTCATAAGTCAAGATAGTAAAATATTTGAAACTGAATGAGGTAATTTTCAAATATGATAGTCACATACACAAAAAAACAAAGGGTTAAGAAAAATCCACTCCTTATCTTTTCCCTCTTCTTGTCTTTTTTTCTCATTATGTTCAGAATTTGATATTTTTTTCCTTGTTCTTTTTTTCCTCAATTTTCATGATTCCTGTAGTAATTCTCTTGTGATGATTCCTTACTTTCCACCTTTGAGAAGGTGTGGGCACATAACATTTAAGGCAATGTAACATAGAAAATCCAATGTGTTGACCCTTCGATAACTTAGTTGGTGTCTTGGTCCAACCGTCAAGGATGCACCCTCCATTAACCAACCTGCATTTTGGAATAGTAGAATACATAAAGATAAGAAATAGAAAGACCTTGTAGTGGAACCTTTTTATCATAGTCATCTTCGTAGAAAGCCGATACCATAAGTATCACTCCATAATATTGGCACAAGATCCAATGAAATGCCTTCATTTTGAAGAATGGTAAAGTCCCCTTTCCGAGCTAAAGAAACTAAGCAATCAGCAGCTCGATTAGCTTCACGGTAAACATGCTGAAAAGGTAGGGTATGAAAATATGTTTTCCAATGCAAAATATCTTGCATGATAGGGTTGATAGCTGAAGAAGGAGCTTGATTTTGGTTAATCCAGTTTTTAGCCATTTGAGAATCTCCTTCAACTATCAGCTTGTCAACTTGCAGATGTAGTAAAGCTTTCTTAATTCCATTCTAGGCAGCTATAAGTTCAGCAGTGGGGACAGTTGAATGATTAATTAGTTTACCTCCTGCCTGCACTAGCAGACCGAAGTAATCACGGATAATGTAAGCAATGGTTGTAGCCTCAATAGTGATGGATGCATCGAAATTTAGTTAGAGAGTTTCCATGGGGAGGGAAGCCAACAAACAATTTTGGAACCCTTAAGGTTGGAGGGTAAGGGTATTGGACCTTCCCAGTTCTATGACTAACTCTCAAACTCCATGATATGAAGATAAGATTTGCTAGTAATATGAAAATTATAAATAAGCCTATCCAGATGGGAGTGAGTGATAAATGTATTTTGAAATAATCTAGCATTCCGAGCTTTCCAAATTTGCCAACCAACATAAGCTATTATACATTTTGTGTTCTCATCAGTCTAAGTATAAACCAAAATATACTCAAGGTTTGATAAGGAATCAAAATTATACGACAAACCATAAAAATATTTCAATAACTGCCAACAATCTTTCATAGAAGGACAGGTAATAAAAATATATTCTGAGTCTTCGATTTCAGAAGCATAGATATCACAACAGAGTTGATTGTCAATGAGAATGCCCTTATGGCAAAGAAAATTCTTAGTCGGCAGTTTACGTTTGAGAAGCTTCCACCAGAAAGTCTTAACTCTCATAGGGAGCAATAACTTCCATATCCAAATGAAAGAGGAAATATTTACCTGGTTAGGCACAATAAAAAAGGAATGCATGTCCTTCTGTTTGACCTGCACTTGACCCGTAGGGCCCCAAGTAAGATTATCCTTCAAGCTTCCTATAGAAATTTGAATAGAAGTAATATGCTGCATCATCTCATTAGAGAATAGTTTATGTAATAAAGCGGTATTCCAGGTTCTATGAAGAGAAATAAGATGTTTTATGTTCCACCCTGAACATCGATATCCATATTGAGATAGGTTGGCTAGGCAGATAATGAAATTTGTGTTATCCAGGGGTCTTTGAGCAAGCTTATGCTGTCACCAGAGCCAATGGTCTAGATAAATTGGAAGCCAAATTTGTGACCAAAATCGACTACCCGAGCCCAAGTTTGAGAGCTTCTAAGGGGTCTCTTATAATTATGCCAAGCAGAATGGAAGGAATACTTAGCAGTAATAGTTTGACCCTACAAAGAGGTAGGGTTTAGAACAATTTGAGCTGCCAATTTAGCAAAGGAGGCTCTTTGTTTGTCGAACAGTGATATAATACCAAGCCCCCCTTCTTTTTTAGGGAGACATATATTTTTCCACAATACAAGATGCATACTTTTTCGATCGGTGGGATGTCCCCAAAAGAAGGCTCTAAGATCCTTTTCCAGATAGTTTAGAACCGAGTTTGGAATGTAGACAGCTACCATAGTATAATTGAATAATGATGATAGCACTGATTGGATCAAGGTCATTCGCCCAGCAAAGGATAGTGACCTCCACTTTCACGCTTCAATCTTCTTATTCACTATATCAAAAAAGTAATTAAAATCAGTAGTTGCTAATTTATTTGTAGATAGCGGAAGTCCTTAATAATTCCAGATCCCTCACTTTTCTGATATCTGCAAAATCGAGCAAACACTACTTTTAATATTTGTCGGTATTGAGGAACTGAAAGTGATATAAGATTTGGCGATGTTAATTGCTTGGCCCGACATATTATTGTAAGCTTCAAGCATGGTTTTGAGGTAAATAGTATAAGTAGTAGTTGCACGAGTAACCAAGAGCATGTCATCTGCAAAAGGAGATGAGAGAGATGAGGTCCATTTGTACCCAAAATAAATGGTTTAAGCAACTTTTGACTCTGCATAATTTATAAACTTTGAAAAAATATCAGTACATAAGATGAATAAGTAAGGAGATAGAGGGCAACCTTGACAGAGTCCTCTGTTCAGAGAAATCCAAGGTGTAGGGGTTCTATTGTTTAAAATGGCATATTGATAATTTGTAACATAAGGGAAGACCATTTTAATGAATTTAGGATGAAACCCTGAGTGCTGCATTACTCTATTTATAAAGGACCACAATATCTTGTCATACGCGTTCTCCATGTCCATTTTCATAGCCATAAGGCCTCGCCTCTTAGAAGCTAGATGCAAAGAATACATGATTTCTTGGGTGAGAAGAATATTTTCAGTAATACTACAGCTCGGAACGAAAACACCCTGTTCAACGGAGATTAATGAAGGAAAAATGGACTGCAATCAGTTTGCCAATATTTTAGCAACAATTTTGTAAATGGTGTTACATAAGCTGATGGGACGATAATCATTAATGACAGACGGATTTCTCTTCTTAGGGACAAGAGTAATAATAGTTCTTTTCCAATTATAAGGCATAGTATCATGATTAAATACAAATACAACCGCTTGCAAAACTTCCTTATAAATTATCGACCAGAAATTTTGGAAGAAAAGAGCTTGGAACCCATCCAGGCCTGGCACTTTATCAGAAGGCATCTCCTTAACCAGACCAAGGATCTCCTATATAGCAACAGGTTTAATTAGCATTCTATTTTGAAGTTGAGTCATAGTGGTAATTGAGAAAGATAATGCATCGATTTGTTTAAGGTCATGAGTTTGCCATCTTTGAAGAAAATGAGTGTAAATAAGGCTTCTTATCCCCTCCTCCTCCTTAACTTGGTTTCTTTCTTGATCAGTCAGATTATGGATTGAGTTTTATCTTCTTCTAAGGATTGTTGAATGATGAAAAAACTTAGTGTTAGAGTCTCCCTCTTTAAGCCAGGTTATTCTTGATTTCTGTCTCCAAAAAGCTTCTTGAGTTTGTAGGTTAGTATGATATTTCTAAAGCAAGGTTAACAACTGATTATGATCATGTTGAGAAAAGCTATCCGAATTAGTTTCTTTGAGTTGTAGGTCATAAATACTTTGTTGCAATTGTTGCCCTTTCCAGAATATATTTTCTAAGCATTTCTTCCATTTTGTCAAAGCAATCTTAGTTATGTAAGAAGTTTAGATAACCTTACCGGAGGAGAACCCATAACTTTGAAATTCTAAACTTTAGCAATAATATAACGGACCTCCTCGCACTTCAACCACATCTTCTCAAACTGAAAAGGAGTTCTTCCTCTTTGATGTTGAGTAACCAACGATAGAAGAATAGGACAATGATCAGAAGCAAATCTAGTTAGATGTTGAAGATTAGATTCAGGGAATGATGCCAGCCAACTCTATGAAGCAAAAGCATGGTCCAGTCTCTCCCACACCCTAGCATTACCAAGTTTGTTATTGTACTAAGTAAAAAGAGGTCCCATAAAATGGATATCAGTTAGGCCCGCCACGGAAATGCATTGGTTGAATTCTCTGATATCTTTGGTGAGATGATAGGGTTTACCCCCTATCTTGTCTTCCCTATTTAAAATACAATTTAAATCACCAATAATAAGAAATGGTAAATTAATAGAGTTAGCTAAGAGAAGTTGGTCCCACAGTATTCTCCTTTCAATACCTTTAGTACTTGCATAGACAAAAGCCATCATCCAGGGTTGACCAATGGTAGGCGTAATGATTCCAAAGGCCACTTGTCTGTTGGTATGCATGAAATCCAATTAACCTAAGTCAAATTTCCAAGAAATAATGATACCCCCAAACAGGCCAATTGAGGTAATCATGTAAACCCCCCATTTTAGGCCCATAATACGCTTAAAATGATCAAAAGCCTGAAAAGACAACCAATTTTTCAAAAAATAACAAATATCAGGTTGATAACTGTGTAACATATTCTTTATATAGTTGACAAAAGGAGCCTTAGCAGCCCCCCTAGAGTTCCAAACTAAAAGTTTCATTTTAGAGAAATCGACAACTTCACCCCTCTGGGCCTCTCTAGAGAAGGCTGTGTGATCAAAGAAGACTTAACAATTAGGACATCAATTAGTTCTGGATCAAAGCCATGTGAAGAAGATAACTGACAGTCCCCAGATTGAATTGGATGTTTAAGAGCATGCGATAATTGAGTAATAATTTTGATGCATACCTTTGCTTTTCAGTTGATGTACCTAGGGTTCAGTTGGATTAATTTGGAGGGATTCGTCACATTCCATCGTCGGGTTTCCATGCTTTGATGTTGATAAAATAATTGGTCACCAGATTTCCCACACATTTGTGTTCTTCCACCCTTGCTTTGGCATATACAACACCAGTTGTGTGCCTGGATCCTGAATTTGACTTCTCTCTTCGTGGATAAGCACTTTAGAAGAGAGAAGTGAATCAGGTCTTGGAGGACTTCCTTTCGTAGCTGGTTTGATGGGAGAATGCTTCCTTTTCTCTTTATTGGCACCCACATGTGATGATTCTCCTTTTTTCGAGGAGAATTGGACACCCTCCATTGCTCGGGTATCATTCTCCCCTAGGTCTTGGCTCAAAGGAGCAAATCTAGATCCCTTTAGCAGTTCATCAAGCAGAGATGGTTGATGTTTGGTACTAGATGTCCTTTTTGCCTATTTGTTGGCACGGATGCATTGATTGTTTGGCGCCCCTTTGTCAGAGTTATTATTGATCTTACTGCCTTTGTCAAATGCTTGGGGCTGCATCAAGACCTTCACAGCTCAAATCCAGGGTACGTACATAGGTTTAGTTCTTAGGTGTTCCATTAAGTCCAAGCATTTACAGTTGGCAGAGGGGTCTAATTTGATATGTCCACAGGTATAGCAAATTTCTGGTAACTCCTCATAGATGAGCTCTTGTCACCAGCATTCATTATTTATCATGATTTTAGTTCCCGGACAAATAGCTTAAGAGGCATCAATAAGAACACTAACCCTTGGATAACCCATGCAGGTGGAGTTTGCCGTCCATTCATCAAGAACTAAGGGTCTACCCACAGTACAAGAAACTTTTAATATCTTCTCCTTCCTCCACAGTTCAATTGGTAAGTCAGGCTGCAAATGGGTCGCGTCAGGGGTTGACCCGTGACCCGACCCGACCCAACTCATTTAGACCTGACCCAATCCATTTTTATGAATTCGTGGATCCAGTTCGGGTCCTAAAATTAGATCCGTTCCATTTTCTGAGTTGGGTCTAAGTTTACTGAATTTGGATCCGACCCGACCCGATCCGACTCCAATATACTAATACTGTTAGGATCATATCTATTTGGACCTTTAAATTATAATTTAAAATTTATATGAAACTTATTTTTAAAATAGAAATAGAGTTATAATTATTTTTATATCTTAATTTATTTTGAAAATGATGTTATTTGTTTTCTATTTTATGGTTAATAATAGTTAGCTATGTAATAATTGAAATATGGTTATCTATATTTTATCTAGATCATATTTAGATCTAATTTTTTTAGATTAGAACCAAATTGTTTATGGACCCGATCCAACCCAAATGATCCATTGGATTGAAAATTCTAATAGTGAACCCAACCCGACCTGACTCGATTTTCTAGTGAATTGGGTATGGATCTGATATTAAGATCCGATCAAAGAACTGGATCCCATTACGGCTATGTTTGAAGTTTGGCCACCATTCTTCTAGAGCAAGGAGTTGGCTTGCTAGGACTAGGGACCATTTGCAAGGGTCCTTGACTTTTCCTCCTCGGATTGTAACCAAAAGAGAAGAGCACCCTCAGATAAAGAGGAAACATTAAGGTCCCCTTTTAAACCCCACCAGAGCTTGAGCTCCTTTTGAATGAATTCTAGAGGCTAGGGAAACCCCATCCCAAAAACCTCCAAGAAGCATTGATTTAAGAAGAAGTCTAACATGACTTACCTCATCAGAAGAGAACACTTTCACCCTCGAAAATCTTTCCTCCAGAGCCACAATGTCCTCCGTGGTGGCTCCCGTTGACTCCCATCTGAATCTCCGAATCCCTTGAACAACCTGGGACCAGCTCCGAGCTGAGTCCATAATAAACCCTTCTTTACCTTTTGTGTTTGCTATTGACAGTTGCTGAGCCAGTGCTTTGGAGCTTGTAGGATGACTGGAAGATGCTCGTTTCTCCTTAACATTGCTCGATTTGATAATGCTCGTCAATTTGTTAGGATCCGAAGCATCTGCCCCTGAGATTGGTGGGATGACAACTTCCTTCCCTTACTATCCCCAATACTTGAGCTCTGCTCCTGGAGATCAGACCTCTAGGGCTTTTTCCCCTCACCCCTGGCCCCTCTTCTCTTCCATTGGGGAGATCAAAGGAAATCCTAATCGGGCTTTTTCCTTTCTCGCTCATAACCTCATTTTCGCCAGACTTTATAGCTTTACTTTTTATTTCTACTAAAAATTGAATTCTTACCTAATTTTAGAAATCCAAAGTCCAAATAAATTAATTCAAAAAAATTTCAATATTCACCATTTTTATTTTAAAAACATAAAAATTCAAATAATTAAAGTGATATAATTGAACAAAATTTTTAATTCTTTAACTAGAATTAATTTAGATTTTTTTCAACATTAATCTAAAATGCTACAACTCCTCTTCTTGGGAAATTTTTTGAGCTTTGCTTTTTATTTCTACTAAAAAATTGAATTCTTACCTAATTTTAGAAATCCAAAATCTAACTAAATTAATTCAAAAAATTTCCAATATTCACCATTTTTTATTTTAAAAATATAAAAACTCAAATAAATTAAAGTGATATAATTGAACAAAGTTTTTAAGAGTTAAAAATTTAGATAAATTAAAAATAACATAATTCAATGAAATTTTACTTTTATAAAAAAAAATGTCTAAATTTAATTCAAGATTTTATTGAAAAATAGTCTAAAATTAATTTAAGCTAGAATTTTGCATTTAAGATCAACTTGAAAAATAAAAAAATTGGATTAGAAAATGTGAGAATCGAAATAGTGCCCATATGATCGGATGGATGGTAGGTTTCTAGGTGCAAGCAAAATTCTAAGTTCAAGAAGAGGCTTATATGGCTAATAGGAGTGTAGTCATATTAAACTTAATCTAGTTTTGATCCTATATAGTACCTAAATTTTAACATTGATCATTCAAATTAAATGAATTAACATAGACCAACAAAGACTTACCAGCCACGATCTATCCAAAAAAACGTTGTATCAACCCGTTAAACACCCCCCCCCCCCCACCTTTCAAAAAAAAAAAAGAAAAAAAAAAAAAAAAGGGGAGGTGGGGTTCTAAAACTAGGGGGGGGCGGAGGAGGTGGGTTCTAAAACTATTACTTTTCTTGCATTGACGGAGCTAAGATTATGAATAAGAGAAAATTTATGTTTAAATTTTTTTTAAAACTTATTTGTAGAATTAACTATTTGTTTTGACAATGACCACTTGAGTCAATATTGTCAATCGAAGCCTTACCAACATAGAATCCATCCAAAAAGGTCCTAAGAACCCCCCATCTACACAAAATTCATTCCCGCTTAAATAATTCTTCTTTTTTAATTGAAAAAAATGATAATAGGATAAATTCAGCGTGTAGCTATTCTGCAGGCCTCCAACCTATCGAATTTTTTTTTTATTCAAGGATGAGTATGTCAACCCGACATCATCAATATGCCAACCGAGAAAAAAAAAAAGATCCTGATCGAGCCATCACAGGTCTCAGGGGATAACCTTTGAATTTATTGTGACTTGTTAATTATGAGATAAGATTTTAATCAGTTGGGCCACCGCGGTAATAATTTTTTTTAAATATGTATTATAACTTAATTTGCTGTAGGAAGATGGTGCTGAAATTTTGAGCAGTAGAAATGAATTTGTTTAAATACCTTTCCGGGTTTTGGTATGATTAGCTCGTGTTTTGGAATGAGAGTTGAGTAAAGACAAACTATGATGGGACCATTTCAAACAACTACGACGATGGACCAAATCCTGTCGACATCCATGGAAGCACCCCTTCTAAAATATAAACAATGAACATGAGGGTAGAAAAGTATAGGAGATCGTGAAGTCATGCAAGTTCCCGATAAAATATTTTCGTGTTAGGTGTTTCTCCTTTCTTACCGACTAGCTCCCAGAGGTAGAACTCTGCACGCCAAGGAAATCCTCTCTAGTTTACTAATAGATTAGGTGGCAAGATCATTGACCACCCCACCAACATATAAAACCACCCCTCTCTCTCTCTCTCTCTCTCTCTCTCTCTCTCATGCACACGGGGAAAACCAATCTCCTCCGGGCTTAACACTTCATAGTTCATATAGCTTTTCTCCCTTGAGATTTACACATAAATTGATCAAAATGAAAAGATGTACTCTGATCATATCTTTTGCTACTTGGAGCCAATTTCTATGGTCGTAGTAGAGGAGAAAACCTCTGGTTTGATTTTTTTTTCTTTTCCAATGGCTTTACCTGTGTACATTATTACCACCGCATTTTCTGTTTAAAAAGAACTTAAGTTGGATTTAAATGTTGGGTGTGGAGCTATATCCATCCAAGGAGAGCCCAGAAAGCCCGTTCAGTCCAAGCGAAAAGAAAACCAACAAAAAGAAGGAAGCAGCTAGACCGGACTCGGCCCAAACTCATGCGCGCAGCCCAGGCACGCGGACGCATGGCCCAGCCTGGCACGCGCGGGCGTATGCACGCGCGGGCTCGGCCCAGGCGGAGGCGATGGACACAAGGGCGTTTCCCCTGCATTTCGCATGGCTCATTGTGGATCGCACGCGGTTCACGTATTTCACGGGCATTTTTGGGGGTTTTGGATCGTCGGATCAACGATCTGATGGCTGAGATTGATCTCAAGTAAGATCAGGCTTGATCAAGGGCTCTTTGACTCGGATTCGCGTGTGGTTTGGATGGGTTTTCATCCTCTTCTCAACAGGGGATGCTAAAGAGAGCAGAGAGGAAGAACAGAAAGCTAAGGAGAGGTTTCTGCAACCCAGAAGTGTGGTCCAAGGGTTTTCCAAGAAAGAAAATATGGGGAAGAGAGAGAGAGAAAGGTAGAGGGAGGACAAGAATTTCTCCTGTATTGTTTTGTTCTTTGTTCTTTCTTCTTATTGGGCTGGGACTTGCATCCACAGAGAGTTCTTTATTATAATAACTTCCTGTACTTTTTCATAGTGGAGATTTGATCCTATACGGGCATGGACGTAGGAGCAAGAGGCTCCAAACCACGTAATCCCTGTGTGTTACTTGTGTTTATATTTTTTATTTATCTTTCAAGCTTTCTTTTTTGTTTCTTCTGCTAACTTTTCGGCATCCCACTGTGCACCACATCCTAACTGGTATCAGAGCACCGGATTCAAGTAGGAGCAATGGCAGGAGACGAAGGAAAAGTCAAGATTGACAAGTTTGATAGAAAAGATCTTGGATTCTAGAAGATGCAGATCAATAATTATTTGTACCATAAGAAGCATCACCTATCGTTACTGGAGAAAAAACCTGCCGAGATGTCACAAGTAGACTGGAATTTGCTGGATCGTCAGGCTTTGGGAGCTATCCATCTGATGTTGGCCAAGAACGTCACGTTCAACATCCTGAAGGAGAAGAAGATAGCTGGATTGATGCAGGCACTATCCAACATGTACGAGAAACCTTCGACCTCCAATAAGGTTTGTCTTATGCATCGTCTGTTCAACTTGAAGATGAACAAAGGTGCGTTCGTAACCGATCATATCAATGAATTTAATTTGATCACTAATCAATTGAGTTCTGTTGACATTACCTTCAAGGATGAAGTCCGTGCCCTAATCTTGTTATTTTCTTTGCTAGAGAGCTGGTGTGCAATTGTGACAATGGTGAGTAGTTCGTGCGGCTCGAGCAAATTGAAGTTTGAAGAGGCCCAAAACCTGATTCTCAGTAAAGATATCAGGAGGAAAGAAACCAAAAGAAACTCTGGCTCTGCCTTGGTCACTCAATAAGGTAGAGGAAGAACTACACAGCGCAACAAAGGTCATGGGAGATCTAAGTTCAAGCAAAGGAGCCAGTCATGATCGAAGGGTGATGGTTGTTAACACTACGGCAAAAAAGGGCACACTAGAAAGAACTGTTGGACAAGGAAGAACAAGGGACAGAATGAAGAGTCAGCTAATGCAATGCCCGAGATAACTAAAGATTCATTGGTTCTCAGTGTTGTCAGTTCGATGGAGTCTTGGATCTTAGACTCCGGAGCTTCGTTTCACTTTATCCCATAAAAAAAGTCTATGTGCAACTACATTGCCAGAGACTTCGGAAAGGTCAATCTTGTAGATGATGAGCCCTTGGATATTATGAAAAGGGGTGCTATATACATCAAGATGCTAGATCAATCAGTTTGGAAGCTCAAGAATGTTAGACATGTCCTAGGATTGAAGAGAAACCTGATATCAGTCGGGCAGCTGGATTCAGAGGGGTACATTACAACTTTCATTGGTGGCTCTTAGAAGATCATCAAAGATGAGATGGTGATAGCACGAGGAAGTAAATTGGGTATCCTATATATGACTAGTAACACCAGAGATGCAGTGGCATTGGCACTTGCAGACTCAAAGTTGTGGCACTACAAGCTGGGTTACATGAGCGAGAAAGGAATGCAAGTACCGCTGAAGAAGGACAAGCTACCGGGTTTGAAGATGCCAGATATTGGTTTCTGCGAGAATTATAATCTTGGAAAGTAGAAGAAAGTCGGCTTCTCCAAGATTGGCAGGGCACCAAGATCAAAAAAATTGGAGCTTGTACACATCGACATGTGGGGTACCTCCCCGGTTGCATTCTTGGAAGCTTTGTGATACTATGTGACCTTCATCGATGACTCTATCAAAAAGGTATGGATTTATTTTTTATAGAATAAATTTGATGTATTTGATACTTTCAGAAAGTAAAAAAGCCTAGTGGAGAATGAGTCTCGATAGAAGATAAAGTGCTTGAGATTGGATAATGGAGGCGAGTATGACAGCACCAAGTTCAAGAAATTCTACGCAACCTTTGGGATCAAGATGGAGAAGATGGTTCCAAGCATACCACAATAGAACGGGGTAGCTGAGTACATGAACAGAACCTGAACGAGAGAGCCAAGAGCATGAGGCTCGTTGTCTAAGATGTTTTGGGCTTAGATAATTAGCACCGTGACCTATCTGGTCAATAGGAGTCCCTCAATCCCCCTTGAGTACAAGATAGCAAAAGAAGAGTGGACATGGAAGTCAGCAAGCTTATCTCACCTGAAGGTCTTCGGCTGTGTCTTCTACGTACATGTTAATGCAAAGAAGAGAGACAAGGTCGATGCAAAGTCAGAGAGGCGCTTCTTCATTGGGTATGGCACTGATGAGTTCGGTTACAAGCTCTAGAGTGAGAAGGACAGGAAGATTATCAGGAACAAGGATGTGGTGTTTAATGAAAGAAGCCTGTACAAGGACCAGAGTATTCCAAACATAGCAGGATATGCGGATAAGGAGAAAGAACGAGTAGAGTTGGAAGAGATCATAGAGAAGGACATTGCCGAGGGAGCAAGATATCCTGAACCTGAGCCAGAGACACCTTAACTGAGAAGATCCACAAGGATCCCGAAGCCATGTGTAAAGTAGTCACCCTCGTTGCATTACCTACTGTTGATAGATGGAGGGGAGCCTGAGTGCTTTGATGAAGCCATGGAGAGCGAAGATTCGATCAAGTGGGACATTGCACATGTAGTGGGAGCTATGAGCAAGTGCATGACAAATTCAGGCAAGCAACATTGGAAAGATGTCAAGTGGATCCTAAGATATCTGAAAGGTACCAAGGATGTCGATCTATATTATCGGAGAGGCAATCAGACTTTACAAGGCTATGTTAATGTAGACCTAGGTGGTGATACCGATACTAGGAGGAGCATGATAGGTATGTATACACCATTGGCAGGACAGCGGTGAGCTGGGTGTCGCCAATGAAGCGATCAAGATAATTGAAGATGCATTGGTTCTCAGTGTGGACAGTTCGATAGAGTCTTGGATCTTAGACTCTGGAGCTTCGTTGCACTCTACCTTATAAAAAGGGTCTATGCGCAACTACATTACCAGAGACTTTAAAAAGGTCTATCTTGCAAATGATGAGCCCTTGGATATTATGGAAAAGAGTGATGTACACATCAAGATGCCAGATCAGTCTATTTGGAGCTCAAAAATATCAGACATGTCTCAGGATTGAAGAGAAACCTGATATCGTTAGGTAGCTGGATTCAGAGGGGTATAGTATAACTTTCATTGGTGGCTCTTGGAAGATCACCAAAGATGCGATGGTGATAGCATGAGGAAGTAAGTTGGGTACCCTACATATGACTAGTAACACCAGAGATGCAATGGCACTGGCAGACTCGGAGTTGTGACACTACAAGCTGGGTCACATGAGCGAGAAAGGAATGTAAGTACTGCTAAAGAAGGACAAGCTACCGGATTTGAAGATGACAGATATTGGTTTCTGTGAGAATTATATTCTTGAGAAGTAGAAAAGAGTCAGCTTCTCTAAGATTGGCAAGGCATCAAGATCAAAAAAGCTAGAGCTTGTACACGCCGACATGTGGGGTCCCTCTCCAGTTGCATCCTTTGAAGCTTCGCGATACTATATAACATTCATTGACGACTCCACCCGAAAGGTATGGATTTATTTTTTATAGAATAAATATGATGTATTTGACACTTTCAGAAAGTGAAAAAGCTTAGTAAAGAATTAGTCTAGACAGAAGATAAAGTGCTTGAGATCGGATAATGGAGGCAAGTATGACAGCACCGAGTTCAAGGAGTTCTACGTAACCTTTGGGATCAAGATGGAGAAGATGGTTCCAAGCACGCCATAACAGAATGGGGTAGCTTAGTGCATGAACAGGACCTTAAACGAGAGAGCCAGGAGAATGATGCTCCATGTTGGATTGCCCAAGATGTTTTGGACTAAGGTAGTTAGCACTGCTGCTTATCTGATCAACAGGAGTCCCTCAATCTCCCTTGTCTACAAACTAGCAGAAGAAGAGTGGACAGGGAAGTCAACAAGCTTATCTTACCTGAAGGTCTTCGGTTGTGTTTCCTACGTACACGTTAATGCAAAGAAGAGAGACAAGCTCGATGCAAAGTTAGAGAGGTGCTTCTTCATTGGGTATGGCATTGATGAGTTCGGTTACAAGCTCTAGAGTAAGAAGGATAGGAAGATCATTAGGATCAAGGATGTGGTGTTCAATAAAAGAAGCCTGTACAAGGACCAGAGTATTTCAGACAGAGCAGGACAAGCAGACAAGGAGAAAGAACAAGTAGAGTTGGAAGAGATCATGAAGGAGGACATTGCCGAGAGAGCAAGAGATCCTGAACCTGAGCCAGAGACACCTCAGTTGAGAAGATCCACAAGGACTCCGAAACCACGTGTAAAGTATTCACCCTCGTTGCATTACCTGTTGTTAACAGATGGAGGGGAGCCTGAGTGTTTTGATGAAGCCATGGAGAGTGAAGATTCAATCAAATGGGAGCTGGGGATGAAGGACGAGTGCAGTCCTTGGTAAAGACGAGACATGGGAGCTTAGCATACTATCGGAAGGAAAGAAAGTACTGTACAACAAGTGGGTCTACAAGATTAAGGAAAAGCACAATGGCAGCAAGAGGTACAGACAAGGTTAGTTGTAAAAAGCTTCTAACAGAAAGAATGTAATAATTATACTGAGATTTTTTCTTCTATTATTAAGCTATCTACAATAAGGGTTATTCTAAGTATAGTAGCTCATGAAAATTTATACTTAGAATAGCTTGATGTTACTACTGCTTTCCTGTATGGTGAGATAGATGAAAACATTTATATGCAGCAACCAGTTGGCTTTATCGTCACTGGTAAGGAAAACCTAGTATGCAAGTTGAAGAAGAACTTGTATGGTTTGAAACAGGCCTCTCGATTATGGTACAAAAGGTTTGATGGATTCATGACTAACAGTGATTTTGCAAGGTGCCAGGAAGATCGTTGCTGTTATTACAAGTCGTTTGATGGCAGTTTCATCATTCTACTATTGTATGTTGATGATATGCTGATAGCTGGACTGAGCATGCAAGAGATTGAAAGATGGAAGATGAAGCTGTCAAAAGAATTTGTAATGAAGGACATGGGTGCAGCAAAGCGGATACTTGGGTTGAGGATCGAAAGAGACATGATGGCAGGTACACTGAAGCTGGTTCAGAGTAAGTGCATTGAAAAGGTGCTGAACAAGTTCAACATGGTAGATACAAAGCCTGTGAAGATACCTTTGGCTGTGCACTTCAAGCTTTCGAAGGAACAGTCACCCAAGGTTGATGATGAGCTGAAGACAATGACCAGGGTTCCGTATACTTTAACGATCGGTAGCTTGATGTATGTGATGGTTTGCACGATGCCCGACATTGCACATGCGGTGGGAGCTGTGAGCAGGTACATGGTAAATCCAGGTAAGCAATATTGAGAAGCTGTCAAGTGGATCCTAAGATATATGAAAGGTACCAAGGAGACGTGCCTATGTTACGGAGAGGTAGTCAGACTTTACAAGGCTATGTTAATGCAGATCTAGGTGGTGATACCGATACTAGGAGGAGCATAACAGGGTACGTGTACACCATTGACGGGATAGCGGTGAGCTGGGCCTCACAATTGCAGAAGATCGTGGCTCTTTTTACCATCAAGATGAAGTACATTGCAATCACAGAAGTCAGCAAAGAGATGATTTGGTTGTAAAAGTTGCTGACAGAGTTGAGTAGAGAGCAGAGCTGCAGTGTTTTATTGTGTGACAGTCAGAGTGCTATCCATCTAGCGAAGAACCTGATGTTCCATATGAATGAAGTACATACAGCTAAGGTACCATTTTATCAGGGCACTGCTTGAAGATGGATGTCGTCATTGGAGAAGATCCAAGGATCGAAGAATTTGACAGATTTGCTGACAAAGACGGTTACTGCAGAGAAATTGGGGCTATGCATGGCCTCAATTGGCCTCCTAAGCTAGTTGATTGGAGGCACCGCACAGGATACTAATCTATTTTTTATCTTTATTTGGAAGTTTATTTTTGATGTTACAGGTGGATGCATGATTGGGTGTCTAAGTCTTCAAGTGGGGGAGTTGTTAGGTGCGGAGCCGTATCCATCCAAGGAAAGCCTAGAAAGCCCGTCCAGCCCAAGTGAAAAGAAAACCAAAAAAAAGAAGCAGCCCGGCCCACCAGACCGGACCCGGCCCAGACCCACATTTGCAGCCCAGGCGCACTGGTGCGCGCGCGTGTGGGCACAGCCTAGGTAGAGGCGATGGACGCAGGTGCATTTTCCCTTGCATTTCGCGCAGCTCACCATTGACTACGCATGGTTCATGCAGTCCATAGGTGTTTATGGGGGTTTTGGACTATCGGATCATCGGATCGATGATTCGACGGCTGAGATTGATTCCAAGTGAGATCATGCTTGATCAGGGGCTCTTTGACTCTAATTCAGACACGATTTGGACGGTTTTTCATCCTCTTCTCAATAGGGGATGCCAGAGAGAGCAGAGAGGAAGAACAAAGAGCTAAGAAGAGGTTTTTGCAATCCAGAAGAGTGGTCCAAGGGTTTTCTAAGAGAGAAAATAAGGGAAAGAGAAAGAGAAAGGTAGAGGGAGGGCAAAGGTTTCTCATGTATTATTTTGTTTTTCTTCTTTCTTCTTATTGGATTGGGGTTTGCATCCAGAGAGGGTTCTTTCTTGTAATAATTCTCTGTACTTCTTCATAGTGGAAATTTAATTCTGTGCAGTAATGGATATAGGAGCAAGAAGCTCCGAATCACATAATCCCTGTGTATTGCTTGCGCTTGTATTTTTTATTTATCTTTCAGGCTTTTTTTTTTATTTTCTCTGTAAATTTTTTGACATATCACTGCACACCACATCTTAATAATAACCGCATGTTAATTGGTTTGTTGGACAAAAACATAGAAAACCACAAAATAACATGTACGATCGATGGCTACTTACATCCACATAAACTATAGCAACAGAAGTACTCGATATAAAATATAATGACGAGAGTACAAGCAACTCTTTATAGCTACCAAATATTGTGTGTCCGACTATCTAGCTTCTCTAATGAACTTCTTAATTCAAGCAAATTCATTGTCTTAAGAATTAGAAAGGCAAATATTATAATGTCAAGAATGTCATCTTTTTCTGGGACATAGATGATAAAGTTATGGTTAGTTACGCAGTTTTTCAAGGATATGATGGCCATTTTTCTTGGTGCACATCCACATGACCAAATTCTCGAGTTTCTTTTTTTGGAAAAAAAATTCTCAAGTTTCTTTTCCTAGATTACATTGGGAAACAAATCATTCATAGACTTTGTCCCCCTCCTTTAATTGTTGAGGGAGGTAGATGCAGGGCACAGACAAACATGTGAGGAAGCCCTAGATCGATCAACTAGTTCAGTCAACCAGATCGCACAGATATGCAAGGAGTTCAAATGTCCATTTCTATTAACTTTTTATTTGATGAGAATCCATTTCTATTAACTTAATTTAAGCAATAGAGAGAGAGAAAGAGAAAAAGTTCTTCTCTCAAACACTTCTATTCCGTGGCTTCACCATATATAGGACTAGGTTAGGTCTCCATGCGGATGGGAGAGCTTATGGTGTTCTCTTTCTTGGATCCAGAGAAATGCTTGAATTGCTTTTGGTGCGTCCAAAAGCCATCTTCTAATTGGCCTAAAATCAGTTTCCACTCAATACATTAATTTTAAGCTTACCATGCTTTGTCTAAGAAAAAAATGTCCGTGCCCTCTTCAAGCAAAAGACGCTCGAGTGTGTACAAAACAAAGTGTTCGCATACGAAATTCCACCAACTAACAAGATCTAGAGAAGTATAAAAATTGAACCTCGATATATATATATATGAAACGTTGGAAGGAGGAGAGGAGATAATTAAAAGATAATCAAATTATTGTTCAACTAGTTTTAGGTGAGTATGGACTTTGAAACATCATGTCAAGATTTGAACTCCAAGAAAGCATTAAAAGAAAAAAAATCTACTCCCCATCAATCCAATATTGCATGCCTTCCTCCTTAATTTATTAATTCCATATGGTACTCAATTAAACTTACAAAATTTTTTGAAAGCTTTTCAGCCAAAGTATGTAACTTTATCATTTGGGGTGATGCAAATGGAAGAGGGAGAGGGAGAGGAAGAGGCAGCAGAAGCCGGAGGAGGTGGTGGAGTTTGGATTGAGGGTGGTGCAGGCACGGACACATCCCCAGGAGAAAGAAAAGCAGCATGAGATGCAGGAAGAACATGAACACTAGCTTGCCTGTAGTACTTGAGCCTCAAGATCTCAGCCCTTACTATTTGGAGCTCCACCTCTAAGGCCTGAACTTGTTGCTGCAAGGCTGAAATTGCCCCCATGCATCCATAAACTGGGTCTCTTAGCCTCACGTTCGCCTCGTAGACAAGGCTATTCGCAGCATCACCTCTCTGGGACTTGGGAACCTCCTAATTAGGCATGGAGAAGTATTTGCACCAAAAGAATTTTATCGCATCATTTAAAATAGAGAAGATATTATGAAGGATGTGGAAGATTTCGAGGAGAGTGTGGGGATAATTATACCATTAGCATCTTGGAGACGTTGCTCGCACCGAAGACCTTATGCACTGATGCAAACTTTTGGGGCTCGTGTGGTGAGAAATAAGGAGAGAAGGGGCACTCTTCAGCACACCGTCGCCTCAAGAGTTTGCAAGCGGCGCAAGGGGTTATGGTGTTTAGGGTTCCCACTGGGCTTCCCATCGGATCGGCGGAGGCATCGGCTTCTCTCTTGCTCTTCTTGCCAGCTTCATCAAATCTCTCCCTGAGGGCGTATATGCAACAATAACCAAAAAAAAAAATGTCAAAGTGGAAAAAAAATTGGGTCTACATGTGCTAGGGTTAGGGTTTTGGTGTATTCGATGAATAACTAAAAGCTAGAAAAGCATGATTGAAATGTCTTATATTCCCTTTTTATGGAGCAAGTGAAACAAGGAGAGGGCTTTGGTGTTATTTAAGGACATGCAACACATGGAATTAAAAAAAAAGGACTGGTGAAGATGATTTCTTCTTTTTTTTGAGAGAGAGAGAGAGATTATAGTTAGCATAATCACTGGTGAAGGTGAATTATATATATATATATACATATGGTTTCACTTCATAAAGCCAAGACAAGAATATTAGGAATATATTGTTGAAATTAAAAGCAGTACTGATAATATATATATATATATATATGTATTTTTTTGTATTTGCTTTTTCCTATTCCTTACCTTTCTGTGGACATTCAGGCATGCTCCTTGGCCGTGGAGATGGAGCTCGGAAGAGAGAGAGGGAGAGAGAGGTGAAGGCAAAAGATGGAACAAGGAGAAAAGGAAAGAGTTATTGCATACGGCAAGATAGTAAGTGAAAATGGGCCTACGCTTATGTCATACGTAAATACAATAGGGGAAGAGAACAATAATTAAGAAGGTGGTGAAAGGAATGGAGGATTTTGGTTGATTGCTGCTGCTGATGTACAAGGATTGGATTATTGGAGAAGAAGCTTGTACTGGTGGGGAGCTATGAAAAGACTTGGAGCAGCACGAGAGAGAGAGAGAGAGAGAGAGAGAGAGAGAGAGAGAGAGAGAGAGAGAGAGAGAGCAGACTTTTGTTCTGCGATGCCAGCTCTGGCATATTTCTTTTTACGTGGACTGCCCTCAGATCTTGACTTTTGTAAGGAATCAAAAGGACTAGTCTTGGGTACATCGGGATCTTAGTTATTGAGGTTTGGGAAGGTCCCTTGCATTTTTGGGATCCATTATTGGAGTAAATAACAAACAATAAGGAAACGAAGCATGCGCGATTTACTAATGTGAGAACTTCACAGGTAATGCATGGTTATTGCTTTTGGAGGGGGGAGGGGGTTGGGTGTGCTTGGTAAGAGCCCATGCCTATTTGCATGTATTTAGTCCCAATACTAAAATTCTGAATACTTATACAAATTAAAGAATCCAAATAATATATCTTTTAACTCTTTTTTTTTTTTTTTCCGGTTATGTTCTAGGTTCTTATGTATGATATTAGAATAAATCTAGTCCATAGCTAGCTTATGTAGATTATGAAGCATTGTAGCACGGGTATTTTAAGGTCAACCAAAATTGATTATGATATTTATAATTAAATTTGATTAGATTTAGAATAGTAACTTGGCTAGGATGACAAGATTTAAACAGGAGAAAGTATATGCAAAGTCCATACAAATTAAGTATATAAAAGCTTGTATGGATATATGTTTATCACAAATTCATCATACATGGAACGACTTGATATTTATATAGAGCCAAATATATATATACACTGATTTTGTATTTCATTCGCTACATTTTAGATAAATATCACAAATCCAAGCATTCCAAGAGAAATATCATTGGCAATCAAAAAAAAAAAAGGAAATATCACCAATCCAACGATCATCCAAGATTGAGATTGACAAGCCATCTGGCATAGATCATAAAAAATTATATTTTGTTAAATCACTTCTCTTACAAATTAATGGCATGTGATACTTCAAAAGAAGAGGGTGACAGGGCCTGGTTGTGTCATGATCCTTTGAACTTATATTTCTATGAAGTCATCCTGCTTCATAGATTGTTGGGATGCAATTAAAGTCGCCTAGCAGTTTTGCTTGACAAGGCTATCTCCATGCCTTCAGCGTGGTCAATGGAAACCCCTTGAGTTTTGGCCCAATTTTATTTGCCCGTTAAGAGTCCTTTTAAGTGCCAGATGAGAATTAATTAATCGAATGGGCGGGGACATGAGGCCTCGACCAAGATAAACAATGTTTTCGTAAGGTTGACTTTATAATCCATCCGAGTCAATGTAAAATTTTTTTATTAGAAATCAGTCCATGTAAAATTTGTCCACCAGATGGCTCATTAATTTGAATCCCTTTATTCAACTGGTAGTAAACACTACTTTATTTTATGTATATGATATTCTCAGTTCCTACCTTATTAGTCTAGACCATGAAATCCCAACAACTCCGAAGCTACTTGTTGGGATTTCATCCATCAGAAAATTGGGCCGTCAAACTATATATATATTCCAAGAAACATATGCCTTGCCAAGAACATACTTGCGATGCTAGGCCAGTCATGATGCTTAAGTGTTAAATTAAAGCACTCTCAAAATTCAACCATGGTAGTTGGAATGTAGCCAAAAAAAGATTGTTACCGATCCACTGTCGAATAAATATAATTGTTGATGAGTTTACCAAGCTTACATGATAGTTAGGAATTGATGCAATGCATTATGAGATTGGTGGCATCAGTCTGGCCTCGCCTGCCACTCGGCTAATCAAAAATTTTACACTAAATTGGAGTGATCTCAACACCATTCTTCTAGCATTTTTGAAAAAGACTCCTCCCTAAAATTCTCTAGCTTATTATGAGATTTCATAGGAATATGTTGTTCATTTTTAATGCTAGACATTTCACTTAAACAAAGCATGCACCACTTGGGTTGGACCAATGCCCTACATAGATCACGTGAATTAAGCCAGGACCACTTGCAATGGCAGTAATGTCAAGGAGCCCAACTACCTGCTTAGAAAGTGAGTCTTCCATCGGAGTATATTAAAATAACTAATTATTCTTTTTCGAGGCAATAAAGGATGAAGAGTAGTTTAGATGTGCATTGGATTTTTTTTTTTTTTTTTTTGGATAGTAGAACACTTTCTCCATTGCAACTCATGCTTGATATGCATATTAAATTTTCTCGACATACATGTGATATTGAATAAATATAAAATGTCTAAAAAAAATTATCGAACTTTTTATGCTTAAGGTTGATAAAATCCTATGGTCAATTTGAAATTTCAATATGCAAACTATTGTCTTTCTTTCCTGCCATTAATTTGATTTCATCCTTCTACGAAAATTTAAGCTTGCCCAATTAATTGTCCGGGCCTCCCCTATTTGGGTACTAACTTTTAGGTAACTGTGTGAGATATTGTAGAGAAATTATAAATCTAGCACATGCTTATTAATTTAGAGTACTACCGACACCGCTTTCCATGTTTTCTAAATTTTGCCAGAAAAATTATGGGGTGTATGTAGAAAAAATTTCATCGATCCCCATGAATCATCAGCAGAAGATTGGAATATAAATATTCAAGTCTGATCTATTTGAGAACAGATTTCAAACTATTTATCATATCCATTATCAAAATCTGTTAAAAAGGTTTTGCGATACATATCTGTTATACCCAATCGGCTTTCCTCCGAGCCAGATCGGAGCCAACGACCCTTCGAACGAGTCGGACCAAAGGTTCGACTGACCCATCGAAAGCCCGACCGACTCACCAGGGGTTGACCGACTCACCAGGGGTTCGACCGACTCACTTGAGATCCGACCAACCCACCAGAGGTCCACCAACCCATTTCAGCCGAGCCCATATCGACCCGAGGCAGGCCGCTCCAAGGATGGCCTGGAGGCTCCAGAGGCTCCTTCCAGTTGGTGCCAGGATTCCGTTACGACAGAATCCTAACATCTCGGCACCATTACTTTGCAGATCCCACGATCTTGGCACCGTTACTCTACAGGTCCTACGATCTGGTGCCACCTGGCCACTACCAAGATTTCTTTAGGGATGACTTAGCCATTTCCAGCCTGGCCTCTAACAGATTCTGGTAAAGTTCGACGCTTATATAAGGTAAAGGGGGGACTCCGAGCGATAAGAGAACTTTTCCTTCCCATGAGCTATCTTCATTGATTCATCCATTCTGTTGTTCTAAGTCTCCCACTAACTTAGTCATCGGAGGGCCCTCCGCCGAAACACTTCCGGCCCGTGGGACATTTTTGCAGGAACCAGGAAGACGCACACTCCAACCAGGTTGCCTGTATATCCAAAATATCACGCGACAAACTTTGTGAGTTTGTATCCAAAATATCATTATATTCTATTTTCATATCTTTGTCATTTTATGAAACAAACCCTCCATTCACATATTGAGAAATCAAATTGTCACAAGAAATGATATATTTTCATTTTTTATCATATGATTTCTTTACTAGTGATACATTAATTACTAATGGAAGTACTATAATTAGTTTGTATATTTATTATTGCTCTTCCACAATCCTCCAGTAAGATGAAATATAATATTTATATAAATAAAAAAAATAAGAGTAATACTTTATTTTTTCTTCAATATTATATTTCTGATATTTGAGCATCTAATATTATGTAAATTAAAATATACAAACATAGCATAATTTGACTCAATATTTTTTGTACCTCTATTAGAATAGTAGAATTTGTATTCATTTAAAATTACCTAGATAATCAAAATAAACAACATATTATTACAAAACCAAAGTTTATTCGCTGATGGATTATTAATGATTAAGTATCGCAGGATGGCTCCAACCATAAAGTTAAAAGATATTGAACTTCCTACCAATCTTTAATTCAAAAGGTATCTTGTATAACTATTTTATCAAAAATTTTATTCAAAATATAGATGGTAATCATTAGGATTTTATATTAGAGATATCAAAGTAAATTGTATCCACTTATCATACTTCACACCATATCTTTTAGAGTATGCTATACCTCTCAATCACATCATTTTACTTAGAAATTTCAGGCATGATGTATTAAACAACAATATCATACTTATATAAATATTAATAATAGTATTTATTTATTATATATGGAATTCTAAAATGTGACTGGCACACCATATCAATACCTTCATTCTTTTTTTCAAAAGTATCAAAAACTTTTGAAACAAAATAAGATATAATTTATTAATTATTTAAAATATATAATTTTAAGTTCATTAAACTGTATAGTAAGAAAACTAAATATGATGATAGCCTATGTATTGAAGATAGAAATCTCATAATACTAATTTTAGGTATAATACTCTCTAGTTTCAAAATATAAATCTCAACACCATCATACCATCTATCACATATTAATTTATCTATCCATCAGCTATCCAGACTTTCTTGTATCAAATTCTACATATCTATCACAAATGAGATCAAAATTATATTAGATCACCATTCTAAAATATAAGAACAAGAATGGAATCAATTATATAATATATTTCAAATAAAATGATTTACCTTTTACCACTTTTATAGGCAGCTTTATTTTAGAGTACTATAATAAGACAACCAAGATGAAGATCATTACATAATATATTATTTATATTTCATCATACTTAGTGCTAGCATAATTTCAATTTTCATATTTTCTTTTAGTCCGAGTATCATAATGTGAGCATTAACTCTATTGAACATAAATATACTAACTGCTAAATAATCTTTATACAGTTAATCAATAGAAAAATATAATAATATATTTCAGAAAATCTTTATAAGTATAATTTTAATGAGAGCCCTTGGTCCAATATAACAAAACTTTCTTTAGAAAGAAAATGACTCATATAAGGAATCTTTCTTTAATATATAATGCTACACAATTTCTTCTAAATAGCTCATAGAAGGATCTTGTAAATCTCAATGAACGGGTCATTTTGATGGTCACCATCCATCGAAATTCACAAACCTTCCAATCAGAGATTATCAAGTCTTAATCTTTGAGGTGGCATAAGATATATAAACAACAAATCAAGATCATGCAACATGTTTGAAGTATAAACAATAAATAAGGACTTTAAACCTAATTACCATATGCATCATCATAAAACTCTCCTATAGGCAGAGAATATGACATACATCTGAGCTCTAATAATGAGGTCAATTAAATGAGAGTACCAAATTTTAAAAATATATTTTTTTAGGGTAAACAAATTTTTTTAAGCCCAATATATATCTCTTTTCAAAGAAAAATAAAGGTTAACATAATAAGGATACAAGGCATTTGAAAATCTATCTCCTTTGAACAGATAAATTTTCTAAGTCTAAATTACCTCTACCTTTGAATTAGACCCAGTCAATAACTTAATAACAATATTATTATTAACATAAAATGACTGTATAATCAAAGATGGTAGGAATGTAAAATACTAATCAATGGGCATATACCATAAATGATATACAATAGTCCAAATACAATATCACATATTTTTCTTTGGATAGAATATGTAATATGTATAAGTACTCTTCACATAAAGCCACAAGCAAATGAAATACTCTAACAATCATGAACCTGTTTCCTTTGGATAGACAAGCCCATAAAAACTAGAGCACCATCGTAACACAATGTCCCATGCAACCTTTCCTGATTAAAACATACAACAACCTCCTTTGGACAGGCGGTTGTATACAATAACCAGAAATATCTCTCAAATGATGAAAAATTTAATGGACCGACACAAACCAACTACTTTGGTAATACATATTTATGTCAACCCACAAAATTATTTATACAGGAAAAATAAATGCCCAAATAAATATAAAATCATGATATACTTTAATAACATGTATGCCGTAAAAGATCAGTCCAAAATGGGTTACTCAACAACATGCACCCCACTAATCATATCATTATATAATAATGCATTCTAACTACCACTTCTGTCAATAATACTTACTACACAACTATAAAACATCTTTAAACAAGAATTATAGTATATAATAAGTATCGCAATCAATTACAATTAATTTTGGATTAATAGTAATAGAGATATCAATATACAATTTTAAAATAAAAAATAATTAATTAATACTCAATAACTCAACTATTCAAAATTCATAAAGTACTCCGGATCCTTTGGGGCTACGCAAAAATACACTTGAATTATATAATAATGAGTATAATTAAATATAAATAATTTTTAAATTATTTAAATATTTTATCATGTATGAAGAACTTAACTAAAATATTTTTTAAATTATTATGAGTCCAACGATCCAAAAATCACTCAATGTAAAATGAGCAAGTTCCAACTATTTTAATCAAAAACAATGATAAAGGACCTAACTGTAAATCTCAAAATTATAAAAACTTTTTTATTAAATATAATTTCATGAATAACATGATCCATCAGTAATTTATATGGACTCATATTTAATTTATAGGAGCTTAAATACAAAAATTTCCTTAATCCCAAAATTAAAGCAGGCCCAATGTTATTAGGTCCAGTCAGTTTTTCAATTAGGCTAAGACTAATTTACTTAATGGATCGGGTGTAATGGGTTAAAGGATAAAACCCAAACCCATTAACCCAATAAGCTTCATCTCCATCCTTTCTCTTCTCTCGTTCCTTCCCACAAACTCCATTAATGGAGTTTTGAAGGTTGGGATCTCCACCGCGGATTCCACTAACTGAACCGCTCACCGGATCGCCGGCCCTCGCCATCGTCGGTGCCCAAAAAGACTCCTTCTTGGATGGTGGATTTCCGGTCTCCTTTCCCACGACCACCCTAAAGTAGGGAGCTTGAAAACCACCGAGCGCCACCGCCCCTAGCCAAAATCTCCCCGTCGGCCAAAAACTGGCAAGATAGGCACTCGGATCGACCAAGGATGGCGGATCGCCACCTCCGGCGGTGCGCCGGCGACGAAAATGCACCTAACGACGGTCCTTGCGGCAAGTTTTTTTTTGTTCAAGAACCAGGCAAAACACCACCAATCATTGGCCAGAGGGACAAAAGGTCATCGCTGTCGGCAATTATCATCTAGAATGCTGCTTCAGAATGGAAGAATATGATGATGAGCAAAAGTAGAGAAGACTGAGAAATCGTCTTTCTAAAAGACGATTTCTCCCTGCTAGCGCCTCCTTGGCCCGACATGTGGTAGGAGATGGCTTGGCTGTGGGCTAAGTGGCCTGAAATCGTCTTTTGGAAAGATGATTTCAAGGTGAGAAATCATCTTTCCAAAAGACGATTTCTCCCCCTGCTGGCAGCTTCCCGACACGACACATGGCAGGGAGTCAGCCTTTGCTGCGATGCATGGCGGAGTTCTGAACTCGTCTTTGCGAAAGACGATTTCAGGATGTGAAATCATCTTTCGGAAAGACGAGCTCTCACCTGTTATTATCCCCGATCGAAGCCTTTTTTTTTTTTGGTTTTGCCTTCTGCTTCGTTCTCCTCCGGCACCATCGTGCCTAAAGTTTTTTTTTTTTTGTTCTTTCCCTTTCGTTGGCCCACTTCTCTCCTTCTCTCCGACCGGTTCACGTTCGACCCCGTTTGTTCCCGGTCCGGCTCAAGTCAAAGTTTTTTTTTTTTATCCCAATTTTTTTGTTTCCTTTTTTTTTTTTTTGCTAGATCTCTGCTTGGATTGCTAGATCTGGTCTACTTGGCTTCATTCAATCTATTCCATTCCCATAATTTTATAGGTATTTTTTTTAGATGCACTTATTTTTATTATGTAAATATATTTTTTTTGAAATTATGTTACATGATTTAGATTTAAATTTGTTGAATATAATGTTGTTTTGAAATTATGTTACATGATTCAATCCATTCCATTCCCATAATTTTACAGGTATTTTTTTTAGATGCACTTATTTTTATTATGTAAATATTTTTTTTGAAATTATGTTACATGATTTAGATTTAAATTTGTTGAATATAATGTTGTTTTGGAATTATGTTGCATGATTAAATTGTTTAATTATATTGTATGAATTTATTATGATTTGTTAAGTTTCATGTTGTTGTTTTAGTTAATACACTGATTAATCATGATTAAATTAAAATATTTTATGAAAAATGTAGTATAATACTTATAATTATTTTTATGCTAATTATTTAAAAATTATTTTTAGTAATTGAATTATGTTGTTATTGATAATATATTAAGAAATAATATATAATGCTAGAATAAACAGTAATTAAATTCAAAAATAAAGTTGTAAGTATAGATACTAATTGAGTATAGATATTCAGAATTTATTATGTTAGTTGTTTAAATGTTAGTATTAGTTATTTAATTATATTATTATTATTTGATATAATCATAATAAATTATTTATTGATAATGCTAGAATAAATAATAAATAAATATAAAAATTAAAGTTGTAAATATAGATGATATTTTAGATGGTATTATACTTTGTTTAGATGGTATTTAGATGGTAATTAATCCATGCCAACCCATTATTTTTTTAGATGGTATTTTTTAGATGATCTTAAATTAAAAATAAAGTTAATTTTTTTTTAATTGCCTTGTATGAATTTGTTGTATGGAATTTTGATAAATTTGTTGTAAATTATCTTGTATAAAATTAAAATTTTAAAAAAATTAAATTGAATTTTTTTTAATTGCCTTATATGAATTTGTTGTATGGTATTTAGATAAATTTGTTGTAAATTATCTTGTATAAAATTAAAATTTAAAGTTTTTTTATTATAATTTATTATCTTGATTAATCATGATTAAATTAGAGTAATCTAATAGTCATAATAATATATTTATTGATAATGCTAGAATAAATAATAATTAAACATCGAAAAATAAATTTGTATATAATTTCGTAGTTTACTAATCCGATATTACGAAATTAGTTTAACAAAATTTGTATTGCATTGCATTGAACCGTAGACCCGTCAATTGATTAATATGCATAAATTATAGTATCCATATATTATTTTTAATTTTGTATGGATCTTAGATCTATGCACATTAATCAATTGATTGTCCAAAGTGGACAGTTTGGGAATTGCAAATAATTTTACGGATCACTTTATAGCAATGAAATGATGTGCAATGGAGTTCGAATGAAATTTCGTATAGCATTTTTCTTTTGTTCTTCGCATACATAAATATTTATATGTGGAGAACTAAGAGAAAATGCTACCAAAATTTTATTCGATCTCCATTATACATCATTTCAATGCTGTAAGTGATCTGTAATATTAATGCAATTCTTGAATGGGATAGGACCTATGACTCATTAGTTGATGATAGGATGCATTGGATATTTTTAAATATCTTTTCTTGGTTAAATATATAGGGTATAATGGGAGAAACAATCACTGTATTATGTTATATTAATGGTTGTATTATCAATGGACTAAATGGGATTGAGTACAACCAGGATTCGAAAAAGGCAATTAGAATACATTCTGGTATGATATTTCAAGAGCTGGAGAACAAAATATATAGAGTCCTGCATATTGATAGAACTGGGAAGAAAATATTGATCATCTATAAATATCCCCAAGTTGTCCAGTCGACATCTGTAAAGTATGAACCCGTTCCACTGACCGATGATGAAGACATGGAGATCATGTTTTCAACTATCTATTTACATCAATGTATATCGGGCGGAGTTATACATAAATATCCAAACTATAGAAGCTCCTGAACCTATTTGTTCTCAAGATGACTATGAAGAAGCTATTTGAAATATAGCAACAACCCGTGTAACCGAACATGTTTCATACTGTACTTTAAACATGGTACCTACTGAAGTTGAAAATATTGGTTCAGTTTATCCAGTATCTCCGTTACATACGGTGGACAATACTGTACCTGAAACTAATATTAGAGAAGCATTGGTATATACTGCTGCTGATGATACTGTGCATCTGGATAATCTACTTTTAATGAGAATGATGATGAATGTGAAAATGATTTACCTGATGAAGGTAATGAAGCCGGAACTTCGAACCCAGTACGAAGTCCAGAGGGAACACCTGTTCCAAACTAATTTTGTATTTGAAGCTCCATCCAGAACATTTACCCAAATTGATTGGGATGCTGCGAATGTTTCAATGTATTCTTCATTTCAGGAACAAAATGTTATATGGCAAAGGGATGAAGAATTGCATAAAGGACTTCGCTTTATGGATAAGGCCAAATTACAGACTGCAGTAAAGCAGTATTCTGTTAAAAGACATCACGAATTCAAAGTTGTTGAGTTTAATCCAAATCTATGGCTTGTAAAATATAAGAACAGATATTCGGGATGTCAGTGGATGTTGAGGGCTATTGAGCGTCATGCTTATTTTGAGATCTCACGATATACTGGTTCTCATACATGCCTATTTGCAATGATATCTCAAGATCATTCTGGGCTGGACTCCACATTAATTGCTAATGAAATACGGGACTTGGTGAAAGAAGTTCCTACAATTGCTGCTGTTGGACTAGGTGCAGTGAAAAAAAACAAGTACAATTATATACCAAGTTATAGAAAATTATGGAAGCCAAACAGAAGGCGATAGCAATGTTATTCGATGATTGGGATTTGTCATATGAATTACTTTCGAAATAGTTACATGCAGTAGAACATTTTAATCCCGATTCCTGGGTAAAATTTATCAGCACTCCAACCGACATTCCAGCCTGTGCTCAGTTTGATAATGTATTCTGGGCCTTTGGATCCTCAATTGAAGGGTTTAAGTACTGTCGGCCGGTTATAAGTATTGACGCTACTTTCATGTACAGAAAGTATAAGAAGAAGCTGTTGATTGCAACTGTCGTAGACAGAAATAATCAGATATTTTTGCTTGCATTTGCTATTATTGATGAAGAGTCAGCTGACACCTGGGGTTGGTTCTTAGCTTGCATCAAACAGTTTGTTACATCACGTCAGAAAATTTGTCTAATTCTGATCGACATGCTGGTATTCTTGCTACAGTACAGAATCAATATCTTGGTTGGTAGCCACTGAATGCTTATCATGTATATTGCTTGCATCATGTAGCAAGTAATTTCAATACAAGATTCCGTGATTCCAAATTAAGGGATGTAGTGAAAAAAGCTAGGAATGCAATCACAGCCCAGAAAATTTCAAAAATATATGACGAACATTGAAAATTTTAATCCAGAAGCTGTTCAGTGGCTGAATAAAGTTTCTTTATCGAAATGGACACGGTCACATGACGATGGACGACAGTATGGGATGATGACAACTAACATATCCGAGTATTTCAATGGAGTATTGAAAAATGTCGATTCCTGCCAATAACAGCTTTGGTGCAGTTGACATTCTTTCGGCTTGTATCATACTTTGAAGGTCGACATGCCCAAGCAAATGAGGCAATGGACATAAATGAAATGTTTACTCCATTTATCGCTGGACATGTTATTTTCAAACAAACCAAAGCAACTTCTCATAGAATTACAAGGTTCGATAGAGGAAGTGGCCTATTCCAGGTCCAAACTGCTAGACGTGGTCATAACATGAACAGAGGCAACAATACACAGGTACCTACTATCGACATGTATTATTCAAAATATATTATAAAACATGTTGTGTACATGTCAAATTATAGTTTTTGATGTTGTAGGTTGTTCATCTATCTCAGCGACATGTACGTGTCAGAAATGGCAATGTTATCACTTACCTTGTTCTCATGTCATGGCTGTTTGTGCACATGTTGCCCTTGATGTTTATAGTTTTATTGATCAGTGCTACACATTACAAGATTATCATCAAACATATGCACCACAATTTCAACCAATTCCTCATGAGGAATATTGGCCACAGCATACTGGACATGGTATCATCATTCCTGATATGAATAGGTTACGACAAAAAGGTAGTCCACGATCCACAAGAATTAGAAATGATATGGATATCCGAGAAGCTAGCAACAAACGCAGGTGTACAATCTGTAAGGAGGAAGGGCATGTCAGACAGTCATGTCCAAGACTTCTACAACCAAGTCAATAAAAAGATAGTAGTCAAATTGCATATTTTAAGGTACATCACATATTTCTATTATTCATCTGATGTTTATTTATTAGTTGATACAGTTTTGCTCATATTGCTTAATTTATGTTGTAGTTTCAGGACTACGTTATGTTGTTGCTTCGGGAGTCCTATCGCATGTTCGTGGTTCTTGTTGTCCCTTTGTATTATGTGTGCTGGATTGGTTTACAATTATATGTTCTGTTGTAATACAATTATTATTGTAACAATTATTTATGGTTCATGTTAACACTTTGTATTATGCTTCATGTCTTTTTTTAAATGTAAGAAATTTGTATTATATTTATCATCTTTGTGATTGCTTATTTTGTTTATTTCTAGTTATTGTATATTACAGTTATGGATCCAGGCCCTTCCGATCGTAGTGTACTATACGATCAGGACATACATAGATCGATTATAGTTTGGGATGGACAGGATAGTGCAGTGTTACATTATCGTCGATGAGAGAATATTATGCGGAGATCGATACCACTAGATCGATGCATAGTACCTTTACTTATTCATTCCAGTTTTTATGGACTAGCACGGATTGGTTTCATTAGATTGGACTGGCATCTTATCACTGCACTTGTCGAGGGTTGGCGTCTAGAGATGCACACTTTTCATTTTCCGCAGGGAGAGCTCTGCATCACCCTCTAGGACGTTGCCATTCAACTTGGTTTGCCGGTGGATGGTCTACCAGTAACAGATTCTATAGGGATAGATTGGGGACAGCTGTGTCAGGATTTATTAGGCATTTCCCACCACAGGGTAGACTCTAGGGGTCGCGGTTGAGTTTGGTTTGGCTTACCGAGCAGTTTCAGGATTTACATATTGATGTCGACGAGATAGCCATACAGCGCTATGCTCGAGCATATATTTTGCAGCTGATGGGTGGGTGTTTATTCATGGATAAATCTGGAAATTTGATGCATCTCATGTTTCTACCCCTACTGGTAGATTTGGATGATACCGGACACTATAGTTGGGGTAGTGCAGCACTCCCATGGCTATACAGGGAGATGTGTAGGGCAAGCAGGAGAGATGCCAGTGACATTGCTGGTCCATTGTTACTGCTATAGTTGTGGGCATGGGATAGATTCACGATCCTTGTACCACGTAGATTACAGTGCCAGATTCCAGATCCGATGATTGATTTCGATGATGATGGTGCTGGCTTACCACAGGGTTCGTTAGGGATGCGGTGAGTTCGTTGTTCATATTAAATTTCATACTGTATGATATTTACTGACTTAATTAATAAATTTAATAAATTTTTTTTGCAGATGGAGGGACATTTTTTGTGTGACCCAGGTAACGATGCATGTGGTCTCCTCCTATCGTTACTTGATAGATCACTTCAGACTAGACGAGGTAATCATTAGTGCTTATTCTTTTTAAAATGGTTGATTAGTTTTACATGTTTTCGTTTAATGAATTATGCTTTAAATTATTTATGAACAAGTGATATGGCAGCCATATTCTGCCGATCTACTTGCACAGTTACCAGGTTACTGTCTAGATGGGCAGCATATCTGGTGTGCTCGAGTGCCACTTATCTGTTTTCATATAGTGGAGTGGCACTTACCTGATAGAGTGATGTGTCAGTATGGGTTTCGACAAGTTATGCCTGAGCTAGTTGATACATGCCCGGATCTGCACCACATGGATCTAAGAGGACGACCCGATCAGGACTGGTCTACCACTCATCACGAGTTCATTCATTTATGGATGAGTCGACTGGATCATATTGAAGATGGTGCTCCAGATGCTGGTATCATGGATTATCATGATCCATACATGCAGTGGTACTGCAGCATCATGCATCGATTCATCAGTCATCCTGGCACGATTGATGATTATATGGTAAGAAATTTAAGTTTTGCCATTTATTCATACTAAATTATTTATTCTTTGAAATTTATTTAATATTTTTTATCTTACAAAGCAGTGCCATCACGCGGATACTTCAGCTAGCTCATCCAGATTGCATAGCGACGAACTCTCAGACTATTACGGAGGTTTGTCATTCTGTCCTTCATACTGTCGGCGAGCATGCACGTGTTCCGTTACAGGAGTTTTATCAGGGGGCCGACAGAGAGTACAAGACTCCTTCACCTTACCACTACGGATCTTCATCGGGAGCACCTCCATAATTCCAGCACGAACGAGGTACTCGACATTATAGTACCTCTCCATATCCGATGCTGAACTTCACATCTACTGATGTTGTTGGATATTTTAAGACTACCGCTGCACCGGACTACATGTCGCAGCACGATTATTCCGGATATCGAGGACAGGTTTATGGTGAGGGTTCGTCGCATCAGGCATCCCAGGTTAGGGAGCATATGACAGAGCATCAGCCACCAGCTGAAGTTGTACCTCCACTTCATCGTGTCCAGCCTCAACGCAAGAGAAGGTGGCCACCATGTGGGACCTTGGATATTATTTTTTTTGTTGTATTTGTAAAACTATATTTTGAAATAAAATTTAATTACAAAATTCATGATCTCTCATCTGGTAATACAATCATTTCTCAGTGATACCGGTCCGGCATCTAGGGTTCGGCCACCAGTCACGTGTTTAGGGTTTATCGGCATAATTTTAAATCATTTCTGGCAAGGTGCGACAGTGGGTCAAAGGGGAAGAAATCATAGTGGGCATATGGGAGGAAAAGATAAGAACAAAAGAGAAAATTTTAAAAATCGGGTTCAGGAAAAATTCAAAAATCTATTTTTCTAATTTTTTTTCGTATTATTCAAAAAAAATTCATAAACCGGACTAGAGAAAAATAAGTTTCTTAAGGTTGATCAGAAAAATAAGTGATCAATCTATATAAACATGTTGTTTAGTTATATATAAATTTTTTAAGATAAATAATTAATCTAAAATAATATATTTTTATAAATTAGTTTTGTGAAAAATAAATTAAAGTATAACTTTTTTAATATTTTACAAAAATAATCATATGATTTTTGGACTGGGGTTGGACTAATGGCAAGGGAGGAGAAAAGGTCGAGAAGGTCAGTTGATCATGCATAAGAGGATGTAAAAAATATTTCATTTATCACATGGATTATTACGGAAGATTAAAATATCAATTTTTAGACCTGATTTTATAATTTTTAACGTAAAATCAATATAATTTTTAGTAACACAACAAATTTTTTTTAATAATAATAATAACGATAGTCACGATGATGATAATAATAATAATAATAAATCATATTATTTGTAATTTACAAAGTTTAAACTCATGGTACAATTACAAAAGAATTCAACAAAAAATTCAAAAAAAAAATTCCCCTCCCCCCCCCCCCGCACCCCCCCCTCGTGAACTTGTCTTTGGCAAAGACGAGTTCAAGAGGCTGGCTCGCTGGAAGAAATCATCTTTTGAAAAGACGATTTCTCATCTTGAAATCGTCTTTCCAAAATACGATTTCAGATCAACCTTCCCACGACCGAGCCATCCTGCCACGTGTTGCGTCATCCTGCCACGTGTCGTGCCGGAAAGCTACCAGCAGGGGAGAGAAATCGTCTTTTGGAAAGACGATTTCAAGCTGAGAAATTGTCTTTCCAAAAGACGATTTTAGGAAAGCCACGTGTCGAACCAAGGAGGCGACAGCAGGGGGAGAAATCATCTTTTGGAAAGACGATTTCTCAGCTTGAAATCGTCTTTCCAAAAGACGATTTCAGGCTTACCTGGCTTCAGCACGTGCCACGTGGTAGGTGTTTTTGGCTGACCTTGTCCACGTCAGCCAAAAACACCTAAATCCGTAAATATCTGGTAATACCTAATTTCATAAAAAAAATTTTAGCATTAAAAAAATTCTCTTAAATGATTCAAAGGATGGAAATCCAGACTCAAATTCAAAAATATTCATGAAAAATCATACCTTCTTCTATCATATATATATATATATATATATATATATATTACAAGATCTAAAACATGAAAAATGATATCAATAGATCAGAACATGTTTTCAACTAATCATCTAAACATGAATAGAAAAATAAATGATATTTCAATCTTCTACAAAAATACCAGGGCTCTGATACTAAATGTAAAAAAAATTTATTGATCCCCATGGATCATGGATAGAAGATTGGAATATAAAATATTCAGATCTGATCTGTTTGATAACATATCTCAAACTATTTATCATATCCATTATCAAAATATGTTAAAAGGATTTTGCGATACGTACCTGTATTCGTCATTAATCCAAACCTGAAAGAGATGCTCACATGAACATCGAAGGCAGAGTCCTTCTCTCCAACATCTTCACGATAGGCGGCTCATCGATGGGACAAGTCATGAGAATAAAACTCATGCAGAATATATAATATAATAATAAGGACTGAAGAGGGGACCTAGTCTATTATTTATAAGCAAATCCTAACAGGCCCTCCCATCATGGATCAGTTGGACCAATGCCTATACTGTACCGCCTCAACCACACCAACCTATATGAGGTGCTCCTAGCCTAAACAATAATCACATAACATTGGGCTCATCATACGTCTATCAACATTGACCATAAAATCAATCCAGTTTTAATAAACCATAAAATAATAATTAATATCAACCCAATTAAGAAAAACTCTTACATGTGTGGCCTATTGTTTGATGTTGCCTTGGGCTCTCTTGTTGAAAAATCAAATCTAGCAAAAAGATCGAATAAAAATATGTATTTCTAAGCTTATTGATGCATCAAGATCAAAATAATAAAAAAATAATAATTACAGTAAACTAGACAAACCATAGAAGAATACTATGATTTATAGTAACAGTAGTACCATCATTGACCACAGCATCAAGGCGGCCATGGCCTTCAAGCCAAGTAGAGGCTAGGGAAAAGAGAAGGCTCCGATGACTTTGCTAGAGTCTGAGAAGAATAAACAGTTTGCTGACCACATCATGATGGAGGCACATATAAGGAAGATCGCCTCCACCTTCAAGAATAAAGGACTAGCTGAGAAGCTAGTCAAGATGATCTTCCTCCTCGGGGACTTTGAGGAACAGAAGGTCCATCCGATGAAGGAGATCATCGGATCCTTCTATCTAAGTCTCGTCAAGGTGAGTATCTCTAACTTTGTAGCTTTTTTGAATACTTTAAATTCCAAGTTGCTAACTTTAATTTTTTTTCCTTCGCAGTTTGTCCATGATAGTTTTATCATCCAAGAGGGGTTTGATGGCTTCACAATAATAAGTCAAACTCTGAAGGACCAAGTGGAGACCGCGAAGGTGGATGCCAAGGTCTCTGAAAAGCTAAGAAAGGTGGGCAAGACCCGGGAGGCCAAGGTTAAGAAAGACTGCAGGCCTCCAAAGGAATCGTCCAAGAGCTAGAGATCCAAATGAAGAAGAAGGATGAAATAATTATCAATGAATGGGCTTGGATCTTTAAGCTAGAGATGAAGTTGGCTGATGCTGACTCGAAGGTGTTGTCCCTAGAAGCTCAACTCTAGGCTTCTAATTCCAAGTCACGACCATCGAAGCCAAAGCCTAAATCGTTGGGGAACAAGCAGTTGAAAAATTCAAGAAGTTCAAGGACTTCAAGAATGAAGTGGCTGAGGGCTACTTGGAAGTCCTCCATCTTGGAGTCATTGAATGCAAGAAGAAAGTCACCAAAGCCTTTCTGAGACTTGATATAAGCACCATCATCAACATTGAGGAAGAAGAAGGAGAAGCCATTGAGGGAGCTACCACAGTCAAGGCCGATATAATTGATACCAAAAGGTAGCTGCAAAGGTGACCATGAAGCGGAGGCTACCATCAAAGAGGCTATTGCTGAGGCAATCACCAATACCGAGGCCATATTCAATGCGCTAGTCAAAGCTTTCGAGGAAACTTTGACAGACGATCTCGGAGAGTAATCCTTATTCTTTTTTTTTTTGTCCTTGTAATTGGGCTTGACTCTTTATCTTGTACTAACCTTTAATATCAATGAAGATACTTTATTTTATCATCTTGCTCTTATATTGAATGACTTGTCCAAAATGTAAAATAGGCTAAGTAACTCATAGTCACTTAGGTAGGTGATCAATTGATAAGATAGGTAGCTTCTCAATGCAAGAATAAAACTCCCAACCATAGATGCCCTAAACACCCAACTACAAACCCCCAGCAAAATATGTTTAAGTCCTTTAGTCGGGAAAACTTCCTATTAATATAGCTTAGGTGCCAACCCTGACTACGGTTGTAAAGCTCCCGATTGCTTGACTTGCACAATTCCAACCATAAAAAGTTGATTTATCACTAGTAGACGATGCTTAGCCGATAGGTACCAATCTGGTCTGACTAGTTTTCAACTCAGATCCTTTTCTTGGAGATTGGGTATCAGTCGATTGCTTAGAATCATTACTATTACTTAATTGATGTAAATCAACTAGGTCAATAACCAGGTGTTAATTGGCTAGAAAGATGCATAATCTTATGAGAGATGATGGATCATTTATTGGCTAGTTGCTGAGTAGCCGAGGGATTCAAAAATCCTGAAATGGGCAATGAATCACCGAGTGGTTTGTTATTAAGCAGTCGAGGGATTCGAAAATCCTAAGATAGGCAACAGATCCTTAGGTGTCCAATTGTTAAGCAATTGAAGGATTTGAAAATCCTGAGATGGATGATGGATCGTCGAGTGGCTGGTTGTTAAGTGACCGAAGAGTTCAAAAATCCTGAGATGGGTCATGAATTGCTAAGTGATCTGTTGTTAAACGGTCGAGGGATTTGAAAACCTTGAGATTGGCAACGGATCATTGAGTGGCTGGTTGTTTGTGATCGAGGGGTTCAAAAACCCTGAGATGGGTGATGGATCCCCGGGTGGCTGGTTGTTAAGCGGTTGAGGAATTCAGAAATCCTAAGATGGGCGATGGATCATCGAGTGGCCGATTATTAGGTGATCGAAAAGTTTGAAAATCCTAAGATGGGTGACAGATCATCGAGTGGCGGACTCTATCAGACTTGGTGCTAGATATCCAAATAAGACAAGATATAACCTCTAGGAAGTTTGCTGAAGAATATATTTAATTATATTGCCGAGTGAGTATTGTTACATCATTGATAATATAACCAAAGATTTTCAGTTTTCTTGGTCCAGGAAATTGGTGTTCTGTCCAAGTTTTCAAGTTTGTAAGCTTCTCAATGAAGGGCGTCAATTACTCGATAAGGTCCTCAATTCAGTGATAGCTTTTCTTGCTTGGTCAATCTTGAAACTTCTATCTGCTATAGGACAAGGACCCCTGGGTGGAAAGTCTTAGATCTCACTTAGGAGTTCTAATACCGAGCAATGCATTATCGATATGTTGCCATTCGTAGATGGGTCTAATTCTGAGTTTCCTCTAATAAGTCAAGGTTGGTTCTAAGTTAGCTCGAATTACCGAACTCATCGAAGTGCTCGATCTACATAGTCGGAAGTCTGATTTTGACTGGGACCACTGCTTCAGTGCCAAATGTCAAGTTGAAAGGAGTCTCATTAATTAATTTCCAAGAAGTTACATGGTATGCTCGTAGTACCCCCTGTAGCTCATCTATCCATCTGTCCTTTGCCTGATCCAGTTTATTCCTGAGCCTTTGTAGAATCATTTTATTCATGACTACTACTTTTTTATTTGATTTAGGATGCTCGATAGAAATGAATCGATACTGAATATGGATTTTAACACAAAATTGTCTAAAAGTTTGATTATCGAACTGTTAGCTATTGTCGATGATATAATATAGGAAATTCTAAATATATAGATAATAAACTTCTAGAAGAAGTTCTTGACTTTGCTTTCAATGATGTATGTCAAAGATTCTGCCTCCATCCATTTGGTTAAGTAATCGATGGTGACAATGATGAACTTTTGCTAATCTATTACTGGGAGAAATGAATCAAGTATGTCGATTCTCCATTAGATAAAGGACCAGGAAGAAAAGAGTTGAGCTAATTGTCTGGTAGGTTGCTATTAGATATTGGCATAGCATTAGCACCAGACACACTTCTCAACAAACTTCATGGCATTTTTCTGCATGTTGAGCTAGTATTATTCTTGTCTTAAGACTTTGTAGCTAAAGAACCTGCCCCCTAGATAATTCCTATAGATTCCTTCATGGATCTCTCGAAGCATGTAGTCAGAAACCGTTGGCTATGGGCACTTGAGTAGCGGGAATAAGAAAGACCTTTTATGGAATCATCCATTTAGCAGCACAAATTAAGAAGCTTTCCATTTGAATTTCCTAATCTCTAATGAATTATCGGGAAGAGTACCTTCAATTAGGAACATGATAAAAGGATCCATCCAGCTTGATTCATGGTCGACTTGTTAAACCTCCTTGATTTTATTGATGCAGGGTGTTATCAAATACTCAATGTAAGTCCATCCAAGTTGTCAGCCAAAACTGCTAATTGAAAAAATATATCTGCTTGAGCATTCTCCCATCTTAGAATGTGGAAGATATCAAGGTACTTAAAGGATAATGTAAGAGTTCATACCTTGTCAAGGTACATGGCTATATTTGGATCCCGAGCCTCATATTTTTCAGTGACTTGATCGGCTATAAGCTGGGGATCGGTAAAAATGTGGAGGCTTTTCATCCCAAACTCCTTAGCGAGTTTTATTCCAGCTAGAAAGGCTTCGCACTTGACTTGGTTGTCAGTTGTCATAAATGAGAAGCGAAGTACGTATTCGGCAACAACTCCTTCAAAGTTCATAAAGATAAGTCTTGCTCCACTTCCTTAAGAGTTTGAAGCTCCATCTATATGAAGAATCTAGGTGGATTACGGATCAAACCGCTCGATAGGTGCCTCTTCAAACTTGTCATCCAACTAAGTGCACTCCACAAGAAAGTTGGTAGGACTTGGGCTTTCATTATTGACCTTGATCGGTAAGAGATATTAAACTCATTGAGCTTAATTGCCCACTTGGTTATTCTTCTAAAGGTATCTGGTCATTGCAAGATAGCTTTGAGTAGTTGGTCAATCAAGATGACTATTGAATGGCCTTAGAAATAAGACTTGAGATACTATATAGATATGATTAGTGAATAAACAATCTTCTTGGATTTAGAGTACTCGACTGGTGTAGTAGATGAGCTTCTAAACTCTTTTATCATCCAGTCAATAAGCATGGAGCTGACTATTTCTGAAGAAGCAACAAGGTACATTATAGAGTTACTCTCCAACTTCTAGTTTCGAGAGCAAAGATGAGGATTTGAAAAATTTTTTCAACTCCTCAATCAAAACCTTGTTGGCTTTCTTCTATCGAAGTGGAGCTATTCATTCAATGCAAAACTTTGAAGAAATGCCAATAGTGCTTAGCCAACTTTGAGATAAACTGACTAAATATCGCAATGCATTTGGTCAGCTGTTGCATTTCTTTCTTGCAAAATGGAGAGATAGTGTGCTTTTCAGATAAATCTAGTGGTTTAGAGCTTGTCAACTTCTTCATCGATAGCTTTTTATCTCTCGAGAGAGACATTTCTTTTTTTACCGAATTGGCTTGAGTTTTGATTTAATGTTCAGCTTGTGAGTGATAAACTCAAGAGGAATCCCAGGCATATCAGATGCTGACCAGGCAAAGTTGTTTGCATTCGATCAAAGAAATTTCAATAGTTGGTTCCTTTATTTCTCGAGTAGAAGAGCTCCAATCTGTTCAAATTTAGAAAGGTAATCATTCAATGAAAAGGAAAGTAACTATTCAGTAGGTTCTTCCCTCTTTTATAGCTTCTTTGATCTAACTACTCGGTAGTCAACATCTCACTGGCCTTCTATACTTTTGTTGATATCATAAAATACTATCGAGCCAATTTTTGATCCCCATGAGTCTCCCTGACTCCGTTCCTTGTTGATAAATGATAAGTTATCAGTTTGAAATAATTGCATCCAGCTTATTTAATCCTGGACATCCAAAGATGACCTTATATATAGAGAAAATCTGAACAATGGTGAAATTAAAGTAGACTATACTTTGTTGGGGTTCAGTTCCAGTAATGATAGTCAGAGTGAATTTTCCTTCAACCCCGATAGAGTCTCCAAAAAGGTGACTAGGATAGTTGAGACTCTTTTTAATTGATTTTTAAATAGATTCATCTAAACAAAAATATTGTAAAACAAAATATCAGTTAAACTTCCACTATCAATAAGAATTTTCTTTATATCATACTATATTATTATTATAGAAACAATATCAATAAGAATTCTCTTTATATCATACTATATTATTATTATAGAAACAACAATAGCATCATCATCAAAGTTCTGGATCCTGACTAAATCTTTATCAGAAAAAATATATGTAATTATTTTTCCTCTCTCCTCCATCTCTTTGAGGAGTGCTTTATCCCTAAGGAAATCATATCGATTGGCCTTGTGGTTGGTTGATTGTCGATCTCGGCATAAGTTACTTATTAGGCAGGGTCCTGAGCATCAAGCCAAGTTTCTCCTTTTCAAATGTACTTGCCAAGATAGCCATGCTGAATAAGATCTTCAATTTCATTCTTTAAAGCAATGTAATCCTTGGTGCCGTAATCATAGTCTCAGTGGAAGTGCCACTACTTGTTATTATTATGGAAGGTCGATGGAGTTCTCATTTGGAGGAGACCTTTGAAGGTATCCTTCTCCTTTAAGTTTCATAAGAATGTTAATTTGAGGGACAAAAAGAGGATGTAGTTACCATATTTGCCGGCTAGGTTCTTTAGCTTGGGGCTTTGCCAGCAGGACAAGTTAGGCTTCTCGATCTGAATACCGCTCCGCTCTCCTCGGGCTTTCTTCTTTTTTAGTTTTTCATTATCCTCTCACCAAATAGCAACGCCCTCCTTCCTGCAAATGAACTTCTGAGCATGAAAACAACTTTGAATAAGATTATGAATAAGTCTTATCCAGCGAATAGGTAAACCAGAGGAGCAAAGTCTCCTTTCATGGCCAAAATGGCTATGGACTCATCCAAGTTATAGTTCTCCAGTATGGCCACCTTAAATCGAGCTACATGATCCTTCAAAAACTCTTCATCTTGCTATCATATGGAGGAAATATTGTCTGGTTCTCGTGGCATCTTTCAACTAGCATTGAAGTATGCCACGGACTGCCTATCTAAATATTCAAAGAAATGAATACTCCTTGGCTCAAGTTTGAAGTATCATACTTGGGTTGCCTTGTGAAAGGTGGCTAAGAAGGCGAGGTTAAGCAAGGCATCAATGGCATCTTGAATTAGCATAAGAGCTTCATAGCTCTTTAGGTGATCTAGTGGATTCGTAATGACATCATGAGGATCCATCTGGGACATCTAGAATTGACTCGAGATCATTTCTTTATGATTTGTCAGAGAGAGGGGGATAAGTATTGAAGTCGGCTAGATCCCGACTTCCTTCTTGTTGATCTATAAATTGGTGACTGACTTCACTCAACTTGCATTCATAGTCGACGGGGCATTGCTTGGCCAAGTGTTGAATAGCCTCGTCAAGTTCCCTCCTAAGAGGATTCGAAGGAGAAAAGGGGGCATTTGCCTTGCCTTTGATCTCTTCGTTGTCACAGCTCCTTGTGCTGGGGACTTACTCGTCATGGAGATGAGACTGTGACCAATGCGAAACTGATCGGTAGGAGGACCTCCTACAAAGGATTGGCAACTTACTCGAAGTGGCGATCGGGATCACAAGCAGTGAGAAGTTTGTCAATGAAAAAATCTTCATCGAGAAGATCGATGGTTGGGATGAGTGGCAACAACAATAGGAACAATGGGACCTTTCTAAAGGCTACTGCTTTGCCATAGTATGTTGCTGCTGCAATCTTTGCACTCTGCAATCAATGCCTGGACCTACTATACCAAAGTAGCAAGAATGTCCTATTGGATAATTGGTGGTGGAGGTGGCGAGGCAAAGGGCTCCACTGCCTGGCTAGGTGGCTCTCTATTGTGTAAAGAGCATTCATTTGGTTGACAGAGGTGTACTGCGCTCATATTTTCATCTTTTTTATTTTTCCATGCTCCGGAATCTTTGAAATGCTTGATCTGTCCCTTACTTGGCATGCCAATCTATTGCCGGCAAATCATTTCTTGCTGGAACTTTGGGGGTGCCCGAGGATCTTTCGATCTTTTTGGTACAAAAAGGATGGCTACTCTTGGCTTCTCTCTGACAAAAACCCACAAGAATAGTCTCTTGACCGATGGTAACCAGTAGGGACCCTCTGATACTCAAGCTAGTAAGAGGAGTGAGATGTGCTACAATAGTCGGAGCTAAAATTGATGAGAGTAAAAAGATTGAGCATTCGGGAGTGGTAGGAGTGTAATACCTAGCAGAGGTACTCTCTTACTTATTTATAGAGTTACTTGGGATAACTGAATACCGTTAAGAAGGTAGCCTCCGCTGACGTGGATAACTTTCTGTTGGAAGATTGAAATCTTTTTGTTAGAAGCATAGTGGTTTGTTAAGATTTTGTCCGCCACGATCTCTGGCTGGAACAACTAGAAATTATTAGCTTCAACCACTTACTCGGGTATTGCTAACTCCGAATAGGTGAAATAGCATACTGTTGGTGATGGAGTCCTGGTACTATATGTTGACAAGTCTAACTAGATCTATTTTGATAGCTAGTCGGTTATGAATAGATAATTGATATTAGATAAGTAGTCGGTACCGAGTAAGTATTTGGTATTGAGTAAATACTCGGTATGGCTAGTTGTGCTACTTGGTGTAGTGGCAAGCATAGTATCTCCTTCATATTTCGTATCATAGCCGGTAGTCGAAATATATCCTAGTTGTTAAGGTAAAATAAGTAGTCACCATAATAGCAACATAAATGAAAGAAATAAAGGAATCTACCATTCCTTAGTGAAGGGCTGAGCATAATTTGCGTCAAAGGCCATGCGTGCCGGCCAATTGATGGCTATCATCGAATCCTCCTCTAGCACAATAGCCTCCTCTTTCATGCATATTGCCGGCAAAATTGATTTTAAGGAAACATGAATTTGGTGACTCTCTAGAGAAGAAGATTATCCGGAAGAATGCAGAACCTACAGAGGAGCTACAAATTTTCTTTACCTACTCTTATCCCCAACCATAACATAGCTCATAAAAAGGCTTTTCAACCATGGTGACGACCACTAGTAACCCATATGAATGTCCCAGTTTTTTTTTTCTCCAATCCTTCTACTCCTTCCGTTTCTCTTGTTCCTCTATTCCTATCCACTTCATCCTTCCATTCAAACACCAAGCCAAAACCTTAAAAAGAAGAAGCCGTAAGTTATCCAAGTCCTAAATCTTTCTGTCCTGATTTTTTTTTAAAAAAAGGGACGTCAGAGCTTTCTGTCCGAAGACTTAATAAGCTAATTAGGAGGATTTGACTGAATTTCCTGCTAGATTTGTAGATCGAGCAGCCCCTTTGAGCATGGCCAGTATCATCTTAATACTCTCCAATCTAATACTCTAAGAAAAGAGAGAGAGAAAAAAAAAAAACCTTCTTAATTTTTTTACCCTCTTTTTGAAGACCGCGTGTATATATGCCTTAAATCTGTGGCCCTTAGAAGATTTGGGCTAAGTAGGCCAATAGGCCCAGTTCCTTCAAGTTATTTTTATGAATATATCGAAATAGAGATAAAAACTATATAAAGTTTCCTAGCACATCATTTCCTAACGTCATGAGGTTAACCTCGGCGACCATCCAGTCCAGTTGGACTTCCTACTTCCGTCCTGATTTCCTTGTTGGTAAAATCGGGAGACTCCTGTGCGGATTCGGAAGAGAGAGTTTGCATCGTAGTGAGAAGCAATGAAACCAAAAGCATCGAAGCTTTTCTTCTTGAATAAGAAAACCTAGAAGCGAAATCAGAGAAGAAGAGAAGAAAAGGAGAAAAAGGGTTCGAAATTATGTGGCATCCCGCATCGATGCTGCGCGCCGACGGTCCCATCCCTTCGGAGGGTGGCGCCAAGGCGCCTTCGGCAGGAGCGAAGGTCCTCTTCGGGAAGTACCAGGTGGATCGCCTCCTCGGCCGCGGTGCCTTCGCCAAAGTCTACCACGCTCGCAATGTCTTCACCCGCCAGAGCGTCGCTATCAAGTGCATGAGCAAGTCCGACGTCCTCCGCCGCGGCTTGTCCACCAACGTCCGCCGCGAGATCGCTGCCATGCGCCGCCTCCGCCACCCCCACGTCATCCGCCTCGACGAGGTCCTCGCCTGCCGCTCCAAGATCTACTTCGTTCTCGAGTTCGCCCAGGGCGGCGACCTCCTCTCCCGCGGTGCCAACCGCAGACGCCTCCCCGAGGACGCCGCCCGACGCCTCTTTCACCAACTCATCTCCGCCGTCGCCTTCTGCCACGCCCGCGGCGTCTTTCACCGCGACCTCAAGCCCGCGAACCTCCTTCTCGACGACCAGGGCGACCTCAAGATCTCCGATTTCGGCCTCAGCGCCGTCGTCTCCCCCTCCGCCGGCGACCGCCTCCTCCAGACCATCTGCGGCACGCCGAAGTTCGTCGCGCCGGAGGTCCTCTCCAGGACGGTCTACGACGGTGCCAAGGCCGATATTTGGTCCTGCGGCGTGATCCTCTTCGACCTCACCGCTGGCTATCCCCCCTTCAATGATTACAATTTGACAAACCTCTACCTCAAGATCCGCCGTGGCAATTACCGGTGCCCAAAGTGGACCTCGCTGGAGCTCCGGCAACTCCTCGCCCGCCTCCTCGACACAAATCCCGACACCCGGATGACCGTCGATGGCATCCTCTCCGACCCCTGGTTCCGGGTTGGGCTCGACGAGAACTGGTTGTTTTCCATGATGCGTTTCCGCGAGGACCTCGACGACGATGAGGAGGAGCGGGAGCTCAACGCGTTCGACATTATCTCCTCCTCGACCGCGTTCGACATCTCCGGGATCTTCAACGCGTCAGTGGACCGAGAACGGTTCGTGTCTGGTGAACCGGCGGAGGCTATCATGGCCAGGCTCGAGGAGGTGTGCCTGGCGGAGGGGCTGGTGGTGCGGCGGAGGAGGGGGAATCCTGGTAGCCGCGGCGGCAGGGCGGCGGTCGAGGACCAAACCGGGAATCTGGTGATCCGAGTCAAGGTGTACCCGATAAACTGGGAGCTGGTGATGGTCGAGGGCGAGGGGGACGTTAACGGGGAGTCATGGAGGGAGAAGCTCCGGCCGGTTTTGAAGGGCGGGTCGGTTGGTGAACCGGGGGCTACGGTTTCGTCTTCGTCGGGTTGCATGTCGGACCGGGTTTCTGAGATTGACACATCGGATCGAATTGATTCGCAATTAGCCAGGCGGGAAAATTAATAGCGGCGGTACGAATATTTTTTTTTTGGTTTCATGATGAATGTTAATTGGAGAAACTATTGTTTCTCGGGCAACTTTATTTAAAATTATTATTTTTTTATTACTTAGGTTTTTCTTTTTATGTATTTACGTGAATATAAATTTAAATTTTTTTATTTTATTTTTTGTATTGTTATGGAATAGATTTTTATATTTTATTAAAATTCTTTTAGGATGATTTATTTTAGATGGCCTTTTGCTGCCAAATAGCATTATTAAGATGATCTTAATTCATCGATGATTTTTATTTTAAAATAATATAATCTTCAATATTTTAAGTTTATTATATTTGATATACTAACTAGGATCGAAAATGAATCGAATTAGATCAAATCCTGAATGATCTCGGTATGCTAAATATAAAACATTAAAATAGTCTTTGGCAACCTAATAGCATTATTAAGGTGATCTTGAATTACCAACGATTCTTACCTCAAAATAATATAATCTTCGATATTCTAAGATCATATTTGGTATACTAATTAGAATTGTAAATGGATCGAACCAGACTAGATCTTGAGTGATCTCGGCCCAACTCAGTGATGTGGCAAGATCACTGATGTGGAGTCCATGTCAAATCCAGTTGGATGCCATACTGGCAGAAGTTACCACGTCAGACCCTCTCTTCGAGCTCCTTTGCCGGACGGCTCCCTCGAGGTCGAATCCATCTCGGCTGAAGTCGAGCTCCCGTTCTCTTCGAGCTCCTTCGCCAGGCGGCTCTCTTGAGGTCGAGCCCACCTTGATCGAAGTCGAGCTCTCGCTCTCTTCGAGCTCCTTCACCGAGCGGCTCCCTCAAGGTCGAGCCCACCTCAGACAAAGTCGAGCTCCCACTCTCTTCGAGCTCCTTCGCCGGGCTTCTCCCTCGAGGTCGAGCCAGTCTCAGTCAAAGTCGAGCTCTTTCTTCTCGAACCAAGCCCTCTTCAAACGGGAGGTCCAGCAACCGGAAGCCGTTCCCGTGGCTAAAGCCCACGGTGCTTCGGGAGGTTCAGAAGCAGGAGGAAGGGGACGGCGCCACCTCCCTTGGGCGGCGAACCGCCACCCAAGGACCACGAAGGGGCACCCCCGAGGATGCCATGATTACTCCCGCTACTATTTACACCAGATAGGAAAGGGTGCCCTGACCAAGGCACTGCACTTCCCAGTCGACCGTTTGCATCACTCGAAAGAGGAAATCACTCCAGAAGATTCAAATCAGGGGGCGGTTGCACCCAGATCGAGGCCCTGCTAAATTTTTCGAAGTAGAGCGACCAGCTGAAAGGTCAGAGCCTGCGACATAACTCCCAATCATGGATGGGGAAGGCACCTGGGCACACGGCACGGAGCGTTGCTGAACGTTGACCTTCCGGTGCCTGCTGAGGGGGAGGAACCCGAGGTAGGTTGCTGGAAGGATCCATGGCCTAAAAGAAGGTTCAGAAAGTCTTCGAACAAGGTAAGCAAACAAAGGCAAGCAAACGGGAAAGCAAGCATGGGGCAGAGTACTCTTAGGCTACCGGAGTACTCGTTAGAAGAGTCTCAACGGACACAGCCATCACAGCTCATGCTCTCCTCCACCATTGCCACTCACTCTACTCTTTCTTTCTAAAGCAAAATCTCCTCCAAGCATGGAGTCCGACCAAAGGGGCCCACAGGGGAGGATCCGTTCCCCTAGATCGCCACTGACTTGATCGTCGGAGTGCCCTTGCCAGGATTCCTGGCTTGGATCTCCTCTTTTTTGTAGGTCCGGACGCGCAAGTTGGTTTCTGGGCGACAAGGTCGGCATCCGAGGTCATCCCTAAGCTACAGGCCATGGCGGTGTAGGTGGCAACAGATTGACGCGCCAGGAAGGGGGGGCAGGACACAGTCTGATCCAGGCCAATCCCCACACGTGCAACTTCACCCGAAACATGGTGATGACACGAGCGTGGGAGGTCTCCACCAGCCACGCGGGAGACCCCCTTCTCATAGGGGCCCGCACAGTCCAGAGAGGGAGCCCCCCGCTCCACCGCAACCGCTTCCAGTGGATGTCCAGTTGGCCGCGCTCGTCCAGCAGATACAGGTTCTGACTGCGATGGTATGATAGTTGCAGCATCAACACCGATCCCTGGCAACCCACCAACAGCTAGGGACCCCTGCAGCCCAAGCTGCCGCACCCCACAATAGCCTACGTTCCTTCCAAGGAAGGCTGTCACTATCACAGGCCATGACAGACCCCCGGGGAAGCCATCAGATCCTGATGAAGAGACAGTGAACCGGGTCAGTCGACGAGAGAGTCGGTCTCCGGCCCTAAAGCAGGCTGCTGCTAAGTACCGCCGAGGCCATCGAAGCAAGGCCCCCCATCGTGACCCCCTCAACTGTCATCTTCATCTCCTTCGTCAGCCTCGGTGGAAGGCTCCATCGACGAGGCCATCATGTGCATGGCTGAAAAGCGCCTGGAGGAGCAGGAGCGCAAGCTGGTGGAACTATCCCGCCAGTTTGCAAACTTGCAAGGCTCCTCCCGTGAGCCTGCGGGCCATGACACCCGTCCCCCTTTCTCCCAAAAAATCCAAGAGAAGTCGATCCCAAGCCAGTTCCGTTGCCACAGGTGGATCCCTACGATGGGACCACCGACCTCCTGGACCACCTTGAAAGCTACAAGGCTCTTATGAGGGTCCAAGGGTCGATCGATGTCCTCTTCTGCATCGCCTTCCCAGCCACTCTTCATAAGGCAGCTCGAGTCTGGTTTACCCTCCTCGAGCCTGAAAGCATCAACTCCTTTGCACAGCTATAAAGGAAGTTCGTGGCCCACTTCGATACCACCGGAAGGTGCCACGAGAAGTAGACAGTCCCTTCTCCATCAGGCAATAAGACCACGAACCCTTGCGGGACTATGTGACCTACTTCAAAGTTACCACACTAGAGATATATAACTTGGATGTACCAGTCGCTATGCTGGTGTTGAAGAGGGGACTCAGGACCTCCCGTCTTACCTACTCCCTGGACAAAAAATCATCAAAAACATACTCCGACCTCCTCCTCTGTATTCACAAGTACATCCGTGCTGAGGAGGCGGACCGTACAAGGAGGGAGCTGAATGGGAAGCTACTGAAGAAGCAACCTCCGGGGGAGACTTCAGGATGTAGAAGCCCGGAGCGACCACCCTGAGCTTTCGACCAGAATCGAAGCCGAAGAACAGCCCCATCCCAGAAGAAAGATACACACCTCTCCTCGCTCCGAAGTCGAAGATCCTCATGGAGATTGAGGGCGAGCATTACTTGCACCACCCTCCTCCGCTGAGGCTATCCAACAGTCGTGACAAGATAAAGTACGGTCAGTTTCACCGCGACCACGACCACGACACCGAGGAATGCAGACACCTCAAGAGAGAAATCGAAGACCTTATAAGGAGGGGCTATCTCAAAAAATTTGTGGAGGGCAAGACCCCGGAGGAACCTCAGGCGCTTGCTACTCTTCCCCCTATCCTTGCAGTCGACAACCGATCCACTGAGAAGCCTGTGGGTATAATATGTTAGGGAATAGAGTGCGTCCCAAAGAGGAACCGGGAGGGAGTTTAGAAAATGTACTCCCCTTTATGAGGGAGGAGGGATCCGAGAATCAAAATGTAAATAACGATGCTGTGATTGTCGAGATGACGATTGCCAGGCACCCTGTAAAGCGGATTATGATCGATAGTGAAAGTTTGACTGATGTCCTTTTTTATGATGATTTCTCTAGGATGAATCTATCCTCTACTCAATTGAAGCCTGTACACCCTCTCTTTGTCAGTTTTACTGGGAACTCTGTGAGAGTTGAAGGGGAGATCACTCTCCCCGTTATTACCTGGTCACCACCTCGGCAAAGCACCATCATGATGACCTTCACGATTATTAAGCTTCCTTCGACCTACAATGTGATCCTTGGTCTCCCTGGGCTCAATCTGCTCGTGCGGTCATCTCCACCAGGAGGCTATTGGTGCAGTTTTCCACTCCTTACAGCGTAAGGAAAATAAGGGGCACACCTCAGCTGATTCAACACTATCTTCAAGATGTCCCAGGGGCTAGAAGTTCCGAGGAAGACGGTACAGATTGGGGCCTAGCTATAAGAAGAGGAACGGGCCCACTTGCTGGGTTTCATCTGGGCAAATATGGACATGTTTGCCTGGACAGCGACAGACATGCATGGAATTCCTCCCGACATCATCACTCATAGGTTGAGCATCGACCCGAAGTATCGCCCTGTCCGACAGAAAAAGAGATGTTTCACCCAGGAGAGGCAACGGGCGATCAACAAGGAGGTGGAGAAGCTCCTCGTAGCCGACTTTGACCGCGAAGTGTAGTATCCTAGCTGGCTGGCGAACGTGGTCATGGTCAAGAAGAACAACGGGAAGTGGAGGATTTGCGTGGACTACACCGACCTCAATTAAGCCTGCCCAAAGGACAGCTTTCGATTGCTGAAGATTGACCAACCAGTAGACATCACGTCGGGGCACCGCTTACTCTTCTTCATGGATGCATTCTCCGGGTACAATCAGATCCGGATGCATCCAGAGGACGATGAGCACACTGCCTTCATCATGGATCGGGGGATGTACTGCTACCAAATGATGCCTTTCAACCTGAAGAACGCTGGCACCATATACCAACGGCTAGTCAATTGAGTCTTCAAGGATCAAATCGGTCGGAACATGCAAGTTTATGTGGACGACATGCTCGTCATAAGCAAGCCAAGGTCAGACCACATCGTTGACTTGGCGAAGGCCTTCCAAAATCTTCGCCTGCACCAGATGAAGCTGAATCTGGTGAAGTACGCTTTCGACGTGGTAGCAGGAAAGTTCCTGGGCTTCATGGTCACCCAGAGGAGAATAGAAGCCAATCCTGAGAAGGTTCAAGCAATTGTCGACATGAAGCACCCCACCTCGAAGAAGCAGGTCTAGCATCTCACGGGCCAGATCGCTGCCCTAAGTCGGTTCATCTCACGATCTGCTGACCGCTGCTTACCTTTCTTTAAGGTGCTGCGTAAAGTGTATGACTTCACCTGGACAGAAGAGTGCAGGGAAGCCTTTGAGGAGCTGAAGAAGTTCTTGGCATCACCACCGTTGCTCTCCAGGCCAGAAGATGGAGGGGAACTCTTGGTGTACCTGGGTCGTCAGTTCGGTCCTTGTCCGTACAGATGAGGACGGAGCTCAGAAATCAGTGTATTATACTAGCAAACTCCTCTGAGATACGGAGATCAGGTACACCCACTTCGAGAAGTTAATTTTTGCCTTTATAATGTCTGCTCAGCGACTCAAGCTGTACTTCCAAGCGCATCCGATTATGATCCTGACGGACCAACCGTTGAGGGCCGTACTTAGCTGCCCCGATACTTCTGGATGTTTGGCCAAGTGGGCTCTGATACTTAGCAAGTTCAACATTGTGTACCGACCGAGACCATCTCAAAAGGCTCAGGTGTTGGCTGATTTTATGGTCGAGTGCGCAGGCATAGGCGAGGAGCCGGAAGAGACCACCATGGAGCGCCAGACAGAGCCCGAAATCGAGGAGGAGGTCTGGGTCCTCCACATGGACGGTGCATCCAACTCGAGAGGGAGCGGAGCAGGCCTCATCCTCGTCAATGGCGATAGGGTTGTAGCTGAGTGCGTGCTTCGCTTTCGGTTTGCAGCAACCAACAACCAGGCGGAGTACGAGGCACTCCTCACAGGAATGAGGGTCTCCCACGAATTGGGTGTACCCAACCTGAAGATCTTCACTGACTCTCAACTAGTAGTCGGATAAGTCTCAGGGGAATTTGAGGCTCGAGATTCCTAAATGATGAAGTTCATGGAGCGGGTACGCTCGAGCATGGTGGGCTTTCGATGCTTCAGCATCTCCCACATCTCTCGTGGAGAGAATGCCCGCACCGATGCCCTCTCAAGACTCGTGACCCTACCGGACTCATCACTAGGGTACGCCCACATCAAATACTTAGAAACTCCCAACTATGAGGCTCCCAGAAAGGTCCAGCAGGTCACCCCGGAGCCCAGATGGATGGACCGGTATATCAAGTACATCACCGATGGCATCCTGCCAGAAGATCATGCGGAGGCTGGCCTCATCAAGAAGAAGGTTGTGTGCTTCGTCTTGATGGATGGGCAACTCTACCGCAAGTCCTACTCTTATCCACTCCTGAAGTGCCTGAGACCCATGGAAGCGGTCTTTATGCTCCAAGAGATACATGAAGGCCTTTACAGGAATCACGTGGGGGGCAGGATGCTAGCATATAAGGCTCTCTGCCAGGGATATTATTAGGAGATTATAAGGGAGGACGTTGCCGACTTCATGAAGAAGTGCGACCGTTGCTAGCTCCACGACTGCATCCAGCATCAACGGTGGCACCACTCTCCCAACTCTCCGCCTTCTGGCCGTTCGTCCAGTGAGGGATGGACATCCTTGGTCTATTTCCTCCCGCATCAGGACAGCGCAAGTTCCTAATAGTGGCCATTGACTACTTTATCAAATGGGTGGAGGCAGAGTCGTTAGCACGGATCATCGAAGCTAAGGTCAGCCAATTCTTCTGGAAGTTGATCATCTATCGCTTCAGATTTTCTAGACCATCATCATCGATAACGGACGACAGTTCGACAATCGAGAGTTCGAGGAGTTCTGCGCCAGCCTCAATATCCATCACCGCTTCATCTCGGTGGCTCATCCTCAGACCAATGGAGAGGCCGAGATGACCAACCGGACCATCCTCCAGGGACTCCGAACCAGGTTGGACCAGGCCAAGGGCTGGTAGGTAGAAGAACTTTCCAATATCCTTTGAGTCTATCACACAACGCCCTAAACGGCCACGGATGAGATGCCTTTCAATCTCATCTTCGACATCGAAGCCGTAATCCCAGTGGAACTTGGTGTGCCCATGCTGCGAGTGGAGCAATATGATGAAGCTGAAAATCCGGCTCGCCTTCTACTCAACTTAGACCTCCTTGAGAAAACGAGAGACAAGGCTTGACTACGGATGGCAGCCTACCGACAGCAGGTAGCCCGGTACTACAACACGCGGGTAAGGCCAAAGATCTTTTGCCCGGGCGATTTGGTGCTGCAGCGGGCTGAAGCCTCTCAACCTCAGGAGTGCGGCAAACTCTCCCCGAACTGGGAAGGTCCCTACAAGGTGTCGAGGCTCTCCCTCATGGAGTCTACTACCTTGCCGAGCTTGATGGCGCTTGGTTCCCACGAACTTGGAACGCCAATAATTTGAGGATGTACTACCATTGTGTAAGGCTTCCTCCCATTAATGAAAGAATTTTTTTTGGTATGAACTGTCTTTGCCTTGCATGAATATTGCTGCCCGACCCCAGGTCCAGCAAATCAAGCCGGGAAACTCCTGAAGCCCCGTACCTCGAGCCGAGAAACTCCTGAAGCACCGCACCTCGAGCCAAAAAACTTCTGAAACCCCGCACCCCGAGCCGGGAAACTTCTGAAGCACCGCACCTCGAGCCATAAAACTCCAAAAGCCCCGCACCTCGAAGCCGGGAGACTCCAGAAGCCCTGCACTCTATCTATCCAAGTCCCAGCCTGGTGGGGCCACCTTACGGACTCCCCGAGTTCAGCCTCCCAGCTCGGTTGCATTCCAGGCACTTGGAGACAGTTTCACTTGAGGTCATTCAAGTCTCCTTCGAGGAGATGCATGAAGTCCCGCTACCTTATTACCAACATGGTAGGGACAACTCAACAACTCAAGATCTTTCTTCCTAACCGCCCTTTGTATCCGGGGCTCTACTAAAAGGGTCGAAGGACTTGGTACCTCGAGGCAAGGCACCACAACAAGAACCTGTACATGGGCAGTCAAAAGAAAAAAAAAGAAGAAAAGAAAAGAAAGAAAAAAGAGAAGAAAAAAAAGAGGAGGAAGAAGGAAGAGGGGTTGTTATAAAAATAATTCAACATACCCATATTTTCAACAAGCTTTATAAAGCATATAGGTCTCAAATCCTTGGTCATAGAATTTGCTAACATAGATTTCATATATATGCACTCGATAGTTATAACTTCTTATATTGCAATCCATCAATAAAATAACCATTGATAAATAAAATTTATCTATCAAGTCAAAGTATAAACTCATCAAACTTTTACTAATCCAAAAAATCAAAAGATTCTAAAATGCCCATATTCTTGACATGTTTCATAAAAACGGTGGATCTTATTTATTTGATCAATGATCAATAAACATTAACTCTGCACAAATATTCTTTACAAAATATCTTCCTTATAACTAAAATCTCTGATTGTTAAATATCTATCTCTATTTATATAGAGATAATGGAAACTCTTATTTAATTCCTTTAAAGAACATAGCTGCCCTATTATTATAATAAATTTCAGAACAAAATTTTATAATCAAAATAATATAAATTATAACTTTGTAATATATCACAAACTTTGTCTATATATTCAAAAATACTACTATATTTCATTTTTATGTCTTTTTACAAAACAAACCTTTCAGCTATTCATATCTTAAAAAATCAAACTGTCATAAAAATAACATGTTTCAATTTCTTATTATACTACCGATGGCTATGCTACCGGCCATCACCACTCCCATCGATGGCTATGCTACCGGCCACTGCCACTCCCTGCGAAGAAATCAAGGAGATCTGGTGGCGGATCTCCTTTCACTGGGTCTAAGAGAGAGCATATTGACATACCTCATAGGCTCTCTCTTCTTCCTTTTTTTTAATAAAGGGTGGTGGATGGCCGGAATCACCGTTACCTGGGGCAACCATCCGTACTCGATGTCGGAGCCACCGATGATTCTCCGCTAGTCGAACCACCAATAGGAGAGAGAGAGGAGGGCTTGACGATGGAGAACCAAAACACACCATTCTATTTTTTTTATTCAACTACGGTTCCCAAAAGCCCGTTAACTTGATGTGGAGATTGATAGACCTGGCAAAACCCACCACTAATGCCACTACCATCTACACCGGATCCTCGATCTTTTACCGAGGTCATCGCCGGTGACACCATCCAGCTATAGGATGGGAGGGCTCGATAAAAAATACAAGAAAAAAATTGGAATCCATTTCCATTAAATAAATTAAAAATAAAAATGTTCTGGATCATATATAACGCGCTCTAATACCAATTGTAAGAAAATTTTATTATCCTAAGATCATATGCATAATTTCTAGAACACTAAAAATAATATTATCTTTAAAAATAGATTTAAATAAATAATAAATCCATAAATCCCATAGAACAAATAATATCTAAATATTTGGGATGCGTACCTGCATTAGCCATTAATTTTAAACATGCAATCATGGATGCTCACATGGATGCTCACATGAACATCAAAAATCAAGTCATGCTCTCCAACATTCTCTCTCAACAGACGGCTATTCGATAAGAAGTTATGAGAACAAATCTCATAAAAATATTATTATAAGAAATGAAAAGGGGACCTAACCTATTTATAAGCAAATCCTAATCAACCCTCCCATCATGGGTCAAGTTGGATTAAAGCCTATACTGTATCATCTCAACTACGCCAACCAATATAAGATGCTCAAAATCCAAAAATATGGATCACACATAATATTGGACTATATACATGTCTATCAACACGGATCATAAAATCAACCAATTTTAACAAATCAGAATAAAATAATAATTAATGATAGTCTATAATTAAAAAAATATTTACATGCTCTTCATGAAGCAATTGATCCTAAATATTTCATCGCAAAAATCAATGCATAGACCTATCAAATAGAAGTCCATATTAAGAATCCTTATTCACAATGTTTGAAGTATGTGAAATTAAAAATTCATCCAAAGATCCCTTGTCCTTGCATCAAAATTAAAATTTCTCATGGACCATAAATCCAATCAAATATCATACCTCTAAATTTATATATTGTACATTCATTCAATGCATGGGATAGGATAGGAAACCTTTTTTCAAAGAAAAACTTGTTTCTAACACTTTAAACATCATAGATCATTGTCAACAGCATCGGTTTTCATTCGTAAGTCTATTCTTGATTCGTTACTGGAAAGTATTTGAGACCAAATATTCTCCAAGTGATTCTAGCTTCACCCTTATTTTCTTTTATTTCCTTCGATAAACAGCAAGTGGATTGAAACTCCCCAAGTCCAGATTGTTTGTTTACCAATTAATTCCATTCAGGAAATTGCTTTAACCGTTGCAGAAGGAATTTAATGGATGGTAGCTAGGAAAGGAACGGGGAAGGGGAAAAAAAGAAAGAAAGTTGAGTAATTGCAGAGAAGACAAGGAAACTTGGATGAAGTGTTGAAAACATCTTTGCATTGCACTTTCTTGCATGATGTCAGAACACTATATAATACTGCCCTGAAATTTTCCTCATGCTCTGCTTGACTTGCAGCTTTGAGGTGGAGATATATATACCTTAGAGCTGGCTGGCTTAGAAAACTAGAATAAATAAAAGAGAATTATGATCTAGTTCTTTTTATTAAGGTTAGCAGAATTCCACACATGTGATGCCCATCAAGGCAGGATAAAAGTAATAGAATAGCATGTTTTAATGTCAGCCTCTGAATTGCAGTAATCCATAACAAATAATTTGACCAGAATAAATTATATCAACTTTACATATATCACAGGCAAAACAGTTGGTCCAGAGCCTTCAAAGACACATTGCTTATTTGATCAGAATTCAGAACAAGTAAATACTGAATTTGATTGCAAGTGATACTACAACCATCTCAAACTGGCATAGTTTTTAGTTTTCCCATCTTAGATAAGTTAGCTGCTATAGACACTAACTTTAAATTAAGTATGCATCCTTTTCCTGATTTAAGAGATATTTCGGGTTGTTTTCATAGATGAGCTCTTTATTTCAGAAGACCCATTTGTTTGTGGCACTTCAATTTTGAAGCTGGATACCCTTTTAAATCTTTGTTTCAGTCACACGTGTAATTAGAGAAGATCATGAGTAGTACCACTTGGAAATTCATGAACGAGGGCTATTTTAGATGGTTTCTCCACGAGCTATGAATGCCGAGAGACAGCATTAGTAACAAAGGAGTCCTGGATGACAAGATGTAAGAATGATGAAGAATTTGGTAACGTTTGAAAACGAACGGAAGCTTTTCATTTCGGAGGACATTGCCAGCATGAAAAGGGATGTGTAATGCTTAAACAGAAGGAAATAGAAAAGAAGAATTCATGACCAACCAACATTGTTAGGAAAAAGCCATGAACTGAAGGGTCAGATTTGTCCCTTATGGTGATTGATAGTTCCAGTAAACAAAATAATCGTCTCTCAGTAGTCAGTAACAACAGCATTTAAAGAGAATTATAACAGATATTTACCAGCTGTTGACAACAACATAGTAAGTGCATTGAATGCAAGTATGAAGATAAGGTCAGACTGTATAGGTCCAGCCAAACAAGCAAAATGAAGGCAACAGAAGAACAATAAAACAGGTCTATCAGGAAGCCAGAGCCAACATAATTAGTAAAAGGGGAACAGGAAATGCAGATGGAAAGAAAAATGACACTTAATTTAGAGCTAATTCAAGCAGAAAAACAGGTTACTTCCGGTCATGGTGCTATCAAATAATATCCAAAGAAGCATCAGATGACAAACGTTCCAGTGAGACCATAAACATGTCATGGAAGCAATTAGGAGGCAAATAAGAAAGAAGAGATCTCTCTAATCTTGATTTACTATTGGAAAATATCCAGCTTGAGTATGAAGTTACAAATAACACAATATTTAAGAGGTGGAAGCAAACACGAAAACAGAAGCACAAGTCCTGTAACTTGTCAGAAATTTTAATGGCATATAATTACTACATGGTGGTGAATGGTTATCTAGTTAATGATATAGCTAGTTAAAAGAAGTGGAAATATGACGCGAACCAAACACCAACCAAGACCGTGCAGAAGACCAAAAGCAATCAAGATCTGATCTGCAAATAGATTCATAACTGACATCTTCTTCTGTAACACGTTACATACTGCAGATCGTTGACAATAGAATAAGCTATGTACATGCACTAACAAAACAAATATAATGGCATATTCAATATAATATTATGAAGTTTAACTTTGATGTGATGAAGATAACTGTTCAAAATATGGCAGCAAATCAGAACGATGGAAGGTTCTATGTCTTACAGATATGGAAGGAAAAGCCTTGAACATTCATCTCTCTCTTAAACTAGCAGAAGATCCCTTCATTATCAGAACATACCATCTAAATCCCAGGTTTCATCACAGGCCCTGTCCCAGCCATTTGCTTGACATGGAAGGTGGTTTAATGGGGTTAAAGTCCCTAAAACTTCCATACAAACAGAAGAATGAAAAGATGAAGGAATTCCTTATTTCATAATTATGATGTTGCAATGTATCATATGATCCTGTATGGATGCTTTGGATGGGCTCCAGCTTTTAAAATTGCAATCTTGCACTTTCTCTTTCTGTTCCATAAAAGTCAATCAATAACAGTATTAGATTCAAAATACTTACTGCTAGATCAATTTGACATAAATTAGGTAGATAAATGAAGTGTAAAGCATGAAAGAAAACATTGGCAACATACATCTAGCTAGATTCAATGAGAAACAGAATTTATATGAGCAAAGACATAAGCCAGCAGCTAGTTTTTTTGAGAATTATTATGAAATCGTGCCTGTTTTCAAGCTCCACGCATTCCACGAACCCGGTCCTTAATCAGCTTCCTTTCCCAATCAGCAATATCCCCAAAGCATATTCAGGTAGGCTCTCAAAAGGCTCTTTCCACGGATCATTCTTTGCCAGATCATAGGTAGCCCCATGAATAGCTCTCTTATTAGGACCGCAGGGTCTTTTTGAAGTAAGTGTATTGTAGGCTGTATTTAGCTGCATAGAAGAGACAAAACAGCATAAAAAATTATCATGAGGGGTAATCACCGACCATTTTGCTCAAAAGAAGACAATAAATCATATGTAACAAGGCAGAAAGCACCGTTTAATTCATAGAAAGATGAAACACACCAAAACCTCGGAATGCTAGTCAATATTTTGCCACTAACATTGGAGGAGAAGGAATGATGGTGATGAGAAACTTATCACCAACATTTTGGACCAAAGAAAGCAGATTATGCCAAAAAATTGGCATAAATAGAGCATCTTAACAAACTTACGAGAAAAAAGTCACAATGAACCTTCTTCAGTATGGAATGGCAAGGGTTCCAAAGAGTTTCTATTTCTCTTTCCTAGCATCTGGAAGATTACATTAGCAGAAACTAATATCATAAAATAGTAATAAAATCATTTGCATAGACTACCCAAAAAGAGATACATATATCTTAAAGGTACTTATAGATTCTACTGTAAAAACATGTTATCATGAACACCCATTGATAGAGAAAGGCACTGATTGGGTTGGGGGATTTAATAATTTCAAGTTGGAAGACAGAACACAAATAAGAACTCAGGACTTACATCCATGTCACAGAACCAAAACATATAAGCAATTGCAACAGCAGGTGCTCTCCCCAATCCAGCAGTACAGTGGATAAAAACTCTTCCTTTTCCTTCTGATATAGCCCACTCTAATGAAGACACTGCTTTTGGCAGTTGACTTCTCAGTGAATCTGGATCAAAGTCCTTTGCCTGACATTACAAATTGAAAAAAAAAAAAAAAAAAAATCAACAGAGCATAATAATTCTTTGTCCAGGTAGCAAGAGGACAGTAATATATATATGTATATGTATATGCATATGCGTATGCGTATGCATATGTGTATGTGTGTGTGTGTATATATATATATGCATATGTATATACATCCATACATACATATGTATATACACACATCTACATATATTATGTAGACGGGTGTAGCAGCAACAGAAGCCACCCCTAAGTCAAGAAGGCTCCATGGAAGAAATGAGAAGATTCTAAACCAGCAATCAACTTAATGATGAGCCCTTAAAAAGTTTTTGACAACTTAGAGATGGAATCTATTTCTCAAATAAAAAGAATCCATTCTAGCTCTCATTTGCCAAACGACTACTATTGTCAGCTATCGAAAATTTTGTTCTCTTGCACTTGTAAATTTTCAACTGAGAGCATTCAATTGGTGATGCTAAGGTTCTGAGGTACTAATATAAGAACATAAACATTTAAATGAGCATGATGAGACTTGGCCGAAAAGTTGTATGAACAAGTTTAATAAAATGCGGCACAAAGTCATAGTAATGTATATATAGAGAAGAATACCAGTACTTTTATGGTATCTTTTAATTTTGATTTCCAGTTTTTTTTTTCCTTTTCTTTTCCTTTTTTCTTCACCAGATTGAGTGTGCATATTTTGATCGTTGGTTAGGAAATAATCTATGACGATATATCAATAAATGTTGTCTAACTCATGATGTGGAACTAAATGAATCAAGGAGATCTTGGACTCCTCACCTCTTAATATACTATGAATGACATCATTATAGCCTTCAGACATCTGGCATTTTTGTTAAAAATATTGCTTCTGCTTTCAATCTTTCACATTTTTTATTATATAATAATATATTTGGATGTAATCTAGGAAAATCATAAATTTCCAAAGATTCCAAGAATTTTACCATCATATTAACCTAGTCAATAAATTTATTATGATCTATATCTTCCAGTGAATTATCTAATTTTTGGTTTTTCCATGGTTTGAGGTAATATTCTGATCATGTCTGAACACCAACATAAAGCATCAGAAAATATTGATATGAATCACTGGAAAGATTCATTGAACTAATCATTTGTATTGACTGGTCATATTAGATGACAGTATGAAATCCTTAAGAAATTACATGTACGGGATGGTTGAATGTGATTGACCTCAGCATATTCACAGTAGAGTTAGCTTACCCAGAAGCCTAGAGGACTTCGGTCAGTTTATGTTTAAGCAAGGCATACATGGTAGGAAAAACCAAAATTATAAGAATCATGGAAGTTTATTAAATTTATCACGTACAGCTTGTCAGAAAACATGGAAAAGATGATGACAGCCTGCATGAAGGTTGCACAATGTAACAAGCATCCATCAACTCACTCTTTCCTTTCAAATAGTGTGAAAAAGGGAGGAAATGGCTTACAGGCCTTCTCATGTGAAGAATTCCAACTTCTTTGCACGTCTTGACTATAGACTGGAAATCAATCCCCAGTACTCGATATCTTTGTCCTGCTGCAAGCACAGTATGTAGGCTACATTCTCCTCTGCTTTCAGGTGAACAATATCTTCAGGTTTCTGAGGTTGGGAGCCCACAATTAAACTATCAGTTATGATAGTATAGTTCATGCCTATATACCAAATTTAGAAGAATGTTAACCTTATTTTTAGAAAATAATATTTTATTAAAAATTGTTTACAATGCACAACTTTGAAAGATAGCAGATTCAATCCATAAAACATTTGAAAAAAAAGCTCCAGACTAACTTCTACTTTTTTGCCCTGGGTGCTGCTGACCAAGGAATGGCCTTAAGCAAGAAGCAGAAAAGAAGTATGGTGACCACAACAACCATTTGCTAGACTAATCTCTTGCTGCTCTCTTTTCCTTGATAATTATTTACAAAATGAAGCTTATGATTAATCAACCCAAAGGAAGCCTCTTCAGTTGATGACATGATGACAAATCATGGCAGTTGTTCCAATTACTTCAAAGAAAGACTTTAAAACCTAATTACTTATCATGAGATGTCCTAGAGATGTCAACATTCTTAGCCAAACAAACTTTCCAGACAACCCCAAGCTTATCTATTAGTTAGGGCCTGCTTTGTCCCTCCCATGGGTGAATAAAACCTATAAAAGAAATTGTTGAACTTAAATGGCATTAGTTTAGATATTATGATTATAGAGAATATCAGGGCTTCATGCATCAATGTTTCTCATTCAAAATGCTAAAACCTGATCAAGATTATCAGATATCTTTAGGATGACATCATTTTACTTAATAAGTTTAGTCTTAGGTGATGAGGAGGAGGAGGACAAATCATGTAATTCCATCATAAGACCATGCATCTTGCATAATATCTGATTAATTTCATCGGTAACAGGTTGAAGATAACTCAAACAAACATAAGCTCATTGTGTTGTCCATGTTGATTTGATAGGCCAAAAATCTTAGATGTTCCATTTGGGAAACAAATCAAATTCTGAACCATGGACATTGGAAATTTTGGAAACATCTAGAAACAGAGACAGGAGCAAGAACCAGATCCAATTGTGGACAAAATCACTTTAATATGTTGATTGGCAGCTCATCTTGCCTTGAGTCTCAAGATTAGGCATGCCACAGAAGGCCCAGAGAATGGGTTTCCAGATACAAAGACATAAACTTTGCATAGAGAAAGTTCATACAGAGCATCCACTGCACTTCTAAGTTCTGACATTACACCTTATGTTGGAGGCAATGCACATTGGCTTTTAGTTATCACCACAAGGAGCAACGGGCTTTTTGAGAGGTAGGAATATTTGGGGGATAGAAAAAGGTAAAAATTAAATCAAGGACCACAAGTTTAATCAAGCTAGAAGAGAAGAGAATGGCCAAAGTAGACAAGGGGTGTTATTCACTTATTTGGAATGAGAAATGGATTAGGGCATTGAAATCACATCTTTAACTAACACATGGAAAAAGAGAATCATTATAATCAGTCAATAAATAGACCATGGGAAAAAAATATTACCAAAATGGAATACAACAATTAATTTGGCAGAAAACTTTAAAAAACCTAAAACAATAAGCTGAAGTTAGCTTTCTTCATCAACAAATAACAATATAAGAACCACCAAATCAAAATGGCATGCCAGTGCTGCTTTTTCCAAACTTTGAAACCAGTCCCTGCAAAGAATAATAACAATAAAACAAAATAATTCAAACCTCATCAATCACTAAAATAAATTTGAAGCTGAAATGGGGTATCAAGGGAAGGAGCAAACTCAATGTCATACTAAAAATGAACCCAGAATAGACCACAGTAGACGATTCGGCTAACAAACAAGCAACAAGTTCACAAAGTACAAATTTTTAAGCAAGCTTACAATAATATACGATAAATTAAGCAAAGGGGAGGAACTTGGATGAGATGTTTCTTAGAGGGGATTCATTTCGCACCGAGGTCGTGGTGGTACTCGTACGGGTTCCTCATCATCCTCTTCATGGCGGTATTGTAGTCCTCCACCTTGCGCTTGGGGCCGCTCTGTCCGGCTCCAGGTCGGTTCTCTTCGACCGTTCCGCTCTCAGAGATCGTACAGTATATCACGTTCCTTCTGGAATGGCTTTTGAAAGACTTCAGAGACCCGACAGGCTTGCGACAGAGAAACGCCTCCTCTTCCGTGGGTCTCAAGGGAGATGGGAGCACCGGCGAGAAGCAACCGTTGGCCACCGTTCCCATCTCCGGACCCTTTTCTCGCCCTCCCTGTCCCTCGCTATGTCAAAGATTTGATATTTGTTCGAGTCTTCGCCGGTTCAGCGCCAGTTAAGGAGCTTCGATTGTAAGTTTTTTTATGTTTTTTTTTTTTTTGGTTTGCGTGCGTGCGTGTGCGTGCGAAGAGCATGCGCCCCGTGAGGCTAACTAGTTAGTTTATGTGAGCCATAGATTTTGTGCTGTTTTTAACTTTCCTGGATTTTTTGTGACGAGCTAACTGCTGAGTACAACTGAAAAATTTTGGAAAAATCGGTGCTGTTTTTTTAAAAAAATCTCGTTAGGATACCATAGATTTTGTGCTGTTTTTAACTTTCCTGGATTTTTTGTGACGAGCTAACTGCTGAGAGTACAACTGAAAAATTTTGAAAAAATCAGTGCTGTTTTTTTTTTTTAAATCCCGTTAAGATACCGATTAGTAGCATGGAGATAAAAAAAAAAAAAAAAACTTTGATCTCTTATTCACGTCGCTATCGCGAGTTCTAGAAAAATTCTTGAATTTAATTAAGTCATCCACGGGATCATACCTCGAGAGATCATGTCTAAGTCAATGACTGGAATTTAATTAAGTCATCCAGGATCATGCTTCAAACCCATGATGATTACTAGTGAGCTAAGGCCTCTACCAATCAGACTACCACCTTAATGATATACTGATTTATTTCTAATGAAAAAAATATTTTTTGAGTTGCGGGAGTAACTAATCCATAATCTTGATTTAGGTCCACTGGGATTTGTTGTGGGGTTATCTCAAACTTGAAAGTCTAGACCGGACCCATGAAAGCAGGCCCTGTATAAATTGATCTGGGCTGAATTCAAGGCAAAAAAAAAAAAAAAAGCGTTGGCCAAGTCTTGGTCAAATATAATAAAAAAAGTTTCAAAAGACTTTTCTATCTATAACGACTAAGATTTGCCCTTATATGGGATTGGTATGATCAACTGCATATACCTAAAAAAATAAATAATAAATAAATAAATTAAATAAAGTTGGGCATGGCTTGATCTCGGATCAAATAGTTCTTAAAGTTGAGATTTATTTATGTAGAAGGCTACTTTGACGAAGAAAATGATTTTACATATAAATGAATGTAATTTATGCTAAAAATCTTACCAAATGTTGTTTTCAAGGATGGTTTTTTAAGTTTCCCGTCCTTTCTTTTCGATATTAAGAATGATAACTGAATAGATTTTTTTAGATACATAACCCATTCCAAATCCTAATAGAATTCACAAATAAAAAGAAGGATTTGAACCTGACCATCGACTATTCTTTTCTATTTGGCCACTGTACTATTCTATTTGCTATTCCAAGACTTTCGCTTGTTTGAAAATGATTGGGACATCAGAGAATTAAAAAAAGATGGAAATCAGGAGAAAAATTTTAAAAAATCAATGAAAAAAAAAAAAAAAAAAAAAAAAAAAAAAAAAGAGGTAACACAATTTTCCATATATATCATTTTTTTTTATTTCCTTTTCATTTCATTTCAATTTTTTTTTTTTTTTTTTGGGGGGGGGGGGGGGAAGGGAGCGAGATATGTAGGGAAGGAGAGCGGGAGGGGTTTCTTAAATCTTATTCGATTGCTCTAAGCCTCCCACCTGACTTTTAGGCATGAAAAATTAAACGAAAAAGTAAGGAAACACCCAAAAAAAAATAAAAAAAATCAAGGAAAACAAAAAAATATGGTAAAATTTTAAAATTTTATTATTTTATGGGTAAATATCATAAAAAGTTATTTAGTTTTTCTATTGATCAACTTATCCATATTTTATATTTTTCAAAATATAAGTTACTTTTTTAGATAACATTTATCCATGGATTAGTGAAAATCTTATCAATTTGAAAGGTGGTTCAATCATTTTTCCAACAGCAAAATGCCTGCCTCTTCATTCAATATCCAATAACTCAGTTATCTACTATTCTCAAACTTTAATCCCCATAAAAGATATGAAATATGGATAAATTTTAGCAACTTATCTATGAAAATAATAATGTAAAAGAGCATGGATAATAAATTTTGAAACTATTTTTTCATGCATAAAAGAACATGAATAAATCATTTTTCTATTTAAATGTTATCTACAAAATATTTATCCAAAAAATATAAATCCTCAGTTAAGTCTTTTACTCATAAAAAATGACTCTGAAAGGTAAGATCTTTATCTGCATGATTGGATTTTTTTTACTTCTTTTTTCTTTTCATTTTATTCTCTTTTTTCATAAATCTATGTGAAAAGAGAACACTTGAGAAGATTTGAGGGTTTCTTAGGTTCCTATTAGAATTTTTTATTTTTAAGAGCTTAATCTTGGTAAAAATATGACATATTTGAATTAGAGGTTCAGATGGTAAAATTTTAAATAGATTCGGATATAAGTAGGGCAGATTTTATAAGTATCCTATCCATTGCAATCTCTATTCAATATTGATTTTAGTTTTGCATATAAAAACTATCAGGATTATTCCATATATCAAGATAGAAGAAAAGTACAATTGTATATCCCAACACATACCCATAATTCTGTCTTGATCATATATCTTACTAGCCACTTAGTGTAGAATGGATGATAAAGTCCTAAATAAACTTTCTAAATACACAAAATCCAGTTTAGATCCAGTTTGGTGCATATAAAGTAGTTTTCAATAAAACAAAATTTATTTGCACATTTTCTTTTTTGCAACACCCTCCACAAGGATATACAATTTTTATGTACTCAAGAGAATATTTTAGCTACCTGCATGGTCCACGGATTAGAAAATGAGTTCATAGAGCATACCCTCCATCATTGTTCAAGGGCAAGGTTGATTGAAAGGATGGTGAGTGATTAGCTTTGAAGGGCAAATAGTGGCTCTTGGCTAATTCCCTTTTTAAATACAATCTGTTAAAGTATTATTGAGGGCCCGACCTATATCCGAGGGGATAGGATGGTGTATATTGTCTATCAAATTTGGTTTTCCAAAAACAATCAAGTCTTTAAAGTTGAGATTGTACCTGTATATTAGGTTCTAGATAGAGCCTTTCGTTAACCATGGAGTACAGTCATTTTGATATTGCTAGCCCATCAATGGATCCCTCGACTCCCTGACATCCATGCTGCACCTGCAGTGATCTAGAAGGTTCTTTTCATCTCTTGGAAGCCTCTGCTCTCGAGGTCTATCAAGATCAATTTTGATGATAGTGTTAGAGATGGTAGAGGTGGTGCAGGCTTTACCATATATGATTTAGATGCTAGGGTATTAGCTATGATGGGCCCATATCTCTTTGAGACATCCATCCCAAGAGCAGAGCTCTGCATCGCTTGGACAGGTATTTTTTATGCTAGATAAGAGTTGCGGGTTGAGAGGATTTTTATCGAAGGTGTTCCGCCATAGTTATAGCTGGATTCGGGACAAGATAAAGTATCTGGAGGCCCATCAATTCTTTGCAATAGTTGGAATGGTCTCGGTCATCTTATCATGATGTTTGTTTGATATATTTTCGGAAGGTAAATAACTTGATAGATTTGATTACTTTTTTTATTATCGATCGTACCTAGGACCGGACCTAGCATCAAGATGATACTTGTTGATAGATTGGATTGATTACCGATCATATCATGGACGGGACCTAGCATCAAGACTGATACTTGTTTTTGGATCTTAGAGGATATTTTATATTTGATTTGTTTAGATTGCATCAAGAAGACATCTGGGTGCTCTTTAAAAAAATTAAAATAATAATTGCAAAAGAGGAGGACAAGAAAGCTTGCATAAATAATTTTTGTACCTCATTCATTCGTTTAATAGGCTATTAATTCTGCCAATTATCAATGCCGGTTACACAAACCACCGTATCCATCGAATGGGTCCCCAAAATGGATCACGGGATTCAAATAAAACAGGCAAGGGACATGCCAAAAGCCAGCATCCCTCTTGACCTTGCAGGGACCTTTTGCCGTACAAATACGAGAGCTCATATACAAGCTTCGGATGATAATGAAAAAGCGTAATGTTAGCGAAGCATAGGAATAACCATCGCATAAATAATACTGGCCTCGCCAGGAATAGGATCCAGAGCGGTGGGTGACCCGGAAGGACAACAACGTGCAAACCCGTTCTTCATAATTGAATAGCATGTCCTACCCCACCCACGGACAGGCAGCTCAAATTGAATAGCATGTCCTGCCCCAGCCCCATGATGGGTATAACTCCATTAAAAGAAATTACTTGTGTTAGCATCATCAACCATGATCATCCAATCACCGAGCAAATTTTGAAAAATAGATCATAAAACAAAATCACAAACCAACTCCAAATTTGAATGCTCTAACAACATAACAAGGGAGATTCATTTCTCCCGTTCCACCAAATTTTCATGCACTAACTTTTCCTGGGATTAAATGTAACCGAACTGAAATTTCCAATGAGAGTGACCATGCATTAATTGCCCGTGAAGGCTTTGAAACAAAATGCTCCCCATTTACTGCAGGCTTAAACTTAATATAGACAATGCTCTCATGCCAACTAGCTTTTCCCCCTTCTCATCAAACAATGAAACTATCTTTTTTTCCTTGTTTTTTTTTTTTTTTTTTTTTTTTGGGTGTGTGGCTGGTTAAGCTTGTAGGTTTCCTCCATCAGCCCCTTAACTAGAAACTAAATACCGTCTCAGAGTTTTAACAAGTCTAATTCCCTATTTTGAAAATATGAAAAAAAAAAAAAAAAAGGAATTTATTAATCGTGGCAATCATGCATGCATCATATTTTTGAATGAATAATTTTTAATATATAATTGGTATTTGATATGATGGAAGATTTGCATAGATTTTAATGAAATTTAGTAATGAATGGTCCAAAATATGGAAGAGCATGTTAGCAAAATTATGCATATTTTATATTATGAATTCATGATTATTAAAAGTTATACAAGTATTAGAATGGACATGTTCGTCTTGAAAATTTTCTATAAATTTTGAACACTATATACAAATATTGTATAGGGCTTATATAAACTAGGTTTATCGGTGTTCTTTAAGGCTGGAATTGGGTCTGGCCGGCCTGAAATCGGGTCGACTTTGGATCAGTTTTCAAATAAATCAGGTGGGGTCCATCGGACCGGTCTGAAATTGGATCAGTTTTGGATCAAGTTTCGAATAAATCGGACTAGACTTCAAGCCTTATAATAGAGCCCATTTAATTTTTAGGTCAGGCTCAAGCACCCCTTTGATCCAGTCCGGACCGGCCCGAAACTGGCCCAGACTAAGCCAGACCCGAACCCGGTCGGAGTCTAGTTCTCAGATTTTTTTCTGTTCTCATCTTTCGTTTCCTCTCCGTTCTCTCTTCGTTTCCAATGTCCATTGTGGCATCGTTCATGCCACTTGACGGCGACGCTGCCCCCCGGCTCCGATCTTTCTTTCCCGATCAGTGCTCACACCCGACCCCCTTGTCTCTTGTACGACCCCACGGCCCCTCTCGACTTGGATCTCTCTCCTTCGACTCTAGTCTCCCATCCCCTGTCCCGATGCTCGCACCCAACGCCCCCGCCTCTCCCATGCGACCCCATGGCCCCCTTCAGCTTCGATCTCCCTCCTCCGGTCCCTGTGCTCGCATTCAATGTCCTCGCCCCTCGTGCAACCCCGTGGTTCCCCTTCGGCTCCGATATCCCTCCTCGACGATGGGCGGTGGTGTTGGCGCCCGCACCTGACGGCCCCACGGTCCCCCTCTAGCTTTGATCTCCCTCCCCCGGCCCCGGTGCCCGCATCCAATAGCCCCACTCCCCGTGCAACCCCACAGCCCCCTTCGGGCTCCAATCTCCCTCCCCTGGCCTCGGCGCTCCACTTGACACCCCCTGCCCCCCACGCGACCTTGCGGCCCCCCTCCTCGACTCCAAATCTCACTTCCTCGATTCTGGCACCCTCACGCACCCCCATGGCTCCAGTCAAATGATTTTTTTTGTCATTTGGGCTTTTGTTCAGGCCAACCCAATCGGGCTCGGGCTCAATGTTTTGAAAAATTATAAACTTAAGCCGGCCCAAAGTCCAAACTTTTTTTTTTAGGCTGAGCTTGGATAGGATATGGCTCGGAGCACTTGCAGTCCTAGTGTTCTTGTCCTAAATTCTGAAACTATTCTAGATTAAAAAAAAATAAAACAACAATCTTGAATCATCAAGTAAAAATGAGGTAGGCCTTTTTCTAATTTCAATTTGCAAATCCAAAATACAAACCATCTCTGCCTACTCTCTTCCTCGAGAAATCAAGATTTTCAAATCTCAATTCATGGATCGACATGTTAATCGAATCTTCTCTCTCACCATTTTTCTTAAAAAACTTTCAAAATCTTAATTCACAATCGACATGTTAATCGAATGGTTTCAAAATCTTAATTCACAATTGCATGACTTAACTACTTTCTAATGTACATGTTGGCGTGGAATCACCTTTTCCAACCGGTCGGAGCTATCGGTTCGCAAGTCCGCTCCCTGGGTTCACTTGCAAAACAGATCCCTGGCTAGATGTTCTCCGACAGGGGACACTCCGATGCCTAAGTCAGATGTGGGCTCCAGCAACATAATGGGGAAGATTCTGAGGAGGGAGAATGACGAGGAAAAGAACTCTGATTTTTTCAGGGTTTCGTTGTGCCTTATCTCGAGTGTCCCCTCTTACCAGTATTTATATCGACCGGCCCGGCCTGCAGCTTTGTCCTCTCTCCTACGGTTACGGTGGGGCTAATTGATTTCCCTCTGACCGTAATTATGGGCGATTATTGAACGGTTTCCGTCAGGCCGGAGGCGTTACCGTTGGAGTTAGTGGCCACATGGTTACTTCGACGTAATTGTACTTTGAAGGTGATAGCTAGGCAGTCGATTATAACCGTTACCCCCATGTTCGTGCAGGTTTGAGGTTGGTCGGAGATTTGCCTTCAGGCCTCTTCTCCAAGAGTGAGGGTTGCTGGATCGAAGGGATGCCTTCGTTCCGAGATGTCTTTGTCTTGAGACGTCTTTAGATCAGCACCTGTGGCTGAAGCCGAAGATCGTGTCTTCAGCCGAGGCCGAAGACTGTGTCTTCGACCGGGGTCGAAGGTCATGTTCTCAGCTTGGGTCGAGGGCCATGTCTTCGACCAGGGCTGAGGATTATGTTTTCGACTGAGACTGAGGGTTACATTATCGCCTCACCCGTTAATCATTTGGCTTCCTCCAGACGCTTTGGTTCAGCGCGCCCAATTTGGGAGGGAGTGTATGACCGGTCGAACCAGTGGCTGATTTATGCCTGAACCGACATATCCCAACAGTTGCCCCCCACTCTTAGTTTTTGAAGCAGCGATATGTCTCGAAGAGTGAGAGTATTGCCGGATTGTCATTTTCCTCTAGGGAGAGGTGCGGCTGATGATTACGAAATCCCTGTTTTGATCGTTCATCATAACTGCTGATTGATTCGAGGATCAGGTAGTGAACAGCTGTCATCCCTTGATTGGAGTGTGAAAAAGGAATGGGTGGTCGCCTCTCTTTTTTCTATTTCACGGTGGTTCAGCCGATCTTTTCATTAGGATTTGGATGGAGGTCATGATCCCTTCCGGTCCCTCGAAAAGGATGTGAGCTCCATCTTTGCCGTTGATTGGCATCGTGCGGATCATTACCTTGGGTCCTTTCCATGTCAAATCAGCTTAGGGCTGTTTGGGATTTTGCATCCATCTCCAGTGAGCATGGCGGACTCAGAGAGATGACCCTTTCTATCGAGGTAGCATCCTGGAATCTTCTTGTCCTTTATGAGGGGGAAGGGAGGACTGGCTGAGGAAGCTTCTCCACCTTTGTTCACTTCCACCTTTGGTCCAGTTTTTCCTGCTTCTGGCTATCGGTCTCTTCCGCAGGTAAGACCTTTCTCTTGCTTCCTTGTTTCTTTTTCCTATCATAGCTGAGGTCATAGGAACTCGACGGGGGGAGGTTGGGCCTTCCGGTCCTGATGATGTGGTGAGTCCGGAGCTAATCTCTAGCTCCACTTCGCTAGGAAAGATAGCTCACCTTCGAGAGCGCTACCATGTTCCCGAAGGGTTTCCTCTGATACTTTCGACGTCTGAAGAGCGGGTGCATAAGCCTCCTGTCGGGTGCATTGCCGTGTATGAAGATAATCTAAAGGCTGGTCTTTATTTTCTGCTGCACCCTTTCTTCGTCAAAGTCTTCCACATGTATCAGATCATGCCCATGTAGTTGACTCCGAATAGTATTTGGAATATCTACAGTTCTTGGTCCGATACTACATAGCCAATATGAGGCCCAGGGCCAACTTATTCACTTCTCTCTTTGTTCTTAAGAGGGATTTCCATGGTCATAGTTGGTGGGTTATCGATCCTCGACCTGGTCACAAAATCATGAGGGACATACCTAGCACCATCCATGGATAGAAGCCCAATTTTGTTTTTGTTTCTTCCACCAAATCATGGGGTTTTAGTAGTGAGTGGAGGGAGCCATGCCTAGATACTAATGCTGGAAAAAAGATTCTGGCGGTCGATCAATCTGATTATGCCTTACTGTTCGGTTCAGAGGCTATTGCCATCCGTGAACTATTGGAGGAAAGGAATCTCCATCTTACGGGGATCAGCGAGTCCCCCATGTTAGGTATAAGCGGTAAGGTTCTCGGTTTTCCTCTTTTAGTTTCTCCATGATCTAGTTGATTCTGAAGGGCATTTTTTTTTGCAGGTGACGGGATGAGGCCTGACATGGGCTGGCTTCGTCAGTCTTCCAAAAGAAAGGTAGCCCAGGCTCCCCCTTCGGGATCAAAAGTCCGGAAGAAGGTCTGAGAGTATGATACTGGTAGAAGCAGAAGTGCTTCGTCCTCTAAAGGCACGTCTAGAGGGGACGAGGTACCGACAATGGAGGCTCCGGAAGGGCCTCCGCCAGCTGAGTCTCTGCCGATGGTCGACTCTCCGGTTTGAATTAGGGAGAGCCTGTCTATGGTGGCCGATGCACCATCGCCTTGCCCCCCTGCGATGGACAGGGGCAAGGCACCATAAGTCGAGGAGGAGTCTGTCTGGGGGCTCCTCTGGGTGGAGGTTGTCCTGCGGACCCCTCGGAGCTTTCCACCATGGGGGGTCTTTCAGTTCCTGCCGTAGCTATGCGGGTTCTGAAGGACATTTTGCTGTTCCACGATTTGGCAGTTATTCAGGGTCGGAGCCTCGCCAAGGTGTCTGATTCTACTTTCTCCTCTTTGTTGCAAGTAGGGTCTTTATCATTTCTTTTGTGTCCGATGGGCCATGACTGATCTCACGCATTGTTTTACTGGTACAGCTGCTCTACGACATCACCTTCCTAGAAGAGGGTCTGGGGAGCGTTGATAGCCTCATTCATGATCTGAAGGAGGAGCTCCAAGTGGCCAGAGCCGAAAGGGAGGTAGCCGAGGAGCTGAAGCTATCCATGGAGAATCATCTCACCCATGTGGACGTCGAGGTTCAAGGCCTGAAGGGTGAACTGAAGACTGCCCATCTGAAGATCTCTGAGCAGGAGGTGAAGCTAAGGAGGAAGAAGAAGCGGATCGATTCCTTGGAGCATTCTATTAAGGAGAGCCAGGAGAAGGCCGAAGGCCTAGCTAGGACGACTGAGTAGGCGATCAGGAGGGCCGAAGAGACATCTTCGAAGGCCGAAAAGGCAAATCTGAGGGTCGAAGCAGCCACGAGAGAGTCCGAAGCTATGAGAGAGCAGGCAGCTAAAGTCATTGAAGACTTTAGAAAGTCTTCGCAGTTCAAGATGGAAGTAAATGAAGCATGCCCGTTCAGTTATCAGTATGGCTTCAACGATGGACTTGCTAAGGTCAGCGAGGCCTTCCCTGATCTTGATCTTTTCGGTGTCCCTGCGTATGATATTAAGGAGGAAAGAGAGGAAGAGATCGGGATCCCTGTTGAGGTCGAAGAGATGCCAAGCCGAAATGAAGAAGTCCCGATCATTGCCGAGGAGTTGGCTGCGGCTGATCCGGCAGTTCAGTCCAAACTGAAGAGGAGATTCAGGTCGAAGGTTCCTCGACTTTGGCCCAGATTGAGAAAATCCTCCTTGCCCAAATTGATGAGATACTCTGTTCTACTGACTCTGGGGCTCTCTTGTCTGATCCGTAGGAGCTCGATAAGCTTCGAGCTTTGTACTCCCTCGAGCTTTGTACCCCTTCTCTTCTTTTCTTTATTTCTCTGTGAAAAGCATATCTTGGAACATTGCAAAGTGTGAATTCTCTAGTGTGATAATCGAGTGACGAACTTGTAGAGCTATTTGAGATTTGCCGACAGGATGGGCCCGATTAGGCCATCCTAGGGGGTGTCTGTTGTTGTTGATAAGGTGAGTGATCTGGACTCACTTTAGCACGTCTTCAGATTTACCATAGGGTAAGGCGTCTAGGCCGTCCCTGTGCCTCTCTATTGAAATTAAGGTAGGCTGATTAGTTTCGCCCTGGCGCATCTTCAGATTTACCGTAGGCAGGTTGTGTGGACCGTCCATGCACCTTCTTTCGTAATTAAGGTAGGCTGATTAGGCCCGCCCCGGTGCATCTTTGGATTCACCGTAAGGTAGGTTATGTGAACCATCCATGCACATTTGATCATTTGGCAGCCTGGTTTGGCTTTCCTTTATGCTCGTCGGCATATCGATAAGGTGAGTGGATCAAACTCGTCTTTGAGCTTTTGGTCGATTCCGTTGAACGGATCATTGAGACCATTGTCGCACCACTGGTATGGTGGACTGTTTAGACTTGTTCTTGAGCAGAGTTTCATAAAAATCTTTGTTGTCGGTGATTATGATGTGCGGAATTCCGAACTGGAATATGATGGAATTCCTGATAAAATTTTTGACTTTCCCTTCTGTGATGTGAGCCAGTGGTTTGACCTCGACCCACTTGGTAAAGTAGTTGATGGCAACGATGAGAAATTTTCTCTGCCCTGATGCTGGCGGGAATGGGCCTAGGATATTCATGCCCCACTGGGCAAAGGGCCAGGGAGCTATCAGCTGAGTCAAATGGCTTGCTGGTTGTCTTTAGATATTGGCATACCTCTAGCATTGATCACATCTTCGGACAAAGTCGGTCGAATCCTTTTGAATAGTGGGCCAATAGTATCTCTGGCATTTTATTTTATACGCCAGAGATCTGTCCCCCGGGTGATCTCCACATATGCCTTCAAGGACTTTCCTTAGGCATAGTCGGTGTCTGATGGTCCCAAACACTTCAGCAGAGGTTGGGAGAATAATCTCTTGTAGAGGGTCTCGTCTAAAATGACGTATTGAGATGCCATCCAGTGGGTTCTCTTGGCCTCTGCCATGTCTTCCGGTAATGTACCCTCATTCAGAAATTTAAGGATGGGATCCATCTAGCTGGGTTCGGTCTTGATTTGGTGCACCTTCAAGCTTCTTCGGCTATGCTTGGAGCTTCGAGATGTTCAATGAAGGTACAACCGAGGGACTCCAGAGTGGTGGTGGTGAGCCTAGACAGTGCATCCACCCAGGAGTTCTCTGATCAGGGGACATGAATGATTTCAAAAAACTCCAATGAGAGGATAGGGCTTACACTTTCTCTAGGTATTGGATCATCATAGAGTCTCTGGCCTCAAACTCGCCTTTGACCTAGTTTACCACCAGTTAGGAATCCGAGAAGATATGGAGTCTTCGGATCTCCAAGTTCTTGGCAATTTGGAGTCCTGCAAGTAGGGCTTCGTATTCGGCCTGGTTGTTCAAAGCGTGGAAGGAAAATCGGAGTGCGTACTCCACTGTATATCCATCCGGTTCGGCTAGTATGAGACCCACTCCGCATCAAGCGGAGTTGGAGGCCCCATCTACATGGAGTACCCATATAGATTCTACGTCTTTCAGAGTGACTCCTTCCTCTTCAGTCGGTCGTGCTTCATTTTCGGACTTCCAAGTGCACTCAGTCAAGAAGTCGGACAGTACCTGGGTTTTCATAGTCGATCGAGGCTGGAAGCTGATGTCAAACTCACTTAATTTTATAGCCCATTTAGCTATTCTTCCCGAAGTGTTGGACATCGGAGAACGGCCTTAAGGGGTTGGTCAGTCAAAACCACGATGGCGTGGGCATGGAAATAAGGCCGTAATCGCTTTGCCGCAATTATCAAGGAGTAAATTAGCTTTTGCATCTTTGAATATCTTGTCTCAACATTGTGCAAGACTTTGCTGATATAGTAGATCGACTTATGGAGGCCGTCCTCTTCTCTTCGGATGAGGATTGAACTAACTGCTTCGTCCATAGCAAAGAGGTACAGATAGAGTGCTTCCACATCTTGAGGTTTGGAGAGCAAGGGCGGGGTCTCCAAGTATTTCTTCAACTCTTCAAAAGCAAGGCGACAGTCCTCAGTCCATTCGAAGCCTCGGGATTGTCGGAGTACTTTGAAGAAATGGAGGCACTTCTCGACCAACCGGGAGATGAATCTGCTCGAAGAGGCAATCCTTCCTATCAGCTATTGTACCTCCTTCTTGCAAGAAGGGTGTCTTATATCTCGAAGAGCCTGGATCTTTTCGGGGTTTGTCTCGATTCCTCATTTAGTAACGAGGAACCCTAGAAATTTGCTTGAAGTTATACTTCGTTGAGTTCAACTTCATATGGTGGCACCGTAGGGCACTGAATGATTCTTCCAAGTCCTTGATGTGGTCTTCTTTAAGGAGGCTCTTGATGATTATGTCATCGATATAGGCCTCCATGTTCCTTCCCAATTGTTCTTTGAATACCTTGTTAATCAACTTTTGGAACGTCGCCCCAGCATTCTTCAGTCCAAATGGCATCATTTTGTAGCAGTAAAGATCTTTCTTGGTGATGAAGGCCATCTTTTCCTCATATTGGGAATCCATTTAGATCTGGTTGTATCCGGAGAAAGTATCCACGAAGCTTAATAGCTGGTGGCTGGCGGTGGCGTCAACTAGTTGGTCGATCTTTAGAAGGGGAAAGCTGTCTTTTGGGCAGGCTTTATTGAGGTCTGTGTATCAATGCAGATCCTCCACTTACCACAAGCTTTCTTCACCATTACCACATTGGCCAGCCATTTAGGATAGTGTGCTTCTCGAATGAATCCCACCCTGATAAGCTTGTTTACTTCTTCGTCTATTGCCTTCTGTCTTTCAGGGATGAAGCTCCTTTTCTTCTGCTGAATCGGCTTGTGTTCGGGGACACTTCCAATCGATGGGTAATCACCTCGGCTGGAATCCCAGGCATGTCCGAGTTTGCTTAGGCAAAGACATCAGCATTGTTTCTGAGGAAATAGATCAACTTCGCCTTGGTTTCTTCATCAAGCAGGCTCTCGATTTGCACGACCTTGGTGGGGTCCTCCTCAGTTAGCTGTACAGGAACGGTTCTTTCCATGGGTTCGCTAGAGTCCGCGGTTAGGTCCCTCAGATCTAACTGATTCCAAGTTGTGGGATCGTTAAATTGCTTGTCCTGAATCATCAAGCACTGTCGTACCGTTCTTTGATCTCTCTTTGCTTCTCCGACGCCACTCTTGGAATGAATGATGACCAGGAGGTGATATGTTGACACTATGGTCCGAAATTTGTTCAGGGCGGGCCATCCCAAAATCATGTTGTAAGCCAAGGAAGTTTGGACTACCGTGAAGTTAATTGGTAGTGTCTTCTGTTGGGATTTGGTGCCGAGGGTTACAAGCAGCACTATTTCACCCTCGACATTGACTTGGTTGCTTCCGAAGCTAGTGAGTGGCACAGGGATCTTTGCAGTTTGTTTTTAGGTAGGCATATCTGAGAGAATACGTCATAGAGTAAGACGTCAGCAGAACTTCCATTATTGACTAAGATATGCCTTATATCATAATTGACCACAACAACCGATATTACAACAGGGTCATCATGCGGGAGTTAGACCCCCGCAAGGTCGTCATCAGAGAAGAGTATAGTATTGTTGTCTTTGAGCCACTTCGGGACATCGTCTTTGGCCCTTCTCCAGTCGTTCGGCCGAGCAGCATCCCCATGTTCCCGCTGGTGGGCTTCTGGTTCGGCAATTTGGCCTCTTCAGGGCCCTCTGGGGAACGGTAGCCTCCGACCGAGGTCCTTGGCGACCGATGTACTACCCCAGGTAACCTTTCTTGATAAGATCCTCAATGGAATCTCTAAGTTGGATGCATTCTTCAGTATCATGGTCATGGTTCCGGTGGAATCAGCAATATTTGTTCCTGTTCCTCATGGAAGAGGACGCCTTCATGGGACGTGGCCGTTGGAGGTAGCTTTCTTTTTCTATATCTAGTAGGATCTTTTCTCTAGGGAGGTTGAGGGGAGTATAGGAGTTGAATCTCCCGCTTGGTGCTCTGGGCCTGGGACTTCGTCACCGATCAGAATATTTGTTGTTGTTGGGTATAGAGGGTCCTAGTTCCCTGTTGTTCTTCTTCTTCGGGAGGGGTTTCCCTTCGGCTAGCCACCAATTTGCCGCTTGCTCTTCGGCGTCGGTGTACTTCTGAGCTCTTGACAAGAGCTCAACGTAACTTGTGGAAAACTTTTTGTCTAGAAAAAAGTGAGCCTAGACATTCGGAGCCCCTTCTTTAACGCGGACATGGCCACGTGCTCGTTGAAATAAGAGATCTCGAGCGTAGCCGAGTTGAATCTGGAGATATAATCCCACAGACTTTCTCCTTCGTTCTGGTGAAGGAGGAACAGGGTGTCCGTGTTGCGAGGCATCTTGCGGCAGGTCATGAAATGCAAGACAAACAATTTCTCTAGCTCGGAAAAAGAATCGATGGTACCTAGGCGTATGCTTGAGTACCACATCCGAGCGGCTTTCTTCAAAGTAGCCGGGAATGCGAGGCAGTATAGCGCATATGAAGCCCTTTGAATCATCATGTGGGCTTTGAAACTACCCAGGTGATCAAGTGGGTCAGTGGTGCCATCGTAGGGCTCCATCTGAGGGACCTTAAAGTGCCGGGGGACAACTTTGGCCATGATACGGGCAGTGAATGGAGGGCGCAGCTCGTACGCCACGAGGTCACCATGGTTCCTCTGCTCCTAAAGCTTCACAACCTCCAATTCAAGGGCCTTAAGCTTTTCCTGGTAATCAGGGTGGATTTCCTTCAGTAGGTCCCTTTTGGGAGTGGAATCTTCGGAGGAAGCAGAGAGATTGTCTAGGCCTCTTTCCTCTTGCAGCGAATCAGTTGGCCTTGGCATTCGGGAGCTTTGGCCCTCGGGAGAGGGTCGATGATGGAGGGAAAGACGGGCAGACCCATCTCAGGGGGCTCTTTTCCTCCGGGATTGATGGCTATGTCTAGAGGTGGCTGGCGGATGCCCCTTTTGAAAGGCTTTATCTTGAAAATTCTGAACCATAGTCTTGAGGGCGTTGACTTGGTTCGGGAGAGTCTCAAACTGCTGCTGTCCTATGACAAGCGTGGGAGGCGGAATGTCGTTCCCTACCAGGGGTTCACCCCCTTGGAAGGAACGCGACTTCTGCTTGTCGAGGCATTCTGAGCTTTTTCTTTCGCCATTGGAAACTCCTTATACTTTTCCTTTTATAAGGAAGGGAGCTAATGGTAGATGCTTAATATGCTCTCGTACTTTTCCCTGCCTGCGCGCCAATCTGTTGGCATGGAATCCCCTTTCTGATCGGTCGGAGCTGTCGGTTTGCAGGTCTGCTCCCTGGGTTCACCTGCAAAACAGACCCCTAGCCGGATGTTCTCTGGCGGGGGATACTCCGATGCCTAAGTTAGAGGTGGGCTCCAGCAACAGAATGGGAAAGATTCCGAGGAGGGAGAATGGCGAGGAAAGGAACTCTATTTTTTTAGGGTTTCGTTGTGCCTTACCTCGAGTGTCCCCTCTTATCAATATTTATATCGGCTGGCCCGGCCTGCGGCTTCATCCTCTCTCTCCTACAGTAATGGTGGGGGCTAATTGATTCTCCTCTGACTGTAACCGTGAGCGGTTATTGAACGGTTCCGGTTAGGCCAGAGGCATTACTGTTGGAGTTAGTGGCCACATGGCTGCTTCGACGTAGTTGTACTTTGGAGGTGATAGCTAGGCAGTCGATTGTAACTGTTACCCCCCACGTTCGTGCGGGTTTGAGGTTGGTCAGAGATCTGCCTTCAGGCCTCTTCACCAAGAGTGAGCATTGCTGGATCGGAGGGATGCCTTCGTTCTGAGATGTCTTCGTCTTGAGATGTCTTCAGATCGACACCTGTGGCTGAAGCCGAAGATCGTGTCTTCAGCCGAGGTCAAAGACCGTGTCTTCGACTGAGGTCGAAGGTAATGTCCTCGGTCCGGGGTCGAAGGTCATGTTCTCGATCGGGGTCGAAGGTCATGTCCTCGGTCGCGGTCGAAGGTCATGTCCTCGGCCGGGGTCGAGGGCCATGTCTTCGACCAGGGCTGCGGGTTATGTCTTCGGCTGAGGCTGAGGGTTACATCGTCGCCTCGCCCATTAATCATTCGGCTTCCTCCGGATGCTTTGGTTCAACGTGCCCGATTTGGGAGGGAGTCCAGTCGAACCGATGGCTGAATTATGCCTGAATCAACATATCCCAACACTATCTTTTTACAATCATCCATATTTCCTCTTGCAAGCATAATTATGTAAAGATTTAGTTAAAAAAAAAAATGCAGCACATTAATATATAAGAGAATGGACCGGTGTGTTAACAATCTATGGGTGTTAAGTGCATTTATCGCGAATCATAGATTGTGTTGATGTTGAATCCTTACCGACTGGATGGAGTGGTTCGTCCGCCGGTTCACCGTCGACTGAAACCTGCAAAACAGATCCCCTGACTAGAAATCTTCCGACGGAGGATACTCCGATGCCAAAGTTAGCAAGAACTCAGGCAGCAAAATGGAGAGCTCAAAAGTAGAGAGGGAAAGGAAAGAATTTGAATGATCTGAAGTTAGCTTAGCTTACATCGAGTGCCATCTCTTATCAGTATTTATAAGCATAAGCATAATAACTTAAGGTTATGGGAGTTAGCTAACAAAACTTCCTCATAACCATAAGTAGTGGTGGTCGGAAAATTAGTTATTCTGTGGTTATCCAATCTGATGATATCGACCATGTGGACGGTTACAACAACCAGAACAACTTCAATTGTTTGTGGTTAGAAAAACCCACATGTTCAATATGCTTGCTCTTTTAGAGAAGATCCGAAGTGAACCTAACATTCCTTTCAATGGAGTTTCTTTGGAAAGATCCAGGGAATGTTAGCTGTATACTTCGGGCAAATTTCTTTGAAATTGATAAGGAAAAACAATACTTACAGTAAACGAAGGATAATATAATTGGAAGGCTTACTCTTCAGACCAGGATAAAGATACGAAGCCAAAGAAATAAAATTGATAAGCTTAGTCTTCGGACTGTACTGAAGATACGAAGCCGAAGGAACATAATCATAGGCTTAGTCTTCGGACTAGGCGGAAGATACGAAGCCGAAAGAATAAATCGATATGTTGTCTTCAGATCATGTGGTAGATACGAAGTCAAAGGAGCATAATTAATAGGCTTTATCTTCGGACCAAGCGGAGATACGAAGTCGAAGGAACATAATTAATAGGCTTTGTCTTCGAACCAAGCAGAAGATACAAAGCCGAAGTAATACAATATATCCTTTTTATGGATCAGAAATTTCATCAAATCAAGGAGATATTTTTCTTAGCATACTGATTTGACTGATAAATCAAAAATTAAAATTGGTTCGAAGAATGAACCAGTAATTATTTTAAAATTGAACCGAAATATCATAAAATATTTGAATATTATATATAACAAATTGTGCATCACCACGTGAACATGTGATTCACATGTAGATTATCGTGCAAATATTATAGAAACACTTAAGGTTGAGTGCGGCGTTGCACGATTTAGCTTCTTCAAAAACAAATATACCTATTTACATACAAACATTAAAAAAAGGCTTGACCGTAGGAAGCGAATCTCCATCTTGGCCGACTTTTTTAGGAATATACATGCTATTAGATTGTTTACGTGTGTATAGATTGTTGAATACCATATCAAACTCTCACATGTTATCCCCTGCCTTAAAAATAAAAAAAAGAGAGAATATTAAAAAAACTCAATGTCTAGATGTAACTCAATGCCAGGATTCATATTTAGTTGGCCGTGCTCCAAGCGAGCTGAACAAGTCAATCATGTACATGGCCAATTCCATGCTGCTACATCATCACATAAGTCTATATTCATAAATAATGTGCTAAATTTGCTCTCATGCTTTGTATGAGTAAACTATTATAAAACATTAACTTGCTTCATAAATAATGTGCTAAAATTGCAATGGTTTGTCCATGATTCGAGTCTAAGAGGTTTACCTAATATTTACCTTAAAATTATCAATAAATCATCCAATCCACATTAAGATGCATCCCTACATCATGGATGCCATAATTAACTATGCTGAAAAATGTGATTGCCATAGAAATAAGAAAACCTAAACAGGTGGATGTACCCCTTCAACTCTATGAACTTATTTTTCATCTCCATGACGGCATCCTATCCCTTCAATTTTCACCATCGATTGCCCTACATGGCATCCCCATCGTTTATCCTTCCAAGCCCTAACCATTATTATTTTCCCGATCAAAAAGGAATGCCTTTTCTCTATCCATGTTCTCCGGAAAAGTATAAGGGAAAAAGGATCGAAGGATCGTGTGCACCCAAAGAGAAAAGAAAAAAAAGAAATAAAACAAAACAAAATTGATTTAAAGGAGAAAAAAAAAGAGGGCAAGCGAAAAATAATAAGAATTTGTTTGGTTAAAATAATTTGGTATTGAAAAAAATTACATCTCAAATTATCATGTTTTATATAAAATTAAAAAATAATAAAAAAGTGATGGATTCCATGCTTATATTTTGAAGAGGGAAGATAAAATAAATATCACGAGTAATTGATATTTAATAAATTTTTGAGTAATAAAAATCCATACTTGATAAAAATATTTTTAATAAAGTATATTTATGGTTATTGAATATATTTTAATATCTTTCTAAATTTATTTTTTAAAAATATAAATAAATTAAAATATAAATGGTATTATATAAAGGATTATTTGATTATAATTATTATATAAAAAACTTATTAAAGATAACACTGCTATCTTAGTATTAAAAATACTTTGTCGATGGACATTGATGCATCTAGAAATAATCAAGCCTATGTGGACCCCACATGATTTGCCATATCATTTACCGGCTTAGTATAAGAAGTAGGTTCCTTGGATCGAGATACATGATCCTAGCAAGGAAATCTAGCATGCCCTTCTCCTATAAAAGGACAGGTAGCTTTGTATCATAACTCCGTAACATCAGTCACTACTACTACTCGCATGCCAGTCGTGAAGATGAGTTCCATACTATCTCCAGCCACTCTTGCAAAGGCATGCACTTTGCAGCGACATGCCGACCACCACTTCTTATAATGCATAATGTCGGGGGACGCCGGCTCAACTAAAGCTATTTCTTGCTCAGGAGACCGGTCGGGTTCTCCCCCTGGTCGGCCGCTCGTACCGAAAGAACCAACGACGACCCGGGAGTGCCGTAATACCTCCTTCGAACCAGTCTTCGGATAGTCCGAAGACTAGGGGTCCGAAGACTATCCCTCCAAATCTACGAAGTTCACCATCCGATTGATCTTCTCCGCTGAAGAAGTCTGAAGTTAACTCCGTCGAAGAAGTCCGAAGTTAACTCCACCGACGAAGTCCGAAGATGACTGACCCGAAGAAGTCCAAAGAAGAAGAAGGTCCGAGACAAATCTCCAATCTGCCACGAACCCCCGAATGGAGGGATGGTTATTGCAACCTGAAGAGTAACCACCATCCCCAACTTCAGCCGTTTCGGGCTGGCCACACGTTCGGCAACCCCACTATACGATAATTCCGGACTGGCCGTAATAGAGTGACAACCACCTCTGGATAAACGGCAACCGTCCCTCATTGTACGTGGGGCGAAGTTAATCGACCGCATGCTAACCAAGGGCAAGTTAAGCCCAACCCAAGCCAGTGCCCAACTATTATAAATACTGGTAAGAGGGGACACTCAAGGTGAGTTGGACACGACGACACTCTTGCTATCTTCCTGCCTTCTCAGAGAACTTTCCATTCTGTTGCTGGAACCTCTCCCTAACTTAGGTATCGGAGTGTCCCCCGCCAGAGAAAATTCGGTCAAGGGACCTGTTTTGCAGGTGCCAAGAGGAGCAGATCAGCGGTTCAGCGAATCAGCCTGTCCGACAAGGTTCTACGCCAACACATAACATTCTTTGGACATCAGGTACTTCGTATATCTTATCTATTAATTTGTTCCACAGATCTTCTAGATAAAAACTTTTTCTAGGCAAGTTTCTTACAAGTTCTGAGTTTTTTTGGTAGACTCAATAGTCCTCCAAGAGTCATCCGAAAAGCTTCAGATTGCTATTCATGTGAAGGCTATGATTACTTTGCCTCGCTTAAACCTCATCCATTTTCCTGAACCTTGCCTATGCCCATCTGCCTTTTCTACACTCCACTATATTCACTTATCACTTTTACCGCCTCACCTACGCTCCACCACATCCACCTGCCATTTTTACTGTCTCACCCGTTTTCATTCCATCTCTAAACTATTCATTTAGAAGCTATATATATATATATATATATATATATATATATATATATATATATATATATATATTATATATATATATATATATATATATATATATATATTTCTGTTTACTTTCATGAGACACCGATTTAGATATCGAAAGGTTCACCATAAAAAATCATCCTATCATGATTGAATTTTTGTATCTCTTTATTTTACGGGTTTCGAAATGTTCAAATTACCATACAAAAAAATTCGGAACCATTGGATGTAGTAATCACATACAACTTTCACAGCAGATCTTAAGCAGAATCATAACAGACATATTTATAAATTTGACCGATTCCTGTATTTGATTATTTTCAGCCAAGCATAAAATTTTTAGTATATTTTTAATTTTTTTTTCTGCCAATAAAATTATTTTTTTAAATAAATAATTTTAAAAAATATTAAATTATTCTACAATCTAACATACCACGGCCAAACGGGTTTTTGAGCCGGGGCAATCGCTGATTTACAGACAGCCTTCAATTTGCCAGCACCGCCTGCCCTACAAGGCATCCCTGTCGTTTGTTCATCAAGCTCTAACCATTATTATTTTTTTCATAAAAAAGGAATGCTATTTCTTTGTCCATGTTCACAGGAAAAGCATAAGATAAAAAGGACCTGAGGAACATGTGCGCCCCGCAAAGAGGAAGGAGACAAAAGAAATAAAACAAAACAAAAAAGGATTTTTTAATGGAGGAAAGAAAACGAGAGTGCGAGCGAAAAACCATAAATATAATAAATATCGCGGTGTTTATCTGTTATTTTCCGTTTGCCTTCTCCTCGAAGGCACTGTCGTGGACGAGTCGCCGAAGAAGCTAGGGTTTTCGCCATGAGCAACCTCCAATCCGTAAGTCTCCGATCTCTTCTTTCCATTTGATCCCTCGCTCTCTTCGTACCGTGGAGAATCCATCACCGAAGGAAACAAACTCCCCCTCCTTCCCTTCGGTTCGCTTCCCTGCCTAGGGTTTCTAGCGGATTACGGTTCCGAGATTCGAAGAATACGGTTTCCAAACGCAAGGTTCGACGCAATTTGATTGCCTGTGGATTAGGGATTTGGAGATTCTAGGGTGGTTGTTTTCTTTTTTGGGAATCGTTAATCATGGTGGAATACGCCTCGGAGCAGAACGTGGGCTCGGCCGAAAGCACGGGAGGCGAAGCGTTTTGATCTTAGGATTTGTGGATTGCAGGGATTTTTTAGGGTTCCGGCTTTCTATCTTCTGGGCATTGGGTGGAAGCGGCGATTTGATTTCAGAAGCTAGGGTTTTTGTATAATGTGTATACTCTGTGTGGTCCAGAGGTGGTCTCGGTGGGTCTCCACCATGCTGCCGTGGCTGGTGATCCCTCTCATCTTCTTCTGGGCGTTGTCGCAGTTCCTCCCGCCGGGCTTCCGGTTCGAGATCACCTCGCCGCGGCTGGCCTGCGGTGTTCTTCTCTCGTTACCCTGTTCTGGTATGAGATCCTGATGCCGCAGCTGTCGGTATGGCGGGCCCGACGGTCAGCGCGCCTCCGGGAGCGGCAGCGGACCGAGGCCCTGGAGCTGCAGAAGCTCCGGAAGACGGCCACCCGCCGTTGCCGGAACTGCCTCACCCCATACCGCGATCAGAACCCTGGAGGCGGCCGGTTCATGTGCTCGTATTGCGGGCACATTTCTAAAAGGCCCGTGCTGGACGTCCCGGGTACTGTTGTTGGGAGCTCAGGGATCATCAGCGATCTTGTTGGAAAGAATGGTTGGATCTGCAGCCAGGATTGGGCGGTGGAGGGGCATGGGAGCTGGGTCAGCCCTGTGTCGCGGTATTGGGTCGGTGGTGGTGACGGCCCGTGCTTGACCGAGAAGTCTTATTCAGGCGTGGTGGCTTTTGCCTGCAACTTGCTTTCATGTTTTTTCTCTAGTATGAGATGGCTTTGCAGGAAGATTTTCAGGTTTGGTTATTCAAGTGAGGAGAGTTCTTCAGCATCAGATTACAAGGGATCATCATCTAAAAGAGGGGAGAATGGAGGAAATTTTCAGGAGAGCAGATGGGAGAAAGCTAGAAGAAAGCGGAAGAGAAGAGAGAGAGACAGGCTAGGTTGGAAAGGGAAATGCTTGAAGAGGAAGAGAGGAAACAGAGGAGGAAGTTGCAAGGTTAGTGGAGGAAAGGAGGAAATTACGTGATGAGAAGCTTGGAGCTGAGAGAGAGCAGGCGAAGAGCTCAATCCTGGATGGAGAAAGAGAAAAAAGGAAAGATGCAGAGAAAAAGAGACATGAGAGGAGGAGGGACAAAGATAGAGGTTCTAGCAAAAGCAATTCTGATGTTGAAGACCTTGAGAAGAGGGCTGGCAGGGAGAATGAAAGGAAGCGTGAGCTTGACAGAAAGAGTGAGAATGAAAAACGGGAGGTATTGAGATCTGCAGCAGAGAACTACAAATCACAAATTTCAGAACCTGGGCATGGAAATAAGGTGACAACAAATAAGCCAAGATACTTTGGTCGCATGACGGGCTCTTTCCTGTCTTCTTCTAGAGGTTTCAGTGGTGCCTCATTTTTTGGGAGAAATGCTCAGAGCCCTGCTGCTCCTGGTAACAAAGCAAGCAAGCCTGCCATTGGCTTTGTTGATCATGGTTCTGGAATTAAAAGAGATGGTCATTCTGCAGGGCATGTAACAGTGAAATCTGCTGCTAATGTAGATGGAACTTCTTTGAGCAACATTCATCGGCCTGTGAGTTGTGATCTACACAATCTGTCTTCTGTTTATTGTTATAAATTTGCTTTTCATATAAGAAAGCAATTTTAACTTAATTCATAATATGCATACTTTTGTTTTGCAATTGCTTCTTCTTTCTTCAGGTAAGTTCAGATGTGCAGCCATGTATAGCTGCCCCAAAGAAATCCTGGCATCAACTATTTACTCGTTCAGCAGCTGTTTCTCCATATCCTGAGATGAATACCTCGAGCCCTCCAAGTCAAAATAGCCAATTAGAAGCTCAAAGTGCACAATTACCTGATCAAAGAATATTTTCTAATTATTCTATCGATAACCATATCAACTTTGGACAGTCATTGCCTCTCAGCACCTATCCCCCAGTGAGGGCATCATTTTGTGGCAGTACAGTTCCTCATTTGGTGTCCGAATCCCTGTTTCCTCCTATCAAAGAGCCTGCACCACGTACAGTGCAAGAAGAAGCAGAGCTATATGAAGACCCATGCTATGTTCCAGACCCTGTCTCCTTGCTTGGGCCATTATCTGAATCACTCGATAATCTTCCATTGGATCTAGGGACTGGGTTTGTTTCCAATGATAAGATAGAAGTACCTCGTGTTTTAAAAAATGTAGCTGCCCCTGGTGATGTTAACAAGCCTTCGCCAATCGAGTCTCCCATGTCCAGACTGCGAGTTTTGAAGAAAAACAGACTGCATCAAGCCAAGTATCTGGTACTCCAAAATCACAGGAATCACATTCTTCAAATTTGGACGAGTCAAGTAATGCGCAAGGGACATGGCAAATGTGGGGCACTCCACTGGCACAGGATGCATTGGGATTGGTAGGTGGGCCTTCCAACTGGTTTTCACCCCTGGGGATGAACAAATTTAAGCAAGAAAATATCATGCAAGCTGTGTCACACACCCCTGTGATATCACAAATATCAAATGAGAACCATGTTGTTCCTGAAATTCAATCTCCGCAGCATGTTTGTGTTATTAATCAGCAGAATGGTGGAACATACAGCCCTCTTGGTCCTGGTCTGAATGGGAGTGATATGTGGATGCAGAAAACACCCTTCCAGCCATTGCCTGTTGATGGAGAAAGCCACTTTCTTCCTCGTAATCTGATAGATAATATTGCAGAGAATGATGTGACATATGACAGTCCAAATGGATCAACAGCTAGCTATCCTTTTGAGCTACCTCCAGCTAATTGTTGGTCCAAGTAAGTGACCCATATAATACTTTGAAGCTTTTTGTTATGGATCTTTGTTCAGCTTTTTAAGCTTGTCTTCATTGTCACCTTTTGTATTACTGTGAAAAGTTATGATGATTAGTTGCTGAATGTATTAAACAGTACAGTATGATAATACTTGTCTTGAAATGATTTTTTTCTCAATATTTGGATGGACTTTTTTTTTTTTTTTTTTGTTTCATAAAATGGATTTTTTGCTTATGTTTTGCTACTTTATGTACAAAATTATGCTACTCACTATTACTAACAACTTAAATTTTCTTGAAACCTCTTGAAAACATGGAACAATTTTTATCCTACATATTTATTATATTTTAAGAAATGTAAGTAAAGACATGAATAGAACAACACCCTATATTTTATCTGTACAATCTTTCTGACACTCACCTTCTATACTCTACACTACCAGATGCTGCTGAATGCAGCACATTCAGAGTTTTAGGTGAATCGAATGCTAAATGTTTAGTTGCTAAGAAAGGACTAAGATCAAGCAACTTGGCCCTAAGATATGTTGCATTTCATGTACTAGTTTGCCCTCCGTGTAGTTATGTATGGGACCACAGGATATGAGAGAGGGAGAGCGAGAGAGAGAGGGAGAGAGAGGTGGTTCTTTAATTCTATCTCTCTCAGTGAGAGTTTCATCCTTTTGAAAGAAATAAGAGGAAGAGAAAGAAATGGAACTGCTTTTTCTTATGTCTTACTCTTTTAAACCAAAATGCTGAATTTTCTATTTCTTTTCAAAACTCATTTTCTTAGTAATATATACAAATTTTATTTGTGGATTATTATTATTGTGTAAAGGATCTGGTCAAGCTAAGGTTTTAAGATTTGGCTATAATTGACCTGTTTCAGCAAAGACCCTGTTTAAACTAACCCCACTTTTGCATTTTGGTTAGTTTTGACCAGCTCTGCTCTAATTTGGTGGTAGTCAGTTTCAGCCAAAATTGCTTCAAACTAGCTGTAAATGATCAAGTATATTTTGGTGATTACGATGACTCTTGGGTCATTTCTTTATTTGTTTAGATACATGGACTATATTTTGTTATTTTCAATGATTTTCTTTCTTTTTATAAGTTAAATCAGGAGATAAATATTGAACATAACCCTTCATAGGCTGAGGCCCTGGAGAAGGCTAATCACAATAATTACAAAGACTAGTTGAATTACTAAATTCAATATATTTCAAAAAATAATATCTTTTGTTTTTAAATAGATGAATAAAACATTCTATAACTACATATAATTGATTAAATAGCCACTTAACCTCAAAAATTCTGAGAACTCAATATATTTGTTAGTTTTTCTAGAAGAATGAATAAAAAGGTTTGAATGCACATAGTACTAAAAAGCTCCAAATTTGCTGAATATAATGAACTTGGCCAAACTGAAACATAGATGATCAAGTTTTTTAGACCTTGTGTGGAGCAACTATCTTTTGGACATTAATTTTTTCTGATAGAACTATAATTATTGAGGATTTGGATTCAGTGAAACAGGAGACCAAATTAGCAAAGGTGGTGTGTCCAGATTTGGCTGATTTGCAGTTAACTTGTTATGATCCTATTAGATGTATCTCCTGCTTTTTAATTTATTTGGTATGCCATCAGAAGGGATAAAATGTTGAAGACTTGAGCTAGAAAATTGTTTGGAGAAGACTGATTCTTATTGATCCAACTAGATATGGTGTAGATTAAGCTTGCGATGAAAGATGAGGCTTTAGTGGTGAGAGTCCTTATTACATTCATGTAAGAAGGTGATTGATGCAAAATTTTAGAAGGCATTTTATACAAGAAGTTTGCAGTTTATAAGTCTTCGTCACTTGAAAGCAAGAGCTTGTGTGGGAGCAGATTTATGCTCATGTGTGGGGATGTGGATCCTTCAACAAAAAAAAAAAAAGGGTAGGAATGCTAAGGAAGGGTGCATAGGGTGCAGCACCATACACCGCATTTCTTGCTATCGAGTGAGGCTCTACTTGTTTGATTATATTTGGACAAGGGATTGCCATTGGCATTTGCAGTCTCTGATGTCAGCATGACATTCCAAATATATCTAGCAACATCTTCATTTTTTCTCAAGAGAGATGTGACCTTAAACATTCCTTTTTATTTCCACTAAAGTTTGGCATTGACGTATTGTCATTATTGCCTTAATTATTAAAAAAGTCATGTTTAATGAGGGCATGCATTAGATCTGTAACACTGACAAAGGAAAGGGATGTTTTTTGTTTCGGTGGGAAAGTATTTTGAGAAAATGCATCAAACAATTCTTTAGGGTAGTAACTTACGGCTTGTGATTAGAAATTAGGAGACATTTTTTGGAGATTAATGCATATGTTATGAAATAATTGTGAAGGATTAAAATAAGTATATGCTTTCTGCTTGCTAAGCGTATGCCTTAAGAGATAAACCTTTTAGTGATGGATTGGACCAAGGATTTCAAATGAAATTTCATGAAGCATTAACTCTAAACCATGCAGTGGATCCATGAATAGAGCACAACGGACTTTGGAAAAACAGGAGTTACTTGGAGTGCTTCATGGAGCAGACCAGTGGCGAACCGCCGGGGGGGGGGGGGGGGGGTGGGGGGGCGGCTTGGCCCCCCCCCATTTTTTTAAAGTTTTTTTATAAGTTAATTTTTTTCAATAAACTTTTAAATATATACAAGGATGAACCGCCGGGAAGGCAAGGAGGCCCCTTGCCCACCCTAATTTTTTTTATATTTTTTATAAATTAAGATTTTATGTAAACTTTTAAAAATATTATATATATTTTTATATATTTGGCCCTTTAAACTTGGGGATATTAAATATAGCTTGAAGAATCTTAAAAAAAACTTAAAAATGAAACAAATATAAATCAGGTTTTTACTTGAAAGTTGGATCACTACCAATTTTATTTTTATTTTTATTAAATATTTTTCATAATTTTTTAGAAGAAGATAATTTTTTTTTTGTTACTCGATCAGCGCCTGTCTCTAGAATTCGTCGTGGTCGAAGCCACTGCACGCAGTCAGTACCATCATTTTCACCACATCGATGGATAAAATGGCGGCCGGACTTGTCATGTGATGCGATCGACGAGAACGCTCCCACGACGAGACCAGGCGGTTGCACATACGTAAGGCCGGATACTACCGATGCGCTGGTCTATGACTACCATCTTGGTGACCTTCGTCAGTCTCGTCTGACAAACACTGCATGCGGTGAAGCCGCGCACCGTCTTAGCGACCGAATCCATCGCATAGCATAATTGGATCTTGGAGGCACGGACGGGTGGGCGCCGTCATGCCTCAGGCTCTCACCAATACTACTGCACTCACATCCCATCATCTTTGGCACCGTCGCTCAATGGATGTCACATCCCGCTGTGCAACGCCAATGGTACTCGGCGCGACGCTGCCACTACTGTGGCCGGTGCGCGCACATCCTCTACGAGTCCTTAACGTTTATTATTCTTCGATTTCAACTAATACTATAGAGAAAATATTTTCAAAAATGAAGATTGTCAAAACCAGATTATGCAACAAGATGGAAGATGATTTTTTAACGATTATTTAGTCACTTATATTGATAAGGAGATAGCTGAAAATTTACGGTAGATTTCATTATTAATGAATTTAATATTATGAAATAAGATAAGTATATTTAAATAATATTTATAAAAAATATTTAAATTAATTTTAATTTTTTATTAATATTTATATTTTTATATTTTTTTGGCCTCCCTTAGAAAAATTGGTGTGGTCCGTCCTGGAGCAGACTAAGCATTGTTTACAAGGTAGTCAAAGATTGCTTTAAGCACCACGAAGTGGTAACTCTCGATGGGCTAGACCTTTTTATGCCATTGCTACATATGATTTTTAAGCACATGTTTGTTCTTGTTTTGTTCAGGTTGGGTGACGTTACTGAAAAAGTCATTTTGGGATGTTGAATTCAAAATTAGTGCCTTAACATGGCCATTAGTGTTCTACTCTTCTTCTTGCCGGTATATGAGTGTAATTAAAGTTCATATCCTTTCCTGGTTCATGATTTCTAGTTTATTATAAATCAAATTGTGACAAGCCTAGGGTCATTGGGAGTGTGTTTGGGACTATATGCCAGTCCACAGGTAAAACTCTTTGAAGTTTGATAAGGTGGAATTTGCAATTGAGTGGAATATTGATGTTTCCTCAAGGAATGCTTTAGTAACTTTTCTCTTTTCTCTATTTTTCTTCACCTTTTTCTTTTGTCTTTTTCCTTCCTGTTTCCTTCCCTTTTGCATTTGTTTTTCTTTTATTGAATTAGGGCTAGAGGCACATGATCTCTTTTGCATTAAAGGTCCCTACTTTCTTTATTTCTGTACTAATTTAAGTTAATATTACACCATAGGTTTCTTGAGCTCTAGGACGAGATGCCTGCATCCTCTCCCTTGATAAGGAATGCATTGACTTCCAGTGGTGAATGAATGATTTGATTAGTGTTCAATATCTAATCCTTTTTGTTTTTTCACTAGAATTAGGGACCGATTTGTTTGAGGGAGGCTTTAACAAATTAGAAAACATGCAACTCATCCTTCTTCAATGAACTTGATGCCCATGTGGATTGCCCATGTTAATTTGGTTTCAGCACGGGTTCGAATTGCTGAAAAATGCCATAATTTAAAATTTGTTATCGCAAATCTGGTTGCCAATATTTTATGGTTGCAAGGAGCTAGTGAAAACATGTAGTTTATACTAGTTGCACTCTTAAGGATTACTTTGGTTGCAGTTAAGTGCAAAAGTATCAGCGTGTCCAATGGATGTGAGAATTGAAAGGTGAGTTTGTTCTGATTCTGGTTATTTGGCATGAAAGAAAAAAGCTGGAAGTTGCAAGACTGACATCATCAACTGTAGTTAGCATAGCATAATCAGCTATCATCAACCAAATATCATTATGATGTAATATGATCAAACAGGGTGACAAAAGTCATCTTTGAAGTGACTCAGAATTTCTGAATGAGATCACTTAGTGAACATGGGTGAAAATGACATACATGTAAGTGCATTTTCCTCGTGCACATTCAGACACCCAAAGGTGGTGTACTTACCCAAATCATGTGACCTCTAAGGCCCTTTTTGGATGCCGAGTAACTAACTGGAGGGTAGATACTTTTGACTCCATTATCATGGGTTGACAATATCCCTTACTTGGTTGATGTTCAAGGGGTAGTGGGATAAGTGTAGAGAAAAAGTGAAAAAGTAAAGGAGAATAGAGAGCTCCAGTGATTAAATGTATTTCAGCACCCCTGATGAAATATACTTAATCAGCATCCCTAATGAATATACTTAATCAGCACCTTTTGGGGCGTGGCGAGTATCTTTGACACATTACTTTTTGCTCAGGTTGTCTGGTTAAACAAACAATCAATGCTCCAGCATCCAACCATGGCCTATTTCTGTTTTTGTAAAATCAAATAAACCTTAAGACTTGCAAATTCCACTGTAAGCTTTCTTGAATTAGAGGATGTGGATACAAGGTTTTAAGTGCATACCATATATTATTTTTATAATACTGTTTCACAATTATAAAGAGATACATGGTGAGAAGGATGTCCTTCTGGGTTTGCTTGGCTTAGAATTCTCTAATAGAGGCCGTACTCTGTTATTAATTGGTATTATAAGAAGCAATAATTTGAGTTGCTGTTGGTCATTGTCATCTTCCTGAACTGCTTATCATTATCATCATCTTAAAGAATATGAACACTGAACTCAATATTTAGTTTCTATCTAAAGCATGTTATGGCCCTCTTTTATTTCTTCTTTCTTACTTTTCACCTATCAAACTGCTGTTTTAAACCTTCTAGGTCCCAATTTTCCTGTCTAGAAACGATAAAACTATACTTGCGCTTCTGCCTCTTCTTTTTCAATGATGTTGATGCACAGTTGCTTGGGACCATCTAAAGAACCTTGTGATGCCCTTTCTTTTATTTTTCTCGTGTTTTTACCTGGCTTGATGATAAATTAATCTACTTCAAATTACATCTTCCAAAATGGATGCAATTGCCTTATGAAACTGAGGGCCTGTCTTGCTAATTCCTCCTCTTGGTGTTAGCATCAGTATTCGACATTTCTTTTCTTTGTGCACTTAAATATTATATATATATATATATATATCCTTATCCTACCTTTTTCTCCTCATTTTCAATGCTATATCCAGGCCAAACATGTTATACAGGAGCTCTAACTACATCTAGCACGCCCTTCCTGTGGATTGAGACAATTGGTTAACATGCACCTTGGTTCTCTCATCCTGTTGGCTGACACAGTATTTATTACTTCTACTACTAACTTATGTAAATAAGAAAAAAAACCCTAAAACTTGTTCTATGTCAACATTGAATCCCGATTACCTATCAAGAAATATCCCGATTCTAGTATGACTGGAATCATGTCTAGCTGTCAGCATACAGATATTGCTTCCCAAGAGAGCTTCCTCTCAAGCTATATAGAACATGAGCTAGTTGTTTCCTCTTGTAATTATCATCAATTTGATGAATTAAAAAGATCATTCATCAATGCTTTTATGTGAGATAGAACAAGTGGAGATTTACCTTAAGGAATTACTAATATCACTTTATTTTAAACCAGTCAATAATCTTGAACCATGGAGAAGAATTAGGGCACATGCTAATTGTTTTAATTAATTCTGACCATTATAATAATTAAAACAATTGAAAAATCTTTATTTAATATAGAAAAAAAATCTTTGCATGGATCTATTTCATGCAAAGAAACTATGCAACTAAAGAGTATATTATTGCATTTTGACATATAAATGTTTTTAGTTAGGTTAAACCTACTAGTAGATCTATAATTATATCCATTTAAAGTCAATATAATGTTAAAATAATAGACTATAATTCTAAATTATACATTTTACTTTGTCTTCCAAAACTCATTTTTGGCAACCCTGATCAAACCCTCAAGACATCTGTGTCATATGGTCTTCTAGTTGAACTCAATCAGCATTGAAGTAAAGGTAATTAACAAAAGTTGTTGATTCCTTAACATAATCACTCGATGCTTTAGCAGCTGTGCATCCATCATCATGGTGTAAATGAACTCAGCAAATATTTCCCCTTTTGTACCTATGTGGTTAAGCAGTTGTTAGAGTGGGAGAGCCATATATACTATGGAATTTTATACTTAGTGGTTGTAAAAATTGTTTAAAAAATTAGAAGTTCCAAGAACCATATGGACAAAATTTTGTCGTATGCAAACAAAGAGCATGCCCATTGGTGTCATCTTAAGTTTATTATTTTTATTAAAATGGGAGCAATTTAAAAGGAATGCAATCAGTTAAAATAATAGAAGGATCATGGAAGCAGTTGCTGAGATATGGGCATGACAAAGATAATAGAAGGGGTCCAGGAGCATAAGGATTCTAAGAGGAGAGCTAAATTATAATCACATCCAAGGTGCAAAATTCTTGCAACTAATGGTCAAACAAAACTTTGTTGCTCCGACATTTCACATTAAAGGATATCCTGCTATACTACTACTAACTTATATAAGTTATCCGTCTTTATAACACTTTGGCTCAACTTTTTGCTCCCTCATTGTGATGTTGCTGTCCATTTTAGAGGCCTCCACATGCTGAATAACCTGTGTGCTGCTTGCTCCTAACCTCTATACCTCAATTTTGATGTTTAGGTTGTCCAATTTTTATTTGTATGCTCCTTGGTTCTGTTTTCATCTGCATATAGATGAGCTCTCAAAATATCTATGGTTGAACTTTCTGAACTGTATCTAGACCATGCTTCCATTGTTTGGCAAGTTTCTGCCCGCTCTTACTTTGTGGTTCCTACCGTCTCATTGGCATTATTTCAGATAGGCCTCTTGCTTTGATTCATGGTTTGTGGTTTTGAACCCTTGAAGGTACTTTTCGCTTCTTCTCTGCCAGTATAATGATTCATCCTTGCAAATGGATCACACAATTTAAAATAATTCTTAGCTCTCAGAATGGTTGATATTCAAGGACGTCAAAGGAATATTTTAAGCACATTGGTTTTGAACCCTTGAAGGTACTTTTAGCTTCTTTTCTGCCAGTATAATGGTTCACCCTTGCAAATGAATCACACAATTTAAAATAATTCTTAGCCTCCTCTGAATGGTTGATATTCAAGGACGTCTAAGGAAAATTTTGAGCAAATTGGTGCTGCATCGTGGCTGTCATTCTGGCTGTCGAATATATGAGTTGTTGCCTTCCCTCCAGTAGTAACATTGACAAGTTTATCACCACATTACATATAATTCAGAAATATTCATTTTCTAGTTCTTGCCAGGGATACCGTGGTGAGGTGGGTCTGAGTTATGAATGTGAATCTTTTGCCAAAATTAAGTGGTCAACCAAAAAGGCATATGTGAGTAGCTACAACTGTTATGACTGCCACTCTGGTTGAGGCTTGATATAAATCTACAGGGGCTAGGCTCTGTGTGGTTGAGTCAAAAGGTTAACATATAGTTTGTATTTTAAGTTTTACAATTAATATATTCAGAATGATCCTAGTTCTCACCAGTCGAGTGATCCATAAAGAGTTCTTGCATTTTTGTCATGTCAAAATTGGAATTGTGGGAAATGATGACAATCTAGTTGATGTATATCCTGATTGTTTCTTCTAACGGAGTGTTAATCCAAATCTAATCTATGGATCGGGGAAGAATTGTTTTAAAGTGATTTTTTTAAAAATCTGAACCGTTAACTGCAAGGATTTCATCAGTGTTTTTTATCTGTCGAGCATACTTATTTAACATTTTCTTGGTTTACCTGTTACGCATGTCATGAAGTCAGGCATAAACATAATTGAATGATGGCCTTCGATATTTTGACTTGTGAATTGGCAGAGCTGGTGAAGTTAAACTTAGATGTATCTTAAAGAATAATCATCTGTTTTATGGCCTTTACATGATGTTGAGATTGTGTGGATATCAAAGCTTGTGTTATTGATGACTTGCTGGAGTTGTTGAAATTTTTGTCAGGATTTTATTCACCATAGAAATTTGCTTTTTTGGAGAACTTGATTCTCTTTGCTAAAACTGAAGATGTCAAGTTTGCAGGGTCAGTTTTTGACATTCTTTTCATGTTATTTGAATTTTCCATTAGGTGGTATTGTGTCTGCTTATATACCCCTGTAAACCAATGTATTTGTTGAATGAGTTTTTGTTCTTTACATGGCTCTTCCAATAAATGGATTGGATATCACAGCTGATAGCATCGTGTGTTTTTTCAAACAGCTGAATGTTTACCCTTTGGATGTTTGCAGGAGTGAGTGGACACTAAATGGTCCTCAGGAAGCTGGAAACTCAACCCCGGCAATGCCGCACATAGGAGGCCTGTTTTCTGCTAATCCAGATGTACAGTCAGTCTGGTCATTCAATCAAAAAGAGACGATATAAACACTACAGAATCAATGTCACCAAAGGCAAGCACGTTTGCCTCTTTTGAGGAGAGTTCAGGAACTAGTTGCACTGTATCCTTCTTAATGCGAATGAGATGTTTCATTCAGAAATCACGAATGGATGGCATGCATGCATTCATGCATTCCTACAGGGGAAGGTCAAATATATGTTTTAGAATGAAGTCCTATAACATCAGCATGCATGCTCATCAATTTACTTCTTTTTGTTATTCTGATGAAAGTGGGGTGTCTTGGAGGGGAAGCCTGTCCGCAGCATTGGGTCATACAATTATGGCGGGGCGCCGATCGAAGCCGGACGTGTTTGCCACAAAAAAAAAAAAAAAAAACCAGAGCAGCGGCTCGGCTTAGCAGGCGCTCGATATTTCACGTAAAACTTAGCATAATAATTTCACGATATGTCTAATCGATGGTGGCGTTTGTGCATGGGAAGTTTTCCGTACAATGATTTGTTTGATCGGTAGAGGTTTTATCTTGCTATCAATTGATCATTAATTCAAGATAAGATTTTGCATTTGACTTGATTAAATTCAATTTTTTTAAAAAAATTTATAATAATTAGATTGAAATAAGAAATCATGATTTTTTTTTAATTTTAATTTGATTAGCGGGTGTCCTGTGGTATCAGATTGATCTACGTATTTATAGGTGAAAAAAAGATTATATTGGAATTGAACATTATCTAGATGGAAGTTTGTAGAAGTAGTTATATCAGGATTTAATCATTTTTTTTTTTCCTTCATTCTTTTTATTAAAAAAATAAAATAAATAAAAAAATAAAAGAAGAAGGAGAAAATGATTTGCTTACCGTATCATTACGTTAGCGTTTGCCTTAATATGTTTTTGCTAACGTTTAAACGAAAATTCTGGCCTTCTCTGGGGAAGGGTCAAACGTGGGTTCGGTCTTGATCGCTCTGGTTCGAGCATTTCAAATGTTTACCTTTTAGACTGGCGATGCCTAACAATAGCTAGGAAAATTCTCGTACGGCTAGAGTTGGTTCTTCCATTGATATATCCACGCCGTGCCACGACGGTGTATTTATGATGATGAAATCCGCAAGCAAGAGGGTTGGGAGTCGTCAAGGCTATGTAATACTGTATCTGCTTTGTAATCGTTAATTTATGTTACCATTCTTACCAGAAAATTAATTTATCTTACTATTTGCGGTAAACAATTGATTTATGCTGCTTCCATGCCACTCTTGCTTCCGAATTGACCCACTCAGGCTCCGTGATCGGTTGTTCGTGTCCAATCCTTCTAGACAATAGAGACAAAGTCCAAGAGTTGTTGGCCACCACGAGTTTAAATCTTTGATTCAAACAAGCTGGCCCATAGATCAGACGGTGGACGTCTCTCTAATGAAGTTCAGACAGAGACAAAATCCACGCGGGCCAGTGGGTCGCTACCGCGACGCCCTGGGCCAAACTCAACACCACCCATACACCGGCGTCATTAGTGGCGGGTCCCACTTGAGAAATATGGCGCGTGTTCGGACCGAGGTTATCACCTATCCGCTCCGCACCTTTTATAAACAGGTATTAATGCATTTTTCTTCAACTACCTAACCAAAAAAAAAAAAAGAGGATTTTTTTTCTCCCCCTAATTATCTCCATCGTTGCAGGGTCAAGAACTCAGAAGAAGAGAGGGGCGGCTCCCATCACCCTTGTTATTCCCAATACCACTTCTATTCTCTCTCTCTCTCTCTCTCTCTCTTTTCGTTGTGCCAGATCCTTGATCGTTAGTACAGAGATTAAAAAAAAGAAAAAGGAGGATGTGTCCCGTTGAGGGTGGTGCTGATCTTTCTCTCGGCGACGCTGGCCGGGTTCTTCGTTTTGAGAGGCCTGAAGTCCCAGTCGGAAGACGACCATGAGCACGCAGAGCTTGCCCCGAAAGAAGCTGTCCCTCTTTCCACCAAGGTAGAAGCCAAAGAAACGAGGATTCATTGCTTTCAATTGGGGATTTATGTTTCAGGGTTTCTAATAATTATATGAATACAATAAAAGATATCCTCCCTTTTTTTTCTGTATTTTTTCTAGGTATAATTAGGATGTGGATTTTGTTTCTTTGTCTTTTGGATTGATTCCTGGAATGATAATAAAATAGGTTCAGGCAGCGATCTGCACGGGATTCTGGACTTGCGTGGATATGGCGAGCGGGCGCTACTTGTGGAGGACCGTGATCTCCCCGACTTCGGCTCCTGAAAAGAAGCATAACTGATCCCGGTGGGAAGATGTTCTTCTTCGCCCTTTCTGTCTGTTGTAATAATTGCTCATTCATTTATATATATACATATTTTCTCCTTAAACGACAAATTCAGTAAACTATATATCATCTGCATTTAATGCATACCCTTTATGCCTTAAAAAAAAGAAGAAGCATATGAATCGCATCGGGTAGTTTTTTTTTTTTTCTTTTTTCTTTCCCTCCAGAAACTTTCAAGAAGTTAATTGGGATCATCTTCTCCCGGTTTCAGAAAAAATTGTGCGTATCCACCTCTTCAATCTCCAGCTTCAATCTTTCAAAAATCCCTGCACGCATATTGATGAATGATACTTGTAAGGAAAATTTGTTTGTTAAAAAAATTCTTAAGCTGGTTGAAGACCTCAACCAAAAAATAACTTTAGCAACATGATCAGATAAGTCTTACTATAATAATTAACATACACCCTACTAAAAGTCATCAAGGGAGAGCAAGAGAGGCGTGAATCTCGTTGGGTTTCTGTTATTTAATTTTAGCCAATGTTGGCACGGTCAGCCTGCATTATCCTCACCATATCATTGTTGGAGTCCGAATAGCCTTCGGGAAACGTGGAACCATTCTTTAAAGATGAAATAAGAATGTGAATTGCGCAGACACAGCCTGGACGCTAGGTGCAAGAGAGCAAATACTTGGCTACAGTTTTGGTTTGATAAAATTATAGATGAAATATAAATAAGATGCAGCTATATTTTTGAAAGGAATTTGAGCAGTATTTAATTATTTATTAGTTAACTTGCTGCGTTAAGAATAAATTAGTTAATTTGTTGGGAAAAAATGGATATTATTATTATGATGACGATAGCGAGTATGGAGGAGGATTTGCTCGGGGGCTGTTGGAAGAACTACAATTCAAGATGTCAAGGGCCGATATATATATATATATATATATATATATATGTCTTGCTCGGGTTAGTTGGCTTTTACTTTGTGGAGCCAAAAAAAAAAAAAAAATGGTGTTGCACAAAGAACTACACGAACATGATGGAGCAACTCCAGTTTCTAAATATATACTGGGTACTAAAGAAAGGGTACACGAAAGCACATTTGTAATCATAACTACATGCTCCAAGCTACTCCCCTATTTGATGGCCTTTATCCAAGTCTAATAATATATAGCCACTTGAGAGAGATTTCGATGCCATTGAATTTTTCAGTTATCTTCTTGGTTACCAGATTCAGGTCGCTTCTGCTTCGTGGACTAAGGAATAATTAGCGAAGGAAGGATGTGTAAATTAAGATTCTCCAAATAAATGGGATCGATGTTGCCTGTAACTAACTTCTATATAGCTACCATAAATAACTCAGAAAGCAGAGGACCATACTTGTAACGTTCATAGATAAATTTTATACTTAAAAGCATTTTCATAGGACTATAACACAAAACTTGGAGTCGTGATGGTCATGCATGAGCTTTCTCAGAGCAAGACTACTTGATGAGGTAATATAATAGCAGTATAGTATATTGCACGGTGCCATTCCAAAAGGCCAAATCTATAAAGATGTCACGTCCCGAATTCAGCATCGGAATCGGCTACGCGACCGGCCACACAAATCCTAGATTTTATCCTAGAGATTATGTAAGGCCTAGGTACACGAGAGTCACTTATCTCAAAAAAATCTCATTCTTTACCAAGCCCGAAAATTTGCTTAACTTTGTAAAAGAAGAAAGTATGGTTGTGAGCTTTACAGCCCATTAAGGCCTCCAAACAATCACCAGCAATAATACATATATTCTTCGAAATAGCAAAAATGTACTAAAATATCACATCATGCGGTCTAATAATTCAACATCATATATGACAAAACCTTTTATCAAATCATGTTTTTCTCTTTATACTTTCAATTTAATTATCCTTCTTCTTTAGGATTCTGGACTAGCCATGGTCATGCTCTAGCCCATGACTAGCAACATCATTGTCCATGCCTATAATTGGCAATATTTGTCACGATTCTTTCTGTGACCAGCAATGTTATTGTCCATGCCTGTGAAAGGCAATATTTGTCACGATTCTGTCTGTGACCGGCAATATCATTGTCCATGCCTATGAAAGGCAATATTTGTCACGATTACGCCTGTGACAGGCAATCTCATTGTCCATGCCTGCAAGAGGTAATATTTGTCACGGTTATGCCTGTGACTGGCAATCTCATTGTCCATGCCTGCAAGAGGCAATATTTGTCATGATTACGCCTGTGACCGGCACACTGAGAAACCATGGTACCGCCATGGCATGGCTAGTCCAAATACCGTTTTCACTTAACGCTTTATCATTTCATCTCATATAGTCAAAACATGTCACATTTCAACGATAGATATCACGATCCAATCCATTCAAAGATTACTTGATAAACATGGCATATTAAATAAAACACAAATAACAATAACAACAAACTCATTCTGTATCTCTGGAAATTAAATCATGCTATCCGAAAACAACCATGCATGTAAATATATATATATATGCTCCGATCAAATCAGGCAACGTAAAACAATGTATAGAACTGATGATCATGTCTAGAATCCTTACCTTCAATCGCTAATCCCAAATATTCAGTATCAATTTATACCCAAAATTCGTCCAATACTTTCCTGTTCAGAAGGTTGATCTCCTACAATAATAAATAAATTCATCAAATCCTAGTTTTCACAAATTTTGAGGAAGAAGGTTCTCCCTGATTTTCTCTTTCCTCATCTTCTCTCTCCTTCCTCTTCTCTCTCATCTTTATCTCTTCTCTTTCTCTCTCTAACCCAAAACCCAACATATCTCCAAAACTGGTTGCTATCTCAGGCCATCATGACAACCTTCCTCTTCTTCCAAACCAAGATCCCTTTTCTCTCCCCTTCTCTCTTCTCTTCTTTCTCTTTCTTTCTTTCTCTCTCTTTTTTTTTCTTTTTGGCTCTCTGGCTCTTCTTTCTCTCTCTTTTTTTTTTCTTTTTGGCTCTCTGGCTCTTGTGCTGTTGATCCTCGATGTCCCTAGTTAAAAAGAAGAGCAAAACCAATCCAAAACCACCCCAAACATCATCTGAGAAGTCTAAAACCATCAAAATATCTTCCCGGCCTTCTGATCTGAGATTGACATCTCAAATGCATCAAAATCCGAATCCAAAAGCATCTGATCAAGCCTAAACTCAATCAGATTATCCCAGCCGTTCGATTGGACGATTGGACGGTCTAGATCGATTAGAAACCCCATGGACCACGGTGGACTGTGAGAAACCTTGGGGAAACGCCTGTGAAACGGTGGGGAACGCCCCTCAACAGCCGTCGCTTGCGGCTGGGCCGAGCCCGCGTGCGCCGCGCACGTGGGCCTGGGTCGCGCACCGCACACCCGCGGTCGCGCCGCTCGCGTGCTCTCGTCGCTCGCCAGCCTGCATCGCATGCACCCACTCGCCCATGCCGCGCTCGATCGCCTCGCTTGCCCGCGCTCGGCTGCGCCTGCGCTCCCTCGCGCCCGCGCCTGGGCCTCGCGCTGGGTCTGGGCCTGATCCGGCTTGGCTCTTTTTTTTTTCCTCTGGGGTGTTACATTCTCCCCCCGTTAAAATAATTTCGTCCTCGAAATTAGCTTGATTGATATCTTGAATCAGTGCTCCCATCATAGTACTTCTAAATCACTAAGTTTCCACTGCGCACTCTGATATAATTTACTAAACCATCTGGGTTTATTAATAAATCCTTCCAGAAATTTCTGTCATGTCTTACTAATCGTCATGTTAATTCCTTAATCTCTTACGTAATCACTTATATCACTCATATCTATTATAATCACTTATGATACAGTCCCAAATCACCATAACCTGAACTCTGGCACTATACTTGTTATATCGCAATAACCATCATGTCATTATTATCACCATCCACTTGTATCACCATCCCAAATGATCATAACCTAAGCTCTGATACTACTCTGTCACACCCCGAATCCAGCACCGGAATCGACTATGCGACCGGTCGCACAAACCCTAGGTTTTATCCTAGAGATCATGCAAGGCCTAGGTACACAAGAGTCACTTACCTCAAAAAAATCTCATTCTTCACCAAGCCCGAAAATCTGCACAACTCTGTAAAAAGAAGAAAGTATGGTTGTGAGCTTTACAGCCCAGTAAGATATCCAAACAGTCACTAGTAATAATATGTATATCCTTGGAAATAGCAAAAACATACTAGAATATCACATCATGCGGTCAAACAATTCAACATCATATATGACAAAACCTTTTATCAAATCATGTTTTTCTCTTTATACTTTCAATTTAATTATCATTCTTCTTTAGGAATCTGGACTAGCCATGGTCATGCTCTAGCTCATGACTAGCAACATCATTGTCCATGTCTATAATTGGCAATATTTATCATGATTCCGCCTGTGACTAGCAATGTCATGTCCACACCTGTGAAAGGCAATATTTGTCACGATTCCGCCTGTGATCGGCAATATCATTGTTCATGCTTGTGAAATGCAATATTGTCACGATTACGCCTGTGATCGGCAATCTCATTGTCCATGCCTGCAAGAGGCAATATTTATCACGATTATGCCTGTGACCGGCAATCTCATTGTCCATGCCTGCAAGAAGCAATATTTGTCACGATTATATCTGTGACCGGCAATCTCATTGTCCATGCCTGCAAGAGGCAATATTTTTCATGATTACGTCTGTGACCGGCACACCGAGAAATCACGGTACCACCGTGGCATGACTAGTCCAAACACCGTTTTTACTTAACACTTTATCATTTTATCTCATATAGCCAAAACATGTCACCTTTCAACGATCAATATCACGATCCAACCCATTCAAAGATCACTTGATAAACATGGTATATTAAATAAAACATAAACAACAATAACAACAAACTCATTCTGTATCTCGGGAAATCAAATCATGCTATCCAAAAACAACTATACATGTAAATAAATAAATATATATATATATATATATATATATATATATATATGCTCGGATCAAATCAGGCAACGTAAAATAATGTATAGAATTGATGATTATGTCTAAAATCCTTACCTTCAATCGCTAACCCCAAATATCCGGTATCAATCTATACCCGAAATTCATCCAACACTTTCCTGCTCAGAATGTTGATGTCCTACAATAATAAATAAATTCATCAAATCCTAGTTTTTACAAATTTTGAGAAAGAAAGTTTCCCTGATTTTCTCTTTCCTCATCTTCTCTCTCCTTCCTCTTCTCTCTCATCTTTATCTATTCTCTTTCTCTCTCTATCCCAAAACCCAACATATCTCCAAAACTGGTCGCTATCCTATGCCATCATGATAACCTTCCTCTTCTTCCAAACCAAGATCCCTTTCCTCTCCCTTCTTTCTTCTCTTCTTTCTCTTTCTTTCTTCCTCTCTCTTTTTTTTTTCTTTTTGGCTTTCTGGCTCTTGTGCTGTTGGTCATCAACGTCCCTGGTTAAAAAGAGGAGCAAAACCACCTTAAACATCATCTGAGAAGTCTAAAACCATCAAAATATCTTCCCGGTCGTCAGATATGAGATCGACATCTCAAACCGCATCAAAATCCGAATCCAAAAGCCTCTGACCAAGCCTAAACTCAGTTGGATTCATCCCAGCTGTTCGATCAGACGATCGGATGGTTCAGATCGATCAGAAATCCCATGGACCGTGGTGGACCGCGAGAAACCTTGGGGAAACACCTGTGAAATGGTGGGGAAACGCCTCAGCAGCGTCGCTTGCAGCTGGGCTGAGCCCACGCACCCGCGCGCACCGTGCACGTGGGCCTAAGCCGCGCACTCACCGCATCGGGCAGGGCCACGCACCGCGCGCCCACTCGCATGCTCGCGTGGCTCGCCCGCTTGCGTCGCACGCACCCGCTCGCCCGTGCCGCACTCGATTGCCTTGCTTGCCCGTGCTCCCTCGCGCCCGCACTTGGGCCGCGTGCTGGGTCTGGGCCGGGTCCGGCCTGGTCGTTTTTTCTTTTTTCCTCCGGGGTGTTACAAAAGATACCAGCAGCATTCATTTTGAAACACGCATTTCGATATTTGAGGGAGTTCACGAAATTAACATTCATGAAAAATTAAGAAACTAGAAAATACAACACAGATACAAGGATAATGGGTAAATAGTGACAATTAAAGCAATTACTTGTAGAAAAATATACAAAAATGCCGATAGCTTAATTTTGCGATTGCCGTTGCTGATGCTCAAGGTCGCCTTGCCATGCCCAAACAACGTCCTTGAGAACTGGTCTTATGCCCTCTTTAAACATCTTTTGATACTCCAGAGTATCCCCATCTAACTTCATTTCCACCAAATGAAATGAAATGGAGTGACCTCAAGAATCACGGCATCGATGGCAAGGACCCCCTATAAGAGTTTAATCTTATTTGGACTAATATTAATTAAATTTATATTTTATTAAAATTGGATTAATTTTATGGTCCATGTTGATAGCCATAGGTTGAGCTCAATATTATGTAATCATTGTTTGGGATAGGAGCACCTCATGTGAGTTGGTGTAGTTGAGGCAGCACAGTATAGGCCTTGACCTAACTTGACTTATAATAGGTAGGTCAGTTAGGATGTTTTATTTTATTTGGCTAGGTCCCCTCTCCACTTCCTTTATATATATATATATATATATATATATATATATATATATATATATATATATATATATATATATATATATATATTTCACAAGAGTTAAGATTTTTCACGATGATTTTCCATATCGATGAGCTACCTATTACATGAGGAAGATTAGAGAGGACTCTGCCTTCGATGTTCATGTGAGCATCTATTTCAGGTTTGGATTAATGGCGAATACATATATGTATCATAAAACCTTTTTAACAGATTGTGATAATGGATGTGATAAATAGTTTGAGATCTGTTATCAAATAAATCAAATTTTAATGTTTTGTATTTCAATCTTCTACCCATGATCCATGGAATTTAAAGAATTTTTTTTCTACATTTAGTATCAGAGCCTTGGTATCCGTAAAAGATTTGAATCATGTTTTCTATTTATCTCTGTAAACCTTACCTTGATAATCTGTTATATTAATATGTTTCCATGTTTTAAATCTGTAGAATACATGTGTATCTCAAAATTGATCTCTTAAATATATACAATATTTTGGGGGATAATTGATATTTTAATATAGTCAAATTTCTTAAAACCCTTATCCCCTTCCTTCCCATCGATGATCACCAATCGTGGTGAGGGGAGAAGCCATGGAACCTAGCAACATAGAGTGGTTGTTTCCCGGTCTTCATGAATCCCGACTGGCCGAATCCCTCTCTCCACCGGCGGTGCCACCTCGTGAAGCCTTCCTGAACCCTGGCGATCTTCAGGCGGTGGCGATCTTCAGGCGGTGGCGACTCCAGCTTGTCCACGGGTGCCGGTGTCGAGCTGTGTTGAGCCCTTGGGATGCTATTCCTGGCTCTGTTTTCTCGAGGACCTCCAGGGGATCCTTCGCTGGTACTGTCATCGGATGGATCCCGCTAGACTTTGGCAGTTCGTGGTGTCCCGTCGCAGGGACCTCGTCGTTTTTCATGGAAGGAGATTATGGGGCCATCGTTGGATCGCTGGACCCTGCCCGGCTTGTGGAGAACACCATGGCGAACTTCTTGGACAACTAAACGAGTGGCCGATGGCTCCCCAATATTGCTTCGTTCTTGTCTCTTCCCGAACTCCAGGTCGCCGGTGGCTAGGGAATGGCTGCTGATGGTCATTTTGGCCGGTGGCTCTCCGTGGAGGAAGAAGAGAATGTTTTAAAAAATTTTAGATTAATAGGTTATCGGATTTCAACCCACTTTGAACAGAATTCATTAATTATAAATTTAGCCTAATTGAAGAACTGGTTGGACCCAATGACATTGGGCATGTTTTAATTTTAGGATTAAGAAAATTTTTGCATTTAAGTCCCTATAAATTAAATATGAGTCCATATAAATTACTGATGGATCCTAATATTCTTGAAATTATATTTTATAGAAAAGTTTCTATATTTTTGAAATTTATGGTTTGGTCTTCTACTATTGTTTTTAATAACAATCACTGTAACTTCCTCGTTTTACATCTGATTTAAGCGATTTTTGGACTATTGGACTCATAATATTCTAAAAAATATTTTGATAGAATTCTTCAAGTTTGATAAAATATTTAAATAATATATAAATTATTTATATATAATTCTACTCACTATTATATAATTCGAGTGTATTTTCGCGTAGCCCCAAAGGGTGCGAGCATTCTAAATTTTTTTTTTAATAGTTGAGTCATTGAAGACTAATAATTTATATTTTATTATATTTTAGAGTTGCATACTGATGTCTCTATTCCTGCTGATCTAAAATTGACTGTAATTGATTGTTACATTTATGATATACTATTTCTTGTCCAAAGATGTTTTATAGTTGTGAGTAAGTGTTATTGATAGAAGTGGCAGTTAGAATGCATTATTATATATGATTGATTAGTGGGGTGCATGTTGTAGAGTATCTCATTTTGGACTGATCTTTTATGGTATACATGTTATTAAAGTATGTCATTTTGTATTTATTTGGATATTTGTCTTTCCTGTATGAATAATTTATGGATTGGTACAAGTATTTATCACCAAAGTAATTTATTTATGTTGTCCATGAGTTTTTCATTATGAGAGGGTTTTTGGTTATTACATACAATCGCCTGTCCAAAGGAGATTGTATATTTTAACTAGAAGAGGTTGTATGGGACATTATGTTGCAATGGTATTCTGGCTTTCATGGATTTATCTGTCTAAAGGGGATATGTTCATAACTATTAGGATATTTATTTGCTTGTGACTTTATGTGAAGAGTACCATGCGTATTACATATTCTGTCCAAAAAAGAATATGTGATATTGTATTTGAACTCTTGTATATCATTTATGTATATGCCCATTGACTAGTATTTTGTATTCCTGCCATCTTTGATTATACATCATTTTTTAATGTTAATAATAATATTGTTTTTGAGAATTTGATTAGGTCAAATATTAAAGGTAGAAGTATATTGGACTTAGAAAATTTATCTATCCAAAAGGAATAGATTTTTGAATGCTTTGTATCCTCATTGTGTTACTTTTGTTTTTCTTTGAAAAGAGATATGATGTGGCGGGATCGCTGACGTGGGAAAACCGACAGGCACCACGTCAAAGGAAGACGTCATATCAGACGTCGCATAAATTCTCCAATTCGGACTCCGCTGCCTAGCTGAGCTGAGCTCCCTTAAGACAGCGAGCCGAGCTCTGTCCTCCACCAGGTCGAGCCCACGAGCTCGAGACGCCTAAGCCGGAGCCGTCTTCTGTCCTCCAGAGCGAGACCTTCGGAGGATAGAGCCCTGTGGTCGGAGTCGAGCTCAGTGCTCACCCACCAACATGGAGCGTCTCCGAGCGCGCTCCCTCTGGACCGGGTCCGCCTTCTGCCCTCCAGAGCGAGACCCTCGGAGGTTAGAGCCCTGTGGTCGGAGTCGAGCTCAGCGCTCACCCACCAACGTGGAGCCTCTCCAAGCGCGCGCCCTCTGGACCGGGTCTGCCTTTTGCCCTCTAGAGCGAGACCCTCGAAGGTTAGAGCCCTGTGGTTGGAGTCGAGCTCAGCGCTCATCCACCAACGTGGAGCTCTCCGAGCGCGCGCCCTCTGGACCGGGTCTGCCTTCTGCCCTCTAGAGCGAGACCCTCGAAGGTTAGAGCCCTGTGGTCGGAGTTGAGCACAGCGCTCACCCACCAACATGGAGCCTCTCCGAGCGCGTGCCCTCTGGACCGGGTCCGCCTTCTGCCCTCCAGAGCAAGACCCTCGGAGGTTAGAGCCTAGTGGTCGGAGTCGAGCTCAGCGCTCACCCGCCAACGTGGAGCCTCTCCGAGCACACGCCATCTGGACCGGGTCCGCCTTCTGCCCTTCAGAGCGAGACTCTCAGAGGTTAGAGCCCTATGGTCAGAGTCGAGCTCAACACTCACTCGCCAACGTGGAGCCTCTCCAAGCGCGCGCCCTCTGGACCGGGTTCGCCTTCTGCCCTCCAGAGCGAGACCCTCGGAGGTTAGAGCCCTGTGGTCGGAGTCGAGCTCAGTGCTCACCCGCCAACATGGAGCCTCTTCGAGCATGCGCCCTCTAGACCGGGTCTGTCTTCTGACCTCCAGAGCGAGACCCTCGGAGGTTAGAGCCCTGTGGTCGGAGTCGAGCTCAGCGCTCACCCGCCAACGTGGAGCCTCTCCGAGCGCGCGCCCTTTGGATCCGGCCCCTACTCTGCTCTCCTCCACCAAGACGCCCTCGCGAGCTCGGAGCGCTTAGGTCGGAGCGAGCCCCGCCATTCCAGCTCAACCCCAGCTCGGACGAGGTCCTTGCCAGCCCAGAACATCGGTAAGCCGCCCGAGAGCTACACCGGAGTGCCTTCCAGGCCGTACTGATCACCTGCAACCGCCAGTTACACTAGAAAGGGAAGAAGCACGCTGATCGAGATGCCACACTCCTCACCAACCACCCAAATCATTCAAGAAAGGAAGCCAACCGAGAGATTCGAATCTCATGGGTGGCGGCTCATCGTCCGAGGCACTGCCAAGTTTCTCGGAATGAGACGACCATGAGGAGTGTTAGAGCGCATGACAGCTTCCCTTATCACGAATCAGGAAAGGCTCCTCGGGACATCGCTGCACGCGCCTGACAGCCCAGCGGAGATCCCGAGGCGGACGCCCAACGGTAACCTAGCTTGCAACAAACTCGAAGGTAACACAACAACCCCAACACAAAAAAAACACGGGCGACAACACAAAAAATAAGAAAAGGAGAGAATGCACACCCCACCAGGAAGAGGGGCATGGCACCGCCAGCATTCCAGAACAAGGTCGGAAAGAAGGGCCACATAGAGACTCCCTCTAACCAGGCCACACTTCCCCGACACACTTGTGACTCATATTCACACAACTCACTCCTCCTGGTATGGAGTCCATCAAGAGGGGCTCGACCAGGAGGATATGTTCTCCTGGATCGTCACTGACTTGATCGTCGGAGTGCCCCCGCCGGAAACCCCGGCTCGGGTCACTAACCCTTGTCTTGCAGGTCCAGGTCCACCGGACGGTGAGGCAGACAAGGAGAGCGCACCCAACTTGGAGGTCCGGGAGTAGAGGATCACCGGGTAGCGAAAGGGTGCGCACTCCAGTGCCGATAGCAGCTACGGGCCACGGCGATCCTGGTGGCAACAAGATATATATTGGGCTTAAAAAAATTGTTTATCCAATGAAAACATATTTTCAAAATTTTGTACTATTATTATATTGACTTCATTATTGGAGCTCTAAAATACATCATATTCTCTGCTTAAAGGAGAGTTTTATAATGATGCACATAGTACACTTGTTAAAAATAGCTTATTGTATTTAAAACTTTTATTGATTTGTTATTTGTACTTCAAACATGTTGCATCATATATGAGCTTGATTGATGTATTATATATCTTATGCCATCTTAGAGGTCAAGACTTGATAATCTCTGATTGGAAGGTTCATGAATTTCGATGGATGGTGACTACTAAAGTAGCCCATTCATTGAGATTTACAAGATTCTTTTGTGAACTATTTAGAAGGGATTATGTAGCATTATATATTGAAGAGAGAATCCTTATGTAGATCATTTTCTTTATAAAGAAAGTTTTGTTGCATTGGATCCAGAGCTCTCATTAAAATAATACTTATAACTTTTTTTTGAAAATATATTGTATATATTTTTCTATTGATTAATTGCATAAAGATTATTTAGTAGTTAGTATATTTGTATTCAATAAAGTTAATACTTCCATTATGATTACTTTGACTAAAATAAAATATGAAAACTGAAATTATGCTAGCACTAAGTATGATGGAATATAGATATTATATTATGTAATGATCTTCCATCTTGGTTGACTTATAATAGTACTTTGAAATAAAAATATCTATAAAAGTGGTAAAATGTGAATCATTTTATTTGAAGTATATAATTGATTCTATTCTTGCTGTTGTATTTAAGAATGGTTATCTAATATAATTTTGACCTCATTTGTGAAAGATATATAGTAGATCTGATAAAAAAAATCTGGATAGCTGATGGATAGATAAATTAATATGAGATAGATGGTATGATGGTATTAGGACTTTATATCTTGAAACTAGAGAGTATTGCACATAAACTTAGTATTATGAGATTTTTATCTCTAATACATTGGTTACTCATCATATATGTAAAATTATTAATAATTATATCCTATTTTGTCTCCAAAGATTTAATACTTTTAAGAAAAAGATAATGATATTGATAAGATATATCAGTCACATTCTAGGCTCCCATATATAATAAAATAAAATGTATTATGAATATTTGTAAAATATAAGATAATTATTTAAAACACATGCCTAAAATTCTTAAATAAATGATGTACTGAAAGACAATGCAGACTTTGAAGACATGGTATAAAAGTATGATGAATTGGTGCAATTTATTATGATATCTCTAGTATATGATCCTAAATAATGCCATCTATATTTTAAATAAATTCTTGTTAAATGGTTATACAAGATACCTTTTTTGAGTTAAAGATTGGTTAAAAGCCCAATATCTTTTAACTTTATGTTGGAGCTGTCTTGAAATACTTAATCATTGATAATCCATCAGCGAATAAATCTTGATTATATAATAATATATTATTTATTTTGGTTATCAGATAATTTAAATGAATACAGATTCTAATATCCTAATAGAGGTATAAGAATATTGAATCAAACCATACCACGTTATAGATTCTGATTTGCATAATGTTAGATACCCTATACTAGAAATATGATATTAGAGAAAAAATAAGTTATTACTCTTATTTTTTTATTTATGTAAATATTTTATTTTATTCTACCGGAGGATAGTAGAAGAGCAATATTAAATATGCAAACTAATTATAGTACCTCTATTACTAGTTGATGTAGCACCAGTAAAGAAATCATATGATAAAAATAAAAATATGTTATTTCTTGTGACAATTGATTTCTCAATAGTGAATGGTTGGAAGGTTTGTTTATAAAATGACAGGCATGAAAATAAAATTCAGTAGCATTTTTTTGGATATACAGGCTAAGTTTGTGACATGTCACAAAATCACAATTCATATTGCTTTTATTATGAAACTTTATCCTGAAATAATAATTAATGATTCTATCTAAAATCACTTAAAAATTTTATAATTGCAGGCAGCTATATTCTGTAAAGGAACAATGAAAGCTTCTATTATCTCTATTTATACAAAGATAGAATAATTATCAATCAGAGATTTTAGTTGAAAAGGAGATATTTTGTAAAATAAATTTATATAAAATTAATGTCTATTGATCTCCTAATCAAAAATAAGATCCATAGTTTTATGAAATATGTCAAGAATATGAATATTTTAAAATTCTTTGATTTTTGAATTAGTGGGATTTGATATATTTATATATTGACTTGATTGATAAAATTAGATTTGTCATTGATTACTTGATATAATCCAAGAACACATAAATATCGGGTGCATATGTATAAAGTCCGTATTGGCTGATCCTCTAACCAAGAATTTGAAGCCCGTATACTTTACAATAGCATGTTAAAAATATGGATATTTTGAATTCTTTTGTTATGCTTGATTAATGGAAGTGACTTTATATTTATGCTTTATAATTATAAAGCTTGGTTTTATTTAATATTTCTATTATATGTATTTATATATATTGTTGACATGATAATTGATAGATTGTATTCCTATATAGTTTATGTGTACATATGGAATAATAAAATACAACATAGTATCTTAAGAATATATTTTGTCTTGAGAATGACAGTTATATAGATATGTCTCATTTGATAATTATGAGATGTCATTATATTTGAAGAAGACTTCTTTTGAAGTCATGAAATTTTTCTAGTTTATTATAAAGCATGTGGTTAAAGAAAAATCATGATTGATGGTACATATATTTATTATTTTGATTATGAGATATCTCTTTTAATTATGTACCTATTGTGCTGTTTCATCATTGAGTATATGAGACAGATAGCTTGTTTGATGTCATTAAAATTTTTCTTGCTTATTTTATTTTTCTAAGCATCTTGAAGAGAAATTGGAAGACTGACAATAAAAAAAAACATGTTCTTTTGATTACCTTGATATTATTTTCTTGCTACATTACCGCACCAAGACTCATGTCGATAGTAATTATGATGTTTATAACTATAAATAAGTTTTGTATTTGATAAATGGTACAATAACCCCATGATTCGGCATCATGGATATTATTCGATCGTGTCATTTATAAATACTATCTATGAATCACATAGTGACCGCATTTTGTTCAGAGTTGTTTTTAAAATAAAATATTTTTTAAATTTAATTAATATGTCCAAGTGAAAGAATGTAAGAGTTATCTTATTTCGACTGATATTAATTGAGTATATATTTTATTAAAACCGGTTGATTTGATGATCCATGATGATAGACGTAGATTGAGTCCAATATTATGTGATTATTGTTTGAATTAAAAGCACCTCATATGAGTTGGTATGGTTGAAACGGAACAGTATAGACCTTGATCCAACTTGGCCTGTAATGGATAGGTCATTATGATATTTTATTTTATTTAGCTAGATCCCCTCTTCACTTCCTCTATATATATTTCACGAGAGTTGAAATTTTTACAATAATTTTTTTCATCGATGAGCGCCTATTGCATGACGAAGACTTTACCTTCGATGTTCATCATGCAGGCATCTCTTTCAGATTTGGATTAATGATTATAGATATATACTGCAAAATCCTTTAACAAATTATGATAAAGAATGTGATAAATAGTTTGAGATCTGTTATCAAACAAATCAGATTTTAATGTTTTGTATTTCAATCTTCTATCCATAATCCATAATTTTTTTTTAAAAAAATTTCCTACACCCTCCTTTCCATCTTTAACAAACCATCATGCTTTTTCTTCACTTGTAACTTCAAACACTTGGCAACATCCTCCAGCTTTGAGATGATGGCTGCTGCAGGGTGCCTAGAAGCGAACCTTGCTTCTATGCTGTGGTTTCTTTCTTCGAATAAACCTGAAAGATCCAAACCAGCTGAAAGAGAGAGGATATCAAAAGCATTTAAGTTTGTCACCTTAACCGCTTCTTGCTTTCCCGCGGCTGTATTGTTGTTATCAAAGGAACTAAAGACGGTAGCGACATCTGTAGGAATATTTTCTTTTGTTTGTGCTTCATGTTTCATCAGTTACCATCAAAACCTTTTCTGAACCAAGGATTCTCCATGATTTGGTGATTGATATCCTGGTAACCGGATTTGGGTCCAGGATCTTATAAAGCAGCTTTCGAACATCAGAAGAGAACCAAATGGGGCATCTCAATTCGCCCTTTCCAATCTTCCTGAACATCTCCATCAGATTTGAATCACGGAAAGGAAGATAACCAGCGAAGAGCACAAACAAAATCACCCACATGACCAGATATCAGCTTTTGCACCATCATACCCTTTTCAGTTGATCACCTCGGGAGCGACATAAGCCGGAGTCCCACAAGTAGTGTGGAGTAAGCCATCCTGCCTCTTAGGCATCAGCAATGGTACTCAACCCACAATCTGAGACTTTTAAATTGCCATTTTCATCCAACAGCACATTTTCAAGCTTCAAATCACAATGGTATACGCCTCTGCCGTGGCAATGGTCCACAGCACGGATCAGCTGTCGGAAGTATTTGCAAGCAGTATCCTCCTTGAGCTTGCCTTCGGCAACCTCGTTAAAAAGCTCACCACCTTTAACATACTCAATTACAAAGTAAATCTTGGTCTTGTTTGCCATGACCTCATGAAGCTGCACAATATTTGGATGTCTCTGCAATTTCATTACAGAGATCTCTTTTTTGATCCGATCTACATGTCCAACCCTTGGGACCTTCTCTTTGTTGATAATCTTTATAGCAACACTCTGGCCAGTTTTAAGATTCCTAGCATGGTGTACCTTTGCAAAGGTCCCCTGTCGTAGTAATCTCCCCAACTCATACCTTTGCATCAAAACATTCCCTCTATTTTCCATTCCTTTTATTGTATCTTCAGAAAATAAATGCTTCACCATCCTGCTGTTGCAATTTATACAATTTACAAAACTTTAAGGGCAGAAGAATTCAACTGTCATCACCAAGGTCATGATCCAGTGCAACAGGCTTTATATTCCCTTAGCTCCATTGTGCACTAGCAGACGGAGCACAAACTGGATTTGTTTGCGCTTTCTGATCTCATACAGACTGACCAATGGTAACTCAAAGGGAGCTACAATCTCATTTAACTCAGACAAGGAAACCTTGGCATTCAAGCACATCTTTCAGCATTCCCAGATATTTGTCTTCCGAAATTGGCTGGAGATTTCAGAAAGAGGACAAATAAAAAATAAAGCTTTTGTAAAAGTCTAGGTAAATACATAACAACTAATTTAGGGTTGGACTTGTGAACTAATGTTCAGAAAGAGAAAAGAACAAAAGAAAGAAAGATCTAACATGCTTGGAAAAAGAAAGATAACAACCTCAAATCATGCAACTACCTAAAATGGTTTCATCAGATGCATGCATGCCTACATCCATATACATCCATATATATATATATATATATATATATATAGATGTGGATATATACATACAATGCCTACATCCATACAACTTATATATATACATGCACACATACATACATGCACATATACGTGCATATATATACATACATATGTTGTACATACATATGTATACATGTATGTACATACATATGTATACATGTATGTACATACTATGTATACATGTATGTACATACATAGTATGTACATATATATATATATACATACATATATATATATATACCATATATATATATATGTATGTATATATATATATGTACATATATATATATATACATATATATATACATATATATATATATATAATATATATATATATATATATACATACATATATATATACTACATATAATATATATACATACATATACATATATATAATATATATACATATATATACATATACATATATATACATATATATATATATATACATACACATGTATATATATATTCTATAACAACCAAGGATTGCACCAAAAAAAGCTAGACTTCATATGTTATTGGGTTCCTTAGCTCGGTATAAGTACTCAAGATCTACCCAATAGATGGTTGACAGAGAATTAAATACATGTCTGCATAGGCCCTCACACGGTTGCCCTATTTAAGCCCATGTGCTCTTGCCGTGCTGAGGTCCAAATCCAATCAAATATAGTTATAATCATTATGATCAGCCCATGGCAGCTCCAAAAGAGCGCGTGTTATAGTATCCTCTAGTCCATGAGATGGATCCGCTCTAAAATCATTTGTAATGATCCAGGACCTCACCCACAAACACATGCAAGATACCATACAGAAGGATTTAAAACCTAAGCCATAAAGACAAGAAAAGGTATTATTTGAGTTCCTTGGCCTTGTATAAGAACAATTATTTAGGTTTCTTGGTCTTGTATAAGTACCTAACATCTATCCACTGCAGTCATTCGTACATGTATACATAACATAGATGCAAACATACTTGTCTTTCACAACAAATTAGATAACTTGTTATCGGGCACGCAGGCAAACATGACTCTGTAATATCGAAGCATGATTAATTTCTTACAACAAACTAGACGACCAGCTCATCTGATTATAGGCGCGCTCCATGTCAAGCTTAATCGCCATAAGACTATGTCAAGAAGGGGCATGCCTGAGATCATGCATGAATTCTTGGATAAGGAGGACATTATCAATGATGCAGCATCCACTGACAAATACCCCTTGCTCAGGATTAATGAGGTGAGGCACAATCAACTGCAACCACCCGATTGTTAAACATCCTTCCTACCTAAGCGATATCCTTCCATGTTTAGATATTCTTATATGGGATGTATTGATATGTGTATTGATATGTAACCATGTTTGGCTAATCCTAGTTATGATATTTGGTAGGCATTTACCTTATGTATCTCCTTAATAGTATATTTAATAAGATGAATCCCAAGCATAAAGAGACATGAATTCAAGTTTCTACATGGTATCAGAGCGGGTTGCTATTCCATCTTATTCTTGCCTATCCCAAACCTCTTCCAACCTTATTCCCAACTTATTCCGGCCTTTTTTCCTTTTCTCCGAAGGGACGACCTAAATCTCCATCACCGCCCCCACACCACCCGACAACTTCCGTCGAACCTCCCTCCCTCTCGGACTCAGTCACCACCCTAGCCCCCGCCTCCCGCCGGACCTCCCTCCTCTCTCGGCCCCAGTCACTGCCCGTCACCAGCACCCCTCTCGCTGCCCCCTTCACCGCCACGCCTCCCCTTCCCACCGTCACCGCCCGTCACCAGACCTCCCTCCTCTCTCGGACCCCGCCTCCCGCCGGACCTCCTCTCTCGGTCCCCGCCTCCGACTAGAGCCGTTGCCGCCCGTGAGACCTCCTCCTCCGGCGCCGGCCAGTACTTTGTCGTCCCCCGCATCGGCCTTCCCCATAGTGCATCCGCCTCATCGCCGACAGCGACCTCGTCTGGGTCCGCTGCTCCCCCTGCCGCTTCCGCTACTTCTACGTCGACCGCTCCTCCGCCGCCAGATTCTTCTCCCGCGAGATCGCCACCCTCAACACCAGCTCTAGCCACCCCGCCAGTCTCCCCGCCCTTCCCTTCGGTTGCGCCTTCAACGTCTCCACCGGCCCCGCATCGGCGCCGCCCGCAGGGTCCTTGGCCTTGGCTGCGGCCGATGCTTCGACACCGGCTCTTCATCCTCCGGCCCTTCTCTCTTCCTGCTAGATCCAACCCCAGCGACCCACGCGACGCCCAGATCTGCCGACGCGGCCTCCTTCGACCTCGACGAGCCCTTCCTCCGCGCGTCTATCCACCGGCCAGATCCGACTCCGACGACCACTCCACTGCTGACGGCGCCGTGCTCCCTCTCCTAGGCCTGATCCGCACCCGACGACTCTGTCCGTCTCTCTCACTACCGGAGCGGAGCACCACTGCTCCACCTCGCTGATTGGCGCCATTGATCTTCTCTGCTGGGCTCTGCAGTTATGCCGCCAGTCATTGTTTCGTGACCAATGGGTCAGCTCTCTTCCTCCTTGTCCATGGGGCTGATCTTGCGCAACTTATTATTATCAAACTAGATGGGGCAATACAGTCAATGGTCCTATATGATACGCATCTTTTTGAAAGGTCAAGGACTATGGAAATATGTCACGGGGCACTTCCATGTCCAGTTGAATCTGGGGATGCTTTTGATCAATGGGAGATCAACAACAACATAATCATGACATGGATTTCCAATTCTGTAAGTCCATCTATCAGTCTGCACTTCAGTAAGTTTGACACTGCACAAGCAATTTAGGACTTCCTAGCCAAGTGGTACAATCAGACAAATTTTGCCCTGAAGTACAAACTTGAACTGGATATTCTAATCTCAAGCAACAACCGGCGCAATCTGTAGCTGATTTTCATTCTCAGATGTCTCTGATTTGGAATCAACTTGCTCTAATGGAGCCCAATTGGACCCATGATGCAGAACTTTATTATCAGTTTTGAGAAGAATTCCGTCTTGTTCAGTTCTTGATGGCTCTTTGTAATGAGTTTGAGCTTATTCGAGCATCGATTCTGTACCGCTCTCTGCTTCCTTCGGTTGAAACTGCTTTTTCTGAGTTGATCGCTGAAGAAACTCGCAGGCAGATCGTTTCTTCCAATTCTGATGCCCCTATGCTTTTATCTGCAAGGGTCAAATCGAAGGGATTGTCCTCAATGCTCTAAGGAGATTGACCCTCAACTTCAGTGCCCCTCATGCTCAAGAAAATTTGGCCATCTTGCTCGGAATTGTCCGGCTCTGATTCTCGCGTTCCGGATACCTCTTCCATGCAGTGCACAGACTGTAAGAAGGTTGGACATGTTTCGCATTGTCTCCATCCAAACTCCAACCACATGCGAGCTAAGACTCGAAGTTCTGGAGATCACCCTTCCTCTATTGCTGCTACTGTCATGCCAACCCCTCCCCCACAAGCGGCCACCTCTCCTACTCATGATGATATCCAGGCGATGATTCATCAGGCTCTCTTTGTTGGTAATCCTGTAACCTCTTCTTCTGACACCTCTCCTTTGCTAGGTAAGTGTTTTTTTGATTCTGTGCCTCAAACCATATGACATTCCACTCCGATATTTTTCAGCATGTTTCCCTCTTCATTATCCACCCCAGGTTCAAACTGCAAATGGTTCTCTCATTACTGCTAGCCATAGTGGAACCATTCATTCTGACACCCTATGCCTTTCTAATGTTCTCCTTGCTCCACAACTCTCTCTGAATCTTATTTCCATTGGCCATTATGTGAGCAAGGCCTTACCATTATCTTTTCTTCTTCTGGCTGTGTTGTGCAGGATTGCTCGACGGGAAAGTTGGGACGGCCGTAAGGTTGGTCATCTTTTTGTTCTCGATCGGCTTTATGTTCCTCCTACCTTTGGTATTCACTCTGTTGCTGCTGTTTTTCTCAATAATTCCTCTTGGCATAATCGTTTAGGTCATCCTTCCTTTTTCAAGTTATCCCACTTACTTAATAAAGGCTTATTAGGCTCTGTCTCTGAGCAAAAAATCAACCTGTATTCATTGCAAGTTATCTAAACAAGCAGCTTTACCTTTCTCCTTGAGGCACTCTACTGCTACTGTTTCTTTTGATCTTATTCATTCTGATGTATGGGGCCCTATCCCTGTATCTTCTATGAGTGGCTCTAAATATTATGTTATTTTTATTGATGATTTCACACGTTGGCTTTATCTTTTGCCTGTTCATTCTGATGTTTTAAAGGTCTATATTGAATTTGCCACCATGATTAGAACCCAATTTTCTAAACCTATCAAAACTTTTCGTTCTGACTCTGGTGGTGAATATCTCTTAAACACATTTAACGAATACCTTAAATCCCAAGGCACACTTTTGCAATTATCATGTGTGAGATCCCTCAACAAAATGGTGTATCTGAACGCAAACATTGTCATATTGTTGAAACCGCCCGTACCTTGCTTCTTTCCTCTTCTGTTCCAAAAGCCTTTTAGAAAGATGCCATGAATACTACAGTATATCTCATCAATCGCCTTCCCTCCAGTGTCATTTCTAATCTCTCACCCTTTGAATGCCTTTATCATTCTCCCCCTTCCTATGACCATCTTCGAGTCTTTGGCTGTACTTGCTTTGTTCTTCTTCACAAACGTGAGTGTGACAAACTTTCCAAGAAAAATGCAATCTACATGTTCTTAGGTTATGGCCTCCGCCAAAAAGGATATCGGTGTTATGATCCTACCACATGCAAACTGCGTATTTCTAGACATGTCACGTTCTGGAAAAATATTTTCTTTTTCTCCTTACCTCACAAAGCATCTCTATTTCCGTGTCAAGAACTTTGCTAAATCCTTTTTCACCACTTCGTGAGGAACATGGACCACCTGAACAACCTGGCAGGCCTGCTGTCTTCCCCACAACCAATTCCCCTGCGAGTAATCCGGCTTCCCCTAAGAGGCGGTATCCTGCTCGCAACCACAATCCACCACCTCGGTTGACAGACTATCATTGTTACTTGTCCACCATTTTGCCCTTACATGAACCTAAGTCATATCAAGAGGCATCATCTAATCCTTCCTGGCAGAATGCTATGTCAGAAGAACTTGAGGCTCTACAGAAATCCATACGTAGGACCTGATTGATTTGCCACCAGGAAAATCAGTCGTCGGCTGTAAATGGGTTTACAAGATCAAAACTAATGTTGATGGTTCCATTGAACACTATAAAGCTCGCCTTGTTGCCAAAGGATTCACACAGGAATATGGCATCGACTATGAGGAGACCTTTGCTCCTGTGCTCGTATGACATCTGTCCGTACTCTCCTTGCTATAGCCGCTGCCAAACGCTGGTCTTTACATCAACTTGATATCCAGAATGCCTTTCTTCATGGTGATCTATCTGAAGAAGTGTATATGATGCCACCTCCTGGTTTATCTCATCAGCCTAATCAAGTATGTAAACTCCATCGTGTGCTCTATGATCTCAAACAGGCACCTCGAGCTTGGTTTGACAAGTTTCGAACCACTCTTCTTGCTTATGGATTTCTTCAGAGCCACCACGACTCCACCTTATTTTATCAACGCTCCTCTTGTGGGATTATTCTTCTCCTTTATGTTGATGATATGGTTATCACTGGCAGTGATTCTCAGGGCATTCATGATACCAAGCAATACTTGCATAGGTACTTCAAAATGAAAGATCTTGGTTTATTGCACTTTTTTCTAGGTATTGAAGTCACCTATCAGTCTGATGGTCTCTTTCTTTCTCAAGCTAAGTATGCCTCCGACTTGCTTACTCGTGCTGGCTTAAAATAATAAGACTGCCGATATCTCTCTTGAGCTTAATGTCAAACTTCAGCCTACTGATGGTACGATTCTCTCTGATCCCTCTCGGTATCGTCAATTTGTAGATAGTTTCAACTACCTCACTATACTCGGCCAGATATTTCTCATGCAGTTCACATTGTCAGTCAATTCATGTTTGAATCTCGCACTGTTCACTATGCTTCAGTACTTCGGATTCTGCGCTATATTAAGGGCACTCTCTATCATGGGTTTCTCTTTTCGTCCTCTGACTTTACTCTTCATGCCTATTCTGATTCTGATTGGGCTGGAGATGTCACTGATCACTGCTCTACCACTGGTTATTGCATCTTCTTGGAAAATTCACTGATTGCTTGGAAAGCTAAAGCAATCCATTATCTCTCGTTCTAGTGCAGAAGCTGAATACCGTGCCCTTGCTCATACTACTGTTGAGATTGTCTGGCTTCGTTGGCTCCTTAATGATATGGACATACACCTATCCTCTCCCACGATCGTTTATTGTGACAGCAATAGTGCCATCCAAATCACCCACAATGCAGTCTTTCATGAGTGCACGAAATATATAGAATTGACTGTCACTTTACTCGCCATCATTACAGAACGGACTATTGATCTACATCATCTCTTCCTCCAATCAAATTGCTGATTTACTCACAAAGTCCCATGGCAAGGAGCGCTTCCGCTACCTTCTCTCTAAACTTCATCTGCAATAAGCACCTTCAGTTTGCGGGGGGTGTTAAACATCCTTCCTACCTAAGCGATATCCTTCCATGTTTAGATGTTCTTATATGGGATGTATTGATATGTGTATTGATATGTAACCATATTTGGCTAATCCTAGTTAGGATATTTTGGTAGGTATTTACCTTATGTATCTCCTCAATTGTATATTTAATGGGATGAATCCCAAGCATAGAAAAGAGACATGAATTCAAGTTTCTATATCGATCAAGATCCTCACACAAATCTTATAGAGAGTGGTACAAAGACTGATCGATCTAAAATAGCTCGAAACATAAGCATCCAGTTTCTTCGGGACCAGAGTGATCATGATTTTTTTCCATTCAGCAGGAATGCCAGAAGTGAATACCGCCTGAATCGCCTCAACAACCTCGTCCCCAACAATGGACAGTACCGATGGAAGAATAGGGGAGGGAATCCATCCAGGCGGGATTTATCCTTTCCGAGGGACCAAGGGGCATCTCGCCCCTCCATAAAAGATATAAGAGTCAAATTTAAGTTCTCCTGATCAAAGACTCTATCCACCGGAAAAGAACCTTGAAAAGGCATCTCTTCTCCCAGGGGGAGGGTCCACTTAGATCTGAAGTACCGAAAAAATTGCATGCTAATCTTATGATTGTCCGTCACCATAGTACCATCATCCTGTCTCAGCTGCTTGATACGTTGGCCGCCCTCCGGACCATAGTAGCCTAGTAAAAAAATATGGTATTCCGGTCTTCTTCCTTATCCATTGCACCCTAGATTTCTGCCTCCATAAGATTTCCTGCTACCTCAGTATGGAATGGTGGTGCAAGAGACAGCGACGAAGCATCCCTAAATCAGCCTCCTAGAAGTCCCCCAACTGATCCTCTCGTCGCTAGAGCTCAGTAATATCGATCTTGACCTTCTTAATCCGTCTGAAGATGTCACTGACCTCAATCCGATTCCACCAGAGAAGCCTACACCTAGCCATCTCCAAGCTCTGGGTCATTCGATATCTTGCATCCCCACGAATCGGCATCCTCCAAACTGCTCTGATCAGCTCCCAAGACCCCGAATAAAAAGTCCATAACTTTTCAAAATAGAATGGAGGTTTGGGCAAGTACAAACCATCAATAGTGATGAGGAGCGAGCAATGGTCCGAGTAATCCATGAAAGGAGCTGAACATGGTACCCAGAAAAACATTGCATCCAGTCAGCCGATCCAAGTGCCCAATCAATCCTCTCTCAAATTCTGGCAGCACCAGAACGGTTTGTTGCACCAAGTGAATCGAGAACCAGAATAACCCAGATCAATCAGAACCAGTGCCGCCCATAGAACTGTCTGACTTCTGGAATCAATGCTGCCCATATGCCCTACCTTCCAATTTTTCATGGACCTACAATTAATTAAAGTCACCCGCAACAAAGAGGAGGATACCTTGAGTCCTAACACGGGAGATCCTTGTGCCAAAGCGCATCCGCCGCTGCCGTGTACTCGATGCTCGCATAAACATCGAACAATAGCCAGGCCGCCCGTATTCTCTGAGATGACCACACCACATGTTCCTCATGAGCTATGAAAAGCATCGCCTGCACAGATCCCCTTCTCCACATCACACCAAGATCCCTCCTGATCATCCCTCTGCTTGATATCATAGGTACTACTCCACAACCAACTCCAGCACTTTCCTGACTCGATCTAGGCTCCTCCCAGAGGTAGTCTCGAGGAGAACCAAATATCAGGACAGTGCTGATGGATCAATCTGCTAAAGAAAGATTGGATGCAGGTTTTCCTACACCCCAGGAATTCCAATCAAAAGTCTCATGATAACACCTGCTATGGAGAGGGGTCGACCTCGAAGCTCCCATAGCCAGGTCCACCACACTCCTATCCGATGAGTCAGCCATCACTGAGGACCCGTCTCTATTCTCCTGGATGGCTTGTCTTAGTTTCCCAACCACCTCCTCGTGAGACAAACCCTGTGGCTCCACCAATATCTGTGACTCATGTATTGACGGTCCAGCCTCAGCCCGAGAGTCACTATCCTATAATGCTGTCTGGTTGGGATGGTCGCCACCTCCTCTGGACCCCTCGCTGAGAAAAAGGTCCCCCGCTCATCCCTTAGAAGATAGCAATTCCTTGGTTGCAAGGGTATAAGATCTTTAGCCATAACTTTGTTCTTCATCCCCGACCCCTTAGTGGGCCCTACACTCTTGGCGATTCTTGAACCATGCTTCATACTCATCTAGCCCAAAGAATGCACCGGGGATCGAGCTCGCTTTGAAAGGCCCACCCCCTTATTGGTCACCCTCTTTGGCTCCTCTTCCTCTTTACCCAGCCTAAAGCTTCAGGCACCATTTACAACGGCCCAAATCAACCCACCATCCATGTCTCATTTTAGTATCTTCACCTTCCATGGACTTCGAAGACCGAAGAGGCGATCGCCGCCGAGCGATTTTGGATGGCTTGGACCATCCCTCGGCATCCGGCACTCCATCTGGCATACCCCCTCCCGAGTGAATAGGCTCCTTCCCTATTCTTGTCGAACTCAAGCCGGAGTCACCCCTAACGTTTCCTTCTTTCCCGAACCACCAAGTTTCTCTACCAGTGCCGACCACTACCGGATTGCCACTAACCAAGGACCAAGGCATTGCCCACTCGAGGTTTCACCCGGCATTTCCTTATCAGCACCTACCAGATTTGTCGATTAAAGCCCAACTGATCCTCCATCTCCCCCAGCAGACTTTCCCAGATTCATGAAAGAGCTGACACCAGAAGCACACTCTAGCAAGACTCTCAGAGACAAAATGCTGCCAGCAATTCCCCTCTGGTCCCTTTATCAGAACCCTCGGCCGCAGTGGTTGGAAGAGATCAATATGGATGGAAATCCTAGCAAAGCTCAACCTACACCGCTTTGCCATGCAGTCATCAACAGCCACAAGTTCACCAGCCAGACCGACGATTCGCTGGAGAGTCGGTAGCCCCCACAACTCGACCGGCAATCAAGGAAGCTGCACCCCACACTAAGGCCGTCCGGATTGCCGTCGTCGATGGGTAGAAGCATGGCCGCCATGGTTCAATCACCAAAACTTGCTCACTGATGACCCGTGGCCACCTAGAATAGCATCACACGATTCCCTACCTCTTGAAATCCAACAAGGGAAACCCTTAGTTAAAACTGAGTCAAACCCGTGACGTCCTCTAAGTCAAGCCAGACGATGCTCCGTTCGCCAAGCCGGCCCGTTGCCGAACTGTTGCCAGGACCTCCACGGACACCTTCCGACCAAGGGTCTTAGCAACAAGCCCCTTGGCCAACCACTCTGCCATCTAACCCCCGATCTCTTTCGACACTCCACGACCTCCGGGAGTAGCGAGCTAGCTCCTCCACCACGTCCGGTGAAGGCTTCGATGAAATCTAAATTGGCCGACTGGTAGGGGGCTTCTTCGGGTTGTGTGCCCGCGATCCATCGTTGAAGTCCCACCGGCATTCGCCAGGTTACTCGCCATCTCCGGCCACCGACGAAAGGCTCCGTACCTCTCGTAGTCACCAGCAATCACTCCCAGACGAAGATGAGCACGAATCTTCAAGCACAAGAAGGCTGCCCTTCCAATGGCAAAAAACCAGAGACACAGGCCAATCCAATCTAATTTTCCTTTAGGGACTGGTCTTTGACACGCTTCTTGATTCCCTTACGAAGGCTAAGCAGCCGTGTATTAATATCAAAAAAAAAAAAGAAAGAAAGGAAAAAAAGGCTACCAAATGGGTGTAATTTCTGCATAGGTGGATTAGTTTGGTATTGCTTAGGAGGTTAATAATAAATTTGTTTCTTTTTCTTAGGCCTGGTGGGTTGTATCTTTTTGCAACCTGGCATCTTATCTAGTATATTTTAGCAATAGAAACTATGTGGTGAGTTGCATGGAAATGATTCGGAGCATGTTTGAACCAGGGTAATTTGTATTTATATCAATTCAGATTGAATAATTAACATGCTAATGTTCATATTATCTACAATAATACTGCTCTGATAGGAACGAGTCATTCATGGAGAGTTGAAGAGGGAGATGGCAATGATGCTCATTCCGTTATTGGCATAGGTTTCATGAACTTGGTTGAAAATGTCAAAAAAAAAAAAGATTGGATAATGTATACTTCAATAGAAGTCTTAAATGGAAAATTTTATATTACTATAAATCCTTGCTAGAAAACTTTTACATGGACATCGTAAGCAAATGATTGTAATAATACAAATAGGAGAACAAAAATAGTTAAACTTTTGATAATATTACCATAGCATATATAAACCCAATGATAACATCTGCCCTTAATAATTTATTTAGATTAAATTAAGTAAAAAATGCTCTACACTCTAATCAATTTCCTTTTCAAAAAAAACATCTACACTAATATTTTCGAGAGGAAACAGATCAACACACAAAAGATCTAATATTGATCTGAATCAAATTGTCTCATCAGAATCCAAATTGCAGACTTGGAGCCAACTTGGCCCTAAGATCAAGGCACCAAGTTAACAAGTGAGATGCATATTCTCAATGGACCCAAGTATTGTTAGTTCCGACGGAAACGAGCAGCGCCCCACCTGAAGCTAGGAAAAAATGTTTACTTAATTAACCATCATAGGCATATAACCTTAATGGTACATAGAGTATAATTTTTTAATTATTTTTGAAATATAATATTAAAATACAATAAATTATAATAAATAAAAAAGTTTCTGCAATAAATTTTATATTAGAAAATAAATTTTAATTATTATTGAACAGAACTTTGCATAGTTGATATCCACATCCATAAAATGAATGAAAAATTCTATACAAAATAAATTTTGATAAAAAATTATTATCATTAATATTGACATCATTAATATCAGTCTCATGCATTTGTTGAGATTCATTTGTCAAGTCTTAATATTCGAATTAGGATTATATTAAGTTGATCATTAATTTTAATAATTATTACTTTCTTTTTGTTATTCATGATGATCTTAAAAATATAACAAAATAATATAATAAATTGCAATTAATATAATTAAAATTTTAAAATATATTAAATAATAAATTTTAACATTAGTTAAGTATACCTTAAGAGTTGAACCTATCTTTATGTGTAATAGATTATAAAGTTCATTTAACTTAAATTATCACTATGTTAAGTACTAAATTCACCGGAAATAAGTGCTGGATGGTGAATCGCTGGCCACCATTGTACCTTTCTGATGCATGACTCCAATCATTGATAGAAGCATATGGAGAAGAGATCCCATTCCAAGTTCTATCCTTCACTATAAGAAATTCAAGAATTAGCAACGGTAATTAGCGACAGCTAATTAAAAATCGCTAATAGCCATTTTTAACAACCATAAAATCGACCCAAAAATCTCCATTACTAATACTATTAGTGACGGAAGATTGATTATTAGTGATGGCTTTGTTGTCGCTAAAACTTTTGAAATTCTATTAGTAACGAAAATTGATTATTATCGATGACTTTGCCGTCACTAAAACTTTTGAAATTCTATTTTTTAAAAAATTTCTGAAATTTTGTTATTAGTGATAGGATTTATTTATTAGCAATAGCACCATCTGTCTCTAAAAAAAATTTAATTATTGATGACAAATTAGTGATAGTATCATGTTGTTGCTAATAGTCGTACTAAAATTAATAATTTAGCGACCACTGGTGATCCCATTTGACCCCCCTGAGAACCCGAGCTAAGGAAAATTGTCCCAAAATTTTTTCCATCACCCCCCGGTCTTCCCTTTCCCAGTTCCCCCTCTCTCCCACCGACTCCCCCTTCCCTAATGGCTCCCCCTCCTTCGTCGGCATGCTACGCTACCTCTACCCAACTGGCCCCCCTCCCTCCTAGATTCAAAAAGGTCTGATTCACCATTTTCCCCTTCCTCGTCAGCTCTCCCTCCCTTGTTGGTGGTGCCCACCGGCTCTCCCTCTCCTGCTGGCTCCCCCTCCTCGTGGTCGCGCTCAATCATTCTCCTCGTGTCGTCGCCTCCCATTTTCTCTCTCCCCTTTCTCGCTGACTCCTCCCCCTCCCTGCAATCGCGCTGGATCACCCTCCCTATGCCATCGCCTCCCATTCTTCTCCCCCACTGGTGTTCTTCCTCCATCGAACGTGGATCCATTCCGATGCCTCAATCCCTCTTGCATACCAAATCTATCATTCCTCATCCATGGGACCCGCCATCCATGGGTCTGCCTTGCATTATGAGTATGGTATTTGTTAGCGATGACGGTGGCGATGATGCTAGGCCATTATTAAAAGTTAATTTTTTTAATATTAATTAAATTTAATTAAATATGATTAACTAACTAATTATTTATTTAATAAAGTAGATATTTATTTATTATTTAATTAATTAGATATTCATTTAATTATTTAATTAATTAGATATTTAATTAATTAATTAGTTGTTTATTCAATTATTAGATATTTTCTTATTGATTTAATTAATTAGATGTTTAATTAATTAATTAATAAGCTGTTAATTAAATTATGTAAATAATTAATTGGGTGTATATGGATGCATGTCCTGTATGCATGACATTCGGGTCTTGGCATGCAGATAAGACTGGAAATGGACTGAGGTTGGCCCAATGGGCTTTAGGCCAAGCTTGAAGTAGATTAGGCTAAGCTTAGGCCTAATAATAGGGCCTATTCAATTTTTGGGCCGAGCTTGAGCTTCTTTAGCCTAGCCCGACCCGAACCCAATCCAGAAATAGGCTCGACCCGAACTTGACCTGCCAGCTCAAGAAGAGGAGGCCTTGCTGGTGGCCGATGCAGTCTAGGATTGGAGGAGATGAGGGAGAGCTCATGTTGGTGATGCGATTGGAGGCAACGGGTGGTAGTAGAGGTTGCCAAGCTTGTCAAAGAGGGCAAAGCCGAGGTAGAGGGCACAGGTGTGGATAAAGGTGGTGAAGTCCTAGGAGTCGTCGTCGTAGAAGGTGGAAGGTCGAGAAGGCGGTGGTGGCGGGGGGGATATGTAGAGGGCCTCACAGGAAAAGTCAAGGCTGATGTCGCAGAGGGAGTGAAAGGTGTAATGAGGGACTTGCGACGACCCATTACTAGTGCGGGAGAGGTGATGGGAGAAGGTCTGGATGCAGGTGACAATGGTGAAGGGGAAGGACTTGGTAAGGAGAACGACCTCAATTATGTGGCGGTCATTGACAGTAACCTCATCGTGGAAGGTGGCCTTTTAGAATGGCAACTTTGAGGTTGGCGACGTTGATAGTGCAGCATTGCAAACATTGGGACCAGGGCATACCTCGTACACTCGGCCTTGGATCCCAGTTGGCATCCAAGACAACTAGCCATTCCTGCATCTCAGGGCATGCAGGAAGCCTTTTCAAGTTGTACACAAGAAATATTATAAAACTAAGAAGATCTAGGAAGAAGGAACAGGAAGCCTTAAGCCTGCTTAGAATTTTTCCTCATACATTCCGAGATAACTCGAAGGTGGATTATTGACTCGATCATCGAATTCGGGGAGTTCTGAGGTGAACTCTCCCAGGACTCCATACTAGAATCGGATTCGAGCCAAGTCGTTCAAGCCCAATACGGACCAGTAGGCATTAGGCCTAAAGGTCCCTAGTCCAATGTGCCCCGTTGCTGGATTTTTAGAATTTTTGGATCCTATCCTCCTAGAATCCCTCTCCTCCGAGGATTATTCACTCCTTGAACTCTCAGAACCCACTATGACGGAAAAAAATAAACAAGAAGACAGACCCACTTAAAAATGAAAAAGCGAAAGATGGAGATGGTCGAAGATGACAAAGGATTGCTTAAAAAGATTCCTAGCGGAAAGAACAAAAGATGGAAATGGAAAATTGGATATCGATTACTGGAGTGAGAGGTAGTAGGAGGACAAGTAAGAATAAAAGAAGATGAAGAATGAAAAGAAGAGAATATACCTCTTTTTATAGTAGGGGATGGAGAGATTTCAAAATTCTGAGTCACTTTGGACCGATTAACGTGCACCACGTGCGAGCCCCCATTAGATCCTTACAGCCGTCATTTATCAAAATTAAATGTAGCATAGCTACTGAGGTGTTATTCATGCAAGAGCCAAGTGGCAACTAGTTCACTGTTGACTTTATTCATTATTGTAATTCTAACTTTTCTTCATCTTTAGTTGCATTATTTGTACAATCTGGACTGGCTTGATATCACCAAGGTTAATTTCTGGTCATGATTAATTAATTTTTAATGCATATGAATTGAATAAAGTTAACTGTTCATATATATTGAAACAAGAATTAATCCATGATCAGAGATTTCACTTGATGATATTAGGCCAGTTCATGATGCAAAATGATGTAAATTAAAGATGAAAAAAGAGTTAGAATTTCAATAGTAAGTGAAATCTGCCAGGCAGATGAGATGGGACAAAGAAAGGATTCAAAAGCACACCAATATGGATCGAAAGGTGGAGCCATCGAGGTAGTGAGAGAGAGAGAGGGCACTTAGGGTAACGACTCAGCAATGTTCCTTTTCTTTTAGCCTCCCTATGAATATTTGAGCAGTAAGATGATCTAACATTTCATAATTTTTTTAATAAATAAATAAATATATACATATAATTATTATATTATATTATCTGGATCTCGGATCGAGATATTAAATATCTAGACCGTACCTATTTATATTATAGTTAAATCGGTCTGGGTAAATGGGTCCAATGTTAGTACCAGACCCGATCTGTTGGATAAATACCAGCAGTTCTCGAGCATGGACCCGGCCGTTGATAGCTCTAGCTTTATCTTCACCTATTTTCTTTATAATCATTTTCAATCTTGCATTGCCACCCATAATTGTATAATTAATTTGGTGAATCTAGTTATTTTATTTTCGGAGATTATACATCATGTCTTCCAGATGTTGGAACCATGCCAGCCGAGGAAATAGTTCTAGAGGATAGAGCTCTCGAGGAGAGAGCAATCATACTTTCAGCTTGCATGAATTTGTGCCACTCACACTACATAGCAAACTCTAAAACTTTAAATATTCTTTTTTATATTATTTTATACCTTATTATCTAATATAATATTCTTTATATTAGATATTCTTCGATCAGGTTTGAAGGTCGTGGGATCATCAGTGACCCCACAATCACATGCAGTAGTGATTGGCTCATCTCAAACTTAGTGTCATGATCGAGGACTTGCTCGACTCACGGCACCTTTGACTTGACAGGAGGATAGAGAGCTTATCCACATTTAAAGTAGCTTATAAGTATTACATCTTCATACTAACATGTTTAAAATTTAATCATTTTAAAGTTAATGCATATTATCAAATTTCAATTTTGTAGTACATTCAGTGATCTTGGAGTTTCTCGGATGGTTGCCAGGATCATTCGTTGAATGACACCAGGATCGATGAATAAGTTCTTCAATTAGCCATTGGGGACTCATGATACAACCTGAATGATGTTTCTAGTAAATCAAATATAATTAATTTTTAAATTTATAAAATATTTATATTTTATTTATTTAATACAAACTTGCTTTTACTTGTAGGAGTACTATCGATTTGAGATTCCTTAGGCTAAGGCTGGCCGTTCGATCTTTGAAGAGGTGACCACATGTAAGCTCCGGAATGGGTTATACAGTCTCAGGTAGGCCACCATAGAGTACTCCAGTTTTGAGTCACAATCTGACTGAAAGTCTTTGAGGAATCACTAGATGCTGATGGACGTATGGAAGACCCTTTACAATTGGTAGAGCATTGAGGAGTACTTTGGTAGGTAATAGAGGGCATGATTGAATCGTACCACCTAGCATAATCCGATCAAGCATACTGATGACCTTGTTGGCATACAGGTGGTAGCTGATAGATTGATAGAATTCTATGCTTATATCAATTTCATATTAAATTGATGATATATATTTAATTTACTTTTATTATTTATTTATTATAGATACAGTAGTTGGATCATGCATCAAGCCAACTATAATTGTGAAAGGCTACACGCTAATCCAGGAGGATTAGTAATTATTTAGATTCGTAATCTTGACGTATCATGATAAGAACTTAAAACTTTAAGTATTATTTTTATATACTGATATGTATGTGGACTAATCAATTCGTAAACTGTATAGACAAATTATGTAGAGTACGCCATAGCACGGCATAGTGAGGACCCATTCTCTCCATCCTTGACCTCGAGGGATGGCTCAGGACCACCGGAGGGGTGACTAGAAGTCGAGTTATAGAATTCGGCTTTAGCTTTGACCCTCCGACAACTCGATACTTTTCGGCATCTTCATCACATGCTCTGATACCCATACAGGGTGATGCATACGTTGAGGATATTGTAACCCGTGTTCTTGCCCAGTGATCTCAAGATTTTCAGGATGCTATTCATGATACGGTCGTCGAGGTTTTTTAAAACCATATCTACATGATTAGTTGGCTTCCTTGTCATCTGAAAGATCCCTTTGGTGGTATCTTACTTTGTATAGTTTCCATTGATGGAAATAAGGGATTATTTCCTGTGGCTTATGCTGTAGTGGAGGTTGAGTGCAAAGATAGCTAAAGATTCTTTTTGGAGCATTTGTTTTTTACATTGGTGGTGGCATTGTAGATGGCCCATATTCATAATGTCTGATAAGCAAAAGCTATAAATACCAATTCTTATTACAATTAGTATGACTTATGATTAGTTTTCTTATGCGGCCTAACTAAGATTTGTACAAGGTTTAATTGAAGTAGTTTCTCAAATATTTCTAGATAATATCCATCAATTTTGTGCTAGGCATATGTATAACAATTTCAGATCAAAGTTTTCAAGATTACTGCTACATTTGATTTTGGGAATGCTATGAAGTATATGATCAGGTGTTCTTTGAAGTTGTAATGAAAGGATAGAGCGTATTGCCAAGGCTTATGCACACATGAAGAAGATAATACTATCAATTTGGGCAATGCATGCTTTTTACCTAGAAGTATGGAGTGACCATATTACAAATAATATGTATGAGTCTTTCAACCAATAGATAGAAAAATTAAGAAGCAAGCCGTTCTTGGGTTGCTTGAGAATACGATGAGTAGGTTATAGGTATGCTAAGGGATATGTTTTAGGAAAGCAAGTTAACTCCATATACTAGGTCTAGGCTGGATAGGACCATGCAAGCCTCAAGGCCAAGTAAGTTAATACTAGCAAGCAATCAAGAGTTTTAAGTGCTAGAAGGGGCTAGGAAATTTATTGTTGATTTGAGTACAAGGAGTTGTAAATGCGATGAGTGGGAGATCACTTGCATGCCATGTGAACATGCAGTGTTATCTATTGGTTATATTGGAGAGAATTTGAAGAATTGATGTGATGACCATTATACCGTGGCAATATACTTAAAAGTCTATAGTTATGTGATTTATCCAATACTAGATAGTCTCCTTGACCCAAGGATTGATGATGAGAATTGACAGCCTCCACCTCTCAAAAGAATGCGAGGAAGGACAAGAAAAAATAAGAAAAAGGAAGAAGGTGAACCATTTTCAAGAAAGAGGTCTTATAATGTAAAGTGTGATAATTCCAAAGAATTGGGCATAATAGGAGAACCTATATCAGCATGCTCCTGTGGCAAACAAGGCAAATACACTACAACAAAATTGGTTTATAGCGACAACATTTTAGTAACACTTAAAAAAAGTATTACTATAAATGTTTTTTAGTAATGATTTTAAGAATGTCATAAAAGATATATAATATTATAGCACTTCATCAAGAGTATTGCTAGAAGTTATTATGTAGCGAAAGTATCTTATAATTGCTACAACAGATTATATTTTATATTAACGATTTTAAAAATTATCATAGAAAATCTATAATATTATGATGGCTATTTATAAATATTGTTAAGATTTTTAAATTTACAATAGTATCTTGTAATAACAATATTTTTGGTTAAATAGAATTTAATTGATAATATCTATAATTTTACTGTAGGATATGGACTATTTATCGATGAATAAATTTTATCATTTATATATTATTGTATAGCTAATAATTTTAACTATCAATTATTTTAGATTTGTTTTTATGATAAATTAGTATCATTGCAAACTAATTTAAATTTTTCTGATCATAATATGTTATCACTAGATATTTATTTAAATATCTTAGAAAAGAATTTTCATATTTAATAAATTTTTAAAGTTAATGTGATTTTAACTATATGAGTTAAGATAGTCTAACAACTAAATGAAAATAGTTGTTGATATACAATCATCTATTAATATTAAATGTAATGTACCATTACCAAGTAATGATCTATTAATATCACGGTTTCCAACTACCGTATAGGTTTACCAATAATTTTTTATATTTTTGCCATGATTTTGACCACTACTATAAATCATTTTTGGTGTAGTAATATTTGTGAATTTTCTGTTTGGGTTTAATACATCAAATTACATGCCTCACAGTCCTTTTGATCTTTGTAGAAAAAAGCATGAGAGTGGTCCTAAACATATAATAGAACAACTAAAATTACATCTGCCTTAAGGGGAAGAGGTGGATCTGCTTCAAGGGGGGTTCTGCTTCAAGGGGTTCTTTTGCTTTAAGGGGTGCGTTTGATAGAAGGGGAAGGCCTTTGGAAGTTGGAACTAGGGCTAGGTCTGATTCAAGGGGAAGGACTTTAAATGCATTAACAAGACAGCAAAGTTGTATTGGGGTGGTTAAAGTGGGCTGCTGTAATCTGACATTTTTTATCTTGTTGATTTTGGTGCCATGTGGGCTACCTGCGAGAGATCACTGTAATTTTTTTGTTAATGAATGAATAGATGACTGTGGTTTGTTTTGGTGCCATGTAGGCTACTTGTGATGGTCTGCCACTATGTATTATAGTGCGGCATGTTTATATTAAACAATTTACATCGAATATAGTTTAATATTTCAGCAGGTTCTTATATACGCTAATGGAATGTTGTGAAGGATGTTATCTTATATAGTTTTCAGTACATTTTTATATATGTTGTTGGAGATCAATATCAATACTGTTATATTGTTTTGCTGTGAAACTTTGTGTTATAGTCTAAATTTGCATTTGTTCTCAATCCCAGATGCATGTTATGGCTATGATATGCAAGGTTTTTGGGTATCTGATCAGCATAATTTTTTAGATGAAGTTAAAATAAAGATTTCTAACACTGATTTTTGATGGTATGGATAGGACCATACAAAACAGTACACTATGTTGAGCTTTACTTTTCTTTTCCTTTCTACAATGTTTCTGCTCTACTTCCTGACCACTGAATCTAGGTACCAATTATCACTCACTTATTATTTGAGAGCATCCAACAGCACATTCATGGTTGAAATTATCCACTTCTCATGGCATTACAATAGGAGGCAAACAAGCGATCATGTATGAACCGGAGCTTTTATACAAAGAAAACATAAGTGCAAGGACTATAAAACAGCTATAAGCTCTTGCTAAACATAAAAGTTTTTTACATTGTCCAACAACAAATTTAAGTCCAACATTCATTGTCATAACAAGTATTGTCATACTGCAATGCATCACTTAAACATAAGCATAATTATAAAAACAAGTAGGGCTACATCCCAACCAAAAGTCGATTCATCGTAGCATTACTCTCACCTATTTTTTTAATTTTGCAATATAACTTTCTTAACTCTATCCTTAAATTACTATTTTCCTTCTACGAAAAACACACATGTTATACTATATCCAGTTAGATTCAATCATTTACTTTAAGTTACATTTAAATACTAAACATCTAATACGGTAACGTTAATTCAAATAACAAAAGCTGGCTACTGTTCTCAGCCAAGACAAGAAGCTGGAGGCTTCTATTTTGCTGCTAAGCCAGAGCAAGCTTTCCCTATTTTGAGCTTATCTCTTGTAAAGCAAGCCCTGACTAGGCCCCATCCCCGTATGCCTCTATTTGTCATTAGTCTCTATAGTCTAAATAGGACAGCAACTCTATTTTACGTAGGATAAAGTTCATTTAATCAACGAAAAAAGAGAGAAAAAGCTCCTTCTCAAAGCAATGGAAATGAAAAATCAGACATTTAGATCATAGACGAAGAGGGTGGGAGGGAAGAACCTGGAAATGTGGATCGGGAGGATGTCCATGGAGCACTAGAGCTGGAAAGTGGAGGCATACCAGGGAATGAGGCCATTATCGCTGCACCAGAGGAGGAGGTTGCCATTGCCTGGCAGCATCGGCGCAAGACAAGGATAAGGGTTTTTAAAGAAGAATGGAGGAGATGGTTTTTATAGAAGGGGATTTCATTCCCTCAATTGAAAGACAGTTAGGTCATTTAAAAAAAATTAATACATGGCAGTTGGTCCCACTCAGCATTAACGGGTTGCCTAATAGCCTGCATTAAAATGCAAACTTTTAATAAATGTTGAGGTTGATGGTGTAGGTTTTTAAAATTACTAGGTACAAATATTTTGACTTAATCTCAAGTTCTGATAATTTATCCTAAATTATATATATATATATTTTTTTTGGATGAAAAAAAAGGGAAAGGAGTTAGATCCCGGTGTGGCCATCCCTAGACGGTCCTCCAACCCCGTCGAGAATGTTCGATACACGGCGTATATTAATTTTTCCGCAGCCATTCCCCACCCGAAGGTGAGTACGTTAACCTGACTACCACTGCCGCCAGCCGAGTGAACGTGATTTATTATATATATCCTTAACTTTTTCACAACCACCTGCCACAGCGGCTTCAGGATTATTTTATTAATTTTTCTCTTTTCTGATTTCACTCCAGGGTTATTTTATTAATTTTTCTCTTTTTTTGATTTCAATATGTTCAAATATCCTCGGATTTATTATATCCTTAACTTTTTCACAACCACCGGCCAACAGCGGCTTCAGGATTATTTTATAATTTTTCTCTTTTTTTGATTTCACTCCCGAACTATTTTTCTATTTTTTATTTTATCCCCGGATTTTTCGGTCAAAACATGTCCAAATCCGGACTCGAACTCCTGCCAGCTGGTTGTGAGTCTATTTTTTATTTATCCCCGGATTTTTCAGTCAAAATATATCCAAATCCGGACTCGAACTCTTGCCAGCTGGTTGTGAGATAAGTCTCACAACCAACTGTGCCACACGCCAGTGGTTCCTAAATTACACTTGAAAATTGACAGACTTCTTAAAGATTCTAAATTTTAAGGATTTTTAAAAATATTTATGAAACTTGAAAATCCAAGAGCATAATTTATCCAAAAACCTTTTAATAGTAAAGAAAATTTTACCTTGGCCGATGTAACTCATGCTTAGCAATAGAAAATTTTAAAATTTTTAAAATATATCTCAAAATATTATATAATATTTATTCGTAGACTTATCTCTTTTTAAAAAGATTTGAGTTTTAAATTTTTTTTATATCGATGATCCAAGTCGTTGGATGTAATCTACTATCTCAATACTACTTATATATAAGACAAACATAAAGAGTTTGATCAGAATCTAAAAAGAAAAAAAAATTAAAAGAGGATAAACAAGATAGAATGAAAATAATTCCTACTTTTGATTCATTTGTTTTCTTGGCTTATCTGTTCTACTTTAGCTTGAGCAAATGCTTGAGATCATTAGTTCCATGATCCACAATTACCGACTTATTCTTTTTTTAAGAAGAAACTCGATAGTGGTAGGAAGCTCGGCAATGATAAAACTAAGAATGCCGAGCCCGCATACTCCTTTGCGGTCATTGCTACATTCATAGTCGTTGTCATCAAATATCTGAACATAATCTACTTTAGGATCATCTTCGGATATGGACCGGGTCTGCATCTCCTTCGCTACCGCTTTCAACTTTTTAAATACATACAATGACTTGTCCCATGTCATAATCATCACCTTCTCCTATTATGTTGGAAATGTTAAATTAAACCATTCTTGAAAATCAGATGTCCTAATTAGAGATTTTTTAAAGTATAAGGACCATATAAAAATATTTGTAAAATTTAAATAATCAAAAATATAATTCATGATACATGGATGATTATGTGACTTATAGATATTGATGTGTCACTTAGTGATTGGACATATGGATCTTGACATGTCAGTGATCGCTGACATGGATGGTTAAAAATAAGTCACTAACTCAAACTCTATAACTAGGATAAGTTAGGACCGTATCCTCAAGAATTTTAGGATTAAGTTATAATTTTTTTAAAGAAAAAAGAATAATTATTGTGGCATAAAAATAAAATAAATAACAAATAAACTACTCTTAAGATCGAAGCAAGTAAAAGAAATTATTTCAGAAGTTTTAAGTTAATCTTGCATTGACAAAACTATATTTTTTTATGATTTAAATGTAATTAGTTTTAGAGAATTACCCGTCTTTCCTTGGCACACTCCGCATCCATAGATCATGGTATATCGCTAGGAGGTACTAGGTATTCAACTACTTTTTTCTTGCATACCTCGTATCCACAATAGATCATGGCGCATCTCCAAAAAGCAAGAGTTGTCCCTAAACTTAATTTAACGTTAAAGCATAATAAAAAGCAAATAAAAGAGAACAAGTAAAGAACTCATAATTAAAAGTATAATCTTTTATTGCATATCAAAGAAATACAAAAAATGAGGAATAAAAAAATCATGTTTTGCCTTGTTACAAGATCTCCTCTTCCCTTCTAAACTTCTGCACTTGATTGCTTTTAAGTTGATCCCTTCCTATCCCCCTATGCAAAAGCTCTAGAGGGATTCTAGGGAGTGATTGTTGGGAATTGTGTCCCAAAGCCAATCGTCTAGGCTGTAGATGGTTGTGATATTATATTTGAATTTTGATATAAATAAAAGTTATCTTTTGGCTGTTCATCATAGGTACATTTTTCTTAATTAAACTCTTTTGTGATGATATCATTTGAGCTACCTTGTATGCGATGTAGAGAGGATGCATCATGTAGTTCATAAATTAGTTCGCGACCAAATGATGCACTATTTATGGATGATAGTATATCAAGAGTAGGTCGTTGATGTCATATCTGTTGGTTGTCCTCTTACCAAGTAGCATGAAGATGCTGGTATGACATCGGGTGTTATGTTTGACACTTCACTGAATGTGACTCTTATGCGAGATTCTCTTGCTACTGAAAAGTAGTCTTGTATTAGAATGTGGACATAAATTATTCCTTTGACTTAAGATCACTATGGCAGCTTGCAAGCAACTCACTGTGCTTTGGTGCCGGACTACCCGAATTTCTAATCCGGTGATGAAAGGTTGCTGGATACAGTCAAGTACTTGTGTAGCGGTAGTAGGATCGAGATAGGATTGACCTCTCCAAATGATTTGGATTGAATGCTTTATATGCCTCAATTGAGTAAGACCTTGGCCAGGGCATTCCTTGTAAGGAGTTACAGAGATTCTTTGAGACATTCTAATGGACTGCTTAGGGTTGGGTAGTTAACCCTTTGCCATCCGGAGTATTAGGAGGTTTAAGGAATAAGTTCAATGCTATTCCATATTTGACAGGTTCATGTTGCTCTGCAACCTTCAACCTATCTAGATGCCGGGTGTCATTGCTAGATGGTGACTTTGGCTGGTACTCAAATGTTCCCATGCTACTGGTTTAGCGTTTGAACCTATGGGATTGCACACCGAGGATTTTTTCTTGCTTTGTTGGCATGCGAATGATTGGGAATCGTTCCGGACTCGTTTGACAAGATGTTGTCAAACTTCTATTCGAGTCGACTCTTCTTGAATGAGTCGACTTGAGCTGAGTCGACTCGATTGATGAACTGTTGAAATTCGAAAACCCTTCATTAAATGTTGTAATTGTTATGGGATTTAATGCTGGGAGTTTTGAGTTTTAATGATTGCTGTTGCTGAATTCTAAGGGACTTCTAACCTCCCTGGAATCTTAAGAGACTCCAAAACTGCTCCTTAATCTCTCATTTATTTATCTTAATTGTTTTGAGGGCTGCTGCTATTATTTAAATGGCTGGGCTGCAGAAAGTGAATAGTTCACTCCTCATATTCCATACCTAGAAATCTAGATCAAGGTTGAGACTCTACCATATTCCTTGGTTAGAGATCTTGATTCATCCTTGAGAGATTGAAAGATTGGATCGTCGGGATAGAGTGAGTTTTGGGTGGGATCTTTGAGTGCATACCTTCTATTGAAGGTTTGGGATAGAGAGAACTGGGAGAGTCCTTGTTCTGTTCCAGCACTGCTGCAGCAACTAGCACTTCAAGGAGTTGAAGGAGTCCCACTCGTTTCAAGGAGTTGAAGAAGAAGGAGTCCGCCCGACAAAGTTTCCGTAGGGGCTAGCACCTCAAAAGAAGAAGAAGGAATCGTGCTACACGGTGTGAACCATCCGTAGAGGTGGTACACGAGTGTTGCTTCAAGAGCTGGGTTTTTTTTCACAGGTTAGTGGCGTCCCTGGGATCGCGACTGAGAGGTGGGCTTCTGGTTTCTCCCGTGAATGTCACCAAGGTATGTACTTGTGTTATGTATGACACATTGTTCTTACCATATCATTGTATAGTTATGAGAATAGTTCCATATTTTATACTTTGATTGCATGGTTTCATTTTTACATTACTCTAGATGCATTTTAATCTTGGTATTGGGGTTGTGTTAATTAGATTAATATCTTGATAAAATGTTTTTATCGCTTTCCGCTGCTGCATACTTTTAGAAAATTTTTAAAATGCATGCTTCATCCCCAGGAACGGTTCCTTTCAATGGTATCAGAGCCAGGTTGGCGCATACATCTAGTTTAATGTTTCATATGAAATCGATTTAATTTCCTTCACATAGTACTCGGATCAAGATGGATTCGCCATGGCCGTCCGGTCATACGAGAGAAGTATGGTTTAAAGACCATCTCTTCCCATTCCAAGGGATCTCATATGGCGTGTAGGGGTGCTGATGCGTCATGATCTTATGAAGAAGAAAGTAAAAAATTAATGGATTAAAATTATTTTAATCTTTGATTATATATCATAATTATGTTTAGATAAGATCTAAAAGAAATTTGATCTAAAATCTTGAAAAGTTTATATGGAAACGTTTGAAGTTTGAAAACACTATATTCTGGAAGAGCTAGCTCGTTCAATAGAGCTGATTGTAGAGCTGGCTCGTTCAGATAGAGCTGACTCGACCAGAAATCTGTGTTCTGGAAGAGTCGGCTCGAGCAACAGAGCTGACAGAAGAGTCGGCTCGAGCAGCAGAGCTGACAGAAGAGCCGACTCGACCAGAAATGTATGTTCTGGAAGAGCTGACTCGATCAAAAAATTAAGAAACAGTAATTTTAAGCTTCAAACTTTTATGAAATTGTTTCATTTCATTTTTGAAAATGTTTCAAATAATGTGATACACTTAATTGATAATTAAGATGTATAATTTAAGATTTAAAGATATGATTCTGATCTTAAGTCATGATTCATAAATCATGGGTTTAATGGGATGGGCTAGGAATAGATCCTTATTTGGGTTAGACCTAAGATTAGATGAATTGGATTAATTAGAGATAAGAAACTAATCAAAAGTTAAATTAGGTTTAATTTTTCTATAGTTTCTAATATTTAGAAAGTGTGATCCAAACATCTAAAAGGATCTATCGTGGCTTAGTGATTGATCTAGTTCTTTAAGTCTAATCTGGTTGAGGAAGGTGAACCGAGTTGGTATCTAGGCAAGCTGCCTTATGGTCTATGGTTATGAGGGTACCTCTTTCCTGGCTAGCTCCTTTGTAGCTAGTGTGTAAGGAAAGATGGTTAAAGCCACAACTCATTCCTTGACCGCGCTTACCTGGCTGATACGGCTAACTGGAATTGACTCATGAGAACCTCACTAAATTGGATTAACCCATGTCACCTAAGGTTAATCAGATTTGTCTGATTTTAGGTGCCCATGGACCAAGATTTTCATGAACCTTCTACAAGTTAGTGGGAGGATTATTGATCATGGTCCATGTATTCTTCATATGTCACATTTTTAAATCCTCTAAATTATTAGGTCCTTAAAAAGATGATATTATAGGGATAACTGAATCTTAGCCTCCCATTAAGTTGGGTGGTAATGTGTCCTTTAGTTGGGTGATTATCGGCAGTACCAAAGTACGGGTGGTCATGAGGCTATTGGAATTGCCATTCATAATATGATGACTCAGTGCAACTCTCTTAATGGTGGTCAGGTGAGCCGACCAAAGTCGAGCTTGATCATTCATTAGTTAGAAGCACTGAATTTAGTCATGTTATGGTTGGACCTAACCAGGACCTTTTTTAGCAGAAGCCCAAAGGCCGATTGAAGTGCTCCTGGGGCAAAATTTATTATACTAGAAATTGCTTGGAAGAAGCAATTGGTTAATTGAACCTACCTTTAGGTTTACTGGGTGAGTCGGCCAAAGTCGGGCTCATGTGGCACCTTTAAGATTCTAGTACCCACTAAGGAATTAAGTGTAATTCATCGGATTAGAGGTAGAGGCTACTAATCTGAATAAAATATGTGGAAAGACCTTTAGACTAAAGTCTATGTCTTTAGGATTAAAATGAAATTCATGTACTAATTGGTCTTTTGGTTTTCTTTTTAGAAAAATGTCTGCCAACTTGTCCCTCCGTTCATTACTTGATAATAAAAAACTTTCTGGCCCAAACTTCGATAATTGGTATCGAAGGCTCAAGATTGTCTTAGAGCACGAAAGGATCCTGTATGTTATATCGAATCCAGCACCTGAGGTCCCCGTAGCTAATGCTCTTACATCTATCAGGGATACTTATCAGAAGTGGGTTTCTGATAGAACTACTGTACGTTGCATTATGTTGGTGGCTATGAACGACGAGTTCAATCGCAAATTCAAGGAGGCCCAACCGGAGGAAATCTTGCAAAAGTTGTAAGAATCCTTCGGCACGCATGACAATGTAGAGTGGTACAGGACTTCCCGTGCCATCTATAATGCCCATATGAGAGATGGGGCATCAGTACTGATCATGTATTGTACATGACCAAGTTATTTGAACGCCTGGCCAACTTGGATGTCCCCTGCATGAACAGCTTAGGAAGGATGCTATACTGAATTCTCTGCCCCCTTCTTACCTTGGTTTTCTTGATTACTTCTAGATGCATAGGCCTATAATGAACTACCACAGTTTGTTGGGATTACTACATAACTATGAGAAGGACCACAACCTCAATTAGGGGTTAGTGTACTTGGTGGGAGGAAACAGGGCAATGCATCGCCCTCTTTGGAAGGGGAAGAAGAATAATAAAAAGAAAAAGACCAAAAAGGTGCAGAGCGTTGCTGGGGCCAGTCAAGCTGGGAAGAAAAAAGTAGACCAGAGTTGGGCGAAGTGCTTCTATTATAAGAAGCAGGATCACTGGAAGAGGAATTGTCCTCTATATATTGCATCCCTTGACCCAAACAGGCCGAAAAAGAGGAAGCAGTAAGATATTGCTGCTCAAGGTATTTATATGATAAATCCCTGTACCTATTCTTTTTGTGATACTACTAATGGGTACTTGATACTGGGAGTCCTTACCATATTCACAATAAATTGCAGGGACTTCGAATTAGTAAGAGGTTCGATGATGGGAAAAGGTTTTTGAACATTGGAGATGGAAGTCGAGTTACAGTTCTGGCGTTAGGAGATTTCTCTCTTATTTTTGAATCTTGTAAAGTCATTTTATATGACTGCCATTATTGTCCTACATTTCTTGTAAACATTATCTCTATAGGCTTATTAGCCAATGAATGTTTTGAACTTTCAATAAAGAGAAATGTTTGTAACATTACTTTGAATGGTTCAATTGTAATGAGTGGAAATCTAGTAAATGGCATCTATTTGCTATCACAGCCTATGAGTGTAATGTACACAGCAAACAAATGCCCTAGAATGGATAATGTCAGTGATGCTTATCTCTGGCACTGTAGGCTAGGTCATATAAACAATAATAGAATAAACAGGTTAAGATAAGAAAGTCTCTTAAAGGTAAATGATTTTGAATCATTACCTACCTGTGAATTCTGTTTACTTGGAAAAATGACCAAATCATCTTTTTCTGGAAAAGATGAAAGGGCCAAAGAAATTCTAAGTCTAGTACATATAGATGTATGTGGACCTATGAATGTCAGTGCTAGAGGTGGGTATAATTATTTCATTACTTTTGCAGACGGCCTATCTAGGTTCGGTTATGTCTATCTTATGAGACATAAGTTTGAGTCATTTGAAATGTTCAAACAATAACGTAATGAAGTTGAAAAACAAACTGGAAAGAGTATAAAGACTCTTCAATCTGATCGAGGAGGCGAATATCTTTTCACTGAGTTTCTGACTTATCTTCAAGAGAATGGGATTCTCTCTCAATGGACACCTTCGGGACACCCCAACTAAATGGTGTGTCCGAAAAGAGGAATAGGACTTTGTTGGATATGGTCCGGTCCATGATGGGGTTTGCTACTCTGTCTATCTCTTTCTGGGGTTATGCCATGGGGTCTGCTTGTTATCTTCTTAATAGGTCTCCTAGTAAGTCTATGGACAGGACTCCATATGAGATGTGGTCTGAATGGAAACTGGTGCTCTCACACCTTAAGGTCTGGGGGTGTCCAGCGTATTTAAGTGTTTGCAGACTGATAAACTAGGACCTAGGTCTGATCGGTGTCTATTTATTAGGTATCCAAAAGAATCTAAAGGGTATTTCTTTTACTTGCCTGATGAACAAAATTGTTTATTGGTCTTAGGACTATCTTTTTGGAAAAGGAGTTCCTTTGTGAAGGAACTGTAGCCACTAAGATTGAACTTAGTGAAGTTTAACAGGTAGAATAACTGACACTTTTAGGAGACACCTCAGAATTGGATTTTACTAATTCAAATCCGAAGCCCTTTGAGCATCCATTAAGGAGATCCAGTAGAGTACCATGTCAACCGGACAGATACTATGGTTTCTTGGTCCAAGATGGAGATCCCATTGAACTTGACGAAAACAATGAGGATCCGATCACCTATATGGATGCTCTACAAAGGACTGACTCTAATAAGTGGCTAGAAGCCATGAAATCTGAATGGAGTCCATTGAGATCAACAATGTATGGACATTAGTTGATCCACCTGAAGGGATAAAACCCATTGGGTGTAGATGAATTTTCAAAAGGAAACGGGGCGTAGACGGAAAGGTAGGGACCTACAAAGCCCGTCTGGTTGCCAAGGGATATCATCAGCATTATGGTATTGACTATGACGGGATGTTTTCCTTTGTGGCAATGCTCAAATCCATTTGGATTATGCTTGCTTTAGCTGCATACTTCGATTATGAAATCTGGCAAATGGATGTCCGAACAGCCTTCCTAAATGGTGAGCTAGAAGAGGAGGTGTATATATACAACCTGAAGGGTTCACATCCACAGATGAGTCAAAGTTTGCAAGCTTCAAAGATCTATCTATGGACTGAAGCAGGCATCTCGGAGTTGGAACATACGATTTGATAAGTGTATCAAGTCGTATGGCTTCATTAAGAACGAAGAAGAACCTTGCATTTATAAGTGGGCTAATGGTTCTGTGGTTGTATTCCTTATATTGTATGTGGATGACATTCTCCTAATCGGGAATGACATTCCAGCATTACATGGAATAAAGGTCTGGCTTTCATCTCAATTCTTTATGAAAGACTTGGATGAAGCCTCATTCATACTAGATATGAAGATCTATAGAGATAGAGCTAAGAGGCTTCAGGGATTGTCCCAGTCAATGTACATTGATACCGTGCTGAAACGGTTCAGCATGGAAAACTCCAAGAAATGCTATCTTCCGATAGGCCATGAAATTACTCTCTCCAAAAAGGATTGTGCATCAACTCCTGAGGAGAGAGAGTGTATGAGTAGAGTCCCATATGTTTCGGCAGTGGAATCTATTACGTATGCAATGACATGTACAAGACCAGACATGGCATACTCACTAGAGTAGTTAGCAGATACCAGTCTGACCCAGGTGAAGTGTATTGGAAGGTGGTAAAAACCATCCTGAAGTATTTGAGAAATACTAAAGACCAATAGCTTATCTATGGAGAGCCTGACTTAAAACTTATTGGTTATACCGATTCAAGTTTTCAGTCAGATAGAGATGATAGCAAAAGTATGTCGGGCTTTGTATTTACCCTCAATGGAGGAGCCATCTGCCGGAAAAGTTTCAAGCAACACACCGTGACGGACTCGATTTGTGAAGTAGAATACATTGCAGCATCAGATGCAGCGAAGGAAGCTGTGTGGCTACGAAAGTTCCTAGGCGAGCTGGGAGTGGTACCTTTCCTAGATGACCCTCCACTATTTTGTGACAGCACTGGAGCCATAGCTCAAGCCAAAGAACCAAAGTCCCATTAGCGCACCAAGCACATCTGCACCGCTACCACCTCATACGAGAGATTGTGGCACGAGGAGACATCGACCTTCAGAAGATTGATGGAAAGGAAATCTGGTCGACCCCTTCACTAAAGCAGTCGGAATTCAAGAGTTTAAAGATTGTAATTGGAAAATGGAAATGCGATTCTGTTCTGATTAGCTTTAGTCCAAGTGGGAGTTGTTGAAATTGTGTCCCAAAGCCAATCGTCTAGGCTATAGATGGTTGTATTATTTGTATTTGAATTTTGATATAAATAAAAGTTATCTTTTGGTTGTTCATCATAGGTGCATTTTCCTTAATTTAAACTCTTTTGTGATGATATCCTTTGAGCTACCTTGTATGTGATATAGAGAGGATGCATCGTGTAGTTCATAAATTAGTTCGCGATCAAATGATGCACTATTTCTGGATGATGGTGTATTAAGAGTAGGTCGTTGATGTCATATCTGTTGGTTGTCCTCTTAACCAAGTAGCATGAAGATGCTGGTATGACATCGGGTGTTGTGTTTGACACTTCACTGAATGTGACTCTCATGCGAGATTCTCTTGCTACTGAAGAGGAGTCTTGCATTAGAATGTGGACATGAATTATTCCTTTGACTTGAGATCACTATGGTAGCTTGCAAGCAACTCACTGTGCTTTGGTGCCGGACTACTCGGATTTCTAATCTGGTGATGGAAGGTTGTTGGGTACAGTCAAGTACTTGTGTAGTGGTAGTAGGATCGAGATAGGATTGACCTCTCCAAATGATTTGGATTGAAAGCTTTATATGCCTCAATTGAGTAAGACCTTGGCCATGGCATTCCTTGTAAGGAGTTGCAGGGATTCTTTGAGACATATTCTGATGGACTACTTAGGGTTGGGTACTTTAACCCTTTGCCATCTGGAGCATTAGGAGGTTCAAGGAATAAGTTCAATGCTATTCCATATTTGACAGGTTTATGTTTCTCTGCAACCTTCAACCAATCCGGACGCCGGGTGTCATTACTAGATGGCTACTTTGGCTGGTACTGGAATGTTCCCATGCTACCGATTTAGTGTTTGAACCTATGGGATCGCACACCGATGGTTTCTTCTTGCTTTGTTGGCATGCAAATGATTAGAAATCATTCCGGACTCGTTTGACAAGATGTTATCAAACTTCTATTCGAGCCGACTCTTCTTGAATGAGTCGACTCGAGCCGAGTTGACTCGAATGGTCGAGTCGACTCGATTGACGGACTGCTGAAATTCAAAAATCATTCATTCAATGCTGTAATTGTTATGGGATTTAATGCTGGGAGTTTCGAGTTTTAATGATTGCTATTACTAAATTCCAAAGGACTTTTAACCTCCCTGGAATCTCAAGAGACTCCAAAATTGCTCCTTAATCTCTCATTTATTCCTCTTAATTGTTTTGAGGGTTGCTACTATTATTTAAATGGCTGGGCTGCAGAAAGTGAATAGTTCACTCCTCATATTCCATACCCAGAAATCTGGATCAAGGGTGAGACTCTACCATATTCCTTGGTTAGAGATCTTGATTGATCCTTGAGAGATTGAAAGATTGGATCTTCGGGATAGAGGGAGTTTTGGGTGGGATTTTTGAGTGCATATCTTCTATTGAAGGTTTGGGATAGAGAGAACTGGGAGAGTCCTTGTTATGTTTCGGCACTGTTGCAGCAACTAGCACTTCAAGGAGTTGAAGGAGTTCCACTCGCCTTCAAGGAGTTGAAGAAGGAGTCCGCCCGACAAAGCTTCCGTAGGGGCTAGCACCTCAAAAGGAAGAAGAAGGAATCGCGCTACACGGTGTGGACCATCCATAGAGGCGATACACGAGTGCTGCTTCAAGAGCCGAATTATTTTTTCACAGGTCAGTGGCGTCCCTGGGATCGCGACTAAGAGGCAGGCTTCTGGTTTCTCCCGGTAAACATCACCAAAGTATGTACTTGTGTTATGTATGACACATTGTTCCTTACCACATCATTGTATAGTTATGAGAATAGTTCTATATTTTATACTTTGGTTGCATGGTTTTATTTTTACATTACTCTAGATGCATTTTAATCATGGTATTATTAGATTAACATCTTGATAAAATGTTTTTATCGCTTTCTGCTGCTGCATGCTTTTAGAAAAGTTTTAAATGCATGCTTCACCCCTAGGAATGGTTCCTTTCAGTGATGCCTCTAGGTAAAGGTACGGGAACCTTTTTATAGGTGAGCAGGGAGAGGGTTTTCTTGATTTTCCGATATGGGACTAAACAAAAAGAATATAGGAGTGGCTAGGACTTGGTTTTACAGGTATCAATGGTTAGATGGTTGTGAATAAGCCCAATCCCACTAGCAATAGGATTCTAATTCTTGTTCTAATTAATGTTTGACCATCTAAGGACTTTTCTGCCATTTGATCTTTGATCAGGTGCCTGAAAATCACTACATCCCGTATGATCAAAACTAAACTCCAATTGGATTTGATTTCAATCATTAGATTGAGATCCAATGGTTGGATTACCGTGCTTGTCTTCTTCCCTCAATTGGTAGCACCCATCATCTGATCACTAACTTCCTTTGTCGGATCATTGCCACCGCTGAAGATCTAGCTAGAACCATCGCTGGAATCCCGTCGCATCATCGAGACCTTGCCGAAGTCCTTGTTGCCACCTCCACCATGAGTCTCGCCAAAATTTACTACTCGGGAGTTTCCTATTAGAGCTATCAATGAATGGGGTTTAGACTTGAGATCCGCGGGTATTTATCCAACGGATCCATGTCCGATATTAAATTTGGACACATTTACCTGGACCCGGATCCGAACCCGTTTAGCTATAATTAAATGGATCCGAATATCCAGGCCCGCCAGACCCAGGACCTGATTATATAAAATAAAATAATATATATATATTTATATATATTAATATTATTATGAATCGTTAGATCTTTGATCTAATAATTAAAAATCAACAGTGATTTTAATATAAAAGGCCTTCAATAGCCCTAAATCTTTTCCATTGAATCCATTTGAGTAAATCCCTAATTGGCTAATCCTCCCTCCCCCTCGACGGCCAACTGCGGACCACCGATGCCTCCCCCCCTCTCCAGTCTAGATCGGCGTCCATCATCGATCATCTCCTCCCGGTCACAGGTGGTTCGGTCACTCTGGTGTCACTCCATCACCCCTCTCCCATCCGATCCAATCATTACATCCGTTCTTCACCGTCAGCCCGTCACCCGACATTGTCCCCCCCTGATCATCGTTGCTTTGACATCATCCCTGCCGGCCACCGCTCTCCGACACATCGACCCCCCATAGTTGCCTTTATTGGATCCAAGCCCCATCGGCCACCAACATTGTCCCCTGCCGGCTGTCGCTACCCCGGCGTTATTATCAATTTTTTTAATGAATATAGACACACGAATATTAGTCAGCTCAAATTTCATTCATATTCCCATGGATCGGATACAAAACGGATCCATGTTATGCAATTCACTTTGACCCTAATGCGCCGGCTTGTTAGAACTAAAATACATGAAATACCCCCAATAATTGGTCCCGTAACCAACCTTCTCTCTTCCGTCTCTTCATGTTGGGACTCTGGACTCAACCAATTGCTCCTCTTTGTAATTATCCATCAAGACATCCACTTCTTCCGTAATCCTTCTTTCCCTTCGACTAGGGATACCAGACTACAAATGAGCAAAAGAATGGATACTACGTCATATTAGCAAGGAATCCAAAACTACAAATCTGCCATGAAACAGAGAGGATTTTAGAAAGAAATTATTTATTCCCCAATACAAGAAGCAAAGAAAACAGGAGTATACGCATTTTTAGATGGTCCACTTGAGTCATGAACCAGTTCACTAAGGTAGGTAGAGCGGTAGCAAAGAAAATTAAGATTTTGTGCTTACTTAGATGAAAAAAAAGAGAGAAAAAATATATGAACATAGACTATTTATGGGTGTGGTTGGAGAGTAGAATGCGGCCGAGAAGTTTTTTTTTTTTTTTTTTTTTTTTTTAAATAAAAAAAAAGATAAGTTAGATCTTGAACGTGATCATTCCTAGACGGTCCTCCAATCTCAATTAAAAAATGTTTGATGCATGATGCATATTAATTTTATATAATCATTTTTCATCCGAAAATAAGTATGTCAACTTGACTGTCATCGATGTCAGTCGAAATGGATGGATTTATTATATGTATCTCTAACTTTTTATTACCATCAATCACAAAATTTCAGAATTATTTTATTATTATTTTATTTTATTTTTAAATTTTAATTAAAAAATATTTAAATTGAAGTTCAAATTCTTGTCAACTGCTGGTCGCGAGAAAAGCTGTACTACGCCCCAGTGACGAAGACTAATCTTTCCTTGGGATACCGGCGTCCGGTCTCTATGGCGGCTAACTGCTTATCTGGACCCATCACATCATCACACGCATCTAACGGGCACTTTTTGGCTTCCTTCGTTCAAGAACCGCTGAGAAAAACCATGTACGGTACAGTATTATAAGCATAGGCAAAGAAAGGCGTTGGAGCACGGCAACTCCACAAGTTCCGAAGAAAGAGGCAATAAATAAATAAATAAGTAAACGTTCTCATTTCAACGCTCATCCACCCTGCTGGAATAAATGCAGCATGTCCTTTGAACTTAATAATCCAGTTGACATTTTTCTTTTCTTTTAAAGTTAAAACGAAGACTCCCAACGCAGCAATTCTCCCTCTTGTTTTTTCATTATTTTTTAGAAGTCGGAACCATGAAAATGGAAGGTGAAATCTTACTGATTTATGTCAACTTGGTGCTCGATTCACTCGTACGTGCTAACCTTCACTCAATTTTCTCCCTTAGAATCTATCTTTATATGAGAGGAACGGGAAAGATGAGAACAATAAATTAAAAATCGTACAAAAGAATCGAAATGCTAAAGAATTTCAAAACAGGCATAACTTCTAAAGCATCATACTCAACGATTACAGAATTGACAAGGATAATAGATATGATACAACAACAACAACCTCATTTTAGAAAAGGCATAAAGCTATAAATTTTCTTTGGGGATCATTCCTTCCATCTTTCATGGTGGTAGATTGGATACCTTGGTGCTCTCCAGCCACAAAAACTCAAGCAAGGATAGAAGATGGACCTCAAGATGCCCTTGAGCACCCGGCCCCGTTTCGGTACGTATCGTGGATGGATGGATGGTGGCGGTGATGGTTGTGGTGGTGGCAATTCCGAGCCAGGATTTCTTGGATGTGGATTAACCATCGTCTGCTCCGCACCGGCCATCCAAGCCGGCGGAGAGTATCTGGACCAGGGAATGCCATGGAATTTTATAGGAAAACCAAGTCCTCCACGCGGTTTCCGTTAAACGCGGTTCCCGTTTACCCCGCACTTGCCGTGGGCCGGCATTTGCCTGGAAAATTTTGCCCTCGTTGCATGGAACGATCGATGAGGTCTGCATGATCATGATCAGATCTTGCGTGCACACGCTGTCGACGCGTGGCCAGGGGATCGGTGGACCCCATAAACCTCGAATATTTTAAAGACACCGCAAGCACGAACACCCAAATCCACACGCACGAATGTTCTTTCATCACATTGGCAAATCCTCCGTGACCCACGATTTTCGGTTACATCCACGCAAATAATGTAGTCCTGGAATGGGTCCGTGAGTCATTTAGGCATTAGCTCTCTGATGATATTGGAGGGACCCATTTGTCGTCGAGCATATGGATGTGGAAGGTACGACGAAGAATATCCATCCCCTCTACATCCCTTAAGAGTGTTCTTACTTGGAAGCGTGGACCGGACCACAAAATGATTAGGACGTCTATTTTGGACCTACAAGAGTGGGGCCATCAGCCATGTGAGAATTACGTGGATTACTTAAAAAAATGTAGTCTTGATTCCATGATCAATTCACGTCGCTACACGTACATACATACATTTACATGGCTACACAAACATACATAGATATATATATATAGAGAGAGAATGTCTAACATCAATGTACTTGGATTTTAATAAAATATTAGATATTTTAAAAGATGGACGGTGCTTTGACCGTTATGATAAAGTATATACTTTTTTTTATTATAGGCCCAACTCTTATAAACTTTTTTTTATACATAAAAGTTTTTTACAAATTTCTGTGATTGCAATATATTCAGCTTTCATAATGAATAAAGCAACACATTTTTATAACTTAAATTACCATAACACTACTCTTTCTAAAAGAGTCCTCAAGTACGTGAACGTAGACTTCTTAGAATCTAAATTACCAATCATGTTTATATATGTATACCTATCCAACATAGGTTTGCTATCACCAACATATAAACATATTATAAAAGTGCCTCTAAGATACTTGAAGATCTTTTTAATAGCTATCTGATATTCTTATCAGAATTAGAGAGAAATCGACTTATAATACCAACTGCATAAATATATCCAACTTTGTGCAAACCATCCAACATAGGTTTGCCATCACTAATATACAAATATATTATAAAAGTGCCTCTACGATACCTCAAGATCTTTTTAATAGTTATTGAATATTTTTTACCATAATTAGAGAGAAATTATCTTACAATACGAACTACATATAATATCTAGCTTTGTGCAAATCATGATATACATCAAACTACCAACTACGGATATATAAGAATCTTTTTTATTTCTTCTTTATTTTCTCACTTATAGGACATTGGTTGGAATTTAACTTGAAGTGGCCTACAAATGAAAAGCAAACCGATTTAGACTTACCCATGTTAAACCTTTTTAGCACTTTTTCGATATATCTCTCTTGAGATAGCCAAAGCTTCATATTCTTTATGTCACGAGTAATTCTTTGTGTCACAAGTATTTCTCATGTCAAGGATTTATTTAGCCAGCCCCAAGTCCTTTATGGTAAAGAACTTATTTAACTCTCTTTTCAAGCTTTCAATTTTTTTAATATCATGGCCAACAATCAACATCTATGGTCCATCATGAAGAATTAAACTTTTTTATTGTTTCCAAGATGCTTACTTAAGTCCATACAATTTCTTTTTTAATATGCATACAAGATACTCTTTACCTATAATTGTGAATCTCTCTGGTTGCTCCATATAATTTTTTTTCCTAAGTCATCATGGAGAAAAGCAATTTTCATATTAAGTTGTCAATTTCCAAATTTATGTGGTAGTTAAACCAATAACAACTTGGATTGAAAATATCTTGACCATAGATGAGAAAAAATTTTCAAAGTCAATATCCTTTTTCTGACCGAATCCCTTCACAACCAATTATGCATTGTATTTTGGTTGTGAGTTTTCTCTTCAGGATTCGACATGAATATCTATTTATTCTTGAATGCTCTCTTATCCTTAAGTAGTTTCGTTAACTCAAATATGCAGTTTTCATGCAAGATTTTTATCTCCTCTTACATGGCTTTTAACCACTTTCTCTTTTACTCATGATTCATGACCTTGTGCTAGCATTATGGTTCTCCCTCATCAATGATCATAATATACTTATAAAGAGAATATTTTTGGAAAGATCGATGCTCTATAGTACATCTTTTCAATTGAGGCATAACTGGTGGTTCTGGAGGAGCTTATTTAATGTACTTTTTTGGCATATCATTATCAAGTATGGGCTCATCAATTGTATTACTATCATCTTTCTGTACATCTCTTTCATTATCATTATTCACCATGGTAAGAGGCACTCGATCCAGGTTAATATAATTTATAGTGATAGATTTTAGCTTCTGAATCTTTTCAAAATCTTCTATAATTTGATTTTTCAGAAACATGACATCTCTGCTTTTGATAACCTTCTTATCAACTGAATCTCATAATCTATAACTAATTTTTTATGTGTATAATCCAGAAAGATACATTATTTAGACTTGCTATTAAGCTTGGATCTCTCATCTTTAGGGATGTAAATAAATGTCCTATAACAAATATCCTCAAGTAATCATATGATACATGTTTGCCAATCTACACTCTTTCTAATACATCACCATTAAGAGAAATCACAAGAAAAACTGGTCAAATCTATAACAATTCTCATCACTTCACCTCTAAAAGAATTAGGCAACTTGGCACGAGAAAGTATATACCAATTTTTTTCACATAATATAATTTTTTCTCACAGCAATCTCTATTATATTGAGATATTTTAGAAATAATTTTCTCAAACATGATACTTTGATTTTTGCAATATTTCTTAAATGGATCCCTATATTCGCCACCATTATCTACTCGAATATACTTTAACTACATTTCTATTTCTTTTTAATATCAGCATGAAAATGCTTCGATACATTAAGCATATGATTTTTGAATTCAAAATAAAAGCCCATACTTTTCTAGAACGATTATTAATAAAGATAAAATATATATAGATTACACTATAAATATCAGTATAAATTAAATCCAAAGCATGTGATATTTTATATAAAGGGGATTTATGAAATGCATCTCTATATCGTTTGCCAGTTAAACAATGAATGCATGTCTTTAGAGATATATCTTTTATAAATGAGTTTGTTTCTAGTAAGAATATTAAGTTCCTTCTCACTTATATAACTGAATCATTTATGTCATAATTCAATAAAGAAATCTTCAACTATATTCACCTCCTTTTTGTACAATTTTACTTGTATCATGTAAAATGTACTTAATTTCTTTTCTCTTATTACTATTAAAGAACCTTTGATGAACTTCCATTTTGCTTCATTAAAGTAGCTATGGTAACTTTCATCATCAAGCACTCTAGTGGAGAGCAAGTAGAGATGGATATCGAGAACATGTCTCATATTTTTCAGCAATAATTAACATTTAATGCTGATTTTCAAGTAAATATCTATCATGCCCGCGGTCTTAGTTACTCCATCTACAAATTACATAGATAAATTTTTAGAGCTACCATGTGTAATTTGAAACATTTGTCAGCTCAAAGAATCATATCAGGATCCAATCTCTCCTGATGCATTCATTCTTTCAGATCCATCCTCTAATCACTCGAAAACTTTCAGATCCATCATCAATCAGTTACATGCATCCAGATGATAAGGGCACCACATAAAAGAAAATAACAATTAATTTCAATGGGCTGACGCCAATGACATGGAGTCATCAGGTTGAGAAGAGTGTCACTCTCCTAGTTAACCATCCACCAACTGAATCCAATCATTGCTGCAACAATCACCATGAAAGACTTTTTCGACAATCTTCTGTTTCCCTCTCCAGAGCTGTCACTCTCCCCAGAAGCTTTCTTTTTTCCTGAAAACTTTCTCACAATGCGGCTGCTTGTGAAAGAGTTGGATGGTAAAAGAAAAAATATAAGGACCTGAAAACAGCCCATCAAATGCTTAACTAAATTAGTTAAGAAAAAGTAATCAAGACATAGAAGAACCCAGCAAAATCCACAGAATGCGTGAGGATGAAACGCAAATCACACAGATTCCATTCCCTTTTGTTCTTTTTCTGATAGTATATATAAAGGCTGACCCTACTCTGAAATGAGCTTAGCATACTTCCTTTTATAAAAACATTGTTTGAGCCCGGGTTTTTTTGTTCTTTTTCTGATAGTATATATAAAGGCTGACCCTACTCTGAAATGAGCCTAGCATACTTCCTTTTATAAAAACATCGTGTGAGCCCGGGTTCGAACCGGGGACCTCTAGTGTGTGAGACTAGCGTGATAACCAACTACACCACCCGGACAAATTTGCCAGTTCGCATCTGAAGAACCATGTTATCATTGAGATAAGCAAGACAGCTTGCTGCCATCTTCTTTCTCACCATGCTTTTGACAGGAGCTGCTAACAACAATGTAAAAGAACATTGACAGCCAGTACAATCATCATCAGTTTACCTTTAAAAATTTTGTTTCGTTCAAACAGATTCTCCTTGAAACCAAAACAGCCACGTCATTGCTGTTTGCTTTGTAGGAACTTCTCCCTCCACTTCATGAAGACTTGATGACTCCTGGCTAAACAATTATATGGAGAACAGCACAAACAATACATAAAAGGATAAGAGTTTGAATATCTCCAACTATTTCCAAGTAAGAGAAGAATTATGACATCTAAAAAGAAAGAACGAAAATAATAACAAATGAAGTTGACAGAGTGTACAACCTTTAAGCATAGAGAGATCATCACCAGCATGGCCATAAACTATTATTTTAACCATAGAGAATTATGATACCATGTTAAACAATGTGTTACCACAGGCCAGAGCACCAACTTCCAGAAAGTATCTCATACTAGAATTGGAAACACCCAAACATAGATAGTAGTCACAAGAGCCTTCTCCATTTAGTGCAATGAAAATTATGCATCCTTCAACAGGTTTTCATGTTCGACAACCTAAAACATGAAATCACAAGTATCCTGCCAAAAGAAATTTGTGCAAAGAGGCTTCTGGTCCGGTGGTTGTAATCCTCTCGCACCATGATAATTATTCCATCATTTCTACGAACTGATTTGTTGCAATGTTCCCACCATCATATCACCGCTCCCACCCCCACACAAAAAAGAAAAAAGTACAGAAAAAATAAATAGTTCCTTGTTGGTGACAGATGACATAAACCTCCTCTTAATTAGGCATTCACAATTCATTCTTGGGTGTAAATAAGCAACATCTCATTTAGAGTAAATCTATCGATATAAACCTTGTTTTTCATAAAATCAACAAATCATGTAGAAGTGAATTTTTTCGGGCTTACTTGCATGCTTGGTATCTCCAATTTCTTCACTTCACCCCTTTCCACCTGCATGGAGAGATCACATAGATTAGGTGGTTAGTCATGCAAATAGGCTCACTTTCATGCTTGCATTCCTTTTTTTTTTTCCCACCTAGCATCAGCAACAAACATTGGCTTGCAGTTGCACTACAAAGAGAAGCATGTCTCAAGGTATTTAGTAGTAGACTGAACCACCGAGTACGGTTGACACCAATACTTTACGGCCATAACCTAGAATGATGTTAAACACGAAACAGAATAGTTCATTGTCTGGTACAAGTTTGTGTCCGAACCAATGCAACCGGGTCCTTACTGGCCGAACCGCCTGAAATACCTGGTTTAGAGCAGCTCAGCCTAGTAAAGGAACCATACTGATTTGGAAAGAAAGAACCTGATGCCCTTTTCTCCCCCTGTTTCAAGGTAAAAGAAAAGAGAGCATCCAAGGAGAATGAGAGGGGGGGGGGGGGGGGGGGGGGGGGGGGGGGGGGGGGGGGGGAGGAGAGAGAGGAAGAGAGAAGAAGTTTGATCCAGGTATTTCACTCTTCCTTTTCTTTTTTTTCTTGTTACATCTCATATATGGCAAAAAATTGAAAATATAGGATGCAATATATAATAAGATCTCCGGCCTACATAACATGGAGGATGCCCAATTCAGGATGCCATACTATAGACATGTAAATAAATATTAAAGTATAATACACAAACAACAAAAGAACTCACAAAACTTTATTTCCTTTTTCGAGAGAAAGGGAGGTATGACCCACATAAGGTGAATTACCCCGTTCCAATTACTCAGGGATGCTCCACGCAAGACTCAACATGGTACCTCCCAAGGAGGGGTGGGGCACAGCCACTAAGGCATTACCCAGCTCACTAGTTTGTTCAACATTTCAAGCCCCATATAGTAGTAAGATCACATTCAATATAGTTACAAGTCACAAAAAGAAGAGTTTCCATAAATCATTTTAAATCCTTAACTTATAAAGGATCTGAATCTAACGAATCAATTTAGGATACTTCCTTGTCTATTTAAATCTCATTCTTCATGTGGAGTCCACTTAGATCTGCAAAAAATGGAGCTTGAAGTGATAATTACCAATTTAATGAATATACCAAGAAGGGGGAAAAGATTCTTTCTACTAAACCAAGAGAGTACAGAAAGGTTCTTGGTTGATTTCTTTTTTTAAGAAAAAATTATTTGTTATTATTGAAGATATTTTGGAAAATAAGTTAAATAACTTTATTCGAGCACTTAATGAATATATCAAGAATGGGGGAAAAGATGCTTTCTACTAAACCAAGAGAGTTCAGAACGGTTTGTGGTTGATTTATGTTTTTACTTTATTTGTTATTATTGAAGATATTTGGCAAAATAAGTTGAATAACTTTATTCAAGTGCCAATTTAGATAATGACTGGGATAACTTATTTTGAGACAGATGAATATGGCCTACTTAACCCACAATTGGATAAAATCTCCAGGTTGCATTCACTGTTAAAGTTAATTATAGACCCAAACTGCAATCTGCCTATATCCTCAGTTAAGTATGAATGTTGCCTGCTTTGTAGACTTTAAATCTGCTAGTCATTCTGTAGTCACCAAAATAAATTGGATATTTGGATACTGCCAAGTGTTCTCATGTGCTTCTTTTAAGTGTGATGTTCCGAAGAACTTTGTGCTAGCATCCTATACTTAGATGGCACTCTCATAGTGTCAAACTAAGATTTACACGAAAAAAGAAAAGATATGACAGATGGCTTCTTTTTTTTACCTTTTTCTTTGAGACCACCCACACTAAATTACCCAGGCATAAGCATTTGGGATGCACCAGCCATAAGCATTTGGGATGCACCAGCCATGAGTTGCATGCAGAACCAGTGGTGGACTGCCAGGGCGACAGGGGGGCCTTGGCCCCCCTCAGCTTTCCAGTAACTTTCAATTACAAGTTAAATTTTCTAGACAAATTTTAAATATATAGGTATTTGTCTATTTGGCCCCTCTTAAAATTGGGAGGTATTAATACAACTTAGAGAATCTTGAAAAAAGAAGTTTTAAAAGAAACAAATACTATAAATTAGCTTTCTTTACTTGAAAGTTAAGTCACTTCCACTTTCTCTTTTTTTAATTATTTTTTTTTTTTCATAATTATTTAGGAGAAGATAAAGGGTTCCTTCTTGTTGCTCAATCGGTACCCGTTTCTGGAACCCGCCATGGCAAAGTTGCCACACGCAGCTGGCACCGTCCCATTTGCCACATTGATGGATGTCATGGTGATCGGACTAGTAATGCTGCATGACCAGCGGGAATGCCTCTATAGTACGATCGAGTGGCTGCATGTGCAAGGTCGGATACCACTGAAGCAACAGGCAGTGGCTACTATCCCGGTAGCCTCCGTTAGTCTCGTTGCACCGATGGATACCACGTGCGGTGGAGTTGCGCATCGCTTTAGTGGCTGGACTATTGCACGATGTGATCGGGTCCTGAGGGGCACGAGCAGGCGAGCGCCTGTCGCATCTCGGACTTGCACCGATGCTACCGCGATCGCATCGCATCGTCTTCGGCCCTATCACTTGATGGACGTCCCATCCCATCGTGCCGCGCCGACGGCACTCGGCACGACGCGCCACTGTTGCCACGACTGATGCGCACGCATTCTCCATAAGTCAAGGACGCCTATGACTCTTCGGTTTCAATTACTAATACAAAGAGAGCATTTCAGTAATGAATATTGTCAAGATCAGATTATGTAATAATATGAAAGACGACATTCTTGCTGATTATTTAGTCACTTATATCAAGAATGAGATAGCTGAAAATTTTACTGTAGATTCTATTATAGATGAATTTAGTTCAATGAAACAACGTCAAGTACAATCAAATAATATTTATAAAAAATATTAAATTAATTTTAATTATTTATTAATATTTTTATTTTTATATTCTTTGGTCTTCTTGAAAATGTTGGTGTGGCCGGCCCCTACCAGAACCTTTGTTTGCCAATAGAGAGTTATAGTCACTGAGACAAGTCTTGTTACATAGCATAGACATTCAACTGTTATAAACAAATCTATCACAAATCATCAACTATAATAAACCAGATCTTCCATATCTTCTAGTTCTTAAAAGAATATCACCTATCCTAGTTCTCAAAAAAAAAGAAAAGAAAAGATCTCAAAAAATTCAAAACTTCTTCCTCCTTTTCTTTCTTTTCTTTTTTTTTCTTTTTTTTGAGTAAACCCTTTTCTTTTGTCTTTTACCACAAGCTCCTTTTTGTTTCCTTTCTTTTATTCAATTATTTTTTCTTCTTTTTTGCTAGATAAGTAATGTAACTTTGTGAGAGGAAACCTTTTGGAAATACTAGTCTAATGGCACTAGCAATTCTCAAAAAGATATATGGCATATAAAAGAGTCAGCATTCAAAACGCCTAGCTTCACATGATAGTTTCAGCAGGTGTAATGCATGATGGGTAATATAAATTAAGAACAAAGAAAACTGAGTTTATCTGCACAATGGAGCTAATAACACGAGTCTACTGGGAAATTTCACTTACCTAGAGGAAATGCTCAATTGCTTCATACACATTTTAGTGGTAGTAAAAGTGGTAGTTGTGTGAATTCAGCGCATGATCCACACTTACCATGCATCGTGGTAATAATGGTATTGGAACTGGTACATTCCTCCTCTTCTTTTTCTTTCCTTTCTTTTGAGAAAATCTTTCCTTTTCCTTTTTTTCTTTACAAAGTGCTCCTTTTTGCTCCATTTCTTTTTACATTATTTTCTTTTCAGATAAGTAACGCAGTTTTGTGAGAGAAAGGCTTTGGGTATATGATCTACAGGACTTACAATCTTCTCAAAAAAAAAATCTAATGCCATTTATAAACAAAGATGGATCACATAAAGCACAGTCAAAAATTGAAAAGCCCTGCTTCACCTGTTGGTTTCATCAGGTGTGATGCATAATGGATAACATAAATAAAGAATAAAGAAAAATGAATTTAACTGCACAACAGAGACATGAGTCTACTGGGAAGTTCCACTTACCTAGTAATGGCATGCTTGAACTGCTTCTTAGCATTATAGTGGTAGTGGTAATCTCCAAATTTGATGCCGTACTTACCATGCATTGTGGTGATAGTGTGGCACTCCTCCTCCTTTGCTTCCTTGTTTTTGAGAAAACCCGTTGCTTTTCTTTATTCTGTTACAACTGCTCCTCCTCCTTTATTCTTCCCATTTTTAAGAATATCCTTTCCTTTGTTCTTTTCAATATGCTCCTTCTTGCTCCCTTTCTTTTTTTCATTCTATTTCTTTTTTTCAAATAGGTAATGCTCTTTTATGAGAGAAAAGCTTTTGGCAATACTAATTTAATGGCATTTACAATCTTCTCGAAAGATCTGCTAGCATTTACAAACGATATTGGAATCACATACAACAAAGAAAATTGAAATGCCTGCTTCGCATGTTAGTTCAGCATAATGCATAATGGGTAACATAAATTAAGAACAAAGAAATTTGAGTTCAGCCGAATAGTAGAGTCAGTAACACATGGGTCTCTGGGAAGTCCTGCTTATCTAATGATGGCATGCTTGAACTGCTTCTTACACATTGTTGTGGTGGCGGTACTCTCCACATTTGATATCATGCATTAAAATGGGAGGTTAGTTGAATGTGATGTCTCTATGTTAGTAATGACAACTATCAAATCAAGCAGCTCTTAGTCTTCAACCATTAATACACACTAAATACAAAAGAAAATTTAGTGTAAATTTCAATAAGAAACTGCTGATAGCCTAACAGAAGCATCAGTTCTCTAAAGAATGCCATCTTTTTTGTACATTTTATCTGGTTTTGTTTTCCTTCCCAGTTGCTTTTGGAACTACCCCTCTTCTTTCCTTTACTTTTTTCTCTCCCACCTGTATTGTCAGAAATTTTGTATCTTTATGCTCTAAAATCCTTTTTTTTTCTTTTGCCCTTATGTGCATGACATGTAATACCACATGTATGACTAGAGAGAAAAAAGGTTTTTCTAAATCAACAAATCCTGTCATCTCAACAACAACCAGAGTGACATAAAACAAATTCCCAGACCTAGATATGATATAGTTGATATGTATCAATATCAGCAAGTAATATCAAGTGATATGAACCTTGAACAGAGTAAGACATGGTAAGTTTCATATGAAAAACAGGTACATGTTATTTCCTAAGGACATTTTGCACATTCAAAGGGCACGCTTCCTAGGCTTCTTACCAAGGTTTGTCATTTCGGTACCAAACCTTGTACCATACCATCCTATCATAGTGCTAGTATGCGATTCAATATGGTACGAGACAATGTACCGAGTGTCGATATAGTATGAGACAGCATACTAGTATGAGACCGATACGGTACGATATATCCTGTATCGGATGGTATGGGTGGTACATCAAACCATGTATCCTACAAATGCTTGCAGTCATGGTCCTTACTAGCAGAAGTAACAAAGGGGGGACAATTCTAAATTGTTACCGAACATATTAAAGAAAAGAAAAGATTAGACTTTTAAAAAATATATTATGCAGTATAAGCTTTCTGTTTCCTTGTTTTTTTATAAAATGGATTGGACTTATATTTGGGGCTGTGATAATTCCCCTGATTATCCATGTTTTGGTGTAATCTAGCAAATAGCAATGTTTTTTATTCTTTATACACATTCCCTACCATGCCAAGTTATAGAAGCTATCAAGTACATATTATATTCAGAATTTATGCAAAGGGAGGAAAAAAAATTCTACAAATATATAGTGCATTATATGTGAGAAAAAATAAAATTAAACTTAATACGAAGCTACGAAAATCACACTAGTTCTATTTTATAAGGCAGCAAAATAGTATTTGTTGGTTACTCAATCTTCTCTTGTGAAGATGTACTAGATATTGCCTGCATATCATATTCAGTATTCATGCATAGTTTCTGACCCTGAAAAACAGAGCCTCAAAGGGTAATGAAGATTTAGAGATTCAGAGACAAAGATGCCATATTATATGTCACACTACTTCAATTTCCCACTACGCCTTCCATATTCAGCTCTGAAGAAATTTCACAGTAGCATTCCAATATGTTAGCAACTGCATAGACCCAATTAACAAAAAAAGCAGACCCCAACCCCAAAGGCTTGATTATATTGCTGGAAATTAAAGGAAATGAGATGAAAATGAGAACATGGGAATTCATTATGCCCAAATAATATATAATTATACCTATGACGCAGAACAACATCACTGTCATCATTGTTCCTTCACTTTTCCAGAATCCACAGAGGGACTAAATTTTTAAACAAGATTAAAAAGTTAAGAAGAATACAGTAAAGACCATACATGAACATGAGAAGAATAGAGACCTTATATAAATTTATTTCAAGTTGTGCAAGAAATGCAACAAAATATGAATGAACTAAAATGCTTAAAATATTTATCAAGTCCAGCCCACTGTCTCAACTTCCTCATGGAACCAGGTAGAGGTCAAAGCAGAAAATTATTTTGTAACCAATCAGTATTTATGTAACAAAGAGATTCACCATCTCCTCTCATTAGAACCATTTTTAATCAAATCAGGACATCAATTCAAACCTACAATAAATGCCAAGATATTTGCACCCAACACAGGAATCTGATTGCTAAAAGAAATGCTAGAAGGTGCCACTTTACTAATAGTCAGACCTAAAATAATCAAACTATAGCAACCAAAGACACAGAACTAAAAATAAGAATCACATCTAATGCTGCACCTGGAGTTTTCAAACATCAAAATATAATGTTATCTATTTTTCTAACTCAGAATTTGAGGTTTTTCACAAATTTATCCTTTTGGATCAAGGTTTTGAATACCAAAACTTCTTGTGCAGTACAGGGTCCACCGTATCAACCTGGTACTGTGCTGGTATGGTATATCAAAGATCAGCACACCCCACACCAACACGTGGTATGGGTTTATGCCAACTCTAGCGATATACCACGCCAAGGCATGTGGTATGATACTGTATGATACAGGTAAGGAGCCCGATACTGATACTTAAAACCTTGGTTTGACACCAGAAAAGTGTAAGATGACAAAGATAGAAAAGATATTAATCAAAACAAAAAATTCTACATAATGTAGGGATTCTCAATTTCATGATTTTATGCCTTATGTGATATTTTATTACCCAATGGAAAACCTAGTATCATGAAATCATGACTTGTGATTTCAACAAACATGTGAAATCATAAAAATATCATAATTAAGTTCTACATGCAAATAGAACTTTTATATTTCATGATTTTACATGTTGCATCTGCAACCAAGTAAGCCCTTTTAAAAACGTAAAATCATGAGATTATCACAATTTCTGTCCAATTAAGGACTCATATAGCCGAGAGACTGGATCAGGGCCTATTCTCATAATACTCACTTCTATCGTAATAAACTCAGAGAAACCCATCAATATACTCATCTAATATTAGACTTAAGAAGATTAAAAAAATAATTTTGCTTCAATTTAGTAATCATGAAAAGGCCCTGTTCTTGTAATACCACCCTTATGATGACCAAATTATAGAAACAAAACAATTAATGCATTTTCTTTGATGAAAAAAGAAAAAAAAACCAGACCTAACTGCTGCAGATCTGCTTAGAATCCCAGATCTGCTTTAGAATCCCATTCTCATCATTCCACCCTTTAATTATTAAACGGAATCAATCTAGCAATCTTTACACAAGCATACAGAGTAAATAAATTCAAAAAGACATACATAAATGCATCCGACCGCATTCAAACCCAATAAAACTGGGACAATAATTAGGGTCCATCTAATCATACCAAACTATTATAACTATAAGATGCATAGACTAGAAAGAAAAGGAAGAACTTTTATATTACGTACTTCAAAATAAAGGCCCAAAAGATAACATTTCTCAGAAAAGATCCAATCATACACCAAGCACCTGACAAGCCTACTCCAAATTCCAGAAGATTATGAAGTTACCAACCAAGTTGTGCCTAAAAATTCCAACTTATCTTCTTTTCGAGCTGTCCTAAGCCTGCATCAACCGTTTGGGAATACACACGCAGAAAAACATGGAAAGATGGAAGGGGTAACCTGACCGCAGATTAGTGTACTTACACACCAAACCATCTCTCCGTTTGCAGTGTATACAGCAGATGAGAGATTAATTTTTTTTAAAAAAAAGGAGGACAAAACTAAATGGCTTCTCAGAAGCCATCTCCGCCGTCCGATTGTTGAGAGTATACGTCAAACCACCTGATCGCAGCCAAAAGCTTCTCCGGAGAAATTGAACGGACGGCGGAGATGGCGGGTCTCAGCGATTCTTCTTCCGCCCGTTAGCCGGCGAGGGGCGGACCTTCCCGGCGGCGGCGCGGCCAGGCGGTCCAAGTCCGAAGAGGGTTCTCAGGATTCCCTTCAGGACGTCGCCCCGTTTGGGGATGTAGCGGGGGTGGGTACCCGGCGAGGGCGCCGGGTTCGCCTTATTACCCCCTTTGGTTCCACTCGCCGCCATGGAGGGACTGATATCGAGCTCGAAGACGGCTGAGAAATAGTCGGCTGCAGCGGCGGCGGTGGAACAGACTCCTAAGAAAAAGAAACAAAAGAGGTCGGTGTGGAAGCTTACCTGGATCTGCTTCGCCTGTATATATCGAGGAAGAGAAGACTCGAAGTCTCTACTCGCCCTCTTCAAGGAGAGGCTTTGGGAGGTGGCGGGGAGAAGGAAGGGAGGAGGGGTTGGCGTTGGCGCCCGAAATAGACCGAGAGAGGAGGCTTTCGTATAGAGTTCGAGGAAATGAGAGCGAAGGAGTCGATCGACGCGGAATCGCTACGCGTTTATAATTGCAATGGAATTGGATGGGCGGGGATTGGTGGGTTTGGGAGTTCTTCGCTTCGTTCGTGTCGAGAGAGAGAGCAGTTTATATTTAATCCACCTCCTTATTCTAAGGTCCCTTGAAGGTGTCACGTCGTGACCACACAAGAAAAACATACCTACACCAGGTGCACCACCTCGACGGTATGCCACACCAATCAAATTTTTCTTTTTTCTAAGACCGCATTCATCACGTGGCTCGTTTTGAATTATCCCCTCCTTCATCTCCTTCGCTGACATGGTGTACGGCTGATGCGGTGCACGTGGAATAGATGTAATTTCTCCAATTTTTTTTCCCTTTAAGGCTAATTTATAATCCAAAAATATAGCAACTGGATATTTAATCGTTATGCCAATTAAACTTTTTGTTTTTAGTTATCATTCGAACGTGTGGCTGGTTTGACATTATTATTTCATTTGGTTTCTTAATTCCACCCAGAATGAGCGTTGTTCTTATTTATTCTTCGAGAAGAGATCAATCATTTAAAATAAATTATTTGATCAATTTTTAATATTTTAAAATAATTATTTCATAATAAATTATAAATATTTTATTTTATATTTTTTATACGATAAATTTTATAATATTATTCATATTAAATAGAATTATTATTTTTATTTTTATTAATAAAATTTAAAATAATAAAGATGAATAATTATTCTATGAAAGTTCGTATTTCTATTTCAAAAATATTTTTTTTTAATCCAAACATTACCACGGTGCATAACCGGCGTGGTTGGTATATTTTTTTTCACTTTTACTTGCTTTATATGTTAGTTTATAATGAAATTAGTAATATTTAATTTGATCTACCGTACCAATCAAGTTATTTAATTTATGCATCTCATTCATATGTGGCTTGTTTCGGCCTCTTTCATCTCCATTGGTTTTATGGTGCATGGTTTTTTTTCATCTCCATTGCATGGTTGATACAGTGCATATGACGTAGGGATAAAGTTTCTTCAAATTTTGCTTGTTTTATGGATCAGTTTATAATCAAAATCTAGCAATTGGATATTTTATTACCATGTAAATTTGTTTTAGCCTCATCTCGGTTACTTTATAACCACATAGGCAACTGTTTTAAACCATCATTCTACAGCTTTTCTTTCTGGGCACGGTCTATCTACGCTACCCTCCGATGCACCACATGATCCGTGTCCATGATATAATGTGATCGATAGTGCGTACGGTACTGCACTGCGGAAGATGCGTGCATTTTGGAAACTCACAGGCACCAACGGGGACGTGGACTCGTAGACCTGCAGGCCACGTTTTGTATTGTTTAGAATAAGCTCACGTGGCCGAGCTTATTTTTTAAAAAATGACCATCAGACCGAAATTAAGGATTCTCTTCTGGTTTAGAATTTTTTTTTTTTTAAAAAAAAGGAACAGCTCAGTACATAACTAGTTGTTGCTAATTGAGTTTAGGTCTTGAGCTTGCAAGTTTATTTATTTTTTTTGTTTTTGGTTAAAAAGCTTGCCATTTATTTTGTTGCCAAAATTTAGTTATAAGATGTATTGTAAAATTTAAATCTAATTACATAGCCTTAGCTAAGCACTCCAAAGATTGTCCAGGACTTGCAATAACTGTTGTGTGAACAAAGTTTTTGTCAGTCCCTCCAAGCGTGACGTTCTATGACAATGATTGTTGCAGGGAGATCTCTGCAGGTTCCAAGAAGCTCCAAAGATACGTGCATATCTCCCGGGAATATTTGATTCCAGATTTGTGGTATCCTGTAGCAACCCGTTCTAGATGAATTTGCCTTATTTCCCATAAACTATGCAAGGATTTGCTCTGTTCTAAAAATATATATATAATATCCTACATGGTATGCCCCCATTGTAGCGGAGATGCTGCCAATTATAGCCAGTCATTTCTATGAGCCTCATTTATCAAATCATTATCTCAATGTACAGTTAATGAAAATGAGTAGCTGTGATTAATGACATGCACAACTATGCGGGACACATGTTATAGGATATAATTTCCCTTACTTTAAATGCTGTTTGACTTGGATAGTTGACAAATATATAAAGCTTGGTATGGATGACCAAACTAACCCATGCTTTTAAGTTGGAAGGATAAGATTTAGTGATTTATCATGACTTGCCAAATTCTTGTCTTAAAGTCTAATTAATTGAGCCACAAACATATGGCACGGGTTTTGTATTAAGAGTGAGCACTTTACAGCTATTTCTTCGAGTCCTAAATTAAACAAGCAAGTATTTAGTGGTTTCTTGGATGGTATCATCCTTGCTACTTGGGCCAAGGCAGTGGATTAACTCTGGTTAGAGTCAACCATTGGGGGGGGGGGGGGATAGAAAGTAGGAATTAACCTCTATTAATCTTAAAAGCAAAAAATATTACCGGACACCGGCCTTGAGAAAAAATTCCAATTTTCAAGTGTTTTATTCATGTGGAAAAATAATCACAAGGCACCTTTTGGTTAATGCTCTTCCATCATTTCTGCATCCCTCTTTGGTGCAGGTTAAACAAAGAAGGTTATAGAGTATGATTAATGAACACGAGCATCTCGGCCTCGCTTAGAAGCATCTCGCAACACCGAGGCATTTGCAATCCATGCCATAGAAGAAGACAATGTAAAGGTTAAAACACGCTTTTTTTTGCATGACATCCTCTAGTCTACACGTTTCATGACTTCATCCCCTCAATTCTATCAGTACATTTTAAGATCTTTATGGTTACTGCCAGCCATCCGCCGTCCTAATGACAAGATTGGGTTGCATCTTTCTCGTAAAAGAATGATCCATCTTTTCTCAGGACTTGGATCTTGACCGCTACTTCAAAATCTAGGTAGGTAAATAAAAAAAAAATTAAAGTGCTTTGAGATTTATGCAAAATGAGATCCAGTGATCAACATCATGAAAACAGTGTAATCATTCTTCTGCAGCAGCACTAACATCTTTTATGGTAAAAAATGATTTTTAGTCAGCTGTGTTCTAGATTATTACTTATTAGTGAGAAGACCAATTAACAATATTAGGCCTTGTGGTAATTTACTGAAACCAATTGCTTTAATATTACCATATTTGAACAAGGAGATTAATATATGTTCTTGCAAGTAGGTTCCTTAATGTTTTTAATGTAATTTTTATTACTCTAAATTTATTTCCCAATTTTTAGATTTACTTATCCGTGACATATATTTTATCTCCTTCATGTCAAAGGCATTGTCTTTTTTTGGGACAGTTGACTCAATGGAGACACACAAACACAGACAGTTGGCAAGTCGAACTAAACAGGAATTCAACCTCAAACTAAAATAAGTCGCACATACATAGAAGTTGGCGAGTCGTCCAAGTCCCAAAATTTTCAACCTCGAATTAAATAAGCCAATACCAGCATCGATAAAGCATGCCTGCGTTTAGATACTGGCCACTCATAGGTGATGACTTATATATCATCTCACCGAATCAGTCCATTGAGGTGCAGAAACTAGAAACTATAATGCTAGCTTTAGTCCACTCTCATGATATTAGTTTAGTTGGACCAAACTGGCTAGAATCACTAGGAACGATGCAATCAGGTTGGGGTTCACATCCATTGTGATCTAACACCTATTTGGGTATCTTTCTTTTTCAGATTAGATTGTTTGCACCTGATGCCTTTTTTTTTTAAATTTTAATTCAGGGTTTTTTTTCGCATGAAGCGGAGGCAAAAGTCACCTGATTTATTGAGATATTGATATTTTTTTTTTAAAAAAAAAAATACAGGATAGATGGAAGAATAGAGCAGAGATGGCTACAATTAGCCGAGGATCCTTTGTAAAAGCCCAAGAGAGTTCCTAAAAAGAAAATGGTCAAGAGACAGATAACACTACAGAGATTCTACCAGATAACCAACAGATGGGTAAACACCGGCAAATTTTTCAAAAATTTTGTGTAGATAATGTCAAAATCACGGCTTGGTCAGGTTCAAATCTTTGTCTCTTGTCTTGCTACAAACAACAACAACAACCGCAACAACGAAAGCAGCAGCAGCCTATTGGCATGAAGACATGAACCCAAAGATGGCATAGCTTTAGGTTCTATGTAGAGGCCATGGGCCCAATTAGGGCATGGGTTTACAATTTCCAAACATTTGAAGAACTTAGTATATTTTGGCAGCCATGGCTCAAAAAAAATGCAATATTGATTTTTCTGTAGCTCACCCAAATTTAATTATCCTAGCCAAATCTCTAGGTTCACTGATTGGACTGGAACCGGAATTGGATGGGAGCCATAACTCAGCCATATAGACACACAGGGCATAGTAATTTTAGCTGGAACATAATAAAGAACAGGATATAAATCACTTAACCTTGTCACGCGAGCTATCTACCTTTTCTAAGCATGGATATTACATATCATCAAAAATAAAAAAATATATTTTTGAACTGCTGCGTCAAATTTTTTTTTTGGATATTTTATTTACGGATACATATAGTTGTATTTTTACTAGATTGGTAGAATAAATTCGGGTTAGCAAAAGCAAAAAGAACAGATATATATAGCATTGTAGTAACCCTGCATGACTTGTTATTTTCATTAACTCCACATGATTTGGGGCTGCCCATCTCTAATGCTTGATCCATGAGTAAAGTCAATGACCCACTGAAATAGGCAGCAAAGATATAAAGTATAGCTTCCTATTCTAGTTACCAGTCTGTTAGATGATTGTTTGATTCGGATCGTATATTTTCGTATATTCTTTCTATCAATCGATAAGCATGTCAATCTAACCTTATGTTGCCGGAGTTAGAGCCGCTCTATCCCTCTCTATTCTTTTATTTTATAAAAAAAAAAAAGAAAAAAAAAAAAAAAGAAAGAAAGAAAAAAAAAAAAAAGGACATGATGATGCAATCCCAAAGAGCGTCATTGTGCCCAAAAGCATTAGGAGTTTCAGAAAACTTCTAAGAACGCCAGCCATTTTGGAGGCTGCCATCTTTCCAACCAAGGGTACGCTGCCATGTTTGAGGCGCAAATAGCCTTGGTAGGACTTAATTGAGAGTCGTGACTTGAGGGAAGGGGACGGCTCGCTTTAAAAATGGACACCAGCTGTCAACAGTTAGCATGCCAGATAATTAGGATGAGCCTTTCAATTGATTTCATGGAAAGGTTTTCGTTAGTTTTTGTTTCACTTTTCTTCTTGTTGAAAGGATGATGGCCGGCCTGGGACATCACTCGATGGTTAATTCGATGACTGGTTGGGTTATCTTTTATATTATCTATTATTCGGATTCTATTTTATAAGCCGATCTAGGACATAGTTCAAAATTATTTCATGATATTATTTTTTTTTAATTTTTTAATTATATTTATGTTAGATCTCTAATTTTAATATAATGATTTATATTAAAAAAAAAAATGATGGCCGAGGTCTCTTCTTCAAATCCTCTGCGAAGAGCTTTCACATGGAGACGCTTTCACAATTCACACACACATGGCCGAGGTCTCTTATTCAAATCCTCTGCGAAGAGCTTTCACATGGAGACGCTTTCACAATTCACACACAACACACAGACAGAAGCTTCCCCTATAGTTCGAGGGGATCCTGACAGGGTGGGGTTGTGGAATCCAAAACCAGTTTCTTTGTTTCCACGGAGGAAAGGGCAAGGAATCTATGCTTTTAAGTTTGACCCCACAATTCTAACGTTAACCAAAGCTGATACTATTGAGCATTTGTAATTTTGAACAACGGTACTGTTATATCCATCCGGCTGATCTTGGGTCGGATCGGCCCAGAGACCCGACCGGCTGACCCGTGGAGGGAGAGGTCCAAGCAATTCCTTTCTTCGAGGTCCATTCGATCGGCTCTCGCAGAGATCCTGGCTGAATCCTTCTCCAGGAGGCCGACCCACTTGGAGGCCGACCCCCTAGGGTTGAGTCTCGAACAACCCTCTCCCGCCAAGGCATGGCTGACCCCCTCTAAGGATCTCTTGGAGTCTTCAGAGGCCTCTTCTCGTCAGCGCATCATTTGGTTTCCTCGGAGCTCTTGGCGGAATCCCCGTCGGCCGGACGACTCACTCTCGCTAAACCGCTCGAAGGCTCCAGAATCCCTTTTCCAGTTGGTACTGGAATTCTGTTGTAACAAACTCCACGACGTGGCCACGACTCCGTACCACCTGGCCATCACTCTGATCCTCCTAGGAACAAATTGGGACTTTTTAGCCATCCCCTAACAGAATTGGTAGCATTCCACGCCTATTAAAGGTGCCCGGGGGACCTCCGCTCAAGGCTAAGTATCCTCTTCATTTTTCATGTGCGATCCTTTTTCAGTCTTCTCCATTCTGTTGCTCCAAATCCCCTGCTAACTTAAGCATCGGAGTATCTCCCGTCGAAGCACCTCCGGCGCTCAGGGGACTTTGTGCAGTCGACCGGCAGAGGAGCTCTCCAGCGTAGCCGACCGAGCCCGGTCCAGGAGAAGGCGCGGCAACAGATTGGTGCTAGAGGAAGGGGGCCGACCTTCGTTCCGCTCACTACTCTAAAAGGAGATATTGACTGAGAAAATCTAGCAATGACGAGGGGAAGAACTCGAAGTACCTCCACTAGGAGAGGACATTCTCACCACAAGTCTGAAGCACCTCACAGGGAGGATGACACCGCTGCTGCCGCTGAGCCCACCATTACTCTGGGATTGCAGCAATTCCAGATGCTGGTGAACCGTATCGAAACGCTCACCACGGCGGTCCAGCATTTCCAGGAAGCGGCCAACAACCGGCAGTAGCCGCCTGCGGTGTCTTGCGTCAATCATCAGCTGGCCGCCGGGGCAAGTCAGCAGCTGGAGGTGCCCTCGCCTCCGTCCCACGCCGTTCCGGAGCCCCGAAGGTCCTTGGGGACTCGCGTTGACGGGAAGAGGGCGAGGTCAGCTTCCCCCTCTTTCGCTGACTCCGCCCCCATTGACGGTCGGCACCCTGCCAAAGATCCGTGCGACTATGGCAGAAAAATCATGTGCATGGAAGAGCTCATTGCTGAAATTATCGAACGGCATAAAGCCGAGGGGGGGCAGGTATACGACACACCCGCCCACCTTTTTCTGCTGAGATCTTAGGGGAACCTGTCCCCCGTCACTTTAAAATTCATCAAGTGGATCCCTATGATGGCACCACCGACCCGCTGGACCATCTGGGCACCTACAAGGCCGACATGATGGTACAGGGTGCCTCCGACGCCCTTCACTGCATCGCCTTCCCAGCAACCCTGAAAAAGGTCGCTCGGATGTGGTTCACCGCCATCCGACCAGGTATGATCCGCTCTTTTTCTTGACTTGAGAACCTTTTTCTTTCTCATTTCAGGACATGCAGTCGGATCCCGAAGAACACCGACTGCCTCTTCCTCATGCTACACAAGGAGGGGGAGACCCTCCGGGACTACATGGCCCGTTTCAACTCAGCGACCATGGAAGTCATGGATTTGAATGAGGCGGTAGTGATGTCAGCCTTCAAGAGAGGGCTCCGCTCGTCCAGGCTCACATTCTCCCTGGACAAGAAGTTCCCGATGAGCTACACTGAGCTATTGGCTAGGGCGCAAAAGTATGCCTTAGCAGAGGAGTCGTCGGTGAGTCAACCCCAGGCCGAAGGGAGGTTAGACCCCAAGAAGCGGAGCGATAAAGCCCCTGCAGTCCAACCTCTTAGCGATGATGGCCGATCTACCTAGCGCTGAAGCCCAAAGCCAAGGGGCTTCTTCAAGAGGTTTGAGACCTATGCACCCTTCTCCCTTCCGAGAGAGAAAATCTTCATGGAGATCGAGAACAAGGCCTTCTTCCAAAGGCCTCGACCAATGAGGGGCCCTCCTGCCATCAGAAATAAAAATAAGTACTGCCGGTTCCATAGGGACCATGGGCACGACACCGAAGAATGCCTCCAGCTAAAGGATGCCATTGAAGACCTTATTAGGAGAGGGTACCTGAGCAAATATGTTCGACCCCACGGGATTGGGCTGAAGCCTCAACTGCCAGAGACCCTCCAGAGGAGGCAGAGCTCCCCAACCAGGGCCCGACAAGTGGGGGCGTTGGCATGCTACATCGACGGTCCGGCTGGGGATGCGAAGGGGACCAAGACATTGTAAAGAGGTCCAGGGGTTCCAATGTAATCGGTTTCTCTGACGAAGACCTCTTGGAGCCTCATCTTCAAGGAGATGACCCTGTAGTTGTGTCGGCAATCATTGCCAACTATGATGTAAAGCGTATCCTCATTGATAATGGAAGTTGTGCAGAAGTTTTGCTGTATGATGCCTTTGTCCGAATGAACTTGTCCGGATCGAGGCTGCATGAATCCTTAATGCCACTGACTGGCTTTGGGGGAAACTCTGTTCGGGTCGAAGGAGAAATAACTCTGTCCATGACCATCGGGATGGAGCCTTATCAGCGGGCTTTTTCCATCAACTTCGTGGTCGTTCGTATGACCTTAGCATACAATGTCATTTTAGGCCGACCGGCCCTCAATAGGTTTCGGGCCATCGTATCCACTTTCCATTTGCTGGCAAAGTTTCCGACTCGTAACGGGGTCGAAGAAATGAGGGGAGACCGCAAAATGGCTAGACAATGCCTGGCTATTCATGAAAAGCAGTTGGATGGGCACCCCCACACTTGAATAACTTGACCCCCGAGATAAGCTGAACCAATCGTAGCTAGCCTGTTGAGAAGATCATGTTCGTTCCCCTTAGGGAGGACGACCCCACAAGGTCCTCCAAATCGGGAGCACACTGGATGAGATGCTACGCAGGAGCTGATTAGCTTCTTAAGGGCAATGCTGATGTCTTCGCCTGGTCAGCATCAGACATACAGGCATCCCGTCGGACCATCACTCACCAGCTTAAGGTTGACACAACTTATAGACTTGTCCGACAGAAAAAAGAGGAGCTTCGCCGCGAAAGGCAGAGGGCCATCGAAGAAAAAGTGAAGAAGCATCTGATGTTGCTTCATCAGGGAGGCCCTTACCCCGAGTGGCTAACCATGTCGTCATGGTAAGAAAGGCTAGTAGGAAGTGGAGGATCTGTGTGGATTTACCGACCTCAACAAAGCTTGTCCGAAGACAGCTTCCCCTTGCCAAAAATCGATCAACTGGTGGATGCAACGGCTGGCCACCAACTCTTGAGTTTCATGGATACCTTCTCCAGGTACCACCAGATCAGGATGCATCCTGAAGATAAGAGAAGACGACCTTTGTCACAGATAGAGGGCTGTATTGTTACAGGATGATGCCTTCTCGGCCTGAAGAATGCTGGTGCCACTTTTCAAAGCTGATCAACCGAGTCTTTGAAGGGCAACTCGGAAGGAATATGGGCGTATGTCGATGATATGATTGTCAAGAGCCTCACAGGGCCGACCACATCAGGGACTTGTAGGAATCATTCGATGCATTGAGACTCCATCGGATGCGGCTAAACCTTGCCAAGTGCATATTTGGGATGACCTCCGGGAAGTTTCTTGGTTCCTGGTTACTCAAAGGGTATTGAGGTCAACCCCGAGAAAATCAAGCTATTAGTGACATGACACATCCGACCAATAAAAGCAGGTGCAAGAACTCACGGGCCGCATTGCTTCTCTCAGCCATTTTATCTCCCGGTCGGCTGAAAGGTCTCTTCCATTCTTCAAGACCTTGCCGGTCGAACCGTTTCCAGTGGACCGACGAATGTTCGGTCGGCCTTTGAAGCCCTGAAAGATTATCTGAAAAACCCTCCGCTCTTGGCCAACCAATGGAGGGAGAAGTGTTATACCTATACTGTCAGCCTCCGACGAGGTCGTCAGTGCCGTCCTCATACGGGTGGGGGAAGACAGTCAGTAGAACCTGTCTACTATATCAGCACAGTCCTCCATGATGCCGAGACAAGATATCCTAAAGTATAGAAGCTGGTCTACTCACTGGTCATAGCGGCAAACGCCTCCGACCCTATTTCCAGGCACACCCTGATCGTCGTACCGACTGACCAGCCCCTCAAGGCAATCCTCCGAAGCCCTGACACCTCTGGACGGCTCGCTAAGTGAGCCGTCAGGCTGGGTGAGTTCGACATCTCCTTCCAGTCCCGATCATTCTTGAAGGCTTAGGTAATCGCTGATTTTATTACAGAGTGTACTTAGGGTCGGAGGCAACCTCGTCAGCAGCTGAAGTGTGTATAGCTGATCTCGTGGAAGGGATCGAACCCGCTTGGACCCTTCATGTGGACGGAGCTTCCAACCTCACGGGGTGTCGGGCAGGCCTAATCTTAGCTGACCCTGACGGGCAATGTCTGGAGTACGCCCCTGACACTTTGCATTTCAGGTATCAAACAACCAGGCGGAGTATGAAGCTTTACTTGCAGGATTGAGGATAGCCGGTGAGTTAGGCATTGGCAGAATTCGGGCCTTCTCCGACTCCTAGTTGGTAGTCAATCAAGTGAAGGGCGAGTTCGAAGCAAGGGACCCTACTTTGACTAAATACTTGGATAAGGTACGAGGCTTTACATCTCAGCTTAAATTCTTCGAGATTTTTCATATACCTCGACTGCAGAACTCCCGGGCGGATGCTCTATCATGATTAGCTACTGCCGCAGCCGGTACCTCCGACCGGACCTTTGTAGAGCATCTGCAACATCCAAGCATTGCCGAAGAGCCGACTGCAGTTCACCAAGTCGAGTAGGAAGCTTCATGGATGGACCCTATCCATATTTTCTTAGTTCAGGGAACTCTTCCAGACGATCCGCCGAAGCTAAGCGTATACGCTTGATGGCTTCCAAGTATGTCATCCTCGACGGGGCCCTCTACAAGCGGTCATTCTCACAACCGCTGCTGAAGTATTTGGGGCCGACCGACATAGATTATGCACTCAGGGAGGTACATGAAGGCATCTGTGGTGACCACCTTGGAGGGAGATCCCTGGCTTATAAAATTATCCAGCAGGGATATTATTGGCCTACAATTCAGAAAGATGCGTCGGGCTTTGTACGAAAGTGCGATGCATGTCAAAGATACTCTAATATCCAGAGGAGGCCCGCTAGCCAGCTGACCCCGCTTATGGTACCTTGGCCATTTGCACAATGGGGCATGGACATCCTGGGACCCTTTCTCCCAGCATCCGCCAACGAAAATTCCTTCTTGTGGCCATTGATCACCAAATGGTAGAAGCCGAAGCATTGGCATAAATAATGGAAGCCAATGTGGAAAACTTCGTCCGGACTACATCATCTTCCAGTTCGGACATTCCACGGATAATCATTACTGATAATGGAAGACATTTGACAACTCTAAGTTCCAGAATTTTTGCCAGCAATACCACATTTCTCATCGGCTTACTTCGTCGAGACCACCCTCAGTCCAATGGAGAGGCTAAAGTCACTAATCGAACGATCCTGCATGGACTGAAGACTCGGATGAATGAAGCCAAAGGGATTTGGCGGAAGAGCTTCACTCGGTGCTGTGGGCATATCGGACGACCGCTCGAACGGCGACCGGAGAGATTCCATTCAACCTGACCTACGGAGCGAAGCAGTACTCCCCGTGAAGTCTCTTTGCAATCCCCATGGATCGATCATTTCACCGAGCCGACCAACTCGGAGCAGCAGAGGGCTGACCTGGATTACTGGAAGAAACTATGCTCCAAACAAGCTTGAAGATGGTGACCTACCGTCAGAAGATGGCTAGATATTACAATTCGCGGTCAAGGTGCGAACCTTCCAAGTCGGAGATCTGGTTTTGCGAAGGACGAAGATTTCGAGGCCGACCGAGCAAGGAAAATCTTTTTCCAATGGGAAGGCCCTATCGAGTCATTGAAGTAATTCGGTCGGAACCTACTGACTCGATCATTTGGATAGATGATAGATAGTACGCCCATGGAATGTAGACAACCTTCACAGATACTATCAATAAAGTCTACAACTTCTTCCATAAAGGCTCTAGGGCAGCCCACTCCGAAAGTCCGATCCCGGACGGCAAAGGCTCTAGGGTAGCCTACCCGAAAGTCCAACCCTGGTCAGCAAAGGGTCTAGGGCAGCCCACTCCGAAAGTTTGACCTCGGTCGGAAAGGCTCTAGGGCAGCCCACTTCGAAAGTCCGACCCCGGTCAAAAGACTCTAGGGCCCCATTCCGAAAGTCCGACCCCGTCGGCAAAGGCTACCCGTCATCGATGCAAAACTCGGCAAGCTCTGGACACCCCTCCGAAAGTTCGACCCCGGTCGGCAAAGGCTCTAGGGCAGCCCACTCAGAAAGTCGACCCCGGTCGGCAAAGGCTCTAGGGCAACCCACTCCGAAAGTTCGACCCCAGTCGGCAAAGGCTTTAGGACAGCCCACTCCGAAAGTCCGATCCTGATCGACCAAGGCTCTAGGGCAGCCCACTCCGAAAGTCCGACCCCCATCGGCAACCGCTTCAAACAACCACACGGAGCCACGTGAAGAACAGGCTATAAATTTGGGCTAGTCGATGAACCGATACTTGGAGCATATTTCTATGTACATGGTCCGGACCGAGCTACCGCCCCCCCGTCATTCTACCGGCTTCGAATTCAGATGAGACGATCAAAAGCACCTAGGATTTTCCTAAAACATCCAAATTCAGATTGGGCTAGTGCCTGGCGGCCACTTCGAAAAGCTTACGGTCCCGAAGGGCCAACCGAAAATCCTTAGAAGAATTTTGAAAAGGAGGTGTTTTGTCTCATGCCCACATACACAAAAGGTAACTGAAAGGCCCTTTTATTAACATCAAAAGTAGACATTTACAAGAAAGGAGAGTCGGACATTTACAAACTCTTTAGGTCTGACCCACGGAAGGTGTGGCGGGGCCTCAACCTCGGCCCCGTCCGTTACAACTGAAGGTTCAACTAGGACCGTTACAACTGAAGGCTCGACTAGGACATCCATCGTCCCTACGTCGGCTTGAGCTGGGGCTTCGACCCTAACCTCTTCTACTTCACCTTCCGCTTGGGACTCCCCTTCCTCCACTAGTTATTTCAGTTCAGCGCCCGATAGGTCAAGCTCCGGGAAAAGTTCAGCCACCCTCTTCAAGCAATCGTCGTAGCCCTCCCTGTAGAAGTCCGACGCCGCATCCTCTACTTCTTCAATAAAGTTGGAGGAGGCCTTATATGTTGCCACAGCATCCCGGATCTGTCCCGTTGCCAGCTCCTTGGCTTCCTTAAGTTGAGTTGCCAACTATGCTGCGGCCGCCCGCTCGGCCTGGGCCCTCTTGTCAGCCTTCGAGAAACGTTCCTCCTCCTCTTGTAGTCGGTGGGTAAGGGAGCTTACTTTCACCTTCCTCTTCTTCAGTCTAGCCTCCTGATAGGCTAGCTGGCTCTCCGCCTCTTTCAGCGCCTCCTTCAACAACTCGGCCTCCGCCTGGACAGTCGACAGCCTTTCCTCTGAAATTTTAAGGATGCCTCCGCGGTCGCTTGAGCCGCCTCCAGCTCCTGCACCTTCTTAGTAGAGGCCTTGGCCGCGTACAGCACCCGACCGATGCTGTCGTCCATTAAGGAGATGCCATGATGAAGCTGCAGACACAAGACCAAGTTAGTGCTACACAAGACAATTGAAAGAAAGGAAAAAATGTAAGGGAGCAAGATAGGCATCTCACCCTCATAAGGTCGCGGTAGGACTCTATGGCTACGTCAATCAGATTTCTCTGAATTGACGACTCCCAGTCAGCGTCCGTTATAGCTCCCCTAAGCAAACTCCGTGCTCTTCTGGGGTTGTCCAGGGCGTGCCAGTGCTGAAACTCCTCCTGACGAATTTCTTCGTCGGATTCCTCCTCGATCGCCTCACCTTCGGCCGCCTCTCCTGCAGCGTCCCCTTTTCCTTGTCCGCCAGGGGAACCGTCTCCTCCACACCGACGAGCGAGGGGGATGACGCTGCCGCCATGCCAAATGGTTCTGGCTGTTCCTGCCCCGGTCGGGTAGCTGACCCCCTGGCAGGAACGAAGACCCCAGTGTCTTCCTCGCCAACACCTCCGTAAGGGGGTGTCCTCTTCACTAGAATCCACGTCTACTATGGGTGCGGGCCATTCCTCCTCCTGCCTTTTCTTTTGTCTCTTTATGGATGGCGTTGGGGTTGGCTCTAGGATGGCCCTCTTCCGCACCGCCCGCTGGATGACCCTGGCCTTGTCAATCTTCTTGATCCTCCCTCCTGTTGCAAGGGAAAACCAAAGTGAGTAAAAGGAGAAGAAGCGATAGATTCAAGGAAACAAGCTACGAGAGAAGAGGTCAGCCCTTGCCTAAAAATCTTTAAGGGCTGATCCCCGCCTGGTGAAGGACATGCTCCCCTAACAGTTTGTATGCTGCAATTAGGCCGGCTCCGCTGATCTCATTAAACTTGGCTTGATCGGCTATCAGGATCGACCTCCCCTCGTGGAGTCTCAGCCACGGTTCCCTCCACAAAGGCTCGAACCCCCAGGGTTGGAGGCTGCTCACAAGGAAAAACTGGGCCTTTCACCCGTGGATGGCCGACGGAAGGCATTTCAGGATCTTTCGGCCGGGACGGGGACAGAACATCCACCACTCCCGGCTCCTAAAGTCTTTCTTCAAAAAAAAATTTGCCAAGAGGGATAACCTAGGATCAATCTCGGCTCTACGACATAACACGATGAAGCAGCATATTACCCGAATACTGTTCGGGTCAGCTGCACCGGGTTACCCTATAGAAGTTAAAAACCTCGACAAAGAAAGGGTGCAGGAGAAACCTCAACCCGGCCTTAATGTGGGCTTCGTACATCGGGAGAGTCCCTGGTCCCAATGGATTGTTTGCTCTCCCCTCTTGGCCTGGGAGCATGAGGTGCAGGGTGGAGGGGATGCCGTATACGGCCCTAAGATTCTCGGCTCGTTCCTGGGTCATGATCGATGGGATCTCACTTGGCCTTGGCTCCCTAGGTCTATGGATTGGCCTTCGACTACTGGATGCCATCAAAGCTAAGGAGGAGGAGGACTGGGAGACTGACCTGAGGCTAAACTCCTAGAAGCTTGGTTTTGTGGAAGAAGAAGGAGAAGCTTTCTCTCACGGAGCAGGTGCAGCAGAAAAATCCTCCCAAAGTGCCTCGCCCCTCCTTTTATAGGACTCCCGAGGGGTGCTAAGCACTCGCTTCGTGGGCGCTCCAACCATCCCGTCGGAAGATGCGACCATCCATGCCTCAGAGACTGAAGCGACGGGTCGATCGTAACAGGCAGGCGGCGATCCACGTGAACACTGGATCAGCGGGGTAGAGACTGCCTAGGAAGCGACGTCGGTCGCTCGGATGCTGCCATGTGGCGAGGCATGTCCCTCCATTCCAGCCATTACGCGAGCCAGCCTGGCCCTTCATCATGGCACCCTCTTCGCATTAACTGCTACTCCTGCGCCCCAATACGGGGCCAACATCTGTCCGGGAAGCCGATCGTGAGAGATTCGAAGCAATCCGGTGCAATGATTCCGGATCAAGCTCGGACAGGCGCGACCTGTACGAAAATAATGCTCCTATCCTTTGAAGCCACGTGCCCCCTCAAAGGCCAGGAGCAGGGAGGAAACTGTTGTACCCATCCGGCTGATCCTGGGTCGGACCAGCCCAGAGGCCCAACTTGCTGACCCGTGGAGGGAGAGGTCCAAGCAATCCCTTCCTTCGAGGTCGCCCGATCGCTCTCGCAGAGATCCTGGCTGATTCCTTCTCTAGGAGGTCGACCCACTTGGAGGCCGACCCCCTAGGGTTGAGTCTCGAACAACCCTCTCCCGCCAAGGCACGGCTGATCCCCTCTAAGGGTCTCTTGGAGTCTTCAGAGACCTCTTCCCGTCAGCGTGTCATTTGGTTTCCTCGGAGCTCCTAGCAAAATCCCCGTTGGTCGGACAACTCACTCCCGCTAAAACGCTCGAAGGCTCTAGAAGCCCCTTTCCCTGGTACTGAAATTTTGTTGTAACAAACTCCATGATGTGGCCACGACTTCGTGCCACCTAGCCATCACTCTGATCCTCCTAGGGACAAATCGGAACTTTTCAGCCTATCCCCTAACAGAATTTAGCAGCATTCCACACCTATTAAAGGTGCCTGGGGGACCTCCGCTCAAGGCTAAGTATCCTCTTCCTTTTTCGTGTGCGATCCTTTTTTAGTCTTCTCCATTCTGTTGCTCTAAATCTCCTGTTAACTTAAGCATCGGAGTGTCCCCGCCGGAACATCTCCGGTGCTCAGGGGACATTGTGCTTGTCGACCGGCAAAGGAGCTCTCCAGCGTAGCTGATCGAGCCCGATCCAGGGAAAGGCACGGCAACAGGTACAGTTTGGCTTCCTTGAGGAAGAGATGTCTAAAATCATTATACAGACATCTTACTGTTAACTTTCTCCTTAATTCCTTTGGTTGGATTAGGAGAGATTTCCACTTTCCACATGATTTTGGGAAACTACCTTGATGGTTTAATTTGTTTTGAAGGAGGGGAAAGGATGTACTTCATGCTAATTCGGTTTTGTTTTTTTAGGATTAGTTTACTGGTTGACCACGAGTCATATGCAAGTTATAATAACCACCGATGCCCGTTTTACAGAGTTGATTACTCTTTTTGATGGTAAGAAGTTAGTTAATTAGTCAAAACGCAAACAGGTCCAAGGAAATTGATAGTTTCACAACACATTTGAAGTAGGTATTCCTGTTCCATTAGAATCCCAATGTGAATTTGATAACCATATATTTCGAAATGCTCCCTGGGATTTGTTTGGAGTTTGCTATTTCTTTTTAATCGGTCCCTAAAATAACCTTTGGCTTTTGCTTTGCATTGGAGTTGGCGATTCTTGGGTAAATTTACTTCATTTTAGCCTTTATTAAACCATCTCTGGAATTAATTTGGTCTTGTCTTAGAATATTATTATATTCATGAAACGGGGAATAATTAAATACATTGAGTTTGCCGATTATGCTAATAAACTAATCCTAGAATGAACCCAACTTGAAATTTCACTCACGCAACCATTTACTAATCGGAACATAGTCCAATTTTTCCGTATTCATTTCCTATCTAAAGTTGCTTATATTGCCCCCCCTCTCTCTCTCTACTAGAAATTTCTTATATATTTTATTGTCACAAGGTCATAGAGACAATTATAAATTTCAACATGATATAAAACCGGCAGCAAGATAGAAATATAATCAATGCAAGCGTATCTGAAAGTCATCTCGGTTTTGTTGCCCTCGAGCACACCAATATTTCATTTCATAATTTATGAAAGTACTGTAGACTGGATGAAAAGTATATATGTCAAATCATGCCAGAACTATACTATGCGATTCTTTATCATGTTTTCCGTATCAATTTTTAGATATTTTATTTTTTATTTTGATGATCGTATATACAGCCATTTTAATTAGCTAATTCACATGTTTTATTGACAAGAGAGATAGAGAGAAAAATAAAAATATACGGCAGTCATGGCACTATTATCCATGCTACAACAAAATGAAGCCACAGCTTCCATGTATAACTTCCGTTCCCTCATACAACAAGAAAACACTCCAAACTATTCCCTTTCTAACACACATCATGCCCCACGGTAGTGCAGGAATTTACGTGGTGCTTTCAAATTTGAGAAAGACTTAGAAGCTCATGATAGAGATGCTGGAGATGATTCCTAAAACTTGGGAGAGTGTCTCAAACGGATCCTGAATGTATTCCAGGAGTTTCCTGGAGATGTTCTTGGAATACTCTGAATTTGAGGTTGAGAGAATTAGTGAGACATAGGTGTACATGGACTCGGATTTGGATTTTCTTGAGTGACTCAGAGGGAGAAGTTTTTTAGGGCTAGGTCAGTTGTGACCTAGGTTATATCTTTATATGTATATAAAGAATGACGGAACGTCGGGAAATAAAAGATTAGACGCAATCCCTTTTCTCCTCCGAAGAAAATCCTAGCCTCTCTCTTCTTCTTGGTTCTCTCTCGTGCGAGCAGCCCCATGGGGGCTTGCCTCTGCGACGAAAGCGGATGGCGTGCTCCAATTCTTTCCTGGTAATTGTTCCTTTTGCACCATGACGGCATCAAGGAGGATCCCGGGCATTTCATGGAGCGGGTTTGCTCCAACAATTGGTATCAGAGCCAACCTTGATGCGATGGCATGAAGGATGCAGGGAAGAGGGTGTCACGGTACTGGTATAGTTCTCGAGGTGCCGAGATCTGGAGATGAGGACCTGCTGCCCTCCCTGGAAACGGATACGGAGAAGAACCGGATCTGGAGGTGCAGATCCAGATCTGGGTGATGCACGAAGTCGCGCGCGGATGTGGCACAGGTGTCGGCCGCAGCGGGAGCGGCGCGGGGCGTCGCGGGGCCAGCATGGGCGCGCGAATGGTGCGCGGCCGGTCGTCGGTGGCTCGGCATCGTCACGGGAGGTCGCCGGAGTCCAGATGTGGCAACCGGAGGCGACAGCGTCAGCTGGGAAATGCTGTGGTCCACGGGTTCGGCCGTGGACCAGCAGCAATGGTAGCCAAAGACAGGGATTTTTGGCGTGAGCCATTGGGCCGACTCACAGGTGGACCGGCGGGTTTAAGTCACTGCTCTGAAATTCATACTGACTCATTTTTCGGTGATTCTAGGCTCAATCGAATTCTGATTTGAGCCCTGTCTGCACCGTTGGACTCCATTTTTCGAGCTCTTCATGTTGAGCTAGGTTGGATCTGATGATGGAGTCGGATAATAAGATATGTGGAGATCGTGGTGCAGCGGCCGTGTGTGTGGGTAGGACGTGCAGGATGGTTCCATCTTCGGTACTCCCAGGTGGATAGAGATTCGTGGTGTTGGGAGCAGTGTGGAGGTCTGCTGGTTGTGTGGATCTCGCCGAGGATGATGGATCCTATGGTGCAGGAGTTCGCGATGGTGGTGCAGAGCTGCAGGTTCTGTGCTGAGAAGCTTTGACAGGTAGGGTGATCTATGGTTTAGCACAGGTAGAGCAATACATACCGGGATCTTTCAGAGCATGAGTGATAGCTCCATCGATAGTGGACCAGGTTCTTGGTCACTGTGGAGGAGAGCGATCGGTAGTACTCCAACTACCTTGATTGTGATGGAGCTGGACGTGGGTGGCATCCTGCGTGGTTGGAGGTCGGTCTCGGGAAATGGATATTTCATAAAGACCGGGTACATCAGCAGAGGTGGTACCAGGGGCAGTTCAGGGAGACAAGGGACAATCTGAGAGAGCGTCGGAGGTATCGGGTAATCGGGAGTGTCTTGGTATTGCAGCTTTTGCCTAGGAATAGAGACTGGAGCTGATGGGGCTAGCAGCTCAGGGAGACCGGGGATAGGTCTTAGGGAGCGCTAGGGACATCATGTAGCCGGGAGATAGGCTGGGACATGATGGAACAGCCGTTGGAGATGGTTGTTGGTTCAGTCGCTGGGTTTAGGAGTTGGGATGAGCTCCTGGATTTTGAAGGTTCCTGCAGGGTTGCAGAGTATCCGAAACGGTCTCGGAGGGATCCGCGGTGATGCGGAGGATTCGAGGAGGCAGTGACTAGATACGAGGTTCAGGTGCAGGCTCAGCAGGGCAGCGTTGAGTCGCTGGCCTCGGGTTTCTTTCTGTGGCATCAGGGGGACTTCAGTCTCAAGTGGAGCACCGGTGACAGGTGGCTTCACGGGTGGAGCAGGTTTTGATACGAGTTCAAAGCGGGAGGTGCATGGAGGACCATATCCTTGCACGGGTGTCAGGGGTGCACTTAGCCAGGTGGAGCGGAGAGTGCAGAGTATGGCGTGGCTCTGTGGAGATTGTGTCAGGTAGAGCTCCATTTACAGTGAGTGCCGGTTTAGGTTCGCTGGATTCTTTCCAGGGAAGTCCAAGAACAGACTGATGCAGCTGCCAGGCAGAAGGAAGGCTACAATCGATGGTGCCAGGATACGAGCTAGGGTCTTTAGCTGTGGAGGCGGTCATCCCAGAGATCTCCAGTGAATTCAGTAGATGAAGTGTTGGCAGAGGCGAGGATATCCGCACGGTGCTGTTAAGACACGCAGTTACAGCAGGGTTGTGCGTGAGGACATTACCAGGTTTGCCAAAGCTTGGAGGCATCAAGATGGAGATTGTAGGGATTTGCGTGGTGCTCCCAAGGTTTGGAGAGACTTGGAAGACCATGGCAGAGATGCTGGAGGCGATCCCTGGGACTTGGGGGCGTGTCCCAATTGGGTCCTGGATATATTCCAGGGATTTCCTGGAGGTGTTTCAAGGATACTCTGAGTTTGAGGTTGAGAGAACTAGTGATACATGGGTGTACATGGACTCGGGTTTGGATTTTCTCGAATGATTCAGAGGGGGGAGTTTTTTAGGGCTAGGTCAGTTGTGACATAGGTTATATCTTTATGTGTATATAAAGAACGACGGAACGTCAAGAAATAAGAAGAGTAGACGCGATCCCTTTTCTCCTCCGAAGAAAACCCTAGCCTCTCTTCTTCTTGGTTCTTTCTCGTACGAGCAGCCCCATGGGGACTCGCCTCCGCGATGGAAGCGGATGGCGTGCTCCAATTTTCTTTCTTGATAATTGTTCCTTTTGTACCATGACGGCATCAAGAAGGATTCCAAGTATTTCATGGAACGGGTTTGCTCCAACAAGTAGCACTGAAAACATGTAGAGGAATATAACGAGAGGATTACACCCGAGAGGCAAATCATTTACTCGATCAATTTGGCAGTACGGGAGTGCACCTAGGATCTCCTTTCTGGGGCTGTGCCTCTCCATGCAAATAATTACGTTATCCATCTCCAAAATCAACATGAATCTTTTGATGTCACATATGTCACAGAAATCATTGGGTCTTTTTAAATCCAAAAAGAGGAGCCTTAATTGCAATGACAAAAAAAAGGGAATGAATTAACAAAAGCGTAAGAAACTATATATAAAATAACAAAAGCATTCGCTTGTTAACGGAGTAATGCATAAAACATCAAGGTAAGTACTACATGATACTAGCTAGTCCATAATATCCAAAGCATCCCATAGAAATGGTGCAGACACACTAATCTTTTTATGAAGAATTATCATCAACACTTATGCTCTTGAATGAAGCGGCACCACGTACAGACACTTGAAGCAACAGTACCGCTTGAACAAAGGGAACATTGCCATTCTCAATTCTCAAATGAAAGAAACAACGTTACATGCACACAAAAGAACAAATCTACCCTACGTTATCGAATCCATAACTGATTCGCCCTCTCACTTGAGTTCACACACCTAAAGAATAGCCGTCCAAACAGGGACGCCAGACCTGCCTAATGTAATAGATGAACCACCAAGCAAACGCATAACATGAACAGTTAAAGTACTAATAATCCCATATTATTTGCTGCTTCCATTCAAGACTACCGTCACCTTCTAATCCATGACAAGATCGAGCATCATCTAGTGATCGGCTGGTGGTTCGCAGCAGCAGAGGAGCTTCAGAATACTCCTCATGACGCCTCCCCTCTTTGGCCCTGACCCCCCCGAGTTGGACGAATCCATCGATCGAGCGTACCAATAAGCTAAGAGGCACGAATTTGATGAAGTAGGTGAGGTCACTCTTTCTCTCGTTTCCTCTCTATGGTTTGATACCTGAGAGAAGGGAACCCATGCCTTAAATAGATACGAGCTTGGAACTTAATTAATAATAGGATTTGCTTAGAAGGCTCCCATATGATTCGTGGAACTTTTATGGTAGGTTTCAATTGTTTTAGACAAGGAAAGATCTCTATTTTTTTTTTTTTTTTTTTCCCTCCTAGTTATATATATAGAAGATGCAGCAGAACTTTTCATCCTCCACGTACGGGAGAATCACTAACCTATATGGGAATAGAATCCTGCATGTTTTTGTATCAACGAATGGAAAGCTGCCTCGTGGAGCAATATGGTTAGAGTTAGATGGTCGTCAAGAGTAGATGTCATGCAACGTTCTGGTGAAGGTCGCCTTTGCTGTCCCTTTTTGCACGCTAGAGGTCGGCAGTCCGAGCGCAGGAAATAAGGTTACAAGAGAACTCACAGTTTCCGAGAACGATCTGCAGCTCAGCGTTCCGTTTCCGGGAAAATCCAAACTGGTGCTTTCTGATTCTCGTTTATACTTCAGAAATACAGTTTTCAACGGATTTTTCTTAAAATATTATTTTTTAAATTAATATTACCGAAGTACTGCCGGTTGAAACAATATTATCATTTCAGCGTAGCTGGGACCACGTGGCTTTTTTATTTTTTTCCTTTTGCCATCTGGTTGATGGGTTTGGCCTGCGCCTTCAGAGAGATGACGCGGGTTAAACCTGCATTTTCTAAATTAGAGAGCGCTGAAAAAGCGGTCGTGTCTATTGGGTTTGATGCCATCATTCTTTTTTTTATTATTATTATTTAATTTTAGGATTAAACCTTCAGGAAGAAGATACATGTTAAACCTTCATTTTTAAATTACAGAGCGCTGAAGGAGCGGCCGATGCCTATTAGATTTCGTGCCGTCATCCCTCCCGTTTTCCTTTTGCTTTAGAATTTGGTCGGGAGGGTTTGTGTGAGTGGGTTTGTGCCTTTGATCTTGAGCAAGTGATTGCAGCACTGTGGATGGCTAGTCCGGTGGCGGATCAGGGCTCTGGAGCATCCGGTCCTGAGGGGGATGGAGGAAGGAAGCGCTCATGGGAGGAGGTTCTGCAAGGGCCGCAACGGCTGTCTCAGTGAACTTCCTATAAGCTAACGGAGGAGGAGATTGACCGGCTCCAGCATAGTTTCACCAAAGTGCTGGTCATGCCGGACTCTTCTTTGGAGGAAGCCCGGAGTAAATGGGAAGGGTTGGCCATTATCTTCCGTAGTCTTGGCCGGAGGGTTTCGGCGGCCCGGGTGGGGAAGGAAATCCGGTTGAAGCTCCAGCTCCCAACGGATCTTGAGGTCTTCCCAGTGGGGGAGGACCATGTGGTGGTGCGGGTTGGGTCGAAGGAGGTATGTGCCAAGATTCTCAAGTCCGGCCCGTGGTACGTTGGCGGCCAACTGATGGCCCTCATGCCATGGAGAGCGGATTTCCACCTCGGGAGGAGTCCTGTCAACACCACCGTGGTATGGATGAGGTTGCCGGACCTGCCGCTGGAGTACTGGGACATTGTGGCGATTCTGACGGTGGCTGGAGAAGCAGGTAATCCCCAATCCCTCGATAACTTCACCGACTTGAAGCGCAAAACCGGCTTCGCGAGGGTGAAGATGGAGTTAGACGCCACCAAATTGCTTCTCCCAGGGGTTTTGATCAAGGGGGGGCAGCATTCTGGCAGCAGTTTGTTTACGAGAACTTGCCGCCGGTGTGTTTTCGGTGTGCAAGAATGGATCATTTGCAGGAGGCATGCAAGTTCTAGGAGTGGAACAGCAAAGCGGTGGCTCGGCCTTCTTCACTAGGTCAGGAGAACCTGGTGGTGGAGCAGGAGGTTGCAGCCAATCAGGAAGAGGAGTCGGAAGCTCGGGAATCCAGCTCACTGAAGGAGGGAGAGAACCTCCCGTTTGGGCCTTGGCTTGTCACATCAAGGAAGCGTCTACCTAGACCGGAGGGGAGGGCGCCTGTGCTCTCGGACAGAGGCAAGGCTCCTCTGTCTTCACCTGATCTGTTGTCTTCCTCCCCTACCAAACCTTCCTCAACTCGTCGTTCATTTTCACCAAGTTGGCCACCTGATTCGGAGGGGTGGCAAAAGCCCTCCAAGGTGGCCAAAAGACGATCACCGGAAGCCTCTTCTTTGTACTTGTCGGAGGGAGGGGGATCGCAGGGAGAAAAGGGGAGTTTCTTTGCGGTCTTGGCTGATGGGATGCAGATTATCCTGCCTGAGGAGGGCCACAGGGATCAACTGATGGTGGAGGTGGGCACAGTTTCCTCAAATGCAGTAGAAGCCCGTCTAGGTCCTCTTCTCCTTCCCCTAACAAGGCCTCCTCAGCTCCGGCAGACCAGGTTAGTGTTCCTTCCCTGCTTTGAATGCAAATGAGGGGGGAAACAGGGTGGTCAGGGGGGGTTCTTCATCTGCACCACTGCGATCATCTGAAGGAAGGAAGAGGGATATTAAAAAGGAGTGGCAGAGGGTGGAGGGGAAGGTTGGTTTGGAAAGGGAGGCTGCTGTGCTCTCGGCTGAGGTCGCAGAGGGGGGTGCTGTGCAGGCTTCTCCCACTGGCCTCCAGCCAGTTTCTGCTGATGAGGTTTAGGAGGGGGTAAAAGAGCTGGGATGACTGTCCCGCCATCTCAGACGGACAGGGCAATTTAGGGAGGAAGTGGTTCAAGGGGGAGATCGACTGCAGGCTCAGGTAATGCATCCTGGAGTAGCAGTGGGCCCTGGTGAGATGTTTGAAGGTGGTGGGGGTGAGGCTCAGTCAAATAAGAAGGTTCGAAGGGGACCTGCTAAGGAAGAGGGCAGGCTGCTAGGCTCAGGGAAGCAACCGACAGTGTCCAAGGTTACCTCAATAGAGTCCGCCCTACAGGAGTCTGCTGGCCGAAAGGAAGAAGCAAAACAAGGAAGGGCCAAGGGGGAGCGAAGCTGCATGGAGGGGAGGGGGGGATCCACTAGGGGGGGATCCACTAAACATGTGGACCTTTCTAGTAGGAACATAGCAGTCTCAGGTCAATGCCATGTTATCCCTCAACTCCCGGAATCTTTCAAATTTGGGAGTTTGAGTGGACTGGTTGACTTTGTGAAGGTGGATCATGGCCAGTTATGTATCAAAGTCAAAGATGCTCTTGCCTCGGTGGGGACTAACTTAGCAAGGCTGGGTCCCATCAGTGATGCTAGGAAGTTAGGGAAGTTACTGCTGGGAGTTTAATTTCAGAGGTGAAGGAGAAAGGGAGGGGGTTGGACTAGGGTCCGACCCTCATGTTTGACTTTCCTAAATGAATGTTTTTGTTTGGAATGTAAGGGGGCTAAAAAACCTCTTTTTTATCAACTTATTATAGATATCTTCAGCTGTGTAATCCTCGGATCTGTGTATTGTTGGAGACAAGGATTGCTGGTCCAAGTCTCGAAGGCTTCAAGCATCGTTTTCCCAGAGACTGTGGTTTTTTCTGTGTGCCTTCTCAGGGGTTGTCTGGGGGTATCATAGTCAGTTGGGACAAGGCATCGGTGAGGGTTGATGTTTTTCACCGATCTACCTAACTTGTTGCTATTGTTGTCTCTGAGTCTGATAGGCCGTCTTGGCTCCTCTGTGCAGTGTATGCTAGCACTTCTTATAGAGAGAGAAGGACGGTCTGGGAGGAAGCTTCTGCTTTGATTCAGTAGGGAGTCCTCACGATGGTGGCGGGGAACTTCAATTCTGTTGAAAAATTGGAGGATAAGCGGGGTGGTAAACCCTTCATCCAGGATGTGGGTTCGAGGGAGCTTTCCAGTTTCATCCAGGATAACGGCCTCTTGGACTTATGGTTCCTAGGTCCTCGCTATACCTGGTGCAATAACAGATCAGGCAAGCTAGAGTATGGGAGAAACTTGATAGATATTATGCTACCTCTTCTTGGATTTCTAGCTATCCTGAGCACAAGGTACACCATCTTAGTCGGATTGCTTCTGGTCATGCTCCTATTCTTCTTTCCTTGAATACCTATCCCAAGAGATCGCGACCCTTCATATTTGAAAAATTCTGGCTATCCTATCCAAAGGCCAGAGTCATTGCTCATGAGATCTGGTCGATGCCGGTGAGGGGTGATGCTGCCTACAGAATTACTAGGAGATTCATTCTGCTTAGGAGACGACTCGTCACCTGGAATAGGGTGGAAGTTGGCAATCTTATGGATGAAATCAAAGTGGTGGAAGCTTCCATTCTTTCTCAGCAGGTAAAAGAGGACGCTGATGGCTTCTTGACGGAAGCGGACCTGGATGACCTTAGGGGTCTCCTAGCTCGTCATCATGCTTTGCTTCAGAACCAGGAGGTTCTCTGGAGACAAAAATCCAGGGTCTAGTGGCTTCGGGAGGGGGACAGGAATACCCGCTATTTTCATAATGCCACTATTATCAGGAGACACACAAATAGGATCCGGGCTATTTACTCCGATCAGACGGGCTGGATTGAGGATGAAGCTGATATCAGGAGAGAATTTCATAATTACTTCGCTGCCAGGTGGACTGTTCCTTCCATTATATCCTCTTTTTCTACTTCCTTTCTGCCTCGGACTACTATTTCTACTATCTAGAATTCTTTACTTCTGACTCAGGTTCTCGAGGCAGAAGTAAAAGCGGCGCTCTGGTTCCTCGCGGAGGACAAAGCCCCTTGTCCTGATGGCTCCCCTCCTTTCATCTTTCGGGCACTCTGGGATATTATTCAGGCGGATATGGTTGCGGCTGTCCAGCTCTTTTTTAATATGGCTACCATGCCTTCTACTTGGAAGCAGACTTATATCGTCCTGATTTCCAAGCGTGCTGATCCAACTCAACCGTCTCATTTTCGACCTATCAGCCTCTGCAATACCCTATATAAGTCTGCGCCAAATTATTGGCAAACAGGATGAAAGTGCTTCTACCTCAGCTTATTAGCCCGGAGCAGGGTGCTTTTATTGGAGGTCGTAGCATATCGGATACCATTCTTATTACTCAGGAATTCATGCATGATCTCCACATTGCATCACGGCATCATAGTCTCATGGCTATAAAGCTGGACATGGAAAGGGCTTATAATTATGTAGATTGGACCTTCCTCCGCAAAGCTCTAGAGGACTTGGGTTTTCACAATGGCTGGATATCGAAATTAATGACCTATATAATGATGGCCTCATCCTTTTCTATTCTCCTCATGGCTCTCCTATGGCTTTCTTTCCAATCTTGCTCAAACGGCCGCCAACAAGGTTGTCCCCTATCCCCTATTTGTTTTATATTGTGCTGACTACCTTTCCAATCTCTCTTGCAAGCCACAACACCTTTGAGATCACTCCCTTAAACCCCTCTGTGGCGGGTGCTTCCCCCATCTCGCACCTTCTATTTACGGATGATTGTCTTCTTCTTGATCCGGCATCCCTAAGAAATGCTACATGTTTCAGGAGAATTCTTGAGCACTATTGCTATGCTTCTGGGCAAAGGGTGAATCTCGGCAAATTTGGAGTTCATTTTAGCCCTAACACACCTCCTATTCTCCGGAAAGGATCCTTCGTATTCTCGACATTCAGGAGCGTTAGGGTCCCCTTCATTATCTTGGTATCCCAATTTCTGGAGCTAGGCTCTCCAGAAATGATTGTGCTCAGCTAGTGGCGACGGTGACTGATATGATAGTGGGTTGGCAGGCTCGATCGCTATCGGCTATGGTAGGCTTACACTCATCCGCTCGGTCCTGGCCTCTCTCCCCATCTATATGCTTTCTAATGCCTTCATCCCCAAGGGTGTTGATGTGGCTGGATTGCTGACATGGGGCGGGGAAACTGACGTGGAGTCCCCATCAGACGCCATGCTGGGTTTTTAACATGAGCCCCTTCACCGGGCTGAGCTCCCCTGGAGCAACATGGTCGTCCGCCGAAGTCGAGCTCCGTCCTCCGCCAGGTCGGTTCCCACCGGGTCGGAACGCCTAGGTCGGAGCCGAGTGCGGGTTCCCACCTAAGGCGAATCCCTTATGATCGAGCCCCGTGGTCAGGAGTCGAGCTCAAGTCTCCTCTGCCACGAGGCGCCCCTCCGAGGTCGGGTCACTTGGGCTGGGCGGCACCCCTCCCACCTCCTTCTGGCCAGCTCGTCTAAAGTCGAGTTCCGCTGATCCGGAGTAGAGCTCAGCCCTCCTCCGCCCTGCCGAGCTGCCTCGAGGCGAGCCCACCAGAGGTGGGCCCCACCTTTCCAACTCGGTCCCCGACTCAAACCGAGGCACCAACCATCGGGGCGCAGCACCTCTCCTCCGAGGACAATGGCGGGCCTCTCGAGGGTTGTACAGCAGCGCCCGCCACGTCGCCATTATGCCCACTGCCGTCCTCACACCAGAAAGAAAGGAAACTCACATCAAAGCGCTATGCCCTCCACCAACCTGCCGTACGACCAGGAAAAGACCCAACCAGAGGGTGCGGGTCCCGAGAATGGTGGCCCACCAACCAAGGCCCTACCAGGCTTCCAGGAGAGGGGCAAGCAGAGGGAATGTCAGAGTGTATAGAAGCTTCCCTGACCATCTGACAGGAAAGGCATCCCGTCTACGGCACGATACCTCGTCATACACATCTGACAGCATGGAAAGATCCCAAGGCAAGCCAAAGTAAAAAATCCAGCCAGGGTAAGCTAGAAGTAAGCAAACATAGAAACAGGGAGAGAGGCCAGACAAGGGGGACGACCACCTCAACCACCACCACTTCCAGTTCACTCTCATTTCCATACACACTTCACGCACTCCTCCTAGCGTGGAGCTCATCCAGAGGGGCTCGACTAGGAGGATCTGTTCTCCTGGATCGTCACTGACTTGACTGTCAGAGCGCCCCCGCCGAATCCCCGGCCGGGTCACTAACGTTGTTTGTTGCAGGTCCCGAGGCATCGGAGGCATCCCGAGCAGGCGAACGCGCGACCCTTGACGCCATCAATAACTATGGGCCATGACGATCCGGGCGGCAATAGATTGATGCGCCAGGAAGGGGGGCAGAACGACTCTCGATCCAGTTCAGGCCCTGCTCAGAGAGTTCATCATGAGGATGGTGGCCACTCGGGCGAGGGGAGCCTCTCCCAGCCGTGCGGAAGCATCCCCTTCCCACGGGAACCCACACGGTCCGGAGATGGAGCCACCCACCCCGGTTCAACCGCCTCCACTAGAGATCTAGCTGACCGCACTTGCTCAGCAGATGCACACTCTCACAGTAGCCGTGCGCCAGCTTCAACATCAGTACCGATCCCTGGCTACTCATCAGCAGCCGGAGACCCCCGCGGTCCATGTTGCAGCACGCTGCGACAGCCTGCATTCCTTCCACGGGAGGCCTTCGCAGCCGTGGGCCATTACGGACCCTCGGGGTAGTTGCCAATCCCCAATGAAGCAACGACGGGCTGGATCCATCGACGAAGAGAGCTGCTCACCGTACCTTGACTGGGGGCATCTAAGCCCCGCCAAGGCAGGAAGGGCAAAGCCCCTCGTCATGGGCGCCGCACCCTCGCGTCACCTTCCCCGCCTCTCTCAGTAGAGGGGTCGACGATGAAGCCATCAGGTGCATGGCAGAGAAGCGCCTGGAGGAGCATGATCGCAAACTGGCAGAGTTGTCCCGTCAGTTCGCTAACTTGCCCGGCTCCGCTAGCGAGCCAGCGGGCTATGACGTTCGCCCTCCATTCTCCCAGGAGATTCAAGCGGAGCCAATTCTTTGCCGGTTCCGCATGCCACGGGTGGACCCTTACGATGGGACCACCAACCCCCTGGACCACCTAGAAAGCTACCGGGCCCTCATGAGGGTCCATGGGGCTACTGACGCTCTCCTATGCATCGCCTTTCTCGCTACTCTCCGGAATGCGACTCGGGTATGGTTCGCCCGTCTCGAGCCGAAAAGCATCAATTCCTTTGCCCAGCTGGGGCAAGATTCGTGACTCACTTTGATGCATGTCGAAAGATGCCACGGGAGGCGGACAGCCTCTTTTCCATCAGACAGCAAGACCGCGAGCTGCTACGGGACTATGTAGGTCACTTCAAGGCTGCGTGCTAGAGATCTACAACCTGGAGGAGCCGGTCGCAATGCTGGCTCTGAAGCGAGGGCTCAGGACTTCTCGCCTGACCTACTCGCTTGACAAGAAGCCTCCGAAGACTTACGCCGAGATCCTCTTCCTAGCTCAAAAGTACATCCGCGTCGAGGAGGCGGATCGTACAAGGCAGGAGCTCGATGGGAAGTCACTAAAGAAGCCGGTACCTGCTGAGGCGCCTGGAGCACGAAGACCAGGAACACCAGCTCAGAGCTCCCGACCGGAACCAAGGCCAAGAAGCACTCCCATCCCTGAGGAGAATTTCACCCCCGTCATCGCCCCGAGGACGAAGATCCTCATGGAGATCGAGGGCGAGACTATCTGAGATGCCCACCACCGTTGAAGCCGTCCTCCAGCCATGACAAGATGAAGTACTATCATTTTCATCGCGACCATGGCCATGACACCGAGGAATGCCACAATCTCAAATGGAAGATCGAAGAGCTCATCAAGAGGGGCTACCTCAGAAGATATGTGGGGGGCAGATCTCAACCAGAATCTCAGGCGCTCGTTGCCCTCCAACCAGTCCTGGTGGTCGACAATCGCCCTATCGAGAAGCCGGTGGGGATGATACACTGGAGAGCCGAGCGCGCCTCCAAGAGGGCCCGGGGGGCAGGGCGGTTGTACTCCCCTTTGTAAGGGAAGGGGAAAATGGAGAAAGAAATATAAATAATGATGCTGTGGTCGTCGAGATGACGATCGCAAGCATCCTGTAAAATGCATCATGATAGATATGGAAGCTCCACGGATGTGCTTTTCTACGATGCCTTCTCCAGGATGAATCTTTCCTCTATTCAACTCAAGCATGTACATACCCCCCTTGTTGGTTTCACGGGAGATTCCGTAAGGGTGGAGGGAGAAATTACTCTCCCAGTCACTGCCAGGACCCCACCTCAGCAGAGTACCGTCATGATGACGTTTATGGTTGTCAGGCTTCCTTCGCCTTACAACATGATCTTGGGCCGACCTAGGCTCATCTCCTCGACACTGTTGTCTCTACTAAAGATTGCTCGTACAATTCTCGACCCCTTGTGGCATGGGGGAGATGAGGGGTACGACCCCAAAATGGATGAGCTTGACCAGAGGGTTCAGGACCCCAGGGGAGGCCCAGCCGAGCGCATGCTTCCTTACCAGCTCGTGGCCGACCAGACGAAGACCGTGCAGATCGGAGCCCAGCTACCCGAGGAGGAGAAGGCTCCGTTGTTGGAATTCCTGCAGATGAATGCAGACGTGTTCGCTTGGACGGCAGCGGACATGCCAGGTATTCTCCCTGAAGTCATCACCCACAAGCTCAACATCGATCCGAAGCACATACCGGTTCGACAGAAGAAGAGAAGCTTCAGCCCAGAAAGGTAGGCAGCCATCAACGAGGAAGTTGAGAAACTTTTGGCCGCCGGCTTCGTCCGAGAGGTGCAATACCCAAGCTGGCTAGCGAATGTAGTGATGGTGAAGAAGAACAATGGCAAGTGGAGGATCTGTGTAGATTACACCGACCTCAATAAGGCATGCCCAAAGGACAGCTTCCCTCTACCGAGGATAGATCAGTTGGTGGATGCCACCTCAGGGCACACGCTGCTCTCCTTCATGGATGCATTCTCCAGGTACAATCAGATCCGGATGCACCCGGGGACGAGGAGCGCACTGCCTTCATTACCGACCGAGGGACATACTGCTACAGGATGATGCCCTTTGGCCTGAAGAATGCTGGAGCCACGTACCAACATTTGGTCAACAAGGTCTTCAAAGACCAGATTGGCCGGAACGTGCAAGTGTACGTGGATGACATGCTCGTTATGAGCAAGCCGAGCTCGAACCACATCACTGACCTCGTTGAAGCATTTCACAGCCTTCGGAAGCACAAATGAAGCTCAATCCAGCAAAATGCGCTTTCGAGGTGGCGGTTGGAAATTTCTCGGCTTTATGGTTACCTAGAGAGGCATTGAAGTGAACTTAGAGAAGGTCCAGGTGATCCTCAACATGGAGCACCCAACATCCAAGAAGCAAGTTCAACGTTTGATGGGGAGGGTAGCAGCCTTAAGCCGTTCATCTCGAGGTCGGCTGATCGCTGCCTCCCTTTCTTCAGGCATTGTGCAAGATGCATGACTTCACTTAGACTGAGGAGTGCAAGACGACCTTTGAAGAGCTGAAGGAGTTCCTAGCCTCTCCACCTCTGCTATCCAGATCAGAAGAGGGGGAAGAGCTCCTACTCTACCTAGTGGTTACACCTGGGGCCGTCAGCTCAGTCCTCGTCCGCATAGGTCAAGACGGATCTCAAAAGCTGGTGTACTACACCAGCAAAATCCTTCGCGACGCGGAGATCAGGTATACCCGCTCCGAAAAACTTATTTTTGCACTAATCATGTCTGCTAAGCGCCTCAGGCCCTACTTCCAAGCGCATCCCATTGCGGTTGTGACCGATCAGCCGCTGAGGACCATGCTAAGCCACCCCGAGACTTTCGGAGACTGGCTAAATGGTTCCTGACGCTGAGCATGTTCGACATTGTATACCGGCCGAGGTCATCGCAGAAGGCCCAGGTCCAGCCGACTTCATGGTTGAATGTATAGGGCCTCTCGAGGAACCAGAACGGACAGTCCCGGAGAGCCAAGCTGAGCCCGGACCGCAAGAGGACCCTTGGATCCTCCATGTGGATGGCACCTCCAATTTCTGCGAAAGCAGAGCGGGTCTCATCCTCGCCAATTTCGACGGAGTGGTGACGGAGTGCGCCCTCCGCTTCGAGTTCACCGTCACAAATAACCAGGCGGAGTACGAAGCACTCCTCGCAGGCCTAAAAGTATCCCACGAACTGGGCATACAGAGCCTGAAGGTTTTCATCGACTCCTAACTGGTTGCTGGACAAGTCTCCGGAGAATACGAGGCCCGAGATCCCCAGATGGTGAAGTACCTGGAGAAGGTTCGTTCGAGCATGGCAAGCTTTCGTTACTTTCACGTTTTCCACATCCCTCGTGGAGAAAACACTCGTGTGGATGCACTGTCGAGGCTCGCAACCCTACCGGACTCATCCCTGGGGCACGCCTACGTTGAGTATCTCGAGAGTCCAAGCTACGAGAGCCTAGAGGAGGTGTAACAAGTAGCCCATGAGCCGAGCTGGATAGACAGTACATCAAGTACATCCAGGACGGCCTCCTACTAGAGGACCGCAGAGAAGCTGGTCTCATCAGAAGGAAGGCCACCCATTTTGTTTTAATGGACGGTTACCTCTACCGCCGATCTTATTCCTACCCACTCCTGAAGTACCTCAGACCCACGGAGGTGGCCTTCGTGCTCCGGGAGATACATGAGGGCCTCTATGAAAATCATGAAGGGGGGAGACTCTGGCATACAAGGCTCTTCGCCAGGGATACTTCTAGGAGACGGTGAGGGAAGACGCCGCTGACTTCGTCAAGAAGTGTGATTAATGCCAATGCCATTCCCACATACAATGCCTACCGGCTGCACCGATCTTCCAACTGTCATCCCCTGGCCTTTTGCACAGTAGGGGATGGACATTCTGGGACTGTTCCCCACCGTGCCAAGGCAGCGAAAGTTTCTGCTAGTGATAATTGACTACTTCACCAAGTGGATCGAGGTGGAGCCGCTAGCTCGGATTACAGAAGCCAATGTTCGACAATTCTTCTGGAAGTCTGTCATTTGTCGCTTCAGACTCCCCAATTGTGTCATCACCGACAATGGACGACAGTTCGACAACCGGGAGTTTGAATGATTCTATGCTGAGTACGGCATCCAACACCGTTTCACCTTGGTTGCTCATCCCTAGATAAATGGTGAAGCCGAGGTGAACAATCGAACTATCCTTCAAGGACTTCGCACCAGGTTGGACCAGGCGAAGGGCAGATGGGCAGAGGAACTCCCAAGCATCCTGTGGGCCTACCACACAATGCCTAGAACGGTGACGGGTGAGACGCCCTTCAACCTCGTCTTTGGTACTGAAGCAATAATCCCAATCGAGCTCGGTGTGCCCACGATGTGGGTGCAGCGGTATGATGAGATGCAAAACTCGGCACACCTCTTGCTCAATCTAGACCTCCTAGAAGAAACAAGAGACAAAGCCCGACTTCGGATGGCAGCATACCAACAACGGGTCGCCCGATATTGCAATGCACGGGTGAAGCTGAAGACTTTCCAACCTGGCGACCTGGTACTATGCCAGGCTGAGGCATCTCAACCCCGGGAAGGCGACAAGCTCTCACCAAACTGGGAAGGCCCTTATAAAGTGGCCGAGGCCCTCTCACATGGGGCCTACTATCTCGAGGACCTAGATGGTGCCAGATTCCCCCGGACATGGAATGCTTGTAATTGAGGAGATACTACCAGTGATGTAAGTTTTTTCTCCACTAGAAATAAAGACTTTCCTTTGCACAACGAGTTGTTTGCCTTACAGGAACGTCGCCGCCCGAGGCCCAGCTCTTCGGAAAACCTGCCTTGAGCCCAGCTCCAAGGCATTCAAGACCTGAGAAGCCCTCAGGCACTCAAGCCTCGAGCCTAGCTCCTCGACATCCAAGCCCGGAGAAAAGTCCTCCGGCACCAAGACCTGAGAAGCCCTCAGGCACTCAAGCCTCGAGCCTAGCTCCTCGGCATCCAAGCCTGGAGAAAAGTCCTCCGGCACCAAGACCTGAGAAGCCCTCATGCACTCAAGCCTCGAGCCCAGCTCCTCGGCATCTAAGCTCGAGGAAAAGTCCTTCGGCACCAAGACCTGAGAAGCCCTCAAGCACTCAAGCCTCGAGCCCAGCTCCTCGACATCCAAGCCTCGAGAAAAGTCCTCCGGCACCAAGACTTGAGAAGCCCTCAAGCACTCAAGCCTCGAGCCCAGCTCCTCGGCATCCAAGCCTGGAGAAAAGTCCTCCGGCACCAAGACCTGAGAAGCCCTCAGGCACTCAAGCCTCGAGCCCAGCTCCTCGACATCCAAGCCCAGAGAAAAGTCCTCCGACACCAAGACTTGAGAAGCCCTCAAGCACTCAAGCCTCGAGCCCAGCTCCTCGGCAACCAACCTCGGAGAAAAGTCCTCCAGCACCAAGACCTGAGAAGCCCTTAGGCACTCAAGCCTCGAGCCCAGCTCCTCAGCATCCAAGCCTGGAGAAAATTCCTCCAGCACCGAGACCTGAGAAGCCCTCAGGTACTCAAGCCTCGAGCCCAGCTTCTCGGCATCCAAGCCCGGAGAAAAGTCCTCCGGCACCAAGACCTGAAAAGCCCTCAGGCACTCAAGCCTCGAGCCCAGCTCCTCGGCATCGAAGCCCAGAGAAAAGTCCTCCGGCACCAGTCTCGGAGCCTAGCCCTCCGGTCAGCACGTCTCCGAGCCCAGCTCCAAGGCGTCCAAACTCTTGAGCCATGTCCTCAGGCAACCAAGTCCGAAGCCCGCCCTCCGGCCAGCACGTCTCCGAGCCCAGCCCAAGGCATCCAAACTCCTGAGCCATGTCCTCAGGCAACCAAGTCCCGGAGCCCAGCCCTCCGGCCAGCACGTCTTCGTGCCCAGCTCCAAGATGGCAACTCCTGAGCCATGTCCTCAGGCAACCAAGTTCCAGAGCCCAGCTCGTTGGCCAGTACGTCTCCGAGCCCAGCTCCAAGATGGTAACTCCTGAGCCATGTCCTCAGGCAACCAAGTTCCGGAGCCCAGCTCTCCGGCCAGCACATCTCCGAGCCCAGCTCCAAGATGACAACTCATGAGCCATGTCCTCAGACAACCAAGTTTCGGAGCCCAGCTCTCCGGCCAGCACGTCTCCGAGCCTAGCTCCAAGATGGTATTCCTAAGCCTGACCTTCGACGATCAAGCCCCGAGCCTAGCTCCAAGGCATTCAAGATCTGAGAGGCCCTCAGGTACTCAAATATGAAGCCAACATTCTTCAGCATCGAAGTTTCGAGCCCAGCACCGAGACGGTGAGGCTCAAGCCCATATAAGATGAAGCTCCCCTCTCCGACCTCCCCGCACTGAAAAAGAAGAAAAGAGAGGAGGAGAGAAGACATTCACACCATAAAGAAAGAAGAAGATGCATTAACAGAACTATTTTTCAATACTTAGAAGAAATGCCTTACATTATCTCCCGGGCCCTGACAAGCCAGGTAGCCCGGTCCAAAGAAGAGAAAGAAAAATTATTACAGAAGTCCTATCCTATTGAGCCACTCTCTTCCCTGGGTGGTGCATGGCCGGGACTTCTCCTTCTTCCATCTCCATCACAGGGTCAGGTTCCTGAGCAGCCTCCGCCGGAGGGGCAGGTTCAGTTGCTGCTGTCGAGGGGACCGGCTCAACTGTCTTCGCTTGCGGAACTGGTCTGGCCATCACCATAACCGAGGCCGACTCAGCTGTCTCCGGGGCCACCTTTGGGAGAGACCCGGCTGGAGCGGCTCCTTGCCCTGCTGCAGCCACCGCCGGGGCTGGAGCCTTCTTGCCGGGGGCCCGGAGCATAGCCAGTCGCTCCTCAAAAAGGATCCCCCGTAGCTGAGTGTGGCAGTAGGCGAACCCCTTGGCAAAGGAGTCCGTTGCCACCTCTTTGAAGTATTTTATATACTTAGGGGAGGCCTTGAAAGTGGCCACCGCATCGGTGGCCTCCTTCCTTGCAGCCTCCGCCCGGTGCCTCGCCTCCTCCAGCTGCTCCCCGGCACGTTTGACCTGCCGGATCGCCATCGCCATCCCCTTCTCAACGATCTCAGTGGAGCGGTTGGCGGCAGTAGCCTTCTCCTCCGCCTCCGCGGCCCTCTTCTCCGTGGCCACCGCCCTCTTCTCAGCAGAGGCGGCCCTGTCCCTCGCCACCTCCGACTCGGCCTGAAGCTCTTTCAGCCGGGGCCACTTTGATTCGAGCTCTCCCTCGAGCTCCTTCTTGATCCAGGCGGCATCAGCGACCTCGACCTGGAGGCTCTTAACTTTAGGTTAGCCTCCCGGGTCTCCTCATCCTTTCGACCCACCTCGGCCCTTAGGGACTCGAGCTCCGCCTGTCGCTCCTTGTCCCTTTTCGTTCAGTTGCGGTAGTAATCCTGGATGAGGATTAGCTCTCTGCCTTGCTACATTAAAAGAAGCACGTTAGCCACGGTGCTGAAAAAGGTCAAAGGAAGTCGAGGAATGCGAAGGAGAACTTACGATGTACATATTGGCGAAGGACAAGCTGACGACGTCACCCAGAAGTCTCCCGCTCCCTTCTCGCCAATCGTAGGACTGGACTGAGAAGTCCACCATCTGCTTGACGAGGTTCGGGTCCTTCATCAGGGAGACATAGGGTCCCAACCGGAAAGGGACTCGGCGATAGTCCCTATCTTGCTTTCCCACCGGCTCGGATCCCTCGGTGGCGGGAGGTGCCTCAATGCCAGTTGTGAGCTCGGCGCCACTTCGGACCGCACTTGGGGCACCGGCCTTGCTTCTCTCGGCCCCCCGTCCTCCTCGACGTCGATGATCTCTGGAGTGGGGGCTCCTACCCTTGCGGCAGCGGCGGCCGACCTGGCACGAACAACCACCTCGGGCTCCGGCGCAGGGACCGGGCCGTGCTACCCTGAAGGCTCATGGACAGACTCGGCCGCCCTCTTCCGTCTTCATTCTGAAATCGGTGCATCCGACCCGACCTGCACCAGCCTCGCACCATCGTCGGCACGAGCCCTCTTTGGAGCAGGCTCGCCGGCCTCAGCTGCCTGCTGTCGCTCCTCGGAGAACGAGAGCAGATCATCCATGAAGAATTTCATCTCTGCATCGGAGAAGACATGGTCAATCCCAAGTAAAAAAAAGAAAAAAAAGAGGAGAGAAAGAAGAAAAATGATAAAGAAAGAAAACGAAAAGGAGTGGCCAAGTTGAACTCACCCGACTCCTGCGCCGAGCCGACCCCGGCTTCGTGGAGATTCTGCTCCGACAGCAAGACCTCAAGCGAGGGGATCTCAGCCGATCTGAGCAGCTCGTACAGGTCGAGGTCGGCTGCTTCGACGGAGGAGTCCTATTGGAAGACCGATTTGGGTCGCTCCAAACCCAGTCGATCCCTCGATCGAGGCGAAGAAGTACCTACTCTTCCATCCCTTGATGGAAGATGGGAGCTCGAACCTAATCCCCCGAGGGCGAGAAGGAAGGGACCACCACCCATCCTCGGTAGGGTGGCGTTTCAGGGTGAAAAAGGCCATAAACAGGGAGAAATGGGCAACAACCCCATGGAAGTGACACAGAACGATGAAACAAAAGATCGTTCTGATAGCTTTGGGGACCAACTGGGCAGGGACAAGTCGGTAGTTGTCAGAAAGAAAAGAAAGAAAGGATGGACAGGAAATCGGAGACCCCCGGTGAAGGCCTCCTCATAGAAAGCGATCCATCGAGGGCCACTAGATGTGACCCGCTCCCCCGAACGAGGAGCAGAAAGTTGAATGGACTCGGGAATGTCGTAAGCACCCCGAATGGTCACAAGATCCTCTGCGGTGATCACTGAAGCAATCTCTCTAGGGCTTGTTGATCGAGAAGGCTCGGGTTCAGGAATGGGAGTAGGAGAAAAAGCAGGAAGGAGGGTCAAGTGAGGTGGAGGAGAAGATCTAGGTTCCCTAATGGCTACAAGATCGTGGAAAGGTCTCCTACTGAACTCATAACGTGCCACCTCCATTTCCTCGTCGAAGGAAGGAGTCCTTGGCCAGGAAGGTACGGCCTCGGCTTGGCAGGAAGGATGGAAGTTCAGACCAAAGCGATCCATGGAAGAAGAAAAGAATGGCAAAGGAAGACCTATGACGACTCCTAATCGACGAGAAGGGAGAAGAAGAAGAATCTAATCTGCTAAGGTTCTAGGAGAACGATGATGGCCCGAGAAGGAGAAGGAGAAGACCGCTGTATGACGCCGGCATGAAAAATTTGAAAGAAAGTGAGTTTTGAAAGACCTACCCTTCTTTTCGAGGCAACCTATGCCCAACCGTACGGTTACGGCTCCCCCAAGAGACACTTGCCACGTGTCGTCGATCGATAGGGCCAACACCCTAATCCGATCGCGATCGCTCTAACTTCCGTGCCCGCCATAACTACTCCCTAGACGTGGCCGCGTGGTGCCCCCGCACAGGCTCGAAGGATCACCGAGCGAGGTGCCGCCGATATCGGTCATTATTGTACCAGATTTCTCCACCTTTCCACGTCAGCATTGCAATTACTCCATTCGCCCTGAGCGCCGCGCGCCAATGGGCCTCGGGAGTGGGGGCAAATGATGTGGCTGGATTGCTGACGTGGGACAGGGAAACTGACGTGGAGTCCCCATCAGACGCCATGCTAGGTTTTCGACATGAGCCCCTTTGCCGAGCTAAGCTCTCCTGGAGCAACATGGTCGCCCGCCGAAGCTGAGCTTCGTCCTCCGCCAGGTCGGTTCCTGCCGTGTCGGAATGCCTAGGCTGGAGCCGAGTGCGGGTTCCCATCCAAGGCGGATCCCTTAAGGTCGAGCCCTGTGGTCAGGAGTCGAGCTCAAGTCTCCTCCACCACGAGGCACCCCTCCGAGGTCGGGTCCCCTGGGCTGGGCGGCACCCCTCCCACCTCCTTTTGGTTGAGCTCGTCTAAAGCCGAGTTCCGCTGATCTGGAGTAGAGCTCAGCCCTCCTCCGCCCTGCCGAGTTACCTCGAGGCGAGCCCATCGGAGGTGGGCCCCACCTTTCCAGCTCAGTCCCTGACTCAAACCGAGGCACCAACCACCGAGGGAGCAGTGCCTCCCCTCCGAGGACATTGGCGAGCCTCCCGAGGTCGTTAGCAGCCCTCCACACCGCCATTAATGCCCATAGCCGTCACTCACACCAGAAAGAAAGGAAACTCACATCAAAGCGCCATGCCCTCCACCAACCTGCTGTACGACCAGGTAAAAGACCCAACCAGAGGGCGGGTTCCCGAGAACGGCGGCCAGCCACCGAGGCCCTGCCAAGCTTCTAGGAGAGGGGCAAGCAGAGGGAATGTCAGAGGCGTATAGAAGCTTCCCCGGCCATCTGACAGGAAGGCGTCCCGTTTACAGCACGATACCTCGTCACACACGTCTGATAGCATAGGAAGATCCCGAGGCAAGCCAAAGTAAACAACCCAGCAGGTTAAGCCAGAAGTAAGCAAACATAGAAACAAGGGAGAGAGGCCAGACAGGGGGGACGATCACCTCGCCACCACCTCTCCCAGTTCACTCTCATTTCATACACACTTCACGCACTCCTCCTAGCATGGAGCTCATCCAGAGGGGCTCGACCAGGAGGATCTGTTCCCCTGGATCGTCACTGACTTGACTGTCGGAGCACCCTCGCCGGAATCCCCGCCCGGGTCACTGACATTGTTTGTTGCAGGTCCCGAGGCATCGGAGGCATCCCAAGCAGGCGGACGCGCGACCCTCAACGCCATCAGCAGCTACGGGCCACGATGATCTGGGCGGCAACAGGTGTCATAAGCAAGATTGAGCAGGTGATTCGCTCTTTCCTCTGGGATTCCTCTGTGGCCAGGAGGAGAATCCATCTCATGAGATGGGAGATTGTCTGTAGGCCGACGCAGTATGGAGGGTTGGGTATCCCTTCTCTTATTCAGAGGAGAGAGGCATTGCTATCTAGACATGTTGCCAGGTTTATTTTATCCCCGAATAGTTTGTGGTCTTCTTTTATGAGGGCCAAGTATGGTTCCATCCAAACTGCTCCTGGAGATCTCCCACCTCCCACCAGGAGATCCTCGGTCATGTGGCATGAGATGCTTGCGAGAGCGCCACTCATCACCCCTCATCTCTCTTGGGCAATTGGTGATGGTCGATCGATTAGTGTGTTGTATGACCGGTGGTTATCGGACATTCCTCTAATTCGAAGGCCCACTTATTTATCTGTTCTTATGCCCCCTAGGATGACTATAGCTCAGCTATTTCAGTTGAGACAGATGGCTTGGGATACGGATCTTGTTTTATCTATCTTTGGGGATGTTCTCGGATCCAGGGTCCTTTCTTTAGCCCTTCCTGCCCACCCCTGCTCGGACACTAGATTATGGAGGAGTACTACTTCCACCCATGTGCCGATGACGGACCTTATTCCCTATCCTCCTGGGGAGACAGATACAGATCGGAGCTATCGATGGATATGGACCCTTCCAGTTCATCCCAGAGTCTCACTATTTATTTGGAAACTCGCTTGGGAAAGGCTCCCTACTTGCGAGTTCCTTGCTGCTAGAGGTGTTCTTATCACTTTTGCTTGCCCTTATTGTTTGACTATGGGAGAGTCGCAGTTACATACCATTTTTCAGTGCAGCCGGGCTGCCAGAATTTGGAGCTTGGCAGGGTTTTCTGACTTGCCCACCCAACTTGGGCATGGACTTGACATCTTTTATACCCATCTCAGGAGCTCCTTGACTATTCAGACTTCCTTTATGGCTTACCTGGCCTATCACATATGGATTGCTAGGAATGAGTATATATTTGCTTCCAAGACGAGCTCGCCCAGGATAGTTTTGGAGCGAGTTAGATGTGCAGCTATCAAGTACTGGAGGACGGCGATGACCTCTTCGGAGTCTTGGGGTTCCACTCTTGCTCGTAGAGCGTCTTCTCGGGTCTTTGTCTTTTGGGAACCCCCTCCTCCGTCGTTCATCACCATCAGCTTTGATGGGAGCATTCGTGGCAAATTGGGAAGGGCGGGCTTTGTTCTTCGGGACTCTTGCCTTGGATTCCTGGCTGCAGGAGGTCTCCCACTTTTGGACTTTTCTGTCCCGGCCGCTGAGTTACATGCTGCTTGGACGGGGATCAGGTACGCCAGGTAGATTCTTCACCTCGATCGTCTCATCATCGAGGGTGACTCAGCTACAGTCATATCCTGGATTTCTCTTGCCTTGCTAGACATGGCGGCTCACCCCATGGTCCGAGACATCAGGATGCTTCTTCAGGGATGTTCCTATGTCTCCATTAGGCATATATATAGGGAAGCCAACTCAGCTGCTGAATGGGTGGCTTCCTATGTTGCTCAGCATTCAGGTTCTATTTTGTGGTATGATTGGCGTGTTGCTCCTGTACACTTAGGGACCTTATTCTGTCTAACTTTTTAGGTTGTATTCATTCCCGTGTTGTGTAATGAATACACCGTTCTATCAAAAAAAACCCTGCATTTTCTCATGAATTTTTTTAATTTTTTTTAAGATGCTTGACTTTTTTTTAAGGATCTATGATTTTTTTTAAAAAATTAGAAGTAGGCACATGATTGACCTATGCCTTCAAATAATTTTTTTTTTATTTTAGAAGGTGCGGATTCAATTTATATATTTTTTTTATTAAAAGGACGGACTCAACCAGCACCTTCACATAATTTTTTTGTTTTAGAAAAAAAAATGATGGCCAGATCGGTGATAGTATCGGCATTTAGACCAGCTGCAGGACCAGCGACCGGACTGGTGATCAGACCCTTGGTCGGACTAATGGCAGGACTGATAACCGGACCCCTGGTTGGACCGGCGATCAGATCAATGGATGGCAAGATTGGCATCCGGACCGATGCAGGACCGACGATTGGATCAGTGGTCGAACTCCTGGTCAGACCGATGACCTGACGGGAGACCGGACCATTGACCAAAATGGTGACTGGATCCGATCATCGATCCGATCCAATCGCTAGTCCGGGCCATCGATCCAATTATCGATCCGATCACTGATTTGACCACGGTCCGATCACTGATCGATGACTGATGACATAAACTGAATGAGACAATAAGATAGCCTCTTCGGATCAGGCTGATGACATAAGCTGAATGAGATAATAAGGTAGCCTTTTCGGATCAGGCTGATGACATAACCTGAATAAGATAATAAGGTATATATTAATAAAATAATAATATATTATTTTTGTTGAGATGGACTGTGGTCCTTATTAAATATCATCTTCAGGAGCACTGATCTGTTTAATGAGCCAGAAATAAAATCGACCGAATCGATGGACCGGCAATTATTTTATATTAAAACTGGATTACCACAATAATTATCATATATTATATTTATAATAATATAAATATATTATTATTTATATAAAATTTATATTATTTATATAATAATATTGATGGGTAGGAAGTTGACGTGTAATCCCTTTCAGAAGCCATGTCAGAAAAGCCGCCATGGTGGACACTCCATCTCGGACTCCTTTGCCGAGCCGAGCTCTCCCAGAATGACAAGGTGGCCTGTCAAAATCGAGTTCCATCATCCGCCAGGTTGGTACCTGCAAGCCCGGGACACCTAGGCTAGAGCCGAGCGATCTCCTTCACCAGATCGAGCCCCTCCGAGGCTGAGCCCCCTGGATCGGAGTCGAGCTCAGCCTTCCTCCGCTAGGTTGAGCCCCTCCGAGGCCGAGCCCTCTAGCTAGGCTAGAGTGTGTGCCAGCCTCCTCTGCCAGATCAAGCCCCTCCGAGGTCGAGCCCCCTAGACCGGAGTCGAGCTCAGCCCTCCTCCTCTAGGTTGAGCCCCTCCGAGGTCAAGCCCTCTAAGCAGGAGTTAAGCCTTCCTTTGCCGGGTCGAGCCCTTTTGAGGTCGAGCCCCCTGGACTGGAGTCGAGCCCAGCCCTTCTCGCCAGTTCGAGCCCCTCAGAGGTCGAGACCCCGGGGCTGGAGTCGAGTCCCAGCTCTCCAATTCGGCAACCACCTCGGACAATGTCGCCCGCCGTCAAAAGGGCGGAGCCACCTCCCCGAATCACCGGCGAGCCGCCCGAGGACTACGAGGAAGCACCCATCAAATCATAATAACTGTCCGCAACCACCACTTACACCAGAAGAGGAAGAAGCTCCTTGACTGAGATGCCACGCTCTCCACCAACCTCCTGCACCACCCAGAAGAGGAAGTCAACCAAGGGATTCGAATCCCAGGGGCGGCGGCCCACCAATCGAAGTCCTGCCAGGTTTCCCAGAGTGGAGCGACCGGAAGGAATGTCAGAATGCATGGCAGCTTCTTTTATCACGAATCAGGAAATACGTCCCATCCACGGCACGGAACACCGCCGCACGCGCATGCCAGGCGATGGAGATCCCGAGGTAGGCATTCACAACCACCTGGGCTTAGAGGAATCTTGGACACCCTCAGCAGGGAGGTATGCAAGCTAAACCACAAACACTCAAGCAAGTAGGGGAAGAATGCCACACAAGAGAACCACCCAGAGACTGAAAATTCAAGGCTCTCGGAGATCTGCAAGAAGGATCGCCCGAATATAGCTATCCATCTCCAGTTCACTTCGGCCACTACCTTTCCCAGCCTACTTGCACCCTCACTCACACATCATTCACTCTCCTCCTAGCATAAAGTCCATCTCAAGAGCTCGACAAGGAGGATATGTTTTCCTGGATCGTCATTGATTTGACCGTCGGAGTGTCCCTGCCGGAATCCCCGGCCCGGATCACTAACCTTTGTTTTGCAGGTCCCAACGAGCAGGACATCACCGAGGAGATAAGGGATGATCCAACGCCGACAACAGCTACAGGCCACGACAATCTTAACGGTAACAAATATAAATATAAATTATTATTTATATTTTATTATATCTATCAAGGATATATATATATATTTAAAAGAATTCATCCTATAAAACAAAGGCGCCTATGGTATATGATCGAGGACAACGCTTTTACCAAAATGATTTTATATAAAATATATCTTACCTGATCTTTTATTGGGATTACGATACGGTTATTAATCAAAATATTTTCAATGTTCTTACATCAGCATGATTCATGTATCGTAATAATGATAACTAAGTCATGTACGCGACGCAACACCAACCGCAGTTAATAAAAGGCCCCACCCGTCCAACCGCTCCGACCTTTTTCTAAGTTTCCTCTCGCGGACCATCTAGGCTCTATGGCGCATGCTCTGTGCCATTGGCAGGGCGCATGCGTGTAACCGTGCATATGGAGGGAGAGATGGAGATCGAGCCAGCCGTCAACCACGACGCCGGTCCCATGAAAGCCGACGATACCGGCTGCCCGCTCTCCAGATCCGCCACCGGTGGGTGGACCGCCTCACTCTTCGTCATTGGTAGGTAGTCATCCCGCCACCTGGACAGCCAGGAGCCGTGGATTCGATGGGAATCACCAATCGTTTGTCTGGCTGCAGGGGTGGAGATAGCGGAGAGGTCGGCGTACTGCGGTGTGTCGTTGAATCTGATCAGCTATCTGACGGGACCGCTTCGGGAGTCGACGGCGGCGGCGGTGAACGTGTGGTCCGGGGTGTCGCTCATGCTGCCGCTGGTGGGGGCGTTCGTCGCCGACTCATATCTGGGCCGTTTTCGGACCGTCATACTCGCCTCCCTCCTCTACCTTCTGGTACTTTGTACTACTTTCATCATCGAATATACGTACATGTTTCACCTCATTTTTCGTGCACACGTGTGCGAACGATGAGAAGCGTGCTTTTTTTTTTTTTTTTTTTTTTTCTCTCGATGTTGAGGCCGGCCCACTCCAAAAAAAAAAAAAAGGTCAACCTATAATTTAATATTTTTAATAATTGAACCCTTAATCATTGAAACGTAGGAGAATCTACCCCACATTCCATCCATGGATGAAGGCCAACTAAAAGCCATTCGGCCTACTTGGACCACCAACCCACCCATCCACCAGAAACGATCTTGCATGAGTAAATTTGTGGATATCTCAACCTATGTGCAATCCTTTATTAATCACAACCAGCAGTCAATGTATACAGTCTCAATTTTTTAAATCACAGCTAGATTTCACCAATGGCCTCAATCGGAAATTTTCTAGTTTCCCATGTTTGGAACGGCGAAGCCAAATACAAGGCCAGCGGTGTGCAACTTAATTACAAGAATTACTAGTTTTTTTTTTTTTTTCCCCAACTCTCATTGCACCTAAATCTAATTGCTCTCTTGTGAAGCTAGTATTACTGTCATGCTGAAAAGATGATGTAAAATACTTCACAATGAAATTGCGATTCAATTATGAAATTCTTTAGAGGAGACTGATGGGCAGTGAGCCGCATCGGTCACCGGAGCTTTTATTAAAGAACATGGAAAAGTTTTATATGCATCAGAATGACAATTATGAAATATTTGAAGTCGGTACTTCCATTAACTCGCAATGAGAGAGATTCAGGGACCAGGCATGCTGACCCTCTCCTCCATGCTGCCAACTCTCAATCCTTCTGAATGCAATGACACCACAGATAATATTACAGCATGCCCCCAGCTTCAATTCCAAGCAAAATTCTTCTACTTATCCCTGTATCTAGTTGCATTTGCGCAAGGCGGCCATAGACCGTGCGTTCAAGCATTCGGATCCGATCAGTTCGACGAGAATAGCCCCGAAGAATGCAAGGCCAGAAGCTCCTTCTTCAATTGGTGGAATTTTGGAGTGTGCGCAGCTACCTTGGTGACCAACCCTCTATTGAGCTATGTGCAAGACAACATCAGTTGGACCCTCGGATTTGGAATTCCATGGATCTTTTTGGCAGCAGATCTCGCCATTTTCTTGCTTGGAACAAGATTTTATCGCTATCATCTAACAGAAGACAAAAATCCATTTGCTAAGATCTGGAAAGCATGTGTCTCGCTGATCGGCAGTTGCCAGAGGACATTTTATTCACCGCATCCGAAAACGGAGCAAGAGAAGCACTTCTTCCACGTTCATCTCAGCATACCAAGCCAGCCAGCCAATGGTGAATGTTTTCACGAGACCATGATCAGATCAATTACTTGTTATAACCCGATATATTGACATAGAATTGATGCTGGATTCATGAGCGTCTCTACAGTGTTTAAACAAAAATTTGTAATCTTGTTGACAGGCACCCTGATTACTCTCAACACGAGGGCGTGGACGGTATAGGTCAAGTAGAAGGATCCAAGGGATTGCTCCAATTGCTTCTAGTGTGGGCAACTTGCTTAATTTCCGCTGCTATTCATGCACAGGCATTGACCCTCTTTACCAAACAAGCTAGCACATTGGATAGGAGAATAGGAACAAGCTTCCAAGTGCCACCAGCAGCACTACTGAACTTCATCGGAATCTCGGCCACTGTCTTCATTCCAATCCATGATCGATTCATCGTACCAATAGCTAGAAATTTTACAGGATTGCTGACGGGCATCACCATGCTTCAACGAATTGGCACCGGAATATCCCTCTCGGTGATTATGATGGTGGTATCTGCTCTAGTAGAAATGGAGAGACTTGAAACTGCTAGAAATTTTGGGCAGGTTGACATGCCCGATGTTGCCATTCCTATGAGCTTGTGGTGGTTGCTTCCTCGATATGTTCTCCATGGGGTTGCGTTTGTGTTTTTCTTTATTGGGTTGCAAGAATTCTTCTATGACCAATTAAGTACCTGACGCAATGAGAAGCCTTGGGCTCGCTCTGTATGCAAGTGCCGTTGGCACTGGTGAGTTGCTTAGTGGCTTCCTTGTCTCTGTGATCGACAAGGTAACGAGAAGCAGATCGAGGAGAGAGTTGGTCCTCCGACAACTTGAACCATGCACATCTCGACTACTTCTATTGGCTCCTTGCTGGACTCGGTTCGATACGACTAGGACTCTTATCTCTACGTTGCACAATCCTATGTATACAAGAAAAAGGTAGCAATCACGGTGTGATTACTTGCTCTTTGTTTCGCAATTAATTGACTTAATTGATGGTAAAAATCTTTATAATATATCAGGATTGATTCGGATTATATATCTACCTGCGCAGATCTTAATAAAATGACACCGTCTGCTGGTTGGAGAGTCCGAGAATCAATTTGGAATGGTTTGAAAACTGACATGATGAGGGGTGCCATTGAGATTAGCCCAAACTTGAGAGTTTTAAAGGCCTTTTATTAGAGTTATTAATTATTATAGTGGACATAAACAACTATTCACTGCAAGTTTCTTGTTTGCTAAGTTTATCTGAAACATAAAATGGTAAATTTTATTACCTTCATTATTTATAGTAATTGAAAAATAATGTTGTTATCTGATTAAATATTTGTTCACTTAAAAAGAACATCATTTTTTGATTAGGGGTGAAAGTGGACCGGGTATAATCCATCCATATCTATTTTTGTATTCAAATTTATCCAAATATAGATAAAAAACTGAGTATCTGACTATATCTATTTCTATATCTATATCTGTCAAAGAAAAATAGTTATGCATATGCATAGAAAATTGTTTCCCAGATACAGTAACCCAAGAGGGGGAGAGTGAGTTGGGTATTTAAAAAATTGAAGAGAAATTTGTGTCTAAAAATACTTTCAAAAATATTGTTCATTGTTAAGTAGAAATTAAATGAGCGACAGAAAGTATAATGCGGAGACAAACGCACAATCATAAATATAAGTAATTTATAGTGATTTGGTGATAACTCAATATTTATATCCACTTTCTCAAGTTTATTCACTCGAAAATTTTAACTATAATCTCTAAAATTGTAGTCTGATTATTTTCTTGGGTTCACAATCTAATTCAATTAATTTTTCTTAACTTACCAACCACAATCATTACAATAACTAATTATTCTCGGCTCACCAAGCAAAAACCTTCACATATATATCTAACTTATGGCTTGACCGACCATCAAAGCTTAAGTTTCCTTTTAAAGGAACCTGTCACACAGAATACAAATGATATACATAAATTTATGATTCAAAAAAAAATAAAAATAAAGCTTTTAAAGAAGCTGGAGTGGTTAAACTCTTGAATGATTGGACTTCTTCCTAAATGTTAGTAGGGAATTGATGGAAGACTTGAATGCTTTACTTAGATAGTTGTTGGCTTTATTAAATGCACAAATCCTTTCACTTAAGTTGAGTAAATATGAGAAAGTGAAAATTGAGTGCTCTTAATTTGTATGTCTTTCTCTTTCCCTTTTGGTTCAACACTTTCTTGTTGAAGAGATAGAGCTAGCTTTATAGAATTAGTTTTCTATTTAACTTCTCCACTTTTATACCATCAAGAATACCTGAATTAATGTTCTAACTATTAGAGACTTAGAAATAGCCATTACATACAAAATATAGCCATTAAAAATAAAAAACTTATCATTATACTGTCAAAATTCTATGAATAAACTCATCCAAAATCTTAGTCGATCAACATGAAGCACTGAGTTGGCTAAGTAAAACTTTGAGTTGGCTCAATGACAAGTACATATTTTCTTGCTTTCATCTTCATTGTCTACCCAATACTAGATCAGTTCAAATTTTTCTTAGTCAACTAACTTCTTTTTTCTGCCGGTTCAAAAAATATTTGATCTTTCACTACTTACTATCTTTTCTTAGCTCCGAGGCTAAGTCAACTAATCCATTGCTTGAGTTGGCTAACTTCCTATCTTAGTCTACTAACTTAAATTCTGAGTTAGATCAGAAAATTATTTAAAATTTTTAGTCTTTTATCTGCATCCTGAGTGTAAGACTGAGTTGGCTATTTATCTAGCTTGAGTTGTATCATCCTATCTTGGTCAGCTCAAATGAATATTTAGCCGACCAAGGAAAAAATTGAATTATATATTTTTTAGTATTTTTCTTGAATTGAGATTGAGTCGGCTATTCTTTTATTTTGGTTGACTCTAGGGAGTGCCAAATGTGCCAGAGCCTGCTAATATAAATTCTGAGTTAGTTCAAAAATGGATCAAGTTCCTTATGTTCTGAATTTAATCTCTTTACTTCTATTACTTGAAAATCAAGTTGGAGAACATGAATTTTAATCATTTTAGAGGTCACTTCTTTTTGAAATGAAGGGCAAAATAAAAGGCTAGCTTTTTTCTCATTATTCATTTTAAATTTTTTTACATACACACCCTCTTGCATATTGAAATTTGTATAAATATCCTCTTAAAATTTATTTTTATCCGTATATCCTTATAAAATCTTATTTTTATATGTATACCCTTCACTTAACTATACATGTTAATACTGTTACACTAGTGACCACCCATTCGGACCTGACACAACGGTGGGTCCACTTGAAGAAATCAGCTCCTGTGATGGCTAGGTCGGCACCTCGGCCAGCTCACTTCAGCCATGCCTGGAGTCTAGCCAGGCATTCCGGCCACGACCCATCCAGCCCAGGCATGGCACCTTCCTTGGTGGCTAACGCAGCCACATACTTCTCCACCATAGCCCCATCTCGGCCGTGAGTGGAATCCTGTTTCTTTGCCGTCCGGTCTGCGCCGAGGTCACACCCAGGTTGGCTCCAGCCACCCCCAGCTCAGCACCCTCTCTGTACCTCGGTCCATGTGCACGTGAGGTACGCTCACCCAGATCACTCTGCCAAAGTCACGCTCGTGCATGTCCATGCCAGGCAAACCAGCACCTTGGTCCGCGTGCAAGGGAGGCACGACCCCGATCGCCGCACAGTTCTGCACCGCCCAAGTGCCGCCCGGAAGCGGCCGCGTCCAGCACGGTGCGGCACCCCGGCATCTCCGAGCCCGGCGCGGGTCCCCCCAGTGCCTCCGAGCTAGGCGACGGCACCCTCGGCGTCTTCGAGCCCGACGCGGCACCCCGGCATCTCCGAGCTCGGCGCGGGTCCCCCTAGCGCCTCCGAGCTAGGCGGCGACATGCCAAGCATCTCCGAGCCCGGCGCGGGTCCCCCCGAGCCTCCGAGCTAGGTGGCGGCATGCCCAGTGTCTTCGAGCCCGGCGTGGGTCCCCTTAGCGCCTTCGAGCTAGGCGGCGGCAGGCCCAGAGTCTTCGAGCCTGGCATGGCACCCCCAGCATCTCCGAGCCCAGCGCGGGTCCCCCCAGCGTCTCCGAGCCCGGCGCAGCACCCCCGGTCTCTGAGCCCGGTGCGAGTCCCCCTAGCGCCTCCTAGCCCGGCGCGGCACCCCCAGCATCTCCGAGCCCAACACGGGTCCCCCCAGTGCCTCCAAGCCCGGCGCGGGTCCCCCCAGCACCTCCGAGCCGGCACTTCCGAGTCCGGCTTCTCCATCTCCACTCGATGTGGGGGCAGCAAGGCTCTGCCCGCATGGCTCCGCCCCGCACGTCCACCTCAGTCCGGCGGCTGGGGAGCTTCGCCGTCTAGCTCTAGCTCTAGTACACCCGCACCGATCTGTTTGCTGGGGAGCAACGCGCCTCTGTAGACTAGCACGTCCCTGCGAGGCCCAGCACCTCGGCAGTGGTTGGGAGCCACGCGTGGGTCCGCACCGTGCACCACGTGGAGCCTCCGCAGGCTCTGCCTCGACCAGCGTGCATAAGAAGCCTCTGCAGGCCCTCTCTCGGTATGCATGCCTGCATGGCAACCCGGAGTAGCGTCCCAGCCAGCTCGGTACTTCGACACCGTGCAGTTCGGCCCCATTCATGTGGGCCCGACGCATCTCACGAGGGGCCCATCCATATGGGCCCAACGCTCTTTCCAAGGATCCCTCTCTACGTGGGTCCTATGGCACACCGCCTGACACGACGTCTGCAAGGAAGGTTTGCATTTAAGTTTTCTAAGCCACTCTTTACACTAACTAGTGAATAATGCCCTGCCCAATGTACTGTACCCCTGCACCAACTTCTTGAACCACCCAGAAGAAGAAGTTTACCAGCCCATCATGGCCTCAAAGGCTATCCTAGCCTGACAAGTCTACATCAAGGCCAGCACGCCTCCCCCTAACGACAGGAGCCATTCGTCTTCATAAAGACCGGCATGGAGAGGTAAGGGGGTTAAGCAAGTAGATAAGAGACAACACACTCTCTTGATCCTTACATTCCATTTTTATTATCACCCTATGGCAGTAGAGAGTCCTCCAAGCTCTCCGCCTCAGAGGTCTCTTATTTTCTTCGATCGTCCCACTGACTTGATCGTCGGAGTGCCTCTGCCGGAATCCCCGGTGCAGGTCTTCCCTGTTTTGCAGGTACGCCCGATAGAGAGACGACCATAAAAGATTTCTCCCACCGAGAGGCCCACAGAATGACCACAACACAGTATCAAGCCCCTTCGTCCCTACAACTACGACTATGTTCCCCTTGATCGTCTCCGACCGATGAGTCTGGTGACGCTGGCAGGGAGTCCACTCACCCGGGCCACGTAAGAAGCTGCAGGCCACGGCGATCTAGGCGGCAACAGTTTGGCATGCCAGGTAGGGAGCAGATCCATGCTCCTCAATAAGGTGGGACGACGGTTTCCACCTTTATCCTTAGTCCCTGGGGGGCAGATCGGGGGCACGGGGATGGGGGCATGAGAACTTCTCCCTCTCTCTCGAGGCTCCAAGGAGCAGCCTTGACCAAAAAACCTTAAGCTGTGAAGATGCATTGCCACCCTTGATAAGGCCACAGGCAACAATCCAAGGATGGAGCCACCTCCCGGCGGTGCCACCATCCAGGAGCCCCACTAAAAAAAAAAAGAAGAAGAAAAGAGAGAAAAGAAGAGAGGGGGGAAGGGTCTGACCATCGTAAAGAAGAAAGCAATCCAGGCAACGGAGTATGCTCCCATGCAACGGGACTTGCTCCCATGCAACGAGGCTTGCTTCCATCCAACGGAACTTCTCCCCATCCAACGGAGTATGCTCCCATGCAACGGAGCTTACTCCCATCCAACGGAGCTTCCCTCCATTTAACGGAGTATGCTCCCATGCAATGGGACTTACTCCCATGCAACAGGGCTTGCTTCCATCCAACGAAGCTTCCCTTATCCAACGGTATGCTATGCCCCATGCAACGGAGCTTACTCCCATCCAACGGAGCTTCCCTCCATTTAACGGAGTATGCTCCCATGTAGCAGGAGCCTCTCCTCCTCCCATGCAATGGAGTTTGCTCCCATGCAACGGGATTTCCTCCCATGCAACGGAGCTTACTCTCATGCAACAGAGTTTCCTCCCATGCAACGGGACTTCCTCCAATGCAACGAAGTCACCTCCTCATGCAGCAGGAGTCTCCTATCCTCCCATGCAACAGGAGCCTTATGCTCCCATGCAATGAAGCTCTTTCTCATGCAACGGAGGACCGTCTTTCCATGCAATGGAGCCTTGCTCCCCCATGCAACCGAGTTCTATGCTTCGTGCAACGAGCGGAGTGCCACTCTCTCCCAAGATGGCGGTCAGCGAACCTGATCCGGCCTGCACAAGGAAGAAATATATCTTTGTTTATTTATATAACCGGAGTTCAACATGTAACTCTTTCTGCGCTACATTTACAAAATAAAAAATTGTGTTTCAGTTTTACAGGAAAAGCTCCTGCAAGCTCAGAACGCCTAGGCCGGAGCCCTGTCCTCCTCCTCCAGGGCGTGCCCTTCGAAGGCTAGAGCCACCTGAGCTGGAGTCGGACCACCGATGCCCTCCACCAGGCTGAGCCTCTTCGAGGCCGAGCCCCCTGGACCGGAGTCGAGCCCTCATAGAGATGAAGCCCGGATCCCACGTCCCTTCGATATCAAAGATCGGACCATGCTCCGGCACCGACGAGCCTAGCTCCTCAGCACCAAAGACCGGACCATGCTCCGGCACCGACGAGCCTAGCTCCCCGGCACCAAAGATTGGACCATGCTCCGCACCGGCAAGCCAGCTTCCCGACATCAAAGCCCGGAAAAATATCTTCCGGCACCATGTCTCAGAGCCCAGAGCCAAGACCTCAGTCTCGAGCCTAGCTCCAAAGCATCAAGGTCCGAAGCTCAAACTTCCGGCACCAACTCTTCAAGCCCAACTCCAAGACACCAAGGTCCGGAACTCAGATTTCCGGTGCCAGAGCTTCGAGCCCAGCTCCAAAGCATCAAGGTCCGGAACTCAGACTTCCGGCACCCAGTCTTCGAGCCCAGCTCCAAGACACCAGGGTCTGAAGCTCAGACTCTCGGCACCAACTCTTCGAGCCAAGCAGCTCCTATCAACGCCTCGAGCCTATCTCCAAGGCGCCAAAGACCTGAGCCAAGCCCTCAGGCAACCCTTGGACCAGAGCCCAGCTCTCCGGCCAGGAAGTCCTCGAGCCTAGCTCCAAGGCAATCAAATCCTGTGACCCTCTTCTCTGATCTCCCCACTCATCAAAAAAAGAGAAGAAAAAAGGAAAAGAAGAGAGGGGAAGGAAAGAAAGAGAACAAGAAGGAAATACAGCATCAAAACTTTCATTTCATCATCCAAGATCGGAGCTTAGATCTCCAGCCAAGGGACCTTCGAGCCATGCAGCTCTCAGTCATTAATGTCCACGAGCCCAGCTCCAGGATGCCAGCCCAAGACCGGAGCTCAGATCTCTGGCCAAGGGACCTTCGAGCCACGCAGCTCTCAGTCATCAACGTTCCCGAGCCCAGCTCCAGGATGCTAGCCCAAGACCGGAGCTCAGATCTTCGGCCAAGGGACCTTCGAGCCACGCAGCTCTCAGTCATCAACGTCCCCGAGCCCAGCTCCAGGATGCCAACCCAAGATCGGTGCTCAGATCTCCGGCCAAGGACCACCAAGACCAAGAAGCTTTCGAAGCTCTGTGTTCAAGCCAGAAGTCAGTTAAGCTTCTCAATAAAACAAAGCTGAGGCCAAACTCCCTAGTGAAGCCGAGCTCCTCACCAAAGTCAAGCTCTTTGATGAGACCAAGCTCCTTACTGAGATCACACTCATGTTGGAGATGAGGAAGACTAACCCCCTATGGCTGAGGAAGGCAACGAACGAAGCACAATTCCCAAAAGGAGGAAGCTGTGAAGGCCTAGCCACTTCACGCACACCATGCAAGACTGAGGGTGGGGTTTTGTCCTCCACTCCATGCAAACGTGACGAAAAGGATGAACCTGTCCCTTCACACAGCATGGGCATTGGATAGTACAAAACTAATAAATGCATATGCTGTACTGCTCCCCTCCTGAGGGCTTCCGCAACACCATCGTCGCCAACATTATTAAATATTCTCGGCCACTAGGATGCACAAGGCTAACCACCGTGGAAGCTTATGATGGCTGCACCTCCACCGGCTAGAGTATGCGATGGCCGTGCATGCGCCAGCAGCTCTGCCATCCCATGAAGGAGGTAAGAATCCCTCCTTAATAATAAAAGTTCCTCTTTGGTGCAACTTTGTCCTTCACCAACACAGGAACTCATCCGTCCGACTCCAAGTCCGGCGAGGTTAAGAGCTGAAGTCAAGCTCCTCAGTTCAGCCGAGCTGAACTTAATAAAGCCGAGCTACTGCAGCTCCTCACCGGCCCCACATCTACCGTATGACTCTCATTTCAGCTCTTTAGCCTTACTCACAGTCCAGAGATGTCCGCGGAGACTCCAGAACTCCCGCCATCTACTAGAAAATTCACAGTTTGGCATTTGATGTACTTAAAGTCCGGAGATGTCCATGAGAAGCTTTGGAGCTCCAACCGTTCGACTCGCCTTCCTAGCATGGCGAACCAGTAGCTCTGCCATCCCTGAAGGAGGTAAGAATCCCCCTCAATAATTAAAGTTCATCTCTGGTGCAACTTCGTTCTCCACCAACACAGGAACACGTCCGCCCGACTCCAAGTCCGGCGAACTCAAATGAAGCCGAGCTGAAATCAAGCTCCTCAACTCGGCCGAGCTGAAGTCAAGCTCCTCACCGAGCCCCACTCTACCGTATGACTCTCAGTTCAGCTCTTGCCTTACTCACAGTCCGGAGATGTCCGCGAAGACTCTAAGAAGTCCCGCCATCTACCGAGAAAACTCACAGTTTGGCATTTGCTGTACTTAAAGTCCAGAGATGTCCATAGAAAGTTTGGAGCTCCAACCGTTTACGGCTAGCCTCCTAACATGGCAAACCAGCGGCTCTGCCATCCCAAGAAGGAGGTAAGAATCCCTTCTCATCATTAAAGTTTCTCTCTGGTGCAACTTTGTCCTTCATAACACAGGAACTCATCCGTCTGACTCCAATTTGGCGAAGTTAAGAGCTGAAGTCCAGCTCCTCAGTGCATCCGAGCTGAGCTCAAAGAAAAAAAGCTAAAGTCATGCCCCTTAATTCAGCCGAGCTAAAGTCAAGCTCCTCAGTTCATCCGAGCTGAGCTCAAAAAAGTCAAGCTGAAGTCATGCCCCTTAATTCAGCCGAGCTAAGTTAAATTCCTCATTTTAGCCGAGCTGAGCTCAAAAAAGGCCAAGCTGAATTCATGCCCCTTGATCCAGCCGAGCTGAAGCTAGGCTCTTCACTGAGCCCCGCATTTACCACCTGAATCTCATCCGGAGATATCTACGGGTAGCTCTAGGGGTTCAAACATCTGCGGCTCGCCTCCCAGCATGCCAAACGAGCGGCTTTGCCACCTCATGAAGGATGTAAGAATCTCTCTCCAATAATTAAGTTACTCTTTGGTTTAACTTTGCTCTTCATTATTACAAGAGCTCATCCGCCCAACTCCGAGTTTGGTAAAAAAAGACTGGAATCCCCGGTCCTAAAGACCGGAATCCCGGCACCTAAAGACCGGACACCCTGGTACCTAAAGACCGACACCCTGGTGCCTAAAGACCGGAAATCCCGCATCTAAAGCCCAAAGTCACTAGCATCTAAAGCTTGGAATCCCCGGAACCTAAAGACCAGACGCCCCGACACCTAAAGCCCGGAATCCCTAGCATCTAAAGACCGGAATCCCTGGCACCTAAAGCCCGTAAACCTCGGCACTCCAAGACCAAAGATACTGGCACCTTAAAATGGGAAATGATGAAAGTCTGACACCAAAAGCCTCATCAAAAGCTTTGAGGAGTGCTCTTAGCCCAACCATGTACCCGGTCATACATGTGTGCACCCAAGTTGTGCACCTCACCGACCCCTTCCTCCATGGCATCGCCTTCTACCCGGTCAAAGAGGGGTCAGACTGAAATGCTAGCACCATCATAATACAACTAACCTTCAGTCAAGATACCTACGGGCAAGTAAGTTTCAAAAACACCACCTCCTATTTTTTGTTTTACAGGCATGCTATGACATAGAGCCGAATGGGTAAAAAACTACTCCCTTCGCCCAAAATGAGGAGAGGTAACGCCTTGGACTCAGGAAGTGGGGGCATCTGTTACAGTAGTGACCAACCCATTTGGCCCTGACACAATGGTGGGTCCACTAGAAGAGATCAGCCCCTGTGACGGCCAGGTCGGCACCTCGGCCAGCTCACTTCAGCCATGTCTGGAGTCCAGCCAGGCATTCTGACCACAGCCCATCCGGCCCCGCATGGCACCTTCCTTGGTGGCTAACGCAGCCACATACTTCTCCACCATAGCCCTATCTCGGTCGTGAGTGGAATCCTGTTTTTTTGTCGTCCGGTCTGTGCTGAGATCAGACCCAGGTCGGCACTAGCCACCCCCAGCTCGGCACCCTCTCTATGCCTCGGTCCACATGCACGGGAGGTATGCGCACCCAGATCACTCCACCAGAGTCATGCCTGCGCACGTCCGTGCCAGGGCAAACCAGCACCTCGGTCCGCGTGCAAGGAAGGCGCGACCTTGATCGCCGCAAAGTTCTGCACCGCCCAAGTGCTGCCCAAAAGTGGCCGCATCCAGCCCGGCGCGGCACCTCGGCGTCTTCGAGCCCGGTGTGGGTCCCCCCAGCGCCTCCAAGCTAGGAGGCGGCACCCCGAGCATCTCCGAGCCCGGCGTGGCACCCCGGTGTCGCCGAGCCTGGCACGGGTCCCCCAGCACCTTCGAGCTAGGCGGCGGCACACCCAGCATCTCCGAGCCTGGCATGGCACCCCGGCGTATCCGAGCCCGGCGCAGGTCCCCCCAGCGCCTTCGAGCTAGGCGGCGGCATGCCCATCATCTCAAGCCCGGCGCGGCACCCCCGCATCTCCGAGCCCGGCGCGGGTCCCCCAGTGCCTCCGAGCTAGGCGGCGGCACGCCCAGCATCTCCGAGCCCGGTGCGGGTCCCCGCAGCACCTCCAGCTAGGCGGCGGCACGCCCAGCATCTCCGAGCTCGACGCGGCACCTTGGCATCTCCGAGCCTGGCGCGGGTCCACCCAGCGCCTCTGAGCTAAGCGGCGGCACGCCTAGCATCTCAGAGCCCGGCGCGGCACCTCGGCGTCTCCGAGCCTGGCGCGGGTCCCCTAGCACCTCCGAGCTAGGCGGCAGCACGCCCAGCATCTCCGAGCTCGGCGCGGCACCCCGGCGTCTTCGAGCCCAGCACGGGTCCCCCCAGCACCTTCGAGCAAGGCGGTGGCATGCCCAGCATCTTCGAGCCTGGCACGGTCCCCCAGCACTTCCGAGCCTAGCGCGGCACCCCAGGCGTCTACGAGCCCAGCGGGTCCCCCAGCGCCTCCGAGGCCCGGCGTGGGTCCCACTAGCGCCTCCGAGCCCGGCGTAGCACTCTCGGCGCCTCCAAGCCCGGCACTTCCGAGTCCAGCTTCTCCAACTCCGCTCGATGTGGGGGCAGTAAGGCTCCGCCCTGCATGCCCGCATGGTGCGCTCGCCTCGGTCTGGTGGCTGGGAGCTTCGTCGTCCAGCTCCGGCTCCAGTACACCCGCACCTGTCTGTTTGCTGGTGAGCAACGCGCCTCCGCAGACCAGCACATCCCTACATGGCTCGGCACCTTGGTAGTGGCTGGGAGCCACGCGTGGTCCGCACCGTGCACCACGTGGAGCCTCTGCAGGCTCTTCCTCACCAACGCGCATGAGAAGCCTCTGCGGGCCCTCTCTCGGTACGCGTGCCTGAATGGCAACCCGGAGTAGCATCCCAGCCAGCTCGGCACTTCGACACCGTGCGATTCGGCCCCATTCATGTGGGCCCGACACGTCTCACGAGGGGCCCATCCACATGGGCTCGGCGTTCTTTCCAAGGATCCCCCTCCATGTGGGTCCTATGGCACGCCGCCTGACACGACGTATGCAAGGAATGTTTGCATTTAAGTTTCCTAAGCCATTCTTTACACTAACTAGTAAATAGTGCCCTGCCCAAGGTACTGTACCCTGCACCAACTTCCTGAACCATCCAGAAGAAGAAGGTTCACCAGTCCATCATGGCCTCACAAGCTATCCTAGCCGATAAGTCTACATCAAGGCCAGCACGCCTCCCCCGAATGACAGGAGCCATTCGTCTTCATAAAGACTGGCATGGAGAGGTAAGGGGGGTAGGCATGTAGATAAGAGACAACACACTCTCTTGATCCTTACATTCCATTTTTATTATCACCCTCTGGCAGCAGAGAGTCCCCCAGGCTCTCTATCTTAGAGGTCTCTTATTTCCTTCGATCGTCCCACTGACTTGATCGTCGAGTGCCTCTGCCGGAATCCCCGGCGCAGGTCTTCCCTGTTTTGCAGGTCTGCCCGATAGAGGGACAACTAGAGAAGATTTCTCCCACCGGAGAGGCCCACAGGAGGACCACAACACAGTATCAAGCCCCTTCATCCCTACAACTACGACTATGTTTCTCTTGATCATCTCCGACCGACGAGCCCGGTGACGCTGACAGGGAGTCCACTCACCCAGGCCACGTAAGAAGCTGCATGCCACGACGATATAGGCGACAACAAATACCATTAACTAAAAATATTTTTTTAATTAGAAACTAATAAAATTTATCAAATAATATTATTGTTTCTGAAAAAATTGGTGGGGTTGCCTTCCGCTCTGTTTCTACCCACCCTCTATTTCAGGATATCTATTTTCTCCTACGTAGATATTCTGAGATTATAGTGAGGTATGTTTTTTGGGAAATTATTTGGTGGTAGATTGGATGGCTGGTATGTTTTCGGGAAACTAATTTGGTGGTAGATTGGATGGCTTCTTTTATGGCCGATCATTCTGAAAAGGTTTCTTGGTCTTTTTTTTGGAGTTGTCTATAGTTTAGAAATATTTTTATATTTGATTTTGTTGATCGTATGTATTTTAGGATTATATCTTGATCGGTACGGTTAATAAAAAAAAAAAAATATTTGTGGGTTAACGGATCCTGAAAATGACCGATAATGGTCCTCATGCCCCCCCCCACACCAGATGGAAGCCAATTCCCATTCCCGGCTGAGCTTGGTGCTGATCCCCGCCCTCGAGAAGATCATCAAGAATGCTTCATGGCGCAAGGGCCGCTTCATGGCGCAGGGCCGCTTCATGCTCGCCCCTCAACGCAAAGCGCTCATTGACCGCCTTTCCGATCCCTCCTCCGCTTTCTCCACCCTCGATCCCCCTCCCCCGACTCCTCCTCTCCCTCCTCGGCCCCCTCCATGACTGCTTCGGCTCCGACCTATTCCTCGCCAACTCCGAGTCCATCCTTCTCCCTTCTCTGGCTTCCTCAAGATCGCCGAACCTGCCCTCGACTGCATCCAGAAGCTCATCTCCCACTCCTACCTCCACGGCGAGGCTGACCCCTCCGCCGACCCTGATGCTCGCCTCCTCACCACCCTCATCGATCGAGTCCGTCTACCGCTGCCACTCCCTCGCCGATGATGCCGCCGAGCTCCTCATCCTCAAGACCCTCCTCTCCATTTTCACCTCCATCGCCCTGCGCATCCACAATGACTCCTTCCTCCAGATCGTCTGCACCTGCTATGATCTCTACCTTGGCTTCAAGAACCCCGTCAACTAGACCACGGCCAAGGCCTCCCTCATCCATATGCTCGTCATCGTCTTCCGCTGCATAGAGGCCGATTCCTCCACCATCCCCATCCAGCCCAATGTCGTCGCCGAGATCATGGAGCCCACCGACAGCTCCTCCCCCGCTGCTGTGGCCATGGTCGACATTAGCTTCATCCAAAGCTTCACAAAAATCATCAGTGATATCGATGTTGTGCTCAACCCGTCGAGCCCGCTGGCCTGGATGTGGATGGGTCTGCCAGCAGGCATGACACGGCCTTTGAGACGATGGCGGTGGAGCATACCAACCTGGCTGACCTGCTGATTCGACCCACAAGAACATGGGAGATCAGCATGTCTGCATTGGAGGGCCGGAAGGATGAGCTCGGGGAGGAGAAGAAAGGCGACCAGTGGTGAAGAATTAAATCAGCGTAGATTAGAAAAAGAATTTATCTAAGAGATCACAAAAGTGGAAAAGGAATTTATTTAAGAGATCACATAAATTGAAAAAGAATCCTCTACAGGATTTTGGATGGTGCTTTCAAGCCTTGACAAGACTTAAAAGATCATGATAGAGATACTGGAGGAATTTCCGGAGCTTGGGGCGTGTCCCAAGCGGATTCCTGGAGGTGTTTCAGAAATGTTTTAAGTTTGAGTTTTTTCTCATGTGACTTACAAAATTTTTTTTTAAGAGATTGTAACATAACCCAATTGGGTTATTGGTTGAGTTCAGGTTTGTTAAATTGGTTAGAATGTTAGCAAGTTGGTTGGTTAGTTAGTTTGTTGTAACCAATTAGGAAACCCAACCATATGAGATGTCCTAATCAGTTTGTTATTGGCCCAAGGCAACTTCTAACCACCCATATGATTGAGTCTAACAAGATTCAAGAAGTTGCAGTCCATCAAGAAGTCCAAGTAGTTGATGCCCGGAGACAAGAAATTCACCATCCCATGTGCTATAATAAGAGGGATGGGGCGTGCGGTTTGGAGTGTCCGAGAGAGCCAACCCTTTGGGGTCCGGTTCGGTGTGGAGTCCGTGAGGACTTTTCACGATCCTGGTCTTGGACCGTGAGGGCTTGAGGATGCCCCTTAGGGCATGGACCGTGGAGAGCCTCCTGGGTTTCAAAGAGGCCATGGTGTTAGGCTTGCAGAGAGGCGCACGTGAGGGAGATATCACGTGGAGAGCTTGTATCGTGATGATGTTTCACGGGACTTTGGAGAAGGGATGCATGTTGAGATATTCTCCGTGCATGGTGTACGTGGGTTCTTGGGGCATGAGGCCTGCAAGAGAGAAGACGTGCGGGATGGCGAGAAGCTTCTAGGTTTTCAGAGGACTATTGGGTATTGCCTTGTTTATTGTAACAAGGTCTTCTCCAAAGGAATAAAGCAATCTCTCTTTTCCTCCTACATCTCTTCTTCTTATCTGTCTGTCAATGTTGAATCCAAGAACAGGTTATTGAACTGTATCCTTCCACATTGCTTTCACGATCTTCTGCTGTGTATAGGCGCTGGTCCGGATCTTCCAACAAGTGGGATCAGTGCCTGGAATTTTCTCCAACTGGTATCAAAGCTTGGTTGAGCCTTGTTTGAGTGGAAGCGAAGTGGTTTCAGAGCGCTGGTTTGAAGGTGGAAGGAGGATTCAAGGAGTGCATCGAGGCATGTGGAGTTGTATGTGGTATGGTATCCCGGGTGGATGGAGAAAGGAAAAGCCCGATTTCTCAAGTTCACCGGAGTACATCAGCAGAGACGATGCCAGTGATAGCTCAGGGAGACAAGAGATAGTCTCAGGGAGTGCCAGGGATATCAGGTAGTCTGGAGTGTCCCGGTACGGCAGCATTGGCCTAGGGACGGAGACTGGAGCTGATGGAGATGGCAGCTCAGGGAGACCATTGGGACAGGTCTCAGGGTGCCAGGGATATCATGCAGCTGAGAGACAGGCTGGGACATGATGGAGCAGCCTATGGAGATGGTTGCTAGGTTTTGTCACTGGGTTAGAGGAGTTGGGATGAGCTCCTGGGTTTCGAAGGAGCCTGTGGGATGCAGTGTATCCAAAACGGTCTTAGAGCGGTCCGCGTGATGCGGAGGGTCCGAGGAGGCAGTGACGGTGTTTGAGGTGCAGCGACAAGCTCAGCAGGGCAGCATTGAGTGGCGCGCCTCGGGGTTTCTTTCTGTGGCATCAGTGGGACCTCAGTTTCAAGTGGAGCACCGGTGAGAGGTGGCTTCACGGTGGGGTAGGATTCAACATGATTTCAGAGCGAGAGGTGCAAGGATACTAGCCAAGTCCTAGCACGAGCGCCAGGGGTGCACTTAGCCAAGTGGAGTAGAGTGTGCAGAGATTGACATGGCTCTGTGTAGATGGTGTCAGATAGAGCTCTAGTTACAGCGAGTACTAGTTCAGGTTCGCTGTGTTCTTTCTAAGAAAGTCCAAGAAAAAGCCTGATGCAGCTGCCAAGCAGAAGGAATGCTACAATCGTGGTGCAAGGATACAAGTAAGGATCTTCAGCTGTAGAGGCGGTCATCCCAAAGGCCTCCAAGGGCGTGCATCAGCTGAAGGGTGTTGGCAGAGGCAAGGAGGTTTGCACAAGAGGCTGTCAGGACACACAGTTATAGCAGGGTTGTGCAGAAGGACATTGCCAGGTTTGCCACGCTCGGGGCACCAAGGTGGAGATTGTAGGGTTTTGCATAGTGCTTCCAAGCTTTGGAGAGACTTGGGAGGCCATGGTAGGAATGCTGGAGGCAATCCCTGGAGCTTGGGAGCGTGTCCAAGCGGATTCCTGGAGGTGTTCCAAGAATGCTCTAAGTTTGAGTTTTTTCTCATATGACTTAGGAAAAGTTTTTTTGAGAGATTGTAACATAACCCAATTGGGTTATAGGGTTGGGTCCAGGTTTGTTAAATTAGTTAGGAGGATAGCCAGTTAGTTTGGTTCGTTGTAACCAATTAGGAAATCCAACCATTTGAGATGTCCTAATCAGTTTGTTATTAGCCCAAGACAAGTCCTAACCGACCATGTGATTGAGTCCTAACAAGATTCAAGAAGTTGTTGCAGTCCATCAAGAAGTCCAAGTGGTTGATGCCCAAGGAGACAAGAAGTTCACCGCCCCATGTGCTATAAATAAGAGAGATGGGACATGCAGTTTGGAGTGTCCAAGAGAGGTCGACCCTTTGGGGTTCGGTCCGGTGTGGAGTTTGTGAGAACTTCTCATAATCCTGGTCTTGGACCGTAAGGGCTTGAGGACGCCCCTTGGGGTGTGGACCGTGGAGAGCCTCCTGGATTTCATGGAGGCCACGGTGTTGGGCTTGCAGAGAGGTGCACGTGAGGGAGATATCACATGGAGGGCTTGTACCGTGATGGTGTTTCATGGGACTTTGAGAAGGGATGCACGTTGAGGTATTCTCCATGCATGGCGTACGTGGATTCTTGGGGCATGAGGCCTGCAAGAGAGAACACGTGCGAGACGATGAGAAGCTTCTGGATTTTCAAAAGGGCTATCATGTGTTGTCTTGTTTGTTGTAACAAGGTTCTTCTCCAAAAGAATAAAGCAATCTCTCTTTCTCTCCTACATCTCTTCTTCTTATCTGTCTTTGAATATTGAATTCAAGAGTAGGTTGTTGAACTGTATCCTTTCACGTTGCTTCCACGGTCATCCGCTGTGTATAGGTGCTGATCCGGATCTTCCAACAATTGGGATCAGTGCTTGGAATTTTTTCAACATTCTCATGATCTTTCCTTTCTCTAAGAATAATAATATAATTTTAAATTCTTATTAATTTTTAATTTAAATACTTATAATTTTTGTTAACGATATCAATGGAACCGTTATATTAAAAATATTTTTATAAAAATAGTATTTAAGAAGGGCAAAGATATAATTACCGATTTAAGAAAGATATTCATGTAAAACCTAAAATTTTGAAAGATAATCAGGAAAAAATTCTTTAACCTTGATATTAAAAGTCATAAGATTATTGATGAAGAAATTGAAGTGATTGGGATACTCTCAACTAATGCTTTGAAATTATCTTTTATCTTTAAATTGTATGACTAGAGTTAGAGGAATATCTTATTCACTAATGGCTTTCCTTTATGGGTATTTTTTGTAGGAAAAATAATTACTAAATCCCTAGAATCGATCAAAGATTAGAATCATAAATAGATTTGAGAAAAAGAATTGCATATCTGTATTCTCCATAATCCCTGATCCCGATGCTCACACGAACACTGTAGGCAAAGTTCTTCTCTCCAGTCTTCCTCAGAAAGGTAGCTCTCGATGGAAAAAATCACAGTATCATCAATCATCAAATACGTGATATATATAAATAGAGAAAGTGAAGAGGGGACCTAGCTAATAAAATGAAAATGCCCTAATTGCCCTCTCATCATGAGTCAAGTTGGGTTAAGGCCTACACTGTGCCGACTTAACCACACCAAATCACATGAGGTGCTCCTAGCCCAATCAATGATCACATAATAATGGGCTTAACCTACGTTTATCAACATGGACCATAAAATCAACTCGAATTTTAATAAAAAAAAATATCAATTAATGTTAGTCCAGATCAAGAAAATTCTTACATTCTCCCACTTAGACTACTTTAATTATAATTTTAAAATATTTTATTTTAAAAATAATTCTCGGGTTGAAAATAAAATATGACTACCATATGATTCATAGACAGCACCTACAAATGACTCGGTCAACAGTATCCATAATGCTGAATCATGGGACCATTGTACTACTTAACGAATACAAGACTTATCCATAGTTACAAGCATCATAAACACCACCGATATGAGTCTTGGTATGGTAGTGTAGCAAAGAAAATAACATCAAGATGATCAAATAAAATATACTATTTTTTATTGTCAGTCCTCCAATTTCTCTTCAACATGCTTAAAAACAAAATAAGCAAGAGAAATCGTAATGGCATTAAATAACATGCCATCCTGTCTCACATACTCAACAATGGTGTCAATAACAAGACAGTACAACAAATCTGAAACTCGATACCAGGTCTTAATCAGGTATATAACCAAAAGAGATTCTCATAATTAAAGTAAATTTATATGTACCTACAATCATGATTTCTCTATAATCATATACTATATCACAAGCTAGAGAAATCTCACGACTTCAAAAGAAGTCTGTATGTCTCCAAACACAATGAGATCTCATAATTATCAAATGAGACATGCCCATACAACTATCATTCTCAAGACAAAGACATAATCTTGAGATACTATGTTGTACTTTATTTCATATGTGCACATATAAAACTACATAACAAAACAATTATCATGACAACAATGTATGCAAAAACTCATGATATATGTAAATAAAATATAAATTTATGATGATAATAAAGTCTAATTATAGAGTCACTCCCACTAACCAAGTACATCAAAAAAGTTTAATATGCCCATATTTTCAACAAGCCTTGCAAAGCATATGGGCCTCAAACCTTTGGTCAGAAGATCAACTAACATAGACTCCGTATCTATATAATCAATAATTATATCTCCATTCTTTTCAAGATCTCTAATGGTCAAATACTTCAGCTCAATGTGTTTAAACTTGTTGGATGACTTATTATTCCTTGTAAAGAATACCGCAGCCTTATTATCATAATATATCAACACAGGTCTAGAACTCGAATATAAAATCTGAAGTCCAGCCATAAGATTTCTTAACCAAATAGTTTGAGTAGCAGCTCCATAACAAGATATAAACTCAGCTTGCATATAGAAGCAGTCAGTGTCTGTTTAATACTTTTCCAAGATACTGCACCACCAGCCAACATAAAACTTATCCAGAAGTTGATTTCATATTATCAGGACACCGGGCATAATCTGATTTTGAATATCCAACAAACTCAAGATTGTCAACTCTTCTGTACGCAAGCAAATAATCCTTGGTTTTCTATAGATACCTCATCACTTTCTTTACAGCAATCCAATGTTGATAGCCTGGGTTTGATAAGTATCTACCAAGAGCACCCACTATGAAGGCAATGTCAGGTCTAGTGCAGACTTGAGCATACATCAAGCTCTCTACAGCACTAGCATAAAGCACATCTTTCATTTGATCTTTTTCAAGCTGATTCTTTGGACATTGATCTTTACTGAACTTGTCACCTTTAACAACAGGAAAATCACAAGGTCTACAATTTTGCATACTAAATCTCTGAAGAATTCTGTCAATGTATGCCTTTTGTGACAAACCCAATAGATAATGAGATCTGTCCTTGTGAATTTTAATTTCCAAAATAAGGATGCCTCACCAAGATCTTTTATATCAAAATTATCAGATAACATTTGTTTGGTCTCAGAAAGCAAACCAAAATCACTGCTAGCAAGCAGGATATCATCAACATATAAAATAAGGAAGATAAAATTCCTCCCACTGATCTTGAGATATACATTGATCAACTTTATTTTTCTTAAAATCGAGAGAGGTTACAACTTTATCAAACTTGAGGTACCATTATCGTGATGCTTGCTTCAAACCATATATGGACTTCTTTAATTTGCATACTAAGTATTCTTTTTCACTTTCTTGAAAACATTCTGGTTGCTTCATGTAGACTTCTTCACTAAGATTACCATTCAGGAAAGTAGTTCTAACATCCATCTGATGTAGCTCCAGATCATAATGAGCCATTAATGACATAATGATTCTAAAGAATCTTTGAAGATATTGGAGAGAAAGTTTCAGTGAAATCAATTCCTTCTCTTTGAGTGAAGCCTTTTGCCACCAGTTTGGCCTTGAAACGCTCAACTCTCCCCTTACAATCTCTTTTAGTTTTATATATCCATTTGCATCCAATAGGTTTACAACCATTAGAAGGCTTAACAAGCTCCCACACATCATTATGAGCCATCGATTGCATCTCTTCTTTCATAGCATTTATCTATAGATCAGACTAGGAAAAATTGATAATATCAATATAAGTAATTGGGTCAACCATATGCCCAATATCAAAATCATTCTCTCTGAGATAAACATAGAAATTATCTGAAATTATAGATCTTCTTTGTCTAGTAGATCTTCTTACTTGAAGTTCTTCTAATGGTTGAAGATTCTGAATAGGTCCAAGTGGATCATGGATTTCATTATCCATTCCTTCAAAGGAAACAGGAATCAAATTATCATTATGACTGGAAATGAGAATATAAACAATTTCCCTTTGTGCATTGTCATCATTAGTAGTAATGAAGATCCTTCATCAGCCACATCAAGTTCTTGAAACTTTGTAGTAAAGACTCCATAATTATGTACCTTTTCCTGGACTATAAAACCTATATCCTTTAGAATGTTCCGGATATCCAATGAAGTAACAACGACTTGTTTTGGGATCAATCATTTTTTTTGAAGGATTGTATAATTTTACTTCTGCAGGACAACCACAACCTGGAAATGATTCAAACTAGATTTTCTTCTAGTCTAGAGTTCAAAAGGTGTCTTCAATATAGATTTACTGGGAACTCATTTGAGAATATATAAAGCAGTCTTGAGAGCTTCACCCCATAAAAACTCTGGCATATTAGACCTACTCATCATGCTCCGCATCATATCTTTATGGATGCGATTCCATCTTTCGGCCACACCATTCTGCTCAGGACTTCCAGCATGGTATATTGAGGAACAATCCCACAATCCTGTAAGTACTTAGCAAATGGATCCATTTGCTACCTAGCCATATCATGTCTGCCATAATACTCACCTCTACGATCAAATCTCACAACCTTGATAACTTTTTTCAATTATTTCTTGACTTCAATTTTAAAAATCTTAAATTTTTGAAGGGCATCATACTTTTCTTTAATCAAATAAACATAGCCATATCGAGAAAAGTCATCAATAAAAGTAATAAAATATCTATTACCATAAATTGTAGAAGAATGAGGTCTACTTATATCAATGTTAATAATTTTCAAAAGGTTTGAACTATGAATTGCCCCTTTCTTCTTGGTTTTGATCATTTTTTCTTTAATACAGTCAACCCATGTCTCCATATCCCCAGACCCAAAACAGGTAGGATGTTATCATCGATTAATCTGGTTATTCTTTTCTTTGAAATATGTCCCAGGTGTTTATGCTATAACATAAAGGATTTATCATTAGTCCTTGGATGTTTGGCAACAACATTTTCAACACTTAAAGAAGCATTAGAATCATTAGTAGCTAGAGACAATCTGTATAAGCCATCAACCAAAATACCATAGCCAACAATTTTCGAATTGAATATCAAATCAACTCTTTTATTACTAAACATGAATCCATAACCAAGCCTATCTAAGGACGAAACAGAAATCAAATTCCTTCTAAAGGAAGGTACATAAAAGATATTTTCTAAAATAATTATAAAACCATACTCTAAGCATAACTTGACAACTCCTACACACTCTGCTTTGACTTTAGAATCATTTCCAACCTTCAACTTGCTCTCATTCAGGCTTGGCTTCCATTTATTTATCATCCCTTGTAGAGAAATAACAACATGAGTCGAAGCTCCACTATCTATCCACCAAGAATTAATAGGGACATTGACCATATTAGATTCACAACAAACTAAACCAGGGGCTTACCTCTCTGTTTTTCTTTCTTTTCTAACCAGGACTTGAACTTAAAGCACTGACTTCTTGTATGTCCTTTTTTTTTATAATGGAAATACTTGATCTTTTTCTTAATGGCAGCCTTGGGACCTCCTACAAAATGATTCTGATCGTGACCTCTTCCATCCCTCTTGGAATCTTGAGACTATTTAGAAGCAATAGGCTTTCCCTTCTTCTTATGTACAAAATACTTGCCATATTGAGTTTGATGTTGAAGGGTAAGGAGGACACTATCATTCTTCTCTTTCTTGATATTTTCTTCTTCAGCAACACACTTAATGATCAGGTTATTAACATTCCATGTTTCATCAAGAGTATTGTAGGCAATCTTGATTTGAGAAAATTTCACAGGCAAGGAATTCAAGGCATGTGACATAATGAAGGAATCCAGAAGATCAATATTTAGACCCTTGAGCTTAGATTGGATATAACCATCTTCATAATGTACTCTCTGACACCCCTAATATTGTTGTATGTCATCATTGTCAATTCCTTCATCAGGATACAATCTCAGTATTATTAGATATGAGATATCTCTGTTCAATAGCATCCAGCAACTCTTTCACATTATTAGACTTGGGTAAACCACTTAGGAGATATTCAGAATTTGATCTCTTAATTGCAATCAGACTGAGTCTATTTGACTTCTTCCATTTAGCAAGGTGATCATTCTATTCAATGGTGCTTTGATCATTCAAATCAACGGGTCTGGCCTCATGCAAAGTAAGATCAATGTCAGCAATTCCAAAAGCAAACTCTAGGTCTTGCCTCTACTTTTTATAGTTTGACCCAGTAAGCACCTCAATAACAGCATTGCTGTTGTTCACACCAAAAGTTACTGTACAATCAAAATAAAGAATGCCAAACATTAATTAACGGACATACTACAAACATATCATATCATAATAACAAATAAGAGCACAAACACAGTACCACATATTCTCCTTTGGGCAGAACATGTAATATGTATTAGTGCTCTTCACATGAAACCAAAGCTAATCAGATATTCTGGCATTCCTGAACCTATCCCCTTTGTGCAGACAGGCCCAAGGAAGCTAGAGTACCTTAGCAATATAATGCTCCATGCTACATTTTCTAGTTAAAACACATAACAATCCCCTTTGGACAGGCAGTTGTATATCATAACCAGAAAATCCCTCACATGATGAACAATTCGATGGACCAACACAAACAAACCACTTTGGTGATAATATTTGTGCTAACCCATAAAATTATGCATACATGAAATAAATATCCAAGTCAAAACTAAGGATATGTCAAAATATATGTATGTCCAATATGATCATTCACAAATTGGATACTAATCAACATGTATCCACTAATCCATTTTACAAATATCAATGCATTCCAAAATGTACATCATAGATAAAAATAATCATAAGAATCCGGCCATGCCCCTCCATCATTTTATCTTGGATCAAAATATAATTATAAATTTTCAGGGTCTTAATTATAAAAGGACTAATTTATAATTCAGAAAATTCAAGGGCCAAAGTGTAAAATGCCCTTTTGGACAAAAAAATAATTATAAATTTTGGTGGGACCTAACTATAAAAGGGCTTATATTTAATTCTAGAAATCGCAGAGGCCTAAGTGCAAAATGGCCAATTTTTTTTTTTTTTTTATGATAATGGGTCAACGGATTTTGGGTTAAAACCCAAAACCCGAAACCTGCTAGCCTAAACCTTTCTTTCCCATAAGACCAAATCACAGTGAACAAAAACAGGGCTAGTTCCCTAAAATCGTCGGCCACCATCCCTTGGATCCCTCCCCTTTCGGCAGCCACCGGCGAGACCACCGCTTGGGCTGGCCGAGAACGGCCGGTCGCCGGTTCCGGTGAAGACGCCGGAGGTCGGGAACACATCCACGATCGGCAAGATGGGTAAGTTCCCATTTTTTTTTTTAATAGATCGTGCCACCGGTGAGACAGCGGCTCACCGGTCATCGCCGCCGGGAAGAGGAGGCTGGGGGGGTTGTGACCGGTCATGGGACCGACTGGGAACCAAGGCCGCCGGCGATGTTCGACCGCGGCCTCCGCGGTCGCTACCCTCAAGCAAACAGACTTCAAACCAATTTTATTTTATTTTTCTTGTGATAATGGTTTGGTTTGGGATCTTAGTCAATCGACCGAGATCCGATAATCGGGATCGGGACTTGATGCTCGATCACCGTCAGGTTCTATGGTTTTTTTTATTATTTTTTGTTTCTGGGGTGTCAAAAAATGGAGACAGCCGAACCCGCCGGTTTCTCCAACCACCATCGGCAGCATCATCTCAAAGTTGCCGATCACCCCACGGCACAAACAATGTCCGGCATGCATAGATCTATGAAGATCGATGGGAAAGATTTTATTTTATCAATCTAATATGATGAAAACAATATTTCTAATCTTTTGGATACCAGGGCTCTGATACAAATATAGGAAAAATAATCCCTAAATTCCTAGAATCGATTAAAGATTAGAATCATAAATAGATCCGAAAAAAGAATTGCATACCTGTATTCTCCATAATCCCTGATCCGATGCTCACACGAACATCGTAGACAAAGTCCTTCTCTCCGGTCTTCCTCCGAAAGGCAGCTCTTGATGGAAAAAATCAGCGTATCATCAATCACCGAATACATGATATATATAAATAGAGAAAGCGGAGAGAGGACCTAGCCAATAAAATGAAAATGTCCTAACTGACCCTCCCATCATGAGTCAAGTCGGGCTAAGCCTACACTGTACTATCTCAACCATACCAAGTCACATGAGGTGCTCATAGTCCAATCAATAATCATATAATAATGGGTTCAACCTACGTCTATCAACATGAACTATAAAATCAACCCGGATTTTAATAAAAAAAATATCAATTAATATTAGTCCAAATCAAAAAAATTCTTGCACTTTTTACATCCATAATATTTTGGACTCGTATGTTAAATACCATGCCAATAACCACGACCAAAAAAATAAAAAATCTATGAAAAGTGCTCCGCCAAGAGGCTAGTCGATGCAATGCAGTTTTAGAGCTTTCATGCAATTCTCTTGTTAAGAGAAAGAACAAAGAATAACCCAGGCTTCGTTATTTTAGGAAGTTTGCTACCTTCAAGTGACAGTCCGCATCAGCATAAAGGGAAGAGTAGGTGGATAGGGTATCTCCTTCTGTCCCTTGTGCATCAGCATAAAGGAGACAGTCCGCATCAGCATGAAGGGAAGAGTAGGTGGATAGGGTATCTCCTTCTGTCCCTTGTTCTCAGAGATCCAAATAGTCTTAATCAATTTTTTCTTTTCCTGATGCCCATTATGTGTTACAAGACTATGGAATATGGGAGACAAGTCATCTGAGTTCTTTCTTTCGTTTTGGTTTTAGCTTCTTTCATTCTCCTTGGCAGATCCCTAGGAGTACCAAATTACGATAATTACGAAATTAATTTATGCATTCAACTAATGGGTTGTGTGTGCAAATGCGCGTGCATATATGCATAGAAAAGGAAAAATGCTAAGAGATGGAAGTCAGGATTTCTAACTTCGATAGGGGAGGAGGAGTGGGAGTTGGTCTCCTCCTTCGACTTGAACAAGGAGGTAGAATTCATTTAGGACTTGATCAGGATCAAGCTTTGCATGCAATATGAAAGAATGGGATTTCGGCGAAAGAATAGTCTGGAAGTAAAGAAAACAAAGAAAAAAATAATAAAATAATTTTTGAGTCTTGTCAGTTCATGATCGTGAAAATAAAAATATATATATAAAATCTCGTTCACTCACTCTGTCACCAGTGACAGTCAGGTTGACGTACTCATCTTCGGATAGGGAATGGCTACGAAAAATAATATGCACCGTGTATCGAACATTTTCTAAAGGATGAAAACTGTCCGAGAACAACTATGCCTGGAATCTTATCCTCTCTCCTTGTTATTTTATCAAAAAATATATATTATATGAAAGAATGATTAAAGATAACCATCCCATGTGTCAATGACAATATGGAAGAGAAATTTTGGGAAATGGGATTGAGCATGGATCCTCCGCTGTACTGCACATTGCAGAGTGTATGTGTAGCTATGGCCATGATCAAAGGCTGGACGGCAACTAAAAAATGCACATACATGCATCATGCCATACATGCTGTACTTGTTGTTTGATGGCTGTCTTTCTGCTGATGGCGGCCATCTATGGCTACACCTTACTCTCTATGGTGTGGGAGGAGCTGCGCTCGATGGGATTTTCCGAGGAACACAATTGTTTTCATATGATTGGTAATAAGTGCAATAAATCTATTAAAAAAAATATTAAAATATATATTAATTTATTTTTATTTTTAAAAATTAATATATATATATTTTTTTTTTACAGAAAAAATGTTTATGAATATAAAGAACCAATCCACGAGTTAAAGAAATCGGATTGAACTCAAAATAGATCCCAAAGCCTTAAAACCAAGTCTAAAATTGGTCCAAAATAAGTTTACCTGTTATGGACCAACTGTTCGGTCCATAGGAGTTTTTGCACAGTCGATGGGAATGGGACCCTGCGGTCTTTATCGCAGTGCATGGTTGGGCATAATCGAGTGGCTCAGAATGCTGAGGAATATGCCATCCAATGGCTTCAGAGGCACGCTCCGATGTCAAACGGTGGTAGCCTACTATCTTTTGCACGATCAAGTAGGTAGGGTGAGTCTGTTGCACGATCAGATTGTTGAGGAAAGCTACCAGTGGAAAGGGATTGATCCAAAGGCTTTTTATCACCGTCCGATGGCCCAGGCGACGCCTCTGCATGATTGGATGGCTAGTGAGAGTCCAACTCGATTTGAGGTATGTTTTTTGATGCTTTGATCTCCATCCAACGATCACACGGATCTCACGCAGATTCAAAGGCTAATGGACTGGGATTTGGGGATGAATTGGACCAGGACTCGGTTTGTTTTGGGCTTTATTTAAAGGAAGCCACAGGCGATGAATCAAGGGGGCAAGCAGCAGCTAGCAGAGAGCTATATTTTTTTTTTTGCCTTTGTAAAAGGTTAAGGGAGAGAGAAGGAGGAGTTTCTTCTTCTTCATCTTCCTTCCAAGAAGATGAAACTTGCAACAACTGCCATGCATGACCAAATTCTGAATTTTCAAGAGAGTAGATGAGATTATTTTAATATTTATATTTTAATTTCTTTTCTATGTTACTAGATCTTGATTGTAATGATCTTTGTCTTTATGAATAAAATTTCTCTCATTACTTCAAGTATTGATTTTTAAATAGGCTATGTCTATATAGAGATGAGTCGTAATCTAAAGATATGATTTATGTCAATAAGATAAGCCGAACAATAGGCTACCTCTATGAGTCGTGATCTAAAGATATGATTTATGTTCAATAAGATAGGCTATGTTCGGGATCTAATTATCAAATATTTTAATTATCTTTATGATTTGAGATTTTAAATAATCTATGACATGTAGGGATGGATTAAGATACTAGGATCCATACTTAGCAAGATAGGTTATAATCAGGAATCAATCATATCTTAAATAATTACATGATAAAGAACTAATTTATATTTTATTTATAATTGAATCAAAATCCTAATAAATTTTTCTTATTTTACTTAATCTCTTGCTTGTTAGTCATAATTTCAATTTGAACTTTTTTTTTTTGAACTTTTAATCTCAATCCTGTTCATACTCTTTCCTATTTTTAGCTTTTGCAATCAAATTAAAATTCTAAAAAATTCTAATTAAAACATGAATATAATCCCATAATTTTCTATAGATCAATACTGACTTAACCTCTCTATATAGTTTAAGTTATTATTTATTTTAATGTGCTATGATACATACCAGTACCTCGATAAGAAAAGATGGGGGTGGATGTCTGTTTGCAAGGCCGGTAACGAGACTATCTCCATTTATTTTTTAAGTGCTCCTTTGCTAAAAGCTTTTCATTTACCACTAAGACGATAGCCCACCTGCTTAGGATCTTGCCTCACAACCAAGTGGTCATAGATTCAAGACGTGACTCTGCGAAAAACTCGATTAAATTTAGTGGTTATTCTTTAGGCCCGTGATGGTTAGGTGAGTAAGAGACCAGGATCCTTCTTTTTTTCTGTTCTGATCAGCTGGCACCTTGGTGGTATCGGGTTGACGTACTCATCCTTGAATGTGCTAGTATATTGGTAGTATCAGGTTAACATATTTATCCTTGAATGAAAAAAAATTACGAATTTCCTGTGGGGTAGTTACATTGAATCCATCCCCCTATCCCCTTTTCTCTACCAAAAAAAAAAAGAAAAAAAAAGAAAAAAAAAAAGAAAGCCTTTTCATTCAACTTAAAATTAATGACCGTCTAAAGATTTACAAGAAAACGTTGAAGTGGGTAGCGGTCCAACAAAATCAAAGGATAGATGAGATAAGGAAGGAATCAGCCCTGCTTGGCAATTTGTTGGCACATTTGGCTGGAACGCAAAGACCGTACCTTTCTTTAAGAAAGCAAGGTTCCTCTTAACGAGGTTTTTTTTAAAATATTTTTTTAATATTTTATTTTTTAAATTAATACCGCTTCCGTTTTATTTACGGATTTAGGTGTACGCCCACTCCAAAAAAAAAAAAAAGTGAAATCGTGGGTTCTACCTGTGATTTCAAAAAAAAAAAAAGAAAAAAGAAAAAAATATTTGAAATCACGGAATCGCGAGTTCCACCCACGATTTCTCCTCCATTTTTTTATTTTAAATTTTAATAAAAAATAAAAATATAATAAAAAAAATTTTAAAAAAATAAAAAATAAAAAATAATATATGATACTATAATATTTTTTTAAATTATTATAACATGCGATTTTGCAGTCTGGTCGTCGATCCGGCCACCAGTATGATAGATAGTCCGACTCCGGCCATCGATCTGACAATCAGTTTGACTGCTAGGTCGTGCCAATCCGATCGCCGATTTAGCTGCAAGTCCGGTCACTGGTCTGACAATCGGTCACCGGTGACAGAGGGTTTCCTATCACTCTGCTTCTCCTTGTTTCCCTCGCTTTCCCTCAGCCATGATTTTGGTAGCGGTGCTTCGCCCTCTTGGTCGAGCTTGCGCTTGTGTTGGTGTGCATTGTTGTTGTTACCTCCTCCCCTTTTTGGGGGTGTCGACTATTCTTTGTAGTTGAAAATTGATCGTTTGGGGCTTGCCTCGGGATCCTCGCTGGGTTGGCAGGCGCGTGCGGCAGGATTCCGTGCTGTAGTTAATGCTGGCGCAAAATTCTGAGTGGCTGGGACTCCTTTTTCGCCGATGGGCAGCACGTGGCGCAGATCCATTGGCGAGGGAGTCGCAACAGCGCGGATTTGATGGGTCCTCTCGAAGTGAAAAGAAAAAAATTTCTTACTCAAAGTTTCCTTTCTTTCAAATCTTTCGCGTTTGTTGCAGTGCCCAGATCCTTCCTTCTCCGCGATCTGCGTCTGTTATTCTCTTCTCTAGTGGTCCAGACCGGCTTTGTTCCTCTCCCTTCTTCACTTCTAGGGTAGGCTCCTTCCTTCTTAGTCCAGCATGTCTCGTCCTGAATCTTTCGCCCAAAGGGTAGTGCTCTCCTCCTCCAACAAGGAGTTGGAGGGGCACAGTTTAGGATTAGCATGAGACCGGCCTTCCTGCCCCTCCTGTTCCTTCTAGTCCCACTTGTCGTCCCGTGCTGCTCGAATCAGCTCCTGAGTCTGTCCAGTCAATAGGTCTGGGCGGGGTCGTTTCGACGATTTCTGCCACGGAACTGAGGGCCATCCGTGATGCTTATAGCATCCCGGCTTCTGTCCGACTCATGATCCCCCACCACGGGGAGCGGGTCACTTCCAGTGGTTTGGGGCATCTCACCTTCTATGAGGGGACCTTCTCCGGGGTCTCCGATTCCCTTTTTATCCCTTCTTCTTATCTGTCCTGAATAACTATCGCCTGGTCCCTGCTCAGCTGGTGCTGAATGCCATCAGGGTGATCTTCTCTTTCATTGTACTCTACTATGTCCATGGGTTCGTTGCCCGTTTTCCTTATTCAGGGCATTCTTCACCCTGAAACGCCACCCGACCGAGGACGGGTGGTGGTCTCTATCTTCTCGCCCAAAGGGCATCAAATTCGAGCTCCCCTCTTCCATCAAGGGATGGAAGAGCAAATTTTTCTTTGTGGACGTCAAGGGGATTGACTGGGCCTGGAGCGAGCCGGACCGATCCCCCAACCGGATCTCCGTGGTCGATGCAGCCGATCGGGACAATTACGATCAGCTTCGCACCGCTCAGATCCCCTCTCTAGAGGTCCTGCTGTCGGAGTAGAACCTTCTCGACGCCAGGGTCGACTCATCGACGGGGTCAGGTGAGTTCAGCTCTTTCTTCATCTGCATTTTCTCTTTTCTTCATCTTAGGTTGACCTTGGCTCCTGTGTGTAGAGTTGATCCTCCCAGAGGGCGAACCGTTGCCGATCTCCAAGAAGAGGCCATCCGCTGGGACGGTTGCCGAGCCTCCTCCGAGGCGGGCTCGGATTGAGGGCGCACCAGCGTTTGCCCCTGTGGTGCCGGTCGCTCCGAGGAGGGAGGCCGAAGGACGAACGAGGCTGCTAGCTGGAGTCCCTGTTCTGGAGCCTGAGGCGACCGCCCGGGTTGACACCGCTGCTACCGTTGCGCCGCCCCCCTCTTAGTGTCCGAGGATAGCCGAGGCTGAAGGTGGAGAGGCCCGCCCCAGAGATTCTCCAGCGATGAGGGTTCCGACCACGACAGTGCCGGATCCTCAACCGGTTCCTACGGGTCCCACTGCCGGAGGGATGGGCGCACCTGCTCCCCGGGAGAGTAGGAGAGACGAGGCGAGCCCGCCTTCCGTTCAAGCTAGGGCCGGAGAGCTCCCTAGCCGACAACCGCGCCCTGGCTTACCGCATGATGGACTTCTCCATTCAGCCATGCGACTGGGAGGATATGGATGGGCTGCCGGTTAGAGCTGTGATCGACAGCATCTTCCCCCACCTCTACATGGTAAGCAACCTTATCCTCTTTCTCTCTCTTTTCCTTTTCTTCATTTTTTTTTTTAAAGTGGGGATATCAGAGAAGGGGATGCTGGTTGTGTCCCCATTTTGTTCTCTTTCTTTCCTTCCCCTCTCCTCTTCTTTTCGAGTGGGGAGATCAGAGACGGGGGTTGCCGGGCTCCCCCCTTTATTCTCTTTCTTTCCTTACCCTTTCATTTTCTTTTCAAGTGGGGAGATCAGAGAAGGGGGTTACCGGTCTTGATTGCCTTGGAGCTAGGCTCGAGGCCTTCCTGGACGTTAAGCTAGGCTCGAGCCCAGGGATTGCCTGAGATCTTGGCTCAGGTCTTTAGCGCCTTGGACCTAGGCTCGAGGCGTTGATGGGAGCTACGTGGCCCCATGATCTCTTGGCATCTCGGAGCTGGGCTCGAAGACGTTTGAGATGGAGAGTGGCTTGGCTCGAAGTTTTCTTGGCTGGAGATCTGAGCTCCGGTCTTGAGCCGGCGTCCTGGAGCTGGGCTCGGGGACGTTGTTGAATAGGAGCTCCTGGCTCAAAGGTCTCTTGGCCGGAGATCTGAGCTCCGGTCTTGAGTTGGCATCCTGGAGCTGGGCTCGGGGAAGTTGAATGGGAGCTGCCTGGCTCAAAGGTCTCTTGGCCAGAGATCTAAGCTCCGGTCTTGAGTTAGCATCCTGGAGCTGGGCTTGGGGACGTTGGTGACTGAGAGCTACTTGGCTCGAAGGTGCCTTGGCATCCTGGAGCTGGGCTCGGGATGCTTTGAATGGCGAGCTACGTAGCTTGATGGTTCTTTGACGTCCTGGAGCTGGGCTCGGGGATGTCGTTTTGAGAGCAGCGTGGCTCCACAATTCTTTGGCCGGAGGTCTGAGCTCCAGTCTTGGGTTAGCATCCTGGAGCTGGGCTCGAGGACATTGTTGGAATATTTCTGCAAGACAGATAGACACTTGCACGAGGAAAAAACCATTATTATTATCATTGCTGGGAAACCTTACATTATTGATAGTATTTCCGCAAGTTGCAGGCATTCCACGTTCTGGGAAACCTGACGCCGTTGAGATCTTCGAGGTAGTAGGCCCCTTGTGAGAGGGCTTCAGCTACTTTGTAGGGGCCCTCCCAGTTCGGGGAGAGTTTGCCGCACTCCTTAGGCTGGGATGCCTCCACCCGCCGTAGCACCAGGTCTCCGAGCTTGAAAGCCTTTGTCCGGACGCGGGTGTTGTAGTATCGGGCCACTCTTTGCCGGTAGGCCGCCATCCGCAGGCGGGCTTTCTCCCTCGCCTCTTCGAGAACGTCCAGGTTGAGCAGGAGATGCATCGAATTCCGTGCTTCATCGTACTGCTATACCCGTAACGTGAGCACGCCGAGCTCAACTACGATGACCGCTTCAGCACCGAAGACGAGGTTGAAGGGCGTTTCATTGGTTGCCATCCTGGGCATTGTGTGGTAGGCCCACAAGACACTCTGGAGTTCTTCTGCCCACATGCCTTTAGCTTGGTCCAGCTTGGTCCGGAGTCCTTTGAAGGATGGTTCGGTTGGTCACCTCGACTTCCCCGTTCGTTTGGGGTAAGCCACCGAGGTGAACCGGTGCTGGATGCCGTGTGCCGCGCGAAATCCTTCGAACTCGTGGTTGTCGAACTGTTGCCCGTTGTCGGTGATGATACAACGGGAGAGTCCGAAGCGACAGATGATTGACTTCCAGAAGAACTGGAGGACATTGGCTTCTACGATCCGGCTAGTGGCTCTGCCTCGACCCACTTGGTGAAATAGTCGATCGCCACTAGCAGGAACTTTCGTTGCCCTGGTGCTGGAGGGAACGGTCCCAGGATGTCCATTGCCCACTGGGCAAAGGGCCAAGGGGCCAAGAGCTGAGCAATCGGCACCGCCGGCTGATGCTGTATGTTGGCATGGCACTGGCATTTATCGCACATTTTGACGAAGTCGACGGCGTCCTCCCTCACGGTCTTCCAGAAGTACCCCTGGCGGAGAGCTTTGCAAGCCAGTGTCCTCCCTCCCACGTGATTCCCGCAGAGGCCCTCATATATCTCTTAGAGTACGAAGGTCGTCTCGGCGGGCCTGAGGCATCTCAGGAGTGGGTAGGAGTAAGACCGGCGATAAAGCCGGCCCTTCATCAGGACGAAGCAGGAGGCTTTCTTCCTGATGAGGGTGGCTTCTGCACGATCTTCAGCAGGGTTCCGTCGGTGATGTACCGAATATACTTGTCCATCCAGCTCAGCTCGAGGGCGACTTGATGTACCTCCATCGGGTACTCGTAGCTGGGACTTTCGAGGTGCTCGATGTGGGTGCGTCCCAGAGACGAGTCCGGCAGTGTCGCAAGCCTAGACAGTGCATCCGTGCATGCATTCTCCCCTCGAGGGATGTGGAAGATGCTGAAGCGTCGGAGGCCTGCCGTGCTCGTGCGTACCTGCTCTAGGTACTTCATCATCTGGGCATCCCTCACTTCATATTCTCCGGAAACTTGTCCAGCGACCAGTTGGTAATCGGTGAAGACTTTCAAGTTCTGCACACCCAGCTCGCGGGAAATCCTAATGCAGGCTCAGGTAGGCAACCCAAGAGGGGGGGTGAATTGGGTTTTATAAACTTTTGTACTATTTGCAAAGTGTGAACTAAAGCAAGTATGTGCTAATGCAATTCAAGTGCTTGTGTATTTCAAATAAATGCAGCGGAAATAAAGAAATAAAAGCACAAGGAGAACAATCACACAAACACAAAAATTTATAGTGGTTCGGTTCCCAACCAAGCACCTACATCCACTCCCCAAGAATCCCTTGTGAATTCCACTAAGTTTGGTTTTATAACTTAGGCTCACCAACAACCTTTACCTTATTTTGTCTTCGGGCTCACAAGTCAAACCCTAGTTGGTTTCAAGCTCACCAACAACCACCCTTGGTTTACGGGATAACGAAGAACCTAAACAACTTGTTTTGGCTTTGGGCTCACAAGTAAAACCTTAGTTAGTTTCAAGGCTCACCAACAACCACTTTGGTTTTCAAGGCTTACCAAAATCTCTTTGATTTTCCAAGGCTCACCAAAAACCTTAAGTAAAATAATGTAAGAGCAAGTATAAATGAATACAATAAAAGCTTTCTAAAATAAAGCAAATATCTCTTTGAAGCCCTTGATTGTTGATGAAGATCTTGTCTTCAAGTTGATGAAGCCTTTGATTGATGCTTGTAGATGTAGACTTTGAATGCTCTCTTTGAAACTTGGAAGCTGAAGGCTTTGAATCACTCAACTCTTGAATTCTTGAAGAATATTCAAAAAACTCACCAAAGGATTACTTCTCCATTTGATTTTTGATGTTTATATAGCTCTCCAAACCATAGATGATCTTTATGACCGTTAGGGATGAAGATATGGCTGTTTGAAGCAAGTTGGAGAAGTTCTGCAGCTTTTGAAAGCTAGCCGTTACTGTTCAAGTGTCGACACTTGAACAGTAAATGTCGACACTTGAACAGTGCAAGTGTCGCACTTGCTACAGTAGGTCGTACATACTAGAATACTATTCACAGCCAATTTGATTTTTCATATTTTCTGTATTTTTCTTGTTCTCAGGCCTTGAGTCAACACTTCACTCTTCAAGTGTCGACACTTGATCCTCGGGTGTCAACACTTCATTTCCAAGTATCGACACTTGCCTGTGCCATACTGAAACTTTGCTGATACTTCTTCAAATTGAAACTTTAACCTCTTCAAGTTCTTCCATATCAATTCCAAGTCCATATACTTAATTTTTCATTAATTTAAGGACTTTTTCAATTAAATACAAGCATTTCTTCATTCAACATGGATGAGTACTAAGATCTGAAAAAATATACTTAAAATATAATTAGTACTCATATATACTTAAACATTTTGTCAATTATCAAAATCAAGAGTCAACAACCTTCTCCCTTTTGATGATGACAAAATCTTTAAGTATATGAATAGGGTAAGCTTAAAAGATTAACAATAGTATAAACATGTAAGCTCAAAACAATAGGCACCAAGCTCCCCCTCAAAATATGATCCAAAAAATCTTCAAAAATGTTTTTCAAAATATGCAAAATTTTAAATTTTTTAAAATTTCTTCTTCTTACTAATTCTTCCCTTAGATAAAAATATTTACATTCTTCTCCCTCTTTTGCACTTTCTTTAATTTCTCAAATGATTTTTCATGTTTATCCAATCTTCCCCTTTTTATACTTAACAATTTTTCTCCCCCTTTTGACATCATGAAAAAGGGTGAAAGGCAATACAAAGTAGGAATGAAGTCGGAAAGAATAGCAAGTAGGTCATCAAAATTAATGCATGAAATCAAATAATTATGATATTAATTGAATATGATACAAATTGAACATGATACCACAGAATGTAAGCACATGCAAGAAAATAATTTGATGTATATTATCCATTTGCCTTACTTGTTTATGGGATAAGGTCACAGCGTCACCTCTACACGTCATAAGAGAGCCCATTGAATGAGAAGAGAGGGTCTTTAAGCCCTACTTATCTCCTATGACCGGACGGCCATGGTGACTAGCCCAATCCGAAGCGGTTACTAGGAATTCTTTTAAAAATAATTTTGATACCAATAGAATATGATACCATTTGAATGTAACTCCCCTCAAAGAATATATTTGAAAACAAGAAGAAGGAGTATCAGAGCAATATAAGCAAAGCATGATATAACATATTAGTTCAAATAGATATCAAATTTGTGGATGTCTTGAGCTGATCTCCTGTAAAAATATGTATTTTTCAGGAATAAAAATGAAAGCTTATGCATATGCTTTGCATCTTTAAATTTTTAAGATATTCATGATTTCAAAATACAAAGCATTTATTCACTTAAAATTTTTTTGATTTCAAATTAATTTTATTATGTTTGATATCTATACATGCTAAGTAATAATGATATCAAGTCTAGCTATAGGCAAGGGTTTCAATATGCATATTCTTCTTAATGTATCCCTTAACTACCAGTTTATACTTGATTCAAATCAATTCTAACTAAGCTATAGATCAATAAATGAAATTCAAATCCGTACATTTCACTTGAAATAATTCAGAAACTATTATTAAAATCAAAATCAAGAATGATCTAATCAAGTTTGACCTGATGATCTGAAATCAATCAAAATGGTCAATACAACAAATGGTCATAGTCTCATGGTCATATCAACAATTGATTATTCTAATTTGATTCTTCTTCTTATGCATCTTTAAAAATTATAATCAATTGAAAGTATTTTTATAAAATACAAAAAAAAAAAAAAAAAAAAAAAATAGAACAATTAAAATTTAAATCATGATACATAAAAACAAAAAAAAAAAAAGTTCATGATGAAAGAGCAGAAGTCCAAAAAAATTCTAAAATATTTAAAAAAATATTTCAAAAATTGAAACAAAAATAAAAAAAATTAATTATTTTTAATAATGGAAGGAAGAATTAAGAAGTACAAACCAAACCGCCTTTTACATTTAGTTCAAAGTAGCTTGTCCACTTCTTTAAATTTTGTACAACCTCTTTTCAAGAACTTCCTTTCCATAGATTGCAAGACATTCCTGCAAAACAAATTAAGTGGGTACCCAAACTTTCTGGATCCTTTATGATCAGTAATTATGGTTCCTTTTGGACCACCCAAATCTAGTCTTAATCATTAAAACCATATTTAGAAAGAAATTAAAGAAGCAGGAATAGAAATTTTTCAAAAGTTGCTTCTTTTCCTCAACCAAATATTTTTATCGTATAAATCTTTCAAAATAATTTTTTTTTCTAAAAATTCTTTTTCTTTAGAAAAATTATTCTTTTCATTTTTCAAAATATCAATCTTGGCATTTAAATCACCATTTTTATTTGCAAGATTATTGGTGTCAGAAAAATGCTACATGCCTATTTAATTTCTTGCTCAATTTTTAGCAATCTATTTTCACAAAATCATTAGATGCATCATGTAGTTCATCAAAGGTAAAATTATAACATTTTTAGTACCTACCTTTTTTTCATTTGCCATAAACAAATGGGCAACTTCATCATCCGTACTTGAATCTTCGCTATCGCTCCAAGTTGCCATCATTGCCTTGAATTTCTTTTTGGCTTGAAAGTCATTATCTTCTTTTCTGTATCAACTTCACTATCCTTTACCATAAGTTCAACTCATAGGTCATGAGTGAACCGATAAGCTCCTTCAAAAAGGTTTACATCTTTAGCTTCTTGGATCGCCGTCACCTTTGGATCCCATGATTTTGGCAAGGATCTAAGAATTTTTCACCAAATCAGCATTAATATAGATTTTGCCAAGACTTTTTAATTCATTAATAATAGTCATAAACTTGAAAATATATCAGATATAGATTCATAATACATCATTTCAAAAATTTCAAAAGAATGTACAAGCAAATAATTTTAGTGTTCTTCACTTGAAGAGTACCCTCATGAGTAACTTCAAGTGTGTCCATATTTCTTTCGCCGATGTACATGTAGAAACTCTATTAAATTCATTTAAGTCCAATGCACAATAAAGCAAGTTCATTGCTTTAGCATTGAGTTCAATTTGTTTAATGTCATATTCATTCCAATCCTCTTCGAGCTTTGGAATAGAAATGCTATTAACCAAAATGGAAGGAATATGAGGACCACTAACAATGATTTTCCAAAGATGATAACTAATAGATTGAATATGGATGCGTATGCGAGTTTTCCAAAATGTGTAATTTATGCCATTGAAAAATGGCGGTCTAACACTAATACCTACAAGGGTTGCCATAATCTTTAACTCAAAATCGTTAGATTTTCAATCAGAGCATCGAGCTCTGATACCAATTGTAGGCTCAGGTAGGCAATCCAAGAGGGGGGTGAATTGGATTTTATAAAACTTCGTACTATTTGCAAAGTGTGAACTAAAGCAAGTATGTGCTAATGCAATTCAAGTGCTTGTGTATTTCAAATAAATGCAGCGAAATAAAGAAATAAAAGCACAAGGAAAACAATCACACAAACACAAAGATTTATAGTGGTTCGGTGCCAACCAAGCACCTACATCCACTCCCCAAGAACCCCTTGGGAATTTCACTAAGTTTGGTTTTATAACTTAGGCTCACCAACAACCTTTACAACTTGTTTTGTCTTCAAGCTCACAAGTCAAACCCTAGTTGGTTTCAAGGCTCACCAACAACCACCCTTGATTTAACGGGATAACCAAGAACCTAAACAACTTGTTTTGGCTTCGGGCTCATAAGTAAAATCCTAGTTGGTTTCAAGGCTCACCAACAACCACTTTGGTTTTCAGACTTACCAAAAACCTCTTTAGTTTTCCAAGGCTCACCAAAACCTTAAGTAAAACAATGTAAGAGCAAGTATAAATGAATATAATAAAAGCTTTCTAAAATAAAGCAATATCTATTTGAAGTCCTTGATTGTTGATGAAGATCTTGTCTTCAAGTTGATGAAGCCTTTGATTGATGCTTGTAGATGTAGACTTTGAATGCTCTCTTTGAAACTTGGAAGCTTGAAGGCTTTGAATCACTCAACTCTTGAATCCTTGAAGAATATTCAAAAAACTCATCAAAGGATTACTTCCCCATTTGATTTTTGATGTTTATATAGCTCTCCAAATCATAGATGACCGTTATGACCGTTGGGGATGAAGATATGGCCGTTTGAAGCAAGTTGGAGAAGTTCTGCAGCTTTTGAAAACTAGCCATTACTGTTCAAGTGTCGACACTTGAACAGTGCAAGTGTCGACACTTGCTACAGTAGGTCGACACTTGAACACTATTCACAGCCAATTTGATTTTCATATTTTCTGTATTTTCTTATTCTCAGGCCTTGAGTCGACACTTCACTCTTCAAGTATCGACACTTGATCCTCAGGTGTCGACACTTCATTTCCAAGTATCGACACTTGCCTGTGCTATGCTGAAACTTTACTGATACTTCTTCAAATTAAAACTTTAACCTCTTCAAGTTCTTCCATATCAATTCCAAAGTCCATATACTTAATTTTTCATTAATTTAAGGACATTTTCAATTGAAATACAAGCATTTCTTCATTAAACATGGATGAGTACTAAGATCTGAAAAACACTTAAAAATTAATGTACTCATATATACTTAAACATTTTGTCAATCATCAAAATCAAGACCAGAGTCAACACCTGAGGCCCGCGAGGAGTGCCTCGTACTCTGCCTGGTTGTTGGTAGCGGCGAACTTGAAGCGGAGGGCACATTCCGCCACGACCCCATCACAATTGGTTAGGATGAGGCCTGCTCCGCTCCCGCTTGAATTGGATGCTCCATCTACGTGGAGGACCAGGGCTCTTCTCCTGGCTGGGCTCCGTTGTTGTCTGCTCTGGCTCCTCGGTGAACCCGGTGCACTCAACCATGAAGTTGGCTAGGACTTGGACCTTTTGCGACGACCTCAGTCGGTACGCTATGTCGAATTCGTTGAGCAGCAGGGACCATTTGGCCAACCTCCCGGATGTCTCGGGTCGGGTGAGGATAGTCCTTAGTGACTGGTCCATCACGACCACTATTGGGTGTGCTTGAAAATAGGGTCTAAGGCACTTAGCAGACATTATTAGTACAAAATGAGTTTTTCGGAGCGAGTATACCTGATCTCCGCATCGCGGAGGATTTTTGCTGTATAGTACACCGGCTTCTGAGATTTGTCCCCATCTATGCGGACAAGAACTGAGCTGACAGCTCTCGGTGTCACCGCCAGGTATAGCAAGAGCTCCTCTCCCTCCTCCGGCTTGGAGAGTAGCAGAGGAGAGGCAAGGAAGTTCTTCAGCTCCTCGAAGGCTGTCCGACACTCCTCGGTCTAGTGAAGTCGTGCATCTTGCGCAGCGCCTTGAAAATGGTAAGCAACGATCAGCCGACCTCGAGATGAATCTACTGAGGGCAGAAACTCATCCCGTCAGGCGCTGGACCTGCTTCTTGGAGGTCGGGTGCTCCATGTCGATGAAGGCCTGTACTTTCTCTGGTTCGCTTCGATGCCCCTCTGGGTGACCATGAAGCCGAGAAATTTTCCTGCCGCCACCCCGAAGGCGCACTTCGCCGCCGAGTTCAGCTTCATCTGGTGCTGCCGCAGGTTATGGAAGGACTCGAAGGTCAGCTACATGGCTCTAGCCCGGCCTGCTTATGATGAGCATGTCATCCACATACACTTATATGTTGCAGCCAATTTGGTCCTCGAAGACCTTGCTGACCAGGCGCTGATAGGTAGCCCTTGCATTCTTCAGGCCAAAAGGCATCAACCTGTAACAATATGTCCCTTGATCGGTGATGAAGGCAGTGTGCTCCTCGTCTTCTGGATGCATGCGGATTTGATTGTACCCGAAAAATGCATCCATGAAGGAGAGCAACCGGTGACCCGAGGTGGCATCCACCAGCTGGTCGACCTTCGGGAGAGGGAAGCTGTCCTTGGGGCAAGCTTTATTGAGGTCGGTGTAGTCTACACAGAATCCTCCATTTACCATTAGCTTCTTGGCCATCACTACATTTGCCAGCCAGCTCGGGTATTGGACCTCTCAAGCCAAACCGGTGGCCAGGAGTTTGTCACTTCTTCTTTGATGGCTGCCTGTCTCCCCAGGGCAAAACTTCTCTTTTTCTGTCGAACTGGCTTGTGCTTTGGGTCGACACTCAATTTGTGAGTAATGATATCAGGGGGGATACTTGGCATGTTCGCCGCGTCCAGGCGAACACATCCGCTTCGCCCGCAGGAATCCCAGCAGTTGAGCCCTCTCCTTCTCGGGTAGCTGGGCTCCGATCTGCACCATCTTTGTGGGGTCCTCTCCGAGCCGATAGGAAAGTAGACGCTCGACCGGGCCTCCCCTGGGGTCTTGGGCCCTTTGGTCGAGGTCGTCCATGCTGGGTTCGTCCTGAGGGACCTTGGCCCCAGGGAGAGTTTAGAAAACAATGCTGCACCGGCTGGGGCATTCCTCTCATCTCCCCGATATCGTAGGGAGTTGGGAACTGTTCAAGTAGCCTCTTGGTGGAGACAACTGCATCGAGTAGATTGAGCCCAAGTCGACCCAATATCACGTTGTAGGTGGGAGGAAGCCTTGCAACCGTGAAGGTCATCATGACGGTGCTCTGTCGAGGTGGGGTTCTGGCAGTGACCGGGAGAGTGATTTATCCTTCTACTCTCACAGAATCGCCCGTGAAACCAACAAGGGGTTAGTAGCTGCTACCAGCACCGGAGTGTGCTCCCTTCGCTGCCTGTTGGTCCTCCGATCCTGGACCTGCGAAACAGGGGTTAGTGACCGGCCGGGGTTTCCGGCAGGGGCACTCAAATGATCAAGTCAGTGACGATCTAGGAGAACAGATCCTCCCGGTTGGGCCCCTCTTGGTGGACTCCTCACTAGGAAGAATGAAAGATGTGTGGAGGCGAAAACGTAGCAGGGGGAGACTAATAGCGGGGACAGAGGGGTTCCTTGTCACTTTGCTTCTCCTTATTTCCCTCATTTTCCCTCAGCCGTGATTTTGGTGGTGGCGCTTTGCTATCTTGGTCGAGCTTGCACTTGTGTTGGGGTGGATTGTTGTTGTTACCTCCCCCCCTTTTTGGAGGTGTCGACTATTCTTTGTAGTTGAAAATTGGTCGTTTGGGACTTGTCTCGGGATCCTCGCTGGGTTGGCAGGCACGTGCGGCAGGATTCCATGCCGTAGACGAGACGCCTTCCTACAGGTGGTAGGAAAAGTTTCCGTTCGTTCTGACATCCTCTCCTATCGCTCCATTCTGGGAAGCTTGCTAGAGCCTTGATCCGGGGGTCGCCGCCTTAGGGATTCGTGCTTTTTGGCTGGCCCATCTCCCTGGAAGTACGCCGGGCAGGTAGTCATGGCGGCATGGGAGGCGCCGCTCCATAGTCCTTGGGTGGCTCGTCGGTGTCCTGGGATGGTAGGGCTTGCTCCGGTCTGAGCGCTCCAACTCGTGCGATCACCTTGATGAAGAGTGCGGGCCCGGTCCAGAGGGCGCGTGCTCGGAGAGGCTCCACAACAGCGGGTGAGCGCTGAGCTTGACCTCGACCGCAGGGCACTAGCCTCCGAGGCTCTCTCTAGAGGGCGGAGGACGGACCCGGTCTAGAGGGCACGCGCTTGGAGAGGCTCCACATCGATGGGTGAGCGCTGAGCTCGACCTCGACCGCAGGGTATTAGCCTCCGAGGGTCTCGCTCTAGAGGGCGGAGGACGGACCCTGTCTAGAGGGAACACGCTCGGAGAGGCTCCACATCGGTGGTGAGCACTGAGCTCAACCTCGATCACAGGGCACTAGCCTCTGAGGGTCTCGCTCTGGAGGGCGGAGGATAGACCCGGTCCAGAGGGTGCGTGCTCGGAGAGGCTCCACATCGGTGGGTGAGTGCTGAGCTCGACCTCGGCCGCAATGCATTAGCCTCCGAGGGTCTCGCTCTGGAGGGTGATGGACGGCTCTGGCCTAGGCGTCCTGAGCTTGCCGGGCGACCTGGCGGAGGACGGAGCTCGGCCCGTCACCTTGAAGGGGCTCAGCTCTGCTCGACAAAGTGGTCCGGGCTGGGGTGTTGCCTTGGTGTCCGTCGTGGCGATCTTCTTCAATGTGGCGCCTGTTAGCTACCCACGTCAGCGGTCTCGCCATATTAGTCACCTACTTGAAATTCCATTGCTCTTCTTCTCTTGTCAGCATAGCTCTTTTGCTTGCTTTGAGTTGTGCGAAGTCATTCTCTAATCACTTTTCCTTATCTATAATTTGCTGTACCATCTCTGGATACCTTATCTATAATTTCCCGTACCATCTCTGGACACCTTATCTATAATTTGCTATATCATCTCTGGACCTAATAACCTTCTTTCTCCTACATCGTCTCAGTAAATAGGAGATCTACACTTTCTGCCATATAATGTTTCAAAATATACCATTTGGATGCTTGATAACTATTGTTAAAGCAAACTCTATCAATGACAAATAGCTATCTCAGGCACCACCTAAGTCCATTACATAAGCTCTTAGCATATCTTATAAAATTTGGATAGTTCATTCTAATTGTCCGTTAATTGGGGATAGAAGGCTGTAGTAAAATTTAATTATGGTCCCAAGGGCTTTGTGAAGACTCCTCTAAAATTATGAAACAAATCTACTATCCCAATTTAACACCATAATATTCGGAATTCCATGTAATGTACGATCTATTCCATATACAAGCTTGCTAATCTTTCCAAAGGGAGACCAACTTGAAAGGATAAGAAATGAGGTGATTTTATCAATCGATCTACAATCACTCACACTATATTATTATCTTTAAGATTTTTAGACAAACCCATCACAAATTCTATGGTAATATATTTTTATTTTTACTGAGAGATCATGAGGGATTGTAGTGGTTTGGCAAGTCTTTGATGCTCAGCTTTTACCTGTTCACACTAGCCATTGAGCTACATATCATGCTATATCATTTTTCATACCAGACCATCAATTTTTTAAAAAAAATCTCAATACATCTTTGTGCCTCGTGGTTGCATCGTATAAGCTGAATTGTGAGTCCCTGCTAAAATTTCATTCTTTAATTCTTGAATTTTAGGAATACACAATCTACTACCAAATCTCAAGGTATCATCAATATATATATATATATATATAATTAATTCAGACTGAGCACTAGACTCCATTATTTTTCTAATCTTTTGTAGTTCTAGATTCTCTTTTTGAGCTGATTTAATTCTTTCAATCAGGGTGGCTATACCGTAAAATTAACTAATTGAATCTCAGGATCATGCAATCATATCTCAATCTTAGATCTCTCTAAATCTAATATGAAATGCTTCTGATTAATAATTAAAGCTGCTAACTTATTCAAAACTTCTTACTTAAAGCATTGGCTACAATATTGCTTTTCCTAGATGATAATTGATGGTCAAATCATAATCCTTTAGTAACTTCAATCATCTTCTTTGTCTCAAGTTTAGCTCCTTCTGAGTAAAGACATATTTTAAGCTCTTATGATCCGTGAAAATCTCACAGTGCCTACCATATAGATAATGCCTTCATATTTTTAAAACAAAAATCATGACTGCTGTTCCAAATCATGTGTAGAATAGTTTAACTCATATAACTTCAACTGTCAAAGGCATAAGCCATCATCTTTTTTTATTTTATTAGGCACAACCAAGACCCTTACGAGATGCATCACTATATATGATAAAATCTTCTATTTTAGTAGGAATTAGTACTGGGCTGTCACCAATCATTTTTTTAATTCTTAAAACTTTGCTCACATTTACTTGTCCATTCAAGTTTTACTTGCTTTTGGATCAAGCAAGTTAGAGGCATGGCAATAAGAGAGAATCCTTTCATGAATCTTTGATAATATCTTACTATTCCCAGGAAACTGCAAACTTTAGATACATTAGTAGGTCTTTCCTAATTTACTATAGCCTCAACTTTTTTCGGATCAACGGAGATACCTTCCTTAGAGATGACATATCCAAGAAAAGAGACACTGTCCAACCAGAACTCACACTTTTATAACTTGGCATACAACTTCTTCTCCTTGAATATTTGCAATATTATTCTTTGATATCTTCATGCACTTGTAGGCTCCTTGAATAAATTAGTATATCATCAATGAACACCACTACAAACTAACCAGATAGGGTTTGAACACCTGATTCATAAGATCTATAAACATTGCAGGTGCATTCGTCAAATTAATAGGCATGACTAGGAACTTATAATGTCCATATCTAGTTCTAAAAGCTTTTTTAGGTACATCCTCAACCTTTATCTTTAATTGATGGTAGTCAGAATGAAGATCAATTTTTGAAAATACTTGTATCCCATTCAGTTGATTGAATGGGTCATCAATCCTCGATAAGGAATATTTATTTCATATTGTTATCTTGTTTAACTTCCGATAGTCTATACAAAATCGAAAGCTACCATCCTTCTTCACAATAATACCGGAGCATCCTAGGAAGATCCACTAGGTCTGATAAATCTTTTATTTAGAAATCCTTGCAATTACTCCTTGAGTTCTTTTAATTACATTGGAGCCATCCTATACGCAGCTTTAAAGATGGTCCCAATACCAGGTATGAGATTAATGGAGAACTCAATCTCTTTGTCAGGAGGTAAACCTGGCAGGTCATTTAGAAAAATCTCTGAAAAATCTTTCATAATAAGAATGTCCTCTAATTTGAGCTCTTTTTATTGTGTATCTACCACTGCCACTAGAAACCTTTACAACCCTTACTAAAGAATCGCCTGGTATTAAGAATCGAGATTACCATTTGCTGAGAGATTAATTTGTTACCCACAAAGTCAAACTTTGGCTGGCTAGGGATCCAAAATTTTACCTTCTCAAAGTAGTTAATGGAGAGGCATGATATGCCGCTAACCAATCCATCTAAGGATTATATCAAAGTCCATCTCTAGGACTATCAAATCTGCTTTCATCTCTCTACTTTCGATACCTAATTTATAATCCTTGTAGATTAACTAGAATGATATCTCCACTTGATGTGGAAACATAGAGATTGGTTTCTAGAGATATAGAAGACAACTCATTATTTTTCTTAACCAGACTAGTTGATATAAAAGAATATATAGCACTAGCATCAAATAGAATATAAATACTTTTGAATGATAATCTAATCATACCTATCACCACTGAATTAGAAGCATTGGCATCCTGTTGTATGAAGTGTGTATACCCATCTTAGATTCTTGGCTTCTGTTATTCTCCTCTCTTGTTGATGTTCATCTTGAGGTGCTCGATTAGTAGCAGTTCCATGAGAAGCTTGAGATACTTCGTACTATGACTCCTGACCACTATGACACCTAGCCTGTGACCCTCCTTGTCACATTTATAATGATTTCCTCCTAGCCACATGCAGTCTCGCTTTAGGAGGCCCTCCATATTTGTAACACTTAACATCACTTTTTTTGTTGGGTCTTATCATCCAGAGCAATATTGTCAACTTTCTAGCCCTTGTACTAGGGTTCTTATTATATTGACCTTGATGTTCCCCAATCTGGATCTCTTCTTCAAGCTTTTTTTCCTTTTTACTCGAGCAATATCCAAACCTTTTTCTATTATTAACTCTTTGTTGATGACTTTCTTATAGTGGTTAGCTCGAATGCCAGTCACTTATTGTTGGTCTCACCTCTAAGTTCATTCTCAATTTTCTAGCCTGGATTCTCTCATCTATTATCAGTATCGGAGCATATCTAGATAGTTCTTCAACTTTGCTGCATATTAGTAACCATCATATTACCTTGCTTCAGGCGATCGAACTCTTAAAATTTTGAAATTGAATACTCTAAGGAAGTACCTCTCATAAACCATCCTAAACCTTTCCAAGTAAAAAGTGCATTATTTGATCTTAACTTTCCAGTTCCATATCTCACCAATAAGCTATCATATCTTGTAACATGAAAATGGCAAAATTAATTTTTTATCATTTGGTCCTAACTTTCCAGTTCCATATCCCACCAATCAGCTGTCACATCTTGTAACATGAAATGGAAAAATAATTTTTTCTCCATTGGATACTCAAGGCTTAGAATATTTCTTTTATTACTTTTAACCAATCCTCGGTCTCCATAGGGTCAGAAGTTTTCTTGAATACTGATGGAGCATACTTCTTGAAATCTATCAGGATTATTTGATGCTTTTGCTAGATCCCGACTCTTTGCTATCACTGAGAAGTTACTTGTTACTGTAATTGCTGTATAAACTGTTATTGCTGCTGCTGCACCTCTATTAGCCTTACCATATCAATTCTCAGTGGCTTGTTGTTGCACCAGTAATTATATAAGCTGAGAGAGGCCAACTTGTTTCTCAGGTTGAACTTCAGGTCTATCCGAGGTTCCTGTTTCCATTGCCTATCCTCCAAGTATTGTCCACAGATTGTGCAGTTATCCTTGTTGGTGCATACCAATCTGGTGAGGGTCTAGCATTTTCTTGTTGATTTAAGGACTTCCAAGTATTTGAACCATTTGCAAATCGGTAGACCTCCTAGCATGTCCACATCCACATCCATGTGCCATGGGACCTATATTGATCATTGTTAGTATTTACATATCATCCAAGTCTACATAAATATATTATGTTATCCTATCCCAACCTAATATTTGACCCACACTCTTCTTTGAACTTATATCCTAGGATCCTTAACCTATACTCTGATACCACTTTGTCACGTCTCTCACCCTGCCGGGTCGGCTACGTAACTGACCGCACAAATCCTGGACATCAACCTAGAGATCATACTAGATCTAAAATATACAGAACTCATCATTTCCAATAAATAAAATTAAATAATTAAATATCATCAGAATATTTTATTATAACTAAATGATCAACTTGTTCAATTATATTGGTATCAGAAGAGAACTAACTAATCTATTTATAAATCTTGTCTCGAATCTCATACTCACTCGACTCGATCCACATTATGCATCCTACAATTCTGAAGAATAAGAAAGTGGAGGATGAGCTTTACAATCCAGTTAGGATCTCCATATAGTTACACCAATAATAATATGATTCAAAAATAATATAATAATAATAAGCCATTATCATTATATCATGTCATTATCCCAAGTAAATTACTATCATAAACTATTTCATATCCTCATTAATCAATACCTTTTTTAGGGTTTGGACTATTACATCACGCTTCAGCCCATGAGGGTACATCTTAAAATCGACTATGTACTATCTACCTATGGCCAAGCTAACCCATATACTATCTATCTGTGGCTCAGTTATTCCACGTACTATCACCTGTGACTTGGTTGTCCCTTTAGGTATGAATAGAGTTCATCTCTGTTTTTGGCTTAGAGAGTGGAGGCTTGGAGAACTTCAATTCCTGAGAAGCTTGTCGGCTCTTATTCATTCATGGACAGGTATTTCCTGTATCTTTCAAGCCAAAAAATATTACTTTATAATGATAAAGTATTTTTTTAGTTAGACAGTGTACCCTTGTCTTCAGAGTCCATCATAATCTGGTTGTAACCCGTGTAAGCATCTATGAAGCATTGTTGGGCCCTTGAGGTAAAGTTCTAGCTATAGTATCTTGAACTGACTAGAGATCGGTTTCTACATGATTCATCGGGAGAAAGAAGACAAGCATGATGAGCTTCCCAGCCTGGCCTCCCAAGCTATAATCGTAGAACTATTGGCTGGAGGTTTTTGTTAGGCCTTCATTCTATTTCTCGTTGATACTCTTCACATGGTGGCTGGCTCATCATAGAGATGAGAATTGTGATCGACGAAAAGTTTGTTAGTAAGAGATCTTTTTGGGATAGATAACTTGCTCGACAAGACAAGGAAGATTTTGACTGATGAGAATTTTATTGGCCAAAAGATCTTCTTAGAAAAGATCAACGATTGGCCAAGTAGTATAATAGGATCAACTGAGACCTTCGGTGCTGCTGTTTCACTATGGATTGTTGCTATAACTCCCACATAACTGGACCAGTGTCTGGACTTGTTGTGCTAGGATGGTGAGCAAGTCTTGCTAGATCACCAATGATAGGGACGGAGGACCAAGAGGTTCCAGCACCTAGCTAGGATGCTCCTTGCAATGCGGAGAGCATTTGATGTGGCTGGTAAAAGTATCTTGTGCTCAAATATCACCATCGGGCTCCAAGCTCTGAAATTTTTTTGAGATGATGCTTATCCCCTTACCTGGCATGCCAATCTATTATCGCCAAATCACCATCCTTTAGAGTTGCGATGACAATGGGATCATACTGGCTTCTCCAGTGGGATGAAATCCTACTCCTAGGTGCTTCTCGGGCGAAAACCTGCAAGAACAATCCCTCTTGATCGATGGTTACTCGCTGGAGACCCCTCTGATGCTCAAGTTAGTAAGGAGGATGAGATGGGCAATAGCAGCTAGAGTTGAAAGCCATGACGAAAAATAAAATGCTAGAATGAGCATGTAGACTTGTCCTACCTCATATGGATCCCCTCTTACTAATTTATGGAATTATGCGGAGCAACTGAATATTAGGGGAGTAGTCTCTTCTGACATGTGTAACAAATCTTGTTAAGGCGGTGAGATCTTGTTCCTTGGAATCTTTTTCGCTAACACCTTCTGTTAGGATGGCAAGATCTGTTGAGATCTTGTTCACCAATATCTGTTGAGATGTTGTTCACCATGATCTGTACTGAAAACAACTATATGATTGGATAGGTTATCAACTATTCGGTGTCGTGGATCTCGAGTAGGTAGTCGACTTGGTCATTGTCGAAAGGAGGGGCTTGACCTCGCATCCAAGCGTGCTCGACTTGGTTTACTCAGTAACTGATCAGTCCCGAGTAGGAAGTTGATCGATGCACATGAGGAATGCCATGTTAGTTTAACTCGGTAGATTGCAGCTACTCGGCTGGAAAAAGAGTGGCTACTCGATCTAAAAAAGAACAGCTACTCAGTTAACTTTGTCTTTCCCTCACAAGTTTTCTTCCTGGTTGGCTATGAAGTAGTCATCTCTGATAAACTACCAGTACCGAGTAGTCGGTATCGAGAGATACTCGGTTCGGAGACTTGTAGTTACTCGAACCGTGGCTGTCTTATTTTTGGATGATGTAATAACCAGTGCGAGTAGGTACTTGCCTACAAACTTCTCAGGACCGAGGCACTCTGGTAGTCAGGCATTCTTGTCTATACTTGACGTCCACCGCTACTTCAGCTTAGTTGCCGGTCTGATCGAGGCCTTTAATGACCATAGTAATTATATCATATTTATATATATATCCTATTATCATAATATTATGGAATATAATATAATATAAATTAATTCTTGAGGTGTGATCGAAACAGGCTTAAACCAATTCGAGTGCCCGAAAAATATGCATAAGATGGCATTAGACTTTAGGAGGCCGGATGCTCCAAGTAGATACCAATGCGAAGAAGAAGACATGATACGCAAGTCTAGCCTTCACGTGCCAGTCCCCATCAACATAAAGGGAGATCGAGTAAGTGGACAGGGTCCCTTCTTCTGGCTTTTATGCTCATGTATCCAAATATTTTCAGTAAAATATTCTCATGCCCTCATACGGCACTGAACCATGGATCCAACTACTGTTGGTCAAATATTCTAGCCTAATATTCTTTCATTCTACTAGCATGGGCAGACCCAACATTGATCCTTGGAAGGCCAAATTAAGATGATTGAAAAAAAAAAAAAAAATTTGATTTATATTTACTAATAGATTCTGTATGCATATGCGTGCGTATACACAGAGATAGAAAAGAATACTAAAAAAATGGAAGCTAGGATTTGCTAGCATTAAAGTAATAAAGTCGAAGGCGATGTCAAGCTTTGTTTTATTTTTCTTCTAAAAAAAAATGTTTAGTCTCCACTTCAGAGTGATTAGGCTCGCCCTTGATGGTATGGTCGGAGGGAGTGGGCAGGTTGGGTTCAGCCTGACTCGGATCAGGGAGAGATCGGGAGAGATTGAGAGAGAAGAGGGAAAGGTGGGAGAGACATTGGGGTTGCATCTTTCGAATTCCTTCACGCTATTCACCGTTGGATCGCGCAATATCGCTTGGTGATCCATTTAGCGGATGAAACGAGAATTCGGGGTGTTTTGAGATGTGTGCAATGACTATCCGACGGGCGACGTCGCGAAAGAAGATCGATTGTGCCTTCCGGGCGAAAGATACACCCGAGCCCAAGGGGGGAAACGGGCCTCAGCCCGTCGTCCGTCGGGGAGAGAGAAAAAGAGAGGAAAGTGGGCCGGCGGTCCAGCCCCTCGGCTGCCGGCCGGAAAGGGTAAGATAGGGGGGGAGAGGGGAATAGAGAGCTGAGAGAGATAAGAGAAATCGAGGAAACGAGGAGGGAGAGGGCAAAAGGGTTCGGGCTCACGGTGAGGTTGCCCCGACACCTGTTGGTGCGGCGGTGATTCGGTGTTCCGCTGCCGTGCCAGAAGGAGGAACAGGGGAGCAAAGGCTGCCTCTGTGGCGGCCGGCACATGGAGGGAGATGCGAGAGAGGAGGGAGAGAGAGAGAAAGAGAGAGAGAGAAGCGTGGAAGCGGCGTTGCTTACCGCGTTGAGCTGGCCGGTGATCTTGTCCCCTGGTCAGAAACAGGGGAAGACAAGGCTCAGGCTGGTCCTCACCGTAGAATGGACAATCGTGATTGTACATCGACGTAACCAAAAATAGAGACATGCGGTTCATCATGTTATGGCATAAAATTTCTCAGAATAAACAAGTACACGAAAACCAGAATCAGCATGCTTTATTTACGCAGAACTCCAGAGTATGCCTCTCCGACGATCAATGACGACGCTTCCTACGATTCCCGTGGGGTGTGGCGAGCGGAAGCAGAGACACTCTAGAATGCGTTTGAAGATGCTGCCACGCTTGGGCACATAGCGGTGCTCGGTCTTCTCGCAGAGACACCCTAGCACCCGGTGGCCGGAGTTTGTCTCCGGGAGTTGGGCTTCAAGCAACCCATTCTTAACCTTGTAATTGCGTAGCCTCTCTTTCGCACTTCAAAGTATATACGGACGAAGGAACGAGACAAAATTACACGCCTGGAGGTGACCAGAAAGCAAGGAGAGCGGAAAAAGTGATGAAGGAACAAACAGCAGGCACCAGTATTTCCTCCTGGCAAAAGGCACTCCACCGATGGCTGACCCTCGATGGGCCACGATAAAATGGGGAAACAGTTCTCCTTTTTTTTTTTCTCTCTCTCTCTCTCTCTCTCTTTTTTTTTTTTTTTTGCTTTTTTTCTTAATAAAAAATCCTGTGTGGTTCAAAGGCAAAGCCTCCCTATTCTTTTTGAGCGGAACTAGATGTTGTGAGGAGCACCGGAGAGAGGATGGGATAACACGGCCATACTCATTCGACTTATTTAACACCATCAGGTGGTGGGGGACCGAATTAGGAAATAGCCTTCACCGTTCTGGAGACGGAACTCGGCCACGTTCGATGTGTCCACTTTCTCGTTTTTTTTTTTTTTTTTTTTTTGGGTCTTCGACGTTCCTTGTAACAAAAAAAAAAAAAAAAGAAAAGGTGGTGGTAGCGGTGGAGAGAGGATGGGAATAACCTGGAGAAACCTTGGATGGGTTTCTTCATTTCGTTTCACATTGTGCACATCTTGCATTGTAGTCTTGGGCGAGCATTTCTGCTATTGTTTTTGGACCACTGTGACGACTCTAGTAGGGTGAGTCATGATATCAATTATCATAAAATAAATGGAATGGAACAGACAAAGTAGTTATGCAATACTCTAGAAGTGGTATGATATCCAATAAAATATCTATTTTCAGCATTTGCTCCCGTTAGGACATGGAAAAGTAATTGTCTAGACTAATATGTAGTTTATCAGCCTAAACAATTCTATAAGAATTACATAATTACATAATATGTGAAAGGATTGTCCCCTTGCTCTCTTTCCACCAATTTTACATTCACCAAAAATAGTATCAAAAAATCTAATTAAATTAATGAAAGATTGTCTCGGGTACCTAAGATTTTGAGCTCCAATAAGTATCCAAGTATTCCATTAGTAAAATAAAGAGTCTTGAACTTGACTTGCAACTAAAAAATGACAGCACAACCCCCAAATATACAAGAGCCTAATGCCAAATAGACAAATCAGCAGCACTTTACAACGTAAATCAGCAACATAATTATGATAGCATTGTTATGGCAATTATTGACTCAATCTCGAAGACTTACTGAATCATCGACCATGTAACCAATCATGGAAAACTGGGACATTTGACTCGGAGCGATCGAGTTACTGATTAGGAGGGAGACAACAAGGCCGACTACAGCACCACCAATGAAGAAGAAGACTACAAAGAAAAGACGGAGACGGCCACTAGACCAAATAGTTGATCTTTCCAATCCAATAGTCGTTTCTTTACATACCAATTAGCTACAACCTACCAAGTCTGATTGGCATAGCATTTTCTATGTGCATCAACCGAGTACCCATTTGAATCCAACTAGTTGCTTGAATAAACCTAGTAGGGCACGCTTGGATACAGTACCAGGCTCCCTTCGGTGATAGACAAGTCGACTATCTACTCGGGGTCCACAACGTCCGAGTAGGTGACAATCCAACTGATCATAGTATTCCAGTATAGATCATGGCAGACAAGATTGTGATGAATAGGATGCTAATAGATCCTATCATTCTAATAGAAAGATGCTAGCAGAAAAGATTTCAAGAATAGCATCTTGTCACCTCGGCAAAATCTATTACACATGTCAAAGAAGGCTATCTCTACAATGGCATTCAGTTATCCTATATAGTCCTATAAATTGGTAAGATGAGATCCCGATTGGTATGCTACACTAATGCATTTCTACCATTTTCATGCCCATTTAGTCACCACCATCGCTCTTAGTTCTTACTGTTGTAGTCCATTTCTCTTATCCATTGACTTGAATATTGGAGGATCCTTTGTCAGTCATCACTGGTCAAGGAATTGTTTTTGTAAGTCTTTATTCAAGAGCCATTAAGAGCAATATCCGATTCTATCCGGAGAAGATGGAAGTACCCTCGGTCCTTTTGGAGTTTAGTGAATGATGATTTGACAGTAATAAGCATAATAGTGAAATAGAAGTGTGAAACAAGAACACACGACCTAGCAACGAAAGATGAGATTGGAGATGGAATATGCTCAAGGAATGCAACTATTGCAGTAGATTACACAGGCAGACCATACAAGCAATCCAAAGCAGTTCAAAATTACAGCACCACAGCACGCCAACAACTGGTGAAACCAGTGGCTGAGTGAGTTGAATAACATCAGAACCTCTTTGAACATCATGATCAAAAGAAGATGAAACTGATCCTTATAATAATGTGCCCTAAAATACTGACAAGTAGTGTGATATATGCAACCAGAACATAGACAAAACTGCAGAGGTGCAGCCTTTGTCCTGGGTATGGTAATATGATACAAGCAGAACTAGTAGAATAGCAAAAAGGTTAGAACTGTGAAGCATAAGACTCATTTGGAGGGATAAGTAGCCAAGTTAATAGAGAATGAGGTAAATTGCAAGAGGCACATACTAACACAAAGGACCATCATCCAGACTGCCACTACTCATGAACAACTAAACCATGATTCAGACATGAATAAGCATACTGTCGGCAGGAACATAGATTCCCTGATAACCAAATAGATTCCAACTCTTGTAGAATATCTTGCAACGATTGGCAGGATCCAAATAACAAAGAGATTAAAGGGACACGGAACTCAGCATTTTAAGCCCAGAGTGAACCAATAATAAGAGGAGAGGAGTGCTTTCCTTGACAAACACGCACCTTGGTGAAAGCTTAACCCATGAACATGAACAGTTCAGATGGTGAACATGAGGGATCCAATGGCCTATACAACAAAACCAGGCATGCACTTGCCCTCTGCCCCCTGCATAGATTGCGATAGATAGGCACAGAATATAAGTTGCATAGAAACATCATAAAGACTAGGCCTTATACACAAATCCAAATAATAAGAAGCATAAAATGCATGTGTGAGTAACTGGAAAAGCCAAAATAACCATCCAACCTCCTAAAAGATCAGCAACTTTTGTAGACTCGTCAAAGAACAACCAATAAAATAGAAGCAAAAATGCATGTGTGAGTAACTGGAAAGCCAAAATAACCATCCAACCTCCTAAAAGATCAGCAACTTTTGTAGACTCATCAAAGAACAACCAATAAAATAGAAGCAAATTGAGAAAGAAAATAGAAGCAAATTGAGAATACCTTTCTCAATTTGCAAAGATAAGTAGATAAACAGCATTGAAACCATCAGCCAGTAAAAAGAAGCAAATTGAGATCCCCGATAGATTGAGCCAGCCAATGGGATTGCCTCTAGCGCGGCGCCTTCCCTGAGGGGAGAAAAGCATATAAAAAGCGATCACAAATTTAGGAAATAGACCCTCACCGCACAGCAGCAACCAAGCGAAACGTGTTCTCGTCAACCATGCACAATTTATTGACAATATTATTAACAATTAAATAATATTTATAAATAATATAACTGTTCCAAGCTTATTTATTCAAAACTCCGGCCGAAATTTTTTTTCTTATATTTATTAATCTCTTTTTAATTATATACACGGTTAAATTAGATATGTATATAATTAAATATAATATATGTTGACGCTGAATCCTCGCCGATCGGATGGAGTGGTTCGTCCGCGGTTCACTGTCAGCTGGAACCTGCAAAATAACTTCCCTGACCGGAATTTTTCCGGTGGGGACACTCTAATGCTAAAGTTAGCAAGAACTCAGGCAGCAGAATGGAGAGCTCGAAAGCAGAGCACAGTGAGAAGGAAAGAGGAATGATTCAAATATCTCGAATCAGCTTAGCTTACCTCGAGTGTCCCCTCTTACCAGTATTTATAGACATAAGTATAATTGCTTACGGTTATGGAAGTTAGCTAACAAAAACTTCTCATAACTGTAAGTAGTGGTGGTCGGAGAATTAGTTATTCCGTGGTTATCCAATCTGAGAATATCGGCTATGTAGGCGGTTACAACAACCAGAACAAACTTCAACTGTTTGAGGTTAGAAAATGTCCACATGTTCAATATGCCTCCATCTCTTCTAGAGAGGATTCAAAGTGAACATAACATGCCCTTCAGTGGAGCTTCTTTGGAAGATCCGAGGGATGTTAGCTGTATACTTCGGACAAATTTCTTTGGAACTAATAAGGAAAAACAGATAAGTATTTACAATAATTTTGAGAACGAGAGAAGGATAATATAATCGACATACTCTTCGGAATAGGCTGAAGATACGAAGCCGAAGAAATATAATCAATAAGCTTACTCTTCGAACCAGACTGAAGATATAAAGTCGAAGGAATAAAATCAATAGGCTTACTCTTCGGACCAGGCTAAAGATACGAAGCTGATTGAATAAAATTAATAGGCTTATTCTTCGAACCAGGCTAAAGATATGAAGCCGACGGAATAAAGTCAATAGCTTACTCTTCGGACTAGGCTGAAGATACGAAGCCGAAGGAATAAAATCAATAGGCTTACTCTTCGGACCAGGCTGAAGATACGAAGCCGAAGGAATAAAATCAATAGGCTTACTCTTTGGACCGAGCTAAACATACGAAGCCAAAGAATGTAATCAATAACATTCTTTTTATGGGTCAGGGTTTTCATCAAACCAGGAGATATTTCCTTTAGTATGCTGATTTGACTGATAAACCAAAAATTAAAATTGGTTCGATGGATGAACGGGTATTGTTTTAAATTAAACCGGAGTATCATAATAATATACATAATTAAATAAACACTATATATAATTAAATAATATATATATTTAAATAAAGTACGTACACAGCTAAATAGAATATATATAGTTAATAGATTATGTACATAGTTAAATAAATTATATATACAGTTAAATAATCTATGTACACAGTTTTGTAAAGGATGTACACAGTTAAATAGAGTGTGTACTATGTACACAGTTAAATAGACTTTATACATAATTAAATAGAATGTATAAATAGTTAAATAATCCATGTATACAATTAAATAATTGATGTACACAGTTAAATAAATTTTATACATAGTTAATAGTCAATGTACATAGTTAAATAGTCCATGTATATAGTTAAATAAAATATGCACATAGTTAGATAGAGGGCGTACACAGTAAAATAAAGTATTTGGTATAATTAAATAAACATTACAGAGTTAAATAGCCTATACACATGATAAATAAAGTGCGTATATAGTTAGATAAGCATTATATACAGTTAAATAGTCTATATATAATTAAATAGAGTGTGTACATAGTTAAATAGCCTATATACATGATTAATAGTCTATGTACATAATTAAATAGATAGTGTACATGGTTAAATAGAGTATATACACAGTTAAATAGAGAGTATACATAATTAAATAAAGTATGTACATAGTTAAATAAATATTGTGCATAGTAAAATAATCTATGTATAGAGTTAAATTGAATAAATAGGTGGTTAATTAGAGTGTGTATACAATTAAATAGCCTATGTATACAGTTAAATAGAGGGTGTACACAGATATACATAATTAGATAGAGTATGTACATAATTAAATAGCTTATATATAGTTTAATAGAGGGTGTACATAGTTAAATAGAGTGTGTATATGGTTAAGTAGACTGTTTAACATAGTTAAATAGCCTATGTATATAATTTAATAAAGAGTATATACAGTTACATAAAGTATATACACGGTAAAATAGATTATATATAGTTAAAATAATGTATATAGTTAAATAGACTATATACATATTAAATAGAGGGTATACATAATTAAATAAAGTATGTACATAGTTAAATAAAGTGTATACACAACTAATAGATTATATACATAGTTAAATAAACTGTGTACACTGTTAAATAGACTATATATTTTTATAGTTAAATAGAATGTGTACATGGTTAAATAAGTACTGTATACAGTTAAATAACCTATGTATATAGTTAAATAGAGTGTACATAGTTAAATAGCCTATGTATATAGTTAAATATAATATAATATATATATATTAATAGATGATGTACATAGTTAAATGACTATATATAGATACACAGTTAAATAAATATCGTATACAGTTAAATAGTCTAGATATAGTTAAATAAACTATAATACAGCTAAATAGATTATGTACATTATTAAATAGCCAATATACATAATTAAATAGAGTGCATACATAATTAAATAATCTATATACACAGTTAAATAGAGGGTATATACAGTTAAGTAAAGTATATACATAGTTAAATAAAATATATATAATTAAATAGAGTGTGTACATAGTTAAATAGAGTGCGTACATAGTTAAATAATAGTATACACAGTTAAATAGCCAATGTATATAGTTAAATAAAGTGTGTACACACTTAAATAATCTATCTACACATTTAAATAGACTATATATACAATTAGATGGAGTATGTATATAATTAATAGAGTATGTATACATTTAAATAGTCTATGGATACAGTTACATAAGTACTGTACATAGTTAAATAGAGTATATATATAGCTAAATAGACTATGTATATAGTTCAATAAAGTGTATACATAATTAAATAGTCCGTGTATGCTGTTAAATAAAGTATGTATAAAGTTAAATAGCTTATATATATAGTTAAATATCTTGTATATACAATTAAAAGCCTATGTACATAATTAAATAGCCTGTGTACATAGTTAAATAGCCTGTATAGACACTCTATTTAACTGTATATATAGCTATTTAATTGTGTAATACTCTATTTAATTATGTACATAGGTTATTTAATTATGTATAAAATGGTCGACAAACTACTGTATATAATTTAAAAATATGAAAACATAAAAGAATTATCGATAATTTTGATGATGAACATGTAATCTTAGAATAAAAATAGAATATAAATAAAAATTTGTTAATAAATTATCAACAACATGTAGCATGTAGGGATGGCAACGGGACGGGTTTGGGTCGGGTCACCCAAAACCCATACCCGCCTCGCTAAAAAATTATCCGTCCCATACCCGTCTCGGGTCGAGTCGGATATAAAAAATCACGTGTGGATCGGGTCAGGTCGGGTATACCCGGTCTCATAAAACTTAGTTTATTTAAAGCTAAACGGGGTCGGGTCGAGTCGGGTCAGGTCGGGTATATCCGTCCCATAGCCAATTTACTTAAATATTTTATGAACATAATTATTTTTATATATAAACGAGTCGGGTTCGGATCGGGCGTACTATTATCCGTACCCAACTTGAACCCGAGTCGGGTTTTTTTTTATATAACCCGTATCCGTTTATAAATTAGACGGGTCGGGTTTTACCCGCTTCATTAGGTCGGGTCGGGTCAGATATCCATCGGATCGATAAAAATTGCCATCCCTAGTAGCATGAGACAAAAATAGAGAACATAAAGAAAATTGTTGACAATTCTAGTCTTTTGTCCTCCGTCTCTCTTATCAGGGGTTCTCTTTCTCTTTGAAAACATGAGAATAGCGTTGGCAGAATTTTCAAGGTGAGATTTTTTGAAAATTATATTCCCTTTCAAACAAGAAAATAGCTTTATCACTTGAATCATCTTTGGCATGAGCTTCTAAAATTGACTTGTTTTTCATACTCATCTTCTTGGCCGAAGATAGTGGTGAGGAAATTGTTCAACCTAAAGTGCGAGGAGTTCTATTCTGACTGCAACAATAAAGATTCAAACCATGTCTTATTTGAATTGATGACTCATTATAGAAGATCCAATATTTCTTTCATCTCACTCTTCTTTATTAATCAAAACTATGTTTTCTTTCTTCTCTCCATCTCTCTCTGATATAGAAGGAGAAAGATTGGGAAGAGTACAAAAAAGAAGAAGGAAGAGCTGTTCGAATAAAGATGATAGCCTTCATATGAGAAGGATTTATCAGGCAAGCAATTTTCACAGCCGCTCTCTTTATATAAACTCTTTGCTTTCCTAGTTATTCGTATTTCTCCAACTATTTCTCTAATTCTAAACAAATTTTGAGCTTGGAGAGGGGCATTTACGGAATGAAACGACTTAATTTTCTTCTCTCTTCTTCTTTTCAAGTAGGTGCATGTTGGTGGAAACCTCTGAAAATCTTAAACTGCTCCGATTTAGAGTTGATACGTCAATCAGTCCTTCATCTCCTGCTACAAACCTAGGGTTCTTCTTTCAACACTTCTGATAGGAATATTTGAGAGTTTGCCAACGATTATCTTTGTTTAATCTCGGTGAAATTAGTAATATATCAAGGCGTTGGTCTTTTTTAGTTGTTATTTATATTACTGAGGTTCTGGTTTAATACTGGGAGTGTGGGATGTTTGTGGGGACATGGAACGTAGGAGGGAAAGCTCTCATGTTAAAAAAATAATGGAAACCGAAAACTAGGATGTTTCAAATGAAATAAATGAAAAAGAATATTATCGATATTTTCTATACTTAACTCCCGTTAAAACTCATGTTTTATGATATCCAGCTATCGGGAGCTATAAGAAAGGTGACAAAGGCTTTTTGTTATAAAGGCGTCAAAGGAGGCGGGAATTAAATACCCTAAAATGAATAGGCAAAAGATACAACCTGCGACATCAACCACCTGTTTTTTAGATGTAGTTTTGCTCGAAGCTTGTGGACTGCTATCATGTTGCGACTAAAGCTAAGTGGGAGGCTTTGGTGATCTTTAGACTATTTGGAGGAGGAAGAACCAAAGCAAGTTGGTCAGAAGGGCTAAGGTCAGAGAGGCTAAAGATCTGTTATAAATGGCGGTGTGTTAGAGGTTTTGGAGAGAGAGAAATACTTGTTTGTTCCTAAACAAACCAAGGACAGTTTACTCGGTGCTGCTGAAAGCCATTCTTCATTTTAGGGTTGGAAGCTGTCGTGATCGGCGATGCTGGAGACCGATCATCGGATCATGTGGACCAAGATTCTCTCTGTCAAGATCTACCACCAGATAAGGCTTGGGGAATGGGTTTTAGTTTTTGGGTCGATGGCTGTCTGAGTTTGATTTCTGTCTTATTCTGTTTGATCAGCTGGTTCTTTGGACCTTGGTGGCTCTTGCCATCCCCTGGTTGTGCCCTGTTTTTTGTCATGTCCTTCTGCAAGTTCTTGTCCTCTACCTTCTGTATATAAGTTTCCTGTTTATAAAGTGTGGAGTGGGAGGAGAGGGCCGTGCCTCCTCCGGTTTCTATCATGAAGAAAATCTATAGCGTCCACCCGTCACTAATTTCTTTGTCATGAAGATATCACCAAGTATTGTACCAAAAAATATATCATTTAAGTATACTCTTGAATAAAGTAACACAACACTCTTCAATCAAAATATATATATATATATATATATATATATATCACGCTCAGTTAAGGTGGCATCTACAAATACTTGAAGGAGCAGCGTCACAGGAGCACACTTAAATGAACAACCCTGCCCTAAGTTATTGAATACATAAATCGCTCACCCTCCCACATGAGTTGGCACATACACAAGCCTAAAGAAAGGCAGCCCTCAACAAGAGAGGCCATCCAACCATCTACCCTATTTTATTGAATACATGATCACCAAGCGAGCGTATAACATAAATCATTAAAGCACTAACCTCATATTATTTCTTGCCACCATCCATGACTACTTTCCCGCACCAGACCTTCAATACATGACATTAATTAGCATCATATAGTCGCTTGGTGGTTTGCAGCAGCAGAGGAACTTCACAATACTCCTCATGACGCCTCCCCTCTTGGGGCTCGGCCCTGAAGGTTTGGACGAATCCATGGAGAGCACCGAGAAGCCAAGTGGCAAGAACTAATGCAGTAGCTGATCAAGGTCTCTCCTCCAGTGTTTACACTTGAGACAAGGGAATACACCTCTTAAAAAGACATGAATAGGAGTTAAATAACGGCATTTGCTTTGTTAGGTCTGATTAAGGTGGCTTCCACATGATTTCGGGGAACTATTTGTGATAGGTGTAAACAGCAGGGGAAGATGCTTAATATTCTCTCTTCCAGAAGATGGAGACCTTTACGTATGAGGTTATATAGGAATAGAAACTGCATTATTAGTCGCGAATGGAGTGACCCTTGTTTCACGTTGGGCTTGGAGGTCGGCAGGCCGACCGCTGGAAATAGAGCTGATGAGACCACGCGGTTACCAGGAACGAGCATTGCAACACAGCTTTCCATTTTAAAGAAATCCCATCGGTGCCTTTTATTCTTCCCGATTCTCCTATATTATATCATATTATATAATATCCCCTCTATTTGACCGCGAGTAATTCTTTGTGCACCGCCTGCGGTGCAGCAAATTCAGCATGGCCCGCATCACAAGCGGCTATTGATCCATGCTGGCATCATGTGGCATGATGGATGGGATGGGATATGGCACGATGGGAGGGGTATACGTAAGCTGCAGACGCCGTCCTGCAGTCTTTTCAATCGTGCAAAATGATCAATCTGTCATCATCGTTTTCGGTATCGGAAAAACGGTTCTTATTCTGCAAACAGGGAAAAAAAAAATATTTGCCACTACGAAGCCCCATCCCAGAGTTCGTCCATTATTTTTGGACATCCCAGATACCTACATTTTGTGTTTTTTGCTCCTCTTTGGTGGTCGAGAAAGTGTTGGTAATCTTCCTTCAATTTTGATACACCTTTGAAATCTTGAAAAAATGGAGACAAGTGGTTTCGTCTTTAAACGCAGACGCGAACATGAAAAGAATGCAAGAAGGAAATGCAGATAGAGGAAAGAAGTACTGTGATCGTTGTTTATTCAGGAGGTGATGAGACCCCCTTAAGATCCATCCCCAAGAATGCTACAAAAGCAGAAACAGGTTAGGAAAATTTATGATTCCTGCTTGGATTTACATTTAGCATCTGAACTTTTTTTTTTACAATTTCTGCAAGGGTATTGAAGTTTTTAAACTAGGGTGCCCTAGGTTTTGAACAAGGATGTCGTAGGTTTGAACAACGGTGTCGTAAGTTTTGAACAACGGTGTCGTAGGTTTTGAACTAGGGTGTCGTAGGTTTTGAACTAGGGTGTCGTAATTTCTATTTTACTATTTTAATGTCAATCTTTGAAATTTATCTCTACAGAGGGATGTCACGATAATTTTTTAAAAATATTAAGTCTTCATAGTATAGAATCATGACCCCGTAGTTTAGATATTACGACACCCTAGTTCAAAACCTACGACACCCTAGTTCAAAACTTATGACACCCATGCAGAAATTGTGAAAAATAAGTCTTTACCCCTCTACCTCTAATACATGGCAACCATGGCTTGTTTTATGACTCCTAGGGTGTCATAAATTGTCACGGATGCTGTAACATTAATCAAAATGGCCAAAACAGTATTATGACATCCTAGTTCAAAACCTACGACATCCTAGTTCAAAACTTACGACACCCATGCAGAAATTATGAAAAATAAGTTTTTAACCCTTCTACCTCTAATACATGGCAATCGTGGCTTGTTTTATGACTCCCAAGGTATTATAAAATTGGATAGGATTCTGTAACATTAATCAAAATGGCCAAAACAGTATTACGACATCCTAGTTCAAAACCTACGACACCCTAGTTCAAAACCTACAACATCCATGCAGAAATTGTGAAAAATATGTTTTTAACCTCTACTTCTAATACATGGCAACCGTGGCTTGTTTTATGACTCCCAGGGTATCATAAAATTACCACGGATGCTGTAACATTCATCAAAATGGCCAAAACAGTATTACGACATCCTAGTTTAAAACATACGACATCCTAGTTCAAAACCTACGACATCCATGCAAAAATTATGAAAAATAAGTTTTAAACCCCTTTACTTCTAATACATGGCAACCGTGGCTTGTTTTATGTCTCCCAGGGTATCATAAAATTGCCACGAATGCTGTAACATTAATCAAAATGGCCAAAACAGTATTACGATACCCTAGTTCAAAACCTACGACATCCTAGTTCAAAATCTACGATACCCTAGTTCAAAACCTACGACACACATGCAAAAATTATGAAAATATTTTTTAACCCTATGGTGTCATAAAATTTTTATTTAGAATTTATTGCTTGAATTTATTGTTTAATTTATATTTATATTTTACTTATGTTTCAGGTGATCTTGCAATGCTGCGGCTGCCCAGATTTAAGGCTTCACAATTGTTTAAAAAACTATTGCAAGCCTGCAGTATATGCTGAACAGTTTTGAAGATGAGTTCCTCAAGTTATCATTTAGAAATAATCTGAAAGACTCCTTTCAATGCGTTCGTAGACATGCAACCGTTTGTTGTCGACGGGCGTCTACTCGCTGAAATTATTAGATGCTATAAGAGAGGAAACAATTTATTTTTTGTGGCAAGGAACTTATATTCAGCGTGGAAGACCTGGCCCTGATTTTAGGTCTGCCATGCCACGGAAAGAAAATCAAAATGGAAGATCACGTAAGAAGGGTCGATTATTCAAAAGATTTGGAAGACAATTAAATCTGCAAAATAAGGGCCTGGAGAAGTTAATTGCTCGACTTCATTCATCCAATCTACAAGAGGATGTCGAGGACACATTGAGATTATGGATTGCATTTATGTTCGCAACGTTCTTGTGTCCAAAGTCAAATCAAAGTTGCCCAAGATTTATCATCCCTTACTTGGATGATTTATCCAGTTGGGTAAATAGATTGGGCTACCACAATAATGGAGTTGACTCTTATGTCTCTCCCAGATGCTGCTTTTTGCTTGAGATCCGACCAGTCAGTCCTAACCAAAAGAAGCGACAATGTTAGGAGGCAGCCAACCCTGTATGGGTGTACAGCTACTATGTTGGTAAGTGTCATTAATATGTAGTAAAAGTATAATTGCTTTATTTTAAATCTTCCATATATTTAACATGCATAATTATTATGTACAGGTTTGGTTCCTTGAGCATAGTACCTTGAGAGCCCCAACATATCCAAAAAAATTGCCTAGGCTATTAAAATGGTATGACAGCCAGGTGAAGACAAAGATTGTTGACCTTATAAACTTGAAGCCTCATGATTGGTAAATAAAAATATTTTTCATTATAATATTAATGAACAATATATTATTATGATTAATGTATGGTTTTTTGTTATTGTTCTTGGCTTGCAGGTGGAGGGAGCTATTGAGCCAACAATAATAGAACAATGGCTTCTCCCTAAAGAAACAGTAACAGTAGCATCCTCCGAAAAAAAAAAACTTGTGCAAGCTATGCACAGGTGAAGGTTGAACTTGAAGATATAAAGAAGATGCTAGCCATAGTTAAAACTCTTCTTAGTTCATTGGTAAATAAAGGTACCAATGCCAATAAAGAAGGCCAGAAAGAGACGGAGGGAGAGGATACTGAAGATACTGAGGTTGAGGTGGAAGAAATTTTTGATGAAAAATTTAAGGATACCCTTGTAAGTGAGGAAGTTGAGGGGAAAAAAGAAATCCAGATTCCTTCACTTATCAAGAGGGTAAAAAAAAGACCTAGGCTGCGGAAGGCCTCACAAATCGCAGCTGATTCTACTTTCGAAACAGCCTATTGAGAAAAAGTTGAAGATGGTGGCACATCTCAGCCTGAGGAAACAGATTTTAATTTTCAAATTGAAGATGATGAAAATTTGATCAATATATTTTTGAAAGAAAAGATGAACTCGTAAGTTACACCTATTTTTTCTAATATGTATGCTAATTTATAATCGAGAATATATAATATCATTCATGTTTATTAATTTCAGGGATGTCATGTACACCAACAAATTTGCAGGCACTATTACTAGGAAAAATCTTTTTGACCTCATCAACAATGACATGATAGTTGATGATGTAAGTAATGGAGTATTACATCATTTTGTTGTTAATCTTTATGTATGTACTGATATATTTTCTAATAATTATTATATTTACTTTATAATTAATCAGTTTAAATTGTATTGACAGATAATTGATGCCGAGCAAGAGTTCATTACAAAGAACTGGGCTGAGAATACAGAAAGATATCATAAGAGTATAGTTGCTCCAGTAATGACTTCTGACATGTGCCTAACCTCACCATCACCATGTCATGAACTTGCTGGAACAGCCGGCAATATGATCTTTGATGGAGTGATGATGCAGATAAGAGGAATTTTGATTTCTCTTCACTATCATAAACTCCGAAAATTCTCACTGGCACCTGGTAGCGGTGGACATGCAAGAGAAGATTTTCATGCATCTGAATTCGATAAAGCGTAATTCCAAGTACAAGGCAAATGCTAGGAAGTGGCACAAAATAGTAGGTGTAATGTTCCACATATTCTGTGATAATAGTGAGGTATCCAAATGGTCCATGATAGAGAATAGTGAATGCCCTTCCCAAGCTGCAAGATCACTGGACTGCGGGTTGTTTTGCTTGAAATACATGGATTTTATTGCTCGCAGAGATATCCTGATACTTGGGATTTCACAGAAAAAGATATCAGCATGTACCCCCGCCAGTTAGCAGCAAGGATTTTAAGAGAGAGTATGAATCAAAAGATTGAAAGTGCTATTAAATATTAGCCTATGAAAGCAAATTATTTGTTATGTACTCTTTCTTTTCGATTCATTCACTTCTGTATTATGTTCACAAATTTGTAACTAACTCGAGGATTATATTTTAAGTATCATTCTCAAAGGAAAATTCTTTTGATTCATTCAACCAGTATTGTTTTGAATCATCATCTTCTTATTACATGTAGTTTTATATAATTCATTCAATCAATATTTGTAATTCTTCATTGCTGTGATGATGATATAAAGGAATGTAATATTTCTTGACAAGGTGTCGTAGTATTTATACTAGAGTGTCGTAGCATTTGAACTAGGGTATCGTAGGTTTCGAACTAGGATATCGTAAGTTTTGAACTAGGATATCGTAACTTTTGAACTAGGTTGTCGTAATGCTGTTTCAGGTGATTTTATTGATTTTTAAGCAACCAGGACTATTTCTGATTATCTGGGAGTCAATAACCAATCCAATGATGACATGTACCATAGGTAGAAGGGATTATAAACATTTTATCTTATATTTTCTGCATGTTTGTATTTTTTGAACTAGGATGTCATAAGTTTTGAACTAGGGTGTCGTAACTTTTGAACTAGGGTGTCGTAATGCTGTTTCAGGTGATTTTATTAAATTTTAAGTAGCCGGAACTATTTCTGATTATCTCGGAGTCAATACCAATTCAATGATAATATGTACCACAGGTAGAAGGGAATAGAAATATTTTATCTTATATTTTTTTGCATGTTTGTATTTTTTGAACTAGGGTGTCGTAAGTTTTGAACTAGAATGTCATAATGCTGTTTCAGGTGATTTTATTGATTTTTAAGCAGCCGGGACTATTTCTGATTATCTGGGAGTCAATAACCAATCCAATGATGACATGTACCACAGATAGAAGGGATTATAAATATTTTATCTCATATTTTCTGCATGTTTGTATTTTTTGAACTAGGGTATCGTAAGTTTTGAACTAGGGTGTCGTAACTTTTGAACTAGGGTGTTGTCATGCGGTTTCAGGTGATTTTATTGATTTTTAAGCAGTCGGGACTATTTCTGATTATCTGGGAGTCAATAACCAATCCAATGATGACATGTACCACAGGTAGAAGGGATTAGAAACATTTTATCTTATATTTTTTGCATGTTTGTATTTTTTGAACTAGGGTGTCGTAACTTTTGAACTAGGGTGTCGTAATGCTGTTTCAAGTGATTTTATTGATTTTTAAGCAGTCGGGACTATTTCTGATTATCTGGAAGTCAATAACCAATCCAATGATGACATGTACCACAGGTAGAAGGGATTAGAAACATTTTATCTTATATTTTCTGCATGTTTGTATTTTTTGAACTAGGGTGTCGTAAGTTTTGAACTATGATGTCGTAACTTTTGAACTAGGGTGTCGTAATGCTATTTCAGGTGATTTTATTGATTTTTAAGAAGTAGTCGGGACTATTCTGATTATCTATAAGTCAATACCAATCCATGATGACATGTACCACATAGAAGGGATTTTTTGTCAATCTGAGAGTCATAAACATCCTGTATGAAATTTCATTCGATAATCTAAAAAAACATAGGACTGTACATATATAGACTATAACCATATCAGGATTTATATCCTATACTGTGTTAGTTGATTGCTACATACTATCAATTCATCTAAAAAGGGTCCGAAGAAGTACAGTGGTTCAATTACTGTTCTGATAATTCCACTACAATATGAGAAGTCTGCCTTTTGCCAGTACTATCTCTTCTCTTATTTTGCACATGAGTGTCAACAGAAGCCTTATCCAAATTTTTCTTTGATTCTTTGATTTCTTTTCTCTCGACTCCACTCTTAATTTTATTCTCTCATGGACAACCTTTCATATAAGTTGGTCAGGATCCTGAATTAGAAGTTCTCTGCTTTGCTTAGCTGCACAAGTAGCATCAAGCTCTTCTGAATATATGTAAGATCTTCCATCACCAAATTAAATGCATCTTCAGACATGAAGGCTATCTCTGCAAGCTTCATCATCCGATGACTCATCAAGCATATCTACGATCAATAAAACATAATATTCGTATTAGGATTTCATAACATGATAGGTTAATGTAAACTTAAAATAAGACATCTGAATTTAAAAATAATTCTTGAGTGTGTACCATGATTTTCGCGTGCTTTTATCACAAAATTGAGTATTGCATTCGAGATCATCGAATTAATATTCATGTCCTTGCACCATCTATTCAAAAAGTATTTATCTGGGATATACAATATCTTGCTTTGATGAAGAACCAATAAGGCATGCCTACACAAGTAACCTTTATACTCAAAGGATCCACACTGGCATTTAACATCCTCCAAAGTTTTGTCATATGAAACCTCGTAATTTTTAATAATCTCCTTATTGATTCCATTAATTTCAATTCTTTCAAATAATTTAATAGAATATACATCACGATTATCAACTTCTTTAAGTAATCTAGCATTTGATGCAGCCATTTCAAGGACCTCATTCTGAATTTTTTGAATATGCGCCTTGTATATTTTCCTGATGCTTGCCTCTCAAAAGGAGAGGATGTCTTTAGAAAAGCACTTGTTTGCAACATTTTATTATCTTCCTCATTTTCTGCTTCATATCTTTTCTCAAGGCATCTTCGTACTTATCGATGAATTCCTTGAGCGTAGTCTTCGAGTTTATAAACCCATCAAAGAAGTGATTGATTCTCTCACTCCTTTGAAGTTAACATCCCTATTGATAAATATTCAAAAAATAGAAGCATATAGATAAAAGTTTGTTCAAAAATTTAAAAAATGAACATTAATCATTCATAATGACTAACAAACCTGCAAAAATGTATCTTTAAGATAAACTGGAACCCATTTATCCCGACATTTTATATGTCATTTAACCAACATATGGCCTTGCATTCTACATATTTCTCTATTAAATGTGCCCATCTTTCCTCGAAAGATACCATGGTAACTGAATCATATATCGCCTCGTCAAACTCAACAGTATTACGACATCCCAGTTCAAACACTACAACACCCTAGTTATAAAGCTACGACATCCCTGAACAAAAACTTAAACTACATTTATTATCCCCTCCTACTATGAATACCTATAACCTGTAGACTCCTGAGTTATGACTCCCAGAGTACTATTAACTTTCTCTTTTCTAACTACCAAAACAGTTGGTAATAATAAAGGAACTATAAAAAAGAAACTAAAAAATGTTTTACTTCCTGGTTGAAGAAGATATTTATCTTGAACGTATAGAAGAAACTCTTCGGTGCCGTATTCCAAACTCGGATCACAAAAGAAAGGAAGTCTTCGGTGCCTTATTCCAGCATTAGACCAAAACAGAGTACTACTTCAGATAGAAGAAGGAAGGGTTGATTTCTGCAAAAGAACTCTCAGAGCAGATTTTAGCACGAGGGAGATTCTTCTTCAACCTTTATTGATTTCTTAGATAATAAAAATCAGAGATGTTTCAGAATATTTCAGACTGAAATATTTTCATAAATCTCCAAGCAAGATGGCGGTAAAATGAGGCTGGAGGGAATGGGCTAGATGAATATTTCAATAAAGCTGAATCCTATTTAATGCTAGTCGCGTTCAAATTAAAACCTGTTTATACCCCTCTCGTCATGCCATATCCCATCCCATCTATCATGCCACGTGGTGCTAGCATGGACCAATAGCCATGTACGGTGCAGGCCACGCTAGATTTGCTGCACCGCACGCGGTGCACAAAGAATTACACATTTGATCGCCGAGCCACCGGAGGAAAAAGGGCCGTAAAGCATTAGCACAAGGTTTAAAGCAGCAAAAGAAAAAGAAAGAAGACTCCATCCTTCCAGACTTCGACTGGACGAAGTCTGTCTTTGAGCCAGATCCAGCACCCACTCAGCTTTATTAAGAGCCCTTCCACCCTTCTCTCCAATCCCATATTGAAGATCCAAGATTTGATGGAATCACGCCGGTCATGGTTGAGCTTTCATCCAACGATATCCACCGATACCATGGCCTAAGCATCGCTGGAAGAAGGTATCGATCCTCCAATCTCTTAATAGATTCTCCTCCATGTCTTTCTGATTCCTAAGACTATGGTTTTCGGTGAGATTGGTTGCTGGATTTAGCTAAGAGATGGGTCCTCTATTCCCTGTTTTCAAGTCCTTCGGCCGAATTTATTCCTTTTCCGACCATCTTTGCCACGGTCCTCATCGCCGAAGCCATCATCTAGTCATCCAAGATGATTTCATGGCCATGGTCAGAGCCCCAGTCACCAGCGAGCAAACTAGGACCAAGCATTGGTTAAGCAGCTGACAGATCCTCGGTTTAGCCTTGTTTTGGATTGTTTCGCCTTCGTCCTCTAGTTATCATATCAATGCCATTTTCATGGTACACCGGCCACCGTTCCTCTGGCCAGCAGCCACCGCCAAGCGATGGCCATGCCTTGTTCTGGGAATAAAAGGGAAGGAAATTTCCTATTTTGCCAAGTGGCCAACGGGAAAAGAAAGAAGAATAAAAAAGAAAACGTATGGAAAGAAAATAAAATTTCCTTTCTTTATTATTATTGTTTTCCCCTCTATTTCTTTCTGATTTTTCTCGCTACTTTCCCTTTCTAAATTTCTTCTCTAGATTGTTTTTCTTTTCTAGAATTTTTTGATCTTCAACAAGGCCATCCTAATGAGTTTGAATGATTTTGATGAAATGATCTTGATTTGTGGTCATCAAGTAGCATATTAGTACCTATCTTGCCTGGACTAAGAACGATTAAAATCAATCATTCTTAATTTTTATTGAACCATTATATCTTAGTTCAATCATTATTTGAATCATCTTGATCGGACCAATTAGGATGCTGAACAATGTCACCTAATCAACCATGTTTCATCATGTTCGTTTCACTCTCTTCTTCTATGACATTATTTTGCTAATTAATTTATGAATACAGCGAAGGGTTCACATTCCTATCATTTTGAATTCAGGTTAATCCGGTAAATAGACCTTGAACCATTTTGTTGATCAGATAGTATGTTTGCATCATCCAAGTCTTTGTCAAGCATCAAAATTGACCTTAGTCTTTATTGGTCTCTATCGAATTCTTATATCTTAGTTGATCTTGATAAACTGAAGTTATTTGATTAAATTGACCTCATTTGTTAAACAATATATTAACCTTTGCTTTAATTTATGTTGAATACTACTAATATTATGACCCTCGATCTCTATTGAATCACCTATATCCTAGTTTGATCTTGATTAGACGAAGCTAAATGACCGAACCAACTCGAACCATTGAATACGACTACTTATCAATCCTATTTTTTTCATAATTATTCATATCCTTTTTAATTATTAAGATCGATTTTGTATAGGGATGTGATTGTCTTGATAAGGAGATGTCCAACATTGGATTTTACTATATAATTTGACAATTTAAACTAAAGTTTTTGAAATTATTTAGATTTGTTAAAATATTTATGAAGGAAATAATGCTTCACTTTTTCTAAATTTATCAATAAATTATAAAATATCTTTTAAATATGATTTATGAAATTGATGCAGGAATTTGATGAATTATATTTTCATATTAAATATGATTTGGCACATCCGCTGACATGGAGCCTCTGCTGGCGGCCCCGCAGACAAAGAGTCTGCCACCCGTGTGGTGGCCAAATCAAAGAACTAAGGCAAGCCCTCCTGCCGAGGTCAGCTTCCGACCAGAGTCGTGCTCATGTTGTCAAGCCGAGCCCTCCTGCCAAGATCAGCTCCCAGTCGGGTCGTACTCATTGGGCGAGTCCCCCGTATGAGGTCAGCTCTCGGACCGGGATCGCGCTCATGTAGCCAAGGCAAGCTCTCTGCCGAGGTCAGCTCCCAACGGGATCGTGCTCATTGGGCGAGCCCCCCGTTTGAGGTCAGCTTCCGGCCGGGGGGTCACGCTCATGCTACCAAGGCGAGCCCTCCGACCGAGGTCAGCTCCCAGCCAGGATCATGCTCATTAGGCAAGCACCCCGTCTGAGATCAGCTTCAGGCCAGTGTCCCGCTCATGCTGCCAAGACGAGCCCTCCTGCCAAGGTCAGCCCAGTCGGGGTCATGCTCAATGGACAAGCCCCCCGTCTGAGGTCAGCTCCCGGCCGAGGTCGCATCATGCTACCAGGCGAGGCTCTCGAAGCAGGCCCCTTTTCTGCTCGCAGAGAAAAGAATTCCTGTCAATAGCAAAGGAGGGAAGATCAACAAGAATTCAAACCACTACCAAAGGAGGTCCCCGTCTACCTGCAACCTCGGGAAGGTGGCGCACACCCTGCCATTAATTTAAGTTCTGCAACGCGTCGCCTGCATGCTCTGCACAACACTACAAGAAAATAATATTTAGCAACCGAAAAATCGATTGCTAATAATTGAAAATCGGTTGCAAAATTAATTAACAACTAATTTGCAACCGAAATACCTTGGTTGCAAAAACCCAGGTTGCAAATCTTGTGACCGATTTTATTCGGTTGCAAAAATTTAGCGACCGATTTTGGTGTATTTATAAAATTTAATTTTTTTTCAAAATGATTTTCAAGTCAAAAAATTGGTTACAAATTTGGTTGCTAAGTAATAATTTATTTTAAAATATTTTAAAAAATTAGTTGTAAAATGATTGTAAATTAATAAAGATTTTAAAAAATTAAAAATCGATTGCAAATTAATAAAAATTAAAAAAAATTAAAAATTGGTTGCAAATTAATAAAAATTTGAAAAAAAAAATTGGTTGTAAAATCAGTTGTAAATTAATAAAAAGTTTGAAAAAAAATTAAAAATTAGTTACAAAATCAGTTGCAAATTAATAAAAATTAAAAAAGAATGAAAAATCGGTTACAAAATCGGTTGTAAATTAATAAAAATTTGAAAAAAAATTAAAATTTGGTTGCAAAATTGGTTGCAAATTAATATATCTTTATAAAAAATTAAAATCGGTTGCAAAAATGGTGCTAAAATAGAATAATTTAAAAAAAGTTTAAAGTACAATTTTTTTCTGTATTTTATAATACACAAGACATTTCAATACACAAGACTTCTTTGGAGTATAATAATTTAGAATTGGGCAGCAAAATTGGACAGCAGTATTGGTAGCAAAATTGGGCAGTAGTAAAAGACATTTCAATACACAAGACTTCTTCGGAAGACTATAGACAGTGAGGAAAGATGGGTCTTGTTTGCTTGGATATAGCAATGAAAAGGGTTCAATTTTATTAGACGACTCTAAGAGGACTATTTCCTCATATATTATCAATCACATTATATAAATCTGAGAACATTTTCAAATATCTTAGATGGTTATCCCAACATGCTTATGCTAGAGAAAAGATCTCAACCTGATCCATTACAACTAGTCAAGGCACCTTTTCACATTATGGTATCTCTAGAACATCTTCCAAAGTCCCATCCTACCAAGTAGGTGGAACTTGAGAAAATGTAACATCACTAGAATATCATTCAAAAAAAAAAATCAAGTAATTTACATTATGCAGGACCTAAAAACCACCTACAATGATAATAAAGTAGCATAATTACCAAGGTTTTAGGTACCAACATGTACCGTAACCGACCAATATAGGACATACCATATCAACTAGTATGGTACTAGTACAATATGGGGGCTCCGCTATGGTACTAGTACAATATGGTGCTCCGCTATGGTACTAGTACAATATGGGAGTTAAGTATGCCCCCATACCGGCTCATGGCGAAAGGTATCATGCCAACTCCAATGGTGCACTGTGTCACTAGAGAGGCATATCATACCATAACATCCATACTGATAAGGTACTGATACAAGGTCCACTAATGAGACTTACAACATTGATCATCTGAAAATCAAAAGTGAAATTGGTCAAAATCATATAACCATAAATAGATATAGTTAAAAAGATTTTGTTTATTCAACATAAAATTTGCTTTGCAATGTTATTAATAGTCAATATTTTACTATCTGAATGTGAATTTTAGGAGAAGAAAAGCATATATATATATACACTTTTAGCATATCTATATATATACCCAGAAGTTTGTACCAGTGATTGTAGCTGGAATCTTGCCCACTGACGCTTTTGGCTAGTAAGAACTGTTGCCCAGAGAGCAACCCAAGAGGGGTGTGAATTGAGTCTCTAAAAAAAATAAGGCTAAGCTTGATAATACAAGTAGCAACCTTCACAAGACAAGATATGCAATTCAATTCAACAGGTACTAAAATTTAAGTGCAATGCTCTAAAGTAGTAGTGCAGCGGAAATAAAAACAATAAGCAATAAAGTAAAGAGCAAGGAGGGAGAGAACAAGCAATCACAAACGCAACGATCTATAGTGGTTCAGTGCCAACAATGCACCTACATCCACTCTCCAAGAACCCCTTGGAAATTCACTATAATCAAACGATTACAAACCGATTAGTTTTCCAGGCTCACTATCAAAACCCGACTTGTTTTAAGGCTCACAAGTCACAACCTCACTTGGTTTTACGGGCTAACCAAGAACCTAATTGGTTTTCACAAGGCTAACCAAAAACCTTCCTTGGTTTTCCGGGCTAACCAAGAACCTTAGTGGTTTTGCGGGCTAACCACTAACCTAATTGATTTTCAAGGCTTACCAATAACCTCACTTGGTTTTCCAATAGGCTAACCAATAACCTTTACAAGATATAAGATGGAGAAATAAAGAACCAATGTAAACTTTCAATAACAAAGCAAATAAGTCGATGTAGCTCGATGTAGTGTTGCTTTGTTCTTGTTAAAGCCTTTTGAATGCCCAAGATTGAATGATCTTCAATGTACTTGATAGCTTTGAATGCTTGGAAGGCTTCCCTTTGATTGAGAGTGGTTGAGCTTTGAATGAATAGGAGTTAGGCTCTTCTTTCTTCTTTTCTCTCTAAACCTTTTTTGGATTCAATACATATATTCTTGATTTGATTTAGCCTTTATATATATTCCCAAGCCCCCAAAATCGAAATCTAGCCGTTATATTTGAAAAACTAGCCATTGGAGGGCATTTGGGAGAGTTCTATGCTTGAAAGAACTAGCCGTTACTGTTGTCAGAACTCAATGTATCGATACTTCCTCTTCATGTGTCAACACATTAGGTAGACACATGTTCTTCTTGAGTCGATACAAGTTCAAAATGTTCCATTCAGATTCTCTAGAAAAATTAGCTGAGTCGACACATTCTCAGTTGAGTCGATACATTGAGTCGACCATAAGGTCCATGTGTTGACACATTAACTGTTCCTTCAACTTCTACAAGTTCTGGACTTGAAAGTCTCAGACGATATGTTAATCCATGTGTTGACACCTGGAGTCGACACATAAGGTCCATGTGTCGACACATCATATGTACCATTTGAAACATTGCTGCGTGCGGTCTGAGTCAACACATCATCTTCATGTGTCGAACACATCATGTCTCTCGATGTCGATATCTTGAGTCGACACATCATCAAAAGGTACAGAAATTGCTGAACTTGTGCTGGAACATGTTTTCACTTGCCTTAGCCATCCATTCAACCATTTCTTTGAGTGTCTAAGTCTTGTTTTGTGCAATCATTCCATTCAAACTTGGTTTTTCAACATAATTAGGCTTCTTCAAATTTTGTGAGCATCCTTTCAATGAGAACACACTTAAAGCAAATCGTTAGTCCTCAATTATACTTAACTGTTTTGCTTATCATCAAATCAATTAGTGGAGTCAACAAAAACTTCTGGGTTGTAAGCTCTCTTGACTTCAGGTGGAGATGAGAAACCTTTAAACACTTTTGTAAGCTGATGTTGCAATTTTTGAAGTCGGCTGTTACTGTTATCTCTAGATGAAAAAACTATAGATGGGCATGGGTGATTGAACAGTTGCAGCTGAAGCAGCAGCAAAATATGCTCTTGCAACATCTCCAGTTATTTGCTTGAAAAATGAATAACCCCATCCATGGATGCCACAGACTTCATTCTTATCCATCCTTCTTTCAGTATATTGATTTAATGGATTCCCTGCCACTCATGTAAGAAATACGGTTAACTTGAATGCATCAATTGCATGTGATTGTCTCAAGTACATCAGATCAGACCATAGATCATGATATTACTTTAGAGGTAACTAACTCATAAAGAAAATAAAATAAAATAAAATAAAAATTTATCACTAGCAGACAAATGAAATGACAGAAATACTGAGGATTCATGATAATGAAGTAAAAAGCATCTATTTCTCTGAAATTAGTGCATACAATGCTTTTATTGTCTTTCTGGAGAAAGTTTGGATCCGGAAAGAATTGTATAGAGCAAGAAGCTCATCATTATCTATGCAATACCAAAATCTAGAAAAAATTATTAAATATAGACAACAGAAAATTGTGCACATAGAAGTTGAAGAATGAAACGTATGGAAAGAAATCAAGCTGAGGCTCACAGAGATCCCATTCCAGCAACTAACATTAGGTTACTTTTGAGTAATGGATCATTTTGCAGTGCTGATATGAGAAATATTTGACAAGCACAAAGTCTTTATTGTGAAACAGGCTAAAAAAGACCTCTTCAATCTATCAGTTGTTTCTTAAAAAGAAAATGTTCTCTGGCTGATAAAATATCAAAGGACCAAAAAAATGAGACATTGCCTTGATGGGAAAAGAACTTCAACAACATTGATCATGGGCAGTTGTGTTTCAAATGATGATACAAATATGGCACTATTTGAGAGATAATGTTGTGATTGTTCTTGCCACTGGTAGAAACTAAATGAAGGTAGGCCAATAGAATTGACAGATAGCATATACAGAATGCAACCATGCCTCATGATTTTCACTAGAATATTCTTTTTTGTAAATAAAATAAACACTGAGTAAAATATCATGGCAGAACTAATTGTAAACCATCCCAAAAATTAACCAAGAAAACAAAAAAAAGAGGAAAAATGGAGTCATAGATGAGAAAAAATAACAAAGCGATCAAAATCGATCACCTGCGAGAAATCGAGTAGAGAAAGAGGAGGCAATCCATCATACACTTTCAGCATACACTTTCAGCACTTGAAGCATCACGAAGATACCAAGGCAACATCACAGTTTCTAACCACAGATAATAAGAGGAGGCAATCTATGAAAATGCACAATAAAACAACAAAAAGAGAACAAAAGTGCTAAATAAGAAGATTCAGAGGCTTAGATTGTTTATTTTTATACATTGAGAAGGGTCTAAGATAGCAAAAGGTTGCTTGCAATAATGGCAAGCCATCCAAATTTGCAACACCATTTAGATATAGGCAAAATGGTCCGAGCCAGCATACACTTTCAGCACTTGAAGCATCATGAAGATACCAAGGCAACTCATCACAGCCTCTAACTGCAGATAACAAGAGGAGACAATCCATGAAAATGAACAATAAAACAATAAAAGAGAACAAAAGTGTCAAACAAGAAGATTTAGAGGCTTAGAATCACCTATTTTTATATATTAAGAAGGGTCTAAGACAGCAAATGTTGCTTGCAATAATAGCAAGCATCCAAATTTGCAACACCATTTAGATCTAGGCAAAATGTCCGAGCCAACATACACTTTCAGCACTTGAAGCATCATGAAGATACCAAGATAACTTATCACAACCTCTAACCACAGATAACAAGAGGAGGCAATCCATGAAAATGCACAGTAAAACAACACAAAGAGAAAAAACAAATAACAGGAAAAGAGGTGCAGTTCATAATACAAAGCAAAACAAATAATAGTAAAAGGTGCAACAAGGTAATATGACAAAGTTCATTGAAGGGTGATCGTAAAAACTTTAAAATAGAAACAATTCAGCAAAATTATTTCTGATTTCTAAAATGTACTTCAATTAAACATGGCAGCCATAAGGTCTACAACACATAAGATATATTATGCAGGAAAATACAATCATCATATGGCTGTTAGTTAAGATGCATTCGACAAGAACACAGAATTTTTGTTTTCCGCGTTCAAGTGCAATTATTCTTTTCAGTAATATCTAGGCAGAGGAATACTGATTTCACTAACTGACAGAGCATATGAGAAAATGTAATGCAATAAAAACTATAATTGCTGCTAAGTTTAGATTTATTGTTGTTTGCGTACCAGTTGAACCTGATCTCTCAGAATCTATAGTAGGTCAAATACCCTATTCAAAAACCATGAGAAAGCAGGTGAATATTATCAAGCTACTCAGGCATAAAAAAAATTTCATTTTTTGGCTTATGTTTGGACATCATGATAGAGATTCCAAGAAGAAAAACATAAAGAACCTGATAGGACATTACTCCATTTGCACCAGCTCTAGCAAAAGAGCTCGGGATTAGAACTTTTTTTAGATGCCTGTAGCTTATCAGAATCTACCCCATCCTTGATCCACAACATACAAACCTAAATTCGTTCACGTGATGGTCCCGACCGATATAAAGGGTGAGTAAGTGGACAGCAAAATATTCTTTTTTTTTTTTTTTTTGATGAACCGGATAGATATATTAGAAAATTATCCTAGAACGGGTACAACCCAAAATATTAGCTAACAAAATATCTCTAAATTATACAGGCATATCAAAAGGAGAGGAGCAGACAAAATATCTAGAGTGATGCGCGACGAAGGAAGCCACCCAATCCGCTGCCAAGTTGGCTTACCAATAAATATGATGTACAATAAGTCCTGAGCATCCCGAAACAATAGAGCGATGTTCCGTAGGAGAGGCATAGTGGGAGTCGCTCTAAGGGGTGCTCTAGATCCAAGATATGATAGTCGAGGAATCACCTTCTATAATAAGGCGATCCAAGTGGAGGATCGTCCTGGTATATCTAATACCAGCCCATGCACCGTGAAGCTCCGCTGAAGGAACGGTCGCTCCCAGAGGGTGCCCCCCGCAGCCAGGAAGCCAATCCCCGAGGCCCGAATAACAAAGCCTGCCCTAGCATTGGGCCCTCTAACACTCCCATCAAAGTTAATAGTAGCATAGGTCGGAGGTGGGGGCTCCCAGGAGACAAGAACTCGGTGCTGCACTCGAAGAGCAATACCGGAACCCCAGTTCATCGATGAATGTACCATCATGCTTCGATCTCCACATCCTGGGCCCTAGCCCTCTCCATAATAAATATGGCCGAGCAAGTATCGGACCTGAAAATCATAGCATTTCGGGTGATCCAGAGGTGGTAAGCCATATAAGCCATAAAACCCCGGGATGTAGTAGCATGAGGGGAGCGAAAGGCCCGTAGGAAAGAATCAACCACGTCCTCGCCTGTATAGATGAGGGATCTATAACCCGTGAGGGTCCAAACCTGCCAGGCTCTCAAATAGAGAAACAGGGTGTGGGCGATGGTCTCCTTAGGAGCAACACAAAATGGACAGGAAGGGGGGAGGTGCAAGCCACGAGAGCTCAGGAGGGATTTGGTGGGTAATCTCTTCCAAGCCACCTTCCAGATGAAGACATACACACAAGGGTGCACAGGAAGGGTCCATATCCATGCTGCTTGGACTCCCCTCTGCTAAACCGGGCAGTAAATAGAATAAAGATTCGACAGAGGAGCAACGGAAGAAGACAAGGTCTCCCAAACTCTCATGTCATGGCAAGGCATCACCGGAAGGGGAATGGAAAGGATTCTTTCCATCATGAGTTCTCCAAAGTAGGTAGAAATAGAGTATAATCCCACGTCTAGACCCCTGTGACAATGAAATCACTAACCATCATGGAAGGCGGCAGGTCTGGAAAGAAGAAGGTAGGCCATCTATCCAGAGAAATATCAGAAATCCAGACATCTGAACAGACCCTGATCGATCTGCCATCCCCCATCGTCCATCTGATATGGTCAATGATATCTGGAGTCCTCCTCCTAATCTCTCTCCAAATAGCGGAGCCTCTGGAGGGCGAAGTGAAGTCAGTCCTCCATAAAGAATGGACATCGTATCTGGCTCGCATAAAGAAAGCCCACAGACTATCAGGATATAAAAATAGTCTAGTAGCATAACGAGCTAACAACGCCTCCCTCGTAACTATAAGTGAATGGATGCCTAGTCCTTATCTTGCACAGGTTGGCATACTAACTGCCAACCCAGGAGGTTAATACCCTTGGGAGCAGCACTGGACCGCCAAAGGAAAGCCCAAAGGATCTGCTCCACCTTGTCCACCATCACCCTGGGAATCATAGCATTGGCCAACAGGTCGATAGGTAGGGAGGTGAGCACCGACCTGATGAGAGTAAGTCGACCCATTACCGATAACACCATGCCCTACCAGCCTTCAACCCTGTCCTGCACCGCTTGCAGCATAACATGAGAGTCCACCCTACTGAGCGAGCTCCAGAAATTGGGACTCCCAAATAACGAATGGGACCATCCCGCCCCCAATCCCCAGGATAGAAATGATACGACCACGCGTACGAGCGGTAGTCTTTGGGAAAAAGTGCACCTCCGACTTTGCCAAATTGATCCTCTAACCAGAAGCAAGATAATATGACATAATGACGCTCCTAAATCCACGGCCATAGTCTTAGAAGCCCTGCCTAGCAGTAAGCAGTCATCTGCAAAGAGAATGTGTGAGATCGGAAACACTGTAGGGGCAGCAACGTAGGGGTGAATAGTTGATGCCTGAACAGCGTCCCGTAAGGCCCGCGAGAGGGAGTCAGCCATAATAATGAATAGGTAAGGGGAGAGTGGACAACCTTGTCGGAGGCCAATCGTGGAATGAAAATAATCCGAGGGAGCTCCATTAATAAGAATAGAGAAGGACAGAGTGCTGATGTACGCCATGACCCGAGAAATCCACTGGGGATGAAAACCAAAGTCATGGAGAGACTGGTCGAGGAAGCTCCATCGTACACAGTCATATGCCCTTTCCATATCCAACTTGATGGCCATCAGAACAGTCTTGGAAGATGCCCATCGCATATCATGCATGAACTCCTGCCAGCAGGACTTTGTCAGAAATGCCCCTTCCAGCAATAAAGGCTCCTTGCTCCGGAGAGATAATGCTCGAAAGGATACCATCCATCCTTCTAGTTAGAAGTTTGGCACAGATTTTGTACAAAGTACCACACAGGCTAATTGGTCTGAAGTGGGACGAATGAGATGGATGAGGCCACTTAGGAATGAGAGTGACATAGGTCTGCTTCCATATGTCCAGCATCTGAGTAGTGGTGAAAAAGGCTTGTACAGCTGAGATAACCTCCGATCTGACAATACCCCAATATCTTCAAAAAAATAGGGGAGGAAACCCATTAGGACCCGGCTTTATCCTCCGCTAAGGACCAAGCACCTCTCTAACCTCCTCCTCTGAAACAGGGGCGAGAAGGCCCTCATTCTGGTCCTGAGAAAGTAATCTTTGAGGAGCAGACACCTGGACATAAAGTAGATTACCATCCTCCGACCTCCATCTAGACCAGAAAAAAGGATAGAATCTCCTGCATAATGCTGTGGTCATCATCAATCCAGTGGCCATTATCGGACTTGAGTGCGACAATCCGATTCCTGTGTCTCCTGACCAGGGTAGCTCGATGAAAATAATAAGAATTCCTGTCTCCCTAAACCAGCCACTGTATCCTGGATTTCTGTCTCCACATAGTCTCCTGCTGAGCCAGCAATGAATTGTAGGAGGCCAAACTAGCCTGCAAAGAGAAAAGATCTGCTTCTTTAGGCCACCATCCCTATCCTCCTTCACCTGGAAGTCATGAATGATCTTCTCCATCTCCCCCAGTTTGGAGAAGATGTTGCCCACTTCTTCTTTATTCCAACTCCTCAAACGATGTTTGAGAAGTTCTAATCTCGGAAGATCCTATACTGGGCATTGCCCCTGATAGGAAGTCTCCACACCTCCCTAACCACCTCCCAAGAATTAGGATAAGACAACCAAATTTTCTTAAATCTGAAAGGCACCTGAATGGGAGGAAGAGGGGAGGTTGTCAGCAGAATGGGACAATGATCAGAAGCCACCCTGTCCAGGTGGTGAGGGATGCAAATGAAGCCAGCCCGTGGTTGCCACAGCTCGATCCAGCTGCTCCCAAACTCTGGCTCTCCCAGTCCTGTTGTTGCACCAGGTGAACCTGGAACCCACAAACCCTATATCAACGAGACCATTAGAGTCCAGAAATTAGCTGAATTCTTTGGTAGCTACAGCGTGAGTAAAGGCCTTGCCTCCTCTCTTCTCTTTCCCCTTGGTAATACAGTTGAAATCCCCCACAACCACCATCGAGAATCCCTGATTGATCAATCTGGATGCTTCATTCCACAGATACCTTCTCTCCTTGTAGCAGATACTGGCATAGATGCCGAAGAGGATCCAAAAAGGATCATTATTTTTAGTAATTACCATTATCACATTATGGGAACACTGATGAAACACATCGATTCTGGCGACAGATGTGTTCCATGCAAAAACAATACCTCCAGATAAACTCTTAGCATCAATTGCATAAAAATCCCACTCCTTAGGAAGGCAGCGATGAATTTTCTACACTAAAGGTCCAGCCAGTCGGGTCTCCAGAATCAAGTAGACATCCGGATGATTAAGAAAATTTATTCTACTAAAAGATAAGGCAGAGGAAGATTTCCCTACCCCTCTAACATTTCAAGATAATATCTTCATATAGATAGACTAACCCCTGGAAGAACCCTCCTCAGGGCTCTTCCCAGAAACCATATCCTCTCCCAGGTGCAGGACCCCCTGCACCCTGTTTAGGCTCCAAATTCCCCTGAAATAAGAAAACCTTCAGTCATCCTACCACATCCTCATGGACTGGTGCCTGCCTGTCCACTCCAATGCTGACCGGAACCACCACCCCTGATTGCTACCTAGATCCCATGGATCCCAGCACCGGGCATTTGGACCCTATAAAAGCCGACAGGCTGCCCACCTGAGACTTCCTATTCCCCCCCGAGTCACACCGCAGCCCCTGCCAGCTCCCCCTGAGACCCCAGTGAACCCCCTGTAAGCCCATAGCCCATGTCCTCCCCCCTAGCACCACCCCTGTGCTTACCAGACCCTGAGAGTCCCCTACCATCCCTCCTGTGATCTTCTCTCCCCCCGCCACACCTCGATGTAGTCCTTTTCCTTTATACCAAGCACCAGCCTTCCCTCCCCCCTTCGTCCCAGACCGCCCACCCGAGACAAGGCAGCAGCAGACCCCTCCCACCACACTATAAACAGAACCCGGCACCCTAGCACCACCTCCGTCCCTTTCTTAACCACCTCTACCCACCCCAAGGCTTGCTTCTTACCCTTAACCACATCCCCAGCTCCTCTCCCTTCATCTGTCCCAAGGGAACTCCTCTAAACCCCAACAGCGGCCGACCCAGCCATCATGGGCAAAGACATAGAGAGATTCCTTACCCCCCCCCCCCCCCCCCCCCCCCCCGAGCCCATCCATGAAAGGATCGGAAGCACTGACCTTTACCGAAGGAGGAGAAATCGAGACCGCCAGGCAAGCAATCTGGCCAGCCGGAGATGCAGGAGCAAGCTCCTCCACCATGTGCTTGGAGGTCACCAGGACAGAGACTTTTGGGTTGGACACAGCAGAAGACGCCGAGCTTCGACCTCTTTTTAAGGCCCGAGAACCGAAGTCCACCATGAGGAGGTCCACTAGGCCACCATCCGACGGGCCCACCTCCATTCGATCAGCCAACCCAACCAAAGGCCCAAACCTCGGGGGGAATGAAGCTCCAGCTCCCGACATCTCCTTTGAACTCGCATCCGGGGATTGCCACCGGGCCACTTTGGTCGATTTTTGCCAGCCGTCCGAGTCCAGCGGCGAGCTGGGTGTCGAAGTCCCCATGGTTGGAGAGGTTCTCGAAGGGAAGAGGAGGGTAAATCCGGAGAGGATCTGCCAACACCCCTTCCCCCGTCGACCACATTCCGCTCCTTTACCGATGATCGCGCCGGACGAGGCTGCCAAACTCTGGCCGTTAGCAGCCACGGCCCGAACTTCGACCTACTCCTCCCCTCATGCAGCACAATATTCCTGCTTGAGCCCGCCCCCATTGGATCCCTCCGAACCCCCTTCGGTACTCTCTCCTCCTTCCTTCCCCCGACTCCACTGTACCGGCACTGCACACATCTTCCTCATGGTCGATCTTTCCACATGCAAAACATAAGGAAGGCAAATTTTCATAGACAAACGTTGCCAAAATACCTTAGATTTCTCTCGAACCAAAACTCCCGACTTACTGGCAGAAAAGAGTCTAGCTCAACCTTCACATGAGCATACCCCGCCTTTTTCAGGTGATCCGTGAAGCCATCAACTAATATGGGTTTTTCGGCCACCTCAACCACCACCATCATTGACGTTGGCTTCCAAAATTCCAACGGAAGGCCGACAGTCGCATCCACACAACTACCTTCCGAATACTCCTCTATTCCGGTACAAAATCTGGTTCCCAGTCTTCCATCGCCAGTAGCTGACCTCCCGACAAACCACGGGCCTCCGGTACAGACCGAGGCGCACTCCCTTTCCGTCCATAAACGGACGACGAGGTGGTCTTCCGCCAGTGGGATGACCTCCGGCTCATACGAGAGGCGAGCCTTCGACCGGATCTCCCTTGCCACGGCCTCCGCTGACACCCGTCAACCTAAACTTCGAACCACCACCGCAAGGCCAGACCATTCCCTTCTCGCCTCCTCGAGCTCCGTCTCCGGCTGCTCCAGGACTTGAGTAAAGTAAGCCTGCAAGAGCTCAAGGTCATCCACCGGTAGCTTCGGTGAGGTCCAAAGAGAACCCCTCGTCGGTCCCTATACAACCTTCGCCTACAAATGCTCGCCCTCCCTGGCACTCAGCTTCCCCTTCCCTTCCCTTCCACTCCTTCCACCACTACCAGAACTCGGCCCCCTCCTTCCGTCATGAAAATCTGAATAGCTTTAGAAGCACGGTAAGCAAAACCCTTTTACACACGAACCAAAACACAAAGAAGACGCGAAAGCTATAACTATTTCTTTCTTTTGACACCAAAATATTCTTAGTCAAATATCCTCATGCCCATCATAGGCTCAGGACTATGGAATAAAGGAAAAAAGTCATCCAAATTATTTCTTTTGTTTTGGTTTTAGCTTCTTTTAGGCTTCGGACCATGGAATAAAGAAAAAAGTCATCCAAGTTATTTCTTTGTTTTGGTTTTAGCTTCTTTTATTCTCTCGTCGAGGCAACTAAATCCAACATCGATCCTTGGAAGTGATAAATTAGAATAATTTAAAAAATTAATTTATATTTAACTAAAAAATTATGCATGCGATAAGTGTGCGCATATGCATATAAACATAAAAAGAAGTCCAAGAAATGGAAGCTAGGTTTTCTAGCTCCAACAACAGAGCCGATGATAGCAAAGCTAATCTTAGTCCTTTCTTATTTATTTTGTTTAGGCACCCCTAGCTTCTTAGTAAATTAGGGATTCACGCTTGATGCTATTAGCTAGGATGGGAAGCTAGGTCAGCTGACTTGGAGCAGGGAGAGACCTAGCGAGAATGCGAGAGAGGGAAGTGGGGGTGGTCGAGAGAGGGCGATTGGGACGGATTGGGATTGCATCTTCTCATGAGAGAAGGATTTACCTTCCTTTGCAGGAATCCACCGTTGGATAACGCAATATCGCTGGAGAGCTGCGCAGCGGGAGAATTAGCAATGTTTTGAGATCTGTGCGATGATGTATCGACGGTCGACGTCGCGAAAGAAAATCAATCGTTCTTTCGGGCGAAGGATACAACCCGAACCCGAGGGGGAAACGGGGGCTCCGGCCGTCGGCAAGGGTAGGATAGGGTGGGGTGAGGGCAATAGAGAGGGAGGGAGGCGTAAAGAGAGAAAGGAAGCGAGGTGAGAGAAGGCAAAGGGTTAGGGCGCACGGTGAGGTGGCCGCGACCGCTGGTAGTGCAGCGGTGATGTGGGGATCCGTCGCCGTTCCCGAAGAAGGAACAGGGAAGCAAGGGGCGATGCCCCGACCGTCGGTCGGCGATGTGCTCACGGCTGCCTCGGTGGCGGCCGGCAGAAGGCGAGAGAGAGACGAGGAGGCAGCGTGGCTTGCCAGAGATCATGCGGCGATCTCGGCCCCAGGTCAAAAGCAGGGAAAGACCAGGGTCATGCTGGTCTCACAGGAGAATGGGCAATCATCATTCTACATCCACGTAAAGCCAAAAACAGAAACATGCAGTTCATCATGTTATAACATAAAATTTCTCAGAATAAACACATTAGGATAGATTGCTTTAAGGTTTATACTAATTTTAGACATACATTATTTTTTCCCTGTTTCAAGGGGACGCAAATTTGTATATATCAATCAAGAAGTACACGAAAAACAGATTCAGTATGCTTTATTTCTTTAGAACTCCAGACTCCGACGATCCAATACGACGCCTCTTCGAATCGGGGGAAGGCGAGCGGAAGCAGAGACACCCTAGCATTCGTTTGAAGATGCCACCACGCTCGGGCACATAGCGGTGTTCGGTCTTCTCGAGGAGACACCCTGCCACCCGGGGCTTACGCCCGGTGGCTGCAGTTTGGTTCATGGAGCTGGCTGGTGAGTTTGAGAGCAGATGGTGAGGCGAAGTGGAACAGCTAAAACCACTAAAATATATACAATATATTAGAGGGAACAGATGCCCTTCCAGCGCGACAAATATCGCTTACCGGCACCGCCACATGTTAAAGTCATATGTAATTATTTTTTTGCTGCTAATGAAAAATGCATTGAAACAGTGGCAAACCTGGAGAACAATTAAAGATAAACTTAGGGAGTGAAGGAAGCAAGAATATTTTATAAAGAATGTAATAGAACAAGTAAATAAAAATTATATTTTAAATTTTTTTATTTTTTAATTATAAAAGGATACATGATCTTTTATTATTATAAATGATTCTTTGTTTACTAAAATAAATCCATAAATCTCTTAGTTCAAAGTATACACTAATGATAGCAAGTTTCTATACAATTAATTAGTTTCAAAGTGATGTTTGGTTTTTCCAAAATATCTCCTTTCAAAGTGTCTCATTGAAAAATATCAAGTTTAATTCCAACATCCCTCCCTTAAACTTGATTCTTTATGACTCGAGCATGCTCCTTAGCTTTTTGAACTCCTCTATCCTGAACGGTTTCTGAAGATATCGGCTACCTAAACTTTTATTAGAATATAAAGAAATTATACTTCTTTGTCTTTGATACAATCTCCAATGAAATGAAACCTTATATCAATATGCTTATTTCGATCATGGAAAACTAGATTTTTAGTAAGTTATATTGCTGATATTATCAACAGAGATGTTGGTTAGTATTTTTTATGAAATCTTCATTTCTTGTAGAAGTCTTTGAAACCATAATGTATGATAAATATAGTTTACTGCTGCAACATACACGCTGCTTCACAAGATGAAAGTGTAACAATTTGTTACTTTTTTGAAGATCATGTAAATGCTGTACCTCCAATATAAAAAATAAATCTACTTGTATTTTTTCTATTATCAATATCTCCAGCCCAATTGCTATAACAAAATTCAACTAGCTTTATTGGATTAGTAGATGAATAAAAGATACCATAATCTTGTGTGCCTTTGATATATCGAAGGATTTTTTTTGCATCGATTAAGTGATTCATTCTTGGTTTCTCTATGTCATGACTTATAACTCTAATATTATAGGCAATATCTGGCTTTGTATTTATGAGATATCTTAAGCTTCCAACTAAATTTTATAATATATTGGATTAACAAGATCTCCGTATTTACTCAATTTAGTGTTGTATTCAATTATGATGTTGCTAGAATTGCAATTTTCCATGTTGAATTTCTCCAAAAAATTTTTACATATTTACTTTGTAAAATAAATATGCCTTCATTTGATTGGTTGACTTCAATATCCAAAAAATAAAATATTAAGCCAAATCCATCATCTCAAATTCTTTGATCATTGAAGTCTTGAAAACTTCAATCATTACAAGATTATTTCATGTGATTATCAGGTCATCCACATAAAGATAAACAAATAGAACATCACCAATATTATTAGTCTTCATATAAAGAGCATGTTCAAGAAGACATTTTGAAGACTATTTTCAGTAAAATACTTATCAATCCTTGTATTCCAAGCTCGTGGAGCTTGTTTCAATCCATAGAGAGCTCTTTTGAGTTTGTAGACTTTATCTTCTTGTCATTTTTTTAATGAAATCCAAAGGTTACTCTACATAGACTTTTTCATTCAAATAGCCATTCAAAAAAGCTAATTTTACGTTCATTTGAAAATTTTCCATTTCATTTGAGTTGCTAAGAAAATAAGATGGTATAACGTTTCCATTCGAATAATAGAAGAAAAAACTTCATTATAATCAATACCATATTATTGCTTGTAGCCTTTTACTACCAAGCGAGCTTTATGCTTTTCAATTTCTCCACTTATATTTGTCTTTGTCTTATACACCCATTTGACTTCAATAGCTTGATGTCCTTGAAAAAGACTTGTGAGTTTCCAAGTATCATTTTTCTTGATTGATGAAATTTCTTCATGCATGGCATTTCTTCATTTTTCTTCTTTATTTGCTTCATGAAACTTGATTGGATTACAGCCTGTAAAAAGATAAAATATAGTATAATCATTAGCATCAAGATGCTTGTGATGTCAAGCAACTCTTGGACACTCCGACTTTTGTATACTCTTTTTGAGGATGAGCTACTTGACCTTTCTTGTGAAGATGGATGTCTTGGGCTTTATTATGAAGTTGATGAATTTTTTTCTTGATGCCGTGACTCTTCATCTTTTTTAATATATGCCTTATTTTTTTACATTTTATATTATCTTGCCAGCTCTATATTTGCTTTTCATCAAATTCAACATCTCTTGAAAAAATTACTTTCTTTGTAATAAGATTATACAACTTATAGCTACTTGAGTTTTTAGCATAGCCTAAAAGAATGCACATTTCTTATTTATCATCAAGTTTGACCCTTTCTTATCAAGCACTTTGATATAAGCAACACTTCCAAAGATACGAAGATGATCAACCTTAGGCTTATATAAACTCCATGCTTGCTCAGGTGTCATATTATGAAGTCTCTTTGAGGAAAACCTGTTCAACAAATAAATTGTACAAGCAACTGCTTCTTTCCAAAATTTTTTAGGTACAATTTTATTTTTCAACATACATCGAACCATATTTAAAATACTTCAATTCTTTCTTTCTGAAACTCTATTTTGTTAAGGTGAATAAGGGATGGTAACTTGATGAAAATTTCATGTTCTTTGAAAAAAATTGAAAACTCATTGGATAAATACTCGCTGCCATGATCCGATCTCAAAGCTTTAATTTGAAAACCACTTTGTTCTCAACAAAAGATTTAAATTCTTTAAATTTCTAAAACACTTCACTCTTTTTTTAACAAATAAACCTATGTCTTTCCAGAAAAATCATCAGTGAATGAAAGATATTCGTTACCTTCCATAAATATTAGTTTGATCAGACCACAAATATCTAAATATATTAATTCCAATGATTTCATTACTCTTCTTGACCTTCTTGAAATGAAGGTTCTCCTTTGTTGCTTTCCAACCATGCATATTTCACATTTTTTCTTGGACATTTTCAGCCAAGGCATCCCTGTTACCATATTCTTGCTAGACAAAAAGTTTTAATCTATTAAAGTTTAAGACCATTCTAAGATGCCATGGAGTAGAGTCATTAAGAGTTTGAGCCATCTGCAAGAGAAACCATCAATATATAAACTCAACTCAAACATTCTATCTTTTGACATATGAACATATGCAATAAAAGTGTTGTAGACCCAATTCTTTCATATAAATGTCATAGCTTTTTTTAAGCAATTGACCCAAACTAAGAATTCTTTTAATGTCTGGAACATAATAGACATCTGAAATAAAATTTTGAATACCATCTTTGAGCTTAATGAGAATTTTACCTTTCCTTTAACTGGTCTTTTAAAGAAGTCACCAAAAGTTACCGAGCCTTTGAAGGTTTCATCCATCTTAACAAATATGTTTTTTATCCCACACATATGATTGCTAGAACCTATGTCCAGATATCAAGTACTTCTTTTGACAACACTGGTATTATTGTTGTAGGCCATCAGTATGGTTACGTTTTCTTCTTGTTCTTTTGTAAAATAAATTTTCTCATCAACATAATTAGCATCATCTTTGTACCAACAATCTTTAGCATAGTGCCCATATTTTTTACAAATAAAATATTATAGTGCTTGTTGTCCATACCTTCCTCTTTCTCTAGGATTAAAAATCTTCTTCTACCATAATCTCGGGCATGGAAGTCTCTTGTGTCTCTTTGATTTCTTTGTGGTTGATCTTGATGAAATCTTCCATCTCTTCCTCTTCTTCCATGGCCTATACCATGGAAACTTGTTTTATCTTTTGAATCACCTTTCTCTTATAGTATGAGTTTATTTGAAGTACTTGCTTAATTGGCTTCTCCTCCATCCTTTTAGAAAGCTTTTGTTCATGTGCTTGTAGAGAGCCCATGAGTTGCTCTATAGTTATCTCCTTCAATTCCTTTGATTCTTTAATGGCTACAATAATGAAGTCAAATTTGTATCTAAGAGCATAAATTCTTTTTCATGACTCTAACATCAGTAATTTCTTCACCATTTCTTTTAATTGATTGACTATAGACATCATTCTTAAAAAATAATTAGGAATTGATTCTCTAGTTATCATTTTGAAATATTTAATTTTTGACCTTAAAGACTGTAGCCGAATCTTTTTCACCTTTTCTACTCCTTTATGTGCCTTATATAATAAGTCCCATGCCTCCTTGATGTTGTAGCTTCGACAATAATCTCGAATGTACCTTCGTCTACACTTTGATAGAGTGTGTAGAGGGCCTTCTTGTCTTTCTTTTTTGACTCCTTATTTTGCTTCCTTTGCTCTTGTGTGAGCATTGCTTCATCTTTGGTTGGCTCCATATAGCCATCTTCTATAAGATCCCAAACATCAAGGGGCTCAAGCAAAGCATTCATTTGGATACACCAACTGCCATAGTTGTCTTTGGTGAGTTTGGATAATTGGGATTGAATAAAGTTTATGGAGGCCATGGATCTTTCTTTTTTTTTGGCTTTGGTACCAGATTTGAAAGAAGTAAGAATATTTTGTAGAAAAGGTATAGACAAACAAATATATAGAAATTATGTTTCAGATTTTTCTTTTTTTACTTGCCAATTATGAAAGGATACATGGCCTTTTATCATTACAAAATGACTCATTGTTTACTAGAAATAAATAAAACCTCTTAGTTTAAAGTACATAATAATGGTAGCAAGTTTATATGCAATTAATTAGTTTCAAGGTGATGTTTGGTTTTTTCAAAATATCTTCTTTCAAAGTGTCTCTTTGAAAATATCATGTTTAATTCCAACAGGAAGACAATGACAAACCTGGAGAACATTTAAAAAGAAATAGTGTTATGTATTTAAATGTTCCGACACAACTTTCTCCGGTGATGATGCTATGTTTTCTGTGCTTTAAATGTGGCGAGAGGTAATACATCCCTTTATCCCACAGATGCATCATCTTGCTATTCGGACCGCTGGATTTTTCGGCATAGAAATTTTTGGTAGCCTGTAAACCGCAAAAAAAAGTCCTGCATGAAGAGAGTGTGGAAGTGTCCTATGATGGAAAGGTTGTTACAGTAATCTGATATAGGGTTAATCAAGTGGAGAAGAAGCCCAACAATAGAAAAGACTAGTTGAAGCATATTGATCAAGTGGAGAGGAAGCTTAGGCTATATATATTTTTCTCTAGACCATGAACCGGTCTCTCAACTCATCAATCTATTGGGGGGTTGTTGCAGGTGTGCCATAGCCATCCTTTTCCCTACATCATTTGAGGAATTTAAGGTATTGTTCTAGGGTTTTTTTTTCTATGTTTGCTATATTTTATACTCCTTTCGTTTCTAAACTCACCAAGATTTTTGGAAGGTTGCTGCAGGTGTCCAATAGCCATCCTTTTTCCTTACAACATCATCCAAGAAAAGGAGAAATCCGAGCAATCAAAGGTTTGTTTTGCTTTCTTTCTCCATCATGACAACGGGGGGGTTACTACCTAAAAAATGGCAACCTTTCTTTTTCCTACTACATCACATGGAGAGAGAGGACTGAGGGACACTGGTTATTTTGGTATAATAGGCTGGTAATGGGGGGTTGCTAATCCAGGAACAGCAACCTTCCATCTCCTGTGTTGCATCATGTAGGGAAGGGAGGATCAGGTAAGGACCAAGTGAAAGAAACTTTCTAGCTCGAATGATGTGGAGAAAGAGGTGAATGTTATGTCACTATTAAGGGTGAACTGGGCCAAGAAGGATCAGACCTGTGTGATGGACTGGGTGTGGACTGGGCCATTTCTAATAGACCAAGGCATAGGTTTTGGGCTAAGGGAGGACTAGGCCAATCCTAATGGACCAAAGATTACATAAGGGGCTGATGGTGGACTAGGCCAAGACTGGGTTAACTTCTTTAGACTGGGCCCTTGTAATGGATTGAGTATGGACCGGGCCAGGGTTGGGTTGGGCTTGGTATGGATTGACTCTCAAATGTATCAAAAAAAATGCATAGAAATAGGTATAGGGAAATATGTATATACAGGTTCGTAGGAGCTAATCGGTGCGGGTGACCGGAAATTACTAGACAAATGGACAGCGATGGTTTGCCACCACCTTAGAGGTAGGGATGGCAATAAAATCAAAATTTATGGATACCCGACCTGGCTTGACCCAATTTGGGGCCAGGTAATCAATGCTTTGACTGGGTTTGGATTGGATTTGGATAAAACTCGAATACTTAACTTTAGATTTAGGTCAGGGTTGGATAGATATGCACCCAACCCAAATCAAACCCAAATTATTTTAAAATTTTAATATATATAATTAATATATTTATATTAAATATATTTTTTTTGATTGAATGTGAAATTAGTACTGTTGAACTAAAAATGTACTTGGATTTTATTTATTTAATATATGTATGATTTATAGAATGGTAGATAATTTTAAAATTAACAAAAATAAAAATTATTTAATGTGACTCAATTAGATTCGGGCCAGGTAAATCTAAATTATCCGATACTTGATTGAGATGGATTTGGATAAAATACCCAGTCTCGATAGTATTTAGGTTGAATTTGGATAATTTATTGGATATTTGGGTTTGGATTTGGATAGTTAAAAACCCACCCCGAACCTGGCCCATTGCCATCCCTACTTAGAGATGGAAAATTATGTGAGATGGGATTTAGATTGGAAAGTATAAGGAGGATTTAGGGTTTTGTTTGAAAGAACCCTAATCCTCCAAAGAATGGAATGCAAGGGGAAAAGGTATCGAGGGTCACTGTTGTGTGGTGGCCGCCATCTTCCATGTGTGACGGGATTTTTTTAGGAAAGTGGAGGGCAATAGGAGGATAAAACATACAAGTCATGATGCCTACTCCATGTCTCCGACCGATGATGGCAAAGGAGAGAGTTTGATATTACTGGAGCAAAGGGAATGATGGAATACCCAATAGCCATCATCGTTGTTAGCAATCGAGGCTTTGCCATCACTAGAGCATGGTGGATGATGATAGTAGGTGAAAGAGGAGAGGTATAAGGGTTTGGGGTTTTTTTAGAGATGGGTTTAGGGAGTGCAGAAGAGGTAGGAAAGGAGATGGAAGGATGGGAAAGCAGAAGAGGGAGGAGGAAGGAGATGATAGCCATCGAAAGATGGAAGGAGGAGGAAGTCATTAAAGGGTTTGAATAAATGAAGGATCATTCGATGCCTGGGCACTATAGCCTTTGGCTTTGGTTGATCAATAGTCATTTGGAGATAGGGGCACCAAATGGCCTTTGGGCTCGGATAAGTGAGGGTTCTTATAGTTAGCCCTCATTGTTGAGGCTTTGGCCGATCAAAGGCTTCTGGAGCTAAAAGCACTGAACGGCCTTTCATCTTGATTGGATGAGGGTCTTTATGGTTGGCCCTTACCATTGAAGCTCTGGCTAATTAAAAGCCTTTTGGAGCCATGGGTACTGAGTGGCCTTAGGGCTTTAATCGATCAAGAGTCATTTGGAGCCATAAGCGCTGAATGACCTTTCATCTTGATCGAGTGAAGGTTCTTATGGTTGGCCCTTACCGTTGAGGCTCTAGTTAATCAAAGGCCTTTTAAAGCCATGGGTGCTAAGTGGCCTTAGAACTTTGACTAATCAAGGATTGTTGGAGCCATGAACACTGAATGGCCTTTCATCTTGATCGAGTGAGGGTCCTTACGTTTAGCCCTCACTATTGAAACTCTGATCGATCAAAGACTTTTTGGAGCCATGGATGCTAAGTGGCCTTGGAACTCTAAATGATCAAAAATCATTTGGAGCCATGGGTGCTAAATGACCTTTCATCTCGGTCAGGTGAGGGTCCTTACGGTTAACCCTCACTATTGAAACTCTAGTCAATTAAAGGCCTTTTGAAGCTATAGGTGCTAAGTGCCCTTAGGACTTTGACTGATCAAGGATCGTTTGGAGCCATGGATGCTGAATGATCTTTTATCTCGGTCAAGTGAGGATCCTTATAGTTAGCCCACATCATTGAGGCTCTGGTCGATCAAAGGCTTTTAGAGCCAGGGGTGTGAATGGCCTTCCATTTTTTGAAACCAATGGAAGATTCCTTCAATTTCCTATTGATTTCTTAGAGCATACACATTTTCTGATTTAGAAATATTTATTTTAGAATAAAGAGGTTACATAATAGATAATACATTTGGAAATCAGCCGAGTTCAAAAATTAGAGTAGAAGAGTTCTATCTAATTGCTTTAATCGATAAATTCCTAACTTGAAGAATTTTTCTACTTGATATAGACCTTTCTAGTTTGGAGATAGCTTCCCCGCTAACTAGGCTGGGAGACGTTCACTCGGCGTAGCACCATATTGCCAACTCTAAAAGTTTTGCTCTGGATTATAGAGTTAAAGTATCGAGCAACTTTATGTTGCTAGTTCACCATGTTGATGTACATTCTCTCTCAAACTTCATCCAACAGGCCAAAGTCTACGAGTCATCTTTTCAAGTTGGTCTGCTTATCAAAATTCTTGACCCACATTGATAGGGCTCCAAGTTCAACAGGTATTACAGCTTTAGTTTTGAAAGCCAAGTTGAAGGGTATTTCCCTTGCTAGAGCCCTCACTATCATTCGATTATCCAAAGCACGTGATGAAGCTTATAGGCACCAACCTTGTGGCTTTGCCCAGCCTCTTCTTCAAGCCTTGGAGAAGGGTGCGATTTGTCACTTTAGCCTCTCCATTCACCTACAGATGAGCCACGAAGGTAAGATGATATGAAATCCTTCATCCTTCTCAAAATTCTATAAATCAGGCTTCTATGAATTGTTGCCTATTATCAGTGATCAATACTTGGAATAGGCTGAACCGGTAGATTATGGCCCTCCATACAAAGTCTATCACCTTTACCTCTATGATGCAGGTCAACGACTCTGCTTCCACCTATTGGATGAAATAATTTATGGTAACTAGCAAGAATCTTTGTTGTCCTGAGGCAAGTGATAACGGACCAAAAATGTCCATCCCCCACTATACAAAAGGCCAGGGTGCACATATAGGAGTGATTGGAAAGGTGGGTAGGTACTATATGTTTAAGTTTCTTTGGCATGTATCGCATTGCATGATAAAGTCCTCCGCATCTTTCTATTTATGGATCAATAATAACCTTATCAGAGGAGTTTGTAAGCCAATGCCCTTTTTCCAATTTGGCTCCTGCACATTCCTTTATGGACCTCCCTTAACACATAGCTAGCCTTGAACAAATGTAGACACTTAAGGAGAGGTAGAGAGAATAATATGTTATAAATATTTTCTTGTATAAAAGTATTAGGAGGCCTGATATTTTATTTTTCGAGCCTCCTTGTAGTCTACAAGGAGTATCTTATCCTTCAGAAAATTGACTAGTGGATCGATCTAGAAGGGCTCATCATCCAGTTGCATCACCTTCATCGATTTTTCTTTGGTCAGCTTCTTGACCACCTCAAAGTATGCTTCTTTGGATAGAGTTATTGATATTGTTGTCACTAACCTGGCCAGCAAATCAGCTCAAGAGTTGTCCTCTCTTGGTATTTGCTAGATTTCAAAACTATGAAAGGTTTAAACTAAATCTTTAATCTTTTGAAGGTACTTTATCATATTCTCCTCCTGGACCTCATAGTCATTTCTGATGTGTTTGCCGACCAACTATGAATTGCTGTAGGCCTTGGACGATGGTGTGAGCCTAGAAGTATGCTCGAAGCATTCAAGTGGCAATGAGGAGGGCATAGACTAGCTTCTCTAGTTTGAAGTGCCGAGTTTTCTGCATCCCTCAAGATCCAATTGATATAGTTAATTGACTTTTGAATCTTGTTCCAGTCCTATATCAACACTACTCCCATCATCATTAGTGAAGTCGCAAAGTATAGGAACAATTCCTCACCCAGATCTGGCTATCCAACAGGGGTTTGGAACCGCAGTAGTTTTTGAGATCTTCAAATTGCTTTTTGGCATTCCTCAATCCACTAGAAGTTCTTCAATTACTTTAAGGTTTGGAAGAAGAGAAGATATCATTCGATCAATTTTGAGATGAACTAGTTCAAGATAGCGATCCTCCCAGTGAGATACAAAATATCCTTGATCATTCTTGGGGGGCCCATCTCCTATATGGCCTTGATTTTTTTTGGATTGGCTTTGATTTCTCAATTATAGACCATAAAAGTCAAGAAACTTTTCAAAGGAGATCCCAAAGACATACTTGGTAGGATTTAGCTTCATCCGATACTTTCACAGGATGGAGAAAGCTTCTCGGAGGTCATCGATATAGGTCCTGGTGACTTTATTCTTGATGAGTATATTGTCCAACTATACCTTTATGTTTCATCCAATCTGATCCTTGAAGATTTTATTTACAAGATACTAATAGGTGGTACCTGCATTTTTTAGATCAAATGTCATAACTTTATAATAAAAAAGATCTCAGTCAGTGATGAAAGCAGTTTTCTTCTCTCATCTTCAGGAGCCATCTGGATTTGGTTATAATTGAAAAAGACATCCATAAAATTCAGGAGGTCATGACCTGAAGTGGCATCCACCATCTGATCTATCCTTGATAGCAGGTAGCTATGTTATGGATATACTTTGTTCAAGTTGGTGAAGTCTATTTAGATTTGTCATTTCCTGTTTACCTTCTTCACCATGATCATGTTAGAGATCCAATTTAGATAGATGGTCTCTTTGATGAAGCCTATGTTCAGCAGCTTATCCACCTTAGCTATTATGTTTTGCTACTCGGGTATTAAGTTTTGCTTCTTTTGCTTGAATGATCGATGCTTTACATCTACATTCAGCTGATGCATAATCATCGAGAGGTCGATGATTGGCACGTCAATCTACATCCAGGCAAAAATATTGATGTTCTCCTGTAAAAATGAAATTAATTAATTTTTGGTTACCTGATTTAGATTGGATCCAATCCGGACCTTATGTTCCTTGTTCCCGTTCACCAAGGATATGAAGATGAGATCCTAGGCCGATTCTCCATGTTGCTCGATCAAGTCATTGCAGGTGTCCAGCCACTCAATTAGGTAAGTATTGGTAGCTCTAACTCCTTGGAGTATGATATGGTGGTAGTGACATGCTAAGTCCTAGTCTCCACAGACTTCTCCGACCCCGTATGTCATTAAAAATTTCACCTTCAAGCAGCATATCGAGATAATGACTCAAAAGGCATTTAAACCTAGTCACCCAAAAATGACATTGTATGCCGAGGGTACTCAGACGACCAGGAAGTCAACCTGGGCAATGGATTGGCGAGGGTACTACCCCATCTTCATGGGTATGGTGATGATCCCTTCCACCCAAATTGTGTCTACCATGAAACCAACTAAGAGGAGTTTTTTTCTCCCTAACTATCAGGAGATAACCCCATTTTGACAAAGACATCAAAGTATAGGACAATGGATGGGCTTCTATTATCAATTAAAATATGGCATATATTATAGTTTTCAATATTTAAAGTTACAACTACCGCATTATCATGTGGGAACTAGACTCCTTGGTTATCTTTCTCAATAAAGGTTATAGGTCCTCCAGCCCACCTCTTTGCCTCTCTTTCTTCATCATCAGGATTTCTACTATGGCACCCCATAGTGATGGTATTCACTATCCCTGATAGGGGTCGTCACCTTGGACCTTGCCTTGTTGTGGTTACTATTGAGATGGTCAAGGCAACTTCTATCAATTCTCATGCTCTCTTTGTCAAATAAATTGATCAAGGGCATTGTGCTTGATGAGCTCCTCGATCACATCATAAAGGTGAATGCTCTCCTCAGTGCCATGGTGTGGTCCTGGTGGTACATGCAAAATTTTTTTAAGTTCCTTCCACTAGGAGAAGACCATAGCTTTCCAACTTCTGGGAGCTACCCCTTTATCTCCATCAACACCTATGCCCTTGGCGCATTCAATGGGATGTAGGCATCAAACTTCCTTGGTAGTGATGTATGCCAATCCCTTTTGTAGGGGCTTTTGGGTAGGCGGGTCCAAGGAGTCCCATTTTTTTGCTATCGAGGAAGGGACTTGGAACGTTGCTAGGCCTTCCTCTTCCTGCCTTGGCAAGTTTTTTTACTCGGTCTTTAACTTCCCACCCCCTAGTAAGGATGTGGTAGAAGTTTCTTCCTACGTGAAAGCATCTCCCATTCACATGTACTTCTCGCCCAGGCTAGCATGTTAGCAAAATTCTAGGGATAAGTCTTTATTAATGACTTCTTGAGGTCATTTTCTATAGTCCACTCATCAGGACTGACATCACGACTGACTAATCTAGGTTGTGGACCTCCAAAGTAGCCATGTTAAATTGGCTAACAAAGGCTTGGATCGACTCTCCCTTCTTTTACTTGAGGGTAAGGAGGAAGTTCGATCACTTCTATTATTGCTAGTTGCTGACAAAATGTTCTACAAAAAATCAGCTCAGTTGTACAAAGGAGTGAATCGATCTTGACTTCAAGCTCGAATACCAATATCAAGCTATCCTTTTCAAAGTAGAGGGAAGGCTCTGAAAATGATAGCATCAATAGCTCCATGGAGGAGCATCATTGCCTTAAAACTCTCCAGGTAGTCGATGGGGTTGGTAGTCCCATCATAGTTTTCCAACTAGGGATCTTTAAAGTATTGGGGAAGTGGTGCTTGCATTATTTTGGTATCAAAAAATGGGTCATTATCGAACTCATCATATGGTATTGAAGAGAGGTTGTGATTGCTTCAATCCGCTGGTCCATCTCGTGGAGCTTCCACTCAATCTCAAGATCTCAAGCAATAGGGTCCTTCGATAATTAAGGGGATCATTGATCTGCGATCGAGTTGTGCCCCAAGTGGGGGCTTTGAGATCATTGCCTCTTTGCTTCTAGACTCCTGTGATGACAACGGTGAGTGGGCCTCCCTTCTGGATCTTAGGAGGGACTTGTAACTATTCTGGTGGTGGTGGCACCATTTGTGGCACTAGATAAGGCTACGGCATCACAGGTGGCAACGTGGGAGTCGGTTGCACCATAAGTAGCATGCCATAAGGGGTGGCACAAGATTTGGCAGTGCCACTAGGAGCTGCTTGAATAGCTTGAACAACACTACCAAGTTTTGAACCTACTAGAAAAGCAAGATGAACTGCTTCGTACTAACTAATATCGGCTTTGGAGGTGGAGAGGCCCCCATTGGTCATGGCAAGGCTAGGTTGTTGGCTTGGCTTCCTACTAGCTGAGAGGTTGTGGCATTAGTGCAACGAGACATAGCTTTCTTAGGTGGAATTATTGATTTACCTTTGGGCTATACTCCTCAAAAATGGGATTAAGCTATTTCTCTATTCTATTAGTACTAAAATTCGTCAAGCATCGGAGATATTGGAGCTAGTGATGTAGAAAGATCTTCGGAGGATAGAACATGCAAAAAGCCCTGAACATGTGTTCTGGCACGGGCCCTTTGATGTTCAAGTTTGTTTTGGGGCATAACAATAATATGAGTAGCATACATTAGAATTTTTTTGCATACCTTGAGGTCTTCCCTTTTAATAGGTGGAAGATAAGGGCATTTTTGGAATGATAAAGATTCTAATAGATTTGGTGAGAAGTAATAGAGCTTATCATATAAGTTGTTAGGGGATTTTCCATTTACAGGGATATCCATTTCATTTTAATTGGAACCTTGTCCTTTATGTGGACTTGACCATGTTCCTTAATGATGATGTTGACCACTATTTGGGTTTAGGCATGCTTTACTTAATTATAAGGATATGACAGTGATTAGCAATCATGAGGCATGACATGATCTCTTGGCCACATGATCGAGGACATGGAAGTGAGCATTGGTTGTATTGGTCTTTAGAAGGTCCAAGTAGCTATATTACCTAAGGATCTACTTGTCACCCAATACAAGAATCAGGGGTTGGTTCGAGTGCTCCTATCTAAGCTAAGGAGTGGTCGGCAAGAAGGTGCTTGATCAAATTGCCCTAAATAAAGACTTATATATGCCAATGGCCTTCCACGGATCGATTAATGAAGGGCTTGTCACTACGAGGCTAAGTCGAATGAAGGTGATTGGCGAGAAACACTTGGTTGGATCCGGTCGATCGGATAAGGCACTAATTTTTCTATGAGAGGATAGATAGACAAGGGGTTGCCCATGCGACAAGCAAGTAGTCGAGCCATGTCCAAGAGCATTGATCGATCAAGGGTCAAATCTGATGAATAATCCATGAGTGCATGTTGACAGCACTCGAGGGATCTATTAATAGGAGTACCGGTCAATGTCGAGGCTTACTCGATTGAGGGTACTTGGCAATTGGTACTTAGTTGCATCTGGTAGGTTAAGAAGGGCACCAACTCCTCCAATGGAGGGTCTATCGAGTGGTGAGGCTGACCATGCACTAATCATGTTAACTTTTTCAATAATATTGGAGCTAGAAGTATATTCTCTCCCGATCAAGGTTCCAACCTAGTGAGTGGTCGGTGAGCATGTGGCAGGCCATCTGATGAAACTCATGGGCCCAGGCTTCATATACCTAGCCCAAGCAAGATTTTCCCTAACAGGTACAAAGTAATATATTATCATTTATTAAGAAATATTATTGTTTATTCTATGCAATTACATAAATTCTACATAATAATATATTCTTTTGTGAAAAAATATGGAATATAATTTGTTATCACAATAATCACTGGAAAAAGGAAGTTTGTTAATCAAAGTTAAAGTTGCAAGGCTTTGGGATTCAATAAATCTTATTGTCGATAATCAATTTGTTAAGTGTTAATTGCATAGTTATTGGTGAAGAGGTAATAACCATATTACTATGCCAATTTTTTATCGATATTTTAGTATATTAATCTTCTATATATTTATTTTTTAAATTTATATTATATAGGAAACTACTATTCAAGCATTAATTTGTAAAGAAGATGCGCAATTCAAGAATATTCTTAATGAAGGCAACATGTATTTCTTCCAAAAAAACTCAACATGTTGTTTAATAAAAAATTTCAAAATTGCTATTCATTAATATATTATCTATATCAGTAGATGGACAGTTGTGTTACAAGCCAATGATGATAATTGCTTGATATCACATCAAAATTTTAATTTTATTCATTTCAATGAAATACCGCTAGAAATTATAATGATATTTTTTGATAGGTATGCAACAATTTTACTCACTAACTTTTTAAATTTAAATTCTAAAATATATATATAATATATGTATGTTTATATAAACTATTTATTTTGCAGAGTTTATTAGTTATATAGTTGCTTTTGGATGTCTTGAGCATGCATGTGTGAGGCAAAAGATGGTTTATAAAAGAACCTTAGAAATTAAAAATTTGGAGTAACAAACACTAATCTGATTTCATTTTCATCACTACATAAAAACATTATTGCTAAATTACCATGCTTTCTTACTTATAGATTATATAATATCATTGTATATGCATAAATACATTGTATGTTTTATGGTATGCAAAGGATATCTATTACTTTCTTGGCTAAAGTTGCCGAAGAAATGGAGCAAAACATGATTCATGAAAAACAAGGACCAATTGTTATTATCTTGATGGGGATTGCTGCTGTCTAGGTCATCGTGGCCTGTAGCACTTGTTCGACGTCGGTTGGTGGCACTCCCGTCCGGCGCCCGATGTGCATGCTCGGACCTAAAAGAAAGGAGATCTGGACTAGGGATCTCAGCGGGGGCACTCAGACGATCAAGTCTGTGAACAACCTAGGAGAACATATCCTCCTGGACGAATCTTGGAGCAGTCTCCATCCTTGGAGGTCTCTAAGAAAAAGATAAAGTGAGAGGCTAGGTCGAGAAGGAGGGCACGAGCAGTGGTGCCATCGGAGCTCTCTCTGGGAGTTCTTGGATGCTCTTGGTATGCCTAGTGCTTCACTGTGGTGCTGGCCCCTTCTCACTTACCTTGCCAGAGATCCCTTCGGATTTTCTTATAGGCGAGCAATGCCTTCTATGGGGTACGGAACCCTGTCTCTTTAAACCCTTCCATGTGCCCTCCCCACGAGTGGGACGTAGGCTTGTCTTTTGCCCCCCGGGTGGTCAGGGACTTGCCACTAACTGAGCCCCAAAGAACGTGGAGGGGGTGCGCCTCCTTTGTGGCAGGGAGATGTGCTACGGACCTTGACGCCTCGACAGGGCGCTGCTCCCCATTGGTGCCATCCCACCATCTGGCAGAGCACTAGTCCAGGGCAGGTGCTACAGGGTCTGAATTTTCTGACGAGCCCTTCCTCTCCTGGGTGGTGCAGATAGTGGGTAGTGGAGCTCCTTTTGTAGATGGCACCGATAGTGGGTTGGGAGTTAGTTGCTCCAGCAAGATGCTCCCCCATAGACTGGCGCTCCCTGGTAGAACACCACTTCACAGGGGCACAGTTGGCGTGTTCTGGAGGGGAAACAATTCCTTCGAACGTTTCAGACAGCGTGCCATCGCCCGTCAGGTGTGCCAGTCTCCCCAGGCATGCCAGGGTGAGGGCGATGACACCACTTGCCGGCATCGCTGCTTGTCCACCCGGGGGAGAGGTAGACTTTGACCATGGGATCGGCCTCAAGCGAGGAAGGGGATTTCTCTTGCATGCACGAAGAACGAGGATCCAATCTCGGTCGAGGCTCAACCTCGGGGGAGCCTTTCCAAATAGCGAGGACTAATAATTACCACTAAAACTTCCATCAATGCTAGATGTGATCCAATGGTTGATATCATGGAACAAGGTGAGTAAAGATGCCTAAACCTTTCCAAATAGCGAGGACCAATGATTACCACTAAAACTTTCATCAAGTTAGCATTGGGCAAGAGGGTTCCAAGAAGAGAAGGCATTTTGAAAATAAAAAGAAGAGAAGGAATGGCGGGGAGCATGAGGTTCTCCCCTTAGTTTATATATATATATATATATATATATATATATATATATATATATATATATATATATATATATATATATATATATATATATATATTATATATATATATATATATATATATATTTTGCTAAAGCTAAGGAAAGGAAGCATTGCATCCTCTAATTTTTTGACCCTTGGTAATTGAAGGGGCTAGCAATAGAATCTTGAAAGAAAAAAGGTGGGTTGTGGGGGCTTAACCTTGGACAACGTTAGGCCGTTCTCGTTGATCATTAAAAAAAATGATCCGGCCAGTGTAAAAAATAATTGGCAAGGAATTAAAGCACCGCGTGATTAACGACAGCAAAAATTACATGCAACACGTTTTGGTAGCACATAATGTGAAATGATCATATTAATAGATGGAATTGGAATTGCTCCACGAGGACCACGACTAGTATTATACATTTAAGAGGAGGAATGGATTCCGGCACTACCTTAGTAGGGGTCTTCTTTTCACCTTTTCTCTCTTTTTATCTTTTAGTATTCTTATAATTTAATAAATATAGGATTGATTCTCCCTCCATTTTCATATAAATAAAAATATTGATCTAGCCATAAACAAACTTAATTAAGACTGGACCTTAAAGGAGATCCCATCCAACCTATACAAGCAGGATGTTTAACTTGCCCGACAAAGTTTTGACCTATGCAGGACTTTCAGAGGGGCCAACAAACATAATTAATATTCGTGGTTGTCCACCTTCAAAGTCTTGCTGCTCTATTTCTGGATTCTCAAGACTTGTTATGATATCTCTATTTTATTCTAATTAATTATTATTTTTTATTTTATTAGTTATATCAGATGGCAAAAGGAGTCTTTAATTTCACGCTGTTGTTTTCTCGTTATTAACCCTAAGTCTTCGACTTCGTATCGTTATCTCGACCCGAAGACCATGCTTGACTTTCTGGGAAGCAAACTGTTCATTATCTTCGGCTTCGTACATCCACATTAATCTGAAAACTATGCCTAAAATCTACGATTTCGTATCTATGATCCAGAATGTTTTCTCTACATCTTCGACTTCGTATTATTATTTTGGTCCGGACACCATGCTTATTATCTTTGGCTTATTGTCTAAAGGATATTATAGACTCTGGGTCTTCGACTTCGTATTATTATCTCAGTCCGAAGACAATGTTGAATGTCTTCGGCTTCGTACAATTGTTTTGATTCGAAGACTTGATCTCCCGGGCAAATATCTTCGACTTTATTCCTTCAATCTAAAGATTGTAAGTATTTATTTTTATCACATCTAAGAAAGATCCGAAGTGTGAAGCTAACATTCTCTTCAGGAGTGCTACTAAAGAAAATGTAAAGCTCACTTCGGATCTATGCTTAAAGAAGGAGGATTCTGGAGCACGTGGATTTCTTGGACAAACAGTTGAAATCTGTTTGGGTTGTTGAAACCGTCCACGTGGTCTGAAACTCCAGATTAAACAAACTCCGGGTATAACGGCTTTTCCGACAGCCACTACTTACAGTTATAAAGTGGTTACGCTTGTCAACCTCCATATTCGTAAGTAGTTACGTTGGAGCCTATAAATACTGGTAAGAGGGGACACTCAGGGGATCTGGCTCTCTTTTTTGACATTTTCAAATTCCTTCTTTCCCATCCTTGGTTCTATAAGCTGTCCATTCTGCTGCTGCCTAAGTCTCTTCTGACTTTGGCATCGGAGTGCCCCCACCGGAAAACCTCCGGTCAGGGATCTGTTTTGCAGGTTCTGGTTCGCAGCGGCCCAGCGGAATAATCACTCCATCCGATCGACGGAGATTCAGCGTCAATAGATTGGCGCGCCAGGTAGGGGTAGCGATTTTTTCGCTTGATCAAATGAAAGCTTTACTCGAGCAAAAATGGTGAAAGGGAAAGCTTGAAATGCTTCCACAAGCCAGGAGCAACCAGGAAATGGCCTTCCAACAAGTAATTTTCCGGCAGATCAAGGAGGGCCCCCCATGATAATGGTGGGCCAACAACAGTTCGAGGATCTTCAGAACAAAGTTGAAGCCCTGACAGCTTTGGTTCAACATCTACATAAGGCTGCAGCTCAAAGGCAGCCACCACCCCCAGCAGTTTCACCCTCCAGTCATCAATCTTTGAAGGAGGGTCGACATCAGGAAATCACTCCCAGCTTTTCACAAGTCCGGTCATCCCGTGGTCGCCATGCCTCTCCATCAGATCGACAAGCCTGGGATCACAATGGGAAGAAAGAGTCCAGTGATCTCCTTCTGTTTCTTCTAAAATCTCGCTTTGAAGGATGATAGGCAGAAGGAGATCAATTATGAGTTTGAGGAGAGGTTTAAATCCATGCAAGCACAGATTGCAAGAGTCGTGGATTTGAGAAGAAGTGATGAGGTCACATCCTTCAATTTGCAACCCCCTTTTCTGATCATATAATGGCAGAAGTTATCCCGAGGTACTTCAAGATTCCATAGTTGGAAGCTTACGATGGGACCTTAGACCCTCTTGACCATTTGGGGAGCTATAAGGCTCATATGATGGTCCAAGGAGCTACGGATGCTCTTTATTGCCTTGCCTTTCTTACTACTTTAAAGAGGTCTGCTCGAATGTGGTACTCAAGCCTCCCGTCGAAGACAATTCATTCTTTCTCTGAGTTAGAGCGGCAGTTTGTCTCGTACTTCAGGACATGCCAGAAAATGTCGCGGAATACCGATAGCTTGTTTCTTCTCCAGTAGCAAGAGGGAGAAAATTTGAAAGACTTTGTTCACCGTTTCAACTCAGCCACATTGGAAATCCCTAATCTGAATGAGCATGTGGCAATGTCTGCCTTGAAAAAAGGCTTGAAATCGTCCAGGTTTACTTTCTCCCTGGACAAGAGGTTTCCGCAAAGCTATGCCGAACTATTAGCAAGAGCTTAGAAGTATGTAGCCGCTGAGGAGCAAGCGGCGTGCCGAAGAATGGCAGAAGGGAGATTCCCTTCTAAGAAGAAGAATACCAAAAGACCAATATGCTCAGTTCCTCTAATAACTCTTCGGCCCCTAAGCGTAGTCCCTGGTGAGCCGGGGCCGACCGGTGGCCGGACCGGTGGCTAGACTGGGGGCCGCACCTGGGGCCGGACCGGGGACCCCGGTGAGGCCCCCGGTCCTACAACCGGACCGGTCCGCCAGACCGGGGGCCGCATTGGGGGCCAGACCGGGGGCCGCACTTGGGGCCAGACCGGGGGCCGGAACGGCGGCCGGACCAACGGCCGGACCAGCGGCCGGAACGAGGCCGCACCGGGGCCGGACCGAGGTCCCCGGTGCGGCCCCCGATCCTGCAGCCGGTCCGGCCCCTAGTCCGGTGTCGGTCCAGCCACCCGGGTCCGACTACCTGTCCGACCGCCAAGATCCTGTCACCGGTCTAGCCCCAGTCATGCCACAGACCCGATTGCTGGTCTGGTCGTCGGGGTCCTGCCACCGCTCCTGAGCAAGGGATCGGACTAATACTGGGTTGTCGACCGAACTGGTACCGGACTAGCGACCGAATAGTATCGACATGATGATTATTTTTATTTTTTTATTTTTTAAAAAATTTATACTATATTATAAAAGTATAATATATAATATAATTAATTATAATATATTTATTATATTTTAGAATATAGAATAATTATTATAATATATTATTATAATATCTTTTAATTAATATTATTTTCAATTAATATTATTTTTTAGTTAAATTATTATTAATTTTAATATATTTTTTTATATTGTTAATTAATATTATTTTAATTAATATTATCTTAAAATAATATAATAATTAATATTATCAAAAAAATAATATATAAAATTTTAATTAATACTAATTTTTTATTATTTATTTATTTATTTAAAATTAAAATTTATTAATTTTATTTAAAAATAATAATAATATTTATAAAATTATTAAAAAAAAGAAATTTGTTTTGAATTTTTCTGTTGGAAAGGTGAATTCAAAACTGAATTCATCTTTCCGTAGAACAAATTCAATATCACATCCATTTAATTCGTATCACATCAAATTTTAAATTAAATTAAAAAATAATAATGTCAATTTTTAAAATTTTGTCTTTTGAAAAGATGAACTCAGATGCCCCATCACCGTCATGTCAGCGAGAATCATCTATTTCGATAAATATACCTAAATTACCTATTTTGATAATTTTTTATTTAAAAAATATTAATTTAAAAAAATTTCCAGTACACGATAACCAGGTTCAGCATGCTTTATTAATGTAGTACTACGGAGTCCGCCTCTCCGACAATCCATTGCGACGCTTCTACGAGTCGGCGGGGGCGAGCAGAAGCAGAGGCACTCTAGCATGGGTTTGAAGATGCCGCCATTTATTCCTTCATACAGAAAGCAAGAATGTATGACAAACTACGGTGACAACTAGCGTCCTCCAAGACCACGATACCCAGCAACAGGGATGAAAACACGAGCAGTCACATAAATACAAGAGGATTTAGACCGGGGAGGTAAATAATTAAAATACCAAAACGAAGCCCTTATAGCAACTGCGAGCGGCGCCATCCCTTTTTTCGGCTTATTTTGTTAATTTGGCTTCCTTTCTTAGTTAAATTAGGGCTTCGGCCTTAATAATGGTGGGAAGGGGGAGGAGGGGCAAAGGATTCGGGCTCACGGTGACACTGCCGCGACCCCTGATGATGTAGATGTGAGGTGGTGCTCCGCCGCCATGCCCGAAAGAGGAACAGGGGAGCAAGGGGCGATGCCTCGACAGTCAGTCGGCGACGGGCTCCCGGCTGCCTCGATGGCGGCCGGCGCATGGAGGGAGATGTGACAGAAGAGAGAGAGAGACGAGGAAGCGCCATGGCTTACCAGCGTCGAGGCGGCGATATTGGTCCCAGGTCAAATACAGGGAAAGACAAGGCTCAGGTCGCTCCTCGTGGTAGAACGGCCAATCACATTCTACATCTACCTAAAGACAAACAGAAACATGCACTTCATCATGTTAGAACATAAAATTTGTCAGAATAAAGACATAGAACAGATTGCTTTAAGGTTTATACTAATTTTAGACAAACATTATTTTTCCCCTGTTTCAAGGGGACGTAAGGATTTGTATACATCTATCACAAAGCACACGAAAACCAGATTCATTAATGCAGAATTCCAGAGTCCTCCAGGCTCCGCCACTCCGACGATCCATTACGACGCCTCCACGATTCATGAGGACGAGTGGAAGCCGAAGCACCCTAGGATGCCTTTAAGATGCCACCACGCTGGGGCACGTAGCGGTGTTCGGGCATCTTGCAGAGACACCCTTGCATGCCTTTCCCGATGCTGCCACGCTTGGGCACGTAGCGGTGTTTGGGCTTCTCGCAGAGCACCCGGGGCTTAAACCCTGTGGCCGGAGTTTGGTTCATGGAGTTCGGCTGCTAAGTTTGAGAGAAGATGGTGCAGTCTTGGAACCTTAATACATGTTGCGAGGCAACGAGGTCGCAGTTAAATATGGAGAGAGGGAGAGGCTCCAATTTGGTATCCAGCAAGAGAGGGGATAAGATTCCAGAAAGAGATCGAGGGAATGGCTGGGAGAGAGAGGTTCGAGAAAGGAAGGATTCCATCACCTAAGAGGTTGAAGTAAAAAGCAATGGAAGGGGTTTTAGGGTCAGAGAAATGGACCACCCAATGATTCCCTATGGCAAATGATTCGCAAGGAAAGCACCTGATGAACGATGACCACGTGGGCTTGACCGGGCAATGGTAGGGCTGGAACTGTGGATCGAGCTGGCCCGATAAACTTCATGCCAGATAATGATAGGGCTGAAATTAGGTCAGGCTAGCTTGATGGGCTTCGGGCCAAACCGAAGCCCAGCCAAACTTTAATAATTTGGATCGAGCTTCGGGCCTTATAACAAAGCCCATTCAATTTCAAGCCAGACTCAAGCTCCCCTTTGACCGACCCGATCCAACCTGAACCCAATCCAAAACAAGCCCGTCCATTTGGCCTGAATCCAAATATATTTAAACGCTAAAATGCCTCATCTCTCATCTCTCAGGCTCTCCATCTCATGATCTCAGGTTCTCCATCTTCAACATCTCCACTCTCGGTTACCCCACTGCCATACCCGATTCCATATGACCCCGCCACCACCCCAAGTTCTGTGTGACCCCATCGCCACCATCGACAACCGCGATCAACAGGGAAGACCTTGGAGATGGCGTCCATGATAAATTTGGGGGTATTGATGCAATCGGCAAGGGCAATGGGGAGCTTCGAGCAAAAGAGCTCGACCTCCTTCTACTTAGAGACGACGAGGTCCCAGAAGGTGTCGGAATCCATCCTGGTGCAGAAAGATCTGAGCTTCCCTGGGAGATTATTGGTGTCGTTGCTGCTATTGACAGGGGAAGCGGGGGTGGAGAAGGCGAGGAGAGCTGCATCGCAGTGCTCCTCAACCTTGGCGAGGGCAAGGTGAATGGCACTTTCAATGGAGAGCTCGCAGCAATGGAGGGAGGCAAGGGAGTGCTGGGTGGAGAGTTCGATGGACTGGCACTTGGATCGAAGAGAATCGGACCAGAGCTGGAGGTCACGCTCCATGGACGAGAAGTGGTCGGACAGCTCCTTCCACAGAAGTGGTCCCTGTGAACTTTTTTTTTGGAGGGGGTTCCGATGATCGTTGTTCGGGCCGGCCCATCGGGCTCGGGCCGGGCTAGAGCTTGAGCTCGCGTCGGGCTTGGGCCGGGCTAGAGCTTGAGCTCGCGTCGGGCTCAGACCTGATGTTTTAAAAAAAATTTGGACCTAAGCCCGGCCCGAAGCTTAAATTTTTTTTTTGAGCCAGGCTCGAAAAAGGGTGTGGCCCAGCCCAGTTTTAGCCCTAGGTAATGGTGATAGAAATATGCAATCAAAAATTCCCCGAATTGGTCAAAACGAAGCAAGATGCAAACTAGCTTCACAAAATTCCATCCAACAAGCTTCTTCGGGCCGGAGCTCAAGAAGGGATGTGGCCCGACCCGGCCCAGTTCCACCCCTAGGCAATGGTGATAGAAATATGCAGTCAGAACTCTCCCAAACTGGCCACAACGAAGCAAGATGCAAAATAGCTTTACAAAATTCCATCCAACAAGTTTACGTAGTACATAATGTAAAATTATCACAATATTACAATAGATGGAATTGAAGTTATGCTTTGCAATCGTGTTGGAATTATTATCCTTGAGAAATTGATCCACATCTTATCCTAAAAAATGCAAAAATTTGCTCCACACATTATATCTTGCATTTAAGAGGTGGAATTGATCCGGGCACCACCAAACCTTACATAGCCAATTTGGCCTAAAATGGTTAGCATAGAAGCATAGATCTAGCCATAAAAAAATTTAAAAAGATAGGATCTTAAAGGACTTCCTACCCAACAACATAAGCAGGATGCTTTGTAAGGATTTATTCCCACGGATCTTATACAAAATATTAGAATACAAGAAGATGATTGATTAAGAATGGATATGAATAAACAACAAATCTAGAAATTTTATAATAAATAATTATTCTAGACTTGAAATGTGTACCTATATTTACTAATAACTTTCAAATCTTCAATTACAGACACTCACATGAACATCAACAGTCATGTCCTCTCCAACTTCCTCTTAATAGGTAGCTAATTGTTTGGATAAGTCATAAAAACTAATCTCACAATATACAGTAGAAGTAGACAGAGGACCTAGCCAATAAAATAAAATCTTAACAGACCCTACCATCACGGGCCAAAGTTGAACTAAGGCCTATATATGTTATCCCAACCACACCAACCAATATAAGGTGCTTATGGCCTAAACACAAGAGTCCCTAACAATATTAAACTAATACATATGTCCATCAACATAGATCATATAATCAATCTATTTTTAATAAAATAATATAAATAAAATTAATAATTAATAGTAGTCCATAATTTAAAAAAAAATTACATTCTTTTACTTGGTCAACATTAATTATGATTTTGAAAGATTTTTATTTTAAAGACAACTCTTAGGCTGCACAATAGAAAATACAGTACGTGATCACAATATAAAAAAATGATCCATAGACAGCACCTTAGAATTGACTCGTCCAATAATATCAATCATGTCAAATCATGAAAATCATTATTTTTTATATGACACAATACCTATCCATGATTACAAACATCACCAATACTATTAATATAAGTCTTGGTATGGTAGTGTAGCAAGAAATAGTATCTAAAAGTGATTAAAAAAAATATGTTATTTTTCTTGTTGGTCCTCTAATTTCTCTTCAACATGCTTGAATACAAAATAAGCAAGAAAAATTTTAATGACTTCAACAATAAGCCATTCTATCTCACATACTCAATATAGTGTCAATGACAAGACAGCACAACATATTTGAGTCTCAATACCTGATCTCAGTTTTTATATAGTAGATACATAAACAAGAGATATACTCCTAACCAAAATGAATAAATATAAATATACTATTAATCAATATTTCTCTTCAACTTTATACTTATTGTAAACTAGAAAATTTTCACAGCTTCAAAATAAGTCCGTATATCTACAACAAATATATCGAAGTCTCTTATAGCAAATGAAACATATATACCCATATAATAATCATTCTCAAGATAAATATAATTCTTGAGATATTATGTTATATTTTATTTCATATGCATATATATCACATAAGAATGCAATCTATCAACTATCATATCAAAATATATATAAAATACTCATAATAAATATACAAAATAAAAAAAAAGATCTATAATAATAAAGTATAAATATAAAGTCACTTTCACTAACCAAGCACATCAAAAAAATAATATATTTATTTTAATAAGCTTTGTAAAGCATATGGGTCTTGTCTTGAACTCTTGATTAGAGTATCAACCAACATGGACTCTGTATCTATAAACTCAATAGTTATGTCTCCTTGAATTGCAATATATCAATTAATAAGCAATCAATGATAAATAAAACTTGTTTATCAAATCAATATATAAATTCAAAATATATCAAATTTTATTAATTCAAAAACTTAATAAGTGATTCTAAAATGCCTATATTCTTGACATATTTCATGAAAACTATAAATCTTAGTCATATAATTAGAGAATCAACAAACATTGACTCTGTACCATGTACTTTACAAAATATCTTCCTTTTAACTTAAATCTCTAACTATCAAATATTCTATTTCATATGGATAGAGATATTAGAAATTTTATTATTTTTTAAAAAAACATAGCTACACTATTATTATAATAAATTTCAAGTGATTTTAAAATAGAATCAATAATTATAAAATCTAGAATAATATCTTATGATAAATATAATATAAATTATGGCTTTGTAATATACTACAAATTTTGTCTGTATATCCCAAAATATCATAAAATTTTTTTATGCCTTTTGAAGAAAAAAGTTTCTCCAATTATTCACATCTTAAGAAACCAATTTATTATAAAAATGATAGATTTTCATTTTTATTATGTAATTTTTTTACTAATACTATATCAACTAGCAATGGATGTACTATATTAGTTCATATATGATGTTATCCTCCCATTATCCTCCAATAGGTCAAATATAATATTTTTTAAATAAGAAAATAAGAATAATAACTTATTTTTCTTCTAATATCATATTTTAGTATAAGAGTATCTAACATCATTCATATCAAAGTCTATAAATATAGCATGATTTAACTCAATATTCTTTATATCTTCATTAAGATAGTAGTTACTGTATTCTTTTAGATTACTTGGATAACTAATTAAATAAAATGTTATTTTAGATTCAAATTATATTCACTGATGAAATATTAATCTTTAAATATTGTAGGACAGCTCCTAATATAAAATCAAATATATTAGACTCCTAGTAACCTTCAACTCAAAAGGTATCTTATATAATTATCTTACCAAAATTTCATCTTAAATATAGATGGCAGTCCTTAGAGTCTTACCTTAGAGATTATAACAAATTGCACCCACTCATCACCCATCAAACCATATCTTTGAGAGTGTGATCTTTTACTCAGTCATATCACTTTGCTTAAAAGTTTTAGATGTGTGTTAAGCAACTACTCCATACTTATATAAATATTTGGCAAATGATCTTATTTATTTATTATATATGGGATCCTAGGGTATGATTGATATACCATATCAATACTCTCATCCTTTTTATAAAAGCATCAAGACTTTTGAACAAAATATGATAAAATTATTAATTATTCCACTTATCCTTCTTTATATTACATATATGGTTTTGAGTTGACTAAATTGTACAGCAAGAAAATTATAAACATGATGAATAAGCAATGTATAAGAGATAGAGATCTCAAAATACTAAGTTTGGGTGCAATAATCTCTAATTCATGATATAATCTTATCACCATCATGCCATCGTACTATATTGATTTATTTATCCATCAGCTATTCAGACTCTTTTTTATTTTTATTCTATATATTTTACTAATGAGATCAAAAATTATATTATATCACCATTCTTAAGATTATACTAAGCATAGAATCATTTTTTTAATATTTTACAAGCAAAATAATTCTCTCTATCATTTTATACACAACTTTTATTTTAGAGTACTCTTATAAATCATCTATGATAGAGGATCAATATATAATATAATATTCAAATCATCATACTTAGTATTAATATTTTTAGTTTCTATAATTTATAAATTATTTTAGTCAGAGTCATATTGGAAGTATTAACTTTATTGAATGCAAATATATAATTGCTAAATAACTTTTATGCAGTTAATCAATAGAAAAACATAGACAAAATATATGTTAAAAAAATTTATAAATATTATTTCAATAAAAGTCCTTGGTACAATGCCATAATTTTTTTTTGAAAAGAAAGTGACCTACATAAAATATCTCTCTTCAATAAACAATGCTATTCAATCCCTTCTAAATATCTTGGAGAAAAATTTATACATCTTAGTGAATGGGTCACTTTAGTAGTTACCACCTATTGAGATTTACAAACTTTGAATCAGAAATCAAATAGTCATGACCTCTATGATGGCATAAGATAAATAAATAACCAATCAAGATTATATACAATACAATATATTAGAGGTATAGATGAATAAACAAAAAAATTTAAAACATATTAAGCTATTTTGCATAAGAGCACGAGATGCATCATCATGAAACTCTCTGTAGAGAATATGACATGCTATTGAGCTCCAAGCATGAGATTAATATAATTAAAATCAAGGTATTTAAAATTTTCTCTCCTTTAGACAAATAAACTTTTTAGGCCCAATATATCTTTTTAAAAATAAAGGTTAACATGATGATACAAGGTATTCAAAAATCTCTCCTTTTGATAAATAAATTTTCTAAGCCTACCTTCATCTTTTATAATTTGACATAATTAAGACCTCAATAACAATATTATTATTATTAACATAAAAAATGACTATATAATCAAAATAATAGCAGGAATACAAAAAATTAGTCATTGGATATATATAATATATTTTAATTATAAACAAGAGTCCAAATATTATGTTACATATTTTTATTTGGATAAAATACGTAATATGCATAAGTGCTCTTCACATATAACCATAGCAAATAAAAAACTCTAGCATTCATAAACCAATTTTTTTGGATAGACAAACCCTAGGAAGCTAAAGCACCCTTGTAACATAATATTTCATGCAATATTTTTCTAGTTAAAATTACAATCCCTTTGGACTAGCGATTGTATGTCATAATTAACAAATATTTCTTTTATGATGAAAAATCTCATAGACTAATATAAATAAACTATTTTGATGATAAATATTTATACCAACCTACAAAAATATTTATACAAAAGTTAGATGCCCAAATAAATACAAAATATCATAATTTAACCATAAATATGTTATAAAAAATCAAGTCCAAAATAGGATACTTAATAATATATATCCAACTGATCATATTATAATATAATATTACATTCCAATAATCACTTCTATTAATAAGACTTATTATACAACTATAAATATTTTTGGATAAAAGTTATAGCATATAATAAGTGTCGCAACTAATTTAATTATAAATCTAAAATAATAATCAATGCCAAAACATGCAATGCATAAATCATAAATATGAAAATTTTCATAATCAGCAGTAATATAAAATATGTAAGCAAGAACAGTAATTATAGCATGAATACATAATTTATGTTTAAATTATAACCTATCACATTAGTTATACTTTCAATGGTTAACTAACTACTATTACAAAAATCCGAGATTATTCTATATATCTTTGGGTGTTAAACTTTCTGTCTGTATATAATTTAAGTTAGTCAACCTATAACTCTTAATTTTTGTATCTAATTATATACATCTGTGGGTCAACTGTAATAGGTATACCTATATATAATTCCAAAAATAATAAAAGAGAAAATTATTAATCCTCAATAACTCAGTTACTCAAGATCCATAAGTACTTTGGATCTTTGGAACTTTAGGACTACACAAAAATACACTTGAACAATGTAATAATGAATGAAATTACATATAAATAAATTATAAATTATTTAAATATTTTATCATATGTGAAGAACCTAATCAAAATATTTTCAAAATATTACAAGTTTAATGGTTCAAAAATTATTTAAATTGGATAAAAATGAATAAGATATAGTGATTTTATCAAAAATTTAATAATAAAGGATTGAATCATAAATAACATGTAGTATAGAGAACTTTCTTTAAAAATTGTTATTAAAATAAAATCTATTAAAAAAGTAGGGACCCAAATGTAATTTAAGACTTCATAGGGGCTCAATCGTAAAAGTCCTCTTAATCCAAATTAAACTTGATCCAATGTAATTGGGTCTAATCTATTTATTAATTGGGCTTAAGTTATTTAACTAATGGTTGGGGTTTAACGGGTTAAAATCCAAATCCAAAACCATTTTACATTTCTTCTTCCTCCCACATTTTTCTTGATCACGTTCATGAGAGGCCCAAACCATCATAGTCGGCGCCTTCACACCACCACCACCACCCCCCCCCCCCCACTAGCATATTTTCGACATTCCAGACCATTGGCGACCATCTTCTAACCACCGACAACCCAAAAAGGTGCTCAATAGTAGATCGATGGAGGAGCCAACATGGGCACAAGCCAAAAAAATGGCTTGCAGCCATGGATAAAAGTCCAATAGCCAACTATCACCCCTTCCACAAGATCTGTCACCTTCCACCATCCTTTTTACTGGTGATTGGGAGGAGAAACAAAGCACCGACTGTGAGAGAGAGAACCGGTCTACTCTTGCCAGTTCAAAGGAGAGCTGATGAAGGAGACCCATGTGCATGAGCAGTCCACCCTAAAGGGTGGTTGGATGGGAGCGGGAGATCTTCCAAAATCCCATGGTCTTCAATCTCCTCATTTTTTTTGATTAAAAATGATAGAAGACCACCGACATCGAAGAACCAAGCACCGCCACCTACCTGGATTGTCACCCCGCCTCCCAAATGGCAGTCGCCTACTCAGATGGTTGCAGGCCTTTCCCAGGCTAGCCACCTCACGTGGTGGATGGAAGGAGGAGGGCACGACGGTGGGAACCGCCGGCCCTACTTTTTAACCTTCCATCCCTTCCATGGAACTAATTAAAAAATATATTTATCAAATATCATATTTTGATTCCAATCTTTTACAAAATCTTGTGCTCTGCTATCAATTATAAGGATTTTATTCCCCTGGATCTTATGCAAAAATTAGAATACAAGAAGATGATTAATCAAGAATGGATCTAAACAAACAACAGATCTAGAAATTTCATAACAAACAATTATTCTAAATTTAAAATGTGTACTATTATTTGCCATTAACTTTCAAATCTTCAATCATAAGATTCACGTGAATATCAACAATCAAGTCCTCTCTAATTTCCTTTTAACAAGCGACTATTAGATGGAACAAATCATGAAAACTAATCTCATAATATATATAGTGAAAGTAAACAGGGGACCTAGCCAATAAAACAAAATCCTAAAGACCCTCCTATCATGGGTCAAAATTGGGCTAAGGCCTAAATTATGCCACTGTAACTATACTAACCATATAAGGTACTCATAATCCAAATACAAGGATCACTAATAATATTGGACTAATAAGTATGTCCATCAATGGATCATATAATGAGATCATTTTTAATAAAATAAAATAAGTAAAAATAATAATTAATGATAGCCTATAATTCAAAAAAAAAAAAATCTATATTTAACTTGTCCTAACCTATTTTATTGACCAATAAAATCTAATACTTGCTATTGTTCAGGAGGCTTGCAGGATTGCACGTAGTTAAATCTCCTAGTCCAACTTCAAAAGTCTTGTTGCTTGAAAAGCCTTATTGCTCTTGGATTCTCAAGTCTTAAAACCCTCCTTTTGAACCCAAGAAGATATGTTTTTCAAGAATTCAATCCTTTTATTTATCACCATCTTTAAATTTAGATACATATATATATATATATTATTGAATTGTGTCATAAAAATTGCAAGCCATCCTTGACTTCTTCTGGAACGTGATGTGGCTAAGTGCCAATATGGCACCTGCAGACCCCACCTTGACCAAGATAACCCCTGATCGAAGTAGAGATCCAGGTCGGCAAATGCTCCCGACCAAGCTAAGGCCAGGGGCCGAGCAGAACTCTGGGCGAGCTGAGTCCTCGATCGAGCTGAGCTCTTAGCCGAGCTGAATCCCGGGCTGAGTAGAGCTCCGGATCGGTCAGAGCTCTGAACCGGCTAGAGCTTGTGGCCGAGTTGAGCTCCAGACCAGGCCAAGCCACAGGCTTAGGTGAACCTCTCTTGCGGGCCATGATGGGCAATGGATCAACAAAAGCTGCAACCCCAGTAGAACGTGTATGGCTTGTCGGATTCCTGCGCCATGACTGGAAACCCTAACAATGATTCGAGGGCATAGTGTTTTCACCTTCGTCAAATATGTTATAGTGGTCAGGAAGGTACATCCCGCAAGGGAGTGCTCCACCGAACCTATATGTTCCGCAGGACAGTACTCCGCCAAACCTGCATGTTCTGTAGGGGAGTGCTCTGCTAAACCTGCACGCTCCACAAGAGAGTGCTTTGCCAAACCTGCATGTCCCACAGGGGAGTGCTTTGCCAAACCTGCATGTCCACAGGGGAGTGCTCTATCAGGATTTCAGATCCTGTCCCATGGCATCATCTTCTATATATGTAAAGGAGACCTCCAGCCAAGGTAAGAGACAAGCAACCCCCCACTTAGAAAAACTCTTACCCTTCTCTCTATGGCAACTGCCCAAGCTTCCATGAGAAGGGGTTGTTGCCCTCGATCGCTAAACTAACTTGGACATCGGAGTGTCCCCAACAGTACTCCAGTCCAAATTTTTCTTATAGGTCCGGCTGCCAAGGTCATCTAGGACTATGGGACCCGGTTTCTCTGGCATGGCCTCCGGACCTATCAAGACTATAGACGAAAGCGATTCAAGCCGCAACAGGACGAGAAGCCATTGTGATCTCGAGACTATTTTCCGTAATCAAATATGTGACAGATGAGGAGGCTCCAACTTTTTAGATTACAAGAGAGTAGCAGCGGTATGTGCAGACAAAGATTTGAATTGGATCAAAATTTTGGTGAACAGTTTAGCAACTTATTGATATGATTCACGTCATGTATCTCACGTCAAAAATGATTGTGAGGCCAAGCCATCGCAGTTAAAACACTTAAAATACCGAGATGATGTATTCCGCGGAATGGCTTCCAATTTGGTTGCTGAAAGAGATGGATGGAAAGCAAAGTTCGGAAAAGGATGGATCCATCCTGGGGAATCGCTTCCAATTTGGATGCTGAAAGAGATTGATGGAAAGCGAAGTTCGGAGAAGGATGGATCCATCCTGTGGGGAATCGCTTCCAATTTGATTGCTGAAAGAGATGGACATGGAAAGCAGAGTTCGGAAGAGGATCAATCCATCCTGTGGGGAATAGCTAAAGCTGGGGAGAGAGGTGCAGAAAGGGATGCAGTCCATCCTCTAATTATTTGACCCTCGGTAATTGAAGGGGTTAGCAATAGAACCTTGAAGGGAAAAGCTGGGGAGGTGGGTCGATGGGTTAGAGAAATGGACCCTTGAAGAAGGTTAGGCCATTTTTTTGACAAGGAATGAGTACAGTGGGCCAAATGGTTGGCAAGGAAAGCACCCGATTAACGATGACCAGGTGGTCTTGAACAGTGAAAAGTGATGGACTACATGTGGTGGGAATTCCCTCGCCCTGGTGACCTGGTCACGACGAACCAAGATGCAAAGTAGCTTCACAAAATTCCGTCCAACAAAGTTTAGGCAGCACATATTGTCAAATGATCTCCCTGCAATTTCTGTGTCCAAGGCATAAAGTGGAACGACGCTTGAACTGAAACGTTTGCAATCATTACTTGTAGCTTCTTCTTTTTGTGTCTTCTTTTTTCTTCCATTCTTTTTGGCGTGCGCGTTTCCATTAAAGGTCTCTAAGTTGATCAAAATCCACGAAAAAAAGCGTCCATTTCACACTCCTTGTCACACCACATCATAAAAAGTTTCCCTCCGGCCATTGGATGTCATCAAATTGCAGTAGTTATTGCAATGATTGCATTAAGATATGCCAACATTAGGTCCTACGACACAATTAATTATCAGTTGATCAAAACGTCATATGATGATACGCTTCGAACTTTATACGCAAGAAATATCACACCATACATCATTAGACCACGCATTCTACTGGGGGGGGAGTAAACAACTATAAGCTGGACCTTCGAACGACACATTTCCAAAGAAATTCAAATTTTGGGCTGCAGTGATTGGTTAACATTCCTCATCTGAGTGTTTATGTGCATGATCCATACGACCTGTGGAGTGGTGGGGGGTAATTAAATTGGATAATGAACTGGGCGGGAACAACTTAGTCTAGTTTTATCACCAATGTCTTCCGCTTTCATATTTGGATTAGTTTATATAGCCCGGATCGGGTTTATTTATTAGATGCAAAATGCAATAAAATTCATGCTCCGAATTCAGCACCTAAATCAACTATGCAACCGGCCGCATAAACTCTAGGACATTGCTCTAAAAAACGTGCTAGACCTAAAATACATGATAAATATCATCGTCTCCGAAAATTGAAATTAAGTAACCAAATACTATCAAACAAATTCATAGTAACCAAATGATCAACTTGTTCGATTATATTGGTATTAGAAGTAAAATTAACTAATCGATCTAATAAATCTTGTACTCGAATCTCATGCTCGACCCAATCCATGCTATACGTCATGTAACTCTGAAAGAAAAAAGAAAAATAAGGAATGAGCTTTATAGCCTAATAAGATTTTTATACAGTCACATCGATAATAATATGATTTAAAAATAGCAAGAAAATAATTGTAAAACAAGGAATCATAAAATGACATATCATGCAATTAAAACAACCTAATCATCGCATGTGACAAAATCATATTTCATTTTTATATTTAGTTAAATCATCAATCTTCTTTAAAAGTTTGGACTAATCATAGTCATGCTTCAATTCATAACAGGCAATCTCATTATCACACTTCGATCTGTGACTGGCAATCTCATAATCACAATTTAGCTAATGATGCGCAATCTTATTATCATACTTTAACATGTGATTAGTAATCTCAGTGTTACACTTCAACCTATGATTAGCAATCTCGGTAATCACAGTCCTACCCATGGCATGGATAGTCCAAACATCCCTTCTTCTTGATTATCATTTTATCAAATCTCAAACACTCTGTCAAATTATGTTCTTTTCAAGATTTTCAATAATCGATATCACAATCTAAATCATCCAAAATAATTATGTTTGATAAAAACATATTATACGAAAAATATAAATAATAATATCAGCAACCACAAATATCCATCATGAAAAATTAAAATATATAGTACATAAATAATCATGAATGCTAATACTCGTATCCAAGGATCAAAATCATGCCATGTAAAATATATTTACAAACTAGTGATTATGTATAAAAATTCTTATCTTTACTGGGGATAGATTTAATATGCCCGATATCAGTCTACACCTGAATCTTTGATTTAGGTACTATGAAACTCATTCAATACTCTCTTGCCCAAAAATTATCTTCCTATAATAATAATAATCTTATTTTTAATAAACAATTCCATGGTATGGTAGTTATAGGTCTAGAACGTTCTACCCGGGTTTATCAATAATCACTCACCGATTTCTAATCTCAACTTCACAACTTTCTAAATCCCTGGAAGAGAAACTTTTAGAGAGAAAAAATAATAGAGAAAGAAACTAGAGAGAAGGAAGAGGAGAGGGAGAATTTATTATTTCCTTTTTTTTTCTTTTTTTCCCTTTTTTTATTCCTTTTCCCTTTTTTTTTTCTGTATTTCTCTTTTTCTTTTTCCTTTCTTTTTCTTTCTCTTCCTCTCTTCTTTTTCTTTTTCTTTTCTTTTTCTACTTCTCTTCTTCCGTTCAGCTTGAACAGGGGATTATGCTCCTTATCATTTTTCCAGGACCTGAGGATTCTTGCTAAGAGGAGGGTGGCCAAGGTTGCGGTCCCTGACGATGCAGCCACGAGGCCATGATCTGGTTGTCAATGGCTATGGACGGTGTCGGAAGGAATGAAAAAAAAAAACCAAAAATAGAGGTTCAGTCTTCTACAATTACTTCAACAATTGCCGGTCAAAAATCAGGCTTCCAAGATCTTGCTAGGGTCCTGTCATCGATCAAATGCTGGCCGGTCCAATTACTATGGTCCTGCCACCGGTCCAGCCACCAAGGTCTTGCTACCAATCCAGCAGCTAGGGTTCTACCACCGGTCCAGACATCATGATCCTGCCATCGATCTGGTCATTAGGGTTCTATTATTTATCTAACCGCCGGTCCGGTCATCAGGATCCTGCCACTGATTCGGCCTGCAAGGTCCTGCCACCGGTTGAGTTTGAGTTTGTTGTTGAGTTTTATATAAAATCTAATTTTTTTAATTTGCTGCCCGGTTTAGAAGGCGCAGGTTCAACCTGCGCCTTCAGGTCAATTTTTTTTAGTTTTATGAGAAAGCGTAGGTTGAACTTGCTCCTTTAGTTAATTTTTTTTTCCCTTACAAGAAGGTGCAAGTTCAACTTGTGCTTTCACTGGATTTTTTTTATTTATGTATTATGAGAAAGTGTAGGTTCAATCTGCGCCTTCATCTAAATTTTTTAAAAAAATTATGAGAAAGTGCAGGTTCAACCGGTACCTTTATTTTATTTTTTTTTTTAACTTTATGAGGTGGCGCAAGTTTAATCTAAGCCTTCATAATTTTTTTTTTTTTTTTTCAAGCTTTATGAGAAAGCGCAGGTACGCCTTCTCCACACGGCGTTAAAAAAAAAAAAAAAAAAAATCCTGACGTGGCCAAAGATACGGTAAAATGATAAATTTATTTGAAACGGCGGTATTTGGATAATATTTTTTTTAAAAATAATATTTTAAAAAAAAATCTTAGCATGAACGCATCGAAGTAAATAGTCCATGGGACGTCATAACGTACAGGTTGGTAGGACAACAGTGTTCCCCTAAAATAGTATTGCTTTCCGAGGAGCTACGAGGCTAGCCATGATCAGTGATAAAGATAAAATCATTAGAAAAGGTTTCCCTGCGTATCTTCGACCTGGCTTTTAAGAGCAAATTATTAACAGAGAAACACTTTCCACCCCAGGGCTTTGTTGGCAGGCTAGACCAGGGGGTTTTGTAGGGATGAGGCAATCATGCATGGTGGACTTTGGGTTGGGACATCAGTATTCATAGAGGGCCAATATAGGCTGTGCCTGGACTACATGTCAGCCATGGCTAAGGCCCAACAATTAATCATAGCCAGCAAACAGAACATCAAAACATATTAGGTTAAAATCAGGACCTTCTCTCCCATATACCAGTCCCATGGGTGAGTAAACATGTCAATGGAGCATCACTCGCCAACCCACTTTCGAACACCTTTGCATTTCTTTGCGCCAGCATTAATACTTATCAGGGGTTGAATCCATTAACTTGTATTTAACCCTTTCTGTCTCATTTAACCTGGTTTGCTTAACTTGTTTAATTCATTATAACCATTCAACTTGTTATAAATCCGTTCAATTTGTTTAATCCATTTAACCTGATTCGACCTGTTTATTAAATGAATTATACAGGTTTTGTTGGATTACCCATTTAATAAATAAATTGGATTCATATCTATATTCCTTAATTATCTATTAAATAAACAGATTGAGTTTAAGTTAACAAATTTTTGACATGACCGGTGTCAAACCCAACCTTATCTAATCCAACCCGATTGCCATCCCAATTCATATTAGATCCAAATTATATTGGCACGATATAGTATGGACATGGGTTTGTAATTCATGCCCAACATTGCTGCCATGAGGGTATGCAAATCTAGAACTTGCACCTACAAATTTTCGAGGTGCCGAGAGTTGAAATATTACAGCATAACACTACTCGAGACTCGAACGCTAACCCCTACGTGGAAGCATGGGCTTGTAACTAATGACTACCGAGCTTACACTTAGGTCATTTCTTAAAAATTGCATGCAAAGACCTGAAAACTAAATCAACTTGTCAAAACAATATAACTCGGTCAGCAACCCTTTTTTGAATGCCTTGGCCCTTCCTTGTCCCGTGTTACTCCTCAAATGCGATTGAGTGGGTTGAACCACCATATCCTGATGTGTGCAAATCTCTGAGTTAGATAGCACCACCCCTCAAGCCAAGCTTGCACTTCGATTTAGGAAGAAGACCAAGTATTCATGGCAGGGAAAATCACGATTACATATTATAATGGAAAAATAATTTTGTACATGCATGCATGGGACACCCATGGACCATTCATTTGCGCATGGACATACACATTGGAATATAGCAAATGGTCTATAATTTTATATACATATATATGTAGTCCATCAAAATTACATAGATGATCAGGATCCCATTGTATATTAGGCCAAAAGCAAATAATATGTATTACATGACACTTCTATAACATAGATTTGTCAATACATACTAATTCTAACTAAACATCATTGCATGCCCACTAATTAATCTGCCTCCTTCTTAAGGTGGGGAACACTAACTCTAGCAGGCAGTTCTCTGTTTTAAGGCAACGTAGTACAATTGAACATAAGTAGCCAAGCATACCTAGCTTCACTAATACTTAGTTTGTCAAAACTGAGCACGACCGCACCTTGTCCTTCTTCTAGCCCACTGTCGAACCCTTTGGGTTGAGCAAAAGCAAAAGAGCTTCAGAATGCGTCTCAGGACTCCACCCCTCTTTGGAGTGGAGCGTGAACGGGTCACCGGAGGCTTGACAGGGGTGGCCGGATCCTTAAAACTGGTGGCGGCCGGAGGTACATCCATGGAGTTGGCAGTTTGTTTAAGAGGTCGTGGTTGAGACTGGAGAAGCAGGAGTGGTGGAACCCTTTGGTTTAAATGGAACCACTATTGGCTCACTAATTGGAAGTAGGTCTGCTACCATACTAAGTGCTTCAATTTTTTGGCCACCAATGAATAAAAGAATGATTTGGTAGCGGTTGCCATGATTTGACGATTTGGGCGGCGTCCAAGTCGGCAGGATCATATATACCCGCTTGCGGTGGCGAGAATATATATATATATATATATATATACTAAGAGGATCTCGTTTAACAAGGGAATCCACAAGGATTATAGTTTGGAGATTCCAATTTCCACTGACAGAGTCTGACCTCTTTGAATCAAGGTTGTGTGAATTGCAAGAGACCTCATAAATTAGTAATATACTAGACTCCATTTCATATATAGATCTTTTTATAAAAAAATTAAAAAGAAATTGTGTTTTAGAGATTCATAGGGAATAGACTTCCTTAAAGTGCTCTTTATCATTTGAACTCTGGAAATAAAAATTATCAATCCAAATCTATTGGTTAAATTAATTATTATGGACTTTACTAGCTTGATCGTTGGGCATCTGGCTATCTTGCTTGGGCTGAAAGTGAGCTAAATTGCACTCACAGGAATTGCTCGTTTTCCAACACTGCGCGCTATTTGAACCATGGGGAGCTGTGCTTAATTGCACTAATTCTTGCTTACTTGTTCGAGATTTTTGAGTCGCCAAGTCATTTTGGGGAAAGCTAGTTTATGTCAAATTAGTCTCTAAAGATTGGGAAATTTATGCTTGCATAGCTCCTCCTCTTCTTATTCTTCTTCTTCTAGTTTGGAGAAACGCTTTGGAACCCAAGTAGCGTAGCATCCTCTCCACGTGTCACTGGACGGCTGATTCTTTATGCCGCCAAGACCACTTTATTTGGCACCTTTATACTGTGAATACAACCAATCCGGTTTTGCCATATGGCAGAAATCTTTTTTTGGTGTATGTTCGGATCCGTGGCATTGTTTTTCTTTATTATTTATCCTTTTCTTTCCGTTCGAAGGGCTTCAAAGCGTAATCATTGGAGCGATACGCTAATCATGTAGCCGTGTCTCGCGAGGGAATTGGTTGGTGCTCCATGCCGCAATCCCACTTTCGGAGATATATCACTCTAATCTACTTTAATTTTCGTATGTGGAGACCGGTTAACTGAATGAATTGGAAGAGAATTTTAAAAAAAAATCCTAATCAAATATACTTGTGTAGCTCGAAGAAAGCCGAATTTTTTTTGGGGGGGCCGATATCATGACTTTGGATTTACTAAGATTGGCATATCTGATAAATTTTTGTGTATTTTTCTTTTTATTTGAAACCATTTGGTAGTAAGCAGCAGATTTTAAGTTCGAAACTGGGAAGGTTACTCTGAAAAATTAACCATGATTTTAAAATCATTATAATTATATCTAAAAGCTGATATGAAATTTTAAAGTTTCTAAAATTTAATAATTAACCGGAGGGGAAAATGATAGGTGTGGCTCGCTCGTGTTGTTTAATGAAAAAAAAAAATTTATTAAGTAGTAAAATAATTGACAAATTTAACGGATTTAATGAATTTTTTTAAAATAATATAAAAAAACTTAATTACCAAAATAAGTGATCCGTAATATATTTACGGATTTAGGTGGCACATGGTAAAAGACGGGATAATTCGGGAAAAAAAAATTGACACGTCGGATGGACGGTTACATCGCCTGAATTCGTCTTTTGAAAAGACAAATTCGACTGAGAATTCGTCTTTTCAAAAGACGAATTCAAGCTCAGCATGCCACCCTTCTCGGAAACCGGCTACCGCTCTGCGAGTTCGCCACGTGGACTGGGTTTTCTGAATTCGTCTTTTCGAAAGACGAATTCAGGCATAGACCCCCTGGGCTTCTTCTTCTTCTGTTCTTCTTCTTCGCGTTGTCTTCTTCTATTCTTCTTCTTCGCATTGTCTCCCCCCACGACCCATCTTCTTCGCGCTATCTCTCTCCCCCCCCACCCCCCCGCCCCCATCTTCGTGTTGTCCCCCCTTACCGGCCCCATCCTTGATCCCATTTTTAGATTTTTTAATTTATTTATCTCTAATCCAGGTCCATTTTATTTTTTATATTTGTTTATATCCTGTCCGGCCCCATCCTCTTTCATTTTGGTTTGATTTTATTTTGGTCCGGTCCGGTTTAATTTTTTTGGTTCTTTGACGGTCTCCGATCCATTGAAAGTATGATTTTTATTTTCCTCCTCTCCATGATATATATACATATTTGATAAATAAAATTGATATTATTTAAAAATTTTGTTTGTTTGTTGCTAGATATGTTCGAAGGGATCCGGTCAAGTGCAGGAAAGAAGTCCAAGAATATTCGTAAATATATTTTCTTCTAAGTAATTACTATATTTTTTTGTTATTATAATTCTTTTGAATATTATTATTATGTTGTTTGTTTGGTATGAAATTTAGAATAATTAGTAGGATAATTTTAAAAATTTATGATGTAATGATATGCTGTTTTTGTTATAATATAATTGTAATTATACATTTTTGTTTATATTTATATAATATGTAATTGATAATTGTATAATTATAATTGTATTATAATGATTAATTAAATTAAAAATATATATTATAAATAAATGTATTGATATTATAATTGTAATATAATTATTCTAATTATTAAGATTTTAATATTTAGTATTATAATATAATTGTAATTATATTGATAATGATTAATTAAATAAAAAAGTATATATTATAAATTAATGCATTGATATTATATTTATAATATCATTATTCTAATTATTAAGATTTTAATATTTAGTATTATGATATAATTGTAATTGTATTGATAATGATTAATTAAATAAAAAAGTATATATTATAAATAAATATATTGATATTATATTTGTAATATCATTATTTTAATCATTAATATTTTAATATTTAGTATTATGATATAATTGTAATTGTATATCTTGTAAATAATTATGTAGTTAAATAATTATTTAGTAATACTTAATTATGAATAAAGTTTGAAGTTTACATATTTGTAATTTTTTATTATTATATAAATATGCAGAATGAATTTTTAGAGCATGCATTATGAATTTTTAGGTTAATCATTTGATTTTCTATATATATTTTTATAAAATTTGTATTTCATTAAACCGTAGACCCGTCAATTGCTTGATATACATATTCTATAGTATCCATACATTTTTCTATACTTATATGGATCTGAGAATTATGCATGTCAATAATTGATTGTCTAATTTGGACAGTTTGGGAATTGCAAATAATTTTACAAAACAATTTATGGTAATCAAATGGTGTGCAATGAAGACCGAATGAAATTTCGAGCATCATTTTCCTTTTGTTCTTCGCATACATAAATATTTGTATGTAGAGAGCTAAAGGAAAATGCTGCCGAAATTTCATTCGGTCTTCATTACACACCGTTTGATTACTATAAGTTGACCCGTAAAATTAATGCAAATCCTGAATGGGATAGGGCCTTTTCAACTATCGATTCACATCATGTATATCGGGTGCAGAGTATATATAGATATCCAAACCGTTGAAGCTCCTGAACCTGAGTGCGAACAGGATGATTATGAAGAAGCTATTCGAAATATAGCAACAACTCGTGTAACTGAATAGGTTCTATCATATAGTACTCCGAATATTGCAGATAATGAAGTAAAAAATATTGGCTCAATTTTTACTGTAGATCCGTTATGTACGGTGCACAGTACTGTACCGGAAAGTAATATTAGAGAAGCATCAATATATACAGCTGTTGATGATAGGGTGCATGTCGATAATCAACTTTTAGTGAGAATGATGATGAAAGTGAACATGATTTGGCTGACGAAGGTGACGAGACCGGTACTTCACATCCAGTACGAAGTCTAGAGGATACCACTGTTCCAAATTATTCTACATTTGAAGCTCCATCTAGAACATTTACCCAGATTGATTGGAATGCTGCAAATATGTCAATGTATTCTTCAATGCAGGAACAACATGTTATATGGCAAAGGGATGATGAGTTATGTAAAGGACTTCGCTTTATAGATAAGGCAGAATTGCAGACTGTAATAAAATAATATTCTGTTGAAAGATATCATGAATTCAAGGTTATTGAATCAAATCCAAATCTATGGCATGTCAAATGTAAGAGCAGAGATTCTGGCTGTCAGTGGATGCTGAGAGATATTAAACTACATGATTTTTTGAGATCTCATGATATACTGGTCCTCATACATGCCTATCTGCAATGATGTCTCAAGATCATTCTGGTTTGGACTTTACTTTAATTGCTAATGAAAATTCGGGACCTGGTTAAAGAAATTCCTGTCATTGCTATTGCTGGACTTGGTGCAGTCATAAAGAACAAATACAACTATACACCAAGTTATAGAAAATTATGGGATGCCAAACAGAAGGCGATAGCGATGCTACTTAGAGATTGAGATATGTCATATCAATTGCTTCCGAAATGGTTGCATGCTGTACAAACATTTAATCCGGTACCTGGGTTAAATTTATCAGCACTCCAACTGGTATACCAAATTGTGCCCAGTTTGATCATGCATTCTGGGCCTTTGCACCCTCGATTGAAGGGTTTAAGCACTGTCGTCCGGTCATAAGTATCGATGCTACTTTCATGTATGGAAAGTATAAGGAGAAGTTGATGATTGCAACTGCTATTATTGGAAATAATCAGATATTTCCACTTGTATTTGGTATTGTCGATGAAGAGTCAGCGGACACCTGGGGTTGGTTCTTAGCTTGTATCAGAATTTTGTTACAACACGTCAGAAAATTTATCTAATTTCCAATCGACATGCTGGTATACTTGCTGCAGTACAGAATGAGTATCGGGTTGGCAGCCACCGCATACTATCATGTATATTGCTTGCGTCACGTGGCAAGTAACTTCAATTCAAGATTTCGTGATCCCAAACTAAGAGATGTGGTGAAAAGAGCTAGTAGAATGCAAACGCAGCCTAGAAAATTCCAGAAATACATGAGGAATATTGAGAAATTTAACCTAGAAACTGTTCAGTGGTTGAATGAAATTCCTTTAGCAAAATGGACACGTTCACATGATGACGGACGACGGTATGGGATGATGACAACTAATATATCCGAGTGTTTCAATGGAGTTCTGAAAAATGATTGATTTCTTCCCATAACAGCATTGGTACAGTTGACTTTCTTTTGGTTTGTGTCATGTTTTGAAGGCCGACGTGTCCAAGCAACAGAGGCAATGGACAAAAATGAAAGGTTTACTCCTTTTGTTATGGGATATGTCATCTCCAACCAAGCCAAATCGACATCGCATACCATTACACAATTTGATAGAGCAACTGGCTTGTTCCAAGTCCAAACTGCTAGACGTGGACCGAACATGAACAGGGATAATAATACACAGGTACTTACGATCTTTATGTATCATTGAAAATATGTTATTAGGTTGTGTATATGCTGAATTATGATTTTTGATGCTGTAGGTTGTTCGTCTTTCCCAGCAGACATGTACATGTCAGAGATGGCAACGTTTTCATTTACCTTATTCTCATGTCATGGCTGCTTATGCACATGTTGCCATTGATTTTAAAAGATACATTGATCGGTGCTATACATTACACGATTATCATCAAATTTATGTACCACAATTTCAACCAGTTCCTCATGAAGAATATTGGCCCTAGCAAAATGAACATGGTATCATTATACCTGATGTAAATAGGCTGCGACAAAAAGGTAGGCCACGATCTACGAGGATCAGAAATGATATGGATATAAGAGACGCCCGGCAACAGATGCAAGTGTACAATATGTTAAGAAGAAGGGCATGATAGACGGTCATGTCCAAGGCTTCTATAAGCAGATTAGTTAAATTATATCAGTCATATTTTACAGATGTTTTATATATGGATTATAATATATTAGGCTAATCTTGTCATTGCTTTGTATTTTATTGATGGATTGTAATATATGGATATGTTTATTGTCTAATGTTTATAGCTTGTATATGGATTGATGTCCTTACTATGCATTAAATGGGCTTTGTGATTGATTTTCTTTGAGTTATCACAGTTATGGATCCTGGTCCTTCTGATAGTAGTGTACTACACGGTCAGCCTTCACATAGATCATCTTTGGTCTGGGAGGGACAGGATGTTGTTTTGCATTGTCGACGTCGAGAGATGGTTATGCGCAGATCGATACCGCTCGATCGTCGTATATGCGCTGATGTAGTCCAGATTCATGTTTTCTTATTAATTTTAAAAAATGTGTTTTTAATATATGTGTTATTTATATGTGTTCTGGTCCAAAATAGACAAGAATCATTTATATAAGTGTTTATTTATATATGTGTGTATATATGTTCTGACCTAAAATAGACAAGAATCATTTATTTGCTTAATTAAATTCAAAAAAATATAAATTATAAAATAAAATTATGAAAATAATAAAAACTTTATTTTCCGTCGATCTTGTCATCTATTCGATTTTTAGTCCTGTCGTCGTTCCGATCACCAGTCCAGCTACCAAGATCAATCATCGGTTCACTTAATAGTCTTGCTATCGATCCGATCATCCGTCCACCTACTGATCCGATCATCGGTCCATATATCGATCTTAAAATGACAAGAATTATTTATTTACTCAAGTAAATTAAAAAATATATAAAATATAAAATTAAAATTATAAAATAATAAGTTATTTTAGGATTTATTAAATTCATGATTTCTAGTTAATTTTAAAAATTTTTTATTAATTTTAATTAAAAAATATTATTTGGTGAAATCGTGGATACAACCCGTGATTTCTCATTATTTTATTTTATAAAAAAATATAAATTTTAAACAATTTTTTTAATAATTTTTATTTTTAAAATTTTTATATAATTTGGTTAAAAATTAATAGATTTAAAATATTTTAATTTAATATATTAATTATTTAATAATAATAATAATTCTTTTTTTTCCAATTAAATCATTTGGTGGAAAGATCCGACTCTCGGTCCTGTCACCGTCCCGATCGCCAGTCCGGCTTCCAGGATCCGACCATCGGTCCACCTACTGGTCTTGCTACTAGTCTGACATTGATCCACCTATCGGTCAGACCATCGATCTACCCTGCAATTTTTTTATTAATCTTTTATTTTTTTTTACAAAATTTTAATATGTACCGTGGATCGATTCACAATCCACGATTTATGATTAATTTTTTAGAAAATTTTAAAAATTTTTCATTTTAATAAAAAAGTTTCTATAAATTTTATTTTTTTAAATAATTTTTTAAATTTTTAATAAAATTTAAAAAAATTAATAATTTTTTTAAAAAAAATTACTAAGAATTCATCTTTTTGAAAAGACGAATTTGGCTTACCTATCTTCGTCTTTCCGAAAGACGAATTTCAGTTCATGTCAGCCAAAATACCTACTTCGGTAAATAAATTTCGAATCACCTACTTCCGTAATTTTATATTAAAAAGGCATTATTTAAAAAAAAAAATCGATTTAATGCGCATATCCGTATACAAGAAAACACGGATACTTCCATTCTACAAATGCCCGCTTAATAATTTCTATGCGAACTGACCGATGGAAGAATCCCGTTCATTGTAGCTTGATCTGGTGCACAGGCATCCGCATAGACAATATATGCGGACGTACGGAGAAGAAGCCCCATCCGTCCGAGAGCTATCTCGATCCGTTGGTCGTCGGCTTGGGGGCGAACCCGACCGGCGGTGAGGAGACGGACCAGTGAGCATAAGAGACTTTTAAGACTTCGCTTCAGCGCACCATTCCCCGCTTCGGGACGTTGCGGGGGTGCGTCCCTGGATCGATGTTTCGGCCCCGCCAAGGGTGGCGGAGCTCCAGGCCGCGGTGGCCGAGGTTCTCCGGCATGGTTTTATATCTTCGTCCGGACTACCGCGGCGATGGCGGCAGCTAAGTTCCAGAGAAGTGAAGACGAGTGGTGGCTGGTTGTCTGGTGCTGAGCTGCGGCCATCTTTAAATAGGAGAAGAGAAGGCCGTTTCCTTTTCCGCGTTGGCGTTGGGTGCTTCAAAGTTCAAGCCAGGCGCGGCTTATGGTAGCCCTTCCCTTCCCGCGTTTCGGCGCGAAGGGCTGCTGGGGGCTTGAGTTTGAACCGATCAACCGGACTGTTGTGGTCTCTCATGGACTTGACTCAAGTTGGACAGTTTAGCTTCTAATCTAATCCGTCTGCTTGACTTGTCCCAGCAGAGTTTAGGATTGGGATTTGGGGGACCAATTCAAGATAGATTTCTTAACACAGTTACATGATGAAGACCTCAATGAGGGAAATTTGTACGGGGTATTGGGATCGAGTTGTTGAACCTGGAAGAGGAATACCAAACCTACATGTACGCAAATTCGCTTGACAAGAAACGACAATTGTATTTTATGATGATATGGATCAAATATGAATTGGATGTAGTGAGAACTGATTATAAAGCACTGCTTAATCAAGAACAATGCCAATATCCTGCTACATAAAATGGGAGTGGTTGGTTAATCTTGATTATTTTAAATATATTTTTAGTCAAATATATAAATTGAAAATTTATGATCTAACATATTTTATTAGATTATATTTTATCAAAAATCATTCAATTATAAATTTCACATATAAAATATTTAATTGAACTAAAAATTCTGATAACTTAGTGGGCTCATAAAGCTCATTATATCTTTTCTTCTTTTTTTTCAAATGATACGAAGTAGTCGAGGCTTAGAATTATGCGGTGAGGAGCTTAGAAATTGAAAAAAATAATTTATTTCTTGAAAAAAATGATTAGATTTATTCATTATTATTTAATGGTTAGAGAGATGGATTAATTATTTTATTATTTTTGGAGCTTTGAATGATGTGGAAATAAAAAGATAGGCCTTGCATATTTATGGGATGAAATCCTATGGATGTGTAGCTGATAGGATCGCGATCTTATTGTCAAGACACAACGGCTATCAGTTAATTAATCAATTTTTAAATAAAATAAAAACATATAAAAAGAATGAGTCAGGTCAAATCCATGAAGATCGTAGTTTAGAATAGTTTGAAATTTGATTTTAAAAGGAAAAGAAAAATATTTTGGAGTCAAAAAGAATGGAAATTAAAAGCACAAAAGAAAATTAAAACCCGGTACATTCGATTTGTTAGTCAGATCTTAGCATCTACTTGTAAAAAAAAATAAATAACAAAAATTTAAATTACATAAAAATAAACTTTGTATTAATTAAAATCTAATTACAAGGAATTGAAATATAATTAAAATAAATTACGAAAAGCAATAACAAAGTATCCGAAGTCGATTGGCACAGTCTCACCAAGAAATTGGTTGATATCGCTTCGCCTTCTTTCACCATACTTCGCGAAGCGAACTAGGCTTCCTTTTTTCTTTCTCTTTGGATTTTGATGTGAAGATTGGTATAGGTGAAAAGGTGGCATAGAAGAAAGAGCTTCTTCTTTAAGAAATCTCACTCTTAAAAATCAACCTGCAATCCAAAGTTAAGCCTTCTATCTTGTAATGTACTCCTCTCTCCAAGATGATTTCTTCTGTAGCCTAGGGGTCCTTTAAATAGAGCTTGGAGGAGGCCGAATTAGTATAGGACTGGGAGTTAGACTTATAGTAAAACTCTTAAAATTATTCTAGACCGTCAGATTACATCAAATCCATTGATCATCATGTAAATTGATTGAGCCCAGTGAGGGCTATTAGATTAGCCTGAATCATGCTCGAATCATCCAAATCCTGATGGTGCACTAGGTTCAATACTCCACTCCACCTCTCAGTCCAGAACAACCTTCGGCCATTGGATTCTTTCATGGATGTCTAGGATCAGTCGAATGGGTAGTGAATGGAATAGGGAGGCTAAAGAAGGGGGCGACAATGTGATGGCAAGAAGGTGATGTCAAGTGGTCATAGCAACAGGGAGATGGGGTCGTACCGTGATGGGAAAACATGGAGAAGGAGGGTGGAGATGGCAGTGGCTTGGGATGATGGAGGAGGAGGAGGTGCGATAGGCGGAACAGGGAGTGAAGGCGGCTATAGCAGCATGAGGTGGACTCTGGAGGGAGGAAAGGGTGGCTCAGTCAAGGAAGAAGATGGAGGCAAAGGAGCGACAACAAATGGTGGAAGGAGGCCGATGGCGACTGGAAATAGGAAGTGCATTCAGTGGAGGTGGGATGACATAGTTGGGGAATCGACAACTTGGAGAAAATTTTTCTGACCATGTGGAAGCTCTTGGTGACGAGGAAAAGTAGCAGAGGCTTCTCCGGCAAACATGGCGATGACGGGAGGCAGCGAAGAAGTGGTGGTGCTAGTGACTAATTAAAGGAAGAAGAAGGATGGTGGCCAAACAAAAATGGGTCTTCTGACGGCTTCTCTAGTCGTGGTGGCCTTCTCAGCATCTCCTCCAACGACGGGCGAGGACCAGACAGCGTCTCCGATGGTCGATGGCTCAAAATGGTGAAGATGGTCGATGGACCGATGGCAATGGCTGCTTGTGAAACTAATCATGTTTTGTTAACCCAGCGACCAATCCATGGTAGACCGTTTACTTTAAAATACATGCATTTTATTAATAAACTTCAAACTTGAATTTTGGGCTTGTTTAAACTCTGATTTGAGTGTCGTTTGCTCCGTCGAATTTCAAAAATCAAGCTCTTTTAATATATGGCTCCTTTCCTATAAAACATTCATAAAAGTATCAATTATAATAAATATAAGTTAATTAATATTTATTTTAATAGTTAAATTGGGATAATTGATAGACTTATCACACCTCCCAACTTCGTCATTGCTAGTCCCTTAGCAATGCAATTAAGATATAAGTATTAATTTTATAACCATATATCATTAAGATTCTTCTTTAGATTTAGGCTTAGGTCAAAAGAAGTTAACTAGCATCACTACTTGATATTGAGTTTTCAAAGTAAATTTCACAGTCATAACTATTAGAAATTTTCTTAGACTTTATCCAAAGGTCTACCATACTTGTATTTGTAATAGCTAACTTAGTATTTTAGTGCTAGAGTGTAAAGAACAATTATATCTTCGCTTATCACTTACTTTTGTCAATTTTTTATATACTCCCCAACTTAAGCACATAAGCCAAGGTAGCTTTCATACTACTTGAATTTGTTTACTTTATTTTTTTGTGATGTCTTCACACTATCCAATTTTTGACATGAACAATAATGCTTACTTAGGCAAAGATACCCTGCTACTCGGTGGAAAACCAATATTTAGGACTTGCCCCTTTTCTTTTTTTTTATTTCAGGCATGTAACTCTTTTCTTAAATTCAAGTTAAATGGAGGTTATATATTAATTACCAATTTTTTAATAATATTGAATCTTTAATTGACCTTATAACTAATATCTACTTTATCTCGTCAATGTGCATGTGCGATGGAAGTGCTAATAGCCTTTAGGTGATCTAAATATGTCGTTAAAAGTTTAATCAGCTAGTCTACTTCTTGACTCGCTAATTATTAGTGAATGCTTTCTAACTCTATTATCCTTTTTCTAGTCTATTTGGCTCAAGCATTTCTTTCATGGCACATGATTTTTTAAAAAAAAAACTTCATATTTTTTTTCAACATTTTCAAGAGATTTACAAAATAGTTTTAAAAAAATTTTCAAAATTTTAAAAGTTTTTCCTACCCTCCAACTTAAATACCATGTCTCTGAAGGTATAAGTTAAAGAAATAAATTCAAACCATAAGGATAAAAAAGAAATATATAAGGATAAAGGTTACCTGAGAAGAGGAGCTAATCAACAAGGTAAAGGCTGCAAAAATCAATTTGGATTGAAATTTTTATTATTCTTATTATTATTTATTTTTAATAGCATAAGAATAAATATTGTGTTGCCTTCCAACAATCGTCGAGTTTAACGTCTTCAGCCAGACATTATGAGGGAGTCTGGTAGATGATTAACTTTAATAAATCCCTCATATTAACAAGAAGATATGACCAATCAGGATGCCTTGTCATCATGATAGAAAACCATTCATAGAGTACTCTATGATGATTAGCCCAAATCAATAAAGTACACTAGGCATGCATATTATTCCAAGATTTAAAAATATTATTATAGTTTATACAATACTTAGGAAGGGATTATATTAGTTGGACTAAGATTAGAGGTGGTAGTTTGATAATTTCTTCAATTATGAGTTAATCTACCCTACTCTCCTTCTCGAGCATGATGTGTTAGTCAATATCCCTTCTTATTTTAAAGTTAGGCACCTTTTTCAGATTAATATTAAACTTGTCTCCATAAATTATTTTAATATTATGGAAAGATTTTGGAGGCAGTTCTCAAAATTGGTACTGAATACAAAAAAATCAATTATAAAATTTTTAAGATCGTGATCCCTCATTTCAGTAATATCCCACTCAATAGCTTCTTTACGTGCTTTTAGAATATTACCAAGTTGGGTTTCCTAGATAAGGTTCACTGAGAAAGTTTCGATAGGTGCATCAAAAAATGATTTCAGTTCTAGATCAAGTGGTGATTCTAACGAGAAAGCTATTAGTGGGCTAGGTGATGGCTCTTGTTGTTCATCAATCAAAAGTGGGATGGTTTCAAAATATAGTATTTGTATTGGATTATTTACTTGTGAGATATACCCATTAAAATTATCCATCCCAAAATAAGCCTAACAGGGATCTACTAAATCCTGAAAGAGAACTATAGAGACGGTTTTCTCTATTATGTTATACATTTGTAGTTCTTAGGAAGGCTCAACTAATCCCATCATTGCATCTATTTGTTCTTCCATTCTATTAAAAGGCTTGGACAATTCTAGAGTACTAGAAATATGGTGGGGACACCAGAGGCACCAGAATAAGACAGAGGCTTTTCAACCCTCTGTGGATTACTTAGTCGCATTTGAGTCCATTTGTAATAAAGGCTTAGTCCATTTGAGTTATCTTTTTCTTACTTGAGTCCTGTACTAGTCAGCTCATGTTGAGCTAGTTTTCTTTCTGAGTCCTGTATGTAACATTTGATCCATACCATTAGGGTTTTGGATCAGTCAGTCAAGTCAGCTCATGTTGAGCTAATCATATTCCAAGTCTTGTAATCATGTCCAGTTATTTTGAGTTTGTTTGAGTCAAGGCCAGTCAAAGAGGGCTCCAGCATGTGAAGGACACCACCCAGCATGCCACCTTAGCAGCCGCATGGAGCCCAGTCACATCCTGGATTGCACCACCTAGGATTACTTGGAGGATCATTAAGTTGGCCCATGCATGAGGAGTTGATGACCACATGCCAGCACACCCTTCCACATCCTAAGCACACCAACTCCACACGCCAGCATGACAAGAAGGAAAGTCAAAACAGATAAACATAAATCCCCTGATTAATGCTAGCTTGCTTAGGAAAGAAGTGGTCCCCATTTGGATGTCCACTCCTACCTTGTTTGGAAGGATTTTGCATAGCATGAGAGTATTTTCTTCCATTAATTTAGCCCCACACTTTAGGAAGAAAGTGATCAAATCTTATTTTCCTTGTTTTCTTTTACTTGGGCCCTAAGTCTCATGACTCTATATAAGGGATCCCATGTATGAAGATTTAATAACAATTTTTTATGAAACAATATTTGAGTTTTCTAATTGCTATGTGCTACCTGTGAAAGGAATGCGGGGGTGTGTAGGTGCCTACACTAAGCATGCAACAGCGCAGGGAGCAGGTAAGTATTTTAAAATAATTTTAAAACAACTGCGGAAAATACCTACTCCACACAAGATCTAGCATATACAAGATGCATGTACAGGCATGAAACAGTGCATGTATATTTTATAAACAATTTAATAAATCAAGATCTACACATGCACGAAAAAAAAACCAGAAATCATACCTTATTCCTTCTTAGAATAAACCAGGAATAATAGTGGAATAGCTGGAATAGCAGGAATAACTTTATTCCTGCCTTCTTCTTTCAGCACCTTTTGGAACGTTGTTTTTCTTCTCTTTTTCTCCCAGAACAGCAGCAAGCCCAAACCAAAATTGGATTATCCTTTGGTCTCTTCTTCAGCAACAACAGCAACACTTTGATGCAACTTGCTTCAATGGAGATCTAAGGAGCGTTCTTCCTCTCTTCCAATTTCAGCAAACGGAATTTCTGCAATCACAAACAGGACAACCAAAGGCAGCAGCAAAGGCGATCCGAAAGCTCTCAGGTATTGATGGGAGCACCCTCTAGAGGGGGGACACGCCTGGGCTTCGCCTGATCCAAGTTGATGCTAGTCGCCGAAAGCCTTCAAACGGTGAGGGGTGGAAGGAAGAACAGAACTCCAAGTTCTGAAATTAGTTTTCTCTAAAACAAATTTCCTTCCACACTATGAGCACCAGCAATAACAGGGATCAAGAAGGTTATTCTCTCCCAATCACTTACCAAAACCCAAGCCCAAAGAACTCCGGTTGAAAGAAAATGGAAGCTCTCAAGAGAAGAACCCAACTAACGTTTTTCCGCCACCCAGAATTTTATAGCAGCGTGAACACGAAACGGTGGTTAAGGGAGTGGAAGAGACCAGCTGGGAATACCAAGGGGCAGCGGGTAACCGAACGAATCAAATTCGTTCCCAAACGGAGCAATTAAAAGGCCATTTAATGGTGGTTAATCACAGCAAAAATCGAGGGGAATGGGAGATGAAATGTCGCCTTGAATGCCCTGTTCGCTCAGGCCATCTCAGCGTGTAAATGGGTTCAACAACGGTTCATAACCGGTTCAAAAAACCCAAACCAATTCTAAATTGGTTCACAATCCAATTAGATCAAAGTCTAATTGATACAAGGCTTGGTCAAATTTTGGTCACCCAGAAACAATTTCCGGTGGACCCGAACAAATTCTGATCGACCCAAAACTGGGTCAGTCCAATGTGTACTCAATCAAACCGTTACCAAAATGATTCTTAATCATAAATCGGCACCTGAATCAGGAAGAGATCCTCTATGGCGTGTGACCTCATAGGTTCACCTAGGCGGTAGCACTGGAACAATCCCAGTACCAGTATAAGATACCATCTAGCAATGGGTCCCGGCGTCCGGATAGGTCAAAGATGCGAGAGCAATCAATCGAACCTCTGGCATATTGTTACCGTATAATTCATCCCTTTGACCTCCAATGCTCAGGATGACCAAGGGTTAGACTGTCAACCCCAGCTGAGTCAATCCACAACATGTCTCAACCTTGCAAGTCCAGTGACTCCTCACTTGGACTACCCCGGCCAAGGATTTGCTAAATTGAAACACTGCAAGACATTCAATCCAGACTGTTTGGACAAGTCAATTCCATCTTGGTCAACCACTGCTCCACAAGTACTTGCCTGTACCCAGAAACCTTCCATCGCTGAATTAGAAATCCAGGTAATCCGACACCAAAGCACAGGGAGTTGCTTGCAAGCTACCATGATGACCTCAGGTCGGAGGGAGGGACACATATCCATATCCAATCATGAGTATCCCTTTGGTAGAAAGGGACTACACGGAGTCACGTTCAATAAGATATCATATATCCCACTTGCAGATCAAATCAATGTCACCACACTCCTTTGGTCAAGAGGACAACCAAACAACGTGAACCACAACAATCTACACTTGATACATTGCCATCCAATACAATGTATCATTTGGTTGTGAACCTAGTTTAAGGATCACTCGATATATCCTCTCTATATCGAAATCAATGTAGTCCTAAGGACTTCATCACATGAAAAAGAGTTCATTACAGGAAAATATAAAAATGTGATGAGCTGCCAAAATAAAATTTATTTATTCATACAAAGAGTACAATACTCAATTCAACCGCCTACAACCTAGGCGATTGGCTTTGGGACACAATTCCCAACAACCTGCTGTATGCTTGAAGGGATTCTATGTGAGCCCTTCCTTCCCGGTGTCCTGTGACTGCTTCCAACTGCCATCCTGCTCTCCAAAACCCTAGTCGCCCTCTTCAAACAATCACTTTTCCTTGCTGTTTTCCCTTGTTTTCTTCTTTCCTACTATGTTTTCTAACCCTTGGAAAGTCGTTTGCAGGTCCCTCGACTCCGATGAATCCAATGACTTTAACCAGGCCGCAATCGAACCACCGAGCAGAAAGCCGGGAATCCGTGGGTCTCTGGCTTGATTTTCCAGGCCGCATCCGGAGTGAGAGTGATCTCCTCGCATACGATCTGCACCAAGCACTTCAACCATTGCCAGGTACATCCCCTTTGCCTGTCAGTCCATTATTGAAGATGAACGAGCCCAACCGAGACTTCTCAGCCTCGGTGGTCCTCTTTCCTTTGCTTTTTAGGTCCTGTTATGCATGCCTTTAGCTTCTTATTTCATATAGAACTCTTTACATCATTACTTGGTCTAATCTTCGGGATTAAAATATTTTAACTTAATATTTAAAAAAAAAATAAAAAAATAATTGCATGCATATATAGTTCCGCATCATTTGGTATCAAAGCCTATTTGGGCTCAGTTCTTTTTGGATACTTGGATCAGGTGCTTCACCATGGCCGTCCGGTCATAGGAGATTAGTAGGGCTTCAAACCCTCTTTCCCAATCGACGGGATCTCCTATGGCGGTAGGGGTGCCGCTGTGAATTGATCCTTGAAGAAGAACACAAAGAGTTCCTTAGATTTTTTTTTCATTTTCGGCCTTTTAGTATATACCCTGTTGTTTTAATTGTTTCTACCTGTATAGAACTTAGAAAATTCTGAAATTTACTTTTATAGATTCCTCATAATTCATATTAATTTTAAAATTTTTTTCAGGAATTATTTCGATCTGTGAATTTTCTCCCAGCTGAAACACTGCCTAAGAACAGTTCTACTCTATTTTGTCAGCAAAGCTGATTTCGGAAATTTCAAGGTTTTTTTAGTATAATCTTTGCATATCTTTAATTTTAGTATATTTCCTGTATATTAGATCATAATATGAATTATCTTTCTATTTTAAAAAAATTCCAAAAAAAATTACATATATTCAAAAAATACCAAACATCTAAACCCTAATTTGCATCTTCATCTGCCTGACATCATTGCATAAATTACTTTAAGGGCACTTTCTTTATGCTAGATAAGGGAAGGAGTTGATAACCTCTCCTTATCCCAAAACTACATACCTTGTGATATGGCTACATCGCTGACGTGGAGCGCGTGTCAGGTCCAGCTGCACACGGTCAGTACCACGTGAATTTTTTTTTTTCAAAAGATCCCCCGTTCGGGAAGAAGTGCTCCTGCTCCTTCGCCAGGTGGCAACCCAAGATGGGTCCATCTCGGCCGAAGTCGAGCCTCTCTCTGCCAGTCCGCTAGGTGTCCACCCAAGAGGGGTCCACCTCGGTCGAAGCTGGCGGCCCCTCGCTCCCTCACCAAGTAGCACCCCAAGACGGTCCACCTCTGCCGAGGTCGAGCCAGGCCCTCCTGCTCCTTCACCAGGTGGCACCCCAAGACGGGTCCACCTTGGCTGAAGTCGAGCCTCTCTCTGCCACTCCGCCAGGTATCCACCAGGAGGGTCCACCTCGGCCGAAGCTGGCGGCCCCTCGCTCCCTCGCCAGGTGGCACCCCAAGATGGGTCCACCTCTATCGAGGTCAAGCCGGGCCCTCCTGCTCCTTCGCCAGGTGGCACCCCAAGACGGGTCCACCTCGGCCGAAGTCGAGCCTCTCTCTGCCACTCCGCTAGGTGTCCACCCAGGAGGGGTCCACCTCGACCGAAGCTGGCGGCCCCTCGCTCCCTCGCCAGGTGGCACCCCAAGATGGGTCCACCTCTGCGAGGTCGAGCTGGGCCCTCCTACTCCTTCGCCAGGTGGCACCACAAGACGGGTCCACCTCGATCAAAGTCGAGCCTCTCTCTACCACTCCGCCAGGTGTCCACCCAGGAGGGGTCCACCTCAATCGAAGCTGGCGGCCCCTTGCTCCCTTGTCAGGTGGCACCCCAAGATGGGTCCACCTCTGCCAAGGTTGAGCCGGGCCCTCCTGCTCCTTCACCAGGTGGCACCCAAGACGGGTCTACCTCGGCCGAAGTCGAGCCTCTCTCTGCCACTCCGCCAGGTGTCCACCCAGGAGGGGTCCACCTCGGCCGAAGTTGGCGGCCCCTCGTTCCCTCGCCAGGTGGCATCTCAAGATGGGTCCACCTCTGCCGAGGTCGAGCCAGGCCCTCCTGCTCCTTTGCCAGGTGGCACCCCAAGACGGGTCCACCTCGACCGAAGTCGAGCCTCTCTCTGCCACTCCGCCAGGTGTCCACCCAGGAGAGGTCCACCTCGGCCGAAGCTGGCAACCCCTTGCTTCCTCGCAGGTGGCACCCCAAGATGGTCCACCTCTACTGAGGTCGAGCCGGGCCCTCCTGCTCCTTCGCCAGGTGGCACCCCAAGACGGGTCCACCTCGGTAGAAATCGAGCCTCTCTCTGCCACTACGCCAGGTGTCCACCCAGGAGAGGTCCACCTCGGCTGAAGCTGGCGGCCTCTCGCTCCCTCACCAGGTGGCACCCCAAGATGGGTCCACCTCTATCGAGATCGAGCCAGGCCCTCCTGCTCCTTCGCCAGGTGGCACCCCAAGACGGGTCCACCTCGGTCGAAGTCGAGCCTCTCTTTGCCACTCCGCCAGGTGTCCACCCAGAAGAGGTCCACCTCGGCCAAAGCTGGCGGCCCCTCGCTCTCTCACCAGGTGGCACCCTAAACGGGTCCACCTCTGCCGAGGTCGAGCCGAGCCCTCCTGCTCCTTCGCCAGGTGGCACCCCAAGACAGGTCCACCTCGTCGAAGTTGAGCCTCTCTCTGCCACTCCACCAGGTGTCCACCCAGGAGGGGTCCACCTCGGTCGAAGCTGGCAGGCCCTGCTCCACCGCCAGGTGGCGCCCCTTGATGGGTCCACCTCGACCGAGGTCAGCCCTACTCTGCAATGCCTCGGGGAGGCAGAGACACGGGTCGCGAGGTCGCCACTAGAGCCAGCGCACGCCGCTCTCTGTACAAGGCACCGGTACGGCCTGTAGTGATAAGCGAAACCTCGTTTACACCAGTTAATCAGGTCTGCAACCGAGGAATGAAATCCTAGCGGGCAGGAGCCTGAAACGGCTGGAAGCCCATCGTCAACGCCCCGAAAGGAGAGCTCCCGCGCTCGGCCCAAGGCCTCACTAGTCTTCCCCCTTTCGTGACACACTACGGACGAGACGAGCCGGCCACTTAACTTCCAGACTCGAATAAGAAGGGGAAGGAGAAGGTCCAGTGGTCTCAGAGAGCCCCCTGGAGGGGACGTGGGCTGAAGGCAGTTCGATGATATAAAGGATGGAGATGGTAGTGGCTTGGGACGATGAAGAAGGAAGAGAAGGAGGTGCAATAGGTAGAACAGGGAGTGGGGGCAGCTATGGCGGGCGTGAGGCAGACTCCAGTGGAGGAGAGGGCAGCTCAGCTAGGGAAAGAAGATGGAGGCAAAGGAGCGGTGGCAAATGGCGAAAGGAGGCCGATGGAGGCCGGAAATGGGAGGCGCATCCGGTGATGACATAGTTGGGGAATCGATGACTTGGAGGAAGTTTTTCTGACCGTCTGAAGTCTCTTGGCAGCGAGGGGAAGTGATGGAGGCTTCTCCGACAAGCAAGGCAGCGACAAGAGGTGGCAAAGAAGTGGTGGTGTTGGTGATTGATCAAAGGAAGAAGAAGGAAGGTGGCCGGTCCAAAAGGATATTTCGGTGGCTTCTCCGATTGTGGTGGCCTTCTCGGCGTCTCCTTCGACGACGGGCAATGACCAGACGATGTCTTTGACAGTCAATGGCTCAAAATGATAATGACCAGCAGCAATAGCTGCCTATGAGCCGGCTCATGTTTTGTAGATCCAGTGATCAGTTCATGGTGGACTGGCTAGTGTAAAATGCATACATTTTCTTTAATAAACTTTAAACTTGAATTTCGGGCTCGTTCAAACTCTGATTTGAGTCAAACTTCAAAAATCAAGCTCTTTTAATTTATAAGCTCCTTTTATACAAAACATTCATAAAAGTATCAATTTTTAATAAATATTAATTAATTAATATTTATTTTAATGGTTAAATTGAGATAATTGATAGACTTATCAGTAGCCATTTGTTGCATGTCCGGCTCCAGCCTCGAACCAAGGCATGACAGATTAAATGGTATTAGAGCTTAGGTTCAAATCAAGAGGATTTAAGTAGTGAGAGTAGGATATAATTAAGCTTTTGATTAGATATTATGAAATAGTTAACAATACTAAAAGTTTATTTAATTTTTTTCTCTGATAGATATATGTTATGGTTTCTAGGATTTTGTCAAGTTTAAGTATAAAATATTTACATAAATAAAATTTTGGCTAAGTTTTCTGAGCTTAAATTTTGGAAGAATACCAACGAGACTAGATAATTGATATATGAAGGTATATTTTAAGTTGTGTTATATTATGTTAGCATTTGATTTATTCTAGAAATATAATCTTGATATAATTATAGAACGTAATATAAATTTTGAATTTGTTGAAAGTTGTTTTGGATTTAAAAAAAAATGTAGCAAATTATAGATATGATTGAAAAAGTTTAATTTGTTTATTAAAAATATAAATAGAGTAAAGATAATTAAATAGATCAAAATTTATCATAAATAATTTTTTTTACTTGATGTTTTAAGTAGAGTTCTAAGTTAAGGTAAACATGTCTTTCTATTTTCTTTATTCTCGTAGATTTACAAGATCATGATAATAAATTAGAATATATACATATATATATATATATGCAATATTGTAAATAAAAATAGATTTCTTACTGACAGAATTAATCTTGTGGTAAAATTGTAAGAGCCTGTATCTTGGATGAGTTTCTAATAAGTCCTTAAATCAAGTATTAGTGTTTATATAAAATAGTTTTGAAGTAAAAAAAATCAATATATGTGTTGACCATGGATCTTTTGCCATTATTATTGATTGGTAGCATAATTTTATGAAATGATTTTGAATGGCTTTAATGAGTTCGACTAAAAGAAAAGATTCTTAAAGGTTGATTATGATCATAAATGAATTAATTTAGGATTATTTTATTTATCATAATATAGAGTTAATTTTCATTAAAAAGAGATTAATTGTAAATTATTTAACCCTTGTTATGGTAATCAAGGATAGACTTAACTCAAATCAGGTTTGTAATGACGGTACAAATATAGCAATTATCGTAAGGGATGATTAAGATTCAATGTGTTTAAAGAAAATAAGAATATGAAAAAACAAAATCTTTGACTGGGCTTTATAAAATTTTAAGCTGGGATTATAAAAAAATTAGAGAATATTGATCAAAGTTGTATAATGAAAGTGTGGTAGATTAAGTCATTTATAACTAGTTAAGAATATTATGATTGATTGAAATATGTTATGATGGAAGAATGGAAACTCTTATTAATAAAAGAAAAGTGATTACTAAATTCTAGAGATTATTAGACAAATTATGATATACCTATGTTATTCTTCTAATAAGTTCTTCTATTATAGGCTGTGACAATGAAAATATTGAGCATCTTATATTTAAGATTTCTTGTTCATTGATTTAATTTGAGCTAATTTATTAGGTATTTGAATAAATCATGCATTATCAATTCACTCCCTTTGATCTCAACTCTAACATAGAAATCATGATATCATTATCTTATTTTCTCGGACTTATTTTCATAATTCAATGATGATCATTTCATGCTTTGTGATTGGCTCTTGTTATCTTAATTATCACTATATATCTATGATCATTTTCACCGCCATTATTAATTTTACTGTAATCAAAGTTGATTATTATCATTTGGTAAGATTAAAACTTTACTATAGTAATTGTGCTAAATCTATGTCAAGCACTTCCAAATGTAATTGATCTTAATCTATCTTGCCATGAAGATTTAGCACCGAATTGAACCTAACCTAATGAACGAGCATTTGTATCAAGATGATGTTTCAATCTAAGACCTTTGGTCACTTAATTAGTGCTAATCCTGCCAATCTTTATCTTAATCCTATATGCAATATGAACTTTTAATGATTGTTCTTAATCTAGTGATCCTATTGATTTTGATCAAGAAGGAATGAGATGTTAGATTGTATAATGGATAAAACTCTAGAGTTGACATAGACATGTTGAGTTGTGAAGCAATTTTGAAAAGAGTCTATGCTTTGGTATTGTAATGCATATGAGCACTATCATTGATATAAGTGGTTGGATTGCTTGTAGGAATTTATATAGTGTGATCATGTGTTCAATTTTTTAAAATTGCTAAACATGGGCATAGTTGTACTTGTGAATTTTGAGCTAAGCAACTTTAATTTTAGAAGACTTAGATTTGTTAAATTTCAAAGACAAAAATCTTTATAAGGAGGGGAGAATATGAGGCTTAGCCCAAACTATGGCTCAAAGGCCTATTCCCTTACCCCCATCCCCTTCATTAATTTGGAAAACAAAAAAACTGTTTTGGTGTGATGGAGGACTCCTCCAATTCAACTCTCTGGAGGCTAGGAAACCTTAGCCTCCATCCCTATTCAAACCCCCCAACCCTCCAATTTACCCCCATCGAAAATCATCGCTCTTCTCTCTTATTTTCTACCCTTATTCACCAGTGTTTCGGATTCACTATGACTGGTGTAGAATCCACCGAACTTCCACATCTTCTTTGTCACATATAAGTCCCCTCCCTCCCTTATTTATTTTTTGGCCATGGGAGTTGCCATCAAGGCACAAGACAACGCCCCTTTTTTCCTTTCTCTTGGTTCACCGCAATCAGCCAAGCCACCACTAGCCGTGGCCATCGTAGGCCATGCCACCCTCGCCCGGCCACGCCATCGCCAGACTGCCCTACCTTGGTTCTCCCATCCCCTCCATCTCCTGGAAGTCATGAAGAACCCCTGGGGGTCAACCGAGGGAGGAAGAAGTGAGAGGGTGAGGGAAAAGAAAAGAAAAGAAAAGAAAAAGAGACAAAAATAATAAAGAGAGAGAGAGAGATAGAGAGAAAGGCTAGGTAGAGAGAGAAGCAAGGGAGAGAGAGAAGAGAGAGAAAGGCATTGAGAGAAAAGCAAAGAAAAAGAGAGAATAGAGAGAAAGGCTGAGAAAAAAAGTAGAGAGAAAGAGAAAAGATAGAAAGAGAAAGGTAAGAGAGAGAAAATTAAATCAATAATTAATAATTAGTGATAATTAATAAGAAAAATTGATTTTCTTCAAAACTATTTCTCGATTTAGACTTTATGCAGGTTGGATATAGATCCAATTCCATGCTAATTAACCCTATCCATATCAACTGAAATCAATTAGTTACCTAAACTAAACTATAGACCGAGCCAGATCTAAACCTGATCAAAAATCTCTCTCCTCGTTCTAGTTTTCTTTTTCTTAAATGAAAGTTAATTATGTAATTAACTTATTTTGCCAAAATCTTCATTGTCTCCATCAATAACGGAGTGTTGGATCAAGGGTTTAAATTGTTTATCATTGGTAGAATCATTTTCATGTAAGTTATCTCTATTCCTGGTATGTTTGATCATGCATGATCTAATTTGAAGCTTTAATTATTGTTATATTATTGTACTTAAATAAGTACCTTATATGCTTTATATGGACATGATTTGACAAAATATTGAGTAAAACATGCATGAATATTTGAAAATAGATTATATTTTATTGCATTAAAGAAATATGTTATGTATTGATTTTATTACTTTCTAGTTTGATTATGATAACATAAATTAGAATCTAGTCTCTTTATGGACCTCCAGTGCAATGATCACTGGTGCATACTAGTAGACGATATATTATAGTCATGAGCTAGTTTCTTTCTAGGCTTGGTCAGGCAAGGTGATCGCTAGCACATATCGAGAAAGTATGTCTTCTCGTGTGATATCAGAGCAAGTATCCTTCTAGATCTTTAATAGGGCGATCACTAGTACATACCAGTGAATGATATATCAGGATCTAGTCTCTTTTGGGTTAGTTACGTGCTAATCATGACCATAGTTAGAGAGATTAGGAGAGTGGGAGTGGATGGTTAATCTTGATTATTTTGAAAATATATTTTTGGTCAAATGCATATATTTGAAATTTATGATCTAATATATTTTATTGGATTATGTTTTATGAAAATTCATTCAATTTCAAATTTCATATATAAAATATTTAATTGAACTGGGGGTTCTGATAACTTACTGGACCGGTAAATCTTATTATATTTTTTTTTGTCAGATAATACAAAGTAGTTGAGGCTTGGATTACACTGTAAGGAACTTAAAAACTAAAAATTTTAATTTATTCTTTGAAAAAAATTGATTAGATTTATTCATTATTATTTAATGGTTAAAGAGCTAGATTATTATTATGTTGTCATTATTTGAGTTTTGAATGAGTGAAAATAAAAGAATAAGCCCTGTACATCCATGGGGTGAAGTCCTATAGATATGCAGCTGCCTGTCACACGTTCGACTTGAGCCTCAAGCCTTGGTGTGATAGTAGCCGACTTATATAGTTTATACAAATTGGCAATTGAGAGAGAATAACAAGGCATTTTTAGTTAGGTGTCCAAGCATTGCAAGTATATTTTATACAAAGTATAATTTATTATTGAATGATCTACCTTGGAACTAATGGTACAAGGTCCGAAGAATAAATTGAACTAGAAAGAATAAATCACCAATAATTCCCACGGTGCATGCTCCATATGGACATGTTTAGGTGGATTATATTTCATTGCATCAAAAATATGTATTATTTGTTGACTTTATTACTCTCTTATTTGACTATGGTAACATAAATTATAATCAAGTCTACTTTTAAGTCTCCATGAGGTGATCACTGGTGCATACTAGTAGATGATATATTGTAGTCAGGAGCTAATTTTTTTCTGAGCCTAACCAAGCGAGATTATCACTGGCATATGCTCAGAAAGCATATTTTTTCATGTAATATTAGAGTTAGTATTCTTTTAGACCTCCTATGGAACGATTATTGGCACATGACCAATGAATGATATATGTAGTTAGGATCTAATTTTTTGGAACTAGTCATATGCCCATCGTGGTGATATAAGAGAGACTAGGAGAATGAGAGTAGATAGTTAATCTTGATTATTTTGGAAATACATTTTTGATCAAATGTATTTATTTGAAATTTATATTCTAATATATTTTATTAGATTATATTTTATGAAAAATTATTCAATTTCATATATGAAATATTTAATTGAACTAGAGGTTCTGATAAATTATTGGGCTTGTAAAGTTCATTATTTTTTTTTCTTTTTTTAGATGATACGAAGTAATCGGGGCTTGGGATTATGTTGTGAGAAGCTTAGAAATTAGAAAACTTTTTGATTTGTTCTTTGAAAAAAAATAATTAGATTTATTCATTATTATTTAATGGTTAGAGAGTTGGATTAATTATTATTTTATTATTATTTGAGTTTTGAATGATGCGGAAATAAAAAAGATAATCTTTGCATGTTTATGTGGTAAAATCCTATGGATGTCAGTCGTCCATTGCATGTCCATCTCGGGCCTTAAGCCGGGGCATGACAGTAGCCGACTCATCAAATGAATTTACTCTTTATACAAATTAGGATGGCGATTGAGAGAGAATAACAAGGCTTTTTTAGTCAGGTGTCAAAGCATTGCAAGTATATATTATACAAAGTATAATTTATCATTTAATTGATCCGGAGGTTCTGATAATTTGTCGGACTTGTAAAGCTAATCATATCTTTTCTTCATTTTTTTCGGATGATATGAAATAATCGGGATTTGAAATTATGCTGTGAAAATTTAGAAATTGAAAAAAAAAATGATTTATTTTTTTAAAAAAATGATTAGATTTATTCATTATTATTCAATGATTAGAGAGCTGGATTTATTATTATTTTATTATTATTTGAGTTTTAAATGATGTAGAAATAAAAAGATATGCATTGTATGTTTATGGAATGAAATTCTATGGATGTGGGTCGTCTGTTGTGCATCCAGCTCGGGCCTCGAGCAGGGGCGTGACAGTAGCCGACTTATCAAATAAATTTACTGGTTATACAAATTAGGATGGCAATTGAGAAAGAACAACAAGGCATTTTCAGTTAGGTGTCAAAGAATTGCAAGTATATATTATACAAAGTATAATTTATCATTGAATGATCTACCTTGGAACCAATGGTACAAGCTCTGAAGAATAAATTGAACTAGAAAGAATAAATCACCAATAATCCCCACAGGTGCATGCTCCATCTTTAAAGCAGTGGAAGCGACTTGCATCTCTTAACACAATATCGCGTCCAACAACCTTGGATATGTATTTGATTGCATTATGGCAATCTCCGCATACTCGCAAGTTTTTAATAACTCGAATTCTAGCTGTGGTGCAGTACTTATAAGGCCATAAGCAATAGCCAATTTCTCACTGTGATAGTAAAGTGAACGCTCTTTTTCCTCTTCTTCAACATCTAAAAGCACATAATCTGTATCTGGGACATATCCCGCACCTTTAATCCTCCTTATTAAATCCTCCAGTTCATCATAAATAGCATCAGTTTCAGGGTGAGACTTATCATCAACAACAAACAGGTGCACCTTGTTCTGCACCTCAATCCAACTATAACCAGGATCCTTTTTCACATTCCTGCTCTTCATATTTTCCTAGCATTAGCTACGTCAACCCATCGGTTGGCAACTGCATACATGTTAGAGAGTAGAACATATGCTGAAGAGTCAAGTGGCTCCAAATCCAAAAGCTTGGTTGCCATCCGTTGTCCAATCTCTATGTTTCCCTGAATTCTGCATGCACCAAGCAATGCCCTACACATGGATGCTGAAGGATTAAAAGGCATCGTATCAATGACCCTTGCTGCCTCCACAAGAAGCCCTGCACGGCCAAGGACATCAACCAGGCAGGAATAGTGCTCTATGTCAGGCACCATGCCATAATCTGTACGCATAGAGTCAAAATAGCCATAAGCTTCAGAAACTAATCCTGAATGGCTACAAGCTGAAAGAACACCAACGAAGGTGATCTTATCAGGTTGTATGCCCTCTGATCTCATATTCTTGAAAACGTCTAGAGCTTTTCTGCCATTTCCATGCTGGGCAAAACCAAGCACCATGGCATTCCAAGAGGCTAAACTTCTCGCATCCATCCTCTTGAATAAATTGTATGAATCTTCTACGCTACCACATCTGGCATACATATCCATAATTGAAGTCCCCACAAAAGTATCTGAAGCACACTCCAACTTTATGGCATTTGCATGAATTTGCCTTCCTTGCTCCAATGCAGCCAAACAAGAACAAGCTTTAATGAGGGAAGCTAAAGTAAATTCATCAGGCAAAGAACCAGACTGCCTCATCTGATGGTATAGAGTGAGGGCATATTCCTCATCTCCATTCTCTACACATCCTGAGATCATGGCTGTCCAAGCAACATCATCAGGTTCACTGATATCATTGAAGATGGCAGTTGCATGCCTGAAATCACCACATTTGATATACATATCTAATATGCCACTACTAACACACAAATCTGAATCCAAACCAAGTTTTATCGCATGAGCATGGACTTGTTTCCCTTGTTCAAATGCAACTAAACCACTGCAAGCTTTAAGAACAGTCGCTAATGTAAAATGGTTAGCTCTCTCACCATTTCTTATCATTGACATAAATAGATCTAATGCCTTATGATTGTCATGGTTTGTCACATATCCAGCAATTAATGCATTACAAGAAGCCAAATCAAACCAATCCATGCCACCAAAAAGAATCTCTGCTTCCTCCAAGATTCCCTTCTTTGCATAGACACCAATCAGTGCAGTCGATACAAAGATATCCATAATAGACCCAATTTTATGGCAAAACTGTGAACTTGTTCATGGAAGGAAGAGCCTCTGGTGATTCCTGAGCATGCCCGAAGAATGCTTGCCAATGTGAATTCATCAGGAACTATTCCATGATTTAACATGTCGATGAAAAGGATGATTGATTCTTTCTCCAAACCATTTTGTGTACTGCTGGATATCAGTGAATTCCATGAAACCAAATCCAATTCTTCCATCTCATCAAACACTTGCCTTGCAGAATTCATGCTAATCATCTTTGCATACAATTTTATAAGATTATTTGACACAGAAACATCTGAACAAAATCCTGCCTTTACAGTCATTCCATGGATCTGTTTCCCCATCTCAAAACACTCTGCACCTGTGGCTGCACTAAGTACGATTACTAATGTCACATTATCTTGGCCCACATTCAACCTCTTCATCTCCACAAAGCAAGCCAAAACAGAGTCATTCTCACCAGCCTTGGCATGTTCAGACATAGTTTTATTCCAACTTATCACATCAGAACTGTCATTGAAAAGGCATGATTTGATCCCAAAAGCCCCAACCTGCTCCACATTCCTATCCATTTCTTTACCCATTAGAATGCAGCAAACGCTGACTTCATCAGGATGGAGGGTTTCACTCCGGTGCAACTCGGAGAACATAAAAAACGCATCTTTGACCAAACCCATCTGAGTATACCCCTTAATCATTATATTCCACAGCACGACATCTCTCTCAGACATCCCATCAAACAGATACCGAGCATCGTCCAAAAGTCCGAACTTCGAGTACACGTTGACCAGAGAGCTGGAAACCATCGCATTTGAGTCCGTACCAATCTTAACGGAACAGCAGTGGACGGCCTGGGAAGTAGAAAGAAGGTCGGGGGAGCTGGAGCAGAGCTTAAGGATGGGCGGAAAGGTGAGGTGGCTCGGGGGCATGGCGGAGCGGAGCATGAGACGGAAGAGAAGGAGGGCGTCGGCGACTTGGCCGTGGAAGGCGTAGGCGGAGAGGAGGGAGTTCCAGGTGACGGAGTCGCGGCGGGGCGTCTGGTCGAACAGGCGTCGGGCGCAGGGGAGAGAGCCACACTTCGAGTACATGGTGATGAGGTTGTTGGCGAGGAAGCGGTCCGGGAAGGCGCTGGAGGTGACGATGAGGGCGTGGACGCGGCGGCCGAGGCGGAGGTCGCCGGTGAGGATAGCGTGGCGGAGAGCTGGGAGCCATGGCGAGGGGTGCGGAGGGGGTGGAGTTGCCAGAGAGGTGGAGGTTTAATGTTGACTGGGCGGTTATTTTAAGGCGGAGGGTTTTGGATGGAAAGGGTACGAGCATCTGGGCGGCGTGGAGTTCATGAAGAGGGTTCGTTTAAATCTTGGTTAAGAACATGGTTTTAAATAACGTGTTATTACCGTCCCTGTTATATAGACCTTTACTTCACACCCCTTTAGCGCGAGTTGGAGAAAGAATGCATAATTGATTGGATTAAATCTAGATTAATTTCTAGGATTCTATCAGGTAGGATGGATGAGAAACTATTTTTTTTTTGTTATTTTCTATACCATTCAACTGGTATCTTAATAGTATCAAATGGGCATATTTATTTCGGATACGAAAAGATATACAAAATCAATATTTTGAATCTCTTGATAGAATAGAAACATTCGGGGATAGATACATTGGGTTTATTCTCAAATTTTTTTATCAAAAAAATTACACGTTGTAACACTCTATCAAAGCAAAAAAAGCAAAAAAAAAAAAAAAAAAAAAGGCATTGTAACGGTTTTGGCCATCCAACGTACACTTTGATCATGTAGATATACAAATATAGTTGTCTTAAAAATTTCTTTCCTGATCTCATTTGATATAAAGATAGGATTTATGGAACCATGCTCCTTCGTATATGCCCAGGTTCATTGATGAAAAAGTTTTAAAAGCATTGGAAGATGAGCATGAAGTCAACTTTTTTTTAAAAAAAATTCACGAAAAGTTCTAGCGGCCATGATTAATGTTGAGAAATAATGGTAGGTGAATAAATATGTCCTTTTGTCATCCTTATCAATAGGATTCTTTTTGACTTTTCCAATTCAATATCATTAGCTTCCGATAAGGTTATCCTCTCTTTTCATACATGTTCATTATTTATGCTGATACTTTATTGCGAGCTATATGGGCTGCAGTACGGGGCTGGATTTTGATCCTTACATTTCTGGTCCTGAAGCCCAGTCAATCACACATCTTTTATTTTACAAATGATTGTTTACTTTTGGGACAAGCTACCGTTTCTTGTATAGTGGGTTTCAAGAGGATTATGGAAGAGTATTATTAATGTCGAGCAGAGAGTGAATCTTCTCAAATATATGGTTCACATTAGTCCGAAAACTCCTGTCCAACTTTGGAGTCTGATCCGAGATATACTGGGGATAGCCGAGCATAAAAATGCGCTACAATATTTGGGAGTTCCTATTACTGAGGCAAATTGACGACGGTAGATTATGGCTGGGTGGTGAAGGCGATCCAAGAACGGGTGGAGGGTTGGCAGGGAGAGCCCTATCTTTAATGGACAGGATTACTTTGGTGAGGGCTGTCCTTAGCTCTTACCTACTTACATGCTTTCTAATACTGTCCTATCCAAGACTATGTATCTAAAATGGAGCAATATATCTGATATTTCTTATGGAGCTCTAGCTCTGGAGGGCAGAGGCTACATCTTCTTAGCTGGCATGTGGTATGCTGGCCTGTTGGGAAAGGAGGTCTTGGCATTTAGTCACTTATCACAATGAGGGAGGCTTTAATGGCTAAACATGTCACCAGACTTTTACTGTGCCCGGACAATATATGGACCTTAATGAAAAAGGCTAGATATGGTTCGATGTCTACTGGGTTGGAGACTTGAGCTGGGCAAAATTGCTCTGCTATTTGAAGAGATGGTTGTTAGGGTCCCTGAGGTGCTCTCTCAGATGAGATGGATTTTAGGTGATGGTCGGTCTATCAGTTTCATGCTTGATTAGTGGATTGCTAATCTACTTTTGATTCATTGGCCGAACTTTATAGTACGAACATTCTGACTCCATTTTGATCTCTGATATGTTTCTCATGGATGGTAGACAATACACCCTATGTTGGTGACCCGTATTTTGTGATATTTTTGGATATATGGGTTTTATCTATTGCTTTTCCTGTCCACGCCAATCGTGATGTCAGTGTTTAGAGATTCTCCTCTCCAAGAGCTGTTATGTCTTATCTTTATCTCTTGTACCATGAGGAGCCTTAGAGGAGTCTCGATGTTGGCTGGATCTGGAGGTTGGGTGTTTACCCGAGGGTAAGCCTATTCTTGTGGAAGGTGGCGTGGAGATGTCTCTCTATTATATCCTTTCTCATTACTAGAGAGCTGCACCTTCCACCATCCTGTCCTGCCTGTAGGGAGGAGGGTGAGATGTTGGCACATATTCTCTTTTTATGCCTGCGGGCTTGTCAAGTCTGGTATTTGGCTGGGTTGGATGGCTTATTCATGCAGGCAAAGGATCTGGTGTACACTCTTTTGGAGTTGCTTTGGTAGAGCACTGAAGATCACAAAGTTAGGGCTCCGAAATTTTGACAGCTTATATTGCTTATCACATATAGCTCACCAGGAATGCTCTTTTTTTTACTCTAGGAGGTATTCGGCCAGGGTTATTATGGAGAGAGCTCATGTTTATGCTGATGAGATTTTGACTGTAACCGCGATGATCACAGAGACATGGAGCTTCTATACTACTCATGGAGCGCCTCGTCGGGCTTTCATGTCCTAGAAGCCCCCCACCTCTATGGTTCTTCAAGTCAATTTTGATGGGAGTGTTACTGATAAGCATGGTGGTTTAGCTTTGTCATCTACGGTCCTGGGCTTAGACTTGTTATTACGGGGGTGCTATCTCTTTGAGCCGACAATCCCTGCAATAGAGCTTCGAGCATGTGGGCTGGGATTGCTTATGCTCGGAAGATTTTACATGCGTAACATCTCACTATTGAGGGCGACTTGGCTCTGTAGTCTCTTAGATTTAGGAAGCTACGATGAGAGAGCAATGCATCCCCTTTTTCGTGACATTGCTGCTTTCTTACTAGGTTTACTAATATTATTATCAGCATAATGTATCGGGAGACAAACTTTACAGCCAATTAGATCGCCTCCTATATCGCCGAATATTCGAGAGAAATGTTATGGACTAACTTGAGGGATGCCCCGGGTCAACTTGTGATATTTTTCTTTCAAACTTTTTGAATGTGTTCGTACTAAACTTTTATAGTTGAATGCTCTGGCTTATAAAAAAATAATAATATGTCATTATCTAAATTGATGGAAACAACTTCTGCAGAGTAGACTGATAGCAGACATCAAAAGCAAGGATTCTTGAAGAATACTTGAGGGAGCAATATGAGGCAAGGGCTGACTGTTCTCATACCAATTCACATACCTAATCTAGGAAAACACATGAATCGTATTACATTCTTTGCAGTACATGCATGCAATCCAAGAAAAATCTGCAAAAGAGCACACTCATTGCAATGTCGGCCAAAAGAATTAAAGTGGGGTAAATGAGACTGACAAAGAATATGGTGCTTGAATGAAAATTGAATACCATGCTTGCTATACTCCACCGTATGAAAAGTGGAGCTAGATAAACACAACTCAATGTGGCCATCCATATGCCAAAATTTATCATATCTTGGTATGACCATTGTTCATGCCAAAGATGATGGATTGTTTATTTGTTGCTTTGAGGTAGCTGAAGATTGCTTGCTACAAGAAAAACATGCTCACATCAATTTCGGTTCAGTTATGCACCGACTATTGATTTTTTATCACAATTTGCATCCACAAATTATGATAAACAAATTAATAATTATGCTAGAACAATAATTTAAAATTCTAGATGTGGTTTAAGAAAAATTAACAAAATATTTTATTATAGAAAAAATTACAAATAGCTTATACAAAACTACAAAACCAAATTAGAATCGTAGGAGGCACTATCCTAAGGTATATTTGCTTTTCTCATGCAAAAAAACTGAAAATACCATTCCAAGATATGACTGAATTTTTCTATCTAACAAGCACGAAAGATTGATAAAAAATTTTTTTAGCACTCAAGAAAAAAAATATTTTATAATTAAAAATTTAGAGAGAAATTTGGAAAAGATGAAAAGCTAGAAAAAGCTAAGAATGACCTTGGATTGCTTGCAAAAATCCAAGATAGGCTTTTTTTATAGATGTCAAATATAACCATTTGGACTTTTATTGGCTCATTAAAATCTGTAAAAAAAGGTCCAACAGTCAAAAAATTAAAAATTAAAATTAATAAAGATAATAATTAGTATAATAAATATATTTAATTAAATGACAATATTTTGAATTTTTGAATTTTTCAATTTAAAATTTCAACAAATAGATATTCATTAATGAGGGTTAATCCATTATTACATGATTACTTCAACGATCAAAGTTACAGTTACATTTTAAAGGTATGATTCAGGGTATTCAGTTGTGTGAAATAAATAGGACAATCTCGACCTTCATTATCACCAAGGTAATTAGGTAATGATCCTTTATTAAAATTAATGCATATTTTAGGGGAACTCAGAGGCATGTAGGAATGGCTTATGGCCCTGAGCTATCCTATTTTAGAGGTATTCAAATTACTCTATTTGAAAAATTCTTCTCAAGAATAAGTTATGGAATTTTAATCTCTTCAATTCCCTATTTATAATCTTATCTTCTTTTAACATTATTCTCTCTCACTGACCTACTTACAAATAAAATACTAATTGCATTTCAGAAGAGCAGGTAGCATTTGAGCAAGTAAATTTTTTAAAGGCTAAAAGAAGCTACATTAACAGCATTCAAGATGGGTTCATGATCTTTTGCAAATCCATTCAACAAACTCCCTTAGTCTTCCCACCAGTTAATGGTATGCTCTTATCCGTTGGCTCAACTTCTTGTTTTAAAATCACAACCTTTGGAAGAGGAAGTGTACCATCATCTTCCACATGACCTGCAGGCCTCAACTCCATGGTGTATCGAATTGTTGGAATCGGCACTTCAGTCACCGAGTCTAGCTCTTGCAATGAAATTATCAAGTGTGAGAGAAACTTTTCAGCCAATGGCCTCCCAAAATCCTCTCGAACCACAACACGAAGAACCGTCATGTGCTCCGCATCGGCTGGCAAAGTATAAGCCGGCACGATCCAACCAAACCGGCGCAAATTTTTCGATAGCTTGAAGGCCAGTGACTTGTTTTTGTCTTTGAAGGAGAAGGCTACTAGTGGCACCCCTTGTTCTTTGGAGATGATATCGAAACGCCCAGTATCCTCCAGCCCTTGTCTTAAGATCCTGGCACTCTCCATGCAGTTGTTCATGACTTTTCCGTAGCCCTGTACAAAGTTCATGTATTAATAATTTGGTTTAATTAAGAGAAAATATTATTGTTGTTGTTATTGTGGTGGTGGTGTTAACGGTTGTTATTACAATGATTACAGGAAAATTAGGCTTGTTATAAGAATCATTATAATAATAAGAATATTATTGTGATCATTATTAAGTTTTGTTTTTCGGGTTGTTGTTGTTTGTTGTTGATGTTTCTAATTTTGTCTCAACAAATTTCATCATCAAGAATCATTATAATTACAAGAATATTATTATTATGATCACTATTAAGTTTTGTTGTTGGGGTTGTTGTTGTTTGTTGATGTTTCTAGTTTTTGTCTCAAACAACTTTCATCATGAACTTTAGAATATTATGGAGTCCACGAGCAATGCCATTGAACAACCCAATATATAGCTATACTCCACTTTGTACCCAATCATGGTATAAATGAATTAATGGTGATATAGGTCTATCTGATGACCAAAGGTTAATATTAAACCACAAATTGTCTCGGATGTGGATGGATGTTGAAATATAGATGCTGTTGCTTCTATTCCCAAAACATCAGAGAAATTAATCCAATGCAATCTTATCATGTCAATAAATATGAACAAAATAAAACACCTTTTTAGTATAAAATTTTAGAAATTTTGGCCTTCAACTATAAAGAAATTTTGGAAATACACCTTACCTCAAAACCTAATCTTAGGAACTGATAATATTGTGCAATGATTTGACTGGATCCTGCATAAAAGGATGAATAGTTTTCTCTTAGAACTTTAAAAGAGTTACTGCCAAGAAAGTAAACTCTATGCAAACAATACCATAGATCCCCATGAGTGCATGGAGTCAGGTTGTCACAGTGAGTCTGATCATCAAGATTTGAGTCACCAATAAGAATTGTAATAAGTAGCACAACATAATAGCTACTTGATATGGATTATGTTTTTCCATTAAAAACCTAAGTCTCCTTAAAAACTTTTATCATGGCCAATTTTCAGTCATTTTCTATATAAAGACCAAAACTTTTAATACTACCATGATCTTTAATAAAGAAAATGTGATAAGTAGGGTGGAGAAGACCAAGATTTTTCCATCTGAATCTGTTCATCCATATTTGCAAAAGAGCCATAAGGAGATAGAATTATGACACAGGAAAGATGTCAAATACTTGTTTTTGAATACCATGCTGAAATTGGAACCAATAGAGAGTCTAAGATTTCCATTTTCTAATGTCCTTTTTAGGATAGCATACCTTTGGAAAAGTTAAGGGTGAATGTGGGTTGATCAGCACCAAGATAGTTAATATGAAAGATGAGTTCTTCAGGCAAATCTTTGCTATCCCTCCATATGACCCAACCAATACCAGCATACACAAGGCCATATTTGTGCCCACTAACATTGATGCTCTTCACTAATGGTAGTCGAAAATCCCATTCTAGTTGAGGATACAAGAATGGTGCAATGAACCTCCACTTGCAGCATCTACATGGATTGGAGTATCCCACCTATCACAGATTCAACAAACCAAGACATGCAGTAGGGTGAAAAAAATGTGACCTCAAATCAGTTCACCTGAGTGGGGATTTTTTTTTTTTTCTGAAAAAAGGAATAATGTTGGCATATATAATTTTATTAACGGCACAAATATACTAAATCTTATAATCAAAATATTCATATTGATTCATATTTAGGATTTTTTTCTCAGCAGAAGAAAATTGATTGCAGTTGATCATTCTAGTCTAGAATTTTTATTTCCAACATAATATATGATAATGATGTTGTCTATTTAAGATAAAATGAAATTAATTTTTAGAAAGGAAATTGATATGGTTAATGACACCAAACAATGACTGAATTAAGCCGTGAAATGAATACTAATTTTGAAAGAGGATGTGGAAGTTCCTTTATGCAAGTGACAACTGAACCATTGTTACATTGTAGCTAGCCAATCTTGTTGGATGTCAAAACTAATATTATTTTTATGTACATATTGAAACATACCCGGTTCTCATATTCTTCTCAGCGAGGAGCTCATTAAGAAGTTTAACATCTTCAAACTCTCCGGTTAATGTTGAACCTAAGATTGCTGCCACGCAAATGGTGTTCCCATCCACCATTTCCACAGCTTTTACAGGGTCCATCACATAATATCCTTCCCTTAGCTTCACTTCCTTGAGTTCCACCTCAAAGTATCTAGCAAACTTCTCCCAACAAACCTATGCGCGGGATGTAATAAAGAGAGAAATGAATAGAAATAAGTTTGTTTTTGGATACAAGATTTGAAATAAGTTTAATGATCAAAGAATATAACAAGCATGATCACCTGAACATTGGCTCCTGTAACAATGTTGGGCTTGTCATAAGGCTTCCCTTCAGCCTTTCTCCTATTCTGCCATTTCTTCTTGAATGCTAACCCAGCTAGCATTATTGCTTCAGAAGAACCCACTGTTCCAACTCCAACAGCTGCTTCTTTCTCATGCACCGGAGCATTGAATAGGTGTGCTATGATATTTACACAGCGGTTCTAAGGGACAATCAAAAACAAAAGACAAAGAAAGAGAAAAAAATTATTCCAAAGAAGCACTACTAATTATTATCTCCTAAAACCTGGAATAATATGAGAACCAGTATACTTTATGGATCCATGATATGCCATTTTGCGCATTTGGCACTCAGATTCAATAAGTAAATGAGACAAGGGTGGAATAATCCCTTCGACCTAGTTCAGAAGCGGGATAATGGCCGGGATAAGGGAGTTGACCTGGGATAAGATATCGACCAGACACATAAAAATGGGGTTGGTTCGTTGATCCCCAATAGTTTGGTCTAACCGTGGATACATGGGAATCTATGACACCATAATGTCTACTAAACTATAATTATACTATTTGTTAAACTACACTTTGATTATTAAATGACAGAAAAAAAAATTTGTTAAGCAAAAATAGCCAAAAAAAAAAAAAAGCAAGGAATACTTGTTTTTTTTCCTGACAAAATGTAACCAGCATGTGTCAGCTATACGATGGAATTATGTAACGATAAACAGAAATAAAAACATAGTCTCGTAGCAATATCATATCAGTGCCGAATTGATACATGGTCTCATACCATATCAATACTTGGTATATCTCATCATTTCGTATCGTATCATATAACGAAACAGGTACCAGTACAAAAATCTGATACTAAGATGGTGAACATTGACGCAACCCATTAATGTCAAATTAAATTTATATTTATTTTCCTAATCAATGATTTTCTAGCTATGCTTCAATCTAATTTAGAAACATTCAAGCGAGTTCAAAGTATGAAGTGGGCAACAAGAGATACTTACTTGAAGCTCTGTGGTGACTGGATACTCATCCATGTCAACATAATTTTTGTTGATCGCTTCCATCATCAGCTTCTCACACTCTGGCTCCATCCAAGTGGTAACAAATGAAGCTAAATTAAGCCTCGGGCTACCATCTAACAGCAATTCATCATGAATTATCTGGTATGCCGCATCCTTAGAAACCGATTTCCTCGGCAGCACATGCCTGTGAACCATCTCCACGGTATTCAAATCATTGTAAATTTGGGGGGAGGGAAAAATAAAACGATCAATTTGGACCTGATCTATTTATTAAATGATCAAAAATCAAAACTTAAAACTGGCATGTTCGTAAAGTTCTAACCTATGTAACCCATTATTAAATTAATGGCCCGATCAGTTCATGTATGTAATGATACATTTAACCAATCAACCTAACATTTTTGGTATGTTAACATGAGATAATAACCTGAATTGATAAAAGTAGTCCACTTTGATGCAAGTAACCTTTTAGATCATAGAGATTAATAGGTTAATATGGGTTATGCATGGGCTTAGATTGGAGTCATGACAAGGAGTCATATATAATTAATATCTGATAAGTAACCCCTTTTTTTTTATTTTTGATAATTGTATTTAATGCAAATCTGATGCATAGATATCTCTAGGTACTTCAGAATAAGGTTCGGCTTTTCTGAAAAACAATAAAATTGCAAAAACTAAGCATGGCAGGAAATGTAAACCTTGGAAGTGGGTCTTGGATATATCTTGAAGCAAATACGAGGTCTGTAGGCCGTCGTCGCACCAGTGATAGCACCATGGCTTGTTTGTTATTAGCTTTGGGGCCTTCTACGCCTAGCCGGAGGGGGTATATTTATTCAAAAATAAGGGGAATTCTTGTGCTTTGCTTGCCCTTGCTAGGTGGAGAAAAGTTCGTGGTCAAGTTATCTTGGCTTTTTAGTTGGAATTATGTAAAGTTCTCCTCTGGGGACTCAAGAAATTAATTTATTCATAGAGGTTTCTTTGCTTCAAAGTGTTACTGTTACTTGATTCCTTAGAACTAGGATTTCCTTCCCAAGTTTCCTTCCTCTGATCTTTGGCCTCACTTCCTTATCCACTCCTACGGTGCTACCATATGTCTGTATGCATTAGAGGATGATTACATGGCCAACTTCTCTTTTGTAGCTGGATTTTTTATTGTAGACTTTTTTTTTATTGAAAGAACATGTATTAGAATCCCAGAATAATTAACGGTGTGCCTGATAGGCGGAATAATTGAGGGGCTACCCTGGCTACCATTAGAGGGATAAGTTTTGTCTAATGGGATAGAGATATTTTGGGTGTTTAGCTTGAGGAAAGTCTAAGGAATAAATGATTTTTACAATGAATTGAATTTTATCACAAGAATTAAATTTCTCTTCAGCTTTTCATGCGTGCATGGAATACTAGAAATTATATCCCGCATGCGGCAATGCACTACACCGATCACCTTGCCTCTTTTCTATTAGATCCATTCAGGATGCACTGATCATTGCGATCACCTACAACAAGGAGACGTGCTCATCGATGCAGTGCACGGTCTCGTTGGTGCACTCGGTAGAGTGTATAATATATCGTAAAGTAGGATCAAAAAAATAAAAAAAAAAATAAAAGGGATATCTTTCTCTTATTCACTATTGTAGAATGGAAACCTAGTGTTAAATTCGTATGTCTTTGTTCTATCACCTGTTCTCTAATCCTAATTACAAGTAATCTTCCCTCTGGCAGCAATTCCGCGGAAATATATTGAGCTCACAATGGCTATTCTTTTCCATAAATTTTCAACAATATGAAGCATCTAAAACATATCTATTTGAAAGGAATGTTTCGCAACAAGAAGTAGCTAGTTGCCTGCCTTTCTGGATGTCTTGGGTGTTTTGCAAGAAACTAGCTCCAAGGATAAAGACTTGGCCACTCAGAACATCTTCCCAGTTCCATCTCTACGTGGGATGGATTCATCTATCTCCATCTTGCGCCACTTGACCACCATGGATGTCATTTGGTCAACCTTGTCATATAACCCGAGGAGACCGCCAGTATGTATGAACAGAACCTTCCGCCCTCTCCACTTTGCCGGATCGGCACTCATGTCTTTCAGCATACCATAGGCAGCTTTTCCACTACAAATCAGAGAATAGACAGATTATTCAGCAGGATTATAGAAATCTCAGAACTCTACCAGGACTTGGTTTGTGCCACTATAGGACAAAACTTGTTAAAATTTTCATTAAATAGATTAGACATAGCATCTAGTTAATAAGAGCAATAAATCATTAGATATAGATGACAAAACTCATGATTTGTCATTAGATATAGATGAGTGTTAGCTTTTTTCATAATAACAAGACCAGCAAATCTTGTCCAAACCATTTGTGTTGGCCAGCCTTATGGATCCTCATTATCAAACATATTGATCAAGACAGCTTTACTTGTTCATATAATTCAAGATTGCATTAGTAAGTACTTGCCTTGTAGCTATCCAATAAAAAGACAAAACAGAATCGATAGTTCTCTTTCTTCATAACTTGTAGATAGAATCTTGGATCTGGCTACCACCTTTTAGCTCAAGAACTGCCCCTTGTTCAGCTCCATTATAGAGACTACCATTGGAAGGCCTCTCTTGGATTGGATGCCAGAAAGCAAAACATGGATTGGTTTTTTCCCATGTCTCAAATGATCTGATGATTGTAGGTTCATCATGTTAAGATAAGTTCAAGTTTGGAAAGATGAACATGGATGTTGATCCTGAACTGAGTGGTATCTTATCATCCCAGAAGAGATCTATATACTGTCTTAATCAGATAAATCAGTATATAATTCAGTTGCAATTTCTCTAACATTTTACAGGTTCTCCCAAGGAGTTCGAGATGAACAGGAAACAGCAAAAGAATTCTCTTTAAGCAGTAGTGCCCTAATCAGTTTAGCTTTCTGTACACAGGTATTGCTAGCCTGCATCACTTTCTTAAAAAGAAAAAAATAAGGACTGAAAAATGATGTCTAATAATTATGTGCTTCACCTGTAAACTGGGTCAAGAACAACCCCTGTTGCTGCTGCTATATCTTGAACAAATTTAAGCTCCTCACTGGTGTTCATAGCATATCCTAAGCCCTTGGCCTGTAAAAACATAAAAGTGAGTCAATATGAATTTTAGAACTAAACCTAACAAGGAATTATATTTCTCACAAGCAGACAATTGCATTAATATTGAAAATTCAAAGAAACAATTGATACTGAAGCTACCATACACACTAGACATGTTCAGCATTCTGATTTTAGCTTCAAGTTTCAAAAGACCATTTCTTTTCCAGGAACAATTGCATTTATAATCTTTTGATTCCTCAGAGTAGTTCAAATTTTACTTTGACATGTACAACGGCATCATGCATTTGCATGTGGTGATTTATCTCTTCGTCCCAATGCCTATAAGAGTTGTATGAAATTTTGAATAATGACTATAACACCAATTTCAGCAAACCACAGTAATTATCAAATATAATGATTAAATATCATCAAGGACACCATACAAATGTCATGATCAATACTGATGTTATGTTAGTAGTCATGACAGCCATTTAACTGTTCACCTACCACGATATTATTTTTGAGTTTCGTGAAAAGCACAAAGGTCAAATATGATTGTCATGGATTGAAGTGCTGGTCAGCATAGTTAAGATGCCATGAAACATATTCCACCAATGCCTCATTGACGTGCAACTTTAGCACAGAACTGGTCCATCCAGTGCTTGGTATACCAGTGCCAATATGTGACAAGCACTGGTGTCAGATCAGTCTGGCACAGACTAGCCCTTTCAGGCTGTCTGTAATTTAAAATCTTAACAAAAAACCAGACCGGAAAGAAAGCCATCGACAGCTATGGCCCATGCATGGTATTGATAACACTCCTCTTGGCTAGCGTGCAACACAGACATCTCAACCATCTACATTTTATGCTCTCCTTGGTGTAATTCTTGCTTTATTTTCAACATGATAAATCAACCAGCCAAAAGTGAGTGGTTTTTATTACATAATTCGGGTAGGCAACGCTTTAACTGGGTTTGGACCGGGTTTGAGTAAAATCCGAATGCTTAACTTTGGATTTGGACCGGGACTGGATAGATATACACTCGACCCGAACCCGGCCCGAGTTATTTTAATATTTAAATATATATATAATTAATATATATTATGTTTTTATTTACTTCATAAGTATTGAATTAAGTCTTGTTAAATTTTATTTGTTTAAGATAATTTAAATTTGATTTTGAATATGAAACTAAATACTATTGGACTAAAAATGTAGTTAAATTTTATTTATTTAATGTATATATGATTTATAAAATGGTAGATGATTTTAAAGTTGACAAAAATGAAAAAATATTTAATATGACTCAACTGGGTTCGGGCCGGGTAAATCCGAATTACCCGATACCTATTGAGATGGGTTTGGATAAAAAAATCCAGTTCTGATAGTGTTTGGGTCAGGTTTGGGTAGTTTATTGAATAATCGGGTTTGGGTTTGGATAGTTATGAACCCGGCCCATTGCCATCCCTATGCCTAATGTTAGGAATGCTAGAATATCTATTGCTTTGACCAAATTAAATGGTTGACAACAGTTTCAGGCAAGGTTCTCGGTACCAGTACCGGGAGCCGTATCGGCAGTAGGCCGGTACAGTACTGTACTGTCCGTACCATACCGTACCGACAAGTATACCGACTCATTTTTTTAATATAAAAGCATTCTCCTCCCTCCAAACATGTATTTAAAATATAAAAAGGACCTGAACCGGCTGAACCGACCGGTTCGTACCGGTACAATACCGTACCGGTGCGGAAATCAATTTTTTTTTTTTTTTGACGATCCGAATGCCGGACCATTTTAATGGGGTGAACCGTACCGGCAGCTAGCCGGTACGGTATGTCCCGTACCGGGCGGTACGGGATGGTACCGCGATCCCTGGTTTCAGGCTATGGTACAGTATATCTCAACAAGAATCAATTTTTATCACAACCATCTATATGCTAGAGTAGTTTCAATTTTTACTTGGAACAAAGTAAATACTTTTGCAGTTGGGAACTTCGGAGTCTCTCTCTCTCTCTCTCTCTCTCTCTCTCTCTCTCTCTCTATGACGCACGTGCGCACGTGACAAGTCAGTTGAAAAGATACAGTCCATCATGATCCACAACATTTAGAATGCCTTGGAAACAAGTTTAGACAATGTTTCTAAGCTAGGCAACAAAATGTCAGAAGATGGACTGTGTCAGTGGCATCATACAGTGATTTGATAAGATATTTTTTGGTTTACAATATCAAACCCTTTTTAACTTTGCCCTTGTGTCTTTCAGATGTGTGGATCAGGATCAATAATGAGGATTCTCAAAATATCACCTACCATGCATGTTGGTGCTCTGGCTTTATAGCACAGCAAAGATCACAAATCTCCAAAGAATTTTCTTTTCAGTTTTCAGATAAAAATGTTGCAAACATGTTATATGGCGGGGATTCTTAAATCTGATGATCCACCATGTACTTTACAATCACAAGATGTAACCCAAATTCTATCAAGCAAAATACATGAGGGGCTACCTAAATTGAGAACCCACATCATTGAATGTGATATATTTATTTAGGAATTCGGGCATATACAGTGTAGAAGTGCCTAGATATATTAATCAACAATTCTTCAAGTTCAGATGGAGTCAAATCCTTTGTATTTTAATCTGAAATATTGCTATAAGATGTTCACATCACAATCAATGGTGTCAATTCTCAATTATACATAGGTTATCTTTATACCAAATGCATAGGCAAGGCAACTAGTCTCTAGAGTATATGACTCCTGTTTCCCAAATCCTGGGGGTATTAGGTAATATCATCAATAACAATGTAAAGTTCAAAAGATTCATGTCCAAAGTTAGGGATGCTAATGGACCAACCAAGCTTCAAGTTGTGTTGTAAGGCTTGATTGTTTAATCAACGAAGTTGATGGTTTGCGAATATATAAGTGCTCCTGGACTTAAGCCCAGGTTGGACCAAATTCTTCCCTGGCTCCTCTTCATTTATGATATACACAAGCCAAGACCGAGACACCCCAGAGCACCAAGATCAGCTTGTTCAGCCAACTATAGATATGTAAAAGTATGTGTGCAGAAAACACGGGTACAATGCATTTTTTCAGAATGAAGAGGATTCAGCATGCAACCGCATAAATCAGAAGTACGGGAGACATGTAAAGGTCATTAAAAAGTTTGAGATCGTCACTCACATCTTGAACATTGACAATATCATGTGAGTCAATGCCAGCATTAAGTCCATCAATCAGGCCTTGAACAAAGTTGTAGAAGTAACCAGGATCATCACAAACAGCAAAGGCATGGACCTAATCATAAAGCACCAGTCAGTACGTAACAAATCTAGTTTCATGACAACGAACCACTACTGCAACGATATGATATACTTTTGCCTTCAAATTACTCCATCTTGATCCCAGAGAAAGACCAGCGATTGTTCCCCCACTGCAAGTTAAGATAAAAACACTACACATAAGCCTAGGTTTTTAAACAGAATTTCTATTGCATCTTTCCAGAATTTGTAAAAATATGATATGAAAAAAAAATTGATAATGAAATTAAAATTTCAAATAGAAATGGTAGGAGATGCAAGAAAACAGATTTGTTACTTAAACAACTAGAATTATACTTGACTTGCAATTTATGATTTTAGACGCCTGCATGGACTAGTACAGAGCACTTTGCATCCTTAAAAGTAAGAGATACAGAAGGAACGAAAAAGATAAGTTAACTTTGCTAATGAAATGAAGAGAGAGAGTCCTAAGTGCTAAAGATGAAGAAAAGAACCAAATGGAAGTGGAGAGATTGTATCTAGATTTACATTCTGGTTATATAGATATCATGAGGGTTTATAAGTACTTGGCACTTACCATGGGCAACCAAGTATCAGGTTACAGATGTTTTGAACTTTGAAGTTTGAACAGCAATATAAGATAACAGTTGCCAATCCGGCTCAGAACCAACCTAGGTGGAGATTTCATACAACAGTAAATGTCTGAAACAGGCCTACTTTATATTGGTTAAGTTGATTTAAAGGCAACATCCAAATTAGAAATTCTCAAATGTCAGCAGCCACCCAAAAAGGTGGCAGATGTTAAGATCAATCAGGTTAACAAAAGCCTGAAACATCTAACATGTTTTAGCAGTGTTTCTCATGAATAGAAGGTGAACTCTAACTTTTGCTCCTCCAAACAGGAATCAAGTCTTGAAAATATATCCTAAGCTTAGTGCTATGTATGATTTAATAACAAATTTATGAACATAATTTCAATCACTTAAACGATCTCCAATAACATAAATTATAAATTCTTAAGGAAAGCAACAGCTTAACATAGCATAAGGATCATCCACATTGCTATTCATGTCAACAAGCTTTTAAACTAGATCAATGACAGAACACCCAAGACTTGAAGAAGAAGCAATATAAATAATAAAGCTTCTTGGACCCATGCACAATGACACCTATTAAAAATGTCTTCACTACAGTAAATTCTTGAATAAAGCAAATTTAATAACAGCATTGAGGATCCACATTACAATGATTAGCTATTAGCACATAGGAATCGCACCAATAGTTGCTAAATCTCATTTGCATCTGTCCTGCCATCGATCTTGCAAAAAGATCTTAACTTTCCATCTTTATAACCAAGTGACACAAAGTTGCTAAACTCCAAAAATAAGTTTCATTGTGATTACTGGTCCTGAAAATAAATTGGTCAAACAATAAAAAAATTTAAAAAGCTTGAAAGATTTTTTCAGGTTTTTGCTATTCTTCAAGAATTAGACATATGTAAAATCAATGCACATTTAGCCGAATGAGAAAATGCACAAAACTTAACACAACATACACAAACATCAAAAAATGGAGCCCCTTTTCATGTAAAATTTTTGTTTCAATTTCTTTTCAGTTTTGACGTTCATTAGTTCTGCAACTTTACTAATGTGAGATATGTATTCTCACAGTAGCACTCATGAAAACTTTTATGATTGCTTGATTAAGTCCCTTATGAATCAAAAATTTAAAGTATCTGCACAGTGGATGTTGGACTGTCGAAGTTAACTTTCTGCCTCTTCAAGTTGGATATTGGACAGCCACATTGAGGGTCTGACAGTCAGCTCTTCCACAGATATATGGTGTCTTGATGATAGATAGAAAAACCAAGCAGCATACACAAACATCAAAATAAATTGATCAAACAATAAAAAATTTAAAAAGCTTGAAAGATTTTTTTGGGTTTTTACCATTCTTCAAGAATTGGACAATATGTAAAATCAATGCACATTTAGCCGAATAAGCAAATGCATAAAACTTAACACAACATACACAATCATCAAAAAATGGAGCCCCATTTCATGCAAAACTTTTGTTTCAATTTCTTTTCAGTTTTGACATTCATTAGTTCTGCAACTTTACTAATGTGAGATATGTATTCTCACAATAGCACTCATGAAAACTTTTCCAATTGCTTGATTTAGTCCCTTATGAATCAAAAGATTTAAAGTATCTGGACAGTGGATGTTGGACTGTCAAAGTTAACTTTCTGCCACTTCAAGTTTGGATATTGGACTGCCACATTGAGGGTCTGACAGTCAGCTCTTCCACAGATGTATGGTGTCTTGATGATAGAAAAAGCAAGCAGCATGTGGCAATAAGATCATTACATAAGAGTTAAGACATGAGAGGATTGCTGAAATTCATAAAACAATATGGTAATACCTGCCACAGGCAACAACAATGTCATCAAAATGGATTCACCAGAACCAGTCTGAATTTGCTGCTCAATCTCCCTTATTGCTTCAATGTAGCCCCTATAAGAGCATTTATTTATAAGCCATATCCAATAAGAAATTGGAACACTTTTTTATCATTTATGAAGAGCTTAGAAGATGTAATAAGATATGGAGTATGCAAGTGATAAAGTGATCTAGGCATATTGGCAACATTAGCTGAGGAAGAATATGCCCAAGTTATCAAATTAAAAATGCAAACAATAGCTTTCCATGAGGCGCATGTATAAAAATCTATGACAATAATCTCATAGATAGGAGTGGGGGGGACAAGTGACTTTAATATTGAGTTTGTACCATGTACCATGCACACATGTGTGTGGCCAAAACTGAGAGAAAACTCATTTCATAGCATACTGGCCCTAATAGGACTATTGGTTTCAGAGAATCCATAAAGCCACCCAAAACAACTGGGAAAGGCAGGATGGTTATGGTCTACTTATTCATATATATCACGTCAATCACCTAGCAACAACGAAATCCAAAAGCAAAAACACTTAATAAACTGAAAGAGAAATTTATCACAGAGTAATTGCCTCAAGCTCAGTGGGATTCTCAATGGAGGTGAACAATCCCTTGGATAATTTGTATATTCAAGTAGTACTGTCGAAACTCAAAAGTTTTCTTTTTTTTTATGAGTTAATTTATGTTTTGCTCACATAAATTAGTATGTCAAGGGCACCATATGTTGGGATGCTGACATTGCACATATCAAGGGGTATTTTTCTGTGGTCTTTAGATAGTCTCCCTGACTTGGAAGAGGACTTGAGAGTGGGCAGCAGCAATCTTGTACTAAACATATGTCATTGTCCAAAAGTCAGAAAAATTCAAGATGAAAGTTTTTATCCCTTATACCAGCAATTTGAAAATCATAGTTGGGAAAGCTGGTTTAAATCACTTGATCCAAATTGGTGCATGTTGGTTGACCATAATTAGAAGCTTAGAACCACATCATATGCATAATTTGGTTGACTTTAATAGTAGATCAATTTGGCTTGGTTGATTCAAGTATAAATTTTTGTACATTGTCAAATCTTTACCAATTCAGAGGTCAATCAGCTGATTCATGTTCTCCTAATATCTTAGTTATCCAAACTACATTTTACACCAGTATTTCCCTAGCTAAAACATTAGAAATATCACCTATAAACTGATGCTCATATGGAGAAGACCACTTTAAAAATGAGAAATTAAGATGAAAGTTCCCCCATGTTAAATCAATCAGTTGCAAATCATGGTTAGACAGGCTGCTTTTAAATCACTTGCTTCAAGGTGCTACATCATGGTGGTTGGCCATCCAGCTTTAACAAGTCGAATCACATGAATTGGCTGGTTTTTTGTTTTCCTTTTTTCAGGTTAGCAGAATCAGGTATGAATTACATATATACTTGTCCATTCAAAAAGTTCAAGAAAATGTTACCATATTTTAGTACCTCTTATAGGTTTGACCAACTTTGGTAAGCAGTCCTAGTCATGTATAATCTACATCTAACTAACTCACATTTCTAGCTCATTCTGAACTAAGAATCCAGTTTCAGAGACAGATGCTCTCCTAAACTAATTTTAAGGGTCAAAGCAAACTTTATACCAATAAAACCAAAATTATTTTTCTCAGCTTTAACTTCTTTTTTTTTTGTTTTTGATTTATTTTCTGAGTCAAAACAAACAGTGAAACTTCCAATTCTGAACCGGAAACAACTGATACATTAATTAAGTCTTTGACCAAATCTTATTCTGGTTCTGTACAAGTGAAATGTGTTATCAACTTTAAGAAATCATGAAGGAACATGAGAAACAGCTTATGATTGGCATGATCTACTACCTGTTAATGACAGACACACTTATGTACATACACTTATCTACTAATTTAAAACACAATCCATTAATATCCATTCCTGAGACATGTAATACTTGCTGCAAAGAATTCATTATATTACCGGTCAGATAATGAAGGAATTATATTTTGCTCATGATAATTAAAAAAAAACACTTTTTATCTAAGTGGGCCTATTAAGTACAATTTAGACCTGACCAAGAAGTACATGGATTATCATAATCAGAAGAAGAAACTTACAAATGGTATCTGTAGAAAACTATCTAAGAAAATAAATTTCTTATATCATCTGAACAGAATGGATCTCAAACGACTAACTAATTTAACAGCTTTTTTCTATTGATTTGTATCTAGAAAGTTGTTTAGGATAATTCTACAACATAATACCATTTTAGTACAGATAAGGCAGCATCTTTCACATGTACGCTACACCTTTGTAGAGTATCTATTCTAATGCATGTATTATTATGCTTTTGAGTTTTAGTCTTTTAGACACCTATATAATACCACTACATTCTTATATGACTACTGCAGCAGACTACATACACTGAAATCTGGCTGGGTGCTATTTGAAATTATCGGCAGAATAATTCATCTTTATTACACCTTTGACTTACAACTTATCTTAATTCTCCTTGTAAATGTTTTAATTGTTTCTAGACATGATCTGAAAAACATGCAAATACCCCGGTGGCACTATAATAACAATGCTGAAAACACCAAACTCTGAGGATATAAGCAATAATCTCCATTTAAGCCAATGCATATGAATATCTGGATTTTTGTTTTTTTACACAAAACATGAGATATTGGGACTCCATCTGACTGCATCTTCTTGATTCAGATAAATAGATTATTGGTGCTTGGCACACCTAAACTTCTCCTACAAAAACCAGTTCTGAAATCCTATATTTGCATCATCATGTTGACAAAGTAGACTCAGTTAAAAGCAAGGTCGCTGAACCGGTACCGAGACTCGTACCGATCAGCGACCGGTATGGTATGGTACCGTACCGGTATGGGTACCGATCTTGGTGAATTGAGAAAAATTATCTTCCTCCCCCCTCTCAACTAACAACCAAAAATAAAAATAAAACCGGTCCGAACCGTCCCAAACTAGCCGAACTGACCAGTTCGTACCAGTTCGGACCAATTCCTAATTTTTTTTAATATATTTTTAAAGGGGGAATCGATTTTTATAGCCAAACCGTGCCGGTTTGGTGCCGATCCGGTTCAGTTCGGCGATCCTTGGTTAAAAGATTATATAAGTGCATGGAAAGTATAAAGCAAAGCCAGTTGATCTTGCCAAACCAGTAGTTGCAAACTATGAGCAATAACTGTGTACAAGAATGATAAAAGGGCACCACAAGAAGTATAATTTAGACTTAGCTCACCAAGTTCCAAGAGAGTTTGATCCACCAACAGGAATAACATATGGTTTTCTCCCTTCACTTAATAGTCTCTTTTTTAGCAAGTCAGCAAGAGTCTAAGACCATTGAAAGTAGAATTAGAGTGATATAACTCTCGAATGAGAAAAAGGGAACATACAGAATCAACTGAAAAAAATAAGGTTTCAATAAAATAGTAAAATGTCAGTTATGAAGCACAAAATATAGTTCATCAAATCAGCATATTTAGTAATATCAGTGAACCCAAATGCTTTCTTGGCATATAACTGTCCACACATTATAATTGTACAATAATATACATGATCTGACACCAAATTTGAGAATCAGCAGTTCAATTGGTATTTAAACAAAATGACAGTAAAATTCGCCTAGTGAAAATCTTGAGAAATGTGAAAAGGATGAGCCCTTTGGTACAAAAAATCTTAAAATAACTACCTTAGGATTAAAGGACAGACCAAAGGACAGCGTTCTGTTATGTACCAACATAATTGTAATGGAACAGGGCTTATTGAGTGGAGAAGAATTTGTAAAGAAAGCTGACTGTAAACAGTTGGAATAAAGCTCAATGGGTATGGTTATGTTATCATAGAAAACAAAGAATGCATATTAGAAAAAAAGCAGTTGACCGCACTCTTTATTTTCACAATCCACATGAAAACTGGAAAGGAAGCATTATGGCATCTGATAGTACATTTTGTTTTTAAAATAGCTGATGAAATTAAGCTGGTTCAAAATGCATCAATCGAAAACAAATGGAATATAAGCTCCATGGTGCTGGAACCTTCAAGCAGTGATAAGGAGCAACCCTTCATCAATATCTTTTTAAGTCTTTGTAGAGGCTCGGATCAGAGGAGCTATTTATGTGTCAGGCCATAATAATGTCCTTTTTAAAGTTGTTTTGAAATTCAATTGATTCACAATTTAATCTAGCATGTAGCTTTAGAATTGCTAGAAGTGAGTTGGTGGCAAATAAACACTGTGAGATAAACATTACAGACAAATACAACAGTATGGAACAGCAAAAAGGGAAGTGGTATATTTGGAGCACTGGATAGATTAAGTGGGAGAAGAATTTTAAAAAATCAAACATTTTATGTTGAGGCTCAATGAAAATCTGAAATAATTTTATCTACATAAGAAATGAAGAACATGCTGGCAAATGATTCACAAGAATACAAGAATCAGCATTCAAAATATGTTCATGTTATATCTGATAAACATTGCAACATAGGATTCAAAGTTCAAGAATTTAGCTGCATATCAATGGTTAGAAATTCCTGAATTTTAAGAAAACAATGTTCATATATAAATAGTGTATTTAGTTGTAAATTATTTTTAAAAAAAGGTCTCAACATTTCACAGTAGCAAGTAGCGATATATGCTCAGAGCTCAAAAGTCATCAAAGAGGAATATGCACAAGATTATATCGTTTAAGATTCAATTTTATATTGAGTTAATAGTGGAAATCCTAATTATGGGTTCACATGGACAGAAGAAATATTTCATAGGAGGTTGCATATCCACATTAAAGAACCTCAAAGAGATTCTCTGACATTGCAAAGTCAAGTTATTGACTGTCCTAACACAATATGGATTCCTAGTAGAATGTAATCTTGGTCTGCTCAAGCAGAAACTACAGTCCTACCATGTCCAACAAGCTCAACATTGGACTCTTTCAGCTAAAGTTCAATGAAGAATCGATTTGCACAATTGATAAAAAAATGGAAAGACACCATCTGGATAAAAGAATTAGATAAGCGATAGTAGAATGGAAGGTTATTATGGAACACAAAGTAGATGTATAAATTTTTTAGAATAAAATAAGATGGAACCACTAATATTCTGCAGGAAGCACATTCATTTTGATATATAGCTTGTGGTAACAGTGATCCAGATACAATAGTGCTGCTTTGTTGATGATAAGGAATTGCCATTTTTCTGGTCATGGGAGGACAAAGGAAAAACTGTTCTTGAGGTAGACAGTTTAATTAAAAAGAGAACAGCATTATAGCAGAAGGGGACAAACCACACTGCCTATCTTTGCATATTCTTCTTTCGATACAAGTTCAACACGAGCCCCAACTAATCGCTCAACTAGGAGATTGCCAATCAAACCAGGATCTCTGTCCACTAGAACCTGTAAAAGTAGACAAAACAGCCATTGGCAACTAAAATGTCGAGATTATATATCGAAGTCAACAACTGAGCTTGCCGCTTTCCATCCTTTTGGCTTTAAAAAAAAAAAAAAATCCTGCAAATCTACTTTGAGGGAGTCACCTTGGAGGTGCGTAGTATCAGATAGCAGTCAAGATTCAGATATCTTGCAGCCACAGCAGTCGCACGAGTGATTGCTTTGAATACCTCCAACAGTAATAATACAGTCTGCACCATTAGCCACAGCATCAGCCATCAAGAATTCCAACTTTCTGACTTTGTTCCCACTCAATTGCATTCCCGAAAGATCATCACGCTATATAATCCAAATTTCCAGTCAGTTTACAAATAACTATAACAATATATAACATCAATCCAACAAAGAATGTCAGCACATACAACATAGAAACTAGTGTCACATTTATAGAATTATCTACTGAAACCAAGTTGACCTCTTAAAATCTGTTGAATACCTTTATCCACACTTCAGTATCTTCTGGCAGATTGGGAAGGTTCCATTTGTGAATTGGAGTGGGAAGCTGATATAGTCACCAAACAACATGAGTAAAGAATCAGATTATCAGAAAAAGGTAATTATAAATAAGAGGTTAAACCTTGAAAGTTGAAACCACAGCAAAAGAATATATCCATTAACAATTTTTTCTATGGAAGCCTGGAATATGGTCAAGATTAGTCATGATAATGATGCAAAAGCAAGTATTAAAAAGGCATACGGGCCAAGTTCATGTACAACATCAGGTAAATGGCCCTCACTCGCCCACTTGACCATATATAGGGAATGAATTCTATGTCATGCCTTACAGTCAAAAATATGACAGGGCCATTTATCATGATTTGCAATGTCAAGAGCTCCTCCATCCAAGATCCTGAATGTTCTTAAGACTTGTTATCCATGTGATTGAGAAACCACTTAAACAAATGATTTCCAATAAGAAAACATTAATGTTATTTTGGTCCATCATTGTGAACAATCAAGATCACTTGAATTTTGGACTATCTGCATTTTCCAAGATATGTATGCGAACCATCGACCTATATGGTCTACCATCCATGTTAGCATAAATGTCAAAACTGGGACAAAATTGCTATGCACCAGGAACGTTAATTCCATGCCATGCCACTGCCTCCTCTCCCACATATACAGACCCGCACGCATTCATGTGCAAGCGTCTACGTGTTACCATGTTCAATCTAATTTCTGGCAGTGTGTCATGCCTAGTTTAATACGGCATAGGTTATGATGCCAGACTAACAAGAAAATTGAACCAAATTCATTTGAAATCAAGATAACAATCCATAGTGTCTTTTGATTCATCACAACAACAACAACAAAACCTTTTCCCTCCCACCAACTTCATTAAATATTATATCTTGATAATATGAAAAAGCAGAACATCGCCTCTCTCTTACTTCATTCTCTCTTTTGCTCTTCTTCGGGCGAAGAACAACTTTTGGAAAAGGAGAAAACATCTAAACAGTCATGATTGCCCCAAAATCAAGTCATATATTTCTCTCATTTTTTTTCAATCGAATGAAAGCACGATAGTCTCTTACCCCGATAAATCCGAAACCTTCGGGTTCCGATTTCACGACTTCCAATCTCCAGACAAAGTCTAGAACTCACATCACATCACAAACATTTCGCCGTCGATTAGAATATCGAAATAAAGAAGAAAGGAAGGACTCACGTGACCGAGAGAGAAGGTGTGGGAGGGATGGGATTGAGATGAGAAGCCCAGGAGGGGGGCTCGTAGGGCTTCTTCGCGAGGAAACCACCGATGGTCGGAGTTGTGGGCCTCGGGTCGCGGCCGGCCATTATGGACGAGATGGTGCTCTTCTGCGGCTTGGAAAGGTTCGAACTTGAAGCCTCTTATTGGCAACGGCAGCAGCACAGTAGGCCGGCCGTAAGAGGAGTGTGGAATTCATTTCCGTCCAAGCTTTCTGATGGGAACGCCCCTAAAAGCCATTGCACATAAAATTTCTTTTTCCAAAGATCCAGAGTAAATTACAAAAATACCTGGCTGCTGTTCCACTTGAGAAAGTTGCTGGATCGAATAGTTCCAGCTTTCCTAGCATGGATATTCCGTAACATAAAAATAAAAAATAAATAAAACCAGGCATGATTGGATGGTTCTTCATGATAAATCCTTCCATGCCTGAATCTTTCATGGGAGTAACACAAAAAAAAAAAAAAATAGGAAACTGTAACAGCTAAATAAATAGTTTAGGAATAAAGTAGGGGAGAACGAATGACAGGTGGATATGATGGAGCATAGATGAGATAATGAAAGTGGCAAGTAGATACGGTGAAACATAAATAAAGTAGTGAAAGCAGCTGGTCAATATAGTAAAGTATAGGCGAGGAGGTAGAGATCGGCATTAACGACACTCAAAAGAGTGAGCGGGACTTGGATGAGATAAAATAGTTCTAGTCCTGAATAATAATTTAAAACTTTTGAGTGGCTCTGAAAAAATTGTTGAGATTCTTAAAGGGTTTGGAACTTTCAAAGAGCTTACTCAGAGAAAGTCTTATAAAAAAGATTTATCTAAAGAGTCTAGAAAATAGATTTTATAAACAATGTATATAGAGTACCTAATATCTAAAAGATGTAATACAGTACAGAGTGATGGTCGACACGTCGTTACAGGGTGCATGCCCCTCGAGGAGTGGATAAAAATGGTGCAAGCTCGTTTTCATGATATGTGTGCTTTCGTAGAAAACCTACATTAATGAGTAATGGCCGGTGTTAGAAAGTTATGGTGCAAGATTACCTGTCCTCTTGCAAAAGAGGGTATATTGAGTTTCCTTGCACGATCTCTAGGACGCATATCTGGATTTGAGGAATCTGCTTCTTGTACTGAGCCGACGGATCAGATATCCTTGTGCTGAGCTAGCGAGTCAGGTGGTGAGCCACGTAGAATCTACATAGACTTGATAATTTTTAGATATATCATACCATATCAATCTTATCTTGACTGTACTTTAAAAAACATCAAATTATTTTTTTACTAGTCATAATATTTAAATATAATCATGCTATCTATCTAATGATATCACATGACCATGATATAACTTTATGAAATGACTAAATATCTTTCTCCTCCTCTCCGATTACTCCCTTCCTTCTCCATCGCCGACATCACTCTTCCGTTCCCTTTCCCTCTCTTCCCCTTCCTCCTTATGCCATTTTCCTCCTCATCATCCTTCTCCATCATCTTCCCCCTGCCACAATTCTCCTCCTTCCTCCTACAGTCCCATCCTACTTTTCTCTTCTTCCTCCTCCTCTAATTGCTCCCCTTCTCTATTATTAATGTCCCTCTTCTCCCTCCCCCTTTCTCCTCATCTCCTTCTTATCATCATTCTTCTTGATTCGATCAGGAAAGAAAAAAGATTTTTTTAATCAACTTTACTTAGACTTAACTAAAAAAGGAGAAGAATTATAAAAGTAGGCCTTAAATCCTCCTTTTATCTAGCTTGCGAATTAGCTTCCAGTATAACAAATTTTGCTTATGAGTCCTGATGTGGCCAGACCGCTGACATGAAGTCCTTCTCGAATCCAGCTGGCGATCGTGCTGCAAGAATTTCCACGTCAGTCCTGCTCTGTCCTTCGAGCCCTTCCGCCAAGTGACTCCTGAGGGTCGAGCCCCTGACTGAAGTAGAGCTCCCACCTCGTTCCTCGAGCCTCGAGCCTCAGCCTTCTGCTGGGATGGCTCCCTCGGGGTCGAGCTCCTAGATAATGAGAAAATTACCAAGCGGATTCACCGGACTTAACTCGATATCGGGATGGCTCCCTCGGGGTCGAGCCCCTAGATAATTAGCCCCTTATTCTACGTTCTAAGAAGAATTTCGGGAGGCTCCACTTACGCATCGCCCGTGTTCTACTTCCCTGGTCCCTGCTGTTGTTGCTTTCCATTGCACATAGTCAGATCAAAAGGGAGAAAGGGACCCTTGTTCCCCTATTTCTTTTATTTTCTCTTATGTACTCCAGGTTCTTATATAATAAAAGTCTCTTTTGTTCTTTTGCTTTATATTAATCCATGTTTGTTTTTATTTAAAGTAATGCTGGAGTCATGTTAGATTAGCGTTTGAGGTAAGTCGAAGTGAATCTAACTTTTGACTGACCTATACATAAGGGACGGGCCGTGATCCACGGGTATGGGCCGTACTCTTAAGATAGGTCATATCTTAGTTATTTTCACGGATTTGTTATTTGCATTTATTTCTTGCATTAGTTATAGTTTGTTTTAGTTTATTTTAAATCAAAAGAAAATTCTTTTTCAAAATAATCCGGAAGTCTTTGTGAGTTCGACCCTTACTCCCGCTATTCTATCTTTTAGATTAGTGGAATTAAGGTTTCAAATCGATGTATTGCGATGCGCATCAGGAGCTGTGGGCCATGACGATCCAGGCGGCAATAAGTCCTATCTAGCTATTACTCATAATAATCAAAGTAATCAAGTAATCTACATTGAGTCTAGGATCCTCCTAAATCACTCCTCTTTTCCCTTCCTCCTCCAATCCCACCCTTCCCCTCCTCTCCTTCTTCCTCCTCCAATCCTACTATTCTCCACCTCATCTTCTTCCTTCTCCTCCTCCAATCCCATCATTTTTCTCCTTTTCTTTCTTTTCCTTCCTCCTTCCCCTCATTTTATGTCGTTGACACACCTCCTCTCTCCTTCCCTTCCTTCTCACCCCTTTTCTCCTTGTCATTCTTCTCCCTCATTGTTTCCATCTCCCCCTTCTCCAATCCCACTCTTCTCCTCCTCTCCTTCTCCTCATCTTCTAATTCCACTTTTTTCTCTTCTTCCTCCTCTCTCCATTTCTATCCATGAGACCTTCAACACCGCCCTCTCCGTTCACGTTGACCTTTACGATCCTGCCCTCCTCTATAGTAGATCTCTCCACTCTACCCCTTCCTCACTGATGATTCCTCATTATTCCTTCTCCCCTTCCTCCTTACCCCCTTATACTTCTCGCTATCCTTCTCCCTCCTCTTTTCCCATCCTCCTCCTTTTCCTCTACTTTTCTTCTTCCCTTCTTTCTCCTTCTCATCCAATTCCACCCTTCTTCTCCCTCTACCTCCACCTATTCCTTGCAAGAGAAGTATAATAGTAAGCTAACACCATTTGTATTTAAGTACTATTAGGACTATATTGAAATATTTCGAACTCATTTGGTTCACAGGAAGCAGAAAAGGAAAGTGGCAATTCTTAAAAAGTAGAAAGAATGTCCCTTATTTGGTTAGAGTTTTAAGAAGAAAGAGAATCTAAAAGTATCGTTTTAAGATCAACAACTAAGATTTTATCAAATATGGATAGATGGTTAGGATAAAATAATGAATAATAATATATACCAAGATCATATAATATTTTAATATCTCGATATTAATATAATATTTTATAAATTATATTTTTCATATTATAATAGTAATATATGCCGAGGTCATATATTTATACTAATATAATATTTTCATTAATATTAATATAATACTACCATTAATATATTAGTATTTATATTAACATGATATAATATTATATCTATATTAATAAATATATTATCTTAAAATATTAATATTATATTACTGCGATACAAATTATATATTAGTATTATATTAATAATAAATTATTAGATATAATATAATATTATAATATATTTATATTATATTATATTACTATAAATATAATATTATTATTTAAACAAAGTTTGGAAGTAAAAATATATGGTTTATAATTATTAAGGATATGATAAATATTTTTTATATAGTCTTTCTAGGAAAATAGATGCTTAACCAAACATAAAGCATTCTGGAATAAGCTACTTTTCTATGTCAACCAAATATATCAAAATTTTATTTATTGATTGGTTATTTCTTTCCACAAACCAAACATATCCTTGGATACATAAAAAGACTAGTTTTGGCACACCCTAATATGAGATATAGAGTTTAAAGTTTAAAAATAATGGGCATACCATTAATCTCATAAAAAAATATAAAAAGTATATTTGTCCTTTTTTATTAAATAAAGGGCATTTTTGGTTACAAGGATTTTGCATTTATATTTATAGTGATAGTTTTAAATTTATATTTATTAATTTTATTATAAGTTTTCAAATAGTATTATTTTAAAAAATAATTAAATATTTTTTTTCAAATATATTTATCATAATATTCTTCTGTTTCTAGTTAACATGGACATGGAGACGTGACATCAATGTATTAGCTTCCTTTTTTAATTTTTTTTTATGTTGTTTGCATGGTGTGTCCATTATGGTTTTTTGCTCTTCACTAATACATGAGGAAGGCATTTGTTACTGTCAAATCATCTTTCACCAAAACTCTAACGATGCTTGAGAGTCCCATGGGTTACTCCGGTGAAAAAGTAGTGTTGCTCCCAGTGGCTGTCGAATAGAGACCTAAAAATAGTCCTTAGGCTAGGATTTCCAGCAAGAAACCCTTTAACACTCAAGTTAGAAAAACGTGAAGTGGACAACAACAGTCAAAGTTGAGAGAAATGATGAGGAAGATGACTAAATAAGCTAAATAAGCATTAGAGAGAGTAAAAAAGTGCTATCTTTGCTGGGATCCCCTCTTACCAATTTATAGAGTGACATGAGATAACTGAATGCCATTAAGGAGGTGGCACCTTCTGACAGATGTAACATATTTTGGATAGGATATGGGATCCTATCCCTTGAAATATTTTATATTTGGATTGTGGCTGACGTGATGATCTTGCCCGACACTACTTTCATTAAGATGGTTGTAAATTATTGGCCACAACTATCACGGAGATAGTTAGAATTTATTTTGCCACCTCACTCGGATATCATAGACTTTGAGTATTAGGATGGTATGCTTGGTACCAAGAGAAAGGGAGCCTAAACATTGTGTCCCGCAATTCCCAACTAAGTATGCCAGGGCAGTTAGTTAAAATCGAATATTTGTTTAGTAGATGTGCATGAAGGGATGTTGATGGTCGGGCTTGGCTACCTACAATTTCTCAATGTGGGATTTGTAGCTTACTTGGCATAGACGATGAATTAGTCGACCTCTTGTTAGTCAATTATTGGGCAGATCCTCTATTGATATTTGTCTCCTCCTTGCTTAGCATCATAGTTGGTGGTCCGATAATCGTTTCCTTCTCCTTTAGTGGCCTGGCTACTTCTTGAGGCCGAGTAAGCAGTTGCCATATCAAATGCCCCCTTCCTGAGTCCAAAATGGGACTGAGTAAATCACTTGGGTTTTGTCATTTCTAGGTGAAGGGAGTAAATACCTTTATGGCCTTGAGAGTTGGATAGACTTTTCATCTCTTGGGCATTTATTGGCCTCTCGAAAATCATTTACATTTATTTTGTTACTTCGATAGTGGTGTGCATGTGAATCATTAGTGCAACACTCAAAAAGGCTACACAATAACTTCTAGAGATGGTTGGTGATTCATCTGATCATCCTTGGCTAACGAAGTTGCACCACATGGCATAACTATGGTATATAAATGATTTTCATGGAACCCGATACTAAGAGTTAATCAGCTAGTTGCTTTTTTAAAGAGGCATGATGATGCCGACTAGGGTTACGCCATGCATCAAGATTTAGCAATCTTGAGCAAAACAGGGGCCTTGATCATAGCCATTAAACCGAGTATAAGTAGTGCCTTTCTTGTTGGGTTCTTTTACTATTGCCATTGTTGTCTTCTCACTATTGCTACTCAAGTTTCAGAGAGAGAGGAAGAAGAAGAAGGCTCAGTCCAAGCTCTCTAGGTAGGTCCTTAGTTTCTTTCACTTTTAGTTTTTTTCTTTATTCTACTCCTAGGAGTCTTTTTAGAAGTTCCTTAAGATTTCTTTAAGGATTTCTTATTTCTTGTTCCTCCACCTTCATTTAGTTCTTAAATGGAGACTTTTCTTTCAATTTTTTCTTGATGTGCCTTCTTCTCTTTAATCTCTTCTTGGCTTGTCCGAAGATGTCGTCCATTGAGGACAAAAGTCTCGGTGAGTAATGTTTCCAAGTTATAGGCATCCCCGGATTATTTCTCGGGTTGGGAGAGCCTAAGAGAGGCAAGGACCATTGCTTATCAAGTAAGATTTTGGGTCAAGAGTAATAGTATCCCGAGAATTTATCCCACAATTCCGTTGGTCGAGATCAGTACAATGACTAAGGCCGACCTTCTCAAAACTTTGATAATATTGATTTCTAGATATTTATCATCTTCATTTGCCAGGAATTTGGTTTCCATTCCATCCGTTCATCTTAAATATTCTTAATCTTTACTAGGTATATCTTGCTTAACTCACTCCAATTCTTTCCGCATCATTGTTTCTTTGATTATCTTTTATCATTTTCTTGCAATTTGGCCCCAACTATCTTTATTCTAGGCTTTCTTTATGTTAAAAAGGCATCCTAAGGTGAGGGGTTGGTGGCTATCGGTCCCCACCATGGGTATGTGATTTTTTTCCTGCCTGCCTTCTTCCATCGATCACTAGAAGAACACATTCCTCTTTATCACTAAGGCTACAAATGGGTCGAGTTGACCTGTGACCCGACCCAACTCGATCTGTTTAGACCCGATCCAACTCATTTTTGAAATCCAAATATCCGAGTCAGGTTCTAAAATTGGATTCATTCTATTTTTTGGATCGGGTCTGGGTTTGCTGAATTTGGACCCAACTTGATTTGAACTTGCTAATACTGTTACAATCAAACCTATTTGAACCTTAAATTATAATTTAAAACTTATATGAAACTTATTTTTAATATAAAATAGAATTATAATTATTTTTATATCTTAATTTATTTTGAGAATAATATTGTTTATTATCTATTTTGTGGTTAATAATAGTTAGCTATGTAACAATTAAAATATAGTTATCTATATTTGATCCAGATCAAAGATTCAAGTTTTTTAGATTAGAGTCGGATTATTTATGGACCCAATCCACCTAAATGACATGTTGGATCAAAAACTTTGATAATGGACCCGACTTGACCTGGCTCGATTTTCTAGTGGGTAGGGTCTGAGTCTAATATTAGGCCCGATCGGATTGGGGTCACTCATGACCCGATCTAACTCGATCCATTTTTACCCCTATTCATCACCTCTGACAAATCCTAGGAGTCCACTAGGCCTAAAGAGAGCCGATTATCTTCTTGGATGAGAATGATCGGATCCTCAAGATGGGCGAGGAAGATTTTTCAAATTGTGTAGTATCGAGATTCATCCCCTGAAAGAACTTCTTATCGAGCAAAACCTTTACGATATTGAGTTAAGTCCGGTGAACCCACTTGGTAAGTTTTTTTTTGCATTATTCTTTGTTCTTCCAATTTTGAACTTTCACTAAGTTATCTTGTTTGTTTCACAAGCATGAGGAAGGCACCTACTGACAAATGTCGGGAGGCCATTGCCAAGAGAAAGGCCCCATTGGAAGATCGCTCGAAGAAAGCCATAGCCAAATGGCCATGCCTGGGGTCATTAATCAGGGCCTCCTCTCACTGCCAGAGCACAACTACCTTGACTAAGAGACATGGCGAGGAGCTCCACCTAAGATGATGAGGTAAGATGGTCACATTTTCAACATCTTCGCAGGTGACATCCTTTGGGCACCCAACTAGTTCTTGGGCGACATCTTCTCTGAGTGCCCAACTTCTAGTTTGCCGGCCATGACGACTACTACAAGGGTGGTAGCGCCTCCAAATTCTTCGGCTCCGAGAGCCAATTCTTCGGCTCTAAAGGTGTCCAGATCATCCCGAAGGATCTCGAGATGAAGGATGTCCGTACCCACATTAGGGAGGGTGATGGGCATCTTCTCTCGGCACGAGTTGGGGAGAATGACTCCATGGTGCACAGTGCGATAGTCACCCGGAGTTGCCAAAGTTAATTCTTCTTCCCTAGCATATGGAAGAGCAGAAAGGTCATTCCCTTGACGATGTGATGACTGGAGTCTACCCAGGTATTGCTAGGATAAGTATTCCCCGATTATACTTTAGACAATGCATCAATGCCGAGTAATTAACTTCTTTGTTTTCTTTGTTTTTATGCAGCTCCTTCATAACATGAAGACCATGTAGGTCATAATCAGCAAGTATGCCAACCTTAGTAGCATCTAGGAAAGTAGGCTAAATGAGGCAAAAGTAGGGCTGGAAGTCGGTCGGGCCGGGCCAGGCCACACCCTACCCAAGTTCAGTCTAAAAAAATTTAGGCTTCGGGCCAGGCTTAGACCTGATTTATTTTTAAAAAACCTGACCCGAGCCCAACCCAAGCCAGCCTAGCCCGAGCCCGATTGGGCCGGCCCAAACTAGGCTTTGATTCAGGCCGGTTTGAATTAAAGCCTGATTGGCCTATCAAATTGAAGGTGAAATAATAAATGAAGTTCTTTTAACTACTGGTACATATTCTAGCTCGAATTAAAGTCCGATTGGATATGTCAAATTGAAGATGAAATGATAAAATAATTTTTTTCAACTACTGGTACATATTTCAAAAAAAATTAAAAGATTAAAATCCTAAAACTATTGGGCTAGCGGGTTGGATTCGGGCCTGACCTTTTTCGAGCCAGGCCAGGCCGAGCCATGGGAGAGCCCGAACCAAGCCCAAAATTAAATGAGTTCTATTTTTAGGCTCAAGCCCGGCCTGATCTACTTCGGGCCTGAGCCTAGTTCCAACCTTAGGTAGAAGATCGCATGGCTGTTGCGATCGTTAATTGAAGGAGACAACTGAGCAGGAAGCAAAGGCAACCGAGTGGGAGGCAAAGTTGGAGGAGCTAGTTGCCCTTCGCAACTCCTGCGATGGTCGAGAGACTACCATTCAGGAATTGGAAGCCCTAATGGTTGAAAAAGATGAGGCACTCACCCAAGTGTGAACTCATGCAACCGAGGTAGAAGCCTAGCTAAATCAAACTACCAACCTTTTCTGTCTAGCCAACAAGAAGGTCTAGGTTGCTGAAGGAGATGCTGCATCCATAGCTATCCATGCGGTGGTAGAGTACAAGGAGTTGGATGACTTCGTGAATGATATTGTCGAGATCGAAGTGGATGCCTATATAGTCAGGTTCGTCAATTACAGGAAGAAGGTGGCCGAAGCCTTCCCAGTACTCAACTTGAGCAAAATTGTGGTGCCTAGAAGGAAGAAGAAGTGGGGGAAGGAGAGGTGGCCAAATAAGAAGATGTTAGGGCCAATGAAGTAGCTGCTAAAGTTTTCGAACTAGAGGCAACTATGGCCAGAGGTCTCAAAGAAGTGTTGCCGCTCCCAAGTCGTTGACTACAGATTGTTTCCATTTCTTTTTGTAATCTTCTTCGGGTTCTTGGAATCTAGTCTTTGTAATGGCAGCCTTTGATATCAATGAAAACTTATATTTCTTTTTCATTACTATATTGTAAGAAGTCGGTCACTATTTGATTGCTTGCCTAATGATTGAAGATCAACCAATCGTTGTAAGGTCCATGTCTGATGTAGTCTTTTGAAAGCAAATAACTTCTTGCAAGTCTTTTATTAGGGAAAATATATTAGTCGAATATCTCTAGCTAAGTACTCGATAAATTTTTTTTCAGCTATTAAGTTTAGCTACCACTCGAAGCCTGACTAAATGAAGTCAGTCACCATTCATGCTAACCGGATAACTTTGATAGTCTCGCTTGCATTCGATGCTATGTTGAGAAGCGGATTACTCTCAAAAGTGTAATGCATTTATTTCTTTGACAACTATCATTTTTTATCAGTTAAGAGTATGCCATGTGGTGGATAAGATTTGACCATCAACCATCGGTCTGATTTCGGAGATAGGAGTAGTGAGGTCAAATTTCCAATTAGCCATCTAGTTCAGCCATTCTAGTAGTGCTATGTGTTAGCATCCGATAGGTTAGGTTGGGTATAAATAGGAACCCTTTTTAACCATTTTTGCTAAAACTTTAGTCAAGTAGCGCTTCCAGTCTAGGCAGATTGCCTTGGGTAGTGTATCAACAACCTTTAGCCAGAAAAGGGACTGATCTCAGCCATCGGAGCATTCAGAGAAGATATGGAGTCCAACAGAGATGAGGCGGACATCTTAAAGAAGGTGGAAAGAGGTAGTTGGAGGTATTCTTAGAGATAGAAGGAAAGGTTATCAATGATGTCCTTAAGGATAGTTCCACCAAGAACTGATGCTTGGCAAACAATTGCTTAGTAGATATTCTAGGTGGAACATTCTCTTTAAATATCCTTCGTAGATGATCGATCTTTCCTCCTTGATTGATTATTTACCTTGGATAATTAGCCCTGAGCTTGTTTTCTCAAAGAGTCGGTTTCAAGCTTGATGAGTGGTGAGAAACTTTCGGCTACAAGAATCATGCTTTGGAGTTGGGAAGTCATCGGTGACAAAAAAATTATACTTTTATTTCTTGTATTTTTTTATTTTTTGGACCTAATCTGACTATTGTAAATTTTCTCAAACTTGGTCCATCTTTGTAAGAATCTATTCAAATTAATGAAAATACTTTTTTTATCAATGCTTGTCTATATCAATATATGATGATGTGTCAACTCTTGCTAGGAGATATAGCTTTAGCTGAACATTCCTTCCGGTCAAGTCGAATAAGTGATCCAACTTTTTGGTATCTCGGTCATTAATTATCATAGTAAAAACCTCATATAAGAATGAGAAACCAAATAAGGATTGGAGCAAGACTCAAATAACAACCGAGTAAAATATGAATAAAGATGGAAATGAAACTTGAATAAAAATGGGAGTGAGATATGAATAAGAGTGGAAGTAAAACCAAAATAAAGAATGGAAGTGAGATCCAAATAAGAGTGGAGTGAGATCTAATAAGGTAGGAGTGAGATCTGAATAAAGATAGGAATGTAACCTAAATAAAAAAATGAGAGTGAAACTCGACTAAAGAATGAGAGTGGAACCCGAATAAAGATGGAAATGAAATTCTAATAGAGAATGGGAGTGAGACCCTAAATAATGGGAGTGAGATCTGAATAAAGAATGAGAGTGAAAGCTAAATAAAGAATGGGAGTGAGACCTGAATAAAAGTGGAAGTAAGATTTGAATAAGAGTGGGGATAGAACCCGAATGAAGAATGGGAGCACAAAGGCATAGTCATCTTTTTCGACCAGTTATTGGTCAGCTAGAGAGGAATGAATCCCGAGAAAGTGAGATCCAAGATGGAGGCATGGGGGTGCAGTCATCTTCTTTGACCGGTTGTTAGTTGACTGGAGGAAAGTAAACCCTAAGAGAGTGAGATCCAAGATGGAGACATGAGGGTGTAGCTATCTTCTTTGATTGGTTGTAGTTAGTCGGAGAGGAGTGAACCTCGAAGGAGTGAGACCTAAGATGGAGTCATGAGGGCACCGAATCTTCTTTACTGGTTGTTGGTCGACCGTATAATTCAGCGAGCTTCACCAAACATGATGCTAGATGGATGCTGGTTTGGACAATGAGATGAGATCTAAGAACATTGTTGAAGAAGATTTCTTTATATTGCCAAGTAAAATTTGTTACATCATTGGTAATACATTTAGAGATTTTTAGTATTCTGAGTTCAAGGAATCAGGGTTCCATTGAGGTCTTCAATCCAATAAGCTTCTCATTAAAGGGCTTCAGTTACTCAGTAAGATCCTTCCTAATCTGGGATAACTTGCATTGCTCGATGGATCTTGAGACTTCTGCATATCGCAATACAAGATCTCTTAGATGAAAAATCTTCGACCTTACTTGAAAATTATAGTATCAAGCAACTTTTTGTCGGCATGCTGTCATTCGCAAGTAACTCGATTTTGAGTTTCTTTCTATAAGTCGAGGTTGGCTCTTAGTCGACTTGAGTTTCTTGACTCGTTAAAGTGCTGCGATTCGTATAGATGATAGTCCAATCTCAACAGGATTATTGTTTCAGTGCCGAAGGTCAAGTTAAAGAGAGTCTCGTTAGTTAATGTTTGAAAAGTCGTATGGTATATCCATAGTACTCTGAGTAACTCGTCAGTCCATCTATATTTAGCTTCATCTAGCTTGGTCCCGAGCCCTTGAAGAATTTTTTAATTCATGACTTCACTTTTTTATTTGATTAAGGATGCCCGATAAACATAAATTGGTACTAATTAAAGTTTGGTACATAAGTCTCTAAATATTCGATTATTGAACTGTTGACCATTATCGAGGATGATGGTATGAAAAGTCTAAATTGGCAAATGATTGATTTTCAATAGAAGTTCTTGCTATCGATGATGTGTGCTAAGGATTCTGCCTCTATCCATTTGGTAAAGTAGTTGATGGTGATGATAAAGAACTTCTATTAATTGGTTACTAGAAAAAATGGATCGAGTATATCCATTCCCTACCCGTAAATAGCCACAAAAAAGAGAGCTGAGCTAATTAGCTTGCCAACTATCACTGGATATTGGCATAACACTGGCATTGGTTGCCTTTCGAACAAGCTTCATAGCATCTTTCCGCATAGTAGACCAGTGTATCTCTACCTGAAAGCTTTGGAGGCTGGGACTTACCCTCGAGGTGATTCTTGCCAATTCCTTCATGAATCTCTTGAAGTACATAGTTGGCTTCGGTAGGCCATAAGCACTTGAGCAATAGGAATGAGTAGGACCTCTTATGGAGTTATTCATCTAGTAGTACGAACTAAGAAACTTGCCATTTAAACTTCTTGACCTCTAAGGGATTACAGGAAGAATGACTTTAGTCAAGAATTTTATGAAATGATCCTTTCAACTCACACATGATTGACTTGTTGAACTTTCTTATTTCATTAATGCTGGAAGCTTCTAAATATTCAATATAGATTCGATTGAAGAAATTGTTCACCAAAGTCACCAAACAAGAGAGTGCATCTGTCCTGGCATTATTGCATCAGGGAATGTAAAAAACTGAAGTTTTTGAGGGTTAAGAGTCCACATTTTATTGAAATACTTGGCCATTATTAGGTCCCGAGCCTCATATTTGCCAATGACTTACTCAACTATGAGTTAGAAATTGGTAAAGACTTAAAGAATTTGTACCCCAAATTTATTGGCCAGCTTTAGTCTAGCCAGGAGAGCTTCATACTTGGCTTGATTGTTGGTTGCCTTGAATGAAAAGCAAAGTGCATACTTTATAATTACTCCTTTTGAGTTTGTGAGGATAAGCCTATGCTCCACTCTCTTAAGAGTTTGAAGCTCTATCTATATGTAAGATCCAGGACCTCCATGGATTAGTCTGCTCGATGAGAGCCCCTTCAATCTTGCCATCCGACTATATACATTCAACCAGGAAGTCCGTAAGGACTTGGACCTTCATAGATGATCTTGGTTGATAAGAAATGTCAAACTCATTAAGTTTGACTATCCATTTGACCATTCTTCAAAGATGTCCAGCCATTGTAGGATAGCTTTGAGCAGTTGGTCGGTCGGGATGATAATTGAATAGGCTTGAAAGTAGGGCTTGAGATACTATGCAAAAATAATTAGTGTATAAACAATCTTTTCAAATTTAGAGTACATGGTCCTTATATTATGAAGCATCCAATTGATATAGTAGATGGGCCTTTGAGCCCCTTCATCCCACCAAATAAGTACAAAACTTACTACTTTTGGAGATATGGCAAAGTACAAATAAAGCTCCTCTCTAACTTCTGTGGTTTGAAAAGCAAGGGTAAGATCCGAGAAACTTCTTTAGTTGCTCAAAAACTTGTTGGCACTCTTCTATCCAATTAAAGTTATAATTTGTCACAGAATTTTGAAAATAACAAGCATCACTCAGCTGACCTTGAGATAAATTGACTGAGCATGGTGACGTACCTTGTGAGCTGCTATCTTTCTTTTGGAGATTAGATTCCACATGTGAGTTTGGCCTGGATCTTCTATAGATTGGCTTTAATACCTCACTTAGTGACTAGAAATCCGAGGAACTTGCATGTAATGATGCTAAAGTACACTTGGATTCAGCTTTATCTAGTATCGATGAAAAGCATTGAAGGCTTCCTCTTGGACCTTAATATGGTTGACTTTCTCAGAGCTTTTGATGAGCATGTCGTCAACATAGATTTCCATGTTCTGATCAATATAGTCATCACAGATCTTATTAACTAGCAATTAGTAGGTGGCTCTTGTATTCTTGAACCAAAAGGCATTACTCTATAGTAATAAATACCTATTTTGGTGATGAAGATAGTATTCTCCTCATCTTTTGGAGCCATCTTGATTTAATGGTAGTCTAAGAAAGTATCATGAAGCTAACAATTTATGTCTAGAAGTAGTCTTGACTAACCAATCAATCATCAATAATGGAATGTTGTCCTTCGAGTATGTCTTATTCAGATCGATGTAATCGATATAAAGTTTTCACTTTTCATTAGCCTTTTTTTGACCATGATAATATTTGCTAGCCAGTCGAGATAATGAGCTTCCCGAATAAATCCAGCTACCAAAAGTTTGTCGACTTCCTCATCGATGGCCTTTTACCTTTCAAAAGTTTTTTTTTTTCTTCTGCCAGATTAGTTTAAACTTTGGATCAATGTTGAGTTTATGGGTGATGACCCCTAGAGGTATGCCAGGCATATCTAATACTGACCAAGCAAAAATATCCATATTCTATCAAAGGAACTCTAATAGTCATACCATTTTTACTCAAGCATAAAGGCTCCAATATGTATAAACTTATTGGGATCATCTTTTAGGAAAAAAGAAAGCAGTTGCCCAGTTGGTTCTCCTCTTTTCTCAGGTTCCCTCTGGTCCAATTATTTAGTGGTTGGGATTTTAGTGGCCTTACGGACTTTAATTGATATTAATAAGTATTATCAGGCCAGTTGTTGATCCCTGTATATCTCATCGATTACATTTCTTGTTGAAAAATGGATAAGAAGGTGCTTGGTGGAGATGACTTCATCACACTTGTTTAACCGGCTGCCCAAGAATAGCATTATATATCGAGGGTACCCGAGCAACTATACAAGTTATGAAAATATTACTCTGTTAGGGTAAGTTTTTAGAATGACAGAAGAGTAATTTTACACTTGACTTCGACAAAGCCACCTGAAAAGCCAACTAAGGGTATAGAAATCCATCTCAGTTGATTTTCAAACAAGTTCATTCGATCAAAAATATCATAAATAAAATATCTACCAAACTTTCACTATCAACTAAAACTTTCTATACGTCATGTTTTGCTGTTATCAATGGTACAACATCATTATCACGAAAATCTTGAATCTTGACTAATTCTTTATCAGAAAAAGAAATTATATTTTTGCTCTCCTCTCTTCTCAGCCTCTTTAAGGAGTGCTATGTATCCTAGGAAATCATGTTAATCGGCCTCTCCATCTATTGGTTGTCAATTTCGACCTAATTTTGTTGCTAGTCAAGTTCTTGGATCAGGCTGAGCACCCACTTTAGCTAGAAGCACTCTTTGGTGTCATTGCATGGTCTTAGTGCAAGCGATAATACTTGCTTTTGTCATGGGAGGTCGAAAGTTTCATCGGGTAAGGCCTTCGAAGAAATTGCTCCCCTTTATCTCTATAAAAATTTTGGATCTAGAGACGAGGAGAACAGTAAAGTTACCAGATTTATTAGCCGAGTTCTTCGATCCAGAACTTGGTTGGTCGACGAGTTATGCTTCTCTCGATTTGGGCACCGCTAGACTCTCCCTTGGCCTGCTTCTTTCTCGGCTTGACTTACCTTCTCACCGAATAATAGCACCTTCATTCTTATAGATTACTTCTAGGCATAGGTTAGCAATTTCGAATAAGACTTTGGATAAGTCTTATCCAAGAAGTACATGAATTAGGAAGGGCAGAGTCTCCTCTTAATGGCCAGCATGGCTAGACTCATCCATATTATAGATTTCTAATATGGCAACTTTGAATCAGGCCACATAGTTTCTCAGTGTTCTCTATCTTGTTGCCAGACGGAGAAGAGATTTTCAGATTTACATGGTATCTTTCAGCTGGCATTGAAGTATGCCACGAATTGCCTCTCCAATTGCTTGAAGAGTGAACATTTCTTGGCTCGAGCCTGGAGTACTATACTCATGCTACTTTGTGAATAGTGACTGAGAAGGCAAGGCAAAGAAGGTATTCGTAATGCCCTAAACCTGCATGAGCTTTGTAACTCTCAAAGTAATCCAATGGATCCATGGTGCCATCATAGGGATCCATCTATGGCATCTCAAATAGACTCGGAATCGGTTCTTCCATGATTCATTGGGAAAGAGGTGGGTGAGAGTCGAACTCGATCGGATCATGACTCCTACCTGATAGATCGGCAAATCAATGGCTGACTTCACTTAACCCTACGCTCATAGTCGTTAAAACGTTGTTCAACTAGTTTTCGAATAGCTTTGTCGATAGATCCTTCTAGCAAAGATTTGATTCAGATGGTGAACGGGGTGCTTTTCCATTTTCAACTCCCTTTTCCATTGTCGAACATTGTGTTGAGAATTTATTCAGTGCAAAGGGGGAACGTTATCGGTGGGTGGTGTATCGATGAGAGGACCTCCCATGAGTGGTCCGGTAACTTGCTCAACAAGGCAGTGAGACCGCGATTGATGGGAAGTCCACTAGTGATGGAATCTCTCTCCTAGAGATCGATGGCTGGGACAAACTGCAATGGTAGGTGCAGTTGGAATCTCTGGTGGCTGCTATTTTGCCATACGAGGTTGATGCTGCTACTGTCCATGTACCACTATGGCCAGGCTTGAACTTGCTATGCTAAAGTAATAAACAAGTCTAGCAGGGTGACGACAGTGGGAGAAGTAGAGCAAAAGGTTCCAGTGCTTGGCTAGACAGCTCTTCATGATGTAGAGAGTATTTGGTATAGCTGATAGAGGCATCTTGTGCATGGGTGATTATCATTGGGCTTCAAGCTCTGGGTCTTCTTAAAGAATAAATCTTTGCTCCCTCTACTTGGTGCGCTAATCTATTGCCATCAAATCATCTTTCATCGAAACTCGGGTGGTGCCTGAGGGTTTCACAAGTTACTTTAGTGGAAAAACGTGTCACTCCTAGTGGCTTTCAAATGAAGACCTACAAAATAGTTCCTGGGCTGAGTTTTCTGGTATGTGACCCTTCGATGCTCAAGTCAAAAAAGAATGAAGTAAGATATAGCAGCCAGAGCTGAGAGCAATGGTGTGGAAGATAATTGAATTAGCATAAGAGAGAGTAAAAATACATTACTTTTATCGAGATCCTCTCTTATCAATTTATAGAGCTACAAAGGTAACTGAATGCCGTTAAGGAGGCGGCACCTTCTGATAGGTGTAACATATTTTGGATAGGATATAGGATCTTGTTTCTTTGAAATTTTTTCTGTTAGGATTGTGGCTGACATGGTGATCTTGCCTGCCTCTACTTCTTTGGGATGTTGCAAATTATTGGCCACAACCTTCACAGGGTCAACTGAAATTTGTTTTGCCACCTTACTCAAATATCAGACTTTGAGTATTAAGGTGGTATGCTTAGTACCAAGAGAGATGGGAGTCCAAATATTGTATCCCCCCATTCCCGACTAACTGCCAAGGCAGTTAATCAGGATCGAATATTTATTTAATATATGTGCGCGAAAGGATATTAATGGTCGATCTTGGCTACTTGCAATCTCTCGATGTAGGATATTATAGCTTACTCAACGTAACCGGTGAATTAGTTATCTTCCAGTTAGTTAGTTACTGGGAGAATCCTCTGTTGATGTCTGTCTCCTCCTTACATGGTGTTATAATTGGTGGTTCGATAGTCATCTTCTTCTCCTTCGATGGCCGGCTACGGCTACTTCTCAAGATCGAGTAAGTAGTTGCTATACCAGCATCAAAAGCTTTGTTAGAAATTTGACGATTGATTTAGATAAAATATATGATGCTTAATAGAAATCTTAGAGTGCGAGGAATAACATTCATATTATAATATTACAGGACTCTCCATACTGCTTAAACTCAAAACATATAATCCTATATATAAATACATGAAGATAACTCTTAGTCTACCCTCATTAATACAAGACATTTCTTTAAATTCAAATGACTCTTAGTTTCTTGACTCTTGACTTATATAGAATCTTATAACATTTAGATTTTATAATGCTTAGACTCTTAGATTTCCTAAGTTAACTCTTTGATTTAAGAGTTACCTAACTCATATTAATATGAAACTCATTAATCACAAATTAACTCCAACACCCTTCTTAATTTGTAATTTTCATAATATTTTCAATCATGGATTTGGACCTAAACATCATCTGATCGGAGCTCAACGCAATATCCTTGGCAACCCCGCAAAAACAAGATTACTTCCTTCTTGAAGTTGGGGTTGGGCACATTGCAAGAGTTCCGTTACGGGTTTTTCTTTTTGTTTTACAAGGATATATCAAGCATCTTCTTCAATCACTTTTTCTTTTATCTTCAACATAACCTTGTTGGTAACAATTTAATTTTTTAAGTATTTTTTTGAGCATTGATTTGAATGTCTCAATCATAATTATTATCTTTTCATCCTCATTTTATATACTTTTGGTATTGTTAACAAGAAGATTTTTTGCTTCAAGCTGCTCTTGTCTTCTTTTTTTTTTTCCATTTTACAAATTCTTTTTTAGACTTGCATACATCTTCCATGGATTTTTGCTTGCCGGGAGACTTAATATTGATAGAGGATATATTTCATAACTTCACGAGTGACTTCTGCACCCCAAAGCTTCCAGCTTTGATAGTTGCTTTTGGGCTTTTAGTGCTTAAAAATTGATCTAGCTTTTATACCACTATTAGAATTTGGAATTGTTCTAGATAAATATATAATGCTCAATATAATACTTGGCGGAGAAATAACAATCATATATAGAATTACATATATATACATATATATATACATATATATATACAATATATATAATATCATATACATATAATATATACATATATATATACATATATATATATACATATATATATACATATATATATATACTATATATATACATATATTATACATATATATATACATATATATATATACATATAATATCATATTAGATACATATATATACATATATATATATACATATATATATACATTATATATATCATATATATATACATATATATATACATATATATATACATATATATACATATATATACATATATATATACATATATATATATATAGATACATGAAGATGACATTTAGTCTACCTTCATTAAATTAAATAACTTTTTAAATTTAAATAACTCTAGATTTATTGACTCTTAACTTTTAAATTTCAAGACATTTAGACTTTTAGATTTTATAAATTAAATTTTGATTTAAGAGCTACTAACTCATATTAAATATGAGACTGATTAATTATGAATTAACTCCACCACGCTCGCCGCCTCTTAGGGCTTAAAAAATGTGCCAAGCATGCGTTGCTGAAGCGAATAGCCTTGTTTGCGTCATTGCCATGGCCGAGGCACGCCAAACGCAAAGGCAGCAACATTAGCACTATTACGACATCATCATAGTGGGGCTCGGATTTTTTTTTTTTTTTTTTTTTAAAAAAAAAAATCTCGATTAACATTGAATCATTTTGCAAGATCTCAAAGTATTTCAAAATTTTTCATTCGTCTATTTATACTGATCTTTTAACGGTTATTGAATGGCCTGACGGTGCATATCATATTAAAAACAAAAATAATTATTTTTTTATGCAAAATATATAATTAGATTCCATCCCAATGCATAATATGCCATGCTGTAACGATACTCGATTACAACATTTTGCGACGAGTTATCATCGGTTGCAATCAACGAGACTCGCACTCCCCGGTTCTATCTTCCCAATAAAACATCGAGGCATCGGAATATATGTGAAAATACGTATCGAGTGTCTTTTTTTTTAAGTAAACGTATCACAATGCTTCAAGTTAAAAATATTAATCATCGGCTACCCTGCATTGGTCACCAAAAGTTACTTTTTTTAAATAATTAAGATCGTGAAAGCCTTGTTGTAAAGACCCGTATTTTGGGCCTTGTGGGCTGAAGTCGGCGGTCCTTGCCGACTTCATCCGGAACTTAAAAAATAACAAAGGGCGAAACGGAGGAAGTTTGATCTTCCTTATCCAGCCGAAACTTTCGCTAGAAAAGTTGGGACTGTCGTGAAGAGGAAGGACTGCACCGGAGGCGTGGTTGGGACCGGTTGGGACTCCGATTGATAGAGTCTTTCATTCCCAAACGACACGAAGAGTTTGATGAAGTTTTTTTTAAAGCTCCCTCACCGCCGTCCAACCGAGCCGATCGACCTCCTTCTACGCCATCTTCCTCTTCTTCGGAGAGCAGCGAAGAGCTCTTCAAACGCCGGTGAGTTCATTTACCTTATTTAATTTTTAGGAAGGAATGAATCCGATTTATGTTCAATTTTGGGTTGATTGGGCTGTGGATCACCGGTGGCTGCACCGCCGCCATCCACCTCCTGTCCGTCGGGCTCTCCCGGGCGACCTCCTCCCATGGTTGCCGTCGGCAATCGTGAGGAGGCCGGTTCGGTCGAGCCGGGGAGATAGCAAGGGAGTTGGGAAGAAAAAGAAGAAGAAGAAGAAGGCCTCCGTTCCGTGAAAAAAAAAAATAAAAAGGAAGGAGAGAGAGAGAGAGAGGAGGGAAAGGATAGGCAAGGGAGGAGAGAAAAGAAAGGGAGAAAGGGTTAGAATTAGATTGATGAAAGTACCCATGATAGTTTAGTTCCATTTTAGTTTTTATTAAATAAAATTAATTATATGTTTAAATTGTTGGTTAGGATCGTCGTTGTCTTTGGAAGATCATATCTAGGTTTGAATTGTACTTGTTGGTCGATCCTTTTCGGTAAGTTATCTTGATCTCTGATATTGTATGCCAATATGTATATATTTATGAAATAGTAATATATGTAATATATATGCATTTGATTGCATTGGGTTGCGTGCATCGTATTGGTGTGAGTACATTATATTAGGATGGGTGCTCTCTAGTCCGACTATGATCATACGAGGACTTAGTCTCCTTCCGGGCCTCCAGTGAGGCGATCACTGGTACATGACCGATGTACGGTATGTGTAGTCAGGAGCTAGTTGCCTTATTTTAGCCACGCGTGGCAGGCATATGCAGAGGATGCATGTTTCTCATGTGATACTCAGAGCTAGTTTTCCTTTTGGGCCTCCAACGGGGCTATCGCTGGCACATGACTGTTGAGCGGTATGTGACACAGGAATCTAATCCTTTCGGGGCGAGCCATGGGTCGTCGTGGCCATATCAAGGACTAAAGTTATAGTAAATTGTTGGGCCATCCATAATCGTGTCGTGTATGTGTCGGTTGCAATTTAATATACGCATTGCATGGTATTGTTGATTATATTATTATATTGATGGACATCTAGTTGTATAATATGTTTGTGCTTGCTATTTGTTAATGACATAGTTGTTTATATATACTGGAGGTGTGATAACTTACTGAGTCTGTATAGCTCATCCCCTGTTTTTCTATATTTTTGTTGCAGATCCGGAAAATCAATCGGGCTTTGAATCGGTCAGTGAGGAACTAGGGTATAAGTATTAATCCCTGATTGCTTGGATATAAATTGAAGATAACCTGGCATGATCTCTATGATGATATCTAAGATTGTGCGGCCAGTCGCGTAGCCGATTTCAGGTATTGGATTCGGGGCGTGACACATGTTCATTTAAAATTAAATAAAAACTACCAACCCAATTTCAACCATCGGCATCCTTCTAAGATAATATTCTTAGGGCAAGGTAGGAGAGCTATAAAGCAGACGATTGTTAAAAAAATATATGAAGAAAAGCAATGCTATGATATTATAACAACTTCAAACTAATTACGTCCAGGGTCGGCGCTCGCAATATGATCAAGTCAGGTTAGATACTGTCAAAAATCTACCGATCTAATATGACATGTTTATAAATCATCAAAGTCAAAGCGAGAGTCATACTTTTTTTTTCTTATTAAACAATAATTCATCTTACTTGTGTAACTTCTTTAATTAATAGGTTGAATCAAGTTAAACAAGTTTAATGAGATATTGAACCGGTTGGGTGAGTCTAAAATATATTAAGGGGCTCAAGACCAATTATTAAATATATCAAAATGGATTATAATTATTATCTAAACCTAAACCCCAATTATTTAATAAATAAGTTTTAAGTGGATTGGTCTATTTATGAATCAAATCTATATATACAAACCTAATCCAAAAACAAGTTGGATGTAAAACGGGTTAGCATGTCGGATATAGATTAATGACCCTACTTCAAATGTCTAAAAAAATCAAATCGATTTTATCTATTGCCATCTCCAATGTGGTATCAAATGTGGTCATATAAGTTCCTGACTATCTCAATTTGCACATATATTGATGGGTGATTCTTTGTGCATCGCGTGTGGTGCAGCAAATCCAGCATGACCCGTACCGCACGTTTCTATTGGTCCAAATATATCCGCTGTGGTATGACGGGACAGGAGCTGAGGTGATTAGCATTAATTACCGTTTAGCTTAATTTTTGTCTTGACCAAGATACCCTTACGACATCCTGGTTCAAAAGTTACGACATCCCAGTTCAAAACCTACGACATTCTAGTTCAAAAAATGATCTGAAGCAGTATTACGACACCCTAGTTCAAAACCTACGATACCCTATTTCAAAAATGACCTGAAACAGTATTACGACATCTTAGTTCAAAATCTACGACATCCTAGTTCAAAAATGACCTGAAACAGTATTATGATATCCTGGTTCAAACCTACAACATCCCAGTTCAAAACCTATGACACCCTAGTTCAAAAATGATAACCATGCAGAAAATATAAATTAAAACCTGAAACAGTATTACGACATCGTAGTTCAAAAGCTACGACATCCTAGTTCAAACCTAGGACATTATAGTTCAAGGGACTAGAGGGAAGGATATTTTGGTATGTACGAAATTTCAAATAAAAGCTGAATGGTAATTAATGCTAGTCATGCTCAACTCCCATCCTATCATGCAACAGTGGATACATTTTGACCAGTAAAAAATGCGGTACGGGCTATGTTGGATTTAGTGCACCGCATGCGATGCACAAAGACTTTTTCATAAGTTGACTTGTTTTAGCTATCTTCCTAGGCTGGTAAGAGCAAGCCTCAAGGAAACTTTGTGAATCCACCTATAAGTCAAACTAAAAGGTGCCCATTGGATGACCTCTCCTCATTCAGCTCTTAAAAGTTTCGTTCTTTAGCGGATCAATTTATGAAAAGGTTGGTTAAAATTTTATATTGAATATTTATCCATATTCTTATACTTCTTTAGATGGATAAATTATTTTTTATAAATAACATTTATCTATGAAATAGAAAGAAAGTCTTATCTATTTAAAAGGTGAATAAGTCATTTGTCCATCAACCAGAAAAATAGGCTTTCTATTTTATTCCTAACATACCCATAATAATATAACAAAATATATATTATATATATTATATTATTTATTATTATTTTATATTATAAAAATATAATATGATACAATATAATATATTGTAATATAATAAATCTGTATAATAATATTTTATATTATTATAATATTATACCATATTTTTATTATGATAACATCATATAATATTATATAAAGAATAATATAATATACTATATTGTTATTTCAATATAATACGATATTTATTTTATTATATATACTATATTATTGTATAATATGTTATAATATATATATATGATATATAATATGATATATTATATTATAGTAAAAATAAAATATATAATTTATATTATATTGTATATTATAATATATTTATTTGATAAAGAATACTATGAAAAATATGGATTAATTTTAGTAATTTATCCAGTAATGCAAGCAAACATGAATAATACGTTATGATCTATTTTCTGATGCATAAAAAATATAAATAAATTATTTTTTACTATATATTATTAAAAAATTTATCTAAAAAATATATATTTTGAGATAAGTTATTTACCCTTCGAATAACAAGCCTTAAGAGTAGGCTATGGTCCATACTCCATACTCAAATTCGTCAACGTGTACTGTCGTTGACAACACCTTATGTGGCATTGTGATGTAAGCAGGTCAAAAATGGGCACCTAAAAGGCCTAAAAACCTCATCCTCCCTGCGAGTTGATTGCTCCATGAGAGCCTTTGACACTTCCGGTGCCTTTTTTTTTTTTTTGGATATAGCCGGACGGTTACACAGCTCTGGTACAAGGGCAGCCCAAAAGATCATGAGAAAGAAATTCCTGAAGGAGAAGAGGAATACTATCATTATGGGACCATGATCAATCGATAGAATGCTGAGCAATATAGGAGGCAACCCAGTCTATGGTATAATTTGCCTCCCGATAAACATGATGGACTGTAGCTATCATGGAAAGCTGTAGGAGCTTCCAAATATCGTGAAGGAGGATGGGCATCACAACGACTCGACTTGTCCTGAATCCAGGTAATGACAATAGAAGAGTCACTCTTAATAAAAATTCTGTGAGCATGCAGATACTGGATAGCTATGATGATGCCAGCCCACGCAACTCTAAGTTTCGCTTCTGGGACATACAGGTCATGAAGAAAAATCCACTCAGCTGCAAGAAGCCTCTCGTCATCATCCCATATGACATACCTTGCACCACCATCAGCACCGCGAACATTGCCATCAAAGTTCACCTTGACAACCTAGAGGAGGGGGCTCCCAGGAAATGTTATTAACCCTCTGGGCCGCTGTCCAGACAGCATGAGAGTCTCAGGAATCTGGAGTTATAAGGAAAGCGACAGTGCCAAACTGGTGATACTCCATCACCATGAACCTGGCTCTCTAGAAAATTCGATGAACCGGGATGGCCTCAGCCTCAAAGATCATCGTATTTCTAGACAGCCAAATCTGATAGGCAATATAAGCAGCGAGACGGCTCTCCTGTGCTGAACTCAGGTGGAGAAAATCGATGAAGGAGCACAGCCATAAACCATCATCGACATCTCAAGACCAGCTCCCAGTAAGCTTCCAAATCAACCTCGCTCTAGGACAACTCAGGATCGCATGCTCAGTGGAGTCGTCCTGACTACCACATACCGGGCAAGATACCGGCAGCTCTATACCTCTACGCTTGAGAAGAGTCCTCGTAGGAAGACGATCCCAAGCCATCTTTCAAAGAAAGAGATGCACTCTCGGGTGAACGGGAAGTCTCTAGATCCAAGCTGCCATAAATCTTGTTTCAGATTATGACACTTCCATTAGCTTTGAGAACTGTTTTGGACATCTTAGTACATGCAACCATATTTGCAACATTTACAATAAATAGAGATAATGGTTTCACAATCTATTGATTAATTGGAACTTCTTTGGCTAACCAATCCAAACCCCTCTCTTCACTTGCCAAGTCATATTAACCTCCACATAAATCCTTGCAAAATTTGTCCTATCACCATTGACCTTCTTTTCATCAACTACGAGGGGATGACCAACGTAGTCACCACACAACAATTTCAACGTAGTCAACAGTGGTTACTGAGATTGCCAATCGCATGTTGAAGTGTGACAATGAGATTACCAGTCATAGGCTAAAAGCAATAATGAGATTGTTAGTCACAGGTTGAAGTGTGACATTAAGATTGTCAGTTATAGGCTGAAGTATAACAATGATATGCCCGTTATAAATTGAAGTATGACAATAAATTTGTTAGTCACATCTGAAGTATGACACTAAGATTGTCAGTCATGGACTGAAGCATGATCGTGGTTAGTCCAGAATCCTAAAGAAGATAGATAACTAAACTGGAACATAAAAAGAAGACATGATTTTATCAAATGAGATAGTTGGATATTTTTGGTTGCATGATATATTATTCCTTGTTTTCTTGTTATTTTTAAATCATTTTTTTTTCGTGTAACTATAAAAATTCTTATTGGGCTATAAAGCTTATTCCCCACTTTTCTATTTTTTTGAAAGTCGTAGAATGTATAGCAAGGGTCGGGTCGAGCGTGAGACTAAGTATCAGAATTTTTAGATTATTTAGTTAGTTCTATTTTTGATACCAATGTAATGAATAAGTCGATCATTTAGTTATCATGAATTAAAAGAGTTGATCGTTTTGTTATTATAATTTATTTTAATGATATTTAGTTATTTAAATTTATTTTTTGAAGAAGAATCTTGTATACTTAAATCTAGTATGATCTCTAGAATAATGCCTAGAATTTATGTGATCGATATATGATCAATCCATGTACCGGATTTGGGGTGTGACACTACCTCCTCAAAGCAACAATGCTAAGTTTAAGTTGCTTACCTCAAATTGGCATTCCTACCTATGATGGCTCTGGCCCGAGTCCTTTTGCTTGCTTAGAAGGTTTGTAAATATGACCCTCTTGTTAACCATATCCCCTTCTCCATTACTTACCTTTGCCTTTCGGGCATGCATCACCTATGTCACCATTATTTTTCAATGTTGCACCATTTCATAGATTTGTTTTTCTTATTATTATTGAACAAGAATACTCTTATTTTTTATCGAATCCACGAGCACTCCCTTTTGTTAGCCTTTGTATAAGTGTGACGTAAATGGCCAACAAATAAGTTAGACAAAAAATATCAATCTAAATTTTTTATTCAAAGTATTATTAAAAATTTATAATATTTTCATATAATATTATTTATAATTAAACATTATTATTTTTTATATTTTTTAAAATATTTTTTTCACCAGCTAAATATGAAAATTTATTTTTCTTTCTATATGGGTCCTTGTTAGTTCACACCGGTAGCCTGCTGCTCCGTAGATTATGCCAATTTTCTTGTAATCAATTTTTTAGATAAATTGTTTATGAGGAAGCGTCGAATTACAAACCAAAAAAACTTTGAAAAAGAAGACGGTTAATATATTTTAAAAAGTAATAAAAATATAATTAAACATCAAGATGGTATTTGGTTATCTTATTCTAAATGGAATAAGAGTATATTCTACATTATTCTTCCAAATAGGTAGAAAAATGGTGATGGACCATCCTGATTTAGCTATTTCGATCAATTCTTGTAATTTTAGAATTTGTATTTTATGGTGGACCACCGAATAATTTATTTTAATTCATTTTTTTTTAATGTGATGTGCTATATTATATTAATTATATTGAAATAAAATTGTTATTTAAAATTTTTAACTAAACAGTAATTTAAAATAACAAGAATAAATAATTATTTTCTTTTGAAAATATATAATTTTATTTTAAAAATAAATTTTAGATATTCAAATACTACCAAAGATCCCCCAGACATATATTTTAAATTTTGATTTTTTTTTTAAATAAAAGGGAAAGGAGGGATAATTTTCGTCGTAGCTATCCTTCGCTGGTCTCCCTCCTCGCCCGACCATAATATTATTTATTTAAATTGCTGGCACACCAAGAATTTTGTAAGGGCCATGTGCGCCTTTGTATCAAATAATTAATTTAATATATATATTTTTTTTTTGTTAAAAAAATAGGGGGAGGAGTTAGATCCCGGGCATGGTCATTCCCAGACGGTCTCCCAACCCAATCAGGGAATGTCCGCAGCCATTCCCCATCCAAAGATGACTACCACTAGTATCAGCCGAGTAGATACAAGATTATTTTATTAATTTTTTTATTATTTTTTTTAAAAATTATTTTTTGATTTTTTATTTTATTTTTGAATTTTTTCGTCGAAATATATGTAAACCAAGATTCGAATCTCTACTAGCTGGTTGTGAAAAAAGTCTCACAACCAACTGCACCGTTCATGAATGATAATTTAATCCAATCTTTATAAACTACTGACTAATAAATAATTTTTTATGTAAAATTTTTTTACAATCAACTGCATCACTCCTCAGTGATAATTTAATCCAGTCATTGTAAACTACTAACTAATAAGCAATTTTTTATACAAAATTTATATGTTTCCTAAAAGTTGGGCATGTGATGTTATTAGACCTGGAATCCATTGCGAAGCCCCACGTAAAAACTAGACCTTCATCCTTCCACCAACCCCGGTGGGTCGCAGACGCGCGGCGATGCTCGCCTTTTCTTCACGATAGGTGAAAAAGAAACCCTTTCCATGGTTTAAACTTATCTTCCAGCGAAAGCCCTGAAGCTGACTCGTTGACCGGCCGAAGTGTGAACGCTGTCTGCCATAAATAAGAATGTCCGGGGAGAATCAAATTCCAGCTTCGAAGTGCTCGATAACCCAGGGACGAAGCTTCACCCGGACGCCTTCTCTCCCCCCCCCCCCCCCTTCCATCTACCACCAGCTGGGCGGTGAAGTTACCGCGCTTCGCCAAGGACATAAAGGTGAAGGTGCCATCGAGTGGAGAACTGTAACGCCCCTTGGGTTTTTCTTTATTCGTTAACCCTAACTGTTGCTTCTTTTGTTCTCTAGATTGATAGGCGATTGAAGGAGTTGATTGGAGTCCCATATCGCATATTCCTGTTTTAGCTTGTTAGCAGGTTGGTGGTTTAATACCAGGTATCGACTGTTTGTTGCCACTAATCTTGTGGTTAGAGAAATGAACTTTCTCACGGTGTTTTCTGTCAAGGCAGCATCTTTCTTGGGATTTTTATTGTTTTTTTGGTGGAATGCACCTGTTCTGGGCCTGAATTAGACGATAAATCTTGTTTGGGTTTTTCTTTTCTTCGATATCGGCATTTTATTTGTACAATTTATGGCATTAAAGTACTTTGTCTTTTATGGATTTCTGATGTGACGGTTCTGCTGCCGGATGAACATTTTTTACCATTTTGTCTTGATTCTTTACATCTTTCCCTTGTTAAAGAAAACACGTTTTTTCAATGAAAGAAGTGTCGGTCTTTGGTTCAACAGATTTGTTCCATGCATGAGCACTCCTTTACCGAACCTCGGTGCTGTATAATTTCTTCATGTTGTTTAAAACGGCAATTCATGTAGTTTAAAACAGCAATTCATGTAATAATGCAGGTTGGGTGGAATTGGATGCTACGGTTTATCTGGTCGTGTCTTCTTATAAATTCTCTGAGTTGATCTTGTTATAGATGTAATCCGTGAGTGGTATTTTTGACGTCATCTGGATTACCAGTTAGGATATAAGGGAACCCACCAGCCAGGTGGGGGGTGAAAATAGTTTGGATAATATCCAACTGGATCTGATTTTGTATCCGAATCTATGGATATAAATTTGAGTATCGGACGAAATCTGCATCCATATTCGTAAAAAAAAAATATGGATATCGATAGACAACTATCTGATCTATATCCGAATATCCGATTCAGCTCGTAATTATATTTAATTTATATAGTACTCATTAACTTTAAAAAAAAAATGTAAGCATATTAACATACTATTAACTTGATTTTATTAAATTAAGAATATCTTTGATTCTATAATCATATTGTTTAATTATCTGACTTATATTTGTATTTTCAGCATCCTATTTATATCCATATCCATTTAAAACAAATATGGATATAAATTTTTATATCCAATTAATATCCATATCTGTATTCGTTAAACAAACAAATATGAATATGGATACACTGGTATCCGATCCGGTTTCAGCCTTACAGATGGTACATGAGTGGTCTCGTGCAAATTTTGATTAGGAAACATTTGGCTAGGTGGCATATGTGGGCCGATGGCCAACTGGTATGAGGGGCTCTGAGGATATGCATGGCCTAACGTGCACTAGCAACTAGGATGATTAGTGCCCCATCTGAATTATCAATGAGGATATAAGTGGCCACTCTTGCATTTGCAATGAGAATATATGAATGGCCTCGAGGGTATGAGTGAAACTTTATAAGATAATGTGAAACAATACAAACTATCGGAATTTGATGTATAATGTGTTTGGCCACTTTCTTTCTTATTGACCGACTTTAATTGATGGAATTTTCATTATTGAAGTGATTCAATAAACCTTCATATGAACTTTTGAAAAATTTATGACTAGTGATCTAATGTTGGTTATCTGAACTCTTCTTGACAATCATATGCTTTTACTTGTTCACTGCAATTGTGTTTTCCCACTATTGAAACTTTTGACTTTATATTAATTCAATGAATCCACACTTGGATATTCAGTTATAATTTGATTGTATTATGATTTAAGAGTATGTGTTTTTTTACTTAAATTCTTGATCAATATAGAAGTTTACTTGTCAAGCTTTATAGCTCAATGTTTCTAAAAGTCGACCTGACAATGAACCGACAAGCTATCTGGCTCCCAGGTTGATCAGTCAAGTCGGTCTGACCATTGATGTCAGCAAGATGTCATTATGATATCATAATTATGTTTTTATTTTTCAAAAAAATCTAAAAAACAGGAAATAGAGGAGTTGAGAGTAGGAGGGTCCTAATGAATTCCCAATTCCCAGTTCAAGCTTGTTTGTCACTCCACAATCCACAATCCTCTCTCTCTCTCTGTCTCCATGTAACTCTGTTCTTTGTAAAATGGAGAGTGAGAGGAAACAATACCAATCAAAAACATCTTTCGCCCATCCTTCCACCATCTGCATGTGGTTTGGCATCATCTTTGTCATCTTATTTTTCTCTTTTTTTCTAAGATGAACTCTCCCAAAAGGTAGTTAGCTAGGTGATGAGAAGCACTCTGTATGGTTCTCTTAGAATGGATGCTTTCTCTTCATTTTATATAGAAACAAATCCACCTACCCACGGCTACCCCTTCTAAAAATCGAGGGTGCATATGATTCCTTTAAACCAAGAGCAAGAGGAGATGGATAGTCACCTCACGAACCGAAGAAGAGACATTAGCATGACACCTTTAAGGGTCCGTTACTCCGTTTGATTGGAATATGTTAGATTATGAGATAATTCAATAATTTCTGGAAATCATTTATCTTGAAAAATGATTGTTTGGAAAAATAACTTTTACTATGTTTGGATAGTAAATTTTTTTTCCAGAAAATGATACTAGAAAAATATTACTATGTTTAGCTTGAGGTAATCCTATGTAGGAATATGGCCAAATTTATAAATATACCCATTGGTACGGGGATAAATTTTACCTTAGATCTTTGGATGTGGTAGGCATGCCTTGGCTAACCGACCTAACTCCCTTGCAGACCCGAATATCTTTATAACCAATCTTAGTTGATGTCCCAAATAGCTTTGACGTCAACTTGTATGCGAGATAGAGATCTCGCGATTTTCGGAAATGGTTTGTCACTTGCAGATAAGGCAGACAATAGCTGCCATGTTCCATTAAAATGGGAAACCAGCAACATGTGTATCTCATCTGATAAGGCTTGGATCATTACCTAGTAATCCTTCATTATAGTGTCACTTAGCCTTTTCCTATAAATAGAAGCCTACAAGGGATCCCAAGTATGTAATCATTTCTTTCTCATGCTCTCTTCTTCCTTTATGTTCCAGAATCCTGACTTGAGTATCGGAAGGTCCCCACCAAAGCCAACCCCGGTGAGGGACTTCTTTTGCAAGTTCTGCTATTGCTATCTAGCAACTTCCACCTTCTTCCAGCCACTTCGATGTCGAGTTAGATTTTGTAGTGACAGATTGGTGCTAGAGGAAGGGCCTAGGCTCGATTACAGGAAAAAGCATAGAACAAACACTATGGCACCATGTAGAGGAGCTTCAAATGCTTCACGCTGCTCTAGTGCAACAGTCTCGAGGTTAGCCGCAAGGTCCGCAAACTCAAAAAAAAGAGAGAATATATAAAGGAGGTAGGTAGGAAAGAGCTGGCATTTTTCTCACTTTCCTAGAAAAGGATGGGGAGCAAATGACCTTTGGGTCTTCTCCTCTATGAAGCTCAGCATTTTTGTAACTTGTGCTCGATCCCATGCCAACGACCCTTTTTAGAAGAGTACAGGAATTTTTCTTTGACCCCTCTTGATTCAATCTACTTTTCTTGGGCAAACACCAACTTGAGTCCATGCGCTACTCCTTGCTGGCGACAAGCCCTTTATCTTCCTCACCTACAAGGGCTAGCAGAAGCGCTTCAAGGAGATCTCCATGTTTCTCTCCAAGATGTGCGAGATCGCCAAAGCCTTCCTTGGCCACTCTGAGGATGTTGTTGTCACCATCCTGGCCTACTTTGACAACCCCCAGTGCTAGGCTAGCAAGGTCTTGGTCTCTATCACCGGCCTCAACAAGAAGGCTGGCCATGGCGAGGAACACAATGTCCTCACCTTCGATCTCGGCGGTAGCACCTTCAACATCTCCCTCCTTGTCATTGAGGAAGGGATATTTGAAGTCAAGATCACTGCTAGAGAAATGCACCTCGATGGCAAGGACTTCGACAATCACCTCATCAACCACTTCATTGCCAAGTTCAAGCTCAAGCACAAGAAGGGAATCGGTTGCAACACTCTTGAAGTTGCATCCCAGTTCCTTTGCACCATGATACGATCGATAAGCACAAGCTCTGACTCTTCATGCATGCTAGCCCAATCCTACAAAGCCTTCTGCCAATGCTTTCTTAGCGGTGGTAGCTCAACCACCTCACTCATCTACAATCCCGACACCCCATCCTTCATCTATAGCATCAACATCCGAAATTCGAGGTTCATGCGCTACGAAGCTGGTGCTCATCATGACCTTGGCCATGAGCGTTGATGTCCAAGTTGCAATCACTTATGGCAAGGCCGGCGACATGTGCTTGAGGGTTCGGAGTGGCGGCCATAATTGCAAGGCCCGGTCCTCTTCGATGGCGACCCTTTCATCATTGTCGACTTCATGTACTAAAGCTTTGTCTTTGTCGACATGGTGGAAGCAATTGCATGGGTCGGGACTAGTACAATGGTTAGTAAATTGTACTACAACATCTATGCTGGCATCCAAGCTGCTCGAACCAAGTATGTATTCCTCGAGAGCCTTTGCATCAACGTCGGCTTGAATGGGTTCATCAGTGGTGGTGGGCTAAGCACCGTGGATAGAAAGGTAAGGTGCTGCGGCCAACAACTTTGTCAATCTTAAATGTCAATGGCACCATCATGGATAGGGAAAGTATGGGTGAGGATCTCTTTGGGCCATAAGAGGAGGAAGTTTTGCCAGATTTGGCATCATGTTACTTTACAACATCCAATTAGTTCCCATACCCCCCATAGTCACCATGTTCAGGGTTAACAGAACCAAAATTAAGCAAGCTAGTGGAGAAATGGTAGACTTTTACGTGTTTCCAGCAAGGATCTCTTCATCAGAATTCTTGCGAATACCATTGGGGTAGGGGCGAACTGCACAATCCTTGCTACATTCGAAGGTGTGTTCCTCAGCAGGCACGATGACTTCCTCTTCAAGTTGCAGAATAGCTTCCTTGAGCTAGGAGGCCATACAGGAGCAGGACTTTTAAGGTCGAGCCACCAAAGCTCAAAGCCGACGTATCCCAAGTTGAGACCGAGGTGAAGTCTAAAATCAAAACCAAGGCCAAGTTACCGAGCTCAAACCCAAGGCACTTCAATATCGAGCCGGGTATTTCGAGTCAATGCATTCTAAAACCAAGGCACTTCAATGTCGAGCCAAGGTACTCCGAGTCAATGCATTCCAAAGCCAAGGCACTTTAACTGAGCCAAGGCACTTCAACCGAACCGAGGTATCTCAAGCTGAGGTGAAGCCCAAGAACAGAACCAAGGCCGAGTCACTAAGCTCAAAGTCGAGGTGAAGACTAAGTCCGAACTAAGGTGAAGAAGAAAAATTAAGGCCAAGCTACCAAGTCCAAGGCCAAGGTGGAGGCTGATTTTTCAAAGCCGAGCTCCACGAAACTTGAGCTCCAAAGAAATTCCAGATCTAGAAGGTTCCATGGTAGGATGACTTGAAGCCCTCATCCATCACCCTGTTCTTTCTTGTAGGTCCTCAAGCCTATGAGAAACGAAAACCAAGATGGAAGCTAAGCTCCTGAAGTCGAGTTCCACGAAGCCTGGATCACCTTGGTAGGGAGAAGCTACGGAAAATTGATCTACAGCTAGGATGATAAATGCCATTACTAGGGGGCAACTCGGTGGTGAATCTTGAAGCCTGATGGAGCCAACCAAAATGATCGAGAAAAGTCATCCCCGAATTGGGAAGGCTCCTATCAAGTGGACGAGGTTGTTAGCCTGGGACTTATCACTTGAAGTAGCTCGATGGAGCTCCTTACCTCGGCCATGAAAGTCGGAGAACCTCTGAATATAACTATCAGTAATGGATAGTCATTTTTTTCAGTAAAAAGCAAATTTCTTTTATCAAACAATGTTTGCAGGATGAATGAAGCTTCGCTACAATAACATGGGCCGAAGATTTTGACAACCAAGAAGCAAGGGCTAACCTCTTAAGAGACCCTTGAAGGCCCTTCGTCCTTAAGACAGAATTGAGCCAATGAAAATTTTGATTGTTTGAGAAGCAATGGATAACCTTAGATGACCCTAAGAGGGCTAATCCTTTAAGAGAACCCTCGGAGCCTCCAAGCAAGTATCTGGGTCGAAGCCCTCAGTGACTAAGAAGCGAGGGCTATTCCTTTAGGAGGACCTCGAAGGCCCTTCGTCCTTAAGATGAATTGAGCTGATAAAAATCTTGGTTGTCCAAGAAGCGAGAGATAATCTTAGATGATCCTCGGAGAGCTAATCCTATAAGAGGGCCCTTATAGCCTCGAAGAATTATTTGGGCTTGCTTAGCCAAGAAGTGAGGGCTAATCTCTTAAGAGGACCCTTGAAAGCCCTTCATCTGAAAGGTGAACTGGGCCGATGGAGATTTTGCTTGGATAAGGAAGCGAGGGCTAATCCAAGAGGATCCTGAAGCCACCACTACGATTATCGGGCCGAAGACATTGTAAATCAAGAAGCGAGGGCTTACCCTTAAGAGGATCTTTGTCTAAAAGATGAATTGAGCCAACAAAAATTTGGTTTACATAGAAGCGAGGGATAATCTTGGATGATCCTCGGAGGGCTAACCCTATAAGAGATCCCTCTGAGCCTAACACAATTCCAATGCAAGCGTGATGCACTTATCCCATAGACCAGGAGAATTGGAGGCTCCAAACATTGGCAAAGATGACTCAGCTCAATGAGCATTCTAAGAATGAGTTGTGCTAAATATTGTGGGAGGAAACCACAAAAGATAGGGACCTCGAAAGCTTGGTGCATTGGCAAAACTGACTTGATCTAAGGTTTCCCATCAATAATATGAGCTCAATGCTTTGAGGCATCTCACAAGAAGATCATGAAATAAGCCAAACTGAACTAATCCTTCAAACTAGGTCAGTTCTAGAATGCCTGATCCATGGGAAGGCGATGCAGAGTCAAAATCGGCTTAAAGCTCACTCGAACCAAATTCCCAAGTCAGACATCCAACTCGACCTGTTTTGCGAAAATTCTTTATTGAGTGAATTTGAGAAGACATTAAAACAAATTAAATGTTTATATGTGTACTTTATGGGGGATATTTTATCAAGTATGGATTACCACACGCTTGGGAATTTACCAAATATTAGCCCTCCAATGGTATTTGTTTTACTCTCTCCGAAAAATAAACATGGGACCCAATGACCCATTAATCTTTTTTACCATCTCTCTCTTTTTTTTTTATACCAAACATGGTAATTTGATATGGGATTTATTTTCCCATACCAGAATACCCTTAACCAAACGGACCTTAAGATCTTCAATGATTATTCGGCGGATCTCTGCATCTCCTGCTATGCTGTCTCCTAGCTGTCTATATCTCTTCCATTTTGGGATTTAAGAGGAGATAAGGGAGGGGGCAGAGATGGCAAACATTTGATGAAGAAAGATTAAGAAAAGGTGAGGGAGTTTGTGATGTGGCCACATCTGGAATGAGATATTTTTATTAGGGGGATCTTTCTGTCCACCACCTTGACCTCGACTGCATCACCCACTTCCTGTGTCCTATCCTCTTTGGCTTCATTGCCTCCTCCATCCTCTCCTTCTCCGCCAGTCCCTTGTCCACCATGATCACCACCTGCTCTGGTGCCGCTGCTGCAGCTCCCTTTGTTGCTCGCACCACGCCCACCCTCTCCCAACCACCCTCAGTTGCCTCCATGGCTACCAGCATTGGTGGCTGGAGATTAGCTGTCTGGGTTTGGGGGGCATCCGGGTCAAGGCAAGATTGGAGCAGACCCCAAAAAAATTCAAACATGTGGGAAATGGATCGGATCTGCCAGTTTGATGGTTCATCAAGTTTGACCGAGTTTTGACTACTTTTAAAATATCCTTTGAACCAGACCAGACATGCAACTAGTTCTTGGTTCAACCAATCAAACTAGTCAACCTGGTCTGGTTTTAAAAAGCATTGTTATGGCTTACCTTGTCTATCATATTAATTTTTTTTCAAAGTGATTAGTGAGAGCCTTGGTGGACCTATTTAAGGAGGTGGGGTTGATATTTACAAGTTGATATTCAGATCTAGTAATTTTCGAAGTGACATTAGGAACATAGTTTTTTTTTTTGCTAAACAAAAGGGATGGGGGGATAAATCCCGGTGTAGCTGCCCCTGTAGGCCCTCGCCCTGCCAGGTAATATTCGATACAAGATGCTTAGATTTTCGCAGCCTTTTCCCACCTAAAGGTGAGTCCGTCAACCTGATGCCACTCAAATGTCGGCTAGTAGAACGGGGATAAAGAGAGAGACCTTGACCTCTCACTCACATCAACGGTCACGGGCTCCAGGAAAATTCCTGGATTTAATCGAGTCATCCACGAGATCATGCCTCGAACCTGTGACCGGTTGGTAGTGAGGCAAGGCCTCTACCAACCGGGCTACCGCCTTAGCGGTGGAACATAGTTTTTGGTGTTGCATTAACATTATTGAGTGTTTTGTATAATAGAATATGTCTGATTTTGCAAGTGGATTTTAGTTGAAGTTTATTATTTCTGATACACTTTAGTCATGATCATATGATTTCTTTGGGGATGGTTTAGTTTGAATGTTTGTTTTGATGGATTATGGTGCCATGCCTCGGGACTTAGGCTAGTTCGAATTTCAAGTTATGAATCTCATCTTAGTTCCCCTACTCCTTTCCATGTTAGAACTTATCACTAGCAATCAAATAAGGAACTTAAATCAAAATGCCTCTTTTGGTGATTAAATATCATATGCGAGGTGAAAATGGATTGACTTTCATATTGGTTCACAAGCTACCACTCATGACTATAATTGTCCAGCGTGTTTGCTACCTTCAACTTGTATCGAATTTTTCTACTACTGCAATCAATTGGTGTTTAAACACATTGCATTTGTCCCTTGTCTTAATTTAGTGGAGTACGATTTATTTCTTGCTGCCATACATTATTAGAAGTCAGCCATCGAACTGGGATATGCAACTTCTTGAAATTACTTAAAAACATAAGGATTATTCTTTGCAATAATCCTCTTTGCATGGGGTAAACTCTTGAATTAACTATAGAGACTAGGGTTCACGGAACTATCCCGTACCGCCCGGTACAGGGCATACCGTACCGTATCGGCCAAGAGCCGGTATGGTTCAGCCCTTAAAATTGGTCCGGGCTTTTAAAATAATAAAAAAAAATTAATTCCGTACCGGTATGTACCGTCCGGTTCAGCCCGGTTCAGGTCCATTTCATGTTTTAAATAGCAATCCTTGCTTTGGAGGGGTGAGAGATTATTTTTATAAAAAAAAAAGCCCGGTACGTATGCCGGTATGGTACGTATGCCGGTATGGTACGTATCGTACCGTACCCCCTCCGGCTGATATGGGTTCCGGTACCGGTACCGGGAACCCTGATAGAGACCTTGATGATTGGAAACATTAGTATTACCGCTGATTAAAAATAATCTATGTTATTATCCTTACCATTTCTTATATAAAATCTGACATCCTTAAAGATGATTCACATTTCAAAGCCTTATTGGATAATAAATATGTTGATTACCAAAAAGTGAAGAAAAATCATAATTCCTTAACACGTAAAACACTATGATACCAAATTTCCTGAAAATAGTGATGCAGTCATATTAATTTTGAGCCTTGTAATGTGTTGTTTGCAATATTTAGGTAGGGCAGTGACCCTCGGGCTATGTATGACTTATCAAGGGTTTTCTGACAATATATAATAATAATAATAACTTTGACAAGCAATGGTATTTACTCCATGCTGTCTCAGGTCAAGACAGTAGGATGAGTAGAAAAGAAGAAGAGGAGAAAGAAGAGAACAAAGAAGAACAGAGAGAAGAAGAGAGAAAAAACAAATGGAAATGAATCAAGAACAGGGAAGAGGATCTAAGGCTGTAATCCAGGTCCAAGTCCACCATAAACTGACTCAAATATGAAAGTGCTTCTAAGTGGTTTGATCATCTAGACAGCTTGTTCAGATAGGGCTGAGTAAACAAGGCCAAAACTCATAAACTAGGCTGCAATAAACGAATGACATGCTCTTAAACCTTCAACATAAGACATAACAAATTTACTTATAAGATCTTTAACCTACTTTTGTTTATTTGATGCATTATTTATATGCTTTCTGTTGCAGGTTTGGAACTTGCATAAATGGCTGCTGACCAGGACAAAGATCATATCCCCATGCTATCAAAAGCTGTCAAGCCACAAAAACTCACTGCTAGGAGTACATCAATGATTATGACCCCAAATGTGACCTATGAAAGTGAAGATACTTTTATATCTCATACTGGTCCTTTGCGCATGCAAAGGATGACACAATTTGCACCTACAAGTGGCAGTGAGAAGGTAGAAGAGGTTCCTTGGCTTACACATGGCAAGCAACATGCTAAACTACACACAGTCATGCCAGCAGTAATGGGTCAAAATGACTGGTCAGACAATAACCATGCTACAAAAAATGAGCATTTGTTGAAGTCTGGGCCTCTTGGGTTATGCAATGACCCTGACTGCACTGATTGTCCTGCAGCTTATAAAACCAAAAGGAGTTACTATAAAAACTCGGTTTCTCTTGACAATAAGGTGGTTCCCCCTTTATGAACATTTGTTTTAGTTTCCTTTTAGTTGTTTTTTGTTTCACTGATATGGTGAAGTCATTATGATACCTGAATAATACTCAATATTTACATTGCTAGTATGTGTTACCAAGATATATGCATGTACATGTACATACAGACACGTATAGATATTTGTGCTTATATATTTTTATATGTACTTGTATGATTGTATGCAGTATGCACACATATACATACACACATGCTGTTGCTGTATTATAATAATGCCTCAAGAATCAGGGCAGGCCATGTCTATATTGTCAACTTGAGTTTTTATATGTACATGTGCCCCAAAAAGAGAGTGACAAAAGCCTACAATAACTTGGTCCATGCAACTACTAGTAAAAAAATTATTTAAGTTGCCAACTTTCTAAGAAAGCAATATAAATCGTAATTTGCAGTAAGTTTTAACTGAAGATGACAAGAACTACCTAATATTAACTTTTTTGCATAATGAAGGTTACCGATGGATATTACCTTCTTATCTGAAATATGAAAGAGAATGCTCACAAAAATAGGAAGTTGTATATCTATGTGCACTTGAATGGAGTATGTTATAGAGATTAATAAAAGGTAATTTTTACATGCTATGGAAGCAAAGTTCGGTGTCTCGGTACCAGACCCCGTACTGGTACCATTTATTATAGTGTCAGTATGCGGTTTGGTATGGTACAAGATAGTGTACCTGGTGTCAGTATGGTACGAGACACCATATTGGTTTGGTACCAGAATGGTACAATGTGGGGCAATACGGTAGGCCATGCATGGAAGAATGGTAGCTAGTTTATATTGACAAAACATTAAGGTGTGTTTGAAGAACATAACTACTAGCAACATAAATTAGTTTATCTTTTTGTTAGCACGTGGGTTTTCCATTACCATGGGCCTTAATGCTGGAGTTGCGATAAGCTGTAATTTTTATACCTGTTAATAGAATGATGACTAACATTCAAGTCAAGCTCCCATTAAAAGAACTATCTGTGAATGATTATTGCTAACAACAAGAGTGAATTACAACGAGTACTATTTGAGAATCAATAAAGAATTTTATAAAATAAGTATAAATAACTTAATTCAACAAATAAAAACATGCACAATGATTTGAGTTACAAATTGTGTGGAAATATGGTTTACATTTAAATAAATAAAAGTTTCATAATTTTTTTAAGAACAGCAACTAAAACCATCAAGGCCTTCCCAGCAAGATAGGATAGGTTATTGAACATGCTTAAAAAATTAAGGATGCTCCAAGGAAGTTTTTGACACCATTGATATGATGGTAATTAACTTGATGTAAACCCTCCCACAAATTCTACAAAAGTGTATGTGACTGTTGGTAGGTCGATAATGTTTCCTGGTCTATCAACTATGATGTTTAAGATCGCAAATCTTCAAACAATTATTTTCTTTTATGTTAATTTGATCCATTGAATTAAGCCACTACATGATCGGCCATTTTTACTCTTTTTATATAAGATGGTTGACTTATTCAAAAATTTAAAGAAAAATTGTGTTGGAGACTGACATTTGCCATGACAAGTTCATAGCAGTAGGCTGAATGTTTGTTTTCCATGAACATTGGCATATGTATTGAAATGATGTTATCATTAGATGATAGTAATAAATAAATCTGACTGGTTAACCTTATAAAATGATATCTTCAAAAGGACTAGAGTAGGGTTTCGAGTCAACATGAGTTTAGGTTTTCTTCTGCTCCCATGTACGAAGAGACTATTGTAATCAAGGTTTGTTGTGCTGGTACCAAGGCCTGGACCAATTGGCTGGTGGTATGGTTTGGTATGCCCGTGCTGTTTTGTATTGAACTCAACCGACATAGAGAGAGGGCAGATGGAGAATGGGAGAGAGGAATTGAGAGAGAAGGGGGAGGGAAGGAGAAGGAGAAGGAGAGAGGGCCTTCAGAGGTTGTGGGAGGGTAGTCGACGTGGTTGCATTGTTGCTGATCTTGGTGGAAGCCGGAGGAGGGCGGACGGAGGGAAGAAGAGGGATAGGAGGCCGGTGGAGGCACTAGAGGGCCAAAGGCTTCCAAAGGGTCAGTAAGGCCACTGTATTGCTACCAAGGCCCGTGGAAAGCTAGAGGGGCTCTACGCTCCTTTCAATTAAATAGGGGCTTTGGCCTGTATTTCATTTTTTTGTTTTATCGGTGAAGTTGGCAATGGTACTTCACTCTTTTTTTTTTTTTTGTTTTTTTTGATTTTTGGTTGAATCATGTTGCTAATTTCACCAAAAATTTTAAAAAAAGAGTGTTATTGACTTCACTCATAAAATAAAAAAATGAAATTGGAGCCGAAGCCTCTATTTCGATTGGGAAGAGGTCAGATCCCCTCCGATTTTCCATTGGCCTTGGTAGCCGTGCGGTGGCTTTGTAGGCAAGGAGCATCGTTTGCCAGCCTCCTTCTCCTTCCCTCCCTCCGCCCTCCTCTGGCTTCCATCAAGTTTGGTAGTGGTGCGGCGACCTCGGTTGCTCTAGCAGCCTTCAGAGGTCCTCTCTCCTTCTTCCTCTCCTATCCTCTTTTTCTCTTTTCCTCTCTTTCGTTTTCCCTCTCCCCCTCCCCCTCTTGGCTGGTTTCTTGTTTTGTTTGCCGGAACCATCTTTGTTTGCCACTAGCATAGCTCGGTACGCCACGAACAGGGCGGTTTGGGATGGTTCCACAAACTCTGGTTGTAATTTCTATTATCTGGAAACTCCGTTTTAAAGATGCCCTGGGCATTGACACTTATAGTCATAGAAATGGCATGACCCAACACAATATGGTTGGACACTCTAGTTTGAAATGTTTTGTTGATGTTAGAAAACAAGGCTTACCATCTCAATACCGTATCCTATATTGATACCATCCTATTATAATGTCGGTACATGGTTTGGTATGGTACGAGGTAATATACTATACTGATATGATATGGTACATCCTATACCGGATAGGACAGCATACATTGGCAACAAGTGTCAAATGTTTGGCATTTTTTTTTTTGAGTTTTATGTTGGGGACTGTTTAGGTGCTGGACACTTTAAATGAAGTATGCTTAAGTATTTTTTGGACACTTAAAGTTAAGTGCCCTTATATTTATATAAAACTATGAAAATTGTATTCACATTTTAAGCAAAGTGTAATTATGTTTTTAATGTAAAGTTATTATAGTTATATGAACATTTTAAGCAAACTGTCGTTATGTTTCAAATTTAAATGTATTTATCTATCATGTCAAGCCTCTCTCTCTCTCTCATTTTTGAATAAGCATTAAACATGCAAACACGTGTCCCTATTACGGAGATGTGTGCGCGTGCACACACACACACACACACACATATATATATATATGTATGTATGTATGTATGTGTACATATACGTTGCCTGCACCACATGTACATATACATATGTAAGTACATACATTACAATACCCGCCCCCCTCCCCCCTCCATTTCTTAGATATTTGGTAGCTTGGCTGTAGCATTCAGGTTGGTTCATGACAACCAACTTTTTTAGGACTTGAAGCAGATATCTAGTTGGGCTAAAACAAAAAAATCATTGAGGGGGCAATTTTTGTGCATGCTTTGTGGGGTTTTAAAGGCAATATTCTAGAAACCTACTATTGCACAAACTGATATGGACCTCAGGGGCAGTTACATAGGGCATACCTATTTCTAGAGCCACTGATCCCATCAATTGTAGATGCAAGGAGACAGCTTGACTACAAAAGATGAGTTCAATTACCTTTACAATGTTATTGAAAAATGGCAAAATAATCAATAAGGTCTGTTAGTGGTTATCCACAGGCTTTCATCTTTGGAATTAATATTTGCCTTTATGCTTTGTTGCTCCCTAAGATGAGAGTTGTTACAAGGAACCTGAGAGATCATCTTCATAGAGACAAAATTTTAGTGCAAGTATATACAAATAATTCAAAATTCAATAGGCAACTTCAGCTCTGTGAAATTTGTGATTTGATTGCTTATGTAGAGAGTTTCCTTAATACTATGCATGATGGTTTTGAAAACTACCAGAAAAATGTTGATTATGATAAAATTGCTAGGAATTGGGTGTGGTGAGAACAACCATATGTAGAGGCTTCACAAATTTGAGTAATGATGCCTTTGTGGTAAAGATTTTGAAGCTTGTTAAAGAAAGTTTTATACCCTTACTTCAACCCTGTCGCTACAAATACTACAACTTGAAGTCAGATGATGCTGGTTCAAGGATTACATGGGAATGCTTTATTCACTGCATCCTAGTACAATGTAGTTGAAGCTCATTAACTAAGCACTTGACTCTAAAAGCTTAAGCTGTCAAGCAAGGTCTTAAGTAATGACCCAAATAGGCTGGTATGGGACATATGGTATTAGGGCTTGGCATGCCTCTGCATCGCATGGTATTGGTGTTGTAGTAACTTCAGCATTTTACCATGTATCGGTATGGGTCATGCCATACCAACCTGTACCATACCGGTAATAAGGTATGGTATATGACATGATACATGAGTTAAAACTTGTTGGGATCGGTATCAACTCGCTCTGATACCGGTTGTTGCGGAAGCGAAACGGGATCGTCGATTGTTGATGTCGATACCACAAGAGAAAGAAGAAAAGATAATAAATACAGTTTTTCGGGCATGCAAAAGGTTTTACTATGAAAAATAAACTTACAGATTGAACTCTCTCAACCCGTACAAGTATCTCTCAACAAGAAACCCCGAATCCTTCTCTCAAGCTCTCAATCAACCCTCTATAAGAGACCTCTTATATTTTTTCATCCTCTCACTCTCTGTCTGTGTTTCTGCCTATGAATTTGTAGCCTCCACTACGTAGAGCATCTCACAAGGAGTCCAACGGTCCGAACAGAGACCAAATCGGAGTCCTGTAGCTCTCCCGATCGCAATTTAATTGCAACGCTGCTCGTGGCCATCAATCGCATTGAGATCCGTGCAGATTATGCCAGAATCGTGCTGCACGCGTTGCGTGCACGGGTTTCCTTTTTCTGGTTTCTCTGCTGGGCCCTACATGCGTTTGTCTCCTTCTGGGTTGCGCGCGGATGTTGAGGCGCCATTGGTCCAACAAAAACTATGTTAAGGAATGGGACAACAATGTGTATCAGGCTTAACTCCCCATTCAAGTGGAGTCGAGATTATGCACATGGAGAGGTAAATGAATCGGGACACAAGACAAGTAGAGATGACAACTAGATTGAATGAACAATCCTCATTGCTGGGATTTTAATCCATTACCACAGCTTTGATACCATGTTTGCTAACCACTTGACCACCTTAAGCTTGCAAGGAATAGGACAACTATGTATATCAAGCATAATAGCTTAAACTAATTTTTTCTTTTGGTTTGTTTTGAAAGAAGGAAACAATACCATATCAAGTCATTTAGTTCAGTAAAGCGGAAATTGTTTTAAGCAATTCAATAAATATAGGACATTATGGTTGCTCCTGAAGTAAGCACCATAACTGACATTGTCTAAAAGCCAAAAATAGGAAAGGAAGAATAAAAAAACCAAGGAACCGATCTAGTGAAAGCTGTGTACTTTTATGATTAGCAATGGAGAAATCAATGGAGAAATCAATGCTAATCTTGTTCTTTTGCTTATATCATTCAATTGCCTTCATCCAACTGTTATGAGTAGCAACATTGGTGACTTTTTGAATACTGTTGGTTGTATACAACAACGTTTCTGTTGGCAGCAAATCAATGTTTCAAATATTGAGACTTGAGAATGTGAAAATTACTACTCAAACTGCCTGTGGGAGAAAGTGATTTGAGGAGCTGTGACAGAACAATTTTGCATTTCAAGGAAATGTGAGAATGATACAATTACATGTGATTATGGTAGACAATGATGCAATTTGTAGGACTTAAAGGGCATAATATCATAAATAGACTAGACCGCTGGTTGGACCAGAGATCCGGTGATCCAGTCCTAGGGTCCAGTTTGGTTGTCTAATTGACCTGCATTTGAACCACTGAAACCTGCTAGACCTGGTCGGGTTTTGGTCAAGTGGCTTGATCCAGTAGATTAAGTAACCAGGGTACTCCATTTTTTCCCCAGAAAATCTTGCAGTAAATGTTGGGAGGGGACGTTTGAACCCTTTTTTGGTATGATGTTTGATTCCTTGACTACTTATTAATGTAACTACTCTCATAACCAACGAGACACAGAATGAGCTTGTTTTATACTGTGATATAACTTATAACAAACTTGTGTATTTGTCAGTACAAGGTAAATAACATGCTGGACCTTTGAACTATAGAAAGTTTAGGTAGATTGTGTTGCTTTGCTCAATTATCAATTTTTTATCGGTTGATAAAACAATTTAAATGTAATCTTTCATTCTTTTCTGTTGGCTTCAGATTTTTAGTATTTAAAATTAAAATATCAAATATTTTTGTGTTTATCTTGCATAATATCCAAGAAAAAAGGCTTCTAGGCACAGGCTCCCACTAAAGGGTTTGGGAGGGTCAGACATACAAACCGCTTACCCTTGCATGTGGCAAGGCTGTTTCTATGTTTTGAGCTATAGAGACATAGAACTCACAATGTAGAAATCTTATGTTGCTGCAAGCCTGCTCTCACATTATATCTAATATTGTAACTAATTTTAATTATTCAAATTAATTAATCTCTATGGGCTGATGTTGATCCACTATTCAACCAGCGATGAGATGATTCAACTCCTAGGTAGGGTCAATATTCAGTTTAGTTCTGCTAATATGGTTGTGGCATATTTGTCATTTGTCAAGTCAATTTTCAAATGTTGTAGCTTTTTGCAGATTTACTATTGTAGTCATTATTTTGTGGAACCATTGGCTTTCAATATATGATTTTACATGAATGTTAAAACAAACACCACACAACACACACACCATATATATATATATATATGCATATTTCTGATCACTTGATGCATAGGCTAGGGTTTTCCAAATCATATAATTTTTTTGGGGTGTAAGTAGTTTTGAGGTAGTAGATAATATTCAATGGCTTGGATCATCGATGTAGGACCCCCATTGTCTAATTATAACATGACTGGATTTGAGCCCAAATCCACTGGACCACCTTACCCCAAGTCTCACCCCTCTTTGTAGACTAGCTTCCTTGGAAATCATATCTTGGTGTTTTAATTCAATTGTTTAATTCAATAAAATTCCTAGTCGTGCTGTCTACAGGCTTGTCTGTATAATCACATTAACAAAGTGTTGTGTTATGTGCATTTGTCATATCTTTCGTTGAAGTACATTTTTGTGTTTTGTCAATGTATGCAGCTCCGTAACATTCTTTATGGGGAAGCTGATGGATGGGCAAAGAAATCAATTTCATGTCTAAGCTCATATCTTCCAATCATGAATCCTCATACAAAGGTTGTTCAGCCTGGAACAAGTTCTTTGTTATCTCCTGCTTGATCGCAATTTTGTTGATCCATTGTTTTTCTTCGTTCTCTCTGTCGAGGAGGTATGTTATTGTCCTTTACATCCTTAAAAAAAAGCAGTTATTTTCTACTAATTACTTTCCAATATATTAACTATACTGGCAGTTGTTATGTTCTTGTGACTAGTGGGATTTCTGCTCTCATGATTTTATTGTCCTTACCATAATAAATTTTTACAACTTGTTCTTTTGCTTGATAGTTGATACTTGTATAATACAATTAAGTTCCATCATTTTTGTTAGCATGAACTGTAAAAGCACTTGCTGTCCCACTCCATACAGTGAACAATAAAAGCATTCACAATTTTGAACCCTCTGCCTAGTGTTAACAGTAGCCTGGCATGGTGCGTGTTGGTCCATGTTGGCCCGTGAATTGTCACCTGAAATCCTGGCAATTTTCTTGGTTAGTTTTATAAAGTTAAAACATGTCTATAAATTAGGTTTTTAAGAATTAACATCTCTTAAATTTTTGCAACATAATGCTTATGTACTTTTTATCCACTCAAAAATCAAAATTTCGAATTTCATCTTATAAAAAGTGCTTCCTAATAAGGTTTGAATTAGGACTTAGAGTGAGATCAGCTAAATGAAATTAGGTAAAACCTTAACTGAGGTTTTAAACCTTTAATTTTAGTCTTGCTGGAAGAACAGTCTGACTGGCCAAAACTGGACTCCACCTTCAGATTTTTTAGAATATCAACATTCATGTTGTTTCAGATCCATTTCAGCTGAGTGTTAGACTTCAATTATCGTGAGAAGCTTTTAATCATTTGACCAACTTACGTGTTGTAATGTTAGAGAAATTAGTTGTGTAAAACTGTAAATTTCAAAATGTCTGTGGCGGATAACATGTTGACTCTCATGGATGTGAGAGAAAATGAATCGATGAAGAGCCTAATTCATGATTGTTGGACTATTCTTGCCACCAGTGGATGGACAGATACACTAATACTTGCTCCTCAATTTTTCATCTTCCATGATTTTGGCTTCTTATTAATAGTTATTAACTTGTTATTGCTGTCCAGTTTTGTTACATTTGTTTTTTTGAGTCACATTAACTGCCTGGGTTGTGATTGTTAACACTAAATTCTATTATAACTTAAGCCTAGGTGGTCAAGCGTGTTTGCCATTTGAATATTAAACAAAGGTAAAATTATCCTCCTTTCATATCATAGGAGAGAATGTTTTCACTGCACCTCTCTTCTCTTTTCTTGGCCTGTGTATGAGTAAGATTAGGACTTGTATCCTAATGGCCAATGCGAGCCATCACTTTGCATATGGCATGTGAAGGAAGGAATCTTGGACCTGTGGAATAAATTGGTGTTATGACTTCAATTTGCTAGTTGTCAATTGGTGCTAAGTTGTATCTCTCATGATTGAAGTCTTCTAAGTTCTGAGTGCTCTGAAAGGCTCGAACTGATGTGGAACTCTGAGGGAAGGCTAGCTATTTATGTTTGCCCTAGGTTGGAGTGGTCTTAGCTCCTTCAATTGCCTCATGTGATACCTGAAAGTGTGACTTGACAATTTTGTCCTTATCAAGTTTGGTAAACCGTTATAGGGAACCTCAAGACTTGAGAGATTTTGGATTGGGATGAAAGTTCATTACGAGAGAAGAAGGTTGGTCCATCTGGCACTTTGTGTATTATTGTATCCTTAGTTGGCATGCAGTATAGAAGTTTAATTTTTTTGGTTTTTATTTCCATGCTTCTATACGCCTAATTGTTGTAATCTTTTGCATAAGTCTTGATGAAACATGCATGATGGTGATATCCTTTTGATATTTCAAATAGCTTAGGGAGTATTTGGTCATTTTGCCCTTGCACCACTGTAAGGGCAATTTGGATATTTGCGATTACCTTTTGGTATTTCAATAGCTTATGGAGTATTTGGCCATTTGCCCTTGCAACATTGTAAGGGCAATTCGAATATTTATGAACCTTGAATTCTTAACACCCAGTTGCTCAGCTGTTGCTGAAAGTGACTAATACCTTTATCATTTGTAAAATGCTCAAGCTATGCTTCTGAGTTCTGAGTTCTGCAAGCTTCAAGAACTCCTAAAGTCCTAATCCTTGTTGTCATAAATGTAGTTGAGCTCATTTTGAAGCCCACGTTGTACAGGATTTTGTGGCTGAGTGGTCCACTAGGCAATGGTGTTCTTCCTAATGATTTGTTTCTTCATCATTTGTAGATTGCAAATCTTTTATTGTTATAATAGTAGTTGGTTGTGTTAGTGTCACTTCTCATGCTTCCTTAAGCATGTCCTTTTTTCTTGAGAAGTGCAGTTTTCTTTCATATTTTTAGCAAAAAGTTTCTTTTTCTTGATGTGCTTTTATTTTTGTCCACCAGTGAATTTTTCATTCACTTGATGATAACTGTAAGTACTTTGTAAATATTGGCTGAAATTTTGGGCCAAACCAGTTCATTTGATTGGCTAGTGCGAATGCATCTGATTGGCTAGCATACGAGAGACTGCCAATGCATTTGATTGTCTGTGACAAGTAATGAGATATTCTAGGATTGATGATATATTGGAGAAAATTTATGTGGAAAGTTATGGAGGACCTGATGTTGACTTATGTATTATATGGTTGTGTTAGCTTCTTGATGTCATATCCACCTCTTGAGATAACATTATATACGATGTAGATTTTTTTTTGGTTATCTATGAATTCACTAAGAAGGAACATAGAATGATTCTTGCCTTCGTAGGATGTTCCAATCTATCATTCTGTCAGTGTACTTTCTTGTAGAAATGCTGATGAGAGTATGTTTTTCATTGAGTGATACTTGCCTTCGTAGGATGTTCCAATCTATCATATCTGTACAAAAATTTAAAGTATGTTTTTCTTGGTTATTTTAATCTACGATTCTTTGTTTCACATTGTAAATGTGATTATCATGAAATTCATGAGTCCGTGAATTCTGATCTATTCTGTATAACTCTGTTGAATTAATTCTGGGAGTTATATTTGGCATGACCTCTGTGACAAGATTTAGTTCTCCACCCATGGTCTGCTTTACCGGCCCTAGTGCCCATTACGGGATGGCATACCACACTGGTCTCATATTGTACCGGCACTTGATATCCTGTCTCATATTATACTGAACCATGTTCTGAGTTCTGACACACTGTAATGGTATGGTATTGATATCGGGTTTGGTACTGAGACAGCAAACCTGGTCTAACCTATTTCCATCTCTACATGATTTCATCTTTCTGCCTTATTGATTTTTCAAATTTATATTTATATTCATCTTCAGTTATTTTCTCTTCAAATGCAGGTGCAAAAGTGTATAGTCCTGAACTGGTCCTTTGCAACTTCATTGGCAGTCGTGAGAAGTGTGACTGATTTCATTTACCTGTTACACATGCTTCTTCAGGTAAGCTGCATGCACCTTGATGTACCAGATCTATGATTTGAGGATGGTTTCTTTGTTGTTTTGTAACATGTTTGTTCATTCATCTATTAAAACTTACTTCCGGAAAGTCCTGCCTACAAAGCAATGCTATTTGTAAATTGGAATGAAGTGCCACAGATGTTACTTTTCAATATTAAAGTGTCAATATATTTTAGTACGATTTGGTTGACCAAGAGGCATGTTTATCCATTCCGATAAAAAACTGTCATGTATCATTTGACTAGACAAAACTGTCCGCAATGGTTTTAAGTAACATTTGATGCACTGAAGCACATATTATTGAAAATCCTTGTTGTTGTTATCCTTGAAATATATTTTTAAACAACTAGCTTGTTCTTTAATCAAGACTCAAGTGGGATTCATTTTGTGGACGTCAGAAGGTAGACTTATTTTTTTGGTACTTGTTGCAGTGACAAGGATTCAGGTCCCGGCGGGACATCCCACGGGACACCGATATGTGATGTTATCCCATATATTAGGACAGGACATCCCGCTAGCATTCCAGTATCCCAATCGAGATACCTTGGGACATCTCCTGTTCCGAGTGTCGGGACGGGGTGGGACACCGACGCGTCCCGTTCCTGAAAAAAATCGGGACAGCTTTGTCCCACGGGATTTAAAACCTTAGCAGTGATGATGTTATTAGAAAATAATGTATCACTTGAACAATATTTACTGTTTACATTCTGGTTCAACAGTTCAAGTTTTGCTATATTGTTCTTTTTGCTTTTAAATTGGTCAATATAAATAAGTTGACAGATGAATTTGACATTACCACGGTCATACTATAAACTGTGACTTCAGTTTTGTTGTATCGTTATTAGCTTTCTACTGATAAAATTCTCAGATTCAGGCAAAGGCAACAGAGTAAGAGTAGTTTCTTTTTGTGGCACCCTTTCTTGTTGAATTGTTCGTTTAATTATTAAGAATATTATTGATATTTGACAAGCAATGGCCTTGTGATATTAAGATAGTCTAATCACTTAACTTACTGAAAATGCTTTTTTAAACAATTTCTTATAGATCATACCCTAGTCCAACTCACCTGATTCATCAAATCATTTTCTTTTCATTCTTTACTTCTATTATTACATATCTATTTATTTATATGGATCTTTTATTGCAAAAAAATCATGTATTTGATATAAATCATTTTTCCTCTCAATCACAAACTAATTTACCTAAATGTTTTACCATGTATTCACTTGTCTTGTGGTGTAGATATGAAATTTAAATTCCATGCTAGAGGTGACCATGTGTTGATATTCACATTAATTTGAGTTAGCCTCCCCAAATCCATGGACCACCCAGTCAACCCACTATCAAGTCAAATCTGGTTTGCTTAATGAGAAAGGTTCTTTGCAAATAAGCAAATTGAGAATTAGTAACCAAATAAAAACCATGAAATTACGTGATAGTAACTCAGCAAATGCATAGATGTTACATTTAGTAGGTTTTCATACTTTCAATGTGTGCAATCTTTATGTGGATATATTTATCTTAATGCATATGTCATAGCTTTCATGTTGTCCGTATCTCTCTATGAACGTGTAGGCATGCACTTAGATATGATCCTGCATGTTTAGCACTTGTTTAGTTGGAAATTAAAAAGACCTACCATTTTGTGATCGAACAATTACATAAGATAGTGGAGTCTGCGTGCGCATATGTGTGTATGCATCCTTGTGATAGAGAGAACTTATTTGTGCTAGGCAGGATGAGGGAGTGCTTGGAGAGAGAAATAAAGTGTGGTGTAGGGGGGAAATGCGTGATCTAGTCGAATCTGTTTTTCTCCATGTATGGCAGTGGAGTCGTGGGCTCAATGGCAGAGGAGTCCTGATGGAATGAACTAGATCATGCATACCGTTGGGGCCAGGTGTTTTGCTAATTTACCCATGTCCTTAACGAGAAAATAGTAAAGCTTTAGTATAGAAACATTTCAAATTCCACCAAAGGCAGAAATGTTAGAAACAAAGGCTCTAACTCATGCTTTTTAACATGGTACAGATCAATAAAGATTCATACATAATAAATACATAGAGGATGCAATCCTTTAAGGGATGGAGGGTGAATTCTCCTCTGTTTCTATCACATGAAATGTTTGGTGAGGCATCGATCCCATTGATGGCCCTTAAACTAAAGAATTTGAATGCAAATAATGTTGCTTTGAAAAGCAAGTTCTATTGATAATTGTCAAAAGGGGAGGGAGATGAAAGATAAGAAGGAATAATTGTAGTTACTTATTTTTTTATGGTACATGGTGGATTTTATATATAGAGCAATAATAAATTTTTAATTGATATGTTTCTAAATAAAGAAGATATCATGATTGACATATTTTCCAATATATATGATTGATATATTTTTCAATACACAATTGATATATTTTCCCATTGATATGCAGCCATATTATAGTAATTACTATATCAATAATTACTATCTATTTCAACATATACACTTACACTCCCCCTCAAGTTGGAAAGTAAATGTTATGGAGACCCAGCTTGTTACAAATATAATTAATACTTGGATTCCTTAATGACTTAGTAATCATATTAGCTAGCTGATCATAAAGTTCACAAAATCGTAGAAATAATATCATACTATAATTTTTTTAAAACAAAATGACAATCTATCTCAATGTGCTTCATCCACTCATGAAACACACGGTTCGAGGCAATATGAAGAGTAGTTTGGTTATCACAGAACAACTTCATGGGCTCAGACCGAATAACCCCAAACTTCCCTAAGAGAAACTTTAACCATACCAGCTAATATGTGGTTAAGGTCATGGCATGATATTCCATCTCAGCACTGGAACGAGCAGGGTTCTCCGAACTGTGCCGAACCGACCGGTTCGGGGCGTATCGAACCGGATCGATGGCCGGCTGGCACGGTTTGGCCACTAAAAACAAAACCCCACCTATAATTTTTTTTTAAAAAAATATATATTATATCGTGCCCGATCTAACCGGTCGAAATGAGGCCGAACCGCTCGTTCGGTCAGTTCGAGTCCGGTTCGGGTCGGTTCGGGTGGGGTTTTTTTTTTGTTTTTGTCACATGGCTATTGTAGCCATTGACATGGGGGGGGCTTCCGAGAAAGCTCTTAAGAGCTTTAAGTTTACATAGGCTCGCTCGTTCGAGTTCGAGTCTTCGGTTCGGTGGGGTTTTTTTTTTGTTTTGTAAGCTATTAGCCATTGACATGGTGGGGGGCTTCCGAGAAAGCTTAAGAGCTTTAAGTTTAACAATAGAGAGCTCGTAAGAGCTCTCTATTGTTCGGTGTTTGTTTTGCGATGACGACATTAAAAAAAAAATTAATCCATTTTAATGTAATCAAACATCCAGAAGTCGAAGAGGAAGGTAGAATCAAGGTACGTATAGCTTTTCTTTTCTCTATTTCCCTCTTCCCTCTCGTTTTTTTGTTAAAATTTGTGCAAGACAAAAAATTAAGGAGAAATGTTGTCAAAATTTTTTTGTTGGCTATGATTTTAGAGTATGTGATAGATGTAGGATAGATCTACATAATAATACTAAGATCTTGATTTTTTATTAAGTATATAATTTTTTAAATTAAAATTAATTTTGGATTAATAAATTAATTAAAAAATAATTAGTAAAAAAATTGTAATTATAAATTATTAATCTAGGGCTCGTAAGCTACTCTCACTATAAATTTCATGTCGATTTATTCAAGTTTTGATGCGTTTCATGAATAGTGCTCTAGATCTTGAATTGAAGAAAAATTGACTTTTAATGCATTTCTAGGATCTTAAAAAAATATATGTAGCATGTATGATAGAATCCTACATGAATCTAAAATTTTAATTTTTTTTTAAAATTTTTAAATAAAAAGATAAAAAAATAATTTAAATTTTAAAAAATTAGGTTAATAAAGTATTAATTAATAACATTATTATTGACCTTGTGTGTAATTTAAATATTTAGGTATGGATCCATCAAGGAAGAAGGATCCGGAGCTGGACATTGGCTGGTTGCATGGAGAGATGCTCTCGGGTTGGTATCATTGGAGGTGTAAATGGTGCAATACTGAATTCAAAGGTGGGGGTAACAAGTTTGAAGCAGCACTTAGTTGGCGGCTATTCAGATGTATCTGCATGCTGACAGTGTCCACAGGAGGTCCGTCAGTTGAAAAATATTTTGTTAATTTTAAAGCTGGGAAGGAAAGAGCAGCAAAGAAGAAGGCAGAGGTGGAGCGTAGAGCCGCAGAACCATCTTATTACTCCAGGGAGTCAGAGGGAGCATCTGTTCCTTTTGATGAAGAGGCACAGATGGAGGCTGTTATTCAGGCGAGCTTGTATGAGCAGAGGCAGCAGGAGGCAGCCAGGCATAAAGCGATTTGGGCCATTAGCTTTTGAGTCAGGATCGGGATCCGGTTCTACTAGTGCTGCATGAGTGACAGTTTAGGACCTCGGTCAGAGAGCCTGCCAGGAGAGGCACTAGCCGTATTGCATACATGTTGGGAGCATTTGGCAGTAGAGGAAAGTCTTTTAGGGACATTCCAGAGGGAGCCACTATCCATGATGTCGATCCACATACCTTTTCCAGTAGAGATTCCAAGCAACAGAGGATTGATACAATGCTGAAAAAGGCTAAGAAGAAGGATATGTGGCGGGTCATCTCCTCGTTTCATTTTAGTCATATCCTAGCCCATGCAGCAAACAATCCATGTTATCGATATGTTATTTCATCTATACAGGCTGCTGGTGCAGGTGTAGATCCTCCAGCATCAAAGGATATCTATGGTCAGCTTCTAGACAGTAATAAGGAGCCAGAAGGATGGATATCCTCATATCATAGCAAGTGGCCCATGTATGGGTTGGCGGTGATGTGTGATGGTTGGACTGGTCCTACTAGATGGAGCATCATCAATTTCTTGACTTATTATGATGGAAAGACTTTTTTCAAGTCTATTGATGCTTCAGATCAGGTGCACGACGCCAGTTATATTCTCAGATTGATAGAGGAGGTGATTGATCAAGTGGAAGAGTATAATGTCGTGTAGGTCATCACTGATAATGGATCATAGTACAGGATCACAGGGTAGATCTTGATGGAGCGGCGGTCGCATATTTTCTGGATCTCTTATGCTGCACATTGTATAGACTTCATGTTGATGGATATTTGAAAAATTTGCAAGGTACAGAAGTTTGTTGAGCTAGCACAATCTATCACCGGATTTATATATAACCATACATTGGTCTTATCATTGATGAGAATCTTTACAGGGAGAAAATATTGAGATCAAGGGTCACACGGTTTGCTACTAATTACATTGTACTTGATAGTCTTCTTAGCAAGAAAGTAGAATTGCGTCAGATATTTGTCAGTCAGGAGTGGCAGCAGAGCAGATATGCCAGGACAAATACTAAGGGAAGCAATGTAAAAATTTAGTAACGAGACAGACATTCTGGCAGCAGGCTGAGAGGATAGTGGAGGCTATCAAGCCTCTATATGAGGTATTTCGCGCTGTGGATTCCGAGAGGTATGCTCAGATGGTTCTTGTATTTCATGATGTAAAGGGCAAAGAAATAGATCCAGGAGGCAGATCATCATATACATCCGAGTATATCCGGATTATTGATGGATGGTGGAGTTATCAAATGAGTTCGGATTTGCATCTAGCAGGTACGCAATAATTTATGAAGTCCCTAAAATTTAAATTCAATTAGATTTGTACAAGTATGCTTGATTAATTTTTAAAATATATGTACAGCTTAATATCTGAATCCGAGATTTCAGTACTCCATACTGAACATTGCCATGGATGAAGATCTTATGTCTGCCTTATCCAATGTTATATATAGATGGAGCTCGATCTAGATGTCGCTGCTGTGCCTAGAAGAAGTAAGTTAGGTTGAAATTATTGAGTGATTTTTATGAGCATTAATTTCAACAAGTTGCACATGATAACAAAAATTTTTTTTTGGCAGACGAAATTTTAGGGAGGGCACAGATTCATTTGGATCCATTGTAGCAATCAGAAGTAAATCAAAGATGAATCCTGTTAGGTACTACTAAGGAGTAAGTGTAATATTATATTAGGATTAAATTTTTATTTTGCCAAATCAAAAATTCTAAATGATTTAATGCCTTTTGCAGCTGAATGGTGGGTACATCTTGATGGATCTGCTAAAAATCTGAAAGTTCTTGCAGTTAAGATCCTCTCCCAGACAGTGTCATCCAGTGGATGTGAGCGCAACTGGTCTAAATTTGGCCCTATCCACTTCAAGCAGATGAACCGTCTGAAACAGAAACGCCTCAATGATCTTGTGTATGTACACTATAATTTAAGGTTGATCTAAAGTGTATTTAGGAGTAAGTAGAATTGAAATATCCCGATCCCACTGCAAGTTCATATGTTGATGATGATGAAGATCTAATGATTGGGCGGATCATGAGTCAGCAGCAGCAGCCATAGCTTGATGAGCCAGGATCGCCTCCTCGATCGGCCAGTTTTGTAGCTAGTGAGGCTGGGGGTGGATGCTGGATAATGGGCAACAAGTCATATTCCTCACAGGGCTCTAGCAGATATAGCACATCGTCTCTCCCCACCATCTGATAGACCCGGAGATAGAGGAAAAGGAAATGCAGTTGCATCTCCATCGGAGCACTCAGTCTATTCAGATTCAGATACTAGAGAGAGTGATGATAGTGCTTCAGATAGTGGAGAATCTAGTGATCAGGGAGGGGCCAGAGGACAGGAGTTGCAGTCACCTATTCATATTTGATCTACTGGGGAGTCGCAGTTTAGCCTTGCCACGCAGGATACAAATCATGGATTACCATCTGATAGATCCCGTGTGATACGATTCCATATAGGCGACGGGCTCTGCAAGGTCGTTCGGGACACGATGCAGCTGCAGCTCTTGCACGGGGAGTAGGATCCATGGATGTATCTGGGTCATCTTCATATTCAGGATCCTCTTATCTGCAGCTACCGGGAGGTTCTGGTCCATATGATCCATATGGTATATCTGAGACGTCATCTTCCAATGGTTATTATCCATGCAGCCCGGAGCATCTTTTGGATCTGATTTTGTTGCTGGTATATTTGGATGGGTCCCTGCACTGCCATATCATTAGTCTCTGGATAGCTCTCAGAGTCGGGACATCAGAGAGGGATCTGCGATGAGTTATGATCCATCACGCATACCTCCTGGGATGACCTTAAAGGAGTATCATGTTGCCCGGAGCATCTTATGGATCTGATTTTGCTGTTGGTATATTTGGATGGGCCCCTGCACTGCCATATCATCAGTCTTTGGATAGCTCTCAGAGTCGGGACATCAAAGAGGGATCTGCGATGAGTTATGATCCATCATGCATACCTCCTGGGATGATCTTAGAGGAGTATCATGCTGCTTGGCAGGAGGATATACCGATCTTCCTACGAAGTACATAAATGATCCTTATATTTTTGGATATCGACACCCTACCCGATTCTAGAAATTGGTATGTAATTATATGTTTATGCTACATCTCACTTTCATTAATTGCTGATAATCTTAGTTTAATTATCATTTTATATCTTATTTCAATTGAAAGTAATCCTAATTTTAGTTTTTAGTCATAACTTTGAAATCAGACATATCTTAAATTCTAAATTCCAAGCGTTTATGACTCGTAAACGCTAAATTCAAATGCTAAACCCTTAAAAAATAAAATAAAAACCTTAAATCCCAAAATTCATCAAAAATCAAAAAAAAATTGGGCGTGCCGGTTTCCGGTTCAAACCGGCACGCCCACCGTACCGGTACCGGCCGGCCCCACCGGTACGGCTCCCGGTACTGGTACCGGGAACCTTGGGAACGAGCAACAGCTCCCTACTTCTTTCCATAAGATACGATTACCACCAAGAAAGACACAATACCCAAAGGTAGATCATCTATCCGAGGGAGATCCTATCCAATCTGCATCTGTATGGCCAACTACCTGGCTATGATCACGATTCTGGTAAAATAATCCTTGTCTGGTGTACTTTTTAGATATCTAAGAATGCGAACAATAGCTTCCTAATGACAAACAGTAGGACTGTAGGAGAGTCGAGAAACTGGCTGGCGATACTAATAGCAAAAGATATATTTGGTCTAGTGACTGAAAGATAATTCAGTTTTCTAACTAATCTCTAATATCTTTCAAGATCTGACAAAGGCTCCCCCTGACCAGGAATAAGCCATACATTAGGATTCATGAAAGTATTAACAGGACGAGACCCTAACTTACCTGTGTCCTTCGACATGTTAAGAACCTACTTCTTTTGGTTTACTACTATATTCTAACAAGACCAAGCATTCTCGATACCAAGAAAGTATCATAACCTCTCATATCTTTGGCTTGAAATTGTTGATGTAAATAATCTTCCAAAGCAATAAGGCCATCACTATTATTACCAGTAATAACAATGTCATCTATATAGATGATCAAAAGAATGCGTTTGCTTGACCCTAAATGCCTATAGAAAATCAAATTTCAAAATACTTTTGAGAAGGCCGAACTGGAGAATAACAGAGCTGAACTTTTCAAACCAAGCTTGGAGAGATTGCTTCAGGCCATATAATGACTTCTTCAACTGGCACATATACTCCCCTTGAGCAACATATCTAGGAGGTTGCTTTGTATGAACCTCATGAAGTTCACCATACAGAAACGTATTCTTAATATCCAGGTGATGAAGAAGCTAGCGAAAGATAGTAGCTAAACTTAGGATAAGACGAATAGATGTGAGTTTAGTCACAGGTGAGAACGTATCAAGATAATTTTGGCCAAACACTTGAGTAAAGTCTTTTGCAACCAGCCGAGCCTTCAATCTATCAACCTGTTTGGAGAATACTTAACAGTATAAATCTAGCGACAACCAACAATGGACGTACTTGGAGGAAGTGGAATAAGGTTCCAAGTATCCAAAGCATGAAGCGCAGACATCTTATCATCCATCGCTTGCTTCTAGTCGGAATAGGCAAGCGCCACTGCAACAGTATGAGGAATAGAGGCCGAAGTGAGGAAATAAAGGCAGAATATCTGGGAGATGAAATAACTAATAAAATAATCAATGGGATGTTTTGTTCGATTACCTTTGTGCAGAGCAATAGGAACATCTAGGTCAGAAAGAAGAGCTGGTGTAGTAGGACTATCTGGTAGAGAAGCGATTGGCGCCGGTGTTGAATTCATGGGTTTAGCAGAAGGGATCTAGGTGGTGTATGTTGCTGGTATGAAAATCGTTCGATCAAATCTAGATGGAGATAGAGGAGAATGGGCATAGGTGACGAGCATGTACCACCAGAGGGAAGTGATATAGGCAGCCCAATAGAAACCAACTTTGCGTGAGAGATAATAGACTTAGATCCAAGAGGAAAATAGGGAATGGATTTAAAGAACATGATGCCAGATAATATAAAAATACAATGAAGAACAGGAAAGTAGCACCTGTCCCTTTTGAGACCGAGAATATCCGAGAAAGACACATTTTAAGGATTTCGGGGATAACTTATTATGACTAGGACTAGATTGATGGACAAAACAAGTGCATCCAAAGACTATAGGAGGTAACATACAGGAAGTCCGAGAAAAAATCAAAAGAGAATTTGATCATGTAGCACGAATGAGGGCTTACGATTTATGAGAATATGCGGTAAGGATAGCGACATTCCAAAAATAGGCACAACATATGTATGAGAAGTGTTTGTGTTGTGTTAACAAGATGATGATTCTTGCACTTTGCTATCCAATTTTGTTGAGGCATATAAGTGCAAGATGTATGATGAAGAATCTTATGAGTAGTCATAAAGTTTTGAAAATTAGTAGTTAAATACCTGGGCATTATCACTTTGAAGAATTTTAATGAATGTATGAAACCGATTTTAATCAGCATAAAACAGTAAAACTGAAAATAATTAAGAATGATGACGGAATAAATTCATCCAAGTAATGCGAGAATAATCATCAATAAAAGTGACAAAATAGTTAGATTTTATAGGAATAATTTTACTGAATTTCCAAATATCAGAATGAATAAAAGATTAAAGGGTGCTGAAGCACGTTGACCAACTAGGACAAGGACTACGACTTTGATTTTCTAGCTGACATGACTCACAATTTAACTCACGGAGACATAATAGCTACCATCTTTTGGAGATTTTGGAGACGAGGATTACCCAACTGGCTATGAATTTGAAGAGGCATAGTAGCAACTATACACATTGGCGGTCCAGACAACTGATACAAATCATGGGACTTAAAATTAGAACCAATCATCCTTCCGTCTTCAAGTCCTGACCATCATAGAATCAGAAGAAAATGTAATTGAGCAATGCAAGTATTCTGTTAATTGGCTAATGGATATTAATTAACTAAAAAATCAGGAATATATAAAATAGAAGACAAGGGCAAATTAGGATGAAGGGAAATAGTTCCTATCCCGAACTGGAGTGGTTGACCCATTAGTCAAAAAAATATGTGGTAAGGATTGACTTAATGATATGGACAAAACTATGTTTGTACCTAGACATGTGATCAGAGGCACCAAAATCAAAAATCCAAGGGACAAGGTTACCTGATGAGTGATTAAGACATGTAGTCAGATTATCGTGTTGTGCTAGAGCAATGATGGATGAGGAAGCTTGCCGTGATGCCTGGAACTAAAGAAATAGTGTATACTCTCAAGAGATCGTAACACTATCAGAAACCAAGGCAGACATTGCTGAGTTGTCCTCTGTTGATCGAGTTTGCGCATTATGTGTAGTTTGCTATGAAATCCATGAAGAGTATAACAGGTATCTCGAGTGTGCCCATGATGATTACAGTGGGTGCATCAAGGATGACCATCATTACGACGACCTCTACCACCACGACCTTGACGACCATCTCATCCACCTCTTAAAATTGAATCTTCCGAGGACTGAGTGGACAAAGTGGAGTGGTCGAAGAATAAAGCTGTATCAGGATGGTTTATCCTTGTGGATGCCTAAAGTAAATGTGAGTAAACATCTGCAGGAGAGGGTATAAGATCTAAACTAAGGATCTGGGTGCAAACACCCTCTAACTCCAAATGAATCCCATTGAGATATAAGATAGTAATTAGATGATCCCACTGAATCTACCCGACCTGAATATCGGGAGAAAATGGTAATAACTCATTTAACTCAGTGGCAAGTGACTGATGGCACTCCAGATAAGACTGCATATCAGAATCTCCTTGCCAGAGATGAAAGAGAGAACCAATCACATCATATAAGTGTGTAAAATTGCTCGAGTACAATTCTCGAGCATGGACCCAGGTACCATAACATGTACGGATTGGTTGAAGATAGAAAGTAGGTCAGGATTAATGGTCTACCAAATCAAACCAAGAATTTGAGCATCGACTCTTTTCTACTGGTCTCGACTAGCAACAAGAATTTGATCAATAGAGGATGTAAGATGGTCAGAAATGCCCAGACCTTCGCACCATAACTCCATAGATGCAACCACGATGAATCATTTTACCATTCAACTTGTCAATAGTGATCATAGCGGATTTGTGAGGGTAGGTGTATTCATCCTAAAGGTGGTTATGGTGGATGTGGTTGTAACGTCTGAAGTAGGAGCCGTTGGATAATGATTTTGGATTGAAAAGAGATCTAATCAAGGGCAGTAGAAAAATCTGGACAAGAAGAATAGTAGTTGTTGCTGTTCAGAACAGATTTTTTTAGAGAAAATAAGATTTAGACAGACAGAAGGGTCGGTGGATTGAGACCGGCTGGTGGCTGTTGCTGTAGGATACTAGGTAGTGGCAGCGACAAGCCTCTGCTGATTTGCTAGACACGAGACAGAGGAACTGACGACCTTTTAATCTGTTACTTGCGACCAGGAATATAGCAGCGGATAGGAAAGATTAGAAATTTGTGGCTGCTGATTTGAACATTCAGCAGCATTGAATGGAAAAGAGCAGCGATGAGCCGATGAGGATTGCTGCAGTGGACAAGGAAGACAGAGGCCGATCGGATAGAGACCGGACAACGGTGAGGATTGTTGCAGGACAAGGATGGCAGCTAGGGTTTCTCCTATTTTGGCTCTGATACCATGTCAAAAGGGAAGAGAGATATTTTTTAATATACATGATTGATATATTTTTTAATATACATAATTGATATATTTTTTCAATTGATATACAGCCATATTATAGTAATTATATATCAGTAATTACTATCTATTTTAACATATATACCAACAATATATGATCATTACATGATTTCCTGGCACGCATTACAAGGAATCTGAAAACAATGAGGGTTTCTTGACATTCAATGCTCCTTATAGTAGCCTCTGTTGCTCTTTATAGACTCTGAACCTTTTGGATGTTGAACACTTACAAGCATTTCATTTTGCATACTTTACCATATATATTAATGCTTATCATAATTATATTAAGCCTTTTCATGGGGTTGACAACTCACTCTTATTTTAGATGCTTTCTTGAAGATAGAGATGAAGCAAGGTTTGCAGAACTAGACCGAACTGCTCGGTTTGAGATGTTTTGAGCCGTACCGGTGGCAAATCAGGATGGTTCCGCCTCTTGAATCAGAACACCGGTGACAAATGGCCAAGGGAGAGGGAAATAAAGGAAGAGAGTGAGAGAGGAGGGGCAAGGAGGTGGAGGGGGCGAAGATGTCACGGTGGCCACCGGAGGGTCGAGGGCCCTTGGAGGGTCGCCGAGTCCTCGGGCCTTCATTTCCTCTGCAATGGACTGGCCAAGAGAGATAGAGAGAGGGGGAGGTAAAGAAAAGGAGGGAGAGGAAGGTAGCAGAGAGGTCATCGGAGGGCCTCCGGTTGGTCATCGTGGTTGTGGATGGTGGAATCGTGGCCCATGGAGTTGCGGGCTTGAAACAGGGGTGACCCATGCACAGTGAAGCTAGCAATTGACTTTTTTAAAAACATGTGAAATGGGCAAGGTCGTCCCTATTCGAGCTCATGATTTTGTGGGTTGCAATTTTGCTATCTGGTGGCCAGCCAGAGGCCCTCTAGCAGTCTCTCCACCACCTTCCTCTTCTTCCTTTTCTTTTCCTCCTCTCTCTCGTTGTGATCTTGTGAAGGAAGCGGAGGGCTTGGTGGCCGTCCGAGGTCTCTCGTGGTCCTTTGGTGGCCACCACCGGCATCTTTGTTGGCCTTCCTTTCCTCCCCTCCGCTTTCTCTCTTTTCCTTCTCGGTTCCCTCATTTCTTTTTATTTTTGTGTCGGTTCACACTGGTTAGGTCTAGTACAGACCTGTACTAACTTATACTGCCGGCTAGTTGGCACAATGTTCGATTTGAGTTGGCAGTCCTTGGTTAGAAGTCTCTAAGATTTACTTTCTATTTTCATAGTTGAGTTCCCTTTTGCTAATAACTTATGTATTTTCAATTATATATATTGTTTTTTTTCAAATAGCTTGGTGGACTATCGGAATGAGTCTAGCTATTTTGCTAGACATTTTCTATCTACTTGGTTCAAATTGAATTTTCCTAGTTAAAGATATTAAAGTAGTTATATTGAGCATATTTTTCTCAAAATAGTAAATTTGGTCTGAAACTCTCCTGTCGACATATTTAATATACTGTTTTAATCAGGGTTCCCGGTACCGGGATTGGGACCCGTCTCGAAAGGTCGGCGGTACGGTACGGTACCGGCATGCGTGCCGAACCCTTTTTTATATTAAAAACATCTTTCCCTCTCTTCTAAAGCGAAAAAAGGACCTGAACCAGACGGTATCGGGCTGAACCAGGCGGTTCGTACCGGTACGGTACCGTACCATAATGTACCGGTACGGAAATTAAATTTTTTATTTTTTTAACGGTCCGGAAGTCGGATCGTTTTATTGGTATGAACCGTACCGGCTAGCTGCCGGTACGGTACGGTATGCCCCATACCGGCGGTACGGGGCGGTACCGCGTTCCATGGTTTTAATATATAGTTCCAATCTAGCTTTTCTATCATGTCTAAAATATTTTCAGATACCTGCATGGGAAGCTTTTACCTAATTTTGTTTTTCCTTAAATCTTCATCTTGATCCAACCATATCCAATTTCTTTGGCTAATAATTCTAGGTTTAGATAAGTTTGCTCAAGTTTTCAGATATATAGGAATTCTTGATCATCATGGCAGTTATGGCATCCATCCAAATCCTTGTTACCATTCGCTTTGCTAGCTCTAGTCGTGTTTCCGTCTACTTCTAGTAGTTTCACAATTGGGCCCAAGTCCTAAAGGAGATTCTTCTGTTGTCGTGATATTTACAATCAAGGTTTGCCGAACCACCTTGAATCGAGTGGTTCCGAACGTGCTGAATTGTATCGACAAGATTTAGGATGGTTCAGGGCATGCTGAACTGTACCGATGGCCTATAGGTGCAGTTTGGGCATTCAGTTCGAAACACTAGTGAAAATAGAGCAAGGGAGAAGGAAAGAGAGGAAAAGAGAGAGGGAGGGAAGGAGAGGGAAAGGCTGGTGGTGCTTGCCAAGATTGTTGGAGGGTACCCGAGGCCTCCAGGCTTTGTTCTCCGAGAGAGGAGAATAGAGATAGATAGAGGGGGAGAGAGAAAATGGATGGAGGGAAGGTGGCAGGGAGGTTGGCGGAGGGCCACTGAGGCCCTCAGATAATTGAATTTGACCCCACGGCATTGGTGGGGTCAAAATAGGGGTGACTTGCTCCTGTTTCATTGCGTATTTTTTTTTTTTATGTGTGCATAGTGAACTCGGCCATCCTATGGCAATGGGATTGCCGAAATCACTACAATGGGATTGCTGACTTCATCATGCACGTATGAAAAAAAATTATGCGATAAAAACAATGGTGGGTTGCCCCTATTTTGACCCCATGGATGCCATGGGATGGATTTCGACCGTCTAGGGGCCTCATAGGATGCTGGCGGCTGCCTTGCCGCCTTCCTCTCTATCCATTTCTCTCCCTCCCCCGTCTCTCTCTCTTTCTATTCTCCTCTCCTGGAGGATGGTGGAGCCTTGGAGGCCTCAGTGGCTCTCCTAGAGCCTCCACAGCCTCTAATGGCCATTGCCAGCATCTCTGTGAGCTTGTCTTTCCTTTTGTCCCTCCCCCCCTCTCTCTCAGTTTTTCTCTCCAGATTTCCCTCTCCCCCGCTTTTGTTTCCATGTCAGTTTGGGCCTGGTATCGGGGGTGTACTGGCTCATACCGCCGGCCAGCTGGCATGGGTCTAGTTTCGAATTGATGAACCTTGTTTGCAGTTCTTCAAATGGTGCTTAATTTGGTTTTTAACCAGCTCTAGTGACTTTGCATGGTTCTTTCCTTAGATTTTTGAACATGGATATTAGCATGTTACTTGGATGCAGTATCGAAATTCTTAGATATTTGAAAGAATCCCATTCTTTGTCTGTATGACATAGGGTATGATTAGAGAAACTGCTAGTTATTATTTATCTTATGGATGGAGGTTTGGTTTGATTACCTGAATTAAAACTTGTCATCTTAAACATAAAATGCTTAAAGTGAAGTAATTTACCATAATGATACATCTAGTTTATCTTCTACAGTTCAGACTGGCATATGTTGCACCTGAATCCAGAGTGGTTGGTGCTGGGGATTTAGTTGATCAGCCAAAAAAAATTGCACTTCATTATCTTCGTGGTAAATTCATATTCGACGTTTTTGTTGTGTTGCCACTTCCTCAGGTATGAATTTCTTTTATTTGTGATTTGTATTTATTAATTTTTTAAATAAAGTGCAAATATTATTGAAAGTCAATGCACCATTAAACCACTTGAATCTTGAATATATATCTGTTCGCAGGGCCTCAAAGAGAGGCCAGTTTTGGATTCTTCTCTTCATCCTCCTCCCTCTTACCTCTACTTGTCCATTTGTTTTCATTTTTTATTTTTTTCCTTTTTTGATTTAAAAATTTAAAATCAAATTTTATGTGACTTGCATAATTACAAACTGTAACATAGCTCGGTCACTGATAATTGAATTGGAAAAATAAATGATGAATGGTCTCATTTAAAGGTCGTGCATGTATATTAACTGCATGTCTTAAATTTTATGGACTGTATGAGCCTAATAAAGTAGGATCCAACTATTATCTCTTAAAGTTCATTACATGTAAAATGCTGGCATGATGTGCCATGCAAGGATAAATGAGGCACTTTGAAGTTTATAGATGTCATATATTAGCACAATATTTACTCCTACATACATTCGTAGCTTTTACTAGTGTTCTGCTACATGAGTTTGACATCCAAAGATGTAAAAATTGAGTAACCTTGCATATCCTTCTTGCACCATGGACATTCAATCAGGGATTGAAGTGTCCTTGGTGGAGGTGTCCTGATGAAGTGTCCTAGGTTGGGGACCTGACAAACTGTCCTCGGTAATGGTGGTTTTGTTTTGGGCATGGACATTAGGACTGCATCTCTCTAAGGGTTTGTTATCCTTCTTTGATTTTTAGGCTGGTAGAGTTGCAAAGGAGCAGCTCTTTTGGCTCTACTTGGGTGCTAAGATAGTGTTGAATTTGGCCCCTGAATCTCTGCTTTGCTTTGGATTTTGCTCTAGTTATTCAAGGAAATCCCATCTTTATTGTCTCCCTAAAGAAATATTTGAAACTGGTGCTGTGCGATCCTATCTAGATCCATTGGGTGATCCCAAAGTCTTTATGCTTCTTGAAGGAAAGCAAGTCTGCAAGTCTTTAGGCTTGGCTCCTCTTTGCTGAGATCTTAATTGCAAAAAGACATCACTCCTACCTTCAGCTTCAAGAATGATTTTTGTTAAGGCTTTTGAAAAGAAGTAGAAAGGAAATATTGAAGCCAATGGATCCTATACATGCAAGGAAGACTTTGATGATCAGAAGTATTATATCAATAGTTCACTTGGTGTTATAGATGGTGTTGGGAAAAAATTGTGCTTGGGCTGAAGGATATGAAGCCCAATTCAATGGGCTTGGCCGGTCGACCTAGCTATATGGTCCCCGATCGCTCGTCGCCAAGGATACGAAGCCCAAGTTAATAAACCCAGGCACGTAGCCTAATGCTTACCTTTCAACTACTTGTTGGATTGAGGCCTTGATCGATAGGAGATTGCCCTTCGGCTTCATTATTGGATAGATCGACATACTGATCGGGTGGCCTGGGCACATATCCGCCGATCACTTGTCGGATAGAGATCTTGATTGGAAGAAGACTTCCTCGCTCCAATGTTATTGGGTAGGACAACATGATCAATGCTTGGTCAGTCCCACCACTCAACCGACCTCGCATCGGAGAAGTTGGTGTTTTCCCAACCGACCAAGTCCGGCTAAGTACTAGACTGCTAAATATCCCAATGCAAGTGAGCCTTAGTACCGATCGTGCTTCTAAGCATGGCTCGACTATACAATGGGCGCATGAGCAACCCCCTATCTATCCATCCACAAGGAAATGATACTTCCTTTGATCAACCGGATCCAACCGGATGTCAAATCGCCGAGTACCCTCATCAGAGCAGGCCTCAGTAACAATGGACACTTGCAACTGGTCCCCGAAAGCTATCAACATGCACTTGCCGATCACACATCGGATTTAACCCTTGATTGACTAGCAATTCCTTCGCCATGATATGCCTCGTTGTGGCTCGATCACGTGCTTGGCGCATGAGCGGAACTATGTCCGACCATCCATCATCTCGCTAGGAAAAATGACATCCCGACTAGCCAAACCTAGTCGAGTGCCATCTGCTGACCACTTTCGTCCGACCTAGTCCTGGCAGCGACCAATCCCTCATCATTTAGATGATTCGAAAGCAATCGGCACGTCTTACTTTTGATTAGGGCTACTTAGTCTAGATCCCTTTAGCCGACCAAGCCTTAAATTCAATAGGAATGCTCGGACTGACCCTTAATCCTGGAAATAATAAGCAAGTCCTTAGACGATATGCCTTCCCAGATCCTCTGAAGGCCAATATAACCGATGCTCACTACCGCGCCCTTGATTATATGGCCAAAAGTTCACATCACATATCATGATCCATAATCATCATATCTTCGCAATTAAGGGGAGCATGTCTGGATCCAAGCAGTAGTCAACATCACCATTAAAGAAACGTGACAAATTTTACACAAAAGATGAGGTTTTAATTAAAATGGAATGGACTTCTCCAGCAAATGGAAAATCCTTCGACAGTCTGCTGATAAGTTCTGTTATTTCTTACCGAACCTGTCAAGATTCTCATCATCCCGAAAATGCCCTTGCCCTTGACCTATAAAATGAACTCCTGGAAACTCTCGAGGTATGCAAAAACTCTGCCTCATGCTTCTCATACTGTTGTCGTGCTAGGATACTGGCTTGAGCATCGGATGCTGGAACACCTGGTTAGGGCTTTTTTGTACGTGCCACTTCCTGGAGATCTCCCTACACCATCGGCTCTAGCATCTCAGGCATTCAATAGATTTCGGCACCAATAGATGGCATGTAAAATCTGCCTTAGTGGAGAGGGAGAAGAGGTGGAAGGTGAAAAGAGGGGAAAAGGGCTAGAATGTATGAATTGGTGCAAGTAGCACGTGGAGTGGATGGAAGGGTTGCAAGAAGTAGAAAAGGATACAGGTGCTTGGGCAAGTATCCTTGAGGGCATCCTAGAAATAAAGTGATTGTGATAGGTAGGAGGGGGATATGAGGCAGGCAAATAGGCTAGAGCTTCATGATGGCTCTTGGAGGGTATTTTTATGAATAAAGCAAGGATTTAATTATTTGAGGTACGGACTTGTTCCAATCATGGTTTAATATGTTACAGTACTTGATACAAGGGCAATACAGGTTGGCATGCCTCAATAGAAATCATCAAAGAGGGAAAATAGATGCATCGAGCAAAAGGGTTGGTATGTGATCAATACACGTCAATACAGCATGGCTTGGTGTGGTATGCCCTGATATGGTACAATATAAGGCAGTTAGAGCTTAGTTCGCTAAATTCGGGCATGTCAAGATCCTCTGCACTAGTCCTTGATCTGGAACTGTATGACTAGTCTGAGGCTGCTATACTGGAGACTTATATCCTAAAAATGATCTTTTTTTTGGGGAAGCTGTAGGGTCCTTTTCCTCTCATATTTTAGGATTTTGTGGTTATCATAAGTTCATAACGATGGAGGTGCATGGGAAGCTAGCTTCCCTAAAAGAATTACTTGTGATCTTGAGCTCTAAGGTGGTGGGTTATCTCTGTGGATTTGGTCATAAGTTAGTAAAAATGATATGAAATATGATGCAATGAGTATGCATTTGCAAGTTTGGTTATCTTGGCTTATCTTTAATTTGATAGAGAATATCTAGGTTAGAATTACTCTTCCAATCTTTTATTAAGTAGAATGAGATGTTACTGAAAGAACATACGGAAATTGCTGGAGAGACACACACCTTACCTGCAAAGTGACGTATTTAGTAGTTAACAGAATTATTGGCTAGGACCTAGGGTAGTTGATTGATTTCCTTAACTTGTAATCAGTAAACTTTGTTCAACTTGTTAGTTTGTATGAACTGTTGCGCTTCAGAATACTTGAAAGGTTGCTGAATTATAGAAATATTGCATGTTTGTGTGGAGTGGGGTTAGGTGGATTGGTAGGTGTTGCAAGTTACTACAGTTCTGCATAGTTTTGGTGGATGGTCATGTTAGGTTCTTGTGTTTTGTTATTCCGATCATGCATTGGGAATTAGGGTTGGAACTGGGCCGGCCCAAAGCCCATCGGCTGAAACTGGACCGGGCCAGCCCAATGGGCTTTGGACCGGCCCGAAATTGAGTTGAGCTTCGGGCCAGATTTTAAGAATTTTCGGGACGAGCCCAGGCACCTCTTTGGTCCGAAAATTGAATGGGCTCTATTTTAAAGCCCAAAGTCTAGCCCGATATGCTTAAAATCTAGCCCGAAGCCCGACCCGATTTCGGGCCGGCCTGAAGCCCATTGGGCTGGCCCCCCCAGTTCTAGGCGATGGGCTGTGGGCCGGCCCAGTTCTAGCCATAATTGGGATGGATTCAAGGTTTGCATAATTGGATTGAGTCGCCTGGTTTGGGGCATTCTGAGCTGTACCAGTGGCAAACTGGGATGGTTATGCCTCTCGAATCAGAACATCGGCGACAAATAACTGAGGGAGAGAGAGAGAAGAGAGAGAGGAGGGGAGAGAAGGAGGTGGAGGTGATGGAGATGCCAACGGTGGCCACTGGAGGCCACATGGGCCCTCAAAGGTCATTGAGGCCTTTGCATCCTTTGTGAATTGTAGCTGAGAGAGATATAGAGAGAGAGGAGGGAAAAAAGTAGGGAGGGTAAGGTGGCGGAGAGGTCGTTGGAAGGCCTCTAGTTGACCACCGGATAGTGAAATTGTGGCCCATGGAGCCGCGTGGTTGAAACAGAGGCGACCTCGCTCTGTTTCATGGGCTTTTTTTTAAAAATGTCCATGAACAGTGAAGTTGGCAATGGTTTTGGGCTTTTTTAAAAAATCCCATGAAATAAGTGTGAGATCATCCTTGTTTCGAACTCATGGAGCTGCGGGTGGTGATTACGCCATCTGGCGGCTTGCCAAAGGCCCTCCAGTGGCCTCTCCACCACCTTCCCCTCTCGCTTTTTTTTCCTCCCCCCTCTCTCTATTCTCTTTCTCGGTTGCGGTTTTGTAGAGGAATCGGAGGCATCGATGGCCCTTCGATGGCCACCGCTGGCTTCTCTGCAGCCTCTACCTCCTTCCCTCTCCTCCTTTCTCTCTTCTTCTTTCCTCTCTCTCCTCTCTCTCTCTCTCTCTCTCTCTTTTCCTCAGTTCGTTCCTTTGATTTTGTGTCAGTTTACGTAGGTCTGGTCTGGTATGGCTTGTACCAACTCGTATCGTTGGCTGGTCGGAATGGGATCCGGTTTTGGTTTTGCCTTGGGTGGATTTCTGTGGCCATAATATACATAATGGGCTACCACTTGTGGTTGTAAATATAATTAAACAAATTAAATTTTTGGTGGGCAACCACTAATGGATTCAAATTTTAAAGCAACTTAAAATTTTGATGCCTTGCCATTGCTTCTGGGACTCTTTGACTCATCACTTTGCCCACCGTGCTAACACAGCATAACATGGGTATGGGTGCCAAAGATTAGTGGAGTGAAATATGACATTGAGCAATCTGGTTGTGATTGAAAAGTCATGTAGGAGAGAAGGGAGTAGAGATTTGAAAGAAAAGAGGAAAGAAGAAGAGGAGAGTCAATACCGGAGGATAAATATGTGGCAAGAGTGGGCTTATAGTAGACTGGTTCTTGTGGATGACGTGGATTGTGGTCGGAATGCTGATGGAGAGATCCAAGGTGGAGTATATAATGGAGGAGAAACAACGGGGAATCCATTTGGATAGAAGGGATTAGGATTGTTATTATTAGGCTTAGAGTGTACTGTTCCCATGATGCCTTCTCTAAAAGATTAAAACTACCATCTCACTCTTGGATGGATTGCAATTTATCATTTAGTTCCCCATTGATTGGCATTTTATTTTTGGTCCTTGGTTTTACGCCACTCTGGCTTTCAGTACTTATATGTCTATTAGCATGTATGAAAATGCTTAGTTGTGTTAATAAACAAGGCCTATTTGTGTCCAAGGTAAGGTATGCTGTGCCGATATTAGGACTTATATCGGTTGCCTGGTGGCATGGTTCACTACGATATCATGCCGTTCCATGCCGGGCTCGTATTGACACAGTAGAGACAGCGAGGGAGGGGTAGACAGAGGAGGATAGAGAGAGGGAGAGAGAGAGGGGTAGATGGAGAAGGATAGAGAGAGGAAAAGAGAGAGAGGGAGAGAGTTCCTCTCTCTCTCTCCTCTCCTTTTCCCCCTCCCTTACCGGTTTCTTGAATTGAGTGGTGCAAATGTGCAATCATGCTTGTTTGCACCTAGTACGACTTGGTACACCCCGAACCAGGTGGTACGGCAACGAGCCATAGTTCAAGGACTAAAAATTAAAACCTAAAAGCTTACTATATAAGCACTAAAATGGTAGAAAATACAAGAACCCATATTATATAGAGTTCCCATGTGTTAAGATTGGGGATAAGAATTATCTGATTCCTAGATACACACCCACATTCTAACACTTGTAAGAACCCATAATACATAGCATCACGTATTTTAGTGATTGTAAAATTATATATAAAATGAGAAAATTACTCTAAACTAAAATGTGCTAGTGGCTCTATTACAGCTGGGTATGAAGAACAAACTTTGATAACATAACACTGAAGTAATGGAAAATTGATGCACCATTCTAAAAGTACAAATGATTTACAGTTACTCATCCTTACTTTTCTGACAATAATTTCTTTTGCTTTTACTTTTCCCTGTCATTGTAAGTTGATGCCATCAAATACATGCCTAAGCCATTATATTGAGATTGGAAACAAGTTAGGCTTCAACTTTGAGTTAGTTAGTTGTGCACTTTTATTTGACTTCTGAGTTTCTCCATTAATTTATTCTCACAAGGATTCTTATTTTGCAATTGTTTCTGGTTCATGTCATATGTGGATTTTGTATATAGCCAACAGTTTCTGTGATGCTTTCAGGAAGAACATTGATGCTGGATTATCTTTATAGGGTTTTTTTTTTAAAAGCGTAATGTAGAAAAATAAGATTTGGATATCAGTTTTGTGGCATCCAGCAGTCCCTTAATCTTCTCGTGTGTCCTTACCAAAGGTCTCTTCATTTTATCTTTTATGCAGGTAATGATATTACTAGTCATACCAAAATATGTGGGATCATCAGCTGCAAACTATGCAAAAAATCTTTTACGTGCCACGGTTCTTCTTCAGTATGCCCCAAGAATTGTTAGATTTCTTCCTTGCTTGCTGGGCAGTCTGCAAGTGGCTTTATTTTTGAGTCAGCTTGGGCTAACTTCGTTATTAATCTTCTTATGTTTATGTGGCTAGTCATGTTGTTGGTTCAGGTTGGTACCTCTTTGGGTTACAGGTATGCTGCAATTACCTATTCCTTAACATGGTGCATCATCTTTGTTAAACTTTATAAAAGTTTTATATTATATGAGGCATGGTTAATTTAGCACTTGGATAGTCCTTTGTTTAAGCAAAAAATGTTGTTTTGGAAGAACAATATGAGTTCTTTTATTTATCATTCAAGGTTGTGAAGAAAGAAAACTGTGATTCAAGTAGTTAAGAGCAAGGTTTGCTCTATTGGTTGGTACCATATCGTACCAGGCACACCATACCATGCCGATATGCAGTCTCGTACCGTACTGATGCTTGGCATACCTCACCATCTTGTACTGTACTGCATGCTTACACTGTAATAGGATGATACTAGCACAGGGTCTAGTACCAAGACGGCAAACCTGGTTATGAGTGCTTTATACCATTAGTTGAAGTGTTTACAATCTTATTTCATACATTAGCTGGATGCAAGGACTCAAGTCCCAGCAAGATGTTTTGCAGGATATTGGGATGGGATACCATCCCATGCGTGGTGACAAGACTATCCCGTCATTGTCCTAGCATCCTGATCGGTACGTATTGGGACGTTCCCTATCCTAGGTATTAGAACGGAGTAGGAGAATGGCTCGTCCCATTCTATGAAAAAATTAAGACAGTCCCTTCCCATAAAATTTAAAACCTTGGTTGGATATAAGAGCAATGAATGTATAATAACACCTGATGTGCTGAAGACCATCTGCAAACATAAGAAGATGATCTTTCCTCCAACTTAGAGCAAGATTCTATAATAGTTGAGACTTGAGATTGATTATTATGAGGCTTTAAAATTTACAATCTTATTGTTGATATGGACTTTTGATAGCATTGCAACTTAAAAGATAAAATAAAATATTTAGTTTCACTGTGTTGTCTTATGGATCATATATGTTATTGGTGTTTGAGTTGCATTAGTTAGCACAACAATACTCACTTAGTATCTAGTGTATGATTGGAGGGATGCAACAGCATGATCAAATTTAGTATGGCTAAGCATCATAATCATGGTTTGAAGTGCCATACTGTGCCAGTCCATATTAGCTGCACCTTACCACACTGAAACACCTTTCTGTAATGTACTATGCCAAATCATGGTACCGTACTCTAGTTGTGTTGGCACTGATAGGTTTATTGTATCTCAGCATGGTACCTTACTGTCAAGGTCCATATTGTATCAGTACTGAGACTCCAACTCTGCATCATACAACATCATGAAATAGTCTTGACTCTGCGCCAATGCTTAAGATGCCTTGCATTGGATGGGAAGAAAACTATTGTCTTTGCTTATTTTAGAAGTTAATGCTGTCTGATGTAGAATTCATTTTTTTCTCTAGACTTTAGTCTGTCAGATAATCTTTCTTATTGAAACTAATGGAGGAGCAAGGCAACAACTATTGTGATAGTTTGAAGTTTATTGCCACATGCAGGGTAAAAAAAATGAAATGCTAAAGATATTATAAATTGCTTAGGTTCTACAGTATTTAGGTAATGTATCCTGAGATATGGATATATATATAATTCATAATGTGAATGATCTAGGAGGATCATTGGACTCGATTTGGACCATTTTGGCCACTATGGATAGGCTTGATAGGGTCTAGGAGCAAGATTTGTCATATCGGAAAGTTAAGTCACAAGGCAAACTTTTGAAGGCCATAATTTGGTCATACAATGTCTGCTTTCGATTATCTTTTTTTATAAAAAAAATCAGTTAGTTCTTCGATGTCTTGCCCTTTAAGAGGTGACACACCTAGCGATCGGGCCAAATCCCTTTGTTTGGGGCTTGAATCGGGCTGGTCAAATCGAAAATTTTCCTTTTAGGTAAGATTTTGAGTGGATGCAACTTCCAATTAGAGAAGAACCAGTGAAGCGATAGAGGGTAGAGTTGATGCAAAAGTCGAGATCTACCTTCTAAAGAATTTTGGCTTTTCTAGATTATTTCTACTAGGCATGTCTATTTTTAAGTAAAAAATTCTTACCATAACTAGGAAAAGGAATTTATCCAATTGTACAAGGGTGGAAGTCCTAGATAGTAGAAAGAGGAATTCAATCCGAATTGTCTATGGTCAGACCTTGCTATTATAAATAGAGGCTATGTATCTTGGTTTTAAATCAAATAATGAAAGAAGGGACTTTAGCCTTTTTGAAATTCTTCTCTCTTCGTCTAGCTTTTTTTGCGAGACTCAATTTGAGTAGGTTGAGGAAAATCTTTCTTCTTCCTAAGCGAATCAAGTTGGTATTAGAGTATCGGTCCTCTACATCTGTAGGGTCTTAGTTCATGGTCTAGATATGTGAGCAATACAACCAATTAGAAGAAGGGCTATTCGTGCTTCAAGTACATTGAAAATATAAAGGTGAGTATGGCTGCTACTTTCTCAGTGGATGATGAGATAAAGGGACGTTTCATACAACTAGAGGAGAAGATTGCCCAACTCACCGAGATCATCCATAGATTGGTGATACCTTTAGCACAAGTACAAGAACCAACAACTATTATGAAGTTGTCTTCTACTTTTGGAGATCAAGATTTTCTATTTAATAAGGACGGTGAGCAATCTAAAGGTATACAAAATCTCTCTAGAATTTTTTGAAGTTGAAGCTCGGATGGAGATTCCTATGTATGATAGAACTGTTGATGCAGAAAGGCTAGATAATTGGTTATACCAGTTAGAGACCTACTTTGTTATCTATGACTACTCCAGTATCCAGAAGGTAGTTTTTATCCATCTCAAGCTTTCTAGCCATGCCCTTACCTGGTGGAACTTGTATATGAGGAACAACCACGTTTCTAATCTTATGTAGAGCAAATTTAAGGGCCTAATCTAAAGTAGTAGTTCTATCTAGTTGGCTATGAGGAGGATTGGTGGATCAAGTGGCAATACTTGTGGTAGAGGTATGATCAATCCATCCAGGATTGCACCAAATTCTACTAATAAGCATTTTCATCGGAATCTTCATCGGTGATCATACAATTTTCATGAAGTAGGTTAGAGGTCTCCACGAGAGCATTTGAAAGGAGCTAAAGCTCTTCGAAGTGGAAGACATCAACGAAGCTAGTGTGAAAGCTTTGGGGATTGATGAGAAGAATCAGCCTAGAAAAGGCAAGAAGGGCGACAAGCAAGGTTTTAAATCCCATGGGACAGGGCTGTCCCGATTTTTCTTGGAACGGGATGCATCGGCGTCCCGCCCTGTCCCGATGCTCGGGACAGGGGATGTTCCAAGGTGTCTCGATTGGGACACTGGGCACTGGCGGGATGTCCTGTCCCAACACATGGGATAATACCCCGTCCCGGTGTCCCGTGGGATGTCATGCCGGGATCTGAATCCTTGGCGACAAGTTCAAGAAGGGCAACAAAAAATCAAGCCAAAAGGGGGACCGGGGCAAGAAGTAGGCCAACACAACTCAAAAAATTACTGTGATCATTATATCCTCCGTGGACATACCAAGGACAAGTTTTGGAAGCTTCACCCCAAATTGTAGCCAAAGTGGAAGAAGCCGAAGGATGAGATTCTTAGAAGAAAAGGAAGACATTTCTTAGTGCTGTAGAGGTTGAAGGAGCTGCTTGAGCTTGAGTAAGCAGACTTCAATTGAGTTAGATGGCAAGGAAATCCAAGACAACAACTGAGGTAGATCTAGAGGCATGAGAGGACTCTTTTGCTTGAAGATCCAGTTGAAACAGAGCATCATCGAGGCAATTAGAGATCTTGAAAGCTATAAGAACATCATCTTCGAAAATTTGGTTCAGAAGTTGAGGTTGTAGACCAAGTCCCATCCGCATCATTACCCTCTCAGTTGGATGCAGAAGGATGTTGAGTTGAAGATCACCAAGCAGTGTACTTTTAGGTTCATCATAATTGAGAGGTATATTGATGACGTCTTTTGTAAAATAGTTTCTTTGGATGTTTGGTAGGTTATCCTTAGGAGCTCGTGCTTTTCGGATTGAGATACAATCTTCTACAAGTAGTAGAGGTGTATTATCTCGTAAAAGATGAAAAGGAGTTTATGATCAATGCCTCCAAATACAAGAAAACATAGATCTTGTGGTTTCTGCCCAAGCAAAGCAACTTGTTAATACCTACAACAAGATCATGATGATGGTACTAGGAATTGATACCATTAATGAGAGGCCAAACTTTTGTCCCTTGGTTCCATCGATTGATCAATCAAGATCAAGATCGAGTTGCCATAGCCATTGTCAACGAGGAAGGATTTCAAGGAGCGTCCCTATTGTGAAGTCCAGATGTGAAAGTAAACTAGGTGATTCGGTGAGATTTGCAAGCAAAGAGCAAGGATAGAAACCAAGGTTTGCTATACTGTACTAAATTGGACGGTATGGAACATACTGTACTATATCGGTTAGGTACTAGTACGTAGTACGAGGGCATACCAACATCTGATATGTCGAACTAGCCTTGTACTGACGTAGTAATAGGTTGGTACTGGTATGGGGCTTGGTATCGAGATGGTGAACCTTGATAGAAACTTTGAGCAAAGTTAGGTGGTTTAACCGCGAGGCAGGAAAACAAGTATTTCCCTGCCTTCAGTTTTGGAATTAAATCCCCTAAGCATGTGGACCCTTGACCCAAGAGGATCACTGGACTTGATATGGATTATTTTGGCTACTATGGATAGAATTGGATAAGGTCAAAGAGTAAGATCCACTACATTGGAAAGCCGAGTCACAAGCAAAACTTCCGGAGGCTATAACTTGATCATTCGATATTCGATTTTGATGATCTTTCTTTATTTTTTAATTAGGTAATTTTTTATATCCATGTCATTATGCCATGCCTTTTAGGGATGGTGCCTTTAGCCATCGGGCCAAATTTCTTTATTTGTGGTCTAAAATGGGGCGGTCAAACTAAAAATTTTTCTTTCGAGTAAGATTTTGATTGGGTGTAGCTGTAGCTTTTAATCGAGAAGAATCTAGTGGAGTGATAAAAGGTAGAGTTGATGTAGAAGTCGATATCTACCTTTTGAAAAATTTTAGTTTTTCTAGATTATTTATCCTAAACATGTCTATTTTAGGTAAAACAAGTCTTATTACAACTAGGAAAAGGAATTTGACTCAATTGTGCAAGGGCAGAAGTCCTTCTAGAGTGTAGGAAGAGGAATCTTACTTAAATTGTGTAAGGGCGGACCTTGCTGTTATAAATAGAGGTTGCATCTCGTTTTTATATCAATCAATGAAAAAAAGGGATTTAAGCATTTTGAAATTCTTTTCTTTCTTGTAGTTTTCTTTTGCAAGATCTGCATTGAGTTGAGAAAAATTTCCTTCTCCTAATCAAATCATCATCTAGCTTGACCTAGAGTCTAAATTCAGTGCTGATTTCCTGGTTGAGGCAAATTTAAGCTAGCAAGGTTCCTGCCAGGAGAGCTATATGGTTGGAGAAGCCTCTAGAATTCCCCAAGACTTGGATAGAACCTACATAGGTAGTAACAATGATAGCTATTTGATTAAGTGGTAGGAGAAGGATCTGCTAGGAAAACTATCTGGCTAGGGGAAACCTCTAGAATCCCCAAGACGGACAAGGCAGTGATAGCTTTGGATATAAGGAACTTTTTTCATCCCAGAAGTGCAAATAATACAAATTGCCAAATGAAACTCTATACATTTTCCGATGATTACATACTCCCATAATTAATAATGACCTGAGTTTTGTTTCTTACTGTTGGATTTCGTCTCTTCTAGCTCATATCTCTTGCTTCAATGGGGTATTTATAGGTTGCTCCTATGACATAAATCAACCAGAGTTTATAGTTCTGTCATGAGAGTGTATGTAGACCATTTTCTTCATACACAGAATCACATAAGCTTATGCTACTAAATCTTGTAACTAAAAGTTTGTTTATTTATATGAATTATCTTATCTATCCTGCATATGCTTCAACCAGCAAGTTTTTATGATCTTTATCCTTCTTAATCCATTTTCCAATTAAAATTTTAATTTTCCCTGCTAATCGACATCTGTCTGCTCCCTATAGCTTTAGTTCGGTTACTGGTACATCTGCTCAATTTTGCTACAAAGTATGTGAGGTCATATTCTATGTTGCTTATTATTAATGAGAAACCTATATTTAGAGTATTTACATTGTGAGACAGGCTCACATAAATTTTCTTAACTTGTAAATTAGGATCATAAGGTGTGAAAGTGTGAAACATGTTTGTTATTATAGCAATTGAAATACTATTTCCTCTTTTCAATAGCATGATTTGGAGTGTAGCCCTTCAGAAGATCTAATTAGTTTCTTGCCTAGGATCAAAATTGTCACACCTAGATTTTCATATCAAACTAACTAGGAATGAAAGTTTAATTTCATTTAGAACTTCCAAGTTAGTTCTGTATGCTATATTTTGCATTAGCATGACATCTGTATATTGCACTTTTTTTTTGGGATTGTTTTACTATATAGTCATTTGTCATTCTCCTAAACTTTAGAACTATATGATAAAGTTATCGCACTTCTCATGCCATAGCTCAGGGGCTTGCTTGAGTCAGTAAAGTAAATCTTACTGAGCTGTAGATGGTATACACTTGAGTCTTGACCTTTATTGTAAAATCCTTCCAGTTGTTTCATGCGTACATATTTCTTCTTCTAAATCACCATTAAGGAACATAGCCTTGTTTTCTGTTTAATGTAAGCCAACTTATATTTAAAACAAAAGTTAGAGACACCCTTTTACAGCCAATCCTACAGAAAAGGATGTTAGGGCAATCTGTTCTCTTTTTCTAATTAAAGCTGTTAGAAACTAATTTGGCCCTTTAACTTTCTAAGGTTCCATCCAAAGTTCAAAGACTCAATTTATGTTACACCGAATCAGATCGGTCTTGGTTTTGGTAGTTTGAGCTCCATTTTTAGCAATTATAGTTGGAAACAATAAGTAATCCAGGAAATGTCAATTGAAACTAGAAAGGAGAAAAAAAAGTATGGCAAATCTGCCAAATCAAGAAAATAAGTTAGAATTTTTTTCAAAACTTGTTTGCTTTGGGACCTTTATATGTATAGTTTAAGTTATTTCACGTCAGAAAAGTTCTTTCTTTTTAAATAAAATGTTATGAGATGATGTTTAGTATGTACTGTATGATTTTATTATTTGATGCAAAGATAACACATAACAATTGAAATGCCTGCAAGACTTGACTCACACAGTAGCCTAACTAATGTTCAAAAACTTACTTTTCACTGTTTCTTATTGGAACAACCAATTTTTCCTATAAATCTAAGCTTAATCTAGAGAAAATGCTTCCAGTGTCTCTTGACATATTAAAAAATAAAGGAGTGGCAGATGTTATCATACTTAGGAAACATAAAGTCATTTTGGTCTCATCAGTTTGGCTAGAATTTGTAAATTGGTGCTGTTTACAAATCACCATGTCTGAAAATGTAAAATTTCTGTTTCCATTTTGGATTCTAGAATCTAGTGAAACTTCAAATCATGGTTCAGTCTATGGTTTTACAAATCACTTTCTAGAAATTCATGTACAACCTATGGTTTTATTTCTAGGTTGTATCTTTATTAATATTCAAGTGCTTTGGCCATGGTGTTACGTCCATAATTTATAAGAGCTTCTCTCTCAAACTTTCATTTTCATGTCATTTTACTCGATAAGACTGAGACTTTAAACCTCCCCTCTTTGAGTTATTTAAAACCAACTTTTAAATCAGCATGCTCTAGTTTGGTTTATCTATGAACTTACCTTGTTTTTTAGGTTCCTATATTTCATGCAAGGATGCTTAATTTTTAGTTTCTTTTTATTAATTTACCATGGTATCTTCATTCAACTATTAGTCATCTGTTATATACATATGGTGATATTGTAACTGTCTTCTGGTGTAATGATGGTAATGGATAGATTTTAATTTTTGTTTTCTTTTTGTTCCAGAGGGTAAATCAATGTCTAAGGGATGCCTGCTCTTCTGGTTCTCTTTTTCCCTCTTGTGCATCATATATAGACTGTGGACGTGGGAATATTGTTGAACAGATGGACCAAAATAGACAAAATTGGTTGAATGATTCCAATTCTACTGCTTGCTTTGACACTAGTGGAGGAAATTTTGATTATGGCATTTATCAACAAGCTGTCTTATTAACAACAGAGCCCAGTATTGTTACACGATATATATATTCCTTATTCTGGGGATTTCTGGTACTCCATTCTGTCTACTTGCCTTCTAAATAATACCTCTATCACAATAAATTTATAAATTATTCCCTGACAATTATGTGAGATGACATTTCTCTTGGATGCACTATACATGCCAGACAAATATGCGATGAGTTCCTTTCTTTCATTGCCTAGTAGTCTCAATTCTTAGTTACCATCTAAATGTTTGCACTAATCATCAACCAGCAATCAGAGCAAACAATGTAACATGCTGCACATTACCCAGATAATAGTGATTTTTGCAGGCATTATAAACCTTTAAAGTTATGCTTCTATTCGCCTAGTGAGATTTTTATACAAAAACATCAGGTGAATCTCCTCTGCTATTCTTGGTTAATTATAGGTTCCATTGTCCCTTCGAAGTAATTAGTGAATCATCTATATAACTTGTAGACTTAAATAATGAAAATTCATACTATTTTAAATTTTTAATCATAGAAACCTAATCATGGTTATTTAAAATTTTACAAAATAACTTTATATTACTAAAATAATTAAATAAAAAATATTTAGTTAAATTGCACAAATAAACAACTGCTTGTCTGTTGAGCAGCAGTTACTAGAAATTAGGAGGTAATCAAGTAAAATATTGTCATTCTTTTTCGAGGCTTCCATTTTGGTCTGTACTATTTTTAAGTTTTAATGCCAAAAGTACCGCTATTTAGCCCCATCACTTGCTTCAAACATGATAAGAAATTTGGGTGATAATTATTTATAAAATAGTAGATCTTGTAGTATTATTTTTGGCCTCTCCGTGTATGGGGATAAGGCTGCATACATTTGACCCTTCCCATACATGGTGAGAGTCTTATGCCACCCTTTTTTGATAATATTAATTTTGTTTTTGTATTTCTGAAAAAGAATTTTATCAACAAATATAGCTATTTTCAACTGTATTATTTTGATCACCTTGTGCAAAAAAATGAGTATGAATGGATGTACATTTGTTCTGGTTATTTTTAAAACTCATTGAGGTTGTGAATTATTTGGGAGGTGCATTTTCTCTCAAAATCATTTTATGCCTTTTCTGGAGGATCTGTTACTCCATTGAATGCATTGACATGTCTTCTTTAGACAAAAGGTTTAAATGACAAGCAAGACGATATTTTTCTAAAGATCTAATCAAATGCCCACTGGTAAGCAATAGATCAAAACCCTAAAATGAGCCTTAGAATTCATTTTGGAGGATAGGCAAGATGGAATGTTTTTCTTAAAAGCATCTGTTACTAAAGTTTGATTCAGACCTCATTTGTTTTGACTAATAAAGACCTAAGGCATGTTGACCTATCCTGTTGAATGTTAATGTATGCAATGCAACATGGGCTTGTATTGAGGTGTATGAGTGGTATGGTCTATTACATAATACATAGGGGCAAGGTTTTAAATCCCGTGGGACGGGAGCGTCCCGGTTTTGCCTTTGGATGCCCCGTGTCCCCGTCCCGGTGGCCGTCCAATCGGGCGTCCGGTGGCCGTCTCGATCGGGCATCCCAATACGTACTTGTGATATTTCATATATATATATATATATTTTTTAAATTTATTTTAAGTTTTTATTATTTATTTATTGTTTAAATATATTTGTTTTTTTAAAATAATGCATTTATGATAAACCTGTTCTATTTAGAACTAACATTATAATGTATATGATTTTTCAGGTAGTTGAAGATTCTTTCTTGATTACCAAGCAACGATTTCTTGTAAATGATGATGCACGAATGCTTGATAAAGCATAACTATTGAAGTTAGTAAAAAATTGCAGTGCATACTACTTGAGCTTAGCACTTGTATCAAAAATATGATGATGCTAATATTATGTAATAAATCATTTTCAATATTACAAAAAAATGAGTCATCAGTTTAACATAAATATATCAAATCATTACTAATTCCAAGTGGAATGCCTATGACTCTCATAAACATCTGGGTCTCGCTCATAATCGGGGCCTTGAATATATTTCCAATACGGATGCTGGACGAATCCTTGTTCATTTTGTATTTGATATTGTCCATGATAACCTTCTTGACGGTATATTGGATAAGGAACAGGCCATCCTTAATGAGGATAATAAGAGGCAATTTCATACTGTGATCCGGGAATATTTCCACAAGGTGGATGAGAATACTCTTCGGGATATGACCATTGAGAATATGCATCTGAATCATTCGCTCCAACAGATTCTATTCTGGTTGATGAAGATGATGATGATCTAACTTGTTCAGACTCGAATCTGCGTTTCGCATCTTGCTCCATCCATGCCATAAACTCCGAATAGGCTTGATGTCAACGTTCCTCAGTTATTCGCAACTCCTTATGAAAATGATCCAAAATATCTTTAGCATGTGTGCCACGTCCTGCAATAATTCTTTTTCCCCTCCTATAGGCCAGCAACTTTTCCTTATTCTGATATCTAGAACTGCGTCTAGCTCCATGATCCTAATCCTGTGTAGCATGGCTGAAATATGCTTCTTGTGTAAAAGGACTAATCCCGCATGCTTCACCACCTCCACCTTGATTATCATGATTATCAGATCCATCATCACTCTTGCTATCATTATTATCATCACTATTATCCTGAGATGATCTAGGCAATCTAGGATCCGAGGATTCAGGTGTCTCATTATCGTTATCTCGAACTGGCACATCATCAATTGCCGCTATTGGATCAATTGTCACCTTCATCTTTGATTTGGACTTTCCATATTTGTCTTCAACTGTAGCTCTTTAGCTTCCCCTTTGGCTTCCTCCAGATTTAAACATTTCACGATCAAATCGTTGATCAGAATCTTCAGATCGGCTGCCACCTGATCCACCATCATCTTTAGCAGTATCTTGCATTCCACTCTGAACGGGAGATAAATGAGAGGTCGTCCATCGTTCTACATCTCGTACTCCTGCCTCATGTGCTATTGTTTTGCATGGTCGGGGAGGATCCCCTGGCTCATCCAACACTGGTGGATCCCGTGCTTCTTGATCTGCAACCCAGTTCAACATAGGATCCTCTTCATCATGGACAAAGTCCTCTTCGAATGGATCATCTTGCTTGGGCTCTTTTCCCTCATTGACATACTTGAGCTTCAACCTCATATTATAGTGTACAAAGACTAGATCTCCCAATCTTTGTGAGGTTAAACGACTTCTGATTTTCGTATGGATCAGGGCAAATGTACTCCAATTGCGCTCGCATCCACTTGATGAGACGGTCTGTGATAGGATCCGAATAGCAATCTTTCTTAGATTTGGTACGGATGTGCCCCACTGGACCCACCATTCTCCTGTATTCAAAATATCAAATAAAATAATATATATTATTAAACTTAACTCCTCAGCTATACATATATGTACATATAATAAAAATAATCCTATATTTATACCTGGTGACATTTTAGATATAGATCTGTATGCTCCTTGTTCTCCAAAGCTTCCTTTCCACTCTCGAAAAATTTTTCCTGCCCAATCAATATAGACATTTCATTAAAGGTCATTTAAATTTAATAATTTAATATATTTCAAACATATAATGGCTTTTCTACTATGATAGGTATATATTTTTTTATTACCTCACTTATAGCTTCTGCAGCCAAGTCCAGATCACTTTCTAGCCTATACGACATTCCTCAAGGCTTTCAAAAGCTCTTCATCCAAGACAATGTTATGATCATATTGATATTTGGGATTTAAATAGTAGGCTGCATAAAAAATAAAAATAGTATTAATGAAAAGCAAAGATATTCATAACTTATTTAACAAAGGATGCATGATAGTTATGCTTCACACAAGTTTTACCTGCTAAGTGCAAGTCTTTTCCCATTTGAGTATCCCATTTGTCCTCAATAACACGTAAATATGGTGCTGCTTTCTTCTGTCCTACTGCTTTTATAATCTTCTTTGCAAGCAGACATTTTGGGATATACATAGTCCATCTGAGGAAATTTCTCGGTATCTACTATCCGTAGCACTACATACAAGGGCTCTATTGCCTTAATCACCTTTGAGCATCTATCCCAAAAATTATTAATATAATGCCATCAACACGTCGTCCATCATTGGTCCTTGCATACTTAGAAGCCCTCCATTCATCAGAAGTCATCATAGCCCTCAAACTAGTTTTATTATCAAGAAGACTCTTCAATGCTATAATTAGTCCAAATCTTGTCAACCCTGGTCTAAGCAACTCCCCTTGTACATGTTTTCTCATAAGAGCAAGTACCCAGGTATGTAGATATTTGGATACTGCCTGCCCGCTTTCTACTACAGATTTTACCTTTGATAGATGTCCAATATCTTTCATCATCAGATCTATACAATGTGCTGCCCAAGGGGTCCAATATAAATGTTGTTTTTCTAACATCAGATTCTTTCCTGATTTCATATAATTTGCTTCATTATTTGTGATCACTTGGATGATATACTCCACCAATTTCATCAACTACATCCCTCATCAAGTCCAAAATATAATTGGAGTCATGTATTTTATTGAAGCATCAATTGAAGTATGAAAGATTGTTACCTTATCACAATATATAAGAAAGTTGATAATGCTCCTCCTAGTAGGCCCAGACCAACCATCGCACATCAATCACCCCATAAGTATTCCACTCTCTTTTATAACTTTCAATCCAGGCTTTGATATCTGCGACCTGTTGTTGTAAATATGGTCCATGAATCTCATAGGGTGTAGGAGGATCAATACCTGGACTGGCTTTTTGAACTATACTAATCATCGATCGAAAGTACGTATTCGCCGCTGTCCATGCTGGAATATGGCTAAAATGAAACCAGTTGGCAATTGCCCTTCCTATTTGTTTTTTCTTGTCCTTATTTATGTGGTCATCAATTCTCAGTGCTTTGACTCTGGATCTGGATATGCTGTAGGATCTAGATCATAGATGGTGGGACCTCTTGAACTTTTTTTGATTTCTTTCAAATGCACCAAACAAAGATTTGATTGAAGATGATTCCATTCTCATGGATTGACTCCTCTCTATTCCAGCAGACTGTAAATGTGAATGTGACCTTGCTGCTGCACCAGAGGCACCACCCTTCTCAAATTGAGAACGTCCAAATTGTGCTCTATATCTCAAAACCTCCTCTTGTTGCCACTGGTCCTGTCAAGAGGTCCGGATAGCCTCTTGTAGATGAGTTGCCTCTAAATCATCTGGATTAACATAATCATCATCATCATCTAAGTCTGCATGAACAAATGATTGAGATGTGCGACGATCAACTGCTTGTCTTTGAGCTCTAGATGCTATCTTTGCCTCCTTTTCTTTCTCCATATGCTCCCTCATCATCACTCGAACCTCTGCAGGTACCTTTTGACACTTCTTCGCATCACTGAAGCCACCCACCAAGTGTTGTTTCAATCGGGTGACTCCACCTCCTCTATTTTCATGTCCACAGAAATTACATTTCCATTGATGCCTTTCCTTTCCCATTTTTCCAAAACGCCATCCAATATCTGGATCCTTCTGTTGCTTGTTATCGGGCTCCATCTAATTTAAAATAAATTATGAAATTAATGAGTATCTCAAAAATTTTGTTGCAAATTTTGTTGCAAATTTTGATGATTTTGTTATTTATTTTTTTGTTTCAAATTTTGTTCTTTATTTTCCTTTTCTTGTTAACTAAATTTTTACATATATTCTACTTTCTGTTTCTGTCTTTATATATTCAATTATCTATATTTGTTTTGGATTTTGTTGTTGGGACACATAGGTTTTAACTTGCATAGTCAAAAATAATAGCAATACCTTGTTTAATAATAATTAACACATGTATTTAATCCACATGGTGAAACATTACAGTCATCATCTTTTCTACTTTAGGAAATTTGTGTGTTCTTTCTAGACATACTTAGCTATGATAATTTGATCTAATTTATTAATTATTAACATAACAAAATAGATCATATACTATAAAATAAAAGTCTTTTTTTTCGTGTGCAGATTTACACAGTAATAAAGAAAAAAGCAATCATTATATTATTGAGAATGATATTATTCTTACAATGATATACTATCTATTTCATATGAAGCTCTTAATTTATATTTATTTAACTCTTTTTATTAATTAATACATTATTATTTTTATTGCGGACAAGAAATCTCTCTATATATAATTTTAAACTAATTAAGAAATTATATTTATAATTGCATGAGCTTATTTAATATTATCAAACAAGAACCAAATTAAATTGTTTACAAGTTTTTGTATGTGCAAGAACTAAATATAAAATTTTAGAAAAGTAGGAATACCGTTCGCGAATCTCGTTAAAATTTTAAGAAATGATGTATTGAGACGCCTCCCTTCTTTTCCCTCCCGTAAAACCTTCTAATATAAAATAAAACAATAAAAAATAATGACAATAATTTAATAAATCATATTTTATTAATTGAAAAAAATTTTTAATTTTAATAAGTTGTATAATATTTTGGATCAAGATACAAAGACTTACTGTTTTTTAAAACAAGCACAGCAACCTCCTTCAGATAAGCCTTCCGTTTGAGGGAACCTCCTTGAGATAAGCCTTCCGTTTGAGGGAACCTCATTCACATAAGCCTTCCGTCTGAGGAAAATTTATTATCTCAGCCTCACAGGTCCTATTTAACAATGCAGTTCGATTCGATCGTATAAAATCTGAACGTTAAAATGAATGTTAAAAGGAATCAGACCGTTACGAATAATCGATTTATTTTACCGTTGAAATGATCGTTAAAAAAGAATTCGAGGTAGACAACGGATACAAATTAATAAAATCCATATGTATTATTTGTTCATTGAAATGATGTATTATTGTTTTATATATCCCGTGATCCCTAACCTAACATATCAAATCATAGGCTGGTGCAAGGATTCTATTTCATTCGCTTCACAAGTCATGACCAATTTTCAGGCCGTCCCATTATAATTTTCAATTTCTAATTTCCTATTCCCGTCCCCATTCCCCTTTACAATTCCCTGTTCCGTACGCCCCACCCTAAAACAAAAATAGCGAGCCAAGCCCCATGGGACGCCCGACATTTCTTCCTTCCTCCCGGTCGCCCCATGGCGGATGCCAGACGGTGGCCGATGCCCGACGATGCCGACGCTTGATGGTGGCCGATGATGGGGCTCCCGACATTTTTTCCTCCTTCCTCCCGGTCGCCCCATGGCGGACGCCCGACGATGCCGACGCCCGACGGTGGCCGACGCTCGACTGATCCCTCCCTCCTCGCCTCCCCCTCCGACTGCTCTCTCCCCCCTTCGTGTTCTCGGGAGGTCCTCGTCTCCTCGTCTTCTCAGCGACGATGCCAGATGCCAACGTCGATGCCGACGCCGACGGATCTGTAAGCAAGAAGCAAATAGGTTAGTCCCCTCCTCACGACATCGAAAAAAAAAATAGGTTGCTCCAGGATGGCCGTACCGGCAACTAATTCGGCCGGAATGAAGCCGGGACGGAGGCCTTCGTGGTCCCGCACCCGTCCCCTGTGCCGGAAATGCATAGATACGGGACTGGACGGCCGGACGGCCCCGTCCTGCGGGACTTAAATCCTTGCTTAGGGGTGGCAATCGCTCCCGTCCTGCCGGGACTAAATCCTTGATTAGGGGGGCAAATCCGGGGTTGGGTCGGATCATATATAATAGAGCTATCAATGGGTCGGGTTCGGATCAGAATCTAAATATCCACACAGAGATTCGACCTTGGTTAGCGGACCTGGAGCTGGACCAATGCCCAGCAGTTTAGTCTTGAAGTACTAGACCCAGACCCTAATGGGTCCTGGGTATCCGAACCCACATTCTCGATCCTCGGCTTTGGTGGGGGTTTTGAGAGGGGGTGTTCTAGGGTTTTAAAGAGGGCGGAAGGGAGGACTTTGACTCCCTCCTGGCTCTCCTTTTGAATCCTAATAGGAGTCTCCTGGAGAAGAAGACTCCCGTTGGGAGTCTTCCTCTGATTCCAAATGGAGAGTCCTCCCCTGTTCACCGATGGGTATTACAGGATACCTAAGTAACAAATGGTCAGAGTACAAGACAAACTCCTAGTAGAAGATAATATCGCCAATACCTAAGAGCCTAAATTATAGCGTAAAACTTTGTTAATATGGATATCTTTACTTAGCATTATAAATTTTTTGCTAAAATAGGCTATAGGATGACCCTCCCTGACTGAGAACATTCCAATTTAATGCTTGATGCATCACAGGCTATCTCAAAACTTTTGAAAAGTCAAGATGAATCGATATGGGTGTTTTAGTCATGCTAGCTTAATATCATTAAAAGTTTTGCAGCAGCGACAGATCAATGAATTTTTCCTTTTTTCATACTATCATAATAGGAGCCATGATAGTGCTAAATCCTTTAATAAAGTGTCTATAGAAAGATGCTAGATCATGAAAACCATGGATTTCAAAAAGAAATGTGTTTTAGGCCACTCTTTAATAGCTTTAACCTTTTTAAGATCAGTCATGATATCCTAGAAAGATACAACATATCCTAAGAATAAATATATAGTAGGATTTTTAGTACCGTCTCGAACCATCCTGTTCGGGGCCATACCGTACCGTACTAGCTAAGAACCGTTATGGTTCAGTCTTAAAAACAGTTCAGGATCTAAACTATAAAAATGACCTGAACCGGACTGGGTATAGGTTGGTTTGGTATGGTACGGATTGGTTCGGACCGGTATGGCCTGGTTCAGTCTGGTTTGAGCTCGGTTCGGCCCAATTCAGGTCCGGTTCAACGATCCTTGCTTGAGAGGGGAAGATAGTTTTTTCTCAATTCACCAAACCTAATGTCTTCCGTTACGGTATGGTACGATACGGTATCGTATCAATTGCTGATCGGTACGGATCCTGATACTGGTTCGGTGATCCTTGATATCTGGTCTTGAAAGAAAGAACACTTTTAAGATTGACATACAATTTGATAGATCTAACTTCTAAGGATGAGAAAAATTCCTATGATACACTAAGTATTTCCTAGACTTACATTAAATCAAGATGTCATCAAAGTAGACTAGAAATTTTTTAATAAAGGGTCTCAATAACTCTGTCATAAGTTTCATGAATGTACTGGGAGCATTTGACAAAAGGCATGACTAATCATTCATAAGGATCTTGAAGGTAGTCTTTCACTAATTACCAGGTCAAATCCTAATTTGGTGATACCCTTATGTAAATCAAACTTGGAATAAATTTTGGAGCTTACTAATTAGTCAAGCATGTCTTCAAACCTAGGAATGGAAAGTCGAATTTGATAGTGATCCTATTGATAGCTCTACTATCCATACATATTCTTCATGTACTATCTTTTTTTGGGATCAGAAGGGCATATACAGCATAAGGACTAAGGTTAGATCGAATATGACCTTTCTGTAACAAGCCATCTATCTGCCTTTTCATTTTCTCACGCTCATTAGGATTCATTTTGTAGTGTGGGAGATTGGATACTTGAGATCTTAGGACTAAGTCAATGGCATTTTGGATGTCATGCATAGGAGGTACGTCATATGTATATCTTATAGGATCACGTCCCTAAACTTTTCTAATAATAGTTCAATTTCAGGAGGGGTTATTTGGGGAGTTTGAGGTTAATTGAATTTCATCCTTAGGAATGATTGCTAACATGATTCCATACTTCGAATGCTCAAATTCTTATATTTATGAGTTGAAATATGACAGTTTTTTTTTAGGGATTTGAGAACTTTTATATGTTTTGAAGACCAGGATGCGCTAGGTTAGCAGGATTTAACCTAATTTTCTTTTCATTATGCAAAAAATATAGGTATTCTCCTTTACTAAAATTATGAGTATCTACGTCATAAATCCAGGATCGATCTAATAAGATACTAGCTATCCCCATTGATAACACATCATATAATCTTAGAAGAATAGACTCCCATCTGAATCAGCATTTTAAACATCATTCACTAAGAGGGAGTGATGTTTTATCTATCTAGGCAACTCGATAAGGGTGAGGCTTCATTTTTAGTCGAGTAATGGTAGATTTAGATAAACATTCATGAAACTACCATCATTGATGATGAACTTTCAGACTTTATTCCCATATTGGGCATAGGTATGGAAATGCTGGTACATTTTCATGCTTCAGAGTCAGCGCAGTAGTAACTATACATTTCATGACATTAATACATTATCTTGATTTTTCATAATCTTTCTCACTCTATCTCTGAAATAGCTTGTCTTATAGGCTAAAATTTGCTAGTGTATTTTTAGGTGAAGTTTTCTCATATCCTCTCTTTATGGCTAAAGTGTGGTGCGGATGAGCAGTTGTGACCCTTTCATGATAAAAGTGATTTTATGTTAAGAAACTAGCTGACTGTGACACAGACTGGATTCTTGGGTCGTAGTGATCGTAGGATGTGGGCTCGCACAAGAAGATGTTGGTTATGAAACATTCCTCACAGACTAATAGGAGTAGACCTGGATTGTCCATAGTTATTAGGGAAAGAAATTGTCCTTTGGGATGAAATTTACCATCCCGAACCACTTGGTTCGGGGCATACCATACTGTACGGGTCAAGAACCGTACGGTTCAGTCCTAAAAAATGATTCGGGATCTGAACCATAAAAATTGGCCTGAACCGAACCGGTATTGGTTCAGTTCGGTATGGTACGGGTCGGTTCGGACTGGTATGGCCGCTTGGGCTCGGTTCGGGTTCGGTTTAGGTCTGGTTTAGCAATTCTTGCTTGAAAGGGGGGAGGAAGATAGTTTTTCTCAATTTACTAAGATCGGTACATGTACGGTATGGTACGGTATGGCATGGTACCATACCGTACTGTCGTTGAACAGTATAGGTCTTGGTACCGGTTCAGCGATCCTTACTCTAAAGCATTATAATAGGCTTCTCCTATAGAGTTAGGTGAATACAAGGAAATCTCTCTTTTCAAATCAGCCCTTAGATCGCTAATGAATTAGATACCAATTTTCATGACTTTTTAAAGACATCATATCTTAACCGTAAGTCCTTAAAACGAGTCATATAGTCAGTGATACTAGTGTTCCCTTGCTTAAGAATATACCATTGGTCCAATAACTAACTCTTATAAAAATAGAAATATATTCTTGCAAATTTTCTCTTCCCAAAGGACTAGGGGTGGGTGTCCTAACTACTCTAGATCCTTTGGATCGTCTGCCAAAATCGCTTGGCAGAACTACCAACTTCATTTTTGTAAAGCATATGCGAGCAGCGAGATGCATCTGATATGTGGTATCACTCAAAATAAGCTTCTAGGTCTTGTAACCATTGTAGAATGTCTTTGGATCTAATCAATCATCATAGAGGCAATGCCAACCTTAACTCCTTTTAGTGGTTCTTCAAATCCTATATCCGGATAGACATGGTCTAAATTGTTAACCTTAGGGTTTAAGGTGCCTAGGATCTTGTGAATACTTGTAGGTTACCCAGGATATCTAGTTGTGGGAATTGGTCGCTCTACTTCTCTTTCATAGACATCCCGTTCGTACTCGTCACCTCTAACTTTGTTGACGGAATCCTATGATAAGGAGAACCCTTAAAACTTAAAAGTATTTATGGAGTGATGTCTAACAAAGAGGTTATCGTGTAGATTGGGGATGACTGAAAGGACTGCTTGGTGTATTGACATGATTCTGACTTCTGGTAGGTTTAAAGATCTGAGAAGGTGACTGATGGATAGGTTGACTACTAGGAAGGTCATCTTCCAGTGGTTGTTTACCCAATCTTGATTCTTTTAGGGATAGTTGGCGTTCTATCTACTGATCTATGAGATTAGCCAGGTCGATGCGATTAGTAACTTGATTACATGAAGCTTACTAATTTCAGAGCGAAGTTGGTCTAATGATTGACATATAATTTAAGATCTCTTGGAATGTCGTTTGAGTATTTTGATAGATTCAAATTCTTTTTTCATGATGATATATGCATCTTTCAGATTGCTAATAGTCATGATAGCAAAGAATGGTTGGATCTTAGGCTAAAGGCTATAATCACCAAGAATGGTTGGATCTTAGGCTAAAGGCAAAGAATGGTTGGATCTTAGGCTAAAGGCTATAATCACTAAGAATTTTAGCTATGATGCTCGCAATAAACTTGTAGAGTCAAATACGGTGTCAATGCATTTGGTGCTTACAATAGAAAAATATGTGGACGAAATATGATGACAAATAAGGTAAAGATTCAAGTAATGATAGAAATTATCTAATAATTTTAAAAAATCAAATTTAATGAAGGGATCGTACCTTTTACGAGACAGGCTCAAAAACCTCTAGGTAGTTGCTTGCAAGCCAAAAACAAGGTAAGAAATTCCTTTTTTTATGGATCGAGTCTACAGATTGGATCTATAGACCACGCGGTCTATGGGTCGGGTTTGTGGACTACATGATCTATAGACCGCACTCGTGGACCATGATAAAATGAGGGGCATGTGATTTTTTTCTCGGCCTTTTGTCCCTTTCGATAAGTCTCAGCATCGGGACGGGAAGGCGGCAACGGCGAAGGGAGACGATGGTCGGTAATGGCAATGGTGAAAGGTAATGGCTTCGGTGATTGGTGATGGGGAGGTGGCGGGGTGATCCATGCCTTTCATCCCTTCTAGCGAGATTCTCGACATCCGGCGACGGGGAAGTGGCGACGGTAAAGGGCGATGGCGAAGGGTCAGACTTAGGCGATTGGAGATGGGGAGGAGGCGGTGTGGTGATCCATGCCTTTCATCCCGTTTGGTGAGATTCTCAGCATTCGGCAATGGGAAGGTGGCGACGGCAAAGGGCGATGGGGGTTGGTGATGACAGTGGCAAAAGGTGATGGCGACAATGAGGTGATGTGGAGGAGGCGGCAGGGTGATCCATGCCTCTTCATCCATGGGCAACGCGTTGATGGTGATAGCGAAGCAATGATGACGACGGTGGTGGAGGAGAAAAGGGGAGCAGAGGTTGCGGGAGAGGCTCCTATACCAAATTGATGGGGAACATGAATGAACAAAAAGAAAAAATAAATTCAAGAAAAAAAATTAAATGACTCAGAAAACTCAATTCAATCATTCAAGTCTTTCCTTCTCCATACAATTGGAGCCCTTAGATAGAGTAACAAACCGTAACCTAATGAAAGTTAAATACTGAGTCCTAATAAAAAATAAAGTTCTAATAAATGTAATAATGAAATAAAGGAAATCCTAAATAAACCCTCCTAGAATAGGATTAGGGTTAGGATTTTTCAAAGCACACGACATTTCTTCTAAAATAGGTGCGAATTTCGTGATACCCATCACATCAACTTCTATAAAATCATTATTGGGTTGTCATTCAAATCCTTGACCATGTTCCATACTTCATATTGTAATATCAACATTTGAACTCCGATATTGATCATTCACATTAAAAGGCTGACATTGATTTTAAAAAATTGGAAAGAAAATGTCCTTACCCTAATTCCTAGGGTATTGGGATGGTATCTCAATTTTATCTGGGAAGTATCTGGAATACTTTTTTATTTAAAAAAATGATACATAAAAGTATTGGATATGTAACCTAGAAGTATCCATGAGTGCTGATATCTGATGCATATATGATACAAACATGGCATGCAACTAAAAGTTCTATGCTTCCTAAAAGAGAGTTTGGAAGGAAACTTAAGCAAGTCTAGTCATTGCATTCGTGGAAGCTAAAAGATGGGTAACTAATGGTATAGTATGATCATGCACAATGAAGACCAAAAGAGAGCCTATTCAGAAGGGGTTTAGATTCACATGCAAGATTAGAAAAGTAAAAAAGAAGATATGTACAAATATTGATAGGATTTGTAAGGATTTTGCACAAGGATTGCTGAACCAGTATTTGGATCCATACCAGTCAGCGACCTACCATATCGGTACATTTACTGGTCTTGGTGAATTGAGAAAAAAATTATCTTCCTGCTCTCAAGCAAGGATTGCTGAACTGGACCTGAACGGGCCGAATTGAGCTCGAACCGGATTGAACCGAATCGTACTGGTCCGAACTGACCCATACCGTACCAAACCAAACCGACCCATACCGATCTGGTTCAGGTCATATTTTTATGGTTCGGATTCTGAACCATTTTTTAGAGCTGAATCGTACCAGCCAATCAGTACGTATGGTACATCCCGAACCGGGCGGTTCTGGATGGTTCCAAAACCCTGGTTTTGCATTGGTGGAGGAGGTAGCCCTTGATGTGGAATTTATAGGGAAGACCACAACAGTGGTCAGTTAATGCTTGCTTAATATTTTTGAATTTTAGTTTGTGAGGCTCATAAAAATTTACTTGCTTAATAGACTTTAAATTCATGTAAAGCATAGCGACACGTGACATGATAGCATCAAATAAGTCTGCACTGTATAACTTCTTGTTTGAAGTATGTGATATTGCTTCCATGGTTCCATGTATGTGAAATTGAAACTTGAAGTTTTTGTTTTATTTGTTTGAGTTTGAATTTTGAATGGATAGAAATATTAACAGAAAAGCTGTAGCATTTCTCACCTTCTTTCTTGCAACTTTTGGGTTTTTCTGTAAATTCATTAATGCGATCCATATATGATATACCTTTGGTTAAGTGTTATGTCAATGCGATAGCAAATCCTCACTTTAGTGGTAACCATTGTCCAATTTATTTATTTATTTTTTGTTCATTTAGTGTGGCTATGATTCACATAAATTTGCAACTTTGATTTTTTCTCTGTTTAGTTAGTATTTGAATGTTTATCAAAACAGTCAGAAAAACTTTGTATGCTATTCTTGCAAATCTTATGAGCATTTTGCACATGCTTTGATATATTTTTTCTCACCTTTTAAATATGTGTTGTTCCCTAGCAAATCAGTACTTTAGCTGGTAACCTCGTTCCAAGTATTTTTGTGTGGGAGGTTCTGTTCACCATGGCCATCATTGGATTGGGGCTCTCGTTATTTGCATTGCTCATTGGAAATATGCAGAACTTTCTCCAAGCCCTTGGAAGAAGGTGTGCAAATTACGTGATTATAACTCATCTTACTGAAGCTCTCTCTCTCTCTCCCCCTAATAGTTGTTAATGGTGCAATTCATTGGTAGGACTACAACCAACAATGCTTGTTACAAGTTGTACCATAATAAGCCCTTTGACTTGTCACTTTTTTGGAGATTTGTATTTTGTTCTCCACTAAATATCACAGATAGAGATAAACAATTTTTACAACATGATATAAGTATCCATCAATTCCATCACTCTATTTATGTGTCCATTTGTGCAATAGTATGAGCATATTTACATAAGCAGGCATGTGCATCTGACCTCAGTTGTCTAGTTTTAGTCAGGAAATGTAATTGGAATGTATGTAATTATGTATAGATGTAAAAAGCTCAACAAATACCACCACGGATTCATGACTTATATTTTTCTGTCTGAATATGTTTAGTCAAGCAGTAGTGCTCTATATGTACCATATCAGCTAGGGATGGGTACATGGTACCCCTCAGGATAGTTCTGTATTGTGATCCTGTAGATATACTTACCATTCTCGTGCCACACGGTATGTCCTTTTTTTTCTTGTGTGAGTTGGTGCTGACCTTGAACTGCCTTTGTCTCACAGTACATATTGTACCTGCCAGTGACCGGTAAAAGTCTCCTTGATTTTTAAATTCTTGGGACATAAGATATATTGGATAATCAAGTATTCTGATTTATATAGCAGAAAACAAACCTAATTTTTTTCTTATTGGATCCTTTATGTTTAGCATTGCAGGGAAACTTTTTCTTAGTTCCAGCTTAGGGCCTATTTGGATGATTGGCTTGAGAATCCTATGGGATTCATGGGTTGGACCAGCACAACCTGCAAATCATTGGATTGTAGGCTGGGCTAGGCCTATATTCATAATTGTCCTGGAGTACCTTTGGAGTGGACCGACCTGAATCCCTTAAGGAGAAAGAAAAAAGACTTCAGCAAAGGTACTCCTAGGTAATTATGAATATAGGCCTAGCCCAGCTTGTAATCTAATGATTTTTCTTGTTGTGCTAGTCCAACCCATGAATCCCATAGGATATTCAGTCTAATCATCCAAACAAACAGGCCCTTAGTAGAAGATTCTTTTGTTTTTGGAATTTCATAGAAACACAACAGATATTATAAAACCACAATGTACCTTCATTTGATTTTAGCTATTTATTTGGCAAGGAAACTTGAAATGCAACTTAGACAACGCGATGTTGAACAATGGATGAGCCATCGCCGTTTGCCAGAAGATTTGAGGAGGTTGTTACAAAATATCGTTGAATATCTGATTTCAGTTCTTTTACATCAATTGCCACAATCAGTTATGAAAATATTTACTCTAACTTGGTTTCATGGAATCTATTATTTACCACAGTATATATCTGTTTGCTGTCATTTTTTTTTGTTGATTTGAATCTCTACATTGCAATATCATGCTTCATGATGTTTATGCCTTATGCTGGTCCTAGTTTCTGTTCACTCTTTCTTCGTTCAAAATTTTTCATCACTTGCCATGAGAACACTGTATTATTTTCTTGTGTCCACAAATAAATATGACTTGAGAACACTTCATGCTAGTGTAGCTAAAGGTGCTCATGAGATTTTTCATATTTTATTTGAGTATTTTAAATATGACAATGTACATGTATATTTTGCATTACTAATATAAGTGTTTTTTTTGCATATGAAAGTATGAAACACTTGACATTTGTAAATGAAACATTCATAATATCAAGGGACTTTGTCAAAATGGTCACACTTATAGGAAGAAAAAAGGTAAATCTGAAGGGTCAGTCTCATATCCATTATCTCATCGCCACAAGGGTCATCCAACATATATCCAAAGCCTTGCTTATTGTTTGATCTCTCTTGCTAGGCATTTTGTTATTATTGAAGGGGATAAGAAGAGGATGATATATACTAGAGCATAGGGCTTGTACTAGTTTTTGTTTTCGACTAATTAATAATTAATTATTTACCTTAAAGAAATGTGTGCTAATGAGATACACCAGTATGATAACAACTTCTTGTTTATTGTGGTTAGGATCAAGATTTTAAATCCCGTGGGACAGAGCTGTCCCTGTTTTTTCCTGGAAAGGGATGCATCGGCATCTCGCCCCGTCCCGACACTTGGGACAGGGATGTCCTGTCCCGACACATGGGATAATATCCCGTCCCAGTGTCCGTGGGATGTCCACCGGGACCTGAATCCTTGGTTGGGATTATATAGGTCAGAAGTAGTCTTAGGCCTTATTTGGGATTGCTATTGATAGTAGAGCTTTTGAAGATCTTTTGCCAATAAAGCTTTTAAGAAAGCTGTTTGCTATTGGTAACCACACGTTCACAGTCCGTAGAACTTTAACATCCATTTGGTAACTAAATTGAGAACGTGATTTTAGTATGAGAAAATGATGATAAAGAACATTGCATAGAACTTTCAATTTTTAACTCTTTATGTTATCAAGACTTGTTATTATAAAGAAATCTTAATTTACAATTATTTATTTTGTATGCTATAATATTAGAGTTTTATAATATTGCAATAATAGTATAATATTGTAGGAATATGATAATGTTATATTATTAATATATGATTTATTAGGATATGATAATGATAATAATGTATTATTGTATAGTATAGCATAGCATAAATAATATAATTTAATTTAACATAATATAATGCAATGTCTTTATTATTAGTTAATAATTATGATACAATATTTTGATATAAGGTATTATATTTATTATTATTATTACATATTAATATATTATTTGTGTTATAGTATTATTATAATGTAATATGATATTGTAATATGTAGTAAAATATTATAATGTAATGTATAATATGATATTGTATTCTATATATTGTATAATGTAATTAATTAATATAATATAATATAATGTATCTACTATTGGTTAGTAATTATAATATGATATTTGATATGAAGTATTAAAATTATTATTACATATTAATATATTATTAAAATATTACAATGTGATATAATATTAATATAATATAGTATAATATTGTATTCTATAATATCATATATGTAATGAATTAATATAATATAATGCAATGTATCTACTATTGCTTAGTGATTATAATATGATATTTTGATATGAAGTATTAAAATTTTATTACATATTAATATATTATTATGTTGTATAATGTTGCTATAATGTATGAATGCAAATTATATATTTATAGTATAATAATATCAGTATTATATTATAATATTATTTCATATTAATATAATATGGTGTAAACAATAAAGTATTGTTAATCTATAATTTATATATTTTATTTTAACCTAAATATTATAATAAACAATGTAATTATCTTTTAAAGGGAGATTACCAAGTAACAAAGAATGTCATTAAAAATAGGAATTTTTTATTGTAACAAACGACATTCTTGTTTTCTTAGATACAAATACTAAGATACAAAGCATAATATCCATGTTACAAGCACAATTTCATAAAGAAAGAGCTATGGTACGATCATGTGGAATATCCATCTCATGGTTACTCTTTACTTTGACTTTGTTCCGTAGTTCTTCCTATGGTTCATCAATCTCTAACCAATTAGGAGGGCATAGATCCTCATCATCATCGAAATGTTGAAACTCTAAATCTTTAATTGCATAATTTCGGGCATGTAAGCCACCACAATGTGAACTCCTTTATGATAAGGAAAGCTAGGCATTATAATCAATATTCTCCATCAACTTTTCCAACATCCAAATGTCTTCTCGGTAGTGCATCTTAGAAGTAATGTGCATGATTAAGATTTCATGCATAACTTTTGATTGACTTCCATGTTGAAAATTTGGTAGATGATGCCTCTCCCCTTTGTATGGCTCAATATATCCCATCATGTGATGATACCCTACATCCTCCAAGTAATATTACCTTCATAAAAGTTAAAATGTACCTATTAGGCTATTACAATAATATATTTATTAAAATATATACCCCTAGGCCTTAGGTGGGTGTGGAAATTGGAGCTCTTCTTTGCAATATATAGTCTTCAAAATGATAGTGTATCGTGAGCAATACCCTCTCATAGTCCAAATAAATTTAAACACATTTCAAAATCACAAGCCATGACATTGTGCATGGGAATCTCTTTCTGTGAATATATGGTATTGTGTGGAGGAGAAACCTATTGGCATGTGGGTACCATTAGTTGCTTTCTCCAATACAATCCTTAAAATAATGTCACTAATTATTGTCATGAATTTACTTGAAATATTCTTTAACTCTATCAATTAGGTTAATAATATCCTTCACCACTTTAAGACAACATTTAGGACGAATAAAAATGCCTACTAATTGTTTCTCCTGAATGTTGAAACAATGTTTTTTGTGCCATCCTATTCACAATCCCATGTCCCAAAATCATCAAAAACATTGTCATTAGGTCGTTAACAACAATGCTTTTAGAAGCCTTCAAAGTTCAAACCATATCAGTCTTTTAATTCATAGCACATATCATTAAATATATTTTCTATTTTGAAATGTTTTGGCATATGTCTGGATTGCCTTGTAGAACTCTAACACAAACCTAATCCAGTCTGATAAGTGTCACGCTCTGAATCCAGCATCGGATCGGCTATGTGACCGGTCACAAATTCTAAGTATCATCCTAGAGATCATGCTAGGTCTAAGTACATGAGATTCTCATCATTTCTAGAAATTAAATTAATTAACCAAATACCATTAAAATAATTTAATAATAACTAAATAATCAACTCGTTCAATTCATGATTACTAAATGATCAACTTGTTCGTTACATGGATATCAGAAATAGAACTAATTAAACAATCAAAAAATCATGGTATTCGATCTTATGCTCGACCCGATTTTTGCTATGCATCCTATGACCGAAAAAATGGAGAAGTGGGAAGTGGGCTTTACAGCCCAGTAAGGACTCCATATAGTCATACCAATAATAATGTACTTTGAAAATAACATGAAAATAATGATATATTATATCATGAAACTAAAATAATTCAATTGCCATATATAACAAAATCTTTGATAAAATCATATTTTTTTTATGTTCCAATTTAGTCATCCTTTGGATTTTGGACTAACCATGATCATGCTTCAGCCCATGACTGGCAATCTTAGTGTCACACCACCCTGACTGGCAAGCTAGCTCGTCACATTTTAGCCTGTGATGGGCAATCTCATTGTCACACTTCAGCCTGTGACTGGCATTTCGGTTATTACACTTCAGCTTGGGACTGGCAATCTCATTATCACACTTCAGCTTGTGACTGACAATCTCATTCACTTTAGTCATGACTGGCAATCTTAATAACCACGATCTCGTGGCATGGCTAGTCCAAACATCCGTTCTTCTTGATATCATGTTATCAAATCTCAAATATATTTTCAAATCATATTCTTTTCAAGATTTATAATAACCGGGATCACAATCTAAACCATTCAAATAGTCATGTTAGATAGGAAGGAATATATCGAAAAATATAAATAGTTGTACTAGCAATCATAATTGTTTGTTATGAGAAAATAAAATATGTAATGCATAAACAATCATGCATGCCAATGCTCATGTCCAAGGATCAAAATCGTGCTATGTAAAATGTATTTATAAACTGGTGATCGCGTATAGAAATCCTTCTCACTAGAGACAGTAAATATACCCGATATCAGTCCGTATCCGAACTTGCTCAATGCCCTTCTGCTTAGAAGGCTGTCTTCTTACAATAATAATTTTAATATTAATAAATAATTTATAGTAATTATAAATCCAAAACCTTCTATCCGAATTTTATCATTGGTACACCTGTTGATACCCTTCATAAATTCTCTAAGAGAAACTTTTTGACATTCCCTTTCAATATTTATTTATTTATCTCCCTTTGTCTCTTCTTTTCTCTCTCTTTCTTTTCTATCTCATCTTTCTCTCTCTTCTTCTCTCTCCTCTCTCACTCTTCCTTTTCTTTCTTTCTTTTTTTCTTTTTCTTTTTCTTTCTCTTTTCTTTCTTTTTCTCCTTTCTTCTTTTCTTTTCTTCCCCTCTTCCGCTCGGTCGAACAGGAAACTCCTGCTCCCTCGATTCTCCCCAAAATCTCGAGTTCTTGTGGACAAGGGTTGGCTAGGTTGCAGTCTACGGCAGCTCGGCCTCCAGTCCTGATCTGGCATCCATAGGCGGCGGCGGCGGGGAGAGCTAAGGTAACAGTTCCTTTCCCCCTTTTTTTTCATGGGTTACTCCAGCGATTGCTGGCCGGAGACGAGGAGTGAGGCCATAGGGAGGAGATTAGGGAGAGGGGGGTTGGGCATACCTCGACCTCCAGTGATGCCTGCTGCTCCGGTACTGGTAAGCACGATGACGGTCGTTTGAAGCAAGTGAAAATCAAGGGAATAAGCTGCCCGAAGGGAAGACTTCTTCGATCGTGGGGATTCATGGAAGGGGGTTCCTTATAGTCGGAGAGCTCTGAATCCGGTTGGGTTTCCACTTCGTTTAGGAGAAGACTCCTGATGGGAGTCTTCTTTTCTTTTTTTTTGACTGGGTATTAATTCTCTCCCCTTAAAATAATTTCATCCTTAAAATTAACGTACTTAAAGTTCAAAGAGTTGTGGATACTTGTCTCTCATTTCTGCCTCAAGCTCCTAGGTAGCCTCTCTCTCGTCATGGTTGCTCTATTGTACCTTCATGTATGGTATGATCTAATGTCGTAACACTTGGTCCTTGTCAATGTCTGTATGGAAACCTCCTCATAGGTCAGATCTTCATGCAGATGCAATGGCTCGTACTCTACTACATGGCTGGGTCTGGAATATACCTTTGTAGTATTGATACATGAAATACATTATGCACAATAAGGCTGGTGGTAGCGCCAGTCGGTAGGCCACCTCGACTTTATCCAAAAATTCAAACGGATCCACATATCTCGAACTCAATTTGCCATGCATTCCGAACCTCATCATGCCTTTAATAGGAGAAATTCTTAGAAAAACATGGTTGCCTACTTGAAATTCCAGCTCCCTCTTGTCAGCATAGCTTTTCTGCCTGCTCTGAGCTGTACGTAGCTATTCTCTGATCACTTATACCTTGTTCATAATTTGTTGCACTATCTCTGGACCCAATAACTTTCTTTCTCCTACATCGTCTCAGCAAATAGATCTACACTTCCTGCCATATAATACTTTAAAAGGTGCCACTGGATGCTGGCTTGATATTATTATTATAAGCAAATTCTATCAATGACAAATGACTGTCCCAAGCACCATCTAATTCCATGACACAAGCTCTTAGCATATCTTCCAAAATATAGATGGTTCGTTCTGATTGTCCATCAATTTGGGGGTAAAATGTTGTACTGAAATTAATATTTCCAAGGGCTTTGTGAAGGCTCTTCCAAAATTGTGAAATAAATCTATTGTCCCGGTTCGATACAATAGTAGCGGAATTCCATGCAATCTCATGATCTATTCTTCTAGTCTATGTACAAGTGCTAATCTTTTCAAAGAGGATGACCCGAAGGATAAGAAATGGACTGATTTTATCAATTGATCTACAATCATCCATACTGCATTATTACCTTTAGGGGTTTTGGGCAAACCCGTCATAAAGTCCATGGTAATATGTTCCCATTTCCATTGAGAGATTGCAACGATCTGGCAGGTCTTTGATGCTTGGCTTTTATCTGTTGACATATCATGTATTGAGCTACATACCGTGCTGTCATTTTTCATACCCGACCATCAAAAATTTTCAGAGATTGCAACGATCTAGTAGGTCTTTGATGCTTGGCTTTTATCTGTTGACATATCAGGTATTGAGCTACATACCGTGCTGTCATTTTTCATACCCGACCATCAAAAATTTTCTTTTAAATCTCAATACATCTTTGTACCTCCTGGGTGCATCGTATAAGCTGAATTATGTGTCTCTTCTAAAATTTCATTTTTTAATTTGAAATTTTAGGAACACACAATCTGCTATCAAACTTCAAGGTGTCATCCACATATATACAGAATTTAGAGTGGGCACTAGACTCCACTGTTTTCCTTATCTTTTGTAGTTCTAGATTTCCTTTTTGAGCTGATTTAATTCTTTCAATCAGGATAGGTTGTACTGCAAGATTAGCTAGTTGAATTTTAGAATCGTGTAATCGTACTTCAATCTAGATCTCTCCAAATCCAACATGATATATTTTTGATTAGTAAGTAAAGCTGCTAACCTACTTGGAAAACTTCCTACTTGAAGCATCTGCTATAACATTTACCTTTATTGGATGGTAATTGATAGTCAGGTCATAATCCTTTAGTAACTCCAACCATCTTTTGTCTTAAGTTCAGCTCCTTCTGGGTAAAGATGTATTTTAAGCTTTTGTGATCCGTAAAATCTCACAGTGCCCACCATACAAATAATGCCTCTATATTTTAAGAGCAAAGACCACAGTTGCTAGTTTTAAATCATGAGTAGAATAGTTCGACTCATATGGCTTCAACTGTCTAGAGGCATAGGCTATCATTTCTCGTTTTGCATTAGGACACAACCAAGACCCTTATGAGATGCATCGCTATATATAGTGAAATCTTTTATTTCAATAGGGACATCACCGGGCCTATCACCAACTGTCTTTTTAATTCTTGAAAACTTTGCTCATATTCATCTGTCCATTCAAATCTCACTTGCTTTTGGGTCAAGTGGGTTGAGGCACGGCAATAAGAGAGAATCCTTTCATAAATCTTCGATAATATCCTGCCATTTCTAGAAAACTGCGAACTTCAGATACATAAGTGAGTCTCTTCCAATTTACTATAGCTTCAACTTTCTTTGGATCCACGGTTTCCTTAGACATAACATGTATGAGAAAAGAGACTGTCCAACTAAAACTCATACTTTCTGTAACTTGACATTCAAACTTCTCCTTCAGTGTTTGCAATCTATCTTGGTGTTCTTTATGCGTTGTGGGCTTTAATAAATTAATATGTCATCAATAAAACACCACTACAAATTGATCTAGGTAGTGCTTGAATACCCGATTCATGAGGTCCATGAAAGCTACAGGTGCATTCGTTGACCGAAGGGCATGATCAGGAACTCATAATATCCATATCTGGTTCCAAAGGCTGTCTTAGGTACATCCTCAACCCTTATCTTTAATTGATGGTAAATAGAACGAAGATCAATTTTTGAAAATACTTGTGCCCCTTATAGTTGATCGAACAGATCATCAATCATCGGTAAAGGATATTTATTCCGTACTGTCATCTTGTTTAACTCCCGATAGTCTATACAAAGCCAAATACTACCATCCTTCTTCATAAATAATACAGGAGCACCCCAGGAGATGCTAGGTCTGATAAATCCTTTATCTAGCAACTCTGCAATTGCTCCATAAGCTCTTTCAATTCAACTGGAGCCATCTTGTATGGAGCTTTGGAGATGGCTTCAGTGCCAGGTATGAGATCAATGGAGAACTCGATTTTTTTGTTAGGAGGTAATTCTGGCATGTCATTTGGAAAGACCTCCGGAAACTCTTTCACAATAGGAATGTCTTCTAATTTAAGCTCTTGTTGTGTATCTATTATTGTCGCTAGGAACCCTTTACAACCTTTCTAAGGAGTCGTTTGGCATTAAAAGTTGAGATCACCCTGTGAGAGTTTACTTGCTACCCATAAAGTCGAACTCTGGCTGGCCAGGGACTCGAAATTTTACTATCTTCTCAAAGTAGTCGATGGAAGCATGATATGCCGCTAACCAATCCATCCCAAGGATTACATCAAAGTCTCTAGGATTATCAAATTTGCTTTCATCTCCTATCTTCGATGTCTAATTTGCAATCCTTGCAGATTAGGTTAACTAGAATAACATCTCCACTTGGGTGGGAAACACAGAGGTCGGTTTCTGGAGGTACTGAAAATAACTTTGTTTTCTCACCACATTAGTTGATATAAAAGAATGTGTAGCACCAGCGTCAAATAAAACATAAACACTACTGGATGATAACCTAATCATACCTGTCACCACGAATTAGAAGCATTGGCATTCTATTGTGTGAGTGCATATACCAGTCCTTGGGTTCTCGGCTTCTGCTATCCTTCTCTTTGTTGATGTCCATCTTGAAGTGTTTGGCTAGTAGGGGTTCTTCTAGAAGCTTGAGGCGCTTGGTGCTGTAACTTTTTTCCACTGCGGCACATAATAGTCTTGTGACCCTCCTTTCCATAATTGTAACATTTCCCTCCTGGTCATGTGCAGTCTCATTGATAGTGAGGCTCACCGCACTTATAATACTTGACATCATCCTTTTGTTGAGCCTTGTTATTTGGAGTAACAGTGTCAAACCTCCTAGTTTTGGTACTGGTGTTCTTATTATGCTGACCTTGGTATGCTGATCTGGACCTTTTCTTCAAAGCTTTTTTCTTTTTTGCTTCAGCAATGTCAAAACCCTTTCTATTATCAATGCTTTGTGATGACCTCTTTATAAGTGGGCAGCTCGAAAGCATTACCCGTTGTTGGATTTGATCTCTAAGTCCATTCTCAAATTTCCTAGCCCAGACCCCCTCATCTGTTATCAGTGTCGGAGCGTATTTGGATAATTCTTCAAACATTGTGGCATACTGGGCAACTGTCATACTATCCTGTTCCAGGTGGTCGAACTCTTGGAATTTCTGAATTTGAACACTCTAAGGAAGTACCTCTCATAAAAGCATCATTTGGTCTTAGCTTTCCAAGCTTCATATCCTACCAATCGGCTACCTCATCTTGAAGCATGAAGGTAGCAAGATTAACTCTTTCTTCCATTAGACATCTCAAGACCTGGAACACTTTTTCTATCGCTTTCAACCAACCCTCGGCCTTCATAGGGTCAGAAGTTCCCTTGAATACGGTGGGGCATACTTCTTGAAATCTATCAAGGTTATTTGATGCTCTTGTTGGATCCCGATTCCTGGCTATCACTGAGAAGTAGCTTGTTGTTGTTGCTGCTGTAGTAGTTGCTGTATAAACTGTTGTTGTTGCTACAGGAGTTGTTGTTGCATCTTATTATCTTTATCATATTAGTCTAGCAGTGGCTTGTTGTTGCATCAGTAGTTGTATAAGTTGAGAGAAGCCAACCTGGTCCCCAGGCTGAACTCCAGGTCCACCTGAGGTTCCCGTTTCTACTGTCCTAGTCTTCGGGGTGTTGTCCATGAGATTGTACAATGGTTCTTGGCGGTGCACACCACTGTCTGGTAAGATCCCAGAATTTTCTTGCTGATTCAAGGGCTCCTAAGTATTTGAACCATCCGCTAATCTCATAGGCTTCCTAGCCCGTCCACGTTTGCCTCCATGCATTATGGGATCCTATAATAATCATTGTTAGTGTTCACATATTACTTAAGTATACATGAATATATTACGTTATCCTATCCTAACCTAATGATTGACCCACACTCTCTTTGAACTTGTACCCTAGAATCCTACAACTTGGCTCTGATACCTCTCTATTACGTCTCAAACCCAGTATCAGGATTGGCTACGCGACCGCCGCACAAATCCTAGGTTTCATGCTAGAGATCATGCTAGGGCCTAAGTACATGAAATTCTCATTATTTTCATAAATTAAACTTAATTAACCAAATACCATTAAAATAATTTAATAATAATTAAATAATCAACTCGTTCAATTCATGATCAGCAATGATCAACTTATTCGTTACATGGGTATCAGAAATAGAATTAACTAAATAATCTAAAAATTCTGGTACTCAATCTCATGCTTTACTCGACCCTTGCTAATGTGGGACGGGGATGCCGGGATCGCTGGCGAGCATAGAAGTCACCAGGGGATTAGGGCTTGCACTCAAGAACAGGGAACTCGGGCGTCACACCTACTCCAATCGAGAAAAATCTCAAAGCTCAGACCAAAATAATTTTTTTAATTTGTATTCATAAGAAAGATACTTCATATAAAAGGGGAGGGGTGGTATTTATAGATTCATCTCAGGGTACATGACTTGAGGGCTAAGAAACCCTGACTTGTGGGCCAAGAAACCCTGGTGGACCTAGTCAACAGTAGGCCTTTGTCTTGGACTGGAGTTCTCTCTTGCGGGCCTGGCGGCATGAAGGGCTCAGGTGCATGAAGGCCAGCTCTGGTTGGGGGGGCCTGGTGAATCTCCTGGTCTGCTGACTCTCCTCTTGAACATGACCTGAATGAAACTTACATTGACTCGATTGGATTTGACTGGACTAAAAGACTGGACCTGACTAAGTGGATTCAACTGGACTCAGTTATCTTACTTTATTACAGGACTCAAGTAAAATAAAATAAAATAGACTTTTGGTCCCCATCATTCCCTGTGGTGGGGAGAACTCGACTCCGTCGAGTTTGGGTGAGCGGGGGTTGATGGAACCGAAACCAATCACATCAAAAGAGGCTAGGTTCACTTTTTTTTTTTCAAACAAATTCCAGATTTTTTTTCTTTTCCTCATTTTTTTTATTGGCTGCTTTGAGATCTGTACGTCACCATCTTTGAAATTCATGCTGCTCTGAGAATCGTGCACTCTGGAAATCGTGCATATCTGAAGTCGGCAACAAGGAGGGGAATATGCATTCACGTTCGTGCGCTTCTCTCCGGTGCTTTGACAGGCGTGTGAAATCGAGGGAAGGTCCGGTTGTGGAGATCCGGCGGGCTTCGTCGGTGACGGGGCTGGGACAAGGATGGCGGCCCGGGGAATGGTGGCGTGGTCCCGCTTTGGCGAATGGCGGGCGGCATGGTGGGGAGAAGGCGACACGGGCAGCGGCTGTGGGTACAACTTTGGAGGGTTTCGCCAGCGGCTGCGCTGGGCGGAGACGGCGGAACGGACGACGGAGGTCTCGGCCGGCTGTGGACGATTTCGGGCGGAAGACGGGTCTTCGGCGGGGGCTGCGGCAGTGCTTGGTAGCAGGGAGCCAGGCGTGCGCCGGTGAGGCATCGCGAGCAGAGGACACAGACGGTCGAAATCCATCAGGCCGGTGGATGTCGGGCTGTCGGACGGGAAGATCGAGCGGAGGCGATTTGAGGTGTCGGTGAGGCAGAGAGAAAGATCGGTTTGGGCGAAGGTTGACGAAGGTGATCTTCCGGTGGGAAGGGCGTCGCACGGATCTACGGCACTGTGAGGCTCCACGGACGTTGATTGGGGGCCGGCTGTGGATGTCTCCAGGCGGAGGACGATGGCACGGACAGGGAGAAGGCCAGCACGGTGAGCATCTCGGCCGGTCTCTCTGATCGGGAAAAGGCTGCAAGTTCGGCCTGGGCATGCATCCGGAGGAGTCCGGCGTCGTCGTTGGGTGTTTATGGTTGCAGGCGAAGGGGGGGCGGGGGCCGACGGGGAGCAGGGCAGCGGCGGGTGCGTCGGCGTCGTCGGCAGCGGGAGGAGGCCGGGAGTAGATCCGGCATGCTCTTCCTTGAAGTCGACAACCGTGAAAGGTAATTGCTTTCATAATCGTGTGAATCTTCGTCTTCACAAACTGGCTGATGCAGAGGTGGAACGGTAGGGGCTCTCCACCGGCGACGGTGCTGGGGAGAAAGACGGCGCCTCGAGGTGTCGATTCGCCGGCAGCGAGCGAAGAGACGAGCGGCGATCGTTGAAGTTTCCTGGATGGTTGGCAGCAGTGGGTGGAGAGGAGGGGCTTGGATCTGGGTGGGAAGTTCCGATCGGTGGTGTGGACGACGCGGAAAGCAGGGGCGAGGGCTGGGAGGAACGGTGGTGGGTGACCGGCTGAATCTGGCTTGATGGTGGCGGGATCTGTGATCGGGAGGAAGGAGATGGAGCCGGCGAGGAAGAACCCTAATCCGCTGGGCTCTGATACCAAGTTGATGCGGGACGAAGATGCTGGGATCGCTGGCGAGCGTAGAAGTCATCAGGGGATTAGGGCTTGCACTCAAGAACAGGGAATCCGAGCGTCACACCCACTCCAATCCGGAGAAAAAACTCAAAGCTCATACCAAAATAATTTTTTAATTTGTATTCATAAGAGATACTTCATACAAGAGGGGAGGGGTGGTATTTATAGATTCACCCCAGGGTATATGACTTGAGGGCTAAGAAATCGTGACTTGTGGGCCAAGAAACCTGGTGGACCTGGTCAACAGTGGGCTTTTTCTTAGACTGGAGCTCTCTCTTGCGGGCCTGGCGGCATGAAAGGGCCCAGGTGCATGAAGGCAGCTCTGGTTGGAGGGCCTGGTGAATCTCCTGGTCTGCTGACTCTCCTCTTGAACATGACCTGAATGAAACTTACATTGACTCGATTGGACTTGACTAGACTAAAAGACTGGACCTGACTAAGTGGACTCAACTGGACTCAGTTGTCTCACTTTATTACATGACTAAATAAAATAAAATAAAATAGACTTTCGGTCCCCATCACTTGCTATGCATCCTGCGATTTTGAAAAAATGGAGAAGTGGGGAGTGAGCTTTACAGTCCAATAAGGACTCCATACAGTCATACCAATAATAATATAGTTTTAAAATAACAGGAAATAATAGTATATCATAATGTAACTAAAATAACTCAATTGCCATATATAACAAAATCTTGGTAAAATCATGTTCTTTTTTTGTTTCAATTTAGTCATCCTTCTTCTTTAGGATTCTGGACTAACCACGATCATGCTTCAGCCCATGACGGGCAATGTTAGTGTCATATTTCAGCCTGTGACTGGCAAGCTCGTTATCACACTTCAGTCTGTGACTGGCAATCTTAGTGTCACACTTCTGCCTGTGACTGGCAATCTCATTGTCACACTTTAGCCTATGACTGGCAATCTCAGTAACCACGATTTCGTGGTATGGCTAGTCCAAACATTCCTTCTTCTTGATTATCATTTTATTAAATCTCAAATATATTTATATTCTTTTTAGGATATAATAAACCGGGATCACAATCCAAACCATCCAAATAATCATGTTAGATAGGAATATGTCATACGAAAAATAAATAGCAGTACCAGCAATCATAATTGTCCTTCATGAGAAAATAAAATGTAATGCAAAAATCATGCATGCCAATGTTCATGTCCAAGGATCAAAACGGTGCGTGTAAAATGTATTTATAAGCTAGTGATCGTGTCCAGAAATCCGACCTCATTAGAGTCAAACTAAATATACCCGATATCAGTCCGTACCCGAAACTTGCTCAACACCCTCCTGCTCAAAAGGCTATCTATAATAATAATTTTAATATTAATAAATAATTTATAGCAATTATAAATCCAAAATCTTCTATCTGAATTTTATCAGTGGTCCATCCATTGATACTCTTCACAAATTTCTGAGAGAACTTTTGTTTGACCCCCCTTTCAATAATATTTATCTCTCTTTTTTCTCCTCCTCTCTCCTCTTCTCTCCCTCTTCTCACTCTTTTTCCTTTTCTTTTCTTTCTTTTCTTCTCTTTCTTTTTCTTCTTTTTCTTTTTCTTTTTCTTTTTCTTTTTTTTTTCCTTTCCTTTTCTTTTTCTTTCTTTTCTTTTTTTCCTCTCTTTTCTTCCCCTCTCCTCTTCTTCCGCTCGGCCGAATAGGGAATCCTGCTCCCCCGTTCTCCCCCCCCCAAAATCTCGAGGTTCCCGCCGGACAAGGTTGGTTGGGCTGCGGTCTATGGCGGCTCGGCCTCCAGTCCCGATCTGGCATCCATTAGCGATGGCGACGGAGAGCTATGGTAACAATTCCTTTCCCCTTCTTTTCATGGGTTACTCTGGCGTTTGCGGCCCGGAGATGAGGAGTGAGGAGGAGATTAGGGAGAGGGAGGAGGGCCGGGTGTACCTCGAGCTCCGGTGATGCCCACTGCTTCGATAGCGGTGTGCCCGATGACAGTCATCCGAAGCAAGTGAAAATCAGGGAATAAGTTGCACAAGGGGAAGGCTTCTTCGGTGATGGGGATTCGTGGAAGGGGTTCCTTCTTATAGCCGAGAGCTCCAAATCTGGTTGGGTTTCCACTTCGTTTAGGAAAAGAAGACTCCTATCAAGAGTCTCTTTCTTTTTTTTATTTTTTGATGGGTATTATAATAAGAGGTCCTATAAGGCTCCTTGTCAATGTTTTTTATATAATAATCAATACTTGTGCCAATAATTGCAGTCATTAATGCATAAAAATCTCCATCATCAACCATCTCATCTTTGATAGAATAATTCTCGTTAGCACTACTAAAAGTGCTACCCGGTATCCCATTTGTAGAGAAAACAAAATGCACAATGACACAAACAATATATAACACCAAGACATATAATCCATAATATCCATAAAATCCATAACATATAACACAAATAATACATAACATCGACACATGTAATCCATCCAACACAATATCCATAGCATCCAAAATGCATTATCCAACACATAACACCAATACATATACTAGACATTGAAATATGATATCCAACAGAAAATTACAAATTAAAACTACAAACACATCTCCATGAGAAGATATCCATTTGACATTTGCTTGAGCCATTCAATTTGAAGGAGGCTATCCCGAAGAGCTACAAACATGTCCCTGTGTTCTCTTTTAAGGAGCACCTCGGCAGCAATTAGAAGTAATTCAAGTTGTGTGACTACCTTAGATATGGCACACCATTTCTATCACCTCATCAATACCATATCTAGGCTTATCAATCCTCCTAAATGCCACTGTACTTATTGATCTGATCAAGAAGAAGAAAAGATTTTCTTCAACTTGCTCTATTCAGATCTTTCAAAAGAAAAAAGATGGAAGAATTGTGATAGTAGGACTTAATTTTGTTCTTTTATTGATTAATTTTTCATACCATAAATTGTGGTACATAATCTCTATTTATAATAATGAGATCTGTTCTTTCACAATTCAGATCGAATTTCTCTTCTTATCTCCTGTAAGGATGTCCATCCTTGAACAAGTTGGATTGGACTCTCCTTCGTAGCTTAACTAGGACTAGATCTCTAAAAATATAATAAATATAAAATATTATAAAAAATATAAAAAATTATACTAGATAAATATCAACTTCTTCAACAACTTTGCCTTCTATCGCTTAGTCAATTCTTCATGGATTGAAAGATTATCTCCGGTGAAGATCTTTGCCAAAAAGAAAAATTTTGGTTTGGCCAATCCATTTCGGGATCAAAACGATAAAATTTTGTTCTAATTTAGCCCCTTTTGGGGTGGTCCAAGGTTTAAAATCTCAGAAAGATACTCAATTTCAACAAAAAAAAATCTTAATTGGGCTTTTGTATGACCAAGTTATGGTCTCCAAAGTTTGGCTGCGATTCAACTTCTTGATGTGGTAGATCTTGTTCCTGAATCCTATCCAGCTTTTACTCGTTGTGGCCAAAATGATCTGTATTGAGTTTGAGGATTTTCTTGGATAAGGGCTCCCCCTTGTTTAGGAGATTTAGCTCCTGCTAAATTACAATTGAATATGGGAAAATGTCTGCTCCCCCTTGGTTGAACCATCTAGCTCTGCTTGAAGATGGTTTTTGACCTTGCTTTACCTTGCTTTTAGATTTTGGTGCACCACTTGGCTTGCTTCTACATCTGGATTTCGTGATAAAGATGCTCCTTGCCCGCTTTTCTTGTTGTCGATGACAACTACGATGGCTCGATCTCGATCTTGGTTGATCGGTTGATAGAATCAAAGGATAAGAGCTTGGCCTCTCATGAGTAGTATCAGTTTCTCATACCATCATTGCGAATTTATTGTAGGCATTAACAAGTCGCTTTGCTTGGACAATAGTTGCATGGTCTACACTTTCTTGCACCTTAGAGGCATTGATCATAAACTTCTTTCCATCCCTTATGAGACAATACTTCCTCTGCCATTTGGAGAAGACTATATCTCAATCCCAAAGATGCGAGCTTCCAAGGATAACTTGGCAAACATCGAAAAGAACTATTTCACAAGTTATCTCATCAACATACCTCTTAATGATCGCAAACTTGAAGGTGCACTGCTCGGTGATCTTCAACCCAACATCTTTTGAATCCAGCTGAGAGGATAAGGACATGGATGAGGCTTGGTTTGCAATCTCAGCTTCTAAACCAAATTTTTGAAGATTAAATTCTTCTGGCTTCCAGGATTTAGAATAGCCTCGATGATGCTATGCTTTACCTGGATCTTCAAGCTGAAGGGTTCCTCACATACCTCTAAATTTGCCTCAGCTTTGTCTCGGGTTTTTCTCGCCATTAGGCTCAATTTGGAGTATGCTTGCTTAACTTCAAGCATCTCCTCAAGCTGATTTTAATGGCACTGGTATTTCATCCATAAGTCATAGTTTCATCCATAATCGTAGGCCCTAATTTCTTCTAGAACACTGTACAATTCTTATACATCCTAACATAATTTCATCCATAATCTATAATCTGACTATAATTTCATCCACAATGCAGGTATTTTGTTGGTACTGGTATAAGGACTTATAAATCGAGGTAAAATAGCAATACAGGGCCACAATCAGATCAAATCCACCTCATGAATCAGACCATGAACATCCATATCATCCTTGTTTGCTTATTACCTACTATAAACAAACTGGCATTGAACAAAACAATGCAGTGGTAGTTAGAGTATTAAGAGAAAAATTTACTGATAATAACATCTAGAGGAGTTAGGACATTTTGAAGATTTAGGTCTGGTAGATTAATCAATAGTAAAAAAATTGAAAATCTGAAATGAATAAGGCAGGGGTATATGTTAGTCTAAATGACTGGTATTAGAATTCATGTTACAAAATTGAATGTTTATGGCTACCTTGATGTAGTGGCATGGTAATAGCACTGGTAATAGTGATTGTGGCAAGAAACTACATAACACTATGGTTAAGGGAACATTGGACCAAGGTTCTAAATCCCGTGGGACAGGGCTGTCCCGGTTTTTTCCTGGAATGGGACGCATCGGCGTCCCACCCCGTCCCGACACTCGGGACAGGGGATGTCCCAAGGTGTCCCGATTATGACACTAGGACACTGGCTGGATGTCCTGTCCCGATACATGGGATAATACCCCGTCCGGTGTTCCGTGGGATGTCCCGCCGAGACCTAAATCCTTGCATTGGACTCGAGGACAACATAGAGAAGGAATGATGTGCGTTGGTGCATAGGTGAGGCAGGTAAAACTGACAAGGAGCATTTTGTTGCTGATGGCACTTTTAGGAAAAGCTGAGAAAAACCTTGATACAACAACTAACAAAGTGAATAGAATTATAGAACAATGGTAGATCAAACTGAAGTAGCATCAGAAGAGGAATAAGATGAACTACTTGAGCATATCCTGAGCACCAAGAAGCACTGCACATTGTAGAATTGCTGCTAGCTTAAAATGTCCTAAGTTGATCCCATGCAATAGCCCAACATTAAGGACTTATAAGTGGATGATGCAAAGCTGAAGGAATGCAATACAGAACAAGGGAAAGGATAAACAAATCAATTGTCAAGCTGCCATGCTTCCCAATTGATGCATCCTGGAACATCTCTGTTGAAAAATATAGATCCGGTCTTATCAGACACAATAAATCAATTCATGATAATTGCCTATTTATAATACTAGATCAAACGCCACAGTTTATTTTCATTTGGTCTAATGTCATGTGAATGCCTCGATGGCATCTGAAAACTGACTGCTGTAAAGCATCCTAAGAAACAAAACGAAGTTGAGGTGGAATATGGGAAAAGGGGCACAAATTACTGACTAACAGAAAAAATGAATGATGTAAATTGTTGGTAAAAGATTGGAGAAAGTGACAGGTAGTAGTTAAGAGAAGAAGGTAATATTGATGAAGGGATTGCCATTATGCATTATCAAATAAATTGTGCACAACTTGCCATGTAAAGTGGAAAATGGTTTAGAAGAGGCAGGAAATATGTAATTCAAAAGGAAGGGGAGATGAGGGAAAATGGCTGTAAGGTAATAGAAGGGGTAGATTTTACCTTGAACTTGAATTCGGCTGACCTGGTCACAATTGTTTGTTTTGGAGCTTTTGGTTGGTTGGTGCACTTAAAGCATGAATTATATTCCAATGACCACTAGACAAGATGGGAACTTGAAAAGCACCTAAGACAAAGGTTTTAAATCCAATGGGATAAGGCTGTCTTGTTTTTTTTTATGGAATGAGATGCACCGCCGTCCCATCTTGTCCCAATACTTGGGATAGGGGATATCTCAAGACATCTCGATCAGGATGCTGGGATGCTAGCAGGATATCCTGTCTCGACACATAGGATGGTACCTTGTCCTAGTGTCTTGTGGGACGTCCCGCCAAGACTTGAATCTTTGTCTAAGATATTCTTGGGTGATTGAATATGATCATTTAATTGGTCTTCTAGTATCACACCCCCGATTCGAGATTGGGAGCCAAAGGTCGTGGCAATTGCTGCATGCTCATGGAGAACTTTCTCCACAAGCATGCAAGGTATTCCTGGCATAATATCAATGCATCATAGTGAAATTAATTTAAATAACTAAAAGTTAAAATTCAATTAATTAACTAATCCACATATAACCAAATTTAAAAATCTTACATCAAATAAATCTCCACTAAAAATTTAAAAATAATAATAATAAAAAATCTAAATCCAGCTATGTGATACTGCCAAATCTTGCCTCTGATCTCACTCCCAAGCAATACCCACATCTGCAATTAAGTATCTGAGTCTGAAAAGGAATAAGAGATAATAAGCTCGATAGCCTAGTAAGTAATGAATATCTCAACTAGACATTTCGGATATTATTATACGATATATATTCAAAAATAATTGCCATGAATAACTATAGGAACATTATTCATGCTCATTTTTGCAAATCAAATTCATTTAAATATTCATATAAATACATAATCATAAATCTGATTCAGAATAAATTACATATAACTCATTGGCCTTTAACTATGACCACACTTTTTTCCTTGGCAAAGTCAGAATAGAAACAATAAGCTCAATAATAATCAAAGTGCTGCCAGAACACTAATGCATAAACCCTATTGGCGGGTTCAGAAAATCAATGCATAACCTCGATTGGTAGGGTCCACTAAAATCAATGCATAAACCCCATTGGCAGGATCCACTAAGACCAATGCATGACCCCTATTGGCAGGTCCAGACATAGTTAGGTTGAGAGTTCAAATCCCATATGAAAACACTTTTGCAGGATAACATATATCATAATTCCTGTTAACATATATGCATATTCCAAAATAAATCAATAAAACATAATTTTCAAAATCTCAAAATTTCAAGTTACTCTACATTCAAATATAGTCATAATTCACACATAAATCAATAACTAATTTACTTGCTTTCAAAATAAAATTATTTAAATAAAATATCTTGGAAAGATGGTTCATTATTTACTTTTGTAGAAATAATGAATGGATAGATTCAACCAATCATGAAAGGGTCTTTCAGAACTTATTATTCAAAATATATTTTTGCATCAATTTAAGCCCTAACTAATTAAAAACAAAAATTCTAAACTGGAACCCTACATAGGATTGAACCGGTAATTACGAATGCCTCACAGATTAGATCCTTCAAGATGAAAATCGGGCTAGGATTATTTTGATCATGGAAGATAGATCCTCTAGATTCACCAATCCCAAGAAAAAAGACACGATAGAGAGGCAATAGGCATGGTAGAGAGAGAAGCTTGTAGAGAGAGAAATTGGAGAGAGAGTGGGAAGAGAGAAGAGGGAGAACAAGAAGAGAAACTTTATTGCTTTTTCCCTTTTTTTTTTGGCAGAATAGTGGACTCTGTTTCCCCCCTTTTTTGGAACAATAGGGCCCCTTGCCGGCGGTGGCTATGGCTTCCATTGGCTGGGGTCACAAAGGTGCAGTCGGAGGTTTCCTTCCCGGTGTTCAGTGACAACAATCGGCATTGGAAAATCCATAAATTTCATGGAACAACAGGGGAAATCAGAGGCTTGATTTTTGAAGGAACATCCAGCAATAATTGGCCAAAATCAAAGATCTTAGGATCGAAGAAGATTGAAAGAAAGTATAATTAGAAGATTAGAGGCTGTTACCTCATTCTAGCAATGCTTCCATGGCCTTCCTCTGGCAAACACGGTGATGGAGGTAGCCTTTGTTTGAGATAAAAACAAGAAAGAAATGATGGGATGATCAGCCATGAGGACCATTGGAGGATGGAGGAAACACAGATTGGTTTAAATAGAGAATGAATTGAGGTCTTCAAGGTCCTTTTGGTGTTGGATTCTCAATGGAAATCAAACTTAAAATGGAGGAAATTAGGATAGTGATGATTCTCATCATGAGTCTGTCTCTCATCAACCATGTGCAGTGCACATGCATTATTATTTATATTTATTTATTATTATTTTGGTCTTGGCCTGAGCTTTGCTTTTGGGCCGGTCAAATGGACCAGACCCAGTTCATTTTGGGGCAGGGTATTACATCTAAATTTTTTTTTTTTACCTCGTGGAATGCTAATTTAAAGCTTTGACAGGAAGGTTCCAAGCAATGAACTGATCTTGGTATCGTAGTAACCAGGGGAAGATATTAGATGATTGTGATTGTAAGATTACAAATCAATTAAAGATGTATTGTGCTTGCAAGTCTTATTTCTTGAGACAATGCAGATCCTAATTTCAAGAGACTTTTGCATCTATTACTTGACCTTGCATCAACTCTTTATTTTGATCTTCTGGTTGATGAGTTTTCCCATCAGGGATGAAATTTGTCGTGAAACATGGGAGCTATTTTTGGAAGGAAAACCTACCTTCTTGGTTATGCTATCTATGCTCATGCAAAGTGGGAGAGACCCTTAAAGTTGCCTTAGACTTGGAAAGTGCCTGTACAAAGATGAGGGCAAACTTTAGTATGTCAAAAAAATGTTATGACTATGATAATGCTGTGATCACTTAGCCAACCTAATTACATAATCTGTTCGGAAATCATAACAAATTTTTTGTCACTGTTCTGAGCACTTTATAGTTTATAGTTGTGATTGAAATAGGAAATATTCATTAGAATGTGTATTTAGTTACTCATGCCGAATCCATATAATATTTTATTTTATTTGAGTCCACCTTGTTATGAATTAATTGCAGTAAATAATTAGGTTAACATAGTGTGTGACCATCCAGACATCATAATCATTTATTTGGATTGAACCTTTGTCATTTAGTTGTCCTACCTTTGTTTCTTATTGTTCAACTTTAGCAATTTTCTGCATGTTTTTGGTGGTGATATTAACCCAAATTACATGATGATTTAGGCAAGTAAGACAAGCAGAGAGGTTTAGTTGGGCAGCTACTCGAGGTGTAAATGAAGAAGAGCTACTAGAGAATCTACCGGAGGACCTACAAAGAGAAATACGACGCCATTTCTTTAAGTTTCTCAATAAAGTGAGTTTCCAAACATGAGATGTGACCCATTTATTGTAGTGACAATTAGTTTATGTAGCTTTATTGATAACTAGTCTTGTTCTTATATGTCTGACTTGTATTGTCGTCATAGGACCATTCACGTGGACTACCATAAATGTCTAGGCACTTAATGCAATCTTGGGGAAATTTATAATATCTTGAGATGGTAATCTATCTTGAGATGGTAATTCTTATCTTCTATGTATGCATGGCCTATGATAATTAAAATTGTCCTTTTCTTGCTTAACAAGCAACAAATACAATAAATATATCAGAGGGAATGGAATTTCAATTAGATGATGTCTATGATTGTATCAGATAGTAAAGTGTCCACAAGCACCTTTTTGTTGTAATTAGTTTTATTATTTTTTTAAAAAAAATAAGTAGGGGGAAATAACTCTCAATAGCATAATAACATATTAATTCATTTCTTCAAACATGGAAACATGTAAAGTAATTGAAATTGTGTTTGGAAAAATTGATATGAACAAGTTAAGCACATATTTAAGTTGGCATGATACAACCAAGAAATATTAAATATAGAAATAAAAAGTAAGAAAAATAGGCATTGAGTTATTTGATTTATAGAAACATAAATAAAAGTGGAAGTAAATAAGAATTTATTTGATAACATCATAAGTGCTAATTGTCTTGGAGTAAAATATGAGAACATACACTATTGATAAATCTAGGGTAGTTAGATCATGTATCATTGATCATTGATTGGTGTGGTATGGAGTAAAGGGACAAGGAATTTAAGAAATAAATGTATATTCAGGCTTGGCTAGGTTTATATTTCTTGGTCATGTAAGGATGGCATCAAGTTTGAGTTGGAGGATTTCTTTTTTTTTTAATTTTCATTTTTTTATTTTTTTAAATTTTGGAATAGGAAGACTTCTTTCCTTCAATCTTTTTTTAGGGTAATATATGTCCTATATATACATAATACATAATAGGCTTATATAAAGATTTGGACTCATTGGTGCTTTAGATTTTACCAATCGGTTTCATGATTGGTCATGTCAGATTAAGACAAGGTTGCTGAACTGGCCCGAGCTGGGCAGTTCGGGATGTGTCAAGCCATACTGGTGGTAAACCGGCGTGGTTCAGCCTTTCGATTCGGAACATGGCCACAAACGGACGAGGGAGGAGAGAGAGGAAGATAGAGAGAGATGAGGGGAGGGAAGGAGATGGAGGCTAGCATTGGTCGCCGGAGGGCCACCAAGGCCTTCGGCCTTTGTGTCCTTTGCGAGAGACAGCTCAAAGAGAGATAGTGAGGGGGAAGGGAAAGAAAAGGAGGGAGGGGAAGGTTGTAGGGAGGGCGCTGAAGGGCTGCGGCTGGCCATTGTGGCCTCCGGATGACGGTAATGTAGTTTCAGGTGACCCGTTCTCGTTTCATGGGTTTTTTTAAAAACCCAATGCACGGTGAATCTAGCATGCTGTGGGCTGCGTTCCACCATTTGGCATCCACAGCAGCCAGGCGGCAGCCCTCCAACACCCTCGCCGCTACCTTCCCCTCCTTCCTTTTCTTTCCCTCCCCTCTTCTCTATCTCTCTTTGTGAGTCATCTCTTGTGGAGGACGCAAAGGCTCGGAGGCCTCGGTGGCCCTCCCTCTCCGTCCTATCCCCCTTTCTCTCTCTTTTCCTCCCTGGTTTCCTCGTTTCCATGTTGGTTCAGTCCGTACCGGCTTGTACCACCAGCCAATCAGCACAGGGTCCTGTTTTGAGTCAACAAACCTTGTATCGAGATTAGGAATTTTGTGTTTAGTTATACTATACTACACATTTAATAGGCTTATATATAGATATCTTAACTCTAGATGCGTTCAAATTTTGTTGATCAGGTTGATTTCAAATCAGATCAGATTGGGGATAATCCAAACAATCTCCACTCAATTCACTATGAAGGAGAGGCTCATGTTCAAATGGGACAAAGGATGGTTTTTCTTCTTATTTTCTTAACTCTAGTTGCATTCAAATTTTGTTGATCAGGTTGATTTCAAATCAGATCAGATTGGGGATAACCCAAACAATCTCCAGTCAATTCAATATGAAGGAGAAGCTATGTCCAAATGGGAAGAAGGATGGTTTTCTTCTTTATTTTTTGTTTTTATTTGAATTTTTGATATTTTTTTTAAGCATAAAGGGGACTTTGTTTTGAGGAATGACAACATTTTTCTCCTATTTTCTTTGGCTTCTCTTTGAAATTTTGGATAGGGAGATGCATGTGAGTATGGTTGAGCAACTTGAACAAACCATATCCAACTTGGACTCAATCTTTAGTCAACTTGATCCTACCTAAACCCAAACCTACCCAGTTCTTGGATGGATAGCGAATGGATTCAAATGTAGGATGAAACCTCCCAACAAGTCAGATTTGGGTTAGGTGATAGCTGGACCTGACCTCACTTGATAGCACTCCTATAGTCATTCTCAACCCAGCCTAACCTAATGCAACTCTTTTACTGTATTTGGGTTCAAGTTTGGCTCTTACACTGAGTTTGAGTTTTGCCGGTTAAGTTTTTTGTTTGGTCAAGTATGATTAGGTGCATATTTTATTGTTCGTTTAGACTTAAGTGGTGGCAACCTGAACCAGCCCCTACTCACACTGCTAGAGAGAAGAGGATTAAGTTAGAATGGGATGGCTGGATTGAGGTATATATTTAATAGACTGGTATATGGAGATTTTAGACGGGAGTTGGTTCAAATTTTGCTAATTAGGATAATTGTCAATTTGGGTATGTTTTGGCTTTTGCGTATTAAGAAGAGGCTCAGCTTTGAACAGGAGGAACATTATTTTTTCTCCTATTTTATTTTTGTTTCTCTTTAACATTTGAGAGCAACTACTAAACACAGAAAAGAATGTCTGGTTAAACTTAGAGGAGTGGCATTTTTTACCCTATTTCCTGTGCTATTTCTCTGAAATCTAGGATAAGGAGCTTTCTCACTCTTGTTCATTTAATGTATAGGTATCACCTCTTTTTTTTATTTTTTTTTTCCTGTTATTTATAACTTGTTCTATACCGTAGTATCCTTCTGATTTAAGTTTCCATTAATTAATGGAAACAGATGATCTAGGGCAGATGAGAATTCAAATTGCATGGTTCATCAAACAGGTTTGCTAGGCCTATTTAACATCTCACCTTGTAGTCGGGATTTGTTTCTACCATTATATTTTGGCCAAATATAGGTCATATACATTACAAGTGGGCAATCATTGTGAAGGTTACTGCCTTTTGAGTACGACATGGTGACCAGCTGTTTCTTCTTTCTTGGGCAAAGCAAAGAATATAGAGAAATGCCGCTTCATTATATTTTATGATCCTTACTGAATTTGATGCAAGGATGAGATCTGCTTCATTAGATTGTGTCATAGATTATAGGATTCTTACAATGCTTGTCCCACAAAACTACATAAGTGAAAGTGTTAATTCCTCAACTCATTACAACATGAAACTTCAGACAATGGCAAACACACCCTATGATGAGCATATCACACTAAAGGTATTCTTGAAACAATCCATTGATCCCATTCCCAATTTAATTCAATCTATTTTTGGTCTCACATATACAAATGGAGGTATGCAACTCTACATCATAATGAACGTGTATTTTCTGCAACATACATGAACTACTGCAGGCTACTGCCTGAACTCTAGCGATCTGCTTTTAGATACCAAAAACATAATATTGTGGCGGTATCTCTGGCGTTAGTGTCCCTATTTACATACTAGTACTCTAACAAGATATTACTTGGTCTGAGCTGTGGACTAATATCAAATTGAAGCAAAAGATCAATTGACTGTAGTTATGCACATTACCAAGCAAAATATAAATGCTGATTTTTTGCCATTGTAGCAATTGAGTCTTCTAGTTTTTAATATCATAGTTTTGTTAAGAATCACATATTTGCTGATTTGCAGGTTCGGATATTTTCCCTGATGGATGAGCCCCTCTTTGATGCTGTTTGTGAAAAATTAAGGCAAAAGTTATACACTAGAGGAAGTGATATTCTTTATCAGGGAGGTCCTGTTGAAAAGATGGTTTTCATAGTAAGGGGTAAATTGGAGAGCATTGGAGCAGACGGAAATGTAGCTCCTTTATCAGAAGGAGATGTATGTGGTGAGGAGCTCCTCACATGGTATCTTGAACACTCTTCAGTGAATAGAGGTATGAATTGTACATCAAACTCCATTGGCAAATACTGCATGGCATTCAGAAATTCCTGTATAGGCATATATAACCCAATCCTAGATTTAAGAGGTCCATATTGGTTAGCACCTGTTTTGCTGGCTACCATTTTCAATTAGTTTTGTCCTTGAGAAGGCATTAGATCAGCTTCTCAAAACTCTTTAGGATAATATTACACAAATTTGTGTAAATATTTAATGTTTTGCATAGATAATTAGCACCAGGGTTTTTGAAACCAAACTACCGAATTATCCAATACGGGATGTTTCGAACCAAGCTGGGATGGTTCCGGGTAGAAAAGAATTACGGGATGAGGGAGAGGGAAAGGAGAGGGAAGGGAAAGGGCGGATGGCATCGTTGGAGGGCCAGTTTTGCCCAGCTGAGGCTACCGAAGGGCGTGGAGGCCTCTGTGGCTTCATGTCACCCTCCCCCCCCCCCCCCCCCCCCCCCCCCCCGGCCCGATGTCAAAACCCCTATTAACTTTGAATTAAGAGATATAGAGAGAGGGGGAGCGGAGGATATCGGAGTGTAGGAAAGGCACCGGAGAGGGTGTTAGAGAGCCACCGAAGAGGTTGTTAGAAAGCCACCGGGGGTTGCTATGGCCGCTGGGCGATGGAAAAGCTCTTGCGGCCTCGTGTGGGTTCGGAAACAAGGATAAGAAGCTCTTGTTCATCTTTTTTTTTAAAAAAAAAGAACAGTGAAGCTAGCAATGGATTTGCTGGCAAACCCATTGCAAACTTCATTGTCATCATTGTTTTTTAGAAAAAAGGATGATGAACAATAGCTTCTCGTCCTTGTTCGACTACTACAGCTTCCATCGCCCGACGCCCACGGCAATCCTTAGCGATTTTTCGGCCACCATCTCTGGTGCCTTCCCGGCCATCCGGTACCTTTGCTTTTCTTCTATTTTCCTCAATCAAAAACCTTATTGGATGACACGGAGCCGGGGAGGCCTTTATGGCCCTCCAGCAACCTCGGCAGGCTATTGCCGGCCCTCCAACGACGGTGACGGCGGCGGCAGCCGCCATTTCGCTCCCCCCTCTTTCTACCTCTCTTCTTCTCTTCTTTTTTCCTTCCCAGTTTATCCCTTCATTGTTGTATCGGTTTGTGCCAATCCGGCCAGGTACAGGCCATACCGATTTGTACTGCCAGTTGGCCAGAACAGTCTCCGATACTGGTTCCAAAAATCTTGATTAGAACATTACTAGAAGATGACAATTTTTTTTTTAATGTAGAATTGCCAGTTATTCTCCTGTAATCTGTTTCTTTGATTGGTAAAACAAACAGATAAAAAGTTACTGTTAGTAGAGTGTAAAGAGAAAGTTCATAAACTAAGCAAAGGAGCGGGCAATATGGACAAAGCAAAGGAAAAAAAAAAATCATGATGTATCACATAGCACATGTCGCGCTCTAATGCATGTTAAATGTGTCAAAAAAATTCTTTTTGCAGAGGGTGGCAGAATCAGGTTTTCAGGACAGCGTTTGTTTTCAAACAGAATTGTTAAGTGTCTAACTAATGTTGAGGCATTTGCCCTTCGAGCTGCTGAGTTGGAAGAAGTCACTACATTATTTTCCCGATATCTACGGAATCCACGTGTGCAAGGAGCGATTAGGTAAGCATGATCTGCACCATTGTCTTTGATATTACATTACACAAATTGCATCATAAATCTTGTCATGTGTGATTAGTATTGAGTGTTTTTGAAACTCAATAGCTATCAGTTTTATAGTCATTGGGAATTCACTAAAATAATGATGAAAATTTTGGTAATTGAATGAAAAAGCAATTTGAAATATTCGAAATAAGAATAACTGATGAATCTTATCTCATTGAGAGAGTATAATTGAGCCAAGCTTGAGCTAGTCAGGCATAACTCAAGCCTCAATTATTTTGTCATCAAGCAAAAGTCAAGTTAGCTCATTTGATTTTGCCAAACACGAGTTGTTCACAAACAGTTTGTTTAAGAGATGTATTATTCTGATTATATTTAATTTTGAAAATACATTGTATTTTTTATAAATCATATTAATCATATTACTTATTTATTTTTTATATTGGAAATAATAAAAATGATTTTAATATATTATAAAATATTTTACATGCTCATATTTCCAGTTTAATCAAGCCAAATTGAACAAGTGCAACCTAGCTCTAGCCTGTTTCATTTGCAAATCAAGCAAGCTGAATTTTGAGCTGACCACAAGCTGTCTCTCAAACAGCTCGTTGTTTGACCGCTCTACCGCAAATACATTATATTCTTATGGACAGTATTATCTTGCTTAATTAATGTTGGAGAAATATCCTCATGCTGAATCTGGTCCTCATTTTTTTCATCTAGTGTTCTGTTTTCTTTTCACTAGAAATTTTGGTTGGTGGAATTGATTGAAGCGAGGTACAGTTTGTAACTTAGGGTTTCTAACTATAGAACATTCTCAGAGATAATATTTTCTTTGTAGTAAGACTAATTTTGGAAAGCCTGCCCTAGGGTTTCTGGTTTGAAGTTTTCTCCAGAAAATTGATGTCGATTGTGAACATTAGTGTGTAAGCTGAGAGTAGATCTTTGCAAAGAGAATTTTGATTCCAACGCACATAACCTTGCAGAAAACCTAACACGTAATGCAGCTTGTATTCCATTAATTGAGTCAAAACATGGTTGTTAAGTTTTGAAGAAAACAATGTGCTTGTTATATGCACGAAAATCTTAAATATTGGCTCACTGTCATTCAGTATCAATGGTACATACCCAGGCTACATGGTAGCCAATATGGTACATATGTTTGCCTGTCTACATAGATATGTATTGTTACAAATTGGCCCATACCATTTCCCATGCAATAGCTTATCATTTTTTATGTACCATGGTGCAAAGCCTGTACATGCCTGCACCTAATTTACTGAATTGGGAGGGGGATTCTTAGTGAAGGTAGGGAACAGGAGTGCTAGGAAAACATCTGATCAAATCAAGCATTATACGTTAATAAGAAAATAGCCATTTTGTTGAATTAAAAAATGTCAGGGATTTAAAAACCAAAAGTCAATGAATATTATAATGTAGTCTCTTATTTTAAAAAAATCACTAACATGTCTTCTATCAGTTAGTTACTTTGTGATTGCGGAAAGTGCTATGAAGAGGGTTGTGACCTGTGAGAGTGGCAATGAGATTCTAGAGCAATGCAACACGAGGTAGAAAATTATAGCTAAAGAGGAATGGACTTCATATGGATACAAGTCAACCTCCATAGTTAATTTTGCATTCTTTCTTAGCCTCCTCAATCCATATGAGCTGACTCTCTTTATATTTGCTTGTTGATAAGTAAATCTTGTAGAACTCAAGTACTTTATTTGCAGTACTGAAATGTCTTTCCTATGACATATTACAAACAACCAAGGATAAGATTTCAGATCTATCTTAGGTGCTTAAGATATTCAAAATTTTCCTTCTATCAACTTTCCTATTTTATTGCCTGGAGTTTGTTTTAATTTATAGAGCATCATTGATAATTTTGTAGTACATTGTACTCCAGTAATCAGAATTCTGTAAAACCATATAAATTTATTTCTTTGAAACTCAAGAATAAAGATCTTGTTCTGATCAAAATAATAGGTATGAATCACCCTATTGGAGAAATATTGCTGCAACCCGCATTCAAGTAGCATGGAGATACAGGCAGAGATGTCTAAAGCGGAATGAAAGTTCCAAAGAGGATCTACTCATTCTAATTCTCATGTTTGGCGGCAATATTCATCAGATCTGGCAAAGTAGATTTCACACTTACAAGTCCAAAATGTAATCCATATATATATATATATATACAAGTCAAACCAAGGGCTCTGACATCATGACAAGCTCTAATTGTGATACCATGATATGGTTCAAATGATCCAAGCCATTATCAGTAGGCATCAGATATCTTTTTTTTGTGTTTTGTGGATTTCCTTAATAGCGGGTGCCTTGTAGGGTCTGTTTGGATATCTAGATCCAAATGTTTTGAGATTCATGGGTTGGGCTAAGATAAGCAACTAAGTAAGACTGGATTAGGTCTATAATTATAATAATCCAAAAATATTGAATTAGCCCTATCTGAATCCCATATGGAGAAAAAAATCTCGGCTGTTTTTTTTTTTGTTTTTTTTTTTTTTTTTTTTTTTTTTTTTTTAATCCTAGGATTCGGGTCGGTCCATTCCAATAATTTTTTGAATTAATCTAATTTTATTTTGCTGGCCGTCTTGGCCAACCATGAATTTCAAGGAGTTTTGGGTCCATCCACCAAGCCCTATGGTAACATTCCAGTCATTGATACAGGAGTGTCCAAACAAGATCTGGGGCATTGAATCCTTGCACCCGCTATATATATTATATAGTATATATAATATACTAAATAGCATATTATATTAGTAATATTATATATATATATATAATATTATGGTTTTTCGTTTAGTAAATGAATCGCATGCTTCAAGATTGATAGTAATGGTTGCACGAGAAAGCGAACCTACCTCGTTCTCCAAAAGGTTACTTTTTAAATAATTAAGATTGTTGGAAGTCTTGTTTGTTCACAATTAAATAAATTTACCAACCTAACTCCAGCGGTTGGCATCCTTGTAACATAATATTATCTTAAAGTAGAAGAGCTGTAAAGGTGATGATGATTTAAAAATTTAAAATAACAAATGCTATGATACTGTAATAACTTCGTAGTAATTACAACAAGGGCAGCAATCAGATGAGATCATGGCAGTTGCAGGTCAAATAAAAATCTATCAATTTAAACATGATATGTTTATTAAACTATTAAAATTCCAAACTTGTACACAACCTTTTTTTTTAACAAATAATCCGATCTGGCCCATATAACTTCTTTAATAAATAGGTTGAATCAAGTTAAACAAGTTTAAAGAGATCTTAAACAGGTCGAGCAAGTCTCAAACATATTAAGTGCCTTGAGTTCAACTATTAAATAGGTCAAAAGAAGCGCTAAATATATTGTCTAAACCTGAAATCCAACCATCGTGGATTGATATATTTATGACTCGAATTCATTTATACAATCCCGAACCCAAAGCTGGTTGGATGTACATCGGGTTAGCATGTCGGATATTAGATTACCAGCCCTAATTCAGATGCCTGACAACCATATCGATGCCGGTTATTTGCCATTTGTAGTTTGGCGTCATATGTGGTCACGACAAGTTCCCCATTATCCAAATTTGCACGCATAAGTCGACTCATTCCGACTGTCCATGTAGAGTCCGAGAGAAGCAAGCCTCAAGGGAAACCCGATGAGTCCACTCCCAAAGCCAAATTAGGAAGCGCCCATTAGACGACCTCTTCTCGCTCGACGTTTGAGATTAAGCCATGGTTCATACTCAAAAAGTCTTGGACAGCCATCACCACTGACAAGTCTTTAGGCAGCATTGTGATGTAGACATTCCCAATAAAAGGATGGCAATGTGAATGATGACCCTATCAATAGTATATTGCTTCAACCTTTCTTGTTGAGCCACTGGGGTGAGAGAGACTGGGTCCACTCTTTAGGGCCTTTCCTTTGTCCCTCACCAGAGTCTGCCTCCCCAGAGTAACAACATTGTCAGGTTTTGGTTGCTTACCTCAGATTGACGATCCAAACTATGGTGGCTTTAGTTCCAAGATGGTAAAATCCCAGGTCCTTTTGCTTGCTTACAAGGTTTGGAAAACATGGCTTTCTTATTGGCCTCATCTTTCGCTTCGCTACGTGCTTTTGCCTTCCTTTTCTGCACCGCCTGCATGATTATCATTTTTTCAATGCCACACCACTTTATTTTTTCGTTCACAATTTTTTTTTTCCATGCCATAATATCGCATGGAAGTAATATAAAATTATTATTGCGTGATGTAAATGCTCCCTTTTGATGGTCTTCATGTAAACGAGCTATAAATGGCCAAGAAATGAACTGAATAAAAAAAAAATATTTTTGAATTGTTTATTCATAAGTATTGTTGAAAATTTGATATTATTTCTAAATAAGATTATCTTCAACTAAATATAGTATCATTTTTTGAAGTAATATTTCCACATCAAATATGGTAAAATTTATTTTCTTTCTTAATCATTTCTCAAAAAAATGATTCACTGAGAATCATTGGATTACAAACCAAAAGAACCCCATTAAGGTGGTGGCGGACGTATAAAGCAATGGGAATATCTCTTCTTTTATATGCTATGAAAAAAAATTCCACAATCAAATTGTTGGTTTTGGTTGGTCGAAGTCCTTCGTAGATAAATTTGAATATATATATATATATATATCCCTCGTTACAGTCCCTTAGACAACCCTCTTAGTCACTCATCCTTTTTTTTTTTTTTTTGTAAGAAAAAGGAGTATAGTTGTATTATAAGAAGATAAGAAAATGTTTGCATACATATAGAACCGCAAAAGACATCAGGTCCAAACAAAAGGCAAAGCTTAAAACAGTATATAAGAATACAAAATATGAAGGTACGGGACAATATATATCTATTATAGATAGAACAGAGAATAAAATACTGGCAGCCACAAAGAAGTATGGCAATGAAGAGAAGCCCGATAGAATGTCAAAATATATGGCAGAAGAACAAGAGTATATATCAGCATAACCTCACAGAGATAAGCAGCAGCACAAAATATCATTGTCGTTTGACGAGAAAGGTTAAAAGATAGAACAGTGAAACATAATCCAAGATACTGAGACGTGTTGCTCATTGAGGTTTAGCGCTTCAATTCGGTCGGGAAGAAGTTTAGAACAAAATTCAGGTGAGAAGCTTACAGAAAAACTCATGAAAAGGATCCAGCAGGCTGGCCCATAGGCCAGGTGTAGCCCGTAGGCCCATGCAACCCAGGCCAGGGTGGCCCAACATGCAGCTATGCACGGATGGCAGCCCAGGCATGCATGGCCCATTACCCGTGAATCCTAGAATATATCTTAGAAATTATACAAGGTCTTAAAAAAATCCATTACAATTTAATTTTCAAGAATATTATTGATCACAATTCAAAAAAGAATATCTAATGTAAAGAAAATAATACAACCTATATATTTACAATTTCAATCATCCTTCAGTCATCTGATTATATTAATAACTCTCTATCTATTCATTATTTCACCACGAATCTAATCCATCGCTAAGCTTGGATATCAATACAACTCTGAGAAGGAAAAAAAAAAAGTAGGAGGTATAAACTTTACAGCCCAGTAAGGATTCATACACTCACATCAATAATAATTTGATTTGAAAATAATAAGAAAACAATAATAGAATAAGAAACTATAAAATATCATGTCATGCAATTAAAACAACTTAACCGCCACATATAATAAAACCCATTTTTATTTTATATTCCAGCTTAATCATCAGTTTTTCTTAAAGTTTTGAATTAATCACGATCATGCTTCAATTCATAACTGGAAATCTTAGTATCATACTTTAGCCTGTGATTGGCAATTTCATTGTCATGCTTCAGCTGTGTCTGGCAATCTCAATAACCATGGTCCTGTCCGTGGCATAGCTAGTCTAAACATCAATTATTCTTGATTATTATTTCATCAAATCTCAAACATGTTATCAAATCATGTTCTTTTCAAAATTTCTAATAACTTGTATGACAATCCAAATCATCCAAAAATAATCATATTTGATAAGAATATATCATACAAAAATATAAATAGTAATATTGGCAATTACACATATCCATCATGAAAAATTAAAATATATAATACATAAATAATCATGCATGCTAATATTCATGTCTAAGAATCAAGATCATTCCATGTAAATTATATTTATTAGCTGAGGATAGTATCTAGAAATCCTTATTTCTACTGGTGACAGATTTAATATACCATATGCCAATCCGTACTCAGATCTTCAACCTAGGTACTAAGGGAGTCGCTTGACATCCTCCTACCCGAAAAATTATCCTCCTGTAGAATCAATCCTAATATTAAAATAATTCAATGGTTTAGCAATTATAGATTTAAATCCTTTATCAGGATTCATCAATGGTTATCGACCGATCTCTGATCCCAACTTACAACCTCCCCAATCCCATCCCTAGAAGAGAGAAACTTTAGAGAGAGAAGATTTTAAAGAAAGAAAGTAAAGAGAGAAAATATTCTTAAGAGATAAACTAGAGAGAGGGAAGAGGGAGGAGAGAATTATTTCTTTTTATTTTCTTTTTCTTCCTATCCTTTTCTTGTTTTCTTTTCTTGTTCTCTCTCTCCTTTTATTCTTCTTCTTCATTTCTTCTTCTGCTCACCCTTCTAACCGCTCAACCCGAATAGAGACCTGTGCCCCATTCTCCTCCTAAAATTCTAAGGATCTCATCGGAAAATGGTTGGTCAGAGCTATGATCCATGGTGGCATAGCCACAAGCCATGGTCCGGCATTCGACGGCGACCAACAATGTTGGAATCAAGGGAGAAAAGAAAAAAAAATAGAATTTGATCTTCTTAGATTTTTTGATGGAATCGTGGCCAGCAACAATGTCTAAGGCCATGCAAAGGAAGGGAGAGGAGGAGGAAGCCGGATCGAAGCCTCACCTTGTCTTTCTTGGTAACTGTCGAGCTAAAATTTGGTGGGCCCGATGAGGGTCATTCGAAGCAAGGAAAGGGGAAATCAAGAAAAGAAATGGCACGAGGAGGAGGGTTCTCCAGCGATGGGGATTCATGGAAGGGAGGGGTTCTTCTTATAGCCAAAGAGGTTCAAATTCGATTGGATTTTAGTTCCGTTTAGAAGACTCCCGTCGGGAGTTTTCTTCCTTAGCCTTTTTTTTGGCCAGGTTATTACACGTGCTTAGCACGCGATCTATGCACAGCCTAACACCATTTTTTTGTCCCTTTATCACGGTCCATGGTGGACTGCTCGGTCTACAAAGGTGTGATTTGGTCCATGGAATAGGAATTGTGATTTACGGGGGATTTTCATGGTCTACACACATCTATTGCCCGATTGAGCAGTCATGCGCATTCCTAGGTACAATCCAGTAGCTAGCATTGATTCTGACTCCGATTTAGGTTTGATCCACATAATTTGCAACACGATAAATGCCGATGGGCAACCAGGAGTAGTTTTGTGGTCAAATGATAGTTGGAAGAGGAATTAGACTCCGTTTTAGATGTGGTTTGAACCAGGAGACTCATGTTAAGATACTCTTCATGCTAAAGGCTATAAAAGGGGGCACGTGGTCAAGGATCAGGTATGAGGATCCAGAGGACTTCTAGGAGGTGTGGCAATGATAGAAGAAGTCTGTAGGGGCTAGAGGGTTTCTTTAAGAGTTGAGGATTTTTAGAGGGATTTGGGATTTCTTGTCAAGAAATTATACAGGATTGAGAGTGAAAGTTTTAATCTTGTAAGTATTTATTTTCTCATAGTGAAACTTTGCATGTCCAATTGATTCTCTTTTATTTTTATCTTTTTCATTCTCTTATGGCATCAACACCGATATTGCAATCTTGAAAAAAGAGACCCGTATTCTATACGAGAGATTTTTCAATAAGTGGTATAAGTATAATTAGAACCATAATAATTGGTATTAGAGCCGATTGCCCGAGTTGCCTATATTGATTGAGATTTAAGAAGATGAAGAAGACGGCATAATCAAGATTGAGATCAACCGGTTCGATGGGAAGAGCAACTTTTCTCTCTGACAAGCGAGGGTGAAAGATGTGCTCATCTAGTAAGGTTTGATCGACACTCTCATATGCGATAAGAGACCGATCGCCATAGAGGACAAGAGTTGGAAATGACTCCAGATGCATGTGGTGAGTACAATCACTTGTACCTGACAAATGATGTGGTGATCTATATGCTGAGCGAGACTTCTCTAATAGTGCTATGGGTGAAGCTTAAGAAGTTGTATATAAAAAAGTTCCTCACCAACATGTTCTTTATTTGGAAGCAGTTATATCAACTATGGATGATCAGACAAAGCGTGTAGAGCACCTGAGTAACTTTTAGAGGATCCTCACGATCTTCTCAGTATGTGAAAAGGTTGAAGAGAAGACCAGGTGTTGGTCTTGCTATCGTTACTACCATACTTTTTCGAGTTCTTGGTGACTACTTTTCTAGTAGGGAAAAGTACCATCAAGATAGATGAGGTCAACTCGGTGGTACTCTAGAATGAGATTCTTAAATAAAAGAATCAAGCTTCAAGTTTAGACAGGAACTCAGCATTGACAATTTTTGGAGAAGCTGGTGGCAGAAGGCAGAGTGACAGAAGACCGCGAGGTGGATAGTCCAGGTCGAAGGACGAGCAAGATCAAATGCTACTAGTGCAACAAGCTAGGGTATCAAATCAGAAATTACCCGTAGCTCAAGAATTGGGCGAATGCTACTGCGACGTGGTCGAGGATAACGATAATGATGGAAACTACGAAGATGCACTCATGGTATCTGATGAGATATCTCATTCTTTCCAGTAGTGGATTTTAGATTATGCATGCCCATATTATATTTATTATATAGAGGAGCTGTTAGACTCTTTAGAGAGTATAGAGGATTCTATCCATTTGCTAGATAAATCTAATTGTAAGATCAAGGACATCATAATAAGTCAGCTTGAAGGCATATGATGGGAGAGTGAAGAAATTGAACGAGATTCGATATATACCTATTTTCGTAGAAATATAATTTTACCTAGCAAACTGAATTCAAACAGCTACAGTGGAGAGCCGGTAATGGAATCCTAAAGGTTATCCATGATAGTATGGTCATCTTGTAGAAAAGAAGTATGGAGGACATATCTCTTGACAGGAAGTTTAGTACGAGGTAGAGCTCTTGGTGCAAATAGGAGCCCGATGTGAGGTGGAGCTCTGGAAATAGGTGGATCAAGCATGAGATGAGACTTGGAAGGATGACATGTGATGTCGCATGGTAAAGTTTCTATTACCATAGAAGATTTTCTCGAGTAGGTCTCGGCTCGGTTAGGCAGAGCAAATCATGTGATGGAGATGGATCGGGCAGCCTGGCTCGACTCCCATGTTTGCCTATCCATAAGCTGTAGGCATTTATTCCAGGGCATGGGGCCGAGATCCTTCATGAACTCTCAAAATCAGATAGAGACCGAATGTTGAGTCGAGATTAAGATTGTTGAGATTTGTGCCTCGATTCAGACTGAAAGAAGCCCATAACAGAATCCAGGTAGAAGCTCGCAAGAAATAGCCACAACAAACCCGTGAGAAGGATCCAGCAAGCCAGCCTGCATGTCAGGCATGGCCTATAAGTGTGCGCTACCCAAGCCAGTGCGGCCTCGCACATGGGTGCACAGCCCGGGCCTAGGTAACATGCACACACCTAGTACATGGTCCATGCATGGCCCAATGCTAGTTTTTTGCCCCTTTATCGCGGTCCATGGTGGACCACTCAGTCCACAAAGGTGTGATACAGCCCATGGAGTGGGAATCATGGTCTACGAGAGATTTTTGTGGTCTATGTGCATTTATTGTGCGATCAAGTGGTCACACACGTTTTTAGGCATGATCTAATGGTTGGCTTTGATTTTGACTCCGACTTGGGCTTGATTTGCATGATTTGCGGCACAAGCAATGCCGATTAGGAGGCTAGGAACAGTTTTGAGATCAAACGAGAGTTGGGAGAGGAATAGGACTCCTTTTGGATGTGGTTTGAACTAGGAGACTCTTGTTGAGATACTCTTCACACCAGAGGCTATAAAAGAGGTGGCAGGTAGCCAGGGATTAGGTATGAGGATTTAGAGAATTTCCAAGAGATGTAGTAATGGCAGATGAAGCTTATAGGAGCTAGAAGGTCTCCTTCAGAGTTGAGAGTTTTTACGAGGGAATTGGGATTTCTTGTTGAGAAAATTATATGGGATTAAGAGTGAGAGTTCTAATTTTATGTTTTCATAGTAAAACCTTGCATGCCTATTGATTGTCTTTTATTTTTATCTTCTTTCATTTCTTGCGGCATCATCACGATCTTGAAAATGGAGATCTATATTCTATACAAGATTTCCCGATAAATGGTATTAATGCAGTTAGTACCACAATAATAATGAAATATAGTCCAAGATACTAAGACATGTTGCTAAATACTAGAAAAGTGAAGTGGATAAAAAAAGAAGGAACATAACATCATGCAAGGAAAACAGTACAACATCGCCAAGAAGGCTTGGAACCTCATAAATGTAGGCAAGAGAACATAATAGTTGCAAATCCTTTAATTATACTCTCTTTAGCCGGTTTTTTTTAGCTCAAGTTCACATCTTGTCAAACTTGTCCATATTTTCTATAAATTTTATTTAAAAGTTTTTTATTTTATTTTTTATTTTCAAATGCTTTTGAAAGCAATATATATTTCAAATTTTCAAACAACTTTTACCTGGGATCTAAATGCAATATATGGGATAAACATTTAGTGAAGAATGATAAATATTTATTGAATATCGATGACACATATTTTAAATATTTGATATTATTTATTTAGATTTGTTGCCGATCTCGCCGCCGCGCCCGTGCCTCGGATCCGTCGATCCCACCAGACCGCCTTGCTCCTGGGGCCTCCCGGCGAGAGGGAACCTGCAAGAGAGGGTCAGAAGACCCTGGCCGGGGATCCCGGCGAGGGAGCTCCGACGGTCAAGTTAGTAGACGGCGAGAAGGAACAGATTCTCCAAGACGGGCCCCTGAAGGAATCCCAGACTCAGAGAATTTACTAGCAAGAAGGGTGCTGTAGGGACCAGAAACCCGGCCGGGCCTCCTTGTCGAGCTCACGCCAAGCGATCCCCTCTCGGGACCCTCGATCTTACTCTCGGAGCAGGGCTTTTTGGCCGCTATTTCTTACTCGTCCCCGCTTACCTGGTCGCCTCCAACTTCCTTCCTTTTATCTCCTCCCGCTGCCTGCCTGTCTTCTGCTCTTGGGAGGCTCCCCTTTCCATCCTTTTCGCTTTCCCTTTTTGTTTTGAGGGCCAGGCGGCTTTCCGACCTCGTTCGCCGAGCCCAGCGGGGAAAGGGTAAAGAAAAAAGGGGGGTGGCGCCGGCAGGGCGGCCAGTCAGACCTCGGGCCCAGTGAGGGTGCTCTCCTTTCTAAGTGCCGGCGCTATCCGTTGATGGCCCTGTTTTGTTAGAACCGCGTCTCTCGACTGCAGGACCTGTCGGCCGATGTAAGTGGTGTTTCGCGTGCCGCCGCCATCTGTACGGGGCACCGTCTGTGGTGCGCACGGCTCGAGGGCCAACCTCAGAACCTGCGTCTCCGCTCTTCGGGACCTTCTCCGTACGGGCGGCCTGACCTCGGCCGAGGTGGACCCGTCTCCGGGGCCACCTGGCGAAGGAGCGAGGGAGCAGCCGACCTCGGCCGAGGTGGACCCCTCCTGGGTGGACACCTGGCGAGGTGGCAGGAGGACGCTTGGCTTCGGCCGAGGTGGACCCGTCTCCGGGGGCCGCCTGGCGAAGGAGCGAAGGAGCAGCCGACCTCGGCCGAGGTGGACCCCTCCTGGGTGGACACCTGGCGATGTGGCAGGAGGACGCTTGGCTTCGGCCGAGGTGGACCCGTCTCCGGGGCCACCTGGTGAAGGAGCGAAGGGGCCCGGCTCGACCTCGGCCTTGGTGGGACCGTCTATGGGCGCCACCTGGTGAGGGAGCGGGGGAGCAGCCGACCTCGGTCGAGGTGGACCCCTCCTGGGTTGACACCTTGCGAGGTGGCAGGGGGAGCCCTGTGCTGAACTCGACTTCGGCGAGGGCGGTAACGTCTCGGATATCACCTGGCGAGGTAGCCCGGGGGGGGCAGGGCCGAGCTCGACCTCGGTAGCGCGGGAGCCAAGGCTGACTCGACCGAAGAAACCTCCACGTGGCTCGATCATACCCGACGGAATCTGAGCCCGGCCACTTCATCATTACGGTCGTAACAGGATTACTGATAGATTCATGACAAAAATTTTGTAGGAACCACATATTATCATGTTGCAAAATAATTAATTTAATCTTATTTTTATAAAGTATTAATTAAATACATTTTATTATTATTATTATTATATATATATCCAGGTTAGAATTGGATGCCTCGATTTGAACTTAAATCCGGTTAAGTCAAAACTCTATAATGGAGATCCTACATCAATGATTCAAATTATTGGATATGATCTACTATTTCAAAACTTCTAGTATACTAAAAATTATATGATTTTGAGATCCCTAGCATATGCATCAAGTAGTTAAAAATGAACAATTATGTAAATTAAATTAGATGCATTTTTGATCTCTCATGTATTGGCTAGAAGTCCACCAAATCATATAATTTTGATATACGAATAATTTTGAGATAATAGATCATATCTAATTGCTTGGATCATCCATGACTCTTATTTTTCAATTTTGACCTAACCGAATCTGAGTCTAGAGCCAATTGATCAAATTCTAGCCTATCTCCCTTACTCTCTCTCTCTCTTTTTATATATATACATACATATATTGTATATATATATATATATATATATATACATACATACATACATATATAGTATGTATAATATATATATATACATATATATGTATATATATATTATATTATATATATATATATACATATATACATCATACATAATATATATATTATATATATATATATATCTACATATATATTATATACATATATATTTATATATATATATATATACTATCTAATTATATATACGATATCATATAGATATATATACATATATACATAATATATATATACATATTCATAATATATATATATACATACATACATATATATACATCATACATACATATATATATACATACATACATATATATAACATACATATATTATACATATATGTATATACATCATATATATATATACATACATATATGTATATACATATATATATATACATATATACATACATATATATATATACATATATATATATTACATACATATATATATACATACATATATATAATATGTATGTATTGTATATATGTATATGTATGCATATACATATATTATGTATATATATATGTATGTATATATATATGTATGTATATATATATGTATATATATATATGTATGTATATATATGTATGTAATATAATATATGTATGTATATATTGTATGTATATATATATATATGGATGTATACATGCATGTATATATATACATATATATATATATACATACATGCATGTATATATATATATATATATATATATATATATATATATATATATATTATATATATATATATCTATATATGTATATATATGTATGTATGTATAGGTAACATATTTATATTTTTTCTAAAAAATATTTACTTTTTGCTCGAATGGCATGTGCATGTGATGTTAAGTCAGGCAGTAAAGTTCCCAAATGAGCTGTAGCCCATGGACCAACCATTTAGCCCTATAATAGACCGGAACAGGTTGAGAAATTATGGTCCATTAATGTAATCATACTTTTTGGCTCAGCCCCTACAACCCATAGGCCAAATTGGTTTAGGGCCAGGCTAGCTTGGTGGGAGCTAAGGCTTCAATTCATCTTCATTCTTCAAAAAGAAAGTTTTTGTACACCATGCCTAGTAGAAAAAAAATACATCGCATAATTTAATTGGATCGTGTAAACCCCGCTTTTCAACATGCATTTAATGCTTGTAGTTTTGCCTTTTCGTTAAAAATTTTGAATGACAAAAATACTCCTTTATTAAAAAAAATTATGATATCCCATGGCTTGTGTTATAAATCCCATGGCTTGAATTATGATATCCATGTATCATAAGGCCGAGGGATATTTTAATTATTGAAAAAAATTTAAAAAAAAATTATGATAAAAATACCCTCTACCTTATGATATCATGTGAACAGGGTTATAATACCATATTTACAAAGGGATATTATCAGAGGAGGGCATTTTCATCATTCAAACATGCATTTAATGCTTGTAATTTATTTTTTATTAAAATCTTGAATTACAAAAATGTCCTTTCCTTATGATATCCCTTTATGAATAGGATATCATAATTCTATTTACAATATATCATAAGGCCGAGGGTATTTTTGTCATTAAAAAAATTTGAACTTTTTTCAATGATGAAAATATCCCTCAATCTTATGATATAAGGATGTCATAACTCCAGCATGGGGTATCATAATCCGAGCTAATTGGTATCATAATTTTTTTATAAGGGAAGAGTATTTTCATCATTCAAAATTATTAACGAAAGATAAAGTTGCATCATAAATGCACATTAAAAAGTGGGGCTTATATAGCCCTTACATGGCTTAATCATATTTGACAATGTATTTTTTCTACAATGCCCCTAGTGGACAAAGAATTACTCTTCTTTAGATTGGTTCCTTATATCGGAGAGGCTGGGGTGGAGGAGGACGAGTAGGTAATAATGTGGCAAAGGCGGTGTTGCTGCCTACATCGGCTGGGAGGTCGTCGAGGGGGATGTTGGGGAGTGAGAGGGATGAAAGTCCAGGGGAAGGGAGTTGAGGAAGGCATCTTGCACTGGGGAGAAGTCAGAGAAGGTGATGAAGGTGTTGTTGAAGCCATGTTGGAGGACAAGGTGCTTAGCAAGCTCGGCGAGGGGGATGAGGTGGCTCTTGTTGGGGCTTGGGAGGATGGCAATGTGTGGGCTCTTGCTTCCTATCGCCATGGCTAGCTGCCATGCTCGTTTGGCATCTTTGAGTGAAGAAAGGAGAGGGGTGGAAGAGGAGGATGGTCTTTAACTTCGCCTCCAGCCTCCTCTCACAACTCTGGTCTCCTCCATACCCTTCAACCTCATTTCTTGGCCCCTTCACCTTTGCCTCTCTATCTTCACTTTCTAACCCTAACTCCAACTCAGCCTCCCACGACTCCGGCCTGCTTCGGGACTCTGGCTTCCGTTCTAACTCCGACCTTCACCTCCTTATACCCTTTGGCCATGGTACTGACGAGTAGCTAGATATAAACAATGAGGAAGAAGCTCGAGATGGGGTCACTAAGCTACTTACCTCTTCTCTCTTTTTTTTATTTTTTAAAATTTTGATGGGCTGGCTCGGTCCTAATCCATGCTCCACATAGCTTGGGCTTGGTTATAATTTTTTAATCTATTTATTAAATGACATCGAACCTGATTCAGCTCATGAGTATTTTTTTATGCACCACGTGCGGTGCAACAAATCCAGCGTGGCCTGCATCGCACGCTTCTATTGGTCCAATTATATCCATGGTGGCATGACGGGACGGGATGGATCTCTGTGATTTCGTAATCTGAAGACACCACTGATGCGTGTCGCAATGCACCGATTTAGAACCTTAATTCCACTACTCTAAAGGATAAATAGCGGGAGTAAGGGTCGATCCCACAGAGACTTTGGGGTTATTTTGAAAAAGAATTTTCTTTTGATTTAAAATAAATTAAAATAAACTAGAACTAATGCAAGAAATAGATGCAAATAATAAATTCATGAAAATAATTCAGATATGACCTATCTCAAGAGTACGACCCGTACCCGTGGATCACGGCCCGTCCCTTAGGTATAGGTCAGTCAAAATTAATTCACTTCGACTTACCTTAAACGCTAATCCAACATGACTCCAGCATTACTTCAAAATAAAAATAAACAATCATGGATTAATATGAAGCAAATAAATATTTATTGCATAAAAAATTGGGGTACAGAGAAAATAAAAGAAAAGTAAGGGAACAAGGGTCCCTTTCTCCCTTTTTTATCCGACTCTGACTCTCTGTGACAGCAACAGGAACTGGAACTACGGACAACAAGTGGAACCTCCCCCAAAATTCTCCCCCCAGAAGAGAATCACCGAGGTATTTATAGATGAAAAATACCGTGTCGGGTCCGTGTGGAAAGCGCGGTGATTTCTTCATCTCAATCTGATTTTCAAACTCTGTGCTATCTCCTTATCTGATTTTTACGATCATCCCCATCTCAAAATCAAACTCAAAAATTCTATCGCACAATCCCGCATCCATCCAGCATCGTCCAACATCTCTTCTCGTTCCGATGCTTCCTTGGACATCCCGGTCTGAACAGCAAGGACGGTGACAAGCAGCTTCAGGAGCTTGGAAACGGAGGTGACGGCTAGGCGAAGATAGCTGGGCAGACGTGGCCATGGGCGGTGATGCGGAAGAGGAAGCAACAGGCCGTGGAAGGAATAGCGGACGACGGCTGGGCAGACGGTGGCTCGCGACAAAGCCAGAATGGCAGTTGGCGGTAGCTACGGGTTGGGTGGAGGCGGCTGCAGCGGACGGCGAAGGGGCGGACATGGCAGCAGGTTGCTCGCGGCTGGGCAGACGGCGCTACGGCGAAGGTGGCTCGCGGCTGGGCAGACGGTGGCTGCAGGTTGGGCAGCATGGCCGTGGGTGGATGGCATTCCGGCCATTTTTTCGGCCGAACGGGGGCTTCTCCGACTGGCAACGAGGTCGGCGGTAGCTTGGGCGGCACCGGGGGAAGCTCTCTGTCAAGTTTCGGAGTAAACGGAGCTCGATGGTCCACGGCTCTGCCCATGGACCGGCAGCAATGGCTGCCGTGGACCGGCGGTTCATGCAGTGGACCATTGAGCCGGTCCACCGTGAGCCATTAAAAGTTTTAAGGTAATGCTCCAAAAACCATGCGGCTCTGAAATCCATGTTAAAATCTTCTAAAATCCATTTCAGGCCCGTCCAAAGTCCGAATTACATTCCGTTTGCGACGTTGGACTCCTAAAATCAAGATCTACATGTTTATGGAGTCAATTCCTGCAAAGTATCACAAAAAGTATCAATTTTAATCAAATAAAGTTGGGTTAATTTTTATTATTCTAATGTCTAACACACCCCCCAACTTAAATTTTGCTCGTCCTCGAGTAAAGGAAATGAATAAGTCTTATGTATTAAGATGGTCCATGAAATAAAAATTATCATACTAACCTTAAAATCAAAGGATACCTGGTTAGGCTATTAAAAAGGTACTTCATTGGATTACAAATTCCACCCATTTAGTAGTAGAATAAAGTCCATAGAAGTTTAAGAGTTTTTTTTTTTTATCCCAACTTTCTATTTACTCTCTAAATCTTCCAACTTACTTTGGTTTTGGTGCAATATTTTAGTCCCTTTTTTTCTCTTTTTTTTTTTTTTAATGTAAAGTCAGTGCAATGTCCTGACACCTTGCTTTCTAATTAATCCTTGTAGTGAGCTTTAAGCCAATGACTCCGAAACCAGTTGGCTTTAGGGCATTAGGTGTAAAACACCCCTTAGGCTTACTGACTCGAGTCAAAAAGGCTAAGTCAAGACTAACTCTACGAAAGATTTCGTTACATCCCCACCTTTTGACGCGAACAATAATGCTTACTTAGGCAAAGAGGCCCGGTTACTCAGTGAGAGATGCTAAAAATCTTTATTAACCTCAGGAATTTTTTAACTGGGGACTTTTATAATGCCTATACTAAAATAAGTAAGATTCATTATTAAGATCCATAGGCCGAAGGGTCTGAAATTACTCTTCTAAAATTTTTTGGACTACACTCTACCACTTATAGAGTTTTCTTGATAAATCATCCCTCAGTATCTCTAAAATTTTCTAAACCATTAATCACTCCTCATTTAGTGAGCTTGATTATTTTCAATTCGAGACAAATTTTCATACACAAAAACTGATTAAAATTTTACTCGAGGATTTGATTTAATTAATTAGATTACCTCACCCCCTAACTTAATTTCCATTGTCCCTAATGGAAGAGTATACTAAAAACATAATGGCAAAGAAGGATACAACCTGGTAGGGTATGGAATTGGATGTCCTTGAATCACCATGTTCCCGCAATCTTCTTTTATTACTCCATTTATTCTAAAAACAAAGAACTAGAAGTTAAAATATGAACTTAAAGCAAGAACTAAGGAAAGAGCTGGGTTGCCTCCCAGGAGCGCTAAGTTTATAGTCTTCAGCCAGACTAAGTTGATCTTCACAGCAACATTGGGTGTTCAAGATCAAGAGTTTCAACAACTTCTCCATCACTGATTCCTTCAATATACGGTTTCAAACGCTGGCCATTCACCTTAAAAACATTCCCTTGCTTAGGATCCTTAAGTTCAACAGCTCCATGGGAAAATACTTGAGTTACTACAAAAGGTCCATCCCATCGTGCGCGGAGTTTTCCGGAAAAAGACGTAACCTAGAGTTGTAGAGCCACACTTTTTGATTAGGCTCAAATAATTTTCTACTAATGAATTTGTCATGATAAGCCTTTGTTCGAGCCTTGTAAATTTTCGAACTCTCGTAAGCCTCATTTCGTAACTCTTTCAACTCACTTAACTGAAGTTTTCTATGGGAACCTGCATTCTTCATGTCAAAATAAATTGCTTGATAGCCCAAATGCACGGTGTTCCAATTCAACAGGTAGGTGACAAGCCTTTCCAAACACTAAACGGTACACGACATTCCTAGAGGGGTCTTGAAAGCAGTTCGGTAAGCCCATAAAGCGTCATCCAAACATTCTGACCAATCTTTCCTATCGGGTCTTACGTTTTCTCAAGAATGTGCTTGATCTCTCTATTCGAAACTTCAACCTGACCACTAGTCTGGGGATGATATGGTATGGCTACTTTATGGGTAATTCCATACTTTTTCATCAGTCCTTCAAAGTGTCTATTTGTAAATGCGCACCCCCATCACTAATAATGGCCCTTGGGCACCTAAACCGACTAAAGATGTTATGTTGAATGAACTTGATTACAACTTTGTGATCATTAGTTCGAGTTGCCACAGCTTCAATCCATTTCGAAACATAATCCACTGCTACTAAAATGTACTCAAATCCAAAGAAAGAGGAAATGGTCCCATAAAGTCAATACCCCATACATCAAAAATTTCAACAACTAAAATGGAGTTTAGGGGCATCATATCTTTTCGTGAAATATTCCCCCTTTGTTGACACTTGAGACAATTACGGCCAAATTCATGTGCATCTTTAAAGAGAGTTGGCCAATAAAATCTACTTTGCAGCACCTTTGCTGCAGTTTTTCTCCCACTAAAGTGTCCCCCACATGCAAGAGAATGACAAAAATTGAGTATACTCTTGAATTCACTCTCAGGGACACATCGCCTGATCACTTGATCTGAACAGTATTTAAACAATTCAGGTTCCTCCCAAAAGTAATATTTGATTTGCGAAAAGAACCTATCTTTTCTTGTTGTGACCAGTATGGAGGAACTTGCCCTGTTACCAGATAATTCACAATATGGGCAAACCATGGGAGATTGCTGGTAGAAGAAATTGAGAATAGCTAGCTGCTCATCAGGAAACCTATCTCCAATAATTTTCTTGTTGTATTCTACTAAGATCCTAGAAATGTGATCTGCTACCATATTTTCGGAACCTTTCTTATCCAAAATTTCTAAGTCAAATTCCTGTAACAAAAGGATCCATCGAATCAGTCTAGGCTTTGTATCCTTTTTGGATAGTAGATGTTTGAATGCAGCATGATCAGAGTAAACTAGGACCTTAGACCCTAATAAATATGATCAAAATTTTTCTAGGGCGAATACAACTGCTAGTAACTCTTTTTCAGTAGTGGTATAGTTCATTTGTGCATCTGAAAGAGTTTTACTAGCATAGTAAATTACATGGGGTTCCCAATTGAGCTTTTGTCCTAAAACAGCTCCTACAGCATAATCAGAAGCATCACACATGATTTCAAATGGCAGCTGAATCCAATCTGGAGGCTTGATGATAGGTGCAAGGGTCAAAGCAGTTCGAAGAATGTCAAAACGGCCAAACATTCTTTACTAAAATCAAAGGACTTGTCGTTGGCAAGTAAATCACACAATGGTCGAGAGATTTTGCTAAAATCCTTGATGAATCGTCTATAAAAACTAGGGCCAAGGAAGGATCGTACTTGCCTAACCGAGCTCGGGGGAGGCAATTTCGAGATTAATTCTACCTTAGCTTTGTCACCTCAATCCCTCACTCAGAAACAATGTGTCCGAGTACAATTCTCTCACGAACCATAAAATGGCTCTTTTCCAACTTAGACTAAGTTGGTTTCTATACAGCGTTTCAATACCTTAGCCAAATTATGGAGACAGTCCTCAAATGAAGATCCAAAGACAGAAAAATCATCCATAAACACTTCAAGGAAATGACCAACCATATCGGAGAATAAGGACAACATACATCGTTGAAAGGTGGCTGGTGCATTACGGAGACCAAAGGCATGCGCCTGAATGCAAACGTTCCAAAAAGGCAAGTAAAGGTGATCTTTTCTTGGTCTGCAAGAAATACTGGAACCTGGTTGTCCTGAATATCCATCCAGAAAATAAAAGAAACTCTGCCCTGCTAGTCGCTCTAGAATTTGATCAATAAAAGGCAGAGGGAAATGATCTTTCCTAGTAACAGCATTCAGTTTCCAGTAATCTATACACACTCTCCAACTAGTGGTTGCTCGGGTAGAAATTGACTCGCCCTTTTCATTTTGAATGACAGTAATTCCTGACTTTTTAGGTACTACCTGAGTTGGACTGATCCATTGGCTATCCAAAATTGGGTAATAATGCCGGCATCCAACCATTTAACCACTTCTTTTTTAACAATTTCCCGCATGTTTGGATTTAGCCTCCGTTGTATGTCCCTATGTGGTTTAGCTTCTGCTTCATAGTGAATATGGTGCATGCAAACAAAGGGTCAATTCCCTTAAGATCAGCTATTGTCCATCCTATTGCCTCTTTATGTTCCCTGAGTACATCCATCAATTTTTGTTCCTGATCAGAGGTCAAAATAGATGCAATGATTATCGGAAGGGTATCATTGGATCCAAGAAAAGAATACTTCAACTTGTCAGGAAGAGGCTTCAATTCCAGATTGGGTGGTGCTTCTAAGGATGGCACTAAAGGGCTTGATTGAGTCGGTAATGATTCATATTTCACAGTCCAAAGAGGAATGGTGCTAAACTTGGGTGGCTCTAACAAAGCATTCACTTCATTTGTATATTCATCAACATCAAAATCGTCAGTTCCAAAATGTGTCAAACATGCTTGCAAGGGATCCGAATCAAGCAACACAGGAAGATTCCTATTTACTACTTCTTCAATCATGTTTACTTCGTTATGATCAAAAGGGGGTGGTCCTTGGCATGCATTAAAAACATTCAACCGCATTTTTATTCCAAAAGAAACATCCATAACCTGTTCTGCAATTTATGCAAGCATTAGCGGTAGCTAGGAAAGGTCTTCCAAGAATGATGGGTATCTGACTAGGGTTACCGCTAGATTCATGTCCAAAACAAGAAAATCTACCGGGAAGTAGAACTCATCTATTTTACCAAACATCCTCGAGCATTCCACGGGGTGGCTTGATCGATCGATCAGCTAATTGTAAAGTCACCGTCGTGGGTTTAATTCTCCGAATTTAAACAGATCATACACTGAGCCTGGGAGAAGGTTTACACTCGCACCTAAATCTAACAAGGCTTTTTGATTGTGAGGTCCCCTATGACACAAGAGATAATTGGGGTACCTGGGTCTTTGAGTTGGGTGGAGCTATCTGCTGAAAAACTGAGCTGGCTTGCTCAGTTAAGAGGATTTTCTTAGGGATATATGCCTTAGATTTTCATTTTTGAGTGCACAAATTCTTAAGAAATTTGGCATAAGCCGGAACTTGCTTGATGGCATCGAGGAGAGGTAAATTTATTTGGACTTGCTGAATAATTCAAGCATCTCATTCATTTTCAAAATTTTCTTATCCAATGGTAAAGGTGATTCCAAAGCACTAAGGAATGGAGCCTTAGGTACAGGTGCTTGACCAATGGATTCCTTCTCCTCTTCATTCTTTTTCTCTGGCTTAGCCACCTCTACTTCTTGGGTCAGGTTAGGCTGGTTCAATATTTTTCCACTTCTTAAGGTTATAACAGATTTAGCGTGTTCAGAAAAATTTTCAGGTCCAGTGGAGCTCTCAGCCATATATTGACCTTTGGGATTGATAATGGACTGGCTAGGCAACTTACCTTCTTCTCTCCGATTGAAAGCTGTAGCTAGCTGACCTATCTGAGTCTCTAGCTTGGCAATGGATTGGGTATGGGAGTGAAGGATTTGGGTATTCATGTTCAGCCCCTCCTTCAAAGTTTGAAGGATCTTCTCTTGAAAGGAAGGATCAAGATCGCTTGGCGGAGGTTGTGGAGGCTGTGGAGCATTTTGATACTGTGGAAATGGCATGCTTTGAAATTTGGTCTCCTGATAGTTGGGCCTAACGGATGAATGATTCGGGTTGGGGTTTCCAAGAAAATTTCAGGTGATTGTGCCAGCCGGGATTGTATGTGTTCGAATAAGGATCGTTTCCTAGTCTAGGAGCCATTCGGGTTTGAGCTTGATGAGCTTGCTCCTGAAGAAGCTCAGGAAATTGGTAAGCTGATGGACAATCACCTAAGGTGTGGGTGGAACTCGAGCAGATAATATAGACTTCATGAGTATGATGAGATGAGGAGGAATTATTTCCAGCTTGCAAAAGTTGGTCGAGCTTCAGAGATAGTTCATCAACCTTGCTGTAGATGTCTACAGCACGACCAACTTCATACATACCTCCTCCTTGGGTTCTACAGGTCTTGTGGGAGGATCTCTATGGGCAGCTAACATATGATGTAGAGAATTTTCACTTAAGGTTTCAAACAACTGCCATGCCTCATGTTCATTTTTAAGCATGAACGTTCCTCCACATGAGGCATCCACCATTTGCCGGTGCCTTTCTGACAAACTGTCATAGAAGCACTGGACTAATTGCCATTTGGGTATGGCATGGTGAGGACATTTTCTAATTAGCTCTTTCAATCTCTCCCAGGTTTCATGAAACATTTCTCCATCTAATTGGGAAAAATAGTAATGGCTTTTCTAATTGATTCGTCTTTTCTATGGAAAATATTTCTTAAGGAACTCCCTCTGAAGTTGATCCCAAGTTGAAATTGTCACAGTGTCTAGGGAATTCAACCAATATTTGGCTTTATCTTTCAGGAAAAAGGGAATAACCTAAGCCTTAAAGCATCATCGGAGAAATTTTGTATCTTAACAGTGGAACAGATTTTTAGAAATTTATCTAAATGTTTATATGGATCTTCAGTCGCAAGTCCGTAAAAAGAGGGTAACATCTGAATCACACTGGACTTGATTTCTTACTGGACGGCATCTACAGGGGTACTTGGATACAAGGTGAATAAGTGTATTTTGAAGGAGTGAAGAACTCCTTCAGCGGAGGGTCAATTCCTGATTAGGATCCATAGTACTTGGGCTGGTTGTCTCTACTGGAGCTTTCGATTTTCGGATCTAGGGATATATGTTTAGGTTCTCGAAGTCGACGCCTAAAATACACTAACATACACCCTCCCTCCTAAAGGAAACAGCAATCAAAGATTTTTTTTTTTTTTTCTAATTGAAAAGTGGAAGAATGAGAAGAGGTCTAAAGGAGAAGTTCCTAAGAGAGTCCTAAGCTAGAGAGAAGAGAGTTAATTTAATTAATTTTTTTTTAAAAAAAAAAACAAGTGAAACAAATCAAAATCACTATCCTAGGGTTAACCTGAATCTAGACAGCTCCTAACTGATCCAAGGTTACCTTCGAGCACTCCAAGCCCAAGATCAATTAACTGACTTGGCCAGGTAAGTGTAAGGTTGGTGAAGGTTTCCTTATTGCTTGCCTTAGACACCAATTAAAAATTGGCCAGGTAAGCGGAACCAACTCACCTCCCTTCGGGCTCTAGTCCCTGAACCACTTTCCTTAGACACCAAGGAATTAAATGATCTGAACCCGGTCCAACTCTAGGGTTTCTTTGTCCTATTGAGCTCGAAATCCTTAGGGTTGACATCTAATTAATTTTAAAATTAAAGGCTTGGGTCAATGCAGATGCTGGATTGATGATTTGTGGGCTAAGAAAGGGTATTGATCTCCCCACCTTATCTGATTAATGGGTTGTGCCCTTAAGTATATTATGAAATTATGAAATGCAACAACTAAGGTATCCAAAAAGTTATAAACAAACAAAATTAAACTTAATTTTTTTTTAAATTTTGATGATTAAGTCTCTGATCTTAATAAATTATGAAATGTCTGGGTAATATATATATTTTTTTTTGGTTTTGCAAAAAAAAGTAAATTTACCTAAGTGAATCTAAAAAATTTTTTTGTTCAACTTTTTGTACCCTAGGACAACCATTCAACATAACCTTCCAGTTATGCCAGGGCAACCTTATGTCAGGGCACTCAAGATTGGAATTTAAATTTTTTTTTTTTTTGAAATTTGAATGTAAAATCTTGAAAATTGAATTTTTTTTTTTTTTGTGGATTTTTGGATTGTTGATTATTTTTTTTTTCAGAATAACGCCGAAAGTCCCCGGCAATGGTGCCAAAAATCTGATGCGTGTCGCAATGCACCGATTTAGAACCTTAATTCCACTACTCTAAAGGATAGAATAGCGGGAGTAAGGGTCGATCCCACAGAGACTTTGAAGTTATTTTGAAAAAGAATTTTCTTTTGATTTAAAATAAATTAAAATAAACTAGAACTAATGCAAGAAATAGATGCAAATAATAAATTCATGAAAATAATTCAGATATGACCTATCTCAAGAGTACGGCCCGTACCCGTGGATCACGGCCCATCCCTTAGGTATAGGTCAGTCAAAATTAATTCACTTCGACTTACCTTAAATGCTAATCCAACATGACTCCAGCATTACTTCAAAATAAAAATAAACAATCATGGATTAATATGAAGTAAATAAATATTATTGCATAAAAAATTGGGGTACAGAGAAAATAAAAGAAAAGTAAGGGAACAAAGGTCCTTTTTCCCTTTTTTATCCGACTCTGACTCTCTGTGACAGCAACAGGAACTAGAACTACGGACAACAAGTGGAACCTCTCCCAAAATTCCTCCCTTGTAGAAGAGAATCACCAAGGTATTTATAGATGAAAATACCGTGTCAGGTCCGTGTGGAAAGCACGGTGATTTCCTCATCTCAATCTGATTTTCAAACTCTGTGCTATCTCCTTATCTAATATTTTTTACGATCATCCCCATCTCAAAAATCAAACTCAAAAATTCTATTGCACAATCCCGCGTCCATCAGCGTCGTCCGACATCTCTTCTCGTTCCGATGCTTCCTTGGACATCCGGTCTGAACAGCAAGGACGGTGACAAGCACCTTCAGGAGCTTGGAAACGGAGATGACGGCTGGGCGAAGACAGCTGGGCAGACGTGGCCGTGGGCGGTGATGCGGAAGAGGAAGCAACAGGCCATGGAAGGAATAGCGGACGACGGTTGGGCAGACGGTGGCTCGCGGCAAAGCCGGAACGGCAGCTGGCGATGGCTACGGGTTGGGCGGAGGTGGCTGCAGCGAACGGCGGAGGGGCGGACACGACAGCAGGTTGCTCGCGGCTGGGCAGACGGCGCTGCGACGAAGGTGGCTCGCGGCTGGGCAGACGGTGGCTGCAGGTTGGGTGGCGTGGCCATGGGCGGACGACATTCCGACCGAACGGGGGCTTCTCCGACTGGCAACGAGGTCGGCGGTAGCTTGGGCGGCGCCGGGGGAAGCTCTCCGTCAAGTTTCGGAGTAAACGGAGCTCGGTGGTCCACGGCTCTGCCTGTGGACCGGCAGCAATGGCTGTCGTGGACTGGCGGTTCGTGCGGTGGACCATTGAGCCGGTCCACCATGAGCCATTAAAAGTTTTAAGATAATGCTCCAAAAATCGTGCAGCTCTGAAATCCGTGTTAAAATCTTCTAAAATCCATTTCATGCCCGTTCAAAGTCCGAATTACATTTCGTTTGCGACGTTGGACTCCTAAAATTAAGATCTACACGTTTATGGAGTCAATTCCTGCAAAGTATCATAAAAAGTATCAATTTTAATCAAATAAAGTTGGGTTAATTTTTATTATTCTAATGTCTAACAACCACCCTGCAGTCTTTTCAAACCAGCAAAATGACCATCTACCCTTATCATTTTCGATATAGGTTATGATGCAAAAAACGGTTCTTATTCTACAAACAGGAAAAAAAAATCCATTTGCACTACGAAGCCCTATTCCAAAGTTTGTCCATTATTTTTGGATATCCCAGATACTCCATTTTGTGTTTTGACATCTTTGGTGGTCGAGAAACCGTTGGTGATCTTCTTTCAACATTTGATATGCCTTCAGAATCTTGGAAAAATGGAGACAAGTGGTTTCTTCTTTCAACGTAGACGACGAACACGAAAACAACACAGAAGGAAATGCAGATGGAGGAAGGAAGCACTGTAATGTTATTTTATTCAGGAGGTGATGAGATCCCTTTAAGATCCGTCCCAAAGGATGCTACAGAAGCAAAAACAGGTAAGAAAAATTTTGATTCCTGCTTGGAGTTGACATTTGGCGTGTGAACTTTTTTTTACAATTTCTGCATAGGAGTCAGAGCTTTTTAACTAGGATATCCCAGGTTTGAACAAGGGTGTCGTAGGTTTTGAATTAAGATGTCGTAGATTTTGAACTAGGGTGTCGTAATTTCTGTTTTACTATTTTAATATCAATCTTTGAAATTTATCTCTACAGAGGGATGTCACAATAATTTTTTAAAAAATATTAAGTCTTCATAGTATAAAATCATGACACCGTAGTTCAGATATTATGATACATTAGTTCAAAACCTACGACACCCTAGTTCAAAACCTATGACATCCATGTAGAAATTATGAAAAAGAAGTTTTTAACTCCCTATCTCTAATACATGGCAACCGTGGCTTATTTTATGACTCCCAGGGTGTCATAAAATTGCCATGGATACTGTAACATTAATCAAAATGGCCTAAAACAGTATTACGATACCCTAATTCAAAACCTATGACACCCATGCAAAAATTATGAAAAAGAAGTTTTTAACCCCTCTACCTCTAAACATGGCAACCATGGCTTATTTTATGACTTCCAGGATATCATAAATTGCCATGGATGCTGTAACATTAATTAAAATGGCCAAAATAGTATTACGATACCCTAGTTCAAAATCTATGACATCCTAGTTCAAAACCTACGACACCCATACATAAATTATAAAAAAGAAATTTTAACCCCTCTACCTCTAATACATAGCAACCGTGGCTTATTTTATGACTCTCAAGATGTCATAAAATTACCATGGATGCTACTTGTAATATTAACAAAATGGCCAAAACAGTATTACGATATCCAATTCAAAATCTATGACATCCTAGTTCAAAACCTACGACATCCATGCAGAAATTATGAAAAAAAATTTAATTCCTCCTACCTTATACATGGCAACAGTTTCGGTACTCTATGTTATGACTTCCAGGATGTCATCAATTATCACGAATGCTGTAACCTTAATCAAAATGATCAACAGTTAATAGATATCCTAGTTCGAAAATCTACGATATCCAAAAGTTCAAATCTACGAAACCCCTGGCAGAAATTATGAAAAAAAAAAAATTTTAATCCTCTACCTCTAATACATGGCAACCGGGCCTTGTTTTAGACTTCCAGGGTGTCATAAAAATGCCACGGATGCTGTAACATTAATCAAAATAGCCAAAAAGTATTACGATATTATAGTCAAAAACTATGAGATCTAGTTAAAACCTACGACATCCATGCAGAAATTATGAAAAAAGAAGTTTTAATCCCTCTACCTCTATTACATGGCAACCGTGGCTTGTTTTATGACTCCTAGAATATCATAAAGATTTTTGTTTATAATTTATTGCTTAACTTATATTTATATTATACTTATATTTCAGGTGATCTTGCAGTGGTTCGGCTGCCTAGATTAAAGGCTTCATAATGTTTAAAAACTATTGTAAGCTAGCAATGTATGTTGAATAAGTTTTGAAGATGGGTTTTTCAAGTTATCATTTAGAAATAATCCGAAAGACTCCTTTCAATGCGTTCGTAGAGATGCAATCATTTATTGTTGATGGGCGTCTACTAACTAAAATTATTAGATGCTACAAGGGAGGAGACAAGTTTATTTTTTGTAGCAAGGAACTTATATTCATTGTCGAAGACCTGGCCCTGATTTTGGGTCTGCCATGCATGGAAAGAAGATTGAAATGGAAGATCAAGTAAGAAGGGTCGGTTATTCAGACGATTTGGAAGAGAATTAAATCTGCAAAATAAGGGGCTGGAGAAGTTAATTGCCCAACTTCATTCATCAAATTTACAAGAGGATGTCGAGGACACTGTGAGATTATGGATTGCATATATGTTCGTAACATTCTTGTATCCAAAGTCAAATCAATCTTGTCCAAGATTTATCATCCCTTACTTGGATGATTTATCCAGTTGGGTCAAATAGATTGAGCTTCCACAATAAGGGAGTTGACTCTTATGTCTCTCCCAGATGCTGTTTTTTGCTTGAGATCCTAGGAGGAGCAGTCCTAATCAAGAGAAGTGACAAGGTTAGGAGGCAGCCAACCCTGTATAGGTGCACAACTGTTCTGTTAGTAAGTATCATTAATATATAGCAAAGTATAATTGCTTTATTTTAAATCTTCCATATATTTAACATACATGATTATTATGTACATGTTTGGTTAATTTAGCATAGTACCTTGAGAGCCCTAGCATATCCAAATAAATTGCCTAGGCTGTTAAAATGGTATGATAGCCAGGTGAAGATAAAGATGTTGAACTTATAAACTTGAAGCCTCATGAGTTGGTAAATAAAAATATTTTTTTATTATAATATTAATGAACAATATATCATTATAATTAATATATAGTTATTTTGTTATTTTCTTGGCTTGCAGGTGGAGGGAGCTATTGAGCCTATGATAATGGAACAATGGCTTCTCACTGAAGAAACAGTAACAGCAGCATCCTCCGAAAAAAAAAAAAAGTTGTGCAAGTTGTGCATAAGTGAAGGCTGAAGTTGAAGAGATAAAGAAGAAGCTTATGATAGTTGAAACTCTCATTAGTTCATTAGTAAATAAATGTACCAATGCCAATAAAGAAGGCATAAAGAGGAGAAGGGAGAAGATACTGAGATCGAGGTGGAAGAAATTATTGATGAAAAATTAAAGGATATCCTTGTAAGTGAGGAAGCTGAGGGAAAAAAAAAAAAAATCCAGATTCCTTCACTTATCAAGAGGGTAAAAAACGAACCTAGACTGCGGAAGGCTCCCAAATCATAGTTGATTCTGCTTTCGAACAGGCCATCAAAAAAAAAGATGAAGATAGTGGGCACATCTCAGCCCGAGGAATCAAATTTAAATTTTCAAATTAAAGATGATAAAAATTGATCAACACATTTTTTGAAAGAAAAGATGAACTCGTAAGTTATATCTATTTTCTCTAATATGTATGCTAATTTATAGTCGAGAATATATAATATCCTTCATTGTTGCCCAGGTGACTTCCTAAGAAGGGGGTGAATTGGGATTATAAAAACTTTAGCAAGTATGTGCAATTTAAAATCCTTTTAGTGTTGTGATGAGTAATGCAATGCGGAAGCAAACAATTAAACACAATCAAGGCAATCACAACACAAGAGATTTAGAGTGGTTCAGAGCAACCCGCTCCTACGTCCACTACCCAAGCACCACTTGAGATTTCCACTATATCCCCCACTGGAATACAGTTGGATTGTTTTTAACATGCTCAAAATCCAAATCTCTATACTTTGGTTTTAATACGGGATCATCAAAGAAAAACCATACTTGGTTTAATACAGGCTAACCAAGAACCTAACTCTCTTTGATTTTAGAACCGGGCTCATCAAAGAAACGCAACACACTCTCAGGACACAGCCCCTTGCTGTTCTTAGAGAGAAAAACAAGATATATCAAATGGAAAAAAAAGCAACTTTACAACAAACCAAATTTGTTTGATAGTTGCCGATGAAGATCAAATTGAAGCCTAGCTTTAAATGCTCTTGAATACTCTTCAAGCTGCTTCTTAACTTCCTCAAAAGGTTGGAATCAAGAATGAAGATTAGTTGGTGAAGATTTGAATCCTTTCTTAATGCTTACTTGAAGTTGGTTGATGAAAGACTTGAAATCAACTTGAATGCTCCTTAACTTCCAAGAATAATCAATGAATAATTGATGAAAAATGTTTTATCGTTCATAAATACTCTCTTTTATAGTTTTCAAGCAAAAAGTCGATGTAGGACCCAGGGAACTGGAAAATAGTCGTTGGAGGACTTTTGGAATTCAAAAAAACTGTTTCAGCAACTAGCCGTTGCAAGCCAGAACCCGTCACTCGAGTCGGCTCGAAGTCTCAGACAATGCAAAAACAAATTTGAAGGAGTCAGCTCTTCAAGGCTAAGTCGGCTTGAAGTCTTAGTCACCAACAACATAAACTCTGGCGAGTCGGCTCTTCTGGGCTTGAGTCAGCTCGAGGTCTCAATCACCCAAAACATAAATTATGGTCGAGTCGACTCTTTTGGGCTGAAAAAATATAAGTTCTGGTCGAGTCGGCTCTTAAGGCTTGAGTTGACTCAAACTTCTGAAACTTTGAAATCTTCGTGCCATGCCAGAATAGGAGTCGGCTCTTGCAAAAATTCTTCTTAAGCTTTTAAATTTTTTCAAACTTCTTTAAATCATGATTCCAACAAGAGTAGGTCTTCTAATCAGTTCAAAGAGCTTACCACACATGTCTAACCTTCTTAAACTCATTTTTTACTAATTCTTAGCCCTTGTTATAAGATTACATGGATGAAAAATTAGGGCTTTACAATTTGAAATGTACATGAGTTCATACAATACTGGAATATATTCCAACTAGATAGAAAACCAACTGATATAAAGATAAATACTTCCTGCAAAACTTCTTGGATGATTGAAAGAATTAGTAAAGCATACAAACTCCAATGTTTTGTAATCATCAAAATCATTCCAGGGGTCAACATTCGTGTTTATTAATTTCAGAGATGCCATCTACAACGATAAATTCGAAGGCACTATCACTAGGAAAATTTTTTTGATCTGATAAACAATGACATGATAGTTGTGTTGTAAGTAATGGAGTATTACATCGTTTTGTTCTTAATCTTTATATTATGTTATGATATATTTTCTAATAATTATTATATTCATTTTTAAAATTTTATGAAATCAAGTTACTTATAATTAATCAGTTTATATTGTATTGACAGATAATTGATGCCGGGTAGGAGTTCATTACAAAGAACTGGACTGAGAATGCAGAAAGATATCATAAGAGTATAGTTGTACCTGTAATGACCTCTGGCATATGCCTAACATCAGCATCACCGGATTATGAACTTGCTGGAACCGCAAGAAATATGATTTTTGATGGAGTCAGTGATGTAGATAAGAAGAAATTTCGATTTCTCTTCACTATCATAAACTCGGACAATTCCCACTGGCACCTGGTAGTAATTGACATACAAAAAAGTTTTGATGCATCTGAATTCAATAAAATGCAATTCCAAGTACAAGACAAATGCAAGAAAGTGTCACAAGATACTAGGTCCAATGTTCCATATATTCTGTGATAATATCGAGGTATCCAAATGGTCCATGCGAGAGATTAGTGAATGCCCTTCCCAAGCTGCAGGATCACTGGACTGCGATTATTTTGCTTGAAATACATGTATTTTATTGCTCGCAGGGATAGGCCTGATACTTGAAAGTTCATAGAAAAAGATATTAGCGTGTATCGTCGCCAGTTAGCAGCAAAATTTTGAGAGAGAGTCTGAATCAAAAGATTGAAAGTGATGTTAAAAATTAGCCTGTAAAAGCAAATTATTTGTTATGTACTCTTTCTTTTTGATTCATTCACTTCTGTAATATGTTACCAAATTTGTAACTCACTTGAAGTTTATAATTTAAGCATCATTCTCAAAGAAAAATTCTGTAATTCATTCAACCAGTATTGTTTTGAATATTATTGTCTTATTATATGTACTTTTATGTAATTCATTGAAACAGTATTCTGGAATTTTTTATTGCTGTGATGATGATATAAAGGAATGTTATGTTTCTTGACAGGGTGTCATAGTATTTATACTTGGATGTTGTAGCATTTAACTAGGGTGTCGTAGGTTTTGAACTAGGATATCATAGGTTTTGAACTAGGGTATCATAGATTTTGAACTAGAGTGTCGTAATATTGTTTCAGCATTTGATTGATCTTTAAGCAACTGAGGCTATTTTTGATAATCTGGGAGTCAATAACTAAGTCAATGATGACATGTACCATAGGTAGGAAGGATTAGAATCGTTTTATCTTATATTTTCTATATTATCATAGTTTTTGAATTAGGATGTCGTAGGTTTTGAACTAAGATGTCGTAGCTTTTGAACTAGAGTGTCGTAATATTATTTCAGCATTTTTGATTGATCTTTAAATAATCGGGGCTATTTTTGATAATCTGGGAGTCAATAACCAAGGCAATGATGACATGTACCACAGGTAGGAGGGATTATAATCGTTTTATCTTTATTTTCTACATTGTTATAGTTTTTGAACTAGGATGTCATAGATTTTGAACTAGGATGTTGTAATATTATTTCAGTATTTTTTATTGATCTTTAAGCAGCTGGGACTATTTTAGTTTTTGGCCACTTAAAGTAGTATTAAAATTTATATTTGAAAATAAGTAAATTATATAACATGTCCAATACATCATGTTTGAAATTTCTTCCTATAATCTAAATAAACATAGGACTGTACATATATAGGACTATACCACAATTCAGCATTTTATATCATATCCTGTGTTAGTCGACTGCATACATAAGCATCAAATTCATCTAAAAAAGGATTCAAAGAAGGTACGGTGGGTTCAATTACTGTTTTTGGTACTTCCATTATAATATGGGAAGTCTGTCTTTTGCTAGTACTACCTCTTCTTTTTTTTGCACAGGAGTGTCAATGGAAGCCTTATCCATATTTTTTCTTGATCTCTTTGATTTATTTTGACTCCACTCTTAATTCTATTCTCTCGTGGACGACCTTCATAGTAAGTTAGTTAGGATTTTGGATTAGTTCTCTACTTTGTTTAGCTGTACAATTAGCATCAACAGCTCTTCTGAATAACCAAATTCAATGCATCTTCATACATGGAGGCTATCTCTGCAAGCTTCATCATCCGATGACTCATCAAAGCATATATATGATCAATAAAACATAATATTTGTATTAGGATTTCATGACATATGATAGGTTAATGTAAACTTAAAATAAGACATCTAAATTTAAATAATTTCTTGAGTGTGTGCCATGATTTTCGCATGCTTTTATCACAAAATTGAGTGTTGCATTCGAGATCGTCGAATAGATATTTCATGTCCTTGCACCATTTATTCAAGAAGTACTTATCTAGGATACGAAATATGTCGCTTTGATGAAGAACCAATAAGGCATGCCTACACAAGTAACCCTTGTACTCAAAGGATCCACACTGGCATTTAACATTCTCCAAAGATTTGTCATATGAAAACATCGTAATTTTTAATAATCTCCTTATTTATTCCATTAACTTCAATCCTTTCAAATGATTTACAGAAAATACATCATGATTATCAACTTCTTTAACTAATCTGGCATTTGATGCAGCCATTTCAAGGACCTCATTCTAAATTTTTTTGAATATGCACATTGTATATTTCCTACTGCTTGCCTATCAAAAGGAGAGGATGTCTTTATAAAAGCACTTGTTTGCAATGTTTTATTGTCTTCCTCATTTTATGCTCCATATCTTTTCTCCAAGGCATTTTCGTACTTATCGATTAATTCCTTGAGCGTAGCCTTCGAGTTTATAAATCCATCAAAGAAGTGATTGATGCTCTCACTCATTTATGAAGTTGACATCCCTATTTATAAATATTCAAAAATAGAAGCATATAAGATAAAAAGTTTGTTGAAAATTTAAAAAATGAACATTAATCATTCATAATGACTAACAAACCTGCAAAAATATATCTTTAAGATAAACTGGAACCCATTTATTTCGACATTTATATATATCATTTAACCAATATTGGCCTTGCATTCTACATTTTTTATTAGATGTGCCCATCTTTTCTCGAAAGATACTATGGTAACTGAATCATATATTGTCTCTTCAAACTAACCATAAATTTGGAATTTACAATACAAATATGACCAATCTTTTCAGGAATCTTTTCAAAATATGCCAAAGATAAAATCTATGTCGTGCATTAAGAAAAACATCCCTAACTATAGCTCGATTGCCTTATCTTGGTCAGTTATAATAGCATTAGGTGGTTGACCACCATTTGCATCCAGCCATGATTGAATATCCATTTAAATGTCTCAGTCATCTCATCTGATAACAATGCGCAACCAAGCAATATGGACTGTCCATGATGTTGACTCCGAAAAATAGATAAAAGGGTATTTAATATATATTTATCAAATAGGTTGAGTCAAAGGTCAGTACATCACTAAAGTAAGTGCTTGCCATCTTGACCTAGGATGGATCTAGAAGATAGTCCTGAGCTGTCCATTATCACTCAAGTCAAAAGTATAAAAGAAATTTGGATTTTTTACTTGCATTTGTGTGAAATGGATTACCATTGACTGTGCATCTCCTTCTTTCAGCTGACTCTGACGTTTTCGACAGATAAAATTATGAGCATCATTTTCTATGAAATTTAATTATCTTCTATCCCCTTTCCTTCTAGCCATGGCAGAGTATATTTGACATGTGAAAATATTCAAGGCATGTAAATTACTGATCTCTACCTTTTCTGGTGTGCTGATCCTCCTATGGGACCGTAGATAACCATCTGATGATATGGAAAGCTCATAGTTATGTTCTAGGAAAATATCAACCAATATCCACTTACCATTTTTAGAATTTAGTCTTACTTTTATCTAAGCCTTACAATCAATTTTGCCAATATCCCTAGGATTCATGGAGTTATCGATTTTTCTAGATTTTCCTTGCCTCCAACATGCCAGGTCATATTTTTTGTTGTTGTTGGACCTACTACACACTGTTGTAATTCCAAAACCTACTCTCTTTGCATATCCATTGTATAAATTGTATAAATCATTTGCAGTATTGAACTCCATACCAATTTTAGGATCAACAGACTCGTTTTCTGTGATCGGGATGATAGGAGAAGGTGCATTCTTCTGAACAACATCAGCAACCTCATCAAATGATCATATTGAATTTTTTCCAGATTTCTAATTTCAATGCCATATGTAGAAATATCTGTATAAAAAATCATAAATATTGATATACATAGTTTTAGATGACATTTTATCTGCAATATAATAAATAATGAGTTATGCATTGGATAGAATATGGCACGACAGTGCAATAATACGGGCATAGAACCAATTATTTCTAAAAACAAAAATTTAAACTTATGACACCTTAATTAAAAATTACGATACCCGATTATGAAATATTAAACTAAATATACTAACCCCTACTACCTGGAGAACCTATCACTTGTGGACTGAGTTATGACTCCTAGGATGTCATAACATGATATGGATGTAAAAAGTTCACAAATATATGCTTAAATAGTATTACGACATCCCAGTTCAAACACTACGACATCCTAGTTATAAACCTACGACATCCCTATACAAAAACTTAAATCGGATGTTTTGATTCTCCGTAACAGAAGTATTTCGATATGTATAATGATATATGATACCCACAATATAGTAAAATACTTCAAAGAAAACTTAGGTATCAAAAACATCGAAACATGAACAACTCGGTATAAAACAGAAAATGAAAGCTTTTATCCTCCGTCATGGGACATTTCAACAATGCATTGGCTTGAATAAGATTGTTGGATTGTGATAAAAAGACTAGGAAGAAAAAAGATTTCAAAAAAAATGAGTTTTCAAGTTATGACACTGTAGTTCAGAAGTTACGAAATCCTAGTTAAAAGATTACGACACCCAATCATGAAACATGAAACTAAATATACTAACTCCTATTACCGGGAGAACTTATCACTTGTGGACTGAGTTATGACTCCTAGGATGTTATAACATGATATATATGCAAAAAGTTCACAAATATATGCTGAAACAGTATTACGATATCCCAGTTCAAATACTACGACACCTTAGTTATAAACCTACGACATCCTTGTACAAAAACTTAAACCGGATGTTTTGATCCTCCGTAACATAAGTGTTTTGGTATGCATTGATGATATATGATATCTATAATATAGTAAAATGCTTCTGGAAAAACTTGGGTATCAAAAAATCGAAACATGAATAATTCGTTACAAAACAGAAAATGAAAGCTTTTATCCTCCATTATTGGATATTTCAACCGCGCATTGGCTTGAATAAGATTGTTGGATTGTGATAAAAAGACCAGGATGAAAAACGATTTCAAAAAAAAGGGTTTTCAAGTTATGACACCCTAGTTCAAAAGTTACGACACCCTAGTTAAAAGATTACGACACCCGATCATGAAACATGAAATGAAATATACTAACCCCTACTACCGGGAAAACCTATCACTTTTGGACTGAGTTATGACTCCTAGGATGTCATAACATGACATGGATGCGAAAAGTTCACAAATATATGCTGAAACAGTATTGCGGCATCTCAATTCAAATACTACGATACCCTAATTATAAACCTACGATATCCCTATACAAAAACTTAAACCGAATATTTTGATCCTCCGTAACAGAAGTATTTCGGTATGTATTGATGATATATGATACCCACAATATAGTAAAATACTTCTAGGAAAACTTGGGTATCAAAAACATCGAAACATAAATAACTTGGTACAAAATAGAAAATGAAAGCTTTTATCATCCATTATAGAATTTTTCAACCATGCATTGGCTTGAATAAGATTGTTGGATTGTGATAAAAAAATTAGGAAGAAAGAATATTTCAAAAAAAAAGAGTTTTCAAGTTACGACATCCTAGTTCAGAAGTTACGATACCCTGGTTAAAAGATTACGACACCCGATCATGAAACATGAAACTAAATATACTAATCCCTACTACCTGGAGAACCTATCACTTTTGGACTGAGTTATGACTCCTAGAATGTCATAACATGACATGGATGCAAAAAGTTCACAAATATATGCTAAAATAGTATTACGATACTACAGTTCAAATACTACGACATTCTAGTTATAAACTTACGACATCCCTATATAAAAACTTAAACTATATTTATTATCCCTCCTACTAGGAATACCTATAACCTGTGGACTGAGTTATGACTCCCAGAGTGCCATTAACTTTCTCTAACTACCAAAATAGTTGGTGTAATAAAGAAACTATAAAAAGAAAACTAAAAAAGATGTTTTACTTCCTGTTGGAGATGACATTTATCTTGAACATATAGAAGAACTCTTCGATAGCTTATTCCAACCTCGGATCAAAACAAAGGAAGTCTTCAATGCCTTATTCCAATCTCGGACCAAAATAGAGTATTTTTTCAGATAGAAGAAGAAGCTAGTATTTATATTTGAAAGTTGATTTCTGCAACAGAACTCTCAGAGCAGATTTTAAAGCGAGGGAGATTCTTCTTCAACCTTTATTGATTTCTTGGACAAAAACCAGAGCATGTTTCAGACCGAAACATTTCCATAAATCCAAGCAAGATGGCGAGAAAAAAGGGGCCGGAGGGAAAGGGACTAGATAAATATTTCAAATAAAAGCTGAATCCTAATTAATGCTAGTCATGCTTAACTTAAAACCTGTTATACCCCTCGTCCTGTCGTGCCATATCCTATCCCATTATGCTATTGTGAATACAATTGGACCAATAGAAACGTGCAATGCAGGCCAGGCTGAATTTGCTGCACCATACACAATGCACAAAGAATGGAAAAGTCTTTGTGCACCGCGTGCAGTGCAGTAAATCCAACGTGGCTCGCACCGCGTTTTCTTATTGGTCCAAATGTATCTACCATAGCATTACGGGATGGAAGCTGAGCGTGACTAGCATTAATTATCATTCAGTTTATTTGAAATTTTCATCTGTACCAAAATACCCTTCCCTCCAATCCCTTGAATTAGGGTGCCGTAGATTTTGAACTAGGGTGCCGTAGATTTTGAATTAGGGTGTCGTAGCTTTTGAACTAGGATGTCGTAAAGTGTCATGATACTGTTTCAGATTTTAATTTATTTTCTGTATTGGTGTTGTAGGTTTTGAACTAGGGTGTTGTAGCTTTTGAACTAGGGTGTCGTAATACTGTTTCAGGTTTTAATTATATTTTTCTGTAGGGGTGTCATAGGTTTTGAACTAGGGTGTCAAAATACTGTTTCAGGTTTTAATTTATATTTTCTTCAGGGGTGTCGTAGGTTTTGAACTAGAGTGTCGTAGCTTTTGAACTAGGGTGTCGTAATACTATTTCAGATCATTTTTGAATTAGGATATCGTAGGTTTTGAACTGGATGTCGTAGATTTTGAACTAGGGTGTCGTAATACTATTTCAGATCATTTTTGAACCAGGGTGTCATAGGTTTTGAACTAAGATGTCGTAATACTGTTTCAGATCTTTTTTGAACCAGGGTGTCGTAGGTTTTGAACTAGAGTGTCGTAAGTTTTGAACTAGGATGTCGTAATACTGTTTCTAGTTATTTTTGAACCAGGATGTCGTAGGTTTTGAACCAGGATGTCGTAAGTTTTGAACTAGGATATCGTAATACTGTTTCTGGTAATTTTTGAACCAGGATGTCGTAGGTTTGAACTATGATATTGTAGATTTTGAACTAGGATGTCGTAATACTGTTTCATGTCATTTTTTAAACCAAGATATCGTAGATTTTGAACTGGGGTATTGTAGCTTTTGAACTAGGTTGTCGTAAGGGTATTTTAGTCTGGACGAAAATTTAATTAATACTAATCATTTTAATTTTTATCCCATCATATTATAATAAATTTATTTGAATCAATAAAATGTACGATGCAGGTCATACTTTATTTGCTGTACGTACATGGTGCATAAAGAATACTCCCCAAAGAATTACTCTTCGGCTCATATATGTTTAGATCACGTGGGCTGGCGCCGGTCCGGGCTGGTCCATTTTGACACCTTTACCAGGCGGCGCGCTATTCCTGGGAAATAACCCGACCTTAATCCTTCCACTGACCTCAGTGGATCCTAGAAAACAGGGCGATATTTATTCCGACCATTTTTTTTTCTACGTAAGAAAGATTTTGAACAAGCCTTCTAGCGAAGACCTGGAGACTGACTCGGCATCTGGCCGAAGCGTGGACGCATTCCGTTATGGGAAAAGACTCCGGGAAAAAGTCAAGTTGCAGCGTTGTAGTCATCGATGACCGAACGACGAAGCTTCCCCCGGACGTCTTCTCCTCCAGCTCCCACCTGCCGGTCTTCGGGGGAGGCAGTGAAGTTGCGGCTTCGCCAAGAACTCAAAGGTGAAGTTGCCATCCAGTGGACAACCATAAGGTCCGTAGCCCCCTTGAGTTTTTCTTTTTTTTAGCCCTAACAGCTGCTACTTTTGTTCTCTAGATTGATGGGGGATTGAAGGAATTGATTGGGAGTCCCACATCGCACATTCCTGTTTTAGATTGTTAGCGGGTTGGTGGTTTTAGTGCCAGGTATAGACTGTTTGTTGCAACTAATCTTGTGGTTAGAGAAATGAATTTTTTGATGGTATTTTTAATCCAGAAAGCATCTTTCTGGGGGTTTTTATGTGTTTTGGTGGAATACACCTGCTCAGGGCCTGAATTATATGATAAATCTTGTTTGGGTTTTTCTTTTCTTCGATATACTTTGTTGAGGATTTTATGGTCTTCTGATGCAACATTTCTGCTGTGGGATGAACAAATTTAACCATTTTATCTTGATTTTTTATCTTCTCTTGCCAAGGAAAACACCTTTTTTTCAATGAAAAAATCTCTTTTCCGTGCATGAGTACTCCTGCACTGGATTTTTCCTCGGTGTGATATAATTTTTCTCATGTTGTTTAAAACGGCACATTGATGTGATACTGCAGGTTGGGCAATTGGATGCTATAGGTTATCTGTTTATGTCTTCTTATTAATTCTGAGTTGATCATGTTATAGATGTAATCTGTCAGTGGTTTTCTTGACCTCATCTAGATTACCAATGAGGATATGATGGGAAGCAGGAAATTTACATCAGTAGAAGGAAACATCATGTGCTTTGAGAATTCTAATCCTAATTCTATTTTAGGAGAGTTTATTTAGGATTTTCTTTATTTAAGGTTTCTTTTATTTTAGGATTTTCTTTATTTTCATTGTTATCTTTATTAAAATTTTTAATTTTATTAGGACTTAATAATTTGATTTCTGTTCGGATATGATTTGTTGCTTTATTAAGAACTCCAATTATATAAAAAAGATCAGACTTGAATGTTGAAATTGAATATCAGAATTATTTAATTTTTTTAATTTTTATTTTATTCTTCTTTTTGTCATATCCTGCATTAATTGGTATCAGGGCAAACTACGATTGCTAACCATTGCATTGTATTGTTCCCCTGTTTGGCCGCTGCAAACCTCTACCGATCGAGACTTGTGAGCACGGAAGAAAACAAGGAAAAACAAGTTTCTTCTTCAGCCGTTCCAAGCCTCCTACCGGATTGAGGCCCTAAGAAATTGGGCTGTCCCAACCAACCATTGCTAGCACGACCAGGACCCTGACCGCGACTGCCGCGCCTACAGCTGCCTCCTTTCCTTCTCCCTGTTTGCTAAGACCACCATCTTCCACCTTAAGGCCTCGGCCGTCCCCAACCATCTGGCCCTCTCCCGTGTCCTCCATCTCTTCCTCTCGTCCGCCGGCATCGAGGATGATGAGAGGGCTTCGCTAGATGAAGAGAGAGCTCTGTCGGAGCCATCCCCATCGCCATTCGTTGCCATTGGCCTTTGGCCTCGCCACCTTCCCCTCCACCTTCGCCGTCATTATCTTCGTCGGAGCTGTCCCTATCTTCGCCCTTGCTGCCTTCCCCACCTACTTCACCACCGTTCGGCCCCATCCCTATCTTTGCCATCATCCCGCCCTGTGCTTGGGTGCTCCATTACTGCCAAGCCATCTTCATCATCGTTGGAGCTGTCGCGCTTCGCCGGAGCCACCTCCCCTGTCACCAGATGCCAAAGCCTCTCACCGGGAGGGACAAGAGGACCAGAAGTAGAAGTAGAAGAAGAAAATATCAACCCCCTTCCCCCCTTTTGAGGTATTGCAGTCCACAGCATTGCTGTAGATCTTGTGGTCTACAGACCCATTTCACAGGCCCAAAAAAAGAAAAAAATCTTGAAGTTCTTACCTTATCTTCGGCTTGCAAGCAATAGCTCGAAAGTTTTTGAGATCGTCTCGTAAAAGATACGATCCTTTTATTAAAATTTGGATTTTTTTAAAATTATTGGATAATTCTAGGATTCCGATATCCTAATATTTCGGAGAGCTTGGAGTGCCGGTGATCTTAAGCTTGGAAGAATGATGTCCACGTGGATGAAGCTGGAAGACCGGCTTCAGGAGATTGGGAACTGGCTTGCCTCTCCTCCGTCCGCTATCGATGAACTCTCTTCTTGATCAAACTAAGAGTCTTTTAGTAAGAGTGAAATCAAGATTTTCGAAACCATCCTGAATCATACTGGACTACCGGCCAAGAACTAGTACGATTCGGTCATAAAAAATGGTCCAAAATCCTGGATAGCTCAAAAATTCTATATTGCACCGATATGGTACGGTACCGTACTAGTGCATTTTGCCTGATTCAGTCCAGTTCAGTCCAGTTCGGATCTGGTTCAGGTCAAATAATGTAGCCATGGGGAAGGAAAGATTTTTCTTAATTTCACGAGATCCGGTACCGATTAATGATCAGTATGGGTCCCGGTACTGCTTCATTGATCCTTGAGTGAAACAATCATCATCTGATTCAATATCCAACGTGCTTCGTCTCGCAATCAAGGTCATGGTTGCTAAGAGTTATTAGGACATTCACATATAGATATGAAAGTCACTGTGGCCTCGTGCATTAATAAAATCACAAGATAACAGCTCCAGATGTTTCATATGATGATGATTTAATGAATGAGATATTTCAAAAGATTGTTGAAGTCTGTGAGAAATTGGATGAGATATCTGGTCACTCATGTTACAAGAGGACTTTAATTCTTAAAAGTATTGTCAAGGTCCGATGTGTTTGATGTTGGATCTTGAATGCGATACTCAGATTCTTAAGATGTTTTGCTATTTCCTGCATACCTAAGGTCATATCATTCAGGAAATATTTTTAATTTGATGGAGACCATTATGATACTTGTATTAGAAGAGTGCGACGATATGTCCACAAAGCTTCTTATGTGCCTCCCTAGATACTTAAAAAAAGGATAATGAAGATAAATCACCTAGTGCTCTCAGACTTGAAGAGAAAGTGATGGGTAATTGCATAATAAATCTCCAGCTTACATGAAAAGATTAGTTAATCCCATGAGTGCTTTTTCAAGTCAAAATAGAAAAATTGTTGGCTTAATATGCTAGGAGAATTATGATAGCATGAAACAGAAAGATACAAATGTTTCTGATGAGGTTATGGCAGATGATAGTAAACAACGTGAGAGGACCGTTTCTGATGAGCTGCATCAGAATTCTGCAAAGATGGAGCAAGAGATAGGTTGTATTAAAGAAAATAATACTGCATAATTTGATGGTTACTCTGGAAAGCAGTAGACTCGGCTGAGATGAAAGATGAGGTGTTACCCTTGAAAGTTGTTGATTCCAAGGAGCTGGAGGGTAGTGGTGATTTAGAAGGAACAAACACTATACAAAAAGTGGGAAAGGCACTTCAGTTGCCAGGAAAAGATGGAGAAATATTGCAGAGAACTGAATATGATCTTCAAGTTTGGTGTAAACACATTGGTTATGTTCTATTTTTTTACTTTTGCAATCAATTGGTGTTTAAACACATTGGTTATGTCCCGTCTTAATTTAGCAGAGTATTCATTGCTTTCTGCATATTTTTAATTATTACAAGTTGTCAGCCATTGAATCTGCGATATGCATCATCTTGAAATTACTTAATACAGAAGGATAATTCTATGAACCAAGGTTCCTGGTACCGGTACCGGGAGTCGTACCGGTGGCCGGCCGGTACCGGTACGGTACTGTACAGTGCCGACGCACGGTACGGCATGGTGTACCGATCAAATCGGTACGTCCAATTTTTTTTTTGATTTTTTTTGATGTTTTTTGTAATTTAAGGTTTTATTTTATTTTTTAAGGATTTAGGGTTAGGTTTAGGGTGGCGTACCGGTTTAGGGTTTAGGACTAAATATTAATATTTAGGACTATTTTCAATTAAAAAAAAAAAAAGATAATTAAACTAAGATTATCAGTAATTAATGAAAGTGAAATGTAGTATAAACATATAATTACATACCAATGTCTAGAATCGGGTAGAGTGACGATGTCCATAAATATAGAGATCATGTATGTACTCTATAGAAAATTCGACATGTCCCTCTTGCCATGCAGCATGATACTCTTCCAAGCTCATCCCAGGAGGTATGCGTGATGGATCATAACTAATCACAGATCCCTCTCTGATGTCCCGACTCTGAGAGTTGTCCATAGACTGATGATATGGCAGTGCAGGGCCCATCCAAATATACCAGCAGCAAAATCAGATTCATAAGATGCTCCGGGCTGCATGGGATAATAACCTCTGGATGTTGACATCTCAAATGTACCATATGGATCATATGGACCAGAAGCTGCCGGTAGCTGTAGATAAGAGGATCCTGAATATGAGGATGATCCAGATACATCCATAGATCCTACTCCACGTGCAAGAGCAGCAGCTGTATCGTATTTCGAACGACCACGCGGAGCTCGTCGCCTATATGGAATCGTATCACCACGGGATCTATCTGATGGTAATCCATGATCTGTATTCTGTATGGCATGGCTAAACTGCGACTCCCCAGTGAATCGAATATGAATAGGTAGCTGCGACTCCTGTCCTCCTGCCTCTCCCTGATCACTAGATCCTCCATTATCTGAAGTACTATTATCACTGTCTCTGGTATCTGAATCTGAGTGGATTGAGTGCTCCGATGGAGGTGCAACTGCCTTTCCTTTTCTTCTATCTGGATCTACTAGATGGTGGGAAGGGACGATGTGCTGTACTTGCTGGAGCCCTGTGAGGAATATGACTTGTTGCCCATTGTCCAGCATCCATTCCAGCCTCACTAGCTACAAAACTGGCTGGTCGAGGAGACGATCCTGGCTCATCAAGCTCTGGGTCTGCTGCTGACCCATGACCCACCCAATCATTGAATCTTCTTCTCATCAACATATGAACTTGCAGTGGAATTGGGATATTTCAATTTACTTCTTCCTGAATACATTTTAGCCTCAACCTTAAATTATAGGATACATACACAAGATCGTTGATGCGTTTTTGTTTTAGACGGTTCCTCTGCTTGAAATGAATAAGACCAAATGTAGACCAGTTGCGCTCACATCCACTGGATGATACCGTCTGAGAGAGGATCTTCACTGCAAGAACCTTCAAATTTTTAGCAGATCCACCAAAATGCATCCACCATTCAGCTGCAAAAGACATTACATCATTTGGAATTTTAGATTTGTCAAAATAAAAAATTTAATCCTGATATAATATTAGACTTACTCCTTAGTAGTATCTACCAGGATTCATCTTTGATTTACTTCTGACCGCTACAGTGGATCCAAATGAATCTATGCCCTCTCTAAAAAATTGTCTGCCAGAAAAAAATTTGTTAGATTGTTGAAATTAATGCTCTTAAAAATCATTCAATAATTTCAACCTAACTTACTTTTCAAGGCACATAGCAGCGATATCTGGATCGGGCTTCATCTTATATATAACATTGTATAGGGCAGACACAAGATCCTCATCCATGGCAATGTCCGGTACGGAGTACTGAAATCTCAGATTTAGATAGTAAGCTGCACATATATTTTAAGAATTAGTCAAGCGTACTTGTATGAATCTAATTGAAACTTAATTTTTAGGGACTTCATAAATTACTACGTACCTGCTAGATGCAAATTTGAACTCATTTGATAACTTCACCGTCCATCAATGATCCGGATATATTCAGATGCATGTGATGGATCTGCCTCCTGGATCTTTTCCTTTGCCCTCTACATTCTGAAATATAAGAAGCCCATCTGAGCATACCTCTCGGAGTCCACAACACGAAGTACCTCATATAGAGGCTTGATAGCCTCCACTACCCTCTCAGCCCGCTGCCAGAATGTCTGTCTAGTTACTAAATCTTTCACATTCTCTCAGCATTTATCCTAGCATATTTGCTCTGCTGCCAGTCCTGACTGACAAACATCTGACGCAGCAGCTTGCTTCTTGCCAAGAAGACTATAAAGTGCAATGTAATTAGTAGTAAACCATGTGACCCCCGGTCTCAATATTTTCTTCCCTGTAAAGTCCTCATCAATGATAAGACCTATGTATGGTTATATATAAATCTGGTGATAGACTGTGCTAGATCAACAATCTTCTGCATCCTGCAGATTTTTTCAATATCCATCAACATGAGGTCTATACAATGTGCAGCACAAGGGATTTAGAAAATATGCGGTTGCCGCTCCATCAAGATTTGTCCTGCGGCCCTTTACTGTGGTCCATTATCAGTAATGACCTGCACGATATTATGCTCTCCTACCTGATCAATCACCTCCTCCATCAATCTGAGGATATACTGGCGTCGTGCACCTGATCGAAGCATCAATAGACTTCTGGAAAAAAGTCTTCCCATCATAATAAGTCAAGAAATTGATGATGCTCCGTCTAATAGAACCAGTCCAACCATCACACATCACCGTCAATCCATATACGGGGAACTTGCTCTGATATGAGGATATCCATCCTTCTAGCTTCTCCTTATTGTTGTCTAGAAGATGACCATAGATATTCCTCGATGATGATCTATACCTGCACCAGCAGCCTGTATAGATGAAATAGCAGAGCGATAATATGGATTGTCTGCTGCATGGATTGGGATATGACTGAAATGAAACTAGAAGGAGATGGCCCGTCACATATTTTTCTTATCCTTTTTCAGCATTGTGTCAATCCTCTGTTGCTTGGAATCTCTACTGGAAAATGCATGTGGATCGACATCATGGATAATGGCTTCCTCTGGAATGTCCCTCGAAGACTTCCTCCTACTGCCAAATGCTCCAACATGGATGCAATATAGCCGGTGCCTCTCCTGACGGGCTCTCTGACTGAGGAGGTCCTCCTAAAGTGTATCTCAGACTCTTCTGGAGCATTAGCAGAAGTGGATCCCGATCCTGACTCAAATGTTGATGGCCCGAATCGCTGTCTATACCTGGCTGCCTTCTCCTGTTGTCTCTGCTCATACAAGCTCACCTGAATAGTAGCCTCCATTTGTGCCTCCTCATCAGAACGAATATATGCTCTCTCTGACTCCCTAGAGTAATAAGAAGGTGGTTCTACGGCTCTGCGGTCCACCTCTGTCTTCTTCTTTGCTGCTCTTCCTTTCCAGCTTTAAATCAGCAAAGTATTTCTTCATCAACTAACGGACCTCCTTTGGACACTGTCGGCATGCAGATACATCAGGATAGCCGCCCGCCAAGTGCTGCTTTAACCTTGTTACCCTTCCACCTTTGAATTCGGTATTGCACCATTTACACCTCCAGTGATGCTGACCCGAGAGCATCTCTCCATGTAATCAGCCAATGTCCCGCTCCGGATCCTTCTTCCTCCTTGATGGATCCATACCTGAATATTTAAATTACATATAAGGTCAATAATAATGTTTATTAATTAACACTTTATTAACCTAATTTTTAAAATTTAATTTATTTTTTATTTTTTATTTAAAAAATTTAAAAATAAAGAAAAATAAAAAATTTTAAATTTTAGATTCATGTAGGATTCCATTATACATGCTACATATATTTTTTTAAGATCCTAAAATGCATTAACAGTCAATTTTTTTCAATTTAAGACCTACGGGCACTATTCATGAGATGTACAAAACTTGAATAAATCGACATGAAATTTATAGTGAGAGTAGCTTACGAGTTCTAGATTAATAATTTACAATTACAGTTTTTTTCTAATTATTATTATTTAATTAATTTATTAATCCGAAATTAATTTTTAATTTAAAAATTATATACTTAACAAAAAATCAAGATTTTAGTATCATTGTATAGATCTATCCTAGATCTACCACATACTCTAAAATCATAGCCAACAAATAAATTTTGATAGCATTTCTTCTTAATTTTCTATTTTGCAGGGATTTTAACAAAAAATAACGATACGAAAGAGGAAAATACGGAAAAAGAAAGGTATACGTGCCTTGATTTTAGCTTCCTCTTCGACTTTAGCAAGTTCGATTGGGTGTTGAATTGATCGAGAATTTTTTTTTCTTTGTTTTTCCTTCCACGGATCTGCAGCAGAGAGCTCGTACCTCTTCCTCACTTAAAAAGCAAAGCAGCCCCCTCCCAAAAGTCACATGGCTATAGTAGCCATGTGACAAATCAAAAAAAAATTGCCCCACCTGTCCCTCCCAGCCGTACTGACCCGAACCGGGCCGAACTGGGCCGACCGGGCCGAACTGGGCCGAACCGGCAGTTCGGGCCCGTTTCGACCGGTTCGGTGCGGTAAGTATTTTTTTTTTGATTTTTAATTGGACCGTGCCATTTTTTATGGCCGAACCGTGCTGGTCGGCCACCAGTCCGGTTCGGTACACCCTGAACCGGCCGGTTCGGCACGGTCCGGAAAACCCTGCTACGAACTAATCCTCTTTTCATCGGGTAAAACTCTTAAATTAATTATAGTAACCTTGGTGATGGGAAAATTCATAGCATTACTTCTGGTTGAAAATAATTCTATGTTATGATCCTGAACATTGCAAGATGATTCACATTTCAAAGCCTTATTGAATAATAAATATGTTGATTTACCAAAAAACGTGGAAGGAACCATAACTCATTAACACCTAAGAAAATGATGATATTAAACATCCTAAAAGTAGTGACTCATTCGTATCACTTTTTAGCCTTGTAACATATCGTTTGTGATATGTATGTTGGGCAATGACCCATGGGCTGTATGGCTTATTGAGGGCTTTCTGACAATATACAACAATAATAACTTTGACAAGCAAGGGCATTTACTCCATGCTGTCTGAGGTCAAGACAGTAGGATGAGCAGAAAAAGAAGAGGAGAAAGGAGAGAATAAAAAAGAACAGAGAGAGGAAGAGGTAAAAAACAAATGGAAATAGAACGAGAACAAGGAAGAGGAACTAAGACTGTAATCCAGGTCTTACTCCCCTTTCAATTACAATATTTAGATTATACACCATAAATTGAATTGAAGATGAATTTGCCTCTGAGTGGGGTTGATCATCTAGGCAGCTGTTACAAATAAGGCTCAGTAAAGGAGGCCAAAACTCAAAAAATAAGTTGCAATAAATGAATGAAATGCTCTTAAACCTTCAACATTGAAAGATATAAAAATTTACAAATAAGATCTTAACCGACTTTTGTTTATTTGATGCGTTATATTTATGCTCTCTGTTGCAGGTCTACTTCTTTTATAAATGGCTAACCAAGACAAAGATCACATCCCCATGCTGTCAAAAGATATTGAGCTAAAGAAATTCACTGCTAGGAGTGCATCAATGTCTATGCCCTCAAATGTCTCCTGTGAAAGTGAAGATTTTTTAGTATCTCATACTGGTCCTTTGCGCATCCAAAGGACACATTTTGCACATGCAAGTGGTCCTTTATATAGCAATCAGAAGGTAGATGAGGTTCCTTGGCTTAAACATGACAAGCTATGTGCCAAAGTACACTCTGTCATGCCAGCAGTAATGGGTCAAAATGACTGGTCAGACAATAACCATGTCGAAAAAAATGAGTATTTGTTGAAGTCTGGGCCTCTTGGGTATGCAATAACCCTGACTGCACTGATTGTCCTGCAGCTTATAAAACCAAAAGGAGTTTTTATAAAAGCTCAGTACTTTCTCGTGATAGTAAGGTGCTTTTCCCTTTTAACAACATTTGCTTTAGTTTTCTTTTAGTTGCTTTTTGTTTCACTGATCTGGTGAAGTCATTATGGTACTTGAATAATATTCAATATTTACATTGCTAGTATGTATTACAAAGATATGTGCATAGACGTGCACATATTGACACATACAGATATGTGCATTTATATATTTTTACATGAATTGTGCTCACACACATATACATATACATATGCTGTTGCTGTGCTATAATAATGTCTCAAGAGTCAAGGCATATATATACTGCCAACTTGAGTTTTTATATGTACCTGTGCACAAAAAAGAGACGGCTATAAGTGACAAAATCCTACAGTAACATGGTCCATGTAACTACTTGTGAAATGTTTATTTCAAATGCCAATTTTCTGAGAAAACAATATAAATCATATCTGGCAACAACTTTTAAATGAAAATGATAAGAATTACTTAAAATTAAGTTGGGTTTGCATAGTGAAGGTTACTTATCCATATTATCTTCTGCTCTGAAATGGCGAAGAGAATGCTCACAGAAAATAAGAGGTTGTATATCTATGCACTTAAATGGAGTATGTTATAGAGATTAAAAGGCAACTTTCACATGCTACAAAAGAATGGTAGCTAGTGTATATTGATGGAACGTTGAGGTGTGTTTGAAGAATGTAACTACCAGCAATATAAATTAGTTTTTTTTTTAGGTTAGCATCTGGATTTTCCAATTACCACGGCTTACCTGCATGAGTTGTGATGAACTGTAGTTTTTATGCCTATTGCAAATGGAATAATGACTAATACTCGAGTTAAGCTCCCTTCATAAGAACTATCTGTGGATGATTATTGCTGACAATAAGAGTGAATCACATCGAGTGCTATTTTAGAATCAATAAAGAATTATAGAAAAATAAGTATCAATTACTTAATTCAACAAATAAAAGCGTGCACCATGATTATTGATTAGAGATGGAATTTCTATGGAAATATGGTTTTCATTTAAATAAATGGAACTTTCATAAAATCTTTTCAAGAACATCAGCTAAAACTATCAAGGCCTTCTCCGGCAAGATAGAATAGGTTCTTGAGCACACTTCAAAAATTAAGGATGCTCAAGAAAGTATTTGATAACATTTATGTGATGGTAATTAACCTGATGTAGGCCCTCCCACAAATTCTAGAAAATTGTATGTGACTGTTTGTAGGTGGGTAATGCTTCCTGGCATATCAACTTTGATGTTTAAGAGTTCAAATCTTCAAACAATTTTTTCTTTTATGTTAATTTGATCTATTGAAATAAGCTTCTACATGACAACCTTTTTTCACTCTTTTTTTATATAAGATGGTTGATTTATGACAAATTTAAAGAAAAGTTGTGTTGCAGACTAACATTTGCCAACAATGTGTTCCTAGTGGTAAGCTGACAATTTGCTTTAACCTTGAGCATTGGCATAGGTATGAAGTGATATTATCATTATATGTTAGTAACGAATACAGCCAGGGTCTCACTGGTTAACCTTTTAAAATCATATCTTCAAAAGAATTAGAGTGGAGTTTTGAGTCAACATGAGTTTTAGGTTTTTGCCTGCACCCATGTGTGAATGAAGAGGTTGTTGTAATCTATGTTACCTGGATACTCTGTTTTAAAGATGTCTAGGAGTATCGACACTTCTACACTTTGACATGGCAGGACTGCACACAACATGGTTGGACACTCTAGTGAAGGGTTCTGCTGATGTTAGCAAAGAGTGTCTGATGCTTGGCATTTTTTAAAGTATAATGTAGTGAACTTGTTTTAAGTGCTGGACTCTTTAAGTGAAGTATACCTAAGTTTTTATAGTTTTGGACACTTTCAAGCAAAGTGTCCTTATTTTTTATATAGAACTACAAATATTATGGGCACATTTTAAGCAAAGTGTAATTGTATTTTTAATATAACGTTATCACAGTTATATGAATATTTGATGCAAAATGTCATTATGTTTCAAATGCAAAAAAAGTATCCATCCATCAGTTTAAGTTTCTTTTTTTTTCTTTTAATTTTTTTGAATTAGCATTAAAAAATGCAAACACATGTCTATATGTTTGCACAAAGGCACGTATAAATGTATGCATATATAGTTGCGTGCACCACACATACATATACATATGTATGTAGATGTGTGTATATATACATACATATGTACATATACAGACATACATACACACACATACATATATACCATGTCGTTGTACTTAGATATTTGGCAGTCTTACTGTAGTTTTCTGGATGGTTTATGACAACCGGCTTTTAGGGCTTGAAACAGATCTGTAGTTGGACTCAAACAAGAAACTGACCGAACCACTGAAACCTGGTAGATGTGGTTGAGTTTCGCTCAGCCGACTAGATCTAGTGGATTCAAGTAACCAGGGTACGCCATTTTGTTCCTAGAAATCTCAAGTATATGTTGGTAGGGGAAGTATAAACCCATTTCTTGTATGAGGTTTGAACCCTTGATCAATTTTGACATAGCGACTCTTGTATCCTTTGAGACACATAATGAAGATATAACTTATAATGAACTTATGTATTTGTCAATACAAGCTAGATAACATGCTGGACCTTATGAATTGTAGTGAGTTTAGGTAGATTATGTTGCTTTGCTCAATTATCATTTTTTTAACCTTTTACTGAAATGTTAAATGTAATCATTCCAATTTTTTGATAGTTTTTAATATTTAGCATTTAAAATAAAAAAAATATCAATAATTTTTATATATTTATCATACATAATATCTAAGTAAAAAGGCTTCCTAGTCCACAAGACTCCCGCCACTGTAGAGTCCTAGGAGGGTCAAATGTATGCAGCCTTGCCTCCGCATGTGGAAAGGCTGTTTGTTATATTTTTGAACCAATGACACCAAAGTCATAATGTAGCAACATTACAGTTGGTCTGAGGTCCACATCACATTATAAAAGTATTATAATTAATTTTAACTATTTAAATTTTTTAATGTCTGTGGGCTAAGGTTGATGCATTATTTGACCAGTGACCAAGTGTCTCTCAACTCCTTGATCAGGTCAATGTTTGGTTCAGATCTGCTAGCTATGCTTGTGGCATATTTGTCATTTGTCAAGTTAATTTTCCAAATTTGTAGCTTTATGCGGATTTACTATCATAATCATTATTTTGTGGAACCATTGGCTTTCAATAGATGATTTTACATAAAATGTTAAACATATGCTTATATTATTATTATTGTGTGTTGTGTCAATGTGCTTGCACCTTGGGAAGTCATATAATTGCTTTAAATTCAATTATCCAATAAATTTGTAGTCATGCTGTCTACAGGCTTGTGTATATAATCACATTAACAAAGTGTTGGGTGCATTTGTCATATACTTTCTTTGAAGTACATTTTGTTGTTTGTCATTGTATGCAGCTTCGTAACATTCTTTATGGGGAAGCTGATGGATGGGCAAAGAAATCAATTTCATGTCTAAGTTCATATTTTCCAATCATGAATCCACACACAAAGGTTGTTCAACGGTGGAACAAATTCTTTTGTATATCCTGCTTGATTGCAATATTTGTGGATCCATTGTCTTCTTCCTTCTCTCTGTACAGAAGGTATGCTTTGTCCTTCATGCCACCTTAAATAAATGCAGCTGTTTCCTACTAAATATTTTTCAGTATATTAATATACTGGCAGTTGTTTTGTTGCTTCTGTGACTGGTGGGTTTCTGTTCTCATGATTATATTGTCCTTCACTATAATAAAATTTTGCAACTTATGCTTTTGCTTGATACTTGTATAATACAACTAAAGTTCCATCATTTTTGTTTGGTGATGAACTGTAAAAGCATTTGCAGTCTGACTCCATACAATGAAGTAGTGAACAATAAAAGCATGCACAGTTTTGCACCCTGTGCCTAGTGTTAACAGTAGCCTGGCATGGTGCATATTGGCCTGTTGGCCTGATGAATTCTCACCTAAAACCTGCCAACTGTCTTGTTTAGTTGATGTAAAATTGAAACATGTATATAAATTAGATTTTTCTAGAAGTTAACATTTCCCTCAAACTTCGCAACATAATTCTAATGTGCTTTTTATCCCTTAAAAAATCAAAAGTTAGAGTTTGATTTTATTAAAAAAATGGTTCCATTAGGCTTGAATTATTACTTAGAGTGAGATTGACTAAATGAAATCAGGATAAAACCTAAAAATGAGGTTTTTAACCTTATATGTTAGTTTCAGCTGGAAGAACTGTCTGAACTTGCCAAATTGGACTCCAGTCTGTTGGATTTAATCCAGAATATCAACATTCGAGTTGCTTCAGATCCATTTCAGCTGAGATTTCAGGCTTCAATTATCTTGGGCAAGCTTTTAGTTATTTGACCAACTTGCATGTTGGTAATTATGTGAACCTTGTTGTGTAAGTTTCAAAATGTATGTGTCGGATAACATGCTGAATCTAATGGATGTGAGAGAAAATGATGGGTCATCAAGGAAGGGCCTAATTCATGATTATTGGACATTTGGACTATTTTGCCATTAGTGGATTGACAGATACACTAATACTGGCTTCTCAATTTTCATCTTTCAAAATCTTGGTGTCTTATTAAGAGTTATTATTGCCATCTAGTTTGTTATATATGGTTTTTTGAATCATATTGAAATGCCAAGGTTGTGATCATTACCACTACATTCTGTTATAACTTATGGTGATCAAGTGTGTTTGCCATTTGAATATCAAGTAAAAGTAAAGTTATCCTCCTTTGATATCATAGAAGAGAAGGTTTTCACCACCTGTATGAGCAAGGCTAGGACTTGTATCCTAGTGTGCCAATGTGAGCCATTGCCCTACATATACCATATGAAGGGAGGAACCGAGGAACCTTGGACGAGGAATAATTGGTGTAATAACCTTTGATTTGCTGGATGTTAATTTAGTGCTTAGTTGTGTCTAGCAGGATTGAGGCCTTCCAAGTGCTCTGAAAAGCTCGAACCATTGTGAAACTCTTAGGGAAGGTTAGTTATTTATTTTTGCCTAATGTTGGAGTGGTCTTAGCTCCTTCGATTGGCTTAGGTGATGCCTAAAAGTGTGACTTGAGTACTTGACAATTTCACCCTTATCAAGTTGGTAAATGGGTTACATGGAACCTCAGGAGATTTTGGAATGGGACCCAAAAGTTCATTAAGAAGGGAGGAAGGATGGACCATCTGGCACTTTGTGCATTATTGGCTTGTAATATAAAATTGACAATTTTTTGCTTTTCATTTCAAGGCTTCTGTTGCATCTAATTGTTGTAATCTTTTGTCTGTCTTAACAAAACATGCATGAATGCATGATAGTGAGTATTTGGTCATTTTGCCCTTGCAAAATTGTAAGTGCAATTTGAATGTATATGAACCTAGAATTCTTACACCCATTTGCAGAGGAGTTGTTGAAACTTGAAAGTGACTAACACCCAAGGATCCCGGTACCGGTACCGGGACCGTACTGGTGGCCGGTCGATACGGTACGGTACCATACCGTACCGACACGCGGTATGGCTGGGCGTGCTTGTATGAACGTCATGCCCATTTTTTTTTGTTTTTTGGATTTTGGTCGATGGATTTTGGGTTTTTAAGATTTTTTTTTTTTTTTTTAAGGTTTAGGGTTTAGGATTTAGTGTTTAGGACCTTTAGGTTTGGAATTTAGAGTTTAGGATTGAAGACTTCAAGGTTTCTAGGATTTAGGATTTAAAAAATGCTAATTATTAATTCTAATTGAAATAAGATATTAAAATGATAATTTAAACTAAGGATTATCAGCAATTAATAAAGTGAAAGGTAACATATAAATACAATTAAATACCAATGTCTAGAATCGGGTAGAGTGTCGATGTCCATAAATATGGATCATTTATATACTCTGTAGGAAGATCAGTATATCCCTTCAGCCAAACAGCATGATACTCCTTTAAGGTCATCCCAGGAGGTATGCGTAATGGATCATAACTCATCGTAGATTCTTCGCGATGATATCCCGACTCTGAGAGCTATCAGAGACTGATGATATGGCAGTGTAGGAGCCTATCCAAATATACCAACAGCAAAATCATATCCATAAGATGCTCTGAGCTATATGTGATAATAACTACTGGAAGATGACGTCTCGGATGCACCATATGGACCATATGGACCAGAAGTTGCTGGTGGCTGCGGGTAAGAGGATCCTGAATATAAGGATGACCCTAATACATCCATGGATCCTACTCCACGTGCAAGAGCTGCAGCTGCATCGTGTCTCGAACGATCTTGCGGAGCCCATCACCTATATGGAATCGTATCACCACGGGGTCTACCAGATGGTACTCCATGATCTGTAACCTGTATGGCATGGCTAAACTGCGACTCTCCAGTGAATCGAATATGGATAGGTGGCTGCGACTCCTGTCCTTTGGCCCCTCCTTGATCACTAGATCCTCCACTATCTGAAGAAGCACTATTACCACTCTCTTTGCTATCTGAATCTGAATGGACTGAGTGCTCCGATGGAGGTGCAACTACCTTTCCTTTTTTTCTCTCTCCAAACTGAATAGATGGCAGGGAGGGATGATGTGCTGTATCTGTTGGAGCTCTGTGAGGAATATGGCTTGTTGCCCATTGTCCAGCATCCATCCCAGCCTCGCCAGCTACAAAACTGGCTGGTCGAGGAGGCGATCCTGGCTTATCAAGCTCTGGCTCATGCTGCTGACTCATGACCCATCCATCATTGGATCTTCATCTTCATCAACATATGAATTTGCAGTGGGATCGAGGTATTTCAATTCTACTTCCTCCTGAATGCACTTTAGCCTCAACCTTAAATTATAGTATACATACACAAAATCGTTGAGGTGTTTCTATTTCAGACGGTTCTTTGCTTGGAGTGGATAATGCCAACTGTAGATCAGTTGCGCTCACATCCACTGGATGACACCATTTGGAAGAGGATCTTGACTGCAAGAACCTTCAAATTTTTTTGCAGATCCACCAAAATGCACTCATCATTTAGCTGCAAAAGACATTACATCATTTAGAATTTTAGATTCGGCAAAATAAAAAATTCAATCATAATATAATATTATACTTACTCCTTAGTAGTACCTATCAAGATTCATCTTTGATTTATTTCTGATTGCTACAGTAGATCCAAATGAATCTGTGCCCTTCTTAAAAAAATGTCTGCTACAAAAAGTTTTGTTATCATGTGCTACATGTTGAAATTAATGCTAATAAAAATCATTAAATAATTTCAACTTAACTTATTTCTTCTAAGCACATAGCAGCGATATCTGGATCAGGTTCCATCTTATATATAACTTGCATAGGGCAGACATAAGCTCTTCATTTATGGCAATGCCCGGTATGGAGTATTGAATTCGGAACGGATTCAGATAGTAAGCTGCACATATATTTTAAGAATTAGTCAAGCGTACTTGTACAAATCTAATTAAATTTAATTTTTAGGGATTTCATAAATTACTGCATACCTGCTAGATATAAATCCGAACTCATTTGATAACTCCATTGTTCATCAATGATCCGAATATATTTAGATGTATGTGATAGATCTGTCTCGTGGATCTTTTCTTTGTCCTTTGCATCATGAAATATAAAAAGCCTATCTGAGCATACCTCTCAGAGTCCACGATATGAAGTACCTCATATAAAGGCTTGATAGCCTCTACTATTCTTTCAGCCCACTGCCAGAATGTCTGTCTCGTCACTAATCTTTATATTGCTTCTCTCAGTACTTGCACTGGCATATCTTCTTACTGCCATTCCTGACTGACAAATATCTGACGCAGCTCTGCTTCTTGCCAAGAAGACTATCAAGTGCTATGTAATTAATAGCAAACCGTGTGATCCATGGTCTCAATATTTCTCCCTGTAAAGCTTCTCATCAATGATAAGATCTACGTATGGTTATATATAAGTCTGATAATAGACTGTGCTAGCTCAACAATCTTTTGCACCCTGCGGATTGTTTCAATATCCATCAATATGAGATCTATACAATGTGTAGCACAAGGGGTCTAGAAATATGCGATCGCCGCTGCATCAAGATCTGCTCTGCAGCCCTGTACTGTGGTCCATTATCTGTGATGACCTACACGACATTATGCTCTCCTACCTGATCAATCACCTTCCATCAATCTGAGGATATAACTGGCATCGTGTACCTGATCTGAAGCATCAACAGACTTCTGAAAAAAGTCTTTCCATCATATAAGTCAAGAAATTGACGATGCTTCGTCTAGTAGGACCAGTCCAACCATCACACATCATTATCAATCCATATACGGGCCACTTGCTCTGATAGGAGGATATCCATTATTCTAGCTCCTTATTGCTGTCCAGAAGCTAACCATAGTATCCCTCGATCCTGGAGGATCTACACATGCACCAGCAATCTGTATAGATGAAATAGTAGAGCGATAATATGGATTGTCTGTTGTATGCACTGGGATATGACTGAAGTGAAACCAGGAGGAGATGGCCCGTCACATATCCTTCTTATCCTTTTTCAGCATTGTGTCAATCTTTTGTTGCTTGGAATCTTTGTTGGGAAAAGCATATGGATCGATATCATAGATAGTGGCTCCTGCTGGAATGTTCCTGGAAGACTTCCTTCTACTGTCAAATGCTTTCAACATGGATGCAATATGGCTGGTGCCTCTCTTGACGGGCTCTTTGACTGAGTTCTTCCTAAACTGTCTCAGACTCTCCTGCAATATTAGCAGAATCGGATCCCGATCCCGACTCAAAAGTTGATGGCCCAAATTGCTATCTATGCCTAGCCGTCTCCTCTAGCTGCCTCTGCTCATACAAGCTCGCCTGAATAGTGGCCTCCATCTGTGCCTCCTCATCAGAAGGAACAGATGCTCTCTCTGACTCCCTGGAGTAATAAGAATGTGGTTCTGCGGCTCTGTGGTCACCTCTGCCTTCTTCTTTGCTGTCCTTTTCTTTCCAGCTTTGAAATCAGTAAAATGTTTCTTCATCAACTGATGGACCTAATGTGGATACTGTCAGCATGCAGATACATCGGGATAGTCGCTAGTCAAGTGCTGCTTCCACACTTGTTACTCCATTCTGAATTGTTATTGTACTATACCTCCAGTGATGCCGACCAGAGAGCATCTCTCCATGCAACCAAACAATGTCGCACTTCGGATCCTTCTTCCTTCTCAATAGATCCATACCCGAATATTTAAATTACATATAAGATCAATAATAATGTTTATTAATTAATACTTTATTAATCTAATTTTTAAAATTAATATTTTTTATAAATTTTTTAATTTAAAAAATTAAAAAAAAAATTAAAATTTTGATCTTAGATTTATGTAGAATTCTATCATATATGCTATATATATATTTTTAAGACCCTCGAAATGCATTAAAAACCAAATTTTTTCAATTTAAGACCTGAAGCACTATTCATAAGACACATCAAAACTTGGATAAATCAACATAAAATGTATAGTGAGAGTAGCTTACAAGCCTCAAATTAATAATTTATAATTATAAATTTTTTACTAATTATTTTTTTTAATTAATTTTTTAATCCAAGATTAATTTTTAATTTTAAAAATTATATGCTTAACAAAAAAATAAGATCTTACTATCATTGTGTAGATCTATTCTAGATCTACCACATACTCTAAAATCATAGCCAACAAAAAAATTTGACAGCATTTTCTCTTAATTTTTTATATTGAATGGATTTCAATAAAAAAAGAGAGGGGGGAGAGGGAAAGAGGGGAAAGGAAAGCTATACATACCTTGATTCTACCTTCTTCTTCAATTTCTGGACGTCTGATTTTCTTGAAATGGAGGAAAAATCGCCGTTCGGGCCATTGTTGAGTCAAAGGAAGAACACATAGAGAGGAGCTCTCTATTGGTTTTGTTAAAAGGCCAACAGATTCCCCCCACCCACCCCTACATGGCTACAGTAGCCATTAGGGAAAAAACCAAAAATAAAACGGTTCGAACCAGACCGAACCGGTCCCGAACCAGCCGAACCGAGCGGTTCGGCATGGTTTCGACTAGTTCAGGTCCGGTTCGGCCCGATTCTACACCGGTTCGGTCTGATACAAATTTTTTTTTTAAAATTTTTAAAGGCAGGGAACCGTTTTTAAAGGCCGAATCGTGCCGGCCAGCCACCGGTCCGGTTTGGTACGCCCCGAACCGGCCGGTTTGGCACGGTTCGGCGATCCCTGCTAACACATTTACCATTTGTAAAATTCTCAAGCTGTAATACTGAGTTCTGCAGGCTTCAAGAACTTCTAATCATTGTTGATTAGTCATAAAGTTATTTGAGCTCATTTTGAAGCCCACATTGTAAAGCATTTTGTGGCTGAGTAGTCCACAGGCCAATAGTGTTCTTTCTCAATGATTTGTTACTTCACCATTTTTTAGACTGTAAATCTGTTATTGTTACTTGCTAGGCAGTTGTTGAAAGTGACTAACATGGCACCTTTACCATTTGTAAATTGATCAAGCTCTACTTATGAGTTCTGGAGGCTTCAAGAACTTCTAATCATTGTTGGGTTGGTCATAAAGTTATTTGAGCTTATTTTGAAGCCCACATTGTACAGCATTTTGTGGCTGAGTAGTCCACTGGGCAATAGTGTTCTTTCTCAATGATTTCTCAATGCTGGTTATTGTTGTTATTAGTAGCTGGTTGTCTTAATGTCGCTCGCTATGCTTCCTTAAGCATGTCCTTTTTGCTTGAGAATTATAGTTTTCCTTCATATTTTTGGCAAAAAGTTTCTTTTTCTTGATGTGCTTACTCACCTTTCTTCCCGATTTTCATTTTAACTGATGATAGCTGTAAGTACTTCATAAATACTGGCTGGAATGTTTGGGCCAGCCAATTCATCTGATTGGCTAGAGCAAATGCATCTGATTGGCTAGCATATGAGACTGAGTGAATGCATTTGATTGACTATGACATGCAATGAGATATTCTAGGATTGATAATATATTGTAGAAAATTAATGCAGAATGTTATGGAGACTTGATGTTTTCTTATGTATTATGTGGTGTGTTACCTCTGTGATGCCTTATCCACCTCTTGAGGTAAATTATATACATCATAGATGTTTTCTTGGTTATCTAGGAGTTCACTAAGAAGGCATCATAGAGTGATACTGGCCTTTTAGGATGCTCCAATCCTTTGTCATTCTATCAGTGTACTTTCTTGTAGAAAATGCTAATGGAGTCTAATCTGCACAAAAATTTAAAAGTAAGTTTTTCTTAGATCTGATTGTTTCTTGTTGTATATGTGATTATCATGACAGGAAGTTTTCTTAGATCTGAGTTTCTTTGTTTCTTGTTGTATATGTGATTATCATGACAGGTTGCAAACTTTGATCCTTTCTGTATAACTCTTTTGAATTAATTCCAGGAGTTATATTTGGCATGACTTCTATGATGTAGTTTAGTTTTCCACCTTTTACAATCTCTACATGAATTTCATCCTTCTGCCTTATTTTTCTTCCCAATTTATATTTATATTCATCTTCTGTTATTTTCTCTCAAATGCAGGAGAACAAGTGCATGGTCCTGAACTGGTCCTTTGCAACTGCATTGGCAGTTGTAAGAAGTGTGACTGATTTCATTATCTATTACACATGCTTCTTCAGGTAAACTGCATGCACGTTCATGAATCACATCTAGGAGTTTGGGGGAGTGTGTTTATTGGTTGCTTTATAACATGTTTGTTCACACCCTTTAAAACTAAGTTCCTTTTGGAAACTCCTCCCTAGGAAGCAATGCTATTTGTAAATTGAGATGAAGTGCCAAAAACTGTTACCTTTCAATGTTAAAGCATTAATATATTTTAGTAGGATTTGGTCAACCAAGAGGCCTGTTTATCTATTCCAATATAAACTGTCATGGGCCTCATTACTGGACAAAATTGTCTGCACAATGGTTTTAACATTTCACACACTGAAGCACATGTTATCAAAAACCTTATTGTTTTGTTATCCTTGAAATCTATTTTTAGAGTTAAATAACTAGATTGTTCTTTAATCAAGACTCAAATGGAATTCATTTTGTGAACATCAGAAGGTATACTTATAATTTTCTATTTTCAGTACTTTTTGCAATAATGATGTTATTAAAAAAAAATAATGCATCATGTTAACAGTATTGACTGTTTAGATTCTTGTTCAAGTTTTATTGTATCGTCCCTTTGACTTTTAAATTGGTAATATGAATAAGTTCACAGACGAATTTGACATGACCAACAGTCATACTATAACTTTGACTTCAGCTTTGTTATATCATAATTAGCTTTCTACTAATAAAATTTTCAGATTCAGGCAAAGGCTAGCGAGTAAGAGTAGTTTCTTTTTGTGTCACCCATTCTCTGTTGAGTAGTTCAAAAGTGGTTTCTTTTTGTGTCACCCATTCTTGTCGAGTTGTTCTTTTGATCATTAAGAAATATTATTGATATTAGACTCGTAATATTAAGATCAGGGTTCGCGGTACCATCCCGTACCGCTCGGTACGGGGCGTACCATACCGTACTGGCCAAGAGCCGGTATGGTTCGCCTCCAAAAAACGGTCCGGCCTCCGGATCGTTGAAAAAAAATTAAAAAAATATTTTCCGTGCCCGATTCGGGCTCGGTTTGGCTCAGTTCGGGTCTGATTCAGGTTTGGTTCAAGATTCTTGCTTGAGAGGGGAGAGGAAGAAAGTTTTTTTTTAATTTTTTAAGCCCGGTATAGAGGGCGGTACGGTACTGTACCATACCGTACGGTCATTGACCGGTACGGATCTCGGTACCTGTTTAGGGATTCTTGATTAAGATAGTCCTATTACTTAAATTGCACAAAATGTTTTTTAAAAATATTTTCTTATAAATCATATCCTAGTCCAACTCATATGATCCATCAGATCATTTTCTTTTCATTGTTAACTTCCATTAATATCTATTTATTTATATGGATCTTTTATTGCAAAAAGTTTTATGTGTTTGATATAAATCCTTTTTCTCTCTTATCACAAACTAATTTACCTAAATGTTTTGCCATGTATCCACTTGGTTTATGGTATATATATGAAATATAAATGACGATGCTAGCAGTGACCATGTAAATCGATATTCGAATTAATTCGGGTTAGCCTCCCCAAATGTGTGCACCGCCCAATCAGCCCACTAGCAAGTCAAATCTTGTTTGCTCAAGGAAAAAGGTTCTTTACAAATAAGCAAATTGAGAACCAATAACCAAATCCAAAAACATGAAATCACATGACAGTAACTCAGCAAATGCATCAATGTTACACTTAGTAAGATTTCATAATCTCAATGTGTGCAATCTTTATGTGGATGTATTATCTTTGTGCATATGTTATAGTCTTCATGTTGTTTGTATCTTTCGATGAACATATAGGTGTGCACTTATATACAGCCCTGAATTTATGTGTAGTGCATGTTTAATTGGAAAATAAAAAATCCTACCATTTTGTGATTGAACAATCTGAAGTTCTGAACGATTACATAGGGGAGTAGGAGTCTGTCTGTGTATATGCATGAGAGAGAGAGAGAGTGCATTTCTGCTAGGAAGGATCAGGGAGTGCATGGAGAGTGAGAGAGAGAGTGGTGCAAGTTGATCACATGGGATCCAGTCGAATCTGTTTTCTCCATGTGTGGCAGAAGAGTCATGGTGGGCTGAATGGCAGAGGAGATCATGCATGCCATTGGGGCTAGGTATTTTGCCAATTTACCCATGAAATTAACAAGAAAATAGTAAAGCTTTAATATAGAAATATCTCAAATTCCCCCAAGGGCCAAAATGATAGAAACAAAGGCTCTAACTTGTGCTTTTTAATATGGTATGTTTCAATAAAGATTCATATATAATAAGTACATAGAGTCTGCAATAGAAATTAGAAGTTGAATTCTCCTTCTGTCTTTATCACATTAAATGATTGGTGAGGTATGGATCCCACCAATGGCCCTTAGACTAAAAATTTGAATGTAAACAATGCAGCTTGAAAAAGTAAAGTTTATTGATAATATATGATCATTAGGGGCCAAAATGATAGAAACAAAGGCTCTAACTTGTGCTTTTTAATATGGTATGGATCAATAAAGATTCATACATATCTCCTTCTGTCTCTACTCTCTATCACATTAAATGATTGGTGAGGTATGAATCCCACCAATGGCCCTTAGACTAAAGAATTTGAATGTAAACAATGCAGCTTGAAAAAGTAAATTTTATTGATAATATATGATCATTACATGATATCCTAACAAGCATTACAATGACTTTGAAAAGTGAAAATTATGGGTGTTTCCCTACATTCAAAGCTCCTTGTAGTAGCCTCTCTTGCTGTTTATAGGCTCAAACATTTACAAGAGCATGCCATTTTGCATAATTTACAAGATATATTAAAATTTATTATAGTTTATCAGTCCTTTTCATAGGCTAGGAAACGCATCGTTATTTCACTTCTTGAGGATATAGACAGAACTCACAGAAGTCTCTAATATTTGATTTTTATTTTAGTATTCGGGTACCCTTTTGCAGTTTTGCTAGTCATGATGTAGTTTGGTTATATATATTGTTTCTTTCAAATAGGTTGTTGGCTTATCAGAATGAGGCCAGCTGTTCTGCTAGACATTTTCTGTCTAATTGGGCCAAATTGAAATTTCTGACTAAACTATATTAAACAGCAGTTATGTCAAACTTGTTTTCTTTAACTGGTATCTTTGGTTTAATACTCTCCTAGTTGACATATTTAATACATTGCTTGAATATGCTTTTCAGATCTAGCTTTTCTATCAGGTCTAAAACATTAACACATACTTGCGTGGGGAACTTGGGAGCTTTATCATAATTTTTGACACAATTTTGGCTCTCCTTAAATCTTCACCTATGATTCAAACCATATCCATTTTCTTGGCCAATAGTTTCTGTCAATAATCGCTGAAAACCGGTCCGGGATCTGTACGGTCAGCGACCGGTATTTTACGGTTACAAACTATTACTGTGCCATACCATACTGGTACATGTACCGTCTTGGTGAATTGAGAAAAAACTATCTTCCTCCCCTCTCGTAAGGATCGCTGAACCGGACCTGAACCGAGCCCGAATCGGACTGAACCAGGCCGTACCGGTCTGACCTGACCCATACTATACTGTACTGAACCGATCCGTACGGTCTGGTTCAGGCCAATTTTTATGGTTCGAATTCCGAACCATTTTTAGAACTGAACCATACTGATTCTTGACTGGTACGGTATGGTACGTCCTGAACCAAACGGTTCAAGATTGTACTGTAAACCCTAGTTATAGTTCTAGATAAGTTTGCTCAATTTTTTAGATTTATAGGATTTTTTTTTTATTACCATGGCAGTTATGGCATCCAACTTGTTGCCATTCACTTTGCTAGCTATAGTTGTGTTTCCATCTACTTCTAGTAGTTTCACATTTGGGTCCAAATCCTTTTAAAGGAGATTCTTCTGCGTGATATTTACAATTCTTCAAATACTGCTTGGTTTGTTTTTTAACAAGCTCTAGTGACTTTGCATGGTTCTTTCCTTTAGACATTTGAACATGGATATTGGTATATTACTTGGACAATTGGACTTGTTACCGAAATTCTTAGATATTTGAAAACAATAGCATGGTCTACAGAACTAGAATTGGAACCCATCTGGCTGGCCAGCTATATGGTTTGGTATTTCCCTGTACTAGGCCATATTGGGACTAAACTAACATGGCAAAGAAAGCAGAGGACATTGAGAGTCAAAGAGGAAGAGAGAGAGGAAGGGGAAGAGGTAAGGGAGGCTGGCAATGATGTTGGCATTGGCTGCCAGAGGGTTGTAGAGGCATTTAGAGCTCCACCCTCCTTTGAAGAGATGAGAATAGAGAGAGAGAGGGACTGAGAGAAACAGGAGGAGGAGGTGGTGAGGAGGCGGCTGTGGCCACCGAAGGGTTATTAAGGTCCCCGAATGGCCAGATTCTCCCCCCACGGCCTTTGCTGGGGTCTTAACAAGGGTGACCCACCCCTAGTTCATTGTGTTTATTTTTTTCTTTTCACGATGCACAATAAAGACAGAAATAGGATTGCCTACTTCACTATGCATTGCGAAGAAAAAAAATTAAGCATTATGAAAGAGGGGTAGGTCGCCTTAATTTTGAACCAATGGAGGCCAAGGAATCCGATCATTTGGGAGCTTTCAATAGCCACCGCCGCCTCTCCCTTGGCAGCCCTCTGGTGGCCTCAGTGGACCACCACCAGCCTTTCCCTCCCCCCTTTTTCTCCTTCCCTTTCTTCTCCCTCCCTCCATTTTCACCCGTGCTCTGACTTGAACACTCGAACCAAACTGGTAGGCTGTTGATATAGTTTAGTACAAGGAATGCGGTACCGTCCCGTACCGCTCGGTACGGGGTGTACCGAACCGTATCGGCAGCTAGCCGGTACAGTTCACCCCTATAAAACGGTCCGGATGCCGGACCGTTAAAAAAATAAAAAAATAATTTTCATACCGGTATGTACCGTCCGGTTCAGCTCAATACGGTCTCGGTTTGGCTCGGTTCGGGTCTGGTTCAATTTTGGTTTGGCATTTCTTGCTTGAGAGGGGAGGAGAGCCATTTTTTCTTATTTTTTTAATCCCGGTACGTATGCCGTATGGTACGGTATGGACCGTACCGTACCATACCAGCCGCTACCGGTACGGCTCTCGGTACCGGTTCAGCGATCCTTGGTTTAGTATACTAGCTGCTGACCGTACCGTACCATACCGACCGTGATCGGTATGGCTTCCGGTACCGGTTCAGCGATCCTTGGTTTAGCATGCTTGGAACCACCCGATTTAGGGCAGTTTGGTGAACCATGTTTGAAAGCATCCGATTCTTAGTCCATTGGACATAGGGTATAATTAGAGAAACTGCTTGTTATTATTTATCCTTATAGATAGAGGTTTGGGTCAATTACTTGAATTAAAACTTGTCATCAAATATAAAATGCTTAAATTACAGCAATTTACCGTAATGATACATTTAGTTTATCTTCTACAGTTCAGACTGGCATATGTTGCGCCTGAATCCAGGGTGGTGGGTGCTGGAGATTTAGTTGATCAACCAAAAAAAATTGCACTTAATTATCTTCATGGTTACTTCGTATTCGATGTGTTTGTTGTGTTGCCACTTCCTCAGGTATGAATTTCTTTTATTTGTCATTTGTCTTTTCTTATAATTTTTTCAAATAAAAGTGCAAATAGTATTGCTAATGTATATGCCCATTAGACCATTTGAATCTTGAATATAGATCTGTTTGCAGGGCCTCAAAGAGAGACCAGTTTTGGATTCTTCTCTTCATCCTTCTCCCTCTTATCTCTTCTTGCCCATTACTTTTCATTTTTGTATGTTTTATCCCTTTTTTGACTATAAAATTTCAAATGAAATTTTATGTGAGTTGAGATAATTCAAATTGTACACATCTCAGTCTGATGATTGAATTGGACAATAAATCATGCATGGTCTCTTACTCTCTTTTGAAGGTCATACGTGTATATTGACTATTAAATTTTATTGACTGTGTGATTCTTATGCAGTAGGATCCAACTAGTCTGTTAAAGCTCATTACATCTAAAATGTTGGCATGATGTTCCATGCAAGGTTAAAGGAAGTACTTTGAAGTTTCTAGGTGTCATATGATAGCACAATATTTATTCCGACATATATTTGTAGCTTTGACTAGTGTTCTGCTATGCAAGTTTGACATCCAAAAATTAAAAAAATCGATAACCTTGTAATATTGTGATGTCATATCCTTCTTGCACCATGGACATTCGATCAAGGACAGAAGAATAGTATCTTGTTCCATTTTAGGCATTCATGCCCACCTTACACTAATATTCTGGTTTTTTATTTTTTTATTTAAATATAAGCTACTTTAATTGTTCTGTACTAGATTTTGGACATGATTTGAACAAATAGACATGCTTTACAGTAAAACTATTGAAATTTAGCATCATAAGTCATTCTAATATTTATCTTAACATTCCTTTTATGTTTGCATTGTGTGCATATGAACATTACTTAGGTAACATTAATAACAACACATAAGCTCAAATGATAGCTAAAGTTATGGGTTAAGGCTACTAATGGGCCTATCTCGAGTTGGGCAACCCAATTCCAAGGACACTACTAATGGTTTTGACTTTTGAGCATAGCTCAAGCTAGGCTAGCCAAAAACAAAATAAATGTAAGGGAGGCCTAGGCAAGGTTTCCTAAACTGATCTTGGGTGCCATACTATATTTGTAGCATTCATGGTAGAATTCTACGTAGATATAAGGTCAATTTATTTTTTCATAATTTTAAAATTTTAATATTTTTAATTCAAAAAATCTAAAATAAATTTAAAAAAGTACTAGAATGCGTGAATTGGTGCAAGTATCATCGCAAGTGGATGGTGTGTTTGTGAGAGGTAGAAGGGGATATGACTTATGAGCAGGGTTTTACTTTCTGGTAGGATGGGGGTGTCCCAGCTATCCTATCTCGTTCCTAAGAAAAAGCGAGATCAAGATGGGGTCAGGACTCCAAACCCATCCTTATGGGTAGAGAAAAAAAAAGGAAAGAAAGAAAGAAGATGAAACATAAAAGGTGAAAGGAAAGAAGAAGAAGAAAAATAAAAGGAATGAAGGAGAAGAGAAAGAAAGGAAGGATAGAAGGAAAGAAGGAAGAAAGGAAAAAGAAAGAAGAAAAAGAAAAAAAAGAAAAAAAAGAAAGGAAGGGATAAGAACAAGAATAAAATGAAAGGAAAGAGAGGAAGATAGAAGAAAAAGAATGGCAAGAATGAAGGAAATCAAAAAGGAAAGAAAGAAATGAAAGAAGAAGGGGAGAGAGAAAGTGGATATCTACTGGGATGGGAAGGGACAGGATAGCAAGCATCCTGTTCCATGGAGATACCGGGACACCTCCATCCCACGTGATTTAAAACCTTGCTTATGGGGTGAATTTCTATAGCCTTAGTATACATAGAGGACATCCTCTTATGGATGTAAATCTAATTAAGCAAATTAAATTTTTGGTAGGCAACCACTTAGGGTTCAATTTTATTAAGCAAATCAAAATTTTGGTGCTTTTACTTGTCATTGCTTCTAGGATTCCTGGACTCATAGCTTTACCCTGATGTACCTTGTTAGCATGGCATGTCATGGGTACCAGATATGGGTGCCAGAGATAAGTCTAGCTGTCCAATATGACACCGAGCAATCTGGCTGTGGACTGGCAAGTCAGATGTAGGAGAGATGGGGAGTAGAGATCTAAAAGGAAAGAGGAAAGACAATACTGGGGGACACCTAATTGACTAGAGTGGAGTCAGTGGCCTGGTTCTTGTGGATGATGTGGACTGTGGTAAGTTGGAATGCAGGTGAAGAGATCCATAATGGAGTATGTGTAATGGAGGAGAAACAAGGTGCCGGCATAAGGAGAGATGGAAGGGGACTAGGGTTGCCATTTATTAGGCTCATCACATGCACTTCACATGATGCCATTTTTAAAAGAGCAAAACTAACATCTCATTCTTGGACTGCTTACAATTTATAGGTAAGTCCCCACTCCCCTATTTGGCATTTTACTCTTGGTCCTTGGTTTTATGGCCATCTTATTTTCAACCCTTATATGTCTATAAGCATGCTTGAAAAGGTTTAGTTGTGTTAATAAATCCTAAAATTTCAAACTTAAAAGCTTACTGTAGAAGTACTAACATGGTTGCAAATAGAAGAAATCTCTGTACTCCCACCCAACTTTTGGATCCTTTTATGTTGAGCTCCTATGTGTTAAGATTTGGGATGAGAATAATCTGATTCCTAAATACACACCCACATTCTGTCACCTGTAAGAACCATATCACATAGCATCACAGATTTTAGTGATAGAAAAATTCAACTTTTACCATGCCAATACCGGAGCTTGGATTGATCGGCCAGTGGTACGATTTGATATGCCCCCATGCCATTCTTTATCGGGCCGAACCGACACAGAGAGAGGGTAGAGGGAAAATGAGAGAGGAGAGAGGGGGGGAGGAGAGGGAGAGGGAGAGGGAGAAGGAGAGAGGGGCTATGGAGGTTGTTGGAGGGCAACTAGCTTGCCGCATCGTTGCCAGGTTTGGTGGAAGACAAGGGAGGGCGGAGGGAGGGAAGGAGAGGGAGAGGGAGACGAGGCTGTCGTTGAGGCTGCTGAGGCCAATGAAGGCCGGAGGAGGGGTCCTTTTGATCGAACAGGGGCTTCAGCCCTTGTTTTTTTTTTTTTTTGGTATTTTTTAATATTTTTTTTGGGATTTTCAATTGAAGTTGCAAAAATAGTGAAGTTGAAATTAAAAAAAAAAGAATAGGGGCCAAAAAATATAAAAGATACTTCCTGACTTCACTCAATAAATCCAAAAAAACACAAAATAAGGGCCAAAGCCTTTGTTTCGATTGGGAGGGTGGAGCCCCTCCTTTGACTTCACCGTCCTTGGAAATGAAACGGCAGCCTCACCAGCCCTCCGGAGGTCTCTAATGGCTTTCTCTTCCTCTCCATGTCCTTCCCTCCCGCTGCCCTCCTTTGGCTTCTACTGAGCTCAGCAGCAGCACAGCAAGCTTAGCTATCCGGCAATCTCCGAAGGCCCTCTTTTCCTCTCCATCTTCTTCCCTTCCCCTCTCTCTTCCTCTCTTTCCTTCTCCCTATCCCCTTGGTCACCAATTTCCCGTTTCGAACATTGGAATTGTCCCAGTAGACCACTAGTATGGTTTTGCATGTCCTGAACTGGATGGCTCAAGGAGGTTCAGCAAACCTTGGTAAAATTATATATAAGATGAGAAAATTATTCTCAACTTTAAATGTGCTAGTGGCTCTATTGCAGCTTGGTATAAAGAATAAACTTTGATAAACTAATATTGAAGTAATGGAAAAATGATGTGCCATTCTAAAAGTACAAAGGATTTACAAGGATTTAAAGTCACTGATCCTTACCTCTCTAATAGTAATTCCTTTTACTTTTGCTTTTTGCTATTATAGTAAGTTGATGACATCAAACATGAGCCTAAACTATTATATCGAGACCAGTAATGAACACAGTAAATTAATGTGGCTTTAGGTTTCAACTTTGAGTTTGTTAGTTGTGCACTTTAATTTGACTTCTAAGTTTCTCCATTTAATTTATTCTCACAAGGATTTTTATTTTATAATTGTAATATCCGGTCAAAAAAAAGGGGGCGAAGAAACTCCCGATGGGAGTCTTCTCTTCTCCTAAATGAAGTGGAAACCCAACCAGAGTCAGAGCTCTCCGGTTATAAGAAGGAACCCCCTCCATGAATTCCCACCACCGAAGAAGCCTTCCCTCATGCAGTTTATCCCTTGATTTTCCCTTGCTTTGGACGACCGTCATCGTGCTTATCGGTACTGGAGCAGCGGGCATCACTGGAGGTCGAGGTATGCCCGACCCTCCTCCATCTCCCCAGTCTCCTCTCCATGGCCTCACTCATCTCCAGCCGGCAATTGCCGGAGTAACCCATGAAAAAAAAAGGGAAAGGAACATCATCTTAGCTCTCCACCGCCGCCGTTGATGGATGCTGGATCAGGATTGGAGGTCGAGCCGCCATAGACCGCAGCCCAGCCAACCCTTGTCCAGTGAGAACCTCGGGATTTTGGGGGAGGGGGAGAACGGGGGGAGCAGGAGTGCCCTATTCGACCAAGCGAAAGAAGAGGAGGGGGAAGAAAAGAAAAGAAGAGAGAAGAAAAGAAAGGAAAAAGATAAAAAAAGAGAGAAAAGAAAAAGAAGAAAAAGAAAGAGAAAAGAAAAGAAAAAGAAAAGGAAGAAGAGAAGAGGAGAGAAAGAAGAGAGAGAGGAGAGAGAAAGAAGAGAGAGAAGAGGAGAGAGAAGATAAAGAGGAGAAAAAGAGACAAATAAATAAATATTGAAAGGGTAGGTGAAAAAGTTTTTCTCAGAAAATTTATGAAGGGTATCAGCGGGTGAACCACTGATAAACTTCTGGTAGAAAGTTTTGGACTTATAATTGCTATAGAATTATTTATTAATATAAAAATTATTATTGTAGGAAGACAGTCTTCTGAGCAGAAGGGCGTTGAGTGAGTTCCAGGTATAGACTGATATTGGGTATGGGTGTATTTAGTTTGTCTCTAGTGAGGTAAGGATTTCTGGACACGATCATCAGTTTATAAACATATTTTATATGGCATGATTGACCCTTGGATGAGCATTGGCATGCATGATTGTTATGCATTATATATTTCGATTATTCACGATGGACATTTGTGATCGCCGGTGTTATCATTATTTATGTTTTTGTATGTTATGTTCATCCAAATAAAATTATTTTTGGATGATTTGGATTGTGATGCTGGTTATTGAAAATCTTGAAATGACATGACTTGACAACATGATGTGAATTGATAAAGTGATAATCAAGATAATGAGATGTTTGGACTAGCCATGCCATAGGATCGTGGTTACTGAGATTGCAGTTACAGGCTAAATGTGATAATGAGATTGTCAGTCACAGGTTGAAGTGTGACATGAGATTGTCAGTCACAGGTTGAAGTGTGATAATGAGATTGTCCATCACAGGCTAAAGTGTGACAATGAGTTTGTCGGTCACAGACTGAGGTGTGACATTGAGATTCCCAGTCATGGACTGAAGCATGATCGTGATTAGTCCAGAAGCCTAAAGAAGAAGGATGACTAAATTGAAACATAAAAAGGAAACATGATTTTATCAAAGATTTTGTTATATATGACAATTGAGATGTTTTTGGTTGCATGACATGATATACTATTATTTTCTTGTTATTTTCAAGCTGTATTATTATTGGTGTGATTGTATGGAATCCTTATTGGACTGTAAAGCTCTCTTCATATTTTTATTTTTCAAAGTCGCAGGATGCATGGTAAGGGTCAAGTCGAGCGTGAGATCGAGTACCATAATTTTTAGATTGTTTAGTCAGTTCTATTTCTCATATCCATGTAACGAACAAGTTGATCATTTAGTGATCATGAATTGAATGAGTTGATTATTAGTTATTATTAAATTATTTTAATGATGTTTGGTTAATTAAATTTAATTTTTAAAAATGGTGAGAATCTCGTGTACTTAGGCCTAGCATGATCTCTAGGATGATACCTAGGATTTGTGCCAAGGATCGTCGAACCAACTAGTACCGCGACTCGTACCGGTCAACAGCTGATACGGTACCGTACGTACCATACGTACGTGTACCGGCCTTGAAAATTGAGAAAAAACTATCTTCCTCCCACTCTCGAGCAAGAATTATTGAACCGGACCTGAATCGAACCCGAACCGAGCCAAACCGAGCCCGAACAAGACTGAACCAGGCGGTATGCATCGGTATGGTACCATACCGTACCAGTATGGAATATAATTTTTTTATTTTTTTCAACGGTCTGGAGGCCATACCGTTTTTTATAGATGAACTGTACTGGCTTGGCCAGTACGATGCGGTACGCCCCATACCGAGCGGTACGGGATGGTACCCAAATCCTGGTTTATGCGGTCGGTCACATAGCCGATCTCGATGCTGGGTTCGTGGCATGACAGAATGGTATCAAAGCCTAAGTTGTAGGATCCTAGGATGCAAGTTCACATAAAGAGGGTCGATCATTGGGTTGGGACAGGATAACGTAATATATTCATGTATACTTAGGTGATATATGAATAATTACAATGATTGGTATAGGATCCCATGGTACGTGGAGACGGACGTGGACTTGATAGGAGGCCCACAAGATTTGCGGATTGCTTAAATGCTTGGGAGCCCTTGATTCAGCAAGAAGATGCTGGAATCTTACCATAGTGGTATGCACCGGCAGGAACCACTGCACAACCTCATGACGTACTCCGGAGATTGGGACAATAGAAACGGAATCTCGGATGGACTTGAGTTTAGCTTGGGACGAAGTTGGCCTCTTAGCTTATACAACTACTGCAACAACAAGCCACTGCTAGAATGGATATGGTAAGGATAATAGAGGCGCAACAATAGCAGCAACAACTCATGCTGTAATAACAACCGTTTATGCAGCAACTACTATAGCAGCAACAACAACTTCTCAGCGATAGTCGGGAATTGGGTCCAGCAAGAGCACCAAATAACCCTGATAGACTTCAAAAAGTATGCTTCATAGATATTCAAGAAAACTTCTAACCCTACGAAAGTTGAGGGTTGGCTGAAAGCGATAGAGAAAGTGTTCCAGGCCTTACGATGTCCAATAAAAGAAAGAGTTAATCTTGCTACCTTCATGCTACAAGATGAGGCAACCGATTGGTAAGATATGGAGCTGGGGAAGCTAGGACCAAATGATGTACCTTTTACTTAGAAAAGTTTTAGGAGGGTCTTTTATAAGAGGTACTTCCCTCAGAGTATTTAAATTCAAGAATTCCGAGAGTTCGACCGCCTGAAGCATGGTAGTATGACAGTTGTCCAATATGCCATAAAGTTTGAAGAATTGTCCAGTATGCTCTGATACTGACAGCGGATGATGGGATACGGGCTAGAATTTTGTGAATGGATTTAGAAGTCGAATCTAACAACAGGTGACTGCTTTCGAGCTTCCCACTTATAAAGAGATCATCGACAAAGCATTGATAATAGAAAGAGGTTTGGATATTGCTCAAGCAAAAAGAAATAAAGCTTTGAAGAAGAGGTCCAGATCAGGAGGACATCAAGGTCAACATAATAAGAACACTAGTGCAAAGACTAGGAAGTTTGACAATGTTCCTTCAAATGATAAGGTTCAATAAAAGAATGATGTCAAAAGTATTATAAGTATGGTGGGCCCCACTATCAGTGAGACTGCACATGGCCAGGAGAAAAATATTACAATTATGGCAAGGAGGATCACAAGGCTATTATGTACCGCAATAGAAAGGAGACACTGTACCAAGCACCTTAAGCACTTTCCAAGGAACCCTGCTAACCGAGCACCTCAAGATGAACATCAACAAGAAGGAGATCAACAGAAGCCGAGAACCCAGAGGGAGGGTATATGAACTCACACAGCAAAGATGCCAATGCTTCTAATTTTGGTTGGTGACAGGTATGATTAGATTATCATCCAATAGTGTTTTTATTTTTGTTTGATGCTGGTGCTATACGTTCTTTTATATCAGCTAGTATGGTTAGGGAAACAAAGAGTTGTTTCCGGTATCTCTAGAAATCGATCTTTGTATTTGCGCACCAGTAGAGATGTCATTCTAGTTAATCTAATATGCAAGAATTGCAAATTAGGCATCAAAGGTAGGGAGACGGAAGCAGATTTGAAATCCTAGATATGGACTTTGATTTGATGTAATCCTTGGAATGGATTGGTTAGCGGCATATCATGCTTCCATCGACTACTTTGAGAAGATAGTAAAATTTTGGATTTTCTGGCCAGTTAGAGTTCGAATTTGTGGGTAGCAAGTTAACCTCTCAGCAGAGGGTGATCTCAACTTTTAATGCAAACGACTCCTTAGAAAAGGTTGTTGAAAGTTTCTTCTAGCGGCAGTGATAGATACACACAACAAAAAAAGCTCAAATTAGAAGACATTTCTATTGTGAAGAGTTTTCTAGAGGTCTTCCTAAATAACCTGCTAGGTTTATCTCCTGATAGAGAAATGAGTTCTCCATTATAATCTCATACTTGGCATTGGAGCCATCTCCAAAGCTTCATATAGAATGGCTTCGGTTGAATTAAAAGAGCTTAAGGAGCAATTGCAAGAGTTGCTAGATAAAAGATTTATCAGACCTAACGTGTCTCCCTAGGATACTCCGGTATTATTTGTGAAGAAGAAGGATGGTAGTTTTCAGCTTGTATAGACCAGGGGTTTGCAGTACCATCCGTATCGCCGGTACCGCCCGGTTCGGCCTTGGTTCGGTTCGGGTCTGGTTCATATTTGGTTCAACAATTTTTGCTTGAGAGGGGGGAGGAGAGAGAGAGTTTTTTCTCAATTTTGTAAGCCCGATATACTTGCGGTACGATACGGTACTAACCGTACCCTACCATACTGATCGCTGATCGGTACGGGCCCCGGTTACCGGTTTCAGCGATCCTGGTATAGGGACTATCGGGGGTTAAACAAGATGATAGTACGGAATAAAATCCTTTATCGAGGATTGATTTGTTCGATCAACAACTATAAGGAGCACAAGTTTTCAAAAATTAATCTTCATTTTGGCTATATCAATTAAAGATAAGGGTTGTGGATGTGCTTAAGACAGTCTTTAGAACCAGATATAGATATTATAAGTTCCTGGTCATGCCCTTCAGTCTGATGAATGCACCTGCAGCTTTCATGGACCTCATGAATCGGGTGTTCAAGCCCTACTTGGTTCAATTTGTAGTGGTATTCATCAATAACATACTAATTTATTCAAGAAGCTTACAAGCACATGAAGAACACCTAAGAATAGTATTACAAATACTTAAGAAGAAGTTGCATGCCAAGTTACAAAAGTATGAGTTTTGGTTGGACAGAGTTCTTTATCGGACATTCATCTTTAAAGAAGGTGTTTCCTTTGATCCACAGAATGTTGAGGATGTAGTAAATTGGGAAAGACCTACTAATGTATCTGAAATTCGCAGTTTTCTGGAAATGATGGGATATTATTGAAGATTTATAAAAGGATTTTCTCTTATTGCTGTGCCTCTAATTTGCCTGACTCAAAAGCAAGTGAAATTTGAATGGACAGATGAATGTGAACAAAGTTTTCAAGAATTAAAAAGATGGTAACAGCCCCAGTGCTAACTGTTCCTACCAAGGATTGCTGAACGGTACTAGAACCCGTATCGGTCAACAATCGGTATGGTACCGTACCGTATTGGTACATGTACGGCCCTTGAAAATTTGAGGAAAAAAATATTTTCCTCCCCCTCTCAAGCAAGGATCATTGAACCGGACCCGAACCGAGCTAAACCAACCAAATCGATTAGTACAACCTTACGGTACCGTACCATACCATACTGGTATGAAATATAATTTTTTATTTTTCAATCGTCCGGAGGCCGGATCATTTTTTATAGATGAACCATACCAGCTCTTGGTCGGTACGGTACGTCTCGTACCGAGTGGTACGGGACGGTACCGCAAATCCTGGTTCCTATCGAAATAGGTGATTTCATTATATCTAGCGATGCATCTCGTAAGGGTCTTGGTTGTGTCCTAATGCAAAACGAGAGAGTGAGCCATGCCTCTAGGCAATTGAAGCCAATATGAGTCGAACTATCCTATTTATAATTTGGAACTAGCAACTATGATTTTTGCTTTGAAGATATGGCGGCATTTGTTATGGTGGGCACAATGAGATTTTCATGGATCACAAAAGCTTAAAATACATCTTTATCCAGAAGGAGCTGAACTTAAGACAAAGAAGATGGTTGGAGTTACTAAAGGATTGACTTGACCATCAATTACCATCCAGGAAAGGCAAATGTTGTAACACATGCTTTAAGTATGAAGTTTTCAAGTAAGTTAGTAGCTTTACTTACTAATCAAAAGTATATCATATTGAATTTGGAGAGATCTAAGATTGAAGTACGATTGCATGAGTCTGAAATTTAACTAGCTAATATTATGGTATAGCCTACCCTGATTGAAAGAATTAAATTAGCTCAAAAAGAGGATCTAGAACTACAGAGGATTAGGGAAATAGTAGAGTCTGGTGCCCAGTCTGAATTCTGTATATATGCCGATGATATCTTGAGATTTGGTAGCATATTGTGTTCCTAGAATTCCAGAATTAAAGAATGAGATTTTAGAAGAGGCGCATAGTTCATCTTATATGATGCACCCAGGAGGTACAAAGATGTACCGAGATTTAAAAGAAAAACTTTTGGTGGCATGGTATGAAAAATGATATAGCACGGTATCTAGCTCAATACTTGGTGTGTCAATAGGTAAAAGCCGAGCATCAAAGACCCGCTGGGCCCGCTGCAATCCCTCATGATCCCTCAGTGAAAATGGAAACATATTACCATGGACTTTGTGACGGGTTTGTCCAAAACCCCTAAAGGTAATAATGCAGTATGGGTGATTATAGATTGATTGACAAAATCAGCCAATTTTTTATCCTTACGAGTCGGCCTCTTTTTGGAAAGATTAGGAAGCTTGTACATAGAATAGATCATAAGATTGCATGAAATTTCAGCTAATGTAGTATCGGATCAGAAACAGATTTGTTTCACAATCTTGGAAGAGCCTTCACAAAGTCCTTGGAACTAAATTAAATTTTAGTATGACATTTCATTTCCAAACTGATGGACAATTAGAACGAACTATCCAAATTTTAGAAGATATGCTAAGAGCTTGTGTCATGGACCTCGATGGACAGTCACTTCTCATTGATAGAATTTGCTTACAATAATAGTTATCAAGTCAGCATCTAGATGGCATTTTGAAGCATTATATGACAGGAAGTATAGATCTCCTATTTGCTGGGATGATGTAGGAGAAAGAAAGTTATTAAATCCAGAGATAGTGCAGCAAACTATGGACAAGGTACAAGTGATCAGAGAATGGCTATGTACAGCTCAGGGCAGATAGATAAAAGCTATACTGACAAAAGGAGGGAGCTGGAATTTCAAGTAGGCGACACGTTTTTTGAGTTTCCTATTCAAGGCATGATGAGGTTCGGAATGCGAGGCAAATTGAGTCCGAGATATGTGAGTCCATTTGAGATTTTGGATAAGGTCTGGGAGGTGGCCTACTGACTAGTACTATCACCAGCCTTATCAAGTGTGTATAATGTATTTCATGTATTAATGCTATAAAGGTATATTGCAGACCTGAGCCATGCAGTATAGTACAAGCCAAGGTTTCCCGAACTGTGCCGAAACGGCGGTTCGAGGCGTACCGAACCGGACCGCCGGCCGGCGGGCATGGTTCGGCTTCAAAAAACGGCACACACCCACCTACAAAACCAAAAAAAAAATAGGTATTGCACCGAATCGGGCCCGAACCGGAGTCGAACCGGCCGAAATGGGCCCAAACTGGCTGGTTTGGCACGGTTCGGCGCGTACGTGGGAGGGGGCATGTGGGGCTTTGTGTGTTTTGTTTTTGTCACATGGCACTGTAGCCATGTGACTTCACAGAGGGGGGATTAGCTTAGGTTTTAAGATGAGAAAATGAGCTCTCTGTGCCTCTCTGCTGCAACACCGTGGAAGGAAAGACGATAAAAAAAAAAATTCATGGATCAATTTAAAGCCATTCCAACCTGCAAGGGGAAGCTAGAATCAAGGTCCGTATACATTTCTTTTGCCGTATTTCGTATTTCGTAGCGTTAAATTTTGTTAAAATCCGTGCAAATTAGAAAATTAAGAAGAAATGCTGTCAAAATTTATTTGTTGGCAATGATTTTAGAGTATGTGGTAGATCTAGGATAGATCTAAACAATGATACTAAAATCTTATTTTTTGTTAAGTATATAATTTTTTAAATTAAAAATTAATTTCAGATTAATAAATTAATTTAAAAAAATAATTAGAAAAAAAATTGTAATTATAAATTATAATCTAGGGCTTGTAAGCTACTCTCACTATAAATTTCATGTCGATTTATTCAAGTTTTGGCATCTCATGAATAGTGCCCGTAGGTCTTAAATTGAAAAAAAATTCACTTTAATGCATTTTTAGGATCTTAAAAAAATATATGTAGCATGTATGATGGAATCCTACATGAATCTAAAATTTTAAATTTTTTTATTTTTCTTATTTTTTTGAATTTTTTAAATACAAAAAATTTTAAAAAAATAAATTTTAAAAATTAGGTAATAAACTATTAATAATAAAGATTATTATTGACTTTATATATAATTTAAATATTCAGGTATGGATCCATCAAGGAGGAAGAAGGATCCGGAGCGGGACATTGGCTGGTTACATGGAGAGATGCTCTTGGATCGGCATCACTAGAGATGTAAATGGTGCAATACCGAATTCAAAGATGGGGGTAACAAGGTTGAAGTAGCATTTGGCTGGCGGCTATCCTGATGTAACTGCATGCCGACAGTGTCCACAGGAGGTCCGTCAGTTGATGAAACACTTTGCTGAGTTTAAAGCTGGAAGGAAAAGAGCAAGTAAAGAAGAAGGCAGAGGTGGACCGCAGAGCCGTAGAACCACCTTTTATCACTCCAGGGAGTCAGAGGAAGCATCTATTCCTTCTGATGAGAGAGGCACAGATGGAGGCTGCTATTCAGGCGAGCTTGTATCAGCAAAGGCAGCAGGAAGAGGTAGCTAGGCAGAGACAGCGATTCGGGCGATCAGCTTTTGAGTCAGGATCGAGATCCGCTTCTGCTAGTGCTCCAGGAGAGTCTGAGACAGTTTAGGAGGACCTCCTTAGTCAGAGAGCCCGTTAGGAGAGGCACTGGTCGTATTGCATCTATGTTGGGAGCATTTGGCAGTAGAAGGAAGTCTTCCAGGCCCAGGGACATTCCAGAGGGAGCCACTATCCATGATGTCGATCCACATGCATTTTCCAGTAGAGATTCCAAGCAATAAAGGATTGACACAATGCTGAAAAAGGATAGAAAAAGGATATGTGGCGGGCCATCTCCTCCTGGTTTCATTTCAGTTATATCCCAGCCCATGCAGCAGACAATCCTTATTATCGCTCTGCTATTTATCTATACAGGCTGCTGGTGCAGGTGTAGATCCTCCAGCATCGAGGGATATCTATGGTCATCTTCTGGACAGCAATAAGGAGGAGCTAGAAGGATGGATATCCTCATATCAGAACAAGTGGCATGTGTATGGATTGACGGTGATGTGTGATGGTTGGACTGGTTACTAGACGAGGAGCATCATCAATTTTTGACTTATTGTAATGGGAAGACTTTTTTTCAGAAGTTTATTGATGCTTCAAATCAGGTGCACGACACCAGTTATATCCTTAGATTGATGGAGGAGGTGATTGATCAGGTGGGAGAGCATAATGTCGTGCAGGTAATCACTGATAATGGACCACAGTACAGGATCGCAGGGCAGATCTTGATGGAGCGGCGGCTGCATATTTTCTGGACCCCTTGTGCTGCACATTGTATAGACCTCATTTTGATGGATATTGGTAAAATTCGCAGGGTGCAGAAGATTGTTGAGCTAGCACAGTCTATCACCAAATTATATATAACCATACATGGGTCTTATCATTGATGAGGAGCTTTACAGGAGGGAAAATATTGAGACCTTGGGTCACACGGTTTGCAACTAACTACATTGTACTTGATAGTCTTCTTAACAGGAAAGCAGAGCTGCGTCAGATGTTTGTCAGTCAGGACTGGCAGGAGAGCAGATATGCCAGGGCAAATACTGAGGGAAGCAATGTGGAGAATTTAGTGACGAGACAAACATTCTGGCAGCGGGCTGAGAGGGTAGTGGAGGCTATCAGGCCTCTATATGAGGTACTTTGTGCCATGGACTCCGAGAGGTATGCTTAGTTGGGCTTCTTATATTTCATGATGCAAAGGGCAAAGAAAAAGATCCAGGAGGCAGATCCATTACATGCATATGAGTATATCCGGATCATTGATGGACGGTGGAGTTATCAAATGAGTTCAGATTTGCATCTAGCAGGCACGTAGTATTTTATGTAGTCCCTAAAAATTAAGTTTCAATTAGATTCATACAAGTATGCTTGACTGATTCTTAAAATATATGTGCAGCTTACTATCTAAATCCGAGATTTCAGTACTCCATACTGGACATTGCCATGGACGAGGATCTTATGTCTGCCCTGCGCAATGTTATATATAAAATGGATTCCGATCCAGATATCGCTGCTATGTGCCTTGAAGAAGTAAGTTAGGTTGAAATTATTGAATGATTTTTAATAGCATTAATTTCAACAAGCTAACAAATTTTTTTCTGACAGACGAGATTTTTTAGGGAGGGCACAGATTCATTTGGATCCACTGCAGCGGTCAGAAGTAAATCAAAGATGAATCCTGGTAGGTACTACTAAGGAGTAAGTCTAATATTATATTAGGATTAAATTTTTATTTTGCCAAATCTAAAATTCTAAATGATGTAATGTCTTTTGCAGCTGAATGGTTGGTGCATTTTGGTGGATATGCTAAAAATTTAAAGGTTTTTGCAGTGAAGATCCTCTCTCAGACGGTGTCCTCCAGTGGATGTGAGCGCAACTGGTCTATATTTGGTCTTATCCACTCAAAAAGAGGAACCGTCTGAAACAAAAATGCCTCAACGATCTTGTGTATGTACACTATAATTTAAGGTAGAGGCTAAAATGTATTCTGGAAGAAGTAGAATTGAAATATTTTGATCCCACTGCAAGTTCATATATTGATGAGGATGAAGATCTAATGATTGGGTGGGTCATGGATCAGCAGCAGCAGCAGAGCTTGATGAGCCAGGATTGCCTCCTCGATCAGCCAGTTTTGTAGCTAGTAAGGCTGGGGTGGATGCTGGACAATGGGCAACAAGTCATATTTCTCGCAGGGCTCCAGCAGATACAGCACATCGTCCGTCCCCACCATTTAGTAGATCTGGAGATAGAGGAAAAGGAAAGGCAGTTGCACCTCCATCGGAGCACTCAGTCCACTCAGATTCAGATACCAGAGACAGTGATGATAGTACTTCAGATAGTGGAGGATCTAGTGATTAGGGAAGGGCAGGAGGACAGGAGTCGCAGCCATCTAGTCATATTCGATTCACTGGGAAGTCGCAGTTTTTCCATGCCACGCAGGATAAAGATCATGGAGCACTATCTGATAGACCTCGTGATACGATTCCATATAGGCGACGGGCTCCGCGTGGTCGTTCGGGACACGATACAGCTGCAGATCTTGCACATGGAGTAGGATCCTTGGATGTATCTGGATCATCCTCATATTCAGGATCCTTTTATCTGCAGCTACCGGTAGCTTATGGTCCATATGATTCATATGGTGTATCCGAGATATCAACATCCAGTGGTTATTATCCCGGAGCATGTTATGCATCTGATTTTGTCGCTGGTATATTTGGATTCTCCCTGCACCTGTACTGCCATATCGTCAGTCTCTGGACAGCTCTTAGAGTCGGGACATCAGAGAGGGATCTGCGATAATTATGACCCATCACGCATACCTCCTAGGATGGAGCTTAGAGGAGTATCATGCTGCCTGGCAGGAGGGACATGCCGAATTTCCTACAGAGTACATACATGATCCTTATATTTATGGATATCGTCACTCTACCCGATTCTAGACATTGGTATGTAATTATATGTTTATGCCACATTTTACTTTTATTAATTGCTGATAATCTTAGTTTAATTATCATTTTTTTAAATTTCAATTGAAAATAGTCCTAAATATTAGTATTTAGTCCTAAACCCTAAAGCGGTACGCCATCCTAAACTCTAAATCCTAAACCGGCCTAAACCTTAAATCCTAAACGGCTAAACCCTTAAAAAATAAATCCTAAACCCTAAACCCTAAACCCTAAACCCTTAAAAATTAAAATAAAAATCTTAAAATTACAAAAAACAAAAAAAATCAAAAAAAAAAAAAAAAATTTTGGCCGTACCGGTTTGGACCGGCACGCCTTGCCGTACCGTGTGGCGGCACGGTACGGTTCGGTACCAAACCGGTACCGGCCGGTCACCGGTACGGCACCCGGTACCGATACCGGGAACCTTGGTACAAGCCATTGCATCTTCATGAAGATCTGACCTATGAGGAGGTTCCATACGGATCATCGACAAGAAGGATCAAGTGTTACGACATCGGACTATATCGTACGTAAAGGTGCAATGAAGCAACCACAGCGAAAGAGAGGCTACCTGGGAGCTTGAGACTGAAATGAGAGACAAGTATCCACAATTCTTTGAACTTTAGATACGTTAATTTTAAGGACGAAATTATCTTAAGAGGGGAGAATGTAATATTCGGTCAAAAAAAAGGGAAGAAGACTCCCGATGGGATCTCCTCCTAAACGAAGTGGAAACCCAATCGGAATCGGAGCTCTCCGGCTATAAGAAGGAACCCCTCCACGAATCTCCACCATCGAAGAAGCCTTCCCCTCGTGCAGCTTATTCCCTTAATTTTTCCTTGCTTCGGACGACCGTCATCGTGCTCACCAGTACTGGAGTAGCGGGCATCATCGGAGGTCGAGGCATGCCGACCCTCCTCCCTCTTCCTAATCTTCTCCTCCCCATAGCCTCACTTGTCTCCGGCCAAAAATTGCCGGAGTAACCCATGAAAAAAAGGGGAAAGGAACTGTTACCTTAGCTCTCCGCCGCCGCCGCCGATGGATGCCGGATTAGGACTGGAGGCTGAGCCACTGTAGACCGCAGCCTAGCCAAGAACCTCGAGATTTTGGGGGAGGGGAGAACGGGGGGAGTAGGAGTCCCCTGTTTTGCCTAGTGGAAGAAGAGGAGAGGGGAAGAAAGAAAAGAAGAGAGAAGAAAAGAAGAAAAATAAAAGAAAAGAGAAAAAAGAAAAGAAAAAAGAAAAGAAAAGAAAAAGAAGAAAAAGAAAGAGAAAGAAAGAAAAAGAAAAAGAAGAAGAGAGAGAAGAGAGAGAGGAGAGAGGAGAAGAGGAGAGAGAAGAAGAGAGAGAGAGAAAGAGGAGAGAGAAGAGAAAGGAGAAAAAGAGATAAATAAATAAATTTGAAAGGGGAGGTTAAAAAGTTCCTCTCTCAGGAAATTGTGAAGGGTATCAGCGGGAGGACCACCGATAAAATTTGAGTAGAAGATTTTGGATTTATAATTGTTATAGAATTATTTATTAATATTAAAATTATTATTGTAGGAAAACAACCTTCTGAGCAGAAGGGCATGAGCGAGTTTCGGATATGGATTGATATCGGGTATATTTAGTTTGTCTCTAGTAAGGTAAGGATTTCTGGATGATCACCAGTTTATAAATATATTTTACATAGCATGATTTGATCCTTGAACATGAACATTGGCATGCATGATTGTTTATATCAGGGATTGCCGAACGGCCGGTTCAGGGCGTGCAGAACCGGCCGGTTCAGGGCGTACCGAACCGGACCGGTGGCCGGCCGGCACGGTTCGGCCTTTAAAAATGGTTTCTGGTCTTTAAAAAATTTTAAAAAATACTTATACGGTCTGAACCTGTGTAAAACGGGCCGAACCAGACTTGAACCGGTCGAAACAATGCCGAATCGCTCGATTCAGGACCGATTCGGTTCGGTTCGAACCCTTTTTTTTGGTTTTTCCCTGATGGCTACTGTAGCCATATGGGGATGGTGTGGGGGCGAATCTATTGGCCTGTGGCCTTTTGGTTTTTAATCAATAGAGAGCTCCTGAGAGCTCTTTGTGTGTTTTTCCCTCGATGAATGATGACGACCCGATCGGTGATTTTTCCTCCATTTCAAGAAAATCAGATGTCCAGAAATTAAAAGAGGAAGCTAAAATCAAGGTATGTATAGCTTTCCTTTCCCCTCTTTCCCTCTCTTTTTTTGTTAAAATCCATGCAAAATAGAAAATTAAGAAAAAATACTATCAAATTTTTTTGTTGGCTATGATTTTAGAGTATGGTAGATCTACATAATGGTACTAAGATCTTGATTTTTTGTTAAGTATAATATTTTAAATTAAAAATTAATTTCAAATTAAAAAATAATAAAAAATAATTAGTAAAAAAATTATAATTATAAATTGTTAATCTGGGGATCGTAAGCTATTTTCATTATAAATTTTATGTCGATTTATCCAAGTTTTGATGCATCTTATGAATAGTGCTCTAGATTTTAAATTGAAAAAATAATTTTAATATATTTCGAGGGTTTTAAAAAAATATATGTAGGATGTATGATAGAATCTTACATGAATCCAAGATCAAATTTTTTTATAATTTTTTATTTTCTAAATTTTTAAATTAAAAAATTTAAAAAATAATTAAAATTTAAAAAATTAGGTTAATAAGTATTAATTAATAAATATTATTATTGATCTTATATGCAATTTAAATATTTAAATATAGATCCATCGAGGAGAAAGAATGATCCGGAGCACGACATTGGTTGGTTGCATGGAGAGATGCTCTCGGATCGACATCACTGGAGGTGTAAATGATGCAATACCGAATTCAAAGATGGGGATAACAAGGTTGAAGCAGCACTTGGCTGGCGGCTATCTTGATGTATCTACATGCCGATAGTATCCACAGGAGGTCCGTCAGTTGATGAAGAAATACCTTGCTGATTTCAAAGCTAGGAAGGAAAGAACAGCCAAGAGAAGGCAGATGTGGACCGCAAAGCTGTAGTAGAACCACCTTCTTGTTACTCCAGGGAGTCAGAGGGAGCATCTATTCCTTCTGATGAGGAGGCACATATGGAGACTGCTATTTAGGCGAGTTTGTATGAGCAAAGGCAGCTAGAGGAGACGATCAGGCAAAGACAGCGATTTGGGCCATCAACTTTTGAGTCAGGATCGGGATCCGGTTCATGCTAGTATTGCAGGAGAGTCTGAGATAATTTAAGAGGACCTCCTAGTTTTGAGAGCTCTTCGGAAGGCACCAGCCATATTGCATCCACGTTTCTTTGGCAGTATTTAACGAAGCTTCCAGGACGGTTCTCCTTCCGTAGCCACTATCCATGATGTCGATCCATATGCCTTTTCTAGTAGAGATTCCAAGCAACAGAGGATTGACACAATGCTGAAAAAGATAAGAAGACGGTATTTGTGGGCCATCTCCTCCTAGTTTTATTTTCAGTCATATCCTGGTGCATGCAGCAGCAATCTATATTATCGCTCTGCTATTTCATTTATACAGGCGCTGGTGCAGGTGCGTAGATCCTTCAGATCGAGGGATATCTATGGTCAGCTTCTGGACAGTAATAAGGAGGAACAAGAAGGATGGATATCCTCCTATCAGAGCAAGTGGCCAGTGTATGGATTGACAGTGATGTGTGATGGTTGGACTGGTCCTACTAGATGAGCATCGTCAATTTCTTGACTTATTATGATGAAAGATTTTTTTTCAAAAGCCTGTTGATGCTTCAGATTATGTGCACAACGCCAGTTATCCTTAGATTGATGGAGAAGGTGATTGATCAGGTGGGAGAGCATAATGTCGTGCAGGTCATTATTGATAATGGATTACAGTACAGGACCACAGGGGCAGATCTTGATGCAGCAGCGACTGCATATTTTCTCTGGATCCCTTGTTCTGCATATTGTATAGACCTCATTTTATGGATATTGAAAAAATCTGCAGGGTGCAGAAGATTGTTAAGCTAGCACAATCTATCACCGGATTTATATATAACCATACATGGGTCTTATCATTGATGAGGAGCTTTACAGGGAGGGAAATATTATGACCAGGGGTCACATGGTTTGCTACTAATTACATAGCACTTGCTTGTCTTCTTGGCAAGAAAGCAGAGCTGCGTCAGATATTTGTTAGTCAGGAGTGGCAGCAGAGCAGATATGCTAGGACAAATATTGAGGGAAGCAATGTGAAAATTTAGTGACGATACAGACATTCTGGTAGTGGGCTGAGAGGATAGTGGAGGCTATCAAGCCTCTATATAAGATACTTCGCGTTGTGAACTTTGAGAGGTATGCTCAGATGGGCTTCTTGTATTTCATGATGCAAAGGGCAAAGGAAAAGATCCAGGAGGCAGATCCATCACATGCATCTGAGTATATCCGGATTATTGATGGACGATGGAGTTATCAAATGAGTTTGGATTTACATCTAGCAGGTACGCTATAATTTATGAAGTCCTTAAAATTTAAATTTAATTAGATTTGTACAAGTATGCTTGACTAATTCTTAAAATATATGTGCAGTTTACTATCTAAATCCGTGATTCCAGTACTCCATACCGGACATTGCTATGGATAAAGAGCTTATGTCTGTCTTATGCAATGCTATATATAAAATGGAGCCTGATCTAGATGCTGTGCTATGTGCCTAGAAGAAGTTAGGTTGAATTGTTGAATGATTTTTCTTAGCATTAATTTCAACAAGTAGCACATGATAACAAAACTTTTTCTGGCAGACATTTTTTAGGAGGGCATAGATTCATTTGGATCTACTGTAGCAATCAAAAGTAAATCAAAGATAAATCTTGGTAGGTGCTACTAGGAGTAAGTGTAATATTATATTAGGATTGAATTTTTATTTTGTCGAATCTAAAATTCTAAATGATGTAATGTCTTTTGCAGCTGAATGATGGGTGCATTTTGGTGGATCCGCAAAAAATCTGAAGGTTCTTGCAGTCAAGATCCTTTCCCAGACGGTGTCATCCAGTGGATGTGAGCGCAACTGGTCTATATTTGGCCTTATCCACTCCAAGCAAAGGAACCGTCTGAAACAGAAATGCCTCAACGATCTTGTGTATGTACACTATAATTTAAGGTTGAGGCTAAAGTGCATTCAAGAGGAAGTAGAATTGAAATAACCCGATCCCATTGCAAGTTCATATGTTGATGAGGATGAAGATCCAATGATTGGGTGGGTCATGAGTCAGTAGCAGGAGCCAGAGCTTGATGAGCCAGGATCGCCTCCTCGACCAGCCATTTTGAGCTAGTGAGGCTGGGGTGGATGCTGGACAATGGACAACAAGCCATATTCCTCACAGGACTCCAACAGATACAGTACATCATCCCTTCCTGCCATCTATTCGGTTCGGAGATAAAGGAAAAGGAAAGGCAGTTGCACCTCCATCGGAGCACTCAGTCCATTTAGATTCAGATACCAGAGAGTGGTGATAGTGCTTCTTCAGATAGTGGAGGATCTAGTGATCAGGAAGGGGTCGGAGAACTGGAGTCGCGGTCACCTATTCATATTCGATTCACTGGAAGTTGCAGTTTAGCCATGCCACACAGGATACAGATCATGGAGTACCATCTGGTAGACCCTATGGTGATACGATTCCATATAGGCAACGGGCTTCGCGAGGTCGTTCGGGATACGATGCAACTGCAGCTTTTGTACATGGAGTAGGATCCATGGATGTATCAGGGTCATCCTTATATTCAGGATCCTCTTACCTACAGCTACCAGCAGCTTCTGGTCCATATAGTCCATATGGTGCATCTGAGACGTCATCTTCTAGTGATTATTATCCCATGAAGCCCAGAGCATCTTATGGATCTGATTTTGCTACTGGTATATTTGGATGGGCCTCTGCACTGCCATCATCAATCTTTGGATAGCTTTCAGAGTCGGACATCAACGAGAGATCTGCGATGAATTATGATCTATCACGCACACCTCCTGGGATGACCTTAGAGGTGTATCATGGTGCCTGGTTAGAGGGATATACTGATCTTCCTACATAGTATATAATGATCCCTATATTTATGGACATCGATATCTACCCGATTCTAGACATTGATATGTAATTATTTTTATATGTCATCTTTCACTTTTATTAATTGCTGATAATCTTAGTTTAATTATCATTTTATATCTTTTTTCAATTAGAATTAATGTATTAGCATTTTTAAATCCTAAATCCTAAACATTGAAGTCTTTAATTCTAAACTCTAAATTCCAAACCCTAAAGGTCCTAAACACTAAATCCTAAACCCTAAAACAACAAATAAAAACCTTAAAAACCCAAAACCATCAACCAAAATCCACCAAAAAATATGGGCATGCCGGTTCATACCGGCACGCCCCGTCATACCGCATGTCGGTATGGTACGGTATCGGTACCGTACCATACCTGTCGGCCACCGGTACGGGTCCCGGAACCAGGAACCTTGGTTTATACATTATATATTTCGATTACCGTACCGACCGGCCACGGTACCGGGAACCTTGGTTTATACATTATACATTTCGATTACTTATGATGGATATTTGTGATCGCCGGCATTATCATTATTTATGTTTCTGTATGTTATGTTCACCAAACAAAATTATTTTTTTGGATTTGGATTGTGATGCCGGTTATTAAAAATGTTGAAATGACATGACTTGATAACATGATGTGAATTGATAAAGTGTTAATCAAGAAATGAGGTGTTTGGACTAGCCATACCATGGGATCGTGATTACTGAGATTGCCAGTCACAAGCTGAAGTATGACAATGAAATTGTTAGTCATAAGCTGAAGTGTGATAATAAAATTGCCAGTTACAGGCTGAAGTGTGACACTGAGATTGCAACACAGGCTGAAGTATGACAATAAGATTGCCCATCACAGGCTGAAGTGTGATAATGAGCTTGCCAGTCACTGAAGTGTGATACTGAGATTGCCAGTCATGGGCTGAAGCATGACTGTAGTTAGCCCAGAACCCTAAAGAAAAAGGATGACTAAATTGGAACATAAAAAGGAACATGACTTTATCAAAGATTTTGTTATATATGACAATTGAGTTGTTTTGGTTGCATGACATGATATACTATTATTTTCTTGTTATTTTCAAACTGTATTATTATTGGTGTGATTGTATAAAATCCTTACTGGGCTGTAAAGCTCACTCCCTACTTCTATTTTTTTCAGAATCGCAGGATGTATAACAAAGGCCAGGTCAAGCGTGAGACTGAGTACCAGAATTTTTAGATTATTTAGTTCTATTTCTGATACCCATGTAACGAACAAGTTGTTCATTTAGTGATCATAAATTGAACGAGTTGATTATTTAGTTATTGTTAAATTATTTTAATGATGTTTGATTAATTTAATTTAATTTCTGAAAATGATGAGAATCTCATGTACTTAGACCTAGCATGATGTCTAGGATGATATCTAGGATTTGTGCGGCGGTCGGTCATAGCCGATCTCGGTGCTGGTTTCGGGGCGTGACAATAATTGCTCTCGTTCATGTCATATGTGGATTTTGTTATAGCCAACAGTTTCTGTGATGCTTTCAGGAAGAACATTGATGCAGGATTATCTTTATTGGAGTTTTCTTTTTAAAAGCATAATGCAGAAAAATAAGATTTGGATATCCGTTTTGTAGCATCCAGCAGTCCCTTAATCTTCTTGTGTGTCCTTACCAAAGGTCTCTTCATTTTATCTTTTATGCAGGTAATGATATTACTAGTCATACCAAAATATGTGGGATCATCAGCAGCAAACTATGCAAAAAATCTTTTACGTGCCACAGTTCTTCTTCAGTATGCCCCAAGAATTGTTAGATTTGTTCCCTTGCTTGCTGGGCAGTCTGCAAGTGGCTTTATTTTTGAGTCAGCTTGGTCTAACTTCGTTATTAATCTTCTTATGTTTATGTTGGCTAGTCATGTTGTTGGTTCGTGTTGGTACCTCTTTGGTTTACAGGTATGCAGCAATTACCTATTCCTTAGCATGGTGCATCATCTTTGTTAAACTTTATGAAAGGTTTATATTATATGAGGCATGGTTAGTATAGCACTTGGATAGTCCTTTTTTTAAACCAAAAAAGTTGTTTTGGAAGAACAACATGAGTTCTTTTGTTTATCATTCAAGGTTGTGAAGAAAGCAATCTGTGATTCAAGTACTTAAGTGTGCTTTGTACTATTAGTAGAAGTGTTTACAATCTTATTTTATAGACTACCTGGACTAAGCGTAATGAATATATAATTTACTAAAGGCTGTTGCAAACACAAGAAGGTGATCTTTCTTCCAACTGAGGGCAAGATTCTACGATTTTTGAGGTCGATATTATGAGGCTTTAACATGTACAATATTTTTGATGATATGAACTTTTGATAGCATTGCAACTTAAAATATGAAATAATATTTGATTTCATTATGTTTTCTTATGGTTCATTTCTGATATTGGTACCTGAGTTGCATTGGTCAACTTAACAAGATTTGCTATGTAAGATATGATTAGAAGGATGCAGCAGCATCCTTAAATTTAGTCTGGCTAAGTGGCTAACCATCATCATCATGGATTGAAGTGCCATACCATCTTTGCTGTGCCTTACCATATTGAATTCCTGATACACCTTTCTGTACGGTACCGTGCCAAAAACATGGTATTGCATTCCACACTTGCTGTTTTGGTACTGACAAGTTTTTGTATCTCAGTATGTTACCTTACTGTCATGGTCCCTGATGTATCAGTCTGAGACTCCAAACCTGCACCGTGCAACATAATGACATGGTTTGCACTCTGCATTGATGCTTAAGATGCTTTGCATTGGATAGGCAGAAAATTATTGTCTTTCTTATTTTATAAGTTAATGTTGTCTGATATAGAATTCATTGTTTCCCTAGACTTTTCTCTGTCAGAAACCTGTGCTGTTTACAGATCACTTCAACTGAAAATGTAAAATTTCAGTTTCCATTTCAGATATTAGGAAGGAACTAGTGAAACTTCAAGCTATCCGTCTATGGTTTTACAATCACTTTCTAAAAATTCATATACAACCTATGATTTTATTTCCAAGTTGTATCTTTATTAATTTCCCAGTGTTTTTGGCCTGGTGTTACTTCTATAATTTATAAGAGCTTCTCTCTCAAACTTTATCATGCATTTTACGTGACGAGACTGAGACATCAATTTTCTCTCTTAAGTTCTTTAAAACCAACTTTTAATCAGCGTTCTTTGATCTGGTTTATCTATGAACTTACCTTGTTTTACGGGTTCCTATATTTGATGCTAGGATGCTTAATGTTTAGTTTCTTTTTATTAATTTACCATGGTATCTTCGTTCAACTATTAGTCAGCTGTTATATTATATGCATACGGTGATATTTGTAACTATCTTCTGGTGTCATGGTGGTAATTGATACATTTTAATTTTTGTTTTCATTTTGTTTCAGAGGGTAAATCAATGTCTAAGGGTGGCCTGCATTCCACTTCTCTTGCTCCAAAATGTTCATCGCTTATAGATTGTGGACACAGGAATATTAGTGAACAGATTCATCAAGATTGGTTGAATGATTTGAATTCTAGTGATTGCTTGACAAGAATGGCCATTTTCAATATGGCATTTATCAACAAGCTGTCTCATTGACAACAAACCACAATATTGTTAAACGATATATATATTCCTTTTTTTGGGGATTTCAGGTACTCCATTCCATTCTGTCTACTTGCCTTCTAAATAATACTGCTATCACAAATTCACAATATTTAACTATTCTCTGGAAATTATTTTGAGATGAAATTCTCTTGGATGCACCATACATGCCAGACAAATATGCAACAAATTCCTTTCTTTCATTTCCTAGTAGTCTTAAACTCTTTAAGTCTTAATTCTTAGTTACCATCTAAATGTTTGCATTTCTCATTCCCCAACAATCAGAGCAAGCAATGCAACATGCTGCATTGGACCCAATTACCCAAATAGTGATTTTTGCAGGCATTATAATTTTTAAGGTTACCTTCTATTCCTCTAGAGAGAGTTTATACAAAAACATCAGGTGAATCTCCTTATGCTAGGATCCTTTGTCCCAGCACTTTGCTATCTTGGTAAATTGTAGATTCCATACTTCCTTCAATGTAATTGTGAATCATCTATGTGACTTATAGACTTAAATAATTAAACTCATACTATTTGAAATTTTTAATCATAGAAACCTAATCATATTCATTTAAAATTTTACAAAGTAAACTTTTATCTCTAAAATAATTAAATAAACTATTAAGTTAAGATTGTACAAATAAACAACTGCTTGCCACTTGAGCTACAGTTACTAGAAATTACTAGGTAATCAAATAAAATATATTCATACTTTTTGGAGGCTTCCATTTTGATCAATATTATTTTTACATTCTAATGCCAAACATACACTATATAAGCCCTTCCCTTGCTACAAACATGATAAAAAAATTTGGTGATAATTATTTTATAAACAGTAATATCTTTTCTCATTATTATTTTAGGCCTCTCCATATGTTGGGGTAAGGCTGCATACATCCAACCCTCCCAAGACCTTGCAATGGTTAGAGCCTTGTGCAATGGGTCACCTTTTCAGTAATATTATCTTTGAATTTGTATTTTTGAAATAGAGATTTTACAAAGATAACTATTTTCAAGTGTATTTGTTTGATCATCACCTTGTGCAAAAAAATGAATATGAATGGATGTCCATTTGTTCAGGTTATTTTTAGAATTCATCGAGTTTGTGAATTATTTGGGAAGCCAACTGTCCCTCAAAATCATTTTATCCTTTTTTAACTCCATTGAATGGATTGATGTATCTTCTTTGGACAAAATGTTCAAATGACAAGCAAGACAATATTTTTCTGAAGATTAATCGAATGCCCACTGGAAACTGAAAATGCTCCCACCTATAAGCAATAAATCAAATGCTGAAATGAGCCTTAGAATTTACTTTGGAGTTGGAGTGTTTTTAATTAAAGCATTTGTTCTAAATTTTGCTTCAGACCTCAGTTGTTTTGACTAATGAAGACCTGAGGCATGTCAACCTGTCCTGCTGAATGTTATTGTATCCAATGAATGATCAAGCATGGGCCTGAACTAGTGTGTATGATCAGTATAGCCTATTAAATAATGCACCCTTCTATATTGTTCTAGAATTTTGTTACCATACCTATAGTACTTTGTGGTGCAACAGGGTTTCTACTTGTGCCCTTCATCCAGCTTGGGGTGCAGCCATGCAGGATAATGATATGATTAAAGGATTCTTTTATGCAATAGCATCAACGTCCACAAATCCATTATTTGGTTAGCACTCCAATGCTTGGACCCTCAGTACACAGTACAGGGGTTGTATCAACACTCGGTGCACCGAACCAGCCCCCATACTAAGTGTACTGGCACAATAACAAGGTGGCACCAGTATGGGGCCTAGTACCAAAATGGTGTATCCTGCTTTATGTTACAATATCAACATTACAAACTCCAACATTGACCGTTCACATTAAAATATTAACATGCATTTAAAAAATTGAAAAAAAAATTCACTTACCCTCATTCCTAGAGGTATTGGGAAAGCATCTAAATTGTATCTAGGAAGTTTTTGGAATGCATTTTTATTTTTTAAAAAATATGTTACCTAAAATAAGTATCCTGTATGTAACCTAGAAGTACATGAGTGCTGGTACCTGATTCATGTATGATACAGACATGGCATGCAACTTGAAGTTTCTGCACTTCCTAGAAGAGAGAGTTGGAAGGAAACTGAAGGATATTTTGGAAGGATACTTGAGGAGGTCTAGTTATTGCACTCGTGGAAGGTGAAACATGGGTAACAGATGATATGGTATGGCCATGCAAAATGAAGACCAAAGAGAGGTCTGATCAGAAGAGGTTCAGATTCATGTGTAAGGTTAGAAAAGTTAAAAAGAAGATATGTACAAAACATTGATAGAATTTGTAAGGGTCTTGCAATGATGGAGGTGGTAGCCCTTGATGTAGAATTTATAGGGAAGACCATTAGGATGGTTAATACTTGCTTAATATTTTGAATTTTAGTTTGTGAGGCTCATAGATTTTGCTTGCTCGAGAGACTTTAAATTCATGTAAAGCACAGTGACACATCACATGATAACAGTAAAGAAATCTGCAGTGTGTAACTTTCTTCCTTGTTTTGAAATACATGATATTGCATCCATTTATGTAAATTGAAACCTGAAGTTTTTGTTCTATTTATTTTAGTTTGAATTTGAATGAGTTGAAATATAAACAGAAAAGCTGTTGCATTTATCACCTTCTTTCTTGCAATCTTTAGTCTTTTCTACAAATTATTTAATATAATCATTATACCTTTGTTTAAGTGTTATGTCAATGCCATAGCAAATTAGCACTTCAGCTGGTAACCATAGTCCAATTTATTTTTAGTGGATTTTCTTATTCACTGTGGCTATCATTCATGTAAATTTGCGACTTTGATTATTCTCTGTTTAGCTTGTATTTGAATGCTTATCAAAACAATTAGAAAAACTTTGTATGCTATTTCTTGCAAATCTTATGGGCATTTTGCACATACTTTGGTAATTTTTCCTTACCGTTTAAATATTGTTGTGCCCTAGCAAATCAGTACTTTAGCTGGTAACCAAACTCCAAGTTATTTTGTGTGGGAAGTTCTGTTCACCATGGCCATCATTGGATTGGGGCTTTTGTTATTTGCATTGCTTATTGGAAATATGCAGAACTTTCTCCAGGCTCTTGGAAGAAGGTATGCAAATTATGTGCTTATAACTCATCTTACTGAAGCTCTTTTTCTTGTTTTTAATACCTGTGAATGGTGCAACTCATTAGTAGGATTACAAACTTCACTGCTTCTTACAAGTTGTACTATAATAAGCCCTTTGACATGTCAGTTTTTTGGGCGATTTTGTTCCCCATTAAATATCACAATTTTTGCAACATAATATAAGCATCCATCAATTCCATCACTCTATTTATGTGTGCATGTGTGCAGTAGTGTAAATGTACGTAAGCAGGCATGTGTATCTGACTTCAGGCATCTAGCTGTAGTTAGGAAATGAAGTTTGAACGTATGTGTAGATGTAAAAATGCTCACCGAATAGCACCATGGATTTTTTACCTATATTTTTATCCTATGGTAATGTTTACTCAAGCAGCAATGTGCCACTCATACTGCCCCGTAGTGCTCTATATGTACTATATCAGCTAGGGATGGGTACATCGTGCCCCTCACAATAGTTCTCTAGGCAGATCCTGTACCTACCCATACTGATCTCGTGCCGCATGGTACCATCTCCTTTTTTGTGTGTTGGTGCTCATTTACCTGGTAGGTGCTGACTTTGTACTCCCTTCTTACCACAGTACATACTGCACCTGCTGGTTACCAATAAATTTCTTGGGACATGAGATAGATTGGCTAACCAATATTCTGATTTATATAGCAGATAACAAACCTTTTCTTTTTCCTTATTGGATCCCTTTTTGCATCACAGGGAAACTTCTTCTTTGTTCCAACTTAGTAGAAGATTCTATTCTTTTTGGAATTTCATAAAGCTCATCAGATATTATAAAACCTGCAATGTACCTTCATTTGATTCTAGCTCTTTGTTTTACAAGGAAACTTGAAATGCAGCTTAGAGGACGTGATGTTGAACGATGGATGAGCCATCGTCGTTTGCCAGAAGATTTGAGGAGGTTTGTAACAAGAATAGCTTTGAATATCCGATTTCATCTCTTGTACATCAATCTCCATACTAAGTTATGAAAATATTTACTCAGTTTCATTGAACCTATTATTTACCATCATATATATATCTATTTGCTGGCATCTTTTGTTTGATTGAAAATTTGTAATGAATCTCCACATGGCAATATTGTGCTTCATGATGTTTAAGCATTATGCTGGCCCTATTTTTTGTTCACTCGTTCATTTAATCAAAAATTTCATCACTTGCCATGAGGACACTATGCTGTATACTGTGTTCTTGTGTCCACTAATAAATCTGACTTGAGAACACTTCATGCTAGCATCGTTAAATATACTTATGAGATTATTATATTTTATCCAAATACTTTAAATATGGCAATATGCACATATAAAGTTGTATTACTAGTATAAATATTTCTTTTGCATGCGAAACACTTGACATTTGTATCTAACCTATTCATAATATCAAGGGACCAAGTCTAAATGGTCACCCTTTTCAGCAAAAGTAAATCTGAAGGGTCACCCTCATATCCCTTATCTCATCACCTGTCACGACAAAGGGCCTTCCAGCATATATCCAAAGCCTTATTCATTGTCTGATCTCTTTACTAAGCAGTTTGTTATTATTGAAGGTGATAAGAATGGGACGATGAATACCGGAGCATAGGACTTGTACCAGATCTTGTTTTCTACTAATTAATTGTTTACCTTAATGAAATGATGCATGCTAAATGAGATACACCACCATGATAACAAACATAATGATAGTAGATCAAACTGAAGTAGCATCAGACGAGGAACAAGATGAAGTACTTGAGCACATCCTCAACACCAAGAAGCACTGAACATTGTAGATTGCCGCACCTTAAGGATACAATAAAGAACAAGAGAAAGGATAAGACAATTAATTGTCAAGCTGCCATGCTTGGATGATTGATGCACCCTGAACACCTCTGTTGAACAATTTAGGTCTGGTCTTGTCAATTTGATGCAATAAATCAATTCATCGCAGTTGCCAAATTACAATACTAGATCAAATGCCATGGTTTATTTTCATCTGATCTCATGTCATTGTCATGTGAATGCCTCTATGATATCTGAAAACTGACTGCTATAAAACATCTTAAGAAACAAATAAAGTTGAGATGCAGTAAGAGAAAAGGACACAAATTACTGAATAATAGAATAAGTGAAGGATGAAGATTGGTAAAGGATAGGAGAAAGTGGCAAGTAGTTATGAAGAAGGTAATATAAATGAAGGGATTGCCATTATGCATTATCAAATAAATTGTGCACAACTATCCATGTAAACTGGGAAATGGTTTAAATATGCAAATAAAGAGGAAGAGGGATGAGTAAAAGTAGCTGTAAGGTAATAGAAGGGGTAGATCATGTCACACCCCAAATTCAAGACAAAACACAACCATACTACCAAAGAATACAACCTACATTAATACGAAGCCGATCGTTCATAATCTTAGAAAAAAGTAAAAGATCAAACCATCATCCATTAAATAATTAAATAATACCAGTTCTGAGCGGCTAAATCTGAATAAAATATCAAAACTCAACGTTAAAATTCAGAAAGTCGCCAATTATAAATTTACAATCAATTAGATGGTTAAACTCTGCTATAAAATCATCTTGCTAACATGATCTCCAAAGCTCGAACCATTCTTCATCCCTAGTAATTCTATTCCTCTAAAGAGAAGGAAAAAGTATAAGTTGCACAAGCTCAAGAAGTAAAACCTACACTTATTGGATCAAGCATAAGTTTTTATATGAACAATGCATCATTATAAAATAAAGCAATTCAAAAAACCAGTCATGCATGCATAAATCATGAACATTTCATAAACATGAATTGCCATAAAATTCATAATCTTTCATATTATGTATTCGTGTCATATTTCAAAACAATGCTATGGTCACTTTGTACTCATGATAGAGTCATGATTTTTAATCAACATAGTTCTTGTTTAATGTACCAACTTTATACCCATTGACGGGGCCATGTTTCTTATGAATGCTAGCTTTGGGTATTGCCTTTCCAATTATAGGGATTTGTTTATAGTTATCTGAGAGCCTCTGAAATTCTTATATCTTTTCCTTCAAATATACATGTATATAGATAGAAAACACTACATGGCATAATTTAATCCATGCTTCATAAATGTCTTTTTCATTAAAGATATTCATGAAATCAATTTTCATAATAAAGCATGAATTTTCATAGACATATGCTGATCCTTTATTTTATGAAAAAAACATGAATTCATCGATAATAATAGATTATATGCATTAAAATATGGTAATTCAAATAAACGAGCGTAATATTTACTTACCTCATCCGCCCTAGATCTTTAGACTTCGCTAGGCAAATCTCCTAGTCTTATTTAATATATTTAAAGCATAACACTTCTTATTCAATAAACTCAAATTATTTAAATAACAAGAAAGGAGACTATTGGTTAGGAGATCAGTTTGATAATCGGATGGATCAGATCTACATGACACGACCGAGGAATCATGAAGTATGAATTGCATCAAGGACCAGATTGATCAATAAGGTTCATCAATAATGGATTTTAAATTAAGATTGGGGTGATTAGCTTGACAAGCTACTTAAGCACCAGGACGGTTTAGAACCTAGTCGAGGATCAACATGGGTCTACGAGAAGGAAGATAGAACTATACTATGATTCATAGATCTTTTTAGAGAGAGTGGATGAAGAGAGATAATAAGATAGAGAGGAAGAGAGTTCTCGTCTCTTTCAAAGGAAGAAATTCATATCAGATCCTACAAGAATCATGGCAGAGGGCCTAGCTGAGGATCGGCAAGCATTGGATAATTGATTGCGATAATCAGCTAGCATTAAACATGGAAAAAACTTAGAAAATAGGGGATCTGACATATGCATGAATATCAAGGCAATTACGAGTCTCTTTTCTAAAAAATTTCTTGGATCATAGTAGAGGAGCATAGGACCCTCTATTAAAGTCCATGGCTCAAATAGAGAGAGATGTTGGGTGTGGAGCCGTATCCATCCAAGGAGAGCCCAGAAAGCCCAAAGCCCAAGTGAAAAGAAAAGAAAAAAAATTGCTCCTTGGCCTACCAGATCGGACCCGACCCAGACCACGCACGCGGCCTAGGCGCGCGACCTAGGCCCACGCGCGGGCACGCGCACGTGGGCTCGACCTAGCTAAGGCGGTCATGCGCAAGGGCATTTCCCCTGCGTTTCGCGGGGCTCACCATGGACCGTGCACATTTCACGCGATCTACGGGCATTTTTGGGGATTTTGGACCGTTGAATCGTTGATCCGATGGCTGAGGTTGATCCTGGATGAGATCAGGCTTGATCAGGGATTCTTTGACTCATATTTGGACGTGGTCTGGACTGGTTTTTGTCCTCTTTTCAACAGGGGATGCCAAAGGCTGTTTTAGAGGAAGAACAGAGGGCCAGGGAGAGGTTTTTGCAACCCAGAAGAGTTGTCCAAGAGTTTTCCAAAAGAGAAAACAAGGGAAAGAGAGAGAGGTAGAGGGAGGACAAAGGTTTCTCCTGTATTGTTTTGTTCTTTCTTCTTATTGGGCTAGGGTTTGATCCAGAGAGGGTTTTTTATTGTAATAACTTCCTGTACTTCTTCATAGTGGAGATTTGATCCTGTGCAACTGTGGATGTAGGAGCAAGAGGCTTTGAACCACGTAATCCCTGTGTATTGCTTATGCTTATATTTTTATTTATTTTTCAAGCTATCTTTTCATTTCTTCTGCGAACTTTTCCGGCATCTCACTCCGTACCACATCCTAACAATTGGTATCAGAGCACCGGGTTTGAGTGGGAGCGATGGCAGGAGATGAAGGAAAAGTCAAGATCGATAAATTTGATGGGAAAGACTTCGGATTCTGGAAGATATAGATCGAGGATTATCTGTACCAGAAAAAGCTTCACCTACCGCTACTGGAAAAAAATCCGTCGAGATGTCACAAGCGGACTGGGATTTACTGGACCGCCAGGTTTTGGGAGTCATCCGTCTGACGTTGGCCAGGAACGTCGTGTTCAACATCCTGGAGGAGAAGACGATAGCTGGATTGATGCAGGCACTATCCAACATGTACGAGAAACCTTCGGCCTCCAACAAGGTTTATATCATGCATCGTCTGTTCAACTTAAAGATGAGCGAAGGTGCATCCATAATCGATCATATCAATGAATTTAATTTAATCACTAGTCAGTTGAGTTCAGTTGACATTAGCTTCGAGGATAAAGTTCATGCCCTAATCCTGTTATCTTCTTTGCCCGAGAGCTGGGGTGCAATTGTGACAGCGGTGAGTAGTTCGTGCGGCTCAAGCAAGCTGAAATTTGAAGAGGTCTGGAATCTGATTCTCAGTGAAGATATCAGAAGGAAAGAAACCAAAGAGAACTCTGGCTCCACCTTGGTCACTTAAGAAGGTAGAGGAAGAACTACACAGTACAACAAAGGCTGCGAGAGATCCAAGTCCAAGCAGAGGAGCCAGTCAAGATCGAAAGGTGATGGCTGTTGGCACTATGGCAAGAAGGGGCACACCAGAAAGAACTGCTGGGCAAGGAAGATCAAGGGACAGAATGAAGAGTCAGTCAATACAGTGACCAAGATAATTAAAGATGCATTGGTTCTCAGTGTAGACAGTCCGATGGAGTCTTAGATCTTAGACTCCGAAGCTTCATTTCAGTCTACCTCACAGAAAGAGTCTATGCACAACTACATTGCTGGAGCTTCGGAAAGGTCTATCTTGCAGATGATGAGCCTTTGGATATTGTGAAAAAGGGTGATATACACATTAAGATGCCAGATCAATCAGTTTGGAAGATCAAGAATGTCAGACATGTTCCAGGATTGAGGAAAAACTTGATATCAGTCGGGCAGTTGGACTCAGAGAGTACATTACAACTTTCGTTGGTGGTTCTTGGAAGATCACCAAAGGTGCGATGGTGATATCACGAGGAAGTAAGTTGGGTACCCTATATATGACTAGTAATACTAGAGATGAGTGATACTGGCACAGGCAGACTCGAGTTGTGGCACTACAGGCTGGGTCACATGGGCGAAAAAGGAATGCAAGTATTGCTGAAGAAGGACAAGCTACCGGGTTTGAAAATGATAGATATTGGTTTCTACGAGAATTATGTTCTTGGAAAGCAGAAGAGAGTCAACTTCTCCAAGATTGGCAGGATACTAAGATCAAGAAAGCTGGACCTTGTGCACACCAATATGTGGGGTCCCTCGGTTGTATCCTTTGGAGCTTCGCAATATTATGTGACCTTCATCGACGACTCCACCAGAAAAGTATGGATTTATTTTTTACAAAATAAATTGATGTATTTGACACTTTCAGGAAGTGGAAAAGCCTGGTGGAGAATGAGTCTGGATAGAAGATAAAGTGCTTGAGATCGGACAATGGAGACAAGTACGACAACACCGAGTTCAAGGAGTTCTACAAAACCAATGGAATCAAGATGGAGAAAATGATTCCAAGTACGCCATAACAGAACGGGGTAGCTGAGCACATGAACAGGACCTTGAACAAAAGAGCCAGGAGCATGAGGCTCCATGCTGGATTGTCCAAGATGTTTTAGACTGAGGCAGTTAGCACTGCTACCTATCTGATCAACAGGAGTCTCTCAGTCCCCCTCGAGTACAAGCTACCAGAAGAAGAGTGGATAGGGAAGTCAGCAAGCTTATCTTATCTGAAGGTCTTCGACTGTGTCTCCTACATACACGTCAATGCAGAGAAGAGAGACAAGCTTGATGCAAAGTCAAAAGGTGCTTCTTCATTGGGTATGGCATTGATGAGTTCGGTTATGAGCTTTGGAGTGAGGACAGGAAGATCATCAGGAGCAAGGACGTGGTGTTCAATGAAAGAAGCCTATACAAGGACCAGAGTGTTCCAAATAGAGCAGGACAGGCAGATAAGAGAAAGAACAAGTAGAGTTGGAAGAGATCACGGAGAAGAACATTGACGAGGAAGCAAGAGATCCTGAACCTGAGCTAGAGACATCTCAGTTGAGAAGATCCATAAGGACCCCGAAACCACGTGTAAGGTATTCACCCTCATTGCATTACCTACTGTTGATAAATGGAGGGGAGCCTGAGTGCTTTGATGAAGCCATGGACAGTGAAGATTCGGTCAAGTGGGAGCTAGCGATGAAAGATGGGATGCAGTCCTTGGTGAAGAACGAGACATGAGAGCTCAGCACACTACCAGAAGGAAAGAAAGCACTGCACAAGTGGTCTACAAGATCAAGGAATAGTACAATGGTAGCAAGAGGTACAAGGCAAGGTTGGTTGTGAAAGGCTTCCAACAGAAAGAAGGTATGATTATACTGAGATCTTCTCCTGTTGTTAAGCTCTCTACAATAAGGGTTATTCTAAGTATAGTAGCTCATGAAAATTTATACTTAGAACAACTTGATGTTATTACTGCTTTCATGCATGGTGAGATAGATGAGGATATTTATATGTAGCAACCGGTTGGCTTTATAGTCCATGATAAAGAAAACTTGGTATGCAAGCTGAAGAAGAGCTTGTATGGTTTGAACCAGACCCCCCGATTATGGTACAAAAGGTTTGATAGATTCATGACTAAGTGGTTTTGCAAGGTGCCAGAAAGATCATTGATGTTACTACAGGTTGTTTAATGGCAGTTTCATCATTCTACTCTTGTATGTTGATGATATGCTGATAGCTAGACCGAGCATGTAGGAGATCGAAAGATGGAAGACGGAGCTGTCAAGAGAATTTGCAATGAAGGACATGGGCACAACAAAGCAGATACTTAGGTCGAGGATTGAAAGAGACGGCGGCAAGTACACTGAAGCTGGTTTAGAGTAAATACATTGAAAAGGTGCTAGACATGTTCAACATGGCAAATGCAAAGCCTGTGAAAACATCTTTGATCATGCACTTTAAGCTTTCGAAGGAAAAGTCACCCAAGGTTGATGATGAGCTGAAAACAATGGCCAGGGTTCCATATGCTTCAGCGGTCGACTGCTTGATGTATGTGATGGTTTGCACGAGACCCGATATTGCACATGCAGTGGGAGCTGTGAGTAGGTACATGGCAAATCCGGGCAAGTAACATTGGAAAGTTGTTAAGTGGATCCTAAGATATCTGAAAGATACCAAGGATGTCGGCCTATGTTACCAGAGAGGTAGTCATACTTTACAGGATTATGTTGATGCAGATATAGGCAGTGATGCCGATACTAGAAGGAGCACGATAGGGTACGTGTACACCATTGACGGGATAGCGGTGAGCTGGGTCGTAGTTGCAGAAGATCGTGGCTATCTCTACCATCGAGGCGAAGTATGTTGCAATCACAGAAGCCAGCAAAGAGATGATTTAGCTGCAGAAGTTGCTGACAGAGTTGGATAGAGAGCAGAGCTACAGTGTTTTGTTTTTGTGACAGTCAGAGTGTTATCCATCCGACGAAGAACTCGATGTTCCATACAAAGACGAAGAACTCGATGTTCCATGCAAAGACGAAGAACTCGATGTTCATGCAAAAACGAAGCACATATAGCTAAGGTACCATTTTATCAGGGCATTGCTTGAAGATGGATGTCTGTCACTAGAAAAGATCCAAGGATCAAAGAATTCGGTAGATATGCTAACGAAGATAGTCACTGCAGAGAAATTGGGGCTATGCATGACCTCAATTGGCCTCCGGAGCTAGTTGATTAGGGGTGCTGCACAAATACTGATCTATTTTTATTTTTCTTTGAAAGTTTACTTTTGATGTTTCGGTGGATGCATGATTGGGTGTTTAAGTGTCCAAGCGGGAGAGTTGTTGGGTGTGGAGTTGTATCCACCCAAGGAGAGCCCAGAAAGCCCAAAACCCAAGTAAAGAAAAGAAAATTGCTCCTTGGCCCACTAGACCGGACCCGGCGCAGACCCATGTGCGTGGCTTAGGCGCGCGGGCGCACGGGCTCGGCCTGGCGCGTGAGCACGCGCGGGCTCAACCAGCTGGAGGCGGTCATGCGTAGGGTGTTTTTACCCTGCATTTTGCATGGCTCATCGTGGACCGCGCATGTTTCACACAGTCCATGGGCATTTCTGGGGTTTTGGACTGTCGGATCGACAATTCGACGGCTGAGGTTGATCCCGAGTGAGATCAGGCTTGATCAGGGGCTCTTTGACCGGATTTGGACGTGGTTTGGACTAGTTTTCGTCCTCTTTTCAACAGGGGATGCCGAGGGCTGTTTCAGAGGAAGAACAAAGGGCCAGGGAGAGTTTTTGCAACACAGAAGAGTTGTCCAAGGATTTTCCAAGAGAGAAACAAGGAGAAGAGGGAGAAAGGTAGAGGGAGGGCAAGGATTTCTCTTGTATTGTTTTGTTCTTTCTTCTTTCTTCTTATTGGACTGGGGTTTGCATCTAGAGAGGGTTTCTTGTTGTAATAACTCCTGTACTTCTTCATAGTAGAGATTTGATCCTGTGCGGCCGTGGACATAGGAGCAAGAGGCTTCGAATCACGTAATCCCTGTGTGTTGCTTGTGCTTGTATTTTTATTTGTTTTTCAAGCTTTCTTTTTCATTTCTTCTACGAACTTTTCCGGCATTCCACACTGCGCACCATATCCTAACAAGAAAGAAAGGGTACAGGGAGAAACTCTAGAGAGGAGAGAGAGGTACAAGAGAGAGAAAGAGAGCTAGTCTTCTCTCTCATTTTTTTTCTTTTTCTTTCATTATTCTTCTTTCTTTAGCCAAACAAGGAAGGGGTGGTAGCTGGTGGCTGGAGGACCAGCAACAGGCGATTAGTGTGCGGAGTAGGGGATAGTGGGATAAGTAGTCAGCTAATAACAAAATCATGAAAGAGGGTAAAAAAATAGGCGATCGAGGCCTCACCGTGAAAGGTCATAGGGAGGCCAAGGTACATGACCATGGGTTCAGCTTCAAGGGATAGCAATGTTGGTGGCCGGAAAGAGGGAGAAAAATGCCAGAAAAAACAAGGATTTGCCTTTGCATGGTTTTCCGGCAATCCGGTGGCAAGCGACGGTGCCAAAGGCCATGGGAGGAAGGAAAGAGAGAGAGGAGGTGGGATCGGGACCTTATCTTGGCTCCGGTGGCATCTCCGAATTCAATTTCTGGTGGGCATAATAATGGGAAGCCATGAACTTAAACGGGAGAAACTGAAGAGAGTAGGGGGAGCAATGGTGGTCGGCGATAGAGGCTTAGAAAGGGGATATTTGGTGTCCTTATATAGAGGGGAGGCTAGGGTTTCCTAGCTTATGGTAGAATCCATGGAGAAGTCTTTCGTGTCAAAGAGATCTGCCTCGATAGGAAAGAGGGAGCAGGCCTTTGGGCCTTGCTCTTGCCATTGGTTGGGCTATTGGGCCTAGGTATCACAAATCAATGATTGCAAAACCATCCCAAATTGCCTGGTTTGAGGCATACCGAGCTGTGCGATGGTAGACTGGGATGGTTCTGACAACTGAAATGAGAAACTGGCAGAGGGAGAGAGGGAGAAGGAAATAGAGGAAAGAGAGAGAGGAGGGGAGAGAAGGAGAGGCAAAGAGGGCCTTCAGAGGCCTGCCATGCCTAATGGAGGGCCAGAGGAGGGACTTCGCACTCCTGATCGAAACAAGGGCTTCGGTCCCTATTTCATTTTTTTTCATTTGAAGATTTTAGGTGACGTTGGCAACACCAAGTGCGGTCAAGTGAAATCTTTAAAATAAAAATGAAATAGGGATCGAATCCCCTATTCGATCAGGAGCAAGGTTCTAGCCTCCATCAGGGAGGCAAGCCTCTGATGATCCTAATGGCCCTCTTTCTGTCTCTCCCTTCTCCCCCTCGTCCCCCTCTTCCTCTCTTCCTTCTCTCTCCTCCCTCTTACATATGTCAGTTTGGACCTAGTATGGAACGGCACAAGGGTGTATTAGATTGTGTCACCACTTAACCAATGTGGGCTTTGGTATTGGCACAATAAACCTTGCGGTAGATATTTCTTGAATTTGAATTTGGCTGGCCTGGTCACAATTGTTTGTTTTGGACCTTTTAGTTGGGGCTCTTAGAGCATGAATTATGTTACGGCGACTACTAGACGATGAGAACTCCAAATGTACCTAAGACATTCTCTAGGAGATTGAATCTGATCGTTTAATTGATGGTGATCTTCTAAATTGTTTTTCTTCTGGAATGCTAATTCGAAACTCTGACATGAAGGTTCCAGAATTGATCTTGGTATCAATGTAACTAGTCTTAACATGCAAGATATATTGTACTTAACCAATGCTAATTCACTTGTAAGATTACAAGTGAATTAAAGATATACTGTACTTAACCTGCTGCAAGTCTTGTTTCATGAGAAAATACACATCCTAATCTCAAGAAGCTTTTACATCTATATCTCGATGTTGTGTCAACTCTTTATTTTGACCTTATAGTTGGTGAGCTTTTCCATGAGGAGGAATTTGTGATGAAAAATGGGAGCAATTTGTGGGAAGGAAAACCTACCTTATTGGTTATGCTGTCTATGATCATGCAAACTGGGAGAGACTCATCAAGTCGCCATAGACTTGGAAAGCACCTATAGGCAAAGTATAGTATATAAAAAATGTCTTGACTATGATAATGCTGTGACCATTACAATTTGTTAAGTGTTTTCCAAAACCAACCACTTAGCCAACCCAATTACATAAGTCTGTATGGAAATCATAACAATTTGTTTTCACTGCTCTGAGAACTTTATCACTGTATAGTGGTGATTAAAATAGGAAATATCTATTGGAATATCTCTTGAGTTATTCAGTTGAATCCACATCATATTATATTTTATCTGAGTCCACCTTGTTTATGAATTGGATTGCACTAAATAATTTGGTTAACATAGTGCATGATCATCCAGACATTATAATCATTACATGGATTGAATCTTAGTCATGTAGTTTTATTACTATTATGTGCTTGTTATTGTTCAAATCTGATGACTTTCTGCATGTGCTCGTTATTGATACCTGAAGTTTCATTTTTGGTGCTGATATTCACCCAAATTACATGATGATTTAGGCAAGTAAGACAAGCTGAAAGGTTTAGTTGGGCTGCTACTCGAGGTGTAAATGAAATACAGCTATTAGAAAATCTACCGGAGGACCTACAAAGGGAATACGACGTCATTTCTTTAAGTTTCTAAATAAAGTGAGTCTCCAAATATGAGATTTGACCATTTTATAGCTGTGACAATTAGTCTTATGTCACTTTATCGATAACTAGTTCTTGTTATCATATGTCTGACATGTATTGTTATGATAGGACCATTCAATGTTTAGGCATTGAATGCAATTTCTTTGAGAAAAATTGTAATATCTTGAGATGTGTAATTCATATCTTCTATGCATGTGTGACCTATGATAATTAAAATTATACTTGCTTAACAAACACAAATACAATAAATCTATCAGATAGAGTGGAAGTTCAATTATAAGATGTCTATGATTGTATTGTATCAAATGGTGCAGTGTTCTCATAGGCATCTTTTTGTTGTAAGTAGTAATTATCATTGATTTTTAGGAATAAGTAGGGGGAATTAACTCTCAACATCATAATAACATATCAATTCATTTCTTCAAACATGGAACCTTTGATTGCCAAATCAGCCCGAACTAGGCTGTTGAGCCTGTACTAAATAGTACCAAAGCCGGCTTGGAATGATTCAGCAGCTCGGGTTGGTTCGGTCTTGTTTATAAAGTTGCATCTTTATTTGGCTTCAAAAGCCCTCTTGAGCCCTGAGCTTTACTCATTCGCTTGCTTGCGAGGGTTCCATGCTCGTCTCACCCTCGCCAACCATCACCATTGCTCCCAGGTAAGTCTTGCCATCTCCTTCCTCTCTCCCTCCTCCCTCTCCATCTCTCTCCATCCCTCCCTTCCCTCTCTCTCCCCCTCCCCCTCAGGGTTTCTATCATTCTCTTCCTCTCTATATGTCTTTCTATCTCCCCATCCATGGTGGCCCTCCAAGGATTCCAGAAAACTCCCTCTCTCCTCGCCCCCCTCTCCTCCCTCTCCCTCTTCCTCTTGTTCTATATTCTTCCTTAGTGTCATTATGGTTTAATTTTCTATTATTTAATGGAAATGGATGATCTAGTGCAGCTGAGAATTAAAAATGTAATGTTCTGCAATAACAGGTTTACCAGGTCTGTTTAATGTCGCACCTTGTAGTTGGGATTTGTTTCTACTATCATATTTACCATCACAAGTGAGTAATCACCATGAAGTTTATTCTTTCCTTTGAGGTTTCCATGGTGATTACCTCTTCTTTCTGGGGTAAAGCAGAGAATATCAAAAAAATGCTGCGCCATTAGATTTTATGATCCTTACTGAATTTGATTCAAGGATGAGACCCAGCTCATTTAGGGCCACTTCTATGTTCTGGGTCATGGATTATTGGATTCTTATAAATGCTTGTCCCACAAAACTAGACAAGCAAGTGAAAGAGTTAACTCCTTAACTTATTACGACTTGAAGCTTCAGACACTCAATGGCAAACGCACCCTATGATTAGCATATCACACTAAAGGATGCACATAACACACCCTATGATTAGCATATCACCCTAAAGGGTGCTCATATGGACCCATACTCAGAAATGCTAAAACAATCCATGCCCAGTATAATTCAATCCATTTCTGGTCTCACATATATGAATGGAGATATGCAACTAGGGGGGAACTGGGCCGGCCCAAAGCCCATTGCCTGGAACTGGGCTGGGCCAGCTCAATAAACTTCGGGCCGGCCGAAATCGGTTCGGGTTTCAGACCAAATTTTAAACATATCGGGCTAGACTTCAGGCTGTAAAATAGAGTCCATTTATTTTTGGACCAAAGGGATGCCCAGATTCGGTCCGAAAATTCTTAAAATATGATCCGAAACCTGATCCAATTTTGGACTAGGCCAGCCCAATAGGCTTTGGGCCGGCTAGTTCCAGCCCTATATGCAACTCCACATCGTAATGAACATGTATGTTCTGCGACATCCATGCACTATTACAGACTTCTGCCTGAACTCTAGTGATCTGCTTTTAAATTCCAAAAACTTAATAGTGTAATATCTCTGGCATCGGTGACCCAATTTACATATACTAGTACTCTAACAATATATTATTGGTCTAAACTGTGGAGCAAAAGATCAAATTGAAGCAAAAGATCAGTTTAATGTAGTGATGCACATCACCAAGCAAAATATAAATGCTGGCTTCATTCAATGTTGCTTTCTGATATCATAGTTTTGTTAAGACTCTAAGATTTGCTGATTTGCAGGTTCGGATATTTTCCCTGATGGATGAGCCCCTCTTTGATGCTGTTTGTGAAAAATTAAGGCAAAAGTTATACATTAGAGGAAGTCATATACTTTATCAGGGACGTCCTATTGAAAAGATGGTTTTCATAGTGAGGGGTAAATTGGAGAGCATTGGAACAGATGGAAATATAGCTCTTTATCAGAAGGAGATGTATGTGGCGAGGAGCTCCTCACATGGTATCTTGAACACTCTTCGGTGAATAGAGGTACAAATTGTACACCAATCTCCATTGGCAAATACTGCATGGCATTCAAAAATTCCTATCTAGGCATATAACCCAATCCTAGATTTAGAAGGTCCGATATTAGTTAGCACTTGTTTTGTTCGTTACCATTTTCAATTAGTTTTGTCCTTGAGAAGGCATTAGATAAGCTTCTCCGAAAACTTTAGGATAATATTATGGAAATTCGTGTAAATATTTAGTGTTTTGCATAGATGATTAGCACATTACTAGAAGAAAGCAATTTTATTATTAATATAGAATGCCAGTCATTCACCTGTAATCTGTCTCTAATTGGTAAAACAAACAGCTAACAAGTTACTGTTAGTAGAGTGTAAAGAGAAAATTCATAAACTAAGCCAAGGAGTGGGCTATTTGGACAAAGCAAAGGAAAGAAAATCATGTCGTATCACATAGCACACATCTTGTTCTGATGCATGGTAAATGTGTTCAAAGATTTTTCCATTTGCAGAGGGTGGCAGAATCAGGTTTCCAGGACAGCGTTTGTTTTCAAACAGGACTGTTAAGTGTCTAACTAATGTTGAGGCATTTGCACTTCGAGCTGTTGACTTGGAAGAAGTCACTACATTGTTTTCCGATTCCTGCGGCACCCACGTGTGCAAGGAGCGATTAGGTAAGCATGATCTGCACCATTGTCTTCGATATTGCATAACACAAATTGCATCATAAATCTCGTTATGTGTGATTAGTGTTGAGTGTTCTGAAACTCAATATATGTCACTTTTATGGTCATCGGAATTCACTAAAATAATGATGAAGATTTTGGTAATTGAATGAAATAAACAATTTAAAATATTAGAAATGAAATAACCAGTGAACCTTATCTCATTGAGAGGGGATAAATGAGCCAAGCTTGAGCTAGTCAGGAATAACTCTAGCTTCACGTAGTTTGTAATCAAGCTAAACTCAAGTTATCTTGTTTAATTTTGGCCCAACACAAGCTGTTCACAAACAGTTCATTTAAGAGATTTATTATTCTGGTTATATTTGAATTGTATAGTTAAAAATGCATCATATTTTTACAAATTGAATTAATTCAATAATAAATATTAATTTTTATATAGAAAATAATAAAAATAATTGTAATGTTGTATAAAGTATTTTACATGCTCTTATTTAAGGTTTAATCAAGCCAAATTGAACAAACTCAACCTAGCTCTAGCTTGGCTCATTTGCAAATCAAGCAAGCTGAATTTTTAGCTGAGCACAAGCTGGCTCACAAACAGCTTGTTGTTTGACAGCCCTACATACATACATCTATTTTTATATACATCTGGAAAGTATAATCTTGCTTAATGGAATGAATGTTGGAGAAATATCTTCATGCTGAACCTGGCCTTCTTTTTTTTTTATCATCTATTATTCTTTTTCTTTTTGATAGAAATTTCATTTGGTGGAATTGATTGAAGCAAGGTACAGTTTGTGACTTTAGGGTTTCTAACTATAGAACATTCTCCGAGTCCGAGATAATATTTTCTTTATAGTAAGACCAATTTTGGAAAGCCTAGTCCTAAGGGTTTCTGGTTAAAAGTTTTCTCCAGACAAAGTTGATGTCAATGCTGAACATTAGTGTCTAAGTTGAGAATAGGTCTTTGCAAAAGAAAAAAAAAAAAATTAATTTCATGGTATAATACTATAGTCCATGGTTTACGGTACTGTCCCGTATCACCCGGTATGGGACGTACCATACCGTACGGCCAAGAGTCGGTTCGATTCATATATATAAAAAAAATGGTCCGGTACTTCGGACCGTTAAAAAAATTATATTCCGTATGGTACGATACTATACTGTACCGTACCATACCGTACCGCCTGGTTCGGCCTGGTTCGGGCTTGGTTCGGCCCGGTTCGGGTCCGTTCGTGCCCGATTCAGGTTAAACAATTTTTTGATAGGGATGGAAGGAATTTTTTAAGATTTTGTGGGGCCGGTACAGTATGGTATGGTACGGTACCATACCATACCAGTCGGTGACCGGTACGGGGCCCGATACGGTTCCAAGTTCCTTGCTATAGTCCTTTCAACCTACCTAATATGTAATGCAATGTATATTCCATTAGTTGAGTCATTGTGGTTGTTAAGTTTGAAGAAAACAATGTGGTTGTCATATGCACAAAAATCATTAATATTGGTTCACTATCCTTGTCAATCATACATACCGGGCTACACGGTAGCCAAGATGGTACATATGTGTGCCAATCTGCATAGATATGTATTGTTACATATTGGCCCATCCCATAACTTACCATTTTCCATACAATGGCATATCATTATGTACCATGGTGCAAGGCCTTTATATGTCATGTATCTAATTACTGAATCGGGAGTGGGGCTCTTAGGGAAGGTAGGGTACAAGAGTTCTAGAAAAAGATCTTGATCAAAATCAAGCACTATATGTTAATTAAAAATAGCTCTTTTGTTGCAAATAAAAAGGATGGCTGATTTAAAAATCCAAAAGTCAATGAATATTATATAGTTTAGTCTCTTTTTAAAAAGAAATCAATAAACTATCTTCTAGCAGTTGGAGTTACTTTGTGATTGTGGAAAGTGCTATGAAGATGGTTGCAAGAGTGGCCATAAGATGCTAGAGCAATGCAATACTTGAGGTAGAAAATTATAGCTAAGAGGAATGGACTCCATAAAGAAACCATACAAGTTAACCTCCATGGTTAATATTTTACGTTCTTTCTCGGCCCCCTCAATCCATTGTGAGCTGCTTCTCTTTATCAATTGCTTGTCGATTAATACATCATGTAGAACTCCAACTCTTTATTTGCAGTACTGTAATGTTTTTTCCATGAAATATTACATATAACCAAGGATAAAATTTTCAGAATTATCTCAGGTGCTTATGATATTTAAAATTTTCTTTGTCAATTTTCTGCTTTTATTGCCTGGAGTTTCTTTTAATTTCTAGAGCACCATTGATAATTCCATTGTACATTGTACTGCTATAGTCTGGTAATCAGAATTCTGTAGAGCCATATAAATTTAGTTCTTTGAAACTCAAGCATTAGGATCATCTTGTTCCCATCTAAATAATAGGTATGAATCACCCTATTGGAGAAATATCGCTGCAACCTGCATTCAGGTAGCATGGAGATACAGGCAGAGACGTCTAAAGCAGAATGAGAGTTCCAACAAAGGATCTACTCATTCTAATTCTCATGTTCGGCGACCATATTGATCAGATTCAGCAAAAAGAAGATTTCACACTTTTGAGTCCAACATGTAATCCATATATAAACAAGTTTTTACCAAAGGACTCTGACATCATGACAAGGTCCTGTACTTGTGACACCATGCTATTGGTTCAGGCAAATGATCCAATCCATTATCATTTTAAAGGCATTGATGATTTTCTTTCTAGTTTTATGGTTTTCCCTGAGGGTGGGTGCTTTTTAGTCAGTTGTTTTATTGAAAGGTTTAAAGAGCATGCAAGTTCACCATAAGTAAAAAAACCTAGTGCAATCACTATTTGATGTGTATATATAAAGAAGATGGGATTGGAGAGGTGGTCGATAGAATAACTATTGTTCACATTTGCCTTTGATTGTGAAGCTATATTTTGTCCCTACGTGTTCCATGATTAAAGAACATGTGGAATGGGGGCTTGACTCGGTTGAATAGGGTAAAGGGTTTTATCTTGTTAGGGTTCATCGTATTTGATTATTTCACCATTGGAGTTCTGATCTTGGTCTGGGAATGCCTCACGTGCAAGGAAATTAGAATGCCTTTAGCTTTCTGGTGTGCTCATATATAATACGGAGGCTTGTTCAAGTTGGCAAAACTAGTTGAGCTGGGTTCATACCGTGTGCATGCTAATCTCTAGAAATAGGTAGATAGATTAATATTTCATTCCATGATGACCTGTTGCAGTATCAAATAAAATAAAAAACTACAGATCTGTGTATATCAGTTGGAGCCAAAATTGCAGCGGTTGAGAAGCTGAGCATAAATTCTCTTCAAAACAGAGGGTAGCTGACCATATATATCATTACGAATGAGCAAACCTATGATTGTAGGTTACATTGAGAAGTGCTATGATGCATTGATGTCCTCTTGGTAATCCACCTATAATATATCTTCTTTCAAATGTGGATTAATATACTGCAGTTCTATTATCTGAACTTCTGCAAGTTGCGTGCTACTAATTGCATAAAAAGGAACATGAAAAGCTAGCATGGACTGCCCAACATGTGGATGGTTGAATGGGGTTCCTTTTAGTGACCTAGCATGCCAAAATATCTGCTTTATTGCATAGTTTTAAGAGGAGAAAAGGGACGGTGAACTGTTGAAATCAGTCATTGCAGGTGCTCATGGTTCTTTTGCATTAGATGATCCACCACTTTATTACCATTCTTGCTGCTGCTAACTTGAAAGAAATTTCATTGGATTCTTCAGGTCCGAGCCCCTTTTACAGCTCACAACAACGAATCGGAGCAGCCCCAGAGAAAGTGTCTGAATCAAAATTAAATTCTTCCCATTAGCTCGTGTTTTTCTCGCTTATCCTCCCAAAATGCAATATAATGACTGACAAGAAGGTTTTCTAAAGGCTCTCTCTATCTCTCTCTCTCTCTCCCTACATTCTAATTTATCTGGGTCTAGAAGTACCATCCAATAATTGAATCCTGACCACTGGTTGCCGAGGTGAGGTGTATGACCATCGGGTAAACCCTAATTGCACTCGGCTCTTGAAGCTTGGCTTGTGAATTACTTCAATCAGCCAATACTCGAGTCAAGTAAGAGCTCATACTTACTTATTTTAAGGAATTATTCGAAGCTCGAATCATTCGTCATCCAAGTACTAAATTGTGGTTTGAGCTTGGCCTGTTTCGTAATTGACCCTAAGCAAAGCAAAGTAATCGAACTGTTGGGGAGTATTCCCGGGAAGCTCAAGCTCGCATCATTTGTCCCCTAATGGCTTTTGGGGTCTTAGTACATGCCATACATCGATTCCATCATGTTCGATCACCCAAACAGCGAGCAGGACAGGGTTTATATTTGAGAGGATCTGAAACCACTTGCTATATACTGTGTTCATGAGCATTAGTTAGCTCAACAGCTTTCACATAATTAGTCAACAAATTAAACCAGGGTGATATGAACTATCTTGGTAAGGCTTCTACGGCGTGCTTCATTTTTTTGTATGCAATCTTGTGCAATTACGTGCTAAATCACAAAATAAATGGATCCACCTTTCACCCATGTTGTTCCACTGAAAAAAATAATCCCTGATGATGATATTATGAGATTTAGCTACTAAACAAAGCATACTTAGAATTCAAAACACCGAGCTGAAGTGTGACATGTGCCTGATTAAGGATAAATTGTTGAGACTCAAGATTCATTAGGCCTCAAAATATGAAAATTTTCTCCTTTTCCTTCCTAAGGACAAATATTCTCTCTCATGTCCTTTAAAAGACCATATTGCCTGATAATATGTATACAGAAGGACCTTATTGAGTCAAGGACCTGTCAATCGGTTGTCTCGCTGCTTCTTCATCAGGGAACTTAATGGGGTCATGGTCTGGTATTGTAGTAGATGTGACATGTAGTAATTTACTTAAGATAAGGTATCAAAGGAGGCTCTATAACAAACAACGAGACATATGAGGCAATTTTCTAGGCCAAGATATGACCTTCCACCAGCAACCAAGGGCACGCTAAAATCTATTAGCAACTGCTAAATTAGCTCACGGTGGTACAGTGTTAATATTAGATAACTATTTAATGGCGGCGCCAGCTTGTACAAAGTCATTGTTATGTAATCTAATACCGCTGTTACGATTCCTAGGCTTGAAAGGCTTCTTATAGGCTCAATGTCACTGAAGCTGCCAATTAAAATAATGGTGATGCTAATTAATGGTACCTTGCCTTATTTATTTATTTATGATAGTGGTATTTGATTGCAAAATAAATAGGGAGATGTCCTCCAAAGTAAGATATCTGCCCCTTATTCTCGTTAAATAACAAGGAATTTGGTTTTATATCACGGCGGGGATATTCCCTTAATGGCTTAATGCCTCTCATTTTTCTTTTCTTTCCAATTTTAATTACCTTCAACCTCTATTAAAAAAAAAAAAAAAAAAACTAAAAGATGATAATTTCCCATACTGCATGATTCTCATATGAGTGCTTAATTAATCAAAACACGAACAGATAAAAAAAAGTCCACTTTTACTGGTTCCACAAAAGTGTGGCTTTTGGCAGAAAGACCATAAAATAAAGGGTGGCTAATGGCTTGTGAGGTCCATTTGAATATTTTTATACAAACTTCCAGTGGGAGGACATGGCTCTCCCTGCCAATTAGCATGGCGTGGGAGTATTTCGCAGCTTCCATTTGGCCATATTCGAGCTCACTTTGCTGCTAGCTTTGTGCTCGTCTTATCCTCCTTTCCAAAACAAATCTATTTCCAGCTATATTGTACGGCATAAATGGGAGTTTACTCAGGTGCCCTTGGAGTTATACATGTAATGGCTTTTATTTATTGGCTTACGTCCAAAGTCTTGCTATAATTATACCTGTGAAACTATGAGAGGTCTCTGACCATACCGACCCCTGCCATAAGTTGGTGGAGACTTGTGATCTTTTTCATTACAGTGATTCCAAATGAACGTGATCTATTTCATTATATATTTAGAATTTAATTGGAGTTCCTGGAAGAAACCAGAATTTTTTTTTTTTTTTTTTTTTTAAAAAAAAAAGGGTTTCTTTTTTATGTTGGTCTTTGAGCAGGCCAGATGAGATTGGAGAACTGTTTATTAATTTCGACGTGCAATCACCCAGCAGCGGCGGCGGATGACTCAGATCTTTTATAAATTTATTTTTGTGCAGAGGGACATGAAGTGTCGAACCATTTGTGCAATGTTTGTGCACATCGAAGCTTAATGCTCATGGAGCGATCCACGAGATGTATATCTTTGAGTTTTATTTTTAGTTTTTTTTAAATTAATTTTAATGATAATATGGTGGACAGTAATAGAAAAGTGGATTTTATTATTAAAAGTTCTGACTCGAAATTAATGATAGCTAAAGGCAACCATCTTTTTGGATTCTCTATTCTAAGTTATAGTTACTTACTGTTTGAACTGCCGGCATTTTATAAGAAATTTTAATATCATGATCTTATGCATGTTTGTTAGAATATCAAAATAAAATTGAAGAAATAACTATTTATGTCATTAATTTTTAAATTTTAATCACCGATACTCATGCAAATATCACGGCCAAGTCCTTTCCAACTTCCTCTCAACAAGCGACTATTTAATAGAACAAGTCATGAGAACTAATCTCACAATATATATAATAGAAATGGACAGATACACCGATAAAATAAATCATAATAGGCCATTCCATCACGGACTAAAGTTAGACTAAGATCTATACCGTGCCATCCCAATCATACTAACCAATATAAGGTGCTCATAATCCAAAAATAAGGATCACTAATAATATTGAACTAATAAACATGTTCATCAATACAGATCGTATAATCAATCCATTTTTAATAAAATAAATAAATAATAATTAATGGTAGTCCATAATTACAAAAACTCTTATATTCATTACTTGGATAATATTAATATAATTTTAAAAGTATTTTATTTTTTTAAAAAAATGAATCCAGGCTGAACAACAGAAAATACGGAACGTGACTACGATTTTAAAGAAAATATGATCTATAGACAGCCTTGGAATTGACTCGGTTCAATAGTATCAGTCATGCCACATCATGGAGTCATTATATCCTTTATTTGATACAAGACCTATCTATGGTTACAAATATCATTAATACTATTAACATAAGTCTTATATATAGTATAGCAAGAAAATTGTATCCAAAAGTGATCCAAAAAAAAAAACTATTTTCATTGTCGATCTTTCAGTTTCTCTCAATATACTTGAATATAAAATAAGCAAGAGAGATTTTAATGGTTTCAATAACAACTATTATGTTTCATATGCTCAACAATGTGTCAATAACGAGATAGCACAACATATCTGATACTCGATATCTAGACAAGAGAATACACTCATAGCCAAAAGGAATTATATAAATATACCATTAACTATTATATCAATAATATATATAAATACTCATGATAGATATGTAAAATGAAAAGAATGTCTATAATAAAGCACAAATACAAAGTTATTTTCACTAACCAAGCATATCAAAAGAACTCAACATGCTTATATTTTTAATAAACTTTGTAAAGCATATGGATCTTAAATCCTTGATTAGAGGATCGGCCACATGAACTCCATATCTATGCACTCAACAATTATATCTCCTTAGATTGAAATCTATCAATTAATAAAATAATCAATGGCGAATAAAAATTGTCTATCAAGTCAATACATAAATTCAAAATACATCAAACTTTCATTAATCAAAGATTTCAAAATATCCATATTCTTGATATGTTTTATGAAAACTATAAATTTAATCATTTGATTAGAGGATCAATGAACATTGACTCTATACCAATATATTTTTACAAAATATTTTTTTGACTAAAATTTCTAATTGTCACGTGTTTAATCTCTACATAAGTAGAAGCGCTGGAAACTTTATTATTTCTTGAAAAGAATACAAACTGTACTATTACTATAATAAATTTAAATATTTTAAGATATAATTAACAATTGTAAGATCCTGGACAAAATCTCATAATCAAATAAATATATATTGTAACTTTGCAACATGCCACAAATATTATATATATATATATATATATATATATAATGCTATAAGATTCTATTTTCATACTTTACTTAAAAATAAAACCTCCTTCAGCTATTTATATCTAAGAAACTAAATTGTCATAAAAAATGATAGGTCTTTTTTTCTATCATGTGATTTCTTTACTAGTACCACATCAACTAGCGATGGAGATACTATAATTGGTTCATATATATGATATTGCTCTCCAATTGCTTTCCAACATAATAAAATATAATATTTTTATAAATAAAAGGAAAATAAGAATTATAACTTATTTTTTCTCTAATATTATAATTCTAATATAAGAACATCTACATCATTCATATTAGAATCTATAAACATGATATAATTTGATTCAATATTCTTTATATCCCTGTTAGTCTAGTAGAATCTATATTCTTTTAGAATTATTTGGATAACCAATTAAATAACTTATTATTTTAGATCCAAATTTATTCACTGATGGAGTATTAATCTTTAACTTTTGTAGGACAATCATTAACATAAAATTGAATAATACTGGACTTTTCACCAACCTTCAACTCAAAAAGTTCTTGTATAACTATCTTATCAAGAACTTTATCCAAAATATAGATAGCAGTTCTTAGGATCTCACCCTAGAGATATCATAACAAATTGTGCTTACTCATTGCACATCAAATCATATTTTTAAGAGCATGATTTTGTCTCTTAGTCATACCATTTTACTTAGGAGTTTCAGGAATTGTGTATTGAATAACTATTTTATACTTATGCAAATATTTGACAAATGATCCTAAAGTGTGATTAATACACTATATCAACACTTTTATCCTATTCACAAAATATCAAAATTTTTGAACAAAATAGGATAATATTATTATTTATCTCACTTATATGATTTTAAGTTTACTAAATTGGATAGCAAGAACTAAAAACATGATCAGTAACCAACGTATTAGAGATAAAGATCTCTAAATACTAAGTTTAGATGCAAGACTCTCTAGTTTTATAATATAAATCCTAACACCTTCATGCCATTATACCTCGTATTGATTTAATTATTCATTAGCTATCCAGCCTCTTTTTTATCTGATCCTACATACCTTTTATTAATAAAATCAAAAAAATATATTACATCACCTTTCTTAGGTATAACATGAAGAATGAAATCAATTTTTTTTTTATATTTGCAGGCAAAATGATTCACTCTCTACCCTTTTATATAAGTATTTTTATTTTAAATATTTTTATAAATCATCCAAAATGGAGGATCATTATATAATGTAATATCCAAAACTATCATACTTAGTGCTAGCATAATCTTAGTTTCTATATTTTACAGAATATTCTAGTCATAGTCATAATGAGAGTATTAACTCTATTAATATAAATATACTAACTATTAAACAACCTTTATATAGTTAATCAATAGAGAAATATACATAATGTATATGCCAGAAAATTTATATAAGCATTATTGTAATAAAGTTCTTGGTGTAATTTCATAAATTTTCTTTGAAAAGAAAGTGACCTATATAAGGTATCTCTCTTCAATATAAAATACTGTTCAAACCCTTCTAAATATATTAAAGAAAAATCTTGTAAATCTTAGTAAATGGGCTACTTTGATAATCTCCATTCATCGAAATTTATAAACTTTCCAATCAGATTAACAAGTCATGACCTCTATAATGGCACAAGATAAATAAACAGTCAATCAAGATTATACATAGATACATCATGTTAGAGGTACAAATATAAATAAATAATTTTAAACATAATTAGCTATTTTCTATAAGAGCACTAGTGTATCATCATAAAACTTTCTAATATATCACCATTCTCTTTGGATAGATAAACTTTCTAAGCACAATATATTTCTTTTTAAAAAACTAAATGTCAACATAATAAGAATATAAGGTATTCAAAATTTTGTTCTCTTTGAGCAGATAAATTTTTTAGTCCAATATACCTCTACCTTTTATAATTTGATTAAATTAAGATCTCAATAATATATGTTATTATTAATACCAAAAATGATTGTTTATCAAAAGAATGGCATGAATGCAAAATATTAGTCAATGAATATATATAATATAATATTTTAATTATAAATAAGAGTCAAAATATAATATCATATATTTTTTTTGGACAGAATATGCAACATGCATAAGTGCTTTTTATATGAAGATCCTAGTATTCATAAACCTATCCCCCTCATAACACAATGCTCCATGCAACCTTTTTTCAATTATAATACAACAATCCCTTTTGGATAAGCAATTATATGTTATAACTAGAAAATATCCTTCTTATGATGAAATTTTATGGACTAACATAAATAAACTACTTTAGTGATAAATATTTATGCCAACCCATAAAATTTCTATACGAAAAATTAAGTGTCCAAACAATATAAAATAACATACTTTAACCACATATATACCATAAAAAATCTAGTTCAAAATGGGATACTTAATAACATGCACTTCAACTGATCATATAACAAAACATTGCATTCTAATAGTCACTTTTACCAATAACATTTATTATACAACTATAAAATATTTTTGAAAAAGAATTATAGCATATTATACATATTGTAACTAATTTAATTGCAAATCTAAATATAATAATCAATACCAACATATGCATTACATAAATCATAAATAAAAAAATTTTTATAATCAACAATAATATAATATATAAGTAAGAACAATAATTATGGCATGAATACATAATTTATGTTTAAATTGTAAGTCATTATATTATTTATATTTTTAGTGGTTTAAATAACTACGATTACAAAAATCTGAGATTATTTTTATCTTTGGATGTGGAACTTCCTATCTTTATAATGCAATTCAAGTTAATCACCATATAATAGTCAATTTGATACATCTAATTAGTCTTTCTTTAGTCAACCTATTATGATACACCTTTATACAATTTTGAATATAATAGATGAAATAATTAGCCCTCAATACCTCATTATTCAGAATTCATAAAGTACTCTCTGGATCTTTTGAGACTATACAAATTATATTTAAAAATATAATAATGAGTGAAATTATATAAAATAGTTTATAAATTTATTTAAATATTTTATTATGCATGAAAAACTTAACTAAATATTCTTCAAAAAATCATTATGAGTCCAATGCTCAAAAATTATTCAAAACAATGAAAAAATAAGTTATAACGATTTTATCAAAATATTCAACAATAGAGTATTGAAACTATAATAAGAGATACTATATGGGCTTTTCTGTTAAACAACTACAATAACTTTATAACAAGCATCTAATTGTAATTTTATAAGGACCTATATATATTTAAAACTTATAGAGGCTAAATTATAAAATTTTCTTATCCAATTAACATGATCCAATGTGACTTAGTTTCATCTGAATGATTAAAGGGTTAACTAATTAAATTAATGGATTAGGTTCTGATGGGTTGAACCTGAAATCTAAACCCAAACTATTAACATTCATCTTCTTCATCTTTCTTTCACGATCAAGTAGAGGAGGCGACGGTGCCCCTCCTTGCCTGATCTCCACCTAGTTGGCAACTAGAGCCCCTACTCATTGACTACACACCTCCCGAGACACCTGTGTTTAGTTCGTCGATGGTTAAGGGAGGAAACTACCAGTGAAAATGATCATTTTCTTTCTTCTTCGGTATAACAGTCATGACTCCCAGTCCCCCCCTCCAGGCAGCTATCGATCCATCATGGCCAAGCCCATCGTGGCCTCGTTGGCAACCACCATCGCTCCCTGGTGACTCGAAGAGAAAGATCAAGGATCTAGTGGTAGATCTCCTCTTCTGTTCTCCTTTGCTCATTGGAAAAAGGGAGAGAGGACCGGCCATCGTAGGCCATAAACCCCAAATGGCAGCCACTAGAGTTCTCTTCAGCCAATCCCTGCTTGATCATTGGTATAGGAAAAGGAGAACAATCACCAACATCCGTCATAGTCTCTCTCTTTTTATTTGATCTTTGTTTGATCTTTAAAAGATGTCCATGGAAGGAATATATAGGACAGTCGGCATCGCCAACCTCCCACCCGAACAGTCGTGACCTTCCTACATCTTCCATATCCATCGAATGAGAGGAGGGCACTGTAATGGAAATCGCCAGCTCTATTTTTTTTAATCTTCTAATCCCTTTCCATAAAACAAATTTAAGAAAAGGTTCCAAATTATGCATAGCCTGCTCTTATACCACATGTAAAAGATTTTTCATATGGATGATTATTAGAATACTAAAATAATAATATAAAATTGAAGGAATACCTATTTGCATCATTGATTTTCAAATGTTCAATCATTAATGCTCACACAATATCAACAGCTAAGTCCTCTCCACTTTCTCTCAACGGGTGGCTATTCGATGGGATAAGCCATGAGAATTAAGCTTACAATATACATAGTAAAGTGGTAGGGACCTAGTAATAAAACAAAACTCTAACAAGCTTGCCCATCATGGGCCAAAGTTGGGCTAAGGCTTATACTATACCGTCCCAACTACAATAACCAACATAAGATATTCATAACCCAAATACAATGATTACTAACAACATTAGGCTAATACAAATGACCTTAGATCATATAATCAGTCCATTTTTATCAAAATAAAATAAATAATAATAATTAATGATAGTCCATAATTAGAAAAAACTCTTACATGTCTATGCCAAAATCACTTTGCGAGCTGATCGATTGATCATTGAGGGCAACTCTTCTACTATGGTTGAATGGATTCAGTCCTATGCCAGGGGAGTTGTTATATATCCTTTGTTACAAGATATCTTTCTTCTTCTTCTTTGAAGGGTGGATTCATTCTTCATCTAGCATGTTTATCGTAAAGTAAACTCTGCTGCTGATTGGGTCGCCTCCTTTGTGGCTCAGCACTCTGGCAAAGTCTTTGAACTAGCATGGAGTCTCCCCTAGCCTATTCAAGGATATTTTGCTTTCTAATTTTTTTGGTTATGTTTATACCAGGATTGTACGAGTAGCCTGTTTTATCCAAAAAATGAAGCTTAATAAGCTAGGGATTTGCGAACTTGTCTAGAAGTTTACAATATGATAAGAAGTTACATATTTTCTAGGTTCTTATGAAATGACTAGTAATTAATAGCCATTTAAATCGTGATGCATATATATATTATAATCATCGATATATCTAGTAGAGCATATAAAAGAGAGTTCTCACTAGCCAAACTATCAAGCAAAGAGTTGTAGGAGCTCTAGTAGAATACTACTCTCCATTCTCTCTAATTCTCTTTCTCTCATGTATGCACTTTTCTCTTTCTGAGAGTTTTTAGTTTGAGAGTCTAAGTGGTAGTATGGTAACCTAGTCCAAAAGGGCGGCCGTCCACTTAACTGGCCTAGCTACCAAAAGAGCCCAAAATGACTCCGCACAAAGTTTAAAACATGACAAAAAAAACTGAGAAGACTCCCAACCAAAATCTTTTTCCTTGATAGACTATTAATCTGAGTCGGAGATCAATGCCAATAAGGAGTCAAACTCTTCCCCTACAACTCTATTTAAATAGAAAAGGGTTTCCTCTATCTTCCCATCCAAGATCAAGCCCCAAACGAAAAAGATTGCTGAGTTTTCTTTCCAAAAGCATATCATAATCACCATCTAAAAACACCCGAAAAGAGGTAAGGATCCTTCAATCCTTTAACTATTCCTCCTCCCCTCCTCCTCCTAAGCTATGGAGATCAGATTTGGGCAAGCAAACCAACAAATTTATTTAAGAAAAGGATCATATGTTCCTTGTTATTCTTGGTTTTCTTTCGATTTTCTTTCCTTTTCTTTGACCATCTTCAACACGACGACTACAGAGCACTCAACTATGCCGCCATGATCCCAGCCACCATTGGCCATGGACATTTCTAGCAGGGGACTTTGCCCCTTATTTTGCCAAGGAATGGAGAGAAGGAAAAAGGAAAAGAAACAAAGAAAAGAAAAGAAAAAAAAGGAGGGAGTATTTCTCTCTCTTTACTTCTCCCACTTTCTCTTTCTAGATTGTTTCTCTCTTTTTATTATATCTTTATGGTTGTTTGATTGAGGAATGGCCTTCTTTCATGAATTTGATCTAACCCTAGTGAAAAGGATCCTCACTCATGATTATCGGACAACATACCGATATTCACCATATTCAGACCGAGTACAATTAGATTTGATCATCCATAGTTTTATTTGAACCATCTACATACTAGTTCAATTATAATTTGATAAAATTATCTTGATTGAACCAATTTCTAATCATCGGGTGGTGTATCAGTCCCATCTTGACTCTTATCAAATACTATTGATTTAATCATGCATGATCTCTATTGAACCATCTATATATTCTAGTCTGATATTGATCGATAAAAGTTATTATAATCAGACGGATCTCGACCATTGAATTACCCATCAATCTTATCTTCATTAATTATTCATATTCTTTCTAATTATTGAGCTCAATTTTGAATAGGGGTATAGTTGTCACGACAAGAAGATATCTAATAGTGGAATATTGTCTTATCATCTATTAATTAAAGATTTTAAAAATAAATTTCTAAAATTATTTGAATTTGTTGAAACGTGTGAGGTAAATAACGTAACCTTTTTCTACATTTATCGATAAATTATATAGTATTTGTTGCCCAGAAATGAGCCCAAAAGGGGGGGTGAATTGATCTTTTTAAAATTTAAAACAATAATGTGAAGGTCTAGTGATGTTTTGTGAGTGATAAATTCAATACTAGATTGAATACAACGGAAAGCAGTAAATGAAGTGCAATAAATGAAGAGCAAGAAAGGGAGAAGGCAATCACACACAAACACAATGTTTATAGTGGTTCGGTGCAAACCTAGCACCTACATCCACTTCCCAAGCCACCCTTAGGAATTCCACTATAATCCAATTAAGATTACAGCCGACTTGTTTTTCAAAAGGCTCACAAGTCAAAACCTATGTTAGTTTTGTCACCTAGGCTCACCAACAATCCTCAACACTTGTTTTGTTTTTGGGCTCACAAGTTAACCCTAGTTGGTTTTGTCCCTTTGGCTTACTAACAAACACAATAACCTTCTTTCAAGACACCCTTGAAAGCAAGGTCAAATCACAAGATAAAGTAGATATACAATTTCAAAATTAAGACACTCTCTTCAAGAGTAGAATAGAAGCTTTAAAGCTCAAGATGATGCTTTCCCTTATCTCCTCCTTGGAATATTCTTCAAACTCTTCTTTTGGAATGAAGTAAGGATGGGCTTGTAAGCTTTTTCAGGGAATCAAACTTAAATGGCTCTTGATGTGAAGTTCTTGAGAGAATCTTGGCTTTTTGACTTTCAATGGACTTCAATACACTTCACTTTCTTTTGAATGAGATTGGTGAAGGTTAAATACAACTAAAAACTACCAAAAAATGGTTTGTGATCATTGGAGCCTCGAATCTAGCTGTTTGAAGCTTGAAAGTGATTTCTGCAAGTCAGAAATATAGATCTGTTAGGGCTGTCAGACTTCAAGTTGCAACACTTGGCTGTCAGGTGTCGACACTTGATTTCTAAGTATCGATACTTGAACTTTCAAGTGTCGACACTTGATGCACAGGTGTCGACACTTGACACAAAACTCTCCATTGATAAAGTTCTGTATTTTCAAAAATCTGAGGCCTTGAGTCGATACTTGGAAACCTAAGTGTCGATACTTGAATTGCAGGTGGTCGACACTTGAGTTCTGGGTGTCGACACTTGGCGTGCCAAGGGATTTTTCTGCATGCCAAATGCTGAAATGTCAACTTGACTTCCCAGGTGTCGATACTTGACTTTGAAAAATTCATAATCAAGTGCAAATTAAGCCAAAAACACAAACATTAATCTTAAAATTTAAATGGAACATAAACAATCAAAATTGAACATGTAAAAGCCCTTTTTGCATGAAGAGATATCCTAATTGTGAAAAATGCTCCGTGCCATGGCGTGCCATGATACTTAAACTTTTGAGAATTTGAGGTGCTTGCTTCATGAAAACTCATAGCTGAGAATAAACATTAGTATACAACATATACTCAATATTTTGTTATTCATCAAAATCACTGAGTGGAGCCAACAATCTCTCCCTTTTTGATGATGACAAAACCTTGAGTAAATCAGCATAAATTTTCAAATTTCAGATATGATATTTCATGAATATGATTGTAAGTTAATATAAGCCACAATTTTTATAGTTAGGAAGAATAAATCTCCCCCTCAATTAGATACTCCCCCTTAATTAGATAATTCTAATCAGAACAAGCAAATGTTATTCTGGGTATCAGATCAAATTGGAAAATTTGCAAACACAAACATTTATACCATACTCCCCCCTTTTGTCAATCATTAGAAAAGGGAGTAAATTCTCCCTCAAAACGAGCATGGAGATAAAAAGTGGTAGAATATCAGAGTTGAAAGATATCAGAGCCTAAAAGAAATATATCTATGAAGTAAATGTAACCAATCAAGCTGTCAAAAAAAGCATTATAGTGAATCACATTTGTAAAACATCAAACTGAAATATATATATCTGTTAAGTAGTGTTTTCAACATACAAAACTTGCTAACTCATCAGCAAAACCGAAACAAACAGAATATATCAAGAGTCATACATCATAAACAACATGAATCATAAAGAGCATACAATACAATAAACATCTGTGAGGCTAATCCTCATCAGATGGGATCTCAAGGAAATAGGACTTGTAACCCTAGACCTATGGGCTAGACCACTAGGAGTCTTCAAGATACCACGACTCCGAGTCCTAGTGGAAGGTCCAAAACGGGGTACAAACCTAGAAGCTCTAGTAGAGGGAGGGGGTAAGTCTCAACAGGAGTGACAAAGACTGGATCAGTGGTGACAGGTGTGCCAGTCGCATCAACGGGAGGAACATCGGGAGACTACAGCTCTCGGCTGACTACCTCATATCCATCAGCGCCATCGTCACTATCACTATCGTCATCAATAACTTCTGTAGCTCTGTCCTCAATCCCCAGTACGGTCACCACCCTCAATAGTGTCATCAGGGTCATCCTGATGGTCATGTCATCATCATCATCACAGCAGGTGATCAGCAGGAGCAATAGGAGGAAGCAGGGATCTAAGCATATCCTCGATGCGAGCAAACCTACCTCTATAGATTGACGAATCTCAGCATGCTCTAAAGCTGTATGAGCTCTACGGCTCTCTATCTTAATCCGTAGCTGAGTAGTTCGAACTCCAAGACTAATGAGCTCACCTCTAACCTCCGCGAACTGCTGACGAGAATACTCCTCAAAATGTAATCCAGTAGATGCTGGAGGAGCAGCTGAAGGAGTGGCAGAAGGTGTCGCAAGCTCTATCTCAGATGCGAGCTGCCTAAGCAGGAGGATTGACTGGCCCTGATGACCCTGCCTCTGCCTCTCGCATCTCGTCCTCCTCATCTGGCTCCTGGCTAGACTCCCTCCAGACCCATCTGCCTGCTACTAGTCTGTAGCCATGCAGTGAAGTGATCTCTCATCGTATACATCCGTGTGCAAGATCTCCTTGGGGATCTCCCCCTCCAAAGATACTCCACATGCTCTAAAGAGTCGGGTCAACCCCATACCATAGGGCAAACAGTGTCGATGCTGGCTCACAGCATCTCTCATCTGCACTAACATCATAGATGGAATATCGACCTGGGTCCTCTGAGTCAAACAAACCATGAGCATCAGCTCCCTCTCTGTGATGAAGTTGAAGCGCCCATCTTCGAAGCATATCCGAGCCATGATATGATGCAGAAGGCGCATCTCCACTGAAAGCTAGTTCGCGGTGACCACCGTCACTCCGCGAACTTCCTCGCAGTCAAGAATACATCGAAAGGTAGCCTCTCTATCCTCCACAGAGAAAACACTGATACCCTGGTGCGGAATCTCCCAAACCCTACTCAGAAGCTCCTCAGTCAGAAGAATCTCAACACCCCGGACAGATGTCCTCCACATCAAGTGACGGTAGTCCATGGCACCATAAAACTTGCGCACTAGGTGGGGGTAATATCTCTCCTGCATGGTGCAGAAGGGTACCAGTCCCGCATCAGTGAGGGTCTGACAAATCTGAAAATGCTGCCTGTCAAAGAACTCGAGGTCAATCCATCGACCAGAGGCTACATCCTTCCCTGCCATCCTCTCTGCAGGGGAACCTGGGGCAACTAAGCTACTGGACTCTCCTGTATCATGTCTAGTCTTGGTCATCCTCTCTGATCTCTGACTAGGTCTCCTAACAGCTAATCTCTTTCTTGGACCCATTTCAATCAAACTGAACAAGAAAGGAAGAAAATAAATAACCTAAATAACTTAGAGGTTTCAATTAGGTTAGAGGAGGCTATGTCTTTCTATGAGAGGAAAAGCTAGAACAAGTTTTGAAAAATGGGATTCACCAGATTTAAGTTGTAAAATACAGGAAATAGAGGATGAAATACTTTTGTCATAAGAAATCGGGGTAAAATCATAAGAAATCGGGGGATTTTATCCATACAAAATGCATTTGGGTTAGAAATACATTAGTACTTCCAAAATGATAAAACATATCTAGGTTAAAAAAATATATACGTATATTTCATAAACAAATAATCTAATTATTTGGGTTTTCTTTGGGTTAAAATCAAAATACATTAGGGTTTTAGATTTAAATACCAACTAATGGAGAAGAAAACATCACAAATATTCTTCCTAAATAATAGAAATCCAATAAATAGTTTGGAAAACCAGATTTTAGATGAAACCCTAAGATTTTTTCGGCCAAAAATCAATCCAACAGTGATTTTAAGAAAAACGGACGGAATGAGTGGGAAATCGGCCAAAAATCCATGAGAAACAAAAGGAATGCATTCAAGCATGATTCCTTTCAAATGGAGTCTTCCATTCGACTGAAAATATTGAAAAATTGGTTTAAACATCATTGAAATCGCACGAAAACCCTAAACCTAGGTTACACGGTTCCAAAATAACAAAAATGAAAGAGAGAGAGGGAAATACCTGCTTTGGTTGACAAAAGAAGGGGAAATGCTAATTTGGAATGTAGGGGAGCTTGGGGGACCACTGGAGCTCGAGAGAAAGTGAGGGAAGACAAAATACAAAACCCTCTGTCCGCCGTTAAAAATAGATTTTTCTCGCAAGTGTCGACACTTAGGATTTCTCAAGTGTCGACACTTGACAAAATCCAAGTGTCGACACTTGGCCAAGAAAATCCCAAAAAAAAAAAAAATCTTCAAAAAATTCAAGGAAGTTTTTAAAAGCTTTTGGGACTAAACATAAGTAATTTTTGAGTAAAATACCTTGGGTAAGAAAAAAATTGAGAGAGTTCTAGGAGAATGGATCAATAATACCTAACTCTCTTCTAATCATACAAAATCTTTATTCACTCAATGGTTTGGTAAACACATCAGCTAATTGATCATCAGTACACACAAATTCAAGTAAAACATTAGAATTTTGTACAAGATCTCTTATGAAATGATGTCTTATTTCAATGTGTTTACTTCTTGAATGTTGCACAGGATTCTTTGTTAGATTGATTGCACTAGTATTGTCACATCTTATGGTGTCTTAATTAGTTTAATGCCAAAATCTTCGAGTTGTTGTTTGATCTAAAGGATTTGAGCACAATAGCTTCGAGCTGCTATATATTCGGCTTCCGCCGTAGATAGAGCAATTGAATTCTGTTTCTTGCTACTCTAAGAGATCAAATTTACTCCAAGAAACTGACAGTTCCACTAGTACTTTTATGATCAAGTTTACACCCAGCAAAGTCAGCATCAGAATAAGCAATTAATTCAAATGAAGAATCTCTATAGTACCATAAACCAATTTCAATTGTACCAGATAGATATCTAAGAATACGTTTAACAGCCAAAAGATGAGACTCTTTAGGATTAGACTGATATCTAGCACACATACATACACTAAACATGATATTTGCCTACTGGCAGTAAGATATAGCAATGAACTGATTATGCCACGATATAGTTTTTGGTCAATAGATTTACCTAATTCATCCTTGTCAAGTCTACAAGAAGAGCTTATAGGGGTACCTAAAGGCTTGGTGTTCTCCATCCCAAACTTTTTGAGTATTTCTTTTGTGTACTTCGCTTGCTTGATGAAGATTCCCTCTTTGGTTTGTTTTATTTGGAGTCCAAGAAAGAAGTTAAGTTCTCTCATCATGCTCATCTCGAACTCACCATGCATTAACTTTGCAAATTCTTGACAAAGAGATTCGTTAGTAGCACCAAATATGATATCATCTACATAGATTTGTACTACTAAAAGATCATCATTCTTTTTCTTCAAAAATAAAGTTTTATCTACATTACCTCTAGCAAAGTCATTTTTGAGTAGAAAAGAACTTAAACGATCATACCAAGCTCTAGGAGCTTGTTTCAAACCATACAAAGCTTTATGAAATTTGAAAACATGATTTGGAATTCAGAATTTTCAAAACCAGGCGGTTGTTCAACATAAACCTCTTCTTCAATAAAATCATTTAAAAAGGCAATTTTAACATATATTTGAAACACTTTAAAATTCATAAGCAAGCAAAAGCCAACAATAGCCTAATTGCCTCAAGTCTAGCCATAGGAGCAAAGGTTTCATCAAAATATATCCCTTTCTCCTGATTGTATCCTTTGGCAACTAGCCTAGCCTTATTTCTTGTAACAATACCATTTTAATCAAGTTTATTTCAGAAACCCATTTTGTGCCAATAATTGAAGTATTTGAAGACCTATCTACTAATGTCCAAACATTATTTCTTTTGAATTGATTAAGTTCATCTTGCATATCATTTATCCAATTACTATCACATTCAGCTTCCTCATAGTTTTAGGTTCAATTTGAGAAACAAAAGATAAATAATCACAGATATTTCTAAGGGATGATCGAGTACTTACACCTTTAGATGGATCACCAATAATTAGTTCTTTTGGGTGTCCATGAGCATACCTCCATTCTTTTGGTAGTGGATCAACAGTAGATGTATTTTCATCACCTTGTGCTTGATCTCCTTCAGTGTTTTGATCATCTTCTTGTTCCTTGGTAGGTTCTTCGTTATTGTTTATACTTTTAGTTTTCTTAGTACCTGTTTCATCAGAAAGCACATCTTCTTTTCTAGAAGATTTCTTGTCAGATTCATTAAATACCACATGTATAGATTCTTCAACAACAAGTGTTCTTCTGTTGAAGACCCTGTATGCCTTACTAGATGTAGAGTAGCCTAGAAAACATCCTCATCTGACTTGGCATCAAATTTACTTAAATTATCTTTACCATTATTTAAGATGAAATAACGGCATCCAAAAATACGAAAATAACGAATTGAAGGTTTTCTACCCTTCCAAAGCTCATATGGCATTTTCTTTAAAATCGGTCGGATTAAAACTTGATTTAAAATATAGCATGCAGTATTTATGGTTTTCCACACAAAATATCTAGGTAGGTCATTTTCACAAAGCATGGTGCGTGACATTTCTTCAAGAGTTCTATTTTTTCTTTCTACCCCCCCATTTTGTTGAGGTGTCCTAGGTGCTGAAAATTTGATGAATGCCATTTTCAATACAAAATTTATCAAAATCAGCATTTTCAAATTCAATTCCATGATCACTTCTCAAAGATATGATTGAAACACCTTTTCATTTGAAACATGTTTATGAAATCTAATGAATTCCGAAAATGTTTCATCTTTGTGTGCTAAAATATGATCCATGTAAATCGTGAGAAATCATCTACAATGACTAGACCGTACTTCTTACCTCCCAAACTAGATGTTCTAGTTGGCCCAAAGAGATCCATGTGAAGCAACTCTAAGGGTCTAGATGTAGAGATTACTCCTTTTGATTTGAAAGAGGATTTGGTTTGTTTTCCAAGCTGACATGCACTACAAATCTTGTCTTTTTCAAAACTAAGTTTTGGCAAATCTTTTATTAAATTCTTTTTGCTAAGTTTTGAAATCAAATGCATACTAGCATGTCCTAGTCTACGATGCCAAAGCCAACTAGTTTCATTGATCTAGGCTTCCATTGCCACTAGGCATTGACCATTTTGAACCAGAAGATTATCAAGATCAACCATATAAATATTGCCATGCCTATGACCATGAACTTGATACCATTGTCATCTAAACTAGAAACAATGCACATAGAAATTCGAAAACAATTTTAAAATCATTGTCGCAAAATTGACTAATATTAAGCAAGTTATGTTTCAAACCATCAATATATAAACATTATCAATGTAAGAAGAGGGGTGATATGGACTTTACCAATACCAATAATTTTGTCCTTTCCATTATCACCAAAAGTCACATTGCCACCATTTTGATATTCGAGTGATAAGAACTGCTCCACATCTCCTGTCATATGCCTTGAGCAACCGCTATCAAGGTACTACATTCTTTTCTTATTGGTTACAAGGCATACCTGCAAAAAGATCAAGTGGAGACTTTAGGTACCCAAGTCATCTTGGATCCTTTTAGGTTAGTGGCATTGGTTCCTTTTGGAACCTAAACTTTCTTAATGTTACTCAATCTTCTTTTATTGTACATATAAGATTTATGCCCTATAGTATCACATGCATAACAAGTAATGGATGAAGGTGCAGGTACAAAAAAATTTTGAAAAGTTTTTGTTTCTTATGAGTTCTAAACCCTAAACCTGCTCTATCAAAAATAGCTCTTTGGTTATTTAAAAGCATATTTAACTTTTCAGAACTGTAAGTAATTTATCTACAAAAGGTTTTAACTTTTCAAGTTCTTCTTTATATTTTTTGTTTTCATTCAAAATCTCTTTGTTTTGTTTTAAAAGATTTTATTTGAAACTGAAGGACTTTTTTTTTTCAAAACTTCTTTTTTTTCTTTTCAAGAACTGAAATCTTATCATTTAATTTTTTATTTTGAAGAAGAAGGTAGTCATTTTCATTTGAAAACTTATCATTTGCTTTGGCTAATTCCAAATATTGCTTTTTCAAATCTTTATGTTTTGACTTTAGTTTTTGAAATTCTATAACTAATTTATCAAAACTTCATGAAGTTCATCAAATGTAAATTCATTCTCAGTTTCAGATTGTACCTCATCATGATCCGCCATCAGACAGAAGTTTGCAACTTTCTGCTATTCTTCCTCAGAGCTGGAGTCCTCACTATCACTCCAGGTTGCCATCATGGCCTTCTTTCTTAATTTTCTTCTGCTTTTCTTGAGTAAAGGGCAGTCCATTTTAAAATGACCTGGTTTCTTGCATTCAAAGCAAGTGGGCTGCTCCTTCTCTTTCTCTTTACTTGGCTCACCTTTCAGGGGTTTCTTTCTTGAAGTTAAACTTTTTCTTTCTCATGAACCTTCTGAATTTTCTTGCCATTAGAGCCATCTCATCTTCTTCATCATCTTCTTTGGAGTCATCGCTTGATTCTTCTAGTAGTGGATTTGAAAGCGATCACTTTCTTCTTTTTATCGACTTCTATATTCTTTTATTTGAGGGAGAGCTCATAAGTCATCAGTGAGCCCAACAATTGTTCAAGTGGAAGAGTATTGACATCCTTGGCTTCTTCAATAGCAATCACCTTTGCATCCCAAGAAGCCGGTAGAGACCTGAGAAGTTTGTTTACAAGTTCACCATTAGAAACAACTTTTCCTAGGCTTCTTATGCCATTCACAATATTTGTGAACCTAGTATACATCTCACTAATAGACTCAGTAGGTTCCATTCTAAACATTTCATAAGTATGAATGAGCATGTTGACCTTAGTTGTTTTCACTTGGTGTGTACCCTCATGGGTACCCTCAAGTATGTCCCAAATCTTCTTGGCGAAAAGATAATTAGATATTCTATTAAATTCACTTGGATCAAGAGAGTAAAACAATAAGTTCATAGCCTTAGCATTAAGCTTTATTTACTTAATGTCATTCTCATCCTAATCATCTTCTTTTTTGGAGTGAGAATGCCATTAACCATCGTAGTAGCTGATGATGACCTTTTATGATTGTCCTCCAAAGATTATAATCCAATGCTTGAATGATATGCGCATGCGAGTTTTTCAATAAGTGTAATTTGTGCCATTAAAAAGTGAGGGACGGTTTGAAGCTTGACCTTCAACAACACCCATTTTTATTGGGACTGCCATGATCTTTTACTCAAGATCCTTGGACCTACAAGAGAGTACCGGTGCTCTAATACCACTTGTTGCCCAGAAATGGAGCCCAAGAGGGAGGGAAATTGGGTTTTTTTAAAATTTAAAACAATAATGTGAAGGCTAGTGGTGTTTTGTGAGTGATAATTCAGTGCAATAGATTGAATGCAGTGGAAAGCAGTAAATGAAGTGTAATAAACGAAGAGCAAGAAAGGGAGAAGGCAATCACACACAAACATAATGTTTATAGTAGTTTGGTACAAACCTAGTACCTACATCCACTCCCCAAGCCATCCTTGGGAATTCCACTATAATCCAATCAAGATTACAGCCGACTTGTTTTTCAAAAGGCTCATAAGTCAAAACCTATGTTGGTTTTGTCACCTAGGCTCACCAACAAACCTTAACACTTGTTTTGTCTTTGGGCTCACAAGTTAACCCTAGTTGGTTTTGTCCCTTTGGCTTACCGACAAACCACAACAACCTTCTTTCAAGACACCCTTGAAAGCAAGGTCAAATCACAAGATAAAAGCAGATATACAATTTCAAAAATTAAGACAAACTCTCTTCAAGAGTAGAAGAAGCTTTGAAGCTCAAGATGATGCTTTCTCTTGTCTCCTCCTTGGAATATTCTTCAAACTCTTCTTTTGGAATGAAGTAAGGATGGGCTTGTAAGCTTTTTCAGGGAATCAAATTTTAAATGGCTCTTGATGTGAAGTTCTTGAGAGAATCTTGGCTTTTTGGCTTTCAATGGACTTCAATACACTTCACTTCCTTTTGAATGAGGTTGGTGAAGGTTAAATACAACTAAAAACTTCCAAAAAATGGTTTGTGACCATTGAAGCCTCGAATCTAGCCTTTTGAAGATTGAAAAGTGATTTCTGTAAGTTAGAAAAATAGATCCGTTATGGCTGTCAGACTTCAAGTGTCGACACTTGGCTGTCAGGTATCGATACTTGAACTTTCAAGTATCGACACTTGATGCACAGGTGTCGACACTTAACACAAAATCCTTCATTGGCAAAGTTCTGTATTTTCAAAAATCTCAGGCTTTGAGTCGACACTTGGAAACCTAAGTATCGACACTTGAATTGCAGGTGTCGACACTTGAGTTCTAGGTGTCGACACTTGGCATGCCAAGGAGTTTTCTACATGCCAAATGCTGAAGTGTCAACACTTGACTTCCCAAGTGTCGACACTTGACTTTGAAAAATTCATAATCAAGTGCAAATTAAGCCAAAAACACAAACATTAATTTAAAATTTAAATGGAATATAAACAATCAAAAATTGAACATGTAAAAGCCCTTTTTGCATGAAGAGGATATCCTAAATTATGAAAAATGCTCCGTGCCATGGCATGCCATGATACTTAAACTTTTGAGAATTTGAGATGCTTGCTTCCTGAAAACTCATAGCTGTGAATAAACATTAGTATACAACATGTACTCAATGTTTTGTTATTCATTAAAATCACTGGGTGGAGCCAACAGTATTTATATCCTTACATTTTGAATCATATTATTTATGATTTAGGATATAAAACATGATATTTATTTATTAAATTTATTATAGAATATTATTTGATATATTATTTGTGAAGCCCAAGTTAATTGGGCTATTTTGGGCTGAAGTCGGCAGCCCTTGCCAACTTCAGTTCGGTACTCAGAAAAAAAAAATGGGATTAGGACAGAAAATAGAGGACTCATCTTCCCCTCTTTGTCGATCGGATTTTTTGCCAGAGGGTTCAGAAATACGCCGTGAAGAGGGAGGAGATGGCTAGAGGATCGTCAGGAGAGGGATGGACTCTCAATCAACCAAGCCTATCCATGGAAAAAACAAGATTAATCTTCTCCAGACCCAAGCTATAAACCCCCCTCCAAGCAAGCCCCGATCGAGCTTCCGCTACTATCTTCCTCCTCTCCGTGAGCAGCGAAGAGCCCTTCAATTGCCGGTGAGTTCTTTATCCTTATTTAATTTATTTAGGAGAGGATTTAATCATGTTTTTCTTGATTTTGGATTGCTTGGACTGTACCTCATCGGTGGCCGTGCCGTCACCATCCATCTCCGGTCCGTCAAGCCCTTCCTGTCAACCTACTCCCATAGTCACTGTCGGCAGCCATGGGGGAAGGCCTGTGCAGTCGAGTCGAGGGAGAAAGCATGGGTTCGGGAGAAGAAGAAAGAATGAGAGAAAAAAAAAAAGCCTCTGTTATGTGAAAAAAAGAAGAAGAATAAAGAAAAAAGAGGAAAAAAAAAAAATAATAATAATAGAAAGAGAAAGAGGAGAGAGGAAGATGAGAGAGAAGGAGGAGAGAGAAGAAAAGAGAGAAGGAGGAGAGGGGAAGGGGAGAGAGAAAGGAAGAGAGAAAGAGGGGACAGGAAGAGAGAGAGAAAGATGAGAGAGAAAAGGAGAGAGGAAGAGAGAGAATGAAGAGAGAGAAAAAGGGAAAATGGAAATTCAAAAAAATGTCAAAATAATGATAAGATTTGAATTGGTTTATTTTGGGATTTAGGCCAAGACCCAGTCCGGACTAAAAACTATTTTTCCATGTTAGTTTATCTTAGATAGGAAGTTGATTATATAATTGATTTTGTCAAGATTTTCATCTGGCTAGTCGAAAAGCAGTATCAGAGTTGATTCAGCGAGGCATTATGAAATTTTTTAGATAAGTTATCTTGACCTCTGGTATTATATGCCAAATATGTTATGTATTTATAAAATATTAAATATATGTAGTATATTTTAATCTATATTGGATTGTATTGGGTTGCATGCATTGTATTAGTGTAGATGCTCTCTAGTCCGACTATGATCACACGAGAATCTAGTCTCCTTTTAGACCTCCAATGGGGCTATCACAGATGCATGACCGATAAGCGATATGTATACACAAGAGCTAGTTGCCTTTGTTTTAGCCATGCGTAGCAGTTGCTGGCACATGATGGGGATACATGTTTTCTCATGTGATTTCAGAGCTAGTTTTTTTTTTGAACCTCCAGTGAGACTATCACTGGTGCATGATCAATGAGCGGATGTGAACCTAGGATCTAGTCTCTTTCGGGGCTAGTCACGAGCCGATCGTGGCCATAGTCTGAGGGACTAAGAGGGTAAAGTAAATAGTTAGTCATCCATAATCGTGTCGGTTGTATTTAAGTATACACATTTGCATAGTATTACTGGTTACTGGATATTTTGTTGTATGATGTGTTTATGCTTGTTGTTTGTTATTGGTATATTTATGTTGTATATTGGAGGTGATGATAACTTACTGAGCCTATATAACTCATCCTCCTATTTTCTTATATTATTGTTATAGATCCGGAAGATCAATCGAGCTTTGGGATTGATTAGTGAGAAGCTAGGGTTTAAATGTTACGCGTATGCCTGGCTAGATAATTATTGCTGGAATTATGATATGATGCTGGCCTTGTGTGTCCGAGAGAAAAATAAACCTTTAGGGCATACGGCCATCTGTTGCGCATTCGACTAAGGTTTGGGGTCAGGGCATGATAGATTTAGTAGTATCAAAGCAAAGGTTTAAGATCCAGCTACCTTGGTTAGTGAGAGTAGGGTAGAATTAGGATATTGAAAGATATTTGCTGATTTGAAAATTTATATCAGAGTGCACTGCGAAAGTGTGGTGGATTAAAGATATTAGGATTAATTTAAAATATATTATGATGGAAGAATGGAGGCTCTATTGGGATTATTAAATATGGATAGAATGGTACATGTGAGTATTCGATTACATATATTTGAGTTTCGGAAGACTTAGATTTTTTTTAAATTTCGAGGCCAAAATTTTTTTTGTAGGAGGGGAAAATGTGAAGCCTAGGTTAATTGGGTCCGTTTTGGGCTGAAGTCGGTAGCCCTTGCCAACTTCAGTTTGGTACTCAGAAAAAAAATAGGATGAGGACAGAAAATAGAGGACTCATCTTCCACTCTTTGTCGATCGAATTTTTCACCTGAGGGTTCAGAAAGATGCTGTGGAGAGGGAGGAGATGGCTAGAGGACTATCAGGAGTGGGATGGACTCTCGATCAACCGAGCCTATCCATGGAAAAAACAAAATTAATCTCCTCCAGACCCAAGCTATAAACCCCCCTCTCACCGCCTCCAAGCAAGTCCTGATCGAGCTTCCGCCGCTATCTTCCTCCTCTCAGGTGAGCAGCGAAAAGTCCTTTAATCGTTGGTGGGTCCTTTTTTCCTTATTTAATTTGTTTAGAGATGATTTAATCATGTTTTTCTCAGTTTTGGATTGCTTGGACCGTACCTCACCAATGGCCGTGCCGTCGCCATCCATCTCCGGTCCATCAACCCCTCCCCGTCAACCTCCTCCCATGGTCGCCGCTGGCAACCGTGGGGGAAGGCCGGTTTGGTCGAGTCGAGGGAGAAAGCATGGGTTCGGGAGAAGAGAAGAAAGAAAGAGAGAAAAAAAAAGACCTATGTTCCACGAAAAAAAAAGAAAAAGAAAAAAGAAAAAAATATAATAATAATAATAGAGAGAGGAAGAGGATAGAGAAGGAGGAGAGAGAAAGAGGAGAGAGAGAAGGAGGAGAGAGAAGGAAGAGAGAGGAAGAGGAGAAGAAAGGTGAGAGAGAAAAGGAGAGAGAAAGAGAGAAAAAGAGAAAATGGAAAATTGAAAAAAAGATGTCAGAAATAATGATAATATTTGAATTGGTTTATTTTGGATTTAGACCAAGACCCAATCCGGACTAAGAACTTTTTTCGTATGTTAGTTTATCTTAGATAGGAAATTGATTATATAACTGATCTTGTCAGGATTTTCATCTAGCCTGTCGAGAGAGCAGTATCAGAGTTGATTCAGTTAGGCATTATGAAATTTTTCAGGTAAGTTATCTTGACCTCTGGTATTATATGCCAAATATGTTATGTATTTATAAAATATTAAATGTATGTAGTATATTTTAATCTACATTGGATTGCATTGGGTTACATGCATTGTCTTGGTGTGGATGCTCTCTAGTCCGACTATGATCATACGAGGATCCAGTTTCCTTTTGGACCTCCAGTGGGGCTATCACTGGCGCATGACCGATAAGTGGTATGTATATACAGGAGCTAGTTGTCTTTGTTTTAGCCATGCATGGCAGTTGCTGGCACATACTGGGGATGCATGTTTTTTTCGTGTGATTTCAAAGTTAGTTTTCCTTTTGGACCTCCAGTGGGGCTATCACTGGTGCATGACCAATGAACGGTATGTGTATACAAGATCTAGTCTCTTTCGGGGCTAGTCACGAACGAATCGTGGCCATAATCTGAGGGACTAGGAGGATAAAGTAAACGGTTGGCCATCCATAGTTATATTGGTTGTATTTAAGTATACACGTTTGCATAGTATTACTGGTTATATTATTTTGATGTTGGATATTTTGTTGTATGATGTTTTATACTTATTTGTTATTGGCATATTTATGTTGTATATTGGAGGTGATGATAACTTACTGAGCCTGTATAGCTCACCCTCCTATTTTTCTATATTATTGTTACAGATCCGGAAGATCAATCGGGCTTTGGGACCAATCAGTGAGGAGCTAAGGTTTAGGTGTTACGCGTATGCCTGGCTATATAATTATTGCTGGAATTATGATATGATACAGGCCTTGTGTGTTTGAGAGAAAAATAAACCTTAGGGCATACGGTCGTTTGTTGCGCATCCGACTTGGATTTGAGGTCGAGGCATGACATTATTGAAGTTATCGATTCTATTATGAATTATAATTGATTAATTTGATTTTGGATGGTTTTGTATATTTTTTGATTGAAATATGGACTTGAGATGGATGTTAATTTATAGCTTGACTATGTATTAAAACCATGCTAGTGGGGTTACGCATCGGTATATTGATACCTACTAGTGAGGATTGTGCATTGCTATATTGACACTCTATCAGAGATGATTGTGTACTGGTATATCGTTACCCTACTAATGAGGATTGTGCACCAGTGTATCGATACCCTATCAGTGGATGTTGTACGTTGGTATATCGATATCCTACCAGTGAAGATTGTATGTCGTTATATCGATAACCTGCCAGTAGGGATTATGCATGTTATATCGATACCCTGGTAGTGGAGATTATGCATTGACATATCGACACCCTACCATTGGGTTTATGCAATGGCCCTATGATTTAGTTCATGGTTGTCGAGGTGAATCAAATATTTTGAAAGTTAGAAATTGATTTATGAACGAAAATGAATTGAAATGACTTAATTCATTTATATCTTATTTTGATAGAATTAAATTAGATTTGAATTAATGTTATCCTACATTCTTATTTTCAATATATTATTATTTTTGGATTTATCGAGCTAAAGTGTTCATTACTTACTATATTATCTAGCTTATTACCGGTCTATATTTTTACTACTTTATATATTTAGAGAACTAACTCAATTTAAGAATTTATTATGAAATGGCCATTAGAAGCAAAATTTGATATCTTTATTTTGATATTAGGATTCATTGAAGTTTAATGTAAGATCCTTGAATATTATTGAATTTTGTGAAATAACCCTAAAGAAAAAGGATCGAGCCAGAGGAAGAAGACTCCTGATAGGAGTCTTCTCATCATTTGAAAAGAAGACCAAATCGAGCTAGAATCGAATTTTTGAGGGTTGCCTCCTAGAGTACCAAGGGCATAATTTGCAGTAACCCAAGCATAAATGCCTTCATCAGAACCTGGCATCATAGTGGCCCAATCGTCTTGGAAATGGAACCCAAAAGACCTCAGGACCCTTTTGCAGGACTCCAATGTACCTTCCCTAACTTCCACAAGGAGCATCCTCAAGCCCGTGGTCACCATTAGCCTAATGTCCGTCCTCCCCTACTGATCCTTCGCCACCCTCCCCTTCACAAACTCCAATAGCTCTGCCACTGACATCCCCACCCGTTCTAACTCCTCGAAGAAAGACATGGATCTGCATCCCAAAACTCCCAGCATCGACAATGATCCCAATCGAGAGGCAGGGGAGCTGAAGGAGGTGATGATGAGGAAGAGGACAACCGCCATGACTGTAGCAGTAGCGAGAGGATCCAAAAGGTTCTGCAGTGGTGGCGGTGGGCTGTGAGGGAGATCCATGAGAGGAGGGAAGGGTGGGGGGGCAAATGAGCTTTTTCGGGGTATTCATTTGAGACGGGGATGGGGGATCAAGAGAGGAGATAGGAGGGTTTAGGGGCCAAGAAGAAAAGAGAAATAAAAAAGAAGAGGAGAAGAAAAGAAAATGAAAAGAAAGAAGAGAAAGACAAGAAAAGAAAAGAAAAAAAAGAAAAGAACAGAACGGAAAAAGAAGAAAAGAAAAAGAAGAAAAAAAAAAAGAGAGAAAGGAGAAGAGAGAGAGGAGAGAGAAGAGAGGAGGAAGAAGAGAAGAGGGGAATAAGAGGAGAGAGAGAAGGAGAAGAAGAAGATAGAGGAAGAGGAGAGAGAATAAAGTGAAAGAGGAGAGAGAAGAAGAAGAGAGAAAAGAAAGAAGGAGAGAAGAGGGGGAGATAAGAGGAGAGAGAAAGAGGAGGGAGATAAAAGAAAAGAGAGAAAGAAAGAGCAAGTTAAATAAATAAATATTGAAAAAGAAGATTAAAAGTTTCTCTCCTATAAAATTTATAAAGTTAGGATCATCAACAGATGGATCGCTAATGAAGTTTGGATAGAAAGTTTTGGGTTATAGTAGTTGTGCCAAAAAATTATTCATATTAAAAATAAAATTATTATTATAGGAGGATAATTTTTTAGACATGAGTATTAAACGAGTTTCATAGCACCTAAATTGAGAATTTGGGTGCAGACTGATATCGAGCATGTTAAATCTGTCTCCAGAAAGATAAGGATTTTGTACATAATCATCCATTTATAAATATATTTTACATTACATGATTCTTGGACATGAACATTGCTATACGTGATTGTTTATGCATTATATATTTTGGTCTCGCATAATAGACATTTATGACTGTCGGTATTACTATTTTTCTTTTGCGTATGATATGTTCATATCAAATTTAATTATTGGATGATTTGGATTGTAATACTGGTTATTGAGAATTTTGAAAGAATATGATTTGAAAATATATTTGAAATTTGATAAGGTGATAATCAAGAAGAAGTGTTGGGAGTAGCCATGCCACGGGACCGTGGTTACTGAACTTGCCAGTCATAGTCTAAAGTATGATATTGAGATTGCCAGTCATAGGCTGAAGTGTAATATTGAGATTGCCAGTCACAGACTAAAGTGTGACAATAAGATTGCCCGTCACAGGTTGAAGTGTGACAATAAGCTTGCCAATCATAGGCTGAAGTATGACACTGAGATTGCCAGTCATGGATTGAGGCATGACCGTGATTAGTCCAAAATTTTAAAGAAGATGATGACTTAACTGAACATAAAAAAATGAAACATGGTTTTACCAAGGGTTTTATTGTATAAAGCGATTAAGTTATTTTAATTGGATGACATAATGTTTTACGATTCCTTATATTATCATTGTTTCCTTTCTATTTTCAAATCATATTACTATCAATGTGACTATATGGAATCCTTACTGTCTATAAAGTTCATACCCTCTACTCTCCTTACTTCTCAGAATCGTACAAATATTCGAGTTTAGTGGTGGATTGGATTCACGAGTAGAAGGATGAAAATATAGAGAGTTTGTGGTACTTATAGGACGATTATAGAGTGATCAAATTTGTAATTATATGAGTGATAGTATTTTCTTTACATTAGATATTCTTATTAAAATGTGAATACTAGTATTCTTTGAAATTGAAGTTATAATGAATTTTTTAAAAATGCCTTGCATGATCTCTAGAAACGTGTTCAAGGTTCATGCAGCCGGTCGCGTGGCCGAACCGGATGCTGGGTTCGGGATGTGACATTTGTGAGGGATTAAAATTGATTTAAGTTAATTAAATTTTGGACTTGATTTATTAATTATTATTCTTCTCTGATTGCTTTATGATATTATGAGAAAATGTCCTGTATGTTTGTAGAAAGTATTCTTCCTGAATATACGATGATCATTCCTGACTCAAGATCTTCGATCAAAGGGCATGACGGGTAGGTTGACTAAAAGGCGAATACGGATAAGCCAGGCTTTCAAATACTACACAGAGTGCTCGAGGAAATGCCAAGTCCGTGATTGACGAAGGCAATTCCATACAAGAGCCGAAGTGGAATTGATGGTTACCATGAAACCGAGCTTCATGCCATCTCAATTCCAACTTGGACAAGTATTACTTGAAACCTCACTAGCTCCAAGTGGAAGTCATACTCCTTATATACCAAATTGGTTTCGCAAGCAATTATCAAGAAATTTCTTATTTAATTTCAATGAAGAAGATTTTTTGTCTAATTAGATGGAATTGGAGAGGTAACATCAAGTCATCAGGTAATTTGTAAATATGAAATGTGGTGCAGTACTAAATATGCAAGAAAACTGACCGAAAGCAAAGAATTTGTTTTGAAGTTGAAGTAAAACACAAACATACAAAATGAGATATAACCCCGGTTTGCTGAGACACGCATGAAAAATTATTTGGACAAATTGAATAGCCAATGAGTTAATGAAGTTTAATAGGGATGATGAACAGTGGAAGGGTTTTAACAAGCCCACCTTCTTACACCTGGAAAAAAAATTCTGGTTATGATCTATGACTTCAAATATCCAGTCATAAATTTAAACAGAGTGCATCAATTAAACCTGCTAACCGGGTCTGATCACTAGGATAAACACAGCCGATATTATCTCAACCAAAATATTCTGGGACAGGGGTGGTATCTTTGATGCGGAAGAAGAATTCACCATCCTTCTTATGAATCCATAATTGGATTGCATAATAATTGCTTCAATATCTGAATAGATGGATGGATGGAGAATTCAAAGTACTTTGAGATCTATGCATGATATGATCTGATGGTCGATATTATAAAAGAAAATCAATCACAATCCGAACCCTTTATTTCGAGACATTGAGGTGCCGTATTCCTTGACCATCGATTCCATAAAATCGAGACCACTTATCGTGGGGAAGCACCAGACCGGATGTGTGGGGGTAATGGTTGGCTCATAGCCTGCAAGTGGTCCACCCTGGCGTAGGGCCGGGTCTTGCAGCATAATAGAAATAAGTGTGAGTGCATAGGCGTAAATAGCCAGGGCAGAAATGGATACATTCATTTGGAAATCGCCATCAGCTGCATGGACTTTTCTTAAAAGAAACCAAAGGCAAAGCAAAAAAGTTAGCATACGAGGACACCAAAATTTGAATCTTTTGTTACGTTATGGTCTTCCTCTTTTTTCCCGAGTAGTTGTCACGCCAAATAGACTCTACCTCTCTCTCTCTCTCTCTGTGTGTGGTTGCTTAATTATAATTTCCAAAGCTTTAATGCTTATCTGCCACCACACAAACAGAAGAAGTCCATTGTGCACACAAAAAAGAAATATTTTTCTGTTATTAAAGGTAGGGTCATATCAGATGTTGATGGAAGCTTGGAGAGGAGGTTATTTAGAAGGTTGTGGCATGATCAACTTTTCATTTGCATGGCTTTTTAACGATATGACTTTGACTAGTATTTTGTTTAGTAATTTGGGATGCTATGCACACACATGCAACATGGCTGAAGGAAGTGTCAAAACCTATAGCTTATCTACAAAGAATTTGTGATGCAGATGAGAAAAAGTTTTTGTGGTTGTGGTTTTTCTGAGAGGCTACAGATAGGAATGGGACTGGAGACATGTTTGTGGAACAGAGGCCTTAAAACTTGCCATTAAAATATAATATAGAAAATGTCTTTTAAAGGTCAATATCAGTACAGCCATGCATGCAATGACTTTTATGTTGCACATAGCAGATGAAATTAACTATTTTGCTTAGTCTATGAATTAATTTTGCAAATATCTAGAGTCAACCTGCATGCCTCTTCTACCAAAGAAATTAGAAGAACAAGAAGAAGAAACATAATCCATCAAATTTTGAGTCTTTTTTATATATATATATATATATATATATATATATATTAAAAACAGCAATATCGATCCTTTAGGATATCAATGTAAAATTCATGACTTCAATAAAAGAAAATCTTCCATTTAAACCGATAACCTGATTGACAAGAGAGAAGGGACAATGGCTGTTGGCTCCATAGTCATCTCCACTACATGATGTGGTGCCTTCTATCCTGCTGAATTGGCCAAGACCTTCATCATGGATAGATCGATCTAGAGTCCATGCACTAACTTGTATAGATTTCTAACAAATTATATAGATGAAGTCAATGCATCTAGCAAGCAATACACCAAGATCTCTTAGACTAGCCAAGACAGAGAGAAGAAAGCAATTATTGCTTGTTATAAAGAATTATAGTAATTAATCACGAACAATTAACTAAAGAATCAAATGGAAAGAGAATCTTCCGAAAGATGAGCTGATTCAGTTAACCAGAAACCATATATATTTGTATATAGTACACACAAGATTCCACCTCAGTACCTTTCAAGCATCATAAACTCATAGTTAGAGGTCCTAGTGTACACAAAAGAATTCCATGGCTTTTTCATACCCAACACCATCTAGTGGGTCATGGATGCGCAAATTCGCAACTATATGATGAGCGAGACTTATTAAACCATAGGATACCAGCCCAATCTAGCTAGTAACAAGACTAGCTCCCTAAACTCTACATGATTATATTTTTCCTCCTTCAAGGTGCAATTATGTGAACAAACTTTATTTGATTAATATTATTAAGAACATTCTTTATAGTTGGAGACTTTAATTAACAACATATGAAAGTATACTAAGATGTCGACTATAATATTCAAATAATAATGAATGTGGAAGATTATCCAACCCAACCAATACCCACCTTTTCTTCTTTATGTGGGTCATTATTGCTCCATCCAGACATAGTTTGTAATTGAAATGCACCTAGTTGTTCCTAATTAATCTTGGTAAAGTTGAGTTAGGTCAGATTTCAGAGTCCAATCAAAGATCATCAATTCTACTAGAAGTAAAGAGACATGTCCTCCACCAGTGCTATTTTGCCATCCAATCAACAATGTATCTTTGTCCTTCCATCTTGCACCTACTCTCCTATCAAATCCATTTGTCATCATTTCAGCTAATTACTGCAAAAATCTATCCATGCGCCGTGGAAGATATTGTCCCCCAAGATCCTTCATTCTTCAAGTTAAAGAATCAATTTGAATTTCATGATCTCCTACCAAGATGAAGCACAGATATAAGAGAGATTGAGTTCTTGCCAGGTGCCACTTGTCTGAACTTTTATTCTGGCACGGTTTATTGCGCTTTTGTATCACCGACCATGTCGATGTAAATTTTTATGACTGAGTTCCTTGAAAGCATGTTTTAGTCTCCATAAATCAGAATGATGAAATTTTCTGTTTATAATAAATCATCAATAATCAAGCAGGAGAATGGTTGGTTAAACTTGAATATTTATAATAAATCATCAATAATCATATGGCCAACCATGACCACAGTACTTAGATATAATGACAAATTACAAACTATCCAAATTGACTTATAAATTTAAAAAAGAAAACAAAAATATTTCAGTGAGATCACCTCAGAAACCTATAACCAAATATCGGCAATTGACAATTAACATAGCTAATCTGATCACCCACAACTACTAATGGATACTCAAGAAAAATATAGCAGCTTATCAAACTAGTAAATGCATAAATATAATGTCTTTATTAAGACTTAGGAGATTAAATTGAGTAGTGCTATTCCCATTGCTCTTCTACCAAAAAAGTACGGAATACGGATAATTGACAAACAATTAAACTAATAACACAAAGGGAAGTCTCCATATTGGTAATAAACAAATCAAACCAACGCACTTGAAGATGTCTAATGTATAAAAAAAAAATAACTTTAAAAATTAAGTCCAAGATCTTAAACTCTGAGGAATCCTGTTCCTCTTTCAAGAAAAAGTAACAATTTCAGCCCAAGGTACCCAAACTTTACAATTTCTAGCCCATTTTTGGACCCCACAAGGTACAAAAGGTAAGGCTATGAACTCACCATGGTAACTGGACCCAAAAATTTCAGAAAAGTGTACATAAATTAGGCCCCAATAGTAAGGTTGCGGCCACCCAAATTGGTGCCCACAAAAGGTAAGATCTGCCGACCCTCCTCCCCCAAAACCGAAGAAAGGGGAAAAAAAGAGAGTTCTTAAACAAAAAAAGGGTAAAAACGCCACAACACAAGCCCACACCTTTCTGCACCAAATTACCAACCTCCTACAGCTAACAAAGATGCTTTGGTCTTCACAAATGACGACCTTCTCACAAGACCATGCCGTCACCAGAATATGTTAATATTCCTACTAATGATAGAGATAATATATACTAACAGTAGTGAGAAACTAGAAATCATAATAATAATGATGGCTAAACTTGCACCAAACAAAGACCATGTCTCCAACTTCTGGATTACAAAAAGAGGGAGAGAGGAGGGAGTGCAACAACATTTGCATGCTTTCTTACCTAAATCCAGCGAAAGAAAGTAGAATAATGAGCTTGGAAGAAACAAAGTCAACTAAACTACACTATCGTTCACAAGGCACATTAGAATCCCACACACAGAAAGGAAACCATCTTCTTCTCTCCAAAAGAACCAAATAACCAAGAATTCAACATAAAATGTAGCACACTTATAAGTCTAGAACCAGTATCTACCACCAGCTGCACCCACTTTCCCACGTTTTCAAACTTGCTGCAAGAAGGAAGAACTAGTAGAGTAGTTCCGATTGCTCCATCTCACACAATGGTCTCACCCTCATCGACCGATTGCATCGGCGCTGGCTCCAGTGGTGGCGGGGGTGGTGGTGATGATGGTGATGGTGCTGATTGCAATGAGTGGTTGGTCTCGTCGAGCAAACTGCTGATGGTTCGAGCCTTCACCATCCCGATCTTCTTCCTCCTCTTCTTCACCTGCTTCTCCTCGTCCATATCTTCTTCTCCATTATCAACTCCCGGGCACTGCTTGTCGTCGATCGCCACCTTCTCCTCTTCTTGTGGTGAAGAAGATAATAGTGCTACCAATCCATCAGCTCCGCCCTCGGTGCTCTTCTTGGGCTTACCACCACCAGCTTGGACCCGGACACCGCTCATGCTCCTCAGCCTCCCCTTCCCCAGATGGTGCTCGCAGAGGGAATATCCGACGAGCGTCTGCTGGCAGCACCGCCACCCCCTCCCATTTACCCGGCTACACCTCGAACCCTCCATCAGCACCGCCGGGCTCCTCCTCTTCTTCCCATTAGATCCAACACTATTCCCATTCACCATCAAAGCATCATCTCTCTTGTTATCACCACCATTAACAGTAGTGCAATTATTCTCTACTTGACTGCTAGCCTTGGCCCTTGCCTTTGACTTCGGCGTCTTCCCTTTTCCCACCGGCTTCTTTTCTCGCCTCCCGCATCCAGTATTCTCGTTATCATCATCTCCTCCTCCACCTCCTCCTTTCTTCTTTGGCAGGAGCGCCGCCTCCTCCGAGACCGGTGCACTCGAGCTGCTCCCAATCCTGGGGAAGTGAATAGATGCCCAGAAATGGAACAAAAGTGGACTAAACTCATAACACATCACAAGGAACATTTCCAGTCTCCTTCAAAGCCTATTATTACACCAAGGCCCGATCCACAACTCTTTTAACTCTTGTGCAATGGACTACCACACGTTTGTAGTGAGAAGCTAATAACTAGAGATGCAGATGTGTATGTGTGCAAGTGTGTGGATGGGTGCATGGATGGGATGGTGGGATGTTATGATGGGTCAAGCTGACATGCATGCTATTAGCAAAAACTTGGGATGCTTTTCCTCTTTTTTACCGCAAGGAATGGGGGAGAGAGAGAGAGAGAGAGAGAGAGAGAGAGAGAGAGAGAGAGAGAGGAGCTACTTCCAAAAGGGAAAGAGAGTGGGGAATTTTGAGTATCTTTTTACCTACCTGTTGTTACTGTTAACTTGGGCGTTCCATCTCTTGTTGGAATCCACCATCTCCTTCTCCTCCTTGACCTCCTTCAAGACCTGCAACCAAAGCCCCGAGAGCCCACCCATGAGATCAAGATGAGCTGCTCCAATCTCCACATTGCACCCACCAAGGAACAAAGAAGCAAGAAGGGATCTGATGGATGGAGAGAAATAGAAGAGCAGTGCAGTTGAGAACAAGGGAGAACGGAAATGGGCTTACCCTGGCATGGCTGAGGGTGGGAGGAAAGAAGGGTGGGTTCGTCTCTTGTTTGCTCCTCCCTATAGTGGGATGAGGGCCAGAGGGGGATGGATCCCTATTAATGGGATCCATCACCCATCCATGGGGTTCTATTGGTAGATCCCCAACTGGGTGCAATCCATCACCTCCACCTCCTCTAACTCCCTTCTCTTTTGTTTCCTCTCCTTTATTTGGCGGTTGGAGTTGAAAGGGAGATAGATCTGGGATTTGAGGAGGAGGAGGAGGAGAAGGAGAGGAGATGGGGGGGAGAGGAAGTCTCCTCCGGATTCTCATAGTAGGAGATTGGGAGGATGGATGGATCAGAGAGAGAGAGAGAGTGGATTTGGGAGAGTGCAAAGGCTTCCTCAAGGGACTAAATAATAAAGAGGGGCTTTTGTTGGGTTTTTTCTTTTTCTTCTCTTTTTATTCGTTGTATTTAATATTATTATATATGGTTGGGGGTATTAAATTAAATAATAAAGGGGTGGTGCAGTTCCCGCACTAGAGGACGCACAGGAGGAGGTGGGGTGAGCCTGGCGCGGAGCACGTGCGGTCGGGTTGCCCGGTCTGCCACCGATTAACCGGCTGTCGGCGGTTGAAGCGTACGGAGATGACTGGGGAATAAATGGCTACAACGAATTTTAGTGGAGCTGATCAAGACCAGGTGGCCCGCCCAGCCTCCCCAGCCTGGTCCAAACTTTAGTAGGCCTGGGCAAATATAGGCCCAATTGAAAAGTCCGAGAGAACCTGAAAAAAATAATAATAATACTAACCCAACCCAAAATTATATATATTTATATTTTATATGTTAATTATATCAACTAATTACATATTCTATAATTAATAAATTAATTAAAATTGGGAAAAAGAGGAAATCGGATCCGGGTACCTGATCAGCTATAGTTTTACGGTAATTTACTTAATATAAAATAATAATAATAAATAAATTTAATTAATTATGTTTGGGTGGGTCTCGGGAGAGTGCAGGGAGTACGACATGCACGTCTACGTGTATGGTGTCAACTGCCAGGGGCCAAAAAAGTAGAATGCTGCGAGTGGTGGTGGCTCACAGCTTTTAAGGGTTGCCGCATCTATCTCACTCACTCTCCTATTGGGCTCTTATCACGAGATGCAACAAAAGGATGGCGTTTTATTGAATAACGTATCTCTGGGGTGATAAATGCAAAAGGTGTAACTTGAGTTTTTAGTCTACTTTGAATTAAATTGTGTGGCTTAATTAGACTTTAGCTTTAGGCTAGATCTATAAACCACATGGACCGCATTATTTGGATGTTGGGTTTTAATGTGTTGGATTTGTCCTATATTAATATATAGGCTTCAATACCACTAAGGTGGTAGCGTAGTTGGTGGGTGCTTTGACTCTTATCTTCCAGATTATGGATTCGAGACTTGAGCTTGTGGGTTACTCGATTAAATCCAGGATTTATTCGTGGGACACGTGATTGGGTGCAGGGATAGCACTTCACTCTGGCAGCTTAGTGGGATCAGGCTAACATACTCACCTTCGGATGGGGAGGGTACGCGACAAAATTATTGTCCGAATCAAACATGGCCTGACGGGGCGGCGGTCCGGTGGGGGCAGCTATAGCGGGGGTTTTCCCTCCTCCCATCCCTTTTTTTTATCAATATATATATATAGAGGCTTCAATAGAGATGTTCTTCATTTTTTTGTACTTAGACAGTATAGAGATATTGAAATTTTTGATAAGGTTAGAATTTGTTTGAAAGGGATATTAGAATATATATTAAGTCTATGTTTTTTTTTTTGATAAGATAAAAGGGAAAGAAGGGATAAATCCTGTCGTAGCTACCCTCACTAGGCCCATTCTTACCGGACCATGTTCGATACGGGCCATATTTTTTGCTTGCCCTCTCCATCATAGGTGAGTACGTCAGCCTGACCCCGCTAAGCCAACGAAGTAGTGCACTCTCTCTCCACCCCGGTCACGTGCTCCAAAATGCACTCTACTCCGATCACGTGCTCCAGGGCACATCCTGGATTTAATCGAGTTACCCGCAGGATCATACTCTCGAACCCATGATCAATGGATGAGGGGTTTAAGTCCCTACTAACCAGGTTACCGTCTTAGCAGTTATTGAGTCTGTTTTCAAAAGCATAGTTTACACTTGATTGACATTTTAATTAGGGGTAAGCAATATATATATATTGTGTGTGTGTGTGTGTGAATACTGGACCTAATTTGCAAGTATTCCATCATATATTTATGTTAAAATAATCATTAGTACCTTTTTAGTATTCTAGGAGCATCGGAAGATTAATGCCAAAATCATCTTGTATTGGGATCTAGCAAATGATAAAATTATGTGCATCGGTTTATGTTTAAAATAAAAATTTTAGGTGGTTTTCTTCGAGGATCTATTTGTATGGCTAGGTTCAAAATTGTCATAGATTTTGGAGTTTCAAAAACTTCATGTGAAGACCGATTTTGGGCCAAAGTCAGCAAGTACAATCAACTTCAGCCCAATGAAGAAAAAAAAGAAAAAGAAAAAGGGAGTCCGCGTCCGAAACAGGAGAGGTTGGTTCTCCCTTATCCGGCCCGAGATTTCACCGGAGGTTTTGAAGGAAGGAGTCATGAGGGACGAGGGAGGTGGTCGGCGACGTGTCAGGGTGGGATACAACTCCGATCGATGAGGTTTACTTCCCAAACGACAGAGAAATCCATCGATGGATCGTTTTAAAACTCCTTCGTCGCCACCTAATCGAGCCTTCAAGCTTCCTCCCATGCCTTCGTTCTCCTCTCTGGCGAGCATCCTAAAGTCCGTCGAGGCCCGGTGAGTTTACTTTTAATGTTTAAGAAAATTTAATCCAATTATTTGGATTGATTCGGGTTAGTTTTGGGGCCGTGGGCTGCCGTGGCCGTGCCTTCGTCTTCCCTCTGGTCCGCCTCTGGTTCGTTGGGCCTTTTCTCAGTGGCTGTCTCCTGTGGCCACCCCCAACAGCCGTGGGGAGGCCAGCTCGGTCAAGTCGAGAGAGGAGGAGAGCATGGGAGTTCGGGTGAAGAAAGAAAAAAAAAAGGGGCCTAAGTTCCGTGGAAAAAAAAGAAAAAGAAAAGAGAAAAAATAGAAAAAAAAAGAGAGAGAAACCTACCTGAGAGCCCATCGCCGGGGTGGTTCCCGGTGGCTAAAGCTGCCGTCGGTGGCTCACTCGCGAGGTCCCCCATCATCGTGGGCGAGGAAAGAAAGTGAGAGGAGAGAGAAAGAGGAGAGAGAGGAGAAAGAAAGAGGAAAGAGAAGAGAAAGGGAGGAAAGGTAAATTTCGGACCAGAATTGGAATTGGATTGAGGAGAGTGCCCCATGATAACATAGTTTCTTTTTAGTCTTATTAAATAGAAATTAATTATATGTTTAAATTGTTGGTCGGGATCGTCGTTGTCCTTGGAAGATCAGGTCTAGTGTTTGAATTGTGCATAGTTAGTGGATATTTTCAGTAAGTTATCTTGATCTCTGATATTATATGCCAAATATGTTATGTATTTATGAAATATTAAATGCATGTAATATATTTTAATTTGTATTGGATTACATTGGATGCATGCATTGTGCTGGTGGGGGTGCATTGTATCGGTGTGGGTGCTCTCTAGTCCGACTATGATCACATGAGGATCTAATCTCTTTGTGGGCCTCCAGCGGGGCGATCACTGGCACATGACCGTTGAGCGGTATGTGAGACAGGAGCTAGTTACCTTATTTTAGCCATGCGTGGCAGGCACATGCAGAGGATGCATGTTTTCTCATGTGATACTCAGAGCTAGTTTTCCTTGTGGGCCTCCAGCGGGGCGATCGCTGGCACATGATCGTTGAGCGGTATGTGAGACAGGATCTAGTCTCTTTCGGGATGAGCCACGGGTCGATCGTGGCTATAGTCAGAGAGACTATGAGAGTAAAGTAAATGATTGGCCATCCATAGTCGTGTCAGTGTCGGTTGAAATTAAGTGTACATATTTGCATCATGTTGCTGGATATATTATTATATTGATGGACATCTTGTTGTATGATGTGTTTATGCTTGTTGATTTTTATTGGCATATTTATGTTGTATATTAGAGGTGTTGATAACTTACTGAGCCTGTATAACTCACCTCCCTGTTTTTCTATCTTTTTGTTGTAGATCCGGAAAATCAATTGGGCTTTGGGATCAGTCAGTGAGGAGCTAGGGTATAAGTGTTAATCCCTGAGTGCTTGGGTATTGAATTGAAGGTTAGGCATGGCATGATCTCTAGGTTGATATTTAGGGTTGTGCGGCCGGTTGCGTAGCCGATCCTAGATTTGGATTCGGGACGTGACACTCCATCAGTGCGTGCGCGAACGCTTCTCACACGAACAGCATGCACAAACAGCTATACCGATCTACGTGTAGGTATTTTGTTCCTTTTCTTTAACATTTTTAATTTATTATTTTAAATACCTTAATGGCTAATAAGGGGGTTTATTTGAATTTTTTTCAGGATTTTGATCCTATAAATAGGTCCCCTTTTTTTCTAATTTCTATCTAATCCAAAAAAATTTCCAAGAGCCTCTTTCAAATTTCTCGATCTCTCTCATTTTATAGTAATATTATTATTTTTCATTTGATAATTTTGGACTGACAACGGGCTTAATTGACGTTCATTCGAGATTGTGCCACTAGCAAACGTTGAAGTATCAGTTCTTAAGTTGTATCTTAGAAAAGAATAAGATATTTAATTGTTCTTTGCACGATAAGGAAGCCAGATCTTCTTTGGAACAATGATTTCATACGTCTTTCAAGCAGGATTCCAAACCTTTGTTTATTTTCTAAATTCTATTTTATTTTGTCACACCAAGATATTCTATTTTACACACCATAAAATTATTTTTTAATTTTTTTAAAAAATATATAATTATATATATTCATATTATATAAACAATAATCTATGAAGATCTCATAAATATTTGTATAATGCATACATATAGTTCTATATTAATATAATTGTTTGTACATTATTATAATTTATATACTTTGTATATTTATATATATATATATTATATTTTTAATTGATTAACCCTAGTATCATTTTTATAATTTTGTGTTGTGTAAAATTAATCAAAGATCTCCATAAAATCTATACTACAGCATGTAAAATTAATTTTAAAAGATCATACAAACAAATTAATCAAAATTGTTATGATTTATAAATAGATAATTTTGAACTAATGACAGGGTTGATTGACGTTCGTTCGAGATCATGCTACCAGCGAACGTTGGAGTGTTAAGTTCCGAATTGTACCCTGGAGGAGAGTGAAAAGTCCAGTTATTCTTCGCAAGAGAAAGGAGCTGAATTTCTTTTAGGACAATGGTTCCATCCGCCTCCAAGCAAGAATTTCAAATCTTTGTTTGTTCCTAAATTCTATTTTATTTTATCATACCAAGATATTCTGTTACACATATCATGAAAATTAATTTATATATATATATATATATATATATATATATATATTCATATTATATAAACAATAAAAATCTCATATATTTCATGAGAATTTATAAAGATATGCCTAACATAGCCAGATTACGTGATTATGTGGGCCCACACTCATGATTTTTATGAAATATTGGATTCAATCATCCAAATAGATTCTTAAATATTTTTTAAAAAAATCTGGTTACTTTGCTTTTCTTTTTTTTTATTGAATTTAAATGCTGATTTCCTGCTAGAAATCATTCTCCCCTCTCTAAAATCGTTGTCAAAGGTCCAATCTTGCCTAGTATAGCTTTTTCAACATGGATCGAAACCGTAGTTTCATAAAGGTTCGATCTTTTTCTGTTTTGTGAAATTTTAGCTCTCTAAATTCTTCATCTCTTTGCATAGTTCTCAGTAAATATTTTACATAGTTAATGAAATGTATTGCTACAAGCTCTAGATATGGTGACTTAGAAGCAATAATCGCAGTTTTATCTCTAATGTTATATATTTTTTTGTTTTCTTTGTATACTTTCTTCAATTATTATATATTCTAACACATTTTTATTGATTATTTAGATAAGATACCCCCTCTATGATAGAGGCTAAATGGGTAAATTTTGTTTCGCATGCGGACATGAGCTTCGGAGCAAAGATAGATTCATATTTCAATCTTGATCCAACATAATTCCTGGTTCATACATGACTACTTTTTTATCCTGGGTGATATTTGGCCTTTTGTACCGATCATTGGAATATTGTTACTTAAAAATTCTCTTGCATGATGGTCCAAGGTCAAGTATGTTAGGCGTGGAGCCTTATCCAGTAGCCCAGAAGCCCAGCCCAAAAAAAAACCAAAAAAAAAAAAAAGAAACAAAAAAATTTGGACCGGTCAGATTGGGACAGGCCCGACCCGACTCGCACGCACGGCCCAGGCACGCACAGGCGGGAGCACGGAGCCCAGGCCCGGCCAGTGCGGGCGAGAGCGCGGGTGCGCAGCCCGACCTAGAGTGCGGGCTCGCATAGCACGGCCCAGGCCCACGCGCAGCGCGCGCGGGCGCGCATGGGCACAGCCCAGGCGGCAGTGGTCCTTAGGCATTTCCCCCATTTCCCACTGGTTTCTCTCATGGTTTCTCGCGGTCCACCGTGATCCATAGTGTTTCTACACGATCCTGACCGTCCAATTGCCTGATCATATGGCTAAGGTTGATTATAACATGTTTTGGCTTGATCTGGGATGATTTGGCACTATTTTTGGTACGATATAAGCTCTTGATCTTCGATCGGATAGCTGGAATTAGTTCTTGGATGATTTTGGTCTTCTACAGCGACCAGGAGTCACGTTTTCTCCTGTTTTCATGGTTCTTTATATTAAAGGACACAGAGCCGCCGTAAGAGCCAGCCTGCATCGACACAGAGCGTGATAGAAGCCCTGAAGACCTTTTCCAAGAGAGAAAAAGGCAGAGAAATAAAGAGAAAGAAAGAAAACTGTAAGGAGGCAAGAGATCTTCCATCAAAAATTATTTCCGAGTGAGGGATATTTTTTGGAGTATTTTTTTTGTTTTCTTCTTTTCTTTTTCTTGTTTGAGGGCTGGGGTGAGCATCCCGTAAAAATTTCTATAAATCTTTTCAATGATGGAGATTTGTTCTTGTGCGGCCGTGTATGTAGGAGCAGGAGTCTTCGAATCACGTAATTCCTTGTATTGTGCTTGTGCCGTGATTTATTTTGCCAGGTTTTCCTTTCTTTTCCTGTGAATTTTGTATTCCACTACGATCCGTTCCACAACAATTGGTATCAGAGCACCAGGTTTTAGTAGGAGCAATGGCAGGAGACGAAGGAAAAGTTAAGATCGACAGGTTTGATGGGAAGGATTTCGGCTTTTGGAAGATGTAGATAGAAGATTATTTGTATCAGAAGAAGCTTCATCTACTAATGTTAGGTACAAAACCTATCGATATGTGGCAAAATGATTGGGATTTGCTGGACCACCAGGCTTTGGGAGTTATTCGGCTGATGTTGGCCAAGAATGTCGTATTCAACATCCTGGAGGAGAAGACAACAACAGGTTTGATGAAGGCTCTGTGCGACATGTATGAGAAGCCTTCGACCTCCAGTCAGTTAAGTTCTGTCGACATCAGTTTTGAGGATGAAGTCCATGCTTTGATTCTCTTATCATCTTTGCCTGAGAGCTGGGATACAACTGTGACAGCTGTTAGCGGTTCCTGCGGATCAAATAAGTAAAAATTTGAAGAGGTCCGGAACATGATTCTCAGTGAAGATATCAGGAGAAAAGAAGCTAGTGGGAGCTCTAGATCTGCCTTGACAATCCAAGTAGGCAGAAGGAGGACTGCACAGCATAGCAACAACCACGAGAGATCCAAATCGAAGCAGAGGAGCCAGTCAAGACCCAGGGGTGATGGCTGTTGGCACTGTGATAAGAAGGGGCACACCAGGAAAAATTGCTAGGCGAGGAAGAACAAAGGACAGAAGGAAGAGTCAGTTAATACAATGATTGAGAATACTGAAGATGCCTTGTTTCTCAGTACGAAAAGTCCGATGGAGTCATGGATCGTAGACTCCGTTGCTTCGTTTCACTCTACCTTATAGATGGAATGCATAAGAAATTATACAGCTGGTAATTTCGAAAAGGTTTATCTGGCAGATGATGAGCCTTTGGATATCATGGGGAGAGGTGATGTTTATATCAAGATGTCGAATCAGTCAGTTTGGAAGCTGAAGAATGTCAGACATGTCCTTGGTTTAAAGAGAAACTTGATCTCAGTCGGGCAACTAGACTTGAAGGGTTACGTCATAACTTTTGTTGGTGGCTCCTGGAAAATCGCCAAGGGTGCTATGGTAATAGCACATGAAAGTAAGTTAGGCACCCTCTACATGACTGGTAACATGAAAGACGCAGTGGCTTTGGCATAGGCAGACTCGGAGTTGTGGTATTATTGTTTGGGTCATATGGGGCAAAAAGGAATGCAAGTATTACAGAAGAAGGACAAGCTAGCTGGTCTGAAGATGATGGATGTTGGTTTCTGTGAGCACTGTGTTCTTGGGAAGCAGAAGAGAGTCAGCTTCATCAAGATAGATAGAGCACCAAGATCGAAAGAGTTGGAGCTAGTTCACACCGACGTGTGGGGTCCCTCTCCGGTGGCATCCCTTGGAGGCTCAAAGTATTATGTGACATTTATCGACGATTCCACTAGGAAGGTATGGGTTTATTTTCTGCAAAATAAATCTAATGTGTTTAACACTTTTAGGAAGTGAAAAAGTTTAGTGAAAAATGAGTTTGGACAGAAAAGCAAGTGCCTAAGGTCAGATAATGGAGGCGAGTACAGTAGTACTGAGTTCAAGGAGTTCTGCACAGCTAATGGGATCAAGATGGAGAAGACTATCCCGAGTACACCACAATAAAATGGGATAGCTAAGTGCATGAACTGTACCCTGAACGAGAGAGCGAGGAGCATGAGGCTTCATGCTAGATTGCCCAAGATGTTTTGGGCTGAGGTAGTTAGCACTACTGCCTACTTGATTAATAGAGGTCCCTCCGTCCCTCTTGATTATAAGATCCCTAAAGAAGAGTGGATGGGTAAATCAGCAAACTTATCTCACCTGAAGGTCTTCAGCTGTGTCTCCTATGTCCACGTCAATGCTGAGAAGAGAGACAAGTTAGATGCAAAGTCGAAGAAGTGCTTCTTCATTGGTTATGGCACTGATGATTTTGGTTATAAGCTCTAGAGCAAGAAGGACAGGACAATCATCAGGAGAAAGGATGTGGTGTTTAATGAGAGAAGCCTGTACAATGACTAAGGTATTCCAGATAGAGCAGAAGAGGCAGACAAGGAGAAAGAGCAAGTAGAGTTGGAAGAGATCACTGAGAAGGACATTGCCGAGGGAGCAAGAGTTCTTGAGCCTGAGCCAGTGACACCTCAATTGAGAAGATCTGTAAGAACCCCGAAACCACGTGTAAGGTACTCACCCTCGCTACATTACCTGCTGTTGACAGATGGAAAGGAGCCAGAGTGCTTTGATAAGGCCATGGAGAGCAAAGATTCGGTCAAGTGGGAGCTTGCGATGAAGGATAAGATGCAATCCTTGATAAAAAATAAGACGTGGGAGCTCAGCACACTACCGGATGGAAAGAAAGCACTGCATAATAAATGGGTCTACAAGATCAAAGAGGAACCTGATGGCAATAAGAGGTACAAGGCGAGGCTGGTCATGAAAAGATTCCAACAAAAAGAGAGTATAGATTATACCAAGATTTTTTCTCCCGTTGTCAAGCTCTCTACGATTCGAGTTGATCTGAGCATTATAGCTGCGGAGGACCTACACCTAGAGTAATTGGATGTTACTGATGCGTGTCGTAATGCACCGATTTAGAACCTTAATTCCACTACTCTAAAGGGTAGAATAGCGGGAGCAAGGGTCGATCCCACAAAGACTTTGGGGTTATCTAGAAAAAGTATTTTCTTTTGACTTAAAATAAACTAAAATAAACTAGAACTAATGCAAGAATTAAATGTAAATAATAAATTTGTGAAAATAATTTAGATATGACCTATCTCAAGAGTACGGCCCGTACCCGTGGATCACGGCCCATCCCTTAGGTATAGATCAGTCAAAACTAATTCACTACGACTTACCTTAAACGCTAATCCAACATGACTCCAGCATGACTAAAATAAAAATAAGCAAACATTGATTAATATAAAGCAAATAAATTTTATTGCATAAAAATTGGAGTACAGAGAAAATAAAAGTAAGGGAACAAGGGTCCCTTTCTTCCTTTTTATGCGACTCTGACTCTCTGTCACAGCAACAGGTGGAACTACGGACAGCAAGTGGAACCTCCCAAAAATTCCTCTCCTCCCAGAAGAGAATCACCGAGGTATTTATAGCTGAAAAATACCGTGTCGGGTCCGTGTGGAAAGCGCGGTGATTTCCTCATCTCAATCCGATCTCCTTATCTGATTTTTTTACGATCATCCCCATCTCAAAAATTAAATTCAAAAATTCTATCGCACAATCCCGCGTCCATCCAGCGTCGTCCGACATCTCTTCCGTTTCGATGCTTCCTTGTTTTCGGACATCCCGGTCTGAACGACGAGGACAAGCAGCTGAGCAGACGACGCTGCGGGCAGAGAGGCGCGGCTGGGGCGGAGACGGACACGGCAACGGGCGGACGTGACGCAGGGGCGGACGGTGCGGCGAGGATGGCTTGGGGCGGACGCGCGGCTCGGCAGAGAATGGCTGGCAGGCGGCTCGCGGACTTGGGCGGCGCCGGCTTCGGCTGGGCAGCGGAGGGAGCGGAGACGGCTTCGGGAGCGGACAGCGTGCGGGCTCGGGCGGCGTGCTCGGGTGACGTGCGGATGGCGGAGGCGGCTTCGGGCATGGACGTGGCGCAGGGGAGACGGGCGGCGGCGTGGCTCGCGGCGGACTTGGCACAGGGGCTTCGGCGGACTTGGGCGGCAGCGCGGCCGGCGCGAAGGGGCGGAGGCGTGGCCGTGGGCAGCTGGACGGCGGCGCGCGGCGCGGCTCGCGTGGGTGACGGCAGCAAGTTCCGGCCATTTCTCCGGCCAAACGGGAGCTCTTCGACCGGCGGGAAGGTTACCGGCGGCTTCGGCGGCGCCGGGGGAAGCTCTCCGACAAGTTTCGGCGCGATCGGAGCACGGTGGTCCACGGCTCTGCCCGTGGACCGGCAGCAAAGGCTGCCGTGGACCAAACGGACGTGCGGTGGACCATTGAGCCAGTCCACCGTGAGCCAGTAAGAATTTTAAGGCAATGCTCCAAAAATCGTGCAGCTCTGAAATCCGTGCTAAAACCTTCTAAAATCCATTTCGGGCCCGTTTGAAGTCCGAATTACATTCCGTTTGCGTTGTTGGACTTCTAAAATCAAGATATACACGTTTATGGAGTCAATTCCTGAAAAGTATCACAAAAAGTATTAATTTTAATAAAATAAAGTTGGGTTAATTTTCATTATTCTAATGTCTAACACACCCCCCAACTTAAACTTTGCTCGTCCTCGAGTAAAGGAAATGGATGAGTCTTGTGTACTAAGATGGTCCATGAAATGAAAATTATGGTACTAACCCTAAAATCAAAGGATACATGGTTAGACTATTAAAAAGGTACTTCATTGGATTACCAATTCCACCCATTTAGTAGTAGAATAAAGTCCGTAGAAGTTTTAAGAGTTTTTTCGTTCCCAACTTTCTATCTCACTATCTAAATCTTCCAACTTAGTTTGGTTTTGACGCAATATTTATTTAGTCCCCACTTTTTTTTTCTTTTTTTTTTTTTTTTTTTTTTTTTTAATGTAAAGTTAGTGCAATGTCCTGACACCTTGCTTTCTAATTAACCCTTGTAGCGAGCTTTAAGCCAATGACTCCCAAACCAGTTGGCTTTAGGGCATTAGGTGTAAAACACCCCTCGGGCTTACTGACTCGAGTTAAAAAGGCTAAGTCAAGACTAACTCTACAAAAGATTTCGTTACATCCCACCTTTTGACGCGAACAACAACGCTTACTTAGGCGAAGGGGTCCGGTTACTCAGTGAGAGATGCTAAAAATCTTTATTAACCTCAGAAATTTTTAACTGGAAACTTTTTATAATGCCTATACCAAAATAAGTAAGATTCATTATTAAGATCAATAGGCCGAAGGGTCTGGAATTACTCTTCTAAAATTTTCTAGACTACACTCTACCACTTATAGGGTTTTCTTGATAAATCATCCCTCAGTATCTCTAAAATTTTCTAAACCATTAATCACTCCTCATTTAGTGAGTTTGATTATTTTCAATTTGAGACAAATTTTCATACACAAAAACTGATTAAAATTTTACTCGTGGATTTTATTTAATTAATTACCTCACCCCCCAACTTAATTTCCATTGTCCCTAATGGAAGAGAATATTAAAAATGTAATGGCATGGAAGGATACAACCTGGTAGGGTATAGAATTGGACGTCCTTCTATCACCAAGTTCCCGCAATCTTCTTTTATTACTCCATTTATTTTAAAAACAAAGAACTAGAAGTTAAAATATGAACTAAGGAAAGAGCTGGGCTGCCTCCCAGGAGCGCTAAGTTTAACGTCTTCAGCCAGACAAAGTTGATCTTTACAGCAAAATTGGGTGTTCAAGATCAAGAGTTTCAACAACTTCTCCATCACTGATTCCTTCAATATACGGTTTCAAATGCTGGCCATTCACCTTAAAAACATTCCCTTGCTTAGGATCCTTAAGTTCAACAGCTCCATGGAAAATACTTGAGTTACTACAAAAGGTCCATCCCATCGTGAGCGAAGTTTTCCGGGAAAAAGACGTAACCTAGAGTTGTAGAGCCACACTTTTTGATTAGGCTCAAATGATTTTCTATTAATGAATTTGTCATGATAAGCCTTCGTTCGAGCCTTGTAAATTTTTGAACTCTCATACGCTTCATTTCGTAACTCTTCCAACTCACTTAACTGAAGTTTTCTATGGGAACTTGCATTCTTCATGTTAAAATTAAATTGCTTGATAGCCCAAAATGTACGGTGTTCCAATTCAACAGGTAGGTGACAAGCCTTTCCAAACACTAACCGGTACGGAGACATTCCTAGAGGGGTCTTGAAAGCAGTTCGGTAAGCCCATAAAGCATCATCCAAACGTTCGGACCAATCTTTCCTATCGGGTCTTACCGTTTTCTCAAGAATGTGCTTGATCTCTCTATTCGAAACTTCTACCTGACCACTAGTCTGAGGATGGTATGGTGTGGCTACTTTATGGGTAATTCCATACTTTTTCATCAGTGCGTCAAAGTGTCTATTTGTGAAATGCGCACCTCCATCACTAATAATGGCCCTTGGGCACCCAAATCGACTAAAGATGTTATGTTGAATGAACTTGATCACAACTTTGTGATCATTAGTTCGAGTTGCCACAGCTTCAATCCATTTCGAAACATAATCGACTGCTACCAAAATGTACTCAAATCCAAAGGAAAGAGGAAATGGTCCCATAAAGTCAATACCCCAAACATCAAAAATTTCAACAACTAAAATGGGGTTTAGGGGCATCATATCTTTTCGTGAAATATTCCCCCTTTGTTGACACTTGAGACAATTACGGTCAAATTCATGTGAATCTTTAAAGAGAGTTGGCCAATAAAATCCACTTTGCAGCACCTTTGCTGCAGTTTTTCTCCCACTAAAGTGTCCCCCACATGCAAGAGAATGACAAAACTTGAGTATACTCTTGAATTCACTCTCAGGGACACATCGCCTTATCACTTGATCTGAACAGTGTTTAAACAATTCAGGTTCCTCCCAAAAGTAATATTTGATTTGCGAAAAGAACCTATCTTTTTCTTGTTGTGACCAGTATGGAGGAACTTGCCCTGTTACCAGATAATTCACAATATGGGCAAACCAGGAGAGATTACTGGTAGAAGAAATTGAGAATAGTTGCTCATCAGGAAACCTATCTCCAATAATTTTCTTGTTGTATTCTACTAAGATCCTAGAAATGTGATCTGCTACCATATTTTCGGAACCTTTCTTATCCAAAATTTCTAAGTCAAATTCTTGTAACAAAAGGATCCATCGAATCAGTCTAGGCTTGGTATCCTTTTTGGATAGCAGATGTCTTAATGCAGCATGATCAGAGTAAACTAGGACCTTAGACCCTAATAAATATGATCGAAATTTTTCTAGGGCGAATACAACTGCTAGTAACTCTTTCTCAGTAGTGGTATAGTTCATTTGTGCATCTGAAAGAGTTTTACTAGCATAGTAAATTACATGGGGTTCCCTATTGAGCTTCTGTCCTAAAACAGCTCCTACAGCATAATCAGAAGCATCACACATGATTTCAAATGGCAGAGTCCAATCTGGGGGCTTGATGATAGGTGCAGTGGTCAAAGCAGTTCGAAGAATGTCAAAAGCGGTCAAACATTCTTTACTAAAATCAAAGGACTTGTCTTTGGCAAGTAAATCACACAATGGTCGAGAGATTTTGCTGAAATCCTTAATGAATCGTCTATAAAAACCAGCATGGCCAAGGAAGGATCGTACTTGTCTAACCGAGGTCGGGGGAGGTAATTTCGAGATTAATTCAACCTTAGCCTTGTCAACCTCAATCCCTCGCTCAGAAACAATGTGTCCGAGTACAATTCCCTCACGAACCATAAAATGGCTCTTCTCCCAACTTAAGACTAAGTTGGTTTCTATACAGCGTTTCAATACCTTAGCCAAATTATGGAGACAGTCCTCGAATGAAGATCCAAAAACAGAAAAATCATCCATAAACACTTCAAGAAATGACCAACCATATCAGAGAATAAGGCCAACATACATCATTGAAAGGTGGCTGGTGCATTACAGAGACCAAAAGGCATACGCCTGAATGCAAACGTTCCAAAAGGGCAAGTAAAGGTGATCTTTTCTTGGTCTGCAGGAAATACTGGAACCTGGTTGTATCCTGAATATCCATCCAGGAAACAAAAGAAACTCTGCCCTACTAGTCGTTCTAGAATTTGATCAATAAAAGGCAGAGGGAAATGATCTTTCCTAGTAACAGCATTCAGTTTCCGGTAATCTATACACACTCTCCAACTAGTGGTTGCTCGGGTAGAAATTGACTCACCCTTTTCATTCTGAATGACAGTAATACCTGACTTTTTAGGTACTACCTGAGTTGGGCTGACCCATTGTCTATCCGAAATTGGATAAATAATACCGGCATCCAACATTTAACCACTTCTTTTTTAACAATTTCTCGCATGTTTGGATTTAGCCTTCGTTGCATGTCCCTATGTGGTTTAGCTTCTGCTTCACAGTGAATGTGGTGCATGCAAACAGAAGGGTCAATTCCCTTAAGATCAGCTATTGTCCATCCTATTGCCTCTTTATGTTCCCTAAGTACATTCATCAATTTTTGTTCCTGGTCAGAGGTCAAAGTAGATGCAATGATTACCGGAAGGGTATCATTGGATCCAAGAAAAGAATACTTTAACTTGTCAGGAAGAGGCTTCAATTCCAGATTGGGTGGTGCTTCTAAGGATGGCACTAAAGGGCTTGATTGAGTCGGTAATGATTCAAATTTCACAGTCCAAGAAGGAATGGTGCTAAACTTGGGTGGCTCTAACAAAGCATTCACTTCATTTGCATATTCATCAACATCAAAATCGTCAGTTCCTAAATGTGTCAAACATGCTTGCAAGGGATCCGAATTAAGCAACACAGGAAGATTCCTATTTACTACTTCTTCTATCATGTTTACTTCGTTATGATCATAAAGGGTGGTCCTTGGCATGCATTAAAAATATTCAACCGCATTTTCTTATTCCCAAAAGAGACGTCCATAACCCCTGTTCTACAATTTATGCAAGCATTAGCGGTAGCTAGGAAAGGTCTTCCAAGAATGATAGGTATCTGACTAGGGTTACCGCTAGATTCCATGTCCAAAACAAGAAAATCAACCGGGAAGTAGAACTCATCTACTTTTACCAACACATCCTCGAGCATTCCACGGGGTGCCTTGACGGATCGATCAGCTAATTGTAAGGTCACCGTCGTGGGTTTTAATTCTCCGAATTTAAACAGATCATACATTGATCCTGGGAGAAGGTTTACACTCGCACCTAAATCTAATAAGGCTTTCTTGATTGTAAGGTCCCCTATGACACAAGAGATAATTGGGGTACCTGGGTCTTTGAGTTTGGGTGGAGCTATTTGCTGAAAAACTGAGCTGGCTTGCTCAGTTAAGAGGATTTTCTTAGGGATATGTGCCTTAGATTTCCGTTTTTGAGTGCACAAATCTTAAGAAATTTGGCATAAGCCGGTACTTGCTTGATGGCATCGAGGAGAGGTAAATTGATTTGGACTTGCTTGAATAATTCAAGCATCTCATTCATTTTTAAATTTTTCTTATCCAATGGTAAAGGTGACTCCAAAGCACTAGGGAATGGAGCCTTAGGTACAGGTACTTGACCAATGGATTCCTTCTCCTCTTCATTCTTTTTCTCTGGCTTAGCCAGTTCTACTTCTTGGGTCAGGTCAGGTTGATCTAATGTTTTTCCACTTCTTAAGGTTATAACAGATTTAGCGTGCTCAGGAAAATTTTCAGGTCCAGTGAAACTCTCAGCCATGTATTGACCCTTGGGATTGATAATGGGCTGACTAGGCAACTTACCTTCTTCTCTCCGATTAAAAGCTGTAGCTAGCTGACCTATCTGAGTCTCTAGCTTGGCAATGGATTGGGTATGGGAGTGAAGGATTTGGGTATTCATGTTCAGCCCCTCCTTCAAAGTTTGAAGGATCTTCTCTTGAAAGGAAGGATCAAGATTGCTTGGCAGAGGTTGTGGAGGCTGTGGGGCATTTTGATATTGAGGAAATTGCATGCTTTGAAATTTGGTCTCCTGATTGTTTGGCCTAACAGAAAAATTGATTTCGGGTTGGGGTTTCCAAGAAAAATTCGGGTGATTGCGCCAGCCGGGATTGTATGTGTTCGAATAAGGATCGTTTCCTGGTCTAGGAGCCATTCGGGTTTGAGCTTGATGAGCTTGCTCCTGAAGAAGCTCAGGAAATTGGTAAGCTGATGGACAATCACCTAAGGTGTGGGTGGAACTCGAGCAGATAATACAGACTTCATGAGTAGGATGAGATGAGGAGGAATTATTTCCAGCTTGCAAAAGTTGGTCGAGCTTCTGAGATAGCTCATCAACCTTGCTGTAGATGTCTACAGCACGACCAACTTCATACATACCTCCTCTCTTAGGTTCTACAGGTCCTGGGGGAGGATCTCTACGGGCAGCTGACATATGATGTAGAGAATTTTCACTTAACATTTCAAACAACTGCCATGCCTCATGTTCATTTTTAAGCATGAACGTTCCTACACATGAGGCATCCACCATTTGCCGGTGCCTTTCTGACAAACCGTCATAGAAGCACTGGACTAATTGCCATTTGGGTATGGCATGGTGAGGGCATTTTCTAATTAGCTCTTTCAATCTCTCCCAGGTTTCATGAAACATTTCTCCATCTAATTGGGAAAAACTAGTAATGGCTTTTCTAATTTGATTCGTCTTTCCTATGGGAAAATATTTCTTAAGGAACTCCCTCTGAAGTTGATCCCAAGTTGAAATTGTCACGGTGTCTAGGGAATTCAACCAATATTTGGTTTTATCTTTCAGAGAAAAAGGGAATAACCTAAGCCTTAAAGCATCATCGGAGAAATTTTGGATCTTAACAGTGGAACAGATTTCTAGAAATTCATCTAGATGTTTATATGGGTCTTCAGTCGCAAGTCCGTAAAAAGAGGGTAACATCTGAATCACACTGGACTTGATTTCGTACTGAATGGCATCTACAGGGGGTACTTGGATACAAGGTGAATAAGTGTATTTTGAAGGAGTGAAGTACTCCTTCAGCGGAGGGTCAATTCCTTGATTAGGATCCATAGTACCTGGGCTGGTTGCTCTACTGGAGCCTTCGATTTTCGGATCTAGGGATATATGTTTAGGTTCACGAAGTCGGCGCCTAGAATATACTAACATACACCCTCCCTTCTAAAGCAGAGAGCAATAAAAGATTTTTTTAATTTTTTTTTTTTAATTGGAAAGTGGAAGAATGAGAAGAGGTCTAAAGGAGAAGTTCCTAAGAGAGTCCTAAACTAGAGAGAAGAAAGTTAATTAATTTTTTTTTTTTCAATCAAACAAGTGAAACAAATCAAAATCACTATCCTAGGGTTAACCTGGATCTAGACAGCTCCTAACTGATCCAAGGTTACCTTCGAGCACTCCAAGCCCAAGATCAATTAACTGACTTGGCCAGGTAAGTGTAAGGTGGGTGAAGGTTCCCTTATCGCTTGCCTTAGACACCAATTATAAATTGGCCAGGTAAGCGGAACCAACTCACTTCCCTTCGGGCTCTAGTCCCTGAACCACTTTCCTTAGACACCAAGGAATTGAATGATCTGAACCCGGTCCAACTCTAGGGTTTCCTTGTCCTATTGAGCTCGAAATCCTTAGGGTTGACGTCTAATTAATTTTAAAATTAAAAGCTTGGGTCAATGCAGATGCTGGAGTGATGATTTGTGGGCTAAGGAAGGGTATTGATCTCCCCACCTTATCTGATTAATGGGTTGTGCCCTTAAGATATATTATGAAATTATGAGATGCAACAGCTAAGGTGTCCAAAAAGTTATAAACAAACAAAATTAAACTTAATTTTTTTAATTTTGATGATTAAGTATCTGATCCTAATAAATTATGAAATGTCTGTGTAATATTTTTTGGTTTTGCAAAAAATAAATTTACCTAAGTGAATCTAAAATTTTTTGTGTGTTCAACCTTTTTGTACCCTAGGACAACCATTCAACATAACCTCCCAGTTATGCCAAGGCAACCTTATGTCAGGGCACTCAAGATCGAAAATTAAAAATTTGAATGTAAAATTTGAAAATTGAATTTTTTTTTTTTTTTTTTGTGGATTTTTGGATTGTTGAATTTTTTTTTTTCAGAATAACACCAAAAGTCCCCGGCAACGGTGCCAAAAATCTGATGCGTGTCGTAATGCACCGATTTAGAACCTTAATTCCACTACTCTAAAGGGTAGAATAGCGGGAGTAAGGGTCGATCCCACAGAGACTTTGGGGTTATCTTGAAAAAGTATTTTCTTTTGACTTAAAATAAACTAAAATAAACTAGAACTAATGCAAGAATTAAATGTAAATAATAAATTTGTGAAAATAATTTAGATATGACCTATCTCAAGAGTACGGCCCGTATCCGTGGATCACGGCCCGTCCCTTAGGTATAGGTCAGTCAAAACTAATTCACTACGACTTACCTTAAACGCTAATCCAACATGACTCCAGCATGACTAAAATAAAAATAAGCAAACATGGATTAATATAAAGCAAATAAATTTTATTGCATAAAAATTGGAGTACAGAGAAAATAAAAGTAAGGGAACAAGGGTCCCTTTCTCCCTTTTATGCGACTCTGACTCTCTGTCACAGCAACAGGTGGAACTACGGACAGTAAGTGGAACCTCCCAAAAATTCCTCTCCTCCCAGAAGAGAATCACCGAGGTATTTATAGCTGAAAAATACCGTGTCGGGTCCGTGTGGAAAGCGCGGTGATTTCCTCATCTCAATCCGATCTCCTTATCTGATTTTTTTACGATCATCCCCATCTCAAAAATTAAATTCAAAAATTCTATCGCACAATCCCGCGTCCATCCAGCGTCGTCCGACATCTCTTCTCGTTTCGATGCTTCCTTGTTTTCGGACATCCCGGTCTGAACGACGATGACAAGCAGCTGAGCAGACGACGCTGCGGGCAGAGAGGCGCAGCTGGGGTAGAGACGGACACGGCAGCGGGCGGACGTGACGTAGGGGCGGACGGTGCGGCGAGGATGGCTTGGGGCGGACGCACGGCTCGGCAGAGAATGGCTGGCAGGCGGCTCGCGGACTTGGGCGGCGCCGGCTTCGGCTGGGCAGCGGAGGGAGCGGAGACGGCTTCGGGAGCGGACAGCGTGCGGGCTCGGGCGGCGTGCTCGGGCGACGTGCGGATGGCGAAGGCGGCTTCGGGCATGGACGTGGCGCAGGGGAGACGGGCGGCGGCGTGGCTCGCGGCGGACTTGGCGTAGGGGCTTCGGCGGACTTGGGCGGCAGCGGCGGCCGGCGCGAAGGGGCGGAGGCGTGGCCGTGGGCAGCTGGACGGCGGTGCGCGGTACGGCTCGCGTGGCGACGGCAGCAAGTTCCGGCCATTTTTCTGGCCAAACGGGAGCTCTTCGGCCGGCGGGAAGGTTACCGGCGGCGCCGGGGGAAGCTCTCCGACAAGTTTCGGCGCGATCGGAGCACGGTGGTCCACGGCTCCGCCGTGGACCGGCAGCAATGGCTGCCGTGGACCAAACGGACGTGCGGTGGACCATTGAGCCGGTCCACCGTGAGCCAGTAAGAATTTTAAGGCAATGCTCCAAAAACCGTGCGGCTCTGAAATCCATGCTAAAACCTTCTAAAATCCATTTCGGGCCCGTTTGAAGTCCGAATTACATTCCGTTTGCGTCGTTGGACTCCTAAAATCAAGATCTACATGTTTATGGAGTCAATTCCTGCAAAGTATCACAAAAAGTATTAATTTTAATCAAATAAATTGGGTTAATTTTCATTATTTTAATGTCTAGCAGTTACTACTATCTTTCTGCATGGTGAGATAGATGAAGACATTTACATGCAGCATCATGTTGGCTTCGAGATCCCTGATAAAGAAGATCAAGTATGCAAGCTGAGAAAAAGATTGTATGGTTTAAAATAAGCCCCAAGTTATGGTACAAGAAGTTTGATGGATTCATGATCAACAATGGTTTTGCTAGATGCAAGGAGGATCATTGCTGTTATTTCAAGATACTCGAAGATAGTTTCATGATATTACTCTTGTATGTTGATGATATGTTGATTGCTGGGCCAGACATGCAAGAGATTGAAAGATAGAAGAGAGAACTGTCTAGAGAATTTGCAATAAAGAACATGGGCGTAGCAAAGCAGATACTTAGGTTGAGGATCGAAAGAGATAGAGCGGCAGGCACACTGAAGTTGATTCAGAGTAGCTATATTGAAAAGGTGTTTGATAGATTCAACATGTTAGATACAAAGCTGGTGAAGACACCTTTGGCCGCACATTTCAAGCTTTCGAATGAACAGTCATCCAAGGTTGATGATGAGCTGAAGACAATGGCTATGGTTCCATATGCTTCAGCCATTGGCAGCTTGATGTACACGATGGTTTGCACAAGGCCGGACATTGCACATGCAGTGGAAGCTGTGAGCAGGTGGAAAATCCGAGCAAGCAACACTAGGAAGCTGTCAAGTGGACCTGCGATATCTTAAAGGTACCAAGGATGTCGCCTATGCTATAGGTGGGGCAGTTTGACTTTACAGGGATATGTGGATGCAGACATTGGTGGCGATGCCGACATAAGGAGGAGCACGACTGGGTATGTGTATACCATTGGCGGGACAGCGGTGAGCTGGATCTCATAATTGTAGAAGATTGTGGCTCTTTTCACTATCGAGGCAGAGTATGTGGCAATCACTGAACTAGCAAGGAGATGATTTGGCTGCAAAATTTGCTGAAGGAGCTTGGTAGAGAGCAGAGCTGTAGTATACTGTTCTGTGACAGTCAAAGTGCTATTCATCTTGCGAAGAATTCGATGTTCCATGCGATGACGAAGCATATAGAACTGAGGTATTATTTCATCAAGGAATTGCTTGAAGATGGATGTCTGTCACTGGAAAAAAATTCATAGCTCAAAGAATTTAGCTGATATGCTGACAATGGTGGTCACTGCAGAGAAATTGGGGCTGTGTATGGCTTCAATTAGCCTCTAGAGCTAGTTGATTGGAGGCACCGCACAAGATACTAACTTTTATTTTGGAAGTTTTGTTTTTCATGTGGATGATGATATTATGTCTAAGTCTCCAAGTAAGAGAGTTGTTTGGTGTGGAGCCTTATCTAGCAGCCCAGAAGCCCAACCCAAGGAAAAACCAAAAAAAAAGAGAAACAGAAAAAAATTTGGACCGATCGGATTGGGCCAGGCCCGGCCCTACCCACGCGCACGGCCCAGGCGCGCGCGGGCGGGAGCACGGAGCCCAGGCCTGGCCCGGCACAAGTGAGAGCACGGGCGTGCAGCCCGAGCCGACACGCGGGCGTGCAGCCCGAGCCGACACGCGGGCGTGCGCAGCGCGGCCCAGGCCCACGTGCAGTGCGTGCGAGCGCATGTGGGCCCATCCCAAGCGGCAACGGTAGTGGTCCTTGGGCATTTCCCCTGTTTCCCACTAGTTTCCCCATGGTTTCTCACGGTCCACCGCGGTCCATGGGATTTCTGCGTGATCCTGATTGTTGATCACCTGATCGGATGGCTGAGGTTGATTCCGACCTGTTTTGGCTTGATCTAGGATGATTTCGCACTATTTTGGCACGATCTGGGCTCTTGATCTTCGATCGAACGGCTGGAGTTGGTTCCTGGATGATTTTGGTCTTCTACAATGACCAGTAGTCTCGTTTTCTCTTGTTTTCATGGTTCTTTGTATTAAAGGACACGGAGCCGCCGTAGGAGCCAGCCTGCATCGACACAGAGCGTGATAGAAGCCCTGAAGATCTTTTCCAAGAGAGAAAAGGTAGAGAAAGAGAGAGAAAGAAAGAAAACTATAGGGAGGCAAGAGATCTTCCACCAAAAAGTATTTCCGAGTGAGAGATATTTTTTGGAGTGTTTTTTTTTGTTTTCTTCTTTTCTTTCTCCTGTTTGAGGGCTGGGGTGAGCATCCCGTAAAACTTCCTGTAAATCTTTTCTATAGTGGAGATTTGTTCTTGTGCAGCCGTGGACGTAGGAGCAGGAGTCTCCGAACCACGTAATCTCTTGTGTTGTGCTTGTGCTGTGATTTATTTTGCCAGGTTTTCCTTTCTTTTTCTATGAATTTTGTATTCCACTATGATCCATTCTGCAGCAAAGTAGCCATAGGGTAGTGCATTTCTGGCTTGCATCATCACAAGTTTTGAGCACTATTAATTTGCGACTTATTGGGTCTCAAAGGGAATGCTACAGCCTCTCATGTTATGGATCCCTGTTATAAGGATTTAAAGCTCAAATACGGAAAGAACTTAACCCTAAAGGATGTACATCATATCCTCGAGGACCCTGACTTGACTTGAGGAATAATCTTATGGGTTCAGGTTGTATTTTTAGTATAAAAGATTGATTATTCTTCTATTGCATCGATCTCGTTTTGCACAATTTTCAAAGTATAATATTATTTTCATAATCTATGCTATAGATGAAAGGAAGAGATTTCTTGTGTTTTGAAAGTTGTACAAAATATGATCCAATGGTTAATGATGTAGAAGAAGATCAATCATTCTTTTGCATGAAAGATAAAATCGAAACCCAAATCTTATAATGGGTCACCATTGGTCCAATATGATTTTTTATTTGATTTAAGTAAAAAATATATAATTACTAGGGTTAACTTTCTATTAAAAACAATCTTTGTTTAAAGGCTCATTTCTATTAATGAAAGTTCTATTAATCTAAATGTGGAATCATTAAATGTATAGGATGGAAGACCTGGACACGGGAATTATCTTGTAAGAAATCTAATATTCTCTTCTTTCAACACTACACATACAATATAAGTGGATACACTATGCATTTATTATCAATCTCTTAAAAATTAAATTATATTAGAAACTTGAAAGATTGATGACCTTTCCCTCTACCTTGTAACTAGTCAAAAGTTTTAGTATGATGCATTGATGTTGTCTAACTTAAAGAAAAAAAGCAAATGTGACTGAAGCCCAAGATTTAAATCAAGTCTACTCTTGTGCTGAACTCATGACTTCGAACCCTGACTGGTTTTAAACACTAGCAATTGAGGTCTGCCCCTTGGATTGATACCATCTCATGTTTAACCTTACCAAATAAAATTTGATAACCAATCCTTTATGGCTATTGTGTTATAAAAAACCTTTAATCCTTAATTCTTGGATTGTGCTTTTGTGTTCATGCAAAATCATAATTGCAAAAGACATACCTTGCATCATTATTTCAGTCTGTAGATTGTACAGTCCTTGAGATGTCCTTCCTTTATCAAAAGGTGACCAGTTTTCTCTTTCCTCTTCTTCTTCTTTCTTATATGGATGATCGATGGAAAACCGTTCACTGCTACTATGAGAGTTGGAAAAAAGGGACCATGTTATCTCTATATTTATATTTGCATATATCTTTTCCATCAGAAAACTAAAATCTTAGTTGGAGTTTTACTCCAGTTCTATTTGATCGATAAAATCAATTTCATCAGGAATAGTTTTCCTTGATCAATTTAATTAGACTTTAATTCAGTACATATGGTTGATCCAAAAAGTTGAATATGACTAAGCAGTAATTAGATCACATATTAGATATTAGATCTAACATTCTCTTACTTGGCCTATATTATCACTTAAAAATAATTTTTTGATTCTACCAAAATATTTTACTTTACAAAAATAAAATATTTTAATTTTTAAAAATAAAATAATAGTACTGAATCAAAATTTTGAAATTAACTCGATGAGTGCACTCATTTTAAAAAAATTATCCAATTATCTATTCCTTAATAAATCTTTTATATTTTGATTAAGTGGAAAATCATTGGCGTAGATCATGGTGGTCATACATCTCGATTGACACACTCCCTTCCATGTATCATGATATCAACAATTCTCACTTAACCAAGTCTCATATACTAGAGTATATAGGCTATCAAAATCATAATACCTATCATAAAGATTTCACTATAATGTCATATAAATGATCCTTCTATTTACTTTAATTTTGATAAAAGTCAACATAATATCTACAAACAATAATTAAATAGAAGTAATAGTAGTCAATAAACTATTAAGAGATCTTAAAATAAGTATCTATTATAAATTAAATATCTCAATGTTAAATATTCATAAATTTTACATGCTTTTTGAAAACTTTGGATACTAAACTTTTAATCAATGAATCAACTAACATACAAGCAATACCAATAAAATCAATAGACATCTGATGACTACTAATTCTCTCATTTATTGTAAGATATTTATTATCAATATGCTTATTTGCATTGACAATCCTGCCACTATTGAAAAAGAAACAACAGCAAAATTAATATAATAAATTATCAGCAACTTGAAAATAAAATCTATAATCCTATGTCTTGAGGTGAATAACCAATATAATCTGCATCTGAATAATCGATTACATCCAACTAATCGATTATCCTATAAGTGAGCATGTAGTCCTTAGTTTCCTGAAGATAGTGCATCACCTTCTTAGCAGCCTTTCAATGATCCATACCTAGATCACTCTGATATCTACTAAACATTTCCAAAGCAAAACTAATATCAAGATGAATACATACTTGAGTATACATTAAATTATCTACTGGAGAAGCATAAAGTATATCATTTATCTGATTTCTCTCAATCTCATTCCCAGGATACCAAAATTTACTGAATTTATCATCCTTAACAATTAACACTTTACTTGATGAACAGCTTGACATTCCAAATCTTTCTAGGATCCTAGTAATATAATTTTTCTAAAATAAGCCAAGCAAACTCTTATTCTATTACTATGAATTTTTATATCAGAAACATAAGAAGGATCTTTCATATCTTTTATACCAAAATGTTCGGAAAGAAACTTTTTAATTTTATAGAAGAGATCCAAATCACTGCTGGCTAGTAAGATATCACCCACATATAGAACCAAAAATACAAACTTACTTTCATTCACCTTTAGATATATACATTGATCAGTAATATTTTTCTTAAATCTAAAAAAAGCAATGACATCATTAACTTTAAGTACCATTTCATGGAATCTTGTTTAAGACTATATATGGATTTTTTTAAATTTACATACCAATATTTTATTTTCTTGTATTGAAACCCTTCTTGCTATTTTGTATACATCTCTTCTTGTAAATCTCTATTCAAGAACTTAATCTTAACAACCATTTGGTATAGCTCTAAATCAAAATAAGCTACTAATATCATAATACTTCTGAATGAATCCTTTCCAAAATAGAAAAAAATATTTCAAAATAATCGATGCCGTTCTTTTAAATTAATCACTTAACTACAAGTCTAGTTTTATGTCTTTCAATATTATCTTTGGAGTCTCGTTTGATTTTTAAAAAATTACTTACAACCAACGAGCTTAAACTTTTCATATAATTTGATAAGTTTCTAGACTTGATTTTTATTCATAGATTTTATCTCATTTTTTAGCATCTAATCGAAGTTCAGAATTATCACTATTTATGTATCTTTATATAAAACTGAATCATTCTTAATCCCAATATCATAATTACATTCTTGTAAGAAAATAATATAATCATCTAGCAATAATACTCCAAGTTTAGTATTATTATGATTATTTTCAATAGGATCAGGTTTATTAACAGCCTGTTCGAGAGGTGGTGTATCAACCTCATGTGATATTCCATAACTTCAGGATAAATAGTTTCATATGAAATATCTATAGGTATTATTGTAATAAAAAAAGATTCTCTTATTTCTTCTAATACCATATCATGTGGTTCACCATTCTCACTATAATCACCAACTTCAATGAACCTAGCAATTCTAGTTTCAACAATTTTTGTAGTGTACGATGGACCTTTGACCTTTCTGGATACCCAATAAAATAATAACTTATAGTTATGGAATCTAATTTCTTTTCTTGTGGGTTATATAATTGAGTATCTATAGCATAATCCCAAAATATAGATGCGCTAAATGCGGTTTTTTATTCATCCATAACTCAAAAGGAGTTTTAGGAACAGCTTTACTAGGAATGCGATTTAGATATACATAGCAGTTTTCAATATTTCTTTTCATAAATATAAAGACAATGAGGAATTACCAATCATACTCTTCATCATGTCCATCAAGGTGAGATTACACATTTTAGCCACACCATTTTGTTGGAGATTTCCTGGCATAGTATACTGTGCTATAATGTCACATTGTTCAATTATTTTAGCAAAATATACAGGATTATGACCAGATTTATTATATCTACCATAGTATTCATCACTTCTATCAGATTTCATAATCTTAATTTTTCTATCCAATTGATTTTCTACTTCAAAGGCTTCCAAAGTTTTAAACTTTTTTAGGTAATAAGAAAACATAACCATAACATGAGAAATCGTCAATAAATGTGATGAAATATCTTTGCCCTCCAAAATAAAGTAAAAAATAGCCATAAATATTGGTATGTATCAATTCTAAGAGTCTTTGACTTTTAATGGCATATCTTTTATGACTTTTATTTTATTTTTTTTAATGCGATCGATACACATACCAAAATTACTAAAATCTAGATTTGGTAAAATATATTTCTTAACCAATCTAGTTATCCTTTCTTATATGACCTAATCATTTATGCCACAATATCGAAGAATTCTTATTTACAATATCATATTTCATTCTGACATTTACATTCAAAACAAGTAAAAATTATGCAAAAGAAGAATCTAAATTTATTTTATATAATTCATTGCATAATATTTCAATCCAACTAAAATAACTTTTTTATTAATTTAAAACTTAAATTTATAAAAGTAAACAAGAAACCTTCTAAATCAAGTTTTGATAAAATAATTAAATTCTTAGATACTAAAGGAATATAAAATCATCGTGTAGATCTAACTGAAAACCAGTATCTATAATAAGTCTATAGGTTCAAACTAAAATAGCCTTCAACTTCATCCGATTCTCTATAAAGATCCACCGCTCTCTGTCATTTGATTTCTGGCTTGAAAAAAAATCCTGTAATGAATTAGAAACATGAATTGTAGTACCCGAATCAATCCATCAATAAAATTAGTTTCATAACAAATAAGTGATAAGGGAATACCATTTTTTCAAACCATTTCCTTCTTTTTTCATAATCCTTCTTGATATGTCCCTCCTTGTTATAGAAGAAATATTTCAATTTATATGAACCTTTCTTTTTATAGATTTCTTAGTCCTTTATTTTCTTTCTTTATTTTTTTTTAAAAATATTTCTCAGAAATCATGTGAACAACAGGAATCCATTCTTGTCTCAATCTCTCTTTCTCTTACATACATTGAAAAATGAGCTCATTCATTGACCGTGATTCTTTATATATGTTATTGTAGATTTTAAATTAAGTAAACTATAATGGAAGAGAGTTGAGAACAAACTGGATAAGGAAGTTTTCAAATACTGTCATTTCCAAGTCATTCAATATTTCGACTATATCATAAATTTTCATAATATACTTTTACACTTCAAAAATTTTATCATATTTTATAAAGGTTAACTTGTTCAATAGGGCACTAGTTAGGATTTTATTTGACTTAGTAAACTATTGCTCTACAAAGAAAAGGTATCCAAAAGCCGATTCATTATCAAAAATAGATCTCCTTATATCTCTCATTATAGAGCTGTTAATGATCATGAAAGATAATATATTAGAACGCTCCTACTTTTTTTATAATTTCTTTGATCAGGAGAACTAATGAAAGTTAATGGATCAGGCTGAGATTTACGAAGAGCCAAATCTAAATTTAGACATCCTAGAACAATAAGAAGCTGCTCATGCCAATCAAAATAATTTGATCCATTCAGTATGAGAATATTAGTTAGATGCAATGAGAGTGAAGCAGGGGTCATAACTATAAATAAAAGAATATCCATATAATTACTATTATGGTGCAGATTCTTAAAGGATAATTTGATCAATAATACTTATTATACAACTATAAAATATCTTTGGACAAGAATTATAGCATATAATAAGTTTTGTAACTAATTTAGTCACAAATTTAAACATAATAATGCCAAAACATATATTACACAAATCACAAATATAAAATTTTCATAATCAATAATAATATAAAATATATAAGCAAGAATAATAATTATGGCATAAACATATTTTTTTGTTTAAATTGTGATCCATTATATTAGTTACACTTTCAGTGATTTAACCAACTACGATTATAAAAATTTGAGATTATTTTCATATTTGGATGTAAAACTTTCTGTCTTTATGTAATTCAAATTAGTCAACCTATAACTATCAATTTTATATCTAATTATAGTCATCTTTGGATCAACTGTAATTGACACACCTTTATATAATTTCAAAATATAATAAAAATGAAAACCATTAGTCCTCAATGACTCAACTATTTAAAATCCATAAAGTGCTCCAAGTTCTTTGAAGCTACGCGAAAATATACTTGAACAATATAATGTAAGCAAAATTATATATAAATAATTTTAAAATATTTAAATATTTTATTATACATAAAGAACTCAATCAAAATATTTTTCAAACCATTACGAGTTCAATGGTTCAAAAATCACTTAAATCAGATGTAAAACGAGAAAATTATAGTGATTTTAATAAAATTCAATAATAAAGAATTGAACTATAAATAGCAAATAATATAGAGGGCTTTCTGTAAAATAGAATAAAAAACTAACAAAATTCTAAATGTAATTTTAATTTAAACTTATATATAATTTAAATTTATAGGGGTTAAAATGCAAAAATTTTCTTAACCCAAATTAAAATTGATCCAATGTGATTGGGTTTGATCAACTCATTACATGGGCTGATTTTAATTAGTGGATCTAGTCCCGGCCTTAATGGGTAGAAACCCGAAAATTCAAAATCTAAACCCATTTAATATTCATCTTCTTCCTCTCGATTGGAGCTTCCAAAACACCATTAATGGCATCTCTTATCTTGGGATTTTGGTGCGGGCACCAAGGTTAAAAGAAGACTTCAATCAAACCTAGTCAACACCAATTCCTTATAGATTGCAAATTGAGTTCTAACCTTGTTAACTTGATCCTAGTCTGAGTCTTAAGTCTAGTTAAGCCTTCTTGTATCATGAATTTTATGTTTGAGTCTTGCTAAGTATTAGGTCTTGAAGCCTTGGGTCAATTGAGTTATAAGAGTCAAATGTACTCAAGTCCAAATTGAGTTGTAATTTTTCTTTTGAGCTTGAGTCAAGTCCAACCAAGGGAGCATATAATTGGATCATGGGATGAACCAAAGCTACATCAAGTAAATCTTCAAATCAAGGGTGCATGAAATAGGAGCCATTGGATGGAATGAAACTTTGGTTGAAGCCACCTCACCAAACACCTTATCCAAGAGAATGGACACTTGGCACCCATACATGAAAATTTTCAGATTTGGACACTTGGCACCCATACATGAAGAATTTCATATTTGGACACTTGGCACACATGCATGCAGATTTTCATATTTGGACACTTGGCAACCATATTTGAAGATTTTCATATTTAGACACTTGGCACCCATGCATGCAGATTTTCAGATTTGGTGCCCCCTTTTCATGAATTTTGAAATTCAAATATATAACTACATTTTCCCTCCTTTCATGTAAAATTTGAATTTCAAATGGGGCTTAGAATGTTATAAAAGGCCCCTAATCTCTTTGTAAAAGAATGCTTTTGAATGAATGAAATCCAGAATTTTCATTCTCCCATTTGTGTTTGCAAATGCCATCCATGAGGGATTGAGTGAGAGGCTCAACAAAGTATTTTAGTTCTCAAATTCCAGCAAAAGTTCTTCTCCCATGGATGCCTCCCGCATCTTCAAGAGCAGCCGGCCATACTCCACCTAGATCTTCAACAAATCCTTCCTTCCTTCCATTATTTCTATTCTTTGCTATCTTCCATCTTCTCCACAACACTAATGGGCATTCTTGTAGGATCCTAAGGAGTATCCAGTCCAGGATGAAGTCCTCCTTGCCTTCAACTCAGTAGCAGGAGCCTTTACTTCAATGGGTGTTTGGTTTGATCTTTCAATCGCCAATCTTGAGAGTTCCTATAGTAGGTTTAGTATAGGGTCTTTAAAGTTCATTATTGGTCAATAAAACCTATCCTTATCTCTTGAGGTCTAAAATTTTGAATATGATAAAGTCCTAATTAGATGGTTTCTCTAGCCACGTAAGTCCTTATTTTGTTAACTTAATCCAAATTTGCAATGCGAAGCATCTTGGCCTTCTAATTTAGTCTTCTTTAATGCATTTAAATGACTTCTCTATGAATGAATTCCGACCTCATGTTTTCGAGTTTAATTAGCTTAGTTACTTTTTTCACTCATGCCATATTTTCCATAAATATGCCGCATCATATTTGGTATCAGAGCATGGTAGGTTAGGGTATGACTTTCTATTTTCTGCTTGCTGCATTTCTGAGTAGGCTGACTGTAATTCGTATAAAACTCAAAAAAAAAGTAGTTAATTTTTCATTGAAGTAATTTTTTTCCTAATTCATATTAAGTTATCTATCAGCATGCAAAATTTTATCTTTGAAAAAAAATCTAACATATTGTAGTTTAATCCTAGCAAATTTACATACATGTATAAAACATGGATCATTATGTATAGCAACAATGAACAAAATAGAAGATTATCTATCCTCACAATGCTCATTATGGGCTAAATGTAAAATGGCGGTCAAAAAAAGGACAGGGTTTTGTTTTGCTTTCAAATAAGACACTGCCAATTATCCTTTAAAAACATGAACCAAAAAGGAGAATGGTAAGAAAAAAGGGGATGTTTCTAGTCAAATACCTTACAATTGAATTCATAAAGATGATGCATGCGAACCCTGACCATTGTTAATCTTCAATCAGATTAAACTTCAAATAGTTGGTTCCAAATTTAAACCAATTTAATTAAAGTAAAATCTTGGAGAAACTGGCTCAAAATGGCTGATTAGATGGGTTCAATGGCGCTCAAATATTAATCATAATATAAGCCTTGATCATATCAAGATTTGACATAAATCGAGTTTATACCTAAAAGAAACTTGATCTAAATATAATCAAGACAAATATTAACCTTGGATATAATATCTCAGATGGATGCTTATGCGAACCCTGACTATAATTGATCCATAGTGGAAGTCATGGTCTCGGTCAGATATCGTTCTCTTTGATCCTGTTTCAGGTGAGCCCTAACCAGGCCATATTAAAACAAGACTAATCGGGTTTGGCACCAATCTCGAACATTTAAATTGCCCTTGAATCATCCAACTCTCCTTACAAACCCTGCATTTCATTGCAGTCTACCAAGCTCCTCCATTAAGCACTACAAACTCTATATTCTCCAGCGGGATCCCGTATTTTTATTGTTTTATGTTAATAAACCTCACAGAAACCTTATAATCCTCGTTCCTAAAATCTGGATGCCTACATGTGTGATAGCCGAAGGCAGGGCTGTCAAGTCAATGTACTCACTTCTACCACAATTTCTTTTTCCCACTCTCAATACATAAACCCAGGATATGCTGCGTTCCAATGAAAACCATATCTTTAACAATTACTACACTTCCTTTCTTCCATCTTACCGAAAAAAAGGAAAAGGTTGACGGTACAATTATTTTAACAAAAGATGATAACCAAAGTATCCCTTGTGGCAACCTGTTGGAGTTATTATTGACAGGAGCTTGGCAAACAGGAGGATCAAGACTTATCCTTTTTTTATTTATTTATTTATTTATTTATACATATGAGAGATCATACAATTTTAATACGAGAGCAATCCAGAAAAAAAAAAAAAAAAAAAAAAAAAATCATGAAGAGGCGGATGCTGTCGTTCTGGTTCCAGGACCATTTACCAGAATACTGAGTAATAAAAGAAACAATCCAATCAACTGCGCTGTTTGCCTCCTGGTAGACATGACGAGTTGAGGCCATAATGGGCGGCCCAAGGGAACTCCAGATGTCACGATGAAGAGGGTGGACATCGCAATGCTTCGACCTATCCTGAATCCAACTAATAATAATGGAAGAATCTTTTTCAATAATAATTTTTCCAGCATGTAGCTTATGTGTAGCTCTGGTGATATCCGTCCACACAGCTTTGAACTCAACCTTTGGGATCAAAGGCTCGTGAAGGAAGAAACCATCAGCCACCAGAAGCCTGCCATCAATATCCCAGATGACATATCCAGCGCTACCAGAGGCACCACGGATAGTACCATCAAAGTTCACCTTGACAAATCCTAGAGAATGGGGCTCCCAGTAGATAGCCCTCCGGGCCGCTACCGAGGCAATATAAGAGTCTTAGAAATCTGGGATTGCAAGGAACGTAACGATGTCGAAGTGGTGAAACTCCATCACCATGAACGTGGCTCTCTTAAGAATCCGGTGTGCCGAAGTGGCCATCGTCTTAAAGACCATTGTGTTTATGGACAGTGGAATTTGATAGGCAATGAAGGCACAATAGCGACCATCCTCAGTTGAATACTGGCGGAGCATGTCGAAGAAAGAGTACAACCATGGTCCATCATTCTCATCCCAAGATCATCTCCCAATAAGCCTCCAAATCAGTCTCGTCCTAGGACAGCTCAGCATAGCATGCTCAGTGGAGCCACAAACTGGACAGGACACCGACAGGTCCATACCCTGCGCTTAAGTAGAGTCCTCATAGAAAGGCGATCCCAGATCATCTTTCAAAGAAAGAGGTGCACTCTTGGATAGACGGACAGCCTCCAGATCCATATTATTACAATTCTCATATCAGAAGGTATACTGCACAAATCAGAGAGGATGCTCTAGAAAATCTTGGGATAACAAGAGTGACCGCGCATCCTCAGATCTTGACGGCGGTGACTCAAAATCATGATAGTAAAAATTCGATTCGTCAGCTAGCTTTCAAAAAATTAGTAATCTCCTGAACTCAAAACTTATCCCGTTAGAGCCGGTATCTTTTGCATAAAAGAATGACAGGTCTTCTTTTATGGTATCAATCATTGGATTGCACATTTAGCTACTTTGAAAGCTGTGCAAATAGAGGAAGAAAAGATTTTGCACTATTCTGAGAGGAATACACTCGCTTTAAGAGCAGTGCAAAGTATAATCTAATGATTAATGTCCGTACGAAAGATACAACCCGAGTCCTGTGGAGTTTGTTCTCAGAAAGGCTAGTAGTCCCTACTCGTGTGAGGACTCTCAAAATGCTTTTCTTCGGAATTGGATCATGGACCGTACTTCAAACCGGAAGATGGAAGCCGAACGGGATGCGGTCCAAGGTCACCTTTTAGAAGGCCCATGATCTGTTGGACTGGGATTTCTTACTGAAGTGCTCCAGGCCCAAGGAGTGATAAATGAACCAAGAGATAAATGCATAATCTAAGTGTAATATACTCCGAGCTTTTTGCCTAATCCATGTAAATAAATTTTGGTTTAATTGTTTAACCAGAGAGACCATGCTCGACCTCAAGTTTATTTCTATTGCAATCTCTCATCCTACCACCTGCTGACAGCGTATGTTGCAAGAGATCATAATATATGTTAAATATCATGCAGTTAAGATAAAGATCAAACATATTTCATGAGACAGTTATATATATATATATAATATATATATATATATATATATATCAAGTTTATTTCTATTGCAATCTCTCATCCTACCACCTGCTGACAGCGTATGTTGCAAGAGATCATAATATATGTTAAATATCATGCAGTTAAGATAAAGATCAAACATATTTTCATGAGACAGTTATATATATATATATATATATATCAAGTTTATTTCTATTGCAATCTCTCATCCTACCACCTGCTGACAGCGTATGTTGCAAGAGATCATAATATATGTTAAATATCATGCAGTTAAGATAAAGATCAAACATATTTTCATGAGACAGTTATATATATATATATATATATATATATATCAAGTTTATTTCTATTGCAATCTCTCATCCTACCACCTGCTGACAGCGTATGTTGCAAGAGATCATAATATATGTTAAATATCATGCAGTTAAGATAAAGATCAAACATATTTTCATGAGACAGTTATATATATATATATATATATATATATTTCTATATATATTTCTATATTTGGATATTTATAAATAAATATATGTATTTATATTATGAAGGATGTTGCAGTTTCGCTTGGGATGGCTACTTAGTTAGACAGTTCTGGATTTTCCTTCGTTGAACATGAGCATTGCGAAACCTGCAAAATAAAAAAAATATAGAAGTCCTGCCGTGATAGGATGGTTCCCATAGTAGATCCTTCGATGTCTAAATCAGCCTTTCATAAAAACAAACATAAAAAAGGTATCTGTAGCTTTTAAATAGACGATGTGGTGGTGGAGTGGTAGCAAAATAGAGTGAAAGCGAGATGAGATGGAAGCGAGCAAGGCAATGGAAATGGATGAGGTAATGAAAATTGACGTAAATAAGGCATAGAAGAGAATGTGATAAGATTAGAAGAGGTAAGGTGGTCCTAGTTTTTATTCAAATAGCGATTTGGAATCTTCAGGTGGCTCTGAGAGAATTGTTGAGACTTCAAAAGGCTTAGGGTTTCCAGAGAAACTTGCCTAAGCAAAGCCTTATGAAAAAAATATTTATCTGGAAGATCCAGAGAATAGTTTTTATAAACAAGATATATGGAGTACTTTACGCTTGACGGACATTATGCGGTATAGAAATAGTGGTTGGTACATCACTGTAGAGTGCATGTTCCTGAAGGAGTGGCTTGAGATAGCACGGAGCTCATGTTCACTTTCGTAGAGCGCTTGCATAAATGAATAATAGCCGGCATCATAGAGTCATGGCATAGAATTATCTATTCCCTTATGAGAGGAAGGCACATCAAGTTTTCTTACATGATCTCTAGGGCTATATATCCGAATATGAAAAACATGTTTCATATGCTAAGCTGGCGGGTGAGGTGATAAGCCATACAAGAATTCACGTGAACTTGATCATTTCCGAATGCAGCAAAAAATATTTACATTATCTAGATTTAGTAATTAGTATTTTTTTCTTTGCCTAAGAAATATGATAAAGAAATAATATCTAGGCATTATCCATAGGATGATAAAGAAAAATAGGAAGCTTGTTTTTTCTTTGGGAGCATGAACAATGATTTTTTTTAAAATAATGCTAAAAAAAATTCCTTAAATAGGTGTCATACCGTATATTTATAGAAATAGATATTTTTGGCTGACGTGGACACGTGGCGCCAAAATACCTACCACGTGGCAGGCGGGTTGCTAGCTGGGTTGAAATCGTCTTTCTAAAAGAAAATTTCAGGCTCCCCCAGCCGCGACACGTGGCTGCTTGGCAAAGACGATTTTTCAATTTAAATTATCTTTGCCATAGACAATTTCAACTTGGCCAATTCCCTAAATTTTCTAAATACCCTTTTGGAAAACGAATTCAAATAACTATGAATGGCATTTTCATAATTAATGAATGGTATTTTCATAATTAAACCAAATATTACGAAAGGCATTTTGGGAATTAATTGTTCGTCGCTTCTGTTCGATTTTAAAAAATTAATTTCCAAAATACCTTTCATAATGTTTGGTTTAATTATAAAAATACCATTCATTTAATTACGAAAATACCATTCAAAGTAATTTGAATTCGTTTTCTATAAGGATATTTAAAAAATTAAATAAAATACCTCATAAATGCTCTGCACCCCGTAAATATATTTTTTTAATTAAATCTTAATCTAATAAAATTTAAAAAAATGTATAACAAAATTTAAAAGATATTATAATTAATTTATTATATTATAGAATATAAAATATTTATTATAATATAAAAATATATTATAATATATTATTATAATATTTTTTAATTAATTTTATATATATATATTAATATATATATATATATATATACATGCATACATACATATATATACATGCATACATACATATATATACATGCATACATACATACATACATATATATACATACATACATACATACATATATATACATACATATACATACATACATACATACATACATATATATATACATACATACATACATATACATACATACATATACATACATACGTATATACATACATATACATACGTATATACATACATACAATGTACATACATATGTATATACATAGATATATATACATACATACATAGATATATACATACATATATATACATATATATATATACATACGTATATACATATGTATGCATGCATGCATGCATTCATGCATGTGCTTGTTGATATGCATAATGGAATTAACGAAGAATTACCACCAGCCGCAACTAAGATTTCTTTATGACTAGTATTATCGAAAGGAATGTAAAAATAAAACTTTGATTTTTTGTTTCGTTTCCATAATTTTTGACAGCAAAGAAAAAAAGAGGGAGAAAGAAGATCTTCTCAAAGGGAATTGCTAATGTCAGATACTTAGAAATGCACCACCCCCTGGCCTTGCATGTTAATGGTGGTGCCTGCGCCTGGGGTATCTTTTAGTAAGGCAATTGACCTATCTTTGAAGCAAAGGATGGTGTCTATATGAACCACTAACCTTGAGTTCTGAATTGGCCTTTGGCTTAACTCACGCTTTCTGATACTCAATGCAAATGGTTTGTTTCCCTTGATCCATGTCATTAATCCATCGGATCTTTATGAGCCTCTCTAAAAGGCTTGATCGATCTCGATCCTTAAATGATCCATCTCTCTTGCAATGGACAATTGGGGATCTTTTGATCTTTTTGGCTTTCTTTCCCTTCAGGTCTCCTAGCTAAAGGACAGCAACTAGAAAAATTAGAAGGAACCACCATCACCATGGATTCCGGTGTCCTTCAAATCATCCCATCATAAAATTCACAATTATTAATCCAATAAAGCCTAGTTCTTGTCTTTAAATTTTAGCTTAGATCAACCACCAACAATATTTAAAATCTTTAGATCTAAAACCTAGCTAGGATGAGAAAGGAACATTCAGGCAGCCAACCAGTAGAAAAGACCTCCTAACTTTGGTCCTTTCTTTGCTGATTCACAAGAGTTGACCTTTTTCACTCTTTTTTTGATTTTCTTATGAAAATTTATTTGGTAGCTCGTAATCTCATCTAATACCTGCTCTCTTCTTCTTCTTCTTCTTCTTTTTGGTTCTCTCTTTTTCTTTTTTTCTTTTTTCTTTTTTTCTTTTTTTTTTTTTTTACACATAGAACTATATTAATAGACACTGTTTAGAAACTAAGAACCCCACACGTTTAACTTAATCACCCAGTGGTATGGCTGGATCTGGGGTCTATGGGATTAGATATCAGATATTGGGGTAGATTTGTCGTGATGTTTTTGAATAATACAAGTTCCTTTTGGCGATGACACTTTTTTTTTTTTTTTTTTTTTTTTTTTTTTTTGACTAATACAAGTTGCTATGGTCAGCAATAACACTATAATTACAATCATTACTAGATAAACATGAGAACTATTCTAGATTTGTGATCTTTCTTTTTTAAGTGTTATTATCATTATGTCATCATTTTTCGGCAATCGTGGACTTTATTCTATCTTAATATTTTATAAAGGCAAAGAGTTGAAACCAGTTCAAAGATAACCAGCAAACTCATGATGACATGAATAAATAAACCAAGAGTTTGGTTGATCTCTGGTTAACAATTCCATGGATCATGATATGGTTAAGCTTTAAGTTGTTTCGTAAATCATTGTTAGATTTAAGTGACCTATTACATCTAGTCATTTCTAAATCTGATTAGATATTTTTGCTATCTATATTTATTAATAGCTAAGGATGCAAATGAGTTGAGCAGCTGACAAGCTTCTCAAACTCAACTTAGATCTTGAACTATTTGAGCTTGGTTTGTTGGATTTATTTACTAATTTCAAGTCAAGCTCCGGTAACGAAATACTCAAAATTTATGAATAAATAAATAAATAAATATATAGTATTATATTTTAATTATAATATATATTATTAATTTAATATTTAAAAATAAAATATTTTATTTTATTTTAGTCATAATTTTAAATTATGATCAAAATTTAAATTTCGATTCAAGTTCGAGCATGGCTCGATGGATATTTGAACCAACCTCGAGTATTATTTTATTTTGATCTAGGCAAGTTTGAACTTGATATATATTAAGAATTAATTGTTCTTGAGATATTTTGATTTAAATTAAGCTTCGGCCTCTAGCGATTTGACTTAACTCAACTTGATCACACCCCTATCAATAAGCTCATGGCTATGAAAGGTAAAACAATAGAGGTTCGAATGAGGGTTAGAACTATATTATAATTATGATACATCGAAAGATACTTTATAGAGTTTTAATATTGATATAGGTGAGAAATTGAGAACAACGATAGACTCATAGACTTTGAAAAGTTGAGAAAGGGTGAAAATATTGGAATATAAAGAAGCCCATTGCATTTTGATGCCAGATGGTGAAACAATTAAACTCCTGTTTTGAGTTTTTTTTCTTTTTTTTTTGACTCAAATGCACTTCTATAATGTAGTTTCCCACTCGTGGGTTCGCCAAGTTCGATGGTATTGATGCGGTTTTTTCAAGGATTCATTTGGTATATACAGAAAAAATTGAAAATATGATACTTAGAAATATGGTTTTAGTATATTTAATTGACCATAAAACGTGATTTGTTCTAGAGTAATTTATATTTGATTGAGTTTCTAATTTCTAGAAAAAATCATGTAAAATATCTTTTATATCTTTGATAAATATAAAATCATATTTTTTACTTCCAAACTTTATATAAATATTAATATAATATTTATACCAATATAATATAATATTACATCAAAATAATTTATTGTATTAATATAACATTGATATGGATATTGATCTAATATTTATATTAATATATTAATATAAATATTATATTAATACTAATAAAAAATTAAATAGTATAAATATTAAAATAATATTAATATATTATAAATTTTATGATGTTTATATTTATATATTATATTATATTAATATTTAAAAAACATTTTTGAAAAGAAAAATGGATCATCAATATCCATTTTGCAAGAAATTTCAAAACCCACCTCCTTTGTAGTTTTATACTTTAATTTTCAGGGAATATAGGGGACTTATTTAGTTCGCATAAAAAACCTTTCTTCCTAGCAAATAATTCCATGAGAAGTTACTTTCAAAAAATTACTTTTTATAAAAAAAAGGTTTGATATATTTGATTAACAATAAAAAAATAACTTATTATAGATATTTTATATTTGATTGAGTATATACTTTCCTAGAAAGACTATATAAAATATATACTATATTCTTAATAGATATAAGACTATACTTTTTTGCTCCCAAATTTTATATAAATAATATTATTATATATTATAATATATATTATATTATATTATATTATATTAATTTATTATATTAATATAATATTACTAATATTTTAATATAATATATTTATTAATATAGATATAGATATACATATACATATAATATTATGTTCATATAAATATCAATATATTAATATAAGTATTATACTAATATTAATGAAAATATTATATTAGAATAAATATATGATCTTGGTATATATTATTATTTACTATTTATCCTAATCATTTATCGATTTTTTACAAAATCTTAGTCTTTAATTTTTAAAAGATATTTTTAGAAACAAAAAAGTATCATTATTTTTTATTTCTTGAAAAGTTTCAAAATTTATCTCTTTCATAAATTTTTATTGTTCTTAAAATATAAAAAATATCTTCCTATTAAAAACTTTTTTATATTTATAAAAACTTCAATTAAACAAGAAATTTGCTTTCGACCTTTCAGGAATATCACTTTCCCCTCGACTTCCCTTGAACCAAAGGCGGACAGAAAATATCGCTAAGGCGGTAGCCCGGTTGGTAGAGACCTTGCCGCACCACCAACCGGTCGTGGATTCGAGGCATGATCCCAGCGATGACTCGATTAAATTCAGATATTTTTCTAGGCTCCACGATCGTTGGTGTGAGTAAGAGATCAATGACTCGATTAAATTCAGATATTTTTCTAGGCTCCACGATCGTTGGTGTGAGTAAGAGATCAGGGTCTCTTTTTGTTCCCATTCTACTGGCCGGCGTCTTAGTGATGTCAGGTTGACATACTAATCTTTAGGTGAAAAAAAATTGTGCAAATCCGAACGTCTTGTATCGAACATTATTTAGCATTAGGTGAAAAAAAATTGTGCAAATCCGAACATCTTGCATCGAACATTATTTAGTATGATGGAGACCTACGGAGATAGTTATATCAAGATTTATCTCCTACCCCTTTTATTTATAAAAATAAATGGACTGAAAGTGTTTTGGATTCGATTCTTTTCCTTTTAAAACTAACTAAACCCCAAAACTTTCCTCTATATATATTTTTTTAAAGAAATTCCTTTCACTTTTCACAAACTAAACAAATCCTAAATATATTTAGTTAAATTAGCATATACCCACTGAATACTGAAAAAAAAACTAAACATAAAAAAGAAAGAGAAAAACAATAACCAAGTCAAGACACAATGATGCGTTACCATCATATGGCACGATGCATTACTTATGATGCTTAACCATGCCTGTCAGAGTTGTCTCAACCGGTTGGCACTTTGTGAGCCCCTTGTTCGACTTAAAATAAAACACTTCCATGATGTTTGTGAGAAAAGAAACATTAAAAAAAAAAAAAAAAAAAAGGTTTAGGATTCCAATGTTTTAGGATTCCAATGCTCTTTCTCCCTTTTTTTTTTTTTTTTCCTTTTTTTTAATTTTTTTCTTAACAAAATATGATGCCATTACGTAGATTTTCGCATGCTATCACGCTGGTAATGATGACCAAGAATAGCTTAGATCAATCGGACAAGTGTCCAGTTATGATATACGTTGACTAAAAAATTTACAATGCAGAGCAATCAACGCTCTTGATGCCTGCAAATGAAACAGGAAAACAGGTAGCAGGGAGTAGAGAAATCCAACCGAAGCTTGTAGCGCGATATGATATCATCCACGATCTGATAGAAATATAGTACTGTAAAATAAAACTAGAAATAATAAATATAAATCTATCTATATTATTCTAAAATATTAAACAGTGCTATGTAGAACAGTAATACAATGAATTTGTCCTATGTAAAACAATAATATAAACATATACTATGAATCATAAAATTGAGTTTTAGGATTTCTGATCGGAGGCGTGCAGAGGCACTGTCCTAAGACGATTCTCGGCCCTCGTACAGGATTCAATCCGAGAACTCTGCCCCAAGATACAATCGGGTATCCCTCCTGCAGGCACGACTGTGAAGGGACTGACAACGGCTTCGCCCAGCAGTGAAAACCAGATTAAAAAAAAAAAAACTGGAAACAGGAAAACCTAGAACGCAGGAGAGTTCTAGATCGGAAAAAAAAAAAGATTGAGAGGAAGAGAGAGTCCGGTCAAGATACGTATCTGTGATCTGACTCCATCCTTTTATAGATGGAGAAACACCGTGAGGAAGAGACACCGCTCGGTGAAGACGCGACGCGGTACAGCGGAGGACGCGACGCTCGAAGAAGACTGCTCTTCAGAAGTCGCGACGTTTGGAGAAGACGCGACGCGATGCAGTCCGAACGGAAAGAAAGACGGGAACGGATTCTCGGGCTCTCCGAACGGAAAGAAAAAAAAAATAAAAAATAAAAAATCGGGAAAAAAAAAAAAAACACACCACGTCGCACGTGCGAACCGAACCGGGCCGGGCCGCGCGCGCGCGTGTGAGTGGCCCAAGACGGTACAAGGCCAAACGGAAGAGGGATCATATTTAAGTGTCTTTGGGATGTTCTCCTTTTCCCATGTGGGACTAAAGGAATGGCTTGGAGGGAATTTTGGGTTTTCCCTCCAAACCTCTAACAATCCCCCTCAAAACTCAAAATTCACTTATTATAAATAATCAAGTAGAACATAATAGAAAAATATTTACTGCTGGGTACATATACTGTGTAATTGATGAAGTGCCTTTAAAGTTCACTTCACTTAGCATTGATAGTATTGATTTGAAGGGAGCGGAGTGAACCAAGTCTTGAACTACGTTCCGTTAGATCAAATTTCTACTATAATACTCACAGTATAGAAGCTCATGTCGCGGGTTTGCACATTAATGACCGTGTGCAAGCATCTTGATTTGTTTCATGAGAATTTCTAGAGATTGCCTATGTCTCTAACCGCGGCCGTATACGGATATTCTCACATAGGTGAGTCCCTCCAAGGATGTGTGTAGTGTCACATCTCGAGGAATACCTCTCGGGACTCATTCAGAGATAACTCTTCCTAAACACTACATAGGAGCACTAATCATCATAGGGATGGGCTAGAGTCAGAGACTCCTGCTAAATAAACTACATGTGCTCCCTGATCAACCAATCAGTTTGTTTTTACCACATTGAACCTCCTTCAAGGGATCTCCTATCACAGAGGTTGGGTTCCCGCTGCTGGAAGATCCTTTATTGGCTAAGCCCCATCCCCCTCGATGACATCAGGACCTTAGTCCTGTTTAAGCCTTTTGTAAGACAGTCAGCAAGGTTATTATCTGTAGCTACATGACTTATGGAAACAATTTGAAGTTTTGCTTTTCTTTTAACAGACTTTTGTCTTAATTTGATGTGTCTGCTTACTTTAGTATTTATTAACTTCTTTTTGCAAAATTCTATAGCAGCTCTAGAGTCACAATGTATTGAAATTGAAGGTATAGGAGAAGATATAGAGATCTCAGTAAGAAGCTCTTTTAACCATTCTGCTTCAGTACAGGCAGAGTCAAGAGCAATAAGCTCGGCTTCCATGGTGCTCCTAGCTAAAATAGTTTGTTTAGTTGATTGCCACGATATGGCACTACCTCCTAACAGAAAAACATAGCCAGATGTAGATTTGACATCTAAGGTATCAGAAATCCAATTTGCATCACAATTACCTTCAAGAACATTTGGATAACCTGTAAAGCATAGAGAATACTCAGTAGTACCTTTAAGGTATCTGAACACTCTTTCTAATGCATTCCAATGAATTGAACTAGGGTTAGATGTATATCTACTAAGTCTAGAAATAGTGAAAGCAATATCAGGCCCAGTCCGGTTGGATAAATACATTAGAGATCCAATAATTTGTGCATATTTTTCTTGATTTATAGGTATTCCAGTGTTCTTTGTAAGATGAGTAGATGGATCAAAAGGTGTAGAAACTGTTGAATAATTAGAATATCCAAATTTTTCTATAAGTTTGTTAGTATAATGAGATTGAGATAAACTAATCGATTCGACAGTTCGAATGATTTTCATTCCAAGGATTAAGTCAGCATTACCTAAATCTTTCATATTGAAATGATGAGACAGAAAATTCTTGATATCATTAACCAGATTCAAATCTGGTGCAAGAATTAAAATGTCATCAACATAGAGACATAGAAAGATGAATTGATTATTAACTTGTTTTTGATAAAGACAATTATCGGATTCATTAATATGAAATCCGTAGGATAAGATCACTTGGTCAAATTTTTCATGCCATTACTTAGGTGCTTGCTTCAATCCATAAAGAGATTTTACAAGCCTGCAAACTTTATTTTCTTGTCCTGGCACAGAAAATCCTTCAGGTTGATGCATGTAGATCTCTTCATCTAGATCACCATGCAAAAATGCAGTCTTAACATCCATTTGATGAACATAAAGTTTATAGATGGAAGCTAATGCTAGAATGACTCTAATAGTGGAGATATGAGCAACAGGAGAATATGTGTCAAAGAAATCTATACCACCCTTTTGACCAAATCCCTGAACAACAAGTCTAGCTTTATATTTTTCTATTGTTCCATCAGTTCTCATTTTCTTCTTGAAAATCCATTTACATCCTAAAGGTTTATTTCCAGGAGGTAAATTAGTAAGAATCCACGTATTATTTTCGATAATAGATTCAAACTCACTATTGATTGCCTCTTTCCAAAAAGGTGCATCAGGAGAAGACAAAGCTTCTAAATAAGTAGAAGGAGTATCTTCAATTAAATATGTGAGAAAACCTTCACCAAAATTCTTTTCTGTTCTAATTCTTTTACTCCGTCTAGGTTCAGGTTCAGATTCGGGTTCATGAGTTAAATCTGCAACTGAGGATGCAGAAGATGGAATATTATTCGTTGGATAAGACACTCTATTTTTCATAGGAAAAATATTTTCAAAGAAAGTTGCATCTCTGGATTCAATTATTATATTATTTGATACTGAAGATATTTCCGAGTTAATAACAAGGAATCTATATGTATTACTATCCAACGAATAACCAATAAATATGGCATCTACGGTCTTAGGACCTATTTTTAATCTTTTGGATTCAGGAATACTAACTTTAGCTAAGCAACCCCAAACTCTAAAGTAACTAAGTCTAGGTTTGTGACCCTTCCAAATTTCATAAGGGGTTTTATCTTTATCTTTCGCAGGTATTCTATTGAGGATGTAATTAGCAGAGAGAAGAGCTTCTCCCCATAAATTTTCTGGAACACCTGAACTAATGATCATTGCATTTATCATATCTAGTAATGTTCGGTTCTTTCTTTCTGCTATACCATTAGATTGAGGTGAATAGGGAGCAGTGACTTCATGAATTATTCCATGTTCTTCACAGAAAAGGTTTATTTCATTTGAAGTGTACTCGCCTCCTCGATCTGATCTAAGGATTTTAATCCTTTTTTCTAACTGATTCTCAGCTTCTGCTTTATAAATTTTAAATTTATTAAGAACTTCATCCTTAGTTTTTAGAAGATAAGTGTAACAGTACTTAGAAAAGTCATCTATGAAAGTGACAAAATAACGACTACCTCCATGTGTTAGAGCTCTATTAGAATCACAAACATCACTATGTATTAGTTCTAAGATTTGGGAATATCTAAATTCTATTGGCTTGAATGGTTTTCTAGGTTGTTTTGATTGTACACAGATTTCACATTTTGATTTATGATCTATATTTAATTTAGGAATTAATAGAAGATCAGACATTTTCTTGATTGATCGACGATTGACATGACCCAATCTGCCATGCCAAATTTCACAAGCTTCAAAATTTAACACAGTAGATTTAGAAGAAGAACCAGAGATTTTATTGATATTAACAGGTGCTATTACACTTAATTTGAATAATCCTTCAGATACAAAGCCCTTGCCAATAAACATATCTCCTCTGGAGATTACAACTTTATTTGATTCTAATACAACTTTAAGTCCTGTCTGGACAAGCAAAAAATCACTACTTAGGTTTCTTCTATTTGCTGGAACATGCTGTACATCACGAAGAATCAACGATTTTCCTGAGGTAAATTTTAGATTGATGTGACCTGATCCTAGTACTTGAACAGCTGTTCCATCACCCATTGTTACACTTCTTTCACTTGATCCCTGATAGGATGAAAACCAAATTTTATCAGTGCAAACATGGATATTAGCACCAGTATCTAACCACCATTCGTAATCAAAATAGGTTAGATTTATTGAAGGGGTGAAGGAGACTGACCTAAAAGAAGATGATTCTCCTTCAATCATATTGACCTGAGATTTGAATTGATTCTGGTTCCTAGTATCATTCTTCTTCTTATGGACAACCTTTTGCTTCTTTCGGTAGAAACATTGAGGAGCAATATGATTGTCCCTTCCACAGTCAAAGCAGGATCTTCCATCACCTTGATCCTTGGATTTTATGTTATTCTGCCTATGAATATTGTTTTGATGGAAATGTTTTCCTTTTCCTTTAAAGTTTTTCCCCTTAGGTTTATAATTAGAATTGTAATCTCTAGAGTTCTGGCCTTTAGTATTTTGATTTTGACCTTCGGTAAGATTGACTTTGGCCTTGAGTTGATTTTCTTGAATCTCTCTAAGTCTATATTGTTCTTCGATCCTGATGGATTGAAGAAGAGACCTAAAGGTCAGGGAGGTTTGAGTCCTTTTAAGATTTTTGGCAAATTGATTCCACGATGGAGGAAGTTTATCTATTAAACTTGAAACTTGATAAGTTTCATCAAGGATAGACCCTCCTCTAAGAATTTCTTGAACAAGATTTTGGAAATTATGGATTTGGTCATTGATTGGTTGGTTATCTACCATTCTAAAGTTATGAAAGTCAGAAACGGTAAATCTCATAGCCCCCTCATGATCTCTGATATAGGTATCTTCTAAAGCACACCAGAGTTCTTTAGAAGTTTGGTATTTCCTATAGGTTGCATACAGGTTGTCTGAAAGACAACTCAATATTCTAAACCTACAGTGATAATCTACTTCTTCATGAGACTTAGAAGTTGCATCAGAACCTTGGGAATTGGTTTCAAATGGAAGGATTTTACCTAGGGCAGAAATTAGACCTAATGAAATTAACCAGGCCTCCATTTGTTCTTGCCATCTAAGAAAACCCTTCCCATCAAATCTATCAGGTTTAAGGCTAGAAGAATCCACAGAACCCATACCAAGGTGATTTAAGAACTAGAGCTGCACAATAATAAATATTCGTTTTAGAATTTTAATAATCAATATCAGAACATATGTATTTAATTAAACAATTTTTTTTTTTCTATTTTATTTCATCAAGAATCGCCTTAGATTGATAGAAATATAGTACTGTGAAATAAAACTAGAAACAATAAATATAAATCTATATATATTATCCTAAAACACTAAACAGTGCTATGTAGAACAGTAATACAATGAATCTGTCCTATGTAAAACAATAATATAAACATATACTATGAATCATAAAATTGAGTTTTAGGATTTCTGACCGGAGGCGTGCAGAGGCACTGTCCTAAGGCGATTCTCGGCCCTCGTGCAGGATTCAATCCGAGAACTCTGCCCCAAGATACAATCGGGTATCCCTTCTGCAGGCACGACTGTGAAGGGACTGACAACGGCTTCGCCCAGCAGTGAAAACCAGATTAAAAAAAAAAAAAACTGGAAACAGGAAAACCTAGAACGCAGGAGAGTTCTAGATCGGAAAAAAAAAAAAGATTGAGAGGAAGAGAGAGTCCGGTCAAGATACGTATCTGTGATCTGACTCCATCCTTTTATAGATGGAGAAACACCGTGAGGAAGAGACACCGTGAGGAAGAGACACTGCTCGGTGAAGACGCGACGCGGTACAGTGGAGGACGCGACGCTCGGAGAAGACCGCTCTTCAGAAGTCATGACGTTTGGAGAAGACGCGACGCGATGCAGTCCGAACGGAAAGAAAGACGGGAACGGATTCTCGGGCTCTCCGAACGGAAAGAAAAAAAAAATAAAAGAAAATCGGGCAAAAAAAAACACACCACGCCGCGCGTGCGAACCGGGCCGGGCCGCGCGCGCGCGTGTGTGTGGCCCAAGACGGTACAAGGCCAAACGGAAGAGGGATCATATTTAAGTGTCTTTGGGATGTTCTCCTTTTCCCATGTGGGACTAAAGGAATGGCTTGGAGGGAATTTTGAGTTTTCCCTCCAAACCTCTAACACAATCTTGACCATCCTATTATCTCTTCGTCAACCTGGACAACATTCAAGGGCTCACACGCCAACATTTTTTCTTTTTCTTTTTTTTTTTTTTCTTTTTTTTTCTTTTTTTTTTTAAATAAAGTAGTACTATTTTCATCCAAGAATAAAATCAAATATGAACACAATCCAAAAATCAGAAAAAAATAAATTAAAGAATGATCTCGAGACATCTCTAGATCGATTCATAAAACAGAATCAAAATGATGAGCAATATAGGATGCAATCCAGTCTACCACCGAGTTCACCTCGCTGAAAACATATCTGATGATGCAGAACGAGCATCCTTGAAGAAGAAGAGCAATGTCATAAAGGAGTAGAGTAGCTAGAGGCGTGGCTCTCTGAACCTCTTGAATCCAAGCTATGATAGTAACAGAATCTTCCTCGATAATGAGATGCTTAATCTGCAGGATCCTCCGAGCGTAAACAACGCCTGCCCAAGCTCCAGCAACTCCGCTGCCGGGACAGTTGGCTGCACTAGATGGTGACCTCCGGTCGCGTATATCCCAAGGCCAGGGTCATGAATAACAAAGCTCGTACTACCATCAGTACCCGAAACACTCCCGTCAAAATTGATGATAAAGAATGTCGGAGGAGGGGGCTCCCAGGCGATAAGAACCTGATGGGATGCTGGATTAGTAGTAGTGAAACCCCAGATCTCCGATGTCAATCGTGATATGCTCAAGTACTTCTCAGGATGAATCCAGGCTCTCTCAACAATCAATCTGGAAGGATACTCGAAAGCATCGAAGACAAGATTATTCCTGGATAACCAGGTATAATATGCAATATAAATAATGAGAGTACGAAAAGAATGTTCAGTTACTAAATGGGGTTGATCCAGCAAAGTACCCACATAATCAGTAGCATATATAAAAAGATCATCCATGTCAGCCTCTTTGAATAAGGGACAAAAGCAGTGACAAGCTAAAGACCACATTTTATATTTATTTTTTAAAAAAAATATAAAACCTCCGCCATGCATGAATTGCATCATAAAATGATATACCATAGTCGGTAGCCACATCAATAAATAAATATTTATCAAACATGATGATCTTACATGTCACATATGGTACTTTTTTTTTTTTTTTATGAAAAAAATAGAGAGGGGATAAATCCCCGGTATAGCTCCCTACTAGGCTTCACTTCACCAGACAATATTCGATACACACTGCATGTTTTCACGTACCTTATCCATCAATTTGTAAAGGTGAGTACGTCAGCATGGCCCTACTAAATTACGGGAGTAGATGCTCTCTCATCCTCCAGTCACGTATTTCAGGATTTTTATTCTTGAATTTAATCGAATCATCGAAAAGACCATATCTCGAATCCATGATCGAAAAGAGATGAACTAAATCTCTACCAACCCGACTACCGCAGTAACGGTAGGTACATCTAATTTGATGGTTGGTTCATCATCAGATAAGCGGCGATCAGCACTTTTTACTGCACTGTTTAACGATAAAACTTGGTCACCACCTACCCATGTCTTTTCTCAAACTAACCGATAATCACTTGGATGTTACAATAAACAAATATATCTAGATGGAATAAAAATCATAGTAAGATTTGGATCAAGGCTCACAATAGATCATCATAAGCCAACTGAATAAAATAATAAAAAAAATCCTAACAGAACTAGGATAGGTAATCTCTTAAATCCATATGATTTCAAGATGCATGCATGCATGCCCCAGAAATGTTTCCTTATCTTTTGTTTCTCTACTACATTTTGACATCATTCAATATTATTAAATTATTACTATATATATAATTATTTATTTTTCTGTGTGTTTAGTCCTATCATCATTGTTCTTGCTATATTATCTCTGTTCCCTCTAGCCTTCTTTTTTTTTAAAAAAAAAAAATTTGTTAATCTTCTCCTTTTTTTTTTTTTTTTTTTTTGGAGAACATTTAATCTTCACCTTGTTACTTTTATGATTGTGCATGGAAAAAGGCCATGATTTGGGGTGTGGCTGGGGAGGGAGGACATGGAAATACCTCTTGCCCAGGTGCTGTCTCCCTCCTCTTTCCCGGTACACTTTCTAATTTACAATTTCTTCTTTCTAGTTTGCCCGCATGGGTGCTCTAAAGAGTCACAGGTGCTGTCTCCCTCCTCTTTCCCGGTACACTTTCTAATTTACAATTTCTTCTTTCTAGTTTGCCCGCATGGGTGCTCTAAAGAGTCACCAATACATTCTATTAGATTTTTTTTTTTTTTTTTGATAAAACAAAAGGGATAGAGAAGTATAAATCTTAATATAGCTATCCCCGTAGACTTCCATCCTGCTAGATAATATTTGATACGAGGCACTCAGATTCATGCAGTCTCTCCCTACCGAATGGTAAGTATGTTAACCTGACATCACTAAGACGACCGAATGGTAAGTACGTTAACCTGACATCACTAAGACGACCGAATGGACGACCGAATGGTAAATACGTTAACCTGACATCACTAAGACGACGCCGACGCCGGCCAGTAAATAAGACATCACTAAGACGACGCCGGCCAGTAAATAAGACATCACTAAGACGACGCCGGCCAGTAAATAAGGAGGAGACCGACATCACTAAGACGACGCCGGCTAGTAAATAAGGAGGAGACCCTGACCTCTCACTCATGCCAACTATCGAGGGCCCTAAGAAAAAATCTAGATTTAATCGAATCACCCGCGAGATCATGCCTCGAACCGCCGACCTGTTGGTAGTGAGGCAAGGCCTCTACCAACTGGGCTACCGCCTTAGCAGTATTTATAGGGATTTTCAGTAGTGAGAATAAAGAAAACAATGGAGTATCTCTATAGGCAGGATAACCCTTATCCGTTCGGTCGTTTCTTCTTTACCTATTTATATGCTATCTAATACTATCATCTCGAAAATGTGTTATCCTCAACATCGAGCAGATGATACGTGCTTTCCTTTGAAATTCTTTTCCTGCTCGTCGGGGGATCCACTTGATGAGATGGGAGATGGTTTGTCACCCGACTCATGCTGGTGGTCTGGGTATCCCCTCTCTGCTGGCTCAGTGGGAGGTATTTTTGTCCAGACATGTTGCCAGATTTTTTCTTTATTCGGATAGTCTATGGCCTTCCCTCATGAGAACCAAATATGGTGATATCCCTGCCAACCTTGATGTTTCCCTCAGGTCACCAAGGAATTTCTCTGTTATCTAGAGGGAGATGATGACCAGAGCTCCGCTCATTATTCCTCACTTGTCCTGAATGTTTGGGGATGGTTCTTCGATTAGATTCATGTTTGATCCCTGGATTTCTGATATTCCTTTGATTATGTGGCCTACTTATATTTCAGTGCACACGCCGTCGACGATATCGATTTCAGATATTATGCTGCCTGGTCAATCATGCTGGGATCGGGATGCAGTGCTTTTCCATTTTTGGCGAGATCCTTGGTCTTCGGGTGCTTTCTATCATCCTGCCTATTCATCCATGTCTGGATACCAGAGTCTGGAGATACTCGACCTCTTCTCATGCACCGATCTCTGACCTGACGGTGATGTTCAGTCCGGTGCCTCCTATGCCACGGAGTTATGGATGGATCTGGTCATTACCGGTTCATCCCAGGATTTCTCTTGTTATATGGAAACTCGCTTGGCATCGTCTCTCCACTCGCGAGTTCCTGATTTTCAGAGGCCTCCCCATTCCTTCTTACCGTCCTTTCTACAAGTCTGTGTGTGAGACGCAGGCTCATGCCATATTTTGTTGTAGTCGTGTAATGTTGGTTTGGTGGTTGGCTGGGATGATGACTTATCCACTCAGGTTGATAATATTGAGGATTCCTTTTTGGTTTCTTTGAGGATGGGCACTATCTTCCATGTCTCTTTCATTGCTTACATGGCGTACCATATCTGGTTATCCAGAAATGATCAGGTTTTTAGCTTTGCTAGATGCTCCCCCAGGATGTTGGTGGAGAGAGCAAGGGCAGCTACTATTGAGTATTGTAGTTTGACAGTGACAACTTCGGAGATATGGGGTTCTCCTTCAGCTCCTCGAGCGTTCCATCGGGTGTGTATCTCTTGGGAACCCCCTCCTCCGCACTTTTTCACTGTCAGCTTCGATGAGAGTCTTCGTCATAGGAGGGGAGGCGCAGCCTTCATAATATGGGACTCTCACCTTGGATTCCTTGCTGCGGGGGGTTTCTCTTTATTGGATTCCTCTGTTCCCATGGTAGAGTTGTATACGACCTGGGCCGGGATCAGATATGCTCGTCAGATCCTTCATCTCAACCGCCTGATTATTGAAGAGGATTCAGCTACTATTATCTCTTGGATCGCTCAGACGACTAGAGCTTCGTCTGCTCATCCCATCATCCGAGATATCAGCTTTCTGTTGCAGGGCTGTGTCTTTACTTCGATTCGGCATGTATATAGGGAGGCTAACTCTGCTGCAATTGGGTTGCCTCCTATGTGGCTAATCATTCGGGTTCTGTTTTATGGTCCGATTGGCATACTGCTCCTGTACAGCTTAGGAACCTTATCTTGTCTGACTATCTTGGTTGTATTCACTTTCGTTCCTTGAATTGAATATATCGATTTATCAAAAAAAAAATGCAAGGAAAATATACAAATTTAAAAAAAAAATTAAAAAAAATTACGACAAGCCAAGCTCCATATAAAAGAAAGTGCAACTAAGTCTTAGTTTGAAAATAAAATAAAAAACTTTTGAAAGAATCTTTTATCCTAAAAAACAATGTTATTTCTCAATTATAACGAGAGTATATATATATATTTATTTTGTGTTTCTACAACGTATCATATACATAAATGATGATTATATCCTACTATTGTACATATTAAAACTACCATAATCATTTTAATTAGTCTAAAAATATCTTTACTTTTCCATCATTAATTGGTAATCAATATATAGGGATATTTTCACTATTTAAAAGCGAAGTGAAAATTATTGCTAAGCAAGAAAATTAAGTGTAAACATGAAAGTTCAGATGGCCTTCATATAGCTCAACTCTACTATACCTAACACCTAGCTATGTCAAATTTAACAATAGAATTTTATGAAAAATCAGTTTAGGATGAAAAAAATGATAAATTTAGCTTGTACTAGTTCTACCCTGACATTTATATAAGGTTTATTCCATTTTCAAGCTTAATTGAGTCTCTTTCTTCCTCTCCTCTCTTTCTTTTAAGATTCGAGGAATCATGGTCATTTGCATGTCCACATCTCCCAGACCTTTCATATATATATATATATATATATATATATATATGCCAAAATCTAATAATATCAATTGCTCTTAATTCAGCCCATCCACTCCACTCTTAATTGGAAGAGATACAAAATTCAAACTTAGGCCACCACCAAACATTTTTAAAAAATAATAATTATGATAGTGTTGATATATAATGACTAGAGATTTAGAAGGCATATATGTAATTCAATTGACACGCACACTATTTTCATATCTGTGCTTGGGAGTAACTGAGTAAGAGTATGCTGTCACTGATATTAATACTAAGGACTAATAACAGATTCATATCCAGTACAAAGGAATACTAATCAAGATATTTTTCATGATTAGCTAGAATGCTTGGTGCAAGTCCCATGAAAACCAAAATGAATAATTTCTAAAATTTTATCAAAAAATAATTTCTATAAATATAATAATAATAATAATATAATTATTGTTTCTTTATTATTTTTTTTATTTTTTCATCAATATAGGAATAGAAAGATATAAGGAATTTTTTTTAAATAATATTTTTTTAATAAAAAATTATCGAAACAGGTGATTCGGGATATATTATCGAAATAGATGATTTCGATCGACGTGGCAGCATGGGTACCTGAATTCGTCTTTTCGAAAGATGAATCCAATTTCGTCTTTTGAAAAGACGAATCCTTTATAACGATCGTTATTTTTTAAAAAATTTAATTTTAAAATTGATGTGATGTGAATTAAATTGATGTGACGATGAATTCGCCTTTTGGAAGGACGAATTCAAAAATAATTTTTTTTTATAATTTTATAAATATTATTATTTATTTTATATAAAATTAATAAATTTTAATTTTAAATAAATAAATAAAAAATAAAAAATTAGTATTAATTAAAATTTTATATATTATTTTTTTGATAATATTAATTATTATATTATTTGAAATAACATTAATTAAAAAAATATTAATTAACTATATAAAAATAATACTAATTTAAAATTAATAATAAATTAACTAAAAAATAATATTAATTGAAATAACATTAATTAAAAGATATTATAATAATATATTATATTGTAATAATTATTTTATATTCTAAAATATAATAAATATATTATAATTTATTACATTATATATTACAATTTTTATAATATAGTATAAAAAATTTTTAAAAAATAAAAAAATAATAATCATCATGTTGATACTATTCGGTCGTTAGTCCGGTACCAGTTCGGTCGACAGCCCGGTGTCAGTCCGATCACTTGCTCAGGAGCGGTAGCAGGACCCGACGACCGGACCGGCGATCGGATCTGTGGCATAACTGGGGCTAGACCGGTGACAGGATCTTGGAGATCGGATAGGTAGTCGGACCCGGGTGGCCAAACCGACACCCAAACTGGCGGCCGAACCGGGGCCCGGACAGGTTGTCGGACCAGCGGCCGGACAGGGGCTAGATTGGGGGCCGGACCGGTGGCCGGACAGGGGGCCGGACCGGCAGGTAGTCAGACCCGGGTGGCCGAACCGACACCCGGACCGACGGCCGGACCGGGGGCCGCACCGGAGGCCGGACCGGGGGCTAGATCGGGGGCCGGACTGGCTGCCGAACCGGGGGCCGACTACCTGCCGGTCCGACCACCGATCCGGGTGTCGGTTCGACCACCCGAGTCCGACTACCTGCCGGTCCGGCCACCTGTCCGGCCCCCGGTGCGGCCCCCGGTCCAGCTGTCGGTCCGGCCCCCGGTGCGGCCACCTGTTCGGGCCCCGGTGCGGCCACCGGTCCGGCCCCCGGTGTGGCCGCCGGTCTGGGTGTCGGTTCGGCCACCCGGGTCTGACTACCGGCCGATCCGGCCTCCAGTCGGGCCCCCGGTCAGGCCCCCTGTCCGGCCGCCGGTCCGACCCCCGGTCAGGCAGCCGGTCCGGCCTCCGGTGCGGACCCCGTTCCGGCCTCCGGTGCGTACCCCGTTCCGGCCTCCGGTGCGGACCCCGGTCCGATCGCCGGTATGGGTGTCGGTTCGGCCACCCAGGTCTGGCTACCTGTCCGATCGCCAAGATCCTGATATCGGTCTAGCCCCGGTCATGCCACAGATGACAGATCCGATCGCCGGTCCGATCGTCGGGATCGTGCCACCACTCCTGAGCAAGGGATCGGACTGACACCGGGCTGTCGACCGAACTGGTACCGTGCTAGCGACCAAATAGTATCAACATGATGATTATTTTTTATTTTTGATTTTTTAAAAAATTTGTATACTATATTATAAGAATTATAATATAATATAATAAATTATAATATATTTATTATATTTTAGAATATAAAATAATTATTACAATATAATGTATATTATAATATATTATTATAATATCTTTTAATTAATGTTATTTTTAATTAATATTATTTTTTAGTTAATTTATTATTAATTTTAAATTAATATTATTTTTATATAGTTAATTAATATTATTTTTAATTAATGTTATTTTAAAATAATATAATAATTAATATTATCAAAAAAATAATATATAAAATTTAATTAATACTATTTTTTATTTATTATTTATTTATTTAAAATTAAAATTTGTTAATTTTATATTAAAAAATAATAATATTTATAAAATTATAAGAAAAAATTTATTTTTAAATTCGTATATTTGGAAGGGGGAATTGATTCATGTTTACAAAAATGAATTCAACATCGCGTCAACTTAATTCACATCATATCAATTTTAATATTAATTTTTTTAAAAAAATAATGATGATTTCAAGGATTCGTATTTTCAAAAGATGAAATTAAATTCAATTTTTGAAAAGGTGAATTTAGACCACATCGATCGAAATCACCTATTTCGATAAATTTATCCCGAATCATCTATTTCGATAATTTTTTATTAAAAAAATATTATTTTAAAAAAAAATTCAGGATATAAGGAGTGATTCAGACAGTTTTTTTTGTGCGTGCGCGCGCGCGTGTGGAGGAAGAGAGAGAAGCTACTGTGAAGGCCAAGAGGACCACACGCACCCCTTCCCCTCTGCTTTCAGATATGATTGATTACTCGGAGCACGTGCCATGATTGACCGCACGAGAGTAACAGGCGAGGAGCAGGGAGCGAGGCGTACCCTCCAAGCCAAACCCCACCATAATTTCCCTGAAAACCCCGTCTACCCCGGCTTTATTTACACGGCTGCCACCGCTTTTGAAGTGTTATCATTGCAGCCTTGACTGGAAAAAGTAAAAAAACAGAGTACGTAATTGGAGTAGGGGCATTTTCGTAAATTCAAAGGGACAGTGCAACCTTGCGACAATTGACGAACAAGCAATGACCACAACCTTCACCCCCAAAACCCACTCTTCTTTCCAGCAATCTCTCTCGCCTCATCATATCTGGCTGGGGATTATGTTTCCTTCTTCTTTTTCTTTTTTTTTTTATTTTTAATTATCTTTTATTATTATTATTATTTTATAAATTAAAAAAAAAAGATAAATCCTGTCATAACTATTCCTCGGCGCTCCCTCCCAATCAAATCATATTCAATTTGGATAGCATGTTTTTCGCATGCCTTCCTCATCATAATAGATGAGTAGGTTAGTCTGATCCCTTTAAGCCGACGGAGTAGTGCGCTCTCCTCCCATCCCGGTCACGTACTTCATGATACATCCTGAATTTAATTGAGTCATCCGTAGGAATCATGTCCGAATCTGTAATCGATGGATGAGGAGTTTAAGCCCCTACCAACCGGTTATCGTCTTAGCAGTAAAAAAAAAAAAATTCTTTTTTATAAAGGAAGGTTAAAGCATCGTGGCTAAGGATAGTACTTAATTAACTTAATGCTGCAGATGAAATATATACCATAAAAACAATATAACATAAGAGTGATATTATGGCGTATTTGATACATAGAAATCATCATTTCATACATTCATTTTAAATAATATAACACATACTAATTTTATCATCATTTTTGAGCATATAAATGTAATTTGGAAAAAAAAATATTGCTTGATAAATATAATTGGCTCGTATTAAAAATTTAAGTTTGCAAACCATCCATGAAAATATACATCTAAATTCTAAACGCAAGACTATCCGTATATTTTTTTTATTATTGCATAAAAAAGTGTGAAGGCACTGTCATTGAATAATTAATGTGCGAATATAAAAGAGCTCTAACAGACATGGTTGAAATCTCAATAAATAGTCATATTAAAACCATGCAATGAACTCAACATAAAAGCTAGATACTATAAATAATCTTAGTAGTTATGGTGAATCGTAGAATTAAATAACCATGTCGTATTTGTAGGAAGGGATATGCATACAATCTATGCTTTTTAGTTGTATACAATCAATTATTTCTATTTTACATACCGGAGATTTTGGAATAATGTAACACATTAAAGAGATGGAGCCCAGAGGGTAGTGCTTTCTTTGAAGGTTTAAACTAGGATGTTCGAAGAGTGCATATTGAATTATGTAAAATATGCTAATTAATAGTAATAAAAAAATAAAATAGTAATAACAATAATAACAGGAGATGAGTGGTGACACGTAGATAGATGCTAGGAATCTTTAATGAGTATTATGTTAGGCTGATGATGATGCATGTGATATATCCATCCATAATGTCCATCAACTTTCAAGGCCACCTTTTTAATTATTGAACAAATTATATTTTTATGGTAAAGCTTGCATGCAAGGAATTGGAAGACAGGATCTTCTCCCTTTCCCAATCTCAGAATCCGCCAAACATTTTAGGTTTATTCCATCACTTCGATGGCCACACAGCAATGTTTGTGGTCAATATATATACTATTGGAGCAATCATGCGAAAGAATGATGGGACTTGGAATACCACAAAATGCCTACTAGCCAGGCGTCAGCACGTATGGTACGTGCCTCGATACCATTGGCGGACATAACCTCAGATCTTGCAGTGATGTCAAAAGAGTATTCATCAAGGTCTATTTAATGACAATATACAGGAAAAAAAAAAATCAAAATTTTAATAATGGTTTATTAGCTGCAGCTGACCCCATCGAAATTATATTATGAGATTTTTCAACAAATAATTATGTTCAATTTTAAATATTTTATCTTTTTTATTTTTGTGGATATAGATATTCTCCAAAATTTTAATTTATCTAATATTTCAATGCCCCGGAATTCCAAGATTTTTTTTAGAGATTTAGCCAACCACCAAAGCTTGCTTTGGAAAGTTTTTAATTTTATCTTTGAAAGCTCATAGCTCGAGGCATTCAAGACTTTTCTAACATTTTTCAAACGGATCTGTTTTTCACCTAGAAATCTTCATTATCAATTTTTTTTGCAAAATCAACTACTGTAGTATTTTATTTTATTTTTTTATTTTATTTTTTTTTGGGATAAAACGGTGTATTCATTCAAGAACGAAGGTGAATATAACCCAGAAGATCATACCACAAAATATTCCGAAGCTATGGAGAAACTGAATGCCAATCGGTCCACAAGACCGGACCAGAATGATTAGTCATATACGATGCGACCCAGTCAGCCGCTGAGTTCGCCTCTCTATATACATGTCGACCGAAAAACAAACACAACCCTACAACAAAAGATGTATATCTCTAACAATAGGGTGGGAAGCAGGCGCCGAGGTCCTCCGATCAATCCAGGAAATAATCGTGGTGGAGTCTCTCTCAATAAGTAGGCGGTCCATCCGAAGGATGACACATGCATATCTGATCCCAACTCATGCTGCCAGAAGCTCTAACTGTGGGACCGAGATGTCCCATATTGGGATACCCCCCGCCGCTAGAAAACCAAGAGAGGAATTTCGAATGATGAAAGCAGCAGCTCCACTTCCCTGACGGAGGCTACCATCGAAACTGACAGTACAGAAGGACAGAGGAGGGAGTTCCCAAGCGACAAACACCCGACGGGTCGCTCGAGGAGTAGAAGGGGAACCCCAAGTCTCCAATCTCGAATCTGTCAATCCCCAATACTCGGTAGCATCAGCCCTGGCTCTCTCCATCAAGAACCTGGGAGAACAAAAAATAGAAGAGAAAATCTGGTTGTTCCTAGACAACCAAATATGGTAAGCGAGATAAGCGATAAAAGAGAGCTGAAATGAAGCAGAATGATGCTGGGAGGAGATGAACAAGTCCTCGACCTCCTGGGTATGAGCACCCAAGTCGAGAAAACCAGCTAGTCTCCAAATAGTCGATGGTTTCTTGCAGGTAAATATGGCGTGACTTTGGGTCTCACTCTTCGCGGCACTGAATGGGCAATCCGAATGAATGGAGAGATCCCTAGACGATAGCATATGACGGGTCGAAAGCCGACCCCAAGCATACTTCCAGATAAACAGAGCCACTTTGGGATGAACCGGTAAGGACTAGATCCAAGCAAAAGAGTGGGGCGACGGGGGCTGAGGTGCCACAATCCTCATCAGGTCAGGTATCGGTGCCCTCCAAGAGGGAGAGTGCCGCCAGACCCTTAAGTCAGGGCCGGAATAAACAGGAATAGCAATAAAAAGAACTCAAAGGCCAAGGATGTCGCCGAAAATAGAGAGCATAGCTTGGCGATCCCAAGCAGTCCGATCAGGAGACATAATATCAGTGATAGAGATGGAGATCGGCGTGTGCATCGAAATAAAAATGGGCCACCAACAGAGCGGAATCTCCGAGATCCATGGATCTGCCATAAATCTGATAGAAGCACCATCCCCGATTATCTAAGATAAATGCGGAATGACAGTAAGGGCCCTCCTGATTATCTCTCTCCAAATAATAGAACAATTTCTAGGAGGTGTCATGGATGCATTAAAATCAGTAGAAATATCACAATATTTGGCTCTCATCAGGGAGGACCATAGACCATCCGGATTAAGAAGGAACCTGACGACATGCCTCGTAAGAAAAGCCTTTCGGTGAGCAAGAAGAGAGGGAATGCCCAATCCCCCCAGCCCTAGACTGGCACACCCTGTCCCATCCTAATAAATGAATCTTGCGACGAGCGGGCAAGGAGTCACAGAGGAAAGATGGCATCATTTGCTCAATGTCGAGGATGACCCGCTTCGGGATGACCACATTATATAACATATAAATAGGAAGAAAAGCAAGCACTACTCGAATAAGGATAATTCTGCCCATGAAAGAGAGAGCTCTACCCTACCAACCGTCAATCCTTTGATGGACACCCGCTAGAAGCGAAGCACAGTCAGCTCTTGAAAGTTTGGCTCCAGAGATAGGGATACCCAAATAATGCAAAGCTCCCTGATGGTCGGTAATCCCCAAGATATCATGGACTGTATGACGAGTCCTGAAAGAGGTTTTAGGGCTAAAATAAATCTCGGATTTGTGCATATTGATACTCTAGCCGGAAACATAGCAGTAAGCCTCCAAGACTCTACGGATGCCACGAGCATTGATAATAGAAGCCCGACCAAGGAGTAAACAGTCGTCAGTAAATAATAAGTGAGAAATCGGCTGGGCTCTCGAAGCAGGAAGGTACGGTTGAACAACCTCATTTCGCACAGCTGTAGATAAGGATCTGGAAAGATAATCAACAGAAATAATAAACAGAGATGGAGAGAGATGGCAACCTTGACAAAGACCCATAGAGGAATGAAAGAATTTCATTGGAGAGCCATTAAACAGAATAGAAAAGAAGGGGCTAGAAATACAAGCCATAAGCTTGGAGATCCAGTCCGGATGAAATCCAAGATCCAGCAAGGCCCAGTGTAAGAAGGTCCAGCTGACCCTATCGTAAGCCCTCTCCATATCTAATTTGATGGCCATTAAACTCAGGCACTTAGGAGCCCGATGAAGGTCATGCATGAATTCCTAGGCAATGAGAATATTATCAAAAATACTCCGGGTACCAACAAAAGCCCCCTGCTCCGGGCTAATCAACTTCAGCAGAATGGCCGTCATCCTATTTGCCAGAAATTTAGCACAAACTTTGTAGAGGGTAGTGCATAAACTAATCGGACGAAAATGAGATGGCTCGGTAGCATCCTGGCGCTTGGGAATAAGAATAATAAAGGTTTGCTTCCATTCTTGAGCATCCTCCCGGACCGGAAAAAGGACTGGATAGCATTGACCAAATCCGAGCAGAGAATATCCTAACAGGATCGAAAGAAGAAAGGGGGAAACCATCCGGACCCGGAGCTTTGTCTTCCCCCACAAAGCAGAGCAGGTTTAATTTCTTCCTCGGAGACTTGAGTCTGGAGCAAAAAATTTTGGAAAGCAGTAACAAGATCCTATGGAGGCAAGGAAACAAACAAAAGAGGAGTAGGATTGGGAATAGTCCACCTGGGGGAGAAGAATTTGAACAATTCCCTTCTTATAGCAGCATCATCCTGAAGACACCCATCACGATCCGAAAAAAGAGCCCAAATAGTATTGGAATGCCTCCGAATGATAGTAGCCTGGTGAAAGAATTTAGTATTTCTATCACCCTCCTGCAACCATTGAACCCTGAATTTTTGCCTCTAGAGGACCTTCTGTCTCGACAACAGGGAATGATGAAGAGAGAGGCAATTGCGGAGAGAGTCCATATCAGCATCTGATAGAAAACCAACCGAGTCCTCCTTCGCTTGCAAAGAATCAATAGAGGCTTCGACAGACTTCAACTGATCATGAAGGTTGCCCACCTCCACCCTATTCCATCGAAGCAGCCGGCATTTAAGAATAATCAGCCTTCGAGTAATCCTGTAAGGAGCATCACCCCTAACCAGCATCTTCCATACATCCCGGACGATATCCTTCAGTTTGGGATAGGACATCCAGAATTTTTCAAATCTGAACGGTGTCCGACCCGTGGTCTTCTGATCAATTGATAGGAGAATGGGACAATGATCCGAGGCGATCCGCCTAAGATGATGCACCGTATGATCGGGGAAGAGAGAACCAAGATGGCATGGCAAAGAATCTGTCGAGTCTTTCCCAGACTCTGGCCACCCCAGCACGGTTGTTGCTCCAAGTGTATCTTGGGCCAAGGAAGCCCAAGTCAATCAATCCATTATTCTGTATAAAATCAGTAAATATCCTTGAGCCAATGTCCTGACTAAAGGGTCTGCCACCCCGCTTGTCCTCGAGATGATCGATAACATTAAAGTCTCCGGCAACCACAGAAAGAATCCCCTGATTCATCAGCACCGAAGCCCCTTCCTAGGCAGTTCTTCTCACTTTATATGACGTACTAGCATATACGCCACATAGGAGCCAAGTGGACTGATTAGGTTCGAAGACCACAATAGCGACCAATTGGTCAGATCTGTGGAACACATTAACTTTCACTCGACCCGAATTCCAGGTGACAATAATACCCCCAGCCAGGCCCTGGGACGGCACCGAATAGAATCCCCAATCAGGGGGAACATGATGTCTAATACCCTCCACACTGGAGCCCGACACTCTCGTCTCCAGCCACACACAAATAAAAGGGTTATACAGCTGCAGATACCTATGATAGGTAGGAACAAAGGAGGGCTTCCTAGCCCCCCTCACATTCAAACTAGAATCTTCATTACAAGATTAAAGCATAGGAGAGCCGGCCCCCTGCCGGTCCCCCTTCCCTTTCCCAGGATGCACCACTTCATTCTTTTCTACAACACAACTCTCAGACAAATCACCTGCTGACAGAGCCATAGCAGTGGCCTTCCCTTTCCCCGGGTCAAGCCCTCCCACAGTGGACAGGATATTGGATACTATATTGCAAACTTCGTCATGACCCTTAGATTTCCCCAGTAGAGCAGAGATGCTATCTCCCTGAGGCTTCCCCTGCACCACAGATTGCACAGCCAACCCCCTGCTACCTTAACAACCGGCACAGCCCTTGGCTGATTCTTGGCCAATGGCAGCAGGATCTTACTCGCAGACTGGCCCAACTTAGACTGGATCCCCGGAGACTTAGCATCACCCATTAGAGCCCCACTCACCGTGCCCCCCAGAGTGTCCATAATGTCCAATTCCCCAGCATCACCCTGACCCCCAGAAAGCCCAACCCCCCCATCAGCCCTCCTCTATTCCCCTTGAGCCGGGGAGATCCCAGAGATCGACAAATTCCCCTTCCTCCTGCCCTGCCCAACCAAAATGCTTATAGCCCCCAGCCCAACCTTACCCTTCCCAACACCCTCAGTCCCCCCCCCCCCCACCCCAGGATCCACCGAAGCCAGGCCACACCCGACAGAAGAACCACCGGACCCCCCAACCTTAACCAAGGACTCCCACACCTCAACACCCTTCCCCTCCACTCTCCTCCATTCCATTTTCCTATCCCCTCTCCTTCTCAAGCTCTTAGAGGAAGCCGGCAGCCGAAGCTGCGATGGATTAATAGGTGTATCAACATCCACGGAGAGATAGGATGACTAACCTGTTCTGGAAGAGACGGGATCGACTTCGAAGAGGAGGGGGAAGTAGACTTTGAAGGGCCCCTGCTCCCTTTAGAGAAACGGTCCCATAGTCTATCATCAGTTGATCCTTGTGCCCACCTTCTATCGGAACAAGCTCCATGCAATCGGCGATGGGCGCGAAGAACCCTCCCCCAGGCTTAAGTCCTCCACCTCCCTCTGAAGCGTCAGGGGAACGCCGTCGAGCTACCTTAGAGGGCTTCTGCCAGCCCTCTGAATCAAGAAGAGAGCTAGGAGATGAAGATGGCCGGGTCAGAGAAGACCGGGAGGGAGAAGATGATGGGGCCTCAGAGGAAGAAACTGGTACCTTCTCTTTCTCCCCATTCAGCCCTCCCTTCAGAGATGCAACGACCGGGCGAGATCGAACTCTTGCGGTTGCCAACCATGGACCGAAGGTGAAGTTGCCCTCCACTGGCACTGATTTGGATCCACCCTCAGTCACCTTCCTCCGAGCATTACTTTCTAAGGGGGATTAGCTACGAAATTGTCCTGGGAAGGACCAGTATTTTATTTGATAGGGGCTGTAAAGAAAGCGCAAGCTTTGTCATTAAAAGTCTATGATGCGGCAGGACCGCTGACGTAGAGAAGCCGACAGGCACCACATCAAGAGAAGATGCCACGACGATTCTCCCGCTCGGACCCCACTACCGAGCTGAGCTGAACTCCCTCAAGATAGCAAGTCCAGCTCAGTCCTCCGCCAGGTCGAGCTTACAAGCTCGACGCTGCCTTCCGCCCTCCAGAGTGAGACCCTCGGAGGTTAGTGCCCTGCGGTCGAGGTCGAGCCAAGAACTCACTCGCCGATGTGGAGCCTCTCCGAGTGCGCGCCCTCTAGACCGGGTCCGCCTTCCACCCTCCAGAGTGAGACCCTTGGAGGTTAGTGCCCTGCGGTCGAGGTCAAGCCAAGAACTCACCCGCCGATGTGGAGCCTCTCCGAGCACGCGCCCTCTGGACCAGGTTCGCCTTCCGCCTGCTAGAGTGAGACCCTCGGAGTTTAGTGCCCTGCGGTCGAGGTCGAGCCAAGAACTCACCCGCCAATGTGGAGCCTCTCCGAGCGCGCGCCTTCTGGACCGGGTCCGCCTTCCGCCCTCCAGAGTGAGACCCTCGGAGGTTAGTTCCCTGCGGTCGAGGTCGAGCCAAGAACTCACCCGCCAATGTGGAGCCTCTCCGAGCGCGCGCCCTCTAGACCAGGTCCGCCTTCCGCCCTCCAGAGTGAGACCCTCGGAGGTTAGTGCCCTGCGGTCGAGGTCGAGCCAAGAACTCACCCGTTGCTGATGTGGAGCCTCTCCGAGCGCGTGCCCTCTGGACCGGGTCCGCCTTTCACCCTCCGGAGTGAGACCCTCGGAGGTTAGTGCCCTGCGGTCGAGGTCGAGCCAAGAGCTCACCCACCGATGTGGAGCCTCTCCGAGCGCGCGCCCTCCGGACCGGGCCCGCACTTCGCCCTCCTCCACCTAGGTACCCCCGCGAGCTCGAAGCGTCTAGGATGGAACGAGCCTTGCCATCCCAGCTCGGCCCCAGCCCGGACGAGGTCCTCACCAGCCGAAGACACTGGCGAGCCGCCTGAGGACCGTACCGTAGCGCCTCCCAGACCGTACTGACCGTCTGAAACCGCCAGTTATACCAAAAAGGCAGGCAGCGTGTTGATCGAGATGCTACATTCCTCACCAACCACTCAGATCATCCAAGAAAGAAGGCCAACCAGGAGATTCGAATCCCCCGGGCAGCGGCCCGCCGTTCGAGGCGTCCTCAAATTTCCCGGAACAAGGCAACCAAGGAGGGTATTTGAGCGCCTGACAATGCACCCTATCATGAATCAGGAAAGGCTCCCAGGGACACCGCCGCATGCACCTGACAGCCCGACGGGGATCCCGAGATAAGCACCGAACGGTAACCAAGTTCACAACCAACCTAGAGGTAAAGAACAACAAAAAAAAAAAACACAATAGGTAGAAGCAAGAAAAAAAAAGAGAAAAGGGGCATGGCACCACCATGACCACCATCACTACCACAAGCACAAATGCAAGCCCGACCAAGAGGGCGAAGTGCCGCGGCCACTGCTGACGAAGGGAAACGAGGGGCACAAGGAGAGACGAAGGAACAGAGCATCCCTTTGTCCCGGTTACCATTCTCCCCATGCGACGTTTACACCTTCACGCACATCTTTACTCCTTCTAGTGCGGAGTCTATCAAGAGGGGCCCGACTAGGAGGATCTGTTCCTCTGGATCGTCACTGACTTGATCGTAGGAGTACCTCCGCCGGAAACCCCGGCCCGGATCACTAACTCCTGTTTCGCAGGTCCAGGAGCAGAGGACCGGCATGCAGCGACAGTCCGAGGAGCGCACTCTGATGCCGACAGCAGCTATGGACCACGACGATCGTGACGGCAACGATCTAGATCCAGGATTGTTACAATCGGTGGTCCAGTAATTTTCGATACTATATATTATACCTAGAGCAAAGTTGAGGAATGCTTGTGCGAGATGCATCGATGTCCGGTACATTCGAAGAGCCATTTTCATTTATTAAAGGATAACTCGATTATTATAATTTATTAGATTGAGAGAGATACAGGCAAAGCTGTTGAAGCTCATTTGCTCTTGCAGAATATCTGATGGATAGCGAGGGAAGGAATATCCCTCTTGCTTGGCATATATTGTATGAGACGAATAGCTAGAATGGCTGATTAGATGACGTCTTGTATTACCGATCACTTTAATGATATTGTTAATAGTATTCCTATGGTTTCGGGAGATATTATTTTATAGATTTTTTTTTATTGTATTTACGTCATATTTATGTGGACCACCCGATTTTTGTTTTTTAAAAAAGTCTAATTTACCCATATTATCCAAGAAAAAATAAAGATGAGGTGCAATGCTCCGCGGAACAGGATTGGGAGGGTAAGGGCTAGTTACGGTCAACCGCTAGCCGGTAGATCGCCGGAGCTGCCTCGGTTGAACGGGCGGTCAGGATTTCCCCGGTCGGGTCACATCGCATAATACAACGGGGTGACGTGGCGATCTATCATTTGTTGGCCCGTCACGCCTCGAAGAACGTCATAGTGTGGTGCCCAGCTAACGGCAAAACGAGATCTCGGTGGTTGCTTCCGTACGGAGATAATGCCTTGCGGTACACGATTCCGTGAAGCCGCTGTTACAGTTTTATATTTGAATTGTTTTTTTTTAAAAATTTCGGTAGGGTTACGGGTCACGATGCATCGCAATTTCTAGCGGTGACCGGCCATGCATTGGTGCCGCTGCCGCGCTGCGAAGCGGGTGGACGGAGGGATGACCGGCAAACCGAAGTAGGAAAAAGGAGTGGGGGATCGGGACCAGATCAATCAGGCGAAAATAATTGTGGGGACGGAACATGAGGTCGACCGTACTAATGATTGCCACTGCGACGCTGTCCCCTCCGTGCGGACAGCTTGCGTCGCTCTCCACGCCTCACGTGATGCCGGCCCCACTCATCCACGCCCCCCGCCCAATCACGTGATCCCTCCTGTCGACCGCCCCCACCGGCGATTCGATCGCCCCTCCACCCCTCGTGCAAATTAATCGATGCGATTTTTATTATTTTATTCCTTTATTTTTAACCTACCGTATCAAACGGGAGCCAGGACGATTTTTGACTTCGCCTCCCCACTTTTCCCACCTTTTACTTCCATTAATAATTTTATAATCAGTACCTTCTGATACCAAAACTAGCTCAAAATCTGCCACTGATAGCCCTTTGATCTCCATCAGGCTGTTGTCGGCTACCCTATCGTATAGCTTAGCCAGCCCTCGTCCCTATCCCGTCACCGCTTTGACCGAGACGCCCCCCATGCCCCACCCCCCCCCCCCCCTCGGGTAGGATTCTGGGACGGGCGGAGAATCACACCAAAGATTTCCTAATAAAAGCCGGTGATGGGACCGCTCCTAAACCACTGTTTCCCGGTGCAGGCATCAAACCAGGGCAACTCAACTGTCACATCACGCTGTGTGCATCCCTTTCTTCACCGTCTGATCGAGAAGGAATAGGACTGTGATTTCGGGAGGAGGGGTGAGGCTATACATAGCCCGCGGGGGATGCCGAAGATCATGCGTTCCGTGTGCCTCCTATCATTATTAATCGATACCCGGATTCAATTATTGCGATGATCTCCGAGGCGTGACATGGGTGACCCCCGGGTCACTGGTGCGAGCCGGTCGCCGGTGGGTCCCGCTTGGCGTGCCTCTAGTTTCGCCGCTCCTTTGCCATAAGAGCCAGGGATTCGCGCAGGAATGAGAGCACGTGGCGCATTTAGAGGCGCCTCGCACGGCGGTTGGGTGGGTCAGCGTCTGGCGCGTCCGGGTCACCAATTTTCGACTCGCCGCTGACTCGGGAACGGGAACGGAAACTACCGGACTCGGCCGGACTTAATTTCGGTTTGACCCTCAACTAGCTCGTAGTAAACAAGGATAAATGGACGGAAGGGGGACAAATAAGCAAAGCGATAGGATGTGTAGACGGATAGATTGGATGGAGTTTAGGTTGCATTTGATAGTAAATAATTTATTTAAATTATTTATAATTTATAGGAATTTCACCCTTAAATTTTTCTTAGAATCTAGATTATCTATTAAGAAATAATTTAGATAATTTTTGAAATGGATGATAATGTGAATTATCACTTTCGAGATAATATTTTGAACAAAATCATCTGTCTTCTTTTTTTTTCTCTTCTTTTTCATGCTGCCCCTATATGATCATGGAGGCAAAGGATATCACTGGAGATAATGCCATCAAGATCTCGACGGTGCCATTGAAAGAGAGGTTGTTATCGAGAAAGACAGTGACGAAGAAGTTGCCATAAAAGATTGCTAGAGCCGTGGAAGCGATGATGGAGAAGATGACTATGGCGACGATGAGGTCATGACTGACAAGGACCGGAAATGGGTGGGCAGCGTCGCGAAAAAGGAGAAGGTGAGAGAGGAAGGGGGTGGGCGGTGCCAGCAAAGAGGGGATGGATACGCCAAGAAAAAAGAGAAGGCCACGGGAAGGAGATGGGCAATGCCTTGAATAAGAAGAAAAAGACGAGGGGGAAAGAGGGTGGGCAATACCAGTGGGAGTGGGGGAGGGGATGGATGGCATCGGCGAGGACTAGGCGAGGACTAGAGACGGGGGAACCGAAGAAGAAGAAAAAATATATATATATATATATAATAAAATAATAAAATATAACAAATATATTTTATAAATATAATATAAATTTAATTTATGGATAGTTTAATAATTTGATTTTATAATATGTAATATTACTTGTATGTACCAAATATAATTATTCATATCGCTGGCAATCTATACTACTGGTAATCTATTTTATTTTTTAAAATTACTTAGCAATGCATCAAATGTAACCCTAGAGATGGGAGGAATTGCTACTGGTGCGTGGCACAGCTGGTTGTGAGACTTTCTTTATAACCAGCTAGCAGGGGTTCGAGCTCCGTTTTGGACATATTTCGACTAAAAAGTCCGGGAATAAAATAAAAAAAAATTAATAAAATAATCCTGGAATCACTGTTGGCTGGTGGTAATGAAAAAATTAGGGATATATATAATAAATCCCGTTCACTCGGCTGACGCCAATAATAATCAGGTTGATGTACTCACCTTCGGGCCATGTATCGAACATTTCCTGACTGAGATTGGAGGACTGTCCTTCGGACGGTGTATCGAACATTTTATGACTGGATGTGTATCGAATATTTTCTGACTGGACGTGTATCGAATATTTCCTGACTGAAATTGGAGGACCGTCTGGGGATGGCCAGGGTCTAACTCCTCCCCTTCTTATTCTATATATAAAGAGAGAGAGAGAGAGAGAGAGAGAGAGAGAGAGATGGGAGGAATAAATTTGGGCACACGGTTGTCCACCACAAATCGGGAGGGCATATTTACAGCACCGGAGCATGGGGCGTGACCTCGTTATGTAACGGGAGTATGCAAGGCTCGAGGATGTTGGAAGTAGAAAAGTTTCATTAATTCACGGTTTACTCTTGGATATTTAATTTTGAAATCAACCAACATTTTAAATCCTAGATGGCATAATTGTCTTAATATTTTAATAGAGTGGGACATGCTGACATCCTATCCTATTTTAATACTTGGGATAAAGAATATCTCAAACATATTGATTGGTTGCCAAAATAATAGTATAATAATTCCATCCCGGCTCTCATAATAACTTTCGATTTTGATGTTCAGCAAGGCATTTTGCCAAAACTTTCGAGTTTTTGAATCCAACAAATACTAATGTTACACTCCTCCGCATTCTCCTTCTCCTCCGCCTCCTCTTTTTTTTTTTTTTTTTTTTTTTTTTCTTTTCTTTTTTTTTTATAGGGAGGGGTGCGCGTAAAGGGGGTCTTCCCCCCCCCCCCTCCCTATTTTTTTTTTTTTTTATAAGTTATTTTTTTAAATAAATTTTTAAATATATACAATGATGAATCATCGGGAAGGCAAGGAGGCCCCTTGGCCCATCCTATTTTATTTTATTTTTTATAAATTAAGATTTTATGTAAATTTATATATATATATTTGGTCATTTTAAACTTGGGGATATTAAATATAACTTGAAGAATCTTAAAAAAAATTTAAAAATAAAACTGTTGCCGCCAAGACCATCGTGGCCCGTAGCTCCTGCCGGAGTCGGAGTGCGCTCCTCCCGCTGCCCGCTGTTCTCGGCTCCCGGATCTCCATGCTGGGTGCGCCCCGCCTTGCCATCCGGTGGTCCTCCTCTCCTGGACCTGCGAGACAACGGTTAGAGACCCGGGTCGGGGTTTCCGGCGGGGGCACTCCGATGATCAGTCAGTGATGATCCAGGGTAACAGATCCTCCTGGTCGGGCCCCTCTTGATGGACTCCATACTAGGAGGAGTAAAAGATGATGTGCATGGAGGTGTGGACGTCGTAGGGGGAGAGTAATAGCTGGAACAGAGGGATGCTCTGTTCTTCCGCCTCTCCTTGTGCCCCTTGGTTCCCTCCTTTGGTAGTGGTAATGGAGCTTCGCCCTCTTGGATGGGCTTACACTTGTGTTGGTGGTGGTGATGGCCGCCATGGTGGTGCCATCCCCCCCTCCCTCTCTCTTTTTTTTTGGCTTGTGTCCTCTTTTTTTTTTGTATGTTCGAGTTATTGTTTTTACCTTTAGGTTTATGGTGAACTTGGTTACCGTTTGGTGCTTGTCTCGGGATTCCCGCCGGGTTGTCAGACGCACGCGGCGGTGTCCCAGGGAGCCTTTCCTGATTCATGATAAGGTGCGTTGTCAGGTGCTTCGACACTCTTCTTGGTCGCCTCGTTCCAGGAAATTTGGGGGTGCCTCGAATGGCGGGCCACTGCCCGGGGGATTCGAATCTCCCGATTGGCATTCTTTCCTGGGTGATCTGAGTGGTTGGTGAGGAATGTAGCGTCTTGATCAACGCGCTGCCTGCCTTTCTGGTGTAACTGGTGGTGTCAGACGGTCAGTACGGTCTGGGAGGCGCTCCGGTACGGTCCTCGGGTGGCTTGCCAGTGTCCTCAGCCGGTGAGGACCTCGCCCGAGCCGAGGTCGAGCTAAGACGGCCAGGCTCGCTCCAGCCTAGGTGCTCCGAGCTCGCGGGGATGCCTAGGTGGAGGAGGGCGGAAGGCAGACCCGGTCCAGAGGGCGGGCGCTCGGAGAGGCTCCACATCAGCAGGTGAGCTTTGGCTCGACCTCAACCGCAGGGTACTAACCTCCGAGGGTCTCCTTTGGAGGACGGAAGGCGGATCCGGTCCAGAGGGCGCGCGCTCGGAGAGGCTCCACATCGGCGAGTGAGCTCTTGGCTCGACCTCGACCGCAGGGCAATAACCTCCGAGGGTCTCCTCTGAAGGGCGGAAGGCGGCTCCGACCTAGACGTCGAGCTCATGAGCTCGACCTGGCGGAGGAATGAGCTCGATTTGCTGCCCTGGGGGAACTCAGCTCAGCTCGATAGGGGGATCCGAGCCAGGGGGTCGACGTGGTGTCTTCTCTTGACGTAGCACCTGCACGCTTCTCCATGTCAGCAGTCTTGCCACATCATTTGCCCCCACTCCCGAGGCTCGTTAGTGCGCGGCGCTCGGGTCGAAGGAAGTAATTGCGGTGCTGACGTGGAAAGGCAAAGATCTGGCACAATGATGGCCATGATTGCTGGCGCTTCGAGGACCGCCCCTGCGGGCCAATGTGGGGATGCCACCCAGCCACGTCCGAGGAGCAGTTAATGCTGGCACAGAATGCAGAGCGGCTGGGACGCCATTCTCACCGATGGGAGGCATGTGGCGCAGATCCGTTGGTGGAGCGGTTGAATCGGTACGGATCCCTTGGATCATTTCGAAATGAAAGGAAGGCCTTACCCGAACCATCTATTCTTTTTAAATTCTACGTGCCTGCTGCTGCCGTGCTTAAGCTTCTTCTTCCTTCCAGTCGCCCCGAATCTTTCCAAGGCAACATGTTAGCTTTTTCTTTTTCCTTCTCCCACTAAAATAGGGTTCCTTTCGGGGTCTGCAAGCTCCTTTTCGGTCTTCAACTTTGAGTTTTTCCTTCTCCTTTGTCTTTAAGGATGTCCCATTTTGGTCCAGGCTTCCGTCCCTCCACTGATCAAGGCAAGGCCAGTCCCTCCGAACGGAGGCCGGCATCTTCTTCCTCTTCTTCTGATGAGGAGGGAGGCGTAGATCGCTTTGAGCTCAGTAGGAGTCATCCTCTTGGCCCGGTTCTCATTAGGGAACCGGGATCTGGTCCTTCTCTTCCTCCTCCTTCTTCTGCTCCTGTCCCTGAGTCTGTCCGGCCTGTGGGTCTTGGTGGGATCGCCTCCACAATCACCGCCGGGGAACTCAGGACTGTCGGGGATGCCTACGGCATCCCACCCTCTGTCCGGCTCATGATCCCTCGTCCGGGAGAACGGGTCACTTCGAGTGGCTCGGGCCGTCTTGCCTTCTATGAGGGGACCTTCGCTGGAGGTCTCCGCTTCCCTTTCCACCCTTTCTTTTTGTCAGTCTTGGATAATTATCATTTGGTCCCGGCGTAGCTGGTGCCAAACGCTATTAGGGTTATTTTCTCCTTTGTTGTGCTTTGTCATCTTCACGGGTTCGTAGCCCGATTCTCTTTGTTCAGGGCTTTCTTTGCCTTGAAGCGCCACCCAACCGAGGATGGTTGGTGGTCTTTATTCTCTCGCCCGAAGGGCATCAAGTTTGAGCTCCCCTCTTCCGTCAAAGGATGGAAGAGTAAGTTCTTCTTTGTCGGGGTCGAGGGGGTTGACTGGGTCTGGAGTGATCCAGACAAGTCCCCCAACCGAAACTCTGCTGTCGATGTGGCTGACCGAGATGATTACGAGCAGCTCTGCGGCATGCAGATTCCTCCTCTCGAGGTCCTGTTGTCTGAGCAGAACCTCGCCGACTCTAGAATCGACCCAGGGAATGGGTCGGGTGAGTTCGACCTGAACTCTTCTCTTTTTCTTCCTTCATGTAATTCTTGTGTAATTTCCCATAGGTTCTGACCACTGTGTAACTTGCATGCAGGCATGATTTTCTCCGAGAGTGATATCGTGGCCATTACCAAGAAGAGGCGACCGACTGTATTGGCCGGGGAGCCTGCTCCCAGGCGGCCCCGGGGCGAGAGCGCCTCTGTGGCTGCCCCCACGGTAGTGATAGGTCTGGGCTCGACCGTGGAAGTCGGCTCGAGCTCGGAGGAGCCCCACGCTGCTCCAGTGCCAGTGGAGAGGGTGGCTCCCGCGGCTTCGAGGCCTGCCCAGCAGGCCCCTGCTGCAGAGTCCGAGGTGGTGGTCCGAGCGAGAGCCGCCACTACTGTTGCTGCACCCTGCCCCCCTCCAGGTCCGTCCGTCGCCGGCACCAAGGGTGAGGAGACCCGGGCCACTCCCGAGGCCACGACAGATGTGCCGCCTGCGTCGGCACCGGCCTCCCTGCCTACCCCCCGGGGTCCTTCGATCAGCGGTGCACGGGCGCCCGCCCATGGAGAGAGTCGGAGGGAGGAGGGACGATGCTACCTCCCCTTCAGAATGGGGCCAGAGAACTCGGTCCTCCGGAGCCCCGAGCTTGCTGAACGCTTGATGGACTTCTCCATCCAAGCGTGCGACCGGCAAGACATGGCGGGGATGCATGTGGCCGATGTCTTCAAGATCTTTTTCTCCCAGTTGTATTCGGTGGGTTTCTTCACCTTTCTCATTTGTTCTTCATCTTTTCATTTTTTCATTTTTTTTTTTTTTTGCTGACCTCTCTCTTTCTTTGTATAGATTGGTGTTGAGGCCCTCTATATCAGGAGCCACTTCCAGAGCGAGGAGCGTCTCGAGCGGCAGCAGGCCGTCGAGATCGAGTCTTTGAAGGCCGATCTGAAGGAGAAGGCCAGTGCGAGTGGGGCCCTTGAGTTGAAGGTCAAGGACCTCGAAAAGGAGTTCGCCGATGCTAAGGGGCGAGCGACAGGACTCTCGACGGCTTGCGATCTGGAGCGGAGCCGTTCGAAGAAGGTGATCGACGACCTCTCCGTCGTCGACAAAAAATTGAACTGGTACAGTGCCGAGGCCGACCGGTACAAGGAGATCGCTCAGGCTGCCCAGGCGGAGCTGGCGGGCGTGAAGGAGAAGCTTGCCGCTGCTGAGAAAGCGGTAGAGACGGCAACTAGCTCCATGGAGGAAGCCAGGCTGAGGGCTGTCGAGCTGGAGAGGGTGGCCACTGCGGCCGAGAAGAACGCCGAGAACGCCGTCGCCACCTTTAAGGCTTTGGAGGAGTTCATCGCTGACATCCAGCAAATGGCATCGGACTCCTTTTACAAGGGGTTCATGTACCTACGCGGTCGGGTCGAGGCACTTGTTCCTGACAAGAACTGCAGCTGCCTCAAATACCCCTTGACTTCAGAGGAGGAGGTCGACGAGGAGGTCATCGGGTTAGAGCCTTCAACACCAGCCGAGGGTGGTCCTCCTGAGGTCAGGGCGACTGAGCCGGAGACTTCTGAGGGCGGGAGCTCTCGACCTCAGGACCCAACAGAAAAGCCGGCCGGCGTGGAATGACCTCTCTTTTTTTCCTTGCTTTATTTTGTACTCTTTGTTTCTTGTACTTGTTCGGGGTCTCCCGGCATGTCGGGGGGCCCAGAAGACACTTGTAGTTTGTGTTTAATCAATGAAATTTGGATTACTTTATCAGATGCTCTCTCCCCTCCTCCCTTCTTCTCTTCTTTTTTTTTTTTTGCTTTGCTGTTTTTGTTTGAGGACATCAGAGGGAAGGGCTTCACCTTGCTTGAGGTTGGGACACTCATGGGCCGTTAGGCCCGACGATGTCATTAGCTGAGGGCCATGCGGCTCGAAGTCCTCTTGGCCAGAGATCTGAGCTCCGGTCTTGAGAATGTGTTCTGGAGCTGGGCTTGGGGATGAAGGTTGCTGAGAGCGGCTTAGCTTGAAGTTCTCCTGGCCGGAGATCTGAGCTCCGGTCTTGAGAAGGTGTCCTGGAGCTGGGCTCGGGGATGAAGATGGCTGAGAGCTGCTGGGCTCGAAGTTCTCTTGGCCGGAGATCTGAGCTCCGGTCTTGAGAAGGTGTCCTGGAGCTGGGCTCGGGAACAAAGATAGCTGAGAGCTGCTGGGCTCGAAGTTCTCTTAGCCGAAGATCTGAGCTCCGGTCTTGAGAAGGTGTCCTGGAGCTAGGCTCGGGGACAAAGATGGCTGAGAGCTGCTGAAAGTGGTAGCTTTGATGGTGCTGTATTTTCTTCTTGTCCCCTCTTTCTTTCCTTCCCCACTCTTCTTTCATGCATTTTTCTTTTTCTTTTTTTCTTTTCTTTTTTTTTAGAGTGGGGAGATCAGAGGAGAGGATGTTGGCTGGACCCCCATTTTGTTCTCTTTCTTTCCTTCTCCTCTCGTCTTCTTTTCGAATGGGGAGATCAGAGAAGGGGGCTGCCGGGCTTCCCCCTTTTGTTCCCTTTCTTTCCTTCCCCTTTTGTCTTCTTCACGAGTGGGGAGATCAGGGTAAGGGGGGTTACCGGTTTTGATTGCCTTGGAGCTAGGCTCGAGGCCTCCTAGACGTGGAGCTAGGCTCGGGCCCAGGGATTGCCTGAGATCTTGGCTCAGGTCTTTGGTGCCTTGGAGCTAGGCTCGAGGCATTGATGGGAGCTGCGTGGCCTCGTGATCCCTTGGCATCTCGGAGCTAGGCTCGGAGATGTTTGAGATAGAGAGCTGCTTTGCTCGAGGTTCTTTTGACTGGAGATCTGAGCTCCGGTCTTGAGAAGGCATCTTGGAGCTAGGCTCGGGGACTCTTGGAGTTGGAGAGCTACGTGGCTCGAAGTCCTCTGGCATCCTGGAGCTAGGCTCAAGGGGGCGGGAAGTGGGATTTACATGGCTCGAAATTTCTTTGACGTCCTGGAGCTGGGCTCGGGGATGCTGGAGTTGGAGAGTACATGGCTCAAAATTTCTTTGACGTCCTGGAGCTGGGCTCGGGGATGCTTGGAGTTGGAGAGCTACATGGCTCGAAGTTCCTCTGGCATCCTGGAGCTAGGCTCGGGGGCGCTGGGAAGTGGAAGCTACTGGCATAAAATTTCTTTAACGTCCTGGAGCTGGGCTCGGGATGCTTGGAGTTGGAGAGCTACGTGGCTCGAAGTTCTCTAGCGTCTTGGAGCTAGGCTCGGGGGCGCTGGGAAGTGGGAGCTACGTGGCTCGAAATTTCTTTGACATCCTGGAGCTGGGCTCGGGGATGCTTGGAGTTGGAGAGCTACGTGGCTCGAAATTCCTCTGGCATCCTAGAGCTAGGCTCGGGGCGCTGGGAAGTAGGAGCTACGTGGCTCAAAATTTCATTGACGTTCTGGAGCTGGGCCGGGGACACTTGGAGTTGGAGAGCTACGTGGCTCGAAGTTCCTCTGGCATCCTGGAGCTAGGCTCGGAGGGCTGGGAGGGGAGCTACGTGGCTCGAAATTTCTTTGACGTCCTGGAGCTGGGCTCGGGGATGCTTGGAGTTGGAGAGCTGCGTGGCTCAAAATTTCTTTGACGTCCTGAAGTAGGCTCGGGGATGTTGTTGAACCTTGCTGCAAAATACGCGGACACCCATGCAAGGGAAAAAATCGTCACACATAATTGTTGGTGAGGGGACTTACCTCATCGGGAGCGTCTTTGCGGGCTGTAGGCCCTCCCTCTCGGGAGCCTGATGTCGTCGAGTTCTTGAGGTAATGGACCTCTCGCGATGGGACTTAGGGTGCCTCGTAGGGGCCTTTCCATGGTGGTTCGCCATCTTCGTGGTGACGATCGTGGCGTCTTTTTTAGCTTTCTTCTTTCGCTCTCTCCTTGCCGCGTGGCGGAAAGATTACCCTCAGGGCTCCTTGCCCCCCAAGTCTTCTTGAGTCCATGCACGATTCTCCGGGCAATCACACCCTGCATGCGAAACCATCAGGCACACAGCGAAAGTGCGCCTGGAGAAGAAGCATGGGCACCAGCTGGGGGGATCCCCCCACTGCTCACTCCACCTAGGTGCTCCGAGCTCGCGGGGATGCCTAGGTGGAGGGCAGAAGGCGGACCTGGTCTAGAGGGCGCGTGCTCCGAGAGGCTCCACATCAGCGGGTGAGCTCTTGGCTCGACCTTGACCACATGGTACTAACCTCCGAGGGTCTCCTCTGGATGGCGGAAGGCGGACCCGGTCCAGAGGGCGCGCGCTCGGAGAGGCTCCACATCAGCGGGTGAGCTCTTAACTCAACATCGACCGCAGGGCACTAACCTACGAGGGTCTCCTCTGGAGGCAGAAGGCGGCTCCGACCTAGACGTCGAGCACATGAGCTCGACCTGGCAGAGGACTAAGCTCGATCTGCTGCCCTGGGAGAGCTCAACTCAGCTCGATAGGGGGATCTGAGCCGGGGGGTCGACGTGCGTCTTCTCTTGACGTGGTGCCTGCACGCTTCTCCACGTCAAACAGTCTTGCCACATCAGAAACAAATACTATAATCAGCTTTTTTTACTTGAAAGTGGATCACTACCAATTTTATTTTATTTTTATTAAAGTTTTTTCATAATTTTTTAGAAGAAGACATAATTTTCTTTTTGTTACTCGATCAGTGCCTATCTCCAGAATTCGTCATGGTCTCGAACCACTGCACGCAGTCAGCACCATCCTATTCACCACACCGATGGATAAAATGGCGGCCGGACTTGTTATGTGATGCGATCGACGACGAGAACACTCCCACGACGGGACCAGACGGTGTGCATACATGAGACCGGATACCACCGATGTACTGGCCTATGACTACCATCTTGGTGACCTTCACCAACCTCGTCTAACAAAACACCGTGCGGTGAAGCCACGACCGTCTTAGCGACCAGATCCATCGTGTAGCATAATCGGATCTTGGAGGGCACGGACGGGTGGGCACCGTCATGCCTCAGGCTCCCACCAATACTACTGCACTCACATCCCATCATCTTTGGCACTGTCGCTCGATGGATGTCACATCCCGCTGTTGCAGTGCCAACGGTACCGATGCGACGCTATCACCACTGTGGCCGGTGTGCGCACATCATCTACGAGTCCTTAACGCTTATTATTTTTCCGATTCAACTAATACTATAGAGAAAATATTTTCAAAAATGAAGATTATCAAAACCAGATTATGCAACAAGATGGAAGACGATTTTTTATCAATTATTTAGTCATTATATCGATAAGGAGATAGCTAAAAATTTTACGGTATATTTCATTATTAATAAATTTAATATTATAAAATAAGATAAGTATAATTTAAATAATATTATAAAAAGATTTAAATTAATTTTAATTATTTATTAATATTAATATTTTTATATTTTTTTGGTCCATCTTAGAAAAATTGGTGTGGTCCACCGGGGGGGGGTTGTGTGTTGGGCCTTGTAGGCTTCTACACCCACACACAAAATTTTTTTTTAAAAAAAGAAACCATTTAAATAGTAAACCCTTAAAATTGTGTTATATAAATATATAAATAAGATTTGATTCAATTATATTAGCCATCCTTGGCCCATGGTAGATCCCTACTAACGTACGTGGAGTCGGACATGTACAAGAATACAAAAGTTAGGCATATGATAATGCGCTTGACTTAGGAATAAATGCATGGTTAGAATCTGAATATTATATTTATGCTCGTCATGAAATTTGCTTTTAGGGCCAATACAATTTAAGGATTAAGCAATGCAAGTTAATATAACTAGAAGCTTTATCTTTCCTAATCCTTCCAGACTTCTGTTATTGCTATCCAGAATTATAAACTCCTGAATCAGATTACTGAGGATGAAGTCAAATCCACTCTATGATCCCTGGCGAAGGACAAAGCCCCCGGCCCTGATGGTTTCCCACCCTTTGTCTTTCGGTCTTTCTGGGACATTCTGAGGGCTGACATAATTGCTGCTGTTCAACTCTTTTTTAATACGGCCACCATGTACCCCAATTGGAAGCAGACATTTATTGCCCTCATTCCGAAGAGACGGGATCCATCTTTGCCTTCATATTTAGGCCTATCAGTCTCTGCAATACTCTTTACAAAGTTTGTGCTAAATTATTGGCGAACAGGATGAGACTGATCCTCTCGAAGCTGATTAGTCCTGAGCAACGAGCTTTTATAGGAGGCCGCAACATCACTGATAATATTCTTATTGCCCAGGATTTATGACTGATCTTTATCGAGCATCGCAGCGCCACAGTTGATGGCTATCAAGCTTATATGGAGAGGGCCTACGACTGTGTTGACTGGACCTTTCTTTGCAAATCTCTGGAGCACTTTGGATTTCACCCTTCCTGTATTTCAAAAATTATGCTTGTATAAACGCTCCGGCTTTCTCTATTTTGATTAATGGATCCCCTATGGAATTCTTTCAATCATCCATGGCCTCTGACAAGGTTGTCCTCTGTCCCCTTATTTCTTTATCATTTTTGCTGACTTCCTATCCAGATCCCTGTCGACGGTAGTGAAGGATTCTCAGATCCAACCTTATATTACTGTGCCCGGAGCCCCCCCAGTTTCTCATCTCCTTTTTGCAGATGACTGTTTCTACTTGGTTGTGCTTCTCTGTTTAATGCCAGGGGACTCAGGAGAGTCGTTGAGCACTATTGTTATGCTTCTGGCCAGAGGGTTAATTTCCAAAACAAGAATTATTTCAGCCCCAATATTGCCCCTACTCTCCGGTGCAGGATCATTGATATGTTGGGTATTTGGGAGCGTCACGGACTCTCCAGTACTTGGAATATCCATTTCTGGTGCAGACTTACCATCCAGGATTGTGCACCTCTACTTGCATCTGTTGCAGATAGGATTACAGGATGGCAGGCCAGATCCCTTTCTGCGATGGGGAGGCTTACTCTTATCCGCTCAGCCCTTGCCTCACTCCCTGTTTATATGCTCTCCAACTCTTTCATCCCGAAGGGAGTGATTACCAAGATGGAGCAGATGATCAGGTCTTTCCTCTGGGATTCCTCCTCTGATAGGCGGAAGATTCATCTGATGAGATGGGACATTGTTTGCACTCCTACTCACACTGGTGGCTTGGGAATTTCTTCACTCCTAAACAGGAGAAAGGCGACAGGAGAAAGGCGACAGGAGAAAGGCGTTCTTGACCAGACATGCTGTCAGATTCTTCTTATGTCCGGATACCATGTGGTCCTCTTTCAAGAGGGCCAAATATGGAGATATCCCTATGGATCTCGGTGACTGTCCTAGACCCGCTAGGAAGTCATTGGTTGTTTGGTGTGAGCTGCTTGCTAGGGCATCGATTGTCATCCCTCACATGTCATGGGTTGTGGGGGATGGCTGATCCATCAGATTCATGTACACCCTGGATATCGGATATTCCTCTGATTCAGGCATACCTTCATCTCTGTTCTCACGCCCCTCTCCATGACTATTGCTGACCTTTGACGGTCGGGACTTGCCGCCTGGGATACGGAGGTGGTTCTCTCTATATTCGGCCATATTCTCGGTTTCATGGTCCTCTCCATTCCCTTCCTGTTCATACATGTCCTGATATCAGAGTTTGGCGACATACACATCCTCCCAAGTTCTTATATCTGATCTCATTGGACGGACATCCGCCAATCAGCATTTTTCCAGGAGCTATCACTAGATTTGGACTCTGCCAATTCACCCTATGGTCTCCCTCTTCATCTGGAAACTCGCTTGGCATCGCCTCCCCACCCGCGAGCTACTCAGCTCCAGGGCATCCATATCTCTCCGGATTGTCCTTTTTGCGGGATGCCATCTGAGTCACAGACGCATGCTTTCTTCCTTTGTGCTCGTGCGAGGAGGATTTGGACTCTGGCAGGCTTCTATGACCCTACTGTCTTATCTGACATCATGCATGATGCCTTTTATGTTCTGCTACGGATGGCTCCTAAGATCCAGGTATCCTTCATTGCTTATCTGGCTTATTATATATGGATGTCCAGAAACAACCAGATCTTTGCAGAGGTCAGCTCATCCCCGCGGATGCTGGTGGAGAGAGCTAGGACTGCTGCTATGGAGTATTGTAGGTCTACTGTGATGATGACGGAGACCTGGGATTCCCTTTCCGCTCCTCGAGCAACCCGGAGGGTTTTTATTTCTTGGAAACCCTCTCCTCCGTCTTCTGTCACGGTCAGCTTTGATGGGAGCCTACGCTGCAGGATGGACGGAGTAGGATTTATTATCAGGGACTCTCGTCTGGGGTTCCTTGATGCTGGAGGCATCCCACTTATGGACCTTTCCGTTCCGACTCTTGAGCTTTATGCTGCTTGGGCTGGAATTAGGTATGCTCGGCATGTTCTCCATCTCGATCGTCTGATTATCGAGGGTGACTCTGCCACCGTTGTTTCTTAGATCTCGCATTCTTCTTCTACAACCATGGATCACCCTATAGTCAGGAATATTAGACTTATACTGTATGGTTGTTGCTATCTGACTATTAGGCATATATATATATATATATATATATATATATATATATATAGGGAGGCTAATTCGGTTGCAGACTGGATAGCCTCCTATATAGCTCAGCATACGGGATTTGTTTTGTGGTCCGATTGGTGCTCGACCCCGTACAGCTTAGGGATGTTATACTTACTGACTTTTTATGTTGTATTTGTCTTCGTTCAGTGCAATGAATATACCGCTTTATCAAATATATATATAATTTTGCTTTCGAAGATGTGAAAAAGTGAAAAAAATATATAAAGATGCAAAAGGCAAAGTAATTTATACTACACTTTTATTTTTTTTGCATTATAATTTTTTTTAAAAAATCTTTTAATTATTTCTCTATTACATTATTTTAGTTCAGCTTTGTAATATCTATTGTTCCCTACAAACTCAGCCAAACATTATCTTTTTATAGCTAAGAGTTTTTTTTTTTTTTTTTTCTTTAAGACCAAAAAAATTGAATTTCTTTTAGATAACCGTAGTTGCAGGGATATATATATATATATTGGAAGAATATAAAAAAGTCATGACAAATGAGTAGAGAATAAAATAATATACATCACTTAAAGTATAATGCTTGATGAGATGTACCATGTTATGTTATGGACCAATCTGGTAATTACTAATATTATTATTAAGTTAGCGCATTATTTATCTGGTATTGTTTATAGATGCAATTAATCAAAGTATATATTTTAAAAAAATATAATTATGATCGTAATTCATGAACTCAGTTCATGAGCTTTGAATTCTAACGATCATTTGTTAGTTGATAATACAAACAACAAAGAAAAAATTGTAGTCATCTTCTTTGAAATTTACATAAAAAGTTGTAATTTCTCAGACATATTAATCAGCATGGTCCAGAATTTTTTTAGCCTCCCTTTCTGTCACTCTGCTCCATGACTTCTGGTTGCGCATGAGATAACAAAAAACCTGGTGGCATCTGCATAAAATAATGTAAATTACACACAAAAAGCTGATAATTAAACTCATAATTATAAACATATATATACTGCAATGCAAGGACTGGGCCCATCACATATCATTTCCAGGCGACAGTCATCATCCCCTACCCTCGACTTATAATAGCATCATAACCTATGATTGCAGCTAGTGAACAGGCCCCAAATTTTGTACATATCTTAAATTAACAAAACAACATAATTAATAAACATTTTATATAAAATAAATCCATATATAAGATAATAGCAAATTAAGGTCAGCATTAATTGGAAGTGCTCCATGTCATAAATCTATTGTACTCCAACCGTTTTATCTAAAACAGTGATTGGTGGTGGATCTGTGAAACAAAAGCTCACAGCCTCTCTCTACCCTTGGTTTAAACTGCTTCCATATATTTGTATGTAATGTGGATGCAACTTTGTTATCCCATGATGGGTTCTTGATATCAAAGGGGAAGAAATGAGATCCATGATGATCAATATAATAATTTTTATTTATTTATTTATTTTCCTTTAGTTCCTGCCTCCTTTTCCTGGGTCACGTGTGCTTCGTCAACCTGCGCTTGTCGGTCAAACCGGCTTGCCCTTGCGATCGATCGCAAACGGGAGCTCTCTCTCTCTCTCTCTCTCTCTCTCTATAAAAGCCCCCCTAGCCTTCTCTCATTTCCTTCGGCTTCTCTTTTGATAATCTCTCTCTGTGTTCTAAGTCTCTGGCAGCAGGAGATGGAGCTGGGCTTGAGCCTGGGGGAGGCGCCGGCGAAGGCCATGGTCACGGCGGAGAAGGCTGGGGCGAAGGCCAGGGGAGGGCTGGGCTTGGAGTTGGGAGTTGGTCTCGGAAGGAGGGAGGAAAAGGAAGAGGAGGAAAGAAGGGTGGAGGAGGAGGAGGAGGAAAGAAGGGTGGAGGAGGAGAAGAGAGAGGGGGGAGAGGAGAGGGGTTCTGCTGACCCGCTGGTTCAGCTTAACCTCCTCCCCTTGGCCCCTGTTCCACGGTGCTCGTCTCCCCAGCTGGGGTTCCCATGGGTGCCAGCAGAGACCGGTAAGTACTCTAACTAACTACAAATTTCAAATCTTTTTCTTTGTTCTTAAGATTTTAGTTTCAAATGGCTGACCAGATCGCTTTAACGATTGAAGGTTTTGGAGTAACTCTGTCGAAATCTACCTTTTTTTTTTTTCTCAAGATTTCATGCGGTAACAAAAAAAAAAGGAAAAAAAAAATTTCATCGTTTTTTTTAGAGAAGTATTTATGAGTAACTCGATCAATATTCTATTGGTTTAAGATTTTATGAGATAGAGGTTATTTAGTCACTTTAGATTTTTCTTAAAAAACATCGTGTTTCTTTTTTTCTTTTTTTATAAAAGGCATGCAAGTTTCTTTGATTTTTTTATATTTTTACTTTTTTTTTTTGGTGTGTGGCTATTTTTAAGCTGCTTTAAGATGAAAATACAATTTTTTTGCTGCGTTTAAGAATTTTACCGTGGTTATTGATGGATTCCCTCGGGTGTTTTATTTGAATACTGTAGGAAATTTGGAGGCCTCGACGCGCGGGTTAGATGTGAACCAGGCGCCGTCGGCGGAGGAAGGGGTGGTGGTGTCGTCGTCGCCGAACAGCACCATCTCTTCGTTCCAGATGGACTTCTCCGCCGCCGGGTGCGGGGCCGCCGGCGGCGAGAGGAGAATAGTGGCTCCTGGCTGGAGCGAAGCGGAGGCGGAGAGGACCTCCTCGAGAGCGAGCGACGAGGACGAGAACGGGCTTGCAAGGAAGAAGCTCCGCCTCTCCAAGGAGCAGTCCGCCTTCCTTGAAGAAAGCTTTAAAGAACACAACACTCTCAACCCGGTATATAAATCTGACCACACCCTATTAATGCTTATCCAAAAAAAAAAAAAAAAAAAAAAATCTAAGTGCTTGATATAAATCTAAACTTTTCCCAAAAACTCTGTTGAATTTCTGTTTTTTCTAATCTATCAGAAGCAAAAGCTTGGTTTGGCTAAACAACTAAATCTTCGACCACGGCAAGTGGAGGTCTGGTTTCAAAACAGAAGAGCCAGGTATTTATTTATTTTTCCTTTTCTTCTTACTTTAACTTTTTTTTTTTTTTCCATTTCTCTTTGTCGGGTTTCCTTTGGTGTTTGGTGAGTCAATCATCGCATGCCTGATGAGTTCTGAGCCTCTTCTTTTTCTTGGTCTTCTGAAAATTTCCATTGGGATGTCGCCACTTCCATTTGAACTATTTATTTTATTACCGTGATTTGTTTTTCTCGTGCTTTTTAGAACAAGACAAGAAAGAAGGACAGGTTCTTCCTTATCTTTCCAAGCATTTGAGATGGTAGAAGATTTTCTTCTCTCTCATATATCCTATTAACCAATCACAACAATGAGAGTGGTTCACGGTCTTTATGTTCTATACGTGTATCTAGCCATGCCTGTTTCTTGGAAAAATTTCATGGCCCTACTTGTTTCCATTAAGTTTTCTATGTTACTCTAATAACAAATTTTTAGTCTTTTCCTCTCTCAATCTTTATTCCTCTTCATATGATGGTTATCGATCGTCACCTTCTCACTTTAAAAGGCACTTTTCTTTTCGTTTCTTTTCTCTCTCTCTTACTCGTCTCGCTGCCCACGTCTCAAGCTGAGAACTTTTTTTTATTTTTCCCCTCTCGCTTGGCTTCGTTTCACGTAACAGGACGAAGCTGAAGCAAACAGAGGTGGATTGCGAGTATTTGAAGCGATGCTGCGAGACGCTAAGGGAGGAGAACCGCCGTCTCCAGAAGGAACTGGCGGAGCTGCGCGCCCTCAAGACTTCTCACCCCTTCTACATGCACCTCCCCGCCACCACCCTCTCCATGTGCCCCTCCTGCGAGCGCGTCGCCTCCACCACCACCACTCCGCCCGCCGCTTCCGCCTGCACCACCGCGGCCGCACCGGCCGCCGATCAGAGGCCGCCCTCCTTCGCGTCCCTCTTCTCGAAGCCCCGCTTCTACCCCTTCGTGCCGCCCCACCCTGCCACCACCCACCAGCCCTCGGCCGCGTCGTGATCGCCGCCCCGGCCGCTAGTGGCTTTTTCTTGTAAATTCTAACATTTTAAACGGTTTTTTTGTGTTTTTGATTTTGCGTTTTTTTTTTTTTTTTATAAAAAAAAGGGGAGAGATGGAGCTGTTGACGGAGATTTTATGGTTTCTCTTGATTCTTTTTCCAGGGAGAAAGAGAGAGAGAGAATGCTGATACTGTTAACGCCGAACAGGTTTTGCTCTTTTTATTTTTAAATATAAAATTTCGACTTATTAAGCTGAAGTGCTGTGTCTGTGCGTGTTCATCTATTTTTTTAGCACACTTTTCGTAAATTGTTAAGCTGAGCTGCTGAAGAGCATACATAATTTGAAAGAGAGAGAGAATACGGTGGAGATCAATATTTTTGGATAAGTATGGAAAAGGGGGAAAAAAAAAGTGTTCACAAACAGGCTTGTAAGCTTGTTTGAGAGGTTTATGGGTTTTAAAGTCTCCAGTAATTTAAATATATGTCAATTAAGAAGTCGTGTGTCAGTGTCCTTGAGCTAGTGTGTTTTACTGGCTTCTTGGGTACTACCAGACTCACCATTATTGCATCAGGTTGAACACCATCTTCAAAACATTTGCAAGCTTTGGTGAAGGTCTTGTATGTCAATTAACTGGTCAAATTGAATAAGCAAAAAACTTTCAGTGAACTCTTTGATAGCAGGGGCTCATTTAATTTTAAAATGCAATGCTGTGAATAGAAACAAGAAGCTATATCCTGAAGTAATTAACTCCTATAGCATCTCTACTACAGTTGAAGGTGAAGAATGTTTGGTTGAGAAGCTTTCATCATGTGCTAACCCCAACTTTGCCAAGCCATCAGCTACAGAATTAGATCGTAGTGGTGTAGTATAGTGAGCTATTGTAATAGACGCATTTATTTGACGTAGAGATGCATAATATATACTGTAGTAAAGTCCAGCCTAAACTATCTATTGGATTTTTTTTTAAAAAAACTTGAAAAGAAATAAGTAAATGATTTTTTCCCTCTATCGAATATAACTCCAACTCCTGAAATATGCCTGTATTCAGATTACAATTTTTCCTTGATAATTTGACAAGCAGCCTGCTATACACATTACTATATAGTTGACTATAGTTTGATATACATACATACATACATATATATATATATATAATCCTTTGCATGATAAAATGGCCAGTAATAAACTATGTACGGTGTGCTACATGTTTGGACACCTAAAACAATAATAACCTCCAATACTACATATATTTTAGTACACAGAGAGAGAATGTTATGCAAATCCAGAACGAGGCATCATATGAGCACCTTGAGAAATTTATACCAGCCAAGGTATGAGCTTATATTGGATCAAATAAAGCATGCACCAAAAGCTCAACCTAATGATGCTGTCCACATTTTTCATCGGTCAAAGTAGAGGGGTCAAATGACGCCACTGAAACGGTTGGGAAGTAGAGTACTACAAAACATGTGACACACTGGTAGACGTTGTAATCCCTTTGAAGTCTTTGTTTGATGCCTTTATTGCGTTAAAAGATGGCATAGTTTTAACACTCAGACTTCAATATGGCTTGTCAGAGGTTTTAACTTGTAACAGGGCTTACACTAATTATGAAACATCTTTTAACAAGGAAACTGAACCAGGAAACAGAGAGCTGGTCTCAAGTTAATTTCCGCATACGTAAGTAAAATATATTCCCTCCCTCTCGTTGCTTAGCAAGAGAGCCTATATATAAAACATAGAGGTGGCTTCTGTTTGTTTTTGTGCACTAAAAATATGAAACCATGACATGGTGAATGAAGATGGGACAGCGGAAGGATCTAGGACTTGAATTGGATGTCTCTCTTATGAGATGCCTTACCCTATCACAATCCTTTTCATTATCTTAGTCTAGATATATATCTATTGTTGTGAAGAGTTTATGATGGTAAAAAAACATTTTAGTTGACAACCAAGAGAAGCATATATATATATATATATATATATATATATATATATATATATATATATATATATATATATACTTACTTGGTGGAAGGTCGGCTGGGATCGGTTGGCCACAAATTTATCTGGGCATTTTAAGAATGTCTCTTCAAGCCTAGGCAGGATGGTATATGATATATCATGGCATTTTAAGAATGTCTCGCATGGCATGTTCTTCTGATCATTTCATGAACTTTAAAAAAGATCAGTTCACTAGTTTGAATTAACGTTAAAACTTTGGCATTACAATAGAGAGAATCATTATAGTTCTTTGAAACCGAAAACCCAAGATATTTGAGAGGAATTGCCCACTGCAAAATAGTTGTCTTTGGAAATTGACCATTTAATGTAAGGGCCAAAACCTACAGGCCAGGCACACTCGGAACATATTATTAACTTGTAAAAAGGCTTCTTACATCCAAAAAACAATGAGACAAACTTGTAAAAAGGCTTCTTACATCCAAAAAAACAATGAGACAAACTTGAAAAAAGGCTACGAGGATGACTGTAATCATAAGAGAAGCAAGATCTCCGGTTTGCAAGTTATTCGACGAATCGATTTGCAGCCCTATTTATCAGATAGACTTCATAAACCAAATTTTTGGTTCTGCACCAACTTTAACTTATTTTTCAGCCAAACATTGATAAAAATCTTTTTTCAAAAGCTATCATCATTTTCATCAACATATATCATGGCTGTGATGTGCATAATTTTTTTGGTCTTCATGAAAGCTAGAAACACAAAGATACTGCTAGCATGCATCAATCTCAGAAGTTGTGCTTATTGCAGGGACTTTAGTTGGATGAACTCATTAATCTCAGAAGTGGTCAGTACAATATGCAATAAAAATACAGTTTAGATAATATTGTGCTTATATTTACCAATGATGGTGTCATGTACATTAATTAAAATACCAAACAAGAGGGAATATTGCTTGTGCCAATTGGTGCATGGGTAACCGACTCTTCACTTATTTCTATGGATATGACCCTAAGAGACGCACAAAAAGAACAAATTCACATCACCTCAAAGACTGTTAAGTGCCCAACTTAGGATTGACCTTTTTGATAGAGAGACATGCATGATGCACGTTAGTTTTCTTTTTAATGGTAGTGACATATCCATCATGCTATAATTCTACGTTAATTATTACAGAGAGGAGGAGCACGGCCAGTAGTGCAACAAAGCCAAAAGATCGAGCAAGTGGATTTGGAGAAGGGATGATGTCTTCTCTCATGGGGAGTGCCATTCCCCGCACGCAAGAAGCAATGATTGGGAGCCTAGAATTTAAGAATTGCTTGGCGGAAAGGAAGGCTTTTTTATGCTTTTGACTTCTCAAAAGAGTGGTCGAGTGAGGAGGGGAAGAGGCAGTGGTCTCATCTCAGCCTCTTTATAAGCTGAATCAGACCCAACCTTGTGGCAATTGGGTGCAATAGCAATAAGCTTCATTGCTCTCAAGTCATCATATGCCAACGAAAATGACTGTCAATGATCTATATATTATATATAGGGTTATATTCGATATATAGATGTATTGATTACTAGCTACTTAGGGTCACATGGCTGTCACTTGTGATATGATACACTATAATACAAAGAAAATTTAATTTGAGATTCACAGGAAAAAGAATAATAAAATTGTCGGTGGAAAGATAATAGCTCCAATAGTTTGATAACATTGATGATGATGATGATGAGTTATATTATATTTATATCAATCGTTTGGTAATTTTGGGAATAATTCCAAGTTATATATATATATATGATGCTAGAGTGATATGAAATTTTGAGAAATACAGAAAATTTAATTTGAGGTTTGTAGCTAGGAAAAGAATAATAAAAATTTCAGTGGCAAGATAATACCTCCAATAGCTTGACAATGTTGATAGTGATACTGAATTATATTACATGTATCTGTTGCTTGGTAATTTTGAGCATGATGCCTACTTATATGGATTATATATGATACTAGAGTGATCTGAAATTTTGAAGGATACAGAAAATTTAATTTAAGGTTCGCAAGAAATGAATAATAAAATTACCAGTGGCAAGATAATACCTCCAATAACTTGATAATGTTACCAGTGATACTAAGTTATATGACATGTTTCAATTGCTTGGTAATTTTGAGAATGATACTAAGTTATGTGTTATATATGATACCAAGAAAGTGCAGCTAGCTTGAGTTGTACATTGCGTACCTTCTAATAGGTAGCTTAAAATTGCCTCAAGGCCTTCTATTTAAACCAAGAATAAGAATGTTAGGTGATGCTCATAGTAATTAAATTACTCCATAAAAATTGCTTAATCATATTTTGAGATTTTTTTCTAAAGTTTTATTAAACCACTAAAAACAGTTTTCATACAACTCAAAATAACCTCATGGCTATACTATTCATCCACCCCTTCTTTTTTTTCTTTTTTTTTTCTTTTTTTTTTTTTTCTTAAAAACGGCGCACTTTGCTCAATTGTATCAGATGCTATACGGAAATAATTTCCAAAATTGATCTTCTTGCTTGTTACTAATAAAAGTGCCAGTTTAGATTGCTGTATCAAGAAATTGCACCATATCCCCATGGCGCAACAATGCAGACCTCGATGATCATTTCTTTGGATTTATCATATATCCCAAGAAATGCTTCTCTATAAAACAACGATCGATTGGTTGTGTATTCGGTCGCCGCATGCAATACATGCAAGTAAAGGTCATATTTAAATTCAACATGTCTTATTATTATCATATAAGCATTTTTCGAGCCCTTTAAACCAAGGATCCGAGTACTGATAAGGGTCATATTTAAATTCAACATGTCTTATTATTATCAAATAAGCATTATTCGAGCCCTTCAAACCAAGGATCCCGGCATCAATAGCTGACCGATACAATATGGTATCTGTTGCCGCCAAATCACCTGTAGCTGAAACTTCGGTAGTGTCGGGCATCCCGCTCGCGCTCCTGATCCTACTTCCGGGTACCTACAAAAGACCTCGGACTGGATTTCCGGCGACGAGGGGATGAGCACCACCATCTCCTCCTGTCTACGACGAGCAGAACGGAGAATCTGGCGGCGTCGGCAGTGTGGGACGAGCGTGAAGGAGAAAAAAAGAGATGCTGGCTGTTTTTCCAGCCTTTTTCTGGCCAACCGAGGCTTCTCTAGATGGCAGAGAGGTCTCCGGTGGATTAGACGGCGGCGGGTGCAGCTCTCCTTGATGGCCTCCATCTCCTTCTCCCGTCCCCGCTCTGCCTGAGGTGGAGCAACATGGTTTCTTCTCGGTAGCAGGGGGAGCTCCGTGCATAGCGGGGCAGGGAACAGCCGCATCGGCGCAACCGCGAGCTGCCGGACCTCCTACGCCGCCTTCCTCCCCCGTTCGCCGGTCCAGATCTGCCGCCGGTGAAACCTGTCATCAGATCTGCCGGTGAGAGTGTGCTACGGTGACCTCGGCTACCTTTCTTGCCACTCCTATTTCTTTCTTTTTTTATGGATTTTTTTTTTTTTGAATTCTCCTTCCTAAGAGGACAATAACGTCCCCTACTTGGCGCGCCAATCTATCCGTTAATGGTCTGCCCGTGGGCCGCTAAGGGTACATGGTGCGGCGACTTGTTATCCTTCCACCGTTGAGAACGGGAGGTGTTCGCTGCTCTGTGAAGCCAGCGTCACGTGTTATCCTCTACTCTAAAAGAGGTTCGACACAGGCCTTAGCCCAAACCGCGCAACTAGCTACCCAACCTGAAACGGGCGGGCCAACCAAGCGCACCGTCTGCACCCAAACCCACAAGCATGACCAATCGTCTAAATTACCTTATTGCCCCCACTCGGGTCAATAGACTGGATGGAGTGGTTCTTCTGCTGGATCGCCGGCGATCGGTACCTGCAATAAGTCCTTGACCGGAGGTTTTCCGGCGGGGGACACTCCGATGCCTAAGTCAGAGAGAGCCCAGGCAATAGCAGAATGGAGAGTTTCAAGAGCAAGAAAAAAAAGAAAGAATCAAGAAAATGCCCATCCAAAAGTTCCCTGAGTGTCTCCTCTTACCAGTATTTATAGGCTCCAACGTAACTACTTACGGTTGTGGAGGTTGACGGATGTAACACTTCATAACTGTAAGTAGTGGTTGTCGGAAAAGCCGTTACACTCGAGGTTTGTTGAAGCTTCGGACCATGCAGGTGGTTATAATAACTCAAACAGATTAACTGTTTGTTCAAGAAACTCACCTGCTCCAGAGCCCTCTTTCTTTTAAGGGTGAATCTGAAGTGAACTATACATTCTCTTCAGTAGCGCTCCTGAAGGGAATGTTAGCACTTTGGATTCTTTTGAACATAGCAAAAATTAATACTTACAGTCTTCGGATTATACTGGGAAAATAAAGCCAAAAATATTTGCCTGGGAGGTCAAGTCTTCGGATCAAGATGGATGCACAAAGCCGAAGACAGTAAACAAAGCTTGCTCCCCAGAGAGTTAGGTATGGTCTTTGGATTAAGACAATAATATGAAGCCGAAGACCCGGAGTGGACATAAAGCCATAAATATTGAGCATGGTCTTCGGGTTGAGATAATGATACGAAGCCGAAGACCTGGAGTTAGACATCTTCCAGAATGAACATAATGTCATAAATATTAGGCTTGGTCTTCGGGTTGAGATAATGATACATAGCCGAAGACTTAGGGTTAATAATGAGAAGACAGTACCACGAAATCGAAGACTCCTTTACTGGCCGATGCGATCAATAAAATAAAATAAAAGAATAAATAATTAATTGGAATAAAATCCGGCGAGTAAGAAGCGCACGAAGGACTGACACCGGAAGCTCGAAGAGGGACGACGATGTGGCAAATGGTCGGGAGATGATGGCTGCAGATGAGGGACTGACGCCAGATCTGTTGCTAGATCTGGTGGTGGATCTCGCCGGCGGAAGATCCTTGGGGTCGACAGCGGAGTAATGGCCGGGGACGTTGTGGACACTGCCAGATCTGGCGATGGATCTTGCCGACGGAAGATCCTTCGAAGTAGGTAGATCCTGGCAAGGCTCTGAAAGATGGAGGTCTGCACATGCGGTGTTCTCTCCGCTGTCCGCCTGGCCCTTCTTGACGAGACGGAGGAGATGCCCCACGTTGTTCTCCTTGACGGTGAGCTAGGCATAGTGCCGGCGAGGGAGGCGAGGGCGGAGAACCTGTGAGACTTGGAGAAGTCATCCTCGGTGGAGTACTTAGAGGCGGCGATGGTGGCATGGACATTGCCGACATGGATTTTCCGGCCGGCGGTGTCGACAGCGTCGCCAGCAACGGAGATGGGTCCGATGGAGGCGAGCTGGCAGGAGGTGACCCGATTCTTGATCTTCTTCTGGGGCTGCTTGACGGCGCGAACAGCACCGACACGGGAGCGGAAGAGGACGAAACTGTAGCTTTTTGCACGGCCCGTCACCTCTCAGCGAGATGGGTGTACCGGTGGATTCTAGCCGTATGGACCTTTCCGGCGACGAGGGGATGGGCACCACCATCTTCTCCAGTCTACAACGAGTAGAATGGAGAATCTGGCGGCGTCGGTGGTGTGGGACGAGCGTGAAGGAGACGGGCTCCTCTGGCACTTGGATATGAAGCCCCACGCCTAATATCTGAGAGCAGAGAGAAGGAATGATGGATTTGGACCAGGGGAAGCTGTTCATCAGGGGGATTTTATAAGCGACGATGGAGTAGAAGATGAAGGAGTACTTCTCCAAGTATGGGGAGGTGCTGCAGACTGCGATCATGAGGGACAAGATGACGGGCCGGCCCCTGGGGTTTCGGCTTCGTTGTCTTCGTGGATCCCTCCATCCTCAGCCGCGTCCTCCAGCACAGTCACACCATCAATGGCCGGACGGTGGAAGCAAAAAGGACTCTCTCAAGAAATGAACTACAGCTTCCAAATCTGGAAACCCTGCTGTTGGTAGAACTGGAGAAGGACATGTTAGTGGCGGTAACTTTAGGACTAAGAAGATATTTGTAGGAGGGCTGCCCCCAACATTAACTAAAGAAGTATTCCGTCAGTACTTTCAGGGCCATGGAGATGTGACTGATGTTGTGGTTATGTATGACCAAAATACACAATGCTCCCGAGGGTTTGGTTTTATATCTTTCAGTTCAGAAGATGCTGCTGATCGAGTGCTACATAAGACTTTCCATGAGCTCAATGGAAAACTTTTGGAGGTCAAGCGTACACTCCCAAAGGATGCAAACCCTAGCAGTGGTAGTGGCTGTCCAATAGCTGGAGGGCCTTATCAAAACAACAGTGCTTCTGGTGTCAATATGAGTTCCTATGATAGAGCTGATACTGGTAGGTATATGCAACCACCAACAGCTGGTAGTGGTTACCCACCATATGGTTCAATAGGCTATGGTACACCTGGATATGGAGGTTATGGTGTTGGTGGCTATGAAAGCGCTATAGCTAGATATGGAGGACATGTTGGAACCAAGAAATCCAATGAATGGATAGCCTTGAAAAAAGGTATGGAAAGCCTCTGAGGTAAACCATCATATCACTCTGACCTCTTTCATTTATCAAAGAGTTCTCCATTTTATTATTCGAACTCTACTAACCTAAATTGTGGAGTATCTCCTATCGGGGGAATTCCGATCAGAAATTTGTTTTACAGGAACCTCCAAAGGTCAATATTTTTTTTCAAGGCTGATATTTGATGGCCAGTATCTTTTTAAATGGCCAGTCTCTTTTTGAAATAGCCAGTCTCTTTTTAAATGGCCAGTATCTTTTTAAATGGCCAGTCTCTTTTTAAATGGCCAGCATCTTTTTAAATGGCCAGTCTCTTTTTAAAATGGCCAATCTCTTCATAAAAAGCCAGTATCGTCTTAAAGGCCAATCAACGCCCAAGAGGTCTGAGGTCGATCTATGCTCAGGGCCCACTGAAGCCCATGGAAAGGCTCACCAATGCCTATCTTATTAGGGCCCATTGAAGCCCATGGAAAGACTTATCAATGCCTATCTTATTAAGGCCCACTGAAGTCCATGGAAAGGCTCACCAATGCCTATCTTATTAGAGCCCACTGAAGCCCATGGAAAGGCTCATCAATGCCTATCTTAATAGGGCCCACTGAAGCCCATGAAAAGGTTCACCAAGACCTATCTTATTAGGGCCCACTGAAGCCCAAGGGAAGGCTCAATGAAGCCTATCTTATTATCAAAGGCATGAGGATGATCTCCGAATCTACCTCACGAAGTGCCGAGTTGGGCTTTAAACAGTCTATCTTAATCAAAAAGGCATGAGGATGATCTCCGGATCTACCTCACAAAGTGCCGAGTTGGGCTTAAAACAGTCCATCTTAATCAAAAAGGCATGAGGATGATCTCCGGATCTACCTCACGAAGTGCCGAGGTGGGCCTGATCAGCCTATCTTAATCTTTAATTAAAGGGTATAAGGATGATCTACGCGATCTACCTTACGAAATGCCGAGGTAGGCATGATAAGTCTGTCTTATTCTCTATCAAAAATTCAGAAATAATCCATATGGTTTATACTATTATTTGATGAAATGCCAAAATTGCCCAATCTTTATTCAGGGATGACCTACATGGTCTATCTTGCGGCAAATCCAGCGACACACCAAAGTGCATCTAATCAATATATATTACTCAGCAGCTTATTGATGATCTGACTTGTCTATCTTATTCTCTATCAATCAGCAGCTTATTGATGATCTGACATGTCTATCTTATTCTCTATCAAAGGCAGATTTAATTGGCCAACTGATAAAGTGCAAAGGCTATTACTTATTACTCCCTTCACTGAAAATGAAGTCGGAACAGTTCACTAGCAACATTTTTCAGCTCGGGAGTGGGGGGCTGTGTTATCTCCCTCTCATCGAGGCCCATTAAAGGCCCAAGGCCCACCAAGGCTAACCACTTCGGTTATTCGGTTACAACCACTTTGGTTATTCGGTTATGTGGTTACAACCATATTCTGTTATTCTGTTATTCAGTTACAACTGCATTCGATTATTTGATTATTCAATTACAACCACTTCAACCATATTCTGTTATTACAACCTCTATAAATAGGGTAAGAGGGGACACTCCAAGGGTAAGCAAGGTCTGAGGCCACTCTGTTCTGCTCATTTCCTTTTCCATCTATGCTATTTTTGAATTCTCCATTTTGTTGATGCCTAGATTGCCCACTGACTTGAGCGTCGGAGTGTTCCCCGCCGGAAATCCGATCTGGAGACTTTTGCAGGTACCCGGGAGCAGGATCAGGAGCGCGAGCGGGATGCCCGACGCTGCCGAAGTTTCAGCCACGAGTGATTTGGCGGCAACAGTATCAATACCGTACCATACTGATACTTGGTACAGTGCAGCATGCCAATTCGGATCGGCATGCCCATTTTTAAATTTTTTTAAAGATTTATTAAATATTTTTATATTTAAAAAGATGTTTGTTGATGCTAATTGATGTTTGTATCAATTTAAAACACTACAAAATAATATTTAGCCTTCAACCATGATAAATTTTTTTTAAAAAAAATTAATAAAGTAAAATATCATTAATTAATTAAAATAAAAGATAAAATATAAACATAATTATATACCGATATTTAGAATCGTGTGGAGTATCGATATCTATAAATATTGGGATCATTAATATACTAAAAAGGAAGATCAGTAAATCCCTTTACCAGGTAGCATGATAATTCTGTAATCTCATTCTAGGAGGTATGCATGATGGATCGTAACTTATCGCAAATCCCACTCTGAGGTCCCGACGTTGAAAAGTATTCAGAGATTGATGATATGGCTATACAAGGATTCATCCAAATATACCGGCAGCAAAATCGGATCCATAAGATGCTCCAGTCTGTATAAGATAATATTCATCATAAGTTGATGTCTCGGATGTACCATATCCATATCCATATCGATCACAAGTTACCAGTGTCTATGGATAAGAGGATATTGAATACAAGGATGAGTTTGATATATCATGGATCTTACTTGACATGCAAGATTTGTAGCTGTATCGTGTTCTGAATGATTTCACAGAGCTCGTCATCTATGTAGAATCGTATCACCATGGGCTCTACCAATTGGTGCACCATAGTTTGCTTCCTGTATGGCATGACTAAACTGCGACTCACCGATAAATCGAAGATAAAGAACAAGCTACATTTCCTATCCTCTGGCCCCTCCCTGATTACTAGATCCCCACTATTTGAAAAAGTACTAGCACTACTCTCTCTGGCATCTGAATCTGAATGAACTAGTGCTTCAATGGAGATGCAACTGTCTTTCCTTTTTTCCGTCTCTGGATCAAATAGATGACGAGAAGGGATGATGTGATATATCTACTGGAGGCCTACGAGGAATATTGCTTCGTCCATTATTTAGCATCCATCTCAACCTCGCTAACTATAAAACTGGATGGTTGAGAAAGCAATTCTGGCTCATCAAGCTCTGGCTCTTGCTATTGACTTACGAGCCATCCAATCATTAGATCTTCATCCTCATCAACATAATTACTTACAGTAGAATTGGAATATTTCAATTCAACTTCTTTCTCAATGCACTTTAGTCTCAACCTTAAATTATAGTTACGTATACAAGATTGTTGAGATATTTCTATTTTAGATAGTTCCTTTGCTTAGAGTAGATAAGGCCGAAGGTAGACCAGTTGCGCTCATATCCACTAGATGATACCATTTGGAAGAGGATCTTGATAGCAAGATTTTTTAAATATTTTGCTGATCCATCAAAATGCATCAACCATTCAACTGTAAAAGATATTAAATCATTTAGAATTTTTGATTAAGCAAAATTTAAAAACTAATTTGAATCTAATATTAGACTTATAGTACATATTATGATTTATTTTTAATTTAATTTTGATAGTTATATTAGAACCAAAAGAATCTGTGCCCTTTCTAAAAAATTTCATCTGAAAAAAGTATTGTTATCATATGTTACTTGTTGTTATCATGATCTTAGCATTATTATATAGATCTTTCATCAATTTATAATATACTCTAAAATCGTGTAAAAAAAAATTTGACAGCATTTTTTCTTTTTTTTTCATGAATTTAAAAAAAAAAATGATAGAGAAAAAAAAGAGAAGGGAAGCATATGTATATCTTGAATCCACTTTTTTTTTTGCTATTTAGGTATTTGATTGGCTTCAAATACTGCAAAAATTAATTCTATAGCTTTATTTTTTTGTGTCTATCAAAATTGAGAGCTCTTGGACTATCAGTCATTTCTTATCAACCTCTCAACCCACATCATTATTGAAAAATAATTTCGAATCGGTCCAAACTGAACCGAACCGGCCAGTTCAGCACGGTTCGGGCCTGCTTTAGATCGGTTTATTAATATATTTTTTTTATGAAAAGGGAGAACCAAAATTTTAAATTGAATCATGTCGATTGGGTGCCGATCTGGTTCGGTTCATACCAAACTAACCAATTCGGCATGATTTGGTAAACCTTGTTTCAAACTTTTTCTTGAGCAAGCACACCGCTTCTTTTCTTATACTCTTGGAGATCCAGCCTTGCTCGATATATATATATATATATATATATATATTAGCAAAATGTTGTGCAGGAAATACTTCTCTGCATCATGCGAGCAATGACAGTAATTGCTTTATATTTTGTGGCTACAATTAATTTATTATGTCAACATTTGGATTATTGCTGTAGAAGTACTGCAATGTACACATGAAGAGGAGGGTCTAAATTGTGTGGGTAATTGGCCAAAATGTCCTTCTGAATTCAAGTCAGATTTAGCAGTAGTATCCTAAAGCAAGTTCGTTCCAAGGACAAATGCGACACAAGTTCAGGTTATCTAGACAAGGGAAAAGATGTTCATGGTTGTCTTATCTAACGGCACTATCAATATTTATACTTAATATAATTGCAAGTTGTTGAGTCTTCATCTGCCCATGCTTTCTCTCTCTTAAATGTCTATCATTGTCTTCCAACGAATCACCTGTCCCTACGTATTGTTGGCATGGAGTCCCTGAATCAACCGATCAGAGCTGCTGCACCGCAGGACCGCTTCCTGATTCACCTGCAATACAGGTTCCTTGTCGGAGTTGTTCCGGTGGACGACACTCCGATCCCTAAGTCAGCGACGGATCCCAGCTACAGAATGGGGAAGGATGTCGAGAGTGTGAGAGGAAAGCTTTTGAGAATGTATGAGCCTGTGTGAGCGTGAGTGTTAGCGTACCTCTCAAGCTATCCTTCTTATCATTATTTAAAAGAAGGCCCCTGGCCTGCGGCCCGCTTTTTTTCCGGTTGATCATGGGGAACCAACCTCTCCCATGATTGGCGATCGTGGGTTGTCATTGAGTGGTTCCGGCCAGATCGGAGGCATGGCAGCAGGAGTCGCGCGCCATGATCGTGGCATGAAGAGTGTCGATTGTAACTGTTGGTTACAGTTGCCTTTCTGGACCAGATTGTGGTCCAAGCTTCTGGTTTCCCCTTTCGTGGGCTGAAGATTTGGCATTTCCTCCAGAGCCGGAGATCGTGTCCACGACGGGAACCGAAGAGCGTGTCTTCGGAAGTCGATGATAGATTTGGTCTTCAGTCGAGGCTGAAGACGTTGTCCGAAGGATTGGCCTTCGAATGCTATAGTCCAGTGAGAAGCAGTGAGTTGTCTGCAGTTGTCCTGTCCCTTGCCTGGTCCGAAGTCCAGAGAAAAGGGGTTCGACCAGTTGAATCGGGATTTGGTTTATAGCTGAACCGGGATATCCCAACAGTTGTCCCCCTACTCTCAGTTTTCGAAGCAGGGATTTGTCTCGAGAAGTGAGAGTATTAATACTTTGTCGTTTTCCTCCTGGGAGACAGTGTAGTGGATGATTACGGTATCTCTGATTGGACTGTCCATCACGATCTAGAAGTTTGGTGGTGGACAGCTGTCACTCTCGGATTGGAGAAAAAGGAAAAAGTGGGTGGCCCTGGGGCCGTCTTTCCTTTTCCTGTTGCACGATGGTTCAGCCAATCTTTTGGTTGAGATTTGGATGGTTGTGGTGGCTCCCGCATGTCCGTTGGATGGAGAGTACGCCTTATCCTGGCGGTTAGTTGCAGGTGGGTTACCTTCAGGGTAACCTTGGGTCAAATCAACCCCGGCGGGGCTCCAGAGACCCTTGCTTTTCTTTTGGGGAAGGGCGAAGGTCTGGCCAAGGAAGCTTCTTCAACCTCGTCTCATCCTCCGCCCAAATTATTCTGGACTACCAGTCTATTCCACAGGTAGAATCTTCTTTCTGCTCTCTTGCTTCATTCCTTTGTCATGGAAGAGACCGTAGAGAGTCAGAGGGAACAGGTTGGGCCCTCGGGGGCCGGTGACGTAGTAGGTCCGAATTGCTGGTAATTTAATAGAGCCCCATCATATTACTATGTTTGGTATATTTTTATGGATGGCGATCTATCATATCTAGTAATCTGGATTACCTCTCAAGAGGTAATCTGGATTACCTCTCAGAGAGGTGGTAATCTAGATTACCATCTCTCAGATAATCTTTTGAACAATATTACCCATGCATTCTCTATTCCTCTTATAATATATAATATAATATAATATAATATAATTATTATATATTATGTAATAATATTATATAATAATATTATATAATATATATGATAAACTATATAATATTATAAATATAATATTATTATAGTACATAATATAATATAATATATTAATAAAAATATATTTTAATAGTATATTAGATTATATTACTTTATGTTATTTTATAAAATTTATTATATTATATTACAATATAATATTATAATATCTTTTATTAATATTATATTATATTATGTTATATTATATTAATATTATAATATTATATAGTATTATATAATTTTATATTTATAATATAATATAATATAATATATTATTATTTAATATATTGAAATAATGTATTAAATATATTATTTATTTAGTATATAATTTTTTATATAAAAAATATTTTTTAGTTTTTTTAATTTTAATATAAAAATATAAAATATTTAATATATTTTGTAATATAAAATATTAAAAATTATATTTTTATAAGTAAATATAGATTTAGTTTAGGAATATTTTAGAAATTTGATTTTACTTTATATAACATTTACCTATATATACCAAATACAATAATTCACATTATCTGTAATCTATATTACTAGCAATCCACGTTACTAGTAATCCACGTTATCTTTTAGGAAATGTACCAAACGTAACCTTAATTTAAATAAGTCCATCGGATAAATACATTTGGTATATTTTTTTGGTGGTAATCCAAATTACCTTGGCAATCTAGATAGTCTTAAAAAAGGGTGGCTATCCAAATTACAACATTTTTGACAATATTGTAATGAAAATTTTGGACAAAATTATTCCTTAAAATATCACATAAACTTGATGGTGCCTCCATTACCCCCTATTAATTGTGCCCTCAGTCACTACTCACGACTTGTCCGCCACTTGTCGACCGTGCCCTCTACTAATTTAAGCCTTTTTTAAAAAACTTTCTAAATATAATTTTATGTGTATGATTAGATGCATGTTTGCAGATTTATAATTTTTGAAAATTGACTTCATATCATCGATAATCTTATTATCATACTAAACATTACAATCAAGATTTTCAGTAATTTTATCGTAATATTATTTGCATGTACCAAATACAGTAATGAATATTATCAACAATTTAATTGATGGCAAACTATGTTGAAGGCAATCCACATTATCTTTCAAGATTGCCTAACGATGCACCAAATAAAACCAATATATCCATCTAAAAGTTTTGATATTTTTTTTAAAAAAAATGAAGAGGATCCCGTATTTCTATTATTATAATATTTATGTCTTCTACTTCTTGCATCGGTTAAAATTGGATTACTAAATCCAATCCAGGTCACATAATTTTGCTGTTGTATCTTTGGTGCAACAAGCATATCGGTTACATTAGGGTGGTCAACCCGAGAAGCCAATTGAATCAACACAGAACCTGTTTGAAAAATCCAATAGGATCGGACTAGATTGCTGGTTAGATTCGTGGATTATGTTGTCTATTTGTATATAGCCTATACCAACGTAAATCTTGTGAGAAGAAAAAAGAGATTTTCATAATTTCTTTTTCTTTATTACCACAAATCATCAGGCCCATAGATAAGGATTTAGACTAGGACTTGAGTGGACCCTTGGAATTTAATTTTAGTTTGGTTAGGTTAGGTATTCTAGGCTAACTCAAGCAACAAATCTATCTAAGATCTTCCACCCTACCCCAACACCTCCACACACACACACCCCCCCCCCTTTCTGTATCCCAAGTGAGAGCAAGTGTTTTCCTACCAAAACAACAAAAAGAGAGAGAGGGAGAGAGATAGAGAAAGAAAGAAAGAAAGAAAAGAAAAGTAAACCATTGCTTGATTTCATTGTCTTTTGTTGAGTTTTTTCTGTTCCAAGTTGCCCTCAAATTTTCCCAAACAATAACTCTCTTCTTTGGCCCTTGTTCTTTCTTTTCGGCCAAGCTCTATATGATGCTTCTCGGAGTCTTTATCGTTCTGGAAGGCAACGGGCCTCCAAAGAGATTCTCATATTGCATTAGCTGCCAGCTTCTCTCAAATGATTCAGGTCACAACCTTTCTAAAGCTACAAAGACAAGCTACAAAAGCTAATTGTCCAATTGGATCCTCCTATTGGTTGCCCTGAGAAGCATATCAGCAATACTGTTTCTATAGAACCTTTTGATTTAATATCAGGCAGGAAAAAGTCATATTTCCATTCCAATGGTTCAAATCACTGATAATATGAATTATATATCATATTTTTATTTTTTTTTTTTGATAAAATGGTGTATTCATTGTACAGAACGAAGATGAATACAATCTAAAAAATCAACTAATATAATATTCCTAAGTTGTATAGCAACAGAGTGCCAATCAGATCAAAGAACAAACCCCGTATGCTGAGCAACAAAGGAGGCTACCCAGTCCGCAGCTGAGTTGGCCTTCTTATAGATATACCTAATAGTCTGAGAGTGACATCCCTGCAACACGAGTCTAATATTCCTGACTATGGGATGAGCCGCCGGCACGGAGAAGGGATGCGTAAGCCAAGATATAACGGTGACAGAGTCACCCTCAATAATGAGACGATCAAGATGAAGAACCTGCCGTGCATACCTAATGTCGGCCCACGCGACGTAAAGCTCCAGTGCTGGTACGGAGAAATCCATGAGGGGGATACCCCTGCTGCCAAGAAACCAAGACGAGAGTTTCGAATAACGAATCTCGCTCTACCCATCCTGCGGCAAAGACTCCCATCGAAGCTGACAGTGACAAAAGGTGGAGGAGAGGGTTCTCATGTGATAAAAACCCTTTGGGATGCTCGACGAGCGAAAGGGAAACCCCAGATCTCTGCCGACATCACTGTCGACCTGCAGTACTCAATAGCAGCAGTCCTGGCTCTCTCCAACAGCATCATAGGGGAAGACCTTACGGCTGCAAAGATCCACTCGTTTCTGAAAATCCAAATATGATATGCCAGATAAGCAATAAATGAGACCTGGATCGTAGGAGCCGTCCGTAGCAGTGTATAAAAGACATCAACAATGTGATCGGACTGGGCAGAAGGGTCATAGAAGCCTGCCAATGTCCAGATCGTCTTCGCTCAAGCACATAGGAAAATAGCATGAGTCTGAGACTCGCCCGGAGTTCCACAAAAAGAACAATTCGAAGTCATGTGAATATCCCTGAAAATGAGAAACTCGCGAGTAAGGAGACGATGCCATACGAGTTTCCAAATGAAAAGAAAGACCCTGGGATGAACTGGCAATGTCCGGATCCAGTGGTAGCTCTGAGAAAAATGATGGTCGAAGGTGGGCCATCCAATGAGATCAGAGATGGGCACACGGGAAGACGTGGTATATCGCCAAACTCTGATGTCAAAGCACAAGTGAACCGAAAGGAGTATGGACAGGACTCTGAAACCGAGGATCTCCTCGAATATAAACAAAACCATATCCATATCCCAACTGCCTAGCCCCGATCGCCGAAGATCAGCAATGGTCATGGAGGAGAGCGTGAGTACCGAGATAAAGGTAGGCCACCGAATCAAAGGAATGTCCGATATCCAATGATCATGCATAAATCTGATGGATCGGTCATCTCCCAAAATCCAGGATAGCTGAGGGATGATGATAGAGGCCCTGGCAAGCACCTCATGCCAAATAACCGCTAACTGTCTGGTGGGCCGAGGGCAGTCACCGGGATCCGTAGGGATATCTCCATATTTAGTCCTTATGAAAGAGGACCACATACTATCCGGACATAAGAAGAATCTGACTGCATATCTAGTCAAGAAGGCCTCTCTCCTATCAACGAGAGAAGGAATGCCCAAACCACCCGTCTGAGTAGGATGGCAAACAATGTCCCATCTTATGAGATAAATCCTCCTACGAGCAGAAGAGGAGTCCCAAAGAAATGAACGAATCATCTGCTCAATCTTGCTGATAACACCCTTGGGAATAAAAGCATTGGAAAGCATATAAGCAGGGAGAGAGGCTAGGACAACGGACAAGAGTAAGCCTACCAATCGCGGAGAGCGATCTGGCCTGCCATCCCGTAATCATGTCACTCATTGACGCCACTAAAGGGGCGCACTCGTGCCTGATCAGCCTGGTGCCAGATATGGATATTCCTAGATAATGAAGAGGACCGTGTCGCTCCTGAATATCCAGCATATGAATAATCCTGCATCGAAGAGTAGAGACGATGTTGGGACTGAACTAAAAAGAACCACTTCTCCTTTTCATTAACAAAGTTATAATATCCCCATATTGATTTTAAAAGAATCTAAAAAGAACCACTTCGCATGTCAGTCCTTTTTTTTTGAAAACTCCCAAGTCATGGCACTATTGGAACAGTCCCATATTTCAAACTTTTAGCTATTAGAATAGTCCCATATTAGACATAAAATTAATTGAATACCCTACTTGCATAGAAATATATGCCTTAGCTGACGTAGTCTCTCAAGTTTCTTGGTCTGCTGCAAGTGAGTTCATGGGTGACACCTGTTCATCCTTGCGACATAAACAGGTCTGATTAGGTCAAGACTCCGGCTAACCTAACCTGATTTACAAAACTATCCAACCCTGACCAGATTCCAAACTTCTCGACCCAAATTTGATTTGGATTAGGTCAGGCTGTGTTGATCTGTGTGAGATATTATAGATATTGCAGAAATAAGGTTTGGTTTTGGGTTGAAAGTTTCTAAACCTGAGCTAATCCCAAATGAACTGGAGAAATAGATTTCACACCTAGCTAGAAAGACAAAATGCATTGAGAGAAAGGCAGGCTTATACATGCTTTTGTAGCAGAAAGATATTAAGAAATTACTTATCAAGCCATCTCATTATAACAAAATTTTTCACTAACATAACAGCATTTCAAATTCTACACACTATAAAAAAATAATATATTCTAAATCTAGTTTCTCCAATAATATATATATATATATATAAAAGTTGAGCTGGATTCTTGAAACAACTATTGTATCTCTATACAGATAGTATGACTATCATATAACAGTTAAAATAAATGTTAGGAATTTAAAATAGCTGTTATCTATAATCATGATGAAGCTCGGGTTAAAACAAGTGAAGATCTGAATTGAGTGATGTCAAAGAATTACTGGATGTGTTGTGGTTAAGGATGAAATGCCACTCAAAATGGCCATTCCCTATATCATGCCTTGAGGACTTGAACCCCACCCCACCAATGGCAAAAAAGAAAAAAGAAAAAGGGAAGGAAAGAAAAAACTCAACAATTAACAGCGTATGCATTTATAGGATGTCAGTTTCCAAAACAAAAGTTACAGTTTGCCTCCAAGGGCCAATCAATCTGGCATACCTGTTAGGCGTGATCATTTATTTCAAACCAAGACCTATACCAACCATGGCCACTAGGCCAATAGATTGCAACCTCCAGACACATTTAACTGGGGACAATCACCCAACTGTTCATCATCGATAGCTCCATCTATTTAAAGAACAAGATATTAATAGATGGCATGAAAATAGAAAGGCTGAATACTCGATTTCAAGTTACAAGCAGCAGTAAGTAAAGAAATTCTACACTTTCTACTGCAACTGAAAACAAAAAAATAAAACACAACTTTTCTGGTAACTAGATTTGCCAAGAAATGAAAGGAGCAGAAGAAGCAAACATGCAAGCCTTCCTGAGTTGCTGAGAAACAGTCAGGCAAGTTCAAGTTAGCATTGTCTTCCAGTTTTTTTATGCATGAAGATTCATAAAAGAAAATAGCATAGAGATTCTGACACGCAACCCTAAATGAATTAATGTATGGCATGCACTTAATTTGCATCAAGTCAAATGGATGATTGTGGAGCCATCCCTCTGTTAGCCTTTATGCATGTCACACATAACAACTAGTTAGTGGAATTGTAATTACCTAGATATGCATCTTTTATCTCAAGAGACTAAATAAAAATTAACCTCATCTTTTTGCTTGCAGCATGTAGATGTTGACGGAAAGCAGTCGATGGAGAAGTCTCACCATCGATGAAACAATCATGAATGCTTCGTTGAACAATGTGTATGAAGACTCATTTGACATAATACTCTTTATTCTTTAATGGTGAAAAGAGCCACAAAGGGTCCCTTCTAGATGCTGATTCTCCTTTGATCCAGCGGCATCATTGTCTACAAAAATTGGCATCATCCAACCGGCGGTATGGATGATGACCATGAAGTCCACCAAATTCTTCCTAACATTTAATAAGTTCCTGACTAGATATCCTCCCTACAAAACAATGCTGAAAGAGAAATGCTGACCAGATATCCTCCCCGTAAAACAATGCTGAAAGAGGAAAGCACAAATACACAACTAAATAGCATCTTAATTATATAAACAAGCCTTTTAAGTACCTTTCATATCAAACAATACAAAAAAGAAATTAGACTTTGAAATAGATACAAGTTTTTAATGTCATGCGAAAAAACCATCTCAAAAATTTGCGACCCAAATGCTTTGCATGGTCGAGGACATCATGGAATGCAATCAATAACATTAAAAGATCTCCCATAAGATGATGCCCAACAATCTCCCCACATTACTTGGCCTTGTTGGTAAGCGGCCAGAAGTCAGCTAAAAGATATCTCAAAACAGAAATTTGCAGAGTTCATCTCTTTCAGCATGTTTACATGTAACACTTGTGACACTAAAAGTTGTGCTGTCACTAGCGGATGGTGAGCAAATAAATCTTAATACTTCATCTTCCTGAAAACTTAATCATGGCAATATGTGCAAAATGCATTAATACATTGAAGTTAAAAACAACAAACAACTCGCACGCGAAGGTAAAACAGTTTGATCAAAGAAACTCAGTACAGAGAAGGCCGAACAAAAGAAAGAAAGGAATGAAATGGACACAAATGATTTATAATCACAGAAATGGTATTCTTTATTCTAAATTAACACACTACATCAACTCTGCAATCTACAAGCCTAAAAAGGTGCACAAGAATTGAGTATAGATGAGGGAAATACTATAACAGCTTAATTTTCCACTTTGTGGTACATAAAAACTTATATATCTGAACCTTTCTTCTTCAACACACAACTCTCTTTGTTTTCTCTTTTAAAGACGGTGCAACTTGATCGCTCCTTGGTTATTCATTTCTGAAATATAGAATTAATATACAAACATCCACCATCAAGTGCCACCCTCTTTTGTCAACTTACTGTAATAGTGATGCTGTTTGATCAATAGCTGTACATATAGTAGCTCATTCCAAGAATCAGGCACTCCTGGCAGGGCACGTGGCTGCAGTCCTGGTACCTCTCGGGGGACCTCCTTTCCTCCTCAGTAAGGTTTTGCTTACGATAGATGGAAGGGTGGGCATCTTTCCTGTAGTCGGTCATTCTTGTGATATTCAAGTAAGAGAGGGGTCTTCATTTCCTTGATAACAGCTTCTAGGACGTGCATCTTTGGTGGATAGGGAGAAAGATATTTTCATTCATAATGGGCTCCGTCTCATGTCACATTGGCCACATAATTCCATTGACCCCCGCTATACCAGGCAAAAAGAACAAATCAATTTCAGTATACGAATCAAAAGAATGAATATAGAATTCTTGAATCACAATGTTCAATGAAATTAATGAAGGAAAAATCTTTAGTTAACCTGAAATGCGAGGCAGAGTAGCCTAAAGAAGACAAGTGTTTCTTAGGGTTCACATTGGTGTCCACCCATTTTGCCCATGTAGTAAGAGCCTTGTGAAATGCTTCCACAACATTGAGTTCACTATAGACATGGTTGCCTTTTGGTAGTAGTCTTTCCTATTGGAGTAAGCTTAATTAAATTGACTTTAACCATGTAATATAAATAGCATAGAATTCCACAAACTATATCTCTAGATTACCCTTTGGAGGTTCTCATGAGTCCACCAATGCCCAGTGTTGAAGACAAGGATATCTGCATCCTTATACTGGGAGATGATCTCTCTATTATGTCGAGCCGAAGCGTTTCCTTCGTCTTCCATCGCTTTCTGGCATCTCCCACTCCTGAACAGAAAAGGGAGCGAAAGAACTCCACGGAGCAGTTATAGTCCTGCACACAATTAGAATTAAATAAATTACTACAATGATCGACAGGAAGATCATGAAATGATGAAACTAACTTGGGAGGAAAAAAAAACCAACCTTGAACATAAAAGAGTAGTAACCTTCAGTCCTGAATTCATGCCTACCAGATGCCTCAAAAACCTTCTTTTTATCCTTCACAGAATGTCTTAGAGCACAAACCAAGACTCCCACATGTTTCTATGAGCGAATCACCGATAAAAACCAGCCTCTTTCCCCTTAATCTCTCTAACATATCAGTTGCATTCAATCTGAAAAAAGTATATAAACAATTGCATACATTACATGAAACAACACATGGCTGGATCAGACTTTGCATAATTTTCAAATCTGTTCTAAATTTTCTCACCTCGGGATGTTGCAACCACTCGGCTTCCACCGGAGTTCTGGTAAGCACGATCCGGCCTTCCATTGAGATAGCAATTGAAGGGCTCATCAATGTGAGGGCAAGTTCCCTCAGGATATAGTGGGTATGAATCATCCTTCACCCAATTCCCTTGGAATATATCACAATCTTTCAAAGCATTGATCCATTCATCTCTCTTCCATTACTGCTGCTTGAAGTAGATGTCATGGAACCATCTTGCTTTCTGAGTGAAGCTGTTAAGTTCGAAGCTTTTTGTCCGGCCTTCGCTGGAGCTTTACTACTCTTTGGACTTGCAGAGACTCCTTTGGCTGATTCATTCTTTGCCAGTACTCCATTTTCCCGAGGACTAGCGCTTGATTCCTTCTGTTTGTTTCCTGAAACTCCATTCCATTTGCAGCAATTCCTTTTTCTGTCTGATTCTTTGAAGGAACTCCACTACCTTGCAATCCAACTCCACTCACTGACTGGTTTTTCTTCGGCAAGGCGCATCTTTCTTGGAGCCAACTCCCTCCTTCGCCTGATTCTTCTTAGGAACCCCCTTTCCGGTCTGGTTCTTCCCAGAACTCCATTTATTCCACTTCCCGTCCGGTTCTTCGCCGCAAATTTCCACCCTTTCTTCGACCTTGCCGCCCCATCACTGGATTCTTAGCAGAAATGCCGTTGTCCGCCTGGTTCTTCCCGGGAGCTCCACTTCCCTGCGACCCAATTCCGGGGTCGGGTGATTTTTACTCCCCAAAATCCCATCTTTCTGGGACCCAACGCCATTCCGGTCTGATTGCCCCCTGCCGACACTCCCTTGCCCGCATTTCGCAGCAAAGAAGGCGACTTTCCAGGGGAGGAAGAAGAGGAATTGGGGAAGATACAGGAAAGAAGGAGGGAAATCTGGGATCTATAAGAAGCGTGGAGAAGAGAAGGAGGCAGAGTTGAATCGATTGTTGAACCACGGGGAGCCGTTCCTGGAGGGATTGAAGGCGAGGAAAGCGGTGCAGGCGACGAAGGCGAAGGCGAAGCCGTAGGCGAAGAGCTTCGTTCGCCGGGTCCTGACCACGGCGAAGAGGCTCTTCTGGTCGGAGCCAAAGCTCGACGATTTGGGAGCATCCCGCCGTCCTTGACGCCGGAAGAGAAGATGAGGAAGAAAAGAAGAGAAGAAGGGGAAGTTTCCAATGGTTAAACACGCAGAAAGAAAGAGAGAGAGAGAGAGAGAGAGAGAGGGAGAGAGAGGGGCAGTGGGGGTTTGGGAGTGGGGAGAGCGCAGCAGAGAGAGAGAGAGAGAGAGAGAGAGAGAGAGAGAAGGGTGGTGGTGACCAAATTGTGACCGGTGTTCGCTTCAAGGTGGGTACTGCTACACTGAGAAAAAGAGGTCTCTTTGTGCGCAAAATATTCGGTTATGCCACTTAAGTAAATTTGGGTTGCCCAGAATCATGGGAAGAACAACTGTTTTACAGATTTAAACTACAACTACTACAATTGTTGTGCATATATATAAGTAACTGAATCAGATTTAATCTATTTTGCTTGATCACCTATCTTTGTATTTGGAAATTAGAAATCCCATTTCAATATGAAAAGATAAAACAACCACAATAAATCAAAATAAAAATATAGAGAATACTATGAAATGTGGATCCCACATATTTATATTCAAAAATAAGTTAAAATCTTCAGGATCTTTTTAGTTGAAGATAAGATTGGTTTGTCACTGCTTCTACCAAAAAAAAAAAAAAAAAATGGTTTTAAAGAATATCATGATGTCACGTGTTATTTGGAGGCTGGTTAGATGAAATGCATTTGATTGTGCTAATTAATAACTTATTTATGTAGTCAAAATTTTTGTTATGATTTACATCATGATAAATTATTCTCTACTATTATAGAGCATAATAGGTTATTAAATTATGCATCCTATTTTAAGTAAATATAACTTGTGTGGATTTGTATATCCATTTCATGGTGTTTAAATACAATATTAAAATATTTTGCTTTCAATGTATACCTAGTTATGCAGTGATGAAGAATCCAATATGCATCTTAAGTAATGACAAGTCAAATATATCCATTTTTAGCCGGATACCTCTAATTTAAGGCCATCTAATTATATAAATTAGTTGCTTGATGATCATTCGAAGCATATAAAGTACGTTGCTTGCATGCTTTGCAATAAGTACTCTTAACGCATTGTAAGCCAAGATAGCTCAAGAAAAAGACGAGCAATGGAAAGAATAAAGAAAACAAGTGGGGTCAAATGAGTACTTGTGCGTAATCCGGTGCTCCCAGCCTTCTCATGTGGTTGGGTCACCAAGATGTCGTTTAATTTTATGTTTCGCCCGTGACTTCATGTGATCTTTCGACGGTTCCTTTTTTTTTCTTTCTTTTTCTTTTTTTTTTAATGAGAATCTTTCGACGGTCCTTCGAGCCATCTCCGCGGGGCCCACCTTTTACAACCAAACGATCAGCATGGTGCGGTCCCACCACTGGCAGATCGTGGTCGCGGTCATAATTTTATGATAGTAGAAGATGAAAGGTCCAGATCGTTCCACGTGTCAAACTGTATCATTTGGACCGATTTAGGGAGAGAGGTTGTGGGGGGGGGGGGGGGGGGGGGGGACGGCTTACATTAAAGTCGCCGACAAATTTCGTAGGCGGAAAGGGGAGAAGATACGGGAGTGGGACAGCGCGAGCGGGGGAGAGGGCGTAGCCGTTGACACTTGGACGCGGTATGTCTATCCGTACAAATGTTCCTTTGCCCGTTGTCCTTCGATTTTTTTTTTTTTTTCCCTTAAAATAAATTACAAAGCCCCTGAAGATTATGTTTATTGTATTACATCGACTTATTTATAAAATATATATTTATATTCAATTAAATTAATATATTAGTAAAATATTTATCTCATATAAAAAATTATTATTATTATTATATTATTATTATTATTATTATTATTATTATATTATTATTATTTTGAGTAGAAGGAAGAATGCATATTTTTTTTGAAAATGTACATGACTATCATGTCAATTAAAATTATTTTATTTTATTTTTTTTTTGAAGGGGTTATGACATTTAGATTTCATATAAAGTTAACAGTTTGATCAATATTTACTAAGTTATAGATTAAAAATTAATAAAAATAAATTTAGAGAGAGTAATTTTAAATTATTTGATGTAAGGATAATTTACTTGTAATATAGGATATCTTTTATAATTTATTAAAAAAATGATAAATACATTCCTGGCAAGTTCAGGTCTAACCACAACCAAATCCAATTAAGTGTGAATTTTAAATTAGTAGAGTCCAACTATATAAAATGTTTCCTCAATCTTGATGTGGTTAGATCAACTTGATTTAGTTCTTTCGACTAATGGGTCTAGCTGGATCACAAAGATAAGCCGTTTGAAAATGATAAAATTGGATCAAAAGTGAGGCATAAATTTCTTATGTAAAACCACTTTCTTTTTGGATGTTTAGCTTCAAGTTTTGGATAATATAATATTCCAAATATTTCATCTTAATAATTTATCTTTTAATAGGTCCCTCTTGGTCTCGACAACAACAGCATCGGGTTGCATGCGGCATCTATTTAATGGAGAACCAAAAAAGCTATCCAGGAAAGAAGTGAAATAAAGGAATCAAAAGTAAATTAGTTGGATATCGTTTTGCAACAATTTCACAATATGCCAGCTCTCCTCCTCCTCCTCTCTCTTCTTCTCTTCTTCTTCTTCTTCTTCTTCTTTTGATGAAACGAAAAGAGAGGGAGAATAAATCCCGGTTATAGCTATCCCCTTCAAGCCCCGTCCCCGTCAGACTATATTTGATGCGAGCTGTACTTTTCCTATCTTTCGGTGAGTACGTCAGCCTGACACCACTAAGACGCTGGAGTAAAGTACTCTCCCACCACCTCAGTCAGTGGTTCCAGAAAAATCCTGGATTTAATCGAGTCACCCGTAGGATCATGACTCAAACACGGGACCCATGGATGGCGGGCATAAGTACCTATAACCGAGCTACCGCCTTAGCGGCATGCTAGCTCTTCTTTATTCAAGTAGGATTTCACTGTTTCTATATTTCTGTAGACAGATATATATTATATATATATAATATATAGATATATATATATATATGTGTGTGTGTGTGTGTGTCTGGTATTCAGAAAAGATTCTGAATTTAATCGAGTCATCCACAGGATCATGGCTCGAACATAGGACCTGTGGATATATATATATATATATATATGAATGTCATTGTCCTTTGCTTTTCAAAAACAAAATATTTTCAATGGACCGAGCTTTATTATGAAGAATGCTAGAGGGATGCTCTAATAACGGCAAATGAAGTCAGAATTTATGATACTATGGTCTCGATACTGAAAATTCATGATATATGGATGCATCTGACTTATACTACATAGATATTGAAAACTCCTCATATTTATTTAGATGGAGATTCCTTAGCAATTATTAGATAGCTTTTTAGATTCATCATATGTCAATGCTTGATCTCATCCCATTTTATAGGATTGTTGGGAAATGATGCATATTTTGTGTCGCATGGGAGTTTCAAAAGCTCCCAATGCTTTTACGAGTGTTTCCTGTGGACATTCCACGAGCGCTCCATGCAGGTATTCCGTGAGCGATCCATGTGGACACACGTCACCCGACACATTGTTTCCTTTTTTTCAACATCCCGTATTTTGACCATTTCCCCTTTTAATTTTTAATTAATTTTAAATTTAATTTATAACGGCCATAACAGCTAATTTGAGAATATTTGGAGATTTTTTCTAGGATTTTGAGCTTATAAATAGGCCTCCACCCAGCCCTTCAAGATATCCAATATCTCAAGCTCTCCCTCTCTCCCTCTCTAATATTTCTCCATTCCAATTTTTAAAGTCTTTCTCTCTCTCCAATCTTTTCCCACTTTAAATGTTTGGACTAAAGACGAGCTGATCGACGTTCATCGAGATTGTGCCACTAACGGGCATTGGAGTTCTAGCTTCTGAGTGTACCTTGGAGGGGAACGTGTAGTTCAATTAGTCTTCGCACAAGAAGGGGACCAAATCTTCTTTAGAACAGTGGTTCCATCCGCCTCCCAGGCTAGAATCCTAACCTTATACTGTAGTACTTTTGAAATTTTGTCACATCAAATTTATTCTGCCAACACCACGAAAAAAAAAATATTTTTAAATATTTCAAATATTATATATACTAATACACATATATATATTTTCCTGCTCTAACTATTAATAATTTAAAGGAGATTTGTAGTAGTACATGTATATAAATATAATTATTTATACTTAATTATAGTACATTTGCCTTGCATATTATTATATATATATAATTATTATATATTTTTTCATTTATAGCATAATATCTATTTCTTTTGTATTGTACAAATTAATTGAAGATCTCCCTGAACCTATACTGCAATATGCAAATTAACTTTTAAAGACTACACAAATAAATTAACCAAAGTCTTTAGGACTTAGAGACAAATAACTTAATTAAAAATCTTAACAAATCCCAAATCCGATCACACTGGTGATCATTTAATAAAATCTTAATTTTTAAAAAAAATATGAGACATTTTTAGAAATATATACTAAAAAATATTTAGATCATTTAAACAAATCCTTAATAAAATTATTTTATGATCCAAATCTTTTACTATGAACTTAACTTGAATCTAATTGCATTCCTTAGAGATGATATCATTAGCCTTAAACCTGAAAATTTTGATGGATCTCATTTAGGAGATGACAAAGCCAAATAAAATTTTGGCTAACCATCTTAGGACTTTGGTCAGTGATTGACCAGTCTGCCTGTTCCTCTAGTTCAACCACACCAACGATCCCAAAAGAGGATTATCTATGTAAAGATAGAATCCTTAGTACTATGTCGACTCACCCTACGATATTTACTTGTTGGCTAAGAGTGCAAAGGAATTATGGGATACCCTAGAGTCTGAATATGGCCTTGATGATGCTGGGATTGAACGATTCAATATCGCATCATTCTTTAGATTCAATATGGTAGAAGACATACCTATCAATGACCAGCTTCACCAATTCTGAGAGTACCTTAGGAAACTCCAAGCCAACAGAGATATTTTTTGAAGAATTAAGGTCTCCAGCCTTCTAGATAAAATGCCTCCTTAGAAAGGCTTTATTAAAAGTCAGCTCCAAAAGTAAGGAGAACTAATTCTAGCCAACTTCTAAACTCAACCAGGATAGAAGACCAACATAGGTCTAAAACATAACAAACAAGAATTCCTGATATCCAAGCTAACCTAACCCAACAATACCAAACCGATAATAATACTAAACCAAAATCAAGGTCTAGATTTCAACAAACGACTAATACTAATCAAATTAACCCTACCATCCTAACCCCAACAAGTTCAAACCCAAGGATAAAACTTTTAAAGCCCATAACACTAGATCCAGCAAGCATGTCCAAGGTTTAAATGAAAGATATGTTTCATGTACAAGAGAATAAATCATCTTGCAAGAAATTGCTTTTATCGAAAGAAGGAGCCTCTTCGCAAACCTTCTGTTCCTCCAGACCACATGCTCATGTAATTGAAGGTCCAGAAGTCTCCACCTTTAGATCAGTAAGCTTGAATCCTGAAATTAATGTTACTTCTTCCAACCTTGATTGGTGGTTGGATTAGGAGCTAATGCTTATATTTATTTTGATCGCTCCTAGTTAACTACTTTTCAGAACTCAAGTGGAGAAGGTGTGATCCTAGAAAATAACACAACCACCAGGAATATGGAACAAGGTCGAGTCAACCTAAAGATGACATCAGAAAAAGTTCTCATCCTAATAAATATGCTATATATTCTGGATCTTAGGAAGAACCTTGTTAGCAGGTCTCAGCTAGTTTAGAGGGGATATAAAATTATCCTTGATTGTAATAAAATTGTAATAACTAAGAATAATACTTTCATAGAAAAAGGATATATAAGTGAAGGCTTATCAAACTAAATGTAATAAATTCTTTTATTAATAAAACTAAGAATCAAATTTATCTTGTGAATGAATCTAAATAAAATCTATGGCATAACAGGTTGGATCATGTACACTTAGAAAAGGTTAAACACATGATAGAATTAAAACTAATTCTTAAATCAAATCTAAATTCATCTAAATATGAAATATGTGCTAAATCTAAACAACCAAGAAAATCATTAAATCAGTTAAAAGGAATTCCTCGATCTTGAATTAATACATAGTGATATATGTGACTCCACCAAGACTGCAATCCATATGACAATAGGTACATAGCGACCTTTATAGATGATTTTCTAGATATTATTACCGTTACCTAATTAAATCTAAAAAAAAATTTAGCAAATTTAAAATTATAAGAGTGAAGTAGAAAATCAACAAGAAAGAAAAATTAAAATCTTAGGTCTGATAGAGGAGGGGAGTATACCTCAATGAATTCTCCTAGTTCTATCAAGAATATGGTATAATTCATCAAGTGACTGCTCTTTACTCTCTACAGTCCAATGATATAGCTGAGCGTAAAAATCGTATGCTTATGGATATGGTAAATGCTATGCTCATCAGTTCTGGCTTACCTAAGAACTTGTGGAGAGAAGCTCTTCTATCTTCTTGCTTCATCCTAAATGGAATATCTATTAAGGATAGTGGCAAAACTCTTTATGAACTTTGGAAAGAAGGACTCCTAATCTAGACTTTCTCAAAGTGTGGGGGTGCCTTGTAAGGTTAATATCCCTAAACCCGAAAAAAGAAAACTAGGAACCAAGACTATGAATGTTGTATTTATAAACTATGCCTAAAATAGTAATGCCTATAGATTCTTAGTTATAAAATTAGATATTAGTGATATAATTGACAACTCAATCTTAGAAGTTAGAGATACTTCTTTCTTTGAGGACATATTTTCTTTTAAGACTAGAATCTCTAGATCCTAAAATATGAACCATCTTTCTCTAGAGTCACAGAACCAGAATTAGAAAATGAACCTGAACTAAAAAGAAGTAAAAAAAAAGAGTTGAAAAAATTTTGGTGAAGACTTCTTCACATTCTTAGTAAAGGTGAACCTTTTATATATAAAGAGGCGATGTCATCATCAAAATTATCATATTGGAAGGAAGCCATAGATAGTGAAATTCAATCAATCTTAGAAAATAAAACTTGGATTTTAACTGATTTACCTCCTAGAAACAAACCTATAGGAACATAATAGATTTTTTAAAAAAATTAAGGTTAGATGGAACAATAGAAAAGTATAAAGCTAAGTTAGTAATAAAAATATTTAACCAAAAGAAAGATATAGATTACTTTGATACCTATGCTCCTGTAGCGAGAATAACTATCCTAAAAACTTTGATAGCCTTAGCCTCAATTCATAAATTAATAATTCACCAAATGGATATAAAAATGACATTCTTAAATAAAGTATTAGAAGAAGAAATTTATATTGTAGGCTCAAGTAGGCAACCCAAGAGGGGGGGTGAATTGGACTTTCAAACTTTTAGCGATTCAAACTATTATATGCCAATTCAAAATATATATTTATGAAATCAAGATAATAAAGTGCAGCGGAAATAAAGAAATAAATGCAACAATAAAAACAATCATAAACATATAAAGATTTATAGTGGTTCGGTGCACTCCAAGGCACCTACATTAACTTTCCAAGTTTCTCTTGAAAATTCTACTATAATCTCACGATTACAGTCAACTTGTTTTTCGAGCTCATAAGTCAAATCCTTTGGTTTTCACGGGCTAACCAAAAATCCCTTGATTTTCTAGACTAACCAAAATCTTGATGGTTTTGCGGGCTCACCAATAACCTATCTTGGTTTTGCGGGCTAACCAAGAACCTAGTTGGTTTTACGGGCTAACCAACAATCCAACTTGTTTTGACTTCGGGCTTACAAGTCAAAATCCTAGTTGGTTTTTACCACATAAGCTCACCAACAGCCTTTGATGGTTTTCACTAGGCTCACCATCAACCTAGATACAAGAATTGAAAAAAGAAAATAAAAAGCTTTCTTACAAAGCGGATTTTTCGTTGAAGTACTTGATTGTTGATGTTGAGCTTGTCTCCATGTTGTAAAAGCTTCAATGGATGCTTGAAGATATTGCTCTTAGAAGCTCCCTCTCCTTTTGAATTCTTGGAGGCTCAACACTCAACAAATTGGATCCTCGAAATATCCTTCACATATTTTCACTTAGAAAGCAAAGGATTTATCTTTCAAACCATGGATCATCTTCCCTCTCTTCTCTCTTACTTCCCCAAGTATTTAAATAACCTCCCAACACTTAAATTACTGTTTATAGCCATTAGGGAGGAGAAACTAGCCGTTGGAGCAAAGTTGGGGAAGTTCTGCACTCAAAAAAAACTAGCCGTTATAATCCAAGTATCGACACTTGACCTCCGTGAGTCAACACTTGACTTCCAGGTATCGACCTTCATCTCCCAGGTGTCGACACTTTACTTCCAAGTGTCGACACTTCAATACCTTAAGTCGACACTTGATCAAAGATGTTTTCTGAAGTCTTATGTTTTGTCGGACTTGAGTCAACATTTTATTTTCAAGTGTTGATACTTGATTTCCAGGTGTCAACACTTGGTTCCCAAGTATCGACACTTCACTGTTACCAGGCTTGAAACTTCTTCAAAATTCGATTCTTGAGTACCTATAGCTGATTTACACACTTGACGCACAATTAGTACTCAAATATACTTAATTTTGTCATAATCAAAACCAGAGTCAACATACATAAACCAATCTCAAGGATTTAAAGTAAAAGGATAAAAAATAAAGTATGCAGATTAATCAAATCTCTTTATGATTTAAAACAAGCTCCTAGACAATGGCATATTAAATTTGATAAAATTATCTCAAATAATTAACTTTAAAATAAATAAATATGATAAATATATGTTATAAAAGACAGAATATTGATTATATAATACTATGCCTATATGTAGGTGATATATTACTGTTTGGAACATCAATGAAAATAATCCAAGAAAATAAAAGCTATTTATCAAATAATTTTGATATGAAAGACTTAGGAGAAGCTGATGTAATTCTAGGAATGAAGCTTGAAAGAATAGATAGTAGAATAGCAACAAACCTAGCACACTCTATAGAGAAGATGCTTAAAAAGTTTGAATATTTTGATTTAAATCCTATCTCTACCCCCTATGATCATAGCTCTCACTTAATTAAAAATCTAGAAGAACCTATTAACAATTAGGATATTCTCAAAGGATATGATCCCTATTATATATTTCAAATAGAACCCGTCCAGATATAGCTTATGTAGTAGGCAGACTAAGTAGGTATACAAGCAATCCTAATAAATAACATTCGAAAGTCCTAGAAAGAATCTTTAGATATCTTAAGGGAATCTTAGATTACTCTCTAGTATACTCTAGTTATCTAGAAGTACTTGAGGGATATAGTGATACCAATTGGATAACAGATAAAATAGATGTTAAGTCCACCACAGGATATTTTTTCTTGTTAGGAGGAGCTGGATGTTGATCCCTGGAATGATTTTGATGATTACAAAATATTGGAGCTTGTATTGTTACTAACACTTTTAAATATTTGAAAAGTTTTTGTAGGACATTTCAAAAGAACAATCATTCTACCTACATTTCAGTAATCTTTATAGTATATCAATGTAATCATGAAAAAATGTTTCAAATATTGAAAAGCCCTAAATAACTTAAGTGTAAATTCTTGTAAAAGGGAAAATTCTATATTATTTTACTTAGATTAGGACCGGAAGAAGTTTGATAGTGTTTGGAAGCTGTTTGAAGAAGTTTGGACACTTTTGAACTTAAATCACTCGGGCTGGGCTGACTCGAGGAGCAGAGCCGACTCTATGTTCTGACATGGTGTAAGCATTATGATACTCTGTCAATCGAGCCGACTTGAAGAGGTTAGAGTTGACTCGACCAGAGTACCAAAATTACAGAATTGAGGACCCAAAAAACTGAGCCGACTCATGTGCAACCGAGCTGACTCTTCCATAGTGTGCAAAATCTCAGTTCTGAAAAACTAGTCAGACGAGCCGACTCGATTGAGAAGAGCCAACTCGACCAGAGTGCAGTTTCAACATGTCTGAGAATCCGACCGACTCGACCCAACCGAGCTGACTCGAATTCCGTTTTTAGTGAGTAATGGCTAGTTCAAGAATTGATTTTTTGAATCTAAAAAGTGCTCCAACAGCTATATTTCAACTCCTAAGGCACTACAACGGCTATTTTCACCTAGGATCAGTTCTAGAGATTATAAATGAAGGATTTAAACATGTTTTAATAACTTTTGAAAGAGAGAACTTTGGAAAAAGGAGAAACTCTTAAGAGGGCATTAAACATTTAAGAAGAGCATTCAAGGAGAAACTCAAGTCTACACCTACTTCCCATCAACTACTTGAGACATTTATTAAAAAAGTTTGAAAGCCTTGAAGAGCATTAAAGGAACAATCAAGAAGACTTCTCAAAGAGCATCAACTACAACCATCCAACAAAGTTTGGTTTGTCATTAGTGTTACTCTATTTTTTAACTCTTTATTTGAGTTGTTTCAAGTACAGCAGGGGCCGTGACTTGGAGATTGTTTAAGATTTTTGGTGAGCCTTTGAAAATCAAGTTTGGGTTGTTAGTGAGCCCGAGAAAACTAACATTATATTGGGCTCTTGGTGATCCTGGTATAAAACCAAGATTGGATTTTGGTTTGTGAGTCCGGTGTAAAACAAACTGGCTGTATTTCGTTGTGAATATAGTAGAAATTTCAAATGGTACCTTGGATAGTGGACGTAGGAGCCGGGTTGCTCCGAACCACTATAAATTGCTAGTGTTTGTGCTTGTGTTGATTGTGTTTCTTACTTGCTTTCGCATCTCATATTTAAATCACATCACTCACTACACTAAGTTTCTAAAAGAGATTTTAAAAATTTAATTCATCTCCCTCTTGGGTTGGCCAACTAGGCAACACTACAGTATCTTGGAGCTCTTATAATTAACATAATCACTAGAAGTACATTAGAATCTGAGCTAACAGCTCTTGATACTACATGTACTGAGCACAATGGCTAAGATATTTAATAAATGATATAAGAATTTCTTTGCCAAAAATTTTAAAAATTTTTAAAATTATGATTGTAGAGCTCTAATTGATTTGTTAAATCAATAGACAACTAATAAAAAGATGAATAATCATATCCTAATCAGGTATAAAACTGTAAAAAATAAAATAAAAGATGTAATATCACTGTAGTTTATAAGATCAAAATATAATCTGGCAGATCTTTTGATCAAAGGCCTTTCGAAGGCTACGATATTTGAGACATCAAGGGAGATGGGGTTTAAGCCTATATTTAGTCACCAGAGTGGAGCTCTACCATCATGGTAACTCCATGGTTAAAATTCAAAGAGAAATAATCTTTGAGGCGACGTCTGGGAGCACTATTTTTAGAAGTATGTCTCATCTCCATCTTTATGGGATGGTACTCTATTGTGACAATTAGGTTGAGCATAGCACTTAACAGATCCAAGACCGTGAGTTCAGTGAGGTACAATTCAGTTACACGTATCCTTAGAAGATCTATCTTAGTAAGAATAATCGTCAGGATGCGACTATGAATCAAAGTGAATCCCTAGTAACTCTCATGAAACTCAAGATAAATGCATGGCCTAGATAGTGCTATCCTGTATTTTGATCAGCTCATCTCTATTATATGTATTTTATATTAAATGCAAATTCAAATCTAAAAGGTACTTGCACTAAGCATAGTAAAAGTTCAAAGGTTTAATTATTACCAAATTTAAATATTTAGTGAGTTTTTGAAATTTATGGAGGATTGACGTACGGGAGTTTCAAAAACTCCCGATGCTTTTCGTGAGCGATCCATGTCGGGGTTCCGTGAGCAATCCACGTGAGCATTCCGCGAGTGCTCCGCGCGAACGTGCATCACGCGATGCATTGTTTTCTTTTTTTTCAACATCCCGTGTTTTGACCATTTTTCCTTTTAACTTTTAATTAATTTTGAACTTAATTTTCTAACGGCCATAACAGCTAGTTTGAGGGTATTTTGGAGATTTTCTTTAGGATTTTGAGCCTATAAATAGGCCTCCACCCAGCCCTTCAAAGTATCAAATATCTCAAGCTCTCCCTCTCTGATATTTTTCTATTCCAGTTTTTAAAATCTTTCTCTTTCCAATCTTTTCTCATTTTAAATTTTGGACTGAAGACGAGCTGATCGGTGTTCGTTCAAGATCGTGCCACCGACGAATGTTGGAGTTCTGGCTTCCGGATTGTATTTTGGAGAAGAGCGTATGGTCCAATTAGTCTTCGTACAAGAAGAAGATCAAATCTTTTTTAGGACAATAATTCTATCCACCTCCCAGGCCAAATTCCTAACCTTATACTATAGCATTTTTGAAATTTTGTCATATCAAATTTATTCTGCCACACACCACAAAAAAATATTTTTAAATTTAAATATATATATATATATTATATATATATCTAACATATAGATATATATAACCTTTAATTATTAACATTTTGTTATTATTTTCAAGCGTTACATTTTTACGAAGAAGTAAATAGTATAATTGATTGGATGACAACTTATATTATTAATTATATTGGAAGTACGTTATCAGGCTTCACTTTAGATCTTCTTACTTAATTTTTAAGTATTTATTTTTTTAATTTTTATCAATGTATTTATACTTGAATGGATTAATATTTCTGATTTATCTTTTAAAATTAAAGTAGGGTTTCTTTCAAAGTGGACACCCGTCGTAGGATCAAGCTAAGGAGGTCATTTTTAAGATAATGAAAGGGTGCCAACTCGGGGATTCTGACGGCCCATCCATTCTTCCATCTAAAATGTGAGGTACCTTTTAGTATTATTATTATTATAACATACTTGTACCTTTTGGCACCGCTAGTCTGCTTCCAAACGTTCCTTTCCAACCTATTCCCCCCACCATTATGGCTTCTGATCACCCTGATATGAAAGGAAAACAAGGTGCCAAACTAGTTCCCATTTCCTTGTGGCACCCCGAGAACATTGTTGATCTCTCGCCACATCAATTTGGAACGAGTTTTATTACTGATTGGGATAATTGGTGGTGCAATAATTTGAAAGGTTATGAGCTAGTAGAGAGGCCAAAAGTTTATGAAATAGGTTATGGTAATCTATATGCACATATATTTAATTTCACATTGATTAATCTTGGATATTTATATAAAATTAAAAAATTTAAATAATATCATCCGGCTAATTCTTTTAGATGAGATTCTAAATTATGGCAAATAATATCAATGACGATCCCATCCATAGCTTATATGAACTAGAGGGTAATGTAGATTCATTAAGCTAATCATGGATCAATCATGGTATGTATTTATGGACGGATGCATGAATTTGTATCCTTGGCATGACGAGAATGCCTGGATTTAAACAGAGAGAAGTATATGAGGATCCATACGGACGTGTATTTAATCCCACATCATTTTAGATGAGGTCCTGGATTATGATATAGGTTTTGTTTGTGACGTGGATTTGGCAGAGGACCAGGCAGCTGCCATTTATGGGCTCATATTTTGTTAGCATGGAAATGGTTAAGCTGCAATGAACTTGAAAATGATCCTTGTTCTTCAACTTTAATTAATCTTGATGTATTTTTTTATATTGAGTTGTAAATTAGCTCAACTGTTAAATTATCTCTAAGTCAATTTACTTTGAAAGAAGTAGTCATAAAAAATCTCCTCTCTCGTAGAAGGTGCTTGCACTCCTAACTTACAACTGAGTGGTTAGGGGAAGAACAATTAATCTTGATGTAAAAAAATCCAGGTGCTTGGAGATGACATCCAAAGGGTTGAATTTGACTTGGAAGATGCAGGTTGGTAAATTTGAGATCCAAAACAATATGAAAACTTATTTGACATCGTTTCTTATGGGATATAGAATATCACCATGCTTTAGATGACCAGCGTTTGGACCGAAGGTAGGCTTCTCCTGGGGACCAGTCAGAAAGAAGCAACCACTTTCCAAAGTTCCATTTCTTTAGGGTAAAAATTTTCAAACACACCAAGGCAAAAGTAGACATAAAAGATGGTTAACTACCAAATTCCACCATAGCTCACCAACCCACAAACTTCAACTGATTAAGCAATACAGCACTGCAGCAACCCCACCATTACTCTCATTGAAATTAAGAGGATAGAAAATGGAATTTGATCATGTTGGTTTATGCTCATTCATGGCCCCACAAACAATGGCTTGTTCTACCATGGAGATTCTATGCCGACATCTAATGCGACGACTCCATTACTGAAGTTTATCTAATTGAATTGGTTGGCAGGATAGGGCAGAAGGACAGCAACAATTCTTGTGATGACATGAACTTAGCAGTGAGCTTATGGTTTTGGTTTATAGAGATTTTAGTATGTAGATGTCTAAGCTTTGTACTCTAGGCTAATTTGTCAAAATAAAAACTGAAGGGACTCCTTTGCTTAAATTTATTGGAAAATGTGATAGTTATTGGTTGGTCATTTTGCTTGGCAATTTCTATCATGCACATGGGGCATGAAAGGTGGTAGGGTAAAATTATAAAAGAGCCATGGATTGGTTATAAAGAAAGCCACGAGAATAATGCAGAATGATAACAGTTCATTGCTTGGATGTTGTCTTGGAACTAAAGCAACCACATCCAACTCCACCCCATCATAATGTCTCCTCTTGTGGAATCATGGCCAAGTCCACAAAATTCACATATTTGTTGTCGAACCCGCATTATTAGCTTGGAAGGCTAGCTAGAGTTTATAGCCAAAGACGTTTTCTAAATTCAAAACCGAACATGAAAATACATACATACATACATACATACATATGTATATACTCTTGATCCCCTTCAGCCGCTTTTATGCAAAATTTTGGAGTTATAAGCTCCATCAATCATCATAGTTCACATGGTCTGTGGTTTAGCTTTAAAAAGTATGCCATGTTTTAAACAAAGCCATGAACGATTGAAGATAACGAGCTTAAGGGACAATAAAAAAAAAAAAGGAAGCCTCACATGGCAGAAGTCATCCTGATCTGTTTAAAGTGTTCAAATGGAAATTGCCCACCAACTTGCAGTGGCAAAGAGAGATCGAAGAATCTAAGCAAAAGCAGGTCCAAAATAATGTCAACAGGATTGAAAGTTTATCAATGTTGATTGGGGGACATAAATTATGAGAATGAAAAGATCTGGCATGGTGGTAGATGCTCTAGATCTTGATTCCCCTGCTTTTATTAATGCCCATTAAGTTATCCAACTACTTCAATTTTTAAAGAAAAACAAATGGAGCCCTACCTAGATGGGGTCAGCATTATTGAATATTGAGGAATTCAACACCGACACAAGCTTATGGTCTGCCACCAACACCTGGTAGCAAATGTAAGTCCAACTTGATGCAACATAATAAGCTCTGTCACCATAAAAATCACGACCCATGTCATCATCTTATGTTCAAATTTTATCTTTCACCATAGTTTTTATCCACTCATCTCTAGAAATTATAAAATCATCTCTTCCTATCTTTTTTATCCTATGATTCGCCTATGCTTTTCTATATGATTTGTAGAACTTGTATTACATTACAAAGTTTGTACTTAAATCATATATTATGAAGTATTATCTAGTATAATATATAGTGTAATACAGTTTTATGTATCTAGTGTAATATGCTGTCAGGTTCTCTCTCTCGTAGAGCATTCACACTTCTGTTGGACAAACTCTTATCGTCCCCCGCTCTTGATCACAAGATACACCAGAGAATGGAACGCTTCTGGATCCATCACAGAACATGAGAGCAAAGATCCCATCCGGCAGTTTCTCATAGTCCCAGTGTTATGAGAAGCATCAGAAACCAAAAAAAAAAAAAAAAAGAGAAGGTACCGGGATTCTGCTAGATAGAATTCAAGCTTTTACCGTTCTTTTACTAGTTAATTTAACTCTTCTTTTTAAATTTTCTTTCCTTCTTTAAATATAGTATTTCATGGGTTTCGGCACTTGTGAAGAACAAGACACCAATAAAAGGACAGGTCCCAAAGGCACGAAAAAACAATGGTCACAGGATATATGAGGGCCTTGCTTTCCTTTGCTGTCCCATTTGTATTGGGATCCAGCGAGCCATTCTTTTCACGTTTGGAAGCTCTTTTTTCTTTTTTTCTTTTAAAGCTACATGGTGCACACCGTACCAGATTTCCTTGTCTCTCCATGATCATCGACTAATCGTGGTGACATCAGGAGCCAGAGGACCTCAGCTTCCAGTGGTAGCATCAGCCCTGGCCATACGGGTTGGTGGAGAAAGGGCAAGGCAAAGTGTGGATCCATATGTTTTTGTGATCTGACTTATTTAACCTGCAGCAGGAACTAAGAAAAAAATATAGATCAACTCATCCAAATCATTTCTCTTGCACGCATATTAATCTGAACCAAAGTGTTTTCGAGCTTAATTACCAAAATTTACAGACTTTCTGATCGTATGAGATTACCAAGCAAAGAGAGAACCAACTTTACGGGGACCGAATAGAAGGACATCATGAAATACTATATTGAAGTCAAAAATATTAAAAATCAGGCTACAAATCAACTCGTAAAATTCTTTTCATTTCAATATAGAGAACATCATGAAAACAGTTTATGCACGGGCTGATCTTGATTTGGTCTTCCATTTCTATAATTATGAGAAGAGATATCTGAAGATTCTTTCCTTTTAATTTTGATCTTCTACTTTCAAAATTGTATGAAGAAATATTATGAAGATTGGTCTTCCATTCCATAATTATAGGAAGGGATACTATAGAGAATTTTTCTCTTGATTAGTCTCCCATTTCCAGAATTGTAGGAAGAGATGTTCTCTCGATTTTATCTTCCATTCATAATTATAGGAGGAGATATTCTCTCGATTTTATCTTTCATTCCATGATTGTAGGAAGAGATATCATAGAAAAATTTTCTTGATTCGATTTCTAAAAGTATAGGATAAGATATTCTTAATTTCTCATGTATAAATCTCAAACATGAGATTAATAAAAGCAAAAAAATAAATTCCTAAATAATTTCTTTTCAAAATTTTTTATAGTATCAGAGCCAAGATAGGGCATAAAGGCCTTCACCATATCATCTACCTTCTTAAAGCCGAAGTTTCCATTCCCTTCAACCATCAATGTAGCAAACTTTGTCACATTGAAACTGAATAATAATAATTTTCTGCTCTAGGAGACAAGTATTGTCTGATTAAAGTCAGGACTTGCTTAGCTTCCTCAGGAGGGATACATGCACTATTATAGATTTTGACTCTAGAAAATGAAGCCGAGATGATCAATCCAAACTATATATCATGGATTCATCCAGACCGCCTCGTGAAATCATGGATCATGGGCACACTCTCAAAAGAAGTCCTCGGACATGCCATCAAACTCCAAATGGTGATAGAGGTATGGAAAGCCCTAACTGATCATTTTAAGTAAAGCTCAGTTGCCTGAGAGTTCGATCTTCTTACTCAACTGCAATACATCCTAAAAGAAAATAAGTTTTTAACTGCTTATCTTCACGAATTTAAATATATTTATAATCAACTATACGCTATGGTAAATCTGTATCAGATGCTAATAAAGTTTTCATGTTGCTTGAAAGCCTTGATGAATGAGTTGTTTAAAACAATGTTTAGACCTCCTCTTCTATCATGTGCAAAAGTGGCCCCACAACTTCAAAGCTACAAACTGTGTAATAAACAAAACATGAGTACTACTTCAACATATCCATGGCCTTTGTCTCACAACAAAATAATGGCGACAGCAGGAACAATTATAGGGGTAGAGGCATACCATACTTTTTTAACTCAAAAGGTCGATGATTAGCTCAGATAAACCAAAATGGCATACATTTTTTGGGTAATAGTAATGTTACCCAACAATCCAGTTCGGTCAACTCCACATCGAGCTCAAACACATGGGCTGAGCTTCTAATTTATCAGACTTTGAAGAAAAAGGAACATGATGCACTAAAATGTTGGTATCGCTTTGACAATAGTTATCAGAGTGGTGACATACCACGGGGTCTAGCAACTCTATATATCTCGAATTATCAGGATAACGAGTGGCATCCCGACATAGCACCAATGCTCACATCATTGATAAGCCAGGTAATCTTGTGATAAGCCATTACAAATTACTCATATTGGTACGGCCAAATTAGTATGACACGTGTCATTTTTACTTGCAATATTTGGTTGTACCAAAAAAAAAAAAAAACTTACTCTCTATATCTCAATTAACATGAGATTATCCATGTTAGTTTGAATTTAATTTTCTGGTTTTCTATCAATGACTCCAGGATACACCAGGTGATAATGTCAGAAATTAATCATCAAGGACTGTACATTAATAAAGATCCATATCTTGTTGCATTTTCTTTTAGAGGACTAAGTGAATGAATTGACTTGGCATTACCGATTGGGCCACCTAAACAATCATGTTTTGCAATATCTACGGAGCAACAATTTTATTTCAGTAAATAAGCCAATTGGCACATTATGTATCAGTTGTCATATTAGCAAAAGTTCAAAATTATCATTTTATCTATCTGACTACCGTTGCTCTAATCCATTAAAAAAAAATACTATGATCTTTGGGGACCCGCCCAGTTTCTTCGTTACAAAAATTTCGTTACTATATGATATTCATTGATGATTTTTTCCGTTATTGCTGGTTATATCCCTTGAAGTAGAAATTAGATTTCTTTGAAATTTTTCTCTCATTTCAGAAATTGGTTGAAAATTAGTTTGATCGTAAGATTAAAATCTTTTAATCTAATGGAGGGGATAAATTTCTAGCAATAGATTTCTTGCACATCTTCGTGATTATGGTATACAACACCAACTTTCTTGTCCAGATACATCAGAACAAAATGGTATTGCTGAATGAAAATATCGACATATTATTAAACTCAGGCTTGTTGCACTCTTTGAAGCTTCTGTACCTCTCTGCTATTGGGTAGAAGCATTTACAACTATAAATTATTTGATAAATCGACTCCCATCCACGGCTCTAGGAAACCAAAGTCCGTATTCGGTCTTATTCAAGAAGGACCCCGACTATTCTTTGCTCCGAGTTTTTGGATCTTATTATTATTCATACCTTCGAAACTACATGATGAATAAATTTGACAAATGCTCTCTACCATGTATGTTTTTGGGATATAATGATAAACACAAGGGCTACTCTGTCTTCATGAATCAATTGGTGTATTTATATATCTTACATGTTATTTTTTGAGTATAATTTTTTATTTGCTGCCTCTTCTTCGGTCGCTACTATAACTGAGAGAGAGCTACTACGTTGGACCGCAACTTTTAGTTCAACTCATAACCAAGCCTCTAATAATTAGGAAACATCCCAGCCCAACCCTTACTGTGCTCCACAAGCTCCTTCACGTCCAAACCACAATCCAGCATCCACCGAACGATTGGCTAAAGCCCAATATAGCTTTGTACCTGCTTCAATAATAACTTAGCTACCTAATTTTTCACATGCTGAGTATGATTCTGTACAAGAACATGCATGCCTATTCATCAAAGATGCACTAATTATGACTGATCTAGTAATTGCAATATCTAACCAACCAACTCCATCACCGGAAGAGGGTGATATTCACGACCATAGTCCATCACAGTCTCAGGCTTCCACTTTTTCATCACATCCCATGGTCACCCATTCAAAGGCTGGCATCTCCAAGCCTAATATAAGGTATGCTAATATTGCATTATCATCTATCCTCATGAACCTCAGACTGTCTATTCTACCTTAAAACATCCCAGTTGGATAGCTGCTATGCATGAGTTAGATGCTCTTACAGCAAATCAAACCTGAAAACTTGTACCACATTACCTCTCGATGAACATTGTCGGTTGTAAATGGGTGTTCAAATCAAAGCTCCGTGTAGATGGGATGCTTAACCGACTAAAAGCCGTCTATGGCAAAAGGCTTCCACCAAGGGTGTTGACTTTCTAGAAACTTTTAGTCTAGTAATTAAACCGGGTAGTATTCATATTATTCTATTAGTTGCCACTGTTCAAAATTGATCGATTCACTAACAAGATGTCAAGAACACCTTCTTACATGGCTATCTCGATGTTCCTATGTATATGAAGCAACTACCTAGCTTCCACGATCTATCCTATTTTGATCATATTTGCTTACTTTGGTGTGCTTTATATGGACTCAAACAAGTTTCTCGAGCATGGTTCGATAAGTTCAGCGACTTTCTTATGGATATGGTTTCTTCTGTAGCAATGCCGATCCATCATTATTTGTCTTCCGCCATGATGGTCACGATGGTCATACTATCATCCTGTTACTTTATGTTGATGACATTGTCCTCACAAGTAATTGTCGCAACTTTTAGACCATCTATTCCTACTCTCGATCAGGTATTTTTAATAAAAGATCTTGGTCTACTTAATTATTTCTTAAAAATCGAAGTCAGTCACTCCTCCGATGGACTTTTTCTTTCTCGGAAAAAATATGCTTTGAATCTCTTAGCTCGGCTTCCATGGAGCAATGTAAACCGATTGCCACTCTCATGGCTAACAAACTTCCATCACTTAAACATGGTGATCAATCGTATAATGATCTTTCGTACTATTGAAGTCTCGTTAGAGCTCTTCAATATCTTACTCACATGTCTGGATCTCTCACTTACGGTTAACATTGTGTGTCAACATATGCATGCCCCAACTGTAGCCCATTTTCAAATAGTCAAATGCATACTTTGATATGTTCGAGGCACTTCACATTTTGGACTTCGCATTCTGGCCTATAGCTCACTGGACTTGTTTGCCTTTGCTGATGCGAATTGGGCTAGATGTAAAGTCACGCATCATTCCACCATGTGATACTGTATCTTTCTTGGCTCGAATTGTATTTCTTGGTATGCCAAGAAGTAGCCCACTATATCTCGATCTATCGTTGAAGTCGAATATCAAGCTCTTGCTTCAACTGCTGCCAAATTCACATGGATTTCATTTATACTTCGTGACATGAGGTTCCACAACCTCAAGCCTCACTACTTTTCTCCAATAATTTATCTGCATTACATCTCACAACCAATCCGATCTTTCATACTTGAACTAAGCACATCGAGATCGATTATCATTTTATCGAAAAAAAGTTGTCCTAGGATCTATTATTACTCGCTATGTTTTATCATCTGCACAACTTGCTGTATATCTACAAAACCACTACCTTGGAATACATTTATCAGTCTACAAAACAAACTCGATCTCTGGTCCTTACCATCGTCTGATTTGAGAAAGTATTGAAGCCAAAATCATTAAAAATCAGGTTGCAAATCAACCCGCAAAATTCTTTCATCTCAGCATAAAGAAGATCACGGAAATAATTCATGCACGGGCTAATCTTGATTTTCTATTTCTATAATTATGAGAGGGATATTCTGAAGATTATTTTCTTTTGATTTGATCTTCTATTTCTAGAATTATAGGAGGAGATATTGTGAAGATTGGTTTTCCATTCTATAATTATAGGAAAAGATACTATAGAAAATTTCTCTTGATTTAGTCTTTCATTTACAAAATTGTAGGAAGAGATATTTTCTCGATTTTATCTTTCATTTCATAATTGTAGGAGAAGATATTATTTCGATTTTGTCTTTCATTTTATAATTGTAGGAAGAGATATCATAGAGAATTTTTTCTTGATTTGATTTCTAAAAGTGAAGGAGATATTCTTAATTCCTTATGTATAAATTTCAAACATGAGATTAATGAAAGCGAAAAAATGAATTTCCAAATAATTTCTTTTCAAATTTCTTTATACTAGCTATAAGTCAAATTCAGATCAGTGTCAACTTACATTAAATGGCTTACCGAGCACAGCAAATAACCTGCAATGGATGAGCGAAGACTATTCAATTTAGTTAGGAGATGTACAGAAGTTTCACTGAAGTGCAGAAAAAGAGATGAAGTACATACTGCAACATGCTATGCTTGGTAGTTCCAAGGAGCACTCTAAATCCACAATTCTATTTCTTTTTGATGATGAATTCTTGTTAAATTCAGTAAGAATAACTAATGTTCTCATTGATCCAAAACTTACAGCATTAGTATTAGCTGTGGCACTATTTATCATGGGGGGAAAGCTTCAACCATAAAAATAAATAGAAGACGGATACTCTCAAGTAAATGAGAAAAGATGATTTCCTCCATCTGACCAAATTCAGAATTAATACAACTATTAATTATTCCATTGAACTCCAATAAAATATAACATTGTACAAGATCTTTTGGACCTAGGACATCTCTGAATTAGATCAATTCAATGATTAGATGTTCCTAGGAACCTTAGCAATTTATAGGATTCATTCTTCATATTTCGAAATGTTTTATGATCAGTTTCAATAATAGTCAACCCACAAAATTGGTAAAGGATACTTGTTCAAGGCATATTCGAAAAAGATAGTATCTGCTAATAAAACCTAATATCCCAGTTGACAGTGTATTTCCCTAGAAGATACAAATGAATAGTCCAAAAGCCAATTTGAAACATCGCATCCATCATTAAATTGACAAATCATTTCAAACTGTTAACTTAAGCTTGGTGTTTAAACTTGAGTTAGAACATGCTTCACATTGACTTTGTGTACCAGTTGATTTCTGTGAAGAAAATTGCCAGTGAAAATTATAGGTTATTAATTAGGTTTGATTGAACACATTCTAGAATTCAGTTAGGGTACCGAACAGAAACCATTATAGGTTCACAAATAAAATAAAGTTTTGCTTATCATTTCGACAAGTTATATATATTATTAAGGATGTTCCTGTGTTCTTAGTATATTCTTATTAAGTAAATTCTGAAAGCTCCTTACTGGAGGTCATTGTTGATTATGACACATTCACCAGAGAAGACGGGCTATATAGTTGCTCAATTAGATTAAGATTATACCACTTAGTTTGGTAAACAGGTTTACTTCTGAACTAAAAGTCTAGCTGGGAGCAGATTTCGATGTTATGGAGTAAAAATAAAGTTTGAGAAGGAACACAAATAGGACTAAAAACTGTCGAATGGGTGCCTATCTTATATCGGTCAGGAACCAGTATGTGTCGAGTTTGATTTCTTGTAGGATTTTATCTATTATGATGGGAAGGCAACAGAGTACAAAGTTCATAGAATGCTTTTGTTCACAGCTGAGTTATTTTACAATGACTTTATTTAAGCAATAGTTTCTTATGTTGCATTGTCTTCATTTTCTTCTCTTCCCTCTTCAACACATGGCTGATAGTGATGGTTGTGGTCTTCAACCATGCGAATTCTTTGTTTGTTTGTACACATCTTTGCCTCCCCTCCAAGGGTGCAAAACTAGGGTGGAAAACTATGTATTAAAATGAGGTATAAATCAGAGAACTCTTAAAAATTCCATGATTAACAAGATATTAAATGTCAGCAAATATAGAAACAATGCGGTCCTTTTGTAATGAAAGTTTACATTATTAATTATGATGTAATATGGTCCTTTTTTTGCTTTTCAAAAAAGATTTACAATATTAAAATTATACAAAAAAATCAAGTATTATTAAGATCTGTTACGTATGCATCAGGGATGTACAAAACAAATATTAACAATTTTGAGTTAAGTTTTTTTCATATTTCTTAGAACCGAAATGGGAAGAAGGGCCAAGATCAAGGCAAAAGGACAAGATGAATCCAGGTCACTTGCATTCAACACTCAATAACTTTACAACTCAAAGTAGGCCGCTGCCATCCACCATTGTAGGCAGAATAACTTGAGAAATTGAACTACCAACCTTGACATATCTCTAATCAAATATGTATTACATTGTTAAAATTGTAAACTATTAAATGCATTACCTTGTATGATTAGTTAGCAACTTGGTGCACATAACAAATGTCTCCAAGATATGCAACTTTGGGCATTCAGAGAAATGGATCTGCATGGAAAAGGTCATCATTAATTTCACATTGATGGCATTTTCAGTGAAATACTGTTCAGTATTCTAGCACGTACGCACGTGCACACACACGTGCCCGCCCCCGCACACACACCACCAACAATATGAAGTGATTTGGATGATTTCTATGGATAAAAGTTGAAAAAAAAAATTTTAAAAAGTAGAGATATGCAATTATCATAAGCGATCAAATGGTTGAGCAAGAGAACAAGCAGGCATATCTCTAAATTTGCATAGAATTCTTATCCCGTGAAAGAATAATATATTTTTCTAATTTTAACCTAGCCCATTAAATCCCGAACATACCAAACTAAAGAGAAACAAATTAACGGCAGCCACCACAACAAATCGCACTCATCAACAGAGGCTGTTTCGTAAATAAGTTGCAAGTATTTCATGAAAAAGTTCTCGAACATCAAATAACAGAAAAAATTTGTTCATTTGATGGTTGATAAAGCAATTCATCGATTCGAATATTATTTAGAGATTACTTCAGTAGCTAAAAGTTACGAATAAGTAGAGGATTTCAGTTCCGTGGGGTTTCAATTGTGTTCCCACATTCTGGCTGATGGGAAAGGAAGCAATGAATATTTTTCTTTTTGTCTTAAATTTTAAGATTGAGCTATGCGGTACCAAAAATTAAGAAAAAGATCGAGCTGGAGGACATTAGGTTTTGTAGTATTCACATATGCTATCTATCATGGAACAACAAGCAAGAGTATTTGCTTCAAGTCCTAACTTTACACGACATTACAGCATATTGCTGAAAAGATGACAGAAGACTAATCCAATCTCAAACCACGAGCAGTTTAAATGTACCTTTACCATCATTTTCTTCTATCATCTCTATGTCTTCTTTCCTTGTATGACTCATGGTGCTGGCCCCTACTTTTCCTATCGTAGTATCTGTCATCTTTCCTATGTTTATCACTGTCTTTGCTTCTTTTCTGATGATCTCTCTCATCCTTCCTGTGCAAATCACCATCTGATCTATCATTTTCATGCCGTCTGCTGCCAGAACTTCTGTATCTCCATCATCACAATGCCTACTACCATCGTGCCGCCTTCGATGCTCTTTATCTTCACATCTTAGATGCTCATAATGCCTCTTACTTCCTGATTGCTCTCATATTCTCTAATACGTCTACTTCCATTATCATCATGCCTTGTCTCTCTGAGCCTTTCTTATCATAACCTCTTCCTGTAGGATGTTCATAATCATGATGGTCTGTCTTACGTTTCTTTGTTTGTTCTTGCCTTCCATGTTCGCTATCCATATTATCTTCATCAAACAACATGTCATACCTGGCAAAAGATTTTTTGGCATGAGCACAAGGTTCACACACAAAACAGAGACGTGCACACACACACATAGAGAGAGAGAGAGAGAGAGAGAGAGAGAGAGAGAGAGAGAGAGAGAGAGAGACCTTTGATGATTATCTCCACCACGCTGCATGTTATCATCTTTCAGCACATATTTTGGACCTCTTTGTCTATGATCAGAGTGTTGATCGCAATCCTGGGCAAAGTGATCAGGAGCACCACATTTGAAGCAGCCATCTGCACAATTATTTTCAGAAAGTCATACTAGACTGCAGCATTGTAGTCAAATGAGAGGTCATCTCAATGTTATGGGATTATGGAACTCGCTTTCTATTTGAAAGAATATATAAGGCTAAATAAGAGGTCATATAAATTCAAAAAACTAGAACATGCGCTCAATATGCTAGATGCTCCTGTCAATGACAATAGAAGCAGCAGCTAAAAGTACTGATGCAAGAATCAAACACGTGTAACTCTTAAATCTAAGCAGAAATATATATATATATTCTTGCTAGCAATTGTTACGGCTGAAAATGAGTGGACTGAGCTAAGATTTCGATTGTTGAGACTTGGACTGCTTTACAAAAGAGGTGGGGTGTTCAAGATAGGCTCAAGCTTGATCTAAACTCAGCTACTAGTGTTCATACTGCTATCGTGCTTGCTGCCTATTCAGACCTGGCTCATCCATAATCCCAGGCTTAATATGTGACACTAAGCTCTGTGCCGCTGTTGACTTCTAATCAGACAAACTTGAGAGCGCAATTTTGGCCAAGCTTAAGCTCTCCCTAAACAGGTCACTTCATTTGCAGCACCAGCAATTGTGATTTTTTAAGACTTTGTGTCACTAATTGGATCTTTGAATACCTATTTCTAACTGGTGGTAAAGTACTAGGTCCCCTTCCAAGACAAGCAACAAACACACGTAAGAGGCAGGAAGATAAATCTCTTCAAAGTGGAGGATCAAGGGGCACCTGTTGTAGATGATCCCATCAGTTTCTGGTTTGCCTCAAGCAGTTTATAGCTTATTAAGAAAAACAAGATTTACTGAGAGGCATGTCAAACATAATATTTTAGTTCAAGCAACTCATTGTTTATTAAATAATAATAGTAGATGTAGTATTGATTACATGGGAAAAGAAACTACATGTCAAATGATTAGAGATAATTATTTGAGATTATATTGGAATGCTTGACATAGACAGTTATGGTCTGCTTAGTTTTTAAAAGATTTTTTTTTGGTATTGAGAGTCCAGCTTTTCAGGAAAGATAGATGAGAATTAGTTGTCAATTGGATTTTTTTCCCAGAATTGTGAGCAAGAGTCCAGTTCAAAATCCTTTTTCCCTCCATACTGTCTTATTTTCTTTCTCCCATGATCTAGGTTTTAAATCCCATGAAATCGGGCTGTCCCGGTTTTTCGATAAAAACAGGACATGCAAACGTCCCGCCCCATCCCGACACTTGGGATAGAGGATGTCCCAAGATGTCCCGATTGGGATGATGAGATGCTGACGGGATGTCTTACCTCGACATATGGGATGGTACCCATCCGGTGTCCTAAGGGACGTCCCGTCGAGACCTGAATCCTTGCCCATGATCACACATTTCGGTCTTATTAAAACTCATATTGAAGAAAGATTTATTTCCTTCTAATAGATAAACATGGGAGTAAACATGGAAACATGGATGGTCATGTTTTCTTCACCACTTTTCAAAATTTGGTTTTTAGAATGGAATCACAGACAGAGAGAGAGAGTGCATTTATAGACTTTGACAAGTGACATACATGCAGAAAAGCCACTTACGAGAAATTACTTCCGGAGAAAACTGCCATCGAAAGTTAAGTATGAGACAATTATCAAAACAAATGCATAGGACTCCAGATTAGAGAGTGGTTGTTGCTAAAAATAACTATCCAAAAGTAGTTTTTGCTGTGGAGTTCATGGAAGAGACCACCAAGAAGATTCTCTATGTTGGACGAGGCTATCAAATGGAGGATCTATGTACTCTATAACAGTACCCAACTCCATATATTATTTGGATTTCTGCATTGGATGGGGCTTCTACGGCTCTTTATCATGTAGTTTATATTCTTTCAATCATTTGCAGGTTCGTCATCTTTTTTTACATGTTTATTTTCAACGATCAAAATTTTAGGCTCTCTTAAAGTTCTTATATTTGCAAGCTTTTTATTGTTCAATGCATGAATCAGTTCTTGACAATTTTAAATCATGTTAGAATCATTCAGAACCATGCTTCGACTGTTTGGAAGAATACATCAAAGCATCGAAGGCCTTAAAAATCAAATCAAGGCTAGTGTTAAGACCATCCTTGCTGATCACATGGTGAATCTTAAGCCCTCTCATTGAGGCCTAACATATAAGCCACAAATACCCGGATTGTTTGACCGCTGATCCTCCGAGCATTGATGGCAGAGAACGGTCATTGAACGAGGAAAAAAATTAAATGTGCAAACTTTCGATCACACAGCCACTCTCATGTCAGTTAATGTCATGTAGTGTGAAACAAGGGGGCTAGGGTAAAAACATGTGGAAGTTTATCACATCAGTGCTTACAAAAGGTACCTTACTAAACAATGATAAAAATATCGGTACCAAAGGTGGTACTAATTTTCCAAGGAATGGTGTGATACCAACCCATACCATACCAATTCTCAACCTCAGGATGATGGTGCATACTAGTACCACGTTGGTATAAAAGTTTGAGGGGTTTTTTTTTTAAAAAAAAGGATTCTTCTTTTAGGATTTTTGGTTTTGATATTTAACATCGATATTATATCAACCCTTTTTTTGATGCACAATGTAGATATGAATGTGGTTCATTTATTTGCATACTTCATTCCTCTGATTTATATTGTTGTGTCTTGCAGCATAAGCAAACATGGAAGCGAACGACATCTAGCACAAGGTAATTTTGTTCTCTGGTCCCTAACCCTCATGGTTAAAACTTATAACTATTTATACAAATGGATGCAATATAGAAAAGATTCATAGCTAAGTTGGTAATAGTTTTCACCAGATCTCCACATTTATGTGGTTGTATAATCTTAGCATGCTTCCTTTTTATCATTGAGTCAAATAATTCTATTTCTAGTATGATTTTATACCAGGTTTAATACTCCATCAATTCATCTTTCACACTTCAGTTAGTCAACATAGACCTCAACCTGTTTTTAGAAAAAAAAAAAAAAAATTTGCTGTCCCAACCAAGATGGGCTTGATACAACCAAACCAGCCTTGTTACTAGATCATACCAGTCGAGATAGCCGGCTTGTCCCTTTCCCGTGATTTCTTTCAAAAATAAAAAATATATATTTCCCATCACTAATGGCTTTATATGAGCCATACCAGACTTGGTATCAGTCGATATTGATCGGGACAGCTGGTATGTCCCGACTCCAGCACCAATACCAATTTCACTTTGGTGCAATACTATAACAATGGTATCATCCCATTCTGCTGGGTTTAGAATCCACACTACTAAAGGCATGTTTAGATGCATAAGTTGTCGGTTGGACCAATGAGCATGGGCCGTACAGATAAAAGAGAAGTCCTGCAACTAGGGGAACCTGATCTCATAATCCCCTAAAAAATAGAGATAATAGATTCCTTTTGAAATATCATTTCTAGCACTTCAAGTTTTAATAATTGTATGAACACTGCTCCCCAGTCAAAAAATTCCTTCTACTCATACCCCACTCATCAACGGTAGCCCATGTTGGGTTTGTCCAAGGGCTAAGCCATGGAAGCAGCCAAATAGAATCTAAGTAACATGCTTTTCCTAATAGCGTGGTTAAAATATTGAAAGCCAAGTTGCTAATGAACATGCTTAATATTACAGTAACCATTTCTATTGCTAAATCAACATTGGCCTTAATGGAATGCCTCAATGTAATTCTCCAAGAAAATTTAGAAGATGAATGTAAATGGAGTAATTACCAAAAGTTTGCTTGCTAGGAATCAAATATTACCTAGAAGTAGAAGCTTATCCATGAATAGATTTGGTATCTAAAAACCTCATGTTAGAAGTTTGAAGAAGCTCAAATATTATGAAGGTTGTAATGTAAAGAAGCAGACTGTTCAGTTTTTGCCATATTTTGTAGGGTTGGTGATAAATATGACAGGTAGAGGACAGGCTTTGGTGCAACTGTATGGTTGCCGATTTTGAACTAGGTGTCATAGTTTGAAACATGAAAAAAACCTATCCAGACTCTAAGGTAAGGCTATGTACATCAGACCTCCCCAAACCCTGCAATCGTAGAAGCTATCCAAATTTTTATGGGTAGAAATGATATATTCTTTTTCTGGATAATTACTAATAGCTATTCTTATCACATAATATGATTCGGGTTTTAGTGTAATGAAGTTGTATGGAATTTCTTGGTCTCCTTTTGCTTGAAATATTGAATCATAAATATGAACCCTTCCTATTACCATAATTCATATATCTATGTGATAAAAAATCATATCTATAGTTTTTTTTCTGACTCGCCAATGAATCCATGCCACTTAATGGTAATTTTGTTTCATGTAATGAATTTTTTTTTTTTTGAAGTTTTTTATCATTTTGATGTCAAGCTATTTTTTCGTATGACCTCCTGCACAATATCGTACACACAGTAGAGTTTAACCACAAGTTCGGGATGTATCGGTGTGGTTCCTCTATGCCGCGAACACCAGAATATTGAACCATGAATGAAAAAAAGGATTAGAGAAAAACATAGCACTGGTAATTATCAGGCCCCAATTCTTCACTCGAAGGAAAACCAAAGGCCTCTCTACCCTTCCATCCCTTGGATCAATAAAGGGGGAGGGCAAAGTTTTGGTTTTCTCATGGTATCAAATAGTTGAACAATAAAATAGATGAGTCACAAGTGTGATTGAATTGATCAGGTCGTGCAGGAAAACAATTCAAATCTCTCGACTTATTAGGATTCCTTAGTTGCATATATTGCACTTTCACTTGTCATCTATTGTAATGATCATGATTTTCGGAACCATGCTGAATTGCTCAGCACGTACCAAACTGTACCAAGGCTGAACAGGGACGGTTCAGCCCTAGATTTTGGTCCAGGCTCCATAACAACAAAACCATGGTTCCAGGCTAAACCAGGTGGTTTAGCCTACTTTCGATTTTTTTTCTTTTAAGGTGGCTGGAATGGGAGGAGAATGCTTGAGACTTTTCTTCTCTTTTGACTTGTTCTATATTGAAAAAAAGAGAAAAATGCAAAAAAAAATATAAGAAATCAAAATTAATTATAGAAGAGTTTTTTTTGCACTTGCACTAAAAACCTAAAAATATCTTGTTTGCCTATATGAACCTTTTGACATACTTGACTTTGAATGACCAATTCATCAAAAATTTCAATAATATCCTGATCTAAATCTATCAAACATGACTAATTCCGTATCCTGCCCTATTTTCAAGTTGATTTTTATCAAACAAAATTGTCTTAATTTCTTGGAACAACATTGGTGAAGGCCAATGTGTCTCATCTAGAATGATTTGCAATAATTTATTACTTGTTTCTATTTAAAATTTCTAGTAGAATCACGAGCACCATAGTTATCAAAATTTGTAAGTTTTTTACATAGAAAATACTTGCTTGTATAGGATTTCTTGCTTGAATTAGCCAGTAGATGCTCATAAATATTCTGGTCTGGCCATTATTCTAGGAAAGTAATGTACCATGACTATTATATGAAAATAGAGAAAAGCACAACTACGATTATATAAAGATAAAAAGACATCAATACATTTGAAAAAAAGGGACAGCAGAAGAAAAAAATTATACTTAGCCATTTCATACCATTATAGCATATTTCATAGTAAGCCTTGATTCAAGGTGATTCAGCTATGCTATCATATGAAAATGGAGAGAAGCACGTTATATAAAGATAGAAAGGCATTAAAACATTTGAAAAAAAACAAACAACTATATTAATCATTTTATATCATAATAGATATTTGGAAAAACAAATAATCATATTTTTTCTCATGCTATCATATGAAAATGACAGAAAGTATGTTATATAAAATGGAAAGACAAACATATTTGAAAAAAAAGATAGTACGAGAAAAAAACATATTGGTCATTTCATACTATAATAATACATTTCATAGTAATCATCCATGATTTAGGATGATTCAATTATGGCTAAAGGAAAGTATGTTATATAAAGATGCAAAAGCATCAAAATATTTAAGAAAATAAGCAACCACATTAGTCATTTCATACCATAATAAATATTTTAAAAAATAAATAACCATGTTTTTTTTTCTCGCGCTATCGTATAAAAATAAAGGAAATTATATTATATAAAGATGAATAAGCATTAACATGTTTGAAAAAAAAAAAATCATATTAGCCATTTCATATCATAATAGTATATTTGTAGCAATCATCTATAAATCAAGATGATTTAGTTATGGCTATCATATAAAAATGAAAAAATATATTATATAAAAATAGAAAGGTATCAAGATATTTGAAAAAATAAGTAACAAGATGAAAAGGCATCAATTTGGATTTAAAATCATTCAAGAAACTCTAAAAAATTGATTATATCCTAAAAAACAAAAAAAAAAATTGAAAAACAAAAAAAATGGGGGGCAGTTTGACCAGCATGCCTCCCCATACCATGTATCGGTACGATATCATTTTGATACCATATCATATTCGTCAGACCGGTACGGATACTGGTACTGGTTTAAAAAATTTTAGTAATGATAAATGCTCGCATCGCCATGACCTTACCTTAGATTCTCAAAACTTTTATCCTCCATATGTAGAGGTAGAAAACCTGTCATTATGCCATGCAATACATTGGGACACTTATTTATATATGTGACAGGCTTGATATGCAGGGCCATTTTTTTACATCTTACATTTTGAAATTAACTAGCACAACACATCTTAAGTGCAGATTTATTTGTCATTAGCAAACAATATCTCATGCAAGAAATATGCTTTTGAGATATCTTATAACTAATACAAGGAAGAGAAAATCCAAATATTACTACTTCTAGTTTTAATGGAAGAGCTCATGCACATAATCCTAGACAACTAACAATGTTTAAATTGAATGACAGAAAGACCTTAAAGCTTACCTTTATTGTATGACTCCTTTTGCCATGCCTATATTGGCTCCATAATTTAGCAACACTTTGACTAAAATCTACATGTATCCTTCGGTCATCAATTAAAGTATTGTCCATCTGTCATGATCACACAGTTGTGTCATCAAGGAATCAGAATAAAATCATGGTATACTATATATTATAAATAAAACTTGCAAGAACACTCTAAATTATGCATTAAAGTTATTTTTAACTAAAACTAAGAGCTTGACATTCACAATGCTGGTTGATAGCAGAAAGGGTGGTAGTTTGATCCCAGCTCTGCACCTGGATATATGGATAACAAGAAAGCAAACTATGAAATGAACCCTACTAGGATTGTTTTGTCATGGTTATTTAAAATATAAAATTTATGCTTCCAGATACAATACATAATCTTTAATAAAGCTCTGGAGATCCTTTCAATTAAGTTTTTTATATTTTTTAGAAAATGTTTAGCAATTAAAAACAATCTAATCTTATAAAACAAAACTTAGGATATGTTACTAAATCTCATAAATAATTTTGTTATTGCAGAATAATGTATTTAAAGTTATGTACTATCACAAATAGTAAATTGCACAAACAAAGTAAAAATTCCACACTTATCTTTGGTTTACTTTTCCTTCATACTTTAGTCCTTGGTTTTTACAGTTTCTTTTACAAGATGTAGTATTTCCTTGAGCTAGGTTCAAAGACATCAGTATGCCTAGAAAACTCATAAAGCAAGTATGAACACATGCTTGTCGGAACCTAGAACCATCATGTGCAAGAATACTAACGTAAACAAGCAATTAAAACTTTTCGTCTGAAGGTTGTGCCAACAATGGAGGCTACTCGCCTAGTTTGAACATAGAACAAAAGGATACCTTTTAGATATAACAGATTCCTTTAAAAATATTTTCCACAATGTCCATGCTAGTATAGTGTCAATACACCCAGTATGGTTGTCGGTTTGGCTCTGTACCAAGTCTCGATTCAGTATTGGTACAGTACGGTATGCCCAGTACATGGTTGTACACACCAATATGGCAACCGGCAAGCCTACTCTATAGCTTATGTTGCATACAACCAAACAATCTTAACTAGTTCTCACTCCATCTCTATCAATGCCACTATTCACTCTCTAACTCTATTTACCGTAGTTTTCGGATAGATCCACCTTAGTTCTAAAGGAGATCCACCCGTTAACCCACTTCATCTCATTTTGTGCCCAATTTCATTGTTTAACTTTTTGTCTCACACTATCAATCTGTTCCAATAACCATAACATCATTTTTGTTTAAAGTTCTACTAGTGTTCATCAATCACGTAATATTATCAATTCTCGATGCAATTTCCCTAGGATAGGACCAAAGAAAAGCAAACAATGCATTTAAGACATTTCTCTTCTCTGGACTCTAATAATAAATTAGGTATTAATATGGATTGTGTCAAGGAACCAGCACAATATACATTTTGTACATTGTTTTATAATTTTATTACTCCATATTAGCACATAATTTGATAGAGGAGATAATGATTGTCATGCATGATACAATTAACCCAATAATGTATCAAAACCACCAAGTGCCAGGAGATTTGTATAGAGTTATATTCACTAAAGACATCCCCTTTTGACTCAAGGAGAATACACCAATTGTTCATTTTGTATTTACAATTTTAACCTTTCTAAACTCGACCAATTTTGCCAAAACTACTCTAGCAAGCCTCACATTGGATAATCTAACGGTAACATCGACAAATTTTGTTTTTGCTCCAATACTTATGAGTGCCAAAACTTACCTTGAAATAGGCTCGCTCACATGCCTCTTTTGTCTCAAATTCTGAGAAAAGAAACAATATAGCATGTGGTTAAAATCAGATATTGGCATTCAGAAGGTAAGAATATATGATTAAGAAATATCAATATGTTATACTATCAAAGATTAAGCCATTATTCAGCTGGTAATCACATACATGCACACATCAATCACCAAATAAAACTTAATTTTAACCTAATTAATTAAACTTATCCCATCCAAGTTAGCAATCTCGATATTGGACCTCATACCACTACCATGCTGACACAATGTCAATATGCCTAGCATGTGGGTCGGTTTGGCATACCAAGACTCAGTACACCCCCATACCAAATCACAGTTTGGCACCGGTACAATATGGTATGCCTAGTGTGGGTAGTACGCCCCAGTATGGGCTTTCATATGAGCTATATGGATCCTCTGCAGTCTGGTTCTAATTCTAGAAACATCCTCCTGCAATACAAGCTGTTTCAAATTCCTCAAAACCTTATATTCAGAAGGTGGTCACACTGTTGATGATAATGACAAGATGTAGATGATAAAAGCCTAACATCTAGCACTCCATAGAGGTAGACCCACACACACCCACACAAAGGCATCAAACTTCATTAAAAAGCAAAAGACTCTTAGAAGCATAAGCTACACTCACCTTAATCTTCGAGATAAATTCTCCTAAGAAATTTTCTGTTTACAGGACCTGAATCATCTTTCATTTGACATCACTTTATCTTCTAAAAATTGTTTAGTTCATTTAATTTCACACAGCAACCAATGCTATGCACAGAGACAAGCCATGTTGCCTACAAACTCTCAATTTTTTGCTATGGATTTTTCCATATATAAGCAGGTTGCGACTACTCCCAAGAAAGGCAAAAAGATTCCAGAAGACTTTTGGAGAAGCAGTTACAGGTATGTTATGCTTTAGTCATTAATCAGATAAAAGGCCACAATTACTATCAACATTAACCTCTGAAAGATGGAAGAGCCAACTGGAGTACCCATGCACAAGGGAAAAACAAACGCCACTATATGCTTGGATCTATAGTGAAAAAACTACATAAGAAGCAAATATGCAGCCATGGGTGACACATTGACATGCTTCAAAGTAATAGCTTAACTTACATGTAAGTGGCTTAACAAGATAAGACATAGTTGGCTCATCAAAGAAGAAAGAATTGCTGCTCCAGTAAGGGAATCTCAAAATACTGCAATACATAAGGTGTGCTTCTAATTTGAACACTCCTTATGATATCTTATGTACCCTGAAGAAGGTGAAGGACTTTATAGTACACCAAACATCTAAGTCAAACAAGGATGCAGAAGAACCCTATTTCTTTGGGTAATTATGCAGGAACTATTACTTGGGTAGAAAGTAACATCCAGAAGGCTCATGCTTTTACTGTGTTTCTAAGGTCTGAAGTAAACTCTTTCCAAAAGATCAGAAAATACCGTGTCAAGCTAAGGAATAGGATCTCAATGTAGAATTTAGCCTAAAAGCTTCATTTTGTCCTTTTTATAAAAAAAAAGAAACAAAGAAAAAACTGAACCAAATACATTTTTTGAAGGAATAAATGGAATTGGTTTAGAAATCAGAACCGGGTTTTCAAAGAATGGTATAATATCAAAGTTGATATCAACATTCTCCATCCTCTTTATGTCACTTAGCATCATATGCCTCTTTTAGCTGCCCACCATATGTTGATACCAGAGATTTTCTTTTCAATCATCCTCCTAATACGTCTCAGATATAATTTCAGTCAAACATGACAAATTTCATATAAATGTAATACAAATGAGAGAGAAACCACAGTCAATAACCTTTGGTTTTAAAAATCAAGATTGCAGCATATAGACAAAAACCATGGACTCCATCAATGGTTGGAACAAGCTCAAAGTGGCAGACATACAAGTTCATAACAAAGCACGGATATGAAAACTCAGGCAAGACAGAGCTCTTGCAACTGAACTCCAGTGATTTTGGGCTTATGGAATTATTCACATCCAGCCAGAAAGATCTGATCAGATTACATTTAGATTTGCAGCAGCTTTAATTAAAATTGCATGTTATAAACAAACGACCAAGGTTTGGTTGGAATTCAATCACTTATAAAAGGGCCTTCTGGATTTCTTTTTGGTGGCTTAAGAAAGCCGGAGCATGCACAACTATATTAATATGGTGCTCAAAAAGAGCAGCATCATAATCAACCGAGGAAGCAAGGATGCTTCAAAACACCACCTGTGGCTGTATCTGATACATATTGAATGCAGATACAACCCGGATACCTGTCAGATACAAGAAAGAAGCATCCTGTTTTTATAATTAAAATAAAACCAGAATACTCCTGGAATACATTTGGATGCTTCCTAAATACTCTTGGGATATGTTTGGATACATCCTAGATGCTCCTAGGATACATATGGATACTTCCAAAATACTCTCGGGCACGGTTTGCCATCTCGGATTGGACCCCATACTAGTAGTAGCATCCTCCTAGTACAATGTTGTATGCAATACAATACAAGATGGCAAGGTGTACCAAGTATCAGTATGATATGAGATAATGTATCAGTTTGGTATCGGTACGGTATGTCCGGTATGGTACAGTACCAACCGGTATAGCAATCCTTGCTCTCAGGATACTTCTAAGGTATTTATTGATATGGTAGTGGATTACCATGTTTGAGTCAAGTGGGTTTTGAGCTTGGATTTGTATCCACATCCAATAACTTATAGCATGATCACCCTCTTTCACACTCATACCCTCTTTTTAGCTTATTACATATGTTTACTGGATTTGATTTTATCTTATTACATATGTTTACTGGATTGTTTTTATTATTTTAATTATTTATTGAATTTTCATTCTGTGAATTGTCTTAGTGTTACAATCTTCAATTTTTATTACATGGTGCTTCATGAGAAAGCAATCATGTTTTTTGGATTTTTCATCATATTTGTTAAAAAAAAAATATTATTATTGTCATATATATTTGTATCAATATATCCTGTTTTTTTTTTCATGATCCGTCATGTCAGCATATCTGTGTTGTGTTGTATCGATATCCTAGAACCCATATCCATATCCATTTTCTAGTGATCAACCTCAGCCAGGTTGAAGACAAATTGGATTGCAGCAGTAGGCCTTCTGGAAATTGAACCAGTGTTCATTAACTAAGTTATGCATCAAATTTATCAATAAGACAGTAATGAGTCCAAGAAGAGAGGGCCAGCTAGACTCCAATTGACAACTAATCAAATGTCAGCCAAGATGAGCACAAAGACTGATGGATCACAAAGACCAAGCTTATTAGAAGCTAAGCATAGATAATGCATACATTATCTACAATTTGTAACAAGAGAGATAAGTGGAAATGAAGAAAGTGAATGCATAGTAAAGTTAATGCACTAAATGCATGATACACATGCAATAAATCATGTAAAAGTAAGATTTTATAAAATCGGTACCAATAAAGCACTTCTTTTGCAAACAAGTCAGATTGTGTTCCTCACTATCTAGAGGGTTGCTTCGGTACAATACCACAAAATCTTTTGTTATAGTACCTAACAACTACAAGTTACAAAAATTAATAGAAGGGAAAAAAAACTCACCAAGAAAGCATAGCATAAGCTATCTCCTGTCTTATAATCACGAATTATCTCAGCTCTGCACAGCAGAAATACATGCATTTTATAGAAACAACCCAAAATGAGTTGTGGCTAAGGATTTGAATAAAAAAAGTACACTACGTTACATGTAACGTTGACCAAATGTGAGACATTGTATACAAATTACAATTACATTAGTAAAATGAGAGAGAATTTAGCAGGAACAGATTAAGAATAGAAAATTGAAGAATGTTCAGAAATGTTTCAATACATCTGGTCAGACTCAGAGAACTGATGGATTTCATAATTTTTCATGCAGGATTGCCATATATAGCACAACAAGAGCATCCCTATCTTCAGGAAATATTTCTAAAGAAGAAGAAGAAGAAGATCACTAACTTGTGTAACTGGGTTAAGTTTACAAACAAATAGCACATTATCTGGTGGCTTCATATCAGCATCTGGAATGTCTCCTACCTGCAAGCACAAATGTACCGTAATTAAGGAAACAATTAACATTAGCCGTATTTATTGAAAATGAAATTGTGAACCTGGATAGCAGTCCTTACACTTTCAAGAATGGCCGCATTTGTATGTGCCTCTTTAGCACGAATCACCTCCTCAAGCTCTTCAGGGGCTAGAGTCTCATCCAATGGAACCCAGTTATCCTCCAACCGCTCATCAGCTATCTATGTGTTTCCAATGCCAAAGAGGATTATGTGATGGGGATGTTCATTGATGATTTCATAAAAATTGTGCATCACCACAAATGCATAAGAGAATATCCAAGTGACGTGAATCTACATATATGGTTATATGCAACAAAACACTATCATCAGAACCAGAAGAAACTTGCTTCATAAATATCAACATGCACCAGGAAGAACAAAAAATCAGGAAATCTTGCAAGCACTGGTTCCATGGTGCACATTTTTGTTTCATTTAATTGTTGTGTACTTTTTATTCCAGCCTCCATGGGCACAAATTATGTCCAAATAGACCCAATAAATGATCATTATAGCATAATTTACATTACCCTATGGAAGGAGTTCAGCAATCGTGCAATGACAGCAATGCATAGATTAAGAGGACCCTCCCTTTAGGCTTTGCAAAAATACTTACCATTGAAATCCTAAAAACTAATGAGGCCCAGCAGATAAAAGAAATTTAGCATGATCTACAGGCACCAAGAAAACAAGATCCAATGAGTGCTGGGAACTGAGAACAAAGTGTTGGTAGAAGGTTTGTTCAGTAAAGAACAAAGTTTACTTCTTGATCCTAGAAAGCAACAACATATATCAAAAAGAATCCTTCAAAGAAAAATTTTAAATATCTTCCTCACATATCTGTTGGCTCTGATTGATGCTGATCCTAGCCTAATTATATGCCAGGTCCTATGATCAAAAGCCTCCTAGAACCAAACTGAAGGGCTTGGAAGCACCAAAAGCCACACAAGCCAACCCTGATCTAAAGGCAAGAGCCTTGCCTTCAGAAGCTATCCAATGACAAGTTCATACCAACAAAAACCAACCAATGGCACAGGACTTACCATCAGAAGAACCAGCCCTAGTCTGAGTCAAGCTGATCCTATGGCATCAGTTGTCACAATCAGAAAGAATCTGATAGCAAACAGGCCGTTGTCCGATTCAATTTGATGGCAGGAGGCCTTCTATGAAGCCCCTTGGAGTCATCCAGTTAGAGTCCAACACTACCACATCAGACAACATATAGTATACTGTCCGAAGATCACTGAGATGGCACCAAGTCATGGTCCAAAACGCACGTGCTCCAGTCCTATCTAGATAAGGAAACCCAGAACATGATGGCCACCGTATTAACATCAGAATCAATCTGATGATAGAATAACTGTCACTCGATCCATTCAGACGGTGTTCTTCTCACCGTCGGAAAGATTTTGTTTCTAGACTGACCCTAAATAAGATGTTACTTGTTTTGTTGTGCTTTAGAACTCCGTTATTTCAAGTTTTAGTTGAACTTTGAAAGACATACTCGTCCCTTTCAATGCAACAGACCCCAGAGCCTATAAATAGCCCCATGTACCCTTGTTTGACACATCAATGAAGCTCGTTCTCTTGAATACATCTAAATCATGGCTGCTTCAAACTCCTCCTTGCCTGGTGACTCAGCGCAAGCTCTGATGGATTCTGAAGCAAACATTGGTAGATTGTAGGTATAGCAACATGTTCAGTTGGAGGAGTCCTTGGTCATGGTGTGCTTTAAGGAGTTTGGCAGATTCCAACAATGACGAAACCTTATTAATAGGGAGTAAAGAGCCGTTACTTATCCTTAGCCTGTTGTAATAAGGGAGTAAAGAGCATTACTTATCCTTAGCCTGTTGGTACTCGTATATCTGTCTACCTTTACTTTCCGAAGTTAATTATTTTCTTTTAGAGTTAGATTAATTTCTTGCTTAGCTAGGTTGATATTCTGCTATGACACTGATGCTTACGCTAGGCCCCCCAGCTTGCATTACATATGCATGATTCAAATATACTCCAATAAAACAGTTAAAAAGACCAACTTAACAAGACACTCTCTCCTCTTGAGAAAACAAAGAGAAATTCAACTACTCCTATGTCAAAATTATTCTTGGTCATGCTTGCCATAAGCAATTTTTAAATAATTTCACATGATACCAAGTTAGACAAGCAAGTAACAAAGCAACCGCACTGAGGATTTTATGCTGTAAAGCCACAAGGACAAAGAAAAGCTTGTGCTTATTTTTAAACAAGTGCATAGAAGTTTCCAAAATCGTCACTTATAAATTGAGGGATTCAAATATGAACCTTATTATGTCGAATATTAAGGTTTTAGGCATTCCATGAGACTAAGACAAAGATTTTGCACTATATACAGCCCGACCCAAAAGCTTAAGCTAGTAGGTGGATGACTCATGAGTATATGACACTATTTAGTCCTTAACCTATCCAATGTGGACCATTCCCTAACACCTCCTCTCATGTGTAGATACCAAAGAGGAAAGGAAAATCTGAGAAGCGTGACATGCAAAATAATAAGAGTGCAGAGGCATCAGCAGGCAAAGGATAGGTGGCTCTGATATCATGTTAAAGACCGACCAAAAAGCTTAATCTGGTAGGTGGATGGACCCATGACTATATGAGACCAATTAGAGCCTGTGACCCATCCAATATGGGACAATGCTATACATTCTAAGCAGTTAAGTCAACCAGAGTCCCTGACCTACTCCACGCGGGACTCTCCTCAACACTATACATTCCAAGCATATAGAGTAAACTAACTAAATGACTTCACTCCCAGAGCTAGGCTCGCATCTTTAGGTCTATTCATTGTTTACATTTTTGGATAAGCTATATGCCCAAAACATAAACCTGGATTACCTTGCATTTATTTTCAAAGCTTCAGAGTTCAACCCAAGATCTCAAGGTCAGAAGCTTCTCATCGTAATAGCAAAAATGTTTGACCAACCTTAGCTTTATAAAACTTAGACCACTCCCCTTCAGACAAAAATTTGAATTCTTAGGATGTTCGCCTCATAATCAATGAAAAAAACACCAATTAATCCCTTCCCTATATTGCATAGGACTGGCCTGTACACACACCCAAAAAAAAAAAAATCCAATCTTGGAGTTTTGATGCAGCCTTATGTGATAACAGGGTTGTGTTGAAGACTTTATTTCACTGAACTAAACTTTAAGTTTGACATGAATAGATCTCAGCTGTAGATTACAGAACTATACTGCCAAAAAGAGAAAACATCCTGTTAGAAAGGGGGATGAGGAAGAAGATGCAGAGACCTAGAGATTTATAAATGAAAAGGAGAAAGAGAGCAGCAAGAGCCCATAGAAAGAAGAGCACTAAAATATTTTAAAAGACTCATAAAAACATAAAAAAAATTCAGACCACTATTTGCATATACCAATCATTTGGCAATCTTAAAAAGGACTCTAAACCTACACATAACCACCTATAATGATTCCTGGGACTCTAGATAAAACATTTGACTCAACAGCATGACTCGTAATTCCAATAAACAAAAAAATCCTCGATTTCCTAAGCATGATAACTGTCAAATTCCAAATTCTGACTAAAATAAAGCAATAATAAGCAATGTTTTAAATTCCGTTGGACAGGGGTGCCCCAGTTTTAGCCTAGAACAGGACACCCCGCATCCCACCACATCTCGGCGACCATCCCAATAATGCATCCCAGTACACAACAGAGCTCTAATATATATAATATATATATATATATATATATATATTAGATTTTTGAATTTTTCTTAAGATTTTACTGTTCGATCATTGTTTAAACATATTTGAACTTCAAAAATAATGTATTTACAATATTGTTATCACAACAGGCTCTTGAGTCTCAGTGAATATTGTGTGGCAATGAGAGCTGGGCTATGAATATTTATATGGCTATAACAAGAGGTTGTGGGATCAAAATGCACGTTAGGTGCTCTTTTTTTCTTTTCCCAAAAACATTGTTATTTAAATTATGCCGATCCCATACGAATATTTTTTTACGTGATCTATCTTTCTTCGCATGCATTCAATATTGGTTTAGCTTTGGATTAAGAATTGTTTTTTTGTGAATAGATGGTACTATTGTTCTTTTAAATCATGCTAAGTGTCGATCATGCACCTTTTTTTAGCTTTCTTTTCTTTCACTATACATTATTGTCGGATCGCGCCCCCCCCCCCCCCCCCCCGGCATGACTCTTGGCCCATTACAAGATTTCTTTTCCCACAAAGGAAAGATGCAGCTTGAATCGATGGCCTCAGGGCCATACCGATACGCGTTAGTCGAAGTCTCAAAGACTCGAACTTTTTCTCCTCCCTCCTGGTTGGCTCCTCGTCGAAAAATCCGACCACCTCCATCCTCTCTCCTCCCTTCTCCTTCCCAAGTGGTCCTCCCTCCCTCCCAAATGCTCCTCTCTTCGTAGAATAAGAATCGGAGGGCGACAGCCATACTCCTCCCTCCTGGCAACAATATCGATGCTAAAGCATCAGCGAAAAAGAACAAAAGGTCAGTACTCACTCTCATTCTTTTTCCTCCTAGCGTTGACTTGGCTGTTCAAAGCATCACATGCAAAAAAAAAATAGGACCATGTCTGACTGGGATGACCATACCGGCAGGTGATCCAGCTAGGATGGAGGTCAAAGGTAGGTTTCGGGATCTCACAACTGTCCCAAGTGCCACGATCTCAAAGGAACGAGACGGTATGGCTAGAATGGCCCCTGCCCCACCGGAGCTTAAATCATTGATTAAAAGCCTACTAGGATTATCTAAATGTCATTATATATCCAAAAATTCAACCAAAATTTTTTTCCTCGGAATCAAGTTATAATATTTGTTTATTTTGCTTTACCTAATCTTTATGCATATTCTTATATTAGATTATTTTTAAGAATAGTGCATAAATCTAAGCTTTATAAAGATCCGAAAGCAATGAACTCCATGGTATCTGAATGAACTAACGAACATTTACATTATCAATTGAAAAACAATATGTAAAAGCAAAATGTAACAGAATGAAGAAATATTGACAAATTCTTGATTGTTAACCAAGAACTAGGACCTAACAAATGAACTAACATTCTTAGAGACAAGATAATGTCAAGATCTTATAAGCCCAAGGTTATTAATGAAACTGCAAGTAATATTCAAGTTACCTCATCATGCGGTTTGCCCTCTGGAGATTTCTCAGGAATAAATTCTGCCAGCTCAGGTGGATCATCAAAAGGATCATCCAAAATATATGTATGTTTGATTCTGTTGATGGGAAATGAAGTAGGCAATGTTAATAGAGGAGGAGGGCGGGGGGGAGATGCAAGGTTACCAGGTAAGCACTCATTCAGTGATTTGTTTCAAAGCAGAAAATAAAATAAATTTTAAAAAAAACACTTATGTACCCGGAAATCTGTTGTCCTGCTTCAAAGCAGTACATATTATTTTAAAAGAATATAAAATATTGCTTCTTGTTTCATGAAAAGACCCTTCAGAAATGGATTCTAAGATCTTTCTGAAAAGTAGGACAAATTTTATCAAGATGAAATATCGACCTACAGGTAATCACAAAAGATGATAGAGATCAAGCTACAGCAAACCATATGGTACATTTCAGCTAGATAGTCTCAAGACTGATCTTAAGTGGCATGGTATTTATATACGAATTAGTACTGCAGAAGGCCAGCCAGCTCAGGCTGGCTTAGGCTATCAAAAATTATGGTGTATAATTGGTGTATGTTTCTTTCTGTTCATGTACAAAATGTTATTCTACTATGCTGACAGTTTTCTCCTATGTTATACCAACAGCAGGTCCCTAACATTTTCTAGTGGCATACCATAAAGATTTTCATCTATATTGTCATTTTCACATTGACATTACCAAGAAACTGATGGTAATATCACTATGCTTATAATAATTTCTTGATCATATCCTCAGGACCTTCAGAGGTCCATACCAATTAGCATGCTTGTAAAAAAATTTTCCAGATTCCAGTGACCCTTTACAAAAAATTTCTTGCTCAGAATCGATGTAAGGCATTGGAGAAAACCCATTTTCAGCAAAATCAAGAGTCTAGACCTTCGGTTACTTTCAGAAATTGAGCATGCCTGAAACTGTTGGTCTCCATCCATGCGTTTACACATTCTTAATTGAAAATTTCAAAAGCTTTTCCCTTGTTAAAAATTATAATTTTACATTAAGTAGGACTCAATAAAATGTTAAATCTAAAGTTGAAAGTAGAGCTTTAAAAAGAATTTGCACCAACTGATGTTTTGTTTATGCATCCTTTTTAATATATAAATTTTGGGATAATGAAGGTATCATAGAGGTGTTTATCAGTCATCAATTTATATATGTGTGTCTATATATACATTACAGACATATGCAGACATATATATAAGCCCACATGCACACGGGTATGTGTGTGTCTCACTTCCCCTTGGCAAGTTACCATGGAGGCCTCCTTGGTATAAACAAGTAACTTGAGTAACCTTCTAATTACATCCTAATGAAGACCCCAGGCATCATCCTCAAGGTCTAAACAAAAATACAACCCAAAATTATTGCATAATTCATGTAGGTAGACCCAGATGCCAGTAAATTGAGAAATTATAATACTCTCCAATGGTGAAAGTGGAAGGACTAAGATCCGCTAAAGACATACCAAAATTGATCATGCAACTCAAAATCACATGTATCTAATCTCAGTTCACGAGACCATTTTTTGCATTTTACAAACAATTTTTCACTCACAGTCTGAAGCAAGATTCAGAACAACAGTAATAAACCACAAAATCATATTTGTTATAATTGTCTTAACGCAAAGGTCAATTGATTTGATCTTTCATCAGTAAACGACATGTTCCTTTCAAAAGACACAATTTAACTGTTTGTAAGATCAAATTCCATAAAACTTTTCCAAAGTTAACAAAATGCACTTTGTACCATCCATTAAAGACATCATAGATATATGAGGAACTCCTAGGCAGATCAAGACACCAAAGAGGTTAGACTAGATAATTGGTCAGTGATTCCTCCTCTGCACACACAGAATGTTATTTACCAATCTTGGATTACAAGATGCTGCCAACCAACAAAGACTTCCACTCTAGGTGGAGTCCACCCACTCCAAATAAAAAGCTATAAGATTTGGCATCAGAATCATGATGCAACAGGCCAGTTCTAGTTTCCACTTGTCCTCATCCTAGCTAAATGTTCACTCAGGGTTAGAGATGGCATACCACTTCATGTCATGAAGACTTCCCATAACATCATGCCTTCTTCCAGAGAATAAATTGCTATTTCTCCACCTTATACACAACCGCTGATGGCATAAGATCCATTTTTAAGCAAGTCTAATACTTCCAGAGGAATTAAGAAGCAAGTTGCAGATGTGGTATGTCGAAGTCAAAAATTAGGTAGAGTACTTACTTCCTCTGGTTTATTAGCAATAGTAATTGTACGTGACATTTGAGCTCATTCAATTTAAAACACACCAATACATATTTCCAGTCTTGCTAAAGCTAGGAAGATCAAACTAAAATACGAATACACCCATGATTCAAATTCTAGACCTAAATAAATTTACATATATACTTAGAAACCTCCCATGATGAGATTCTATGTCAGTTCAAAAATTCATATATGGTCTTAAATTTTGTTACCTTCCAAGTGTGGTATCCTCTAAAACTGAAAACATATCAGTCTTCAAAATAGGACTCATGTAAAATATGAATTCAGGGCTCTCCATTAATACTTCTTGCAAACTTTCTAAGGCATCAAAGTAGTAAAAGTCAAAGACTTTGCTACAGTAATACCTAATTAAGATAAATCAGTGATTATTACTCCTAATCAAGGAATACTAAACCGGTACGGTATGGTACAGTACCATACCATACCCATGAAATTATAAAAAATGGTCTTCCTTTTCCATGGCTATATTGTTTAACCTGAATCAAACCCGAACCGGGCCTAAACCGGGCAAAATGCATAAGTACAGTATCGTACCAGTATGGTATAGGATTTTTGAACGGTCCGACATTCCGGACCGTTTTTTATGGCTGAACTGTACCAGTTGTTGGCCAGTACGGTACGATACGTTCCAAACCAGGTGGTTCAGGATGGTACTGAGAACCATGCTCTTAATAAACCACATTAATTTAAAAGATTGGAGATTCCATTGGTGTTGTAATTTAATAAATAGGCAAAAAAATATCCAACAAAAGAATCAACAGAAATAAGATGAAAACAAACCTAATGTCTTTAAATGGTCTGCCTTGATCATCAACATATGCTTCATTTATCTTTGCCAAGGTGTCCAAGCCTTCTTGTTCTTCAACAATACCAAATACCTGCATCAATGAAGTACACGTCTCTCAAGATGAGCAAGCACTTTTTGGCCCAAGAAATCACAAGAAAATTGATCATAAGAAGACTCACCGTGTGTTTTTCATCAAGATAGTCAAGGTCATCACGTATTGTGAAGTAAAACTGCAGAGGGAGAGAGAGAGAGAGCAGATGACTATTTTCATACAAGATCAGAAAATAACTAGTTGTAAGGGAAAATCAAAATTATGATCTCAGCTATGTAAAACATAATCAACATTCACATGTTTATAATAATATCCCGGAATGAAAACCACATCAGCTTTACATCAAGCACTCTCATCTTGTTCGGCCTGATATACATTGTTGACCCTCCCTAACAACTTAAGCTTTTGAGTTAATTGGTTAGTTGATATGGTAGAAGAGCTTAGGTTTGATGGAAGTCATGAATTCAAAGCCCTTTAACTTAAGCATGAAACCATAAGATTGCTTCATTGTAACATTGAGGTCACAGGTTTGAAACATGGAAACAGCATCTCCGAATGCAGTGGAAAGGCTATGCACATCTAACCCTCCCTCAATCCCGCAATACCGGGAGCCTTGTGCACCAGACACGCCCTTCTCATATATTTATTGCAGGTTACCCCAGAATTGTCATCTAGATGCAGGACACAATGTCAAGTTCCCTTGAGAATCCAACACAACAAACACAAAATTCTGGATACGAGGATACAGTGACTGCATTAATACCTGCATGGTGCATGCATGTATGTACGTACAACAATATAAGAAAATAGATTATTGAATAATGTAGCATTGAAACAAGCAAAACACCAAAGTAACATAGCCACGTTAATATTTAATGCTGTTTGTTCTTCTCAAAAAGCAGTGCTGCTACAGCTATGAACCTACAGGTACGCATTAAAGCTACTACAAAAAGAGAAAGGCAGAAGGAGATTGGACAGCTCGGCTTTGACCACTGACTAGTGAGAGATGTTAAAATAACAATAAAAGACAATAAAAAAGACAATCTAAAATGAGAATTCTCTTTTAAAAAGTTATATAGATATGCGTAACTCTTCTATCACACTAACTGCCAGCACTTGACACTATGCATGATGCCAGTGTAAAAAGAATTTGGATATTGCATATCATCTGTGCAACTTTTTTGTGGGAAGTTTCAATGTTAATATAGCATTTCTGCAAAGGAAATTCGTAGCATTTTTTTTGAAAGAAAAGAATCAGATTCGACATTCCCTGAAGAAAAAGAACAAAGAACAAAGAACAGTAAGATAGAGAAGGAGAAAACGGGGAGAGAGAGTTCTTAAAGAATCTGATGAGAAGGCAGGGAGCAAAGAAAAGTTACTTACATGGCCTATATCTTCTTCTGTTCTTCCTTTCTTCTTCCACTTTTTTTTTAATGTCAAGATATAGAGAGGTAGAAGAGAGGAGAAGAGAGTTCTTGAAGAAGTTGATGACAAATGCATGGAGCAAAGAGAAGTAAACTTGATGCCCTATATCTTCTTCTATTCTTTTTCTCTTTTTCATGGCTTTGTTGGGCTATTAGGACGTGGTGATCAGACTCTATAAGAATCCGATGAGCATAGACTCTCAAAGAGGTGTGCCCCATGCATATCATGCCATGCCACAAGTGTTGTATCATGCCCCATCGTGAAAATCTCAAAAATCATTATCTAGGTAACACTGTACCATAGGCATACCATATCCTACTTTTTCAATATTTAATGTATCAGCATATCCTTATCATGTTGTATCACATCCCTCATTATTATGCTTCATAGCTCTTGCTAGACCTCATATGAACCTGAAATCTTTCAACTATTTACTCCAGCAAGATCCTATCATGGAATCCAATATTCCAGTAATAAATCTGTTCCAACCACTTGAGCTTGAATGCATCTCCACCAAGTGTGTTTACTCCAACAACAAGGAAAAATTGATATGGTGAAGGCCTAGATACACACCTTCATATTGATCAAATCACCAAAAGAAAGTAAGGCTTAACCAGAACTTGCAAATCCTCTCTCTCTCCTCTCTCTATAATCAAGAGAGAAACAAGCCTACAAATTAGATCAAACTCACCTTCACCAATTTACTCTTTACAATGAGATAAGAATGCAATAATCAGTGATTGTTTGGAGGCAAAAAGGTTATTTGCTTCATGGTGTTATTGTACTGCTGTATTTTAATTTTATATGAACCATCTTACGGTAGCTCATTAAGTCACACCAGGCTTGTCTTCCCCAGATGTGTTTGCCTGTTAAATTAACTAGAATTTTTATGTTTTACATACAATAGGCCTCTTAATCTCTCTTTGCATTTCATGCAATGTAGATCATCATGATTCCACAAAAAATATTTACTCCAACTTGCCCACTAGAAGGTATTAGGACATATTACTTGACTTCAATTATGAGGTGAATGTGCTTGTAAAACTTTAATGGTCTATCCATTAGATGATGGGCACTCTTCTTGAAAAAATTGGCAACAATTACATGATGCAATTAATATGACACATCATCAAATAGCTAATTATCAAGCAGATGATACAATTCTATTGCTTTTTCTTTACTTAGATTTTACACATACATGTTTGTATCTTCTACATAACTACTTTACTTGCTCAGGTGATGTTTGATCCAGCTTCCCCAACCATGCCATATGACATTGGATGAAAGATTTTGCTAAGCTATGTTCACAACTTCCAGATATTTCACTTTACTGACTTACTTATACCAGGTAAGTTGCAAGCATATTTCCTACTTGTTAAATGGGGTTCAGATAGGTTTAAAAAGTTAGCACAATAAGATAAAAATTTTATGGAATAGACCCCTCCCTCCCAAAACAAGAAGTTATATCTTAAAATTTAAGCATTTCCATAGAAATGACACAATTTTTTTTTAAAAAAAAAAAGGGAGAATCAAAAAGAGTAATAGCATACCTGGGAAGCATTAAGATTCTCTCCAGCACTAGCCATAGCTACAGTTCCAGTTTTAGAATGTTTCAGATCTGGATGGATTTCATCCTCAAAAAAGCGTGCCTGCTCACCATACAGAAATCTACAAGTAGGACACTATTGGTAAGACAATATCCAATCACAAAAATTCACATAAAGTTCTGAATGAGAGATAACATAGGCATACAGGTATCTAGGCAGATAAAATACAAGCTTAGGTGGATGCATAGCTAGATGGGTAAAGAGCTCTACAATGACTCAAACAGAAGAAACTAGAACTAATATGATCATTGCTACTCGTAGCACAACAAAATGTGACAGATAAAGAGATCGAATGTGGTTGAATATTATCATATCTAGAACTATTTCTGCACATAACAACAGACACAGCAATCTGCAAAAGTTGCTATAGAAATTAAAGGATCATTATCGGTAACAGAAAATAAGATGAATGAGAAATATGGGATCTAGAAGGGGCTGCAAATATGGCAACATGAAAACAAAGGAATCAAACATTTTGACAGAGAAGATTAAGGAAAAAACTCATTCTGGCCTGACCATGAACTATCCCAAAAGGAAAAAAAAAGGATGGAAATTAAAGAAAATCAAATCCAGAATCTTAAGGACAACAAAGATGCAATAACACTTGGGCATAGAAAGATCAGCTTAACACATGATAAAGGTAATAAAAAAATAAAGGTTGCAGCAGCTGATGGATCCAAGGACGCATCACAAGATATGCAATGTGATGTCCTAACAAAATATCCAGCTTGTTGCTTGCACAAAATCTGACTACACATATGGACAAAGTAGGTATTTCTTGGAGAAGTTAACAGTTTGTTTTGTTGATGCATATTAGTAGTTGTTTGATGCCCCTCATAGATGCAGTAACTGAAGTTCCAAAAGAACCATAGATCCCACACCCTTAATATTAGTATAAGTCTACATGCAAATCTCCAGCACCCCTAGGGAATCTCGTCAACTACACTCCAATTGTAGCCCTTTAATGACATATTTGAAAGGAAATTTCATAACAAAACTAGGAGAACACAAAATCATCACATAATCGCAGCAACTCCCCAGTAAAAAGCATGTATACTAATGCAAATTTAGTGATAATGTACAGTCCAGCAAACATGAATGCAAAAAGTGAGAAGAAAAATACTAACTTGTACAATGAATCACCTCCGGTCCCAGTCCCCGTGCGGTCTCGGTCTGTGCAAGAAGTCCTTCTCCACCTGTGAAACAGACATCCATTGTAATACTTCATCCTGCACTCACCCACCCAGCAACAAGAAGACCACAACATAAAAAAAAAAATTAAAAAACAAAAATCCTGCAAATAGGGTACAAACATATCGAAAGCTCAAATATGGAAGAATAAAGAATGTAAAAACTGAATGACTGCATGGTTGTAGAAAAAGAGTAATTTTCTTCATGTCATTGGCGATGGGTTGCTTCGGATTTGGAAGAATTCATGATGAGGATTTGATGTGCGAGATCAAGAATGAGATCAAAGATCTAAGAATTGAAAGAGAGAAGAAAGGGAGAGGAGGAGTACTTGCAGAGCTTAAGAAAGTTCTTGGTGGTGAGGGGGCAGCGATCGGTGTGGAGATCCACCACGATGTCTCCCAGGCTTGTCACGATGAGGACCGACATCTCTTGGGTTTCTTCGACTTCTTCTCACTCAAGTCGTATCACCTCCCTACTTTCGAAACCGGGTTTCGAAGCCCTACCCGACCAGACGCCCCGAGCGCTACCCTACCCCTCGAACGTGCCCTGGCAAATGCTACGGTGCTCCAAAGGCTCGAATGGGGCTGGCGAGGCCGCCGGCGCGGGGACGCAGAGGGCAAGCGGACGGGGGCGGCGCACGCGCGGACACAGCGATGGGGGGGGGGGGGGGGGGGGGAAGGCGAGGGGAGAGGGATAGGAAGCCGGAGCTTTTTCCTTTACTTTTGTAATGAAGAAATTTACCTCAAAACCATATTATTTTAGGTAAATATTGTTAAGATAATATTTAAATAAAAAATAATTTATCCATATCTCTATATAATTTGAAAATTATTATATTATTATTTTTTAAATAAATTATTAAAATGTATTCATATTTTTCTATGATTTATTCTATATTTTTTTGATATAAAAGTAGTCAACAACCAAGGATTTATTTGATTCACTAGAAGAATTTTTCTTATTGCATATAGTTATTTCTTAGAAATTAGGTTTAATATGTTTAATTGATCAAAAAAATAGTTTATTATAGAATGACTTATATTTGATTAAATAATTTTTAAAAAAAATAATGCTAAAAAAAATTTTAAAAATAGGTGTCATATCGTATATTTACAAAAATATATATTTTTGGCTGGCGTGGACACGCGGCGCCAAAAATACCTGCCACGTGGCAGGTGGGTTGCCAACTAGGTTGAAATCATCTTTGAAAATCATGATTTCATACTGAAAAATCATCTTTCCAAAAAACGATTTCAGGCTTCCCAGCACGTGGCTGCCTGAGAAATCGTCTTGGACAGAGACGATTTCAAACCAGCCAATTTTCTAAATACCCTTTGAAAAAGCGAATCCAAATAACTATGAATGGCATTTTCATAATTAAACTAAATATTACGAAAGACATTTTGGAAATTAATTGTTCGTCGCGTTTGTTTTGATTTTAAAAAATTTAATTTTCAAAATACCCTTTATAATATTTGGTTTAATTTATGAAAATACCATTCATTTAATTATGAAAATACCATTCATGATTATTTGTATTCGCTTTTTCTAAAGGATATTTAGAAAATTAAATAAAAATCCCTCATAAATACCTGCACCCGATAAATGCTATTTTTTAATTAAATTTTAATCTAATAAAACTTTAAAAAATATATAACAAGATTTAAAAGATATTATAACATTAATTGAAAATAAAATTAATTATAATATATTATAATATATTTTATATTATAATAAATATTTATATTCTAATATAATAAATTTATTATAATTTATTATATTATATATTATAATATAGTATATTTTTAAAAAAAAATAATCATCATATCGATACCATCTGGTCGTCAACCCGATACCAGTTCGATCGACAGCTCGGTATCAGTCCAATCCCTTGCTCAAGACCGGTGGCAAGGCCCCGATGACCAAACCGACGATCAAATCTGTGGCATAACTGGGGCTAGACCGGTGGCAGGATCCTAGCGGTCGGACCGGTAGTCGGATCCTAGTGACCGAACCGACATCCGGACCGGCGATCGGACCGAGGGCCGGACCGGCGACCGGACCGGGGTCTGACCATCGGTTCGACCGTCGATCATAAGCAAGAGATCGGACTAACACCGATCTGGCCACCGGTTCGACCGTTGATCCTAAGCAAAGGATCGGACTGATACCGGGCTGTCGACCGAACTGGTACTAGGCTGGTGACCAGTGGTATCGATATGATGATTATTTTTTATTTTTTATTTTTTAAATTTTTTTATACTAATATAATATATATTATATATATAATAATTATGATAAATTTATATATTTTAGAATATAAAATATTTATTATAATATAAAACTATATTATAATATATTATTATAATATATTTAATTAATTTTATTTTTAATTAATGTTATATATCTTTTAAATTTTGTTATATATTTTTTAAAATTTTATTAGATTAAAATTTAATTTTAAAAATAGCATTTATGGGGTGTAGAGACATTTATGAGGGAACGAATTCAAATAACATTTTTAAATAAATGAATGGTATTTTCGTAATTAAATCAAATATTATGAAGAGTATTTTAGAAATTAAATTTTTAAACCGGGTCAGAAGCGACGAACAATTAATTCCCAAAATACCCTTCATAATATTTGGTTTAATTATAAAAATACCATTTTTTTATTATGAAAATGACATTCATAGTTATTTGAATTTGTTTTTTTAAATGGTATTTAGGGAATATAGGAAATGGCTAATTTGAAATCGTCTTTGGCAAAGATGATTTCTGCCAAAGACGATTTCTTAGACAGCCACGTGTCGCGACTAGGGACGACTGGGGGAGCGACTGAGGGAGCCTGAAATCGTCTTTCCCAAAGATGATTTCAACCTAGCTGGCAACCCACCTGCCACATGGCAGGTGTTTTTGGCGCCGCGTGTTCACGTCAGCCAAAAAACCTATTTTATAAATATACGATACGACACCTATTTTCAGAATTTTTTTTAGTATTATTTAAAAAAATTGATTAAATATCTATTTTTTTAAAATATATATATAATATATATTATATCTTTAATAAATATAAAATTATATATTTTTATTCCTAAACTTTAAATAAATAATAATATAAAAATATCATAATATTATATAAACATAATATTATATTAATATTAATATATTAATATAAGTATTATATTAATATTAATGAAAATATCATATTAGTACACATATATAACTAAGCATGTATCACTATTAAAATTTATATTAATATATATATCAATATATTATATATATTGGCATATATCACTATTTATTATTTATTTTAACCATCTATATATATTTTATAAAATCTTAGTCGTTAATCTTAAAAAAATATTTAAAAAATAAAAAAGTATAATTAAGTTCCATATCTTTGAAAGTTCCAACATCCATCTTTCCATAAATTTTTACTTTTCATGAAATATAAAAATATATTTCTATAAAAAAATATTTTTATTTCTGTATTCTTAAAGCTCTGATCAAACAAGATGCTTTTTCTATGTTTTAGGAATTGCCATTTCTCCTTCCACTTCATTCAAACCAAACGAGTCTTAAGTTATTAGATTGAATGATTAAGACATTAAAAATAAAGAAGAGTGTATTTTAGAAATAAAATTAAATATTTATTTTACTAACAAATGAAAAAATAATTTAGCGACTTTCCAAGTGAGTATTTTTTTTTTATTTCATGGATAAATATTATTCACAGAAAATAACTTAAACATCCGTAAATAACATGATCAATAAAAAAAATAACTAACTTTTTCATGATATTTATCCATAAAAGAATAAATAAATAAATAAAATATGAGTTGGCCAATTTGAAACCAATAACTTTTATTGGTAGTTATAATGTTATATACTTATTAATCAAATTTTATATAGAATATGTTTTTTTTATTGCTTAGATCTATCTCAATATGTTTATAATGTAATTAGATATTCAATTCATATATATTTATCATGGTTTGCATTTGGATTATTTTTGACTCAATAATTGATAAATTTAATATTATATCTGTTTCAATCCAACCTGAAGGGAAATAGATCTACTTCATTTCTTCTTCTTTTTTGGCACATGACTTGATTCAATTTTTTGACCTAATGCAATGAATTAGATTTAGTTTTTGCTCATCTCTGATCCAACCTGCCCCTTGCAATCCTAGATAGGGCATGAAGGGAGGGTTTGGGCAAGGGGATCGTGGGTGGAGGAAGGAAAGGGAGAGCGCAAGGGAGGAAGATGAGGGGAGACGGAGAGGATTTGTAAGAAAGGTAGGGGGAAGCGGGAAAGAGAGTGCCCTTAGAAAGTTGAGAGGAGGGAAGGGGCGTCTGCGAGAGTGGGAGGAAGAAACCGTGTTTTAGAATTAATTTGGTATCACTTAGTTTTTATTTTCTACCTTTAAAAATAAAATTATGAATATCTATACAAAACATATTCAGTGCTATTATTTTTATTTTATTTTTTTTTATTTTTGGTAAGACGGATACTTCACTCAACGGTCCTGAAATGAAAACATCTAAAAAAAGTCAGAAAAAATACAATCCCGGAAATTCACTAGCGAATTAGCCAACCCGGTCCACAAAGTCGATCCTGAATGAGCAGCAACGAAAGAGGCCCAGTCCACAGCCGAATTGGCCTCCCTGTAGATGTGCCTGACTACAACTGAGGAACACCCCCGCAACCAGAGCGCAATATCCCGAATCAAGGGTGAGCAGAAGCATAATTTGCCACCCCCTTGATCCACGATATCATAGTAGCAGAGTCTCCCTCGATAATCAAATGCTTAGTCCTGAGATAGTGACAAGCATACTGAACCCCAGCCCAAGCAGCTGTAAGCTCAACCTGAATAACATAAGACTCAACTAGATGACAGCCCCAGTTGCAATGATATCAAGACTCGAACTCCAAATCACAAACGCCGCACCACCATCAGGTCCTCTGACACTCCCGTCAAAATTGACCTTGACATATGATAGAGGGGGGGCTCCCAGGAAATAAAAACCCTTCGGGACGCTCTAGGAGCAATGCCGGAATCTCAGATCTCCGTGGATGCAAAGGTCATAATGCAGAACTCTTCCATGCGAGCCCAAGCTCACTCAATCAACACTCTACCAGAAAGTCTAGACGAGCCAAAGACAAGGACATTCCGAAAAAGCCAGATGTGGTAAGCCAGATAAGCAGGAAGGCTGGAACTGAAGGGAAGACAGGAAGATCTGAGCACATCCAAAAAGGCATCCACCAAATTCCCAGACCGAGGACTCATGAAATCCATCCCTACAGACGACCAAATACACCGAGCCCTAGGACAAGTGAATAACACATTCTCCATAATTTCAGTATGAACCTCACAAGCTGGGCAGAAAATAGAAAGATCCATCCCTCTAGCCTGAAGGAGAATCATGGTCGAAAGACGATGCCAGGCAACTTTCCATAAGAAGAGGGCCACTCTAGGATGAACGTGAAAAGACTAGATCCATCCAATCTGACAACTTCGCTGAGGCTCCTCCGGAACATACCATAAAGATCAGACATAAGGACTCTACTCAGCATCGAAGACCTCCATACCCGAATGTCTGTACAGGGATGAGTGGACAGAACAATAGAAAGAACCCGCTCTCCTAAAATAAACTTAAAGGTCCGAACAACCAAAGTATAACTCCAGTGGGAACCATCAGGGGACATAAGATCAGCAACCAACCTGATATCCGGACCATCCATCGCAATGAAATAGGCCAGCGGGTTAAAAGAAACTCCGAAATCCACAGATCATCCATAAAGCTAATCAAAGAACCATCCCCAACAATCCATCTCAAGTGCGGAATAATCGCAGGAGCAATCCGCGACATCTCTCTCCAAACGACAGAATCCTGCTGTGGCACAGAACCCTCCGCATCCACCATCGTGATCAGGAAACCATATCAAATCTTATCATAGCAATCCACATAGTCTCCTCCCATAAGAGAAGGGATAACAATAGGTACCATCCATGCTAATCCCCATAAGGGAAGGGACAACAATAAATACCATCCATGCTCTCCGGCCTCATTTGCTGGCTTCACTAATCACAGAGACATAAATCAATTAAACCAAACCTATTCTCTGAAAAGAAAAAGCGATCCTCCTCGGCACCCTAGTGGCTGCAAATATTTCTCACTACCTCCTATTCTGCTAATAGATTCAGGAATTTCATCATTTAAGTTGAGTTTATTTTCCAATACATCTGCACCAATTGTTCAGTGCAAGCGTAGCAAGCCAACCTGCAAAAATCTAGTGCACCGTAGACATGTCGCAAAGATGTGCTCATTTATCTCACAGACATGTTACATAAATTTTCAGAAATCTTTGAGGATCTTAGCCATTTAGACTCACCAACTGATCTTCTATCTGTATTCAAGTATTTCAAAGAAAGATATATATATATATATATCTTGGAGTATATTCCATGTAGTGAAATCCAGTATCTATAAACCAAGGAAATCTAAGAACACCAGAAGCGCATTTCCTGGCAATACCCCATGACAGACATGATATGAAAGACAGCAAGCGTTTGGAAATTTAAGCCTGCAAAAATATACTGGCAATGTTATATGCACTGTCAAAAACTGCTTTAAGTATCATACAATCCCCTGCCATCATCTGTCACAAGAATCGGACCCTCTAGTTATCCATCGACTCCAAACCGACCATTCTTTTTCTTTCCCTCTCATCAGGTTAGGGATCTTTCCATGCATTCTAACATCATTAGAGAAATGTTAAGACAAAAAGAGAACTGTCCAAGCTTCTCGGTCTAACTAAAGTTGATATAATTGATCTCGAATATACTATGCTAGATCAGAGAATAGCAGGCTTTGATTTATTCAGTTGAAAAATACAGAACGTCGCTTTATCAAAAAATATATATATATATACAGAACGAGGTTCATCAGATATTTGGCAGACAACAACAAGGAGGGTCTCACAAAGATTTGAAGCAGATGCACAACAATGGAGGAAAAAGACAACATACAGAAGATTTCAAGAGAGCCCACGGACTTTCCCCGGCAATGTCAATATCAATGTCAAAGAAACAAGGTCGAGTTGGAAGACCGGGCATCGTACTCATTGTTCCCACAAGTGGATATATAAAGCCAGCTCCAATGCTAGCTCTCACATCTCTGATTGGCAGCACAAATCCAGAAGGACCCTTTTGAGATGGGACGTGTGAGAATGAGTACTGGGTTTTTGCCATGCAAATGGGTAGACCTGAAAACCCTTGCGTGCTGTACATCTCAATCTGCTTCTCAGCCTTTCACAAAAGAAATTTTGTCAAGGAAAATGAATTTAATGAACAAGAAAAGTAATGTCTGCAGTCATCTGAATAAAGGTTCTTATTTCTACCGTTCAATCAATACAAATCCACAGTCAAAGTGATAACTAGTGCCTTCATGTTGACCTTTAATGGTACTTGAGATGCTAGAACAGTAGTGACCAAGACTTTATATAATGTCCTTGCAGGTGTTCGCCATATTGCATTATTTCAACTCCAAAAGGAAGATTAGTCTTCCACACAATTAGATTCGGATATTTATGCTATAAGTTATTATAATTGGTTAGTAGTAAAAAGAAAATTACCTGTCTGAGTACTCAACACCACTGGCACCATACGACTTGGCTATTGCCTCAATCTTTTCCTTGATACTAATGTCCAGGGGATATAAAAACTTCAGAGGCTGTGTCTGTTTCTCACATGCTCTTTGAACAGCAATACCAAGATCAACCTGGAGATTTTGCCCGAAAGCCACAATAAATTCAGTGAAACCAGAACTTGGTAGATGATTACCAGTTCAAATACATGGTCAGCAAGCGCCAGAGGAACTACACAGAGGTATCCACAAAATTAAAAGCATTTAGTTTTGCTCATTCGTACTGCAAAACTAAAATTACATCTAACAATAAATAAATAAACAAAAAAAGACAGACAAAACGTGGCAAGGTGACATGCAACATCAGATAGAGCAAGCTACAAAGATGGTACAACAAGTGGTGCTCTTATCCAAATTTTTTCATTTTGCTTTTCTTTTTCATTCAATCAGCACAGGATGTATATCTGACCAAACAAATGCTAAGTCCAAGAATGTAGCTAATAGTTTAAAGATATAGCCATGTAGCTTCTACTCTCAAAATGTCATATAATAAAATGCAATGAAAAAGATAAAAGAAATCAAAAGAAAATTTGCCATTATAAATCATGGACAAAGCAAGTATCTCAAATATTACAGACTACAATGAAACATAAAATTACAGAAACAGATGCAGGAAAATGAGTGTTTAAGTGAAACACTCCATAGCAGGAAACAGAAAAGTGTCATATAAACTTGCCAGAAATTTGTTGGTATGACATAAAATCCCATAAAGAAAGCACTGAGAACGCAGCTAGCAAAGGTTTTCCTAATCAAAATTGGCAATAAGGATGTCCAACATAAAATATGCGACTAAAGTGATGCATAAGTGACATACTTCTGAGATAAAGTAGGTACACCATAGACAAACTATATCAAAAATGGATGTAATACTAACCGCTCCTTTCCACCATGTGCATGGTGAGTGCATACAACTGCATCAAAAGCACCAGCTGCCAAAGCTGCACTTCTCACAACATTCATCTCAGCCTCAGAATCCGTTGCAAACTTATTGATTGCAACCACAACATTCACACCATAAGACTTTGTGTTCAAAATATGCCTGGCAAGATTCACGCAGCCAGCTTCAACAAGAGCCACATTTTCAGTCAAATAGGCATGGTCCAGAGGCTTGCCAGCCACAACCTCGGGCCCACCACCATGCATTTTCAAAGCTCTTATAGTTGCCACAATAATAGCACATTGAGGAACTAAACCACTGTACCTACACTTAATATTCATAAATTTTTCTGTGCCAATATCAGCACCAAACCTGCTTCTGTGACTACAAAACCACCTTTTCCAACCAGTTTGAGAGCAATCTTATCAGCCACTATGGATGAATTTCCATGAGCAATGTTGGCAAAAGGTCCAGCATGAACCAGAACAGGGGTTCCTTCAAGAGTCTGCATCAGAGTGGGGTTAATGGCATCTTCATCAGCACAGTTAGAGCACCACCAACCCCGAGATCATCTGCAGTTATTGGTTCACCACCCTTGCTGTTTCCTATTACCATTCTTCCAAGCCTTTCCCTCATGTCTGAAAGTGAAGTGGTAAGAGCCAGTACAGCCATGATCTCACTAGCTACTGATATGTCAAAGCCTGTTTCTCTTACCATCCCTTTTTCTTCAGGACCTTGTCCAACTGTAATTTTCCTCAAGAACCGATCATTGACATCCATGACTCTCCTCCAAGTAATGGAATTTGGATCAATATCAAGCCTAGCAAATCGTTTGACTTCATCAGGTGTCAGCTCATCAGGATTTGTCTTTGAGATGCCAAGCTTCCTCAGACGCCTGAACATAACATCAGCAAAGGTACGTTTGCCCTCTTTGTTTGGAGGGCACAATCTATTAAATAGAGCTTTGTCAGATTGAGATGCCTCATGGAAAAACCGGGTATCTATAGCAGCAGCAAGAAGATTATTTGCAGCTGTGATTGCATGAATATCTCCAGTTAGATGAAGATTGAACTCATCCATAGGAATAACTTGACTGTACCCACCACCAGCAGCACCACCTTTAATTCCAAAAGTTGGACCTTGGGATGGTTGACGGAGACAGGTAACAACCTAATCAGAGACAGATTTAGTTGGTAAAATACTATAACACTTACAAGTATAAAACTAGTTAGAAAAAATGAAAAATATTAATAAGCAATCTAGAAAACAGTGTTGTGATGTAGTAGGTTGGAAAAAACAAAAAAGCATTGCCAGAAATAAGCTGTAAAACTGATTCAGTAATATCTGCTGACATTCTTGAATAATATAACCCACCAAATTTAGGCCACATTGGTTTTAGCCATGCAAAGGACAATACCAATAGCATTCAATTCTTTATGATGATTGCATCAGTCCATACTCTTTAGACACGGTGGTTTTTCTTTACCAGTTCTTGATTTTGGCAAAAAACCAAAAACATTTGAAACAAGCTAAGCTCTATTCCAAACCCTATTTTGGTTAATAGTTCATATTCTCAATTATTTCATTGATCTTTTTCATCTCTAGGAAAGGTAAATGAAAACATACAATTGTCCAAATGAGGTAAATGTGTTGACATTGCTATAATCATGTGAAAAATACCAAGAAGAATTATTAGAAAAGTAGATGCGGTGACAGAAGTGAATTTCCAATTTTCGTAGGCCTACACCATGTCCAAGCTCATATATCGTTATATTTTCATACATAAGTTTGCGGCCAATATTTGAGAGAAGGTGTCATGTTGTACAACTTTTGCAGATTTTAAATTACTAATTGACAACAAAGAACAGAATCGAGATGAATTGTAAATGTGAAGGAAGAACTAGAGGATAAGGTCTATAAATCATTAAAAGATAAACTGGAGTACATGAAATACAATTTGTGTAGAAAGGTAAAAATGAGGCAATGAGCCTATGGCCAGGATTGGTGGCCAATTGATAGCCTATTGAAAACATTTTCCAACAACTTGAATGAATTATATACACGATTGGGAGATAAACATATCTTACAAACAAAACTAAGTAAACATGTAATTCACATGGGCCTCTTGCAGATGGCACAGGGTAAGGAATAATGCATAAAAAATATGGCTCATTTATCTGATGTACTTTTCTAACTTCATTTAACCTGGCCCTGCATTTTAAGGAACATTTGTATAACTCTCCCTAAGGTGTGAAGCAAGCCAAAACAAAAATTGGGGAGCTAGCTGACACAAGGTTATAAATCCCTGAAAACATAGAGTCAAGGAAAAACATACAAGCTCATTTTGCACCCCGCTTATCATTTAAAATGAAGGAAAAAGAAATCTAGAGAGAGATATTACAGAATCTATAAAACAAAAATTCACACAAGATTATTTTTCACAAAAGAAGTAAAATGTATCCAAACACTAATTATTCTCATAAGAAGTTTTTTAAGGTCCACTGAAATAATTTTAGAATCACTAACAATAGCAGACTAGTTGTAGGTGACGTGAATCATATATGAAAATTATCCTATATGTAAAACCAACCTGATTATGTATAGAGTCACCATAAATAGCATTTATAAGACCAATAGGATCAAGAAGTACAATCCAGGGAGATTATATGTATTAGCACTACATTTAAGCTCAAAGTTTATTCACATCTTAGTTAGATAATGATTAGTAGTTGTACATTTTGAAGTTCAAGCATTAAAAGAACAATTTTGCAAACCAATAGATAAGCAAGTAAATAAATAAATAAATAAATAATGTAAACAAGATCTGCTTGTGTGGTTAACTTTCAGTTGACATTATGGGTATTTTCAGTTCCAAATTCATTTACTGAAGTGAACATTTAACAAAAAGGCTTGAAACTCAAGAAGACCAGAAAAGCACCAAAACAATGAGTTAAAGAGTATGCTGATTTAACTCTCCTCTAAACATGAAGATACAAGGATCAAATTTAACAAAAGCCCACATTAACATTTGTAGATTTACAAAATCACAATCTAGATTATGTTTTTACATACTCCTGTGCGTCGTGCAACATGATGAGAAAGTGAACAATATGCACCTATGTACTAGATCTGCTCATGCAAGTTAAGATAATAGTAAATGATACTGACATATGTCTCCCATGGAATATTAACAAACCCTCGTATAATAAGATCCAAACAAAAATGGAGCATGTCATCCAGTAATCTATCTTAAAAGCAAAACTTTCCCCTTTCTCTCTTGTTATAAATCAGGGGAAAAAATAACAGAAATGTGAACCACATCGTACTCCGAGCGCTTCATAAAGATGAGAAAAATTCCACGCTCGTTCCTAAGTGATTCTTATAATCAAAATGAAAGCGACCCCATTGTCCAAATTGGGACAACCAACCGAATGTCTATAGAGAAATCATCAAAGAAGTTACAGAAAACTCAACCCAGATAGATACCCAACAAATGATTAGATCTACGAGTACAAAAAAACAAAGCATAAAACCTCTTCAAACCATAGAGAAATATCAAAAAGAAGAGACATGGAGCATAAAGGCGGCATTTTTCACCATTAAAGCCCTCAGAGTGTGTCAGAGAGCATCCAGAAGAGAGAGGGGGGGGGGGGGGGATCAAGAAGTTCAAAGGCGGTACCTTTTTATCCAGGAAAGCACCCAGAGCCTGGCAGAGACCCACCGTGGTGGTCGACTTGCCTTCCCCAAGCGGCGTCGGGGTGATCCCTCCGACCACCACGTAGTACCCATCCTCCGATCCCTCGAGCTCACCGAGCACCGACAAGAGCACCTAAAATCCCACAAACCACTAAGCCGATCAAATGGGAGAAAAGAACCTAAACGAGAAGATTTGCGATTGGGTTTGGGGATAAAAGGAAGGAGACCTTGGCCTTGTACTTGCCGTAGAGATCGTAGTGTTTGGAGTCCAGGTTGAGGTCCTCGGCTATGGCGGCGATGGGGAGGGGCTCGACGGAGTTGGCGATGTCGATATCGGCGGGCACCGGAGCCACCACTTCCAGTCTCCTTATCGTCTTTGACGACCCCATCTCTCTCTTTATCTCTCCGTTAGCAGAACTAGAAGAAGAGAGCGTTTTAGCTCCGCTCCCTTTAGATCCACGAATCGTAATCTAATTTAAAAATCACAGAGAAATGGTTAAGAAGACTTAGGATTGCAAAGCTTTGGCAGTATGATCGTGATCGGACGGATTAGCTGTGAGTGGATCGCGACCACGTCGGTCTATAGGGATTCGGATTTTTTTTTTAACGATATATATCGTTGGACCGCGCAATAGCCGCAGACGGACAAAAGGCAGGGTAAATATGAGAGATGTCGTCGAAAAATAAAAAAATCGCGCGAAAGATACCACCCTGAGCCGGTCCAAAGTAGAATGTATCGTTCATCCGTATGTTTGGGTAAAATATACTGTACTTTGCACATGTTATGCTTAAAAAATCCTTGCACTTTAAAATTTAAAAAATCTCAATTCTCGAACCAGTCCACCAAATTACCCCTCCCCTCCTCCTCCTCCTCCTCTCTCTCTCGTCTTCTTCTCTTCTTCTTCTTCTTCTTCTTTTTTTAAGTAAGAGGATATGCATTAACTCAACAAGCTCATCGGTTCAATATTACAGGAATCCAAAAACAAGCTGGATGATATTAAACCATATGCCCAGCCGAGAACAAGAGAAGGAAAGATAACTGTTTGAGCAGGTAATACACAAGAATTGTGACCACATACATGACTGTGTAATGGACAATAGGAGAAAAGGCAGTATGATTAGAACATTTTTTTTCATTTAGAAGTTGCAAAACTACAGTTGGCCGAATGCCCGTGCAAGCACATGCGCGCGCTCCGCACGCAGGCATTCTGTCGTTCCTGTCATTTTATTCTTTTATTTTTTTTAAATAAATAATAGCTATTTCTAGGATTTTTTTAGAATTTTAGAAAGATTTTAAATTATAAATAGTTCTTTTTTTTCCTGGTTTCTAATCTATCCAAGAATTCCAAATTCTCCTCCTTATATATCTCTTTCTCTCAAAATTTTCTAAAAGTTTCTCTCCTATAAATTTTTTTTATTTTAATAATTTGAACTGAGCTGGTCAGCATTCATTCGAGAGACGTACGCCGACGAATATTGAAGTATTGACTTCCAGTTTGTACCTTGAAGAAGAGTGCATAGTCCAATCATTCTTTGCACAAGAAAGAGATCAAATCTCCTTTAGGATAGTGGTTCATCTGCCTCTCATATTAGGATTTCAAATTTCATTCTATTTTGATTTTTAATTATTTGCCGTACCAAATATTCTGCAACACACACCACAAAAATTATTTTCAAATACTTTCAAATTATATAATACATATATATTTTCTATATATTATAACTAATAATCTGGAGAAGATCTGTAAATAGTTTGTAGTACATGCATATAAATATAATTATTTATACTTAATTATAATTATTATCTTGTATATTTTTATTTATATATATTATATATAATAAAAATTTATAATGGTATGTTTTAGTTATCAATAGTATTATATCTATTACTTTTGTATTGTGCAAAATTAATTGAAGATCCCTCCTAAATCATATTGCAGCATGCAAATTAATTTTTAAAAGACTACATAAAAAATTAATCAAAGCCTTTAGGATTTAGAGACAAATATCTTAAATACAAATCTTAACAAACTAGAGGTCCGATCATATCGGTGATCATTTTGATAAAATTTAAATTTTTTTAAAAAAAATAGAAGATATTTTTAGAAACATATACAAGAAAAATAAAATAATAATAATAATATATATAAGTAAAAATATATTAAAAAATAAAAAAAATTAAATCTTTTTTATTAAAATTATTTTATTTTCTAAATATTCTTCGTTGAACCTGATCTAGATCCAATGATAATCCTTAAAGATAACCCCATTAGCCTAAAACCGAAAAAATTGATGATCCCATTTTAGAAGGCGGCAAAACCAAATTAAGTTTTTGCTAACCACCTTAGAACTTTGGTCTATGATCGACCAATCTACCAGTTTCTCTACTTTAACCATACCTATTATTCCAGAAGAGAATTACCTATATAAAGATAGAATCCTTAGTGCCCTTTTTTGACTCATTCTATAATATTTACCTATCATATAAGAGTGCGAAAGAATTTAGGATACACTAAAATCAGAGTATGGCCATGATGATGCCGAGATAAATGATTCAACACTACATCATTTCTTTGATATAATATGGTAGAAGATAAATCCATTAATGACCAACTTCACCAATTCAAGAGTATCTTAGAAAATTTCAAACCAATGGAGATAAATTCTTAGAAGGATTTAAGATCTCTAGCCTTCTAAATAAAATGCTTCATTTCTAGAATGGTTTTGTCAAAAGTCAGCTCTAAAAACAAGGAAGTTAATCTTAGTCCAACTTTTGAACTCAATTAAGATAAAAGACTAACATAGGTCTAGAACCAAGCAAACTAGAATTTCAAGTGTCCAAGCTAACCTAACCTAATAATACCAGACCAATGACAATACCAAACTAAAATCAAAGCCTAGATTTCAATCAAACCACTAATACCAATCAAACCAACCTTACCACCATAATCCAAATAAGTTCAAATCCAAGGATAAATCCTTCAAAACCAATAATACTAGATTCAGCAAGCCTATCCAATATCCAAGTAAAAGATTCTATTTTTTATGTGGAAGGATAAATCATCCTGAAAGAGATTGCTATCATCGAAAGAATTAGCCTTTTTCCAAACCTTCCAGTTCTTCCAGATCCCAAGCTCATGTAGTTGAAGATCCAAAGACTTCACCTTTAGGTCAATAAGTTTAAAATACTGAAGTCAACATTACTTCTTCCATCCTTGTTAGTGGTTAGATTCAGGAGTCAATATTCATATTTATTTTGATTGTTCTTATTTCACTACTTTTCAAGACCGAAGGAGACATAATCCTAGAAAATAACATAGCCACCAGGATGGGATAAGATCAAATCAATCTGAAAATGATATCAGAAAAAGTTCTCACCCTAACAGATGTACTATATATTCCAAATCTTAGGAAGAACCTTGTAGTAGGTCTCAGCGAGTTCACAGATGACTAACAATTATTCTTGATGTAATAAAGTTAATAACTAAAATAATGCCTCATATAAAAAGGATATGTAAGTGAAGACTTATTCAAATTAATATAATCATTATTTCATAATAAAGTTAAGAATTAAAATTATGTTGTGAATAAATCTAATAAATATATGTGGCATGACAAGTGGGTTATGTACACTTAAAAAAAATCAAACATATGATAGAGGTTTAAAACTAATTTCTATATTAAACTTAGATATATCTAAGTATAAAATATGTGCGAATCTAAACAACCAAAAAATTTATTCAAATTAATTCAAAAAAAAATATTCAATCATGGAGTAATATAATAGTGATATATGACTTTAAAGACTACAAACCTGTGGTAGTAATAGATACATAATGATCTTTATAAATAATTTTTTCAGATACTGTATTATTACCTAATTAAATCTAAAAATAAAACCTTCAATAAGTTTAAAATTTATAAGAGTGAAGTAGAAAATCAACAAGAAAAAAATAAAATTCTTAAGCCTGATAGAGAAGGAGATTATACCTCGAATGAATTTTCTCAGTTTTGTTAAGAACATAATATAATTCATCAAGTGACTGCTCCTTACTTTCCATAGTCCAATGGTATAGCTGAGCATAAAAATTATTCCTCATGGATATGGTAAATGCTATTGGTGGGAACACCAGAGGCACCAAAATAAGATAGAGGCTTCTCAACCCTCTATGGATCACTTAGCTACATTCAAGTCCATTGTAATAAAGCTTAGTTCATCTAAGTTGTCTTTATTGAGTCCTGTATTAATCAGCTCATGTTGGCTAGTCCAGTCCAGTGTAGTCAGCTCATGTCGAGCTAATTTTATTTTTTTGAGTCCTGTCCAAGCACATTGAAGACTCAAGATCACATCATACAAGTGAAGACCAAGTCCAACCAGAGTGAAGACATGGAAGTATAGCCCAAGTCCAACCAGCTTGAGGATTTGAAGAACCTAGGAGGAAAATTCAGAAACCCCGAAGCCCTGGACCAGCCGGAAGCAAACTGGGCCAGCCCAGGCCTAGGAGGGAGCTAGGGCACCTTGGCCTTATGGTGATAACTCCTTGGTCGGCCACTTAGGGTCACCCCCTTGGCCAACCAAGACATGGAGTGTGGGAGAATTCTTAAGGATTTTTTCTACCTAGGTTCCTTACTTTCCTAGCTAGGATTTGGGTAGGAATAGGATTCTTATGTAAAGAGCAATGTGTCCTTACTTGGAGCCCAAGACTAAGGGTATATTTAAAAGACCCTAGTCTCTTGTATGATGATTGATTTTGATATATGAAAAATACTTGAGTTACCTTCAACTTTTGTATGTTACCCTGCTGTGTGCATAAAGGATTTTGAGAGTTTTCTTCTTCCGGTGTTGCAACTATCTTCCTGTCGCCAGCCAACCTTCCTGAACCCTGGCCGCCCACTCAAAAGACACCTCATCCTTGCTGTTTTCTCTTATTTTCTTCATCTTCTCTGAGTTTCCTAAACCCCTGACAGGTCGTTTGTAGGTCCCCGAGTTCCTACGAATCCAACGACTCCAGACAAGCCTCAATCGGACCACCGAGCAGAAAGCCAGGTATCCGCGGGTCTTTGGCTCAGTTTTCTAGGATGCATCCATCGAGGAACGAGAGATCCCTTTGCTGCAATCTTTATCGGCACATCAGATGTTGCCAGGTACACCCCATCTGTCGCCAGTAATTTTATGTGGGAGAACTTGCCCTAACCGAGGCTTCTCAGCCCGGCGATCCATCTTTACTGCTTTCTTAGGTCATAATCTGCATACTTAGTTTCTAAAATTCATATAGAATTTTCTACAACTTATTTTGATCTGATATTTAAGAATTAATCACCTAACCCCACATACAAATTCACAAAATTAATCGCATGCATATTAGTTCCGCATCATCTGGATCAGAGCTTAGATTAGGCTTGTTTTCTGCATCTTTTACAGTTCGTATATATTCTATATTTTAGTTATTTCTCCGTGTCCAAAAATTCTGAAATTTATTTTGTTGGATTCATCATAATTCAAAGTATTTTACAGAATTTCTGCAGATTTTATTTCGATATGTGCAATTTCTGCAAGCCGAAATACACCTGTAAATTTTGGCTCTGTTTTTCAGTAAGATAATTTTGAAAGGTTTAGGGTTTTGTTTAGTATCTCTTTGCATATCTTTATTTTTAGTATGTTTCTAGCATATTAGGTCTTTTGCTGCAAATCATATATCTACAAAAGGATATATATATAATATATATAAAGTTACCAAAACATCTAACCCTAATTTGTATCATCTGCTGCCAACATTGCATAATCTACCTTTAAGGGCACTCTTGCTATACCAGATAAGGGGAGGAGTTGATAACCTCTTTTTAGCCCAAAACCACACCCCTGTATTCGGTCCCAAGCCTAACTTAAAATTTATTAGACTTAATTTGCCCTAGTGGGCTAGGGACACCAACTGGTCGGGTCCGGGCTAAGTGTCAGATCACTGTGTCAAGCTAACCTGTATGTGCCTTATGCTTGGTGTCTAAAATTATGGTTTAGGGATTCGATCCCGAAGGGCTTGTGTGCTGGTCTGCGTACTTAGCCAATCTCTGATTGTGTCTATGGGATTGGCAATCAGGGACCTAACACTCCCCTTACACCTGCCTGGCTAAGTATAGGATTACTATATGCTAGTTTGCCACCCTGATTGAGCACTTAATTTGGACTCTAGGTCTAGTCAGCTGTAGTTGATCTGATCGAGTCTTGCATGAGCATTAGATTATGAGCATCATATCATCCACCATCTCTACTTTCGGCTGAACCCATGGATAACTTTGAAGCCCAAATGAAAGCCCTTACTGATCAACTAGCCCAATCCTTCACCTGGTTGAATTAGAGGTTTGACCATATAGACAACCGACTAGGAACCCTAGAGAAAACCATAGGACCCAAACTAGATCCAAACCTAAGCCACCTTTACCCATATCCTATAAGCCTAGTATACCCATAACCTATAGATCTTATGACTCCAAATCCTATGACTCTAGAACCTATGAGCCCATATCGCATGAGCCAATAGATCCAAGACCCATAGAGCTGAACCCACATCCTATGACCATAGATCCTATAATCCTAGGACCCGTAGATCTGCCCTTGTCCTATGAGCCCAGGGAGCCCATAACCCCTAGGTATCAGCTAGTACTAGTCATGTTTTTCCTAGTCAACTTGAATCCCATAGGATTAGTACCCCTAAATATGAGCCCAGTAGTAAGCCACTACCCTTTAGTCAACCTGAACCTACTAGGATTAGTGCCAAAATCAGACACCAAGACCTAGCCAATTTTTCCTTAGACGACCTTCCCTAACTTCCCTCTGATTGACAAGGCTTACATGAACACAGAAGTGTATGAAGCCGATGTGAACTTAGCGGATGAGTATGAGGAAGAAGAGGAGATGCCTATAGATGATCCAGAATTAGCTAACCCAATATACCCAGGTAGAAGCCAACCCAGAGGTAGTTGACCCTGACTATACCCAGCCTAAAGTTGTAATGGAAGAACAATTAGAGGAAGAGAACCTAGGTACTACTACTAGAGCCTTACCTGAGGAAACCATAGAGGAGAGCCAAATTATAGAGTCTAGTCCTAAAGTACAAGAACCAGAAGAATTTATTAAGGACCTGATCTTTGAATCAGTACCCTCAGGATGAGTCCCCTCATATAGTTCCCATTAAGGACCTCTTCCCTGAGATTAGTAATCCATCCTTCCATTATGCAAATCCCATAGATATACCGCAACCCCGTAAGGTTAGCCTCATTAGTATAGGATTAGTTCCTGACACCCTTCTTTTATCCTATTGTATCCAACTAATCATGAACCTTTTTCCTTACCCTACCAGATTAATTCTGAACCCACTTCCTATTTTCTGCCATTCCTAGACACCTCCAGCATTTCTAGGATCATTAGATTGCATTTAGTTGAGATTAGCATACTGCATGCATTCATTACGCATGTTAGGTTTGCATTATACTTCTGGCATACCCTTTGGAATTTGCTAAGAGCCCATTGTAAGTTTTCATGTGCATGTCAAGCTAGGATCAAACATAGAGAACCTATAATCTCTTAGATTTAGGTCTAAAGAGTTCAATAAAATTTTTTTCCATAGGAATGCATAGTCGAGTCTGTTAGGTATTGGTATGAGTCCTTTGCATCATATGTTAGGAGTCTGCATGTGCCCAATTCCAGTAGAAGTCCTGGATAAGGAGCAGATCCCTACCTTGCTGTATTAAAGAAAGCATGTTAATTATCGAATGAAAAAGGAGCTCGGGAAAGATAAAAGAGGGGGCGAGAAGAAACTTACAGCATAGAGGTTCACGAACGTCGAACAGACGACGTTGCCCAGAAGCCTCCCACTCCCATCTCGCCGATCACAGGACTGGATGGAGAAGTCCATCATCTGCTCTGCGAGGTTAGGATCCTTCACCAGAGAGCGTTTGGCCCCAGCTTGAATGGGACCCTCCGGTAGTCTCTGTCTCTCGTCCTCGCCTGATCGGACCCTTCGGTAGCGGAGGGCATTTTCATGGCCAGCTGCGAGCTCGGCATCGCCTCGGGCTGCGACGGGGGTGCCGGTCTCGCTTCCCTCGACCCCCCTTCCTCCTCGAGCACGACGACTTCAGGGGGAGGGACCTCCAGTCTAGCGGCAGCGACCGCCGACCTAGCCCTGGTGACCACCTCGGGCTCAGGCATGGGACCCTGATCCCGCTACCCTGAGGTCGCCTGGACGAGCTCGGCCGCCCTCCGCCGCCTCTCTCGATGACCGGTGCATCTACCGTGGCCTACACCGGCAGCGGGCCTTCATCAACGCGAGCCCACTTTGGAGCGGGCCCGCCGGCCTCGGCAGCTTGCTCCCACTCCTCGGAGAAAGACAGCAGCTCGTCCATTGAAAATTTCATATCTGCACCACAAGAGACGAGGTCAGCCCTGAGCAAAAAAAAAAAGAAAAGAAGAAAAAAAGAAAGAGAAGAAAAGAAAAGAAGAAGAAAAAAGAGAAAGAAAAATAAATCAGAAATGAGAGGGGGGTGGTCAACTCAAACTCACCCGGCTCCCGCACCGAGCTGACCCCGGTCTCGCGAAGATTCCGCTCCGACAACATGACCTCCAGTGATGGGATCTCGGCCAATTTGAGCAGGTCATACATGTTGAGGTCGGCAACTTCGACCGAGAAGTTCTTATTCGGAGATCGATCTGGGTCGCTCTAAACCCAGTCGATCCCCTCTACTGAGGTGAAAAAGAACCTACTTTCCATCCTTTGATGGAAGAGGGGAGCACAAACCTGATGCCCCGAGGGCGGGAAGAAAGAGACCGCCACCCGTCCTCGGTAGGGTGACGTTTCAGGGTGAAGAAGGCCCTGAACAAGGAAAACGGGCAACAACCCCATGGAAGTGGCACAGAACGATGAAGCAGAATATCATCCTGACGGCGTTGGGGACCAACTGGGCAGGAACGAGTCGTAGTTGGCCAAGAAAGAAAGGAAAAAAGGATGTACAGGGAAGCGGAGACCCCCAACGAAGGTCTCCTCATAGAAGGCAATCCGCCAAGGGCCACTGGAGGTAACCCGCTCCCTGGGACGAGGGACGGAGAGCTGGATGGACTCGGGGATGCCATAAGCTTCCCGGATAGACACAAGGTCCTCAACGAAAATCACTGAAGTGATCCCTCCGGAACCTGTCAACCGAGAAGGCTCAGGCTTAGGAAGGGAAGCAGAGGCAGAAGCGAAAGTAGAAGCAGAAACAGGAGCATGAAGGAGAGCCAAGCGGGGAGGAGGAGAAGACCCGGGTTCCCTAATGGACACCGAACCATGGTAAGGTCTTCTACTAAACTCATACCTCGCCGTCTCCATCTCCTTGTCGGAAGAAGAAGGAGTCTTCAGTCGGGAAGGTCCGACCTCAGCTTGGCACGAGGGACGGAAGTTTGGGCCGAAGCGGTCAATGGAAGAAAAAGAAGGACAGAACGACTCCTAAATGACGAGAAGGAGGAAGCGAACGGAGGAAGACCTATGGCGACTTCTAACGGACGAAAAGGGAGAGCTAACCTGCTAAAGCTTAAGGAAGACGCTGACGGCCGGAGAAGAAGAAAAGGAAGAAGCGCTCCTGCGCGCACGAAGAATTTGAAAAATGGTACGTTTCGAAAGGACTCACCCATCCATTCGAGACAACCTGCGCCCGACCGTACCGTTACAGCTTCCCCAAGAGTCGCGCCACGTGTCGCGGATCAACGGGGCCAGCACTCCCATCCGACCTCGGCCGCTCCAACTTCCGTGCCCGCCATAACTGCTCCCAAGATGTGGCCATGCGGCACCCCCGCACAGGCTCGAAGGACTGCCGAGCAAGGCACCGCCGATATCGATAATTATTGCACCAGATTTCTCCACCTTTCCACATCAGCGGTGTTTCTACTCCCTTCGACCCGAGCACCATGCGACAACGGGCCTCAGGAGTGGGGGGCAAATGATGTGACCGGATCGCTGAGTGGAGCAAGGAGCCTGATGTGGAGCCCTTATTGCGGATGCCGCACTGGATTCCCACCATCGGCCCCTTCGCCGGGTCGCTCCCCGATGCCAACGGGGGCCGCCCGTCGAAGACGGGCTCTGTCCTTGCCAGGGTCGATCCCGCCATGTCGGACGCCTAGGTCGGAGCCGAGCTCAAGTCCCACCAAAGGCAGACCTCTGAGCCCGAGGGTCGGGCCCTGGTCTGAAGTTGAGCTCAAGCCTCCTCCGCCACGTGGCGCCCCTTCAAGGCCAGGTCCCCTGAGCTGGGCACGCCTCATCCGCCTCTGCCGGCCTGAGCTCTGTCAAAGATGGCCCTCCCTTGGCCTGGAACCGAGCTCGGCCCTCCTCCGCATAGCCGAGCCGCGACGAGGCGGTTCACTGCAAGCGGGCCCCATCTTCCCAGTCGGCCCTCAGCACAAATCGAAGTACAACCGCCAAAGAAGCCGTGCCTCTCCTCCGAAGACAGTGGTGGGCCCCTAAGGACCATACAGCAGCACCTGCCACGTCGCCATAAATGTCCAAGGCCGTCGCCCACACCAGAAAGAAGGAAGCTCACATCAAGGCACCATACCCTCTGCCGACTTGCCGTACAAACGGAGAAAAGACCCTAACGAAGTGCACGAGTCCCGAGACGCGGGCATGACAGTCGAGGTCCTGCCAGGTTCCAGGAAGGGCAAACAGAAGGAATGTCAGAGGCATATCGAAGCTTCTCCAACTACCCAATCAAGAAGGCGTCCCGTCTACAGCACGATACCTCATCGTACCAGCCTGACAGCACGGGAGAACCCCGAGGCGAGCCAAAGTGAAGACTCAGCCAGAGTAAAAAAGAGAGAGGTAACAACAACAGAGGGGATAATTTTTTCTTCCTTCAAGCAAGAACAACACAATCACCACAAGGAGAAAGAGGAGAAAGGGGAGAGGGCAGACAGGAGGGCAAGACCACCTCGGCCACCACATCTCCTGCTCACTCACACTCTCATACACTCCACACACTCCTCCTACGTGGAGCTCATCCAGAGGGACTCGACCAGGAGGATATGTTTCCTGGATCATCATCTGACGACTTGACCGTCGGAGTGCCCCCGCCGGAATCCCCGGCCGGGTCACTGACGTTGGCTGTCTTGCAGGTCCCGAGGCACCGGAGGCATCCCCTGAGAGCGAACACGGAACACCCGACGCAACCAGCAACTACGGGCCACGACGATCCGGGCGACAATACTATGAACCATAAATAGGATATATAATAGCAACACTTTGGTAGGCCTACCATAAATAAAGGAATCCTGCACATTGAAACAATAAGGTAAGTGCAAACATTTCGTTATACCTATTTTTTTCCTCCTTTTTTTTTGGTATTTTTTCACGTTACTTTAAAATTTTTCCTCATATAACTTTTTTTTTGGTATTTTAATTTCTTTTGTCCTTGGTCCAAGCAGCTTAATGGTAGTTTGTACGTTCTTGTATTAAAGAAAAAGCATAGAAAAGCTATAAAAGAATGATGTCCAGAGTGTTTGCTTGTAGAATATATAACTCTAGCTTTTATTTTTAAATGTTATGATAGAAGAAGAGTTTATAGCATATATATCCACCTTTCCTTCTTTATTAAAGTATATATGATTACCTTTCCATTTCAAAATAGCCCTTCTATCCATGTATCATGTAATACCATCGACAGCTATACTAGAATGGCCATTTTAACCTTTACCAATATGGAAAATAAATTTTAATAGGTTTATAATTGTATTAGAGCAAATCTAATTCAATTAAAATTGATCTATCCATCCCCTTTTCCTCATCTCGTAAAGGGCATTTGGTTTAGGAAACAAAATTGAAATCGAAATCATAAGGATTAGAATAGAAATGGGATGGCTATATTTCCAATACATTTGTTATTTATTAGAATCCGAATCAAAATCATAATAAAATTTGAATATTATAAGAGAGCTAGATTGTGTTTCAAAAGATTGAGTATTTCTATTCCCTTTCAATATTAATATGGAAATGAAACTTTCTTTAACTAAACGATTGAAATAAAAAACATCCATTTCAATTTCTATTTCAAAATCTAACTCCTTTCAATAATTCAAGACCTCTTGAACGTTAATCATGCTCTCGATCAAGTCTAAGAGAATATGAGCTTAGAATCATAGGTACGTATTCTCCATTGTTTAGGCAATTACTCTCCTTTCAATGTGATTTTATAGGTTTCATTTGTTACCTCTATGGTAGAAGTGCTTGTTTTTAGGGTTAGTTTTAACAATGTCCCCATTAGTCATTTGTTTAAGCATGCATATTAACCAGGAATATAGGATTTGGTGTTTGTATGGTATCTCATTAATACATTATCATTCATTTAATTGATTTGGGTTATGTGGCAATTTGTGAACTTAATTTTCATGATTTTTTGTCAGTTTAACAATCATAGATGATAATTGCTTACTGGTTCTATCACTTGAAAGGATTCAATAAAACTGATTATCTAAGACTGTACATTGAAACATACATACCAAAAACTGAAAGGTTCGCAGTATCATTTCGAAGATCAAACACGCTTACATGACATCTATTACCCCGAAGAAAAAGCTTGGAAAAAATTTCACATGATAACTGTCATTTGGTCATTGGTAGCAAGACAATGAACATTCTCTAATAATTAAATAAAAGCAGAATAAATGGAGAATGTCTTCCACGTCCTCAAATATAGGCTGTGGTATTGTCAGCTATGAACTCTTTGTGCAACAACATGGATACCTTCTCTGCAAACTCCTCGGCAATATGAGTTGGTGTATAGAAACAGTTAGGGAGGAAATAAAGCCATAGCTACATCCACCAAACAACATATTTACGTAGAGGAATCTCCAATTGCAAGTCAAGAGATTTCAAGCTTAGTGGTTAATATGTTAGCTAAGTGTTGCACTTCTCCTTTATAAAATATATGCCGTGGAAATAGATACAAATCCCTTCCCATCATAATAGCAAAACATGAATTTATTGCAATATGAAATGATGGGCTATCTTCCTATTTTTATGAGAGCTCTTTTCCAAAAGAAAACAAAAGCCAGCATCCTTATAAATTCTAAATGATGAAGGATATCCAATCTCAAACATCAATCACATCGAGGGAAAACCTTAAGAATCCACATTTAAATAAGCCACTTACCGTTATATGTTCATCGAGGAACCTGATTACCTATTTATGACAACCACTCTTTCTTGGTCCCTTGAAACTCACTGGACCACCAACCATGGTATCAGCATCCATCAGACGATCGGGTAGCTCTTTTATCATTGGCTACCTCCTGTAGAAGTTCTAGAAGACCTCGTGGCCAAGGCCAATTTCCATGCCTATTAAGTACTCAATCAGCCTCGACTTAGGTCTCTACTCGATCGGGCATACCAAAGAGTGGTACCTAGTACCCTTTCTTGGTGCCTAGCCCTCTGTGACGAGGTCCACTCATGGTGCTTAGCCACCTCTGATATCAAGATCGCTATAATCGATCACATATGCTCTAGCTGTACTAATCTTTCCACGTGTTCACTGCAACGAGCAAAGTTGACATGACCAACGGGCGAGTTCGTAGGAGACAACATCTCAATAGAATCAGTGGCCCTAACAAAGAGATATCGACAGAAGAAATCCTGAGAGATAAGATCCTAACAATCTATCAGGATCCGTTATGCTCGTTAGAGACTACCTCTTTGGCACCCTTTTCATGGTTCCGCACAAACACTATAAATGGGTAAGAGAGATACCCGGCAAGGTAGGCCATTTTGAGTGCTCATCACATCACTATAGCATATAGCTCTGGTTGTTGTTGCCCATTCCATCATTCTTTACTGACTTGAGTGTTGGAGTGTCTCCATTAATAATCTTGATCTAAGAAACTTTTTGTTGGTCTCTTTTAGTGAGCCATCGAGAGCAGCATCTGAACCTGCCAGCAAGAATCGGAGGACTCCCCGGCACCACCGTAACCCTCCTGAACGATGATCTAGCAACAATAGATTAGCATGCCAGAAAAGGAATTAAAAGTTATTGCTTAGACACTCCTAGATCTTCGAAGCCTGAAATTATGGTGACCACCCATGCACAAGATTTCATCACAAGCCACATCGGGGCAGCACTTGTGTGACGGAGAACTATTCGATCAAGCACCAGTAATGGTTGCTCCACCTCCTTTTAGTCGCTTGTATTGGAGCAAAGTTTGCTAGCCATCTTGGCCCAATAAGTTGAAACCCTTGCCTCAGCAGTGCGAGGTTTATAGCAACAATAATCGCCCATCACATGATAATTACCAGTAGAAGCCTTGGTGCAGCTCCCACAGCTAGCAACAACCATTGCCTCCCATTACAAGACCTTTGCACTGATGGACTTCCCACTGCTCGTGGTCTCCTCCCTTGTGATGTGGGAGTCACAATCACTCTGAAAATAATCTCGATGGACTGCCCCACCAGTGTGATCGATCACACCAAGCCTATATAGCCCTAATTAGACCATCAACAGTCTAGAAAGGAACCAAGACGGGAGAAGCACTCCCGCTCCCCTTATGTCTCTTTCAAAAGTACCTCTCTAAATCTTTTTAGGAGGGGTCTACTGAGGAGGCTACCTGGTGACGAGCCGAGCAACACCCTCGAGGACATGTTGCGAGCTGCACGATATCAACCGCTGACTCGCAAACATTTGAGAGAAGAATCGAGGCCCTATCAAATTTGATACTCTGCCCCCTTTCTCTCGATGCATCATGGAAGAGCCGATCCTAGGTCGGTTCAAAATATCATAACCGAAGCCATATGATGACACCACCCGACTCGATGGGCCACCTTGAGAGCTAAAAGCTCTCATGAGGATTTAGGGTGCTATTGACACCCTACTATGCATCACCTTCCCGGCCATCCTTCGAAGGTAGCCCAGGTATGGTACTCTTAGCTTGAGCAAGGAGTATCGATTCTTTTTCTTAGTTGGAGAAGAAGTTTGTAGCATATTTCAGTGCCTATAAAAGGATGTCGCGTGATGTCAACAGCTTCTTCTCCATCCAACAATAGGATAAGAAGTCATTGAAGACTACGTGGCTCGATTTAAGATGGCTATGCTAGAAAATCTATCACCTCGATGACTTCTTGGCCATGTTGGCTCTGAAAATGGGACTCCGCCCCTCCTTATTGACCTACTCTTTGGACAAGACCTCAACGAAGTCTTATTCAGAGGTGCTGACCTGTGCGGAGACGTATATTGCATGGATGAAGGAGCTCTTTTTTGGCATGAAGTAGAAGGAAAGCTAAGCCACAAAAAAGCTTGGGAGGAGCCCTTCGGAGCCCCGTCTAGCAACTTGACTCCTCTCGCCAATAGAGCGCAAGCCGAAAAATCCCGTTGATCAATCGCCCAACTACACCCCTCTTATCGTTCCTTGCTTGAAGATCTTGATAGAAATTGAAGGGGAACAATATTTGAATATTTGTGAGGCCTAACCCCTTGAAGTCTTATGCCTCTCATAACAAAGACAAGGACTGTCGTTTCTACCATGACCATGGCCATGGACACAGATGAGTGCCACCAGCTGAAACAAAAGATTGAGGATCTCATCCGACGTAGCTATCTCGATAAGTATATCCATGAGGGCATCACGCGCTTGACACCCCAAACCCAGGGGGACAGTCGACCTTGCCTGAGATCGACAATTGACTAACTGAAAATGAAGTCGACATGATATCGTGGAAGGTAAGGCAACCTTCAAAAAGGTCGAGAGAAGAGGAGAGAGAAAATAAAATAATTTTATTTTCTAATAAAGATCTGGTCAGGATTTATAATTCCAACAATGATCCTATCATCATTTCAATGACGATAGCAAAACACATATAAGAGAATCCTTGTTAATAGTAAAAGTTCGGCTGATATCTTTTCTATGATACCTTTGTTCGGATGAATTGTCATGAACTATTTAAAATCTGTTTCAGAAATGATGATAGCAAAACATCATATAAGAAGAATCCTTGTTAATAGTGGAAGTTTGGTGATAACTTTTCTATGATACCTTTGTTCGGATAAATTATCATTGAACTATTTAAAATATGTTTCATACCTTTAGTCACCTTTAACAAAGAATTGGTTGACGTCAAAGGAGAAATAACCCTTCCCATCATGGTAGAAACTTTACCTCAGTTGAAGATGATTTTTGTCACTTTCACTATGGTTTGAGTTCCTTTGGCATACAATACCATTCTCGGATGCCCTGAGCTAAATTGGCTAGACGATGCCATATCTAGTAAGCATCTTCTTATATTTCCTTATGGACAATGGTGTCGATGGAATGCAAGGGAACCAATAACTTGCCTGATAGTGCTTCCAAATGGCATCTAAATAGCCAAGGTCCAATGAGCATATGCCTACCGAGCTACTGGACCAAAGAGAACTGAGAAAAAGGGGCGAGCCTGCCTAGTGCTCCTCTCTTTTTCCTTGGATGACCCTGCGAAGACTGTACAGCTCGGGGTATCCTTGCCCGAGCCCAAAAAAAATCGACTTCTAAAATTCCTGCATCAGAACATGGATGTATTCACTTGGTCAAAGTCGAACATGCTGGGATTCTTCTGAAATAATCACCTATAAGCTAAATGTCAACATGAGTATTAAACCAGTTCAATAAAAGACAAGAAGCTTTGCCTCGAGAGATAGAAGGCCATCAATAAAAAAGTCGACAAACTCCTGATCGTCTAGTTCATCCAGGAAGCCTGTTACCCTAATTGGTGGCTATTATAGTTATAGTAAAGAAAGCGTGCAGGAAGTAGCGCATCTGCTTGCACTACACCGATCTGAACAGGAACTATCCAAAGGATAGTTTTATCTATTGAGGATTGATCAATTAGTCAATGCCACTTCAGGCCATAGACTGCTTAGCTTCATGGATGCTTCTCAAGATACAACCAAATAAAAATGTCCCTGAAGATGAAGAAAACATGACCTTCATGATTGATAAGGATACATACTATTATAAAGTGATGTCTTTTGATCTTAAAAATAGGGACCATATACCAAAGACTCGTCAACAAGGTCTTTAAAGACCAAATCGATTAAAATATAGAGGTCTACGTCGACGACATGCTCATCAAAAGTACCAAGAAAGTCAACCACATCGGAGACCTAGAAAAGCTTTCAATATATGATGGGAACCCGAAACCCATCTGAGTTTTCTTTTAATTTTCTAGATTTTTTTTATTTCAATTTAAGTTTTTTTATCCATGCTATTCCGCCTATTCCTATTATCCCAGTGTTATTCTAGGTTTATTCTCGAGTTATTCCTCTACATTCTTATCATGCTCATCAAAAGTACCAAGAAAAATGGAGATTCTGGCGATTCTGGGAAGGTTGAAGATGATAAGAATAGCATAGGAATAACTCAGGAATAAACCTGGAATAATACTGGGATAATAGGAATAGGCGGAATAGCAGGGATAAAAAAACTTAAATTGAAATAAAAAAATCTAGAAAATTAAAAGAAAATCCAGATGGGTTTTGGGTCCCCCATCAATATCCTTTACCGATATTGCATGAAGTTGAATCTGACCAAATGCGCATTTGGCATCACTGATGGAAAGTTTCGTGGATTCATGGTCACTTGCCAAGGCATCAAAACAAACCCGAAGAAGATCCAGGCCCTCCTAGATATGCAGCACTCAACATCCAAGGAGGTGTAGCAGCTCACCGGTTGCATAGCCGCTTTGAGCTAATTCATCTCAACATCGGTCGAGCGATGCCTATCATTCTTCAAAATCCTATAGAAGATGAACAACTTTGATTGGATAGAGGAATGTCGACATACATTCGAGAATTTGAAGAAGTTCCTTGCTCTCTGCCTTACTCTCTAAACTCGAGCTCAGGAGGAATTAAATCAATACCTCACCACCTCCCAAGAGGCGGTTAGCTTTGTACTCGTTTGGTTAGACAACAAAGGGGTTCAAAGACCCGTGTATTACACGAGTCGAATGCTGCATGATGTAGAAATGAGATATTCTAAACTTGAAAAGATAGTTTCGTACTAATCACATCTGTGCAGCATCTTAGGCTATACTTCCAAGCACACCAGATAGCCATCCTTACTGATCAACCACTTCGAGCCATCCTACAATGCCTAGACATTGCTAGACGGATGGTAAAGTGGGTAATCAAGCTTAGAGAATTCAACATTCGTATCATCCATGCTTATCTATGAAGGACAAGTCTTGGTGGACTTCTTTTTAGAGTGTGCCATGACGTGCCTAGGGAGGTGTCTACTGAACCCCTATCGAGCAACTTGACCTGACTACAACATGGGTCCTGCATGTAGATAGAGCTTCAATTTTCAAGTAAGTGGAGCTAGGCTAATTCTTGCCAATTATGAAGGTGTGGTCATCAAGTACGCCCTTCAACTCTAATTCAAGGTAACCAATTACCAGCCCGAATATGAAGCCCTCCTGACCTGCTTAAGACTTGCAAAGCATCTAAGAATGGAACACTTGAAAGTTTTTACCAATTTCCAGTTAGTTGATGCCACTTTAGGCCATAGACTGCTTAGCTTCATGGACGCCTTCTTTGGTTACAACCAAATAAAAATGGCCTCCAAAGATGAAGAAAACATGACCTTCATGATCGATAAGGATACGTACTGTTATAAAGTAATGCCTTTTAGTCTTAGGGATCACGTACCAAAGACTCATCAACAAGGCTTTTAAAGACCAAATCGATTAAATATAGAGGTCTACGTCGACGACATGCTCATCAAAAGTACTAAAAAAGTTGAACATCAGAGACCTAGAAAAAGCTTTCAATATCCTTCATCGATATCGTTTGAAGTTGAACCTGACCAATTGCGCATGCGGCATCACTGCTAGAAGGTTTCATGGATTCATTGTCACTTGTCAAGGCATCAAAGCAAACCCGAAGAAGATCCAAGCCCTCCTAGATATACAGCACCAGACATCCAAGAATGAGGTGTAGCAACTCATCGATTGCATAGCCACTCTGAGCCGATTTATCTCAAGGTCGATCGAGCGATGCCTGTCATTCTTAAAATCCTACAGAAGATGAATAGCTTCGATTATTGGACAGAGGAATGCCGGCATGCATTCGATAATTTGAAGAAGTTCCTTGCTCTTCGACCTTACTCTCTAAACTCGAGCTCGAAAGAAATTATACCTATACCTTGCCACCTCCCAAGAGGCGGTTAGCTTTGTACTCATTTGGTTAAATGACAAAGGGTTCAAAGACCCGTGTATTACACGAGTCAAATGCTGCATAATGTGAAAACGAGATATTCTAAACCTGAAAAGATAGGTTTCACACTAATCACATCTGAGTAGTATCTTAGGCCATATTCCAAGCACACCTGATAGCTCCTCACCGATCAACCACTTCGAGCCATCTTGTAATGCTTGAATATCTTTGGATGGATGGTGAAGTGGGTAATCAAGCTTAGAGAATTCGACATTACGTATCATCCACATTCATCTATGAAGGTGCAAGTCTTGGCAAACTTTCTTGTAGAGTGCGCTTGGCCAGATGACGTGCCTAGGGAGGTGTCTACTGAACCCCCCACCGAGCAACTTGTTCTGGCTACAACCTAGGTCCTGCATGTAGACGGAGTTTCAAATTTTCAAGAAAGTAAAGCTGGGTTGATTTTCGGCAATTCTAAAGGTATGGTCATCAAGTATGTCCTACGACTCTCATTCAAGATGACCAATAACCGACCGAATATGAAGCCCTCCTGATCAGCTTGAGACTGTAAAGCATTTAAGAGTAGAGTGCTTGAAAGTTTTCATTAATTTCAGTTAGTGATCGGGCAGGTGACCAGCAAATACAAAGCTCGGGACTCGACGATAACTAAGTACTTAGATAAGGTGCAGACTATGATTGCGGCACTCAAGAGCTTTGGCATCTTTCACATTCCTCGATTTGAAAATGCCTGCATTGACACTCTCTCTCGGCTGGCAACGATGACAGATAGGTTGCTCAGTCGGGTTTGCATAAATTACCTAGAAGCTCCAAGCACCAAAAAACTAAAGAAGTCCACCAAGTTAACCATGAGCCAAGCTGGATGGACTACTTTGTCAAATATTTGATGGATGGCACTATCCTTGATAACGCTCCTAAAGGTAAAATATTCAAATGGAAGGCCTCCTAGTTCATGCTATAGGATGGATAACTTCACAAAAAATCATTTTCCCTCCTACTCAAGTGCATACGACATGATGAAGCTGACTAGGTACTCTAAAAAATTCATGAAAAAATCTACAGAAATCATCTGAGAGCTAGATCCTTAGCTTACAAAGCACTGAGATAAGGGTACTACTAAGATAAGGGTGCTTGTCTGGAAGTGCGATCACTGTCAGTACTTCGCTAATATATAGCACCTACCAATGAGCCAACTGAGCCAGCTCTCCTTTTCCTGGTCGTTCGTCTAATGGAGAATAGATATACTTGGTCCCTTCCTCCCGGCATCCGGATAGCAAAAAATTTTATTATCGTTATCAACTATTTTCACTAAATAAGTGGAGGCTGAGCCGCTCGTCCATATCATCGAAAGAAAGATCAAGGTTTCTTTTAGAAGTCGATAATCTATTAGCATGGGCTCCTGCATGCATCGTCATCGACAATGGCCAGCAATTTGATAATCAAGCCATCAGAGATTTTGTGCCAAGCTTTATATTTGACATCGATTCACGTCCGTCGATCACCCGCAGACTAACAGCACGGTGGAGGTTATGAATCGGACTATCCTGTAAGGACTCAGGACTAAATTAGATAAATTAAAGGATAGGTAAGTAGAGGAATTACCTGGGATACTATGGATATACCACATGACCCCATAGACTTTTATGAACGAAACCCCCCTCATTTGGCTTTCGGCATCAAGGCAATGATTCTTGTTGAAGTCGAACTAGCGATCGTGTGAACATGGAACTTCTACAAAACAACTAACTTGAACCGGTTAAGAGCCAAATTCGACTATCTAGAGAAAATCCAAGATCAAGCCCACCTAAAAATAGCTACCTACTGGCAAAGGGTGGCCCAATACTATGACTAAACATGAGGTCCAAGGCGTTCCATATGGGGGACTTTGTGTTGCGGCGAGTTGAAGTCTTAAGACCCGCAGAACATGACAAGCTAGCCCCTAACTAGGAAGGTTCTTACCGGGTAACTAAGACCCTCGACCGAGGAGCTTACCGAATTGAAGACCTCGACAGGACTTCCATTCCTCGGATATGGAAAGCTAACAACCTTCAGCTATACTATTGATGATGTAATCTTTCACATTGATAAATGCAAGAAAATTTTCCCCGATAATGTCTTTCAGGATTTCTCGATTTCACACCCACTCGATGGTAAATTTGGACAAGCCTACCAAAATCCTGACCGGTCTACGACGGGTCAAAGTAGGCAATCGATTAACCATCCTCATCTCAGATAACTCACGCCAAGGTAACTCCCAACTTGAAAACTTCCACCAGGATAACTTCCAACTCGGTGACTCCCATCATGATAACTTCCAACTCGAGTAACTCTTTACTTGAATGACTTCCACGAAGGTAACTCCCAACCACCCAGCTCTAACACCGACCGAATACTTCAAAAATCCAAAATAGATGTAATTCGTGGCTTGCATAACAAAGGAGTTTTCCTAAGTACTGATGTTTAATGGAAATTATCCCTTGATTTGATAATCAAATATACCTACTCAAACAATAAATAGAATCAACACTCCCCTCTACCCCGATCCTGCCCCCGATCGGGTACTTAGAAGAAATGGAAAGAAATCAAAAGAACACGGAGAAGGCATTATCTTCACAAAAGAAAAGGGCATTCCATTTCAAATTCGATGAAATATTTATAACAGGGAACCAAAAGCCCGATGAGACAAAATTTGAGCCAAAGGATCTTGAGAGAAGAAACTAAAAATATAAATAAGAGAAAAAGAAGCAAAACTACTTGCGAGATTACTCTCTTGGGATATGCCAGACTCCTTAGTGGGCTTAGCTATGGTAGCGGTCTCCTGGGGTGTCGCAACTGCCTTAGGGACCTTGGGCATGGGGACCTCGACTTCTTTGCCAGCATCATCTCCACTGATGGCCTATGCAAGCTCTTCCCCCTCGTCCTCCTTGTCCTCCTCATTCTTCTCTGGCTCGCTTGTCGGGGTGATTCGCATAGGTCGAGACTCGGGAAAGCCTGATGACCTTTCTCTTACAATCATCGAACCCAAGGTTATAGGCCCTAGCAGCAGTTGCTATAGCATCGGTCTCAAAGGCATCGAAATCCTTGTACTCCTCCACTGCTTAGGTAGCCTGACTCTTTGCAACCTTGGCCTAGGCTTTACTATCTTAACCTGGTCCTCAATGGCCCTGGCTCGCCACTCTCGACATTGGCATGCTCCTCGATGGCCTTGGCCCACTCTTCTTTTTCCAAGGCCTTGTCGATGGCAAGTTGGTACTGGACCTCAGAATAGTCTAGCCAGGCCATCGCATCCATGGCTTAAGCATGCTCCTTGATGAGCGCATCATCCTTGTATTTCAATTGGGAGGCCATCTACTCTTCAATTTGGCCTCCCTCCCATTGACCTCGTCATGCTTAGCCCTCACCACCCAGTCCTCTGCCACTTTGACCTGAGCCTCCCAGTTGCCAGCAGTCTTGGCATTTTTGAGAACCAGAGCATGCCAGGTCATCAAGTCATGGAAGAGTTGCACCAAAATAACGAACGGAGTTAGCCGAGTGACTCTTTAGCTATATTTGAAAAATGAGATAAGGCTTACCTTGACGACTATTGAAAGAGTTTCGTCGACTATCTCGCTCATGGTCTGAGAGTCCAACTCTTCTATGTCTTGGGGGTACAACAAGACTTGAGACAACTCTTGGGTGACCATGGGGTTATGCAATGCCAAGTCATCCTCATCGATATAGACTTGAAAGCCATATAACATCAGTTCAACTCTAGGATATGGAGATATAGTGCCCGGAGGACTTTAGCAAAGTCCTGGCCTCTCGTGGAGACGAAGACATTTCTGCGCCACCACAAATCGAGGAACCTCTAGATATTCTCAGCCCCGAGGATGATGAGGGCCACAGTCACTCCTAAGGCAGCCAATGCCTTTCCTGGCATGCTCGATGGAGGGCCTAAGCTCGACACCACTATCATGACTGCTTGGGATGCCGGGACGGTGGCCAAGGGGGTTAAGATGGCGGAGGGGGCCAGTATGACCTCGACCTCCTCATCACTAGGATCGACATCCCTCAAGAAAATGATCATGACTCGAGGGACGCCCGACCTTGTCGCAATGTAGGGGCCCCGAGGTCTTTAGCCTCTTGCTGATGGCCTTCTTCTTGCCATCCTCAGGTGCGCACTTCTTCAGTGCGACCACCTGGATCACATCATTCACACCTACTTCATAGCTACAGTGAACAAAAGTTAGCACTCGATTTAAGTAAGAATCAAACCAAAAATACAAAATCTTATCAAGAGAGTTGATCAGACTCAACTCGGTGTCATATAAATTTTGCTCAATCAAGAACTTCTTCAATGGAGGGACTTTCATGTCAGAAAGTAATTTGAAATCTTTCTTGTTAAAATCGATCACTCAATCAGTTTATTGGGAGAGATATCCAGCTCTCCTTAGGTTGTTCGGAACCCCAGCATTGGTTGGATGAAACAAAGAAAAACCAAGCCTTCCAATGGTAAATGGAATTGAGAAGATTTATGAGCTTCCTCCCCTTTCTCGGGTCTAAAAGTACCAACCCTTCGACCCATGGAGTTTGTTTAATTTAAAAAGATCCTGAACAATGATAGTCGGGGGTAGATACAATGAAAATGATAGAGAATCACAAACCAACCAAGATGCAGAAGGAATTCGGATCGAGTTGCACAGGTATGATATCATACTGATGCAAATATCGTAAGTCAGTGGGTGCAAAGGGAAGCAGAGGCCAACATAAAGATCTTCTTTATATATAGCATGGAATCTAGCCAAACCAGTGGCAACTCGATCCTTTAGTCTCAATGCATGGAGATGAAACTTGTCCGAGATTCCATATATCTCCTAGAACTCGGTGATGCTGTCCTCAGTTACATTCGAGACCTAGAACATCAATCCTGTAGAAGGTCTAGTCGAGCTTCGAGAATTCTCCGCCTGACCTTTCTTTCGAGGGACAGGGGCCTCTTCTTTGGCCTGGGGTTCCTCCCTTACCGAGTCCCCTCCATCCTCTTCCGAGCTCCCTCTCTTGTTAGAGGCTTCCTCTCCTCCAGACTGCTCTTTCGCCAGACTTACATCTTCGAAAAGACCCTCAAGAGACTCATTCCCCTAATAGTGGGATCCATCGAAACTTAGAGCCCCCGAAGGGTGACTCACTAAGTGACTCTCATCGTTAAAAGATATCCCTCGAGAGCATAATGGCCGACTCAAGCATTAAGACCAAAAAGAAAAATGCTTTTGCCCGAAGGACAGGTAGAAGAAGGAAAAAAGGTTGTAAATAAGAAGATAGGGATGAGGTGATCACCCTAAAACCCTAAAATATCCTAAGCTCTACGAGAGCACCTAAAGAAGCAGGGAGGACGGAGACATCCTAGAAGGGATTTCGGGGGAGAGAGTATAGACCTCCTTCTCCAACAATCACCTCTCGAATGAAATGACAAGAATCCCCCCAACCTATCTAGGGAGCACCTATTTATAAAGCCCTTGACCTGTTGAGATATGGGGCTCGGTGTTCTTGAGGACCTCGGAACATACCATGTGGACCACTCTCATCCAAGTATGGCCACGATGCTTCGAAAACCAATTGCCCGATCACCTCTCTACCTCAGGCTCCACGCGCAGTAGTTAAGGCTTATATCTGGCAGGTCACATGGCACTACCCAACTAGCCGATGGTGATCGCGCGTAATTTCAGGGATCGTGGTATGTCTCTTTGGGTACCGAAATAATAACTTCTTTTCACCACCTCGATGCCTCCCTCAGAATGGCAGAGCATATCCCTCAAAGCGGTGAAGACGGTGTTTGACAACTTCTAGGTGGTGAATTAAAAACTAAAAGGTGAAAGAGTAAGAAAGTAGAAAGACAACCTTGATTATCAGAGTCAGCTTAGTACTACTCCCGACTTCCTAAAGTGGCAAGCCTCGATAGACCAACTTGGCACCATTCTAGACTCGGGAGTAGAGGGCATCTGTTATCGCAACCACTCTTCTCAGCCCCGAGAAACTCAGTGGATGATCAACTATAGTATCAATGGCCATTAGGGGATCAGGTAGCTCTTTCATCACCGGCCACCTCCTGTAAAAGCTTTAAAAGATCTTGTGGTCAAGGCTGACTCCCATGCCTATCGAGCGCTCAATCAGTCTCGATGGGCCTCCACTCAGTTGAGCATACCAGAGAGTTGGTACCCAATACCCTCTCTCGATGCCTGACCCTCTCTCGGCGAGGTCCACTTGCGGTGCTTTGCCACCTTTTGACACCGAGATTGCTACAATCGACTCTACCTGTTCTAACTATATCAATCTTTTTACGTATCCTTTGCAACAAGCGCAGCTGATACGATCAATGGACAAGTTCGTGGAAGACAACATCTCAACAAGAATCAATAATCCTAACAAAAAAGGTACCAACGAAAGGAACCTAGGAGATAAGATCCTAACAACCTATTAGGATCTGTGACGCTCATTAGAGACCACCTCCCTAGCAATTTTTGGTAGCCCCATATAATACTATAAATGGGTAAGAGGAATACCTGGTGTTACAGTAGTAAACAAGATCCATTCGGCCCTGACACGCATCCTCCTTGGAGGCTGGCGCGGTCACGTACTTCACCTCGGTCCCAGCTCGGCCACACACTCTGCCACCTGGCGGCTGCCCTTCTCCACCTCGACCTCACCTCGGCCCCAGCTCGGCCACATACTCTGCCACCTCGGCTAGGCACTTCTCCACCTCGAGCTCACCTCGGTCCCACTTCGACCACTTGGCGGTTCAGCTCGGCTCGGCAAAGCCCCCACCTCGACGGGGAATCTCAGTACCTCGACCTCACTTTGGCCATGAGAAGTCCAACTTCGGCCGTTCAGTTCAGCTCGGCACGCCCACAGCACGCCCATGGCACGTGCCCATTTCCAGCTCGGCAAGTCAGTGGCACGACCAGATCAGCTCCAGTGCCATGCCCGCCAGTTTGGCGCGGGTCCGCCCAGTTCGACACGCGTGCCCAGCTCGGCATGCGTTTGCCCAGTTCGGCATGCCAGTTCGGCACGCGTCCACGTTGGATCCAATGCCCATGCGCTCCACCCGCAGGGAGCCCCTCTGCCCGTGCAGCTCCACCTCCGCCCGGTCCAGCACCCGGTCACGCTCGCGACAACCCAGTCACGTCCGCACCTCCTCTGCTCCTCGGCACGCCCGCAAAGAGTTCCTCCACCCGTGGCAGCCCTCTCCCGAGCCTGCGCGACCTCGCCCGCGCCTTCATCTGGTTCGGTACACCCGTTTCTCTCCGGTCTGGTGCATCCGAGGTCGCCTTTCCTCCGCCTCAGCTCCCAGGTCTGCCTGCATCGAGCGCCAGTGCACCTCGGCAACGCCCGCGTGGAGCACCCGTGCACCTCAGCTCCGCCTCCGCCAGCAACCGCCTAGATTCCCAGGTCCCGGTGCACCTCGGCGGCACCCGCATGGAGCACCCGCGCACCTCAGCTCCGCCTCCGCCAGCGACCGCCTCGGCTCCTAGGTCTCGGTGCACCTCGGCAGCGCCCGCATGGAGCACCCGCTTTCCTGCAGCACGCGTTCGCCCGTGGGAAACCCACCTTGGCTCCCAAGACCGTCGGCGACCGCGCCAGGGCACGCCCCAGCGCCGGTGCACTTAGGCAGTACCGCATCGGTGCCCAATTCCTCCAGCGCCGGTCCACCCCCGCTTCCTCCGCGCTTCGGCCGTCCCAGGACCTCGTTCCCGCCCGGTAGGTCCTGCACCCTCGCCCATACTAGTTCCAACGACTTCGGTTCCGCCCTGCGTCCGCCCGTGTCCGGACCAGCTCCGGCTCCGACGCGCCCGGCTCCACCGCAGCGGCCCTAGCTCCCCTCGCGCAGCGCCTGCGGCACGCCCGCAGCAGCAGCTCCGGTTCGGTTCTGTATGGCTCCCCCCGCGCCGGTCCGGTGTCTTCGCCTGGTCTGGCACCTTGGCAAGCCCATCTCTGACCCTGATCCGCCCGCTTCGGTCGGCTCCACCCGAAGTAGTGACATGCCTCGATCCGTGTGCAGGGGCCTCTCCTGCCTCGCCTCGGTTCACGCGTGCGAGGGACTTTGCATGCCTGGCGACGCGCATCATGTATTCTAGGCCTCTCGATCCGCATGCTACATGCCATCTAACATCATTTCAGGTACGCTTCTTAAAGTGCAGGTACCATGATAGTATGACACGTCAAATCATCGTCCTTAGTGCGCCTCCTACAAGAAAGGCTATATTAAGCCCCCAAGTAGCAGTTTATACCAATCAGGAAGAAGTGCCCAATCCAAGGCGCTGTATCCTTCACCAACCGGCTGAACCACCTGGGAGGAGAAGGTTGACCAGCCTATCTAAGCCTCCCAGGCCTGCAGAAGCCTCACAGGCCTATACCAAGAAGAACATGCCTCTCTAAACACCAAGAGCCCCTCGTCTACATAAGAGTAGCAGGAAGAGGTGAGAAGGGGTAAAAGATAACACACTCTCTTCATTCTTACATTATCTATCACCCTCTGGCAGCAGAGAGTCTTCCAAGCTCTCCACCTCAGAGGTTCCTTATTTTCTTTGATCGTCTCATTGACTTGATCGTCGGAGTATCTTTGCCGGAATCCCCGGTGCAGGTCTTTCCTGTTTTGCAGGCATCGCCCAACGGAGGGACAATAAGGAGGAAAATTACTCCTCACCGGAGAGGCCCACAGGAGGACCACCACAGTACCAAGCCCATTTATCCCAACTACGACTATGTTTTCCTTGTTCGTCTCCGACCAACGAGCCCGGTGATGCTGGCGGGGAGTCCACTCACCTAGGCCACATAAGAGCTACTGGCCACGACGATCTAGACGGCAACACCTGGCAAGATAGGCCATTCTTAATACTTGTCACACTTATGCCCTCACAGTCACCACAACACATAACTCCAACTGTTGTTGCCTATTCCATCATTCCTTACTGACTTGAGTGTCAAAGTATCCTATCGATAATCTTAATTCAGGAATCTTTTTTGTAGGTCTCCTTTGACGAGCCATCGAAAACAACATTCAAACCTACCGAAAAGAATTAGAAAACTCCATGGCACCACCGCGACCTCCCTCTCCCTCGTAAGGGTGATTTGGTAGCAATACTATTCTTACTATTATATGATCCGACATATGCCATGTATATTTCCAACACATATGTGGTCAACCTGATTACCATCCCTACTACCATATGGGGTTCTATAACAATAATTATGGTACAAATTAGATCCAAATTGATTCGCCTACTAAGAAAAAGTTATGAAAAATTTGCACCGCTAGAATGCATTTCCTCGACCATCGAAATGTGTTTAGTGTGGATTTCGTTTATTGCGTGCTCGATGATCGATCCACAGCAATATATCTCCGCGTGCACGGGTATAATCGTGCATGCAATAATATTTTCAAAAGTCATTTAAGTTGCCATTCCACCTTCTTGCACCCATGTATTAGAGAAACAAGACTTTTCAAGAGCCTCGAATGTCCCCCGAGGGATCGAATCAACACATATGACGAACGTAGCCACTATTATTGCCGCGAAAATGCCGGTGACCACAAAATCAATATCTGATTCCGTAACGTTTCCTGAGCTATTTGGGCATTCGTTAGGACGGCTGATATGCACGGATGTCAAAGCACTCCTGACCATTCGTCCGCTGCACATATCGCGATATTATCCTTCCTTCGCGCGAAAGATTCCATCCCCAAGGAACCTGGAACATCAACACCGTCCAATGACAAGCAACAAGATCATCAGGAGGGTCCAATAAACCCCAAGATATTTACTCTTTTTTTCTGGGCCCAGTCTCTCCTCTCTCTCGGCTTCCTCTCCTTTCCGGATAAGTCTCTCTCTCTCTCTCTCTCTCTCTCTCTAAAACGGGCTCTAATCCCCCAAACCTCTTACCCATCACCTTGTCCAAACGTTTAAATACCCAGAAGATTTGATATCTAACAATGCTTCGATCTGAGCTCTTCTCCATCTCATCGGCTTAAAAACCCCGCTCCTTTTCCCCCCGGAAACGAACAAACCGATCTCCGGGGGGAGAAAATGGCAGCTTTGGCCGCGAATCCTTACATTCTCCGGCGGGAGCTATGCTTCAGAGAACAGGGGATCCACGCATCCAACGGCGGCGGCTGCTCGCTGGTGGCGGTGAACGGCGGAGGATTCCCCGCGTTCTCCGGCGCGAGGAGCTGGGAAGGAGGCCGAGAGGGGAGGCAAAGGTGGGGTTTTTCGGGCAGCAAGCCTCGTCGAGGCCGACATCGATCGAGATGGAAGCCATCGCCGGAGTGGAAGAGCTGGATGAGATCCTACGCCTGTCGCAGGAGCGCTCCCAGCCCATCGTCATCGACTGGTTAAGTAGTCTCCAGTCTCTCTCTGTTCTTACATTATAATGTCGCATTTTAGCCTCTGGATCTGGGTGGTATGAATACCTGGGGGTTATTGGATGCCGAGGTCATTCTTGCCGGCCTAATTGCGCTCTTTCGTTGGTTTTTGATGTGGGACAAGTCCATGGAGGGCCTGATATAATATCCCACCCTAATCCATCTTAATTTTATGAACCGGGGCTTCTATAAATGGTCATATTCCTTTACCTTTCGTAAAAGTAATTAAAATTAGATAAATAGTAAAATCTAGGTATTGTAGTAATAGGTGTCTCTTCCTAGGCAAATCAGGTTTGGTGGTGTTTAGCTGGACCAAATTTGATTTCATTGGGTTGAGTCAGGATGGGCACTTCTGATAAAATAATTGGGGAATTTTAGGTTTGCCCTCTAAATTGACAAAATTGTATATTTCACAATTGTGGACTGCAATTTTATTTATAGTTTTTTTTATAATTATTTTCATGTTTAATCCATGATCTATCAGTAAAACATGTCCACTTTGATCAAGAAGGATGCCTAATTGCATGTCAAAATACAAAAACCCAATACCATGTTTAAAGGACTAAAAAAAATGGCAATTGTGTCAGGACTGATTAAGAAATGGGAGTCGAACCAAGGATCTGGATTTTAGGTTTCCCAAAATAATTTCAACTATCAATTGAAAAAAATTGAAAGAGATGAGTAGAATATTAAAATGACTGCATGTAGGAAGCAAGATATAAACATAGAAGAAATATCTTGTTTAATTTCAAGGTACATAAATAAGTAGAACTAAAAAGACTTCACACATAATAAGTGATATAAAACAAAACTTATAAATACAAAATTAACATATGTAAATCTCTTTAGTTCCCTTTAAAAAATGGCACATAAGAAAATATATAATATAGAATCAACTGAAAAGAAATAAAAACAAACAACATAAACTAGAAGGAAACAAGAATAAATGATAAAAATAGGACAAAGGCAAATATTAAAAAAAAAAGCATTAATAAATTTGAGAATAATGTAGAATAAAATAAAAAGAAAAATAAATTGAACATGTTGAAATAAGAGAAATTAAATAGTGCAGCTAAAAAGATGTTAAAATTAAATACAAAGTGTGAGGGAGATAGAGATCTATGAGGGCTGGCTAGGCCTTGGGGTGAGAGATAAAGAGTGTCAGTTGGGACGGGGGAGAGACACGTAGGATGGGATGGGATGGTCACATGGAAACATTGGGAAGATAGTCAAGAGAAAGATATGATGACTACATTGAGGCATTTAAGATAGCAAGGAGAAAGGTAATCAGAGGATAATTTCTTATACTTGAAGCATTATATAGAAGGCCAACCAAATATGAGTAATGGTGGGACTTGAACCTGGATTTAGCATGCCGATAAAATTTCTTAAAATTATCATGTGAATTTAAATCCTGCAATCTAATTTATGTCACCACTGAGTGCAATACATCGAAGTTATTTATAGTTGTCTTGGGACAGGATGGCTGCTTGGTGTCGAAAATGCATTTATTTGAAGCCCAAGTTAGAAAAGATGGCAGCAGAATACCATCCAAGGTTAGTATTATTCTCTAATTCCAGTGTATCCTCTAATCAATTAAGTAAGAAATATATTAAAAAAATGCACTGTAGCAGAATGATCACAAGATTTAGGTAAAGAATGCATTCAAATCACATTGATCACAAAACAATGTGGTTGATGCTGCAAAGAGAATATATGTGAAAATTTAACTTTCTAACAACTCTTTTATGATATAATGCTGTGAAATTTGTTTTACCTTTCCTGTTCTCCTTTGCAGGGTTAAATTTATTGTGTGGATGTTAACAAAGTTTCTCAAGATCTGGTGAAGCGAGGGAACATTTCTGTCAGTTAACCATTGACTCTCTTTATCTTTTTTTTTCTCTGCTCTCTCTCTTTACCATATACTGGTTGTCCAATTACAACTGCTTTATATGTGCTTTCTAAGTTTTATGTTTTCTCTTTCCTTTTTTTTTTTTTCTCTGTTGATGGACTTGATACTTCTGGGATTCTTCAGAAAATGCCAACTATTCAGGTGGGAATTGATTTTCATATTTATGTTATTCTTAATTGAAATGTTTCATATGATAAGGAGAAATAATTAGAAATTGGTTCTACAAGCAGCTATGGAAGGATGGAGAATTCAAAGCTGAAGTAATTGGAGGTCATAAAGCATGGCTAGTACTGGATGAGGTCCGAGAGATGATTCAAAAACATGTTTGATATGTTATTTCTCTTTGTAGTCCTTTCTTCTTCTTCTTCTTCTTCTTCTTCTTCTTTTCCCCTTCCTCCCAAACTAGGCTATTATAAGTGTACATACGAAGCAATAATATTCTAAATTATTATATTTCCCATCTCTACTGACGACCTTTCTCAATTTGTGATTTCCCCATCTTTGTTTCTGAGCAATAATACTTTTATTCCATTTTCTTGTTGTATCCAAGAAATGGATGCTTTGCTTAACATGATTAAACAAGATTAAATAAAAACCCTAGGAGAAACAATCTAATAATTTTATGAATGTAAAAGTTATATCCATAAACAACCAAATTGTTCTTAGTTCACTATTGTTGCAACATGTAAAAAGAATAGCAAAAAAAACATATAATATTTATATAATTTAATTTATTGACTTATATTTATGAGCAAAGATAATACAAAAACTTCATTATAAAAATTGGAGATTATAAAGTACAAAATTTTCTTTCAAATTCTAGCTTTCAATATAGAAAATTTTATTATCCCAAAATCCTATGCATAATTTCTAGAATACTAAAAAAAAATATTATTTTCAAGAATGGATTTAAACAAACAATAAATCTATAAATTCCAGTCAAGAATAAATAATATCTTTATATTTGGGATGCGTACTTGCATTCACCATTAATTTTCAAACCTGCAATCATAGATATTTATGTGAACATCGAAAGTCAAGTTCTTCTCTTCAGCGTCCTCTTACAACATGCGATTATTTAATAGGACAAGCTATGAAAATAAATTTCACTATTAATATTATGAGTGAAGAGGGAACCTAGTCTATTTATAAACAAATTTTAACAGGCCCTTCCATCACCGATCAGTTGGATCAAGATCTATACTATGCCATTTTAACCACACCAATCAATAAGATGCACAATGCCCAAACACAAGGATCACAAATAACATTAGGCTATACACATGTCCATCAACACGAATCATAAAATAACTCACTTTTTAATAAATCAAAATAAATAAAATAATAATTAATGGTAGCTCATAATTAAAAAAATTCTTGCATTCTTTCACTTGGACAACATTAATTATGATTTTAAAAATATTTTATTTCAAAATTACTCTTGGGTTGAACAACATAAAATACAGTATGTGATCATGAAAATATATGATTCATAGACAGTACATTCGAAATGACTCAATCTAATAGTATCAATTATGCCAAATCATAGAAGTCATTACATTTTTTATTTGATACAAGACCTATTCATGTTTATAAACATCACAAATACTATCGACACGAGTCTTGGTATGGTAGTATAGCAAGAAAATAGTATTCAAAATAATATTATTTTCATTATCAGTCCATAAATTTCTTTTCAACATGCTTAAAAATAAATTAAAAAAAATCTTAAAGGCTTCAAAACAATAAGCCATTATGTTTCAAATACTTAACATGATATTAATGACAAGATATCATAACATATTTGAGACTCGACACCTGATCTCAAAATTTCATGTAATATGTAAATAAATAAGAGATATATCATAAATACGTGCACATAATAAAAAGAATTATATAAATGTATTATCAATCATGATTCTCTTTAACCATATATTTTATTGCAAGCTAGAAAAATTTCATGATTTTAAAAGAAGCATGTATGTCTCCAAACAAACATATTAAGATCTCTTAATAGTAAATGAGACATACCTATACAACTATCATTTTTAAAATAAAGATACATTCTTGAGGTACTATATTGTATTTTATTTTACATGCACATATAAACCATATAAAAATGCAATCCATTAACTATTATATTAATAATATATGTAAATACTCATGATAGATATATAAAATAAAAAATATCTAAAATAATAAAGCATAAATACAAAGTCACTCCCACTAATCAATCACATCAAAAGAATTCAACATGTCTATATTTTTAACAAGCTTTGTAAAGTATACGGACCTCAAATCCTTGGTCAGAGAATTAACCAACATGGGCTCTATATCTATGCATTCAATAGTTATGTATCCTTGGATTAAATCTATCAATAAATCAATCTATGATAAATAAAATTTATCTATCAAGTCAATGCATAAATGCATCAAAATACATCAAACTTTCACTAATCCAAAAAAATAAAGGATTCTTAAATGTTCATATTCTTGACATGTTTCATGAAAACTATGGATCTTATTCATTTGATTGAAAAATCAATAAATATTGATTCTGTATAAATGTACTTTATAAAATATCTTTCTTTTAATTAAAATCTTTAGCTGTCAAATATTCTATGTTTATATAGATAAAAATAAAGAAAACTTTTATTATTCTTTTAAAAAAATAGCTGCACTATCATTATAATAAATTTTAAGTAGTTTTTAAGATAGAATCAACAATTATAAAATCTAGGACAAAGTTTCATAATCAAAATAATATGAATTGTGACTTTGCAACATGCCACAAACTTTGCCTGTATATCCAAAATATCATTATATTCTATTATATATATTTATGAAATAAACTCTGGTCATTCACATTTTAAGAAACCAAATTGTCATAAAAACGACATGTTTCCTTTTCTATTATGTAATTTCTTTACTAGTACTTCATCAACTATAGTAATAGAGGTATTGATAATTAGTTCATATATATAATATTGCTCTTTCACTATCATCCACAGGATGAAATATAATATTTTCTTAAATAATAAAAAAATAAAAGCAATAACTTATTTTTTTTTAAATCGTATTTCTAGCATAAGAGCAACTAATATCATTCAAATTAGAATCTACAAACAACTTAATTTGATATAATAATTTTTATACTCCTATTAGGATGGTAGAATCTGTATTCATTTTGAATTATTTAGATAACTAAATTAAATAATATGTTATTTTAGACCAAATTTATTTGTTAATAGAGTATTAATCATTAACTATTGCAGGACAGTTCCAAACATAAAATTAAATAGGATTGGACTTCCTGCCAATCTTTAATTTAAAAGATATCGTGTGTAACTATTTTATCAAGAATTTTATCCAAAATAAAGATGATAGTTCTTAAGGTCTTATACTAGAGATATTATGATAAATTGCATCCACTCATCATACTTTAAATCATATCCATGATAGCGCGATTTTGCCTCTCAATTACACTATTTTATTTAAAAATTTTAGGTATATTGTATTAAACAACTATTCCATACTTATACAAATATTTAATGATACTATTTATTTATTATATATGAGATTTTAGGATGTGATTGATATACAATATCAACACTCTTATCCTTTTTTAAAAGTATCAAAACTTTTGAATAAAATATAATGAAATTACTTATTATTACATTTATATGGTTTTTAAGTTTATCAAACCGTACAGCAAGAAAATTAAAAACATGACGAGTAACTAATATATTAAAGATAGAGATATCAAAATACTTGGTTTAGGCACAATACTCTCTTGTTTCATAATATAATCCTTAACACCATCATACATCATACTTTATATCGATTTATCTATCATCAGCTATTCAGATTCTCTGCCTTTTTTTATCAGATTCTATATACCTTTTATAAATAAAGTCAAAAATTATATTAGATTACCATTTTTAGGTATAACACAAAGAATGGAATCAATTTTCTTATATATATTTTACAAATAAAATAATTCACTCTTTACTGTTTTTATAGACAATTTTCATCCTAAAGTACTCTTATAAGTCACTCAAAATGGAGGATCATTATATAATATAATATTCATAATTCATCATATCTAGTGCTAGCACAATTTTAGTTTTCATATTTTATAGATTATTCTAGTTAGAGTCATTATAATGGGAATATTGACTTTATTGAATATAAATAACTGCTAAACAATCTTGATGCAGTTAATCAATAAAGAAAAATAGATAATATATATACAAAAAAAATTTATAAGTATTATTTTAATGAGAGCCATTGGTCTAATGCTACAAAAAAATTTTAATAAGAAAGTGATCCATATAAGATATCTTTTTTCAACATATAATACTTTACAATCTCTTCTAAATATCTTAGAGAAGGATCTTATAAATCTTAGTGAACAGGTCACTTTGGTGGTCACCATCCATCAAAATTTATAAACTTTCCAATTATGGATCATCAAGTCATGACCTTTAAGGTGGTATAAGATAAATAAACGATCAATCAAAATCATACATAGATACAACATGTTAGAGGTACAAATACTAAATAAATAAATAAAGGTTTTGAACATAATAAGTTATTTTCAACAAGAGCACCGCGTGCATCATCATAAGACTTCCTTTTAGGCAAAGAATATGATATACTTTTGAGCTCCAATCATAAGAATAATATAATATAAAATAATATATTTAAAAATCTATCCCCTTTGGATAGAAAACTTTTCGGATCAAATATATATCTTTTTATAAAAAAATAAATATTAATATAATAAGGATACAATGCATTCGAAAATCTATCCTCTTTAGATAAATAAATTTTTTAAGCCAATATACCTTCATCTTTGATAATTTGATCCAGTTAAGACCTCAATAATAACATTTTATTGTTAACACAAAAAATGATTGTATAATCAAAAGATAATAGGAATGCAAAATATTAGTCAATGGATATATTAAACAAGAGTCTAAATATAATATCACATATTTTTCTCTGGACAGAACATGTATATGCATAAGTGCTCTTCACATGAAGCCATAAGTAAATAAAATATTCTAATATTCATAAACCTATCTCCTTTGGACAGACAAACCCATGAAAGCTAGGGCATCCTTGCAACATAATATTTCATATAACCTTTTCTAGTTAAAATATATAACTACTTTCTTTGGACTGGTAGTTATATACCATAACTAGAAAATATCCTTTTCATGATGAAAAATATTATAGACCAACATAAATAAATTAATTTAGTGATAAATATTTATGCCAACCTATAAAATTATTCATGCATAGAAATAAATATTCAAACAAATATAAAATGACATGCTTTAATCATATGTATACCACAAAAGATAGTCCGGAATGGGATACTTAACAACGTGTACCCCACTGATCAAATCATAATATAATATTACATTCTAATTGTTACTTCTATCAATAATACTTGCTATACAACTATAAAATACCTTTGGATAAAAATTATAATATATAATAAATGTTGCAATTAATTATAATTAATTTTGAGTCAAATATAATAATGAGTAAAATTATAAATAAACAATTTATAAATAATTTAAATATTTTATCATGTATGAAGAACTTAATCAAAGTTTTTTTAAAATTATTATGAGCCCAAAGGTCCAAAATTACTCAAATCAGATATAAAACGAGCAAGTTATAGTAATTTTATCAACAAATCAATAATAGTGGACAAATTGTAAATAACATATATTATAAGGACCTTCTGTAAAATAGTAGCTTAAAAATAAATCAAAACTGATAGGGATCCAAATATAATTTTTATTTGGACTCATATGTAATTTAAAATTTTTTAGAGGGGTTAAAATGCAAAAAAAAATTAATTCAAATTAAAACTAATCCAATATAATTGGATTCAACCAATTCATCAATTTGGGCTCAACTTAATTTAATTATCTTATTGGATGTGGGCCTTAACAGATTAAACCTAAAAATCCACTAACCCAAATCATCTTTCTTCTTCCTCCCATTCTCCCAACCGATCATAGTTGTGAGGAGCTGGAAAACTTCATAGACGGTGCCTCCAAGGTCCATAGTGCCCCCATTAGTGGCTCGCCGACCGTTCTCAAGTACCAATGGCCATCTTTCGACCACTGGCCGGTTGCTGTAGCCCTTGCCCGTTGGACCACGTGCCTATCAACTCAGCCACCATCATTAAAGAAGGGTGACCATTGGCAAAGTAGATGCGGCCGTCCTCTCCCTCCATTTTTTTTTGTTCTCTTCTTCGACAAGCTCGATCAGTCTTCCATGGCCATGCCCACTAGCCATCGCCGCTTGTCAATGACTGCGAGAGGGAGATCAAGGAGATCCAGTAGTAGATCTCCTCTTTCTATTAGGTCTAAGAGAGAGGAGGGCATGGCGGTTCCCACCACTGCTGACCCTAATCTTTTTTAGTCTTGATTTTAGATGATAAGAGAGGATACCGCTTCTAGTATCGCTGCCGCTATGGTCATTGATTGTCCGAGCCATCGATGCCATTCAAGATGGCATCCTCTAGCCATACGATGGTAAGAGGTGGAGGGCATGATACTGGAGATTAACAAATCAGGTGGAGCCCACCTCTAGCATCATCGCCGTCTACATCGGATCCCCGGTCTCACACCCAGGTCATCATCGGCTACTTTGATGGCTGCCGGTGACACCATCCATCCACGGGATGGGAGGAGGAGGGCTCAAGAAAATCAAGGCTTTGATTTTGGTTTTTTTTATTATGGCAGCCATTAATCCACCATTCGATTCCTTCATGAATCATCAAGAAGGATGATCCGGGAAAATAAATTAAAAATAAAAGTGATCTAGATCATGCATAAATTGCTCTGGTACCAATTATAAGAAATTTTATTATTTCAAGATTCTATGCATAATTTCTAGAATATCAAAAAAATATTATTTTCAAGAATGGATTTAAACAAATAATAGACCTATAAATTTTGATCAAGAATAAATAATATCTTTAGATTTGGGATGTGTATCTGCATTCGTCATTAATTTTCAAACTACAATCATAGATATTCACATGAATATCAAAAGCCAAATCCTTTCCGGCATCCTCTCACAATAGATGGCTTTTCGATGGGACAAGCCAGAAAATAAAATCTCACGATACATGATATAAGGAGTGGAGAGGGGACCTAATTTATTTATAAGAAACCCTAATGAGCCCTTTCATCACAGACTAGTTGGGCTAAGATCTATATTGTATCGCCTCAACCATACCAACCAATATAAGGTGCTTAATGTCCAAACACAAGGATCACAAACAGCATTGGACTATACATATGTCCATTATACAGATCATAAAATCAACCATTTTTTTAAAAATCAAAATAAATAAAATAATAATTAAAGGTAGTTCATAATTAAAAAACTCTTATATTCAATACGTCCAATCTCTAAAACACTTCATTACTTTCTTTCCTCAGGATTATAAGAAATATATGTAATAGAGTAAGCCGATTTAGATGGATCCGAGCTGATGTTTTACGATTTCTCTTTTTGTGAGCTTTGCACTTTTTTTTTTTTCTTGGGTGGTCATAAGCCTTGTAAATTCAAGATATACTCAACAACTATGATAGCAAAATATTTGGCTCACATGCACATGCTTATCTACATTTTCTTATGCATTAATATGGAAACACATTTTTCGAAATATAACATGACTTTCTAAACTTTTAACAACCACTTCAAATAAGAATTTTGCTGCATGCACTTGCAAAGAAAAATAAAAAAAAAAGAGAGAGGGAGGGGGAGACTTTAGAATCAATCACTAATTTAATTTTTATTTATCAACTTACATAGAAAATAACATAAACTTACTGTGTCAGTAATACTTCCTAAACAAAAGTAATCTTTTAAATCATGTCATGAGACAAATTCATCAAAAATAATACATACATGATCTCTTTCAATCATTCATCGAAATTGTTAAATTACCTTTACAAACCAGCACCAAAAACAATCAAATAATCACTCTACTATTCTTCATACATCATATTACCACATCACTTCAAAGTTTAAATAATGTTATTTTAGATCCAAATTTATTTGTTGATAAAGTATTAATCATTAACTATTGCAGGATGGCCCCAAACATAAAATTGAATAATATTGGACTTTTTACCAATCTTTAATTTAAAAGGTATCTTGTGTAACTATTTTACTAAGAATGTTATCTAAAATAAAAATGGCAGTTCTTAGAATCTTGTACTAGAGATATCATGATAAATTGCATCCACTCATCACACTTCAAACCATATCCATAATAGTATGATTTTGTCTCTCAGTCATACTATTTTGTTTAAAAATTTCAGGCATATTATATTAAACAACTATTCTATACTTATACAAATATTTAATGATACTATTTATTTATTATATATAAATTTTTAGAATGTGGCAAATATACCATATCAACACTCTTATCCTTTTTTAAAAAAATATCAAAACTTTTGAATAAAATATAATAAAATTATTTATTATTCCACTTATATGGTTTTAAGTTTATTAAACCGTATAGTAAGAAAATTAAAAACATGACCAGTAACCAATGTATTAGAGACAGAGATCTTAAAATACTTAGTTTAAGTGCAATACTCTTTAATTTCATAATATAAGCCTTAACACTATCATATCATCATACTTCATATTGATTTATCTATCATCAGCTATTTAGATTCTTCTCCTTTTTTTATCATATTCTATTTTCTTTTACAAATGATGTAAAAAATTATATTAGATTACCATTCTTAGATATAATACAGAAAATGGAATCAAATATTTTATATATATATTTTACAGGTAAAATAATTCATTCTCTATCATTTTTATAGATAATTTTTATCCTAGAATACTCTTATAAGTCATCCAAGATAGAGGATCATTACATAATGTAATATCCATAATACATTATACTTAGTGTTAACACAATTTCAGTTTCCATATTTTATAGATTATTCTAATTAAAGTCATCATATTGGGAATATTAACTTTATTGAATATAAATATAATAACTGCTAAACAATATTTATGAATTTAATCAATAGAGAAATATAGACAATATATATACGAGAATCTTTTTTTAAGTATTATTCTAATGAGAGCCCCTGGTCCAATGCTACAAAACTTTCTTTAAGAAGAAAGTGATCCACATAAAGCCTCTCTTTTCAATATATAATGCTAATCAATCTTTTCTAAATATCTTAGAGAAGAATCTTATAAATCTTAGTGAATAGGCTACTTTGATGATTACTATCCATCAAGATTCATAAACTTTTCAATCAGAGATTATCAAGTAATGACTTCTAAGATGGCATAAGATAAATAAACGATCAATTAAGATTATACACAGATACAACATGTTAGAGGTATAAATAATAAATAAATAAATAAATAATTTTGAATAAAATAAGCTATTTTCAACAGAGCACCATGTGCATCATCATAAAACTTCCTTTTAGATAGAGAATATGATGTACTTTTGAGCTCCAATCATGATATCAATATAATAAGAATATAAGGTATTTGAAAATCTATCATCTTTAGATAGACAAACTTTATAGGTTAAATATATATCTCTTTTCAAAGAAAATAAAAGTTAATATAATGAGGATATAAGGCATTCAAAAATCTATCCCCTTTAGATAGATAAATTTTCCAAGCCCAATATACCTCCACCTTTAATAATTTGATCTAGTTAAGATCTCAACAATAACATTGTTATTGTTAACACAAAAAATAACTGCATAATCAAAAGATAGTAGGAATGTAAAATATCTTTCAATGGATATATCAAACAAGAGTCTAAATATAATATAATATATTCTCTTTTGGATAGAATATGTAATATGTATAAGTGCTCTTTATATGAAGCTACAAGTAAATAAAATATCCTAACATTCATGAATCTATTTCCTTTGGATAGACGACCCATGACAACTAGAGCATCCCTGTAACATAATATCTCATGCAACCTTTTCCAATTAAAATATATAACTACTTTTTTTGGATGGTAGTTATATACCATAACTAAAAATATCTCTCTCATGATGAAAAATTTTATAGATCGACATAAATAAATCACTTTAGTGATAAATATTTATGCCAATCTATAAAATTATTTATACAAGAAAATAAATATCCAAACAAATATAAAATGACATTCTTTAATCATATGTATGCTATAAAAGATCAGTCCATAATAGAATACTTAACAACATGCACCCCACTGATTAAATCATAATATAATATTATATTCTAACTACTATTTATATCGATAATACTCACTATATAACTATAAAATATCTTTGGATAAGAATTATAGTATATAATAAATGTTACAATTAATCATAGTCAATTTTGAGTCAAATATAATAGCAAGCAAAATTATAAATAAATTATTTATAAATTATTTAAACACTTTATCATATATAAAGAATTCAACTAAAATGTTTTTCAAATCATTATGAGTCTAACATTCCAATAATTATTTAAATTGGATATAAAATGATCCAGGGGGTCGGTGATCCCGTCGTAAGGATCCACTTGCAGCATGCGAAACCGATTCCTCTTGGACCTCTCGGGAGAAAGGGGGATGGGCGTCATAGTTCGCCGGCCTGCTGGTGGAGCCCTGCAGATTCGCAAACTGGCGGGATAGCTCCGCTAGCTTACGCTCCTGCTTCTCCAAGCGCTTCTCTGCCATGCGCCTGATGGCCTCATCGATTGAACCTTCCATGAAGGCCGACTGGAGCAGAGAAGGTGACATGTGAGGGGTGTCACGACGGGGAATCTTGCTTCTTCAACCTCGGCGGGGTTTGGCAGCGACCCGTTCCAAGGCCGGGGACTAGCTTTCCCGATCAGTAGATCTGACATGTTGTCTTTTCACCGGTGTCTGGTGGTTTCTTTGGTGGTCAGTGGTGGTCCGTGGCTGCGAAGGCCTTCCTAGGAAGGAGTGCAGGCTGTCACGGGGTGCTACGGCACGGGCCGTAGGAGTCAATGGCTATTGGTGGGTAGCCAAGGACCGGAGTTTTCAAGAGAGCTTGGGCTCATGCCCAGGAGTTTTCGAGATTGACTGTGAGATCTTTGGAGATCTGGGATTCTTTTTTCGCTCCGCAAGCTCCCCGTCAGGTTTTCATCTCTTGGGAACCCCCTCCTCCGCAACACTTCATAGTCAATTTTGATGGAAGTCTTCGGGATGGACAGGGGGCAGCCTCTGTCATCCGTGACTCTTGGCTTGGGTTTTTGGTTGCAGGGGGTGTTTATCTCCATGATCCGTCTGTCCCAGGGGTGGAGTTGTATGCTGCCTGGGCAGGATTGCGTATGCCCGTCGGATCCTCCATCAGGACCATTTTATTATTGAGGGTGACTCCGCGACGGTGATTTCTTGGATTCGTTAGATGCTGAGATATCCGTCGACTCACCCTATCATCCGAGATATTGGGCTTCTTCTACAGGTGTGTGTTGATTACAGTTCGGCATATTTATTAGGAGGCCAACTCTACGGCGGATTGGGTGGCCTCCTATGTCGCTAATCGTCGTGGTTCTATTTTGTGGTCACTTGGCAGAATGTCCATGTACAGCTTCGCAATATTATCCTTCCTGACTTTCCGAGTTGTATTCATTCTAAATCAATGAATTAAATACACCGCTTTATCAAAAAAAACCAAGGAAAGCAATGTTATGTCAAAATTACATTCTTTTGCGGAAACAATAAAAGGAAAATATTTTTTTATTATTTTATTCATTACTTTGATATTTTCCCCTCTTGCTAGGAATAAAATATTATTTTCATAGATATGGTTTGGTTCATGACATCTTGCTAGCCTCTCTAGCCATTCTCTCGGGGTAGTCATTAATTTTTTTTAAAAAAAAGCTTAGCACGTAATCCAAACTTTAACACACGGTTTTTTGATAATTTTATTTAATTTTTAGCTTTTTGCATGCCCGTATTTTTCGTGAACGCATTTTTTTTTTAGCTGTTGTCCCTGCATATTATTATTTGTAATTGAGTATATATTGGAGAATAAGTGTGCACATCTAGCACCAGAAATTCAAAAAAAAATTGAAACCTACATGCATGACTGAAAATTATAGTTATAAATAAATCAATGGTAGGACTGCCTTTTTCTTAAATATGTATGTATGTATAGCACCCAATAGCTACCATATATATATATATATATATATATGTGTATGTATGTATGTATGTATAGCATCCAATAGCTATCATTCGAAGATGGATGATTATTAAATACAATATATATATATATATATATATATATATATATATATATATATATATATATATATATATATATATATATATATATATCATATCACTGATGATAGTTGTCCACCTTCTTGTGGGCATCGAGTATTGTACAGTATTCTATGACGCAAACCATGATAAAAGATCCCAAGTCTCAACCACTGGCAACAATAAACAAGCTCACTTTTTCACGTGTGCGCACCGAATACCAAAAACAAGAGGCTCCCACACATGCATCGCACATACCGGGCTATAATCGAGCATGCATTTTATTTGTTTGATTTAAGTTGTTTGAAGAAGCTCATATATACTAAGTGAACATCTATAACAATAATTGAATATATGTAAAAACCTATCTCGGTAAAGGAAATGGATCATGACTCTTGGGTATATATGCTCCTTAAATTTCTTGCACAAGGCTTCGTGGAGAAAACGCTACTAATGCCGTTTCTACTGTAAATCTCTTTCCGAATAATAAAACAAGAAAATAAATAATCGTGTAACGTGCCAACTCCATATTCATGTAGCAATACTACAAAAATTTTCTATGCATTGCCCGAAAGCCTCATGGCATGAGAAGAACGTTTTGCACCGATTCTTTTTTTTTTTTTTTTTCCGATAAATTCATATATCCAATTCAAGAAACGAGAATGTATACGGCCACAGCGTTTGCTCGAATGGAACCGGTCAGAAGCCGTGCTTCTTTTCTTACATCAGCAGTTAAGAAATTGATGAGTTCATGACATCCTTTTGGAAGGCAACATGCATTCCCTCTGTTTCAAAGCATCCTCCAGGATTGAGATGAGGGAAGAGTTTATAGCACAAACCACAAACGAAGTCCATTTTTTTTCTGGAGCAAATACCCAACCTTTATTCCGTAAAACCAGGCTTGGGCTGAAGTCGGCAGACCCAGCCGACTTCAACCCAAACGAGAGAAAGAGGAAGGGAGAGGAGAGAGAAGGATGAGAGAGAAAAATAGTGATTGTTTTCAAGATTCATGAAAAATTGAGAATTTAGTTTAATTAAAATTATTTATCTATGTAGAGAATCAGTCTTCTGAGCGGGAAGACGTCGCGCCGATTTCGGGTTCGGATTAGTACAAGTGTGGATAGCTGATTTGTAAGGAATTCTAACTTAATCACCGTATTTATTAATATATTTTACATGACCTGATTTGATTCGAGCATAATTAAATATTTTTCATGCATTGTAGTTTTCGGATAGCATGATTTGATTTCCAGGTTACGGATCGAGTTTGTTGTTAGTATTGTTTGTATTTGCCATGTGATCTTGAAATGTGTTTGATCGTGATAGCGATCGCTGGAAAGTGACATGATCCGATTATGTGAAAAGAAATGATAAAGTATTAAGTGAACTGGTGTTTGGACTAGCCATGCCACGGCGGTACCGTGGTTTCTCAGTGTGCCCGTCACAGGCTGGAGTGTGACAATTTGTGTGCCCGTCACAGGCTGGAGTGTGACAACAGTGTGCCCGTCACAGGCTGGAGTGTGACAATAGTGTGCCAGTCACAGGCTGGAGTGTGACCGTGATTAGTCCAGAACCCTAAAGATAATGGTTAAATAATTGGAAATTCTATAAGAAGAAAAAAATAAAGTTTCCAAAGTTTTGTTAAACATGAAATCGGAATTGTTGATTTCGTCATATGTTATGGTAATGTTTACTGCTTTCATATATATGTAAATTATTATTGGTGATTATTTTGGAACCTTTACTGGGCTATGTAGCTCACTCCCTACCATCTGTTTTCTTTCAGAGATTCAGGAAACTTAAAGAGGATCTGGGCTGGGCGTGAGACGGAGTATCCTGTTTGTTGAGATAAATAGTTAGTTAGTCCGGTTACTGACGTTTGTGAGTCAGTAGACCAGTTTATGATCATCGAGTTAAATTATGAACTATACATTGTTAATGATTTGTTTATACAATATTAATTTACTTTGGATACATTTGAATTGTTGTGTACCTAGGCCTTGCATAATCTCTAGGGTAAAACCTAGGGTTTGTGCGGCCGGTCACGTAGCCGTTTTCGGTATTGGATTCGGGACGTGACAGAGTGGTATCAGAGCAAACCAGGTTCTAGGATCTTAGGATAAAAGCTCAATGAGAGAGAGTGTGGGTTGATCCATAGGTGGGGTAGATATTATGTCATGATTATTTTGACCATCTGAGTGTTAGTTGTTTACTAACAATATTGGTGTAGGTTTTCCATGGCGCGTGGTAGTGGACGTGGACGTGTTAGGAGGCTCACAAGATTTGCAGATGGAGCAAATGCTTGGGATCCTATTGAGCAGCATGAGAATGCTGGAGCCTTATCTGATAATGAGGAACGTCCATAGGACCCAATGCCAAATCTGGTGGACAACACTGGTAATGAGGAGCATCATCATGAGCCAGTGCCCAATCCTTTGGATAACACCCCGGAGACTGGAACTGCTGAAACAGGAACACCGGGTGGATCTGGAGTTCAGCCTGGGGACCAGATGGGTCTTCCTCAGCTATTACAAATTTTAGTGCAGCAGCAAGCTACTGCAAGAGCTGATACACTAAGATTTATGGAAGCCCAACAGCAACAGCAGCAATTTATGCAACAGTTATTATTACAACGACAACAGCCAGAAGTCAGAATTCCTCAAGAACGGCCAATTACATTAATAGATTTCAAGAAGTATGCGCCACCGGCATTCAAGGGGACTTCTGATCCCATGAAGGTAGAGGGATGGCTTAAAGCTGTTGAGAAAGTTTTCCAAGTCTTGCGGTGTCCAGAAGAGAAGAAAGTTACATTCGCTACCTTTTTATTGCAAGATGAGGCAGCTGCTTGGTGGGAACTGGAGCTCGGAAAACAAGGAACAAATGATACACCTTTTACCTGGACAGATTTTAAAAAGGTTTTCTATGAGAGATATTTTCCTCAAAGTGTTCGGGTACAAAAATTTCGAGAATTTGATCGCTTGGAGCAGGGTACTTTAACTGTTTCTCAGTATGCCTCAAAGTTTGAGGAATTGTCGAGATACGCTCCATCACTCTTAGCTGATGAAGGAATTCGGGCCAGGAAATTTGAAAATGGACTTAGAAGTCGGATCCAGCATCAAGTGATTGCTTTTGAGCTACCAACTTATAAAGAGGTTGTTAATAAAGCATTAATTATTGAAAGGGGATTGGATGTGGCTCAAGCTGAAAGGGAAAAAGCATTAAAGAAGAGATCTGGAACAAGAGGGAATCAAGGCCAATTCTATAAAGGTACCAATGCAAAAACCAGGAAGCTTGACAATGTTACTTCAGATAACAAGACCCAACCAAAGAATGATGTCAAGTGCTTTAAGTGTGGTGGTTCTCATTATAAGCGGGATTGTACGTGGCCAGATGAGTGGAAGTGCCATAACTGTGGTAAACCGGGACATAAGGCAGTTGTATGTCCATCTGGTCAGGGGTCACAGCATCAGTTACCTCGTGGAAAACAGCAATTAGAAGGGCAACAGAAAACAGTAACTCAGGGACGGGTTTATTCACTCACCCAGCAGGATGCTAATGCATCAAATTCTGTAGTGACAGGTATGATCAAATTATTTTCCAGTAATGTTTATATTCTTTTTGATACTGGCGCTACTCACTCTTTCGTATCTGTTAGATTGGTTAGGGAGAATAATGAGTTAACCCCGACATCTTTAGAATTTGAACTCTGTATTTCCACTCCTAGTGGGGATGTTTTTGTGGTTAATCAAATCTGCAAGAAATGTAGATTGAATATCGAAGGTAGAACAATGGAAGCCGATTTGTTAGACATGGATATGAAGGACTTCGATATAATCCTTGGAATGGATTGGCTGACAGTAAATCATGCTTCCATCAACTGTTTTGAGAAAATTATGAAATTTCAAATTCATGATCAGTCAGAGTTCTGTTTTAAGGGTAACAAGTTAACCCATATGAGGAGGGTAATTTCGGCTTTTGTTGCCAAGCGACTCCTTAGACAAGGTTGTGAAGGATTTATGGCAACGGTGATAAATACTCGACAGCCGGATCTTAAGTTGGAAGACATACCTGTTGTGAAAGAATTTCCGAAAATCTTTCCCGATGATCTGCCAGGATTACCTCCTGATAGAGAGATTGAGTTCTCTATCGATCTTATACCAGGTACAGGTGCCATCTCCAAAGCTCCTTATAGAATGGCTCCGGCAGAATTAAAAGAATTTAAGGAGCAATTGCAAGAACTGTTGGATAAAAGATTTATCAGACCTAGCGTGTCTCCCTGGGGTGCTCCAGTCTTATTTGTAAAGAAGAAAGATGGAAGTTTTCGGCTTTGCATTGATTATCGAGAATTGAACAAAGTGACTATAAGGAACAAATATCCCTTACCAAGGATTGATGATCTATTTGATCAATTACAGGGGGCACAAGTATTCTCAAAAATTGATCTTCGTTCTGGTTATCATCAATTGAAGATTAAGACAGAGGATGTACCAAAGACAGCTTTTAGAACTAGATATGGATACTATGAATTTTTGGTTTTACCTTTTGGTCTGACAAATGCACCTGCAGTTTTCATGGATCTCATGAACCGAGTGTTTAGACCATATCTGGATCAATTTGTAGTAGTATTCATTGATGATATACTGATGTTACAGCTGTGACAGTGACGTGGCCAGGCTCAGGTATCACCGAATACGAGCGAGCCACGTGTATGTTTCCCCGGCCAAGTCAGCGCCACATCCTCAAAGCCAGGATCGGCAAGACTACACCGCCCGACGACTGTCTAAGGCAAACCGCCCTCGCCGAGGTCGAGCTCGGCTCGGAGTTCCTCTACCACCTCATTGGCGCCCGGGCCCGGAGGGGTCCGCCTAAGTGAGGTCGGCCGAGGTCGGGTGACCCCCTGCCGCCTCGCCATGTGTCCACCCAGGAGGGGTCCACCTAAGCCGAGGTCGGCTGATCCTTCGCCCTTCGCCAGGTGGCCACCCGGAGACGGGCCCACCTCGGCCGAAGCCAGGCGACCTCCTGCCACCTCGCCAGGTGTCCACCCAGGAGGGGTCCACCTAAGCCGAGGTCGGCTGATCCTTCGCCCTTCGCCAGGTGGCCACCCGGAGACGGGCCCACCTCGGCCGAAGCCAGGCGACCTCCTGCCACCTCGCCAGGTGTCCACCCAGGAGGGGTCCACCTAAGCCGAGGTCGGCTGATCCTTCGCCCTTCGCTAGGTGGCCACCCGGAGACGGGCCCACCTCGGCCGAAGCCAGGCGACCTCCTGCCACCTCGCCAGGTGTCCACCCAGGAGGGGTCCACCTAAGCCGAGGTCGGCCGATCCCTCGCCCCTCGCCAGTTGGCCCCCGGAGATGGGTCCAACTCAGCCGAGGTCAGATCGCTCGTACGGAGAGGGCCCCGGGGAGAGAGAGACGGGCCCCGAGGCCATCCCTCGGGCCGTACGAGTCCCAGATGGCGCCCCGTACGGAGGGCGGCGGCACGCGGAACATCACTTGCATCGGCCCGACAGGTCCCGCGGCCGAGGGACCCGATCCTAATGGGACAGGCCCCATAGATGGGTGGCGCCCACGCTTGGGGAAGAGAGCGCTCTCACTAAGCCCGAGGCCTGACCGGCCGCCCTGCCAGCACCGCCCTCCCCTCTTTCTCTTCTGTCTTTGCCTTTTCCCTGCTGGGCCCGGCGGACGAGGTCGGAAAGCCGCCTGGCCTCCTTCACCGAAAAGGGAAAAGAGAAGAGGACGGGGGAGGGGAGTTTCCGAGGAGAAAAGAGGACAAGCACACGATGAAAGGAGATAAAGAGGAAGGAATCTGGGAACGACGAGGTAAACCAATTAGCCTGGGGATAGGGAGGAAGCACCGGCGAAAGGCCTTGCTCCGAGAGAGAAACCAGAGACCCCGAGAGGGGAACACTGGGTGTGAGCTCGGCAAGGAGGCCCGGCCGAGATTCTGGTCCCCAGAGCGTTTCCTTCACCAGTTAACTCTCTAAGTCTGGAATCCTTTCGAGGGTCCGGCTGGAGAGTCTGTTCCTTCTCGTCGTCTACTGACTTGACCGTCGGAGCTCCCTCGCCGGGATCCCCGGCCAGGGTCCTCTAACCCCTTTGTTGCAGGTTCTCCGCGGGAAGGGAGGCTCCCTCGCCAGGCGGTCAGGAAGGATCGGCTGATCCGTGGCACGGGCACGGCGGCGAGAGCGGCAACAACTGATATATTCAATAAGTCTACAAGCACATGAGGATCACTTAAAGATAGTATTACAAATACTCAAGGAGAAGAAATTATTTGCCAAGCTAAAAAAATGTGACTTTTGGTTGGACAGAATTTCTTTCGTTGGCCATGTTATATCAAAGGATGGTATTTCTGTGGATCCAAAGAAAGTGGAAGCAGTGGTAGAGTGGGAGAGACCCACTAATGTGTCCGAAGTTCGTAGTTTTCTGGGAATGGCAAGATATTATCGAAGGTTTGTTGAAGGATTTTCTCTTATTGCTATACCCTTAACTCGCCTGACTCAGAAACGAACAAAATTTGAATGGACAGATGATTGTGAGCATAGTTTTCAAGAATTGAAGAAACGGTTAATCACTGCCCCAGTATTGACTGTTCCTGCAGAGACAAGGGAGTTTTGCATATATAGTGATGCATTCCGAAAGGGTCTCGGTTGTGTACTAATGCAAAATGGAAAAGTGATAGCCTATGCTTCTAGACAGCTGAAATCATATGAGTCAAATTATCCCACTCATGACTTAGAGTTAGCAGCTGTAGTATTTGCTTTAAAGATATGGAGACATTATCTGTATGGTAGTCGTTGTGAAATCTTTACAGATCATAAAAGTTTAAAATATATATTTACTCAGAAGGAATTGAATTTGAGACAGAGAAGATGGCTGGAACTATTAAAGGATTATGATCTGACCATCAGCTACCATCCAGGAAAGGCAAATGTTGTAGCAGATGCCCTGAGTAGGAAAACCTCGAGTAAGTTGGCAACTTTAATTACTAATCAAAAGCACATCTTAATGGATTTGGAAAGATCAGAGATCGAAGTACGAATTCATAATTCTGGGATGCAATTAGCAAATATTATGGTACAACCTATCCTGATTGACAAAATTAAATCAGCTCAGAAGGAAGATTTAGAGCTTCAGAAAATTAAAGAGACAGTTGAGTCTGGTGTACAATCAGAATTTACTATATATAAAGATGGTACCTTGAGATTTGGTAACAGATTATGTGTTCCTAAACTTCCAGAATTAAAGAATGAAATTATGGAAGAAGCACATAGTTCAGTATATACGATGCATCCGGGTAGTACAAAAATGTATCGAGATCTACGTGAAAACTTTTGGTGGTCTGGTATGAAGAAGGATATAGCTCAGTATGTGGCTCAATGTTTGGTGTGTCAACAGGTAAAAGCTGAGCATCAAAGACCTGCTGGACTGTTGCAGTCTCTTGCAATTCCTCAGTGGAAATGGGAGCACATCACCATGGATTTTGTGACTGGGTTACCCAAAACTCCTAAGGAAAATAATGCGATATGGGTGATTGTGGATCGACTAACGAAGTCTGCTCATTTCTTATCTTTTCGTATCGGACTCTCTCTGGAAAAATTAGCAAACATGTACATAGAACAAATTGTGAGACTACATGGGATTCCAATTTCTATAGTATCGAATCGAGACAGTAGGTTTGTTTCACAATTTTGGAAGAGTCTTCATAAAGCATTGGGGACCAAATTAAATTTTAGTACAGCTTTTCATCCTCAAACTGATGGACAGTCTGAGCGAACAATCCAGATTCTGGAAGACATGTTGAGAGCTTGGTTATGGACTTGGGTGGTGCTTGGAACTGTCATCTATCGTTAATAGAATTTGCTTACAATAATAGTTTTCAAGCTAGCATTCAAATGGCGCCTTTTGAGGCTTTATATGGTAGGAAGTGTAGATCTCCTATCTGCTGGGATGATGTGGGAGAAAGGAAATTGTTGGGTCCAGAAATAGTACAACAAACAGTGGAGAAGGTACAAAGGATCAGAGAACGTCTGCGTACTGCTCAGAGCCGACAGAAAAGTTATGCTGATAAGAGACGAAGAGAGCTGGAATTCAATGTTGGTGATCATGTCTTTTTGAAAGTATCTCCCACAAAGGGTGTGATGAGATTTGGTGTACGAGGAAAGTTGAGCCCGAGATTTGTGGGACCATTTGAGATTTTGGATAAGGTTGGTGAGGTGGCCTACCGATTAGCTCTGCCACCAGTTATATCTGGAGTGCACAATGTGCTTCACGTATCTATGTTACGAAAATACATTCCTGATCCTAATCATGCAATAGATTATGAGCCATTGCAACTTCAGGAGGATTTGACCTATGAGGAGGTGCCTTTACGAATTGTTGACAGTAAGGAACAAGAATTGAGACACCGAATCATACCCTATGTGAAGGTGCAATGGAGCAATCACAGTGAAAGAGAAGCTACATGGGAACTAGAAGCAGAGATGCGAACAAAATATCCACAGCTTTTCGAAATACCAGGTACGTAAATTTCGAGGATGAAATTTTCTTTAACGGGGGGAGAATGTAAAACCAGGCTTGGGCTGAAGTCGGCAGACCCAGCCGACTTCAACCCAAACGAGAGAAAGAGGAAGGGAGAGGAGAGAGAAGGAGGAGAGAGAAGGAGGAGAGAGAAGGATGAGAGAGAAGGATGAGAAAGAAAAACAGTGATTGTTTTCAAGATTCGTGAAAAATTGAGAATTTAGTTTAATTAAAATTATTTATCTATGTAGAGAATCAGTCTTCTAAGCGGGAAGACGTCGCGCCGATTTCGGGTTCGGATTAGTACAAGTGTGGATAGCTGATTTATAAGGAATTCTAACTTAATCACCGTATTTATTAATATATTTTACATGACCTGATTTGATTCGAGCATAATTAAATATTTTTCATGCATTGTAGTTTTCGGATAGCATGATTTGATTTCCGGGTTACGGATCGAGTTTGTTGTTAGTATTGTTTGTATTTGCCATGTGATCTTGAAATATGTTTGATCGTGATAGCGATCGCTGGAAAGTGACATGATCCGATTATGTGAAAAGAAATGATAAAGTGTTAAGTGAACTGGTGTTTGGACTAGCCATGCTACGGCGGTACCATGGTTTCTCAGTGTGCCCGTCACAGGCTGGAGTGTGACAATTTGTGTGCCCGTCACAGGCTGGAGTGTGACAACAGTGTGCCCGTCACAGGCTGGAGTATGACAATAGTGTGCCAGTCACAGGCTGGAGTGTGACCGTGGTTAGTCCAGAACCCTAAAGATAATGGTTAAATAATTGGAAATTCTATAAGAAGAAAAAAATAAAGTTTCCAAAGTTTTGTTAAACATGAAATCGGAATCGTTGATTTCGTCATATGTTATGGTAATATTTACTGCTTTCATATATATGTAAATTATTATTGGTGATTATTTTGGAATCCTTACTGGGCTATGTAGCTCACTCCCTACCATCTGTTTTCTTTCAGAGACTCAGGAAACTTAAAGAGGATCTGGGCTGGGCGTGAGACGGAGCATCCTGTTTGTTGAGATAAATAGTTAGTTAGTCCGATTACTGACGTTTGTGAGTCAGTAGACCAGTTTATGATCATCGAGTTAAATTATGAACTATACATTGTTAATGATTTGTTTATACAATATTAATTTACTTTGGATACATTTGAATTGTTGTGTACCTAGATCTTGCATAATCTCTAGAATAAAACCTAGGGTTTGTGCGGCCGGTCACGTAGCCGTTTCCGGTATTGGATTCGGGGCGTGACATATTCAGTGACGCAGCCGCAGATATAATTCCTGCGGTGCAAGGACAGAGGGAAGAAAGAATTGAAGGAAAAAAAAAAATAAATATATATATATATATATATATATATATATATAAAAGTTGGACGTACACATTTTTAATTTATCAACAAAAGATTCAATCTATTTGATCCATTGGTGAAGCAATTCTGCATCGATTAATCACGCCTCTGATGACCAAAGAACCAAACTATTAGTAATAAAAGAATAAACTATTAGTAATAAAAGAATAGGATCGACTCCTATATCTTCATGAACAACCAAAACAAGGCCTTACAGGCCTGCCTGTGGATTAATTCTATCTTTCCTCTTGAGATTGGAGGGCCGGGGTGATGGCTCGCCGCCTGCAGGCAAGTCAGCGAGGAAGGCAACCATACGTCGCAGGCTCGGCGATGGAATGGATTGGAAGCTTGAAGATCTCATCTTTGTTTTGGAGAAGACATTGGAAGAGATGGCCAGGATCAGATAGACCATAGCTTGGACCAGAATGAACAGGGATGCCTTCACCAAATGGTCATTTGATTCATCGAAGGCCATGGCTGTGGTTGAATGGAAGGGTACCAAGAAATCAGAAGAAGAAGAAGAAGAAGAGGAATTGTGTTGATGACTGCAATGAGGGGAGGGCATCTTTATATATAGATATGAAGCATGGTCTTCACTTTTTTCCACCTTGCTCTTTGACCGTCGCCGTACGAAGAAATTTCTTCATGAGCTTCTCATGGTTTAAAAAAATGACTAAAATATGCTCGATGACTCGGCCAAAGTTTGACACTAAATGAGAACTTTTGATATAGATTTAAATCTTGTCTTGGCCCTCAAAGAGTCTAATAAGATTGCCTGTATCCATTAGATATTGACTTGAGAAAGCGTATTCAAATATATACATATATTTTATTTTTCTTTTTCTTGATGGCTCTTGACCGCTTCTTCTTTCTCATTTTCATCCTTAGGTAAGAGCTCGCATCATCTGGATGGCTGCAGAAATGTGACAAACCATCTCACCAATTCAGGACGTGAAAGTAAATTTTAATCTAAATTTGAATCTCCATACGTGGGACAGGGTTGCGAGACTTTTCTCACAACCAGCTAGCAGGGATTCGAGTCAAATATTTTCTGATCGGGATTGGAATACCGTCTGGAGATGACCATGCCCGGGATCTAACTCCTCTCCCCTATTCTTTCTATCAAAAATATATATATATAAATGAAGCTAGCAAGAACGAACCAAATGGACCTGCATCCCAACATGGCCATCCGATTGACTCCAAAAAAAAAAAAAAATAGAAAAAAGAAAGAAAATGGATCAGAAAGGAAGCAAAATTGGACAACTTTTCATAAAAGATAAGGCCTTCAACTATAACCATATTTTAAAATTGTGATTGCCATTTACATGCTTGACGAGGAATCGACTCCCAGGCACCATATCCAAATCTTCTTAAAAGCATGTGGTTGTGAATTTATATGTAATATTTTTTTTTTATTAAAAAGTATTATATGGCTAAACCATCATTTTTTTTTTTTTTTTTTTTTTTTCTTTCTTTCTTATTTCGAGACAGAGAAAGGGAAGGAGATGCACCTCCCTTATAATTATCCATGCATGAACCATTCAAAAATTGAACCCACAATCTTTGGTTTCTTGAAATTTATAACTTGATATATTCTTAACCTTGTTAACCGAAGTTGCTGGCACAGCTCGTTTAGACAAGGGAGATTCGGTCTCGTTTGGAATTATCCGCGGCCGTACAACTTGGACTCTCTCCCTGGCCTAGCCGGGTAACCTTTCGCGACTGGTGACGTGGCATCGAGCACGAGTCCTTATCCCTGCGCAAATATGGCACGAGAAAAATAGCATGCGTTGGACGCCTGCACCTATCCACTTGTACCCGTCGTCTAGTAGGACCTCAAGAATATCAGCATTCTCCCTTATAAGATTGAATCCCCTCCAGTCTTTTTTTTTTTTTTTTTTTTTCCTTCAATGGATTTACCGCGCCGGATGCTTGACGCAGCCACGTCTACAAAGATTTTTGAAGGTCCGGAAAATTCTTGAAATAGAGTGGAAACTAAATTATTTCAATATACTGATAATACTTTGATTTTTTAAGAACTGACAAGAATGATCGTATATTTTTAAAAATTATTTTTCATTACTTTGAGTTTATTACGGGTTTCGCAATTAATTTTCGTAAAAGTTGTCCCCTACATTAATTGATCAGCAACGGGATAATGCATCGGACCGTGGTGGCATGAAACCTAGATTTTTTAGGTCCAAGTCGGCACGCCCGGTCGATTTCAATATAAATAGAAAAAAAAAAAAAAAAAAAAAAAAAGGGGGAGGGGGGTTAGATTTCAGTTTGGCGGAGGTGAAGGAAAAAAAAGAAAATGAAAAAAAATAAATAAATAAATAAATAAAGAAGAGAAGAAGAGGAAAAAAAAAAAAAGGAAAGAGAAAGAAGAGAGAGAAAGAGGAGAGAGAAAGAAGAGAAAAAAATAATAAAAATAGTGATGGGGAGATCGAAAAGTCTCTCTCTAGGAATTTGGAATTTTATAGGTAAAGAATTTTGGGTTTTACAATTACCCTGGGATTATTATAGGGAGCAGTCTTTTGAGCAGAAGGGCATTGTATGGATTCTGGGTATGGACTAATATCATGCGTGTTACTTGTCTCTAATGAGGTAAGGATCACCAGTCTTATATATATATATATATATTTTACATGACATGATTTGATCCGAGCACGTATGCATTGGCATGCATGATTGTTTTTGCATGGTATAGTTAGATTTCTCTTGATAAATAATATGATTGTTATTATTATTATTTATATTTTTTATACCATGCTTATCAAGTAAAGTGATCTTTGGATGTGTTGGACCATGATGCCAATTATTAAAAAATTGTAAATGACATATTTGACTACATGAAATGAGTTGAAGTGTTAATCAAGTGAATACGATATTTGGACTAGCCATGCCATGGGATCGTGGACAATGATATTACCATTCATAGGCGTGGACAATGAGACTGCCATTCACAGATTGAAGTGTGACACCGAGGTTGCCAGCCATGGGCTGGAGCATGACCGTGGAAGTGTTAATCAAGTGAATACGATATTTGGACTAGCCATGCCATGGGATCGTGGACAATGATATTACCATTCATAGGCGTGGACAATGAGACTGCCATTCACAGATTGAAGTGTGACACCGAGGTTGCCAGCCATGGGCTGGAGCATGACCGTGGTTAGTCCAGAACCCTAAAGAAGAAGGATAACTAATGGAAACATAAAAAAAACATAATGTTATCAAAGGTTTTGTTATACTTGATATTTGAGTTGTTTTGGTTGCATGATCTGATCAACTATTATTTGCTAGTTATTTTCAAGTTATACTATTATTGGTGTGACTGTTTGGAGATCTTATTAGGCTATAAAGCTCGCAACCCCTACTTTCTTTCTTCTCAGAGTCGTGCAGGATATCCGAGCTTGGTGATGAATTGGATTCGTGGAGAAAAAAGGAATAACTAAAAAGTCATTAATACTAATCAGATGACTAAAGGATAACCAAAATTGTGACCATATTAGTTGTATTATTATGATTGTGATCGATAGTATTCTAAAAAATTGAAGTTATAGTAAAATTTTTTAGGCCTTGCATGATCTCTATGATAAAATCTAGGATCGTGCGACCGGTCACCTAACCGATTCTGGTACTGAATTTAGGAGTAATTAATTAAATTATTCTATGATTCCACTTTCCGTAAAATATTTACTTGCATTAAACCTTGAAAGTCAGACCAGCTAAGCCTTCTTCGAAGAACCGAAAATCGATTTGTCTCTTGAAAATGTAAGTACCTGTCAATCAGGGGTTGTCATACTTTAATTAACTCGATGTTGACTTCATTGTCTTTACATTACATGTTCATGTTCAAGTTGTTTGTTTAGGTATAAAAAAAGATCGGCAAATACGGGTGTTCATTTTTTTTTTTGGACCGGTGCTTCGGTGGCTTCTGGGTTTGCTTGTAAGGTCAATTCGGAAAAATGTTCGTATACCTTGAGAGGAAGGAGGTTTGGGCGTCAAAGACTTATCTTGCTTCGATGACTCTTTACCAGCCTTTTTAATGGGGTTGGTGTTTCATTTTCAATGACAAAGGCTTGTCGAGATCGCATATTGAATCTGTCTATCATAAGAAGTTCGATTTCTCTTACCCTCCGAAATCCCCTGGAAGATGCTCAAATTTTTAGAAAGAGTCGGTCAAAATCTTGTCAATATTCTGGAATTGCATCGAATATCAAATCGGGAATGCTAATAAAATCTTATTTCGAAAAAATCCCTGGTCGTTGGATGCTCTCTTGATGTATGATTTTCTAGAGATGCATGCTCGCTGCTCAAAAGAACATGGAAAAGGTCTCTGAATTTTTTAATCGAAAAAAAAAATAATAAAATAAAATTACACATCCAATTCTCAGTTTGTAAGAACTCGGAGACGGTACATTTTTCTCATCTCTCTACTTCAATCTATCACTTCGTATGATAAAGATGACAAAATTATTTGGAAGTTAGAACTTGATGGAATTTTTAGCTGTGCCTTATAATTACAAATTTGCTCCATCATTTTGGAGCGCTCCTTGGTCTCTGAAAGTGAAGTGTTTTATATGACTTGGTTGGAAAAAAAAAAAACTGATATCTCGTTATCAAAACAAACTTTCAAGGATGTTCTTTTAGAGGGCCTATTGAAACCTTCGACCATCTTTTCTTGGATTGTATAATTTTTTTGCTTAATTTGGAAACCCATTTGTTAGCTGCTGGATGTTCTTCCCAACTATTACTCTTGTGAATGTTTATGCTTTGAATGGAGGATGAAAAACTTCAGCAAATATACTTAACATGTGGCTTCGATGCTGGTCCCAGCAGTAACGTGGGTATGTGTTGGAATAAAAGTTTTTAAAATATTTTCAAACAAGAAGAAATCTAAAATCCCAAAGTATGGGAAAACCTTTTGTCATTTTAATCTCTAGTCTTATCTCTATCATGCTGAATACTTGACCGAGCATTTCAAATTTTGATATAGGTTCTGCAAAGTCAAAAATCTATCGACCGGGACCATCGTCTTGATCTTTACATAGTGCTAATGGACGATATTTGCCCCATAAAAATTGGATTCTTGTACGGAAAGTTAGTTTTGGATATACTCCGAGATTAACCTCTCTATAGCTCTGATCGACTGTTATATTTTTCATATTTTCTTTTTTTTTTTTATTATGTTTGCTGGACAGTGAAACCGCATTCTTTTTTTTTCCATTTTTATATAATTGCTTTTACCTCTAATAAAATTGACAATGTTATTAAACCTGGTCCGGATATTGACCCGGACAGCATTATTGGGTTACCGATTCAACCGTCGGGTCAATGGTTGAACCAGCTGGTCAATACGAGATATTTCATCAGGTATATTAGCATGAAACTTAGCCATAAATTCTATCATGGCATTATTTAAAAATTTAGATGCCACCTACTTACTGCTACCAGCCCGTCACTTGTACTTTAAAAGCTAGTCCCATCGTAATTACTTTTTTTTTGATACAAACACTATCATTAAAGTTAATTTTTTTATATAAAAAAGAGGGCAGCTTCAAGAAAAATGAATCACCCGAGACTAAATCAATCACGATCGGTGGTAGTGGGCATTGTGGCAGACCGGCAGAGACGCATTATCAGTTTCTTCTCCTGTTCGGCTATTCCCCACTTTCCAGTTGAACTGGGCCCTAATTCTCTTCCGGTTCTAGTCTTCCCATATCCTAGTTGCCTCCGGCCCTCCATTGGCACTCGATAGTCGGGGATTGAATCAAGATCAGGAGATTAAGCGACCAAGCCCCAAGGTATGGTTTGATCATCTGGACCTCTTTTTTTTTTTTTTTTGGTGTTTTGATCGGAGATGGGGGAAGGCCGGAGGGGGGGGCGAGAGGGAGGCCAGGAGGGAGTGGGGGAGGCCAGGAGGGGATGGGGTGGAAGAGCCGAGTCTGCAAGCGGAAACAAAAAAAAAAATCTTACCTGAACGACAAACCAGAGGAACCGAGGAAGAAAAACGGTGGAGCTGTGAAGTTGCCGTTGCTGTCGCCGCCATCAGCGTCGTTCCCGCTGGCCACCGCTCGATCATCGGTCCGACTCCGAGAGGAAGAGGTAGCCGAAGGGGGATTAGGGCCAGGAAAAGATCGGGAGTTTGGTTTGGGCCTTGGGAGGTTTTGCTGTTTTCATTTTCTGGTTACGTGTTACCTTCCCTTCACTGAGTTTCCGTCGTGTTTGGTCCGGATGCACCGGTCCGTGGATGAACCGGCCGAGTTGCCGGTTTTTTTATCGATTTTTAGGCACGGGCGGGTTAATTCCAAACCCGAACCGGCATATTGTCCGGGTCATCGAGGTTCCGGTCTGACCAACCGGGCCGAGTTTGATAACACTGAAAATTGGTGGCCACCTTCTAGTCTCCATTTTTTTTTAAAAAAAATATTAAAAAAAAGAAAGAAAGAAAGAAAGAGAATGCCCGCATTTCACCTCCCAACCTTTTTTTTTTTTTTTTTTTTTCCCCTTGGTTACATGAGGTGTGAATAAACGCTGCAGACGAAGGAATGGATTACCTGCAACATCGACTTGAAAAAGAACGAGTTAGACGAGGAGGGAATTCGTGCTTCAATTTTGTTTTTAACATGCAGGCTTGTATAAAAAGAAAGGATTCGCCTTCCTTTGCACGAATCCACCATTGGACCATCCACTGGAAGCTTTGAGATCTTTGCAGGTAATGAATGATAGAGTTCGAACTTCGAAGTGCCCCGAGAGTTATGCGGTGACCGCTCCAATGGTGAAGTCGTGTGAAGGAAAGTGAATCCTGCACAGATATATGCAGTCACAAACAAGCTTGCACCCATGCCGTTCCTGAAACCTTCCAACAATGTACAGAGAAATCGAGACATATATGGGCGTCATCAAAGATCAAGTATCGGTGCTAGTACCATAATCAAGCACCAGTTTTGTGCACTGATTTCCCTGTAATCTGAGAAAGAGAAGCCAAGCGAGCTATTTGGCATTTTTGGAATTATGTTGTGTTGGTCTTGCTTTGCTTTTTAATAAGCCTATGAACAAGTCACAATCATAATCATCAAAAATTACCATTTGCCCTGAACTGAAAGTTGCATCACTTCTTACCATCCATGCCACATGAAGAAGCAAGGTGAACAAATTAGAAGTGGAAATCCTCCCAAACAACACGTCCCTATGGAACTTCTAGCCCCTAACCTTAAAAACTATGACAAGAGAAAATCAAAACAATCAATTAAGGCTGCAAGGATGAGGAACAAATATTTTTTTTTCCAATCGACAACTCCCTTCTTTTTCCTTACCAAACCTCCCAGCCTGGACGCTCCTAGAGATTTCGTTGCTGTAACGTTTTGGAGAACTCCAATGATCCACGCTTGGTCGCGAGTAAAAACTAGTGTAAGTCTTTCCATTCCGTTTGTGAAGGTTATCTTGTAACACAGACTCAAATTAAACAAGGCTCTTAATAAATATTTTCTGGGGTTCTTTTATGCTTCCTAACTCTTTCCAAGCATAAAATAAGCAGCTCCTACTCCAAGGTTTGGTTAAAAATTGCATAAAAACTGAAAAATACTAAAAATAGAGACATACACTGCAAAGAAAAAGTTTGGAGACCGGAGAGAAGAAAATTAAAATCTTTATGCCTGGATGGACAAGTGTGGGGAGAGAGGAAAAATGGAGGGAAGTGTTTCCTATCCAGGCCTCCATTTTAATCTCCTTGAAAGCGGTGAGATTTGAAGACAAATACCTGTTCTCATCGTTTCCCTCGCGTCCATGGTTCTCATGATCTCTCCTCTCCCTCCTGTTTGAGGACTATCTTCTCCTCTTATTTTCTCCACTTTCTTCTCTCCTTCCCAATATATCCAAACAGCGCATAAGAAAGTTTAGATTCTCATATTACAGAGATGGGGTATGTTTTGTCCACGGAGGAAACCAGGCGCTTTTATGGCACTCAGCCAAGGCTCCTTCGCTCTTACTGTCCTCCCAATAAGTGTGTACCACGAAACAAATCTGTGAATCTTGCAGGCAAACTACTGCAAACTAACATTTCAAATAAGCTTCGCTGCTGGAAAGAATGCTACAAGTTACAATCTATTACCATTATTTGTGGAAAAATCATCAAACAATATTCACAAATAAGCAACTAATTAGGTAAATTAGTTCAATTACAGAACACCAATCAACTGAAAGAGGAACCTGATTGACACACAAATACTATTACTTGGGAAAAATATTGCTTGACGTACAAAGGGCAGTGGTATCATTATTGTAAAAAGTGAGGTCTTCAGTCTATGCACTAAGGAAAAGGAAATTAATGCATAAAATTGCAAAGTACATCATCTAGTAAGAAGGTTACAGTTGGAGACTGCAGTATCCAAATATATTTCAAGTCTTTGAGGTTGATGGTGGCTTTCAGGTAGCAGCTACTATACATAAGCTGCAAAAACAACAAACTAAAGAACAAAATCTTAAGACCACAGCTGAAAGGCTGGTAAAATGACTAGTATAAATCGTCAAAATAAGAGTTGAAAAGCTGTAAAAATCCATCCAAGTGGTGGTTTCAACTTTTAATAGATCATGGCAAAACAATAATCAGTGAAGCGGTCTAAACATATGCAAACCATTCTTAGGACTAAAAAATGCGCCATAATAAAGATGTATAGGATTACGCAGCTCCTTGAGCATAACATTATTTTCGTATATTTTAGCAACAGTAAATTGGACACAGTGCTGGTATCATGATTTACACAACCAAGTAATGTGTCCGGGTATCGTAATAAAGCCAGCTACTCAGATATATCAAAGCTTTTTGTCTATTTTAGCAACAACAAAAGTTGGGCAGATAGTACAGGAAACATGACCTAACTAACCATGTGATATGCTCAAGCATCCTAATAAAGGTATTGCTCCTCAGGTTTGCACCCCTGCTCGGTATCATGCACATACTCGATAATAGTGGTATTCTTGGGCTGCAACAGAAGACTGATCATTTGTGCAAGAAAACATGGAAGCGTCAATCCTTGGAGAAAAAGAATGAACAAGTGACAGCACAGAGAAACAGATGACACCAAGCAGTGTTAGCTGGAAAACACCGATTTGGGTTTTTTTGAATGTGTCCAGACACCCAGATACTCACACATTTCATGATACTTCCCACATTTCATGATACTCCTATAACACTTATAAATCAACAAACCATGATGCCATCATAGTTAGAAATAATCTGCGCATGTCATACCTAATTCAACCAACATAACACTTTGTGAAGCTTTTGCAAGCTCTATCGACTTACAAAGCAATTGGTTAAAAAAAATTATCCTACAAGTACATTTGTACATATCTAAAATACATCTATTTAACATGGGCATGAATCCAATATCCGATTTTTGTTTTGTTTTTTAGTTTCCTGTGTCCAAATCCTATGGCACTTGGACACTTGACACCCATGTCATGTGTCAGAGAGAAGTTGATACTGGGTCAAGTAGTCTGTACATTACCCAATTCTGGTCCCGGCAATCCAATGTTCTAGGAGAGGCAAATTAGGGACAAATCCAAGCTTAGGCATTTCTTTGCACAACATGGCTGCCCCAAGACTTGAACTCTCGTGATTGCACTTGTCATCCCGAGACCTTTACAATAGCACCAAGTGATGTGGGTTCAGCAATCAGTACAAGTGGTAATATATGCTGATGTATTATAAAGTCAGAAGATTTTATGGGTATGTAAATAACTAACATAATCCTCATTTTTCGACTTTTGAAATGGCCCAAGCTCGCTGTGCACCTGAACTGCTAGAATCTCTGGACCAAAACATGGACCAGCAGTGATTCTATCCTTATAATAGGAGACCTTGTAGAGAAACTAACAACGCCAAAGACAGTTGGGGTTCATCCTCAATAACTGCTGGAATCATCTCATATTGGCAGCTACTCAGGACTACATATATACTCAAAATATTGGGATGCGCAATCAAATGAACTGTGCACATGTATCATGTTAATCAAACCTAGTGAGAAGTCTTAGCATCTAAAATGAAAGCAACTGATGAATGAGAAATTTTACTATGCATGTTCTCTATACTGCATGTTCTAGCCTTATATGTTGCATGAAATGCAAGAAGTTAGAGACAAAAAAAAAAAAAAGACAACAAAACCTCTTTTAACACAAGGTGGAAACAAGGTTAAAAGAATCAACCATGTCATTAGAACTTCACTAGAAAAATTGAAAGCAATAGCATCCACTCAGGAGGCAATTTATCTTTCTTTTAATTTTGTTTCTTCTTTTGCCCCTTTTGGTAAGCCTTCTCTAATTTTGTTTAATATAGGTATACAATCTTCCAAGAAGACAGACTGGTGCAATAGTTATGTTGCTCTATTATGACCTAGATATCACAAGTCTGAGACACCGAAATAGCCACTTCATATGTGAGGTAAGGCTGTGCACATCTAACTCTCCTTAAACCTCATAGTAGTGAGAGCCTCGTGCAATGGGATGCCCTTATAGGCATAATCCTGCATGGAACATATTATTTGACACTACATCTGTAATGTATAGTTACTCACCTTCTCCCATGAGCCTATTTTGAAGTGCTTACACCATCCACACAAGAAGTTCAAGTGGCATCCACTTTTATTTGTTTCTCTATCTACATATCATTTTCCGATTTGTTGAGAATCCAAAGCTTGTCATTGCCCTCTTTCAATTAGCTCCATCCACCAAAGGATATTTCTCCAAAAGGAGAAATTTATTTTATTAATGTTTCTGGGAAACTGCCCCAAGGACAACTTCTGCATGCTATCAACTATTGCATCAGAACAAAAGAACAAAAAATAAAGTAACTCTAAACCCATAAAATCAGACAATGGCTCAATATACTATTTCAAAATGAAAAAAAAAAATCTGATGACCATCGAACTATTGATACCTGTGGTTAACTAACAAAATGACTCCATATGCACCAAAACATTTAGCAAAGATCAAATGGTTATTGACCAAAACTTTGACTATTCATCTTCTACAACATTGTGAAATCACATGTTTAGATTGCATATTTGGAATGCCATGAGCAAGGTGGACATGAGATTCAACCCACTTTTTTTGTCCAGGCCACGGGTGGGTTGGGGGGGGGGGGGATTTTTTTTTTCCTTATAAGACATTGCTTATTTCCTATACCCCCCAAAAAAAAAAGTTAGAAACTAAAAAGCTAAGAGCTATATATCGAGTACTTTCAACATCTAGAAGGCTAATCTATATTATTAAAAAAATGTTAAGGATTTGCAATATACTTGTTTTCTTATATTTTGGAACGCACAAAACTTTGATTAAAAGGAATCCAAGTAATAATTGCTTAAAAAGAAAAGAGAACCCAAGTAACATATCCAATAAATAGTGTCATTGGAACTGTCTTGACAAATAAGTTCATATGTGCATGGCAAGGATCAAGCGGTCAGCTTATTGAAATATTAAATATTATAAAAACTTTAATAAGTAGGAATTAGGAGGACAGGTAGAGACACATTCCTCTGAGAGGCAAGTCATAACATAGCAGCCAACTTCAGGTCACCAGAGAGGGGTGAGAGAGAGAGAGAGAGAGAGGAGTTATCCTTTCTTTAGAAGGACAGCTTGGGCTGACATGAGATTTGAAAGGTAAGTGAACTGTTATCATATTTCAAAGATAAAATTAGAATGATATAGAGGATACACTTGAATGATTGGAGGATACAACAGATAGCATGCAACAGCAATTACGGACAGCTATGCTACTAATAAGAAGATGGACAATATTAACAAATGATCTCATGTAGCTATAAAAATCCAAAATGATTAGAGAGCAGTAGCTCCAATAACACAGCCCCTTTCTTTGATTTTAAAAAGTAATGTCCAAATTAAGCCCCATGATGCACGTGAAAAATGGTCATTAGATATGACTGAACAATGTAATTGTGATTTCCAAATTTTGGGGCAGCAGCATGCCGCCTTTTCTCCCCAAAATTAGTCACAAGCTGATCACAACTTACCAATGTTGTCAACTCCTACAAATGGTACCCAGGAATGGTTGAGACATGTTAATGATTTACTGGAGACAACAAAATTAGAACTTTTAAAACCATGGATGGCAAGTTAGGAGATTTTAAAGGAGAGAAACAGCAAACCAAATTAATTCTAAAGTTTCTAGGCTACAAATTATGGGAGAAACATCGGCTCTGTATAATCAACACCCTAGAGTTTGCCCTATTGATCCCCATAGGTTGGTTCCAATAACCTTGATATGCAGACAATACAAAAAGGGATGAATGTCAAGGTTTTAGAAAACCATGGACAATGAAACATGAGCAAGTTTTCTGGGTTTTGAATTGTGAAGTTATATAGCATATTATATGAACAGGAAAGCACAGAAACTATGTGATAGATGGCCCCAGGAGTCCTACAAACAAACATGGAAACATAAAATACCAATGTGGATAGAGATGCAAGACTTTATGAATAAGATCCATACAACCAGTAGCAGGGACCTTGAACCAGTAGCAAGGAACTTACACCAATAGCAGGGACCTTACCAGCATGGCATGGTATGGTCCTACAGGATGCACCCCAAGTCGAAAAAGGCTTCCAACACGTTATCGGTTTGGCATGGTATGGTCCTACAGGATGCACCCAAGTCAAAAAAAGCTTCCAACACTTTTTCTCAACCCAAACATGGTACTACACAAACCAAATGGCACAAGTTCGTACCAGGTGGAATGGGATGTTCTGCACACTTTGGACCATACAAACTGGTTCAAATCATATATTGAACCAAATCTCCGTACCATATTAGTACATTGTCAGTGCAGTATGGTATGATAAGTGCAGCACAGTAGCAAGCTTTACTTATGAAAGACAGTTCCTTTCCATGGAGTACAAATGGTCTTTACTCATCAACTTCTATTGTGTTTAGCAAGAAGGAAGCTGATGGGAACATCAACACGAAAGAAGTTTTTGGACTAACTCACTTTTGTTTTGCAGTTAAAATAGACAAATCTAATAAAGGGTTTAAGCCCATCTTCTCTTTGAGCAAATACTTGAGCCGATTCATGAGTCGACTCAACCTAGATTCAAGAAGGGTATGAGGCCACTTCTTCCATGCCCATTTTCCTCACTTGGCGCCATCCATTTGAAGCCCACTTCTCTCACTTGGATGCCATCTACTTGAAGCCCATTTCCCTCACTTGGACGCCATCTACTTGAAGCCCATTTTGGTCGACACCACATCAAGCACCTTTTGGGAGGAGGAAGGACACTACATCAAGACTTTTATGGGGAATTGAAGCCATGTCTCTTATCCCAACAACCCTCCAACCAACTTGCCATGTGGGAGGCCACATCACATGACACATAGGGCTCCACATCAGCAAATTAAGCCACGTCATTGCTACACGTCAATTGGTTGTAACCTTCTATCCATAAATGTTGTAAAAACTAATTCTAGAAACTACCCAACTAGAGTTAGCTAGACCTAACCTCTACTTTCTCTCTCTCCTTGGCCGACCCATGTGGGTTATGAAGGCTATAAATAGGGCCTAAGCCCCCCCATTGTATTCTTTCTACTTTGGATTAAACGAAGAAAGCTATCTTTCTTGTTCTAGTTCCCCTATGTTCTCTTGTTTAGAGTGATAAGTTCTTAAGTTTGAGAGTTAGAAGATAGGTTTGAGAAGAGAGTGAGGTTCTTAGATGAGTGTTTGAATGATAGAATACCCTTGAATGTTTGAAAGGTGGGATGCTCCTTGCTTGATCCAAGATCCAAGCATCATTCCTTGAAGGCGCCGGCTTCTACTTCTTTGTTTTCCTTTCTTCTTCTTCTTTCAATTCCAATTTTGAATTCTCCTTCTACGCCTAATTTCTGATTTGATGCAGGTTTTCTTGATTTTCCAAGTCCAAGATGAAAGTCTCCAAGCCAAGGATCATGGCCAAGATGAGTCCTAAAGGTAGGAAGTGCTAGTCTTATGGTTTAGACCTCAATCCTTGAGTGATGAGAGTTCCTTCTTCAACAAAATAATTAGCCTCATTGTTGGTAGGAAAACTCTTCCTAAGCTTCATTAGATCTGATCATTTGAAAGTTAACTTACCCTAGTAGTGATGGTTTCCTTGTCATGAAGATCCTAATCTCTATTTGAACTAGATCTACATTACGGGTATTGTAACTTAGATCAACTAGTCTCTTTATAAAGATTCTTTTCTTGGATTAATTTAGATCATTTATTTGATAATTAATTACTCAAGTTTGCTTGCCGATTAGCTTGCTAAAACTCTCAATTCATCATTTATTTTCGTCCCCCATCAGAAGCAAGATGGATGAATACATTTGAAACATCTACAAACTATCTTTACATTCAACAGTGCATGAGTTTAAGAAGATGATGATAGTGAGGTATTGGATTGGTCTTAGACTCCATAATCAAGGTAACATGAAAGTGTTCAAACCTTCCACCACCGAAAAGACCTAATAGGTAGCATTATTACATACTTTATAAATTTACGACACCACAACGATGGCTCTCCATGTTGTATACTCACCAGCTACTTAGTTAACATCGAACCCCAACGCTCCCCCCCCCCCCCCCCCTTTCTCAAAAAAAAAAAAAAAAAAATCCCAAATTATCGAAGCAACAAGAAAACTCAAGTAAAAGAAAGCAAAGGAGCATATGAACAGACAAATAACTTGTATGTTAAAGAAAAGCACTAAGTGGATCGCATTACACCTAACACCCCCCCCCCCCCCATCTTTCATATCATGATTCAATCACCCCTCACCAAAAGTTTACCATCTTATTAAGGTGAACTAGATCATTGTTAAGTGAAGACCCTTCAGTTCTTAAAAAAAAAAAAAAAAAAGAACCTTCAGCAATTTTAACGAATAATGGCCTGTTTGGGAAATGCAGCAGGACTGGAGTGGATTTCCTGTTGGAATTTGTGGATTGGGCATTTTATTTGGTTATAGCCTATATTAAACCAATATCCCTGCAGCTCGAATCTTATAGGAGGGGAAAAAGGACCTCCAAGATATTTTTTTTTTTTCCCTTCTGCAGATCAACACACCCTCAAGCTAGGACTTGGATGGCCTTTTAGAGGATTTCCATCTCGGCAGGCCAATAGGCCCAATTCATGTAGGATATTCATACAGGAATATCCACACAGGCTCTTAAAGAATCCATTTTAGCTGGATTTCATTTACCCTTTCCCTCCAAATCACATTCTAAAGTTCATCAATGTGAAGTAGAATGAATGACCGTATTGGACTATCTAACTGGACGTAAAGTTTCAAAACGAATGCATAAAAGCCAACTGTACCTGGAATTTCTGAAGCTAATGGTACCCTTAGAATCCAACCCAATCGATCGCAAGTCAATCGAACAAATCCTCTCTAATATCTGACATCACAGCATCCCCCTCATCATCCACCCTTCCACCGGCGGGCCCTCCTCCGCCATCCACCGGCCACTCCGACGTCACCGTCTCCCCGCTTGTGGCCGGCCCAGACGACCCCGTCTCAGCCTGTGCCATCTGGGTGGGGACGCCTCCACCACCGCGGACGCCGACGGTCGCGCTGGCACCAGCAGGCGGTGCCTCCTCCTGATGCGGTGGAGCGCGGTCCGTATGGCCAGGACACCGCCGCCATCATCCTCATCGTCATCATCAAAGAAGCTCCCGAACCGGATGGACATGCGGGGCCGGCGGTGGTCCGCGGCGGCGGGGGCGGCGGCGGAGGCGGCGGAGGGGAGGCGGAAGCGGCAGACGGGGCAGGAGTTGTGGAGGGAGAGCCAGGGGACGATGCAGTCGGAGTGGTAGAGGTGGGAGCAGGGGAGGGCGGGCGTCGGAATGGAGAGGGAACTCGTCCTTGCAGACAGCGCAGAGGAGGGAGGGGTGGAGATCTGGACGGTGGCGGGGTGCGGCGCATGCGGGGCGGCCGCGAGGGGACGGGGGAGGGCGGTTTTCGCGACGGGCGCGATGGAGGCGGAGCGATGGCGGCGGAGGAGGCGTCGGAGCAGGATAGGCGGCGGAAGTAGGCATGGGTAGGCGTGCGACGGCGGCTGCGTGGGTCGTCGCCGTCCGGGGAGTCGCCGATGCCATCGACGTCGTCAGGGTCGTCGGAGTCGGAGTCGGAGTCGGAGAGGGAGAGGGTTAGGGTTAGGGTTTGGGGGTGGTGGAGAGGGGGGGAGACAGGGAGCTCCATCTCCTCGAGGAAGTCGCCGTGGCACTCGGGGCAGAGAAGAGGGGGAGGAGAGGAGGAGGAGGGGAGGAGCGTCACGCTCATGTCGCACTCGTGGCACCAGAAAGTCAGGGGCTGATGGGCAGCAGGGCTGCCGCCGGAGGAGGCGGCGTAACCCTCTCCGCCGCCTATGCCAGCGGCGTGGTTGTTTTGGTTCGGCGGAAGGGCGGCGGACGACATGGTTATCCGCCTCTCCTCTCTCTCTCTCTCCTCTTTCTTGGAGATAGAAATGGGAAGGGAAGACTGGCTCTTTCTTGGAAAAAAGAAACGAAAAGTGGAAAACTGGTGCGTTGGGAGTCTCGACTCGCGACCAATGAACGTCTCTTTCTTCGATGGGACGGAGTCTCGATCCATGCCCGACTCTTTGAATGTTTACTGACTAAGAAAAATAGGGGTGTACCAATAAACAGCAAAGTCGCTTTGGCCGAGTGGTTAAGGCGTGTGCCTGCTAAGTACATGGGGTTTCCCCGCGAGAGTTCGAATCTCTCAGGCGACGGAAGTTTTTGAACTAGAATTTTTAATTTCTTTAATTTAAAGGAATTAAAGTATTTCTATTTTGTTAGGAGGAATTGAGAATTTTTTTATTTTTTTAATTTGAAAAAATTTGTTGAAGAACTTGAAAGAATATTTTGTTAGAGAATTTGAAGCTTTAAATTAAGGTATTTCTTTTTGTTAGGAGGAATTGAGAATTTTTTATTTTTTAATTTGAAAAAAATTTGTTGAAGAACTTGAAAGAATATTTTGTTAGAGAATTTGAAGGGATCGGGAATTTTGTTAATTTCTTTGAAGGAATATTTTGTTAAAAATTTGAAGGAATTAAGAATTTTTTAATTTCTTTAATTTGAAAAAAATTTGTTTTGTTTTTTTTGTAAATGGATAATTCATCCAATAATTTTAGAATTAATATATCAAAAAAAATTAGAAAAAAAAATCTCGAAATGTTGAAGGAGTGTCATCCAGATGAGTCCATAACACATGATCGAAATGATTGGCAACATAGAAGGCTATCCAATTCACCGTCATGTTCGCCTCTCGATAGATATGCCTAACGATGATCGAGGAGCATCCACGTAACAATAAAGCAATATCACGGATGAGGAAATGTGAAGGTATGGATCTAATAGCTTCCCTAGTTCAGGAGATGACAGTGGCCAAATCATTCTCAATGATGAGGAGATCTGCTTGTAAGATCCGATGGGCATACCAAATGGCCGCTCAAGCAACCTTGAGCTCCGCCACAAGTACAGTAGGGTCAAATAGATGGCACCCCCAGCAACAAAATGCCTAGCTCGGACCCCGGATAACAAACCTGGCCCCTCCCTCTCTACTTTAAACACTCCTATCAAAGTTGACCTTGACGAACCTCGAAAGAGGGAGGTCCCACGAGATGAAAATCCTCCAGGGCGCTCAATGAGCAGAAATGGAATCCCAGGTCTCCGTGGTCGTCGCAGTCATCAACTGGTACTCCTCCACATGGACCCGAGCTCTTTCAACAATAACTGTGGTGGTACACCTTGAGGAACTAAAGATCATAGCATTCCAGGAAAGCCATATATGATAAGCAATATAAGCCAAGAAGACTAAAGGGGGTGAATAGTAGTCCACCTGAGGAGGTCCAAGAAGGTATCCACAGGATCTTCAACATGCATAAAAAGATGATCATACCCAGCTATCCTCCAAACATGGGAAGCCCTTGGGCAAAGGAACAGAACATGCCCAATAGACTCAGCATCAGCACCACGAACCGGGTTAAGAGGGGCGAAATGAATACCTCTAGCACTAAGAAGGGATCTCGTCGGGAGTCATCGCCAAGCAACTTTCCACAAAAAGAGACACACCATAGGATGTACCCTCGAAGGCCAAATCCATCCAATATCAAGCCTCCTTTGCGACTCCGGAAAGAAAATAGGATACAACTCAGACAAAGGAACTCTAGATAAAGTAGAAGACCTCTAAACCCTGACATTGGTGCAAGGGTAAACAGGCAAAACAATAGATAGAACCTTTTATCCCAAGATGTCCCCAAATATCTGAGTTACTCTTGAAGAATCCAGTGGGTACCATCGAGAGTCAAGAGATCAGCAACAGACATAATTTTGGTAACATCCATAGAAATAAAAGTAGGCCACCAAGCTAAAGGAACATCTAAGATCTAAGGTCATGCATGAAATTAACCAATCTGCCATCCCCAATCACCCATCTCGTATAGCAAGTAACATCGGAAGCCCTAGCCCACATCTCCCTCTAGATTGCGTAACTATGCCGAGCAATGCAAGGAACCCCCTCCGGAAGCATAGAAAGAGGACCATGATGAACCCTCATCAAACAAGTCCACATGCTTTCTAGACTCAGCATCAGTCTAGCTGCATGTCTCGCAAGCAGAGCTTCCTCCTCACTACCAAAGATTGAATACCAAGACCCCCCTCTTGGATCAATTGACAAACCACATTCCACCTCAAGAGATGAACTCCCCGATAAGCATTAAAAGAACTCCATAAGAAAGTGCGGATGGTTTGCTCAACCTTGAGAATTATAGACTGGGGAATAACAATATTATAGAGCAAATATATTGGAAGAGAAGTGAGGATTGACCAAATCAAGATTATCCTGCACATGGAAGATATAGCTCTACCTTGCCAACCCTCTACCCTTTCCTGAACCACCTGCACCATCCTATCACAGTCTGCCTACGAAATCTCCCTCCAGAAATGAGAACTCCTAGATAGCGAAGAATACCATCATAAACAACAATCCCAAGAAATCCCTGATCAATCGTTGTAGCCAGATAGAAGTCTTCGGACTAAAGTGAACCTTCAATTTTAGAAGGTTGACTCTCTAACCTGAAGATAAAAATACCGCTCAATAACCATTCTGAAAGCCCGTGCCAAAGTCGGAGAGGCCCGACCCAATAACAAGCAATCATCTGCAAACAACAAATACAAGATTGGGGAAGCACCAAGAGCGGGAAGATACGGTTGGAGTGCCGACTCCCACACCGCTTCCCTTAAAGCTTGCAATAAAGAATCAGCACAAATAATAAACAGATAAGCGGAGAGTAGACAACCTTGACGAAGACCAATATTTGAGTAGAAGAATTCGAAAGGAGTACTATTGATAAGAATAGCAAAAGAAGGCTTGATAATATAGGCCATAATCTGAGAAATCCAATCATGATGAAAACCAAAGTCCCCCATAGCACTCTCCAAAAATACCAGTGCATCTGATCATATGCCTTCTCTATATCAAGCTTGATTGCCATCATACTTCGACTAACAAGGACTCTCGAAAATCATGCATAAATTCCTGCGCTATAAGAATATTGTCAGAGATGCATCGACCCCCAACAAGAGCACCCTACTCAGGAGAAATAAGATTAGGAAGAATAGGCTTCATCTTGTTAGCCATAATTTAGCATATAGCTTGTATAAAGTACTGCACAAATTGATAGAACTAAATGACTTAGCTCAGAAGCATCAAAATACTTTAGAATAAGAGTAACAAAGGTCTATTTCCAGCTATCAGGCATATGACCGATAGCAAAAAATTCCTGCACTGCTGAGATAACATCCAGCCAAATAATAGACCAATATTTTCTGAAAAATAATGGAAGGAAATCTATCAGGACCCAGAGCTTTATCCTCATCCAATGACCAGAGAACAAATCGAATCTCTTCCATCGAAACCGAACTGAAAAGCCTACAGTTGTCTTCAGGAGAAACCAGAACCTCAAAGTGGGGAGAGTAAAAGGAGAGAGGTCCCTCCAAAGGCCCTGCCACCTCGATTAAAAGAACATAGTTGTTGCCCAGTAAGCAATCCAAGAGGGAAGGTTAATTGGATTTTAAAAATTTTTGTAAATATGTGCCAATTCAAAATAATTAAGGTGCTAGTGAATTGCAAGTACTTGTGTGTTATTCAAGAGTTTACAGTGAAAATAGATAAGCAAATGCAAAGTAAACAAGAGTAAATAAAGAGAGAGCAAGCAACACAAACACAAGGATATATAATAGTTCGGTGCATACCAAAGTACCTATATCCACTCTCAAGATTCACTTAAAAAATTACTATAATCACTCATGATTATAGTTGATTAGTTTTCCAGGCTCACTATTCAAAACTCAACTTGTTTTCATCGGAAACATAAGTCAAAACCCTTTGGTTTACGGGCTAACCAAAAACCTTGTTAGTTGTAACTTAGGCTCACCAATAACCTCCTTGGTTTTCACAAGGCTAACCAAAATCTCTTGGTTTTTCTCAAGGCTCACCAAAAATCTTTGTTGGTTTAATATACAGGCTCACCAACAAACCTCAACAAAAGATTCAAGTAGAATGTAGAAATACAAAAAAACTTTCAAATAAAAGCAAATATCTCTTTGAAGCTCTTTGAAGATATTTGTCTTCAAGTTATTGAAGCCTTAAATGAAGCTTGAATGGTTGGACTTGAATGCTTTGAATGCTTGAAGGCTTCACTTCACTTGAAAGTAGTTGCTCTTAATGAATATTGGAGTGAATGCACTTAACTTCTCATTCTCTTATTCCCTCTTGAGTTTAATCCACTTTAAATACCTTTCCAACCACCAAATGTCAATTTTTGATCGTTGAAGAGGTGAAACTAGCCGATGGAAGCAAAAAGGATAAATTTTGCATTTTAAAAAACTAGCCATTACTATTCAGCAGAACTGCAAGTGTCGACACTTCAAGTCATGAGTCGATACCTTGAGTCGATGCTTGGTCTCCATGAGTCGACACTTAGTTCAAAAATGTTCCTTGAAACTATCTGCAAATCTCAGGTGAGTCGACACTTGAGTCGACACTTGGCTTCCATGAGTCGATACTTAAGGAAAGTCTAAAATTCGACATGTTCTGTATAATTTGTCTAAGGCCTTTAGTCAATCCTTGAGTCGACACTTGAGCTCCATGAGTCGATACTTCAAGCGTTCCATATGAAACTTCTTCTGCATATCTGCTCAAGCTTCTGTGAGTCGACACTTCCCGTCCTGAGTCGACACTTAGCTGAAACTTTCTGAAACTCAATTGAAACTCTATTGAATCTTCTTCAAACTTAAAACTTAAGTCCTTTCAAGTCAATCTTATGTTCTTAAGTCTAATTATCTTTAAGTTTTCATCTATAAGGAGACTTCTTCAACTATTTGACAAGCAATTCAACCAACTAACTTGATAAGTACCTTTTTTGATAAAACACATTTTAATAAATGATTGGTACACAATATACTTAAGTATTTTGTTAATCAACAAAATCAATATAGGAATCAACAATAGTGATCTCACTCCTAATATCATCAGCATCCTCCATCCAAGTCCCCTTTGAAGATCGCAACGCTCTGATCTGGTTTCTATGCATGCGGATAATAGTAGCCTGATGAAAGAAACGAGAGTTTCTGTCCCCCTTCTTTAGCCACTAGACTCTAGAATTCTGCGTCCACAAGATCTTCTATTGACTAAGAAGAGCATGATGCATGGAGAGATTACTTTGAAGAGCAACCATATCAGAAGCCTCCAAACCCCCTTCCATGTCCTCTTTCTCCTTAAGCTCCTTAATAGAGCTCTGCGCAAAAATCAAAGTAAATAAAATATTACCCACCTCCTCCTTGTTCCATCAAAGAAGACGGTGCTTGATTAAGGACAACCTGTGAGAAATTCGGTATCTCGCATCATCTCAAACTGGCAACCTCCACACCTCCCTTACAATATCCCAGGATTTAGGATAAGCTAACCAAAACTTCTTAAACCTAAACGGAGCATGACAAGGGACCGAGACAGTAGTAGAAAAAAGGACAAGATAGTGGTCCAAAGCAATTTTGTCCATATGTCAGACCAGGTGCTCAGGATTTAGTTGGAGCCAATCCGGTGTAGCAAAAATCCTATCAATTTGCTTTCAAACCTTGGCCCCACCAGACTGAGTATTGCATCAAGTAAAATGGGGACCCACAAATCTCAAGTCCACCAAACCATTAGCTTAGAGGAACTGGGCAATTAAAGTCCCCCGCAACCACCGAAAGAATGCCCTAATCAATCAAAGCAGAAAGCTTTTGCCACACAATTCTTCTTTCCCTGTAACTTATGCTAGCATAGATATCAAAGAGCAACCAAGTAGCACCATAATTTTCAGAGATAACTATGGCCACCTGTTGAGAGCTACGATGAAAAATATCCACTTTAGCAACCCTCCTGTGCCAAGCCATAACAATGCTACCCAACAATCCTTGGGACTCAACAGCATACAAATCCTAATATTCCCAAAAGATGCCAACAAAAACGATTCAAAGCAAGTCCACACAGTCTAGTTTCTAACAAATTACATAAGTCATGATTATACAACTCTCCCAATCTACGGAAGTTAGAATAAAAAGAGAAATTTCCCGCACCCGTAACATTCCAAACCAAGACTTTCATTGAACAATTAAAGTTACTTGGTAATGCTATTGCCCAACTACGCATCCACTGTCTTCTCCATTCCAAATCCCTCCCCCTTTGCAGATGATCCAGCTCCAAATAGAGCTAACTTCAATTTCCCCACCAGTGCCTCATGTCTCTGTACACCTTCAATACTTCCAGTGCAGCCCTGCGAGACATCAGACTGAGTTCCTGGTTAACATTGGAAGAGATCTTTGAAAAAGAAGCACCACCAGCCTTGGACTGAGGAAGATAGGTCAGAGCCGACTTCACTTCTGAACCAAACAAACTCTTCCACTAGCTCTCTGTGCCTTCCCCTGGGTCATTAGATCCTTCACTTCTCCTCCGAAATCCCCATCCCTTCTCATTAATAATGTTGGTTCGGTCAAAATGATTTCCTTTGATACCCCCTTAGACACTAAATTACCAGCTACCCCAGCAGCAGACTCCTCTAGCCCCTCTCCTCCAACCAAAGCAACCTTACCTTTCTCCCTACTAAGTTCACGTCAAACCCCTTTCATGGTAGAGGAAACAAGCACCTCGAGGACCAGAGAACTAGTGATGGACTGAGATCTTTCAGCAACATTAGAACCCTTGCCCCTCGGAACCCCTACCATATAGTGAAGAGAAGGATTGACCTGGTTAGAAGACCCATCTGATGAAGACGAGACCATCGACGAGGAAGAGCTCTCACTAGCGATTGAGATAGAAGACTTTGGTGGGCTCCGACCTCTCTTCAGTGAACCAGCCCTATAATCGACCATGTGCAAGTCCCTTGGGCTAGATTCGTCAAGTAAGCCTAATTCCATTTTATTTCCCAGTAGGCCAAGAGCAGCAAATCTAGCAGCTAGATAACCCACCTCACCGCCTTGTTCCTCCTTGGTGACGTCCGGTGATTGCCGATGAGCCACCTTCGTCGATTTCTGCCATCCATCAGAGTTCGATGGAGAGTTGGGGGATGATGTGGTGGCCGTCAGTGAGGTCACAGGCAGAGATGATGAATAAGGGTCCGATGATGATGGACCTTGCCCCTTATCTTTATACACATCTCTTCTCCTTTCACCAAGGCTCTGAGAGCCCTAGGCTGGCAGATTCTAGAGGTTACAAGCCAAGGAGCAAACTTTGGTCTACCCCCTCCTCCATCCCCCCTTGCCCTCTGCCGCCATGGGAACTGGGGTTTCCAACCCTTCCTCCCCCTAACAGAAACCACATCATCCAACTGTAACGAGTACTCAGCACCGTCTGAAAAAGACTCCCCCTCCAAAAATCGGTAGCACCCATCAGAGTGACCCAACCTCCCACATCGGTAGCAGACCTGTGAAAGATTTTTATACACAAACTACTGCCAGAATGTTCCCTTCTTTCTCCTAATCAGGATGCCTGGCTTGAATGGTTTCCCGGCATCAATTTCAACCCTCACACGAGCATAGCCCGTCTTTTTCATGGAATCAGTGAACTCATCAATGGAAGACTACCTCCTTGCTTCTACCGCTATCACCAAAATGGACGTGGACACCTAATATTCCAATGGCAGCCACGACATCCTCATCCACACCACCACCTTCTAGATTGTCCTTTGGCCCAGGTTGAAATCCAGCTCCCACTCCTCCATCGCCAATAGCTGACCGGCAACGAACCAAGGCCCCCATTCTTTACCAGAGAACAATCCCCTTTCGACCAAAGCCGAAGAACAAGATGGTCCTTTGCTGAAAAAAACCTCAGGATCATAATCAAGTTTGATTTAACCCTTACCTCCTTCGAAACCCACTTTGCCGGAAACCTCCGGCCCAGACTTCTCACAAGCACCGCAACTCCCTCCCATTACCGGCGAGAAACATCTATTATCGCCTCCGAAGCTCTAGAACTTTGGAGAAGAAAGACTGTAACTTATCAATCTCCTTTCGGAGATCTTGTGCAACATCCAGGAAGGACCTCATTGCTAGCCTTGGATGACTTGGGTCAATGAACGCTTGCCATCCCTCGAGCTGGCAGATCCTTTATCATCATTGCCTCGTTGAACTCCCTCCTCCATCCTCTTCCAACCTGTTCAACGAAAGAATCCAAAGAGAATGGAACGAGCACGAATATCAAGCCAGAGCTCTAACAACTGCACTCAGCAAACTTTTTGAAAAAAAATTATTGAACTAATTTTCTAATTGGGGGACAATTTGAAGGATTGAGAGGGGGCTTTCTCTTTATTGAACTAATTTTCTAATTTTCTCAATTGGAAGGAATGGGAGGGAAAGAACTATTTGAAAAAAAAAATATTTGGAGAATTTGAAGGATTGAATTTTTTTTATTTCTTTAATTTGAAAATTTGGAGAATTGAAGAATTAAGAATTTTCTAATTTCTTCAATTTAAAAAAAAATATTTGGAGAATTTGAAGGAATTAAGAATTTTCTAATTTTTTTAATTTGAAAAAAAAATTGATGGAGAATTTGAAGGAATATTTTGTTGGAGAATTTGAAAGAATTGAGAATTTTTTAATTTCTTCGAAGGAAATTTTGTTGGAGAATTTGAAGGAATTGAGAATTTTTTAATTTCTTTAATTGAAAATTTTGTTGAACTATTTTCTAATTGGGGGACAATTTGAAGGAATTGAGAGGGGGCTTTCCTTTCGTTGAACTATTTTTTAAATTCCCTCAATTTGAAGGAATTGGGAGGGGGAGAACTATTTGAAAAAAAAAATTGTTCGGAGAATTTGAAGGTATTATGAATTTTCTAATTTATTCGATTTGAAAAAAAAATGTTGGAAAATATGAAGGAATATTTGTTAGAGAATTTGAAGGAATTGAGAATTTTCTAATTTGTTCAATTTGAAAAAAAAAATATTGAACTAATTTTCTAATTGGGGAACAATTTGAAGGATTTGAGAAGAGCCTTTTCCTTTGTTGAACTAATTTCTAATTCCCTCAATTTGAAGGAATTGGGAGGGGTAGAATTTGAAGAAATGGAAAGGCTTTTCCTTTGTTAAACTAATTTTCTAATTCTCTTAATTCGAAGGAATTGGGAGGAGAAAGAGAAAAGGTGAAGGAAGAGATACGATATAATTAAATAACAAAAATGTCTATACTTTAAATAATATTTTTTTCTATTTCATGTAAAAAAAATATAATGGTTTTTTATTTTTAATTTCTTATTTTTTTTCTTTTTCTTTACTTGCAAGGACTATCTAAACAAAAATAATATTTTTTTTCTTTCTTTTATTTTTTACCTTCCTCTTCTTTTTCTTTTCTATTCCTTCTTAAACAAGGCTATCCAAACAAACATAAAACTTGCCAGCTTTTAGAATGCACCCTCAACAAGGACCAGTTCAACAAAGCACACCGCCTTGTCAATAATTTTGAACATGGTTTGCTCCTCAAGAGAGTTCGAATCTGTCCGGCGACGATTTTTTTTTTTTAATACTTTAAAAAAATCTTCACTAAAACTCGCCAGATTTTAGAATGTACCCTTAACAAGGACCAATTCAATATAGCATCACCTTGCCAATAATTTTGAACGTGGTTTGTTTAAAGCAAAAAAATTATAAGTACTTTTAATATCAAACTCATTGCGAATACACCCTTAACAAGCACTAGTTCAACAAAGCATCGCCTTGCCATCAATTTTGAGCATGATCTATTTAAAGCGAAAAAAGAATATTTTCAAAACCACACTTCAGATAAATCTTCACTAAACTTGTCAGAATGCACCCTTAACAAGGACCGGTTCAACAAAGCATCACCTTGCCATTAATTTTAAACATGGTTTGTTTAAAAAAAAATTGTAAATATTTTTAGTACCAAACTCATTGCAAATATTTTCAGTACCAAACTCATTGCGAATACACTATTAACAAGGACCGGTTCAACAAAGCATCGCCTTGCTATCAATTTTGAACATGGTCTATTTAAAGCAAAAAAGAATTATAAATATTTTCAGTACCACACGCATTGCGAATAAGATCAGCTGATTTCTATCATTAGAATGTCAGTGTTTCATAATTGTATATGAACATACTTTTAATTTACCCATGGCAGAATAAACAATAAGGCGGTGCAGTGTAGGTTGCAAGAAAAGATTACAAGAAGGCAAGAAACAATCTTAAGGAAATGCTGCTGTCTCTTGCTATCATGGTGGCCTAAGAGTGTTCTTAGGGGCACTTATCCAGGGACAACCAGCAATGGCGAACCTCCATGGAGCACTGACATGCTCAGGCAATGCATACTCAATGCCGACACGTGGACCAATCAAAATCTTCTCTGGCTCAGGCCCATCTAACACTTCCAAGCCCCTGGAAAGGAAATAAAGCAACATAAGTTGAAGGAACAGCGACTAACATGCATCGATAAGAGATTTATTATTGAAAACTTGCCACTCTTACCAGGGGTGTAGAGACGATGGTTTGACCAAGCAGTGGTAATGCCAAGTGCCTGACCAACCTAGCAATAAAAAGAAACATATAAAATTTAGGAAAGAGACATATTGCTCATTTAAGAACTGGCGATGCAAAAGGTAACGTAAATGATGGCCCTTCTTTGACCCCATCTAATACTAACAACCTATTAGATGAGAGGGATAGGGAGGGAGAGATTGCTTTCAAATTGTTAAAGCAGCCAGATGTTAGAAGTTTCATGAACATAGCAGCCAATTCACAACTCCATGTTTGCCACTGAACTAACCAGTTAGGCAGCTCATGTTCCTGATTTTCTTTTATTTCCCTCTCTCTCTTCTCTCTATATTTACCCTTCTAAGAAAAATCACATAGATATTCCAACTATAAGAAATTCCAGTCATCAACATTTGTAGTTATCACTTAGATAACCTGGAATCAGATAGATAGACATCCTTGAGGTCATGGCAATGTGCTAAATGTTTCAAATATAATTTACATTTTTTCTATGTGTATCTGCATTAGATGCTCAAAAAATATGTTATCTTACATGAGAAAATACATGATAAGTGTACAGGGCTTGTTGCGTATGTCTGACCAGGTTACATCTTAATAGTGCAGGCTCATGAGAATGAACAGCTCTAAGCGTAAACTTAACAACACAATTGGGTAAGAGGACTAAATACTCCACAGCTCAGAGCTCAGTTGGCAGCTGTGACAGGTGAGCATGCTTGTTCAGAATTTTGAAGAACATCTGAAGTCACAGGAGTTATTCTCAAACAAAGAATACTGTCATGGCACAAAACAGAATAGCAGAATAATATTTTAGAGGATCTTCTGTTTTTAGCTAGAGCCAAAAAATGGAATTCAAATAAACAGGAAAAAAAAATCTGCAACTAACAAGCATTCCGCCAACAACTAAGACACAAATGTGAATTTATTTTTTTAAAAAATGTAAAGTTGGATTTTTAATTCACATTTTCCTTCACATATGAAAGTTATAAATCACAAATAATCCATAATCATAAAGCAGCCCCCTTTGATGACCAGCAATTATAGTCTCCAATATGAACACTTCCTAAAGTCATTATTCCCTCAAGATTTACTAAAATTGGTTCTTTGGCAACCATAAGAAAACAGTTCCATCAGACAAGCCTAAGTAGTTCAAATACAAAGTTGGGCCTTTTCAAAAATGTAAGCAATTGGATACAATACATTTTGGAGAGAAAAAACTGCAATAAACCTGTATAGCTTCAAAGTTAATGGCATAGAAAAAAGGAATAAAAAAGATGACAAAATATATTGAGGGTGATTTACTAACTTTTCCTGGCCCTGTCAGTAGGACAGGCTTGTCAGTCTTCTGACCTCGACGTTCCTGAATGGTTTCCAAACCTGCAGTTCATGATCGTGTCAAAAATGATTCCCTAATTCACAGTGAACTGTTGGAATTGGACTCAAATAACCGAGTCACCATTTGAATCATATGTTCCATATCAAAAGTCATGGTATTACTGATAGGGAATCTGTTGTGATAACTAATTAGATGCTCAATATTTTCAAGAACCATATAACAGTGATTCAACAGAGAGAATCAAGAAAGCTGTTCATAGAAGGCCATATAGCTTAACAAGGTTAGATCTCAACAAAATTATCCTATTGTGAAGATCACAAAACAGTCTCCAAACATGTGAAGAAAAACATTAAAAGAATGTAGGAAGATGAGATAACTTATGAAAAGATTTGTTGATAGGTGTTGTGCCTAACTAGATTGAATTAAGGTTTTCAGAAAATATGGAGCTTACAGAGAGAAGATCACATTCTGGAAAAATATGAAATTGTTTAGCTTTGTTGAAGAAACAAAAAGGCAAGATCTTTTCAAATTTCACCATCCTTTCTCAGAAAAACAGGAATTTAGGTTATATTCAACTAAGGAAATAACTGAACACATTGGCAAAAGAAACTGATTCTTGGTTCTGAATGAATCTCAATGAACGAGAAGTTATACAGACAACAAAGAGAGAATACATAAAGAACTAATCTAGAAGAATGTCAAAGATAAAGATATTAGCAGAGGGATGTCATGTGACTTTGAAAATATGGTAGTTTTTTATGTGTATATGAAATCTTCAATTTTTACTTTTTAAATTCACAATGAATCTAAAACTCCATATTAAACTGACTGCTAGTGCTTTCCAAAAATCAAGCATAATAAAGCCAAAGGTCAATGGTGTTAAAAATACATTTATCCAACGTCTTTCTTCCAAGTCCACAACATAAGCGTGGAATGATAATTAAATTTATTCATTCTTCCTTTCACAACTGTGCTTCATGTTACACATAACAAGAAGAGGGATACAAGCAAGGACCTCGTAAGAAAGTGATCGCCAGGCTCTGATAACCATGATGAACAAAGACAAAAATTATTTCATTGAGAAGACTGATGGTGTATAAAACCTATGAAAGTATAGGTTAAAAAGAAATGGAAAAATGGCAGTGCAACCAAGTATTTAATAAGTGATAAGAGCAAGAAAGAAACATAAAAGCTTGAACAAAGATGCCAACATACACAGACACCCACACAGCATATGATAGATAGGGAGGAGAGGAGAGAGGGAGTTTCCTGCCAAAAAGAGTGCAATTTCAAAGCATTTCCTTCTTCCAAAAAAAAATGCTGCCTCTCCTCATATAAGTGCTGCAGTAACTAGCTAAATCCTCCAAAGATCCTGGCTAAGAGATAGGATGATTATATGGCACAAATATCATACTTATCACACTATGTCAGAAAAGAAAAGAAAACAATTTCCAAATCCACAAACCCTCATGCTTACTATAGGAAATGGAAAGTGCATTTATCTTCCTTGATGACTTCACCTAACACAACCACACTATGGCAGTTGGAAGATGAGATTATAAAGATGGCTATGTCTAAAGCAGCAGAATCTGCCTTGAGTTAAGAAGATAGACCAAAAGTTGACATGACATGTTTTAAGGCAAAAAAGCAAACACATTTATAGAAAGTGATGAGGAGTTAACCATCAGCAACAAGGGAGGATATGATTACCATGGTAGTACAATGGTTTAAAAAGGTCCATCAAGCAACAAGGGAGGATATAATTACCATAGCAGTATAATGGTTTAAAAAGGTCTGTAGAGACAAATTCCACTAATTGGAAAGAAGCTTGTTACATATGCAAACAGTTATCTTTCTTACTTAAGATTCTAAAGATTTTAATCACCATTGTATTTATAGTTCACTAGCATACGACACCACATATATTATTAACACATTGTCTACATGCGATAATGAAGAGAAATATTTGGAGAGTGTTTCTAAAAACCTCATGAAGAATGGCATTTTGACACATTCAAGTGATTTTTAGAATTTTTGAAACTACTTGACATAACTACGTTTTCACTTACCACTGACAGGAGAACACGAGCGAACCAAAACTGCAGCACCCACTCCTTGCTATCCGCCACAATGTTGAGCATCATGTGGAGGCCATAGCAGAGGTACACATACGCGTGCCCTCCCGGCCCAAACTACACCACCAAAACACCCCAACATTCGTTAAAATCCAGACACACAACTCAAAGATCGAAAGGAAAAATCTTTTTCGGACACTTAACAAAACCTCAGAAAAGTTTAAGAAAATAAGGAATTCTTTTTTGGGAGAAAGCTGAATTAGATTCCATGTTTATATGAATACAATAAAAAAATGACCTCTAACAAAATATTATGAAAATTTTACAGGTAAATGAAAGATAAAGGAAAAAATTAGACAATAGAACTTACAACTGGTGCTGTCCGCATTGTATGCCGAATCGACCATGGCATGCCGAATCATTCGGCCGGTAGGCTTCCACCTACAATTGATAAGCACTGAAGACCTAATCATAATAAAAAAAAATCGAAACTTTTCTTCGAAGCTCAGAAATCAATTAGGGTTTCGTAACGGGAGTGAACGAGAGAAACACAGAGAGAAACCTCGGTGATTTGGAGAACAACTTCGTCTCGTCGAGGGAACTTGCCCGAGGAGGCGAGGGGCGAGGTCGAGGGAGTCAACTAAAAGAAATCTTGGGGCAAAATCGCCGCCGGGGCCAGGAGAGAACGAGGTCGGGTTACGAGACGGGCCGCAGGAGGCGGCGGAGCGGCGGGCGGCGCCGTGATTTCAACTCGGACACCGGCGCCGGCGGCTCCTGCCTGGATCGCCGTGGCCTGCCTGCTGAACTTCCTCGCCGTTCTCTTGAACCGCGGAGGATTTCGATCGGTGGTCATCCGAACCCACCGTCCACGGAGGCGGCGGGGCCTACAAGGACTGGTTGGCCTTTCCCGCGTACTCGCGAGGAAGCTTTTATCTTTCGCACGACAGAATCATTGATGTTATCTACCCTTGGATTCATCGCAGCACAGATCTCAAATCAATCCGAACTTTTCATTCATCCTTCTGCACAAACCTGAAGCGCCCATTGGAAGTGCGGCACTTCTTTCGGGCCAAAGATGCAACCCCTGTCCTAAAGGAAAAGATGCATCAGTGCTGGCCCTGATCGCATGGACGGCCGAGATCACCTGAACCCTCCTCGTTGTAGACCAACTCTATCTCCCTCTCGTTTCCAAGTGACAGAGAAGAAAAGTTGATAAAGCGAAAGAGAAACTGTGAATAAGAGGAGCATCGCCAGCGTGGAGTTGCCAGGGCTAAAAGTTAAACTTGGTGACAACGTATGGAGAGAGCTTGGCTAGCAATGGAACTTCATTCTTGGTTTTATAGAATTTCAAATGAGAAGGGTATTGTTATATACAATGGAAAGGTTTCACCATGGGTTCAATTTTCAATTATTGCCCGCATCTTCCCCTTTATATAAATCTTTTGTATTTGGTATTTAATCAATATAGCAAGGCTATGAAAAATGTCGTGGATTTCATCTCTTCATGACCAAGATTTTGGGAGCCCATGAGATTTTAAGAATATGTATTTATCTTGAGAATGACGGTTTATATAAGTATATCTTATTATTATTTAAGAGATCTCGATATATTTGATTGGAGACATAAGAATTTTTTTGAAATTGTGAGATTTCTATACCTTGTAATAAAGTATGTAATTAAAGAAAAATTATGATTACTAGTATATTTATATATTTCTTTTATTATATGCATATATCTCTTATTTAATATATCTATTATATAAAACTAAGACCAGGTATCGAGTCTTAGATATGTTGTGCTATCTTGTCATTGATATCATGTTAAGTATGTGAGACAAAATGGTTTTATGTTTTGAAATTATTGAATTTTTTCTTGCTTATTTTATTTTCAAGCATGTTGAAAAGAAATTAATGGACCGATAATAAAAATAGCATATTTTTCTGGATCACTTTGGATGCTATTTTTTTTTGCTATACTACCATACCAAGGCTCATGTCGATAGTATTTATGATATTGTATCCATAGATAGATCTTGCATTAAATAAAGTATACAATGACTTCCATGATTTGATATAATGATACTTTGGATCGGAGTAATTTGTAGGTATTGTCTATGGATCTATTTTTTTGGCTATGTACTATGTTCAGCCCGAGAGTCATTTTGAAATAAAATATTTTTAAAATCATAATTAATATTATCCAAGTGAGAGAATGTAAATTTTTTTTCTAATTATGGGTTACCATTAATATTAATTTATTTATTTTGATTTTTATAAAAAAAATGAGTTAATTTTATGATCTATATGATAGACATGTATATGGTACAATCTTGTATGTGATCCTTATATTGGACTTGAACACCTATTATATTGGTTGTGTAGTTGAGATGGCACAGTGTAGGTCTTAGCCCAACTTGATCCATAATGAAAGGGTTTGTTAGAGTTTTCTTATAAATAGACTAGATCCTCTCTCCACTCCTTGTAATATTTTTATCATGAGATTTGTTCTCGTGACTTGTAACCATCAATAATCACTTGTTAGAAAGAGGATACTGAAGAGGACTTGGTTTTTGATGTTTATGTGAAGATCCATGATTGTAGGTTTAGAAATTAATGATAAATGGAGGTATGCATCATAAATCTTTAGTTATTATTTATTCTCTAGGGTTTACGGATTTATGGTTTGCTCAAATCAATTCTTGGTCATCGATGGTTCTTTATTGTCAGGAAAAAATTTTCTCTTTTTTGTCGAATGTTCTTAAACCTTGGATTGACTTTTGTTTGTGAGTGATTATTTTGGAGGGATTCCAAGTATATCTGTAGCCGATCAAGCAAAAACATCAATATAAGTGATTATTTTTGGAGGGATTCCAAGCATATTTGTAAACAACCAAGCAAAAACATCAATATGCGTCACAAAAAATCAACAAGCCTAAAACTTATTTTTTCTTCATCCAGGAGGCTTCCAATTTGGATAGTTTTCGTTGAATCTTTTTTAATTAGAAGAATCGAGATAGTCTTCTCTATTGGCTCTCTATGTTTCTTGGGTTTCCATTAATCCAATTGGTCAAGGAATAAATTGCTTATCCTAAATCATCAAGTACTGCCAAGCAAGCTATTGATCTTCTCATATTTCTCCAACTCCTTTCTTTGTCGAAAAGCATACAAAGAGATGATAGGTTGAGATAATCACACAAAATTTGTTTAAGATTCATTGTCCAAGTTTTGCATTGTAGGGTGATGGGTTCTTGACTGTAACTTAATACAATATATTTTTTATTAGGGATCTATTCCTATAATTATCGAAAGACTAATTTTTCCTTCAACTCCAACTGAATTGTCACCAAATTAATACAATGGCTTGATATCTTCTTAGTCGGTCACAAGATATATTCATCTTGACAAGAGCATTATAAGATAACACATCGATAAAATTTTTATTATCTATCAAGATCCTTCTTATATCAATTGGCTATTATTGCAGAAACAATAATAACATCATCAGGGGGGTTTGCACTCTCACGATATCATCATCAAAAAAATCAATTACATTGTAGCTTCGATATCTTTTAGGAAAATCTTCCTCGGTGTTTGTCCCCAAGGCCTTGTCCCCCGGTACATCATACCAACAAGCTCATTAGTGGACTTTTGGTGGGCCATTTCTGATATTCGTCATCTTCTTGGTAGCAGCAACTTCAATATGATAATCTTTAGCAAGTACATATTTTTCCAAGTAACTTCGGTAGATCAGGTTTTCAATTTATCCTTAATTGGATGCATTCTTCGGTCGTGTGACTATGATCATGATAAATTGATAATACTTGTTCTTGTTACACGATGTGGGTGGCACACGTATAGGCTGAGATCTTTGCAAAAAGTTTTTTACTTCTATCTTATTGAGATTTTTTTTTCTCGAAAAAAGGAAAAGAGAGGTATAGCTATCAAATTTGTAAGTCTGGTTCTTCATCAGCTTCGGGCTTTGTCATTGAGCCCGTACATGTTTTTTTTGTGCGAGGTCGAGAATTGTACTTTACTGAGTCTTTTTTTTGGCACTAATTTCCTTTCAGCCTAGTTCCGACTCATAGCTTGCACTTCTACCGGTGTGTATTTTTGAGTACACACGAGGAGTTTAGAGTAACTCTTGAAAACTTCTTATCCAGAAAAAGATAAATCTAGATGATCGGAGTTCCTTCTTATAGCTGACATGGCTACGGATTCATTGAGATCTGGGACTCCAATCATGGCAGCGTTGAAGCATGCCACATAATCTTTTAGAGTCTCTCCTTCTTTTTGCTATATGAAAAGAGGCTATCTAATTTTCACAGCATCATATGACTTGTTCAGGAACACGCCATGAATAATTTCTTTAGCTGGCTGAAGAAATGGATACTTCCAGGCTTCAAACTTAAGTACCACACACAACTTTTTTCAAGGTCGTCGAGAAGGCAAGACAATGAAGAGTGTTGCTAGCACCTTGGATCATCATATGGGCTTTGTAACTGTCTAGATGATTGAGTGAATTCGAGGCATCTTTAAATGTGGTAGAGCCACTTCTTCCATATTTAGTCGAGAGAATAGAGGCTGAGAATAAAACAGTAACCGAGAGAATCATCGATTTTTTGGTTGTCGACTTTGAGTTTGCAAGTCAGTTTGAATTCTTTAGAACTTCTTCTCATAGTCATTATGTCGACGGTTTCTTGGTCTTTCAAGCATACAACGAAGTGGAGTCCTCTCTTATGGATCCCGAGAGAGATCTAGGGCACTTTTCCTTTCGTCGACTTTCTCCGTGTTCTATACTTGGTCTTCGAAAACTTTGTTTTGGCAGGCTCTATTTAGTAAGAGATTGTGGGCAAGAGAGTGCGGATATCGAGATCATCGAAGTTGGTGTTCATACTAAGATTCCTCTGGAGGAGTCATCGAAGTTGGTGTTCATACTAAGATTCCTCTGGAGGGATCATCGGTGTGTCTGGAAGCTGTAGCTGGAGCAGCTTGCTCTGGCATACTTTGCTAGTTTTTAATTACAACCTCTTAAAAACTTAGCACAACTGCTACTAAAGCTTGTACTTCGTTCATTAGCATAGTAAATTATTATTGGTCTACTATTACCGCTAAGGTTGCATTGTTGATATCTGGTTATCAGCTATGTAGACCATTTCGTCTAAAGGATTATCGGCTCCTATTATTTGAAACATCATATGTGCTTTTTCTTTGCCATCACTTTTTCTCAAAATTTTCTTGGCAGGTGGGAGATGTATTCTCTCTTATTTATCCCCTACCTAGCACGCTAATCTATTGATGCCCCGATCATGGATGACTTCATTGAGTCACTTGAATTGGGTGATGATATAGGCACCTAAGGGATTCTTCATCGTCAGAGATGTCTTCTCACATGCAAATAAGTCTAAAACCCCTCCGGTGGAGGATCTCTGATGCTTAAATTAATGAGAGGAGTTTATCGTACAGATAAGAAAACTTAAAGAATTAAATGACAGAGTTTCTTAGCGCATATATAGCATGGCTTACCCTCTCAAGGTCCTCTCTTACTGGTATTTATAGACCTTTGATATAACCAAATTTTGTTGGAAAATAGACTCTTTGTTTTTTATAATGGCATTTTGTCAAGACTAATCTCTTTCTGTTGTAAATAATAGATAGTGTAACAGCTTCTTTTTGTGACAGTTGTTGATCTCCTACTCTTAGTCAAATATTTTTGGATAGTCGGTGCTTTCACCTTAGTCATCAATGATGCTTTGGCATTTCATAAATTAGTCACCTTATTTTATAGTTAGTTGAATCCCTTAAGCAATTGCTTTCTTAGGATGGTCGTTTGGTTTGGCCATTTCTTCGGTACAGTACAAATAATCGATCTTTGATTTGATTGATTGTCATTATTTTGTGTAATTTAAATAATCCAGCCGCTGTTTATTGAATTGTTTATCTAACAATTTTAGTCGATCAATCTAATATTTTACTAATCAATGAATACGATATTTAATATAATAATATTTAAAGTAATTGGTGGATCAAAATTTATTTTTAGTATATGAAAAAGGGTAGCCACGACACCAGTGTGCCATAAATGTGATTGATTTAAAGTATACCGTTGATACCACCCCATTGTCTAATGGAGTATATAAAAAGGATTTATGCCTAGTTCCAATGGAGGATGTAAGAATGGCACAAGATTTTTTTTATTACCTGAGGAGGCAATTGCAGCACGTGCTAAAATATTTGTTAGTTACGAGTCGTTCCCTATAAAAAGGATTTATGCCTAGTTCCAATGGAGGATGTAAGAATGGCACAAGATTTTTTATTACCTGAGGAGGCAATTGCAACACGTGCTAAAATACTTGTTAATTACGAGTCGTCCCAACAATCATGGTACAGATACAAGAAAAGCCTTTTATCCCTCCTCGTTTTGGCCTTTGAGATAAATTCAAAGAAACAGGATAAAAGTCTATCCCCAGTGTGCATCATAGCTGCTACCAGTAGATCACGACAAAGGAACAAGCAAGGACGACACGAGTACAATCCTCCTCTTCTAAATGACAAATATCATACGATTGTTTAGAGGGAGAAATAATCCATCTTCGAGTCAGCACAGTCTTACATAATATCCTATTTTATAAAAGCTTCAATTAAAATATTTTAAATCTTGTTGGAACTTGCAAATCTGGTTCACAATGTCGGCTGAAATCAAATTTTGATTTTATGTGCCAGGCTCATAAAGTACCTGCATCCAAAGAATCAAAGAGAGAGAGAGAGCGGAAGAACTGTTTGGATGTGAAATGAAGGAATACAAGGGGAATTAATGATAATTTTATTGTAATATTTAATTTATATATTTGAAAATGAAATCAACTTTATATTAATTTTTACATGCGTGATAAAGCAATGATACAATTTTTAAAGATGATCACCGTGGTTCATTTGATGTAAAGAACTTATAAGTAAAAGAGCTGCTGTAATATTTTAATCGTAATTATTTTAGATTTCCAAAGTTTATAATATTTGTTATTATTTATAATTTTTATATTTTTACTTTTTGCTTAATATCGTTATATCATATTTTTATTTTTGATTTATGTTTTCAGATTTTTTGAATTTTATAACTTTTTAAAATATTATTTTAGTAAAAAAATAAATAATATATACATTATAATGGATTATTATCAAAAATCTGACATGTCTACATATGGGCAAAAAATGGATTAATTATTTCATATTGATTATAGTTTATTTTGTATTTTATATTTTATTTTGTATCTTGATTGATCTATCTCATGATTACTATATTTATTTTTTTATTTTATATTAATATAATTTAATTATTTATACTTCTATTATTGTGTGAAGATTTTTTTTTGGGTATGCATTCCATTATTTGCCGATACGCACAATAGAATTTCACATAGTAATCAATTATAATATAAATTATTTATTTTTAGTAAACTATTTTTTTAAAAAATATTAATGTAAATTATCTTTTTTCTATCATGATTGTAATTGATTTATACTAGGCTCCGTTTGATATCAATTTTTTATTTTAAAAATAAAACACGAAATCTGATGTAAGAAAATATTTGGTTCATTTAATTATTTTTTATCTTCAAAAATAATGTTTATAAGTTATGATAAAATAAAAATGAAAATTTTTACTTCGACCACGTTTTACATACAATTATGGAAAAAGTAACTTCCATTAGCCGACTTTATCTCAACGCCTTTCGTAAAAAACAAAAGAAAGGGATTTTCTAGACCGTTCTGAACCGAGGCATCCAGAATCCCTCCCCACCACTCTCCTGGCTCTCCACCAAAACCCCCGTCCCCGTCCATTTTATTCTCTCCCAACTCCTCGCGCTCCCAAATCCCCATTCATGGTGAGGCTTTTATCGAACACCTGGCTGTCGAAATTCTCCTCCAAATTCTATCTCTCATCTCGACCTCTTCGAAATCCTAGCTAGCAAGCGGCCATGGCGAAGTTCGGCGAGGGCGACAAGCGGTGGATTGTGGAGGACCGGCCGGACGGCACCAACGTCCACAACTGGCACTGGGTGGAGCGGGACTGCTTCGAATGGTCGCGCTCCTTCCTTCCTCCCTCCTCTCCAACCTCACTATCCTCGACGGCGAGGGCGACGTCGCCATCCGCACCAAGACCGTCGACCGCTTAGATGGCGAGGCCTACGTCAACGTCCGCAAGGGCAAGATCATCCCCGGCTACGAGCTCTCCCTCACACTCTCCTGGGAGGGCGAGGCCAGCAATTCTACCGGCGACCACCGCTCCTCAAGGTCTCCGGCTCCATCGAGGTCCCCTACCTCGCCGACGAGAACGCCGGCCGAGGACCCCGAGGTCAAGATCACCGTCCACGAGGAGGATTGCCCAGTCGGCCGCCGGATCAAGGACGCCTTCATCGCCCAGGGCATGTCGCTGGTGCTCGACAAGATCCGGGCTTACGTTCAAGCAATGGCGAAGGGCGGGCCGGTGAAGGACGAGCTCGAGGTCAAGAAGGCGCCGGCGGCGGGAGCGAAGGCTTTCGCGGCGGCGGCGGAAGCGGAACAAAGAAGGAGAAGTTGAAGGAGGGCTTCAGGACGATAACTCTGACGGAGAAGTTTAACTGTCGGGCGTGCGATCTGTATGAGATCTTGATGGACGAGAAACGGTGGAAGGGATTCACTCAGAGCAATGCGAGGATCAGCAAGGAGGTTGGAGGGCAGTTCAGTCTCTTCGATGGCTCGATCACCGGAGTGAAAGAGGAATTGCAGGAGGGGAAGCTAATTGTTCAGAAGTGGAGGTCTGGGAGCTGGGCTGAAGGGATCCATTCGAAGGTGTGTACATCAACGACCTTGAATCCCTTTTCTTTAATTTTTCCTTCAATGAACCACTTCTTGCTAATTGGGTCTTTTCATCTGTTTTCATTCCTGAATGCAGTTGCGGCTGATATTTGATGAGCCGGAGCAAGGAGTCACCATTGTAAAACTGACGCAGACTGATGTGCCAGAGGAGGACAAGTAAGTGTTTTCGTCTTTTATATATATATAAACTAAGATAATGCGAACCATTGATATATTGCTATTGTATCTTTGTTTGTTTGTTGAACTTAGTAGCTGGATATTTTTGCAGGTATCGGAATGCTACGGTGGTGGAGAACACGGAGAGGGGATGGAGAGAGCTCATCTTTAACAAGATTAGAGGACTCTTTGGCTTTGGAATCTGATCGTTCTGGCAAGACTTCTGTTTTCCCTTTTTTAGAAGCCAATCATCATCTGAGTCCATTATGCATTATTACTTTTTGATAGCAGGAAATGCCTGAACTTTAAACATGGTTAATCATTGTTCAGCTTGCAAATGCTGCTGGAAACTTTGAGGATGTGTTTGATTGATTCGTCATGATTTTCATTTTCTTTCTAATAGTGTTTCTGATTAATTTATAGGGAGTTTCAATTCTTAATTCTCACAAGCTGGGAAAGAATACTGTTTGCTTGTTATGGAATTGGTTGCCTTTCTAAACTAATGTATGTTATGGATTTGTGTATTGTTCCTTTGTTTTCTAGCTCTCTCTGGATAATTGTGTCTTTATATTTGCCTTCCTCTTCTAATGTTTGATTCTTTTTGTCTACAAAAAAAAGAGGAAAATGTTATTTGCTAATCTCAAAATGCTTCGATGTTTTTGGATGGCCAACTTGTTAAAGTCCCATCCTGTTACTAGGTAAAAATTTATCAAGCCTGTAATATTAAGGAAAGTATTTGGATCTCATTAGTGAAGTTGATTGTTTTTGACCATTTGGAATAGAGAACTGATTTTTTCTAAATGAAAAGTAGCCTCCTATTGCGATCAAAGTGAGAACAAAAAATATTATGGTATTATCTAGTAACTACTCAAGGAGCCTCACCCTAACACTCTAAAACATGTATCTCATTGCTTAAACTGTTAGTTTATATTAAGATTTTGTTTTGTTTAGATGTGAAATTGTGAAGCTTATTATTAAATATGATGTCTATCATGGTAACATTGCTCTAGAAATAGATGTAGGCAAATTGAGAGGAGCAAAATCCCTTTTTTTTTGTATGCTGCTATTTGATCTTTCTTTCTATAATATTTGAGGTGCATCAATCAGGAAAAGCATGAAGGCATTATAGCGCATTATAGAGTCCCATCCAGACTTGTATCATTTGATGATGTCATGGGAATTGCTAGAAATATATGAAGTGTATGGCTAAGTTTCATAAGGGGACTACAACAGGCTAACATGAGACAAAATATCCGCTGTCTAAAGAGATTTTATTTGGAACTATTATGTATCCATGGTCCAATATTGAAATTAAGATTTGCAATCTTGGTACTTCATTTTGTACCATGTCAACACAGTGTCGATATGTCTGATACAAGGTTAGTTTGCTTGATATGGGGTTGGTTTGGCATGTTAACACTCTATTCAGACTCAGTATCAAGTTTTGTTTTGATGTAGTATTGGTACAGTACAGTATATTCAATACTGGGATGATATGCATAGTTTTGCGAAGTGTTGTTTGAAATTATTTAAGAGGTCTCCTTTACTTTGTTGTGTCAAAAAACAATTAGAAATACCTAAATGCATCAATCAATAAAAGGAGCATAATATGATTTGTTCGGTGTGAGATATCACATTTAAGAGGTTTCCTGATTTAAGAGGTTTGGCGTATTTAAGAGGTTTCTTGATTGAAGTGTGTCAATCAGCAACATGAAGTGTTTATTTATGATTTGCCCTATGTGAGAAAAAAGGATCATCAGGAAGGGCAATTTAGTGCATTGTAGATTCTTAGCCAAGACTTGTATCATTTTGGTGATGCAGTAGCTAGAAATATACAAAGTGAATGGTTAATGCAATAATGTAAGTTTCATATGGGGCTAGAATAGGTTACAATGATACAGTGTCCTCTCTAAAGAGATTTTATTCAGCATATTATGTGTCCAAGGTCCAATATTGAAATCAAGGTTCGCAATCTTGGTACTATATCTCATATCGATGCCATGTTGATATAGTGTGGGTATGCCCAATATGGTGTCAGTTCCCCCACTTTGGGAGTCAATTTGGCGTATCAACACCCTATATGCACCCAATATCGAGTTTGATTATATCTTGATTGTAATTATTTAAGAGGTTTCCCTTGCCTTGTCTAGAACAACAAGCAATAGCAATACCTCATCCTTTTCAAAAATGGTTTGAGCTGGTAGCAATGATTTGAAGCACTTATTTTACATGATATCTAAGGACTTCATCATATAGATATGTTAACTGTAGGATTCCAAATATCTAGTAGGGACATGGATACTCAATTTAGCACAAAGTAAACAAAAACTCTGTACTTGATATCATAGATGCATAAAATTTTGTGGAAAGCCATAGGTATGGATTGGAGGGAGATTTTTCATATCTTCGAAGTCCACTGTCAAATATGGGGTCATAAAGCCAAAATAAGTGATTCATTTTTAGACCTTATAAAAAGAAATTGAATCTTGACTCTCTTTCATGCCAATAATGGTTGTGTGAGTTGAAAAAAAGCTAATTGTCCTACCTATCTGGTCTATCAAATTGTCCTAGCTATCTATTCTATTATGAACAATCAATTCCTCTTTCATGCCAACTAATGGGATATCAAGACAGGGAATACTAGTAGAGGGTTGTGCATGTGTTGGACTCGGGTAGGATCATGTTATATCTTCATTGAACTTGATACAAGTTTGGATTTAGATTCAATCCAACAAATTTGATATGCTTCAAAGTTGAATATAGACTCGATTACTAGTTGGATTCAAGGGTCTTTTTTTTTTCCTTTTTTTTTTACTGAGGTACACAATTAGCATGGTATGGGAATGTATGATGAAAAAGGCTATTACTCAGTTATGGTCCTGGCAATTTGGGTCCTGGGAGGGGCAAACTGTAGACAAACCCAACCTTTGGCTTTTTCCCCACAAGTGGCTGCTCCCAGGATATGAACCTATGCCATTTGCTTGTCAACCTCAGCTTTTACCATTGCATTAAACAAGGGCTCCTAAATGAGTTTTTTTTTAAAAAAAAAAAATCCAATGACTTCTGCAATAGGTTTAGTTTCCATTTATGTTTGATTTGATTGAGACATTGTCAAGGAAGGTCATTCGGGATTTGGAATGAAATTGGCAGCGAGCAAGAGTTAAGGACAGCATGCGAATCCCTATTTGACCCCAAAGGTCCTTTGAAACATATATTGTATCCATACCCAAACATTATAAAATAATGGGTTCGAGCTGTCGGGTTTTAGGGTTTCATTACATCCGTAGATTACTATGACTTGAGAAAGGAGTATCCAAGGGAGGCATGTGATCATGAGATCATGATGATTAACTCAAGATAGGCAATTCCATGAAGATCTTCATTTGTGTGCATGTCTGTACTCCGTGAAGATGATCATATCACATTCCATGACTATCAAACCTTGTCCTAATTGGGGTCTGACCCAGGAAGATCACATCTGACAGCGTGGAAGCAAAGCTTGCTGTTGATCATTTCGAGCTTGTTAATACAATTGGGGAAGAAAAGATGAAAATATAATTATAATGGTTACAATTGTCATTCTGAAGTCTGCTTTTCCTGCCACGATTATCAATGCTTGTGTGCAATTGTTCATATTCAGCAAGAGTAAAATTTGTTATTAACACCATCCCATGGCTATATGCTTGATGATCTGGACATTTGGGCCATGGCATCCTATTCTAAGAAAAGATAATAAGGTAGGTCCTATTCCTAGGAACTATTTTAGCTGATAATATGCCCCTAGGTGCTGTTGAGGGTTATTTGACAGCCAGTCGTAATGGCTTTGCTGTGATTGCAATACATTCTGATCAGGAGGCTTTTAGATTGAAGAGGTGTGAATTGGTGTTTGTGTTTTTTTGGAGGTGATAGGTATTAAGTTCAACACAGTTTTGACTGTTGTTTTGAGTTTATAATTAATTCTAAGGAGGTGGAGGACACGGTAGCCCTTCTTCAACGACTTGTCTAGGGTCCTTTTGCTTTAGAAAGTAATCTTCTTTTTTCTACCTTCTGAAAATGACAGCCAAAGAGTTCACCTTTTGAATTTTGGCTAGTGTTGATTTGAAACCAAAATCAATTTTTGGATTTGCAGCCGACACCTTTTTTCTTTGTAGATGTATTTCCTTTTCTTGACCTTGATTATGTTTCATTTTATTTCAGTGGTTTTTATTTTAAGTGTCTCAGATTACATCATATCACAGATTTTTCAAAATTAGAATGATTGCATTTGGGTGTTGAAATCAAGCTATCAAATAATCATAGTTAGTGGCTTTGAAGTATCATGTATGGTGATGCAGTCCTATTGACATTTAGATTTTCCTGCACATGTTTGTACCAACTCAATTTCCTGACACCTTATCAACAACTTGTAATACTCCTGTTGGCACCTATTTCCAAACCTAAGCTTCCTGATTTGTACTTAACATCCACCTCGTCTCAGTAATTCATACAATGGTGTTTCTTTTGTGTCCATATCCTTGGTGGGCTCCTCACTGAAGGTCTAGAAATATAGGCTTGAGAAAAAGAATTATATTTTTTGTATGATATTGATGTGCTCCTGTTGATCGCACCAATAATCTTATCGACATTTATTCCATTCCAAGTCCTTTTTGTTGTTCAACCTTTCAATCGTCATCAGCAACAAAAGTTCTAGCTGGACTCGTGAATATAAGATATTAGTTCATCTATGACAAAAGACATTTGAATGATGGGCTACTAAACTACGATAAATTCAGGTTTAATGGTTAAGTGCTTATAAATTTGGCTGTTAATCCTGGGTAGCAATTGGTAGAGCCTTGTAATGTCAAATATTTCTATGGCCTTGGACCATCAAACTTCTTATACATTGAGCTTAAGCTTAACTAGGATTAATGGTGGATGCAACTGCTTAGCATTGTACGCATATTTTCCCGTGGGGCCTTCAATTGGAGCACCCGATATAAAATTTGTAGATTTGTTATACCTTTATATGTTGACAGATTGTTGGTTACATTGTATCCATAAACTTGCTATCTGCCAGTTCGAATTTGGCCGCTACAAGTAGCTAATTTCTGATATCTTTGTTAAAGGTACAGTGCATTCATCTTTTGCAAGGATTCATGTACCCTTTTAAGTGCCATACCTTTTTGCTTTTTTTTTTCCCTTCATTTTTTTAATTTATGGATAGAAAAGGTGAGGAAAGATCCACATGTACTTGGGCTCAAAGAATCGAGAAGGCACCATACGCTGCACTTTTTAATTGGATGACAAAGTTGTTCATTTTTCCCGGTTGTTTCAGTTATCTGCACCTGAGCAGCTGGGCAGGAGGGTTAATTCCGCTGCCGGGCTGCTTTTTTTGAGATATCAATTATAGCAGTTCGGTGGGAATCTGTTTGGCTTAACGGTCGCGAGAGAGGTTTGGCCAAACTAGCGGTTGCAAGAAAGGTTGCCCAATCCCAAAGTGGAACCCGTTGGTATTGGATCAACGTCCAGATATTACTTAATTGTTTGACAGGCTGTGGATCGAGCCGTCAAAATGGGCTGTGGCCCGTGGGCTGATCCGTTTAGACCTTTAGAATAGTAAAACTGGGTAGGGACTGTCAAAAAGAGGCTGTAGTTTATGGATCAGTTCTTTAAATAGATCAAGCTGGACTGAGAAGTTATGATCTATTTATACAATCAGATTTTTTTTGACCCGGTTCCTATAGTTTATGGGCTAATCTGTGGGCTAGCCCGGTCAGAGAGGAAAGGAGAAAAAGCCCGTATCTCTTCTTTTTAGAAGGGTTGAATCGTCTTCTAAAAAATCTAGAAGGTAAATCCTCTCCTCCGTGTTCCCAAAGCTTGGAGGGGAAGTATGGTTGCAGCGGAGTAGGGGGGCAGCTGCTGCGCCGGCGGTGAAGGAGGGCCGACTCGGCGTGCGGTGGACAGGGTATTGGATGAACCAGAAAACTCGAGCCCCAAAAGACAGAGAACTACTGAGCCGCATGGTACGGTGCCACTGTATTCACCGGCGGCCTGTCTCTTCTCCTCCCAACCTTGAACTCGGCAAGATAGCGGTGGAAGTCGCCCTTCATCTTGAGGTAGAAGGCCTTGGACTCGGTGGAGCTAGCCGCCCCATCTAGGGGGTGAGGTGGGAGTTCAGCAAGCCGAAAACCTTGCCACAGACCGAGGAAATTTTGGCCTCAATCCGGGCACGTAGGCCTTGATGAGGGCAGCATTGGCTGTGTTACGTTGACCCTCCTTGTGCTACATGGAGAAGATGACCCGCCAAGCGGAGCGGCGACAGCTAATGAAGTTCTTGTAGGCGACGGCGAGCATTCTGCGCTCCTCCATGAAGTCCCCGAAGGATGGCATCCAAGTTGTCTTCTTCATGTGCTGGACCATCTGGGTCGTACCACTTTATCTTTGCCTCCACCTCCGCCTTCGTGTCTGCCTCCTCTCGCGATTCACCTCCTTCACAACTTCAGCCTCTTTTCTTGGACTAGTCGAACTACCTATTGCTTCTATTTGGTAAAAAAAATTACAGGTTGGTTCGGTCCCATGTAGGGTTGGACAGGGTTAGAATTTTTTTTTTTTTTTTGATCCATTTGTTAAAGAGGCTGAACATGTCCAATCCAATATTCTCAGTCCAGACTAGGACCTGGCAAGCTGTGGGTCAACTATTTTGGTAGCTGTTAGTAGGTCCGTATTTTGGTAGTCAATTTACGAAGGATTGTTTAGGATTTATTGTTGTGTATATTCGGTTCTTCCGTGCTCAGGGATGGTAATTTTTATTGACCCGATGAATATTGATCCCATCTTAATAAGATGGGTAAAATTCGATTGTCTATTTTAGAACGGATATGGGTTATATAAAAAAAAATTTGATTTCGGTTCGGGTCGAAAATGGATAGTAGTATTTTGATCCAAATTTGATCCTTTTATACATAAAAAAAATATGCTTATAAAATATTTAAGTAAATTAGATATGGAATGGATAACTGATTCAATCTGATCCGTTAGGTTTTAAATAACTAGGTTTTATAAGATCGGTATACTCGAGTTGATATGATCCAAATATGATTTTTTTTATACCGATCCGAGACGGGTATAGGGTGGAGAATTTTTTAACTGGATGATCTGATCCGTTGCCATCTCTAGTCGTGGACCTGTTTAGTTCATTCACAATAAATTCAAAATCCGAATCTTTGTGAAAAATAGACATCTACAAAAAAAAAAAAAAAAAAAGAAGAAAAAAAAAAAAAAAAAGAGTACTTTTAATTTTAGGAAATTAAATTAATTTAAGAGAGTGATGAATTTTTTTATATTTTATTTTTCAAGAATTTTAATATGTTATCGGTTTATGTAATTTTAATTATTTTGATTTTGTGTTATTTATTTGGATGAAAGTCGGGTTGTCTATTTGATAGCATGTTTATTAAGATAATTTTTTGGCCCAGCCCTAATAAGCCCGGCTGGCCCGTTTTGACGGCTCCTCTACCGTGATGTGGCTCATGTGGCCTTGATATGCTACCTACCTTTAGTTTTAAGGTTTATTTATCAAAAACTGTATTTGGACGGAAGCTTGGGTGTATCCTCCTGTTTTGGCCCTAAAGTAAGAGTGATTCACGTCTAACCAACAGAAAATTCGGCTATACACTAGATTGACACTCATTTTGAATAAATGAAGGAAAATACAAGTAGAGGGAGACCATTGTTCGATAACAAAATAGCAATGAATCCTGACAAATCCTGACGCAAGCTTCAACGAAATTGGCACAATTCTGCCTCGCAATTACTTTGAAGCTTCCCCATGTAACCGAGTATTTTATACGACTACGGAATGTTGTTGTGTAGCCTGCCATACTAAAAAAAGGGTGGAGAAACCTTGATAGCTGGCAACCGGAGAATGTGCCCAAAATTAAACATGTAACGTTACTCTAAAAGAAGGAAAAAAAGAAGAAAGTCCAGAAACGTCGTGTATATTTGGTCTGAGCTCCCGATATTTCCCCTTGTTCATGCTGTCAATCCCAGCTCTCGGAACATTCTAATGCATTTATGTGAAGGCTGGGACAAGAATTTCACTAGTGGTAAAAGCTCCTGGACTCCCTTCACAATCGAAGTACCAAATATGCAGATAGTATATATAAAAAATCTGACAGCACTATGATATGCTCCGAAATTAAATCCAATCAATCATGCTTGACATTGGAGTAAAAAAGAGTGATTTTAAGGTCTGGTTCATAAATTTAATCTTTAACCCCTCTTTGGCCAAATTTAAAAACTTCAGTAAGGTTACTTCCAATCCTTCATAAATATTATATATCGATAATATTTAACTATATACAAGGATAAATTAATCATATATAATAAATTAAATATATAATGATAATTAATTATGTATAATGTTTATTTAACTGTGTATTATACTTATTAACTATCTTCAATAAATTTATTACTATATATCAATATACATTAGTAGTATACAATGAGAAATTAATCATGCATAATATAAAATTAAAAGTATATAGTGATAAATTAACTGTATATAATATTTTTCTAATTATATATCATGTTATTTAATTTAACTATTTATCATACCTATCTATTTATACTTAACAATAGCTTATACTGTATGTCAAAGTACATTTAACTATTTATAAGGATAAATTAATTGGTATAATATAAAATTTTAATATGTATAATAACAAATTAATGATGTATAATGTTTATCTAATTGTGTGTCATTTTATTTAATTATATACTATAGTTATTTAACTGTGTATAATAAATTTATATTATGCATCGATATACATTAAGTTATGTACAAGGACAAATTAACTATATACAATATAAATTTAAATGGATATAGTAATAAATTAAATTATATAATATCTATTTAATTATAATAATAATTATTTAATAATATATCATATTTATTTAATTATGTATAATAAACTTATATTGTGTACTAACATATATTTAATTATGTGCACAAGGATAGACTAACTCGAAATTTAAATGTATATAGTGACAAATTAACCATGTATAATGTTAATATGTATATATATAATATAATACCAGTAACTATACCTATATATATTATTATATCTATATACTATGTATGTTAAATTGTGTACGATAAACCTATATTATGTACTAGCATACATTTAGCAGTGTATAAGGATAAATTAATCATATACAATATAAATTTAAATATGTATAGTTGTGTATAATGTTTGTCTAACTGTGTAGCATATTTATTTAGCTATGTACCATATCTATTTAACCATATACAATAAATTTTATATTGCTGCTGCCAAGATCACCGTGGCCTATAGCTGCTGTTGGCGTCGGAGCGCACCTCCTTCGCTGTCTCGCCGTCCGGTGATCCTGGACCTGCAAAAATATGGGTTAGTGACTCGGGCCGGGATTTCGGCGGGGGCACTCCGACGATCAAGTCAGCGGCGACCAAGGGAACAGATTTTCCTGGTCGAGCCCCTCTTGATGGACTCCACACTAGGAGGAGTAATTAGTGTGAGAGTGGGATGCAAGTGTGTCGGGGGAAGAAGAGTGGCCCGGTTAGAGAGAGTCTCTGTACGGCCCTTCCGCCCGACTTGCTGGGGATGCTGGCGGGTGCCGTGTTTTTTTGGTTGAGCTTGCACTTGTGTTTAAGTGGTATGGCTTATGTCTTGCCTGTCTTATGGTTGTTACCTCCAAGTTTTGTATATTAGGTTACCGTTGGGCGCTCGTCTTGGGATTTCAACACGGGCTGTCAGGGCGCGTGCGGCGGTGTCCCGAGGGGCCTTTCCCGATCCGTGATAAGGGAAGTTGTCATGTGCTCTGATATTCCCCTTGGTCACCTCATTCTGGAAAACCTGGCAGTACCTCGATCGGTGGCCACCGCCCCTGGGATTCGAATATCCTGGTGACTTCCTCTTTTGAGTGGACCAGGTGGTTGGTGAGGAGCATGGTGCCTCAATCACTGGGTCTCTCCCCAATCTAGTGTAACCGGCGAATGCAGGCGGTCGGTGCGGTCTGGCAGGTGTCCTAGTGTAGTCTTCGAGCGGCTTGCCGGTGTCTTAGGATGGTGGTGCCCACGTCTGAGCTGGGGCTGAGCTGGGATGGCAGGGCTCGCTCCGATGCCCCAAGCTTGCGGGATCGCCTCGGTGGAGGAGGGCAGAGTGCAGGCCCGATCCAGAGGGCCAGCCCGAAGAGGCTCCATGTGGCGGAGGAGGGCTGAGCTCGACCAACCACAGGGCTCGATCACCGAGGGTCTCGCTCTGGAGGGCAGAGCGCGGGCTCGGTCCAGAGGGCTCAGCCTCGGAGAGGCTCCACGTGGCGGGGGAGGGTTGAGCTCGACTCCACCACAGGGCTCGATCTCCGAGGGTCTCGCTCTGGAGGGCAGAGTGCAGGGCACGGTCCAGAGGGCTCAGCCTCGGAGAGCTTCACGTGGCGGAGGAGGGCTGAGCTTGACTTCGACACGGGGCTCGATCTCCGAGGGTCTCGCTCTGGAGGGCAGAGTCTGACTCCGGCCTAGGCATCCCGAGCTCGCGGGACCGACCTGGCGGAGGACGGAGCTCGGCTCGTTGTCTTGAGGGAGCTCAGCTCGGCGGAGGGAGGAGTCAGGGCAAGAGAATTGATATGGCATCCAACGTGGCGGCTTCCTTTGACGTGGCACCTGTCAGCTCCCTTATGTCAGCGATCTTGCCACATCATTTGCCCCCCACTCCGAGGCTCGCTAGTGCGCGGCGCTCGGGTCGAAGGAAGTAATATGATGCTGACGTGCAAAGGCGAAGATTTGGCGCAATGATGGCCATGATTGCTGGCGCTTCGTGAAACGATCCTGCAGGCCAATGCGGGGACGTACATGGCCACGTTTGAGAAGTAGTTAATGTTGGCACAAAATTCAGAGTGATCGGGATGCCATTCGTCGATGGGCAACACGTAGCGTGGATCCGTTGGCGGAGGGGTCATAGCGGTATGGATCGATCATCGGGTCATTTCGAAATGAAAAGAGGGCCTTACCCGAAATATCCATTCTTTTGAATTCTCCGCGCTGCTGTTGTGTTCGAGCCTTCTCTTCCTCCCAGTTGTCTCAGATCTTCTAAACAATCACCAGAGTTGCAACTCATATATACGTTCCAACCATAGGTCAGCATGGCTTTGGAAGTGCAATACGAGGTAAACAGGTAAAGGGGGTTTTAATAATGCATTGAGATCTCTCCCCGGAAGAGACTTCTCCACAATTGAAGATGAGATACTTTACATGTGAAGCTAGAATATCATCCAAATCTTTTGCAGCATCCATTTCCTCTAAGAATTGTGCCCATGAAACCTCAGGACTTCAAACATTATGTAGTACTAGAAATGGTGACAAAATGATTGATCTGGAATAAATTGGTGACAAAATGATTCATTCATTCCAGATAACTTGGCACCTTCGCAGAACAGAGACAAATTGCATTCTGACTGCAACTTCTTTAGCACAAAAGCACAGGACATTTGCAATTGGGTTTCATTGTCTTCCACACTCCAGTCAAAGCATGGTTCAATCCGCTTAATTTCATAGGTAATTGAAAATTTTGAGGTACCTCTTCATGACTGATTCTGTAACCCAGTGGTCCAGTGGCACCCTCGAATCGTATTCCATTAATGAGAACACATCCCATCCTATATCCCCATCCCCTTGCTCCCATCATTTTGACCTTCAACCCGGTCGAGGATATCGTGATATATCATATCGTGGACTGGATGCCGGATTGCAGTCCCGAGCAGCCCTGCAAACTGAAATGAGCTAATGGTGTTTGCTGCCTCTGACAGCTAGGACCAACCCACAATCCATCAAGGACTGGACAAAAGCCATCCGGACCAACCGCAAAGGTGGTAGCCGAGTTGGTTAGAGGCATTGATCTTACTATCAACAGGTCAAGGTTCGACATGTTTTTCCAGTACTCGATTAAATCCAAAAATTTTTCTAGGATCCAGATTGACATACTCATCTTTATGTAAAAAAAGATCGTGAAAATCTGAACATTTTAAATCGAATGTTACCTAATGAGATGGAAGCCTACCGGTAGCTACCCACGGGGTTCCCCCCCCCCCCCCCCCCGCCCAAAAAAAAAAAAAAAGAAGCAAATACCTTTTGATCGAGAGGCAATGATCCTTGATCGATACTGTTACATGCATCAAATGCCGATCAATGCTTCGCGGCCGCCTCAGCACAAGAGCTTCCAATGTATCCGTCTCACCATAACCAGCCCTTCCTCGTGGTCGCGACATGTGCCGCGGGCGGCGGCATCATCATCAGACACCCACTGTCCTCGCAACAAACCTAAGGAAATTAATGGACTTTCCAGTCCTCGGAATTCTCTGCGCCAATGTTGGAGAAATGGAGAAATGAAAGAAGGGAGAATCGCAGACTGGATCTTGTAACTTTCGCCATAAAGATCGGCCTTTACAGGTTGGAGCAGAATGAAGAACTTGGCAAAGACATCCTCCAGCTCCCCTTCCAAACCCAGATCCGGACCATCTAGAACAGAGGAGAGCATTCTCCGGAGGAGCCGACCCATGAACTCCTGGACCAAGGGAACCCTGCTGGGCTCGCCATGTATCGCTCCAGCCATCGCCCCTGCCCATCAACTCTGCACCGCCACCGCCGTCCGGCCATCTGGCATCGGAGCGAGCCAACCGCCTACTCAAAGAAAGGTAGTTTCCTGGACTCTGAATCACTGGGCCCGTCGGGATGGGGTTCAGAGTGGGACTCGAGAACGGAGAGTTGTAGTGCCTAGACAAGAGTCATCCTGGACGCGCGGAGACAGAGGCCTGGCCAACGGTCGCGACCTCGCGGGGAACCGAGTCAAGCACTCTGTGATGTACCTTACCTTTCTAAATAGCATCCGAGTCACATAGCTTCCTGACATCGTATCCGTCGCTCGCCAAAGGGCAGCGACTCGGCGATCGTAGCTGTCCGATGCCTTGTCGAACCTCACGTACCGCCCGTCGTACCTGGCAGGCATAGAGGACGTCACGAGCGCGATCCGAGGAGCGGTCATCCAGACCAGAGTAGGCGTCCGAAGTGCGATCTCGCGGATGGGATCCGGAGGAACGAGGAGGATGCACGGCGGGTGGTTTTCTTGGGGGGGGGGCGGGGGGAGGAGTCGGGGGGGGGGAGGCCGCCGGTGGGGGCGCGGGGAGGGAGGAGGGAGGGCGTCGGTGCGGTGGCGATCGTCGGAGAGGGACTTGAGGAGGTAGAGGAGGGGCCAGCGGGCGGACGGAGCGGGTCCGGAGGGGCGGCAAGCTTGGAGTGGATGTCGGCGAAGGTAGCGGGGGCGGGGGCGCGGCGCGGGGGGAAGGACAGGGGCGCGGGCGAGGGAGGGGATGGGGGGCGGGGGGTGGGTCGTGGAGGGAAGGGAGGTAGGGAATTTTGGCTTTACGCTTGGCGAGGGTTGTTTGAAGCGTTGTGGCCGGGCTCCTTGGCTGATCGGCGGGAGGACGTGGACACACGGGTCCTTTTCGAGAGAGAGGTTCACTTGGTTTCTCTTCCTTTCATCACATATTGCTTTTAGGGTATTTCATCAAACTACGCTTGTTTCCAACCTTTGTAATAGGATTTTTATTCTGCTTGGGTTTTTCTCGTTTGTTTTGAATGCCTTTTGGTTAGAGTTCTTTCCGTTTACCCTTTTAGATTTTTCACTTATTTGATATTTAACTTTGATCTATAGACTATTTTTATACCTTCCTGATCACCCCCCTTTGATTATGGATGTTCCTATATTCCTTGACCGACTGAATTTATATCTATATTCTTGTTGTGTGTTAATTGATAAATTAGTTACTTTATTTGTTACCAATAAGATGTATAATTTTAAGAAACTTTAATTTAATTTTTAAATTAATCTATCTTTTATTAAATAATTTTATTATTAATAATGAATTACTTGAATTTTTATTTTTTTAATACTACGCCCAGCTATTATATATTTATTATTATTTTTATTTTATGATTTATTGTCTTTCTTTGTTTATTTTTTAATATTTCATTTAATTTATTCTTATTAAATTCAATTATGTTTCTAAAAGTATAGCATAAAATTTGTGATTGGTATGGGTCTCTCTCAAATTTCATTTTTTGTAGATAAAACATAAAAAAAATGTATGGAATGTTTTTAATTGGTTCAAACCCGTGATGTCCCCCCTTTACCTTCTTGAAGTTGAATTTGGATAAAAAAAATCCATCCCAAAACTTGGAAGTAGAGGTAGTGCCTAAAAGAGAGACCTATTTACCTCCCTTGACATCCTAACCGTTTCTTTAATACGCCACTTCCATTGACATCAAGAAACTTAATGAAAGGAAGATGGAGAAGAAAATTGTAATCCGGCAAAACATCCAACTCCCCCCTCTCTTTTATGCATTATTCACTGTACGCATGCAAGAGGCCCAGGAGCAAAAACGAAAATATGGTAGAACAATTGAGTTTGAAAAGAAAGGGGGTGGAAAATTAAGAAGTGGCAAAGCTAACTATTCAGCCAATCAATCTGGTTTATTATAGTTACACCATATTTTAGTTAATTATGGTACTAAATAACATGTGCATATTCAATATGTATCAAGGCCAAGATAGAAATGGTGTAGGCATTTTTTTTTTTTTTTTAATAAAAAAAATGGAATGAGGAGGAGGGGGGCGATCAGTGTAGCTGCCCTCACTGAATGTAATCAGAAAAGCAATGAACATTTTGAACTGGTGATAATTTAGAGACCCAAACATTAAACATATCTAGCAAAATCAATTAAACAAGCTTTAAGGTAGCTTAACACAGGATTTGTTCCTTCATAGGCACAGTAAGAAAAGCACTGATCATAGCAATTTTAAAGGTAGGCCAAATGAGGATTGAGCTTGAATTTATTGGAATCCTTATTACCAGATCAGGTAGTTACCGAGAGTGAAGGATAGTCAGTGCCAATAACTGAAACTATCAGAAAAGTGGAGAGGTGGATGTGAATAGCCTTCAACACTGGAAACGAGTAATTTCATATGCTTACCAGGTTATGCATAAATAGTGGAATGTAACATGAAGAAAGAAATTTTTTAGCTAATCAAACACCTGTCTTTGTCCTGATTTATCTTTAATTTACAGATGTATTTATCTTTAATTTTTCTACTTCAGTTATCTAGTCCAACTCCAATTTATCCACCAAACCATAGCAAAGAATCGTTGCCGAACTAAATTCTCTCTCCTCTCTTTCGGACAAACAAGATTATATTATGATAGTGGAAATCCCTAAGGGTCAAAGCTCCAAGACACGCACACCAATGCTGGTGCCAGGCCAACGCACCCGCATGAATTTGCCTAAGAATGCTCGTGCCATTCATCCTCCTCATCTGAAGATTTGATAGTGAATACTTGTTTAGTAAAATGATTGGGTTCGAATATGAATTTTTAATTTATTGAATAAATAAATTAGATTGGGATTGGCAAATTTTTAATCTACACTATATCCATCCTGACCACATTTGGTCCGATCCAACCAGATTGCCATTCTAACAAAAAAAAAAAATTGACCCCATATAAAAAAACTAATCTGACTCGACTCGACTCTATTTGATCCGAGTCTAGATGGAGGTTTTTTTTGGCACGGTCATCTATGGGGCAAATTTTTTGACCTAATTTTACATAGGCTTGGTGTGCGTCGAAGTTTCAATCCAACCAGGGTCATGAAGGTAGAATTCTATTTGTGCGAGTATAATTTATGTCAAGTCGGGTCATGATTTTAGTTGAGGGTTTTTCGAGTGATTAGTTTGTTGATACTAATTATTTAAGTCATTTCGGAAAATGAGCAGATGAAAAGTATTAAGAACTTGAATTGATGTGCTAGGTCAGGTTTATCAGGGATTAAGCTCTACAAAACAGATTAGCTAGCTCATCATAGATGCCAACTCATTGGTAAGTGTGGGTTGAAAGCTCTTGATCCAATAGTAGGTTGGGTTGAGTATGGGCTAAGACCAATGTATATTATTGTCCTAACTTTAGCCAACCCAACCTGACCTTAGCTGACTATTTTGCTACTCTTAGTATAAACCTTTCAGGAGATTCTAATTTCACAAGTTACACCATCTTCCATTAGTTATTGCTTCATCCTTAAAGTAAAGGTTATAGTGGAATAAGGCCTTAATATAGGCAAGAAATATTTTACTTTTTAGCTCTTTCTTACATAAAATTTTATGGCCAAACGTCTCGAGTGATAGATATAAAAGGACAGAAACCGTCAAGGATCGACAACAAATCATGAATGTATTGCAAAATGTGCGTTGAAATTAGATCAAAAGCTAATGTCTGTTATTCAGACCAAACATACTTGACACCAAAGATTAAGATAGAATAGTTTTTAGGACATCTCACAAACACTAGCAAAATTAGCAGTTGGACACCAGTCATGAAATTCACATGCAAAATATTTCAAAAGCATTGATAGTCAGTGATATGGTTGGATGGAATCCAGCAAAAATCTGATGACGAGAAGGATACTGTCGTTATAATTCACAATATAAAATCTGAAAGCAAACTTCTATAGAGATTTGGTTACATACATATGATGCCAACAAAGATCTCAAGATTGCATAGATTGATGATGCTGACTTTTTATGTTATCAAATCTCCAGGGTAAGGGTGGATATGCATATACAGAAATAATGTAATAAATTACTAAAATCCAAATTTGCAGTGATATATTAGGATGGAGTCTAACAGAAGTCTGATGACCGATGACAAAGAGGATACTATCATAAGTAATTCACATTAATAAAATCTGTATACATTGATTGTTTCATTATATCACAACTATATTATATAATAAAATGTAATTAATGAAGAATATGTATCTACTATCAACAATCAATTCCACGTAAGAATGAACAGCACATGTAAATGTAGTCAATACAACATAATGATTAATTATATCACCTTATTATTGTAAAAACATAATTGTAACCGAAAAGGATTTTGAAATCTATAGCATTACTAGTTTTGATTGTTTGGGATTAGATTATGAAAGAATTGTATACCCTACTGTTGCGGCCTGGATCGTCGTGGCCCGTAGTTGCTGATGGTATCGGATGATCTGCGTCCGCCTGCCAAGGATGCCTCTGGTGCCTCGTGACCTGCAAGATAGCCAGCGTCAGTGACCCGGGCCGGGGATTCCGGCGGGGACACTCCGACGGTCAAGTCAGTAATGATCCAGGAGAACAGATCCACGCTATAGGAGGAGTGAGTGGAGTGTATGAGAGTATGAGTGAGCTGGGAAATGTGGTGGCCGAGGTGGTCTTGCCCTCCTCTCGGCCTTCCTCCCTTGTGTTGCTTTTGTTCTCTCTTGGATTGAAAAGTATGCAATGGATATTGTTCTGGGTCAGATGCTGATACTCTTTTGCTTACCATGGCGAGATCTTCTACCTTGATTTGCTTTGGGATGTCCCCTGCTGTTGTATATGGTGAGGTACCGCGACGTAGACGGGACGTCTTTCCTGTTTTGATAGTTGGGGAAGCTTTCGTAGATCTATGACATTCCTTCTGCCCATCCCTCTCTGGGAACCTGAGGGCCTCGATCGGCGGGCCGCCGGTCTTGGGACCCGCACTCTCCGGTGGGGTCCTTTCTCCGATTGTACGGCAGATCGGCGGAGGGCATGGCGCCTTGATATGAGCTTTCCTTTCTTTCTGGAGTGAGAGACGGCCGTGGGCATTAATTGCGGCATGGTTGGTGTTGTCGCACGGCCCTCGGGAGTACGGTCACTGTCCTCGGAGGAGAGGCATGGCTCCCCTGGCAGCTGGCACGTTGGTTTGAATTGAGGGCCGAGCTGGAGGGCAGGGCCCGTCTTCGGTAGATTCGCCTCGGTGCTGCTCGGCAGGACGGAGGTGGATTGAGCTCGGCCGTGGAGGGGCGTCTCGTGGCGGAGGAGGCTGAGCTCGACTCTTGACCATGGGGCCCGACTTCAGGCGAGCTCGGCGCTGGGGTGCCGCCCAACCCAGTGGACCTGAGCGCGGAGGGGCGCCTCGTGGCAGAGGAGGCTGAGCTCGACTCCTGACCATGGGGCCCGATCTCGAGGGGTCCGCCTTGGGCGGGCATTCGGACTCGGTTCCGGCCTAGATATTCCGGACTGGCGGGAATGGACTTGGCGGAGGACGGAGCTTGCCTTCGGCGGGCAAAGGTGTTGCTTTCAGGGGAGCTCAGCCTGACGAAGGCGCTCATGTTGAAAGCTTGTCGTGGCGTCTGATGGAGGCTCTACGTCAGCTGCCTCGTGCCACATCAGCGTCCCGGCCACATCACCTACAAAGCCAATAAATTTTATCATTTGATAATAAAGTAATCTTTTATTTATTACATGCATATTTCATGGGTATTATTTTCATGTATATTTGATGACATAATGTTTTCTTATATTACATTGTATAGAATTTATGTCGATGATAAAGATCATTGGCATGGAGAAATGGTGTTGTATTTTTTTATTACATTAAAAATGTTCATAACCTATGAGCCTAGTCACGATAGTATGCTTTTTATTCATTACTGCATATTGTACTATAATTTGTGATAGACTGGTGTGTCTTAGTCACTAGAGTGGAGACTCTTAGTATCATTGAAAGTATTTATAGGAGACCAATATTGAATTGGATCACTATATATATTCTTTGACTTAACACTATCACTAAGAAAATGTCATTTTAATCATGATACACAAAAGAAGTCCTTATGACCTAAAGATGTTATTAAGGCTTATGTACAATTTGTATAGTTTTGATACTGTCAACCGATGATGCCTAATAAAAGGTTGTGTTGAATTGAATAATGAGCATATGAAGATTGGTAGTTATCCAATAGGGAATCCATCATATTTATGGTAAGAAAGAATATTCTAGATTGTATCTATTTTATATTGGATAGAAAATCTGGCCGATCAATTTAAAAATTATTTTATATTTTATCTATGTGATAAATATATATGATATCTATTTTTGAATTAAAAGTTTTTTAAATTATTTTAATTATCCATTTATTAGAAAGAGACATATATGAGTTGAGGATTGACAGTATCATTGGTAGTTTAATTCTATTTACTTATTTAGAATATTACTTAATAGAGAGACTAATATGCAAGAAATTATGAAAGTGGTCTCACAAATAAATCTTTAATTATTTGTATGAGATTGTAATTTATTGATGGTTATGATTGCAATTGCTAAATCAGTGGAGACTAATTTACCGGAGGAAGAGATCCCAAAAGGGTCTCATGTTATATATTCTTATCTTAGCCTATTTATATGAGATAAATCATTGGAATTCAATGTCATTGTGATCTCACTAAATATTAGGAGATTGGGAGAATTCTAAAAAAAAATTATTTGGAATTTAATATATCATGTGACCTCACTAAATGTTTAGGGAGTTTTGGGATTTTTAAAAGGTTATTTTGGAATTCAATAAATCATGATGATCTCACTAAATGTTTAAGAGGCTTTGGGAATTCTAAAAATCATTTAAGAATTCCATAGGAGATTCTTAAAGTCATTTAAAATTTTATAAATTATTATGGCCTCACTAAATGTTTAGAAAAACTAAAGGTCTTTTAAAAAAGCTATATTTAAAAGGTCTAAGAAACCCATAATTGTATGTTAGTAGAATCTTATTTTTGGAGCTATCTCTTCCATTCAGGACATAAAGGATGACAGGTTCAAGAACATCATGTGGGTGAACTTTGAAGGATTGTGCACGTGTGAAATCTCTGTAAGATATCCTTTATCCATTAAATGATGGCATATAGTTCATGTGGTTGATCTTAGATAATTATTTATTTATAAAATTTTCTAATTTGATTTGGAAGATTTAAATCACAGATTATTCAAGCTAAAAATTGTTTGGTATGACGTCATTGTGGATCGCCTTATTTAGCATGGCATTGCTTTTAGGTTCTAAGCTACCAAAATCTTACTTGATGGCCAATATTGGCATGAATCAATATGTACATTTAGGTACCGACTTTGAGCTTAAAAAGATTAAAAAAATTTCCGACGACATTAACATATATCAAAATAGATCCTTAAATTCTAAATCCTGAAATATGCCAGTTTATAAAGATGCCAATTGGTTTGATTGCCAACATTATTGGGGCATGACAATCAGCGACCTGGTTTTGATTCTCGTCTAAGCTACTTCAAAATTTATTACCCCGATAAATTGGATGATGGTTGGGAATCTTTTCATGCTGGCTCGACCAGAAAGAAAATTCAATTATATTGCTAGATGCATGAAAGATGCTGATTTTTTTTTTTTTAAATAAAAAAAAGGAAAGAAAAGAAAGAGAGTTTATATGATCTAGCTAGGATATTGATACATTCTATTTGTTGTTTTAACATAGCCAACAAAACATGGGTTATATGATGTTTTCTACCAGGATGCCGAATGAAGACCGAAGAGGCGATACCTTGGCTGTTTTCTCGGATCATATCCACGACAAAAAGCTCTGCATGGGAGTATTTGAAGATGCCCAAAGTTATCGATTCACTTTTGATTTTGCTGGTATTTTCTTCTGTTTTTGTCCACTGCTAGGATAGAAAGCTAAAACATTGATTTTTTTTTTTTTTTTCTTTTCTTTTCTTTTATTTTCTTTTTGAACTCTGACCATATTGTTGACAATGGTGAAAATTTCTACATAGGCAGGGGAAAGGGAAGTGCCACCGAATGATGCATCACAGATTAAATAATTTCAAATTTATTAGACGTGTGGGGTAATTGCAATGCACAAGACAGCATCTTGAATTATAGATTGGGTGAGGAGGTAATATATCGTTGGACTATTTTATTAGAGCGAAAAAAAAGGAAAACAAGAATATTCAGTATCCCATTTGATTTTTGAATTATGTCCGCCAACCTTTATTTGTTACATTTTATATAAAACTTTAATATAATAACATCCTCGTTATTGCAACATTAACACAAAAACATAGCACGGCCTTTCCGGCCACCATTTTCATTCTACCAGTATATTGATATCTAGTGATTGTGGCGGTGCAGAAGCCTTGGACACCAAGTGTTCTATAGGATCTGCAAATTTGAACAGGCAATGAATAAGGAAAAGATTGTTGAACGCTAAAAGAAATTATTAGCAACAGTAAATAAGATCATGCCATGTGGATTGTAATTTATTCAATTTCACTTTGTTCCGGTCGAAGCCCAAGTTAATGCAGTGTTTGGCAGATAGCACCTCTTGTCAAGCCTTAATGATCATCTCTCAACTTCTCTAGCTTAGCCTAAGCTCTTCATTTTCGCGTCGCAATCTTTCTACTTCATGCTTGAGCTCTGCATTGTCATGTTGCAACCTCTCAATTTCCACCTTAAAGTTCTCATCATTCTGCAGGAGCCCAGATGGGAATAGGGATTAAAATAATGAAAAGATGGATAAAGACAGTCTCACCCCAAGTTAAAAGTATTCCAGCCTTATGCACTGTTACAGATAATATAACAAAAAAAACCCCAAGCGTTCGAGTTATGGCGTTTGAGAATAAATTGATGGGTGATATCAGCAGCATATAAACAGTACAGAAATTAAATGATTCAGTCTCCAACTCCTTTAATATAGGATGAAATGTGATTCAATTCTTCCCCAAATCTATAACTAGATCATTCACCAACTCTGTGGGGAGCATAGTTCATAATATTTCAATAGCCTAGTCTTGAAATCCCAATCTCAGAGAGAACTACATGGAAACATTTGTAGGAGAAAGACAAATTATTCATGCTTATAAATGAAAGGGGAAAAGAATCATGCCATATAGATATATAAGCAAGAACAAGTCAACTTGATACACTTTAAATTTTTCTATACTAAAATCATAGAAGTGAAAACAGAAGTCAGAAGTTTTAATCCAAACTATTAAAGAAAATCTCAAACTTCAGATATAAAGGGGAAAAAAACTATGCTCTTTTTCTTCAGTCCAGATAAGAAGACTAATGGGCCCTTCGACTGAAACATTGTAAGCTCCAGATTTAGCTGACCAACAGAGAGAGCTTGAAAGTCAGATTAGCATAGTTTTGAGGCTTGACCTCGAGAACAACTTCAGAAATGGACGGGCAAGTTGTTGCATTCCTGTCTATTGATTAGCCCAGGAGAAAGCAGGCGACAATAAAACCAGATACCTTGGTAGGCACCCATCTAAGTGAGAGATCCCAGGTTTGAACTTGAGTGGCGGCGAATGATCACCATATTCTCTAAGAGGAAAAAAAATTATATCTAATGCACCAGTTGATTGGCTTGCTAGTTGTTCAGTTGGAAGAAACAAAAAGAATAACTCGAGCACTTCTTGCTAATTATGAGATAATTATTATATACTCACGCTTTCATATAATTGTCTTAATGGTAAAGAAGCTTTTCCTCCTGTATAAGGGGCACCTAGCAAGACTTGTTTCATGACCTCCTGTGCTGCTAGGTCATCAATACCCATGTTCTCATAGCTCCAAAATGCCCCTACAGATTCTAAAAACCCTTCATGGCATAAAAATGTTGTCTGTACTTGTCCTTTTGACCTGAAAGAATATGAAAATCAAAAAGATATTGACTAGGAAAGGAAAAAAATAAAACAGATACTAAAGAAACAGACTAGAATATATTATAATAAAAACAGTAGCAACGCATATGGGAAAGAACGATGGAAAAGGACTATGCTCCATGGGTAAAACCAAAGCCAAAACTTGAGTCTCTTAAAACCAAGCCGGAAAGAAGAAAAGGATGGTGGCTCTTGGAGTATTACTAGTCTAATTACTAGTTAATACTTAAGTGAACGAGAAATCTTGTCAATTGTCTTTGCATGACCACATATGTAAGCTCCTCGGAAAAAGATTTTCTTCAGCCCTGAACGATTTGCGACAAAGTAGGAGATCTGGAATGCACATATACAGTAGAAAGAAGAGTTTACATTTAAAATAAGTTTACTTAAGGCCAACAACTTGGTAAACAAATTTCTAATTGATCGCTAATTTTTATTATCTGAATATTTACAAAGGAACAAGAAGCAGAAAATAATATAGAAGTCAGAGCCAAAAAGAATACAATGGTCCAATTATAGTAACAGAAAAAATCACTCATAGCATGCAACAACAGCTCTAGTTGAATCCCATTTTGCACATTATACACCAAGCAACAGCAGACACAGATCAGATACTTAAATTGATTTTCCAATATTTTACTTTGTGTCATATAAATTCAGTCTTAACTGGAGCAACTTTTGTTCGCAGCATCCATCAGCTTAAAATTAATCTTATTGTAATGTATTACAAATATCTAACTTCTGCTCATTCAACAATATAGCTAGCGGATAACTATGAGGTATAAATATGTGCTAGTCGGTATACAGCCTCATCCAAAATATATCAAGCTGGCACTCTACCACTGAGTTATATCCTTTCTGGGCCCATCGAAAAAGATCTCACTAATCCTAAGGTAAAGCATTGAGAAACTCGATGAACTTGGAGCTTGACCTTCTTTTCGCACTATTATGGATAGTAAAACAATGGGAAAGAATGGATTCAATTGCTTGTATTGAACAGAAGATTAGTAAGACTCGTACTTCCCAAAAGTGTCTGTTCCTTTCATCTTTCCCATCCCTCTATTGTAATTTCTTCCTTTAAATTTGTATGCCTATAGTCTATTACTAGGAATGGGTATGCATAATGAATTCCAACATCCCACAAACAAAACAAAAGCAGTACAAACAAAAAGATTCACAATTTTATTGATCATACATAAGTGCATCGATTGACAAAATTTGACGCCTTTTACCGACTGGATGTTAAGGCAATGCAGTTAATCCAATGATAAACCTGATTTGAATTATAGAGCTATAACACGATAAAACCCAGATGAACAAAATGTTGAATTGAATTGTACTAGACTATACTGGGGTTTATTACTCATTTTTGCACTTGCTGTTTAATTTTCCAATTATTATATCAAATGAGAGAAAATAAAGAGAATGGCAGGAATTCTCTTATCCCATTTGATGCAACTGCAATAACTTCTGTCTCTTCATCCAAAAAACAGAGATTGTCTATTATCCCACAGGGCCAAATCCCATCAATTTTTCAACAGCAGATCATAATATAGATATTTATTTAGTGTGGTATGATACAGCTTTGTGCTCAATCATAGGCAAATAGGAGTATGGCACGCTAATGTGCCGTGGATGATCCACATCTTTGTGTTAGGTGCTGATGAGCACATTAAACTATCCATGTGGCTAAGAACCCTCAACCCAAACACAACCACATAGTTATCAGGGTGTGCTCTACCATTGAGCTAATAGCTTGTATTCTTGACCTACTATTGGCCAAACGACCTAGGCACTGGGTCCAACATGAATATGATCAGATAGCTATGCTTCATGATTGGAAAAATAAGCACCATGGAAGTACATACCACTCAATCAAAAGAAAGATAATGGAGAATTGACTGAAATGAGTACTAAATACCTTTTGGGGATCTCCTCCAAATCACTAGTATGACTATTAAAATTATGAGCATCAATATGCAAGTTCTAGATCCAAATGCTAGTACCAGGGCCCTTTGGTGTTTTAGTAAAGAATTGGGGCCTCATAGTCACTAGCTATTATGCTTTTCTCTTATACCTTTCTACATTCATGGTTCCTATATTCTGATGTCCTAGTATAAAGGAGCACACCTCATCTCAAACTTGGTGGTTAAACTCTACTAAGTGATGATATTGTATGGGAGACCTTTTCTTGTTCCATTTGTTGCAGCAATCCACAACTAAGGGTTAATCTTGCTTTTTGTTTCTCCATTGATCAAAAATAAAATTTCTTTCTTTATCACTTCATATCTTTTCCTTCACCTATTTTGTTTTTTTTTCATCCAAATTTCTTATTTATCTTTATGTTATGCCTATCCATCAAAGTTCCTCATTTGATTTACTTCAATTGTAATTTGTTTTCTTAACATTGGACTTATATTAACAATAGTGCATCAAAGAAAATATAATTCAACATATATATAGATGAGGGGAGAGAGAGAGAGAGAGATGAGAGAGAGAGAGAGAGAGAGATGAGAGAGAGAGAGAGAGAGAGATGAGAGAGAGAGAGAGAGAGAGAATAAGCTTTTTAACTATTTCAACAAACAAAGGAGGAAAACGGGCAGCAAAAATGATGGTCGAAAAGCCACCATGCTGGCATGTGAAGTGGATTTCATCTATCCATCACATAAATGTGTAACCATGGTGAAGGTATGTCAGGTTTTACAACATAGATTGCATTGATTTGGATGATGTGTCATGTGTTATTAAGACTCTGATTTTCTGAAAAACATGCCCATATGTATGTTTGCATACATGTATGCATATATTGTGTTTAAAATTCACTAGAATGAATCGACTCAATGAGTTGGAAGGTACATAGCTTAGAGATCTAGATAAGTAGCTGCTTAACCAAAGATTATTATAGTGCCATGGGCAGATCGGTAATGGCTCTGGTAGAGCTGCAACTAACTAGATATTCAGAAGAAGTTGGGTGTGGAAAAAACAGTATGTTGTCGTTACGATTGAGAACAGGTGGCCGGGACTGGTGATAAGATAAGCTAGCATGTTGTGTACTACAAAAGATAAGAGGCATTGGAATCTAACACCATGATAAAATTAGCAAAGAAGAGATGATCATAAAAAATATGAGTTTTTGCATCTAAAAAGCTCATCTGCAAAAGACATATAGGAAGGTTCTTTTCATTTTGGCAGGGGTGGGGGTGGGGGGGGCGGTTGGGTTGGCAAGGTGGGTTTCAGTTCTCTTATGGTATTCTCCTTGGCTCCCATCCTAGGGCAGTCTAAAGATTTTCTTACTACTGTTTTCACTTCCCTCTTGGGAAGATCTTAGGCTTCCTCTTCATGACACTACTAAAAATTTTCTTGATATTGTCATAAGCATGGTCCGTTGTACTACCCCATAAGGACATAATGTATTGTATCAGGTGGGAACTGGCATGAAGCTTAGGTTTGGGTCGGTACAGGCCCCACACCATAGTGTGCTACAGCATGTACCAATATGTACTGAGATAAAAAGTAGGAAAAATGGTTAGAAGGCTGTTTCGGTACACGATGCATACCGTACCATATCATACCAACTTTACCAAGCCAGTAAAGTATCGGTGATGATATGTGGTACCAGGATTGCGAACCTGGTTATGACTATGCTGCAACATTTCCAAGAAAGCAGAAAAGCTTTAGTTATTATATTATTTTAAACATTCCTTTTACCTTTTATATCATAAGTTTCTTAGAAATATTCTTCACAAGCCCGCATATTTACTGCTACCCCTCTTTTATACCTAGATGTGCAAACAGATTTTTCTCTTATTTTATGATGACTAAGCAATCATATATACCAATAACCTATAGCTATGCTGCTATATCCCACACCAGGCAACTCATCACACAAATTTTACCTCCATTGACGAGAAAAATGATAGAAATATCTCAAAACTAGTATCTAAATGGTACAGCTAGACCCTTATTGCATGGTTATAATGTTGGGGAATCCCTCAAGATGCAGAATATGGATATCGCAACTCAGTTGATGATGTCAATATCATGAGAGGAAAGAAGAAGAGAAGAAAGAAGCACACAACACAATTTAATAAGCATGTAGGACTTTACTATGAGAAAAAAAATACTTATAAGAGAAGAATTCATACTCTCAACTCTGCACAATAATCTCTCAATAGGAAGCCCCTGATCCCTCACAAAATTGCTCTAAAAAATTCTCAAGGAGACTCTTTAGACGCTCTCTACTACCATACAAACCTTTAGGTCATCAATCCTCCTTTTATAGAGCCCAAAACCATGTTCTAGATAGAAAAGAACTTCTAAGACCTTTAGAACCGTGTCCGCCATGTTCAGGATGCGAAAAACCTTGAACTAGCAAAAAACAACTCCAAACCGACCCAAAACCAACTAAATTGGCTTCTAAACCATGCATGAACTGCGCCTAGACCGCTGTAGAGCTCACACAAGTGCGTCGGCGCGTGGATCGCGCCTGTCCCTGCATGGGCTCATGTGCGTTCACGCACCTAGACCATGCGTGGACTGTGCAAAACGCCATGGGAATTGCCTGGTCCACGCGAAACGTGGTCCGTGGACCACATCGTGCACCGCGTGCCTGCAGGCTACGCCCTACATGTGTCCCAGGCTTGGTCTGCTCCTGGGCCTGTGCTGGGTCTTCTTTGGATTTTCTAATTCCTAGGCTTTGCATTTTGAACCAAATCGAGACGTTTTCTCAACAATCTCCATCTCAACTCGACATTTGGCCTCCACTTAACTTTTGAGAGTTCTTAAAAGATCTCGTTTCCATGTCCTGAGGTAAATGCCTAGCTACTTATGAATGGAGAAATATGGAAGTCGAGCCAGGCCGCTCGATCCCATCTGTATCATATGCTATGATCTGCTTGATATAAGACCTGCTCGAGATAACCTTCTACGATAATAGAAACTTCACTTTGCAACGTTGCCTGTCATCCTCCTAAGTCTCCTGTCTTATACCCAATCCATATGTACCTAGAACTCCACTTCGTGCTGAGCTCCACCTAGCATCAGGACTCCACCTCGCATTGAGCTCCCTGTCCAAAGATAGTACCTCTACACTTCTTTCCTTTTAAAACAACCCTACTCCATATACAACCATTAGAATTCCATTATCTATTCCCCATCTGTAAGTTGCTTGAATCCAGTCTATTCGGTGAAATCAGATTTCTCCTGAAATTGAGTATATATCAGACCTAACCCAATTTCTTCACCACTCCATGTGTTTGCAATCTGATTGTTCAAATGTCCTTAATCGCACGGTTTGATCCATCCAATAGATGAACTGTGCCCTCATTGCTCTTTAGAGTCAATAGCTTCTCTCTACAATAAACATGATACAAACAAGCTGAATCTAAAATCCACTAAGAGGAAGAAGTAAATACCTCGTCAAACACCATAAGTGCCTCATCATATTCTTCAGTGTCACTACCATAGACCACCATGGCAGTAGCCTTCATCCGATCTTTGAATTGTGGATAATCTCTGACTCGATGTCCTAACTCATTATATTGGTAGCATCTGATCTTGCTTGAGTCCCTCGATTTGGACCTGAACCATCCACCTTGCGATCCTTTGCCATTTCATCTTCCGCCACCGCTATCTCCAGTCATCGCCAAGGCTGAGTTATTGTCCGAACTCAAAACTCGATTCTCTTGCCTGAAAATTTTGTTCTAGAGAAGTTCAGAAATAACTTTTTCCATCTTGATAGTGCTCTTTTTTACAAGAAAAGTACTCACCAAAGACTCAAAGAAAGAAAAAAGCGATGAAACAAGACCAACGCCCTGATCTTCTCCTCAACCTGCTCACTAATGTTGAGAAGATCGGTGAGGATCTTCTGAAAGTTGCTAAGATGCTACTACACACTATCCCTCGCTCATCCGCAACTAGTAGAATTGCTTCCAGAAAAAGAAAGCGTTGGTGAATGACTTCGCCATGTACATCTTCTCAAGCTTCATCCACATCACCGTTGGAGAAGTTTCGTTAAGTACATAGATCATCACATCATCCACTATGTACAAGCAGATCGTGCTCACCACCTATATCTGGAGCCACTTCCAATCTTCTCCTCTATGATAGTTGGCTTCTCCTCACTCAAGAGAGCATCAATCAACTCTTATTGGATGAGCATATCTTTCACCCTCGCTTGTCATAGGACGAAATTACTCTTTCCATCATACCGGTTGATTTCTACCTTAATTGCGCTTGTCTTCTCCAACTTCTTCTATCTCGATCAACACCGCTGCAATGCGAATAACCTGATACTCTGATACCACTTGTTGGAGAATCTCTTAAGATGCGGAATACGAATCTCCATCCAAGATTGCAATTTCATTGATGGTGTTGATATCACGAGAGAAAAAGAGGAAGAAAGAAGGCACACAATATAATTTAATTAGGCATGCAGGACTTCACTTTGAAAAAAAATACTTATAGAAAAGGACTCGCACTCTTAACTTTGTATAATAATCTCTCAATAAAAATCCTCTGATTCAAAACTGCTTTAAAAAATCTTCAAGAAGACTCTCTAGCAACTCTTTGCTATCATACAAATCTTTAGGCTATCTATCCTCCTTTTATAGAGCCCAAAACCACATCCTGCACAAAAAAAGGATACCTAAGGTCTTCAGAACCGTGTGTCACCGCATTCAAGATGCGTAAAACCTTGAACCAACCTAAGAAAGCTCCAAATCAGCCCAAAACCAGCTAAACCAGCTTCTGAACCATCCATAAACCATGCCTAGACCACCACAGATATCGCTGCGTGCACGCGCTGCACCACCATGCCACTCTGAATGTGCATGATGATATGCAAAATGTGGCGCATGGATGCATGAAATGCCGTGGCGCATGCGCATGCCCATATGCATGCCATGTGCCTGCATGCCGCAGGCCTCCTTGCGCATGTGCCTGGGCCTAGACGGGCCTAGTTTACTCCTGGATCTGTGCTGGGTCTATTCTTGGATTTTATGGTACCTAGGCTTTGCATTTTAAGCCAAATCAAGACATTTTCTCAACACATAACAATTGATATATGTTCAAATAAGTTCCAAGTCAGCTATATCCTCATTGATAATGAAAACTAGCAAAACATAAATATTTTAAGTTGTGTAAATATTCTATCAATAAAATCATTGGAATGTAAAAAATCATAACAATTGATCATTCAGCCAGATCGATATGCCTTTCATTCCCCAATAGTCATAGATTTGTTCGGATTCTTGCATATCAATAGCATTCTGTGAAATAATAATATAAAGGATATGGATTTCAGGCAAAGTATAAAGCAAAACATAACAAAGCTTTTATCAAATTTGTAATATATTGCATATAATTCCAACAAGTATAGGAAACCTCCTACTGCAGCTCAAGGCATAATACAAGATAAAAAACAAAATTTATATCATTTATAAAAAGGAGAGTTGCTCATATATTTTTTAATTATATAGTTTAAATATTCTAGCAAAATTCCCAACACAACTTTTATCAAATTTCTGTAGACAAAGAACAAACCAGACATGGTGTGCTTAAACTGTGGAGTATTAATATCATTTAGTTACCAGAAGTATTATAGGAATTTGAACAACAAAAGAAGAAATTGATACTTACCTGTCCAATATTATATGTGAAAGCATTCAAGAGAGCTGAAGCAAGATCCTCTGCTTTGTAGTCTGAAAGCTTGTTTGAACTTACCTTTCCAAAGCTGGAAGCAGTTGTAGATGCTGGAAGACCATGCTATGATGATTAAAACAAACAAGATATAATTACTAAACCTATAACACAGAAGGAAACACAATTTATATGACATATCTGCTCAAGGCAAATATAGTAATCTAAATTAGATTCACCATAAAGTTGTACAACATCTATCACTCAACTAGATTTCAGGTTCAGAAAAACAAACCATGCATAGTTTTAATTGTTGCCCCAAATTTCTTTGTGCTCGACTCTAAAATCTAAATGTCTGCCACTTATTTTCATGTTGTTGTTGTCATCACTCTTTGCTTCTTCTTCATAATCAAGAGATCAAGACCTACCTCAATTCTCCCTTCTCCTTACATGCCTTCGGCTCCTGGTTCCATCCTTTTCCTCTTCTCTCTCCCAAGCAGCAAATGATGCAATAAAGGCAGACAAACATCGGCAATAGACAAGGGAATAGTGGTAGATGACAATCTCTCCTCACCACTCTCAGGTACATCCTCTCTCCTTCCTCTCATTATAACTATTTGTTATGGCTAAGGGCTCATGGCTTAGCATGTGAGGTATTGTCCGCTCTAGCCTATGGGCCTCACGATTGTGCCTCCTGAATTTCAATCCAAAGGTGCATCACGTGAGAAGGATAGTGCTTTCCTATATAAGCAAGAGTCCCCCTTGACTCACAACCAACGTGGGACTAATGACGCACTCCTCTTTATTATCACCACAGCTATGGTGATAATAAGACGCGCACCTCCCGCCCGCACACAGACTCTCCCTTGACTGGAAGGGCTATGATGATAATGAGGAGGGCATCATTAGTCTCACATTGGTTTTGACTTGTAAGTCAAGGAGGACTAGCTTGTATAGGAAAGGACCATCCTTTCCACATGAGATGTCTTTTGAATTGGAATCCATAGGGGAAAAAACCGTGAGGCCCATGGGCCAAAGCAAAAATACCTTATATGCTAAGCCATGAGCTCTTGGCCACAATATTAATGGCCCAGGTCCCGAAACTATAAACCCATAGACTCTTTCTTGATTGGAAGGGGAGGGAGATTGTGGTGATAATAAAGAGGGCACCTCCTGCCCATACATAGACCCCCCCTTAACTAGGGGCTCTGTGGTGATAATAAAGGGAGGGCATCATTAATCCTACATTGATTGCGAATATGTGATTGGGCTTAGACCCTCCCTTGATCTCTTTAAGAGATCTTTCGAATATGTGATTGGGCTTAGACCAGAGTTGGGCCCATTTTGGCCTTTGGGCTAGGCTTGATTTTGGGCTCAAACTTGCAAAAACCTTTGGAATCAAGACTTGCCTAAAGCCAAAAATAAGAGATATTATATAATATTTCAAAGAAGGTGACTGCTTTGTAAATAATAAATAAAATTTCATGCAACTCATAAACCAAATTTTAGTAATCAAATATTAAAGAAAACCGTTAATTAGTATCTACTGATGTTGAAAGATGCCATACCTATATGCATATGTAAGCTGAACGTTGCTAGAGACTACAAACAAAACAGAAGATATACCTTTGGATAACCTAGCTCCCCATATATATCCCCCACAGTCAAGTCCACAGATAGATTATTTCCTTGCTGGCTCAACTCTAGGAACTCTTCATAACTACAACAAGAAAGAAATCACCTATCTCCTGATGAATAATTTAAGCTAATAAGGGAAAAAACTTCATAGAAAATCAATACCTCGTACACCCTGTTAACAGCCTTGCAAGACCAAGAATAGTACCACCACCTAGATGTGTCCCAATGATACGCTCAAACTTCCCCTTGCCAATCACCTGCTAGAAATTTGAATTCCCACAATATAATGAAAAACCTAATAATCAAAGAAACAAGAACAATCAGCCATAGTGGTAATAATAGGAGTTACCTCAACCATACTAACACCTGAGCCAATATTGACAAGAAGATATGGAAATATGTTGTTTTCGTTATGTTCAGTCATCAAAATTCCATCAGCAATTTTCGAACTTTCATGGCAAATTTCCTGCACCAACAATAAAATATAAGAAACTCAGAACTTAACAAGGACCACCTGCTAGGATCGGCATTAAAAAATTGCAAAAACCTATCTTCCTGTAGAAACAATGGGCAATTTTTGTAACTTGCAAACTGGATTGTCTAATAAGATAAAAATCATTCCTTCTAATATTACCAAGATGTATGGTGCAGACTGCAGACCAATTGTCGACTTCATAATCTGTCACTACTCACTATGACCATTATTATCTTTAATAGTACAACATATTAAAAATTGCAGGCAGTTTAGGGATTACACCTTTACCAAAACAGAGCATCAAGATATTCAAATGAAAGTGAAATGAAGTTGGCATGGGTAGCTGCAAGTATGACTTTCAGTATTACATTTGACTGGATAGGATAGATCAAATCATTAGAGTGGACATTTCCATCTCAAGAAAGGAATCAATTGGTTACTTAGATATAATACAACATTTAGAGAGATACAAAAACACACACAAAAGAAAAGGGATCAATTACAACAGATAATTCTCAAGTATTTTCCAAAAGAAAAGTTCATAAATTATCATTAATTGAAGTACTTCCTTTTCCTCCAAGTCCAAACACCTATAGGTGATTACAGCTTCCTCCAAGTCAACACCTATGTGCATATACAGGCTGAAATCCGGAAGGCTGAATGAATCAAATAAAAGGCCATGACAAACCCATCTCAAAATGTTATAGGCCTTTGGGGTAGCCTGATGCCTAAAGCTGAAGTCAGACCCAAGCCAGAGCCATATATAAATCTAAAAGTTAACTGTAGAAAGGTGGTCAACAAATAAGAGATACTAGAATTCTATTTTCTAATTGGGAGTTGTACTCAAGCTCAATGGGCTCAGAAAGGATAAGTTCATTGAAATTTAAGATATCTGATAGCTTGTAACTATTGGCCCTTAGGCCCTGGTTACATGGATCAACCAAACTGTGCAGCAGTCATGTTTGTTCTCAAGATCCATAATACAAGCCACATTTAAAAGTTGAAAAAGAAAAGAAATTTGAAAATACCGATGAGATATCTGTAAAATAAAATAAAACACTGCACAGATTTATACCTGAGGTAGATAGTATTTTATGTTGATACATATCTTGTACATTATCACACTTGCATACTTATTAGACAGCCATAGTCCATCTTAGCTGTCTATACATGGGGCTGTTGCACCAATAATTGGTTCTGTCATCTTTTATGCAAGTAGCCTTCCAAACTTTTCACTGTACAAGGCATTAGAGAATCAAATTCTGTTTCATCACAATGACTTTGGAGACTTGTCATGTTACTGAAATAAATGAATATCTAACATCAGATTAATTGCTGCATTGTTAACTTGGTGAGGAAAACTCAACGACAAATCTCGGTAAGTAATTATCAGATATCCAGGGCACGTGACAGGACTATATGGATCAAAAACACCTCTTCAGGTGGAAATGACGATTCAGCATCCAATAATAGTCTACCTACAAAATCTAGCAAATCAAATGCCCTTTTAAACTTGTCGAACAAAGAACGACAGAATTCTTTCACCTTTTCTCCTATTCCTGAACCCCAGATATTGCATTTTTATAAGTGGTGCACCAAACTAGATTGCCTGACAGTGTCTAACTGTCTATCCTTGACCTTTGACAGTCACCAAAGGATCATTTTGACCCCTTTTTTTGGGTACAAAAGGGAGTGTCAGCAGACCCCAAGATGAGAAAAGAAACAGAAGGGAAACTATTGCCTACAATCTATGAAAGGAAACATGAGATGCATCAGCCATAACGGAGTATCTGATTTGATGTGGCAGAGCAAGCATGAAGTCGAAATCAGCATTTGCCTTCAGACTTGCTAAGAGATCATCTTGAGTTCTTGACCCTTTAAAAGGTTAGATCTCCTTTACTAAATAGGGCAGGTTGTCTCCTATATTACATACCATGGTTAGAGATATAATTGATCCTAATTCTACCCATACATTTGTATCATCTCATTTTACTTGCCACTTAAATAGGAATCCAGAACTACTAGATTGTTGTCTGTCAATATCTACTTCTATTGGGGATTCCTTGCTTACAAAACTTGTCTATAATTCTTGTCATATAGGCAGAAGGTAGGAAACCAAGTGTTGACCTAATCATCTTAGATATTCAAGATTTTGATGTGATTTTACACATGGATTGATTAGCAGCCTACCATGTAATTGTTGGTTATTTCAGCAAGAAAGTACCCCTAACCAACAAGTGTTCCAATTTGTCATTATTAGAGGGTTCAACCCTCCTTGTGTTACATCTTCCATTCAGGCTGATTGTCTCCTTCTAAAACTATAGACAAGAAGAGTTGCTTTGAAGTTGCTTCATCAACCAATATATACAGGATACAAAATGATAGAATAAACATGACCTTTCATTCACTAAATATTTTAATAATCAATCTTGATGCAATCTTATAGGTGAAAAGATCTAGATGATTTACCAGCTTCACTTGCTCGTCTGTATCTTCAAGTGTCAAGTCATCAGCATCAAGATTTTCATAGCTCGTTAATGCACCTAGAGCTCCTAAAAACCCCTCATGGCGCAAAAAAATTGCTTGCATTTGACCTTTGGACCTGAAAGATTATTAGAAAAAATGCCCACAGAAATCTTAGCAAGTCATCTTTATTAGAAATCTCAGTGTAACTTCCAAAACAAAATAGTAAAATACTAGTTTTGAACCACCATATTCAGATTAACATAACGTGCAAATGATAATTTCAAAAAAAGAATTTAGTGGTTACCAATAATCAATTGCATATGAAATGTTGTCCATTGTACTAGCATGGCCACGAATGTATGATCCTCCAAAAAAGACCCTTTTGAGCCCTAAGAGTGCTGCTACAAGGAAAGAGATCTGACACATACAGATCAAGAATAAGAACCAACAAAACCCTATTTCCAAGTAAAATGAATCTGTTGTTATACTAATAAATTACTAATTGAAGTTTGTATGATAAGCATGAAAGGATCATATCAGATATAAATAAAGTTCCTACAAGATGGATGCTAGAATTTGTTAAAAATAGTAAAACTGAACCTACCGTAGTTTGAGATTCAGATGTAATGAAATATATATGTAGGAGTTAGGACAAGATTTAAGTATCACAAAATATGTTAATATTATTGGATGCTCATATAGTGGTACCTTCGGAAGGTTATATTATGTTTTATCTTGATTTTTAACCTCTGCTGCAGTGTATAATAACAAATGTTTTCACAGCATCCTGTCCAACTTATAAATTGGGCCTTTCACTTCACATGAAAGGAAGGACAAAAATGCAATAGGAAAAAGGTCCAGGCCATCTAAAATAGAAACGAAGTTTTCAAAGAAGGTGAAGTCATGTTTATAAAGGCAAAGAAAAAGATGTATACCACAATGTATCAGCATATATTGATGCATATGAAGGAGATACACACTGATACAAATTGAAAAATATCAATACTTGCTAGTAAAGGAAGTTATGGAAACACTCACCTCTGTGCTTTCCGATAACCTATAACATAGTATGTATGTAGATACAATGCAGATGGGCACTTTGATCCTAAGCTCTGGGGTGATTATTTTGAGATTTTCTTACCAGACACTCAAACTATAATTAGATGTGTAAATGTTGACTACTTTGAATTGGCCTGTGTAACGACTCAATGTGAGATTAGTTTCCAATAGAGATGTATGGGAACAAAATGGTAAAGTGAAGAGTTAATATATGCTCCAAAACAATCACTGAGAAAATCGGTACAGCAGTTGGGGTGTATGAACTTATTGAATGAAAATTTTATCTGTGTGTGTTAGTTGAAAGCATTTTTTCAGCATATTGTTCTAAAGCAAATGCTGCTGACACTGTCATATTTGGAAGAAATATAAAAGTATTCAAAAGTCAAAAACCTTCGCTACGTAAAATATTTTCAGATGAGCAATTTGGAAAAACTCATACTTTCTACTCAAAGTAGATAACTAGAAAATATCAGGAGTAAAGAAATTGTTGATCTGCACAATGGGAGCTATCTACCATTCTATGATAAATCCATGGAACCAAGCTTGTAAATATAATAGAATCTCTCAATCTAAAAGTAACCATTGAACAAGGAAGACCTCTGGAAGACCAAGAGAAGTACACCATAAATAACAAGGCAGGCAAGTTGAATATTTGATAATTGCATGCTAAGATACCATGCTGTGAGTGAGTTATCATTGTCAGTCAATTCATGCAAAAGCCTAGAAACCTTGCCTTGATGCTATGTTTCATATCTTTTCAATATCTAAAAGGGATCTCCAAGTGCTCAGTACAAAGAATGGTCTTCTACAAATAGAGGGATCTGAGCTGCAGATTGGACAAGATTACCATTTCATACAAGTTTGATTAAAGTTATTGCACCTTTGTCGAAGGATATGTGGATGAAAAAAAGCAAAGCATGGTTCTCACTTGTCAGGCCAGTATTGTAACATATCACTCGTGAAGTCATATAGTTAAAGACACCTATCATCAAGATGAGCTTCCTGGCTAAAGGCTACAGATGTGATATTGTGAGAATGAAGCCATGGGATTTATAACTAATGACCAAGTGTCATGAAAAAAACTAATCATATTAAGGTGTATGTCATTTAATTAGAGAGAAGGTTGAGATAAAGAACTTGTCACATCTAATAAAAAAGGGTGTCCAGTGCATGAAATTCCAGCCACAATGGGGTCTAGGGAGAGTCAAATGCACGCAGACTTAAGAGACTATTTCCATGTTTGAACCCGTAACATCAAGGTCACAATGGAGCAACCTTATTGTTGTGCCAAGGCCTGCCCTCAAGTTGCCACCTCTAATATCAAGTCAAGATTTTGGCAAAACCTTCATAAAATCCTTGGAAGTATGTGAGGACCTACATGGGTGTTTGTCTAGTCCCACATTAGGGTGTGCAACGCGAAGGTCTTATTTTCAAGGCTAGCCCTTTCGTGAGATTCTAGGTCATCACAAATGGTATTAAAGCCAATCATCCAACAACCAACATGCAGCAAGGGAACACTATAGTCATAGGCCCTTCTTTGGGGCTAACCATTAGTCTGTTGTGGGGTTTTTGACTGGATCCTTCCCCTGGTGAGGACATTAGGACTAGGAGTGGGTGAGGACTCATGCGAACATGTGTCTAATCCCACATCAACTCTGTGTTGGGGTGGTCTTGGGTACTTAACTAAGACCCCAAGTACTAACCTTTTGGCAAGCCCTTTTTGGGTGAGGCTCTAGTTATCAAGTAAATGACTACAAGATTTTTGACCTGACTTAATCTCCTCTTTCACAAGACATTTGGTTGAGAAGGATTTGGTAAAGCTGACCCCTGCTTAAGAGTTCAAAAGAGCAAGTTGAGGTCTTGACTTACACAACTAGGGACCACAAGTGCTGGTGGAAAGAGAGAAACCCCAAAGCAATGAGCTACTTTATAAAAAAAAATCAACCATAATTAGCAAATTTATGAGCTACAAGCTAATTCAGATTTTCAGTATGCAAGTGGGCCTCTAGTAGTATTTTGATCCTAGACTTGGCTGAACTTTAGATTTTAACTGCCTAAAGTGGCCAGACCCTGATGTCAAAGGACAAATTGTCCTCTACACACTTAAGTGCTTGCCCTAAGCTTATATAAGAGAAATAGGGGAATGCACATTACTAGTTTATGCAGTGTTTTCGTACTTACCATTTATTCTCTTCTTCTCTTCTTTTTTGCTTTTGCTCATCTCCAATTCTTCTACCCTAACTTACGCCTCTAATTAAGGGGCCAATATCATATCTTTTCAAAAGATCAGTAAGCACTCTTCAGAAGGTTTTTATCTCTTCAAGTTACCACAAAGTTGACTCCAATAGTTTGGTGAAAAATCTTTAGTCACTAAATAACAAAAGAAACTATGAAAATGTCTGTGAATAATTAGAGGAACACAAAAGAATCTTAACAAGTAGATCAATAAAAATTACCATAAAAATAAGATTACCTTTTGGTAGCATTAGCAAAACAAATCCCATAACAGCTAGCAGCAATGAGATCCGCAGTTCAGAAACTTTATGAACATAGTGAGATGCGCAATTTAACAATGTGATTATATTTACACTGTAAGATGAAAATAAAGATATCGAGGATGTATTCTCTTGTTGGTATCACCATGTTTGCTTCACAGTTTGTTTCTCTCTTTTTATTGTTTTGAAAGAGTGAAATCAGTAGATTGACTTACTTGTGCAATGTTATAAGTAACAGCACTCAACAATGTAGTAGCAAGATCCTCAGCTCTGTAATCTGACAGCTGCCTTTTAGAATTTATCACCTTTCCAAAGCTAGAGGCAAGTGTTGATGCTGAAAGCCCTTGCTGGGACAATTTAAACAAATAAAACTCGGTTACTAAAACCATATTGAAAAGGGGAAAATCACTCAAAGGCACCATGGACAGCTTTACCTTATTGAATATAACATGAGATGCCATTGATATTAGCAGAGAAATTATAAAGCTCCAAATGTTGTATCTTAACAAAGTGTTGGCACATGGCATGTTGCTAAAACATGCCTTCTTCTCAACAAAATATGTCAAATGCATACTCAAAGAGAAATATTTATTTTCCCTTTTATCAAAAAAACATACCATGAAACAACAAGATAACATCAGAAAAGGTACTGACAGGAAAAACTTTTAAAACAGTTGCACAACTTGACAACGCATCAATTTGATTGCGATTATGTACTCATTTGGAGAAAGATAAGAAATGGTGTGGAAACAGAAAGTACATATTAATATTTGAACCAATGGGTTAAATGAAAAAACTATTTAAAGTTGTGAATGAGGCATTTGTAAGAATGTAATTGAAAAACAGAAAGCTTGTGGCCTTCGTTTAGTGGACTTGGTGTAATCAACAGTTATTCATGTTTAGCATTATAACAGAATAAGAACTTCAGCAAAATAAAGCAATATATGCAATATGTGGATAATGTACCCACAACTGCAACTCCTATTATGAGTGCAATTGCAGTTCCCTAAACAATTGATGAAATGAAATCATCGACTGATGGTTAGTAGTTAATACTGCAACTAGATGGATGGAATTGAACCTTTTGGCAAGCTAATTCTCCGCAAATATCTTTCACAATTAAATCAAGCACAAGATTATCCCCTTCCTGACTCAATTTCAAGAACTCATCATAACTGAAACAAAAAAAAATAAGTATAAGAATTTGAAAAAAAAAAATATATTATAAAGCATATTATTGATTGGCAACATTACCTCGTGCAACCTGTTAATAGTTTTGCTAGACCAAACATTGTGCCACCACCAATATGTGTCCCAGTCACCCGTTCAAATTTCTTGTTTCCAGTAACCTGCACACCATTTATATGTATTACAATTTACAACTTTCTTGCAAAATCTTGGAGGGTTCATGAGTTTGAGGTAGTAGACTTTTTTACAAATAAATGTTACATAACATGCAGAATTACCTTTATCATGCTGATGCCCGAACCAATATTGACAAGAAGATATGGAAATAAGTTCTTTTGATTAATTTCTATAGGAGTCCTTTTTCCATCCATGTGTGTAAAGGATTCACCAGGGATTTCTGCCCAAAAACAACAGTTGACATATTTGACATTTTGTTCTATTCCAGATACTAGCATCCTCGAGAATAAGTGATTCCTAAGCATTCCAGATCATATGGTATAAGTGATTCTCATTCTAAAGAAACATTGAAAACCTGCTCAGCAAAATTAGCATCAGAACATTACATGACTTGAGCAGTTCTGATATGAATGCATAGAACCAGTAATTGTACAATATTTCCTAATGTAAATCAGATTTGTCAGCATTTTGCTTGGACCTAGTATTAAAGTATATGTCTATATGATATGTCATTTGGTAATATGGTTTATTCTCATTTGTCATATCATCACCATCACCATATGATGCAAGGTTTTTTGTGCCAACTGTGCCAGTTCATGCCGTCCTGCACATACAGCTTCTAGTCTGGACTAGCATGGGACATGCATGTCAGCCAGGTATCCTGTATACTGCAGGGTGGCAAATGGTACCCAATCTTGCTTTTGTGCAATGAATCATGACGGTTCATTATGGTTTCACACAACTCAGTATGATCACTTTCAAACTAAAATTATTCAAAACATTTTCTTGCTTTACTTTTTCAAAAGTTCAACCCAAAAATGAAAGGAAAATTCAAAAAAATTAATACAGATTGTGTTTTAGGTTGATATCATCTTCTACGAAGTTCATGCCCTAAAGCACAAATTTAGGACAAAATTAAAAAATATATATAAATTTTACTTTGAACAATAAACATTCTCCAAAATTAGATTTGGCCTGAAAATAATTTGAGTAAATGATGTTTGTTAGGGTTAATTTTTAAAATATATATATTTCGAGTAGCAGCCTATCTAATTATATTCATTATTAGTTGGCTATTAAAAAGTTTTTGGCCTTGGTTGCTAATAGATGTTGTTAGTATTAATCAAGGATAGCAGAACTATCCCAAACTGCCTGGTTTGGGATGTAACGAAGACGAACCATACCAATAGTAGACTAGGACAATTCCGGCATTCGAAACAAGAAACCAGCAAAGGAGGGGGAGGGGGAGGGGGAGAGGGAGAACGAAAGAGAGGAAAAGAGAGAGAGAGAGGGGGAAGGGAATGAGAGGGAGAGGGAGAGAGGGCTGGCAGCCTCCCCGGTCTCTCTTTTTGCCTCTCCCTCCCTCTCCCTCCCACACCCTCTCTTTTCTTCTCTCCACTTTTCCCTCTCCCACACCCTGTTCGTTATGTCAGTTCGGGCCTAACACAGAACGGCATGGGGGCATACCGAACCATGCCACCAGTGGACCGGTCCAATAGCCGATATTGGCACAATGAACCTTGGTCTTAACAAATGACAAATATAGTTGTTCAATGCATAATAAAAAGTTGTTTAATGTTTTAGTTCTTATAAAGGACATGTCAAAGAGAAACACAAAAGCTTTAACATAAGTCAAATAAGATGATCCAGCATTTAAAATCATATATTAAACTCTTTGTAATAACTAAGCATTAAATCATAGAAACGAAAATAAGGAAAAAAAGAATTGGAAGCTAAAATAGCAATTACATGTCAGCATGGTCGATATAATAATATCAACAGTAATAGTCCGCTCACAACTGCATGGTATGCAATTACGCATCATGTAACATACAGTTCAGACCACCATCAGACTTTAGCGGTGTATCAGTGATGTTCCATTTCTCACCCTAGGGCCCAGGGCATTTCCAATTCTTTAACCAATCTGTTTTTACATATGAGAGTTGTTGATTCACCAGATGCATTCTCTCTGCTGCCCTTTCCACTTAACGTAATGATGCTCTCTCGTTCCATTATATTGTTATCTTAAATAGACGATCATCATGTTCATTATATTCCAGCTAGCTGATTACCAATTCCTAGCCTCAAAATCTGATTTCCTCTCCTTGCAATCATTCATTTCCATTAATAGAATCAATCCCATAGTGTGGAACTTTAGCACACAGAGTAGCAAGCTACCATGGATGAACAACTTTGAGCTCTTCATAACTGCATACGATGTACCCCTATTGATCAAAATTTACATGAGTGTGGGTCAATTTTGATCGGATTTGAGACCAAAGACTGTGGCAGCAGTTGTATTTGTCCTGTACTGACTGGTATATATAATACTTGCCAGGACCAATACAACAAGTGAAGGATGAGTCAATAAGGATCAAGCTGGATCAGGGCTCGTTAAGAACCTTTCTTTTTATTCCACTATCTAAAGGTAGGAACAAGGAATACCGAACCGGTACCAAGCCCCATACCGGTCACCGACCGATACAGTACCGGGCTCATGAAATTAAAAAAAAAAAATCTCCTCCCTTCTCCATGGCTACATTGTTTGACTTGAACCGGTCCCGAACCAAATTAAACCAGGCAAAATACATCGATACGGTATGGGTACGGTACCTTACCGGTCCAATATAGGATTTTTGAATGGTACAGGATTCCGGACTGTTTTTCATAATTGAACTGTACCGGCTCATGGCCGGTATGGTACAATATGCCCCAAACTGAGCGGTTCGGGATGGTATCGAGAACCTTAAAACACATAATAATACTTACATGAACGGATTTTTTTATATTACCTAACTAAACTCTAGCCCTTGTCTAAGAAAGAAATACGAAGAGGAAATAAAATACACTGAAATATTGTAAAAGATACAAAGTTTCCAATATCTAGGAATCCAAAAAAGAAAGCCACCAAAACCAATTCAAAAGACAATCTTGATGGCATAATATCTTTCCTGATCCAACCTAGTGCTAAACTAGACATGAACTAATTTTTTCTTAAAATAAGACTAAGACCCAACAGAAAAATGGTCCTGAGAATAAGGAAGAGAATTGGCAAGTATATATAAAATAGCTAGTGCCTCTAATTATCATACTAAAAGTAAATTTATTACATTCACATGATCACATCTAATATATACCTAAATTATATCAAAATATCCGGGGTCTTTCTTTTCCTTCCAACTAGGAAAGTTCCAATTATCTTTGCCTAGTGGTTTGCAAAAACAAGATAGATGAAATTTTGTCCGAATGCAACAAAGCTCATATATTTGAGTCATCAAAGGCTTCACTCGAGATTTTGGCTTCCATAATTACAAAAGCTTCACTTTATGAATAATATCGCCACTTCTAATGTCTTGGCCATTGCTGTATTTGGCATTGTCCTCAATCAAATGGATATGAAGAATGTTTCTTCATAATTATATTTTACAAGGTCTATATGGACCCTTTGCCTGGTGTTACACATCATGCAAGTAGTGGCTGTAGCCTACATCAAGCTACATATGGTCTCAGCAGACTCCTATAGGTACATTTGGCATGTCATTCTTGACAATAGTAACTAATCACTAAACTGAAGTTCCGAATGTTAACATTAATAATACCAACACCTTTTGCCCATCCAAAGCATCATATATACTATCCAAGGATTCGGGTCCCGACGGGACATCCCACGGGACACCGGGACTAGATATTATCCCATGTGTTGGGACAGGACATCCCGCCAGCGTCTCAGTATCCCAATCGGGATACCTTGGGACATTCCCTGTCCCGAGTGTCGGGACGAGATGGAACGCTGACGCATCCCGTTCCAGGAAAAAACCGGGATAGCCTTGTCCCACAGGATTTAAAACCTTGATACTATCTACATGAATGAAGTTTGGCTCTCTTCATCGCTTACTGAATCTTGAGATGGTGCCTTTCCTGGAGAGTTTAGCCATGTCCATCTTCCCTTAGGTATGATATCACTAATTATGCCTACTTGATTGATACTAGAGCTACTGATAACACCGATGATGCTTAATTTTCTATTTCATTCAATGATGGTTAACTGTATACAGCTTCAACATCAACTCATTGGCCTTGTTGACAATGAACATCTTCTAGAAAGTTTGTCGCATTCTGCAGCAACTCATCCAATCTAGCCTAAAATTTATTATATATAATTGAAGAAAAAACTTGTCAAGAATGAAGGCAATAATGCTTTTGAATTGGAAGAATTTTAAGGCTAGAATTTGTAATAACAAAAAAGCCTCTGCAGAAAATGAGTCTGCATGTTTGTTTTAACTTGAAGAACATTCAATCTTTGGCAGCTTTAACCATAGTGGGATGAAAGATAGTGATGAAGAAAGTGAGAGGGGTAAAGTGACTAGACTGCATGTTGAAATGATTTTTTGGGGCACCGTTAACACAATCAAGGATTCAGGTCCCGACGGGACATCCTACAGGACACCGGGACTGGGTATTATCCCATGTGTTGGGACAGGACATCCCGCCAGCATCTTAGTGTCCCAATCGGGATACCTTGGGACATTCCCTGTCCCGAGTATCAGGACTGGATGGGACGCTGACGCGTCTCGTTCCAGGAAAAAACCGGGACAGTCCTGTCCCATGGGATTTAAAACCTTGAACACAATCATAGAGAGAATTACAAGACAACTCTAAGTCAATAAAGGAAGCTTTTGCCTGCCCCTGCAGCAACAAAAGAGGGGGAAAAGAGGAGGGGAGAAAAGGATCCTCCCAAATTTCACGAAGATTCAGTTTTTGCTTCTTTATATTTACAGTAAGATGTTTTTCACACAGAACTGCTGGATCAACAAATGAACTAAGTATGACGGTAGTCCTTGATGGAAGGGAGATAGGTCTGCTTTAGTTTCAGAACCTTGTTTGTTCCAGGCGCTGCGTGAGATCACTAACTATAACACACACTGATGTACATTGCATCCTGTAGCTGATGATGATTGGATAACCATTGAATCCTTTACATTGCTCTCCATGTATATGGCTACTGTTCTGCCTATTCACTCAAACATCAAAAAACAAGCTCTGGGAAATTATTATTTGAAGAAAGGCATCAGCTGATCTAAAAGCTATAGTAGAAAGCAAAATCAATCAAGTAGCATGGTATTAGGAAAATAAAGTATGAAGAACTTTATCAGTTCTAATTCAGTTAAATTATATTGTCTGCACTTCGCCTAACATTACTTGATGAATAACTTTAAAATGGGATATGCAGCCTGTAAACACTGATATATTATCCCATATACAACATACAATTTATTTACAGAGACTAGGTCATTTTGCGACTGTACAAAAGCCAAGCCAAACTTATGACTATGCAATCCAAAATAAACAATCCAAAAGAGAACAGTTTCAGCATTAAACCTTCAGCAAAAGGTTTGCTCCAGCTACAACACTATTTATTTCATCCAGCTTATCAAGAGAAACACCTAGCTTTTCTTTAAACACATCAGCAAATTTATATGCCCCTCCACCTGTGGCCTAAACAAGCACTACAACAACAGATTAGTAGGAAATGAAGACCAATAATTCTAAGTTTTCTACTGCTACAGAATGTAGGAATATTAAAGATCTTATAAAGTCTGTAGCTATGTATCATTGTAGAATTAATTACACATAAAGCACAAAAAATATTTATTTGATTTCAAATAATTAATAAAGTCACTAAAAATATCCGGTATTGATCAGCTCAAATTCAAAACAGAGCAGAGTATCACAGTTGTCTTTTATTAAAAATTCATAATAACAATGAACTATATCATGCACAACTTCTTCTCCATATTTATTTTCCGTGAAACATTGAACATCCAAAGTGCATGAAAGTAAAAATAACCAGATATAATGACCTAAATAATCTAGAACATGTTCATCCAAGATGCAGCTTTGTACAAGACAATATGTGTTCACATTTCAGGAAACTGGTAAAAAATGCAAAACTTTGTTACCCAAAAAGGGAAATTAAAGAAACATTTATTTAAATGTATTTGACAAGACATGAATTGACTAAAGTTTGGTAACACATAGAAAACTAACTTTTCACCATGACATGGAAAATGCTTATGTCCAACTGCAATTTGCTGTTAAGATCCAGTGATAGTTTAATTTTATACATATTATCTTCCATTTAAGGGGCAGTGTAACTACATCCTTTTTTATAGAGGATCTAACCATCAAGGAGATCAATCATGAGTCCATGGAATATTATTCAATATTCAATCAAACATTACATAACAGTCATATATTAAGCATATCACTTATTTTTTTTTAACTGAATTATAATAATTGCACATGTCATGTGATGATTATACATGCAATTTTAATGGAAGATGATATATCTTAAAATTATCATGTAACTCTGCAGATGCAATGCAATGTTAAATACTACCAATACAAACAGTTTGAATGCACCATTAATTAATAATAATATAAAAGGAATAAAATATTAATTCTAATATGATTATTGTCAAGTCTTTTTTACAATTATGTGGGCTTGGAAAACAAGTAATGCTACTACAGGAAACCAAGTCATGGTTAAAGGAGATCCATTTGTAGGCTAAGGCCAAGCAAAGCCACTTAGAAAATCTCAGTAAGTTTTTTCTTGTGCATGAATCCAGACAAATCTAGGCAAACTTCCCAATTCCAATATGCAAACTAGCATTTTACTACAATTAGGCAATCATAATATCTATTGACTTGAGCTCCGATGCAAAGCAGCTTTGACTTATACTAATTATCATATCTTCCATGTAATCTAATACATTTGGAGTTGAAGTTACCTGGAAGACAGAATTCTACAAGCTTAATATAGGGTTGAATTTAATATGTCTACAATTCGTCATTCCATTTTAGTTTCCCAAATAGCCAGTAGGTAGTATGGAGGGTTGATCTTTGCAATCAAAATGTGGAGAAGCTGCTGAATATATTCTGAGAAAAACAGATGCTCTCTTCTCAAATGGTTTCAGGGTAAATGCAAGACTCTAATGGTGACTACTAGAGAATTGATGATGTGATTGAAGTATTCTTGATTAGAGAAAAATGCTGGTTCAAGAAAAAGAAGTGGTGGAACTTCCAAAATCAAGCAGGGAGTGGAGATGATCGAACTGACCCAATTACTAATGTCAACCAAGTGTTACAAAAATAACCACAATATAATGAATATAATCGATCATGTAATGTTAAATGAAGTCAACATAAATAAGAGAAAAGGTGAACCGACTAGCTGGTTGTAACTAAAAGTTTTGACACATATGTAACTAAAAGATGATTTGCTTGTAAAAGGGAATGTTGATCGATGTACTTTAAATGGTTGATGTTCTACCATTTTTGTATTTTATGTTTAGAAAACAAGATGGTGATTAATGTTCAACAATCATCTATGAAGAACCTTCCCCAATAATGATAACAAAAATAAAAATTGTAGCCACTTAGCCATGCCCCGGGGTCCAAGGGATGGTCAGTCAGTTACCTCTTCCACCAACTTTATATTTTTAATATATTTTTATATGCAAGAGAAGCTTAAAACTGCTACACTATTTTTTGCACAAAAGTTACCTTTCTTGGTTATGCATTTTTAGTTATTTATCTTGGTTCAAAAGAATCCATGAGGAATTGCATGAGAGCAGTTGATGAAGAACCTATGCTATAAGATTTCTAAAGAATGATTATTCTCCACATCCTATCTTGGTTGAACTTCTAGAAGGGGATCCACTCAACATCCATATCATGCAAAGCAAAATGTAGCCTTCTCCTTACCTTTAAAAATCTTTGAATTTGAAACTTTTTGCACAAAAGAAAAGCCAAACATGAGTGCACTATTCGTTTCATGTCCAAGTGTGTTTCCTTTCATTACAAAACATCTAGTTACTTATCATTTCATATACCTTATCGCCAATATCTACTATTAAGCTTGTGTTTTAGACATTTTCTTATGAACGCAACATGAAAACTAACACATCTTTCCAAAGGAAACCATGTTTCGACTTAAGAATTCCACCATTATCATGAAATAAATTCGTTCCTCCTATAAGGGCCATTACCAGTTATGGTCCCAGCAATCCAGGGCCTTAGGAGGGGTGCACTAGGAACAGACCTAACCTTTGGCCTTTTTCTTTTTTGTTTTGAACAAAGTGGCTGCTCCAAGTTTTGAACACATGCCGTTGCACTTGTCAGCCCAAGCCTTTACCATACCAAACTAACAGCCCTAGATGAGCAAACTATTGAGTTTGCATATCAAGAAAAGAAGAAGAAAGTTGATCAATGGCTAGGTAGATTCAATTAATTCTGTATGACATGGACTTCATGACATTTATCTCAATTGCCACATATTTATTAAGTGCATTTCTTTTAATCTAGTTATTCTATGCATATATGTGAATATCATTATTGTGACTAAAAATGATACTAAAGGCACCAACAAGTTGATGAGGTTTCTAAAACACCATGATGTGGGGGGCTAACCCCACCCTCAATATTCCGAGGTTTTGCAAGCCAAACCTTACCTCCGGCATCCAGGACCCACTATCCTTCGAGCGGGACAGAATCATGCCTTGAGTCTCTCGGCCCGGCCAACCCTTGGCCTCGATAAGGGCGCTTGGGCTGACTTTGGACCCTTGTATTTGATGGCAAGCAAGAATTCTCATGCAACATTCTTTTGGACGGTCCGAAGGTTAGCACAACCGACATTCATCTCCACGCACCATATATCATGACCAAAAAGCCATATCATACTCCATAATCACTAATGACCAGCATATCTTCGCAATTAAGATAGGCGTAGCTAGTTCCATGCAGTGATCAACGTCACCATTAAGAAGAATGGCCGGTCTCGCATAAATGAGAGTCTCAATTAAAGAGGAGTAGACATTCTATACAAACGGAATGATCTCTTGACAACCCGCATGATGGGATCTTCAGCCCTATCACTTCTCACCAAACCCACTAAGAGCTTTTCATTCCAAAAATGCCCCTGTCTCTTTCTTATAAAAAGGGACTCCCCAGGAATCCCTAAGGTACGTGACTTCTCTCTGGTCCCCGTTCCCTCTTTCTTCCTTCTATTGCATATATCCTGATTTGAGCATCGGAGAGTCCTCACTAGAGCAACCCCTGGTCGGAACTTTCTTGCAGGTACAGTCCATGAGCGCCGCCTCTCCAACAACCTCCGGCATCCAGGCGGGAAGCAACAACAACACATCACATTCATAAAATAGATCTTAAAAAGCATAGATGCTAAGCTAAGGTCAAGATAACAAAGTCTAAAGGTAGAGGAAACTCATGCTAGAAGACACATCCAGCCAAGGTCTAAAATACTGGTCTTCAGTTGACACCATATGGACTGGCCAATATGTACCAAAACCCTGGAACGGTATATGTTATATCTAGCCGAACCATGCCCTGACTGCCCAATGCCACCGTGTTGAGTGATTTGAGGCATATTGCACCCAACCATGGATGGAATTGAGCTGAATCAACTTGTCTAGTTCCATTACTGCTCAGGAGGACTTATATTTGGTGTTTGGGGGTTGTTTTACACCACTTATTATAAAACTTACTTAGTTTCACAAAAAATATATAAAAAAAATATATTTAAATGTTTAAAATACAAATTAAGATGGCAAATATTTCATTTCAAAAGAGGAACCTTAGGGATACACCTTGGAGTAGTACTTCTTGTCAATTGTCTGATACAGATGTTTGTCACAGAAGCACAAAAGTACTCTAAATATTACGAAGATCAAATCTTGTTTATTTGTAGACAAGCAAAAGATAGGATAGAATAATTTTATAAAATAACTTCTTAAAGAGAAAATAATGCATTTAATACCAAGATTTCTGACAAAATTTCACTTAGCAAATTTCAACACCATTAAATACTTAGCAACTTGTCTGCAGATTGATCCACTATCCAATGTGATTTGACCCACACTATGATTTAGGACTCAATTTCAATCCAGATAGCATTGTTAAATGTATCCGGATTATAATTAAGATTGAAGCACCCAATTAACTGCTGAAGATCCCTTCTTTAAGGAAACATGGATGTTCAAGCATTATTAGACGTTCATCTTAAAGTATGTAATCACATATTATGCATTGAAATGCAAATCTTTAGGAACACTTATTTCCTAGAAAAGATATTTTAAGAATTGATGAGTTTGAGCATTTCATTTAAATTTATTTTCCATACAATATCTAAAACTTCAAAAATAGGAAGTCCAAAAAGTAATCAGGTTATGTATGGAAGGAGCATTACTACATGATTTATGAGGGTTTACACCTCAAAGCACAATTACTTGATAATTGACAGAGGTTAAAGTTAGGTGCTCATTCTTTTATAATCATGGTTAGTGTGTTACCCCAAACATCTTATAAACATTTATAGTTCTATTTATATGTATGAAGACTAAATAACATCCATGTAAAAGAAAACACCTGAAGATCCATACCTTTATTGTTGCATGCCCATTACATAAACCAGTAATAATTCCTGCCAAATTAAGTATTGGTAACTTTAAGCAAAGCATATTTGATATTAGCAATCAAAGAAAAAAATAAAATGTACATGAAAAAAAATAAAAATAGCATATGCATGCCATAGTTCTTCTGTACACAAAAGGTATGATCATAGCAGCTCAATAATCAGAGAATTTTATCAGACTTAAAGAAGGGCAATAAAGGGGATTACAACATCTTAAGGACAATATGTGAAGTTGCTTGTGAAGTTTGAATAGGTACAACTACAAAGGCAAATCTCAAAGGTTAATGAAAAGTGAGAGACAACGTACACCAACACATTAAAAAATTGTGTCATTGCTCTACTTGGCCATCAGTACAGAGGACATCTTTTATATAATTATGATTATCAGCCAGGTTAAACATGCAATAAGAACAACCTGGTCCCATTCAAAAGAACATATCATCTCGCTTAATAGGAAACCATCATAAATGATCTGTCATTAAAAAGGGGATGTAGATTTAACTAAGGTTTACAAAATTGGTACTGAGAAGTGAGAACCACACCTGTATGTCTCTAGTTCAGTACAATACGATATGCATCCTGTAGTGAGACAAAGTTTCAATACTTATTCTCACTCCTAACCATGGTCAAGACTAGGTCGGCACAAGTCTGTACCAGGCAATATGGGGTGGTTCTACTTCGTTTGAATAAGTACAAACTGATTTGACTCATATATTGCACCAAAACTCAATGTTATACTCATGGATCATTAAACTGATACCGGAACCCGTATCGGTTAGTAGCTGGTACGGTACGATATCATACTATACCAATACATATACCGGCTTTGGTCAGTGAGAAAAAATCCCCCTCCCCTCCATAGCTACATTGTCCGATCCAAACCAAATCCAAACCGAGCCCGAACTAGAATGAACTGATCTGTACCAGACTGTACCATAGCGAACTGGACTATACCATACCGTACCGGTCCAGTATGGGTATTTTTGAATTGTTCGGAGTTCCAGACCGTTTTCAGAACCGAACCGTGTCGGTCCTTGACCAGTACGGTTCGGTACATTCCAAACCGGACAGTTCGAAACAGTTTAGAAAATCCTGATTGTACTAATACCTTAATGGTACGGTACAGTACAATCAACACGAGATAGTACAAGATGATATGACAGACCATGATTTGCGGTACCATCCCGTACTGCCCGGTACGGGGCGTACATACCATACTGGCCAAAAGCCGGTACGATTCATATATAAAAAATGGTCGAGCACTCCAGACTATTAAAAAAATAAAAAATTATATTCCGTACGGTATGGTACAGTATGGTACCGCACCGTACCGCCTAGTTCGGGTCTAGTTCATGCCCGATTCAGGTTAAGCAATTTTTTGATAGGGAGGGAATGGATTTTTTAAAAGTTTTGTAGGCCCGATACAGGGCCGGTACGGATACCGTACGGTGACCGGTACGGGATCCGGTACCGGTTCCAAGTTCCTTGTGATAGACCTTAGCTTTAATCCATAAAAAAAATTATTATCATATATTACCGGTTAATCCAGCAACTCCCATCCAAAAAGGTTAATCCATCAAACATAAGCTTTAATTTTTGCAAAATTCTTAAAACAGACTAGTAGACATATCGCACATCAATAGTTACCATCCAACATGAAAGCTTTATGTGGTGCTACCACAACTGCAACACATGAAATCTTGTGGTTGAACATAATTATTGGGGTATCTCTTACAAAATAGATGTATTCATGAAGACTAAATCTGATGATCAGAAAGCGTAATCCAACTAGCATATGGACTGGTATTTCAATCATGGACAAACATAAAAAAGTCTCGAGAGATATTGCCTAACAAGATCTGAGCTCGTGGAAGTAATTACTCATGATAAGGTGCAAAGTACACTCACAAAATACTATCATAAACTCTCTCCTACCCTCTCTTGATATAAGGTAAAAGAGGAAGAGACAAAAACTTAAAGACTATAGGGTAGCCAGCTTATCCTAGTGAAAGTAAAGATTAGCTAAACCTGATAAACCTCCAATGATAAGCCTCTTGCCTCCTTCTCAAGTCATTACATGATTATAAATAACTCCTTGGACAAAAGCAAGTCCAGTATATCACTTGGAGATCCCTTGTGCACACAAAATTATGATCAAGTCCCACCATTCTTTTCATGCATGCATGCAGCTCTGTGGAGTAAACTTATATTGTCAAGCCAATACATGCGTCATTAGGGCGATGCAATCAAACGTACACTCCTCGGAGAAAAGCAAGTCCAATATATCACTTGGAGATCCCTTGTGCACACAAAATTATAATCACGTCCCACCATTCTTTTCATGCATGCATACAGCTCTGTGGAATAAACTTATATTTTCAAGCCAATACATGCATCATTAGGGCGATGCAATCAAATGTGTTTAAACAATTGAAGACCCAAATTGACAACTTAACTAGTTCTGGTGATAAACTATGATAAATCATTGAGAAATATCAGTAGAACACCCAGATCAAAAACTTTCTGTCATATCATGTTAAGCCTTAATATTAGACAAAAATCACCAATGGATATTTTGTTGGACTACCAGAACTCATTTGTGATTTAATCATTCTTACAAGAGGCCTCCTAACAAATGACTTAAATGAGTTGGCAGACTGGCTAATTCACAAAGAGACCAATCCTCCTGTAAATGTGCCAGCCTGCTAACTCGTTAAGTCATGTAACCAATGGACATTCTCAGTTAACTCAGGCTGAAAAAGTGGTGGACATATACAGATATTCATGAATGTAAAAAAAAAAAGCATATGCATGCAATATGCCTTAAGTAAACATAATGTATCAAAATACAGCATTTAGAGCTTGCAATTCCAACAACATCATGGGTCACCAATTTAGTACATGCTTTTGTATCTTTCATATACTCTCACATCACTAATAGAGAAAGAACCAGTCATTTCATATTATTACAACCTGAAACTACAGGTGTGGTAGCTTGGTTTAAGTTTTATTAATAAATAAAGGAGTTTCTATCCATGGTTACTTTCTCTAGTATGAAATCAGAGTGCAACACTAATTACAGAAAATAAGATTTTTATTTGTGAGAAAAGCATATCAACATTATGTTTTTGATTCGATAGCATTACAATGTTTGCACCTTCTCCTTGCCATATGATATCATCATGCTTAGGAGTGGCTTGAAGATGTCTATAGTCAGGCTATAGTTAAGAGCTACAATTCATATCACCTTCTTCTTCTTCATGCTTCCTTGTCATGTTCTTCTTGCTTCCTTGCATTGGGTCATTTCTATAAAACTATAGCTACACCATGAGCATGACCCTATGCTTAAATATAAAGACATTTGAAAGGACCTTCATATAGACAGTCAAAAAAAAAGCCCATCACTAAATATTACTTTTCCTCGTTTTAAATCCTAACTCAAATTGTGACGAAATTATTTGGATTGTCCATTCAAGACTTCTTTAATAAAGTACAGCCGTCTCATGCATATAATGACAGAGAGACTATGTCCTTGATTAAGAATAACAAATGAATGTGATTCACAAAGGCAATCTCAATGTACCAGAGAAGCGGTCTTTTTTTGTATGGTAAAGGGAACAGAAATACAACAAGAAAATGGATGTCAGATAAAAATAGTTAACAGTTATACCGCTGCCATAAATAAGCTTCTTGGATTTGATGAACTCCAAGCAATCATCAAGACGCTTCCTTTCAAACTTCACAAAACGCAACTCCCCACCAAGAGCTGCCTTACCGCTTCCAATCTGCTCATTACCCTCATTGCCGCCCGAAAAATAAACTAATTTGATTAAAGTTCCTAAAATTACCCAACCATCACATTCCAGTTAGATCAAAAAAACCCAAATTTAGCACTTTGGATGCTACAAATTAATCGCAGAAATGGTAATGCATACCTCCAATGTCGAGAGCAAACAGAGAGGCATCGGATGGCTGATTGGGGAGACAAATTGGTGGGTTTCTCTCGTCGATATTCCCAAAGATTTCTGCCCCGCTGAGCTCCAGCTTCACGTGTGGAGGCTCCATCTCGGCGAGATCAAGATCAAAAACTTCACAAATTTCCGGTAGCACTTGGAAGAAAGGATCTCATCTACGTCTTCTGGGAGGCGATTGGATCTTTGATCGGTTCAGCAGTGACGAAATCGAAAGGTCGACGCGACGGAATGGATTAGGTTGAGGGTTTTCGACGGGCGATTGCAACGAGGGGAAAAGGAGAAGAAAATTAAAGAAAAGGAATGAAACAAACTGGACTCATCCTTTGGGACGCGGGCAGCAACTGAAACTGTTGGGGAAGGGGTTGGTGCAGTAAAAGATCGCGGTGGTACGCTGCAAGCAGCGTTGGACAAACACGAGTAGGTTAAAAATAAAACACACGAGTAAGTAAATATTTGCTTTTAATTGGATCACACAGGTTTTTCTCATGCAAATGAGCCATCCGATAATCAAAAATATTAAATTTACATTATAGGATTCCTTTTCTCTGACTATCAGATATATTTTCAGAAAAGCTAATTCAGCAACTGACTGGATAGCCTTCTATGTTGCTGGCTCTATTTTATGAACTGATCGACAAACTGCTTCAGTAAAGCTTAGAAATATTTTATTTGCTGACTCCTTAGATTATATTCATCTCCGTTTAGTTTAATGAATATACCGTTTTATCAATAAAAAAAAAACCCGAGGTAGCCCGGTTGATAGGAATTTTTTTACTATCAATTGATCGGTGGGCTCGAGATATGATTTCATGGATGACTCGGGCCATGAATGCAAATGAGAGATCGAGTGAGAAATCAAGATCTTTTTTTTTATTCTACTAGCCAATATTTTAGTGGTGTCAAGTTAACTTACACATCTTTAGATAAAAAAAGATCGAGTGAGGAATCAACGTCTTCTTTTTGTTAATATCTTAGTGGTATCAAGTTAACTTATTCACCTTTAGATGGAAAAAGATTGCGAAAGACTTTGAGGGATTAAATCTAAAAATTTTTCTGGGACCTATGATCACAGGTATGAGTGAGAGATCAGGGTCTCCATCTTTGTTCCCGAAAATTTTTCTAGGACCTACGACCAAGAATCGCTGAACTGGTACCGAGACTTGTATCGGTCAGCTCCGTACCGGTATATGTACCGAGGCTAAAAAATAATAAAAAATTTCTTCCTCCTCCCTCTCAAGCAAAGATTATTAAACCAGACCCGAACCGAGCCAAACCGAGCCCAAACCGAGCTGAACCGGGCGGTACGATACGGTACGCTACAATACCATATCGTACCATACAGAATTTATTTATTTTTATTTTTTTTAACGGTTCGAGATGTCGGACCATTTTTTAAATATGAATCGTACCGGTTCTTGGCCGGTACGGTACGCCTATACCGGACGGTACGAGATGGTACCGCAAACCCTATCTATGACTGCTAGTATGAGTGAGAGATCACGATCTTCCTCTTTGTTCCCGTTCTACTTGCTAGCATCTTAATGATGCCCGATTGACTTACTTTTAGATAGAAAAAAATTATGATAGACTATGAGGATGGCTGCATCAGAAATTTATTATTTTTTTTTTATTGTCAAAAAAAAATTACGTTCAGTAATTTTAGATGTTGTTGACCACAATCTTCTATTTATTGTCTTTTTATCTTGAGATGGACAAGGACCTTAATTTGTAATGATATGAATAGCCACCAATAAAAATAAATTTCACTACTTAAAATAGATGCCAATGAATTAGTGAAACAACCATGTTATGCACGTATCTTGTGATAAATAATTTTAAATTATTTCATTTTTGGCACAATTAATTATTTCTTTTAAAAATTAATTTAATTTATAAATTTGCCATAATAATGTAAACATTGAAAGTTCTATTTTTAAAAACTTCCAATTTTACCTCTACGGGAAAGTGCGGTTGGTAAAGGGTTGGCTCTCCTTGCCTGGTCATGGATTCGAGGAATGATCCCGTGGATGACTCGATTAAAATTTCAGAATTTCTGGGTGCACGTGACTGGGGGTGGAGCGGCTGATACGTAGAGAGGTTAGGCTGACGTACTCACCGGCTTGGATAAAATCCCAGAAAGGTATGCAGAAATTTGTGACATATATCGAACAAAGACGGACTAAGGCCCAGAATGGGGCGCTGCACCGAGATAAAACCCCCTTGTTCTATCAGAAAAAAAAAAAAAAAAAAAAAAAAAAAAAAAAAAAAAAACTTTTAATTTTTATTGATATAAGGATGGTATTAATTAACCATTGATTTTTAGTTAAAAATAAAATTAATTTTTCATTTTATGATCGCCCCGAGGAATGCCATTAATAAACAGGAATGCATCACGTACTATCTTACCCCTAACATTAAAGATTAAAAAAACGTTCAAGATAATATTGATCAACATTCAGAAATATACTCGCCGCTATCATCTCCCAATATTTAAGATGGATTCAATCTTGATATCCCAGAGCAGATACCATGATCCTTAATAAATTTTATTAAATTATCATAACGAGAACACACGTCGTGCACCGTTCGTCAGTTTTCAATAGTATGCTCGTTCAAGCATGGTTCTCATCGTTTCCCATATAAGAACGAACTAGACGTATCACGATCGCTTCTTACTTTCGGCCTTGCATGCTCTTGTTCACGTCCTCCTCCTCTTTGTTCGTGTAGTTTATATATCTTTCCGTATAAAGTAATATTCAAAGATTTCGCCATAAGAACTCCGCCATCTCTTACAATAGTATTCAATGATTTTCGCTAAGAGGAACCTTCGCCATGTCTTAGTATTTTACTCTCCTTTCATTTGATCCTTCGATCCCTACTTACAAATAATATTCAATATGACTTTCGCTACAGGAAGCTCACCACCTCACACATGGATCATCGCTTACCGAAAGTCAAATTCATATGGATCATCGTTCATGAACTCGTTTTTTCGAGCATGACGATTACTATATTTTTAGAATCCATTCATTCAAGATAATATAATAAAAATTGATCATTTTTTTATCAACTAATTTATTTACGTACTTATATTTTTTTAAGATGAATAACTTATTTTTGGATTGCATTTATCCATGAATCAATAGAAGAATTTTACCTGTTTTGAAGATGACTAAATTATTTTTTCTACTATTAATATTTAATTTCATTCTTAAAATACCCTTCTCCTAATTTCAATGCATTCTCGTTCATAGCCCACCATTCTAAATTCTGGTCCCTATAAAGAATGTTATATGAATAAATTTTAATAATTTATATAGGAAAGTAATAATGTAGAAGAACATGGATAACATTTTGGAACTACTTTTTCATGTATAAAGGAAAATTATTTTACTGTCTAAATATATTTATCCTAAAAAATATAAATTTTTAACCAAATCTTTTATCCGTAAAATAATAAGCCCTCGTGGATTTGTCTCTCGAAAGCTCCTGGACTTACAATCCGGCGTGGAGTTTCTTTTCAAGTTGTATTCGTCCTTGTTGAAATTATAATGCTTCTTCTTAAGGTTTGTTTCCCTTCTCAAGCTCTTCATTTGGCAACCACCGTAACACAACAACTTTATTATACTTCTTCACCATCTTTAGCGTATGATATTGGAACAGTAGCAGGCGTAAGTAAATCCAACCTCATCTCTTTTTTCACACCTTTTCTTTATTCCCTTTGATCGATGGGTACAGGCCGGCCAATGCAATTAAGGCTTGTTTAGATGACAGGCTAAAATTTTATTGGATTCATCGGATTAGCATGACCAATCATATAATAGAATTTTAGGCTAAGCCAATATCCATAATATTCAGGATGGTTTTTGGAGTGGGCCGACCCAAATACCAGCGAAAAAATGACCTCTTAAATGGAATTTTCAGCCCTTCATCCGAACAGGCTCTAAAAAAAGAAGTAATCATGATCCGAGGCCTTATCAACGAAACACTTAAATGATGTTTGGGGAGAAGTTCACTTAGAGAGTTTATTGCAGTACTCATATTTTCTCCTCCGAAAACATGAAACTCCTAAATTATCCCAAAAAAAAAAAAAGTGTTACTTTTTTCCTTCAAAAGATGAATCATGTTATTTTCTATTAGAAAGGGCTGCTGTACACGCCCATTCTATTATACATAATCCAGAAAGAATAATCTACAATAAAGAGCAAAAAATAAGCTTATATAAAAATCTGAACGTACACTCAGTTGCACATGATGATGTTAAAATTACAGACAGAATGTATGAAACATCTGCTGGCAGCACTGATGTCAAACTTTTTGAGTACTTTGTGCGTGATAACCATCATTGCATTTGATTGTATGCTGGGGATGAGATTTCAGGTGTTGACTCATAGTTCTTTTCTTGATGATGTAGTGGAGATTCATTTCAGATGGCAAGTATGAACCAGTTCAGAAAATATTAAGAGTTGGGCAAGCCTGCCGTTGTACATCTTGTCCAGTATTTTCGTGCTTCGGGTCTTCGAAGCATCCCTTTATTATGGGCAAACCTGTCCCTAGACACACCGGGCATACTAGCTTTCCGCGCGACCTACACCATTGTAAGATACACGTGTCAAGTTCATCCTTGAATTATTTAAAAGAATCATATTAAACCCACGATGGCTTAAACATTGTTACTTACTGAGCAAAGTGGCCAAGCTCGCTAATCATATATGAATTATATGATCCAAATGAAGCAGGTAAGTTAAAATGTTGGATGCTTTGAGTAAATTAACGGTCCCAAATCTAATGTTTGAATACATAGAACCACAGTAACATAAATTCTACTTTCCATAGATGGGCACCGGATACCATCCGTGTAGCAGATAAATAACAAAAAGAGATGCATACCTGTTGTGTCGAACAAATTACGGCAAGCTTGAATAACAGAGGAACGGATCAAGCTAACTTGATCTAGCTCTCAATAAATCTGTTGGGATATTTGGATGTTAAAGTAGCTATCACGCTTGTTAGTAGCGCCTGGACAGATGCGATCTGAAGGAAGACCGGATGAAAAGCGTTTGAAAAATATGAATTGCCCAAGTGCCACCACCATTATAATCGTGGGTATTTATAGGCTAAAGAGTTAACCGCTTACAGCTGGCATCCAGCTATAAAACGATTAAGCCAGAGTGTAAACACGTGCAACCAAAGTTGGTCGTAAGGAATTAATCGCTCACAGTTGGTATCTATCTGTAAAACGTTAATCCAGAGTGTAAACACGTGCAATCGAAGTCGTTCGTATTAACCGATCTTCTCTCTAAATGATCAACTTCTTCGGAGTTGATCGGCTTCGTCGAAGTTGATCGTCTCTCCCAAACTGGTCGTCTCCTTCAGAGTTGATCGTCTCTTCCAAAGCTGGTCGTTTCCTTCAGACTTGATCGTCTCTTCCAAAGCTGGTCGTCTCCTTCAGACTTGATCGTCTCTTCCAAAGCTGGTCGTCTCCTTCAGACTTGATCGTCTCTTCCAAAGATGGTCGTCTCCTTCAGAGTTGATCGTCTCTTCCAAAGTTGGTCGTCTCCTTCAGACTTGATCGTCTCTCCCAAGTTGGTCGTCTCCTTCAGACTTGATCGTCTCTCCCAAAGTTGGTCGTCTCCTGCAATACATAATTATTACCAAATTTCATTCTTAAATAAATCTATCGATTACCTAGAAATTGACCGATTTTGTCCATTGATTATTAAACGGCTTCGCACCCCTTGGATGTTGACGAATTACATACCGATCATATTTATACCTTTCAAGCATTGATCGGTTTGATACCTTTTGAGCGTAGGCCAATTTCAATTTCAGACTTTTGATAGGCCAACACAAACAGATCAATTTTATCATATCCCAACACTAGTCCCCCAGTTTCTGAGTCCATTAAATGAAATCAGAAACTGTCGAGAATTTCTGTCCTGGAACGACACGCCCGTATGACGTGTCAAACTATAATTGAGAAGCGGTTATAGAAACAACCATCGTATCTTCTTCTCATCATTATAACTTTTTCAAAGTCCGGAAAAATCGAAATATCCTCGAAAAAGATAAAAGATACCTGTCTGATCAGCAGATCGCAGCCATCGTACCATAAAAAGCTGTTTCGACCCTTCAAGAAATTCAATTTCCATTAATATTTTAAGGACAGATGGCTAAATCTGGTTCATTCTCATTGTTTGTAAGGAGATCTTGGTCCGTTGAAAGGTGTTATATAAACACCACCCCTCTCAAAGAAATAGTTTTCAGCCATCTCTGCCTTTTTGCTTTAGGAGCGAAAGAAATTTCACAGGTCGGCTTCTTATTCCTCTTCTTCTTCTCTAAGTTAATCTTCCTTTGAATCCTTTCTTCATCATGGTTATGATCTTAGAAACCAGTCATATAGAAAACCCTGAAAACCCTGAAGAATCTAGTTCTCAACAACAAAGAAAACAAGCTGGACAAGTAAAATAGGAAATATCAGATCTTCTCTATCAGTACATAGGATTTTGGCATTGAAGCAGCATTACAATATTTCTAATGAGTATGCCATAATTCTCTCTCTAGTTGACGATCAATAGATCGGCCCCCTCCGGCAGCATAATCATATACGAAGAACATCTAAGGGCCGGACTTAGATTTCCGATTCATCATTTCTTCCTCATGATCTTCAAACTATATCGGGTATTATCATCTCAACTGACCCAAATAGTATTCGGATTATTTGCGCGTTCTTGATCCTTTACAAGGACGCGGATATAATTCCAAAAACCTCACTTTTTACTTCTTTGTTCGTATTGAAACGAGATTTTCATGGCCATGAATGGTGGGTAATCAACCCACGACATGGTCGGAAATTTATCTCAGGACTTCCTCAACCATTCAAAGCTAGAAACCGAGCTTCTCTACATCTCATCTAAATTCCCCTGGGACTTCATCACTAGCCATAGGGAACCTCGACTAACCCTAAACGACGGCAAAAGGGTTCTGGCTTCCAACCAAGAAGACTACGAGAAGTTACCGGAATGGAAGTTCTTCCGATTAAAGAACTTCTTGACGAAAAAGGACTTTTTTCAGCGAAAATCAGTCCTAAACCCTTTTAGGTATTTTCATTATTGATATTATTTTATCAACCTTTCTGGATAATCTGTCTTAACCTCTGACTTCTTCTTTGTTGTAGACACATCAGTCATGGTGGACGTCCGGAAACTTCGGAAGCTCTCGAAGAAAGGAAGGTAGAAGCCACCTCTTCTATTCAAGAAAAAAAAATCAAGAACCGAAGAAAAAGATCCGATCAACCCAATAACTTCATCAACAACAGCAAGACCTGATTCTCCAATTGTGATAGCTATAATTCAGAGGACGATGAAGTTCCTTTATCAACATCCCTTCAACCCCCCCTACAAAAACAAACGACTAATATTCCAAAAGATGACACACTCTCTTGCCCTATTGATCAGCTGGATAAGGGCAAAGCTCCGATGAGAGATGAGGAAGAAAGAATCCCAGCCGTAAATATTTACGCTGGTTTTCCCATATATGCTGATGATTCGGGTCTAAATAACCCGATGTTAGCTCGTCGACTTACAAAGTCTATAATAATCCCAAGAGAATGGGAGATAACAAAGTCTCAACAAATTGACGACACAATCTTACACTTCATCCGACGATGTTAAAGGTACGAATTACACTTACATTTTGAACAGATATTTGATTGTCTTTTCAGTTTTGGCAAATCTGATTAATATAGGGTATGAAATAACAGCTCATCCATGAAATTAATATCATGATGAAAGTTTGAAAAACTTTGACCAATTCGGCAAAGCTATGAGTAATGAAGTGAGTATAGCAAAGGCGGAGAAAGAAGTAGCCGAAGAATTGAAAAACTCCATAGAAAGAAGCTGGGAGAAGCGACGATCAAAATCTCGGTATTAGAGGCAGTTAAAAGAAACAAAGTCAAAGATGAATGATATGGAATCTAAGCTAAAAAGAAAAAAAAAGATCCGATCATTGTCTCATAAATTGGAGGAGCCGAAGAAAAATGGCTTCGACTGAAAAGAAGGTTTTAGCAGCCAAAGAAAAAATTTTGACAACAACTAAAAGAATTGAACAAGCTGTTGAAGAAGCTGTGAATGGGGCGGTTAAGAAATATGTCAAATCAAAGGCCTTCGATGACAAACTCCATGAGGCTGGAGTTGAAAGTTACAACTACGGTCTTGCTGACTGTTTGAAGAAAGTGAAGAAATTTTATCCTGATCTTAATACTTCAAAGATAGAAGAAGACTCCGATGAAGAGGATTCTGATGAAGAAAACCAAACTGATGAACCCATTTCCAATTAAGCGGAAGGATTAACCAGAGACCCTACTGAGCAATTGATCGGATATCAGATTGAAGCACCGGCATCAACTTCTCAAATTCCGGAAGAAATTTTACCATTCTTCCTGTAACTCATAGTGAAATAGTGGAAAGTTCTATCGGATCAATGTAACAGATTGATGATGTAACAACTTGCTTACTTTTTTAATGAAAAATCCTTCTTAATATTTATCAGATCATGAAAAGGTATAAAACGATCGGACTAAACAAATAAGTTTCCAAGGAAACCATTCTGATCAAAAATTTTACTTGAATTATAAGCATTAACTAATATTTCGAAGAATTTAAAAGAACCAATTTCAAATAAATTTATCAAAGTTTAGTAAACAGCAATTTCTAACTACTATTACACAAATAATTCTTAAATTATCAATCTTCCTACTTTCATAAAAACTTTTCCAAACAAGATAGGTGACTATACTTACTTTATCAATCATAACCTTTTTGTCAGAAGTACGATTGAGGAAAACTCTCCTAAACAAGGGAGGTAACCATATCTAGTTTAGCAGGCATAATCTTTTTGTCAAAGATACGGTTGAGAGCCGTACAACTAAGGACCGTATAACCACCTTTATCAGAGCTCAGAAAGGCACACAAAGTTTGAAATTCAAATTATATATTTTTATATTCATATCTTATAACTGACTTTCTGAGAATCAGTAACGGCATATGAATTCTCACTAAATCAAATTTGAAACATGTCGAAATCTCCTGCTATCTCGGAACTTGAGCTACAATCATGACCATTAACATCTTCTATATAAAAGGGTCCCAAGGTCAAGTTTTTGAACCATCTTTGTGTCAAATACTTTTCTTTTGCAATTCTTTACTTTAAGGCATAGCCTTGAAAAATCTTCATCTTCATCGAATTCAAAAAATGAAGCCGGGTAATAAAAAATTGCATCAGATGTCAAAAAGAAAGATAGGACCGGTACGATTCAGAGAAAAAAGGTCGTGTGTGAGAAGAAGCCGTTTATTAAGAAGTGCCTCCAACAAACCGACAATTTCCAAATATATTTCATCTTCATCTGAAGAAGAAGAAAAAACACTTCCGCTCCCGCTTTAGAGGAAGCAAACCAAGATTCGCTTGCGAAACATATTCCATCAGGAAAAGGAAAAGCTCCTGTTACAGAATCTGCCGATCCAACCGGTAATAAACCGTTCAAGTATTGGTCGCCGATACAAGTGTCAACAATCCGAAATTGGCGAAAACTATACTGTAATCCACTATTCTTCGGTTGGATTGGGAGATGACTATCAAGCAAGGAGTAAGGAAGCCTTAACTTCCATTTATCCAAAAATCTCGAAGGTAAGCAATACTCTTTTCTTTTCTTTACAACAAACTATTCATATTCCAACAATATTGCAACCTGTTATACAGTTTGTCAGCGATATCTCTATGATTGAAGAAAGTTGGGATCAAGCACAGAATTTTCAAGAAGATCTTCAGAGGCAATTGGCAATAGCTAAGGAAGAGAAAAATAAAGTCGTTTCCGATCGGAAGGTTTTCATGTGACTGAAGTTCTCTTTCTGACGGCGATTATGTCTTTGCAGAAGCAATTAAAACAAAATGAAACATATGTTTATCAGCTAATGGAAGATGGAGCCAAAAGAAGAAAGAGACTCCAACAAGCCGAAGAGGCCATAGAAGAAAAACTCAATCATATGAAGAAGTGCTGAATCAGAATCTACTGATAAATAAGAGAATATCTCTTCTTGAAGAAAATCTGAGAAAAATCGACAAGAAAACATTTTGCTAATTCAACAGAGATCCTCCGTAATTGAGGAATTTATGAAGTCTGACGATTTTTTCCAAGGAATAGAAAAAGTGGGAGCCAAAGGCTATGAGCTCGGTTTCAAATTGCCTTGATAAGGTCAAAAAATTATATCCTGGTCTTAACCTTTCCACTATCTCTTCAGATTTTCCTGTGAGAAAAGAAGAGGGACAACCAAGCAAAACTTTGACAAAGTTGTCTGATCAGGAGACATCTGGCCAAGAGAAAATTCCGATTGTTCAGATCATTTAGAAGAAAGTTAAACAGTGTCTGTAATAGAGAAATGGCAATAGTTTTACTGCCATTTATTTTCTTCTTTCCACTCTTTGTAAAAGAATATAGATGAACTTTCCCGCCTCTTTGATAATCCATGAACAAATGAATTAGTATATCAGATCAATCTGTTTTGTCAGAATATAATATAATCTTTATCCCGATCATTAAATATCGGTTAAGTCATTGGGTTAAGCTACTCGATTGTCAGATTATGATCTGCTTATCAGGCCAATCTTGAGATCAGTTGATCATTATACATCGATTAAGTTAGTGGATCAGACTAACTCGGTTTGTCGAATTATGATCAGCTTATCAGGCAATCTTCAGATCAGTTGATATTATACACCGATTGAGTTAGTGGATCAGACTAACTCGGTTTGTCGAATTGTATCAGCTTATCAATCCAATCTTTAGATCAGTTGTTATGATCATTATACATCGATTGAGTTAGTAGATCAGACTAACTCGGTTTGTTGGATTGTGATCAGCTTATCAGGTCAATCTTTAAATCAGTTGTTCTAATCATTATACACCGATTGAGTTAGTGGATCAGACTAACTCGGTTTGTCGGATTGTGATCAACTTATCAGGCCAATCTTTAGATCAGTTGTTTCTGATCATTATACACCGATTGAGTTAGTGGATCAGACTAACTCGATTTGTCGGATTGTTTCTTTCGGAGTATAACGGAAAATAAAATACCTCCTTCATATAATTGAAGAAATAAAAAGAAACTGTCTTTATTGATGATATTTGCATAGATTTTTCACATTCCATGGTCTTGCTAAAGGATAACCATCCAGACTTTCTAGTCGATAGGTCCCTGACCGTACAACTTCAGTGATACGATAAGGACCTTCCCAATTTGGAGCAAGTTTGCCCTGTTCAGTTGGTCGGGATATAGTTGTTCAGTACAGAACGAGGTACCCAATCTGAAAGATTCGAGCCTTTACTCTTGAATTATAATACCGCGCCACCCTTTGTCGGTAAGCAGCCATCTTCAGTTGTGCTTGCAACCTAGAATTTCAATCAAATCAAGATCCAATCTCCTCCAATTATCATTATCAGATTCTGTAAACTATCAGTTCTTCTAGAGTGAAGAACAATTTCCACATGTAACATAGCTTCACTTCCATAAGCTAGATTAAATGGAGATTCACCCTTGTTGATCGAGGAGTTGTTTGATAAACCCATAAAACAGAATTAAGTTCATCAACCCAAGATCTTTTGGTTTCATTTAGCCGGTTTTTAATCCATGGAGGATTGTCCGATGGTTACCTCCGCTTCTCCATTAGCTTGAGGATGTCTGATAGATGTCAATTTATGAAGAATTCCATACTGAGTACAGAAATCTTAAACTTCTGATTATCAAACTATCTTCCATTATCCGTAATAATCGCATGAGGGATTCCAAATCTGTATATAATGAAATTTTGACATATTTCAACTTTTGCTTCAGTAATTAAAACCAGAGGTTCAGCTTCTACCCATTTGGTAAAATAATCAATGGCAATGATCAAAAATTTCCGTTGCCCGGAAGCTGGAGGAAATGGACCAAGTATATCCATTGCCCACTGAGCAAATGGCCAAGGAGCTATTAACTATGTCAACTGGCTAGCAGGACGTCTTTGGATATTTGCATATCTTTGACAAGAATCACATCTTCTTACAAAATCTACAGCATCCTTTTGCATAGTTGGCCAATAATAACCCTGCCTTATGATTTTATAGGCTAAAGACTTTCCCTCCAAATGATCACCACATATTCCCTCATGTACTTCCCTAAGGGCATAATCAGCATCCGAAGGAGACAGACATTTCAACAATGGCTGAGTAAATGATTTTTTATATAATAACCATCCAAGATGATATATTGAGCAGCCCATTTTCTAATCTGCTTGGCTTCTATATCATTTTTAGGCAATATTCCTTCAGTCAGGTACTTGACTATCAGATCCATCCAATTCATTCTGATTCTATTTGAAGAACTTTTTTTTTCAGTTGCCGAGATACTCGAAATTTCCAAGTATTCCACAAATATCCGATCCATTTGTTCAGGTGTAGAAGTAGCTAATTTGGATAATGCATCGGCTCGAGAATTTTCGATTCTAGGGATATGACTGATATCCCATGAATCGAATGAAGTTCCCAGTTCTTTGACTTTCTTCAAATATAAACTCAAAGTGCGTCATGAACCTCAAAGTCCCATTTCACCTGATTGACACCAGCTGTAAATCAGACAATACCTTCAATCTTCTGACATTTACCTCTTTGCAATTTTCAAACCTACTAAAAAGGCTTCATATTCGGCTTGATTGTTAGAAGCTTTGAAAGAAAACCGGAGTGCATACTCTATGGCATCCCCATAGGGGCTAGATAAGATTAACCCCGCTCCGCAGCCAGAAGAGTTGGATGCCCCATCTACATGTAATACCTAGGGTGCATCGGTCATTTCTATTTCAACAGATGATTCATTGTCCTTCCAAGTACATTCAGCTATAAAGTCAACTAATACTTGAGCTTTCATTGCAGACCTAGACTGATAAATGATGTCATATTCACTCAGTTTAACTGCCCATTTTGCCATTCGACCAGAAGTATCGGGGTATTGTAGGACAGTCCTTAAGGGCTGATCAGTCAATACAATGATACGATGAGACTGGAAATATGGCCCGAGTCGCTTAGCTGATATTACCAAAGTGTATACAATCTTTGAAGTTTTGGATATCTAGTTTCTGCATCATGAAGAACTTTGCTGATATAATAGATGGGCTTATACAATCCGCCAGAATCTTTTCTGACCAATACAGAACTAACTGCTTCATCTGATGCAGCCAATAAAAGGTACAGATCTTCGCCTTCTTGAGGTTTAGATAGTATGATTGGGTTCACCAAATATTTCTTCAGTTCTTCAAATGCTGTTCGACAATTATCCGACCAATTGAACTCTTTGGTTTGCTGTAAAGCCTTAAAGAAGGCAAGCATCTCTCAGCTGAACGAGAAATAAATCGCTTAATGAAACGATCCGTCTGGTTACTGTTGAATCTCCTTCTTATTAGCTGGTTCTCTCATATTCAAGACAGCCTGGATTTTTTCTGGATTGGCTTCAATTCCTCATTGTGTAACTATGAATCCCAGGAATTTTCCAGAAGTCACACCAAAAATACATTTGGTCGGATTTAACTTCATATGATTCTGGCACAAAATATCAAAGGCTGTCTGTAAATCTCTAATGTGGTCATCAGACTGATTGCTCTTGACAATTATATCATCAACATATACCTCCATAGTCTTCCCATTTGATCTTCAAATATTTTGTTTACTAACCTCTGATAAGTGGCCCCGGCATTTTTGAGACCAAACGGTATCACTTTATAACAATATATCACTTTATCTATAACAAAAGATGTTTTTTTCTTCATCTTCTAGATTCATTCGTATCTGATTGTATCCAGAAAAAACATCCATGAAACTTAAGAATTTATGTCCAGCTGTTGCATCAACCAACTGATCAATCTTCGATAAAGGAAAACTATCTTTTGGACATGCCTTATTGAGGTCGGTATAATCTATGCATATCCTCCATTTTTCATTTGCTTCCTGACCATCACTATATTAGCAAGCCAATCAGGATAATGAACTTCTCTAATAAATCCAACATCGAGTAGTTTGGTGACTTCTTCATTAATAATACTTTGTCTTTCTGGGGCAAAATTTTGTTTCTTTTGCCGAATAGGCCTAATGAATGAATCAACCTTAAGTTCATGCTTGATCATTTTAATAGGAATCCCCAACATGTCAGTGGCTTTCCATGCAAATATGTCAACATTTGCCTACAAAAAGTTAATCAACTTCTCCCTTTGATCTCCAGCAAGTAAACTTCCGATCTGAACCGTTTTGGTAGGATCATCTTTTGTTAAAGGAATATGAATGGTTTTCTCCATTGATATACTAACTTCATCATTCGGATCACGTGGATCTAATTGTTCAGAATTGGTTTGATAGCTGATTGATGATTCTGGATTGTTAGGCATTGTCGAGCCATTTGCTGATTCCCCCTCACTATTCCAATTCCATCGAGCCATTTGCTGATTCCCCCTCACTATTCCAATTCCATTCGGAGTTGGAATTTCATCAAAAGTGGTATATAGATACAACGGCTTGAAATTATTCAAAGCAGGTCTCCCCAAAATGGCATTGTAAGCATAAGGAATTCGAACAACCATAAAGGAAAGAAGGTAGATTCTTTGTCTTGGTGCCGTCCCAAGAGTTATAGGAAGGATGATCTTTCCTTCTACCCCTATGGGATTTCCGCCAAATTCAGTAAGCGATGTATGAATTCTTCGTAACTTATTAATTGGTAAGTTTATTTTGACAAATGCATCATAAAGCAAGACCTCCGTGGAACTTCCATATCAACTAGAATCCGATGTACATCATAGTTTACAATAACAGCAGAAATTACAACAGGGTCATTATTAGGCATTCGAACATCTTGTAAATCTTCATCAAAAAACAATACTCCCTTGAAACCTCTTGGGACTCCGATCCTCTTCAAAACATGCATGGCAAATCATCCCAACCGACCCATCAGTTGGTTGCTGATTTGGGAGCTCCATCTCGTCAATGATCATATTTGGAACAGTTGGCCTTGGTATTGCCGCTTCAATTGGTCGGTTCTGATTTTGACTTCGGATGTATTTGGCCAAATAACCTTGTTTGATCAGGGCTTCAATTTCGTCTCGCAGTTGAATGCATTCTTCTGCTGTAGGGCCATGATCCCAGTGGTAGCGACAATATTTGGCATTATTTCGCACAGCTGGTGGAGCTCTCATTGGTCTTAGCCTTTGTAAGAAGTTTTCTTTCTCTATCTCCATTAAAATCTGTTCTCTTGGATGAGTCAATGGAATATATGTGTTGAATCGGTTAACATAGTTTCTACCGATCAACTCTCTTGACCTCTGATCTAGCCGTTGAATAGATCGGACCCCAGGAAATCTAAATTCATCCTTTTATGTTCTCTTCTTATTTGGTATTAATTTTTTCTCCACCTGTCGCCAACTCAACGCCTGTTCTTCTTCTTGGCTTGGGCATACTTTTGGGCACGGGCCAGTAATTCTGAATAATTGATCGGAAATTCTTATCCAAAGAAATGTAAATTTAGAGGCTCGCAAACCTTTCTTCATAGCAGACATCGCCACATATTCATTGAGATCAGGTATCTCCAACGTGGTGGAATTGACCTCTTGATATAATCCTTCAAAGATTCTCCTTCCGACTGTTGAATACAGAATAAGCTATCAGAATTTCTAGGCATTTTCCTACTTGTCCCGAAGTGAGAGACGAACAATTTTTCAAGTTGACCAAATGATGGATGGCGTCCAGCTGCAAACTGGAATACCATATTCTGGCTGACTTCTTCAAGGTTGCAGGAAGGTAAGACAATGTAATACGTCTGACGCTCCTTGAATTAGCATATGGGCTTTAAAGCTACCCAAATGGTCTAAAGAATCAGACGACCCATCGTATAATTCGATCGCGGTACTTTAAAATGATGTGAGATCTTTTCATCCATAATCTTCTTGGAAAAAGGGGTAGAATATTATAACTTGGGGCAACATCTTCTGTTCTCCTTTGCTCCAAAACTTTGCAACCTGCAACTCCAACTTCTTGAATTTTCTATCAAAATTCTGTCTCTTTCAAGGTGTTGAGCTTGGATACTGTCAGGGATTGATTCCCCAGAGGTTGATCGAGATCGTGGCCGTTTCCCTTTATTTTGTTTCTTGGAGCGATGATGCGATGATGATCGTGAGATGATGTCTTATAGGAGATTGTTGACCTGAAGAATATTGATAACAAGAACATCTTCTAGGGCTAAGATGTTTACTTATTTGGAGTGACGGTTGCCGGCTGGTTCTTGATACAACGGGCTGCATCGAGTCTTTCATAGCCATTTCTTGAAGATTTTGCATTGTTGTGGTGAGCACTTCAACCTTATCAACACGCGCATTCAACTTTTCTTGATCAAGTGCCCTGCAGGAGAAACTTCCATCCTTTTTCTGGAGCAGGGTCATTTCTTCTTTCATCAGGAACATGATCCATTGCTTTACCATCCAGAACAAGATTCCCCTTGGTTGTCAAGAACAAGATCGATTCTTTTGAAGAATTAGGAGCAGCTTCTGTTGGCAAATTCTTCTTCCTACCTTTCACCATGCTTCCTTCCAAATTTTTTAGAACTCTTTTACAAAGAAGTCCCTACCTGGCGCGCCAATCTGTTATGTCCAAACAATTACGGCAAGCTTGAAATAACAGAGGAACGGGTCAAGCTAACTTGATCTAGCTCTCAATAAATATGTTGGGATTTTTGGGTGTTAAAGTAGCTATCAAGCTTGTTAGTAGCGCCTGGACAAAAACAGATGCGATCTGAAGGAAGACTAGATGAAAAGCGTTTGAAAAATATGAATTGCCCAAAGTCCCCCCACCATTACAATCGTAGGTATTTATAGGATAAAGAGTTAACCGCTTATAGCTGGCATCCAGCTGTAAAACGATTAAGCCAGAGTGTAAACACGTGCAACCAAAGTTGGTCGTAAGGAATTAACCGCTCACAACTGGCATCTATCTGTAAAATGGTTAATCCAGAGTGTAAACACGTGCAATCAGAGTCGTTCGTAATTAACCAATCTTCTCTTCTAAATGATCAACTTCTTCAGAGTTGATCGGCTTCGTCGAAGATGATCGTCTTCCAAAGTTGGTCATCTCCTTCAAAGTTGATCGTCTCTCCCAAAGTTGGTCGTCTCCTTCAGACTTGATCGTCTCTTCCAAAGCTGTCATCTCCTTCAGACTTGATCGTCTCTCCCAAAGCTGGTCGTCTCCTTCAGACTTGATCGTCTCTTCCAAAGATGGTCGTCTCCTTCAGAGTTGATCGTCTCTTCCAAAGTTGGTCGTCTCCTTCAGACTTGATCGTCTCTCCCAAAGTTGGTCGTCTCCTTCAGACTTGATCGTCTCTCCCAAAGTTGGTCGTCTCCTGTAATACATAATTATTACCAAATTTCATTCTTAAATAAATCTATCGATTACCTAGAAATTGACCGATTTTGTGTCCATTGATTATTAAACGGCTTCGCACCCCTTGGATGTTGACGAATTACATACCGATCATATTTATACCTTTCAAGCATTGATCGGTTTGATACCTTGAGCGTAGACCAATTTCAATTTCAGACTTTTGATAGGCAAACACAAATAGATCAATTTTATCATATCCCAACAATACCCTTAAGAAACAACCCTTCCACAGAAGTGAAACCGAAAGGATTCCATAGCATTCAAATTTATCTAAGAAAAACATCAGAAATTTACCGTTTTCTAACAAATGGATACCTTGATGGATCATTCTTTGGTCGGTAATGCCAATCCATGTCAATAAGATAAGGCTCACAGCTTGATTTTATGCAATGATTCAGTAGAATGGAGCATCCTAATATTTGCTTTAAAAGAATTATGATTAAATTCTCAAAATAAAACATGTTCTCAGCAGACATCCAACCGTTGGGACATTTAACTAAGGTTAATTTTAGAAATATGATCAAGGAGTGCACCCACCTTTCTTACATCTTTCTTCCTAATTTATAAGATAGAAATAATAGCAGCGTTCCAACCAAAAGTAGGACCACATTTATCATCTTATAGAAAGTTAATCTTGATCTTAATATCACAGCCATCCATGCTGTTCCTCGTGTTCAAGTCACATGCTCAGTACTATGAACTTGGTTAGCAATTTTTCTATATCATTCTGGAGCCATGTAAACAACTATCGGTATGTTTTTTGAGGTTTGATGCATTAATGACCATAGAATTTTTCTTTTTTTTTTTCTTTCCTTTCTTCATGGTCACAGATGACCATCTGATGCTGCACAAAAAACCAACATTCTTCCAATCAATGTTGGCTGGGTCAAGCTAAACAAATTGATGGATATTTTCATCCTGAACAATCAAAGGTGGGGCCTAATTTAATTGTTATATCTGATTGGTGGTTGTTTCTTGCTGCAGGAGCTAGGGGATGCCTACTGTCAGACTGTTGGTCTCAGAAACTTGGGCAAAAGGAAAGGATTACATAAACCTGATGACCTTGCCTTCATGATGTGATCCTTGGAAGAGACTTCCTCACACTCGCGAGCTGCCTACATGGGTTAAGCAGGTCTCTTGGAGGACTAGCACCTTAATTGACGATTCTTAAAGCCTTATGTTGTCAGTTCACTCACTAGAGAATTGTGCACTTCTTCAGGGAAGCCAAAAGGGCCGCTCACTGAGCTACAAACATGGGGCTGGAGGCAGGGTAGCAACATGGGTAGGATTGGACCATATTGTACTTGACTTATCTGCCACTCTGATCAAGCAGTTGTAAGTTGTAACTGTGGCTAAAAAAGCCATTTCTCTTATTAACCAAACAAAAAAAGAAGAGCAAAATGCCATAACACATGGAATAAATCATATAGATGCAGCAGAGAACACATACCATAACAGTTTGGGCACTCGGTAAACTCATAAACATCTTTTGCTCGCTTTCTGTTGAGAGCTTTCCACTTACCTGTGCCACCACACATGTCACCTAAATCAAAGCAAGTGAACTGTATCATCAGAAAAAGTTCTATAGGTGTCCCACAAGCTGCATTTCTCAAATCAATCCCACTTCATTATATTTGGTATTCATTATCGCATTACTATCAAATAATGAATAGACTCTTTGGCTCTTTGCTGTGAAGATTAAAAGCTAAATGCAGCAACCTCTTGAACAATATTTGTATTGTTTCATGTTCTTTTCCATCCCAAGACTCAAGGACCCTTCACAGGGCCTTTAGACCTGGAGTATCCAGAGTCTTAGGATATGATGCCTAGCGAGTTAACATTCCTAGTTAGCACAACATTGATTTGACATTAAAATATTAGATGCGTGAGTATAAAAGTGAAGACATGCTTGACTTTGTCTAATCCTGTCTTTTATTTATAAGTATATCATGAATAAGATACTTGTCTTCTGATGCAATCACCTTGATGGATTTCCATAGCCATCACATGAACATTCATGACTCATTGCCAGAAGACATTATGTCCTCACAACAAAATAATTTCTATTTCAATTCTTAATGATAAACAATATATGCAGGATCCTTTTCTAATATTATTTTCCATTTCTCTCTTAGAGCGTGCTCCTAAAATGTTAACCCCGGAGTTGAAAAGCAGAACACTTATGTCACAATGGGCTCTGATACACAGAAGGGCTTATAGTCATTAGAAATAAATGAACTGCTTCATGGGTCTTAACTAGTTTGTTAGATAACTGAAACTAAATCAAACAGAATCGTGACAAAAATCCTAAATAAGAAAGGGAAAAACATAAAGGAGCAGGTTCCTTACATATTATAGCACCAGTGCCCCCACAATTCCGGCAAACAGTTTTTTCTTTCTCAAGCGTCCCATCCACCATGTCCAAGGCAATTCCATTAGGCAAACAAATAGAGAACACTGAAACATTTAATAATGCTAGATTCGCACACAAACATGCAAGACATTTACGCCTTGAAGGCACAAGGTGAGTCATCTGCATAAGAAAGTAGGACATTTTTAATGCAAGAATTGTTTCAGAAACTTCAGAGAGATGCAGATCTGGTAAAGACATGAAACAGAAATAAAATCTTCCAGCACCCTAATGTGAAATGCTCATTTTGTTTGTACAAATTTGCTGTTTAATTGGTATTTGGCCCATAATACTTGCTTTTTTTTCCTCCCCTGGGTATAATCAGTGAAATTTAAATCAGAACCGCATACAGCTGAATTCATCTTATATAATTTCCTCATATTATGTCGAGGTATTGCAACTGCATTCACCTAGTAATGAATAATCTGTATGCTAGAACGTTGCTCCATTCTCAGACACTACATTTTAGAACTTCCAAAAGAAGTTGGTACACCGTAAGCCACCAAAAGTATAGCACTGAGATCCCATCAATTGTTTATACATTCACTTATGTTCAGTAGCCTTGATAACATAACAAATGTCCAATACATAATGGAGGTAAATTTGAGGTGTGAAGAAAGTAATTGGAAATTGACTAATGAAAACTTATTTCAAATAGACAAGAAAATTGATAAATTTGGGCAAGTAGTACACAAAATTGTTAGATCCAGATATACCCATTGCAAGTATTTTATGGTCAAGGCAAGTGATAAAATAAAAACAAGCAAAGCTGCAAGCATTTCCGTTAGCTCTTCAGAATTTTTCCTGACATATAATATTACTAATAATCTACAGCAAACTTATAAAAAGTAACCAAATTTGATACAGAAAAGAAAATGTAAAAAATAAAAATAAAAAAAAAGAGTAAAGTTCTCGCATTAGAAGTAGCATGATAATATCAAAGAATGATGCATGATTTCCATCAATTCTAAGAGTGAAAAAATGCTGTGTACACCATTTCTCAAAGCAATATAAGCTGAAAAAGTAAAAGGTAGTAGTTCTATTACCTCTTATAAGTTTATTCCTCATTCAAAATGTTGTATCCAAACATGTCAACAACTCTCGAATGGGAAAACCTAATTGACTTAAGTCTATGGTAAAGAAGTAGAAGAAGAGTGGAGGTTTTCATGTTGAAAAGTAACTGCTCTTGAATGAGGTAGAAATCAGCTTGAATCATGTATTGTTGGTGATATGCAGATTGTATTCATTTTAATGGTCCTTTTTTAGATACTTTCGAATATCTGGATCTAATCACAGGAAAAAAAAAAGCATAGATGTTGCTAAACTGCTTTCAACTTTGTGGTTGCAACAGCTAGTGGTGAAGCTCAGAAATGTCTAAGATTAGAGGATGAACAAATTCATGGAACAAGTTTAGCATTCCATGGTTGACTCTTCAACTAAATTTCTACATTAGCAATAAAGCTTCCATCAATAAATATTGTTCTATATACAATTATGTACTTAAGTGACTAGAGGATGATTATTTTAGGTCAACTATGTCAATACCCTTCAACTTCTCTTTTTCTTCTATTAGATATGATTACATGGAAATCATTCTGCTAGCCAACCTTCTTCATCCAGGTAAAAGAATCCATCAGAAAACATGTGATGAGTTGGATACCTGTCAGATACTTGGGAACTTGTCCAACTGTAGCTTCTATAGATTGGTGAAGAGTTGGACCTTTTAAGTAATAAGTCAACCCACCACAATGATACTAGAAGAAGGTTTTTGTTGTTTCTGGAACTCGATAAAAGATATAGGTATGAAAGTAACTTTGAAATGACAAATTTCTTGCATCCTTGAGCTAATTTTGGACTTTGGATACTTATCTTGAAAAATTTTAACAAATAATATATTTAACAACTTCTAGTTATGCAATATAAATTCAATAAATTTATAACAAATAATATCGCTAAACATCTTTCTCCTGTCGCCTCTTTTCTGATTGCCAGTTTTTATTTTTTTGAGCAAAAGGGAGGGGAAGCCACCAAAGTAAAATACCATGCATGACTCGAACCTGGAACCTTCTCTACATGGGGAATCGCTGTGATTAGCACAGCATTGGCAGTTCACCTTTTTAGTGTGTAAGTTCAACTGAAATTTTTGGGCTGAAGAGTTGGCTAGATGTAACTGCTTTAGTTCTAACAAGTATTCAGAATGTTCAGCAAAGTCTGTATGTTTAAAGGGTTGATTTTCTCGTTGAAATAATCACACATGCATGTTTCCAAAAGGTTTTTGAGGGTAGTTGTCACCCCTGGTTGAGATGGTCAAAAAAGGGTCCAAATTTGATCCTAGTGCATATTAACCCATTAACTGGCTTTCACTTTCAAATGTACAACATGCTGCAAGAATATTACTCAAAGCAGCATCTTAAATAAGGAAATTTCACCTTAGAAAGCCTAGGTTCATCACCCATTAGTTGAAGAAAAAAAATAAATATAAAATTATAAATGATTATTCAACCCTAGAGTCACTTTCCAATATCGAAATTAGTTTCAAGCATCAATCAAACATGAACACTGATTGCCATTTCTCCTGCTAATCATAATTTGCTTTTGTAAGAAAGGAGAAATATTTCAACCAAATTTTGCAGATTTCAGAAGTATTTATGCAAATGTATATATAGTAGTATTTTCAAATGAGAAAGACAAAGAGAGAAGGCAAATACAAATAAGATGAAAAACAGCCATTGTTAAGGAATTTAAAAAGCACGATAAATACATCACAATCAACCTTCAGGTTTGCTGTGTTTGACGAGTGCTCAGAGTTGCTCTTCTTCCTGTTGTCATCTTCCAAATTGGAGTTGTCACAATGTCTGGCTGATGCTGATTTGGCTAGCATTAGCATACCAACAGCATAAAGCACATCAGACCAATTAAACATTGTTTTGTTAACATGGTTATTACTATAAGACATGTATGGAAACCAGCTATTCAAGAAATAAACAAAATATTTTTCTTGAGAGTTGATGAAATCAAAAATAGAAAGACTATGCCAGGCAGTCTTAAACATTTGAATGCTCAAGGAGACATCCAGAAATTATAGATTATTTGATAGAAATTCATGAGACATCTTAACAAAAGGACTTTGCAAACCCACTAACTTTCAAGTTCTAGACATGCATTAAAACACTAGCAGATAACAGACACCCTTGAACTGATAAGAATAAAAACAGCTTCAATGCCTTGACTTGCGGTTAGTAATAAATCTCAAATTTAGAAGAATACTAAGTTTTGATCATTTTAGTAACATTATTAAAAAGTATTAGGAAAAATCCTCTGATTTTTATATTTGCAACCTTTGTATGGGAAATAGTTTGTGGCCATCAAGGATAAAAATTTCCAAATACAATGTTTAAACTACCACTTGCATAAACATAGAAGCAAAAGCACTTAAAGATGTAACTATTATTCAACTACCTGTATTCCAAGCATTTAGAATTAACATTCGATTCCATCCTTATATTTAGTTTCTACCTCAAGGCACATTAGCTTTAAATGCATTTTCAAACTTTCCCATGAATTTTACCTAGGAAACCATATATACGTCCTTCTCTCCTCTTTCTCAATTCTTCAATATAAACCAAGGACCTTTATCAACGCTTCATTGCACTTCCACATACCACTTATCAATTCTCCACCACTTCAAATTTATTGTCATGACTTCTATTCTACCTAAGTTATATTAGCTCCTTCTATCCTTTTTTTAACCATCGAACATACATCCAAGGTCATGGCCTCGTTAAGAGCAACCAAGATCTCCACTCCACTGCTCATGAACCGACCAGTTAATCCAGGCAATTGAACCCATCTCTCCCATCAAACCAGGCCTTGAGTGGCACTGGCCAAGATTCGATCAGCGAAGAATGGCTGATTGTGCAAAGAATGCTACATGCGAGACGTTTCACAAACAAGACTCACTTTGAAGCATGGAAGAATCAATTGGATGCATCTCAGTCCACCATCGCACAACGAATGTGAAGTTCTCCTTGTTGATTCATTATTTGTATCTTAACATAGAAAACTTTTCATTCATGAGGTTGCGAAGAAGGTGCGATAAAACTTCAGATAGGGGAACCAAAGAAACTATTAAAAAAGAAGAAGAAGGAAATCATTGAACAACTCTTGGAAAGCCAGTAAGAACGGAAACCGCAAAAAATTCGCAAGGAAAAGAAACTACTTGTACATTGGAACGGTCAGGACCCATCTCTCCTTACAAAAAGCTACATAAAATCAAATTCCTTGCGGCTTAAAAAAAAAAAAAATCGGAGGTAGCGAAGAGTAACGAACTAACCTCTACTTCTGGAGCTGCTTCTACCGTTGGGCGTGCGACGAGAGAAGGCGGAGGGAGAGCAGACGAGAGGAAGACGGGGCAACTGCTGCCCATCGCTTCTCTTGCTCTCTCTTCTGGAACCAGCCACAAGCTAGGAGCTGACAGGTCGCGACTTCATCCAAAAAGCTACGAGATATTCAGAACCAATCGGATTAGCTTTTTTCCACCACAGCAGCATAGGTTGCTTTCGCTCTAACACGTCAGCACGTGTCCAAGATAGGCTTGCTTTGTTTCCCGGTTCCCAGCAACAAAAATATAAAAAATTTAAACGGCTTCATATTTTTGATGATTTCACGGTGGGCCATCACAACCTACACGTCAGCGGTTTCAACAATAAACCTGAGCAATGACAGCGAGAGACATTCTTTTATAATAAATATTATAAAAAATAATTTATTTATATTTTTATATATTTTGAAGATAGATATATTTTTTTATTTTTATATTTTTGATATTATTTATTTATAAAATAAAAAAAATCACCCTGGCTAAATTATTTTTTTATCGATTATTAAAATAAACATTCGATTTATTTTTAAAATATTATCATTCTGATTTTGAATACTTTTTCGATATCTAATAACTCAATTGTCCACTATCTTCAAATCCTAATTTCTATAAAAGATATTATAAAAAATTAAATATATTTTAATAATTTATTTAAATAAATATAAAAGTATATGAATAACAAATTTTAAAATTACTATTTCATATACATATAGATAAGAATGTACATAATTATTTTTTTTTTTAATATTGCTCAAAAATATTGACCTAGAAAAATAAATTTCAGCTATATCTTTTACTCGTAAAAAAATAGGCTTTGTATAATGCCCACTCCATGTTAAGCTTAAGCGTAATCCTAGTTAATATAGCTACAACGGACATAAATACCTTGGTGGTCTTGACTCGTATCACCAGTCAATTGCTCCCCATCAAATTCTTTCCTTGCCAACTCTTTGGTAGTGTTTGGATGCTGGAATAGGGCATGGAATAGTGCCTTATTCCATGTTATTCCCTTAAACGGCCCTAAAAAGAGAGTGGGCCTCGCTGGAATTGGTATTCCAGTCAACTCTCCCTATTCTCATTTTCTTATTCCATGCTCCTCCATGGAATATGTGTATTCCAGCTTTCTTATTCAAAGGATATTATTAAAATTTTTAAAAATTAATTAGTATGAAATATTTTTTAATTATTTTAATATATCATAATAATAAATTAATTAATAAATATACTTTTAATATATCATAATAATAAATTAAATAATATAAATAATATATTTAATTATTTTTATATATCATACTAATAAAATAATTCGTACAACATAATTTTAATATATCAAAATAATAATTAAATAATATAAAATAATTTAATTTATTATTTTAATTGATTATAATAATAAATTAATTACCATAACATAATTTAAATAGATCGCAATAATAAATAAATTAGTATAAAATATTTAATTAATTATTTTAATAGATCATACAAATGAATTAATTAGCATAACAAAATTTTAATAGATCATAATATTAAATTAAATAGTACAAAATAATTTAGTTAAATAATTATAAAATTAAAAAATATTTGATAATTTATTTTACCTTATTATTTGGTCAGGGATATTATTGAAATTTTCAAAAAATTCCTCATCTATTCCTAATAGAATACAGGCTTATTTCCATGTCATCCAAATACCATTTGGAATAATACTGCATTAATTATACCGGAATAAAGTGAAATACTAGATTTCAAACCAAACAGAAATCTAGAATAATAGAAAGAATAAGTTACTCCTGAAGAATTCGTATTCCTATTCCTAGAATAACTTTTTTCCATCCAAACACTACCTTTTGGAATTCCTACAAACGAGGAGATAACTTAAATGCCATACACAAATCCTATGTTTTTCTCTCTCATTCTAGCCAATGACCAGGTTGAAACTTGAAATTTAGATTTTAAACACAGCACCGCATGCAAGCAACTACGAAGCCCAACAAAAACCGGTTTGATAACATTTCTCAGCTCACGTGAAATATATATAAATCGGCAATCACACAGAAGATTTTACAATCTTTACTCAAGGCATCATCTGCAAAAACCAGTTAGTCCTCAATCCGGGGTAATAAAGTTATCCGGGCAGTTGCACTCATCAAACCAGAGTTGAGATAATTTTCTCCCTTCAAATTTATTAAATAAAAGGGCAAAGAAGGACCGTGCTGACGCATCATGAGATAAAAGGCTCCGAGAAAAGAGATTTCAAACTGGTGCATACTTAACAATCAGGACTACTCACACATCATGTTGCGTCCCAATGCAGTGCGAAGGTTTCCCATAACAAAATCTTAAAAGACATATATGAAGTTCTACATTCTTCTCATCACTCCTTCAGAAAAAAAGGTAAGCAAAGTATCCTACCGAAGGAGGGCAAAAAAAGAAAAACACAAAGCAGAGCACTGGCAGTAGATTTGTAAGTCCCAGGAAGTCAAGCTCGGAAAATGTATCATTACAGCAAATGGCCTCAAAGCAGTGATGTAGCTCCACCTGTGGAGTAGGTTAGCGGATCTGGAACATAATGGATTTCCTCTTTTAGTTTACCTCAGTAACATGTCTGCCCACGCCACGAAAAACGAGGAGCAAATAGATGCTTCTGCTGCAGTGAATTTTAAAAGGTGTCTTAACCAAAATAAGTTACACCATACGATTGCATTCTATCCAGGTGACCCACAGGATTTAAAAACAACATACAAAATATCTTACATCCGTAGTCTCATTAAAAGCTACATTTCCTTGCATGTCATCGGTCAGACTTTCCACACTACTACTTTGGTCACACTCGCTCAACACAATACACCGGGTAGGAGGGCGTCATGCCTTTATAACTATTAAATGCAAGGCAAAGATGTTCCGGGAAACAAAACCAACCAAAGGATGCGAGTTCACAGGGCAGCAGCAACCAGAGCAGAACGAGCATTTGTGAATGTAGAGATGAGCGATCCAAGCTGTAATTTATCATTGCATCCAAAACATAACCTATACCTGCAAACCAAACATGGCAGAGATAGTTAAACAATAGACAACAGCCATCAAGATTGTCACATTAGCTAAAGGGATAGGATAGTAATACTCCTGAACTAAATCCAGTTTCTGAAACTCATAGAAAGTGCCAAACATGAAACTTTAGATTTGAATGTCCAGGAAGCACAGATATTCCCTTTCTTTTGGTTTTAGATGGTAAAAATGATTCACACAACCCATGACAAGTCAAACTGAAAGGCTTGGAGCCCTTCTCGAGTACCAAGCTGGTTACCTTGATTGCTGCACTAAAAGTTGCGACTTATCATGCAGTGTTCTACCATCCACTTACGACCTATGGGAATTCGCAAGACAAACAAGGATTGGCTGTTGCTATAAGTTAATTGACAATATTTCCAGGTAAACCTTTTCAAACATAAATACCTTCAGTTCATCAAGAGCAGCAGTTATATGAAATATATGATATAAATATTTGGCTTTAGATTTAGCAGTTACTGTGCACAAATTTCATGTACTGGCTATTTGGGAAATGACATGATTTTTAATTGAAACTGATAAAAGGAATACAATGGTAACTAATGGTTTCACTGCAGTACAAGTTTTAGTAAGGTAATCTCAAGAAGCTTTATATGTAGACACTACTGAGGCACATGGATACTACCAGAAATATCAGTAAAACAGACTGTACCAGTATAGGAGAAGATGGGGACCATGACTAAACTTAAAAATAAAAACAAAAGAAAGAAGTATGTGTTCATGCATCTACGTTGTACCCCTTAGAGCTATATACAGAGCTATCCCCCTTGTCTTGCTGACTGGAGATTGGAGTGTATATTTCTAATTTATCTATAGAAGAGAGATACAACACTGCACTTATTAAACTGAATTTGATTAATATCTCTAGCTCCTCTTTATGGTTTTACAGTTCAGTTGCAGAGACATTTGGGGTAAGCTGAAATAACATTTTGACATCAGGTTAAAATGAACTAGATTAGCCTTCCCTCATCGTGTTGATTGTAATCCATAATACAATATCCAACTTCAAAAAATTATTAAACAAATATGAAGACATACAAGAACTATGAGTATCTAGAACAAAGCCAGTCCTTTTCTTCTGGTGTAATCAGGGTAGTGCATGCAAATTCTTTCAAGATGCTTGATCATCAACATCTGCATTTACACATATAGGCAGGTGCTCCAGTTTTTCACAGGGTTCGCCAAATCAATGGACCACATGCAGATTGGTACCACTCACCTGAAACTTTGGAGGTCCTTTTTTCTTGGCCTTTTCACATAAAAACTTAGGTATTGGTAAGTCATAAAAACTCTAACCTGATTGAGATTATTGTAACACATCTTCAGTTTAACCACAAAAGTTTTACAAGGAATTTTGGTCTGAAACATAGACCTATCAAACCGAGTGGTTAAGCATGGATCTTATACACTGGACATAACCTGACTTATTTAAAACGATTCCATCAAAAAAAAAAAAAGATCAATTCCTAATCTGATAGAGTATTGGACCTAATCTAATCCATTGACTATATCAGTCAGTACTGGGTAAAAATCCTACACAAAAACAATTGAAATCACAAATGGCTCGAGCAAGATTTGTGACCTGATTGAAACCACTTGCGATCTCACACCTTATGACTAGATGTAAAAGACAAAAATGCAGGAGTTATATAATGTTAACCACGGAATTGATAAGCTTAACTCAGATAAAGGAGGTACATACTCAATATCAGCCAAATCGTTGATTAGCTTAACTCGGACATCTGATGGCATTTGGATCTTGAAAACAACCCTGAGCACAATTCATGGAATGTGATTTAGAAAACACAACAAAAGAAAGGATAAGGTGAAAAAAAAAATCTTGAGCATGTTTCAACTTACATTGTAACCTCCATCACAATATCAACCAAGGCCAGTCCTTTCCTCATTTTAATATCAGATATATCTAAACAAGCTAAGAAGGCAAATCTTGTATAGAATAATAAGTTCCCGCTCAAATCAAAAATAGTAGTTCACGTCCTAGGATACATCTGAAACTGGCTGTAAATGATTCATTAAGTAGCCAAAAGGCTATCTGCTCAATGTCTTTTGGCATTGGGTTTCCAGTGCAGAGGTAGACAGCTTCTTCTGTTACATGTTGAGAAGCCATGTGTGTTGACTGTTCACATTAAAGGAGATAAACTATCTCATTGTCAAATTCAAGGAAAAAAAGGTCAGATAACATATGTAGAAAAGATAAACATATCAGAAACAAAAGTGAAAGATGATCCAGCAACAAATATAAATATTTAATCCAGATAATCTGGTAGACAATCATAGACATGCAGCTCTTTCAATGAGATAGGTGACCAAATAAATATGAATTACTTGTAGTCCCAACTCCCAAGAACTCTTTCATCATAGAAATAAACTTAATCATTATCTCCCCTCAGCATAACACTTATCCGTGAGGGCTTTGGAAATTTCGGTAGATTTACAGCAGAAGACGTTTAAGCTTTTCTTTTGCATCATGTGCCTACAGATGTACACATTAACGATTGAAAAAGCAACTTCATGCTTCTGAATGCAAGTTGCAGTCATTATTACCAAATTTATTAAAACATGAGCATAATGTTAAGCCTCATCTCATCTACATCTGTTGGCTCTAATTTATTGTCTTATCATGGCACATTTGTCATACTTCATTACTCCTAATCAGATCTTCTAAGACCTTTCCCTGTTTGAAACCATTCTTGCTACTCCCCGGTTTCCCTCCCCATTCACGCTCCACCTCCAATGTATGACAGTATCATCTGCAAAGTCACATTGAAATCTGAAGCACCGTGAGTCTATGTTATATTATAAAATCAATGGCACACAAGCATGCTTGTATTGATGTATGCACTCCCATTATCAAAGTTCTATATTTCACATAATAATTTTTCACAATATAGTGTACAAAGTATGCCTTTCGTTACATAACCATCTTACAAAATGTCACATAGTGGTCAAGAAAAGATGAATACCATTTCAGCCAAAGTTCTAAATACCATGGAATGGGGCCATCTTGGTTTTCATGGAACAAGATGCCTCACATACCAAAACTCAGGACGGTGGATGCCTTGTCCCGTCCCAATCAACTTCCTAACACATCCCATCCCGAAACTCAGGACAGTACGCCACTCTTCTGTCCCACTGGAATTTAAACTTTGATTTCAGCACTCACATGTGATGAAAACAATGGTAAGCCTAGATGCAAAATAAAGTATGGATAGACGTGTTAACATATGACCCAAAGCATTTAAGTTCGATTCTGCACAAAAGTTTTTTCAAAATTTTTGTATAACATGGCCTTTTTATATATTTACTAACAAAATCCATTTCAGTACTAGCTGGGACGTGGTACAAAACCATGCCAGTGGTCCTCATTTAACGTATCAAAGTTTGATTAACTGGTAAATTTGAGTATGAAATTTCAGAAATCCAAAGAATGAAAAATGGTTAATATCTAAGCCTGATTTTAATTACTTGAGAATCAGCAAACTCGCAATTTTCTTTTTCCTGAAGGGACAAGGATAGTTCCACGAAAATTCCATGTAATAATTAGCTCAAACTAGTAGAAAAGGAGGGTGACAGAAGGCCAGATTCTTACCCTCTAGACATTAAACTCCCTTATTAAACCTGGCCTTTAGAGAAAGCTTCCTTTTCTTTCCTATCCAATGAGGGACCTATGATGTTGGCATAATATGAAGAATCCAACATCCACAAAATATGTCCTTTCACTTAAGATCATGCCCATGATTAGATTATGGGAAGGCAACTTTATTGTGTTCAACTTTTGAATAAATGTGACATGTATGTTGCACCTTTTGAAACCATTTAATCCCAGCATTCTGCGTCTTTCCAACTTCCTCTGAAGAGGGCATATTGTTCTCAAGACCTCTTTCCCTTTCTTGCTGAAATTGTGGATACCATAAAGGTCATTTTCATTTCTTTCAAGGATCCAGAGAATTTTTGTATTACAAGTCTTGATATATTTGTTCAGCACTTTAAACTTTGATGCAAATTCCTCTATGGCTATGCCTTCACTAGAAGCCTCTTCACCAGTTTGACATTCTGACTAAAATGCTACATGTGTGCCATAGTTGGGAAAAAATGCAGAGGGCCTCTGATATATTAATTGATTTCAATGAAAATCAAGAATGGTCTAAAACAGGTTGGTGAAGACCATTTGACATCCATTCAGGAAATTAATTAGAATAATCTTGGCCAATAAGGTTTTTCTCCAGTCTAAGACAGCAGATTGCCAATACTGCTATACAGCAATCACTAATATAGCATGCAAATATTACTCAGTCTGATCAAATAAACAAGAACATGTTGATAGCTGTCTCAGAACTTGGAAGACTTGTAAAAAAGTCGAACTGCGAATTTTACATATCAACTCTGCCATGCAAGGAAAATTAGGCAAAGTTTGTAACACAAATGCCAAGTCAGCCATGAAAGGTAACTTATCTCACTAGAAGAAAGCATTGTCAATATTTGGAACTAAAGGAGAATGACCTGCAGTATGTTCAGAGCCTTTCTCATGTCACCGTTGCTCAGCCGTACCAAGGCAGTTAACCCACTCTCAGCCACATCAAGCCTAGAAGGAGATGATCATAAGTTACCAATTCAATAATCAGTGGAAGTTTAACAAGTTGGTAGCATGTTCGCAACTGAAAAGCATCTACTACTTAATGCAATCGACAATTGCTATTATAATCTTAGATTTTATTTGAAAAATATAAAAAGGGAGCAAGCAGATTTTACAAAATCGAATGGTAAATTATGGGAAAGTTGACAGACTTATATGTTGTTCTTACACAGATGCAGTCTGAACTTCACACAAATATTTTGTACATAAAACTGAATTTTCATCAAAGTTCCTCTGACAGACTATGTTCATAGATTCTAGAACAAGTTATTTTCCAGAATCTCACATTGAACATTCATTATTGCATCACTGTTAAGTGCATCATCATCAATTTCAGATCGTTTAAAACATCACAGTTAAGAATGTGCCAAAATCAAAACTGTATTTCCTAGTAGAGTATAATTTAAAGGATATTATCAAACCATGAAAAAATGATTAGCTACCGTGTGAAAAAATGTAAATTGCCCATTGGATAGGTGGTCAAGGAAATTTAAAATAATGCAATTTATACAATACCAAACTATGAAAGAAAGGTACAGCTTCAAATGAAATGTGGCATGGTGCAACACCTAATGAAACTTTTGTCATGTCAAATTTCTGCAGTAAATCAAATTAAAAAGAGAAACTTACCCTTCAGCCTTTATCACATATTCAAGTCGTTCTCTGATATGAAAAGCATCAAGAGGAGCAAACCGAAACCGAGTGCACCTTGACTGTAATGCTGGAATAATTTTGTTGACATGATTACAGATAAGTGCAAACCTAGTGCTCTTTGTATGTTTCTCAATTACTGCACAAAAAGATAAAAATCACAAGAATAAAGACTGAGAATACATAAACCAGTGAATACATAAAAAAGCGAACAGTTGTACATGCAGACCTCTACGTAATGCAACTGTGCATCCTTAGTCATAGCATCTGCCTCATCCAGCAGGACCAACTTCACAGAAGACTTTGCACTGTATGAAACATAATAGTTGACTAGGTATTGTAGCATCCACACGGTAAACAATGATAAAGTCGAACATGTGCATGTGTGTGTACTTACATACGTGTACTCTGTATATATGTTATGGTGTTTGGGTTTGCATACATGTATGTGCATATGTTACTTTTCAAAAAGCCATATATTGAACAACCATGCCCTATGAATAGTAACAGGATCCTGCAGCTGTCACAAGCTTATCAGGACAAAATTTACCTCATCACAAGATATTCATTTTATATGATTTGGAGGGTAAAGTATCTTCATTCCCACAAACACACATTTCTGATCCGAGGGACTGCACCCTGCCACATGCTATGTTCATATGTTGCCACCAAGATGGAAAATTGTTTAGCATATACTTTTGTCAAGCAGTTGTTCACAATGAACACCATTCTGTCTATCCAGCGCTAGCTTTGTAAATCCTAATTTGCTATACCTTCTAACAGAGTTGTCATCTTCTATCTACAAACACCTATGCAAAGGAATAAAATGGGAAAATATGTGAGACATTAAGATCTTCTTTGGTCAGACCTTACCCTCAACTGACATTTCCACTATAATCTGAGCTTCTCTCTCTACTAAGGTCCTCTCGGTCATCATTGGACATGACCAAAAAAAAATTATTTTCAACCCATTACTTCTTTCAATCTCAGCGAATTCATCAACTTCCTTCAATGTACCCATTTGTAACTTTGGCATTTGTAATTTTCCAAAAGTCCACCATAACAACATTAACTTTGATATAATCATCTTTGCAATTGCACATAATCAAATGCACAGCAATCAAATAGAATCTGCACAGCAATTACTATCTGGAATATTTCTTCTTAGAAATCTGATACATTACAATGCTAGTAAAAGATATCGATCCAAGATATTAGCTTTAATATACTATTTGTTTACATATCACCATAGTTCTGCTAACCATCTACTCTTTAACCTTCTGAGCAAGGTTTTCGAAATTGTTTCGAACCGTCCAAATCGAGGCATACCATACTGTACTGGCCAAGAGCCGGTATGGTTTAGTCTTAGAAAACGGTCCAAATCTGGACCATCAAAATGACCTGAATCGGATTAGTATGGGTCGGTTCGGACTAGTATGGCCTGATTCAGTTTGGTTTGGACTCGGTTTGGCCCGGTTCGGGTCCGGTTCGAGTCTAGTTCAGCAATCCTTGCTTGAGAGAGGGGAGGAAGATAGTTTTTTCTCAATTTTACCAAGACCGGTACATGTACCGGTACATGTACCGTTATGGTACGGTATGGTACATACCGTGACCAGTACGGGTCCGGTACCATCTCAACGATCCTTGCTTCTAAGCTCTCCTCAAAAATCCCAAACCATTTCCATGGACCTATGAATCAATCTACAAGTATCTTTGATGTGTTTCAATTGTTAACATGGTTGGTGGCAAATAAATTAAAACTTTTGTGTCTAAAATCCTGAAATGAACTTTACACTCAGAAAGGTACCTATGTGACCTGATATTACAAAATTCATTGCAAAGATTTCCATGGAAACCTCAAAATTTCCTCTCCCGCAAGGGAACAATAACAACAAATTAAGAATTATATGATACTGGTAACATCTATACTATGTTATGACACATTTTTTTATTTTTGTGGCAAGTGGTCTTGGTACATTCTCACAAACACCTCCTCACCACCACCACCACTAAGAGAGAGAGAGGGAGAGGGAGAGAAATCAAGTTGGATTTATCCATTGAAATATGTAGAGGCATCATGTGCATGCAACCAAGGAATAAATACTCCATGCTGATGCCTTGCCACCTAGCACTAGCATGACATGTGCCCTTGTACCAACACGTATTAGCATGCATTAGCACACCGTAGGCATGCAGTCAATCTCAATGGCATGAAAGGGCAAGAGAGATATGCATATTTGGGTTTCTAAAATCAAAACAATCAACAGCTTCTTCATAATGCTAATTGATGAAGCTATTAAGAAAAAAAGAACTAAAACCAAGAAAAAATATCCTGCAATCAAAAGTAAAGACATGTATGACTGTGTTGATTATTCACAGGTACAATCTAAGGTATCATGGCATGGTATTGCACCTTAACAGTACATTACCACCAAGAAATATGCTTGAGTATCAATGTGTTATGTCATAACTAAGTGATACCTCAATGACACAAATGACATCATGCACTTATAACATTTCTGAAAATCAACCTCAAAAGATGTCATTTATTTTTCTTAATAGATTTATATAGTATTGAGGGGAAGATTTTGGATGGAAGTCACTCCTCTCCAAATCACTAATTTCCAAGCTGGATTCATGCTTAAGAGGATGCATTTGGTGATCAACTTTAATCTTGAATATATAAATGTGCATGTGTGGACATATCATTCTATTAACCTTAACAAGAAATTATCATAGTCTAATTGTGGAAAAGGAAAAGAAAAAGGATATAGGTTGAAAATTGCATATACCAAGTCTGGAGCAAGGATTCAATGTGGATCCTGCTAAATTTTGCAAAAAGGAAAAGAATGGGCACACTCCATTGTTCTTTGGAACCAAAAGCAAAGTTTCACCTCCCTCTCTTGTATATTAATGAGAAAAACAGAAGAGAAAAATGCTTCTGAGTCTGTTTGGTACTAAAACAAGTCATGATAAACTGTGCCAAACTGGCACGGTTCAATATGGGCAGCACAAGGCAACTCCCCAGGCTTGCAGGGCACTTGGGCACCCACCTCGGACACGTGCCAGTCTAGCCCTGTCATGGTAAATGAAAAACAGCATAGACGGTCAAATGCTGACACAGGGATCCCGGCCTGTATATGGGCAATGTAGAATGAAGGTTAATCAAAGAAGGAAAAAAGTTCTTTATCACTTTTTGGATACTTGCATGAAGTAAATAAAAAATTCTTATGTAAATTTTCATCTTTTGGAATTTTATGTTTTCTATTTGGAACATATGCTAGGTAGAACTATATCAAAGCTTGATTCATAAGACATCGAGGCTTTACCGTGCAAAAATCTTTTTAGTTAAATCTCCACTTCTTTGCTTTGGTTTAATGAAATCATCTATGCATGTAATATATAATCCCTGAATGCAACAGACAGATAATGTTTTGCTTCAAATAATCAAGATGCTTAATGAGACATGCAATCAAGTTTTCAACTCTTGCTTTCCAATTTTCAAAAGTCTGACTCAAACCTCACTTGCATTCTCTATTTACATTAAGGCACTTATCATGACATGTGAATGCAAGGTTGAACTAGCTATATTTCTTTGGAGCATGATAAAGTCAAGAACATTTAAAAAGAGGAGACTAATATCGACATGACTCTACCAACATGGGTGTGATGTAGAGATCCATTGACGGCCTGATTGTGCCCCTAATATATTGTTGCTTCCTTGCCCAAAGAGTCTGTGGATAGGATTTCAGTGTGAAATCACAAAAAACTGACATCAGTTGAAACTGCCAAAAAGAAAGTTTATGGGCATTGCTAAATGACATTGCTCCATAATGTCATACCTAATAGAAGTAACAAGGATTGATGGTTAAGATATGAATGGGAGAATCACGCGCGCACACACACACACCATAGAGACAGGGAGAGAGAGAAGGGGGGGTGGGGGGTGTGCACACACACAAGCATAATGTTGAGCTCCAAGTAAAATACAAAAATAATTTCAATTAGATTTTAATTTAGGCAGAATTGCTAACCTAGTAATGCGAATCTCATTTATGCACACCTGAAATTTAAAGCTACATTCAGACAACTTCACTTTCACCTTGTAATAATTGTTAACACAGCCAATATCTCTCATAGGATTTAAGAACCTTGACAAACTTCACAATCCATTCCATTTTAACTTCAACCATACAACAAAAATCATCTCCAATCCAAGGTTAAAACCAATCTTCCTGCATTGTATAGCCCGTAAAATGGTATGTACCATGTTGTACCACCCCACATTAGCAAATTAATGAGTAAATGCAAGGCTGTACCACAGTACACATCACACAGGTACATGACTGCTGCACACCCTATGCTGTAGCATACCAAACCTTTCTCCTATCATAACCATAACTCCATCTCAAAATCAGAAAGAAGAGTTTATCCAAAACTGAGCTAAGTACATATCCCATGGTGCTTTAAATAAGGATGCGCTAATCCCTTCCCCCTTATCCAAAAAATGTGCAACTCCTTTGTGATACACAACATCAACCACGGTGCAAGTTATAGCTTTCTTATCATCTACTCTATTTTCCTTTTATCACAATGTCTCCCAATATTTGTCACACTCTACATGTAACCATTTTCAACCGATACATGTCTATCTTTCAAGCATTCGGATCACCAAAACCCACAAGAACTTTTAAATAAACCCTGTACTCGTGCATATTCAACTGCTGGAAATAATAGATGTAAATTCAGCATGAGCAAAATAAAATTATACAGACAAAACATCTTTAGAAAGAAAACCTCCTACCACTTATTAGCGAAGAGCGTATAATCCAATAAATATAAGCAAGCATAAAATTAATCCAAATTCTTTTTACCCAAAGGAGAGGCTCCGTGCACTGGCAAAATTTGGATCTGCTGTCGAACAACATCAATCCCCCTATCGTCAGATGCATTGAGCTCCAAAATCATGCTGTGGTACTGCGCCCCATACAGCTTCCGTGCCACTGCCAGAATCGTCGACGTCTTCCCGGTACCCGGCGGCCCATAAAGAAGCAAATGGGGCAGCCTGTTCTCATTCGTCAGCCGATCAACTTCCAACCAACAAAATCCAACTTTTAACCACCAACACAAAATCGAACCCAGCAAGAAGGGAAAGAGATCACAAGGAGAACATAGGTGGAGAAGGGGGAGGGAGACGAGGGTTACTGGTGTCGACGATGTCGCGATGAGCAGCGACGTCGGCGAGAGACTGGGGACGGTACTTCTCGACCCAGGGGCGGACTTGCCGTCGGAGGCGAGGGGAGCCTTGCCCTTGCTGTGCCTCACCGGTGGCGCGTCGCCGTCGATCTCCATGGGAGCGGTCGCCACCGCCATCTTCGCTGAAAGGCTTCTCTCCCTCGCCCTAGCGTTCTAGTCTCTGGTTTCGTACTGTTCCCAGCAGTCGCGCGGTAATGGCGCCAAAAATCCCGAGTTGGGGTTTTGGCCAGTCGACAGCTGGGGTGCCGAAGGGCGGCAGATAAGCTCACCGGTGGTGTATTGGACCGAGACGGTTGCGCGCTGGAGCCCGGAGGTGACTCATGCCGCCATGCGAGACCCAGAGACTGACATCATCAATATCGTCTACGCATGACACCACAACCAACCACAACAGCATTCTACGTTTTCGCAAGAATCAAACCGTCAGGAAGAATGAGAGTTTAATATAATTTCATCTGAATTTAATTGATGAACGCTAGTCCAAGATACTTCCAGGATCATCGATTATAGTTTATCCATCTATACTAATTTAATTAGAGGCGATTTAAAATGTCATGAAGGTAATTTGAGATAGCATGTAGAGGTTACTAAAGATTCCTGGAAACAAGCATCAAGGGAAATCTTCTAGTTATTTGCTTCATTAGCTTCTGAAATGAAATGCACTCCAACCCATATACCACATTAAGATGTAATGCAGCTAGCATAACAGCATCTTAATTTGTTCATCGAGTGGAAATCTATGGACCAGGTTCCTTATCTTCTGACACGATACGAGGGTTGATGCCATGAGAAATTATTCAGAAGCAATGATAAAATTTTCTGGCGGGTGACATTGCGTACAGAAGCAATATTTCTGCGAAATATGATTGACAATAATTTGAATGAAAACTGACATATAAAATAGAAACAATAAGAACAACGTCAATTCACAATACAAAACAAGCTCAATATACAATATTTCTCTTACATACAAAAACCAAAACCCTATGGACCAACCAAAACAATAACTCTCACCTTCCACTCTTATCTTCGCTTTCCAACCCAATTTCACTTGGCATCTAAATCATCAGATTCATTTGCTTGAGATTTCTTCAGCTTTGCCACAAGAACCCACATGTTGGCCAGTTCATTTCTAAGAAGGCTTCCCTCTGTTTGGATTCTTCTACTTTCTTCTGAAGCTCTGCTTCTCTCTGCTCCTTTTCCAGAAGCACAGCTTCAAGTGTTTGATCTCTTTCATGGGTAGCATTCACTTCTCGCCGGGGTGTTGGTTCATGCCGCTTGAGGTGGTTGTCTCTTTTGGCATTCTTTGGTCCATTGCTCACTCTCCGCTGAGCAGAGCTTCTCGCTGAAGCTAATTCAGCAGCCAGCCTCTCATTATGGTTCATGAGTTTGGTGACTTCTTCTGATAGTGCCTTCAACTCCACACCTGCAGCTGAGGCCAACCCTTTGGCATATGCACTCTCCTCTGCCAGCTTCTGGTTTCGGGTTTCTAGTTGCATTTTAGCTTCAGTAAGTTCAGCTACTTTCTGCTTAAGCTCCTCAATCTCAGAAGCCTAGGGGAGTCAATAAACAAATTGAGTGAAAGGTATTAACAGGATGCATCATAAAGAAAGATACCTCACAAACAGAGAGAACATAATCTTAAGAATTACAGTGAATATCACGACACATGCAATCCAGTAAGTTGACATGCTTTTGTCAATGATTTATCCATGATATTTTAACAAATTGTCCATTAATTGAGCCCTTTTATTTGTGGATTCACAAGAATATTCAATGCTTATCCCCAACTTGCAGTGCATGGAGTTTCACATTTATAGGACAATGCTAAGTTTTTTTTTTCCCCAATGAAAATACTTGACAAATGATCTTGAACAGTAAGCTTTAACTACATCTCTGAGGATTTAGCTTCATAACCTCCGCGACCACCCATTAAAGTTTGACAATTTTATTACAAGTTACCAACTTAATGTCAATATTCTTAATTTGTTTGCAAGTCTTGGTATTTGCCAGTAAAATTAGTAGTTCAATTGGTGGGTTGTGAGATCTATCTTATGGGTCACACAGCTTGACTTGTGGAACTGGGAAGCAAACCTTCAAGGTTTCCAACTTTGAAATTGATCAAGCACTTTCCAGCCCACCCAAAAAGAGAAGGCAAAGCTGACAGGATAAAAGTCAAGACGTGATGCTGGAATTTCATTCATATCATATGTAAAAAATTATGATCTAAATAGGCAAACTTAACAAAAATCGCATGCTACAATTATGGAATGCAGAATAAAATAACTGCTTATGGCCCTGATGTAGGAAGTGAAAAAGAATACGAACACAGATAAATGATGAATAGGACAATCACCTCTTCTAAGTGGATGATTATAAGAGTTACAAAAAGAATGGATGCAAATATTATGTCATTATTAAAGCTAAATTTTACTTGTGTGAATGCAAAAATTTAGTATGGCAAACAAACCAATGACACTTTCTTTTGAATGGAAAAAAGAATACAAAAGCATAGAGCTAGGATACATATATACTTCAAATTCCATGCCATGTCCATACACAATATGCATATCAGATACCGCTACATATTGCATATTCATAGGATATATGCCAGGCAGCTATTTTAAGTTCCATTTTCTTTTCCTTCTTTTTTGAATGGATTCTTCTTCCATATGCTAGAAAATAGTTCTCATATACCACCAAGCATCAGGGATAGGGCTGCTTCTCTTTTTCTTCTCTTTTCTTTTTGCAGTCGGGGGTGGGATGCTGACCTTACAATGATGGGCATGATGGATAGCTACTTTTAGAGATTAGGATGCTGATGTTATCATGGAAGCATGGGTTAAATTATTGTGATGATTCATTACTTTTTATGAGTGTTTTTTCCACATATATGTTAAAAAAAGTAGTTATTCACTGCCATACCCCAACTTTATCATATCACTATTTTTTTACAAATTGCTACATTGGTACATTGATATCATGTGCCAACTCCATGCGATCTAGGTATTGAGGAATCATATGGGCATAGAATATCTGAAACTAGCAAGCAATCAATAGAACTGAGTCAACTGACCATATGTGCTTGCTGCAGCAACTCTGCAGTAACATCTCTCGATGGTGCATTTTCTTTGCTTGCAGGAAACTCCATCTCAAAATTAGTTCCCCTGGAGCAATGTTGTGATTCACAACTTGTTGAAGAGGCAATCTGTTGTTTCAGTGAAGCAATTGTTTCCCGCAATTCTTCACATTCACATATCTAACAAGGAGAATGGATTCAAGTGTTACAACTGGACAATTTGTATCCAGTGATCATAAAACCAAAAGAAGATAAACATAACCCATTATTAAATTTCACCTTTTGTTGCAGCTGATCCTGTATCACTCTGTTATCTGCAGTTTTCACCTGGAATAGATCACCCAACAGCATCTCCAAACTTAGTTTTCAATACAAGCCAATATATATCCAGTTTGATTAGCTGCTTTACATATTCCAAATTTTCCAGTCAAATGATTCACAAAAGCACAGGTGAGGTTTCATTCAGAGCAATCATAACTATAAACTAATCCACCTCCCACAAAGTATCTTGAGATGCATCTATGCAAAGATTTACACGAAAGAGTACGATAGGGATCATAGATAACTTAGTACCTCAAGTTCAAAAGACTTCTCATTGAGTTGTTCTAGCAGTTCACCATAAGACTGCAACAAAAAAAAAAGGTAAACAATTGATTATTTATTTATACTTCATCAAAATGAGTAACATATATCAAGTTAAAAAAATCACCGGTGAGAGACCCAGTTTGTCCATTTTGTTTTGATTAGCAGAAATTGAATCAGCCATCTGCTTTTCTAAAGAAGCTATCTGCTGGCTTTTGGCTTTGATTTCATCACTAATCTTCCTTATCTCCATCTGCAAGTTCAAAATATATCAGCAAGACCTGCATGCTTTACACATATTGACCAAGAAAAAAATATAGGAAATGATACATTACTTGAATTTGCTCATTCCTTGGATTATTGTTTGCCTCATCTGACAATCGCTTTAAAACACTTGAATGAAGTGCTACTTCTCCAGACAAAATTTTTAGTTGCTCTCTTAGCAAATCAACGTGGTCTATAGTTTTAATGCTGGTCTATCATAAGATAACACAAAGAAGTTAATTAAGTTTAAAAAACATTCCAAATACATTCCCGAAACAGAAGTCACACGTATAGCACTTAATATTTGACAGTATATATACTCCAAACAAAAAGGAAAAAAAGCCAAGGTATGATATTCCGTCAACTTCATTACATAAGCAGGCCTCGCAATTAACTGCTCTAGAAGAATGAAAATTATTATCCCATCAAACCAGATAGAAATACTGACACCATTAAAGCTTGATCTACATCGACCGAAGTTGTTCCATGGTTCAAAAGCAAATCAAAGCAGACAGGCATGTAGCAGCCCCAAAAGAGAATTAAAGGGAATGTGTTTTTTTCCATTTCTTCTTCGTTTTTATGTTCTCTGCCTCATACATCCACGTCAAACATATAAGATTCTTAAATATTGCATGCTAGACATAATTCAATGATTATCATTTTTTTTGTCTTAAAAGCATGTCTTTCCCCTTCCAGGTTTTTTTTCCCCTTTTGGAAGCTAGATCAAGGAAGAAGAAAACCTTTTACACCTAAACACTAAATATTTTTAATTAAACATGTTCTGAAGTCACATTACAACTTGAGCATAACTTGCTTAATTTTTTTCCCTAGTTTGCGTTTCCATTTCCCTTTCTTAAAAAAGAAAGAAAAACAATGGCTAAATATTGATGATCTTGATTAATTCCATTACACTCAGCCTTGCCATTTGGCAAGCTCACACCAAAACATTATATGCTCTTCATGATCAGTGTTTCAAATGTCACATCTTCACTTTTGGAATTTGTCAACAACAGATGAATTTTTTATTTTCTTTAATATTCTTTATAGTTTCACTTATTGCATGTTTCATGTTCTGAATTGTTTTTTTCTGAGACTATCTGAAATGTTTCAAATATGAAAAAGAAGTTTTAGTCTGGCTGAATCACTGTCAAAAACCAAAATTATAAACATCAACCAGAAAATAAAAAGGCAGTTACTTAAATTCCACATATTTCACTTATTGTTTTTTTCTGAAACTATCTGAAATGTTTCAAATATGAAAAAGAAGTTTTGCTTAGGTACTATTTCATTGTCAAGCAAGCATATCTATGGAAACAAATTGTGCTAATGGTGTTCAAACTCCGAGTGCAATTGTTGAACAATTTTCACTAAGGAATAAGAATTTGTAGCATCAATAAATGCAATCTATAAGAATGGGAAACCTCAGCATGACAGTTAAATCAGTCCATAGTGATGTTATACCCTCGAATAATCTAAATTTCTTAGGCTGCACTCGATACTTCAATTTAGTTTCTTTCAGATTTAAATATATGGCATAACCCAATAAGCAAACTTAGTGGTTAAACAAGAAGTCACATGCACATATATATTATATAACTTAAACTGCATACCAGAGGTGTCTCCTGCAAAGAAAGATTATCAGCAGGAATACTCTCTGTGATTAAAGAATTTGAATTTCTTGGTTCCACATGAAAGTTTACACTCTCTGCTTGAGGAGTTGAAGGTGCAGTGAATGACTTTGTCCCACTTGATTTGTCACCATCAGAACTTGTCAATGTTGTCCCGCCACTGTCACGTTTCTGGAGAGAGAATACAAAATTATACGTGAACCAAAAGAGAGAAAGGCATGTTACAAAATAAAAGAAAAGGAGAGAGAAAAAGAAAAGCATTCCAGAGAATTACTAGAATATGAACCTACATTAGACATTCTAACACAAGGTTTGAAGCATGAAGCACCTTGATTTCAGGTGACTTGCTTGCATGAACATCAAGTAAACAAGAAGATGGAAGAACTGAAGAACATAAATCAGCAGTAGAGAAAATCAAACCATTAATATAATTATGAGCCAAATGCCCTGTTGGTCCTTATATGAGAGGGCCCTTTTGCTCTGAAGGAGTATTTATTTATCTTTTGTCCATATTATAGAAAGAATAGAATGCAAAATCATCCTTTATTATGATTCCATATAAAGAGACCGAAGTGATCCTGTTAGAGACAAACTGGAATTACTGAGAAATATTTTCAACTACCTGTGACTTCCTTATTCAAAACACCATATCCAATGAACAGTTCCTTCTACAAATATCTTGGGATTTCTCGAATATAATTAACATTGTGAACTGAATAATAACAAATTTCTAAGTGAACATCTAGAACCGTTTTGTGGACAAGGATGAATACTGTGATCTGGTTCCCTTTTCTTTTGGCCGTGGGATCATGTAAACAAAAGGTAATCTCACTATTAGCCAATGTTTTAAATTCCATGAGACGGAGCTGTCCCGTTTTTTCATGAAATTGTACACATCGCCGTCTGGCCCCGTCCTGACACTTGCGACAGAAAATGTTTCAAGACATCCAGATCGGGATGCTAGGATGCTAGCAATATATCTTATCCTGATATACATGAGATGGTACCCTGTCCCGCTATCCCACTGAATGTCCCACCAGGATCTACATCCTTGCTATTAGCTACTTAAAATTACTCAATAATACAGCTCGCAGGCTATGTTGATAATGAGTTGTTGTTGCTCAATAATTGATTACAAATATATTTTGCTTCTGCGATTGTGTGAAATGGGGTATTAATGCCTTTCCAGAGTTTCGCTGATCCTTCTGTCACTCATTAAGAGTAAATTTCTTTCTTTGAGGCCCATACATCTGATCGTGGCCCCATTGCTTTTTCATGTTGCTGTGTCTATCAAATGTCTAGTCTCCTTGAAGGCTCACATGGTGCAAGAATGTCTTTCCTTTTTTCTAGAACTACATAACTAGCCCCTAATTGTTAACTTCGAGGTATTGATCACGAGGGAAACGATCTCCTCGTCAAAGATGTGTGAGATATAAACTTTCACCATCACCACTCCTTAACAACAAGGTATCATCAGACCTCACATCTGCCAGCTGTCCATAAATCTTTTCATGTTACACAAAAACAAGCATAGAAACCCACGTCAAAGATGTGTGAGATATAAACTTTCACCATCACCACTCCTTAACAACAAGGTATCATCAGACCTCACATCTGCCAGCTGTCCATAAATCTTTTCATGTTACACAAAAACAAGCATAGAAACCTAACCTGGGAAATTGCATTACTTTTATTTCTCACCAGGTTGGCCAAGAACTAGCAAGTTGACAATTTTCATTCATATCATATATTCCTTTTAGCCAACAAACACATTAGCTGGTATTTCATTAACCTCAAAAAGTCAGGATTAAGATGAAAAGTGTTGTACCTTCACAACTTTACCAAAAATTATCAATGTGCATCCATGGCTTTAAATAACACATTATGCACACCCCCATGAAAACCATTGTTGACAATTATAACGGTTATAATAGCAGTTATTTGCCTCAAAAAGTAGCATGTCAAAATTTTATATTAATAATCACTGTTATAACAGTGTTATAATAGAAAGAAAAAGGCAAAAACAGGAATCCATTCACTTTTCATTAGATAAAAATATTATGTTTTTAGACCATACAATCAATTTCAAAGGCAAATTTGATGACCGAAAAAAAAAGAAATTTAAAAAATAGTAGTTTACATAGAGAAAGACACAAGTGAAAATAACAGCTAATATTTATGTTATAACCGACCATTATAATGCTAAAAATGCAATATCATTGCCGTATTTTTTTCTCCTGTTACTGCATAAAATCAATATCATAATGGTTATAATACTCTTATTTAGAACCTTGTGTGCATCCAGCATGATGTTGATGCCAATGGGGAACTGTTGATGATAAAAGTTCTTTCACTACAGATCATCAAATAGTGGTAAAGAAGCTTTAAGGTAGAATAGTCACAAATATACAAGAAATCCTGTAGAAATCGGTTATCATGCCTGTCTCTTATAGGAGTAAAAATGAGAAATTAAAGAGAAGATCTCACTAGATAATACTGATGTTAGGAAGGGAAAGAAGGGAAGCAACGTGGTGCAGGATTTCTACCACTCGCTTTGCAAATCTACATCAATGGCCTACATATACCCAAAGGACCTAAAAATGCAACTAAATATGCTTTGACCAGTAAAAATAAGTACATTAACTAGTGATTTAGGCCCAAACAGTACAAATTAGCAAAAGCAAAGTTCATATGCATAAATTATTGCATAAACATTGAAGTGTCCAAATGTATTTAACGGAATTTTGAGGAATGTATAGAGTGAATGGTGTAACAACATAAGTATATATGTACCTGACCTTATTCATGAGCTGCACTCAAATTTGAAGCAGTCAACAAGTTAAAAGGAAAGGATGGTCTCATACCATGTCACAAGGACTAGAAAACTGACCCGAACATCTGGTTCTGGGAGTACCATACTCAATCGATAGGGAACTGGACCAGTTTGCTGGTTCAGTACTAGAATTGGTCCAAACTGCCACCCAGTTCCACACAGTACCAACCTGTACCACCCTGTTTTGGATGGTACCATGATAAAAAGTGAAAAAAAAGGGTCAGAAGTCATTTCAATATAGGGTGCATACCATACCATAATGACCGTAGCATACCTAACAACCATACCTACTGTCACGCGGCCTTCCCTTAACACAGGAATTTTCCGCTGCGGTGCTAGGAAAGCCCTTCCTAGCCAGCCTTCACCCTTGCACTTAGCTGCCCAAGTGCACCAGGTAAGCAGCTTCCTGCTACTTGCTGCAAGTGGTGTTAGGTTCTGCACTCCCAGAACCCGGATCCCATGCCTGGTTGTCCCGCGTCCCTGTTGAGGTTGTCTCGGATCCTTTCACAGAACCTCACTGCTTTCCCCAAATCCCAGCACACAACCACTCTACAAGGAAACACCCAGAACTACAGGGAAACACCCCCAACCCAATTTGATTACTCTCTCAAACTAGGATACACTTCTCACATAGAAATGTTTACAGCACTCTAAAGTTGCACCTCTGGCTAGCAGCAGAAGGATTCCACACCCTTTTTTCCCTCAGCAACCCCTCCAAAGGTCACTCATGGACTGCTGCCTAATGGCATTCTCTGCCATACGGTTGACAAGCCCAACCGCCTAGCTTCTTGCTGGCACCAACCAGCAATGGCACCCACTCCCATGCAGGTGACAAGCTCCAAACCCAGGGCTTCTTCTCCATGCAGCCATGGCACGCAGCAACCTGCCCAAGGTCACTGCCCCAAGATCCCCCTCTCAGGTTCCAGCCAAAGGCCCCCCATGGACTGCTGCTGCCCAGCAGCAAGGTCTCTCCCTTCCTCGCAGCAAGGTCTCCCCCTTCTCTCTCCTTTTTCCTAGCAAAGTCCTCAGCCCCACTTAAGGATCCGAGTCCAGCACCCCTGTGACTCGCGTATGCTCGAGTCCCGCGCATCTGCGTCCATGTCCCGAGCACGCCGGCGTCCCGCGCGCCCATGTTCCGCGCACGTCCGCGTCCACAATCGACTGGCAACTGCCCAGTCAGTTGGTAGCCAAAGATCCGAGTCCGGCGCATCCGTGCCCATGCTCCGTGCATGCCCGCGTCCCGCGCCTGCGCCCATGTCTCGCGCACGCCCGCGTCCCGCGCGTCTGCGCCCATGCTCCGTGCATGCCCGCGTCCCGCGCACCTGCGCCCATGTCTTGCGCATGCCCGCGTCCCGCGCGCCTGCGCCCATGTCCGCGCACACCCGCGTCCACAACCATCTAGTAAGATCCGAGTCCGGCGCATCTGTGCCTCGCGTGCACCCGCATCCCGCACGCTGTGCCCATGCTCCGCGCATGCCCGAATCCCGCGCGCCTGCGCCCATTACTACGCACGCCCGCGTCCACAACCGTCTGTAAGATCTGAGTCCGGCGCATCTGTGCCTCGAGTGCACCCGCGTCCTGCGCGCTGCGCCAATGCTCCGCGCATGCCCGAATCCCATGCGTCCAGGACTCGCCTCCAACCACCCAGGGACCAACTGCCCAGGGGCCCGAGTCCAACAACCAAATGACTCGAGTCCGGTCCCGACGCCCATCTGGTCTGGCTGCATTGTACCCCAGCAGCGCGCGCACACCTGCGCGCCCGCCTAGCTCGGCTGCTTCGCCCCTTGGCATCGTGCGCACGCCCGTGCACCCACCTGGCCCGGCCGCACTTGACCTCACCGCGCGCGTACCCCACACCAGGTCTGGCTGCTGCGCCGCGCGCTCACCCCACGCGCACCCGCTCGGCCCCTACAGCCTTCTGCTGCACTGTGCGCGCTCGCCCTGCGCGCGCCTGTCCCGCGCACGCCCGGATCCGGCCTCCGCTGCACTTGCGCGCCTGTCCCGCACACGCCCGAGTCCAGCCTCTGCTACACTGGGTGCACACATCCCAGCACCCAAGGACATGCACCCGCACGTCTCATCATGGCTTGGCATTGTCCAGCCAAACCACTGCACTTGCGCGCCTCTCCACCGTGCGCTCTCGCGCGCAACCTTGTGCACTCGTCCTAGACATGCTCCAGCACGCCCAGCCCTGGCTCGGCAGTGCCCTGCCCAGCCTGCACACCCGGCCCCGCCTAGGCCAAGTATTGGGGATGTGACACCGACCATACTATACCAAACCGGTAATGTACCAGTACGGTACCAAGATTGCAGACCTTGATATGTCATGCATCTCATATATGCTGCTGAAGTAGTAGTGATATGTTTCAGAGTGAATCTATGCAAATATTCACTCTCAGTTGAGTTGAAAGCACACATAGATGGGACCATAGGGTCATTAATATATAACTAAACTCTATGTGCTTTAAAGGTCTCTTGCTACATGGTTTTAGCTCTTCTTTGTAACTAGGAAGTACTGATTGATTTTGTGCAATTTAACACACCTTAGCTGACATATCAAAGAATTGCTTTTCTTGCCTTTTATACAACAGTTTCCACATTCCAGGACTGTCACCAACAAATTATTGCAGCACAGAATATCAACAATCAACTGAAGTGATTGTATAACTAGTTTCCATTGGAAGAATTCAAGCAACCATTTGCTAATTGCCTTCTATCAGTTAAAGAAATCTTTGCAAACTGGGAGAAAAAACTTAAAAGCTTACACACTGTGCATGTAAAAAATTGAATGAGCAGAAAGTATGTATCTCAATGATAAAAACAACATCGATAGTGTTCTGAATGTTGCATGGAGTGATCTATGTTAATTGTAATTGCTACAATATGAAAAGATTCTAAAATTGTTCAAACATGAAGATGGGGCTGTTTTTGGTTCATGCCACGCATAGAAAACAGAGTCTATAGCTCTAGCAGCCCTTAATGTTCCTTAGACATGATTAATTCATTACAGTTATAGATAAACTCTAGCAGTAATTTTTAGAATGTGAAGCTTGATAAAAGAAAAGAACATGAGGATTTACAAACATCAATTTTGCTTGTTAATGCATACACACAATCTTACTGCATACATGCTGAAAATTGCAGAACATTTTATCTTTCTATTTTACTTTGTGCAGCACTAGTTTTTTTATACAGCTATCATAACCTTGATGCAAATATATTGCCTAGTGCTACCTATTGTGGATGACGTGCAATTCCAAGGAGCAACAACTTCTATGGTCATCATGAACAAGGTTAAATATTGGCTCCAAGTGAAGCACTGCAATGGAAACTAATTGCACTAACAAGCAAGGCTTCTGAAAGAAAAATTATGGGGCTCTATAAAGGAACCCGAACTGGTACCAAGTCCCGTACTGGCCACCGACCAGTATGGTACCGTACTGTACCATATCGGGCCCACAAGATTTTAAAAAAACTCCTTCCCTCTTTGTAACAAAATTGTTTACCTAAATCAGGCACGAACCAAATCCAAACCGTGCCAAACCAAAACCGAATTGAGCGGTATGCACCGGTATGGTATGGTACCGCACCAGTATGGTCTATAATTTTTTTATTTTTTCAACGGTCCGCACTCCAAACCATTTTTTATAGATGAACCATACCAGCTCTTGGCCAGTACAGTACGGTACACTCCATACCGGATAGTACGAAATGGTACGTAAACCTTGCTCTATATACTAGTTATAACAATTTACGCATTACGTTGGGTTAACATGTAACACCAAAACACAGTAGCTGGGTTACATAAGAATCAACCATGAGCCCTTACTATTTTATACCCAGTGAAGACCTAGTTGCAGATAATGTGATGATAAAGTGATCATAAAACCATAAGGCCAAATTCAAATTAGTACTAGGACTGAAATCTTAGAAGATATTTGTCAACATAAACAGAGTAAAGATATTACAATATTCTTGTCAAGCATTACTAATGCAGGTCCCAAACAAATATAACGGTGAAGAAACATCCTGACGAGATGACATCCATTAGTAAGTTCCACTTTAGATTAGAAAAGAACCAGAGTAAATTTATAGACAGAACTCTTAATAAAGCAGCAAACTCAGTCTGTCATGAAGTGTTAAATGCATGGATTTCCCTGGTACGAAGGATCCTTATAGAGATTTATGCATACCCGAAGCTTGAACCATTTAGGAGCCCATGCTTTCGGTTTTTCTTCTCCTCCTTGGAAGCATCATCGATAGTTTCACCATATCCTTCTAGTGGAACAAAAAATCACTGTTTTCAGTATCCAAGATCATCTCTCTCCTCCTATATGGAAGATAAGCAAGCTGCACATTCACATAAACACCAATAATCAGAGTAGTTTAAAGTGCTGGGAAAATAACACCCAAACTGCATGGGAACTGAGATGATATCTATGGGTCTATGACAATATTCATAAGAGGCTGATAACTTAAATTAATTATTCAAGAGCTTATGTGGATCGATGCTAATCACCATACCTCCTCTTCTCCAAATGAGTGTCTACGCCTTGGACCAGGACGTTGAGGAAACCTTGGAGATTGGCTGGCTTTTGTAGATACCAAAATTAGTTTTGTTAATCGTTGTATCCTTCCCAGCAAAGCAGCTTTAGCTTCTTCTTCTTGTTCCAGCCGCGATTGTAGCTTTACATGACCATCCTCTAGCTATATAACATCATCATATTTTAATTAAAATTGAAAATTAAAAGAAAAAGGTAAAATATTTTACATTAAAAGACTGATATATCAAATAGGTTAAAAAGAGACATAAAAATTTACCAAGTATCAATACTGATATTATTAGTTTTTAAGAAAACTATAGAGCAGTGAGTATGCAAAGTGACTTTTGCACAGGAAGCGATGCCTTAATTGCCTTTTTAGTAACTTATTGCAGATAATCAGTCCACACAAGTATTTGAGGTGGATAAAACCAGTAAGTTTTTTTCTCATCGGATGATCTCATTATTATATGGTACAGAGTTCTTCCTCTATATGCAAATTATCCATCTAAGTTACCTATCCATAACTTAAATGGACATTTTTCCAGTTATCAAGCCCTCGAGTAATATCATGGGATGATAGTTGCAACTTTCAGAAGCATAACAAGGGAACAGCATACAGTCAGAGTTTAATGAATGTTCTTGTCAAAAACTATACAAATTCTTTTACTTAAGTTTTAAAGATAAAAGTAATGGTGGCACATTATCCTCCTATGTCAAAGATAACTCAGAAAAAACTCCCCAAAATCAAGATCGGAATTAGTTGTCACAAACTCACTCATTCTCAACTGAGATTTAAGTACAAGAGACAGTAGAGGAAGGATGATAAATATGCTAATAAAAAAAAAACTGAACAACTCTACCGGGGAGCAGATCTAGATCAATTATAGAAGCTGTAAGAAATAGCAACATTTCTGACATGACCAAAGAAAAAGCTTCGAAACAGAGATGTGCCATTAAAAAAATGAAGGCCAACATAAGCAGAAAAAGTCATGGAAGAATCTAGGAGGGGTTCAAAAAACTGCATTTATCTAAAAATGAAAAAAACTGCATTTATCTAAATGAAGAAACTTTGAACGAGCGAGAATTTATTATTGCACCAACTCAACAAAATAAAGGTTAATACAAATTTTCCAATATCCATCAAACCAAACTTCAAACCCATACGTTAATTGAGACTCTTATGAAGGTTTTTATAAAGAATTTTCATCATTTTTTTTTTTTTGGGGTGCTGTTTCTCATGACTAAACATCATATATGTTCACTTTCTGATGATGGATCTCCAGCATCAAGTTTAATAACATTCTTATGTAGATATATAATATCGATTTGAATAATATTTAGCATTTTAGATAAATTATCAAACATTCGGCAGATTAATTATATCAACATGAACTGCAAATAAATAAAAAAAAATTATCATTTTCTGTAAATCGCAGAATAAGTAGAAAAGGCACACCTTTTGTTTTAAGAGAACAATATCGTCTTCTCCCATATCTTTAAGGGAGCAACAGTCACAATGCCCCTTTTTAACTGTTCTAGCTCTTCCTTTAAACTACGAATCTCATTTTGATACTTCTTGATCAAAGATTTTTCATCAATAATCTGCAAAGTATACACAAAGTATGTGAGAAAAATTACAATTAAGTAAAAAAAAAAAATCATGTGAAGGAGACAAAACATGGAATATAATGCACAAACATAGGACTGATTTCTAGGAGATGCAACTCTCTCTTAAGGTGTATCCACAGTCATTACCAAAGTAAGACTATTTACTAATTCTACAAGGTAAAGAAAATACTTTATTTTGTGATGCTTGAATCTCAATGTGTTTAGCGCGATGGGCAAATTTCAGCGTGTTATGGGTCTCTTCTGCATTGCTTGAGGATGGAGTCACCGTGCAGATGAGCTGTGTAACAGAAGACAAGTGAAAACTACTGAAGACTTTATGATGATAATATTTTCTGTTTAATAAACAAGACAGCTCTAGCATTATAAACCACTCCTTGATTCCTCTTTTCTGTTAATTGCTTGTGTCATAAGTAAAACAAAGTGTAACTTACAGAAACACGCCCTTGACCACTCAAAGAGGATTGGAGGAGTCGAGTTAATTTAGAATCTCGGTATGGAATATGTGTAGCTTTTCCATCAGTTAACTTTGCAATCACCTGAAAACAAACTGAATAAGTTCAATGAGTAAACTTGTAAATCAAATAAATTAAGCAAATAATGCATTTGAAGACAATGTAAATATGACCGACCATATCCAAAACACGAAGTAGAAATGGTTTAAAAGGTTGTATTTTTTCCATTTATAAAAGTTATTAAAGTCGAATATTTTCTTTTTAGAAAGCATGACCCTAAACCAACTAAAATGGGTGGAAAGGATTCATGTAGCCAACCCCAACTAGTTTGGGATCGAGGCTGAGTTGAGTTGATTATTAAAATCGAATACGTTTATTTATAAAATTTGGTCCCTATAATTATATAAAATTCCATGGGCAAGATATTTTTCCATCATTTTCAGTCATAAAAACAAAATTAAAATATAACAATTTTCAATTTAAACAAATTCCTTCACAAAAATCTAAGCTTAAAATATGACAACTTTAAGAGCTCAGTAAGTTGTACATACTCAACAATATTAAGAAGATAAAACTTTTGCATGAACTTAAGTAGCTATAGTTTTCGATTTACAAGTTTGGATCAAAGCAAGACAGGAAACATCCATCTAATCTTCCAACATCGGTTCACTCTAGCCATATATACATGTAATATTCAAAAAAAAAGAAACCTCTAACAATGCTCTGCAAAAGGTTTTTAGCAAAAAAGGGACATAAATTACCATTTCATTAAAAAAAGAAAAAACAATAGACAGAAATCAAATTTATCTCCTTCAACAGATGATCCTTGAATTATTTTTTTTTCAAGAAAAGGAATCACACCCATATTGAGGGAAAATTGGTCTTAGAATGGGATCTGAATAAGATCATATAACAGTTCCGTGACTTCTGTCCAAACAACACTTTGGGTGTTCCAGCTTAAAAATCAATGAGCAATTCTACCCCATAGTCCCAAACACATCAGGAAGGCCTGGTACAAGCCATGAAGTGAATTGCAGTTTCATATTGCACCTAACCGTCTTGATGGTCCAATATTGCATTTACATTATAAAATTCATGGCACTATACCAAACTATGATTGGCACTAATGACAACGTAAACCTTGTTTTGGATCCAAATTGTGGAACTTCTATATAGAGCAACTTATCACAATTACATTAACTAAGCCCAACAATGGGGAAAGACCAAAGAGTAATTCTGGTGCTAGAAAGGATGAATTTTGTAAATAAATGCATTGACAAAATGATTTGGACAGATTATGACTTTGCACAATTTTACTGTAGCAAGAAATCAGTTTATAGCCTTTCTTCTCATTTCTCTTTTTTTTCCTTTTTGTCTTCTTCGTTTTTTGTTTGTGCATATGAAAACATATGGATGTCTTTACATATATAGACTAAACTGGTTGCCTCTACAAAGTCTAATTGATATTAGAAAGGGAGAAACAGGAAACAAATGCCCAAGAACTGACTTAGTCAAGAAGCATAAAAACATGATCCATCAACACACAAATTAGAGGCTTAGAAAGGCATATCTGATGTCCCACACCTTACTTAACTTCCCAAATTTGCCTTCAACATTGAAATTATATGAGACTAACTTTCGCATCATATGGTAAAACAGAAGGAAGCTCTCTACTAAAGAGCTTTTATTCTCTGTATCTCATCAGGCCAATAACCAACAAATACATCCATGAAAATTCAATGTGCGAGAAAAAGCTAATAATTTTACATAAATGAAAAAGTGAATAAGTGCATCAGTTTTCCCTCTACAATGTATAGAGTGACTGACCGCATACGTTATGCCCCATCGGAGAATATATGAGTGAACAAATTCTAAGTCATTAGACAAATTTCTAATTTGAACAAGGAGATGCATGACAAAATTATGAATACCACCAAGTCTTCCATACCTTTAGCAATGTGCTTTCTCAACTCAGTTAACAATCTTAAGTAACGCATGAAAAGATACACATCCACAAAATTGATGAAAGCATGAATATGGGTCCTCTAGATAAATAGATGTTTCTTAGATCGTTCAAAATTTCTTTATAGTTTGTATCAAAGATAGGCAGTGAAGCTGTCACAGCAATTACTTACATTGAGCATACTTACTGGGCGTGCATCATTCAAGGTTCTATGCTACCATCAAACTTATGGCATCATCAATATTTGAAACGAACAAATAAGGCATACACATGTAAGCACAAAAATGATAATATAATTAAAAATTGCAGAAGCTAAACTAGTTTACTGGAGAAACATATTTGACAATTTAAATAAATGTGAACATTTTTGTTTAAGGCCTTACGGTTCCAAGAGTTAATAGGCTTTTATTGATATAGGATCCCTCTTTTCGACGTACTCCAGTAGTTTCAGCCCTTGAGCTCTCTGAACCTGCCAGATCGATGAGGTTCTGCATGAGTAAAGAAATTTGTAAGAAATCAATGGATGGTACAATTCTATGAAAGCATACGTCAACCATATTCAACATCACTAAACACTTTAAATAGAAAAAAGATTAACTGCTTCCCCTTCGCTACGTATATAGACTTTAAAGAAGCACCACATACACAGACTTACAAGTTGTGAAAGATGAACTGCTTCCCCTTCACTACACTCACCACAGGGGCTACTCTCTATTGTCTGTGACAAAGCAGGACGACAAAACATAAATGCCAATCTGGAATTCAAAAATGAGTATGACAAAAGCAAGCATATGCCGATCATAATTTAAAATTTCTATATATGACGTTAAAAGCTTGAGTTCAGCATGCAAAGCTGAACCTGGAAGCCTTCTGCAAGCCTTGATGCACTGTTTAAACAGTGCTGCTCTTAAATACAGCACATGAATTGCACATCCCGCATACTAGTCTAGGATAATGATTGCAAGTGTTTGCAAATGCAAGGACCCAGGTTTAAAATGGAGTTAATTTTTTTGTAACATTAAAATGGAGTTAATTAGAAAGATAAGATTTGATGTACAACGGCTATTAAAAGATATTACATGCCTTGATTTTTAGTTAAACTGATAAGGTGGTAAAAATCTTGAATTATATACTTCGGCCATTATAAAAGTGTTCAATGCTGTTTTTTTTTTTTTCCTTTTTTCTGACACTTCGTTGGTCATCACTCTCTTGGTAGTTTTCTTAGATGGAGGTTGTCTAATAATGTCATAATGAGTTTTTTTTTTTTCCCCTGAAAGTCCCACTCTCATAGGTACCATTATCGAAGCAAAGAAGTCTCTGCCTCCACATCAACCTTCTACTTTCCTCAGCACTTCTCCCATGAATCTCATTCCCTGAGCGTTATTTTTTTCAATTCTTTGCCCCGTATTGGAACTCCCGTATTGGAACTCTTTAGGGCTGCCCATTCTAGAAGTTGCGGATGTTGCAGGGAAGCTGGTACCTCTCATGGAAGCTATCCCACGCATTAGATTTCTCTCAACCGGAATGGAGAAAAAAATAAAGACCTAACTGACGCCATGGATAGATTGAAAGCTATAAGGGTGGGTATCATGGATGATATCAACATCGCCGAGAGAGAAGGAAGCAAGTGCACGCCAGAAGTCAACAACTGGCTCCAGAGGGTGGAAGCGGAAGCATGTGAAATGGCCAAAATGGAAGAAGCCTGCCAGAGGAAGAGGGTGTTGGGAGTCCCCGTCAACTGGGTCTCAAGCTACAAGATGGCTAAAGTCATGAAAAGGCTAAGGTGGTGGAGGAGCTGCAAACTGAAGCAAGTTCTATCGTCATCACGAGGAGGTTGCCACCGTTGTCAGTCCAGGAATGCCTACCATTCCCAAGATGGTAGGAATCGAATCATATAAAAATGAAGTCCTGCTCCACGTTGCTAATGATAGCATGGATATCATTGCGATTAGGGGCATGGGGGGGTTGGCAAAACCACTCCTAAGAGAAGTCAACAACAGTTCCCTCCCTGGTAGTGGTAGCAGCTCGAAGTTCGACCATGTGATATGGACGGTGGCTTGCAAAGAGTGTACTCTGGAGAAGCTTCGGAAGGGCATAGCCTAGAAATTGGGACTGAATCTGGAGACCCTCGCACAACCATCGAAAACTGTCCTCTTCAATACCTCAAGGGCAAGAACTTGTTGCTGCTAGATGACCCGTGGAGAGCCTTCGAGCTGGTGGATGTGGGGATCCGCCATCCTGGCATCGGAGGGAATCAGTATAAGTGCAAAGTCATACTCACTACCCGGTCGCAGGACGTGTGCCACAAAATGAGCACCGATGCAGAGATCAAGATGAATTGCTTAGGGCAGAGAGGCGCTAGATCTGTTCAACTTTCATGTTGGTAAGCAAACCCTCAACTCTCACCCTAACATACCTAACCTTGCAGGGGAGGTAGCGAAGGAATGAAAAGATTGCCACTTGCCCTTAAGACGATAGGAAGGGCCATACGCAATCAGAGGAAACCTAAATACTGGAGACATGTAATTGAGCTACTGAAAGACTCTAAGCATGCTGAGATCCCAGAAATGGAGATCCTATCGGAGGGGGATGAAGAAAGAGATATGTTTCGCATATTAAGCTTAGCTATGATAATTTGCCTGATTATAGGATAAGGCAATGCTTCTTGTCCTGTTGCTTGTGGCCCGAAGACTATCCAATCAATAAAGATGAACTTATAGAGTGTTGGGTTGGTCTAGGCTTAATCGATCAATTGAATGGAAACTTGCTCTGACGTCACGAACACATCAGAGCCTTGGAAGGAGCATTCTTGTTGGAGGCTGATGTTGATAAAACTCGGGTAAGAATGCATGATGTTATTCGAGACTTAGCATTATGGATCGCTTCCGACTACGGGCGGAAAAAGAATAAATGGTTGGTTCAAGCTAATGTTAGTTTGAAGGAAGCAACAGATGTGAAACAAAAATGGATTGAAGCAGAAGCAGCAATCCAACGATCTATTTCCACTAAGATCTGATTCCAATGATGCCCAAGATGTGATTTCAATGATCTATTTCTACCAAAATCTAAGAAAAATAACTAAAAAATCTAGAAATTAATGATGTTTTTTTAGAAGAATTTGATGAAGTTCAAAGGATGGAAAGAGCAATACTTATAATGAAATTTTAGGACTTCCCAAATCTAATTTAGGTAGAAAATCTTCTCATCTTCAACGAAGATTTGAGAGAAAAGACTCCCGGGAGTCCTCTTCCTTCCCTTTTTCTTTTTTTTTCGGCTTTTTTTTTGGACCGAGTATTACCGATCTAGATAAGTTAAAGTAGGCATGCATTGGAAAAGGTCGGGTGGGATCCTTCTAAGAGTACGATTCTACTAGAGCATCAATACTTTGAGATGGGGGCGATCAAGAAGGTATCGGGGCGACATTTCTATATCATTTTTCATTAGCGATATTCTTTCCGCATCTTCTGCTCCAATCCATTTCTGTTTCACAGCTATTGCTTCCGTCAGACCAACACCAGCTTGAACCAACCATTTATTATTTTTCTACCGGCAGTCGGATGCAATACAAAGTGCTAAGTCTCGTATAGCATCATGCATTCTCATCGAGTGTTCATATTCACCAGGCTCCAGCAAGCATGCTCCTTCCAAGATTCTAATGTGTTCGTGACCCCAGAGCAAGTTCCCATTCAATTCATCGATTAATCCTAGACCCATCCAACACTATAAGTTCATCTTTCCTGATTGGATAGTCTTCGGGCCACAAGCAACATGATAAGAAGCATTGCCTCGTCCTATCATCAGGCAAATTATCATAGCTAAGTTTTAATATGCGAAATATCTCTATCTCTTTCTTCATCCTCCTCCGGTAGGATCTCCATTTCCGAGATCTCATCATGCTTAGAGTCCTTTAATAGCTCGATTACATGTCTCCAGTGTTTGGGTTCCCTCTGATTGTGCATGGCCCTTCCTATCGTCTTGAGGGCAAGCGGCAATCCTTTGCATTCCTTCGCTACCTCCCCTGCAAGGTTAGGTATGTCAGGGTGAGAGTCGAGGGTTTGCTTACCAACAAAAAAGTTGAACACATCTAGCACCCCCTCTGCCCCAGGCAATCCATCTTGATCTCAGCGTCGACGCTCATTTTGCCACACACGTCCTGCAACCGGATAGTATGACTTTGTGCTTATATTGATTCCCTCTGATGCCAGGACGGGGGATCCCCACATCCTCTATCTCGAAGGCTCTCCGAGTATGACTTTGTGCTTATATTGATTCCCTCTGATGCCAGGACGGGGGATCCCCACATCCTCTAGCTCGAAGGCTCTCCACAAGTCATCCAACAGCAACAAGAAGTTCTTGCCCTTGAGGTATTCGAAGACAATTTTCGATGGTTATGCGAGGGCCTCCAGATTTAGTCCTAATCTTTTGGCTATTCCTTCCTGAAGCTTCTCCAGAGTGCACTCTCTGGAAGCCACCGTCCATATCACATGGTCGAGCTTTGAGCTCTTGTCATTGCCAGGGAGGAAATTGTTGTTGATAAGGCGCAGAAGAGTGGTTTTGCCAATCCCTCCCGTGCCCCAAATCACGATGATACCGCTATCATCATCAAGGCAGAGCAAGACTTCGTTTACATTTGACTCCGTTCCTACCACATTCAAAACGGTAGGTATCTCCTGGACCAACGACGAAGGCAACCTCCTCGTGATGACGATAGATCTTGCTTCAGTTTGTAGCTTCTCCACCACCTTAAGCTTCTTTGTGGCTCTCTTACTGTCTTTGTAGGTCGAGACCCAGTTGAGGGGGACCCTAAGAATCCTCTTCCTCTTTCGGCAGGCTTCTTTCATTTTGGCCACTTCACCTGCTTCCACTTCCACCTTCTTTGTCGACTTCTGGCGTGCACTTTCTTCCTTCTCTCTCGACGATGTTGATATCATCCATGATACCAGCACCTCTTGCTTGCAATCCATCCATGACGTCGGTTAAAGCTTTTATATTTTCTCCACTCTCGCTAAGATATCTGATGAACGAGATAACAGCTTCCCGCCCTAAAAACTTCGGGCAAGAAATTGAAGGATCATACTCAGGAGATTGACCTTCATGGGAAGAAATGTTGAGGAAAGGAAAAAATTGATGTAAAAACAGAGACTTCAGTACCTTGCTGGTAAAACATATGCTCTTTCCTTTGGTCTGAAAAAAAGAGATGCAATTAACAGTTTTACTTTTTTAAGATTTGCTTATAAAAGATATAATTGGCAGTTTTATTTCTTTTAAAAATTTTGCTTGCAAGAGACACAACCAGCACTTTTATTTTTTTCATTCGAAGACAATGACTCTCCCTAGACCTGGTTGTCCATCTTTTCTTTTCGATGAACCAAAAGGGATGGGAGGGATAAATCCCAGTGTAGCTACCCCCGCAGGCCCCCGCCTCGCTAGGTAATATTCGATTTAAGATGCTAAGATTTACACAGTTTTGCCCCACCTAAAGGTGAGTACATCAACCTGACACCACTAAGACGCCGGCTAGTAGAACGAGGATAACAAGGAGACCCTGACCTCTCACTCATACCAATAATCATGGATCCCAGAAAAATTCCTGGATTTAATCAAGTCACCCACGGGATCATGCCTCGAAACTGCGATCGATTGGTAGTGAGGTAAGGTCTCTACCAACCGGACTACCGCCTTAGCGGTCTGGTTGTCCATCTTTGAATGATGCGAAGTGAACCAATGAGATCACTAATATAATAATTTTTATCGATCGGCCCGAAATTAACACAATTCCTTATAACAATTACAAGATATCATCATAATATAATAATTTTTAATAACATTTTTTATAAAAGATTAATATTATATATTGATCTTTTATAATTTTTTTAAAAATCATTAGTATGTCAAAAATATTATTAAAATTTTAACATTGTAAATTATTTTTGTTATAGTAATAAAAGATACTATCCTATGCAGAAAAATACAATGCTAGAAGAAAGAGTGAAATACTTGAAAATGGAACATATTTTATTTAACCCAATTTAAATATGGGACAAGATTATATACAAAAATCCGAAATTATATTCAAGTCAGGTACCGATAATAGTATGCCCCATTTCAAAACCAATTCAACATAATTTTAATATAAAGCTCTTTCAAAATTATAAATAATTTTTAATATTTATATAATGAGTATCTTATCTAACCTGACCTAATTCGACTAGAACGTTCTTATCTCCCTAACCCGAGGTGGGTATGGGATAGATATGACCACACATAGGCAATGTGGTGCAGTCAAGGGACAGCATCTGCATCAGGGTTCTCGGAACCGTCCCGTACCGCTCGGTACGGGGCGTTCCGTACCGTACCGTACCGGCATCAGGGTTCCCGGAACCGTCCCGTACCGCCCGATACGGGCGTTCTGTACCGTACCGCCCAAGAGCCGGTACGGTTCGCCACCTAAAAACGGTCCGGACACTGGACCGTTGACAAAAATTAAAAAAAAAAATTCATACCGAAATGGTACGGTATCGGTACGGTACGAAACCGCTCGGTTCGGGTCGGTTCAAACTCGGTTCAGCCCAGTTCAGCCCAGTTCGGGTCGGTTCAGGAAGAGGGGGAAGAAAGATTATTTTTTTATTTAATTTGGCATGCCGGTACACCATACGGTACAATACGGTACGGACCGTACCGTACCGCCAGCTGACCAGTACGGGTCCCGGTACCAGTTCAGTGGACCTTGATCTACATAATCGTATCATATGCGAGTGCATATGTAGCTGTATGCACCATATTTTAAAACACTGAGATAGAGTAAAGCATCTTATTCTTATTTGATACTCTTGTGCTAGTTCTGCCCTTCTTTGCTTGATATCTTCCTCACTTGACTTGCCATTATGTGCATCTTGAATTGTTATGCATGGAATCTTCCTGGTTAGGGAGTAGATACATTGTTTCTTGTATTGTCTTTAGTTACCTCATGATAGAATTTCAGGGCAGGGACCATATGGATTGCTAAAACCCTTCAGAACCTAATTATGGTCTCTGAAACCCTACCACGGGTTCATGCTTTGAAGATAAAGATTTTATTCACGTATTTTTCAGGACAGCTGGAGCACATGTTGTTTAAATCCAGGTATATCACATGGAAGGCCTACAGGAGCCTAACTTGATGAAACCTAAGCAAAATGCCAGCAGCACTTTAAATTTTGCTTGTTAAACAGAAAGAAATAAGTATGTTTCAATATTTCAGTTGACCGTTGAGAGCAGGATTTACGGTACCATCTCATACCGCTCGATATGGGGCGTACTGTACCGTACTGGTCAAGAACCAATACGGTTCATCTATAGAAAACAGTCTGGCATTTTGGACCGTTAAAAAAATATAAAAAATTATATTCCATATCGGTACGGCATCGTACCAATGCGTACCACCCAGTTCGATCCGGTTTGGGCTCAATTCAGTCCAGTTCGGATCTAGTTCGTGTCTGATTCAGGTTAAATATTTTTTTATAAAGAGGAAAGAGGTTTTTTTTAATTTTATGAGCCCTGTACGGGATCCAGTATGGTACTGTACCATACCGTACCGATCGGTGACCGATATGAGCCCGGTACCAGTTTAGTATTCCTTCACTGTTGAGAGTGTCTGTAAATATATCTAAAGCATCAGAAAACCAAATAAATCTCAGCAGAAATGATAAGTCAGGAGAATATATGAAATGGGACAGAAGAGTTATAAAGCTACAGAACCAAATTAGTTCAGCCAAATTTAGGTTAGGCAGAAATTCTTTAATAAGGAAAGAGAATATATGAAATGGGACAGAAGAGTTACAAAGCTACAGAACTATATTAGGTCAGCCAAAATTAGGTTAGGCGGAAATTCTTCAATAAGGAAATGCGACAACAACCAGAAGCGCTTTATATGTAACTATGTTTCTAGATTCCAATATAAATTCCTGTAAAATGCAGCCTACATACCAGTGTGAATATTGTATGACTTCTGCTGCTTAGTAAAATTGAAGTTATTAGATCCCACATGCCGATGTTCTGTCACCAAGTCAAAATTATCATCATCAGCATGATAAAGAAGGAATAGTAGTATACTGCATGAAGAAAGACAATACAAATAAATCTTTCTGATGCAAACAACTTATTGACCAAGGTTCACAGCCTCAGTACCAGACCATGTATGGACAGAAGACTAGTACAATACATAGCAGTACCATAGCAGTATGCCAAAGAAATTTAAAGATAATCAAGGTTCCTATCAAGGAACCACACAATCAAGTTGGTACCGTACCACAATGACCATGAACTAGGACAATTTGGAGACTTGAAATGGGTTTGTCTTGAACCAGTGCAAATCGGTCCTTACTAGGCCAAGCTGCCAGAAATCGCTTTGTTCCATACGGATTGGCCCAATAAGGGCCCCATACTAGTTCAAGCCATACTAATTGAGGAAGAAAGGGCCTGACACACTTTTCTCCTTCCTTAGTTTCAAGATAAGAGAGGAGAAAGAGAGAGAGTAGAAGGGTTAGTAATGGTTCTGATCCAGCTATCTCCCCCTTCATTTTTCTTTTTCAAATCCCATAAATGGAAAGAAATAGAAAAAAAAAAGAGAAAATCATACCAAAATGTTGGCATGATTTCATGATATATCATAAATCTTGGTCAGATCTATGCAATAGTATAACATTTGTTTTTCGATAGTTATTTCATTTGTAACTAGAGAATATTTTTTAGACAATTAATAGAAAAAATAAATGAAACGTTAGACTCTAAAATTAGTATCAATATTAAGTAATATGAACCTATATTGACTCTTGCAGAACTGGCATGAGTTGATACCTTGGGATAAATAGGGTATCATGGTGCATGTGTGGCCAGTGCCACTACTAGCATAGCAAAGGCATGAATGATGCAAACTAGCATCTAAAACCATGGTCAGGACAAATTAATATTAAATGCTCCATCATATATGTTTTTCAGTTGCTATAGGGTTTGGCCAACTTAAAGGAACAATAAGTTCTAGCGAGATCACCCCAGGTAAATGAGTCCAAGGTCCGAACAATTGTTCCAATAGCAAAGACGATTCAAATTTCTAAATTCGGTAACTTTATTTATTCCAAAAGATCTCAAAGGCAGAAATAGCTCAACTATTTAATGGTGGTCACAAGGAAATTTAGCTCAATAAAGGCACTGGGTAAAGACTGCAGCCAATGCATAACTCCACCACCCCAACATTAGCACCAACCAATCAGCCAAGTGTTGCAGCAAAACAAGACATTGCAACGAAAAAAAACAATGATACACGGGTGAGGTTTTGGGCAGATCCTCCTATTTCTATAATGTTGCACACTTACACCTACTGCAAAGCATGTTGTAAAAACTCCAATATTATTATAAATAAAACCCACTGCTTAATTCCAACAAGCAGACAAAAGTCAAGAATTCTTCAGGAATCGCTTGAGTTCTATTAAACACTCAAAGGGCACCATCATCACTGTGAAATAATCCATTTAGGAGAACAAAGGATTTTCTTCAACCCACTCAATTTGAATCTCTCCAAGAAAATAATTAACAATAGAAATTTTCAAAAGTAAGATCCTAAGCATTTTACTTTCATTAACTTCACGATCCACAAATTGTGGTACATATCATTCGTGGAAGTAGAGTCTACGCTCTTTGCTTTCATTCCTTCTGTTAGGTTTCAAATGGGTGGAAAGTATAGTTTATGCTCTTTGCTTTCACTCCCTCTATTCCCTTATACAAAATCATACCATATACACTCTATTTATACTAAAGAGGTACTCTTTATCCGAGTTGCATTCTTCCCTAGCTAAAAGAAAAGGCACAAATTCTTTACTATTTCATAGAGCTCTACTCTCTTCATTTGAGTCAGGAAACCCTTATAGGTAGATGACAATGAAAACTTCTTTTTATACTAGTGAAATCCAGCCCAAATCAAACTAGATTCCTATCCAAATTAAAAGAGACATAAATTACAAAAATAATAAAAATATTTTAAAAATTCTAAATGTGAGCAGAAGCCCGACCTTGACTTTTACATCAACTTCATCTTTAGTCACATCATCAAATTCTTCTCGAATTAGAAGTAATGGCTTCCCAATGTTCGGAACTTGATTGAATCTTGTTATGTTGTCAATCTTGCTCCCAAAACTTGATCAGACCAGCCTGAAGTGGCCAAATTGGTCCATGATAGGTCAGCAATCCTCCTGTTTCAAAATTCCCCCTATTTGGAGAATTTAGCTCCTGCTAAATTAAAATTGGAGCCGGAAATATGCTTGCTTCCTATCCCATTGTTGAAACTTCTAGATTTCTAATTTGAATTCATCCTCTGCTATAAAGTATTCATCTCTTTCAGCATCACTAGGCCAAGCTCCTTTCATCCCCAGATGTTGGAGATAGTTTTGTGATAGGAGTTATAGGTTTTCAGCATCACCAATGAACAGCCCACATACATATGAGAGATTAGCTTGTACAACAATAACTATCAGGTTAACTAAGATGGCATCATCAATAAATTCACCTTCCCCAGCTGCAATAAGGGACAATGCATGCGCAGGCGATAATACTACTTCTTCCTTAATACCCTCAACAAATGTTCCCTGCAAACATAAAACGAAGTTCAGTAACAGAAATAGTACTCACACAAGATGCAAACAGTGATTATCTGCCATAAATAAACTTCTACAAGATGATAATATTTATATATTTTATATACATACATATATATGAGCAATTAACATATGATCAATAGCCAACCCCTTTACAACTGGATATCATTTTAGCTATTAAGAAATGTAAGGATTAAACCAACTACGGATCCAAGAATGGCACAGAGCTTAGTGGCAGATATGAGGGAGCATCCTAGGTGTCAAAGATGGAAAGGAAGAAAAGGAGCATCCTAGGAACACAGATGTACTCACCCAGTCTGATTATTGGTTAGCGGGTCCTATGATCCTTGATTTAAGCATGGTCTAAGTGTGAGAGAGCACTTTGGGGAAATGGATATTTTAGAAATTAGTGGAAGGAAGTATTTTAAGGAGGGTGATATTTTAGGAACTAACTTGTGAAAGTTTTTGCACAGGAAAATTAAAGCTTTTGTATAGTAGGAACATGTTACCTTTTAAGTTTTCTCTAGCCCTTTTCTCCCCTCTCATGGAGATCCATAGATTAATGGGATGCAGTAAAAATTTAATATCAAAAAGATATTTTTGAATCCTCAACATCCCCATCTGGCACACCCTGTTTCAATCACCATGAAGAAAGGATTCTAAAGCCTAAATGCAGATCACAATGGATGGAAGGAGCCCCAAATATTTAACAGATCACTGCAGCCACTTGTCAGAGCATGAGCATAAACAAAAGGTTCCTTTAGATTGTTGTTCTTGAATATGAATGGATGATCAGCACGCATCAAAGCTCCAAGCTTCATCCATGGACCCATATTCTTCTCAGATTTAAAAAAATGCAGCAGTCCAAGATTTTGTAAGAGATTGATGGATCAATCTCAGTATTTAATTGATAATTTCTGTTTATTTCAGTTTATAGAGTGGTTAGAAGGTATAATTTTACATTTTTCTAGTTTCCCTTATCTAATGGGCAACAAATAGGAAAGTTGGTTGGGATCTTTCTGTAGCATGTATTGCTCAAATTACAGTAACCATGGCCACTGACAGTGAGTATTTGCTTTCTTTATTATTTTGTAGAGTCCTAACTGGACTCAAATAGGTAATTTAATGTTGTGGCTAGTTAATAGCCAGTACAAAAGGGTCATTGCTGGCTGTGGTTGATTTTTGTTATTGTTTTGAGAAGAAAGAAACCTGAAGCCTGGTACAGACGTTTCCCCATCATCTCTCAGTCTTTTTCTCCTCTCTCTCTATTGCTGTCTGTTCTTCAGTTATTTATTGCTGGTATTATCTACAACTGATGAAATTATTGTATTGTGGCCATCAATTTCTATCAGACTCCTAGAACATTGCTTGCCATTTAAAATCACTGCATAATTCTGCAATCTTTCCCTGCTCTGAACTCTTGAAGCCATAAATCCTTCTTCCATTAATCTCTCAGTCTTAATCGCATTCTCTACTAACATATCACAACCATTAGGACCCATAAACAACTCATCCTGCTTTGCTTTTTTCTTTGAATTACAAAAAAACAACCAGAACTGTCCTGATATGATCTCAGGGTCTGGACAGCAAGCAAATGGATTGCTCTGAACCCTTATCTCACCTGAAGCAGCCAAGGTGGTCCCATGCATCACACACTAGAAAGAGGCCCTGTTCTTTTGGCCTTCACCATTTTTTTGTTAATGGATTTTGTAGTGATTTATGATTCTGAACGCTTGAGACTTGTGGGTTGGATGTTTTTATTACCCACAAGTCTCAAGCGTTCAGAATCATAAATCACTACAAAATCCATTAACAAAAAAATGGTGAAGGCCAAAAGAACAGGGCCTCTTTCTTTCTCCAACCCACTCTTCTGTCTTTATTTGAGTGTAGAGCACAGGCAGAAAATGACAAGCACCTATCAGGGATGTCAGGCCCTGGCTGGAACCACATTTTTCCACAGCATAGCTCAGAAATTGGGGACATTGGCTAGCCACACTACGGCTGGCATTTAGGAGCATTTGGGAGAAAGAAGATAGGAATGAAGGGCGCCTGTAAATGAAGAGAGTATAAGAGGGCATCTGGAAGCATATAGGAGAAAAAGAGGAAGAGAGGCAAGAGAATTTGGGAGAACAAAATAAGGAAAGGCAACTGTCTTGACCTGTTTTCCTAATCCTGCTCCTTTCGGTGGATGTTTTAAGATCAGCAAGAGTGCCTTACCTGGTGATTTAGAAACAGTTTCGTATACAATCATTCAAAAGGAGTCCATAGGAATTTTATCCGTGGAACTTGGGAAAATGGGAGGATGGGTTGGTAGATCCTAAAAGCAAAACAAGGATTGGGCTGACTGGGATAGAATCTGTTTGCTATTTCTAATTTTGCATGTTTTTCTTTCTTTATTCTTCTTCTTCTGGCTGCCGGGGGGGGGGGGGGGGACTTCCTTTCTGTCTTAAAATATAAATCATTACTGTAGAGAAAAAAAAAGATTGTAGTTTTATATTTAAAATTTATTTTGCATGGAAAAACTGAATGAATTAAAACTCAATGTTAATACTTGCATAAATATAACAATAACACAGTTTCAATATAGTGCAAATAATGACCAGATAAATTAAGCTTCCAGTTCCAAAAGAACTTAAAAAAGCAGAAAATAAGTGGCAAAAGCAGTGGAACAGAAGAAAAGGGAACAACAGCTTTTAAAAAAAAACAATCTAGCACCTGAAGATCCTCCCTGATTCTTAGATTCTGTCCTGCTGGGTTCAGTAAATCATTAACAACCTGGGACCAAGAAGGTTCAGTAAGCACAATATCATCCTCTATATGTCTAAAAGCGGCAAGTAATTGGCATCAATATGAAAGTGGTCGTCTCAGTACAACCAGCATCCTTAGCAAAAGAAACAGATGTACAATATACTATCAGAGTTTAGTCGTAGCTCTTTGGAGACTTAGATTCTTGCAAGATCACAAATAAAAAAGTACCAAACTGAACAAGATGATTAATGGATGACATAATGGGAATCAACTACTATATGAAACAAAAAATAAAAAAAATATGCATATGTTAAATTTACATATAATGAATAGCTGTATTGAGTGGCATGTATAAGATAACTTTGCATGTGTTTATGTGTCTAGACAGATACAAACACACGAGTTATGAGTTTTATCCGAGTGTAGTAGCTGTATTAATATAATTATTACATTGGCAAGGTTTTAGAACTCTTTCCACTTCCTCAGTTCCTCCAACCATTTTCTAGAGATTTGTTCACCAAATTCACACACGCTACACATATATCTGTCCAAATTTGTTGGTCAAAATGTTCACTTCTAGGTTTTGGGGCTTCATCCTTCTTTCATCATGTCTGTCAAGTACACACATAAACATATACACATACATGAGTGCATCTATCTAAATACACTTGTCAAGGTGTTTGATTCTAAGTTTTGGGTTTCATCTTCCTTCATCACATGTCAAATATAATCCCATATTTCTTGCCACTAGGAGTTTTGCAGTTTCTTCACATGCTTTTCAAATTCTTAGGTCATCCTTTCACTGCTATGGTCTTAGGTTTCCAAGGACTTTGTCATTGTTCTGCCCACTAAGTACTGAAAATTTAGTTCATTCAATCATCATTGCCCATCAATTTCATAATTCCAGCTCATAGCAACTTTAACTAAAGTGTTGTCTACACTTACCAACCCAATATGGACAAGCTTGTTTTTGCATGGAATTGGGTTGTGCTCTCAGTTACACAAATAAGTCCATCTTAATGTTTGAGATAGGATAAATGATTATTGGAGCTCACCTCATCTTCTATAAACTTGAATTTAGAGGAAGCATTACTAGTTTCTTGGCCTCCACTGACTCAAGGTATTATCAAATCAATTGGTAATGTTGCTCTTCTTGGAGACCTCCACGGATCCTTCTGTCCATCTGACAGATTGCTTACGGAAACAACTCATTGTCTAAAGATACCTCTGCTAGATTAATGTTAAGCTGGGTCAGGTGTATAAGCAGTATTGTTGAGTGCTTACCAATCCACTTGACCAAAATGAAAAAACTCTCTACAGTTGGCAAGAGCTCTAACCCATGGAGATGACAGTTCAGCCATCTTCCAAATCAAATGCCAATACTTTGAAGCCACAAGAATTTGTTCTAAATCCTAATGTGTCTTACAGACAAACTTGTCACTAAGAACCACCAATTAACCAAGATCCTTCCTCATCCTGAGGTTTCTCTTGATGAGCTATCTGTGGTAGGCACATCTACCAATCTGTAGTGCTCCCAAAATGTAGCATCAAGATTTTTCATATTACTACTTCTCAGTCCAGTTTTAAGTTCTTTCTAGCCTAGCACCATTCTTTTTCTTGATTCTTATCCTAGTCTTGTTATGCCTTTTCACATGTACCTCATTTAAAAGGGAAAATTAAAATATATAAAATCTTTTTTAAAAAAAATCTTACGCCACTGTTTAAAACATCAAAAGAAGATTTACGTATATAGCACACAAAAGTTATGTGGTGTATTATGTACTCCTTACAAGGTATTAACTAAATGATGGGCATTGAAATCGTGCAGCCATCTAGTATTCCTTACTCTTAAGTATACACCTAGTTGTAGTCATTTTTCTCTGTTTGTACTTTTCTAATCCATCAATTATCTATGGATAGCAATTTTTCCTAAGCAATTAGACTGGCCACTTCAATTTTAGAACTCATCAACTACAAATAAAAAGCAATCCTTCAAGATTTTGGTTCAATTAAAATATTTATCAACTCTTCCAATAGAAGAGATGTACTACAAAGCATGTGGATGCCTAATCAAATTAAGTTCAATCACAACTCATTGCAATTTTGATCTGGTTCATCAGGAAAACTGCTCAAGTCAAACAGAATAACTTCCAATTTAGATTGTTTAAATCTTTTATTGTTTAGATACAATCAGTTAAGGTGCATTATGTGGGTTTGCCTTTCAATATATAAAAGAAAATTACCATTTACCACTAACCAAGATTCATTATCAATAAAATATTATCCTGGTCTTAGCCAACCACAATAAAACCAACTCTTTTTTTTAGCATAACTTCTTTGTGGATTTATCATAATTTCTATTAAGAGAGCTCTATGGTGCAAAAATGTACAAAACAATCTAAACAGTGGCTTCCAATTTCCAGAAATGTATGACACAACATATGTTTCTTGTTATTCTACAAAATGAACTTCAGTTATTCTACAAAATGAACTTCAGTTATTCTACAAAATGAACTTCACGGTTCAAGTATATAAAAAGAAAAAAGCAAAAAAGATTTCCCATGCAATTCATCCAAGAATATAATAGAAGAGACTAGAGAAAGCTATTTCTAAGAATGTTATAAGTTCTTTCTTTTATAATTCAGGACCTATTCTTCAACAACTAAAACAATTTAGAACTTCCTGGATGGTTAGTCCTCTCAAAGTCGAGTTGCTAAAATTAGATATTTCAATGAACATAAGAAATAAAGAGCATCAATGTATAATCTCTCTCAACTAATGAATTTGCTCATTATGTTCAAATATAACATTACAATAAACAAATGCCTCATGATTTTGTTTTTTGCAGGGAGATAACCTTTTCATAGATTTTATATCAATTACTCATTTTTTACAGTTTATCCAAAGAAAATGATATATTGTAGAATGGGCTGGCAAATGAAGTTATCAACCATAAAGATTTCTCAATTATTTAAGAGGCTTTAAGATGAAGATAACAACCACAAAGTTGTAAACTTGCATCACCTTTAACAATGAATTGACCTAGCATGGCTCTAAGCCAGTTGAAATTAGATGTATCTTGAAAAAACACCAAGAGACAGTAAGTATTTAGTGCTTCACAGAAGGAAAAGCATATAGCACAAAACTTTTTCATTCAACATATTGACCAAAAGACTGATGTTCAAATTATCAAAGACAAATTCAATCAAATGCACAGACCTACTCAACAAGCTACAACAAGGAAAAAATATGATCTGCTGGAGTGATATAGAAAAACAAACCTCATTATAGATTTCCAAATATGATACACGAAGGAGAAATTCACGGTTAGGAGTCTACAAAAATAGAAGTGCTACCATAGTTAACCACTTGTGAAGTTAGGATATTTATGTTAAAAATAAAATAACTGGAAGGGAACAACTTGCAACATACCTCTTGTATGATACTAAATGCATCCTTCACAGCCAAAGGTATGATACCAGGGGATCGTTGATCTCCCTACAAGCAATTCAACATCAAGAGATGAATGCTAGATATTTTAATAAATTTCTGACCATGTTACTTTAATCACTGATCTTAAGATACATGTTTTCATTGTCACTTAATATAAAAAAGAATTGTGATGAATCAGAAAGATATGCATTTTTCTTAAAAATACACAGAAAACATCAGTATTATCAGTTGCAACTTATAGAAATTTGTTGCAAAGATCAACATTATCAGTAGAAATGCCACCATACAATGAAATAAAATTTTAATTATTATAGCATTGTAGAGGCCCAGAAAACATGTGCATAAATGCTACTGTAAATAATAAAGGGATCCAAAAACCTATACATGACTTAGGGAAAAGAAACAACATGCTGCAGGCCAATCTTATTTTGTTGAGATATACTTATCAGTACCATGTAGTCAGAGTTACACACCACCACGGATAAGGATTTTAATACAAGAGCATGGAAACAGGTCTTTTAAAATTTTAGAAAGTGACAGAACATAGGTAGCAAATATATGAAAAGTAAAATAAAAAATAATAAAAAAATGTGGCTGTAATTGTATATATAAAAATAAAAGTGTGTGGTTACATCTTATAAAGCATGTGATCCAAGTGATGAAGTCAAGGTTCGAGATCATGTGTGCAATTCTTATTGTGATGATATTAGTCCATGACCAATTAATAAAGGCATACGAGGAGTAAATCATGATCCTCTTGGCTTTAAATGCTCCCAATTTGAAGACTTAAAGTTCTCGTTCATCAAGGTGTAGTGAGCTTTTTTTAAGTTTGTCAAGAGTCAATTTGCTGGCCAGTTTTAGAAGATCTTTTGGGGCAATTTTTTTCTCTCTTCTTTAGAGTTACTATTCATGTCAGTGTAGCACAGTACTATTTGTGCTAAAGCAACTACTACAGTACCATAGCCTAATAAGGGGACTATACATATCCCATAGAGCAAGTTGATTGCTTAGTCTTTAGGAGTCCTTGAGAGACTCAAATAAAAGGTGATTGAAAGTATTAAAAAGAAAAATCTAACAAAAGTATACTAGAGCTGGTTTAAAAGCATTGTACTGGAGTTGGTTTTGTTGAAATAAAGAGGTTTAGGCAAGGTTGGCCCTTCCTCCTTTCTCTGCCTGCCAACCACCCCCCCCCACCCCGAGGGGGGGGGGGGCCTCTAACTCTAGTTCTCTTATTTTCAATCCATATTTACTCAATCTGCAACTTCTTGTCACTATTTCTACTGTAATATTTCTAATATTTTGACATGCAGCAATCATTGGGAGCCTATTCACTTTCATTTAATCTTAAAAAACTCCTTATTTCTGTAAAATGGACAACAAGCTAGATAAGTGTTCATAGGAGCTTCCATGTATACGTAGGCTAAATGGTCCTATGTCACTAAGTTATCTGGAAACAAAAATAATTTTTTTAAAAAAAAAAATAAAGAAAAGATATGAAAAAAATAATTGTAATCTGAAAAATTAAAACATAACATACTAAGTGAGATGTAGCAAGTCTAACAAAAGTACCAACTGGCAACCTTCAACTATAATTTCTAAATCAATTTCAACCTCCATCGAACATGATGCAAAATGTAGGGCCAGCACTCGTTTCATTCTCAAGAAATCCTAACATCAGTCCTTTCTTTTCTTTCAAGTTTATGTACATATAGCTTGTTTACATTTCTTGGTTCACACATTTTAAAAGTGTTGTCTAATTAATAATTAATTTTAGTAGTGTTTTTCACATTGACTATGGATACAAAGACCACAATTTAAATAATTCATGGTTTATATATTTTCTTGGAAAGTTAGGAACACCTAGTATCTCCCATTTTTTGGTAACATTCTACACAACAGGCATTAAACAAATAACTCTACGACTTTGGTTTTGTTATATATAAATGTTTGCACATCTAGAAAGGTAAAAAAGAATTTTTAACTAGATGGCAGACTTTCATGTAGAATCAGATTTGGAGCCTGTGATTGCGGAACAAATGATAGCATGACTATAAGCTACAAATTGCAAAATACCATATGAGTTAATCAACCTAAAATACCATACTTATAATGTCAATACAACATAATGATAATCAAATCAATTGTAGTTCTGCATTGTATGTGTTTGCCACTGCTAGTGACTCCATAAGCAAAAATAGTGCCTGCAAAGGGTAAAAAAACAATGGAGTACAGTATTAGTGATACATAAAGTTTACGTATTTCACATTTATAAATTATTTAACACATGTTGTGAATAACACAAGATAGAATATGTCCCAATGAACATGTGACACTTCAAGATGCTGAACCCCAACCAACTTCAGGATCCGCATATACCTTCATGTGCATGCTGCTTCCTCCTATACATTAAGAGTGCAGCAAAAAGATCACTCTGCATGAACCATGCTAGCATGGATAATTATATTAATAAATTTCAAAAGACAGACATTAAAAGACTAGCTGATTGCATGCATATAGATAATTCATCAAAAATGCAGAATGCTTTTGACAGACAATGTGTTTAAACATCAATACAAGCCAGAAGGAAAATATCACAAAGCCTTAATGTCTAGCTGCAATAATATTGCTAATCATATACTTTAAGAAAGGCTCGCAAACCTTTAAATTCAGCAACAAAGAGTATATTTAAATGGATTGAATCAGATATCACACCTAGCTTTCAAACAATAAGTTTGATCTATATATGTATCCCTCCGAAGCAATTCAAATAGCTAACAGAGTAAAAGATGTAATCATCATATACACAAAAATATATGTAATCAACATGTCTGTAGAACATGTTCAAGCATTGGAATTTGGTATTCTCTAGGCTTCAAAGTTTAAATACTTGTAAATAAATATTTAAAAATATTAAATCCAATTACCATTTATACCCTCCATTGCACCACTGACCACATGCTGAGCAGCCACATCATAAACATGACGTGTTGTAGTTGTAGGTCCAAAACTCGATCTGGACCATCAGGCACAAATGATCAGTTAGTCAAAGCCAACCCTCTATAATCAATTGAGGCCTCAAACACCAAAATGTGTATCAACAGAACATGAATGCACATATTATATTAAAAATACACACACAGGGTGGAAAAGCTCACTTATAATTTATCAAAAAAGAAAAGGAAAGATTTCACTCAGCTGCCCACCATAGAACCATAACATAGTTGCACAGATATATGTTTCCTAGAGTATCTACAAGTAGAATGTCAACTACATATATATTAACACTTCCACTCACTGTGGCATTTTTCTCAATATATATAAATGAAAAAATGCGATTTTTTCTTAAACAAATGAAAAAAGAATGACAGATTGCTCAGGCTTATTTTGAACAACTATATTAATATTCTGATAAATTTTTTAAACCACATTTTTAAAGTAAAAAGTATAAAGCAGCAGTGCCACTTTTCCTAGTTGTTGTTACTATACAACCATAGCTATCATTGCCTTCAAATGACTCTAGGACCAAAAACAATGTAGTTCCTTTTGTCTTCTTGTGGATGTTCCGCCTGTGGAGATGTGTCGCAAATGGCTGCCTCCCTTCTCTTTTTTCTCATCACTTCTCTTTGTAAGATGGTTTTTTTTTAACAGAACACACTCTTTCTTTCATGTCTTTCCTCTGATTCTCATGCAATACCTTGCCTTATACTAATAGAAGGCAACTTTTGTAATGTTCCTGATTCATTTTCTTGATGAATTCAATTGGAGTAGCTCCATTCTAGAAAAAGCAAACTATTAGGAGACAAGGAGAATAGGAAGACAGGCATAATGTGTTAATCATAGGAAGATGGGCATAATACCTTAATCGCTAAAAAGTAGATATTTAGCATTGCTTGTATGGTAGGCATTAAATATAAAACAGTATCAATATCAAAATTTCAGGTTGCAATATAGTTGCAGCCAACTGTACCAAGGTGTCATTTAATTACAATAACCCTAGTATTTTTTATAGAGGGCTTGATCAACATTGTCATTAGATCCACAAGATATTTCTAAAATATCTAGGGCTAGCAAATGCTGGACCAGGCTAGCTATCTTGCTTCAAAGCACCTGCAAATCTATGTTTGGGTCAGCCATCATATGACCTGCTAAAATAGGGTCAATCCAAATCAAATCCAATCATCACTTGGGTTTGGGTTTCAGTTTGGGTTAGGTGACCTAATGAAGGATGAGAGTATGACAGGTTTTCTTATTTTACATATCTTAACAATTAGTTGACCTTTATTTATCTCCTAGTTTCTCATAAGTTCTAATTGGGAAGTCAGCAAGTCTTAGATGTATTGAGAACTTTTGGAATCACTTAATACAGTAAAAAAAGGATCTATGTCAACATGAAAAAGTGAACCTGATTCACTTATAAAGAGTAATAGACTAATTAGTAAAAAATCGAGTAAAACACGCACCAAGAAACTAATACTTAATTTCAGTCATCACTTTTTTCCCCTAAATTGATGAGAATGCCAATTCTCTGTTTTGGAGTGAGGAACCCTTCTTTCTGTTCTTTATTTTGCATGCCAGTTATTCTACTGTTATAGCATTGATAAATCTGGATGCAGGTAGGCATGATAACAACTTCAGCCTAAAATATTTTGTTGAACCACCAAATTTTGACCCGCAATGCCCAGCACAAACAAGCTCCGTAATTACAGATAATCCAATTCACAATTTAAATGCCACACATACCACGTACCATAAGCATATGCCACTGATGGATTATGCTCGCTCCTCACGATTGTATCCCCATCGGCATACCACGCGATCTCCTCCCCCTGCCGAATCTCCCGTGGACTGCATTCGGAATCAAAACCAAATCCTAAGAAGGCACGCATTTCCAAATTTTCCACATAGAAAGGGGACAGCAGGACCGCACGGAAGCCGAACCTGAGCGGCCGGAACCGGACGGTGACAGTGACATTCTCCTTGGATCCCGCCGCATCGAATCCCAGACCATCCTCGTACAAGTACCGCGGCTTGCTCAGCGCCGACGACGACACTGGCGAGCTCAGCCCATCCAATGACGCCTCTGCACCTGCCGCGAAGACGACGTCGTGGAAGAGGACGGCGAATTCGTGGCCTTTGAGACCGTCGGAGCCGCCGCCTTCCTCTGCCTCGGAGCCGGCCTCGACGCCATGGCGAGCTCCGATCGATCCTCTACACCTAAACCGCACGAAAAACCTACCCTAATTGATCGAAGACCATGAGACGACCGATTTCGCCGTCATTGGAGCTCGAATCGGAGCAGATCGGAGCGGCATTGCACGGAATCCGGAGAGAACATGATCGAAGAGACTTGAAGAGTGAGGTTTTTGGATAGGAGAATAGGAGAATTCTAGGGTTTCTCTCTCTGCTCCGCTTATCCTTTACTTGCCTTGGAAGCGATGCAGACGATCGATTTTTGAAAGCTCGCCTTTTTGTTTTTTTTTTTTTCCCTTTTTCCTCCTCCCTTTTTTCTTCCCACTTTTATATCAGTCCACCGGCGCCCGGACGAAAAGCGACGGCCGTATCCTCACTCCAGTCCCTTCCATCATACCCTACCATAAACTTATTTGCTGTTAACCAGATCCACCATCGATGATTATCTTGGACGGCTGATCTACTAGTCGCATACAAAAAAAAAAAAATACGGATCTTTGAAAGAAAGTTTAGGCCTATCGAGGTGGGACACACCGTCACATGCCACCCGTGCCGTTTTAACGAGGGTGGATTGTACGTTGAGGAGAATCCAATCATAAGAGGCCACGTGTCGTCGTGTTTTGGATCCGAACAACACGGCACCGGGCCCTGCAGGTCGTTGTCTTCGTGCGTGCCCTCCGATCGTATCCAAGACCACCCATTGTTTTCCTAAACCTACTCCCATTAATAAAGACAAACGTTATGTATAGTTCTCTAGAATGTATGCAGTACTACTCGTGGCCTGTGGTCGAAAAGGTGGCCCGCAGGAGCAGGGGAAACGATTCCTGAAGGACACTCGAGGGGAATCGGGGTGGGTCCTTTCCTGCAGCCCGTGTGCGGTGCGTTCGTTTCATGAGCCGTCTTTTGCTGTTCTGCTTCTGAGTGCCGGCGGTACACTTTATACCGGAAGTTAGTATGCGATGACGGGTGGGGCTGGGATGATGATCAATCAGGACCGTTCGTTAATGATTTCACAAAAGGTACGGTTTGGTTATGTTGATGTGCAATGATGTTTACACTTGTTGAAGCAATCTCGTGGTTGGTGGGGTGTCGATCTCGAAGAAAGCGTTACCGTGATTAGAATGTCTTGAAACGGAGTGTTAACATCAGTAAAGGATTTGATGTCGGCTGTGGATTTGGTGCATGCTATGTGCTGAAGTCTAATTTAGAAGAGGACATCACCTCCTATGTGATGGTATGTATAATATTTGTAACTTGTAAACGATATAGGGCATGTCCAGCTTCGTTCTAAGAACATTAATGCGACTACTCGGGCAAGGCGTTTGATGAGAGAGAGAGAGAGAGATGTCACAGCAATATATGTATGTGATCACAGCAATTGAGAAACGTAACAACCAGAATAATCAGACAATTGAGGTTGTAGATGTGTATAATAAGACGGAGTATGTCTAGAGTTCAGAATTACTATAAATTTTCATCATTCATTATTCTTTTAATCTATACTTTGATTATTTAACATAACCACTTGAAATCTATCTCTTGATAACATCTAAACTAATTATCACTAATTACCTAATTAGATCTAGTATATGCATAAGTTATGATTAAGGGCCCAATCAGGCCAAGTCGGCGTAATATGGAAGCCACCTAATATGCTACCATCCCTTTGATTATCACCTAATTAATTTTTGATGGAACTTTGAACCTAAGCAACTAGCTGAAACCCGAACCAAGTCCAGCCTGCATGGTGGGACCAGATCAATCCCAAATTAGACCCCGGACATTTCCTTTGTGTGGTCAAGGTTGGTTAGCCACATATTTGTCACCAGAATTTTCTAGGGAAATTTCGAAACCATCGAGCATATAATGAATGGGCCACTGGTGGTGCAGCTTGCATTGATTCAAACGGTGGACAAAAAGCTTGGCTCCAACAACTTTCATGACTTGTGGAGCTGGATAGTCCATGGAATCGATCCATTTCACAAAATATCAAAAGGTAAAGGCCACAGATGATCAATAGAATTTTCACTCATGTGAACAAGAAGACTTCAGGTTATTTAAGATAGAATCTTCTACGGTAGTCCATATCTTCTCTCCCTATCCGGAGGAGACTTCTCAAGTATTCAATAAACTGGTGTTTGAATTTAATACATTAATAGTACAAAAAAAAAGTTTCTGCATCTACCTTGATATTTGAGATAAATTAATTATTACAACTGTATCCAATGCCGCATGAAAAGTTGCAGAGAAGGTAAACAAAAGCAAACATTGGCTGTCTCATTGCTCATGTTGCATGTTTATGCTTTCCACGGAAAAGATTAATCTATACGAGCCACAAGTGGAACCAAAGGATTCCCCCTGTCGTACGGATTGGTTATTAGCCGTGTCCATGCCTTCCATTGGAATCCAGGTGCGATGGCCGTGAAAGATAGAAAATAATTAAAAACTTTCAAAAAAACGGTACCCTGTCGCTTTCTTTTTGAGAATGCATCCCACTTGCACCTAACTAATAGCTCCTGTTTTAAATTTGTTCGGTCATAATCAAAGTTGGTGAAATCCTACTTAATAATAATGATTATATAAATCAAATCATTAAAAACAATTTTTATTTTATTTTATTTTATTTTTTTGCCATACGTGTGCTTCTCCCAGACCCGCGCCGACCTTCATGCATGGCATGACCAGCCTGCAGTGATTTGATCTAATCTTGCACGTGCAAGTAGTATTTCGCCTAAAAAGCAAGAACCGTTGCGGTACCCAAGGTTGGAGATGGTATACATACAAGTTGACGCTAACATATCTAGTACGGGACTAATAAAAGGCCACCAAAAGTTCCTAAATACTTTATTGCGAACTTTTCTTGTTGGATCTAGTCATTTGCCAAATGGCAAACACGAAATGAAAAGCTCATTAAAATCATGAAATATCTAAAAATATATTTAAAAATATTAAATAATTTATTTTTTTCGAGCAAATATAATGCATGATAAAGGTGTAGGGATTTTGTGGTGCTTCCAAGTCTTTGAAAGACTTAGGAGGCATAGCAAGGATATTCTAGGATCCCTGGTGTTGCCGATCTTACCGCTGTGGCCTGTAGCTTATGAGTTGGCGCCGGACCTTGACTCCATCTCAGGATCTCCAAGCCTTCGGGCCTGCAAAAAAAAAAGGGTCAGAGACCCGGACGGGGAATTCTGGTGGAGGCACTCCGACGGTCAGTTAGTGAATGGCAAAATAGAACAGATCCACTAAGACGGGTCTCCGCTGGATTCCCGTGTTTAGAGGAGATTTTTTATGAAAGAAGTGTGGGAATGAGAGGGGTTGACACTCAGTTTCCTATCCTGGACTCGTCGAACTTGCATCTGGGAACTTCTGAGAGCCTCAAAGTCGCTACTCCTTTTTGTCGATGTCCTTCCCTCTCGGTGGCTTACTTTTTGTCCGCTCTCACCGTCCCTTTTATACCATCGTATCACCTTTAGCTTTTTCCCTCTACCCTCCAAGGCTCCCGGAGGTCTCCGGCCCCTTTCCACCGTCCCCCCCTCTTCTTCGAGCCCGGGAGTTAAGTGGCCAACTTGCCTCGTCCGCCGCGCTGTCACGAAAGAGGAACCTGGCAGGAACTTGAGCCAAGTACGGGAGCCCTCATCTCGGAGCGTCGACTGTGGACTTCCCGGGTTCCAGGCCCCTGACCGCAACGATTCGATACCTCGATCGCGGGGCCCTCCTTAACTGATGTAAACGAGGTTCCGTGCACCGTTGCGGGCCGTACTGGGCACCCTGTACAGGGAGCACCGCGCGCCGACTCTAGCAGCGACCTCGTGGCTCGTGCCTCTGACCTCTTGAGGCTTTACAGAGTAGGGCTACTTCGATCGAGGTGGACCCATCTTGGGGTGCCACCTGGCGAAGGAGCAGGAGCGCCTGGCTCGACCTCGGTGGAGGTGGGCCGTCTTGGGCGCCACCCGGCGAGGGAGCAGAGGCCACCAGCTTCGGCCAAGGTGGACCCCTCCTGGGCGGACACTTAGCGAAGTGGCAGAGGAAGGCTCGACTTCGAGTGAGGTGGACCCATCTTGGGGTGCCACCTGGCGAAGGAGCAAGAGCGCCTGGCTCGACCTCGGCTGAGGTGGACCCGTCTTGGGGCGCCACCTGGCGAGGGAGCAGAGGCCGCCAGCTTCGGCCGAGGTGGACCCCTCATGGGCGGATACCTGGCAAAGTGATAGAGGGAGGCTCGACTTCGACCGAGATGGACCCATCTTGGGGTGCCACCTAGCGAAGGAGCAGGAGCGCCTGGCTCGACCTCGGCGCGGAGGTGGACCCGTCTTGGGACGCCACCTGGCGAGGGAGCAGAGGTTGCTTTAAGTTTTAGTTTTATCTCATGTGACTTAGGAGGAGTTTTTGAGAGATTGTAACATAACCCGATTTGTGGGTTATGGGGTTTAAGTCCAAGTATTAGTTGGTTGGTTGCAACCAACTTAGGAAGCCCAAACCGTCTATGTGATTATATATATGGAGCGTCGATTTAGAGGGGTATGAGAGAGGAATCTGCGTGAGGGTTACATCACGTGGAAAAAGGGCTTGAGCATGGAGGTCTTCCATAGGTTTGGAGAAGGGGATCTTGCATGAGGGAGTTCGCAAGGTGGAGTTACTTCTCGGGTGTCAGAGAGGCGCTGGTTCTTGATTGTAATCAAGGTTTCTTCTCCAAAGATTAATAAAGATCAGTCTCTCTTTTCTCCTAATCTCTTCTATTACTTCTCCTACTTTTTGGTTTTGAAAGAAGGCTGCCATCATCATGTCAGGGTCTCTCATGGTGCTTCTGCAGCATATACTATGATCCAGGATTTTCTAACAGAGGGATGGGGTAGTGTAAAACTTTTAATATCAAATTAGCCTATAACTAATTACGCCAAAGTTGATACAATGATATGGCATGTCAAATTTTACCATGTAAATATGAACAACAACGGTTTACGACAATTGTAAAGTGAAGTTCCTGATTGGAAGTATTTTTGGTAGAAACCATTCGATGCTCAAGTTAGCAACAAATCGTAGAACATAGAAAGAGAGCGTATGTGTGTGTGAGAGAGAGTGGGAGAGTAGGGGAGAGACTTTGTGGACTTGAGACATATCTAGGGGCCTCCTTCCTTCCCCATTTATAATGAAAAAACGTGACTTTGCCCATAGAGGGTGGTGATCATTACCCGAAGGTACGCGCAAATCACACAAACGAAGATCACACCCTAGGTTCAGGACATGGAGTTGATTGGCTATCGCCCATCTATTGGTCAATCATTTTTGAAAAGTTGTAGATGCCTTATTATGTCCTCCCTCCAAAAAATGACTAAAGTTTTATGTCATACTTGCTGTATTTATGGCATATTATCTCTTCATCTTGGTTAAGGCTGGGTCGATATTGTTCTACCTTATGGGACCTAGGCTCGAGCCAAGGTCAAGGTCTCGAGGACCTATATTACTTACCACCCACTCACACACTCAAACTTGAATGCAGGTCGGGTGAAGGGAGTAAAAATCAAGGATCGAGATTGCTAAGTTTAAAGTCATGGTTTTTGGCAATAAATGCATTTTGATGATTGAGCCTATAGCATGGCCTTGAAAAGCCATATATCTTAATCTTCAATGTCCAATTTTTTTCTCTCTCTGTCTAGGCTGTTGGAGATAATGATCCGTGGCAAGTTGGCTTTCCCTAATATTAGGTTGCCACTTAGTGCTCATCTACAGTGGCTAGCAGAATCATTACCAAATCATAGTCATTCGAGCTCTTATAAATAGCCATCCCCCTCCTCGTCATAACTTTTACTTTCACTTTCACTATTTTATTATTTATCATGGAGAGGAAGAGAAGTCCCACCTTGAAAATTTTTAATGATTCCTTAGTGGTCGCGGTCAATCATCCCCACCAGTCCTCTGTCAGTTTGACCTCCATGAGATCGAATTTTGAGATCAATCAGCCCAAGTTGTTCAATCGAATCTGTCCTCCTTAGATTTCTTCACCATAGGTTAGCCTTGTCTTCTACTCATTTGTTCTCTTCTCCTTCTTCCTCTTTAGGGCTTATCTAATCTAGGATAAGCCGATCTAGTTCTTCAATTGAAAATTGGTTTACTAATCCAAACCTATCGAGCAACATGAATTCTTGGTCAGGTTGGACTCTACGAAGAGTCCATTATGGCTAACTTGATGTTGCCCTTCCATTTTTATATTGTCGAGCTCCTTAGGCTTTATTGTCCCATATTCCATAATGGCAAACTCATGGCATTTAATAATTACTTTTCTTTTCCATTGCTTTATCCTTGATGCCAAGCCCACCATCCGTCTCTTCTAGGCGTGCTTCACCTTCAAGGAGCACCCTACTGAGGTTAGTTGATGGTATGCCTTATCTCGGATGGGATGATACCTCGTCTAAGAACTTCCTTGCTCTATTCATGGATAGAAGGAATGCTTCTTTGTGTCGATCAAATAGCCATAAGATTTTGACACCTCATGGAATCGACCTTAGCAATCATTGAACAAGGCCCTGAGGCTCTTCAATGCCTAAAAAAGAACTTTGGAGCATGATTGTTGGGCATGCCACTCCTCCTCTATGCTAGCTCCTCTATGATTAGATGCTTTTCAAGGTTAGCTTAAGTCCAACTAAATCTTATGGCAATATAAGTTCATAACGAAGTTTACCTCAATTTGCTTATCCTTAATAGATTTTGACCCCTAGTTCAAATTTGTTGATTTCAAAAATGAAGCCCGAAGAGCTTGAGTTGGTGCATAGCACTGCCATTTTCAAAAGAAAAAGAAGGCCTTGTGAATAGAAAAACATGAATCAAAGATAGAATCAAGCTATGATTTTATAGAATCAAACCATAATTAGCCATAACCAATAGTGTTTGCTTATAGAATCAAGCTATGATCCTATAAAATCAAGTTATGATCGCCATAACCAATATTATTATTTTTGAAGATATTATAGCTGCCACATATTGCATATAGATTCTTGGTACATCAACTCATATCAAATCTTCAAAGATCATGGGATCTGATTATCATATTTACGTCTATACCAAATCATAGAATGTTGCTATTATATTATACTATATTAGATTCCTAGTATCTTTCCATAATTATAGGATTTTATTCTTGGAATCTTTTTATAATCATGTGATTTTATTATTGCATTCTGCTATATCTGATCCCTAATGTCAAAGAGCCCAACTTGTATATGAAGCACACTAGTGCCATAAATATTACAAAAAGGTTATCACCAATATTGTCAAGGTATTGGAACAACACTTTCTTTCTTTCTTTTTTTTTCTTTTTTTTTGAGAAAATTCGTGGATCCTTTTGTAGATTAGTAATGGTTACGATATCATCCTGGCTTCATCAAAATTTTGCTAGTATTCAAGGTATTTGAATCATGTTTTTCTTAATTTTATCACATGCATTTAGCTATCAGGTCTAAACTATACTCTATCTCAAAAAAAGAACTTAATTATTTCTCGGTAGGATAGATTAATTATTTCTCAGTAGGATAGATTTGATAAATCATAAACTATATCATTTAAGTTTAATGAGAAAAATTATGCTCTTTGGGAATTTCATTTCTAACATTGGTTGAAGGCAAAGATTTTGTTGGAATTCTTAATAAATCTATGCTAGTATCTAGTGATGACAAAGAAAATGATCATTAAAAAACAAAAATGCTAGAATTATCACTTGGATCTTGAATTCTATTGAGAAAGATATTACTTTAAGCCTGTGATCATTTAGAACAACTCGAAACATCTTATGAAAATTTATTCTCAAGCAAATCAAGTTAGATAATTTGAGATAAAATATGAATTGTTAAATCAATTAGAAGGGTAAAGATATCAAGAGCTTTTATGTTGAACTTTTAAAACTATGGATTGCATAAGATATAATGTCTTCTAGCTTTGTTACAAGTATAACCTATGAGGAACTTAAAAAAGAAAGAGATCGAAGTAGGGTGCTACAATTTCTTATGAAATTGAGATTCTGTTCTTTTCGAACTCATTTATGAGAAAACTTGGTTGAGCATACAATCCATGTTAGATGCTTAAAATAATTCTATAAATACTATTTTTCTTACTTCTCATGGTAGGCCCCAACCAAAACAGAAGAATGGAGAACATGATAGTATTCAATGTAGATATTGTAATAAATTTGAGCATGTATATTCTCATTATAAGAAGCAAAATTTGTGTGACTATTGCAAGAAAATGAAACACCTAATTTTGGAATGCTAAAATTTGCAGAAGAATAATCAAAGTCAATCAATATTCTACACTTCTAGTAGAGATCATGAAATGCCTAGATCATCGAATAATAATTTCTCTCAAGAAACAATGCAGCAAATGATGCAAGCCTCATTGCAATATGTTATATCAGATGCTATCTCTTTTATTTTCTTTACTATTAGTTTTTCAGGTAAAGGAATCAAAATTTCTCCTTGGTTTCTTGATTCCACTACATTTAATCATATATCCGGATAAACACATATCCTTTCAAAACTTAAAACATCTTTATCAGATCATTATATCATTACTGCTAATGGAACATAATTATCCATTGAAGGTATCGGGACAATTACTTAACAAATAAATATGAGAAAACTTAATCTCTTTCAAATATTTTTAATATTTCAAGATTGGTTGCTGATATGGCCGTTACGATGATGTGGCGTGTCTCAGGTTTCGCCGGGCGTGATCCGAACCACGTGGATTTTTTTGGCAGAATGGGAACGGTCCAGCAAGGTCGGATACGGGTCCACCGCGGTCGAAGTCGAGCACTCCTCTACCGCTCCGCCAGGTGTCTGCCCAGGAGTGGCCCACCTCGGCCGAAGCCGGCTGCCCCTTGCTCCCTCGCCGGGTCGAGATGGTTCCACCTCGGTCGAGGTCGAGCCGGGCCTCCCTGCTCCTTCGCCGGGTGGCGCCCAGAGACGGTTCCACCTCGGTCGAGGTCGAGCCGGGCCTTCCTGCTCCTTCGCCGGGTGGCGCCCGGACACGGGTCCACCTCGGCCGAGGTCGAGCGCTCCTCTGCCGCTCCGCCAGGTGTTCGCCCAGGAGGGGTCTCCTCGGCCGAAGCTGGCTGCCCCTTGCTCCCTCGCCAGGTGGCGCCCAGAGACGGTTCCACCTAGGCCGAAGTCGAGTCGGGCCTTCCAGATACTTCGCTGGGTGGCGCCCAGACACGGGTCCACCTCGGCCGAAGCCGAGCACTCCTCTGCCGCTTCGCTAGGTGTCCGCCCAAGAGGGGTCCACCTCGGCCGAAGCTGGCTGCCCTTTGCTCCCTCGCCAGGTGGCGCCCGGAGACGGTTCCACCTCGGCCGAGGTCGAGCCGGGCTTTCCTGCTCATTCGCCAGATGGCGCCCGGACATGGGTCCACCTCGGTCGAAGTCGAGCGCTCCTCTGCCGCTCCGCCAGGTGTCCGCCCAGAAGGGGTCCACCTCGGCCGAAGCCGGCGGCCCCCTGCTCCCTCGCCAGGTGATGCCCGGAGACAGTTCCACCTCGGCCGAGGTCGAGCCGGGCCTTCATGCTCCTTCGCCAGATGGCGCCCGGACATGGGTCCACCTCGGCCGAAGTCGGGCGCTCCTTTGCCGCTCCGCCAGGTGTCCGCCCAGGAGGGGTCCACTCGGTCGAAGCCAGCGACCCCCTGCTCCCTCGCCAGGTGACGTCTGGATACGGTTCCACCTTGGCCGAGGTCGAGCCGGGCCTTCCTGCTCCTTCGCCAGATGGCGCCCGGACATGGGTCCACCTCGGTCGAAGTCGAGCGCTCCTCCACCGCTCCGCCAGGTGTCCGTCCAGGAGGGGTCCACCTCGGCCGAAGCTGGCGGCCCCCTGCTCCCCGCTAGGTGATGCCCGGAGACGGTTCCACCCCGGCCGAGGTCAAGCCGGGCCTTCCTGCTCCTTCGCCAGATGGCGCCCGGACATGGGTCCACCTCGCGCCGAAGTCGAGCGCTCCTCTGCTGCTCCGTTAGGTGTCCGCCCAGGAGCGGTCCACCTCGGCCGAAGTCGGTGGCCCCTGCTCCCTCGCCAGGTGATGCCCGGAGATGGTTCCACCTCGGCCAAGGTCGAGCCGGGCCTCCCTGCTCCCTCGCCATGTGACGTCCGGAGACGGTTCCACCTCGGTCGAGGTCGAGCCGGGCCTTCCTACTCCTTCGCCAGATGGCGTCTAGACATGGGTCCACCTCGATCGAGTCGAGCGATCCTCTGCCGCTCTGCCAGGTGTCCGCCCAGGAGGGGTCCACCTCGGCCGAAGCCGGCGGCCCCCTGCTCCCTCGCCAGGTGATGCCGGAGATGGTTCCACTTCGACCGAGGTCGAGCCGGGCTTCCTGCCCCTTCGCCAGATGGCGCCCGGACATGGGTCCACCTCGGTCGAAGCCGAGCACTCCTTTGCCGCTCCGTCAGGTGTCCGCCCCGGAGGGGTCCACCTCGGCCGAAGCCGGCGGCCCCCTGCTCCCTCGCCAGGTGACGCCCGGAGACGTTCCACCTCGGTCGAGGTCGAGCCGGGCCTTCCTGCTCCTTCGCCAGATGGCGCCCGGACATGGGTCCACCTCGGTCGAAGTCGAGTACTCCTCTGCCGCTCCGCCAGGTGTCCGCCCAGGAGGGGTCCACCTCGGCTGAAGCCGGCGGCCCCCTGCTCCCTCGCCAGGTGACGTCCGGAGACGGTTCCACCTCGGCCGAGGTCGAGCCGGGCTTCCTGGTCCTTCTCCAGATGGCGCCCGGACATGGGTCCACCTCGGCCGAAGTCGAGCGCTCTTCTGCTGCTCTGCCAGGTGTCCGCCCAGGAGGGTCCACCTCGGCCGAAGCCAGCGGCCCCTTGCTCCCTCGCCTGGTGACGTCCGGAGACGGTTCCACCTTGACCGAGGTCGAGCCGGGCCTTCCTACTCCTTCGCCATATGGCATCTAGACATGGGTCCACCTCGGTCGAAGTCGAGCGCTCCTCTGCCGCTCTGCCAGGTGTCCGTCCAGGAGGGATCCACCTCGGCCGAAACCGGCGGCCCCTGCTCCCTCACCAGGTGATGCCCGGAGACGGTTCCACCTCGGCCGAGGTCGAGCGGGGCCTTCCTGCACCTTCGCCAGATGGCGCCCGGACATGGGTCCACCTCGGTCGAAGTCGAGTGCTCCTCTGCCGCTCCGCCAGGTGTCCGCCCAGGAGGGGTCCATCTCGGTCGAAGCCGGCGGCCCCCTGCTCCCTCGCCATGTGACGCCCGGAGACGGTTCCATCTCGGTCGAGGTCGAGCCGGGCCTTCCTGCTCCTTCGCCAGATGGCGCTCGGACATGGGTCCATCTCGGTCGAAGTCGGGCGCTCCTTTGCCGCTCCGCCAGGTGTCCACCCAGGAGAGGTCCACCTCGGCCGAAGCCGGCGGCCCCCTGCTCCCTCGCCAGGTGACGTCCGGAGACGATTCCACCTCAGTCGAGGTCGAGCCGGGCCTTCCTGCTCCTTCTCCAGATGGCGCCTGGACATGGTCCATCTCGGCCGAAGTCGAGCGCTTTTCCGCCGCTCCACCAGGTGTCCGCCCAGGAGGGGTCCACCTCGGCCGAAGCCGGCGGCCCCTTGCTCCATCTCCAGGTGACGTCCGGAGACGGTTCCACCTCGGCCGAGGTTGAGCCGGGCCTTCCTGCTCCTTCGCCAGATGGCGTCCAGACATGGGTCCACCTCGGTCGAAGTCGAGCGCTCCTCTGCCGCTCCGCCAGGTGTCCGCCCAGGAGGGGTCCACCTCGGCTGAAGCCGGCGCCCCCTGCTCCCTCGCCAGGTGATGCCCGGAGACGGTTCCACCTCGGCCGAGGTCGAGCCGGGCCTTCCTGCCCCTTCGCCAGATGGCGCCCGGACACAGGTCCACCTCGGCCGAAGCCGAGCACTCCTCTACCGCTCTGCCAGGTGTCCGCCCAGGTGGGGTCCACCTCGACCGAAGCCGGTGGCCCCTTGCTCCCTCGCCAGGTGGCGCCCGGAGACGGTTCCACCTTGGCCGAGGTCGAGTCAGGCCTTCCTGCTCCTTCGCCAGATGGCGCCGGGACACGGATCCACCTCGGCCGAAGTCGAGCGCTCCTCTGCCGCTCCGCCATGTGTCCGCCCAGGAGGGGTCCACCTCGGTCGGAGCGGGCCCTACGTGGTAAGGCCTCCAGGAGGCGGGGGCACGAGTTTCAAAACCACCCCTTGGGCAGTGCGCGCCATGCCTCGCGAGGAGCGCCGCTACGGTCGGCAATGACGCGCGAAACCTCGTTTACATCGGCCCGACGGGTTCCGCAACCAAGAAGCGGAGTCCTGGCAGACAGGAGCCAGCAACGGACGTCATCAACGCCTGGGAAGGAGAGCGCTCGCGCTCGGCCCAAGGCCTGGCCGGTGTCATCTCTGTCCCCTTTTCTCGCTGGGCTCAGCAAGCAAGACAAGGAGGCCTCCGGGTTCCTGGACCCGAAGGGGAAAAGGAAAAGAGAGGAAGAGAGGAAAAGGGGAAAGCGGAGAGGAAGCCTCCCAGGGGCGGGAGGCCGGAGGCAATGTGATGGGATAAAAGGATGGGAAGAGCGGATAACCAGGTAGGTGGAAAAGAGGCTGGGAGAAAGAAAGGCACCAAGGGTAGGATCCAAGGTCCCGAGAGGGGTCCCTCGGTGCAAGCTCGGTGAAGGAGCTCGGCCCAATTTCCACTCTTCCAAAGACCTCTTTTATTAAGATCATCTCTAAGTCTGGGACTCCTTCGGGGGCCCCCCTTAGGGATTCTGTTCCATCCCGCCATTTTCTAACTTAACCGTCGGAGCTCCCTCGCCGGGACCCCCGGCCAGGATTTCTGACCTCGTTTTGCAGGATCGAAGACTCGGAGATCTCGAGGTGAGACGGTCCGAGTCCGGTACCGGCTCTGAAGCTACAGGCCGCGACGGCGAGATCAGCAACAGTTGCAAACTTAGATTTTTTAGTCAGTTAGTTTATCAAAATGATTTGATAATATTTTCTCCTCATGGTTTTAATGTATAGGACTTTTAAACGAGAAAAGTGACCGAGAAGGGGCATAGGCAAGGATGTCTATTTTGCCTAAACCTGGATACATAACTTTTTTTTTTGTTGTCTTTCATTATCTCCATCTTTTGAAAGTTTGCTTATTAATAAAACTTGGCATCTTTGGCACCATCATTTTGGACACCCTCGTGCTTCTAGGCTTGAGCATATATTTAAGTTTTATTTTTTCTAGTCAAGTTAAATGTTAAATTTATGTTTTTGATAAGAATTGTTAAAGTTGTGTTCTTTATAAAGCTTCTAAGTTGTCCTTTTTTTCCGGTACTTCTAAGATAGATGCACCATTTAACTTGATACATAGTGACTTATGGGATCCATTATCAATTTCCTCTAGGCTTGATTATCATTATTTTATTTTGAATATTGATTAGCATATAAGGTTTACTTGGATCTATTTTTTGCATGCCAAATTTAAGCTTACAAACATAGCCAAATCATTTATCAATTTGGAAGAATGATCAAAATATTTCATTCATATCCAGAGGAGAGTTTTGTTTTTCAAGACTAAATTTTTTTACATGAAGGAAATTTTATCACAACAATCATGTCCACAAATTCCTAAGCAAAAGAGAATTATAGAGGGAAAATCGTCATGTTGGTGAAGTAGCTCGAACCCTCTTGATTGAGTCATATATGTTCCTTCTAACTTTTGGGTAAAGACTATTCATAATGCAATCTATCTCATTAATCCATAACCTATACTAGTTCTTGATAATAAATCACCATGGTTTTATCTTTATAATAAACCTCCAGATTATTCTTAACTTTGTAACTTTGGATGCATTTATTTTGTACTACTTCCCCTACACGAATGAAATAAATTATCTTTGAAGGCTATGAAATATGTATTTCTTGGATATAGTGATAAACAAAAAGATCACCTCTATTAAGATCTAGAAAATGAACATATGTGTATATCTTGTTATGCTGCTTTCTTTAAAAATTCTTATTATTATTTCTCTTCTTTATCACATGAGTCCAATCAATCCATTTAATTATTATGTAATTATTTAACTAGATTGCATCTCGATACTAATGATACAATATGTATGGAAAATGTTCCTCTAAGTTTAACAATGGAAACACTAATCATGCTTTATACCAATCATATTTCTAAAGGTTCTACATCCAATTCAGTATTACCTAATTCCCCAATATCCATTCAAAATATGAGTCCACTACCACTTCAATGTCCTACTCGTTTCAATTTTGATCAATCTCCACAATGACTTGGTTATTCACCTGAGTTGTACGGTCCTTTTATTTCTTTCTTTATCACTATTAATTCCATTTTGATTTATTTTACCTATAAATAAGCAGTACAACATGAGTATTAGAGAAAAGCAATGACCAATGAGCTTCATGCACTTGAGATTAATCGGGCTTGGATCTTTGTTTCTTACACAAATGATGTGTCTGTGATTGGCAACAAGTGTGTATACATTGTTAAAATGAAACCTAATATTACTCTTGATAGGTATAAGGCAAGACTTGTGGTCCAAGGATATAAATAGGAATATGATATTGACCATGAAGAAACATTGTCCTCTATGGCTAAAATGACTACTATCACTACTGGCTTAGCTAAAAGGTAGTCTTTGCATCAAATAGATGCGAAGAATACTTTTATGCAGGAGCATCTAAAGAAAATTGTGTACATAATACCTCCTCCTAGGTATCCTCTTTGCACTCCCAATTTAGTGTGCAAACTTAATACGTCTCCTAATGGTCTTACGCAGGGGTGTGGTTTGAAAAATTTTACTCTATTATTTATTTGTTGGCTTCCAAGAAAATATTAATGATCACCTTCTTTTTACACATCATTCTACTAATAGAATAATTATTCTTTTATTATATATTGATAATTAATATGGTTATAATAGGGAAGTGACAACTCGGCATTATTGAGTTGAAAGGCTTTCATTGGGCTTCTTTTTACGTGAAAGATCTTGGTCCTCTCGCTTACTTTCTTTATTTAGAAGTCTCTTACTTATCTAGCGATTTATTTTTTGGTCAACAGAAATATACTAAAGACTTGATCATTTGCTAATTATATAGATTACGAGATTTGTTCCATGCCTATGAAAGTTAAAGTGAAATTGACGCGATATGATGGGTAGTTTATCTTTGATCCAAATTTAGGAAGCCTTGTCCATCTCCCCATGATCTATATATTTTCTTTGCAGTACAAATTGATAATTAATTTATTTCTAATCCATGACAATGCCATTTTTCATCTGTATTGGTAATAGCAAACGGACACCATGATCAAGACCTTGGTACAATAATTAGCTTAAAACTAGATAGATGGTAGCGGTACAAAGTAGTTCATATATAATCAAGAAACTATTTAGTTGCAAAATTAATTAGAGAAGCCACGCTTGTAATGATATCAAAGCATTAATTGTTGCTGAATAAAGCGACAAGTTAATCAAAGGTTTGCAAGATCGACATCAAAAATGAGTTGTTCCAAAAAAAACTGACAGCTAAAATATGTCCCCACAACTTAATCAGGTCAAGCATCCGATCGATGCTGACCTGTTTAGCATCCTATGCTGATCGACTTGTTTAGCATGGTGGATGCATGCATGCAGTTATCAATCATACATGTATAATCTCTTATATATGTGCGGGCTTTCTAGAGTAGGTGCATCATCCACATGAGAGAATGGTTGATTTTAGTTTGCAACGTCAACCCTTGGTTGACACTTCATTCAAATCTCAAAGCATTTTAATTATTTTATTCAACTATCTATATAAATATTAAAGTGATTATTATGTGATCTAACGGTTGATTCATATCCTTCGCGTGAAAGATACAAATTTACCCAGCCCTTCGAGTGTCCACAGCCCGCATTTACGTAAACGAGCGCAGGTGTTGCATGCATGCATTTGGTGTTTCTATTCCCTGACTTAGCGCTGTCTCTGTAGTGGACAAGAATAGGAGTAATAATCATAACTTCTAAAAAAACTACGTACAAATAATTTTATGGAGAAAAATGAGCGGCTCCATCCAATCATGCATCTTCCTTTCCCTACCTCCTAGTTCCCCAAAGATCCTGGCTTTTTTTTAACCACTCGAAAAATCTTGGACCATTCTTGGAGAGCAAATAACTTATCTAAACATTTTTATTTTTTTTAAAAAATATTTAGATAGAAAATTAATTAAATAATTTTTTTATATGTTCAAAATTAGTTTTGGAATCTATTATACATTTTTTTTTGGCATTACTGCTTTCTCATCGGATCAGTTACAAAAATCTATCAATATTTTTCATAATATCGTTTGGTATGCAAGCATATATTATATATATATATATATATATAATTTAAATTAAATTATATATAATTAAATGTATTATAATATATTTATATAATATAATAATATATTTTATTTTACTATAATATATATATTATATATCACGTATTATATTATATAATAATGATAAATTATTTTATAATAATAGATTCATTATAATAATATAATAATATACTATATTATTATATAATATTATATTATCATAATAATATAAGTGAAGTAGAGGTAGAGAGATTATATGAATATGAATTTGTAGATTGGTTAGCCATGAAGATCAAACTTAGGGAGAAGTACTTATCCTTGTCCTATGAGCAAAGACTTTTAGATTAATAGTAAAAATTGAGCCAAGGTAACGGAATCGTGTCCGAGTACATTGCTAAGTTCGATAAAATTGTCATGAGATGTAGCGTGGTTGAGTCGGAGGCCGTTACCCTATATAGGTTTCGAGCAGGCCTTCATGAGAAAATTCAAAGGAAATTATTTCTGAGAGAAATCCATGACCTAGAACAAGCTTATCAAGTCGCTAAGGACCGTAAAAGATTTCAGAGGGGACCCATGATCCGTCGACTTGAACCCAGTAAGATTAGTACCCTTGGATATAAGCCAAGTTCTAATCAAGTTCCTTCAACCTGACCAACTCCTACTACCCCATTAGGTCACAAGGATGACAGGGATAAGGCCCCTGAAGTTTAAAGGGATAATTACTAAAATGTGCATTGCTTCAGGTATCATAAAGTTAGTCACTATGCTAGTCAGTGCCCTACCCGAGCCCTACACATAGGAGAATTAGAAGATGAAGGTCCTGAATCCTTTGAAGAATTTGAGGAAGAAGTATATAAGTGGGAACAAACTTAGTGGACGAGTATGAGGGAGATGAGAAAACTATAGATCCACATGAGTTACTAAGAGGCGTTAGATATATTTTGACCCAAACAAGAGAGCGTGAGGATTGGCGTAGAACCAACATTTTACAAATTTTGTCAAAATAGGAGAAAAGGTTTGCAAGATCATCGTAGATAGTGAGAGTTGTGTTAATGCCATTTCTACTAGTACTGTCAAGAGTCTTGGATTGACCACTGTTCCCCATCCCAACCCCTATAAGGTATCTTGGATTGATTCAACCTCCATTCCTATTAAGTTAAGATGCCAAGTTACAATCCAATTCCAATCCTATCAGGAGAAAGTTTGGCATGACGTTCTTCCTATGGGAGTTGGCAATATTATTCTAGGCCGACTTTGGTTATATGATCATGATGCTATCCTGTACGGTTGTTCCAACTCCCGTTCCTTTAACCACCATGGAAATAAAATTGTCATAAACTCGACCCCACCTAAGGACAACATCAAAAGAGGGTCTAGTAACATGAAGGAGAAGAAATAAGGATTAAATCTAATCAGTGCTAAGGATTTAGAACGAGAGATTAATGAGGGTTCACCAGTTTGGATATTATCCATCAAGGAAGTCCAGGATCAATTCCAGAAAGAGCAACCCCAGAAAATAGTAGAGTTTTTGAAGGATTTTCAATATGTATTTCCGAAAAATATTCCCGATCACCTCCCACCGTTAAAGGACATTCAACATGCCATAGACTTAGTCCCAAGAGCCACCTTACCAAACTTTCTACATTATAGGATGAATCCCACTGAACATTCAGAGCTATAAAAGCAAGTTAGAGATCTTCTTCAAAAGGAATTCATTAGAAAAAGCCTGAGCCCTTATGCGGTACCTGCCCTTTTAACCCCTAAAAAGGATGGCACTTGGAGAATGTGTGTAAATAGTCGTGCCATCAATAAGATAACGGTCAAGTATCGTTTTCTTATTCCTTGTCTTGATGATATGTTAGACATGATGGCTGGAGCTACTATTTTCTCTAAGATTGACCTTAAGAGTGGCTATCACCAAGTTAGAATTAGACCTGAAGACGAGTGGAAGACAGCTTTTAAGACTAAGGATGGCCTTTATGAATGGTTAGTGATGTCTTTTGACCTTTCAAATGCCCATAGTACATTTATGAGGATCATGACCCAAGTCCTGAGACCATTTATTGAAAAATTTGTTGTAGTCTATTTCGATGACATCCTCATATACAGTAAGACTAAGGAAAATCACTTGGACCATCTCCAAAAAGTATGCCAAGCCCTCAGAAGTGATAGCCTCTATGCCAATCTTAAGAAATGCAGCTTCTTAAACCCTAGAGTCATTTTTCTAGGTTTTGTCGTTACTCCCGAAGGAGTATCTGCCGACCCATAAATGATTAAGTCCATAGTTGAGTGGCCTATGCCCAATCGATGGATGCGACCCTTCCCTCCGCTAGCTAATGGGATTTGGATGCGTATTAGTTTTCACCGCTTGTGGTGCTTCGATTCACAAACTGCTATACCCGGGGCGCGAAGGCATCATTTCATATTATCATCCTCATTGATGCGGTGACTTCTAGTTGGTGTAGACACGATCTGTGAATTGTCAAAGGTTGAAGCGTTTAATGACAGGCATGGCAGCCTTCCACATCAGCGACGTCAAAATTACTCCCTTTGCCTTGAACATGAAAAGTTGTAGTGCGCTTTAGGCTCGGAAGTGGGGAGCATCTGATATGGCTGGACGTTGACGTGGCACTCATGTCTGACATGGCTAGTTGCCGACGTGGCAACCATATTCGACATGGCTGACCACTGACATGGCACCCACGATCCGCGCCTCATTCCAGTAGAGCTTCTGGCTAAGTAGAGCTCCCAGCTAGCTTGGGCCCTGGTCATGGGAAGAGTTGATTCCCCACAGGCCATGGGAGAAAAAAGGGATCGAATGATGCACCGATCCTAGACAGGCATCTACAGCTTGCTTGATCCCAATGATGCCAGATGGCGACAGGGAGAGCAGTGTCATCATCTCCGCCGAACTTGCCACGGTGCTTGGTAAGGAACGTCCCGCAAGAAGGGAGTGGCATTCCGTTGGACCTGCACCCCTTGCGAAGGCATGTTCTGCCCAAACAACAAGTCTTGAAGCACACCACCTATACTCGATGAATAAGGCCCTGTCGGAATCCCAATTTTTGTCTCATCGGGCTCTACGAAACATGCACCTTCTTAGGAGAGCAAGTCTTGAAGCATGTCACTTGCACTCGATGCATGAGGCCCTGCCGGGATCCCAGTTTCTATCCAACCAGGCTCTGCAAGACCCTCACCCTTCTCAAGAGAGCAAGTTTTGAAACACATCGCCAACATTCAATGCAGGAGGCACTATCGGGATCCCAATTTCTATCCTACGGGGCTCTGCGATGCCTGCACCCTCCCCGGGAGGATGTGCCGCGGCACACCGCTTGCACCCGATGCAGAGGGCTCTGATAGAATCCTGGTTTTCATCTCATGGGATCCTGCAAAGCCACACCCCTCCCAGGGGAGTACACTGTCGGGATGCAAGGTCCTACCCAACAATGTCGACCTCTATATATCGATAAGAGAGACCTCTGATGAAGGTAAGAAGCGACAAGCAACTCCTACTGTTTAGACAAGAGAAAGAAACTAATTCTCTGAGAGGAAGCTTCTTCACGATGGTGTCTAGGCCTATGTGACTAAGGATTTGTTGTCCTTGATCGCCAAACTAACTTGATCATCGGAGTGTCCCCATCGGGATCCTGGCCCAGGTTTTACTTTTCTTGCAGGATTGTCCAGTGGCTAGGTACGTTCTGAAACGAGTTATTCGACAACTCCCGGAGTGATCGATGTGGCCCCGGGACCCATCGAGCCTACGGCAGGATGCGATCTTGGCAGCAACAAGATGCATGCTTATTAATTCATTCTTTATCTTTCGGGAAAACAAGGAACAATAGAAATGCCATATATATATATATATATAAAAGGCCATCTAATCATCATCTGCCTTTTCCTTAGACATTTTTTTTGAAAAAATTACTGCAACCAAGATGAGACCAAAGGTTTTCTTTTTCTTTGTTTTTACACTATTTGATAAAGTGCAAGTTGCACCTTATTGCAAAGAACGAAGTTGCTGACCACTGCATTATTGAATTTTCTTACAACAGAAGTCTCGGCATCCTTTCAGGGTTAAGCCACTGTTCATACAGATGCTCAAGATTACTGCCCCCAATCTTTGTCACTATAAGACCATTACCACTTCCTTCACTTTCTACATGCCAAGAATGAAGATTATTACTGCACCTGCTATTATGTCTACTTATATCTGCCCCTCTTTGGATTCGATTACTATCGGTCTATGGAACCTTCCTATATGTAATCACTGCTGTAATTGGTTTTGTGAACTTCATCCGCTTAATTTCTTTTTTGGAAGATGTAATTACTTAGCTTTCTTTGAACATCCATGATCTTGTAAAACTCTACTTCAGTTTCAATATATGGAGTTGATACTCCTATTTCTATCAAAAAAAAAAAGAAAAAAAAGAACGAAGTTGCTAGCCAATCAAGTTTGCAAGATGTTTATACTCTACAAAAGGGAATCTCACATCTGTTTCATTCAAGGTTCATATCTTGCCCAAGGGATAACTAATATTGGGCTACCTCTCCAAGTTGATCTTCGTGCAAGCAAGCCAAACACCAATATATCCCTGACTCCAACAAGCAGGCATGTACCAGCAAAGTGCTTATCTACAAAGGCCACTATCTAGTCTACATTTATTTGCTTCGTAGTAGACCATCTTGCAAAAAAGGATGTGGCTTCCCTGGCAAGACTTCAGGTATTCTGCAGCAAAGGATGAGTTCCAGTTTCCCAACTCCAATCGAGATCCAATGTATCACCATTATTGAGTCGCCCTCTACAAAAATAGAATCAGCCCCTGACACACTACTCGAGAAATTTTTTTTTTTTTCCTCGATGGCGAGAGGCAAGAGTCGCCTGGCCTTTACTACAGGTTCGACCAAGAAATTCACAATGATGACATGGCGATTTTGAAAAGTTTTTCCATCTCCGTTCAAGACAAGGGAAATCAAGATTAAATCGAGGATGCAGCACTCTTAGAGAAGTAAAACAGCTTTTCTGATCATTATAATTGCAATTTTCGTTTCTCGAGGCCTCATCCCCTGATCCATCGGAAAAGGCCAGCCACTGTTGTATCTCTCCTGACCATAAACTTGTTTGACAGAACATGCAAGTAATGACATGAACAGCAGCTGGACACATCTTTCGAGCAATATGAACATCAGAGCATATCATTACCATTTAAAACATGGTGAGAAAGAACATTACCCTTGAACATTTGATTCAAGGCCGTTATTTGATAAATCCACAGCTTCTATTTTAAGAGTACAAAATCTTGACAAAAAAATAAAATAAAATAAAGGTTTCGTAAGAAAACAATCTATAGAGATTATCCGGAATATGGAAAGAAAGAATTTGATAAATTCAGTAAAAATTCAGAAAGAGTTCGGATAACCAAACGTTGGGATTAACATAACAAAACATTAAAAAAAAAAAAAATGAAAACTTTATAAAAAATATTTGACAAATAATGGAAGAAAAAAAATCGGTGATGTAACAGGAGGCTGAGAAAGCAGCCACCTTTCCATTATTAAGAAAAAGGTATTTACATCGATCTGAAGAGACATCAGCTTCAAGATTTCCTAAATTAGTTGCGATTAACTTATGAATAAATTGTTTATGCAAAAAGAAATTCATGATTAAATCATGAAACTCGAGTATAATTCAAGAATGATCGAATAGGTCCGCATTAATTTGGAGAATCATCGTAATAAGAGAAAAACTAAGAATAATTCCTTGGTTTCGTTTATTACTCTTCTTACCATGATCCTCGATGGCTTGGTGGATGAATGGTAGGACGCGGGGGCCGATGCAGTGGGCGAGAGGCATGGGCTTGGACCGAGCCGCCTTGTCGAGCCAGGCGTTGTCCTTGAGGTCGCCATAGAGAAACCGATAGCGAGTGCGGCTTTGCCCCAGGGCCGGGAGGAGACCTTTCAATAGAGCTGAAATTGGGCCGGTCCAAAATCTATTACCTGAAATTAAATTGGGTCAGCTCAATAAACTTCGGATCGACCCGAAATCGGTTCGAGCTTCGGATTAAGTTTTAAATATATCGGACTGGACTTCATGTTGTAAAATAGAGTCCATTTAATTTTTGGACCAAAGAGATGCCCGGATTCAATTCAAAAATTCTTAAAATATAATCCAAAATATTATCTAATTTTGGACTGGACCGGTCCAATAAACTTTGAACCAGCCCGTTTTCAGCCCTACCTTCCAACCTTTTTAGGCCTCCACCGCATCCAATCCAACGCCCTCACAGCCCATACCAAGAGCAACGCACCCACCACTCCCCCAACCATCTCCAACGACCCTAAACCCAAATGTTTTGCTCCCCTTTCCGCTTCCATGCGAGTGAGAGAGAAGGATTGGGTGGGCGGAGGAGGCCAAGCTTTTCCTTTTATATTTGCGTCCGTAGGCCCCTTTTCCTCCCATTGATATAATTTTAAATTAGCGAAGGACATAATAGTATTATGAAAAATAATTTATTATATTTAAAATTTTATTTATTTATTTATTATCTATATCTCTACCATGTTTTATATATATATACGAGTGAGAGAGAAGGATTGGGTGGGTGGAGGAGGCCCAGCTTTTCCTTTCATATTTGCGTCCGTAGGCCCCCTTTTCCTCCCATTGATATAATTTTAAATTAGCGGAGGACATGATAGTATTATGAAAAATAATTTATTATATTTAAAATTTTATTTATTTATTTATTATCTATATCTCTATCATGCTATATATATATATACAGGGACGGACCATATCAACTTTTCTTAAAAAGACCAAAAAAATATAAAAATAAAAAATATTAATAAATAATTAAAATTAATTTAAATATTTTTTTAATAAATATTATTTAAATTATATTTATCTTGTTTCATAAGATTAAATTCATTAATAATTGAATGTACCATAAAATTTTCAGCTATCTTCCTATCGATATAAGTTATTAAATAATCAATAAAAAAATTATCTTCCATTTATTATATAATCTGGTCTTGACAATCTTCATTTTTGAAAATATTTTCTCTATAATAGTAGTTAAAACTGGAAGAGTAATAAGCGTCACGGATTCGTAGAGGATGTACGTGCATCGGCCACAATAGTGGCAGCATCACGCCGAGTACCGTTGGTGCTGCACAAGATGATGGTGCCAAAGATGATGGGGTGTGAGTGCAGTAGCATTGGTCGGAGCCTGAGGCATGATGGGCGCCCACCGGTCCGTGCCCTTCAAGATCCAATTATGCTATACGATGGATCCGTCATTAAGACGGTGCATGGCTTCACCGCATGCAATGTTCATCAGTGCAGCGAGACTAACGAAGGCCATTGAGATGGCAGTCATAGGCTAGTGCATCGGTGGTATTCGGTCTTGTGTATGCGCAACCACCTGGTCTCGTCATAGGAGCGTTCTGTTGATCGCATCACATGACAAAGTTCGACCGCCATTTTATCCATCGGTGTGGCGAATGGAATGGTGCTGACTGTGTGCAGTGGCTTCGACCATGGCGAATTTTGGAGACGGACGCTGGTTGAATAACAAAAAGAAAATTCTTTGTCTTCTCCTAAAAAATTATAAAACATATTTAATGAAAATAAAAAATAAAATTGGTAGTGATCCAACTTTCAGGTTGAAAAAGTTGATTTATATTATTTGTTTCATTTTAATTTTTTTAAAAAAATTCTTCAAATTATATTTAATATCCCCAAATTTAGAAAGGCCAAATCTATAAATATATATATATTTATTTAAAAGTTTACATAAAATCTTAATTTATAAAAAAAAATTAAAAAAATTTGGGGAGGCCGAGGGGCCTCCTTGCCATCTCAATGGTCCATTCTTATATATATTTAAAAATTTATTAAAAAAATTAACATATAAAAAAAAATAAAAAAAATTAGGGGGGGCCAAGGCCCCCCCTTGCCCCTTCGGCGGTCCGCCCCGGTATATATATATATATATATATATATATATATATATATATATATATATATATATGATTTTGATTAGTTGTTTATTTATTTTATGTCATTATAGAAGTTATGACTTGTTGTTTCATGATTGGAAAGTTTATAAATTTTAATGGACGGTGACAATCAAAGTAACCCATTTATTAAAATTTATAAGATCTTTCTCTAAGATATTTAAAGGGAATTGAATAGCATTGTATGCTAAAAAAACATACCTTATGTAGGTCACTTTCTTTTCAATAAAAAATTATGGAATTAGATCAAGGGCTTTTATTACAATAGTACTTGTATAGATTTTTTAGCATATATATTATCTATATTTCTCCATTGATTAACTAAATGAAGGTTGTTTAGCAGTTATTATATTTATATTCAATAGATTTAATGCTTTTATTATGACTCTGGCTGAAAATTTTTATAATATATGCAAACTAAAGTTGTACTAACACTAGGTATGATAGTTTTGGATATTATATTGTATAATGATCTTTCATCTTGGATAATTTATAAAAATACTCTAAAATAAAAGTTACAAATAAATGCGATAGAGATTGAATTATTTTGTTTATAAAATATATAAAAAAATTGATTCTGATATGGCTACATCGCTGACGTGGAACGTGTGTCAGATCCAGCTAGATGCCGCCGGTGCCACGTGGAATTTTTCTTTCAAAATTCATGCTCTCTCGTCGGGTGTCCACCCCAAGACGAGTCCACCTCTGTCGAGGTCGAGCCGGGCTCCCCTGCTCCCTCTCCAGGTGGCACCCCAAAACGGGTCCACTTCTGCCGAGGTCGTGCCAGGCTCTCCTGCTCCTTCACCAGGTGGCACCCCAAGATGGGTCCACCTCTACCGAAGTCGAGCCTCTCTCTGCCACTTCGCTAGGTGTCCACCCAGGAGGAGTCCACCTCAGTCGAAGCCTCTCTCTGCCGAGGTCGAGCCAGGCTCTCCTGCTCCTTCGCCAGGTGGCACCCCAAGACAGGTCCATCTTTGCCGAGGTCGAGCCGGGCTCCCCCGCTCCCTCGCCAGGTGGCACCCCAAGACAGGTCCATCTTTGCCGAGGTCGAGCCGGGCTCCCCCGCTCCCTCGCCAGGTGGCACCCCAAGACAGGTCCATCTCTGTCGAGGTCGAGCCGGGCTCCCCCGCTCCCTCGCCAGGTGGCACCCCAAGACAGGTCCACCTCTGCCGAGGTCGAGCCGGGCTCTCCTGCTCCTTCGCCAGGTGGCACCCCAAGATGGGTCCACCTCGGCCGAAATCGAACCTCTCTCTACCACATTGCTAGGTGTCCACCTCGGCCGAAGCTGGCAGCCCCTGCTCCCTCGCCAAGTGGCACCCCAAGACGGGTCCACCCCTGCTGAGGTCAAGCCGGGCTCTTCTGCTCCTTCACCAGGTGGCATCCCAAGACGGGTCCACCTCGGTCGAAGTCGAGCCTCTCTCTGCCACTTTGCTAGGTGTCCACCCATGAGGGGTCCACCTCGGTCAGAGCTGGCAGCCCCCGCTCCCTCGCCAGGTGGCACCCCAAGACTGATCCACCTCTGCCAAGGTCGAGCCGGGCTCTACTACTCCTTCGCTAGGCGGCACCCCAAGACGGGTCCACCTCTATCGAGGTCGAGCCGGGCTCCCCCGCTCCCTCGCCAGGTGGCACCCCAAGACGGGTCCACCTCTTCCGAGGTCGAGCCGGGCTCTCCTGCTCCTTCGCCAGGTGGCACCCCAAGATGGGTCCACATCGATCGAAGTTGAGCCTTTCTTTGCCACTTTGCTAGGTGTCCACCCAGGAGGGGTCCACCTCAGCCGGAGCTGGCAGGCCCCGCTCCCTCACCAGGTGGCACCCCAAGACGGGTCCACCTCTGCCGAGGTCGAGCCGGGCTCTCCTGCTCCTTCGTCAGGTGGCACCCCAAGACGGGTCCACCTCGGTCAAAGTCGAGCCTCTCTCTGCCACTTCTCCAGGTGTCCACCTAGGAGGGGTCCACCTCGGCCGAAGCTGGCAGCCCCCGCTCCCTCGCCAGGTGGCACCCCAAGACGGGTCCACCTCGACCGAGGTCGAGCTGGGCCTTCTTGTTCCTTCGCTAGGTGGCACCCCAAGACTGGTCCACCTCGGTCGAAGTCGAGCCTCTCTCTGCCACTTCGCCAGGTGTCCACCCAGGAGGGGTCCACCTCGGCCGGAGCTGGCAGCCTTCGCTCCCTTGCCAGGTGGCACCCCAAGACGGGTCCACCTCTGCCGAGGTCGAGCCAGGCCCTCCTGTTCCTTTGCCAGGTGGCACCCCAAGACGGGTCCATCTCGGTCGAAGTCGAGCCTCTCTCTGCCACTTCGCCAGGTGTCCACCCAGGAGGGGTCCACCTCGACCGGAGCTGGCAGCCTTCGCTCCCTTGCCAGGTGGCACCCCAAGACGGGTCCACCTCTGCCGAGGTCGAGCCGGGCCCTCCTGTTCCTTTGCCAGGTGGCACCCCAAGACGGGTCCATCTCGGCCGAAGTCGAGCCTCTCTCTGCCACTTCGCCAGGTGTCCACCCAGGAGGGGTCCACCTCGGCCGAAGCTGGTAGCCCCTTGCTCCCTCGCCAAGTGGCACCTCAGGACGGGTCCACCTCTGCCGAGGTCGAGCTGAGCCCTCCTGCTCCTTTGCTAGGTGGCATCCCCTGATGGGTCCATCTCGGTCGAGGTTAGCCCTACTCTACAAAGCTTCGAGAAGGCAGAGACACGGGCCACGAGGTCACCACTAGAACCGACGCGCGCTGCATCCCGTACAGGGTGCCAGTACGGCTCGTAGCGATACGCGAAACCTCGTTTAGATCGATTAGACGGGGCCCCGCAATCGAGGATTGAAATCCTTGCGGGCAGGAGCTTGAAATGGCTAGAAGACCACCATCAACACCCCGAAATGAGAGCTCCCACACTTGGCCCAAGGTCCCGCCAGTCTTCCCCCTTTCGTGACACACGGTGGACGAGGCATGCCGGCCACTTAACTCTCGGACTTGAAGGAGAAGGGGGAGGAGAAGATGCAGGGGTCTCCGAGAGCCTCCAGGGGGAAGGGGGGCTGAAGGCGGTCCGGTGGTATAAAAGGGACGGTAAAAGCGGACGGAAAGGTAAGTCGAAAAGAGGGAAGAATACTGAGAGAACGATCCTTGGACCCTCGAAGAAGTCCTCAGGCATGAGCTCGATGAACCCAGCACAAGAAGCCGGGCTTCGACCATTCTCTTCCCCACACTTCTTTCATCTACATCTCCTCTAAGCACGGGCGTCCTTCGGGAACCTGCCTTAGAAGACCTGTTCCATCTTGCTGCTCTCTAACTTGATCGTCGGAGTGCCCCCGCCAGAATCCCCGGCCCGGGTCTCTGATTTTGTTTTGTAGGACCGGAGGCTTGGAGATCTCGAGGCGAGAGAGTCCGAGAACCAGCACCAGCTCACGAGCTACAGGCCACAACGGTAAGATCGGCAACAGATTTCATTCTCTGTATTATACCTTAGAATGGTAATATAATATAATTTTTTATTTCATTTGTAGAAGATATGTAGAATATAATAAAAGAGAGTCTGGATAGCTGATTGATAAATAAATCAATATAAGGTATGATGGCATGATGGTGTTAAGACTTATACTATGAAACTGAAGAGTATTGCATCTAAAACTTATAAGCAAAATGTGTGACTAAGAAGCAAAAATATACTCTAATGGATATGGTTTGAGTGTGATAAGTAGGCATAATTTATTATGATATCTTTAGGATAAGTTCCTAAGTATCGCCATCTATATTTTGAATAAAATTTTTGGTAGTGTAGTTATACAAGATATCTTTTGAATTGAAGGTTGGTAGTATGCATAATATTATTTAATTTTATATTAGGGGTTATCTTGCAAAGCATAATTATTAATACTTCATCAGCGAATAATTTAGGATCTAAAATAACATATTATTTAGATAATTTTAAAAAATACATATTCTACTATTCTAATAGAGGTATAAAGAATACTAAGTCAAAACATGCTATATTTGTAGATTCTAATCTGGATGATGTTTGATGCTCTCATATTACAAATATAACATTAGAGGAAAAATAAATTATTATTCTTATTTTTTTAGATTACAAAAATATTATCTTTTTAGTTTACAAAAATATTATCTTTTATTCTATTGAAGGATAATGGGAAAGTAATATCATATATATAAACCAATTATAGTATCTTCATTGCTAGTTGATGTAATACTAGTAAATAAATCACATAATAAAAAAAATGAAAACATGAAAACATATTATTTTTATGATAATTTAATTTTTTAAGATGTGAATGGCTTTTTAGAAAGGCATGAAAATAAAATTTTATGATATTTTTGAAAGAAAAACTAGTAGCAAGCATGCTTTCTATTTTAAAACTTTTCAAAATAACATGCAGCGGAAGCATGATTGAGAAGATTAACACTTAATCTAAGCATGCTTTTAGAATTATTCTATGTTACTTAGCCCAAGATCTTGCATGAATGATTAATATAAACCATGAAATCATGAACTTATGCAATGAACATTTCAAAGCAACATATCTATATATGTAAAACTATATCTCGTATGAAGTGGAGACGCTCTCCGTTGCGAAAGATCCAGGAAGAGGAAGAAGAACTCTGCTCAGCCGCACACGTGTCTGGCCTTTACAGGGGGTTCATACCAGGGCTCTTTCAAAATCTATTTCCACTCCAAGTGCTAGCTTGTTGTGGAACGATTTGATCGGAACTCCTTTTCTTCTTTTGATGGCGGACTTTCCGAATGAATGAAGAAACTCAAGAGGTGGAGAATGAGTCGTTGGAACCCTTCCCAAACACTCAATCCTAAGACCTAGATCACTAGGTACAAATATGCACACTCTTCTCCAAAAACCTCACACCCATAAAACTAGAACCTTTCCTAGTTTCTTCCCTTTCTTCCCTTTGATTTTTCCAGCATTTCTTTGCTGAATTTTTTTCTTATTTTCGTCCTCCCATTTTAGCCCATTAAGTAGATGGTGAGGGAGAGGAAAAGTGGGGAGTTATGGTCATTGGAAGTTACATAACTCTCCAAAAATGAATTTAAACTTATTTAAATTCAGATTAATGTGTTAATTGATTTTAGTTCATAACTGAAATCAATTGGGTCAAGTGTGCATACATTGGGTTCAACCTATTTGGACCCAAACCTATTTTGAACCAAATCCTATTTGATTCATTCCAGATTTTTATAGCTCAATCAAATTGGGCTATCACGTAGTCACATTGCTTAATTCACCTCCATGCATCACCAACTATTAGTGAAAATTTTATGTCATAACTTTTTGTGACATCAAGTGTCTGCACTTGGAAAATCAATAAGTGTCGACACTTACACAAGTGTCGACACTTTCAAGAATATCAAGTGTCGATACTTGAGTAAAGAAAAACATTTTTTCTTTGTGAGTCCACGAACGATTCCCAATCGTTCTCCGATCACTAGATCAAGTAGAAACCCCTATGGTGTGTGACCCCATAGGTTCGAACACTAAGCCGGTAGCACTGGAACATTTCCAATACCAGTCAAAATTGCCATATAGCAATGACACCCGACATCCGGATAGGTCAAAGTTGCAGAGCAACAATCAAGAACCAGGCAATATGGAAACCTAGTAATTAATCCCTTTGACCTCAATGCTCAGGAAGACTTAGGGTTAAACTGCCCAACCCATAAAGTCCATCAACAATGTGTCTCAATCTCACAAGTCTTGTAACACATTACAGAGACTACCCTGGCCAAGGTTTTGCTAAATTGAAATACAGTAAGATATCTGCTCCAAACACTTTGAAGGGGTCAATCCCATCTTGATCCGATCACTGCTACACGAGTACTTAACTGTACCCAGAAACCTTCCGTCACTGGATTAAAAATCCAGATAGTCCAGTACCAAAGTACAGTGAGTTGCTCGCAAGCTACCATGGCGATCTCATGTCTGAGGGATAACTACGTCCATATCAAAACTCTAGGCAGAAAAAAATACAGACGGGTCACGTTCGATGAAATGTCAAACACAACATCTGCATGCCATACCAGTGTTTCCACACTCCTTGGTTAAGAGGACAACCAACGACTATGGCACACAACGACCTATACTTGATATACTATTATCCTGAAATAAGTATATCATTTGGTCGCGAACAATTTTAGGACTATATGATATATCCCTCTCTATATCACATACAAATAGTTCTAAGGACTTCATCACTCAAGAACTCATTACAGAAAGATGAAATAGTGATGAACTGCTAGAATAAACATTTTATTCAATAATATAATTCATATACAAGTATAACTGTGTACAGTAGAAATTGGCATTGGGACACATTTTCCAACAACTCCCACTTGGATTAAAGCCAATCAGAACAGTATCGTATACCCATCTTCCATTTACAATTGAGTTTTGAATTCCAATGGCTTTAGTGAAGGGGTCAGTCAGGTTCTCCTTTCCGTCAATCTTCAGAAGGTCGATATCACCTCGTTCCATGATTTCTCGTACAAGATGAAATCGGCGCAGAATATGCTTGGTACGCTGATGGGACTTCGGCTCTTTGGCTTGAGCAATGGCTCCAGTGCTGTCACAGTACACTGGAACAGGACCATCCAGGGAAGGTGCCACTCCTAGCTCGCCAAGAAATTTTCACAACCAAACAGCTTCCTTTGCTGCATCAGATGCTGCAATGTATTCCGCTTCGCATACAGAGTCTGCTACAGTGTGCTGCTTGGAACTTTTCCAGCAGATAGCTCCGCCATTCAGGATAAAAACAAAACCAGAAACACTCTTGCTATCATCCCTATCTGACTGGAAACTGGAGTCAGTATACTCCACAAGTTTCAAGTCAGGTCCTCCAAAAAGAAGCCACTGGTCCTTGGTATTTCGTAAATACTTCATGATGGTCTTTGCAACCTTCCAGTATGCTTCACCTGGGTCAGACTGGTATCGACTCACTATTTCTAATGAGTATGCCACGTCTGGTCTAGTACATGTCATGGCATACATGATGGACCCTACTACCGAAGCATAAGGAATCCTACTCATACGCTCTCTTTCCTCAGGAGTTGTCGGACAATCCTTCTTAGAAAGAGAAATTCCATGGCCTATCGGAAGATAGCTTTTCTTGGAATTCTCCATGCTGAACCTTTTCAGCATGGTATCAATGTACGTAGACTGGGATAAACCCAGAAGCTTCCTTGATCTATCCCTATAGTTCTTCATACCTAGTATGAAAGAAGCTTCACCCAAGTCTTTCATAGAAAACTGGGATGACAACCAGACCTTTATTCCTTATAATGCAGGGATGTCATTCCCGATTAAGAGAATGTCATCCACATACAGTACAATAAATACAACTACAAAATCATTTGCCCACTTATACATGCAGGGTTCTTCTTTGTTCCTAACAAAACCATACGTTTTGATACACTTATCAAAATGCATGTTCCAACTCCGAGATGCCTGCTTTAGTCCATAGATGGACCTACTAAGCTTACATACCTTAGATTCATCTGTGGATGTGAACCCTTCAGGTTGCATCATATACACCTCCTCATCTAGCTCACCATTTAGGAAAGCTGTTCGGACATCCATTTGCCAGATTTCATAGTCCAGATATGCAGCTAAAGCAAGCATAATCCGAATAGACTTGAGCATTGCCACAGGGGAAAACGTCTCGTCATAGTCAATATCATAACGTTGACGATAACCCTTGACAACCAGACGGGCTTTATAGGTCTCTACCTGCCCATCTGTGCCCCGTTTCCTTTTGAAGACCCATTTGCACCCAATGGGTTTTACCCCTTCAGGTGGATCAACCAAAGTCCATACTTTGTTGATTTCCATGGACTTCATTTCAGATTTCATGGCGCCCAGCCACAACTCAGAATCAGACCTCTGCATCGCGTCCATATAGGTGATTGGATCCTCGTTGTTCTCATCGAGCTCAACAGGATCACCATCTCGGACTAGAAAACCGTAGTATCTGTTCGGTTGACGCGGTACTCTACCGGATCTCCTTAATGACTGGTCAATAAGCTCAAGGTTTGATCTTATCATAACGGGTTCTGTAGCAGTCCTTGAATGATTTAGTTTTTCTATCTGTTGAACTTCAATAAGCTCAACATTGGTAGCTTGAGCACCTTCAGTAAGATACTCCCTTTCCAAAAAGGTAGCTCTAAGATTGATGAACAATTTTTGTTCCCCAGGCATATAGAAGAAATAACCCTTAGACTCTTTAGGATACCCAACAAAGAGGCACCTGTCAGATCTATGTCCAAGTTTATCTGTCTCCAAACGTTTGACATAAGCCGGATACCCCCAAACCCGAAGGTGTGAAAGACTCGGCTTACGCCCATTCCATACCTCATATGGAGTTTTGTTAACAGACTTACTCGGAACTCTATTTAGAAGATAGCATGCTGATTCCAAAGCATACCCCCAAAAGGAAGTTAACAGAGTTGCAAATCCCATCATGGATCTAACCATGTCCAACAGAGTCTGATTCCTCCTTTCAGACACACCATTTAACTGGGGCATCCGAGGAGGTGACCATTGAGAGAGAATCTCATTATCTTCAAGATAAGTCAGAAACTCCCCAGAAAGATATTCTCCACCTCGATCTGATCGAAGGATTTTAATAAGCTTCCCGGTTTGTTTTTCAACTTCATTACGATACCGTTTGAACATTTCAAACAATTCAGATTTATGTCTCATCAAAAAGACATAACCGTACCTTGAGAGGTCATCCGTAAATGTAATGAAATATTTATACCCATCATTGGCATCGACATTCATTGGTCCACATACATCAGTATGTACTAAACACAAAATGTCATCGGCTCGTACACCTTTTCCAGTAAAAGGTGACTTGGTCATCTTACCAAGTAAACAAGATTCACAGGTTGGCAGTGATTCACAATCACTAACGTTTAGGAGACCTTCTCCCACTAACCTGTTGATTCTATTCTTGTTTATATGACCTAGCCTATAATGCCAGAGATAAGCATCATTGACATTATCTAATCTAGGGCGTTTGCATGAAATGTACATTACACCAACAGGCTGTGATAAAACATAAATGCCATTTTTAATATGTACAGTCATAACCATAATATGATTCATAATGACTTTGCAAAAATCACTCTTGATTAATAGTTCATAACCATTACTAGCCAACTGTCCTACAGAGATAATATTTACAAGGAATGATGGACAATAGTGACAATCACTAAGAACAACTTTACAAGACTCGAAAAACAGATTGACAATTCCCAACGCCAGGACTGGAGCTTGACTTCCATTCCCCACATTCAGAAATCTCTCGCCATTCTCGAATCTTCTATTAACTTGTAGTCCCTGCAACGTATTGCAAATATGATAAGGACTACCCGTATCTAATATCCAGTTAGTAGTATCACAAATAGAAAAACAACAAGGATTTATCATATAAATACCTTGTCTAGCAACCTTTTGCTTTTTCTTGTTCTTCGGCCTGTTCGGGTCAAGTGTAGCTAGGTAAGCGGAACAATTCCTCTTCCAATGACCCGGCTTCTTGCAGTAGAAGCATTCTGCCTGACTCTGGTCAGCCTTCTTCTTAATCTGACTGGGCCCATCATTTTGCACCATTTTACTTTTATTCTTTTTCTTTTTCTCTTTCTTAAAGGGACGACGCCTTGCCACACTGCTTCCCACTAAATTCACCAAGCTCTTCTGGAGCTGGTGATCCTTTTCATAAGTCTGTAGTAACCCCATCAACCCATGGTAATTGACTACAGGCCTTGTTAATCTATAGTGATCTAGAAAAGGTAAGTAGGAGGGAGGCAAAGAATTCAAAATCGCATCCTTCCCAAGCTGCTCATGGAAAGGATATCCGAGTTTGGCCAGGCGCTCGATCATCTCGATCATGTATAATACATGATCAGTGACCGAAGACCCTTCAGTCATTCGAGTGTTGAAGATGGTAGAGGAAACCCTGTACCTTTCAACGTCGTCTGGGGCACCAAAAGATTCCTTCAACTTTTGAAGGATTTCCTCTGGTTGGGCCTCCTCGAATCTGTGACTGAACTCATCGTTCATAGCCGCCAACATAATGCACCGCACCGTAGTACGGTCAGAGACCCACTTTTGATAAGCATCCCTGACTGCAATATGTGCGGTGGGGGCTAGCCCCTCAGGTGCCGGATCCGTTAATACATAAAGGATCCGTTCATGCTCGAGTACGATTCTCAGTCTTCGATACCAGCTATCGAAATTGGGTCCCATGAGCTTGTCATTATCTAATAATGACCGGAGTGACAGATTAGTAGACATTATCTGAAAAAGAGAAAACCAAGACTATTTAGTATATGAATTATTTAAAGCTTAAAGACATGGACTTTTGTCTAAAAGCTCCTCCCACTATTTTATTTAGACTGGTAGCCTCTACTTCCAATCCGAAGAATAACACTTATCCCTTAGTGGGTACTAGAATCCAATAGACAATGCATGAGCCCGACTATTGTTGGCCAACCCATGCTCATCTAAAGGTAGGTTCATAACCGGTTGTTTCTCCAAACAACTCCTAGTAATTTATTTTGCCCTAGGAACACTTCAATCGGCATTTGGGCTACCTGCTAAAGAAGGTCCCAGTTAGGTCCAACCATTAACATGACTGATCTTAATGCTTCTAGCTAACAAATGATCAAGCCCGACTTTGGCCGGCTAACCTGACCACCTGTTTAAGAAAGTTGCATTATGTCATCATATAATGAATGGCAATTCCAATAGTATGATGACCACCCGATCTATGGATCTGCCGATAATCACTCCACTACTGGACTTATTACCAAACACCTTAATGGGAGGCTAAGACAAAAATTATCATATAATTTCCATCTTTTTAAGGATCTAATAATTTAGAGGTTTTATACATGTTGTGAAGAAGAGAAATGATAAGTCATGGATTATCTTTCACTAACTTTATATGTTAATGAAAGGGTTACATAAACCACAAAATCCATGAGCACCTAAATCAGTCTTGCTGATTAACCTTATTGGCATGGGCTAACTCGAATCAATGAGCTAACTAATCAAATCTGGTTGACCATATTGGCCAGGTAAGTGAGATCAAGGTTATGGATTAAGCCATTAACCATCTTTCCTTAGACACTAATATCATTAGCCAGGAAAGAGGTAGCCCCAAAAACCATAGATCAAAAGCCATACTTACCTTAGACACCAATTGGTTCACCAATTTCGATTAGGCTAGCCTAAGGAATCGGGTCCTACCACGAAGCTAAGATTAAGTCCATTTAGATGTATGGACCAATCAATCTAACTATTAGATAGAAACTAGAGAAGAACCTTAACTCAACATTTGATTAAGTTAATTCTCTATTAAGTCCAATTCATCTAAACTTAGGTCTAACCCAATTAGGACCTAATTCAAGCTAACCCATTTAAACCAAAGTTATGAATATGACTTAGATCTTAAAATCATATCCTTAGATCATTTAATCACTTAGATTTACTTAATTCATAATTAAGTTAATTATACAACAGATTGAAACATTTTCAAAAAATTTTATAAAACATTTTTACAAGAAAATCCAACTTTTAAATTTCTGTTCACTGTGAAGTGTCGACACTTCAGTAGCAAGTGTCGACACTAAAGTGTCGACACTACTCTGAGACAGGTCGACACACAATGAACCAATTTCTGTGTTTTTGTTCATGAGTCGACACCTAGAAGCCCAAGTGTCGACACATAGATATCCAAGTGTTGACACTAGGTAAACCAAGTATCGACACTTGATCAAACCCGAGCACAGAAATGCTGGAATCCAAACTTTGTCTTTTCTAAACTTGAATTTTATGTTAAACTATTTAATATAACAATCATAAACTAACTTTAGAACATTTCTAAAACATTTTATGACTTCAAATTTAGAACATAATAAAGATCAAAACTTTATAATCTTTACTTTTTCTTTTCTTTTTCTTCTTCATGACTCCTTCACAATGGCACCCCTACACGTCATAGGAGATCCCTTTGAATGGGAAGTGAGGGTCTTGCAGCCCTACTTCTCTCCTATGACCGGACGGCCTGGTGAGGCACTCAATCTGAGTACTTGCAAGATATTAAACCGATTTCATAATGTTTATACTGAACATTCATGCTAGAGCAACCTAGGTGCTCTGATACCAATTAAAAGGAAAACTAGTAGCAAGCATGCTTTCCATTTTAAAACTTTTCAAAATAACATGCAGCGGAAGCATGATCGAGAAGATTAACACTTAATCTAAGCATGTTTTTAGAATTATTCTATGCTACTTAGCCCAAGATCTTGCATGAATGATTAATATAAACCATGAAATCATGAACTTATGCAATGAACATTTCAAAGCAACATATCTATATATGTAAAACCATACCTCGTATGAAGTGGAGATGCTCTCCGTTGCGAAAGATCCAGGAAGAGGAAGAAGAACTCTGCTCAGCCGCACATGTGTCCGGCCTCTACAGGTGGTTCATATCAGGGCTCTTTCAAAATCTATTTCCACTCCAAGTACTAGCTTGTTGTGGAACGATTTGATCGGAACTCCTTTTCTTCTTTCGATGGCGGACTTTCTGAATGAATGAAGAAACCCAAGAGGTGGAGAATGAGTCGTTGGAACCCTTCCCAAACACTCAATCCTAAGACCTAGATCACTAGGTATAAATATGCACACTCTTCTCCAAAAATCTCACACCCATAAAACTAGAACCTTTCCTAGTTTCTTCCCTTTCTTCCCTTTGATTTTTCCAGCATTTCTTTGCTGAATTTTTTTCTTATTTTCGTCATCCCATTTCAGCCCATTAAGTAGATGGTGAGGGAGAGGGAAAGTGGGGAGTTATGGGTGATAATGGAGTGGTAATGGGTAGTTATGGGGAGTTATGGTCATGGGAAGTTACATAACTCCCCAAAAATGAATTTAAATTTATTTAAATTCAGATTAATGTGTTAATTGATTTTAGTTCATAACTGAAATCAATTGGGTCAAGTGTGCATACATTGGGTTCAACCCATTTGGACCCAAACCTATTTTGAATCAAATCCTATTTGATTCGTTCCAGATTTTTATAGCTCAATCAAATTGGGCTATCAAGTAATCACATTACTTAATTCACCTCCATGCATTACCAACTATTAGTGAAAATTTTATGTCATAACCTTTTGTGACATCAAGTGTCTACACTTGTGAAATCAACAAGTGTCGACACTTGGATAAAGAAAAACACTTTTCCTTTGTGAGTCCACGAACGATTTCCAATCGTTCTTCGATCACTAGATCAAGTAGAAACCCCTATGGTGTGTGACCCCATAGGTTCGAACACTAAGCCGGTAGCACTGGAACATTTCCAATACCAGTCAAAATCGCTATCTAGCAATGACACCCGACGTCCGGATAGGTCGAAGTTGCAGAGCAACAATCAAGAACCAGGAGATATGGAAACCTAGTAATTAATCCTTTTGACCTCAATGCTCAGAAAGACTTAGGGTTAAACTGCCCAACCCATAAAGTCCATCAACAATGTGTCTCAATCTCACAAGTCCTGTAACACATTACAGAGACTATCCTGGTCAAGGTTTTGCTAAATTGAAACACAGTAAGATATCTGCTCCAAACACTTTGGAGGGTTCAATCCCATCTTGATCCGATCACTGCTACACGAGTACTTAACTGTACCCAGAAACCTTCCGTCCCTGGATTAAAATCCAGATAGTCCAGTACCAAAGTATAGTGAGTTGCTCGCAACCTATCATGACGATCTCATGTCTGAGGGATAACTACGTCCATATCAAAACTCTAGGCAGAAAAAAGTACAGACGGGTCACGTTCGATGAAATGTCAAACACAACATCTGCATGCCATACCAGTGTCTCCACACTCCTTGGTTAAGAGGACAACCAACGACTATGGCACACAACGACCTATACTTGATATACTATTATCCTGAAATAAGTGTATCATTTGGTCGCGAACAATTTTAGGACTATATGATATATCCTCTCTATATCACATACAAATAGTCCTAAGGACTTCATCATTCAAGAACTCATTACAGAAAGATGAAATAGTGATGAACTGCCAGAATAAACATTTTATTCAATAATATAATTCATATACAAGTACAACTGTGTACAGTAGAAATTGGCTTTGGGACACATTTCCCAACAATTTTTAAATAAATATAGGTAATGTTTGTGGCATATTGCAAAGTTATAATTTATATTATTTTGATTTTAAAACTTTGTCCTGAATCTTATAATATTGATTCTATTTTAAAATTATTTAAGATTTTTTATAATAATAGTACAGCTATGTTCTTTAAAAGAATAATAAAAGTTGTCAATATTTTTATTCATATAGAGATAGAATATTTGATAGTCAGAGATTTTAGTTAAAAGGAAAATATTTTATAAAAGATATAGGAACAAAATTAATGTTTGATGATTTTCTAATCAAATGACTAAGATCCATAATTTTTATAAAATATGTCAAGAACATTGACATTTTAGAATCTTTTAATTTTTTAGAATAGTGGGACTACCATTAATTATTATTATTTTTTATTTTATTTTATTAAAAATATGTTGATTATATTCTCCGTGTTGATGGATGTGCATGTCTAATATTGTTTGTGATCCTTGTATTTGGACTTTAAGTACCTAATATTGATCGGTATGGTTGGGGCGGTGCAGTATAGGTCTTGGTCTAACTTGATCCGTGATGAGATGGTATGTCATGATTTGTTTATAAATAAGCTAGGTCTCCTCTCCGCTTCTCGATATTTTTGTAAGATTAGTTCTCATGGCTTGTCCCATCGAATAATCACTTATAAAAAAAAATGCTTGAGAGAAAGACGTTGCTTTAGATGTTCATGTGAATATCTATGATTAAAAGTTTGGAAATCAATGACGAATACAGGTACACATTCCAAATTTAAAATAATTACTTGTTATTAATTTAAACAGGATTCTGGATGTATTATTTATTTAGATCCATTTTTGAAATGATATAATTTAGCGTTCTAGTAATCATGTATAAGATCTTGGAATAATAAAATATCCTATAAGGTAGGCATATCATAACTAACAATAATTTTTTTGAAAAATTAAAATTATAATAACAAATCATGGATAGAAGTTTGTTATGCATGCAAAATGCAAAGATGATTCATTTCTCTTTGTCAAGTCCATCTCCTACGATGCGTGGGGAGATGATAGTGATGGCAAGAACAAGGGTGCCGGGGTTAGGTGGTTGGAAATAAGGCATAGGTGCTGAAATGACCATGCTAATGAGGTGTTACGATAATAATAATAACAAAAATAATGTTATCAGTATTAATGTTGTTGAGAGAATGGAGGATGGTGACAATTGAAGTACCATTCAATGACAAAGCGGGCAATGATGGTCCTAGGGCACCAAATTAGCTGCTAAAATAGAAAAGAGCAATAATATTAGATGTAGATATCGGCGATCATGCCAGCAACACTAAGTGTGCAATACTAAAGTTATGAAAATGCCTAAGAATCAAAATTTCAAGCTAGTTAAAATTTTCCCCGATTGTTAGTTGAACGTTCGTACCATCTATAAGTCTGCAAGCAACTTGCATTCTTACTTGTCTCTATACCTCCCCCAAATGCCATAATTTTCTCTCAGTTATCCAAAAAAAAAAAGAATAGATATGGTTACAGTATTTCTTTTAATTTCGTAAATCAGGTTCCCCTTCCATTGGAAGGTGGCTAACATGATACACGGCCTTGTTATCGACCAATTCGACCTGGGCTTCACGTAGGATAAATATTATTTAGTTCCAACTCATCGTCTTGACTTCATGTTTAACAAACATGTTCAGCACCTTCATTCCCTTCAGCTGCCCCTCTCTAATGCTGCACCCCAAAAAAAAAAAAAAAAAAAAAAAAAAAAAGGGGTTCCTTTCTAATTATTTGCCCCCCAAAAAAAAGAATTATTGATGTTGGAGAAACCTATCCTCGGAACAATTATCTACCTCCTATAGCTTGGAAGAAAACAAAGTACTCCATGTTTCTTAATTATCTTTCATTAGGGGTACTATTCAAGGCCCACCTGACGTATCTGGCCCACCTTTGACGAAAACTTCTTCGTCCCACTGTACTTGTGACACCAACTTTCTTTTGGCCGGCCCCACCTCTGCAGGTCTCTCATGCACATCGCCATGGTCCTTGGCTAATAAGAAACAGCTCAAATGTCGCCCTCTTGGCATGGCACACTCCTTCAATAGACACTGGTTGCGTGACTCGGCGATCATCTAAGGACGTAGGTGAGTCATGTTGGTTTCAAAAATTCGACCATATCTCGACTTGTGAAGCATGATGCATGCTGTCGAGATCATCTAAGCTGTCCTCTTGACATGCACTTCCAGTCGTTGACATGCATGTCTTTTATTTTCTTGATCGGAAAAGGCATATTTGTCTCCTATATGACACCGGATACGTATAAGATATATTGAAGCTTAAAGGGGGATAAATGGATGAGATTTATGAGGGCAAGGAACATGATTTTGCTATCTTGATCACGACTAAACCTCACTTCACCATGCGAAGGATCAAACATGTGTTTATAATCAGAGAAATCCAACGATCAGGCTTTTGCCATGTTGGCTTGAAAAGTGACAATCGAGTCAAGGCGACGAACATATGTGCTCATATTGGCCTTGTAAAAATTTACATGTTCGAACATATCCTACATCGGTCTATATCGGATTTAGGTTCGATTAGTGTAAATAATTCCAACTAAATTCAAACTACATTTTCCATTCATGAAGACCTAAAATAATAGAGATTTGATGAAGGCTGGATCATCTAGTTCAATCTGTTCGAGTCGAAACTATTCAATACATCAAGTGAATGATGACAAATGAAGGATCGTGGAATGTTTGAACCTGGATGGTCCACGTAGGTAGACAATGAGGACATACATGGTTTTGGACTTTTGGGGCCCCAAGACTAGTCCACATAGTTTGCTTCGTTCCCTCAAAAGTTATCCTCTAATCAACTCTTCAAATAATTTTCTCAAAAATCAAGTCTTGAAGTGCAAGCCGGATTATATGTTGACCTGCGCTCAAGCTATCCAGAGCTCTACTTGGTCAAACCACATTGTGTGAACCTGCCCACATTGGCCGTCCTTTCAGTGGTTCCCGTGTCTCGCAGCCGTCTCCACACCGGTTCCCCCTGTGGCGCGCAAACACGTAAAGGTGGCTTTCAATGAAGTTCCGTAGAAGTCCGAGACGAAAAGCTGCACGTGTTTTTTTTTCATCAGGGGGGAGGGTTTTTTTTTTTTTTTTTTTTAAAAAAAAAAAAAAAATTTATAAAACTGAACTATTAAATCACAAATCTAGAATAAATTAATAAAAATCATCGATCAAAAAAATATATTTTCGAAGAAAGGAGGAATCCCTTCCATACAAAATCAAAGAAGGGGAGAGGGGTTCGGTCCCAGACGCCACAGCTTTTGCGTGGGAGGGACGGAACGTCGGGATTAGAATCCAAGTCCTGATTCCTAAATGCTGCCAATCCTCTCTGGGTCAACTTTTTCTCCTGAACAAATTGTAAACAACTCAAAAAAAATCAGCACTTTTTAACCTGGGCACATTTGATGGAAAAAAATTTTAGGCAGACCGAAGGGATGGAACTTGGAAGGGCACTAAGGTCATTACTCCTTTTCTAGAAGGCCCCTGTGTTCATGTCATCATGCATCACCCACTTACAAACGAGCCATTGGGGGTCAACCATGTGGTTACTAATCCAATCCCATCCCATCCCACAAGCTTACTCCCACTTTAGTTCCTTCGATGTTTCTTAGACTTGGAACCATCTAGAGTTCCCCCCAGCCCCCACCCTTTTTTTCTAAGGTAGACCTAGGTACTCCCTTTGAATCCCCACCTTAAATTCCCCCCATTTCTTCCCACCCCTTTCCCCCCCATCATCTCCCTTCTCACCTACTGCTCATCTTCCTCTCCCTTGCCCTCGTCTCTCTCAATCTCCTTCATGGCCCCATAAATCTTAAACCAAACTCCAAGAAAGATCCCATCTCTTGGCTTTCTCTCAACCAACACCTTCAACTCGACTCAACACACACTCTCTCTCAACTAATAGCTTCACCTTGTAGAACACTCGGTAGTCGATAACCATGGGCACTTTGGTAGGCCATGTAGCCCCTGGCTTTGGGTTCCTAGTGATTGGTCTTTGGCACCTCATCAACCACATCAAACTCCACTCCCTCCACCCCAACTCTTACGTTGCACCCCCATGGTTCCCCACTCCAATCCTCAGACACCTCGAGCTCATCCTAATAATACTTGGCAGCGTCGCCTCCATCTCCATGGAGCTCATCATCGGACCGGAGGCCCATCAACCCTTCGACACCGACGGCACCATCCCTTCCAACCACCTCCACAACTTCGAGCACGCCTCCATCTCCCTCACCTTCCTCATCTACGCAGCCTTCGCCATCGCCTTCGACCGCATCAACCTTCGGCATCGCGCCGGCATGACGCAGCTCCTCGGCGCCGTCGCCTTCGGCCAGCAACTCCTCCTGTTCCACCTCCACTCCGCCGACCACATGGGCGTCGAAGGCCAGTACCATTGGCTCCTCCAGATCGTGATCGTGGTGTCTTTGGCGACCACTTTGATCGGGATTTGGTTGCCGAGGAGCTTCATGGTGAGCTTCGTGAGGTCGATGAGCATCGCGTTCCAAGGTGTTTGGTTTATTGTCATGGGCTTCATGCTGTGGACTCCGAGCTTAATTCCCAAGGGATGCTACATGAACTCGGAGGAGGGGCACCAAGTGGTGAGATGCCGCAGCGAGGAGTTCCTCCACAGGGCCAAGTCGCTCGTGAACATCCAGTTCAGCTGGTACATGGCAGGCATGGCAGTGTTCTCTATGCTGCTCTACTTGTTCTTGACCAAGAGGTACCCGGAGGCGCCGGAGTACCTGCCGTTGGTGAAGGAGGGTGGTCAAGAGGATGATGAGGAGGACTTGGAGTCACAGAAGAAGCTTGAGGAAACCGAGGATTTTGTTCATATGGGGAAGGGGATGATGGCAATGGAATTTGAGCGGTAAGTGAAAGGAAGGGTCCTTTTCTTTCTATTTTTTTTTCATCACCCAGCCTCTCTCTCTCTCTCTCTCTCTCTCTCTCTGTTTTTCTAATTGTTTATTTTGTCTTCCAAGTCTCGATGAGATGGAAAGATGTAGGTGGTGGAAGTTCAGGGGATTCTTTTCTTTGGTTGGAGCCTTTTGTCGTGGATGTATAGAAAGTGGTGTTTATATTTGGTCCTTTTTTTCCTTTATAATTAAAGTGATAGATGGAAGTTGGGTTTTATGTTCTGCGTTCTTGGTTGGGGCCTTTAAACAATTGTATCGACTTTCTAGTAAGTACACTTGCAGTTAATTGTAAGCATGTGAAATCAATACCTTGGCCATGAATGGAAGATATGAATGGTAGTGGATTCGAGGAGACGCAACCAATTGGTGAGTTGAGCCAAACATATTAAGTAAATGTCACATGACTCGCAGGTTGCTATACATATCACCTCTCCTTGTGCTAGACAAAATAATACATGGAAGTTTCACAAGCTCGATTGGACCCCACCTTATCCACCTACTAAAAAAAAAAAAAAAAAGAAAGATATATTTGCGCTTTAACCATCCCAAATATATTTTTATATAAAACTCGAGGACATGAACGTTTAGTCTAGGAGGAGAGAGACGCCACCAACAAAATGGGGATTTTGTATCACCAATTTATAGTTTCACCAAGGCTTTAGCTACTTGAGCAAGGCAAAAGGACCCATATACATTGTTGGCATGTTTGTTAATGGCCAATCGAGAACAAACCAATGGGATGGACTTGATCCACCAAGAGATTTTATCGGGCAAACCATCAAAATCAGTAATAGAAGACACAACACAACATATGCAATATTTTAAGTCCTTTCATTAATTATGAAGGATGATTGTGGTTCCAAGGCAATTCCTAGTGGGACGACCAACCCAAGTCAACTTTGCATAATTAATTTGAGTAGCAATCTCTCCAGGGAGAAAGGGAGCACCAAAAACCAGGGGTATTCTTTGTGAAATCTACCTTCACATCAAAAATAAATTATCCATTAAAAAGGGTTTAAAAGGTATAGAGCAGTGCTAGCCGGATATAAAACGTGGCAGGCTAAATTTGCTATGACATGGACATCCAACTATATAATTTACAAACAACACATTTTTGGATTAAAAAGAACACCTCACCTTCATCCCCCAGGCCGCTTGTAATGGATACTTCTCTATCTCAATCCCCTCTTACCCACACTTGGCTCCCAACCTTCCTCTGGCAGTGCCATTGTCACCAAGGACGTTGCAACATGCCATCGCAATTTCTTATTTTAAAATTTTTAATAATATTCAAAACCTTCTAAAGGTTCATTGTATTGGTGTAATTTTAAAGACCATGCAGTGACGTGCATCGATTAACAATATTTTTTTATTAACATGATTCCATGTCGATCTATTTTTTTTAAATAAATAAATAAATATTTATTTATTTATTCATTCTATATATACCTATCATGTATGTTGTGACCGTGTTACCTGATCTTATTTATCATAACCATCTCAACTGCTTTCGGTTATTCGGTTACAATCATCTTCGGTTATTTGGTTATATCTACGTCTATAAATAAGATAAGAGAGGACCTCCAAAGGATAATAAGCAAGATCTAAGGCCAGCAGGCTCATGCTAGATCAATTCATTCACTCCTTTTTCATCAATGCTCTTCCTTGAATTCTCCACTCCGTTACCTGGACCATCCCACAGACACTTGAGCGTCGGAGCGTCCCCCACCAGAAATCCGGTTCGGAATTTTTGTAGGTCTATGTTCGTGCCCAGGAACAGGATCGAAAGAGCGAGCGGATGTCCAACGCCGTCGAAGCTTCGGCCCCGGATAATTTAGCCACGACAATGTCGAAATATGAAAGCGAGTTTAATAGTGTACGGTGCACTCAACCAACCTAATAACAGAGGAGATTGGTCAATATAGGCAGTTCCTTGCAATCTAACCTGCATTAGGGTTTAACTAGCATTTTCTGAAGTTCAACGCTCGTGCACTGCACGAACGGTGCCCAATAGATCCATGTCCATTACTTGGAGTACAACACGGGAGTAGCATGAGGTGGAACTAGAATGATCAGATAGTAGATCAATTTATGACGTCAGAACCTCCGAAGATGGATGCGGGATTGCCAAAGTAATGGATGATGACGATGTAGAATATTCTAAGAGGTTGGTATACATGCATTCAATCAGATTGAATGAACGATCCTGACCATTCTTGCAATAGACCAATTTGGAAGATTAGGATAACCGATGTGCATCGAAGATGGAGGCTTATTGGCGAAGAATCTGGACCGCACTCCACATACCATTCGAGTTCTCTGATTTCATGGTATATATTGTCTGCTGCCCGATCGAGGGATTCATGTATCCATGTGATGAAGGACTAAATTTAGAGCCACAAGGAAGGTTGCAGTGGGTCCTTGGCTCATGACTTTTTCCACTCGAGTTGTTCCCACCATTATTCCTTTGTTTAAAAAGAAGGAGAATAAAAAGAGAGACTAAAATGCATTCCGGTCCGGTCAATATTAGAAGTCAATTCTCAACAATTTAGTCCGATACGTTTTGTTTATTAGCTGCTTGACTAACTGGCCAGCTTATAAGGATAACTCTTTTATCTTTTTCTTATTGGCTAGCTACCAATCCTGGGATAATGTGGGTGCAGCCCACTGGTTTGTCGAAGTCCTTTAAAAAAAAGTTCTTGGTGATCTTTGAAAAGTATTGGCTAGAAAGTCAAGTCTAATATTTTTGTTGGCCCGAAATGTGGTTATCACTTAACATAGCTCATTAGAGATTCCTCTGGTTGCCAGTCGAGAAGGAGCTCAAATTTTAGACCATGTATTAGGCTAAGTAGCAAAATTAACTTGGGCTGAGATAGGCTCATTAAAGTCAATATATATCATGCCTCGTACCATAAACAATGAAAATTTTTGGGAGGGGAAGCATGTTATTTCTTTCTATTGTGAGCATGAGGTGATATCATGCAAAAAATGATGCATGTTTATCTTGAGATCATAAACTGATCCAAGGTGTAGGTGCTCACCATGATAGAATTAGAATTCCACTGGATGACCGGTAGAGGTTGGATGGTTTGGCTTTCCCAAAAGTATGACACAAGGATTTCATGAAATGAATTGAAAGCTCGATAACATGTAAATTTGTTTAGGAATCTTTTGATTTTCTACCTGGTCCATTAATATATATGCTTAGAGGCTCGATACATATCTCGTCATATGCAAATATTTATTAACCATCAACCAACCATGGTAAAATAGTTCGTGATTTTATATTGGCCAAGATTTAATCGATCACTTATGCTTTGATACTTGGAGAGATAATGGTTGCCGGTTTGTCATTCACTCAAAATATCATATGTGAGTAGTTTATAGTAATCGATCTATTTATATTAATCAACCCGACTCTACCGATTAACCTAATCGATCTGGCAAGCAATCAATCCTATCGAATCCTAGCTTTGGATTTTCAAAAATAATATCTTTTGTTTACTTACATGTCACCCACAATTTTTTTTTTTTTTTTTTTTTTTTGTAGCAGGAATGGTCCTCTTTGTACACCATAAATATGCTTAGAGACTTGATGTATTTCTTTTATTTACTTAAGTAATTATCATCCTCTATTTTCTTTTCTTCTACTTTTTTTTAGTAGCAATCCTCTATTTTAATTTGTAGGAAAGGCCCAAAGGGATTACCAATGGCCCATTTGAAGTTTATTTAAGAAAATTAACCGTTAAACATACTAGTAAATTAACTACCTTAATCAAGTTTAGATGTTTTCAAGACTTCAACTTTGTTAGCCTCGACATGGCTCTCCCCCCTCCCCCCCCCCGGATAATTGAAAAGTCCAAGCGCAATTATCACGAGTTCGAGGCGTCATCCATGCGGTAACTCGATTAAATCCAGGAATTTTTCCTGGGACACGTGACTGGGAATGAGAGGGATCATTCTACTCTGGCAGATTAGTGAGGTCAGGCTGACGTACTCACATTCGGGTGAGGAGGGTATTGCAAAAAAATAAGTACCCGAATCGAACATGGCTTGGTGGGGTGGGGGCCCAGTGAGAGTAGCTACAGCGAGGATTTTCCTCTCCCAATCCCTTTTTTTCAACCAACAAAAAAAAAAAACAGCTAAATTATCTAATACTCCTATTATGCTCTTGGTAAGAGCTTCATATTTACATAACTCTAGCGACCGGTTCGCATGCTTTTCCCATCTCTGATGTGGTAGCTTATGGTTGTTATTCTTAGGAGGTTAATCTAATTCCTAAGGTGCTGTCACCTTTATTAAACAAAATAAATACTATTTTACCTGCACAATTGTTGCACCATGCATATATGCTCATGATTTTGCAACCACCTCATAGCTTTTAAACTACGAAACAGTCCTGTTAATTTGAAGTTCCATCGATTCATTTAGGCACCTTTTGAGCTCTCTCATGAGTCTTTAAATCAGTCATATATTTCTACTGGTTTTGTTACATGGATTGGATTACAATTCGCAACTTTAAAATATTTCATTAAGCACCTAAAATCATTGCTATTGCGATCGTTCTTTATAACATATATCCTTGGCTATTGTCTAATAATGACATATGAGATTTGACATTGAAATTTGTGTTAGGTCAACCAGACCCAAGCAAATCCTCTTTCGAGATAAGTCAAATTACATGTTAATTCACCTTAAACCATTCATGTAATAAAGAAGCTAACTAACCAAATTGTAAGGCTTACAAACAACAATAAAAATATAAAAATAAATGATAAACAGGTATAAAAATAAATGAATAACCCTAAAGATTAGGGGTTAGTGCATGTCTAACTTTTGCTCAAGGGGAGCTGCACATACCCTTCCACATGATCTGACCCCAAATATTTAAGGTCAGAAATCTACCCGAATCCAATTAGTTTATTATTTATCTAAAAATTAATGGCCAACTCGAACAAATGCTTCGTTGCTTAGTTGCCTGCACCAAACGTCTATATATAGAATCTATTCTCTCGTATTAAAAATAACAAAATTGGTTCTTTTTTGCTTCTAGAGGACAATTGCTTAGGATCTTTCCTCGATTTGCAAGAGTCCTGATGTGACCTACAAGTGATCAAGGATCAAGCAATCGGATAGCATACAATAAAAACAATGAAAAGTAAACTCCAAAAATTTGTCATTTATTATTGACTTGCTTGGAGTTTTAAAACTCATGGACTTTTTCCTCTAGCTCTGAATACTTGCAAATCTAGGAAGGTCTTGATACTTGCAAGCCGCTGAGCTAAAGCTTAATTTGATGGTGAAACACCAAAATGAACAACCGTGGATGGTGCCTTGAGAGTTCCAGGTACTCGTCATCTTGTCATGAATATTCTAATTAAGTGGTAATTGATGTACCACCACCATTCAAGTATCGATTGCGATGTCAAGAGCCACCAAGACCGTTGCATTGGATTCGCCGTCTACAATTGGGATTCCCTGACGTTTCTTTTTTTTTTTTTTTTTTTTGTTTTTTTTCCCATTTTCTATAGCGTGCACAACATTCTTGTCTATATGGAATATTTCAAGAAACATGCGTTAGTGTCATAGTCTTTTTTTCCGAACTGTTTTAATCATCAAAACGAGTTGTTGATGGATGCTGTGGGCTGTAGATGTAACCAGGTTCTGGATTTCTAGATGGCATGACCGGACCTATGGATGTAACATCATGAGCCAGAAATCCTCGTCTCGCATTGCTTTTCCCTCAAGGCTTGGTTCCATCTCGTTGACCAAGATATTCGGTTTGATGGAAGAGAGAGGGCTTCTTTCTCATGGTATATGATGATTTAATTTAGAGGGACATGTTTGCTGTTGGAAGCCATTGGAAGAATGACCGGTGAGAGGGACATGTACAACACTTTTACTGGCAAGAACTTGGACAGGTCCGAATCGAGTTTTAGAGAAAATTATACTAATCTAAAGGGATGCAGTAGATTATTAAATTTTAATGGAAATCTGTTTCTAGGTTTCCGAGAGCAGTTTGGTTTGGGGGAGTTGGGAACTTAGAATGGGAATGGGAATGACTCCCGTTCTAGCTGTTTTGTTGGAAAGGATTCCGATTTTCAAGAAATAAAATTGTTCAAATTTTTCACAATCCAGCACCTACTTCATTCAAATTTCATTTTAGATGCCGATCATGGCAACGAACCAAACATTACAGAGAGGATGCCGGTCATTTCGATTCTCATTCTAATCTATTTGAAGTCCAATTTTAGTTGCGAACTAAATATGATCTAAATGTCTGTTTTTATATGAGTCGGATAATATGTCACGGGAATTTTTCCTCTATATGATGGATGATTTATAACCATTCTCCCGTAAATAAAGATATCCTGCTCATTTATTCTAAGTTTGATGAATAGCTCAGCTCCCCCAAATTTTGAAGTTTGTTTATTTAATACGTGAATTGGTAAAAAGGTAAAATTAAATCAGATTGGGAGATCATAAACATCCATATTCCTTTTTTTTTTTTTTTTTCTTTGGTAAGACAACAATGTTCCTTTCAAAAAGAAAGCCGCAACCACAACGCTGTAGAGCAGCATGTTCCCGGAGATGCTCCTTTCTACGTAATAAGAAAAAGGCCAGAAATTACTTTTATAAAAGGTAAACGGGTATCGATTTCACCTTTACGTTTTGTAGCTCATGTCTAAAATAATGACTGCTTTTGTATTAGAACAGCCGCAATTATGTTTTTAATGATTTTGTGAAGGTGCAGTACATGCACTACAAGTGCTGGTTATGTGAACTCTTTTACCTTCAGGGAAATAGTGACATGAGTATCTCTTTTCTCTGAATCAATTCTGCCTGGATGCAACCCTAGAGTTTGAGTCCTGACCATGGTAAAAAGAAAATTTTGAACTAGCCCTTGTAATTCAAACTTTTGCCAAACATAAACAAAATAAGACCTGTCATCAATCCCACTTAGGATGTGCATTAGAAGACCATGTATAAGTATCACAACTTATAATTGATTTAGGGTTCAATTCATATATCCATAGACAGCAGACTTCACTATCGCACATATACAGCACCACAGCAGAGTCCTCGAAAAGAATTCTGCAATTAAATGCTTGCAGAAATATAGAATGAACCAGGTGCGAACCCATTGAGAATTCTGTTGCAGTTAAATAGGAAGGATTGTTCTTGATATTTAATTTAATAAATTCACTGCTTTACTGCTTGAAACATGCTGCATGTCCATTTTAAGTTCAGGTCCAGATAACGGATCTACAATAGCACCCAGTTATCCAAATATTGCCAAAAGAAGAGAATGTTGGCATTGGCATTAGCATACACGTACAATAGCCTTTGATTCTCCTGACAAGACATCTAACATATGGAAAATTTCAGAAATGAAGTAATCGAAGCCAAGGATGAATTGCCCAGGAAACACCAGAAAGACATTGCCATTTCCATACCACTGTCAGGAAATTTCCCCATGCTCATCTCATAACTGAGACCTGCTGCTGGGACCCACCATGAATCACGCTGCCCCCACCTTTTATGATTTCCCCAACATGGAGATTGAAGTTGGTGGAGAAGTTGAGATGATGATCCTGGTGCTGGAATAAACATCCATTGTTGGAGACAGTTGTGACCTCGGAGCTGGTAGGTGAGCCCGCTGCACCCATCATGCCAGTCGTGTGTGTGGAGGATTTTCAGATCCCAGGAGGCTCCCCACTCCACCTCCACCCAGTTGCAGCAGACAGGAACTGGTGGCATTCTTGTTATCATGGGTGGTGGTGAGTTGGGACTGCTGCTGGAGTTGCTTTGTGTTTAAGAATCGCCCACCTGATCCCCTTGCTCTTTTCATTGCATGAAGATGCCGAGACTCATGAAGGTATGGCTGAAAAGGATATGCAGCAGCAGATTGTTGGAAAAGTGAATTTAGGAAGCTGTACCATAAAATAATATGCAAGGAAAGTAGAAAACCGGCAGCCCTTCATATACAAAAAGGATAATGCAACCATACAATGCTTCAAAACAGACTTTACACTACTGCATCCAGGAATCATGGCACAAGCAAAATTTCAGTGCCTTGAAAGAAATTCATTGCAGTTTATCTCGAATTACATAGCACTTCACCTCTTGGAGCAAAAACAAGAAAACAAAATAGAAGTTGGAAATGAAATTATGAAGACCAAAAGGATAGGACCACCAAATGTATAATATGCTACCTTTCGGCCTTTGATGAGTTTATTCTTAGCCTCTAACTTGGCACGCAGTTGCCTCCGTCGAAGGATTCCGTGATATTGTTTTGCATTGACATATATGGGCTCATCCTCCACAGGTCGAGGCAGGGGAATTCGAGCAGAAGGTGCCATTCCAGCAATTTGGGGGTGAATCTGCTTTCAAGTATAAACTGATTAGGGATTCTAGGACAACAGAAACCTTTCCTCTACATCTAAAAAATAATAATGATGATGAAGAGGAATCAGCAGAATTAAAATGTACAGCCCATTGGTCAATGCATACAGCCCATTCTTAAAATGTACTTCAAGAATTCAGTGCAACAAGAATGAAACAAAATCCACAAATAAAGAGCTTATAAGCACAAGTCTACACGTTCAAGATGAGCAAGTATTTTAAGTTATTGCAGCTTCACCCATTGGTCATCACAGTGGAAATGAACTGATGAAACAGAACCATTGTTTGAATTGCAAATGAACGTACACATACAAGCATACATGTGACCAAAGTTTGAATTGCAAATGAAGAAACTTGCTTATGCATATGCATGCATGCATGCACACATAGTACGCATGTATGAATAGTTGACAATAAATAATTAAATTTGTACAAACAGTAAAGAAGGAAGATTGTAATTCCTTTCAATGAACATATAATAGAGACCACTGACTAACTTACAAGCAAGAGGTTTTCCTTTAGACATGATTTAAGGGAACGTCTCAGACAATGAGCAAAATTAAGGCCATCATAAAATTGAATTCCTAGCTATCATTAATTAACTGTCGCCTTCATAAGAAAGGCAACAGATTATATCAAATAAGTGTTATTTTGTAATTCAAGCAAAATTTTGAATACCATAGGACATCAAATAATACAAATGTTCATGGACTGGAAATAAAATGTCAGTACTTGATTTTTTGGTATGTTCTTTCTTTTATTTGATGTTACTTGTTACATTATGCTAAATGAGTAAACAAATTCCAGTACTCTTCATGCTAGAACAAAAAAATTTCAAAAGATTGCTACAACGTATACAGAAAAACTCAATGGCCTCAAGCATGCAGAACTCAAACAGGATTAAAAGGACAATTGAGCATAAGCAAATCACCATGGCTAGCATGAGCATGAAAATGATCACATCATGATAATGTACAAAACAAAATTTCAAAAGTAGTTGTCAAACCAGTGCAATATCATCTTCATGATGAACCAAACACTATCTATTAGAATACTTAATACAAGGAACTAGAAACTTAAATTCCCTTCTTTTTCTTTCCTCGGTCCTATGTAAGTATCCAAGATCTTTCCAATGAATAATCGATGTGGGATTAAATACACACCCGCACGGGTTCTCACATACTCCCCCCTCCCCCAGTTTAAGTCCTGGTGTACTCACAATCTATTCATCCATTCATAAACATCATAATTGGCCCATGGTCAGCCTAATGAACCTGTGCTGCAGTATCCCCTAGTATAGGTTATGGGCCGGATTCGCTCTAATACCATTTGTAACAAGCTAGGACTTCACTCAAAAAGGCTAACTATAAGGTAATTTTAGATTCTTTTATCCTATATAATTATCCAAAATCTTTCCTACGAATAACTGATGTGGAAATAAATATATGCCTGCAAAGGCTCTCACCAAAGGCTCTCACCAGGACTATGACATGCTTTAAAGAATGGTTGTAAAATACAAATTTCTTTTTCTGCTCATGCTGTCTCCCCCCCCCTCAACTTCTGCTCTTAACACATACAAAGATCCAGCAGTGGTCAATGGACAAACATGACAAGCAAGAACGATGCATCTAAAACAAAGTAACGCAAGAAAGGAAATTTTGTTCAAGAATACTAACCAAAGCATGTGAACCAAAAGCAGCCAAAATCCCTCCATAGTATGGATCTATATAAGGGTATGCAATGCAAGCCTGCAACAGAAATAAACAAATACCAAACAGATAAATATATGCAGATATATTCAATTGCACAAACATGCAAAAACAAATATTTGAAAATCAAAATTATCAATTTTAAGTTCCAATAAAACTATGTGAACTCACAATAGACTGGCTAAAATCAATTTTTTGAGGAGGAAGGACAGCTGCTGTAGCATCCAGAGTTAAAACTGGCTTTATATGACCTTCTACTTGCTTCCCAGAAGTTGCATTATCACCTGCATGAAAGTACAGTAACACCATCAGAGGCTTGTGCATATGAGAGAAAGTGAGATCAGCAAATTCCAATAATTACGGATTACAGAATATTATATTCCTGTCGAACATCAGTTACCCCCAAAAAAGCTTCTGAATCATCTCAACTCAAATCATGATTCAGAATTATACAGCAGAGAGAGAAGTCACTATATTGATCACAACAACTCAATTTTGAAAATTTAAAAACTTTAGATCCTGAATGCAGAATATATCTAATGTATCTACAAAAGCAAAATGCAAAATACATGCTTCTGTGGACAGTGCTACCCATCGTACAAACGAAGAAAATTACTCACCTAGAAAAGGAGCTCCATCTTCTGGCCATTAACACAACCTGTACCCAAAAATCAAAAGCTTGAACACTAAAACTAACATACAACAATAACCTGTATGCCTTATACCACCTTGCCCTTGGAATGGCAAGAAAACTAAAGCTGGAAATATACTGGTTCTCAAAAGTAAAATTTACAAACAAAATCACAAGAAAATGAGGATTCGTTGATCAGCTAAGGAAAACACCTGAAATGTAGAGAACATTGAAAAACAAATATAACAACCTGTATGCCTTATACCATCTCTCACCTTGGAATAGACAATAAATTAAAGCTGGAAACATAGTGGTAATCAAAAGTAAAATTTACAAACAAAATCACAAGAAAATGAGGATTCATTGATTGGCTAACTGGCTAAGCACATAAACCCCTGAAATGTAGAGAACCTTGAAATTAAAATCAATATAACCAAAACCATCTGGAGCATAACCAGAGCAGCTAGTGCCTCCTTCATATGGAAGATGTCCTAGATTTAAATCTTGTTGAAGTGTTCCCAGATTTTCATCGATTGCATGTCAAATGATGGAGAAGGCTTTTGTCCCATGGAAACTGAGTTCAACTGGTCAATTTTCAAAAAAGCAGGAGATCTGGACAAGTGGAAAACCAAGTTGGCAGGAGGAAAATATCACAAAATATTACTTAAAAAAGAGATTTGAACACCAAACCTCTTATACAGTCATAGGACTCTCAACCACCAAGTCACAACTAAAAGTTTTTTTTTTCTTTTTCTGGATAAGGAAAATGATTTTGTTGTGATGGTTTATTGTACTCATAAAACATATCAATATCACTAAATGCCGTTGATTCAACTAGGTCGTGATTTAATAATCAATTATTTCCATCAAAAGGAACACACTCTAACTCTTTTTCACCTTTGGTAGAAAATGAACACACACACACACACACTTCACTTTTTTCTTTCTGATATTTTCAGAACTTCACTACAGATTGTATGTAGGGTTTGGTGCCCAAGTGGACCAAGGACACCTTGAATTTAACCTTCAAACTTTAAAGGCTAAATATTTTACATGGATAAGTTTTGCAGACTAAAGCATGAATGGACATAGGCTGAAGTCTCCCATTCTCCATCCTTATTAAAGATAAAAGGTATATTGAAACAAGTATCCGATGCAAAGCCCGAAGTTCAACCTTAATGGTGATCAAGGAAATCCATTATAAGGGTCATTCCACCATCCAGCATCCACAAAGGTCCAGGCTAATTCATGAAAGATGCATCTTAACAAGGCTCAATAACTGACTTGCAGTCTCTTAAATGTATGCAAAGCTACATCAAATCCCTTAGTGCAAGAAATCTTTTTAACAAGGAAAAAAAAGTGAAGGCATAAGAAAGCCCCATCACATTTTCACAATCCCTTTGAAGAGACACTTCATCAATATTTAAATATTTATTCCTATCTAGATACCAAACTTATTCCTGTTTTGGACATCAGAAATACAAACATGTAATTCATGAATAAATATGATGCATGAGATACTCATACTTTAAAATATTTCAATTTTAAAATCAAGCCGAAAAATCAATATTTAAAGAAGAGAAATATGGAGGAGATAGTTGAAATTGGTTCCTTTTAGTAAAGGCATCAATTATTTCTTGGAAGTCACTGAATAAAAGACACATGTCACTAGTGATATCACCAAAATTGACCTCCCAAAATTTAGAATTGTAGTTTCTTGAGACAGCAGTGTGCAGATGTTTCTAACACAGACAGAGACATCTATATATAGATCCATCTATAGACGCTCTTTGAGGAGCCTCAACTTTCATGGCCTCGTACGTATTCATTCTTGAATTGATGCTTCTCTTAGGAAACTTTATTAATCCTATACATAACACTCACCTTCTCAGAAATAATTTTGTAAATAGTTTCCCAAGAACATCCAGAGAAAGCTGACAGAAATAAATTTCAGTAGTATTAAAATGTCCAAAAATGCATTATATAAGAAGAATAAAACAATTAAAGGAACTAGCTTTGAGTGTGCTTGAAATTCAAGCTTCTAGACCTCTGTAACACCCTTTTTGTAACACTCTAGGGACATGAAAGGAATTTTGGAAAAACACAACTAAAATCACTTACTAATATTAAAACTACAAGATAAATCTTAACTGGAAACTTCTTCTGGGATTTACTTCAGCAGCAAATCATACCAGAATGGGCCGAAGCACATTGATCGTGAAGGTTTCCCTCCATTCTTGCTGACAGTTCTTGATGGGATTGACCAGTTGATTGAGTTGATGACGAGTCTTGGTCACGCAATTGATGCACAGGTTGTTTTATCTGATTAGATTGTTGTGCTATGGTACTCATGTTCACAGATAAGTTTTGGAATAAGAAGACTGCAGCATGATTGGCCCACTAGAGTTCCACCACGGCACGTGATTAGTTAGACAAGTAGCTGATGAATGAACTGAACTTTGCTCAGAGACTTTGACGCTAAGGTTTTGCATCTCAAATACATTGCCAGGTTTTTTGTCTTTCAGCAAAATGCACGGCTTCCAAACCCCTAGGGATCTCAAATTCCTCTTGTGCTTATTTCATTCCTATTAATGATAATGAGTTATTAAAAAAATGGTGCAATTGAAGGAAAGACAAGAACATCTGCTAGAAGTATTGTAAACCATTTTCACTAAAAAATGTGTTTGCATGAATAAAACTTTTATGTCAAAAAGAATGCACCTGAAATAAATACATAATTAACTCTAAACCTCATAATTTTAAGTTTTTAACCAATTAAATAGTAAGTAATTCTGCAGAAGAACAAAGTGGTAAAGGATAAAGAACATAATACACAGGTAGAATTGCATATATATCTTATCAAATATTGAAAGATTTAAGAAGATTTCATAAATACAATGTGATAAGAAGTAGAAACCAGGAAAAAAAAGGACATGGTACTAAGTATTGACTGCTAGCATGTACCGGGATGGTAGAAACGTATCACCAAAAATAAAGAAAAAGGTAGTGAAACTTTATCTATTCCTTTCTCACCAACATTTTAGAGATTATACAAACATATTTCCATCTCTATCAGTGTCCAAGCCAGTCAATGCACCAAGAGATTGCAACAACTCCTATAAGTCCATCAAAAGAGTCGAAAATCTGGAAAAAAGACCTAAAAATCTGCAATATGTGAAACAAGAAAGAATGACCTTACGTACTGTCTCCTACCCAAGGTACAAAATCGATCCCCATGCAAGAAATTCTGCTGGAAGTCTGGACCCACAAACCATAAGAAAAAGGAATCTTTAAGTTGACAAATTTCCTCTCCTTTAGAGAACAAAACAGAATTCAATATCCACGAAGGAGGTGTAGGAACATTTCATCACAACTCTCCCTTAGCTTCAGCTTCCAAACTTAATTATCTATCATGAGGAAATAATAACTTTGAAGGTCAGTAGAAATAGAAGAAAGTTCCTCATATTACTCATTTTTTCCTTATCTAAGAAGAACTTGCCAGACCATCCAATTCCCTATTACATTTTAGCAGTTATGAACTGAAGACTTCTATATCTTCCTCCAAATTACTCTCCTCTTCTATCCACAAATGGCAATGACAAACCCTCCAATACCATATATCCCTATTACAAGAAAAGATTTCGAAATGCCTTTTCTAAGGCTTGAAAATTTATGAGTTATGCATGCCACCCCATCCCACCTCATAACTCATATCCTGTTCACTTTATATTTTAACATTAATCAACCTAGTCTATGGGTGCTTTTTTTCCCTTATTGTCCAAAGTCTATGTGAAGCAATAGGTAGCAAGGTTCACCATCTTGGTACCGGATCCTATATCAGTAAAATCCTATTACAATATCGGTACATGGTTTGATATGGTATGATAGTATTGGTACATTCTAAAATGGCATACTGGTATGGTACGGTGTGCCTCGTATTGGGTGGTACAACATTCCATGTCATATAAAAATGTTACACATCTTAAATCATTGTTACTAAATAGTATTCCCATCAAATGATTTTTGCTAGCTTAGTCATTACTCCTAAATCAGGCCAACTGTACAGAATACTTATGATAATCATTCCATGCCTCTTATTCTTGCCACCACAAGCACATAACTAAAATTTTCTGCAAGTTACAATATTAAAAGTACCCAGGAGTAACCAGGAGCTCAGAGACATCTGTTTATCTACAGTGCTAGTTTTGTTGACTATGGTCAAAAGTCCCTCCCCCTTCTCTTATTACAGTGCTATGTTCAGCCACAAAATGTTATAAATTCATGCTGTACCATACTTGAGTATGTGAATATGTCCATATTGCATGATTGAAGCCTTATGTGTCATATGTGATTTAAACAGATTACTTTATTTCTGTAAAGATACTATCCAGTTAAAACATGCACGCCTAGTTCCTCATCACCACCAAGGATAACCAGATGGCCTTTCAAATATGAAGATGTACCATCTCCCCTGGTTGCACTTTCATGTCATGTATCACAAAGTGCCAACTCTTTTCCTTCATCATAGAACAATTAATGCCAAAAAAGAGAGAGAGAAAGAGACTGCAATAAGAAGCTTCATTTAAAATTAATAAAAAAAATAAAAGAGCAAATATCAGCAAAAAAATTAAAGTTTCTAGTCTCTTGCATTATGCTAAATGCTACAGAAAAAAAATCCCAAGCCATTAGGAAGCACCAATACTAAAACAGAGGCTTAGTGATTTACTTTTTCTTCCAGCTTTGCAACACTTCTGCAATCTTGTAATACAATATTTCCTCACTTGTAAGGGACACAAGATCTCCTTGATTACTCATCAAGGTAAGCTCAACAATCTATCCCTTAAAATTTCTGTTTGACTTTATAATATGTTTAATTGAGCTACTTGGTCTCCTCTAAATATAAAATTGTTTGTTTCCCACATGTAAAGTAATGCATTTATTGCAGGCACCCATCAAGTTTACGATCAGGAAGCTAAAATATCACAGGATTATGCCTCAACCACATCAGCTTTGCAAACTTCAGGTCATAAAAATTTTCCATTATACTCTCTCATGCTCCTCTTTGCCACCTAATCTCATCTGGGGAAATATTACCTAGGCCATGAAGCTTCATTATGTCAAAGCATGCAGGAATCCAATAAATTACTAATAAAACAAGATTCAGAATGTTCACCTGGCTGTACATGCACATTCCAATTTACTTCTCCTGACAAAGTTCTAATAGAGAGGACTAATAGTCATCTTGTGCATCGGTTTAATTTCCCTTCAACAAGTTTCACTTTATTCATAGTTTGTCAGCAAATCAAAAATCGCTATGCTTAACAACCTACACACACCAATAAAAAAAAAAAAAAAGGCAGCTAGCCTTTAGATATAACTGGTTCCTCCGATGTAGCTAGGTTACCTTGCAAAGATTTGAGGTGATCAGTAACTGCCAAGATATGTTATCGTAGCAAGATGACTACATGCAATAGATGAGCAGGCAACGAGCCTAAATTGTGTGCCTTGACAAGCCACTGCTATATATGTGCCATGGGTTTGTGTCAGCAACTGGAATATTTGAAAAAAAAAAAACTTATGCAACAACTACATTCTTGGATTCTTACATAATATCCACCTAGATATCTGATGGGCCATCCAATAGCCCCTATTACCTTCAAGAATTATATATTTACCCAAATTCTGCCCTGTCTAATTCACTCTGTGGGTTCTATGGCTGACGTGGTGCCCATGGCCCCAAAAAATTAGAAACATTTATTTGTGGGAAGTCAGAAAATCATCACTTCTAAGATCAGCACTACACTCACTTCTCCATTTACTGAATGCTCAATCCATGTGATCAGCAAACAATTACAGAATTACAACACTCTTTCTCTGCTTTAAGGAGCACATAAAGCATCCCAATTCGAACCATAGAAGTCATTAAACATAGAAGAGGGGAAGGTATTATAATTTCTGTAAGACGGACAAAATTTTAGATGAAGCAGAAAATTTTTGGTTCCCGTTGGCAGCAGATGTGTGAGGCACTTAAGCAAATTTCGATCAGAATAAGCAAGGTCTACCTAAAAACTTCTAGTCCAAACCACCAAATCCTGCTTATCAAAAAAAATCCACCAAATCCTACAGGTAAGACTCATTTCTCAAAACTGAAATCCAGCAAGCAATCCCTCCATTTTCCTTACCCATTCTCCACGAAACACAAGTAGGTGAATCAAAACCACATCGAGAATTAAAAAATACCCACATCCAGTACGAACATCCGCACCCAATCATGTACTCCTTGGGAGGCAAAAATTGAACACCTAATTCTCTAAATCCCCCTAAAATAAACTACTGCACATAGAAGAAATCCAAGCTGAAATCACCCAAATGAATAAAATTTTATCTTTACAAACCAAAACGATAACCCAGATCACAAAATCCAACCATCACCACCACCAAACAATCATCCAAAACAATTCAAACAAAAATACTGACTGAAAACGGACATACCCATCATCTGAATCACCCCGATCAAAGAATCAGAAACCGAAGAAATACTATCAAAAAAAAAAAAAAACAGGACTAGAAGAGGATGGCAAGAGAGGGAGAAAGAGAGGTATTGTGGGTGGATTAGATAAGAACCTTTCGGGATGGGGGAGGCATGTCTCCTAGCGTAGAACCCTGGACCTAGCATCCATCCTCTCTCTCTCTCTCTCTCTCTCTCTCTCTTCTCTGCTACCACCCCTCCGACCTCTTTCATCTCCTCTAGCCATGGCTCCACTCTAATCTTGTTTTGTCCCATTAAAAAATGTTTAGGTATGCATTTGAATAAAATAAAATGGATTAAAGTAATTCTTCCAACCTAATGGGCTACGCCACCCTCCAACTTTCCCTCTCCTTTCCTCTTCATCTTTCCTACGGCTACTACATAAACAAATGAACAAATGTAGAGTCTCTGTCCCCTTCACATGCACCCTTTCTTTCCCCCTTCCCATCTTGTAAGTTATTTGACTACATTAAGTTATTGATGATGTATTAATTTATCTTCATCCTTGTTGCCTAAAACCATATAGGTAATTATGATGGGGATGTTGCTAGATTGGGGTTGGCTTGATGCAATTAGGCTATATAACCATATGACTATGGTATTATATGATGCAAAATTATAAACTCTAAAAGAGATAGAGGGCCTATCATACCTATGCTTTGTCATTTCATGTATTTTTTGTTTCTCAATGTCAATAATCACCTGGAGCTAAAATGATTGATGTTTTATTTGTCTATTGCTAGGACAAAAATAAGCGACATTTACCAAGTAAAGGTCGAAGCATCTTTATCAAGCTATATGGGCACCAAAAGAATTCATCGATCAAATATTATAGCATCATCTATTCATGCTCCTGTTATATATGTTCTATACAGTGAAAACTTGTGAAAAGATGAGTACTACCAATATAAGTGCAGTTCATCTTGTATAATGAATAATGTTGCCATGCAAACCATATTTTGGTAACATAAAGAACTTTAATTTGCATCTCCCTCTCTAGATGATTTTTAATAACTCGATCAAGAAAAAGTATTACTACATGATTTATCGAGCCACGATGGCAACAAGATGTGACTTTTTGTTAGAGATCAAGATGGACCATATTTGGATCAAGCCGAATACGAAGCGGATTAAAAGCTTTTTCGATCTAAAATTGATCTTTTAATTATAAAGATCATAAATCCAAATCCAAATTTAATCATTTTGTTAAATAAAAAAATTAATCCCAATTTACAATGGATTAAATGAAGTTAAATTAATAGATTAAGAAGATCAAGCATTGCCATCCCTAATTTTGGGATATCTAGTAAGTCTAGCTTGATATATATATTTAAAGTTGATTAATCACTACAAGAACGGATGTATAATGCCACGTCATACGATGAATATTGTTTTCAATTCAATATAGTTTTTTGCACCCAAGTCATGAGGGTGTATGTTTGGCCTGGTGCTTTTACTTACCATTCCTAATTTTATAGTTACTAATATTTCAGATGATCTATTATCATCCGTGACGTAAAATCTGCCACCTCTCAAAAGGATCCTTCAAATGAACATGGGAAATGGGTGAAGTCCTTTGCCTCCCTTTTACTTTTTTTCCATCAAGCCAATGATTTCCATGGTTCAATTTAGCTAATCAAAGGCTTGCATTACCTATAGATTCCTTTGAAAAACATGCAGTTTTGAATAAAATGGGATGTTTTTTTTGTAAATAGTTCGGCAGCCAGGGTTCTAATCAAACAGGATCTATGCAAGTTTGGGATTTGCTCTAACGTGCTTGTTAGTAATCCTTATTGCCACGGGATCATGGTTACCGAGGTTGTCAATCACAAGTTGAAATATGACAATGAGCTTGCCAACATGCTGAAGTGCGATACCAAGATTGTCAGTCATATGCTGAAGTGTGACAATAGATACCAGTCATAGGCTGAAGTGGTCAGACATGAGATACCGGTCATAGGCTGAAATGTGACACCAAATTGCCAGTTTCCAGGCTGAAGTGTATAATGAGCTTGCTAGTCATGGGTTAAATATGATACTGATTGGCAGTCATGGGTTGAAGCATAGCCGTGGTCAATCCAGAATCCTAAAGAAGAAAAATAACCCGATGGAACATGAAAAGAAAATATAATTTTACCAAAAATTGTGTTTCACATGGCATTTGGATTGTTTGATTGCATGATATGGCATTCTATTATTTTTTTAAATATTTTTAAAATTATATTATTAGTAGTGTGACTGTACGGAGTCTTTACCGTGCTGTGATGCTCACTTTCCACTTTTCTATTTTTTTTTCTAAAGATGTAAGATACATAGCAAGAACGGACCGGGCGTGTGATCGAGTACCAGAATTTTAGATTATTAATTAGTCTAGTTTCTGATATCCATGTAATAAACAAGTTGACCATTTAGAACAAATTGATTAATTAGTTATTATTAAATTATTTAATGATGTTTAGTTGAATAAAATAATTTTTAAAAATGAGAGAATTTGTGTACTTAGATCTAGCATAATTTTTAGGATGATACCTGGATTTATGCAGTTGATCATATATCCAATCTTGATGCCAGGTTCGGGATGTGACATCTTCCCTATCTTTATATTTGCTCACCATTGTTGGGTTTCAGTCCATGCTCTGTTTCAGCAGGTTCTCCATCATTTTGATGAGTTCCGACAAAGAAGAGTGGGGCACTGGAAGTTGCTAAAATAGAGCACCGGTCACTAGAAATGTTCTAACGACAACGAAAGATATGTCGAGCTGAGATTGATGGTGCCCCAACAACACAATAATTGTTTACGAGGCAAGCGCTCCTGCGGCCATTTCCATCCAATACTTCGACCTGCATACCTCGATAAAGAAAAGCATTAATCACGAAGATGATAAATTATAGGATCTTATCTTATACATATTTAATGCAAGTTTAAAAATTAATATTATGGTTAAATTTAAAATTAATTTTGAGATTCATTTTAAATTGAATGGATGAGAGGTTTTTTTTTTTTTTTTTTCTATACAATCTAGGCAGTATTTCGATGATATCGAATTCATGAATTCACTTTTGGATAGAGGAGACTATTAATTTAGCATCTGATTTTTTTTTTAATAAAATGGTATATTCATTATATAGAATGGGGATGAATACAATCTAGAAAGCTGGTCAAAATGCGATTCTTGAGCTGGACAGGTATGTCAATCCAACCAAAATATAAAATCTAAATGATGAACGATAAAGGATGCCATCCGCAGCTAGCTGAGTTGACTCTCAGTAAATATGTAGATTCAGAAGAGCAAACCTGCAACAAAAGTTTAACATTCTTGATGATAAAATGAATTATCGGAATGGATGAAAAGTATGTATCGAGGAATCTGAATATTTTTCAGCAGGGCAAGACCTTCGATAAATGGTTACATTGGATTTACACTTATTTAAAAAAAAAAAAAATTACGAGGAGGGCCTTTCTCTGTTTCTGCACGCAACTTCACCGCACGGCAGCAAGACATCATCCGAGTTGGCCCTTTCTCCGCCTTGCAATCTAACAATGCACGGTGGTCCCCACGTTGCAATTCAAACAATTAATTCAAAAAAAGTGCACTCGTCCACTATTGGTCGGTTACGCCTGCCACGTCATCATTACGTTCCCGTGGAGAGGGGAGCAAGGCGCCCTCCTCTCCTTAAAATAAGATTATTTATTGCATGACTTACGGTTTCCTGTGACCGACCGTACGGATCACTTTACTTGTTTGTCGCCTTCCGCCGCCCAACATTTTGTGCGGCCAACTGACACTGTCGATAGATCGGACGAAATTAAAGAGTTTTTTTTTTAAAAGAAAAAGGTAAGGGGTTTTATCCCGAGAGCCTGCTAAACTATGTTCGATTCGGATCATAATTTCTAGATGAGTACGTTAGCCTAGCCCCACTACGATACCGGAATTTTATCGCTTAGCTTCCCAGTCATTTACCCAGACTTAATCTAGAATTTAGAACCCGTGACCAGTGGATTAAACACAAGAACTGAGTCGCGCCTTAACCGACCGCGCTACCACCGCAGCGAGAAAAGCATTTTTTAAAATAATATTCTTTTATTATATATTTATCTGATGCATTACGGGATATATATTTAAAAATAGGTGAAGGAATACACGAGAGGGGAAAAAGATTGACGGAGAAATCGTAAGTTATACATGTAATTTATAGTTAAAAAATCGTAGATGCAATATGCAATTTTCCGCTTCAAAATCTGATAAAAAAATAAAAATTAATATTTTTAAAAAAATTAATATTTTTTTAAAAAATAAAAAACTTGAAAATATAAAAAAATATAATAACATGATAATATAATAATATATTAAGATATATTTTATATTATAATAAATATTTTATATTTAAATATATAAAATATAATAATATATTAAATTATAATTATATATTTAATAAATTATATTTATTGATGTATGTGCACTGACCGTGCCGACAGCGGCATCGCATCGAGTCCGTCGATGCAGCATGATGGAATGGGGCATTCATCAAACAGCGGGACTGGAGATAATGGATGCGAGGGTGGCAGTGCAATGAGCCCGAGAACCCACCTATCTATGCTTTCCAAGACTTGATCGTGCGACGCGGTGGGTTCAATCGCCAGCACGATGCGTGGCTTCATCACATGCAGCCAAGATGTTGTATACAGTAGAGTCGGGCATCATCATGGCAATCGGACTCGTCGCACGGTGTGACTGGCAGGAACGTCCTCATGATGCGATTAGGCTGTTTCATATAAACAACGTCGGATACCCACAGATGCGCCGAGCAGCAATTGCCATCTTGGTAGCTTCTGTTAGTCTTGCCACATGAGAGCGTCACATACGATGGAGCCGTGCACCTCCATGGCAGCCGAATCTGTTGCACAGCACAACCATTGGAAACACCCCCATGGTACAACCGGACACTGCACGTACGTAAGGCTAGAACCATCGACATATCAAGTGGTGATTGCTATCCCGGTAGCTTTCGTTAGCCTTACTGCACCGATGAATATTATATACGGTGAAGCCATGTGCCGTGCTGGTGACCAGACCAATCACGTCCCACAATCAGGTCTTGAAAGGTATAAACAGGTGGGCGCCTAAGCTCGCACCGGCATCACCACCCTCACATCCGTTTTCTCTGGCCTCGCTGCTCGATGATGCCCCATTCATCGTGTTGCATCACGGTCTCGACACGATGCCACCGCCACCACGACAAGTATACGTGCATCAACAAATATACTATATTAAATATAAATATATAATATATAATATTATAATATATTTATTATTTTTAGAATATAAAATATTTATTATAATATAAATATATCAATAAAATATATTATAATATCATATTATTATATATTTTTTTATTTTTTAAAGTTTTTAGTTTTTTTAAAATTGTATTAATTGTATTATTTTTTATTTTTAATTAAATTTATATTTTATTTTAATATTTTCTAAAATTAATTTATTATTATTATATATATAATAAAAAATATTATTTACAAAAACTCGAAATTAAAAGGCGAGGGAAACCCGTTCTGTACGCATAGAAATCCCCAACATCCGATCCTGCTCCGTTTTCCGTTCGCTTTTGTCGTACTCCTTTTGTCAAACGACCCAATCCACTTTGTCCCTTCCCCCTTCCTCCAATCCTTGAAACCCTAACCCGGTCCGCGCTGGAGGTCGACGGCTGAGATCCCTCCCTCTGTTCCCGGCGAGATGGACGCCGGACTCGGGTCCTTCTCGCTCTTCCTCGTTATCGTCCTGATCTCGTCGAAACCCTGATACGGAATTATTCGGTTAAGTCTAGGGCTTTGTAATTCCTAATAGAGATGAAGGAGAGGCCGTAGACATAGGTAAAAAGGGTGAGCTCGAGGGCTTCAAGGGGGCGGCGCCGGTGCCGGCGCCGGCGGAGGAGGGGGAAACGCCGGCGGAGCTCCTTCTCCCAGCGGAAGTCGATTGGGAGATGCTGGACAAGTCGCGGTTCTTCCTCCTCGGCGCCGCCCTCTTCTCTGCCGTATCCGCCGCACTCTACCCGGCGGTGGTGCTCAAGACCCGTCTCCAGGTCTCCCACCCCCCACCACCCTCCGCCTGCGCCGCTGCCGCCTCAATTCTCCGCCACGAGGGCCTCCTCGCCTTCTATCGCGGCTTCGCCACCTCCCTCGCCGGCACCATCCCCGCCCGCGCCCTCTACATGGCCGCCCTCGAGGTTACCAAGAGCGCAGTCGGCTCCGCCGCCCTCAGACTCGGTTTCCCCGAGCCGGCCGCCTCCACAGCTGCCGGCGCTGCCGCCGGCCTAAGCGCCGCCGTCGCCGCCCAGGGGTCTGGACCCCGGTCGACGTCATCAGCCAGCGACTCATGGTTCAACGCTGCCATCTCCAAGGCTCCAGGTACCTCGGCGGCCTTGATGCCTTCAGAAAAATCCTATCTTGCGACGGAATTCGAGGTCTCTACCGGGGCTTTGGCATGTCCATCCTCACCTACGCCCCCTCCAATGCCATGTGGTGGGCTTCCTATTCTCTCTCTCAAAGAATCATATGGGGTGGATTGGGGTACTATTACCTCAGCCGCCAAGAGGAGAAGGGGAGCGATGATGGCCGCGGTGGGATGATGAGGCCGGGGTATGGAGCGGTGGTGGTGGTGCAGGGGTTGAGCGCAGCCATGGCAGGGGAGCGGCGGCAGTGGTGACGATGCCGCTGGACACCATCAAGACGAGGATGCAGGTGATGGAGGGGCGGATGACGATCGGGACGACGGTGAGGAGCCTCATGAGGGAAGGAGGGTGGGGTGCATGCTACCGGGGCCTGGGGCCGAGGTGGGCCTCGATGTCGGTGTCGGCCACCACCATGATCACTACCTACGAGTTCCTGAAGCGGCTCTCTGCAAAGAGGCAGGAGGGCTTGGCCACATGACACGAGGTATATAGAAAATTTGCTTCGTTTTTTTTTTTTTTTTCTCCACTTCTTATGAATAGTTTCTTCATCTTGTACACATTGACCTTTTCTTTTTCAAAGAAGGAAGGAGAGATGTGTGTAGAGAGAGCTTGGGTGGAGTTGTTGTAAAAATGGTGTTTTTACCATGTAGATCTAATTCAATTTTTGTTCATTGGGTTTTGTTTTTATTTGTCCTTTTTGTTTTTTTATACTAGTAATTCAATGTTTTTGGAATGTGAGATTGGATGGAGAATTAGTAATGCTAATCTTGAAGAACTATGAAAAAAAATAATTAATAATGCTAATCTTGAAGAACTACTAAAAACAATTAACTGTGTAGTTTCAAATTTGCAACAAGTCTGTTAGTTGAATGGTATACTAGATACACAATGGAAACCATTTTTCTTTCATTAGGGTTCGTTTGGTTGTACACAAAGGAATTACAGAAGAAGACATGAAGTTTTTATTGCTCCTCGTTCTAAGTTCTACGCAATAAAAGTATAAAATTATTGGGCTAAAAATAGTATAAGCCTCTTAAACTGCTGGGATAAAATCTCTGTTTTTATTGTTCTTTACCAATCACTTGAACATTTTACCTTCTGAAATTTCCTTCCTTCACATGAAAATTTGTGAAGGTTCAGAGAGAATGTGATTAATTCTGTCCATTGGAAAAGAATATTTCTCTTTCTGTTGAATGGACCTTAGAAACATTATACCCCTGTTGTTTGGTTCCGAGTTATGCCTGCATGGTGAAATATTTAAGTGAAAAATGTTCTTTATGGTATACATCATTCAAATTCTCTTAAAAAAACAAGAATTGAAGTGTTTTGTAGACTTGTTGCTTGTGTGTTAAATAGCGACAAAACAAATGGTTTTTGAACAATATGACTATGACTTAATTTTGTCCATGACACCATGATTGGTTTTTCAACAATATGACCAATAACTTAATTTTGTCCTTGGATCCATGGTTGGAAAGCATTTCAATCACTTGAAGTTTTGCTCATATATATGCATTAAAGTCCTAAGATACATGCAACATGATGGATGGTGAATAAGATTTGATCACTTGCCATGCATGTTGATAAGGTAGTTATTACCTGAGTTCATTAAATCTGGTCCCCAGTGTCGTTTTAACTTTTCTTACCATAATGATGATTTAGAACGGCTTTCTTGTTATCTATATCAGTATCTGCCTAATGATGAACCCTAGACCTGTTACAAGTGGGTCGGTATCATTATTTGTCCTCTATCTAATGGATATTTGTAGATTTCCCAATGCTACATAGAGAACACTTATATAGTGTTAGGTTGTGATTGAGATGCATGATGTGGTGCGATAATTAGGAGAAAGAAATATAAATGATGCCTTCAGATTCTCAAAATCTCATTTGTACCATGCAGTTTATTTCATTATATAATCAACCAGAAGGTTAGCCCAACCATTCAATAACAAATAAGTTTGTTTAGTTTATTGATGAGCTACTTGATAGCTGGACTTGTTTGTTAAAAGATTATTATAAATGCTCAATCTGTTTCCTTTATTAAGGCCTAAAACATGACAGTGAGATGTATGATAAAAGTCAGAAAGCCTTGTGACCAGTAAATTCGCAAAGCACTTTTTAAAGGATTTTTTAAGGGCGTGATCCACCCATCAAACATGTAATATTCAACGTTTTTTTGGAATAACAAGTGGCATGGGCATCTCACAATTTATTATGCTTCAAGTCTAATATAATGAGATGTCTATATCCATGTTGCGGTCACATTCAGATCTGTAGTATGTGAACACTAAAAATTCTTACAGGCATGGTTTGAAACAATTGCCTTTCGTTTTGAGAAACTAGAAGTACTTGTTTTTCCATTGTTATCCTATCATCATGGATGGTTCAAGTATGGCTTATATATAATGGCCTTGTTGCCGCTCTCGCCGCCGCGCCCGTGCCTCGGATCAGCCGATCCTTCCTGACCGCCGGTGAGGGAGTCTCCCTTCCCGCGAGAACCTGCAACAAAGGGGTTAGAGGACCCTGGCCGGGGATCCCGGCGAGGGAGCTCCGACGTCAAGTCAGTAGACGACGAGAAGGAACAGACTTTCCAGCCGGACCCATAAAGGGTTCCCGACTTAGAGAGTTAACTGGTGAAGGAAACGCTCTGGGGACCAGAATCTCGGCTGGGCCTCCTTGCCGAGCTCACGCCCAGAGTTCCCCTCTCGGGATCTCTCGTTTCTCTCTCGGAGCGAGGCCTTTTGCCGGTGCTTCCTCCTTGTCCCCAGGCTGGTTGGCTTACCTTGTCGTCCCCAGTTTTTCCTTCTTTATCTCCTTCCGTCGCGCATTTGTCTTTTTCCCGTCTCGGAAACTCCCCTCCCCCGTCCTCTTCTCTTTTCCCTTTTCGGTGAAGGTGCCAGGCGGCTTTCCGACCTCGTCCGCCGGGCCCAGCAGGGAAAAGGCAAAGACAGAAGAGAAGAGGGGAGGGCGGCGCTGGCAGGGCGGCCGGTCAGGCCTCGGCCCAGTGAGAGCGCCCTCTTCCCCAAGCGTGGGCGCCATCTATCTATAGGGCCTGTGTCGTCAGGGTTGCGTCTCTCGGCTGCGGGACCTGTCGGGCCGATGCTAGTGATGTTCCGCGTGCCGCCGCCCTCCGTACAGGACGCCGTCTGGGATTCGTACGGCCCGAGGGATGGCCTCGGGGCCCGTCTCTCTCCCCAGGGCCCTCGCCGTACGAGCGGTCTGACCTCGCTGAGTTGGGCCCGTCTCCGGGGGCCAACTGGCGAGGGGCGAGGGATCGCCGACCTCGGCTTAGTGGACCCTCCTGGGTGGACACCTGGCGAGATGGCAGGAGGTCGCCTGGCTTCGGCCGAGGTGGCCCGTCTCCGGGTGGCCACCTGGCGAAGGGCGAAGGACCAGCCGACCTCGGCTTAGGTGGACCCCTCCTGGGTGGACACCTGCGAGATGGCAGGAGGTCGCCTGGCTTCGGCCGAGGTGGGCCCGTCTCCGGGTGGCCACCTGGCGAAGGGCGAAGGCCAGCCGACCTCGGCTTAGGTGGACCCCTCCTGGGTGGACACCTGGCGAGATGGCAGGAGGTCGCCTGGCTTCGGCCGAGGTGGGCCCGTCTCCGGGTGGCCACCTGGCGAAGGGCGAAGGATCAGCCGACCTCGGCTTAGGTGGACCCCTCCTGGGTGGACACCTGGCGAGGTGGCAGGAGGTCGCCTGGCTTCGGCCGAGGTGGGCCCGTCTCCGGGCGGCCACCTGGCGAAGGGCGAAGGACCAGCCGACCTCGGCTTAGGTGGACCCCTCCTGGGTGGACACCTGGCGAGGTGGCAGGAGGTCGCCTGGCTTCGGCCGAGGTGGGCCCGTCTCCGGGCGGCCACCTGGCGAAGGGCGAAGGACCAGCCGACCTCGGCTTAGGTGGACCCCTCCTGGGTGGACACCTGGCGAGGTGGCAGGAGGTCGCCTGGCTTCGGCCGAGGTGGGCCCGTCTCCGGGTGGCCACCTGGCGAAGGGCGAAGGACCAGCCGACCTCGGCTTAGGTGGACCCCTCCTGGGTGGACACCTGGTGAGGTGGCAGGAGGTCGCCCGACCTCGTCCGACCTCACTCAGGCGACCCCTCCGGGCCCGGGCGCCGATGAAGTGGTAGAGGAATTCCGAGCCGAGCTCGACCTCGGCGAGCGGTTTGCCTCAGGCAGTCGTCGGGCGGTGTAGTCTTGCCGATCCTGGCTTTGAGGATGTGGCGCTGACTTGGCCGGGGAAACATACACGTGGCTCGCTCGTATTCGATGATACCTGAGCCTGGCCACGTCACTGTCACGGCTGTAACAGTTGCCCCCCAGCCCGCCGTTCCGTCGGGGCGTCGTAGAACGGAACGTCGGGATTAAATGCGGACATGACGTGGAGAGGCGAAGATCTTGCATCATAATTGCCACGATCCTGGTCGCCGTGGCTCGATGCGGCTGAAGACCTATGGGGAGCCGTCACGTCGCCCACCTCTCGCTCGTAATTAATGCGTCGCTTCGAGGCAGAGGCCGTTACTCTGCTAACGAGGCGTCGGTGTCGGGCGTGCGCCCACGTGGCGATCATCCATGGCCTGAGACGGAATGACGGGTACGGTCGCTGTCGGCTGAGTTTGAAAGGGAGGGACTTTCCAGAACGAGGCCTTTTCCCTTGCTTCGTGGGCGGTTTGCTGCAGGCTAACAACTCCTGTTGCTCGCGCTCGTCTGGTGTATTTTCGGTGAGTGCTTCCTTCTCCTCCTCTAGCCCCCCTCGTTCTTTCTCGCTTCTTTTCTGATTTTTTCCGTCCTTTCCCTTTCTATGGCGCGCCGTCGCCATGACCTAGTGTCTCTTCCAACCCGGACGAGGCCGGTCCATCCCGGCCGAGGACTCCATCCTCCCCTCCTCATGAGGAGACAATCCCGGAGGAGGTCCGCCGGCGTCTGCAACCCGGGGGTGTCACCATTGGCATCCCCGGGGGATCCGGTCCCCTCCGGTTGCACCTGCCGTGCCCCTCCGTTCTCTTCCTGCTCTTGCCTTCTCTTCCTGCTCTGCCGTCTTTTCCCGCCGGTCCCTCCGGTCATGCTTCTACCATGACCGAAGGCGATCTTTCCTGCTCCGGGATGCCTACGGCATTCCGGGGTCAATTCGCCTGTTTTTCCGCGGTCCGGGGAGCGCGTCACCATGAGTGGCCCCGGCCGCATTGCCTTCTACGAAGACTTCCTCCTTGGGGGTCTTCGGTTTCCTCTACATCCTTTCTTTCTTTCCTTCCTCAGCCACTTCCGGCTTGTCCCGGCCCAGCTGGCTCCTAATGCCATCCGGGTCATCTTTTCCTTTATTGTTTTCTGTCACTTCCACGGGTTCGTTGCCCGTTTTCTCTCTTCAGGGCCTTGTTTCCACCCTGAAGAAGTGCTCCACCGATGACGGCTGGTGGTACATTTCGCCCCGGCCCAGGTGTCTCCGGTTCGACCTCCCTTCCTCGTCAAGGGTGGAAGAGCCGGTTTTTCTTCGCCTCGGTCGACGACGTCGACTGGGCCTGGAGTGAACCGGACCGGACCCCGAACCGAAATTCCCGGGTCGAGTCGGCGGACCAGGAGTCCTATAGCCTGCTCCTGAGCGACGTGGTCCCGGCGCTCGAGGTTCTGCTCTCTGAGCAGAATCTTTTTGAGGCCGGTATCAGTCCCATCCGTGAGACCGGTGAGACTTGGCCCCACTCTGACCTCTGCCCCCCTTTCTCTTCATACCGAGCCGGCTGACTTCCTGTTTCTTTTGTTTTGCAGGGATGAAGTTTTCGTTGGAGAACCTTTTGGAGGGGGCAGCCCAGCGGGACGTCGTGGAGGTGGACGAGCCCGCAGCGAAGAGGGCTCGCACGGAGACGAGCCGGGAGGTCGTGGCGGCGACCGTGCCCAGCCCGGTTGCTGTCATTTCCCCGCCCAGGCTACCTCAGGGCGGGGCTACTGATGCCCCGGCCGCTCGACCTGGTGGCGCCGCCGAGAGGACCCCAGCGCCTGCTGCTCCGCCCATCGCCGGCCCGTCATTGCTGCCAGCTCGACAGCGCCGCCTGCGGCAACCGCCGGCCCGTCGGTTGCGGCCTCGGCTGAGGGGCGCCGCCGCAGTTGCCGGCCCGAAGGCTCCGGCGCCGGTGATCACCCACCGGGACTCTGTCATCCTTGACAAAGGGCTGGCAGAGAAGATGATGGAGTACGCCTCCACCGCCCGGGACCGCCGAGCTCGGGGCGGCCGGGATTACGCGGACGCGTTGCTCGGCATCCTCCCGCAGCTTTTCACGGTAAGTCCGAGCTTCTCCCTTCTCCTTTTCCCTTCTTTCGGGACTTAACTTCTTTTATTCTGAACTGTATTGCTTTTGTTATTGCAGATCGGGAACGACGTCCTCCTACTGAGGAATTTCCTCGTAGGGAACGCCAAGAGGGACTCCGAGCGGGAGCAGAGACTCGGCAAGCTCGCGGCCGACGTCAAGGACTTAATGGAGAAGGGCGCCGAGCTGCGAGCCGACAAGCAAGCCCTCCAGTCCGACCTGGCACGTTCCGAGGAGCGGAACAAGGAGTTGGAGGCCTCCTTGTTGGAGGAGCGGACCTCCAACCAGCGCCGAACTGAGGAGGAGGCGGCGGAGAAGGCCCGCCTGCAGGCCCATTCCCAATGGCTGGAGCGCCAGCTGGAGGAGGCCCGGCGAGACGCGGCCGCGGCGAAGGACCGGAGCGCGTACGTCAACGGGCTCCTGGAGGCAGCCAAGCGGGAGGCGCAAGAGGCTGTCCCCAAATTCCGGGCTTCCGACGAGTACACGTCGGAGGTCCGGGAGGCCGCCGTGGACTCCTTCCTGAAGGGGTTCCGGATGTGCCGGGAGAAGGTGGGGGCCTTCTTCCCCCAGCTGGATCTGAGCGGAGTTGTGATCGGTGGCAGGAGGCCAGGGGGCGAGAGCAGGGCCTCCGGCACGGCCGAAGCGACTCCTGCGGCGCCGTCGACCAGCGATGCCGCGGCTCCGGAGCAGCCCCAGGAGCCGGCCGTTGTAGAAGTCGAGGACGCAGCACCCGCGCCTCCGGCAGAGGGCTCCGACCCTGCACCTCAGTGAACCCGGCGCCGTCCCCTTCTCTTTTCTTTCTCTTTTTTTTGGGGGAGTCCCGGCCTGTCGGGACTCCCAGCTTGTACCGACTTCTCACATCAAGGAAATCTGACTTTATCGAAACCTTGATTTTTTTTCGTCTCACCTTCCTTTCCTTTCTTTCTGAGATGTCGGTTTGGAACACTTGAAACAGTTGCAGGCCTGGTCCTCCCTTGCTCAAGTCGAAGGATGGGGCCTGCTGAGTCGCGTCGCAGCAGAACAAGCCTCAAGTGGGCCCGACTTTGGGTCGCCTTCATCCTTGCGCAGGCAACACGGTTTCTGCACCGCCTCCAGGCCGAAGCCCAGGACCTCCGGACTGAGCTCGGTGCCGCAGGCTTTCTCAAGCCTTGCGCGGCTTGCTGAGCTGTGCTCCGGGCTTGCGTGGGCGAACTGGGTTCGGCGCCACCTTCCAGGCCGAAGCCCAGGATCTCCGGACTGAGCTCGATGCCGCAGGCTTTCTCAAACCTTGCGCGGCTTGCTGAGCTGTGCTCCGGGCTTGCGTGGGCGAACTGGGTTCGGCGCCACCTTCCAGGCCGAAGCCCAGGATCTCCGGACTGAGCTCGATGCCGCAGGCTTTCTCAAGCCTTGCGCGGCTTGCTGAGCTGTGCTCCGGGCTCGCGTGGGCGAACTGGGTTCGGCGCCACCTTCCAGGCCGAAGCCCAGGATCTCTCGGACTGAGCTCGTTGCCGCAGGCTTTCTCAAGCCTTGCGCGGCTTGCTGAGCTGTGCTCCGGGCTCGCTGGGCGAACTGGGTTCGGCGCCACCTTCCAGGCCGAAGCCCAGGATCTCCGGACTGAGCTCGATGCCGCAGGCTTTCTCAAACCTTGCGCGGCTTGCTGAGCTGTGCTCCGGGCTCGCGTGGGCGAACTGGGTTCGGCGCCACCTTCCAGGCCGAAGCCCAGGATCTCCGGACTGAGCTCGATGCCGTAGGCCTTCTTGTCGAAGTTAGAAGGGAGTGTTTGAAGTGGGGAAGCTTTGTTACAGAAACTGGGAGCCTTACATCACTGATAGTACATTCTCAGGTTCGAGGAGTTCCACGTCCGGGGGAACCTGGCACCTCCCAATTCTTCCAAGTAATATGCTCCATGAGGGAGGGCTTCTGCCACCCGATATGGGCCTTCCCAGTTGGGCGATAGCTTGCCGCATTCCCGTGGTTGGGATGCTTCGGCGCGCCGGAGGACCAAGTCTCCGGGACGAAAAACCTTAGGCCGCACTCGGGAGTTGTAATATCTGGCTACACGTTGCCGGTACGCCGCCATTCGGATTCGGGCCCTGTCCCTTGTTTCCTCGAGAAGGTCTAGGTTGAGCATCATCCTGGCGGGTTTTCTGTCTCGTCGTATTGCTCCACGCGCAGCGTGGGTAGGCTGAGCTCGATCGGGATGACTGCCTCGGCTCCGAAGACGAGGTTGAATGGAGTTTCGTCGGTAGCCGTCCTTGGGGTGGTGTGGTATGCCCAAAGGATGCTGGAAGCTCATCGGCCCACCTGCCTTGGCCTGGTCCAGCCGCGTGCGGAGGCCCTGAAGAATGGTCCTGTTCGTGACTTCGGCCTCCCCGTTGGTCTGAGGGTGCGCCACCGAGGTAAAGCGATGCCTGATGCCGAGGTCGCTGCAGAATTCTTCGAATTCCCGGCAGTCGAACTGGCGTCCGTTGTCGGTGACCACAGTGTGGGGGAGGCCGAAGCGGCAGACGATGGACTTCCAGAAGAACTTGGCGACGTTTGCTTCGGTGATCCTCGCCAAGGGTTCGGCCTCGACCCACTTCGTGAAGTAGTCGATAGCCACTATCAAGAACTTCCGCTGGCCAGACGCCGGCGGGAATGGGCCCAGGAGGTCCATCCCCCACTGGGCGAACGGCCAGGGGGCTGAGAGCTGAGAGATTGGGTTGGAGGGTTGCCGCTGCACCGTGGCGTGACGTTGGCACCGGTCGCACTTCTTCACGAAGTCGGCGGCGTCTTCCTTCATTGTTTCCCAGAAGTAGCCCTGACGGAGGGCCTTGTACGCCAATGCCCTGCCCCCCACGTGGTTCCCGCAGATGCCTTCGTGAATCTCCTGGAGCACAAGCTTGGCTTCTGTGGGTCCTACGCACTTGAGGAGGGGGTAGGAGTAGGATCTTCGATACAACTGCCCGTCCATCAGGACAAATCGCACGGCCTTCTTCCTGATGAGGCGAGCCGCCTGTTGGTCCTCCGGCAGGGTGCCGCTGGCGATGTACGCAGCGTACTTGTCCATCCAGCTGGGCTCCTGGCTGACCTGATGGACCTCCACCGGTGCTTCGAGGCTTGGGACCTCAAGGCGCTCCACATGAGCGCGTCCCAGCATCGTGTCCGGCAGGGTCGCCAGCCGGGAGAGGGCGTCCGCACGGGCGTTCTCCCCGCGGGGATGTGGAAGATGTTGAAGCGGCGGAACTTGGACGCGCCCGCCTTGACGAGCTCCAAGTACTTCGCCATTTGGGGGTCGTGCGCGACGTACTCCCCGGATACCTGCCCCGCTACGAGCTGGGAGTCAGTGAAAGCTCTGAGGTTGGTCACGCCCAGCTCGCGGGAGACTCTCAGTCCGGCAAGAAGTGCCTCGTACTCCGCCTGGTTATTTGTCGCGGGGAATTGGAAACGGAGTGCACACTCGGCGACGACCCCGTCGCCGTTGGCAAGGATGAGCCCAGCTCCGCTCCCGCCGGAGTTCGAGGCTCCGTCCACATGGAGGATCCAGGCGTCCTCTCCGGGCTCATCGGTGCCAACCTCCATCGGCTGGGCCGGGGGCCTTCCTCGGGCTCCTTGCCCAAGCCTGCACATTCGACCAAGAAATCGGCCAGCACCTGTGCCTTCATGGCCGACCTTGGCCTGTATGCAATGTCGAACTCGCTGAGTTTCAGTGCCCACTTGGCCAATCGTCCCGAAGTATCGGGTCGGCTGAGCACCGCTTTCAGCGGTTGGTCCGTCAAGACGGCGATGGGGTGCGCTTGGAAATAGGGCCTGAGACGCTGGGCAGACACTATTAGCGCAAAAACAAGTTTCTCGGGCCGGAATACCTGAGCTCCGCGTCTCGGAGAAGTTTGCTGGTATAGTACACCGGCCGCTGGAGCCCCTGGTCGTCGGTTCGGACCAAGACAGAGCTGACGGCCTCCGGGGTAACCGCCAGGTAGAGGGCAAGCTCCTCCCCTCCTCGGGCCTGGACAGTAAAGGTGGCGATGCGAGCGTCTTCTTCAGCTCCTCGAAGGCCTGCTGACACTCCTCGGTCCAAGCAAAGCCATTCATCTTCCTCAGCACCTTGAAGAAGGGACGGCAGCGGTCCGCCGACCTGGAAATAAAATGGCTAAGGGCCGCGACTCGGCCGGTCAGTCGTTGCACCTGCTTCTTGGAGGCGGGCTGCTCCATGTCCAGGATGGCCTGGACCTTCTCCGGGTTGGCCTCGATTCCTCTTTGAGTCACCATAAACCCTAGGAACTTACCGGCGGAGACGCCGAAAGCGCACTTCGCCGGTTCAGCTTCATCTGATGGCGCCGGAGGTTGCCGAACGTCTCCGTCAAGTCAGCCACGTGGTCCGAATCGAGTTTGCTCATCACCAGCATGTCGTCCACGTACACCTGCATGTTGCGGCCTATCTGGTCTTTGAAGATTTTATTGACCAGACGTTGATACGTCGCCCCTGCGTTCTTGAGGCCGAAAGGCATCATCCTGTAGCAAAAAGTCCCGCGGTCAGTTATGAAGGCAGTGTGCTCTTCGTCCTCCGGGTTCATCCGGATCTGGTTGTATCCGGAGAAGGCGTCCATGAACGATAAGAGGCGATGCCCCGAGGTGGTGTCGACCAGCTGGTCGATCTTTGGAAGAGGGAAGCTGTCCTTTGGGCAAGCTCGGTTGAGGTCGGTGTAGTCCACACAGATCCTCCACTTACCGCTACTCTTCTTTACCATGACCACGTTTGCCAGCCAGCTAGGGTATTGGACCTCTCGGACGAAACCGGCGGCGAGGAGCTTCTCTACTTCCTCGTTGATCGCCTTCTGCCTCTCCATGGCGAAGCTTCTCTTCTTCTGGCGGACCGGGCGGCAACTTGGGTCCACGTTCAGCCTGTGCATAATAACCTCGGGCGATGCCCGGCATGTCGGCTGCTGACCAGGCGAACACGTCAGCGTTGGCGCGGAGGAACTCCAGCAAGCGGGTTCGCTCTTCCTCGGGGAGCTGGGCCCCGACTTGCACCGTCTTCAGGGGATCCGAACCGAGGGGAAAAGTCAGCAGGCGCTCTACGGGCCCTCCCCTGGGTTCCTTCTCTCTCAGATCGAGGTCGTCGATATCATGGGCGAGCTCCGCGCCCCTGGCGCCTGGGACCGTCTGGAGGCAGAGCGGGACTGGCTGGATCGTCCCCTTCATCTCTCCGAGCCCGGAAGGCGTGGGGAACTGCACCAACAGCCTCCTCGTGGAGATGGTGGCGTCCAGTTGGTTGAGCCCGGGACGCCCGAGAATGGCGTTGTAAGGCGAAGGGAGCCTGACGACGGTGAATGTTATTAGGACGGTCACCTGCCGGGGTGGGGATCCGGCAGTGACCGGGAGAGTGATCTCCCCCTCGACCCCCACGGAGTCCCCTGTAAAACCTACCAGGGGGGTGTGAACTGGCTTCAGCTGATCGGGGGACAAATTCATCCGAGAGAAAGCATCGTAAAAAAGTACGTCAGCCGAGCTTCCACTATCCACCATGATTCGATGTACAGGATGCTTCGCGATGGTCATCTCGACCACCACGGCATCGTTGTTTACATTGTCATTAACTTCCCCTCCCCTGGGAGGGATTACATTCTCCGGGACTTCCCGGGCTCTCTTCATGCTCGGCCGGACCCACGCGAGATCATGCCCACGGGCTTCTCCGTTGGGCGGTTGTCGATCGCAGGGACAGGCGGTAGGGCCGCGAGCGGCTGCCCTTCAGAGGGGGCCTCGTTCTTGACGAACTTCCTGAGGTAACCCCTCCTGATCAGCTCCTCAATCTCCCGCTTCAGATGGCGACACTCCTCCGTGTCATGCCCGTGCTCGCGATGGAACTGGCAGTACTTTGATTTGTCTCGGACGGCTCTCGGGTTCTGAGGAGGAGGTCGGCGGAGGTAGCGCTCGCCCTCGATTTCCATGAGGATCTTCGTTCGAGGTGCGAGGAGAGGGGTGTACCTCCGCTCGGGAGTGGCTTCGCCCCTCGGCCTTGGGTTTGGGCGAGGGTCGGCAGACGGCCCGGGCCTCCGAGCCCCGGGGTGTCCCTCGGGAGCGGCTTCTTCGGAGTCTTCCCGTCCAGCTCTCGACGGGTGCGGTCAGCCTCCTCCGCTCGGATGTACTTGTGGGCGCGGAGGAGGAGCTCGGAATACGTCCTGGGCGGCTTCTTGTCCAGGGAATAGGTTAGGCGGGACGTCTTGAGTCCGCGCTTCAAGGCCAGCATGGCGACGGGCTCGTCCAAGCTGTAGATCTCCAGGGCTGCGGTCTTGAACCGGGTGATGTAGTCCCGGAGCAGCTCCTGGTCCTGCTGGCGGATGGAAAAGAGGCTGTCCACCTCTCTTGGCACCTTTCGACAAGCGTCGAAGTGCGCCACAAACTTTCCTTCCAACTGATGGAAGGAGCAAATGGATCCGGGCTCGAGGCGGGTGAACCAGACTCGAGCGGCCTTCCGAAGGGTTGCCAGGAAGGCGATGCACAGAAGGGCGTCGGTGGCCCCCTGGACCCTCATGAGAGCCTTATAGCTCTCCAAATGATCCAGGGGTCGGTGGTTCCGTCGTAGGGATCCACCTGCGGCATGCGGAACCGTTTCGGGATCGGTTCTGCCTGGATTTCTTCAGAGAAAGGGGGGCGGGAGTCGTAGCCCGCCGGGTCTGCCGACGAGTTCTGCAGGTCGGCGAATCGGCGGGCGAACTCCGCCAGCTTGCGCTCATGCTCCTCCAGGCGCCTCTCGGCCTGGCGCCTGATGGCTTCATCGGTGGAGTCTTCCACCGAGGCTGCGGGTGAAGGGGGCGCCGATCGGTCTCGGCGCGAGGTCTGGCCTCGGCGTCGCTTGCTGCGATGCGCCGTTTCGGCCCCGTCGGCGGGGATCGACTCTCGTGATCCTCCGAACGAAAGTTTCTCTTTGCGGGCTTGGTGCTCCCCCGGGGTTGGAGATGCCCTCGGGTGGGATGGCCTCCCTGGAGCGCAGGCTGCTGGGGTCGGGGGGGGTGGCCGCGCGGAGGGGCGGGGCTGCCGCGCCCGGCTGGGCTGCGTCCCTGGCTGCGGCGAGTGGCAGGGACCGTTGCTGATGCTGAAGCTGTCGGACCGCTGAGGTCAAGGTCTGCAGCTGCTGGACGATGGCCGCAAGGGATCCGTCCACCGGGTAGGCTGCTGTGGAAGAGGAGGGGGAGCCGGAAGCTCCCTTTCGGGGCTGTGGCCCCCTGGAGGGGAGTGGACATCCCCCACACGGCTGGTGGACGCCTCACGACCACGAGTGACCACCATTGCTGGAGAGCGTGACACCTGCAGAAAGCTGGTTCCCACTAGGGGTTAGTGTCCTGCCCCCTTCCTGGCGCGCCAATCTGTTGCCGCTCTCGCCGCCGCGCCCGTGCCTCGGATCAGCCGATCCTTCCTGACCGCCTGGTGAGGGAGCCTCCCTTCCCGCGGAGAACCTGCAACAAAGGGGTTAGAGGACCCTGGCCGGGGATCCCGGCGAGGGAGCTCCGACGGTCAAGTCAGTAGACGACGAGAAGGAACAGACTCTCCAGCCGGACCCTCTAAAGGGTTCCAGACTTAGAGAGTTAACTGGTGAAGGAAACGCTCTGGGGACCAGAATCTCGGCTGGGCCTCCTTGCCGAGCTCACGCCCAGAGTTCCCCTCTCGGGATCTCTCGTTTCTCTCTCGGAGCGAGGCCTTTTGCCGGTGCTTCCTCCTTGTCCCCAGGCTGGTTGGCTTACCTTGTCGTCCCCAGATTTTTCCTTCTTTATCTCCTTCCGTCGCGCATTTGTCTTTTTCCGTCTCGGAAACTCCCCTCCCCCCGTCCTCTTCTCTTTTCCCTTTTCGGTGAAGGGTGCCAGGCGGCTTTCCGACCTCGTCCGCCGGGCCCAGCAGGGAAAAGGCAAAGACAGAAGAGAAAGAGGGGAGGGCGGCGCTGGCAGGGCGGCCGGTCAGGCCTCGGGCCCAGTGAGAGCGCCCTCTTCCCCAAGCGTGGGCGCCATCTATCTATGGGGCCTGTGTCGTCAGGGTTGCGTCTCTCGGCTGCGGACCTGTCGGGCCGATGCTAGTGATGTTCCGCGTGCCGCGCCCTCCGTACAGGACGCCGTCTGGGATTCGTACGGCCCGAGGGATGGCCTCGGGGCCCGTCTCTCTCCCCAGGGCCCTCGCCGTACGAGCGGTCTGACCTCGGCTGAGTTGGGCCCGTCTCCGGGGGCCAACTGGCGAGGGGCGAGGGATCGGCCGACCTCGGCTTAGGTGGACCCCTCCTGGGTGGACACCTGGCGAGATGGCAGGAGGTCGCCTGGCTTCGGCCGAGGTGGGCCCGTCTCCGGGTGGCCACCTGGCGAAGGGCGAAGGACCAGCCGACCTCGGCTTAGGTGGACCCCTCCTGGGTGGACACCTGGCGAGATGGCAGGAGGTCGCCTGGCTTCGGCGAGGTGGGCCCGTCTCCGGGTGGCCACCTGGCGAAGGGCGAAGGACCAGCCGACCTCGGCTTAGGTGGACCCCTCCTGGGTGGACACCTGGCGAGGTGGCAGGAGGTCGCCTGGCTTCGGCCGAGGTGGGCCCGTCTCCGGGTGGCCACCTGGCGAAGGGCGAAGGACCAGCCGACCTCGGCTTAGGTGGACCCCTCCTGGGTGGACACCTGGCGAGTGGCAGGAGGTCGCCCGACCTTCGGCCGACCTCACTCAGGCGGACCCCTCGGGCCGGGACGATGAAGTGGTAGAGAATTCCGAGCCGAGCTCGACCTCGGCGAGGACGGTTTGCCTCAGGCAGTCGTCGGGCGGTGTAGTCTTGCCGATCCTGGCTTTGAGGATGTGGCGCTGACTTGGCCGGGGAAACATACACGTGGCTCGTTCGTATTCGATGATACCTGAGCCTGGCCACGTCACTGTCACGACTGTAACAGCCATCATGGTTTGCTGCCGAACATAATAATTGTTATTTATATTAGCATACTTAATCTGAAGAAATGGCCTTAGATTATCCGGGAGCTATAAACTAGGTACTGCCTTTTTGTTAGGTAAAGCCGATGGTCCACATGGTCTCTCTGCTGAGGTTTGTGTGTAGGGGTCCATACCCATTGGTTGTTGCAATGCTACCATGTATTTGCATGCACTGCGACATGGGATGGAAGATGATATCCATAGATTATGAAAATCTAATGGATGATTGATTTGCTTTGAGAGAGAATTAGATCATCTCTACTCGGGACCCTCGGTGTCTTCTGGGAGTGGGATTTCAGAAATAGCAGGCTATTGTCAGATGATTGACAGCGGGGCTGGAAGTGCTTCAGGGCTTGTAATGATTGATAGTGGAAGCTTGCTGAGAACTATTCCCATAGCAGGATGCTAATCCAATGTTGTGTTGGTCGATGTATCAGTTTTACTTCCAGTGTCATGTAAGTATCATAATCTTTGGCTGCCACTTGGTTAGTTTTTGTTTCTTTAAGGCAAGACATGAATGGAAGATCACAGCTAGCTTAATTAGCATTTCTTGATATGGTTGTTCTTGAGAATTAGGATCCGATTCTGCTTTCATCAAAGGGTAAGGAAGTCTGCAGGTATTGGAGGAGGGCCATCCCCTTTTCATAGCTCAAAATTTTCAAAGGCCTCCTGTCCTGTATAGAAGAACATGTGAGAGAAATTTCTTGCTGGTTTCACCGATGCTAATGTGCTTCATTTGTTCACTAGTTTAATTAAATGGGTATTTAGGTCATCTGGATGAAGTATTGATGAATGTGACTGCACTTGTGGCCTTATCATCCGACGCCACTCGGATTTTGAGTTAGCTTGTTAGGCCTTGATGATTGGAGAACTTCTCTGTCAGCAAACTTAATGTGCAGTGGAGGGCAATTATCTTATATGAGCTATAAAGATATGATTTAATAGTGTTAAGTTATTTTACTAATTTATGATCAATATAATGGACTAATTTTCTGAGCCGCTGATTTTATATGTTGATAATACCAAATTTTGATGTGAACTAGAATTATAAACATATAAGATTCATGGAAATAACTAATACGAAAACAGATGAAAATATACGTACAGCAAACTAATGTAGGGACTGATTCGGGTCGGTCCTGCCATACTATTAGTTCATATCTAATTTCAAGTTCTCAAATGCCTTGATGTGGCTACCTCGGAATACCGACTTCATGTTTCCCATAAAGGCTTTTGTAAATTAAAATCCATTATTTTTGTCTTATCTTTAAATAGTGATTCAAAATGTCATTGTTCAATGCTTTGATATTCTTTTTGCATTTCTATTGAATGGGAACGTCCGTCCGTCGTGGCTTCTTGTAATGGAGGAGCCATCTCTTGAGTGATAAGCATATAAAGGACAAATCTAAGCGCTAAGGTGTTCGAGGAATGATTTGGGAGAGGACTCAATTACATCATGAATTAAATAAATTCAGTGAATTTACTAGATTGCTCCCGCTTAAAAAAAAAAAAAAAAAAAAGCTATCTTTTTTTCTCTCCCTCTCTCTCTCTCTCTCTCTCTTTTTTTTTTTAATGAACCGGTGTATTCATATAACCGAGTGTGAATGAATACAACCCCCAAGTCAGAAAGTAAAATATCACAAAAAACTCTCGGGGTATCCCCGAGGAGGTCCACAGAACTTCACCCGTATGATGGGCAACATAAGAAGCTACCCAGTTCGTCACCGAGTTTGCTTCCCGATAGACATGCCGGATGATAGTAGAAGTAGTACCCTGAATGAAAACAACAATATCCCGCAAGAGAGGATGTGATAGGGGATCGCAAGGCCTCCCGAATCCAGGTGATGATGGTAGCCGAATTCCCTTCCAGAAAAATGTAGTCAGCTCGAAGGACCTGCGTGGCATAGAGTAAGCCAGCCCAGGCTCCCGGTGCAGCAGCGGGAACCGACAGTGAGTAAATATAGTAGCCGGCCGTTGCCACCAAGTGAAGACCCCGGTCTCTGATGACAAAAGCCGCTCCTGCCGTATCACCAACGACACTCCCATCAAAGTTGACCTTGACATGCCTCGGAGATGGGGCTTCCAGGAAATGAAAATTTGAGAGGGCGCTCGATGAGTAGAATGTGAGCCCCAATTCTGGGAGGTAGATAAGGTCTGCATAGTAAACTTGTAGGCATGAGCACGTGCTTGTTCAACAACCACTCTAGGAGAGGGCGTTGAAGAGTGAAAGATGACTACATTGCGGTGAGCAAAAATGATAAGCAATATAGGCTAGGAGAGTAGTGGATGGTTAAGCAGACGGTGGCTGAATCAGAATAATAAAAGTGTCGATATGGTCCACGACATTCCAGAAGAGTTGAGAAAAACCGGCCAACCTCTAGACCTGTACCGCCCGAGGGCAAAGAAACAAAACATGGTCTAAGGTCTCAGCATCATGTACACATACCGGTAGTGGGGAGGCACATAGATCCTTCTAGAGATGAGTAGAGCTCTAGTAGGTAGATATCGCCAGGCTACCTTCCAGAGAAAAAGGCTCACTTTAGGATGGACATGCAGCTTCCATATCCAGCCCAAGTCAAGTGGGCACGATGGGGGCTGATGATAAAGAGAGTACAGGTTCGACAACGGTGCTCTGGCCTGAGTAGATGATCTCTAGATGCAGAGGTCGGCAGCAGCAGTAATCGGCAGAGCAATAGTTAGAACCTGGGATCCGAGAATGTGTCCAAAGAAGAGAAACACCAAGCTAGAGTTCCAGTGACTGCCATCAGGAGTGGATAAGTCTGATATAGAGAAGGATTCCGGAATGTGACTTGATATGAATGTTGGCCACCTGGCCAAAGGATATCAGATATCCAAGAGTCCATCATGAAATCTATGGAGCAGCCATCCCCCACCATCCACCTGGTCTGAGTAAGTACAACTGGAGCTCTAATCAGCATTTCCCTCCAGATAGGAAAATAACGGCGCCCCCTACAGGGAGGGTCCGACCAAGTTAACGGGCCATACCTAGCCCGCATCATAGAAGCCTACATACCATCAGGGCAAAGCAGAAATCTGGTCACATGTCTAACCAGCAAAGCCTCTCGCATGGTCAATAGGTAGCGAATGCCAAGACCACCCTCCCGAAGAGGTTGGCATACATCATGCCAATTAAGAAGGTGAACTCCCTGCCCAATCATGCCAGGGCTCCATAAGAATGTGCGAATTAGCTGCTCCACCCTGGTGACCACAGAGATAGGGACAATGGCATGGGAAAGCATGTAAATGGATAAATAAGATAAGACTAAACGGATCAAAGTGATCCTACCCATTAGAGAGAGAACTCTCCCCTGCCAGCCCTCGACCATGTCCTGGACCGCTCTGATCAAACTATCCGCCTCATCCCTGCGGAGCCTTCTACCAGTGATCGGAACCCCTAAGTAGATAAGCGACCCCCCATGCTTCGGAATACCTAGAATACGACAAATATTGTGTCGAGCTCGGGTCATTGTTTTGGGGATGAAGTGGATGGCAAACTTGTGCAGATTAACTCATTGGCCAGAAGCTAAGCAATATCTCTCCATAATCCGATGAAAGCCCTGGGCAAAGGGGATCGTAGCTCTGCCGAGAAGGAGGTAGTCATTTGCAAACAAAAGGTGCGAGATAGGGTGGGCTCCTGGGACCGGAATATAGGAAAGATTTCCAGTCCAGAAGCCGTAGCCCGCAGAGCTTGCGACAGAGCGTCAGCACAAATAATATAAATAAGGGGACAGAGGATAACCTTGACGGAGACCAACATTGGAGCAGAAGAAATCTGTTGGAGTGCCATTAATAATCAAAGCATAAATAGGGCAGAGAGCACATGCTAGAATACAAGAAATCCATCAAAGGTGGAACCCAAAATGAGTCAAAGACTACTCCAAGAAGTCCCACCGCGTATTATCATAAGCTCGCTCCATGTCCATTTAATAGCCATGAGAGTACGTCTGGTGGAGGCCCTCTGCAAGTCAAACATGAATTCCTGGACAATGAGAACATTATCAGAGATTCCCCGCCCCTAACAAAAGCTCATTGTTCAGGACAAATGATTTGAGGAAGAATAGGCTGCATTCTGATAACCATAATTTAGCACAAAATTTTATATAATGTATTGCAGAGGCTGATGGACCAAAAATGAGCCGGTTCGGAAGCATTTAGGTGCTTGGAAATAAGGGTAATAAAGGTCCGCTTCCAGTCATCCGGCATATGACCTAAGATAAAGAAGGCTTGCATTGCCTGAACAACATCAGTAGAAATAATCCTTCAAAATCGCCTAAAGAATATAGGGAGAAATCCATCAGGTTTGGGGGCTTTGTCTTTAGCCAAGGACCATAAGGCTCCCCTCACGTCCTCCTCAAAGAGGAGAACAATTAGTTGCTAATCTGTAGAGGAGACACCACCTGCAAAGGAGGAAAAGTAAAGGATACAAGATGATTGTTAGAAACATTCCATCTAGATCTGAAATAATTAGTGATTTGATGTCTGATATCGTTGTCCTCCTCTGTCCAATTTTCTTCAGTATTACGAAGGCCTCTGATGCGATTTCGGAGTCTTCAACTATAGTTGCCTGATGAAAGAATCTGGTATTTCTGTCTCCCTCCCTGATCCAATGAACCCTTAACTTCTGCCTCTAATAGATCTCTTGCTGAGTGAGAAGAGAATGATGCATCGCCAGGTGGTCCCGTAGGAAATACATGTCAGAATCGTCCAGACCCCTATCCTGCTCCTTCTTGTACTGTAGAGCATTTATTGATTGCTCAACCTTTTGCAATTGAGTGAAGATGTTGCCGACCTCGGCCCTGTTCCAGCATCGCAACCATCGTTTGAGAAGCTCCAATCTACGAGTAATTCTGTACGGAGCATCCCCCCGAACAAGGATTGACCATACCTTTCTCACTATCTCATCGAGGCGAGGATAGGCCAACCAGAATTTTTCAAACTTGAAGGGGGGATGGCTAGGTATAGAGGTATTAGTAGTGAGGAGTAACGGCTATGATTTGAAGCAATCCTAGGCAAGTGCTTGATCAAGTAATCAGGGTAGGTCTGAATCTAGCTTGGTGTTGCGAAGACCTTATCAATCCTCTCCCAAACCCTAGCTCCACCTAATCGGTTATTGCACCAGGTGAAGCAGGGTCCAGTGAAGCCAAGGTCGAGCAGTCCATTAGATTGAATGAAATATGAAAAATCATGAGAAGAAAGATCCAGAGAGAATGGTCTTCCCCTCTTTTATCCTCCTGGCTGGCAATATAATTAAAATCCCCCGCAATCACTATGGGAATATCTTGGTTGACCAAGACTGTTACTTCTTGTCATAGAAGTCTATGTTACTTATAATCAGTACTGGCATACACTGCCGAAAGAAGCCAAGTAAGCCCATTGCATTCAGATATAACAATAGCTGCTTGCTGAGAACACCGGTGGAAAACATCAATTGTTGCCATCCCAGCATCCCAGACCACCACCATACCTCCAGACAACCCCTGGGATTGAATAGAGTAAAAACCTCACTTTCCCAGAAAGCGATGGCAAAAGCGTTCTAAAGTAGAACCACTTAGCCTCGTCTCTGAAAGGATACACAAATCAGGATGGTGCAACTGGCCAATTCTACGAAAGGAGGGGAAGAAAGTCGGCTTTCTCGCTCCTCTAACATTCCATAATAGAATTTTCATTGATATAAGTTAAGGGAGTTTAGCTTTGGCCTTAAACGCCTTGGCTTCAACAGACTTAAGCTTACCCACACTGGTTGATTCAAGAGGCGCGGGAGCAGCAAGAGGTGCGAGAGCAGTATATAATGCCCTCTTCAATTTACTGGTCACTACTTGATGAGAATCCAGAATTGTGAAAGACTTGACAACACTGCTCTATCAGCCTTGCTGAGAAATCGCATAGGCAGGAAGAAGTCCCCCAACTCCCCTTGGAGCCAGAGAGGGGTCATCAACCCCCTCCCGACTCGATTTCAGCTTCACCCAATAGCAGGTTTCCTAGAGTCCCCTGCTTCCCCATTACTCCCCTCCTCCGTAGTCAATGAGACTCCGTGACCCCTGTGACCCCCACCTCCAAGTGACTCCCCTTGTGAGCTCCCAACTGTTTCCCTCCCCCAGGTAAGTCCCCCACCAGACCTGCTACTGTCTGGACTCCCACCCCATATTTAACATAGGCCCCTCTCTTGGCAACATTCTCCTCCAGCGAGGTGATGGGTTCAGGAGCCGCAGAGACAGGGGTTGGCTGCTGAGACTCCTTAGGAGTAGAGATGGAACCCTTCCCCCCTAATCCCCCAACAAGTAATGGAGTCGGGCATACCTGGTCTAAGACCGAGGCACTCAGTGCAGAGGCTTGAGAAGTTGGGGAAGGGGACTCTGGATTGGGCTTGGGCAGCTTTGGTGGGCTGCGGCCGCGTTTCAGAGCTCCATATCCATAGTCAACCATTAGTAGATCATGTGGGCCAGCCTCTTCGTCACGGCCCAAATCCATATTTTCACCTAGTTGGCCCAGAGCAGCGAAGACCGATGGCAAAACCGACCCCGACCCAAGTTCATCGACCCTTTCCGACAAACGACGGCAGGCCACCTTGGGTGGTTTCTGCCAGCCATCCAAGTCCGGAGGCGAACTCAGTGGTGAGCCTGTGGTCGTAGGTGAGCCTCAGGGTAGGGAGGAGTAGGGATCCAAAGATGATGGGCAGGATTCCTTCCCCTTCTCCAAGTCATATGTCCCCTTCATTGGTGCCATGGGTGTTTGAGGTTGCCGGATGCGAGTGGTGACCAACCAAAGACCCATACATGGCCCACCCTCTCCTACTTCACCCTTACCCTTCGAAACAAGCGGCGCCGGATCAACAGCAACGCACTACCCTTCTTGAGCCATGAAATTATGTGGCCTTAGTGCACGGTCTTCAGCTGGTGGGAGCTCTGCTTCTAGGACACTGCAACCCTGGTTCGAGTGGCTGATGCATCCACATCGGTAACAAACCAACAGCAGGTTCTCATACACAAAGGGCTGCCAAAAGGCTCCCTTCTTGCCCTAGATCAGGACTCCCAGTTTGAGTAGCTTAGCGATATTCAACTCTATTTTTACATGGGCATACCCTATCTTCCTAAGGCGATCAGTGAAATCATCCATAGAGAGAGGTTTACCTACTTCCATGGCTATCATTGAGATTGCTGATGGCTTCCAGTACTCTAGTGGAAGCTCCAGCAGCCTCAGCCAGACAACCGCCTTGTTGATAGCTCGGCGGCTTGGAGCGAAATCAGGCTCCCATGGCTCAATAGCCAGCAGCTGGCCTGCTACTAGCCAGGGCCCTGCGTTCCGAACCAAGGCACAGTCCCGCTCAGTTGGAAACAATAGGATGAAATGGTGGCCAGCGAGGGGAAAGGTCTCAGACTCATAGTCAAGTTTCATTCATGCACAAATCTCCTTGAAAACCCGTTCAGCCGGTACTCTACGTCCGAGGCTCCGCACAAGTAGCGCCAGGCCATCCCACTACCGACGGGAGTCCTCCAGCAACTCCTCCGGCAAGTCAAGACCTTGGAGAAGTAGGTCTGCAACTGATCAATCTCCTCCGACATGATCTGTGCGTCATCCATGACGGACCGCGGATTGGTCCCTGAACCACCCATGCCCATGATCTTTCTTCAGTGAGAAGGTCCTTCCCGTCAAGGCCGGTGTCCGACCTGCTTTTCCACGATGGAGACCCATTTTTATTGGTCTCCACCGCCCCTTCTGCTTCCTGTTCGCCATTACAAGGAATGGGTGAAGAAGCCCCAAGCCAAATTCAAGAATGAAGATCATATGAAGAAACCCCAAGCCAAAAGCAAGAACAAAGCTCGGAAATCAAGAGAAAAGCAAGAACGAAGATCGGATGAAGAAACCCCAAACCAAAGCAAGAACAAAGATCGGATGAAGATAAGCATGGAAATCAAGTCAAAGTAACTGACAACCGCACACAGCGAACCCTCTGGCCACCTATCTTTTCTCTATGATATGGGAGAGGGGCACTCTATCCTAAAGTTGAGAGAAAAGATAAAAAACAGCGTGGAAAAAAAACATTCCTTTGCCTCAAATCCGAATTCCTTCCTTTTTTTTTTTTTTTTCTCATTTGATATCAAAAAATTCAAATAAAATAAATATGAAATAGAAGAAAGACAGTCCCTCCTATTCGGACCCAAGCTTCCATTTAATGGAGGGTTAAATGTGAGCACCGTTGCACCTCCCAAAACGATATGATCGGCCATATCTAAACCTTTTTTCAGATTTCAAATCATGTTGTTCTACTTTTGGTGCCAAAGCAAAGTTGGGTAAGAAATTAAAAAAGAATATCTCTGATCTCCATTGTCTTTCAAAAAAATATAATATATATATATCCTTCTAAATATTCAAATTTATTTAAATATCTTTCTAAAATTAATATTTGCATATATGTACTTATAAAAATTTATTTTACATACACATATAATATATATATATATATACATCCTTCTTTTTCTTATTTTTTATAAATATTCCATATTATCTAGCATCATTAAAAATTTAATAATTTAATATTAAAATGATTGAAATATTTTTATTGATAGATGTGTTTAAAAAAAAATTATGACAGTATATTTGTAAAACGAAATTTTGTGAGGATATTCATGCAAATTTAAATATTTAGAAATGCCATATAAAAAAATCTAATTTTTATCTATTTTATTTAGATGAATTTGAACTATCTTACTCTATAATATAATAATATAATACATAATATAACTATATAATGATGATGTAATATAATATATTATATATTAAAATATTTTATTATATTTTATTTTATCCAAAATGGGATGGTTCATTAGAATTTTGTCTATTCTATAAAAACTTTCTATAATTTTTAAAGAGGGAACTAAGTCCATACATGCCACTATTAAGTTTTAATTGCATCCTTCAACAGCTTCTCTTGGTTGGGAGGAATTAAGTTTTTTCAGAAAATTAGATATGTCATTGATTATGAAACGAATAATATATGATTTAAGAGCCAAGTAAAGATAAAAGATCAGGTGGTTCTACCAAGACAAGTTAACCATTATCCATTTTCAGAGATAAAGATATAATTTCATAATTCTTATTAATTTTTAAATTTCAAAATTATGTTTTAGCTATTGGTGTCAAAGTATCATTATATAAAGGATATGTATACAAAAATAAATTTCACAAGAATATACATGTAAATATTAATTTTTAAAAAATATTCAAATAAATTTAAAAATTTAATAATTAAATTAATTTTTTTTTATATGTATATCCTTTTAAATATTTAAATTTATGAATATCCCTATCAAATTGCTATTTACACATGTATTCTCATAATTTTTTTTTGGCACATCTATCTATATGGATATTTTAGTTATTTTAATTTTAATTGTTAATTTTTTAATGGTGTTATATGGTATGGATATATTTATAAAAAAATATGAAAAAATATATATGAAAAACAATATTTTATAAGGATATATATATATATATATATATATCAATATTTTTTTAAAATATATAAATTTAAATATTTAAGAGGGTATGTATGTAAAAAAATCTTTCCAAAAAACTTTTTTTTAAAAAGATAACCAGCTCAACTGCAATAAATGTTGCAAGAGTCACGCATGGAATTTCATAATCCGTAAAACACCTGGATTTTTATTTTTGTTTTTCTATCACAAGGGCCTCACTAAAATCTTCCTAGTGTCAGAAAGGAGTACCAGCCACTAGGCACTACGCTACCTTGACATGCCTGGATTTTTATTATTTCCTTTTTGTCTCTGATTGCCACCCATATTGTTGGGACAAAGAAAGACGGTTGAGGTTGTGATCATGCAGGCTAACCATCGATCCCCTATAAATGATTTATCACAAAAAAAACCACTTTTTTTTTTTTTTTTTTTGCTTCCAAGGGCTAATTGCTAATCATTTCCTCAAGCTCAAGCATTTGCCACCTCTGTATGGTTTCCATTACCCAATCATCAATTCTATGAAAATCTCCATCTCAAAATATTTTTACATCTCTCTTTCCACAAAATTCAGTCAGCTTTATAAACACTGTTATCAATTACCTTGATACATAATATGTGATACAGGTTAGGGTCATTCCAGTGGGTATAAGACTAGTTGATCTATGAGGCAAAAGCACCAGACGAATGGCTACTCTATTACTTAGATTTGGCTTGCCATGCACTAAAAACGAGTTTGCTTTCAATCACAAACAAAGCTTCCGCACCAATCTGTGTATAATGCTACTTCCAATCCCTAACCATATGACCCCCCCCCCCCCCCCACCTTCAAAAGTTGGCTGTCCAATTGAGGTGACCAAGCTGGGGCTGCTGATAGGCCCCAACCTGGGGTCCAGGAGCTGCCACTCCAATTCCAACGCTCGCACCCAGGGCTGATGGGGCCTGCTGGTGCACCATTTGATGGGGACCCGCAATGGAGGCTGGCTGTGGTGAATGGTACAATCCTGGATATTGAAGATGAGAAGACTGAGCTGCAGCATTGAACGAAGCATGACCAGCATCAGCATGGGTTGGCATGAAAACTGCATGTGGTGCTTGCACAGATAAATTATAGTATGGTGCAGATTGCAAGCTCGAAAGCTCTCGTGGTGTCTGAATCCAGATATCAGATGTCTCTGCCTGTAACATCATTAAATTATGGATCAAGTCAGTCACTGTTTGGGGTTGAAAGAAAACATGAATTTTGTATTAACAAGCCTTAAGATTCCTGTTTCCATCATGTTTCATCCATAGACATCCATGATATCAAACAATCATAGAAATGTAGCATCATCATCAAACACAAACAAGTATATAACTGCCTTGATTCAGCAGGATTGGACAAGAAATTGTTGTTTTAGATGCATTTTTCAACCATGAACAAAATGCTAAGGATCAGATCATACCTGAGGTGTCGGAACATAGAGGCTGTTGTCTTTGTATTTCATCCTGCTCACGTCTTCAGGGCCACCAGCACTACCAATGGTACCAGGAGCATTGATGGTGAACCCAGAAGGATTAGCATAGTCTCCATACCCAGTTGGGCTTCCTACAGGAGCCGGTTTATACTGTGAGGTTGCATATTTCATGCTACCTGCAGTTACGTGTGAGTTTGCTCCTGGCATCAGAAAATAGTTGTTCCCATTTGATGGATGAGGATATGCAAGGTTGCTTGAATAGTTCGGCATGGCCATTTGTGGGACATAAACTGGAGGAAAGAACTGACGATATGGCACAAAATTCGGGTAGTGTGAGATCTGAACTTGTGGATACAGCTGAGCTACTGGCTGCTGCTGTGGCTGAATTGGTGGTGGCTGCTGAACCATGGCAATGCTTGAAGAAGGGCTGCTGCTCACTGCATATGAATTCAGGGCCTACAACCATAAAGTGTTGAACAGTTGCATTAATTAAGGATATACTCACAAGAATTAAATATGCCACATAAGCACATCCTGAAATTCTGGTAATATCCAATCATATCAAGCATTGAACTTTCAACTTCCTAAACAACTAAAAACTAATTAAGATTTTCGGTTTCGATCAGATGGTGAGTTTTGGGTGGAGGAATTGTGTCAGCAAAAAAGGGAAACGTCCAAATGAATCCACCCTGATCAGCTCTAGAAACAACAGAAGTCACAGAAAGCAAGGACAGAAAAACAATGGACAGAAGGTAAAAAACATAATTAACAGTTATAAAACATATATAGCAAGGAAAACAATGAAGAAGGCATCTGAATAGGTTCGGAAGCCAGCCAAGGTACCTCAGAGAGTGAAGATAAACCTTGTGAGCTCACATTTTCTTCCATCATCGTCCTAAAAAATGGGGCATCATAACTCATTTGGGGCTCGTAAACCTGTTTCAAAGAAAAGGTTATTATTTTTACAAGTATTATACTATCTTCTTTAAGCAGAAATTACAATCTTACAACTAATTTGTCAAATGGCATATCCCGAAAACTGGCTTCCACTGTTTTGACTGTCCAAATCAATATTTCGCATTTAAAACAGAAAACAGATTCTCATCATACTTGATAGTTAGGCTTACCGGGAAGCTTGACAGGGTTGATGAATTCTGTAGTTGTTGTGGTTCTGCTGAATTGTAGTGAGGGCTTGGGCTTTGGACCAGCCCAATTTCCTCGAAACTCTCAATATTTGAGGGCTTAAGGACTCACTATTTCTAGGTTGTGCCTCCTCAAATTCTGTAGACGCTGTGGTTGAGTCAGGTTGGGAAGTTCTAGATTGGCCATCCACACATCACCTTGGTCAGCAGCAGAGGCATCCTTGCTGGAGCCCACCAGGCCAGTTGCTAGTATACTGCAGATAACGAATTAAATATAACTGTACCACCCTATCTACAACTGAACACCCAAAAAGTGACTACAAGCCTACACTATGATAGCAGTTGATGGGAGGTGTCTAAGCCCTCAACCATCAACTTTCAAATGGGCTTATAAAAAGAACAGAAAGCGAAGAATAAGTCATGCAACCATATATGACTTCCACGTTGGGTGGTTAAAGCTGAGAAGTTAAATAAAGCTGGCAACATTCATTTTCCAGCATTATGAGATATTAATACCAAAATTATACCATGGTAATTGTAGAACATACAATCAAAATACGAGGAAAAAAAAGCAATACCTTAGAGTAGGTTCGTCACTTGTCTCTTGTGCATTTTCAGAAGCCTGAGAAGCATATGTGAACCCCTTGGTAGTTTCAAAATCAGCTCCAAAACTACCAAATGTCAGTTCCGTATGTTCAGACTCTGGCACTCGAAGATGCTGAGGTATGATTACATGCTGAGTTTCCAAAATGTTAATTTGTGAAAGTTTCTCTGACAAGCCAGGAACATCCACTGGGTTGAGCTACCAGAACCATCAGCATGAGGAGAGGATGAAGCAGTTCCAATCACACCAGGACTAATCACATCCGCTTTCTGAATTGATTTTGGTTTCCACTCCATGTTGGACCGCATGGCTGTTTAACCAAATATTTAGAATTTGTCCATAACAATATCAGTATAGCAGAAATAATTGTTCCATCTACTCAGGATTGACAATTTATATCATTTAAATATATAATTTAGTATCTATAAGTTCAAGCCCAAAATTGTACATGCAAATTAACCTCAAAGCTTCTCAAAACCTGAGACATAATAAATTTCCTTCTTCTTTTTTTTTTTGGGTATAATTTGCTATTTGCATTATTCTTGTTCACTAGAATTATATAAAGTGAGTTAAACCCTAAACAGCTTAACTAATGTGGTATATGAACAGTTCGGAAAAAAATAATGTTTGACCAATGACTGGACATAGTTGATGATAGAAAAGACCGCAATTTTGTAACCCCCCAAAAAATAAGATCGTAATTTACTCAAGAACAATCTCTCCCATTTTATAAGAAGTTTTGTATCTCCTGATAAATGAGCCAATAAACAAAGAACTAAAAAAATGCTCAAACTACAAATGTTGCTGCACTCTTCAAAGATTCAGCTCTGCCAATATGCCCAAGATATCAAGTGAATCCTACACATCATTCTGTCATCAAGACAATCAAGCCAACCAATGTTGCATCCTCCCTAAATCAGAGACAACAGGTAGCATTACAAAAAAGCTTATAACTGTCCCAATATATGTTAAGAAAGAAAGTGCCAAGCCTAAATAATCTAGGTTTAGTATAATTAATGACACGTTGAAAATGAATCATATAATTCTTTGAAAATTGAAACATTGGTGTATCATAGTTTGATCTATAAAACCAACTTAATGTACACAGTATATGACATCAATGGGAAAGGACTCTTTTGTGGTATTTCATTAATGTCAAACTCTAGTAAGGCCCGCTCTCAAGAAAATATCTCTTACTTTCTGAAAGCTATAAAGTTACTCAAGAATCATAGAATAACAACAATGCACAAGAAGACTTGAACTTTGTCTAAAACAGAGGGCCAGCCCCTCAGAAGATGATGCATAGGTCAAGTTGCTTAACCACTGTCAGGACTCAAAATTTGTTGAAGTCTATGTTGCAGCCCTCTATTTTTTGAGCAAATAGACCACTGCCTAATCTCTCTGTTCAATCTAAAACGGCACCTCTTTTCTTTCAGCAATACATCAATATTCTTTAATCCTCATCAAGGTCCACCGAACTAGTACTAGAGGGCATACTGGCCAGTAACTGCTTCAACACGGTATGGGATTGTGCCATTCTAGGGCATACCAAAACTGAAAACAAGGGGGAGAAAGGGAGACATGGAGAGAGGGGGGGGCGGGGGAAGGAAGGGGAAGGGCCAAGGGCTTGCCAATGATGACCAAGAGGGAGTCAATCCGGCATGCTCTCAAATTGTCACAATGAAGCTCTCGAATGATCACAACTCTCGAATGGTTGCGAGCGGTGAGCTCTCGAACTGAACTGTCACGAGCCAGGGGGGAGACTCTCAAACGTTTTTGAGCAGGAGGGTGGAGGCTTGAACCAAAGCGAGCAAGGGCAGAGGCTTTAAAATAGAACCAGGGGGTTGGGGAGGGGTTTTATTGCAATGAACCAAGGGTAGGAAAGGGTTTTATAACTGAACTGACCCGACCTGGCTGAACCGTTCCTACTTGGCATTGGTTCGATTCGGTACTGGCCCGAACCACCAGATTTGAGTTGTTTCTGCAAACCATGGTCCTCATTTGATGTGTATCATTAATTTCTTTGTTCTCTAAAAGCTGCTAAAGCTGCAGAATTTCCATGCACTCTTCTCAATATTCATTCAACTTAATAATGTAACCAACTGCTTTCACAATAGACACTTGAAGTCTAGTCAAGAAACAATCTGTATAAGCATGTATAGTATGCAAGTATATATGTATCTATCTATCTATCTACGCATGCACGTAGAAAAGTAAATATAAAATTTATATTATATTATATATAACTTTTAAAGAGAATAATGGGATGTTTCTTCTTTTATTTTCTTAGTCTTGTCACCTTAGAAAGAGTAATTAGAATCCAGTTTATACTTTTCTTTCCTTTTTTTCTCATAGCTATGATTTCAGTTATTTGACTTTAATATAATATATATATATATATACCAGGGTTCACCGAACCGTCAGTTCAGGATGAACCGAACCGGACCAGCACCCAATCAGCACGATTCGGTTACAACAACTGGTTCTTCCCATTCAAAAAAAAATAATGAACTTGGCCTAGCCGGTTCAGGCATAGTTTGGACTGATTCGGTCTACTTCAAATTTTTTTATTGCTATAGTAATGTGGGATGGAGGGTTGTTATTAAGCAACTAAGAGCCCGAAAGATTCAATTTTGACAGAAAGAGGGAAAAAGGGCTTCCAAACCGATTTTTTCAACATTTCAAGTCAATCAAACATCGAAATAGTAAGGAAAAAGGTGGATTCAAGATTCTCAAACCATCCTTTCTCTCTTTCTCCCTCTCTTCCCTTTTTTAAAAATTCGTGGAAAATAAAAAATAAGAGAAAATGCTATCAATTTTTTTTATTTTGGCATGATTTTAGAGTATGTTATAGATTTATGAAAGATCTACACAATGAGGCTAAGATCATGATTTTTGTTAAATATTTTATTTTTAAAGTTAAAAAAATATTTTTAAACCAAAAAATTAATAAAATAATTACATAATTAATTAAAAAACTATAACAATATTAAGGCTTATAAGCTATTTTATTATAAATTTCATGTCGATTTATCCAAGTTTTGATGTGTCTTATGAATAGTACTCTAGGTCTAATATTGAAGAAAAAGTAATCTTTCATGCATGCTCACTGTCTTAAAAAAATATATATAGCATCTATGATAAGATCCTACATGAATCTAAAATCAAATTAATTTTATAATATTATAATTTTTTATATTTTTATATTTCATATTAAAAATATATTAATTAAAAATAAAAATATAGATAAATAAATACTAATTAATTTTATGTAATTATCGAACTTATATGCTTTTTAAATATTTAGAAATAAATCCATCAAGGAAGAAAGATCCGGAGCGTCACATTGATTCAGTAAATGGAGAAATGCTCTCGGGTCAGCATCATTGAAAGTGTAAATGGTGCAACGTAGAATTCAAAGATGATGGGATAACGAGATTGAAGCAGTACTAGCTGGCGGCTATTCTAATATATTTGCATATCGACGGTGCCTACAAGAGGTCTGTCATGGATAAAGAAGCATTTTACTAATTTCAAAGCAAGAAAGAAAAAATATTAAAGAATAAGATAGGGATGGATCGTAGAATCGCAGAACCATCTTATCACTCCAGAAAATCAGACGGAGCATCTATTCCTTCAATAAGGTACAAATCGAAGCTATCATTCAGACAAGCTTATATGAGCAGAGATAACTAGAGAAGATGGCTAGGCATAGAGAGCGATTTGGGCTCTCAACTTTAATTGAGATTGGGATCGAAATCTGAAAGTGTTGCAGGAGAGTCTGAGACAGTTTAGAAGGACTTTCTCGATTAGAGAGCCCATCATGAGAGGCACCAGCCATATTGCATCCATGTTGGAAGTATTTGGTAATAGAAAGAAGACTTCTAAGAACATTCCAGCATGAGTCACTATCCACAATATCGATTTATATACCTTTCCTAGTAGAGATTCCAAGCATAAGAGGATTTATAGTATGCTCAAAAAGGATAAGAAGAGAGATATGTAGTGCGTTATTAGATCCTAGTTTCACTTCAATCATATGCCAGCGTACGCAGCAGACAACCGATATTATCGCTCAGCTATTGCATCTATACAGGCTACTATGTAGGTGTAAATCCTCCAGAATTAAGAAAATTTATGATCAACTTCTGGATAGCAATAAGAAGCGAGAAAATTAGATTGCCTTCTATCAGAATAAGTGGCCCATGTATAGATTGACAGTAATGTGTGATGGTTGAACTTATCCTACTAGACAAAACATTATCAGCATCTTGACTTATTATGATGGAAAAATTTTTTTTAAATCTATTAATGCTTCAGATGATGTACATGACAGCAACTATATCCTCAGATTAATGGAGATGATTGATCAGGTAAGAGCAAAATATCATACAGGTCATCATAGATAATGAACCATAGTATATGTTTGTAGGGCAGCTCTTGATGCAACAACGATCACATATTTTTTGGATCCCTTGTACTGCATATTGTATTGACCTTATATTGATGGATATAGATAAAATCCGTAGAGTGCAGAAGATAGTTAAATTAGCATAGACTATCATTAAATTCATCTATAACTATATATGGGTCTTATCATTTATAAGAAGCTTTACTAGGAGAGAATTATTGAAACAAGAGTCAATAAATTATATAGCACTTGATAGTCTTCTTGGCAAGAAAATAGAGCTGCATCAGATATTTGTCAATCAAGAATGATAGCAGAGTAAATATGCCAGGACAAATACTGAGAATAGTACTATGAAGAATTAATGACAAGACAGACATTCTGGCAGCGGACCAAGAGGATAGTGAAAGCTATCAAGCCTCTATATAAGGTACTTCGGGCCGTGGACTCAAAGCAACGTGCTCAAATGTGCTTCCTTTATTACATAATAGGAAAACAAAGGAAAAGATCCAAAAAACATCCATCACATGCTAATGAGTATATCCAGATTATTGATGGACGGTGGAGTTATCAAATGAGTTAGAATTTACATCTAGCAAGTAGGCAGTAAATTATGAATACTCTAAATTTTAAATTTCATTATATTTCTATAAATATACTTGACTACTTCTGAAAATATATGTATAACTTATTATCTAAATCCGAGATTCTAGTATTCCATACTAGACATTACCATGGATGAACAACTTATATCTGCCCTATGCAATGTTATATATAAAGTGGAGCTCGATGCAGATGTCACAGCTATATGCTTAGAACAAGTTAGATTAAAATTGTTAAGTAATTTTTATTAGCAATAACTTCAATACGTAATACATGATAATAATAATTTTTTCCAACAAAATTTTCGAGATTCTAGTATTCCATACCAGACATTGCCATGAATGAACAACTTATATCTGCCCTATGTAATGTTATACATAAAATGGAGCTCGATGCAGATATCGCAGCTATGTGCCTAGAACAAGTTAGATTAAAATTGTTAAGTAATTTTTTAGCAATAACTTCAATAAGTAATACATGATAACAACAATTTTTTCCAAAAATTTTTTTTAGAGAGTACAGATTCTTTTAGATCCAAGTAGCCATAAAAAATAAACCAAAGATGAATTCTGATAAGTACTAATAAGTCTAATATTATATTCGAAATAATTTTTGAATTTTATTGAATCTGGCATTCTAAATGATTTAATGTCTTTTGTAGTTGAATGAAAGGTATATTTTGATGGATCGACAAAATATTTAAAAAATCTTGCTATCAAGATCCTCTTTCAAATTGTGTCATCTACTAGATGTGAGTGCAATTGGTCTACTTTCGACCTTATCCACTTCAAACAGAGAAATCGTCTAAAACGGAAATGTCTCAACGATCTTGTATATGTACACTATAATTTAAGGTTGAGGCTAAAGTGCATTGAAGAGAAGTTGAACTGAAATACTCCAATCCTAGTTTAAGTAATTATGTTCATAAAGATGAAGATCTGATGATTGGATGGGTTATGAGTCAGTAGTAAGAGCCAGAGCTTGATGAGCCAGAATCGTCTCCTCGATCAGCCAATTTTATAGCTAGCAAGACTGGGATGGATGCTGAACAATGGACAAGAAGCAATATTCCTTATAGGACTGCAGTAGATACATCACATCATCCTTCCTACCATCTACTCGATCTATAGACAGAAAAAGAAAAGATAGTTGCATCTCCATTGAAACACTCGGTTCATTCAGATTCAGATACTAAGAAGAGCAGTGCTAGTGCTTCTTCTGATAGTCGAAGATCTAGTAACCAGGAAGGAACCAAAGGACAAGAAACGTAGCCGGCTATTAATCTTCAATTCACTGGTAAGTCGCAATTTACTCATGCGATATAGATACGAACCATGGGGCAGCAGCTGGTAAAGCTCGCAATGACATAATTTCATATAGATGACGGGCTCTGCGAGGTCGTTCAGGATACGATGCAGCTACAAATCTTGCATGTAAAGTAGGATCCATGGATGTATCAGGGTTATCCTCGCATTCTGGATCCTTACCCGTAAGCACCAATAGCTTGTGATCCATATGGATATAGATATGGTGCATCTGAAATATCTTCTAGTGGTTATTATTTCATACAACCCGAGCATCTCATGAATCTGATTTTGTTGCCAGTATATTTGGATGGGCCCCTCCATATACATATCATCAGTCTCTGGATACTTCTTAGAGTTGGGATCTCAACGAAAAATCTGCGATAAGTTACGATCCATCACGCATACCTCTTGAGATGAGCTTACAAGATTATCATGCTGCCTGGTTAGAGGGATTTACTGATCTTCTTACTGACTACACATTAATAATCCCGATATTTATGGACATTGACACTCGATCCGATTCTAAATATCAGTATGTAATTATGTTTATATTCTCCTTTCACTTCAATTAATTGCTGGTAATCTTACTTTGTAGAATTTTTTTTTAAAAAAATGTATCATAGTTGAAGGCTAGATAGCATTTCATAGTATTTTGAAGTGATGCAAACATCAATTAGCATCAACAAATATCTATTTTAAACTAAAAATATTTAATAAATTCTACAACAATCAAAAGAAAAAAAAATTTAAAAAAATTTTGACGTGCCAGTTCGGGATACCGATACTCGATACGGTATGGTACTGGTACCGTACGATACCGGCCAGCTACCAATACGAATCCGGTATCAGTACCGGGAACTTTGATATATATATATATATATATAGGAATTACTTATATATTGTAAATGAGGTGGAAGGGCATTTCTAAAAGAAAAATAAAAGAATCAGAACAAATATTTCTTAAATTCAAATTGTTGTTTCTATGTATGGTAGATATATATAATATATATATATAAGCCAAGATCCAAGAAATCAAGCATAATTCCTGAAGAAGTGCCTACAGCCTACAAAGTGGAAAACTATGCGACCCAATTAATTAAGACATGATTCAAACCAAATATATCAAAAATGAAAAGGCTAACAACAATATTAATATTGAATTAATTGGACAAATTTTCCACTTACTTCAAAAAAGTGATGCAAATTGGTCAATTAACAAATCTGGTCAACAAACCAACCCAAATTTGTTTTAGATCAAGTAAACAACATGGCCTGATGGGTCAATCAAATAAAATTGTGTCAACAATTCAGACCAAGCGACCAAAAACTGCTCTGGTAAATATGAGGAATCTATCATGTCATTAATGTCAGAACCTGGAGAGAGCCCTCTTTCAAAATACTTTAGTGGCTAAGTAACAACCTCTCTCTTTACCACAAAGGAATAACAGTTCATAGTACCACCGCAGAAACATCACTCACTCATCTAATAGCGGGCCACAGCAAGCCCACTCACTATAATAGTCCAACCCACAGAAGAGGGTAAAACTTACATAGCCATCTGACATTGGCCAGGGTTGTGTAAAGGTGCAATTCAAGAGGGTGTTAGGTCCAGTGATGTCAACTCCAAGATTAAAATCATCCCTAGTAGTAAAAAATAAAATAAAAATAAAAAAAGGAAAAGAAAGTCACATAAGTTTATTGAACATGCCATTGTTTCATCTGTACATATTTCAAACTTTTGTAGGCATTTGTCCAAAAATAATAGATAATTTTATCGGCAATACTCCAATGTTCTCAACCATCACAAGGCTAACATAGACAACCTTCCACTATTAGTTTCATCTCCCCATCAATTAGTCCTAAGTGCTTCAGCTTTATTGAAAGTCATGCTTTCTCCAACACGATAAAATATATCTTCATGATTACAACCATCATTGCAACATAACATCGACCTCTAGTTTTGGTGGATCTAACCATCCATCTGCTCCAAGTACTAGTACCTCTCCAAGAGAACATCAAACTGGTAGGAATTCTTGTCTGCATTCTTTGGAACTCATCTTTGGATTTTATGCCCTTTACCATCAATTACCAAGAACAAGCAACTTGACAAAAAGGAAATACTTCATAGAAATGATATTAGTTTTTTTTCAACACAAAGTTAGCAGGTTACATACATGTACTATGACATATGAATAGAAATATATGATAACCTAGAAGTCCAGGCTGTCATTTAATACAACAAATAATGTTAAAGAACACAGAAAAATAGTTTCAAGTTAGCATTGTAGCTATGATACAAAGTCTACAGCAACCAAGATTACTTGAGCTTGTATGTAACATATATCAGAAATGGATGATATTATAGCATACTGGGTAGCGAACTGACATTAAGCAACACTTTTGTAAATAAGACCACCAGTAATAAGCATATTACAATTTACACAGAATGCCTGTCTCACAAGAAATGCAAAGGTTAAAAGAATATCATGAGAACCATACCTTTCCCGTGACCCACAGGCTGTCTGCTATGATGTTGACCAACAGAAAATGATCTGCTAAAAGATGTGCTAGACAAGATGGGATCTGAAGAAGGTGTTTGGATTAATTGATTGTTCTTAGACATGGCAGCAGACTGAATCGATGATTTTGCAAGCAATAAGGCATCTTTTCCTGATAAAGGAACTGAAAAGGAACCATTTGAAACAGATGAACGAGAAGTTGGATGACCATAAGACTGTTTCCAAGCACCCACTGCTCCTACTTCACGCCGAATAGCACGAACTGTTCCAGCTGATCTGGAACTAGGAGATGGAACATGAACTGGATCTGAAGATGAACAGTACACCCTGATGATAGAGCCAGTTGATGTCAATTTAGATTGTGACTTTGAACTATTGTGAACCCCCTTCTGTGCCTGCGAAGTAGAGACTGTTGGATGTGTCTCTTTGGGTAATAATGGTCTATGACTGCCACCTGAGCCTGCATCATTGGCATGATCTGCTCCACAATGACAGGGCTTGCCTCCACCTCGAGATGGCATTTGCTCCTCTGAGTTCTTGGAAGCCATGTACTTCTGATTAATTGGAACCCAAGCAGAGCTACAGTGAAAAAAGTATGGATGAGCAACCACACCAAAAAGATATAACAAATATTCTATTCTAGTTCAATGTGAACACACACAAACACTACCAGCTGGATTGATAAGGCTGCTGCACAGCAGAAAGAGCATTGGCCTCATTGTATCATATATCAATAAGAATATCTTTAAGACCTTGCACATAAACTATATAAAATACAGTATCAGCCTAACAAGCTATCATGGAAGATAATAAGATGCATGCTTCTGCTTTCTGCACAGTTTTGTTGAAGAAAACAGCTATTACCCAAAATATATATACATAACATAAAGCCCAAATGACAACATACTGTCCATGCATAAAGGGACGAAAAAATGTAACAAGCAGAATCAAGATGAAACAGCATATGAACAAAACAAAGCAGAATCAAGATGAAACAGCGCACATGAGCTAAAAAAATTACCATAAAAAATCAGCAAATGTAACCCTCATATATTCAGTGCATCCAGATAAGAGGGAAAAGCATGCCCATTAGAAAATTAATATGTAATAACTCTAAGAATTTCTTTTCCATTAAATCAAGCTGTACAGGAGAACGGCATGTGCATTTTCACCTAAATGTTGATGATCAAAGAAGAAGTGAATTTTAGCAAAGGAAGCTAAATTAGGATAAAAAATTAACTAAGATTAAAAATATGCAATTTACAAATAGAGATTTCAGGGCATGGCAAAATATCTGGAAAACAATCTCCATTATCCAAATTGTTGATAACAATTTCAAAAATCAAAGGAAAAAACATTACGACATAAAAGTCCAGTTACATTACTTTCAGATGAGAAACTAAAACTGGTTAGAAGCTGAAAAACTTAAAACAGAAGATGGGAAGAGAAATAGGAATGTAAATGCAATATAAACAAAACATAATGATGAAGAAATTAAATTGTTAAACCACTAACAAGAAAAAAGGACCATGTTGGTCCACCATCTTAGGGTTCTTGACTCCAAAAAAACAAACTGATTTTATGGGGTTGCTATAACCATCAATTTTTGTAAAAGGAAGTCTATGTTAAACAGGGACAATTATTTGTTCCTCAGTTAATTTTTCAAGTTTATAAGGTCCAGACTCCAAATATAACAGGGAATTGCCAATAGAAGAAGTCAAATTATGTAGGAGATTTTGGAGCAAAGTGACTGTCCTTCATGGGTTAATAAATGTTGTTTAAGAAGTTACTAGAATTTGCTTATGAGCTCCTTATACACAAGCCCTACATTAATACAAAGTAGTTATCAAGGTCACTCAGTAGTCAGTTTCATATGAAACCATTTCATGGCATATATTGTTTCATGGTTGAAGAGTAAAAGAAAAAATTAAATCCCTTTCACTTCCCCCTCAAGATTCATCAACCACATGCATGATAGCCGCATAGGCTGGTGCTTCTGCAGAAACAATGCTTTGTATTCTTCGCTATTTCCTCTGATTTCTTTGAACAACGCCATGTATTCTTCACTCTTTTCCTACTTTCTTTGTTTTGGACTACATGCAACTCAATGCTAAGTAAACACTTGAATATTTGGGACTTTTGGAGTGCAAATATTTCAAGATGCACGGACATGTGGAATAAAAGAACACTACAAGGCATCCCCAAAACAATGTATACTGCTTATGTCAGCAAAAAGTGTTGGAACTTGAAACTGTTTCTTAGAAAGGTCATATCAAGTGCAATTATGGTACCATAATTCTCAACAATTTTAGGTGTTCGACAATTTTAGCTTAAACTTAGACACACCCGCCAAGGATAATTGGATCAAACTTATTTTCTTTTTTTTTCAACTGATTATTGATATGATATAGAATAAAATACAAGCTTTTGGGTAAGGTACTGCAGACTAATAGTTAATCTAAAAGCCAACTTGTTTTTAATAAATATAAATTTATTTCCTTATTTGATTCTAGTATTCACAATAAAAAGTGCCTCAGCATTGATTTTTCCTAAGGTTTACAGTTTTGAAACTTTTGCAATACCCTCATAAGTCATAAGCAATACCTGTGCCAAGCAGCTGGTAATGATGCTTGAACAGTACTGCGACTGAAGCCAAAGATGCTATAGTTGGAACCTCTACAGGTGAGAAGAAGGAAATGAATAACTGGGAAAATCTGTCAATATGGGTAATCTCCACATGGACAAAATACATACTGAAGCTATGCTAGATTGCTACAACAGCATGGGGAGGAAATTTTCCTTAGCTTTTCTGCAACGAAGATTTGCTTGGGTGAATATACAAAAATAAAGAGGCAAACAGTCAAAGCCTCAAAGGAATACTGGTATAAGAGTGTCTCATACACCCAATGCCTCTGTCAGACAACAGGGTTTAAAATTTTATCTAGAACATTTATTTCAGGCAAACATCAAACTTCTGATATATTAATAAGTAATTCAATCACACCAAATTTTTACCTTGCTGAGATGGGTAAAGCAACATGGATATGATTTGCCCAAAATATATTCGCTTAAGGGGAATCTGAAACATCATATATTATATCTGAAACCGGCGAGTTGACAAAAAATGCACTTACCCAACCAGCAAAACACATAAAATTGGCTGCATCGTCACTTGATAAGCAAAATAACCAAAGTTGGATTTGAAACTAAAATTCCCATTTACAGCCACCCCTAATGTTATTTCAAAACTATGAAGCATGGACACGGATATGGGACATGGATACGACACAATGCGGATGTGCCAATATGACAAACATTGAAGTAGTCTTAAAAATGTGTGTGTGCGTGCGTGAATTATATATATATATATATAATATATATATATATATATATATATATATATATATATATGATAAATGCATTCAATGATTATCTGAAAAAAAATTTGTTTGAAAAAGTAATGTTAGATCAGTACAACTAGGATACATCAATGAATATAAATGTATTTATACATAAATACATGCACACATAAATACATAAATACACAAATATATATACATATGCATATACATACATACATATGTATGTATGTATAATTGTGTGTGTGTACATATATGAGTATAAAAAATATCCATAATGCATAGTATGCTAACAAAAATAATATAGTCTGAACATCATATGATAGTATTGAATATTACAAGCTCATCATTTAATCACCATTCACTTCAATCCATATTCCATATTTAAATATTAACATCATAGAGCACAAGATTGACCATTCATCATAAAAGTCAATATCTCTCATTTCTGGAGGTATTGGAGAATTATATGGAGTGTATCAAAGAAGTATTCGGAGATTTTTTTTTTAATTTGAAAAACAAAATATTTTATGAGTATCAGACATGTACCAAGAAGCATCCAATGAGTATCAGTATCCGATATGCATCTGATATCAACACAGCATATGATTTGAAGTATCCTTGATTCCTAGTTCCAAATTTCCCCAATATTCTTTCCCACAATTTCCATTCATATTGCCTAATCCAACATCCTTCAAACAGGGCTAGAATATCCCTCCATAATAAAGCCCCTCAAATACTGGTGTACAAGTCTATACCATCTTAATCAATTCTCTATCACCTTTTCCTTTAATCACCATGAACTAATAAACCTATTTACCACCAGACATTCTGAAGCACACAGAAGAGAAGCTAGCTATATACTTGTCATATAAATCAGAATAAAAACACCATTACACCTCTTGGTAATTGTGACAGATGATAAAGCTTAGTATTTATGGCTGTCATTTAATTGTCAGCTAAAAACATCAAAATGCTAAATCATTATAAAGATTTAAACTTAAATTGGCATTAAAAAAGTAAGACAGTGGCCAATTCCAATTGTAACTACTACATCAATAAATGACGTAACCTACACAAAAAAAGAAAAGGAAAAAAAGAAAAGAATGCCAACATCAGCACATGGGAATGAAAACAAGCAAATCTGTTCATGCACAATCTTATCACCGGTTTCGCTCATTGAATAGAAAAGAAGGAATCTGATAGACCTATTGTCAAAGTGTTGGCATTAACACTAGGAATAGAACAGTAGAAGCACTTAAGCTACAAGTATAATGAGATGAATGAGCCGGGAAAAGACAAGACAACTACACCTGTTCTCCAGAACATTTGATACAACTTGTTCACTCCCAGAAGCTGGATGTTGAATTGACTCTGGCTTAACATCCCTATTGGCACTTTGGTTTACTCTGTTGTCCCTCACAATACGAAATTCCTGGCTGATTCCTGCATTAATAATGTCTTATTCTTCCCTATAGCATTAAGATCCTTTCAAAAATAAAATGATATATATGAACAGGTAATACATGAACAGTACACTCCAGATCAATTCACCTATATAACAAAAATTTATTATAAATCATCAAACAAATACAGCTAATAAAAAAATTATAGATAATCAAACAAATCAAAATTCTCTTTGCGGAATGGAGGCAAAGGATTCATGTAGTCAACCCAAACTAGTTTTGGATCAAGGCTTAGTTGAGTTGAGCTGAGTTAAAGATAAAAAATAACACAAAGTAGTCACCTTTGCAAACAGTAGCTTAAACTAAAACACTCAATGTAAGCTGCAGTGTCTCATGAAACTTAAAACTTCTAATGATATACACTCCAGACCTATAGCACAATTCTTCTTTCTCTTAATTACCGAACAATTATAAAAATGACAGGACTTTGCATTACCAGGCGTGGTTTTCCAGTAAAACCATCTCTCCGAGCATTTATCCCATGATGTGTGAGATTTGCATCCATTGTACATCGTGTTCCACACCTTTTCAGTATCACCAGAACCACTACCCTGTATGCTGAGGCCATGATAATGTATGTATGCATTAATATAAAATTAAAACAGCGATAATTCAAAATAACCAAACGACTTCATCAATGCATGAATGGAAGCAGTAATATAATTGAGGTGGAATAATACAACAGCGTACTCATCATGGTTACTTCAAAAATTGTGTAGGGTAAACATCTTACAAAAGAATTTTAATGCTTATTCAACAGAAAGATGAAGATGATTATATCATAAGCAATTTCCAAGGTCTGCTATTAAAAAAAATCAAAATACCATTAGTTGAAGCCAATAATACAAAGGTGGATTCTTCCAATTTATCACATTCACTGGGTATCCTTATTCGCATGTCGATGCAGACAAACAGCTAGCCTTTTGTTTTATCAGAATCTTTCAACACATTTTGTTCATAACACATCTACCATTCTTTAAACACAAACTCCATAAACCACTGGTGTTGCACTTCAAGATAAGCCCGTCCAGCAATTAGCATCCAACCCCTTCTTTTCATTCCTGAAATAAAGTAATGCTTTTAAGTTTCAACCTCCTTCACTATCTGCTTCTCTTTTTGCAGATTTGATGATCTACGTAGACCACTGTGCTCCATTTCAATCTGAGTTGAGAATTTTTCTGAACTCTGTACCCTCACCTAAACATTTCTTATATCATCTTAATTGGTTTAAATTCAGCAAAACTTTTAAGTAACCTTTTTCTTTGGATCTCTAATCTCTAAAGCATCCCAAAATGTTGTGATTTTATATGATTTTGGAGGTCATTGCAATGGGCAATTGGAACCTTTCTAAATAATGGGCTGCTCTAGAATGTTCAGCAAATTACATTTTTGTTTTCTTTAAAACATAAAACTTGTCTTGGAAATGATATTTTGTCATCATGTTTGAACTTAAAAGCTAGTTTAGGATGTCCAGAGGCTATTTTGGGTAGTCTTTCCTGTACAAATATGCCATAGAAAGTGGTACTTTGATGCGATCTTTTGAAAAATGTGAAACATGATAATCTAGTGTTCGGGATGATTATTGAGTTAGGATGATGTTAAGGCTCGAATGATTAATTTTACCATGTTTATCATGCATTTACATACAAATAATATTCATTTATAATGCACTTAGCGGTTGTTGGTTGCTTGCATTCTCAATGTAGCTGCACTTGCATTTGTATTTACAAGTATCTGTTATTTATTTATTTATATTACTATATGATAGTATGATATTATTTAATAATTTTTTATTATTATAATCAATTAATATTGTTATCATATGACTATTGGATAGAAAGTAGGGTAATCGTAGCCCTTTAAAGCTGCAATTAAACCTTGCATCTTGGATGTGGCAATTTTTTATTGCATCACTAAATGCAATGAAAGGGCCATAAGTGCAACTCATTGCCTGCATTTGGCCCAATTGCAGGCAACCAACACCTGCATCTATCTACCTGCAACTGGGAAGCAACTGGCCCAGATGCAGGCAACCAAACAACCCACTTAGTGAACTTTCTATAAATCATCTCTTCAGACAATCACCACTTTTGGCACCTCCCACCTCCAGCGATAATGGTCCTATCACCTTAAGGTGTCTTTTGGTTTTGACTACCTTGGATCAACAAGGTCTTTATCATGGAAACTTTTGTTGTCTCATCGTTTTAAAGGAGATGGTGGAAATGAGTTCCATAGCATCCATATATTAAGACATCATAGCACATGATAAGTTGAACTTAATGTTGATAGACCGAGTCAAATATTTATTTGTATTAATCATAATTACATGTCGTACATGATACATATAGGACCATACTTGCTTTCCGAAGTGTCAAATTGACAAGGCATAAGACGTGCATTTATTCTATAAAGTACTCTGGTTTTAAATAAGCACTTCAATTATTCTATAAAGTACTCTGGTAATTCATTGAAGTCTTATTGTTCACATAGTTCCTTATTGGTAATTCTGTTGACATAGTTCTCTGTTGAAGGAAAAGACAATAAGCAAATCCTTTTTAATTCATAACTTTTAAATACGAAAAAAGAAGTCCAAAGCCATTGTCCATAAAAGTAACATTATGGTAAATTAAGCTTCAACAACCCCACCAACATGGAAATACAATACAAACTATAAAAGCCCCTAGATCCTAACTCTAATTTTAGTGTGTCCCTTATATGTCCAAACCCATAAAGAAAAAAGATTTATTTAATTTCCCCCATCAGGCAGATCTAAGATGTGTATGGGGCATCATATGAACAAATCCGGGATCATCAAATCAGAACGAAAGTAACCAAAAGGGACTGTGAAGCTTGTAGCATTCATCAAAATCAGAAAACTGAACAGAAAAGAGCCTAGTAACTAACACGTTGAAGAGGACAGGCGACCAAGAGAATGGTCATTAGGCTCCATACCATTATTACCTTGCCATCCAGCCCTGTAACACTTTTATTGAATCTTCTTTAATAGATTATTTGTTAAACAAAAAAAAAAGGGTCCATTCTCTTATGAACCCCTGACTTAAACCAAATCTTTTGGTTTTGATGGCAACTACAAAAAAAAAAAAAAAAAAAAAAAAACGATAATTATTATGACTATCAATATAAAATCAATTATAATTACAGCAATTTTATAAAAGAACATCTACAACCATAATTCCCAAGCCTTGTCCCCAATCATCCACAATCAGACACGAACAATTTCTAATTGTAAAAAAACACTAACAAATTGATAAAAGTAGGTCACAGCATTTTCAGTGTTTGTCCACTCCCAACACCCACCACCAAAGGCCAGTTTTTAGTGCAGAAAAACCTCATCTGTTACAATCCACATGGAGTTTTACATTCTCAATTCTGAAAAGGGGCTTTCAAAATTATATTGACAAACTCACAATCATGCAAATTCACACAAAAAGGGGCGATCTACATAGTGATTTCATGTCCACACATGTTGTAAATAGTTTAAAAAATTGAAAGAACCAAAAATGGATGAAATACACCTCAATTCACATGATTGCCACAACGCATTCATCTCATTGCCTTACAAAATTTCCATTTTAGATAAGATATATAATGTGTAAGTGTCGCGCAAATTCAAATTTAACGAAAAAAGAATTTTGCAAGTAGCAACTAATATTACTAAACTAGCATTGATGACAAGCTATTCTGTGTTACTATCTACTATGTTTGTCCTATATGTATACAACATTATATGGCATAACAGCCATAATAATGTTATGGTAGGCATTATTTTGGTTTAACCTAACACCGTCTCTCCCCCCATACACAACACACAAAAAATAAAACAATGCACATGCCCATCTGCGCACACGTGAGCACATGCACACTCAGATACATAACAGAAATATACCTACATGCATATACTCGATATGGATTTAAAGAACAGCTGTCATTTATCCACTATGCTGTGACAGAAGACATCATCACAGGACTAATTGTCATTATTTGACTTTTCAGAATCAAGAAATGTAGACTTGGTCCCAAGGTAGGTACAAAAAGCAAAAATTCAGTCATGAAATGGAAACAAATTGCATGCTGTGAATAAAGGGTTATTTTCTACACTTGTTAACATTATACTTCATATTTTCTATTATTAAGTAAGCCATTGGCAATCAACAAAACATCTTTGATCTCATCCACCAAAGGAACCATTCATATGCATTAAAATCTTTGGCTAAAACTCATTTGTATCCCCACCCCAGATAACCTTTCTGGATGTTACTTAATTTCCTATCCCCAGACCTACTTTCAGACCATATGTGCTACTGAAAATAATTTCTTCCCTGACACTTTGTTTTTCTTGAAGAGAGAGATTATGAGAAATGATAACTAGTAGCCCTCACTTATGTCTTCTTTCTTTTTTTTTAACAATTTTTCAGCTCATCTTATGCAGCTTTATTCCTTGATCATCTACTATTCTTGCCCTTCCCAACATTAATTAGCCTTTAGTTGTAGTCATCTCCTTAGCTAATATCTTTCCGTTTGACTTAATAAAACAGGCTATACCACCTTCTTCATAACATGTCTTGTCTCTAACGATTCCATTTTTTTTTCTCAAAATAATATACATAATCTCTAACCAGTGCCACCTACCAACATCCGTAATATAAGTGGCAATATGAACTCTTACAGAATTTACTTCTATGCTGCAATCTTCATTTTTACTTCTGCAAAACCCTAAAAGAATGTCATAGCCATGTCTGTTTCTCAACTAGAAAGGTTACAGGCCTGTAGTCTCACCACCAACTAAAAGGCACATTAAAGGCTTCAGCAAAATAAGATAAAAAAAAAACATTGAGCTCCACATGGAAGAAACATACATCGAAAAGATTTTCAGCTATGTAAATCATGTGCCTAAGTAGCAGAGAGCAATATGTTCATAACATACTATAGAATTACATGCATACTAAATAAACAAATAATGTTAAACAGGATGACAAAATAGCTGCTAAAAAATAATAAAATAAAACTGAAACTTAAAAAAGAAGAAGAAAAAGAAAGTATTATATTTCAGATCAAATTCTAAAACCAGAAAACTAGCAACCTATAGCATTGCCACATACCTCTTTCCTTTGGTCCCTTTTCCTTTTAACCTCATGAAATGGACCTGCAATGCATATAAATGTAAAAATTAAATAAGGTGACACAAAAAGAATTCATTTGCGCAATAGAGTAATACTTATTGATCAATTACCTAACAAAATGGCATTTTCACAAGAATCATCATATTCACTAGCAATGTTGTAACATTGGGCGTAGCATGGATGCCAACTGCCAAGTCCACAAGTACAACCTTCATAACACATGATGTGGGGCACTTCCTCACATGAATACCTAGAAATACGAATGGACTTATCTAAGTTCCGACACTCAGATTTTGTTTCATTTTCATTCAAGATAATTAAGTTTCACTTTTGCTAGTTTTCTTAGTTTAGCCAGTTTTGACACCATCACAATGTTCTAGCTGAAATAAATAACAAAACAGAAAGACTTCCAAAAAATATTAAATATGTTAAAATATATAAAAGTTTTAATATGATCAAACAGGTAAAAAAAATTTTATTAGAATAAGAGTATATTCTATAATAGTGGTTCATGCAGAAATATAGACTGCTTTAGGCTCAAATTTTCAGCAAGTTATTTTTTTTTAAAAAAATTATATTTCACATCATTTTAAGTATATGGATTTTATTGTTTAATTCTACTTTAGTACATGATATCCAAACGCCAACTGAAGTCCAAGCCTATTAGGCAGCATCAAAGCTTCAGCGCAATGTACTTAACACATCAACACATAAATCACACTTTAGCCATGGTTAACACGTTTCACCAAATACATGCTCGCACTAATTACATTTTGATCACTTCAAATGCTCCAAGTGTCATCAGACTACGGCAGCACTAGAAAAGTAGAACTGCCGGTGATCAAAACTTTACAGTAAATTTATCAAAACCAAACGCTAACTACCATCCTTCAAAAAGCAAATCCAAAAAATGGGGGAAACAGGCAATGCAAAACTAATTGAGAGCCAGAAACCAAAGAACCGACCTTGGTTGAGCAAATTCTGGGCAGTCTCGTTGGGATCCATGTGGTCTCCTGGAGCATGGCATAAATATCGGAGTCGGAGTGGTCACCAACGACCTCCTTGATGGACTGGATGGTCTTTCTGATCCGAACAGAGACTATCTGACTCCCGCCGTCCAGCCTCGAACCCAAGATCATCTCTCTCGCGATCCGGCGGGGCGGCGCTCAGAACAGCCGGCTGCGGCAGCGAAACCCTAGCACCGCGGCGATCGGAAAAAGGGCATCGATAGAGAATTAGCGAGGAGAAGAAGGAAATGGAAGGAGAGGGGAGAGAGACGAGAGAATGGGCGCGGGGGGAAGAGGAAGAGGTTTTTGGGAGAGAAGCGAGGTTTTGCGAGCGAGAATTAGGAGATTTCGGCCCCAAGAGAGACCGAAATTTCCATTCTGGGGTATTTTGGGAACGGCAGAATGACGAGAATGCCCCCGCTAGAGGGAAAGGTCGGTAGACTGCGGAGTCGCTGCTGCTGCGCCGTATATGGTCAAATGGCATATTCCGTGTTAGATTCTGCTGCTGCCGGGAGGGGGGACATGTTTTCAATGACGCCGTCGTCGTAACGGGCGAAGTACAGGGCCCCAGGAGTTGTAACGGACCATAATTAAAATTTTAAAATTTTGAAAGTTATCAAAAAAAAAAAAAAAAAATTGCAACTTTGTTTTGGTTTGCGGCCGTTGCTGGTGCCCACTATACGACTTTGCAGGTATCCTGCTAAAGATAAATTGATAATAACTTTTGATAATTAAATAAATATTTTGATACAAATAATAAATAAATATATTAATAACAATGTCTTCATCATTGCAATTACAAATGGTTATTACCCGTATATAATAATTCTTTTGATAAATTGTTTCCATTCAAATTATGATTTTACGTGAATATAACTAAGAAAATCTGAAGTACTATATCATGATACGATAATATGCTCCAGGGTCTATAAAATAGAGCTCGAGTGATGAGCGACGAGAAAGCTATCCAGTCAGCCATCGAGTTAGCCTCCTATATACATATCTAATAATAGCTGCGTTCCTGTCTTGAAGGAGAAACCCGATATCACGAAAAAGTGTGTACTGGTCTGGATCTTCTGGCTTTCTAATCCAGGCATGACAGTCGCTGCATCACTCTCCACAATAAAATGGTCGACCTGCATACTCTTTGCATAAACAATTTTCAGTCCAAGTACTACAGAGCTCCACCACGATGCAGACAGTCGGCTCGATGAATACGGGCCACCTGCTCAATTATACCTGAGATCCGAGTGCAATGATACCGAGATCCGGGTCATGGATGACAAAGTTAGCTCCACTGTAAGTGCCCAAGATACCATGTCGAGCTTATAATAATGACTTTATAAGTTCTTTTTTTATATTGATGAGATGGTCAACGAAACCATGAAGCTATAAATATTGTTTTATAATATAATTATGGTAGAAGGGAATTTGAGCCGGAAGTGAAATAAAAATTATATCAATCAAAATATATCATTATAGATCTCCTCCGATCGAAGATAAGAGAGAAGGAGAGAGGTAATTTTGAAATAAGATGACTCAAACAATTTGGAATAATTATAAGGTGGAAAAGTGTTGCTTTTGATAAGAGCCAATGTTTGGTTCCAGAGAAAGCAAAGAAAATTCAATACCACTGAAAAAGAAGATGTTAGAAATATTATGGTAATCCGGTTCAATATAAAATAATTGTTGGTTCATCATTGGATCGGTTTTATTTGGACCCGTCAACCAAATCATAGCACCCAAAGATGGTGTCTTCTTAATTTAACAAGGGCTACAATCTATTCTAATGAAAGGAACATATTATTACTTCATTAATATATTACTATTTCATCCGGCTTTATGTCTTCAACTTGATCCGAAGAGAACATTTCTGGGATATATCGTTATTTCATTCGGCTTCATGTCTTCAGCCTAGTCCAAAGAGGACACTTATGTGATATATCGTTATTTCATTCGGCTTCATGTCTTCAGCCTGATTCGAAGAGGATACTTCTGGAATGTATTGTTTATCTCTTTGCTCAATGGTAAATAGTTCTTTATCTTCTGGCTTCTGCTCATTCTGAAGGAGATAATTCGAAGCATATAGCTAGCACTTCTTCGGACCATTCCAAGGAAGATAGTCCGAAGAAGTAGTTAGACTATTTTCGGATCTCCTCTAAAGAGAGTGTATCTGAAGCATATGAACGATCTCTCAACCTAAACCAGTTGAAGGTTGTTCTGGTTATTATAACTACCCACATGGTCGATAACTTCAGCTTCGATAATCATGGATTAACTACTTTCCAATCGCCACTATTACTGTTATGAGAAAGTTACATTAGCTAACTCATATAGTTACACTCATGCCTATAAATATTGATAAGAGTGGATATTCGAAGTAAGCTCCAGGCAAGTCAGAGCTAGTCCACAACTAGCTCTTTCGACGCCACTCCACTAATCCTTCGTTTCCATTTTCACTTCATTATGCTCTCAAATTCTTCATTATGCTGCTTAAATTCTTGCTGACTTTGGTATCGGAGTGTCTCCCATCGGAGAAATTCCGGTCAGAGAATTTGTTTTGTAGGTTTTCATTGAAGGTGAACCAGTAAATAGGTTGCTCCATCCGGTCCGCGGGATTTGTCAACAGAAAGCACGATTGAAGGGATAAAATATTGTATAAAGTATAATTCTTTTTACTCTCTAGCATGCAATTAACTAAAAAAAACTACAAATAATTTGCATGAATGCACGGTAGAGTATTCACCTTACAACCATATTTTTTCCTTCCTATGACAGTCTCTCACTTAACTTCTCATATATTGAATCATATATTAAAAAAAAAGCTTTCATAGAAAGGAAGAAATTGTCTGAAGACTTCTTTTTATTAATTTTTAAATTGTAGGAAAATTATAATTAATTTTGTATTAAATTTGAGATATAAATTGAACTTGCATATAGGAGCATTCAAGCTAATATACAAGGAGATCTGCCAAACTAGCATCTCATGCTTATTGCCAACGTGGCGGCCAGCCTGAAAGTTCATTTAGCTTGAATATTTAGCTTGAATATTAGCATCTCATGCTTATTGCCAACGTGGCGGCCCAGCCTGAAAGTTCAAAAGCTTCGAGATGCTCGGCTCCTCTTTAGGGTTCTATCTTTATTATTGTTCAACGTTGTTCTTGAACGATAGAGAATTAAGAAACCTCCAAGGTATATCTTTCTCTGATCTCTAGTTAAATCAGTCAATTTAGGTAGCTCACAGCACTAGCCATATGCTAGAATAGGACCACAGGCCATGAACCAAACCTTTCTAGTGACATGGGTCAATCTTTCGATACCAAATACCAGGCCTAGCTTGAATGGATGGTGGGTTATTTAACCAAATAAAAAACACTCTGCTCAAATACTAGAACTTGCTCGAACATATAGGGGGATTTAAGCAAATAAGACTGCAACAGATCCAGAAATGATCTTACATCTATGGAAAATGATGACCAATGGCTAATTCAAGAATTTTGCCTATATATCATCGCCCCCCCCCCCTTTTATTCTTGTGGTAGCATCTGGAAATAAAAGATTACACCACCATATCAGAGACAGAGGGGGTCATAGCCCTTAGCCGATTTATCTTCATTGTTTATTTGTTACAAAAGAATTTGCCATGATTGCAGGGATGTTCAGCATGAAGAATTCCAAACAGATGATAAGGGGAAGAAAGCAGAACGACCACTGAAACATAGAGGAAATGACACTTTCAGCAACGCAAAATATAAAGATCTTCACTCATTCATGATACAAAGCCTTTCATCTCATCAACAAGAAGCACCCTCATTCCAGTTTCCCCCAAGCATTCTCCACACAATGCGCTCGGCATGCAGAAAAAACATAATGACAGAGGAGGCATAATGATCAAGCCTGCTATAACCAATCAAAAACGCATTTTTTTTTGCCCAAGAAAGGTAGCTTGTGCTTTCTATTCAAGCTTCCACCAGAAGCATAGGTTAATGCACGACCAGAAGCCATCGGGCTTTCAAGGAAGGAAAAGGGATAATGCTCAATGTCAGTGCTCAGTGTTTACGTATAGCTCGTATATGAAAGTGATGAAGAAAGAAGCTTGAGACTTCACCCAAAGCAGGCAAATGTACGCAAAGACCATTCTAATGCAGCAGCAGCAGCTTCTTTAGCGCCTCTCTTTCTCCCTTCATAGTCATACTGTTCATGAATCCTATCTCGGTTCTCCTCCCACCACATCCTTGCATGCAACTCACCAAATCTCTCCCCGCTGCAACAATTTATACCATCCAAACCCAGAATCAGAAGTCAAAACAAGGCACAAGCAAAAGGTTGGCTTATAAGAAAAAAAGTAGCTAAGAGTGTCCAAATCTGGTATTCAGTGGCTCAAAACAAACCAACAAGACCCTGACAGCAAGGCAAGCACCGTAAAGTCCATGTGATATTTTTAGGTTTGGCATAAAATCTCAAGGGTAGAAATGCCAGTGGACCAGGTCTCAGCATAGCTTATGCAGAATGAATAGTTCCAAACCAAATTCATTCCACTCCAAATAAGAGGTTCTGGGTTTAATTTTTGGTGGCGTTGATTTCTACGTATTTGACCCAGATAATTCTAATAAATGATATATTGTTAAAAACAAAATATAAAAGAAATGAAATTTCCAAATCTCAGAGTCACGACTATGTTTTTAAGGTGTATAGGTCCCATAGAAGCGCACCATAGTAAATGGGACCTACTAGTCCTTCCCCTCCTCGTTTGTCTCTGGTGTTTGCTTAAATACTTCAATCATAGCCTGCTCATCTGTTTACAGTTTGAACAGGAAAAAAGATGGAGTACCTGAACCGTATGCGGCGGAGCTCTCTACTGCCACCGGAAGCACCCGGATGGTAACATAAACCCGGCTCATCCTCCTCCACCCACTCCCTCTCCTGGTCACTGGCATTGCTCACCGACACTGATAGTTCCCCCAATCGGTCTGCCTCCTCCGGAGATGAGCTTGTTTGAACCGATGCATCCATTGATGATGTCTCCATCTTTGCACCACTGATGCTTGACAGCTTCGGTGTTGATGTCAGACACCCTGAATCATGATAGTACCGCCCATGATGTGGCTGGTTGGAATGGTGCTCAAGTGAGTCTGATAATGAGTAACCCATGGCTCTGCCGCCGCCACCACCACCCAGCAATGGTCTGTGGAAGTTGTGGGGAAGCTGCTCTTTGCTCAATGGCGGCATCACTGGGCTGTCCTCCTTCAAGCTCCAAAGAAACCACAAGTTAACCAAGGCCTGATGGAGTTTGGACAAAAACTAAGGGATGGTTTGCCAGGAAGGCTTTCATACAAGTCTCACCTCATCTTCAGACCCAGGAGGGATAGGAAGTGGGACAACATGGCGATTGAACCTCTGGACGTTGTAGAGCTCCATGACCTTGTCGTAATTCTTGGCCCACCAACGTTGTGCTTGCCACTTGTTAAACATCTCCAGGCTGTCAACCAAACCAGCATTACAATGCAATCATTTCTAATGTTCAGTAACACAGTTAAAAAGAATTCTACAAATTATTTAACATTGCTTGAAATATTCTCGATTCCATGGCCACAAGAATCTTTAAAACATTTTCTGTAAATGATTTAATCAAAAAAATGTACTTGATAATTCACTTATTTATTCATAAATTGTTTGAGACTAGTTCGATAGATACTGCATGTCACTGTTTGTGTGGTAACATTGTTGCTGTCCAATGTTTAAATTCTTACCTCTAGCCCAATTGCTCCCTATTAAAATACTATTAGCATGCAACTAAAAGAGAGGGAAAAACTATCGTATGTAAATACAAAGTTAGATTAATCTTGCTTTTCAGAAAATAGTTTTAGTTTGACCAAGGATAATATAGTATAAGCAAAAGGCCTTCATTCTATCGTATACAAAAAACGATCTTCATTCTAGATGATCCTAGGCGTCATTTCTTGTCATCTAATTATGGGAGTTAGAATCCAGTTGCTTCTGGATACTCTCTAGTTCTTCTCAGCCATCACTGTACATTATGGTGCGATCTCACCAATCATTGGGGAACCTAAACAATCAATGATGGGACCACATGTCCAGGTTAGTAGGTTTGACCATTATGACATACCAAAGGTAGTAATCATGTTAGATATGAACTGGATCTTTCGTTAAACCCTCAAGCCCTCTTTGCATATGGGATTAATAGAATATTCTCAGGTTGCTTGCCCCTTTTCATTACTTTTATCCTCTGTTTGGTACAAAGAATTGGAATGGAGAAGAAGAATGGATGAGATAAGAAGAGAGTATGAAGTGAGAGAGAGATAATGGATAGATCTTCCATTCATTCTCTCACATATTTGGCGAATATGGAAAGATGGATAGGAATCATTCTTCCTCTATTTAGTATAAAAGGATCGAAAGGGAGGATAAAAATATCTAAATGATATTTTTACTAAACTGCCCTTTGATAAAAAAGATATTATATCAAGTTATAATACTTATTTATAATAAAAAAAGTAAGCAATGTGCCAATAATATTTATTTTTTATATCAATTATATAAATAAATAATTAATTTATAATTTAATTTTAAAAGTTAATTAATTTATACAAATAGTTAGTTAAAATAGTAATATAAATAAAAAAAATAGAAAACAATTTTAATTATACAATTATTATCATGAAATTATGTACTAAAATTAAAATAATGAAATAAAAATGTAATAATATAGTTAAATAATAAATATATAAATATATGAATGAAAAAGTAAAGAAATATTATAAGTTTGTCAAAAAAATTATGAAGGATAATTTTATCAATACAAATATCCATTTTACATGCTCCATCCATCCATCCTTATCCTCCCAATTTATGGACTCCACAAATTGGCAAGCCCATGATGGATGACGATCCTTCTTCTTTTATCGCTATCTTTCCTAAAATTGTTTTGAACCAGAATAGTAGTGGATGGAGATCATATTTCTTCTAACCCCATCCATCCTCTTTCATGATCCCAACCAAATACAAGGTTAGTTTTTGGACCTGATATGGCACACCGCTAACATGGAGCCCCTCTCAAGCCCAACTGGCGGCCACGCAGGCGGACGGTGCCACCTGGACGAAGGTCATGGTAAGCCACACCTGGTCTGGACCCCACGTGCTAGAGTGGCTCCCCCGAGGTCGAGCCCCGGTCGAGGTCGGACACTTGTTCTTCATGCCCCTCCGTGCCAGAGTGGCTCCACCGAGGTAGGGCCCTCATTCTTTACGCCCCTCATGCCGGAGTGGGTCCACCGGCCTCGGCCGGGGTTGGGCCCCTCGTCCTTCGCGGCCCTCGTGCCGAGTGGCTCCCTCGAGGTCGAGCCACGGCCGGGGTCGGTCCTCGTCCTTCGCGGCCCTCGTGCCAAAGTGGATCCCCCGAGGTCAAGCCCCCATCGGGGTCGGGCCCTCGTCCTTCGCACCCATTATGCCGGAGTGACTCCCCCGAGGTCGAGCCCCGACTGGGGTCAAACCCTCGTTCTTCGCGCCCCTCGTGCCGAAGTAGCTTCTTCAAGGTCGAGCCCCGACCAGGGTCGGGCCCTCGTTCATCGCACCTCTCGTGCCGGAATGGCTCTCCCGAGGTCGAGCCGCAGCCGGGGTCGAGCCCTCATTCTTCGCGCCCCCTCGTGCCAAAGTGGCTCCCCCGAGATTGAGCCCCGACCGGGGTCGGGCCCTCGTTCTTCGTGCCCCTCGTGCTAGAGTGGCTCCCTCGAGGTTGAGCCCTGGCCGGGGATCGGGCCCTCGTTCTTCGTGCCTCTCGTGCTAAAGTGGCTCCCCCGAGGTCGAGCCCCAACTGAGGTCGGGCCCATTCTTTGTGCCCCTTATGCCGGAGTGCTCCCCCGAGGTCAAGCCCCGACCAGGATCAAACCCTCGTTCTTCGAACCTTGGGTAGGAACAGGCTCCACCCTGCTCGAGTCAGGCACGAATGTTTCAGGTGAACACAATCTCTCCCTCGAGCGCCCCAGGGCGGACGAGCAGTGGCACCAGCAAATGGCACACCATCCTTATCCTGGCACGACACAGGGAGGCTGACGCGCCTGACAGCTGATGGCACGCCGCCTGAACACTTGGAGGCACGGCGTCCCACCACATCACACGCCAGCTACGCCCCTGTGACATGGCATTTCACTAGGGCACGCCGGCCTGCGGAGGAGCATTTTGCCGGAAGGCCAGGTCACTCACTCTCACCACTGTCGGCACCACCTGGGACAGAGAGCTACTAGGGGTGTAGAGCCTTCTACCCGCCATTTGCACCACCTAGAAGAGAAAAGAGTCGCCAGGAAATTCAGACCCTGTAGCACCTGCCCCCGGACCGGTGCTCAGTCAGGTCCCCCCAAATGGTGGGACGGTGCCAGAAGGGAACAGTGCTCAGTCAAGTCGAAGTCAGGATCCGGCGTACCCCCTGCCATGAAAAAGACACGCACTCCACGTTTTGGGAGCTCAACCAGAAGCAGACCCCCCCTCCGGCTTGAGGGAGGGGGAGAGGTGGAGCAGGCCTACTTCTGACCCATGCAAAAGGCACCCAGAAGAGGCCGAAACAGAACTCCGTACCTCACTCAAGGTGCCGCTTGTCTATAAGGAAACGGTAGGGACTCCGGCAGAGGTAAACGAGAAGCGGCAGTCAATTCCGCAAGGCCACAAGCACGCCAAGAACACCTAAGGATTCACGGAGAGAGTCCCAATGGCCACAAACCACCATGGCTCATGCCCTCCTCGATCAAAACTTCTACTTCATCATTTTCCAAGACCTCTGAGAGTGGAGATCACTTCGGGATCCACCGAGGGGGATCTGTTCTCTAGATCGTCCACTGACTTGACCGTCAAAGTGCCCCCGCCGGGATCCCCGGCCCGAGTCTCCTTTCTTTTGTATGTCCGACACTTTCATGGGAAGCCAAGCAGGAGTGCCACTCACCAACGCCGCGAGAGAGCTACAGGCCACGATGATTCGGGCGGCAACAGATTGGTGCACCATGTAGGGGACGATCCAGGTTAAACCAATCCCCCACCACTGAAACAGTCCCGTTTGCGACATGGTGGTGACTGCACGCGCGAGAGGCTTCCACCAGCTATGTGGGAGATCCTCCCCTCACGGAAGTCTATACAGCTCGGAGAGGGAGCTCCCCGCTCCACCACCGCCGCCCCCAAGGCAGACCTTCAGCTCACCACACTTGCCGAGCAGGTCCAGACCCTGATCATGGCAGTGCGATAGCTACACACCATCAGCACCGATCCCTGACCACCCAGGCGGCAACCAGGAACCCCCCCAGCTCAGGTCGTCGGCCCTCATGACAGCCTGCATTCCTTCCAAGGAAGACCATCCCCCCACGACAGCCATATTCAATCACCGAGGAAGCCTCCGGATCCCAGGGAAAGGCAGTGGAGCGGGTCGGTCGACCGGGAGAGCCGGTCTCCAGTCTCCAACCACGTCACCACTAGGCATCGCAAACGCCGCCAAGGCAAACCCCCCAGCGCGACCTTTCCCGACCGTGCGCCTCCTCTCCCAACAGCCTCGATCGAAGTTCCACCGATGAGACAATCAGGCATCAGACTGAAAAATGCCTGGAGGAACAAAGCGCCAGGCTAGCTGAGTTATCTGGCCCATTTGCCAATCTGCAGGGCTCCCACGCGAGCCAGCGGGCTACAATGCCTGTCCTCCTTTCTTCCAAGAGATTCAAGAGAAACGATCCCTAGCCAGTTTTGCATGCCTCAGGTGATCCCTAAGATGGAACCACCGACCCCCTGAATCACCTGAAGAGCTGCAAGGCTCTCATGAGAGTCCAGGAAGCAATTGACGCTCTCTTCTGCATTGCCTTCTCAGCAACTCTTCGAAAGGTAGCTCAAATCTGGTACACCCATCCGAGCCTGAAAGCATCAACTCCGTGCAGCTGGAGTGGAGGTTCGTGCGCACGCACATCCTGCATAAAGAAACATACCGCGGGAAGTCGACAGACTTTTTTCCATCCAACAGCAGGACCACCGAGTCCTTGCAGGACTATATGTCCGGCTTCAAAGTCGCCACCCTAGAGATCTACATTTGGATGAGCTCGTCACCATGTTGGCACTGAAAAGGGAACTCAGGACCTCCGGTCTGACTTACTCCCTGGATAAGAAGCCACCAAGGACCTACTCTGAGCTCCTCCTCCAGGTCCCATAAATACATCCATGCCGAGGGACGGATCGGACCAGAAGAGAGTTAGACGGAAGGCCCTTGAAGAAGCAGCCACCAGGGAGAGGCCTCCGGGACGCAGAGGCCCAGATAGCACGAACCTCCAGGTGGCTCGAAGCCAAAGAAAGCCCCCCCCATTCCGGAAGAAAGATATACTCCTCTCCTTGCCTCAAGGTCCAAGATCCTCATGGAGATCGAGGGTGAGCAGCTATCTACGACTTTCTCCTTCGCTGAGGCCATTCCATGGTCACGACAAGTCAAAGTACTGCCATTTTTATCATGACCACGGCCACGACACCGAGGAATACCGCCACCTCAAAAGGAAGATTGAAGATCTGATAAGAAGAGACTATCTCGAAAAGTTTATGGAGGGTAAGGCATCGGCGGAACCTCAGGCGCTTGCGACTCTCCCTCCTGTTGACAACCGACCCACCAAGAAACTGGTATGCATGATATCCTGGGGATAGAGCAGACCCCAAAAAGGACCATGATGGGGGAAGGGTCAGAAAATATACTCCCCTTTGCGAGAAGGAAACTAGGATGGAGAATGTAAATAATGATGCCGTTGCCGTCGAGATGACGATAGCGAAGCATCCTGTAAAACAGATTATGGTCAATAATGAAAGTTTGACTGATATCCTTTTTTACGATGCTTTCTTAAGATGAATTTGTCTCATGCTCAGCTGAAGCCGGTTCATGTCCCCCTCATCGATTTTACTGAAAACTCGATGGGATTGAAGGAGATCACACTCCCGGTCACAGCCAGGTCACCACTTCAGCAGAGTACCGTCATGATGACCTTCACATTATTAGGCTCCCCTCACCCTACAATGATTCTTGGCCGTCCCAGACTCAATTTACTACGCGGTAAGATCAATGAAGCGGCTATTGGTGCAGTTCCCGATCCAATACAGCGTGGGAGAAATGAGGGGGGCACCTCGACCGATTCAGCACTGTTTACAAGCCATCCCTTTGCTACCTATTTCTGGTATACTCTATGGAATTTGCTAGGAGTCCATTGTAAGTTTTTGTGTGCATACCAAACCAGGATTAAACTAGAGAGCCTATAATCTGTTAAGCTTAGGCCCAAAGAATCCAATAGGAATGCATAGTCGAGTCTGCATGTCATGAGTCCCCTGCATCATATGTTAGGAGTCTATATGTGTCAGCATGTTTGCATTTGCATCAGGAAATTAGTCAAAAGCTGAACATAAGTAATGAACAATAGAACTTGGCTAACTCCCAAAGAGAGTTAAGGAATTTTTCTGTAGGAGATTTTGTGATCGTAAAGAGATTTCATGCTCATGAAGCTGGCCCATTCAAAATAATGAAGAGCGTTGAACCCAATGCCGATGCGCTTGAGATACCGCCTGATTTAGGTATTGCTCCACCTTCAACATCTCAGACCTTGTAGAGTATAGGGAGCCAGCAGTGATCCCCAGTGAACCCTTTGAGCCACTCCTTTCTTTGAGAGAGAACCCACCCCAGAGTATCCACATACAATTTGGCCTATTGGTGAGGAAAATATTGAAAGAACCCTGGACGATCAAGCCATCGGTACCCGAGATAGAGGCTATCAGAGATATTTGGTCCTTTAGCAAGGTCGGCCGAAATCTGAGGACCTGTGGAGCACTGGTGAAGATCTGCAACGCCTCAACCCAGATCCTCCTTGAGCAGTATGAGAGTCAAATTGACCCTTACTCGATGGGATCGAGTTCCTCCTGCTCCAGGAGAATTAGTGGAGACACCAGGATCAGACACAGATCACTGGATTCCATATGATTTACTGATTAAGGTTTTAAGACCTTAGTCATGTGTCACAATTTTGTAAGCAAATAAGATTGATTTTAATAAGTTGAGACTGGTTGATTTGTTTTAACCCTGGTCAGTCATTAAGTCCTGTACTTATGCCTGAATCCGGTACCAATCCAATTTTTGTACAATAGAGGAGGTTACCCAGCTTTTGAGTTCCACCAGGCCTCATCCAGGAGTCAGAGACCTTTACATCAGCTCACATCAACTTGTTGGATCCTATCTGCCATCCCAGGATCCAAGATTCCTTCCAGATACCTCAGATGCCCTCCAGATGCTCTCCAGATACCATGATTCCTCCAAATACCATTCCAGATGCCAGATTCTCTCCAGATGCCCCGGAATATGCCAGATGCCAAGCGCCCATCATTCCCAGGATATTCCAGCACCCAAGCCTTGAATTCCCAGCCCCAGAAGCAAAGCCCAAGCACTTGAGAACCAAGATTATATTTGATGCGAGGTATATGCTTGCCCCCAGGAGCCCAGGCGTCCTAGGCTTCCAGGAGCCCAAAGCCCAAGCATCCCAGGCTTCCAAGAGCCCAAAGCCCATGCACCCAAGCCTCTTTGGACGACCCCTCGCTGCACCCTTGAAGCCCAACATGCCAAGGATGAAGTGTCCTCCATGAGTTGACCAAGTCCAAGCATGTCGAAGAGTTCAAATGAAAGAAGGAAAGCTAGTTTTTATTTCATTAAATCTTGTAATTCTAGTTTTAGATTTATTTTGTAATCTTTCTCCCACTTAAATTGTATAAACCTATCCTAACTAGGAGAGGGCTGAAGTCTTAATAAGAAGAGGGCATGGGAACTCTATAAATATCCCCCCCTCCTCTTGTAATCAATTATCTTTCATAAAATCAAATGCTGTTGAATTGTTTCCAAACTCTAGTGTTCTTTAGTTTTTTCTTGTGTTTGTTTCTCCACCTGGCTGAACCCTGTTCCTTAGCATTCTCCATGCCCAAGCAACCATCCCAGCTTCCAAACATCAGCCACGTCCAAGAAGAGCCTTGAAGATGCCCCAGATCCAAAGCTACTTCTTCCATCCGCCAACCCTAATCCCCTTTCCTTTGTTTTTCTTTCTTTCATATTTTGTTTCTTTTCATTGATCACCTATTTCGTGCCTAACCTTGACGCTTGCAGGATCCCCAAAGTGTTTCCCTTCCCAGAGGAGGCTTTCTTTGCCTTCAAGACTGTCTAGATCAGCCTTCTACTTCAAGGAAACTAAAGCTTCATCATCTAGGCTCCAATCTGAGTGTTGAGCGATCTCTTCAACGCTAGTTCTTCAATCTCTGACTGGTACAAACTTCCCTACTCTTAATTTCTGTTTTGATTGAAGGTTAGCTATCCTAAGCCGAGAATTTCTCAATTCTCGGATCCTGACTTTATTATTTTGCATGAGCATGCCTGCGATTATAATGATTCTTTACATTGCTATTCATCCTACTAGTCTTTACTTGATTTGGAAATCTAGCCTGCAAATTATAATTAAAAAATTAAAAAAAATTAGTTTACTGTTTTTCCTGTATATTTAGCAATCTTAGAATCATCCCCCCTCAGTTTGGTATCAGAGCGGGTTTAGGATAGCATTCATCTGCATTAAGATCACAAACCCTAATTTATGCATCCTCCTAGCTGCATTAGGTGTCTGTTTTTTTATTGATTTCGACCACCTAGAAATTTTATTTTCCTGTGAAATTTGCATGACGTGTCCTCTGTCTTGTCCTCTGTTTATCATAATTTTTATTAATTTACAGAAAATTAAAAGTCTTAAAATTCGGCATATCAAAAATCCTAACTAAAATCCTGATAATTCTGCATCAGTCCGAAAACCCTAGATTTGCATCATCATCTGATTTTTATTTTGCATCAAATTTAGTAGAGGTCATCACCACCGTCCATCCTCTATTCTGTAATTTTTTTGATTTTTTCTACATCGAAATCCGTGTCAAATACTGCATCAATCCGAACCCTAACTTTCAGAATTCTGTGAACTCTACATACTTGACTCAACCTAACCTAATCAACTTCCATACACCCCATCCCAAGCCCAATTTATTTGATAACCTAATAAACCTAAACCTAATTCGCCATCTTATAAAATACACATAAATATTTTATTTTTCTGATTGTTATTAGTTGTATTAGAGCTCATTGAATGTGCATAATTTGATTAACCTAATCTTAAGGACAATTCACTATCTCAGATCAGGGCAGGATTTCATCACCTGTCATGGGTCCAAAACCACCATCATCATACTGACCCAAGCCTAATTAAAATTAATTAGACCTAATTTATCCTAGTGCTAGGTGACAACCACAGATCGGGTCCGAACCGTGTGGGCCAACTAGCGCATTTAACCTGTGGCTATTCCTGAAAACTGATGTCTAAGGCTGGGGGTCCAGAGTCAAACGACCTAAGTGGACTGGTGGTTTATAATTAGGACCATGTGACAAGCAGGGGAGCCTCTCACCACCCCACCCCCTACCTGGCCAGTGGAAGGATTAGCTGCTGGGTTAATTGTAGGTTAGTAGATCCATTCAATTTTGGCTCTAGATCTAGCAAACCCTAGATTATACTAAACCTTTGCATGCTTGGCTACATTCATTCCACCTTGATTGATTGTTTGTTTGCATGACCACCAGGTCAGGAGTCCATTACAGTCAGTCTAAGCCTAAACCTAATTCAACCATAGATCCCAATTTTGAAGCTTTCATGAAGACCATAATTGACCAATTTGCCTAAATGAACCACAATTATGACCAAACCAATAACCAAATGAACCTTAAGCTTGACCAAACCAATACCCAAAACCAAAACCAACTAATCCAATTAACCACCCAGCTTGCCCAATTGATCCAATCCAATAACCAAGCAACCTATAGATCGAGCCCACAATCTATTAACCATAACCTTGAACCCATAGGTTTTGAACACATAACCTTTGCACCCATAACCTATGAACCCATTACTGAGCCTAAAGTAGAGGTGTATGAGGCTGACCCAAGTATGGTGGATGAGTATGAAGAAGAGGAGAGATATTTATAGATGATCTAGAATTAGTTGATCCAGTAGATACCCAGGTAGAAGCCAACCTAGAATTTGCTGACCTTGACCACACCCAAGCTGTAATGGAAGAACACTTAAAGGAAGAAGACCATGAGAAGCCCAATCCTACTATTAGAGTCTTACCCGAGGAGCCACTAGAAGAAGGCCAAATTATAGAGCCCAGTCCTGAGATTCATAAACTAGAAAAGTTTCTTAAGGATCTGATCTCTTTAATTCAGTACCCTCAAGATGAATTCCCTCCTATAGTTCCCATTGAAGATTTCTTTCCTGAAATTAGTGACCCTTCTTCCATTATGCAGACCCCGTAGACATACACCAACCTCATAAAGTTAACCTCATTAGTCTAGATCTAATCCCTGAACCCTTTTCCTACATCTTACTCTTTCCAATCAACCCTGAACCCTTCTTATTTCCTATCCTACTCGACTAACGCTGAACCCACATCTTATTTTCTACCCTTCCTGAGTATGCTCATATTTCTAGAACCATTAGGCTACATTTTGTTGAGTTACCAAGTTGTATAATCCTTAGAGCCCATCCCCTTTGCTACCTACTTCTGGTATAGTCTATGGAATTGCTAGAGTCCCATTGTAAGTTTTCATGTATACCAAACCAGGATTAAACCTAGAAAGCCTATAGTCTGTTAAGCTTAGGACCAAAGAGTCCAATAAATGCATAGTCGACTCTGCATGTCATTAGTCCCCTGCATCAGTATGTTAGGAAGTCTGCATGTGTCAGCGTTTCATTTTGCATCAGAAAACTTCAAAGCTGAACATAAGTAATGAACCATTATCGAACTTGGCTAATTCTCAACAAGAGAAAGAGAGTTAAGGAATTTTCTGTAGGAGATTTTGTGATCGTAAAGAGATTTCATGCTCGTGAAGTTGGTCCATTAAAATAATGAAGAGCGTTGGATCCAATGCCTATGCGTTTGAGATACCGCTTGATTTAGGTATTAGCTCCACCTTCAACATCTCAGACCTTGTAGAGTATAGTGAGCCAGCAGTGATCCCAGCGAGCCCTTTGAGCCACTCACTTTCTTTGAGAGAGAACCCACCCCAGAGTGTCCATATACAATTTGGCCTATTGGTGAGGAAAAGATTAAGAGAACCCTGGACGATCAAGCCATCGGTACCCGAGATAGAGGCTATCAGAGGTATTTGATCCGTTGGCAAGGTCAGCCAAAATCTTAGAACTTGTGGAGCACTGGTGAGGATCTGCAACGCCTCAACCTAGATCCTCTTTGAGCAGTATGAGAGCCAAACTGACCCTTACTCGACGGGGTCAAGTTCCTCCCGCCCCGGAGAATTGGTGGGGACACCAGGATCAGACACAGATCACTGGATCCCATATGGTTTACTGATTAAGATTTTAGGACCTTAGTCATGTGTTACAATTTTGTAAGCAAATAAGATTGAGTTTTGTAATAAGTTGAGACTAGTTGATTTGTCTCAACCCTAGTCAGTCATCGAGTCCTGTACTTGTGCCTGAGTCCGGTACCAGTCCAATTTTTGTACAAGAGAGGAGGTTACCCAATTTTGGAGTTTCATCAAGCCTCATCCAGGAGTCAGAGACCTTCATATTAGCTCACATCAGCTTGTTGAGTCCTATTTGCCATCCCAGGATCCAAGATTCCTTCCAGATACCCCAGATGCCCTCCAGATGCTCTCCAAATGCCTTGATTCCCTCCAGATCCATTCCAGATGCCGGATTCTCTCCAGATGCCTCGGAATATGCCAGATGCCAGTGCCCCTTGATTTCCAGGATATTCCAACACCCAGGCCTTGAATTCCCAAGCCCAGAAGCAAAGCCCAAGCACTTGAGAACCAAGATTCTATTTGATGCCAGGTATATGCTTGCCCCAGGAGCCCAGGCATCCCAGGCTTCCAGGAGCTCAAAGCCCATGCGCCCAAGTCTCTTTGGATGACCCCTTGCTGCCCCCTTGAAGCCCAACACGCCAAGGATGAAGTGTCCTCCATGAGTTGACCATGTCCAAGCATGTGGAAGAGTTCAAATGAAAGAAGGAAAGCTAGTTTTTATTTCATTCAATCTTGTAATCCTAGTTCAATGTTTATTTTGTAATCTTTCTCCCACTTAAATTGTATAAACCTATACTATTTAGGAAAGGGCTGAAGTCCTAATAAGGAGAGGGCATGGAAACTCAATAAATACCCTACCCTCCTCTTGTAATCAATTATCTTTCATGAAATCAAATTACTGTTGAATTATTTCCAGACTCTGGTGTTCTTTAATTTTTTCTTGTGTTTGTTTCTTCACCTGGCCGAACCCTGTTCCTCAGTATTCTCCATGGCCAAGCACCCATCCCAGCTTCCAAACATCAACCACATCCAAGAAGAAGAGCCTTGAAGACGACCCAGATTCAAAGCTGCTTCTTCTTCCAGCCGCCAGCCTTAATCCCCTTTCCTTTATTTTTCTTTCTTTCATATTTTGTTTCTTTTCATTGATCACCTATATCGTGCCTAACCTTGACGCTTGCATGATCCCCGAGATGTTTTCCCTCCCCAGAGGAGGCTTTCTTTGCCTTCAGGACTGCCCAGATCAGCCTTCTACTTCAAGGGAACTAAAGCTTCATCTTTCAGGCTCCAATCTAAGTATTGAGTGATCTCTTCAACGGCTAGTTCTTCAATCTCTGACTGGTACAAACTTCCATACTCTTAATTTCTGTTTTGATTGAAGGTTAACTATCCTAAGCCGAGAATTTCTCAATTCTCGAGTCCTGACTTTTTTTTTGCATGAGCATGCTTGCGATTATGATGATTCTTTGCATTGCTATTCATCCTGCTAGTCTTTACATGATTTTGGGAATCTAGCCTGCAAATTATAATTAAAAAATACAAAAAAATTGGTTTACTATTTTTCCTGTATATTTAGCAATATTAGAGTCATCTCCTATCAGTTTAGTATTAGAGCGGATTTAGGATAACATTCATCTGCATTAGGATCACAAACCCTAATTTATGCATTTTGCTAGCTGCATTAGGTATCTGTTTTTCATTTGATTTCGACCACATAGAAAATTTTAATTTCCTGTGAAATTTGCATTACGTGTCCTCTGTCTTGTCCTCTGTTTTTTGATAATTTTTAATTTTTACAGAAAATTAAAAGTTCTAAAATTCAACATATCAAAAACCCTAACTAAAATCCTAATAATTCTGTATCAGTCCAAAACCCTAGGATTTATATCATCATCTGATTTTTGTTTTACATCAAATTTGGTAGAGGTCATCACCATCGTCCATCCTCTGTTATATAATTTTTTTGATTTTTCTACTTCGAAATCCGTGTCAAACACTGCATCAAACCGAACCCTAACTTTCAGAATTCTGTGAACTCTGCATACTTGACTCAACCTAACCTAATCAACTTCCACACACCCCAATCCCAAGCCCAAGTTGTTTGCTAACCTAATAAACCTAAACCTAATTTGCCACCTCAAAAATACACATAAAATATTTTATTTTTCTGATTGTTATTAGTTGTATTATGGCTCATTGAATGTGCATCATTTGATTAACCTAATCTTAAGGACAATTCAATATCTCAGATCAGGGCAGGATTTCATCACCTATCCTGAGCCCAAAACCACCATCATCATACTGACCAAAGCCTAATTAAATTAATTAGACCTAATTTGTCCTATTAGGCTAAGTGACATCCAACAGGTCGGGTTCGAACCGTGTGGGCCAACTAATGCATTTAATCCTGTGGCTATTGCTGAAAACTGGTGTCTAAGGCTGAAGGTCCAGAGTCAAACAACCTAAGTGGACTGGTGGTTTATAATTAGGACCATGTGACAAGCAGGGGAGCCTTCTATCACCCCACCCCCTACCTGCCAGTGGAAGGATTAGCTGCTGGGTAAATTGTAAGTTGAGTAGACCCATTCAGTTTTGGCTCTAGATCTAGCAAACCCTAGATTATACTAACCCTTTGCATGCTTGGTTGCATTCATTCCACCTTGATTGATTGTTTGTTTGCATGACCACCAGGTCAAGAGTCCATTACAGTCAGTCTAAGCCCAAATCTAATTCAACCATAGACCCAAATTTTGAAACTTTCATGAAGACCATAACTGACCAATTTGCCTAAATGAACCACAAGTATGACCAAACCAATAACCAAATAAACCTTAAGCTTGACCAAACCAATATCCAAACCCAAAACCAACTTATCCAATTAACCACCCAGATTGCCCAATTGATCCAATCCAATAACCAAGCAACCTATAGATCCGAGCCCACAATCTATTAACCCATAACCCTTGAACCCATAGTCTATAACCCATAACCCTTGAACCCATAGTTTTTGAATCCATAACCTTTGCACCCATAACCCATGAACCCATTACTGAGCCTAAAGTAGAGGTGTATGAGGCTGACCCAAGTATGGTGGATGAGTATGAAGAAGAGGAGGAGATATTTATAGATTATCTAGAATTAGTTGACCCAGTAGATATCTAAGTGGAAGCCAACCTAGAATTAACTGACCTTGACCATACCCAAGCTGTAGTGGAAGAACACTTAAAGGAAAAAGACCATGAGGAACCCAATCCTACTATTAGAGTCCTACCTGAGAAGCCACTAAAAGAAGACTAAATTATAGAGCCCAGTCCTGAGATTCATGAACCAGAAAAGTTTCTTAAGGACCTGATCTCTTTAATTCAGTACCCTCAAGATGAATGCCCTCCTATAGTTCCCATTGAAGATCTCTTTCCTGAAATTAGTGACCCCTTCTTCCATTATGCAAACCCCGTAAACATACACCAACCTCATAAGGTTAACCTCATTAATCTAGATCTAATCCCTGAACCCTTTTCCTACATCTTACTCTTTCCAATCAACCGTGAACCCTTTTCATATTTCCTATCCTACTTGACTAACTTGAACCCACATTTTATTTTCTACCCTTTCCTGAGTATGCTCATATTTCTAGAACCATTAGGCTACATTTTGTTGAGATTACCACGTTGTATAAATCCTTAGAGCCCATCCCCTTGCTACCTACTTCTGGTATACTCTATAGAATTTGCTAGGAGTCCATTATAAGTTTTCCTGTGCATACCAAACTAGTGTTAAACCTAGAGAGCCTATAGTCTGTTAAGCTTAGGCCCAAAGAGTCCAATAGGAATGCATAGTCGAGTTTGCATGTCATGAGTCCCCTGTATCATATGTTAGGAGTATGCATGTGTCAACATGTTTGCATTTGCATCAGGAAACTAGTCAAAAGCTGAACATAAGTAATAAACAATATAAGAACTTGGCTAATTCCCAAAAGAGAGTTAAGAAATTTTCTATAGAAGATTTTGTGATCGTAAAGAGATTTCATGCTCGCAAAGCTGGCCCATTCAAAATAATGAGAGCGTTGGACCCAATGCCTATGCGCTTGAGATACCGCCTGATTTAGGTATTAGCTCCACCTTCAACATCTCAAACCTTGTATAGGGAGCGAGCAGTGATCCTCAGCGAGCCCTTTGAGCCACTCCTTTCTTTGAGAGAGAATCCATCCCAGAGTGTCCACATACAATTTGACCTATTGGTGAAAAAAAAGATTGAGAGAACCCTGAACGATCAAGCCATCGGTACCCGAGATAGAGGCTTCAGAGGTATTTGGTCCGTTGACAAGGTCGGCCAAAATCTGAGGACTTGTGGAGCACTGGTGAAGATCTGCAGCACCTCAACCCAGATCCTCCTTGAGTAGTATGAGAGACAAATTGATCCTTACTCGACGAGATCGAGTTCCCCCCTCCCGGGAGAATCGATGGGGACACCAGGATCAGACACAGATCACAAGTTCCATATGATTTACTGATTAAGGGTTTAGGATCTTAGTCATGTATCACAATTTTGTAAGCAAATAAGATTAAGTTTTGTAATAAGTTGAGACTGGTTGATTTGTCTCAACCCTAATCAGTCATTGAGTCCTGTACTTGTGCCTGAGTCCAGTACCAGTCTAGTTTTTATACAAGAGAGGAGGTTACCCAGTTTTGGAGTTCCACCGGCCTCATCTAAGAGTCAGAGACCTTCACATTAGCTCACATCAGCTTGTTGGGTCCTATTTGCCACCCCAGGATCCAAGATTCCTTCCAGATATTCCAGATGCTCTCCAGATGCCCTGATTCCCTCCAGATACCATTCCAAATGCCAGATTCTCTCCAGATGCCCCAGAATATGCCAGATGCCAGCGCCCCTTGATTCACAGGATATTCCAGCACCCAGGCATTGAATTCCCAAGCCTAGAAGCAAAACCCAAGCACTTGAGAACCAAGATTCTATTTTGATGCCAGGTATATGCTTGCCCAGGAGCCCAGGCATCCCAGGCTTCCAGGAGCCCAAAGCCCATGCGCCCAAGCCTCTTTGAACGACCCCTTGCTGCCCCCTTGAAGCCCAACACACCAAGGATAAAGTGTCCTCCATGAGTTGACCAAGTCCAAGCATGTGGAATAGTTCAAATGAAAGAAGGAAAGCTAGTTTTTATTTCATTCAACCTTGTAATCCTAGTTCTAGGTTTATTTTATAATCTTTCTCCCACTTAAATTGTATAACATATCTTAACTAGGAGAGGGCTAAAGTCCTAATAAGGAGAGGGCATGAGAACTCTATAAATACCCCACCCCTCCTTTTGTAATCAATTATCTTTCATGAAATCAAATTGCTATTGAATTGTTTCAGACTCTGGTGTTCTTTAATTTTTTTATTGTGTTTGTTTCTTCACCTGGCTGAACCCTATTCGTTAGTATTCTCCACGCCCAAGCAGCCATCCCAGCTTCCAAACATCAGCCACGTCCAAGAAGAAGAGCCTTGAAGACGCCCCAGATCCAAAGCTGCTTCTTCTTCCAGCTGCAAGCCTTAATCCCCTTTCCTTTATTTTTCTTTCTTTCATATTTTGTTTCTTTTCATTGATCACCTATTTCGTGCCTAACCTTGACGCTTGCAGGATCCCCGAGATGTTTCCCCTCCTCAGAGAAGGTTTTCTTTGCCTTCAGGACTGCCCAGATCAGCCTTCTACTTCAAGGGGACTAAAGCTTCATCATCCAGGCTCCAGTCTGAGTGTTGAGTGATCTCTTCAATGGCTAGTTCTTCAATCTCTGACTAGTACAAACTTCCCTACTCTTAATTTCTGTTTTGATTGAAGGTTAACTATCCTACACAGGGAATTTCTCAATTCTCGGATCCTGACTTTTATTATTTTGCATGACCATGCCTGCGATTATGATGATTCTTTGCATTGCTATTCATCCTACTAGTCTTTACTTGATTTTGGAAATCTAGCCTGCAAATTATAATTAAAAATTAAAAAAAAAATAGTTTACTGTTTGTCCTGCATATTTAGCAATCTTAGAGTCATCCCCCATCAGTTTGGTATCAGAGCGGGTTTAAGATAGCATTCACCTTTATTAGGATCACAAACCCTAATTTATGCATCCTGCTAGCTGCATTAGGTATCTGTTTTTCATCTGATTTCAACCACCTAGAAATTTTATTTTCCTGTGAAATTTGTATGACGTGTCCTCTGTCTTGTCCTCTGTTTTTTCATAATTTTTAATTAACTTTACAGAAAATTAAAAAGTCCTAAAAATCAGCATATCAAAACTCTAACTAAAATCTTGATAATTCTGCATTAGTCCGAAAACCCTAGAATTTGCATCATCATCTGATTTTTGTTTTGCATCAAATTTGGTAGAGATCATCACCACCGTCCATCATCTGTTCTATAATTTTTTTGATTTTTTCTACATCAAAATCCGTGTCAAACACTGCATCAATCCGATACCTAACTTTCAAAATTCTGTGAACTCTACATACTTGACTCAACCTAACCTAATCAACTTCCACACACCTCAATCCCAAGCCCAATTTGTTTGCTAACCTAATCAACCTAAACCTAATTTGCCATCTCATAAAATACACAAAATATTTTATTTTTCTGATTGTTATTAGTTGTATTAGGGCTCATTGAATATGCATTATTTAGTTAACCTAATCTTAAGGACAATTCACTATCTCAGATCAGGGAAGGATTTCATCACCTGTCCTAGACCCAAACCACCATCATCATACTGACCCAAGCCTAATTAAAATTAATTAGACCTAATTTGTCCTAGTGGGCTAGGTGACACCCGACAGGTCGGGTCCAAACCGTGTGGGCCAACTAGTGCATTTAATCATGTGGCAATTACTGAAAACTAGTGTCTAAGGCTGGGGGTCTAGAGTCAAATGAACTAAGTGGACTGGTGGTTTATAATTAGGACCATGTGACAAGCAGGGGGGCCTCCCACCACCCCACCCCCTACCTGGCTAGTAGAAGGATTAGCTGCTGGGTTAATTGTAAGTTGAGTAGACCCATTCAGTTTTGGCTCTAGGTCTAGCAAATCCTAGATTATACTAATCCTTTGCATGCTTGGCTGCATTCATTCCACCTTGATTGATTGTTTGTTTGCATGACCACTAGGTCAGGAGTCCATTACAGTCAATCTAAGACCAAACCTAACTCAACCTTGGACCCCACTTTTGAAGCTTTCATGACCAATTCGCCTAAATGAACCACAAGTATGACCAACCAATAACCAAATGAACCTTAAGCTTGACCAAACCAATACCCAAACCCAAAACCAACTTATCCAATTAACCACCCAGATTGCCCAATTGATCCAATCCAATAACCAAGCAACCTATAGATCCGAGCCCACAATCTATTGACCCATAACCTTTGAACCCATAGTCTATAAATCCATAACCTTTGAACCCATAGTTTTTGAAACCATAACCTTTGCACCCATAACCTATGAACCGATTACTGAGCCCATAGTAGAGGTGTATAAGGCTGACCCAAGTACGGTGGATGAGTATGAAGAGAGGAGATATTTATAGATGATCTAGAATTAGTTGACCCAGTAGATACCCAGGTAGAAGCCAACCTAGAATTAGCCGACCTTGACCTCACCCAAGCTGTAGTGAAAGAACACTTAAAGGAAGAAGACCATGAGGAATCCAATCCTATTATTAAAGTATTACCTGAGGAGCCACTAGAAGAAGACCAAATTATAGAGCTCAGTCCTGAGATTCATGAACCAGAAAAGTTTCTTAAGGACCTGATCTCTTTAATTCAGTACCCTCAGGATGAATTCCCTCCTATAGTTCCCATTGAAGATCTCTTTTCTGAAATTAGTGACCCCTTCTTCCATTATGCTAATCCCGTAGACATACACCAATCTCATAAGGTTAACCTCATTAGTCTATATCTAATCCCTAAACCCTTTTCCTACATCTTTGATGCGGACATTGAGATGAATATTGAACCTGATCAACTGACTCATATATCAGGACAGCCCGGTGATAGTTCGGCGAAGCCCAACCCAGACATTTCGGTTCAGCTTCCGGCCCATGACGATTTGGGGTCGCCAGCCTCGCCAGCAGGAACGTGCGCAGGTCCATACACCTTCAAGGGAAGCAAGTTTCAAATCTGACCCATTTTTGGGATGAAAACAATTAATTGGGAATTGGGCCGAAGGCCCAATACACTAATTGCGTCCGTGGAGTTTCGGATCCGGGAAAACACCGGAGTCTTTAGTCTTATTATTATTATTATTATTTTATTAGTGGCGTGATCTCTTGATTTTTTTTTTTTTTAAAAAAACCCATTTGAATATTTCATGCATGGAGTCAGCGTGTTGGATTTGTGTTTAATTTGTTGTTTTCCTCCATGTTAGTCACGTGGAGGACTTTGACATCTTGGTATTGATGCTTCAAAAAAAAAAAGGGAACCAAGGAATAAAAAGGAGAGCGTTTTTGGAATTATTTTGGCACGGTGCTTGGTGTTTCCGTGGAAGGCCGCCGGCTTTTCTTTTCCCCCTCGCGCATACCAGGTCGAAAGCCTAGTTGGAGAGGACGATTCCGTGAGGAATCTCTTCCTTCCATTCCAAGTTCTTGTTAAAAAAAAAAAAAAAAAAAAAAAAAAAAAAAAAAAAACCCACCGTTCGTCCTTCCCATTCGTGAAGACCCGGATTGAAATCCGGTAGAGGGCTGGCAACGTGAGGAATCACGCTGCCTTCCAGCGCTTGATCGTTGCAGGTTTCAAAGGATCTTCCCCATCTTGCTCAATCCCAGCATCCAAGAATTCTAAGAACCCGTTCTCGCTGAGTCGGGGGTTTTGGTCGCTGCAGGCATTTGACAACTGCCCTGCACCAGCTTGGTATCAGAGCCTTGATCCGTTCTTGATCAGAGCCTTGATCCGTTTTTGATCAGGGCCTTGATCCGTTCTTGATCTGTCCTTGATCCGTTCTTGATTAAAAAAAAAAAAAAATTCTGCCGGCAACCATGGAGGGCAACAACGAGGAGCCTTCTCTTCGTGACGTTGTGGTGACCCAGCAGCAGAATGGCTGTTTTGCAAGCAATGATGGCACGGTTAGAGCGCAAGATCGTGCTATACCTCATCAAGATCGCAATGTACCTGACGAACATCGAGAAGGTGATGCCGACCCTTTCCAGAATATTGAAGATCCTCCACCATTGCAAAGAGGGCAGCAACCGCGGCGTGATGTAGCGCTTCCCAGGGATTTCGGACCGCCGCCTGTGCATGACAATCAGACTTGTTGGGAGTCCGGGTTTCGGATTGAAATACCGGCGTTCAGAGGTGGTTTGAATCCTGATGAGTATGTGGATTGGACCCTGCAGGTTGATGATGTTTTCCGGCTGAAAGAAGTGCCTTTGGACAAGCAAGTGCCGCTTATCACAATCCGATTCCGAGATCGAGCAGCGGCTTGGTGGCATGCACAGCACTACCGGAGGTATATGGATGGGAGGCTACCAATTGCATCATGGGCAGCCTTGAAGCAGGAGATGAATCGGGAGTTCCTTCCTCAGAATCATGAACAGGTCCTTTATTCTAAATTGCATGGTTTAACACAAGGAAATCGAAGCGTGGAAGATTATACTACAGAGTTCTACCGACGGGTAGCTCGAAACCGATTGATGGAGTCAGAACCGAGGTTGGTAGCTATGTATTTGCTTGGACTGCGATTCCCGATCCAGGATGCGTTGGCTCTGCATCGGATTGACAGTGTTGGTGACGCGCACATGCGAGCGCAAGCAGTGGAGCGGAGCCTGATGCGGAATAGAGGGTTCCAGAGTAAAGGAAAATTATCTGGCCAGTCTTCAGGGCAGAGTTCTGGTAGTAGGAGCACCTCCTGTGGTGAGGCAACAAACTTCGGCAGTTCCTCCGAGACCTGCAGTGCCGAGTTGGGCTTCAGGTCCCCAGCAGAGGGTGGGCAACAATCGAGCCAATGTTCGCTGCCATCGGTGTCATGACTTAGGACATTATGCCAATGAGTGCCCCAAGGCGCATACCCAGTTACTTATGGAGGAGGAGCAGGAAGTTGAATTTCCCGAGGATGAAGAGTTCGAAGATGAGATGTATGTGATTGACCCAGACCACATCCAGGGAGAGAGTCTGATCATTAGGAGATGTGTCTTGCACCAAGAGCTGGTGGAGATTGGCGTCGGCACGATATTTTCTCAACAAAGTGCACTGTAGCTGGTAAAACTTGCAAGGTAATTATTGATTCTGGAAGTTGGGAGAATGTGATTACTGAGGAAGTTGCGAAGAAATTGGGGTTGATGACAAAGCCCCATCCTCAACCATACAAGCTCGGCTGGGTGAATCGGGATGCAGATATTCAGGTCAGTCGACGTTGTAGGTTGGCCTTGTCTTTTGGTTCTCAGCTTGAGACGTCAATAGTAGCTGATGTTGTACCGATGGATGCGACACACATCATTTTGGGACGACCTTGGCAGTTTAATAATAAAGCAGTGTATAATGGTTACACTCATACTTATATGCTGCGACCAGATGGGAAAAAAGTGATCTTGAAACCACTACAGGACATGGCTGAACAGAAGGTAGTAATTTGTTTGCCAAGCAGGGAGTTTGAGGCGAGTCTAGAGGGAGAAGATCTCTGTTTTGCCCTGGTTAGTAAGCCAGAAGAGTTTGGCCAGAATGGGGAGCAGGAGCTACATGATCTTCCTCAGGAGTTGGTGTCAGTTTTGGAGGAATTTCGGGATGTTGTACGAAGTGAGCTTCCTGCGGGTTTGCCACCACTTCGAGATATTCAGCATGAGATTGATCTGATTCCGGTTCTGTGTTGCCGAATAAGGCTCATTACCGAATGACCCCGCAGCAGCATGAGGAACTGAAAAGGCAGGTTCAAGATCTTTTAGACAAAGGCTTTGTACGGGAAAGCATTAGCCCGTGCGCGGTACCAGCACTTTTGGTACCGAAAAAGAATGGTTCATGGCGTATGTGTGTTGACAGCTGGGCAATAAACAGAATTACTATGAAATATAGATTTTCAATACCGAGGCTGGATGATATGCTAGATCAGTTGAGTGGTGCCGTGTTCTTTACTAAGATTGATTTGAAAAGTGGGTATCATCAGATCAGAATGAAGCCAGGTGATGAATAGAAGACAGCCTTCAAGATAAAGGAAGGCCTGTATGAATGGTTGGTGATGCCATTCGGGCTATCTAATGCTCCTAGTACGTTCATGCGAGTAATGAACCAGGTTTTGCATCCATTCCTTAGTTCTTTTATTGTTGCATACTTTAATGATATATTGATATACAGTAAGACAGCACAAGAGCATGTTGAGCATGTTTCACAAGTTCTAACAGTATTACGTGAAAACTAGCTTTTTGCTAACCCAAAGAAGTGTATTTGGATGGTAGACAAATTAATTTTTCTGGGATATGTTGTTACTGGTGATGGGATTCTTCCAGATGAAAGTAAGGTGCGAGCGATAGTGGACTGGCCAGCACCTACAACTTTGACTGAATTGAGAACCTTTTTGGGTCTTGCGGGTTTTTACAGAAGGTTTGTGAAGAGATATAGTGAGATTGCTGCACCCTTAAGACTTGTTGAAATTAAATCAGTTTGGATGGAATGACACTGCTCAGGCAGCATTTGATGAGATGAAAGTCAAGTTGACACAAGCACCGCTGTTGGTTCTTCCAGATTTTGACAAGGTATTCGAAGTGGATTGTGATGCTTCGAAGACTGGGATTGGCGCAGTACTCAGCCAAGATGGGAGACCCGTTGCTTTCTACAGTGAGAAGCTTGGAGGTGCCAAACTGATGTATTCGGTTTATGATTTGGAGCTATACGCCATTGTGAGGCCATTGCATCATTGGCGACATTACTTGATCCAGCGAGAATTTGTGCTGTACTCAGATCATCAAGCATTAAAATTTCTACAGAGACAGCATAAGTTGAGCTCCAGACATGCAAAATGGGTAAGTACTCTACAGGAGTATACTTTCAGCATCAAGCATAAGTCAGGCACTTTGAACAAAGTGGCAGATGCTTTAAGTAGACGGAGTTTATTGATTGGTGCTATGCAAGTATATACCCTTGGGTTTGAAAGCATGAAGGATGATATCCGTGCAGATGAGCATTTCCAGAGTATTGTAACTGATTGGAAGCTGGAGGTCGATCTGACTTCGTCCTACATGATGGATATTTGTTCCGTGGTAATTGCCTCTGTATTCCTAACATCTCACTGCGTGTATTGATTATTCAGGAGCTGCATAATCAAGGACATTTTGGAAGAGACAAACTGCATGGTTAATTCGTCAACAGTTTTATCAGCCTGGGCTTGACCGAGATGTCAAAGCCTTTGTGAAGAGATGCCGTTTGTGTCAAGAATCCAAAGGATCAGATACAAATCAAGGTTTATATACCCCTTTACCGATTCCAGATGAGCCATGGCGAGAGGTATCTATGGATTTTGTTGTAGGTTTACCACAACAGTGAGAGGTCTAGACTCAATTATGGTAGTCGTAGATCAGTTCAGCAAGATAGCTTATTTTTTGCCATGCAAAACAATATTTGATGTGTCGAAAGTAGCTGATCTTTATTTTTTTGCAGTTGTTCGACATTATGGGTTACCATCGTCGATAGTTTCGGACCGAGATAGCAAGTTTATGGGGCATTTCTGGCATGAATTGTGAAAAAAATTGGGTACAAAATTAAAATTCAGTAGTCCCTATCTTCCTCAAACCGATGGGCAAACCGAGACTGTCAACCGAAGTCTTGGTAACTTGTTGAGAGCCAATGTGCAAGAATTTAAAAACTGGATGTATGTTTGCCAAAGATTGAGTTTGAGTTCAATTCTTCGGTGAACCGTTCTACTGGTTTTGCACCCTTTCAGGTATTGTATGGATTTCTGCCAAGAGGACCACTTGATATTTTACCTATTGATGTGCCAAACAAATCAAGTAAAAGATAGAAGAATGAGTGGCTGATCTACATGAGATGCACGCAACTGTTAAAGCCAATCTAGAGCAAAATTATGCCAAGTATAAGGCTAAGGCTGATCAGACACGTCGACAGCAGACTTTTGAGGTTGGTGATTTGGTATGGGTCTTCTTGCCAAGAGAACGATATCCACAGGGGGCCTACACCAAACTCAAACCAAAGAAAATTGGTCCTTGTCAGGTTTTGAAGAAATTTAGTGACAATGCCTACCGAGTTGAATTACCAGACGATGTCCTTATTTCTGATATATTCAATATTCGACATCTAACCCCTTATGCAAGTGATAATTCAAGCTTGAGAACAAGCTTTCAGAGGAAGGGGAGAGTGATGCGGACATTGAGATGAATATTGAACTGATCAACTGACTCATATATCAGAACAGCCCGTGATAGTTCGGCAAAGCCCAACCCAGACGTTTCGGTTCAGCTTCCGGCCCATGACGATTTGGGGTCGCCAGCCTCGCCAGCAGGAAACGTGCGCAGGTCCAGACGCCTTCAAGGGAAGCAAGTTTCAAATCTGACCCATTTTTGGGATGAAAACAATTAATTGGGAATTGGACCGAAGGCCCAATACACTAATTGCGTCCGTGGAGTTTCGGATCCGGAAAAACACCGGAGTCTTTAGTCTTATTATTATTATTATTATTTTATTAGTGGCGTGATCTCTTGATTTTTTTTTTTTAAAAAAAAAAAATCCCATTTGAATATTTCACACATGGAGTCAGCGTGTTGGATTTGTGTTTAATTTGTTGTTTTCCTCCCTGTTAGTCACGTGGAGGACTTTGACATCTTGGTATTGATGCTTTAAAAAAAAAAAGGGAACCAAGGAATAAAAAGGAGAGCATTTTTGGAATTATTTTGGCACAGTGCTTGGTGTTTCCGTGGAAGGCCGCCGGCTTTTCTTTTCCCCCTCGCGCATACTAGGTCGAAAGCCTGGTTGGGAGAGGACGATTCCGTGAGAAATCTCTTCCTTCCGTTCCAAGTTCTTGTTTAAAAAAAAAAAAAAGAAACAGGGACTCACGGTGAGAAACCCACCGTTCGTCCTTCCCATTCGTGAAGACCCGGATTGAAATCCGGTAGAGGGTTGGCAACGTGAGGAATCACGCTACCCTTCCAGCGCTTGTTCGTTGCAGGTTTCAAAGGATCTTCCCCATCTTGCTCAATCCTAGCATCCAAGAATTCTAAGAACTCGTTCTTGCTGAGTCGGGGATTTTGGTCGCTGCAGACGTTTGACAACCGCCCTGCACCAATCTTACTCTTTCCAGTCAACCCTGAATCCTTTTCAATTTCCTATCCTGCTAAACTAACCCTAAACCCACATCTTATTTTCTACCCTTTCCTGAGTCTGCTCATACTTCTAGAACCATTAGGCTACATTTTGTTGAAATTACCAAGTTGTATAAATCCTTAGAACCCATCCCTTTTGCTACCTACTTCTGGCATACTCTATGGAATTTGCTAGGAACCCATTGTAAGTTTTCATGTGCATACCAAACCAGGGTTAAACCTAGAGAGCCTATAATCTGTTAAGCTCAGTCCCAAAGAGTCTAATAGGAATGCATAATCGAGTCTGCATGTCATGAATCTCCTGCATCATATGTTATGTTAGAGTCGCATGTGTCAACATGTTTGCATTTGCATCAGTAAATTAGTCAAAAACTGACCATAAGTAATGAACCATATAAGAACTTGGCTAATTCCCAAAGAGAGTTAAGGAATTTCTTGTAGGAGATTCTGAGATCGTAAAGAGATTTCATGCTCGTGAAGCTGGCCCATTCAAAATAATGAAGAGCGTTGGACCCAATGCCTATGCGCTTGAGATACTGCCTGATTTAGGTATTAGCTCCACCTTCAACATCTCAGACTTGTAAAGTATAGGGAGCCAGCATTGATCCCCAGCGAGCCCTTTGAGCCACTCCCTTTCTTTGAGAGAGAACCCATCCCAGAGTGTCCACATACAATTTGGCCTATTGGTGAGGAAAAGATTGAAAGAATCCTGAACGATCAAGCCATCGGTACCCGAGATAGAGGCTATCAGAGGTATTTGATCCTTTAGCAAGGTCGGCCGAAATCTGAGGACTTGTGGAACACTGGTGAAGATCTGCAACGCCTCAACCCAAATCCTCCTTGAGCAGTATGAGAGTCAAATTGACCCTTACTCGATGGGATCGAGTTCTTCCTGCTCCAGGAGAATTAGTAGGGACAACCAAGATCAGACACAGATCATGGATTCCATATGGTTTACTGATTAGGTTAAGACCTTAATCATATATCACAATTTTTGTAAGCAAATAAGATTGAGTTTTATGATAAGTTGAGACTAGTTGATTTGTCTCAACCCTAGTCAGTCATTGAGTCCTACTTGTGACTTGTGCCTGGAGTCCGGTACCAATCCATTTTTGTACAATAGAGAAGGTTACCCAGTTTTTAAGTTCCACCAGGTCTCCAGGAGTCAAAGACCTTCACATCAACTCACATCAGCTTGTTGGGTCCTATTTTGCCACCCCAGGATCCAAGGATCCGATTCCTCCAGATATCTCAGATGCCCTCCAGATGCCCTGATTCCCTCTATATGCCATTCTAGACGCCAGATTCTCTCCAGATGCCACGGAATATGCCAGATGCCAGCGTCCCTTGATTCCCAGGATATTCCAACACCCAGGCCTTGAATTCCTAAGCCCAGAAGCAAAGCCCAAGCACTTGAGAACCAAAAATTCTATTTTAATGCCAGGTATATGCTTGCCCCAGGAGCCCAGGCATCCCAGGCTTCCAGGAGCCCCAAATCCATGCGCCCAAGCCTCTTTGGACGACCCCTTGCGGCACCTTGAAGCTCAACACGCCAAGGATGAAGTGTCCTTCATGAGTTGACCAAGTTCAAGCATGTGGAAGAGTTCAAATGAAGAAGGAAAGCTAGTTTTTATTTCATTCAATCTTGTAATCCCTAGTTCTAGGTTTATTTTGTAATCTTTCTCCCACTTAAATTGTATAAACCTATACTATTTAGGAAAGGGCTGAAGTCCTAATAAGGAGAGGGCATGGAAACTCAATAAATACCCTACCCCTCCTCTTGTAATCAATTATCTTTCATGAAATCAAATTACTGTTGAATTGTTTCCGGACTCTGGTGTTCTTTAATTTTTTTCTTGTGTTTGTTTCTTCACCTGGCCGAACCCTGTTCCTTAGTATTCTCCACGGCCAAGCACCCCATGCCCAGCTTCCAAACATCAGCCACGTCCAAGAAGGAGCCCTGAAGACGACCCAGATTCAAAACTGCTTCTTCTTCCAGCCGCCAGCCTTACCCCTTTCCTTTATTTTTTCTTTCTTTCATATTTTGTTTCTTTTCATTGATCACCTATTTCGTGCCTAACCTTGACGCTTGCAGGATCCCCGAGATGTTTCCCCTCCTAGAGGAGGCTTTCTTTGCCTCCAAGACTACCCAGGTCAGCTTTCTACTTCAAAGGAACTAAAGCTTCATCTTTCAGGCTCCAATCTGAGTATTGAGTGATCTCTTCAATGGCTAGTTCTTCAATCTCTAACTAGTACAAACTTCTCTATTCTTAATTTCTGTTTTGATTGAAGGTTAGCTATCCTAAGCCAGGAATTTCTCAATTCTCGGATCTTGACTTTTATTATTTTGCATGAACATGCCTACAATTATGATGATTCTTTGCATTGCTATTCATCCTGCTAGTCTTTACTTGATTTTGAAAATCTAGCCTGCAAATTATAATAAAAATTATAAAAAATTAGTCTACTATTTTTCTTGCATATTTAGCAATCTTAGAGTCAATCTCCCATCTTTTGTCTCCACTCTTTAAAGTCTAGGATGCCTTGGACAAGTCGAGCCAAGGTCCACGGTACTAATTTAGGACCACCAACGAAGATAAAAGACAATTAGGGAAGCCTGAAAAAGAGTAGAGTGTACTAACCTGGCAAAATAATTCCAAACATAACCACATCTCCCACCTCTCGTAACCACATCCCCCCCTCTCACAGCCAGATTCCCCACCTTTGCTTTATTATAATAATAATGTAATAAATTACTCCTTGAAGGACATTTCGACCTGTGAGAGATCACTGGCTACAGCAACGCGGCACGGGTTGCGTGGGATTGAGATCCGAGGGCCTCCAAGTTCAGACAGGCCAACTTGGCTATGCTTCGAATTGAAGTGTAAGTACAAAAATAACCCGACATTTTGTAGACCAGAACGAATTTGGTCACTTTTGGGGGTTCATTTTTTGGATGCCGCAAGCGATCCTCTACGACCTCTACCTCTCAGTCTCTCCTCAGTTCATCGACTGGATCAAATACCGGTGACTACAACGCAAATTCCAACACCACCCAGAACCTATTTTCCGGCCATTTGGTCTATGCTACTAACTAGAATTCTTCTCAACGAAGATTCCAGACTCGGTCATAAACAAATACAAGGATATGGCAGCGCCGGTGGACGCACCGCCGCACCCCGACCCCAGCCGCAATCCAAGCAAAACAACGACGTAGAAACAAAAGGCGAAACAGAACGGCGTACCTGAATCGAATCCTCTTGAGGTCATCCCCCCTTGGGGAAGAGTGAGGAAGGTGATGAGAACCCCGGGTTCGACCTGGGCCACCCACTCCTTGGGTTCGTCTTCCTCCTCCATGAACACCGACGAAGACGCCGTCTCCGTCCGCCCGCTCATCGAGGGCGTCCCCTCCCCACTCGAGAGCGCCCTCAGCCGCGCCTCCATCTCCCTCCCGTACACCCTTGGTGTCGACCCCGTGCTTTCCACCGCCCGCCGGTTTGTGTAGTGGAACCGATCCAACCCGACCCCCGTCCGAGTCCGCATACCCCCCGCCGTCGCCGCTGCCTCTCCCGGGTGCTGCCCTGACCCCGCGCACGGCTTGCAGTGCCTGTACGTCCCCGACGCCTTCACCGCCATATCCTTGATCTGACCCCGCCCGCCCAAACGATAAAACCCCACCCCCCACCGACCCCAAAATCAGCCAAAACAGCAACAACAAGAACCCAACAAACGAAAACCCCAACTCCACTTCGACGTCTCACCTGGGCGGTGAGGGCTTTGACGGCCTGGCGGGTGCTGGGATCCCGCCGGCGGGATCGTGGTCGTCGTCGTCGGTGGCGCGGTCGTGGAGGGGCCGCCGCCGAGCTGCTTCGAGCACGCGATGCAGGTCAGCATTCCGGCCGGATCCGGCGCACCGACAAGCTTCTCCAGCGGATCCAATTCAATCCCGGCAAGAGGAGCCCGGATCTCGGCAACCGGTGGTAGGGGAACGGAGAGGTACGGAAGGTGTTCAAGGTTTGCTTCTTTTAAGGCGCGAAAGAAGCGACTGCTGGGCCTCCGTGAAGGAGGGCTTTAATGGCTTACAAAATTTTCGCCTCTGAGAGATTCTCGGTCACCTTATACCTCTTGTCGGGAAGGGCGGGCACGAGGAGGTCGCCAACGAGAGCGTTAATGGTGGATTAGGGCGAGGGTTAGAGAAATAGAGGGCTACTTTTGTCGAAACAAAGAGAGTTTATTTAAAGGGCAGAAAGACAGGTGTTTAAAGGGAAGAAAGACAGGTGTAAAAAGAGAGAGAGAGAGAAAGACTGGCGTGCTGCCTCCCTCTGGAGTCATTGCACGCTACAAGCGGGGAAGTCAGGGAAGGGGCAGTGTGTGGCGCCGAGTGATGGATACGTGGCACGAAGCCTCTTTCCAGGTGGCGTGCGGTCGGGGGGTAGGGAGGTGTTGCTTCCGAGTCGCCATCAGTGGGTACGCCGAATTAGACGTGTGAAAACGACATGAACGGCTGTGTGATAGCGATCTCATCACAAAACACAAATCCACACTTACCGCTATTTATACTACGGATGACTTTTTTTTTTAAAAAAATTAAGCCGGAGTGCTCAAACTGTATAGATTTAGAAAATATCATGAAATTGATCCGAAACATCCTCCGCATCTATCTATAATATATTTTTACATATTTAATTATATACAAAATAAACCAATCAATATAGAATTTATCTTCAATAACCAATTCAAACAATAACATCCATCCACCTTGCAAGAAAGTAACGATGGCACGGAGAAGGAATGCCTCACCTCACACCTCCCAGCCGAGATGGCATCTCGATCAGATTTGAAATATATTTTTACTTACCCGTTCCAAATATAAAATCTATAAATTATTTTTTAAATTAAATATTAAAATAATTTTTTATTTAAATTTATTTTAATCAATATTAATAATTTAAATTTATTCATCTAATTTACTGAATCCTATTAAATAATTTTTAAATATATGTCAATTCAAAAAACTATTTAATCATTTCATAAACCCTACTTATTTAAAAAATATAAAATCTAATAATACTTAGTTGCATATTTTGGTTCAACAAGGTTTAGATATTTGGTATGGCAAGATCGCTGACGTGAAGTTCCTGTCAGATCCAGCCGGATGCCGCGTTGGCAAAAGCTGCCACGTCAGACCCTCTCTTCGAGCTCCTTCGCCGAGCAGCTTCCCAGAGGTCGTGACCACCTCGGCCAAAGTCGAGCCCGCTCTCTTCAATCTTCTTTGCCGGGCGACTCTCTTGAGATCGAGCCCACCTCGACCGAAGTCGAACCCGCTCTCTTCGAGCTCCCTTGCCGGGTGGCTCCCTCGAGGTCGAGCCCACCTCAGCCGAAATGGAGCCCGCTCTCTTCGAGCTCCCTCCCGAGCGGTTCCCTCGAGGTCGAGCCTATCTCGGTCAAAATCGAGTTACCTCTCTTCGAGCCAAGCGCTCTTCGGTCGAGAAGCCTGACGACCGGAGGCCATCCCCATGGCAAAGTCCATAGTACTTTAAAAGGTTCGGAAGCAGGAGGAAGAGGACGTCACCACCACCCTTGGACGGCCGGCATGCCATCTAAGGACTCCAAAAGGATGCCCCAGGGTGCCGTGATCTCTACCGCCATCGCTATACCAGATAGGAAGGGGCGCCCTGACCGAGGCACTACGCATCCCAGCCGACCGTTTGCACCACCCGGAAGAAGAAACCATGCCAAGAGATTCAAACTAGGAGGCGACTGCTCCCAAATCGAGGCCCTGCCAAATTTTTCGAAGTGTGACAACCGGCTGAGAAGTCAGAGCCTGCGACATAACTCCCTATCATGGATGGGAAAAGGCACTGGGCGCACCGCACGGAGCACTGCTGGACGTTGACCTTCCGGCGCCTACAGAGAGGGAGGAACCCGAGATAGGTTGCTAGAAGGATCCATGGCCTAAAAGAAGGTTCAAAAGGTTTTCGAACAAAGTAAGCAAACTAAGAGCAAGCAAAGGCAGGCGAGGGAGAGCTAGCAAGGGACCCGCGGAGGCTCGAGTACCGAAGAACTTACCGAAAGAGTCTCGACGGGCACAGTCGCCATAGCTCGGGCTCTCCTTCACCGCGCCAATGCTCATCCAACTTTTTCCCTCTAACTCAAAACCTCCTCCTCTTAGCGTGAAGTCCAATCGGGGTCACCAAGGAAGGATATGTTTCCCTATATCGCCATTGACTTGATCGTCGGAGTGCCCTCGCCAGGATCCCCGGCCTAGGTCTCTTGTTTTTTACTGGTCCGGCCGCGCAGCTGGGTTCCGAGCGACGAGGTCGACATTCGACGCTATTCCCGAGCTACAAGCCATGGCGGTGTAGGCGACAACAGATTGGCGCGCCATGTAGGGGCAGGACAGAGTCTGATTCAGGCCAATCCCCTCACGTGCAACTCCACCCGAAGCATGGTGATGAGCCGCGCGCGGGAGGTCTCCACCAACAGCGCGGGAGACCCCCCTTCTTACGGGGGCCCGCACAGCCCAGAAAGGGAGCCCCGTGCTCCACCACAACCACCTACGATGGATGTCCACTTGGCAGCGCTCGCCCAGCAGATATAGGTTCTGACTGCGACGAGGCGATAGCTGCAACATTAACACCAGTCCCTGGCCACCACCAACAACCACAGACCCCTGTGGCCCAAGCCGCCGCATCCCACGATAGCCTGCATTCCTTCCAAGGTAGGCCGTCGCTACCGCGAGCCACGACTGACCCCCAGGAAAGCCACCGAACCATGACGAAGAGGCAATGGACCAAGTCTATCGACCGGGAGAGCCGATCTCCGACCCTCGAGCAGGCCGCTGCTAAGCACCGTCGAGGCCGCCGAGGCAAGGTCCCCCGTCGTGACCCCCCTCAACTGTCATCTTCATCTCCTCCAACGGCCTCAGCGGAAGGCTCCACCGACAAGGCCATCAGGTGCATGGCTGAGAAGCGCCTGGAAGAGCAGGAGCGCAAGCTGGCGGAACTATCCCGCCAGTTTGCAAACTTGCAGGGCTCCTCCCGCGAGCCGGCAGGCCGTGGCACCTGTCCCCCCTTCTCCCGAGAAATCCAAGAAGAGCTGATCCCAAATCAGTTCCGCATGCCACAGGTGGATCCCTACGATAGGACCACCGACCCTCTGGACCACCTTGAGAACTACAAGGCTCTCATGAGGGTTCAAGGGACGACCGACGCCCTCTTCTGCATCGCCTTCCTAGCCACTCTTCGAAAAGTCGCTCTGGACCACCTTGAGAGCTACAAGGCTCTCATAAGAGTCCAAGGGACGACCGACACCCTCTTCTGCATCGCCTTCCCAGCCACTCTTCGAAAGACCACTCGGGTCTGGTTTACCCAACTCGAGCCTGAAAGCATCAACTCCTTCGCGTAGCTAGAAAGGAGGTTCATGGCTCATTTCGATGCCTGTCGAAAGGTGCCACGAGAAGTAGACAGTCTTTTCTCTATCAGGCAGTAGGACCACGAACCCTTGCGGGACTATGTGACTCGCTTCAAGGTTGCCACGCTGGAGATCTACAACTTGGATGAACCAGTCGCCATGTTGGCACTGAAGAGAAAGCTAGGACCTCCCGTCTGACCACTCCCTGGACAAAAAGCCGCCAAAGATGTACTCTGATCTCCTCCTCCGCGTTCACAAGTATATCTATGCCGAGGAGGCGGACTGTACGATGAGGCAGCTAGATGGGAAGCCACTGAAGAAATAACCTCCAGGGGAGACTTCCGGGATGCAGAAGCTCGAACCGACCTTAAATTTCCAACCAGGGCCAAAGCCGAAGAGTGGCCCCATCCCAGAAGAAGATACACACCTCTCCTCGCCCCGAGATCGAAAACCCTCATGGATATTGAGGACGAGCTTTACTTGCACTGCCCTCCCCCCTGAGGCCATCCAACAGTCGTAACAAGATAAAGTACTGCCAATTTCATCGCGACCATGGCCATGACACCGAGAAGTGCCATCACTTAAAGAAAGAAATTGAAGTTCTGATAAGGAGGGGCTACCTTGAAAAATTCGTGGGGGGCAAGACCCTGACGAAACCTCAGGAGCTTGCTGCTCTTCCTCCTATCCCTATAATTGACAACCGACCCACCGAGAAGCCTGTGGATATGATATTGCTGGAAAGCACGCCCCCCCTAAGAAGACATGTGAAGAGAGAGGTTGGAAAATGTACTCCCCTTTATGAGGGAGAAGAGATTTTGAACCAAAATGTAAACAATAATGCCATGGTTGTCGAGATGACGATTGCCAGGCATCCTGTAAAATGGATTATAGTCGATAATGGAAGATCAACTGATATCCTTTTTTACGATGCTTTCTCTGGGATGAATATGTCCTCTGCTCAATTGAGGCCCGTTCACACTTTCCTTGTCGGTTTTACTTGGGACTCCATGGGAGTTGAAGGAAAGATCACTCTCCCCATTACTGCCCAGGTCACCACCTCGGCAGAGTACTATCATGATAACTTTCACAGTTGTTAGGCTTCCTTCGGCCTACAACATGATCCTTGGCCGCCCCGGCCTCAATCTGCCCGACGCGATCATCTCTACCAAGTGGCTATTGGTGCAATTCCACACCCCTTACGGCGTGGAAAAATGAGGAGGCACCTCAGCCGATTCAACTGTCTGTAAGTTATCCCGGGGGCCAGAAGTTTCAAGGACCCCAGCATCGACGACCTCGACCAAAGGGTGCAGGATCCCAGAGGTGGTCCAGTTGAATGCCTATTGACGTATCCACTCGGAATAGACCCGACGAAGACGGTACAAATTGGGGCCCAGCTGCAAGAAGAGAAGCAGGCCCACTTGTTGAGTTTCCTCCAGGCGAACGCAGACGTGTTTACCTGGATAGCAACAAACATGTCTGGGATTCCCCCCGACATCATCACTCATAGATTGAGCATCGACTCGAAGTACTGCCCTGTCCGGCAGAAGAAGAGATGCTTCGTCCCGGAGAGGCAATGGGCAATTAACAAGGAGGTGGAGAAACTCGTAACGGCTTTGTTCGTGATGTGCAGTATCCTAACTGGCTGGCGAATGTGGTCATGGTCAAGAAGAACAACGAGAAGTAGAGGATTTGCGTGGACTACACCGACCTCAACCGAACCTGTCCGAAGGACAGCTTCCCGCTGCCGAAGTCAACCAACTGGTAGACGCCACCTCGGGGCACTGCTTACTCTTCTTCATGGATGCATTCTCCGAGTACAATCAAATTCGGATGCATCCAGAGGACGAGAGCACACTGCTTTCATCACAGATCGGGGGGACTACTGCTACCGGATGATGCCTTTCGACTTGAAGAACGCCAGTGCCACATACCAACAACTGATCAATCGGGTCTTTAAAGACCAGATCGACAGAAACATTCAAGTCTATGTGGACGACATGCTCGTCATGAACAAGCCGAGGTCAGACCACGTCATCGACTTGACGGGGCTTTTCAAAACCTTCGCCTGCACCAGATGAAGCTAAACCCGATGAAGTACGCTTTTGGCATGGCCGTAGGGAAGTTCCTAGGCTTCATGGTCCCCAGAAGGGGATAGAAGCCAACCCTGAGAAGGTTCGAGCAATTGTCGACATGGAGCACCCCACCTTGTAGAAGCAAGTCCAGTGCCTCACAGGCCGGATTGCTGTCCTGAGCCAGTTCATCTCACGATCCGCTGACCGCTGCTTGCCTTTCTTCAAGGTGCTGGGCAAGGTGCATTACTTCACCTGGACAGAGGAATACAGGAAAGCATTCGAGGAGCTGAAGAAGTTCTTGGCATCACCGCTGCTACTCTCAAGACCAGAGGACGGAGAGGAACTCTTGTTGTACCTGACGGTCACCTCGAGGACCGTCAGTTCGGTCCTTATCCATACATATGGGGATGGAGCTCAGAAACTGGTATTATGCCAGCAAACTCCTCCGAGATGCGAAGATCAGGTACACCCGCTCCGAGAAACTAATCTTTACCCTTATAATGTATGCCCAACGTCTCACCATATTTCCAAGCTCACCCGATCGATCGACCTGACGTACCAACCACTGAGGGCCATACTCAACCGCCCTGATACTTCCAAGCATCTGGCCAAGTAGGCTCTGAAACTCAGCGAGTTCGACATAGCATATCGACCGAGACCATCTCAAAAGGCCCAGATGTTGGCTGATTTCCTAGTTCGACATAGCATAGGTGAGGAACCGGAGGAGATCCCCTTGAAGCACCAGATAGAGCCCAAAATTGAGGAGGAGTTTGCGTCCTCCATGTGAATGGCATATCCAACTCGGGAGGGAGCGAAGCAGGCCTCATCATCGCCAATGGCGATGGGGTCATAGCTGAGTGCGCGCTCTGTTTCCGGTTTACAACAACCAACAACCAGACAGAGTACGAGACACTCCTCGTGGGATTGAGAGTCTCCCGCGAACTAGATGTACCCATCTAAAGGTCTTCACTGACTCCCAGCTGGTGGCCGGGCAGATCTCAGGAGAATTCAAGGCCCGAAATCCTCAGATGATGAAGTACTTGGAGCAGGTACGCTCAAGCACGGCAAGCTTCTGGCACTTCAACATCTCCCACATTCCTCGTGGAGAGAATGCTCGTGCTGATACCCTCTCAAAGCTTACGACCTTGCTAGACTCATCACTGGGGCGCGCCCACATCGAGTACCTAGAAACTTCAAACTATGAGGCTTCCAGGGAAGTCCAGCAGGTCATCCCGGAACCCAGTTGGATGGACCGGTACATCAGGTACATCATCACGGCATCCTACTAGAAGACCGCACAGAGGCTGGCCTCGTCAAGAAGGCCGCACGCTTCGTATTGATGGATGGGAAACTCTATCGCAGGTCCTATTCTTATCCACTTCTGAAGTGCTTGAGACCCACGGAGGCGGCCTTCATGCTCCAAGAGATACACGAGAACCTCTGTGGGAATCACATGGGGGCAGGATGCTAGCATACAAGACCCTCCGTCAGGGATACTACTGGGAGACTATGAGGAGGACGCTACCAACTTCGTGAAGAAGTGCGATCGCTGCCAGCGCCATGGCTGCATACAGTGTCAACCGCAACGCCACTCTCCCAGCTCTCCGCCCCCTGGTCGTTTACTTAGTGGAGGATGGACATCATTGGTCTCTTTCTTCCCACGTCCAGACAGCGCAGGTTCCTGATAGTGGCCATCGACTACTTCACCAAATAGATGAAGGCAGAGCCGTTAGCATGGATTACTGAAGCTAAAGTCAGCCAATTCTTCTGGAAGTTGATCATCTGCCGCTTCGGGACTCCAAACCAGGCTAGACCAGGCCAAGGGCAGTGGGCCGAAGAGCTCCCTAATATCCTTTGGACCTACCACACGACACCCCGAACGACCATGGATGAGACGCCCTTCATCTCGTCTTCGGCGCCGAAGCCATTATCCCGGTGGAACTTGGTGTGACCACACTACGGGTGGAGCAATATGATGCAGCTGAAACCCGGCTCGTCTTCTATTCAACTTAGACCTCCTCGAGGAAACGAGAGACAAGGCTCGACTCCGGATGGTGGCCTACAGATAATGGGTGGCCCGGTACTACAACACGCGGGTAAGGCCAAAGATTTTTCGCCCGGACGATTTGGTATTGTGACGGGCTGAAGCCTCTCAACCTTGGGAGTGCAGCAAACTCTCCCCGAATTGGGAAGACCCTTACAAGGTGGTCGAAGCTCTCCCCACGGAGCCTACTACCTTGCCGAGCTCGATGACGCCCGGTTCTCACGAACTTGGAACGCTAGCAATTTAAGGATGTACTACCAATGATGCAAGGCCTCCTCCCATTAATAAAAGAAATCCTTTTGGTGCAAATTATCTTTGCCTTGCAAGAATATTGCTGCCCCGACCCCTGGTCTGGCAGATGAAGCCAGGAACTCCTGAAGCCCCGCACCTCAAGCCGGAAACTCCTGAAGCCCTGCACCTCGAAGCCGGCAAACTCCTGAAGCCCCGCACTTCAAGCCGGGAAACTCCTGAAGCCCCGCACCTCAAGCCAGGAAACTCCTGAAGCCCCGCACCCAAGCCGGATAACTCCTGAAGCCCCGTATCTCAAGTCAAGAAACTCGTGAAGCCCCGCACCTCAAGCCGGGAAACTCGTGAAGCCCTGCACCTCAAAGCCAGAAAACTCCTGAAGCCCCACACCTCAAGCCGGAAAACTTCTAAAGCCCTGCACCTCGAAGCCGAGAAACTCCTGAAGCCCCATAACTCGAAGCTCCTGAAGCCCTATACCTCGAAGCCGGGAAACTCCTGAAGCCCTGTACCTCGAAGCCGGGAAACTCCTGAAGCCCCGCATCTCGAAGTCGGGAAACTTCTGAAGCCCGCATCTCGAAGCCGGAAAACTCCTGAAGTCTCGCACCTCGAAGTCGCGAGATTCCAAAGGCCCCCCAGCTCGGTTGTATTCCAGGCACTTGAAAACGGTTTCACCTAAGGTCACTCAGGCCTCATCGAAATGTTCATCGACTCCAGGCCCAGCCAGGAATAACTCGAAATACACAACTAGCCTCAAGAGATGCATGAAGCCCCCTACCTTTCCGATGGTGGAGTGAGACTCAAAAACTTAAGACTTCTCTTCTCAACCGCCCTCATACCCCCCGCCTTTATAGGGACCAAAACTTGATACCCCACAACGTGGCATTGCAACGAAAACATATACGCCGCGGTTGCAAAAAAAAAAAATAGGAGAGGAAAGAAGAAGAAGAAGAGAAGAGAAGAAATAACGCAGTCGTCGTGCCCTCAGGGTAGCCAAAGATGTCTCCGAGCCCTGTTGGAGCTCTCGCTGTGCCCGGTGCCCGACGCCGCCGATGGTTGTTCCCCCCTCTCTTCCTCTCCAGTCTCCACCTCGATGACTTTTGGAGGTGGGGCCGCGGTAACAATAGTGGCAGCAGCAGAGCCCGGACACCCGTGTCGGACTCCCGGACCGGAGTGTGAAATATGCTACCTTGGCAGTTTGGTTCGGGGACCGGTCCCTCAATCTTCACTTGGACTAGAGCTCGTAAATGGGCCCAAGCCTCGCACTAGGCTCATTCCAAGCCCTCTTCCGAAAGGACTCCCAAGGTCTCGTGGTGCTCCTCTCTGGAAAGACTGAACGAGTTGCTCCATCGAGAAAATCATGCGCAAGAGGAAGAAAGCTAAGGTCAGCCTCAAACCCGAAGAGACCTGCAAGAGAAGAAATGAAGGTTTATACCGAACTTACCCAACTTTCGAATTGGGTTGACTCTAGCTTCGAATAGGTTTTGCTCCGATAGCAAACCTCAAGAGAAGGAATTTGGTTGGCGATGAGCTGGTCGTAAATCTCTCGATCAGCCGTTTCGACCTTGAAATTTCGATTCGGAGTCCAATCCGGATCACTCCATATGATCCGGATCACTCCAGACATGATCAGGACCCAGTTAACTCCTTCAACGGAAGCAAAGAAGTACTTGCTCTTCCATCCTTTGATGGAATAGAGGAGTTCAAATTTGATGCCCTTCGGGCGAGGAAAATGAACCACCACTTATGCTCGATTGGGTAGCATTTCAGGATGAAAAAGGTCCTGAACAGAGAAAAATAGGCAACGATCAGAGCCCGGATGCCGAATAGAGCCCGGGTTGCCGAAAGCTTTCTGGATTATCGAAAGGTCCTCCCTAGTCATCACCGAAGCGAAGCCGGAAGGCCCAGTCGAACGAGAAGAGACAGAAGGGACTTCGGGAATAGAGAGAGCAGGAAGGCGAGCCTGGGCTCTCCTATCACTATCCCGGTTGGGCAAAGGCCTCTACGAACATGGAGAGGAACTCCTTCCTCCTCATCGGAGGAATGAGTCCTTGGTCGAGAGAGCCCTACCTCGTCGGGGTTACTGGAATGACGATGGCTCCAACCCGAGCGGTCATCCTAAAGCAGAACAATGAAGGAAAGAGAAGGAAAATGGGATCTGGAGAGGCCCTAAGGACGATCTCAACCTAGCCAAAGAAGAGAAAGGACAGAGGAAGGGAGAGCTAGCAAGGGATCGAGTGCTCTGAGGCTCTCGGAGAACTCACCAGAAGAATCTCGACGGGCACAGCCGCCATAGCTCGGGCTCTCCTCCACCGTGCCAACGCTCATCCAACTCTTTCCCTCTAACTCAAAACCTCCTCCTCTTAGCATGGTGTCCAATCAGGGGCCCACCAAGGAAGGATCTATTCTCCTATATCATTACTGACTTGATCGTCGGAGTGCCCCCACCGAATCCCCGATCCAGATCTCCTCTTTTTTGCAGGTCCGGGCACGCGATCTGGGTTCCGAGCAGCAAGGTCGGCATTCGGCACTATTCCCGAGCTACATGCCACGACAATGTAGGCGGCAACAATATTCAATCAAAATAAAATTCAATTATCTTAACAAATAAAACTCAATAATACTTAGTTCAAGACCTCTGAAGTAAATAAAATAATCTAATATAATATATTTAATATTTAAATATTTTAAATTAATAACTAGTATATAGTAATTAATAAATATATTTTTTAATATAATAATATTATAATATTAAAATAGTTCATGTCGAATTTGGTTCGAATGCATATCTATTCAATCTCGATCCAAGTCCAAAGTTATGCATTCAAATTTTATCCAAATTCGATCCAAATTTAGTCAAAATATTATTACTCAACCTAATCGGATCAAGCCAAGTCGAGTATCCATGAGTTTGAATTTTATTGCCATACCTATATTACACTACAAAGTCTAGCCCAAGACATACACGGGAGAGTTTAGACTAACTCTCTCGCTCTATTGTGGGCTACTTTGCAATCTATCGCGATGTAATGAGAATGCAGGAATTGTTTTCTACAATTAAACCAATTAACAGTTTATTAGCGAGGACCTCACAAATACATATTCAATCCACGCATCGATTACATATTAAATAGAGTTTAAATACCTATACAAAATTAATGAACTAAGTAATATTTTCATTAATTTTTTAAGTGAATGTTGTATTATCTAAATGATATCAAAGCATATCCGATCATGATCTATATGAACGCCGCAACACGAGTCTATTTAAATTGACCACAACAATCAATCATTGTGTTTGTGTTTGAGTTTTAATGGATTGAATCCTTTGCTTGGCAAGGATGCATGACTTACAGGAAAAGCATGAGAGATCATATAGGTGTATATTTAATTTCATATTGACTATGCATTAGATGGATCTTAGATATATTCCTTGAAATCATTGGTCAAAGAAAGTTTGCAAGTTGCATGTGACATATACCATTTTATATAATTTAACAATAAAAGAATGGGATTTTTGATGATTTAAGGTTCGATGCTTGTTCGTGGTGCTAATAGGTAGCTAGCAAAAAGAGTAATTCTTTGTGCACCGCATGCGGTACAGCAAATCTAGCATGGCCTGCACCGTACACTCCTATTAGTCCAAATATATTCGCTATAGCATGATGGAACATGAGCTGAGATGACTAGTATTATTGAAATTTTTGTCCAAACCAAAATATCCTTACGACATCCTAATCCAAACCTACGACATCCCAGTTCAAAATCTACGATACCCTAATTCAAAAATGACCTAAAACAGTATTACGACATCCTAGTTCAAAACCTACGACATCCTAGTTCAAAACATACGACACCCAAGTTCAAAAATGACCTGAAACCTATTACGACATCCTAGTTCAAAACCTACGACATCCTAGTTTAAAAATGACTTGAAACAGTATTACAACATCCTAGTTCAAAACCTATGATACCCTGTTCAAAACCTACGACATCCTAGTTCAAAATGACCTGAAACAGTATTACGACATCCTAGTTCAAACTTACGACACCCTAGTTCAAAACCTACTACGACATCCTAAACACCCTAGTTCAAAAATGACTTAAAACAGTATTACGACATCCTAGTTCAAAAATGCAGAAATTAAAATAAAACCTGAAACAGTATTACGACACCCTAGTTCCACAATCCTAGTTCAAACCTATGACACCCTAGTTCAAGCGACTGAAGAAAAGGTATTTTGGTCTGTACGAAAATTTCAAATAAAACTAAATGGTAATTAATGCTAGTCCGCTTAGCTCCCATCCCGTCATTCTTACATTGGCATACAGTTGGACCAATAAAAATACGGTGCGTGCCCCACGTTGCAACTTTTAAGACGTTGAATTTACTACACCACACGCGGTGCACAAAGACTTTTCCCTAGCAAAAAATAACCTGACCCGTGTTCCATACAGCGGCTAGAAAAAAAGAGTCACCAGGACATTATCTTAAAAGGCTCGTCGAGAGATGTTCTCTGTGACGAAAAAAAAGCTTACCACAAAAGATTATATTTTTTGCAACGCAAACAATTTTACTGGAAAAAAATGAAACATTTTGCAGCGGCAAATAAGGATGGCAACGGGTCGGTTTTGGTCGGGCCACCCAAAACCCATACCCGCTCTGCTAAAATTATCCGTCCATACCCGTCCATACTCGTCTCGGGTCGGGTATACCCGATCTTAAAACAAAACTTAGTTTTTTTAAAAGCTAAACGGATCGGGTCGAGTCAGGTCGGATATATCCGTCCCATATCCAATTTACTTAAATATTTTATAAACATAATTTTTTATATATATAAACGGGTCGGGTTCAGGTCGGGACATACTACTACCCGTACCCGACTCGAACCCGAGTCGGATTTTTTTTATATAACCCATATCCGTTTATAAATTAGGCGGGTCAGATTTTACCCACCCCATTAGGATCGGGTCGGGTCGGGTCGGATACCCATCGGATCGGTAAAAATTATCATCCCTAACCGCAAGGACTGCCGCTAAAGACTTCTTATTTTATTGCATTATCAATATATTCGTTGCAATATATAAACCATGTAGACATTTCGTGGCAAAGTTTTTCACTACTAAATATCATTTTTAGTGACAAATTTTTTATCCAGAAAATGACTAAGCAACAAATTAACTATTACTATAAAATGTTTGACTTTTAACAATGATTTTATTATCGCTAAATGTTATTGAAAGCAAAAATTGACCTTTAACAGCTATTTCTATGGCCAAGAAAAGTATAAGTAACCAAATTTTATCACTACTAAATATTATTAGTGACAAAATTAATCAAAGTGTAAAGAGTTTTTCTAATAAAATAAGTCATTGAGAAAAATGCATCTATACTTTTAAATATTATTAGTGATGAAATGGAATCGTTACGAAATGTCTAATTATTTTTTTGTAGCAAAATAATTTTGCCGCTAAAAGCTTGCCACTGAAAACTGATTTAAATTTACCCATTTTACTGACAATCTAATATTATAACAAACAAAGAACATTTAGTATACTAACATACAAAATTTAAAAGCACAATATAATATTATAAATTCTCCATGTATTATATTTGTCAACATAGTTTTTAAGAAACAAGTCCTCTATATGGTCATTAATGATACATAACCAAAAAGTTCTGCATATCTAATAAGATTCAAAAGTCTAAAATTGCAAATAAATTTTTAACCCAGTTTTCAAATCTTCTTTGATGGCCAACATCTTCCAATCTGTAATATTAACATACGAAATCAAATTAGTTTAAAATTAGGAGCTGTAATTAAAATTTGGCAACATTTCTACTAATATTTGAACTCAAACAAAAATCAAGAGAACAAAGTAGCACCCACATCCATGCTATTAAGTCAATAACCCAAATAAAATCCCAAATAATGTTACTATGAAAGTATTTCAAATACTTTTTCACCCATTGATGCCAAAAGAATAAAGTGAATGTAAATAAAAGCTTTTGCTTGCTATTGAACATACTTAAAGTTGTTGATAATTTTTTTTCTTTCAAGAACATAAAGTTTAGTTTGATAAGTACCAGTTGATCTAGCTTACCATTACTTAGAGAAGGTTCTTACAAGTCATAGGAAAATGTGTTAAACACTACAAAAAGGGGCGAGGTCATATCAAATTTACAATGCTTTGAACTATGGGTAGCAACACAACACCTATATGCTAAACAGTCACCTAGCCATCTATCTCCCATTTGCAGTCTTTTAAGAGATGGGAATTTACAAGTGATGCTGACTATTAAGATAAGCTTTTCCAAAAACCTCAATTTATAATTATATCATTAAACTTATAAAATCTTGTGCACCAAAAGATGTGACTATTAAGATGAACAGTATATCAACAAAAGCCACTTCACAAGATCGTCACTTCTATTGAACTGAAAGTCTGGTAAATATTAACAACATTATGTATTGCACTGATTAGCTGCAAGTTTCCTATTCTAGCTCACGTTTAGATGTAACTGCATGTCACACTAGTCAGGAGCCTATGGAAACCACAACAAACATGAGAATCAACTGTTATATGTGCTGTCATAATTAGTATTCATACCCTAAGGCTCAAATCCTGAGGTTCACTTTTCTAAATTTTGTATCACTTATGCAAATAGACAGAGAGACAAACAATAGACTCATACATACATATATACTCATATTAAGAACAGAAAAATAAGAAAAAAATAGAAAGCACACAAACAATTGTAGAGCTGATTTTAGTGGTGTCTCATTCCCTGTTAAGACATAGTCTCTATAAATCCATTTACCATGAAAACCATGCATGGAGTTTCGAGCAGATTTCCAAGATGAAAAAATTTTAGTTAAATCATGCCAAAAAGTCTTACAAGAGTTAAATGAATCATGCCATCTAAATAGAGTAATAGGTTGAATCATGACCTAACTCAATTATTAATAGATTAAATGGATCAAAGATCTAAACATGAACCCAAGACCAAGCAAAGATTACAATTTGTAGCAGCACCATGATATTGAGGCATGGTATAAACAATGATTACACTTGTACATAACTAACAATTACATTATTGGGTTACTGTTACTCCAAGGACCATAACCAAAACCAACCTGTCTTTCTCAAATTTATTTGCTATCAGTTTTACTGGTTTAATTCATATAAGTCAAACTTAGCCTTTTAAGCATCTACTTTATTGCTCCATAGAGGCTTTTATATTGTTTCTTATGTTTTTTCTGTTAAATCCTTAAAGCAAAGCCCCTACCTTAAAGCAAATTCAGTGTTTCAGAATACATAAAAGAAACTCACTTCAGAGAGACTTGCAACTTCAAACATGGCACAAAAAAGAGCTGTGTACTCAAATCACAGAATCTATGATACATCCTTGTAAATTAGTATATTATATAAGATTAATTCCATGAAAAATGGCAGCAGCAACAATGATAATAGACACATCAATGGATTGTTTTTTTATACTTGACAATGCAGTCCACCTGCTTTAAATGAGAATTTTAATTAGCAACAAACACTAACTCAAATGTAAGAATATGTAGTGGTTTCTGAAATAAAATTGCATGGCACGAGTTTGCTAGCAAGAGATTGCAAATAAAACTAAATAACAGCACACTACTAAAACATCAAGATTTTCTATATAGCTCTTCAATTAGACCAAGTTAAGACTTATGAAAGTGACTTTTTTTTTTTTGGGAGGCGAGGGCACAATGGAAAGAAGATGAAACAACCACCTTCGTCATTCATTATGTACAAGAGCATTGTCCTGTACACCAAGTTTGAAGATCTATGTAGACAAAAACAAGTTATACAAAAAGATAGTCATCCTAACACGCATGTCTATATAAGTATTATTCATGTTTAATGTAGAATTTTTATTCCATGAGGTAATTGAAGCCGGTTCTTTCCACCGCTTCCTCACTGATTCAGCACAACGTACTATCCAATTTGTATTCCGGTCTTAATTGCAAAGTAATCTAAATCCCTATTAAGGTAATCACAAAAAAAAAAAAAAAAAGCAAAAAATTGGTCTCTGACAAACATATATCCTGGTTTTGTTCCTGGATCGATGAAAACAATTTTACGACGAGACTAATGGGACTGTTCGCTGGATAGCATCCGATGTCTCAAGAAACCAAAAATTTGGAAGAAAAGCGACAGAATGAATACGAGAAGGATGAAAGATGCCGAACCTTGTGGCACGGTGCTGGTGATGCCAACGCAAAATAGGTTGCGGGCCTTGGATTCGAGGATCGACGGCTAAAACCTCACCTCCATGGCAAACTCGATCCCTCCTTATCAAGTTGCTATGGGAGTCGGAGCCGAGCGTCAAGATCGCTGAAAAGGCGAGGCGAGGTGATCAAAGCTACCTCGATTCAGCGAGAAGGGAGAGGCGAAGACGGCAAGGCGGTCGAGAAGGTAGATGTTGCGACGGCGAGGTGCGACCACGAGTAGAAACCCTATAGATTTGGAGAAGAGAGAGCAGGGGAGTCGGGAAGGAAGGCCGGAAGAGGAGATTGGGAATGGGAAGCCTTGCAAAAGTTGAGAGGAAAATTGATATACCGTCAAAATGCAATATTTTCGGTGAAAAAAAAAAAATCACTGCAAAAGTGCAGTATTTTGTGGTAAATTTAACGTTGACAAAAGACGATATTTCACGAGATTTTTTTAAAAAATATTATTTTAAAAATAATATTACCGGCATAACGTGGTTCCTAATAATTTTATGTGCACGTAAAAAAGGTACAAGTTCAACGCGCGCTTTCTCATAAATTTTTTTTAAAAAAAAGAATGTTACCACCTAAACAAAACAAGATTGCATTTTCAGTAAGAATGCGCAGGCTAAACCTGTGTTTTCCTGGTCTCTATTTTTTCCGACAGGTTCAAGTTGCACCTTCTTATTATAAACGTAGCTCGAAACAGTACTTTTTCCAAATAGCCTCATATGCTGGCGTCTTTTTTTTAAAAAAAATTTTGTGAGAGGGTGCAGGTTGAACCTGCACCTTCTCCATGTGGGATTAAAAAAAAAAAGTCGTCTGCATGGCAGAAAAACCATAAACGATAAAATTATTGGGAACCTCGTTATTTCGGTAATATTTTTTAAAAAAATTTATTTTGCGATAAAACAAAATTCATCACTAAAAGTGCTATATTTTATGGTAAAGATAACGACATCAGGTGAAAGGATGATATCTTGCGGCAAAACAAAAGGGTTACTGGAAAAAGATCAATACCGTGTTGCCGGAAAAATTATATTTTTCTTTACGGTGAAAATAATATTATTGAAAAAATTAATATGTTGCAGTGTAATAAACTCACAAAAAAATATATGATATTTTACGGTAAAAACAATTTGGCAGGAAAAATATGGCATTTGTGGTAAAATTTATATCACCAAAAAAAAATCATATTTACTGTGAAAGCCTTCATCATAAAAAAATAAATTTTTTGCGGTGACTTTTTTTGCCTGAAAAAATTTGTATTGAAATAGTAGAAGTGTGAAGTAATTTTACGACAATATTTTATGATGAAATTAACGTATTAAATTAAATTTGTGGTAAAGTTGGCCAAAATTAATTTTTTTGTGGTGAAGTTTTTGTTGTCAAAAAATCTTATTTTTTTAGCATGTTATTAAAAAAATAAAATTTTGTGGTGAAGTTTATGTTGCCAAAAAATATTATTTTTTTGTGACAAATTTTTTATCGTCATAAAAAAGTGTCGCTAATTTTTTTTATTTTTTTTAGCGTTTAGGTTAAATAGGTTCAAGACATAAAAGATGTTGATTTTCTTTGCTTTGTTTATTGAATAGATCTGGCTCAGTTTCCAGCAAGATAACTTGTTTACCCCGTATAGCATTTAGCTAATTTAATCGGTTGGGTTTGAATCTTTCATTTGCACTTGTACCTAATCCCAATGCCTTTACCCATTACCGATTTATTCAATCAATCGTATTGACTTTCTAGAAGGTTCTTCCTATCAAGTTTTTAGGGCTAGGGTTTCTACATTGGAATTTTATGCTGAAGATTCAAGGAGGAGGGTTAAATGGAGGAGGTGGAATGCTAGGCAAGGAGCTCAATAAACTTGCCAATGATGACCTTGCTATTCTTGATGAATGAGTTGACAGCCTTGTTAGGAGGTCATATCCAAGGTGCTCAATCCCCTATGATTTGGATGGAGAGGTGGATGCAATGGTCTCGGGGACCCTTACTGGTGCACACCTTCCTGTGCCGATCTTGGGCCTAGTATACTATATTATGTGACCTCTTGGACCTCTACATAAAATCTCCCCATCACCCCTTAGCCCTCTGTCGATGGTTTATAGTGAGAGAGAAGGGGATAAACCTGAAAGTTTTGGGATCGCTTTCTTTCCAAAGTTTGCTATCTATTTTTTCGCTTCTGCCTTTTACCACTAGCTTGCCCTCTCCTCCCTCTCTAAGCCCCTATGCCTCCGCCTCCTCAGTTGCCTCCTCAACTTCTCTAACAAATCAACCTACTTTTTCTCCTCTTATATTCCATGGTTTTTTGGTTTTATTCTTAGAATAGTGTGGAGATTTAAGTTGGTGGGGTGGTGCTTTAATTGCAATGATGAAGACATTAGGATGTAGACTAAAGCAACTAGGAGATCATAATGGATGGGCCCATGTTGGAGTAGTTCATCCCCACCTCCTTTTTGACCGAAGCAAGATGGGCTCCATGGAGAACAAAGAAGAGCCTAGATTTGCTCCGATCCATCCACCTCTAGAATCAAGTAGAGATTTTTATTCTTCCAAATCATCTTTTACCGGTGGTATATTAGGAGCTTGATTCGATATCTTTGGTGGTACACTAGATTTAGTGGGCTAAAAGGTGTACCATTGTCCTAGCCTGATCTAAATTGTTTATTACATAGATTAACCAGGTCATGTTAAGTTATCTATTTATTAAATATAAAGGAAAAATGCAAGGATGCTCTATCAATCTTATCTCATTTTACTTATACTCTCATCTTTAAAAAGTCTCAATTAGACCCTTCAAGTTATTATACTATGTTAATATGGCCCCTCTGTCCATCTCCGTTATAGAACGCCGACAGCATATCCTAGTTTTATAAAATGGCAAAACTATCTTTGCTTTCAGTTGCTAGTGGAGTGTTAGTCATAGCAGAAAAGGCATAAACTTGAGTACCTCACATGATCTAAGATTTTGAATACCCTAAATTCAGACGAAAGAAAAAAAATCTTAACGGTGTTGTTGAGAGAATCTTCAATCAAGCCAGCTATGAATGAAGAAGAAGGAATCATCATATACATCGAGGGTAGAGAAAAAGAAATTTGCAGAAGAAAGGAAAGGGTAATTGATGGAGAAAGAGACAATAAAAGGTTTTCAATTAATTTCTTCTGGTCACTCCTCCTGATTTCTCAATTTTTATTATTGTGTAACTAGATCATCGATGAAGTCCTCTTGGACCTCTATAAATCTTGGTCGGTTTTTTTTGGATGCAAGATATATGAGGTACTTTATTATTCTTTTCTTGGACCATCATATTTTTTACTTTTATCCATCTTTAGCTTTAACCTCAAAATTTTTGTAGGTAAATTGGGGCTATGAGTACTTTCATCGGCATGATCTACCTTCAAAGGCGAGGGACAAGGATATTATTAACAAGCTTTTGCAATTGAACAAAAAGCTTGAGCTCCAAATACTAAGCTACAAAAGAAGGACCATATGGACTGTTTGGTGTATGCTAGCATGCTAGATTTTTATGATTTTTTATGTATTCGATTGAATGTCTGACTTTTGTTCTAAAAGTCTTCTATTTTATTTTGAAGATATTCCAAGTAACTTGTTGTAATGTTTTTTTATGTAATTAGTTGAATATCCAATTTTTATTCCAAAAGTCTTCTACTTTGTTTTGTGGACATTCTGAGTAACTTGTTGTAATACCTAATCATTTAACTTCATTTTCTATAGTTAGAATATCATAAAGTAATGATTTGAATTACTTTATAAAGTTTTAATACTCCCTTTAACTTTTTTAAATATCACATACTTATTCTCTTTCATATTATAAAATTTTATTGAGCTCCTTATAAATATTATAAAGCTCCCTAAACTTTTTTTTTGTTACACTTACACCCCCATTACTATTAAACAGTTGAATATACACCCCTATTTTAATAAAATTTGAATAAATATATTAGCATATATAGTTTAGGGATATCAATAAGATATATTTCTCACAATAGACTAAAATATTATAATCTTTAATAACATATCATAATGTATTAAAAATTAGCGAAGAAATCAAAATGAATTAAATACTCATCAACATTTCACAATATTTTATAATGACACACAAATGTATCTAAAATAATTAAATAAAGGCATATTAGCATATGCAGTTCAAGGATACCTATAAATCATTTTATCACAATGTATCAAAATAACATAATGTTTAATAAAATATCATAATGTATTAAAAATTTAACAAAGAAATCATAACGAATTAAAATATTCTTCAATATCTTACAATATTTCATAATGTTTCATAATGATACACAAATGTATCATAATATTTCACAAGATAACATGATGTATCATGACATAGACTCAAGCTTTTATAAAATACAATTAAGTTCACAGCTAAAATGATATCCCAATTATCCAAAATGATATATTTAGAATGATATATCCAAAATGGCCCTGACATATCTCATGGTTGAGAGGATGTTGAGGCTGGCTAAGAGGATTGGGTTGTTATTGGCTAAGAGGAATGGGTTGCTACTGGCTGAGAGGATTGGGCTGATGCTATTGGTTGTGAGAAGGGAAGCTGGAAAGGAGCTAGCTGGGAGAAAAAAGTGCTAGCTAAGAGGAGGGTGCTCCTAGCTGTGAGGATAGAGGCTTGGAGGGAGTTGGTTAGGAGGAAGTATCCCCCTGAAGTTGCTGATTTCTTTCTTCTCCCACTCATTTAAGCTTGTAAAAAAAATATAAAGAGATAAGTACGTACATGTGATCTCGCTTTTTAACTACAATGTTCAATGTAAATATACCTCTGATCTCTTTCTTTTCCTATACATTTGGCTCCCAGTTTAACTGGATGCAATAATATCTTGTTTCTTCTTTGCTTGATCCTTCAAAGGGCTTTGCAAGTCCTATAAATATGGTCTCATTGTTGACAATTTTTGTATCTTAAGAATGTACCCTTTATTCTGATTTTACTAGAATCTTTTGGCTCATCTTCTTTCTTCTCATCTTATCAGGTCTACTTGAAAGAGCCCTTAGGGGAGGGGGAATATAATGGGGTATTTTGATTTTTAGCCAAGATTTCATACTTGGTATTGACTCAATAATATGCTCACAGGCTAATGCCTGTGTTACTTTAGTATACCATGTATTAACAAAGTATTCTACTTCATTTCTAACATACATAATAGCTATTGCAGCATGCATGGCAGCATGAGCTAACAGTTAAATCCCATATCCTACATTCACATATACTCTTCTCTAAGTCTATAATAAATCGATCATTGTGATGCTCAACTTCGAATCTATGACGTCCTCCCCATATATAGTGACAATCCATGACCTCCAACTTTGCCTTCTCTAACTTAATTTGATCTTGGGACATAGCAAGCATGTAATTTCCGCAAGCCTTCTTTTTTCACTTGAAACCGCTGTATCAATAGTCTTCGAATAGTCTTGAACAAAATGATGATAGGCTTGTCTCAAGCATCTATGATATACTTATTGAAGGACTTGTATATATTCTTCAATAGCATGCTCGACTTGCTTTTAAGACTGAAAGCATGCCTCAACCATAGCTCAGGAGAGTGCTGTCGAAGCCACTACCATGTTGCCTCATCGAAGTGTGGCACTCCTCCATAGTAGCCTCAAAATCATGAAGTATGGTTATCTTGGTACACTTTCAAAGGGCATCTCTATAGTTCTTGCCCTTAAACCCAGTAGTTTTAAAATTAGCATGCAAGTGTCACATGCAAAATCTATGATCAATGATAGGAATAACATTTTGGAAGGTCTTAACAAGATCCTATAAAAAATTTGAGATGAACAATTTATGTATGATATATAATCAAATGCATTAAAAAATTCAAGTTTTGAACAAAACAAACATATTTTTTGTTTGCTTGACATAAAGGCCCAACTATGCTCTTCTAATGGACCAATATATTGTAATAAGCATGTTAAAAACCAATTCCAGTTGTCTTTCATCTTGGCCTCAATCATAGCTTATACAATGAAAAAAATATTTTCATTACCATCTTTTCCCACTGTAGCTAATAGCTATCCTCCAAATGAACCCCTTAAGTAACAACCATCTAGTTGACTGATGATAGGCCTACAACTTTTGATGAAACCATACTTGTATGCTGCAAGACAATAATATAACCACCTAAAAATGGACAGGCTACTCTCATTGGGCCTACTAACATCTATCAACATCATGCTCCCATGATTAGTTTGCCCGATGATCTAATAATATTCCCACAAGTGAGCATAGTATTGCTCCTTATGGCTATCCTGAATAATCTTCAATGCTCTACTTGTTGGGTTACGACTACACAGTGGAAAACCGGATTTCAAAATTTTAATCCTTGAAACCCTAGTCAACCGAAACCCTAAATCTAAGACTCCCTTGATTATACCAATTAACATGATAAAATATTAGCAAATAGAAAAATACCTATAATACTAATATCTTTTATTTCACTAGGCACACAAGTGTATGCCCTCCAGAGATGATCCATACATAAACTAGATCAAGAAACCACTTCTCTTTCTTACTTAACTCCTTCTGGCAGTCTTTCTTCCTTTAGCAGCCTTTCTTCTCTTCTAAGATATTTTTTCTTTTGAAGAGTATCTCAAAACCTCTTTGAAAACTCTCTTACTATCTTATTATCCTTTCTAATTCTCTTCCTAAGCTTTTGTCTTAAAATGGTAGACTTGCTTTAAAATAAAAGACTTGTCCTAACAGAAAGGAAGAGAGTTGTCAGGACAAACTTCGGATACTTTGGTTTTAATCACCAAACCCTTTAAATGCAAAAAAAGGGGGCACCTAAATACCCTTTCACTAGCCCTTAATATGATATTTAATATATTAGATAACCCTTTAAGCATAAAGAGTCTTTAGGCAAAAAGGTGCAAAGTGAAATGTTGTTTCACTAATATTTTGTGCTAAGAGTTGCTTATCGCAACTCTTTAAACAATATGATAATTAGTCTTTAATTTTAGAATTAAAAACTTAGTCCAACATCCCAGTAGACATATAAACTAGAGAAGCTTATCTGAAAAAAGGTGATTGATAAGCAGAAGGACTCTAGCCCATCCCATGTGCCATATATTCTAAACAACACATCCCTTCATGAAATCATGACCATAATTAATTAATTTGACTGGTCAAATATAGTCCAAATAGGCATATATTAGAGAGGATAAGGGCTAAAATTTAACCAAAAAGGTAATTTAATTGCAGGACTCTTGGTCCTTTTGCACCTCTTAATGTGTGTGCACGCCAAATATTGGCTTGGAACTCTTGGTTTAAAACATGGATAAAGGTTATAAATTAGGATAAATTTTAATTTGGCTATCCCACTTAAGCTCAACCCAATTTAAATTCCATTCAAATTAGTTAGCCCAAATAACAAGCATTTAAACCCAATCTAATTAGGTTAGGAGTTAAGCTAGCCAACATATGCTAATATGTTAATTAGCTAGCTAATTGGGATCCTATGATTCTAATAAAAAAATGAATGACTTTCCTGATCAATTTCTTAAAATGTATGACCTTTTGGGCTCCTTATCTAGCCAGTAGTAGGTCTAGGTTTATATCGATTTAGTTCGATTAGAAATCAACTAATCGAATTAGGTCAAATTAAGCTAATCCTAGCTACCAATTTGAATCATCTTTCAAACTGACTCATAAATTCAATCAATTAATTCATGATAATCCATAAATATGATTGACGTCTAGTAACGTATCATGCCTACCTAGAAGATGAAAAATTTGATAGAAATTACTAAAATAGTCTTTAATGGTAAGTTACCATGCAATTCAATCCTTCAATCTTCCTTTATCCTAAACAAGTGATGGATATAAAGAATTATCAAATCCTCGCACTTTATTCATTCGAGCCTCAAATTATTAATGAAGGCTTGATCAATAAAAGATTATAATTCTTTTATAATTTTATCATGCTTTGATCAAAGACTTCTTGAGTCATCATTTGATGAGATTATATATGATAAATATTTCTCTTATCAGGAGTGATCGATTTCTTGTTGACCTACTCATAACCTCGTACATAATTCACCATATAAATGAACATCTTGTACATGATTAAATCATGAATGAATATGAACAAAATATGGATTCATGTGTACAAGATACCATGGTAATCTAAGGTCTAAGGATCACTTGCACATTTTCTACTAAAAAATTATCTTTTGAAAAGTAAGACTTCCATAAATATTCTCATGACGGATCATTCAATGAACTCATATCCTGATGAGCACCCACATCCTTGTATTAGTGTCCATACACAAGTGGTCATGAGACCAACCGCTTTCTCCATCGAGTATATATAGGATGTGCTATTCTCTTCAGAAATATCGAACTCCGACTCGATGATCCTATGACTAAAATATTTTATTATGGTTTATAAGATCTTAAGTCTCGCTGTTATGTACTCCATCATAATCCTAAAACCATTATCCTAATTTATGGGATTCATCATAATCTTAAAACAATAAGTATAAGACATAGCATATGATGAAATAAAATGTCTTTTTATATTATACATGATTCGGAAGAATTTTATAGATAAATCTTTGTTTCATAAAAATATGATTGACTTTTAAGATACTATTCTTTCAATTTTCCACTTACAATTTTAAAAATATATATGGAAATTGATGATTGCTGTTTTTTTAAATTATGGAACATTTGACTTTGGAGATTTAAGAGGCCATAGTCGCTGATCACAGTCATACAAGAAGAATGTAACCGGCTGCATGGTCTGTTAATCTCTGTCACTCTCAACCAAACTTCAGATCGGCCAATGCGGAGGTTGGTCACAAAATGGCTTTTCCACAGCATCCTACTACCAATTTCTCGATACCAGAGGCATCAAATGCTCACTTTGGAACCTCACCGCCTCTTTAAAGATCATATATTTTTTGTGGTTGTGTTGAAAAGAAAAGTGGAACACCAGAGATAACCTTGGGAGAAAGATTGTTGAATATTCGGATGGATGTGTTTTTGTAATCATCAATATGAAAATTTCTTTGTGCATTGGAGTTCTTCACCTGCAATCAAATTTCGAAGATCTGTGCTTGGATTGGAGGTATAAATGCTATCTAAATCTATCTAACCCACTAGATTTGTTGGAAAGAAGGAAATGAAAGAATCTTCCTTAACAAATGTGTGGAACAATTCAATTCAGCAACAGCAAGAAGGCTTACTCTACTCAAAGATTGGTCGGTTTTGTGTGGTCACAATTGTAGGGATTTGTGGTGCTTCCAAGCCTTGGAGAGACTTGGAAGGCCATGGCAGGGATGTTCGAGGATCCCTGGGGCTTGGGGCGTGTCCCAAGCGGGTCCTGGATATATTCCAGGGATTTCCTAGAGGTGTTCCAGGGATGCTCTAAGTTTCAGTTTTATCTCATGTGACATAAGGGGAGTTTTTGAGAGACCGTAACATAACCCGATTTGTGGGTTATGGGGTTTAAGTCCAAGTATTAGTTGGTTGGTTGCAACCAACTTAGGAAGCCCCAAACCGCTTATGTGATTATATATAGGGAGCATCGATTTAGAGGGGTATGAGAGAGGAATCAGCGTGAGGGTTACATCACATGGAAGAAGGGCTTGAGCGTGGAGGTCTTCCACAGGATTTGGAGAAGGGGATCTTGCGTGAGGGAGTCCGCAAGGTGGAGTTGCTTCTCGGGTGTCAGAGAGGCGCTGTTTTTGATTGTAATGAAGGTTTCTTCTCCAAGGATTAATAAAGATCAGTCTCTCTTTTCTCATAATCTCTTCTATTACTTCTCCTATTTCTTGGTTTAGAAAGAAGGCTGCCATCATCACGTCGGTGTCTCTCCCATGGTGCTTCCACGGCATATACTCTGATCCAGGATTTTCTAACAAGTGGTATCAGAGCGGATTCGTGTGGAGAGAGGAATTTTCTATCCCAGGATCCCATTGAGGTTTTTCCAAGATTTTGGAGAAGGGTTCAGATCTAGGATTTTCTCAAGGTGTTGAGAGGAAGGATAAGATCTGGGACTGCTGTCTACATCCTCTTTACATCAGGTATCTTCTTCAAGATTTTTGTCAATCTTTTGCTGTTGTGATTGTTCTGGATCATGGAAGACAGCGAGATGAAGATTGGTGTGGAAAAGTTTGATAGAAAAGGAAGTTTCACCATATGGAAGGTTAAGGTGGAAGACTTGCTGGTTCAGATAGGATTAGATCTGGCTTTGGAAGATAGGCCAGGGGTATGAATGACAAAGAGTGGATGTCCTTGGAGAAAGAGCATGTGCCATGATTAGGGCTTGTCTGGCGGATGAGATTTTGTATGGCATGTTAGAGGAGAAGACACCCAAGGGATTGTGGTCAAGGTTGCACACCATGTATATGGGAAAGAATACGTGCAACAAGTTGGTGCTGAAGAAGCAACTATACAGCCTTCGGATGCAAGAGGGTGAGGATGTTGTGGGACACATTCAGCGGTTCGACCGGATGAGCATGGATTTGCTCAACATTGGATGGATTTAGAAGAGGAAGATAAAAGTCTGCTGCTTTTATATTCACTATCCGGGAACTTCGATCCGTTGGTGACTGCACTGTTGTATGGAAAGGAGACATTGGTGTATGAGGAGATCATATCAATGATAAGGTCAATGAGCAGCGGGAACGGATGATGAAGAAAGAGGTCTTCTAGGAGGGTTTGGCTGTATCAGAGACGCCAAGAAAATGGAAGAAGGGTGAAAAAGTGGGATGGGTACAGTCCAGGAAAGGCAGCATGGTTGGCGAGTGCTACAGGTATGGTGTAGCAGTGCACTTTAAGCGGGAGTGTCCGCCTAGGAAGAAGTGCAAGGATGGAGAAAAGAAAAGCCCAGATTTCTCAGGTTCAGTCGTTGGGTCAAAGGAAGAGTCGGATGAGCTCTGGTTTTGGAGGAGCCAGCGGGAGGCAGTGTATCTGAAACGGTCTCGAAGGGGTCCGCGGGATGCGGAGGGTCCGAGAAGACAACGACTAGGTACGAGGTTCAGGTATAGGCTCAGCAGGGCAGCATTGAGTTGCTAGCCTCGGGGTTTCATTCTGTGGCATCAGGAGGACTTCAATTTCAGGTGGAGCACCGGGGAAAGGTGGCTTCACGGGTGGAGCAGGTTTCGACACGAGGTCAGAGCAGAGAGGTGCATGGGGAGGAGTCACATCCAGCACCAGTGCCAGGGATGCTCCGAGGCAGGTGGAGCAGCGTGCATAGGTAGTGAGGTGTGGCTCCGAAGAGATGGTGTCAGGTAGAGCTCCGGTTACAGTGAGTGCCGGTTCAGGTTCGCTGGGTTCTCTCCAAGGAAGTCCAAGAAAAAGTCTGATGCAGCTGCCAGGCAGAAGGAAGGCTACAATGGTGGTGCCAAGGTACAAGCAAGGGTCTTTAGTTGTGGAGGCGGTCATCCCAAAGGCCTCCAAGGGTGCATATCAGCTGAAGGGTGTTGGCAGAGGCAAGGAGATCTGCAGAAGAGGCTGTCAAGAACGCAGTTACAGCGGGGTTGTGTAGGAGGACATTGCCGGGTTTGTTAAGGCTTGGGGGCACCAAGGTGGAGATTATAGGGATTTTGTGGTGCTCCCAAGCTTTGGAGATACTTGGGAGGCCATGGCAAGGATTTCGAGGATCCCTGGGCTTGGGGGCTGTCCCAAGCGGCTCTTGGATATATTCCAGGGGTTTCCTGGAGATGTTCCAGGGATATTCTAAGTTTCAGTTTTATCTCATGTGACTTAGGGAGAGTTTTGAGAGACTGTAATATAACCCGGTTTGTGGGTTATGGAGTTTAAGTCCAAGTATTAGTTGGTTGGTTGCAACCAACTTAGAAAGCCCCAACCGCCAATGTGATTATATATAGGGAGCGTCGGTTTAGAGGGGTATGAGAGAGGAATCAGCGTGAGGGTTACATCACGCGAAAGAAGGGCTTGAGCGTGAAGGTCTTCCACAGGATTTTGGATAAGGGGATCTTGCGTAAGGGAGTCTGCAAGGTGGAGTTGCTTCTCGGTATCAGAGAGGTTGGTTCTTGATTGTAATCAAGGTTTCTTCTCCAATGGTTAATAAAGATCGTCTCTCTTTTCTCCTAATCTCTTCTATTACTTCTCCTACTTTTTGGTTTAGAAAGAAGGCTGCCATCATCACGTCAGTGTTTCTCCCACGGTGCTTCCGCGGCATATACTCTGATCCAGGATTTTCTAATAACAATCTCCCCCCATAATTTAGAAAAATCTGGAAAGCATTACTAATGCATAGAGTTTTTCTTTGGTGCAAAAGATATACCTGTTTTTTTTATGAAAAGTCTTCCACAAGCTGTTGTTGCATTACTTCACAGTTATTTGATGCAGTGATTCCAACCAAGAGCCTTATCATGAAAATTTTCATTCATCTCTGTTCCGGATTTGGCTCTGCCACTTCCTATGCTTTTTACTTTTCCCCATTTTATCTGGATGCTAAGCAGATGCCGGTTGTCAATTGCATGGTGTCAACTCTGGCAGGATCATATCTTTTGGAAGGATGCAGCAGAGACACCTTCAGCCAAGATTGAGCATAGATGACTTGCTCTCACATCTTTCAGAGAAGTATCTTTAGCATTACTGGATGAATTAGTTCATTTATTCTTTTCTGCGACATCTTCTGATTCCATATGAACTGATTACTTCTCTCTCCCCCCCCCCCCTGCAATGTGATCGCCATGGAGTTTATTGCTGTTAAATAGCTTAGATGGTCTACACTGTGTGATATAGGTTAAGCTAACCATTACCAAGAAGTCTTATTCCATTTATATGTTGTTTGCAGTATTTGTAGGTTAACTCCCAGATGTACTATTGGACAACCTTATAAGTCAAATTTTAATGGATGGGGACCCATGAAGCTTGTTGGCATAAATAATCACATTTTGAAAATGATGCATTCTCATGCTTGCAAACACTAGTCTAGCTGCAGCCTGCATCTAGTAGTAACCAGTTCAACTCATGTAGATGACCTATATATACAAGATAGCATTTTCTTTGGAAGTAAATTTTGCATCAGCATGTGATAAAAAAAATATTAATGTCTGCACAATCAAGTAATACAGAACATACTCCGATTAGACAGGACCGCAAAAGGAAGAAGATGAAAGGAGGATACAATGTAGTTGCTCAGCTCAAGAAATAAGGGTTTTATGGGGTTATGACTGTCCAATTTAAATGTGGTGTATATGTTCATGCCTTATCACTTGCACCCATTGTTGTGGAAGGAGTCTTGTTTAAAAAAAGGGCTACCAAATCTTGTTAAAACAACATCTGTTGTTCAATTGAGAAATTGAGATGTGTCCATCAATCTGAATTCAACCCTTTGCCTACTTATTTGAGAACTGGATTTTTTTTGAGATTCAGGATTCTTTTCTTATAAAATCTGGCTAGAAGCTATTTTCCTACCAAATCTAACCAGCATAATCAAACTCTAGTTTCAAAGATTTGATCCAAAAGCAGATCTATAAGATTTTGGCCACAAAAATTGTGTCCATGCTACTCCCTGAGAACAGCACAACATACTTCTGAACAGCATGAAGAATTCTGCAACAACATGTGCGAATATTATATTATTTTACTTAGACAGGATTGCAAAACTGATTCATTATTGTGCGCGGATGGAGGAAAGGATTGCCAGGAGAATGTTGGTATTGGTGAAGCTACAATGGTAGAAGTTACTAAAGACAATGCAAACAGGAACCTATGTCTGATGAAGGTAACATGAGAAGGGAAAATTTCCATACCTATGATAGGGTCTTCTACTTAACTTTTATACTTGAACAAAATTGCAAGTGCAAGTCTGGATAACACTAGTTTATAGACTAACAGTATGTCAATTATGATATTTTCAGAATAGATAATGATGAGGTGGTATTTTTATATTTTGCAAGAATATCTAGCTAGTTTTGGTTTTCCTGAATGTCGCATTGCAGTATTCTAAAGGTAGAGAATGAAGATATTTATTTTAGGAAGCAAGTCAATTTTGCATTGCCAATTAGAAGGGTTCATTATCATGATCACAGAGCCGTCCATATATGTTTCTGCAACCTCTGCTAAGGATAGGGTTCCTATTACTCCAGCTGAAAAGAAGTTTTTGTACCTGATATCAGCAATTGAAACAAGTTGCAATTTGCTTGTGGAAAATTAAAGGGGCAGCAGACCATCAAAGATGTAGCGGACAATACATGGAGAATCTCATGCAAACTTTTTCTGTCAATGGCCTTCTGACAGTAGTTAGAGTAAGGAAAATTTCAATATTAGTTTGAATGCAGAAAATCTTATTGAACTGCCTGTTATCATTTAGCTTTAATGATTATGTTGGCGAATGGCAACAATGTAACAGGTTACCTAGAAGACTATCATATAAAATGATATGACTAATTATAGTCTTTGGACGTTAGCCGTGATGAAAAATGAGGACAACTCAATTGTTGGGTCTCTTGACTTAAATTTCATGGATAATAAACACCTGTTCAATATCAAGAAGGAGAGGGTCCAAAAGGAGCCTGTTTCAGATGTAGGGAAATGAAACATGCACCTACTGCTTATCTTATGCACAGAGGTAACAAAGGCCATGGGTTATAAGGATCGTAATGTTAAGAAACAGGAGGCTGAACAATTGTGATGGGGATGCTGCCTTATACCAGCAGAGATTTATTGTGTCATGATGCAACTTAAAGTTGCCTCTGCAGTCAGGGACAGAGCCAGGATTTTTTTTGGAGGGATAGCAAATTATTAACACTTAAGAGGATCATTAGACTATTGTCTTTGATGCAATGGCACATCAAATGAAATTTAAACTGGCTTATCTATCAACATGTCCTTAAAAGTATAAAGTCAAGTAGAAGACACCATAAGTAGCTGGCCATTCAATGTATTGCCTTTCTTCTTGATAAATACGTGGTACCATCAAATGATGAAGAGTCTAATGTAGAGTGTTGGCTAAGTCCAAATATCTATCAAGAATAAATGTTGAAACTCCGAAGGGAAAAGAACAATGCAATCATTCCTTCACACTGTACATTCATATAGCTTCCATTCCTAGCAAAGTTAATGTATTTTGGAGCACCAAAGTAACTGACAGAAAAGATCTTTATTTTATGCTCCATTCACTCAATTATTCATTTGGAGATAAATGAAAGGTCCTCCATCTCCATTAAAATCCAGGCCAAAAAGTAAGTAAAAGATATACGGTTGCAATCCAGCATGAAACAAAAAGGAGCTGCTCCCCTTCCAAAACAAGTAGTTTTCTGAATTAATTGCCCACCTTTCCAGACACCATAAAGAAAACTCACAACAAAATCAATTATGCATGGACATGCATTTCATAATAATCACAGATTAATTTATTCTTCTCCTCGTATAAGGCATCGCAAACAATGGCTGCCTGCCCCCTGGTTACATTGCTAACTATCTAATCTGTTCTCTTTTATTATATAAACAACCTTATCATACATTTATTTACACTATACTACACTGCCCATAATGATGCCCAAACTCTCCTTCTTTCTCTTTTTTTCTAAAAAAAAAATTCACTGTCATTATGAATTAAAAAAAGGAAAGCCAATTAAAAAGAGAGGCCTCTCATATTGTGACGCTGTTAGGCACCCCCCTGCAGGTAATCCCGGAGGCGAACTCGGCGCCATCAATTCATACGGCAAAAACCCCGGCGCCGCAGCGATTCCTCCTCGCCGGGTCGCCGTTCCGCCGCGCGATCTCCTGGTCGGCGCGCCTCACCTCCGCGGCGAAGGCGTGCCACGCGTCCACCATCGCGGCGTCCCCCGTCCACGTGTACGAATCCCGGCGCTCCCGAGGTACTCCTCGTCCGCCGAGTGCGTGGAGAGCGTGTCGATGACGGTCATGAACGTGGTGGCCTGCGTCAAACTCGGCAGCGCCGAGAGGAAGAATCGGTGGGGGTCGGCGAAGAAGCTCTCGTACTCTGGGTCGCCCCTCGGCGGGGACGAGCCGGCGCATCAGCGGGGGGCGGCTCGGGACGTAGCCGCCTAGCGGGTACTGGCCGAAGTTGAGCGCGGCGTGCTGGGCCGACGCGAGCCAGATGATGGTGTGAGGAGGGAGGCGAGGTCTGCAGGGGAGTCGAGCCGGGGCCACCAGTCGGCGCCGCTCTTGTCGGCGTCCCACGTGGACGGCTTCGGCGTACCAGGCTTGGAGCTCGGTGTCGGCTTCGACGACGTGCGGGGTGGGTAGTAGCCTCAACGTAGGTCCGGACCCACGTTTGGATGGCGGACCAGAGGAGGCCGTCGTTGGCGTAGGGGTAGTCCTCCAACACAGCTTGAGCCCATGGGATTGGCCAGGGTCCTCCGTGGCCATGCCTCTGTTGTGAAACAAAATAACATCAAATATACATTAATATTGTCAACTGGTGATCTAGTGCATTAGATTTTGATTTATCCTTGAAGGTATCATCTCTTTTCTTGTCAAGGATTCTTGTTGAATAATTACAAATGGTGAAGCACGTTTAGCTTGATTTTTTAGTGAATTATTTTGCCTTGGTAATGAAAATATTACGTAACTTGATGATATTTATAATTTTCTAGGATTTTTTTTTTAAAAAATAAAACTTGCTTCTTGTTTTGTGTTTTTTGATTTCTTGATTTAGTAGTTCTTGAATGTTTTAAACTTGTGTATGTAATATTTTAGTGATGGTTGTGTGTAACAAAGTTAAAGTTGAAGATAACCGATTGATGCTTGCCTTCTGATGAGATCGGCAGGAAGGCCCTCTTGGTCGAAACGCCAATGATCCCTGTAGAAAGAGGCACTGATCTCCATGCAACATGATCCAGGGTGAAGCCAGACTCGATGACTCCACCGCCATTGATGAGGATCTGGCGAGCGAGAGCATTGACCTCAAGGGTGTACCGCATGTGGGCTTGAGCAGCTTGAAGATTGGATGCATGGCACTTAATTGTCGATGTGCGGCTATTATGAAGGCTCCATGCATGCATGGGTCCTCAACCTGAAGCCAATTTCAACCAAAATGTTACCATGCTGTCAAATTTGAAGTAGGTGCAATCTAATAACTTCATGAGGCAAGGCCCATACTAACTTTCATTATTTACTTAATATATGAGTCAATGGAACTTACCAATGGTTGACAAGTTGGTGGACACCAGCATCATTGAGCAGACATGAGCCTTGGCAAGTTGCCAAAGCCATTGCTAGTGGCATCAGTGGGTGGAGCGAGGACACGTTTGGCCCTTGAACAACCAGTGTTTGCTGGTGGGAGACAGAGCTCAATGGCTATAGGTTTTAGAGTTCCAAGTGGAGTGAGAAAAAAGAGAGTTCTTGTGCCGTAGGCCTTCCTTCCATCTTGTGCATTGATCCGGTCAACAAATGGGAGGTAAACATCGTGGTAATCCAAGATGAAGAGCTTGTTCTCCTCCAAAGCCTGTTATATGAGAGTTTCGAACAAAAATGAGCAAATTATGGACAATCTGATTGCATTTGTTCTGACAAAGCAGCCTTGTAGGCTCCAAACAATGCAAAAGCTTCCCATCTTAAGATGAATGTGACTCTGGATTCGAACAAGAATTTAAACTTATTTATTTATGAAAAGAATTACCTGTTGGACTGACATGCCATTGAGATGGCCAATGATATGTTCTTCTTGATGGCAGATTCAGGCGGACCGTAGATGGCGGGATCGAGCTTGCTAACAGGAGGAATACCTGAAGGGAACAAAAACTAACCCTTAGTATTTGCAAATTTTTGTAATTTCTTTCCAAGAATCACAAAATAACTTAGCCAATTTTTACTGAAATGAAGATATTATACTAGGAAATGTTTTAATTACCTGAAGCCGCTCTATGTTGACAGGGTTAATGCCAGCAGTGCTTGTCGGGCGAACTCATCATCGCGCAGCCATGCAAACTTGTCCTCTGCAAGAAGGCATCAGAGAAAAGCAATGGTCAGAAAATATACAGCAGAAAGAGTTGTGATGACTGCATTATTGCAAATGATATGCTGCATGGATCCTGCAGAATGTTAGGCACATAGCTTGGTATAAATTGACCGGCTAAACTGGCCTTCTCATGTTATTGGAAAGAAAATGATATGCTCCTTAAGTAAGAAAATCTACACTTATATTTAACTTTAGAAAAGGCAAAACAAAAATTTCACCCCTCGAACACCATTGTTCACCATCATCAAAAACTCTCAATCCAATTTTTAGCTTTTTGGAGATAGAATTTGAAAAGGATATACTTGAAATAAGCATATTCCTTCTATTTGTTTAAATGAAGATGCCAGTATATCCTGAACACTTGCATGGATGTTGCTTGATTGGCTCATACTGTTTAATTAGAAGTTGTCTCAAGTGTTGGTCTCAGGACTATGTAAGGTAGCATGTGGAATGGAACAATATGCAGCTTGTACTGGCTGTCAGCATCGCATCCATCAACAGAGGCCAAGATCTATGTGCATAAAAGTGCCACGTTAGGTATGGTGATCAGTAGGGAGCAGTTGCAACCAAGATACTTCATGTCTATGATTTCCAATAAATAAGGGGTTGCAGAATGTGGTTCCACACTTTTTGCTTTTAGCTCAAGGTTTGTCATAAATGATGTCAAAGTTAGATGGCACAGGTAATGTGCATTTAATTGAAAGCAATGGATTTCTTCCATCCATATACTTTGACATGCTCGAACTATCTCAATTCAGTTTTGTCAAATACTATAATGATTGAACAGAAATGCTTATCAGCTTACTTGTTATGATGTCAGGGGTGTCGTATCGGAGTAGGCCCTCGCTTGACTCTTCAATCTTGCTCACAAATGGGATCTTATGGAAAAGTTGGTCTTGTAAGGTCTGCTTCAAGCGAAGGCCTTCTTTGAAGAGGTTGTCGATGTCATGGAAGGCCTTGAAGTCATGGCTCTCTGGGGGAAGGATGCAAGGAGATGGCACAAGGTTGTGGAGCAATGCTTTCAGTGTACCCGCCGATAACATCTCTTGCTTCGCCTCCTCGAATGCTTCATCTCGAGGCACGTATATTGGCAATGGATCCTCTGCTCGGCTCTCGGCATGCATATCTGCAACACATCATTAATCAGTAAGAATGCAATAAGATTCTTGTTAAGTCAAGATATTAAGAAGATTTTGTTTACAGAATTCTTGATCTTCTGAAAAGGATTGGTCTTCCATGATGTTGGCTTCAGGGAAGTGTACATGTTCGGGGGTTCATTTTTGTTGCTAATTTGGTAGTTGGAGTTGGTCAGGATTAAAGAAGGATTAGAATTGATCAATTAGACCAGAATGAAGACCCATTCCTCCTACACCCTACTATACTCATTCCATGTGGCCAGGTCAAACAGTCTAGAGGGTTGCATGTTTTTGCTAGTCAAAAACTTTATACCCAAAACCCAGAAAACTATTGTTTCCATGGAAGCAATTGTGAACGCATACAACTCTGAACAACATCCAGCTCTTGCCGATGCAGGGGATGGAAGGGAGGTGAGGAATGTTGTGACAGTATATTGTTTTTTAATATGGGTAATATTGGTCATTATAAATATAGTTGTCAATTTATCTGGCTATCAATTTTCTTACTTCTGAAAGCAAATTATCATGCTCTGTTACCAATAGGATTTAAAAATTGCTGGTTCTTGACACTTGTGCTAGAGAGAGGCTCAGTGTTTGAATGCAAATAGTAACACTCCCTCCCCTATTCTTAAAAGGTCAAAATTCATTCATTTTGACATCTAATACTGAAGCATGTCTTTGTTCCATCTACCAATTTTTGGTCCAACCCCGACCTCAATTTTGCCAGTTAGTCCAGAACAAAGCTTGGCCTAATATCAACTTCAAAAACCACATCAGCTGCTGCATGTAACCTAACTATATAAAGTTATAACATATCTCCACAGTTTAATTATTGTCATTTGTTGCCACCCATGCCTTGTCTCAAGAGTTTATTATCACCATACCAGACTGATAGAAACGTGCCAATACCTGTATTTGTTGGAGGCCTCCCTGTCTACATCTCCTTGGATATGGTATTTCTCTCCTCCGAGGACCGGCCGAGAATACTCGATCCCCTTGTCGGGGTTGCCCAAGTCATTATAAGTAGCATGGTCATAAATTCTATCACTGAGCTTCCTCTCCCCGGTGCCATCGCCCCTTAGCTCCTTCAACTCCCTTTCCCTGAGTTCTTTCAGGCCAGGGGGTGTCTCTGAAGGCAAAAAAGGCTGCTCCAACAAACCATTAAGACCAAAAGCTCATTAATTAAGGCAACTAGCATGGCTCACAAGTTCTAGTGGCTTTAAAATAGCAATAATTTTAGAGTACTAAAGTGACCTAGATTAGCAATTATCATTACTGTTATACAAGTTCTAGCAGCACAAGGTTTTGCAAATGGACAACTTTTTTCTACAATAATATACTTTGATTATCATCATTATAGTGCTAATTATTTTTATAATCATTCTTGAAAAATTGTATAGAAGGAAGGGATGGGAGACCTTGTTGCTAAAGAACCCTCTTGGCGGGTGAATTCTGGTGGGTTGGACCCATGAGTAGCAGGAGAAGTGGACTTTGCCACAGGAGAAACCCTCGACGGTGATGCTCTCCAAGAAGAATTCTCTCTGGTGCCGGTTGAGCACCGTGATGGCTCCCGGCATTCCAAAGCTGGAGTCCATCATGAACTCAGCTATGTACACCACCCTCTCTCCCTTTGCATTCTTCTTCTCAAACCAGTCCCGAGAACTGCCTGCTTGCTTGTCTTCGGCCTCTGTGTCCCTTTGGTTTTGAAGAAGAAGTCAGAGATCGGAGACAAAATTAACAGCTCAAACAAAATTCTATAGAAATAATGGTAGAATCTAATGAAATAGTTTTTTTTTAAAAAAATCATGGAATCAGACAAATTCTATAGAAAATAACGGTAGAATCCAATGAAATAGTTTTTTTTTTATTAAAAAAAAATCATGGAATCAATTATATTGTTAGAAATATATAGTTCTAGTTTTAGGTGTGCATGGTTAGCAAACAGTTCAAAGTATTGCAACCAATTGTCTCCTCCAAAAAGCTCCAGATAAATGGGGAAAAAATGTCATAAAAATTTTTTCTTTGCTAAAAGGGAAAAAAATTAAACGATTAACTAACCAATAACGTTCGAGTGATCAAACCAATAACAGCAAAAAGTAGAAATAAATCTCAAGAATTGAAAGGAAAAAAAGGAGATGGACTTACATGGATTAATCTCGTTGCTGACAAGCTCCAAAACGACGTTCCGCCGATCTTATCAGAGAAGGCATCGAACTGGCTCGCAATTTTCTCTTTGAAATCCTCCTTCTTCTTCTTCCTCACCGTCACTGCCGCCCTGACCTTAAAGCTCACCAGCTTCTCAGCCGCCACCTTCACCACTCTCTCTGTACCACTGCTGCCGTCGGTTTCTCGCACTCTTCTCACCCCACAAAGACTCCTTTTTCTCAATGGAAACAAAGCAGGGAGAGCAGAGATTGCTCTGCTCCCCTCGAAGCATTCGAGAAGGTCAAAGAAGGAAGGAGGGAGATTTTTGGATCAAGCAAGTGCTTAAAATCTCGATAGAGGAAGCTGCCATTAGCTATTCTTTCTTCCCAAAATCTCACCTTTGTGCATCAAGTAAAGGGGTGGGTCTTCTGCCTTCCTGTATTGGCTTGTTCTTTATAATATTTTGGTGGCAAGAGAGCGAAGGAGGACCTTTGCATAGAAGAGAGGACCAGGGGCTGCGCGAATCTGAATGTCTTGTATCGAAAATTATTTGATAGGGTAGGACCTACGGAATAGCTACACCAGGATTTACCCCTTCCAACTCTTTTTTTCATCATAAAAAAAAAAAAAAAAACTAGGGGCAAAAAGGGAATTTTGTTGGCACACCCCTCACATGCCGGTCACGTTCTGCCGGCACCATAAAAAAATGGCTAAAATTTGCGGGGCTTTGCGGCTTTGCGGGGCTTTTGGTAGTTAAACGGACGCTTATACCCCTCGAATTTCTGAAATGACATTTCAGTCCCAGGACTGTAACAAGTTTTGCTATTGCGTGATAACCGCCATCAAAAAGTGTAGGACTGTGATTGGTGGACAAGCTAGAGCAGCGGTATGCCGCACCTAGAAAGGGGGGAGGGAGGAAATGGGGCAAGATTTGGATTTGGTACTCAAGCCGTGTTCCACATTTAGTATGTACCCAAGCATACCATGCAACTATGGCTAGAACAAGTTTTTTATTTTAAAAAAATATATTATTAAGAAATATGAACCTATACATTGATAAACTTTTTGATAAAAATCAAATTCGATACTCTTCCAAATTATTTCTGGTAGAAAGAGATCCATAGGTAATGGCGGATGCAATAACGACAGCCAGGGACGGACCACCAATTTTTTTAAGAAGGGCCAAAAAATATTAATAAATAATTAAAATAAATTTAAATATTTTTATAAATATTAATTAAATTATATTTATCTTATTTCATAAAATTAAATTCATTAATAATAAAATCTACCGTAAAATTTTCAGCTATCTTCTTATCGATATAAGTGACGAAATAATCGATGAAAAAATCGTCTTCCATCTTGTTGCATAATCTGGTCTCGACAATCTTCATTTTTTAAAATATTTTCTCTATAGTAGTAGTTGAAACCAGAAGAGTAATAAGCGTTAAGGACTCGTAGAAGATGTGCGCGCATCGACCACAATAGTGGCAGCATTGTGCCAAATACCGTTGGTGCTGCACAACGGGATGTGACATCCATCGAGCGACGGTGCCAAAGATGATGGGATGTGAGTGCAGTAGTATTGGTGGGAGCCTGAGGCATGACGGGCGCCCACCCGTCCGTGCTTTCCAAGATCCGATTATGCTACGCGATGGATCCGGTCGCTAAGACGGTGCGCGGCTTTACCGCACGCAGTGTTTGTCAGTGCGACGAGGCTGACGAAGGCCACCAAGATGGTAGTCATAAACCAGCGCATCGGTGGTATCTAGCTTTATGTATGCGCAACCGCCTGGTCTCGTCGTGGGAGCGTTCTCGTCGATCGCATCACATGATAAGTCCGACTGCTATTTTATCCATCGGTTTGGGGAATGGGATGGTGCTGACTACGTGCAGTGACTTCGACCATGGCGAATTCTGGAGACGAGCGCTGGTCAAGCAACAAAAAAAAATTCTATCTTCTTCTAAAAAATTATGGAAATTTTTTTAATAAAAATAAAAAATAAAATTGGTAGTGATCCATCTTTCAAGTAAAGAAAGCTAATTTATAATATTTATTTTATTTTATTTTTTTTAAAAGATTCTTCAAGTTATATTTAATATCTCCAAATTTAGAAGGGCCAAATATATATATATATATTTAAAAGTTTATATAAAATCTTAATTTATATAAAAAATATAAAAAAAAATTAGAGGGGCCAAGGGGCCTCCTTGCCCTTCCGATGGTTCATCCTTGTATATATTTAAAAGTTTACAAAAAAAAAAAAAAACTTATAAAAAAAAATTTAAAAAATTAGGCGGTCCGCCGCTGATGACAGCTCTCCTATTATATCCATGAACATCTTCAATCCTAAACTTAGGTTTCAAGGATAGGCATCAAGATTTGTTGATAGCAAGCTGAGCTTAAAAGATAATTTAATTTACTATTAAACAAATATGATCATGGTCATCTTAATTGACAAGAGAGATGTATTGATTAGAGGATTATGTCAACTAAGGCATTGCCATAGCTGCATCAATTAAGTTTCATCAAGTCCTAATGGTTAATAGTTGGAGTTGTATTGTACTAACAAGTCTACATATGATCTCATTTATGGAGAACTAGAGTTTTGCTTTTTTTTCCATGATGTACGCATCAGCTTTGAGGTTGCGAAGATGATTCCTAGTTGATGAGATTGCTTCTTTCTAATGAGTACATTATAATTTCGAGTCACCATCATGACAACAAAATGTTTTAAATTTCCATGTAAATGGAGTGAAAGTGGTATGGTGGAGTGTAGACATAGATACAAGGCTAGGATGATGATCGAGGCCTAACCTTCATATGTTGATTTAAGTACTAAAAACGAGGGGGACAAAAAGTAGTTCATCTAAAAAGTGGTATCATAGTCAAAAGACAAGGATGATAATTAGCTAACTCGACTGCAATCACAATGATCCACTACTTTTTGTTTCTTTAAATTAGCTAACTCGATTACAATGCAATCAAGTTTTCAAACTATGTCGATGAAAAGATGATGGGTCAATACATGTTGCTTGAATCTTTCTAACTCTTTTTTCCCAAAGTCAAGCAAAATGTTCATGGATTGACGGATTCTAAGGTCTTGTCAGTCACCAGGGATGAAATAATTAAGGAAAGGTGTGAAGATTTGGGACTTGGGACAGCATTATTAATGATCAAAGTCAACATAAATTTTTGAATTGCTTGATGTTACCAAATTCTACCGCATTTGTTTGGGAGAGTAGTTAGCTGATATTGACTAGCATTTTAGAGTACCTTTCTCTTTTCCACTTAGGACTAAATTGTTGCAAAATCCTCCGGTGACTAGCTTATGGAAATGACTTGTGAGCATCAACTATCTTTTTCACTTGTGGCTAAATAATTATAAACCCCTAGAGGACCGTGGTAGAATAAATTGAAAACTTTGGAAAATTGTATTGATATTTAAGTTTACTTGGCTCACAATAGCGGTTATCTAGTTAAGGTAGGTTTATCATGATATTAGTAATTAATTAGCAATTTGTACAGGTAACCAATCTAGGAAACCTTAACTATGTAAATAAAAATTTTATGATTTTTCTGTCCCTTCAATATATATGCAGTATTACTTTTTTGATAAAAATAATTTTTGAATCTTGTTAAAGCTTTGATGATAGAAAAGTTATTTTTTTAAAAAAAAAAAAAATTTAGAGAGGGGGGAAATCTATCTATATAATAATTATCCAAGTCAAAATATTTGAGATATCTAAAAGTTGAGCCAAAATATTTAATTAGTGAGCAAGAATTGTTATTATCGAGACAAACATCAGTTCGCTTTGGCATCAAACAAAGTTGTACCATATTATCAATCACATGTTAAGTTTTAACAATCTACTATATAATTGAGGATGCTACATATTGGATCATCAGTTAATCACACTGAAGCCAAGAAATTATGTTTTTAAATAACTTGCTGCAATATATAATTAGAGAAAAAAAAAGGGCAAGCATCATTGGGTTATATCAACAAATAATAAAGGCCCACGATATAGGCACTTGAGATCACTAGCACACTCTTTATCATTGATTAGAAATTAAGATAACTTGATTGTCATGAGTGATCATTTCATTAGTGGCTTACCCTGGCCTTTAGACTTCCGGAGCTATCGATGCACAGGTTCAAAAACACCATCCATGTCCTGAAGCAACAACAAGCTCCATGACCCATCCTATTAAAAGTGGAAATCCAAAACAATATAGAATTTTCTCATCAAGTTAGCTCCCATCCAAGTTCTAGATTGCGAGCATGGAAACTTGGCTAGTAATTCACCCCTCTACTTAACAAGCAGATGTTCTCTTCTTGATTTTTGGACAATGCACCTCCAAGAATTAGGTAGACCTCTTTCTCAAAAATGAATGGCACATTGGGATTGACTTCCATTTTTTCTCCGAAGGACTTCTTCCAAGAAAAAAAAAAAAAAATATACTGCATTTCAGATAGGATTATTGCCATGTAACTATCTTTTTTGATGGGTCTAATTTTAAATAAATTAATTGTAGTTTAGTAGCCAGTTTATGCCGCGAGGATTTGAATAATATATGTCTATAAAGCTGTCCAAAGATTTTTTATTCATAAACTTGTAATGAATCTTATTTAACCCGATCTCTAATTATAGAGGCATAAAGTAAGTCTTTAGATTTGGCCAGGTAGTTCGTTGTCCATACAAGAAAAGAGAAGGGTAGATATGTCATTCCTCTCTCGTCGGACGGAGATCCGCGTTGACTGAATGGAGTCAAACCGCAATCCGCCGCCGCTACGCTCAAAACAACCGTTAAAAGACGGCGGCCGTCAAACCGCATGCGGATACCAGCCACGTGTCCGTACCTCGCCACGGCAAATTGGCTACGCTCCACGAGGCATCCAATCACACCTCCCCTCCAATTCCTAATCGTCCGATTATGATCGGATGGCTGAAAGGGAATAGATCGTCAATTCTAGAATTTTATTTTATTTTTTTTCGGGTAGGAAATTTTCCTTTTGTCCTCCATTGGCACGGGTGGTGAATTACTTGCTATTCCGTACGAAGTGTGCTGTTTTCTGTATTTTTTTTTTAAAAAAAATTCTAAATTAAATGTGAACGGTGTCATCATCATGTTTACGTATAAGAATTGGACGTTCCAACGGTTGCCACGTCCCAATTTTACTCTCAACCGGATGAGGGGCTGTCCTGGATACGCGTTAAATAAGTGGCAGTTGGCATGATATAAATAAGTTGTACCAATGAGTGGTTTGTACGAATGGGGCTAGTTGAGGGGTTCCATCAAGCAATCTTTCAAATTTTGGAAGGAGTTGCAAATTATTGCATGTCATCAAATTCGGTGGTTGACGTGTTTTATACCTTTCGTAGGATGTATTGATTATTGTTTAACCATGGCTGAATGTTATGTTGTCATCTGTTTTAATTTTTGGTATAGGTTCATTGTTCCTCTCATCTTGGTTCTGCTTTTGTTGTTCTTTTTGTTCTTTGTTTTTTTCTGTTTTTTCTTCATTTTCTTGTTTTTTTTTTCTCATCATAGTTTGTTCTACTTTGCATCTCTTTACTCTTTATTTTCTCTCTATCAGGATCTCTCTCTCTCTCTACTGCTCATGGTCTTGTCCTAATGCTAATGGTCGATTGACTTGCGTAGGTGAGAGCAATCAGTCATCAACCATAGCTTGGAGCCCTATATTCTACTTCAAATGAGATTCACCTTAGCTTTTTCATCATGGCAGGTTTTGTTAATAGCGTGGATTTATGGTAGATTAGAGAAAACAATTGGACTAGAGTTGGTCCTGGAGTCGAGATTCAAGTTACGAAGTATGATAATTCAATATATATATTATATATATATATACTGTTGTTGGGATATCCTGGTTCAAGCTATAAATCGAACTCCGGTTCGACTGGCCGAAGTTCTCTCTCCGGACTATGGACTTCGAACCAAGCCGAGGACAAGCCGACTGCAAGCGACCCAAGGCCACACACCGGATGGCAACATCCGAAGGCCAGTTCTTCAGGTGACGATTTCGGCATCGACCGAAGACTGAACTCATCATCGACTTCCGAAGGCACGTGCTTCGGACCCCGCCATAGACACGAACTCCGGCCTCGGAGAAATACCAAGTCTTCGGTCCATGCAAGGGGAAACCCGAAGCTTGGATCACAATCTGTTCCAGAAAGACAACTGTAACCAACGGTTACAATCGACACTCATCATGCCATGATCATGGCGCGCGACTCCTGCAACCACGCCTTCGATCTGTCGGAACCGCTCATTGACAACCCACGATCGCCAATCATGGGAGAGATTGGCTCTCATGATCATCGGAATAAGAGCGGGCCGCAGGCCGGGGGCCTTCTTTTAAATATGGGTAAGAAGGGCAGCTTGAGAGGTACGCGAATAATCTCGCACACATACGCTTGTAATCTCCGAGAGCCTTTTTTCTTCCACTCTTTATCGACACCTTTTCCATTATGTGGCTGGAATCCGTCACTGACTTAGGCATCGGAGTGTCCCCCGCCGGAACAACTCCGACAAGGAACCTGTTTTGCAGGTGAACCAGGAAGCGGTCCTGCGATGCAGTGGCTCCGACCGGCCGATCCAGGGACTCCACGCCAACATATATAATTGGGTTAGATAGGCTAAATTAAGCAATTCCTTTATGGGTTCGAGATTGGAGACATCCCCTTGTTCTCAAGAAGTAATTAAATTTTAAAATTTTATAAAATGTCCATTTAATTTTGATTTATTATATTTATATTCATTTGGTTGCACATTTTTATTGGATAATCTCTTGTATATCATAGGTAAGTATCTATCTTAAATGCTATATATATATATTTTTAATATGAAATTGATGTGGCAACATCCATTGACGTGGAGTCTACACAGCCGCCAGCTAGAACCGTGCAGGTGGGGGCTGCCATCTAGGTGCGGCCCCCGGTGGAATGCCAATGTCAGCTCCCGATCGAGGTCGAGCTAACGAGCGAGCCCCCTGCCGAGGTCGATTCCCAGCCATGGTCAAGCTCGAGGAGTGAGCCCCTCGTCTGATGCAAGCTCCAGGGCAAGCAGAGCTCATAAAGTCGGCTCTCCCGAACGAGGCAAAGTTCATGAAGCGAGCCTCCTATCCGAGGTCAGCTCCCAGCCGGGGTCGAGCTCACGGGTGAGCCCTTTGTCTGAGGTCAGCTCCCGGCCAGGGTCGAGCTCATATTGCCGAAGGTGGACCCCCTTCAGGAGGTCCTTCCAGGCCATGCAAAGGCCAGAATTCCCGCCAGTAGCGGAGGAGGAAAAGTGTAAAAATTCAAAATGGAGGTCCCTGTCCACCTCCACCGCAGTCCTCGAGAAGTGGCGCACGCCCTGCCACCAATACCAGTTCTGCAATACGCCGCCCGTATGCTCTGAACAAGGCCAGCCTCGTCAGACTTGAGGTCCAATAATACGCCGCCACGTCCACCATCATATGGCTGGGGGACGCTGATCCACGCGGCACAAAGCTCAGAGTTTCCCAAGAAGAAGAATCCTGTCAAAGCCACAAACCCTGCTACGGCGGGATGGTCCCTCCAAGAAAGAAAAGATCCTGCCATGACAGGGGGCTCAGCGGCCCAGCGCCCGCCCCTTATAAGCACAAACAACACCCCCAAAAGGAAGGAAGCGAGAAAAGAAAGGTAAGGAAAGTAAGCGGAGGCCAAGCGAGAGGAGCGGGGGGAGAGAAGCGAGCAGGCAACCGCAAGACCGGCGACCGCGTGGCTGACTGGAGAACCTCCCCGCTACCCGCTCTCCATTCAGTATTTTTCTTTAACATTTCTATCATGTCCCCCCCCCCCGGGACGAGGGAGTTTCCCAAGCTCTCCACCATAGGAATTATGTTTTCCTCGATCGTCCCACTAACTTGGTCGTTAGAGTGTCCTTGCCAGAATCTCCCGCCGGGTCTCCTCTATTTTACAGGCCGAGTAGGCCTAAGAGCCGATGCCCCGTCCGGAGGGGGCGCTCCCGGTGGGAGGGGGAGGCACCCGACGCGGCGGCGACATGCCAGAGATGCAAGCCACGACGATCCAAGCGGCAACAAAAAACCTTGTGTTATATGAATAAGCGAATATAGTTGGGCATTTTTTTCATAAATGAAAATATTTTCATAAATAATTGATTTGGACTTGATATAGTGAAATTAGAATCCTTAACTTAGAAATTGTATTCCATTATGTTGAATCATGAATTCATTTTGTTGTGTATAGAACTAAAATGTGGTTTTGTGGAAGAAAATGGTTGGTTGGTTCTATTTACTTTAAATGAGTTTTCCACATGGTATAATTATGGGTTAGCATCGTATCCATGAATGGGAGTTACAATCGAAATTGAATATATTTTCTCATTAATTTATGGAATTGTTTATACATGAATCACAATCATGCTCGGGTTTTGGGCTCAAGACATATATATAATTATGCACAATCGATATTGAGAAATAGACTAACCACATTTTATTAATACATAGTTAATTGATACGCAGTCATGCAACATAAGCATGATACTATCAATGACCATGGAGTCGAAGCGTGACATTTATGATACCTATTAACAATGCATGCATGATCATTAGTTAGTCCAAACATAAACATTTTTCTATTCTCCTATTAGAAAATTTGGAGCCTTCATTGTTTTTATTTATATGATTGCAATTGTAAAGTCTTTTTCTTTTTTGGTAAGAAACAAGAGCTGGTCTTGCATTAATTAAAAACAAGGTGTATATATATAACAAAGATCCTGGTTACACAAGCCTATACAGAAGGCAGATAAGAATAGAGCAGTAAACCACAGAGTTTTGTTTATTTTACAATTGGATGAACTTGCATCCTATTTATCTATTTATAGATAACATATACCAAGCAACTTTATAATCAATGAATCTTTTATTTTTCTATATGTGTATGCATTTATATTTATAATTCATTCATGATTTTGTATGTAGATTGTAGGATACTTATTGAGCTATTGAACTCAGGTCCATTCTCTAATAATTTCCAAAGGAGCAGGACACTTGGAGATTGTCTGGCTGCGGTTGCTTGTGAGATAGAGTAGTTCTCATATTTTAGATTACATTAGCTGTCTTTGAGATTTCTAGAATCTTGGTAATTCAATTGAAAATGATTTTTATATTTTAGTTCCAGCAAAGATTTTTAGATTGCATTAGCTATCTTCAAGATTTCTAGAATCTTAATAATTCAACTAAAAAGTCTATATTTTTGGATAGATGTGGCCATGTGTTTTGGTATTGTTGTTTGCGCTTTAAATTTGTGGTTGATAAGTTTAGTTTTATATCAAAAGATTGGATTATTTTCCATCTTACGTAATCTACTTTATTGTTTTAAAAGGTGTTCATGTTGCCTTCATTATCATAAATTATTGTATAAATTCTAAGGTCTTGCACATTTCCAGGGATCATATTCTCTTTATTGTTTTAAAAGGTGTTCATGTTGTCTTCAACATCATAAATTATTATATAAATTCTAAGGCCTTGCACATTTCCTGGGATCATATTCTCAGAAATATATGATCATATCATATGCCTAACTAGTGTGCTATATTGGGAATATGACATTTATTTAATTTTACGCATACGAATCACACTAGACTTGCATTTTAAGATTTTTGATATCATATCTCTAAAGAATTTTTCTGGCATTTGTGGTCATTTAAAATTTATGTATTTTCTAGCTAGCACATTTTAAATTGCTATGGTGGTGATGAATTCATCAATTTATTAACTTTCTAAGTTTTCAAAAATCTAAAATTATATGACAATATGCTTGGATTGAATATGAAGTATAGATCGAACTAAAGATGAATGAAGTAGATAGCCGTTCTTTATTCCTTAAATAACTAGAAGCTTCTAAATAAGGCCATTAGCTTGCGGTTGACCTTGGAAGAAGATGATGATGAAAGGGCAATTAGACACCCAAGGGATGGTTATAATTTTAAGAATCTATGAGATCTATTCAAACAAGATGAAATAAATTTATTATTAAATAAATCAGATCAGGAAGAAAAAAAAAAAAAAAAAAGGAGCCTATCGATCTCTCAAATATGCACTTTGTTTGCATAAGTTTCCTTCAATGGAATTTGTCACATCGTAGGCAATGTTATGGAATGCCTAAGTGGACCAAAACTTTTGATATATCCCCTCAATAATTAGCTAATGGTCCACCACCCTCCATGTATCATAGTTATAATTTTTATTTTCGTTTTTTATTAGCAACATGGTTCTAATTAATGTGCCACCACTAAGATTCAAATCCTCAATCTTTTCCACTAGCAAGCCCACAAATTTTTTTTTTTTTTTTTTTTTTTTTTTTTTTTTTTTTTTTTAAAAAAAGTGACCGACTAGCTGAAATAAAATATACTCATAATCAACTATCAGAATTTGCACTTTTACACAACCATATATTGGATGATCATCCAATGAAAAATGAGATGTGTGGATTGAAATTTTCTATTCACACCGGTGTACCGGACATTTCTCATAATACAAAACAATTATTTCAGAAATTTTAAGTTCTCAAGTCTCAAACATTTTGACAATCATGTGGTATCAAATATATTCTCTTAGCAAATCATGAAACAATCTAAAGTTATTATGGTTATATCAGAGCACTAGTTCAGCCTGGATCCTGTCAATAAAATTCCAATGCGGTCATACCTGGATATAATCAACAAATGTATGAGCCATCCCTCAACTTTATGCTTCATTCCATATTAGATTAAAACTTAGACATGAATAAGTTCTGAAGCATCCGAATATCATTACATTAACCAAGCCGAAGAATGCTCGAATCTTGGCCAACAACCAAATCCAATATAAACTTATCTTATAGACAGGTATTAATTCAATAATAGGGCTAACAAAGTCTAGAGCTAGATATAATCAAAGACTCAATCCGACACGGTGATGATGTGGATCTAGACAAAGCAAGACCTCATATTCCTCGGACCTGGAAATTACGTATTAGATTTGTATCCTGTCAGAGAGTTTAAAAAATATAGCGAGAAAAAAATATATATAGTGAGAAGCAAGTTTCTCACGGGTCCCACGAAATCTTACACTTTCTTTTAAGTTCCTCTGCATCAAAAAGAAGTCAAAACAGATCCTGTGATCTGAAAGCAACCTTCCACCATCCGTACATCATCCCCTGATTGCTTGGTGTCGGTTCTTGATCAAATACTGGCCACCATCTATTGATAGATCCTGCGATCTAAAAGCACTTTCTTTTACCAGGAGAGGCATGATCTAGAACCCAATCGGTGCCAATTCTAGATCGCATCGGTGACTGCATGGAAGCCCTTTTGAGGATACGAATTTATCATTCCAGCAAAGAAAACAATTTAAATTTATAAGAGTGTATTTAGTTCGAGGGAGTTGGACTCCGGAATGGGAATCGGGAAGCGTGACTCCCATTTTACCTGTTTAGTCGAAGGTGGTGGTTCTTATTCGAATTCTAGTGAGGATCGGGAATGCTCCCATCTCTATAAAAACTCGATGCTTGCTCTTTTTAATATTCAAATTTCATTTTGATTTCGCTTTTTAGCTATCAACCAAACATGCAAGGAGATATAGCCATTCTTATTTTCATTCCAATCCATTTCGATTTCGATTCCAGGTTGCATGCCAAACCCTAGAAATCTTTTATGAAAATATCAAAAGTAACCATTCCCTGGCAGAAGACCAAGACCTCGGTCCAAAGAGAGGCTACAAAAATGTATCATTCTTTCTTTAGAAAAAAGAGAAAAAGAGTAATATTAGCGACATTTTTGAGCTACGATATGACCCTATAAGATCGAAACTAATATATGGAGTGAACTAGAGAGCGTCTCGGTTCATTTCCCTGGACCGGTCCAACTAAAATCCCATGCTTCGAATTGTCACCACCGGTGTCTTGATCATCTTCTTACAAGTGAATTGGGACCTCAAGTGCCAAAAGAATAGGCGAAGGCAAAGTCTCCTTTTTACGTAGCAAAGGAGCCACCGCCTAAGGATTTCAAGCAGGACTGGCCATTTGAAATGCCATGATTTTCTCACCATGGACCATACTTTCCCTGAGATGCAATGTCGAAGCTTGTCAGATAACCGAAACCAAACCTACTTCTCATAAAGTACGACTTGGAGATTGGGAAACCCTGTACATGGATTCTACTACTACAAGTCATATATTGGCCATATCCTCTTCGAAGTCATGGCTGACACGAGCCTTGCCTTGCACGAGGCAACACCTTGGCAAGAAAAAATGGGCAAAAACCATGGAATCGAGCCAAGGCTGCGGGCTTGTCGGCAGGGGGGAGAGCATGGAACTCTACGTGATGGATGCTTCGAAACTTTGTTGCTTGTAAGAAATCAGGGTAGCAACATCGCACTGCTAACCTCTCCTTGCGATCTTTCGTGACCCAAGAAATCTCTCCAGAAAGCTAAGACAGGCCAGCATTATTATTAAAATGAAATAATAGTTGCATCAAAATTATATAATTAAAAAAATGACTTTGATTTTTGTCGAGGATGATAAGAATCATGATGGTAAAGGCATGATTGATCGAGAGGTCAATAATACCCTACACTTTTAACTGCTGCCAGTCTCCAATGATGTTATAGCGAGTTCGGTCTTCTTCTACTTATAAATGGATGTCGGTCACCTACCGGTAAGGAGGGATCCAGCATCGGAGCTCCATTTTTTTTAAAAAAAACTTATAGAAAGGTCCGCTCACTGGAGATTCTTCGATAGAAATCCTCCGACATCTAAATCAGCTAAAGCCTTTTGTAATGGATGAATGAAGAAAGTGGCGAAGCTTGGATTGGGAGGAATTACTTGCCCGAGTATCCTTTTAATCTGTCCTTTTTCCATATATAGAAGAACGAGCAGCGAATTATAACTATCGAATCCGGTAACGATTTCGGAGAATTTGCACTCCTTATAAAAGGTGGAGGTGCTGGATGTGATTACGATCCGAGCTCTATAAAATGACTAACCGCCCCGATATCTTCGAATCGAAACGTGCAAAATTTATAACCTTCAAATCGATATATGTAAATTTATATCGTAAGCAAGGCTCGTGCAACAATAACACCCCTTGGAGAGGTTTCGTAGCCGCTTATCAGGATGATGGAGAAAATTTTTGATGGATGGAATATGTAGCTCTGACGGCCCAGATAGATACCATATGCCTTCTTTGGCAAGGAACAAACTGCCATACGGAAATCGGCAAACACCACCCAAATTTTGCATACCCTACAGAGGTCATACTAAAAAGACCAGGGATTCGAAGTTGAGGTCTAAAAGCTTAGCCATTCAATGTTGAGTGATCTGCTTGACGATAGATCGCCGGATGGATAGAAACAAGTTTGGTCAAGGCAGGAGGGCCGGTGAGGCTTGACACTTGCTCCCTCTCAGGGATGTTCCTTCCTTCGTCCACTCCTTCCCTCGCAATGGAGACAACAATCCATGGTCACCAGCTCATTGATGGTAGGAATCTTTCGATCAATTGTTGTCCTTCGATCTCCATTCCAGCAGAAGCTTTAATTTGAGCTCGAAACACCATTGGTCTCCCTCATCAGTGCGGTACTCTCTTCTTCTTTTTTTTTTTTGGTGGGGTGCAAGAAATCTTTTTGGTTATTTTGTAGAATTGTGAAGTTAGAGAATGAACGATAACTTTCGACAACTTGTAACTCTGGTTTACTATATGCCAAAACCCATGCATGGACATGTCTAAGATGAGAATTACTAGGGATCTTATGTTGCTCCCCATCATCGGTCGTAGCCTTGACACAGATAAGAAGAGGATGCATACACCATTACATTACTAAGATTTTGGTGGAGATCGAGGACCAAAAAACCATCGATGATACCAAAAGTATGAATGCAAAGCTTAAAATCAGTGCAGATGTTCTGCCATTCTAATTCCAAAAGATAATGGTGATTTCATTTTCAAAATCAGGAGTGTTGACAAACTCGCCACTGCTTTCTCTCCGCATCCTCATCAATTTCAGAAAAAAAAAAAAAAAAAAACTTTGAATTGGAACCATGGAACATGTGGTGGTGATTATTTTTTCAAGCTTGCAGTGTATATATTTTCTGACTGGATGATGTACGTCTTGCTTGGCAGCCTATGGTCTATCACCATAGGAGCAAAGATCTAGTTAATATATATATATATATGTAGGGTCCGAGCTTCAAGTCAAAAAGATCATTTTCGTTCCATCACAGAAATATCGAATATCTGATTGGCGTCTCATTTTCGATCCATTGCAGAAATATCGATATCGTATGTCTGTGTTTGAGCATGCAAACAATAAGAGTTAGGGTAGTCTCTTCTATCTACAAGATATTAACATACAAAAATGTTGTAAAATTCTCTGTGGTAATAAATCATCAGCTACTTTGCACCTCATTTTCAGGTCAGAAATCAGTCTATGACCAGATATCATATTACATACAAATGATCGATAATATAATGTATGTTTGGCTACTAGTTATAATGATCTGACCTTAGACTAAATGTTACATCTTAGTACTTATTGTACGTACTATAGTTTGAGTGACCTGCTGAGTTATACTTCAAGGAAGATTGTGGCCCAATTTTGTCATACTGCCTTTTATTCCAGTAGATAACCGGGCCAGGATGGTATCCTCATGTATGGTCCCGCATGATCCTGAACCGAGAGATAGGAGACATGAGACCATAAATATACATACATACATGGACACATGCATGCATTCATACATCATGTTTTTTCTCGTCCCTCGATCATCGTCGAGCCGGTTCTTATCAATGAGATTTTCTTCTTAAAAAAAAAAAAAATAGTCGTGAGTTTCTCTCCAACCAAATATGCCAACAAAGTGCGATGACTAGATTATCTCGAGCATCTTTTACTGGCCTTTTAACATACCAAGAGGTTTAAGGTAGCAGGCCGGCTATATTGAATTTGATGCATGCTTTTAGGCTTTATTTGGATGGAAGGATCAAGAGGGAAAGGAAAGGAAGTGTTTATCTTTTTCTGTTTGGATATTAATTTTTAGAAAGAATAAAAAAAGAGAAAGGATGCTCGTTTCCCTTCCCTCCACTTTCCTTGATTAAGCTAAGTTTTCGATCCCCCGACATGGAGAAATTAGGAAGGAAAGGAAATTTTCTAATAGCTAAACTTTCCTTTCCTTTTCCTTACGAAATATCTAAATAAGAATAATATTTCACTTCCCTTCCCTTCCAAAAGAGGGCCACGTATTTATTGTAAAAAAAGAATGATAAACAAACGAGTCACTGTTTTTAAATTAGCTTCGCACAAGAGATAACATAAACCAAACTTGACACGGATCTGAATACATTTAGGTTGGATCCGATCATGGCTCGACTCAACCTGATTAATTCAAATAATCCAATAATCTAATTTTTCATGAAGTTGGGTTGGGTTCGAATCTAAACTTTATACTAGGTCGGATCCGATCATGGCTTGACTCGACCTAATTAATTCAAATAATCCAATAATCTAATTTTTCATGAAGTCGGAGAACCGGGGATTTCTCTCCCCCAAAGCTTCCCACCGGCACCACTCCCTCTCATCTCTTCTTCCTCCTCTTTTTCTTCTTCTTCTTCTTCTTCTTCTTCTCTCTCCCGTACTCTACCTCTCTGCAAAGTTTTCTCTCTCCCTCTCATACTCTCTCTCTCTCTCTCCCGCAAACCCCTCTCCAAGTCCTCTCCTTCCTCACGCCTCTCTCACATCCTCTCTATGTTTCCCATGCTCTCTCTCTTGCTCTCCTTCCTCTTCTTCCTGTTTTTCTTCTCTTACTCCCAGACCCCCCATTTCTAATCGGCTGAGAGTAGGACAGTGAGAACAGAGAGAACGAAAGGGAGAAAATTAATAATGTCTCTTCCCCGCCATCCGCCCTATTTTCGCCATATCCCGTCCTATTATATATAGGAGCCACGGCTGATGATTATTTCCGTATACATGGTAATAGTTAGCATATAAATTTAAAATTTAAAATTTAAAAAAAAATTATTTTTTTTAAAAAATTAACTTAAAAATATATTCCTACTATCGATCCGATATATATATCTATAAATTTTTAAATTATTAAATTTTAGAAAATCCTAAAAAAAATACTTAGACTGTCCTTGATTGCTGGTTACGGGATAAGTAATATTTATATTTTCTATTAATTAATTATAATTAGTTAAAGATTATATTATTCGAAATAATATATATTATGATGATTAATTTATATTTAATTATGTCGAGATTTTTATAAAAATAAATAATTAATTGATTACATTTCATGAATTGAAATAAATAATGATATTTGTTATGATCGGGATCGGGCATATAAAATCTTGAATGTTACCTGTTATATATCCGTATTGAAAAATTAAAGAAATAAAAAATATAGTTTATATGTCTTTATAAATATATCAATTGATTTTTAGTCTTGCTGTGTATGAGTTCGGACTTGTTTATGTTAGGTCCTATCGTGAAAATAATCATGATGATACTTGAGCTATGGAAATAGTAAAATATAGATCCTCGTTATGGAAATAATCGTGATGATACCTGAACTGTAGGGATAATAAAATACATATCCCTATCATAGAGGTAATCATGGTAAATACCTGAGTTGTAGGGATCATAAAATGCAAACTCCATCATGGGATAAATCGTGATGATACATGAGCTATAGAGATAATAAAATACAGATCTCCCTGCCATGAGGATAATCATGATGATACTTGATTGTAGGGATAGTAAAATATAAATCCCATTACAAAAAAAATTATGGTAATACTTGAGCTACAGGAATGATAAAATATGTCGTAACAAGGACCGTAGAGCTAATATAGTTGGATATCCAGAATAATTATTATATTATTGTAAATTTGTGGACGGGGTGTGACAGCATGACAACTCAAATACTAAGAGTTGAGCTTCGAAGCTGTTCAATTTTTTTCTTTTTAACATGCTCCTATTAGGAAAAAAAAAAAAGGGTAGGGGGGGGGGGAGGGGGTTGATAGCACATTTTGATGTGAGCAGTATGTTGTCCTGACAAGCAGGAACTGGTTTCAATCTCTTATTACTATTAAAGTCTAAATAAGTCCAGCACATACCAGAAGTATTTACTTTTGTTGGATATGTCCAAGGTTGTGATTTCAGAAATTCCATTGGGATTTGGAAAAAGCAATCTAAGTATTAATATCCATGCAGGAAGGAAACTTTTTATCATGCATGTTGGACATGCCCAATTCCAGAAAGAAGACATGGGTTGGGTCCCATGCTTGCTCAAGTTTGACTAACCCAATTACAAGTCCATCAGAGAGATACTAATGGCATGTATCCTACTATTCGGCCTTGATGTTAAGGTCCAATATATCTAGCCCTTATGAGAAATAAAGTAATAAATGAAAAGAGGGATACCATGGGCTTTGCTAGCTTAACCGTTTCTAAATTATTTTGGTCAGGTTTCATCATTTACACTTCATGATCTGGACTTGAAAAACTGAATGCATGTAAGTTTGAATTAAATTAGGCCATATGGAGCTGCCCTTTACTATCTTGATAAAGTCTCTCTTTTTTTTTTTTTTTTATGGATACAAGAGAATGGGCCGGGGTCCAGTCCTGTCCTCGTTTAACCTAGGAAGGGAATCCATCCCTGCCATGCACTCTCAAAAGAAAAGGGATGGAGAGAAGAAGAAGAGGACCAAGAAAAAATAAAAAGGCTTATTTTGTGGATATAATAAGAGAACGAGTTCCGGTCCTGTCGACATCTAACAAAATAAAGGTTGACACATAACCCTTGATGATATGAGAAAATGCATTCATGAATCCTGGTGAAAAAGTTGGTGAACTATTGAAAGTGGCCATGATAGCAGTAGCATCATGGTGAGACACAATCCTTCATGATTTGAGAGGATGTTTCATTTGAATCACGTAAGGTGAGACACATTGAAATGGCATGATAGCAGTAACATCAAGATGAGACACACTGATATATAACACCAGCTAAAGTAAGGATTAGTTTCAAGCAGCCACTGTTCACCCACAAGTTTTTTATGGAACTTTTTTAGAGAACTCTCATCCATCAACAATCCATCATATACTCTCATCACATGATGTACCTAAAATGTCTCTTACGTAGATAAATGGAAGCACTAAAGGTAGACATAGGTCTCATACCTTCACACATCTATAGCTCGAATCATTACATGGAAGTAAGTTTGCATTTCTTATGGATTGGGTTTTTGTTGGGATCTTAAACTGCATATTAGACTTGGATTTGAATTTAAGAATCTCATCTGAACCCTGAATCTTACTTATTGCAACCTCTGTAATAGTATAAGTTATGAAAGGCTAGGGAGGAATCTAGAACCTTTTCAAGTTGAATTTTATATTAGGCTATCATCATAAACAACTAAAATATCTCCAAGACCACAAGCATGTGGACTTGACATTAGTTTTCAAAAAATTGTGCCCTTCACTTTACGAATAATTTAATAGATAATGTGTGGTAGCTGCTATGCCATGGTTGTTTTAAAATGGGTACAAGTATATTTTGGCTTATAGTAAATGGCATGATTCCCTATCAAATAACATAGTCTCGAATTGTAATGGCTCAAGAATATGACATAGTCTCAAATTGTAATGGCTCAAGAATTTATCATCTTGTAGTTGCTTTAATTTTAATTAACCTATTAGACTTGAAAATATTGATTTATTTATAAAAAATTAGAGTAGCAACTCATTTACAAAGAAAACTGACATGATATTTCATTTTTTTCTATTAGAATTTTCTTAGAATGGCCCTACCTAAGGCATTTAAACATCTTATAGTTTACTACGACAAGAACTCATTGGCACATATAAGATATAAAATTTTTAGACTAATTTCATTCCTCGTTTTTATAAAATAAGTTTTTTGAAGCCTTTTCCTTAGTAGGATTCTTTAAAAAACTAGTTTGAGTTGGAAGCCACTTCCATCGATAATTTCTTATATTTGATTATTTGAAGAAATAATGAATATATCAACTCCACAAAAATTTTAAAAATAAATTAAAAAACTAAATTAGATAACAAAAAGTTAATTTTCATGTCCTTAAAAATCATTGAGAGCTAAGAAATATGAAAATGCAGAAAGACAAAACAAATAATATTGGGTACTAATATAATTTATGAACATATTATGAGCTAATTAGCAAAACTTGAAAATTGTTAAATATGTCATTGATAACTCATGTGAAATATAATAGAATGGCTAATATAATTTATTTAACTATTGGGCTAACCTTAATAATCCTTTTAGCAATTAATGTATCTTTTCTTCATTGCTTTTGACCACAAGATACCTCTAGATTCTTAATTGACAAAGATCTATGAAAATATCCATCATATTTATGATATTATCCCTTTGTTAAATTTCTATCCTTTTACTTTTAAAAAGTGCAAGTTATATAATTTTTTTAAGTACTCGGTTTTCATATTATAATCTTTTTTCTATCCCAAAACTTTCTTCTTTTCCATACCAATTTCATGTTCTAATTAGACTTAATTGTTACTCTAACCGCAAGCATTTCTTCCAACTTAAGATAAAAAGAAGGAATAGGATTGGTGGTGAAGTAGAAATTAAACAAACTACAAAAATAAAAAGTAACTTAATTCAAAAAAATCGTTAATCATATAAATAATAGTTAATGCAAAAACCCTTTAATAATTCACAACTAAAATAATTTATGTAGGATAGAAGAAGAAGATTAAAAAGGGGGAGGAGGGAAGAGAAGAGGAGGACGAGAAAGTAGATAAAGAGGGCAAAACAATATTCCATATTCTTATATCTCAATAATACAAAGCTTATTATTAATATATCGGTGATATGGCCGTTACGCTGATATGGCGTGTCTTAGGTTTCGCCGAACATGGTCCGAACCACCTGGATTTTTTCGGCGAGCGAGATTAGATACGGTCCCCCTCGGTCGAAGTCGAGCACTCCTCTGCCGCTCCGCCAGGTGTCCGCCCATGAGGGGTCCACCTCGGCCGAAGCTGGCGGCCCCTTGCTCCCTCGTCGGGTGGCGCCGAAGACGGTTCCACCTCGACCGAGGTCGAGCCGGGCCTTCCTGCTCCATCGCCGGATGGCACTCGGATACGAGTCCACCTCGGCCGAAGTCGAGCACTCCTCTGCCGCTCCACCAGGTGTCCGCCCAGGAGGGGTCCACCTCGATCGAAGCTGGCGGTCCCTTGCTCCCTTGCTGGGTGGCGCCCGGAGACGGTTCCACCTCGGCCGAGATCGAGCCAGGCCCTCCTGCTCCTTCGCCAGATGGCGCCCGGATAGGGTCCACCTCGGCCGAAGTCGAGCACTCCTCTGCCGCTCCGCCAGGTGTCCGCCCAGGAGGGGTCCACCTCGGCCGAAGATGGCGGCCCCTTGCTCCCTCGTCGGGTGGCACCCGAAGACGGTTCTACCTCGGCCGAGGTCGATCCGGGCCTTCCTGCTCCTTCGCCAGATGGCGCCCGGATACGGGTCCACCTCGGCCGAAGACGAGCACTCCTCTGCCGCTCCGCCAGGTGTCCGCCCAGGAGGGGTCCACCTCGGCCAAAGCTGGCGGTCCCTTGCTCCCTTGCCGGGTGGCGCCCGGAGACGGTTCCACCTCGGCCGAGGTCGAGCCGGGCCCTCCTGCTCCTTCGCCAGATGGTGCCCGGATACAGGTCCACCTCAGTCGAAGTCGAGCACTCCTCTGCCGCTCCGCCAGGTGTCCGCCCAGGAGGGGTCCACCTCGGCCGAAGCTGGCGGCCCCTTGCTCCCTCGTCGGGTGGTGACCGGAGATGGTTCCACCTCGACCGAGGTCGAGCCGGGCCCTCCTGCTCCTTCGCCAGATGGCGCCCGGATACGGGTCCACCTCGGCTGAAGTCGAGCACTCCCCTACCGCTCCGCCAGGTGTCCGTCTAGGAGGGGTCCACCTCGGCCAAAGCTGGCGGCCCTTGCTCCCTCGCCGGGTGGTGCCCGGAGACGGTTCCACCTCGGCCAAGGTCGAGCCGGGCCCTCCTGCTCATTCGCCAGATGTCGCCCGGATACAGGTCCACCTCGGCCGAAGTCGAGCACTCCTCTGCCGCTCCACCAGGTGTCCGCCCAGGAGGGGTCCACCTCGGCGGAGCTTGCGGCCCCTTGCTCCCTCGCCGGGTGGCGCCCGAAGACGGTTCCACCTCGGCCGAGGTCGAGCCGGGCCTCCTGCTCCTTCACCAGATGGCGCCCGGATACGGGTCCACCTCGGCCGAAGTCAAGCACTGATCTGCCGCTCCGCAGGTGTCCGCCCAGGAGGGGTCCACCTTGGTCGAAGCTGACGGTCCCTTGCTCCCTCGCCGGGTGGCGCCCGGAGACGGTTCCACCTCGGTCGAGGTCGAACCGGGCCCTCCTGCTCCTTCACCAGATGGCGCCCGGATACGGGTCCACCTTGGCCAAAGTCGAGCACTCCTCTGCCGCTCGCTCCAGGTGTCCACCAGGAGGGGTCCACCTCGGCCGAAGCTGGCGGTCCCTTGCTCCCTCACCGGGTGGCGCTCGGAGACGGTTCCACCTCGACAGAGTCGAACCGGACCCTCCTGCTCCTTTGCTAGATGGTGCCTAGATACGGGCCCACCTCGACCGAAGTCGAGCACTCCTCTGCCGCTCCGCCAGGTGTCCGCCCAGGAGGGGTCCACCTCGGTCGAGGCTGGCGGCCCCTTGCTCCCTCGCCGGGTGGCACCCGGAGACGGTTCCACCTCGGCCGAGGTCGAGCCGGGCCCTCCTGCTCCTTCACCAGATGGTGCCCGGATACGGGTCCACCTCAGCCGAAGTCGAGCACTCCCCTGCCGCTCCTCCAGGTGTTCCAGGAGGGGTCCACCTCGGTCGAAGCTGGCGGCCCCTTGCTCCCTCGTCGAGTGGCATCAGGAGACGGTTCCACCTCGGCCGAGTTCGAGCCGGGCCCTCCTGCTCCTTCGCCAGATGGCGCCCGGATACGGGTCCACCTCTGCCGAAGTCGAGGACTCCTCTGCCGCTCCGCCAGGTGCCTGCACAGGAGGGGTCCACCTCAATCGAAGCTGGCCCTGTGTAATAAGGTCTCCGGGAAGTGGGGGCGCGAGTTTCAAAATCGCCACTCGGGCAGCGCACGCCGTGCCTCGCGAGGAGCGCCAGTACGGTCCGTAGTGACGCACGAAACCTCGTTTACATCGGCCCGATGGGTTCCGCAACCGAGAAGCGAAGTCCTGGCAGGCAGGAGCCAGCAACGAACATCGTCAATGCCCGGGAAGGAGAGCACCCGTGCTCGGCCCAGGGCCTGACCAGTATCTTCCCTCTCCCCTTTTTCTCGCTGGGCTCGGCAAGCAAGACAAGGAGGCCACCGGTTCCCGAACCCGAAGGGGGGAAAGGAAAAGAGAGAGAGAGAGAGAGGAAAAAGTGAAGGCTGAGAGGGAGCCTCCTGGGGGCGGAAGCCGGAGGCAATAAAAGGATGGGAAGAGCGGATTGCCAGGTAAGTGGAAAAAGGGCAGGGAAAAAGAAGGCATCGAGAGAAGGATCCAGGGACTTGAAAGGGAGTCCTTCGGCGTGAGCTCGGTGAAGGAGCTGGACCCAATTTCTACTCTTCCTAAGACCTCTTTTTTAAGATCTTCCCTAAGTCTGGGTCTCCTTCGGGGACCCACCTTAGGAACTCTATTCCATCTCGCCGTTCTCTAACTTGACCGTCGGAGCTCCCTCGCCAGGACCCCCGGCCAGGGTTTCTGACCTTGTTTTGCAGGACCGGAAGCTCGGAGACCTTGAGGTGAGACGGTCTGAGACCGGTACCAGCTTTGAAGCTGCAGGCCGCGGCGGTGAGATCGGCAACAGATTGGCGTGCCAGGAAGGGGGGCAGGACAGCAACCCCAGCACGAGCTAGCTCTCTGCGGGACAAAGCGCGCTCCGATAATGGTGGTAAAGCACGGACGCGAAGCGTCCACCAGTCGAGTAGGGGAAGCCCCTCCTCTCAGGGGCCGCGCAGCCCGGAGAGGGAGCTTCCTGCTCCACCTCCTCTTCCTCCGTAGCCATCACCGGTGGACGGACCTTTCGCAGCTGTCATCCAACAGCTACAAACCCTGACTATAGCAGCAACACCAGCAGCGGACCCTGGCCACTCAGCCCCAGCCAGGGACCCCCGTGGCTCAGGCCGCAGGGCCTCGCGAAAGCCTGCTCTCCATCCAATGCAGGCCCTCTCAACCGCGGGCAGTCTCCAACCCCCGCGGGAGCCATCAAACCCCCGTGAAGAGGAATTACTCCGGTTCGGCGTATCACTAGAGTCGATCCCCGGCCAACGATGCCGAGACGGCGCATTGCAGCAGGCGACGTCGAGGCAAGGCCCCCGCCGAGACCGATTGGCGCCCCCTATGCCAGCGTCCTCGGTGGAAGATTCCACTGACGAGGCCATCAGGCGCCAGGCCGAGAGGCGCCTGGAGGAGCACGAACGCAAGCTGGCGGAGTTCGCCCCCGATTTGCCGACCTGCAGAACTCCTCAGCGAACCCGGCGGGCTACGACGCTCGGCCACCCTTCTCCCGAGAAATCCAAGAGGAGCCGATTCCGAGTCGGTTCCGCATGCCACAAGTGGATCCCTACGATGGGACCACCGACCCCTTGGACCATCTTGAGAGCTACAAGGCTCTCATGAGGGTCCAGGGGGCCACGGACGCTCTTTTATGCATCGCCTTCCCCGCTACCCTTCGGAAGGCTACTCGAGTCTAGTTCACCTGCCTCGAGCCCGAATCTATTTGCTCCTTCCATCAATTGGAAGGAAGGTTCGTGGCACATTTCGATGCTTGCCGGAAGATGCCAAGAGAGGTGGACAGCCTCTTCTCCATCCACAAGCAGGACCAGGAGCTGCTTCGGGACTACATTACCCTCTTCAAGACCGCTGCCCTGGAAATCTACAGTCTGGACGAGCCAGTTGCTATGCTGGCATTGAAGCGCGGGCTCAAGACGTCCTGCTTGACCTATTCTCTAGATAAGAAGCCACCCAGAATGTACTCCGAGCTTTTCCTCCGTGTCCACAAATACATCCGAGTGGAGGAGGCCGATCGCACCCGGCGGGAGCTGGACGGGAGGTCCTCGAAGAAGCCAGCCTCGAGGGATGTCCCCGGGACCCGGAGGCCCGGGCCACCTGCTGACCCCCGTCCAGGCCTGAAGCCAAAGGGCGGCGCTGCCCTGGAGCGAAGTTTCACCCCTCTCCTTGCTCCTAGAACGAAGATCCTCATGGAGATTGAGGGTGAGCACTACCTTCGCCGACCTCCTCCTTAGAACCCAAGGAACATCTGTGACAACTCAAAATACTGCCAGTTCCACCACGAGCACGGCCACGACACGGAGGAGTGCCGTAATCTGAAATGGAAAATCGAGGAGCTGATTAAAAGAGGCTACCTCAGGAAGTTCGTGAGGAACGAAGCCCCGGCGGAGGGACAGCCGCTCGCAGCCTTCCCCCGGTCCCTGCGATTGATAACCGCCCAACGGAGAAGAGCGGTGGGCATAATCTCTTGGGGGATCGGGCGTGCGGCGAAGAGAACCAGGGAGGCGGGTGACCCGGAGGATGTATCCCCCTTTGAGAAGGGGAATAAAAACAAGAATGTAAACAACGATGCAGTGGTGGTCGAGATGACCACCGCAAAGCATCCTGTACATCGCATTATGGTAGATAGTGGGAGCTCTACTGACGTGCTTTTTTATGATGCTTTCTCCCGAATGAACCTGTCTCATGATCAGTTAAGGCCGGTGCACACCCTCTTGTGGGCTTTACGGGAGACTCGGTGGGGGTCGAAGGGGAGATCACTCTCCCTGTCACCGTCGGATCCCCACCTCGGCAGACTACCGTCATGATGATGTTTACCGTTGTCAAGCTCCCCTCACCTTATAATGCAATCTTGGTCGTCCGGGGCTCAACCAGCTGGACGCCATGATTTCCACCAAACGGTTACTAGTACAGTTCCCACAGCCTCTGGGACTGGGGTGATGAGGGGGACGACCCAGCCCGTCCAGCATTGCCTTCAGACGGTCCCGGGAGCCCGAGGCACTGAGCTCGGCCCCGATGTCGACGACCTCTACTTAAGGGAGAAGGAACCCAGGGGAGGACCCGTAGAACACCTGTTGATGTATCCTCTCGGTTCAGACCCTCAGAAGACTGTGCATGTGGGGGCCCAGCTCCTGGAGGAAGAACGGATCCGCCTGCTGGATTTCCTCCGCGCGAATGCGGATGTGTTTGCCTGGTCCGCGGCTGACATGCCGGGCATCCCCTCGGAAGTCATCACCCACAAGCTAAATGTTGACCCGAGGTGTCGCCCGGTCCGCCAGAAGAAGAGGAGCTTTGCTGCAGAAAGGCAGAAGGCCATCAATGAAGAAGTAGAGAAGCTCCTCACCGCCGGCTTTGTACAGGAAGTACAATATCCCAGTTGGCTGGCGAATATGGTCATGGTGAAGAAGAGTAGTGGCAAGTGGAGGATCTGTGTGGACTACACCGACCTCAACCGAGCTTTTCCGAAGGACAGTTTCCCTCTTCCGAAGATTGACCAGTGGTGGACACCACTTCAGGGCATCGCCTCCTCTCTTTCATGGATGCCTTCTCCGGATACAACCAGATTCGAATGCACCCGGAGGACAAGGAGCACACCGCTTTCGTCACCGACCGTGGAACTTATTGTTACAAGATGATGCCATTTGGCCTCAAGAATGCCGGGGCCACGTACCAGCGGCTGGTCAACAAAGTCTTCAAGGATCAGATCGGCCGCAACATGCAGGTGTACGTGGACGACATACTGGTAATGAACAAGCCTCTTTTCAATCATGTTGGCGACATGGCGGAGACCTTCGGCAACCTCCGACGTCACCAAATGAAGCTGAACCCGGCGAAGTGTGCCTTCGGCATGTCCGCCGGAAAATTCTTGGGGTTCATGGTGACCCAAAGAGGGATAGAAGCCAACCCGGAAAAGGTCCAGGCCATTTTGGACATGGAGCAGCCCACCTCCAAGAAGCAAGTGCAGCGACTCACCGGCCGGATAGCCGCCCTGAGTCGATTTATCGAGGTCAGCCGACCGCTGCCGGCTTTTCTTCAAAGTGCTGAGGAAAGATGAACAACTTCGCCTGGACCGAGAAGTGCCAGGAGGCATTTGACGAGCTAAAGAGGACGCTTGCATCGCCGCCACTGCTCTCCAGGCCCGAAGAAGGAGAGGAGCTCATCCTGTACCTGGCGGTCACCCCGGAGGCCGTCAGTTCGGTCCTTGTTCGGACAGACGACCAGGGAATGCAGAGGCAGGTGTACTACATGAGCAAACTCCTCCGCGATGCGGAGCTCAGGTATTCCCAGTCTAAGAAACTCATTTTTGTACTAATAGTGTCCGCCCAGCGTCTCAGGCCCTATTTCCAAGCACACCCCATTGCCGTCCTGACGGATCAGCCGCTGAAAGCGATACTCAGTCGACCTGACACGTTCGGGTGATTGGCGAAGTGGGCACTCAAGCTTAGTGAGTTTGATATAGCTTATCGACCGAGGTCGGCCATAAAGGCGCAAGTGCTCGCTGACTTTTTGGTTGATTGCGCAGGCCTGGGCAAGGGGATGGAAGAAGGCCCTCTGGACCGGCAGCCGGAACCGGGACCCGAGGAGGACGTGTGGATCCTTCATGTAGACAGAACCTCAAACTCCAGCGGGAGCGGAGCCGGTCTCATCCTCGCCAACGGCGAGGGGGTCGTCGTCGAATGTGCACTCCGTTTCCAGTTCGCCGTAACTAATAATCAGGCGGAGTACGAGGCGCGCCTCGTGGGGCTGAGAGTGTCTCGCGAGTTGGGTGTGGCCAACCTCAAGGCCTTCACTGATTCGCAGCTGGTGGCCGGACAGATCTCTGGAGAGTACGGTGCGCGGGACCCTCAAATGGCGAAATACCTGGAGCTGCTGGTGAGAACGAGCGCAGCCGGATTTCGGTGCTTCAGCATCTTCCATATACCCCGCGGGAAAATTGCTCGTGCGGACGCACTCTCCCGAATGGCAACCCTGCCGGACTCGCTGTTGGGCTGTGCCTATGTTGAGCGTCTCAAGGCCCCGAGCTACGAGACCCCTGTGGAGGTCCAACAGGTCAGCCAAGAGCCTAGCTGGATGGATAAGTATGCCGAGTACATTACCAGCGGCATCTTGCCGGAGGACCGCGTAGCGGCTCGCCTTATCAAGAGGAAGGCCACGCTGTTCGTCTTAATGGATGGACAACTGTATCGGAGGACCTATTCCTACCCCCTCCTCAAGTGCCTGAGACCCGCGGAGGCCGCACTCGTACTCCAAGAAATCCATGAGGGCATCTGTGGGAACCATGTGGGGGGCAGAACGCTGGGTTCAAGGCCCTCCACCAAGGTTATTTCTGGGGGACAATGAAGGAGGATGCGGCCGACTTCGTGAAAAGGTGTGACCGATGCCAGCGGCACGCCGTGGTGCAGCGGCAGCCCTCACTCCGCTTTCCCAGCTCTCTGCTTCGTGGCCGTTCGCTCAGTGGGGAATGGATCTCTTAGGACCTTTTTCCCTGGCGTCCGGGCAGCAGAAGTTTTGATCGTAGCCATCGACTACTTCACGAAGTGGGTCGAGGCCGAACCCCTAGCCCGGATCACGGAGACAAACGTCGCCAAGTTTCTCTGGAAGTTAATCATTTACCATTTTGGCCTACCCCACACCATTATCACCGATAACAGACGTCAATTCGACTATCGGGAGTTTGAAGAATTCTGCAGTGACCTCGGCATCCACCATCGCTTCACCTCGGTGGCGCATCCATAAACAAATGGAGAAGCCGAGGTAACAAATAGGACTATCTTGCAGGGCCTTCGGACGAGGCTAGACCAGGCCAAGAGCAGGTAGGCGGAAGAGCTCCCGAGCATCCTGTGGACGTACCACACCACCCCGAGGACGGCCACCGATGAGACCCCGTTCAACCTCGTCTTCGGAGCCGAAGCGGTTATCCCGATAGAGCTCAGCCTACCCACTTTCCGCGTGGGGCAGTATGATGAAGTGGAGAATCCCGCCAGGATGCTGCTGAACCTGGACCTTCTTGAGGGAGACGAGGGACAAGGCTCGAGTCCGAATGGCGGCATACAGGCAGCGAGTGGCCAGGTACTACAACTCTAGGGTGCGACCGAAGTCCTTTTGCCCAGGAGATCTGGTGCTCCGGCGGGCCGAAGCTTCCCAGCCACGGGAGTGCGGGAAGCTCTTCCCAAACTGGGAAGGCCCTTATAGGGTGGCGGAAGTTCTCCCTCACGGGGCCTACTACCTGGAGGAGCTAGGAGGGTCCAGATTCCCTCGGACCTGGAATGCCTCAAACTTGAGGATGTATTACCAATAATGTAAGGTTCTTCGAACTCCTGCAATGAAATCCTTTTGCTTCAAATGCTTCTTCTCACCTCGTAGGGAGAGAGCCACTTAACTTTGAGTTCGGCGAACACGGGTGTGGCCGAAGACCCGAGAAGGCGACAAGTCCCGGACTTCGGTCTAGAAGGCGGGGCAGAACCAAACTCGCCCACGCAGTCCCAGAGAACAGCCCGGCAAGCCGCGCACAGCTCGGATAAAGCCTGCGGCCGGGGTTCAGTCCAGAGATCCTGGGCTTCGGTCTGGAAGGCGGGGGGCAGAACTAAACTCGCCCTGCAGTCCCGGAGAATAGCCGACAAGCTGTACAGGACTCAGATAAAGCCTGCGGCCCCGGGATCAGTCCGGAGGTCCGGGCTTTGGTCTGGAAGGCAGGGCAGAACCAAACTCGCCCACGCAGTCCCGAAGAATAGCCCAGCAAGTCGCGTAGGGCTCGGATAAAGCCTGCGGCCCCGGGGTTCAGTCCGGAGGTCTCGGACTTCGGTCTGGAAGGCGGGGCAGGGCCAAGCTCACCCACGCAGTCCCAGAGGATGAACCGGCAAGCCACGCAGGGCTCGCACAAAGCCTGCTCCACCAGCATCCAGTCGGAAGTCCGAACTTCGGTCTGAATGGTGGGGCAGGACTCAGTCTGCCGTGAGCTTGGCTCAGAGCGCACCACAGGACTTAGTCCTGGCGCTCGAAACCAACATTCAATTCAAAAAAAAAGAAGAGAAGAAAGAGAGAATGAAGCTAAGATTTGCTGAACAAAAGGTTTCATTAATTTAGAAATGTGGATACAGTGAAGGAGTCTCGACAGGCCGGGAGTCCTTAAAAAAAAAAAAAAAGAGAAGAAGGAAATACACAAAAACAAAAGGAGTTCGCGGGGCCCGGGAAGCTACTTCGGTTGCGGCGGTGGCATCCTCTTGGGCTGAGGCGTGCACTCTCACCTGAGCCGTCGACGGGTGGCTGCTCGGGGGGTTGCCCTGAAGTTGCAGCCTCATACCTGCTGCTGCTGGAGCCTCTCCACTGGGCTCCTGCCACCTGCCTCGAGGACTAACCCGCTGAGGTCGAGCTCGGGGTAGAAGGAGCTCACCTTCTCCGGCATACTGGAACCCCTTCAAAAAGGAGTCAACGGTAGCCTGAACCTCTGCGATGGATTCCGCGGAGGCACGAAACTTCGGGATGGCCTCCTGCGCCTCCCGCTTCGACGCTTCAGCAGCCCGTGGACGTTAGGAGCTCTTCTCCTTGGCCGCATTCAGCTCCTTCCAGACCCCCTGCCAACCGCACTCCTAGTGACCGGACTGAGCCCTGAGGCGAGCCTTCTCCGCCGCGTCCTCCTCTGTGCGGCGCTGGCTCGAGATCCTCTCCTCGGACAGGGAGGTCTCCAGCTCCTTGATGCGCCTCTCGGTGTGGGCCAGGTCAGACCGGAGGGCCTGGTTATTCCCCCGTAGCTCGACCCCTTTCTCCATGAGATCTTTGACGTCGGCTGCGAGCTTGCCGAGCTTCTCCTCCTTCTCGACGTCTTTCTTGGCATACCCTGCGAGGAAGTTCATCAACAGCAGCACGTCGGTCCCGATCTGCGCCAGAAGATGAAAGGTTAGTCAAAACCCAACTGTAACTTTAAAAGGAAGGGCTTCGAGCTCGGGACTTACCGTGAAAAGCTGCGGAAGGATTCCGAGCAAGGCGTCGCTATAGTCCCGGCCGCCCCTTAGTCGACGGTCCCGGAGGTGCCGGCAAACTCCATGACCTTCTCCGCAAGGCCCTGATTGCGGATCACGGAGCACCGACTGGTGAGGTTCGGCGACGGGGCAGACGAGTCGGCAGCAGCAGAGGCGGCCGTCCCCTCGCCGGGCAGAACAGCCATCGACGGAGCCATTGCCGTGCTGGGGACCACCGTGGGTGCAGTTGGGGCGGTGACTGAAGTAGACGTTGCCCGGGAGGGGGCTGGCCCCCCCTCTTCCACGACCCTGTCGAGGTCGACGACAGGGACGTCGGGCGCCCGGGCTCGAGGCGGCCTGGATGTGGGAGCCGCCGTCGCGGGACCGGAGGTGGGGATTGGCACGGCCTCCCGGCTCGCCTCGATACGAGCCCTCTTCGCCACGGGCTCGGTTCCCTCGGTGACGTCCCTCTGTGCGGCGCCCTCCAGCAAGTTCTCAAAGGAAAACTTCATACCTGAAAGGAAGTAGAGGTCAGTCGGGCCAGTTAAAAAGAAAAGAAGAGGGGAGTGCGAGATAGAAGGAAGCCCGAGCCTCACCCAGCTCCCGGATGGGACTGATTCCCACCTCGAACAAGTTCTGCTCCGATAGCAGAACATCGAGCGTCAGGACCGCATCACTCACAGTTGAGAGTAGACCTCTTGGTCCGCTGGGTCAACTTGGGAGTTTCGGTTCAGAGACCGATCCGGCTCGCTCCAGGTCCAGTCGACATCCTCGATCGAGGCAAAAAAGAACCGGTTCTTCCAGCCCTTGATAGAGGAAGGGAGGTCGAACCTGAGGCACCTAGGCCGAGGTGAGATGTACCACCAGCCATCATCGATGGAATAGCGCTTCAGGGTGAAAAGAGCCCTGAAGAGAGAGAAGCGGGCAACAAACCCGTGGAAGTGACAGAAAACTATGAAGGCAAAGATGACCCGAATGATGTTTGGAGCCAACTGGGCCAGGACCAAGCGGTAGTGACTGAGAAAGGAGAGGAAGAAAGGATGCAGGGGAACCGAAGACCCCCAAGGAGGAAGTCCTCATAGAAGGCTATTTGCTCGGGCCGCTTAAGGTCACACGATCTCCGAGCTGCGGGAGAGAAAGATGGATCGACTCCGGGATACCGTAGACTTCCCGGAGTAAAGAGATGTCATCTTCGGTCATCGTTGAGATGTGACCGAAGGGACCGGCAGGAGAGATGGCCGGAGGAGGAAGAGAAGAAATCGGATGGATGGAAACTACAGGGGGAGACCTAGGACCCCTAGGGACGCCTGTGGTTACACCCCCGGGCTGGAGCCGCCTGCGGATCTCGTCCGGGATCACCTCCCCTTCCGAGGAAGAAGGCGATGGAGTCCTTAGCTAGGATGGACCGGCCTCGTCCGGTTTGGAAGAAACATGACGACGACGTGCCATGGGGGAAGAAAGGGTGCGGGAAAGTTGCTAAGGCCGAGGGATGGAAAGAGGAGGAAGACGCGGGCACTCACCGAAATACTCTGTGTAAAAGGAGTGGCAACCCTGGAAGGTGAAGGAAAGCCCACTGCAACCGCCGGCGGAGCGCGAGAAAGTGGAGGTACTTCGTTTCCGGAAAGTCCCCCTCCTTTTCAAATTCGATCGACAATGGCCGTACCCCTCATTCCATTCCGAACTACCTGATGGATGCCGCGTGGACGCACGCCCGACATCGACGTTTTGGTTCGATGGAAACGGCCTCCTTTTCGAAACAGCGCATTAATGGCCGCCGGAAGCGCGACGCGTGGCAACCTCTCATAGGACCTCGGGTATAACGAGGAACGACGACGAGGATCGTGGCAATTATGGCGCGAGATCTTCACCTTCCCCACGTCATCTTCGTATTAAATCCCCACGTTCCGAGCCACGACGCCTTAGCGGAACAAGGGGATGGGGGGCAACTGATATGGCCGTTACGCTGACGTGGCGTGTCTCAGGTTCCGCCGAACGTGGTCCAAACCACCTGGATTTTTTCGGCGAGCGAGATCGGATACGGGTCCCCCTCGGTCGAAGTCGAGCACCCTCTACCGCTCCGCTAGGTGTCCGCCCAGGAGGGGTCCACCTCGGCCGGAGCTTGCGGCCCCTTGCTCCCTCGCCGGGTGGCGCCCGAAGACGGTTCCACCTCGGCCGAGGTCGAGCCGGGCCCTCCTGCTCCTTCGCCAGATGGTGCCCAGATACGGGTCCACCTCGATCGAAGTCGAGCACTCCTCTGCCGCTCCGCTAGGTGTCCGCCCAGGAGGGTCCACCTCGACCGAGGCTGGCGGCCCCTTGCTCCCTCGCCGGTGGTAATCGGAGACGGTTCCTCCTCGATCGAGGTCGAGCCGGGCCCTCCTGCTCCTTCGCCAGATGGCGCCCGGATACGGTCCACCTCGGCCGAAGTCAAGCACTCCCCTGCCGCTCTGCCAGGTGTCCGCCCAGGAGGGGTCCACCTCGGCCGAAGCTGGCGGCCCCTTGCTCCCTCGCCGGGTGGCGTCCGGAGACTGTTCCACCTCGATCGAGTTCGAGCCGGGCCCTCCTACTCCTTCGCCAGATGGCGCCCGGTTACGGGTCCACCTCTGCCGAAGTCGAACACTCCTCTGCCGCTCCGCCAAGTGCCTGCCCAGGAGGGGTCCACCTCGGTCGAAGCTGGCCCTGCATAGTAAGGCCTCCGGGAAGTGGGGGCGCGAGTTTCAAAATCGCCACTCGGGCAGCGCGCGCCTTGCCTCGCGAGGAGCGCCGGTACGGTCCGCAGTGACGCGCGAAACCTCGTTTACATCGGCCCGACAGGTTCCGCAACCGAGAAGCGGAGTCTTGGCAGGCAGGAGCCAGCAATGAACATCGTCAATGCCTGGGAAGGAGAGCACCCGCGCTCGGCCCAGGGCCTGGCCAGTATCTTCCCTCTCCCCTTTTTTCTCGCTGGGCTCGGCATGCAAGACAAGGAGGCCACCGGGTTCCCGGACCCGAAGGGGAAAGGAAAAGAGAGAGAGAGAGGAAAAATGAAGGCTGAGAGAGAGCCTCCCAGGGGCGGAAGCCGGAGGCAATAAGAGGATGGGAAGAGCGGATAGCCAGGTAAGTGGAAAAAGGGCAGGAAAAAAGAAGGCATCGAGAGAAGGATCCAGGGACCTGAAAGGGAGTTCTTCGGCGTGAGCTCGATGAAGGAGCTGGGACAAATTTCCATTCTTCCTAAGACCTCTTTTGTTAAGATCTTCCCTAAGTCTGGGGGCTCCTTCGGGGACCCTCCTTAGGGATTCTGTTCCATCTCGCCGTTCTCTAACTTGACCGTCGGAGCTCCCTCGCCGGAACCCCCGACCAGGATTTCTGACCTTGTTTTGCAGGACCAGAAGCTCGGAGACCTCGAGGTGAGACGGTCTGAGACCGGTACCAGCTTTAAAGTTACAGGCCGCGACAGTGAGATCGGCAACAATCGGTATTGCTTCAAATATCAATAAGCCAAGGATTTTTTTTGTAAAATGTTATAAAAATAAAATCCATTGTCTCGAGTTTCTTGTTCTTTACCGGGAGTAGTTTTGAGATAATGTTCTTTGAGTAAGTTTTTTCTGCCCAACAATTTATGTGAATGAATTGTTTTGATTTATTTGGATGGGACTCCTTCACTAAGAGAATTTGGAAACGGAAGAACTCTTCTTCCACAGGATTTCTTCTCTGAATAATCTTGAGATGTGGAATGATCAAGTTGGGGATGGCTTGGTTGGCACTCTTTTTTCCCTTTACAACAAGAACAAGGACCTCTCCCAGGGGCTAAGGCTCTTGTTCTTAGTACCATTTTTTTTTGGTTAATCATTTTTTTGTTTCTGTTCATCCTTCTCTTTGCATGTTTTGCTCTAGCTACATAAGGTTTTTGCCTTGCCAGTGACCATGTCTTGACTTCTCTAATTTATTTTTGCTCTGTTCTTTTTCTTGGAGTTTACATGGGCTGCCTTCTTATTGGGTTCTATTCATCACCAAGAAAGGATCTTTCTCTTGACTGTTATCAAGATTAAAAGGATATCATCTCTTAGGTATTTTCTTGATTTGTTGTATTTGGCCAAGAAAGGTATTTGGTCCAATCGATTTATTTTGTTGCCCCTATTCAGTTTAATTGTTCCTCTTTTATAATTAATTTGGGATCTTTTTATTTGGATATTTATAGTACATTTATATCCAATACAGAATAGTTATATGATGGATAGCTCCTCTTTCGTGTGAATATAGACAGGTTTGTTGAATCATATAATTTATTATCTTTTTTATATATGTTATTTATGCCTGTGATGTGTTCGATGAAGTGTCTGAATGAGTTCAAGTATTAAATTGAAAGTCTATTATATTCTAAATTATATATAAATAAAAGATTTATATAGATTTGAAACTCTAATAAGAGTCTATATAGAAATAGTATACTAAAATTTTTATAAAAGTTCCCTAATTTTTAAATATTTTTTTTAAAAATTTATATATTTACATCTGATAGAAGTACATCTAGCTAGATTTCTTCATAGACGGTTCTCCATCAATGATCTTGCACTTTAAAAGAATAAACTTAAAATCCACTAGTTTTTTTTGTAAAATACGAAGTATAATATGATGCAACTTATGAACATTCATAATAAGGAGCCATAGTGGGATAGGAAGTCATCACTCATCATGGAAGTAAAAGATGAAATAATTGGGAGGAGGAAATTAGAGGTGGGAGGCCAAACTTTGTGGGCAGGCTGTCCTAGGCCATGCCGTAATGTTTCTTTTACTCCCACCAACCCAACCCTAATCCCATGATTGAACTCGGCCTCCACTCCACCAACCATGGGGACTCGCATAAATTAATCCATGAAAGAACCTTTGCATGTGGGAGGGAACAAAGTAAGCGCTACGAGAAAAATAAGTTTTAGCAATTGATTTTCGGTTGTTAATAATTAAAAATCAGTTGCTAAATTAATTTGTAACCGATTTTATAACTGAAATTAGTCGATTGCAAAAGTATAGGTTGCTAAAATATGTGACAGATTTTTTTTTTTGTTATAAAATTTAGCAACCGAATTTGACATAATTTTTTTGAAAAATATCAAAGAAATATAATACAAATCCAGAAAAAATAAAAAAAAATCGGTTGCTAAATTGGTTGCTAAAAAAAAATTCAGAAAAAATAAAAAAAAATCGGTTGCTAAAAAAAAAAATCCAGAAAAAATAAAAAAAATCGTTTGCTAAACCAGTTGCAAAAAAAAATCTAGAAAAATTAAAAACAATCGGTTGCTAAAAAAAATCCAGAAAAATAAAAAAAAAAATCGGTTGCTAAATCAGTTGCTAAAAAAAAAATCTAGAAAAAATAAAAAAAAACGGTTGCTAAATCGGTTGCTAAAAAAAATCCAAAAAATAAAAAAAATTGGTTGCTAAAAAAAAAAATCTAGAAAAAATAAAAAAAATCGGTTGCTAAAAAAATCCAGAAAAATAAAAAAAATCGGTTGCTAAAATTGAATAATTTAAAAAATTACCAAATATCAATTTTTTCCTGAATTTACAAATTTAAGCTGAGATATATAAAGCAGATATTCATTTCAACATTAGCCACAAATCATTAAGAATGGTTCAATCACACCCATTAGACACAATCGCAACATATAAAGCATCCATTAGACAGCTTAGGCACAAATTCGATATTCATTTCAAGGGTTCAATCACATCCAATTATCTAAAAATAACAGCTAGATACACCAAATGGGTTTAACCGGAATTGAATTCCAGGTACAAAATGAAGGTAAAACAACTAAAAAATTCTATAAGTCATAACTTGAATACTGTAATTAATCGTCAGATTTAATGAAAATAATAACATTCAGAAGCTCAGGATTACCTCTTTTTCTACATTTAGAAGGGTCTAAGGCAGCAAATGGTTGCTTGCAAAAAGAGTAAGCCATCCAAATTTGCAACACCATTTAGATCCTTGCAAATCGGTCCGATCCAGCATACAGTTTCAGCATTTGAAGCATCACGAAGATACCAAGACAATTCATCACAGCCTCTAGCCGTAGGTAACAAAAGAAAATCAATGAAATTAAAATGCACAATAAAACAGCAAAAATCGAACAAAACTTTCAAACAAGAAGATTCAGAAGCTCATGATTGCCTCTTTTTGTACATTGCGAAGGATCTAATGCAGCAAATGGTTGCTTGCAAAAAGAGCAAGCCATCCAAATTTGCAACACCATTTAGATCCTTGTAAAACGGTTCGATCCAGCATACACTTTCAGCATTTGAAGCATCACAAAGATACCAAGGCAACTCATCACAGCCTCTACCCGTAGGTAACAAAAGAAAATCAATGAAATTAAAATGCATAATAAAACAACAAAAATCAAACAAAACTTTCAAACAATAAAATTTAGAAGCTCAGGATTGCCTCTTTTTGTACATTATGAAGGATCTAAGGCAGCAAATGGTTGCTTGCAAAAAGAGCAAGCCATCCAAATTTGCAACACCATTTAGATCCTTGCAAAACGGTCCGATCCAGTATACACTTTCAGTTTGCATTTGAAGCATCACGAAGATACCAAGGCAACTCATCACAGCCGCTAACTGCATGAAATAAGAGGAGATAATTAATGAAATGCATAATAAACAACAAAACAACATCAAGATTTGCAGTTCATAATACAAAGCTAAACAAATAACGATAAGGGCATCTGAATTTTCCTTCACTTTGAAAGTTAGGTTGCTGACATGCAAAGAGTACAAAATCTTCCACCCTTTAAAATTCTTCGGTATATCCCTTTCGACCCGGTAAAAGTCTATTATATATCCAACTACGAAGTTGAAAGATATTCATATTCTGTACCATATCAAAATATGATGATACAGAAAAATCAAATGAGGGGTGGACTAAGCATTATTAAAGAAGATGGTTGCATCTAAAATCTGCATAAGTCCCTCTCCCTCTTTGAGATATAAATTAACATATGTAAAAGAATACTATAAAAGCGACTAGGTCTTAGAACCGGGGCAACAACATATTTACACATAATTTCGTAGAAACTTATCACTGAATTGTGACATCTATACCCTTTGATTGGGGGTTTATGTGTCCATCCATATCCAAATGTAAGATAAGATCCAAGCCTGAAGGATTTTGTTTTTCCCTGAGTGTCAAGTTTCATCCTATGGGATGAAAATCAAAATTCTATAGCATTTACATATCGAGGGAAAAAAAATCTGAACTCAATGTGATTCCTTAGGGATAGTATGCCCATGGTGTTTGTGTGTTTTACTATAGAAAGTTTGGAAACAATGAGATTCCTTAAAGTAACATTATCATCATAACATGATTACATTATACATGCAATGATCAGTATCCATAATGAATAATGTGAAAAGGTAACAATAAGCCAAGAAAAAAATAGGCAAAGAAGTTGGATTTGATCCTTAGTCCAACATACTACGTGGAGGAGTTTCATATTAGGAACTATCGACAATATTATTTTATATCTATAACAAGATAATGAAGTCAAATTAAAAGTGACAAAGGAAAAAGGGATTTATGAGAATTCTGAAAACAATACATGAAGAGCTATAGAAAGCAGAATGATATGACACACTACGACATGAGATATTAAAAAGCTATATATAAACCTCATCATCAAGATAATCATGAAGAAAAAATTATTTTGTTCATAAAAGAAGAAATGCAATCACTAACAAACCATAATACTAGCAATAAGAGTGAATAATTACAATTTAAGCCTCTGAAGTGACCATTCTTGTATATCTATCTTCAAAAATTTACTAGTAACTATTTGATGAGATTTACTTAGAATATACATACAAGTTATTGAGAGCCATTCTAGGTCAGTCAACTAGACTATTTCCATGTTTTGAACTTGTGACACCCAAGTCAAAATGTAGCAAGCCAAGTCAAAATGGAGCAAGCAACACACTGAAAAAAAGCATGCATTCATTGAAATGAGGAAAAGGTTTTTTCTAAAAAAAAATTGGAAGACGGCGATACTGGGATCCGGTAGGGCTCGGACCCGAGGAAGGGAGAGCCGGAGGCGGCGACTAAAGGGGCTCGGACCCAAGGAAGGGAGAGCCGGAGGCGGCGATCGAAGGGGGTCGGACCCGAGGAAGGGAGAGCCGGAGGCGGCAGCAAAAGGGGCTCGGAGCGGAGGAAGGGAGAGCCAGAGGCGGCGGCCGGCGGGGGTCAGACCCGAGGAAGGGAGAGCCGGAGGCGGCGGCCAAAGGGGCTCGGAGCGGAGAAAGGGAGAGCCGGAGGCGGCGGCCGGCGGGGCTCAGAGCCGAGGAGGAGAGCCGGAGGTGGCGGCCAAAGGTGCTCGGACCCGAGGAAGGGAGAGCCGGAGGCGACGGCCAAAGGGTCTCGAGGTGGAGGAAGGGAGAGCTGGAGGCGGTAGCCGGCGGTGCTCGGACCCGAGGAAGGGAGAGCCGGAGGCGGTGGCCAAAGGGGCTCGGAGCGGAGGAAGGGAGAGCCGGAGGCGGCGGCCGGCGGGGCTCGGACCCGAGGAAGGGAGAGCCGGAGGCGGCGTCCAAAGGGCTCGAGGCGGAGGAAGGGAGAGCCAGAGGCGGCGGCCGGCGGTGCTCGGACCCGAGGAAGGGAACGGCTAGGGTTAGGGAACGAAAAAAAAACGGGACGGCTAGGGCATCCTGTAATACGAAAAATATCAACCCTCCATTTCTAAAAAAAATTAAAAAAAACAAAAAATATTAGCAACCGAAAAAATCGGTTGCAACTTATAAAATTATAAAATTTATTTTTAAAAAAATAAACCAAAAAATCGGTTGCAAATTTCAAAAATTATAAAAGTTTTTTTTTAAAAAAAAAATAGCAACCGAAAATCGGTTGCAATTTTAAAAATTATAAAAATTATTTTAAAAAAAGTTTAGTAATCGAAAAATTCGGTTGCAAATTTCAAAAATTATAAAAACTTTAAAAAAATATTAGCAACCAAAAAAATCGGTTGCAAATTACAAAAATTATAAATTTATTTTTTAAAAAATTAGCAATCGAAAAATCGGTTGCAAATTTCAAAAATATAAAAAAAATTAGCAACCGAAAAAATCGGTTGCAGTTTTCAAAAATTATAAAAATTATTTTAAAAAAAAATAGCAACCGAAAAATTTGGCTGCAAATTTCTAAATTATAAAAAAATTTAAAAATATTAGCAATCGAAAAAATCAGTTACAAATTACAAAATTATAATATTTATTTTTTAAAAATTAGCAACCAAAAAATTGGTTGCAAATTTCAAAAATTATAAAAGTTTTTTTTTAAAAAAAAAAAATAGCAACCGAAAAAATCGGTTGCAAATTACAAATAATATAAAATTTATTTTTAAAAAAACTAGCAACCGAAAAAATTGGTTGCAAATTACAAAAAATATAAATTTTATTTTAAAAAAACTAGCAACCGAAAATTTCGGTTGCAAATTTTAAAATAAAAAATTAAATTTAAAAAAAAAATTTGCATCCGAAATATCGGCTGCAAAATTTTATGTAAATTTAATTTTTTTTTATTTTTGAAATTTGTAACCGAATTTTTTGGTTGCTAAATTTTAAATAATAATTTTTTAAAAAAATTAAAATAATTTCTGTTTCGGTTGCAAAATCGGTTGCTAAATTATTTAGAAAAAATATCGGTTGCAAAATCGGTCACAAATTTTTTTAAAAAAATCGGTTACAAATCAGTTATAAATATAACAAAAAAATCGGTTACAAAATCGGTTGCTAAAACTTATTTTTTTTGTAGTGAAGCTCGTATCCTGTTGGGAGATCCTTAAATAGAAGCAGCCATTCATTAAACAATGGAAGAGGGCAGGACAAGATATTATCATAGATCACGTAGCTGGTACATCCATATATGTTGATGAGTTGTGGTCCATTCCCAGCTCCAAGCACCACACTAATTTATGTTCGCAAGTCGTTGCGTTTTGTCATCGTCTCACATCAAGTGCCCAATTCCACACGATGAGATTTTGATGTCGGAACCTTCAATTCATACTTCCAAAGAGGGGAGAGAGAGAGAGTTATTAGATGGATGAGGTCCAGTTCAATAGTCACTCATCACATTTTCCTCTTGTATTTAAACAATTCAAGATCAAATGAGAGTTGTTTATCATCCACTGTACATATGCATGTTCCAGTATTTGGATTGATCCATTGGCCCTGGTCAGCATAATAATTGAGAGAGAGAGAGTGTGTGTGTGTGTGTGCATGCTTGTTTAGGGCCTTAATCACATTTATACATTTTTTTTTTCTTTTTTTTTTTTAATAAGAAGGGAGGTTTAGCCACCTAAGTTTTATTTGTGCTAAAGTATGTACATAATCCTTTTTTGATTGTATTAACTATTGTTAGATTAGCAGCTAACACTTGAGGGTTAGTGGTCCAAAACACACTAATGGACATTAATTTGGTCCCTACTCCAATATGTCAGCTGTCTCAATTCCTAAGCTTCATGGTTTAAGAATATTAGCTAAAATGTAATGATAATTATAACTATAGTAATTTCCATGTTAAGTCAGTATGATATATACTTTCATCTTAATTACCAAAGGTCTTAGGGTTGGGTCTCCATCACATTTGTACAATGTCCATCAATTGTCGTTCGCTGCACATTCGACTTTGAAGTAGTGGTCCAAAGCACCCTAATGACTAATGACTATCGATTTGGTCCCTGCTCTAATATCTACAGTATACCTGGCTTAATATCTAAGCTTCCAGATTTAAAAATTTAGAGTACAATTATATGCTAATCATGACTTCTTATTTTCATATATGTGAAATTAATCCTAGGATGTACAAGCATCATAGTAAAGGGAAAAAAACTTTGCAGAGCCAGCAAATTGTCTATAATTATATTGCTGGGAAAACTAAGAAGAAAAGAATGGAATTTGGCCATAAATTTAATATTATAAGCTTACATGAGTATCCAAAAGCAGCTGTTTTATAGACATGCTTGGTTGAAAAAGTTGAACCAAGGCTTTAAGTTTTTACCTTCATGGAAAAGCAACTTGAGTGAATAAAGTCTGATTTCTTCTGTTGGCCATTGAGAATGAAAAGAATACATTGGTCACAAGGTTGTAAAGCAATTAATTGCTTCACCATATTATATAGACAACCACTATATCCTAAACAAAAAGTGATGTTGTAAAGAAAGTGTTTTTAGATTATACCACAATCTCACCATGTATCATTCTTTTTTCTTCGTTACCATGGTTAAGCCCTGTAGAACTACTCTAGCCAAAAATATCAGACATATTTAATTCGAAGAGGATTGTGAGTTAACTAAAGCACCAAATTTTCTTTTTTCTTATATTGACAAGTAGAAATAACCCACATGATCACAGATAAGAAGACTACTGCCTTGTTGATTATATTGCTTTATCCATTGAAACCACTGGCTGATCACATAATTAAGTGGAACCATGTTTTAGGTGTGCGAATTAGACTCCTATGCTCTTTTAACATCAGGTGAAATTCTTATCCAAGATAGAGCCCATTTTCTCCAACTTCAACAACCTTGGCAGGAACATATATATCATATCATAAGCTTTGCAGATCAAAATGTAACTATTAATGTTTAAGAATATTTTAGTTTTTACCTTCAGCTTCTAATCAAACATCAACCCTACATGAACCAGTATCAATTGCAGTGCATCGAATTTGTGAGTTTCAAAATCGAAACGTATGGTGATGTAATTTTGGATTTCTAAGTTTACAGGGATCGAGTTCTTGCTTGTTTTTTGACCGGAGATCAGGAGCTTTTTATCATAAATTATGCTGAAAAGGAGGAAAGGAAAAGAAGACCATTGCTATAATAAAATGTTCTGAGGATTAGTTGCTGCAGTGATGGAGAACAATCCTTAGATTAAGTGTCGAATCTTTCAATCAATGCCACGAAGCTACGCTTTCGGCCTTCCACAGAGGGCCGAAACTACTTAAATATATAGTTTGAGTTAGAAGCACCTGGTCGAACTTATCCATTCCTTCAAATTTTGCCATGATGGACATTCCATTAGGTTTGTCAAAGCTCATCAAGTAGCACCACTTATTCCTGTTGACATCGTTTCTTATCATTAAGCTATCTAATTGGAGCTAACTTTCTTTGAGTTAAATTGCTTTAATGTTCAATCTTGCCAAAAAAAAAAAAAAAAAAAAAGTGGCTGGTCTATTCCACATGATCTAGGACATGTAAATGGTAAATCCTTATAAATTTAACCTATTCACAATGGTTTGTTGCAGGCACCCTCAACAATGTTTAGTAAACATTCTTCTACTTCATCTTCTAGATCATCTCCATTCTTATTGAAATATAGAGAAAGCTCTCTATTAGCTAAATTCATATCTAGTACATGTTATTATATATCAAACCAAAAGCTAGATGAAGCCTATGGTAATTAAATCTAGCTAACAACAAAAGGTCAAAGAGATAAAACAAACATGGCGAAAGCCAAACAAACCAATGATTTGGTAGTTATGGTTCAGTCTCTTTCACACCACGAGATCATCAACTATTATTTGACTGTCCTTATCGGTCCTTGGATGTCTTTCATGCATATGCTTCGGCTAATTCTTGTCTATGTCTGAATACAAACTAACAATTTCATTTCACAATCTCCATATATGTTTCTAACATTCTGATATATCTTTATCATGCATGGTCACTCAAACAGTTTTTCCAGCACACAATGGCTTGGATTTTTCTTTAATATATATATTTTAATATATATTTATGATCATGAAGTATCTTGAACCTTAATCCAAGAGAATAAGTTCCTTTTATCTCATGGACAAATCTTGAACTCATGAATTTTGAGCCATGTAAGTCATCCATTTATATAACCAACTGCAGGCACATAAATTATTGAAATTTTAATAATTTATGATATATATATTTCTTTATTTTTATTTTTGATTATTAGAAATTTTATTTATTTTATATTCTATATCAATTTCAAGATATCAAAAAGGAGATAAATCTTTTGGTAAATGCCCGTCCGTAATTCTACTAAGAAATGCTTTGTTAATTTCTTGATATTTCTTTAAAAAGATAAAGGAATGCTTCTCAAACATCATATCTCTTGAAATGCATCCTTTTGAATTGAGATCTATAAATACGAGTTTTGTTTTGTCTTATTTTCTTTCGTATTTAGGCTTAGACTAGTTCGAATTTCTTGATTCCTATTAAAAGAGTGCATTTCAAGGCAATCAAGAAATGGCTTTGCCATATAGCATATTTTTGAATAGAGCAAATTCTACCCTAAATGGAGTGCCATCCATAATATGCCTCAAAGTGGATTATAGTCTCCTTTGTACATTTGTTGAAAGGCTCTTTAGAACAAGAATATTATAAATTTGCCAAACAACTGATAAGCAATTAATTTGGACTTCAATGAGCCCCGATGAATAACCTAGCATTCGATGTTTAGAGAAGCAGAGTAATTAATTACAAATATTCAATGAAATGGTGACGACTTCAATCTTATTTAATACTCTTTGACATCTAATCATATCTCTCTTATCCATACTCAGCTAAGATACAAGCTCTTAAATGCACAACCCCTCTAATTTTACCTATATTAACATCCACAGACAAACTTTATATTAATCTAATTTATAATATTTACATTCGAGGTTCATTAGTTATCATTTTTTTTATATATACTTCTCTTTCCAACCAGCAGACTAAGCATTATAATATTAATTCAACTTAAAAGAGGGATTAATATTCTAATCCCTCCCTAATGGCCATCTCCTCCTCCAACCACTAGCTCATCTTTTCTGAATTAAGAAATATAAACAGAATAAAAATTATATAATTATTTACATAAACCTTATTTTTATTTCACCGAGTTGGCACTTAGTCCAAAATTTACTGATTATATCCAAAATGGAAAACACTAATTTCCCAGGAAATACATAATTTTTACCTAAACTTGATTTTTTCTAATTTTTTTAAATTTTCTTTTACACAGCTAAACCCTGGGCGATGGCGCGATTGGTCCCTATGTCGGTTGTTTCGTACACCGGTAGCTCGTCCCGGAACCGTCCGATCCCCGTCAAATTCTCCAGCTCGAACAGATCCGAACTCGAATCGCTGATCGCCTCTTCCTCCTCCTCCCCCTCCAAACGCCGGAGCAATTCCTCCACCCTCCTCGCCACCGCCGGCGGCCGAGGCCTCGCCACCGCCGCCGGATCGGCGTCGTAAAGGCACTTGTGCCCGCACGGCCGGCAGTCCTCGCCGACGATAACGCTCACGGGGCAGAACCGCACCGACCTCTTGCTCCCCTCCGCCGCCGCCGCCGCCGCCGCCGCCGCCGCCGCCGCCGCCGCCGACGGCTTACGCCGTCCCCTCGACGACGACGGCGTCTTGCTGAGACACGAGCGCGAGTACGACGACGCCGACGAGCATGCGGACTCCAGCGATGCCGGGGCCGCGATCTTGGGCTTCCTCTGGTTGCCGACGGCGGCGAACAGCGCGTTGAGGAAGCTTGCCAGCCGTGCCCCCGGCGACGTCGGTGCCCGACCCTTCCTCAGTTCGCGCAACCGGTTCCGGATCGAGCAACCCTTCTTCTTCTCCGGCGGGACCTCCGGGACGGACCGGATCCGGTCCGAGTGGACAGCCTTGAACCCGGCCGAATGGTAGGCCGCCGCCGACTCGGCGTCGGAGGAGGAGGACAAGCCACCGCAGCTGGAGGATTCCGAGGAGCTGGAGGCGGGGATGACCATACAGCGGCTGTAGTCCCCGCCGCGTCGGATCACCACCCCCCTGTCGCTCGCCGCCGCGGTCGTCCACTTGAGCTCGTCCGCGCTCTGCTTCTTTCTAGCGGAGGCGGCGGCGGTGGCGGAAGAGGAGTAGGAAAAGGATGCATCGGGTGCTCCGCCTCTGCGGCGATCCTGCGCTGGACCTCCTCCGCCGCCGTCAGATTCGTCGATGGAGCGGTAGATGGCGTCGAGGAGGGAAGAGGAGAAGGAGGGCTTGTTGCGGCCGCGCCGCGACGGCGGTCTCTCCCACCATTCCATTCTTTATGCAATAGATGGACTGAGACAGAGAGAGAGCCAAATTAAGACAGGAGAGAAAATGGAGACAAGTAAAAGAGAACAAATCTGAGCTTTTTCTCTCCTTTTTCTTCCTTGATTTCTTTCTCTCTTTTTTTCTACCGCTTATTTCCTCCTTTTCTCTGATGCAAACAGTAGTAGTAGATTTTTGTCTCCTGATTTGGATTTTTTTTCCTTCTTTTGGCGGCAGGAAAGGTCAGGGAGAGAGAGAGAGAGCTTCAGAAGAGAGCGGAGAAAAATCCCAGTGACGGTGGAGAAAGAAGTACGGGAAAGGGAGGGAGGACAAAGGCGTTTTCAGAGGGTATCGAGAGGGTGGCCGCAAGAGGGGAGGGAGGGAAAGAGAGGGAGAGAGAGAGAGGGAAAATGCTTTCCTTAAGCGCTTGGCGCGTGGAGCTGAGCTGGGTTGTTGAACGACGTGGCATCTGCTTTGTTGGAGATGGGACCCGAGTTTTTGTGTCGCCCGTCGGATCAGCTTGATAGACGGCTGGTGTTGTTCTTGGGGGCCACCCAGTCACGCGGTTGCTGTCGCCGAGAGGTAGATCCCGTCAACCCTCGTAAGCACTACAACATCTCCGCTTCTTGTTTTGCTTGGATCGGATTAATTGCTGCAGATTAATCGGATCGAACCGGCTTCTTTTTAAAATTCAAGCGTGTCATTAAGCCGTCTAATAAAAGGGAAGGTGCTCTCTCATTTCGCAATGACCTGGTTGAACGGGGTTTGGTTTTCGCATGGTCGAACCCGGTCTAGTGGATCGAGTTCTTCTTCAGGTGGGTTAGCTGGGATGAGGTGATCCGGTCACCGGACCGTTATCATAGTTGAGCCAAGATTATATTTGATAGACAGTAATCTATCAAAATTATCGATAATGTTAAATTAGATCCATCAGTTAATTTTGTTCGATATTTTTAGTTAAATAGATATTTGTGCAAAGAACTGGTAGGGACACGAGACAAGGAGCCAATTAACCAAAGCTCGACTCGAAGCTCTTTCCTTGAATCACCTCACTATTTATAAACAAATCTCATTAGTCTAATTCATATACCAGAATGGGTTCATGCGAGGAAAAGATAAAAGATGTGAAATGAATGAAAATAAAATAGATAATAAAATAGCAATGGCTTAGTTCAAGTCAGCATTTACAAAGACGGATGCTCGAATTCGAAAGGGGAATGTGCTATATATGCCACGTTCTCGATGGTAGCTTAGTATCAGTATATTAATAAATGATGTCCGTTTAAAATGATTGAATATAACATATAAATAACTCTAACATAACCTATAGCGGGCCTTCAGGTGACGGCTAAGCTATAGTGTAATGGTTGCAGTCTGATATGGTATTTCCTACCGGTTTTTGAGAAACTAGGATGGAAAAAAGTCTTGCCAAAATAAATGTTCTTACCTCACATAAAAATGCACAGTTCACTTAAAATAATACCATGGATCCATAGAATCATGTTCATGCATCCACACCACTCCTCCATCCTTCTTTTCCCATCATCTCCGCCCCTGATCGCTTCCCAGCCACTAGCACGGTTGCTGCTGACTCCCCACCCACCATTACTCTACCATGATCCCCCAAAACCTTCCTATCCCACTTCACATCGCATGGAATCCCTTTCTTGGTGGTTCTTAGTACTTGAGAGATATATAATTCTAATATGTTGTTACCGGATCCAAATGATCTTTTTGTATCTTTTTGATTTGCTCAATCAGGCTCTTCGTGGGGTCCTACAAAATAAACCTATTCATCAAAAATTTCCAGTAAGAAAATTTTCGATGCTTAAATCAGCAAAGATTCGGATAACTAAGAGAATTTAACTGAAAGGGCTTAGCTCCTTTAAAAACTCTTATCTTACTGTTTTATATTTATTTCATTTGTAGAACAAATATCTCTTTTCTTGTCATCTTCATTTTTCTTATAATTAGTCGGTCATTATATACTGGTCGGCCTTTATGTACTGGACGGTCTTTATGAGCTGGTCAGTCTTTATGAGCTGGTCAATTATTTATCGTTTGGATTTGATACGACTTTTTATTTCTTTTTTGAGCCTAGTCTAGTTTTTTTTTTTTTTTTTTTTTTTTTTTTTTTTTTTTTTTTTGTTTTGATCTAGCATGGTCTTTTTGAACCAGGTCATTTGATTTGTCCCGATATAATAAAACCTGCATGACGGTCTTCCTGTTTCTGTTTGCGTAAATGCTTTAAGAGAGAGAGAGAGAGAGAGAGAGAGAGAGAGGAGAGAATGAGAGATATGATGGATGTCAAAAAAAAATCTACCGACCTATTATGAATAGTGATTCACACTTTTAGGTTCGGGTAATCCATGGGTAACGATCTCCTACCCTTGGCAGAGTTATCCTTAAACAATAATGTGCATCTAAACCAGTTTTTAATCAATTGAAAATTATAAATCTAAATATAACAAGGATGATCCTTTAGCCATAGATCATGGCTCAGTAGATGGGTAGTCTTTTCTCAATAAGTTTTGAGAAAAGAAAGCAATTTTAGATCAAGTTTGCATTGTACAGGTAATTATAAGATGGTGAAGCAGCATGGGTATTACAATACCAGGCATACCATTTTTATAACCCTCTAATGGTAAATAGCTACAGAGGATCAAATTTAAAATTAGAAACATGATCATTACTAAGAAAAGAAAATCTAAATGCCTATCATCAAAAAAATTACTTTAGTTTCCCATACCATTCAGTCAATTACAAGTATTCCTAGAAACGAAATATTTACCAAAAATCTAAAAAATCTTCTTAATTCATTATGGCCATGGAATAATATTTTCATTAATATCTAAAAATTTTTTAGCAATATCTAGGTATAACTTTCTCATTGAAGCTTCAATTTAAGCATTTCAAGATATTTTGGAAAGTTTATTAGATGCCTAAGCCAGATGCAATTGAAGTGGTTTTGAAGCTTAAATTTTGTCCATGCTTCTTGCAATGATGTCATATTTGGAGGTGATATGCATTGAACTGTATGTATACAAGGAATATTTGTAAGTCAAAAGTCACCTTATGGAATATTTGTAAGTCAAATGTCACCTTATGTCCTCCCACAATTAATCTTCAAAGGATTTGTAGGTCATGTAGGGCTGTTGTAATATTAAGATTTTGGATTCGATCTTCAATTTACCCTAGTGTAGTTTTTGTTGTCGCTAAGATCGCCGTGGCCCGTAGCTTCTGCCGGTGCCGGAGTGCGCTCCCTTCGCTGCCTGGCGGCTCCTCTCTCCTGGACCTGCGAAACAGGTGTTAGTGACCCAAGCCCCGGGATTTCTGGCGGGGGCACTCCGACGGTCAAGTCAGTGACGATCCATGAGAACAGGTCCTCCTGATCAGGCCCTCTTGATGGACTCCGCACTAGGAGGAGTAAAAGTTGTGTGTGAAGGCGAAAACGTAGCAAAGGGAGAATGATAGCGGGGATAGAGGGGTTCCCTGTTCCTCCGCCTCTCCTTGTTTCCCGTTTTTCTTCAACTGTGGTAGTGGTAGTGGCGCTTCGCCCTCTTGGTCGAGCTTGCGCTTGTGTTGGTAATGGATTATTGTTGTTACCTCCCCCATTCGTGGGTGCCAATCGTTCTTTGTAGTTGAAAAATGGCTGTTAGACGCTTTGCCTCGGGATCTTCGCCGGGCTGGCAGGCGCGTGTGGCAGGATTCCGTGCCGTGGATGGGACGTCTTTCCTGACATATGGTAGGGGAAGCTTCCATTCGCTCTGACATCCTCTCCGGTCGCCCCATTCCGGGAAGCTTGGCAGAGCCTCGATTCGGGGGTCGCCGCCCTAGGGGTTCGTGCTTTCTGGCTGGCCCATCCCCTTGGAAGTACGGGCGGATAGGTAGTTATGGCGGTATGGGGGGCACCATTCCGCAGTCCTCGGGCGCCTCGCTGGCATCCCAGGATGGCAGGGCTTGCTCCGGCCTAGACGCTCCGAGCTCATGTGGTTGCCTTGGTGGAGGAGGGAAGAGTGCGGGCCCGGTCCAGAGGGCGCGCGCTCGGAGAGGCTCCACGTTGGCGGAGAGTGCTGAGCTCGACTCCAACCACAGGGCTCAAACCTTCGAGGGTCTCGCTCTAGAGGGCGAAGTGCGGACTTGGTTTATAGGGCACGTGCTCGGAGAGGCTCCACGTGGCGGAGGAGTGCTGAGCTCGACTCCGACCACAGGGCTCAAACCTTCGAAGGTCTTGTTCTTGAGGGTAGAGTACGAACCCGGTCCAGAGGGCGTGCGCTCGGAGAGGCTCCACGTTGGCGGAGGAGTGCTGAGCTCGACGACTCCGACCACAGGGCTCAAACCTCCGAGGGTCTCGCTCTGGAGGGCGAAGTGCGGACCCGGTCCAGATGGCGCGTGCTCGGAGAGGCTCCACGTTGGCGAAGGAGTGCTGAGCTCGACTCTGACCAAAGGCTTAAACCTCCGAGGGTCTCGCTTTGGAGGGAAAATTATGGACCTGGTCCAGAGGGTGCGCGCTCGGAGAGGCTCCACGTTGGCGGAGGAGTGCTAAGCTCGACTCCGACCACCACAGGGCTAACCTCCAAGGGTCTCGCTTTGGAGGGAAGAGTGCAGACCCGGTCCAGAGGGCGCGCGCTCGAAAGGCTCCATGTTGGTGGAGGAGTGCTGAGCTCGACTCCGACCACAGGCTCAACCTCCGAGGGTCTCGTTCTGGAGGGCGAAGTGCGGATCCGGTCCGAGGGCACGCTCTCAATATGCTCCGTTGGGTCGTGTTGCTCACCGACCACGAGGCTCCGACCTCCGAGCTCGAACGCTCGAGTGAGTCTCGCAAGGCGCGAGGCCGCCCGGTCCGGTCTCGGAGAGCTCCACGTTGGCGGAGGAGTGCTGAGCTCGACTCCGACCACAGGGCTCAAACCTCCGAGGGTCTTGCTCTGGAGGGCAGAATACGGACCCGATCCAGAGGGCGTGCGCTCGGAGAGGCTCCACGTTGAAGGAGGAGTGCTGAGCTCGACTCCGACCACAGGGCTCAAATCTCCGAGGGTCTCGCTCTGGAGGGCAGAATACGGACCCGGTCCAGAGGGCGTGCGCTCGGAGATGCTCCACGTTGGCGGAGGAGTGCTGAGCTCGACTCCGACCACATGGCTCAAATCTTCGAGGGTCTCGCTCTGGAGGGCAGAGTGCAGACCCGGTCCAAAGGACGCGCGCTCGGAGAGGCTCCACGTGGCGCAGGAGTGCTGAGCTCGACTCCGACCACGGGTCTCAAACCTCTGAGGGTTTCGCTCTTGAGGGTAGCTCCGGTCTAGGCGTCCCGAGCTCGTGGGCCCGACATGGTGGAGGACGGAGCTCGACTCGCTGTCTCAAGGAAGCTCAGCTCGGCAGGACGATCCGGGCTGAAGTGCTGCCTTGGCATTTGACGCGGCGGTCTCCTTTGTCGTTGTCCCTGTCAGCCTTCCACGTCAGCGATCCTGCCATATCATTTCTCAATGCTTCTACGTGCATTTTCTTCAACCTTCAACCTTTTTGTTTTCAACCATTTATTTCATTCTTTGAGATTTTAATAATAAACATTAATATAAGAGGGTCTTGGATTATAACCATGGCTCAAGCTTTTCCGAGTTATATCAAGTCTCAATCCATTTAGTAAGGGATGATTGATTTATATGTAATATTCTTTTCAAAAATAGAGCGAAGGCGCTAACTTTTTTGCTTTTGAATAAAAGATATCTTACATGTCAAGGAGGATTTATTTTAGCTCCTTATTTTTTTATTACCATAAGTTTCTTATATACAACTATAAATTTAAGATATACCCAAATGATATGTCCCAATTATTCATATTATCTAGACCCCTACTATTATCGATGGCAGAAAAAAAATAATAACTCATATAATAATTGTTATTAATTATTATAAAATAATAATTTGAATGATAAATGCCAAATACAATATCATTTTGTGATATAGTTATTTATATTGATAATATTCTAATAGCTTAAGCTAATAAGAAATGGTTTGACGATACATATATTTTCCATGTACGGTCTAGATAATCTACATGGAGATTACTTATATAAATAGTATCCTCCACGTGCAATGCACGTGCCTAGAGAGAATAGAGTTAGAGAGTTTTTTTTTTTTTTGGGGGGGGGGGGGGGAGAGGGGGAGAGGGGGATGACTGATGAGTTGCACGGAATGCACTTTAAAAATAGCTTTATTTGCCCTACTCTGGCGGTGTTTCTTTGTATCCCAAAAGCTTGCCGTGTTTACTTGCAAAATAAGTTGAACAGGATAGACATGATACCTGTAACTTGCTTCACTCTGGAATAAACTACTCCACCATGCATAGTAGAATAATTTCTCCATGCAAGGTGAAAAAGTGGCACCAATGACTTTTTAAAATGCCCACCTTACCCTTGAAATAAATTGATTATTTTTTTAGTACTTGGCAAATTGAAGTGGAATAAGTATAGCCAAAAAGGCCATGCGGGTGAGTAGTTAACAATTATTTTAGTCTCAAGTCTCCGTATATCAAAAAAATATATTATAAAAATACATAACTATATATATCTATATATATTGGTATCAATATCATGCTATATATCATCCAAGGAATCGCTAACTTATATTATTAGCACGGTAGTCATTAGGATTGCTTTAAATGTCTATTAATCGATGACACTGTTCTTCCCCTTTTTTTCCCTTCATTTTAGAAGGATGCATAAGTAATTTAGGTGCAAAACTCGTGCCGAAATAGAAGTTGGTTTGTAGTTTTTAGGTTTTAAAGACAAGGCTTTGTGAAACAAACTTCGCTACAGATTTGGTCATTTCATATATTGCCCAGTATTTTGGAAATGTTTTTTAGACTGACCTGCTTTTGTTTCGGGCTCCATATGAGGCTTGTATAAGTCCTCCGACTTAAAAAATAATTTAAAAAAAAGGCAAGGCTTTAATCTTCTTCGATGGGCTGAGGACCCTAAGCCTAGGACCCTTAGGACAGGCCATATATGGCCCACTATTTTGGGCCCGACAACCAGCCTGGCCCAAGGCACCGCTTTATATAAAAGATCCGCAGCGGGCCAACCCTGGAGAGATGTGTGTTCGGCGATCCGGGAACCGATTTCTCCTCGGTATTTTCCCAGGTGAGCTTTCGAACTTGGTTATAGGGTTTCACGGTTCTTCTCCTTGATTTCTTTGTTTGGATATATAAATTTCGAATTTAGTTAGGGCGACCTGATACGATATCGCTTCCTTTCCTAAGCAGTGACTTGTTTCCCCTTTCTGGGGAGAAGTTTAATGCACTCTTCCGTGCTTGAGCAAGATCGAGGTAAATTTAGCCTTTCTTTAATGGCTGGCTATGCACGCCACGGATCTCGAACTCGCAATTTGCTGCAGGAAAAGTAGAAATTTTGTCTGTTTTGAGATTTTTTAAGTCAGTGAAGTTATGTTTTGATGTTTGTTATGACGTCAGGGACTTCAGTTGATTTGATTCGCCGGAGAATTTCTGGAGATTGGGTTTAAGCTCCTTTTTTTTTCTGGTTTTGGTGTTTTCTGTTTTAATCCATACATTTCTTCTTCTTCTCCTCCTTTTTCTCCGTAAGAGTTTGTTTTCTCTTCTTTAATGCCTATCAGTAATAAACTCAAGCAACATTGATCTCTCCTTTTGATTACTGTAGATGAATGGGATTCTTGTGGGATCTTTATTGCTACCATGATTATGTGATTCTCTTGTAGTCATACTGCGTAAGGGAAGGACCTTGCACCTGCACCTGGGGCGACTGTAGAAACAGACCTTTTTTTTTTTAATCCTGATCTTACTATTGAGAATAAATCCTACAAAGTCTGGTTTTCCTCCATGTTTTCGATGTCAACCTCATAGTTGAAATTTGAAATAGCGTCCTATTGGCTTAACCTGTGTTCCCCCATGTAGCGTCTTCAGTGGTTTGAGGGCCTATTAAATGGAAGAATTGTAATTATCAGTTGTTATGTTTCATCATTTCACTAGTTAAATTGACCCGTAAAACTTTTAGATGATGCCCTCTTTTAAGGTAATCTGCAATTTTATTATTAACTAGCCTTTAGATCCCTCCAGGCTCCTCTAGTCGTTCAGAAGAACAATTATGGTTCACATGGTCGGATTCAAAATTTTCTTTCAAGTTTTTGCATCCATTGTTAGTCATCCATGACAATTATTGCTGGACAAATACCTTAGATTGACTGTTATTGTTGCTGCTGTGAAAAAAAAGATGGAGAACTAAATCTGTATATTTCTAATGGTCTTGATGTAGGGTAGGTGAAACAGTGAACGTGGTGTTGGTGGTAGATGCTCACAAGGAAGTCACTGGTGTATCACATGGAATAGTAACTAGGGCAGCTATGTTATAGATGCTGTAGTTTTAGGATTGGAGAAAGTATTAATCTAAAGATGAAAAATGGGATGCTGAGATGGATGAATGGTACAACTAGGAAGAACAAATTTAAGCTTAAGCACTTAGTATGATAGCTGAACGGATGAAATACAAGTTTGTGGTATACAAGTTGTGATGGTTTGTGGGTATGTCTAACACAGACTAAAGGAGGCACTTTTTCAAGGATTCAAGAGGTCTTGTTCTGTGGTTACTGCAGAGTTGGTTCAGGAGTTTACGAAGGCTTCCTCTAGAAGTGACTAGATTTTGGTAGAATTAAATAGATGAGTTGGATCTAGAGATCAGATATCAAGTTGTTGGCTCTTGATTTGTGGTAATGTAGTGTTTGAAATAGAGGTTATCATTACTAGTAGTGATGCTAATGTGTTGAGATGACATAGACTATGTGCATTCCTAGTGTTTCTGCTTTATATGTTGCCTTTTCTTAGTGGATTTTACTCATTGCAAAGCCCATGTAACTTTTAGTTGTTATTTCATGGTGCATTACTGTATTTGGTTTCCATGTAAAGTTAACAGCCTGAACCAGTTCTCCTAGAAGTGGTCACTTCCGGATGTTTGTTCACATGTAACAATCTGAAGTGAGCAACACAAGTTTTCTTCAGCAAAAATGCCAAACTTGACTCCATCCTTTGCGGCTCCATAATCAAGTTCTATGTGGGTGAGCGGGTTATTTACTTCTACTTCCCTTAGACTCAATTCTCCTGTTATAAATAACCATATAGATATTTTCTTAGGAAATAATTTTCTTTGTTGATAATCTAATAAAAAAGATCAATGACGAAATTTCCTATGCACTGTATTCCTACAAATAGAAGCAAAACTCAGGTTATCAAAACTTAAAGTTCTTATAACCCAATTTCTTGAAACTTAGCTTTAGTCACTTCTAGCACTTGAAGACAAATACACCCTAGCATGATTTTATCTTGATCCTCTATCTATCCTCTTATAACCCAATTTCTTGAAACTTGGCTTTAGTCACTTCTAGCACTTGAAGACAAATACACCCCTAGCAAATAACCAAAACTTTGCTTATTGGTTGTAAAATCTTGCCCCCAACCATCTAGGATTGCCTTCTCTTGAGTTGTTCTCAATTAACCAATTTCATCCTGATGAAACAAGTCTTGCTTGTTGTTGTTAGTTGATCAACCCTGCGTAGAGATTGAATGGTGACATTGATGTTGTTACTCATGTTTGGTAGGAGATTTTTTCTTCATCATAGGTCGAAACACATTACTAACAATGCCTAGGTAACAGCCTTTAGATATCTTACTAGATCTTTCATTACTATAGGCAACAAGCAATCTATCCATTAAAAAGGGTGGCCATTGCACAAGGCTCACACCCTTAAGGTCTTAGGAGGGTCAGATATATTACGCAGCCTTACCCCTGCATACATAGATGCTATTTCCATGTTTCGAACTTGTGACACCTAGGTCACAAAATCAATTGAGCAACCTTACCGTTGCACAAGGCGTGCTCTTTCTATGAGCAATCTGCCCATATTAAACTTTACTTTTATTTATTTCTTCTCATGGTTGAAGTATCTCCATGAAGTAAACAATAAAGTTTTCCTAACATACCATCCTTGTTCGTTTGGCATCTCATTGTCATCGGTACATATGAACTAAGCTACAACTTGTTAAAGTCTTGTTTCATTTATTTCCACAGTTTTATTGGAGTAATTCATGTCACCTCAAGATCCAACCTTTTAGATTTTGCTTTACCACATCCTTCAGGCCAGCATTTATTTATTTATGAATGATTTTGAAAGGTTGTGGCCAATTGATTAGGTATAAATTACTGATCCTATTGATTGGACCATGTTTAGTATAAGATTTGTTTTCCTTGGAGCCATGATCGTCATTCCTACTATGGATAGAATAATATTATGTCTTGTTTAGATTAACTGCAATAGATGTTTGGCAAATTTAGTTAATGATCTTTCAACTCATTTGCCTTTGCCCACAATCATCTTCTTGCATCATCAACAGTAACCTGTCTGAGATTTTTTGCCACTACAGAACTGCGTGCTTCCATCTCATGATCCTTGAAAATGCCTTTTATCTAACTTCTGCAATGAAAACACTAAAAGTTTGAACTCTAGCTATAGTTAAATGCATAATAATGATGAATATATTTTGGTTGTAAAATATATCACTATCTTCTTTCTGAAAGTCATGTTCATTCATTCTCCTTGTTAATTTCAGATTATGGATCATTGGCATAAATAACTGATGTTTGTTTGGATGTTATGGAATTGTCTGATATCCTTCATTACTAACATTTTCAAATCCAAAACTTCATCATTTGGTAATAAGTATATTGTGTCTCTGGGCCTGAGACATTTACACCAAATTCCAAGTTGATTGTTAGGGTTGACCAAATTTGGTGCTCAAAATTATATACATTATTTTGAAGCAAAGTTGACACTTCTGATGCATCCAGTGGGTATGAGTACATGCATAACAATCAACTTTGATGCCTGGTAGGTTTTTCAATTTCATTGCTTATTAAAATAGAGCAATATTAGGTGACTCAAGTTAAAGTTAGAGGCTTGAGACTACTTGGTGAATGATTTGAGGATCACTGATAGCATATCCATGTTTCCAAGTGCTGAAGTTACTTAAGGTGAAGGATAAACAACTGATTCAGGTGGCTGTAAATTAAAGGCCAGGTTGTAACTTTTCCAAAGTTGCTGGTTTTATAATGCCTTTCTTCAGGAAAATAGCGGATTGTTTATTGAAGGTCTTAGTGCTGAATAATTCAGTTTCTAAAAGAGAATCACAATACAGCCTTGCAAATTGGTTTCATTGTATAATTCATGAATTGTCGGCATTGCTGTTAGATTTTTACATCCCAGCTTAGCTGTACTTTATTCAGCCTTGTCGCAAGTTTTGCTTACAGGGATTGGCGTTAATGCCTTTACATGTTTACTCTCTCGTGATAGATGAACTTATTTTTAGCAAGCAGGAGAAGGTGTCTTCAGGCATGTAATTTCTTTATGATTGATTGTGATTGGTAAAATAAGGTCAACGGTAAATGCTATACTGGAAATTTATGTTAAATGGGCCTAAAGTTTAATAGAATGAAGGCAAAACATCATTTGTGATTTTAGTGGATTAGCACATGACTATGGGGACATAGTCATGATTCATGGTCAAGATATACTATGTTATTATTGTCAGAATGGGTGTATGAAGTATAAAAGGTGCTTCTCAAGTGTTATGTGACCAATGCATACATTCAAGAAGGGAAGATTTGATAGGATCATAAGCTTCAATATTGTTTGAATTAAAATATTGAGCAATGAAGAGGGTACAAACATAAATGCTGAGCACATTAGAGAAGATACTGCAAAAGGAATTGTAATGATGGAATAGGAAGACTATATTAGAGGATGCATAACAGTTGCATTAATAGAGTACAAAGTGGTGGAGATATGATCAAGCTGGTATGCGCATGTGCATCATAGATTTTTTGAAGGTTTCCAGCACGATAGGTGCTTTATATTTGTTAAAAGACAAGGCATGACAGTTCTTGGTTAGGTAACCTTGTCCTCTGTGATCCCACTTGTGATATAACAATTGCATTTCTTATGAAAAATGCCTTTCTTCTGTTCACATTGTCTAGATGGTCATAAGGCAATTAGGCCATGATGAGAACTAAAGTTGTGGGTGGACTTGGTTTCAGAAGTTTGACAGTTGAGTTGAGGATGATGCCTCTCATTAAGCATTATATTGATAAAGAAGGCCACCTTCATATTGAGGAATGAAGTTTGGTGTTCCTTTTTCTCAAACCCACCAAAGTTATTGGTCATTCCCTTCTTCAATTCCGTTATTTTAATGGGTGAGGTTAAGCTTTCAATCCATTATGCATTGTACTTATATTGGACGATGTTATGATGAGAGCATCACCTTTTGTTTAATGGCCATTAGAGGAAAATCTCTGGGTGTTTGTTGATATGATCTTAGGATGAGAATCATAGTCTACATCTGATATGAATTCATCTCTAACTAATACTTAAATGAACAGGAGAAGAAATGATGACGAATAAAGGAGAAACAACAAGCAATGGTACTTTATTTTGTAGAAATTACCTGACTTCTTAGAATGTGGTTTAAGTAACCAAATGAATGTTTGGATTTAAGAAGAATGTATATGAACTGAATATATGAGCATATTACAAATTTACCATCAATTAAGAAAAGGCTGTGACTGTGTTTTTAGCAAGGAACATGTTCTGTCTTAAGGGACAATTTCCAAGTTTTTTTGTTCCTAGTGAACCTTAAAATTATTTCTGCTATAAGCTGACACATTCAGCAACTCGATAGTAAGGTCTTGTGTGAATTGTTTTTTCAGGTTCTTCAACCAGATTGCTTAAAATTGATGTCTTAATGACATGTAAACAATCATAATGGTATAATAGAATTTTCATGAAAACTTTTTTTGAAATTAGTGTTGAGATTTTTTACCTGGCACAGAGCATTTGAAAAACATTTTCAGTGGGAGTAGAAATAGGGATATAGAGTATTTTACAAAAAGAAAAAAACTGGGAGAATTTCATTAGAACAGGTTAGTTAAGGATGTATCTTACACTTTTTTTTTTTTGTTATCATTGTGTTCAGTGAAAACTTAATGAGAGATTTCTGTGGCAATATTAAGGTCTACAACATTTCCATGTGTGAAGTTGTTATGCAATAAAATCAATGCAGAAGCATTGGCTTAGGGTGACTGGAAAAAAAATTGTAGAGGTGAAAGCATATCAAACATGAGAGGACAGAATAGAATGAGAAGTAGAAGCAGCCTAGGACTTGCATTAATAAAAGACTCAATGGAGAATAAATGAAGCATCCAAAACTCAAATAGAAGCTTAAAAGGGGTAAGGAGAGTCCCAGAAAATTTAGATGGGAGGCATAAGAGAGGATCTGGAAAACATTTTGCATTATATATAGGAATCGTTAGCTTGACCAAAATTTTAAGTTGTTTGGTTACGGTTATGTATGGCATCTTTTCATCTTTAATCTTAGTCTTAAGCACAATCTTGCTTTATCCGTGTTTTTTATTAAAAGATTTTCATTCCAGCAATCCTAATTTTGCTGGTTTTATTAAAGTGGTTTCGTTCAGTATCGTGTGTATGTTTATGGTGGGGCTTCTGTATATAAATCGGTGTTCTGTCTGGTCATTACTAATCTGGCTACTCTGATCATGTGGTGCTGCTAGAAATCTGTAACGTGCCTTCTTTAGGTGTAATAGTCAACTTGTATGTGATGAATTTATCTCATGGCATTGTTGTCCCCACATGGTGGACATTCAGGGTAATACATGGGTTAGAATTATGTTCACACTTGTTTGCCAATCCGAGAATGTATGCTATAAACTAGTAGTGTTGCGTTTCTTTCCATCTTCTAGTCTTAACCAGAATAGTTGGATTTGGATGAAAGCAACTTGAGTTTGTCTGAACTAGTATTTGATGGAACTGAAAGGGAAGTGTTCTTGATGAAATTGACCATGTCTGTTGAGAACCAGTATAAATTGATTTTTTGAGCGGTGGTATGGTTTATTGTGGTTCTGTTAAACAAGGCAGACACTTAGCCCTGAAACTAGCTCTGGAGCAATGTTTTAGATGTTTTGCTGATGGAAGTTAGAACACCTTTTCATTATTATGTGGAATAGTGGATAGATGCGGTGACATACAACAGATCCTTGCAAGGTGGGGTGATTATTTTGAACCCATCTGTATCCAGGCATGTTTCCAAGTGCACAATCATCATTGCAAGATAGTGACTTTAGGTATCCTTATTATGGCTTTATGTAAATTTTTGTAACTTTAGGTCTTAATTTTAGGAAACTAATGATTTGGCACTTAAAAGCAAACAATTTGAGGTTTTTGCATGGCTTGAACATTCTCTATCTTGGAAATGTCCAGAAATTATGAATCCTTTATGTTGTATGTGTTTGCTGGAAAATGTGAAGGGATGAGCCAGCAATATGTTCACTCCTTTTGCTCAACCTTACTCCCATCATTTTTTTATTTTAGGTGGCTTTATCGTGTATGTGCATGTCCCGTGTAAGTGTTAAGGGGGCATCTTGTTTGACTTTACAAGCCCACTTGAGATTGAAAATGTGGGTAATAGCAAAACAAATGGCAAATGTTCAGAAGAGTGAAGAGATGCTTTGAGCATAAGAGCAAATTCCATGCTTTAATTTCATTTACATATCATGACTCATAGACTTTCTTGCATTGTCATATTTCATTATCTTTATTAGTTCTGGTACACCTATTGCTGTTTAGGGTTGTTGTTGTGTGCGTTAGCAGTTTAGTTCTGTGTTTTCTTACTGGGTATTTTTATTGAAGCATGACCATAAGAGTATTTTCTGGATTTTGCTACATATCTGAGGCATTTACTCGAAATAGTTGAGCTCCTTTCTTAAATCTCATGTGTATAGCTGTGCTACCTTCTGGTGACAAATATTTTTCCTTGTTTGCATCTTGTAGAGTTGATACTTAGGCAGTTGCAATGTCTTCAGCAATGCAAGCATCCTATCTTCCTGCTACCACCGATTCAATAGCACAGGCCTTGGAGGCAAAAGAACCTTCTGAGTCTATTTCTATCTATACCGTGTTCTTGAAAACCCTTCATCTTCTCCAGAAGCTTTGCGTATTAAAGAACAGGCAATTTCAAATCTCACAGAACTACTCACACAAGAAAGGAAAGCTGAGGAGTTGAGAAGTCTTCTGACCCAACTCAGACCCTTTTTTCTTTAATTCCAAAGGCAAAAACTGCAAAAATTGTGAGGGGGATCATAGATGCAGTTGCCAAGATACCAGGAACCTCCAATCTGCAAATCTCTCTCTGCAAAGAAATGGTGGAATGGACCCGTGCAGAGAAACGTACATTTCTCAGGCAACGAGTTGAGGCAAGGCTTGCAGCTCTGCTAATGGAAAACAAAGAATATTCCGAAGCACTAAATCTTCTTGCAGGCCTGATCAAGGAGGTTAGAAGATTGGATGATAAACTGCTTCTGGTGGATATTGATCTTTTGGAGAGCAAGCTTCACTTTTCATTGAGAAATTTGCCAAAGGCCAAAGCTGCACTAACGCAGCAAGAACAGCTGCTAATGCTATTTACGTTCCTCCAGCACAGCAAGGAACGATAGATCTTCAGAGTGGGATCCTTCATGCGGAGGAGAAGGATTATAAAACTGCCTACAGTTACTTCTTTGAAGCATTTGAAGCATTTAGTGCACTCGAGGATCCCCGTGCAGTTTTAGCCTTAAATACATGCTTCTGTGCAAGATAATGGTAACCAGGCTGATGACGTTGCAGGCATCATCTCTTCCAGGCTGGTTTGCATTATGTGGGTCCTGATTTGGATGCTATGATAGCTGTTGCCGATGCACACTCAAAGAGATCACTAAAATTCTTTGAAACTGCTCTTCGGGATTACAGGGCCCAGTTGGAGGAAGACCCAATCGTTCACAGACATCTATCGTCTTTGTATGATACCCTCCTGGAGCAGAACTTGTGCAGGTTGATTGAGCCTTACTCGAGGGTGGAGATTGCTCATGTTGCAGAGATGATCGAATTGCCTGTGGATCATGTGGAGAAGAAGCTTTCTCAGATGATTCTTGACAAGAAGTTTGCAGGAACTCTTGATCAGGGTGCTGGTTGCCTCATCATCTTTGAAGATCCCAAGTCTGATGCCATTTTTCCTGCAACACTTGAAACAATTGCAACATTGGCAAGGTCGTGGACAGCCTTTATGTGAGGTCAGCTCGGATCATGGCCTGAGCTTTGGTGTTTCCCTCTTTCTCAGATAGCTCCATCTTTCAGGCCTTACAGGTAATGAATGAGACACTAATGGATGATTGATATTTGGTTTCTTTTAGCTTTACCTCGTTTTGTCTTGTAAGAATTGTCATTGTGCTCTCTCAAAGATAATTTACCTTCTTGTTCGTGATAAGCTGTGAAATGCCGACTCCAGATGTGTGACTTTGAAATAGGTCTGCTGTGTGAACTAAGAGCCACATTGGACTTCCTACGTGGAACCATATTTTTGGGTTTATTTGGAGTTGTTGCTATTCGATGGTCACGTCCATGCGCTTATCAGATTATTAAAAACAAATGGCACTTTCTGGGTTGTGTAGGCTTCATTTGTTATCTATTTCAGGAGGATGGATTGGTTAACTACTTCATTGGTTCATATGTTTCAGGTTCAGGTTCATTAATTCTAATTTGCTCTCGATAAATGGGTTCACTTACTGTAGATTGGTAATCTGTTAATGTAAATTTTTGTTTCAAAGTTTATCCTGGACTTTAATAACTTTGTCGATAAAATCACTTGAATTTATCAATATTGTAAGAGAGTAATTTTAAAAACTTTTTGTAAGGGAGGGAGTATCGGCAAGGATAAGCAAGCTGATCCTTTTGTATCATATGGAGGTGTTTGAACGTTGAAAGTTTTCGTCCATGGCTATTCCCATTCAAGCTCCACTTCTGTTTACTTTCAACTCCCATCTCATCTTCCCTTATCCCTCAAGTAGCCCATTCGCCTCAAACTCCGTGTACTGGATGTTAAAGGAAATTAATTAATTAATTAATTAATAATTAATTTTTTAATAAATATTTATGAAATTAATATTATTTAAAATATATTTATAAAATTAATATAGTTTTGCTTGCATGAAAGTCATGTTAGAAGTTGCAGGTTGCGATATCATTTACCTCTGGTATCCGTGTCATCGTCCTCGTGTGGGTTTCGTTGATGGTTTGCTTGTGGATTTCCAAGCTGAAGGACGGTCGAAGGGGAGAAGCCTCAGTCTGGAGGTTCTGCCTCAGTCTTCTGGAGGTTCTGCATTCGAGGATAAAGGGGAGGATTTGCATTCATAGGCAAAGGTGGTCAAGGGTTCTGTGCGACTTTCGCTCTGGTCGTCGTACAAGCTCTCGGAGGTGGAGATTGATCGACTCCAATCGAGCTTCACCAAAGTCTTGGTGATGTCGATGCCGGCGATTGACGAGTCCCACCGGAACCGAGAAGGTCTGGCTATGATCTTTCATAGTCTGGGGCGCAGGATTTCGACGTTCTTGGTGGCCAAGGAGGTACGGGTTAGAATGGGTTTGGCCTACGAGCCGGAGGTGTTCCCCATCGGTGAGGACCACCTCGTCCTACAACTTAGCTCGTTGGAGGATGTGTGAAAGTGAAGGAGGGTGGGCCGTGGCTCATTGGTGGACAGCTCATGGCTTTAGCCGCGTGGGAGCCGGATTTTCTTCTGAAGTGTAAGCCGATTAACAGAACTGTAGTTTGGATGAGGCTCCCGGAGCTCCCCTTGAAGTATTGGCTGCCGTCTACAATCATGGAGGTGGCTGGAGAAGCGGGATGCCCTCTTTTCATAGATAGCTTCACGGATAAGATGAGGAAGACCGGTTATGCCAAGGTCAGGGTGGAACTCGATACATCAAGGCCTCTGCTTCCTGACGTTCAGATTCAGGGACATCGGTCCATTATCTGGCAGCAATTCGTCTATGAGAACCTGCCTTCCGTACTTCCACTGCGATCGGATAGGCCACACGGTCGAAGCCTGCCAGTTCTCGGCTAAAGCTCTACAGGAAAAAATGGCATCCTCTAGTCTATCTCCAGAGAATTTTGTTAATGAAGCACGGGGGAAGGTGGCAAAAATCTGGCTTCGGAGGTTGTACAGGAAAAGATGCCAGCGGGAGGGGGTCGCCTTAGGTTCGGTCCGTGGATCACCACCTCGTGGATTCGTCAACCTCGTCCGGCGGGCACCCTTGTTAGTGCGAGTCGAGAGCTGACAAAGGTAAGGGCCCTGTTTCCTCCTCAAGCCCTTCCTCTTCATCCCACCTTGGTCGTCTCTGGCCCCCTGCTCTTCTCCCCCCAATTCACCATCGAATTCGGAAGGTTGGCAGAAGCCAACAAAGGTTGCTCGGCACCGCTCTCCAGATGCTGGTTCTTCGGTACACTCAAGGAGTAGCAATGAATTTCAGGGGATGCAGAGCATCTTCGGCCCGCTAGCTGATTGCATGGAGCTTGTCCGAGTTGACCTGGGTCATAAAGATCTGCCGATGATTGAGTATGGATCGATTTCTCTGAAGCGCTCTCGAAGTCCTCCAAGGGCCTCATCTCCTCCATCTCTCCAGTCGGCTTCGGTATCGGTTGATTAGGTTAGTCTTCCTAATCCTTATATGTTAAAGGACAAGCTGGGATTGGTGTTGAGGTTGGGCAGTTAGCTCTGGTTTCTAAAGCCTCTCCTGTAGCTGGGTCTTCATCTGTGTCGTCTAGAACAGGGGACTTGAAGAGGGAGGCCATGAGGGTTGGAGGGAAGTTTGGGGGAGGGAGGATGGCTTCAGGTTCTCCTGGAGGCCGTGGGGAAACGAAGGGGAGGGCTTAGGTTCGAATCTCTAGGGGAGAGGGAGTTCTAGTCTTTTTGGGGTTCCTGGGGAGGGGGGGTCTCCTTTACGGCTGAGACTGCTGGGCTGTGGGAGGGGGTTCTAGGTCGGTGGTTAAGTCTGGTGATGTTAAGGCTGCTGTGCTTCATGGGGTGTCTTTGGGAGTTTCTGGGGCCTTAGGGGTGGCTAAGGATGTTGTCTGGTCTCTAGGTGTTCTGGAGGTGGTAGGGAGCTGGAGTCTGGGGGGCTCAGGGAGGTGAGGTGGCCTAGGGCTAGGGCTCGGAAGTCTATCTGTGTATGCCATCAGTTCGAGAGAGCTTCTGGGGCCTTAGGGGTGGCTAGGGGGATTAAGGGAAGAAGCAAGCTGTGCCAGTCGAGTGCTAAATTGCTGTAGAATTGCTGCTCTGAGAAGGGGGTTACTGAGTATTATGGTTGTGTGTTGTAGGTTGGAGGGTGTTTGGGCTCTGGGCCAGGGGTTCTGTTGGGCCATGAGGGCATCTGTACCAACCTCAAAGAGGCACTGGAGGCAATGGAGGGATCTTCTATGGGCGAGTCGGGGGTTGACTCTGCAAGGGTAGGCGGTCAAGGGTCTTCTAAAACTGGATCTGTAAATTCTAAGTGTGTAGGGTCAGGACATCTGGCGGGTCTGAAGCCAGGTTATCCTTAATCTTGTTTTTTTTTAATAAAAGTTTTGTATGGAATGTAAGCGGGGTGAAAAAATCTTCCTTTTTATCTATATATGGTAGGTTTCTTCAGTTACATCACCCTCAAATTTGTATTTTGTTGGAGACGAGACTTTCTGAGTTCAGTCTGGAATGTGTTCGGCGCAGAATTTCCCATGAATGGGGCTTTTACTCTGTTGATTCCCAAGGCCTGGCCAGGGAAATCATTGTGACCTGGGATAGGGAGCTGCCAACATTAATGTTTTCCATCGCTTCCCTCAGTTGGTGGCTATTGTCGTGTCCTAACTGAACTGTCTTACGTGGCTCTTATGTGGCATCAATGCCAGTACTTTGTACAGGAAGCATAGGGTGGTCTAGGAGGAGGCCTCGGCTCTGATTGATCAGAATGTACCCACTATTGTTGCTGGTGATTTCAATGTAGTAGACCGGGCTGAGGATAAGCGGGGAGGTAGACCTTTCGCTGAGGATGTTGCCACCAAGGAGTTTTCTCAGTTTATTCATCACAATGGTTTGATTGATATGGGCTTTGTCGGTCCGCGCCACACTTGGTGTAACAATCATTTAGGTCCTGCTAGAGTTTAGGAGTGACTTGACCGATTTTATGCTACCCCCTCCTGGCTGTCTCGATTTCGGTGCACTCCCGGCTCAGGTGATCGAGGAGGAGGTTAAATCTGCCCTTTGGTCTCCCGGGGAGGACAAAGCTCCTGGTCCAGATGGGTTTCCCCCATTTTTCTTTCGATCTCACTAGGCAACTCTCCGTGCAGATATTATTGCAGCTGTTCAATTATTTTTTGCCTGGGGGAGGTTGCCTAATTTCTGGAAGCAAACTTATGTTACTCTTATTCCGAAATGTTCTGATGCTTGTGAGCCCGCTCATTACCGGCCTATTAGCCTGTGCAACATTCTTTACAAGATCTATGCTAAATTATTGGCCAACAGAATGAAGAATATTCTTCCTCATCTGATCTGCCAAAAATAGGGTGCTTTTATGCTGGTTGGAATATTTCTGATAATGTTCTGCTTGTCCAGGAATTTATGTATGATCTTCGACATGCTCCTCCTCGATGCAGTCTGATGGCTATCAAAATTGATATGGAAAGGGCTTATGAGCGTGTCAACTGGGACTTTCTGCGTTCTGCTATGGCAGATTTCGACTTTCACCGGTCATGGATTTCTGTGATATGTTTTGCATCAGCAGGCCTTCCTTTTCTATTCTAATCAACGACTCTCCCACAGAATTCTTGTCCTCGATTATGGGTCTCCGTCAAGGTTGTCTCCTCTCTCCATACCTATTTATTATTGTACTGACTTCCTGTCGAGAGCGTTGCGAGTAGCTGTTCGGGATTCGGTGATTCAACCGTACCATCCCGTCTCAACTACTACTCCGGTCTCGCATCTTTTATTTGCAGATGACTGTTTGCTCCTAAGGCATGCCTCGGTCATCTGTACTCAGGGTTTTCGGAGAGTGATGGAGGACTACTGCTTGGCTTGGGGCAGAGGGTCAATCTTCAAAAGTCTGGCATCTATTTTAGCCCTAGAACTCCCACCAGACTGCGCCGCAGGATCAAGGACATTCTTGGTGTTGTGGAGCGTGATGGTTTGCTCTCTTATTTGGGTGTCCCCATCTCAGGAGCCAGGTTGAGTTGTTCGGAGTGTGCCCCCTTGGTGTTTGCTGTGAGGGACAGAATTGATAGCTGGCAGGGCAGATCCCTCTCTTCAATGGGATGGATTACGCTCATTCGATCGGTTCTCACTTCTCTTGTGATTTATCTTCTGTCTAATTCGGTTATTCCCAAGACTGTCATCCTCAAGTTGGAGCAGATGGTCTGAGCTTTTCTTTGGGGTTCTTCCACTGCCCGACGGAGGGTCCATTTAATCAGATGGGAGATTCTATGTCAACCAATTCGGCATAGGGGCTTAGGAATTCACTCTCTTGTTTCCAGGTGAGAGGCTTTCTTGGCTAGGCAGGTTACCAGATATTTTATGTCGCCTGATAGCATATGGTCCACCTACATAAGAGCCAGGTGTGCTGATATTTCTATTGATACTAATAGCCTTTATGTTCCTCCAGGCATTGCTCTCCCATTTGGAAAGAAATGGTTGCCAGGGCATCGACCATTTTGCCTCATTTATCCTGGGTTATTGGCGATGGTTGTTCTATCATATTCATGGATGACCCCTGGATTTCGGATACTCCCTTAATAAGGTGGCCGACCTTCATCTCTATGCTTACATCAAAGACGATGTCTATCTCTGATCTATTGCTCCTTGGGCAGTCCCAGTGGGATCAGGATGCTGTTATCTCCATTTTTGAAAATATACTCAATCACTGGGTATTATCTATCATCCTTCCGGTCTTTTCTTGCCCAGATACCAGAGTATGGCGAATTCTACTTCATCTCGGGTGCCGATGCCATCCCTGATGTCTATCTTTGCTCCACAACCGTTGATGCCTCGAGATTTTGGCTAGATATGGTCTTTGCCAGTTCATCCTCGGGTTTCCCTCTTTCTTTGGAAACTCGCTTGGCATCGTCTTCCTACTCAGGATTTGCTATCATCCAAAGGGCTTTCTTTACCTTCTTCCTGCCCACTCTGTGGGGAGGAGCATGAGACTCAGGCACACGCCCAGTTTCGATGCAGCAAGGTCAGGGTTGTGTGGCGAGTCGCTAGATTTCAGGACATGTTTACTCAGACTGATGAAGCGGACGACTCCTTTATGACCTTTCTGAGCTTGTGCACTGTTGACTCCTCAGCGACTCTACCAGCTTATTTAGCCTATCATATCTGACTCTCATGTAATCATTTAATCTTCAATTCTGGCAGATGGTCTTCCAGGATGATTGTCGAGAGAGCTCGGGTCAGTGCTGGGGAGTACCGGAGCTCGTCTATGAGATCTTCGGAGATCTGGGGTTCCTCCTCCGCTCGTCGAGCGTCCCTCCCGGTGTTCATCTCATGGGAAACCTCCTCCACTCTTCATCACAGTCAGCTTTGACGGGAGTCTCCGGTGTCGACAGGGAGGTGCGACGTTTGTTATCCGCGACTCTCGCCTCGATTTTCTGGCCGCTGGTGGCTTCCCTATCCAGGATTCCACCGTTCTAAGAGTGGAGTTATATGCGGCATGGGCAGGGATCCGATATGCCCATCTAGTTCTCCATCTGGATCGCTTGATCATTGAGGGTGACTCAGCGACTGTGGTATCCTGGATTAGACAGACACTAAGAACATCTGCAACTCACCCGATTATTCGGGATATTGGGCTCCTGCAGGATTGTGTCTATGTTGAGGTGCATCACATTTTCAGGGAAGCCAATTCAGCTGCCGACTAGGTGGCTTCCTTTGTGGCATACCACACTAGTTATATCGTTTGGTCTGATTGGCTCTCTGTTCCTGTACAGTTTAGGAGTGTTTTACTTTCTGACTATCTGGGTTGTATTCATTCTCGTTGCTCGTAATAAATATACCTTCTTACCAAAAAAATTTAAATAATATTTTTTTTAAAAAAAATTTAAAATTAATATCATTTGAAATATATTTATGAAATAAACATAGTTTTGCTTGTATAGCGGCCACATCAAAAACTGCAAGTTGAACTTGCAACTTCAAATTTCAAAATAAAAAAATATTTTAAAATAACATAATAAAATAAAAAAATAAAAAAATTTAAGAGAAGTCGTATATATAACATGCAGCTTCATCTTATTCCTGCACATTCATTTTCAATTAAAAAATTTTAAAAAATTAATAAATAAAAAAATATATAAATAAAGGCATAAATTCTTACCTTAATAATAATATAAAATATTAATATTATAAAATAAAATTCATTGTAATATATAATAAAAAATATAAATATTATAATAAATATAATAAATATTTTATAATATAATATAAAATTTGTAATTTAGCTAATGCCAATCTAGTCGCCAATCTATTTGTCAGGTTGGTGCCAGTTCGATCGCTAATTTGTTTGTTGGATTGGTGCCAGTCCGGTCGCTAGTCTGTTTATCGAGTCACTACTTGGGCCACCAAGCTGGTACCAATTCGATCACCAGCCTAGTGCCAATCCGGTCCCCTGCACGATGCTAATTTCGTCATCAATCCAGCCACAAACCAATCGCCAAACCAGCACCAGACTGACGATGGACTAGCACCGGGCTGGCAGCTGGACGTGACTAGATTGGCACAAACCTGGTGACCAAACTAGCACCAAACTAATGACCAAACTAATATCGAGCTGACAACCGGACTGGCACCGAGCTGACAAGCGATCTAAGACCAGACTAGCACCAAGCTAGCACCGACCTGGCAACTAGCACCAGGGTAGCACCGACCTGGCGACCATACTGATACCAAACTGGCATCGATTAAATTATAAATTTTATATTATATTATATTATAAAATATTTATGATATTTTATAATATAATATATTTTTATAATTATTATATAATATATTTATTATATTTATTAAAATATTTATATTTTTTATTATATTATAATAAATTATATTTTTAAATATTAATATTTTTTAATATCATTAAGGAAATAATTTATAACTTTACTTTTATTTTTTATTTTTTATTTTTTATTCGAAAAATGAAGGGACGGGGATAAAATAAATTACAAGTATAATTTACAATTTCATTTAAAGTAAACCTGCAGATTATGCCTACGATTTCTCTTAATTTTTTTAAATTTTTTATTTTATTATATTATTTTAAATATTTTTATATTTTTTATTTTGAGTTTGGAAATTGTAAGATAAACATGTAATTTCTGGTACAACTGCCACGCAAACAAAACTATGTTAGCTTGTAATATATTTCAAATGACACTAATCTTATAAATATTTATTAAAAAATTCCCAAAAGGGGGCCATCCTTTTCATCTACAGCTTTGACCGAGGTGTATGGAGTGCATCTTGGAATAGATTTTATCGTTGGCGGCCTGGAAGCCGTCGAGGTGCAGACCTCGGCAAGCTGAACATCGGATGCCGGTGACCAGGTTCTTGAGGACAATGCCATTGGTGACGGTGCGAAAGGTGAGGACCGGAGGCAAAGTGGATCACGGAGAGTGGAGCCAGCGGGGATAGGGATGGTAACAGATGTCGACCTGTTCAGCAGTACAGGACTTAACAGCCTGCTTGGAACTCTCTACACCTTGGGATTAGCCAATGAGAGACATTGAGAACGCACGGTCGGAGGAGGATATCATCTACATATCATTTTGAATTTTTCCATCCAAGTACAGAGCATGATCAACCGGATCTCAAAATAGATTCAACTTAAAAATGTCGTGATTTTGATGACCGCAAAGTCAGACAACCGTTGGCAGTAAACACATGATTATAGCATCTGGCTTTGATTTTTTTTTTTTTTAATAAGCCAAAAGAGAGGGGCAGGGGGCATCCAGTATAGCTATCCCTTTCAAGTATGACCATAAAAATTCAATACCATTGAAAATATCCTATACACAACAGAAAAAGCAACTCAACCCTTTCTCGTCTCATCTTATCTTAAATATGGAATGGATAAAACATTCATCCAGCCTCACCTAAACCCAATAAAGGCCATGTGAAACATGGGACCACACCCCATTCCACCTAAGCTAACACCTAGGTGGTATCTGGCTTTGTTTTTAAAATCACCTTATGAACCAGTACCTCATAAAAGCAGTATAATAACCAGAGATTTATAAAACGGAATTACCAAATAACATTTTACATGATATATTACATGCAGAATGGACGGAGACTCATTTCCTGTCAACGTAGTTTAAATTCTACAACCCCTCAGCTTTTACAAAACCAGCTTCATAGAAAAGAACCAAAGAAATAACTTCATAAAATGATTAGGTTTTGTATAATCCCATTTAAGCAGAACCTGACATCCAAAGGCTCCAAAGGATGCAACTGCAAAAATTAAAGTAAAGAAATGCAGCTAGGATTATAAGCGAAATCAATCCAGTTTTGCTTAATCCTAAGCATCCAAACCAAACAATAAACCCTATTATAAGACCGAGAGAAAGATCCCCTCACATAATAAGCATCGGGCATCGTCAGTTGTCACATGACCAGAACTGGCTGGGTATTAACCCTAACTGGATCTCAGACATGATCCAACTGATACAAGAACCAAACTTAGGATGTTTCATACCAACAGACTCAAATTACGTTCCATCAGTAGTCATACATTGCCAATAGGAAAACAATGCTAGTATTTATATAGAATGTAAAACAAAGTAGAGGCAAGCCTTGCTCAGGTAATTTTAGACCACACAGCGGAGGATGTAGTATTTCACATCATAAAGAAATGACACAAGCTCCATCATATGGATCATAAGGATCCCTCCCACCATAACCATAGAAAATTGCTAGTACAAGCATATAGAGAACTGGCAAAGCAAGTATAGATAAGCCATGGTCAAAGTACTTTTATCTCACACCCAGCAACGGGTGAATGGTAGTTCACATCATTAAAAGGAAAAACGACACAAGCTCAATCATGCTAATTATAATTCTCCTTTCTATCGCAACTATGAATCAAGATTCATACTGTTTATCCTTTTGTTACTCATAAATATAAACCACAAACATCAAGGCTGCTTCAGAAATAATGCCCATGCTAATTAAATAACTGTATTCAAACTTCGTGGGCTAGTAGAACAGAAATATCTCTTCCTGGCAAGCAGAAAATTATAACACAACATTGTAAGTTATGACTTGTAGAAAACCACAAAAAATTGGCACCCAGCAGTAAGTATTGAGTAAGAGATATAACTGGAAAATTATTAGATTATTGCAGAAGAAACATAGATCCATGAATGGCAATTACAGGTGGTTAAAAGAGGATGAGTAGTGGGAGTCACATACCTTCTAACCAAAATTTGTTTAAGAAACAAAAGCTGAGCTTCCTGGAGGAGGAAGTGCAACAACCTTCCCTACTGCAACTGTTTTCCCTGTAAAACACAAACTATGCTGCTGACTATTACAATGAGCACAACAACTTCATCACCCAAGAATTCTCCTCACCTTCAGTACGAAGGGTAAACCTTCCAAGCTGGGCAAAATCTGAAAATTTCTCGATGCATATCAAGTTATTCACCTAGATGACAGATATGAGTAGAAAATTAGTACCAGAAAGTGTATACTTGTGCATTTTGTTAAGAGTACTTCAACAGGCATACCTGAATGCGGCAGACACACAACAGCACCATTCTTAACGAAAAGAGGCTTTCTCTTTGACTTCTTTTTCTTAGGATCAGTGTTCTTTTTCTTCAAATCAATTTCTTCTATAAGATCTACAATCTCACACTCCTCAACAATTGCATGAATGTGTATTACTGCCTTGTAACCAGCAGTAAAAATTGCCTAGCACAATAGTATAGCATCAATAATGCTTGGTGATTAACTGGACATTTGTTTCCATAAGCCAAACAGCATTGTCACAACCAAGAAAGCCTACTTTTTTATCGAGGAAAATGACTTACATTGTCAATCAATTCAAGAATCTGCAACTGGGCATCGAATTCACTAACAGCACCTATCGGATTTGCTGCACGGACATGAGAAATGTGTCAACACATATTGCCAGTGTAATATTCAGGTACAAGCAATTTCAAATTTTCATTATAGTTGAAGAATTCCTTATATGAAAAATACAAATATGTTTATTTTTATTTATATAAGAAACTGACCGTGCCAACAAAGTAATCAGGGAAAAAAAATGAAAAAACAGCCTACAGTCATCTGGAATTTCAGAATTTTTTATCAAGTACATAGCCCTGTAAAGATTACTAGCATTCAGCAAAACCTTAATTAGAGTCATGGTCAATCCCACCACCAAAAGACATGATACGAACATTCAAGAATTTCATAATAACGTAAGATTTTAACAGATCAAGCACACTAGGAAAACTATCCAAATAAAAGCATGCAAAGAAATCAGAAGGTATGTCACGGGACCAGCAAAAATGGAATGTTAGCATATCATACTGGTTGATACGAATAAATCTAACAGACAAAATAGGTGGGAGCGAACTGGAGGAAAAGCAACTGAAAATTACAGGCATGTTCAAGATTTAAGAGACCACAATAAGAAATAGTTTGAAAAAGCCAGGTGGGAAATGATTCCACTAGCAGGGACAGAAGTTGAGAAAAAAAACATAGAAAACCAGTAATAGCAGATGATCCATTGATTGGGACAATGTCAAAGTTAATAAAGCCAGACCCACACAACTGGGAAATGGTTTCTTGGTTATGGTGTTGATTTTTTAGGATAAAGACATCTAGTGTTATAGTTAAATGCATATCACAACCAGACAGAAATCATGGCACATCCCTGATAAAGATCTGGCATGCATAGACTATAAATAAAGATCAGGCTTCCCTAAAATTCCTTGACAACCACAAGGTCCCAGAAGGCACAAAATAGAAACAAGACAAAACAAAATGTGATCTGTTCCAAGTAATCTTGGCATGCCCTAATCAACTCAGCATAGAAATGACCAAGGAAGAAAATCAGTTTTAAACCAATAGGTACATTAAGAACACAATAATAAGAGTTAATTATCATTATCCATTAGCAATTATCTATATATGCGTTCAGGCTCACAGCTCAGTAGCTACAAGGTTATTGAGAGATTCAAGTCCCATGCATGGATGCACCATCAAAGTGTATCCTTTAAAAACTGATATTTTTTTACCAAATCGCTATTGATCAATCTATCCTGAATTCAGAGACTGTTATTTGCCCGTCAGTCCTAACTCATATATTCTTGGCTTCTTTAGAATGTCCAGTGAAAATTTATATAGCCAGAAATGGTGTTGTCTGCAGAATAAACTACAAACCTAGCAATGTTAGTTCAGGGGGAAGTCTCTGTATCAGACTTCAGGTGAATCTATATAATTTATGAATTACAGTAAAATATAAATTCCAATGCAAGAAGATCCATACAAAATGAAAGTAGCAAATCCTCAAGATCCTCTCACCACAATATTTTTCTTTTAAGGGTCATAATTTCTAATCTTCATCACTATTTTCTAACCATGTACTAAGGTGGATAGTTTAGTGTTATTTATATAGATACCCGAAACAAATATAGAGCCATCTTTCAAGCACTATCAGAGCACTAATTTAAGCTGTATGTTTCGAGACTAGTTTACATAAGAAACTAATACAAACCAATGCTTGAAAGGACAAAACCAGCCAAGATATCCTCTTCTTCAATCCCTGACAATTTGGCCCGGACATTCTCACCAGGTCCAGCACGTCTTACTTTATTTTCATCACAGTGTACAGCAAGCACTTTTACATTAGCTGTAGATCAGCAAGAAATACAACATAACTGACCCAATAAATTTAAAATTATCAACAGACTGAAGCTAAGAGAGATCATACTTTGTTGGGCATGACCAACAAGCTGTCACCCTTCACGAATACTTCCGGACTCTATTTTTCCCATCACAACAGTTCCCATGTCTCTGTATTTATCAATGATCGGCATCCTGCATATCAAAAGTTTATTATTGATTCATAATAGCTTGTCAAATTGCATTTCCAAGAAAGGCTAAATAATTAGGTACAAGGCTGCAGAATTTACTTGATGAATCTCCATCACATCCATACAACTGCTAAGATGGGGCAAAAGAGGAAACTAAAGTTCTGATCATAAAGTTAGCTGAACATAATATTTCAAACCTTCCATATGCATCCTACCACATAAAGCAAACTCTCATCCAACTCTATGAGATTCTAACATCAATATAGAATATATGCTCTCATTTTCCTCTTCCCATTTTACCTTCAACCTGCCCTCTCTTTCCCAAGTTTACCCTTTTTAACTGACAGAGTAATAAATGCATACAGTTTTTCTTTAAACCTGTCTTACAAAGAACAAACTAGATGCGTATCCAAGTATTTCACAACAGAAGCCCCTCAGTGCATCAAATCATGATGTTCATCCTGAATTGTGGTACCACTTGCAGCACAGGGTAATGGGTTTGCCATTAGCCATCAACATTGTTCAAATTTCAAATCTAGGGTTTAAGAACACCTACCAGAGCCTATACCAGTACTTCACTGGTATGGCATGGTATGGCATGGACCCATACCTTACTAACATGCAGTGCACCTACTAGCGCAGGCATAACATAACTGAGTTGCATACCATTTCTTAGCATAGCACATACGAAAGGACATACCAGTACATTAGGTAAGCACAGTACATATCCTTTATTTCACAAATAATGAAAATTGATAGTAAACCATGTGATTCAGTATTACTCCTTTCACTTTGATGCATCATGTACAAAAGTCACTATAATGCATGAAATCCATCATGTGCATCTTGGGTGCCAATAACTGGTTGGAAACTAAAAAGATAGACCTGATTTCATACCTGACAGGGCCTTTAGGATCACGTGGAGAACTTCAATTGAATCTAAACTTCAAAAGACAAGGACCATTCCACCATCACAAATGCTTTTCTCCACTCTGGTCTTCATATTGGTACCCACCAAACCAGAGATAGGAAGAAATTGAACATCTGTATAAGCAAAAGGAACAGATAACTGTATTATATTCAAACTAATAGTTTATCACTTTGTTTCAGCTCTCATTAGTAAAGTTTGTTAATGAAGTATGTACTATATATGCAGCTATAGCTCAGCTAGCATTGAAATTTTGTTCACATGATACTGATGGATTGATCATTATCATAATTCGCAAAATCATAACACACAAAAGAAATGATGGGCATGCTTTAGCAAGAATAACCAGAGCAAATGGATAAATCACAATGTCCATACTCATGGCAGAGGCAAGAATAATTATTTTAAAAGACTTGCATGGTATAGACTAAAAGTAGTTTGTCTAAAGATACGATTTAATTAAATGCATCTGAACAAAATTGTGGTTGGCCAGCTGGACATCATCCCTTAAACTTACAACATAAACTAAGAGAAAAAATCCACAAGACGAGGAACCTAGTGGGTCATTAAAAAATTCCCAACAGCTGTGTAAAAAAACACCGTCCTAGAGTTTTCTCACATCCATATCTGAAAGCACACAGCCTGTTTATTAAAATAGTCAATGACCAAAGAAACCCATCAACATCTATCCCTATATGATAGTAAGAACAAGCACCACCAGACAAAGAACCTGGTGGCCATTTAAATAAATTCTCAATAATTGTGTAAAAGACACTGACCTAGAGTTTTCTCACATCCATATCTGAAGCACACAGGCCTTGTAGCTAAAATAGTCAGCGATCAAGGAATAACCATCAACAGAAAGCTATGAAGCACAGACATGGATGTAGGGGAATTAAACATAACGATACACCAATTCAGCAAAACTTAAAACATAAGACCTAGAATGTTGCAATCAATAAAAGTGCTATTTTACATATATGTGAAAAAATCCCTAAAGCATAATGGAATACCATGGCAACATAATCCATATTCTCTACAATACATCAATCCACAAGGCTCCATGAGTTATCATTCTCATCCATAAACCAAAATCCAAGCTCCATTGTCCACACCATCACATTCTACAATTTCCCACACATCATATCCATTATTAAACAATCAATATTCATGGGAAGAAAAAGCCCCCACATCATCACTAATCCAACTGCTGCTTCCCTCTCTCTCTCTCCTAATTAAAGGCTAGGATTCATAACCAAAAAAAATCCCCCTCATGCTTATCTCCAAGTCCAGCAGCCGCTTCCATCTTTCTCCTCCCTTCTCTTAAATAATCATGAGATCTTAGGATGTAACTACCGGATTGTACCACTTCATACCACCTACACAGGATATCATACCAGACTCTTAGGAACTGATACTTAGTACACCCCTATGCTGAGTGTCAATACCAAGGGATGCACCAGGAATACTTGGTCCCGTCCGAGAATTACTAAAAATTATCCAACATTATCCAGCTTGACCCATTAGTATTTGTATAAATTTGTACTTGAAATGGCCATGGCATACAAATTTAAGTATCCAACATCCTAGCCAAGAAAGGATAATGCATACGATTACAAATGACCATACCATTAGTTTATGTCACAACATATGGATTTTTGGATTAAGTAGGCCTTAGATCAAAATGTACACAACTAATAGATTCATCAATAGACAGCTGAAAGCAGGGTGCTACCATGCTATGAAATGGATTAGGTACCAAATACAGAAAATGGAGAGATGAACAAGGTAAAAAAAAAAAATTCTAAACAACCGTAAACTATATAATGGCTAGTCACAAATACAATGTAGGCTAAATCTGAATAAAAAACTTGCAATAAGCAGGTTTTTCTTTCTTGACCAGGATTGAAAGCAACACAAAGCAAGCTAAGCTCAACAATCCAAGTGAAAGAAAAATCAAAACAACACCTTAAGCCAAGGTTCAAGGCTTGCTGAACCACACCAGCAACCTACTGGTACAGTTCCAACATGAAATCTAGAACACCAGCAAGAGGGAGAAGGAAAGAGGAAGAGGGAGAGAGAATCTTTGAAGGCCTTTATAAGCTGCACCACCTCCAAAGGCCTGTTGAGAGCACTGGAGGCCAGAGTCGGCCGATCGAAACAAGGGTGGAAGCCCATGTTTCTTGTCTTTTTTTTTTTTTGGTTGGGGCGGAGGGGGGTGTAGAAGGGATATTAAACTTTTTTTTTATTTTATTGACAAACATGACAACAAATTTGTTGACTTCACTATAAGTCAGCAAAAAAAATTAAAATCATGATCAAAACAAGGGCATCATCCCTATTTTGGTCATCGGAAGGCAAGGAGAAGGATTTAGGCCTCTGTAGCCCTCTGGCGGCCACCACCAACCTTTGCTAGCCTCCCCCATCCTCTCTCTCTCTTGGTTCAAACTTCTCCACTCCTCTGATGATCCGAAGACCGAAGGCCTCTTCGTCCCTCCTGCAGCCACCACTGGCCATTGCCGGTATCATGCCCCCAACTACAAAAAGCACAAATCGAGGAATGCGACAACCACCGCACACATGCAAGATAGGGTCCCACGAGCATGCAAAGCAAGAACTTGTCAATAACATACTAAAACAAGCAAACTAAGGATCACAATTCAAGATCCAATAATTCAAATTCTAAAACATTCATGTCTTCGATATTCGGATAATTCTATTCACATAATCCACATATTTCTACATATAAAAAGGGTTGTACAAAAATTTAAATGTTGGCCTGATATAACTAACTAGATCCTTGCTCTAGTCTTACAATCCAACATCTACTCATTCAATTCTATGCCTCGAGACATGTAAAAATATAGAAATCAAAATATGAGCTAATAGCCCGATAAGTAACGAAAACATAATCAAAGGCATCAAGCAATTGCAACAAATGATCGCTCGAAATAATAACTGATTTAGCAGTATAATAACTAAAATCATAGTTATAACTCCAGTATACTGTAACATAGGCATAACTTTTCAAATCAATAACTTAAATGTAATCCAAAAGAATTCTATAAACCAATATCAAAATCAAAGTGCTATACCAAAGTTTTCAGTAATATTTATAATCACAAATTTTTTTAAAGATATTTTATCTGCTCCTTGGTCTATACAACTATGGCCACATATAATCCCTGTAACATGATCCCAAGTATCACATTTAACCTTTATGGAGTAGGTCCAAATTACTACACTTAACCCCCGTGGAGTAAGTTCAAAATATCAGATTCTAAAATAATCAATGCCAATTGCCAATGTATAATACCCATATGGCAGAGTCCAAAATGTAAGTAGACTGTAAGTTCAATATATACACAAATTTAATTTAAACAATCACTATTATCACATATGTAGGGTTGCAATATATACAATTTTGGCACAATATATATAATCCATAATGATGAATAATCATCAAAATTTCAATCATCAATATGCAAACATGATTTTCCAAATCAATATATTTACATTTATTAACATAGAAATTCCAAAAACTCATACCAATTTTCCAGAATTCAATCAATAGGAAATAATTATAATAATGAAATTGTAAAAAATATCAATAATTACAATAAATTCATGCTTCATACTTGATCCGATTTAACAATATAACAAACAAATAATACGGTTTTCAAAGATTAGGCAAATATTAATTAAGATACATTTCCAAACTATACTCATTCATTATTTCATATAATTGCCTTGATTAGGTGGAGATTACTTACCTTGCAATAGTTGATAGGTGGACCACCCACTTGATTTACAAAGGTCCTTCCAAATCTAATTATCCCAAAATTACAAACACATCAAATTAAGGCTTTACTCACAATTCCAAAATAATTCTACAGTTTTCCCCCAAAATTCTAATGTGTTAATTTCCTTCTAATTCGAAAATGCTAAGGAAAATAGGCTATTAATCTAGTGACTTTAGCACCACTCATGTTAATTGTGACAGGAGGCATCCTAGCTCTATCTTTTCTTCTCTCTTCCTCTCTTGTTCTTTCTTTTTCCTCTCTTTCTTTTCTCTCTTTCATCCAAACCAAAAGGAAACAACTAGTGGTCCACCCTTCACCCAGCTACCACCTACAACACAGTCCCAAGCCACCACCACCCATAGCACGACCACCAACCACCAAGGGAAAAAGGGAGAAGAACCCAATAAGGGTTCTAACCAATGGAACAAAGCCCTAATCCCCCTTTCACCAAGGTAATATAAGAAATAAGCACAAGTGGAAAAGAAATACATACCAGAGGCTAAGAAAAAAAGAAGGAAGAAGAGAATAGCAGTCTCAAGCACTTGTGGAAGAGGAAAGATTTGCACACATATAGAGAGAAAAGAGACATGAAAGGGTGATAAAAAAGTGAGGAACAAATAAGAGAGCGGGAGAGGGATTGAGAGCAAGAGAAACATAAGAAAACAAAGGAAGAATGATAGGGGTTGGGTTGGATCACTGGTAAGGGATAAACAGCGTTGCTCTATTTTTCCCAAACAGACCTCTCTCAAAATCACAATCCCACCTTCTCCTAATTTTTTCACTAGGATCACATGCAAGTGCCACTAGTAACGCCACCATTCTACTCAAAGTTTTAAATCCCATGAGATAGGATTATCCTATTTTTTTCTTGGAACAAAATGCACCAACATCCTACCCTATCCCAATACTTAGGACAAGGGATGTCTCAAAACATCCTGATTGGGCCATTAGGATGCTAGCAGGACGGTCCTATCCAACACATGGGATGGTACCCCATCCCAATATCCTCAGGACATCCCGTCAAGACCTGAAATCCTTGGGTCTCTACATGCAAACCCTGCATGGCACATGCAATCTAGCCCAATCCAGAAAATGGGCCTTAGGCTCAAGGTCTCACATTCTCCCCCTTGAAGAAATTTGTCATTGAAATTTGCACACTAAATTCAAAGATAATTGAAATATACTACACATTTATTCTTGTAATTCTAAGAATGATCCCATCACGAAACCTACACTTGTCAAATCCATTTATTCTTTAAGGGCTGACGAGTATGAGACCCCGAGCCCATAGCCTATTTTTTGGATCAAGGCTAGATCGTGCATGCCATGTAGGGTTTGCATGCAACGAACCATGACATCATTCGCAGCATCCACATGTGATCCAGTGGAAAAATAATGGGAGAAGGGGGATCACAATTTTAAGAGAGGCAAACTCTATTTAGGAAAAGCAGAGCACCACTGTTCATCCCTCACTGACAATCCAACCCAAACCCCCTTCATCCTTGTTTTCTTCCATTTTTCTCACTCTCAATCCCTCTCCCTCTCTCTGTTATTGTTCCTCTCCCCTCTATCACCCTCTCATGTCCCTTTTCTCTCTATCATGTCCAAATCTCTCCTCTTCCAAGTGCTCGAGACCGCCGCACTCCTCTTTCCTTTTTCCCCTTAGACCTTTGGTCAGCCTTTCTTTTCCACTTTTTTATAGTTATTTCTTGTATTACCTTGATGAAAGGAAACTAGGGCTTCATTTCACTAGTTAGAACCCTTATTGGGCTCTTCTCCCCTTTCCCTCGGCGCGATGGTCACGCCATGAGCGACGACAGCCCAAGACTATGCTGCAAGTGGCAGCCAAATGCAGGGCTAACCACTAGTTATTTCCTTTTGGTTCAGAAGAATGAGGAAGAAAGAAAAGAAAGAGAAAGAAGAAAAAGAGAAGAGTTGTGACAAGGATGCCTCTATTATAATTATCATGAGTGGTGCTAAAGTCACTAGATTAATAGCCCATTTCCCTTATAGCATTTATGAATTAGAAGAAAATTAGCACTTTTGAATTTTGGAAAAATTGTAGAATTATTTTGGAATTGTGAGTAAAGCACTAATTTGATGTATTTATGATTTTGGAATAATTAGGTGCTAAAGGATCCCTGTAAACCGAGTAGGTGCTTTATCTACCACCTGTTGCGACATAAGTAACCTCCACCAAATCAAAGCAATTATACAAAAGAACAAATGAGTACAATTTGGAAATATATCTTAATTAATATTTGCCAAATCGGATCAAGTATGAAGCATGAATTTATTGTATTTAGAACCTTTGAGTATTCATGATATTTCTGCAATTTGATAATTATAAGTTTTGTTAGAATGATTTCCAATTGATCGAATTCTGAAAAATTGGTATGAATCTTTAGAATTTGGATATTGATAAATATAAATATATTAATTTGGAAAACTATGTTTGCATATTGTTTATTGAAATTTTGATAATTATTCATCATTATGGATTATACATATGAGCCAAATTTGTATAAGTTGCACCCTACATATGTGATAATAGTGATTGCTTAAACTAAATGTGTATACATATTGAACTCGCAGTCTACCTGTTTAGATCCTACCATACAAGGGTTATGTGTTGGCAATTGGCATTGATTGTTTCAAAATCAGATACTTTGGACACACTCCATGGGAATTAAGTACGGTACTTTGGATCCACTCTGCAGGGTGAGCCCGTCACAAGGATTATATGTAGCCGTAATTGTATAAACTGAGAAGTTGATAAAATACTTTTGAAAATTTGTGATCACAAGATATTCATGAAAACTTTGGGATAATCACTTTGGTTTGATTTTGGTTTCTAAAAGTGTCCTTAGATCATATGTAAGTTTTTGATTTGGATGGTGATGTCTATGTCACAATATATTGAAACTATAAGTATTACTTTAATCATAAAAAATATTTATTAAACTAATATTGTATCTAGCATTGATATTTGTTATACTCGCTTAATCTCTTTGATTATGTTTTTGGTTACTTGTTGAGTTGAGAAACTCATAATCTTCACATATTTTCTAGATTTAAGGATCCTGATTTTAGGACAGTTATTGATATTTTGGCATATACATAGAAGCAAAGCCGATCTGTAGATGGTAGAGAGTTCCTTGGAGCAGTGGATTTACATCAATGTATCGTATAAGAATGATGTATCGATGATCTAAATATCAAAGTTTCAAAATATAAGCATTGTAAAGAGTTGTTCTATGAATACCATTGCATGTCCAAAGTATGTTAGAATTATATGGGTTATCTAACAACTAAATGCCTTGCATACTTATGGGGATACTTCCCTATGAGTATGCAGCAGTTGTTCATGGTTCCACGCCCGTAAACTCAGGTCGGGGGCATTGCAATCTCCCTGCCCTCTCCTCTCTCTCCCTCCCTCCCTTCTTTCCTCTCTCGATTCCAACATCCCCACTCCTCCGGTCATCCAAGGGCCTCTACAGCCCTCCAACGACATCTCCTTCCCTCCCCCCACTTCCTCTCTCCAGTTCTCCTGTTCCCTATGTTCTTTTCCATGTCAATTCAGGCTTGATATGGAATGATACGAGGGCATACCAAACCGTATCACCAGACGACTGACATTAATTCTGGTTCCAACATGGCGAACCTTGCCTTAAACAATAGAGGGAACATTAGCTCTAAGCTTCATGCAATCAGCTCATGTACACAACTAATAGATCATCAATAGTCAGCTGAGAGCAGTCTTAAGCAATAAGGGAACATTAGTGCTGGCAAAAGAATAAGCTACTAAATAAAAGAGAGGGTTTTTTGCTCAGAATATGTATGAGCCAAAAATGGGCTAGGCCTAGCTCGATCATACTTGGCTCAGTATAGCTTAAAATAAATATAGAAATGAATAATTATTTATTTATCCTTTATTTAAACTCGCTAAACTTAGCTGTCCAATACAAAGACAGAATCATACAACCAAAAAAAAAAAAATTTAACAACAGCCATCTAGGTGCCAAATCAGGCTAGCCACCGAGGCAAAAAGCCCACTTGGGCATTATTCTTTAAGAGTTTCATTTCTCTATCTCTATTTCAACTCATATGGGACAACTGGAAGGGTGGTGGGATACAACCAATGGAGCAATCCAGTGGCTGATCAATGCTTATCAGTGGAACAGTGAGCAGCGCTGGCATAGGCAGCGGTGGCTAAAACTAGTACCAGACATCTTTTTTTTACCTCTCTCTTTCTCTTACATACATGCACAACTTTTCTTGCTCTTTTTCCTCTACCAATTCTTTTTTCCTTCGGCTTTCCCTGTTTTTCCCTTTTGGCCCCTTTGCTGTACTTGCTAGCCTTTGTTTTGCTTGCCTCCTTCCCTCATGATTGGTGTCACTTGTTTTGCAGCACATTGCTGCTGCTTCCCTACCCTTTTCACCTCCTTTTCCTCCTACTTCTTGCTGGGGGACTGGCTGCCTTGCTACAGCCCTGCAGCCTGCTGGCTGCTGCAGTGGCAGCAATGCTGTTGCTGCTCTCCACTTTCTTCCAGTGGATTTTCATCTTTGGCCTTTTAACAGTGAAAAATAGGTCTAATGATGCCATATATAGTAAAAAAATAGGTCTTCTTGGATGATTTCCTCCCTAAACAGTTGTTACACCTAGGCCCTTGCCTAGGCCACAAAGGGGGTGCCCCACTTGGCCTTGTCTAGGCAGTGGACAAACATGGGATCAGGGTTCAGTTTATTATTCTTTCTCAACATTCGACCCACAAGTTGTTTTGTCATCCAATCCAGGCTGTTTGAACAGTGGCACCACAGGATTCACTGGTCTGGGCAGGTTTGGTGAAGTCCAGGTTTTACCTTGACCAACCTGCTTCACAGGTGGCAGGTTAACTGGGTCAACCCAGACAATCAACCAGGTTTTAAAGACAACATCGAATTATATGGTTGCAACTTGCAAGTCAACTAAACTAGCAAAGATATCATGAGGAACAGCACACCCAACAAATGAAAATAGCTCACAGCCCAACTGCCACCCCCCCCCCCCCCCCCCCCACCCCCCCCCCCCCACAAAAAAAAAAAAAAAACAAAACAACCAAACACAAAAGTAAACTCTGATCCTACAAATGCTGCAATAGTGTGCAAAGCACAAATGCAACATCGTATTTACTCCTACGAACCAAACAACATTGCAATATGGAAAAAAAACATAACGTCTATGACATGGAGAATTGCTGAAACTTCTGCATTTTTGTTGTCTTTTTTTCAAAAAATAGTTCACCTTGGAACAATACAAATAAAAATGTCAACATTACATAAAGCAGGAATGTCAAATAAATTATATGAGGAGATGATCAAAAAAAAAAAAGTGAATACAAAAAGGAGATGTTGGAATAAGGAATAACATTAGTGTTGTGAGAAAAAGTAAAAAAAACATAAAAATAGCTCATGAAAAGTTAGAGCATATACTACCTTTCCTTGAGTAACCTGAAGATTTGAGGAAAGGAACGATCTTAGACTCTATTTCATCAAACCTGTAAAGGAAAAGCCCCCATCAAAATATAAAGGGTGAAACTTCCACTCTTTAGTAGGCAAAAATCACAAATTTAAATCACTTTAGACAGAAAAAGACAGGAATGCTTAACAAAACCTTTCTTTGGACCATTTCACAGTAGCATCATCCATTTTGTTGATGACAACAATCAACTTAGCAACACCCAATGTTTTTGCAAGATGAACATGCTCACGAGTCTGTCCTCCTCTTTCATATCCAGTTTCAAATTCACCCTTTCGAGCAGATATAACCTTGACAAAGTAATGTATTACAAATTACTCTATGAACTTTTAAAAACATATATATGTTGAACTAACAACATGCTAAGATCTTTACCAGAACACCAATATCAGCTTGAGAAGCACCACTGATCATGTTTGGCACATAACTTTTATGACCCTAGAGAAATAACAATTAGATGCACCATTATCAACAAAACTTCCAAAGATATAGGAATTAATCATGTGATATCCAATGATAGACAATAGTAATTGAAAAACAACTCTAAAAATTAACTTGGGATACTCACTCTCATAATGTGCAAGATCCAACATTAACAATGCATGCAGATATATTAAGGAAATTCTATAATCCCTTATAAGCCAAAGCATGTAGATTGGACACTGTTCTTACAGAACATAACAAAAGATGCAATCACTCGCAATTTGATCCCTCCAAAATGCGCAAGGACTCCAATACTGATGCATGATGCATTCTTCAGGAACCAGGAAAACAGGGACTTTGTTGTAAACAGAAATAAACATAAGAGCCACCAATTTGAGCTTACATATGAGAGTTAACAACAGTGAGATGTCTTTCCATGCCATATGTCACAAAAAAGCCCTTGACTTTAAGCAGAGTTTCACATCTACAGTTGTGATATGCTGATCTGGAAGTATTTTACACCAATCTTGTTACATAACCCACTTCAAGCTTGTTATGTAACCCAGAGATGTTGCTACTTCATTTGTTGTGACATATTCAGTCGACATTATTATACAACACAATCATGGAATTGAAAAATGAAAAGAATTTCCCAGTTCAGATCCTTCAAACCTCCAAACCAACACCCTCAAAGTCATTACTGAAAGGACAGATTTAGTCCAATAACAAAAAACAAATTTTAACTATTTATAGAAAAATACCGGAGCATCTAAAATCGTAAATCTTGTATTTTCTGTCTCGAAATGGGCTCTGCCAACCTCCACAGTCTTCCCCTGAAACACATTAAATAGAAAAACAATAAGCAAAACAACTGATTGGAAAAACCACATAATCCACTAGTTAGATGATATGTTGAGAAAAAAATAGATAGAACACTCAAGGAGTCAAGTCTTTACCAGTATGGATGATGCTTTCATAAATAACATAAATGACAGGTCATAAGGGGCTTCTTTATTTCACTCATGCATATAATGATAAAACCATTATATACTCAGAAACTATTAAAAGCACATGAACCAGGTATAACAGAGCTGGTAAGCATAAAAATAACTGATGTTTGGCAAAAACAATCATAAAGTTAACCCACAACAGATTTAGATAAGGTGAAGGCTGAAATTCCATACCTTTATGCGTTCTTCCTCATTGTGTCCATAATATAAGCCATGTACCTAGAACACCAATGAACAGGCCACTAAATATATACAAGAACTCCAGAAAAAAAGCCATGAATTATTCCAGAATAGGCCATAGTGAATGTGAAAGAAAAACAGAAAGCTGTACCCCATATCATGCAAATGTGTCAAAGTACTATAAAATTGACAAGTGTGACAATTGGTTTAAGATATACAAAAGGGCAGCCTAGTGCATGAGGCATGCACCATTGCAGAGTCTGCGAAGGGTTAGATGTATACAGCCTTACCCCTATATGCAGAGAGGCTGTTTCCACACTCATGACACCTAGGTCTCAATGGAGCAACCCTACCTTTGCACCAAGGCTCGCCCTCACAATAACCTGAAACAAAACAATTCGACCGTCTACATGGCACATAAATAAGATTTAAGAACTCAATCCTTTGATCTACCCTAATTGGTAATCATAAGAACTTATATCATCCCAGCAAAATTCACATTTTCTAACATATAGTAGTGAAAAAAAAATAGAGATTTTCTTGCGAACGCATGCTCCTTAAGTCTGGAAACAAGAAGATTTAAAGAACAATATTCTAGCCCTTCAAAATACGAAAGACTAAGAAAACATGGAAAAGATGCAAAACAAAGAAAGAATTTGATAAAATACAAAAATCGGAGATGTCTTCAATTTAATATTGAACTTACACAAAGCTCAATAAGTTAAAGGTATCCAAATGTTTCTATAATGTTCTTTCATGTACTAATATAAATATTTGTTTTCGTTCTTCTTTTTGATGAATGTTTTTTTACAAGAGTAATAACTAATAAGCAAGAAACTTCTGTTGATTCTTTAGCTATAGTGGGTGAAAGAAGATCAAACCAAGGTTTTAAGTCTTGGCTGACGGGGGGCATCCTGGCCATCCCATCCTATAAGAAACCAGGACCGAGACAGGGTTGAGACTCTGAAACCCATCCATGCAAAGAAAAAAAAACAAAGAGAGAAAAGAAAAAGGAAAGAGAAAAAATGAAAAAGGTGAAGAAAAATAAAAAGTGAAAAAAGGAAAGAAAGAAAAAAAAAGAAAGGAAGGAAAGAAGAACAAAGAAAACAGAAAGACGGAGAAAAAGGAAAAAGAAATATAGGAAGAGATAAGAAAAGGAAAGGAAAGGTAGGCAAAAGAAAAAAAGGAAAATGCAAAAAAAAGAAAAAAAAAAAGAGAGAGAAATAGAGGATATCTATCGGGATACATGATTGGGACCTCCATTGGGATGGGGCAAGAAAGCGGGCATCCCGTTCCAAGGAAAAATTAGAACACCTCTATTCTATGGGATTTAAAACCTCAATCAAATTATAAACGAAAACAAATCAGCAACACAGATTTCACCAGCTAAACACATTGGTATCGTTGTGGACAAGGCAATGCCCTCAACCATCAAAATATCACCAATCATAAGAGAACATCTAGTAATCGAGGATCCAATTCCATTATAGTGAGTAAAAGCCTAAGAAAAGTCCTAAGGTCCAACTAGTCATGGAATAAAAATCACCTCACAATATTAGTTCCCCTGTCAGAATTAGGATTCCCAAATAGACTCATTATGGAGAGCAAATTCACCAATACTAACCAAACATCCAATTGCAGCAACCACAAACTTGGGCAGGTCAAGGCAAGGTGGAAAACAAATTTAGAGTCTTTTCAAAATTGACGGCACAGATCACAATACAATTTACCAGATCATTAAATCTATACACCAAGACATTTTATCACCAAGGACTGTTCATCATCTTCCTTCACAAACTTCTACGCCACTACTATCACAGTGATGTTTCAAGTTTCTTTACCATAATGCTAGCAACCCATAAAAACTATAAAGCATTGAAGAAAATCCCATTTTTATACATACATTCTACAAAAGAATTCCAGATTTTTTAAGTGATTTCAACACTTTAAGAGATGATTAACCAATCTTTTGTTTACTCTGAGCAAATAGACAAGCAAAGCATCATAATAGGATTGTATGTTTAAAGTAGTTTGCCATATGATATGTGTAATGAATGAAAACGCAGTCAACCTGAAAAGAGACAAGTCCACTTGAAGTTCTGACACCTGAGACAGGAGTAAAAGGAAAGATATGTGGGAATGAAGTCCTAGAAGGAAAGTAAACAGATGCAGTAGGTCTCCCATTCCTCACATCTTCACCATAAAATGCAGATAGATAACAATGTAGCATAGCAAAACAAGTCACCTCCTCAACCACAAGATCCTGTCTACAATGCAATGTGTCACACAACTATATCCCCTAAAATTTCTTAGGTTCTCACACACTGACATCGTTGGATTTTATCAGTCTCCACATGTACAAAACTGCATGGCAAGAATAGAGGATGTTCTTGACATGGTGCTGGCAAGGCATTCTGAAGTTTGCCAGAGAGGGGAAGGCTCATGGTATAGCTTCTACGAGGGGATCAATTAGTCTCTGTGACATTAATCTACTGCAACAGGAGACCATCAATTATTTCGTATCCATTTAGTATTCATCCTTTTATAAGAACTCTACTAAACTTCCACATGACCCACCAAAGGCTCATGTAATATACAAAAAAGAAGGCTTCTTTTATACTCTAACAAACAAGACAAATTTATTGTTTATCCAATACCTTCTTTTACCATAACCCTCTTTCCTTCCATCCCTCCCATGCATTTGGAGCTACCAATAAGAATTATCATCAATCTCATGAAAAAAATTAGAACTCAGGTTAACTACCCACCCAACTAATTGGATTCTATAATACCTCTTCACGGTCAAAAACTGCATCCTTACACTTGGAAGTCAAAAATATATTATCCCATAGCCTAAATCAAAACATCACTGTCACTATTCCACTCTCCAGAAGATTATTGAAATGAACAATATTCAAATCAAAATTCTCAATACTCCCAGAAACTTTTGGAATCCCCGAAAATCAGCCCCAAAAAGAAAAAGAAAATTAAAGCTTCATCTCTAGAAAAATAGTACAGAGCTATTACTGTCTTCATATGTAAATATATGGTACAAAGAAGTAAAAATCATAACATCATAAACCCCGATATGGCTTAAATATATCTGTCAGTCAACTGACTTTATAAAGATTTACTGATCTTCTCAATCATGTCATCAAGCTTAAGTTGTGAATTCATCATCCTTCAGGTACATGTGATTCAACTTCCTGATGATGTATAAATATATGCATCCATATACTCTTGCAGCAGGCAATATCTAGCATGACAAGGTGGTCTTTGCTTGTTGGCATAGGCAGCACAATACTGAACTGTTAATGGAAGCATTATTCCCTAATACAGCAGAAATCAGGGACTCCAACTACGTGTAGATCAGAGTGTAGGACTGCATGTCTTCTTTTAAATAAATATAACTTGGCAAGACCATCAATCAATAAGCATATTGCTACCATTAGAACAATAGAAAAAAACTGTGAAGAATATTCGAACTTTTAATATGATAATATTCAAATTATATCATTGTCAACAACACACAACAGATAGAGTAGACAATATTTATAATAGTGACAGACTTTGTGACATGTTGCAATATATAGTATGTAGAGAGAACAAAATAGCACCACCTCAGTGACAAAAAAGCACAACAAATCATGAGGTACAACAAGAGCATACCAGCTTTCTCTACTTTTATCTTTTGCTTCCTTCTCATATTCTGTATAGTTCGGTCATCAACCTCACCACTGAGGAAAAGTATCTGGCCTCCAGTTGTAGACTTACCAGCATCTGCGTCCATGGAAATAAGCAAATGCTTTAAGCAGATATGATCTATTAGCCGCTTTGTTAATATAACAATTAATGTGAATTAGAATGATGAAAGCAGTCAACACATTAACTGATCTTCACAAGATCAATGGTCCATGCAATAATATCAGATTAGAAGTGAGAATGCAGTAAAAGAGCATATACAATCATGATAGATCCCTCAAAGTCATATGAAACTCCGAAGTTGGTACTTATAGTATACAAGGAATACAACTAACAGGAGCATTCCAGCCATGTAACCCACGCTACATAGACTTATGATCTGTATCAGAAAACTAGGAGAAATAAGGATCAAGAATAAACGAAAATCTTTCATCAGAGAACACTGAGCTACCATTTAGACATTTTGGTTCTACATCATCTCTCTCCCGAGCTTGTGCAAATTCAAAATGTAATTAACAAATTCCAAAGAACTGGAACTTGAAATGCAAACATGACTCTCAATGAACTCAAATTTACATGTTTGTTGAATTGAAATCTGAGACATATCCCAAACATTTTCGCTGATCTTGAATCCAAGGTTTTAAATCCCATGGGACAGGGCTGTCCTGGTTTTTTCTGGAATGGGACGTGTTAGCGTCCTGCTTGTCCCGACACTCGGGATAGGAAATGTTCCAAGATATCCCGATTGGGGCACTAGGATGCTGGCAGGATATCTTGCTCCCGATACATGGGATGGTATCCCGTCACGGTGTCCCATGGGATGTCCCGCCGGGACCTAAATCCTGCTTGAATCATTTCAAAATTAGCAAATTGATCATGAAAAATGCAAGATCCCATCCACAATTAACTATGCTTTGTCTCATTGAGCAATTCTGGAATCATGTGCACCGTGAAAAAATATATTATATGGGCATGTGTATGCCTTGTAACAATTGAAAAGGAAACCAGAATGAATGGGAAGAAACATTTCAGACTCTAAAAGTGATGACTAATGAGATGAAACAATATGGTGTATATCTAAACCAGAATCTAGTAAACTCCAGGGGAAAGATATCACAACTAGTTCGAAGATAAAAGAAATATAAAACAGCATATAATAAGATAACATGGTGGAAATATACCAACAACCATTAAAGGTCCTTTTACAAAACACAACAAGGTGAAGCAGAAGAAAGCCACATCCTTACATACCAACATGACCGATGAAAACGACATTTAGGTGTGTTATCGTTTTCTTCTGTTTCATCCAGCTCTTCAACTTCCTCCGTTGCAACCGCCTCCTTATCTTTCACTGTGATTTTAACCAATAAGCATTACATGAAGAAAAAGAACACCACGAAGTATAAATGATGAGGACGAAGATCAAGCAATATCAGATCTGTTCAACGGCTCAGGAAAAGTAACTGGAAGGCCTTAATCTAAAGATTCTTAATACATTGGTAGGCCAGGACTAAGGTAAAAACAGAAAACAGTGATCCAAAAGCCAACTCATAAGTAGTGAATGATCATTTCCTAATTATGGCCATGGTAATCATCAACTACTATAAAACGAAAGAAGAATTTTGAAAATCTATCTGCTGAACCTATGTTTCTCGAAACAAAATTTCCTATCAACTAGACTATAATTGCAAATCTACATAGGACATTGCACCTTTTGTCTCCAACTGCAAGGACTGAAGGTTTGACTGAATAACTTTGACATCTGCAAAAAAGAAAAGAAGTAAACATCAGCATTGATTAAGGCTAGACTTTTAGAAAAGTCTCATAACAATAAAGGCACATGATATTATCCTGTAACAAATGGATGAGAAATTCTTTAAACAAGTTTTCCTTCTTTCTGGCTTACTAGAAAAAGCTAGCAGTTAATATTCTACTGGAACAACAATGATGGTTCAAAAAATAAACTGGTGTTATAGCTTACATGTGTGTTTGCAAGGAAGCAAAATAATTTATGAATTTCTTGTATATTGGTCCCACTTTCAACAATTAGTTAATGAGCATGGGAGGTTTTTGGTAATTAGACTCCATTCTTAGTTGCTATAATTGAGAGTAGGTATGCGAGCAAGTGCAAGTGTAGGTGCAAGGAAGTAGACACTTTAGAAACACTTTAAATAAGGAAGCATTCAGAAAGTGAGTGCAGGTTCGAGATTACAGGTACATTCTAAAGCAGGTATGTTATCTAGGTAGGACTGTTTGGAAGCTGTCATTCATGATTGGAATTCAGATATTCAAACAATGCTCTTTGGGAGTTTGTTGGAATTGGATAGCAAGAAAGAAGAGATATTCAAGGGCAACAAATAACATGACAAAATTTAGTCGTTCGACTGAAAGGAAAAGCCCATTATGGCACTAAGGAAAAGCATTACGCCTGTCGGCTTCTATTCTGATCTAGCTCATCTACAAAAGCAGTCAAACAAATAAAGGAGACAATTGTGTTATCATCTCCTTCAAAATAATGATTGTGAAAGAAGGTAAGGTAAAAAAAATGATCTGGAATTGATGGGAGAAGGCTCGTTGATTACTATTATGGTTAGTCTTGAAGAAGTGTATTTATCATCACAAAGATCCTCAGCTATCATTACACAAAATGCATGAAGCAGATTACAGAGCTTGCCTCCTCACATGTGGCCAACCATTCTTTATAAATTTCATCGGATAACAACAGTTGACATAACGACACTAAATTGAAATCATAACAGAATACAAAAACATGATGACAGATCTTTGACATAATTATGTCCACAGAAAGAGTGCATTAGTTAGGTAGCACCTAGTATTGAGAAGAATGCCTCGATTTAGCCCACTAGAACGAAACCCAAATGAGAAGACTCAGAATGGAGCACTTGCAGGAGCGCAGGGAGGCCCGAAGTGCAAAAGGGGGCCACAGGCATGCAGAGCTTGCAAACCTGCGCACAGGCCCACATAGAGCGTGGCCCAGGCGCACAACTGAGGCCGACACAGCCCAGCACGGGTGCAGCCCAGGCGGGCATGCGGCCCAGCACACAGACACGTGGGCAAGCTGTCCACGGGACTGGATTTTGCAAGGTCCACGGGGACGTTTCACGCAATCCATGAAAATTGGTGCGGTCCAGGAAGCTTTTATCGTGGTCTACAGCTCGGTTTTGCATGATCAGACTGCTCCACACGATCCCGGGTGAGATCCGATGGCTGAGGGGGTTCCGACATGATTCAGGTTTGACCCAACGGGTTTCTCGCACGTTTGTTGATGATCGAATAGCTGACAACTTCTAGGAAGTCAAATAACACTTGTACACGAACTTAGAAGCCTTTTTTTTCAACGCAGTTTGAACCTCTAAAATTCTATCGAGTGCTCTTTGACAGGGAGACCAGTATACGGTCCCAAGGTCTATAAAAAGAGAGATAGAGAATCAAAGAGACTATAGTAAAGGTAGAGAAAGCCTATAGGGGGCGCCAGAGGGTCTCCTTGAGAGTTTGAAGATTATAAGAGAGATTTTGGATTTCTTGTTGAATTTTTTGTACAGGGTGAGAGTGTAAAATCTCCTTTGTAATTTTTCTCATAGTAAAAGCTTGCATGCCCCTTGATTTTGTTTTCTATTCTATTTTTTCTTCTTCCTTCTCTTGCGGCATTAACAACAGCATCATGATTTTGGACACGAGGATTTATATTTCACACAAAAAATTTTTCAAGTGGTATCAGAATAGATGATACAACAATAATTGGTCAAAGTCCTAGGTTGTCCGGGTTGTCTGTTAATCAAGATTGAAGAAAATGGAGAAGACGCGCACAATCAAAGTCAACATCAACCAGTTCGATGGGAAGAATAATTTCTCTCTCTAACAAGCGGACAAGATTTGGGAGCAGCTTCAAATGCAGGTAATGAGTATGATCCACTTGTATTTGGCGAATGATATGATGATCCATATGTTGAGCGAGGCTTCCCTACGACGATATGGACGAAGCTCAAGGAATTGTACAAGATAAAGTCTATCACCAATGCACTTTTTTTGAAAGCAATTCTATCACCTGTGGATGAGCAAACGACAAAGCATGCAAGAGCATCAAAGTAAGTTCCAAAGAATCCTCATCGATCTTCTCAGTATATGTGAGAAGGTTGAACAAAAAACCAAAACGTTGATCTTGCCATCGTCATTTTTGTACTTCTTTGAATCCTTGATAATAGCTCTTCTAATGAAAAAAAGCACCATCAAGATATAGGAAGTCCCTTCAGCACTTCTTCAGAATAAGGTACTTAGATGAGAAAACCAAGCTTCGAGTTCAAGCAGGAGCTCAGCATTGATGGTCTATGAAGGAGATGGCGATATAGGACAAAGTGGCAGAGGATCGATGGTGAGTGGTCCGGATCCAAGTCCAAGGACACTAACAAGATCAAGTGTTACCGGTACAACGAGTTGGGGCATCGTATCAAAGATTGCCTGCAACTCAAAAATCGAATGATGGTTACTACAGCAATGATCAATGATAGCGATAGTGACAGATACGATGAGACGCTCTGATATTCGAGAAGGTAACTCTTTCTTTCCAATAGTGAATTTTAAATTATATATATTTCCATCATGTATGTTGTAAAGAAGAGTTGTTCGATTCTCTAAAGAGTAGAGAGGATGCTGTCCACCTACTAGATGGATCAAGTCGTATGATTAAGGACAAAGGAACAATCAACTTAAAGCTTCATGATGGAACATTAAGAAACTAGACGAGGTCTGATACATCCGACTTTAGCAAGAATCTAATCTCACTAAATAAACTGAATTCAAATAACTATATGTGGAGAGCTGGTGATGGAATCCTAAAGATTATCCATGGCAATAGGATCATCATGAATAGAAAGAAGCAGAGAGAACACTACATCCTGATAAGGAGTTCAATACGAGATGGAGTCTCTGGTGCAAGGTAGAGCTCGCGCGAGATGAAGTTCTAGATGCAGATGGATCGGGCACGAGACAAAAGACTTAGGAGGATGACAGACGATATCGCACAATAAAATTCCTATAACCACATGAAACTATACCGAACAAGTCTCGAGTCAAAATGAACACAGCACACAACAGAAATGAGATTGAATGTCCTGGCTCGATTTCTATGTTTGTCCATCTGCAAGTAGTAAGTGTTGTCCAGGACATAGGGACGAGATCTTTCAAGAGCTCTCAAAAGATTAGATAGAGGTCAAACGTCGTATCGAGATAGAGAATGTTGAAAAGAATGCCTCGATTCGGTCCACTAGAACAAAATCCAGGCAAAAAGACTCAGAATGGAGCACATGCAAGGGCGCAGCGAGGCTTGGGATGCGAAAGGGGGCCCACAAGCATGCAAAGCCAGCAAACTGTGCACATGCCTGCACAGAGCGCAACCCAACATGCGGACATGCAGGCACAACCCAGGCCAACATGGCTCAATGCATAGGCACCCAAGCGCACGGTGCATGCCCATGATCCAGTGAACCGCATTTCACTCGGTCCACATGGACGTTTCATGCAATCCATGAAATTGGCATAGTCCAGGGAGCTTTTATCGCGGTCTACAACTTAATTTTGTATGATCGGACAACTCCGCCCGACCGTGGACAAGATCCGATGACCGGGGGCATTTCAACATGATTCAGGTTTGACCCAGCAGGATTCTCATACATTTGTTAACGATCGAATGGCTGACAACTTTCAAGGAGTCAAATAACAATTGTACACGAACTTATAAGCCTTTTTTTGACACGGTTTGGACATCTAGAGTTCTATCAAAATGCTCTTCGACAGGGAGACCAATCTATGGTCCTAGCATCTATAAAAGGGACAAAGAGTCAGAAAAGGTGTGATAGCAGTAGAGAAAGCCCGTAGGGACTAGAGAGTCTCCTTGAGAGTTTGAGAACTTATGAAAGAAATTTTTGTATTTTTTGTGAGTTTTTATAAAGGATGAGAGTGTCTAAAAGGAATTTTGGATTTCTTGCTAAGTTTTTTTATAAAGGATGAGAGTGTAAGATCTCCTTTATAATTTTTTTATAATAAAACCTACATGCCCTATTGATTATATTTTCTATTTTATTTTCTCCCTTCCTTTTTTGCAGCATCAACAACGATATCATAATTTTGAGCACAAAAATCCATATTTCGTATAAGAGATTTCCCAACAAGTAATATTAAAGTAGGTGGTACCACAACACCCAACCAATACTTTCATCAGTCTATCATATAAGAGTATTTAAAGCACATACTAGTCTTTTTTGGCAAGTCAGCCATCGTAAGCAAGAAACACCAATGGTATAGCCAGAATGGTCCAAATATTAATTAACAGGTTATTCAGCACTTTAAATCAGTTTCATTATTGTTAACCATTCCAATTACTTTTGGAACATAAGATAAATAGATTTACCTAAACTTAAAAACTCTCAATGAACAAAGCAAATGCCAACGGGACAACTACAACAGTCTCCTGAACTGAGTTTGCAAGAACCAAGCTAACTCTAGGCTTTCATCTCGGCCAAGATATCAGTTTGTATAGATATTGGGCAGCCACAAATAAAATAGAACCTATATCTCAGCCCATATAAAGCAAGATATCCTGATATATCATCAATATGATATCAGAATATAGGCCAAGATCTCCTAATTTCTTTTAGAATCTTAAATTAATGTCTCGACTGTCAAATACTAAACTCCCTGTCTTAATATCTTAGCTAATCTCAATTACTACATCAACCAAGATAAGTATTGGTTCCTATAGCATTGCCTAAGATCTCGAAATTTTGATCTTCCTATTTACTCAATGACCTATCTTGGGTGAGATAAACAAAGATCTTGGTCCGCCTCAGTATCAGACACTTACGAGATGGATGACATCTTAGAAACCAAAGACCTTGAGCAAACTTGCCCCTATATTACAAGAAATATCTGAAGGGACTGATTAGTAGCAAGGTGCTTTTTGGCTTAAAGATTTGTAAATGCTAAAAGAAATGAGAGGAGAGTCCGATAATTTATGGTCAGTTTGCTCAAGTAATCTGCAGGAGAACATCATGCACTCATCTTTCAGCCAAGACAGTATGTCATCCCACCTAAAAAGTTGTTCAAAAGTTTTTTTTTTTTTTTTTTTTTCCTTCCTTGACTTTGAGGTTGTTTTTTCCAAACCTCCTGAACTACTGTAACTGGAAAAAGAGAAGTCGTTGACAAGAGGTCTGACCATGCTCACCCAACTAACTGTCCAAGCTCTAATTACTGGTTCCAAACTCTGGATGACTGGTCAAGTGGATCTCTCATTCGAGAAAACAGACAACAGTAGGATTGCAAACATAAGAGGAAGAAATTGATCTAAAGCTTTTTTGAGTCCAGAACCTTTCTTGGGAGGGTATAAACCATTGCGCATGGATGGGAGATTGTATTGTATGTGAGTGTGTGTGTGTGTGTGTGTGTGTGAGAGAGAGAGAGAGAGAGATGACCGCATAGTTATCCCTTTTCTCTTTTTCTGAATTTTGAGAAGTTGCAAAAATTCATACAAAATCAAACAAGAAAAATGGATGGCATCAAAAAGAGACTATGATTTTGAAAAGAGTGATATGACATAAGATCGCTCTTCAGCTAAGGATAACAAATTACATGTCATAGAGACCATTATTCCCTGGATCCAATTACAAAATCAAAAAGCAATGACAGCCAGATCAATGCCACATTAGCCACGTTAAACAAATGCTTTGCAAATTCGAGCTTTGATTCGTGATCAACACATATAGAACCCTGATGCTAAAAATGTTCTCGCACAAAATAACTATATTAATAGCCAAGAGCTCCTGAATATAATTTGTTGCTTTTGCAGACACTCGGTGCATCATCTTGGCGTAGGGGAAAAGGGATCGGTAACCTTTCATATCATACATAACAAATGCCGTAGCAATCAGTAGCAATTTCCAATAAATTCTAGAACAAAAAAAGCAAAAGATGATACTAACTTTTCGCCTTTTATCCCTTACATTTTCCCTTTTGTTGGACAACCACGAAACGAAATCTTTTTTGCAAAAAAAAAAAAAAAAAAAGCAAAAGATACTAAGATGGGATTCAAAATTCCGCATCATGAAAATAAAAATTCTGTGGAAGAATGAGGCTGCGCAAGAATCCAGCATCCAAAGGAACATCGAGCCAAATTATTCCGAACAAAAACCATAAATGAAGTTACAAACCGAATGATCTGAGTTCTAGTATTGCAATCCCACGTCGAACAAAACATCATATCAAAGAAACGTATCATCTTTCCAACAAGACGACAGCTAAATCCACGGATAATTCTACCGGAATCCAATAGTAGGGTTTACAGTGTCGAACGAACCTTCGGCGGGAGGAGTAGCCAGAGTATCATCGGCCGCAGAGGCGGGGGGTCGAACCTCCTCCATGGGCTCGTCATCCTCCTTGCTCCAGTCATTGATCTCGCCGTCGTCGACGAGGGCGGGAGGTTGAGGAGCGATCTCCGCTCTCGCTCCTTCCTCCATCTCTTTACGAGGGCGGCGAAGGGGCCTGGAGCCCTCCTCTCCGGCGCCTAGGGTTTTATCGCAAGCGGAGAGGACGCGGCGGCGAAAAGCGCAGGATCGCGTACACGCGGCGCTGGTAGCTAGCGGAGAGAGAATGGTTCGCTAGGCCGTGCGAAATGCGGCATATTATTGGTGGAAGAAATACGCTGCTCTCTGGAGTCTTTGGATGGGTTTTTTTTCAACAAAAAAAAAAAAAAAACAAACTAACACCCTTTAATTTTCACTATTTATATTTATTTTTAAAATTTAATCTTGTTATTATAATTTAAATTTTTATTGCAACATGGTCTGCCATCCAACTTTACCGTAAATACATACTGATCATATAAGATAACTAAACTAAGAAACTATCGTAAATACTTATTAGTAGGAAATACTAAAATAACTATGTTTTAGTAAAAATGAAAGAAGACGGGACCCTCCCATTCTTGTTTGATTCTTTCTTACCGGATGGATGCTTTCAATGCGATTTCATTCGGAAGGAAAGGAAGGAGAGGCCAACAAAAAGAGAGCAGAGGAAAAAAAAAAAAAACTTAAAATTTCCATGATTTTTAGTATGAGCTCTTATAAAGTACAAAAGGATGTTCTTAATTGATTTTTTTCAAACAAAATCTCTTGAATATGGTTACAAAAAAATATTGATACTTAAATGAAGTATTTGAAGGTGGGATAGGATGGTTATTATGAAGGATTTATATCCTAAACAGTTGTACATACAATAGTTAAAAGGGGGCCAAATGTATTTTTTTTTAAAATATATTAAAATATGAAATGTTGAAGGAATGTGTTTATAATTTGATATTTTTTTATTTTAAATAAAAAAGTAAATTATAATAACATAAAGCTTGCTAGACAGCTGATGAGCTATATTGCAACAAAAATTGGATTTTTAGGATTAATTGAAAAAAATATTATATATTTTTAGATGTAGAGTAAGTTTAAATCATAAAAGTTGAAGAGATGATGTGTGTGGTTTATCATTTTTTTTTATATATGATCATGTGTGGTGTTGATGTTAAACCCCCAATGATTGGCTTCTCTTGATATAATTGTCAGGCCGATCATCTTTAATTCTTGCAAAACAAGTTTTTGATCGGAGGTTTCTTGGTGAAGAACCCTCCGAGATGCTTAAATCAGTAGAATTCTAGTAAACAGATAGAAAATCTTAGAAAAGTATTAGTATCAAAATTTTTCCAAGCATAATATCAACTTATCTATGAACCTGAAGGTCCTTCTTACTATTACCAGTATTTATAAGCATTCGTAAAACCTAAATTATGTTTGAGAGAAACTCCTTTCAGTTAGCTTTAACAGCATTTCATTGGGACTAAGTTATTATTATTATAAATGGATAGTGATATAACATTATTTTCGTTTTGACAGTTGTTTTTCGTTCCCCCAACTTCATCGGATATCTCCAGTTCGTCAACCAGCAAGCCTTGGTTATTGGTTTATTCATCAACCACTTTATTTCATTCAGTTATTATGTTGTCTAATTTCTCAAAGGAGAGTTGATTGAACTTTTTATATCGTCGGCCTTGTCTTATGTTCTTCGGCCATTTAATAATCTCCATCCATCAGCCAATTATAATTAATTAGTTGGTCCGATCAGTTGTCATAATAGTTACCCCCCCTCTCAATTTCAAGACATTTTATTGTCTTGGGGTAAGGGAGTATATAATATTATGATAAGTTACGTCGCCTAGAGCACCTCTTCCTTCTTTATGCTGGTCCTTAATGTTTTTCTAGAGGGTCATGGAAAAAAGATTTGTAATGTCATTTGTTATCAAAGCTATCATGTTCAAAGAGATGGTTATTAATGGCAGGCTCTATCAATGATCACATATTGGAGTCACTTTTTCTTGGATATTTTGCCTTTGGCAGTGTCTAGCCTATTACTGGTAAAGTCATTCTCGTGGATCAAGGTAATGTGTCGGCATCCCTCGACAATTATGTGATGAATAGCCACGCACCTTCTTCAGCCATAATTTGTACATGTAGCATGATCAAAAGCATCTCTCGTCGTCTGAGAATAAAATCATAATTGTTGATGTTATCTGTATAAAGAAGTCTTCTTCCTTTTCCAAGGTTCTTTGAACCTTAGGACACTTTTGCCACTCTCTGAGAATTCCTTCTTAGGGTCTCTGTCTTCTTCGAGTTTTTTTCTTCAAGCATTCTGTAGGTTATATCTTTTTCTATAAAATCTTTTTTATTTTTCTTTCCTTTTTTTTCAAAAAAAAATTCTTAGACATGGTTAGGTTTTGGAAGTCCCTATTATTGCCAGGACTTCCGCTCATAGGGGAGGCCTCATAATAATCTCCTGACAACTCTAGTCCCATAAGGACGGGAGGCCTAAATATGGAGGATCTTTGTCTAGAACAGGTAAAGAGCTCCCTTAAGGAATCCGAGGTAGCTTAGTACGGAATTACTACAGATTTTGCAGGATTTCAAGTATCTATTCCCAAATCCAATGATAGGATGAATAGGTCCTCTTCTAGTAGTATTGTAATATATAAAGAATACCTTAAGGTAGGGCTTCGCTTTTCTCTTAACCCTTTATCATTAGAATTTTCAAGTGCAATTTACTCCAAATAGTATTCAGGTTATTTGTGCCTTCATCATCTTATATCATGATCTTCGGATCGAGCTTAGGACCTCCATATTATGTTCTCTCTTTATGATTAAGAGGGATCCTTATGGCCAAAGATGGTGGGTCATCGAATCATGCCATGGTCAGAAATTTATTAAGGTCTTCCATCTGTCATTTACAAATAGAAATCTATTCTTCTTCTTTCATCTCAACAGCTTTGGAGTTTTAGTACTGATGGAGGGAGCATTGTTTAACCCCCAATGATGGTAAGCATGTCCTCATAGCTGACAAGAGGACTTCAAAAAAATTTAAAAGCTCAAGTCCATCTAATGAAGGAGTTGTTGGGCGAGCGGAGCCTCTTTCTTGCTAGAGTTAGTATGACCCTAGTTTAGGTATAGTTCGATAAATAAGTTGTAGTTTCTTCTTATTCTTTATCTTGTACATCAGATTGAATAATCAACATCTTTTCTAAGGTGAGAATATGAGGCCAGACACTCAAAAGTTTTGTCAGGCAGTCCATAAAAAATATGTCGTTCTCATAGAGGTTCCTCGTGATCCAAAAAGGGAGTGCATCACTCCGAGTTTGTCAACTTTTAGGGCACCATCATCTTTGGTTATCCGTGCTTCTGTTGCTACATGTGTAGAGACAGTAGAGATTTCTGATGATGGCATCCCTATTGCCGATCTACAACCGACAAGAGTTACTTCATCAACTTGCTAGCCTCCTAAGCGATCGATAGCCCGTCAAACCGATCATCCTATTTCGTGAGCTCATTTTGAAACAGAAAAGCATCTCAAATCCCTGTGAATTGAAGGAGACCATCAGGCAGATGGAGAGCCAAGACTTATGTCGATCTTAATATTTCTTCGATGAATTAGGATTGGAAAAACCCTAAACTAGCTTATCAGTTATTAAAAAGCTATCGTTTTTCCAAGAGATTGGGATATGACCAAAAACTTATCGTCTAGATGAGGTTATTTCTTCTCTATATCTAAGTCTTCTTAAGATAAACTTTCCTTATTATTTTAATTAGTATTGCCAATTACTCTTCTAACTTTGGTATTTGTTTTAGTTATTCATAGGCGGCTTTGATAGTTATGAGGAGCTTTGATAGAGAGCTTCTTAGGGTTCATGAAGTTTAGTTGAACCCTTAGACCACCAGCTTGAGATAGTGGGCCAAAAAAAAAGAACACCGAAGAACTAAACAAAGTTTGAAGATTGAGCTTGAGAAGAGTGTCGCAGATGTCTCCTATTGGCAGAAAAAATTTAAGCTAGTGCAGGATAAATTGGCCAAAGTAGAGGTTGAACTAAAAAGAAAAAGAAAAAAAGTCCTTTCTGATAAGAAGATAATGAAAGAGTTGAAGCAAAAAGCTGTCGGTGCTATTTCCAGAGAGAGGAGATCAAAAAGAAAACCAAACTTGTAGAGGATAAAGTTCTACTAGCAGTCGAAGATTATAAGAAGCCATCTGCCTTTGAAATCAAGATGACGGAGAGGCAGGAGTCTTTAGTTATGAAATTAGATTTAATGACTGCAATGAAAAAATTATAGAACTTTTTTATATCTAGATCTTCGCAGGATTGTTATCGAAGGAGATGCAATGGAAGAAGATGGTGAACAAGTGGTCGAAAGAATTCAGCCCAAAATATTTGCTTATACGACTACTACTTTCTAAGTAACGGGAATCACTTCTCCAGCGACTACTCTTGAAATCTCTATGAGAGTTATTTCAGCCGAAAGAAGTTGTTTTGGATGAAGAAGGTACTTCAAGTGGCAAAGTGGCTCCAACAACTATTGAGCTAGAAGCAGCTGTTGTCGAACCGAAAGCTAGCACCGCTATTGATGTCTTTGAGACAATTACTACTGGAGATCAACCTTTAGAAGGATTTCCTTCTCTTTATTTATTTGCTTATATTGCTTATCCGATCCTTTATAAAGATTGTGAACTCTTTTATAGAATATTGTGTAGAAACTTTTTCTCTAAACAAGCATACAATGAAACTTGTTTCTTTTTCAGATGGTTCCTTCTTATCGTTCTTTTTATTTTAAAAAATATTCAAGTATCAAATCTTCAATTAACATATCAATTAACTTAGCCCACCAACATCGATTTATGAACCCAAACTTCATTTCTTTTTCCATCTATAGACTTTCTTATAATATTTAATTTAGCCTTTTAGTAATTATTTTGTCAGTTGGCTATTTTTGAAATGTCGATTGAAGGTGTTAAGAAATTTGGATGATAATCGTTAATCAATACTATTTATGGATATACCATGGATAAATTAAACTAACTATTCAATTGTCAAACATTTTAATAAGGTGGGAAATTAAGTTAACTTTATTTATCAGACATATCAATGAACTAGATAGTTAAGCCAACTCTTTAATTTATCGGACATATCAATGAGTTTGATAGTTAAGCCAATTCTTTAATTTATCGGACATATTGATGAGTTGGATAGTTAAGCCAATTCTTTACTTGTGTCGAACATAGACGGTTAAGCCAACTTTTTAATTTATTAGACATACCAATAAGTTGGACAATTAAGCCAACTCTTTAATTATATCGGATATACTGATGAATTAAACAGTTAAGCCAACTCTATGACATTATCAGATATATCGATTAATCATCAATAACTAGGTGTCAGTCAGCTATCAATTATAAAAAGTATTCTTATAGGATGTAAAAAAGTAATTTTGTTAAGTATTGGTAATATATGCATAATTTTTTACATTCCACATTCAGGCAACTCGGTATCCATCCAAGCTTTCAATCCGATATGCTCTATGATATATTATCTTGGTAATTCGGTACGGTCATTCCAATTTGAAAGAGTTTTTCTTGTTCAATATACTTTGATACCTCGACTCTTCGTAATACATAATCACTCAACCGAAAAACCTTAATGCTAACCTGAGAATTATAATATCGGGTGACTTTTTATCGATAAGCTACCATTCTCAAATGAACTTGGAGTCTTGTCCTTTCCAACAAGTCTAGGTTTGTTATTCGCCACTCGAATTATCTGGTTCTTCAAAATGTTAACCCCTTATGGATTGTAGATCAATTTTAGTAGTACAACTTCAGCTCCAAATACTAAGTTGAATAGTGATTCTCTTGTCAGGGTCCAAGAAGTTATTCGGTATGCCCAGAGTATTGAACTAAGCACTTCGGCCCAAAGTCCTTTTACTTTATTTAGCCTTATCTTTAAACCATGGAGAATTATTCGGTTTGTCACTTCTACTTCACCATTGGATGAGGTTGCTCGATAGAGGTTAATTTGTGAACAATATGATATGGAACATAAAAATCTTTAAACCTTTGATTATTGAATTGACTCCTATTGTCAATGATGATGGCATACAAAATTTTAAAATAATAAATTATATTATTTCAAATGAAATTTTTGGCTTTTATTTCAATTATGTGAGCCAAGGATTCGATCTCGACTTACTTGGTGAAGTATTCAATAACTACGATAATTAACTTTCTTTGACCAAAAGGCATGAAAAATGGACCTGAATATCCATTCTCCGTTAAGGGAATGGCAAGGAGCCATTAACTGAATTAATGATTTATAGGATGCCTTTAAATATTTGAGTATCTCGAACATTGATCACATTTTTTGTTAAAATTAGCTTTATCCTTTGGATAGTCGGCTAATAATAACACTACCTATTATCTTATAAGCTAAGGATCTGTCCCTAAGTGATTGCCCATATACCTTCATGAATTTCTTTGAGGACATAATCGGCATCTGTCGGACCCAAACATTTCAAAAGGGGTTAAGTACAAGACCTTTTATAAGGATTTCTTCTATAATTTTGTATTGCAAAACCATCTACCTAATTTGCTTGGGTTCGATAGTATCTTATGGCAGGAATTCTTTAGTTAGATATTTGATGATCAGATCCATCCAACTAGATTCTTGTTCTACCTAATATATTCCGTACTTTCTTCAATACTGGGAGTCTTAAGCTACTTAATATATGTTTGGTCAAGAGAATCACAGTTGTCATAGCCAACCGAGAAAGTATGTCGACTAAAGGAACATGAGATATTTTGAAGTCAAATCCAAGCAGCAACGAGAATTTATACCTTCTCTAAATATTTATCATGGTCGCATCTCTGGCTTCAATTTCTCCTTTTATCTAATCAACCACTAGTTGAGAATTTGTGAAGGCTCTAAGTCTCTAAACTTTGAGTTCTTTGGCAATTTCAATCTGGCAAGGAATGCTTTGTCTCTGTCTGATTGTTTGATGCATGGAAGGCAACTGGAGAGCATATTCAATAACAACTCCTTTGAGACTTGCCAAAATCAAACCTATCCCACAGTCAAAGGAGTTAGTTGTTCCATCTACATGGAGTATCCATGTGGGATCTTGGTATTCTTCATCAGTCTTTTCTTGATTAATTTCTTTGGTTACATTTTGCTTATTTTTTTGGCACCCTAAATGCATTCAGCGATGAAGTCTAACAATATTTGTACTTTTATCGGCGAACATGGTCGATAGGTTATTCAAACTTGTCAAATTTAATAATCCACTTTGCCATCCTTTCTGATGTATCAAATGGCTTTCAGTTGTTGATCTATTAATATCATTACTAAATGAGCTTGGAAGTATGATCTAGGTGCTTCGTTGCTACCATCAGTGCATAAACTAGCTTTTTCTGCTTTTGGATATCTTGTCTTAGCATTGTAAGCACTCTGCTAGAATAATAAATTGGTTTTTGAGTGCCACTTTCTTTTTTCTGATGAGTACTGAAATCACTATATCATGTGAGCAAAGATATATAGGATAAGATTCTCCTTCTTGAGATTTTGAGAGTAATGATGGATTGGCAGATACTCTTCAATTCTTCAAAAGCTTGTCGAGAGTTGTCTGTCTATTAAAAATTCTTTGTTTACCGCAAGGTTCTAAAGAATGATAGACATCTTTTAGCCGATCAAAAAATAAATCGATTCAATAAAGAAGTGCACGTTAATTATTATATTCCTTTGTTATTAGAGGGATGTCTTATATCGAGAATTAATCTTATTTTTAAAGGTTAGCCTCATTTTCTTGATTGTGATAAGAAATTCGAGAGAAACTTCTTAGTATACTCAAAAGATGCACTTTGTCAGATTTAATTTTATTTGATGACATTGTAGTGGTCGAAAGCTTATTCTAAATCTTTGATATGATCGATGCTGGATGCTTGTTACCAGCATATCATTGACATAAGCCTCATGTTTTTTCAAGCTATTTTTCAAAAAAACTTTGTTGATTAGACATTGATAGGTGGCTCCATCATTTTTTAAAACCAAACAGCGTCACTTAACAGTAGTAAAGATCCTTCTCGGTTGACAAAGGCTATCTTTTCTTCATCTTTAGGATCCATGCAGATTTGATTGTAATTCAAGAAAGTATCCATGAAACTTAAAAGCTTGTGCCTAGCTGTCACATTGACCAATTGATATATTTTCAACAAAGAAAAGCTATCTTTAGGACAAGCTTTATTAAGGTAAGTACAACCAATACAAATCCTCCACTTTTCATTTGCCTTTTTAACCATTATTACATTAGCGAGCCAATATGGGTAGTAGATTTCTTTGATAAACTTGGTATCGAGGAGCTTGCTCACTTCTTCATCAATGACTTTTTATTGCTCAGAGATAAAGTTTCTCTTCTTTTGTCGAATGGATATATATTCTTGGTCGGTTTTCAATTTATAAGTAATGATTTCTAAGGAATCCTAGGCATATCTGTAGCGACCAAGCAAAGATGTTGGCATTATACTGAAGAAAATCTATCAGCTTTGTCTTTATTTTTTATCTAGAAGACTTCCAATTGTATGGCTCTTGTTAGATCTTCATCTTTTAATGGCACAAAGATAGTTTTCTCAGTCGGTTCACCATGTCTTTCAATCTCTCTCTGATCTAGTTGCTCCAATGACATCTTATTTGTCGATTACTTATCTTGGATCAACAGGCATTACTGAGCAAGTCTTTGGTCTCCTTTCATTTTTTCAATCTCATTTTTGGTTTGGAAATGTATCAGAAGATGATAAGTTGAAACGATTATTAGGAATTTATTCAAGGCTAGTTGTTATAGTATAGCATTGTATGCTGAAGATACTCGAACGATTGTGAAGTTAATGGAGAGGGTTTTCTGTCGGGGCTCTGTCTTAATGGTTACGGGAAGTGCTATTTCTGTATCAACTCCGACTAAGTTTTCACCAAACCTAATTAACGGCATTAACACTTTTTGTAACTTATCCCGAGAAAGGTTCATTTTAATAAAAGCATAATAAAATAATGCCTCAATAAAACTTTCATTATCTATCAGAATTCTTCCTATATCATAATTTACTATCATTATGAAAACAATGACAAGGTCATCATAGGAGATTTGAATATCCCGAAGGTCACATCAAAAAAACTAATAATATTATTGCTCTGGTGCCTCTTTGAAGCATCTTCTTTAGCTCTCGTCTCTCTTGAGTTTATCCCCCAATGTATCATGTCAACTAACCCATCAGTGAGTTGTTGGTTGGCAAGTTCTAGTTCATTGACGGTTTTCCTAGACACAGTAACATTAGTTCGATGATCTTTGTTGCGTATATATTTTTCCAAATAATTCATTAATTAAATCTTTTATTTTATCTTTCAACTGAATGCATTCTTCAGTTATGTAGCTGTGATCGTGGTGAAATCAACAGTACTTATTTTTGTCCACAAAGTCGGTGATGCACACATAAGTCAAGATCTTTGTAAAAAAAATTCTTTTCTATTTCCTTCACAATTTTCTCTCAAATAAAAGATAGATGAGTTAATTATCAAATTTGCAGGTCAGGTTCTTTGGCTTTGAACTTTGTCGTCGAGCTTGAGCATTCTTATTATTGTGGAGTCAAGAATCATTATCTTCCTAGTTTTTCTCCTTCGATGCTGAATTTTCTTCTGCTTGACATCGATTGGCAGCTTGCTCTTCAGTTAGCGTATATTATTGAGCATGCACTGACAACTCATAGTAATTTTTAGAAAACTTTTTATCTAGGAAGAAAGTTAATCTATACAGTCAAAGTTCTTTCTTTATTGCCAACATAGCTACAGGTTCATTAAGATCCAAGACCTCAAGTGTGGCAGTGTTGAAGCACGCTACATACTCTCTTAGGATCTCTCCTTCACTTTGTTGGATGAAAAAAGAGGTTATCCGAATTGCACGGCATTCTTTGGCTTATCTAAAAGTGGGCCACAAAATGATCTTCCAGCTAGTTGAAGGAGTGAATGGTACCTAGCTCGAGACTTGAATACCACACTTATATAATCTTTTCTCAGAGTCGCTGGAAAAGCAAGATAGTGAAGGGTGTCGCTTGTGCCCTGGATTATGAGCTTGTAACTGCCTAAGTGATCCAGTGGATCGGTTGTCCCATCATAAGGCTCCAATTGAGGTATTTTAAAGTAAAGTGGAATTATTCTTTCTTGATTCATTGAGAGAATGGAAGTTGAGAATTATATCTAAGTTGTTTGTCACTTCTTTGGTTGTCATTCAGCTTTGCAAGCCATCGCTCTAACTTTTGAAATTCTTTTTCATAGTCATCATGTCGATGGGTTTCTCAACCTTGCGAGTAACTTCTAGGATGGAGTCTTCTCTCGAAAATTCAAAGAGAGACCTTGGATGCTTCTCTCTGCGTTGACTTCCTTCCTATTGATCACGTCCAAGGCATCGAGGACTACGTCGGACTAGGGATCATTGATTCGGAGAGCATCATTGAGGACTTCGTCGAACTAGAGATCATTGATAAAAGGAATGTCAGATCATCTATTGATGTCGAGAATCTTTTAGAGGAGAATGTCAGCTAAGTTTGTAGGCGATTGTCAGAGTAGCTAACCCCATCGGTTGTTGTTGATTATTGACCGCTACTTCTTGGAGACTTTGAACAGTAATGGTCAAGACCTCCATCTTATTCAAAAGAATAGTAAATTGTTGTTGCTCTGCCACTATCATGGGAGGTGTGTTGTTAGCCTCCAATGATAGGTTGGATGGATCATTTATTCTAAATGATTGATGGCCCATACTAGTTGAGGCGTTCTATGCCCTTTCTTTCACCATTACTTATCTTCTCTATATTCCCCTTCCCAGTTAGGAGATAGGTGGTTGACCATGCATGCGACTCCCCTACCTGGCATGCCAATTTATTGATGCCGAACCCTCAATGATTGGCTTCTCTTGATAGAATTGTCGGCCGGTCACCTTCAATTCTTATAAAACAAGTCCTTGATCGAAGATCTTCCAATGGAGAACCCTTTGATGCTTAAGTCAATAGATTCTAGTAAATAGATAGAAAATTTTAAAGAAGTATTAGTGTCAGAGTTTTTTCAAGCATAGTATCAGCTTACTTCCGAAGGTTTTTTCTTACCAATATTTATAGGCATCCGTATTAACTGAATTATGTTGAAAAAAATTTCTTTCAGTTAACCTCAATGATATTTTGTTGGGACTAACTTATTCTTATTATAGTGGACATCCGTGTAATATTATTTTCATTGCGATGGTTGTTTCTTTGTCTACCAACTTTGTCAAATATCTCTGGTTCATTAGCCAACAAGCCTTGGTTGTTGGTTTGTTCATCAGTCACTTTATTTCATTCAGTTATTCGATTGCTTAATTTCTCAAAGAAGAGTTGACAATTTTTTTTACATCATCAGCTATGCCTTATGTTATTCATTCATTTAATATTTTCTGTCCATCAACCAATCATAGTTGATTAGCCAGTCTGATCAGTTGTCATAACACATGGCATAAATAAAGCCAGGTTTGAGATCTATATTATTATTATTATTATTTTATACCGAAGCAGAGTTGGAGTAGAGATGGCAACTGGGTCAAGTTAAAAAATCGTCAATATGAATGTAGTTATTAAATATGTCAAAAATTCATATATAAACATGATCCATTTTTAAATAAGTAACTTGATATTGACCACATAACATGTTTATTAAATGAATCAAGCTAGGTTAAATAACTTAAATATATTTAGTGGATTTTTAATGGATTAAATAATTAGGTTAATACAAATAGTGAAGTTTTAAACATGTTAAACAGATCTCAAATAGTTTAAATAGATTAAATAGGTTATCTAACTTAACTAGGATTAAATATAAATATTAAGTTAAACAGTAAACTTGATAACTAACTTGAATCAAAACTCGAATATTAACTTGTTAATAAGTTGATATGCTTATGACTCAAATCCATACTACTTGCAATAGGCCAAACATAGATTGAACTAGCATATCATGTCATATTTTGCCAACTTTTAGCCGAAGTCGATTATTTTTCATTTAGAATTCGAACCATCTTAGATCCTGGACAACATCGATCTGAATTTGTTTTTGTATTCTAATACATTTAGATATTGATAAAATTTTAAGTATCCGATAATGCATGTATTCCTATCCATATAGATTAATATATACATATATATAAACAGACAACTACCAAATTCATATATGAATATTTTATTATATTTATAACTTTATTTATTTTTTTAATAATAATAAGAGAGAAATACCTAATCATAATAATTATTATTAATTTAATTTATCATTTACTTGATAAAATTTATACTTATATTTATATTTTTAATTTTAATTTGTATAGACATCTATTTAAAATATATATATAAATTTTTATATTCAACTAGTATTCATATATATATATTTATATTTATTAAATAAAATAAATATAGATATAAATATAATAATACATCTTTCGTCCAAGTTTAGCTCTGCATACTTCTCCTAGATACTTTAAATTGCATGGCTACGTGCAATGTACATAAAGGACTAGTTAAAATATAATGATTAAAATATATTATATTTTAAATAATGATTAGTTAAATATAATGATTAAATATAGCATATTTAAAAAAAAAATCATCCAAAATTAATGTTCACGATAGAGGGAATGATGCCGTACACCTCATATAATTTATATGATGTCAACTACTGTGCCTACATATATCATGTCATATCCTGTCGATCATGTTTCTTGAATCTAATGAAGCTAAGATTGATTGTGGGGTAGGAAAACAAGGGTAGGTATACCCATCCATCCATATCCATCCATTATTGTTGTTTATATAGCAATTTTTTTGGTAGGCATATGTATATAAAGTTTAAGAATACAACAATTGAAACGAAGTAGAAGAGTGAAGGCTCAACTCTCCCTGTGGGATAGAGATATATGGCACTACTTATATCCCCATCCTCTAGTTACGGGCTATTTTTTATGGATAAATATTATTAAAAGTTGATCAAATTTTTTATTAACCAATTTATCCAAATTCTCATATTTTTTAAGATGGAAAAGTTTTTTTTTTTGGATAGCATTTATCCATGAAATACTTTTAATAGATAAATACTATCCATTTGAAAGATGGCTAAATCATTTCCCTATCAATCAATAAAATAAACATTCAATTTTAGCAACTTTACCTCCTTATTCAATGTCCAAACTCTAGCCCCATAAAGATTGTTATGGAAAATATGAATAAATTTTAGCAACTTATATATGAAAGTAATAATATAAAAATACGAATAACAAATTTTAAAACCATTTTTTCACGTATAAAAGAATATAGATAAATTATTTTCCTATCCAAATATTGTCCAAAAATATTTATCCAGAAAATATAGTTATCCAACTAAATCTTTTACCCCCAAAAGATGAATTAGATATTATGTCAAGATATTATTGTTGAAGGTAAAAGATCTTTTAACAATTATATTATATATTTAGATCAAAATAATATTATAAGTCTACCTCACTCTCTTGGAAAAAAATATTCTAGTTGTTGTGTCTTAAAATTTTTCTGAAATAATTCATGTAAGCATCTTATAAAATTTTCTTTTTACAGCACATGAGATTTCCACTATAATTTAGTTCCCAATTCTTAAATGCGTGTTTCGTACCATATAACTACGTATTTATTTTCTTTTTCAATAGAAATGGGTTTATTTATTTTTAAATTATCAAAGTTTAATAATTATGTTTTTATTATTAGAAAAATATCGGGTACGATCACATTATTTTTCTAAAGAAAGTAGAAGAAAAGAAAAATAGAGAATGGGACAAGAGAGTAAGAAAAAAAAAATAATAATAATAAAAGGGCGAAAAGCTAAATATAAATTCAATACAATACATATTACATATTAGAAAGTCAAAGGGGAGGCCTTAGCTTCAAATAGCTTTCCTTAGAGGGAAATTTGCCCGGTCTCAAATCAAAAAAGAGGTGCTGTCCAAAACTAATGGCATGGAATGCTTATTGTCTTGGAAAATTATCTTATTTCAGTCTAAATATAGCTAGTATGTTTTTCGAATGGAGTAGAAAGTCCTTCTTTATATTGAATACTATCCATTCCAAGATTAATTTGTTATTCTCAACAGGGAGTCGAGGAAGATTAACAAGTTGACATAAATGACATCAAATTTGAGTAGAGATACATGCAATTTATGAATTAATAGTCAACATCCTCATCCTCATATCACACAGACAATGTTTGGATCGGAAAACAATCCGATTCCTCTTTCTTAATTATATGTACTAAGAATTTTATATTATTATTAGACGGTGAACATTGCAATTTTATATATTGAAAATGAATTTAACGAACATCCCAATTAAGACCATTTTTTTTAAATTTTTTTTTTATATATATACAAGAGGAAACCGCCATGCACATATTTATTTTAAATATTATTTTGCTAGACCTTTTGTGCAACGAGCTTCCTGCGATCCAGATGGATGGACCGAGCCTAGACAATTTCTGGTCCAAGTGAAGTATAGATGATATTTATAAAAAGACAAGGGTTGGCCACTGGTGCGTGGCATCTCACAACCAGCTAGCAGGGATTCGAGATCTGGTTTAGACACTTTTCGACTAAAAAAATCGGGAGTAAAATAAAAAAAAAAAAAATTAATAAAATAATTATGGAGTTCCTGTTGGTTGGTGGTAGTGAAAAAGTTAGGAATATATATAATAAATCCCGTTCACTCGGCTGACGCCAGTGACAGTCAGGTTGATGTACTCATCTTCGGATGGAAAACGGCTGCAAAAAATTAATATGCACCGTGTATCGAATATTTCCTGACTGGAATTGGGGGACCGTCTGGGAGTTGCTTGGTTCATAACGGTGATTGCTATGGATAATTTGGAAGGAAAGATATGTCATACTATTACAACAGTGCCAGTTGTAGTGAAAAAACAGCTTTATATGGTGATAAAGATCATGATTTGTTGCCAGAAAGATGGGGATTATCGTTCAACCTTTCAAGAGTTCGTTGATATGCTTTTCCTGGGAAAGGATATGTTGATACGTTATTTCCCCTTTTTATTTATTAGCTTAATAAGCCTGTGATAATCTTTCCATTAAAAAAATAGAGAGATAAAATAATTTAACACTACCATACTATTTATGCCCACTTGTTTGGGTGATTACGATCGAAATCCTATACAATTAATGAGTTAGACTAACAAAATTAAAAAAAAAGAAGTATGGACTGGACTTAAATTCCCGAACATTGGCAGCTTTTGGAATGCGCTTTGTTTAAATTTTATAGGATCCATTTTTTTTAGATAAAAGATTTAATAAAAAATTATATTTTTTACATAAATATTTTGTAAGAAATAAGAAAATAATTTATTCATAATTTTTTGTGCATGAAAAAATAGTTTAGAAATTTATTATCCATGTCTCTTACATTATTGCTTTTCTTAATAAATTACAAAATTTATTTATATTTTTCATAATATCATGAATTTGAATAGTGGACAATTGAGTTATTAAAATAAAGATATTTTAGAAATTTTTTTTTTAACATTTTACTCGTCGATAAAAAAATGATTTAGCTACCTTCTAGGTCGATAATTTTTTTTTCAATTTCATTGATAAATGCTATAGAAAAATAACTTATTTATTTTAAAAAATATTAAATATGGATAAATTGATTGACTAATTTTTTCTAAAAGAATGGATAAAAAAACTACCTGCTGGCCTTTATTCTAGTTTCTTTGTAAACAAGCCGCGTAGTTATCTTGTTTTATTTATTTAGATAATTAGGATAGGGAATATTCAAAGACATCTCGATTATAATGCTATGGTGATAGGTATATAAGATGGTATCCCTTTTTTTTTTGTGTCCTTGGGACTTGGATTGTTAGTCTAAATTGCATGAAATTATTTATCATTCAATCATGTTACTAATTTCACGATCAACTTCGACCAACCCCTGCATAGATATTTATATGGATGTGCCCGCAAGCTACTCATGTTAGAAATGGCCAAATCCCTCGCCCAATTTCATCATCCTTACTTCTGCTCCAATAAATTCTTCCCCCTTTCGGAAGGGGCCTGCAACACTCTTTGCCTGCCCGAGAAGCGCACTTTAAAACTCCTTATCATCACCAGCCGTCCAAACCCGGCACAGTGGCATCATCACCGTTAAATCCATGATATCCACGCGGGCCTCATCCCCTCTCCCTCCTCTCCTTTTCGAATGAACTGCCCACTCGCCCCATCTTCTATCGTCTCTATCTGCTCTCGATCGAATCCCTAATTTTCTTTCTCGGCGACCATATCTTTTTCCCCCACTTGTTTTCCGCTTTCCAAATCGCCCGCTGCCTTTTCTTTGATTCTTGAATTATTGGAAGCATTGCCGAGGAGATCGCCTCAGTGATCTGTTCTAAGTTCTATGGTGAGTTCAAGGAATCGTCCTTAATCGTTTTTTCCCGGAAGTTTTTGGTGAATTGATGGTAATTACGTTTTGAGTTACTGAATTCGAGCTTGATGAGTTGCTGGTTGAATTTGATCGAATATGGCGGTGGATTAATGAGATAATTGGAAATTAGGGTTTGGATCATGCAGTTAGTGAAACTAATTTGGTGCATTCTTGAGAAATTCCGAATTATTTTCTTTCCTTTTCGTGAAGTTTGTACCTTTATGAAGTCGTTGATGCTTTCTTTCTTTAGTTTGCAGTTGTTGTTCGTTTGGATTGCATGAGGTGGAGTTCTCCATGGGAACAACTGTTGCAACACAGGTTGATGCGGAAAAAGACAATGAAGAGAGTGATTTTGGAAATATCGGTGCCTCCGACCCGGTGGTTTACCAACTTGTTAGGGTATTTGTTTGCATTGCTTGTTTTTCATTATGGTTTGCCGAGTTTTTATGTGTATGTAGTTCACTATAGCATCAATTTAATTAAATTAGATAGGAATTTTTGAATCATGGATGTTGGAATTGAATAATTGAAGTGACTATTAGAGGTGTGTTTTTGGAATTTATTTTGTGCCTTGTTGAATTATGGTGTCTGAGCTGCATCCTGTGTCTGGCTAAATGATAGAAATTATTAATGCAACTGTATTTGGAACTTGAATATCGACATATAAGGTTTTAACATAAATTCGTATTTCAAGCTTACTCATGGCCAACTTAGGAATGTGTGGATTTATTCCATGACCTTATTTAGTAGGCATTCACCTTTTGTAGCCTCTTTTCCTTGAATAGTAAGTTAGAAAAATCCTGTAATTTTGTATTCATTAGTAAAAGACTCTCATGTTGTTGCCTTTAGAGAAACTGTATAGCGCTCCATCTCATAAGGATGAAAGTAGTATGGTAATATCTGATTAAATATGATTTTTTTATCCAATTAATATCGTATCTATATCTGTATTCATCAACAAAACTTATGGATATGGATATACTGATGTCTGATCCAGTTTTAGTCTTACCATCTCAGTTATGAATAAGAGAAACACAATGGAGATGATTGTTGAAGATGGATACAAATTTGTTGGATGATGTCCTTATTGCCACATATGCAATTTAACATATTTTTAAAGGAGAATGCAAAAAATAAAGTGATGTGGCAGTTATAGAGACTGCTGCATGGTTATTGTGATGCTCTTCATTTTTGCAATCAAATTCATTCTGATTGATCTGTCATGGAGTTTTCTTTCAGTATTTCTAGATGTCAGAGTTGTGGAGTTGCAGAGGATTGCCACGATGTGGCTTGCAAAAATGTTGGCTGAAAATGAGTACTGTATGAAGTAAATAAGGGAATTTTTATGTTTTTGTGGTAATTAGCCATTTTGAGCAAACTATTGATTTTTATTTAGATCTCTTATGTTTTGTTTCTAGGTGTTGAAGGTGGTGCTGATTATTAGGAGAAATCAAATGCTCAGCTTTGTTTTCTGGTTTGAGCAGAATTGAATGAGTTTTCATTTAAGTTGTTTTGGCTGTTTTGCTCAAGACTAGGTAGTTTTAGTTGGAGATTGCAAACAATTAAAAATGCAAGTAAGTTCAAGATAAAAGAAATACAGAAGAAACATAAATTAGTCATGACTAATAAATTAAGGACCATTTGAGAAAATGTCATATTGCCTGCAACTTTACCTGTATTGTTTTAATAATTTTATACTGAAACCATCAAAAGATTGAATTTTGGAATGAAGTGATTAAAAAAAGTTATTTTAGACTGCACCATAACATTAGCTATCCAAAGTATATTTGTGCAATTGTCTAATGAAATTCAATTCTCTCTATAGGCCAAAACTTTGTCAAAGAATTTACTCCTCTCTTTGTATGTTGAGAACCCAACATCATGTGCTTCAAAAACAATTCAAATTCAAACTTGCAAAATTCGAGTTTTGAAGGAGAAAATGCTCCTCAAATACTTAAAAGAACAAACTATTTATATATAAATCCGGCTTCATAATCAGTTTTGGCCAAAACTCTTAAAGCAACCTCGGTTCTGGATTGGGTTTTGGCGGAAAATAAACTAGTTCTGATGAAACTTAAAAGCATGACAGGGAAAGACAGGGAGGGATTATTTGCCATGCAGTGGCAAAAATAAAATAAAGATATCAAGGAGAAGGGGTGTAAAATGCATCTGACTTTTTTGTTCCTTTTGAGCAGTCTCTCTCATTGCTAGTGCAGTGATCGGTCTTGAGTTAGTTTCATGTTTCATCTTACTATCATCTTGATACTGGAACTGAAGATCCTACCCTGATGTCGTTTCTTATTCCTCTGGTTTTCAATTAGCATCGTTAATCCTCAGTAAATTCTTTCTTGTTTATTATAGACATGCTTGTGAATCTTTTGATTAAGGTACATGTCCATCTGCTATTCGTAAATATGGATATGGACAAAGTATTCTTGACTTTGATGTTCTAGCTAGTTTTATTCTCAGGTTGAAGGCGACGGAAGGTTAGTTCCTGCTACAGATGATGAGGTTATGGAGGTTGAGCATCTGCTTGAGGAAGATAAGAGTGGGCTAGTATCAGATGAAGCTACAAAACATTTTGATGGATGTGTTTCTAATGAAAGGTTGCTCTCCAAAAAGTCTGACTTTGAAGGTAATGAGTGTTGTTTCTCATTTTTCTAGTTTTTACACACTTCTCTTAGCTATGTATCAGAGAACTTCATCTATTTACAAGTTACAATACATGTATTTTATCATATATTTTAGGTGTATACTCTTGTTTTGTTGTTCTTGTCTTATTGATCTGACTATAGTTATTGTGCTGTTAAAAATCACATTTTGCCTAGTTACTTTGTTCTTTTTAAGTATTTCCCAGATGCCCTCTTCATTTGGCATGCCAAATTGCTTGTCTCAACTCTCATGCATAGGCCATTTTTTGATGCTAGTTCAGCTTCAATTTATTTTGGAAACCATGCAATTGTCTCCCTTCATTTTATTTTTGGTTACTTCTAACTGGAATATATGGCTAGAATTAGAAATAGATAGCCATATAATCTCTTTACTCTTTGTGGCAGATAATTAGACATTTATTAAATCTTTTGCTTCTTTGTGGCATTTTGATTTCATTTGTTCTCCCTTTGATTTGTAGGGAGGAATTCTTTACGAAGAATAAGTACGAAATTCATGTATGTTTTTCATGCCAACAGAACTTTTATGAATGAAAGGGCAGGAGTGCATTCTGCAATTTAGTCTAAGCATCAGTATTAAAATCATCATCATCACCATTATTATTGTTATTGCTATTATTTTTATTGCTGTTTCTTCTGATAAGAATGGTGACTGTTTTACCGGTACCATTTATATGATGGCACAAGGCTTAGTTGCCAAACTGAGTGCAGTTGCTGGAGCACCAGGCAGTGATTTCAGAATATATGTTAAGCATGACCCTGACAAGCAAGAGGAGTTCCTAAAAACGGAAATAAGTTACTAAGCTAGGATTAGTTTTATATTTGGATGTACTTATGCATGGTTGCTTTTTTTCAGAAACAAATGTGACAACTAACAGTTGGTGGTGTGATCTTGATTAGACTAGGATAAAGTATGCTACTAATAAGAAATTCCCCAAAAATAAAGGGTGGCTGAAAGTATTATGAAGTTGGTGCAGGATTGGAACACAAGCAATACTTCAGAGCTGGTGCGAGTCTTGATAAACTAGATATAGAGTTCTGGCTACTCGGGGTGCAAAGATGTAGAGTTCATTTAATGTTGCTTTGGTTATTTCCTTTCTCGCTACATTCTCCATCATTGTACTCTCTTCCCGTTCCCCATGATGGAGTGTGTGGCATGTGCTTATAACAAATAACTTTTTCCCCTTGTTTCTGAGCATTATGTTCTGAAACACTGTTTGTATTATGTTGCATTATCTGCTCCAAAAAGGAATAAATTTTGAAAAATTGCATGAGATCTGTTGTGTAGTTTGGATATACCATTTTCTAATATGATTTCTGTGGTAATTGTCTTAACACATCCTCAAAAATAGCCCATAGGTTTGCTCTTAATGTGACAAACCCCTTTACTCATTGAGATCAGATACTTGTTTATTTCAAGTCATTGAAGGTTCAATTATCATATATCTGCATTGTAACTCATAGATCTCTCTCTTACCCCTTTTATTTGGTAACACTTTTATTCATAAAATTTAAAGGGAGAATTATCAGATATATTCTGGAAGTCAAATGATGAGCTGCTTGAAATTTCACAAGCATTTTCTCATACTCAACACATTTGGAAATTGTTGATCTATTGCTTCCACCTCACAAAGCAACATCTAAATGTTCTCTGACTTTAGTTAACCAACATTTGAATAAGAAACCTTAATCTTGTCAAAGTTGATTGGTTTAAGTATCTTCATGCACTATTTCTATCTAGAATAGTTTACTTTTGATTTTATTATTTTTTTTTTGTTGAGGGGGGAGGGCACATCAGCAATATTATTTTATTTTTTTATTATTTTAATTTTTCCCTCAAGACTGATGAGCTATGACTTGGGAGAGATGTAAGCTTCAATCAGAAGTCTATATAGGTAGTGTTCTAAGATGTGGTGCATGTGGGAGGATGCGGTCCCCTAAACTATATGCGGTCATACTGCATATGGGGTTGAAGATCTGGTCCACTTAGCATCATGCGGCTACTTATATGGTTGGCTTAGCATTTTGGCATCATGCTGTAGCCTACTCTTATGTGGGCCTATGTGGATGGAGTGGGTTCAAATTGATGGTTAGGTTGGATATTAGTTTTGGAAAGCTTGATGCAAGTATTAAGAATGTTAATATATTAATTATGTTATAACCATTGCTATAAGGTATTAACTACCAGAATATGGCTATTATTTATACAAGAATGTTACTATATTAATTATGTTAGTTGCTATTTTTATTAATATGGCCATTATTATTTAAGAAAATATTTCTATCATTATTATTTTTTGTTGTATTTAATATATTTAGTAACTGTATATCTGTGCTCTTGTGCAGTCTACATATTACATATGCGTTGTATGGTCCCTTGACCACTTGCATATGCAGCAAGGTCTTTTAAAACAGAGTGTAAATAACATTAAAGTAGCAAAGGATGTGCTACTTTGCATTGCTAATAATTGAAAATACTGCATATGAACTGTACTCTTCAAGAGTAGAAGTTATGGTTTGGTCTATAGTTTGCTCATCTTGTTCAATTAATTTTTCTCTCCTCTTTTTGTGGGTCAATCATGGCCCACAAGATTTTGCTGTCAATCTTTTCTGATGGGTAGAGGGAGCCCTAGCGTAATGGTAAAGTTGCTCCATTGTGACCTGGGTGTTATGGGTTTGAAATACGAAAACAACCTCTCAAAACCAGGGGTAAGGCTGCATATATTTGTTCCTCCCCGGGCCCCGTATTGGCAGAAGCCTTGTGCATTGGATGCCCTTTTAGGCTTTTCTGACTGTTTAATACCAGTGCATAAACTGTCTGGACATCATTCCATTTATTCTTAAGAAAATTTGTCCTGCTGACTGGTGGTTGATTGATTTGATTATTTGTGGTATCACACCCTTGCTTGTTTTATATATAGGTTTTTAATCCAGAATAGGAATTTATTGTCCTGTTCATAAGGATAATGAATCTTTTTGGGGCTCAGGGTCCTGTAATGGAGAATAGAACAAAGTTTCATTATGCACCGGACATGGTCTCACCCATGCTCATAATGCCTTCCTTTTTAGAATTTTATAGGCAATAGGAGTAAAAATGAGCTCTATTTACTAAGCTTCTATGCAGATTTTCTTTCAAGGTTTATCCATTCATTTACTAAGCTTCTATGCAGATTTGCTTTCAAGGTTTATCCATATCTTATTTTAAATTTATAGATTCTGATGGAACCTTTTTTGTTCCTTAATGATGATGTATTTGTAATGTTTTGTATTCATTTGCCTTCTTCTTGTGTCTCCTTTCTAGAGAGAAAGATCCAATGGAACCTCTGTTGTTTTCTAATTATGATATATGTATATGTTTTGCATTCATTTGCCTTGTATCTTTTTCTAGAGAGAGATTGCAAACACAGAGACACACTGGAATGAAAGAGAATAATGGCTAGAAAAAGTGGTTGGAATTAATCAAGTTAAATTGAATTATTACTGTAAACCGAGTCATTACATAAATCAACTCATGAACAGTGCAGGCAGGAATTTACACGAAACTTCTGATTCAGACCAATTCAATCTAATGCTATCCACTTATACATTTCCAAAATTTGCTCAAGGTTAAGTTGCATTTAAATATAATTGAAAGTTGAAGCTTTTCAAAAATATCGGCATGTAATAATTGAGTTTTTAAAATATATGTGTGACTTTCACAGCAATTTCAGTGAAGAATGATCTGTTGCTGCTCTTCTATATATAATTTTAACTTTACATATTTCTTTTTCTTTGTTTTTTTTTTTTTACCGTTTACTTCTTGATTGAGTTAAACCTATATGTATTTCTCTTTTATTGTATATTCCTTGACTGTATGCCTATATGTGGGTGCATGCATGTGCACGCTTGTGTGTTTGCATGAGCACAACTGACAACTGCTTGTTTATTTCGCGTGCCGAATCCTAATGAACATTGAGTTGCTTATGTATATTCACCATTTTATTGATTTGGTCTCCCAGTAAGTTAACCATGTTAAGGTGCTGCAAGAATCAGAGGATCGTGTCTGTAAAGGTTGTGTAACCCACTAAGTAAAGCCATGAAACAGGAGACTCAGAGCCACTAGGTTGCAGCAATACTCTTACTAGCACCCTCTTGGTCAGATTTCTTATCACTGCAGCCCTGATTTTGAAAACCAGGAGAGAACTGTCTGATGCTGCAAAAGCTCTAATGTCCAGAAGAGCTGCAAATTATTCCTGCCTTTATAGGATGAGTAACTCGATCATGCATCTCCAGTTCAGTTTTCATATGGCTGACATCTTAAATATTATTTATCTCATTTTAGTCAGAGCTTTTGAGCTGGTAAAACTGATAGATGAGATAGTGCTGGTGATAAGCCTTCATTCGGTGGTCTTTCAAATCATGTAGCTTGATTATAGGGAGTCGAAAGGTAATCTACATTGAACAAATTGTACAAATTGTCAGTTCACTGCTGGTTCACATATTTTTCTTTAGATTAACTTCATTATGTTTCACCACGCTGCATTTCTAGACATGCATTGAGATATGAAAAAAATACCAAGTTTACATGGTTGGTCCCAGACCAGTCTGTAAGCCAAGGAAGCAATGCTCACCGAGCATAGTCTGTCATTTTTTCTACCCCCACGAGAGAGCAGCTAATGAAAATTAATAATTTGTTGTTCCTAAATTTATCATTTTTGTTATGCTTAGGGGCCTGATTTTAAATTTGCAGAATTGCACATACCTCAAGCTCCTGTAAGATAGTAGCTAGATGAGTTGCTTCTTAAGGAGACTAAAATCTACCCATGTAGCTATAACTGTCGTAATATAGAGCAGCTGAGCAAACAATTGGCTTTCATTTATGCATGCTTGTGTTCAAATAAGCCTAATGGTTTTCGTTAGTATTGGTTTCTGTTGTAATTACTTTGTACATTTTTTTTTTTAATGAAAGTTGAATTTTCATATTCACTATTAGAAATAAAATGTCTGCTATCTGTTCATATTACTCCTGAATTTCTGCTTGTCACTTTTGCTAGCTTCTTTATGGAAGCTCACATCTTATCAAGCTCTATGTGTCAGGACGTTCACAATCTGAAAATGCTGAAGTTGATTCACAAAAGTTGAATGCTAGGCTTGAGGTGCGTTTTCACAGTTGGTATGCACGGTGCATTTTTAATATTATGAGTCAATCATTTAACTGTTTTATGGTTACGTCATTTTGTGTGTCATATCACTGTACAACTCCAATCTCCATATGACCCTCCCTCCCCATTGAAATCTTGGCTGATATTAGTAAAAGACCATGCAGACAGGTTCAACTTCAACTAGTGTAGTTTCCAGTTATAGTACAACCTTTTGGCTTTCTGGTCTCTTAATGAAAACTATTTCTTCTAGTGTTTGATTGGATATTGCAAATACAGATATAGGGCACTTATTTTGCTACTATTTAGTTGCATGTTTTTTTTGGTATGATTTGCACATTAGGTGAACCACTTGCATGTCTCAACCTTATAGGACATCCAATTTTGCATTAGAGGGAACTTTGTTTCCTGTAACTATATCAATATTGAAGCCAATTAATTTTGATTATGCATGATGCAAAAAGTTATTTTGGATGAAGATATAAACATTACAGGAAGAAAATCATTATTAGCAAAGACTTTTTCTTTTGTTTATGTTGACTGCATTGACATGCAGCATTATATTTCTGAGAAATGATTGTATTGGAGTTGTGAGATCTAAAAATTAATTAACTATTCATGAACATAATATGTCTAATTGTCAACCCTATAGTACGATCACCATAGCTTCAAATGGATATACTGTTGATGCCATTGTGCAGTCTTTGAGGGACAGAGCGTTTAGGCTAGTGACAAACCTCAGCTCAATTTGCCTTGATTGGTTGCCCTTCACCCTTCGCTGCTCCTTCGCCTGGTCACAATCCTCAGTCCTCACCCCCTTTTGTGGTTCTGCTATTTGCTTTCTCCTCATTCACATTCCCCCTCACAGCCTCCTCACACATGAAAACTCCACTGCTGTTTGCCTGCTGTTTGCCCTTCATTGTACCCCTTCTTGCCACTCGCCATCAACCAGCAAACATGGCCACCATTAAGTCCATTACTAGGGTTTTACCATTTAGGAATAGGTGAGAGGAATCAGGAGAGTGGGAATTGAAAAAGTAAATATTAAATGGGTCAGGTGTAGTTTAGATGTGCGATGGGTGCTCGATCCATTCACTAGAATCTGCTTCACAACCTCCCACATGCCTGCTCAGATCATGTGCTTTTGGCCCATCTGACATTCTGCTGACAACATAAAGCTTGATATAACTTTGGACCGACTCCATTTCTGCATATAAAATGCTCAATTTGAAGACGAATCAAAACTATGAAGTCAAAAACCACAAAATTAGTATTGTTTGCAGATTTTTTCAGTACGTCTTGACATAGTAGTTGGTGTTTATATATAACAACAATAGGTCAACGTGGCGCCAATATTAGTCGAGGCATCTCCAGAACAGATTGATCGTTCATTGTTGTACTGGCACTGCATTAGCAACTGTCTATGGCTATTAGAATGAGCTGTAAAATACCTTGTATTCTTTTAATAACTAACTAGCTATGTCTTTCATCCGGTAAATTTTGTTTTGGCTGGTGTTTTAATTGTCAGCTGATCTTCTTTACTTGTATGCGCATGTGCTAGACACTCTTGTTTTGATTGCATTGACAATTGCACATGTACTTGCTACAATTTATCGTATGGTTGATAGATCATCATCCCTCACAATTTATTGTATATAGTTTTTTGTGAAGTTGAAAACATCCTGTTTTCACCATGCAATGTCTTGTTCCTGTTCATATTTTCCTTTCCATTTTATCCTTTTGGTTTAATTCTATCTTGTAGTATATAGAGGTGATGTTGCAAAAGGTTAAAAGGAAGAGAGGTTGCGGTTATCATCTGAATCTCTAATCATTCTACCAAGTGCATGGATGTAATTGTCAGACTTCTGATAGTTGTAATGAGACACAAGCCTGCAATGACAAGCTCCAACCTGAGAACACTTCAATGGAAACTGCTCCTTCAATGGTACTAAATGGCAGCTGCAGCGCTCAGTTAGGAAGTGCAGAAGCGTGCCTAGGACCTGCAAATGAGGTAGTACAAGTAGATCTTCAGTTTCTGAATGCACTAGCTCAAAGCCTGATTTTCTATTCTAAAGGAGAGATCTGTTTGGATCTTTCAATAAGAGAGCTTCAAGAAGCTTCAGAGCTACCTTTGTCGTCAGACTTCTGTCAAAGACAAATTGTGCTTAAGCGACGGATTACAATGGGATTAACTAACTCCTGTGATGTTCTAACTACAAATTTTGTGATCCAAGACAGTAAGATAGTTCACAAGGAAATGAAAGAAGAGCCATCAGGTTGCAAAAGTCTCAGACTGAAGCTGGTTCTTTGTCCACGAATCAAGTTAATGATCTGACAATTAATAATTCCCAAAATTTACCATCCAACCCTACTCACCGAACTGTAGATCAGCAAGTGTCCGGCAAGCGACTTAGAGAACCTCTTTGTGAGTATGATGAAAGAATGAAATCTTCAAATGGAACAATTTGCTGGTAAAGGGTGAGGAAGCCTACTAGGCGGTACATTGAAGACTTTCAGAATTCGAGACCAGGGAGTGTACTGCTAAATTGTTATCTTCAGTAAAAAATTCTGGACATTGCCAGTCCTCTCCAAAATCTCGATCAGTCAGGCCATTTCGTGATATTGGCTCCCAGGGGATATTTAGCTTTTCCACCAGGCAGGACTCTCTAGGGGGATTTGGTATTCAGGTACCATATATCTCCAGGGTGAGAGAGGGCGCCCAAGAAGAACTTGGCAACTCTCATGGTATATAATCTACTGACTTAAGCTTGAGGCTTTGATAATCTCTAGTATTGCAACATAATGTCGTCCAGGATAAAAATAGATATCAGTGGTGGATTGCTATTCTATTTATGCTTTATCAGCATTGTTTATTTTATAGCATATAAGACTCGGTTCATTGACAGTTTATGTTGCTGTTCAGGTGATTCATAGACCAAATGTATTGGATAATGGATCATTGTTTTATTTCCCCTTCTATCCTTTCAATTTATCACGCTTCTTTGCCCTTTGTTGTTGCCTCCACAGCCTGTAAACATCTTCAAGTTTGTTTCTGTTCTTGTGGTAAACACACACATTATTTTTTGTTTGTTTCAATAATGGAACCCATCTTATGCCTAGAAATCCTGTTTTCATATGTAGTTGACTACGTCTTCATCACTGCTAATTTATCCTGTTCTACAGTTGGGTCTTATTAAAATATAAGTGGAAGCTGCCTGTAGGAAGAAGGTTTCATTTTTTTTTTTGATGATATTCGGTGGCTCATGCTTATGACCAATGTGTCTTTGGTTGATATTCTCTGGAGCAGGCAGTATGCAATATAGAACAAGGTTTTAACCTTGCATGTACCAAAAAAAATTTATGACATTAAGTGTTTTGATGTTCTGGCTTCGAAATTGCTGTCAGTTGGATACATTATAGCACACTGTTATTTGCTTAAAGCTTCAAAAATTATTTTATATATTTTTTTTGATAAAAGGATTTTAGATAATTTTCCCTGTATAATGGGATAATATCTGGTAGTATTGTAAAGTAACAACCACATATTGACAGAACCAGTGTTTAGAGACTATTATATTAATTTTGTAGACCAATTTTCTGTATATACAATGAAGACACTAATGCAATTTATTCTCTTTCTTCTTAACGAATGGCAAACATCAAAATGTGTGATAATGTTGATGATGTATGCTGGCCAGCTATGTTTCATAATTGCTATACATGCTGTAATGGAAGGGAGTGCCCCAAGATGAAGGTTTCAAGTGCCAACTAATCTGTCCCTGCCGGTCGCATGTATTGCCTAGGCTAGTACTGGCACCCACATGGATCATCATGACTGCTATCAGTATATTTTTTAATTAAGAAAAAGGCATAATTCATTTTTTAAAATTTTTACATTTTTGAAATGCTGTGGTGCCTGTGCCAGCACAGCTGTCCCTGCTGATGCGTGGCAGGCGCACCAGCATCAGTACTTTAAACCTTACCTGAGACAATTTAACTATTGTTATGTACAATCATGATGGAGAATGGCTTTAACTATAACAGGATGCAATCATAGCACAGCCTGGCATGTTCTTTTTTTTTTTTTTTTACTGTAAAAATTGTCTATAGTGTTTCATTGAAGAGAGCAAGTTAGAAGCGTGCGGGAAAGGATTATGAAGGAGATGGGAGAGATTATTAGAAATAGGAATAGTGACAAACACAATTGGGTAACGGAGGTGTGTTGTAAACTCTAGAAGTACGTATTAGGTTGTAGTGGTTTTTATGTTTAAAAAGGATAGTTACATTTCCAGTAGTGGTTTGTTTTGGGTGCCACTTAGATTGCATGAGAATTGAAGTATCTTAACACATTGGATTGTGAAATTATACTCTTTGAAATTCCTTATTCATTCACTCACTGATATGTAGGCCTCTAAGAGAAGACATGATTCTTTCTTCACCATGTAATGCAAGATTCCTGCAACTGAAATACTAGCAGCGCCTTTTGAAGGTCTGTCCATTCTTATGTGACATTGTCTTTATTAGATTTGTTTATCCCTGGTCTTCTTCCTTGATGTCCAAAGGCGTGTGCATTAGCTTAGGAGGAAGATTTCTTGTGGTCGCTTGGTATACCTCTATACAAGTTTGTCTTGCAGAACTAGCCTGAAATGCTGTCCTCAATCATATGAGGAACTTCATTTCTTAAAAAGTGTCATTTTCAACAGTTTCTGGCTATTTATCTGATACTTTTTCCTGGCGGTGTGCATGTTCATGTAATGTTTCATCTTTTCTTGAGAAGTTGAGAACCTAGATCAAAGTAACTAAAGCCAAGCATATTTTTAGATATATCTCCCCTCTTCTTCTTTTCCTTTTTCTTTCAGTGTTTTAGTTATAACTGTGAATAATTACTATTATGCAAAATTTAGGTTTATTTCATTGAATTGGTAGAAATCTTTTGTGATCCAATAACATATCAAATTTCAATCCATTTGAATGGACAGAGTAGGCTGATTTAGGACCTCTTGACACTTAGGATATGATTAGGATGGCATACTATGTGATCTAAATCAACCTGTGTTCCTTCCACTTCCACTAATGATCTATGAAGGATCTTAAGACACGTTTATTTTAAACATGTTTGTGTGAGTAGAAATGGAAGTTCTATCCAGAAGAGGTTATTTCAGAAGTGAAAACTTTACGAACCCAGGTGTACCTTTTTAATTTATCATTTTCTTTCTGATCTAAGCTGACATTGCTTCAATCAATCTATATTAAGTTAGTTTTGATGCCATAGGTGATGAAGATGGATTTGAGGGGAGAATATGATTTGTAATTTTGTGTTATGTTAGCTGCATGAAAAACATGGATATATCCAGGTCCTTTTCAAGTTTTATAGTCATGTGGTATAATATCACCAGTAACAGTATGTCACCATGCACGATATATACATTGGTAAAGATATTACTATAGGTGATGCTGTAGCCTACAAATGGCACGATGAAATGGGATCAATATAATCTTCCTAACAATTCATCTGGATCATATGGACTTTGCAGGGGCTTAATTTTCTTCTTCATTTGCCCCTAAAAATATCTAACATAATGAATGGCATTCTTTTTCCCTCCTCTCCTTGGCAAGAAAAGAACTAACATTATTTTCTATAATGTTTGTCACAATTGGCAGAAATACACCATCCTAGTGGCATTGCATCCAACAGGGTAAAAAAAGCTCCTAGGATTCCTTCCATGCAACAAAATAGTGAAAGTGGAAGCAGAGTAAGAAAGCCAGAGCTCTACCTGTGCATATTCCTCAGCGGGTAGGATGATACTTAACCCACCACGTGGCTTGTCTGTCTTGATAGTCTTGCTTTATGTTGTGATTTTTTTTGTAGTTGCCAGGCAGTGTGTTCGTATGCTGACCATGTGTGACTAGTCTCTCTGATGGTTTTGTTTATTTTGTGGCTTTACGTAGTTTGTAGCAAGGTTGCTGAAATGCCTGTCCAAGTTAGGAGAACCATTATAGTGTGTCAGTATTTTTGCATTAACATGGAGATGATTTCTTGTACACAAGAAACTCGATCGTATGATTCTCATCTGTTTTTATAATCTTATATGATCTAATCTCTATGGCACAAGATCTTTACGAGATATGAAGGTGTATCAATGATTTACGTAGATTTTTTTTCATTTTTCAATCCATATTTTAGTATTTACTCATTAATTTGAATATTATATTTAATTTGCTTATTGGCATTGACCCTTACCCATTAAAACACAGCTACAAATCTCAACATGAGAAATAGTTGTCCAGAAGTCCGAAGATTTGCAACATTCTAACGAAGCATCTTTTGCTGCAGAACTTTGTGATGAGAGAGGAAAAAGGGATGCAGAAACAATTAACAGCGATGAGGAGCAAGATCTGAGGCTTGAAAAGTTTGATGCAGGCGGGGATAACACAGATGATAATGCCCACCATTGAAGGTGGTGTCAGAAGGAGCATCATCGAGCCTGGACTCTTGGTGAGGTTTTGAAGTAGTTGATGGAGTAGCTAGGTATGGAGCTGTAGGTGGTCTGAGATCAGGCGGCTAGCCTTCGCTTCTTACTCTTATCGCACCTCTGTTGATCTTAAGGTAAGCTCATTCTCATGCCAATCCATGTCTTCAGATGTGTAAGTTTTTTGTATTTCATGAGGCTATCTTCCTTACAATTCGAAATTAGATGAAACCGCATTTTGTACAGCACTCTAGTTAACATGATTGTGATGGTTTTTGTTTCAGGATAAATGGCGGAACCTGCTGAGAGCAAGCTTGCGCAAGGTCCTACAGACAAGGGGTGAGATAATCAGCAACCTTGGCTTCTGCTTTTTTCGTTTCCTTGCTTATTTTTTTTGATTAAACTCAATTGGCATTTTCATGCATGTTGCTTTCGTTCCTCATGAGAATATCAACTTAACCCCATCTCTATGATCTGACAAAGTACAGAGAACTTTGATGGGTCAAGATTGCGAGGAATCGTTAATTGTTGGCTGATTGATGGGCGTTTTAAGCTATAGCCTATATTTTTGCCTCCAGGAGGTGGGGGAAAATGGGGATAGAAAAATATTTAGGTTATAAATTTGCTTCTTATATTTTGTGTCTGCAGGCCAAGAACTCCCGAAACATGCTTCGATCCCGGTACCACAACCCATCCTATCACGAGTAAGGGAGCTGGCAAGGTGCACTCACAGACTGGTATTGAGCTTGGTTCAAGCAAATTACTGGCCGTGGTGGGAAAAATTTGTACAGGAAAAGGATCTGGATTTTTATGACCAACCCATGTTAGTAGAACTGTTAAACTAATAAGAAAGAGCATCATGTAGCCACCTATGTACAATATTTTTAGGTATATGCAGTTGCCACTGTTCTCTTCTTCTGCAATTTGAGCATCTTTTTTGTTCCATTATTGCAAGTGCTCCAAAAAGTTGCAAGTTTGTTAATGCTTGGCAGGGGAAAAACTTTTGAAGCACCTAAACTTAAATACCGTGCGCTTACAAGAACCGCATTTCTTTAAAATTCTGAAGAGCTTCAAAGGATTGCAAAAGGTTACGATGACTATTGATCTCTCGGTTGGTGCCATGAAGAATAGGGGAGGAGATTTGGATAAGGAAGAGGGCGATGAGGACAACCACGACCTAGCTCCATGGTCCATCACTACTTGAGATGGCCATCGAGCTCCTATGGTGGGGAACTTCGTCACCAAGTTATAGGCATCACAGGGTAGAAAAGGATGGACCAGGGTAGCGAGGGCAGCAGAGGGGAGTAGGGAACTTATTATGAAAATATTACTATGTGAATTAGAATTTTAAAAATTTTTGTAACCTAAGTGTTATTCATGATTTCTCACCTAAGTGAAAATATTACTATGTGAATTAAATTTTAAAATTTTTGTAACCTAAGTGTTATTTATGATTTCTCCCACTCTCTCGAAGAATTGAGATCGTGGAAAGCTAGCTAAAATTAGGATGAGGGTAGTGTGCAAGGTTTGTCTGTTGTTCTTAGATAAATTAATATTAACAATTCTCATGCTTCCAAGGTGGCTTTTCCAAGAGGGGGATGAATTGGAAATGAAATTTTTTTTTTCAAGTATGTACCATTTTGAAATCTTAGTGATAAGTGAAATATTTAAAGAATTAAATACGGAAGCAAATAAATGAGTTCAAACAAAACATTCACAAATATCATAATTTATAATGGTTCGGAGCAACCCAGCTCCTACGTCCACTATTCAAGATACCACTTAGGATTTTCATTATATTCTTTCTAGAATATAATCGGATTGTTTTACCGGATCACAATCCAATCCAACACCCTTTGATTTTTACATCGTGCTCACAAAAGAAACCTATTCTTGTTTTACACCGGGATACGGGCACACCAAAAATCCAAATACCCTTTGGTTTTTACAACGGGCTTACCAAAGAAACCCAAAACAAAAACATGGGAAACAATAAGTAAACAATGCAATACAAAATACAAACTCCTTGAGAGTGGATGGTTTGCAGCTTTTGCCCAATAAATGTAGCTCTTCTAAACTCTTCTTTTTCTTCAAATAAAGCTTCAAGGGTTGTGATAGGAAGTGAAGAACCCTCTCTTGAATTTGAACATTGAAGCTCCATTCAAAATCTAAAATATAAACTTGAAAATTCTTTTTCTTTAATTTCTCTTCCCCTATTTAATCTCTATCTTTTCTTCACTTTGATCCATCATATATGAGTTTTGAAAGTATTTCCATGTTATTTGGACCGTTAGAGTGCCTTGGAAAATGAAATATAACCATTAGAATGTTTTTTGAATTCAAAAATTGATTCAGCAACTAACCGTTAAAAGTCAGAACTTGACACTCAAGTCAGCTCGAGAACCTTGAGTCAGCTCGAATTCATAGACAGATCAAAAACACACTCTGGACGAGTCGATTCTTCTGGGTCGACTCGGCTCGAACTTCTGAGTTTCTGAAACATGTGATTTACAACTCTGGACGAGTCGGCTCATTATGCTCGAGTCAACTCGAACTCTCAGCGAGTTGGCTCAAGTAACTTTATCCAAAAGGCTTCCAAAAATCTCCAAACTTCTTCTTACATCTTCCAAATCACTTCAACATCTTCTAAACCTACGATACTCTACAAAAAAATATTTTTTGCACAGATAATTAGTAACATATCATGCATCAATATTTCGTAATCATCAAATCATCATCTAAGATCAACATCTCATAATTCAATGGTTGGCATTCTTAAATAGGATAAGATTTGTTATCTTGATATTGTATTATACCAATATCATTTTTATATAACTGCGGATGTATAATAGAGATGTTGAATTAGTATATATAGGAACTAAATTATCTACGAGTCCTTCAAAAATGTTATGGTATTAGTATGTGATATGATACTGATACAAGATAATAAGATGTATCAAGAATCGATACCATATAAATTGTAAAATATTTTGATATCACTGCACTAAATTTTGGTTAAAGACTTTGCCTTTGTTAGAGTGTGGTGCTTTTTTTTAAAGACAAGTTATGGTTTATACTAAAATCTCTGGTGTTTTGTAATTTAAAAATACATTATCTATCTTCTTTTTTAAAAAATAAAATAAAATTTGAAGAATACCTAACTAGATGTTTGAAACTTTGGTCCGTAAAATCTATGTTATCTTGTTTTACCAAAAAAATAAAATCTACGTTATCATGTGAATGTATTCGGATAATAAAGAATTATATATATATATATATGGTAGCTAATTGTTTTTTTTTAGTTGAAAAAAGGGTGAGGGGAGGGACGAACCTCCCGGTGTAGCTTCCCGCTCGGACCCAACCCGTTAGACCTTTATTTGATTCGGACAGTAAATTTTCGCATCCTCACCAACAAGGTGAGTACGTCAACCTAACCCACTACGGGGCCGGAGTTTCAGCCGCTCAGCCTCCTAGTCACGTGTCCCAGAATTAATCTGGAATTCAATCGAGTCACCTATGAAATCATTCCTCGAACCCGTGACCAGTAAAATATCCACAAAAGCTGTAGTCGCGTCTTAATCAACTGCACTACCATCTAAATGGCATGGTAGCTAATTTTTTCGACTTTGCATCAGATCCATTAGCTGCTACTTACCATAAATGAAATAGAAAAGAAAAAAAAAAAAAAAAAAAAAAATCTCGCAGCTAATTTTTCCATCTGGAGCCCGGTTCCAGCCATCTGACGACAGAATCATGGAGATAACCTTATCCTATTCTCCCATAATCAGAAGCCCCCACGTAGGAATCAAATGCTGACCTGGCATCTCACACGCATCTCTTAGCCTCTCATCCTCCCGTCTCCCATCTCTCGCTACTTCGACTCCCTCTCTCTGTCTCTCTCTATCCACGCTAAATCCACACCCACATCAAACACTTGGTCCACGTACCTCCGTATCTACCACTTTTCAATGGCTGCGGCACTGACCATGGCGATGCCGTCACCATGCTCGTTACTGAGAAAAGAGGCTTCTTAGGCTCCAATGCCTTCGTTGCGATGGCATCCTCATCGAAGGCTACCATTGCTATCAGGAGATCCACTCCAGCCTTACAGTCTGGGCATCATCATCATCATCATCATCATCGGCGAAGGAGAAGGCAATCGCAGGACTGACCGCAGCAGCTTTGGCTGCGGCCATGGCGATCCCGGAGGTGGCGGAGGCAGCTCAGCGGGGCTCTCACCATCGCTCAAGAACTTCCTTCTCAGCATCGTCGCTGGTGGTGTCGTGCTCGTCGTTCTTCTCGGGGCGGTTATTGCCGTCGCCAACTTCGATCCTGTCAAGCGGACTTGAATTATATATATATATATATATATTATATATATATATTATAAATATTATAATATATATATATATATATGTTGATCTCCTTTTGTTCTTGTATCAATCTTGTTTTGGTGATCATGTCGTTGTAACTTAATTCATGTCTTTTATTTGTGAGTGGTAATTCCAAGCTTAATTACTTGAACCTTGTGGGAAAGATTAATATTCTTCGCTGTGAGTTAAACAGTTTAAAAAAAAAAAAAAATCTGTTTTTTGTTCTTAATTTCCTCGCAAATTAAAGAGATATGGCATCAAGAATCAAGCTCAGCTGTGACTTTTTATAATAAACATGGCAATAAAGCGGAGAGTTACAGGCCTTCTTTTTCAGGTAAACATTGAATCTTAGGTTTCTGCAGGTTAACATCACAATATTTTTGGGTTGCGAAACATTGCTGGTAAAGGGAAAGAGCAGGATTCAGGTCAGAGGAATGGTAGATGTATCTCCGTTAGAAACTGGCTCATAACTGCAAATCAAGTGGTCTTAGTCCAGACCTATGGAACATAAATTTGGAGGTACGGGAAAAAAAAAAAAAAAAAAACCCTTAAGATGAGGTATGAGTTTGATAATTAATCTGAACCGTGGATTAGGTATTTGAGGAGTTCATAGTTATTTGAGGAGGAAGGATACCACATCAAGAATTTTATGGGAGATGAAGCCATGTTCTATTACCCAACAACCCTCCACTAACTTGCCATGTGGGATGCCACATCACATGATCAACAGCAAATGGAGGACACATCATTGGCACCTAGGAGCCACATGTCATTGGTTGTAACCTTCCACCCATAAATGGTTGTAAAAAAAACTAATTCTAGTTGAACCACTAACAAGAGTTGTTGGATCCAACTAGAATTAGCTAGCTCATCCTTATCCCCTCCCCTTGGATGAAATTTCCTTGGATTAAAAGCTTATAAATAGGGCCTAGGCCCTCAATTGTATTCATTCTATGATTCATTATGTTATGATATCCCTATCTTATTCCAATTAGTTAATTATTCTTTATTTTATTAGTTATATCATATGGCAATAGGAGTCTTCTGGTTCACGCTGTTGTCTTCTCGTTATTATCCTAAGTCTTCGGTTTCGTATCGTTTTCTCGACCCGAAGACCATGCTTGACTTTCTGGGAAGCAAATTGTTTATTGTCTTCGGCTTCGTGCATCCACATTAATCCGAAGACTATGCCTAAAGTTCTACGATTTCGTATCTATGATCCAGGATGCTTTTTCTATATCTTCGATTCGTATTATTATTTTGGTCCGGAGACCATGCTTATTATCTTTGGTTTATTGTCTAAGGATATTTACTCGGGTCTTCGGCTTCGTATTATTATCTCAGTCCGAAGACAATGTTGAATGTCCTCGGCTTCGTACAATTGTCTTGATCCGAAGACTTGATCTCCCTGGCAAAATCTCTTCGACTTTATTCCTTCAACCTAAAAATTATAAGTGTTTATTTTTATCACATCTAAGAAAGATCCAAAGTATGAAGCTGACATTCCCTTCAGGAGTGCTACTAAAGAGAATGTAAAGCTTACTTTAGATCTATGCTTAAAGAGGAGGATTCTGGAGCACGTAGATTTCTTGAACAAACAGTTGAAATCTGTTTGGGTTGTTGCAACCGTCCACGTGGTCTGAACCTCAGATTGAACAAACCCCGGGTGTAATGGCTTTTCCGACAGCCACTACTTGCAGTTATGAAGTGGTTGCACTTGTCAACCTCCATACCGTAAGTAGTTACGTTGGAGCCTACAAATACTGATAAGAGGGGACACTCAGGCGATCGGGCTTTCTTCCTTGATATTTTCGAATTCCTTCTTTCCCATCTTTGGTTCTATAAACTTTCCATTCTGCTGCTGTCCCGAGTCTCTCTTGACTTTGGCATCGGAGTGTCCTCCACCGAAAAACCCCGGTCAAGGATCTGTTTTGTAGGTTCTGGTTCGCAGCGACCTAGAGGATGGATCACTCCATCCGGTCGACGGGAGATTCAGCGTCAACACATTCTATTTTGGATTAAATGAAGAAAGCTATCTTTCTTGTTCTAGTTCCCCCTATGTTCTCTTGTGTTGGAGTGAAAAGTTCTTGAGTTTGAGGTTTAGAAGATAGGTTTAAGAAAAGTGTGAGATTTCTTGAGGTGAGTGTTTGAAGGGTAGAATATCCTTGAGTGTTTGAAAGGTAGAGTGCTCCTTGCTTGATCCAAGATCCAAATATCATTCCTTGAAGGCGCCGGTTTCTACTTCCTTGTTTTTTCCTTTCTTCTTCTTCTTGTTTCCATTCCAATTTTGAATTCTCCTTCCATACCTAATCTCTGATTTGATACAAGTTTTTTCTGATTTTCCAAGTCCAAGATGAAGGTCTCCAAGCTAAGGATCATGGCCAAGGTGAGTCCTAAAAGTAGGGAGTGCTAGTCTTATGGTTTAGACCTCAATCCTGAGTGAAGAGAGCTCCTTCTTTCACCAAATAATTAGCCATCGTTATTGATAGGAAAACTCTTCCTAAGCTTCATTAGATCTGATCATTTGAAGGTTAACTTGCTCTAGTAGTGATGGTTTCCTTGCTATAAAGATCGTAATCTCTATTTTGAACTAGATCTACATTTCGGGTACTGTAATTTAGATCAACTAGTCTCCTTATAAAGATTCTTTTCTTGGATTAATTTAGACCATTTATTTGATAATTAATTGCTCAAGTTTGCTTGCTGGTTAGCTTGCTAAAACTCTCCATTCATCATTTTATTTTCGTCCCCCATCAACCACCTAGGAAGGATGAGTCAGCCCCAACACCAAGCTCGGCTATTGCTCTACCACGATAACCTGCTATGGCCCCATGGTCATTGGCGACGGGGAGATGGCTACCGGAGTTCTAGGTTGGCCGGTGACCCACCGGTGGAAGAGATCCCAAGGTGAGAGACACCATTAATGAAGGTTTTGGCCATGGAGGGTGATCGATGGAAGGAAGATTTTGGGAGGAAGAAGAAGGTACGTTTAATGGATTTCGAGTTTTAACTTGTTTAAAACTTAGATCCATTAATTAAAGTAGGTCCAATTAATAAATTAACTAAACCTAATCACAATGGATAAATTTTATTTTGGATTAATTTTTTTTTTGCAATTTATCCCTTATAAAGTTTTGAATTATATATGGATCTAAATTAAAATTACATTTAGATCCCTGATATTTTTTTGATTGATTTTATTTTTAAAGCTATTGTTTGACAAAAAGTTCTTATATCATCTGCTATTTATAGTTTAGTCCTTTATTATTGAACTTTGTTAAAATTATAATAATTTGCCTGTTTTATATCTGATTTGAGCGATTTTTGAGCCGTTGGACTCGTAATGATTTGAAAAACATTTTAGTTAAGTTTTTTATATATGATAAAATATATTAAATAGTATTAAGTTATTTATACATAATTTTGTTCACTATTATATTGTTCAAGTATGTTTTTGTGTAGTTTCAGAGAGTCCGGAGTACTTTATGGATTTTGAGTAGTTGAGTCATTGAGGGCTAATGGTTTTCTCTCATCATGCTTCGGATTTTTGTAATCATAGATGATTAAACCACTGAATGTATAACTAATACAATAGATTATAATTTAAACATAAATTATATACTTATGCCATAATTACTGTTCTTGTTTATATATTTTATATTATTACTGATTATAAAAATTTTATATTTCTAATTTATGTAATGCATGTTTTGGCATTATTATATTTCAATTTGTGATTAAATTAGTTATAGCATTTATTATATGCTATGATTCCAATCCAAAGATATTTTATAATTGTATAATAAGTATTATTGATAGAATTATCCTTTTAAAATCTATAACATGATAGTAATTATATAGATATTTTTTTATTTATAGCATGACCCTTCACTCTTGTCGAGTCTAACTAATATTTCTACATTGAATGGATCAAATTATTCTGATTGACCATAAACAGCTTCTCATTATTTTAGAATGCCTAGACTTAGATTTGGCTCTTCCTGATCAAAAGAAATTATATTAAAAGTAGAAGCGTTCTAATAGATTGTTTTTCATGATTATTAAGAACTCTATAATGAAAGATATTAGGAGATCTATTCTTGATAATAAATTGGCTTCCAAGTACCTTTCTTTTATAGGGCAACAATTTACCAAGTCAAATAAAGTCTTAACTGGTACCCTAATGAATAAGTTAACCTTTATGAAATATGATAAAATTTCTGGAATGCGAAAACACATTATGGAAATGTGTGATATAGCTGAAAAATTAAATGACCTGGGAATGATGGTATCTAAAAATTTCATTGTCCAGTTTATTCTCAATTCTCTTTCATTACAGTTTATTAAATTTAAAATTTACTATAACACACATGAAGAATCATTGTCAATGAACAAGCTCATCTCCTAATGTGTGCAAAATAAAGAGAGATTGAGACAGAAAGAGGTCCCAGTTATTCACATGGTTTCTGAAAAGTGTTTTAAAAGAAAGAATGCAAAAAAAGAAAATAAAGGACTGAGTAATCCACTAAAAAAAGGTTCATACAAATTAAATATTTTTTCTATAACAAGGAGGGATATATCAAGAAAGATCATGAAAAAAAAAGGAAATAGTTCAAAAAAAATAGTATTTCCATATCACTTGTTTGTTATGAAACTAATTTTATTGATATTCTTTCTAATATTTGATGGATTGATTTGGGTACTATAATTCATATTTCTAATTCATTGCAAAGATTACTTTCAAGCTAGAAACCAAATAACAAAGAGCGATGAATCTTTATGGGGAATTGGATAAAGTCCAAAATTATTTCAGTTGGAACCTATAGATACCGGTTTCTAATTATATCTACATGATATTCTTTATATTCCTTCAATATATAGGAATTTAACTTTTTAGCAAAACTAGACTTAGAAGTTTTTCATTTATTTTTGTAAATTTAATTTTTAAATTAATAAAAAATTATTTAGTTGGTACTGGAATATTATGTAACGGATTATGTAAAATAAATTTAGATTCTTCTTTTGTACAATCTTTACTTATTTTGAACGTTAATATTAGAATGAAATGTGATATTGTAAATGAAAGTTTTTCGATGTTGTGGTGTAGAAGATTAGGTCACATATCAAAAAAAGGATAACTATATGGTTGAGAAAGGTATTTTACCAAATCTAGATTTTAGTAATTTTGATATGTGCATCGATTGCATTAAGAAAGAATAAATTAAAAATTATAAAAGACATGCCACTAGAAGTCAACAGCTCTTAAAATTGATACATACTGATATTTGTGATTATTTTTTATCTTGTTTTGGAGGACAAAGGTATTTCATCATATTTATTGATAATTTCTCATGTTATAGTTATGTTTTCCTATTACATAAAAAGTTTTAAGCTTTGGAAGCATTTAAGGTATACAAAATTGAAGTAGAAAATTAATTGGATAAAAAAACTAAAATTATGAGATTTGATAGGGATGGTAAATATTATGGCAAATATAAAGCTGGCTATAATCCTGGATCTTTTGCCAAATTACTTAAACAGTATAGCATTGTAGCATAGTATACTATGCCAGAAAATTTTTAACAAAATAGTATGGCTGAAAAGCATAATCGTACCTTGATAGACATGGTAAAAAGTATGATTAATAATTTCTCATTATCTTTATATTTATAAGAAGAAGCCTTGAAAATCGTTATATATATCCTAAATCACGTTCCTAGTAAATCCATTCCTAAAACTTCTTTTGAGTTATGGATAGATAAGAAACTAGATTTAGTGCATCTATATGTTTGAGATTATTCTGCAGAGGCTCGATTATATAATTCATAAAAAAAATTAGATCCCAGAACTATTAATTGTTATTTTATTAGATATCTAGAAAGGTCAAAGGGTTTTAAATTTTATTATCTATTGCACACTACAAGAAATATTGAAATTGGAACTACTGGGTTCATTGAGGATGGTGATAATAGTGGAAATAGTAAATTACATAATATGGTGTTAGAGAAAATAAAAGAATTTTTTCTATTACAGTAACATCTAAAGATATTCCACATAAAACTATTCATCCTGAGATTGTGAATGATCAACAGGAGGTTGATACACCACCTCTCGAACAGCCTATCAAAGAACCTGATCCGATTAAAAATAATCACAATAATACTATACCTGGAATATTACGGGGATCTACTATAACTAGGAGATTAGCTATTCAAGATGATTATATTGTTTACTTACAAGAATATGATTATGATATTGGGATTAAGGATAATCTAGTTTTATCTAAAGATGCTATGAATAGTGATAATTCTGAACTTTGATTAAATACCATGAAAGATAAGATGAAATCTACAATAAAAATCAAGTCTAGAAACTTACCAAATTACTTGAAAAGTTCAAGCTTGTTGGTTATAAGTAGATTTTTAAAATCAAATAAGACTCCAAAGATAATATCAAAAGATAAAAGGCTAAACTTGTAGAAAAGGGATTTACTTAAATGATGGTATCGATTATTTTGAAATATATATTTTTTTTTTTTAAAAACATTCATTCAGAATTATTATGGCATCAATAGCTTATTTTAATTTAGAATTGTACCAAATGGATATCAAAATTGCATTTTTGAACGAGGATTTACAAGAAAATGTATATATGAAACAACCAGAAGGGTATTCAACACAAGAAAATAAAATTAATTGAAATAATTAAAAAATCTATTGATCTTAAACAAGCTTCAGACTTGTTATTAAATATTGCTATTATACATTTGAATATAAGTGAAATAATTTTATTTTTGATTCATATGTGAGATAATTTCTAGTGTATATATTTATATTTGTATATTTAATCTCTATCTAATGTTTATAATTTGAGATCTCTTATAAAACTAAATTAAATTTCTTAATATATTATTATATATATAATAAAACACTTCTTATATTCTTGGCATCAATATACATCGTGATAAAAGTAGAGATTACTGGTTTATCTCAAAAAATTATATTACCAAGATCTTAGAAAGGTTTGGAATGCAAGCTACTCATCAAGTGAAGTGCCATTATTAAATGTAATAAATTCAGTAAATTTTAGTACCCTATATATCTGTAGTGGATAGTCTAATATATGCTTAAGTATGTACTCATCTTGATATTAGTTTTACTCTGAGAAAGCATGGTAGATATCAAAATGATCTAGGTATGGACCATTGGAAGGTAGCTAAGAAGGTGATACGCTATCTTCAATAGACTAATAACTATATGCTCACTTATAGAATGATCGATCAATTAAAAGTGATCAATTATTCAGATACAAATTATACTGATTATCTTGATAGCAAGAAATCTACATCATGCTGTATTTTTCTATTAGCTGGTAAAGCAATCTCATGGAAGAGTATAAAATAATGTATTATTGCCTGTTTTATTATGGAAGCTGAATATATAAGCAATTATGAGGCTTCCTCACATACTTTATGGCTGGGAAAATTTATTTTAAGGTTATGAGTTATGAATTCTGTTACCGCCTAGATCGTCATGGCCTATAATTTTAACATGGTCCAAGTATGATGGTCTCTCCAGGAGCGTCGGGTTCTTTGTCCTCGTACTTTCGTGGTCGATCGATCCTATAAAAAGAGAAGATCTAGGCCGGGATCTTGACAGAGATACTCCGACGATCAAGTCAATAAAACGACCAAAGAAAACATATCCTCTGTGACAGAGGCTTAAGATGCCACCGCGTAGAGAGAAAACATAATAAAGAGAATAGGAAAACTAGAGTTTATGGGGTTGTTTGCTGTTCAGCTCTTTGCCTCTACTCTCTTACCATCTCTCTCTTGGTTCATCCCTTCATTCTGGAGGTCCCTCTTACCATTATATAAAAGCCGATCTTACCGGACCAGGCTTGGAAGTATCCCCTGCAGGTGGGATTTAAGCTCGTCAGAATCCTCATTGGGCCAGGTCCGAGATTCCCAGAAGAAGGTCCTTTTACAGGGGGTACAGTCGGCGTGCTGTAGAGCCGCCCCCTAGCGAAGTGATCCCCTATGAAAGGTTCAGGTGGTATGCCATGGGATCTGGGGCAACGATTGAATACTTTTCCATTTACAAGGGGTGTAGATGGTGCAGTATAAAACCTAGAGTCATGGCAGAGCATTTCTTTTATCGGAGTGCAGGCAGTGTGCTGCGGGACCTGAAGCCCCGATGGAGAACCCTTCTTGCAAGAGATGCAGGCGGCATGCTATAGGCCTGTAACCGCAGTGGGAAACTCGCCTTGCAAGAAATGCAGATTGCATGCTACAGGGCCTGTAACCCTGGTGGAGCACTCGCTTTGCAGGAGATGTAAGTGACTGGTCTGATGAGATGGCAATGTCGTGCTCAGGTATCGCCATCCGAGCCTCCCTCTTGTCACGTTTCGCATGCCACCACTCTTGCCATGGTCAGGGAAATGTCTTCCTGCCTCCGGAGACTTGATCCAGTAAGCTTCACAAAGTTTCCAAATTTTTCATCTATCTTCTTTTAAGCTTAATTCTTTCGGAGCACACATCCTATTAAATCTTAAGTGTGTGTGTATATATATTCAATCACTGGCATGTTTTTTACTACATATACTATGCAATCAAAGAAGTGCACATTTTTGTTGAAGATTAAATGTATTTGCCCATGACCACGAACAAGCACCAATTAAATCAAGCAATAGTAGTGGAAGAAAAATATTGGAGAAAGAAAGGTAAAGTTATTAAAAAAAAGTTAAAATAAAAAGTATCATTCTCTTTACATAGACGTCTCAGAAAAAGTTTTCTCCCCCCAATCCTCATGATATAAAGCCATGTTACTTTCTCTTTCAAAAAAGAAAAAGAATGGGTATTATCTCCTATTAAAAAACCAATTTAGGTATATTGAGCCTACAGCTCAAACTAACTTAATATGAATAGGTGCTAAAAGATAAACAAATTAATTTATTAATAAGTTGGGGTCCATGATGACTCCAAATAAAGGCCAAGGAGACTCTGAAAGAAAGAGAACTAGAAAACCATTAAATTTTTATTCAAATAGAATGATCTAAACGGAGGTACTTACAAGATTCTTAAATTAGTTCGTAGGGGCCATTTTTTTTCATTTAGCTAGACAATTGATCATGTTCTATTATATCTGCTGGGAAACGAATGCATAGCTAAAGTGAGATTTTAAAACTTAATTTAACATATGACATATGATATAACAATAATATCCAACAACATTAGAAACCTTAATTATAAGATTTACTTGCATGAAACTATGAAATAACAAAAGTAGATAAAAGACATACCTGAATAACGATCGTTTGTACCGGTCTATGATCCACTAGGCCCTCAAGTACAAGCTCTCTAATGATAATCCATACAGGAACCTCTTAAGAACCTTCTCAATCAAAAAATCTTGCTGAATGTTCTTCACAAAAACTTCAGCTCGTCTCCCTCTCAAGAAAATGTACACCTAGCATCTTTGTGATATCTTTTCAAGAAATCACTAGCCTTTTTCTCTCTCTATTCCTCCACTCAACCTTCTTAGCCTTCTTTTAGACTAAGAATTTAATTGACTCAGGCTTCCAACCCTTGGATGCTCACTTATTTTACTAAAATCCTTATCGCATAGGAGCCTGATCATATTAGTCTAAAAAATAATATTAGACTAAGAATTTAATTGACTTAGGCTTCCATTTAGGTATATTACATTAGTCTAAGCGTTTAATATAGGGGATGAACCCTCTAATTAGGTGAAAGCTTTTTCCAAGCTTCTCCTTTCATCCTTTCTTTCAATTCAAGAGGCAAAAAAGGCTTATGACATAAGTAACTCAAAGGGCTGAATTTAGAGAAGTGCTTCAAACTTCGGAAAGCTAATGATAGGTGTGCATGCAATCATTGGAAATAAGTTATGCAGGGTGGTGCTTCAAGATCTCTGATGATCCCAACCCACATTGTGTCGAAACTTTCCAGTTTCCTGACAGGCTTGGGCCCATCATATCACCCAGTACCTAGTCTTATGGTTTGCTAATTATCGGATGGAAATATAATGATCACACAAGGTCAGATGTTGCTCACAAGCACCACCTAATAATTGTAGAGGATTTATCATTGCTGCAAAATTGAAAGAATTGAAACAACCTGGTTAAACTATGATTTGGACATGATTACATTGAATGGAAAAACAAGATCTGAAAATAAAAATGCACCCGACAATAAAATAGCAAGAATTTGCAACATGCCATTTTATGTTTTAGATATTTTCCCTTCTTACATGAGTCTCTCCTAGCATATTAATCAGGCATAAAGGTGCTAGCAAAAAAATACTAGCCACCTAATTTTCCAAAAGTTGGGCAAACCCAGACGAAGACCAAAATCAATATAACCCTCAGTAGAATGGGGAAAAAATGTCGACATGGTAATGTTTTACCCACTCATTCCTAACTAATTCAGACATATTTCATTTCTGGTATTCCCCTAAATTTTTTATTGTTTTCTGCAAGGTATCTCAGCAAGCATTTTAGGGTTTTTTGCTGAAGAAAGTTAGGGTCGGCCAAAACTTTTTTATTTCCATGAGGACTTTATGATCAATCACCCTCTCTCCTAAAAATATACATAGGATGTGCCAGTTTATCCAATATCATCGATCCCTAATTTGATAATCTTATGACCGGAAACATTTTAGATTAGAGTTATCAATGTTTTAGATCTCACTGGTATGATCTTAAAACTATTATCCTAATCTATGAGATTCATCTTAATTCAAAATATAATAAAATACAGTATATGATGATGAACACAGTGTCTATATAACAAATGTTATTTACATGAATAGGAAGATAAAGAACAAAATACCCTATCGCATCGACTATACTATAAAGACCGAAGATACTTTAAAAGAAAGAGAATTAGAAAATCATTAATTTCTATTCAAACATATTGATAATTCATCCTTTACTATAAAGCCATCAAAATTGGTTGCAACCTGCGGGTCACCTATTTAGGCTCTTAATATAATAGGGCTAGGTTAGTATTTTGGTAGCCCTTTTAACAAAATGGCTTTTTAGCCTGACCCATAATAGGATGGCTTGTCTAGCCCACGATTTGGTCCTGTTTACTCCTAGTCAAATCCAAATCCGGTGTATCAATATCTACTCGTCCATTGCCCTGTTAGAAAAGGGAATATAAAAATATTTTGGGCCAATGGCCGACAAAAAAATTGTCCGTTTGATTTTTGAATCCTCGACATGTATATATATGATCGTGAGCACCAAACCGAGTATTCAATTGTAGCACCTTTTTAACTCAGAATAGTAGTTGAAATAATAAATTAATAATTTATAACTAGTGGTTTTTGAAGGATCGATGAACAAATTCTCAGCGACGGTTGCAATAGCATGCAATGATGACACATTTATTTGAACTGCTTATCAATTCACTGTATATGAGTCATTGGGTCAAGAGAGGATCTCTAGGTGTGCTCTTATTAACAAATAAACTCCGAGTTATCCACTCGTCCCCTTCTGGCTTTCATCTATCCATATGCTATTCATTTTGAAATGGAGACAAAAAAAAATTGATTATGAGTACTAGTAATTTTTTATTCTATTGTTAGAAGCTTAGTTTATTATGTTTCAGGTTATTTTATTTATTTTTTTATAATTGTAGTTTTTATGTAGTGTGCTATTGTAACTTTACAAACTAAAAGCAAAATTACAGTAATATAGAATAAAGTTAGTTAGTCCATAATTTTATACATTAATTTTTTGCTTCTTGCAGCCTCTCAGATCGACTATAGTTATCATATTGTCCAGCAGCATAAGAGCTGGAAGGCTCAAGAAGACATCCAGCAATCAATCCCTCTATCCTCCAGATGGTTATATCTTATTACAAGTTCTATTACAAAGGAGCGGAGATGGGACTTTCCAATTCACAGTCAGGATTGCATCCTTTCAAGGTTATGCCACTTTCACACAAATGCTCAGGATTATTGCCCTCAATCTTAGTCACTATGAGACCATTACCGCTTCTCTTCGCCTTCTACATTCCAAGAATGAAGATTATTGCTGCACCTGCTGTTATCTACTTATTCTGCCCCTCTTTGGTTTCAATTACTATCAATCATGAAACTTTCCTATATGTAATCACTGCTGTAATGGTTTTGTGAACTTCATCCGCTTGATTTTTTTTTTGGAAGATGTAAAGTACTTAGCTTTTTTCGAACATCCAGGATCTTGTAAAATTCTACTTCAGTTTCAATATATAGTGTTAATACTCTCTTTCTATCAAAAAAAAAAAAAAAAAAAAGGCATGGAGCCGAGAAGGGGGGCACGCCATGACCATCCGGTCGTGCAATAACCACTCATCATGCATTCATGTGGGCTGAGTTGTAATTGTCCCTAATGTAGCTCATAGGTGAAGTGTATGGGGTCATGAACTTTCTTTTGAAGGTCTTTTAACTACCTTGAATGCACTTTAAATTAAAAGTTCATGGCTCGTTGCTGTTGGTCAGTTGTTTTGGTTGGCCAACGTGTTCAAATGCTCTGGGTAGCACCTTGATCATCCACTCTCAGCGGCTCTGGTGATAGCAATGGATCAGGTCGGTTAATATCCGTATATATTTCATAATTAAAAATTTCATACTCATATCCATATTATACTCATCGTGTTAGTCGATACGAGTCACTTGAGACGAGTATACAAGAAAAGTAGAGTCGAGTTGGATAAGAAACTCATTATATAAAATATTATAAACAATCATAATTTTGAAAGGAAAAAATTATATTGAAGCCATATACCGTCGAGTCCGAGGCCAAACATATCATTATTCATATCCAACTCAAACCTCTTTTGAATATTTTTTTAAAACCCATACACATCACGGCTCCTAATTAGATTGGATAAAATCCATCTCATTTGGGTTGCGTATGTTTTTTAAAACCCATACACATCACACGGCTCCTAATTAGATTGGATAAAATCCATCTCATTTGGGTCGAGTACTCCATATATTGGCTAAATTTGATATCTTTGAATAGCTCAATTGATGATTCAAGCCACATCATAAACCTTTTTTTTTTTTTACTATTTGATAACTTTTTCTTGTATTTTCTCATCTCCAATTTGGCTTCTTATACCGGTTGAAGCCCTTCAGCGCAGAGTTCAATAGAAATAGGGCGGCATAAAAAGATGAGTGATTGCTTTATGTAGCAGACGTTTTTCTTTTTCTTGAGACCCACTTGATAATAGTTTTGAAATGAAATTTTAATCTTGTTTGGCATTGATGTTAGTAGTAATAGAGTTTTTTAGAATTTTTGAAAGCAGAGTTCATAAAATAGAGATTTTTTATAAAAAAAAAATTACTACTTTGCTAATTATATTTATAAAGTATTTTATTTAGTATATATTTGATAAATAAAAATACTTTTAATATGGCAAAAATGATAATAATAAACATTACATAATATCATATAATAAAATATAATATAATATATTGTTATATATTAAAATATTATTATATTATATAATATTATAATCATAATGTAATATATAATTCAATATATATAATGAATGATAATATAATCTAATAAAAATTATAATATAATATAATATAATTATTATATTTATAATATAATATCTTAAAATTGATATAAGATATAATTATAAATTTTATTGATGAATATTTTAATTATTTTAAAATTTTATTTAAATTAAAATAATTTCTAGATATTAACCAGAAAGAAAATAATTTCAAATATATTTTTTTTCGACCCTTTTAGTTTTGCTTCTTAGTTTTTTACCAAATATCTTTATCATTTAAATATTTTCAAAAAACAAGAAAGTACTTCCTAAAACTTGAAAAAAATTAACCAACGTGGCTTAAGTAGGCTTCCAACCAACAACCTGGCCTTTTAATTATCTCGGCACTGCATATCCGTGGCCGTGTATGATTTTCTCATTCCAAGAGTCAAAACAAACTTGCCAACTCATCAGGTCTTCCCAAACGCAGCACCAAACTAGAGCATAAAAAAAAAAACAAAAGAAAAAAACAGTAACAAAATTTTGATCATATACAGAAGCATCATTTTAAACACCCGCCCACCCCCACCACCCCCTGACCCGGGGAGCCCGGGGGCGCATTTTATTATTATATTATTATTTTTTTTTTTTTTTTTTTTTTTCCCCAACAGCAGCGATCGAAAATTGTACAATACCAAGTGGATGAACGAGAGCTCAGACTATCAAAACCCAGGATTCTCAGGGTATGAGACAAGATCTCATGTAACCGGGCCACTAATCAAAATCTCAAATCGTACAAAAATAATCACGGTGTCAAATATAATCGTGAAACAAAAAATTTTTTTTTCCATTTTTTAATTTAAGAAAAAGAGACACCTTAGAGCACAGGGATAAAAAATATAAATCCTGTTATACATATGATCAAAAAATGAATATAGGTCAAATCCAAGGCCCCTATTATTAACCTTGTTCAAAAAGTAACAGTATATCATACCATTGCACAAACACAAACATGCTTACATAAAGAAAATCAATACGGACAATTTATTGATTATGCATTGATAATTTTTTCCCGCTACTTTTAGACAAGCAAACAGAACCCTTGCTTTTGATTTTTTTTTTGCTTTGAAAAACCCAAGATAAATGAACGATACTTAATGATATACATGATTAAGCTTTTTTTTTTTTTTTTTGCTCCTCGAAATAATTTGTAAAACATTTAAAACTTTGATAGCAAAGATTTTTTTTTAAAAAAAACGATAAAAGTAAAAACAAAGACTACCAAAATTTTTTGCAATGTGATAATTTCAATCTCCATGCGGCTAACATAAAACAGATTGAAAAATAACAGAGTTCAATCATCTAAAAATTATAAAACCGACTATCGTGGAGTTCAACTTCCCAAATATGACAAAATACTGAGATTCAACAGTACCTAACATGGAATAGATTGAAAAGCTTGTGTCACAGAACATGTTCTAAGATAGTAAACATGACCTATTACTTGCAAAGGGAAATAGCAACCATTCAAAAAGATTACATGAAAACTCTTGACTTAGCATCAACTAAATGAAAATAGGACAAGACTAACACCACCAGACAAATGAACAAAATGGCCCAACCTCAGTCAACATATTATGCAATCGGGACCTCTAATTCCGGGGCCATTGTCAGTGGTGGCCTCAATACTCTTCTTCATCTTTGGCGTGTGAATGGTAACCAAATCTGGTAGAGGTGTTGCAGGGCCCTGCTTGCCCTTGGATCCCAATCCAACATGATCTTGACCTTGATCCCAAGAACACCCTAAAATGCAGAACAAGAAAACAAGTGTCTTTCTTGATTAGAATAGCAATAAAATGGGGATTTTTCGGTACAAAAAGGACAGTTATGCAAGAAAGAAAAGATAATCTTCTGGAAAACAAGAAGAAAGATATCTGAAACTGATTTGTCTTTTTTATTAGAATAGCAGTACAGTGGGGATTCTTGAGAACAGAAAGGACAGAGCTATGCAAGAAACAAAAGATAATCTTCAGTCATCCAATGGGGCATTCTCATGACCCACAACCTCACAGGTAGGCCACAAATGCATCGGCCCACAAGCAGTACGTTGGATTATTAGAAAGAATGCCACTTTGTAGTGAAATTTTTGGACTCCATAGTTTTTTTTTTTTTTTTTTGAAAGAGAAAAAAAAATAAAAAAAGGAATGAAAAATAGAGAGGGGGTTAATCAGTTGCATAAAACCAAATACAACGAAGAAAGAGAAGGAATCAACACACATATAACAAAAATCCAGCATTTTGACAGCCCAAATAGCTGTAAATATTATAAGCAACATTAGAATACATCATCCACCATTGAAGGTAAATGGACAAGCAACCATCTTGCATTCCACCACAGGGATATAAATATTTCACATCACCTCCATTTCTTTGAAGCTATGTCAGTTTGTATCCAATGGTAATTTGGTGATGACACTTCACATATTACTAACAGAGTAGATGCAAATCTGGAGGATAAAATGGTCAATGCAAAGCTAACCTGTCTAAGAAGAACATGCCTCACTGCTGAGTCAATGTACTCCTTGACTGGCTGACCAGAAGAAATCATGTACCCATCCTTGAACTTCATCGATTTTGCACGTTGGGCCCTCAACTTCCCACTAACAATTACCTGCAACACCATGGGCATTAACATACCTCACAATCTACAGTTCATATAAAAGTGAAAGCATTTGCAAGAAACATAACATACCTCACAACCCTTGGCACCACTCTCCATGACAAACCTTAAGACACCATAACAGGCCCTGAAATAGAAAAGATTGGCAAGTCAGACTAATAGTGCATATTCCTAAGGTCAAAAAACCTTATTTCAAGGATATCATCACTTGCAGATAGCTACAATTATGAGCACCATATTTCAGAATCACAACAAGAAAATCCAAGACACAGATTGATAGACAACCAAAGGAGCAACAAGTGCAGGTACAAATGATGCAGACAGAAGCATCAAATACCTAGTTCACAAATAACAATATATCACATTTCAGTACTGGACAAACATCACTACTTAGAATTTAAATTTTAAAAAATATTTGCGAACATCGCCTAGTTTACAAATATCACATGAGGTGGGTCATGCATACGTGGTAATGGATCAAGGAGTTAAAAAGTTTTTTTTTTAAAAAAAATGTCAAAGGCTTCTTTGACATATTATATCACTAGACGGTGAAAAGAATTAATCCTTTCAGTTAAAAAAAAAAGAAAGAAAAAGGAATCCAACAAAATTCCAAACATTTTGATGATAATATAACCAAAGAAATAGAAGACTGCATAAACCATTGACCTAACCTAGTTGTAGAACATTAAGGAACAATATAAGCTACTTACAAAGATACTCAGTATTAAATTACTTCACATGCTAAGTTCACAAGTAGAAGACACATGCAATCAATGAGATGAGGAAAACAGGTAATAACCATGTGATCAATGCCAAAATTAAGTTCACAAAGATTCTCTCCACCTCTAAAAATTTTAGTTGCATAAAAACAAAACTCCACTTTTAAGAATGATATGACAGAAATTTTAAATTAGCAGTTGGAAAAAAAATGTTGAGGCAGCTAATAGAAAGGAAGTGTAAAAGTATCTGAAGAAAGAAATCACAATGAGATCTACATGAACCATGTCAAGAGGATGATTAGAAATACCAAATTCAAAACATTTAATTAAGAGCTTATCGATCTGCAAAACCATGACTTAGAAAGGATGAGTTGGAGCTTCTTCCAAACTTCAAGCACATAAGGAAAATATGAGAAGCCAGACAGTCTCATGGTTCTCTATATGAGCATCAACAAAACCTTCAAAACATACTGTTCTAGAGGACAAGGAGAAAATAGAAGTGCTCAGATGGACAGCATTAAGGTGCTTAATGTAGGACCTAGCGTGGTGCTCCCAAGGCTAAAGCCAAGGTCCAAAGTTCATGATGTATTCATAGGGTTTCTAAGCTAGTTTAGGTCTCAAGGTAAAGAGGCTGTCACAGCCTTTCGAATCTTGAGATTTAGAGGACCAGAGCCTCAAGGGGCTAACTTGTATTGGGCTATGTTTGAGTCCTAGGTATGTGAGATTGAATCAAGACTAGAGTGTACATGGGCTTAGATAAACACAATCTCACATCAAATTAGCTAGAGAGAGTTTTTGGGTTAGGTTAAATTGACCTAATATATATACATTTTGTATATGGGGCTGATACAAACCAAGTTGAATGCAAATCATTTTCTCCCTATTTTCTCTCTCTTCCCCTCTCTCCCCTTCTGGTTGCCTTCCCCTACTAGGGGAAAAACCCTAGCCACCACATCTTAGTGCAAGGAGGAAGAAACACCAAGGCACTAGAATTCCTAGTTGAACTAGGAATCCCTAGCGCACAAGGAGTATTGGCGCCCCCCTTTGTTTCTCCTATTCCCAGTCAAACAGCTTGTTCCAGGTTGTCTTCCCACTGGTTCAAGGTCTGAATAGGAGTTGTTTCATGTCTGGAAGAAATCAAGAAAGGATCTTGGGTGTTGGTTCTCTTGGAACAAATCTGGACGTCAAGGGTTTGCTGCAAGAAGGCTGATTGCTTCCAATCCCTGTTGCTGCCACCCAAAGGAGATTTCCATGCCCTAGATATCTGGTTTGAAGGCTCTTCAAGTGGTGTCTTGGATTTGGAAGCAAGATCTTAGATTTTTAAAGACTTCTTCAAGGTACAACCCCCAAAACTACTGGTGCTGAAATTTCTGCATAGGTTGTTTTTGCTGTTTGTTTGCCATCAAAACATCCTCAAAAACCCCCCCATATACAATATATATATATATATATATATATATATATATATATATATATATACTAGGTCAATTTAACATAACCAAAAACTCTGTCTAGCAAACTTGATGTGAGATTGTGTTTACCCAAGCCCATGTACATCCCTAGTCTTGACTCAATCTCACCTACCTAGAACTCAAATATAGCCTAATACAAGAAATTCAAGTTCCCTGAATCTTAAGACCTGAAAGGTTGACCACCTTTCACCCTAGGCCCAAATTAGTCCTAAAAACCCCATGAGTACATCATGAAGTTTGGACCTTCTCCATAGCCTTGGTCCTCCGAGCCTTGGGAGCACCACACCAGGTCCTACACTTAAAAACATCAGCTAATCATGAGCCAAAATCAAATACAAAGAATGTCAGATTAAGAGATTCAAAAAGTCTTAGGGAAGTCTCTAGGAAGAACAATATAAACTCATATGGTAAGGTCAAAGACAAAATAGTAGACTTGATCGTAGCCACCCTAAATTTCTGCACATTGGAGCAAAAACAACAAAGAAAAAGCATACATAAAGAGCCTATTCAATTTGTTATCTTCACATTGATTGCATCAAGATTCTAAGATATCTAAGTTGCCTGCCATCAAACCATGCCAATCGCACAAAGTTGCAGGATGATTATAGCATCAAAAAAAAGGGTAGTGTTATTTGATATTACTATCAGATTAACATCAAGGATGTCACAAATCCAGGTAGAGGAAACTATGTACCAAAAACTTTCAAAAGAAAATCATATTTAAGGTTTCTGAAAGGAATATTATATTGAAGGAACAATGACTATACCACAGAAATGAGTAACAGTTCAAGAACCATTCCCACGATTAAGCTAGGTAGGTCAAATCTATAATGCATCCCACAATAGTCAGGAGTAGCAGCAAAGAAAACAAAAGAATACAGGAAGAAAAAAGGAAACTTCGTGAATCTTTAAGAAATAGCCTCGAGGCCAATCATTAAACGTGTTGCCAAATAGACCGACATCATGAAAGCTTTCAAGACTTTACTAGCACACATGGCAGTGTAATATAGTCATCTTCCGACACAAAGTTGGTATTAATAACCTATTTGCTTTATAGATGACGAAAGTCTCAGGCAACAACCTAAAATGTACAATTCCACCGAAGCAATTAGTAGATGTACAATTCAGCTGTAGCTTTTACCCAGTATATACATACTAAAGAAAATTAAAAATGGGCCAATAAGCAAAAATAATGGGCCAAGCCAAATGAACATAATGGCACACAATACACAAATATCAGTTTATATAATTACTAAACAGACCAGACATGGAACAATCCATTGTTACCAATAAACAAATCAAGTACCATCTCAAATTACAAAATCCATAAAGGAAAATAAGAATTTGCTTTGTCATATTTATAAAAAAAAAACATGATGGACCAATGAACTTGGAAAATATGAAAAAGGAATGTTAAGCTAATTATGGTTCCAGACTTATTCTGGCACGCCAGCTTTGCCAATCTAGTTTCTCGTAAAAGTACAAAGTAGGATCACAAGTGGAAGCACCCATTTTGAATCAACTGCTAGTTCTACAAGCCCAAAAGATCCAAACCTTCAGCCCCCCCCCCCCCCCCCCCACCCCCCCCCCCCCCCACCACCCAAAATAAAAGAACAAATTTGTATCCTCTTTGAAATCTTTGGTTAACAAAATTAAGTAAAAACTTACGAAATAATTTAACAGAGAACATCAATGACTTCGAAATTTAAATAATGTGACTGGCATCAACTTCTAACTCACAACCACCTATCTAAGACACGTTTACAGAAACACAATTAACAAAAGCCACACAACAACAACTGATTCACATACATATAAAAAAAGACTTGTACGCTGTCTTTCATAATAAAAAGAACTCATATCCAGTATCAGAACAACATCGAGATACAAGATTACACAACCAAAAAAAATCAACACAGAGTATAAGAACTGCAAGCCAAGCAGCATGTTTTTTAAAAAAAATATAAGTGGCAAGAAAATCTAAAGAGGATACTGGAAGATCGAACTGATTTTCTTTCAAGCCAACGGTAGAGAATTTAGCAGTGGCTTCAATAAATCTCCGTTCAAGACTTACAGAGAGAACAATGAGATTGTCAAATATATAAAATGTATGGAAGGGCTATATACATTATAGTTGTCCTCACACACTGAAACGGTTCAAAGAATCAATCTGCTGTAAAGGTGACCCATCCCAACAAAACTTCAAATATAAAACCGAGTGAGAGATAAACAAATACTAGACATACTATTGTCATATAAATAAAAAAAAAAAAAACTATTTTTTATTTGCCCAGTAGAGAAATAATCCAAACCTCCGAACTGCAAGGCCTCCGAGAAGCTTGTATCGCAGCGACTCGGCCTGCGCGATCGCACAGAGCCCCTATTGTTCACCTTCTCGGCATACAGCTCCACGCTGTTCTCCGGAAAGTTGAATCTTTTCTGCACCACCGATGTCAGCTCCCTGATCCTCCTCCCCTTCTCACCTAATCCAAGCGAAAAAGAAAAACCAATCAACACTCCCAAAAACCCTAAAACTTAATCAAAACCCCAAATTCGGGAGGAATCACAAGGACGTTCTGGGTCCGCGTCGCCGGATGATGATCTCGGTCCGCATCGGCGTAACCCTAACCTCCACGCCGGAGTACCCATCCTCCGCAAGCTCCCTCGTCAAGACCTCGTTCAACTCTGCGTAGAAGACTCCGTCCGCAACGAACTGAGAGAATGAAAGAGATCGAAGAAAATCAGTAAATTGGAACCAACATAGAAGACCAAATTGGGGGAAAGCGGGGGTTCCGATCGAAGAAGGGAAAACCTTTCGCTTTTTGCTCATCTGGGTCGCCATTTTGAAGAATTTAGGGGAAGAGATTGGCCGCCGTTCTTCTCTCGTGCGAGCTTCGGCAAAACCCTTGAAGGGAGTGGGAGAGATGATGGGAAGCAACGAAGGGGGCTCTTAAAAAAGCGGGGTGGTGGGAAAGGATCGGACAGTTTAGAGTAGATCGGAGGTACCTTGGAGGGTTGAGATTAATTTTTCGCATCTTAGGAGGCTCCCAGGTGGTAACCCTAGATTTAACGGGCTCTCAGTATCCTCCAACCCGGCCCGTTAAGATGCGGTTTGGATCCGGGAAGTATTTTGACGAGGAGGAACGGGGGCACATCATTCCATGCACGTGAAAGTTGGATGGTTGTGTAAGTAGAGCTCATCGTCATCGTAGACTGGATTTAGGTGTACAAGATATCAAATTTTAAATAGTCCCAACACAAAGGCCGATTAAAAATGATTGTAGTTTAGATCTGACGTCCAGTCCATGATCAGCTCTAGATAGAAGGATATATTCACAATCAAGCTAAGTTAGATCAGCTTGGCTTGGAATTATCTTTGAGTCCAAACTTAGAGATCAAACAAAAGTTATACTTGAGTTGGGACCTCTCCAATGTGAAGGGATGTTTGATGGATTGAGCTAAGTCCAATTGTCATGTTAAAGCAAAGAACTTTTCTAGGGATGACAATTTTTTAGTTGGACCCATTTATTTGCTCAAGTTCATCTAAAATAAATAGTTTTGGGAAAGGGTTTTTATAATCGATCTATCAAAATCAAATTGATTATAAATAGATCGGCTATGGGCCTGAGCTTCCAATATGATAGATTAATACGAGGGAACAAATCTTTAAAATCTGGCTTAAAAACCTAGGATGGCGATGATTATGTGATTTTTTATAGCCGGTCAAGGATTTATTAAGATGGCTAGAATGACTTACATGGTTAACAAGAGCATATGGAAATCTCTCACCTCTCGATCCATATAGTATTGGTCCCTCTTACATTAGAATCACTGGCCAAATGCCTTAAGGGGATATTTGATGATCTATATAGGATCACCATGGCGATCGGGGATCACCAGTGTTATCGATCTAACCACGGTGGCATGTAGCCCGTGAGCTGGCACCGGTTCTCGGACTGTCCTATCTCGAGATCTCCAAGCCTCCGGTCTTGCAAAACAAGGTCAGAGATCCGGGCCGGGGATTCCGGCGGGGAGCACTCCGACGATCAAGTTAGAGAGCGGCCAGATGGAACAGGTCCTCTAAGGCGGGTTCCCTAAAGATTCCTGTGCTTAGAGGAGATTTAGATGAAAACAATGTGAGGAAGAGAAGGCTAGAAGCCCGGCTTCCTGCGCTGGGTTCACCGAGCTTGCGCCTAAGGACTTCTGGAGGTCCCCCAGGATCGTTCTCTCGGTACTTTTCCCTTTTTATCGACTTACCTTTTCGTTCGCTTTTACCATCCCTTTATACCACCGGACCGCCTTCAGCCCCGTCCCTTCCAGGAGGCTCCCAGAGATCTCTGGACCCTCCTCCCCTCTTCTCCTTCAAGTCCGGGAGTTAAGTGGCCGGCACGTTCGTCCGTCGCGTATCACGAAAGGGAAAAACTGGCGAGACCTCGAGTCGAACGCGGAGCCCTCCTTTCGGGGTGTTGACGGTGGGCTTCTAGTATTTCAGGCCTCTGCCCGCAAGGATTTTATTCTCGATAGCGAGGCCTGCTAATCTGATGTAAACGAGGTTCCGCGTATCGCTGCAGGGCATATAACGCCCTGTACGGGACGCAGCGCACGTCGATCCGGTGGCGACCTCGTGCTCTGCCTTCCCGAGGCTTTGCAGAGTAGGGCTGACTTCGGCCGAGGTGGACCCGTCAGGGGGTGCACCTGGCGGAGGGGCTGCCAGCTTCAACCTAGGTGGACCCCTCCTGGGTGGACACATGGCGAAGTGGCAGAGAGAGAGAGGTCGATTTCGGCAGAGGTAGAACGTCTTGGGTGGCCACCTAGCGAAGGAGCAGGAGAGCCCGGCTCGACCTCGGCAGAGGTGGACCCGTCTTGGGTTGCCACCTGTGTGAGGGAGCAGGGGGTCGCCAGCTTCGGCAGAGGGGACCCTCCTGGGTGGATACCTGGCGGAGTGGCTGAGAGAGGCTCGACTTCGACCGAGGTGGACCCGTCTTGGGGTGCCACCTGGCGAAGGAGCAGGAGAGCCCGGCTTGACCTCAGTAGAGGTGGACCCGTCTTTGGGTGCCACCTGGCGAGGGAGCAGGGGGCCTCCAACTTTGGCCGAGGGGGACCCTCCTGGGTGGACACCTGGCGAAGTGGCAGAGAGAGACTCGACTTCGGCCGAGGTGGACCATCTGGGGTGCCACCTGGCAAAGGAGCAGGAGAGCTCGGCTCGACCTCGGTAGAGTTGGACTCGTCTTGGGGTGCCACCTGGGAGGGAGAGCAGGGGACCGCCAGCTTCGATCGAGGTGGACCCCTCCTGGGTAGACACCTGGCGAAGTGGCAGAGAGAGGCTCGACTTCGACCGAGTGGACCCATCTTGGGGTGCCACCTGGCGAAGGAGCAGGAGAGCCTGACTCGACATCGGTAGAGGCGGACCCGTCTTGGGGTGCCACTGGCGAGGCGGGGGGGCAGTGGGTCGACAGAGCTTCGTCGAGGTGGACCCCCATAGTTGGATATTGGAAAGTGGCAGAGAGAGGCTCGACTTCAGCCGAGGTGGACCCGTCTTGGGGTGCCACATGGTGAAGGAGCGAGCGCCATTTCTCGAGCGGTGGAATTTTGAAAGAAAAATCCACGTGCACCGGGGCACCAGCTGGATCTGACAAGTTCACGTTAGTGTTGTAGGCCATATCAACCAGTAATCCAAATTTTAAGATGATATGATTTTTGGTGATCTAAGATCACTATCTTTGACCGATCATGATGCAATGATTAAAGATCAATAACTTGTTTTGTTACGGCCGTTACGATGACGTGGCATATCTCAGATTTCGCTGGTCGTGATCCGAGCCACGTGGAGTTTTTCGGCAAGGTCAGATGTGGCTCCGCCTCGGTCGAAGTCGAGGTCGGTCCAGGCCTTCTTGCCGCTCGCCAGGTATCCACCCAAGAGGGGTCCACCTCGGTCGAAGCTGGTGGCCCCCTGCTTCCTCGCCAGGTGGTGCCCCGAGACGGTTCCACCTCGGTCGAGGTCGAGCCGGGCCCCCTCGCTCCTTCGCCAGGTGGCGTCCGGAGACGGGACCACCTCGGCCGAAGCCGAGCGCCCCTCTGCCGCTCCGCCAGGTGTCCACCCAGGAGGGGTCCACCTCGGCCGAAGCCGGCAGCCCCCTGCTCCCTCGCCAGGTGGCGCCCTGAGACGGTTCCACCTCGACCGAGGTCGAGCCGGGCCCCCTCGCTCCTTCGCCAGGTGGCGCCCGGAGATGGGACCACCTCGGCCGAAGCCGAGCACCCCTCTGCTGCTGCCGCCAGGTGTCCACCCAGAAGGGGTCCACCTTGGCCGAAGCCGGTGGCCCCCTGCTCCCTCGCCAAGTGGCGCCCTGAGACGGTTCTACCTCGGCCGAGGTCGAGCCGGCCCCCCTCGCTTCTTCGCCAGGTGGCGCCCAGAGATGGGACCACCTCGACCGAAGCTGAGCGCCCCTCTGCCGGTCCGCCAGGTATCCACCCAGGAGGGGTCCACCTCGGTCGAAGCCGGCGGCCCCCTACTCCCTCGCCAGGTGGCGCCCTGAGACGGTTCCACCTCGGCTGAGGTCGAGCCGGGCCCCCTCGCTCCTTCGCCAGGTGGCGCCCGAGACGGGACCACCTCGGCCGAAGTCGAGCGCCCCTCTGCCGCTCCGCCAGGTGTCCACCCAGGAGGGGTCCACCTCGGTCGAAGCCGACGGCCCCCGCTCCCCCGTCTAGGTGGCGCCCTGAGACGGTTCCACCTCGGCCGCCGAGGTCGAGCTGGGCCCCCTCGCTCCTTCGCCAGGTGGCGCCCGGAGATGGGACCACCTCGGCCGAAGTCGAGCGCCCCTCTGCCGCTCCGCCAGGTGTCCACCAGGAGGGGTCCACCTCGGCCGAAGCCGGCGGCCCCCCCTACTCCCTCGCCAGGTGGCGCCCTGAGACGGTTCCACCTCGGCCGAGGTCGAGCCGGGCCCCCTCGCTCCTTCGCCAGGTGGCGCCCGAGACGGGACCACCTCGGCCGAAGCTGGCGGCCCCCTGCTCCCTCACCAGGTGGCGCCCTGAGACGGTTCCACCTCGACCGAGGTCGAGCCGGGCCCCCTCGCTCCTTTGCCAGGTGGTGCCCGGAGACGGGACTACCTCGGCCGAAGTCAAACGCCCCCCTGCCGCTCCGCCAGTGTCCACCCAAGAGGGGTCCACCTCGGCCGAGGCAGGCCAACCTGTGTGGAGAAGCTTCCGAGGAGCGGGAGCACGAGCTCCAAGATTGCCCCTCGAGCCGTGCGCACCGCACCCCGAGAGTAACGCCCGTACGGTCGGTAGCGACACGCGAAACATCGCTTACATCGGCCCGACAGGTCCCGCAGTCGAGAAACGAAGTCCTTACAAACAGGACCCGATAACGGGCATCGTTGGTGCCTGGAAGAAGAGCGCTCACGCTCGGCCTAAGGTCTGGTCGGCGGTCTGACCGGCGCCTTCCCTTTACTCTTTCCTCGCTAGGCTCGGCAAGCAAGGCGGGGAAGCTGCCTGGTTCTTTGATCCAAAGGGGAAAGGGAAAGAGATGGAGGGGGGGAGGGAAAGCGCGAAGGAGCCTCCCAAGGGCGGCAAACGAAAAGGCAACATGAGGGTTAAAGGAAGGTGAGAGAGTAGACGACAACGGTAGAGAGAGGTAAGCAAGGAACAAAGGCTGGGAGAGGAGATTCCATTCCAAGAGCAGGATCCAAGATCCCGAGAGGGGACCTTTGGCGTGAGCTCGGTGGAGAAACCCGGCCAGATTTCTATTCTTCCTGGGACCTTTCTTGCTAGCACGATCTCTAAGTCTGGGACTCCTTCAGGGGCCCGTCTCAGAGATTCTGTTCCCTCTCGCCGTTTACTAACTTGACCGTCGGAGCTCCCTCGCCGGGATCCCCGGCCAGGGTTTCTGACCTTGTCTTGCAGGATTGAGAGCTAGGAGACCCCGGGACGAGACGGTCTAGTCAAATATGCGGCTCCGAAGCCACAGGCGTGGCGACGAGATCGGCAATATGTTTGATATATCATATGAATAGAAGGTTATAGGGCATATAATACCAAAAATATTTATGACAAAACTATTTAATAAAATAGATTTAAATGAATATAAATTAAGAAATAAAAAACCTTCTGTTTCGCAAAGTTAAAATAAAATGAATAAAAAATTCTTTGTTTTTTTTGTTTCTTCATTTTTATTAAGAAAATCAAAAGATCAACCAAGAAAGATAACAAGCAAACCTAAAATTATATCTTTCTATATATCCCGTGTGACCAAAAAAAAAACTTTTTTCTATTCTCCTCTTTCTTGATTTCTTTAAATGCTTGATCTTCTTCTTTTTTTTTTTTTTTTGTGAGCTCTCCTCTTTCTAATCAAAATGATGCTAACAAGAGAATTCCTCCTCTCTCCAACCACCTATCATGAAAAAATATTATGTTATAGAAAATTATTACGATAAAAAAATGGTAATTTTTTTTTCCATGGATATGCGATTATAAAGGATATTTACTTAATATATTTTAATCTACGATCACCGTGATGTTATATCCATTCTCGAGTATTGGATAATGATTTAAAAAATAAGATGATCCAAGATCGCTATTATACAAGATTACTATGATGCAACCAAATAAGATGATTTCATCATCTTTACACGAATCACCCTTGATTTTGAAATCATCACTCCATACCAAACAGCTCATAAAAAATATACAAGAAGTGTCAAATATTATAAAAGTTTAAGAAAATAACGTGGATGTATCGAAAATATGTGGAAACTAGATCAAAGATCAATGCCCTGATTTATACCACATTAACTTGAAATGGAATTTATGTTTTATACATGATAGACATTTTTTTTTGTAAACAATTTTTTTTTTTTTTTTATATAGTTATACATTAACATGATAGATGTTTTAATGGATAGGAGTTTGAGAAAATAAATTTTGTAATAGATTGTTGGTTTTGCCCTTGAGATTAAGCTACTAATCAAAGAAATTGCGGTGTACATTAGTTATAGAGATAATTTCATTATAATAAACATAATTTGATTTGAGCTTCATACTACTTCCATTGTGTTGGACATCAAATTAGCTTTCCAAAATATTCTAACTCATTTAGACAACAAAGATACGGTCGTAGCATTATACATGCAAATATTGTTGACAAAGTTTGAAAAAGATATAAAAATATTATTTTGCAAGCTTGAATTGGAGATGATTTTTAAAATATTTTCTTACATTTTTCTTTTAAAAATACTTCTTAGTTGAGCGAGAAATCTTGGCTTAGAATTTATTATTATTTTTTAATTATTTAAAATAACTATATGCCTATAGAACTAGGAGGTGCAATGATTCCAGGAGCCCTATTATTATAAAAACTATTATACTCTCTGAATTTTTCATCCATAAAATCAGGAAATATTTCCAGGTTTGCGCACACCTTTTTTCTTGTCATGTTCACTAAAAAAAAAAAGAGTAAGATTTTAGTGATGAGATAAGTTTATATTTGCAAACAAGATTTTAAATCTCGTGAAATAGGATTGTTCCGATTTCTTCATGGAATATGATACTAGTGCATCCCGTCCTATCCGGATGCTCGAAAGAGAGGATGTTCCAAAATATCCCGATCAGGATATTGACGGGATGTCTTATTTCAATACATGAAAATGTATCCTATTTTCGTATCTCATGGAGTATCCTGCTGGATCTGAATCATTGATAACAAAATAATATATATTTTTAAAATTAATTTAAATATATAGTTACAAAAATAATTACTTTAGAAAAAAATATATGCATATCCATGGAGACAAAAAAATATCTTTTAAAAGTTCCTATTATTCACAGTAACTGCTTTTCACTTTTTGCTTTTCTAGTGTCAAAATATAAATATTGTTGTTAGTTTTGCTAATGATGATCGGAAAGATTACCGTCTCCCTCTCTCTTGCCACTAGAATATCTAGAGGCATTTTATGAATTTTATCAGCTATTTTCTAGCTGCTAAATGCCTCTATCATGGTGGTGCTGGATTTCGACACAATTTGTGATGGGTTATGGAACAAGCCTTGGTGGATTTTAGGAAATGTTAATGGCAAGTTGGTGTCGCTTGATAAAATTCGAATATTGATGAAGAAATTTTGTAGCAAGATATAGCTATCATATACGCTTCTGGTTCTAGTTCTAAGTAGCCCGATCCAATAATTTATGGCCTTGGGCTTTCATGTTTAAGCCCACATAAACTCAGGCCCGATTTTGCTGATTTTTATCTGCCCCTAACGGGGACTATATTTTATAATATATATGTAAAAATTAATTAGCTAATAATGCTATTTTAAAGCTATTATATATATATATATTGTTGTATGATTGAAGATATTATATCACGACAATATTATGATAGTCGGCAAACTATTTTATAGTTCAATATCTTTAATATGATACTTAAATAGTTTTAACATTAATTGGTTTTTTTGTTATCAAGCAGTCCAAAGATGCCAAGTGTCCCCATCGTGCTCGCCAAAATTTGGCAGAATCCTTTTCTCTCCCATTTGTCTCTTCCAACAAACGAGGAAGTGGAACTACACCACAAGAAAGAAAAAGAAGAGCCGGAACGGACAAATTCTATGTCCATGAATGATGGTTATGGTTCACTTGATCGCCATAAGGAACAGAGAAGGCAATTTGTAACCACATAATTAATTGTCTCCATGTCAACAAATTAATCTAAAATCCTGTTGCCATTCTAAGGATAATATTTTATTTTTATCGCAATTTTGCATATCTGGAATTTATGGGGTTCCCATCTTTATAGGGATGAAAAGCCATGAAATGAATCAAAACCCCTTGTACATTTCTTCTTACTCAACTCCTAATTATGTTAATCCGGATCCTGCTAAGGATGGGATCATGTAGGTGTTAAGTTATCTGTCTTTATATTCGGTAGCGGAGCCGGAAGTACATTAAATTATAGTTGTACAACGTTATATAATAAATTATTTAGAAGTTATTTAATTTAAATTATCGATTTAATTTTTTTATTAAATTGTTGGCATTTTTTCGGAGAGTTGGCCAATTCTATCAAAAAAAAAAAAAAAAAAAAAAATAGAGAAGATAAACTGAATACTTTGAACACAAGCATCTTCATAATTTTTATTTATTTTATTAAAAAAATAAAAAGATTTATGCACGATGCACCGAACGGGTAGATAGAGTTTGGACAAAATGAATGAAACGAAATATGTTGTCATGCTTTGCAATTTTATTATTTGTAGTTATATTATTTAATTATCTGTTATATATTAAGATATGCTTGGATACTTACAAGATATATTGCTTTATTTTAGTTTCAAAATAATCATATATATATATATATATATATTTTATTTATCTATATGAATTCTAAAATATTAAGCTTGATGCATGGTTACAAGCTTTCTGTTCTATCCAAAATTAATTATACAAAAGTTGTTACTGATCTTACGTAGCTCGGCCACTGTTTATATTCTTCGTTATGTTGTAGCTATCTTTATGCTTAGAGTTGCCTATTCTATGACATTTTGTGAACCGATAATATCGTTTCAACAAACAACAAAAAAAAAAAAAAAATCTTAATTATGTGAAGGAAGTCACTAAAATTCATTTTTTAATCTAAAAGCTCAGCATGGAGGCATTTATTTGATCCCTCTCTTCTTTTAATTTCTTCTTGGTGATGAATCTGGGCCCTCTGCAATAGCTACTCTCTTCCTCTGAAGATTTGTGTTCTTAAAGCATATGATACTATGAATTGTAACACCAACTACTTAATAAATGTAGTGAGGTTTCCAGTATTTTATTTGTAGGAAGCTAAAAAATTCTCCTATGAAATAAAGACCAGTTATATCGAGCTCGTGGAGCAAGTGTCATGCACCGAATCCAGCATCGGAATCGACTACGCGATCGGCCGTACAAATTCTAGATTTTATCCTAGAGATCATGCAAGGCCTAAATACACAAGAATCAAACATACCAAATTAAAACTATATATATAAACAATCAAGTAACAATTGTATAATCCATTTATTAAATCAATATTACTAATTGGTCTACTGATTCACAAACATCAGTAACCGAAACTAACTCTAACTAACTAACTAACTCAGCATATATGGAGCTTTGTCTCACGCCTAGCCCAAATCCTGTCATGCATCCTGAGTCTCTGAAAAAAATCAAAAGGAAGGAAGTGAGCTATACAGCCCAGTAAGGTATCCATATGATCACTCCAGGTAATATAAAATTTCTGAAACAATAAAATACCAGTATGTTATGTCATGCAATCAAATGATTTAAGCCTCATGTATTAAAAACCTTGATAACTTTACATTTTTTCTTTAAATTCTCATTATTTAACCTTTATCTTTAGTTTTGGACTTGGAGCCACGGTCATGTACCAGCCCATGACTGGCAACCGCAAAGTGACTATGCATACTATGATCGGTCCTGCTCACGTACTAAGCCCGTGCTCGGCTGTCCCACGTACTATCCGCCCGTGGCCTGCCCCACGTACAAAACCCGTATCTCAGGCTGTATACCACGGTGCAACCGTAGCATGACTAGACCAAATACCGTATTTACATCATCAACACTTGTCAAAAATATCTTTTATGAACTCTCGATAACCGGTATCGTGATCCAACCCACTCGATAACCAATGTAATGGTCCAACCCATTTTAATAACCGATATCATGGTCCAACCCACTCGATATCCGGTTTCATGGTCCAACCTATTTAGCAATCCGGTATCATGGTCCAACCCATCCGTTATCTTTTCTTATAACTTAGTGCATGAAATACCGACAATAATAATGATAAAACCACAATGTCTATCAAAACAACTATACCACACAATATAATACCACAACGTGCAAATGCATATAACATATATGCTTAGATCAAGCCAGGCCATAATAAATTCATGCATAAAGGAATGATCGATACAGAATTCCTTACCTTAACGCGCTAATCTAGTATATCCGATACTAGTCAGTACCCGAATTTTACGCGATGCCTCCCCACTTAGAAGACTGATTCCCTACATTAATAAATAATTTAATTAAAATCTAAATTCCCAAATTTCACGAATCTCGAGAAAATCCCTTAATTCTCTTCTTTCTTCCTCTCTCCTCTTCCTTATCTCTCCTCTTTCTCTCTCTTCTTCTTCTCTCTCCTCCTTTTATTATTGTTATTATTATTATTTTTTTTTTTCCTTCACGGAACAGGGCCTCCCGTTTTTTTTTCTTCTTTTTCTTCTTCTTCATTCTCCCGAAGCCCCCCTGTTGCTTTCCCCCGACTCAACCGAGCCGGTTTCCATGGTCCGGTGGTGGGCCAGTGGGAGGCCACCGGAAGACCTCACCGGACGGAGACGGACGGCGGCACAGCCTCCCGGAAGACCACGGTCCCCACTCCAAACCGAAATCCAACCCAAGAAAACCATCCAAAAATCCTCCCTAAAGTTAAAATAAATGGAAAGGACTTACCGCAGTTGAAAACTCTTCGCTGCTTGCCGGAGAGGGAAACGATGGCATGAAGGAATCGATGGAACTCGATTCAGCGATAGTGGAGGGAATTTAAAGAGAGACACCGGTGGTTTCCTTGCCGTTTGGGGAGCAACCACCGCCGGATCGGAGTTCCACTCCATCCCGGACTCGTCGCCGACCAATTCCCACTCCCTTCACGACTCTTCCCCCCGAGTCCTCCGGCGAAATCCTCGGCGAACTGCCCTCCCCTGTTCCGGTCTCCGTCATTTTTTTTTTTTGACTGGTTTGGGTTGAAGTCGGCTGGGCCTGCCGACTTCAGCCCAAGCCCGGGTATTAGATTCTCCTCTCGTTAAAATAATTTCATCATCGAAATTAGCTTGATTTAGATTTTTTTAAACCTTAGAATAACCAACCCTCATATCATTCGATCTCCAACTTCCAATTAGTCACCTCTTAAGGTACTTACTTCCCAAGTCTTATTCAAAACTTTATCCTTTTTCATTTATAATCCAGATCAAATTTTGGATATTCAAACCATATCCTAATCACTTATGTCATAGTTCTGAGTCCATGTTATGTCTTAACAACCACTAGGTGATTTCCAAATCATAAATTTCTAGTCTCGAATAATCATGACTTGAATTCCGATATCACTCACATCTATCAAAATCACTTATATCACAGTTCCAAATCATCATAATCTAAGGTCTAACACTATTCTTGTCATATCTTAATAATCACCATGTTAATATGATTTTAATCACTCGTATTACCATCCCAAATGGTCATAACCTACTCATACCTGTCACTACTGAATTGGATGCGTTGGCATCCTGCTGGGTGAGTGCATACACCCGTCCTTGGGTACCTAACTTCTGTTGTCCTCCTTGTTGAAGTCCGTCACGCGATGCCTGAGGTGCTTGACGCTGTGACCCTTGACCAAGACGACATACAGCTGCAGTGTGACCCTCCTTTCCACAATTGAAACATTTTCCTCCTGGCCAGGTGCAGTCTCGCTTAAGGTACGGTCCACCACACCGGTAGCATTGGATATCATCCCTTTGTCTAGTTTTGTCATCTGGTGCAGCGGTGTCAAGTTTCCTTGCCTTTGCACTGATATTTCCATTAGATTGATCCTGAAATATCCCTGATTTGGATCTTTTCTTTAAAGCTTTTTCTCTCTCTGCTTGAGCAGCATCCAGTACTCTTTCTACTATCAGTGCCTTGTTGACCACTTCCTTATAGGTGGTAAGCTCGAAGGCAGACACCTGATACTGAATCCGACCTCTCAGTCCATTTTCAAATTTTCTAGCCTGGATCCCTTCATCCATTATCAGTGATGGAGCATATCTCGATAATTCTTCAAACTTTGCAGCATACTGAGAAACAGTTAAACTACTACCCTGCTTCAAGCGATCAAATTCCCGAAATTTCTGTACCCGAACACTTTGAGAAAGTACCTCTCATAGAAAATCCTTCTAAAATCTGCCTAGGTAAATGGTACATCAGTTGGTCCTTGCTTTCCAAGCTCTAACTCCCACCAAGCGGCTGCCTCGTCTTGCAATAAGAAAGTAGCAAATGTAACCTTTTCCCCTTCTGGACACCGCAAGGCTTGGAAAACTTTCTCAACGGCTTTCAGCCATCCCTCTGCCTCCATAGGATCAGATGTTCCTTTGAATACCGTGGCGCATACTTCTTGAAATCTATTAAAGTAATTGGTCGTTCTTGAGAAATCCTAATTTCTGGCTGTTGTTGCTGTAATAGTAGCTGTTGCATGAACTATTGCTGTTGTTGTTGTGCTTCCATAAATCTCAGTGTATCAGTTCTTGCAGTAGCTTGTTGCTGCACTAAGAATTGCATTAGCTGGGGAAGACCCACCTGGTCCCCAGGTTGAACTCCAGATCCTCCTAGTGTTCCTGTTTCAGCAGTTCCAGTCTCCGGGGTGTTATCCAAAGGATTGGGCGCTGGTTCTTGGGGATGCTCCTCATCACCATGTTGTGTCCATCGGATTCGGCGTTGGTTCTTGTGGATGTTCCTCATTATCAGATAAGGCTCTAGTATCCTCATGCTGCTCTATAGGATCCCAAGCATTTGCTCCATCCACAAATCTTGTGGCCTAACCTCCTACCACGTCCACTACCTAACGCCATGGAAAAACCTACACCAATCATTGTTAGTATACAACTAACACTTAGATGATAAAAAATATCACAATATCTACCCCATTTATGAATCAACCCACACTCTCTCTCGATGAGCTTATACCCTAAGATCCTAGAACCTGATTTGCTTTATACCACTCTGTCACGCATCGAATCCAGCACCGGAATCGGCTACGCGACCAGCCGCACAAACCATAGATTTTACCCAAGATCATGCAAAGTCTAGGTACACAAGAGTCAAACATATCAAATTAAAACTAATATCATATAAACAATCAAGTAACAATTGTATATCCATTTATTAAATCAATATTACTAATTGATCTACTGATTCACAAACATCAGTAACCGAAACTAACTCTAACCAACTAACTAACTCAGCATATATGGAGCTTTGTCTCACGCCCAGCCTAAATCCTGTCACGCATCCGAGTCTCTGAAAAAAAATCAAAAGGTAGGAAGTGAGCTATACAGTCCAGTAAGGTATCCATATGATCACTCCAGGTAATAATATAAATTTTTGAAACAATAAAATACTAGTATATTATGTCATGCAATCAAATGATTTAAGCCTCATGTATTATAAAACCTTGATAACTTTACATTTTTTCTTTAGAATTTCCATTATTTAACCTTTATCTTTAGGGTTATGGACTAGCCACGGTCATGTACCAGCCCATGACTGGCAATCACAAAGCGACCATGCATACTATGGTCGGTCCTGCTCATGTACTAAGCCCGTGGCTCGGCTGTCCCACATACTATCCGCCCGTGGCCGGCTCCCACGTACAAACCCGTGGCTCAGGCTGTATAACCACGGTAACCACAATGTCTATCACAAGAAACAAACTATACCACACAATATAATACACCGTGCAAATGCATATAACATATATGCTTAGATCAAGCCAGGCCATAATAAATTCATTCATAAAGGAACATCGATACAGAATTCCTTACCTTAACGTGCTAATCTTATGTATATCCGATCCTATTCTAGTCAGTACCCCAATTTTACGCGATGCCTCCCCGCTCAGAAGACTATTCCCTACATTAGTAAATAATTTAATTAAAATCTAAATTCTCAAATTTCACGAATCTCGAGAAAATTCCTTGATCTCTCTTCTTTCTTCCTCTCTCCTCTTCCTTCTCTCTCCTCTTTCACTCACTCTCTCATTCTCTCTCCTACTTCTCTCTCATCTTTCTCTCTCTTCCTTCTCTCTCCTCTTTCTCTCTCTTCCTTCTCTCCTCATTTTATTATTTTATTATTTTTTTTTCTTCACGGAACAGGGCCTCCTGTTTTTTTTTCTTCTTCTTTCTCCCGAAGCCCCCTTGTTGCCTTTTCCCCGACTCAACCGAGCCGGTTTCCCACGGTCACCGGTGGTGGCCAGTGGGAGGAGGCCACCGGAAGATCTCACCGGACGGAGATGGACGGTGGCACAGCCTCCCGAAAACCATGGCCCCCACTCCAAACCGAAATCCAACCCAAGAAACCATCCAAAAATCTTCCCTAAAGTTGAAAATAAATGGAAAGGACTTACCGGTAGTTGAAAACTCTTCGCTGCTCGTTGGAGAGGGAAACGATGGCATGAAGGAATCGATGGAACTCGATTTGGCGACAGTAGAGGGGAATTTAAAAAGAGATATCGGTGGTTTCTTTGCCGTTTGGAAGCAACCACCGCCGGTCGGAGTTCCACTCCATCCCGGACTCGTCGTCGACCATTTCCACTCCCTCACGACTCTTTCCCTCGAGTCCTCCGACGAAATCCTCGGGAACTACCCTCCCCTGTTACGGTCTCCGTCATTTTTTTTTTTTTTTGACTGGTTTGGGTTGAAATCGGCTGGGCCTGCCGACTTCAGCCTAAGCCCGGGTATTACAGCAAGATTTCCCTTTCATTGGTATCCTAAGCTCTGGATGGAGGACTTGAGAATTTGAAGTGGTCCATCCCAATTATGTCCCATCATGATAGATGCCTCTATGTGCCATTAAATCGAACATGTGATTGGTGGTTCTTTTGACAAATGGTGAATGTGACATGGTGGAAGCAAAGAAGCAGATGTTATGGAATTCAAAGAAGGGTAGGCATCTACCTTTCATCGGAGGATTTGAAAGTTGGTTAAGTGCCGACACGTCTATCGATGCTCTTTCCTATCCGAGCCGGAACAGAGAAAAAAACAATAGGCAGATATAAATAAGAAATTCCCAGCTAAGGGAGGATTCAATTTTTTTTTCAAATGATACGCCTTGAACCACTTGACCATCTCTCCTACGTAACAGTTCCAATGCTACGCCTTGAACCACTTGACCATCTCTCCTGCATAAGCTTATTATTGAAACCGAGTGAATAGTGAGCCATTCATATTATTGCAGTATATATATGATTGATCAATGGTCCGATAGGAATAATTTCTTTCAAATTTCCTATTTCTCGACACCGACTTTTCTCATCATCTATCCCATGGATCTATTACAAAATCATGAATCGTCCCATGAATTTTTATTTCCATTATATGGCAAGACGTATACACGCCATGTGAATAAAATGGATGGTTACTCTACTCTATTAAAGAAGGTAGTTTTCTTATTTGTCTAATAATTTTAGCAAGGAGAACTTATTCATGAGTTCATGGATTAAACAATGATATTCACCGAGGTCATGAATATGGCATTTCTTTGGTATTCTTGAAGTATTTTTATCTCCTCATCAAAGATGTAATGCAATTAGGAGGACGTTGGATATGCTTTGATTATGAAAGAGTACAAATGAATGTGATGACCTCCTATTTACATTTGGCAAGTAAATCAAAGAATCGTGTTATGCTAAACCGTGGATTTTATGATTAACTTTGAAAGGTTATAAGTCCTTTTTTTTTTTTTTAATATGCTAAAAAATATTTGGCTATTAGCATGTTCTTGTCAATCTTATCTTTCTTGGTCCAGTAAAATATAATTTAGAATTGCCCGGGGAAAATAATTTCATATAGTTTTTACTTTTAGTAGAACTTGTAGTATAAATTCTTTAGCTTTCAAACGCATATTTGTCTATTTTTCAAATGTATGTACATGCCTTTGTTTGTTATCTATTTTTTAGATGACCGATATGCTTGGTATTTTTGATTATTTTTTTTAAACCTGTACATATAGTTGTGGATGCTTTGTGTTTGTGCATGTTGACCATTATCCCAATTAATTTAAATGAACAAATTTGCTCATTAGAAGAAGCTTTGAAAAATCATAAACATGATCCTAACCTTTTTTTTTTTTTTTAAAAAAAAATCTTTTTTAACCTTTCGATTGCTTTTTGGGTCTTATATTTTGGTTGATGAGTATTAGGTCAAGTCATTGACATCTCTTTCAAATTAGGAGAGGTTTAGAGTTCAGATATTATTTTTTTTTTGGAAATCAGAAGATGGCTAGAAATCAGCCATTATTGAGTGGTAACTACTTCTCTTTCTCGTTCAAGAACCCTAGAGAAAAGTGTTTAAAGTAAAGAGACTAAATTTTGAATGAAAAATGAAGTAATCTACTATTACTACGATCTACTACTGTCAAATGAGAAATATTGCAATGTACTATAATAACATATCATAATGACTATGAGAGTTAATTATTGTATCAATGTTACCTTTATTTTGTCAAAAGAAATCATTATGTAAGAATGACACGATCTGCTAACGTAACATTTTATAACAAACTCACTACAATGATGTTACGTTTGCTTTATCAATTAAAACATGCCAAATGTAATCTTTAATTTAATTCTTTTGGCATAGTATAAATAACTGAATTTGAATACTTACACAAAGAGAAAGTTAGTGCATTTTTGAAGTTTCACGATCATACTTTAATTTTTTTTAACATAGCTTAATATCTCTTGAATCAATACAAATTAATAAAGATTCAATTTATTGGTTAAATTGCATTTTGGATTCTTCACTTTATCGAGAGAAACATGCTAATTGACTCTTTCGTTATAATATAAATTAGGGTGCTCGAATGGTTTTATATCAACAAAAGTTTAGGATATTCATAAAGTTTTAATATCATGCTTCATTTATAAAAAAAAAAAAAAAAAAATGTGCGAACTAGATATCCCATAAAATTAACATAAATAATAAAAAAAATCCAATAACCGATTAAATTGCATGTTGGAGTCCCTACAAATTATTGCTCAATTTTTATTATCGATGGACACCGTATAGAAGATTCACTCTACATGATGGATTCCTAACAAAGTCATCCATCCTCTCGGTATGATATTTTTAAAGCAGAACTTTCGGTTCAAAATATGTAATAACAAGGCATGGATTAAAATTTATATGATTTATATTGAAAAGAAAATTAGATGAAGAATAATCTTAATAAGCAGTATCCAACTAGTTGGACTTAAAGATGCCGTTAGTCTCCTAATCACTTGATAAGCAGAGGTTGATAGCTAACCTTATGTTCAAAATTCCATGAGAGCGGTTCATTTTAGATTAATCTATCCATATTATTCGGTCACCTTGTTGTTTTTCATAATTCATTCAATCAATTTTTCTACAATGATAAGACTTTCTAGGCTTGACATCCCGCTTTATCATTTCATGTTCCATGGAATGGAGGTGACGATTTTTTTATCCGTCTCTCTAAAAAAAAATCGTGCAAAAGGTTTTGACCTGAACTGAACGATTTAAAGAGAATACAAGCTATCGAGAGAAGTGGAGGGAGACCCATTCGTTCGATAATTTTCTGATTCTAAATAGTTGAGATGCACCAAGGGAGTATGACAATCGAACGGTGCAGGTTTTACCTCTACCTTCCCTGCCTAAAGATTTTATTGTTAAAAAGTTCCGAATATAAATGATCACCTTGGCCAATATCAAGAAGAAATAGATCGTACCGAATTTATTATAATTCTAAAATGTTCGGCATATCTCTTTTAATGCATACAAAACCAAAATTTTAATTCTCCAACCTCCAAAAAGACTTCAGCATCATTTTCCTTTTTTAAATTACCATATCCATCATTTGATACAGATTATTTCCATAAAAGACAACAGACTGATGAGCTTAGACTACACATGAACTCATACAAAAATGGACATTTCCCTTTCTATATGTAACACGCTTCGCCACTTGGCATGAATAGCAGCAGGAGAGATGGTTTTCTTGCTGGAAGCTTCAGGTACGATGACATGAAAGTGAGTGCCGTCATATGGAAAGAGGCATGCTAACAAGCATCAGGCGTGTACAAATAATGGAGTCCTTAAACCTCTCCATTATTTTTCCTGCCATTCCTCCTCGGAATCTAGAAAAGTAGCCAAGGTTCTTAGCTCGGATGCTACATTAGGTTCTTGGATACCACCACTTCCCCTCCAATCCTCCTGCATGGCTTCGGTGGGCCAGATCGAACACCCCCCAACATCGCCATGGACAGAGTTGCTACCGTTCTGGTTATCTTTGACAAAAAGTTGAAACAAATCATCTTCGAAGCTCGACACAAGGTCTTCCATGTCGAAATCAATCAAAAAGTTGGAAGGGTCACCATCTCGAGGCACCAAAGTGGATGGGCTATCAGTGGACGTAGGTTCCAAGCCGTGGCTAGCCATCATACGACGACCTTCTTGCCAGGGGAGGTAGACTTTGGTGCACCTCTGTGCTTTGGTTCGGATCACGGAATGGGATTGTCCATCCGTACCTTTGTAGCCGCAACTGCCGGCTCTTCCTCCGTAGCCCCCTTCCCTTTAGATTTCCGATAAATTTCTCGGAGTTTGCTTGCTTGGATTTCATCTTCTTGCTAAGATTCGTGTTCCAATAGTTCTTGATTTCATTGTCTGTTCGCCCTGGCAATCTGCCCGCTATGAGGGACCAACTATGGTTTAAGAAGAAGACGAGCATGATTTCGATATGATTAATCATCTATATTCGTGTACATAATCAAAAATTATTCGAGCTTATATTAATTTAGAGTGATGAAGGTGTGTGGTGAAACATTACCGGTTTCCAAGGAGCTTATGGAGTCTCATGATGAGATCCTCTTCATCATGAAAATATTACCTCTCTTGATATCGGGCCTTAAATAATTCAACCATCGGAGACGACAACTCTTACCGCAGCGTTGTAAACCTGACAATTTATCACTGTTTATCAATATTATGACATGTTTCTTAACCAATGCACAAACAATTAATTCGCAGTAGTTACTCCACCCTTTTTTTTTTTTTTTTTTAAAAGAAGAAGAAGAAGAAGAAGAAGAAGAAACATCAATGTCCTCACCTGCTCTTTTGGAAGATCTCTCCATTTACCGTCACCATAGGTTTTGATGTAATCACTCAGGATCTTATCTTCGATAGCCGACCATGCCCCTCTCCTCAGTCCCTCTTTAGAGCAACAGGGCCTCCTTCCCATTCTTCTCCTTGCACACATAATACTCCTTCTCCTTCTCCTTCCTCTATATATATATATATATATATATAGATCATGCCTCCATCTTACAATCTAGGGACTGATGATATTCTAGACCAAGAAGACCCTCTTGAATCAGTACATGTCCTGCTGAGTCTTGCTTTGGCGAGTGCTGGCAGAAACCACTCGCTCACATATATAAAAGCAGGCATGTATGTCCATGCAACATGTATGCATGTGAATGTAGGTATGTGAGGTGTACGATGCATGGAGAGCAACGCGTATGAAAGAAATTACCGATCATTCATTCATTTTAAGCCAGACAAAATCATTGTCCTTTCTAAGAGGCTAATGCTCTTGTTAAACTTGCCCGGTGCATGTTCCCGTTTACTAGTCGGCGTCTTGGTGATATCAAGTTGACGGACTCAATTTAGATAAAAAAAGATTGTAAAATCTAAGCGTCTTGTATCGAACATGATGAAAGCCTACAGGGATAGCAATACCGGGATTTATCCCCGTATCCATTTTTTACATCAAAATATATATATAAAAAAACTTGCTTGGTGCACACCAGGGTGGGAGACATTTAGATGGGTGGTTATAATAATCAAAGAAATAAGATAACTAACATTCGAAGGGAGCCTAAAACTTAGGTACGAAGGAAAGAATAGGACCGCTATTTGAATAGAAGATAGTGGCAAAATTGTAGAATTAAGCGGTGGCGACTTCAGAAAATTTAGTGAAGTGATGGAGATGGGGATATACATGGTTCATCTATTTAGATTCATATACCATCACAAAGATTTAGGAGGTTCCTTTCCAAGAAATGGATTGATGCATCAGTGGGTGAGGTCACAATATTTAAGACATTGACAGCAATAACAAATACTGAAGCTAATCGGTTGGGGGGGAGTGGCGGCGGGGGGAATTGAAGCTAGCTTTTCCATTGAATAGGGAGTGCAAATTAATCTTCCCCAGAAATCTGCAGGAATTGTAAATCTAGGTTCGAAGAGTTTTACACGAAAGAAGCCATGAGCCATGGATCGGATAGCATATTACACACAATAGATGATTGCCTATTTTTATGATATATTTTGACACCTTTTTGCTTACCAAAGAAAGGTAACAAAAAGTAGATCTTATTATTCCTACGGGTTCAAGCACTACTTTACTGTTTCAAACTAAAAGTGTATGCATGGTATTCGTGCTTGATGGTTCCTGTTGATGCTGGACCAAATAAATCGAATGAAGTGGTTCTTTCACCGATTGCCATCGACCGGTACCTGCAAGAAGTCCCTGACCGGAAGTTTTTCGACGGGGACACTCCGATGCCTAAGTCAGAAAAAGCCCAGGCAACAACAGAATGGAGAATTTCGAGAGCAAGAAAGAAAAAGAGAGAAAAAGGTCCCCTAAGTGTCCACTCTTACCAGCATTTATAGGCTCCAACGTAACTACTTGCAGTTATGGAGGTTGATGGACGTAACCACTTCATAACTGTAGGTAGTGACGGTCGAAAAAGTCGTTACACTCGGAATTTGTTCAATCTGAGGCCTCGGACCATGTGGGTGGTTATAACAACCAAAACAGAATAACCATTTGTCCAAGAAACCCACCTGCTCCAGAGCCCTCTTTCTTTTTAAGGGTGAATCCTAAGTGAACTTTACATTTTCTTTAGTAGTGCTCCTGAAGGGAATGTTAGCACTTTGGATTCTTTTAAATATAGCCAAAATAAATACTTACAGTCTTCGGATTATGCTGGGAAAATAAAGCCGAAGACACTTGCCTAAGAGGTCAAGTCTTCGGATCAAGATGGATGTACGAACCGAAGACAATAAACAAAGCTTGCTTCCCAGAGAGTTAGGTATGGTCTTCGGACTAAGACAATAATACGAAGCCGAAGACCAGGAGCTGACATCTCCCGAAATGAATATATAGCCATAAATATTAGGCATAGAGACATCCTGGATACAAAACTGTAGATCTTAGACATAGTCTTCGGATTGAGATAATGATACGAAGCCGAAGACTCAGGGTAATAACGAGAAGACAACAGCGTGAAGTCGAAGACTCCTTTTGCCATATGATAGAACTAATAAAATAAAATAAAGAATACATAATAATTGAAATAAAATAGGGATATTATAACAGCTGTCCCTCACTCCTAAGTTTGAAATGATTAAATTTCGAAGAATGAGAGTAATTAAATTCGTCTTTTAGCGATAACCGTCAAGTATTAATAACACTATGCTCTGACACATCCTTTCGCCTTAACTGCTTGGTGGTGCAACAGAACGTGGCGAAGACACGTGTCACTCATCCATGGGCTGCCTCAAAAGAAACGCCTCGATTCCAGAAAAGCCTTGGAAAATTCTCGAGAGAAAACTTTTTAATTAATGGGGATCGGACACATGGCAATCATCCGAAGCATGGATGTTTTATCAATGTGATCCTATCCAGTAGTAGAATTTCATGCGGATCGCCCTGACTTGTCTCATTAGTGATCTTTCTAGAAGACTGTACCCACGATCGAAACCGCCGGTACGGCGCACGATCGTGCAGATCTCTGAACCGCCTCGAAGACCTATCTCCTTCACCTATAAAAGGGGATAGACCTTGCGAGAGAAATTTTTCTCGTGCTTGTGCTCTTGGATCTCCAGTTTTTCTGCCGTCTATCGTCTTCCCCGGTGGTCTGGTCCACTATTTTTGTCCTTTCACAGGTTAGAGGCCCTTTCCTTCTCCCATTTCTTTATTCCTTTCAATGTCGAGGTCTTCTAGAAGTCCTTCCTCCCACTCTAGCAGCGATTCATCGATAGGGCGAAGCGGGTAGAGTATCGCCCGGAAGAGAGACCACTAGGATCCCACCGAGAGGTGAAATTAGTAGGAGCCCCCACGGTGAAACCAGTAGGGGAGGAGTTCTGGCAGGAAGCAGAGCCCGGAGCGATCACCGGATTCTGTTCAAAGTTCCTTCACCCTTGCCAAAATAGAATAGACTAAACAGTCTTACCATATTCCACGTACTTTCCACATGATTCTTCCACAACCCGAAGAGAGGGTAGATAAATCTCCCATCCGATCCATAGCCATATACGAAGACCACTTCAAAGTGGGTCTTCGGCTTCCTCTTCATCCTTTCTTTACGAAGATCTTTAACTTATACCAGATAGTTCAGGCTCAGCTGACCCCCAATAGCTTAGGAACATCTGTGGGTTTCTTGTACTTTGCAAACTTAGGAACGTAGAACCGAAGACATCCCTGTTTACTTACTTATTTATGCTGAAAAGGAATTTTCACGGTAAAGGGTGGTGGGTCATAGGTCCTCGGCCAGGTCGAAGATTACTAAAAGGAACTCCCAGTGCGATACACGGATGGAAGCCTAGCTTCTTTTTCGTGTATTATACCCACTGGGGTTTCAACACTGAGTGGTAGGCTCCGCGTTTGGATGCAAATACCGTTAAAAGGATATTGAAGGCCGATGCCAAAGATTTTGAGACCTTGTCGGAACCGGAGATCCCTTCCCTTAAGGAGCTGTTGAGGGAAGAAAAATTTCACCGCGCTTATATCAGCGAAGTCCCAACGTTAGGTATAGAATAAATGGTCTTTGGATTCTTTTTGCTTTCCTTCTCTATATGTATATGCATAACAAATTTCTTGTTTCCAACTGCAGGTAAGAAAATGAAGCCCCAACTTGAGAAAGTTCGGTAGGCTTCAAGAAAAAGGGCGGTGGCTGCTCCTGTAACGACCGAAGTTCACAAGAAGAAAAAGGGCGGAGGAGAGTTCTAGCGCACCTTCGATGAGGCCCGTACTAGATGAAGACATTCTCTCTGCTTCTCTGATTCCGGCTGATCCCGCTAGAAGCTCGTCCCAAGGGTGTCCCCTCCATGGAGCCCTCAGTATGCACCATCCATGGGTCAATGAGATATATAAACTTCAATAAAGAATCTTGATTGCCCCTCCGAAAGACAGAAGTCAGGAGAGGTTGAAGTACCGATCCGAAGAGGGTCCTAGATGGAACGCCACTTTGGAGGGAGGGCAATGTAGACTTTACTACCTTCTCAGATTGAGAAGGCTTAAAAAATCCTGAACTGGCGAGAGAGTTGTTGAAGTGCACACTTCTCCCAAAGGACTGGGACAACGTCAAGTCCCGATGTATCGAAGAGATCTCAGACTCAGTATTCTCCTCCGCTTTGAAGGTAAATATTTATTGCCGTGTTGACTTAGATTTATAATTACTAAGTTTTCCACTTACTGTTGCAGATGATGCACGACATTACACATATGGAGAAGAGTATTTTCGACTTCAGAATAACTTACAGAAAGATGAAGGAAGAAATAAAATCAACCAAAGCTGAGAAGGCCATAGCTGAAGAGCAAAGACAAGCTATAGAGGAAAAGCTCGCCCAAAGTGATGCTTTGGTTCAAAATTTGAAAGCCAAAGTAGACAAAATCCGATCAGAGCGTGCTGGACAGAAGGCAAGATCTAAGAAAAGGAAGGCCAAGATTCGGTCCTTGGAGGCCTCACTCAAGGAAGCAAACGAGCGTTCTGAAGAAGCTTCCAAAGAAAGGAAGAGGTCATCGAAGAGAATCGATCTTTAAAAGATCAATTGGAGAAGGCAATAGAAAACTACAAAGCATCTGCGGCCTTCGAAGCTGAAATGGTTGAAGCCGGGACTCATAGTTATCGAGGAGGCTTCAATGACGGAGTTGAGGAGGTGCAGAAGATTTATCTAGACTTGGATGTTTCGAGCATCTAACTGTTTGATCTTGAGAGTCTAACTATGCTTGAACTCCAACGGACCCCGAAGCACCAACAATGACTGAAGAAGCAGCGGGTCCAGTTGATCTGACCGATGAGGCTCCAATAGAAAATCTGTAACTTTTTCTTTTCTTTTTGGGATGTAAGGAAGTCATTGTTAATGAAAGAACTTCTTTTGAAATTTTCACTTGCATGTGATAGGATAGAAATTTCTTAAATATAAAGTCTTCAGGCGAATAAGAATTTCGAAGCACTTAATGCAAAGAATCGTATCCTTGAACTTAGGATAAAAGAAATCCAAATGATAATCAAGTCTCTTGGACCTGAATTTATGCTAAGTCTTCGGACTCCAGACATAAGAAATCAAGATACATAAAGATCAAGTCTTCGGACTTGAATTTACTCTAAGTCTTCGGACTTAGGATGAAAGAAATCCAGATACGAGAATTCTAGATGATAATCAAGTCTTCGAACTTGAATTTACACTAAGTCTTCAGACTTAGGATAAAAGAAATCCAGATATATAAGAATTTCAGATAATAATCAAGTCTCCTGGACTTGAATTTACGCTAAGTCTTCAGACTTAGGATAAAAGAAATCCATATATGAGAATTCTAGATAATAATCAAGTCTTTGGACTTGAATTTACTCTAAGTCTTCAGACTTAGGATAAAAGAAATCCAAATATGAGAATTCTAGATGATAATCATGTCTTCAAACTTGAATTTATACTAAGTCTTCAGACTTAGGATAAAAGAAATCCAAATATGAGAATTCTAGATGATAATCAAGTCTTTGGACTCGAATTTACACTAAGTCTTCCGACTTAGGATAAAAAAATCCAGATATATAAGAATTTAGATAATAATCAAGTCTCCTGGACTTGAATTACGCTAAGTCTTCGGACTTAGGATAAAAGAAATCCATAATGAGAATTCTAGATAATAATCAAATATTCGGACTTGAATTTACACTAGATCTTCAGACTTAGGATAAAAGAGATCCAGATATATAAGAATTCCAGATAATAATCAAGTATCCTGGACTTGAATTTATCTAAGTCTTCGGACTTATGATAAATAAATCCTTGAATCACTTGGGGATTAAGATAGATTGATCGGACCTACCTCGGCATTTCGTAAGATGGATCCGAGATCATCCTCATGCCTTTTGCATTAGGATTAAGACAAGCTGATCATGCCTACCTTGGCACTTCGTGAAGTAGATCCGGATATCATCTTCATGCCTTTTAGATTAAGATGGACTATTTTGAGTCCAACTCGGTACTTCGTGAGGTAGATCCAGAGATCATCCTCATGCCTTTTAGATTAAGATGGACTATTCTGAACCCAACTCGGCACTTCATAAGGTAGATCTGGAGGTCATCCTCATGCCTTTAAAAGAAATAAGATAGGCTAGACATGCTTACCTTGGTAGTTCACATAGTAGATCACAGAGATTACCATGATGCCTTTAAGAAAATAGAATGAAGAGAAACAGATTGAATCTGTATCAATGACCTTGAATGAAGCCTTTATTGATAATATTTTCGAAGGTTTTGTACATTCCATGGTCGAGGTAATAAAATCCCCTCCAAAGTTTCTAACCGATAAGTTCTGGGACGAACGACCTCTTTGACCCGGTATGGTCTTTCCCATGTAGGGAAAAGTTTACTTTGTTCTATCGGCTTTGACACTTCGGACTTTAAGAAAACTAGATCTCTAGGGAGAAAAGCCCGTCTTTTACACGAGCATTGTAGTACCTTGCAACTTTTTGCTGATTCATAGCCATCTTCAATTATGCCTGGAGTCGTGTGCCTTGTAATAAGTCCAGGTCAACTCTTCGGCGTTCAGAGTTCTCGGGTTCTTCATAGTGATCGATCCGAAGAGAGTGCAAGATACCTCTACAGGAAGGACCATTTCAGTGCCATAAGAAAGATGAAATGGAGATTCACCAGTGGCTGTTCTGGGAGTAGTTCGATATGCCCAAAGAACCGAATTTAGCTCATCAGCCCATGATCCCTTAACATCATTTACCTGGTTTTCAAACCATGAATGATAGTTCTATTGGTCACTTCGACCTGTCCATTACATCGAGGATGTCCTACCGAAGTAAGTTTGTGCATAATATGATATTGGGTGCAAAAACTTTTGAACTTTGGATTGTCAAACTGTCTCCCATTGTCAGTTATAATAGAATATGGAATCTCAAAATAGAAGATGATGAAATTTCTTACAAAACCTTCAACCTTGGCCTCAGTAATCTGAGCTAATGCTTCGGCTTCGACCTATTTAGTGAAATAGTCAATGGCTACAATGAGGAACTTCCGCTGTCTAGAAGCCGGAGGAAATGGACCTAGAATATCCATTCCCCATTGTGTAAAAGGCCAGGGGGCCGTTAATGGAGTCAGCTGGTTGGCAGGTCGTCTTTGCACATTGGCATATCTTTGATAATGATCACATTTTCGAACAAATTTCGTAGAGTCTTTTTGGATAGTTGGCCAATAGTAACCTTGACGGATTATTTTGTAAGCCAAAGATCTGCCCCCCAGATGGTCTCCACATATCCTTCATCATGCACTTCTCTGAGTGCATAATCCGCATCGGATGGGCCTAGGCATTTCAACAAAAGTTGTGTGAAAGACCTCTTATACAGAGTTCCGTCTAAGACAACATACTGAGAGGCGGCCCACCGAAGCCGTTTAGCCTCCAACTTATCTTCAGGCAAAAAACTTCTCCTACGAATTTGAATTGGATTCATCCATGAAGGTTCATGTTCAACTTGACAGACTTCAGTTGGGGATTCCGATATACTGGGATCTTCAAGATATTCCACATAAGTTCTCCCAAGAGAATCTGGTGCGGTGGTAGCAAGTCTTGAAAGAGCATCTGCCCGAGAATTCTCTGTTCTTGGCACATGAACAATTTCAAAGTGTTCCAACCTAGATGCCAGGCTTCGGACCTTTTCTAGATACTAGATCATACTTGGATTTCGAGCTTCGAAATCACCTTTTACTTGATCTACTACCAGCTACGAATCAGAAAAAACTTTGATCATTTTGATCTCCAACTTCTGGAAGATTCTAAGTCCAGTAATGAGTGCTTCATATTCTGCTTGATTGTTTGATGCCTGAAAAGAAAACTGAAGAGCATATTCAATGACCTACCCATTGGGTCCAGCAAGAATTAAACCTGCACCGCATCCATTGGCGTTTGAAGCATCGTCAACATGCAACATCCAAATAAACTCTGGAACGTTTTCGGCTTTTTCCTCTTCGGCCTTTGATTGGTCTTCTTCAGATCCCCATGTGCACTCAGCTATAAAATCAGCCAAAATTTATGCTTGCATTGATGATCTGGGTTGATATTCAATATCGAATTCTCCTAATTTAACATCCCACTTAGCAATTCTCCCTGAAGTATCAGGACAACGAAGTATGGCTTTTAAGGGTTGGTCCGTCAGAACCACAATGGAGTGGGCTTGGAAATAAGGCCGAAGCCGTTTCGCCGCAACCACTAAAGAGAAATGATCTTTTGTTCTCTAGGATATCGGACTTCAGCTTCGTGTAACACCTTGCTAGTGTAATAAATCGGTTTCTGCGAAAGATTGTCATCTTTTCATACCAGAACTGAACTGACCACTTCATCTATGGCTGACAAATATAGATAAAGCATTTCTCCTTCATGGGATTTAGAGAGCAATGATGGGTTTTCCAAATATCCCTTCAGCTTGTCAAAAGCAATTCGGCAGTCTTCTGTCCATTCAGAATTTTGAGCTTGACGAAGAGCTTTGAACAAGGGTAAACACCTTTCTGCAGAGCGGGAAATGAAATAGCTCAAAGAGGCTATCCTCCCAGTTAGCTTTTGCACTTCTTTCTTGCAAGTAGATTGTCTTATGGTCCGAAGAGCTTGTATTTTTTCCGGATTAGCCTCTATTCTCCGCTTGGTAACCAAGTATTCTAGAAATTCCCAGAGGTTATTCCGAAAATGCATTTGGTTGGGTTTAACCTCATCCGATGATGTCTGAGAGCGTCGAAGGATTCCTTTAGATCTGTGATGTGATCAGACTTATGCAGACTCTTTACAATCATATCATCGACATAAGCTTCCATGTTTCTTCCAATCTGGTTTTTGAAGACTTTGTTGATGAGCCTTTGGAAAGTTGCTCCAGCATTCTTTAATCCAAACGGCATCATCTTGTAACAGTAGAGCCCTTTCTCTGTAATGAAAGCAGTCTTTTCTTCATCTTCAGGATCCATTCGGATCTGATTATAGCCTGAAAAGGCATCCATAAAACTCAGTATTTGATGACCAGCCGTAGCGTCAACCAGCTGATCGATCTTCGGCAAAGAAAAACTGTCTTTTGGGCATGCTATGTTGAGATCCGTATAATCTATACAAATCCTCCACTTACCGTTGATTTCTTCTTCACCATGACTACATTTGCTAGCCACTTCGGATATTGGACCTCTTTTATGAAGTTTGCTTCAAGGAGTTTGTTAACCTCTTCATCAATTGCCTTTGCCTTTCTGAACAAAATTTCTCTTCTTTTGCCGTACTGGCTTGTAATTGGGGGATACCTCCAAGCGATGAGTAATCACTTCAGGCAAAATTCCAGGCATGTTTGAAGTTGTCAAAGCAAAATGTCAGCATTATCACGAAGAAAGGAATCAACCTTACCTTTGACTCCTCATCGAGTAAACTGTCAATTTGCAGAATCTTGGTTGGCTCGTCTTCGGATAACGGTACAGAGAGTGTCTTTCCAATGGCTCTCCAGAGTCTTCGGATTCATCCCTTGGATTGAGCTGGTCAAGTACGACGGATTTGGATGTCTGTTTGTCTTGAATCATGAGACATTGGCGAGCGACCTTTTGATCACCAACACCCTTTGCTCTCCTATTGCCTGTCCTGTAAAAAACGGACCAACATATGGTATGTCGAGACTATGGCCCTGAATTTATTCAATGCCGGATGCCCCAATATTGCATTATAAATAGCTGAAGATGTTCTGGCCACAATGAAATTAATTGGAAGGATCCTTTGAAATGGTTCGGACCCAAAGGTCACAGGCAAGACCATTTCGCCTTCAACTCCGACCTGATTTCCATCAAAACCAGTTATTGGAATGAGGGATCTTCGTAATTCATGTCCAGGCAATCTCCTCTAAAGAAAAGCATCATAAAGCAACACGTCAACTAAGCTTCCATTATCAATTAGTATTCTTTTTACATCAAATTTGGCAATTACTGTCGAGACCACTATAGGGTCATCATGCGGAAGCTATATATCTTGAATGTCTTCATCAGTAAAAGTAATAGAGTTCTTTCCTTTGAGCCTCTTCGGCATATTCTCTTCGGCTTCTTCATTCCATGCCGAAGACTGGTGAAGCATCCCAACATCTCCTCCGGTTGGTTTCTGGTGAGGCAAATCGGCTTCTTCGGATATTCTTGGGAGGGCAGTTGCTTCGGCATGAGACTCTGGGCGGTTGACATATTTTTCCAGATATCCTCTTTTTATTAAATCCTCAATGGCATCCCGAAGCTGAAAGCATTCTTCAGTATTGTGGCCATGGTCTCGATGATACCGGCAGTACTTGCTTTGTCCCTGGCTTTCGCTGGCGTCTTCAGGGGACGTGGTCTCTGGAAATATTCTCTTTCTCTATCTCCAGCAGAATCTTTTTCCTGGATAAGTTGAGAGGCGTATAGGTGTCGAACCGGCTGTTCTGTTGTCGAGGCCAGGGGCTGCGCCTGGAAGCCGAAGCATTGTTAGAGGTTGTTGATGCTTTTAGTTCTCTGGTGCTCTTCTTTTGGGAGGGGGTCTCCCCTCTGCCAGTCTTCGGCTTGCCGCTTGCTTCTCAGCGGCAACATACTTCTGAGCTCTTGTCAGCAGTTCGGCATAACTCGTTGGGAATCTTTTATCCAGGAAAAAAGTGAACCTGGATGATTTTAAGCCTTTCTTTAAGGCATACATGGCCACATGCTCATTCAAGTTAGGTATTTTCAAAGTAGCTGAATTAAAATGATGGACGAAACCTTTCAAACTTTCCCCTTCTTGTTGTTGAAGAAGAAATAAACTGTTTGTGTTACGCGGCATCTTCTGACATGTCCTGAAGTGCGAGACGAATTGCCGCTCTAACTCAGCAAAAGAATGAATCGAGTTTGGAGGCAAGCTCGAATATCACATTCGGGCGAATTTCTTCAAGGTAGCAGGAAATGCAATGCAGTAGAAAGCGTCAGTTGCTCCCTGCACCATCATGTGTGCTTTGTAACTCCCCAGATGGTCGAGGGGGTTCGAAGTCCCATCATAGGCCTCCAATTATGGGATCTTGAAGTGCCTAGGAATAATTTCATCCATGATGTCATCGAAAAAAGGGGGTTAAGAGTTGAAGGTCACAACCTCATCATTTCTTCTCAAATATGAAATTCTTGCTATTTGTGCTTGCATAGCCTTGAATTTCTCTTGCACTTCTTGATTGATCTCCTTCAGCCTTAAATTTTCTGGCATATAACTTCTTGAAGAAACAGAGGGAGACCGTCGAACCCTCTTTCTTTCAGCATAACCCTCCGCCTGTCGATCTGGCAGAGAGATGCGGCGACCATGAGATGACCGAATCTGTGAGAAGCTGGGGGTGATCTCTCGGTGTTGATCTCGCTTCCTCTCAGGTGGACCATCAACTTGTGGAACAGAGGGAGGGCCTTGTTTCTGAGCTGCGGCTTCGTGCAAGTGCTGCACCAGCGCTGTCAAAGCTTCCACCTTATTCACCAGACTCTCAAACTATTGTTTCTCCACCAAGATCATGGGAGGTGGTGATCCCTGAACCGCCGGATAAGGATTGACCGGAGGTCCATTTGACGGAGGGGCCTGTTGCTCCTGGCTCGTGGAAACATTCTTACCTTTTCCTTTTACCATTCTCGCCCAGTAAAAATCTCCTTCAAGATAGAAGAATCGAGTTTCTCCCCTTCCTGGCGCGCCAATCCGTTGATGCTGGACCAAATAAACCGGATAAAGTGGTTCTTCCGCCGGATCGCCGTCGACCGGTACCTGCAAGAAGTCCGTGACCGGAGGTTTTCCGGTGGGGGACACTCCGATGCCTAAGTCAGAAAAAGCCCAGGCAACAGCAGAATGGAGAATTTCGAGAGCAAGAAAGAAAAAAAGGAAAAAAAAGGTCCCCTGAGTGTCCCCTCTTACCAGCATTTATAGGCCCCAATGTAACTACTTGCATTTATGGAGGTTGATGGACGTAACGACTTCATAACTGTAAGTAGTGACTATCGAAAAAGTCGTTACACTCGGAGTTTGTTCAATCTGAGGCCTCGGACCATGTGGGTGGTTATAACAACCCATAACAGAATAACCGTTTGTCCAAGAAACCCACCTGCTACAGAGCCCTCTTTCTTTTTAAGGATGAATCCTAAGTGAACTTTACATTCTTTTTAGTAGCGCTCCTGAAGGGAATGTTAGCACTTTGGATTCTATTAAATATAGCCAAAATAAATACTTACAGTCTTCGGATTATGCTGGGGAAATAAAGCCGAAGATACTTGCCTAAGAGATCAAGTCTTCGGATCAAGATGGATGCACGAAGCCGAAGACAATAAACAAAGCTTGCTTCCCAGAGAGTTAGGTATGGTCTTTGGACTAAGACAATAATACGAAGCCGAAGACCCGGAGCTGACATCTCCCGAAATGAATATACAGCCATAAATATTAGGCATAGAGACATCCTGGATACAAAACCGTAGATTTTAGGCATAGTCTTCGGATTGAGATAATGATACGAAGCCGAAGACTCAAGGTTAATAACGAGAAGACAACAGCGTGAAGCCAAAAACTCTTTTACCTTCTGATAGAACTAATAAAATAAAATAAAAAAATATAAATAATTAAAATAAAATAGGAATATCATAACAATTTTTAATTATATCAAAAATATTTTATAATGCGCAAAACTGTTACTGGTGGATTGATTGCGGGTCTTGGTTTAGTTGGCATTGAATTGCATTACTATTCCTTTAGGTACAACGTCGTTAGTAAAATTAAAGCAAAAAAAAAAAATCCTGTATTTTGTTAACCAACTGTCAAACTTTGAAACATAGGTTGCCATGTGCTAGAAAAGCAAAAATTAAAAAAATAAGAAGTCGATAATCCTGGCACTATATTTTGAAACTTGAGAGGTGCGTCCCCATAATAGCTAACTTAATTATGATGTATGGGTCCTGCCTCCCTCTCTCTCTCTGTCTCAAAAAAAAAAAAAAAAAAAAAAAAAAAGAAAAAAAAGAAAAGAAAAAGAAAAAAAAAAGAAAAAGAAAAGGAGAATTCTACACGTAGCTTGAAAAAAATTTTTGAATACCGTATGGCCTACGACATGAATTTGAAGAAAAAGAAGAGTATAAACTGAACATAAATTGACTTGTATGTTTTATGGCCTGTTTGCGAAGGTCAAGGAAACAATTTTTTTCAACAACACCCGAGAATTCTTTTTAGCAATACCCAGGAATCCGAACCTTGGAGCCTCTCACAAGGGCTCGGAAACCAGCACAGCTAATATTTGTTTGCCCAGAAATAAGTATTCGGAATTAATTTGGGCAATCAAAAACATTTTGGATTTAATTGTTCAATCTTGAAGACTTACGGCATCGACCACGCGAAGTATCAACCGAATCCTTTGTCCGATCTTTTATTTTATTTGTCTTCTTGTTGAGACAAAGAATTGAAAAACCGATCAATCAAGATCATTTCATCAACCGTGCGTAATAAACAAAAACATCGAGACGATGCTCGTGAGCTTTTATAACCCCCCCACCCCACCCCACCCCCCCCCCGAAAAAAAAAAAAAAAAAAAAAAAATCATGGTTCCTTTGTCTGCCAAAACTATACCGATGACACGATTGATCACGAAGCGCAATTAGAATAGAAAGGAAATTACCTCATGTGGACCCGAGTTGACTCATGGCCATAGGTTGAATCCCACGCCGGACCGGCTGCCGGGAAAGGAGACAAATATTTGTCACCATCACACGTACCTAATTCAAGCTCGTAATTGTCACGAAACAATGATTCATTGTACGGTACTGATGCACTGGATTCCATCATCATCATCATCACCGTCAGGTAATTTTCACCAATTTGATCCGGGCAAGGCTAGAAATTAATCTTACCGTGGGAATCCTTCCCACATGGCAACATTTTCCAAAACTTTCCATGTCCAAAGTCCATAGCTGACATGGGGAGGTTCGAGCACCTTAGAAGTTCCTTTCGTGGCATCTCTTATCAGCCTTTCAAACCCCCGTGCCATCCAGCTAACCCTCCACCTCACCTCTTGGAATTCACAGGGAAGGGAGAGTGATGTTAGGTTTGCCGTGTAACGTCGGGGACTCCCAGCGAGGAAAATGACGAGAGAAAACTTCTCTCCCAGGGCTAGCTATGCCGCAATGCAAGCACTGTTTTTTTTTTTTTTGGTCTCTGTTGAAGGACAGGTATGCACTGTACTTGATAGATGGAGTTCTGTTTGGCTCGGAGAATTCTACTAAAGGATGGGACCTATGCTGCCCTTCGCTGATCAAAAAGTACATGCAATGATGACTCGAGCTCAATTCCATGATTTTTTCTGAAAGATCGCGAAGGAGAATGAAGGAGCATTCCATTTCAGCATCTTAATTAATGATGTTTGTTCGGCATACTTACCGAAAGATGCAGATAGTACATGAAATATGCAGTTCGTATCAAATATAATTTTTTAAAATTAATTCAAATTTATTAGAATTTAGGATTAATTTTTAATAAAAATTTTAATTTTTGAACTACTTTCTTTAGGTCATCATTTTTTATTTTTCAAATCCTTATTTTTATCAAAAAGTTCTTCTTTTTCAATTTGAATAATCGTAAGTCTTTCATAAATCAAATTTAGTTCTCTTTGTAAGATTTTGTTTCTTTCACAAGATTTATTTTTGTCATTTTCAAATACATCGCATTTGCTTTTTAAATCTCTCTATTTCAAACCAGCTTTTTTATATTCTATCAATAGTTCGCAAAAAGCAATATGCAATTCATCATAAGTGAATTCTAAGTTAGGTTCAGAAGTACTTACCTCATCCTCCAAACCCATAAGACAGATTTGCGCTGTTTTTGTTATCTCTTCGTCCTCTTCAGTAGATGTAGTTTCATCACTGTCACTCCAAGCATTGCTTTCTTCTTCTTTCCAGGGAATATCTTCTTCTTTCCTTCAGGGCAATCAGGCCGGATGTGCCCTGGTTTCTTACATCCATAGCAGATAGGTACCTGATATTTATCTTTCTCTTTATATTTTTTTTATCTCTTTCCTTTTCTTTTCCAAAGTCACCTTCCTGTAATGCTTTCTCCATCTATTCGTTTTTCTTCTGCCCATAAATCTTTTAAATTTCCTCATAACTAGGGCAATTTCATCACTTCCAAGATCATCATCATCTGATGAATCAGATTCTTCATTCTTGTCTTCCTCAGTTGCTTTAAATGCAATGGCTTTCTTCCTTTTTGTATCTTCTTCAGTCCTTTGTTGCATAGCCAATTCATGTATAATTAAGGATCCAAGCAGCTCATCCAGTGGCAGTGTATTCAGGTTTTGCTTCTTGAATTGCTGTCACTTTGGCTTCCACTTATCTGGCAAATATCTTAATACTTTTTGGACAAGATCAGCATTAGAATAAGTTCTACCTAGACTCTTGAGACCATTTATAATATCAGTAAAATGAGTATACATGGCAGATATAGTCTCACTAGGATCCATCTTAAACAACTCATAATTATGTACAAGCAAATTGATTTTAGATGTCTTAACTTGAGAAGTGCCTTCGTGTGTGATTTCTAATTTGTTCCAATTTTCTTTAGCAGAATTGCAGGTTGAAATTCTATTAAACTCATTTGGGTCAAAAGCACAATACAATAGATTCATCGCTTTGGCATTTAATTCAGCTAATTTCATATCATTCTCATCCCAATCCTCTTCTGGCTTGGGAACCTCTACATCATTAACTTTAATTATGAGAGTGTGAGGCCCTTTCATGATAATTTTTCATAGATGAAAGTCTACGGCTTGAATGTATATCTTCATTCTTGCCTTCCAATAAGTGTAATTAATTCCGGTGAAGAGTGGTGGTCTATTTGTGGATTGACCTTCGGCCAATGAAGTGCTCATGGGATTTGCCATATGTCTTTACTCTAGGTAACTTTCAGAGACTCTGCTCTGATACCACTTGTTGCCTAGGTGGCTTCCCAAGAGGGGGGTGAATTGGGAATAAAACTTTTTGCAAGTATGTGCACTTTGAAATTCTTTTAGTATAGAAGTGAAGTGTGCAAAGCGGAAGTAAACAAATTAAAGCAATCAAGCAATGAAAGCACAATCACAAACACCAAGAAGTAGAGTGGTTTGGAGCAACCGGCTCCTACATCCACTACCCTAGGACCACTTGGGATTTTCACTATATCCCCCAACCGGAATACAGTCGGATTGTTTTACTAGGCTCACAATCTAAACCTATACACTTTGGTTTTACCGGGATCACCAAAGAAACCAAACTTAGATTTTACAAGGTTCACCTAAAACCTTCAACTCTTTCTCTAGATACAGCCCCTTGCTGTTCTAAGAGAGCAAACTAAGATAAAGAATGTAAAATAAGCAACTACAACAAACCAAAGTTATTTCGATGTTGCCGATGAAGATCAAAACAAAGTCAAGCTTTAAGTACACTTCAATGCTCTTCAAAGCTGCTTATTCCCTTCTTCAATGAGTGGATTCAATGATGGAGTGGAGTTGGTGAAGCTTTGAATCTCACTTGAATGCTCTTTGAGGTAGGTGAAGGAATGACTTGGAAGCTCTTTGTTCTTTCAAGAATATTCAGCAATAAATTTTCATTAATTTTTTAATCCTTAAAAAATGATCCAATTTATAGTTTTTCAAGTGATATGGCATTGTAGGGCCTTGGAAATCGTGAAATGGCCGTTGGAGGTGATTTGGCATTCAAATTTCAATTTTTGTAGCTAGTCGTTGAAGTGCAGACAATGGCTCTACGAGCCGGCTCGAGCTCCAGGAGTCGGCTCGAAATCTCAGAAATGCCAAAAACAAAGTTCTGTAGGAGCCGGCTCTTGGACTAGGAGTCGGCTCTTGCCTTCAAGCTTTTAGTCTTGACAAACATGCATACCTAGAGTTTGCTCTTGATCTGTGAGTCGGCTCTAGTTCTCAGAACTTCAAAAACTATACTTCTGTAAGAGTCGGCTCTTGAACTGGGAGTCGGCTCTTAGTTCTGAAACTCTGAATCTTCCTCCGTGCCGTGCCATTTTGAGTTGGCTCTTACAAGTCTTTAAAATTTGCTTCAAGCTTCCCAAAAACTTCATCATTGAAATAACTAGAAGCTACTTTACATACTTTGTCAAATTATTTACACTTTTAAGCCCATTTTTCATGATTACAACATTCATAACTAAGGGCCTTTACAAACTCAATTGAATTTCTTAAGTGAATTTGAATACCATTTTAAAACCAAGGTAATTCATTCTGCAAAAACTTCTTAAACATTTGTAAAGAGTTAGTATCAAATACATGCTCAATGTTTTGTGATCATCAAAATCATTCCAGGGATCAACAATCTTCCCTTTTTGATGATGACAAAACACTGGACATGATCAAAAAAAGATTGAAATCACTTTACAGTTGCAGTATTTTCAAGTCTATGCATATCATATAGGTTAGGTATCAGTGTATCAATACAATGTGCCATAATGTCAAATGTATATAACTGAATACCAAATATTATGTATCAAGTGTATCGAAACATGAGATTTCATATGTATCATAACATGATGTATCATAACATGATGTATCGATACATGATGTATCAAAGATATTAACTATACAAAGCGTATCGAAAATTATAGAATTTTCAAACTTTTTGAAGTAAATTTAAGTTTCATCAACTTTCTATGAATCAAACATCCATTTTATCAAAATTTCATATCATTCAATTATCCACATAGCTTTTGTAACCAATTTTTGAATAATTTTCAGAATCAATAGCAATAAGTAACAAATTTTCAAATATCAATATCAATTTTCATGCCCATACATACATAGTCTCCATTCTCCCCCTTTTTGTCATCAACAAAAGGTAGATGAGAAATAGAGAAACATTCGCAACATATATTCATAACAAATGAGAATATTGAGTCAATTATAACATTAATTCAAGGGAATATGTATCAAGACAAGTGAAATATATATATTTATGAGAGAAAAGTCAATACATAGAATATGTGATACTTTATAAACGTGCCACGGCACAACAAAATAGTATCACATAACCAAAATACAACAACAAAAAGTCTAAAAGATAAAACCTAACCATCTGAAAGAAGTGCTAGGACCACTATCAGATTCTTCCTCATCAGAGGAGGAACCAACATCTAGAATACCTGGACTAGGTTTGAATTTGGGGAACCTAGGGCGGAGATCCCTAATCTTAGTCCTAGTGGGTGTGGAAGTCTTAGTAACTTTAGATTTAGGTTTAGGTTTGGTTTTTGATTCAGATGAAATAAAGATGGGTGTAGGTCTGGCAGTAGGTGGATCAAGAGATAGGGCCAATGTGTTGGTGGAAGAAAGTATCTGAGTAGCCGGAGTCACTCCAATATCAATAGATCCAGCTGCCTCCAAAGTATCATGAGGCTCACTAACAGTAGGTGTGGCGATAAGGTGCTTCAGTGCAGTGTGCCTCCTGTCCTTGCTCAGCATGTGTGCCAGTATCAGTCTCAGTACCCGTGCCAGTCGCTGTGCCAGTAGCTGTGCTAGTAGAAGGTCCATGCTGGCTGGCTACTAATAACTGCCTCAATATAACCATGATGTCATGAAAGCCCTGCTGCATTTCGGACTGTAGAGAAGTAATCCTCTTGTCAGTATCAGTCCTGAGACTAGAAATCTCTTCCAAAACTCTGTGGAGTCTATCATCAGTATCAGCTCTAGAAGCAGTAGGAGTCCTGATAGGTGAATGTGGTGAAGCAAGCAGGAGCTGGCTCGGAAGGTCCAGCCTCATCAGTATGTCCCTCAGTCTGCTCACCATGACCCTGTGTAGCCTGAATGTCATCATCTGAGTCTTCTGAGTGTGCTACAGGTACTCCTAAGGTCTTTCTGATCTAGTTCCTATCAACCTTGACAAATCCCATCCTAGTTAGGGATTTCACTGTATACTTGTCGGTGTGCAGCAACAACCAACAGTCCTCTCCAATAAGATCTATGTCTGCATCCTGAAACAACAAGGTGAATACCATCCCGTAGGGCAAACAGGCTCGTGCCCTACGTACAGCTCTCTTATCTATGAGATCATAATGAATGGAAGGTTGAGGGGCCCCCTCAATCAGTCGCCGCATGAATACAAGATCTTTCTTACTAACCCAATCGAATCTGCCTGTCCTAGGTAGGAAAATCCGGCTAATAATGTTGTGCAACAGTCTCATTTCTAATGAGAGCTGATTTGCATGCACATGAATGACTCCTTTTACATTGGATCTTCCTAAGATAAGTCTGAGAGTCTTCACCATTTCCTTCATTACCAAATAACAATCCCCTTTTTTAGGAATATTCAACATATTTGATAATTTTTGCTCATTTATCTCAATCAGTTTTTCTTTTACTGCCCCTCAATGTGAAAAGCTCCTAGGGACATATTTTCAAAGAATTGTCTAACCAAATTTGGGTAAGTTGGCATATTTAATTGACAAAGCTCTTTCCAACCCTGTCCTTCAAGCCACATTCCAATATTTAACTGTTCTTGCTCAATAAAATTGAAATATATGCACCTACCGGGGGTCACTTGATGATTTCTCATTGGAATGATCTGCCGGGGTGCTGGAATAACCTCTTCTTGCTCAGGCTGCTGTTCTTCTTGCGGAAATGATGTATCCAAACGCCTTTTGCTCCTCCTTTCCTCTGCTGCAGTCCGAACAACCCGTGTTGCCTTCTTTGCCACCGCCTTGCGAGGCCCCATTCTCCAAAGATTAAGGATTTGAGAAGGTAGAAAGGGTTTTGGAGTAGTTTTTTGGTGAGAAGAGAAGAGTCGGCTAGAGAGAAATGGTTGAAATTTAGAAAGAGTGGTGAATAGGGAAAGTGGAAACCCTATTTAAAAAGTCTCGGTCCGTCCTACGAGTTGACTCGCCCAGAGTACCTAGAGTTTGAGTTGGTTCGAGCTAAAATCTGTTCTAACATTCAAAAAGGGTCAAACTCAATTTCTAAGGGTCCTAGAGTCTAAATTAGGTGCCCTATGCTTTAAAGAGAATTTTGAAATTTCTAGATAATTTTCTTAATTTTCAAGAATTAGATCATATAGGTTCAAAATGGGTCACATAACCCTTTCTCCTCTAATTTTCTCAAATCTATCTTGATTAATGGTTTAGTGAAAATGTCTGCTAATTGATCTTCAGTAGGTACAAATTCAAGTTCAACAATATTATTCAAAACATGATCACGAATAAAATGATGGTACAAATTCAAGTTCAACAACACTATTCAAAACATGATCACGAATAAAATGATGTCGATTTTCAATGTGCTTAGTTCGTGAGTGTTGAATTGGATTTTTGATAAGTTAATAGCACTAGTATTGTTACATTTGATAGGAATTTTAGATTGGACAATACCATAATCTTCTAGTTGTTGCTTGATCCATAACACTTAAGCACAATAGCTCCCAGCAACTACATATTCTGCCTCAGCAGTAGATAAAGCTACAGAGTTCTATTTGCGACAGTGCCAAGCGATCAAGTTAACACCCAGAAATTGACAGGTGCTAATTGTGCTCTTTCTATCTATCTTACATCCTCCATAATCAGCATCAGAATAACTAGTTAGTTTCAGTAATGTGTACTTAGAATACCACAATCCTATATTATAAGTATCTTTCAAGTATTTAATAATTCTCTTAACAGCCATGATGTGTGATTCTTTAGGATTAGATTGAAAACATGCACACATGCAAACACTAAATAATATATCAGGTCTACTAGCTGTTAAATAAAGTAATGATCCGATCATACCTCGGTACAGCTTTTGATCAACATTTATGCCATTCTCATCCTTGTCAAGTCTACATGCAGGACTCATTGTGTTCCAATTTCCTTGCTTGATTCCATGCCAAATTTCTTGATTATTTCTTTAATGTACTTGGCTTGGTTGATCAGAATACCTTCTTTAGTTTATTTAATTTGAAGTCCAAGAAAGTAATTTAATTCGTCCATCAAGCTCATTTCGAATTCTCCCTGCATTAGCTTAGCAAAGTCTTGACACAAAGATTCATCAGTAGATCCAAAGATAATATCATCAACATAAATTTGAACAACTAAAATATCATTTTTCTTTCTTTGAATAAACAGTGTGGTGTCAACACTACCTCTAACAAATTCATTTGCAATTAAAAATTGCTTAGTCTATCGTACCAGGCTCTAAGTGCCTATTTCAGATCATATAAAACTTTATTCAGTTTAAAAACATGATTTGAAAAAATATGATCGATAAAAACGGGAGGTTGCTTAACAAAAACTTTTTCAGATAAAAGATCATTCAAAAATGCACTCTTTACATTCATTTGAAATAACTTGAAATTCATAAAACATGCATAGGCTAGTAGCAGTCTAATAACTTCTAATCTAGCTACTGGTATATAAGTTTCATCAAAATCTATTCCTTCTTCATGATTATATCCTTGGCAATCAATCTAGCCTTATTTCTAATTACATTTCCATTTTCATCTAGTTTATTTATGTAACCCACTTAGTGCCTATAACAGGATGATTATGGGTCTTTCAACTAAGGTCCAAATATTATTTCTCCTCCAAATTGATTTAATTCATCATGCATTGCTAACATCCAATTATGATCAGTTTCGGCTTCTTCTATATTATAGGTTCTACATGAGAAACAAAATCAATTAAATCATGTGCATCTCTATGTGCAGATAGTTTTAACACCTTGAGATGGATCTCCTATAATTAATTTTTTAGGGTGTGAATGTACATACCTCCATTCTTTAGGTATATCATCATGCTTTTTGCTCACCTCTTCTTCATGTGGTTCACTTGATTGTTTGTCTTTAAGAGTCAAGTCTTTCATTCCATGCTCTAGTGTACCTGCATCATCATCAGCAAAATCTTCCTTTCTCGAAGATGTAATGTCAGATTCATTGAAAACAACATAAACAGATTCTTCAACAGTCAAAGTTCTTTTATTGAAAACTCGATAGGCTTTACTATTTAAAGAATATCCAAAAAAAATAGCCTCATCGGATTTTGCATCAAATTTGCCAAGATTATCTTTTCCATTGTTGAGAATAAAACATTTACATCCGAAAACATGAAATATTTGATATTTAGTTTTCTATTATTCCAAAGCTCATAGGAGGTTTTCTGATAATAGGTCTAATTAAAATTTTGTTTAAAATATAGCATGCGGTATTAACAGCTTCTGTCCAAAATATTTTGGAAGATTTTCTTCACAAAGCATTGTTCTGGACATCTCTTCCAAAGTACAATTCTTTCTTTCTACAACACCATTTTGCTGTGGTGTTCTAGGTGCAGAAAAGTTATGATCAATACCATGCTTTGTGCAAAAACGATCAAAATATTGGTTTTCAAATTCGGTGCTATGATCACTACGAATTGAAATAACATATAAGTTTTTCAAATTTGTAACTCATTTGTAAAACTTTTTGAATACATTAAAAGTATCATCTTTATGTGTAATAAAAAAATCCATGTGTATCTTGAAAAATCATCTACAATCACAAGTCATATTTCATACCACCTAGACTGGTAGTCCTAGTAGGTCCAAATAGGTCCATGTGAAGTAGCTCTAAAGGTCTAGAAGTTGAAACTATGTTTTTAGATTTAAAACTCCCCTCACTTGTTTTCCTAACTGACATGCATCACAAACATAATCAAAATTAACTTTAAACTTAGGCAAACCATTGACTAAATCTTTGCAATAAGTTTAGCTATAGTGTCCATACTAGCACGACCAAGTCGCCTATGCCATAGTAAACTTGATTCCTTGCTCTTGTCATTCATTGCTACAAGACTTGTATTACTTGACATAGCTAGATCATTAAGATCTACCACATAAATATTACCAAGTCTGTGTCTAATGAACTTAGTACTAGAGTCAAGTGGATCAACTACTATACACATTGATGACTTGAAGAATACATTATAACCAATATCACATAGCTGACTAATACTCAAAAGATTATACTTTAATTTTTCTACAAGTAATACATTTTCAATAAATGTAGGAGTAATTTTGATATTACCAATTCTAAATCCTTCCTTTTCTATTGTCCCCAAATGTTACCATTCCACCATCCTTCTATTCTAGGATGAAGAATTGATCAGCATCACCCATCATGTATCTTGAACAGCCGCTATCCAAATACCATCTTTTCTTTATGCTTGTAGCTGCAAGACATCCCTGCAAAACAATCATTTAATAGATTTAGGTACCCAAGCTCTCTTGGATCCTTGCAAGTTAGTGGAAATGGTTCCTTTTGGAACCCAAACTTTCTTAATTTTTTTTGTCATTGTGTTTCAAATGATATTCAAAAGCTTTATGACTAATGTTATTACATGCATAACATATAATCCTTGAATTTGAATAATAACTACGAGATGATGCAAATTTAGATCTAACATGTTTAGAACTAAAAATTTAGGAGCATATGAAGTAGAAGCAGAAAATGTGTTTGAAATAGAGCTTTTATAACCAATTCCAAATCTATTATTTGTTTCTTTTTGATCTTTCAAATTAACTCAAGTTTGTTAGAACTTAGGATTAATTTTCAACTAAAGGTTTCAATTTTTGAACTTCTTTTTTAAGTCATCATTTTCATTTTTCAAATCCTTATTTTCATCAAAAAGTTTTTCTTTTTCAATTTGAACAATATTAAGTCTTTCACAAACCAAATTTAGTTCTCTTTGTAAGATTTTGTTTCTTTCACAAGATTCATTTTTGTCATTTTCAAATACATCATATTTGCTTTTTAAATCTCTCAATTTCAAACCAGCTTTTTTATATTCTATCAATAGTTCGTAAAAAGCATTATGCAATTCATCATAAGTGAATTCTAAGTTAGGTTCAGAAGTACTTACCTCATCCTCCAAACCATAAGACAGATTTGCACTTTTTTGTTGTCTCTTCATCCTCTTCAGTAGATGTAATTTCATCACTGTCACTCCAAGCAACTAGCATTGTTTTCTTCTTCTTTTAGGGAATATCTTCTTCTTTCTGGAATATCTTTTCTTTCCTATAGGGCAATCAGGCCGGATGTGTCATGGTTTCTTACATCCATAGCAGATAGGTACCTGATCTTTATCTTTATCTTATCTTTTTCTTTATCTCTTTCCTTTTCTTTCCAAAGTCACCTTTCCTGTAATGCTTTCTCCATCTATTCATTTTTCTTCTGTTCATAAACCTTTTGAATTTCCTCATAACTAAGGCAATTTCATCACTTCCAAGATCATCATCATCTATGAATCAGATTCTTCATTCTTATCTTCCTCAGTTGCTTTAAATGAAATGACTTTCTTCCTTTTGTATCTTCTTCAGTCCTTTGTTGCATAGAATTTATGTGTAATTAAGGATCCAAGCAGCTCATCCAGTGGCAGTGTATTCAGGTCTTTTGCTTCTTGAATTGCTGTCACTTTGGCTTCCCACTTATCTGGCAAAGATCTTAATACTTTTTGGACAAGATCAGCATTAGAATAAGTTCTACCTAGACTCTTGAAACCATTTATAATATCAGTAAAATGAGTATACATGGCAGATATAGTCTCACTAGGATCCATCTTAAATAACTCATAATTATGTACAAGCAAATTGATTTTAGATGTCTTAACTTGAGAAGTGCCTTCGTGTGTGATTTCTAATTTGTCCCAAATTTTTTATATGAATTGCAGGTTGAAATTCTATTAAACTCATTGGGGTCCAAAGATAATATAATAGATTCATTGCTTTGGCATTTAATTCAGCTAATTTCATATCATTCTCGTCCCAATCCTCTTCTGGCTTGGGAAACTCCACATCATTAACTTTAATTATGGGTGTGTGAGGCTCTTTCATGATAATTTTCATAGATGAAAGTCTACGTCTTGAATGTATATTTTCATTCTTGCCTTCTAATAAGTGTAATTAATTTCGGTGAAGAGTGGTGGTCATTTGTGGATTGACCTTCGGCCAATGAAGTGTTCATGGGATTTGACATATGTCTTTACTCTAAGTAACTTTCAGAGACTCTGCTCTGATACCACTTGTTGCCTAGGTGGCTTCCCAAGAGGGGGGTGAATTAGGATTAAAAACTTTTTGCAAGTATGTGCACTTTGAAATTCTTTTAGTGTAGAAGTGAAGTGTGCAAAGCGGAAGTAAACAAATTAAAGCAATCAAGCAATGAAAGCACAATCACAAACACCAAGAAGTAGAGTGGTTCGGAGCAACCGGCTCCTACATTCACTACCCTAGGACCACTTGGGATTTCCACTATATCCCCCAACCGGAATACAGTTGGATTGTTTTACTAGGTTCACAATCCAAACCTATACACTTTGGTTTTACGGGATCACCAAAGAAAATCCAAACTTAGGTTTTACAAGGTTCACCTAAAACCTTCAACTCTCTCTCTAGATACAGCCCCTTGCTGTTCTAAGAGAGCAAACTAAGATAAAGAATGTAAAATAAGCAACTACAACAAACCAAAGTTGTTTCGATGTTGCCGATGAAGATCAAAACGAAGTCAAGCTTTAAGTACACTTCAATGCTCTTCAAAGCTGCTTATTCCCTTCTTCAATGAGTGGATTCAATGATGGAGTGGAGTTGGTGAAGCTTTGAATCTCACTTGAATGCTCTTTGAGGTAGGTGAAGGAATGACTTGGAAGCTCTTTGTTATTTCAAGAATATTCAGCAATAAATTTTCATTAATTTTTTAATCCTTAAAAAATGATCCAATTTATAGTTTTTCAAGTGATATGGCCGTTGTAGGGCCTTGGGAATCGTGAAATGGCCGTTGGAGGTGATTTGGCATTCAAATTTTAATTTCTGTAGCTAGTAGTTGAAGTGCAGACAACGGCTCTACGAGCCGGCTCGAGCTCCAGGAATCGGCTCGAAATCTCAGAAATGCTAAAAACAAAGTTCTGTAGGAGCCGGCTCTTGGACTAGGAGTTGGCTCTTGCCTTCAAGCTTTCAGTCTTGATAAACATGCATACCTGGAGTCTGCTCTTGATCTGGGAGTCGGCTCTAGTTCTCAGAACTTCAAAAACTATACTTTTGTAAGAGTCGTTTCTTGAGTTGGGAGTCGGCTCTTAGTTCTGAAACTCTGAATCTTCCTCCGTGCCATGCCATTTTGAGTCGGCTCTTACAAGTCTTTAAAAATTTGCTTTAAGCTTTCCAAAAACTTCATCATTGAAATAACTAGAAGCTATTTTACATACTTTGTCAAATTATTTACATTTTTAAGCCCATTTTTCATGATTACAACATTCATAACTAAGGGCCTTTACAAACTCAATTAAGTTTCCTTAAGTGAATTTGAATACCATTTTAAAACCAAGGTAATTCATTCATGCAAAAACTTCTTAAACATTTGTAAAGAGTTAGTATCAAATACATGCTCCAATGTTTTGTGATCATCAAAATCATTCCAGGGGTCAACAGATATCATTATTAATATTGTGATTTTGGATAGGGATCCATATTCCATAATCATACATGATTCCTTAATAAGTGGTATCAGTGCACCAGGTTATTCATATTGCAGCGATGTTGATTGAGGTAGAAAAGATAGTGAAGGCATGCTTAATCAAGGTAGAAATTGATCGGTATGATAGGAAGAACAACTTTTCCATATGACAAATGAGGATGAATGATGTGCTCATTCAACAAGGATTGATAGATGCTCTCTATGAAGTCGACTACCATGGAGGAGAAGAATTAGAGACAACTCTAGATATAAGCGATGAGCATGATATGCTTATACTTGATAGCTGATATGGCGATCCATGTACTTAGCAAGACTTCTCTAATATTGATGTGAATAAAACTCGAGGAGATGTATATGGCGAAGTCACTTACCTATTGTTGTCCAGTTGGCCAACTCAAGAGGAGGGGTGAATTGGGTTAGAAAAAATTTTAGCAAGTATGTGCCTTTTGATACATAGTGTGGTGAGTGAAGTAAATAGAGTATTGCATGCGGAAGTAAATAACAATGCAAAAATAAGAACAAATACAAACACCTCAAGATTTAGAGTAGTTCAGAGCAACCCAGCTCCTACATCCACTATCCAAGGTGCACTCTTGGGATTTCACTATATTCATCCCGAATACAGTTGGATTGTTTTCCTACGGGCTCACAATCCAAAACCCTAATACAAAGTTACTTTTCCCGGACTCACTAACAACCTAACTTGGTTTTCAAGGTTAACCAACAACCTAAAACCAATTCACAAGCTACGGCCACCTGCTGTACTTGTAACAACTCAAAAACAGAGTTAACAAAAGAAGCAACACTAAAACAAACCAATGTATTGAATGGTTGCTGATACGGTGGAAGGCTGACGTGTGACCCCTATCAGATGCCATGTCAGAAAAGCTGCCACGGTGGACACTCCATCTCGGATTCCTTTGCCGAGCCGAGCTCCCCTGATCCGTCGAAGCCAAGCTCCATCCTCTGCTAGGTCAGCACCCGCAAGCTCGGGTCGTCTAGGCCGGAGCCGAGCGACCTCCTTCACCAGAGTGAGCCCCTTTCAAGGTCGAGCCCTCTAGGCAGGGGGCATATTGACCTCCTCCGCCAGATTGAGCCCCTTCGAGGTCGAGCCCCCTGGACCGGAGTCGAGCTCTGCCCTCCTCCGCCAGGCTGAGCCCCTCCGAGGTCGAGCCCTCTGAGCAGGAGTCGAGCCCTCCTCCACCGGGTCGAGCCCCTCCGAGGTTGAGCCTCCTTGACCGGAGTCGAGCTTAGCCCTCCTCCATCAGGTCGAGCCCCTCCGAGGTCTAGCCCCCCGGGCTGGAGCCGAGTCCTAGCTCTCCAGTTCGGCAACCACCTCGGACAACGCCGCCGGCCACCAAAGGAGCGGAGCCACCTCTCCAGGGCACCGGCGGGCCACCCGAGGGCTATGAAGAAGCATCCATCAAATCATAATAACTGCCTGTGGATGCCACTTATACCAGGAGAGGGAGAAGTTCTCCCAATTAAGACACTGCCAGGCTTCCCGGAATGGAGCAACTAGAAGGAATGTCAAAATGCACAGTAGTTTCCTCATCACCAACCAGAAAAGACGTTCCATCCACAGCACGAAATGCCGCCACATGCTCCTGACAGTACGTATCAGAAGAGACATCCCGTCCGCGGCATGGAACGCCGTTGCACGCGCCTGACAGCATAAGAAAGATCCCGAGGTAGGTGTTCAATGATCGCCCAGACTTAAAAGAACCTTCGACATGCTCGGGAAAAGGAGGTAACAAAAGCTAAACAGAAAAAATTCAAGTGAGGAAGGGGGAGGAGGCCACACAGGAGGACCCATCCACCTCGGCCATCACCTTTCCCGGCATACTTGCACCCCCATTCTCACTCTACACACATCATTTTCACTCCTCCTAGCATGGAGTCCATCACGAGGGGCTCGACCAGGAGGATCTGTTCCCTGGATCGTCACTGACTTGAGTGTCGGAGTACCCCCACTGGAATCCCCGGCCTGGGTCACTAACTCCTGTTTTGCAGGTCTTGAAGCACAGGCCAACCACGAGAGGACGAGGAGTGATCCGACGTCGACAGCAGCTATGGGCCATGACGATCTTAGCGGCAACAGATTGGTGCACCAGGTAGGGGGCGGCTGAGTTGACATATTTTGATCTTGCACAAGCCCCCTGCAAGTGGTCCACCGAGAGGATGGTGACAACACGAGTGAGAGAAGACTCCACCAGCCGTGCAGGAGACCCCCCTTCCCAAGGGGACTCGCACGATCCAGGAGAGGAGCTCCCTGCTCCCGCTCAACCACCTCTGGCAGACGTCCAGCTGGCCACACTCGCCTAACAGATATAAATCCTCACTACGGCAGTGCGCTAGCTCTAGCATCAGCAGTGGTCCTTGGCCACCCACCAACAGTCAGGGACCCCCACGGCCCACGTCGCAGCACTCCGTGATAGCCTGCGATCCTTCCAAGGAAGACCTTCGCAACCGCGGGCCACCACTGACCACCAGGGCAGTCATCTGACTCCAGCGAAGAGACAACGGGCCGGGTCTCCCGATAGGTAGAGTTGGTCCCCTACCCTCGAGCGGGTGATATCCAAACCCCACCAAGATCGAAGAGGCAAGTCCCCCCTTCATGAGCACCGTGCACCCATGTCACCTTCTGCATCTCTTCCGTAGAAGGTTCTACCAACGAAGCCATTAGGCGCATAGCCGAGAAGTGCCTGGAGGAGCATGAGCGCAAGCTGGCGGAGTTATCCCGTCGATTTGCGAACATGCAGGGCTCTGCTGGAGCCAACGGGCTATGACGCCCATCCCTCCTTCTCTTGAGAGATCCAAGAGGATCCGATTTCTGGCCGGTTCCAGATGTCGTGGGTAGATCCCTACGATGGGACCACCGACCCCCTGGACCACAGGGAAAGCTATAAGGCCCTCATGAGGGTCCAGGGGGCCTCGACACCCTTCTTTGCATCACCTTCCCGCAACCCTTTGGAAGGCGGCTTGAGTTTGGTTCACCGTCTTGAGCCCGAAAGCATTGGTTCTTTTGCTTAGCTGGAGCGGAAGTTCGTGGCCCACTTCGACGCCTGTCGGAAGGTGCCGCGAGAGGCAAACAACCTCTTCTCCATTCAATAACAGGACCGTGAGCCACTGCGGGACTACGTGACGTGCTTCAAAGTTGCCGCTTTGGAGATTTACAACCTTGAGGAGCCAGTTGCTATGCTGGCCCTGAAGCGAGGGCTCAGGACTTCCCGCCTGACCTACTTGCTCGACAAGAAGCCCCCCAAGAGCTACTCCGAGCTCCTCCTCCGAGCTCAGAAATACGTCCATGCCAAGGAGGTGGACCGTACGAGGAGGGAGCTAGATGAGAGGCCGTTGAAGAAACCGGCTCCCGTCGAGATGCCCGGGACACGGAAGCCAGGCCCTCCGCCTCCGAACTTCCGCCAGGGGCCGAGATCGAGGTGCGCTCCAGTCCCAGAGGAGACACTTACTCCCTTACTCGCCCGAGGATAAAAATCCTGATGGAGATCGAATGTGAGCCCTACCTGAAGTGCCCATCTCCGATGAGGCCGTCCTCTAGCCATGACAAGATGAAGTACTGTCTCTACCATCGCGACCACGGCCATGACATCGAGGAATGTCACAACCTCAAGAAGGAGATCGAGGAACTTATCAAGAGAGGCTACCTCGGGAGGTACGTGGGGGGCAGACCTCAAGCAGAACCTCAGGCGCTCGTTGCTCTCCCGCCAGTTTTACAGTGGATAACCGCCCTACTGAGAAGCCGGTGGGGATGATAAGTTGGGAAGCCGAGCACGCATCCAAGAAGGCCCGGGGGGCAGGGCAATCTGAGAATGACTCCCCTTCATAAGGGAAGAAGAAGGCTGGGGTGAAGTGTAAATAACGATCCCATGATCGTCGAGATGACGATCGCGAAGCATCCTGTAAAATGCAACATGGTTGATAGTGGAAGTTCAATAGATATGCTTTTTTATAATGCTTTCTCCAGAATGAACCCATCTCCTGCACAGCTCAGGCTTGTGCATACACCCTTGTAGGTTTCATAGGGGACTCTGTGAGGGTTGAGGGAGAGAAATCACTCTTCCGGTCATCGTTGGGACCCCATCTCGGCAGAGCACTGTCATGATGACCTTCATAATAGTTAGACTCCCTTCTGCCTATAATGTGATCCTCGACCGACTTGGACACAATCTGCTCGATGCCATCGTCTCCACGAAGCGATTGCTGGTGCAGTTCCTAACTCCTTACGGAGTTGGCGAAATGAGAGGTGCACCTCAGCCAGTCTAGCACTATTTCCAAACCCTCCCGGATACCAAAATCCTCGAGGAAGATCCCTGACGCGGCACGATGATGAGAATGCAATCTAAATGATGGATTGAGAAATGAGAGCAATGAAGCCTATTAACAGGTACTAAATTTCAGATCAAAAGTACTAGGTAAAGCTATGGAAGGAGCACTGAAATTTGAAACTTACGTCGCGATGTAGTTATTTAAATCCTAGAGAAGATTAGGGCTAATGAATATTGAATTTAAACCTTAGCAACGATCTTCAATAACTCAGACTTAAGAGATTAGGAGGTGTTATTTATCCAAGATGATCACTCCCTGGTAGATCCATTGAAGCTCTTAGACAAACTAGCCCTGAAGTGGAATATTGGCATTCCAAAGAAACTAGTTTCATTCAACCATAATCTTTGGCAAGAGAACCCTTTCTTGAACTCCGAATCGTAGAAGGATCCTGCACAATGAACGGGTTAGACTGGGACCAATTTGAAGATATCAAAACAAAGAAACCAAACAGGCAAGGGAACTTCGATGGAGGCATGGATCCCTAGAGGTGGATGTTGGCGTTGGACACTTGAAAGCTTGAGAAGAGAAAATCAAACACATCCAAAGAAAACAAGAGGATACTACCAATAAAACACCTTCTTCAACTACTACTTCACTTAAATTTCATTTCATCCAAAAAGCTTCTTTTCTACCATGGGCGTACAAGAGGCTTTTAATGGCCTTTCAATCAATTTGAAATTCCCCATATCATGGAGAAATATTAGGGGGGTTACATGAAATGTGGAGGATTTGGTGGAGGGTTTCATGGAATGTGGAGGATTTGGTGGAGCTGGTTGCATGATTTGTGGATGGAATTGGCCGACCTCCTTTGAATTTGAAAACACTCCTTGGTCGACCACTTGTAGCTTTATGTAATTTAAAATTTGAATGATGCCACGTGGCAGGTGAGGTGGCAATGATGTGGCGTGGCAAGGTGGCATGGTGACATGGCGCATCCTTCTCCATGGCGCCCCTTGGAGATGACATGGCAAAGGTGATGTGACGTCCTCTGGTGATGAGTTGGCACCGGTGGTCCATGATGATGTGATATTCCAAGTAAAGCTGGTCTGGCCTAATTTCAAGTAGCTCTTGAACTTGACTCAGTACAAACCTAATTGACTCTAATTGAACTTGATTGAATTCTAATTGAACTTTAAAACCCCAAAAGAAAATAAAACAGGACTCAATAAACATACAGGACTCATACGAGACTTGAGTTCCTAGTCTCAATCCATAAAGAACTTGGTATTAGTTGAAGCTTCTTCTTTTTGAGCCTGGTGCCCCCACCAATTCTTCCCGGGTGGGAGGAACTCGATCCTGTCGAGTATGGTTCAGCCTGGCTTTGATATTATTCAAATAAGTCGGGGTCCAGTCGTTGCAGGTCCTCTCTAGCGATTCAGGAGTCGTCAGATTTTGGTCTCCCTTGCCAACGGACCAAATATGGATAGTAATCCTTGTTTCTGGTAGTGACAATCTTATTATCCAGGATTTGTTCAGTTTTCTCTCATTTTTGAGGAATGGTTGTTTGTGGATACTCGGGTAATGGTTCACTCTCAAAAATATAGTTAGGCCCAAAAGGCTCACTAGGTATCATCATGGGTTCCTTATATTCTATCAAGTCTGAGACATTGAAGGTCGGGTTGATACCTAGGTCTGAAGGTAATTCCAATATATAAGCATTAGATCTAATCTTCTTTACGACTTTAAAGGGGCCTGCACCACGGGTATGTAGTTTCTTGAAAGTCCCGGATGGGAACATGATCTCTCTCATAGAATTCCTTGACTTTCTTTCTTGAATTAGTCCTATGTTTATAGGATTCATTGCTCAAATTTATTTCATGATGTAAATCCTCAACATGCTATGCATAGGACTCAGCAGACTCAGAAACTTACACAAGCACTTACGAAATGCAGACTGAACTAGGCATCCTTATTGAGAGGAATTTTATTGGACTCTCTAGGGCCCAAACCTAATAGTTAATGACTCTCTAGGTTTGACCCTGGTCTGGTATGTACATGAGAATTTACCATGGGTTCCTAGCAAATGCCATAAGGTTTTTCAAAAGTAGGTAGCAAAAGGAATAGGCTTTAAAGGCTCATGCAACCTAGTAACTCATCAAAATGAAACTTAATGGCTCTAAAATTAGGATAAGACTTAAGGAAAGGCAGGAAATAGGAATCCGAGTCTTGGGATAATTTAGGGGAATCTTGAAACAGACCTTGGTTACTCATGATGACCTTAAGATTTGAATATTGATCTACGGGCGGGATGCTTCTAGGTAGTTGAAGGTCATCGGCAAAGTCTTCTAAAATAATGATTGGGTTCTTCTCAGGTAACTGAAGAAGTTCTTGTGTCGAAGCTAAAGTATTGGGTTCTTCCTGAGGGCATTGTCTTACGGGAACCAAGTCCTCACTAAAGTTTGGTTGTTCTGATGTTTCAGGACTAGGCTCAATAATCTTTTCTTTACTAAAGGTTTCCTCAGGTAAGGTACTAAAGTTGTTCTCTTCACAGTCTTCCCCTTCATATTCATCTATTAAACTGATGTCAGTCTCATACACATATTTACTAGGTTCAGACTTGCCTTCTTCCTTCCCTAGCCCTTCAGTTTGAGGATATCCTAAGTCTTGAGTATTCATGAACTCAACTTGTACTTCAGGGTTCTTACTCCTATCATTCATATAAGCTAATGGGATAGTAGGAGTTGGTGGTCTAAGGAAAGTTGTTTAGCCAGCATTTGGTTCAATTAGGCCATTAGATCATTTAGGCCTTTCAGCATGGTTTCAAGATTCGGGTCCATGGCTACACTGGACTGGGTCTGGACTGGTGAATATGAGGCTCATGATCTAGTTTTCATGCATGCAAGTAGACTCAAGCTCGAGCTAAGGTTTCCTAAACCTAGAGCACAAATTAGAGGTCTAATTAAGTGAACCAACTAGCTAGTAGTACTTATGGGACTTAGCCAGGTAGGTGGTGGGGAGTGAAGGTCCCTGATTGCCAACCTTAGACACCAATCTGAGATTGGCCAGGTAGGCGGACCAAAGCACAAGCCCTGATGCACCAATCCTAGACACCAAGCCAGTAAGCACACAACAATTAGCTGACACAGTTAACTTGACCCTAACCTGAACCCAACTTGTTGGTGTCCCTAACCCACTAGGGCAATTAACGTTCTACTCAATTTTAATTAACGGTCTGGGATCGATATGCTGGTTGGTGGTTTTTGGACTAGGGACAGGTGATGAAACCCTGACCCTATGTCAAATTGATGCCCTTAATTTGATTTCTCATGAGATGAATGAAATGCAAAGGTGCTGCAGAAGTATGTTGCAGTTTGAAAGTGGTGTGGAAAACGTGATGAAAAAAATATCCAAAAATTCTGAAAAATTCACAGAGGATTCCTAACTTATATGTTTCAATGCAGATGAAAGGAATTTTAAAACTAAAATCTGTACTACTCTAAGCAGATCCTACAAATGAAGATAAATAAAAAGGACAGAACAGAACCCTAATAACAGTGTCGAACTGCAGAAATCTTCATTTTTTTTATAATTTTTTTCTGATGATGAAATTTTATATGGTGATAACTGACTTAAAAAGGAACAAGAAAAAAATATTTCAACAAAAAATTAGCGACTTGCCTTTGGAGCTGCAGACGGATTACAGTAAACAGATGCAAATTTTCAGAAAAACAGAACCTAATCAAACAAGTGCAATGGCTTACCCAAACTTCAATCAAAAAAACTCACGTCCGGCCAGGGGCTCATTATTCCCATTGGTCGTGACAGTGTACTAGAGTACACCCGCTCAGGAGGCGTGAATTTTAGATCTTGCTTGGATTTAAAGAAAACTATTCTACCCTAATGCAACCATGCTCTGATACCAATTTGACGCGGCACGATGATGAGGATGCAATCTAAATGATGGATTGAGAAATGAGAGCAATGAAGCCTATTAACAGGTACTAAATTTCAGATCAAAAGTACTAAGGTAAAGCTATGGAAGGAGCACTGAATTTGGAACTTACGCCGCGATGTAGTTATTTAAATCCTAGAGAAGATTAGGGCTAATGAATATTGAATTTAAACCTTAGCAACGATCTTCAATAACTCAGACTTAAGAGATTAGGAGGTGTTATTTATCCAAGATGATCACTCCCTGGTAGATCCATTGAAGCTCTTAGACGAACTAGCCCTGAAGTGGAAGATTGGCATTCCAAAGAAACTAGTTTCATTCAACATTGATCTTTGGCAAGAGAACCCTTTCTTGAACTCCGAATCGTAGAAGGATCCTGCACAATGAACGGGTTAGACTGGGACCAATTTGAAAGATATCAAAACAAAGAAACAAACAGGCAAGGGAACTTCGATGGAGGCATGGATCCCTAGAGGTGGATGTTGGCATTGGACACTTGAAAGCTTGAGAAGAGAAAATCAAACACACCCAAAGAAAACAAGAGGATACTACCAAAAAATACCTTCTTCAACTACTACACTTAAATTTCATTTCATCCAAAAGCTTTTTTTACCATGGGCGTACAAGAGGCTTTTAATGGCCTTTCAATCAATTTGAAATTTTCAAATCATGGAGAAATATTAGGGGGGTTACATGAAATGTGGAGGATTTGGTGGAGCTGGTTGCATGATTTGTGGATGGAGTTGGCCGACCTCCTTTGAATTTGAAAACACTCCTTGGTCGACCACTTGTAGCTTTCATGTAATTTAAAATTTGAATGATGCCACATGGTAGGTGAGGTGGCAATGATGTGGCGTGGCAAGGTGGCATGGTGACATGGCGCATCCTTTCCATGGCGCCCCTTGGAGATGACATGGCAAAGGTGATGTGACTTCCTCTGGTGATGAGTTGGCACCGGTGGTCCATGATGATGTGGCATTCCAAGTAAAGCTGGTCTGGCCCAATTTCAAGTAGCTCTTGAACTTGACTCAGTACAAAGCCTAATTGACTCTAATTGAACTCTTGATTGAATTCTAATTGAACTTTAAACCCAAAAGAAAATAAAACAGGACTCAATAAACATACAGGACTCATACGAGACTTGAGTTCCTAGTCTCAATTCATAAAGAACTTGGTATTAGTTGAAGCTTCTTCTTTCTGAGCCTGGTGCCCCCACCAATCCCAGGGCGAACGAGCTTGACCAAGGGCGCAGGACCCTAGAGGTGGCCCGGCCGAGCGCCTGCTATCTTTTTTGCTCAGAATCGATCAGGAGAAGACGAAGCATATTGGGGCTCAACTGTAAGAGGAGGAAAGAGCCCACCTACTGGAGTTCCTGCGGGTGAATGCAGATGTGTTCGCCTGGACGGCGATCAACATGCCAGGTATTCCCTCTGACATCATCACTCACAAGTTGAGCATTGACCCGAAGTGCAGGCCAGTTCGACAAAAGAAGAGGAGTTTCGTCCCCGAGAGGCAGGCGGCAATCAACGAGGAAGTCGACAAACTCCTCGTCGCCGGCTTTGTCCGGGAGGTCCAATACCCAAGCTGGCTAGCGAATGTGGTGATGGTGAAGAAAAGCAACGGCAAATGGAGGATTTGTGTTAACTACATCGACCTCAACAAGGCATGTCCGAAGGATAGTTTCCCCCTTCCAAAGATTGATCAACTTGTGGACGCCACCTCGGGTCACCGACTCCTCTCCTTTATGGATGCATTCTCCGGGTACAATCAGATCCGGATGCACCCAGGGGACGAGGAGCACCCCGCCTTTATCACCGACCAATGGACGTACTGCTACAAAATGATGCCTTTCAGTCTGAAGAACGCTGGGGCCACGTACCAACGTCTGGTCAACAAGGTTTTCAAAGATCAGATCGACCAGAACATGCAGGTGTACGTGGATGATATGCTTATCATGAGCAAGCCGAGCTCGAACCACGTCACCGACCTCGCCGAAGCCTTCAACAATCTCCGGAAATACCAAATGAAGCTGAACCCAGCAAAGTGCACCTTTGGAGTGGGGGCAGGGAAGTTCCTGGGCTTCATGGTCACTCAGAGGAGCATTGAAGCAAATCCGAAGAAGGTCCAGGCGATTGTCGACATAGAGCACTCGACATCCAAAAAGTAGGTCCAGCACCTCATGGGGCGTATCACAGCCCTGAGCCATTTCATCTCGAGGTCGGCCGATCGTTGTCTCCCTTCTTCAAGGTGCTACGCAAGATGCATGACTTCACGTGGACGGAGGAGTGCAGGGCAGTCTTTGAAGAGCTAAAGGTGTTCTTGGCTTCTCCCCCGCTGCTCTCCAGGCCGGAGGAAGGGGAGGAGCTGTTGCTTTATTGGCGATCACACTCGGAGCCGTCAGCTCGGTCCTTGTCCGTGTAGACAAGAACAGATCTTAAAAGCTGGTATACTACACCAGCAAAATCCTCTGCGACGTGGAAATCAGGTATACCCGCTCTGAAAAACTTATTTTTGCTCTAATAATGTATGCTAAGCGCCTCATGCCCTACTTCTAAGTGCATCCCATCGTGGTGGTGACGAACCAACCACCGAGGACCATACTCAGTCATCTTGAAACATCTGGGCAGTTGGCCAAATGGTCCCTGATACTGAGCGAGTTCGACATCATGTATCGATCGAGATCATCACAGAAGGTCCAAGTCCTGGTTGACTTCCTAGTCGAGTGCACAGGACTCGTCGAGGAGCCGGAGCAGACTCCCGAGGAGCATCAAATCAAGCCCGGCACAGAGGAGGGACCGTGGATCCTCCATGTGGATGGCGCATCCAACTTCGGCGAAAGCGGAGCGGGGCTCATTCTCGCCAACAGTAATGGGATTGTGATGGAATGTACCCTCCACTTCAAATTCACCGTGACAAATAACCAAGCAGAGTACGAGACGCTCCTCGCAGGCCTAAAGGTCTCACACAAGCTAGGCATCCAGAACCTGAAGATCTTCACCGACTCCCAACTGGTGGCTGGACAAGTTTTCGGAGAGTACGAAGCTAGAGATCCCCAGATGATGAAGTACCTGGAACGAGTCCGCTCATGCACGACAAGCTTCCGATGCTTCAATATCTTTCATATTCTCCATAGAGAGAATGCACACACGGATGCACTGTCGAGACTCGCAACCTTACCAGACTCATTGCTGGGGGCGTGCATATATTGAGTACCTCGAAAATCCGAGCTACGAAGCTCCCGAGAAGGTGCAGCAAGTCACCCCGGAGCTGAGCTAGATGGATAGGTATATCAGGTACATCACTGATAGAATCTTACCCGAGGACCGCATGGAGACCGGCCTCATCAAAAAGAAAGCCTCTCAGTTTGTCCTGATGGAAGGACACATCTACCGCCGATCCTACTCATACCCACTCTTGAAGTGCCTGAGACCCGCAGAGGTAGCCTTCATTCTCCAAGAGATACATGAAGGCCTGTGCGGGAACCACGTCGGAGGAAGGATGTTGGCATACAAAGCTCTCCGCCAGGGATACTTCTGGGACGTCTTTCTCGATTCGTGATAAGGGAGACTGTCATGTGTTCTAACATTCCTTCCGGTCGTTCCATTCCGGGAAGCCTTGCAGTGTCTTGATCGGGGGGCCGCCGTCCCCGGGATTCGAATCTCCTGATTGACTTTCTCTTTTGAGTGGTGCAGATAGTTGGTGGAGAGCGTGGCGCTTCGGTCAGGGAGCTCTTTCCCTTTTGGTGTAAGCGGTGGTTGCAGACAGTTATTGTGACCTGACGGGTGTTTCCTGATGGTCCTCGGGCCGCTCGTCGGAGTCTCGAGAAGGTGGCTTCGCCTCCTTGGTGTTCCAGGGCACCGTCCAAGTTGGTCACCGGGCTAGAGAGCTGGGACTCAACTCTAACTCGGGGGGCTAGACCTCCGAAGGGCTCGACCTGGCGGAGGAGGCTAGGCTCGACTCCGGCTCAGGAGGCTTGACCTCGGAGGGGCTCGACCCGACGGAGGAGGGCTCGATCTCAGAGAGGCTCGACCTGGCGGAGGAGGGCTGACCTCGACTCCGGTCCAGGGATCTCAGCCTCTGAGGGTCTCGATCCGGTGGAGGAGGACTCGACTCCTGCTCGGAGGGCTCGGCCTCGGAGGGGCTCGACCTGGCAGAGGAGGGCTGACCTCGACTCCGGTCCAGGGGTCTCAGCCTCTGAGGGGCTCGATCCGGTGGAGGAGGGCTCGACACGCGATTCCAGCCCAGAGGACTCGACCTCGAAGGGGCTCGACCTGGCGGAGGAGGGCGAGCTTGACTCCGGCTCAGGGTGCTCAGCCTCGGAGGGGCTCGATCTGGCAAAGGAGGTCGCTCGGCTTCGGCCTAGGTGCCCTGAGCTCACGGGTACCGACCTGGCAGAGGATGGAGCTCGGCTTTGACGGTCCGCCTCGTTGATCTGAAGGAGCTCGGCCCGGTTAAAGGAGTCCGAGATGGGGTGTCCATCATGACGGATCTTATGATATGGCATCTGACTGGGAATGCACGTCAACACGTCAGCTTCTTGCCATATCAATAACCACAGAGGGTTAAGAAGCCTCTGCCTTATTCTGGTGCCTCTGGTGTCCGCACCACCAAGCCCAGCCTAGAATAGCCTCAAATGAGTTGTGCTAAGCTTTTTTTTAAAAAAATTAAAAATAAGCCAATGGGCCTAACAGGCAATGTGCCATGCCAGGCATGGCCCACTCCCCCTGGGCCTAGGGCCATGCCTTATCCCTAGGCCTAGGGCTGTGTCAGGCTAGGGGTTCAGATTAAACGGGCCGTATAAAAAGCTCATTTAGTAACAGGCATGCCTTGGGCTAGGGGTTCATATTAAATGGGTTGCATAAAAAGCTCGTTTAGTAAAGGGCCGTGCCAGGTATGACCCCTTTGAATTTGAGGCCCGATGGGCATGGACTGGTTCATGCCAGGCATGGCCCATTGCCTTTGTCTATTTGGGGCGTGACAATTAATCCATTCAAAGTAATTGAGTAACTTAGAGATTATTCTAATTTTCAAGCAATCCCGAGTAGACGATGAATTTCTTGGTAAACTCGGGCTGGCGTAATCAAGCCCACTAAGGGTATTTGGGCCTTCAACGATCCAATTAATATGTACGGAAATATTCTCCTCTATATTATATATATATAAGTACATAGAATTGGAAGCATCCACATGTTCACTTATCGTATTCCATGATCAAGATGTTGATGCCAATGACGTGCGGCTTGAATAGCAGGTGAGAAGAGCAGGTGTAGTGCAGTTGGTTTTCGCAAGAGCTCCACCGATCTCCAACAATGGTTCATGTCAATGGCCTCATGCAGGTCCCAGTCGGGTATAAGTGGTGATGGATATGGGAATTTTATTTTGCCAAAGTCTGGCAAGTGGTCCATGGACGCCATCATAGCCGTCAAATTGACGTCATGCAAGGGCCCAGCTTTGGTGGTACTCGCCATCAAACCAATGTTCGATTCATCCCTCACTGCTTCAATTATTGCATTTATGCATGCGAGTCAGCCTTATAAGAAAGGCAACTGCTAGCAAATAATGGTCCAGAGTTCAGAAACTTTGCTCAGGAGAAGCTTCTTCTTAGAACATGGGTAGAAGCCAATGTGACTCCAAGGAGGGATTGAACAAAAGGCCTTGGAGTGCCATGGAGGACAAGATCCTCACTGACTACATCCAAGCTCATGGAGAAGGGAGATGGGGAAGATTCCCAAGCAAGCAGGTGCAAGCAAATTAAATTAAGAACTACTTCTTCTCTTTTCATTTCTACATATGCCTGATCAAGAGGCCTTGTAGCCTGCCTGCCTCACATCCTCAATAGCGAAGACTACTCTCTCTGTATTTGAGAGAGAGAGAGAGAGAGAGAGAGAGAGAGAGAGGAGAGATATTGGATGTGTGTCATTGGTCTCAAAGGTTATTTGGTGTGCCACATAACCCCTATTGCAAATTAGAGGACTCTCTTGTGGCTACCTTGTGGCATTTACAAGGCTATGGAGTCTGCCATACATCTCCTATAGAAAATAAAATAACCAGTTGCTTCTATTCTGCATGTCCAAGTCTCCAAGGCCAACATAATATAATCAGTTGGAATATTCTTCACCCATCATTAACTTTCAAGTAATGGTTTCATTAAATATGGATCATGAAATGGTTTGGTTTTTGATATCTTCATTCTCTAACATGTTTCAGGCTTAAATCGATGCGGGAGGAGCTGCCGGCTTCGATGGCTGAACTACCTGCGGCCAGATATCAAGAGGGGGAACATCTCCCATGAAGAGGAGGACCTCATCATCAGACTCCACAAGCTCTTAGGAAACAGGTATTAATTATATTCTAATGCTATGAGAGTCTTTCAACAAAACCCCCCCCCCCCCTCCTCTTAATGAGTTGCTTTCTATCCCTTTAATCTTGCAGGTGGTCTCTGATAGCTGGAAGGCTCCCTGGTCGAACAGACAACGAAATCAAGAACTACTGGAACACAGTCCTGAAGAAGAAGGTGCAAGCTCGTTCGTTTCATTGACAAACCTCAAGTGTCTGAACCAAGATGAAGAGAGGAAATCCAAGAGCAAAACAAAAGTTCAAGCTCCACCATTTGAGTATCAGCTAGGTGCAGCGAGGCTGAACTGAATTTAAATCAGCATGGCAACCAAAATGTTCATAAAAATGAACTCAAGGCGCAGTGATCGACGACTTGGCACCAGAGAGTTCTTCGTTGGCTCCTCAAGACCATGACCTATTGAACTTATCGACAGGTTCAATACCGACAGTCTTTGTCTTCTTGACCTTGAGTTCTTCCAACAACTTGGAGACAATATCAAACAGGACAGAGGAGGACTGTAACAATGGTAAATTGTGTGTTGTCTGTTTTGACGAGAATGTCTTCTGTAGCAGAGGAAATTTTGAGAATTGGATTGCGACCGACCAAATCCAACCATATGGCAGTCTTGATCTTGGATCATTGTCTACTTTCTTCGAATCCGAATCATAAAAGCTTGGGCTATCAAGCAACATGGTTTGTACAGTGATTTGCACGTAGAATTATGTTACCATATTTCAGCTCTTTCACTAGTATTTGTTGCTGTTTTACTCGGTGCAACTCTTTAGCAAGTATTCAAATAAAATTTGCTCCAGTCCTCTAATATTTCCATTATTTTTTTTTACGATTGTCGCCGTTTCTTTTGCTGGTTTTTTAGGATTAAGGGCCTTGTTCCACCTGGATATGTGCAGATAAATCTCTGCTTCGACTGTTTCCACTGGTTAGCCGAGCCTTGGGTGACATATGCATTCTTCTTTACCTTATCACAAACTTTGTAATGACAAATAATGATGATCATCCAAAGAAAGCGACCACCTTTTCTCATGCACGGTCCAAGTCCAAAAGATGGTGCTTAATTGGGAAAAAGGTGGTTGAAAGCTTCACGCATTGCTCCAAAATAATTGTAATAGAACGAAATGAGAATGAAATAGTATTTTTGCACTTCTAACACCAAAGCTTTTCATATAAAAACTAGAGGAAGTAATTTCTCAAAAAAAAAGAAAAAGAAAAGAGAAAGTAAAACATGTGATGAGAATCTTTCTTTAAGCTTTCAGATGTCCCTTGATATGTCTAATAACCTCATTTCTTTTTCTTTCTTTTGTCGTCGTTGTTGTTGTTGTTTTGTTTTTTTTTTTTTTTTTTGGTGGGGGGGGGGTGGATAACCTCATTTCTTTAAATTAAAAGTATAGTATCTATTACTACCAAACTCTCAGCAAGATGATCTTTGGTGACTTAATCAGACCGGATGAGTAAGTGTGAAATGTTCGATGATGAAGCTTTTCCTCGCTGGAGGTGTCCTTAACTTGCAAAACAAGTCCTAAATTAAGGAGATTCTTTGGTGGAGGACTCTCTGATCGATGCTTAAGTTAGTGGGGGGAGCTTGCGGCATAGATATAAAACTTAGAGCATCGAATTGTAAAATCTTCTGGCACAACATATAGCTTGACTTATCTCTTAAAGGTTCTCTCTTACTAATATTTATAAATATTCGTAGTAATTAAATTCTGTAAAAAGATAACCTCTTTTCGTTAGCCATAATAATATTTTGTTAAGGCAAACTTTTTTGTTGCGGGTAACAACTGGCACAATAATTTTCTGTCGTAACAGTTATTAATCTTCCGCCCACTTAGTCTGACATTTTTGAGTGGTCAGCACTCTCGTCTTAATCATCAATGGTGCCTTGGCACCTTATAAATTAGTTGCTTCATCTTATAATTGGTTGGATCTTTTGAGCATACTGCTTCTTGAGGATTAGTAGTTCGGCTATCTCTTGATATAAAGTAGATAGTTGGTCTTTAGCTTAATTAGTCGGCATCGTTCTCTCATAATCGAAGCAATGAGTTGCCACTTATTGAGTCATTTATCTAATAGTCTTAGTCGGCCGGTCTAGTCCCTTGTTAGTCATCAAGCTTGATTATTTAGTACAATAGTTGCCCCTCACTCCCGATTCCAAGATATTTTATCATCTTGGAAGAAGAGAGTCTAACATTAATGGCCCATGTGTCCTTGAGCTTCACCATTCTCTTTTTTTCATGCTGTCTATCAATATTTTCAAAAAAGCTAAAAAGAAATACTTTGTCATTTCAATGTTAGAGCCATCATCATGGTAAGCCACAATGTCGAAGCAATTATTAATGTCAGAAGTGGTAGGCAATCTAGGGGATTTGGCTACTTTTTGCCGTGCCACACCCCTTCGGATACATATAAAGTCATCGCTGGAGACTTCATTGTGCAAGCAGATTAGGATGACATATATTATCAGAATGGTGGTATGACGAACCACCAATTGATTTCCTTGGTCATGATCATGGCATGTGGCATAGCCTAATGAGTTGCTTGTAGTTTGAGGACTGCATCATGATCATCATCATTGCTTATATAAAGGCTTCTCCTTCCTTTCAAGGTTTTCTTACCGAGACTTCAAGTTTCCTTACTCTTTAAAAGTTTCTTCTTCCTGAGAACCTTCATTCTTTTTAAGATCTTCTTCCTCAAGTTTTCACCTTCTTCAAGACTTTCATAGGTTAGGTCATTGTTTCCCTTAGCTTTTTCTTTCCCCTTTTCTTCTTCACTGGTTTCTTCGGCACTTTTAAGAGTTCTAGGGATCTTGGAAACTTTTTTGTAGGATCCTCTTCACAGATCCTCTCCCATCATTTTTCTCTTGGTTTTCAAAATCTATTTGAGCTGGTTAGGCTTTTGGAGACCCCCATCTTGCTAGGACATCCATTCCCGGAGAAACTGTTCTGTAATAGTCCCTAAAAATTCTCAATCCAAGAGGTTGAAAGGTCCAAATATTGAGGACCTTCACCCAGACCACATGCAGGGTACTTTGTAAGAGCCCAAAGTAGCTGGCCTACAAAATTATTATAAAATTTTATGGAATTTCTAAGTGTTTACCCCTGGTCCTAGTAACTGAGTAAATAGGGCCCCCTTCAGTTCTATAGCCATATATGTTGAGCTTCTTAATGTAGGACATCGCTTTCCTCTCTATCCTTTCATAGATAAAATCTTTAACTTATACAAAGTCATCTCGGCATAGTTGACTCTGAACACTTTTTAGATCATTTGTGCCTTTACAGTTTTGTGCTATGTTATGGAATTGAGCTTAAAACTTTCTTATTCTGCAGTCTTTTCATGATTAAAAGATACTCATATGATCAAGGATGGTGGTTCATCAAACCACACCATGACTGGAAGTTCATTAAAAGTCTTCCAACTACTATTCATGGTTGGAAGTCCTATTTTTTCTTTCTATCTTCTAGCTAGTCTTAGGGCTTCAGCACTGAATAAAGAGAATCTCGTCTAACTCCAAATGATAACAAAAAGGTTCTTATAGCTGACAAAGAAGACTATGAAAAATCTTAGGGACTAAACATCCTTTTCAAAGTAGCTATTAAAAGATCAAAAGCTCTTTCTCACTAGAATTAGCATGTTATCTAGTTTAGATATAATCTGAATAATAAATCATAGCTTTAGTTTCTCGTTGCTTCTTGGCATTGGCTAGATTAATTTGATTAGTTCTCATTTTTTCTCTACAAAAGGGATGACACTCGATGCTGAAGATATCTTGTAGGCTATTTGAAAGAGGCCTACCAAGAGGCCAAAGGGCACTCAAATGAGGAAGAAGTTGTGTGTTGCTCCAAGTTCATCAGCACCAAGAGTTTTGTCTGCCCTACCATTCTTGTTCCAAATGCTATAGAGATAAAAGTAGTAACAATTATCTTCGGCATTGATGTCATTGTTGCTGAACCTCCATTGACCAGGTCGTCATCATCGGCAGCCATGTCTCCAAGGTGGTCAGATTCACGTCAACCAACAAGCCCTCCTGTAATACTCAGCAAAAAAGGAAAAAAAAATTAGAGGACGAAGACTCCCGATGGAAGTCTTTTCTTTCTCCTAAATAAAATCCAAATCAAGGTCGATCCAAGGATTTTTAGCTATAAAAGAACCTTCGTTGGAGGTTGAGAGGATCAGATTGAGGGACATAATGAAAACAAGGTATGGTCATTTTTTCGGCCCCTCCTCTCCCAGCATGGTGAATGGTTGGAATGGCGATGGAGAGGTAGTAGAACATGGAGGTGACCCGGGAGTTAGAAAGAGGAGGGAAAGAAAGGAAAAAAAAAAAAAGAAAGGAGAAGAAGAGGAGGAGATCAGCACCAGTGGCGGCGATTGGGCTTTGAGGTATGGGCTTGGCCAGTAGGCTTATTACTGAGTTTTTGCAGAAGCATAAACGGCGAGGCGGGAGGGGGGTTCCCCTGTTTTGGGCCATGCAGGAGGAGAGAGAAGAAGAGAGAAAAAGAGGAGAGAGGAAAGAGGAGAGAAGAGAAAGAATAGAAGAGAGAGAAATAGGAGAGAGATAAGAGGAGAGAGAAGAGAAAGAATAGGAAAGAGAGAGAAAAGGAGCAAGTTAAATAAATAAATATTGAAAAAAAAAGATATAAAAGTTTTTCTCCTAAAAAAATTATAAAGTTGGGGTATCAATGGATGGATCGTGGATGGAATCTGGATAGAAGGTTCTAAGTTTATAGTTGTTATGCTATAAAATTATTCAGATTAAAAACTTGCAGTCAAATAAAGTAGAGATCCAATCACACCTCGATATACTTTTTGATCAACCTTGTTACCTTCCTCATCTTTGTCAAGTCTGCAAGTTGGGCTCATGGGTGTGCCAATTTCTTTGTAGATTTCATTCCAAACTTCTTCAAGAGTTCTTTGATATACTTTATTTGGTTGATGAATATCCCTTCCTGTGTTTATTTGATTTGCAGTCCAAGGAAGAAAGTGAGTTCACCCATCATGCTCATTTCAAATTCTTCCTGCATAAGCTTGGCAAATTCTTGATATAAAGTTTTATTAGTTGCATCAAAGATTATATCATCAATATATATTTGTATAACTAATAATTCATCATCTTTTCTTTTGATAAACATTGTAGGAGGATAATTTTTTGGACAAGAGGGTATTGAGCGAGTTCTATAGCACCTAGATTGATGATTTGGATGCAGACTGATATCATACATGTTAAATCTATCTTCAGTAAAGGTAAGAATTTTATACATAATCACTTGTTTATAAATATATTTTACATTGCATGATTGTTGGATATGAGCATTAGCATATATATTGTTTATGCATTATATATTTCGATTTTGTATGATGGATATTTGTGATTACTGATATTATTATTTTCTGTATGATATGTTCATATCAAACATGATTATTTTGGATGATTTGGATTGTGATACTGATTATCGAAAATCTTGAAAGAATATGATTTGAAACATGTCTAAAATTTGATAAAGTGATAATCAAGAAAAAGAGATATTTGGACTAGCCACTCCATGGATAGGACCGAGGTTAATAAGATTTCTCGTCATAGACTGAAGTATGACAATGAGGTTGCCAGTCACAAGTTGAAGTAGATAATGAGATTGCCCGTCATAAGCTAAAGTATGATAATGAACTTGCCAGTCATATACTGAAGTGTGATACTGAGATTACCAGTCATAGACTGAAGCATGACCATAATTAGTCCAAAATATTAAAGAAGATGGATGAATTAACTGAAACATAAAAAAAAAATATGATTTTACCAAGAGTTTTGTTATATATAGTGCTTAATTTATTTTGGTTTGCATGACATGATATTTTATGATTCCTTATACTACTATTGTTCCTTACTATTTTTAAATCATATTACCATTAGAGAGATTGTATGGAATCCTTACTGGGCTATAAAGCTCATACCCCTACTTTCTTTTCTTCTCAGAGTTATACATAATATTCAAACTTGGCGGTGGATTGGTTTCGTGGTGAAGTGATGAATCAATAAAAAATCATTAATACTGATCAGATGATTGAAGATAACCAAATTGATAATTATATGAGTTGTATTATTAGGTAATCTCTTATAAATATGATCTATAATGTCATTAGAATCGAAGAGGTAATGGATTGTTAAAGGCTATGCATGATCTCTAGAATATATTCTAGGGTTCGTGTAGCCGATCACATGGCCAACTGGGTACTAGGTTGGGACATGATAGAGTGGTATCAGAGCTTAGATTATGATTGCTCGGGACTGTGATATAAGTGATTAAAAAATAATATGGTGGTTATTAGAACATGATAGAATGATATCGAAACTTAAATTATGATCACTTGGGATTGTGATATAAGTGATTAGGATATGATTTGAGTGATATCAAAATTTAGGTTATGATTACTATGGACTGTGACTTAAGAAGTATTTGAACTTACTGTTATGATCAATCAGGGCATGATAATAGTTGCAAGAATGGATTCAAAATTTGGATCTTTAATCTTTAGATATTGTACATAAGATTTAGCATATGATTAGTACAAAAGAGGAATATGATTTTATTTCTAATATATGTAGTGAGATTGACCTATGATGAGTGTAAAGGATTGAATGAATTATACCATTTAATCATGATAAGTAAGCATATTATAGATATTAAAGAGCTAGATAAAATGTATCTTTATCTCTAATAAATGGGTTTGACCTGAGCATCAGAAGTGCTGCTTAGAAGTATAGTATGTTATGTTGATGGGTTATGTTATGCTGAATATATATATTTAATTATTAATTGATAATATTATAAAATTTTAAATTTGATATGGATGCAAATCATAATAGCATGCTAGTTTTATTGTTAATATTTGATTATAAATTTTGGAACTGTTGCAAAAAGATGTTTAGGATATAGGTTATAAAAGAATTTAATGATATTAGAAAGGATAATTTTTTGATAAATCTATACATAGATTATTATTGAAAATATGTAAGAAAAAAATGGATTTAAGATAATACATAGAATTGTAACTTTCTATTACCGGATTAGATTATATTATGTGGACATGGCATGCATGTCTTGGTTGAATCTTTGATAATTTATATTAGCAGTTTTAGATTGAATTAGTTGATCTTTTCTATATTTATTAAAGATTATTGGGTATGTTAAACTCTAAGTCAAATTAAGATATATAAGAAGATTTAGGTTATCATACTACTTAAATTACATTAAGCAGAGAAATTGATTTTGCAAGACTTATATGAGTTTAGCTTATGAGGGATAAAATTTCAAGTAATTATAATTGATGTTAAGAATTATAGTAAAATAGTTCTATGAGCAATAACATGATTGATCCTACTCATAAGGATATTGACTTAGAGTCATTTACTTTGTTAGAGTTAAAGTTAACATTCCAAGAAAAAAGTTGATCTAGATTATCTAATTGAATTATCAAAGAAAGCATGATTATTTTAGACTTGGACTAGAGTATTGATATCTTAAAAGGATGGAAAAACTTATGAAAGGACTTTAAATATAAAAGTGGGTCAGGATTAATCTTGATATGATGTCTGAGGTATAGATAAGATGAAGAGACTCAAAAGCTTTATTTTAGTAGCTTTGGATCTTTCTGCTATTAATGTAAGATAAATTTTTGGGAGAATTTATTTAATAAACCTAGACAGTTCATTAAATTATATCAGAATGTGCAATGGAAGCATATTGGTTTATGTTATTTTGAAACTAATTAAGAACATTAATTCTAGCTTCAGAAGTTATGATGGGAGAGTTGATTTAATTTTAGTAAAAGGCATCGAGTGATAAATAAAAGGATAATATTATAGATTTTTTGGCTAGTCTGAATATGTAGCCATGCAATTTTCATCAGTAGATTCTTCTAGTATGAAAAACTTCAAGAAAAATTTTGGTCATCTCACCAAATCTAGAATAAACAAGTAATGATTTTTTTATCCGCTTGGATCTAGAATACTTTGACATAAAGTTCTCTTTAGTTTTGATGTTGTAATCTCATTATTTGAAGAGGCTTAAGGTTTTCCTGAAATAAAAGTATAATTATAAAATCATAGGGAAGGTTAAGAGAAGGAAGGCCTTAGATTCTAGAGAGTATTTAATGCTCAAAGTTTTTTTTTGTTGGTGTTAATAGTATAGAACAGGGTTGATTATGATGTGAAGTTAATCAAGAAAAATAAATTTTAGATGTAAAAAATTTTGTATTTTAATTCGAGATTGAGATGTTAATATTCGTTTGAAAAAAATTGAAGGAATTCATTATGTATATAGATAGGAATGATCAAAATAAAAATGCCATATCATGTTATTATGTAAAGGTCGTATGACAAAAACATTCTAAGAGAAGTTTATTTGAAAGCTCGAGGATGATATTGAAGTTAGTTATTTTCAAAATTTGGACCATCATGATGTTTTAGTAAAGTTAATTAAGGATAATTAATCATATTAACATCAAAAGGTTAGTATTCTTTTAGAAGAGCTCAAGAGAATTCGATATGTGTTATAGTTAGAAAAGGATCTAGTTTTGAGATATCATATAATTATTATGTCAAGATCTTGTAGAGCAAATACCTTGAAAGATAAACTATTTGAGAGATTAAGGATGACATGAGGGTTGGAAACTTGCAAAGTTTAAATCTTAAGCAAGCTAATTTCGAGGATGAAATATATTAAGATGGAGAGAATGTAATACCCAGCAAAAAAAAAATCAGGGATGAAAACTTCTGATGGAAGTCTTCTCCTTCTCCTAAACGAAATCCAAATCAAGGCCGGTCCAAGGATTTCTAGCTATAAAAGAATCTTTGGTGGAGTCCAAGCGGATCGGATCGAGAAGCAGGACGGAAGCGAGGCACAGTCATCTTTCTGGCCCCTCCTCCTGGCAAGGTGAAAGGCTACAACGGTGATGGAGAGGTAGCAGAGCATGGAGATGATTGGGGAGTTGAAGAGGGGAGGGAAAGAAAAGAAAAAAAAAAAGAAAGGAGATGGAGAGGAGGAGATCAGCACCGGTGGCGACAATTGGGCTTGGAGGTGTGGGCCTGGCCGGTGGGCTTATTACTGAAGTTTCCACAGAAGCCACAGACAGAGAGGCAGGGGGTTCCCCTATTTTGGGCCATGCAGGAGGAGAGAGAAGAAGGAGAGAAAGAAGAAAGAGATAAGAGGAGAGAGAAGAGAAAAAAAGGAAAGAGAGAGAAAATAAGGAGTAATTTAAATAAATAAATATTAAAAAAAAAGACTACAAGTTTTTCTTCTAAGAAATTTATGAAGTTGGGATATCGGTGGATGGATTACAAATGAAATCCAGATAGAATGTTCTAAGTTTATAGTTGTTACGCCATATAATTATTCATATTAAAAATAAATTCATTATTATAAGAAGATAATTTTCTAGATAAGAGGGTGCGAGCGAGAGTTCTATAACACCCAGGTCAATAATTCGGGTATAGACTAATATCGGGCATGTTAAATCTGTTTCTAGTAAATGTAAGGGTTTTTGTACATAATCATCGATTTATAAATATGTTACATTGCATGATTCTTAGATATGAGCATTGGCATACATGATTATTTATGCATTATATATTTGATTTTGCATGGATATTTATGATTACTAGTATTACTATTTTTTATATGGTATGTTCATATAAAAATATTTTTTTTGGATGATTTGAATTGTGATATCAGTTATTGAAAATCTTGTAAGAATATGATTTGAAATATGTCTAAGATTTGATAAAGTGATAATCAAGAAGAAGAGGTATTTGAACTAGCCATGCCACGGGCAGGACCGAGGTTAATGATATTGCCCGTCACAGGCTCAAATATGAATGAGCTTGCCAGTCATAGACTGAAGTGTGATAATGAGATTGCCCGTCATAGGTTGAAGTGTGATAATGAGCTTGCCAGTCACAGGCTAAAGTGATACTGAGATTACTAGTCATAGATTGAAGCAAGACCATGATTAGTCCAAAATCTTAAAGAAGATGGATGATCAATTAATTGAAACATAAAAAAATATCATTTTACTAAGGATTTTGTTATATATGGTGATTAAGTTATTTTAATTGTATGACATGATATTTATGATTCTTATACTATTTTTTTTTGCTATTTTTAAATTATATTACTATTGGTATGACTGTATGGAATCCTTATTGGACTATAAAGCTCATACCCCTACTTCCTTTCATTCTTAGAGTTGTGTAGAATATTTGAGCTTGGCAGTGGATTGGTTTTGTGATGAAGTGATGAATCATAGAGAATTATTAATACTAATTAAATGATTAAAAAGTAACTAAATTGGTAATTAAATGAGTTGTATTATTAGGTATTCTCTTATGAAATGTGATCTATAATGCATTGAAATTGAAGTGGTAATAAATTTTTAAAGACCTTGTATGATCTCTAGGATGTATTTTTGGATTCGTATAGTCGGTCGCATGGCCGAACCGGGTGCTAGATTCGGGGTGTGACATCTCCTGCCCTCCATGCTCGAGCTGAGAAAGGAAAAGCACCATAATTCTCAAGAGCCAACAGAGATACTCGGGTTGCTGAAGAACTCGAGTCATTTGTTGATTTACTTCGATGAATCAGAACTCCAAAATTCTAAATTATCTCATTGATTATTGAAGGCCATAATTCTCCTAAGAGATTGGGAGATGACTAGGTCTTATTGTCCGTACGAGATTATACCATCTTTTTGTCTGAGGCTTTTAAAGGTAAGGGCTTCTTCTCTTCACTTTATCTCTCTTAGATTTTTAGTTATTGTTGAGCTTTCTTAACTTTAAAAATTTTCATTATTCTAGTTTGTCCATGAAGTAGTTATCATTGAAGAGAGCTTTTAGGACTTTGCTGATCTTAGTTAGACTTTGAAAGATCAGCTTGAGACTACCAAGGCCTAGAAAGAGGAAGCCGAAGAACTTAAACAAATTTTTGGGGCAAAGTTGGAGAATGTCTCTAAGGAAACTTCTGTGTTGAGGAAAAAGTTATGCTCGGCAAAGAACCATTCAAGTAGTTTAGAAGCTAAATTAAGAAAGAAAAAGAAGAAGCTTTGTCAAACAAGTCCATCATTAAAGACTTGAAGAAGAAACTCGAGGATGCAATTGCTTGAGCGATGGAGGCCAAGAAGGAAACCAAGTAGGCAAAAGCTAACATGTTAAAGGTAATCGACATCTATAAGAAGTTGGATAAATTCAAAGAAGAAGTAAATGAAGCATCATCCTACATTTAAGGATATGGCTTTAAGGACTATAAAGTCAAGGTTAAAGAGCTCTTCCCAGGCATAGATCTTAGGGAGGTTACCCTTCCAAGACATAAAGAAGAAGAAGAGGAGGATGAAGAAGAATCCAATGAAGGCAAAATTTAGGAAGAACATGCTAAAGGGAAAACCATAGCCGAGGAAGTAGTCCTTCCTACTATTCCCGAAGAAGCCTCGATCGAGGAAACAATACTTTTGATTCTTGAAGAGATTCGTGAAGCACCTCCAACCCTAGAAAAAGATGCCTAAAATATCCTTTGCCTTTAACTTTTTCATCTTTTATCTTGTTGACTTCTTTTGTTTTTGGTTTTCACTCTTTTTGATAGTCAGCTTTGCTCCGACTTTATAAAGACTACAAACTACTTGTAGACTTTTCTTCTGAATATCAATGAAGCTTTGCTTCTTTCAATGTCCTTTATTTATCCTTTTTGGAATTTTGTTAAGTATAAGATTGTCAACCTCCTGAGCAGCTTTGAGCAATTTGTTAGTACTTGCTGATTGGTTTACACTAATGACTAATAAAAATTTTGTTGGTCAAATTTCATAACAGAAATGAACTTGTCAACCAACCTTCCAAGAAGAAGTGTCGATCAATCTTAGATGGTTGAGTAGAGTTGAAAATTATTTAACATTATCAGACATAATAGTTATAGTTGAACAACTAAATCATCTCAAGCCCGTCAAACATAATAACCAAAGTTTGATTAATCTGCCAGATAAGCTGATTATAGCTGGGCAATTAAGCCAACTATTTAACATCATCAGACATATCTATTGATGTCGGATAGTCGAGTACATAGTTAGGCAATCAAACCAACTATATTTTAGGTCATCGAACATATCAATTATAGTCAAGAAATCAAGCCAACTATAGTTTAAATTGTCAGACATACCTATTATAGTCGGGTACTTGCCAACTATTTTAAATTATCAAACATATTGATTGATTTTGGATAGTTGGGTGCCTGTTAACTATCCATTTGATATTTTCAAACATACCGATTGATTTTAGATACTTTGGTGTTAGTCGACTATCCATTTGACATTATCGCACATATCGATTATTTTTCGATAGTTGGGTATCATTCAACTATTTATTTGATATTGTTGGATATATTGATTATATTTAGATAGTTGGGTATCGGTCAACTATCCATTTAATATTATCGGACATACTGATAATTTTAGATAATTGGATGTCAATCAACTATCTATTTGACATCACAAAATACTCTTGTTATATACAATGAGCAACTTCTTTAATTCACTGATAGTATATGCATAGATTTTGGGCATTCCAAGGCCAAGTAATTTGCATTCCATCCAAGCTTTCAATTCTATAAGTTCCAGGATGTATTATTTTAGTAATTGGTATGGACCTTCCCAATTTAGAGAGAGCTTTTCCTATTTAGTGGGCTTAAAAACTTCAGCTCTCCGTAATACGAGATAGCCTGACCAAAAAGTTTTGGGTTAACCTTGGAATTATAATATTGGGTGACTTTTTGTCGATAGGAAGCCATCCTTGAATGAGCTTGTAGCCTTGTCCTTTCTAGTAAATCTAAGTTAGCCCGTCATTGCTTTGAATTATTGGTTATTCAAAATTCTTAATTCTCATAGAGGTAGGCCGATTTCATTAGAAACTACCTCAGTGTCAAATGTTAGATTGAATGAGGATTCTCCGATCGATATTCGAGGGGTTGTTTGATACGTCCAGAGTACCAGTTCAATTCTTTGACCTAGAGTCCCTTTGCTTCATTTAGTCTATCTTCAAACTATACAGGATAGTTCGATTTGTTACCTTAGCTTCACTATTTGATTATGATTGTTCGATAGAGGTTAACTTGTGAGTAATATAATATTGAGCACAGAAGCCTCTAAACCTTTGTTTGTCAAATTTTCTTTTTATTGGTGATGATGGAATGGAAAATCCTAGAATGATAAAATAATATTATTTTGGACAAATCCTTCAACTTTTCTTTCAGTAATGTGTGCTAAAGGCTCCAACTCTATCCACTTGGTGAAGCAGTCAATCGCCATAATGATGAACTTTCTCTAACTGGATGTCGAAGGAAATGGACAAGATATCTATCTCCCATTGAACAAATGACCAAGGAGTCACTACTAAGTTAGTTAACTTGTTGGACATCGTGGAATGTTTAAGTATTTCTGGCACTGATCACATCTTTGATAAAATTGATTGCATCTTTGTTGACTCTGGTTTTGATTATGACAAAACACTTAAGATATTTGAGTACTAATTATATGTTAAGTGTGTTAATCAGTTATAGGTACTCAAGATTTGAATTTAGAGAAGTTTCAGCACGGTGCAGCCAAGTGTCGACTCATGAAACCCAAGTATCGACTCAAAGTGTCGACTCGTAACAGTGAAGTGCCGACTCAAGGTCTAAGACCAACAGGATACAGAACATGGTGATTTAGGAGTTTGGTCAAGTGTCGACTCTCAGACTCAAAGTATCGACCACCAGAAGAAGTGCGACTCACTAGTGCAGAGTAGAAGACTTCAAAAAATATCTTTGATCAAGTATCGGCTCAAAGAAATGAAGTGTCGACTCACAAGATCAAGTGTCGACACTTGGACTGTAACGGCTAGTTTTTTTGAAGTACAGAACTTTCCCAACTTAGCTCCAACAGCTAGTTTTTCCTCCCTAATGGCTACAAATGGTCATTTAAGTGTTGGAAGGTTATTTAAACACTTGGGGAAGCATTCTAAAGGAGGGAAGAGGATCCATGGTTTGAAAGATAAATCCTTTGGTTTTCAAGTGAAAATATGTGAAGGATATTTTAACGAATTTGTTGAGATGTTGAGCCTCCAAGGATTCAAAGAGGAGAGGGAGCTTCCAAGAGCAACATCTTCAAGCAACCATTGAAGCTTCTACAATATGGAGACAGCTCAACATCAATAATCAATGTGCCTCAACAAAATATTTGCTTTGTAAGAAGCTTTTTATTTTCATTCTTACATTATTGTATTTAGATTGATGGTGAGCCTTGAAAAAATCATCAAGGTTGTTGGTGAGCCTATATGATAAAAATCAATAAAAGTTTTGACTTGTTAGCCCGCAAAATAAGTTGGGTTATTGGTTAGCCCGGAAAACCATCTAGGTTGTTGGTCAGCCCGTAAAACAACTAGGTCTGGTTAGCCCGCAAAACCAAGGAGTTTTTGGTGAGCCCGTGGAAACCAAGAGGTTTTTGGTTAGCCCTGGAAAATCAAGGGATTTGACTTATGAGCCCGGAAAACAAGTTGGCTGTAATCTTGGTGATTATAGTGAATTCTCAAGAAAAACTTGGGGAGTGATGTAGGTGCCTTGGAGTGCACCGAACCACTATAAATCTTTATATATTTGTGATTATTTTTATTCTTGCATTTATTTCTTTATTTTTGCTATACTTTATTATCATGATCTCACAAACACATATTTTGAATTGCACATTATTTGAAATATTGCGAAAAATTTTTAAAGTCCAATTCACCCCCTCTCTTGGGTTGCATCATTACCCTAGGCAACAAGTGGTATCAAAGTCCGGTACTCTTTTTGAAAATCTAATGGTTTTGAGTTAAAGATCATGGCGGTCCAAGATTGAAAATTTAAAAGTTTGAAATTTTTAAAAAACTTTGAAAAAATTTACAAATCATATGTTGAGGGGGAGTTTTTGAAAAATTATTTTTAGATCATATTTTGAGGAGAGCTCAATGCTTTTCATTGCTACACTGCTTTATTCTTATTGTTAATCTTTTGGAGCATGTTATATTATTTTGAGCTTACCTTGTTAATATTTAAAGGTTTTGTTATTATCAAAAAGGAAGAGATTGTTGACTCTTGTTTGATTATGATAAAATATTTAAGTATATTTGAGTACTAATTGTACATTAAGTGTGTTAATCAGTATAGGTACTCAAGATTTGAATTTAGAGAAGTTTCAGTACTGGTGTAACCAAGTGTCGACTCATGAAATCCAAGTATCGACTCAAAGTAGACTCATGAACAGTGAAGTGTCAACTCAAGGCCTGAGACTAAACATGATACAGAACATGGTGATTTCAGGAGTTTGGTCAAGTGCGACTCACGGAATCAAGTGTCGACTCAAGGTGTCGACTCACCAGAAGAAGTGTCAACTCAACAGTGCAGACCAGAAGACTTCAGAAAAATATCTTTGATCAAGTGTCAACTCAAGGAAATGAAGTGCCAACTTAGAAAATGAAGTGTCGACTCACGAAGGTCAAGTATCGACACTGGACTGTAATGGCTAGTTTTTCTAAAGTGCAGAACTTTCCAACTTGGCTCCAACGGCTAGTTTTTCTTCCTAATGGCTACAAACGATCATTTAAGTGTTGGGAGGTTATTTAAATACTTGGGAAAGCAATTCTAAAGGAGGGAAGAGGATCCATGGTTTGAAAGATAAATCCTTTGATTTTCAAGTGAAAATATGTGAAGGATATTTTAAGGATCCATTTGTTGAGATGTTAAGCCTCCAAGGATTCAAAGAGGAGAGGAAGCTTCCAAGAGCAACATTTTCAAGCATCCATTGAAGCTTCTACAATATGGAGACAAGCTCAACATCAACAATCAATGTGCCTCAACGAAATATTTGTTTTGTAAGAAAGCTTTTATTTTCTTTCTTATATTATTGTATTTAGGTGATGGTGAGCCTTGGAAAAACCATTAAGATGTTGGTGACCTATGTGATAAAAACCAATAAGGGTTTTGACTTGTTAGCCCGCAAAACAAGTTGGATTGTTGGTTAGCCCAGAAAACTATCTGGTTGTTGGTCAGCCCTAAAACTAACTAGGTTCTTGGTTAGCCCGCAAACAAAGGAATTTTGGTGAGCCCATGAAAACCAAGGGATTTTTTTGTTAGCCAGTGAAAACCAAGGGATTTTGACTTGTGAGCCCGAAATATAAGTTGGCTATAATCTTGATGATTATAGTGAATTTCCAAGAAAAACTTGGGGAGTGGAGTAGATGTCTTGGAGTGCACCGAACCATTAGAAATCTTTATGTGTGTGATTATTTTTATTTTGTATTATTTCTTTATTTCTGCTGTACTTTATTATCATGATCTCACAAATACATATTTGAATTGGCACATTATTTGAAGTATTGCGAAAAAATTTTAAAGTCCATTCACCCCCTCTGGATTGCATCATCACCCTGAGCAACAATCTTTCTGGATAGTCGACCAGTAGTATCCCTACCTTAGAAATTTATAGACCGGGGATTTATCCCTGGGGTGGTCTCCGTATATGCCTTCATGCACTACTCTAAGTTCATAATCAACATCAATTAGGCCCAAGCATTTTAATAGGGAAAAAGTAAATAACCTCTTATAGAGGGTTCCATCTAGGAGTATGTATTGGGAAGCCATCTACCTAACTCCTTTAGCTGTATGAGATCATTTGGTAGGACTCATCGATCAGGTACTTAATGATTGGATCCATCCAACATGCTTCATGCTCTACTTGATGCATTTCTATGCCTTTATGATGCTAGGTGCCTCAAGATGTTCAATATATGTCCTTCCAAGCAAATCAATCGTTGATGTTGCTAGCTAAGAAAGTATGTCAATTCGAGCATTTTTGGCTCAAGAGATGTGAGATATCTCAAAAGATTGAAAGCTTGGTATAAGAGTTTGCACTTCCGAGAAAGCATCTATGAAGCTTAGAAGCTTATGTCCACAGCTGCATTGACTAATTGATTTATTTTTGATAGAGAAAAGCTATCATTAGGGCAAGCTATATTGAGATCTTATGATCAATATAGATTCTCCATTCCTTATTAGCCTTTTGACCATTATTGCATTAGCTAGCCAATCAGGGTAATGGGATTCCAAGATAAATTTGGCATCAAGAAGTTTGTCGACTTCTTCATTGATGGCCTTTTATGGCTCGGGGGTGAAGTTTCTCTTCTTTTATCGAATGGGCTTAAAACTTGAGTTGACCTTTAGCTTGTGGATAATTATTTTTGCAGGAATTCCTGGCATATCGATGGCTGACTAAGCCAAACATGGGCATTGCATCGCAAGAAGTCCACAAGCTGAGCCCTTGTTTCCTTATCCAGAAACTTCCAATTCGAACAGACTTCATCGGATCTTCTTCGGTCAAAAAAATTGAAATAATCTTCTCAGCTCCTCATGTATCTTTGGTTCCCTTTACTCCAATTGATCAAAAGACAAATTGTTTTACGATTGTTTATCTTGAATCATGAGACATTGCTAGGCAAGCTTTTGATCTCCCTGCATTTCTCCAACTCCCTTCTTAGCTGGAAAATGTACAGGAGATGATAAGTCAAGATGATTGTTCAAATTTGTTTAAAGTTGGCTGGCTATTTGAGTATTGCATTGTAAGGTGGTGGCACTCTAATGATAGTAAAAATACAAAGAGTTCTTTATCGAGGTTTTGTTCCTCTAGTTATAGGAAGAGTAATTTTCCTTCAACACTGACTGAATTGTCACCAAATTCATATAATGGGGTGATATTTTTTTTAGTCTCTTAGAGGAGAGACTCATTTGATAAAAGCATCATAAAATAATACATCAACAGAACTTCCATTATTAATTAGATTCTTTTTATATCATAATTTTCTATTGTTGCGATACAACACCAGCATCGTCATGAAAATTGTACTCCTTAAGATCATTGTCAGAAAAGCTAATTACATTGTTGCCCTGATATCTCTTTAGGGCACTTTCTTCGATGCTTGATCCCTAGCCCTGGCCGTCTAGTGCATCATGCCGACCAACCCATCAATGGATTTTTGGTGGATCATTTCTAATTCATCATGGTTTCTTGGGAGCAGCAACCTAAGGCCGATGATCTTTTACATGCACATATTTTTCAAGTTACCCCGAGGATCAAGTCTTCTATCTAATCCTTCAGTTGGATGCATTCTTCAGTGGAATGGCCATGGTTACGGTAAAATCGATAGTATTTGATCTTGTTCTAGACATGGGTGGTGCATGCATAGGCCAAGGTCTTTGCAAGAAGTTCTCTCCCTCTATCTCCATTAAGATATTTTCTTAAAGAAGGGAAAGAGGGGTATAGCTATTGAACTTGTAAGTCAAGTTCTTTGTCAGCTTTGAGCTTTGTAATCGAGGCTGGGCATCCTTTTCATTGCGAGGGCCGAGAATTATTACCTTTTCGAGTCTTCTTTTTTTATGTTGACTTTTCTTTAGCTTAGCACCGACTTATAGCTTGCTCCTCTATTAGTGCATACTTTTAGGCATGTGCGAGGATCTCTGAATAACTCTTTGAAAACTTCTTATTCAGGAAAAAGGTAAACCTGGATAATCGGAATCCCTTCTTCATGGCAGACATGGCTATAGATTCAATGAGGTCTGGGACCTCGATTGTAGTAGTGTTAAAGCATGCCACATAGTTTCTCAGTCTCTCCTTTTTGCTAGATGAAGAAAAGGCTATATGAGTTTCATGACATCATCTAGCTTGTTCGGAAGTGGGCCATGAATAATTTCTCCAACTGACTGAAGGAATGGACGTTTTCAGGCTTCAAGCCCAAGCACATACTTGGATAGCTTTTTTCAGGGTCATCGGACAATGGAGGGCATTGCTGGCACCTTGGATCATCATGAGCCTTGTAACTACCCAAATTATTAAGCGGATCAGAAGTCCCATTGTAGGAATCCAGTTAAGGCATTTTGAAATGTGGTAAAATTTTTCTTCCATAATCCATTGAAAGAATGGAGGCCGAGAATGGTAGCCGAGAGAGTCGCTTATTCCTTGATTATCGACCTTGAGCTCTGTGAGTTGTAGATCGAGCTCCGGAAACTTCTTCTTATAGTCATTGTGTTGCTGAGTTTCTCGGCCCCGCTGAGTATACGATGGAGTGGAGTCTTCTCTTGAAGACTTCGAGAGAGGTTTGGGGTGCTTCTCCCTACCCTAACTTTCTTTGTGTTGATCTTGTTCTACACTTGACCGTCAAAAACTCTATCTTGGGGGCTCTGTCTAGTAGGAGATCGTTAGATAAGGGAGCATGGACACTGAGATCATCGAATTTGAGGTTCCTGCCAAGATCTCTTTGGGGAGACCATCAGCTATGTCTAGAGGCTACAACCGTAGCAGCTTGTTGTAGGAGCATTGCTGGTTATTAACTGCAGCTTTTTGAAGACCTCGCACAACTATTGCTAAAGCTTGTACTTCATTCATCAGTATAGTAAATTGTTGCTGGTCTGCTACCACCGCCAAGGATGTGCTGTTGATTTCTAGTTGTTAGCTAGGTGGGTCGTTTCATCTAGATGACTGACTGCCCTTACTTGTTGAGGCATCCTATGTTTTTCCTTTTGCCATCACTTCTTCTCAATGTTTCCTTTCATAATTGGAAGATAATGTCATGCCTCGCTACCTGGCATGCCAATCTATTATCTCCAAATTTCTAACAAAACAATCTTTGGTGACTTGGATCGGACGAGTAAGTGCAAAACATTGGACGATGATGCAAGCACCTGAAGCTTTTCCACGTCGAAGGTGTCCCTAACGTGCAAAACAAGTCCTAAACTAGAGGCGATTCTCCGATGGATGACCTTTTAATGCTTAAGTCAATGGGGAGAACTTACAACACAGATATGAAATTTAGAGAATTGAATGGCAAAATTTCTTGGCACAGTAACTTGGCTTATCCCTTGAAGGTCCTCTATTATCAAAATTTATAGATACTCACTATTGCCGATCTTACCGCGGTGGCCCGTAGCTCGTGAGCTGGTGCCGGTTCTCGGACTCTCTCACCTCGAGATCTCCAAGCTTCCGATCCTGCAAAACAAAGTCAGAAATCCGGGCCGGGGATTCCGGTGGAGGCACTCCGACGGTCAAGTTAGAGAGCGGCAAGATGGAACAGATCCCCTAAGACGGGTTCCCGAAGGATTCCCGTGCTTAGAGGAGATGTAGATGAAAGAAGTGTGGGAAAGAGAGGGGTTGAAGCCCGGCTTCCTGTGCTGGGTTTACCGAGCTCACTCCTGAGGACTTCTTGGGTCTCAGGATCTCTCTCTCTCGATATTCTTTCCCTCTTCTTGACCTACCTTTCCGTCCGCTTTTACCATCCTTTTTATACCAACGAACCGCCTTTGGCCCACGTCCCCTCCGGAGGCTCCCGGAGATCTCTGAATCTTTTCTCTCCCTTCTCCTCCAAGTCCGGGAGTTAAGTGGCCGGCACGCCTCGTCCACCGTGTGTCATGAAAGGGAAAAATTGGCGAGACCTCGAGCCAAGTGCGGGAGCTCTCCTTTCGGGGCATTGACGGTGGGCTTCTAGCGTTCCAGGCTCCTGTCCGCGAGAGTTTTATTCTTCGATCGCGAGGCCCTGCTTATTTGATATAAATGAGATTTCGTGCACCGCTGCAGGCCGTACTGGTGCCTTATACGGGACGCGGCGCATGCAGATTTTAGTGGCGACCTCATGGCCCGTGTCTCTGCCTCCTCGAGGCCTCGCAGAGTAGGGCTGACTTCGGCCGAGGTGGACCCGTCAGGGGGTGCCACCTGGTGGAGGAGCAGGGGCTGCCAGTCTTGGTCGAGGTGGACCCCTCCTGGGTGGACACCTGGCGAAGTGGTAGAGAGAGGCTCGACTTCGGCCGAGGTGGACTCGTCTTGGGGTGCCACCTGGCAAAGGAGCAGGAGAGCCCGGCTCGACCTCGGCAGAGGAGGACCCGTCTTGGGGTGCCACCTGGCGAGGGAGCAGGGGCTGCCAGCTTCAGCCGAGGTGGACCCCTCCTGGGTGGACACCTGGCGAAGTGGCAGAGAGAGGCTCGACTTCGGCCGAGGTGGACCCGTCTTCGGGTGCCACATGGCGAAGGAGCAGGAGGGCCCGGCTCGACCTCGACAGAGGTGGACCCGTCTTGGGGTGCCACTTGGCGAGGGAGCAGGGGCTACTAGCTTCAGCCGAGGGGGACCCCTTCTGGGTGGACACCTGGTGAAGTGGTAGAAAGAGGCTCTACTTCGACCGAGGTGGACCCGTCTTGGGGTGCCACCTGGCAAAGGAGCAGGAGAGCCCGGCTCAACCTCGACAGAGGTGGAGTCATCTTGGGGTGCCACCTGGCGAGGGAGCAAGGGCTGCCAGCTTCAGCCGAGATGGACCCCTCCTGGGTGGACACCTGGCAAAGTGGCAGAGAGAGGCTCGACTTCGGCCGAGGTGGACCTATCTTGGGGTGCCACCTGGCGAAGGAGCAGGAGAGCTCGGCTCGACCTCGACAAAGGTGGACCCGTCTTGGGGTGCCACCTGGCGAGGGAGCAGGGGCTGCCAGCTCCAGCCGAGGTGGACCCCTCCTGGGTGGACACCTGGCGAAGTGGCAGAGATAGGCTCGACTTCGATCAATGTGGACCCGTCTTGGGGTGCCACCTGACGAAGGAGCAGGAGAGCCCGGCTCGACCTCGGTAGAGGCGGACCCGTCTTGGGGTGCCACCTGGCGAGGGAGCAAGGGCTGCCAGCTTCAGCCGAGATGGACCCCTCCTGGGTGGACACCTGGCGAAGTGGCAGAGAGAGGCTCGACTTCGGCCGAGGTGGACCTATCTTGGGGTGCCACCTGGCGAAGGAGCAGGAGAGCCCGGCTCGACCTCGACAAAGGTGGACCCGTCTTGGGGTGCCACCTGGCGAGGGAGCAGGGGCTGCCAGCTCCAGCCGAGGTGGACCCCTCCTGGGTGGACACCTGGCGAAGTGGCAGAGATAGGCTCGACTTCGATCAATGTGGACCCGTCTTGGGGTGCCACCTGACGAAGGAGCAGGAGAGCCCGGCTCGACCTCGGTAGAGGCGGACCTGTCTTGGGGTGCCACCTGGCGAGGGAGCAGGGGCTGCCAGCTTCAGCGAGGTGGACCCCTCCTGGATGGACACCTAGCGAAGTGGCAGAGAAAGGCTCGACTTCGGCCGAGATGGACCGGTCTTGGTTTGCCACCTGGCAAAGGAGCAGGAGAGCCCGGCTCAACCTCGGCAGAGGTGGACCCATCTTGGGGTGCCACCTGATGGGGTAGCAGAGGCTGCTAGCTCCAGCTGAGGTGGACCCTCCTGGGTGGACACCTGGCGAAGTGGCAGAGAGAGGCTCGACTTCGATCGAGGTGGACCCGTCTTGGAGTGCCACCTGGCGAAGGAGCAGGAGAGCTCGGCTCGACCTCGACAGAGGTGGACCCGTCTTGGGGTGCCACTTGGCGAGGGAGCAGGGGCTGCCAGCTTCAGCCAAGGTGGTCCTCTCCTGGGTGGACACCTGGCGAACTGGCAGAGAGAGGCTCGACTTCGGTCGAGGTGGACACGTTTTAGGGTGCCACCGTTTTAGGGTGCCACCTGGCGAAGGAGCATGAGAGCCCGGCTCGATCATGGCCGAGGTGGACCCGTCTTTGGGTGCCACCTGGCGAGGGAGCAGGGGTTGCCAGCTCTAGCAGAGGTGGACACCTGTTGAAGTGGCAGAGAGAGGCTTGACTTCGGCGAGGTGGACCCGTCTTGGGATGCCACCCGGCGAAGGAGCAGGAGAGCTCGGCTCGGCCTCGACAGAGGTGGACCCGTCTTGGGGTGCCACCTGGCGAAGGAGTAGGGGCTGCCAGCTTCAGCCGAGGTGGACCCCTCTTGGGTGGACATCTGGCGAAGTGGCAGAGAGAGGCTCGACTTCGGCCGAGGTGGACCCGTCTTGGGGTGCCACCCGATGAAGGAGCAGGAATTTGAAAGAAAAATCCACGTGGCACTGAAGGCATTCAGCTGGATCTGACACACGTTCCACGTCAGCGATGTAGTAATATCACTCACAATAACTAAATTCTGTTAGGAGATAATCTCGTTTCGTTAGCCATAACAATATTTTATTAAGGTTAACCTCTTTTTGTTGGATGTAATATCTGGTGCAATAATTTTCTATTATGATAGCTGTTAACCTTCTGCCCACTTAGTGGGATATTTTTGGATGGTTTGCACTCTCGCCTTAGTCGTCGATAGTATCTTGGCACCTTATAAATTATCGCTTTATCCTATAGTCGGCTTGATCTTTTGAGCATGCTACTTCTTGAGGATTAGTTCTCCGGCCATTTCTCAGCGTAAGGTAGATAATTGATCCTTAACTTAATTAGTCAGCATCATTCTTTTATAATCGAAGTAATGAGTTGCCACTTATTGAGTCATTGTTTGATAGTCTTAGTCGATCGGTCCAATCTCTCGTTAATCATCTAGCCTAATTATTTAGTGCAACAGTATCTTTACGATCAATTCTCTTAGTTTGTAAGAAAACAAAAGTATATCATAACTATCTTAAATGCTAAGGCTATATACTACTCTTCTAGAAGCATTTTTTTTTTTTTTTTTTGGTACTTCCATGAAGTATGAACATGGGTATGGAACATGCATAGAAAATGATTTAGATACACCGTTTCAAACATAAATCGATCATTTATCATGCCGATCATTAATTGTTTTAAACAAAAGGTAGAATGAAATATATCTTCAATAATCTGATCCATTCTCATCAAAAGCATGTCATCATTTTCTACATCCGTGAAAATCACAGCCTCTAAATCTTGTTTACATGTGAAGTTTGCAACATCAAGAATCTCTACACTCTCAAATGATACAAAAGCATCTCCATGGATGCTCCGCATCTTGTTCTCTCATCCACTCAAATATTCTACACCACGTACACTTCGATAACTATGGCACTACATGATCGAGACATTCCGACCACAATCGTGGAAAACCTTTCTTCTATCAAACTTTCTTGTTCCTGGGGTATGAAGAAAAAAAATAAAAAAAATAAAAAATGTCATCCTATATCACATCAAAGATTCGTTAAGCATCCAAGCTTGCAACATCAACTTATATTGTATAAAAGTCGTGTTTTGCAAAACCTAAAATTGTCTACTTCGAAGGATTCCATTGGTGCATGCAACGACAAGATTCCGCTGTTAAATCTTTCTGCGGAAACTTTGGATTCTTCAGTATTACCTCCTTTGTAGAATGAGATTCCGCTGTTAAATCTTTCTGCAGGTTTCTAAACTGACAAAAACTTTTTATGCAGTTTTGCTTTGCAATCTATAAATCTGTTTCTCGCAAGGAAATAATTTTTTTTAAAAAAAAAGATAAAAAAAGATAGAACTTGTTTAGCATTTAGGAGCAAGCTAGACAAGGGAGAGATGATTGTGGAATGTGTTTAATTGTTTAAAAGAACATTGATCACTGGCTCATCTCCTGAGCCTCTCTTCATGACCTTGATAGCACATTATTGTCTAATTTCTGTATAAGGATTCTTGTGAAAAAGAATGGAATAAAATTTTTTTTTAATAGGATCGTTGTTAATATGGCTAAGCACGCAGTTGCGATATAATCAACAAGAAATAAATAAATAAACAGAAAAATACAAGAAACAAGAATCAAAACCAGCGAGAGACTGGAATTTTACGTGGTTCACCCAAACTAGGCTACGTCCACGGTGGCACAGAATCTGCAAGGCTTCACTAAGAGTTGAATCGGGGATTTTACGTGGTTCACCCAAACTGGGCTACATCCACGGCGGCACAGGATCTGCAAGGCTTCACTAAGAGTTGAATCAGGTACAAGCGCTCAAAATACTTTTCTTAGAAATTCTTTTAATCCCCTTAAAAGATTTCAGGATTTCTCTCGAATGCACTCGGAGGTACTCACAAAACCTCTCAGATATTCTCTCTGAAATCTCACTTACAAACCTCTCGAAAAATCCTATTTTTTCATCAATAATCATAAACCCTCACAGCCTCTATTTATATAGAGTACAAAAAAACAGGGCTCGTAGGCATCCAAGAACCCAAAAAATACAAAACTCTATACTCCCAATCTCCGTAGAAGACTTCTGGGCAGTTGGATGTCACTGTACCAAAATTCGTGTGCACAGAAATGGAACCCAAAATTCGTGCGCCCGTGCCCGCGTCTTCCCGCATCCTGGCTCGTGCCTGCGCGCGCCCGTGCGCGCGTCTACCCACGTCCTGGCTCGTGCTTGCGCGCGTCCTGACCTGTGTATATAGACTGGGGGGGGCTTCGATTTTGGAACTTCCGGATAGAAAATAATCTCCATCTACGACATCTTGGTACTCTTGAAAGGAGTTCTCGATTCCTTCACACAAGACCATTTCGTGCATGCAACCTTGTCCTGAACATTGTTGTTTTAAAAAGAGAGGATCTTAGGTGAGGATCCTTTGTAAGTGGGTATATTCAACCATCCTTTGGTCACTTCTTTTTAGTTTGCACCTACTTTGTTGCCTGGTGGGATCTTTCCTTCCCTACAACCAAAGAAAGCTAACAACAACAATTCTCTATTTTTCCAAAGAGGAATTTATTGTTTGATTGGTAGCATCGTCCCCAAGAGACGATGCAACAACACATCGTGACATCAAAGGACAAAATTGAACCAGTCTACATTCATTTAATGAAAAGGACTTTGTCGAGAAGTCCTCTCTTGTACCTATACATATTGCAAGAATTCAAAGAGATCCAATCATCAATTTTTTTTTTTTTTTTTTTTTTGGAATACTTATGATACCCATTATCATACCATGCGACAAAGTGGTACTTTTGATAGAGAGTTCCTTGGAGAATTGGAATTTATCTTTCGAAGAAAGCAGCTGGAAGAGGCCGTATGAACCGATTGAACCGAAAAATAATTGTCGTCTTCCATGCATGATGGCCACCACTTCCTTACCTAACCATTGAAACGGAATGGCAAAAGGTCAGTGGCTAAATTTTTTTTTTCTTGAAAACTTGAATACAAACATTTTTTTTTTTTTTTTTCCCCTAGAAAAATCAAGCCTGCCTTGCTCCAAACAATATACTAAACTATAAATGATAAAACAACCAAGCAACCCGATGAACTTAATTTGATGAAAGGCATTAGATAGCACTTAAATGATTTCAAATTGAAATCGGTTTTTCTTTTTTTCCCTCTCGCTGCCTAAAATGATGTTGAAATTGTATTTTAGTCGACAACATTTAATCATTAATTAGCATAATCAGATCTCATCACCTTGTAGAGGAAGTGCCTTATCATTTACTCTTTAATTAACAACATGCAGTTATAATGACCGCTCCAACTTTTGAATAGGTAAAGTTTACCGAACTCAAAAGAGGAGGGGATCATGTTTCATGTTTCATGGAGGATATCTATCGAAACTGCGAAATAGTAGGATATCCCATTCCATAAAGAAATCGGGATACTTTCATTCCATGAAATTTAAAAACTTCGATCCTCATGATTCCCAGGGTCACCTTAGATATTGCTGCCAATTTTGAAACTTCTAATCAAGGCCATCATGCACTAATTTTTCATCGCACCCGTGCTCGAACCATCACCAAGGTGGCACATTACAGCTCACAATAATGCCTACTTAATTAGATGTGTCCATTGCCCTCGATCCGAACCACTTTATGTGTCCATTGTTTTATTTATCCTCACCAACCAGCCAAACCCTCGATCTGAACCACTTTATCTTGAAGGACCAACCGTGTGGGTTACCAATGAAAGGAGATAATCCTAGGGAAAAAAAAAAAAAAAAGAGGAGGAGAGTACGGTTGTTTTCCTTTCAGCAGTAAAGGAGTACTAACATTCTAAACAAACAAAGGAACACCTTTCAAAGCCATATTGTATAATTACAAATGGAGTTTAATTAATTAATTGCATTGCCATGGAGGGGACTCACCATATCGACGAACTTTAAAGCGCGGAAACCATATTTTAAAATATAGTTTTCATATATATATATATATATAATTTGTTTTCATATATACTTAGTTGTTACGGGACATCCCATCAAACTTCTGCATGCTTTTTAAAATGATGTAAACTTTCTCCTAACTCTCCCGTACAATACAAAGTATTTATTTACGCGTTATATATATATATTGATAAGATTTTATGTATATATTTTTAAGTGAGCATCGATCATTATCATGGCCAGCTCTTGGTTGTTTCACAAGCCTGCTCATGAAATCGAAGGAGCCTTCGCGCATGTTATCAGACTGTCCATCATGGGGGGCCCCTGATGGGGGCACCAACGGTGGTGGTGGTGGTGGCGGTGATAGATCTAAAGTTGGAAATGTAACAACTGCTTGTCCCTTCGTTGCAAGGTACGTCTGCTAGTCTCTATAGTTCCTCATGTCTTGGTCTTGCACACCAACAAGTCATGGAGGCCATTGCTGGGGTAGGCCTCGAAGCATGATGATGACTTGAACTTTCAGTCAACAATATAAAAGAATAATTAAAAAAAGCTTAAAGGTAGGTTAAGGCCTGGAAAGTGGGTTGTATATGCTGTCACTCCCTTTGACCATGTACATCTCTCCTTTGATTTATGATGGTAGGCTAACAATATTATATTATACTGTAAACCATGGATGAATCGAAGAAGAAGCAATTGCAAGTGCAATATAATTGCAGCAACATGATATATGTGATATATGTTATTGTAGGACCGTCAAAATGCTCGTGTGACATAAGACATTATAATAATTGTCCTTAAGCACACAAAAAAATAAAAAACTCTATTAAAGACTTCTTAAATTAAAGAAAAAAAAATCTTTTGTTCATGTTCATGAGATAAAATAATTTGTTGACTTCGATAAGAAGGATTCTTTATATATATATATATATATATATTCTCCATCAAGTGCATAATCAATAATGGACTACAAGGTTCTTGATGATTCCATTCATTGGATGATGGAGGCACCAAAGAATATGAATCCCAATAAATTTGAAAATCTCTCGTAAGGAACAAAATATGGCCATGCTAAGCCAACTATGATATTTCTTAATTGTTAATGAAATTCTGCCGACAATCTTTGCTCTTCTTGGCCTTTTCTTTAAGCACGCATATGGTGGGTATCATAAGAATTAATCTTGTGGAATTATATTGGTTTGTCGTAATGCCTTTGATCATGGGAATAACTTAATTGATTAAAGAGAATTAATATCCAAGTTCGAAGCACAATTATCTTAAATAAATAAAAGATCTTTATTTGAATTAGTGATTCGATCGTAATTGAAAAAAAAAAAAAAAGTAATTTATAATATTTTTATAAGGCAAAGAAAATTGTGTTCTCCTCCGCCACAGGAAGACATAAGCTAGTGTTAGGCCACCTTGCACAAACAAGAAAAGACTAGTAATAGAGTGCCGGACTCCAGAAAAAATTACGGTGGTAGCACGGTTGGTTAGAGCACGGCTCCGTTCTTGTAAATAATTCACTGGTCATGGGTTCGAGACATCATCCCTCGGATGACTCGATTAAATTCTAGAAATTCTGGATCCACGTGACTGGGGGATGGAGCGGTTGTAACTCCGTTGCCATAGTGCGGTTAGATTGACGTACTCACCAGTTGAAAGGGAGGGTAAGCAAAAAAATTTGTGACCCGAATCGAATAATCACTTAACAGGCTGGAAATCAGAATGGGAAGCTACACCGGGATTTACCCTCTATCTTTTTTCTATAAAAAAAAAAGAAAAAAAGAAAGAAAAGAAAGAAAAGAAAGAGAGAGAGTATTGGACTCAAACATCCCAAACATCCCCACGAGCTTGCACTCATGCAAATAAAAACAATTTAAAAATTAAAAAAAATACATTGATACCAATTTGATATAAATGCCACAAACGGACATAATTATGAGATCATTGTCGCAGAATCATCACCAGTAATGCAATATTGTTCTCATGATTCATGAGCTATTCTTCTTTTTTATTAGTAATAAAATTTATTTATTAATATTTTGAATTGAAAACTGTTGGCTAGTGTTATCATTATTCCATGTACAGAAGCTAAATTTTACCAACTATGATAGTTTTCTTGACCCAGACATCCCACGAGGGTGAATGAAGTCGATGATAATATGGTACAAGTTGCGATGACGGTCACGGAGAGACCAAATTAGGGCATTTTTTTTTTTTTTTTTTGGAAATGAGACGAAGGCCCATCAAGATTATTGGAAAGAGAAATGATTCGTACATCACCCTCGATGAAAAAATTGTACCACTTCAATTGATTGGACCATGAAAGCCCATGCATGCTTTTCATTGTACATTTAATACATGCATCTTCATTTTTTTTATTTAAAATTTAGAATGATAAAATTATCCCTTTTCATTCTTAAAAACTATGATCTATTTTAGCCATATTATGAAATTTTGTTGACTTCACATAAACATGATAAAAAAATATTTTCATCATTGAAAATTTTTGCATCATCTTTTTATTTAAAATTTGAATGATAAAAATTTCTCTTCATTTCGAAAAAATTATGATATCCTGTGATCATGTTATAACATCCTCTCATCAAATTATGACTTCTGGAAATAAGAAATTATAATAAAAAAAATATTTTTGTTATTAAAAATTTTTAAAATTTTAAAATAATAAAAGTATCCTTATCCTCTTTATAATAGCTTGTTCTTAGGAGGTCATAATTTGTAACTAAGATATTATAATATGATCGTAGGATATCATAATTTTTTTTAAAAAAAAATATTTTCATTATTTAAAATTTTAAATAAAAAATAGAGCAAAAATTTTTAATAACAAATATGCCTTGTCCTTCCGGTAAACTTTTAGAAACAGTAAGTAATAGTTCGACAACAAGATATCAAAATATGGTCAAGGAATGTTATAATTTTTTAAAAAAGAGTGAGGTATTTTTGTTATAAAAAATTTTAAATACAAACAAAATTGTAGACAGTAAATATATATTGAAAAGTGAAAACTTCAGTAGCCTAGTAAGATAAAATAGTGTATTTTTCTCTATAGAAAAGTGTACAAAAAAATTCCTCCCAGTATAAATCTTTGACTGAAAATAGAAACCGAGGGTATTAGTGTCCAGAACGTGTGAATTATGGATCACTGAAGATGAAAGCTCATCTTTGCTTTGTCATTTGCCATGGCTGATAAAGGTTTGAAGAGATTGATGGATCTTCTTATGATTGTCTACCAATGACTCCGCTTATCGAAAAAAGCCATGGCGTTCCTCTCTTTCCAAACCATCCAAATGACTGCAAGGAAGAGTTGATACTAAGCTTGTTGCCACCTTTTTGGTATACTTTGTTATCTTGGTACTTTGTTCTTTCTCCAGTAGGATCGATAGCAAAGGAGGGGCAGGAAAAAATGGTTGACAAGATGTTTTTAAATATTATTTTCAAATAATATAAATTTATTAAATATTTATGAAAATAGATATTCGGTTATATATTTATGAAAATAGGTACAGGTATTCGATTATATATTTATGAAAATAGGTATACGGTAATTTGAAATCGTCTCTCGGAAGGACGGTTTCAGCTAATCAATTTTTTTAATACTTATATTTAAAATTCAATATATATTATTAAATAATATATTATGATATATTTTATATCATAATAAATAATTTATATTTCAAAATATAATAAATATATTATAATTTACAAAAAAATTAATAAAAATCTTTAAAAATTAATATTTTTTAAAAATTAGAAAAATTAAAAAAAGGAAAAATAATAATATAATAATATATTATGACATGTTTTATATTATAATAAATATTTTATATTCCAAACAATAATAAATATATTATAATTTACAAAAAAATAATAAAAATCTTTAAAATTAATATTTTTTTTAAATTAGAAAAAAATAAAAAAATAATATGATATTATAATAATATATTATGACATGTTTTATATTATAATAAATATAATATTATTATCTTATTATATTTATATTATATAATATAAATATATATTATATTATATATATTTATATATATATAAATATTTATTATAATATTTATGATAGATGCTTGTCGGTCGGACTGATGATAGTATCCTGATGACTAGATCGGTGGTAGGATCCCGGCAGTCGGAATGGTGGCAGGACCCTGGTGGCCGGACCGGTGATCGGACCGATGGTAGGACCCTAGTAGCCGGATCGGTAGCAGGACCCTGGCGGCCAGACCAGTGATAGGACCATGGCGACCAGATCGGTTGCAGGACCCTGGCGGTCAGACCGATGGCAAGACCCTGGTGGTTGGACCGGTGTTAGACTAATGGCAGGACCCTGGCAATCGGAATGGTGGCAAGATCCTGGTGGCCAAACTTGTGGTTAGACCAGTGGTGGTCGGACCTGGCGACCGGATCGGTAGCAGGATCCTAGCGATCGGATCGGTAGCAGGACCTTGGTGGCCAGATCGGTGATAGGACTATGGTGGCCGGACCGATGGCAGAATCCTAGTGGTCGGACCGATGGCACGACCCTGGCGGTCGGACCGGTGGCAGGATCCTGGTGGCAGGATCGACGGTCATACCAGTGGCATGACCTTGATAGTCGGAATGGTGGCAGGACCCTAGTGGCCGGACCGGCTATCAGACCGATGGCAGGACCTTGACGGCCGGATCGGTAGCAGAACCCTGCCACCGGTCTAACCGTCGGTCCAGCCACCAGAGTCCTGCCACCATTTTGACTGCTAGGGTCCTGCCATCGGTCTGACCGCTAGGGTCATCCCACGGATCCGACCGGTCGCCAAGATCCAGCAATTAGTTCGATCGCCAAGGTCCGCTACCGATCCGGTCGCCAGGATCCTGCCACCGATCTGATCGACGATCCGGCCACCAGGATTCTGCCACCATTTCGACTGTAGGATCCTACCACCGGTCCAACCACCGGGGTCCTATCATCGGTCTGACCGGCAAGGATCTATTATAAATATTATAATAAATATTTATATATTATTAATATATAAAATATAATATATATTATATTATATTATATAATATAATAAGATAATAATATTATATTTATTATAATATAAATCATGTCATAATATATTATTATAATATCATATTATTATTTCTTATTTTTTTAATTTTTAAAAAAATATTAATTTTTAAAGATTTTTATTAATTTTTTTGTAAATTATAATATATTTATTATTATTTGGAATATAAAATATTTATTATAATATAAAGCATGTCATAATATATATTATAATATCATATTATTATTTTTTTAATTTTTAATTTTAAAAAGATTATTAATTTTTACAGATTTTTATTAATTTTTTTGTAAATTATAATATATTTATTATATTTTAAAATATAAAATATTTATTATAATATAAAATAGATCATAATATTTTATTAAATAATATATATTAAATTTTAAATAGAAATATTAAAAAAATTGATTAGCTGGAATCGTCTTTTCGAAAGATGATTTCGGTATGAATTTGAAATCGTCTCTCGGAAAGACGATTTTAATCAAATCAACTGCCGTATATCTATTTTTGTAAATATATAATCGAATATCTATTTTTGTAAATGTTTAATAAATTTATATTATTTAAAAAAAATTAATGTTTTCAGCGCATCCATCTGACACACGACATTTTTGAGTTGATATTTGATACTCTTGAGGGAGCGTAAAAAGGAAGAGCATTGCGATTTAGAACCTCACTTTTAAAAAAAATTTAACTAAAAAATATTATTTAAATTTTTAATCTTTATATAAATATTTAAGTCTTCTTAATTTTCAATTGATATGAGATTAAATATATGTTAGTATACTTCTTTTATTTTAATCTTAATATCTTTTACGAGCTAAGAATTTAAATCTAATCAAATCCAATTACAAATATGGTGGTTAGTGTTACCGTAAAATCATCCTTTATTAGATTCCGGCAGTAATCGATGATATTCTAGTCTTCTCCGGACAAAACTAAGTGCTATTCCTGATGGCTCTCGGATGGAGACCTGTAAAAATAATTTCTTAACTAGTGATAATTAATGGAGGACCCTCTAATACTCAAGTCAGTAGCAATCGGAACTAAAAAATGACTTATAGCAACTAGAACTAAGAGCGATGGTGGTGACTAAATGAGACTGTGAAAAATAATGCAAGATATTAGTATAGTATACCTCATTGAAATCCCTTCTTACTAATTTATAGGGCTTCATTGGGTAGCTGAATACCATTGTAGAGCTGGTCTCCTTCGATATGCATAACAAATTCTACTAAGATGGCGGGATCTTGTCGCCTAGAATCTTTTTCACTAGCATCATTTTGTTAGGATTGTAGGATCTATTGGAATCTTGTTCATCACAACCTTGTACACCATGATCTGTGTTAGAATGTTATGATCAAGTAGATTGTCACCTACTCGGATGTCATGATCCTGAGTAGGCAATTGGCTTGGTCATTGCCGAAAGGAGAGTCTTGGTCCCCTACCTGAGCATGCTTAACTTGGTTTACTTGGATAACTAGTCAGTCACGAGTAGGTAATCAGTGGATGTGCATGGAGAATGCTATATCAGTCGGACTTGGTAAGTTGCAACCACTCGACTTGGAAAGGAGTGGCTACTTAGTTTGACGGCTGACTTCATTTTTTCCTTGCTAGTCTTTTTTCTAGTTGGTGGTGAAGTAGTTGGCTTCGTTATCTCTTTGATAATCGATCGCTTGATTGACCAAGGTCGGATATTTCAATCTTCTATGACTGGTAGCATAGTCGGTGGTTTAGTGAGTGCTTAGGACCGAGTTAGTAATTGCCATGACAATCAAGTCATGGTTTGTTACAAAAAAGGTCCTATGTTGCGGTGATTCTTGGTCCACATAAATTATGAATCAAGTCTGTTTTGATATCATTTGTAATAATTTAGGATCCTAATCAACAGACTTAGCCAGCATTTAGATTTCTTTTGTGGTACATAAATATCCAATATATCTAAGGCTGCAAATGGATCAGGTTAACTCATGACCCGACCTGACCCGATCCGTTTAGACCCGATCCAATCCATTTTTATGGACCCGTGGATCCGGATCGGGTCCTAAAATTAGACCCGTTCCATTTTCTGGTTCGAATCCGAATTTACTGAATCTGGACCCGACCCGACTCGAATATACTAATACTGTTAGATCATATCTATTTAGACCTTTAAATTATAATTTAAAATTTATATGAAACTTATTTTTAACATAAAAACAGAGTTATAATTATTTTTATATCTTATTTTTAAAAAAAAATAATATTGTTTGTTATCATTTTTATGGTTAATAATAGTTGGCTATATAATAATTGAAATAGGTGATCTATATTTTATCTAGATCATATTTAGATTTAATTTTTTTAGATTAGAACCGGGTTATTTATGGACCCGATCCAATTCGAATGACCCGTTGGGTTGAAAAATCTAATAGTAAACCCGATCCGATCCGACCCCATCCGATTTTTTAGTGGATCGGGTATGGATCGAATATTAGGACCCGATCAAAGAATCAAGTCAGATCGGGGTCATACATGATCTGATTCGATCCGATATATTTGCATCCCTAAATATATCCATGACAGACAATTAATATGGGACTCTCTAGCACGGGCTCTTGAAATGACATTGAGGCCTTGATTTGGTTCTTCCATCTATTTAATTCATCAGGGTAAGCAAGATGTAGACTTTTACTTTATTATTTGACTCTTGGACATCGACCCGTGGATTGGTGATTGAAGTCCTCCATTATATTATGGGTAAAACTTATAAAGCTTCAATGTGCTCTCAACCCAAATGATACTCCAACATGAATGATGCATCAGAAGTTCCTGCGATCTCTTCCTGCTACTCTGACCATCGATTGCCGTCATAGATTTTTGATACGAATAAATCTTTTGTGATCGATTGCTAGCAACCTTATAGGAAAGTTGGGGTTTCTATCTCCTTCCTGGCCATTGAATTTTGGCTTTTTGTTTCTAATAAATCTCCTCGCGTAAGCATTCGTTCTCCGATTCTGATTTTGCTTCTCTCTATATTTTCGTTTTTTTTTTTTTTAGGCTTTATGAGATTTGAAGTTTCTTCTTCTCCTCCTCTTTTTTTGTTTTTGTTTTTTATTTTATCCTACTCTTGGAGAGCGGGCCCCACAACGGTTGGATTCCTCCGTCATGATATGGATGCCATGAGTTTGATATATTAAAACTATCTCTATGTCAAACTCATGGCATCCATATTATGATAGAGGAATCTAATATAAGAATTTTTTTAATTTGGATTAACATTAATTAAAATTTTATTTTATTAAAATTGGGTTGATTTTATGGTCTATGTTGATAGACGTAGGTTGAGTCCATTATCATGTGATCATTGTTTGGATTATGAGCATCTCATGTGGGTTGATGTGGTTGAGGCGGCACGGTATAGGCCTTGGCCCAACTGGCCTGTGATGGGAGGGCCTGTTAGGATTTGCTTATAAATAATAGGCTAAGTCCCCTTTCCACTCCTTATGATATATGACGTTACGTGAGATTGGTTCTCATGGCTTGCCCCATCGATGAGCCGCCTGTTACAAGAGGATGCTGGAGAGAAGGACCCTGCCTTCGATATTCATGTGAGCACCGCTTCCAGGTTTGGATTTATGGCGATTACAGGTATGCCTTATAATACTTTTTCCCGGATCTATTTAGTACGATTCTAATCATTTGATCGATCCTAGGATCGAGGAAACCTTTATTTTCTTAAATTTTGGTATCAGAGCCCTGGTATCTGATTAGAATAATTGTTTTATATTTTAGATCTGTAAATTTTTATTTTCGTAAAATCCCCCTTCTTCCTTTAATTTTTTTTTCTCCACCGACCGTTTTGGATTTATGTAACCGGACGTTGTCCGGATGTGGGGTGGCTGGTAGCATCGAGATGAAGCCTGGTGACTACCTGGAGGAAGAAGGTAAAGTCTATATGCATAAAAAAAAAAATTGTAAGGAGGCCGATTGCAGCGGTTCTGCGACTGTGGGAGGCCGCAGTTGGCCATCCCTGGGCCATCTCCGGTGGCCATGTTTACCGCCGGTCTCTGTGACCGGAAAACCCCCCGTTCCCCTCCCTTCTTCCGGCGGCGGTGATCATGAGCCTTTGATCTCCGCCGATGGGCTGAGATCAAAGTCTTTAAAAAAAAAAAAAAGGGAAGATGAAGCCGAACCGCTAGCCGTGGACGTAGGCTTGGCCATGGTGGAACCATAGGACACCACCACAATGGCTGATCGGGTTTTCTCGATCGTTGGGTGGCTGTCCCGCTGGTCTAGGCACCGACTATAATACCTGGGCCTGGGGCCGAAGTCGGCAAGCCCAGCCGACTTCGACCTAGTCGAAAGGAAAAAAAAAAAAAAAATCGAGACGAGGTTGTGCAGGAAAGGAGACCGAAACAGGGAAGGAGTTTTCTCCCTCATCTGGCCGGAGTTTCCGCCGGGGGTCTCGGTGGGAGAGTCGTGAGAGGTGAGAGGTGGTCGGCGACGGGTCTGTGTAGGTTTGGGATTCGTTTGGTTGGTGGTAGAGTTTCTAACGGCGAGGGAACTCTCGTTGTTCTATCTTTAAAAACTCCACACCGTCGCCTCATCGAGCTCCTACATGCATTTTTCCTCTCCGACGAGCAACCGGGAGCTCTCCAACGCCGGCCGGTGAGTTCTTTCCCTTTATTTTCAATTTTAGTGGGGATTTTGGATGGATTTTTTATTGGATTTCTGATCGATTTTGGGGCCATTCATCGCCGGAGGTCGCGCCGCCGCCTGCTTCCGACCGTCGAGGTCTTCTGGTGACCACTTTCTCTTGGCCACCATCGGTGACCCCGTGAGGTTGGCTCGGGTCGAGCCAATGGGAGAGCAGGGGGGATGGGTTCGAAAGAGAATAAAAGAAGAAGAAGAAAGAGAAAGAAAGAAAGAAATAAATAAAATAAAAGAGGATCGACAGTTCAGAAAAAAATAAAATAATAATAATAAAATAATAAAGAAGAGAGAGTGAAAGAGAGAGAAAGAAGAGGAAGGAGAGAGAAAATCGGAGGGACTTTCTTTCTCATGATTCGTGAAACTATGATTTGGTTTTGAATAATTTTATTATTTATTAATGTAGGAAATCAGCCGTCTGAGCAGGAAGGCGTTGAATGAATTTCGGGTATAGACTAGTGTCGGATATACTGAGATTAGCGCTTGATGGTAAGGATTCTACACATGATCACCAGTTTTATATATTATTTTACATGGCATGATTTGATCCGCGCATATGAGCATTGGCATGCATGTTTGGTTGCATCGTATACTTTAATTTCTTGAGATGTATAATATGTGGAGATTATTAATTATGTTCCCATGTATCATATTTATTCGAATAAGTTACCGCGATGCCGGTTATTGAGAAGTTTGAGATGACGCGATTTGACAGTATGACTGATTTAATAAGTGATAAGAAAGAGAGTACGGTGTTTGGACTAGCCATGCCATGGGATCGTGGAATTCTGAGGTAGCCTGAGCCACGGGCTTTGTACGTGAGCTAGCTTGACCACAAGAAATGGTCGATTGTGAAACTAGCCTGACCATAAGGAATGGTCGATGAGACTAAGCTAACCACGAATAAAAGGTCGATTAACGGGCTTGTACAAGGCTAGTTTGGCCATGGCGGATAGCAAATGGTCGATTATGAGATTACCAGTCATGGGTTGGAGCATGACCGTGGTTAGTCCAGAACCCTAAAGACAAAATGGATTAATGAAAACTCTAAAGAAAACATGGTTTTTCATGATTTTGTCATACATGATATTTGAGCTATTTGCTTACATGATATGTTGCTAGTATGTTCTTTCTATTTCTAATATTGTATTATTACTGGTGTGATCATATGGAAAACTTACTGAGCTGAAGAGCTCACCCCCTACTTTTGATTTTTTTCAGAGACTCAGGATGCGTAGCAAGATTTGGGCTAGGCGTGAGTTGGAGCTTTATAAATGCTGAGTTAGTTAGTTAGTTAGTTTTGTTTTGGTTACTGATGTTTGTGAATTAGTAGACCAATAGTAATATCGACTTAATAAATGGATTGTACAATTGTTACTTGATTGTTTATATAATATTAGTTTTAATTTGATATGTTTGACTCCTGTGTACTTAGGCCTTGCATGATCTCTAGGATAAAACCTAGGGTTTGTGCGGCCAATCGCATAGCCGATTCCGGTGCTGGATTCGGGGCGTGACACCGGCGGTGAGCGATTTTGATGGAGATGGCGGTGAACTAAAAAAAATGCCATCTTACCTTTGGGCCCGACCGGACACCGGTGACGCCGTCAGAGGCTTCGATCGGTGGTTCTCGGTCAGCTGTAGTGGCCGTCCGATCGATCCGGTGCCGGCGGTGGGGCATTTTGGAAGAGAGGGGCGGCGGATCAAAAAAAAAAACTTGGGAAGAAACTTGCCCGTTCCGCCAGCCGTTGGGGCATTCCGACCTTCGGCATCCTCACCGGAGCCGGCGACCGACCGTTCTCGGCCGGCCCTGGCGAAGGACTGGCCGGCGGCTATGCCGGTGGGGTGAATCATGGAAGCGACCTTGGATTTTTTTTTTAAGGCCCCGTTCCTTTTTCCCTTGGGTTAGATCGTGGGGAAGAAAGAATGGCTAACGGGTTTTGGATTTTGGGTTCAAACCCAAAATCCAATAACCCATTAACCAATAAGCTTAAAAATAAAAAGGGTTTTTAAATGGATTTGAACTTTCGGTTATCGGGTTTTAACCCGTTTAAATCTGGACCCATTGATGAATCCAACCCAATTATGAAATTGGTTGAACCCAATCACATTGGATCAATTTTAATTTTGGGTTAAGGGGAATTTTGTATGTTAGCCCCTATAAAACTAATAATTCCAAATGGGTCTAAATAAAATTATAGATAGACCCTTAAAGTTTTAATAATTATAGTTGAGTCTAATCGACCATTTTGCATTTAGACCCCTGGATTTCTTAATATTTTATATTAATCCTTTCTACATTCAAGTCCTTGGAAAATATATATTTTCATATTGATTCAAAAAAAAAAGATCGGTAGAAATGGGAACCACCGTGCCCTACTCCTCCCATACCTCGCTAGAAGCATCTAGGAGCGATTGACCGGCGATCATTCAAGCGGTGGCGACTAAGGCTCGTCCATCGATGCTGATGCCGAGAGGTGCTAGGCCTTTGAGATGCTGCTCCTGTCTCTATTTTTCCAATGACCTCCAAGTGGTCCTCCGTTATTCTACCACCGGATGGATCCTGTTAGAATTCGGCGATCGTGGTGTCTCATCACAGGGCCGTCGTCCGAAAAGAGATAGCGGAGGCTATTGCCAGATTGTTGGACCCTGCCTGGCTTGTGGTGAATGCCGTGGCAGACTTTTTGGATAACTAGATGAGTGGCCGATAGCTCTCTTGTGTCGCTCCGTTCTTGTCTTTTTATGAACTTGGATCGTCGGTGGCCAGGGAATGGCTACTAGTGGTCGATTTGGCCAATGGCTCTCTGTGGAAGAAAATTCCAAGCTCGGAGAAGCCATCAATGGAGTTTTGGAAAGTCTCGATTGGGATGATAAAAGGGGGAGAAGAAGAGAATGTTTTAAAGGATTTTGGGTTGATGGGTTATCGGGTTACAACCCGCTTTGAACAGAATTTATTAATTATAAATTTAGCTCAAATTGAAGAACTGGCTGGATCCAATTACAATGGGTTGTTTTAATTTTGGAATTAAAGAGTTTTTTATACTTAAGCCCCTATAAATCAAATATGAGTCCATATAAATTTTTAAGATTTATGGTTTGGTCCTTTACTATTATTTTTGATAAAAATCACTGTAACTTGCTTATTTTATATTCAATTTGAATAATTTTTGGACCATTGGACTCGTAATAATTTGAAGAATATTTTAGTAAAGTTCTTCATGTTTGATAAATTATTTAAATAATTTAAAATTATTTATGTATAATTCTACTCACTATCATATAGTTCGAGTGTGTTTTTCCATAGCCTCAAAGGGTTTGGAGCACTCTATGAATTTTGAATAGTTGAGTTATTAAAAATTAATTATTTATCTTTTATTTAGAATTGTATATTGATGTCTCTATAATAATTGATCTAAAATTGATTGTAATTGATTGTGATACTTATTATACACTATAATTCTTGTCCAAAGGTGTTTTATAGTTATGTAGTAAGTGTATTGATAGATGTGGCAGGTGGAATGCATTATCATGTAATATTTATGATCAGTGGGGTGTATGTTGTTAAAGTATCCCATTTTGGATGGATCTTTTTTGTGGCATACATATCATTAAAGTATGTCATTTTATATTTATTGGGCATTTATCTTCTCTGTATGAATAATTTATGGGTTAGCATAAATATTTATCACTAAAATAATTTGTTTGTGTCAGTCCATTGAATTTTTTCATTATGAGAAGGTTTCTGGTTATTGCATACAATCGCCTGTCCAAAAGGGGTTGTTGTATGTTTTAATCTGGAAATATAGCATGGGGCATTATGTTGCAATGGTGCTTTAGCTTTCATGGGCTTGTTTGCCCAAAGGGGATAGGTTCGTGACTGTTAGGATATTTCATTTGCTTGTGACTTCATGTGAAGAGTACTTATATATATTACATGTTCTACTCAAAGGAGAATATGTGATATTGCTTTTGGACTCTTGTATATCATTTATGATATATGCCCATTGACTAGTATTTAGCATTCCTGCCATTTTTTATTATAGTCATTTAGATTAATAATAATGTTGTTATTTAGTTTTGACTGGGTCAAAATATCAGAGGTAGAGGTATATTGGGTTTAGAAAATTTGTCTGCTCAAAGGGGACAGATTTTGAATGCCTTGTATCCTCATTGTGTTAACCTTTGTTTTTTTTGAAAAAATGAAATATATTAGGTATAAGAAATTTGTTTACCCAAATAGAGACATTTTCAAAAATTATATTGATATCATTTTCGGAGCTCAAAAGTACATCTCATTCTCTGCCTATAGGAGAGTTTTATATGATAATGCACATGGCATATTTGTTAAAAATAGCTTATTATATTCAAAGCCTTTATTGATTTATTGTTTGTACCTCAAGTATGTTGCTTCATACATGAGCTTGATTGATATTTTATACTATCTTAGAGGTCATGACTTGATATCTCTCTTTGGAAGGTTAGTGATTTTCGATGGATGGTAACCATCAAAGTGGCCCGTTCATTGAGATTTACTAGGTCCTTCTATGAGCTTTTTAGAAAGCATTATGTAGCATTATATGTTGAAGTGAGATTCTTTATATGGGTCATTTTCTTTCTAAAAAAAGTTTTATTGCATTGGATCGAAGGCTCATAAAAAAATAATGCTTATAAAGTTTTTCTGAGATATATTGTTATATTTATCTATTGATTAACTGCATAGAGACTATTTAGCAGTTAATATTTTTGTATTCAATAGAGTTAATGCTCCCACTATGATGACTTTGACTGAAATGAAGATATGAAAACTGAAATTATGCTAGCACTAAGTATGGTGGAATATAGATATTACATTATGTAATGATTTTCCATCTTGGTTGTCTTATTATAGTACTCTAATATAAAGCTGTTTACAAAAGTGGTAAAGAGTAAATTATTTTGAAATAATTTATATAATTGATTCCATTCTGATTGTTGTATTTAATAATGGTGATTTATTTTGACCTCATTTGTGATAGATATGTATAATCTGATAAAAGAAAGTTTGGATAGCTGATGGATAGATAAATTAATATGTGAGTTGAATGGTATGATGGTGTTAGGATTTATATCTTGAAACTAAAGAGAATTGCATCTAAAATTGGTATTATGAGATTTTTATTTCTAATACATAGGCTGCTCATTATATTTAGTTTTCCTGCTATGCTGTTTAATGATCTTAAAATCATATATGTAAAATAATTAATGAATTATATCATATTTTATCTCAGAAGTTTTTTGATACTTTTGAGAAAATGATAAGAATATTGATAAGGTATATCGGTCACATTTTTAGATCTTATATATAATAAATAAATAGTATTATTAAAATTTATATAAGTATGGGATAGTTGTTTGATATACCATGCTTGAAATTTTTAAATAAAATGATATGACCGAGAAGCATAGTATACTCTGAAAGATATGGTCTGAGTATGATGAGTAGATGTAATTCACTTTGATATCTCTAGCATATAATCCTAATGATTACCATCTACATTTTGAATAAAATTCTTGAAAAAAGGTTATACAAGATATCTTTTGAGTTAAAGGTTGGTAGGAAGTCCAATATCTTTCATCTTTATGGTTGGAGCTATCCTACAATACTTAATTATTGATAATCCATCAGCGAATAAATATTGATTTTGTAATAATACGTTGTTTATTTTGATTATCTAGATAATTTTAATTGAATACATATTCTACTATCCTAATTGAAAGGTATAAAGAATATTGAGTCAAATCTTGCCATATTTGTAGATTCTGATTTGCATAATGTCAGATGCTTACATTGCAAGAAAATAAGTTTTTACTCTTATAAATATTTTATTTCATCCTACTGAAAAATAGTGGGAGAGCAATATTAAATATACAGACTGGTGATTGTACCTCTATTATTAGTTGATGTAGCACTAGTAAAGAAATTATATGATAAGAAAAAAATACATGTCATTCTAATGACAATGCAAATGCCTGGAGGTTTTGTTTTATATAATGCTTGAAAAAGAATCTAGTGGCATTCTTGGATTTACAGGCAAAGTTTGTGACATGATGCAAAGTCACAATTTATATTATTTTATTATAAAACTTTGTCCTGGGTCTTATAATTAATGATTATATCTTAAAACCACTTATAATTTCTTATAATCATAGGCAGCTATGTTCTTTAAAGGAACAATAAAAGTTTTCATTTTTTCTATCCATGTGAAGATAGAATATTTGTCAGTCAGAGGTTGCGGTTGAAAGGGAGATATTTTATACAATATACAAAGTCAATATTTGTTGATCCCCTAATCAAGATTAAGATTCATAGTTTTTATGAAACATGTCAAGAATATGGATATTTTAGAATCATTTATTTTTTGGATTAGTGAGAGTTTGATGTATTTATACATCGACTTGATTGACAAATTTTATTTGTCATTGATTGCTGGACTGTAATCCAACGACATATAAGTGTCGAGTGCATGTGTATAAAGTTCTTGTTGGCTGATTCTCTAACCAAGAATTTTGAAGCCCGCATGCTTTACAAAGCATGTTGAAAATATAAGCATATTGAATTCTTTTATTGGGCTTGGTTAGTGGGAGTGACTTTATATTTGTGCTTTATTATCATAAAGCTTGGTTTCATTTGTTTTCTATCATGTGTATTTATATACATTGTTGATATGTTAGTTGATGGATTGCATTCCTATATGATTTTTTATGTGCACATGTGGAATAAAGTACAACATAGTATCTCAAGAATATGTTTTATCTTGAGAATGGTATGTCTCATTTTGATAATTATGAGATCTCATTATGTTTGAAGACATACATACTTCTTTTAAAGTCGTGAGATTTCTCTAGCTTGTGATATAGTATGTGGTTATAGAGAAATCTTGATTGAGGGTACATATGTTTAATTTATTTTGATTATGAGATATCTTTTTTGGTTATGTACATGGCTAAGGCCTGGTGTCGAGTTTCAGATTTGTTGTGCTGTCTCGTCATTGACACCATTATTGAGTATGTGAGATAAGATGGCTTGTTTGTTTGTACCCATCACGATTTCTCTTGCTTATTTTGTTTCTAAGCATGTTGACGAGAAATTGGAGGACTGGCAATGAAAAATAGCATATTTTATTTAATCACCTTGATGCTATTTTCTTGCTATACCACCACACCTAGACTCATGTCGATGGTGTTTATGATGTTTGTAACCATGGATAAGTCTTGTATCGGTTAAGTAGTACAATGGTCCCATGATTCGACATCATGGATACTATTGGACCGAATCATTTGTAGGTGCTGTCTATGGATCATATAGTGGCCACATGTTGTTTTTAACCTGAGAGTTGTTTTGAAAAATAAAATATTTTCAAAATTATAATTAATGTACCCCAAGTGGAAGAATGTAAGAATTTTTTTTATTTGGGCTAACATTAATTAGAATTTTGTTTTATTAAAACCAGATTGATTTTATGGTCCATGTTGATAGACGTAGGTTGAACCCATTATTATGTGATCATTGTTTGGGCTAGGAGCACCTCATGTGGGTTGGTGTGGTTGAGGCGGCACAGTGTAGGCCTTGGTCCAACTGACCCGTGATGGGAGGGCCTATTAGGGTTTGCGTATAAATAATATGCTAGATCCCCTCTCCACTCCTTATGATATATGACGTTACGTGAGATTGGTTCTCACGGCTTGCCCAATCGATGAGCTGCCTGTTATGAGAGGATGCTGGAGAGAAGGACCCTGCCTTCGATATTCATGCGAGCATCGCTTCCAGGTTTGGATTTATAATGATTACAGGTATGTCTTGTAATACTTTTTCTTGGATATATTTAGTATGATTCTAATCATTTGATCGATCCTAGGATTGAGGAAACTTTTATTTTCCTACATCTAATTATTGTGTGGCCCACTTTCCAAGAGTAGGATTAAAAAAAAACTCCAAATCTCATAGGGCCTGAAAAAAAAATAAATAAATAAAATAAAAGGAGAAGCAATATATTAAAAAAATCTCTCATCGTTAAGATGGTAGCATGATTGGTAAATGCCTTGTCTTACTACCAACCGGTCATGGGTTCGAGGCATGATCTCGTGGGTGACTCGATTAAATCCAGGAATTTTCCTGGGACCTGTGATAGTTGGTGTGAGTGAGAGGTTAGGGTCTCCCTCTTTGTCCCCGTTCTATTAGCCAGCGTCTTCGTAGTGTCAGGTTGATCCCGTTCTACTAGCCGGCATTTTAGTGGTGTCAGATTGACGTATTCACCATTAGATGTTAGATGGGGAGAGATTGCAAAAATCCGAGTGTCTCGAATCGAACATTACCTGGCGGGGTAGAGGCATGTGGGGTAGCTACACCGAGATTTATCCCCCCTATCCCTTTTTTCTTACCAAAAATAAAAAACAATATCTCCGCTCGCAAGGATAAGGGTGCGTACATATGATCTTTTTTAAGTTTTTTTTTGTTTTCTGATAGTGCTTAAACAAATCAGGTACGGGAGCCATCCATAAGGTCAAAAGAAAGAAACCCTTGAAAAGATTGAGGAATACATTTTTCGTGGTGCCAAGACCAATATCCAAGAGTGCTCAGCAATAAAAGAAGTAATCCAGCAAAATTGGCCTCCCTATAGATATGATGAACCGTCGAAGTAATCGACGGTCCAAAAGAGTACCAAATATCGCGAAGTAGAGAATGGACCTGACACTACTTCGACCTGTCCTGGATCTAACCAATAACAGTAGCAGAGTCATCCTCAATGAGGATCCTGTCGGCATGCAACTCCTATCTAGCATGGGTGATACCCGTCCATACTGTTCTTAGTTCAGCTTTTGGAACTGAAGGCTCATAGAGAAAGGAGCTTCTCGTTGCCAATAACCTGCCCTCAGAATCGCGGATAACAAAATCAACGCCAGTCAAAGCATCTTGAACACTGCCATCAAAGTTCACCTTGATAAAGCCCAGAGAAGGGGGATCCCAGAAGATGTGTAAAGTCCTACGGGCCGCTGTCGAAGCAGCATGGAAGTCCCAAGATCCTGGTCCGCAAGGAAAGAAACAGTATCAAAGTGACGGTACTCCATGGCCATGAATCTAGCTCTCCGAAGGACTCTGAGCCGGATCAATAACAGTTTCGAAAACTGGACAGTTCCTGAAAAGCCAAATATGATAAGCAGTGTAAGTGACCTGGATAGCAATCTCGACCATGCAGTGCAGGAGCATGTCGAGAAAGGAACACAACCATTTTAAGACCCTTTGACAGTAGCCTCGTGCACTAACCTACCCATTTTTCTTTTACATTCAACTCTTCTATAACTAATGACAGAGTCATTTACGATTGCTGCCTTCTACTTTTTGATGTCTAATTTCCCAATTCATCAAGACCTTTCTTATTGCTATAATTTCAACTTTTTACACCAACGTCTCAGCAGCATTTCCCCTGCGGCTTCTCATGTTTGACTCCATATTTGTTCGACCAAAGTCATCGAGTTTCGGTTCATTGGACCACCATCCCTCGAATCTAAAATTATAGCTGAAGTTTTCTGATATATATTTTTGATCGATGGTAGAAATCCTTTCGAAATAGCATTACACCAAACACAATTAGAACATTCAATCCGAGCTATATATATATATATATATATATATATATATAGAAATATATATATATATATATATATATATATATATATATATGAGAAAGGTTAATTCTGACTGCATCACATACATGGTTGTTGTGAGGGATGGAGATTCCTCCCAATTCCCCAAACCTTTTCGCAATGGGAGGCAGGTGATCCACTGCCATGTACTCCATTTTCTATACCAGCCATTTCCCTATAACTCTCAACAGCAAAGCCGATGGATGAAGGAACAACCAATCACAAGTTGAAACGTAGCATGGAGTTAGAAATATAAAATAAAGGAAATCTGACGGAAGTGGTATAAAAAAAAATGAGGTGGTCACGCTAGAGAATGCTGAAGCCTCCAAAACACTCATTATATTCACATAACCTAATCAACTTGCCACATTGTTTATTATATTTATCATTATCTTCATGACTTTAGTAGCATACGTCAAATCCTCTTTTATTTCCTTCTTTCATCCATTTTGTCGACGTATCGCAGTTTCCCCTAGGTCCGTTTCACAAAACATAATCGAGGGTTTATAAAATTTTCAGAGTACAGTCATGTACCTACAAGCAAGCGAAGTGATCCTGCCCAAAAAAATCAAAAGTATATTGGCTTGTTATAAACATAATAATAAGAACCAAACTATATTCGCATGTACAATTTGTTTGACCTGTCACCAGTGATGCTTGCAGGTTGATTCTTGGTTAAAGGCCTCGAGCATTCGACCGTGGTAAAAAATTTGTATTATTGGATTTTTTTTTTTTTTTTTTTGATAAAGAAAAGGGATAGATCGGACTTCTCCTTCATGGGTGCTCGTCTTTCATCGTCAGGCATATGCATGGGAAGTCTAGCTCGGCTGCTGACTGGGTTGCTTCATTTGTCACCCCTCACTCGAGTTCTATTTTGTGGACCGACCTGGGACATACTCCAAGATCCTTCCATGATATTATGCTTTCCGACTTTCTTGGTTGTATTCATGTCAGATCCTGATCCGAATGCAACGGTTTATCAAGAAGAATAGGGATGGAAGGGATAAATCCGGTGTAGCTATCTCCGTAGATCCCTATCCGATCGAAAAACGTTCGATTCAATGTGCTGAATTTTTGCGGTCTTTTTTCATTCAAGAATGAGTATGTCAACCTGACACTACCAAGATATCATCAACCCCGGGCTACCGCCTTGGCGATATCGAGGTTTTGAACATTTTGCTTTCTTCAAGCATCACTCAAAAATTTTTCAGGAAGAAAACCATAAGGATTACTTGTTATAGATTGAACGGAGAAATGGTGAAGATACGAAACAAGTAATCCGGGAACTACGAAATGCCATAAATATCGCTAACATTTAAATGATACAAGAACAGCAATATACGCAAAGCATGGATATGATATACATTTTTTTTCTTTTCTTTTGTCGATAATGTATCTTTAAATTTTCTCGTGTTTTATTATCTAAATGAAATTTTAGAATATACTTTTCCAAGCACAATGAATTTTATAGAATATAAATTGATGGCAGGAATGAAATTTAAACATCATTGACATGATGCACCATTAAGATCTGATTTACATGGGATGTAAGTTGGTAAAAGGTGGTTTGGCCTGATTAATGAACTCGTCCATTGCCTGTTATATAACTTGAACATCACATGGAGTCGAGATAATTTTAGAGTTCATGTTAGCTGGATTCTTTCTTGATCAATCTAGCTTTAACAATTTAATATATAGAGAGATGATGGGATGGCTTTAGTGATATCTTTTATAGCAGAATACAAAATACTAAAATGCATGAAGGCTTATGGTAAATGACAAAGATAAGAACAGATCTATTTATCGATGTAGCTTAAAGACACTTAATAATTCTCTCAATTCGGACCCGGGCTTCATGCATCTCTATCAATCTATTAGAAAAACATTACCCACCTTCACCCAAATATTCCATCCTGCTACCCAAATATTCTAAGAACAACGGCTGGTTGGTGCAAGACCGCAAGGTGGCAAGCTATGATGGTTCGAGTTCGACCGGTCGACACGGAATACCAAGGCTGGTGCCTAAGACTTGGTATAGAATTCCAAAAGAGCCTTCAAAGAATGTCATTTTCGCCTATATTATGTTCTCTATGATTATGTATGGTTTTGGAGCAAGTTGCTCTGCAATGAAGAGGTTAGTGTATTAATTCCCAACTCGTTTTACTTTTAAATAAATTCTCCCATCCTACAAGATGGATAGTTTATTTTGAATTAAATACAAGATGGATGATTTATATCTATTTAGAATTAAATAAATATTTAATCAAGATAGAAGTTGTTAAGATGCAATTGAAGTGGTAGTGAAGGTTGTCAAGATATGCAACTTAAAAACTTGAGCTAGCAGGCAGACAGACCTATGAGTATGCAAGCAGTGCTAGAACTAACTCTTAATCAATTCAGTGCGAGACTATTCCTTTGCATTTAAAAATAATAATAATAAAAAAGCGAGACCATTCCTCGGTAAAAGGGATTCACATTTTGTCTGAGAAGATGGGGGAAGGAAGTTGATGATGTTTATAGCTTCACGGATAGCTTCTTGAGAGGGAATGAGTCTTACAATGCACAGAAACACAACGATTCGGGTGAGGTTTCGGATTCTTTTTTATTCAACGAATAGATTTCCTGATTAAAATAATAAAGCTATACATGATAAAATTTATTTCCGATCGTTTATACCTTCTCAGATCAACATAAAATGCATGGAAATTTCAATCCTATTAGCTAAATAGGTCAGTATAATCCTTACGCTTCCATTTGAAAATTTGATTCACAGTGTCACGTAGGTCTTTCTAATTTTGCTATCGGACTTTCCATCAAAAATTTTGCAATAGGATTGCATAGTTGGACCTGTCAATCAAGATAATGTCGGCAATATCAATTTTATTTCATATATTATATATATATATATATTTATTTATTTATATATATATATATTTATATTTATATTTATATTTAAACAACAAAATGGACTACCTGGTACCGGGCTTTTCAAGACCAGCAACACCATTGTACACTTTAAACTCCTACCATAATTTTTTCTGTCCAAATTTCAACAGGATCAGGGGCTAACATTCTGCTTAAACTCCAAAACCAAGGGCTAGTTTTTCGGACCATTTAACACTGTCGTAATTAACCATGAAACATATTTTAAAAATCAGTTTTTCGATCATAATTTTGCAATCATCCTTCATCGGTCATGGAAATCCAAACAAGGAGGGCATTAATTTAAAGAAAACAAACTTTCAAATGATAGGAAGAAATGAGGTTGCCATGCTCCAACTAGAAGGAATGGATGAACGAGAAAGTAATTACATGATGTTAATAATAACATCATTACCGTCAAGGCGGTAGCCCGGTTGATTGGAACCGGTCACGAGCTCGAGAAATGACTCTGCGAAGGATTTGATTAAATCCAAGGATTATCTCCCGGAAACCGTGATGAATGGGCCGGGTAAGAGGTTGGGATCTTCTCTGGTTCTCCATTCTGATCATCGGATGGAAAAAAGTTGCGAATATCTAGCACATTGTATCGAACATTTTTTTACGGGATGAGAGCCTACCGGGGTAGTAGATACACCGAGTTTATCCCCCTCCATCCCTTTTCGACAATGCAATTTTCTTTCGAAATAAATATAAAATTTAAAAAAGGCCATCCATGGCGCAGGTGAGTCCAATGATTAGGTTAAGTAATAGGCTGCTGATCTAAATTATGAGGTGGTAAATCTTCACCGGTGGCATTTATAATAATCAAAATAAAGATGGATGATATCGACTTCGTTGCCACACCGCATACGGAACCGGTAGGTTAATAGGACTCGGATTCTTCACATGTGATCAGTGTCCTTCCAATAATAGGGTACTGGAAGAATGCAGGGATCGCAGTCCATCCACGATCCCCAGAAGTTAAAAAGAGTCTTCTCGAGACTCGTTCTCCTAACAAGTGTTAAGAGAGAGAGAGAGAGAGAGAGAGAGAGAGAGTAGGTTCTATTCTACCGTATTCGGTCAGTATGGGAAGGAAACCTTGTTGCTCAAGAGAGGATCTAAACAGAGGAGCTTGGACAGCAGAGGAGGACAGGATCCTTAAAGCCTACATCAAAGACCATGGAGAAGGGAGATGGAGAAGCCTCTCCAAGAAAGCAGGTTCGATCAAACAAACACAAATTATCTCTCTTCTCTAAATTATATTAAATAATAATAATAATAATAATAATATATATATATATATGTTTTTTTATTTTTTAAAAAAAAAAAAATGTTAGGTCAGGCTGGGCTGCTTTGTAATCCAATCCAAGAATTAATAGTCTCATTTTTATGATCATGATGGCGTCTTTTTAGGCCTCAAGCGATGTGGAAAGAGTTGCAGGCTCCGATGGCTGAATTACCTCAGGCCCGACATCAAGAGAGGGAACATAACGCATGAAGAGGAGGATCTTATTATCAGGCTCCACAACCTCTTAGGAAACAGGTGATATATCTTGTTATCTAATGCTTTCTTCATGGTGATATATGCCCTTCAACAATTTCTTTCTTTTGCAGGTGGTCGCTGATTGCTGGTCGATTACCAGGGCGAACAGACAATGAAATCAAGAACTATTGGAACACATCTTTGAGGAAGAAGCTGGTCCAAGGCCAGCACCAAAGGAAAAGGTATCACCCACCACCAACAAGGGAGACACCACTTCTGGTTCGAACAAAAAAGCCTATTCGATGTCCCGAGTCGTTCATCGCACCCCAGCAAAACATCTCTCAAAATCAAGAGAGAAATGTAGCTACCGAGCCTGCTGCTGCCGCCGAGGCACCGAACTCCGAATCCGCTGGCGAACGCTACTCTTTCACTCCAAAAGAAGAAGATACCTGGTGGGATCTGTTGGTGGGGCTGAACAGGAGCAATGTCTCCCCATCAGAAGCTCCAGACTTCGATTTCATGCAACCATGCGAGGGTGGATCGCCATGCAACTACCATACTCGAAGAGAGGACTACTTCAAGGGGCTGTTTGAAGAGATGAGTGATGCAACACTACCAGATTTTGAACTGGAGCTCAAATCACTGGCCAATTTCCTTGATTCTGGAGAGGGATGGCTTGGAGGATGAGTGAAAACCAATAATGGATTCTCGAGCAGACGCGTGCTTCAGGTCGAAAACCAATAATGCATTCACTGTTTTCACACTATGTTGTGGTCCTGACAAGTGATTCCCATGATCGATCAGTCTAGTTAGAAAGCAGGGGGGTCTTCTTCTCATGGTGTATCCATCACCTTTGTGTTAAATAAATGAGTATATTCCATTAATTCTCCTTTATTAGGCAACTTCACCGATCCATTAGTTTGCAAGGGTCATTTCGGAGATGTAACATGCAGTCTTGAATTTAAAAAGAATTGTCAATCATCATTCGGAGAGCATGTCATTTTCTTCTGGTGAACGAACCATCGAGAGACTATTTGTCCACTCATGAAGGCAATCGAGTGGTGATGTAGGATCCCAAGTCACCACCACCAACCGAACCCAACGAGCACTAGAGAGGTGGTGTGATCGCTTAAGCAAACATCAGCGATTGATTGGATAAATAAATTACCAGATCGAGGCTTGTCAGCCCAAACAAGAATAAATTTATGATGACTCGAAGCACAGGAAAATTGTCCTGCAAGCGGGCATGATAAGATCCTCCCTTCTTAACTTACGTGTATGATAATTCTATCTATGAATCTTATCGGCTGCCTTGAGCCTATAGTAATTAGAACTATAAGACAGGATAACTACGCATCTTTCACATTCCAACTACACAATTACCTTGACTCCTGATCGTCATGCATGACTAATGCGACCGGTCCAGGAACGATGCACCCATCAAAATCAAATTTCTGTCATCCTACCTTGGTCATCGACATGTGTTGCCGATCTCGCCGCCGCGCCTATAGCTCTAGAGCTGATAATTTGATCAGACCGTCTCGCCTCGAGATCTCCAGGCTCCCGATCCTGCAAGACAAGATCAGAAATCCTGGCCGGGGATCCCGGCGAGGGGGCTCCGACGGTCAAGTTAGAAAACGGCGAGATGGAACAGAGTCTCCAAGGTGGGCCCCTGAAAGAGTCCCAGGCTTAGAGATTATCTTCGCAAAGAATGTCTCAGGAAGAGTAGAAATTGGGCCAGGTTCCTTTACCGAGCTTGCGCCAAGGAACCCCTCTCGGGATCTTGGATCCTCCTCTTTGTGCCTTTCCTTTTCCCAGCCTTTTTTTTCCTTACCTGGCCGTTCGCTCTTCCCATCCTTTTATCCCATCACGCTGCCTCCGGCTTCCCGCCCTTGGGAGGCTCCCTCTTTGCTTTCACCTCCTTCTCTCCCTCTCTTTCCCCTTTTCCCTTTGGGTCCAAGAACCCGACGGCCTCCTTATCTTGCTTGCCGAGCCTAGCGAGGAAAGGGTAGAGGGAGGATGCCGGCCAGACCCTGGGGCCGAGCGCGAGCGCTCTCCTTCCTAGGCACCGACAATGCCCGTTACCGGGTCCTGTCTTGCCAGGACTTCGCCTCTCGGCTGCGGAACCTGACGGGCCGATGTAAACGAGGTTTCGCGCGTTGCTGCCGATCGTACTGGCGTTCCTCTCGAGGTACGGCGCGCGCTGCTCGAGGGACAGTCTCGAAACTCGTGCTCCTGCTTCTCGGCGACCTCACCACGCTGGGTAGCCGACCTCGGCCAAGGTGGGCCCCTCCTGGGCGGACACCTGGCGGAGCGGCAGAGGAGCACTCGACTTCGGTCGAGGTGGACCCGTGTCCGGGCACCACCTGGCGAAGGAGCAAGAGGGCCCGGCTCGACCTCGGCCGAGGTGGAACCGTCTCAGGGCGCCACTCGGCGAGGGGGTAAGGGGCCGCCGGCTTCGACCGAGGTAGACCCCTCCTTAGCGGACACCTGGCAGAGCGGCAGAGGGGCGCTCGACTTCGGCCGAGGTGGACCCCTCCTGGGCGGACACCTGGCGAAGGAGCAAGAGGGCCCGGCTCGACCTCGGCCGAGGAGGAATCGTCTCAGGGCGCCAATCGGCGAGGGGGCAAGGGGCCGCTGGCTTCGGCCGAGGTGGACCCCTCCTGGGCGGACACCTGGCGGAGCGGCAGAGGGGCGCTCGACTTCGACTGAGGTGGACCCCTCCTGGGCGGACACCTGGCGAAGGAGCAAGAGGGCCTGGCTCGACCTCGATCGAGGTGGAACCGTCTCAGGGCGCCACTCGGCGAGGGGGCAAGGGGCCGCCGGCTTCGGCCGAGGTGGACCCCTCCTGGGCGGACACCTGGCGAAGGAGCAAGAGGGCCCGGCTCGACCTCGGCCGAGGTGGAACCGTCTCAGGGCGCCACTCGGCAAGGGGGCAGGGGGCCGCCGGCTTCGGCCAAGGTGGACCCCTCCTGGGCGAACACCTGGCGAAGGAGCAAGAGGGCCCGGCTCGACTTCGGCCGAGGTGGAACCGTCTCAGGGCACCACTCGACGAGGGGGCAAGGGGCCGCCGGCTTCGGTCGAGGTGGACTCCTCCTGGGCGGACACCTGGCGAAGGAGCAAGAGGGCCTGGCTCGACCTCAGCCGAGGTGGAACCGTCTCAGGGTGCCACTCGGCGAGGGGGCAAGGGGTCGCTGGCTTCGGTCGAGGTGGACCCCTCCTGGGCGGACACCTGGCGAAGGAGCAAGAGGGCCCGGCCCGACCTCGACTTCGGCCGAGTGGAGCCGCATCTGACCTTGCTGGATTGCTCCCGTTCTGCCGAAAAAATCCACGTGGTTCGGATCGCGGCCGGCGGAATCTGAGACACGCCACGTCATCATAACGGCTGTAACAGTTGCCCCCCATCCCCCCGTTCCGCTGAGGCATCACGGCTCGGAACGTGGGGATTTAATGCGGAGATGACATGGGGAAGGCGAAGATCTCGCGCCATGATTGCCACGATCCTCGTCGCCGTTCCTCGTCGCGCCTGAGGTCCTATGAGAGGCTGCCACGCGTCGTTTCTCCGGTCGCATTTAATGCGTCGCTTCGAAAGGGAGGTCGTTTCCTCGTAACCGAAGCGTCGATGTCGGACGTGCATCCACGCGGCATCCATCTGGTGGTCCGAAACAGAATGAGGGGTACGGCCGCTGTCGATCGAATTTGAAAAGGAGGGGGACTTTCCAGAATGAGGCCCTTTCCCTTTCTCGCGCTCCACCGGCGGTTGCAGTGGGCTATCCTTCACTTCACTGGGTTGCCACTTCTTTTGCACAGTGTGTTTCGGTGAGTGCCTTCGTCTGCTTCCTTCCCCCGTCCCTTTCCTTAGCAACTTCTCTTTACCATTTCCTTCCCCATGGCGCGCCGTCATCATGTTTCGTTTAATCCGGACGAGGCCGGTCCGTCCCGGCCGAGGATTCCATCCTCCTCTTCCTCGGAAGGGGAGGTGATCCCGGAAGAGATCCGCAGGCAGCTCCAGCCTGGGGGTGTAACCATAGGCGTCCCTAGGTGTCCTAGGTCTCCCCCTGTAGTTTTCGCCCGTCCCATCTCTTCCCTTCCTCCTCCTGCCATTTCCTCTACTGGTCCCTCCGGTCAAGTCTCATCGATGACCGAAGGTGACCTTTCTCTGCTCCGGGAAGTCTATGGCATCCCGGGGTTGATCCACCTTTCTCTCCCGCGGCCCGAGGATCGCGTTACCTTAAGCGGCCCCGGGCGAATAGCCTTCTACGAGGACTTCCTCCTTGGGGGTCTTCGGTTCCCCCTACATCATTTCTTCCTCTCATTTCTCAGTCACTACCGCCTGGTCCCGGCCCAGTCGTCTCCAAACGCCATCCGGGTCATCTTCGCCTTCATTGTCTTCTGCCACTTTCACAGGTTCGTTGCCCGCTTCTCTCTCTTCAGGGCTCTTTTCACCCTGAAGCGTTATTCCACCGATGATGGCTGGTGGTATATTTCACCTCGACCTAGGTGTCTCCGTTTCGACCTCCCTTCCTCTATTAAAGGTTGGAAGAACCGGTTCTTTTTTGTCTCGGTCGTGGACGTCGACTGGGCCTGAAGCGAGCCGGATCGGTCCCCGAACCGGAACTCCCAAGTCGAGCCGGCAGACCAAGAGGCCTATTCCTTGCTGCTGAGCGACGCGGTCCCTATGCTCGATATTCTGCTCTCGGAGCAGAACTTGTTCGAGGCGGGGATCAGTCCCATCCGGGAGCAGGGTGAGGCTCGGCCTTCCTCTCTACTCTGCACCTCTCCCCTTTCTCCCTTTTTCTTTTTAACTGGGCTGACCGACCTCAGTTTTCTTTTAGGTATGAAGTTCTCATTGGAAAACCTCCTGGAGGGCGCTGCTCAGAGGGACATTGCCGAGGGAGATGAGCCCAGGGTGAAGAGGGCTCGCACCGAGGCGAGCCGGGAGGCCATGCCGACTCCCGCCTCCGATCCAGTGGCGGCAGCTCCCGCATTCAGGCCACCTCGAGCCCGGGATGCCGACACCCCTGTCGCCGACCTCGACAGGGCTGCAGAAGAGGGGGGGCCAGCTCCTTCCCGGGTAGCGCCCGCCTCCACCGCTGCTCCGATGGAGCCCCCGGTGGCTCCAGCTGCCTCGTCGGTGGCAGTTCCACCCGGCGGGGGGACGGTCACCACTGCCGCTGCCGATCTATCTGCCCCGCCACCGAATCTCACCAGTCGGTGCTCCGTGATCCGTGACCAGGGCCTCGCGGAGAGGGTCATGGAGTTCGCCTGCACCTCTCGGGACCGGCGACTGAGGGGCGGCCGGGACTACGCCGATGCCCTGCTCGGGATCCTTTCGCAGCTCTTCACGGTAAGTCTCGGACTCGGAACACTCCCTTTTAAAGTTCCAGTTGGATTTTGACTGACCTCTCTTTCTCTGGTGCAGATCGGGATCGACGTACTGCTGCTGAGGAATTTCCTCGCAAGGTACGCCAGGAAGGATGTCGAGAAGGAGGAAAAGCTCGACAAACTCGCAGCCGACGTGAAGGACCTCATGGAGAAGGGGGTCGAGCTGCGGGGGAACAACCAGGCCCTTCAATCCGACCTGGCGCGCGCCGAGGGACGCATCAGAGAATTGGAGACCTCTCTGTCTGAGGAGAGGATCTCCAACCAGCGCTGCGTGGAGGAGGACGCAGTGGAGAAGGCTCGCCTCCGAGCTCAGTCCCAGTCGCTAGAGCGCCGGGTGGAGGAGGCTCGGAGGGAGACGAACGCAGCCAAGGAGCGGAGCTCCTACGTCAACGGGCTACTGGAAGCTTCAAAGTGGGAGGCACAGGAGGCCGTCCCGAAATTCCGGGCCTCCGAGGAGTATATCGCGGAGGTTCGGGAGGCCGCCATGGACTCCTTCCTGAAGGGGTTCCAGGTGTGCCGGGAGAAGGTGGGCTCCTTCTACACCGAGCTCGACCTCAGCGGGGTGGTCCTTGGTGGAAGGAGGCAGGAGCCCAGCGGCGAGGTGCCAGTGGCAGCATGCGACGCGGCTGCAACTCCAGAGCAGCCCCCCGAGCAGCCACCCGTCGACGGTGCAGGTGGAGAGTGCGCACCCCCGCTCGAGGACAGTGCCACCGCGCCAAACTAGCTTCCACTTGTATTTCTTTTCTTTTTGCTTCACTTCTTCTCTCTCTTTTTTTTTTTTTTGAGGACTCCCGGCCTGTCGGGACTCCTTCATTGTAATCCTCCTTCAAGTTAATGAAGAATCTCCTCTTTGCCAAGTCCCAACTTTGTCTTCTCTATGTTCTCTTTTTTTTTTGTTGAGAGCGAGGGTTGGTTTCAAGTGTCAAGAATAAGTCCTGTGGTTTGCTCCGAGCTGATCTCGTGGGTAAACTGAGTCCCGCCCAGCATTTAGATCGAAGTTCGGAGCTTCCGGGTTGGACACCAGTGGAGCAGGCCTGGTGCGAGTCCTTCAAGTTTGCCGGGCTGTTCTCCGTGATTGCGTGGGCGAGCTTGGCTCTGCCCCGCCTTCCGGACCGAAGTCCGGGACTTCCGGACTGAACCCCGGGGCCGCAGGCTTTATCCGAGCCCTGCGCGGCTTGCGGAGCTGTTCTCCGTGATTGCGTGGGCGAGCTTGGCTCTGCCTCGCCTTCCGGACCGAAGTCCGGGACTTCCGGACTGAACCCCGGGGCCGCAGGCTTTATCCGAGCCCTACACGGCTTGCCGAGCTGTTCTCCGTGATTGCGTGGGCAAGCTTGGCTCTGCCCCGCCTTCCGGACCGAAGTCCGGAACTTTCGGACTGAACCTCGGGGCCGCAGGCTTTATCCGAGCCCTGCGCGGCTTGCCAAGCTGTTCTCCCTGATTGCGTGGGCGAGCTTGGCTCTGCCCCACCTTCTAGACCAAAGTCCGGGACTTCCGGACTGAACCCCGGGGCCGCAGGCTTTATCCGAGCCCTACGCGGCTTGCCGAGCTGTTCTCCGTGATTGCGTGGGCGAGCTTGGCTTTGCCCCGCCTTCCGGACCGAAGTCCGGGACTTCCGGACTGAACCCCAGGGCCGCAGGCTTTATCCGAGCCCTGCGCGGCTTGCCAAGCTGTTCTCCGTGATTGCATGGGCGAGCTTGGCTCTGCCCCGCCTTCCGGACCGAAGTCCGAGACTTCAGGACTGAACCCCGGTGCCGCAGGCTTTATCCGAGCCCTGCGCGGCTTACCGAGCTTTTCTCCATGATTGCGTGGGCGAGCTTGGCTCTGCCCCGCCTTCCGGACCGAAGTCTGGGACTTCTTGTCTTCTCAGGTCTTCGGCCACAGCCGTGTTTGCCGAACCCAGAGCTAAGTATCTCTCTTCCTACGAGGTAAGAAGAAGCATTTGAAGTAAAGGAATTTTATTGCATGAGTTCGAGGAACCTTACATTTTTGGTAATACACCCTCAGGTTCGAGGCATTCCAGGTCCGAGGGAACCTGGACGGACCCTCCCAACTCCTCCAGGTAATAGGCCCCGTGAGGGAGAACTTCCACCACCCTGTACGGACCCTCCCAGTTCGGGGAGAGCTTCCCGCACTCCCGTGGCTGGGAAGCTTCAGCACGCCGGAGCACCAGATCTCCTGGGCGAAAGGACTTCGGTCGCACCCGGGAGTTGTAGTACCTGGCCACCCGCTGCCTGTACGCCTCCATCCGGACTCGGGCCTTGTCCCTCGTCTCCTCAAGGAGGTCCAGGTTCAGCATCATCCTGGCGGGGTTCTCCCCTTCGTCGTACTGCTCCACGCGCAAGGTGGGTAGGCTGAGCTCAATCGGGATAACCGCCTCGCCTCCGAAGACGAGGTTGAACTGGGTCTCGTCGGTGGCCGTCCTCGGGATGGTGTGGTACGCCCACAAGATGCTCGGGAGCTCTTCTGCCCAACCACCCTTGGCCTGATCCAGCCTCGTCCGGAGGCCTTGCAAGATGGTCCTATTTGTCACCTCGGCTTCTCCAATTGTCTGCGGATGCGCCATCGAGGTGAAGCGATGGTGGATGTCGAGGTCGCTGCAGAATTCTTCAAACTCCTGACAGTCGAATTGACGTCCATTATTGATGATAATGGTATGGGGGAGGCCGAAACGGCAAATGATTGACTTCCAGAGAAACTTGGCGACGTTTGCCTCCGTGATCCGTGCCAGGGGTTCGGCCTCGGCCCACTTTGTGAAGTAATCGATGGCCACGATCAGGAACTTCCGCTGTCCGGACGCCGGGGGAAAGGGTCCTAAGAGATCCATCCCCCACTGGGTGAACGGCCACGGAGCCGAGAGCTGGGAAAGCGGAGTGGAGGGCTGCCGCTGCACCACGGCGTGCCGCTGGCACCGATCACACCTCTTCACGAAGTCGGCGGCATCCTCCTTCATCGTCTCCCAGAAATAACCTTGGCGGAGGGCCGTATACGCTAGCGTTCTACCCCTCACGTGGTTCCCGCAGATGCCCTCGTGGATTTCCTGGAGTACGAGTGAGGCCTCCGCAGGTCTCGGGCATTTGAGGAGGGGGTAGGAGTAGGACCTCCGATACAGCTGCCCATCCATTAGGACGAACCGCGCGGCCTTCTTTTTGATAAGGCGGGCCCCCGCGCGGTCTTCCGGCAAGGTGCCGCCGGTAATGTGCTCGGCGTACTTGTCCATCCAGCTGGGCTCTTGGCTGACCTGCTGGACCTCCATAGGGGTCTCGTAGCTCGGGGCCTTGAGACGCTCAACATGAGCGCGGGCCAGCAACGAGTCCGGCAGGGTTGCCAGCCGGGATAGAGCGTCCGCGCGAGCATTTTCCCGTGGGGTAAGTGGGAGATGCTGAAGCGCCGAAACCCAGCCACGCTCATTCTCACGAGCTCCAGGTATTTTGCCATTTGAGGGTCGTGCGCGCCATACTCTCCGGAGATCTGTCCAGCCACCAGCTGGGAATTAGTGAAGGCCTTGAGGTTGGCAACGCCCAACTCGCGGGACACTCTCAGCCCGGCGAGGAGTGCCTCGTACTCCGCCTGGTTGTTAGTTGCGGCGAACTGGAAACGGAGTGCACACTCGGCGACGACCCCATCGCCGTTGGCGAGGATGAGGCCGGCTCCGCTCCCGCCGGAGTTCGAGGCTCCGTCCACATGAAGGATCCACACGTCCTCCTCGGGTCCCGGTTTCAACTGCCGATCCAGAGGGTCCTCCTCTGTCCCCATGCATAGGCCTGCGTACTCGACCAAGAAGTCGGCGAGCACTTGCGCCTTCATGGCCGACCTTGGCTGATAAGCGATGTCGAACTCACTGAGCTTGAGTGCCCACTTCGCCAATCGCCCGGATATGTCGGGTCGGCTGAGTATCGCTTTCAGCGGCTGATCAGTCAGGACGGTAATGGGATGTGCTTGGAAATAGGGCTTGAGACGCTGGGCAGACACTATTAATGCAAAAATGAGCTTTTCAGATCGGGAATACCTGAGCTCCGCATCGCGGAGGAGTTTGCTTGTGTAGTACACCGATCTCTGAACTCCTTGGTCGTCGGTCCGAACTAGGACCGAGCTGATGGCCTCCGGGGTGACCGCCAAGTAGAGGACGAGCTCCTCTCCTTCTTCAAGCCTGGAAAGCAGTGGGGGCGATGCAAGCATCTTTATCAGCTCGTCGAACGCCTCCTGGCACTCCTCGGTCCAGGCGAAGTCGCTCATCTTCCTCAGCACTTTGAAGAAGGGCCGGCAGCGGTCGACCGACCTCGAGATAAACCGACTCAGAGCAGCTATCCGGCCGGTGAGCCGCTGCACTTGCTTCTTGGAGGTAGGTTGCTCCATGTCCAAGATGGCCTGGACCTTTTCCGGGTTGGCCTCTATCCCTCTTTGGGTCACCATGAACCCCAGGAATTTCTCGGCGGAGACACCGAAGGCGCACTTCGCCGGTTCAGCTTCATCTGGTGAAGTCGGAGGTTGCTGAAGGTCTCCGCCAGGTCACCAACATGATCCAAAAGGGGCTTGCTCATTACCAGCATATCATCCACGTACACCTGCATGTTGCGGCCGATCTGATCCTTGAAGACTTTGTTGACCAATCGCTGGTACATGGCCCCAGCGTTCTTGAGGCCAAACGGCATCATCTTGTAATAATAAGTTCCGCGGTCGGTGATGAAGGCGGTGTGCTCTTCGTCTTCCGGGTGCATTCGAATCTGGTTGTACTCGGAGAAGGCATCCATGAAAGAGAGGAGGCGATGCCCCGAAGTGATGTCCACCAGCTGGTCAATCTTCGGAAGAGGGAAGCTGTCCTTCGGGCAGGCTCGGTTGAGGTTGGTGTAGTCCACACAAATCCTCCACTTGCCACTACTCTTCTTCACCATGACCACATTCGCCAACCAGCTGGGATATTGTACTTCTCGCACGAAGCCGGCGGCGAGGAGCTTCTCCACCTCTTCGTTGATGGCCTTCTGCCTTTCTGTGCCGAAGCTCCTCTTCTTCTGGCAGACCGGGCGGCACCTCGGATCCACGTTCAGCCTGTGGGTGATGACTTCAGGGGGGATGCTCGGCATGTCGGCCACGGACCATGCAAACACATCCGCATTCGTGCGGAGGAAATCCAGCAGGTGGGTCCGTTCTTCCTCCGGGAGCTGGGCCCCCACCTACACGATCTTCTGAGGGTCCGAACCGAGAGGATACGTCAGCAGATGTTCCACGGGTCCTCCCCTGGGTTCCTTCTCCCTTAAGTCGAGGTCGTCGACGTCGGGGCCGAGCCCGATGCCTCGGGCACCCGGGACCGCCTGAAGGCAATGCTGGACTGGCTGGGTCGTCCCCCTCATCACCCCAGGCCCGCAGGCCATGTGGAATTGTACTAGCAACCGCTTCGTGGAAATCATGACGTCCAGCTGGTTGAGCCCCGGACAATCGAGGATCGCGTTATAAGGCGAGGGGAGCTTGACGACGGTGAACGTCATCATAACTGTGGTCTGTCGAGGTGGGGATCCAGCGGTGACAGGGAGAGTAATCTTTCCTTCGACCCCCACCGAGTCCCCGGTAAAGCCCACAAGAGGGGTGTGCACCGGCCTTAGCTGATCATGAGACAGGTTCATTCGGGAGAAAGCATCATAAAAAAGCACGTCAGCAGAGCTCCCACTATCTACCATAATGCGATGTACAGGATGCTTCGCGATGGTCATCTCGACCACCATAGCATCATTATTTATATTTTTATTTTCATTCCCCTTTCCAAAGGGGGAGACATTCTCCGGGTCCCCCACCTCCTGGGTTCTCTTTGCCGCCCGCCCGATTCCGCAAGAGATCATGCCCACTGGCTTCTCCATTGGGCGATTATCGATCGCAGGGACCGGGGGAGGGCTGCGAGCGGCTGTCCCTCCGTCGGAGCTTCGTTCCTCACGAACTTCCTAAGGTAGCCTCTTTTAATCAGCTCCTCGATTTTTCGCTTCAGATTGCGACACTCCTCCGTGTCATGTCCATGCTCGCGGTGGAACTGGCAGTACTTCGACTTGTCGCGTGTGCTCCTTGGATTCTGAGAGGGAGGTTGGCGGAGGTAGTGCTCGCCCTCAATTTTCATGAGGATCTTCGTTCTGGGAGCAAGGAGAGGGGTGAAACTTCGCTCCGGGGCGGCTCCGCCCTTCGGATTCGGACGAGGGTCAGCAGGTGGCCCGGGCCTTCGGGTCCCGGGAACATCTCTCAGGGCCGGCTTCTTCAAGGTCCTCCCGTCCAGTTCCCGCCGGGTGCGATTGGCCTCCTCCGCTCGCATGTATTTGTGGACACGGAGGAGGAGATCAGAATACGTCCTGGGGGGTTTCTTGTCCAAGGAATAAGTCAGGCGGGACGTCTTGAGCCCGCGCTTTAATGCCAGCATGGCAACGGGCTCATCCAGGCTGTAGATTTCCAGGGCAGCGGTCTTGAAGCGGGTAACATAGTCCCGAAGCAGCTCCTGGTCCTGCTGGCGGATGGAGAAGAGGCTGTCCACCTCTCTCGGCACCTTCCGACAAGCGTCGAAGTGCGCCACGAACTTTCCTTCCAATTGATGGAAGGAGCAAATAGATCCCGGCTCGAGACGGGTGAACCAGACTCGAGCAGCCTTCCAGAGGGTAGCGGGGAAGGCAATGCATAAAAGAGCATCCATGGCCCCCTGGACCCTCATGAGAGCCTTGTAGCTCTCTAGATGGTCCAAAGGGTCGGTGGTCCCATCATAGGGATCGACCTACGGCATGCGGAACTGACTCGGAATCGGCTCCTCTTGGATTTCCCGGGAGAAGGGTGGCCGGGAGTCGTACACCACCGGGTCCACCGAGGAGTTCTGTAGGTCGGCAAATCGGCGGGCGAACTCCGCCAGTTTATGCTCGTGCTCCTCCAGGCGCCTTTCGGCCAGGCGTCTGATGGCCTTGTCAGTGGAATCTTCCACCGAGGCCGCTGGTGAAGGGGGCGCCGATCGGTCTCGGCGGGGTGCTTTGCCTCGATGTCGCTCACTACGACGCGCCGTCTCGGCATCATCGACCGGGGATCGACTCTCGTGATCCACCGAACCGGAGTAATTTCTCTTCGCGGGGGTCTGGTGGCTCCCGCGGGGGTTGGAGGCTGCCCGCGGTTGGAATGGCCTGCCGTGGATGGAGCGCAGGCTTCCGCGCGACCCCGCGGCCCGAGCCGCGGGGGTCCCTGGCTGGGGTTGCGTAGCCAAGGAGCGCTGCTAGTGCTGTAGCTGCCGAACTGCTGTAGTCAGGGTTTGCAGCTGTTGGATGACAGCTGCAAAAGGTCCGTCCACCGAGGTCAGCTGCGGTGGAAGAGGAGGTGGAGAAGGAAGCTCTCTCTCCGGGCTGCGTGGCCCCTGAGGGGAGGGGACCTCCCCTACTCGACTAGTGGATGCTTCGCGCCCGCGTGTGACCACCATGGCCGGAGCGCACTTCGTCCCACAAAGAACTAGCTCGCACTAGGGGTGTTGTCCTGCCCCCCTACCTAGTACGTCAATCTGTTGCCGATCTCGCCGCCGCTCCTGTAGCTTTAGAGCTGGTGATTTGATCAGACCGTCTCACCTCGAGATCTCCGGGCTCCCGATCCTGCAAGACAAGGTCAGAAACAGTGGCCGGGGATCCCGGCGAGGGGGCTCCGACGGTCAAGTTAGAAAATGGCGAGATGGAACAGAGTCTCCAAGGTGGGCCCCTGAAGGAGTCCCAGGCTTAGAGATTATCTTCGCAAAGAAGTTCTCAGGAAGAGTAGAAATTGGGCCAGGTTCCTTCACCGAGCTTGCGCCAAGGGACCCCTCTCGGGATCTTGGATCCTGCTCTTGGTGCCTTTCCTTTTCCCAGCCTTTTTTTCCCTTACCTGGTCGTCTGCTCTTCCCATCCTTTTATCCCATCACGCTGCCTCCGGCTTCCCGCCCTTGGGAGGCTCCCTCTTTGCTTTCACCTCCTTCTCTCCCTCTCTTTCCCCTTTCCCCTTTGGGTCCAAGAACCCGGCGGCCTCCTTGTCTTGCTTGCCGAGCCTAGCGAGGAAAGGGTAAAGGGAGGACGCCGGCCAGACCCTAGGGCCGAGCACGAGCGCTCTCCTTCCCAGGCGCCGACAACACCCGTTACCAGGTCCTGTCTTGCCAGGACTTCGCCTCTCGGCTGCGGAACCTGTCGGGCCGATGTAAACGAGGTTTCACGCATTGCTGCCGATCGTACTGGAGCTCCTCTCGTGGTGCGGTGCACACTGCTCGAGGGGCGATCTTGGAACTCGTGCTCCTGCTTCTCGGCGATCTCACCATGCTGGGTAGCCGACCTCGGCCAAGATGGGCCCCTCCTGGGCGGACACCTGGCGGAGCGGCAGAGGAGCGCTCGACTTCAGCCAAGGTGGACCCGTGTCTAGGCGCCACCTGGCGAAGGAGCAAGAGGGCCCGGCTCGACCTCGGCCGAGGTGGAACCGTCTCAGGGCGCCACTCGGCGAGGGGGCAAGGGGCCGCCGGCTTCGACCGAGGTGGACCCCTCCTGGGCGGACACCAGGCGGAGCGGCAGAGGGGCGCTCGACTTCGGCCGAGGTGGACCCCTCCTGGGCGGACACCTGGCGAAGGAGCAAGAGGGCCCCGCTCGACCTTGGCCGAGGTGGAATCGTCTCAGGGCGCCACTCGGCGAGGGGGCAAGGGGCTGCCGGCTTCGGCCGAGGTGGACCCCTCCTGGGCGGACACCTTGCGGAGCGGTAGAGGGGCGCTCGACTTCGGCCGAGGTGGACCCCTCCTGGGCGGACACCTGGTGAAGGAGCAAGAGGGCCCGGCTCGACCTCGGCCGAGGTGGAACCGTCTCAGGGCGCCACTCGGCGAGGGGGCAAGGGGCTGCCGGCTTCGATTGAGGTGGACCCCTCCTGGGCGGACACCTGGCGGAGCGGCAGAGGGGCGCTCGACTTCGGCCGAGGTGGACCCCTCCTGGGCGGACACCTGGTGAAGGAGCAAGAAGGCCCGGCTCGATCTCGGCCGAGGTGGAACCATCTCAGGGCGCCACTCGGCGAGGGGGCAAGGGGCCGCCGGCTTCGGTCGAGGTGGACCCCTCCTGGGCGGACACCTGGCGAAGGAGCAAGAGGGCCCGGCTCGACCTCGACCGATGTGGAACCGTCTCAGAGCGCCACTCGGCAAGGGGGCAAGGGGTCGCCGGCTTCGACCGAGGTGGACCCCTCCTAGGCGGACACCTGGCGAAGGAGCAAGAGGGTCCGGCCCGACGTCGACTTCGGCCGAGTGGAGCCGCATCTGACCTTGCTGGACTGCTCCGGTTCTGCCAAAAAAATTCACGTGGTTCGGATCGCGCCCGGCGAAATCTGAGATATGCCACGTCATCGTAACGGCTGTAACAACATGCATGCATTATCGACATTGCCATAACTATCCCTTTTAATTCCTTGCTTATTCTACCTTGTACAAAATCCTATTCATCGATATATTATATTACATTTTTATTGCAACTTAGCAGTCTGCAAGCAATCACCCTTATTCCCGGGTTCAAAACAAAACCGTCATATATTATGGAAGTCATATTGTTACCATAATCTGACTCGAAAGGTTCTAGGAGCTGGATCGCCTTCGAAATGACCCTAGCATTTATTTGCTTGAACGGATGAGATATCTATTTATTCCCTGTATTCATTTTATTTTTATTTGATATAAAGATATAGCTTGGAAATTCATAACATTTCACACTTTCCAGATTATTCAAATTTGAAGCTAGATTGACGTGCATTATTATTATTATTATCTTATAGTATTCTAGGCTAGATGAATATTTTATGAGGCTGGCTGCTTAGGTAAACTGATATAGGAACTATAAATGTATTTCAATATTTTTGCAGAAATTGCATTCTGGCTCCCATTAATATACACAAAAAAGTTTCTTAGGTTCGCATAATGCTGGTTCGGCAACTCAGCATTCAGTAAACACCTATATATATATATATATATATATATATATATATATATCACACAAATTCCTGAAGTTGCACCAATCCCCTCATGCCATGTGGTATAGAGGAAATTTTTTGTCTGCACGCATTTTTGCCATGCAAGCGGTGTGCTTATATGTACACTTGATTTTTCTGTTACGTAACTCTATGCATGTTGATTTAGATTCCATGCTTCGACTACTAATCTCTCATATAGCTCCTCGATCACTACTAAAGCAAGCAATATAGAAATAGATGGCATTGCATGCTTGCCTCAAAACAAGCATGTCTACAAAAACCATGGTTATGCATTCTCCTCATATAGGCTAGCAATTTGGGTAGTTGTTTGCAAAATTGAACTACTCTTAAATAGAAAACATGGAATGCAAGAGGATAGAAACCTATCTTCCTACACATAAATCCAACAATTTCATTAATCATGGTGATGAATTCTGTTCCCCTTTTTTTTTTTTTTTTTTTTTTATCTCGAAGCTCATAAGTACACTTGATGGGAGACTCATGATGCATGCAACAATCTCTGCAACTCTTTTTATTCTAAAATTTCTCAAAAACCTGAATTAAACTTAGGAAACAACATTTGAGAGTCCCTTGGTGTGGAAACACTAAATTGCCAGAGTATCTTTGAATCGCAACTTGGTCCCCGCACCCCAACCAAATGATTGTTGATGAATCGATTGGCTTTTGTTATGAGGCATTGTACATGCGCAACACGTAATCTACCGAGTCAGGATAACAAAAAATATTATTTCTTTACCTAAAGAACCATAAAAGAATAGAAGCCTGGAAACCTTGAACTTGGAGCTAGTTAATTTTTAATACCGTAACGATGTTCCCTGTCATTGTCTAGTCCTCTAAGAGGTGTCTCTTGTTTCCTGCCACCGGAGGTGAGAAACAATATCCTCGTAACACAAACATTGTAGCTCGTAAGGGTTTATCAATTATCTTGGGATAATGACCAAACAAAACTTACATTCGAAAGTTTCTTCATATCCAATTGGTTACAAACAAATGCTCACTTCCAGATCCAAAATGTTGCCTTTTCCATATTCTTGTTAAAAAAGGAAGTTTATATATATATATATATATAATCTTAACCAGAAAACATTACCCGTTGTTTGTGGTTACCATCATGGATCGAACAATAATAGTCTACTTCCTCAAATCAGTTCTTACCCTGATGTCAACCATCCGAGAGATGATGTCCGATAAGCTAACTTTGGAAGTGATTGTTTTCAAGAAAGATATTAAATGACTTCGATTCATTACCAACATCATGTTAAGATGGTCGACCAAATTAATCGGGCACATGATTCTAGCTAGCAACTCTCGTGATTACTTACAAGACTAATTAATCATTGGCCACCATTATAAGTTCTACTAAGAGCAGTGTCCCATCGATTCCTTGACCGGATCAGCTCTCCATACTTTCTACCATATAATCCATTCCGCATGGAGAAGTGCAAAAAGTGTGCAAGAACTATACTATAGGACCATCCTATGATTACACCAACTGGATGCAAGAAATTCTTAATCTATAGACACCCAGGCCATAACCATAGATGATCATGAGCCCTTAACTATGGCTTAATTAAATCTATGAATCTTTTTTTATCATTTTTTTTTTTAAAAAAAAATTCCAATTAAAGCTTCCCCTTTGGGAAGTTTTGTTCATTTCCTGCGGTAATATGCAACCCATTGATAGCCTGAACCATATTTGGTAATGGTGATCATGTGATAGTGCTACTTTTCTGATAGTAAAACTTACTTCTGTAAATATGAAACCTACGGTGTAATACTACCATGCTAGGGGATTAAGGGACAGGTAATCATGATCTAAACTCTGTGTTCTTTGGCTTGAACCGAACCAAAGAGCGAGCACCAAAGATTGCCGGTATCCACTTAACGATCCATTCTAGGGTGGTTTCGACTCGAGCTGGCTGAAAAGGTTATTTAAATGATTGTTATAAGAAGCTAGTTTCCTAATAGGCAAAACCAACCTGCTAGTTAATTTTGTGCAAATACTATCAAAATTCTTGGCACAAATTAATCCATTAGTTAACATTCATGAATTCATGCTGATGCGTGCATGCAAAGGTGTTCCAAATTGTAACCTAAGAAATGGTGTTCCAAGTTTCCATGAGACCTACCTAAGAAATGCTGTATCCCGGACCCTTGTCCAGTGATTGGAAGCATGCGATGCGTTCATGCCATTATTGAGAGGACCAGAGTTGTTTACATGCTCTAAGCTATGTAAGCCAAGCTGCATTATTATTCACGAGACATTACAATGGAAGTACAACCAAAAAAGGGAAAGAAAACATAGATGATGGAGCATGCGTAGTTAGAATCTTGGTGACTCATGCCATGTAATTACGTGCGGTTGACCTCTAACACATCATGGCTCGATCCTCGAAGGATCCTGGTGAAAGCAAACAAGCTCGACACCGGTACCTACTCGTATATCTCAGAAACGTAATTCAGTTGATGGGATTTGGTATAATATTTTATTCCTAAGCGAACATCCAATCACCTACCCAAAATCAAGGAATAATTGGTATTGGTATATTAAATAATAAATGTTAATCTTTGATAATTTTGTCATTATCCAATTATTCTCAAATCGGTCCCTTCAATTCAACGTACAGTTGGAAATATAACGATGTGACAAAATAAACATATTCCATGATCAAAATTAGAAATTTGCTGGACCTCTTAGGAACTATTGCCCCTAAAATAGTATTATATTTCATTTTTCCATCTAATGATTAGAGCAGCAAATTATAACTCATAGATTCGAGCCCACCTACGAATAATAGATTGCGATATAGCTGGTGGCCAGGCGCAAGTCAAAAACAATGCTCCAGGTACAGTTAAGCACATGATTAATCACCAATTTCACAAAGAAGACATTTTTGAAGCCAACAATACTATTTAAACTTCACCATCATATGCTTGACCCACCATAAACTATACAAAGTTAGGACAGGAGATCAATACTTCCAGGGGACTCCAGAAGGGCTTCCAAGTGCACTCAAGTTCCTCCAAATATGGCTGAAGTGACAGCAAGCAAATATAGCATTATCAATTTCTCAAGGCTCTAGATGAGCATCAGTCACTAGCAGTATTCTCAAAGAATAACATATAAGCCATGATAACCAACGCAGAAAAGTAAAAACAAGAATATGATTGCAAAGAAAGAATGGTGCTTTAAACCTAGATTCCTGTAAAGAAACAATCACCTGTAAGCAGTACAAACCTATTTTTGTCACGAAGTGGCAACTCAGTCATCATTCATCTGATGACAATAAATATTTTACAAGCATAAATCCCAAAAACACACACACACACACACACGCACACGCACAAAAAAAAGAAAGAAAGAAAGAAAAAAAAAAAATGTTATGTTTCCCCGTGTAAGCAGCCAGAAATCCGGCTTGACGACAACCGTGCATTTTCTGTTAGCCCCATGCCATGGAGGACGCATAGTTGACCACCAGCTTCCCATCAAACCCAAAACTCTGTTGTTTTAAAAAGACGTTAATGTTAGAACAAACCCTAAAATTTACGCATTAATTTTTTTTTTAAAAAAGGTTTTTTAAAATATCAATTTTTAAAAAAAAAAAAAAATCCAAAACATTATATCAGGAGATGTGATAACAATACCTGGTGCCCTACAAGCTAAGCCACTAAGGATGTGACACTGGTAGATAGTAGTATAACAGCCAGTATAATGTGAACCAGATTTAAGCATGTTTAAATAATTTTTTGAAAAAAGATAGAAGATCAGTATACATTTTTTTTTTTATAAAGAAGACTAAGAATTCCCTTTTCTTCTGGTGGTTCATGACTAATTATAGTTAAATTCTAATTGCATTATAAACTTCTAAAATTAATAATCTTTGAAGTTTCTTAAACTAAATATGGATGAGAATGATTCCTCAAAGTCAAAACAAACAAAAATTTCAACCATGACCAAGAGGCAACATTCCTATTATCATTGGGGCAGTCAGGATGTCTAATTAAGCTGTCCAAAGACAAACTGTGTGATCGATCAGATGTGGCTACAGAGACTATTATCCCCATTTTTTAAAGACAGCATAGACACCTTTTAGCCGAATGCCTTATCCAAAATTTTTGGGATTATCAGTTCCATTGGCATTCCATGATCCCATAATTTTCTCTTCCATTGTTCTTATGTGCTCAGTGACTCAGGTGGGAAGTTATCTAAGGATTATATGTTCATGTTTTCAAACAGCCCCTTAAGCTAAAGCTTAATATACATTATATGATGAATTACAAAATGTACCTTCTGGATAGCATCATATAATGTGCTAAATATATCTTTTATGATGGCATCATATAGTGTGAAGTAATTTGTGTGGGTGTGTTTAGTCTCACACCCGTTGTGTGCTAGGAAGATCTTGGGTATCTAGAGAATCCAAATAATTTCTGGCCAGACTTTGGGCGAAGTCCTAGGTCATCACATGAATTTTACATTAGCAAAAATATCCAAGACATGTTTGCTAGTCTAAACCTATGGAAGACCACTTAAAATTGAACTTTGATTGCTATGGAGAGTTTTGTTCACATATAATTCTCCCTCGTGTAACCAGAAACCTCATATGTTAAGGTTAAGCAGCACTCTTGGCAATTGTGTCCTTAGGTATCCAAATCTAAAGATTTAGCTTGAGATAGATTCAGACAATCGTGTGGACTGGATTAATAGATCTATTAAACCAATATAGGAGCCTGAATGTTTGCTATTGCATATATGAGTTCTCACATAAAGGCTGATGCAATTAAAAGTTAGTCACGCTTTGAGGGATACAGAGCAGCTGTTTAGTCACAGCCCCATGCCACTGAGCAGCATAATTAATAGTAACTTCCGATTGACACTGAAATTCTGCCAACCCAAATAGTAGGTGCATCGGCATTTCTTACATGAATAATCAAACAAATACACGGTGTAGACTTGCAAGAGAATTTCCACAGAAAACCTAAAAGGGGTGGTTTCATTCCCTATCATTTCATTGTTGCATGGATGATGAAGTCAGCAACTACAGTGAACCCCCCACCCCAGAAAAAAAGATAAAAAAAAAAGAAAAGAAAAGGAAAGAAAAAAGTCATTATCTGCAATTATCTATTTCACTGTTTAGATGTGGTACTAAATTTTGATTGTCTTGGTCATCTAATGCAGAGACTCTTTGACTGGTGGTGCTTTTATATCACATATATGCTGTTTGGTGGATGGATGGCTAAAACGTGATTTATACATATAGACATTATGGTTTACTTATGCTCCCCTTTTATTTGATAAACACATCCTGAGATCTCCCTCTCTCTTCAAATTTAACAAAGGCAGAAAGGAAGGGAATCCATCTCACAATTGGAATACAATGATCAAGCTTCCCTCTACCAATTACTAATTTGGAGTGACTATGGTCGCTTGGACAACCACAGACACAAGTCAAACATTGGCTTTCTATATGGTAGCAAAACAATAAATGACAAATAAAAAGAACCATGGAGGTAGGCAGTTGGAAGCTTTGGCTTTGATCATATAAGGGCTAGTTCTTTGGAGGGTAAATAACTTACATGGGAATCTCTATTTTTTTTGGATAAAAATTTTTCGAGCAATATCTAAACAAGAAAATAATTTATCCATGTCCTTCTATGCATTGGAAAATGGCTCCAGAATCTATTATCCATATTTTTTTGCATTACTGCTTTTCCATGTAAGTTACTAAGATCTATCCATATTTTCCATAATATCCTTTATTATATTAATATATATATCACATATATTATAATTTATATTATATAAATTATAAATTATTTTAAAATAATAGATTAACTATAATAATTATATTATATTATAATGTATATTATATCATTATTATTATATTATTATATTATTGAGGGTATATTAAGAATAAAATAAAAGATTTATTTTCCTGGTTCATTGGAATGACTTACCCACCTCCTAGGTGGGTAAGACTTTCCTTTCACTTTATGGGTAAATGTCATCCATGGAAAAATAACTTATCCACCTAAATAAATATAACAACATGGGTAAGTTAGTCAATAAAAAAGTTGACCAACTTTTCCATGGTATTTGCCCACCAAAGAACGGATCCTAAAGGAATAATATTGGTGTGATAGACAGGTATAGGGATATCCCATACCATACTAGTGGAGGTATAGGTGCACATTGTACCATATTATGCTAGTAAGGTACAAGGCCTGATACTGAGACTTAAAAACCTTCCTATAATTGTGCAAAATTGAATCTTTGTACATCTAACTAGTTGAAAAGTAGAAAACACTACAACACAAGCATGACTGGATAGATAAGAAATGTGGAATTGCAAATATGGTTTGCCACAGACACTGAAATAGTTTCATAGAAACCAAACATAGAGCAATGATTAGATAAGAAGAAGGCTTACAGTGTATAGATCAATCACCAATTCATCGGGATTTGGTGAAAATGCACTATTGACATAAGCAAACTGTTGAGCAAGCAACTAGCCATTAGTAATTATGCATCTAAATACTATATGAAGATGCTTAGCATTTTCTGAGACAGAGTGCATACTAATGTATCTCTATGAAGTTGACGGCGAAGGAATTCAATCACCTTAGAAAATTTGTCATTCCCAGAAATCTGCCAGCAAAAGAATTAGTCCGTTTGCTCATACAAAATATTTTGTGTGGTCTTAAACTTGAAACATCTGCTAGCAAGGCAAAAGTTGCAATTTTTGGTATGACATAATGAAATATCATTGGATGAACCGTAACAGACCCGTTATATTTCATTTTGATTTATAAGCATCCATCTCATCATCGTCTAATTGATGCATAGGTTACATGTTTGGATCTGTATGCTCAGCATTATAGATTCCACTACCATCTTGCAAAATCAACATCTTTAGTCCGAGGCTTAATGGCAATCATATAACACTGCAGAAGTATACAAATACCACATGAAAGTTTAGTTAGATTGATTCTTCATATTCTTTTGCATAATAGACCCTAAGCACAATAGAGTATCTCTTGTCCATTGAACTCAAAGGGGCATAAGTTTGTCTCTGTTCTACTAAAAGTGCTTTCAAAGTAGGTGATGGGGACATCAAGCAAAGGTAAATAGATTTCAAGCAAATCTTGCAGTTATGAAGGTCTTCTAATCAATATATCTATGGAGAAAGCAAGTCCACCTCATGGAAGCTAAAACATGGTTAAAAGAAAGCCCCAGCACTCAAACAATTCACTTTTAAAGAACCTATTTCCATGAACCGACTTAAGAAGGAGAGCCCCAATTTTCAAGTGTCAACTCATGCACCTTGAGTCGACTCAACCTGTCCTTGAGCCGACACTTCATGCACATTGAGTCGACTCAACCTATCCTTGAGCCGACATTACCCCTCTATCAAGCAATTTTTTCATGCCACTCGGGAGATCATCAAGCCTTTTTATTTGCCACTTGAGAGTTTATTGGGGCACCACTTGAAGCACACTTGAAGAGTCTTGGACGCCATCCTTATGACATTTGGAAGTTCCATGTTGATTACACTTGGAAGCATCCTTGAATGCCATATAAAAACATATCATGTCGCCACTTGGAGGATCACTTTTATTGAAGACACATGGAAGAATCCCTTGATGACACATGGCAAACTAAGAAGGCACCACTTGGAAGTTTGTTGCAACCAAAATTTGTTATTAATCATTTCTTGTTGAAAGTTGTAACCAATTTTAGTTAAGGCCACCTAATCTAGTGCTTAGCATAACTAATCCATGGATTAGTTATATTTTAATCTTTTTTTGGACTAATTTTCTGAAAATTTCTTGGCCTATAAATAGGGCCAAGCCTCCCCTCTTGCATTCATTCCATTTAGAAATGAAATTGAGATGATATTGAGTTTGGTTTTCTTCTTGAATTCTAGTCTAGTTTCCTTGTGTGGAGAGGGTGAGATGCCCTTTAATCTAGGTAGTTTTCTTCATTCCCTAGTCCTGGAGCTAGGTCATTCCTTGAGGGAAGGTAAGAGACCTATTTGATGCTTCAAAGAAGCCCTTCCAAGGTCTTTGAGGCGTGTACCAAGAGGAAGAAGAGAAGAGCTTGCCGCCTAGCTTCAAGCCATTCCCAAACTTTCCTTTCTTTGTTTTCTTTTGATTTATTTCCATCTTTGTTTCCACGCCCTTATTGCTGGTTCATTGCAGGTTCTCTCGGGGATTCGAGTTGATGATGAAGGTTTCTTGCCATAATCCAAGTGCAAGGTAAGTTCATAAGTTGAAAGAGTTCTAGTCTTACCATCTAATCCTCTTTCCTAAAGTGTTATGTGAACCCTTCCACTAAAATGTTTTAACCATCATTGTTGATAGGAAAACTCTTCCTAAGCTTCATTAGATTTGATCATTTAAAGATTAACTTATCCTGGTAGTGATGGTTTCCTTGCCATGAAGATCCTAATTTTGGTTTTGAACCAGATCTACATTGTGGATGTTGTAACTTAGATCAACTAGTCTCCTTATGAAAATTATTTCCTTGGATTAATTTAGCCCATTTATATGATAATTAATTGCTCAAGTTTGCCTGCTGGTTAGCTTGCTAAAACTCTCCATCCATCGTTTCATTTTTGTCCCACATCAATTTTTGGTACCAGAGCTTATGGTTTACTGGGTCAAGTTGCTGAATTTTTGTTTCCTTTGTGTGTTGCTTGCCTTCAAGTCCGAAATTCAAATCCAAAATTCGAGATTTAAATTTTAAAATTTGACATCTAAAATATTAACTCCAAGATCTGAAAATCCCAATTTAAATTTCAATTTTTTGAGATTTTTAAATTTAAATTTCGAATTTTGAATCTAGTCAATTGGAGGTTTGCTGATTGCTGAAATTTCTGTACTAGCACCAACCCGAGTTTTACACGAATTTTAGTATTTTTTTAAAAGGCAAAAAAATCCAAAAAAATCCTTTTGCTGCATTTTAGGGGTTTGGGATCCGAAATATAAAATTTTAAAAAATATTTTTCCTAAAATTTTTGGAGTTTAAAATTCGGATTCTTAGGTTGTTTCCTAGAAGCTGTTCAAATTATGTTTTTCCCTCCCTTAAGTTTAATTTTCAAAAAAAAAATCAAAAATATTTTTTTGAATTTCAAATTCGAGATATGAGATCTAGATGTCAAAATATAATGATTCCCATTTAAATTTCGAATTTTAGAAGGGTTTTAAATTTGAATTTTGAATCAAGGTAGTTGAAAGTTTGTTAATCTGCTGGAATCTTCTAGTAACCACTTCTCATAACAACTTCCCTAACCAAATTTCAAATTTTTGAATTCAAATCTTAAAATCTGAGATCTTAACACAGATCTAACTAATCCACTTTTAATTTCGAATTTTTGAAAATTTAAAAATTTAAATTTCGAATTTTCAAAACTAGTTAGTTGAAGGTTAGTTAAGAGGCTGAAATTTTCATACGACCACTTTTACCTCCAAGACGAATTTTCAAACTATAATTCAAAATTTAAAATTTAAAATTTGAGTTTTAAAATCAAGATTTCCAGATCTGAAATTTTCAATTTAATTTTTGAGTTTTTGAAACTTTGAAATTCAGGTTTGGCTCATATGTTTGTGTTAGTCAACATATCTTGTTAACTAATTGGTTGTTTATGCATCCATTTTAAATCATTTTAAGAGCATTCAATATAACATAAGGGAAGGAGGTAATAATCTTTTCTTTGTCCAAAACAACCATCCATTATTGTGCATTGACCTAATCTTAATTAAAATTGAGTATGAATTTAAACTAGGGACACCCACAAGTCGGATTCAAGTGCAAGATGAGACAAAGTGCTATTTGAGTTTGTCCTTACTCAGAAATTGGTGTCTAAGGCTAGAGGTCCAACGGTAAACACCTTAAACGGACTTGCGGTTCTTTAATTGGGTCCTCGCGAGAGCGAGGGGGGCCTCCTACATTCTCACCTCTTACCTGGCCAGTGGAAAGGATAATTGCATCCTTAATTAGTACCTAATTAAATCCTGCATTTTGATCTTCTATGTCTAGGAATCCTAGAAACTAGGTTTGTAATGCTTGTCTATTAGGTCAAGAGCTTTAGACCAACAGTCCTACACTCAGTCTGGTTTACCTATGGATCCCAATCTTGAATTTTTTATGAGGACCATGACTGAAAAGTTTGATATCCTAACTAAACAATTAGGGTCAATGAACAAAGAGTTAGGATAAATGGACAATCAAATCGGGAACTATACTAAGCCCAGATCACCTAGTCCACCTTCCCTTGGTCCAAAAGCCCAATGTCATGATCTCACCTCTGAGTATAATCCTAGATACCCCTGCCAAGACTTTGTAGATCAGGAGGAGAGAGTCTTTAGGAGCAATCGACCCTATACACCCACTTTCGATGGAAATTTAGATCTTGAAGTCTATGTTGATTGGGAGAAGAAAATGGACCAATACTTTAAGTTTAATGAAATGTTGGAAGTAAAGAAGTATAAATTTACTAAATTAAAGTTAGTCCGACATGCTAAAACATATTGGGGAGAAGTTGAGCGTAAAAGTTATTATAGTGGGGATAAAATAATTACTCAGAAAGATATGAAGAGTAAACTGAGGGAAAAGTACCTAGATAGATATTATGATCAAAGACTTTTAGACCAATGGTAGGAACAAGATGATGCGACTGTATCTGAGTATATTGCTAAATTCAATGAGTTTGTCAGAAGATGTAGCATAGCCGAATTTGAGGCAATAATCATATCTAGATTTCGAGCTGGTCTAGGTAAGGACATCTAGTGAGAATTGTTTCAATGGAAAATTCACTACCTAGAAGAAGCTTATCAAATTACTAGGAAATTTGATACATATCAGAAGGAACTCTTGATCAGTCGACCTAAGTCCAACAGGAATAATACATCTAGACATAGGCCTAGTTATAGTCAGATTCCTTTAAACAAACAAACTCCTATTATCCCGGTAGTTTGTAAAGAAGAAATCCTTGAATCCATTGAAGAGCTAAAAGTAGAAATATATGAAGCTGAATCCAGTCTCATAAATGAATATAAAGAAGAGACTAAGCCCACTGAAAAATTAGAGAAAAAATCTCTTGAATCTATTAAAGAATTTAAAGACGAGATAGAATCAAAGTCTTGTCAAAATGAAGGGCTAGAAAGAGATCCTAAACCTGTTGAAGAACTTAAGAAAGAAGTTCATGAAGCTGAGTCTAACCTTATGGATGGGTATGAACAAGAATAATTGCTTGAGGATAAAATAATTACCCAGCCTAAAGAAATCAACAACCGGAATAATCAACTTGAAGAAAATGAAGTCCAGGGACAAAACCATGAAGAGCAATCCGAGGAGATAATAGAGGACTTGGAATTAATCAATGTTGAGGATTTAGATCTAGAAATTAATGAAGGATCACCTAATGGGGTATTGACCATCAGAGAAAACCTAGAACAAATTCCAAAGGATCAAACCCAAGAAATTGTAGAACCATTAAAGGATTATCAATATGTATTCCCTGATAGTTGCCCTGAGCCTGATTCACCCTTTAGAACATCCCCAATCCTAGTCCACCAAGCTAGGACATCCACCAAACCATTGATCTGGTCCCAGTAATATTCAACAGTTACTTTTGGAAGACATTATGGCATTTATTAAGCACCAAATTAAGATTCACTACCATCTATCTGAAGTTGTGTGCCAAATTCTTCAAAGCCATTTAGAAAAATATTGAAAGTTAGAAACTTCTATTTCCTAGCCCAACAATAAAGTTTAGTCCATAGATAATAAAGTCCATTTGAGCTTGTTTTGTTTTTGGTGTCATTTGTGTTTTGTCATTTAAAATCATTTGTGTTTGTCTTTTGCCATTTAGTGTCATTTGTGTTTGTCTTTTGTCATCTGATGTTATTTGACCTTTCCATGCATAAGTGTCCATAACTGCGAGAGTCATATACATAGTATGATTAGTAAGAAAACTTGAGCAATGAAATTAACTAACATATGGCTAAATTTTCTTAAGAGTTTTCATGAAAAGACTACATGAAAAGTTGCAAACTTGTGGTGTAGGTCCTATTCAAATACCAAAGAAATTTGGACCTTATACTCATGTGCTTAAATTACCATCTGACTTTGGTATAAGTTCCACTTTCAATGTTTCAGACCTAGTAGGGTAAAGGAACCAACTATGATACCTAGTGAGTCTTTTTGGACTTCATCCAATTTTTGAGAGTGAACCAACCCTTGAGCGTCTACCAGCCCCACTACCCAAATCAGTAAGATAGGAATGAGCGAATTTGGATAATAAAACTTTTACTACCCAAAACAAGGACTATCCACACTTTATGGTTCATTGGCAAGGTCGACCTAAATCAGAAAACTCATGGATCACTAGAGAGAATCTTCAAAGGAACAGTCCAAACCTAATAGCCTATTAGCAAAATCAAATTGACTCGTACTCGACAGGGTAGAGTTTCTCTCCATCTCGGGAGAATTGATGGGGACATCAAGCAAAGGTAAATAGATTTCAAGCAAATCTTGCAACTATGAAGGTCTTCTAATCAACATATCCATGGAGAAAGCAAGTCCACCTCATGGAAGCTAAAATATGGTTAAAAGAAAGTCTCAGCACTCAAGCAATTCACTTTTAAAGAAGCTACTTCCATGAGCCGACTCAAGGAGAGCCCCAATTTTCAAGTGTCGACTCGTGCACCTTGAGTCGACTCAACCTGTCCTTGAGTCGACACTTCATGCATCTTGAGTTGACTCAACCTATCCTTGAGCCGACACTACCCCTCTGTCAAGCAATTTTTCCATGCCACTCGAGAGATCATCAAGCCTTTTTATTTGACACTTAAGAGTTTATTGGAGCACCACTTGAAGCACACTTGAAGAGTCTTGGACGCCATCCCTTATAACATTTGGAAGTTTCATATTGATTACACTTGGAAGTATTCTTGGATGCCATGTGGAAACATATCATGCCATCACTTGGAACTTGCAAGATCACTTTTATTGAAGACACATGGAAGAATCCCTTGATGACACATGGCAAACTAAGAAGGCGCAACTTGGAAGTTTGTTGCAACCAAAATTTGTTATTAACCATTTTTTGTTGGAAGTTGTAACCAATTTTAGTTAAGGCCACCTAATCTAGTGCTTAGCATAACTTATCCATGGATTAGTTATATTTTAATCTTTTTTTGGACGAATTTTCTGAAAATTTCTTGGTCTATAAACAGAGCCAAGCCTCCCCTCTTGTATTCATTCCATTTAGAAATGAAATTGAGATGATATTGAATTTGGTTTTCTTCTTGAATTCTAGTCTAGTTTCCTTGTGTGGAGAGGGTGAGATACCCTTTAATCTAGCTAGTTTTCTTCATTTCCAAGTCCTAGAGCTAGGTCACTCCTTGAGGAAGAGGGTGAGAGGCCCATTTGATGCTTCAAAGAAGCCCTTCCAAGGTCTTTGAGGCGTGTACCAAGAGGAAGAAGAGAAGAGCTTGCCGGCCTAGCTTCAAGCCATTCCCAAACTTCCCTTTCTTTGTTTTTCTTGATTTATTTCCTTCCATCTTTGTTTCCACGCCCTTATTGCTGGTTCATTGCAGGTTCTCTTAGAAATTTGAGTTGATGATGAAGGTTTCTTGCCATGATCCAAGTGTAATGTAAGTTCATAGGTTGAAGGAGTTCTAGTCTTACCATCTAATCCTCTTTCCTAAAGTGTTGTGTGAACCCTTCCACTAAAATGTAGCCATCATTGTTGGTAGAAAAACTCTTTCTAAGCTTCATTAGATCTTATTATTTGAAGGTTTAACTTGTCCTAGTAGTGATGATTTCCTTGCCATGAAGATACTAATCTTTGTTTTGAACTAGATCTACATTACGGGTGTTGTAACTTAAATCAACTAGTCTCCTTATGAAAATTATTTCCTTGGATTAATTTAGTCCATTTATTTGATAATTAATTGCTCAAGTTTGTTTCTGGTTAGTTCACTAAAACTCTCCATCCATCGTTTGATTTTTGTCCCGCATCAGTAGGCTATTCTAGTTTTGCTAACATAAGAGCATCTTGTTCTCTAAATTTTCATCAATTCTACATTTATGATTCAATTCGTTCACTGAATTGGCATTAGTTATAAATAAGCATACATCATGGCACCTTCTTAACATTAGGGAGTAGGTTTATTTTTAACCTCCTAAGAGATACAAGCTTAGAGCCAAATAATAATATAAGACCATTGGAACCAAGGTTTGAAAACTAGCTTAAGATATGGGTTCCATTCAGGTTTGCCAAGTTTCGGTTTCTGCAATGGGACTGATATTGAGCACTTGAAAGCAATGCTTTTATAGTGACTCTCATATATACCCTTCCATAGAAAAGCTAGCCGAAAGCCTTTCTCCAACCACATCCCCCATTCTCCATTATGTGGTTCAGATTCTTAAGAAACTATGACCATTGAGGTTATCCATCTCCCTCCCTCTCCCACTCTTTTTCCAGATGATACTGTAGCCAGACAAACCCATGAAACTCTCTTTTCCCATTTAATTATTCTTATGCTTTTGATTTCTAGGAGGCCTATTTTAACAAAAAGATTACATCAAAACTGAACTATGGGGTATGCCTTTTTCATGAAGATTTTCTTTTGTCCCCTAGTATCTTTTTTAAAGGGTCTACTAAATGATTTTTCATGTTTTTAACCTCATATCCATCTCACCAAGTTGAGTTTATATGAATCAGATCATAGCATATATTATCTAATATTAACATTACCAAACAAAAGACAACACCTATAAAAATAGTTTGCATGGAAAAACATTAGGACAATTTAGCTTTAATAGATTACCATCAACATTGAAACAAGAAATTTGTTAGACATATAAAACAAATGTTCAGAAACCAATGTCAGACTAGATTAAGTAAGTTAATTTTGTATAATAAATTCCAGTAGTTTCCGCTGAAGTTTTGCCGTTTTGGCAAAAAAAAAGAGAAGAAGATGCAAACCCCAAAAAAGAGATTTTTTCTTTTTAAAAAAGCAAAGGAATCATATAACATGCTTGAAAATGTGTGGTGTTGTTTCAAGCATCAAATTATGGTTTTTTTCTGGCCAAAAAGCTGAAAGCATAAAAGTTTTAAAATCTTTGACAATGAATGAAATGTTAAAGAACAACAATTTGATAGCAACCTAATGCCTAAACACCTAATAGTGTATATATCTATAATAGTAAAATGTAATAACATAGAACTAAATACGAATATAATACTTGATATAGTGGTTACAGTCATAACAAGTACCAAGTACCAACATATATACTATAATCTACTATGTATTATTATGAAAAAAAACTATGATTATATATAATATATGTCATCTAATAAATCTAAGATCTAGCAGATTCAAGCTTAAACCTTGTGCACAGAACCCTTTTCTCCTATTTCTCTAAGGAAATTATCTTAAAGACCCAAAAGATTCTCTTATATATAGGGAAAAAGCTACATTTCCTTGATTTTCTTAAAGCGAGACATTCAAATGTTTTTGATGTTCTAAAAAATTCCAAAATTATATGATTAACGTTAAGAAAGTGTACTTGTTTCTCATGGGATATAATTGTCGCCCATAAATATTCTTACATTTAACTGATCAAGACCATCCAAAATTGACACTTCTTACTCAATTTTATTTGACATTAAGAAATTACTTCAAAAAGACACTAAATTAAAAATAAGTGTATAAATAGCAGCAAAATAATATTAAATACCAATATTGTGAACAAAATAACACATATAATCAATTTCAGCCAAGACTAGCTGAAAGCACCAAAATTGGACCTAAATGAGTAGGTTTCAAGTTGTTGCAGGCTAAGACTTGAACTATTTCACCTGAAATGGATCAGTTTTGGCCGAAACTTCAGTCCTTGATCACAACTGTAAACTCACCTAAGTACAGCTACTTACCACATGTAATTGCCCCATGCATATCGTTAATAATTCAATATGCCTTTGATATACTTCTTTAATACCCACCAAATAACCTCTAGTTGGACTATACCAAATGTTTTCTCCAAGTAAACCCAAACATTGAATGAGAAGGGTAGCTTTTGTCTGCTTACTGTATTTTCCATTAAATGTCAAGTCAAAAAAATAATCTTGATAATTAGCCTTCCCAGTATATCCGTACATTAGTTTCCAAAGAATTGTCGCTGACCTTAAACCTTATTCTATTACCTGATGTGTAACTTCATGGTGTGGCTCAAATTTTTTTCTACGAAAGCCAATGTAATTTTCCATAGTACTGTTCATATATCACTATTATTTTGATGTATGTATTAAATACTTCTCCAGTTACTAGGCATTTCCTATATTTCAAGATTTCATGAACAAAACTTGTAATATTTAGATCTCTGGGCCGAAGTCGGCAGGCCCAGCCGACTTCGACCCAGCCTAAAAAAAAAAAAAAAAGAGAAGAGGCGGAGACGGGATGGAGACCGGAACAGGAGAACGAAGTTTTACCCTTGCCGGCCGAAGTCTTCGCCGGAAATCTCGGTAGGAGAGTCGTGAGAGATGAGGGAGGAGGTCGGCGACGGGTCGGTGTGGGTTTGGGACTCGGTGGTAGGGTTTTAAACAGTGAGGGAACGCTCAAAGTTTTTCTTTAAAAACCCCTCACCGCCGCCTCTCGAGCCACCTCCACGCTCCTCTCTCTCCGACGACCGACCGGGAATCCCAGACGCCGCCGGTGAGTTCTTTTGTTACTGTAAGAAGGATTTTATTTGGTTTTTTTTTTGGTTCCTTTTTTTTTTTTTTGGGGTCGTTCATCGTCCGCCGCCGCTGCCGTCGTCGCCGCCTGCCTTTGGTCCGTGAAGGCTCTGCGACAACCACTCCGTGGTTGCCAGCAGCTGGGAGGAGGGGAAGGCCGGATTGGCCGGACCAAAGGAGGGGGGAAGTCGTTCGGGTGAAAAGAAAAGAAAGAGAAGGGGAGTTTGGCCGGTCCAGTGAAAAGAAAATAATAATAATAATAATAATAATAATGAGGAGAGAGAAGGAAGAGAGAAAGAGGAGAGAGAAGGAAGAGAGAGGAGAGAGAAAGAGGAGAGAGAAGGAGAGGAGAGAGGAAGAAGAGAGAGAATAAATATTATAATAATAATGTATTAATATAGGAGAGAGAGGATCGGGAAGTTTTTCTCAAAAAACTCGTGCAACTAGAGATTTGATTTGAATAAATTTATGTAATTGTAGGAAATCAACCCTTTGAGCAGGAAAACGTTGTGCAAATTTTGGGTACTGACTAATATCGGATATACTAGGAATAGCGCGTTAAGGTAAGGAATTCTGTATTGATCATTCCTTTATGCTTGAATTTATTATGGCCTGGCTTGATCTAAGCATATATGTTATATGTATTTGCACATGTGGTACTATATGACATGGCATAGTTGTTTTCTTGTGATAGACATTGTGGTTTTATCATTTTTATTGTCGTTATTTTCATGCATGATGTTATAAAGAAAATTGATATCATGATGGATTGGACTATGATATCGGATTTCTAAATAGGTTGAACCATGAAACCGGATATCGAGTGGGTTGGACCACGATATCGGTTATTAAAATGGGTTGGACCACGATATCGGTTATCGAGTGGGTTGGACCACGATACCGGTTATCGAGGGTCATAAAAGATATGTTTCGACAAGTGTTAATGAAGTAAATACAGTTTTTGGTCTAGCCATGCTATAGTAGCATCGTGGTTATACAGCCTAAGCCATGGGCTTTGTACGTGGAAGCCGGCCACGGGCGGATAGTATGTGGGACAGCCGAGCCACGGGCTTAGTACGTGAGCATGACCGACCATAGTATGCATGGTTGCTTTGTGGTTGCCAGTCATGGATTGGTACATGACCGTAGCTAGTCCAGAACCCTAAAGATAAAGGTTCAATAATGGGAATTCTAAAAGAAAAATGTAAAGATATCAACGTGTGTAATACATGAGGCCTAAATCATTTGATTGCATGACATAACATACTGGTACTTTATTGTTTCAGAAATTTATATTATTAATTGGAGTGATCTTATGGATACCTTACTGGGCTGTTAAGCTCACTTCCTACCTTTTGATTTTTCAGAGACTCAGGATGCGTGACAGGATTTGGGCTGGGCGTGAGACAAAGTTTCATATATGCTGAGTTAGTTAGAGTTAATTTCGGTTACTGATGTTTGTGAATCAGTAGACCAATTAGTAATATCGACTTAATAAATGGATTGTACACTTGTTACTTGTTTGTTTATATAATATTAGTTTTAATTTGATATGGTTGACTTTTGGTGTACCTAGGCCTTGCATGATCTCTAGAATAAAACCTAGAGTTTGTGCGGCCGGTCGCGTAGCCGATTCCGGTGCTGGATTCGGGGCGTGACAGAGTGGTATCATAGCCAGGTTTCGATCCTGGGACCTGTAGGTTATAGGCACACCACGCTTCCACTGCGCCACTCTGATACCACTCTGTCACGCCCCGATCCAGCACCGAAATCGGCTACACGACCGGCCGCACAAACTCTAGGTTTTACCCTAGAGATCATGCAAGGCCTAGGTACACCAAAAGTCAACCATATCAAATTAAAACTAATATTATATAAACAAACAAGTAACAAGTGTACAATCCATTTATTAAGTCGATATTACTAATTGGTCTACTGATTCACAAACATCAGTAACCGAAATTAACTCTAACTAACTCGACATATATGAAACTGTCTCACGCCCAGCACAAATCCTGTCACACATCCTGAGTCTATAAAAAATCAAAAGGTAGGAAGTGAGCTTAACAGCCCAATAAGGTATCCATAAGATCACTCCAATTAATAATATAAATTTCTGAAACAATAAAGTACCAGTATGTTATGTCATGCAATCAAATGATTTAGGCCTCATGTATTACATACATTGATATCTTTACATTTTTCCTTTAGAATTCCCATTATTGAACCTTTATCTTTAGGGTTCTGGACTAGCCACGGTCATGTACCAGCCCATGACTGGCAACCACAAAGCGACCATGCATACTATGGTCGGTCCTGCTCACGTACTAAGCCCGTGGCTCGGCTGTCCCACGTACTATCCGCCCGTGGCCGGCTCCTACGTACAAAGCCCATGGCTCAGGCTGTATAACCACGGTGCTACCGTAGCATGGCTAGACCAAAAAACCGTATTTACTTCATTAACACTTGTCAAAACATATCTTTTATGACCTCTCGAAAACCGGTATCGTGGTCCAACCCACTCGATAACCGATATCGTGATCCAACCCATTTTAATAACCGATATCGTGGTCCAACCCACTCGATATCCGGTTTCATGGTTCAACCTATTTAGAAATTCGGTATCATGGTCCAACCCATCCTGATATCAATTTTCTTTATAACATCATGCATGAAAATAACGATAATAAAAATGATAAAACCACAATGTCTATCACAAGAAAACAACTATGCCATGTCATATAGTACCACACGTGCAAATACATATAACATATATGCTTAGATCAAGCCAGGCCATAATAAATTCAAGCATAAAGGAATGATCAATACAGAATTCCTTACCTTAACGCGCTATTCCTAGTATATCCGATATTAGTCGGTACCCAAAATTTGCACAACGTTTTCCTGCTCAAAGGGTTGATTACCTACAATTACATAAATTTATTCAAATCAAATCTCTAGTTGCACGAATTTTTTTGAGAAAAACTTTCCGATCCTCTCTCTCCTATATTAATACATTATTATTATAATATTTATTCTCTCTCTTCTTCCTCTCTCCTCCTTCTCTCTCCTCCTTCTCTCTCCTCCTCTCTCCTCCTCTCTCTCTTCCTTCTCTCTCCTCTTTCTCTCTCTTCCTTCTCTCTTCCTTCTCTCTCCTCCTTTTTATTATTATTTTTTTTTCACTGGACTAGCCAAACTCCCCTTCCTTATCTTTTTTTTTTCTTTTCACCCGAACGACTTCCCCCCTGTCTCCTTTGGTCCGGCCAATCCGGCCTTCCACCCCCCCAGCTGCCGGCAACCACGGAGTGGTTGTCGCAGAGCCTTCACGGACCAAAGACAGGCGGCGACGACGGCGGCGGCGACGTCGGACGGTGAACGACCCAAAAAAAAAAAAAAAACAAACAGGAACCAAAAAAAAAAAACCAAATAAAATCCTTCTAACAGTAAACAAAAGAACTCACCGGCGGCGTCTGGGATTCCTGGTCGCTCGTCGGAGAGAGAGGAGCGTGGAGGTGGCTCGAGAGACGACGATGAGGGATTTCTAAAGAAAAACTTTGAGCGTTCCCTCACCATTTAAAACCCTACCACCGAGTCCCAAACCCACACGGACCCGTCGCCGACCTCCTCCCTCACCTCTCACGACTCTCCCACCGAGATTTCCGGTGAAGACTCCGGCTGGCAAGGGTAAAACTTCGCTCCCCTGTTCCGGTCTCCATCCTGTCTCCGCCTCTTCTCTTTTTTTTTTTTTTTTAGGCTGGGTCGAAGTCGGCTGGGCCTGCCGACTTCGACCCAGAGATCTAAATATTACATTCTTCCCCTGTTAAAAAAATTTCGTCCTCGAAATTTACGTACCTGGTGTTTCGAAAAGCTGTGGATATTTTGCTCGCATCTCTACTTCAAGTTTCCATGTAGCTTCTCTTTCACTATGATTGCTCCATTGCGCTTTCACATATGGTATAGTTCGGTGTCGCAATTCTTGATCTTTGCTGTCGACGATTCGTATAGGCACCTCCTCATATGTCAGATCCTCCTGAAGTTGCAAGGGTACGTAATCTATTGCATGACTTGGATTGGGAATATACTTCCGTAACATCGATACATGAAACACGTTGTGCATCCCAGATAAAATTGGTGGTAGCACTAATCGGTAGGCCACCTCACCAACCTTATCCAAAATTTCAAATGGTCCCACAAATCTCGGGCTCAACTTGCCTCGTACACCAAATCGCATCACACCTTTTGTGGGAGACACTTTCAAAAAAACATAGTCACCGACATTGAATTCCAGCTCTCTTCGTCTCTTATCAGCATAACTTTTCTGTCGACTCTGAGCAGTGCGCAATCGTTCCCTGATCATTTGTACCTTTTCCACTGTTTGTTGTACTATTTCTGGACTAACAATTTCCTTTCTCCTACATCATCCCAACAGATAGGAGACTTACACTTCCTACCATATAAAGCCTCAAAAGGCGCCATCTGAATGCTGGCTTGATAACTGTTGTTATAGGCAAATTCTATTAACAATAGATGACAGTCCCAAGCACCACCCAAGTCCATAACACAAGCTCTCAGCATGTCTTCCAAAATTTGGATGGTTCGCTCTGACTGTCCATCGGTTTGGGGATGAAAAGCTGTACTAAAACTTAATTTGGTCCCCAATGCTTTGTGAAGACTCTTCCAAAATTGTGAAATAAAAATTCAGTGTCCATATCTGGCTCTAAAAGCTGTCTTCGACACATCTTCTGCCTTTATCTTCAACTGATGATAACCAGAACGAAGATCAATCTTTGAGAATACCTGTGCTCCCTGTAGTTGATCAAATAGATCGTCAATCCTTGATAAGGGATATTTGTTCCTTATGGTCACTTTATTCAACTCTCGATAGTCAATGCAGAGCTGGAAACTTCCATCCTTCTTTTATCAGTGCAAAGGCAAGGAAACCTGACACCGCTGCACCAAATGATAAAACTAGACAAAGGGATGATATCCAGTACTACCGGTGTGGTGGGCCACACCTTAAGCGAGACTGCACCTGGCCAGGAGGAAAATGTTTCAATTGTGGAAAGGAGGGTCACACTGCAGCTGTATGTCATCTTGGTCAGGGATCACAGCGTTTAGCGCCTCAAGTATCTCGTGATGGATATCAGCAGGGAGGACAACAGAAGTCAGGTACCCAACGACGGGTGTACGCACTCACGCAGCAGGATGCCAACGCATCAAATTCAGTAGTGATAGGTATGATTAAGCTATTTTCTACCAATGTTTATACCCTGTTTGATGCGGGTGCCACGCATTCATTCATATCTATTAGATTGGTTAGAGAAAGTAATGAGTTAACCTTGACACCTTTAGAATTTGAACTCTGTATTTCCACTCCAAGTGGGGATGTTTTTGTGGTTAGTCAAATCTGCAAGGAGTGTAGATTGAATATTGAAGGTAGGGAGATGGAAGCTGATTTGATAGTCATGGATATGAAGGATTTTGATGTGATCCTTGGGATGGATTGGTTAGTAGCATATCATGCTTCCATCAACTGTTTTGAGAAGACTGTGAGATTTCAGATTCCTGATCAGTCAGAGTTTTATTTTAAGGATAACAAGTTAACCCTTATGAGGAGGGTAATTTCGGCTTTTATTGCCAAGCGACTCCTCAGGAAAGGTTGTGAAGGATTTCTGGCAGCGGTGATAGATACTCAACAGCAGGAGCTTAAGTTGGAAGACATACCCATTGTGAAAGAATTTCCGGAGGTCTTTCCCGATGATCTGCCAGGATTACCTCCTGATAGAGAGATCGAGTTCTCTGTTGATCTTATACCAGGTACTGGTGCCATCTCCAAAGCTCCCTATAGAATGGCTCCGACAGAATTAAAATAACTTAAGGAGCAATTGTAAGAATTATTGGATAAAAGATTTATCAGACCTAGTGTGTCTCCCTGGGGTGCTCCGGTCCTATTCGTAAAAAAGAAGGATGGAAGTTTCCGGCTCTGCATTAACTATCGAGAGTTGAATAAAATGACCATAAGGAACAAATATCCCTTACCAAGGATTGACGATCTATTTGATCAACTACAGGGAGCACAAGTATTCTCAAAGATTGATCTACGTTCTGGTTATCATCAATTGAAGATAAAGGCAGAAGATGTGCCGAAGACAGCTTTTAGAACCAGATATGGACACTATGAATTTTTGGTTCTACCTTTTGGTCTGACAAATGCACCTGCAGTTTTCATGGATCTCATGAACCGAGTGTTTAGACCATACCTGGATCAATTTGTAGTAGTATTTATTGATGACATACTGATTTATTCAAGGAGTTTACAGGCACATGAGGAACACTTAAAGATAGTATTACAAATACTCAAAGAGGAGAAGTTGTATGCCAGGCTTAAAAAATGTGACTTTTGGTTGGACAGAATTTCTTTCCTTGGCCATGTTATTTCTAAGGATGGTATTTCTGTGGATCCAAAGAAAGTGGAAGCAATGGTAGAGTGGGAGAGACCTACTAACGTGTCTGAAGTTCGTAGTTTCCTGGGAATGGCAGGATATTATCGAAGGTTTGTAGAAGGATTTTCTCTTATCGCTATACCTTTAACTCGCCTGACCCAGAAACGAACAAAATTTGAATGGACAGATGAATGTGAGCAAAGTTTTCAAGAATTGAAGAAATTGTTGGTCACTGCTCCAGTGTTGACTGTTCCTGCGGAGATAGGGGATTTCAGCATATACAGTGATGCATCTCGAAAGGGTCTCGGTTGTGTTTTAGTGCAAAATGGAAAGGTGATAGCCTATGCTTCTAGACAGCTGAAATCATATGAGTCAAATTATCCCACTCATGACTTGGAGTTAGCAGTTGTAGTTTTTGCCTTAAAAATATGGAGGCACTACCTGTATGGTAGTCGTTGTGAAATCTTTACAGATCATAAAAGTTTAAAATATATATTCATTCAGAAGGAGCTAAACTTAAGACAGAGAAGATGGTTGGAACTATTAAAAGATTATGATCTGACTATCAAATACCATCCAGGCAAGGCAAATGTTGTAGCAGATGCCCTGAATAGGAAGTCTCCAAGTAAGTTAGCAGCTTTAATTAATAATCAAAAGCACATCATAATGGATCTGGAGAGGTCTGAGATTGAGGTAAGAATTCATAATTCTGGGACTCAATTAGCAAGTATTATGGTACAACCTATCCTAATGGATAAGATTAAATCAGCTCAGAAAGAAGATTTAGAGCTTCAGAAAATTAGAGGGACAGTTGAGTCCGGCGCTCAGTCAGAATTTACTATATATGAAGATGATACCCTGAGGTTTGGTAACAGGTTATGTGTTTCGAAGCTTTAAGAATTAAAGAATGAGACTTTGGAAGAGGCGCATGGTTCAACATATACGATGCATCCGGGTAGTACAAAAATGTATCGAGATCTACGTGAAAACTTTTGGTGGACTGGTATGAAGAAGGACATAGCTCAGTATGTTGCTCAATGTTTGGTGTGTCAACAAGTAAAAGCTGAGCATCAAAGACCTACTGGACCATTGCAGTCTCTTGCGATTCCTCAGTGGAAATGGGAGCACATTACCATGGATTTTGTTACAGGTTTATCCAAAACCCCTAAGGGAAATAATGCGGTGTGGGTGATTGTGGACCGACTAACAAAGTCAGCTCATTTCTTATCCTTTCGTGTCGGCCTCTCCCTGGAAAAATTAGCAAACTTGTATATGGAACAAATTGTGAGACTACATGGAATTCCAGTTTCTATAGTATCAAATCGAGATAGTATGTTTATTTCACAATTTTGGAAGAGTCTTCACAAAGCATTGGGGACCAAATTAAGTTTTAGTACAGCTTTTCATCCCCAAACCGATGGACAGTCAGAGCGAACCATCCAAATTTTGGAAGACATGCTGAGAGCTTGTGTTATGGACTTGGATGGTGCTTGAGACTGTCATCTATCGTTAATAGAATTTGCCTACAACAACAGTTATCAAGCCAGCATTCAGATGGCGCCTTTTGAGGCTTTATATGGTAGGAAGTGTAGGTCTCCTATCTGTTGGGATGATGTAGGAGAAAGGAAATTATTAGGTCCAGAAATAGTATAACAGTGAAAAAGGTACAAATGATCAGGGAACGATTGCGTACTGCTCAGAGCCGACAGAAAAGTTATGCTGATAAGAGACGAAGAGAGCTGGAATTCAATGTCGGTTACTATGTTTTTTTGAAAGTGTCTCCCACAAAAGGTGTGATGCGATTTGGTGTACGAGGCAAGTTAAGCCCGAGATTTGTGGGACCATTTGAAATTTTGGATAAGGTTGGTGAGGTGGCCTACCGATTAGCGCTACCACCAATTTTATCTGGGGTGCACAACGTGTTTCATGTATCGATGTTACGAAAGTATATTCCCAATCCCAGTCATGCAATAGATTACGTACCCTTGCAACTTCAAGAGGATCTGACATATGAGGAGGTGCCTATACGAATCGTCGACAGCAAAGATCAAGAATTGCGACACCGAACTATACCAATGTGAAAGTGCAATGGAGCAATCATAGTGAAAGAGAAGCTACATGGAAACTTGAAGCAGAGATGCGAGCAAAATATCCACAGCTTTTCGAAACACCAGGTACGTAAATTTCGAGGACGAAATTTTTTTAACGGGGGAAGAATGTAATATTTAGATCTCTGGGCCGAAGTCGGCAGGCCCAGCCGACTTCGACCCAGCCTAAAAAAAAAAAAAAAGAGAAAAGGCGGAGACGGGATGGAGACCGGAACAGGGGAGCGAAGTTTTACCCATGCCGGCTGGAGTCTTCGCCGGAAATCTCGGTTGGAGAGTCATGAGAGGTGAGGGAGGAGGTCGGCGACGGGTCCCTATGGGTTTGGGACTCGGTGGTAGGGTTTTAAACGGTGAGGGAACGCTCAAAATTTTTCTTTAAAAACCCTCACCGCCGCCTCTCGAGCCACCTCCATGCTCCTCTCTCTCCGACGAGCGACCGGGAATCCCAGACGCCGCCGGTGAGTTCTTTTGTTTACTGTTAAAAGGATTTTATTTGGGTTTTTTTTTGGTTCCTGTTTATTTTTTTTGGGGGGGGGGGGGTCGTTCACCGTCCGACGTCGCCGCCGCCGTCATCGCCGCCTGCCTTTGGTCCGTGAAGGCTCTGCGACAACCACTCCGTGGTTGCCGGCAGCTGGGGAGGGGGGGAGGCCGGATTGGCCGGACCAAAGGAGACGGGGGAAGTCGTTCGGGTGAAAAGAAAAGAAAAGAAAAGAGAAGGGGAGTTTGGCCGGTCCAGTGAAAAATAATAATAATAATAATAATAATAATAATAATAATAATAATAAGGAGAGAGAAGGGAGAGAGAGAAAGAGTAGAGAAGGAAGAGAGAGAAAGAGGAGAGAGAAGGAAGAGAGAGAAGGAGAGAGAAGGAGAGGAGAGAGGAAGAAGAGAGAGAATAAATATTATAATAATAATGTATTAATATAGGAGAGAGAGGATCGGGAAGTTTTTCTCAAAAAATTCGTGCAACTAGAGATTTGATTTAAATAAATTTATGTAATTGTAGGAAATCAACCCTTTGAGCAGGAAAACGTTGTGCAAATTTTGGGTACCGACTAATATCGGATATACTAGGAATAGCGCGTTAAGGTAAGGAATTCTGTATTGATCATTCCTTTATGCTTGAATTTATTATGACCTGGCTTGATCTAAGCATATATGTTATATATATTTGCACGTGTGGTACTATATGACATGGCATAGTTGTTTTCTTGGGATAGACATTGTGGTTTTATCATTTTTATTGTCGTTATTTTCATGCATGATGTTATAAAGAAAATTGATATCAGGATGGGTTGGACCATGATACCGGATTTCTAAATAGGTTGAACCATGAAACCGGATATCGAGTGGGTTGGACCACGATATCGGTTATTAAAATGGGTTGGACCACGATATCGGTTATCGAGTGGGTTGGACCACGATACCGGTTATCGAGAGGTCATAAAAGATATGTTTCGACAAGTGTTAATGAAGTAAATACGGTTTTTGGTCTAGCCATGCTACGGTAGCACCGTGGTTATACAGCCTGAGCCATGGGCTTTGTACGTGGGAGCCGGCCACAGACGAATAGTACGTGGGACAGCCGAGCCACGGGCTTAGTACGTGAGCATGACCGACCATAGTATGCATGGTCGCTTTGTGGTTGCCAGTCATGGGCTGGTACATGACCGTGGCTAGTCCAGAACCCTAAAGATAAAGGTTCAATAATGAAAATTCTAAGGAAAAAATGTAAAGATATCAATGTGTGTAATACATGAGGCCTAAATCATTTGATTGCATGACATAACATACTGGTACTTTATTGTTTCATAAATTTATATTATTAATTGGAGTGATCTTATGGATACCTTACTAGACTGTTAAGCTCACTTCCTACCTTTTGATTTTTCAGAGACTCAGGATGCGTGACAGGATTTGGGCTGGGCGTGAGACAAAGTTTCATATATGCTGAGTTAGTTAGAGTTAATTTCGGTTACTGATGTTTGTGAATCAGTAGACCAATTAGTAATATCGACTTAATAAATAGATTGTACACTTGTTACTTGTTTGTTTATATAATATTAGTTTTAATTTGATATGGTTGACTTTTGGTGTACCTAGGCCTTGCATGATCTATAGGGTAAAACCTAGAGTTTGTGCGGCCGGTCGTGTAGCCGATTCCGGTACTGGATTCGGGACGTGACAAAACTGACTAGCAAATTCAACCTAACTTCTGTTGTAAACCTGTAATCTTTTGATAAAAATACAAACTGAGAATAAATGATGTTACCTACGGCAACAGCATGTTCTAAGCACTGCTAATTTGACATTTAGATTACCTTGAGGATTGTTGTTGATATCCAATTATATGGCCCTTAAAGGTCTTGCCTTGGTTAATACAACTCATCTGATGACTTACCTAACTGACCTGACATAGCAACAATAAGCACTGATCAAAACATTACTCCTGCAGACAGCTTCCTAAATCTCTCTAATATCTGCATATACCTTCCTAGCAGCACCAGACCACAAATTTCTTAATAATACTTCTTATAAATAGCATTCCTTACAAGAATGACAATCTACATGGTCTAGAAACCTTTACACGAAGGAAGGAGGAAGAGAGAAGCTTTGCATTCCTTTCCGACTGAAATAGAATATCGTCTTCTTTTGCTTCAACTTAATTTCATTCAAGATATGCACCAATTAAATGGACAAGGGAGAAAAGAATTTATCTTGTCTTGTTCCTAGAAACCAAGATCAGTCATTTCAAGCTTACTAAGATAGGACAGCATAACCATGGACACCGCTACCTGGCGCAATGTCACCCAACCCTTGCACCTTAATAGTCAAAATATTCTGCCTAGGGCTATGCACTTGCTTCAGAATCTCAAAGTGAGGCTGATTCCTAAGCATTTTCTTACTCCCCGCTTGCACCGGCAAGCACTCCAAATTCGGGTAACCAAGCCTCATATAGCTACCTTTGTAATATCTCTTTTTTTGTTTCTTTCTTTTTCGAGAAAGAAGTTCCCTTATAATATCTCAAGGCCATTTCGCTTAGTCCTCAACTAGAAATACATGCTTTACCTTGCAAAGCAAACCCAAAACTAAAATCCTTGGCAAAAATAGATATCTGCCACTATTACACAAACATATTTAATTAAATGGTTACACAGCTATTGCTCCCTATTACTCAATTTCTAGTTTCTTCAATGCAAGCAACTCATAAGTTACATTTTCTTCAATGCAAGCAACTCATAAGTCACATACAAATTAAGAATCTCTCTATGTTCCCTACTAAAATGAAGTCAAGGAACAATATATATAAAGAACCTATAAACAATCAATTTCATATCCTCAAGAGAACCGAATGACCTACAAAACCTAGTAAAGTCTGCATAGTTCTTTCTAGAGATGCTTTCTGGTTCTCCTTATGAGAATTCAACACCTTAGCATGTAAATTGATGAATACTTGAAGTAACAAGAATTCTCCACCCATTACCTCTATTTTGATTTCCACCACTTCCAATAATGTCCACAACAAGTTCTTCGAGGAAAGAAATCCAACAATTTTGCACATCCTTTCTGGTGGACATTTGTAACTTCTCTGTCTCTTCACAGATATATAAAGAACCTATAAACAATCAATTTCATATCCTCAAGAGAACCGAATGACCTACAAAACCTAGTAAAGTCTGCATAGTTCTTTCTAGAGATGCTTTCTGGTTCTCCTTATGAGAATTCAACACCTTAGCATGTAAATTGATGAATACTTGAAGTAACAAGAATTCTCCACCCATTACCTCTATTTGATTTCCACCACTTCCAATAATGTCCACAACAAGTTCTTCGAGGAAAGAAATCCAACAATTTTGCACATCCTTTCTGGTGGACATTTGTAACTTCTCTGTCTCTTCACAGATCCCTCCAAAGCTCTCCTTCTCTATGAACTACATTGCCTTATCCTCCATTTTCAAGTCCATCTGCTTCACATCTTCCACCACTTCTAATCTATACAGGAATGGTACTCTTCTTGCATCTATGAAAATAATGACTCTATTTAAAAACAAAAATTCTATGCCTGTAAACTTCATATATTAGATGTATATCCTTCCAAGTCTTCCTACCTCCCCAGGATTTTTCATCTTGGAGAGAAGAACTTGATACCTATCACCTTCCCTTCAAATCCATCAACATCATCCCACAATTGTCAAATGAACAACCTTATCATGAAAGGGTACCTCGTTTCTAAGGTATTCGAGAACTCTGACTTAGACACGCCAAATTTTGGACTGTACCAGATACTTGGGACACTTCACGACACTCCTTGACCCTTCAAATCATCAAATCAAGTTGCCATAGTCATTACATACATGATTTTGACACTGCCAATCGAAGATGACATTTAGCAAGGGTTTAATCAGTTTTGCAAACTTAGAACGGTTGATTCCAGCTAATTGTTCATTATATGCATAAATCCATACATATATGCATGCACAACTATATCATAAAGAAGCATCAACATATTCAAGAGTTCCATGCCATGTGGTCATCTGGTCATCCGAGATCCCACAAATCAAGATGTAATAATAAGAAATTACCAAAGAAAGTAAATATAATGTTTATCAATGGATATTCCCTCATAGCAACTGGCTCGACCTTTTCTTTTCCCTTTTCCACTCTAATTCTGGCAAGAATTTTTAATTAATTACCATTAAATTTGCCTTCGCTTATACCTTTCCAGCAGAAATAAAAACAAAGGGAAAAAGGAGATGGGATGAGGATGTATGATGTTCAACAATCGTTCCAACGAAACCGGAAAGATTAATAGGTTATACTAGAAAGAGAAGAGATTGGTACCTTAAATTTGGCCTGCTTGAGTATCGGAGCATCGCCGGTCGCTCTCAGGTGAACTACAACTGCACGCAGTAGGAGAATGTCAACTAAGATCACAGAGGGAGGGGAAAATTTTTTTTTAAAAAAAAAGGACGAAAAGGAATCGTAACCCTAGAAGCTTAGAAGAAGGGTCCTCTTCCTTGGCTTACCTTTCGGTCGGAAGTCGGAGATTCTGCGGCCATGATCGAATAGCGCGACTTGAAATCGGTCTCGGCGGCGCAGCCGGGGTGCCGGAGCGGCGCGTGGACGGGGGAGGCTGAGCGGCCGATGGCCTCGTCCGACGCCCCCGCCTCGAACACCAGCCGATCCTCAGGCCGGAAGATGGAGCTCGACGGAAGTAGGGAGAGGAAGCTCGGGGTTAAGCTCGCCGGACGGGAGAGGAAGCACCGGATGGGGATCGGCGGGGTGAGAGGGTTTCGGGAAGTAGACGTCAGAAGGAAGACGGAAGAGCCCCCGCCGCTTGTCGCACGAATCATAAAGCGGATCGGAGTCGAAGAAAAACTATTGCTTGTCCGTCGGTAAGAGCTCCAAACACGCGTCTTTTCTCATCCAAGCAAGGGATGGAAGCGCGTCCACCGCAGCTGGCTTAGTTAGCGGTTTATTATTACAGTCGGGAGGTAACCCCACCATCATAATTCGACGGTGACCACACCTCTGCCACATTTTTTGGTAAACAAAGATATTATCCGGATAAATTTGATACGGAATTAAGAATTATCCCTGCTACTTTCATCCCTACGTACAATTCTCGATATAGACAATTAAATTTCAAGCAACAAAATAGTCCTTAATTAGATGACACGATGCGGTTAAACCCATCCCCTCATAGGTTGCTTTCAACAAGGCCTGCCAGCCAGCCAGCCAGCCGGTCAGTCAATAAAGAGATAGCCCTCTTAAAAATTCCAACTTGCAACTTCAAAAAAAAAAAAAAAAAAGAAGAAGCATAGATTCCATCAACTCAACCATGTTCTGCACTCCTTATTTATTTTATTGATATGGCCAATACTTTACAACTTCACGACTATGATGGATGATGCAGGTCATCATCATCCGGTCTTCTTCTTATTGATTAACAATGTTAGTACATAGAGTGTACTATATGTAATGGATGTTGCCCTGCACCAAGTATCTTGACCCCTTACATTCTAATGGAAAGGAAATTGCTATGACCATAGTGTCTTGACCGATTGGATCGCTAGGGACCTTTAGTAACCAAATTTTCTGGTAAGTGCTCAGAAATCCTTATACGGTTGTCTCGCGAGAAATTGGAACGATATATATCCATCATGATAGCGAAATGTAGCTTGTTTGCTTGCTTTATGTCAATCAGTTCTCGAACAGAGCTATCTGGTACAGAGTATCGACGGATCGAAATTCGGGTATCTAGATTCGGACCCGATTTTAGTTACAGAATCCAGATCCGGATCCAAATATCCGACGGGTCCAATTTTAAGATACCGGATCCGGACCCGAATGGATCTCGGATATCCGGATCCGAATACCACTATGGCCCATGGACTTGTAAGAATAGAGGATTCTATTTTTTTATTTTTTTAACCGTTAGATTATGATCCAACGTCCTGCATTTATATAAATATATATCATATTATTTATTTAATCGAGTTTCGGGTCCGTTCGGATTGGATATGTAATATCCAGATCCGGATCCATTTAACTATAACTAATCGGGATCGGATCCGGATCCAGATAAATAATCCAGATTGAAATCCAGATCCGGATTCATTGGATACAGACCACAGATCTCAGATCCGGATCCGATCCGTTGAGAGCCCTAATCCGGTAAAGCCAGAGGCAGATCTCAATAGAATCCGCATAACAGAGCGAGAACACCCGAACTCGCTCGCTCCCTCACAAACATATCTCGTTACTCTAATTAAAGGCCTTTGGTTTGGATACGAGAAGAGGCCAATTAAAGGCCTATCTCGGTGCCAGAAGGCCCTTTCTTTTAATGGAAGAAAGTATATACTATACGGTTGAGTGCACCACCGCCACACGATGTGCACAAGATCAATCATAACCATTCGTTCTTATGATAGAGAGAGCACCGAGATTAATGCTCGACAGATGGAGGGGTTCGTATGAAGCTGCTACTTTCATGATTCATAATGGAAATTTAAGAAAGAAAAGAGAAGATAAAGAATAAAAAAGAAACCTGTACTTGGCCTTGGTAGCATGATTTTTGTTTTTGTTTTTTTGTTTTTTTTTTTTTTTTTTATGGGGGGCGGGTGTGATCTGAAAATCTCATAGAATCGCATCAAAATACTCCTTTTAGACCAAATTCCCTTGGTCGTGCTTCTCTTCCCATGAGTAGAGGCTTCAAATTCGAATGTAAGGAGGTGTTTTGGGAAGTGGTTTGATGTCACTAATTCTTATATCTTTTATATAATAGTTGATGTTTCCCTCATTATTGTTCTCGATAAAAATTTTTTTAAAAAAAAAAAAAAAAAAAAAAAAAAAAAAAAAAGAAGAGAGAGAGGGTTTTGGATAATATTATTAGGAAACCTATAGCTTGGTAACTAGGTCTGTACCGATTCAAATGTGTTGAATCACTTGACAAGGCTTATCTTGTGGTTGAGGATTATTGGTAGGACTTATTACAAGCAAAATTTTTAGGCTAGTTGAGCTTTCCAAAGCTTATATTTCTTTACTTGCTTCTCAAACATGATCCAAATTTTTGTTAATGATGGGAGGGAGGTACATGTATTATTTACATTAGCCACAAGATTTGGAGATATGCCGTCTAACATTCAAACATAGAATCTGGTTACCGAGTAGAAGAATATGATCACCAGGGCAAGCCCTGATTTATTAAAAATACAATCCCAATGCAGATTATTAGTTTTCAATATTTAGTTTGCCTTCAATATTAAAAACATTTCTTTTGTAAACTTAGCCCATGTTTTTGCTAAATTTTTGCAATATAGTTATGTAGAAATTATTTTTTTAAGTTTCAACTGAAATTTTCAAAAAAATGAATTATTCAAAGGCTTTTTATCTTTGAACATGTTACATCCAAACCTGCCCCAACTTCCACTTTTTCCTCACATTTCAAATAAATTTGAAAGTTGCAAGCTGTATTTCTACGTTCCTTAGCAAGTGCATTACTTTTGACATTTCAACAATATAGATATAAGTGCATTACTTTCGATAATCCAACATAAAGATTACAAAAACTTTTTATAAAAAGGAAAGGATTTGGCTTTCACTATCTTATGAATTGGGACCTAGTTTGCAAAACTAAAGATCAGAGGGGCTAGAATCAAAAAGATTGATCATGTAAATTACTTTTTTATTGGTGAAGTGGGCATAGAAGTTGTTGTCGTCCGGATCGTCATGGCCTGTAGCTCTTTGGATGGTCAGGAGTCACGCATCCGCCCGCCTGGGACGCCTCCTGCATCGCGGGACCTGCAAGGAAGCAACGTCAGTGACCCGGGCCGGGGATTCCGGTGGGGGCGCTCCGACGATCATGTCAGTGACGATTCAGGGGAACATATCCTCCTGGTCGAGCCCCTCTGGATGAGCTCACGCTAGGAGAAGTGAATATGTGTGAATGGAAGATGAGGACGAGCTGAGAATGGTGTTGGCCGAGGTGGTCTTGCCCTCCTCTCTGGCCTTCTTCCCTTGTGTCGCTCTAGTTCCTCTCTTGAATTGAAAAGCATGCTCTGGATATCCTCTCCCCCTCCTTCGAGTTAGAGGCCGATACCTCTTTTTACCTATTTTTGGTAGGAGTTTATACCTTGTTTGCTTCGGATCTTCCACTGCTGTCGTGTATGGCGAGGTACTATGGCGTGGACGGGACATATCTCCTGTTGTGACAGTCGGGAAAGCCTCCGTAGATTTCTAACATTCCTTCTGCTTATCCCTCTCCTGGGAGTTTGTCAGGACCTCGATCGGCGGGCCACCGGCTTGGGATCCGTGCTCTCCGGTAGGGTCTTTTCTCTGGTTGTACGACAGATCGACGGAGAGTATGGCGCCTTGATTGCAGCAGGGTGGTGTCGTACGGCCCTCAGGAGCATCGCCACCGTCCTTAGAGAGAGGTATGGCTCCCTTGGTGTCCAGCACATGGGCTTGGCAGAGGGCCAAGCTAGAGAGGCAGGGCCCGTCTTCGGTAGACTCGCCTGGGTGCTGCTCGGCAGGAAGGAGGTGGACCGAGCTCGGTCGCGGAGGGGCGCTCGTGGCGGAGGAGGCTGAGCTCGACTTCTGACCCCGGGCCCAACCTCAGACGAGCTCGGTGGTCGGGGTGAGCCCAGTCCAGGGGACTTAAGCTCGGAGGGGCGCCTCGTGGCAGAGGAGGCTGAGCTCGACTCCTGACCGCGGGGCCCGATCTCGAGGGGTCCGTCTTAGGCGGGAACTGGACTCGGCTCCGGCTAGGTGTTCCGGGTTTGCGGGAACGGACCTGGCGGATGACGAAGCTTGTCTTTGGCGGACAGAGGTGTTGCTTCAAGAAAGCTCAGCTCGGCAAAGGCGCTCATGTTGAAAGCTGTCGCGGCGTCCAAGGAGACTCCACGTCCGCTGCCTCGTGCTTTGTCAGCGTTCTGGCCACATCAGAAGTATATAGTTCTAACAACCCATGGTGGAAGCAAGTCTAGTGTGCATACTATTCAAGAAGGAAAATGGGAATGAGAACTAGAAAATGTTTAAGGGCTTAGCTATCACCAGTTTGGAAGGATATTAGTTCAGAAAGACCGCATTAATTTTGGAATTATGTGCTTTCAAGATAGGCAAGGTGACAAAATCCAATTTCACAAAGATGTTTGGAATTTTACTCCCTTTTTTTATCTATTTGAGAAATTCTATATAAAAGTTCTATCAACTAAGTGTCGATTGCCTCATAGTGTAGTTTTTATCACCTTGCTTGGAACATTGTGGTTCAAGCCCCTTGAATATGCAGAAAATGAATCATTCGAAGATGCTTATTGCCTTCCTTGTCGATGTTATCCTTCGATGTTTCCATTTGGAATCTAGCACATGCGAAAATTTTAGTAGGCCTTATTTTACAATTCATAAGTTTGTGGGCTTTCGATGCTCTTGGTGTAAAATTATTTAGGAAATTTGCAATTCTAGAGATGGTGAGAGGTTCTTATGGCTAGCCTTGAGGAATAAACTTCATACTATAATGATGCGCTTGCAAAGAAAGGTTGGTTGTGAGTTCTCGTTATTTTATTATTTTTTTTTATGTTGTTCGTAATGAAATCGTGAATCATCTATTTGCAGGGCTTTTTAGTAGGAGTATTTAGTTTATATTAAAAATCCCTAGTTAAAACTCGGAGATAGTTTATGTAATACATGGACTTTTGGACTATCCAGAGAAAAAAAATAATTTCAAAAAATTTTTTAAGAGGGCAAGTGACCAACCGTTGGCTACTATGTGCAGAAGATTTGGTATGAATGTAATGCAAAAATCTTTTCAACAAAAGTGGGTCCTTTTTTGCCACGATCAGAAGATCCTTTATTTTTTTCGAAAGCTAGAAACATTTATGCACCGGCAAAACTGAAAAATATTCTCGAAAACCTGGATAAGTTATAAATTTTTGGCAAATACAATAAGCTGACCTTCTAAATTTACTGTTTATATCAACTTTAATTTCTAAAGTTTTCTTATCTTGGTGCAATAGTATATTCCGTCACCCCTCATAGATTTTCTTTGTAAATAAGGTTTGCCATGTACGATTGATATTAATAAAGTGAGGTAGCTTGGGCTAGTTTTTATTCAGTCTCTCTCTCTCTTCTCTCTCCTCTCTCTCTCTCTCTATAAGTATTATCGATATTATATATATATAATATATATTGTCAAATATGAACTCTTGTTATAGCTTCTCTTAAAAACAAAATACTACCTTTATATCCCACTGCCTCCTCTTCTTCTTTGAACAATGCATCGAGGTGAACATAACGGTAAAAACCAAGACATCAACAAGTTTGGAGAATACAAACTCTACTTTAGCTTTATTATACTATCCAGCCGAAATCCTTTTAGTTGCTGGGCCTCTCTCTCTCTCTCTCTCTCTCACACTCACACACACACACACACACACACAAAAGCAAACAAAAATTGCACACACATTCATGTTACCAATTACCAAACCCAGTCAAGGGATGTCCCCACGCACAATTCAACATTGCACGCACATTCATGCTACCGATTACCAAACCGACTCAAGGAATGTCTCACGGATTAGATGGTCACCAACAAAGAACTGAGTATATAAATGTAGCTTGAGTTGGCCATCATACTTATAGCAGTCTAAAGTTGAAACCAAGCCAAATCTCCTAACGTCACAGATTCCCCTCGTTCCTTATCTCCAAGCATGCAAAACCACTGGGAATTATGTTAACCATCCCATGCATGCTTCGTGCCTCCTGGGTTAAAGTCCAAGAAAAGCATTCCGATAAGCTTCCTTTTCTTAAAAAATCTACTCTGGGACTTGTGGGAATATCCCATTGGCTAATACGCACCAACAAAGTAAAGGAAGAGATATAGTTCTCACTAAAAGTGGTTAGCACGAACCCTATAACTTATTTCTTTGATCCGTGTGATGAAACCATTGCATGCATCCATGCATGACATGGGGAACGGAGGGAAGGAACTCCTCGACTATTGTGCTATGTATATATAATTGAAACCCTAGCATGTACCTCCCTCGCAAACTTTTACACAAGTGGGCATTTTGCGTAAACTTTTAATAGTTTAAAGTACACTGCTACAGTACCACCAAAGAAATAGATTGATGTTGGGAAGAGAAATCATGGTGCCATAATTGCATGGGAGGCCGAGGGCTCGTTGCTTTACAGCGCAGTGTGTGTTGCTACTTTTGAGGGACGGACGATTGTGTCCGTGGGTGAGTTCAGCTATCTAAAGAAAAAGAACCACCACATTTCCTCGAATCCAAGTAGATTTGCATGGGGAATCAGATCCTCCTGAGGTGAAAGCGTCAGCCTCTTTTTCTGAGGAAAGGCAGCAAAACTTGGGTCGGTGGGTTGACACTGGATTCGACCAGTTTGACCCACCCTACCACCCTATTTATAAAAGCCATGAAATAATATCATACAGTATCATGCATAAAAGAATAAAGCAAGCACGCATTAATTACATTTTACTTTCTTACTAGATGCACTCCTCTTTACTTTTTTTTTTTTTTTTTTCCTTTCTTATCTCTCCTAGAAAACTTAGCTCCAAGGAGACGCGAGACGGAATTGTATCCACTGATTGGTGAGTGTGTGAGATATATATATATATATATAGAGAGAGAGAGAGAGAGAGCGAGGGCTATAAGAATGGATGGTTAAAACTTCGAGGAACGTAGCTTCTCCATGCGTTAACTTTGAATAGGATCTTAGTTCATAGTTTATTACTTTACTATCTTGTGCTGTCTGGAAGAGAGGAATGGAGTTAATAGGTTTTTGGTTGGAATCTTGCTTTTATCGGTAAAGCTGCATATTTTGGATTAAGAAGGAGAGATGATCAGGTGACTTTGGTGCTGCGAAAAAGTGAGATATGCTGGATGTCTTTGCTCATGAGGTCTTTATTGTTTTTCTTTTCTTTTCTTTGGGTTTTTTTTTATAAAAAATATTTTTTTATTTTCGTGTCCTGTCCACACTTGCACATCTACGTGATCTTGTAACAAGAGGCTTTTTGGTGCATAAGATAAGTCCTATCATAACATAAACTTCTATCAAATTCTCAGCCAGTGTACTGATCATTCCTCGAATCTCTTGTACCAAGAAGTCCCCCCACCTATAGGGTTCAGGCTTCGCGCAGGGTGATGATGAATGAGAAGAGAAGTCTCGAACATATATGTTTTTGGACTAAATACACAACATGAAAAGTGATTCCTTCTCTTGAGTATTTAGTAATTCCGTCATGCTCGATTCAAAGGATAATTAATTACGAGGCACCATAGTATGTATGTACATATATATACATGTGTATATGTTGATACCTAGGTATCCAGTACAAATATGTAATTTGATTAAATAAAAACCAGCCTCAATATTTTTTCCTTGAACTTAAATTACGCATCTTTTTTTTTTTTTTCCTGATAAAAGATGTACAAGCTTTATTAGTGCATGGAAGGAAAGATATACTAATTATAATGTCAAAGTTTAATATGAGATATCATGCAATCATATGTCTTTTACTTGCAAGATCAAAGACAGACAAATATTCGATCAGCTTATGACTTTATTTAGAGGAATACGTACGTTTTTATATTTCCAGTACAATTGAAAACTGAAATGAGTCTGATGGAGATTTCCCTTTTGTCCCCTAGCCTCCAAAAACAGATCACCATGACCACTTAAATATTATAGATTTTTTTTTGGTTTTTTTTTAAAAAAAAAGAAATATTAGTGAATGAGTGGGACCGATTAATTATATATGGCAGATCGTATCCAAGTCTAAATACTCAAGATGCATTACTAAAGACTCAACTCTAGAACCCCCTCCAATCTCTTATTCAGTCGCAAATTATGCTGCAGAATCTAGTTAGGCAACAAATATTGATAGCGAAGCAGCAGAAGAGAAGAACAATATAAAACACTACGTCGCCTTCAACTCGGGAACTTAACGTTTCAAGATAACATAGTAAAATAAGGATAATGCAAGAGATAACGTGTCAACGAGGGATTCGTTCAGGCAAATGCTGGGTAGTAGGTCAGTCTCATAACTAGAGAGCAATATAAAGCGGGGCCATGAATTGACGTTCATATCCAAACGAAGCATGCATCAATGGATAGGACAAAATTCATATATCAAGCACCAGCCTCCAAGAGCAAGTAATATATCCACAGTTCACTGATGGTAGCCGGCCACACAAACCTACAAAGAAGTCATCATGATAGTTTTTCCTTGTAGAAAAATGGCATGATGCTTCACAAAAGTGATTCAAAAGTACAAGCTGTGATTTAACAGCACGCTTACATGCATGATAGCGATCTAAATCTTTTATGATATCTTCTAAGAAAAAGCACGCAATGACTTAATAGTCATTTGTGGTTGTAGTCTTCGATCGCCTCTGCGTGCACGTAGGTGTAGCTAGTGTTATGGGTCCATAATCCACATGAACCAACCTAATCTTATCACGACTTTTGAATACCACGTGTCGACCAAAGATCTGGATAACCAGAGTCCCAAACTCAGCTCCTGCCACACCACCTCCATTGTCGTCATTATGATCATATGTTATAAACCCAGATAAAGAATCATTGGTATAAATTAAACGATATAGAAACCGCGGCCCAGGAAGAATTACAATATAAATTATATATATCCAAACAGAAGAGACGAAAAGAATCATGGGTCCATCAACAATACCCATCCAAAACTCTCAACCATCATCATCATCTCCTGGTTGCCCCCCACTACGAGACCAAAGCTGCAGTACCTAATTATGGACCACCACCTTACCCACCAGAGTAGCCATCTTCGTCGTATCATCATTCAACAATCATTCCAAAATCAACGGCTATGATAATTTGTTTGTTTTCTTTTATATATATATATTATATATATAGAGAAGGGGAGGCGGCGGGCGAGAGCGGGAGAAGAGCTTCTGGCCGGGGCGAGATGGCGAGGGGGTCGTAGCGGGACTTGCGCTCGACGAAGCGGGGCCAGTCGCCGCCGAAGTGGCAGCCCAGTCGGCCTCCGACTGGTAGTGAGAAGGTAAGCCTGAAGTCGTAGCCGTTGGATCGGCAGCACTCCACGATCTCCCGGTTCTCTGCGCCACGTGCTCCGCCGACGCCCCGCCCTCCGAATACGCCGGCCGAACCGCAGCAGCGCCACCAGGTAGAATATCTCGCTCTCCGGCACCGCCACCGACGTCCGCGGTCCCACCTCAATCACCGAGAAGAAATCATGACGTCCATCGGAAAATCAGATTTACATGAGAAGTTGCATGAGGACACCATCATGCCATCCTTGCGACCGCCAGAATGGTTGCCGTTGCTGTGGTCTTAACGGAAACAACGGCCTTCCCAACTTAATTTTTGATAACAGGAAATAAACTTTCCATCGGACAGAACGAAAACGTTACTTTTTCAATTTTTTTCATTAAAAAAAATATTAGCATATTTTAACAAATTTACCGTTCATAGACTATATCTTAGCTAAAATAAAGTACATAAATATAATGTAGTTGTTTACCAAAAACAGGCTCAAGGGGCATATATAACGGGCGTTATAGTGATGTCTGGCCGTTATACGTGATGCAACGGAGGTGGACGTAAATTTCTATAACGGCCGTTACCGACAATCCACCGTTCCGGGAAAAGGACAATACGAGAAGGGTATATCGTCAAGGGAGACAGGTGTGCCCACCAGCCGGGCACGGAAAGGGTCGGACAGAGCAAATGGTGTCCGTGGGGAATATTATGATTTATGAGCACACTGCCGCCCCTGCCTTTTCCAAATATCGCAACCGTGTCCCCACATCTGGAGCACCAAATCTCCCCGCGCCTCAAAAAAAACGCCTAGGCTAGAATTACCAAATTACCCCATCTTACTTGCTCCGAAGAAGCGGGTACACCAGCATGGGCCCGCCGATGCCGTCCTTCAAGAGTCGCTTGAAGACGTTGCGATCGAAATCGACGATGTCTGATGAGGCCACCAGGAGGTTCAGCCAGGGATGGGGCCGCCCAGGTCCCGTTCGCAACGTGCCGCATCCTCCGCCCGTTTCACACGTGAGAGGAAGTCGACGTACGTCACTTCCACCGCGAACTCCAGCCCGCGGATGTACCGAGCGGCCTCAGCATCGCGCCCGCTCGCTGCCAAAAACAAAAAATAATAACGGGGAGGGAGGGTTTCAGGGGAAGTTAGCCTACTGGAATGGAATGGGGACAAAAAAAATATAATATAATAATCCCCTCACGGACTTATCAGGGGCATTCACTCATTTTCCGGGATTTTGGACGCAGGCCCAAATTGACCGTTTGGCCGTTTGCCCCGCTAGAGATCGCTCCGAGATCCTGCAGCCCTTTCCACAAGCCACTAGCATTGAACGAAATTACGAAAGAGCACTTGAGGAAGGAATAAGCGACAGGAAATCCAACGGAAGTGCTCGACGTGGACGCGACCGGAGATTTCGGGGTATCAGAATGACGAGAATGCCCCTGTGGTTCGCAGATTTTACTGGCCTATCGTGTCGCGTTCGTGATGGTTGAAGTGGAGGGCGACCTCCAGGCAGTAGAGGACCGGACCGGACCCGGCGGGGATGCGGGCCGGGTCGAAGGGCGAGTGGGATAAGAGAGGAACCGAGGGCCACCCGTTGACCGAGTCGGCGCTGTGAACGAACGCGAAGCCCTCCACGTAGTCGAAGGCGTCCGGATCGGGCCGGGTCACGAGCCACTCGCGTCGCCGGAGTATTCCTCGAAGCGGTGGTACACCACCCTTATCCATTTCACCTGCGTCAGCGAGGATTTTTGGGATATTTCGGGAATAAGAATATTTTTTTTTTTTAAGAAAAAAAGAGATTTAAAGTGGAGGACTGGATCGGTTGACCGGGAGGTGAGGTTACGTACCATGCGAGGGGCAGGGAGGAGGGGGATGCGAGCACGAGTGATGATGCCGAACTGACCGAGGCCTCCGAGGGCCGCGAAGAAGAGGTCCGGGCGGGTGGCGGCGGAGCATGCGACGCGCTCGCCGTTTCCGGTGACACCTCGAGCTCCAACACGTTGGCAATTTGAGGGCCGTGCCGGAAAGCCTGACCGCTGATCCCGCCGTTGGAGAGCGTCCCGCCGACGGTCAGGGGCAGGTAGTCCGTCCACGACGCTGGCGCCATCCGTGTCGCCGGATTTCCCACTCGAGCACCTCCTCCCACAGCGCCCCGCGGGCACGTCGACGGCGGTACAATCGCCCGCGGCGGCGGATGCGCGGACGAGCTCCATGGGGGGGCCGAGGGAGCGCATGTCGAGGACGAGGCCACCGTCAGCCATCGCCTGGCCGTTGACGGAGTGGCCGTTGCCGCGGCGGGCGACGGTGAGGCGGGGCGAGCGGGCGGCGAGGAGGATCGCGGAGGCGACGTCGTCGGCGGTAGCCGGCCTGATGACCGCCACGGGGCGGGCTTGGAAAATCCCGCCGAAGTCCTCCGCCGCCGCGGTGACGGCGGCCGGGTCGGCGAACGCCTGGAGGTCCAGAGCGCGGAGGACAGCCAGGGCGTCGTCGGAGGTCTCCTTCTCTCCTTCGCCGCGAAGGGCGAGGCGCTGCCGCTGCCGGTCCAGATAAGCTATCATAACTGGTTTCTTTCTTATCTTTCTTTTTTTTTTTTTTTTTTTTTTTGATAACTCGTATCGTGTCGGGGACGATTTGGGGCGGGGGTTGGTATTATATAGAGCAGAAGAGGCGGCGTCAAAAGACGTCACGAGTTTATTTTACGTTTTGATCCCCGATACGATCACCGCTCCTTGACGATGGAGTTTAAATTTTACCCAAGAAAGCGGAGTTTAAAATATTAAAATATTTTTATTATCTATTTTTTAAATAAATAATATAATATAAAATATTAAAATATTATTAAAAATTAAAAATAATTTATTATTAATTTTGTTTTGCTTTCATTCAATGTATTTCAAAATTATTTACGATAACACATAAATCCAATGTAAAAAAAATAATGTATATATTTTTCATATAAAATGTTCTTTTATCCTTTTATTTATTTATTTATTTATTTTTAAGAAGGAGAATTCTATTAATGGCTTTGCTCGACTTGGGATTGGTTGTGATGTACACCATAAAGCTCGATGAAGGGAGAGCCTTTCTCTCCTTTTGGCATACCCCCCTAGCTAGTAGGTTTAGGTATCGAGATTATTAGGGTCTGATGAAATCTTTTGGCGAAACCATGAAATTGTTGTAGAGATAATGATACCATGCATTTTAGTTTAGATTAATAAATGAACTTTAATGAAACTCCTGTAGTTTTGTTTCTTTACTATTCAACCTAGAATGAGATATATGAAACAAATGTATCCATGTCATTATCATGAATTCCCTATCTTATCCAGATGTCCAGGATATAAATACTGGACCATAGATTCCTATCAAGAATTAGAAGTGTACGAACTGTAGATTGACTGCTGAGGAGTAAGCACCTACATGAGGAGTCTTTTCATTGCTGAGGTAATGGAATGATAATATTATACTCGATAAGCGTAAGCGTGCAGCCTTGAGATATGTAGCACTTTGTTGGTATCTATAACTATAGTTGCAATTGTCCGAATATGAAATCATAGTTAGGTATGAACGTTTCATGCAATTAATTACGACGCACCCAACTGTTTTTTTTTTTTTTTTTTTTTTCCTTCATTGCTGGATATCGAGTGATAAAATCTAGAAATTAGACAGCAGAGGATTTAGTTTTTGTAATGTATCTTGCTTCAAGAAGGTGTAGAATCTTAACAAGCATCAAAAATTCTCCATAATCGATTCGATGCGAACGCAATAGACCTCCCACATAATGTTAGACGTAGATGTAGTATTCAAATGTCTTAAAATACTCTTAAGAAAGCTCTTTTTGTGTGCTGAATAATAGAGCTTACAAAAGCTATAGCTATAGAAAGCGACACTTATCGGTTTAAAATTAAGGTGGCGTGACAAATTATATGCTTTACTATTGTAAGTCGTATTATATGATTGGATGCATCGAGACAAAACTTTATAAATTTGTTACTGAAATAATTTCAAGAGAGAAATATCAAAGACAAATCAATACACTTATTGACTCTTAACTATTAATTGTACGTAATAAATAGTGAAAGCAATTATTTTGACAATCATCGATACGATATGTACACAAGATATAAACGCCTTCTTTAAAATTACACGCCAAATTTTACTAGAGAAGTGAAAGGGAGCTGGCATGATGCTCGAAAGAGTTCTTCGACATATTTGTAAAACTTGACACAAACTATATCTCATGAAAGTTTAGAGAGACACGGCGATGAAAGATCAGGAAACATGTGTACACCCTTAATCAAGGAGATGACACATTATCTTTCAGAAATCACAAGCTTGGAGTGAACCAAGATTAAGATGTCGACCACCGAATGTTTAATTAAAGATGTCGACTTTGCAAGTGAATGAATCAAGTCCCGTTTTTTATGGTACTGCAAGTCACGCACCATCCTTTACCATTCACCATCTTTCACCAGGTCTGACCTCTCGTGGCTTATATAGCAGGGAGATCTTTTGATTCCCCTATCCATTCAATTATTGTAATATATGTAGTTTTTTTATCATGATGTTAGAGTATTGGAATGGATTTACCTGACCAAATGGGGGGTGGCCGAATGGGCAACTAATTACGACAGATAAATCTATGATGTCACAGGATCCGAACACTTGGAAAATTTATAGAAAACTTTTATAATTGGGAGAAAACTATTGTTTGTCATATTGAATATCTTGCCCATATCTATTCGAGACCACGTATATATAATATATTCCATTGATGTCGATATCATTAAAATATTGAATTCCACATCACATAGGATCCTGAAATGATTCTTATAATTCTGAAAAGATCACCTGGATATCCTTTATAAGATTGCACAAGGATTTTCTACATAATCTTCAATCAATTGAGAGTCATATTTTCTTCTTTTTTTAAAAAAAAAAATAATGAGCTAATTTTAGCTTTTCTGTCCTATTCACAATCCACTCGGCTATTTCATCGATCTTGACATGATTGCATTATTAATTTGACAATTTTTTTGCGTGATCAAATAGATCGAGTTACATCTACAGATAAACCCAAAGATTAGCCACGATAATGCGAAATCTTCAAGATCTCCACACTTACGGTTGCATCACATTTTGTTGGTATTCTATAACTTGGTCAGCAGTAGAGTTTACATGGAGTGGTGAAGGCTCCAACCTAGTGGCTGACCAATTAAGTAATTGTATTTTTTATGAAGTTTCACCTCGAAGGTTCGCATATCTCTTGTCAGGACACTTCCATGGCAAACTGCAATCCTTAGCCTTGATAGAATAGGACAATTAATTTGGCCAAAGATGAGATTCTAAGTGATGTTCATTTGGTGTTTGAGTGATTTAATTAATAACTAGATAGTCTTGATTGTGCCTTGGAGGTTAATATTGATGATATGTCCTTAAATATTGATGTGCCCCCACCATAGCAGTGCACTACCGCTGTTAGGCATGCATACGTAGATTAATCCATATATTTATTCTCATGATAGGATGAAAATATTTAGTTTAGGATGTAGGATAGTCAGAATTGCATGCATATGTTTGTTGGGACCAGGAAGATGCCTAAAATTAATCTCATGTTAGCAATTATCTTTCCACATGGTTTTCCGATTTCTCTTGGCTAGATCAATCTTAGAAATTAACCAAATCTAGACACCGGACCTTGGTCGATTCGATAAAACTAGATTATGATCAAATCCATTAGACCTCCTCCTTATGCCTCGCAGGGAGGAGGCACTAATTTGTTAGCTCGATCTCGCTCGACATGCATAACTCATTATAATATATTGGTTCATGGTAATTTCGATGCTCCAGACATCCATTTTGAACAAAACTCGATCTCATAACTATTAGCCGGTACTTGGAAATATTATGGTACCACCTGTATCGATACCACTTATTCGAATACCTCGTGGATTATGAAATTTGGATTCCGTTCGAGATCGCACCTTCATCAATGAAGTCGATACCGAAAAAAAAAAGAGGAAAAGAAAAGATACATGATACAATTTAACTGGACATGCAATACTCACCATGAAAGCAAAAATCACTTACAGGAGGAGAACTCGTACTTTCAATCCATACAATAATCTCTTAACAAGAAGTTCCGGATCCCTCATAAAAACTTTTAACTTTTAAGAAGATCCTCTAATCCTTACAGACTTTTTTCTGCCGCATCACACAATATCCTTGGCTGGCCCGTTTCTTTTATAGACCAAATCATGTTCAGTACTTCAAAAGTACTTGAAATCGTGTCTGTCATGAAAAGATCTTCAAGCACAGAAATCGTGCAAAAATTGATCGCGAATCACGTTCATAGACCAGATCCCGCGTGTATCGACTGCGCACTCTTACGGCACATGCATCTATCCATGTGCATGCATTATTGGATCTCCCATGGGTACGAGTCGAATTAGATGCGCCCAACATGGAACATATTATATGGAGACATATAAATTTCACTTTTATATTTTCAATTTTTTACACTTTTTAAATATTTTTATTATCTATTTATTTGTTTTTTAATTTATTTTTAATGCTTTGATTTTAATACTTTTCTGGAGTTTGCCCATTCATCCATTTTCAACATCTTTCTGTGCATTTTTATATCTCATGCATCGTTATATTGCATTATTTTTTTTTAAATTTTAGGTTAAACTAATCTATTTACTCTTTTTAATTAGTTTTTTGGTTTATAAATTTTCTTTATTTATGTATTAGATAATATAATGAATCAAAACAAAAAAATATTAAATAATGTACCAATTATAGCTTATTTTTATTCTAAGTATATATATTTTAATGTATTTTGAAACATACATTGCATATGTCTGTTTTGTTATTCGGTAACGATGAATCGGTGCTTGGTCCAATAATCATATCTAGGTTTGGATCTTGAGTGGTGCATTGCCATTACCAAGCAAGTTCCCATAAATCCAACATGCAGCAACTCGTGGTGTATAAAGGATGGTAGCACGCAAAGACTATACCACCTTCTGTTGGCTAATTATAAGTATTAATCATGGAAGAGCCACCGGTGGACTAATCTTCTGTTGGCTAAGTATAAGTACTAATCAATTTAAAATAAATCAATTTACTCTAGTTAAAAAAAAAAAAAAAAAAAAAAAAAACTTTTATCTTTTTTGATAAACAGAATGAGAAAGGAGATAAATCCCGGTGTAGCTATCCTTATCGGGCTCCAACCCTGTCAGGCTATGTTCGATTCGACTGTAATTTTTTCACGTACTCTCTTCATCATTTGTAACTACGTCAGCCTGATACCATCAAGATATCGGAATAGTACGTTCTCTCGTCATCCCAATTATGTGTCCCAGAAAAATTTTGAATTTAATCGAACCACCTGCACGAATCCATGATCCATAAAAAGATGAGATAAGCCTTTATCAACCGGACTACCATATTAGCGATTTTTCGTTCTCAACTCTGCTATCGCGTGCTCTCTCCGGAAGAAGAAGATGGAATCCCTTTGTCGCTTGTTCCAAGCCCGTGGAGTGCCAACTTGGAGATAAAATTGTCACGTACCCAAGCATATTCCTCTTTGTTTATGGTACTCTCTGAACCAGAGGACCGACCGGGTATTACGAACACCTTCGTCCTTGTCGCGTTGTCTATTTATCAGACTCTTCCTTCTTCCTTCTCTAGTCTCGTGCAACTGGAATTGTACTGGACCAAACACCACTAGATTCAATATTGCACTAATTATTAGCAGTGGAATTGTCCACCTTTTTGAAGATAAGCAGGTGGCTGAAGAAATGGAAACCATTAACCAAAACCTTGGCCTTGGACAAGCGTTCCCAGATCCCATGACTGGATTTTTTTATAATGAGACGATGGCTTCTTGCTAGGAAGTATGAAGGTTCAGAAGAATTCATGCAAAAGCCCCTGTTTTGTAGCAATCCAGCGGGCTCTCTTGGGCAATGGATCCAACTTCGTATACTAGAAGTATGATCATGAAAACAAGAAATCGTAGGATTGACTTGAATACTAGAAGGACTTGGTATGGCATTAATAGAATATAAAAAATATGCATCTACTCCTTGCTCAAAAAAAAAAAAAAAAAAAAAAAAAAAAAAAGGAAAAGTTTATATCTAATCCAAGTTGTATATCAAAGAGTATACGTACATTTTTTTGTTTCATAAGCAGTTGAATAAGAAATGAGTTTTTTTTTTTTTTGGTAAAACAATAAGAACGAGTTTGGAAATTGGTGCAGGAGATGGAAGCCGCGGAAGCTTGACCTGATGATATTGTGAACAAATATTAATCTCACAACATGCGAAGCACGATTTGATATATTATCTTTTTTTTATTTTTTATTTTTTTTCTTCTTTCTTTTCAGCTCTACGGATCGGTATAGTGGAACTATATGTAATCGAAATCTTTAGAAAGCTATGCGCATGTTTACAGGTTTAAGTCTTGCAGCCATTATAATTAGCATGTCAAATGCTAGAAGATTAGTGTATTATATTCTACGTTGTTGCTCCATTGGATGCTTGTCTATAAGATAAAGTTTAATCAAGTCTAAGATCTTGAAGGAAGATACCGGTGTCTATCATCAAAGATAGAAAATGGGACAACGGGCATGTTTGGTTTGCAATCAGAGTCGAAATTGGAACCGAAATCAAAATGAATTTCAAAGCATCTTGTTTGTGACAGGGATCGGAATTAAAATCTTTATCCGAATGAAAATTGAATCCTTAGAAAAAAAATTGGAATTGAACTATTTTCATTCTGCCTTGAAATTGGAATAAGAATGAGACTCTTCCCAACGAAATGATTAGAATGGGAGTCGCCCAATCCCATTTCCATTCCCCCCATCCCGAATCCCAAACCAAACACCCCTGGAATTCATTTCATTGCTTAATTCAACTATGTATAATAGTAAGGTATTTATACAATCTATTCTCATTCTTTTCATCTCTTCCAGCTCTTTCTGGTAGAAACTATAGGACTTGAATCTTCAAGCAATAAATGTTTTTCCCCATTGGATCGCAAAAGAAGCTGAAATGAAGGACATAGCTAACAACTTGATGAAAAATTTAACTGGGTGGTTGGGGTTGAAGTTGTCATGGCCAGGCCTTGGGTGTAAATTATATTCATTTTAGTAGTGTTTAGGTCCAAACCTATTTAAAACTTTCAACATTTTCTATACCCGAGCCTGGCTCATGGTCACCTCTAATCGAGCCCTAATATTGAGGGTAGCTAGATCCTATGCCCTCGCTGCTTTCTCTTCCCTGCCATAACCCCATAAAGTAGACATAAGGAAAAGCAAAATTCACATCAATGCACTCCAAGATTGGTGATAAGAAATGAAAGCATAATTGCGAGAAAAAAATATTTCATCAAGAGTAGTCTTCATTCTTTTACCCAAGCAAATTGTTCAAAGGACTGTAGTAGATCAACAGAACAAGTAACAAAGGTAAAGAAAAAAAGTTCAATATTGGTATGCGACTCCAGATGCCAAAAGACATTAAAATTCTTAAACTTAGATCTTTTCGTGTCTATCTTGTCTCCCCTTCCTTCAAGCAATCGTTGTCCCAGAAATGGGCTTCATATGTTCAAGTCCATCCATGACTAATAAAACCAAACAATAGCACTACTTATGACAATTGTCATAAAGATCAAGAAAAAAGTTCATACAAAATGTACTCCAACAGACTCGCCTGGTGACTCGATCCATGCTAAGAGGTTTTTTGGCCAAAAGTTTCGCTGGATTTACTTATGGAAGAGGCTCTCGTTCATCGACTTCATCAGAAAAAATGATATGTGATCTGGAATGATTTCATTAGCCAAAAAAGCCATGCTTCTGCTCATCAAAAGAGTTTAGTGATTGGAAGTTGCATTCACCGAGCTCAGCCATTGCTTCTCCATTGGTGCACACAAAATTTGCCATGGCCCGAGACTTGAATGCTGATATGGATGTTCCACCATGCAAGCCCACATTGTTCATTGAGTTCAGTATCAGGATTGTGGTTGGGCATCCTCCAAAGTATTGGTGAGACTGGTGGAAGGACTGAAAAAGTTCATGGCGGTCTCTCTGTTTCCATGTCTAAATTAAAGGGGCATGTTGTTATTGATTCCAGGACTCCAATACTCGATATATTACAGTAGAAATCAACAGCAGAGATGCCAAGATCCCAAGGAGCCAATATTGGACTCGATACCCAATATATTACAGTAAGCTTTCAAACGGTCAAACCTAGGATTGGGATGACGTCAACACCACAAAACAACTTAATTATGGCAAATACAAAGCCATGCTTCAAGATTTGATGATTAAAAATTAATGATAAAATCTTTTATGTCGGAAATCCACGTTACAGATTTGTGCCATTAGAAATATATATAGAAACCAAGAGCTAGTCTTTTAACTTATGATGATACCATAAATTTCGATCCGTATATTTTTAAATCCTAAAATTTCGCATATGTTTTACACATGGAAGATCACATGCTTCCTTTCGAATCTATATCTAGAATATATAATTTTTTAATTCTAAATATTATAAATATAATTTACGATCAATAGCACGAATATTTAATTTTTATGGTTCATCATTAATTTTTAAAATTATATAATATTTTATATTTTGTTTATAATCAATTTGATTTTTTTTTTTTTTTTATTTCTTTTCATTAATAAACCAATCAAAATTTAGAATATGCGACAATTTTTTTATAATTTATTTAATAATTAGAATTTGGGTTTGACCCGATCCCATTTCCACCCATCCCCCACCTCCACCCAACAGCAAAACGGGTAAGGTGCCTCCTGTTTAACGTCATAAAGCTGTAGCCGACCCTCTGCACCTCTGTTCGCAATTGGGAAGCTCTCTTCCCACGCGCTCTCGCCTCCTTTCCATCTCAGATCTCTCCCTTCCCGCCTTCCTCCTTCCCCTTCGGAGGGGAAAAAATAAATCGAACGGCCTCTAATTCCCGTCTCCTCCGCTTCTCCTTCTCGATCTTTATGCGTTTCCGTACTCGCCGGAAGGCGGCGCAGCTGCCGGTAGACGGACGGAAACCCTAACCCTCCCCCATGGAGCTCCGATCCATAACCCCGAGCCTCCTCCTTACCCTCTTCTTGCCCCATCTCCTCTCCGCCGCCGTCTCCTCCTCCTCCTCCTCCTCGGCCCCTTTCTCCTCTTCCTTGCCGCCGTCCCCTCTCTCCCGCTGCCTCTCGGCCTCCGCTCAGTCCTCACCTTGTCACGCCACCGAAGCAGTTAGAGTTCGATCGGCCCCCCTTCTCTGGATTCCCGCCGAGGAACACCCCGTCTCCCCGCCGCCGTCGGCCCCAGCGGAGCGCGACCAGGAAATCGCCCGGCAAGCCGAAGCTCAATTTTGGGAGGAGCTTGCTGTTGTTTGTCGGAGTCGCCGCCGCGCTTCAGGTGTTGTTCGGAACTTTACTGGTTTACAAGAGAATACAGTTGAAGAAGGTGCAGCGCCGAGAACAGTGCGACATGGCCTCTTCCTCCGGCCTCTCTACTTGATTCTTGGAATTGGGATTTGGGTATTCCCCCAAGAGGAGAGTCGAGATTTTTTTCCCCCTTCGGCGTGCCGCCGTGGGTGGAAATTGTTGATGATTTTTTTGGATCTTTTGGTGTGGAGGGGGAGAATTGGATTCTTTGATGGATGCCCAGCAGCTACATGTGGATTATCCTGAATTGAATTTGACCGAATGGAATTTGGGCGTTTGATGATCAGGTCCGTTTCTATTGTACTCTGTAAAAATGGGTAATTTGATTGATGGTTTTTTACACCTTCGGTTTCTCCTACTATTCCGTGATATTGCAATGTAGGCTGTAAACTGCCATCTGTTCTATATTATACTGAAAACATGGGGTTTTATTCGTACGTTTTGATGTTAATCTCTTCTTTTATTTTTCCCGTATCCAGAATTAGATGACAATGGGGTTCTTAGTAATCCTTGAGCTGATTTTTCTCCTCTTATTTGTTTGAATGGAATTGTTTATCGTTTATCATTTGTGCCATGTTCTGAGTAATTCCTTTATGAGTGGATTCCATTCCATTATGGTAATACATGGAAACTGGATATCTTATATCACTCCAATCACGGTAATGAAGATCATATGGAAATATATTGGATATCCCAATTCATGGTTGAACATTGCCAGTGTTAAGAGCTGTTGTGAGATCTTATGGAAATATGGGTAGCAAGTGGTTTGTACATCTCATCAGTAAGTAATTAAAACAAGGTGCAGTGTTGCGACGCTGATTTTATTCTGATCCCACCATAAAATGATATTATAATTACTCTAAGACAATGATGTCTACATATCACATTCTTGAAATTCTAATATGTCCCAAGTTAGGCTTTTTGTTTTATGCGTTTGCTCGTGCAAAATTGAAAGCCACCAATCATATCTTACACAGGTGAATAGAAGTTGTAAAATCTCTTAGTATGGTTTTCTAATATATTGTTATATTTAAAAGCCATTGAACCATCCATTTTATGAGTCCTCGAGCCACCCACCCATGAGTCTCATTTAGTATATACTCATTTTTAAGATGTGCACCTTCTTTAGTTATAACACTTGCCATGTTTAAGGACAGGCAAAAAAAGGAGCACATAAAGCAAAAGCAGGACAACATTTACAAATATAACTAGACAGAAAAAATAAAACAACTAAAATTAGATGGCATGACGGATTCATCAATCTCGTGTGCTCAACTCTAGTTCTCTTAAAGAAACACTGCCATTCATCCTGTCACCTGATGTGAGATTTCATGGTATTGGAGGGTCACAGGCCTTAATGCTGGTCATTATGGATAACCTCTTAAAACCTTTAACTGCAGACCAACCACTATATTTGCATTTAGATCTCGATGCTTTGACTAGATCTTTATGCAAAATCAGCCCTGGCGCTATAAGGTCTCGAAAGAGAAGAATTGTGATTCAACTGAAATCTCCTTCCTTTCTTCTTTTTGTCTACATTGCACAAATAGCAGTGAGCTGTAGATTGAGCTTCTGGGCTTTAGGGAATTAAACCAAAATCAAAGGCAAGCCAAAATAAATTCAAAACAGCCATCATTAGGGTTGAAATTGGATATGGATCAGACATCGGTATATTCATATATATCCATTTTTTTTTATGAATATAGATGTGGATAAGGATATTAGTTAGATATAAAAAAAATTCATATCCATGTTATTTTAAATAAATATGGATACAAATTGGATATTGAAAGTATGGATATAAATGCTGATATATGTTGAATAGTTAAACTTTTTGTCCAGTAAATCAACGATATTTGTAAGTTGAAGGTAAATTAAGTCAATTTCATGTTAATATGGTCACTTATTTTCCTCAGAAATTCATGAATGTTGTATATGATTAAATAGGATTATAAGCAAAACTGATATCTGGATATAGATTGGATAATTGTCTATCCATATTCATATCCTTTTTTTTTTTTTGGATGGATAAAGATATGGCTATTTGTCGAATGCTCGAATTTGTATCCTATCCAGAGGATTTGGATATGAAAATGGAACCAGAATGTTACCATCCTGCTTTAACTCCTAGCCATATTTTCCTGGACACAGTCATGAGGGATTTCTTTAAAAATCAATTAGAATCTTAGTAGATTTTAGGGGAGTATTTTGTTGATCAGATCAATTTTCTTTTTCAACGTTGTTATCTTCATTCCTTTTTCTTGTCCTATCATCAGTGAGGCTTAGGTAGGATGCAAGAAACTACATGATCTTGCTTTATCATATTTTATCCTTGTAGGAGTCTTTGCTCCTCCGTCCTATGTAGAGGAGAGGCTTGCTACCATGCAAATCTTGACTCAGAGTAAAATATGTTTGAAATCTGGCTCCGTACAGATTTAGTCCCTAGCAGCTGTTCATAAACCCCATAAACTTCTTTCTTAAACTCTCTACACAATATCAAATCACTCTAACCCTCAAACTTCTCCTTTCTTTAATTTCCTTGTGCCCTTCCAGCAGTGCTTGCAGATTTTTTGTGCTATATCATGCAGCTTATGTAAAATATAAAAGAGCAAACACTTAAATTTGTTATTTCCTTCACTGTACACCATCAATTTATAGTTCCCTACCTTTAACCTCTTTATGGACTATTGACAAGCTTTCTGATGACTACATTGAAGCAGTAAAAATCGAACTTAGATACTGGTACTAGCGAAGCATCTGACCTGTTATTTGCATATCACCTGACAATACATTCAAAGCAATGACTTATGGATATAGCATTTTAGTGTCTCATGTCTGAGCGTGGTTGCATGCTTTTTTTTTTTTTGCTGGTGAAATTTCATTTTCTATGGACTGCCTTACAAGTTTCCTTCACCACTTAGTGAGTTTGATGTCCTTACTGCTTTGCCTATTTTGTCCTTTGGCAAAACTCGATCACCTTAGGTTTTCATTAATTAGTGATTGTTTGTTTAACTATCTATTTTAAAAAGCAAGAGTTTTGAATTTTGAAATATTCCCATCCCAACTAGATCTCATCAATGATTTTTCCCAAAGTATTGTGGACCTTTCTTCTATCGACACGTTTCCTTTTCTTTGTTCAAGATTTTTTTCTACTATAAAATAGTGATTAATCCTTTTTATCTCTTTCTTCTTCATTTGTCATACTGATTTCCATTCCTAGAAATAATATGACGAATGCTTACTAATATGATGCATCTCTAAGCAAAAATAATTACCAAATGTGTTTAACTCCTCTTAACTTTATCAAGTTCCCATTCAGATGAATTCTGTATGCAAGGATTAGAAATAATTATGACCAATTATTTTACTAGAACAAAGTGTCTGATGAATAGATGACATAATTTTTTTTTAATTAATTTATTTAAGGAGAGGGATGCCAACCAACAGAGCCAAGTCTCAGTCTCATATGTGCTAATCTGCTATTTTGTTTTTGATGTCACCAGATTGGTTTATTATTTCCTGCTTTCTTGGTGCATTTGGTTCCAATAAGAAATCTTGTCCGCTTGTATGAGTTATACTTTCATCCTCTTGCGCATTGTCTTGGACCAATATTCTAGGAAATAGTCAAGATGTGGTTGTGTCTCATTACCTACAGCAGAGCAGGTTCAGGTACGGGAATAGATGAGTGTAGAAAAGAAAATGTAAGAAGGAAGTGTATTAGTTGGTAGGTGGAAGAGCGAGATTCTAAAAGATTTTGAAGCAGTACCCTAGATAAAGATGCAGGCTTCTAATAAGGTTTGTACATCTTTTGATGTGTGTCAACACATAATTTTTTTCTTGAGTCTTCTCATATCACTTATGGCCTATGTCATAAGTGTTTGAATCATTGTTTATGAATTTGGCCATTCTTCGATTCATGGATTGCGACCACAATTTTTTGCTGGAAAACTTTGTTAAAGTAGCTTGCTTGGATGTTTGTTCTTGGATTGTACGTTTTGATCCTGTTTATCCTATATGAGTTTTTGCATGTTTAGTTTTCAATTTGCTCACTGAAGTGCATCTTTAGTAGACATGTTTTGTTTCCCTCCAAGTCCACCTTAAGTTGGCAGAAATATACTTGTTTGATCATTTGCATATTTCTTGCTCATGTTGCCAAAATGAAGACCATTGGTATATTATCCATTTGCATGACGACATTATGTTTCTTCTTCAAATATCTCCTTCCATTCGCACATGGACACCTGTTTTGCAGGTCCATCAACACATGGCTCCATGTATGAGCTTATCTTTCTTGTGTACTTCACTTCCAATGTCATATTTCCTCGTGCCTTTTAGATGTCTGAATCTATATCAGAGATCTTTCCCTTCTTTTGAACATGCAGTTTTTTCATCATTTTAGATGTTAGGTAATCTTGATGTTGACATCGTCAGGGTTGGTTTGACAACAATGTTGCATGCAACTACTGGTTCTTTTGGTACATCTACGAGTTAAACATGATATGTTGTTCAGGTTCACGAGTATTCGATCATACCCAATTTAAACATGATGCGATGTTCAATTTGTGATCTTTTTTGTTTCATGGTTGTGTTAAAACATGTGCATCCCATAAACATGATAAATAAGCATCTGTACTAATTTTCCGTTGACTTTTGGAAGTCCTTAAATATTTAGATGTTGCACTAGTGTAGCTCATGAAATGGTGTTTATTTTGTATGCCTGGGGATGTACTATTAGAAGCAAGGGACAGGTGATGCAACAATTGGGTTTTGCTTATTCAAATCAATGATGGAGAGATCTATACCATCTCCTATGTGCAGTTTACATAAGCCTGGTTAATGTATGATGGACTGGTGGTATGCAAAGAGAAGACGGAAGACCAATTAAACACTTACAACGTGACTGCCAGATCAGCTTCTACCATTATCAAGCATGATGATGTGGGACCATGAACTGGAAGACTCGAGGACATAAAATGTTGGCTGCAGGTTGGAGGTACGAGGATATTCAGGTAAATTATCTTAAAATTGCAGAGGAATAAAAGTTAGAAAATGACTTATATAGCATGGATTTGAGTGCTGGTCTGCGTGATATGTGAAAGTTGCCAGCCTGGCATGCGACATACGCACAATAGTACTTGTGTGCGCCAATGCTAGGGTGGGTCGTGGGTCGTCACACTAGTAGTGGGGGATCTCTCTACATGCAAATACTGCATGAGTAAATTATGGTAAAATTAATTAATTAATTTTTTTTTTTTTTTAAAAAAAAAAAAAATTTACCTGGAACCATTTGGAAACTAGAATGAGTTGATGGTGTGAAGAGTAAATTTTCCATATTGATTTTGTAATATCTTATCTGAGCCTAATCCACCGAGGTGTCCGTATCTAGCCAGGAGAACCATTATATGCGTGTGCATGCACATGTACATGTATGTGCGTGTGTGACAGCGCAAACACCATACATACCATGCTAGTGCCAAGACATCACGCCACCATCACAATATCCTTGATCCTTGCAATATAGAAGGCCAGTAGAACCTTTTAATGCAGCTTCATCGTGCGTGCGAAGAACGAGCAGAATACGAAGACACACCAACTTTAATTAGTCCTGTCCTTGGAATTAATAATGAGGCGAGATCAATTAAATCAGGCTTTGAACTATAGGATGGAGTATGTCATATTTGTAAATGCTTACCTCAGATGGTGGCTGCAAATTTATATGATTTAAAGTTTTTTATGTGTATATTATGGGATTTTTCAGTGGTCCATAGAAGCGCAAAAACCACTCACCGTACTAAAAATTATTCAGGGAATAATATTTCCCTGAAGTGAAAAGGAGAAGAAACGGGAAAACCGATGGATGGATATTATAGTACCCAAAGAGATGGTCAAAAGAACCTTCGGCAATGGTCCTTTTCCAAAACATATATAAGGCAGCTAGGAAAAACAGGAATTTTTATTTTTGTATGTCATGATCATTCTAGGACAATTATTACCTTGATAAGTTTCATTGTCAAAGCGAGGATCGAGGAGCTCTAGTGATGTAGGATAACAAATAAACATGGTCGATATATTCAAGATGTATTGACATTTTATAAGACAATTTAGAGTTTTAGCAAAACAAAGGGTGTACAAGGAACTCGAATGCAGAAGGAAGAGTTAGTTCTTTTCATCAACAAATCTTCTAATCCAGCTTACATGATAATCATGGATAAGGATGTTAGCTTTTTATACTTATCTGATGAAAAGGTAGTCCATACGTGTGTTGCATGGTAAATCATTTCTTTCGTGAGTAGGGTAGGCAACTGCAATTTGTAACTCTTCTAAAAATCTTCAGCACCGAATTATGAGAGACTACAGGTTAGCAAGAGGGTACATGCCATAACAAACAACCCCTTCCTTTTCTTTTCTTTTTTTTTTTTTTGGGGGACACGGCCATAGGACCTGAAAAATGAGCTGATGACAGGAGAAACCTGTGCCACGGAGTAGTAATGCAGCTTCGATCGGTTCTTGCAACCAAGGAGCAACCTTGCAGAATTTTGCTGGACTCAGGAAAAAGAAGATTATACAAAGAGGAAATGAGGACATGTTTGTTGCTAAGAAGTGCATCATTTTTAATGGCTAACATAGCGAGCTTACCGTATATGCACCGCAGTCTCACTGTAATGAATCGGAGATTGTTTGGATAAAGCCAATCCATAAGAGCATCCGATCTCGACGATCCTCCATCTAAAATCAGGATCGAGGTCACCGAAAGGTTATCATCACTACCTGGGGTGGGGGAGCACGGTGTCGGCGCGAAATCGGGTATCTTAAAATGGGACCGATTGAAATGGTAGTGTTAGCAGGTTCCCAATGAGGGCTGAGATTAGAGCATGGAAGCATCCAGATATTGTTGGTTATGGCCTTTTGGGAGCATTCTTATGGAGTGCTGCTTGGGTTGGAGACCATGAGGGACCATTAACTTTGTTGTTTCCTTTGAGGTAAACACTGTGCCCGTGGGTCCTTTCTGTGACCGGTCTGTGAGGGAGGTGAGTGAAGCCCAGGCCAGCCCAAGCTTTACCCAGAAATTAAAGCAGCGAGACGGGGCCCGCACACGTGTTCCACCCAGGATTTCGGACGCCCGAACCGGACACTGGATGTTCGCTTACCCCACGGTAAATCCCATCACCGTTTAACTTTACCGAAGACCGATCCCCATTCTATTGTTCTCAACTAACAATATAATTTGTTCGGAACGCATGCAGGGATGTTTAACCTATTGTTTGGTTGCTAGTACTGGTAGAGTTCAGGGTACTCGAGTGGTGCAATAAGATCATATTGTATTAATTATTATTATTATTTTTTTTTTAAAAAAAAGGGAAAGAAATATAAGTTGTTATTTTATAGGACTTGAAGCCTTAGTTATCAGTACACTACTTAATTTTATATTCGCAATGGTTCCTGGCTGCGACTAGATCTACGGATAATACGATTATAGGTGAGGTTATACATTCGAAATTAATGCTTTCTTTTAGAGCAAAACCTTATGCAAAAACTTGCTATCATCTTACTTTTCCTTTATCAAGAAGATAGTACAAGCTAGGGAGCTATTTGGATGGCCATAAAATTTGTCTGTCATTATTTTTATATGTGTTCACCGTGAGGATTAGTTGATAAGGGAGGGAAGGAACCTTTTTTTAGGGGGAAAGTCAAGGTCATTCAGGCCCCAAAATAACCGGGATAAAGGCGATCAATTTCAGAGCATGATTGTACATCGACTTTGGATATGTCTCCTCCTTGCCTAACCTTTAGCCTTTCTTTGGGTTAGGATGAATGTAAGCTATGGCTGCTTTCCAAACAGGTGCAACAATTTGTTGATTCTTGTGTCCTCACGTTGGCCAATCAGCTCGTATGGCATTACTTTTTGTCGTGGACCATCTTAATTTGTTCTCCAAGAGATGAAGTTTGATAGGATTCTATATGAAAAAGAAGGGAGTCGCTACGGTACCTTTTTAATATATTTTATTAAAAAATGTAGAATGCATTCTAACCATCGATGGGATAAGGCTAGTAAAGTAATTTGATTCTAGCCGGTCATCGAACCGGTCAACACGTTAATTCATTCCTTCTCTCTTTCTCCTCCTCTTTTTTCTTCCTTCTTCTTCTTCGTCGTCTTCTCCTTCTTGTTAAGGACCTGTCGAGGTCGAGGGGATGGGTGCGGATGGTAGGGGGGATGGTCGGTAAAAGAGGGACAACGCGGTGCCGACACGTGGGGGGAGATGAGGATGGTGCCGAGAGGGGGGAGGGGATGCCTAGGGAGGGGTGGTGGTGGTGGTGGTGGAGGAGGCGGGTGGCACTGCCGCGAGGGGGGAGGGGAGGGGAGGGGTTGGAGGTGGGTGGTGCCACTGCACGGGGGGCGGGGCGGGGAGGGGGTGGTATTATCTCGACTTTTTTTTGACTCCTACCCATGCACGACACCCAGTGATCGATAGAGATTCGTGACCATGTTGGACACCTACACGCACAATTTTCTTGACCGCCTGGGAGGGTTTTTCTTTTTAAATAATATTTTTTAATATTTTATTTTCCAAACTAATGTCACCTTTATTTTATTATTTTTTTTTTTATTTACGGATTTAGGTATACGGATTCCAAAAAAAATAAAAAAAATAAAAAGATGAAATGGGTCCTATCCATGATTTCAAAAATAAAAATAATAATAATAAAAAGTTTGAAATAGCAGGTTGAACCTATGATTTCAAGAAAATACAGGTTTAACATGCGATTTCAAGATATCGTTGGTTCAATATGCGATTTCTCCTTTATTTTTTTATTTTAAATTTTAATCAAAAATAAAAAATTAATAAAAAAATTTAAAAAAAATAAAAAATAAAATAATAATATGATACTATAATAATTTTTTTAATTATTATAACCTGTAATTTTACAGTCCAGTTGTCGATTCGGTCTTCGATCTGATAGCCAGTCCGGCTCCGGCCATCGATCCGACAACCAATTCAGTTGCTAGATCGATACCAGTCCGATCGCCGTCTAGCTGCTAGTCCGATCGCCGGTCTAGCTGCCAGTCCGGCCATTGGTCTGACAGTCGATCACCGGTCCGACGGTCGATCCGGTCGCCAGGATCCAGCCACCGGTCCGACCAAATAAAAAAATTAATAAAAATTTAGAAAAAAAATTTAAAAATAAAAAAAATAATATGATACTATAATAATTTTTTTAAATTATTATAATCTATGATTTTACAGTACGGTCGTCGATCTGGCCACCGATCTGATAGTCAATCCTACTCCGGCCATCGATTTGATAGCCAGTTCGAGTGCTAGATCGGTGCCAATCTAATCACCAGTCTAGCTGCCAGTCTGGCCACTGGTCTCACAGTCGGTCACCGGTTCGACGGTCGATCCGGTTGCTAGGATCCGGTCACCGATCCGACGGTCGATCCGATCGCCAGGATCTGACCACCGGTCCGGCCACCGATCACGCATTTTAAAATTTTATTAGTTTAAAATTTAATTTAAAAAAATATTTATGGCATGCATTAATGATGGTGGGATTTTTTTTTTAATTCGCTAAATATCCTTTTTGAAAATAAGGTATCAATGACATTTTTATAATTAAATCAAACTTTATGAATGGCATTTTCGTAATTAAATTAAATATTATGAAGGGCATCTCGAGAATAAAATCAAATCACGAATTCATGATTTTACCTCTAAAATGCCATTCATAAAATTTGATTTAATTACGAAAATATCAATAACAGTTTATTTTCAAAAGGATATTAGATAATTAAAAAAAAATCTGCTTTCATTGAATGTACACAAGAATTTTTTTTGAAATTGCGGGTTGAACCCGCCATTTCAAAACTTTTTTTTTTTTTTTTTTGAAATCGCGGATAGAACTCGCGATTTTATCTTTTTTTTTTTTTTTTTTTTTGATCCGTACATCTAAATCCGTAAATAAAAATAGGGTGACATTAATTTAAAAAATAAAATATTAAAAAATATTATTTTAAAAAACCCGCTTAGGGGTTGCGGTACACGTGCGAGATTTTTTTGTGGAAACAATTTTTTGGATTCCTTTTCATAAAAGCTATTTTGGCCTTTGCGATTGTGGGTTTTTACATGTGACAGTGACAATGGCTTTTGAGATTTGTAGCAGCAACAGCAGCGACAGCTCCAGAAGAGTTTTGTAAATAAAATTCTTTGAGTGAATTTTGTTTTATGCTCTTTATTAGAAGATTGATATAAGAAATTTGAGATATGTAATTTTTTATGTTGGTGATTTTTTTATAGTAAAGTTGCATGTCCCGTGGATGTTGGCTACAATCACGTAAATCTTGATATTTTTTTATGATTTGTTTATTTACTGTAATTATTATTTTATTATTTTTTTAAATCTTGATGCACAAATATACTTAGAGATATATATTTTTATTCGGTCTTTCACTGGGTTTGAATTCTAAATATCTGGTATCATAGCCGAGTTTTCTTGTATATTTCTACTAAGTTGATCTGGTATGTGTGTTCAAGATGTTGATAAAATTTGTAGTTAAGAAATTTGATGACAAAATGGAATTCAACTTGTGGAAGAAGAGGATAAAAGCAATTTTGGTTCAGCTAAATCTTCACAAAGCTTTTCTTCTCAAGAAAAAATCAGGTATTATGGTGTAGATGAATGGTCAGAGCTTGATCTGAAAGCTTCCGGTATTACTGTACTTTGTTTGGCAGATGAGGTAATGTATAATATTGAAAATCACAAAGCTATCTCTAATTTATGAAAGAAATTAGATGATCTTTATATGTCAAAGTCTTTTATAAATAAATTATATCTGGAAAAGCAACTTTATAGCATACGTTTGTCCGAAGGAGGTGATCTTTTGGAGTATTTAAATGTGTTCAATATGGTGATTTTTGCAACTTCGCAGTCTGGGGGTGAAGGTAGTAGAAGAAGATTAAGCAATTATTCTTCTCTCATCTTTACCTAAGTTCATGACTATTTGGTGACCACCATCTTATATGGCAAAAATACTTTGAAGATGGAGGAGATCAAGATAACCTTACTATCAAATAAGGCTATGCACAAATATGATACAGGCGACAGTTTGATGACAAAGGATTTGAATCAAGAAAGAAATGTCGAAAAGAAAAAGATGGCAAGAAAAACCATTTCAGTCCAATTCAAGAGGACGAAATCACAAGTACCATTACTGCAAGCAAGAAGGTCATTGGAAGACGAATTATTTCAAATTAAAGTCCAAGCAAAAACAGAATACTGATGATACTAGAGTTGCTATTGAGTCTGAAAAAGATAAAGATGTATTAACCATCTTCTTAGGTATAGATTTTTCAAATACTTGGATTCTTGATACCGGTTATTCTTATCACATATGCCTGTGTAGAGATTAATTCATTTCCTATACATCTCATGATGGGGATAGAGTTCTTATAGATAATAATACTAAGTGCAGAATTGTTGGAATAACAATAGTCAAAATTAAGATGTTTGATGGAGTTGTAAAGATTTTAACAGATATCAAGCATATTCCTGATTTGAGAAAGAGTCTTATCTTCTTGGTACATCAGATATAAATGGATGCACTTTTACTGGTGTTAATGGCATATTGAAAATTCAACGTGGTGCCTTAATATTGATGAAAAAAGAAAAACAGGCTCTTTATACAAGTTGATTAAAAAATTATTATTGGTGATGCTACTGTTATATCCACTTCCCATGATAATAATGTTACATTATTGTGGCATGTTAAGCTTGAACATATGAGTCAAAGAGGGATGTTAGAATTGCATAATAAAAATTTATTCAAAGGTATTAAATCTTGTAAGCTTAATTTCTGTGAAACTTGTATTCTTAATAAGCAATGCAGGATAAAGTTTGTCACTTCAGCCAATAAGAGCACACAAGTCCTTGAGTACATTCATTCAGATGTTCAGGGAGCAGCACCAATCACTTCTCTTGCAGGAGCTAGGTACTTTGTCATTTTTATTGATGACTTCTTCAAGAAGGTTTGTATTTACTTCTTGAAGCATAAGTCAAAAGTATTCGAAAAGTTTAAGTACTGTAAAGCTAAAATTGAAAAGTAAACAAGCAAGCAGATAAAGGTTCCTCGCATTGACAATGATGGGGAATATACTTCCAAAGAGTTTATGAATTACTGTTAGAAGGAAGGTATAGCTCGGCGCTTCACTATCTTAGGTAAGGCACAACAAAATAGGGCAGCTGAAAGGATGAACATGATACTTCTTGAGGGAGCTTATTGTATGAGATTGTTTATAGATCTTTCGAAGTAATTTTGGACTAAAGTAGTAAACACCGCATGTTTCTTGGTAAATCGGTCTCCTTCACATTACATGGACTCAAAATACTATAGGAGGTTTAGTCTAGTAAGCTAATTGACTAGTCTGGCATTCATATATTTGGTTGTCCTGTATATATATTGTTACAGGAGGATCAATGGACTAAACTTGATGCGAAGTCTAAACTTATATCTATTTGAAGTATAAGGTTAGTGTGAAAGGTTACAAACTTTAGAATCCAGTTACTCAAAAGATAGCTCAGCAGAGATATTATATTTGATGAAGTTTCAATGTTGAAGAAGAAAATTCTGCATCAGATCCAAAATAAAGAAGCCTAGTTTCTCTCGGTTTAGGTAGAGCCACTGATCGAGACTAACAGCAACAATACTGGTTCTAGGGAATCTTCGAAACATGACGGAGAAATTGTATAGCCATAGGAATAAGTGGAGCTTTATTCTATTGCTACAGGAAGGGTTAGAAAGGAAGTAAATCTTCCATTGAGATTGAAAGATATAGTTGCTTATACTTTTCTTATTACTTCTAATGATCCAATGTCTTTTCAGGAGGCTTTGCAAGGTAAGGATAGTAATTAGTGGTAGATTGCTATGGAGAAAGAGATGAATTCTCTTCATAAGAATAAGACTTAAGAACTTGTCACTCTTTCTAAGGGTAGAAAGGTAGTTGGCTCCAAGTGGATGTATAGAAAGAAGGAAGCTTCATCAGAAGGTGAATCACCAAGGTACAAAATCAAATTGATAGCAAAAGGCTACAGTCAGAGAAAAGGGATAGATTTTGATTAGATATTTTCTCTAATTATTAAACATTGTTCTATCAGGATTATGCTTTCTATGGTGGCTATGTGGGACTTGGAGTGGAATAGCTTGATGTGATGATTGCTTTCTTATATGGTAATCTAGATAAGGAGATCTATATGTTATAGTCAGACAATTTTATACAAAAGGCAATGAAAAGTTGATGTGCAAGTTGAAGAGATCTCTTTATGGTTTGAAGTAGACTCCACATCAATGTTATAAAATTTTGATATCTTTATGGTAACACATGGCTACACTAGGAGTATGTATGATAGTTGTGTCTATTTCTGTTTTCTCAGTAATGGTTATATTATACTACTGATGCTATATGTTGATGATATGCTTATAACTTTTAGGTATATGCAAGAGATTTCAAAGTTGAAATAGGACCTAATACTGAGTTTGAAATGAAGGACATAGGAAGTGCCAAGAAGATCCTAGGATGGGGATTCGTAGAGGCTGGCAACATGAGAAGCTATGGTTGACCCAGAGTGGATACATAGAGAAAGTATTTGCCAAATTCAACATGAAGAAGGCTAAAACTGTGAGTACACCTTTAGCTTGGCATTTCAGATTCTCTATACAACAATGTCCTCAGTCTAAGGAAGAACGTCAGGAGATACTCAGTGTACCGTATGCTAGTACGATTGAATATTTGATATATGCTATGGTTTGCACTAGACCTGATTTGTCATAGGCTGTTAATGTTTTGAGCAGATACATGGCAGATCCAAGAAAAGAGCATTGTAATAGAATTAAATGCTTTCTACGTTTTTTGAAGGGCACATCAAATTTTTTTTTACTATTTCAGAAGAGCATTAACACTGATGTTCTAGTTGATTTTGTTGACTCAGATTAACAAGTGATCTTAACAGGAGAAGATCAATAACAAGATACACCTTCACTTTAGGTGGATGTCATATTAGTTAGAAAATAATACTTCAGGATATCATGGCATTGTCACAATAGAGGCAAAATATATAGCTATAGTTGAGGCTATCAAGGAAGCAGCTTGGCTTCGGGGTTTGATAAAAAAACTTGGTATTGCACAAAAGATTGTTTGTATATATTGTGATAGTCAGAGTACCGTATATCTTGCAAAGGATTCAGCATATCATACCAGGACAAAGCATATTAATTTTCGGTATCACAAGCTCAAGAAATTTGTTGCGAGCGATTGCATTCAGTTAATCAAGATTCCTACTCAGGAGAATACTACAGACATAATAACCAAGCTACTTCCGGTATTATTTGGCCTTGTTAATGTTAAACAACGCTAAGATGCGAAGACTCCAGGGCATGGGGGCAAGATTATTTACAAGCTTTCAAAGTTTCGTAGAGACCAGAATGCGAAATCGAGATAGATATTACTGTACGGCATCTCGGCTTTCATGCCGGTGCAATGACCTTGATGCTCTCGTCCCTTGAGAGTTATTCCTAGAAGTCCACTATCTACTTGGACCAATTGACAAATAGGCTCCGGCATCATCCATCGATGTTGGTTCAATGGTTAATCTTGCATCACTAGATATCCAGTGTTCAATTCTCTCTCTCTCTCTCTCTCTCTCCTCTCTCTCTCTCTCTTATAAAAAATAATAAAATAAAAACTAGGTGAACGGCAGGGGAGGGGATCTCTCTCTTAGGCACACCTACCACGAGGACTGGGTAGCTTCCTATGTCACCCAGCATTCAGTCGATATTGTTTAGACTGGCATTTTAGGAACATTTTATTTTCAGATTTTGTTTAGTATTGGCATGGAAACTAGTTTCATCTCCCACGAGAAGAAAACAGAAGCTAATGAAATATTTCTGTGGCCATGATAAAATGAGAAGAAGGACAGACACGATGTCGAAAACTTTTTCTCCTTTGAAATCCACGTACACTGATTTTGAGGCTCCTGTCAGTAGTAGAGCCAGAATTTTACTAATGAATACTAAGTGATCAGGTTAATTTAAGAACATCGTTTAGATATGAAACATGAAACATAAAAAAAAAAAATCCAATGCGTGGAAACTAGTTGTTGAAATAAATTCTTAGGCTAAGCATCTAAGAAGTAACCTAAAAGGAGATTATACTCCATTTAATTAGCCAGCAGCAATGATGTTTGTAGAGGGTGGTCAACTATATTATCTTCTGCTTTACATTAACAAATATCTCCATGGCTCCTAACTGGTTTAACATATTTGCAATGTCAGTCATCTACCTTACTGTAATCCAGGCGCATGCTTAACTGTGCATCTACCATGAACTCCAATGCATTGTTAATTCTTTTCATGGTTGCATCAACCAAACAGGCCAGTTAATAAACTAGATCTCTGCTCCTAGACACACCTAAACACTTAAAAAACCAGAAAACCCCATAGCAAATTTTATCTCATAAAGCAGCTTTATAAAACGAGTGATTGCAATCATGTTTTGCCAGAGGCTTGTGCATAGTTGGGAAAGATCACTTCCACATTATTGATGAATTCTGGTCTCCCAAGCTCCAGTTGGTCAACCACTTTCCTAGACTATATAATTAGGTACCAGTCTCTCTCTCTCTCTCTCTCTCTCTCTCGCTTGCATTGTTTCTGCTTCACCACAATCTCTGAATTTGATCATGTCATGGAGCTGACTGGTAGACAATGTTTGAAAGGATGAAGACATGAACAAGATGTGACGATCTTTAGTGTCAATAACAAAAGTAATTACTAGGATTCCTTCATTTAACTAATGTCAAAATAAACTAGGAGGACCACCTTAAGAATCTCTGGGTATCTCAATAAGCCAAAACTTATATACTCGTCTAACAGCTGGTTTGCCGTGAACTACTAATTATCCGGACGGTTTTCAACGGGCAGTTACTATTTGAATAATGTTCTACCAACTTCACACTGGAAGATGCCATCTATATGCTCTTTCTACTTGGTTATTTTTTATCCTCCTACAGTTACAATTCCTGACACTTTAAAGGATAAGGTCCTAAAAAATTGGCCAAGTACGGTGCCATTTCATTGTTCAAACCTGTTAGCTCCATAATATTTATTATTATTATTATTATTATAAAGAGAAATGGTTCCAAAAAGCATCTAAAGAAGTGGCTCCAAAATATTATGTGGTGTAGAAATGGAACGAAAGTGTCCGTGGAAACGGGGTTCTCAGAAACCTATAGCATGCCTTACTTAGTCGTATATTGGAGACTTGTTCTGTCCACTATTCTGAATGCTCACTGCTAGGAGCAAAAACAATAAAGAGATTACTCTGGTTTTGTGATGAGAAACTGCTCTGAATCATCAGATTCAGTGCATGTCCGAGGCCCTTTGCAACACTTTGGTCCGGCAACAAAAGTGTTGCCATGCTGGTAGAACATATAGCACTATAGATTGGGAAACATACCAGGCAAGCAAAGATTCTAGTACAAGATAAAATGAAGGGACCAACAAGGGAGGAAGAACTCGTGTCCCCCCTGTCAGGCCAAGGTTAATTGCCTGCTGAAGTGGGTACTAGAAAATTTAAGCTATGGGTCCGGCGATTAGACCGGCACCATAGCGCAACCTGACAGCAACCAGCAGTGGAACCAGCACAATCCTGGGTGGTCCATGGCCCAAGGGATGCAACACCATTCAATGACATGCAACATACCTGAGTTAGGCTTGAAAATTCCATAAATCCTACTATATTAGAGAAGTTGAATCAAGTAAAGGAAATATGGTAATTATCTTGTGTTGAACCGAGTTAATGGTCACTACTTTTTCTTGAAGGGTTTGAATGGATTGATTCTGAACTTACACCATTACCAGCCGTCTCATGGGTTCATAGAGCTCGAGAAAATCAGAAAACTAGTGACAGATACATGATAGAGATATAGAAATACGTTATAGACATATTTATAGATGAAACAATCTCCCGATTCCTAAAGGCTTCTCCTCAGCCATTGGAACAAACAAAGCCAGAGGAAACAAAATGAGGAATGTAAAAGTTCTCCCATAAACAGTCAACAAGAAAAAGAACAAACAAATGGGTAATAAACAAGGAGGGCATCGAAGCCCATTTGAAAACAGCTTCTGTCTGACAAGATACCATGGAGCTTTGATGAGTTCTTTGGTCCCATCTCGCATAGAAAGCCTTTCAGAACTCAGTCATCTGCAACACAATTAAATTGAAAGATGGTGATGAAAGGATCAATACAACAATGAAGAAGACAACGTATTGGGATGGAAGGATCATTAGGTGGTGAGGACTGCACCATTGCGATATCGGGAACCGGTGACCGGGAAGTCATGATGGGTCATGGGGATGGACATTGAGAGCTGGGTCTTGGAGTAGGTGGATGCCTGATTGGAGTTCTCCTGTTCCAAATCCACCCATGAGTCTCTGCTCTTCTGTGGCCACTCATCGAAGAAGTGCCGCAGAGGCTTCTGGCCCTGTTCCTGCTCCCTCGCCACCTTCACAGGCCTCTCCAGCTTGAAATCAGCACCCAGAACAAAGCAGTGCTGCTGCTTCTCCTCCGCATCCCTTCCACAGTGAGAGTAAGTGCTCTGCTGCAGAGCAGAGCTCCCCTGTTTGGTATCTCCCAGCGAGCTCATCCCTAGTGGCCTGAACTGCCATGAGCTCCCCTTCTCACTTCCTGAGGCCTCTGAAAAGAAGCAGTACTCATCCACATCCTTCATTCCATGACAAAACCTGCCATTCCAGTCATTCACACCACCAGTTATTGAGATAGGTAGAGATAGAAAGAGAGCGAGAGAGAGAGAGAGAGAGAGAGAGAGAGAGAGAGAGAGAGAGATGCGAATCCGACCTGTAATCCTTGTCAGCTTGGGTGTAGGATGGTGTATGTAGATTGAAGTGGGGAGTGTTGAGGCCAACACCAGGTATCCTAGAAGAGGGTGGCAGGGATACAGAAGATGGTAAGAGTCTGGAGTGGAGATGGAGAGGGAGGAGGGGGGTAGGGGGAAGGGGTGTGGGTGGTGGAGGGGGTGGAAGAAGAGGTGGAAGAGGGGATGCTGGTGGCCAAAGACATTTCCACGGGCTTTCTTGAACGGTTTTTGCCTCTGTGCATGTGTCTCTCACAGTATTTGGAGTCTGGGTAGGCCTCTTTGGAACATCTCCACTTCTTCCCATCAGTTCTCCTGCACCTCCCTGGCTCTGGATCCTCTGCCTTCCTGCCAAAACCCATCTGGTTCCAGCCCCAGCTCACTACCATCCAGAGACCCAGATCCCATTTTCCTCTTAAAAAACCACGTGGAAGGGAAGTAGATGAAAAATTAAAAATAATAAAATAAAAATTATAGAGGAAGGAAACTTACCTGAAGGCTGGGAAGGGAAGGCCAGTTGGGGAGGGGATGGTGGAATCCAGCAGGAAACTCCTCCTCAAGGGGAGATGAGATCAGAGGGGATGGGGATTCCTGAGGCCATATACTTGAAGATGAGAGCCTGGTGCTCCAGCTCCTGCCACTGAGAGGGTGTGAAGGGATACCTAGAGCTGTTCCTCCCACTCATCATCATCTCAAAACCAAAGCACAACCTATCTATCAACTGCAAGAGGAGAAGAAGAGTTGGGGACAGAGAGAGGGGACAAAAGCTACACCTTCCTACATCTATTGATATATTTGTGCGACCATGGAGTTAGATGCTACAAAAGGAGAGAGGTAAGGGGGGAAGGGGGCTGCTTGCATTTAATGCTGAGAAGGATTAAGAAATTATAATAAACAATAATATTAGGATGGGAGTATTTTATGATGCGGGTGCATAGGATGGGTCATTCAGTCAAGAGGCAGAGTGTAGGCTGCAGAATCTTCTGTGTGGTTGCATGGATCAATCAAGACTCCTGAGACTTATAAAATATAATAAAAGGAAAGAAAAAGGTTGGGTGGTGGAGTGATGATATATGGTGCATGCCTTTCCATGTCACTCGGGTAAAGCTACTAGTTTAATGCTAAATGGCTGTCAGAATGGTTGCAGGTGGTTCTGCCACCTGGGAGCAGTAGACTCTGCTCTTATTATTATGGCTGAGAGCAGGAGCAGCAGCAGGAGGGGCAGGAGAGCAGAGCTCTCTCTCTATCTTTAGCTCTATATTTCTCTCTCTATCTCTTTTTATCTCTGCAGCAAGCTGCTGTGCTCTGGTGCCTTTTGGTGCTGTTGTCTTCTGCCAGCTTTGCGGAAACTCATAAACAAATTGAGTTGTTTGGGCTTAAACAAAAACACAAAGTAATGGTAACGATGTGGGAGTGTGGAACAATGAGAGAGAGAAGAGAGAGAGAGAGAGAAAGACGAAAGGAAGGAGCTTTAACACACTGTACTCTACTGCGGCTTCTCACTTTTTGCTGCTGTTTCTTCCTTTCTTATCTTAATTAATTTTATATTTTACATCTTTTTATCTCTGTTACCGGGATTCCCCTTTTCCTCACCTGAAGCAAGCTTTGCTTTGGGTTTTACTTTGAAGAAGATAGATGATACAGTCCAAGTGCTGCTATGGTCACCAACTGGTAAGGAGTTCGGAATGCCTCCTCTCCTTTTTTTTTTTTTCATCAATTATGTTTTATTCTTAGAATAGTTCAATGGCAGGCTTTATGAGGAAGGCATGGAGGAGAATCATAGAGGTAAGGTTGCAGGAAGGTGATTTGATCTCAAGTTGGTCACCAGAGTACTGTCTCTGCTCGGTCCTTTAATACCTTTATCTAAATCCTAAGTGGTTTAATGGAGTTTCTGGATATGATTTGGGTCAAGACATTTATCAGATGCATATGATGTTACACCACACTAAAGAAGTGCATTGTTGGTACACAATGTGAAAGTCGGAACTAAAACGAGGAACATATGGGCCTGTGTTGGATCATTGCCTTCCACTTGCTGGCCATTTGCATCTTGAACAAGTGACCTTAAAGCAACCTAAAAGTATGTAGGTTGGAAATCACTCAAAGGAGATAGTATTGATACCCACAGCAGCAGTTCACTGTTTTCTTTCTGAACACAGGCATGGGTGGGGGGCTCCATTCCACAATAAATCCTTTTTGGCTTTTTCTGGGGAGGCCATGATTTATGCGAGGGCTTCTACCACCAATCACCTACCTGTCACAAAAGATCAGAAGGATGCAATTCCATGCGATCGAGTACAATATCTTTGCACTCCTATCTCGGCTATTCCTATTCTTTCATACCACAAGTTGTAGCTACGTACATATTGGTCATGTGGCCCAAATTGTTATCAACATTTATGTGAGAACAGATGTGAATGGTGCTGAAGCTAAAACAGACAATCTTTTTTGAATGATCTTATTTATCTATAATAGGAAGTGATGGCAATTTAACCAAATAATGAAAATTTATACTATTTTTTCCATATTAAGATCTAGGAGTTATTGATCAACATCATAATTGAACTAAGGCTGCTGCATATTGACTATATAACCCGGGTATATAATTGTCATTATGTATATAATGGATTGGAGGTTCCCCTACTGTCAGCTAATGCCAAGAGCTGTGGCCATTGTAGTCTATGTGCTTACATGGTGCACCGAGAATGTGCCTCAAATAAAACACCATACCAGGCATCCAAGACTCGATCCATGTTCCTTGTGATTTCTGTCAAGGATTGTGAAGCCACCACCGATCACCCTCTTGTCTCATCTGATTTTTCATGAATATTAAAATAAAATGAATAATTCATGAATATTTTATGGGTCGCGTGACTACTCGGGCATATGATTTAGTCAATAATTCATGAATATCATTAGTTGTCCATGAATTATTTGTGATTCATAGATGAATGCTTATGAATTACATATTGGTAATATCCTTGATTGTTATGAGATATATGTGGAGATCGATGATAACATGGATCAAGATTACGGGGAAAATATACAAAAGCTTTATAACACCGTTGGAGGTGGCCCAGGTAGAAGCACTTGGCAAATAAAGATCCATGAAGTCAATTCCTGATATTTGGGATAAAGTTTGATGCTTATGGTTATTGTTGATGGTGGTCTTATTGATATTCTTATTGTTACCTCCTACATGATCGTTCTTACATGAAACGGTATATAATGTATAATTAATATTTTATCTTTTTCCTTGAGGCAATATTTCATGAGAGTTTCTAAATGAAAGGTTTACCTAGCCCTCTCTGGATCCTCAGGACCTTGTGCAGCGGATGCTTTTTTTTTTTTTATTATTATTAAAAAAAAAAATGAAAGAATTTTGTTCTTCTTGACTTTGAACAAAGAGAGTACTTATCCATTTAGTCCTGCCTATCCAACCAAACAAAATTTTAGACATTCTTTAGAAACAAATTAAAGGAACAAAATACAATATAGGAATATATTGGAACAAAAGCAATTATTCAAGTATTTTACATTATTTGTAATATGAGCTACAAAAATGTTGTCCTCTTAGGGATGCTCCCAGGGAAGGCTAAAGTGGAGACAGCTGCCCCCAACCCAATCCTGGGCGACGGCAGACTGCTACTGCTGCTGGTGATGTTAAGTGTAATTGGCAAACATTGCAATGTCTTCAGTGGCGTGGGTTCAGCATCTTCCAGTGTGATTAGCAGTGCGATGCAATGTTGGAATGAGTCATGATAGCAGAGTGCTGCAGCAGGAGAGCAGAAAGGAGGGTCTCTCTTTCTTTCTGGGTCTTTGTTCTGTTGCAATTTAAAGAGGGGTTATCTACCACCACCCAAATTCCTCCCTCCCACCACCACCACCACCACCTGGCTTCAGAGAAGATTGCAGGTTTTGGAAGACCAACAGCACTCTGCACCCACTGCTACTCTGAACCCACACATCCCTTTAATGCAGTTTTAGCTCTCTCTCTCTCTCTCTCTCTCTCTCTCTCTCTCTCTCTCACACACACACACCCATTCCAATTAGTATCTTCCTTTTCCACAGGTACCGGAAAGAAAAGTTCCTCTTTTTCTTTTGTATTTGATATTAGGGAATTTTAATTTGGACCCTTTTTTTTTCCCTTTTTTTTTTAAATTTCTTTTAGGTAATATGGCTCTATAAGTGGACCAGTACGGTCATAAAGCAATTTTAGATAATATGGCTCTGCATGTAGACCGGTACAATCAAAAAAACAACACACGTAAATAATCACTCTCTCTCTCTCTCCCTCCCCCCTCCGTTGTTTGTTTGTTTGTTTTTTTTTTTAAAGTACGATAGCAATTTACCCAAAGATGAATTTAACCCAATACAACTAAAAAGTAACTAATATAATAGTGATCACTTCTCTCTCTTCTCCTTTTCCCTTTTTATATAATAATAATTTGTGCTAGAATGAATTTAACATCTTTTTCTTTTTTTTTTTTACATATAATAGTAGCATTTTTCTTTTGTTTTAGATGTCTCCGATTCATTATTTCTCTTCTTTATGTTAAAAAAATATTTTCACACGTATAGCAATAAATTTTATATGTACTTATTTATAGTACATTGATTGCTATATGTACAATAAATGATCGTCTTCGTTTGAGATTGAAAGCAAAATGGTCCAATAAAATTTAAGTAAAATCACTATAAAAAATTGTACTTAATTATTAGTTTTGTAAGGGATCAGTTTTTTTTTTGGCTGGACAATATATATTAGAAATTTCCAAACAATTTTACCCTGGATCCCAGTAAGATAGGCTATATACAAATTTAAAATATTTGATAATTTATTAAAATATTTATTAAATTTAAAATATTTGATAATTTTACCCTGGATCCCAGTAAGATGGGCTATATACAAATTTAAAATATTTGATAATTTATTAAATCGCATATCCAATATACCTTGGTTGAAGCTACTGCCTGTCTTGGTCACCAGGGCATTCATTGCCATTGGAGAGCCCTAAATGTCTATCGTTTTGCCAAAAACAAAACAAAAAAAAAAAAGACTTTTCTTAAATTTGCGCATAGCCCACAAAATTTAAAGTAGATCATATTTTGAAGAAAATTTTTTCTCAAAACTAAAGCTGATATTTACGTAAGCTCCCTTGATATAAACAAAAACTAAAGAGCAAACACAAATATGCGCAACTTTGGATCACTGTAGCGTGCACCACGCCTGCGAAAAAGGGTCGCAAGAGAGACAGAGAGAGGCCTCATGGATGCCTGCCCTTTGTACCATTAGCATCAGGTATGAACGATTCATTCTGGGTAGGATTCAACTTCTTTCCTTCTTCTTTAATTTTTTTGTTACTTTAATTTCTACACAGGAGCTGTCAGAATATAAAAGTTATTAAACAACAGGAAATCACAAGATCAATCTAGATTTGGACCTTCATCATGCCCAGCTTTTGTCCATGTTTATCTTCACAAACTACAATATCCAACTCTCAATGTTTTCAATAACTTCCTTCTATTTTTTATTCCGAGTGCAGCAAAACTGCTTCAAGATCCCATAAGCTTAGGTCACAAAACACTAGCAGTGCAAATTCACAGAGGTGTCTGCCAGGAGGAGCACGAGAATTTACAATTGCATCGTATGCTTCAGATTCTATGCAGGAGAGTGATGGAAGAATTTATCTGGCATGATTCCTCGGAAGAATTGGGAAGACAGTCTCCAACTCACTCGCTGGCAATTTCATGACAACTCTTACCGTGAAAAATCTCTGTGATGCTCCTATGAAGAATTCTGGTAAGTTATTAACAGAAAGAAAAATTCTGGTAAGTGATCTCTCAAACAAGAATAATGACATAACCAAGATAATCAGAACAACAATCCGACCCAAGAGATGTTTGATTGGCCCTGTCTTGCTTTCTCCTCTGAAATCTGAAGACCTAAAATCCGGTGATTTCCTCCATGATGGAAACAAAACTTTTCAGTATGTGATTATATCTTCCATCTAGGCAGGGTTCATAAATTCTAAATTGTTACGCCCTTCCAGAAATACTTAAAGATTAAATCAATGTGAACCATCAACTATATTTATGAACTTTCAGAGAATTTACACTCCTAACCGGCTGCAATTTTTTGGTCAGAGCTTTTTAGTTGTGTCACCTTCTTAGGACTTAGGAGTGGAAGATTTAATTAGTACCAGAAAAAGTTGAGCATTTTCAAAGTAATAATGGATACATGGAAAACATGAAGAGATGCATTTGATGTGTAGCTTTATCTTTGACCCATCTGAAATCCCAATTTTTTTTCAGACTTGGTAACTTCAACCATTAAAATAGAATTTAAGCTATATCATTTGATCAACCTGTTACTTTACAACAGAGGTGCGAAAAATGCAGAGACCTAAATTCGATACCAAGCTGGCTGGGATATGAAAGCAGCAAGATGAAGAAACAAAATACAAGGATTGCTTTCATGGCCTCCTTCTGGTACCTTCGTTACCAGAACCTCCCACAGCAGCTCTAGTCCTTTTGGTAGAAGGAGAGAACAAGGTCTGTATGTACAGAGAAAAGCTGGGTATCCACAAAAAGCTGCCACGATGTAAAGGAAAGACAGGAAAGTTAAGCATGGCGAATATTTAAACCACTGTATTTAAACAGTTCTAGTGCAAAGAAAATCCTTCCCTCCATATTTTAACACAATCACAATATAATATTTCAATACTACTCCATAAGGAAAGTGGGCTATCATGTTTTGACTATTCAAGATCTGACATGTAATTGTTAAGTTATAATACTTGAAATCAGAAGATAAACTAAGATTAAGGCTCCAGCCTTTCTTAGCACCCCCCTCCCACGTGCGCGCGCACACACAAAAAAAAAGAAAAAGGTTGTCATATACCATGTACAGCCCTAGATTCTAGAAGCAAAGACCTGCCAATCGCTAGAAAAGATTTCTAAAATTTCTACTATGAGTGAAATCTTTATGTAACTTTTAGTTCAAAATTTTATGCTTCGAATATACAAAGAAATAGTTATGCAGTTTTAAGACAAATTGAATGCTCTATAGATGGATTATACCCTGACCAGAATTGCTAATGAATTACAGTCTTGGAATAAACTATAATTATTTAATTTTCAGAAAAAAAATCAAATTCAATAAAGAAAAAGGTTTGAGTGTCCAACAAGCATACCTTCATAAAGGATCTGTCGCGATGCGGAAAAGATTCGATAAAACTTTCTTTAAAAGTAACGAAACCTAAACAATTAGAAAAACAAACATTAGTAGTTAAGAGCCAAACCAACATAGCAAGACTATCAGTTCCAGCAGCAGAAACTAATGAAAGTAACTATAAATTGAATGGATACATACATGTAAAAGAATTTTAATGACTCCTTTCTTAAGAAAATATATTTAGGAAAACATTTGACTGCAATTTGCTCACTTGAATGAAGATAATATATGTTTAATCATTATCCAAACAGATGCAAAACTGATATTGTGTTTGAAGTACATGGAGATAATGTGCAGGATCTCCCACATTTCTGGGAACTGCCTAAGCCTTGAAAGAGAAACAAACATGCCCATGCCACGTTCACTTAGCTCACTGTTGAAGCATCATGCAATGCAGTCTACTTTAGACTACAGAGTAATTTGGATGTTATTCATATAGATATGTATATAGACATTCAAAAGAACATCAGTATATAGGTATTCTGTCAACATGAAAGAAAAACTGCTAAATTACAATCTTAGTTGCAAAGGCAATAGGCCTAGGCCTATTGCCCAAGTGATTACCAGAGCACCTACTTGGCCAGATTATCACCAGGAAACTTGGTATGGAATTGGTCAGTTTTCTATTCAACTACTTCATTAACACACACACCACACCATACATGGATACATGATAAACATATTGTACAATGCACATGTTAACAATATCAAGCACTTCCAAAATACAATCCAATCTATAATTCCATGCTGAACTCATGAATACATGACAAAAGTGACAATATATGCCATTGTTGTCTTATTAGCTGAACTGATAGAGATTCTTGAGCTTACTTGGTTATCCAACTTGTAGAGGTAAGAGCTCAGATTTTGGGTTTCAAATCATAGACCTTTCTTGATCACTTGTTTTATATTTTGATTTAAGTTATTTTTGTTCTTTCACTATACAATCTCATTTTTCTTTGGGCTCCAATACCTCACTCTTGCATGATATCCGATCATCATAAAGTTATAAGAAAATATATTCTATACACAAAATATGCATCTGCATATCTAGACATGATTATGTATATGCATCATTTCCAAGATGACCAGTGTTGGTCCTTGCCAGTCAGCACCATAAGAACTTGTGCGAGGTTCAGCACCCAGCACTGAGTCAGAACAGCAATTACCGAGTCCTTATTTTAATTAGTTTAATTACAATAGCTACTATTTCCATTATTTATGTTTTGGCGCATGTTGACGTGTGTCTGCATGGAAATACACATTTTCATGTATTTATGTATGTATTTACGTATGTATTTATGTTATATTATATATGTGTGTGTGTGTGTGTGTGTGTAGGGATGCAATTACACTAATTTCTAGAATAGTATAATATGTATATATAATATAGTATTTTGTATGTTTTAATGGAAGACCAGGCAGTGGTCTCCTGGTGTTCTAAGCTCTCTTAAAATGTACACATCACCTCAACGGCCTCAACTTTAAATTACATCTTGTAAAAAAACAATATCAATATCAAGTCAGTAAATTTTAGTTTGACGTCATCTACAATCTTTGGTTCTAACCAAGAAAATCACTATGAGACCAAAAGATCATTCACGCAGTCTTGCAAGTAAACATTCTATAGAACATGATAATGTAAAATTAAACTAAAGGAATTATCATGATATATATGCTTCTCTCAAGAGGAGGGGGTACCGATTCCCCCGACTCCAAAATCAATAATGGACACATAAATCGAAGATCCATACCATTGATCTTTATCATATGATCTATACCACTAAAAATGCCTAGAAATCAAAATTCTTATATTTTGACAGTCTCTACTCTCTAACCTATGCATCATATGGACACAGAAATAAATGATTTTCATTGTGCTAGTGGGCTAAATACATGATAAAGCATTTAAACTGAAAATCCACCTTATCGATCATGATTTAAACATGTTAAAGCATCCATAAATTCAAAATCAATAGATTTTAATGCTTAGATCATAGCAAAACATAGTCTCATATCATGTTTGCACCCACTTGAGGTTTAGGGTTTAGGGTTTTAGGGTTTAGGGTTTAGACTACCAAAACACATGTTTTCTGGCTTCTAGGCATAGTGTAGCTCATAATCAACTATATGGATCTTCAATTTAGATGCCCTATTATTGATTTTTGGACTTGAAAGGAATAGATCAAGAGGAGCATATATGTATATATGTATATATGAGTGTATGTATATATATCATTATCTTAGAAGAAAAGGTTAAAACAAGTAATCAAGTTTAGAAAGAAACCTTGTCATTATTTGATTGCACATTTGTAATTGTATGAGATCTTAGGTTGGAGCACAGAGAATCTAGATAGGATCTAAGAATTGTTAAGAAACCTTTAGCAGCTTCAACCTGTAGATGCAGGAAAAGTAGAAACAGTATAGAGCATCAAAAAGAAGTCAACATAGTTTCAAACAATTAAAACCACTCCTATTTCCTTGATTAAGAAAATTAAGCTTGACTGAATATTAGTCCTGGAAGAAGATGGTGTCATATACTACTGTTGATTTAGGCTAAAGATTGAGAAGGATGTCAAACATGCTTAACAATTATGTGTGTGTTCTTATTATTTTTCCTTTTTCACTTTAAGGTGCCAACTGATCAAGCTGGTAGAGTGTCTGGTGGTTGTACGGGAGACTTGGGTCAATTCTGTCTTCACAAGAGTTTGGGAGTTAGCAGTATTTGGGGTGAGTTGCTCTATTTTGTAGCCCACCTACAGGCCTCTTCTACCTCAACCAACAAAGAAAAGAGAGGGCCAAAGTAAATGTATCTTTTTTTCCCTTAAATGATGTAACACACAAGAATGACAGCATATACCAAAGCCATCTGACATAACTCAGTTATTGTATTCTTTTCCCACAAAATGCAAGACAGAGCAATGACAGTGTATGCGCATTGACTTCCAGCATAATGTCTGATTGCTAATGAGAATGTTCAAAGGAATGTTGCTTATATCATAACAATGACTTTGGTTTTGGCGCAAATATGAAGTGCAAATTCCTGCCACTTGCTAAGTAAGATGAGATATAAGTTTATAAACAGGCATGATAGTACAAATCCTCGAAAAATACCAACAGTCAGGAAAAGCATTTTAACCTAAATAAATAATTTTTAAAACTTCACAAAATCAATTGTCAATATTTCAGCTCCTCATCAAGGCTGAATTACAAGCACTACTAATTGCACTGAAAGTATTTAGGTGCTCTGGCATGTTAACTGAATTGTCAACACATTTCTAATGAAAGTGGCCAGAGAAGCTGTGCTTCTCATTGCATTCCATCAAATAAAGCATCTTCACAATGCATGACGAGGCAGTGCCTTGCACCAAGACAATTTTTTTTAACTGTAGATTATTTTACACTTATTCAGTTCAATTACTTGAATAATAAAAGATATATGGAAGGATATAAAAAAATAAATAAAATGATAAAAAGATTCTAACTTGTTTAAATCTTCAAGAACTTACCTGTACATCTGTGCACTCATAAATTGGCCTTTTTCTTGCTAGAAAGCTTTCACCCACTAGCTTTGCATGATACGGACCAAGAGATGATAGCAACTCTCTTTGTCGGGGCAATTGCGGCATCGAGGGTGACCTCACCTACTTGTGCAATGGAATGACCAATCAGAGTTCTTTTAAATAGAATCCAAATTTCAATACATTACAAAGAATTATTTCTACTGAAGTTGCTACAAGTAATTCACAGCAATCGGAAGGAGAAAGAACTCCAGCACATATTTGAGCAGCTTCCATACTAAGTGTAAGGAATCATTCGCAAACAACATCTTTAGGAAACAGAGCTGACCATTTTGGTCTCTCATACCATCATGGCATCACATTTTAGATCCAAAATATAGATTCAGTAGTGGAGTATATCTAGTTCTCATAAGAACTCCTTTAATCTAAATCTAAATATGTTTGTTTAAAGAAATAACTAGGAACAAATAAGAGGACCATAATTGCTAGTTGCTACCCTTGCATAAACCATTATGCATAAAGTTAAGCAAACCCCACACCCCGCCCCCCACAAAAAAAAAAGCAAAAGAAAAAAAGAGTTGTACAACAACATCTATCGATATATAATCAAGAGGTCTTGCACCGACTTCTTGGTTCAGCCTTGTGGAACCTGCACTGGTATTCTAATCAAGGATTGAACTACGTGACCATAACGATGAAACTAGCTATTGCTTAACTATCCAATTTAGTATTTTGAAGGGATTGATTGAATAAAGAGTGTCAATAACTATAAAACATTATTAGCATGTTTAAGAGTGGATCATTTGATGCATAAGCTCAAATGTCAATTAATAATAAATCAAAATGCTGAGGACCACTTCATCCCTGTCTCCATGTCATATATCTATTATTCATAATTTTATAAATACTCCTCTCTTTAACAATTACACATCTCTTGTTTTATTTCTTTTTCTCTAAGAAATGGGACAAACGCACCAGCCAAGAATGTGTTTATACTTATAAACTTGCATATATATCAGGAAAAAAATGATCGTGATCATAGTTTTCCAAGGTCCTCATGTGCATTACACATGCCAAACCACCATATTTGTTCTGAGACCTATCCTAAGAGCAAGGATTCAGGTTTCAGCGAGATGTCCTGTGGGACACCGAGATGGGGTACCATCTCATGTGTTGGGACAGGATGTCCCGCAAGCATCCCAGCGTCCCAATCGGGACACCAAGGACATCCCTTATCCCAAGTGTCGGGATGGGACGGGATGCCAATGCACCCATCCATGAAAAAACCGGACAGTCCCATCCCACGGGATTTAAAACCTTGCCTAAGAGCATTGTTATGGTATAAACCTGGTTTTTAGTGTGATTAACAAGGATTGAGTGTTTTGGGGCCAAAAATGTCAATTTGCTCTTTGTAGTTCACTAGCGAACCAGGTTTGCACCTTTCTTGTGTAGCTTTGGTGGAAGGTAGCATTTCCTAGCTTTAATGATACCTCAAACTACTGAGTGACTCTTTATTTGTCCTCCACTCTTTCACATTCCATGTCTCTTCCAAGTTGCTCCTTGTTCTGTGTTCCCATGTGTATAACATGGGTTTGAGTTCTGGTACCAAGGTGATTATAACACACATACAAGGGTGCACATATATAGACTCAACATAGCAAGGTTTCGAAACCAATCTGCATGTTCCATCTCAGCCATTCCAATTGGACCCATGACAAGTCCTAAGGCAACTCAAGATCTTGATGCTTGAAAACTTGCATTGTCTCGGTTCCAGCAAGCACGAGCTGGGCCAATTACCAGCATTAACCACTATCCACCAATACTAGCTTGGCTGTGTCAAAGAGAGATGTGCACGCCTCTTCTTTTCTCTTTTCACTTCATAGGTGAGAGAAGGAAAATGAGAAGTGAGAAAAAGAACAAGAAGAAAGGGAGCTCATATCCAGATTTATTGCTTAGGTCTGGTCTCCACCACCCTTAATCCATCCAGATTAAAAACCTAGTAATCTCCTATCCCACCTCATTTTCTTTTTATCAATTTTGACGGTCTTCTTTTAAGAGAAAAGGGAATCCATGAGCTCTTTTTCATGAGGCATGAATATTTCATATGTTATAGGTTGGACCAAGGATTCAGGTCCGAGCGGGACGTCTCATGGGAACCGGGACAGGGTACCAACCCATATGTTGGGACAGATATCCAGCCGGCATCCTAGCATCCCAATCGGAACACCTTGGGACTCTCGAGTGTCGGGACGGGACGGGACAGATGCCGATGCATCCCGTTCCATAGAAAATCGGGACAGCCCCATCTCACGGGATTTGAAACCTTGGGTTGGACATCAAACATTCTTGGTTATGCATTTTCTTTTTATATAACAATATTATTTTCATAAAAATTATATTAAACTAAAATTGAGAAACACCTAAACAAATCCTAAAAAGTCTCTAAACAATCATCGCAAAAACGAACAAGGGAAGAAAAGAAGTTAGCATTCTAGTGACTTCCATAATTCGAGGCCACCCAAAGTGCCAGTACAATTTTATCCCTATACCAATCCAATCTCTGATTGATACTAGGTCCAAGACTGGATTATAAATCTTGCTACATGCACAATGTATAAACTTATGCAACTTACACATGACAACAAGAACATCATGACCACATATTATGATGTAATTATGTCAATAATGTAATGTCACAACAAAAAGTAATTAGAGCTACGGATCACCTCCTTTGATTATAATTTTGTAACAATACCCTTTTTGACAAGATAGGAAATAGGAAATACAAGTGAAAAATAAATATTACAAAAATGAAATTAGCACCTACTAAAAAGAAACTAGCAACTTCCCACATACTAGATACTTGATATGGAGAAGATTGTGAGATTATATTCCTAACAAATCAAACCATATCCATAACCATCTAACCTTTTCCTAACTATTTGGGTTCTGGTTTATGGATCCTCATTCACCATGTATTGCAAATACATCACATTTTATGTTCCATCCTGATAATAATCACCATGTAGTCCAAACAGTCTTCATTCTCAACTATTGGAAAGCTTTTTAGAGCTTTATGCACAAAACAAATCCATGCCTTTTATCATGCAACCAGCATAACAATTCTTCACTTGTCGTTATTTGCATTTTCAGTAACCGTATGTGGAGACAACCTCCTTTACATGATGAGTCAGGAAAACTCAACAACCAGGTATTTCCATGGCCCAATCAACTCCTATCTGATTCCATGATACAGAAGTATTAATCCTGAACAAGCACACAAGAAATTCAGTCTTGTTGACTCTGCTGCCTCGCATGCCTGAAGATGTCCCACAATAATCGATGATTTCATGCTTTGCTTACCATGTATAATTGTTAATTCTTTGTGTCAGGAATTCTGAAGGGCCATTACATTCACAATTTGGCCTTGAGTTAAAGGATTGTAAAGGCTGATCAACAATGACTATGCTGTCTTTGGATCAATATCAAACCTCTTCTGATAGCAAAGGCTGATAAATGCTCTTGACAGCTATACATGATAGTTAACCTATTCTGATAACGAACTGTTGTAGGACAGCATAAGGAAAAAGACAGGTTTTTCTGGGGCTTTAAGATGTATCAGAACTCAGACTGATCTAAAGACTTGCTAGAATTTCATGTTAAGAGTTGAGACTTAATTTTCCAATATAAGTGAACCAGGAAAACTCTTAACGAGAAAAGGTCACAGATCCCCAGCTATGAACCTAGCATTCAGGAATCTAAGGTTTTAATTGACTTAAGGGAATCAACATGAGATAATAACTACATTTTACATTGCCAGAATTTCTTGAAAAATTCTGAAGTTAAACAGTTCGACTATAGCTGAATATGAAAATTAAATAGATGATGAGATATATGCATTTCTCCACGAGGGAGATGTGAAGGGTTTAATTGAGGGAAAAGAACTATGTGTAGACCAAAATAGAAAAGGCCATGAAAAAAGGAAAAAGAAAAGTGAAAGAAAATTCAAAAAAAGAAATTTTGCAGATGCACTCCAAACATAAGAATCAGTCCTCGAGTTTGTTAGTTCTACATTCTTCTAATCACAAGAATCACATATTGACATCACTGAAAAGCAAAAATAACTCATAGAATTCCTTTAAAATGGCTCCACATTTTCTGCATCAGTTATACAGGTTTCAAAGAGTCCAATGTTTACTTACCAGAAATTGCAAAATCCGGATTCCCATTGAACCCCACATAGAAAGACACCAAAAATATATCATAACACAATATCAAATGTAAGTCTACCACCCTGGTACAAGCTACCTAAATTTGCAAGGTTTGATGAATAACTCAAACATATGTAAACCAACACCAAAGTAGGAGTTGCAGATACTAAACCCACAGAATATGGGATTTCAGAACTGTGTTCTAAATCATGGCTGCTTTAGCTGCCTACTCATCTGCCTTAGTGTTCTGCATCATGTCCATGCATCGAGGCTGATTGAATATCGCAATTCCTAATTCATGTTGCCAAGTTGACTTGCAACATCTTATTCGATATGTCATATTTCATTTTAGATTATAAATATTCTTTTAGATAACTCCTCTTTTAGTCTGCCTTCACTTTGGGTGCTCGCTTGGCACACAAGCATTAGTCAGCCTCCTGCCTCCCCTCTGGCACCTATGTTTTTTTTTAAAAACATTGACTAATAGATAGTAATCTCAGCCCCTATGCAATAACATCAAAATAATTTTCTTAAATTACACCAAATCTGATGATGATGATAATAATAATAATAATAATTAGTAAGTATAAGGCTCCTGCATTCACGTGTATTGAACATTACAGACTTACGCAAAGGGTGGACTGGCCCATTATAGGTCCTATATATTTTGAAGTAGCAAAGTTTTGCCTGATTAACAGGTTCCTCATGTGTATGAATGTATGTATCTATATACACACACAATTTTGCCTGATTGTTATCAAGTAAAGAAAACTGGTACTTGTATTTCTTGGTAGATTGAAATACACAGGTTCGTCTAGATGCCACATGCCAGCAAGCATTTCGATTCTTCAACTACTTTTAACCCAATAGCAAATCTTATGCAAAAACATTGATTTCTCACAATTCTGTTTGATTTTATTAATATTACAACAACAATGTCCAGAAAATGAACTCTGTGAAACCTAAATATATGCGTATCTATTATAGCAAATGCTAACATCATGTTATCAGTCGGTCTTATTTAGCATGCTCCTGGCAATAAGATAAGAAGAAAATTGAAATAAGAAATTTAAAATGAGTGACGTTTCAATAATAGCAAATTCCAGAAAATTGTGATAGATGGTGATCTAGTTTCAAAACTTTAACAACAATGTTCCAAGAACCCTTATCGTTCCTCAATATACAAATTTTAGCATGTTAATTACATCAACTTATACACTATACTTGTAGCAATACCAGAGGAAGGAGGTCAAACAAGAAATTTGACATGAGCAATCCTGATGCTAAGTTGCTGAGCATATGATCTTTACATATAAAGAGAACTTTTAACACTGGGCATGTGAGGCCAGATTTCTTGATTGCAAAGCCTCCATGTGCCTTATCTAATAATTTTAAAAAAAATGCAATAGAATCCACATGCCTTTTCTTCTCCCGTCACCCTCCTTTAAAGGCACATGCATGGCACGCTTAAAATACTAGTCTGTATATAACTGCAAGACAAATCTAGCAGTAAAGGTCCTGCTCACCTGGTTCTTGTTAGCATCAATGAGAATGGCATTTGCTAACTTCGGTAGTATGTCAGCAGTCTTTTTTTTTATGCCAACCTACACAAACAACAAACACTTCTCAAAGAGATAGCAACAAGAAGAAGTTAAATTGATGAAAAGTGAAAAACAAAGAAGTTATAAACTGTGAAGTAAAAGTTAAAAGTATAAGACTAATGAACATCTGCTTATCCACATGTCTTTGTAGAAAATGTAAGTGGAGTGTGCTTTCCCGATAAGTATAAGCAGGTGTGCCCATGAATAATAAGGATGAAGAAATTACAAAGTTTAAGATAGATAAAGCACAGATTCAGCAGGATCCTATCTGATGAGAAGCAGATTGGTGCATAACAAAGTTATGCTTCCTAGATGAATACAACCTATTTTTAAGTTCTCTTTATAAATGAATTGTAAAACCAAGGGATTGGATATAGTCTCCAACTTCTCAGCAAAGCTGTCAGAATGGATACTTGACAGATCAAGTGGTTGCCTATGTCAATTAGTGATGAGAAGCCCTCATATAATATGTGCTTAGATGATTGTTCTAAGTGTCCAGACATGATGAATTCAAAAAAATGCCATGTTCCTTTTTTCAACTCAAGACCTAATAGCTCAAAATGTTTCAATTGCATTAATCTAACCTGATGAGCCATCAAATAATGAGCAACTTAGACAAACTCCTACAGTTACTCTTTTTTGTGAAAATAGTGCAACTGCTTTTGCTCATTCATGGACCTAAATCCTAGCATGGTCCATCTAATTGCCTAGCTCAGCTTCAGGACTCAGGAGCCTATCTATCATTAATGATTGTCATCAGTAACCTAATTACCATGTTTGACCAGTTCAACAATCCCATCTCTTAAGCAAGCAAGATTGAAACTAGACATCTTAATATCACAGCTAAAGAATTGAAATATCCATTTGTGGAATCATTTCTCTAATCAATTTGATTATTTAAACAGGCTCAGCAAAACATTCTAGCATTCTAAACACATGAAGGAACTCAGGCACCCAGAAGCTGCTCAAGTACTATCCAATTCCTAGGTATAAACAGTGGCATGGCCACAAAAATTATAGCCTAAAATTGTCACTTCCATGGAGCATGACACCTAGTGGCAGACATAGCACACGTGTTGGTCCCAAGGATTGATTTTGATGAACAACAAAACATTTAAGTATATAATGTAACTAATAAGTTAAATAAGTTTATGTTTCAGGAAATATTAAAGTACTAAAAGAAAAGATTAAGAATAACAATTTTTGATGTGAAAGACATGTTTTTGGAGCTCCAAAGAAAAGAAAAAGCCAGTGAACTTCAAGTAAAAACAGTGTTTTGGGATGTGGAGTCAGAAATTTTTGAAGGATCAAAGTTTTAACCTAATACAAAAGAGTTTCAGCTTGGCACAGAGAGTTTCAGCCGGTACGCTGCCAAGCCAACTCGAATAAAAATCGAGTCGACTCAACATTAGGAGCTGAAAATATAGAAACAATGTTTTGAATGTTGATAACTGAGTCGACCCAAATGGCAAGTGAGTCGACTCAGATAGAAACTGATTCGATCCCAATTATCTTAGCAGACTCAATAGTGCTCTATAGAAGGATAATTTTCTATGGAATGGCAATCGAGTCGGCCCAACAATCTAAGCCAACTCAACAGTAAAAAATAGAAAAATAAACTTTGGTGAACTGAGACCGAGTCTACTCATTGGCTTCTCAGTAATGAGACAAGCTTTGAAGTATCTATAGATTCCTAGAAGTCATTTTTAATGCATTATTGCTTTATTTTTGTTCACTTCAAGGAGCTTTGTATTCATATTCTTCTTTCTTGATTCTTTATTTTCTAATTCAATTGGAGATTGAATTTAGGTGTTTAGCCACGGATTGGCTATAAAGGATTTTGGATTGTGAGCCCGGTAAAACAATCCAGCTATAATCTTGGAGAGATTAAAGTAAAAATTTTCAAGGAAAGGCTTGGAGAGTTAACGTAGGTGTTGGATACACCAAATCACGATAAAATTTCTGTGTATTTGTGTATGTTTCTTATCTCTTTACTCTTACCTTCAGCATCTCATTCTAGAATAGCCAAAGCACTAAATTCTGCTCACCATCGCTCCACAAATTTTCAAAGACAGCACATATTTGATTTAAATTTTTGAAAAATACAATTCACCCCCTCTCTACCCTCTTGGGTTATCTAGCTTGCAACAACATGCCATGCCAAGAATATGCAATAATGCATGGCTAGGAAACAACAAAAAATAAAAACAACCTAAAATTAATTTTTAACTAAAAATATAAAAAGAGATTTAAAATATGTTAAGTTGCCCCAATGGTGGTGCCAGTACCAGCCCAACATGGTTCGTCTGCTGGCAAAGACTGCTCAAGCCAGCTTTAAAACCCTGAGCCTAAGCACTTACTTTTTGCAAGTTTGCATTCAAGATCAATGTAGAGGATATGCATATTAGGTTGGTCTAGCATACAAGTATATGTTTAACTCTTCTTCTACATGGCATACTTGATACTATTGAAAAAGTTGTTAGCTTTGACCAATAATATGCAAATCTTCTACAAAAATGAGTGTTGAAGTCACTTAACTCAGAGTTCTCTCTGTTGTTATCAACAATGTAATGGAACATTTTTAATTGAATGCCAATATAATTTCAGCAGGGTTAAGGGGAAAGAAAAATAAAGGCAAGGAAACATAGGCTAAAATAATAAAAATAAGAGCATTATGATTTTCTAGGAAGAATATAGTCATTACTTAACAAAGAGCTTGTGCAGCAGTAGATTGCACGAAAAAAGTGCATTGTTCCTAGCATCATCAATTTTATAACTTAATCAAGATCCAAGAACAATTATGAGATGATCCACAGTCAAAAAGAAATATGGAAGAGTTGAAGTATGCAAGGAAACTCACTATGTATGGAACAGGTGCATCCAAAAAGTCCAGCATGTCATTTGGCAAAATCTGGATTTTACATGTAAAGCTACTCATTGGTGGCACGATATACATAAATATATAGAGCTGCTTTAAAGAATATTCCACTGTAGACATATCATCGGTAATGTAAGGAAAAAAAGGTTGCATACTGGCATTAGTAGGCTCTGCCACTGATAGGGACGTATCAGTGGTACAACTGATAAAACTGCAGCAGATAAGATTCCCTGCACATCATATACACACACATATATATATATAATATCAGGACCTAGTAGCTCATGTCTGATTTGCAATCACACATGGGATGCATGTTTAATTTCTGATGTATCATAAATTATTGGATTCAAAGTCATTTTGTGTAGTTTCTTGTTACTCCATTCTTTTATAATTAACATCTTTCTATCAAAAATAAATAAATATTAATAAGATCAAACATATAGCAGCAGATCTCAGAATGTGCAAGGAAGTAAAATCAGAGAGAAAACATTTACTGGAGCCTGCCCAGTTTAAGAAAAAGGGATGTACACAGCTAGAACACAGATAGACAGCTCTTCATGTAAAAAGTAAAGCAAGTGACAAAATCTCATTGACTTTATATCATTCATCCAATGAGAAAAGAAACAAAATTCCACTCATGAAGAGAACACCCTTCAAGACCTATTTGGATGCAAGAGGAGATAATCAGCAAAACTATTCTACATCCATGTGTTTATGCTTATTCCCCATGTATCCACACGTGGTTTATTGTAAAAGCAGCAAGATACCTGGTTGAGAAGCATGAGCTACATCAGATGATCAGAATGTTAGCAAAAAGATGAAGAAAGGATACAATTAGCAAGGTAAGTGAACTGGGTGAAAAATAAATGCCCATATGATAGTTTTGCCTCTTAGAAGGTTCGGTGCATTTTTGTATGAAATAATATTAAAGAACTAATATATACAACCAGCCACAAGGATACGTCACCTTCCTGTAGTGTTTATGTACTATATATGCTGCTGGACAAGGAACTAGAAGAACAAGAACTAGAACCAATAATGAACAAGTGATGAGATTATCATTGCTAGTTTGTTACTAATGGTTGCCTAGCTCAATGACTTAATAGGCCCTGCATTACCTATGTCACCACTGCCTAGATCATTACACGTATACATCTATATATTTAGACAAGCATGCATGCATACATAAACAGGCACATTCATGAAAACATTTTTGATGATTTATCAAAGATAATGAAATAAAACAGGAGCCAATTTCATATGTATTATTGGGGGACAAAGCACTTAATACAATTCATTTTTTTTTTTTAGACAATCTACAGTTTGCCAAGTATCAACATCACGTTCAACTTGATGCTATCATAACCTTTGACTTCTTAACAAAATGTGTCATTTGCAGAGAAGTATACCATGATTTCTCCAACAAATCTATGATAAATAAGTTATTTGAAATCACTGTTGAACATAATGGTTAATTTGATGTTACATGAAATATCATTTCTGAATGGAACGGTTATTTTGATATATGATGTACATATATATGTTTTCCGGTTTAATTGAGTTATGCTGGATAGTTGATATGTGATTTCATAGTAATTGCATATATTTCAGTATTGATCATTGCTATTTTCTATCTTCAAATTATTTATGTTGGTGTGTTTGTGTTGGGAATTCTTACTGAGCCATTAGCTCATGTTTTTTTTCTCTTTCTTCCCAGAGCCACAAGGTGCTTAGCACTAAGGTTCGGGTTTGCTAGTTTGAGATGGAGAAGATTCAGAACATTTATAATACCTTGGATGTTGTTTTTTGTAATCATACCATTTCTATTTTCAGAAAAAAGGATTGTTTTACTTTATTCCTGAAAATGGTGAATAATATGGTTGACTTGATGTTTTGATTGTTCAGTAGGTCTTGCATATTTCATAGGGTTATGCCCTATGAAATGTGCAGCTATGTCACGTGCCAACCCAGGTAGCAGGTTTGAGGCATGACAATAATAAAATCTGCTCCTGATTCTAAATCATGTTTGGCATGTCCCTTATCACCCATTTGCTAGTCTATCTATAAAATAGCCTTGATGCTTAAGTACAAAGAGAAAATGTATGATAACACATGGTCCCACTGCTCTTAACAGATAAACCAGGTCATTCTTTAGCTACCTCCACTATAAATTCCTTTAGGAATAAAAAATTCCTATCAACCATGAAAGTATCCCCTGCAGCAGGAGAAGAGTGTATAACAAGAAACAGTTCGCCTGATCACTTATACTCAAAAGGAGCTCACAAACATTGCTGCTGGCAAATGCAAGCTCACCACTATGAAAACTGAGTTCAGAAAGTAACCACAGTTTAGCACCAGCTATTATGCATCCCTATGCATATAACTAGCAAAATAACAAAATCTTCTTCCTATTTGAGATAGGCCAGTACATCTGATTTTTGAAGCCCATCATCGTCGCTATGACAAGTCCTGAAAAAAGAAGCATCCAAAACCTCACTCATTGATATGAGACTCAACACACAAGAAAAAGAAAAAAACTGGAGCAGGTACATTCCTCATGGACATTTGAATAGACCAAAAGGATAAAGAAGTTCTAAAAGCTAACAGATGTAATCACTAAAGCAACAAAGTACAAACTAACTTTTGAGCTTATATCTTTTAATGAGTTGAAAACTTCAGTTATTAGATCTATTTAGTTGTCATGAATATAATGGAATGTACAATAGATTCTGACTGGAGCATGTGTCAACTTTTTTTTTTTTGTGTGTGTGTATTTTTCTTTTTCTTTTCTTTTTTGTGCACACACAAGTGTTGGGGGAGGGGAAAGTAATCAAGGAAAACTTCGTACCAAATTAGAGCAAATAATAACAATTTGTTTCTCCAAAAGTGCTCCAGCAAACATCGTTACTATCTGTCAAGTGCAAAATTATCATGTCAAATACAGGAGCTATAATTTCTCCATATTAAGATGAAAATAAAAAACATAAGGACATGCAAATACAACTCCACTTAATTTTGATATTATGGTGAAAAAGCACATGCATACAGTCACATTGTACAGAACAACTTTATGCATATACTCTTTGGCACCTCAGAGACAAATTTAAAGGTTCGCTAACTATAATGGCATTCTTCACTGTCTACATTGTTCTAAGTGCCAGAAAAACAAAAAATAGAATGGTTGAGAACTTCTTACATATACGTGAAGTAGTTAAAACGTGAGTTTTTGTTAATAACTATGCAAATGGTTCATTCTGATCTATGGCTGGAAAGCATCAAACTATTTGAATTTTAGCCAATTTACACCATGAAGCAATTTGTGTCATTGATACGCATGTCCCACCATGCACTTTGCCATATACATTAATAAACATGCATGTGTGTCAACGGGTGTGGGTTGATATGCATGTTGGCATGGCTTTGGCATAAGTTATAGGTGATTATGCATAGGCAGATGGGTGTGTATACAGATGTTTCAACAACATAATGTAGAAAAAAAACATTAAAAAAATATTCCATGCTCATGGTCATAGATGTTCTATATGATGGCTGTGATCAAAAAATATGCTTAATCCAATCACCACAAACTGACAAAGTTCACATGAAATGCTAGGAAAATTCAGATATTGTTCTGACTGAAGCTAGAAGAAGTTAAAGAAATACAGTAACGAAGATGATATCATACACATATGCATGCATACATAATACGTAAGTACAAAAATATATGGGGAAAGCTTTTTAGCTCTTGGGAACAACTGGCTTAGTTGTCCCCATGAACAAACAGGTTTTGCCCCTACTAAAAATAAAAAAGTTAATGGGTTGTTTTGGTAGTTAAAACAAGAAGAGAGCACTCATGAGCTATTTTAAAATCACATTATATTTGGAGCATGCCTTCTAAAATCTCGAGAGAGCTACTTCTCTTTTAAAATCTCCCACAAGCCTCCTCATCTTCTTTCTTTTCTCCAGGTACTCTCCTTCATCTTTTATCACCCTACAAATTGCTTTCTCCTTTCCTTATCTAAAGCCATCTCACTAATCCCTACATTTCTCCATTGCCCATTACTCCTTCCTCTCTACCAACATTGCTCTTCCTTCTCTTCCTCTCTCCACGCCCCACAACATCATCCTTCGTCCCATGACCCAACACTAACCCCACAACATCTTCACATGGCTCAGCTCTTACTCCTTCACACTCCTCTTACCACTGCCCATTATATTCATAATAAATAGAGATAATGAGAAAGAAAGGAAGTGGTGTTGCATAGAATTGGAAGACACTGAGAATCTAAGGGTTTACACTTTACAGAGCTTAAGCCTACAATTTCTGACACATGCTGCCATTGACATCCCCATTTATAGTTCTTCCCCTGATTATAATAGCATCTATTTTGAGGAAAACCCCGGTTTATCATTTTCCTAAAAGAAAAAGAGGTTTGTCACACCATATTCAAAAGTTTAAGATCATAGAACCAAACACAATGAGTTCATTTAAACATGTGTGCATGAATTATAAGTTAATTCCCAGGGTTCTCCGAACCGTGCCGAACCGGCCAGTTCGGTGCGTACCGAACCGGCCAGTTCGATGCGTACCGAACCGGATCGGTGGCCAGCCAGCACGGTTCGGCCCCATAAATCGGTTCCCACCCCCAAGAAATTAAAAAAAAAATGTTATACCATACCGAACCGGGCTCGAACCGGTCAAAATGAGGCTGAACCGCTCGGTTCGGGTCGGTTTGGTTTGGTGGGGTTTTTTTTTTTTTTTTTTGTCACATGGCTACTGTAGCCATGTGACATGTGGTGGTGGGGGGGGGGGGGGGGGGCTGTCTCTGAGAAAGCTCTTAAGAGCTTTCGGTTTAACAACAGAGAGCTCGTAGAGCTCGCTGTTGTTCGTTGTTTATTTTGCGACGAACCTTTTAAAAAAAAAATGCAATCAATTTCAACCAAATCAAATATCTAGAAGTCGAAGAGGAAGATAAAATCAAGGTACGTACACCTTTCCTTTTCCGTATTTCTCTCTTTCATCTCGTATTTTTTTGTTAAAATCCGTGCAAAATAGAAAATTAAGAAGACATGCTGTCAAAATTTATTTGTTGACTATGATTTTAGAATATGTAGTAGATGTAGGATATATCTACACAATGATACTAAGATCTTGATTTTTTGTAAGTATATAATTTTTAAATTAAAATTTATTTTGGATTAATAAATTAATTTAAAAATAATTAGAAAAAAAATGTAATTATAATTATTAATCTATGGCTCATAAGCTACTCTCACTATAAATTTCATGTCAATTTACTCAAGTTTTGATACGTCTCGTGAATAGTGCTCTAGATCTTAAATTGAAAAAAAATTGGCTTTAATGCATTTCTAGGATTTTAAAAAAATATATGTAGCATTTATGATATAATCCAACATGAATCTAAAATTTAATTTTTTTTATTTTTCTTTATTTTTTGAATTTTTTAAATAAAAAGATTTAAAAAATAAATTAAATTTTAAAAATTAGGTTGATAAAGTATTAATTAATAATATTATTATTGACCTTATAGTAATTTAAATATTCAGGTATGGATCTATCAAGGAGGAAGAAGGATCCGGAACGGGATATTGGCTGGTTGCATGGAGAGATGCTCTCGGGTCGGTATCCCTAGTAGTGTAAATGGTGTAATACTGAATTCAAGATGAGGGATAACAAGATTGAAGCATCACTAGGCTGGTGGCTATCCTGATGTATCTGCATACCGACAGTATCCACATGAAGTCCGTCAGTTGACGAAGAAATACTTTGCTGATTTTAAAGCTGGGAAGGAAAAAACAGCAAAGAAAAAGGCAGAGGTGGAGCGCAGAGCCACAGAACCTTCTTATCACTCCAGGGAGTCAAAGGGAGCATCTATTCCTTCTGATAAGGAGGCACAGATGGAGGCTACTATTCAGGCGAGCTTGTATGAACAGAGGCAGCAGGAGGAGGTAGCCAGGCATAAACAGCAATTTGGGCCATCAACTTTTGAGTCAGGATCGGGATCCGCTTCTGCTAGTACTGCAGGAGAGTCTAAGACAAGTTTAGGAGGACCTCCTCAGTCAGAGAGCCCATCAGAAGAGGCACCAGCCGTATTGCATCGATGCTGAAAGCATTTGGCAGTAGAAGGAAGTCTTCCAGGGACATTCCAGAGGGTGCCACTATCCATGATGTCGATCCACATGCATTTTCCAGTAAATTCCCAGCAACAGAGAATTGACATAATGCTAAAAAAGGACAAGAAGGATATGTAGCGGGCCATCTCCTGGTTTCATTTCAGTCATATCCCAGCCCATGCAGCAGAAAATCCATATTATCGCTCTGCTATTTCATCTATACAGGCTGCTGGTGCAAGTGTAGATCCTCCAGCATCGAGGGATATCTATGGTCAGCTTCTGAACAGCAATAAGGAGCTAAAAGGATGGATATCCTCATACTAGAGCAAGTGGTCCGTGTATAGGTTGATAGTGATGTATGATAGTTGGACTGGTCCTACTAGACGGAGTATCATCAATTTCTTGACTTATTGTGATGGAAAGACTTTTTTCAAAAGTCTATTGATGCTTTAGATCAGATGCACGATGCCAGTTATATCCTCAGATTTATGGAGGAAGTGATTGATCAGGTGGGAGAGCATAATGTCGTGCAGGTCATCACTGATAATGGACCACAGTACAGGGCCGCAGGGCAGATCTTGATGGAGCGGCGGCCGCATATTTTCTGGATCCCTTGTGCTGCACATTGTATAGACCTCATATTGATGGATATTGAAAAAATCCGCAGGGTGCAGAAGATTGTTGAGCTAGGACAATCTATCACCAGATTTATATATAACCATACATTGATCTTATTATTGATGAGGAGCTTTACAGAAAGAAATATTGAGACCGGAGTCACACGGTTTGCTACTAATTACATTGTACTTGATAGTCTTCTTGGCAATAAAGCAGAGCTACATTAGATGTTGTCAGTCAGGAGTGGCAGCAGAGCAGATATACCAGGACAAATACTGAGGGAAGCAATGTGAAAAATTTAGTGATGAGACAAACATTCTGGCAGCGGGCTGAGAGGATGGTGGAGGCTATCAAGCCTCTATATGAGATATTTCGCGCCGTGGACTCCGAGAGATATGTTCAGATGGGCTTCTTTCATTTCATGATGCTAAGGGCAAAGAAAAAGATCCAGGAGGCAGATCCATCACATGCATCTGAGTATATCCGGATCATTGATGGACGGTGGAGTTATCAAATGAGTTCGGATTTGCATCTAGCAGGTACGTAGTAATTTATGAAATCCCTAAAAATTAAATTCAATTAGATTTATACAAATATGTTTGACTAATTCTGAAAATATATGTGCAGCTTACTATATGAATCCGAGATTTCAGTACTCCATACCGGACATTGCCATGGATGAATATCTTATGTCTGCCCTATGCAACATTATATATAAGATGGAGCCCGATCCAGATATCGCTGCTATGTGCCTTGAAGAAGTTAGGTTAAAATTATTGAATGATTTTTAAAAGCATTAATTTCAACAAGTAGCACATGCTAATAAAACTTTTTTCTGGCAGACGAAATTTTTTAGGGAGGGCACAGATTCATTTGAATCCACTGTAGCAATCAGAAGTAAATCAAAGATGAATCCTGGTAGGTACTACTAAGGAGTAAGTATAATATTATATCAGGATTAAATTTTTTATTTTGCCAAATCTAAAATTCTAAATGATGTAATGTCTTTTTCAGCTGATAATGGGTGCATTTTGGTGGATCTACTAAAAATCTGAAGGTTCTTGCAGTTAAGATCCTCTCTCAGATGGTGTCATCTAGTGGATATGAACGCAATTGGTCTACATTTGGCCTTATCCACTCCAAGCAGAGGAATTGTCTGAAACAGAAACGCCTCAACGATCTTGTATATGTACATTATATTTAAGGTTGAGGCTAAAGTGTATTCAAGAAGAAGTAGAATTGAAATATCACGATCCCACTGCAAGTTCATATGTTGATGAGGATGAAGATCCAATGATTGGATGGGTCATGAGTCAGCAACAGCCAGAGGTTGATGAGCCAGGATCGCTTCCTCGACCAACCAATTTTGTAGCTAGTGAGGTATGGTGGATGCTGGACAATGGGCAACAAGTCATATTCCTCACAGAGCTCCAGCAGATACAGCACATCATCCCTCCCCACCATCCGATAGACTCGGAGACAGGAAAAGAAAAGGCAGTTGCACCTCCATCAGAGCACTCAGTCCACTCAGATTCAGATACTAGAGAGAGTGATGATAGTGCTTTAGATAGTAGAGGATCTAATGATCAGGGAGGAGTCGGAGAACAGGAGTCGCAGCCACCTATTCATATTCGATTCACTGGGGAGTCGCAGTTTAGCCATGCCACGCATGATACAGATAATGGATTATCATATGATAGACCCCGTGGTGATACGATTCCATATAAACGACGGGCTCCGTGTGGTCGTTTGGGACACGATGCAGCTACAGCTCTTGCACGTGGAGCAGGATCCATGGATGTATCTGGATCATCCTCATATTCAAGATCCTCTTATCCGCAGCTACCGGCAGCTTTTGTTCATATGATCCATATGGTGCATCTGAGACGTCATCTTCCAGTGGTTATTATCTCATGCAGCCGGAGCATCTTATGGTTTTGATTTTGCTACTGGTATATTTGAATGGGCTCCTGCATTGCCATATCATCAGTCTCTGGATAGCTCTCAGAGTCGGACATCAGAGAGGGATATGCGATGCATTGCCATATCTTAGAGGATTATCATGCTGCCTAGCTGGAGGGATATATCGATCTGCCTACGGCATACATAAATGATCCTTATATTTATGGACATCGATACTCTACCCGATTCTAGAAATTGGTATGTAATTATATGTTTATGCTATATTTCACTTTCATTAATTGCTGATAATTTTAGTTTAATTATTATTTTATATCTTATTTCAATTGGAACTAGTCAAAGTACATATCTTAATTTCTAAATTTCAAATATTTAGGACTCTTAAATACTAAATTCTAAACCCTAAAACCTTAAAAAATAAAATAAAAACCTTAAAACCCCAAAATTCAGCAAAAAAAATGGGCGTACCGGTTGCCCCGCCGTACCGTGTGTCAGCACCGTACGGTATGGTATGGTACCGGTACCGACCGGCCACCGGTACGGCTCTCGATACCAGTACCGAGAACCTTATTAATTCCCTTAATGTGATAGGCCATATTTGTCATTGATATAGATGTTAATTATAAGTCAACCAACACAATATGTTTAAGATCACAGATCAAAATACAACTTGTATATGCACAAGGGACCGTAAATTAATCTTTTGCTAATTCTAATGTTCTTTCCATGACTAAACAAAGATATAAAATTTAAACAGTGCAAGATTTCTCAAAGATTGGAAAATGTCTTTCAGATGGCATTATATTGTACAAGTACATGATAACATGCATGGGCATACACAATTTTATGGATCAGCTTTCCCACCATTTCTATAAATTGCTGTTTTAATTCTATCTTTAAGAAATCAAAGAAGCAAGCTTATGAGATAGGGAACTTCATTGAAATACCCATTTTGGTGATGTAGCTTGAAGCTAAACTTGAAGGATCCATTGGGACCACATATGGTCCATTCTTGATAACATTGTTAAGACCTTGATATTTATTTTGAACAACAAGTTTTCAAATGTAAAGGTTCCAAAGTCCATCAATGTTCTAATGTAGTTTATGTGAATTTCAATACATAAATTTCAATTTGATTTGCGAAGACATATGCATTAATTTTATTTTGATAATAATGATCAGTTATATTTGATTTCTTGTAAGTTTCAATTTGGGAATCAGGTTTTTAACCAAACTACATAGTGTGACCTAAGGCTGCATATCTTCAAACCCAAGCAGCATCTGCATGCTTCACTGAGGCATAATATAAATAATTGTCAAACATCTTATTATCATGCTATGTCAACATGCCCAATTCCATGTTTGCTTCACCAGAACCCTTTTTAAAGTTCAAAATGTGAGAAAGGGACGAAAAAGGTTCAGATGGCAAGGAGAACATGACTCTCTATCTAGGGTTTTATTGAAAATTATATATAGAGTACAGGGTTCTACATAGGTAATGTACATATATAGAGTCATATAATATATGACTCCTGATAGGCTGCCCATAGGACACAACTATATACACGACAGGATCGTCATAAATGATAATATATGACTCATAATTGGATAGTAGTAATACTCCCAACAGGACACCAATAATATACATGGTAGGGTCATTATATACAGTAATATATGACTGCTAATAGGACAGCAATAATATGCACTATCTGAGGCATATACTAACTAACAGCCCCCCTCAAGCTATGCATGAGTCTAAGACATGGATTGCTTGCTTTTTAGGAACCAAAACCTCGCCTTTGATAGTCTTTTGGTGAACATATTTGCAACTTAATTATCTGATCCAACAAAGCATGCCTATCTTCCCATCCTCTATCTTTGCTCTGACGATGTGCTGATCAATTTGGATGTGTTTAGTTTTCCCATGATGACCCAATTAAAGAAAATTTTGATGGCACTCTGGTTATCATAGTAGATGACTGACTGTCCAATACTCTGCTCAAAACATGAAGAATTTGCCTTAACCAGGTTGTTTCTGCTGTAAGGAATGCCATAGATCAATATTCTGCCTCTGCACTAGATCTTGCAACTGTTCGTTATTTCCTACTGCTCCATGCTATGAGATTTTTTTCAATGAAGATATAAAATCTAGAAACTGATATTTGTGTATCTCGGTCTCCAGTCCAATTGGCATCTGTAAAGCCACAAATAATAAAGGGATTATCTATAGATCATGTATACTTCAACCCATCTCTTAAGTACCTTTAACGTATTTGAGGATTCTTTTTACTACCTCCATATGTCCATCTCGAGGATCATGCATAAATTGTAATACATGGTTTCCAGCATACACTATGTCAGGCATAATAAATGTTAAATATTGTAAGGCTCCCAAAATGCTATGATATTCATGTGAGTTTTTATATGCTGCTCCCTCATCTAGTTTAAGCTTTTTACCCATAACAGTTAGGGTAGCCTCAGTCTTACAGTCTCTCATTCCACTCCTGCTAAGTAGATCTGAAGCATATATTTGTTATGATAAAAACATAGTGTCTCTTACTCTGTCTACCTCCATACCAAAAAATATTTTAGCTCTCCAAGATCCTTCAACTGGAACATTTGCAATATGATCCTTCACGATGTTGATATGTTCCTAGGATGATCCGGTGATAACAATGCCATCAATGTATATAAGCAACTTAATGATACAATGGATGCCTATATGGATAAACAGGGAATAATCTACCGGACTACGCTAAAATCCAAAGCTACAAATCTCATCAGAAAACCTTTGGAACCAAGCCCTGGAGGCTTACTTCAACCCATACAAGGATTTCAAGAGCCTACACACATTCATACCAAGATCATCCAAAGCATATCCTGGTGGTTGCTCCATATATGCTTCTTTCTTTAAATTGCCATGGAGAAATGCATTCTTTACAACAATTTGATACAAATGTCAACCATGAGTAACAGCAAGAGCAAAAATAAGTCTGATAGTTCCCATCTTAATGATAGGGTTGAAGGTTTCATCATAATCCAACCCATACTCTTGGGTGTACCCATTTGCTGCCAACAAAGCCTTATATCTCTCAACACTCCCATTGGCTCACCTTTTAATTTTATAGACCCATTTGCAACCAACAACTTTCTTTCCAGTAGGTCTATCCACAATCTCCCATGTATAATTTTCATTTAGGGCAACCATCTTTTCATTCATTGCCTCTATCCATCAGTGGTCCTTGGAAGCTTGCTTGTAGGAAACCAGTTTGCACTCATGCTGGAGTGCAAAAAGGTATGCACAATATTCAACATTGAATGTTCCATATGAGATCCATCTATCAATTGGATGCCTCTCTCTACTAGAAAGCCGCAAAACTCTCTATAACAAGCTCTTATTAAACCTCAAGTGGACTGTGAAGTTGCTGCCTTTGCTGCTCACCTATCTCATTTGCAAGTCTGACATGGTCTCTTTAGCAATACTCATCGAAATATACATGTGATAAAAATGTCCATATATTTTATCTTCTCCATGTTATATTTCACCTGCATTTACAAAGTCTGGCATGATCCCCTTCAACAATACTCATTAAAATATGCCTATGATAAATCTGTCCATACATTTTTTTTCTTTATGCTGTTTTTACTTGCATTAACACATTAATTGGTAGAAAATCTGTCCTTATAGCGACTTCTTATCTGTCACGGTGATCACAATCAACTTCTCTAACTTGTATTTGTCTGGATGCATCATCGAACCACAGCTAAAAGCTGACACTACCATATTTATGCTAGAGATAATTGTTTCTTTCACAAGTGCAGCAGGAGACCGCTTATCATCTAAATAGAAGTTACTTTCATCAAATATAACATTCCTTGATACGACTATACTCCATTTTCAGGGATTCCAACAATGATATCCCTTGAAGTCATTAGCATATCCAACAAACTTGCAAACATCAATCTTAGGAGCAAACTTGTATCTTTTGAGTATAGGATATAAACATAACACCTACACCCCCATACTTTTATGTAGTCATACATAGGAACCATACGTAAAGAAAATGGACTGGTCATTATGTCCAGAATTTCTTAGGTAACCTATTAATGATGTGGACTGCGGTGTGAAAAGCTTTGGTCCATAATCTAGAATGGATAGAACTCCCACGCATCATGCTCATACCACTCTCAATTATATGCTGATGCTTTTGCTCCACTATACCATTTTTTCTAGTGTATGGGGGTAAGACTTCTAATGGTGTATGTCATGGCTATGCAGATAATTCTTAAATTGATTTGAGATGTATCCCCACCCCCACCCCATCATGGAAATTAATAATAGGCATGCCATACTTGTTTTGGATAAAGAAATGGAAGCGTTGAAATGTGGAGAACATATCAGATTTTTGTTTAATGAAAAATATCCAGGTAACGACTGTAGCAATCAATAAAGGTAACATAAAAATGATTTCTTGAATATGCTTGAACTAGGGCACGTCCCCACACATCTAAGTAGACAGTCTCAAAAGGAAAAGAAGCTTGTTTATTTATTATTTGAAAAGGGAGAGAATGACTCGTAAAAATTTGACACTCGGGATATAACGATCCATTAAGTGAATCTTTATTACACGGGACAGGAGATAAAAGACCCCTTTTTGAACATGGACTCCAAAAAGTGATTCCCACAATGAGCAAGACGTCGATGCCATAATCAAGCATCTCCTCTCTTGGCATTGGTAGCACTAAATAGCAACGATAGTGATTTTGGACTGACATTAAATGCAGAGGGATGTCTATGAGCTTCCTTCAACACAAATAGATTCCCCTTAAGAATATCTTTAGCGAGTGTTTTGTTTCGGAGCTCCTTGACAAAAATAGAATTAGGAGTAAAAAACATAAAAATCTAATTGATCCCATAATTAGGAAATAGAAAGGATACTCTTTTGAATAGCAGGAACTAGAAAAGTGTTGGATAAGACAAAAGGTGTAGGTGCGGGATGACTTGTGGAATAGGAAAGTAAAGCATTGCCTACATGCGTGATAATGTGAGGGGTTCCATCTCCTGTAGTGACAGTGAGATTTACAAAAGGTCTGGCATTAGAAATCTTACTTACATTACTAGTAATATGATTGCTTGCCCCGAAATCAAGGAATCACATCTCCTGCTGCCGATGAGCATCATTTACTTGCAAGTTCTGGAAAGTGGCAGCTAGTGCCTCATGTCCCGATTGTACTATCCACCATCATTTGTATGCACGTACTTAGCATTTCTAGCATTCCCACGCCCTATAGTAGCAGCTCCATAAATGGATAAATCCCAGCAATTTGCAGTGGTATGTCCCTTTATTTGGCAAAGCTGGCAAAATACTAGTGCAAGCTGTTGTCTTCCCGAATTATTATTTTTTGATTATTCTATGGCCAATTTCCTTGTCCACCATTCTGGGGTGGTGGTAGTAGTCCACGTCCTCCATTGTTATTTCTAGGATTCTAATTTTCACGTCCCCCTCTCTGATTATTCTGATCTCTACCAAATCTAGCATTAATATTGAGCACATCATGGCTACCATTAGATTCGATCTGTTCATCCTTCTTTTGCTTCTTCATATGATATTGCTCATACTGTAATAGCACAGGGCATAGTGCTTCATAGGATGGAAGCTTCAGTTGACATTCAAGGGAGATGACCAGCATGTCAAAATCTGATCCAAGTCCCGTCAAATTTGCTGAACTTTATCTACATATGAAATTGGTTGACCAATAAGGGCTAATTCATCCGCTATCTCTTTCATCTTATTATTCCAGTATCTCATTACTAACATGTCATTCTTTCGCAAGTTCTGAAATTCTGCCTTGAGTTGCATGGCTTTTGAAGATGTGATCCGAGAAAATTGATCGTAGAGGCTTTCCCATAATTCTTTTGCGATGAGCCCATTTCCAATCCCAAGGAGAACATCTTAGGATAAAGTAAACATCATATAGGCCACCGGTACCATATCTTGTTTCACCCATGCATGGTAAAGAGGATTAGGTGTGCGGGCAGCCTGCTTGTTCTCACCTTCTTGTATTTCTTCTAGGTACTGAGGCGGTGCTTGGTCAGTATCATCTAGATGCCCAACAAGATCTAGGCTCCTAATGAAAGGGATGGTTTGCCATTTCCATAGAAGATAATTGGAGAAAGTTAATTTTTCAGGGATAAGTTGAGAGAGGAAAGGACTCATGGTTGGCTGGATAGGGAAGGCAGCCATTAAGGACAAGAAAAGGCAAGGAAGGCAAAACAACAGCGAGGAAGGGAAGATGACTAGGATTTTTGCACCAAGGAAGACAAGACAACATCAAGGAAAGAAAGGTGGCTCGGATTCTTTGTGAGAAAGGTAACTAGGGTTTTTGAGACCAAGCAAACCACAACACCAAATAGAAGACCGAGTGAGACCAAGACCCAATAAGTAAGCCAGTGGCTAGAAAACTAAGCCACATGGCACAAGGCTTAAGAAAGGACGAAGTCAAGAAATTCTACATAATGCATGGTACCAAGAAAGAGAGAAATACACGGAAGAGGTTGAAAATATACACGGAAGAGCATAAAAGAGGCTGAAAAAGGAACACATGGTCAAAAAAATTTATGCGACAGAAAAAGCTGAAAACATGCAAGGAAGAGGCTGAAAACATGCACGGAAGAGGCTCAGAAGAAGATGCACGGCTAGAGAATTTTATATGATGCACAGCTCCAAGGAAAAGAAAATGCACAGAAGAGGTAGGAGGACCAAGCAGCAAAAGGAAGGGCAGCACCAAAATCTTGGCACCAGGAGAAGAGGTCACCTACTGTTCTGATACCATGTAAGAAAAAGGGACAGAAAAGGAATAGACAACAAAGAGAGCATGACTCTAAGGGGCTTTCATTGAGAATTTTATATAAAGTACAGGGTCCTCATATATGGTAATGTATGACTCCTAATACGACAGCAATAATACTCCCAATAGGACATCAATAATATACATGATAGGGTCATTATATATGGTAATATATGACTCCTAATAAGACAGCAGTAATACTCCCAATACGATACCAATAATATACATGATAAGGTCATCATATATGATAATATATGATTCCTAATAAGACAGCAGTAATATGCCCTATATGATACATATACTAATTTACAAAAAACACGTAATGTGATAAGGTAAAGGTACACCAAGTATGTTAAATTTGTTATTTTTATTAGTGATTTTGTGTATCAAAAATTGTAAGACAGCAATCAAAAACTTAAGCAAATACAATGTCATTCGTAATCCTATATATAATGGCAAGTATAATAGAATAAAGGCTAGATCTATACTATTATTTGAATGTCCATTAGCACAGCATTACATGACAGTCTCTTCTCTGGGATTAATGCATGATGGTAGGACACATCTTAATCAATGGTGGTTGGAGAAAGGATAGGGTTGGGGGTAGGCTTGTGTTAGGAGATCAGTTCGAGCGAAGAGCAAGTACAAACACTCATATGGGAGTAAGGAGGGACGAGGAGGATTTTGGCAACAATGAAAATAGGGGGAGAAGGAGAAAGAGAGGAGAAATGATTGCTGAGTAGAGGGAAGGAAGCCAATTACAGAAGGAAATAGAGGAGAGGGAGTTCTCATGAGATTTTAAGAGAAGGTATACTGGTATACTCTAAATAACATAATATTTTTAAAAGAGCAAAGAAGTGCTCCCCATTTTTTAAACTACCAAAACTACCCACATTATTTTTACTTTTAGAGGTGCAAAACCTGCAAAATTTGTCATTGTTCATAGGGAACAGCTAAGCCAGTTATTCCCTAAGAACTAAAAGGTCTTCCGCTGTACACTGATTTTAAAACTAAATTTGGTCTCTTCAAATGTTGAAGGAAATCAAATATGATATTTGCAAACAATCTTGTAAGGTTTAAAAAAGCTTCATAAATCTGGTCGCAGAAAATAATTCATACTTACATTTTCAAGCCTCAGGCACCCACATATGCATGCAATTGTCCATACAGACAAAGCAATAGCCTCCTCCTCAGCTAACAGTGCACTGTGTGCCTGAAAAGTCAAGGCCAGAGAAATGGAGAATATTTATATATGTCAAACTTCCACATATAAAAGGATTTGACCGGTATGGCACATACAGCCCCATTGCAGTAACTGGAGGTCAAATTGAAAGCTGATCCTAGCATAAGCAGAATGTACCTCAGCCAGTTCTAAGCTTGTATTGCAAGATCTAAGATCAACAGTGGAGTCAGCAATATGAAGAACTGTTTCACCAGGCCTGTGAAACTCCAATGGATGCAAGTGCTCCAAGGGCTGGAAGGTAAGCTTTGAACCCCTGGCAGGACAATGTAATTGATAATATTCACAAATTATCTGTAAAGATCCATGACCATTTGCCTGAATTCAAATAAACATATGAAATGAAAGAGTTAGAGTAGTTAAGCGGACCCAGTTCAGAAACCCTCAGAAAACAGAAATATCGGTTTGTCTCAAAATTGCAATAATCAAACCTTGGCCCATTCAAGGATATCACCATGACCACTGGAATCAGTCCAGACCAGATGAAGATGGCTCTTCGAACTCTACTTCATCAAGGCGCCTCCTAAAATTTCTGTCTTCACTTGGAGAAACCTTGGAAACTGATATATAGATGCTAAGAATTAACATGCTAACTGTCAAACAGAAACTATTCTAACTAGGCTCAAAACAGCTGCAAAAGTGCTAATGTAAGAAGTGAACCCCAACATTATCAATAACTCAAACAATAATCATCTCACCATTACATACCATAAATAATGTAACATTTACGGAAGGAACACTCAGAATCCACCTGTTGTGCCCTTAGCCTATTCACATATGTCACCATTATTTCTAATTACCTTTATGGGACAAAAGTTTCATATTATATTTCTGTACCAAAAAGGAAGTTTTATATATAATTCAACCATGCAAATATACATTGAAGACAGCAAAATTTGAAGGAAGCTCAGGATACTTTTAATGGAGCCCTTACCTTCTTATGACATAATTATTTATTATTATAAATATAAGAAACCTATGAAAGATCTTATACATAACCCAGTGTGAAACTTTAGTCGAGGTTTTAAATAACATGTTATGCCATCATAAACCATCTCGACCATTATTATTATTATTACAACAGCTGTTATTTGCCTCAAAAATTAGCATTTTAAATTTTTTATATTAAAATAATCATAGTCATAACAGCTGTCATAATGATATTATAATGAAAAGAGGCAACAGCAGACAACAGTTTTCAATGGATGAAAAATATTTTTTTTGAAAATCACTTTTGGTGGAAATTATTTAAGTGAAAGCAGTATGTAAGGCTCTGGCTCAGTACATAGACTATGCTTAGAAAAATGTATTGAGTTTGATACAAAATTTAAATTTTGAAAATAATATTATTTAGAGAAAGGTACAGGTGAAAATAATTCCCGTTACTTACATTATAAGTTAAAATGGACAATTATAACACCAAATAATGCACTATGACAGTGATTATCTTTTTCTCCCGTTATTATATATAGCATAATGAGCAGGCGCAGAAGCTGTTATAAGGCCACTATAACAGTTTAAGGCCATTATTTAAAACCTTCGCTTTAATTGTAATGCACCAATATGATCCCTGATATTTGCTACAATTGGCTAAGGAATTTGCATATTTATTGCCAACAATCTTAATATGGAAAATATAAAATAGAAAAAAAGGTAAATAACATGTGAAATTTATATATAATAATAAACAAAAAATTTTCTACCAATTTTCCATAAAATTCTCTACACAATAAAAAGGTGCTAAACAATCTACAGTATAAAGCAACCAAACTGAGCCAAGAATTTAATAACATTATTGAGAACCACCTATATTACAAGTAATCAAACATTTCGTTAAAGATGTTAACTATAATCTCAAGATGCTATATAAATAATTTTTGATAAATACAAAAACTCTCTATTAAAAGGCCGAAGATCCATTCAAAGAAGTAAGGAAAGCCTAGCAATATTCTCCTTAGAAATTTATAACACAATGGAATTTAAGAAAAAAATAGCTGCAGAATATGATTCATGCCATACCACTCATCGATTAAATTGACAATCAGCAGCATTGAGATGACATTCCAGGACCACTTAAGTGCATGGATTGCACCAAAAAAATTCAGCTAAAATCAATCCAGAATAATAATGTGTACACAACTAATCTTTATTATACCAATTAGAGTTAATCAGTATAATCTACTTGCAATATTCATCTGATACCAACAGAATTTCAGAACAATTTCACCAACAGGGATACTCGTCTAAGAATGATTTATGTGATCAGAGAAAATAAAATCCTACCTGGCAGAGGATTCAGAGCTTTCATACAGGCGACACCGCAAAAGGGGCCAAACAGCATCTGGAATACGCTTTTCAGATTGCCTGTTTTTCATGACCTCATCAACAGAGTTATCATGGTTATCTTGAATGACATCTCTGGATTCTCCTTCAGTTACAAAATCTATTATTTCTTGATTGACTTGAAAGGTGGTGTTACTCTGGATGACTTCCTTAGAATTCAGGTTCATTTCATGGAGCTGGTTATCAACAGGTATCCCATTATCAGATATTTTCTTAGGGGTAGAAACTTCTGTACTTAAATCAGAACATGTAATCAAATTTGTCGCATCCTCGGTGCAGTACTGTTCCTGTACTGGACTATTGGTTTTAACATAAGTGCTGTCTTCATCAAAAGTTTCTTTCAATGACAGCAAATTTAGCATGTCAATGCCTTTTGTTAGCCATTCAAACCTTTCTTCAATGAAGATGCTGCACCCAAAAGGAAGGAATATATCATGAGTGATTCCAACAAAATGCATAATTATGGCCTTTCCCAGAAATTTAAAGGGATCATATCAACCAAAACTAGGCCTCTTATGGCAGACTTTAACAGCCTAGGCCCTGGAGTGTCAAACTGAACGCATACATGCAAGCATGCACATAAACATCAAAGAGGAAAGGTCATAGGAAGGAATGCAAATAGACATCACAGAAAAAAGGTCACAGGAACCAATATGTGGGATTTTTTTTTTTTTTTTTACAGAAAGGACATATAGAATGAATAGACAACTGCATCCAGCAGAAAGCAATTTGGAACTTAAAAATGGCAATCATACATAAATCAATTGAGACTTCCAATGTTTTTGCAATATTTTACAAGAGAAGGGTGGAAGATAAGAAAATTTGGACACAAATGACATGCACAAACATATAACAGGAGATAGCTACATCATTAATGAGAGAGCAACATGATAAAGAGTCACTAATTGAGATGAAAATGATGGTAACTAAATTCTATTGAAGCTTTGAAAGTAACATGTTGGAAAGCTGAGGTTGCATGAAAGGAGGCTCAGCCAATGATCAGATGTAGTGGAAAGGAGGCACATCCAACAGTCAGGTATGGTGGAAAAAAACGATGCTCTGGGTTAAAAATTCCTCCATCACAGGTCCACCAATTGGGATGCTTGACAAATGATTTCCCTAATCAAAGAGTTATTACAAGTGCATCGAATCTCAAAAAAAAAAAAAAAATCAAATCAGGACTGTGGACCAAAGAAATTGTCAGGAGGGACCACCAACCATGTGTTTCTCACTTTTGAAAGGCTATAATAAAAGGGTCATGAAGTAGAGAGTCAAGAGTCAAGACTGCACAACCACAAAGGCTTAGAGTGATGGTCCTTCAAATCTAAGCATCTTACATATGGAAGGGAGGATCTTCTCCAATAAGAGTCAGAAATGAGAAAATCTTTAGGTATTCATTTTATTTTCATGTTGATTTCTAGACCTGTTTCTGTGTGGAATAGTAGTTTTATTTCAAGTAAAACTGGTTGGACAACCCTGTTTGATACAAATTAAATTAAGATAGTTTGGTAAGTAGGATTTTGTCTAAGAACAAATGTGTTAACTTTTTCTATGGATTTCCACAGGAAATCAATTTTTGACCAAAGGACTGTTTTAGGTTAATGTAAAAGCCTTTGTTCTAACCCAGCATTTGCAAGAGGAATGAATCACTTGACCCTCCACCATGGTTTGAAATACCAAGCAATTCAGTGCATAACCATTGATATTACTGTACTGAGTCTTCCTCGATACAGGGAGGCTCAGCTCGTACAGGGAGCTTTGGTTTGGAAGAAAACTATCCAAATGTGCCCCTGAACCACCTGAAATTATGGTGCATTGAACCGCTCAAGGGTGAATTGAGGTCATTTCATCCTGAATCGACCCAAGACTACTTCCAAACAAAGTTTTATGACTTGGTACCCACTCAGGAATGGGTTAAAGGGTGATTCTTTTTTATTTTCAAAGGTGGATATGAGAGGAAGGGAGGTCAAGCTGCTATAGGGGATTTCATATCAAATTAGCCAACATATAACAATTTAGCGACAGTGATGCACATATACTACCAACGTTTGATAGTTGATACTTTGATTAATAACCAGTGTTATAGGCATGCTCAAGTTCCACCAAAGCCAAGACACCCAAATTATCATAAATTTTAGATTAATTATGTAAGATAAATGCGGGACGAAATATCGATGTAACCTAGTTATTTGAAAAACAGGGAAACGACTAAACCAACTAGGATCGTGGGAGGGCTAAGAAGCCTCCCGGACTAGGGCATACTGACTCTAAAATCCTAAGACAGCTGATATCTTTTGTTTTCAATTTTCTGGGTGGATGTGGCGAAGGAAGGATGGAGATGGGGAACCGGGAACTGGAACTCATGGCCCTGAGACTCACTCTAGCGGGGGATGCACACAGAAAGTCAGGGGTCAAAGCCTAAAGCTACCCTCCCGAGGGATCACAGCACCAGCTACCCTGAGCATAAAGCTACCCTCCCGAAGGGATCACAGCACCAGCTATCCTGAGCTCTCATCGAACCCATAATGCACACAGCAGGGCTCTCACATAATGCGCTAGGATGACTCTCGAAGGACACGAGGGGATAAAGAAGACGAGATAGGGGATAACTACGGTGCTCATCGAACCCATAATGCACACAGCAGAGAACGCCTTACATCCCTCATCGAACCCATAATGCACACAGCAGAGAACGAAGGAAAACGGGCCTCGGCCCAGAAGCAGAACCGGAACCAACCCAAAAATCTATATCAAATCTCTTTCTTTTTATTACAGGGGGAGAGGGGGCCTTTATATAGAAAAACCAAAACCCTCGATTTCTTAGCCTCTAAAAAAACTAAAAAGGGAAAATAAATTACATCAAAATTCGTGTTGCATCAAAAGTGGTGCTGATCTGCTCTGAGAAGCGTGTCGACTTGATGATTTGCTCCAGAAAGTGTGCTACTCTGAAATTTGGGCTGCTCTGGAATCCGTGCAAACTCCTCACACGGCCGTGCGGAGGATGGATCGCCCGACGGAGCCATGGCCGTGTGACCGGGAAGCAGCTGGCGGACAACGAGCGGCAGACGGCTGCGGCGGGCCGCAGGCGAGGCGGCACAGGGACTAGCACGGCACGCCCAGCGTGCCATTTGGTCTCCCACGGCCGTGGGAGACCTCCTGGGCGTCGGCGCGGCCGGTGGACGGCGGGGAGGCCGTGGACGGCGGAAGGTGGCCGGCGGACAGGCGGGCGGTGGTGGCGACGTCAAGCGGGGACGGCGGCGTCACACGGCCACACGCAAGCGGACGAACGCCTCCGGCGTCCATTCGTCTTCCCACGGGTGTGGGCGGTGGCGGACCCCACCAGCGACCAGGCGAGGGCCGGCGGGATGGCGGCGGCGACGGCGGCAGCGGCGGCGTGGGCAGCGGCGAGCGGACGCCTCCGCGTCCATTCGTCTTCCCACGGTGATTGGGCGGCGGCGACGGCTTCTCCGGTGAGGGCGGGGGCCGATGAACGTCAGCGGCAGTCCGGCGGGGGTGGCCGGGGTCGGGCGGCCCGGATCTGGGGCCGGAGGGTGCGGAGGCTAGGGTTTGGCGTTAAAAAAAAAATTCACGGGAGAGGATGGAATAGTGTAGGAATAGATCGGGAATAAGATTGGAATAAAGGTGGAATAGCAGGAATAGGTGGAATAGCAGGAATAGGAAAAATAAAAAAAAAATCTAAGAAATAAGAGAAAAATGAAAAAATACCCGGACCTGCCGTGGATCCCCATCATTAGTGCACTAAAAGAAATAATGAATACTCTAAGAAAGTGCATGCAATGAACTTGCCCTTCATGACATGTTATAAAATTTTGAAACGTTAAATAAATTTGATAAGAACATGGATAAGCTAGTGCTTAGAATGTGATTATTGACGATAGTAATAAATGATGATCATTTGAATGTGTTACTATTATTAAATGAAGTTATAAGTATAATCTTTCTTTATTGACTTGTGTTTCAATTGCTAAATGTAATTTTAGTTTGCGAGTTATGTGATATTAATGTGATATTGTGATATTTATGATGATAATGAAGAGCACATACAAAAACCTTGACTGGGAGTCCGGGACATTTCACTTGGTACTTTATGTTCTATCTTGCAAAAATATAGCATTTAGACAAGGAAAAAAAAATCTAAAACAGAGTTTGGAGGTCAAGAAAGGCCATACAAAGGGCATTTGGGGTGTAACCATTCGTACTCAACTACCCATTGATACCTTTTCAGTACAATCCTCAATATGGCACAATACAGCATTGATCCTCGAAATTTTGAACCCTACCTCCACTAAACTCCACAATACTGTTCACTTAATGTTTAAAAAAAAAAAAAAAGAGAAGTACTCTCTGTTTCCATGTACCATCCCAAATATTTGGCCCCCAAGCCTGCCTTTCTTAGAAAACCAAAAACCATTCCCAAGAAGTTGTTCCCCCTCCACCCCAACAAAATAAAATAAAAAAACACACACACACAATCCTTCCTTAAGAACTTAACACTTTTATGTAAGCTTATCAAATATAATTTAGTTCGATTTCAAATCCTTATCAAACTAGGTTGTTTGATCCAACAATATTTGGATTCTAATATTCTATTATATATTGAAAATGGCTAGAGCTGGCAAGCAAAGCCAGACCCCAAAAGTGAAGCCTAATGTGGGGAAAAAAACCATGCTAGTCCCATTATTGAGAGACTTTCTTACTGAGTTCCAATGGATTTCTCCATGTCTTGCATGCAAGGCTCATATTTGTTTCTTCCCTCATTCCAACGCCACATGTTTATTCATTTGCAACTACATTAAAATATATTAAAATTATATCTATTCACTTTTGTTATAACTTTTTCTATTTTTCTTATTTATACTTCATTGCGCATGTGTTCTACCAGGCCTAGTGATGAAAAAAATGCTGTCAAATTCTTAGTTGAACCCCATGAGGCACTGATGTTCAGTATCATTTCTTCATTCCTCCATCTTTTGCCTGACAATGCACAGTCTAGTGCATGTGTATAGCAAAAACTTTTTTACAGAAGAACATTTCAGAAAAATCTAAAACACAATCACCCTACCACCAATTCAGGGATCAGAATTAGACCGAGCTGCAGCATTCTTCGTCTTCACAACCATCAGTGCCCCTTCCATTCACCAATGAATATTGACTCCAACTTTGCTAACAATGTCACAGGCTCACAGCACCACCTTTTGTTCCTTCTGTTTGCCTGGACCCCTGCACCTTGTCTTGCATTCTTTGTTCCTTCCATGCCTTCTCTTCAAGTCAACCAAGATATCCATTCCCTCCAACTCTACTGAAAACTAAATTAAAGGGACAGAATGGTTTATGGTGGCAGAACACATGGTGGATCAGTTAGTAAGGGGAGCTGGTTATGCTAAAAGCCTTGCAGGTAGGGAAGGGTATAATGTTGAACAAGTTTACATAGGTAGGGAAGGGTGGGATATAAGACCAGCCCTTCTGGCATCATCTACAGATTTAAATTGGTCCCAAGGTTTAGAGTTAAAACTAGTTGAGTCTCTAAGTTTAAATTTGTGCCAATTTAGTTACTGACTTTTTCAACCGATTTCAATAAAATCCTTACCATCAGTTTCTGTTAGGAAGGAAACAGAACATGCTCTGCCATCATTTTTTTGTTGATGTGGCAGTTCAATGCCACATATGGACAACAAAAAGTGATGTGGCATTTTTAGTGTGCCACATCATCCGATCAGGAATGGTAAACAATTTAGGGATTTTAGGGAAAAACCTTCCTTCTCCCGTTCAGTTATGGAACAAGAAGGCTTCACCTCCCAACCTTCTTCCTCCTCCTCGCCATCTCCCTCGCCTCAGTCCTTTTGCTTGCCAGCCTATCCAAGGCCCATTCATCGGCCACCTGCACCTCCTTCGGCACCCTGTCCGCCAGAACCTTTGCCGCCTCGCCACCCACCATGGCCCCTATTCAGCCTCTATCTCGGCTCCACCTTCTGCATCATCGCCTTCTCTCCGGACCTTGCCCGCGAGCTCTTCAAGACACACGACACCGCCATCTTGAACCGCCCTCAGACCACCGCAGCCCGCCACATCACCTACAACGCCGTCAGCTTTGCCTTCGGTCCCTATGGTCCCTATCGACGCTTCGTCAAGTGCCTCTGCATGTCCAAGCTCCTCTGCCCCTGGACCGTCAATGTCCTCTACCGTCTGCCGGATAGATGGGTCTTCGGTGTCTCTGTCGACAAAAGTTGATGTAGAAAATGTTGTATCTCGAGTACATGACACAGAATCTGGTTTGTATACTTGCATCAAGGATAGAGAAATGAAAGAGGTGGGGGAAATTAGTACAGTTGAAGAGGAAAATAATGGAGACATGCATTGTGTCAAAGGAACTGAAAATAATGGAAAGCTCTGTTGTTTGGGAATGATCAAAATGGAGGTACTGTTTTCTCTTGCATAACAGCTGATAACAATTAATGGAACGTTAGATGGCAGAGTTGAGAATAACAAAGGAAATTTGAAGAGCAGAACAAAATTAGTCAAGGTGGATATATGGGAAGCCCTCCAGGATTTACTGAGAAGATGGGGAAGGTGGTAAATGGTGCTGTTTCGAGTTAATTGCACAAACCAGGCATAGCCGGTGGTGTTTCTATCAAAACCGAGTATGATCAAGTTGTACAGTTCTAACTGATGAAAGCATGGAAGAATTTGACCAGAATGAAGAAAAGGAAATAAATGCCTCAGGTTTTGCCAGTTGTAGAGTTCTAACTGATGATACTGTCGAGGTTGCTAGGAGCAGAGCAGTAACCAATGACATCATGGAGGTTTCAATGCAAAGGGGAGGACTTGACATCACTGGACTTATAGGAGGAAAATTTGGAGGTGTCGCCAAGGTTTTAAATCCCATGGGACAGGACTATCCCGGTTTTGTCCTGGAAAGGGAAGCATCAGCGTCCCGCCCCATCCCGACACTCGAGACAGGGGATGTCCTGTCTCGACACATGGGATAATATCCTGTCCCGGTGTCCCGTGGGATGTCCCGCCGGGACCTGAATCCTTGGGTGTCGTAAGGGAATTGGAGAAAAAAAAGAATAAGCTGATCAGTTTCTTGACAAGCCAAAAAGCATTCGAGATTGGGGTGAAGGACAAGAAGCTATTGATTCAAGCCTTGCTAGTGGCACAGTTCCAACTAATGATACTGTTGAGATTGCTAGGGAAAGAGTTGTAACAGATGATGCTATTGAACGTGCAATGCAAAGGATAGGGCCTGACTTCACCGGACTCATGCCAGAAGGAGATTTGGAGATGATGTTGTGAGGGAGTTGCAGAACAATGAAGAAGCCTATCGCCATCTTGGAAAACCTAAAAGTATTGGAGAATGACTGGAATGAGAACTACAAGCAAATGATTCAAGCATTTTGGTAGTAGGAGTATTTTAACTGATGATACCAAGGTTTGGTACCGGTACCGGTACCGGGAGCCATACCGGTGGCCGGCCAGTACCGGTATGGTGCCATACCATGCCATGCCGACATACGGTACGGCGTGGCATACCGGTTCAAACCGGTACGTCCAATTTTTTATTATTATTATTATTATTATGAAGAATTGTGATTTAAGGTTTTTATTTATTTTTTAAGGATTTAGGGTTAAGGTTTAGGGTTTAGGATTTAGAATTTAGTGTTTAAGAGTTCTAAACGCTTGAAATTAGAATTTAAGATATGTCCAATTTCAAGATTTAGACTAAACACTAAGATTTATGACTATTTTCAATTGAAATAAGATAAAAAATAATAATTAAACTAAGATTATCATCAATTAATGAATGTGAAATGTAGTATAAACATATAATTACATACCAATGTCTAGATCGGGTAGGTAGAGTGACAATGTCCATAAATATAGGGATTATTTATGTACTCTGTAAGAAAATCGGTATATCCCTCCTGCCATGCAGCATGATACTCCTCTAAGCTCATCCCAGGAGGTATGCGTGATGGATCATAACTCATCGCAGATCCCTCTGATGTCCCGACTCTAAGAGCTATCCAAAGACTAATGATATGGCAGTACAGGGACCTATCCAAATATACCAGCAGCAAAATCAGATCCATAAGATGCTCTGGGCTGCATGGGATAATAACTACTGGATTATGACGTCTCGAATGCACCATATGGATCATATGGACCAGAAGCTGCCGGTAGCTGCGGATAAGAGGATCTTGAATATGAGAATGACCAGGATACATCCATGGATCCTACTTCACGTGCAAGAGCTGCAGCTGTATCGTGTCCCGAACGACCACGCAGAGCTCGTCGCCCATATGGAATCGTATCACCATAGGGTCTATCAAATGGTAATCCATGATCTATATCATGAGTGGCATGGCTAAACTGCGACTCTCCAATAAATCGAATATGAATAGGTGGCTGCGACTCCTGTCCTCCTGCCCCTCCCTGATCACTAGATCCTCCACTATCTGAAGCACTATCATCACTCTCTGGTATTTGAATCTGAGTGGACTGAGTTTTCCGATGGAAATGCAACTGCCTTTCCTTTTTCTCTGTCTCCGGGCCTACTAGATGGTGGGAAGGGACGATGTGCTGTATCTGCTGGAGCCCTGTGAGGAATATGACTTGTTGCCCATTGTCCAACATCCACCCCAGCCTCACTAGCTACAAAACTGGCTAGTCGAGGAGGCGATCCTGGCTCATCAAGCTATGGTTGCTACTGACTTATGACCCACCCAATCATTGGATCTTCATCCTCATCAACATATAAACTTGCAGTGGGATCGGAATACTTCAATTATACTTATTGAATACACTTTAGCCTCAACCTTAAATTATAGTGTACATATACAAGATCGTTGAGACGTTCTGTTGCAGACGGTTCTTCTGCTTGGAGTGGATAAGGCCAAATGTAGACCAGTTGCGCTCACATCCACTGGATGACACCATCTGGGAGAGGATCTTAACTGCAAGAACCTTCAGATTTTTAGTAGATCCACCTAAATGCACCCACCATTCAGCTGCAAAAGACATTACATCATTTAAAATTTTAGATTTGACAAAATAAAAAGTTTAATCCTGATATAATATTACACTTACTCCTTAGTAGTACCTACCAGGATTCATCTTTGATTTACTTCTGATTGCTACAGTGGATCCAAATAAATCTGTCCCTCCTTAAAAAATTTCGTCTGCCAGAAAAAAATTTTGTTAGCATGTGCTACTTGTTGAAATTAATGCTTTTAAAAATCATTCAATAATTACAACCTTACTTCTTCAAGGCACATAGCAGCGATATCTGGATCGGGCTCCATCTTATATATAACATTGCATAGAGCAGACATAAGATCATCATCCATAGCAATGTCTGCTACGAAATACTGAAATCTCGGATTTAAATAATAAGCTGCAATATATTTTAAGAATTAGTCAAGCGTACTTATACAAATCTAATTGAATTTAATTTTTAGGGACTTCATAAATTACTACGTACATGCTAGATGCAAATCTGAACTCATTTGATAACTCGACCATCCATCAATGATACGGATATACTCAGATGCATGTGATGGATCTGCCTCCTGGATCTTTTTCTTTGCCGTTTGCATCATGAAATATAAGAAGCCCATCTGAGCATACCTTTCAAAATCCACGGCACGAAGTACCTCATATAGAGGCTTGATAGCCTCCACTATCCTCTCAGCCCGCTGCCAGAATGTCTGTCTCGTCACTAAATTTTCCATATTACTTCCATCGATATTTGCCCTGGCATATCTGCTCTACTGCCACTCCTAACTGACAAACATCTGACGCAGCTCTGCTTTATTGCCAAGAAGACTATCAAGTGCAATATAATTAGTAGCAAACCGTGTGACCTCTGGTCTTAATATTTTCTCCTTGTAAAGCTCCTCATCAATGATAAGACCCATGTATGATTATATATAAATCTGGTGATAGACTGTGCTAGCTCAACAATCTTCTGCACCCTGCGGATTTTTCCAATATCCATCAACATGAGGTCTATACAATGTGCAGCACAAGAGGTCTAGAAAATATGCAGTCGTCGCTCCATAAGATCTGCCTGCAGCCATGTATTATGGTCCATTATCAGTGATGACCCGCACGACATTATGCTCTCCCACCTGATCAATCATCTCCTCCATCAATCTGAGGATATAACTGGCATCGTGCACATGATCTGAAGCATCAATAGACTTCTGAAAAAAAATCTTTCCATCACGATAAGTCAAGAATTGATGATGCTACATCTAGTAGGACCAGTCCAACCATCACACATCATCGTCAATCCATACACGGGCCACTTGCTCTGATATGAGGATATATATCTGTTGCCGATCTCGCCGCCGCGGCCTGTAACTTCAGAGCTGGTGGCGGGGTCAGACCGTCTCGCTTCGAGGTCTCCGGGATGCCGATCCTGCAAGACAAGGTCAGAAACCCTGGCTGGAGATCCCGGCGAGGGAGCTCCGACGATCAAGTTAGAAAACAGCGAGATGGAACAGAGTCTCCAAGGCGGGCCCCGAAGGAGTCCCAAGCTTAGAGATTGTCTTAGCAAAAAAGGTCTCAAGAAGAGTGAAAATCGGGCCAAGTTCCTTCACCGAGCTTGCGCCAAGGGACCCCTCTCGGGATCTTGGATCCTGCTCTCGGTGCCTTTTCTTTTTCAGCCTTTTTTTCCCTTACCTGGTCGTCCGCTCTTCCCATCCTTTTATCCCGTCAAGCTGCCTCCGGCCTCCCGCCCTTGGGAGGCCCCCTCTTCGCTTACACCTCCTTCTCTCTCTCTTTCCCCTTTCCCCTTCGGGTCCAAGAACCCGGCGGCCTCCTTGTCTTGCTTACCGAGCCTAGCGAGGAAAGGGTAGAGGGAGGACACCGGCCAGACCTTGGGCCGAGCGCGAGCGCTCTCCATCCCAGACGCCGACAATGTCCGTTACCGGGTCCTGTCTTGCCGGGACTTCGCCTCTCGGCTGCGGAACCTGTCGGGCCGATGTAAACGAGGTTTCGCGTGTTGCTGCCGACCTACCGGCGCTCCTCTCGAGATACGACGCGCGCTGCTCGAGGGTCGATCTCGGAACTCGTGCTACTGCTTCTCGGCAGCCTCACCACGCAGGGTAGCCGGCCTCGACCGAGGTGGACCCCTCCTGGGCGGACACCTGGCGAAGCGGCAGAAGGGCGCTCGACCTCGGCCAAGGTGGACCCGTGTCCGGGCGCCACCTAGCGAAAGAGCGGGAAGGCCCGACTCGACCTCGGCCGAGGTGGAACCGTCTCAGGGCGCCACCCGGCGAGGGAGCAGGGGGCCGCCAGCTTCGGCCGAGGTGGACCCCTCCTGGGCGGACACCTGGCGGAGCGGCAGAGGGGCGCTCGACTTCGACCGAGGTGGACCGTGTCCGGGCGATACCTGGCGAAGGAGCAGGAAGGCCCGGCTCGACCTCGGCCGAGGTGGAGCCGTCTCAAAGCGCCACCCGGCGAGAGAGCAAGGGGCCGCCGGCTTCGGCCGAGGTGGACCCCTCCTGGGCGGACACCTGGCGAAGCGGCAGAGGGGCGCTCGACTTCGGCCGAGGTGGACCGTGTCCGGGTGCCACCTGGCGAAGGAGCAGGAAGGCCCGGCTCGACCTCAGCCGAGGTGGAACCGTCTCAAGGCACCACCCGGTGAGGGAGCAAGGGGCCGCCGGCTTCGGCCGAGGTGGACCCTCCTGGGCGGACACCTGGCGGAGCGGCAGAGGGGCGCTCGACTTCGGCCAAGGTGGACCCTCCTGGCGAACACCTGGCGAAGGAACAGGAAGGCCCGGCTCGACCTCGGCCGAGGTGGAACCGTCTCAGGGCGCCACCCGACGAGGGAGCAATGGGCCACCAGCTTCGACCGAGATGGACCCCTCTTGGGCGAACACCTGGCGGAGCGGCAGAGGGGCGCTCGACTTCGGCCGAGGTGGACCCGTATCCGGGCGCCACCTGGCGAAGGAGCAGGAAGGCCCGGCTCGACCTCGACCGAGGTGGAACCGTCTCAGGGCGCCACCCGGCGAGGGAGCAAGGGGCCGCCGGCTTCGGCCGAGGTAGACCCCTCCTGGGCGGACACCTGGCGAAGAAGCAGGAAGGCCCGGCCCGACCTCGACTTCGGCCGTGGTGGAGCCACATCCGACCTCGCTGGACCGTTCTCGTTCTGCAGAAAAAATCCATGTGGTTCGGACCACGTCCGGCGGAATCTGAGACACGCCACATCATCGTAACGGCTGTAACAATATCCTTCTAGCTCCTTATTGCTGTCCAGAAGTTGACCATAGATATCTCTCGATGCTAGAGAATCTACACTGCACCTGTACAGATGAAATAGCAGAGCGATAATATAGATTGTCTGCTGCATGGGCTGGGATATGACTGAAATGAAACCAGGAGGAGATGGCCCGCCACATATCCTTCTTATCCTTTTTCAGTATTGTGTCAACCTCTGTTGCTTGGAATCTCTACTGGAAAAGGCATGTGGATCGACATCATAGATAGTGGCTCCCTCTGGAATATCCCTGGAAGACTTTCTTCTACTGCCAAATGCTTCCAACATGGATGCAATATGGCTGGTACCTCTCCTAACGGACTCTCTGACTGAGAAGGTCCTCCTAAACTATGTCTCAGACTCTTCTACAGCACTAGCATAAGTGGATCCCGATCCCGACTCAAAAGCTGATGGCCCAAATTGTTGTCTATGCCTGGCTGCCTCCTCCTGCTGCCTCTGCTTATACAAGCTCACCTGAATAACAGCCTCCATCTGTGCCTATCATCAGAAGGAATAGATGCTCTCTCTGACTTCCTAGAATAATAAGAATGTGGTTCTGCGACTGCGGTCCACCTCTGCCTTCTTCTTTGTTGTTCTTTCCTTCCTAGCTTTAAAATCAGCAAATTGTTTCTTCATCAACTGACAGACCTCCTGTGGACACTGTCAGCATGCAGATACATCAGAATAACTGCCAACCAAGTGCTGCTTCAACCTTATTACCCCATCTTTGAATTCAGTATTGCACCATTTACACCTCCAGTGATGCCGACCCGAGAGCCCTCTCCATATATCCAGCCAATATCCCGCTCCGGATCCTTCTTCCTCCTTGATAGATCCATACTGAATATTAAATTATATATAAGATCAATAATAATATTTATTAATTAATACTTTATTAACCTAATTTTAAAAATTAATTAATTATTTTATTTTTTTATTTAAAAATTCAAAAATAAAGAAAACTAAAAAAAATTAAATTTTAGATTCATGTAAGATTCTACCATACATGCTATATTTTTTTAAAGATCCTAAAAATGCATTAAAAGTCAATTTTTCTTCAATTTAAGACCTACGGCACTATTCGTGAAATGCATCAAAACTTGAATAAATCGACATGAAATTTATAGTGAGAGTAGCTTACAAGTTCTATATTATCATTTATAATTACAATTTTTTTCTAATTATTTTTTAATTAATTTATTAATTCGAAATTAATTTTTAATTTAAAAAATTATATACTTAACAAAAAATCAATATTTTAGTATCATTGTATAGATCTATCCTACATCTACCACATACTCTAAAATCATAGCCAACAAATAAATTTTGACAGCATTTCTTCTTAATTTTCTATTTTGCACGGATTTTAATAAAAAACAAAACGAAAGAGGGAAATACGGAAAAAGAAAGGTATATGTACCTTGATTCTACCTTCCTCTTCGACTTCTGCAAGTTTGATTGGGTTGAAATGGATTAAGATTTTTTTTTTAAGCGATTGTCGTTAAAACAACAACCCCCAGGCAACTTGTCACATGGCTACAGTAGCCATGTAACAAAAATAAAAAAAACAAAGGCCCACCCACCGAACCGACCCGAACCGGGCTCAACCAACCGATTCGGCCTCATTTCGGCCGGTTCCGCACCGGTTCGGCCCGGTTCGGGTCCGGTTCAGTCTGGTAAAAAAAAAAAATTATTTTTTTAGGGGCCGTTTCGATTTATGTGGCCGAACCGTGCTGGCCAGCCACCGGTCCGGTGCGGTACGCCCCAAACCGGCCGGTTCGGTACGGTTCAAAGAACCCTGGATGATACTATTGAGATTGCTAGGAGAAGAGCTGTAACTGATGACAGTATGGAGTTTGCAATGCAAGAAGTTGGTCCTGAATTCACTGGACTCACACCAGATGGAAATCTTGGAGATGATGGCGTTGCGAGGGAGTGGCAGAACAATGAAGAAGCTGATCACTATCTTGAGAAACCTAAAAGTGCTGGGGAAGTTGACCTGGATGAGGAACAAGAAGCAAATAATTCAAGCCTTGCTAGTGGCAGAGCTCTAACTGATGATGCTGTTGAGGCTGCAAACCAAATATTGGGAGCAGGCTTTATTGGACTCACCTGAAGGAGAATTTAGAGATAATGTGGGGAACCAAATTTTCCTCTGCAGCAATATCCTTGGAGATGCCGTAATCATGTAAACGGATGGGCAAAAGAGCTAGAACGCTTGAGATGAAAAGAATAGTTGATTCTTTTCATATTGAAACTTTATGCATGGAAGAAATTGGTAAAAGTAAAAAACCAAGAAATAAATGATTCAAGCCTTTCTTGCGCCAGAGTTGTTACCGGTGATACTGTTGAGGTTGCCGAACAAAGGGTTGAAGCTAACTACTTCAGAATGATGTCTGAAGGAAATTTTGATGTCAATGCCGACAAACAAATTGTTCTCTGTAGTGATATTTATGGAGATACTGTAATGCATTCCAAAAGGAAAAGCAGTAGATGTTGGAAAGAAGAACAGGGAAGAAATCCTGCAGGTCTTGCCACCAAAATGAACAGAAAACCTGATTCTTTTCCTATCGAAGCTGAAAGCATGAGAGAAGTTGATAGAAATGAAGAACAAGAAGAAAATGATGCAAGCCTTTGTAGTGGCAGGGCTTTAATTGATGGTACTGTTGAAGTTGCAAAGCAAGCATTTGGATCTGACTTCACAAGACATGTGCCAGAAAGAAATTTGAAGATAATGTGGGGAAACAGACCATTTTCTCTTATGTTCCTGAAGATGCTGCAGTTCACATCAAAAGGAAGAGAAGTGGAGGCAGGAAGAAAAGGCAGGTAAGGTATCTTGCTGGCTTGGGCATCAAAATGAAGAAAAAACCTGGTCTTATCCTACTGAAACCGTAAAGCAGCTGGATGGGAATATTACACGAGAAGTGATTTTTGTATAACTGGCACTAGAACTGTAGCTAATGAATTGATTGATTTCCAGAAGCACATTCAGGAAACTGGCATTTCTGGTTTCTCACTGAAATTGGGCTTTGAAAAACAAACTCATGACTGCAGTGGTAGTCCTGAATGTTCTGGTATAGATGTACAGAAAAAGACAATTGGAAGCCAGAAGAAAAGGAGGGTCGGAGGAGGTCAATGGTCCGGAGGCGATGATGCAGAGGGTGGAGCTGAGGGGGAGGCTGAATAGGGTGCCGTGGCGGGTGGTGAGGTAGTAGAGAGTCCGGCGGACAGAGAGCCGAAGGAGGTGCAGGTGGCCGATGAATGGGAGGGCCAGGGACCCCAGCGGGAGGCGGCTGTGGCCTGACCGGGCCTTGGCGAGGGTAGCAAGCAAAAGGACTGAGGCGAAGGAGATGGTGACGAGGAACATTCTCTCCAAAATTACTCTTTACAGTCCATATGTTGCATTGAACCGCCACGTCAACAAAAAAAAAAAGCAAGCAGAGCATGTTCCGTTTCCTTCCCAACAGAAAACTGACGATAAGGTTTACATTGAAATCGGTTGAAAAAGTCAGTAACTAAATTGGCACAAATTTAAACTTAGGGACTCAATTAGTTTTGACCCTAAACCTTAGGGACCAATTTAATAATTAAACCCTTCTTTTATTGTATAACAATGGGTAACTGCTGGTGGCAATACCACCATGTCTTAGACTATCTCATCAGAGTTCATCTTCACTTCTATAATGCCAATTTCTATATATTTTATCCTATTTTACTATTAAGGTTCTGTGACATCTGTCCCTGCCAAAAAGATTTTTGCTTAAACACCAAATTTGAATGCACAAAGGTGCACTAGGAGCAAAATGGAAAGAATATGCTTTTTGATGGAATGCCAAAGTCAAATCAATGGCAAAAGCCTTTTGGCAGGAAGTAGTTAAATGAAGTTATAATTAATATCGCATTTTCTTTACTTGCAGCATTTTATGGTAAAACTAACAAGTTGTAAATCAAATCATAACTTCTTAGATAGAAAAGCTGAAATACTAATGAATGATATTGAACAAGACAAATGAAAAGCCAAACATGTCTAAGGTGCAGCCAAAAGGGGAAAATAAAAAAGCCTTTAAAATGACATTTTACCTTCTCAATATACCGAAATGCAGCTCAAAGAATGGAAGCCTTGATAGAATGCAATAGCATCGAGATGTAGTTAATATGTGGCGGCTTAAGGATGGAGAGTAGCTTTGCTCACCTTTAAGCATGGAAACTAAATTTGAAGGTTTCTGTACCATTTCATCAACTAATACACAGCATCCATATAAGGTTGAATCATCAGCCACCTGAGGAATTATCAAGCTCTCTATAAGGATCTTTTGGACTGTATTATATTGATAAAAAGATATCATCGGTCATACATATAGCATAGGCTTTTTGAATCTAGTGACATGAAATTACAATTTTTTCAAACATTCAAAACCAATAAATATACAAACTAGTGACATTGATTCCAATTAGTCTAAGTGTCTAACTATACAGTTTTAATACAAGTCCATCAGATAAAACAGTCAAAAATTTCAAATTAAACTATTTTATGTAAATCTACTGTAACCTATGATGCATGGACATGGGGACGAGCATGGTTTTAAATCCCATGGGATAGAATTGTCCCAAATCTTTTATGGAACGGGATGCACCGGCATCCTGCCCTGTCCCGACATTCGGGACAGGGGATGTCCCAAGATGCCCCCATTGAGATGCTAGGATGCTAGTTGGACATCCTGTCCCAACACATGGGATGGTACCCCATCCTAATATCCCACGGGACATTCCGCTAGAACCTGAATTCTTGGAGATGAGCATCAAGTGCTGTTACAGATTCTTCTAATTATTACGAATTCCTTCTTGTGGATCTATACTCTTAAGTGTCACACCAATACCCATATCTAAATGTCTGCTGAGGATACTGTTAGGTAAAACCAAATGGTCTAGGTATCTGTGACTGTAACCACATCAGAGTAAGCTACATTCGTGGGACATCATAAGAACCAATCATTTGACCAATGGAACATATATAACAACTTTGTGTGTGGCAGTAAACTACAAGAAAAGGCAAAGCTTCTTGCCCGACCACATCTTTGTGGGAACAAAGAATGAAATAAAACAAACCAGAATCATATAAATTCAAAATACCATATAATTTATAAACTTTTCTCAGCTGAACTTACTTGATAAATTGTTGATGCCAAAAAATTATTAAATAATAAGTTACATTTTTTGGCATCAGTATTCATCAGAACAAAAAGGATCAATTCATGAGTTTCAATTAAACATGATTAATGGAACAACAAACATCTACAAAAAGACAAAGTATTATGTATTGGGGATATTGAATCAAACCTTTAAACAGCATTCAACATGAGCCAGATGGAAACAGAAAAGTTTTGGACAACATTTAGCTAAGCATTTGTTCTGTGCTAATGATTACAAAATCTAGAATTCCAAAATATCCAATATTATCAGTCTACAAACACGAAATGGCTCTGAAACATATTATGAAGCAAACAATAAGCAATATTAAGGGCAAAATTAACTGGTATTGAAAATATAGCCAATGGAAGGTCAAATGAAGAAAAATAGCTGGAAGCAGCTAAATTGGTAATATAATGATAATAAAAAAAGAACCTGCAGACGGAATACAAAAGACTGGTTGTTTTGCTTGAGCTGTTCCTGCAGGCACGTCATTAAATCAAATCAAAACAAATGATAAAAAACAGAAAACAAATCTCAACAAGGACAAGGAAGCACTCTCGTGCAGTTATAAGTGTTTTAGTGTCAAAGTTCAGTAAGCGCAGGATACAAATGGGATGTTAAAAAACGAACACCTGGTTTAAGAACAATATTCACCTGCCCAAGGAGTATTTCATTCAGCTCACTTAGTGAGGGAGTTCTTTCTACAGCATGAACCTAATGTTAAAAGTTAAACAATATTAAATGTAGTCATAATAAACAGGTAGCTTAGTTATAATTAAATAGTAGATGTTTGACAGCAGAAGGGAAAAGAGATAACACTAAATAGAAGAATGTAAATGACCTCAAAGCAACAAATTATCTAAACAGAGGCATAACATAATTACAATCTACACAGGATGCACAAGTGAAATTGTTAAATAATAGCTATAGAAAGTTGAATTTAGGTGCAAAAATGGGATTGCTTCAATCTAGGATATACCAAAATTTCAAGTAGTACCCCATGGCCGTATCCAATATGTATCAGAAACCAATAAGTGTCAAGGCTAAGATATGCATCCTATTATTTAATTACTACATACATCCACAAATACATACATTATATCGGGATACCTTTCACGGATGTCCAAAACAGGGTGGTGATATTGATCTAGATCTGTTCGCCTAATGCAACCCACCTAACTCAGCCCATTGTGTTTGCAGGTGAGGGTACAGATCAAAATCTCAAACTCACCAGCAAGTCAGATTTGGGTTCAAGTCAGACCATCTCAATGTTTCAAGTCAGGACAACTATATTTAGTTAAATTAGCTTACATATATAAGAGAATATGGGCCACTAAATCAAAATATGATGGCCTTAAAATTTTAGCTGGAAGGGAGTGGCTCAACCCCAAATCCTTGATCCCGTCACCTCCAAGCAAGGATCGCTGAACTGGTACCAGGACAAGTACCGGTCAGCGACCGGTATGGTACCATGCTATACCATAGTAACCATACCATACTGTACCGAAATCCATACCATACTCTATGAAACTGATAACAAACCTCTCCCTCCTCGATGACTACATTGTCCGACTCAAACCGGACCCAAACCAGATTGAACCGAATAAAACACACTGGTACAGTATTGTGCCGTATCGTACCGATCTAATTCGGGTCTTTTTGGACGGTCTAGGATTCCAAACTATTTTTTATAGCCGAACAATACCGGTTCTTGACCAGTACAGTTTGGTATGCCCCAAACCGGACGGTTCAAGATGGTTTAGAAAACCTTGCCTCCAAGCCTTCTCATTTATCTGATCCCTCCCATCTCTCAGTCCAGCAGCAACTCTTCAACATCCAGCAGCCCCTTCACACTAGCAAACAACCTCATCTCCTTGTCCCGCTTCCAACCTACCATCATCCACAGTCTCATCTTGCTCAAGAAAACCTTAGCCCTCTCCATCGAGATTTGTGCCAAACCAACCTCAACAGCAGGATCTCCTTAACAAATTGGACAAATACCATTAGACCCTTTGCAAAATTCAATCTTAATAAGGAGTTTCCTAAGATCGAAAGCACCAGCAAAAAGCAAAAGGGGCTAGGGATCTTGATGGCCTAAACAAGGTTGAGGAGGTTCATGTGCCATGGGTGATGGCAACAACAGCAGCCAATCAAACCAAGAAGGCCTAGAGGTATTAGGTGACCACAGCAAAGACGGAACAAGGGAAGCATGCTCTGCAGTAATATTCCCAATGGTGAGGTAGATCTAGGTCATGATGACTTGGATATGGCTACAGCAAAGGGGGGAGGGGCAAGCTTCAAAATATTTTCTTTGATCATGCTTTCATTAATTAAAAGTTGGATGGGAAGAGTCGCATTGGGCTTCAAAGGGAAGGAAAAGGGTCCTTATGGACTGGTCAAAATCTTAAATAATACCCTAAAAGAAACAAGTATATATATTAAAAGTTCAAAGTAGGTGGTATGATGGCCAAAATTGCATTGCATGTTCAATAATCCTGAATAGGCTTGGACATTTGGTGAGTTGGCAGTCTTGACCCACTGTAAGGAGTGGCAAGTCCAAAAAATGCCCATATGGGCTTGATATATGGCATTAGCCCAACCTGGACACAGTTTGATGCAATGCCACCCCTATGCCCAGGATAGTTTCTAGATACATTTGCAATGAGAGGGAGAATCTTCATTTTCCTAAATATTGATCTTCCAATGAATGTCATGATGGATTGTTAACTTTAAAATTTGTATCAAGGATTTAAGTCCCTGTAGGACATCCTGCAAGACACTGGGACAGAATACTATCCCATGTGTTAGGACAAGGCCATCTCGTCAGCATCCCGATTAGGACATCTTAGGACATCTCCCGTCCTAAGTGTCAGGACAAAGTGGGATAGTGATGCGTTCCGTTCTATAGAAAAACCGAGACAATCCTATTCCACAGGATTTAAAACCTTGATTTGCATAATGTATTGTTTTAGTATAAACCATGAACAGAGTTTATGGATTTGAATGATGTCAAAATGGAGTTTACTTATGTTGGCATATGAGGTATAAATTCCACTATTGCGATGATTCGTTGTGCTTTGTTAGTGTCTTTTTACCATATTTACTTATTGTTACATCCCGTAATATAGCATCACTATCATCTCATACACTCATAGCTTCCTTCCGAAACCATTTCCATGCTCTGTACTGTGTAGGTTACAGCAACGCTAAGCAGTAGACAGGAGATTTAGTTGCAATAGGCCATAGTCCTCATGTAAACTATGAGATATGATAAAAACTAGTGTATGCATACAAAAATATATATTTATGCAAATTCATTAGCAACAAGAAGATCTCAAACACCAAGTCCTCCATTTTCCTACTCATAGGGGATCAACGATCAAGAGCTTCCCTAACAGACTAAAAGTGTGTGCAAGCATAGATCATAGTAAAGATTGGACATAGGGAAACAATCTCGTATATTGCAAATAGATGGGAAAGTAATATCAATATCAGTAAGTTTTATTCGTTAATGAAAAATCTCAGTAAGTTTTATGCGTTAATGAAAAATCAGATCATTTGCCATGCAGATTGCACTCAAGGATAGTGGGCGATAAATCTTTCACAGAAGTCTCTTAAGACATAAGGCACCAAGACAAACAACTTTTTTGATAGTATAAGTCAACCTCGAAATTTGAGCAAGATACAACATTGCTTCTTTTATAAAAGGATAACCAAAACTAATGGTGTATGAATAAGAAAGATGTGTGCTGTTAAAAAAAAATTGGAGGTACTTCTCCTATTATAAGTATAGTTAAAAACTGAACAGACACAAAACAATGGCAATAGAAAACATGCTGAAAATATAGTTGATGAACAATTAAAAATAAATTGAAAATCAATTTCTCGACTAACAAAAATTGATCCTTTCATACAATTTAGGAGGTCCTAATAATGAACCAAGATTTATCATACCATACCAAACCAGACTTTACAGGATGTACCATACCATACAAGTACGCGATATGAAGGGTGTACCGAATGACACAGGTACGTGATATAAAGGGCATACCGAATGATACAGGTATGTGATATGAAGGGTGCACCGATATTCAGTAGCCGCATCAGCCCTGTATCGACACACTAATAGGTTGACACCAGGGGTGACAAAATATGACCCGACCTATTAACCCGACTTGTATTCGATCCATCTTAAACAGGTTTGAGTTTGGGCTAAACGGATTCGGATTGTAAACAGGACAACCTGTTTCACATAGTTATTATATGGATTGGGTTCAAATTTTAATCTTTTGATTTATTTAACCCATTTATTATATGGATCAGGTTGGATCCTATACCTATTTAACATCTACTCCATTTAAACTAAAGCCCGCTTTACCCGTTGTTGTTTAAAATTCAAAATAAAAATTAAAACAACCGCGGCCCACCCAAATCCTAATCTGCGATTCCTCAAATAATTTTTTTGGATGGCCTTACCTACCAATCTACGATGCATCGTGTCTGTCTCTTCTCTTGTATTCGCCACGACCCTCCCTAAAAACCAAGCTCCTGCCTCCCTACTGCATCCACCATCCTCCACCTATGCCACGACCTCCATTTTGGCGAACGATGTTGGAAAAAGTGAATAGGAATTTTTTATTCCTAAACTATCCTTTGGGATAGGAAACCATCCTGTAGGATGGAAACTATCCCGTGGGATGGAAACTTTTAGTCTCGTATGGAAAGATTGGAAAAAGAGAAAGCTCTTTATAAGAAAACATTTTTCCAAGCTCTTACTTCTAGGCTCACCATAGATGGAGAGCTTGAGGGTGATGCCTTCCGCAAACGCGTGTGCGACGGGCGACAAGGGCGCAATGGACGCTTTGTAGGCGCACTTTGCACTTCGCACGTACGCATCGTCGCGAGGAGCTTGAGGAGCCTTTAAATTTTCCCTGATCAAACAGATCAAACGGTCGAGATTGATGGCACTAGATCAAGGTTGCAGGCAGACGAGTCGGCTCGGTTCTGATAGGAGCCGACTCGGATGACTGGCCGGGTCGACTCGGATGACTAGGAGTCGACTCGGATCCGCAGAACGAGAATACACGGTCTGGACGAGTCGACTCGAGTGATTCGAGCTGGCTCGGATCCACAGAACGGTATCATGCAAGGTTCCTGGTATCATGCAAGGTTCCTGGTACCAGTACCGGGTGCCGAATCGGTGGCCGGCGGTACCGGTTCGGTATCGGTCCAAACCGATACGCTCAAAAAAAATTTTTGTTTTTTTTTTGTTTTGTTTGTAAGTTTAAGGTATTTATTTTAAATTTTAAGGGTTTAGGGTTTTTTTTTAAGGTTTAGACCGGTTGGGGTTTAGGCCGGTTAGGATTTAGGATTTAGGCCGGTTTAGGATTTAGGGTTTAGGATGGCGTACCGCTTTAGGGTTTAAGACTAAATACTAATATTTAGGACTATTTTCAATTAAAATAAAAAAAAATGATAATTAAACTAAGATTATCGCAATTAATGAAAGTAAAATGTGTCATAAACATATAATTACATACTAATGTCTAGAATCGGGTAGAGTGACGATGTCCATAAATATAGGGATCATGTACGTACTCCGTAGGAAAGTCGGCATGTCCCTCCTGCCAGGCAGCATGATATCCTCTAAGCTCATCCCAGGAGGTATGCGTAACGGGTTATAATTAATCGCAAATCCCTCTCTGATGTCCCGACTCTGAGAGCTGTCCAGAGACTGACGATATGACAGTGCAGGTGCAGGGGAGAATCCAAATATACCAGCAATAAAATCGATGCATAAGATACTCCGGGATGATAACCACTGGATGCTGACATCTCGGATGCACCATATGGATCATATGGACCATAAACTACCGGTAGCTGCGGATAAGAGGATCCTGAATATGAGGATGATCCAAATACATCCAAGGATCCTACTCCACGTGCAAGATCTGCAGCTGTATCGTGTCCCGAACGACCACGCGGAGCCTGTCGTCTATATGGAATCGTATCACCACGAGGTCTATCAGATGGTGCTCCATGATCTGTATCCTGCATGGCATGGTAAAACTGTGACTCCCCAGTAAATCGAATAGGACTAGGAGGCTGCGACTCCTGTCCTCCTGCCCCTTCCTGATCATTAGATCCTCCACTATCTGAAGCACTATCATCACTGTCTCTGGTATCTGAATCTGAGTGGACTGAGTGCTCCGATGGAGATGCAACTGCTTTTCCTTTTTCTCTGTCTCCAGGTCTACTAGATGGTGGGGACGGACGATGTGCTGTATCTGCTGGAGCCCTGCGAGGAATATGACTTGTTGTCCATTGTCCAGCATCCACCCCAGCCTCACTAGCTACAAAACTGTATGGTCGAGGAGGCGATCCTGGCTCATCAAGCTCTGGCTGTTGCTGCTGCTGATCCATGACCCATCCAATCATTGGATCTTTATCCTCATCAATATATGACTTGCAGTGGGATCAGGAGGATTTCAATCCTACTTCTTCCTGAATACATTTTAGCCTCAACCTTAAATTATAGTGTACATACACAAGATCGTTGAGGCGTTTCTGTTTCAGACGGTTTCTCTGTTTGGAGTGGATAAGACTAAATGTAGACCAGTTGCGCTCACATCCACTGGAGGACACCGTCTGGGAGATGATCTTCACTGCAAGAACCTTCAAATTTTTAGCAGATCCACCAAAATGCACCCACCATTCAACTACAAAAGACATTACATCATTTAAAATTTTAGATTTGGCAAAATAAAAATTTAATACTGATATAATATTAGACTTACTCCTTAGTAGTACCTACCAAGATTCATCTTTGATTTACTTCTGACCGCTATAGTGGATCCAAATGAATCTGTGCCCTCCCTAAAAAATTTCGTCTGTCGGAAAAAAATTTGTTAGCTTGTTGAAATTAATGCTATTAAAAATTATTCATAATTTCAACCTAACTTACTTCTTCAAGGCACATAGCAGCGATATCTGGATCGGGCTTCATCTTATATATAACATTGCGCAGGGCAAACATAAGATCCTCGTCCATGGCAATGTTCGGTACGGTATACTAAAATCTCGGATTTAGATAGTAAGCTGCACATATATTTTAAGAATCAGTCAAGCGTACTTGTATAAATCTAATTGAAACTTAATTTTTAAGGACTTCATAAAATACTACGTACCTGCTAGATGCAAATCCGAACTCATTTGATAACTCCACCGTCCATCAATGATCCAGATATACTCATGTGCATGTGATGGATCTGCCTCCTGGATCTTTTTCTTTGCCCTTTGCATCATGAAATATAAGAAGCCCATCTGAGCATACCTCTCGGAGTCCACGGCACGAAGTACCTCATATAGAGGCTTGATAGCCTCCACTACCCTCTCAGCCCGCTGCTAGAATGTTTGTCTCGTCACTAAATTCTCCACATTGCTTCCCTCAGTATTTGCCCTGGCATATCTGCTCTCCTGCCAGTCCTAACTGACAAATATCTGACGCAGCTCTGCTTTCTTGTTAAGAAGACTATCAAGTGCAATATAATTAGTTACAAACCGTGTGACCCCGGTCTCAATATTTCTTCCTGTAAAGCTCCTAATCAATGATAAGATCCTTGTATGGTTATATATAAATCTGGTGATAGACTGTGCTAGCTCAACAATCTTCTGCACCCTGCGAATTTTACCAATATCCATCAACATGAGGTCTATACAATGTGCAGCACAAGGGATCCAGAAAATATGCGACCGCCGCTCCATCAAGATCTGCCCTACGGCCCTGTACTGTGATCCATTATCAGTGATTACCTGCACGACATTATGCTCTCCCACCTGATCAATCACCTCCTCCATCAATCTGAGGATATAACTGGCGCGTGCACCTGATCTGAAGCATCAATAGACTTCTGAAAAAATGTCTTTCCATCACAATAAGTCAAAAAATTGATGATGCTCCGTCTAGTAGGACCAATCCAACCATCACACATCACCGTCAATCCATACACAGGCCACTTGCTCTGATATGAGGATATCCATCCTTCTAGCTCCTCATTATTGCTATCCAGAGAAATGACCATAGATATCCCTCGATGCTGAAGGATTTACACCTGCACCAGCAGCCTGTATAGATGAAATAGCAGAGCGATAATAAGGATTGTCTGCTGCATGGGCTGGGATATGACTGAAATGAAACCAGGAGGAGATGGCCCGCCACATATCCTTCTTCTTATCCTTTTTCAGCATTATATCAATCCTCTGTTGCTTGGAATCTCTACTGGAAAATGCATGTGGATCGACATCATGATAGTGGCTCCCTCTAGAATGTCCCTGAGCCTGGAAGACTTCCTCTTACTGCCAAATGCTCCCAACATGGATGCAATACGGCCGGTGCCTCTCTTGACGAGCTCTCTGACTGAGGAGGTCCTCCTAAACTGTGTCTCAGACTCTCCTGGAGCACTAGCAGAAGCGGATCCAATTCTGACTCAAAAGCTGATGGCCCGAATCGCTGTCTCTGCCTGGCTGCCTCCTCCTGTTACCTCTGCTCATACAAGCTCGCCTGAATAGCAGCTTCCATTTATGCCTCCTTATCAGAAGGAATATATGCTTCCTCTGACTTCCTGGAGTGATAAGAAGGTGATTCTGGGCTCTGCGATCCACCTCTGCCTTCTTCTTTGCTACTCTTTCCTTCCCAGCTTTAAACTCAGCAAAGTATTTCTTCATCAATTGACGGACCTCCTGTGGACACTGTCGGCATGCAGATACATCGGGATAGTCGCCAGCCAAGTGCTGCTTCAACCTTTTACTTTCCCACCTTTGAATTCAGTATTGCACCATTTACACCTCCAGTGATGCCGACCCGAGAGCATCTCTCCATGTAACCAGCCAATGTCCCGCTCCGGATCCTTCTTCCTCCTTGATGGATCCATACCTGAATATTTAAATTACATATAAGGTCAATAATAATCTTTATTAACCAACAGTTTATTAACCTAATTTTTAAAATTTAATTTTTTTATATTTTTTTATTTAAAAAATTCAAAAAATAAAGAAAAAAAAAAATAAATTTTAGATTCATGTAGAATTCCATCATACATGCTACATATATTTTTTCAAGATCCTAGAAATGTATTAAAAGTCAATTTTTTTTTCAATTTAAGACCTACGGGCACTATTCATGATATGCACAAAACTTGAATAAATCGACATGAAATTTATAGTAAGAGTAGCTTATAAGCCCTAGATTAATAATTATAATTACAGTTTTTTTTCTAATGATTTTTTTAATTAATTTATTAATCCAAAATTAATTTTAATTTAAAAAATTATATACTAACAAAAAATTAAAATTTTAGTATCATTGTGTAGATCTATCCTAGATCTACCACATACTCTAAAATCATTGCCAACAAATAAATTTTGACAGCATTTCTTCTTAATTTTCTAATTTGCATGGATTTTAACAAAATTTAAAGCTACGAAATACGAAAATACGGCAAAAGAAATGTATACGGACCTTGATTCTAGCTTCTCCTTTGATTTTTGCAGGTTGAATTGGGTTGAAATTGACCGAGCAAATTTTTTTTTTAGTTTTTTCCTCCGTGCGCTGCTGCAGAGAACACAAAGAGCTCGAAGAGCTCTGTGACATTTCTCATCTTAAAACCTAAGCTAATCCCCCCTTTTCTGTGAAGTCACATGGCTACAGTGACATGTGACAAAAACAAAAAAGAAACAGCCCCACATGCCCCTCCAACGGTACGCGCCGAACCGGCCAGTTCGGGCCCGTTTCGGCCGGTCGGGCCCAATTCAGTGCGATACCCCTTTTTTTTTTTTTTGTAGGTGGGTGTGCCATTTTTTGAAGCCGAATCGTGCCGGCCGGCGGCGGTCCGTTCGGTTACAACCCGAACCAGCCGGTTCGGCAAGCCCCGATTCGGCACGGTTCGGGAAACCTTGGTATCATGCAGTCTGGACGAGTCAACTTGAGGGAATCGAGCCGACTCGACCATGACGCTCTCTGCAGCAAGGAGCCGACTCGGATGACGGGATTTCAGAATCGCGAAACAACGGATCATGCGTTCGGAAGCATAATCACGCGTCCGTTCACGGATCAACGTTCTTCTGAGATCATGGGTGCTATCGGATCGTGAAACGATGCATTGAGAAGCGTGTTGATCGCATGATCTAAAAATCACGGTACGAATCAGCATATCACGGCGTCTGATCGTGATTGAAGAATGTATCGACGCGAAAAGACATCGGAAACTCTCTCCGATAAAATCAGAAGGTTGCTTCCAAGGGGCACCTTAAGGCTATAAATAGGTCCCCATTCTTCATTCATTTCATCGCATTCATTCCATTTTTTTCTTTTTTTCTTAGGCATTTGCATACTCTAAAAAACAGAGTATAGTTATAGTGCATCTTAAGTCTCTTAGACATTTGCATACTCTGAAAACAAAGTATAACTATAGTGCATACAAAAAGAGAAAATCATTCTTGGTTCGAATTTCTGGTGAATTGTAGTGCTGCTTTCACCAGAAGAAGACCGTTGTATCCTGGAGACAATCGTCATAAAACCGTAAGCATCATTGCAGGACATAGAGTGTAACTCTAGACTTGGTCTTGTCATTTAGGTGGCCATTGTTCATATACATCCACAAATCTTAAGACAATTTCTCCGTATTAAAGGGCTGCTCAAGTGATGGCAACAATGGCTGCACCAGTTCAGGCCGAGAAGCCGGAGAAGTTTGCCAACACCAACTTCAAGAGATGGCAACAGAAGATGATGTTCTATCTGACAACTCTGAATCCGGTAAGAGTTCTCAACGAAGATCCACCCGTCCTAAAGGAAGGAAAGAACGACAAGCAGATTGTCGCTGCTGTCGATGCATGGAAGCATTCAGACTTCCTATGCAGAAACTACATCCTTAATGGATTAGAGAATACTCTGTACAATGTGTACAGTAGTATAAGCACAGCAAAAGAGCTATGGGCATCCTTGGACAAGAAGTACAAAACCGAGGATGCAGGCCATAAGAAATTTGTGGTCGGCAGGTTTCTTAACTACAAGATGGTAGATTACAAGACCGTTTTAGAGCAAGTTCAAGAATTGCAGAGCATACTGCATGAGATACATGCAGAAAGGATGACTCTGAGTGAGTCATTCCAGGTAGCCGCTATAATTGAGAAGCTACCTCCATCATGTAAAGACTTCAAGAACTACCTGAAGCATAAGCAGAAGGAGATGGGACTTGAAGATCTGATCGTCCGCCTGAAGATCGAGGAAGATAACAAGAGCCATAATAAGAAGACAGGAAGACAACTTGCTGAGCCTAAGGCCAACCTCATGGAAGGAAAGGTCAACAAGAAGAAACGCAAGTTTCCTGGAGAAGGCTACAAACAGAAGAAAGACAATCCTAAGAAGTTCAAAGGAAAGTGCTTCATTTGTGGTAAAATAAGCCACAAATCCAAGGATTGTCGTTTCAAGGGAAAACAAAAGAAGTCAATACTACTGAAGATACCCTATCCCGTGAAGTGTCGGGATGATGTTGTCAGCAGTCGTGTTTAAAGCAAACATGATTGATAAACCAAATGAATGGTATGTTGACACTGGAGCTACTCGACATGTCTGCTCTGATAAGAGTATGTTTTCATCATATACTCCTATCAGAGGTAGAAATCTACTGATGGGTAACTCCGCTATATCGAAGATAGAAGGAATTGGCCGCATTATTCTAAAGTTGACATCTGGCAAAGAGCTTCTACTGAACGATGTACTGCATGTTCCTGACATCTGTAAGAACTTGTATCAGACTCCCTCCTAAGCACACATGGATTTAGGATGATGTTTGAGTCTGATAAATTTGTACTTACTAAAGGGGAGATCTTTTTGGATAGAGGTTACTTGAATAATGGATTATTCAAGATGAATATAATGATTGTACATCGCAACCTTGAAAAGAATAAAGATTCTTTTTCTGTTTATATGGTTGACTCCTCTTATCTATGGCATGATAGAATAGGTCATGTGAATTTAGTTCATTACGGAAGTTAATGAATTTAGAATTGTTATCTAATCATGAAATCAATCCACATTATAAATGTGAGATATGTGTTGAAGTTAAGCTAGCCAAAATACCATTCCACAAGTCAATACAATCTAGAGGAGGTTAAAAGTATTTTATAGCATTTATTGATGATTCAACAAGATCCTGTTATGTGTATCTACTAAAGTTTAAAGATGAGGCTTTAGATATGTTTAAATGTTATAAAAATGAGATTGAATATCAGCTTGGTAAAAAGATCAAGGCTATAAGGAGTGATAGAGGTGGTGAATACGATGCACGTTTAATGACTTTTGTCAAGAACATGGCATTATTCATCAAACTACAGCTCCTTATTCATCTCAATATAATGGAATTGCTGAACGCAAAAATTGAACATTAAAAGAAATGATGAATGCCATGTTGATAAATTCTGGTACACCACAGAATTTATGGGGAAAAACAATTCTCTCGGCTAATCATATTCTTAACAAAATACTCTTAAGAAGAAAGACATCACTCCATATGAGTTATGGAAAGGAAAAAAGCCTTCTTATAATTACCTAAAAGTGTGAGAGTGTCTAGCTAAAATAGCTATTCCAGATCCCAAAAAGGTCAAAATTGGACCTAAAACTGTTGATTGTATTTTCACTGGTTATGCACAAAACAACAGTGCATATCGCTTTCTTGTATATAAATTAGATATATCTGATATACAGGAAAATACAATTATGGAATCAAGAAATGCAACATTTTTGAAGAGATTTTCTTGTAAAGGGATATTTGGTACAAGTTCAAATAAAAGAACTTATGATAATATGGCAAGTAATAGTCATCAGGAAAAACATCCTGAAGATGAACCTAGACGTAGTAAGAGACCTAAAGCTAAAAAATCTTTTGGTCCTGACTATATTACGTACATAATAGAAAATGTATCTCAGACATTCAAAGAGGCAATGTCTATACCAGAAGCACCCTTTTGGAAAGAAACTATTAATAGCGAAATTGAGTCCATCATGCATAATCATACCTGGAAATTGGTAGATTTACCATCATGTATGAAGCCTTTGGGGTGTAAATAGATTTTCAAAAAGAAGTTAAAGACTGATGGATCAATTGATAAGTATAAAGCCAGAATAGTAGCTAAAGGCTTTAAACAAAATTAAGGTTTAGACTTCTTTGATACTTATTCACCTGTAACAAGGATAACATCCATAAGAATGTTAATCGCTATTGCAGCCATTAATAATATTGAATACATCAAATGGATGTTAAACAGCTTTCCTTAATGGTGAATTAGAGAAAGAAATTTATATGGAACAACCTGAAGGGTTTGTAGTTCCAGCAAAGAAAAGGTGTGCAGACTTGTGAAATCCTTATATGGATTAAAACAAGCACCTAAACAATGGCATATAAAATTTGACAATGTCATGTTGTCCAATGGATTCAAAATCAATGAATGTGACAAATGTGTGTATGCCAAAACCATACCTACAGGGTATGTGTTAGTTGTTTATACGTGGATGATTTGTTAACCATAGATAGTGATACTGATATGATTAAACAAACAAAGAAAATGTTGATCAAACATTTTGATATGAAAGATATGGATATCGCAGACGTTATACTAGGATTAAAATCACTACAACGTCGGATGGAATATTATTATCTCAATCTCATTATATTGAGAAAATATTAGATAAATTCAATGAGTATGATACCAGCCCGCTTAGAAAACCTGTAGATATTAATCTACATCTTGCTAAGCATATTGGACAACCCATATCATAATTAGAATATTCACTATAATTGACAGTTTAATGTATGTCATGAATTGCACCCATTCTGACATAGCTTATGCTATCAATAAGTTAAGCAAATTTACTAGTAATCCAGGTCCAAATCATTGGATTGCACTAGTGAGGGTATTACGATATCTAAGATATACCCTAAATTCTGGATTACATTATACAACATATCCAGCTGTACTAGAAGGATACAGTGATGCTAACTGGATATCTTCTTCAGAAGATACTAAATCCACTAGTGGATGTGTTCACCTTAAGAAGAGGTGCGGTATCATGAAAATCCTCAAAACCAAACTTGTATAGCCGGTCCACTATGAAACAAAGTTTATAGCTTTAGATAAGCTTTAAATAATCAGAATGGGCTTCAAATTTTTTGGAGGATATTCCATGTTGGTCAAAACCTGTGTCTGCAATATATATCCATTGTGGATCTCAATCAGTTATTTGCAAAGCCAGAATAAAATATATAATGGTAAGTCTAGACATATACGTCGCAGACATGATACCATTAGGCAATTACTTGAAAATGGAGTTATCTATTGACTACATTCAGTCAAAGAAAAATCTTGCGGATCCACTGACAAAGGTTACAAAGAGATCAAGTAAATTGTTTATCAAGGGGAATGGGTTTTAAGCCTATAAATAAATCTTCATAGTGGATACCCGACCTAGTTGACTGGAGATCCCAAGATCTAGGTTCAAAGGGACAACTAAATTATGAAGATGTCAACGAAGCACTAAGAATGTAAAATCCTACTCATTCCTATGATAATCAGTGCTACCTGCTAAAAGTACTAGAATAAGCATAGCTTTTGAATGATTCTTATAACATGAATATCATGTGGGGTATAGCAGGATACTCTTAATAAGAATCACCTATATAGTGTGAACTGGGCCAATTCTATGAGAATTTTAAAGGCTTTAATTCTCTAAACACTCATGAGACCAGGAGTTGTTCAGGGCCAAAATAAACACAACCATGAGAACCAAAAGAAATGCTCGGAAAGAAGTTGTGTGATTGTTATGTCTTAGTTTACATCAAACGCTAAAAGTTCAAGACATCATGTTCACTTTTAGCAAGTAAACTCAATAACAAAACACTAGGAAGGTTCAAAGCCACAAGCTACTATCCTGATGCAACTTCATTCCACTTCTCTCTTTGAATGTCTGCATATTCATTTGCATTTAAAAATCCATGTTTGTGGGGGATCGCCTTTACTGATTTTTGATCTTGGTCCAAAATTCCATTCATGTGGGGGATTGTTGGAAAAAGTGAATAGGAATTTTTTATCCCAAACTATCCTTTGGATAGAAAACCATCCTGTGGGATGAAAACTTTTAGTCCCACATGGAAAGATTAGAAAAAGAGAAGGCTCTTTATAAGAAAATATTTTTCCAAGCTCTTACTTCTAGGCTCACCATAGGTGGAGAGCTTGAGGGTGACGCGAAGCATCACCCGCGCGCACGCGCAGCGCGTGTGCGACGGGCGACAAGGGTGCAATGGGCACTTTGTAGGCGCACTTTGCACTTCGCACGTACGCATCATCGCGAGGAGCTTGAGGAGCCTTTAAATTTTTCCTAATCAAACAGATCATACACTCAATTAATTGGCACCGGATCAAGGTTGCAGGAAAACGAGTCGGCTCGGTTCAGATAGGAGCCGACTAGGAGTCGACTCGGATCCGCAGAACGAGAATACACGGTCTGGACGAGTCGACTCGAGTGGTTCGAGCTGGCTCGGATCCACAGAATGGTATCATGCGGTCTGGACGAGTCGACTCGAGAGAATCGAGCCGACTCGACCAGGACGCTCTCTGCAGCAAGAAGTCGACTCGAGAAATTCGAGCCAACTCAGATGACGGGATTTCAGAATCGCGAAACAACGGATCATGCGTTCGAAGGCATAATCACGCGATTAACGTTTCTTCTGAGATCATGAGTGCTATCGATCGTGAAACGATGCATTGAGAAGCGCGCTGATCGCGTGATCTAGAGATCATGGTACGAATCAGCGTATCATGACGTCCGATCGCGATTGAAGAAACGTATCGATCGCGTAAAGGCATATCTCACTACAAAAAGACATCGAAAACTCCTCTGATGAAATCAGAAGGTTGCTTCCAAAGAGCACCTTAAGGCTATAAATAGGTCCCCATTCTTCATTCATTTCATCGCATTCATTCCAATTTTTTCCTTCCTTTTCTTCATTTGCATATTCTAAAAAACAGAGTATAGCTATAGTGCATCGTAAGTCTCTTAAGCATTTGCATACTCTGAAAACAGAGTATAGCTATAGTGCATACAAAAAGAGAAGCATTCCTAGTTCGAATTTCTGATAAATTGTAGTGCTGCTTTCACCAGAAGAAGACCGTTGTATCCTGGAAGACAATCGTCATAAAACCGTAAGCACCATTGCGAGACGAAATTATCTTAAGGACATAGAGTATAACTCTATACTCGGGTCATTTAGGTAGCCATTGTTCATATACATCCACCAACAGACGACACTCTCATCACCAAACTCACCACCTCCACTTCTTGATTCACATCTCTTCTCATCTCCTCTCTGTGGCCCCCTCCATAAAACCCTAGCTCTGACCTCCTAACCATGTCCTACACCTCTGCTATAACTTCCATCCCAATGATTGATGCCCTTGTTGCCAAGCTCGCTACCCTCCACTCCGTCTCCCCCCTTGCGATCCACACCATGGCCGTCATCCTCCTCCGCAAACTCCACATCCGTGACTGGACAGTCAACCCCCTCCCCACCTCCAGCAATTCCTCCTCACCGTCCTACTCTGGCGTTGCCTCTCCCTGGACTCCCCGGCAATTCTTCTTCCCCAATTCCTCCCTCCTCCCTCTCCTCTGCTTTTAGGGTTTCATCATCAAACGTTCTTCTCTATTGAATCCATGGCAAAAAAGCAGAAATCGAATATAGCATGCCTCGACAAGGTGGATCCGTTGCTCTTCTTTTGCAATTATACAACAACCGGTAGAAAGTCTTTCCATGCTAGCGAGTAGCGACTATCATGCACTGGTTCACCTCTCTCCCCCACCCCTCTCATCGATCGATTAATCATTTTTTCGAGGTTTTTGTCTGTGATGAAAATGCAATTGCATTTTCTTTAATAACAATTACTGTTGAATTACACTAATTAATCACTGTAATTAATTACTGATTTTTTTATTATTATTTAATACATGTTTATTAAACAGGTTAAACGGGTTATTAAACAAGACAGGTTCAGGTTTCAAAACTTGACCTGTTTAATAAAAAGTTTGGATTCAGATTTGGACTTTTCTGACCCGACCCGATCGATTGCCACCCCTACTTGGCACCCATATGAGGCCCGATACCAAGATAGTAAACCTTCCTATGAACTAACTCTAGAAATCAACAACCAAAAAGTCAGTTGTTTCAGATGATTTAGTAAAGGGGTATCATTCATTGGTTCAGCAAATGGATACATTTGTGGCAGCTTTTCAAGTTAGGCAACTTTTATATCTTCAAAGTCAACCTATCGCTTCTCATTCTCCAGTGCAAATGCATTCAAATTTTCAGTGCCACCAGGTCAAAGTCATTAAGGTAGTACCCACAAAGTCAAGATGCCAATCTTGCTAATGTTATACAGTAGTCTAATCCCTGACCAGTGCCAGTCCTGAGTATGTGGAGTCCGCAATTGTGCATTATGGTGTCTATAAATTGAACTAAATATTAAGTACATATAGTTGCACAGCTAAGTCTGTTTATTCCAAGATTTTGATGGTTGGGGTGGTTAAGGTCCTTTATTTTTGGGCTGACTGCAACAACAAGGGGTCATCAAACAGTATAGGCACTGCATATGTGGGAGAAGAGCCAAGATTTTTTCTTCAATTAACTACTGCAAGTAGAAGTGAGTGGTTCCAAAGTTTTACCCCCCTGTTCTTAGCTACATAACTATATAGCCTGTGAAAATTGTAATATACATGATAATAAGCATTATAAATGCAATACAGAATCTTCAGAAAAAGAAAATGCTGTAAAGCACTTCAAAAAAACACAAAATTATAAAGGGTGAATACCAAACCTCCACCCCTCCGGGAAAGCAGAAAGAAAGGAGGTCCTTATATTTGAGTGGCAGCTGCTTTTCTGGAGGATATACAAATAGCACCTAAAAGTACAAAAAAAAAATCTTAGCCTGCAGGTGTAAAGCGTAAGTTTGAAGTTCAAGGTAGCAAAACACTCAACAATATTATACATGGAAAAATAGCAACAAGAAAGCATGAAGTGGCAAACTGTAAGGCAATAGAACAATAATCAACATTCTGGAATATGACTACTCAGAAATTGTCATAGATCACCATATGTAAAATATAGCATTCAAAAATGAGATTATGCTAACATAGTACAAAAGGTTCTGATTTTAGCATTTCAGAAGGACCTGTGGTTCAAGATTTGGTTCAGCTTGAACTTGGACATTGTTATTCAGCAAGCCTCTTTTTTTCTTTGAATCTTCATTGTTCTTTTCCAATACCAGCTTTTGAAGTGCTTGGACATCACACTAGGATGGAGTCCAACAACTATCATGCTCTCAAAAACCTTTGATGGTTCTTTCACATGTCTCTGATCCTGTCAGATGTAAGAAAAAATAATAATAATAAGATGTATGAATAACAAATGAAAATATAATAAATAGTACAGATGTAGAAATTTGATGGCCCATTACCCACTACATGAAAGGGAAGTCAGGTCCTTGACAAAGCAAAATTGCAACAGGAAGATACATATGTGGAGGTCAAGTTACCAAACAAGATTAAAGATGAACAACAAATTTGGAGGAATAATAACTTGCACAAATGTTCGATTGAATTGACAAAACAATGTTACACCATGGTTTTCGATCTCAGCACCAAACCCTGTACCAATAGCTTAAAGGTATGGTACATTTCCATACAGACACATAGCATGCCATTGGAGGCAGCGGTTGTACAATGTGTCAACACAGTACCTTATCAAACCCCTGTGCCATACCAGTACATTATTGAGTCGGTATGGGTTTACCAGTCCTGGGCAAATCAGAAATCCTTGTTTTATGCGAAGCACATCAACATCCTTTGATCTACAAATACAATTTTACAAATATGCATTTGCCATCTAAGTTTCTAGAGTCATTCTCCAATTAGTCTGAGCCTCTGAGGAAAAGTTGCACCAAGAAGAAACATGTATTGAGGTTCGCCAAGAGAAAATTAAAGAGGAGGAGAAATCATGGATGAACAACATCTGGCATAAATGATAATGAAATGGTCATTTTTGTAACACCATATGAGTCAAACATCCTGCATATAATTCATGCTGGAGTATTTAGCAGTTTAACTTCCATTGGTATAAGCAAGATTTTAGCATGCTAATCATCTAACTATAGCATACTATTGTAACAAGCATAATGTTGGTCTCAACATCCAGAAAAAACTGTTGATGCCTAAGCATCTATTAACTTCATTTTTGTAATAAAGAGCATGTCTAAAGCCTAAATATCATGACATAACACATCTATTTGGGTCAACTAACACAAATTGCATTTTTTGAGAACTAGTGCAGGTTTAACACTTGCCATAATTGGAGTGAGAGTAGAAATGAACCCAAGTCTCTTCTATCAACAAAAGATAATTCACCAGCTCAGCTAGTTGGCAACCTCAACCCAAGACACAGCTGAAGGCATTAAGAGAGAGAGAGAGAGAGAGAGGAAGAGAAAGGCTTAACCAGTGATTGCAACTGAAACCTTGACCATTGACGCTTTTGGCTGGTAAGAACTTCTGGGTTGTAAGCTCCCTTAACTTCAGGTGGAGGTGAGAAACCCTTCAAGACTTTTGTGACCTGACCTTGCAGTTTCTGAAGTTGGCTGTTACTATTATCATCTCTGGATGAGAAAACTACAGATGGGCGTGTTGATCGAACAGTTGCAGCTGAAGCAGCAGCCAAAAATGCTCTTGCCACATCTTCAGTTGTTTGCATAAAAAATGAAGCACCCCATCCAGGGCTACCAGAGTCTTCATTCTTATCCATCCTGCTTTGCTATATCAATTTAATAGATTCTCTGCCATTCATGTAAGAGATACAGTTAGTTGAATGTTTTGTTGCATGTAAATGTCTCTCAGGTCAGATAACAGATCAACACATTACTTCACTGGAAACTAACTCATAGAGAAAGGGCAAAAAAAATAAAATAAAAATTTTGACTAGTGGCAAATGAAATGACAGAAAAGCTGAGGATTCACAATTATGAAATAAGAAAACATACATTTTATCTGAATAGAGTACTTACAATGCTTTTAGTATCTTTCCGGAGAAAATTTTAGATTTTGGAAAGCATTGCATAGACAAGAAGCTCATTTTTATCTATGCAATATCAAAAATGGGAGAAAATGATTAAAATAGGCAACCAAAAAAGGTCCACTTTTTTTTAGTGAAAGTTAAAGAATGGAATTATGGAAAGCAATCTTGCTGAAGCTCACAAAGATCCAATACTGGCAACTAATATTAAGTCACTCTTCAGTTAAATTAACTGGCATAAATTATACAAGAAAATGTGGTCCTTAATGTGAAACACTAGCTAAACATGATCTCTTCAATTATCAAGTGCTCCTTGGGAAGAAATGTTCTTTAGTTGATAAAATATCAAAGACAGAGAACATGATACATTGCCTATGAGGGCATAACTTTGATGGCATAAGAACTTCGACAACATTGATCACGAGAGGTTTCATTTCAGATCATGATACAGATATGAATGCAACAATATCTCATGAACGTTACAATATATTCTTTTTCAAATAAAAAGATACTGGTTTTCACCAAAAATAAATAAATAAATATACAGATACTGGCCAAAATATCATGGCTGCATTATTATAAAAAATGAATATAAAGCTCTAATACAGAATAAATGTGTGTAAACAGTGAAAAAACTCAAGTGACTTCAAGGATCTGTCCACAGCTGAAAACACATTTTTTACTGAAAAATAGACATAGAAGTTCTCTCATAGGAAGTGATATTGCACACTCTCACTGATATCACTCCCAACCAATGCAATTGGCACTCATCAATTATATCTGAAACTTCAAGTAACCACTAATTGTCCGGACAAATTGGCTCTAATCCTTGCACCCCAGTGTTTCAATCAATGAGTATCAATCAGCCCATAATGTCAAATATAAATATTTCCAATAATAAGATACCTATCTTTACTAGCGTCATCATCAATTGTCTTCCATCTGAAATATGAATATTTTAAGCTTCGTAAAGACACATCCTCGTATCTCCCATATCTCTCTGCCTTAAAATTGAAAAGCTAGATAAAACTCACAAGCTCTAGTATTAGTATAAAACAGACTTACTAATGAAATTTCAAAATCTTCATATCAACCGCAAAAAAGAACTAGTTTTAAATTTTTTTCATGGTCGACCTAACAAGCCAACAAGCATCCAAATCAGAGACCTGTTTTAAAATTTTGGATGATTTTATTGAGCTAAATTCACACAATTTGTTCTTTATACATCAAGGATGTCCAATTAGTCATGAAAAGAATTCCCACACTCCTCCGTTGGACTATGTCTTTATCCAAACCTCTGAAGCACAAAATGGGCATCAAAGAACATTAAAAATAAATAAATAAATAAAAAGTCCCCTTTTTCCACAGATTCCTCATCAGTTCAACACTCATCGACGAGCTCAGAAACAGAATTAAGGCTTCACCTCGAGAAAGATTCCATCCCCCCTCCACCCCCCCCAAAAAAAAAAAAAAATCCCAACAACTCAAAAAATGAAAGAAAGGTTGCACTAGATACCTCGACAAAAATAGAAATTTCCACAGATTCCTATAGGAGATTCTATCAGGAGGTTTTCAATTAGAAACGAGCTTGGCCGCAGTATCCAAACTATATTTGACCGAAACACCCAAAATTTAGCCCCAAAAAAGAAGCGGAAAAAAATGGACAAATCAAAGAGCCGTGGATGACAAAAACTAAACGAAGCGATCATAATCGATCACCTGCGAGGAACCAAGGAGGCAAGAGTGCGGCCGCCGCCGAGGTCTTCCTTTCTAGGACTTCTATCACTCTCGATAGCTCCGGGCAGCAGAGGGGAAAGGAAACCGTATTATATATACATTTATTATACTAACGTATACAAATTATTGATTTCTGCGAAGAATATTCATTACAATTAGACTTATCTACGCTGCGAAGGGAAGTCTAAGAAGCAACCATCCACACCCACCTGCACGCTGACACGAGTGTTGGTTATAGTGGGACCCACTTAAAATTGGGAAGAAATTTGGTTGCATACTCGCTCCAAGGACGCTTGCAAATCCCTTCTACATTTTATCTTCTAATAATTTATCGGGCAATTAATTAACATTTTTTGAGATTTAATTATAATTCACAGTTAGTCATTGATTTTTTAAAAAAATAACATTATTTTAATTATTATTTATCAAATAGGTATTTAAAAACATTTATCAAAATAGATTTTTAGTGGCCACGTTGCAGGGTCCCTATGATGCGTGGCATTTAGCATTGAACCCTTGGCATTTGGCATTAAACACGTGGCATTGGCCGGATGCGTGGCACATGAAATCATGTTTAGGAAATGGGATTTCAGAGTGAAATTACATTCCTAACATGCGATTTCTTAGCTTAGATATTTATAGCTTTCTGTTAGATTTTTTTTCTTCGTCTTGGTCTTGAACTTCCCGCCCCATCTTCCTCGATTCTCCTACTCCCCTGTTACTTACTTCCGGCCCCATCTTCCCAAGTTTTCTTCCCTCTATCCCACTCCAACCCCTTTTTTTTTGCTCTTATCTCGGTGCTCTTATTCTCATATCCAGATCCGATCCAAGTATATTTCGATCTAGTCCAAGTTGGTCGTCTGTTTCTCTGTCCAGATCTGGCTCGAGTGCAGTCCAGTCTTACTTGATCTGGTCAAAAAAAATTGTTCTCTTACTATCCAGTTAGTGCATGTATATTTCTTGTTTTTGCTTGGTTTTTTATAAATAAAATTATTATTATAGTTGATTGCTTGTTAAAATTAATTTTATATTTATTAATTTAATTTTTAAAATTTAATATTCCGGTATCATGATCTTTTAATTTTTATAGCATTGGGAATTTATGTTGTTAATTGATATTTACATTTTTAGTTAAAATATTTATGGTTCTTATGTTATAATTTAATATTAAAAAATGATATCATTTAGAGATAAATTAATATTTTAATTATAGTAAAAAAAATGGTGATATAGTATAAGGTTTGAAGAATGATTAGGTTAATAAATGTTTGTAATAAAGAAATTTGAAAAGATAGCTTATATTCTTCAGGAATAGATAATAATTTTAATTTTAAAATGTAGATGAAATTATTAAAATTAAAAAACTTAGTAAATAAATTTAAAGAAGTATTCAATTATTGAAATTATTGTATTATAAATTAATGATTTAAATTATTTTATTATTGTAGAATCTATATAATTAATTATAAATTAGTATTTAATGATATAAAAGTAATATATTAATATATATATATAATTAATTTAGGTATATAATTAATTGATTTGTTTAGTATAAATAAATTATGATGTTAATAGTAATATTTAAAAATATAAATATGCATAGCATGTAAATAAATAATTAATTAAAAATAAGTTTATTCATCAATATAAATAATTTATTAATTTATCAATAAAGTTATTAACATTCATGCTATATTAAATAAATTAAAAAAGAATTAATTTAAAATGAATAATAGTATACTAAAATTTAGTTTAATAAAGAATATACAATATTATATAATTTATTTAATATAAATAAATTACGGTACGAATACTAAATACTTTAACATATAATAGTTATAGGTTGTCAATAATCATTAATAAAATATAAATACATGGTAGTATGAAATTAATATATTAAATTATAATAAAGTTAGTAATGTATATGCCGCGTTAAACTAATTTGTAAAATTATGTATTATTTACAAACATTAATTGTCTGATAAAAGATACTGCATAAATAGAAGATATTGGTAAATTTAAATATATCTTACTTTGAATAATAATTAATTAAATTTTATAAATATTTAGAATATATAAAAAAATAAATTATAAAAATTCGTATGTTATGGTACATAAATTAATTATTAAATTATGAATGAAATTATTAACTTTTATGCTACATTAATTATATTATAAATTTATTATTATTAGATAAGTTATTATAGTATTAAAACATTATTTGATTGAAAATATTAGAAATATGTAGGCTATATGTTTGTAATTTTATTTTCTTAATTTTTAGATGTTTTGTGTGCATATTTAGGTATTTAATATGTTGCAATTGTTAGTATCAGTGAAATTATGGTTTGGAAATAACTTGTTAGGTTAATTATCCGATTTTCTATATATATTCAATAAAATTTGTATTGTATTAAACCGTAGACCCATCAATTGATTAATATGCATATTTGTAGTATCTGCATATTGTTATTAATTTTGTATGGATCTTAGAACTATATATATTAATTAATTGATTGTCCAATTTGGATAGTTTGAAAATTGTAATTAATTTTCTAGATCACTTTACAGTAAGCAATCGATGTATAATGAAGATCGAATGATATTTGGAGCAGTATTTTCTTTAGTTCTCCATACACATAATTATTTGTGTGTGGAGAACTAAGAAAAATATTGCTAAAACTTTATTTGGTTTCTATTGCACATCATTGTTTACTATAAACTGATCTATTTTTACCTAATAATTGATGATAGGATGCATTTTTAGTAATTAAAAACTTCGTACATAGATATTAATTCGAAAATATATTGCAATCTATATTTATCTACTTAATAATAGAATAATTGTTTTCTATATTTCATGGATTGGATTTTACTTTTATTTAATTATTTTTTGTTAGTAAGCTGTCATTAAAATTTCATGAAAATCTATCTAATACATTTTTGTTTATTAAATATGTAAAGTAAAAAAATGGAAGAAACATGTCATAGCTTTTATGTTATATTCCTGGTTCTATCATTAATGAAAAATATGGTATTGAGTACAATCAGGAACCGAAAAAGAATATTAAATTTAAAAATTGATTATACTGAAAAAGATAATTAAATTAAAAATAGTATGACATTCGAAGATTTAGAGAATAAAATATATAACCTTCCATATAGACAGAAATGGAAAGAAAATATTAATTATTTATAGGTATCCACTTTATTCAGCTGATATTTGTAAGTATGAACATGTTCCACTAACCGATGATGAAAACATGGAAATAATGTTTTTCAACTATCATTTTACATCCATGTATCCGAGTACAGAGTTGTACATAGATCTCCAAATCGTTGAAGCTCCTGAACCTGTTTACGAACAGGTAATTTAGAAGTAGATGTTCGAAATATAGTAATAACTCATATAAGTGAACATGTTATTTCATATTGTAGTCCGAACATCATAGATATGTATTGAAAAAACTGATTCAAGATTTATAGAAGACCCATTATATACAGTACAGTACTGTGCCAGAAAGTAATATTAGAGAAGCATTAGTATACGTAGCTGCTGATGATACGGTACATGTAGATAATCAATTTTTTCATGAAAATAATGAAGAAAGTAAAAATATATGGCTGATGAACCTAATGAAGCTAGTATGTCAGCACCTGTATGAAGTCATGAATTCAAGGTTATTAAGTCCAATCCCAATCTATGGCTTATAAAATGTAAGAATAGAGAGTCGGGATGTCAGTGGATGGTGAGAGCTATTAAAACATTAATTATTTTGAGATCTCATGATATACTAGTCCCCATACATGCATATCCGCAATGATATCTCCGGATCATTCTTGGTTGGACTCTACATTAATTATAAATAAAATATGGGACCTGGTGAAAGAAATTCCTATATTTGCTATTGTTGGATTTTGTGTAGTGAAAAGAACAAATACCATTACAACACCCAGCTACAAAAAATTAGGGATGCCAAGCAGAAGGCGATAGCCATGTTGTTCGGGGATTGAGATATGTCATATCAATTACTGTCGAAATGGTTGCATGCTGTAGAAGAATAGAATCCTGGCTCTTGGATGAAATTCATCAGCACTCCAATTGGTATTACAGCTTGTGTTAAATTTGATCGTATGTTCTGGGCCTTTGCACCCTTAATTAAAGGGTTTAAGTACAGTCGATCAGTCATAAGTGTTGATGCTACTTTACTATATGAAAGTATAAGGAAAAGTGATGATTGCAACTGCTATTAATGAAATAATCAGATATTTTCACTGCATTTGGTATTGTCAATGAAGAGTCAGCTGATACGTGGAGTTGGTTCTTAGCTTGCATCAATTTTATTTTATCACGTCAGGATATTTGTCTAATTTCTAATCGACATGCTTATATACTAGCTACAGTGCAAATAAGCATCTGGATTGGTAGCCATCGAATATTTATCATATTTATTACCTGCGTCACGTGGCAAGCAATTTCAATTCTAGATTTTGTGATCCGAAATTACTGGATATGGTGAAAAAAGCTAGAATACAAATACAGTCTAAAAAATTCAAAAAACATATAAGAATATTAAAAAATTTAATCCAGAAGCCTTTCAATGGTTGAATGATATCTCTTTGGAGAAATGGATACATGCATATGATGACAGTCCATGATATAAATGATGACAATAATATATCTGAGTATTTCAATGAAGTTTTAAAAAATGCTCGATTCCTGCTAATAACAATATTGTGCGGTTGACTTTTTTCAACTTGTATCACACTTTGAAAGTTGGCTTGCCCAAGCAAATGATGCAATGGATAGAAATAAAGGTTCACTCTTTTTGTTATGGTAAATATCATCTCAAAGCAAGCCAAAACTACATCGCATATTGTTACAAGGTTCGATAGAGCTATTGGCTTATTTCAAGTCCAAATTGCTAGATATGATCTAAACATGAACAGGGGCAACAACACACAGGTGACTGTATCTTTTTTTATTATTGAAAAAAAATATATATATTATGTTGATATATGTTGACTTATGATTTTTAAGTTATAGGTCGTGCGTCTTTCACAACAAATATGTACGTATCATAAATGACAGTATTATCATTTACCTTATTCTCACGTCATTGCTACTTATGCACATGTTGCTATTAATTTTTATAGATATGTTGATCAGTGCTATACCTTACATAACTATCACCAAACCTATGCACCTCAATTTCAACCAATTCCGTATCAAGAATATTTGTCACAACAAGTGGAGATGGTATCATTATACCTGACAAAAATATATTGCGACGGAAGGATAGGCCACGTTCTACAAGGATTAGAAATGATATAAATATCAAGAAGCTGGCAACAAATGTAGGTGTATAATCTATAAGGAGGAAGGGCATGACAGATGGTCATGTCCAAACTTTTATAAGTAGATTAGTTATATTATTGAAGCCAAATTTCATGGGTATTTTTTATACATAAGCTTATTCACTTGTTATATGATGTTTATTTATTGTTTATGACCTATACTACACTAATTTATTTCTATTGTTTATAGTTATTGATATATCAGGATAAGAGTTGTTACGGCTTCTAGAATTCTATCAAATGATAATGGTTTACATCATGACTTGATATTATGTTTGATCGATTATAGTTCTTATATGGTTTGTGATGAATTAATGTTTCTGTCTTTGTATGTAATATTGTTTGCATATAACTTTATATTATGTGTTATCGTTGTACGAACCTCAATTTTTTTTAGGAAAAAGGTGATTTGTTAAGTGAATTTTGTGCTAATTGATTTCTTTTAAGTAATTGTATATTACGATTATGGATGCCGGTCTATCAGATCATTCGATACTATACAATCATGATACACATCGATCTTGCTTAGCATGGGAGGGGCAGGAGACTATTATTTTGCAGTGTCGACGTAGGGAGTTAGTTATGCACAGATAGATACCGCTTGATAGGTGCATATTACCTTATTTGATGCAGTCAGGTTTTTATGGGATTGCTTGCTTGGGATTTATACGTATGGACTGGTATTTGATTATTGCTCTTATGGAGCATTGGCGTCCGGAGACACGTACATTTCGTTCACAACATGAAAAGTGCACCATCACCCTTCAGGATATTATTATTCAGTTAGGTTTGCCAGTTGATGGTCTACCGATGACAGGTACTACATAAGTAGACTGGAGTCAGCTTTGTCATAATTTGTTAAGGGTCATCCCACCACATGGTAGACTCCAAGGGTCACGATTGAGCTTGATTTGGCTAACAGGGTAGTTTCATGAGTTAGCCTTTGATGCCGACGAGATAGCCATACAGCGCTATGCCGGAGCATATATTTTATAGCTAATGGATGGGTATTTGTTCATTAATAAATCCGGAAGCCTAATGCATCTCATGTTTCAACCCTTATTGAGTGAACTTCGAGACAGCTGGACATTATAGTTATGATAGTGCATGGCTCGAATGGTTGTATAGAGAGTTGTGTAGGACAAGCAGGAGATATGCTATTAATATAGCTGATCCTTTGTTATTACTACAATTATGGGCATGGGATAGATTTCCGATCCTTGCATCCCATAGATTACTATGATAGGCTCTAGATCCTATGGTCAACTTAGATGATGGTGGAGCTGGTTTACCTTAGAATTTGTTAGGGATACGATAAGTTTTAGCTTATATCATACTTTATGACTAACGATATTTACTGAGTTATTTAATTGATTTAATTCATTTATTATGCAGATGGAGAGACATTTTTTCTATGATGGAGGTTCCTACACATGTGGTCTCTTCATATTGATACTTACTAGATCACTTGAGAGCAGAGCAGGTAACGACTATAGCTTATTTTTTTAATGATTGATGATTCTTATATTTTATTGTTTAATATGTTTCATATTCTTTATAAACAGGTGATATGGCGGTCATATAATATTGATATTCTTATACAGTTACTAGATTATTGCTTGCATGGTTAGAATATCTGGTATACTCGAGTGCCACTTATATATTTTCATATAATAGAGTGGCACTTTGCTGATATAGTGATGCGTCAGTTCGGGATTTGATAAATCATACCAAAGCAGTGTCATATAGGTCTACACTACATCGTATCGATCTCAGGGGATAATTCGAGCAGGACTGGTCAGTCACTCATCAGCATTATATTCAGTTATAGATGAGCCGACATGATTATATTATAAATGGTGCTCCAGTTGATGATATCGTAGATTATCATGATCCATATATGCAGTGGTACCACAGCATCACTCGGTGGTTCATCAGTTATGATGGTGCGATGTATGATTACCTGGTAAGAAATTTATTTTTGCTATTTAACATGTTAATATACTTATTTTATTTCCTGAAACTCATTAATTGTTTATAACTTTCATAGCAGTGACATCACGATAATACATCATCTTGCTCAGCCAGGTTCTATATCGATGGCCTCGCAGTCTATACAGGATATATGTCATTCTGTCCTTGATGCTGTCGGCAAGCATGCACGTATCCCATTAGGAGCATTTGCTCAGGAGGTCGACAGAGATGACGATACTCCTTTGCCTTTCCCGTATGCATCTTTATTGGGAGCACCTCCTCCAGCTTAGCACAGACGAGATACTCGATGATATAGTACCTCTCCATATCCAATGCTGGAGTTCACATCATACATATCTGCGCTCAGTTACCTTCATGATGATGTGAGATAGTTTACATTTATTGAGGATGCGGTTGCATACACATTTTGATTATATTGCTGCACCGGACTACATGATGCATCATGATTATTCAGGACATGGAGGACAATGCTATGACGAGGGATCGTCACATCAGATATCTGCATAGCAAGCATTCATTAATGTAAAGTATATGACAGAGCATCAGGAACTAAGTGAAGTTGAGCCAATGCCTCGTCGAAAGCAGCCTGCACGTAGGAGGAGATGGCCATATTAGAACTTATGATCTTTATTTTTACTTATTTATGTATTCCATTTATAAATTTTTATTCTGAATTTTTGTATTTGTTATTATCAATTTGAATGATAATTATTTCGACATTTTCATCGATGACATGTGATTTATTACTCAATATATATATATTGAAAAATAAAAAAATTAGTTGCAATGAAATATTTAAATCCATTAATTCTGATTTATTAATTTTTGAATATATTTTTAAATTAAACATACAAAAATATTTACAAAACTCAGCTTATTTTGTAAGAAAAATATACCTTAAATCTATACTGATTTTTTTATAATAATTAAATCATAATTGGATATTATATCTTAATATATTAATATTTAATATTTTAATAATCTTTAATTTTTATATTTAATATCAGGAATTTCCTGTTACAATTATTATTTTTTTATTCTATGCAGGTTATTCTTAACTTTTATTCATTGTAATGTTATATAAATATTATTAAGAAAAAATTAAATCACTCCAGTACAAGGAAAAATTGCATAATTAAACTTATGCAAGCTTTTATATTAGTTAATATATATATTATTTAAATACTTTCATTTTAATATATTATTCAATATTATCAACTATGATAATTTTTATAAATTATATATATTTATTATATATATTATGTATTACTAAAGAGATGGAAGTAGATGGAAATTTTTTTTACATTGATTAATATTAATTATTTATTATAATTTTATACAACAATTTATCTACACTTTAACTAATATTATATTATATATACTGTAACAATATATATACATTGTTTATAACTAATATTATTTAATAATTAATTTATCAAATTCATAATATAAAATAAATTATTTAATAATTACTTTATTATTTTTGTCATTATAATACATAAAATATTTAAATCGATTAATTTTAATTTTTTAAAATTTAAAATATATATTTTAAATTAACCATAATATATATTTACAAAATTCATAATCAACATTTTGTAAAAAAAATAAAGTTTAAATCTACATACTAAATTTTTGATAATAATTTAATAATTATCGAATAACATATTTTCATGTAGTAAAGAAGGCGATTGATGTACATGTATGATGCTGAAGCATGCCATAGTGGTCGATACATGCATTCCGCATGCAAGGGACGCACGTCGAGACCCTTCGCGCGTGCGGGCACCAACCACAACAAGACGGATACAGGCTGCGAGCAGCAACGAGGCATGGCATGTTCGATCGCGAGGCATCAGACGTGCGGGCATGGGAAAAGGCGCAGTTTGCCAAAGTGCGCCAGGCACGCGCTGGCACGGAGCATGGCACAATCGGCTGCTTATCATGCCATAGTATGGCACGGGGGCATATCACGCGTGATGGGCATGACACGTGGAGACGCAGGGCGCACCCAAACTCGGAACATTATATTATAACATTAATATAACAATATATATTAAATTAAATTTTGTGAATACTTTAATAAAACTAAAAAATACAGTGTAAAATAAATTTCATATAATAATGATTTTAATGTAACATATAAAAAATTTAAATTATGTTACTTTTAATTACTAATTATAAAATATTAAACTTTAATTATTTTATGAAATTGAAATAAAAAAATTGTAAGGCTGAAATCGCGGGTAGCTCCACCTAGCATCGAGGTAGCTACCGACACATATTTTGGTAAATAAAAATTAAATTATCTTAATTTTGTAATTATTTATTAAATAATAATATTTTTTTAAAAAAAACTCGTTAGTCATTTATGTTATATAAATGATTTGACCTGGCGGTGGATTTCGAGAGTATCGGGTGGTATCGGATACGAGAGACACGGTTTGCGATTTCTACCAAACCTTTCTTTTTTTCGTTTTAGTTTTTAAAAATAAAAATGATAAACTTTGGCTCCAGATATGTTTTACTAATATATAAAAAGTAGAATGATATTTAAGACTAGTCTATGGAATGATCGGCCAAACTCATGTATTCCATGAGATGTATCATGCCATGATGCAGACGGGCGCCCGAGAGATCCCAGCATTTTTTCTTGGACTATGATCAGGTCAACAATATTATATTTTCTTTAGTTTTTTTATTTATGAAAGCATATTGTGCTTTTATAGTACGTACCAATATACATCACGAGATATTTGTTCTCATGGATCTAGACCAATTTTTAATTTATAATTATCTAACTTAACTAATGACTTACCAAGAAGAAAAGGCTTAATGTATACATAGACCTGTCAAAATGGGCTGGTCCGGCTTAGCCCTATCCTAATCCATATGAGCGGATATTATATGGGCCGGGCCGGGTCGGGTTAAGCCCACTTGCAAAAATGAACTGAAAAAAAAAATGCCCGGCCCTAGCCCAAGGCAAATGGACCGAAAAAAAAAGGCTTGGCCTGGTCCTATATGGGCTGTGGGCTAGGGCCGGGTCAACCCACGGATAGTCAATTGGGGGTGGGGTTCTCACAGTCACAGACTCCCAGTTCTCCTCCCAGACTCTCAGTTCTCCTCTGCTCTTCGGCATATTGGAGAGGGGGATGGCACAGTCGTGCAGAGGAGGTCTCCCGGAGGCCGAAACAGTGGCCGATGGGAGCCGGGAAGCTGGGGAAAGCCGGAGATCGAACTTCCGGTTTCCAGATCAACACGACATCATTGCGGTGGGCAGTGGCGGTGGAGGAAGAAAACCCATCCGGCCATCCTGGTGAACCCTCCTGGTAGGCCGGCACGACGACGGCGGCACCCCCCGAGCCCCCTCGGACCCGTGCCTCTGACTATCCGCTGAGAGAAAAATAAAAAAAAAGAGATTGAAGAGTGACGAGTCCTCACCGCCGAATGGTTCAAGTCCTGGGGTTCCAACTGATGTCACTGTTGCCACTGCTTCTTCTCCTTCGTCGGAATGGGAGAGCTCCGGCGAACGTCCGTCGGGCATCACGATCTCGCGGAAGAAGAAAAACGGCCGTGGGGTGGGGTTCTCACGTCTCCGGTTCTCTCCGGCGGCTATCTATGAGTCACTCACCAGTCTTCTCTCTGGCGGTGGCTCTCCATGAGACAGGATCTAACCCTAATCGAGGAGTCGAGTAAGAGAGTCCCATAGACCGCGGTAATTCAGTAAACCGTAAGTCCAACCGTAATCCGTAAGTATTATGTAACCTTCCCTTTTCTTTTCTTTTTTTTAAAATCATTGCCCACGAGCTAACCGGCCCTAACCCACTTCAACTCATGGGCTACAAGGGCCGGGCCTAAAAGCCCGGTTACATAAATGGGCCACTTATTTTCAGCCCGATCTGACCCATTTATAGGGTTACATAGGTTGGCCGATGGGCTCTTGCCCATTTTGACATATCCATGTATACATAATTGATAAGCAAGCTCATTTAATTTATGTTTGTCATCGGTGATGGTTGGAATTACAAAAATACTTAGTGCTGAATTTTGTGCTAAAAAATTACTAGTATTTATGATGAGAATGGTGATAACTTATACTACACATATTGGCTTGATCAGATTTATATAATATTAAAGTTTATTGGCATAATATCACGCTCCGAATTTAGTACTGGGATCGACTATGTGACCAGCCATACAACCATATATATCATCATAGAGATCATGACAGGCCTATCATTCAATTCAATATCCAAGCAGTGGTAAAGAATAAATTTCACTAATTATTTCTAGATTTTTTTATCAAAGTTAATAGATAAATAAAATTCAACTAAAATTTAGGATAAATTAGTTAATTAACACGTAAACCCTAGCTCCTTACTGACTGGTCCCAAAGCATGATCGATCTTTCGGATCTGTAATAAAAAATATAGAAAAATAGGAGTGAGCTATACATGCTCAGTAAGTTATCATTACCTTTAATATATGCATAAATATGCCAACAATAAATTACAAATATACACAAATCATGCATCACAAAATAATCAGTTCACAACAAAATAAAATGCAACATCACATTATATGTACATTCAAATACAAACGACACAATTATGGATGACCAACTATTTAATTTATTATCTTAGTCCCTTTGACTATGGCCACGATCGGCCCGTGGCTGGCCACGAAAGAGACTAGAATTCTGACTACGCATACATACCGAAATTGATCATGTACCAGTGATCGCTCCATCGAAGGTCCGGAAGGAAACTAGCTCTGATATTATACGAGAAAATATACATCCTCGGCATGTGTTAGTAACCGTCATGCATGGCTAAAAATAAAAGGCAACTAGCTCTTGACTACACGTACTATACATTGGTCATGTGCCAGTGATCGTCCTACGGAGGCCCGGAAAGAGACTAGGTTCTCGTGTGATCATAGTCAGACTATAAAGCATCAACACCAATACACATAACAATGAATGCAATCCAATGCAAAATAAATTATACTACATATAATTAATATTTCATAACATTTATATCATATTTAGCATGTAACTAGAAGTCAAGATAACTTATCTGAAACTGATTCTATCAAGAACACATGACTCGAACTCTAGATCCTTGATACTCCCATACTGATAAAGATAATGAAGGCTCTGATAAAATAAGTTAAATAATTAATCCTGAATCTAAATAAAATAAAAGATTTCTCGATCTGATCTAGGGTTAGGCTCGATCTAGATATTTATTTAAGTCCGGTTGATATAAATCGGATTAATCAATAAAAAAATAATTTAAATATCCAAATTTATTTATTTATTTATTATTCTTTTCCCTCTCTCTCCTCTTCTTTCTCTCACCTCTTTTCTCTCATCTCCTTCCTCTTTCACTCTCCTCTCTCCTTCCTCTTTCTCCCTCTTTTTTTTTTCTTTCCATGCTATTCCTAGTTCGGCCCGAGCAATCCTCCCATGGTGCTCGATAATCATGGGAGGTGGTGGATAGGTGGTGCAGGACGGTTGTCAAACGCCTACAGCGACCAAAATCCTCCGATTCGGGAGAACGAGTTCTAGAAATTCTTGGATGCTAGGATTGAGCAAGATGGGGAAGAATCCTTTGAACCTGCAACGATCAAGCGCTGGAAGGGACGCGTGATTCCTCACGTTGCCAGCCCTCTACCGAATTTCAATCCGGGTCTTCACGAACGGAAGGAACGAACGATGGGTTTCTCACCGTGAGTCTCTATTTCTTTTTTTTTTTTTTTATCAGGAACTTGGAACGAAAGGAAGAGATTCCTCATGGAATCTCTCTCCCAACCAGGCTTTCAACCTGGTTCGCGCAAGGGGGAAAAGAAGGAAGCCGGCGGCCTTCCACGGAAAGAAGACGCCAAAACCCAACAACATCCGTGCAATGGAGATATCTTCTTCCCAAAACTAAACACGCTCTCCTGTGCAAAATCTTATTCCCAAAACAAAAACTCAAAAGGAATCACCGTGTAAAACGTATTCTTCCAAAACAATCAACACCTCTCCAATTGTATATTCCAAAAAAAACAAAACGATGCTTCTCCTTTTTCCTTGGTTCGGATTTTAAGAAACCACCATACAAAGCATAGTCCCCCACGTGACTACAAGGGAGGGAGAAAACAATTGTAACACAATCCAACACGTTGACTCTTGCATGAAAACTCCAAACGAATTTTTTTTAAAAAAAAAAATCAAGAGATCATGTCACTAATAAAATTAAAATAATAATAATAAGACTAAAGACTCCGGTATTTTCCCGGATCCGAAACTTCACGGACGCAATTAGTGTATTGGGCCTTCGGCCCAATTTTCAATTAATATTTTCATCCCCAAAACGGGTCAGATTTGAAACTTGCTTCCCTTGAAGGCGTCTGGACCTGCGCACGTTTCCTGCTGGGCGAGGCTGGCGGCCCCAAATCGTCATGGGCTGGAAGCTGAACCGAAACGTCTGGGTTGGGCTTCGCCGAACTATCACCGGGCTGTCCTGATATATGAGTCAACTGATCAGGTTCAATATCCATCTCGATGTCCGCATCACTCTCCCCTTCCTCTGAAAAGCTTGTCCTCAAGCTTGAATTATCACCTGCATAAGGGGTTAGATGTCGAATATTGAATACATCAGAAATAAGGACATCGTCTGGAAATTCAACTCGGTAGGCATTGTCACTAAATTTCTCCAACACCTGACAGGACCAATTTTCTTTTTCTTTGGTTTGAGTTTGGTATAGGCCCCCTGTGGATATCGTTCTCTTGGCAAGAAGACCCATACCAAATCACCAACCTCAAAAGTCTGCTGTCGACGCGTCTGATCAGCCTTAGCCTTATACTTGGCATAATTTTGCTCTAGATTAGCTTTAACAGTTGCGTGCACCTCACATAGATTAGCCACTCGATCTTCATCTTCTTACTTGATTTGTTTGGTACATCAACAGGTAAAATATCAAGTGGTCCTCTTGGCAGAAATCCATACAATACCTGAAAGGGTGCAAAACCAGTAGAACGGTTCACCAAAGAATTGAACTCAAACTAATCTTTGGCATCATACATTCAGTTTTTTTTAAATTCTTGCACATTGGCTCTCAACAAGTTACCAAGACTTCGGTTGACAGTCTCGGTTTGCCCATCGGTCTGAGGATGATAGGGACTACTGAATTTAATTTTGTACCTAATTTTTTTCACAATTCATGCCAGAAATGCCCCATAAACTTGCTATCTCGGTTCGAAACTATCGACGATGGTAACCCATAATGTCGAACAACTGCAGAAAAATAAAGATCAGCTACTTTTGATGCATCAAATATCGTTTTGCATGGCAAGAAACAAGCCATCTTGCTGAACCGATCTACGACTACCATAATTGAGTCTAGACCTCTTACTGTCCGCGGTAAACCTACAACAAAATCCATAGATACCTCTCGCCACGGCTCATCTAGAATCGGTAAAGGGGTATATAAACCTTGATTTGTATCGATCCTTTGGATTCCTGACACAAACGGCATCTCTTCACATAGGTTTTGACATCTCGGTCAAGCCCAGGCCAATAAAATCGTTGACAAATTAACCATGCAGTTTTGTCTCTTCCAAAATGTCCTTGATTATGCAGCTCCTGAATAATCAATACACGCACTGAAGTGTTATGAATACAGAGACAATTACCACGGAACAAATATCCATCATGTAGGACGAAGTCATATCGACCTCTAGCTTCCAATTCAGTCACAATGCTCTGAAAATGCTCATCTGCACGGATATCATCCTTCATGCTTTCAAATCCAAGGGTATATACTTGCATAGCACCAATCAATAAACTCCATCTACTTAAAGCATCTGCTATTTTGTTCAAAGTGCCTGACTTATGCTTGATGCTGAAAGTATACTCCTGTAGAGTACTTACCCATTTTGCATGTCTGGAGCTCAACTTATGCTGTCCCTGTAGAAATTTTAATGCTTGATGATTTGAGTACAGCACAAATTCTCGCTGGATCAAGTAATGTCGCCAATGTTGCAATGACCTCACAATGGCGCATAGCTCTAAATCATAAACCGAATACAACAGTTTGGCACCTCCAAGCTTCTCTGTAGAAAGCAACATGTCTCCCATCTTGGATGAGTACTGCGCCAATCCCAGTCTTCGAAGCATCACAATCCACTTCGAATACCTTGTCAAATCTGGAAGAACCAACAGTGGTGCTTGGGTCAACTTGACTTTCATCTCATCAAATGCTGCCTGAGCAGTGTCATTCCATCCAAACTGATTTAATTTCAACAAGTCTGTTAAGGGTGCAGCAATCTCACTATACCTCTTCACAAATCTTCTGTAAAAACCCGCAAGACCCAAAAAGGATCTCAATTCAGTTAAAGTTGTAGGTGCTGGCCTTATCAAAATCTCACTATATCGCTTGCACTTTACTTTCATCTGGAAGAATCCCATCACCAGTAACAACATATCCCAGAAAATTAATTTGTCTACCATCCAAATACACTTCTCTGGGTTAGCAAATTTGGTTTTCACGTAATACTGTTAGAACTTGTGAAACATGCTCAACATGCTCTTGTGCTATCTTACTGTATATCAATATATCATCAAAGTATGCAACAATAAAAGAACTAAAGAATGGACGCAAAACCTGGTTCATTACTCGCATGAACGTACTAAGAGCATTAAATAGCCCGAATGGCATCACCAACCATTCATACAGGCCTTCCTTTGTCTTGAAGGCTGTCTTCCATTCATCACCTGGCTTCATTCTGATCTGATGGTACCCACTTTTCAAATCAATCTTAGTAAAGAACACGGCACCACTCAACTGATCTAGCATATCATCCAGCCTCGGTATTGGAAATCTATACTTCACAGTAATTCTGTTTATTGCCCGGCTGTCAACACACATACGCCATGAACCATCCTTTTTCGGCACCAAAAGTGCTGGTACCGTACCGCACGGGCTAATGCTTTCCCGTACAAAGCCTTTGTCTAAAAGATCTTGAACTTACCTCTTCAGCTCCTCATGCTGCTGCGGTCATTCGATAATGAGCCTTATTCGGTAACATAGAACCTGGAATCAGATCAATCTCATGCTGAATATCTCGAAGTGGTGGCAAACCCGCAAGAAGCTCACTTCGTACAACATCCCGAAATTCCTCCAAAACTGACACAAACTCCTGAGGAAGATCATGTAGCTCCTGTTCCCCATTTTGGCCAAACTCCTCTGGCTTACTAATCAGGGCAAAACAAAAATCTTCTCCCTCTAAACTCGCCTCAAACTCCCTGCTTGGCAAACAAATTATTACCTTCTGTTCAGCCATGTCCTGTAGTGGTTTCAAGATCACTTTTCTCCCATCTGGTCGCAGCATATAAGTATGAGTGTAACCATTATACACTACTTTATTATTAAACTGCCATGGTTGTCCCAAAATGATGTGTGTCGCATCCATCGGTACAATATCAGCTACTATTAACGTCTCAAGCCGAGGATCAAAAGATAAGGCCAACCTACAACGTCGACTGACCTGAATATCTGCATCCCCGATTCACCCAGCCGAGCTTGTATGGTTGAGGATGGGGCTCTGTCATCAACCACAATTTCTTCACAACTTCCTCAGCAATCACATTCTCCCAACTTCCAGAATCAATAATTACCTTGCAAGTTTTACCAGCTACAGTGCACTTTGTTGAGAAAATATCGTGCCGACACCAATCTCCACCAGCTCTTGGTGTAAGACACAACCTCCTAATAATCAGACTCTTTCCCTGGATGTGGTCTGGGTCAATCACATACATCTCATCCTCGAACTCCTCATCATCGGGAAATTTAACTTCCTGCTCCTCCTCCATAAGTAACTGGGTACGCACCTTGGGGCACTCATTGGCATAGTATCCTAAGTCATGACAGCGATGGCAGCGAACATTGTCTCGATTGCTGCCCCCCTCTACTGGGGACCTGAAGCCCCACTCGGCACTGTAGGTCTCGGAGGAACTGCCGAAGTTTGTTGCCTCACCATAGGAGGTGCAATCCTACTACCAGAACTCTGCCCCGAAGACTAACCAGATAATTTTCCTCTACTCTAGAACCCTCTATTCCGCATCAGGCTCTGCTCCACTGCTTGCTCCCGCATGTGCGCATCACCAACATTGTCAATCCGATGCAGAGCCAACGCATCCTGGATCGGGAATCGCAGTCCAAGCAAATACATAGCTACCAACCTCGGTTCTGACTCCATCAATCGGTTTCGAGCCACCAGTCGGTAGAACTCTGTAGTATAATCTTCCACGCTTCGATTTCCTTATGTTAAACCATGCAATTTAGAATAAAGGACCTGTTCATGATTCTGAGGAAGGAACTCCCGATTCATCTCCTACTTCAAGGCTGCCCATGATGCAATTGGTGGCCTCCCATCCATATACCTCCGGTAGTGCTGTGCATGCTACCAAGCCGCTGCTCGATCTCGGAATCGGATTGTGATAAGCGGCACTTGCTTGTCCAAAGGCACTTCTTTCAGCCAGAAAATATCATCAACCTGCAGGGTCCAATCCACATACTCATCAGGATTCAAACTACCTCTGAACTCCGGTATTTCAATCCAAAACCCGGACTCCCAACGAGTCTGATTATCATGCATAGGCGACGGTCCGAAATCCCTGGGAAGCACTGCATCACGCCGCGGTTGCTGCCCTCTTTGCAATGGTGGAGGATCTTCAATATTCTGGAAAGGGTCGGCATCACCTTCTCGATGCTCGTCAGGTACATTGCGATCTTGATGAGGTATAGCACGATCTTGCGCCTCCAACCATGCCATCATTGCTTGCAAAACAGCCATCATCTGCTGTTGGGTCTCCACAATGTCACGAAGAGAAGGCTCCCCTTTGTTCTGCTCCATGGTTGCCGGCAGATTTTTTTTTTTTTTTTAAATCTAGAACGGAACAAGGACAGATCAAGAACGGATCAGGGACAGATCAAGAACGGATCAAGACTCTGATCAAGAATGGATCAAGGCTCTGATACCAAGCTGGTGCAGGGCGGTTGTCAAATGCCTGCAGCGACCAAAACCCCGATTCAGGGAGAACGGGTTCTGGGAATTCTTGAATGCTAGATTGAGCAAGATGGGGAAGAATCCTTTGAAACCTGCAACGATCAAGCGCTGGAAGGGCCGCGTAATTCCTCACGTTGCCAGCCCTCTACCGAATTTTAATCCGGGTCTTCACGAGCGGAAGGAACGAACAATGGATTTCTCACCGTGAGTCCCTGTTTCTTTTTTTTTTTTTATCAGGAACTTGGAACGGAAGGAATCCTTTTTTTTTTTTTATCAAGAACTTGGAACGGAAGGAGAGATTCCTCATGGAATCTCTCTCCCAACCAGGCTTTCAACCTGGTTCGCGCAAGGGGGAAAAGAAGGAAGTCGATGGCCTTCCACGGAAAGAAGACGCCAAAACACCAACAACGTCCGTGCAATGGAGATATCTTCTTCCCAAAACTAAACACGCTCTCCCGTGCAAAATCTTATTCCCAAAACAAAAACTCAAAGGAATCACAGTATTCTTCCAAAACAATCAACACCTCTCCAATTGTATATTCCAAAAAAAACTAAACAATGCTTCCCCTTTTTCCTTGGTTCGGATTTTAAGAAACCACCATACAAAGCATAGTCCCCCACGTGACTACAAGGGAGGGAAAAATAATTGTAACACAATCCAACACGTTGACTCTTGCGTGAAAACTCCAAACGATTTTTTTTTTTTTTAAAAAAAAATCAAGAGATCACGCCACTAATAAAATAACATAATAATAATAAAGACTAAAGACTCCGGTATTTTTCCGGATCCGAAACTTCACGGACGCAATTAGTGTATTGAGCCTTCGGTCCAATTTCCATTAATTATTTTCATCCCAAAAATGGGTCAGATTTGAAACTTGCTTCCTTGAAGGCGTCTGGACCTGCGCACGTTTCCTGCTGGCGAGGCTGGCGGCCCCAAATCATTATGGGCTGGAAGCTGAACCAAAACGTCTGGGTTGGGCTTCGCCGAACTATCACTGGGCTGTCCTGATATATGAGTCAACTGATCATGTTCAATATTCATCTCGATGTCTGCATCAATAGGGAAGGAGGCTTGCCGGACCTCACCGAATGGAGGGGTCAGGCGACACGACCACCGATAACTGTCCGTTCAAGGAAGAACCGAAATGAGCTGTGTATATAGAAAGAGGGCTTATCGGCATCGACGGGGTCCTCGACTGCTCACCGGAGAGGAGGAAACGATGAGATGGCTTGATCCATGCTCACTTGGAGGCAATGAGAGGAGGAAACACAACAAGATTCTTCTTGCCATTCGGGAAAGGAACTCGATCGAACCCCACCATTGTTCAAACCCCTCATGCCACCGGACTCTCCCTCCTCGCCATGATGATCTGACCATGAAATCTGGCGATGGTCCAGGTGCGATTGGCCACCGAAGAGGGAAGCAAATGATAGAAAAACTTGACGATGAGAGAGTTTTTAAAGAAAAATCAAAAGAAATCCCTTGCCGTACGGGGAGGAACCTCGATCGATCGAGTCCTCCCCTCATGACACTCCACCGACTATCTCCCGCACTCCACGACTCCTCTCTGCTCTGCACTCTCCGACGAGCATTTTGGTCGAACAAACAGGAGAAGGAGATCCCCTGTTTTGACCTCCAATCTCTTTTTTTCTGATTTTTTAATTGAAGTCGGCAGCCTCTGCCGACTTCAGCCCAGGCGGCCCAAAATTCAGGATTTCACACATAATTACCATATTATATGATATCATTTTTATAAGTACATTGAATAGCTTTCTCAATACTGCCCTACATAGAAAAACATATCAAAACATGTCAATATTTTTTTGCAACCATGCAATCACAAAAACATGTGTGCATTCTCCCTTTCAATTTATATATATAATAGTTTCTTAGAAGTGTTTTCAAGCATTCATTATTTCAAAAAAATAAAAATTATATTTGAAATATATACCACTATTTTTTTATAATGTGATGGCTATTTTGCTATATCTTGAATATATATATTTTTTTGGATGATTGAAAAAATTAGATTCATTAAAGATAACTCATTCAAAAAGAAGAAATTTATATCTAGAGTGGGCCTTCGGCAAGCTTGTCCCCTTTCCCCTCCTTGTTTATTATTTATGCTGACCTTTTGTCCAGGCGCTGCGTGCATCTGTCCGGGAATCCGGCATCCAGCCCTTCATCCCTGCTCTTGTGCTCTTCCGATTGCTCATCTCTTATTTGCTGATGATGCTTACTCTTGGTTTGGGCCTCTCTCATACTGCCCAGGGGTTTCGGAGGGTCATGGTGGATTATTGTATGGCTTTAGGTCAGAGAGTCAATCTTAAGAAGTCCAGTATTTATTTCAGCCCTAGGACCTCTACTCGTCTCCGTAATCGGATCTTAGATGTTCTTGGTATTCAGGGTGTCAGGTCCTCTCACCTACCTAGGTGTGCCGATTTCTGGGGCCAGACTTTCCAAATCGGATGTGCTCCGATGGTTCTGGCTATGCGGGAGCAGATTGAGGGATGGCAGGGTAGAGCCCTCTCGTCCATGGGAAGGATTACCCTAATTCGCTCGGTCCTTATCTCTCTCCCGATCTATCTCCTATCTCATGATATTGTCTCGAAGACTATTATCTTGAGTGTGGAGCAGCTGATTCAGGCCTTTCTCTGGAACTCTTCTCCAAACCATCGTAGGATTCATCTCGTGAGTTGGCAGTCTATCTACAGGCTGACCGACCATGGCGAGCTGGGTATTACCTCTCTTCTCAGCGAGAGGCTCTGCTGGGTAGGCACCTGGCCAGGTTCTTCTTATGTCATGACAGCATGTGGTCGACGATGATATAACTGCCCGCTACGAGGGTTACTCCTCTATCCTTGACGGATCTCATTGCCCTCCGAGGCATTGTTCAACTATCTGGAGGGAGATGCTAGCGAGAGCTCCTCTCATTACACCCCACCTTTCTTGGACCATCGGAGATGGCAGGTCTGTCAGATTTATGATAGACCCCTGGATTTCTGACATTTCTCTAATCAGATGGCCTACTTTTATCTTAGTTGAGATATCGGACACCATTTCTATTACTGACCTCATCATTCTGGGAGAATCCCGATGGGACAGCCAGGTGGTGATTTCCTTCTTCGGGAATATCCTGGGTCGTCGGGTTCTTTCTATCATTCTACATATGCTCTTCGCCCCGGATTTAAGAGTTTGGAGGCACTCGTCCTCCCCCCGGGTGCCCATGTCTGATCTGCTATCCATATTTATTCCGATTGAGCCGGTGGACTCCTCCTTCCATTGGATCTGGGCTATTCTGGTTCATCCCAGGGTCTCCTTTTTATCTGGAAGCTTGTTCGGCATCGACTTCTGACCAGGACTCTGTTGGCTTCTAGAGGCATTCACATGCCCCCTGGCTGCCCTATATGTGGGCTGGAGGATGAAATCCAGGCCCATGCCCTTTTTTCTTGTGACTGGGCCTCGAGGGTTTGGCAACTGGCTGGCCTTGCTGGGTTTATCTCCCGGTTCCAGGATCCGGTTGACTCCTTCCTCTCTATCTTGAGATCAGCTCGGGAATTCCATTATGTTAACCTCCTGGCTTATCTTGCTTATCACATATGGATTGCCAGGAATAAGCGGGTCTTTAGTTTGGTTAGCTCTCGCTCTCCCGGTCGCTGGTTGATAGGGCTACCGCTTCAGCCTATGAGTATCTTTGCTTGACTGGGAGGTCTTTGGAGATTTGGGATCCTTGTTCTGCTCTTCAGCATCCCGGGTGATTTTCATTCCTGGGTACCCCCTCCTCTACTGTACTTCACTTCAGCTTTGACGGGAGTCTCCGTCATAGATATGGAGGCGCTGTCTTTGTCTACGGGATTCTCGACTGGGCTTCCTGGCGGCGGGCGGCTTTCCTCTCCTTAATACTTCCGTTCCCGGGATGGAATGTGTATGCTGTCTGGGCCGGCATTAGGTATGCCCGTCAGATTCTCCACTTGGACCGGCTCATCATCGAGGAAGATCCTTGATGGTCATCTCCTGGATTCGGCGGTCGATGTCGACATCCTCTGCCCACCCTATCCTGAGGGACATCCACTTCCTCTTACAGGATTGTGTGTCCATTCAGATTCGTCACATCTATAGGGAGGCTAACTCGGCTGCTGATTGGATAGCCTCCTTCGTCGCCCAGCATTTTATCTCGTCGGTCTGGACTGACTGGTATTTTGCCCTTGTAAAACTTAGGGATGTACTTTTTGAATTGTATTCACACTCATTCCTTTAATGAATACCCATTCTATAAAAATAAAAAATAAAAAAAAAATATAATATATACAGTAAAATATATAAAAATTTTAGTAGTTGATGCAACTAAAAGTATCCAATACCTTAAAATTGCTGGAGACCGCATGGTAGCTTTGCCACACAATATCCCTCTTGAAGACACCCCCATCATGCCCTTTGTTATTATGATACTTTATGTATTTATTTATTTTTAAAATAGAGAAGTATTAAAATAGAGGTTTCTCAGCATGCATCCAATTAAGAACCAAACAAGGGCTGGGCTGACAATAACCGGTTGAATTAAATAACAATATTCTTTTCTCCATCAATGAACAACAAGCCAATAGTAGTTTTAGAGAATTACATGGATTGAAATATGTATATATCAATCTATATTTGGCCTATTAATTAAATAAATAAAATTTTTAATCTGAATCCAGTCTATTTATGAAATATGCAACCTGACATGATTTATATAATTAATTTATTAAAAAAATCAAGTCAACTTAACAAAATTAAATATATTAAATAAATCTATTAAATAGATTAAGCAAGTATGAAAAGATTTTAAACATATTAAATAGATTGAATTATGATCTGACTAATTTATTAAATAAATCAAAGAGCTAAATCTAAACCCAGCTAATTTAATAAATAATTTTAAATTAACTATTATATTTATATAAAATCAATATATTTTTTAAAAAATAATTATGGACCAGATTAATGGATCGAAACAAAAATTACCTGGGTGAGCGCCGATCAGCCGCACCACCAAACGAACGGAAAGGCGGCGATTTTGATTGACCGGCAACGACTATGGTGGAATCGCGGGAGGGGGCGGGGAGGAGAAAAAAGCGCTTTAAGTCGGGTTTTGACCGGCAACAGTTTTCTCGCGTGGCCATCACGGGGAGATGGAGTGGGGGTGGTGGGCTCCCCAATCCACGTCATCGGGCTACGCGATTGTCCCAAGTCTAACCCCACCAAAGAGTGGGTTTTTTTAAAAATAATATAATAGTGTGGGTCATTATGCTGTGCCAAAACTCTGCCCTAAGGCATGGATTTGAACCGATGGTAGAAGGGGATCATGGACTTTGGCCCGCTTGCACTGGTCTGCGATGATAAATAAGTGCTTCATTTAAAGAAACAGCTACTTGGGCACGGTTCATCTATGCTTGAAGGAGATTTCGAGGGGTCTTGGCCTGAAGAATGCTGGGACCACGTATCAGCATTGGTCAACAAGATCTTCAAGGATCAGATGGCTGGAACATGCAAGTATATGTAGACGATATGCTAATTATGAGCAAGCCGAGCTCGGACCATGTCGCCGACCTCGCTGAAGCCTTTCCACAATCTCCGGAAGCACCAAATGAAGCTCAACCCGGCCAAAAGTGCGCTTTCGGGATGGCGGTCGGGAATTTCCTTAGCTTCATGGTCACCTAGAGAGGCATCGAAGCAAAATCCAGAGGAAGGTCCAGGCGATCCTTGATAGGAGCATCCAACATCTAAGAAGCAAGTCCAAAGCTGACTGAGAGGGTTGTAGCTTAAGCGGTTCATCTTAAGATCGGTCGACGCTGCCTCCCCTTCTTTAAGGCATTATGCAAGATGCACGACTCACCTGGACTGAAGAGTGCAAGACGGCCTTTGAAGAGCTGAAGGAGTCCTGGCCTCTCCACCTCTGCTATCCAATCGGAAGAAGGGGAAGAGCTCCTACTCTACCTGGCGGTACACCCGGGGCCGTCAGCTCGGTTCTCGTCTGCACGGATCAGGACAGATCTCAAGCCGGTATACTACACCAGCAAAATCCTCTGTGATACGGAATCAGGTATAATCGCTCCGAGAAACTCATTTTGTACTAATCATGTCTGCTAAGCGTCTCAGGCCCTATTTCCAAGCGCATCCCATCGCGGTTGTGACGATCAGCTGCTAAGGACCCTACTAGGCCATCCCAAATCTTCGTGAGACTGGTTAAATTGTGTCCCTTATGCTGAGCGAGTTCGACATCGTGTACCAGTTGAGGTCATCGCAGAAGGCCCAAGTCCTAGCCAACTTTGTGGTCGAATGTACATGGCCCCCCGAGGAGTCAGAGCGGACGGCCCCAGAGAGCAAGCTGAGCCCGGACCATGGGAGGACCCTTGGATCCTCCACATAGACGGTGCCTCCAATCCGGTGGAAGTGGAGCAGGCCTCATCCTCGTCAATTCCAACGGTGGTGACAGAATGCCTCTCCGCTTCAAGTTCGCCGCCACGAACAACTAGGCAGAGTACGAAGCGCTCCTCGCGGGCCTAAAGGTATCCCGCGAGCTGGGCATGCAAAGCCTGAAGGTTTTCACCGACTCCCAAATGGTTACCGGTCAAGTTTCCGAAGAGTACGAGGGCCCGAGATCCCGATGGTGAAGTACTGGAGAGGGTTCGTTCGAGCACGACAGGCTTCCGTCACTTCCGCATTTTCCAAATCCCTCGCGGAGAAAACATTCGTGCGGATGCACTGTCGAGGCTCGTGACCCTATCGGACTCATCGCTGAGGCGCGCTATATCGAGTTCTTGAGAATCAAAGCTACGAAAGCCCAGAGAAGGTGCAACAAGTAGCCAGCGAGCCAAGCTGGATGGACAGGTACATCAAGTACATCCAGGACAGGCTCCTACCAGAGGACCGCAGAGAAGCCGGCCTCATCAGAAGGAAGGCCACCCATTTTGTTCTAATGGACGGTTAGCTTTACCACTGATCTTACTCCTACCCACTCTGAAGTGCCTCAGGCCCATGGAGGCGGCCGTGCTCCGAGAGATACATGAGGGCCTCTATGGGAACCATGTGGGGGGGAGGACTCTGGCGTACAAGGCTCTTCGCCAGAGATACTTTTGGGAGACGATAAGGGAAGACGCTGTCGACTTCGTCAAGAAGTGTGATAAATGCCAACGCCATTCCTACATACAGCACCTGTCGGTGGCACGATCTCCCAACTGTCGTCCCCTGGCCCTTCACACAGTGGGGATGGACATCCTAAGACCGTTTTCCACGCGCCAGGGCAACGGAAGTTCCTGCTAGTGGCGATGACTACTTCACCAAGTGGGTCGAAGCAGAGCCGCTGGCCCGAATCACAGAAGCCAATGTTCGACAATTCTTCTGGAAGTCTATCATCTGCCGCTTTGGACTCCCCAATTGCATCATCATCGATAACGGGCGACAGTTCGACAATAGGGAGTTCGAAGGATTCTGCACCGAGCATGGCATCCAATACGGTTCACTTCGTTCGCTCACCACCAGACAAATGGAGAAGCCAAGATGACTAATCGGACCATCCTTCAAGGACTTCGTACCATGTTGGACCAAGTCAAGGGCAGATGGATAGAGGAGCTTCCAAGCATCCTGTGGGCCTACCACACAACGCCCAGGACGGCAACGGGTGAAAACACTTCGACCTCATATTCGGCACTGAGGCAGTAATCCTGATCGGGCTCGGCGTGCCCATGCTGTGGTTGCAGCAGTACGATGAGGCGCAGAATTCGGCGCACCTCCTGCTTAATTTAGACCTCCTAGAATAAACAAGGGCTAAAGCCCGGCTTTGGATGGCGGCATATCGGCAACGAGTTGCCCGATATTACAACGTGCGGCTGAAGCTGAAGACTTTTTGACCTGGCAACCTGGTGCCGCGCCGGGCTGAAGCATCTCAACCCCGGGAGTGCGGCAAGCTCTCGCCAAACTAGGAAGGCCCTTATAAAGTGCCGAGGCCCTCTCACCGGGGCCTACAATCTCGAGGACTTGGATGGCGCCAAGTCCCCTGAACATGGAATGCCTGTAATTTGAGGAGATACTATCAGTAGTGTAAGTTTTTCCTCCATTAAAAATAAAGGCTTTCCTTTGCACAACATGTTATTTGCCTTGCAGGAATGTCGCTATCCAGGGCCCAGCTCTTCGAGAGGCCTGCCTCAAGCCTAGCTCCAAGGCACCAAGCAGTTCGGGACCCAGCTCTCCGAAAGAAAAAGCCCTGAGCTACTGTTCTCAGGCACTTAAGCCCGGAGCCACTGTTCTCGGCACCAAAGTCTCGAGCTTAGCTCCAAGGCATACAAGCCCTGAGCCACTGTTCTCAGGCACTCAAGCCCGGATCCCACGTCCCTCCGGCACCAAAGACCGGACCATGCTCTGGCACCGGCGAGCCTAGCTCCCCGGCATCAAAGCTCGGAAAGACATCTTCCGGCACCAGGTCTCAGAGCCCAAAGCGGGACCTCAACCTCGAGCCTAGCTCCAAGGCATACAAGCCCTAAGCCACTATTCTCAGGCACTCAAGCCCGGAGCCACTGTTCTCCGGTACCAAAGCCTCGAGCTCAGCTCCAAGGCATTCAAGACCCGGAGCCAGCTCTCCGGCCAGCATGTCTTCGAGCCCAGCTCCAAGACGATAACGCTTGAGCCTTGTCCTCAGGCGAGCAAGACCCGGAGCCCAGCTCTCCGACCAGCATGTCTTCGAGCCCAGCTCCTAGACGTCAACTCCTGAGCCTGACCTCAGGTGACCAAGACCCGGAGCCCCGTTTTCTAGCCAGCACGTCTTGAGCCCAGCTCCTAGACGTCAACAACTGAGCCTTGACCTCAGGGGACCAAGATTCGGAGCCCAGCTCTCCGACCGCACGTCTTCGAGCCCAATTCCAAGACGACAACTCCTGTGCCTTGCCTTAGGCAAGCAAGACCCAGAGCCCAGCTCTCCGGCCAGCACGTCTTCGAGCCCAGCTCCTAGACGTCAACTCCTGAGCCTTGACCTCAGGCAACCAAGACCCGGAGCCCCGCTCTCCGGCCAGCACGTCTTCGAGCCCAGCTCCTAGACGTCAACACCTGAGCCTTGACCTCAGGTGACCAAGACCCGGAGCCCAGCTCTCTGGCCAGCACGTCTTCGAGCCCAGCTCCAAGATGATAACTCCTGAGTCTTGTCCTTAGGCGACCAAGACCCGGAGCCCGGCTTTCCGGCCAGCATGTCCTCGAGCCCAACTCCAAGATCGTGAGACTTAAGCCCATACAAGATGGAGCTCCCCTCTCCAACCTCCCCGCACTAAAAGAAGAAAGAGAAGGAAAAAGAGAGAAGAAGAGGGGAGGGGAGAAAGCATTCACACCACAAAAGAAATAAATAGTTGTATTGACCGAATAATTTTCATTACTTAAAAAAGTATTACATTATTTCCCGGGCCTTGACAAGCCAGGCAGCCTGGTCCAACAAAAGAAAAAAAATTTACAGGAGGTCCTACTCTATTGAGCCAGCTCCTTCCCTGGGCGGCGCACGACTATGACTTCCCCCTCCTCCACCTTTGTTGCTGGGGCACCTTCTTGGACGGCCTTCGCCGGGGGGACTTGTTCAGCTGCTGGTGCCGTTGGGGCTAGCTTCGCCGCCTCTTCCCGCGGCCCTGGTTCAGCTGTCGTCGCCGTTGAGGTCGACTCGATGCGGCCCGGCATTAATGAGGCCGCCTCCGGGAGGGGCCCGACTGGAGCGACTCCCTGCCCCACTGCAGCTGGCGCCGGAGTTAGAGCCTTCTTGCCAGGGGTCCGGAGCGTGGCCAACCGCTCCTCGGAAAGGATCCCCCGCAACTAGAAGCGGCAATAGGCGAACCCTTGGCAAAGGAGTCCGTCGCCGCCTCCTTGAAATCCTTTTTGTATTCGGGGGAGGCCTTGAAATTGGCCACCGCATCGGCGACCTCCTTCCTTAAGGCCTCCGCCCGGTGCCTTGCCTCAGCCAGCTGCTCCAGCACGCTCAGCCTGGCGGATTACCATCGCCATCCCCTTCTCGACGGTCTTAGTGGAACGGGTGGCGGCGGCAACCTTCTCCTCCGCCTCCGCGCCCTCTTCTTAGTGGTCGCTGCTCTTCTCGGTGGAGGTGGCCCTTTCCCTTGCCGCCTCCGACTCGGCCCGGAGCTCCTTCAACCGGGTCCTCTTCGCCTCAGCTCCCTCAAGCTCCTTCCTGATCCTTACGGCGTCGGTGACCTCGGCCATGAGGCTCTTAACCTTCAGGTTAGCCTCCCGGATCTCTGTCCTTCCAACCCGCCTCAGTCCTCAGGGACTCGAGCTCCGCCTGCCGCTCCTTGTCCCTCTTGGCCCAGTTACGGCAGAAGTCCCGGATGAGGATCAGTTCCTGCCTTGCTGCATCAAAGAAAGCACGTCAGCTACAATGCCAAATGAGGTTAGGAGTAATAGAGATGGGCGAGGAGAAATTTACGGCATAGAGGTTGGCGAAAGACGAGCTGACGACGTCACCAAGGAGTCTCCGCTCCCTTCCCGCCGGTTGCAGGACTGGACTGAGAAGTCCATCATCTGCTTGGCGAGGCTTGGATCCTTTATCAGGGAGACGTTGGGCCCAACCTGAAAGGGACTCGACGGTAGTCCCTATCCTTCTTCTCCGCCGACTCGGACCCCTCAACGGCGGAGGATGCCTTAAATGTCAGTTACGAGCTCGGCGCTGCTTCGGACCGCACCAAGGGTGCCAGCCTCGCTTCCCTCGGCTCCCCGTCCTCCTCGACTTCGACGACCTCCAGAGGGGGGGATGCCACCCGTGTAGCAGCAGCAGCCGACCTGGCCCAGACGACCACCTCGGGCGGGCATCAGGGTCGGGTCGCACTGCCATGAAGGCTCTGGGACAGGCTCAGCCACCCTCTTCTACCTCCGTTCGAAAACCGGCGCGTCTGGCCCGGCCTGCACCGGCCTTGCACCGTCATCTGCACGAGCCCTCTTTGAAGCGGGCTCGCTAGCCTCAGCTGCATGCTCTCGTTCCTCAGAGAATGAGAGCAGCTCATCCATGGAGAACTTCATGCCTGTGCCAAAGAAGACACGGTCAAGCCCAAGTTCAAAAAAAAAAGAAGAGAAGAAGAAGAAAGAAAAGAAAGGGAAGGGGTGGCCAAGTCGAACTCACTCGACTCTTGCATCGAGCCGATCCCGGTCTCGTGGAGATTCCGCTCTGACAGTAGGACCTCGAGCGAAGGGATCTCGACTGATCTGAGTAGCTCGTACAGGTCGAGGTCAGCTGCTTCGACAGAGGAGTTTCGGTTGGGAGACGATCTGGGTCGCTCCAAATCCAGTCGATCCCTTCGACTGAGACAAAAAAATACCTACTCTTCCATCCCTTGATGGAAGAGAGGAGCTCAAATCTAATGCCCTGAGGGTGGGAAGAAAGAGACCCACCTCTCTTCGGTAGGGTGGCGTTTCAAGATGAAGAAGGCCCCGAATAGAGAAAAAACGGGAGACGACCCCGTGGAAGTGACACAGAACGATGAAACAAAAGATCATTCTGATGGCATTCGGAACCAATTGGGCGGGAACAAGATGATAGTTAGCTAGAAAAGAAAGGAAAAATGGATGGACAGGAAATCGGAGGCCCCGGCGAAGGTCTCCTCATAGAAGGCGATCCGACGAGGGGCCACTAGAAATGACCCGCTCCCCCATACGAGGAACAGAAAGATGGATGGAGTCGGGGATGTTGTAAGCACCCGGATGGTCGCGAGATCCTCGATGGTGATCACCGAAGCAATCCCTCCGGGACCTGTTGACCGAGGAGGTTCGGGAGCAGGAGCAGGAAGAAGAGACAAGCGAGATGGGGGAGCGGACCCGGGTTTCCTAATTGCTACGGGACCGTAGGAAGGCCTTACTGAACTCATAGCGCGCCGCCTCCCTTTCCTCGTCGGAGGAAGAAGGAGTTCTAGGCCGGGAAGGTCCAGCCTCGGCTTGGCAAGAAGGACGGAAGTTCGGGTCGAAACGGTCCATGGAAGAAGAAGAGAAGGACGAAGGAAGACCTAAGATGACCCCTAGTCGACAAGGTGGAAGAGGAAGAAGGAACTGACCTGCTAAGAGTCCGGGAGGACGAAAACGGCCGGGAAGAAGGAAAGGGGAACCTCTGTACGATGTCGGGCGCAAAAGATTTGAAAGAAGGTATGTCCCGGAAGACTTACCTTTCTTTTCGAAGCAACCTAAGCCCGGTCGTACCGTTTTGGCTCTCCCAAGAGATGCTCGCCATGTGTCACCGATCGACGAGGCAAGCGCCTCAATCTGACTACGGTCGCTCTGACTTTCGTGCCCGCATAATTGCTCCTCAGATGTGGCCGCGTGGCACCCCGTACAGGCTCGATGGATCGTCGCGCGAAGCACCGTCGATATCGTCATTATTACACCAGATCTCTTCGTCTTTCCACGTCAGCACGTAATTACTCCTTTCATCCCGAGCGCCGCGTGCCAACGGGCCTCGGGGGGGGCAAATCATGTGGCTGGATCACTGACATGGGGTGGGCAAACTGACGTGGAGTTCCCATCAGACACCATGCTGGGGTTTTTAGCATGGGCCCCTTCACCGGGCTGAGCTCCTCCAAAACAACGGGGTCACAGTCGAAGTCGAGCTCCGTCCTCCGCCAGGTCAGTCCCTGCTGTGTCGGGACGCCTAGGCCGGAGCCGAGTATAAGTCCCCACCCAAGGCGGGTCCTTAGGATCGAGTCCTGTGGTCAGGAGTCGAGCTCAAGTCCTCCACCATGAGTAGCCCTCCAAGGTCAGATCCCTTAGGCTAGGCAGCACCCCGCCCACCTCCATCAGGTCGAGCTCGCCTGAAGTCGAGTTTTGCTGGTCTGGAGTCGAGCTCAGCCCTCCTCACCTAGCTGAGCCGTCTCGATGTGAGCCCTCAGAGTTGAGCCCCACTTCTCCAGCTCGGTCCCAGCTCAGGCAGAGGCGCCAATCGCTAAGGAAGCGGGGCCTCCTCTCCAAGGATGACGGCGGGCCTCCCAAGGGTCATACAGCAGCGCCCGCCATGCCGCAATTAATATCCACAGCCGTCACTCACACCAGAAGGAAGGACACTCATCAAGGCACCATACTCTCCACCAACCTGCCGTACTGCCAGGGAAAGGACCCAGCCTGAGAGCACGAGTCCCGAGGCCAGCGGCCCACCGATCGAGGTCCTGCCAGGCTTCCAGGAAATGGACAAGGAGAGGGAATGTCAGAGTGCATCGAAGCTTTCCCGGCCATCTGACAGGAGAGGCATCCCGTCCATGGCACGATACCTCGTCGCACACGTCTGACGACACGAGGAGATCCTGAGGTAAGCCAGAGTAAAAACCCAACCAGAGTAAGCCAAAAGTAAGCAAGCAAAGCAAAAAGGGAGAGGGGCCACACAGGAGGATTCTTCCGCCTCGGCCATTACCTCTCCCAGCCCGCTCTCACTTCCATTCACACTACACTCACTTCTCATAGCATGGAGCTCATCCCGAGGGGCTCGACCAGGAGGATATGTTCTCCTGGATCGTCACTGACTTGATCGTCGGAGCGCCCCCACCGGAATCCCCGGCCCGGGTCACTGACGTTGTTTCTTGCAGGTTCCGAGGTATCGAAGGCATCCCGAGGAGGCAGACGGATAACCATCGACGCCACCAGCAGCTATGGGCCACGACGATCTGGGCAGCAACACTTTTTATATCTTTTTTCCTCACTTACTTCTCTCCATCCTCTTTCTTTGAGCCTGCCAATGAATCCCTCCATAATAGCTCTCTCAACCTTCGTCCTTTTTTTATTAGCAACCCTACTTCCACTCCTCTCTTTTTTTCTCATATACTTTTTATCCTCATCATCATTTTCCTCCAAATTAGCCCATGAGCCCTCCCATTTAATAGTTTGCTCCATCTTCACTACTTTCTCGCTAACAATCCCTCCTTCCCTCCCCTTCCTCCTCCTCCTCCTATGATTCCATTTATGAGACTTTTGATGCTGCCCTCCCTCTCCATAATGATCTCGTCCTCTCTCTCCATCATAGCTCTCTTTATCTCTACCCCTCATCGCCGATAACCACTTCTATATTAGCGAGGAACATTTTTGTCCATTAAAAAAAAAATTAAAATCATTTACTATTAAGTGAATGACATGAGCACTTTGTAATATGCTGGAAACTTGAAAAACTAATTTGACACTTTAAAGTCGAGAAGTGCAGGTAAAATTAAGCTAAAATTGATGAAATATTTATGTAATAATCATTTAATTTTAAATAATTATAAAATAATAATTACAAAAAAGGCTTATATTATTATATTTTCTTATTTGTTCATCATTATGTATCTAATTTTTTCTAAGAATAAATAAGTTGTTACAATGAAGTCATAATAAGAGCTACGATGAAAAAGCAAGCAAATCTTCATCTTTTTTTTTAGAGTTCTTATTAAGAATATTCATGCTATTTTAATTAATAAAATTATATTTGTATTGAATGTGTCTTTATGATTACATTATTATTCTTAAATTTATTATTAAATTTTATGTAAATATAATTTATATCTAAAAAAATTGATGTCTATATCCTAATTTGGATAGAAAAATATGAATACATTTAATATCAAATTCATATAGGCAGAATAAATATGAATGTACTTAATATCCAATTCATATTTATATCCGTTTATTTGATTATTATATATATATTTATATATATATATTAGTTTTAATATAACTTAATTATATATTATTAAAAATATAAGATATAAATTAAAAAAATATTAATATGCCATCCGTATACTCCGTATGCTGCTGTTTTTATTGTTGGATACGGCGACCAATGGAACGGGAGAAAAACGTGCGCGCAGCCAAATGGGGCCCACATATGTTACATAACAGATGCGGCGTTGGACCGCTGCACAGCGTAACCTTTATCCCCACCTTGCAATGCAACTAATTCAGCACACAACGTCCTTTGAGATGCGCTCTTATACATGTATTCCAAGCACGAATCTCAAATCCAGGCCATACTGGCCCGCGGACTAAAAATTTCCGCTCTGCCGCGGACCAAACTTGCATGGCAGTGAAAGAGACGCCCACTTGCGGACCGACGACCGGCTCCCAACCAGTGCCGACTGGAAGCCATGGTCCCATCACCACAGGTGAGACGGTAGACGCTGATCCTCCTCCTTCTTCTCCCCTTCCAGTGGACGGTGGGGGAGACGGTGACCGCATCTCACTGCCGTACGGGCCACGGCCCGAACCCAAAGCCCTTTTATCCCGAGTTCCACCTTCCGATCGTCAACCTTTCCAATTTCTAAAGCTCGAGCTCTGTCTCGCTCCTATACTCTACCTCTTCCGCAGATTTCTCATCTCTCGTGTTCGACAGTGGAGATCTGATGGAGGGATCACCGGGTCAACGGCCGTCGCTTTCCCCCCTATCAGATGGGCCGCTTCCGCCTCTCCCATAGGTCAGCTCATCTCTCTCTCCTTCTCTCGTTCTATAGATTAACGGAGAGGAAAAATAGGAAATTTACTCGATTGACGGAATTTCCATGGATCTCGACGAATTTACTTTGGTTAAGCTAACTTTTTGATAGGGTTTTGAGGTATACCGGGACAAGTTTGTAAGATTGGTGAAGTTTTGGGAATTTCGGGCGGGGGGCGGTGGGATGATGGGAAGCAGGAGTGGTGGCTGGTGAGAACTTTTATGTTTACCATTTTATCCTTATACGTTATGCATATTTACGTGTAGGGTGGTACTGGCGCCGATGACGAGGTGCCGAGCGTTGAACGGAATCCCTCAGCCGCCAACGTTGAATATTACGTCCAGAGAGCCACTGACGGTGGCTTCCTCATCACCGAGGGCACCGTAATTTCCCCTACCGGTGCAGGGTATTTTCGTCTTCCTCAGTCATCTTTTTAACTTCTTCTGCGATGAGTTTAGCTTCTGAAATCTAAGATGAAACAAGAGTTATATCGAGTATCTTATAATTTTATATAGTCTTATTTCTTTGGAGTTAGATCGAGTACTTTGATATCAGCTCGGATTATCTCGATCAATAAGAAAATGATACATGCTCAGCTGCCTGCTTGTGTGTTATTGCAGAAATATTTTGATATGTTATCCACCATGTTAATATAATGTTTAATTTCATCGGTAAATATTGTACTCACTTTTTAGATCATTGTAAAATTTGTTTTTTACTTTATTGATCGAGATATGATGATGATTTGCTCGACTTGTAAAGAACAAGATTAATATTTTGGATCATCTTGCTTGTTGTCATGCACAAAGGTGGCTGAGATATTGGATTGCATGGCTCATGTCAAGATCAGTGCTTGTGACCAATCCATATTATCAGTCATCTATTAGTGTTGGCCATTGTTGGTATCGCTTGCCAATGGATGATAATAACATGGAGGATTTGATGCTCGTTATGCACACACTGTATGCTAAGTTTCTTTACAACAAGAAAAATGTTTGCGGCATTTTATATGGAATTAAATTTTCTTCATATTTTAACAAATTCTCCTAACTATTCAGCTGCTGAAATGTAGCCTACCTTCATTTTGATGGTTGCTTTTGATCCAGCATTAGCCGCCTCCTAGGGCTGGATTATGTTTGAATTTGCACGTACAGAGAACCAAGCACTGGTGAAACATTAATTCTGTTCCTTGCTTGTGACGGTCCAGTAACGTACAACTATATAAATAAGAACTTAGATGTTTTCTCCAGTATCCATTCCATTTAAGAGAAATTGACTAGGTAGTGGCAAAACATTGTATGATTTGTGTATCTGAAAACACCATGATAAGATGTGATGTTTGAAATGTGGACTTAAAGTCTTCTTCTTAATTAGTCTGCTTACCACCCTATGAACTGCCAATTTGGCCAATGTGTGGAGTACATGAGTGATGGACACCATTATTATTCGCTTGTAATCTAGGGATGATTTCGGAGAAGGATGCATTTGATGAATTTATGAGTGCAATTATTCTGTGGGTGGATGAATTGGCTGCACCAATATTAGAGCCTAATTCACTTCTACATATGCTTATCACACCACCCATCTCAAAAGCTATGTGGTTGTCATAGCTTCAAATTGCACAAATGTTATCTTTTTATTTAATGAAGATGCTAAAAGAAAAGGGCCGGCCACGGGGGTAGGGGGGTTGTGATGATATTTATGTCATTGGAGAAACTATGCTACAAATGCTTATTTGCATCCTACCGTTTGATAAAGGTTTCCTCATTGCCCGGGGATATACGCACAAGAGCAGATAGATGCATGGAAGAAAGTGGTGGATGCTGTTCATGCCAAGGGAAGCATCATTTCTGCCAATTATGGCATGTTGTCGAGCTTCTAATCAAGGTATATTTCATTTCATCTGAAGTTCTATGATAGAAGGATATGAGTTTAATTAAGCATCAGAATGTTGTTTTTTCAAAAAAAGAAAATGATGATGGACATTGAGATATCTGAATTACCTGTTTTATTGTCTAGTTTTATGAACATCACTCTGAACCGCTTCAATAATGAGCATCTAACGTGGTGTTACAATTAGTCCATTTTGACTAGAGTTGACAATGCAGAGGATTATATCTTGGAAGTTTGCAATTCCTGGAAGTTTGAGTATCTGATAGATTGACCTTGAGCAAAATATATACAACCATGGATGATAGCATCACACAGCTGAATTTAATTTAAGCAAACAATTTGTAAATTGGGCTTTTTCATCATATTATTATTGTCGAGGATTGACTTCTCTGTACGAAATTACGAGATTCTAAACATAGAAATACCATGTGATTGTTTATGGATCGATACTGACAAACTTCTTTGCTTACAGTCTATCAACCTGGTGGTGCAGCTCCTATATCCTCACGGACAAGCCAATATCTGGTAGATGGAGGATATTAATGCCAGATGGGAACATGGCAAGTACCCAGCGCCTAGAAGGCTTGCCACAGCAGAGATAGCAGAGATTGTCCAGCAATATCACCAAGCAGCCTTAAATGCCATCGAAGCAGGTATGGCACTAACCTGTAGTCACACCACCATTCTGTTTGTTAAGTTAATGATTGAGCTCATCAAAACACAACATCAAACTAATGTGGTTCAAACTATATTCTCTCATGCTCATGATGTGGATGAGAACTGATGGCAAAGTAGGATCGAAAAGTCTGTCCTGGGCATCATCATTTTTACTAAATCTGATCTGCCAGATCTAAAAGCTAGTGGATGCTTTTCTAACATCCAAGCCAAGCACCCATGCTAAATGGATGCTTGACATCGTGTATTTGAAGGGATACAAGTCGAAATAGGAATGTATTCTTGGCCTCGCAATTTGAGCTGGGGATTTGATTCCAAAAGATTAAGCTGACAAAGGATGGATTAATAATGTAGATAAGCTTATCAGTATTATAAAGCCTTTTCCACAATTAGCATGCATAAACATACACATTTTTCCTTTATCCAGTGTTTATTTTCAAATTTTAATATTAATATACAAAACTATCCTGTGTTTATTTTGGATGCCCAATTCCACCAAGAATAAGGACTAATTTTTTATTATTCCGCCAAACACCTCTAAAATTGAGATCTGACTGGCAGGAATAGCAATTTTGGTCACCCCAATATTCCAGATTTGCTGTTCTATGATAAATCATGAAATAGTTTTTTTATTTTTATGTGATGGATCTTATTATAATTATGGTACTAGAATAAAGTTATTATTCTAGATTTCTATTTAAACATGCATCTGGAATAATAAGAAGGATAAGTTATTCTCAGTAAATTAGTATATTTATTTCAGGAATAAATCTTTTGTAACCAAACACTTGCGTTAATATAAATAAGATATCTCTAGTGCGTGGATAAGAATACTGCCATGACAATTATTTATCTTGCTGACCTGTTAAATCCCATGTGATGTCACCCATGTGGAAAGCACTGATAATAACATAAAGTTACGGTCGGTTCGTTGGAATCTAACTCTCGGGCCGTAGACCTGTTGTTATTCTTAGTGCCTGGGACCGAGTCTGGACCAACTCAATCAATTACTGCTACCATTCGAAACTATTTTGTGCTCTAATCTGTGGTCCACCGGTCAAGCAGGCTTCGACGGCATCGAGATCCACGGGGCCCACGGGTACCTGATCGATCAGTTCCTCAAGGACGGCATCAACGACCGGTCCGACGCGTACGGCGGCTCGCTCCCGAACCGGTGCCGGTTCCTCTACGAGATCACCCGGGCCGTCGTCTCCGCCATCGGGCCGGACCGGGTCGGGGTCCGCATCTCGCCGGCCATCGACCACCTCGACGCCTACGACTCGGACCCGCTCGGGCTCGGCCTCGCCGTGATCGGACGGCTCAACGCAATCCAGCGCGACGCCGGCGAGCGGCTCGCGTATCTCCACGTCACCCAGCCGCGGTACACCGCGTACGGCCAGACCGAATCCGGGCGCCAGGGGAGCGTGGACGAGGAGAGCCGTCTGATGCGGGCGTGGAGGGCCGGATACGAGGGGACGTTTATATGTAGCGGCGGGTTCACGCGGGAACTTGGTATGGAAGCGGTGGCACAGAGGGACGCCGATCTGGTGTCCTACGGGCGGCTCTTCATATCAAACCCCGATCTGGCCTTTAGATTCAGGGTGAACGGTGATCTGAACCGGTACAAGAGGGCCACGTTCTACACCCAGGATCCCGTGGTGGGGTACACCGACTACCCGTTCCTTGGTGAGCGGCGGGCAAGGCTGTAGACCATTTGATGGATGGGTGTGATTCCATGAATAAAGATGGTTTAAACTGATATAGCTGTATTACCGTAGACTGGGCCTTTTGATATATTAGTCCTTGTATTCCTGTAAAAGACATCTAGCAATTCCATTTTGATGTAGTTTATACCTTATATGAGAAGTAAGAGTTCCTTTTAGCCAAGAATTAGGTAAGAATATAATAATGATTTCATGTCAGAGAGTAGTGAAACTAATCTTTAGGTGGATGGCAGGCTGGGACTGTTCTGGTTTGTGCAGCACTAAAAAATGGGTAGCTATATATATATATATATATATACATACATATATATAATAATACATATATATATACATACATATACATACATACATATACATACATATATATATATATATATATATATATATGTATGTATGTATGTATGTATGTATGTATATGTATGTAAAAAGGAAATTATTTTGAAGTTGAATTAGTAAAACTGATATGGACTATAAGTCTTGTATCAGGAATATGCATCAGCTAAAGTATCGAGCAAGGACATGTTACTCAGTGACCAATCTGATTGCAGAGTTCGCATATAGCAGGGTTGTATCATGTCCAAGGCTATGTATATGAGTATTGGAAAGTTTTATTGGTCTTTCAGTCTGCATGCTTCTCTTATTTTATTTTCTTCGTTTATGGTATGATAGGTTGGTTGTAAAATCATGCATTTTACATCATTTACTAGTGGTTTGGCAATTTGTCAGGGATTATCGGTCCAATCCGAAGTTGATCTTATAGGCTTATAAGGGAAATGAGTTCAAGGTCCTGGGGCTGGCTGTAAAGCCAAAAATCCAACCTTTTCCGATTATAATTAGCAAGGCAAAGGTACATGAGTTTTGTTAGGGTTACCAAAAAAAACCAAGAGCCAGCTCTAAACCATTTGAAATGTTTGTGCTTGGTTTGATCATACCCCAAAGCATCCTTACAAGGTTTTAGCTTTGTGGGAAACTTTTGCACTGCTGACGCCGCAAGCCTAAAACAGATTTTCTCACAAACAAATTACTCCAAAATTTCAACAAAAAATAGAAGATAAATGAAAGGAACAAGTGGCTATGATGTTTGTCAATCACTTGGTCCATTTGCAACCTTCATTTGGATATCATCAATGATTTCATCAAATAGTTTTAATTTAACATATCTACATTTTGAAGATCTAGACTAAATATACCTTTTGAAGATGCCACATGCTCAAAAAAAAAAAAAAAAACAAGTTATCGGTTATATGCTAATATCTCTCTTTCGAACATCCTAATTTTATCACTAAGTCGGTAGCTAAGTTGGTAGAGGCTTAGCCTTACCTCTCATCAATCATGGGTTTGAGGCATGATCATCGCGGGTGACTCGATTAAATTCAAGAATTTTCCTGGGATACGTGATCGTTCTTTTCCATCCGGGAGAACTGATGGGACATCAACAAGAAAAAAAAATATTTTCCACTAATTTTCCTGATATTTTTTTGAAGCTAATATAATGTACTTAGGATTAATAAGAACCTTGGAATGAAGCCCACCAAACCCTTGAATACAAAGACCAATTTATGAGCCGACTCAAGAAAGAAGGCCAACAATCCCTTGAGTCGACTCAATCCATATCAAGACCAACTTCAAGCATGTCCAAGTCAAAGCCCAAGCAAGTCAAGATATCACATTTTGAAGTCCATGACGCCACTTCTTAAAAGCCCATTTTATTTTTCACATGGGACACATTTTGGGAGACATGAGAAACAACACATCAAGCATTTTGAGGGGAAGCATGAGACCACTCCTCACTCACCCAACAACCCCCCGACCAACTTGCTATATGGGATACCACATCACATGACACCTAGGACTCCACATCAGCAATTAGAAGCCATGTCAAAGCTACCTAGGTGCCACATAGCAAGTTGTTACAACCTCTTATTTAGAAGTTGTTTCTTGTTGCAACTATGTAACCAAAGGAGTTGGATTTAACTAGAAATGGTTAACTAACCTAACTCCACCTCCCTCCTCACTTTGGCCGACCTCTAAGGCTATAAATAGGATCCAAGGCTCCCCTTGTAAGGCATTCCATGTATGAAATATTTTGAGAATAAATGAAGGTTTCTTTCTTGTTGAGTTCTATCTTGAGTTCTTCTTGTATGGAGTGATTTAGTTCTTCTAGTTGGAGTGATTTAGTCCTTTAAGTAGGAGTGTTTAAATTCATGTTTGAGAAGGGAGTGAGAGGTCCTTTGAGTGTGTGTTGGAGAGTGATTGCTGCTTTGAAGATTGAAGAGTGTGACGCCATTAATGAGTGCTCCAGGTTCAAGCCCCAAGTTCAAAGCCGCCGGTCTTGTTTCTTTCCCTTTCTCTCTTGTTTCCATTCCAACCTCAATTCCCCTTCCATGTCTAATTCCAAGTTTGTTTGCAGGTCTCTCAAGTTCCCACATCCAAGAGGAAGGTCTCCATGCCATTGATCAAGGGCAAGGTAAGTCCCAGAGTAGAGAGCGATCATCTTGCCTTCTAGTCCTCAAATCCATGAGTGTTGAGAGCTTTTTCTTCCATCAAATATTTTAGCCATCATTGTTGGTAGGAAAACTCTTCCTAAGATTCATTAGATCTGATCATTTGAAGATTAACTTGCCCTAGTAGTGACGATTTCTTTGCCATGAAGATCCTAATCTTTATTTTGAACTAGATCTACATTGCGGGTATTGTAACTTAGATCAACTAGTCTCCTTATGAAGATTTTTTCTTGAATTAATTTAGCCAATTTATTTGATAATTAATTGCTCAAGTTTGCTTGCTGGTTAGCTTGCTAAAACTCTTCATTCATCATTTTATTTTTGTCCCCCATCAATTTTTGGTATCGAGAGCGTACTACTCCAGCGTCTTAGTGGTGTCAGGTTGACGTACTTACCAATGATGAGGATGGTACGTGAAAAAATTGCGGCCCGAATCGAACATAGCCTGGTAGGGTTTGGGTCTAGTGGAGGTAACTACACCGGGATTTATCCCCCCCTCACTTTCTTTATCAAAAAAATCATAATTTAAATTTATCAAAATATCTCTAGCATAGATATTTGATTAATTGAAAAGGATAGTTCATTTTAATTAAAAATTAATTTATCTTGACTTTGAACTAGGGGTGGCAAAATATGACCCAGCTTGCTAACCCAACTCGCATTCGGCCCATCTTAAACAGGTTTGGATTGAGTCTAAACGATTTCGGATTGTAACGGGTCAATCCGTTTAACCTTTTAATATATGAATCGGGTTTAGGTTTCAGGTCCTTGACCTGTTTAACCCGTTTAATATACGGATCTAAATAATAGAGTCGGGTTGGGTGGTTAACCTATTTAACAAAGCCCACCATCCACAGTTTTACAAGCCACTGATCCATTGCGAAAGCCACTGTTCCATTGTGAAAGCCACTTTGCATTGGGCCTAGCCCACTAGTGGGAGCGCCTCAGCGCTGATTGCAAGTGCCAGTCGCCCAATCTTTTCATTGAAAGTTTTAGAAACTAGAGTTTGCCCTTTGGCCTCCCCTCCATCTCACGGCAGTTTGCCTCTACCCGGCCTCCTCTCCTTCTTGGAGCTTCTCCCGTCCTCGATCTCATGATGGCGCACAGTGTATGCCTCCCCTCGGTCCCCTCTCCTTCTTTGTGCTTCTCCCTTCATCTCATGGTAGTGTGAGCTCCCCGGCTCCCCCTCCTCTGGCCTTCTCCCTCCTCTCACAATGGTGTGCGTCCTCTCGACCTCCTCTCATTTTTGGGCTTCTTCCGTCTCCCATCTCATGGTGGTGCACGGCATGCGCTTCTTGCCGGCCTCCTCTTTTTCTTTGAGCTTCTCTCCCCATCTCACGGCAGCGTGAGTACTCCTGGCTCCCCCTCCTTCTTTGGCCTTCTCCTCCTATCTTATGGCGGTGTGCATCCCCCGGTCCCCTCTCCTTCTTCGGGCTTCTCTTGCCCCCATCACACAGTGGTGCACGACGTGCACCTCCCGTCAGCCCCTCTCCTTCTTCGGGCTTCTCTTCCATCTCATAGGCAACGTGTATCCCCTCGGCTCCCTCTTCTTCTTCAACCTTCTTCCCCCCACCTCATGGTGATGCACATTCCCCCAGCCCCTTCTCATTCTTTGTCGTTCTCTCCCCATCTCATGGCAGTGCGCACTCTCTCCTTCTTTAGGTCATTTAGAGGTCCTTCATTTCCTCTCCCCCTTTTAGATTTTTTCCTTTCTCTGACCCCCTCGTATTTGGTGCAATAATTGCCAATGGAGCGGAAGCATGTTTGAACTCTGAGGTAATTTTCTAATTTATATTTTGAGATTAGCCTTATGCTTTGATATGGTTTTTGGATGATTTAATTTTTATTTTTTAGGATAAATATAATTTCTATCTTTCAAAGTAATTGTTACTATGGATTGTAAGATTTTGTTCTAATTGGAGGCCTTCCAAAATGTAATCTAGTCTCCAAAATATAATCTTTGTTTTGTATTGATTTCCTTTGCTACTCATGATCTATAATTTATGATCTTGTTATTGTTGGTAGTTCTTTTGTCATATAGATCTATCTGTTTTGTTTTTTGTTATTTGTTTCATTTAGATTTGAAACTCTGAGTTGTAGTTGGAGGATCCAATCCAAAAATGCATAGTCTGCTGGTTTCGAATATTTTATTATGGATCTAATTTTCATGACTTGTTATTCTAGAAATATGTTGCAGAATTTTTTTAAAAGCATACGAGTTCAATGCTATTTATCTTAGATGCATATTTTTGTTTAAATTTTTTTTCTAAATTTGAAGATAATACAAGAAGTTAATAAGTTGATTTAGAAAATTTTAGAAATCTTTTCTTTCCCCCCTTAAATATATTATCTCCTTTATGTTTGTTGGTATTAAACAGAAACAAAACTATAGTTTTGTCATTTTTTCATCTTTAATGCATGCCTTTTTTTACGGTTTGATTTTTCCATAGTTTTTGTTTGATGAAGATCTGGTTGTATAGGAAATAATTTTTGTTTTATTTATTTTAATAAATGATATATAGTAAATGCTCTCTTTACATTTCTCTGCTCTTAGATCCTATATAGCTATTGTATTAGACTCTCTCTTATCAGGTGCTTGGAGGGTAAAGAAGCTTTTTATTTACATTCTAACCAATTTTGAAATTGGTTTAAGATATGTATATGGAGGCTATGATGATTTTAGGATATATTTTTTTCTGATTCAACTATTTCTAATGGCAACAATCTTGGATGGCCTTTTTTTGTAGGCAATCGATTATAGTCATTTTGATTTAGATCTGAGCATCCTCTTTATCTTTTTATTTGTTGTTCTAACTTTTTGGTGATTAAATATCGGATTTGATCTTTTGATATAATTTAAAATTATATGATATATATGATTAAAGATCTTGTCGTCAATGTGGATTTGGGGAGTGAAGATGATATGGCCAATGAATCGATATCCATAGATTCTAATACAACTGTAATAGGTGATTTTACACATGGCAAACGTAAAAGGAAGCTAACTTCAGCTATTTATCAATTCTTTCATATAAATAAGTAAACAAAAAATGCAAATGTATAAAGTGTGGTATGAATATCATTTTGGGAGCAAGGTCATGATTGAAAATTTAAAAAAATATTTAAAAAATTATAAAAAGAACCGTGATGTAGGACAGATGATTTTATCACAATCTCATGATTCTGTATCTATGCATTCTAGTAAATTTAATCTTGAAAAATTTCATAAATTGCTAACATATGTAATTATCAAGCATGATCTATCTTTTTAATTTGTTGAGTATGAAGACATTAGATCTCTGTTTGCTTATATTGTGAGGATGTCAAGTTGATATCACGAAATACTGGCAAATATATTGAAGATATATAAAAAAGAAAAAGAAAAATTAGAATTGTGGTTATAGTCAATTCCTTCTAGGACAAGCTTTACTTCAAATTTATGGATCTCTATTGCTACAGATGGGTATTTATACTTGATCGCCCATTTTATTAATAAAAAATGGGCACTGCAAAAGAAAGTTCTTAATTTTGTTTCATGTCTCCTCTACATAATGGCATATCTTTATGTAAAATAATTTATGGTTTATTAATTGATCGGAGGATTAAAAAAATATATTATATGATTTTGGATAATGCATCGATAAATGATATTTTTGTTGACATGCTAAAGATCAACTTAATTTAAGGATGCACTTTACTCAAATGTTGAGTTTTTTTATATCCCATGTTATTCTCATATCCTTAATTTAATTATGCAAGAGGGATTGAAGGAGTTAGACGAACCTACTTTCAAGATTCATGAAAGTATTAAATATGTGAGAGGTTCACAAGTTCTAAAATAAAAGTTTTTGGAATGTATTAGACAAGTATCTTTGAAAAGTAAAAAATGTTTAAGGCAAGATATTCGTACAAGATAGAATTTAGTTTTTTTGATGTTAGAGAGTACTCTTATTTATCGTCGTGCTTTTTTTCATATGAAATTAAGTGATTTTAATTACAAGCATTGTCTATCCGAAGAAGTGCAGGGCAAAGTTGAAAAGATTAGTAAGCTGTTGCATATATTCAATGATGCTACTCTTATTTTTTCTAGTGTTAAATATCCTACGACAAACTTATATTTTTTTCATATTTTTAGATTGAGCTTTTTTTAAAACAAGAGATGGAGAGTGTAGATGGTTTCATGCAAATAATGACATTGCAAATGTATTAAAAAATTGAAAAGTATTGGTCAGATCATTGTTTAATCTTGGCCATAGTAGTCATTTTGGATCATCGGCATAAATTTCAATTTATTGAGTATTGTTATAAGAAGTTATATGAATATAGTTGTATCGAGAGCCTGCGCATCCGTGAGTTTATGTTTTCTCTCTTCAATTAGTATATGGTTCCATTATTTAAGGCTCCAAATATTAGCATATCAACTCATGGAGACATGGATAGTGGTGCTTCTTGTAAGACTTTTGAACTATGCAGAAAAGCAGATGCTTTTAAGGTAATATAATTTTTTTTTTATCAAAATAAATTTACTCTTTATTTATGGTATTATTTTTGATAAATAATATATTTTATTTTTGTAATAATATAGGATTTTGATATGTTTGAAAGTTTTGATTTTGTTAATGCTACACAAAAATCTCAATTGAAATCATATTTAGATGAGCCTAGAGTTTATAGAAAGTCTAATTTGGATATCCTTGAATTTTGAAAAGCTAATCAATTCAATATCCTCAATTTTTTTTAATAGCTCATGATATTTTAGCTATTCTAATATCTATAGTTGCCTCTGAATCAGCTTTTAGTATTAGAGGGTGAGTACTTGATAAGTACCATAATGTACTTAAACCAAATATTGATGTTTGATTTATAGTTGAGATTGGATGTTTGGAAAGAAAGGTGTATGTTTCATTAATTACATTACTATTAACCATTGTAATATTTCGATGTAGATGTTTTGGAATCTAGGTTAGATGAATTGTAGAAGATATGATAGACTCAAGTTTCATCAGTGAAGCCCAATCAACTTAAGGCTCGCCCAATATTGATGCAAATCCATATTGAGATAAATCATGGCCATGGATTATTTTTAAAATTATGATACTCATATATGGATATATTATCTTGTTTGTAACTTTTTTTTGTTTTTTGTTTGAATATAAATGTTGTTATGTTGTACTTTTTTGGAACTCATTTCAGTACTTATTTCATGTTAGAATTATTTTAAGATTGTATGTGGAGACTATGATGATTTCGGTACGTGATTTTACTGATTTAGCTATTTTTAACGACAACAATCTTGGATAGCCTTCTTTCATATGCGGCTAATTGTAGTTATTTTGATTTAGCTACAGATTAAATATTAGATTTGACCTTTAAGCCTTCTCTTTCTCTTCTTATGCGACTTATTGGTTATCTTGATGCTGATTATGGACTTCTTTATTGGATGATCTTGTCTTATATTTTGTATTATTACATTTAAGCTACTAGAGTAGGAACTTTTCATCACATCTAGTATAATGTTTAGTTAAGATTTTTCTTATATGAATTGTTATTTTCTTAGCCATTTTATTTTATAATGGTTTTTATATTCAGATTTTTTTTTTTTTTTTGTATATAGAGCCTATGATGATTTTGGAATGTCTTTAAGCAACTTTGAATTTTGTTTAGGATATCTTTAAAGTTTATATGTGGAGGTTATGATTATTTTGAGATATCTTTTGTTGATTCAACTATTTCTAATGGCAACAATCTTGGATGGCCTTTTTTAATAGGCAACCAATTGTAGTCATTTTGATTTAGTTGTAGATTAAATACAAATCTAAGCCTCCTCTTTTTCTTCCCTTCTTTTTTATTTAAGCAAGTGACCGTCTTTTCTATAGCTTGATACATATTTTTTTGTATAGCTTATTGGTAGATACTTGTAATACCCAGCAGAAAATTAGGAAAAAAACAAATCTGAGAAGATGACTCCATCGAGAGTAATCTTCTCCTTTTTCTTCTCCGAGAGAAACTCCAGATCAAGCTTGAATTGGGTTTTTCCAACTATTAGGAGGGATCTCCTTTCAACAAATCCGGACTACCAGAGTTTTGGATTGAACGGGAAGATTAAGCCAAAAAAATAGGGAGAAAATCTCTTACCTTGGTTCTCCGATGCCATCACCGTCGTTGGATGTTGGACTGGAATTGAAGGTTGCACCATCGTGGATCGCAGCCCCAAATAATTTTTTCGACAAGAACCTTGGGACTTTAAGGGGAGAGTATGGGGAGTGCAAGTCCTCTATTCGACCAAGAGAGAGGAGAAGGAAGGAGAAAGGAAAAAGAAAAGAAAGAGGAGAAGGAAGAAAAAAAAAAGGAAGAGAAAAAAAAAAAGAAAAGGAAAAGAAAATAAAAGAAAAATAAAATGAAGGAGAAAGGGAAAAAAAGGAAAGAAAATGGAAGAAGAAAAAGAAAGGAAAAGGAAAAGAAAAATAAAAAGAAGAAAAAAAGAAAGAAGAGAGAGAAAGAAGAGAAAGGAAGAGAGATAAAGAGAAGGAAGATAATAGGAAAGAGAAGAAGAGAGATGAGGAGGAGAGAGAAAGAAGAGAGAAGAAGAGGAGACAAGAAGAAGAGAGAGAGAAAGAGGAGAGAGAAGAAGAGAGAGGAAGAGGAAAGAGAAAGAAGAGAGAAGAAGAGGAGACAAGAAGAAGAGAGTGAAATAGGAGAGAGAGAAGGAGAGAGGAAGAGGAGAGAGAAAGACGAGGGAGATAAGAAAAGATAGAAGAGGGAGAAAAGGAAAGAGAGAGAAAAGAAAGAGCAAGTTATAAATAAATAATTAAAAGGGGAGATCAAAAAGTTTCTCTTTCAGAAAATTTATGAAGCAAGGATATCAGTGAGTGGACTATTAATAAAATTCGAATAGAAGGTTTTACATTTATAATCGCTACAGAATTATTTATTAATATTATAATTATTGTCGTAGGAAGATAACCTTCTGAGCAGAAGAGCATTGAGCGAGTTTTAGGTATGGACTAATATCGATATATTTAGATGTCTTTTATGATGTAAGGATTTCTGGACATAATCATCAGTTTTATAAATATATTTTATATGGCATGATTTTGATCCTCGAACATAAATATTGGTATGCATGATTGTTTATGCATTCATATTTTAATTTTTCATGATGGACAATTATAATTACTGGTACTGCTATTTATATTTTTCGTATGATATATTCCTATCATATATGATTATTTGGGTAGTTTGGATTTATGATATCGATTATTATAAATCTTGAAAAGAGTATGATTTAAAATATATATGAGATATGATAAAGTGAAATCAAGAAGGGATGTTTAGACTAGTTATGCCATGGAATCATAGTTACTGAGATTGCTAGTCATAGACTAGAGTATGACAATGAGATTGCTAGTCACAAGCTGGAGTGTGATAATGAGATTGTCAGTATAGGCTGGAGTATGATACTGAGATTATCCGTCTGAAGTATAACAACGAGCTTGCCAGTCACAGATTGAAGTTCGATACTGAGATTGCTAGTCATGGGCTGAAGCATGATCGTGGTTAGTTCAGAATATTAAAGAAGGATGTTAATTAAAATATAAAAAAGAACATGATTTTTCTAAAAAAAATATTATATGGTAAATGAGTTGTTTTGGTTGTATGATATGGTATACTATTATTTCCTTATTATTTTCAAATTATATTATTACTGGTAGACTGTATAGATTCCTTACTGGACTGTACAGCTCACTTTCCACTTCTTTATTTTTTCAGAGTCACGGGATGCATAGCAAGAATTGGGTCGAGCGTGAGACCGAGTACCAGAATTTTTATATATTTAGTTAGTTCTATTTTTGATGACCCTGTAATGAACAAATTAATCATTTAATGGTCATGAATTGAACGAGTTGATTATTTATTTAATATTAAATTATTTAAATGGTGTTTGTTAATTAAATTTAATTTTTAGAAATTATGAGAATCTCGTGTACTTATGCCTAGCATGATCTCTAGGATGATAATATTTAGGATTTGTGCAGCTGATCGCGTAGTTGTTCCCGATGTTGGGTTTCGAGACATGACAAAACTAATTATGTTTTTTGGTATATTAACTTATTTGTTGTGTAAGGAGGGTCCATCAACAATTTTAGAAAGTTAGTAGTATAGATGAAGAATATTTCTTTAATACCTTGTATTTCTATGCAGACAAACTTTAAAGCTTTCAAGTATTTATAATATTATTCAATCCAGTGCATCCTAGATGCTTTTAAGGTCACCCATATAATTTATATAATGTATCCAGTAGAAACACCTTCAATTAAGCCATGACCCGTATGGAATTTAATTGGATGAATTCAATTTTTTTTCATTTGATTAACTCTTTTCCTGCTTTTCTTATTATATAGCAAAATTTAATTTGATTAACTCTTGTATTTTTTCACTTTGCAGTATCATTTTAATTATTTTTATAAGTCGTTACTTTATTATTTTAAACAGCATAAGTTTATGTTATTCGCTATAAGATTAATTATGTTCTATTAATACAATTTTAAATTCTAAAAAAAATCTTTTCATGCTTTTCATGATTCCATCGTGCTGCTTTTACTTTTTATTTTAAACAAGTTAAATAGATTGGATCGAGTTGGGTTGTGTTAATAGTGTATCTATGTATTAAACATATTAAACGGGTTGGATCGGGTCAGGTTATATTAATAGGCTACTTATTTATTAAACGGGTTAAACAAATCGAGTCAAGTTAGATTACCAAGTTACCCGTTTAATAAATGGATTAAACAGATCGAGTTGGATTACCTGTCTATTAAATTGGTCATATTCATATTTTAAATTATAATTAGTTTAATAAACATGTTAGGTTCAAGTTAAGATTTTTCTGATCCGATCTGTATATACTCGACTCAACCGATTATCATCTCTAATTTGAACACTCATCGATATAATATAAATCATGATATCAACATAATTTAACTATATTTTATTTTCTTTAGTAAATTTTATCAATAAATAAATTTTAAAATCAGCAACCAAAAATATCTCAAATTCTCGAATTTATTATAGCAAAATGTAAATATCTTGTTTTTAAAATATCAATTAAAATAATTAAATATTAAAAAAAATATTTATATTTTTTTATATTCTATCTGAATTAAAATAAGTCTAGATCTTGGTCTCTGAATTATTTATATTTTTATGTTCTGTTAAATATAATTTTGCGTACCACCTTTTATTAAATACATTTTAAGAAAGCTTTCATTTTTTTATATATTTTTTATATTTAATGGAAATATGTGGGAATGGCAGCGAAAGCGCACTTCACCCGCCCACCTCCGAGATCCGACACAAAAAAAAACTGAAACCATAAGGCCGAAACCGTAACAGTCGAAGTTCCGACACAGAAAACCGAAGCCATAAGGCGGTGGCAAACCCGGAAAACCGCGAAGATCCCTTAACAAGAGAAGAAGAAATGGCGACCGGCGGCCCGGCGAAGAATCCTAAGAAGGCGAACCTCTTGGATCCCCATTCAATCAAACATCTCCTCGACGAATCCGTCACCGAGGTGAGATCTCTCCCTCCCTCCCCCCTCTCGATCGTCAGGGTTCTTTTAGATCTCTTCGCCGCCGGCGCTCCCTAGGGTTTCTGAAGAGGCGGTGCTGGTCCTCGTTGCAGGTCGTCACGAGCCGTGGGTACGTGGAGGACGTCAGGCTAGGCAACTTGAGACTGCTGATCGGATTCATCATCATCGCCATTGCCCTCGCCGCCCAGTTCTACCCCAAGAAGTTCCCGGAGAATAGAGATTTTCTCATCGCCTGCATCGGATTATATCCTTTTCTAGTGGTTTTTAATCTTTTTGTTCTATTGGGTTGGGTGTTCGAGGATTAGGGGTTTCGGCGTGGAGATTGTTGGTCTTGACTTGGGTAAGTATATAGTTTTTAATGGACTATTGCAATTCATCAGCTACACAAAAGAGAAAAATGCTATCCTCTTCACATACCCCCCTCCTGTGAGTTCCTTCTATCCTGATCCGTAATTAAATTTTTTTGTGACCTAGGACGTGCCATCTCCTGCACCGTATGTGAGGGACTTTAGTGCACGATATTGGCGTGCCGATTATTATTTTTAAAGTCTTTACGGCAAGAGATATTGTGAAGTGGTTTATTCATTAATTTTTTCCTTTTTAATTTGTTGTTTGATGAAGAGGTAATTGGAAAGGGGTTCACTGCTCAGTAGAACCTGCATTCTTCCTTTAATTGCATTACATTTTGTTATTGTTTGTGCTTTTATTTTCACTTCCACTGTTTGTGATTTTGTGTTATAATGAAAGTAACGTAGCTATTGCATCGTATATCATAGATTGGTCAATCACTCAATTGGATTTAGATTCTACGAGATTCATTGTCCATAAAAGCACCTTTTCATGTTGGTTGTAACTTGTTCTTAATAATTATTTTGATGCAGTTTACAGAAGCTAGACCTTTTCCTTATCACTTTAGGAGATCGCTGGGATGACTGTCATGATGTATGGTAGTGCAATTAGGACGTTGATGTTGACTTGGCAAACTCAAAACTAATTGAATTGGATATATATTGTAAAACTGAACATGGAATACCAAAATCTCTGTTCTCATTCCGTATATCCGGACAATTTTATCGACATCTTGTAGATAATGGAGTATCTTTCATGGATTATTACAGTATGCTTCTTTTGAAAGAAAACTATGTAGTTAATCTTAAAAACGCTTGGAACTTTCTGTTATATAAGTATGCTCATCCATTGAGTCAATTTATGCAAACCTCACAAACACTTCTAAACAAAATCTCCTAAAATTACATTCCATAGTTACCCTTGTCTTTTTCTCCTAGATATGTTCAACCAAAAGTGAATTCTGCTATAAATAATGGATATCTACTAACTGAAACGTTTTATGAACATCAAAACCCTGATTGGATAAATAAAGTTGCTGACCTTGGATAACTTGTGATGCATGGGAGCTCCCCCTCTAGAGGCCAAGGGAAAAAAGGGGGATTGAGCCAGCTTTCTTATCCTCCTCACTCCTGATTTTTCAAAATAAGGAAATCCACTTCTGATGTAATTTTCTCCGTCCAAAAGGAATTTGTGATTGGCAGTCAATGGACTCCCTCGATTTTGTCTTTTTTGTTAGAGGGCATCTCCCATTGATTGAAAGAAGTCCATGCGTAGAATCTTGTGCCATCAAGACAGGGCCTAAGTTAGCAATGTATTTTTGATTCTCCAGCTCAATATATCATAAATTCATAATAATGGACAAGGTTTCTCGTTTGCAATCTTGTTCCCTTCCCTTTCTAAGTTTTTGCCTTAATTTCTTCCTTTTGGGATAGCGTTACCCTAAAATCTTATTTCATATGGCTCTTCACCTTTCTTCTTTGTTACATTGTCTTATGAAATCCAATACATTTCAATGAAATTTTAATAGAAGCTTGGCAAAGACAGAGGGAAAAGCTGCTAGGATCATAATGGACTGCATTCTGCTCCATGGGTTTTTTACCGCCAAATTGTTTCCTTGCAGCTTGTTGTATTGTTGTGTAAAGGAGCCTTGCTAGAGTTGTTGATGCTTATGTTACGTTTGGTAAGACTTTCCATTTACCTGTTTGTCGAAAATCTAAACTTTTAGGAAATGCTGAATATGCTCTGCCATGATGAAGTGCCAAGTGATATAATTGGTGGTCCAATTGAAAGAATAGTTTTTCTGAACTTCTTGTAAGCAATTCCAAATCTCAAGTAATATGGCAAATGGTCAAATCTGAATTTATGGCTTATCTAGTAGAAGCCAATATATATTTCTTCACAAGATCTTTAGAACTGAATGCAACACTTGCAGATGGATAATTGTAAAGCTATTTTCTTTGTGGAGATATTTTTTTTTACAAGTCAATAATTCAAATCTGTAGAAAAAGGAATATCTTCTGCTATATATAATGAAAGGTTTGGAGTGTGCTTCCCTCACAATAGGCCTCCAAACCCTAAAGCCAGCAAGGGGAGGAAAAACTTGTATTTTGTGAGAAGAAATAACCACTCTCTTAGGAAAGAAAGAATGTGTTGGAAATTAGTCAAGAAACTGGAATTCCAACCAACTCTATAACTCTATCTCTTCTATCTTATTATTTTGACAATTCTAAATCCCAACTTCCAAATCCCACTTGACATGATTCTTTCTCCTCTCTTTAATCACAACTGTTCATGCTCTCTCATGTACATTACATGATTTTCTATTCTCTTTAGTTGCAGCTGCCATCCCATCTCAATCAACTCTCTGCTCTCTTTAACTGCAGCCTTTTATGCATGTTGAAATCTAGCAAGAAATGGAAGTGCTTCATCTCATAAAAAGTTGCTTTGCAAAATTTTTTAGATGATTATGTAGGCATGTTCACTGAAAGGTATACTAAATCCAAATTAGGAATGATCCAAAAGATAGTAGATGACTTGTTGATTATAAGCTTCATGTTATTTGTGAAGTAACCCTTGATCCATATGGCATCTTTTTCTTTTACTCTGGTAATAGATACTTCCATATAATGCTTTATATTTTGCAGTGCAGTGGAGTAATATGGTTAGGTGATTTGTTTATTGTAGCAACAATAGGTTCAATATAAGGTGGTTTATCCATTGTTGGATTCTCATTTTAATATGGATCCTCTTACATTTGTTATTTATTTTTATCCATTCATGTGTATTTGTACTTTCACGGGGATTGATATTGTGTTAGGTGGCTGAGTATCTTGAATTGGATATTTCACTCATGGAAGACAAAAACTTGGGGCTATATATCATTAATGTTTACCTTCCCTTTTTCAAAGGGTTAAGAATCTTGATATACCCATCTCAATTATATGGAACTGTCATACTATAGGCTCCGGCACATGTATCATTGAGGTTCTTTACATGTCAATGGATGATTTTCTTTAGATAACCTGTCTTGGTTGTAAAACTTCTTTTGGAGGACACTTTCTTTAAATGAAATTATTGTTAGATCCTTGGCTTATATTTTAAAGGTTTTCTGAAATCATATGTTTTGCATGGATACTGTCCTAAACAATCCAACCTTGGCTGTGTCAATTTTTGAAGCAGTTATGGAGAAGACATATAAATCTTAAGAAGGGAACAGTGATTGATTGGGCCGATCCGTAAATTGGTCGACTGCTTGTTCATTTGATTTAAAGAGAAAGCAGTACTGAAGTTTTTTCCAATTTTATTATTATTATTATTATGGTGAGAAATGAAGAGTCTGTTTGGGTTTTAGGATTTATAGAAGCAATATCATTTTCCGTATGAGCCTTTGAGGAAAAGAATTAATTTGGCACTATCAATTATTTGATCGAAACTCTGCAACCTACCCTATTTTCTGACAGTTTGTGACTGAAGCTGATAAATTTTGATTTCACGGAATTGGATGAAACTTCAAACCATGCATTGCACACTTGCTAATCTCCGTATTTGTTACCAATCTTTGTAAATACAACCATATAAGTGTGGTATCCATGTTAACCCTGTCTCAAACCCTGCTTTCTGTGCCTTAGACCTTTTCCAGTCCTTGGTCTTAGGTTTGTGTGAGCTCAATTTGTGACTGCTGCAATAAGTTTCCTTACATGCCATTTGGTGACTGTCATTCATGCATAATTGCAGACCACCTCTCAAATATAAGCTGCATTAGCTATGAATTTGGCACCCATGTGAGGGGGTTTATGTTAAGTTAGGATTATCTGTGTATTTTCTTAGATTTTGGTAATTTGTAATTTGTAATTTGATTTATAATGATGACCTAATGTTGGCAAGGCTTGCAGGATACATTTGTTGGAATTTCTTTGGGAAAATCTGGTTATTAGGAGTTCAATTAAAATAGAGAATTTATAGGTTATTGTTAAGCTAGAAAGGTTGTTTTAAGTGTTAAATGTTGTAATAAAGAGAATACTGTGTCTCTGAAAGATGATCTTAATTGTAAGGGGGAGGTACACAACTTGATGGTCACATTATTTGGTGATTTTTGGAAAATTCATGAATTGTACACGGATGCAGATCACCTGAACTATTTCTGCAAACAATTAATTGGCTCATAATTTAGCTCCAAACATATTGAGAAACTAGTAAATATCCAGATAAATTGCTATTGATGAATTGTTGATACCTCAGTTATATTGGGTGTGTGCGTGTGTGGGTGGGGGGTATTACCTCATGGTTATCGTGCCTTGCATAGAGGCTGGGGGCTCTATCTGTACATTGACAAGAAGAATTCAAGAGACTCAATCTCCTAAGCCTCTTTTCTTCCCACTCCCTTCTGTTTCCTTCTCTCCCAACTAAAAAACTCCAAAATTCTCTTACACCTGTTCTTTGGCTGTCCAGCTGCAGCATTGAAGCCAACTGCCCGGTGTAGGTCAACAGGTCTTGTGGAGCATCTCTTTAAGCTTCAAACTTTAAATTTTTAGTCTATATTTTGTTTGGTCTAACTAATTAAGGAAAGTTTCTTCTCCAATTCGTTTATTTATATTTCCAATCTAGCATTTGCTCATTTTTTTAAAATACATCATTTACAATTAACATTAACTATGGAATGATTCTTGAAAATCAGTGTGAATTCTTTTATGACAGGTTGACCCTCAACGTGGGTCTTAAAATATCATAACACAACCCTAATACTTCTCAAAGTGTGATGCTTTAAATTTTTTTCAACTTTGGAGTTAACTAAAGTAACGAACTGTTAACTTCTAATGATTTAATATGTCATAATGGTAAGTTTTTTTTAATTATTGATGTGCATGGGAGTATAACTGCAACATGAAGCAGACTAACAAAATACAACAATTTGCTCCTAACCCGTTGACACATTCTTTGATTTCAAGTTGAATTCAAACTAAAGATTGGCAGATGTAGCTTCACTCATGCCAAACACATGACATAGGATAGGCCTTAAACAGTGGGTAGGCCTGTAGGATATTGTATCCAGTTCCCTAGGCAATCTGGATTTGGTGCAGATGCTAGAATGGGGATTTAACAGATATGGGTAAATTGGGTAATCTTTAGAGTAATGATGATGATGTTGTTTTAAAATGCGGCCACTTGAGCTGCCGATGTGGCTACTTAGACTTTGGTGGTCCCTCAGTTGCCTTGCACAGGACCCTACCACCTAGATGGCCAAACCTGCCCACCTTGTCAGCCTGAGGGGTGTTTGGACTTTCTTTTTGGACAGGAAGGAATATTAACAGGGTGCCCAAACCCCTCGGTCATTTACTACTGCAAGCTTTACTAATTCATGATTATTTTTTTTTTCTGACTATATTGATTGCTCATTACTTGGTAGTGCCGAGTATTTCACTAACTTGAAGATTACTGTGTATGTTTCTATTGGATTTTTTGATATTTATCATATAACTTGTAGCCGATTATGTAGTTTGACTAGCTAACATGTCATGTACAGAAAACAGGTTCTCAGATAAATATAGAAGTGTTTTGTATAATTTGCTCATCATTGCTTTACTTTGAACTATCATGTGTCAGAATAGGCAACTTTAACAGCGACTCTATAGTGATGTATCTGGACTCTGATATGGTAGTAAAAGACTGGACTCTAATATAGTACTAAAATATGAAAATTTATATATAAAGGTTTTCAATCCAGCTTTTTAATTCTTAAAAAAACTATTATTTAAATCAACTTGTTTAGGCTTTTTCGTCTCTCGCTATGATGTTGCATGGCCGATAGCATACTACAACCACCTCAAAAACATAGAATCATCATGCTTAGAGGTTGCACGTTCTGCAATTATTGGGAGTGTGCCTAAGTTTGTCACTTCTCCTTTCTCTTCTTCCTTCTTTATTTTTTATTTTTTGATAATGATTTCCATTTACGCATCTATGATGTGTGTGTGTGTGAAACATAGAATCATCATGCTTAGAGTTGTACGGTCTGCAATTATTGGGAGTATGCCTAAGTTTGTCAGTTCTTCTTTCTCTTCTTCCCTCTTTATCTTTTATTCTTGATAATGATTCCCGTTTACACATCTATGATGTGTGTGTGTGTGTTTGTCAGTTCTCCTTTCTCTTCTTCCCTCTTTATCTTTATTTCTTGATAATGATTCCTGTTTACACATGTATAAAATGTGTGTGTACATGTGCATGTGCATGCATGCATGTGCGTGTGGGTGGCGGGCGGGCGGCATGCATGCTGATGTGCGTGCGCGTGCACATGCGTGCGCGTGCTGTGTGTGTATGCATGTTTCTCCTTTCTCTATTCCTCTTTAAGGGAAAGTGAACATTTTTTAATTTTAATTTTTTTATTGCAGAAGCCCTTGTGAAAATGAGTCTTAAACCATTGGGACTTTGAGTAACTTGATAATTTAACAATTCTTCTAAAAAAATCTTAAAACGTAGACCTAGCCTACCAACCAATATGGTAAGTAGTTCAGGCTGGACCTAAATTTCAAACTATTTAAAAGCCTTATGGAATAGCTTTAAGCGGTCTTTGAAGCACCCATACCATAATACCTCATATATGCAAGGGAAGATTCTTGTAAGTTGTAATCTGGCAGAAAGCAACGGAAGACTTGACTTCCACAATCACATGTACTGATCATTATCAGCCTTAAGGATGCAATGTGCACATATAATTTTTTGTGGCACTTGCATACTTGCTAGGTTACCAAGCATTTATCAATTTAATAAGATTTTTTTTTATCAAGTCAACCTGGAAATATGAGCTAGGATTAATTTTTATGATTGTCGTTATGGTTTTTTTTGTATTCATTCATGTTCATTGTATCAGATGATCAAAACCAAAATCCATTTGCAGGTATCTTGGTGCTTGTCAAGAAGCTCTGTCAGTGATAATATATGTTGATTTCTGAGCTTATCGTTTAATTGCAGGATGATTTTTAGGTCATTTCTGAAATGTGGTCATGTTTTTGTGGCTCATAGGGCTCCTTCAATAGCACTGGACTGATTGTGTCTTCGAAGCTGCCAAGGTTCTCTGACATGTACACACTTACAATAGCCAGTGCAGACCCGAAGTCCATTTCTGCTAATAAACCAGTCCGTTTTGCTAAGAGCGTCACAAAATGGTTAGCTCTTGCAATCATTTTACTTTCAGCAAAAGCTTCCTGCTGATTCTCTTTTGGTGCATTGAATGCTGGTGTTTTTGTTTTCCCCTGTGGCTGAGAAAAGTATTAGTAGATATATGTATCTGAACCACCAGAAAATGAGGCAGAGGAACCATGTTGGAGTTCATGTTTGATGGTGCAAACTGCTAATGAATGGTTTGACATAGCCATTAGTTCCTTCAAGAGGTTTTTAATGTCTTTTGTATATTATTTATAAATGTTAACCGAATGATTGGATTTCCAGTATGTGATAGGGCTAATATTGACAAGGTGGTTCCTTTGGATAGCCCGCACCTTACTCTAGTGCACCTTTTATGTGTTTAGGAAAGTCATACAGATTGCAAGCCTCTTTTACCTAGATTGTTCAGGCCCCATTATTCTCAAGGTTCTCTTTCACTGAATTAACCTTGGAATGATTACATGAAATCCCATTGATATGCTGCATCAGTGGTAATCTTTGATGTAACCAACAAGTCTTAATCCAATTATATTGTTTTGGATTGGTAAATCTTGTTATATCGTTAATTTATTGTTGTCACAGTGCTAGCATCCATTGCTATTGCCAGTTTTCAAGAGCTGTGTTTATGAACCTGGTTACAACTCTCTTCCTCAAAAGGGTCCACATCATTGCCTTTCTGATGCAAGCTGTCTCTGTCACTGTTGTCAATCATGCTTTGACAAACTAGTTTCTTCTCAGGTTCACCAAAGATGGGGTCCTTGTGGAAGGTTTGTTCTGGAAGGATGTTGAGAAACTGATCGATGACTATAATGGAGAACGAAAGAACAAATGACTATCTGAGGATTTCCTGCTTTTGATGGAGAGGTGCTGGAGGCTTATCTTCTTGGAAAGGTGCTACTGGCTTTGCTGTCAATCTCATAAAAAATATCATTCCGATTTGAAAGCATCATTACATTTCGAAAAGCTTGATGTAACCTAATCGTCATTTTTATGGCACCATAAAAAATATTGATCTCTAATGATCCTGCTTGATATTATAATCAGATAGCGCAGATCATATGTTATCTGCATGCGAATATGGAGATTTTCTAAGAGTGAAATGGTTCAAACGCTATCAGATTGTTTTAACTACATGCCATTGTTATTTTGATTTTCATTCACTTGTTGCAGTGAGTAAAGAATCAACAGCTGGGAAGCATGTGTGGTTTACCAAGTTCCTACTGTCTTGTTCGGCTTCAAGTATGCCTGTCCTGAGATGAGAACAGCTATTAGTCAATGCCGTCATAAGCAAAAATTTGTAGTTAATGTGGATGTGAAGGATTGATTTTTGTTTTTATGTATATTTTTTGTTTATTTGTTGGATTGTGGAATGATCTGGATGGTAAAATAATCAAAGCTAATTTCAAAGAACAAGATTGGTGGCTGGTGATTGTCATATGCAATGGTAAAGGACAGTTTCTCCCGTGAGTTTTTAGTGATTAAATCAAAATTATCTTTTAACAAAATCAAGCTTCATAAGATTTGTGATTGGTATGCAAGGCAATCCTGACTCTTTGAAATGGTTGTGCGGTATGGGAAATGTAAGAGGAATTGATATTTTTTCAAGGATTGTTGCTAGGGACATGCCATCAATGCTGAACTTTGTTTGATGACAGCAATGGCTGAGGATATGATTATAATTTGTGTTATCATGAAGGGTTATATGTGGATATGGGTAAATCGTCTCTCATCTTTCCCAAAGATTTGGTCAAATTTCGAGTTGTGATCCATAAACTGTGGCTTACTCTCTCTGCCTGGAACTATAATAATGTCCTGTCAGAAAAAAAATAATGTTAATGCTAACGAACAGAGAGGATTGAAATTTCAAGTATGGAATAAGGACGCTTGGAATGTGATTTGAGAACTCCTATATGCCCCAGGATCATTTTTATTTGATTATAAAAGGATTCAAAGCAAGTCTCTACTGCACCGAGCTGAAGGAAAAGTCATTTGACATTAGATAGCACGTGCATCTGGTGTGGTGGGGTAGAGCATGAGGGTTTTTTTAGTTGGGGCAGTACAAATAAGTTTGGGAGGAGTATATGAGTTGGGATGGATCATAATTCATAGATAAAGAAGTCGAAGACATTGAATGCTAGTATGGTGTTGTAGTCTAACAGAACCATCAAGACATCTTAAGCGTCTTAAGAGGTTTAAATTTATGGAGGGAACGGAATGAGGCTGTGGTTGGAGGATTAAGAAAGGATAGGAGGAACTAGCGTCATGGAATATCCAACGGTATCTCAAAGCCTGGTTGGAATAGAGCACACAAAAAGAATCTGAGCTAAGCGGGAATGTACACCGAATGATTTATGAACTTTTTGATATCCAGGCATTGGAAATGTGTGTATCGAGAAGGGACCTGCAGGAGAATTTGATTTAAAGATGGGGGGGTTATGTAAAAGGATGGTCTCATTTGCTAGAGGCACTCTTTTATTTGAGGGCTATTACCGGACTAATGGGTGAATTGGAAAGGATAATACTTGAATCACATGTGTATAGAGAGATAAAGGGTGCTGCAGATTGGCTAGCAAACTATTCCAGAAACAGGAAATTGAATCCTATTAGAGTTTGGACTTTCCTATGAATTGATGCAAAATGTTCGGTGAAATGAGCTAATAATGTTTTGAAAGGTAATTGTTGCATATGTTTACATCAGCCATTTAACTCAACAGTATAAAAACTGAAAAAAAATAATAGGCATTTTCCTTCTCCAGTCTCCAGTAGTTTTTTTTTAGAGACATTGACTAAACTAGTTCTAGATATGATAGAATATATCAGATTGGATCGAACCTATTGACCTGACGAGAACAACAGAACTGAATAGTCAAACAAAGAATATGACCAAATAAATTTATATCACCATAAAATTGTAGGTGCCTACACATCAAGAAAACCCTAAGAGACTTTTTCTTTTATTTCCGAATATGATAAGCACAAACCTGCTTCCCCACTTGCTCAGACCCATCCGTGGCTGCCTCAAGCCAGAGTTCTATAATTTTACTAGAGTTAGCAGCTCATGGGAAGACATCCATTAAAGGAGCAAAGAGCTGAGCTTAGTATATGTGCATATGCACGCATACATATACATACATACATACATATATATATATATATATATTATTAAATTATTTATTTTTTAGATGACCTGATATTTAGATTAGAAAATTTTAAATTATATAGTTTTTGATATGCAAACAGTTTGGATATAGTAAATCATATTCGATTGTTTGAATCATTGATATATGACTTCTATTATCTAATCTATATTTGGTCGGATTTAAATGGAGATCTACTCGGGTGTATATATCCAGGTCCAGCACTCTAGAGAGAGAGAGAGAGAGAGAGAGAGAGAGAGCATCTTGTGACTTTTGGAGAATATGCTTAGTAATGAATGAATCGTTGGACCACAAGTGGTGGCCTATTCGAGATTAGAGATAAGCTCGAAACGCCAATGAGTGGTCAATTGGTCGTTCACTGCCACCCTTTTATCGCCTTCCCTTATCCTCCCATTTGGATTTTGGAAGGATCCTCACACCGTTCTATATGGCCATTAATTACTAATTACTGACAAAAAGCTAGCCTTACGCATGGGAAGCCATATTTTACATAATGTTCTTGAATAATTATGATATTTTCTTGGCCAGATGATATCTGAAATCAAATAATTGACTCAACGCCTTACATATTAATGATGCTATATGTTGCAATATTTTACATTCTTTAATTTTGTTTTCTTCCTCAGTCTAATCATTAATCGAGTTCTTTCTCAACTTCTACTGTATGCTCCCCATTTTTTCCAAATCCTGGATCCCAAGTTTTAATTTTGCTGTATACCAAACTTGTGGGCATGCATACCATCACCATGCTATTGGTCCACCTCTCATGGTGTACATCGTTCTTTTTTTTTTTTTTTTGGTAGCAAGTGTACGTTGTCCTTTACTGGTCCTGCGGGTGCCGTTGAAGAAAGGGAATTGCTTGCTAAGATCCACTCACCGAAATTGTTGGCCAATCCTATGTCCAAGGCAGGCACAAGACTTGCAGAAATAGAGAGACATGGAGTACACCATGCTTTTAGCTGTCAACATGTCTTGTTATGTTGCTTCCATCTCTCCATGTGATGTTGGAATGGACCAGATGTTGATAGTTCTTTTTAACATTACCACAAGCCTCTTAATTAATTTCATCATATATAGATGATAGGATTCCTATCCGTAATTTTTACAAGTAGCTCTACCCTCTAGCCATTTTTTTTTTTTATAGTTAAAGTGTCCTCTTGGATGGAAGTTGTTATGATAATCTGGTTTAATATAAAATAAATACTGGTTCATCAGTCGAGCCAATTTTAAATTTTTGGTCTATTAGCTGAATCAATGCACTAAGAAAAATCCTTCAGCCTGATTCGAAGGGTATGCCTGGGATATGTTATTCTTTCCTTCGGTTTCGTATCTTCAGCTTGGTCCGAAGAGTCCGAAGAGTATGCCTTGGATATGTTATTTTTCCTTTGGCTTTGTATCTTCAGCCTGGTCCGAAGAGTATGCCTAGGATATGTTATTCTTTCCTTCGCTTCGTATCTTCAGCCTGGTCCGAAGAGTATGCCTGGGATATGTTATTCTTTCCTTCTGCTTCGTATCTTCAGCCTGGTCCGAAGACTATGCCTTTGGAATATTTTCGTCTCTTCGACACTACAGTAAGTAGTTGTTTTCCTTGTTCACTCCAAAGGGATGTGTCCGAAGCATATAACTAACATTTCCTCGAGCCATCCCAAGGAAAGCCCTCCGAAGAGGTTGCTAGATCTACTTCGTACACTTTCTAAAAAGAAGTACATCTAAAACATTTGAGCGGTCTTTCCACCTGAAATGGTTAAGGGTTGTTCTGGTTGTTATAATCGCCCACATGGTCGATAGCTCTAGCTTGGATAACCATGAAATAACTAATTTTCTGACAGTCACTACTTACTGTTATGAGGAGGTTTTCCTAACTAACTCCCATAACCATAAGTAGTTATATTGATACCTATAAATACTGGTAAGAGGGGACACTCAAGGTAAGAAAACTCCGAGCAAGCTTTAGCCATTCTTCTTCTTTCTCACCATTCTCTGCTCTCGAGTTCTCTATTCTGCTACCTGGATTTTTGCTAATTTTGGCATCGGAGTGTCCCCCACCGAAAAAATTCTGGTCAGGGAATTTGTTTGCAGGCTTCCATCGACGGCGAACCAGTAGGCGAGCTACTTCATCCAGTCGGTAAGGATCCAGCGTTAATAGATTGGTGCACCAGGAAGGGGAAAGATCTGTTTCCTCTAGTTGAGAAGAATTTCTGCAAAGTAGAAATGGTGAAAGGGAAGATCCAGAATGCTTCTACAAGTAATGATTAACCTATTTCTCAGCAAACGACCCTCTAGTGGATAATAACATGCCACCTCCTGTGTTGATGGTAGGACAACAACAGTTTGAAGCTCTTTTGAACAGAGTAGACGCTTTGACAGCTCTGGTTCAAAATCTGCAAGAAATTGCTATTCAAAGGCAGTGTCCTCTATCCATTTCTCAGCATAGCCATCAAACTGAAAGAAGGGAAGATCTACGTCAAGAGCACACTCCAAGTTCCTCAAGGATCCATTCATCCCGCGATCATTAGCTTCATTGCCAGGACAACGCGTGGATGATCACAATGGGAAGAAGAGATGCAAGTGTTCCCCCTTTGTTTCTTATGGAGATTCTACACCTGGAAGGGTCAGACAAAAGGAAACGAACTTCGAGTTTGAAGAGAAGTTCAAGTTCTTGGAGTCATAGATAGCCAAGCTTACAGATCAAGAAAAAGCAATGAAGTGGCTTTCAACTCCCAACCTCCTTTCTCTTATCGGATCATGGCCGAAGTCATTCTTCGGCACTTGAAGATCCCATAACTGGAGGCTTATAATGGGACTTTGGACCCCCTTGACCATCTAGAAAGTTACAAGGCTCATATGATGGTACAAGGGATATCTGATGCGTTATATTGCCTCGCTTTTCCTGTCACCTTAAGAAATTAAAGTGGCTCGAATGTGTATTCGAGCTTACTGCCAAAGACTATCCTTTTCCTTTTTTTTTTAAAAGGCATAAGGATGATCTACGTGATCTACCCTACGAAGTGCCGAGATGAGCTTGATCAGCCTGTCTTAATTTTTCTTTCTTTCTAAAGGCATAAGGATGATCTACGTGATCTACCTTACGAAGTACCGAGGTGGGCTTGATCAGCCTGTCTTAATTTTTCTTTCTTCCTAAAAGGTATAAGGATGATTTACGTGATCTACCCTACGAAGTGCTAAGGTGGGCTTGATCAGCTTGTCTTAATTTTTCTTTTTTTCTAAAAGGTATAAGGATGATCTATGTGATTTACTCTACAAAGTGCCGAGGTGGGCTTGATTAGCCTGTCTTAATTTTTTTTCTAAAAGGCATAAGGATGATCTACATGATCTACCCTACGAAGTACCGAGGGGGCTTGATCGGCCTGTCTTAATTTTTCTTTTTTCTCAAATGGTATAAGGATGATCTACATGATCTACCCTATGAAATGCCAAGGTCTGATTAACCTATTTCACTCTCCAAAAAATAGGGATGACCCATGTGGTCTATCTTATTTTAGATCAGAATTATCCTAAGTCCGAAAACTTAGTATTATTTAAATCCAAAGACTTGGTATTATTATTGGAGACTTGGTATCTTTTAAAAATCTTAGAATTATTTACTTATCCTAAGTCTGAAGACTTAGTATTATTTCAAGTCCGAAGACTTGGTATTATTATCTGGGAGACTTGTATCTTTCAAGGTCTTAGAATCATTCAGGATTATCCTAAGTCCGAATACTTAGTATTATTTCAAGTCCGAAGGCTTGGTATTATCATCTGGAGACTTAGTATCTTTTCAAAATCTCAGGATTATTCTCGATTATCCTAAGTCCGAAGACTTAGTGTTTTTCAAGTCCGAAAACTTGACATTATCATCTGGAGACTTAGTATCTTTTCAAAATCTCAGAATTATTCTCAATTATTCTAAGTCCGAAGACTTAGTATTATTTCAAGTCTGAAGATTTGATATTATCATCTGATGACTTGATTTCAAGATCATTATATTATCCTAAATCTGAAGACTTAGTGTTATTTTATATCTAGAGACATGGTATTGTCTTGAATTAAAGATTTCAGGGTTCTTTTTCTCAAAAGATTATTTTATTTAAGTCTGAAGGCTAGTATTATCTTCAGCTTCGGAAGATTTAACTTTATTTCAAGTCCGAAGACTTTATACTTGGATGAATCATTATCCCAAAATTGGGGATGAAACTAAGTTCATTCATAGGTGCATAATCCTACTTCTGATGAGTTATTACTTGAAAGTTGTTGCATCAAAACAAATTTCATTCATGAAAACTAGTATGTACATTCTTTCAAAAAAAAAAAATTACAGATCGCCTTCTACTAGAGTGTCTTCAGTCTAAGTAAGGTCGATCGGATCATCAACTACCGTTGTCCCTTCTTCAGTTGCAACAGGTACTTTGGAGGGATCTTTGGAGCGTTCAGACTCTATCTTTGAGGTCAAATAACTGAACCTCTGAAATATCCAAATTTGGGTCTAGAGGATTTGCACTTCTCTCACCCCATCATTGAAGCCTGCCCGATAACTGAAGGTCCTGGCTTCAGTCAATTCATCATCGAAAGTCGAAGACTTCTTGTAGTCTTCGACTGCTTTGCCCACCTGATCCTCTAGAGATTTTATTTCTCAGCCGATATCTCAGCCTTCTTGGCCTCCTCATCGGCCTTCTTAACCGCATATTCGACTTTTTGTTAGGCTTCTTTGACCGAAGACTTTAAAGAATGGATTTTCTTCTTCTTCTTCTTCAGTTTAGCGTCTTGTTTAGAATTTATTGATTGAGCCTTCTCCAGTTCGGCTCTTAATTTCTGAATAGCTAAGTCGCTCTGGGCAAGCTTTTCCTCCATAGCTTGCCTATGCTCTTCAGCTATTGCCTTTTCCGACTGGGTCTTTTTGACTTTCTCTTTCATCTACTTGTAATTTTCTCGAAAGTCAATAATTCCTTCTTCCATGATAGTAATATCATGGATTAGCTGCATTTACATCCTAATATAAGAAGTCATCAAAGTTGGACAATATACATATATATTGAAAAGAAGAAGTATAAGGCTCACCTTCAGCATAGATAAAAATGCTGAATCAGAGACATCCTCAATACACCAAGATTTGGTATCATCCCAGTCCTAAGGGATCAAAGTGTGCTTCAGCAATTCCCTGGCAAATTCCGGGTTCTTCAGACCTTGCCCATCAGAGAAAATGGTGAAGTCTACGTGATATTCTCTGTCCTCCTGAAAACCTCTTCAGAACGGACGGTTTTTCCATTTCTTCCATCCTTTGGAGAGACAGGAGCTCTCTTTATTGGACAGAGTTGGATCGGATTGACTCGAAGAAGGCATCGGAGGTGGGCTCCTTGGAGGTCCCCTTGGAGATGGACTCCTCGGAGGTTCTGTTGGAGATGGACTCCTTGGTAGAGATGCTGGGGGTGTTTCGGCTTCATCTGATGCGACCCTCATCGGAGGCGTACTTGAAGTCCCTTGGCTCTTGCTTTCTTCGGGTTTCTGATTCTTTTGAAACTAATACTGGCCTCTTCCTTGAGGCCTGTCGAAGTTTGTCAAGCTTTGGCTTCATTGACTCACCTGCAATTAAAAGGAAAATGTTCTTAGACCAATCATTATTTATAAAAGAGGAAGAAATCTGAAGCTAGCTAACTCTATACCTAATGAAGGAACTTCACTGATATGGGCACGATGGAGGTTATTTCCCTCAACAACTCCTTAGCCAAAGGGATTCCTGGATCTGATAAAATCTCGAAGTCCTTTTGATCGGCCTTCAAAATTCTCTTCCTAGTGTTTGCAGTCAAACGTGGAGCCCTCCATTCAGTATTGAAGTTCCAATGTGTGTAAAATACAAAGAAGAAACACGGTTTCCACCCATGTATGGCACTAGGAGTTCCCTTGATCAGTCTTTGGCCTGGTTGAAGATCGATCACCCACCACCCCTCACCATGAAAATCCTTCTTCAATACAAATAGGAAAGTGAACAAAGAAGTCCTTGGCTCTACATTTTGGAGTTTGCAGAGGACTAAAAACCCATAGATTTTTGAAGCTATTTGGAGTTAGTTGAGCTAGAACTACCTGATAAAGGTTAAAACCTTTGTGAAGAAGGGGTGGAGTGGAAATCGAAGACCGGCCTTGAGATGGTCTTCGTATATGGCAATTGACCCAGGAGGAGGATGAACTACCTTTCTTCGGGTTGAGGAAAAATAATTTAAAGGTTGGGGAAAATGAAAATTATGTCGAAGGTTCTCTAACCTAGAATGTGACAGAGAACCAGCAATGACTTCAGAAGATGTCTCAGAACTCCTCTTTCTACCAGAGCTTCTACTCCTAGTGGGTTCACCTCCTGATGAACCCCTGCTAATAGTTGGGTTACCTAAGGACTCTAACATTTTAACAAAGGAAGAAGAAAGGAAAATAATTTCTACCTTTAAAGAAAAAGGGGGCGACTGGTTGAAGAAACTGTTGTAGAGCAAGAAGATGGAGATTTCGAAAGTGTGGAAGCTCTCTCTATGAAACTTCCCTTCCTTTTATATAAGCAGAACGATGGGTCTTTCCATCATTTCGGAAGTCTCCTCGATCGTGCATCGAATCGGTGCCGCCTATCATGGGATCGATTTTCTAAGAGACATTTATCGGTGAGACTGTGGTTATGATTCGCGTGTAAAGAACTGTGAATGGCTAGGATGAATTTTCAGCTTTTCGATCGAGCCGCAGAATGACGCCAGGTGTCTTCTCACGATCAAATAAATGTTCTTCGAAAGGCTTTTTTAATGAAAAGATTAGCCTCAGGCTTTTTAAATCTGTACTGTCTTTTTGGAACAGCAATAGGAAGATGACACGTGTTCTTAGCATGATTTCCATGCCACCAAGCAGTTATTGTGAGTGACAGTTATCAGAGATCTGCCATCATTGCCCCTCCGTTTTTCATAAACGATAAATTTTGGTACTCCCATTTTCGAAATAAAATTATTTCAAACTTGGAAGTAGGGGCAGCTGTTATGATAATCCGATTTAATATAAAATAAATACCGGTTCATCAGTCAAGCCAATTTTAAATTTTGGTCTATTAGCTGAATCAATGCACTAAGGAAAATCTCTTCAGCTTGGTCCGAAGAGTATGCCTTGGATATATTATTCTTTCCTTTGACTTCGTATCTTCAGCCTGGTCCGAAGAGTATGCATTGGATATGTTATTCTTTCCTTCAGCTTCGTATCTTCAGCCTGGTCCGAAGAGTATGCCTAGGATATGTTATTCTTTCCTTCGGCTTCGTATCTTCAGTCTGGTCCGAAGAGTATGCCTGGGATATATTATTCTTTCCTTCGGCTTCGTATCTTCAGCCTGGTCCGAAGACTATGCCTTTGAAATATTTTCGTCTCTTCGACACTACAGTAAGTAATTGTTTCCTTGTTCACTCCAAAGGGATGTGTCCGAAGCATATAACTAACATTTCCTCAAGCCATCCCAGGGAAGTCCTTTCGAAAGGTTGTTAGATCTACTTCGGACACTTCCTAAAAAGAAGTACATCAGAAACCTTTGAGCGGTCTTCCACCTGAAATGGTTAAGGGTTGTTCTGGTTGTTATAACCGCCCACATGGTCGATAGCTCCGGCTTGGATAACCATGGATTAACTAATTTTCCGACAGTCATTACTTACTGTTATGAGGAGGTTTTCCTAACTAACTCCCATAACCGTAGGTAGTTATATTGATGCCTATAAATAGTGGTAAGAGGGGACACTCAAGGTAAGAAAACTTGAGCAAGCTTTAGCCATTCTTATTCTTTCTCACCATTCTTTGCTCTCGAGTTCTCCATTCTGTTACCTGGATTTTTGCTAACTTTGGCATCGGAATGTCCTCTACCAGAAAAATTTTGGTCAGATGATTTGTTTTGCAGGCTCTCATCGACGGCGAACCAGCGGGTGAGCTACTTATCCGGTCGGCAAGGATCTAGCATCAACAGAAGGGATGTCCAAAAGGAACATGTTTAATTTTATAAGGGATGTTGAAATGTTATGAGCAACATATCTTCTTGTTTCCTTCTCTTAGCTATGAACCACACGCCTGAAGCTTGCTCTTTTAGTTCTGCGAAATGAATCAAAGCAGCTCATCAATCTTTCTTTCTTTCTTTCTTTTTTTTTTTTTTTTTTTTGGAGAAAGATAGTATTTTAATAATTTTTTAAAATGTTAAGCTTGTAATTACTTAGCTTAAACCGGCAAGTTTGCTTGCCAACTGATGGATTGGAGCATGAAAATGGAGAATGTTATGGTAATCCAATTTAATATAAAATAATTACCGGTCCATTAATTGAGCCAATTTCAATTTTTTGTATATCGACTAGATCAGTGCTCTTGAAGCATGTTCTGAAGAGAATGCCTTCAAAATATACTATTATTATCTGATCGGCTTCATGTCTTCAGCCTGGTCCGAAGAGGACGTCTTTGAAATATATTATTATTATTTCCTTCGGCTTCATGTCTTCAGCCTGATTCGAAGAGAACGCCTACGAAATATACTATTATTATCTCGATCGGCTTCATGTCTTTAGCTTGGTTCGAAGAGGACATCTCTGAAATATATATTATTATTTTTTCGGCTTCATGTCTTCAGCCTGGTCCGTAGAGAATGCATTCGAAATATACTATTATTATCTCAATAGACTTCATGTCTTCAGCCTGGTCCGAAAAGGATGTCTCTAAAATATATTATTATTTTCTTCGGCTTCATGTCTTCAGCCTGGTCTGAAGAGGACGTCTCCGAAATATACTATTATTATCTCGATCGGCTTCATGTCTTCAATCTGGTCGAAGAGGACGTCTCTGAAATATGTTATTCATCCCTTCGGGACAACAGTAAGTAGCTATTTATTTTTTAATTCACTCCAAAGGGATAGATTCGAAGCATATGACTAACATCCCTTCGGATCATTCCAAGGAAGGCAATCCGAAGAGGCAGTTAGGCTCACTTCGAATCCTCCCTTAAGAGAATGCATCTGAAGCATATGAACAGTCCTTCAACCTGAAATAGTTAAAAGTTATTCTAGTTATTATAACCATCCACATTGTCGATAGCTCCTGCTTGGATAACTATGGAATAACTAATTTTCTGACCGCCACTACTTACTGTTATGAAGAAGTTTCGTTAACTAACTCCTATAACCATAAGTAGTTACAGTCATGCCTATAAATATTGGTAAGATGGGATACTCGGAAGAGGATTTCCAGGTAGGTTAGAGCAGATCCACAACTAGCTCTTCCAAAGATACCATGTTGATTTCCTTCCTTTCCATTCTCTCCCATCTCAGTTTGCTTTCAAGTTCTCCATTATGCTGTCTAATTTCTTGCTAACTTTGGTATCAGAGTGTTTCCTACCAGAAAAATTCTGATCAGAAAATTTATTTTGCAGGCTTTCATCAATGGCGAACCGGCGGACAGGCCGCTCCATCCGATCAACGAGAATTTAGCGTCAACAAAGAACAAATTGAAATAACTAGAGTATAGAAGCTAGCCAGGGAAAGGTCTTATGATTGTCAACAAATGACGAGTTAAAGAGGTTCATATAATAATATATAACCAAAATTAATTAAAAATAAATTTTAAAAAGTTAACGGTAACAAGTGCTTGGTTTACTATATGTGTCGCCTAGATTGGTAATTACAATTGACCGAATGTACGTACGTAATATGCCTTTCTCTTTGATGTTGTATAAGAATCGCGGACTCCTTTGTCCAAAGCGGAGCGACTCGCACAAAACCAAGCATCTCAGCACCTCAAGTAACATCCGGTGTACGTTAAAAGAGGTTCATATAATAATATATAACCAAAAATAATTATAAAAAAAATTTAAAAAAGTTAACGGCAACTACTATCGACTGAATGTACATAATATGCCTTTCTCTTGATGTTATATAAGAATCATATGATTTTTTTTTGATAATACAAAAGGGAGAGGAGTTAGATTCCGGACGTGATCATCCCCGGACAGTCTTCCAACTTCAATCAAAAAATTCGATACACGATATATATTAATTTTTCGTAGCCGTTAACTATCCGAAAATGAGTATGCCAACAAGTTGGTTATGAAAAAAATCTCATAACCAACTGCAACACCCGGTTGTAATCATATGGCCTCTTTGTCCAAAATGATGCGACTTGTATTAAACCAGGTATCTCAAGTAGCATATAGGTTTGAACCCGGCATCTCTACAGATGGCTGGTAAATAATCCGTACCGTGTTGTTCTCTGACCGTTCATTGTACGAACGATGGACGACCGCGTTAGCACTCTACATTATTTCGATAGTCATCGAACCAAGATTACTCTCTAATCAGTCCATTCATTCACCTCTTCAAACTTGAACCATGAAAATTAACATATAATAACCAACCATTCCCCAATTATAAAAAACCATCTACACCTCGGAGTACTCCACGCATCGAGAAACATCTCGATCGATCTTCCAGTTACCATCGACCAGTAAAAGTGTACTTTTGTCATGACACGTAGTTAAAGATGATACGAATCTCTCTCTAGCTCTCACACACGCGGTGAAATTAAAGAGGGAAACGAACAGAAGCGTCCTTGTTTACCGTACGTGGAGAACAGCTAAACAAAACCGTCGGTTTCTTCCAGACCAAAACCCTAACGTACGTACCCATGCACGTGAAACGCTGCACGGCCTCCAATTTCCCATCCAAGACGCCGGCCCCTCTATATAATCCCTCTCACCGGTAGCAACTCATAGATAAAGAAAACCGGGATTAAGATAAGGCAATAATGCTTCCATCCTCTTCCTCCTCCTTTCCCTCTTCCTCCTCCCTTCCTCCCATGCCGCAGACTTCTGCGTCGCAGAACTCGCCGGCGAACTTACACCCTCCGGCTACGTCTGCAAGCAAGAGTCTTCCGTCACCACCGCCGACTTCGTCTTCTCCGGCCTCGGCGTCCCCGGCAACACCTCCAACCTCATCAAGGCCGCGGTGACCCCGGCCTTCGTCGGCCAATTCCCCGGCGTCAACGGACTCGGCATCTCCGCCGCTCGCCTCGACCTTGCTCAGGGGGGTGTCATCCCCTCCCACACCCACCCTGCCGCGTCCGAGTTCCTTGTGGTCACCGAGGGCAGCATCTGCGCCGGCTTCATCTCCTCCTCCGCCAATAACGTCTATTATACGACACTCTACAAGGGCGACTCCATGGTCTTCCCCCAAGGGCTGCTGCACTTCCAACTGAATGCTGCTGCGACGAAGGCTGTGGCCATCGTGAGCTTCAGCAGCCCGAGCCCAGGGCTCCAGATAACATCGTTTGCGCTCTTTGCGAATAGTTTGCCGTCGGCATTGGTGGAGATGGTTACCTTCATCGATGATGCTGAAGTGAAGAAACTCAAGAAGCTGCTTGGAGGGACTGGGTAAGAGAGTGAACTTGGTTGCCTCCAGAGAGTACGTTGAATTAATTGTGAGTTCTTTGAGGGTTTTCTGTCTGTGTGTGTGCTTGGTGTTCATGTTGGATGTGTTTCTTTTGTTGTGGGCGGGCAAATGGTGGTGTATGCATGGAGTCTTAATTGCTTTGAGTGTGGTATATATTATGGTGGTGCATGTTGACATTAATCTCATTCAGTCTTAAAATGGCAAAAAATTCTCAATGGTGAAGGCTAAGAATTGTGCTTAAAGAACTGTCCTACTAAACATTGATTAATTATACACCAAATTGTAGAGTACTCGATCTTTACAAAGGAATGACATGCAGCATGTCGTACGGCATTGTTTAGAGTTGGTAAGTAAAAAATTTAAACGATATATCACGATTTTTAACCAAAAAAAAGATCGAAAAAGAGAAGATTATATCATGAAAAGTAGAGTGTAACTATCACGTCTCGGCCCATGGCCGTGCCAAGCATATGACAGACTGCCACATCTTCTTAAACTTCAATTCAATGGACATGCAAGGTCTATCTTCCTAATCAATAACTAGGCAGTGGTAGAAAATAAATTCACTAAAAAAATATTTATTTCTAGAGTTTTCTATCCAAAACTAATAAATAAACGAAATTTTACTAAAAATTCAAGATACGGTGTAAGCAAAGTTTAACTAAAATTTAAAATAAAATATGAACCAAGAAACTAACATCTATCTTAACTCTTCACTAACTGGTCCCAATGTCCAATTGACTTTCTGAATCTGTAACAAAAATATAAAAAACAAGAAGTAAATTTTATAGGTTTAATAAGTTATCATAACCCTTAATATATGTATAAATATTTCTATAACAATTCATAAACATAAATAAATCTGACATAACAAAATAAACCATACCATCATGCTAATATGCATATTTAATTATTATAAGTTTTAATAAACACAACCATGGATAGCCAACCATTTTTACTTTACTCTCCTAGTCCCTTTGACTATGGCTATAATCAGTCCGTGGCTAACTCCGAAAGAGACTAGATCTTAACTATATATACCGTCCATCGTTATGTACTACTGATCGCCCAGCTGGAGGCCTGAAGAAAATCTAGCTCTGATATCACATGAGCATACATGCATTTCAGCATGTGCCAATGATCTCGCATGGCTAGGTCCTAAAGAAAACTAGCTCCTTACTACAACATCGTCTATCAGTTATATGCCAGTAATCGCCTCACTAGAGGCCCAGAAGGGATTTAGATCCTAACTCGTGTGATCATAGTCGGACTAGAGAGCGCCAACATTAACAAACATGATAATTATGCAATTCAACACAGCTCAATTTAACTATATATGTTTAATATTTCATAACATTCATAACATATCATAGAATATATTTAGCATATAATATTAGAGGTCAATATAATTTACTTGAAAGAATTTTATTAATATATTATCAATTTGAATCTTAACTTTGATGCTCTTCTACCAACAAGGAAGATAGAAACTTTAACAAAATTAATCATGTAATTAATAAACTGGCATAAAAAATGGCTCTTCATCAAGTCTGGATTTTGGATTAAATCGTTAAAAGAATCTGTTCAGATTTTATTATTATTATATATATTCTTCTTCTCTCTCCTCTTTCTCTCTCTCCTTTTTCTCTCTCTCCTCTCTCTTTGCTTTCTCTCTCCTCTTCTTTTTTTCTTTTTTTTTTTCTTCTCTTTCCTTCTTTTTCTTTTTTTTTTCTTTCTCTTCTTCTTTTCTTCCCTATTTTCTTTTTTCTCTTTCTTTTTCTTTCTTTTTCTTTTTTTTTCTTTCTCTTCTTCTTTTCTTCCCTATTTTCTTCTTTGCTCGGCCCGAACAGGCCTTCCACGATTCTCAGGAACCATGAAAGGTGAAGAACGGGGAGGGGGGTCCATCGAACTTGGCTGGACGGAGGGTGGTCGGGCGGTGCGGTCACTGGTATCCATCCAGCTTAAGGAAACCGAAAGAAAATCAGAAAAATTCTTTTACTATTTTCTTTTCTAAGAAAGATCTAAGGAAAGGGAGCTTATCGGCATCGACGAACCCATGGCCGATCATCGGAGAGGAGGAAGATGACATTTAGGGGATCGATTTGCTCTTGCTTAAAGATGATGAAGGGGAGGAAATTTAAAGAAAAAAATGGAGAGATTTTCTTTATTTTAAATTGAAGTATGGGAGAAAAATTTGGTTGATCGGAAGCTCTGTCCCACCCTCTAATGCTTTCGGTCTTCTCCTTCCCAAGTACGGCGGTCCAGTCGAAGATTCTTACGAGATTCTTGCTCGGATAATCAGGGGTTCTATATATCCCCTACTCCGAATTTTTTTTCTTTGTTTGAATTGAAGTTGGCTTTGCAGACTTTAGCCCGCAAAAGTTCAGATGGGCTGGGCTTAACAGTAACAGCAACAAGTGCTTGCTTGTTCGGATGGTATATATTATCTCTTGCCTTTTGTATGGAGGATAGGAATTCGATTTCAAGTTGTGCCACACTCACTAGGAATTAACCTTGTTGAGTGGGGTGGGAATGGATAGAAGATGGGATCAGCCCATTCTAGTCTCAAAAAAATAAAAAAAAAAAGGAAAAAGAAAAGAGCGGTGCTGCATAATAGGTGTCGTTGACTTGGTCAACTATCTGAACTGGAGAATGCTTTTTCGTGTTGGGATGACCTGTTAACTTATCTTAATTGGAGAATAGTCTTCCCTCGCAGTCCTCTGTCATCTCCTCTCTTCTCAGATTTCCTGCAGATATAAGGAGTGCAACTCTACCTCCCATTGCTTTTGTATTTTTTTAGTATTTTATGAAACAGAAGGATGGCCAATCCAAAGAATTAGTTGATTAGAGAAAGAAGTGATTGTTGTGTACCATCTATACTGTTAGGAAGTCTCTCATATTGCGAAATATGGATCTCATCCAAGATTGCACCTTCATCAATAAAATTGATATTACCCAAAGAAAGAGAAAGAGAAAGGCACAAAAATATAATTAATTGAGAATGCATGATTCACTATAAAAGAAAATATTTACAAGATGAGAAGTTGTACCTTCAATTCCGTATAATAATCTTTTAATAAAAAGTTCCAGATCCTTTACAAAATTCTTAACTATTAAAAAGATCCTCTAGCCCCTATAAACTTTCTCTGTCACTCTCTACTACCACACATTTTCCTAGCCTCTATTTCTTTTTATAAAGCTTAAGATTGCATATTGTTTCTTTATCGAAGAGAGCTTTAACAGGATCTTAGAATTTCAAACTGTATCAGAAATGGAGTTCAAACCAACTCAAAATCGCATAAAAAAAGAAGTTAGGATGGCATCCTATGCACTGGACCGCACATCCTAGGTGTCGCCGTCCACTGACCATGCACCACATAAAAAGGGATGGGCACATATATCGAGAAAGCAATCCAATAATCTCCATCTAGACTCGATGCTGATCCTTCACATAATTTTTAACAGCTATTGAAAGATCTTTTCCCCACCCCTGGGACGAACACCTGCTACTTATGAATGGACAAATATGAGAGTCAAGCCAGGTCACTGGATTCCATCTCCATCGTGTGCTATGCTCTATCTAAGGGTGCAAATAGGTCAGGTCAGATCGGGTCAAGAGTATCCCTATCCAATCCGGTTCTTTGATCAGGTCCTAATATTAAACCTAGACCCAATCCATTAAAAAATTGGATCAAGTCAGATCTGATCAACTATCAAATTTTCAATCCAACGGATCATTCAGGTTGGATCGGGTCTATAAATAATCCGGTTCTAATCTAAAAAATTTGGATCTAGATATGATCTGGATAAAATATAGATAACTTTATTTTAATTATTACATAACCAACTATTATTAACCATAAAATAGATAACAAACAATATTATTTTTAAAATAAATTAAGATATAAAAATAATTATAACTATATCTATATTAAAAATAAGTTTCATATAAGTTTTACATTATAATTTAAAGGTCCAAATAGATATTGTTGCCGGCCAAGATCGTCGTGGTCCGTAGCTGCTGCCGGCGCCGGAGTGCGCTCCTTTCGCTGCCTGCCGGTTCTCTGCTCCTCGACCTGTGAAACAGGGATTAGTGATCCGGGCCGGAATTTCCGGTGGGGCACTCCGACGATCAAGTCAGTGACGATCCAGGGGAGCAGATCCTCCTGGTCGAGCTCATCTTGATGGACTCCGCACTAGGAGGAGTGGAAGATGTGTCAGTGAAGGAGAAACGCAGCATGGGAAGAGTGATAGCGGGGACAGATGGGTTCCATGTTACTCGCTTCTCCTTGTTTCCCGGTGGTTTTCCCTCAACTGTGATGTTGGTGGTGGCGCTTTGCTCTCTCTGTCGAGCTTGCGCTTGTGTTGGTGATGGATTATTGTTTTTCTCTATTGTTACCTCCCTATCTTTGGAGGTGCCGATCGTTCTTATAATTGGAAATGGCCGTGGAGCCTGCCTGGGATCCTTGCTGGGTTGGCAGGCACGTGCGGCAGGATCCCGTGCCATGGACGGAATGCCTTTCCTGACAGGTGGTAGGGAAAGCTTCCATTCCTTCTGACATCCTCTCTGGTCGCTCCATTCCGGAAAGTCTGGCAGAGCCTCGATCGGGGGCCGTTCGCCCTAGGGGTGCGGTGCTCTCTGGCTGGCCCATTCCCTGGAAGTACGGCCGGACAGGTAGTTATAGTGACATGGGGGCGTCGTTCCGTGGTCCTCGGGTGACTCGCCGGCGTCTTGGGATGGCAGGGTCTGCTCCGGTCTAGGCGCTCCGAGCTCGTGCGGTCACCTTGGTGGGGAAGGGAAGAGTGCGGGCCGGTCCAGAGGGCGCGCGCTCGGAGAGGCTCCATATTGGCGGGTGAGCTCTTGGCTCGACCTCGGCTGCAGGGCACTAACCTCAAAGGGTCTCACTCTGGATGGCGGAAGACGGACTCGATCCAGAGGGCGCGCGCTCGGAGAGGCTCCACATCGGCGGGTGAGCTCTTGGCTCGACCTCGATCGCAGGGCACTAACCTCCGAGGGACTCGCTCTGGAGGGCGGAAGACGGACCCGGTCCAGAGGGCGCGCGCTCGGAGAGGCTCCATATCGACGGGTGAGCTCTTGGCTCGACCTCGACCGCAGGGCACTAGCCTCCGAGGGTCGCTCTGGAGGGCGGAGGACGGCTCCGGCCTAGGCACCCCGAGCTCGCGGGCACGACCTGGCGGAGGATGGAGCCCGGCTTGTGGCCTGGTAGGAGCTCAACTCAGCTCGACAAAGTGATCCGGGCTGGGGCGTCGCCTTGGTGTCCGTCGTGGCGGCCTCCTCAATGTGGCGCCCGTCAGCTACCCACGTTAGCGATCTCGCCACATCATTTGCCCCCCACTCCCGAGGCTCGTTAGTGCGCGGTGCTTGGGGTGAAGGGAGTAGCTATAGTGCTAACGTGGATAGGCGAAAATCCGGTGCAATGATGGCCACGGTCGCTGGCACTTCGAGGGGGGCCCGCCAGCCAGTGCGGGGGTGCCGCATGGCCACGTCCGAGGGACAGTTAATGTTGGCACAGAATTTTGAGCGACTGGAACTCCTTTTTCATCGAGGCTGGGTAGCATGTGGTGCAGATCCGGTGGCGAGGGGTCATAACAGTGTGGATTTGATGGGCCCTTTTGAAGTGAAAAGAAAAACTTCTCACACAGAATCCCTTTCTTTCAAAAAAAAATCCTTCGCACTGTTGCAGTGTCCCGACTTTCTCCTTCGCGATCTGCATCCGTTCTTCTCTCCTCTAGGGGAAGGCTTCTGCCTTCTAATTTCAGCATGTCTCCTCCGGAGTCTTTCGCCCGGGGGGTGGTGCTCTCCTCCTCGACGAGGAGTCGGAGGGGGAGCAGTTTAGGATTATCATGAGACGGCCCTTTCCTGCCCCCTGTATCCATCAGGGAGCTAGAAGTCATTCTTCCCTTCCTACCGGTTCCTCCTCTTCTGCTTGAACCAGCCCCTAAGTCTGTCCAGTCAACAGGTCCGGGCGGGGTCGCTTCGACGATTTTCGTCGCGGAGCTGGAGGCCATCGGGATGCCTATGGGATCCCGGCTTCCATTCAACTCATGGTCCCCCGACCGGGAGCGGGTCACTTTCCAATGGCCCGGGACGTCTCGCCTTCTATGAGGGACCTTCTCCGGGGGTCTCCGATTTCCCTTCCATCCTTTCTTCTTATCTGTCCTGACCATTATTGTCTGGTCCCCGCCTAATTGGTACCGAACACCATCAGGGTGAACTTCTCCTTTATCATACTCTGTCTGTTCATGGGTTCGTTGCCGGTTCTCCCTGTTCAGGGCATTCATCCTGAAACGCCACTCGACTGAGACGGGTGGTGGTCCCTATCTTCTCGCCCAAAGGGCTCAAGTTCGAGCTCCCATCTTCCATCAAGGGATGGAAGAGCAAGTTCTTCTTTGCAGACGTCGAGGGGATCGACTGGGCCTGGAGCGAGCCAGATCGGTCCCCAAACCGGATATCTACGGTCGAAGTAGCGATCAGGATGATTACAATCAGCTTCGCACCGCTCAGATCCCCTCTTTGGAGGTCCTGCTATCAGAGCAGAACCTTCTTGACGCCAGGGTCGACTCATCGGCAGGGCCAGGTAAGTTCAGCTCCTTCTTCCATACGCATTTCCTATTTTCTCCATTTTGGGCTGACTTTCCAAGCTCCTGTGTGTAAGGTTGATCCTTCCAGAGGGCGAGCCATTACTGGTCCCCAAGAAGAGGCCGTCCACCGGGGTGGCTGGCGAGCCTCCCTCGAGGCGGGCCCGAGTTGAGGGGAGGATCCGACGTCTGCTCCCGCCATGCCGACCGCCTCAAAAGGAAAGGAGGTGTGGGAGTCCCTGTGCGATGGGCAAGGCCACAGGAAGAACCTCCCGTCCTGGAGCCCGTGGCGGCTGTCCGGACCGATGCTGAACTCCCTGTCCTGGAGCCGGTGGCGGCCGTCCAGGCTGAAGCCGTTGCTGCTGCTCCGCTTCCGCCTTCCGTGTCCGAAGATGGTCGAAGCTGAGGGAGGGAGGCCCGCCCTAGAGATCCTCCGGCGATGGGGGCTCCGACCGCAATAGCGCTGGATCCTCGACCGGTTCTCGGGGTCACACTGCCAGAGGGACGGGCGCACCTTCTCCCGGGAGAGCAGGAGAGATGAGGCGAGGCATCGCCTTCCTTTCAAGCTGGGGCGGAGAGCTCCTTGGCCAATAAGCGCCCTGGCCTATCGCATGATGAACTTCTCCATCCAGCAATGCGACCGGGAGGAGATAGATGGGCTGTGGTCGGAGCCGTGATCGACAGTATTTTTCCCATCTCTACACAGTAAGCAGCCTCATCTTCTCTCTCTTCTCTTCTCTTCTTTCTTCTTTCTTGTTTGACTTTCCATGCAATGCAGATGGGTGTCGAGGTCCTCTTCATTAGGAGCTGCTACCGTAACTGGGAGCAAGCTGAGCAGCAGCGGACGGTCGAGATCGCATCGTTGAAGGCGATCTGAAGGGAAGGTCGACTCCGAGAAGGCACTTGATCGACGGGTCAAGGACCTCGAGAAGCAGCTCGCCGACTCTGAGGGGCGAACAAAAGAGCTCCGGGAGAATCTCGACCGTGAGCAGGGGAAGTCGAGAAAGAAGACCGAGGAGCTTGCCGACTCCGAGCAGAGGTTGGACGTGGTCATCGCCTAGGCGGCCCGGTAGAATAGGACCGCCCAGTCCCTCCAAGCTCGATTGACGGCAGAGGAGGAGAAGTCCGTCGTGGCTCAGAGGGTAGCAGATGAGGTGGCCAGTCAATCGCGGACGCCAGGCACGAGGTAGCCGCAGCAAGGAAGGAAACTGGGGAGGCGGTGGAAAGGTACAAGGCCTCGAAGGAGTTCCTCGTCGAGATCCAGCAAACGGCATCGGACTCCTTCTTCAAAGGCTTCGTGTACTTGCATCGCCTGGTCGAGGAGTTCGTCTCGGTCGAAGGCCACAGCTACCTTGACTATCCCGGTACTTCAGACCAAGAGGCGGGCATTGAGGGTGCCGCGCCAGCTGAGCCTGAAACGCATGGCCAGAAGCCCCTGCTGATGGAGACTCCGGCCCAGCGCGCTAGCAGATAGTCACTCTTTGCTTCTTCTTCTGTATTTAGCAGGGCCACTCGGTATGTCGGGGGCTCACAAGATACTTGTAATTGACACCCAATTAATGAAATGCAAACTTTCTTGCAATTGTTTTTATTGTCTGGCTCCTCCTCTCCTCCACTCCCCTTCTTCTTTTGTCTTTCTTTTTAATGTATGGGGAGATCAGAGAGGGTACCTAAGAGCTGCTGAGCTCGGCGATCTCTAGGCCAGAGGTCTGAGCTCCGGTCTTGAGCTGGGCTCGGGGACGTGGATGGTTGAGAGCTGCATGGCTCGAAGGTCTCTTGGCTGGAGGTCTGAGCTCCGGTCTTGAGCTGGCATCTTGGAGCTGGGCTCAGGGACATTGATGGTTGAGAGCTGCGTGGCTCGAAGGTCTCTTGGCCGGAGGTCTGAGCTCCGATCTTGAGCTGGCATCCTGGAGAGGGCTCGGGGACGTAGATGGTTGAGAGCTGCGTGGCTCGAAGGTCTCTTGGCCGGAGGTCTGAGCTCCGGTCTTGAGCTGTCATCCTGGAGCTGGGCTCGGGGACATGGATGGTTGAGAGCTGCGTGACTCGAAGGTCTATTGGCCGGAGGTCTGAGCTCCGGTCTTGAGCTGGATCCTGGAGCTGGGCTCGGGGACGTGGATGGTTAAGAGCTGCGTGGCTCGAAGGTCTCTTGGCCGAAGGTTTGAGCTCCGGTATTGAGTTGGCATCCTGGAGCTGGGCTCGGGGAGTGGATGGTTGAGAGCTGCGATGATGTTGTATCTTCCTCTTGTTCTCTCTTTCTTTCCTTCCCCACTCTTCTCTCATTCATTTTTCATTTGTCTTTTCATCATTCATTCATCATTTTCATTTTTTTTTAGAGTGGGGAGATCAAGGAGTGGATGCTGGATGTACCCCCACTTTGTTCTCTTTCTTTCCTTCCCCTCTCGTCTTTTTTCGAGTGGGGAGATCAGAGAAGGGGGCTACCGGGCTCCCTCCTTTGTTTCTTCTTTTCTTCCCCTCTCATCTTCTTTTCGAGTGGGAAGATCAGAGAAGGGGGTTACCGGTCTTGATTGCCTTGGAGCTAGGCTCGAGGCCTTCTTGGACGTGGAGCTAGGCTTGGGCCCAAGGATTGCCTGAGATCTTGGCTCAGGTCTTTGGCACCTTGGAGCTAGGCTCGAGGCGTTGATGGGAGCTACGTGGCCCCATGATCTCTTGGCGTCCGGAGCTAGGCTCGGGGACGTTTGAGATGGAGAGCTGCTTGGCTCAGTGATTCCTTGACCGGAGATCTGAGCTCCGTCTTGGGTCGGCGTCCTGGAGCTGGGCTCGGGGATACTTGGAATTGGAGAGCTACGTGGCTCGAAGATCCTTCTACATCCTGGAGCTGGGCTCAGGGATGCTTGGAGTTGGAGAGCTACGTGGCTCGAATATCCTTCTACGTCCTGGAGCTGGGCTCGGGGATGCTTGGAGTTGGAGAGCTACGCGGCTCGAATATCCCTCTACGTCCTGGAGCTGGGTCGGGGATGCTTGGAGTGGAGAGCTACATGGCTCGATAATTCTTCGACGTCTTGGAGCTGGGCTCTAGGGCGTCGTTGGTATTCTCCTCATCAGACAGATGGACACTTACGCAAGGAAAACCATTGTTATTATCATTGTTGGAAAATCTTACATTATTGATAATATTTCCGTAAGTTGCAGGCATTCCATGTCCTGGAAAACCTGACACCATCGAGATCTTCGAGGTAATAGGCCCCTGTGAGAGGGCTTCAGCTACTTTGTAGGGGCCCTCCCAGTTCGGGAAGAGCTTGCCGCACTCCCTAGGCTGGGATGCCTCCGCCCGCCGCAGCACAGGTCTCCGAGCTTAAAAGCTTTTGTCCGGACACCGGCGTTGTAGTACCGGGCCACTCTTTGTCGGTAGGCCGCAATCCGTAGGCAAGCTTTGTCCCTTGCTTCTTCAAGAAGGTCCAGGTTGAGCAAGAGGTGCGCCGAGTTCCGCGCTTCATCATACTGCTGCACCCGCAACGTAGGCACGCTGAGCTCGACGGGAACAACTGCTTCGGCATCGAAGACAAGGCTGAAGGGCGTTTCATTAGTCACCATCCTGGGCGTTGTATGGTAGGCCCACAGGATGCTCGGGAGCTCTTCTACCCACATGCCCTTAGCTTGGTCCAGTCTGGTCCGGAGCCCTTGGAGGATGGTCCGGTTGGTCACCTCAGCTTTCCCATTGTTTGGGGGTGAGCTATCGAGGTGGAACGGTGTTGGATGCCATGGGATGCGCAGAATCCTTCGAACTCGCAGTTGTCGAACTGTCGCCCGTTATCGATGATGATGCAATGGGGGAGCCCGAAGCGGCAGATGATTGACTTCCAAAAGAACTGGCGGACATTGGCTTCTGCGATCCAAGCTAGCGGCTCTACCTTGACCCACTTGGTGAAGTAGTCGATCGCCACTAGCAGGAACTTTCGCTGCTCGGATGCTGGGGGGAATGGTCTCAAGATGTCCATCCCCCACTGGGCAAAGGGCCAAGGGGCTAAGAGCTAGGAGATCGGTGCCGCTGGCTGACGCTATATGTTGGTGTGGCGCTGACATTTGTCGTACCTCTTGACGAGTCGGCTGCGTCCTCCCTCATGGTCTCCCAAAAGTATCCCTGGCGGAGAGCTTTGTAAGCCAGTGTCCTCCCTCCCACGTGATTCCCATAGAGGCCTTCGTGTATCTCTTGGAGCACAAGGTCGCCTCGGCAGGCCTGAGGCATCTCAAGAGTGGTGGAGGAGTAAGGTTAGCGGTAGAGTTGGCCCCATATCAGGACGAACCGAGAGGCTATCTTTCTGACGAGGGCGGCTTTATGCGGTCCTCTGGCAGGGTGCCATCAGTGATGTACCGGATATACTTGTCCATCCAGCTCGGCTCGGGGGCGACTTAATGCACCTCCGTCGGGTTCTCGTAGCTGGGACTTTCAAGGTGCTCGATGTAGGCATGTCCCAGTGACGAGTCCAGCATGGTCGCGAGTTTGGACAATGCATCCGCACGTGCATTCTCTCCTCGGGGGATGTGAAAAATGCTGAAGCACCAGAGGCCTGCCGTGCTCGCACGGACGTGCTCCAGATACTTCATCATCTGGGCGTCCTTGCTTCATACTCCCCGAATACTTGTCCGGCGACCAGTTGGGAGTCGGTGAAGACTTTCAAGTCCTGCACACCCAGCTCGCGGGATACTCTTAGGCCTGCGAGGAGTGCCTCGTACTCCGCCTGGTTATTGGTTGCGGCGAACTTGAAGCGGATGGTGCATTCCGCTACAACCCCATCATAGTTGGTCAGGATGAGGCCTGCTCCGCTTCCGCCAGAATTGGATGCCCCCTCCACGTGGAGGATCCAGGGCTCTTCTCCTGGCCCGGGCTCCGTTGCTGTCTGCTCTGGCTCCTCGGCGAACCCGGTGCACTCGACCACGAAGTCGGTCAAGACCTGGGCCTTTTGTGACGACCTCGATCGGTGCTATGTTGAATTCGCTGAGCAGTAGGGACCACTTAGCCAACCTCCCCGGATGTCTCGAGTCGGGTGAGGATAATCCTTAACGGCTGATCCATCACCACCACTATTGGGTGTGCTGGAAATAGGGCATGAGGTGCTTAGCAGACATTATTAGTACAAAAATAAGTTTTTCGGAGCGAGTATACCTGATCTCCGCATCACGGAGAATTTTGCTGGTGTAGTACACCAGCTTCTGAGATTTGTCCTCGTCTGTGCGAACGAGAACTGAGCTGACAGCTCCCGGTGTCGCCGCCAGGTACAGCAAGAGTTCATCTCCCTTTTCCGACTGGAGAGCAACAGAGGGGAGGCGAGGAAGTTCTTCAGCTCCTCGAAGGCTATCCTGCACTCCTCGGTCCAGGTGAAGTCGTGCATCTTGCGCAGTGCCTTGAAAAAGGGCAGGCAACGGTCGGCCGACCTCGAGATGAATCTACTGAGGGCGGTGATGCATCCCGTCAAGCCTTGGACCTGCTTCTTGGAGGTCGGGTGTTCCATATCGATGATGGCCTGCACTTCTCTGGGTTCGCTTCGATGCCCTTTGGATGACCATGAAGCCCAGGAATTTTCTACTGCCACCCCGAAGGCGCACTTCGCCGGGTTCAGCTTCATCTGATACTGCCACAGGTTATGGAAGGACTCGGCGAGGTCAGCTACGTGGCTCGAGCCCGACCTGCTCATGACGAGCATGTCATCCACATACACCTGCATGTTGCATCCATTTGGTCCTTGAAGACTTTGCTGACCAGGTGCTGATAGGTGGCCCCCGCATTCTTCAGACCAAAGGACATCATCCTATAGCAGTATGTCTCCTGGTCGGTGATGAAGGCAGTGTGCTCCTCGTCCTCCGGATGCATACGGATTTGATTATACCCGGAGAATGCATCCATGAAGGAGAGTAGCCGGTGGCTCGAGTGGCATCCACCAGCTGGTCAATCTTTGGGAGAGGAAAGCTGTCCTTTGGGCAAGCTTTATTGAGGTCGATGTAGTCCACACAGATCCTCCATTTATCATTATTCTTCTTGACCATCATCACATTCGCCAGCCAGCTCGAATACTGGGCCTCTCGAACGAAACCGGTAGCCAGGAGTTTATCTACCTCTTCCTTGATGGCTGCTTGTCTCTCCGGGGCAAAACTCCTTTTCTTCTGCCGAACTGGCTTGTTCTTCGGGTCGACACTCAATTATGAGTAATAATGTTAGGGAGAATACCCTGCATGTCTGCCGTCGTCCATGCGAACACATCCGCGTTCGCTCGTAGGAACCCCAGTAATTGGGCCCTCTCCTTCTCGGGTAGCTGGGCTCCAATCTGCACCATCTTTGCGGGATCGTCTCCAAGCAGATAGGAAAGTAGACACTCGACTGGGCCTCCTCTGGGGTCTTGGGCCCTTTGGTCGAGGTCGTCCGTGCTAGGGTCGTCCTGAGGGACCTTGGCCCCAGGGAGAGTTTGGAAGCAATGCTGCACCGGCTTTGGCACTCCTCTCATCTCCTGACACCATAGGGAGTTGAGAATTGTACAAGTAGCCTCTTGGTGGAGATGACGGCGTCAAGCAAGTTGAGCCGGGTCGACCCAATATCACGTTATAGGAGGAAGGGAGCCTTACAATCGTGAAGTCATCATGACGGTGCTCTGCCCAGGTGGGATTTTGGCAGTGACCGGGAGAGTGATTTTCCTTCTACTCTCACAGAATCGCCAGTGAAACCGACAAGGGGTCTGTGCACGGGCTTAAGCCGATAAGGGGAAAGATTCATTCTGGAGAAGGCATCATAAAAAGCACATCTGTGGAGCTTCCACTATCAACCATGATGCGCTTTACAAAGTACTCGCGATCGTCATTTCGATGACCACGGTGTCATTATTTACATTTTTCCCCCGTCTTCCCCTCCCTCGTAAAGGGAAGTACATTCTCAGAGTCCCCTACCCCCCGAGCCTTCTTGGATGTGCGCGCCGCTCCCCAGGAGATCATGCCCACCGGCTTCTTGGTGGGGCGGTTGTCGATGGCTGGAGCTGGCAGGAGAGCGACGAGCACCTGGGACTCCGCTTGAGGTTTGCCCCCCATGAACCTCTTGAGGTAGCTTCTCTTGATGAGTTTCTCAATCTCCCACTTGAGGTTGCAGCATTCCTCAGTGTCGTGGCCATGGTCGCGGTGGAAGCGGTAATACTTCGTCTTGTCACGGCCAGTGAAAGGCTTCAATGGAGGCAGGCGCCTTAGATAATCCTCGCCCTTGATCTCCATAAGGATTTTTGTCCTCGGGGTGAGGAGTGGGGTGTAGCTCCCCTCAGGGACGGGGGTCCCTCTCAGTCTTGGCCGGTCCCTCGGGAGCTCTGAGCCTGGGGTGCTGGCTTCCAAGTCCCGGACATTTCAGCAGGGGCGACTTCTTCAAGGACTCCGTCGAAACTCCCGCCTCGTACGGTCCGCCTCCTCGACGCGAATATACTTTTAGGCCCGGAAAATGAGCTCGGAGTAGGTCTTGGGGGGCTTCTTATCCAGCGAGTAGGTCAGGCGGGAGGTCCTGAGCCCTCGCTTTAGCGCCAGCATGGCGACTGGCTCTTCAAGATTGTAGATCTCCAACGCGGCAGCCTTAAAGCGAGCCACATAGTCCCGTAGGGGCTCGCGGTCCTGCTGCCGGATGGAGAAGAGGCTGTCCACCTCCCGTGGTAACTTCCTACAAGCATCGAAGTGAGCCACGAACTTCTGCCCTAGCTGGGCAAGGGAAGTGATGCTCTCCGGCTCCAGACGGGTGAACCACACCCGGGCTGCCTTCCAGAGAGTAGCAGGAAGAGCGATGCAGAGAAGAGCGTCGGTGGCCCCCTGGACCCTTATGAGAGTCCGGTAGCTCTCCAGGTGGTCCAGGGGGTCGGTGGTCCCATCGTAAGGATCCACCTGCGGTATCTGGAACCGATACGGGATCGGCTCCGCCTGATTTCTTGGAGAACGGGGGACGGGCGTCGTAGCCCGGTGGCTCACTAGCAGAGCCCGGCATGTTGGCAAACCGACGGACAAACTCGCTAGCTTGCGCTCATGTTCCTCCAGGCGCCTTTCCACCGCACGCCGGATGACTTCATCAGTGGACCCCTTCGTCGAAGGAGACGGAGAAGGTGACATGGATGCATGGCACCCGTGGTGGGGGGGTCTTGCTTTTCTTGCCTCGGTGGGGTCTGGCACCTCCCGCCCAAGGTTTGGCGAGCGGCTCTCTCTGTCAGCAGAGTCGGGTCGTTATCTTTTCGTCGGAGCTTGGTGGCTGCCCCGGTTGTCAGTGGTGGCCCGCGGCTGTGACGGCCTCCTTGGAAGGAGCGCAGGCTGTCGCGAGGAGCTGCGGCATGGGCCGTCGGGATCCCTGGCTGTTGTAGGGTAGCCATGGACCGGTGCTGGTGTTGAAGCTGGTGCACCGCCGTGGCAAGGACCTGCATCTGCTGGACAAGTGCAGCCAGCTGAGCTTCTGGTGGAGGTGGCTGGACCGGAATGGGTGGCTCCGCTTCTTGGCGATGCAGGTTTTCCCGGGAGGGGGAGTCCCCGGCACGGCTGGTGGAAGCCTCCTTTGCCCTTGTCGTCACCATCCTCCCGCCTGGCTTGTCTGTGAAGAGATGGAGAGTTTATTCACCCCGCCCTTCCTGGTGTGCCAATCTGTTGTCACCAAGACCGTCGTGGCCTGTAGCTACTGCCGGTGCCGGAGTGCGCTCCTTTCGCTGCCTGCCGGTCCTCTGCTCCTGGACCTGCGAAATAGGGGTTAGTGACCAGGCCGGGGTTTCCGTGGGGCCTCTCCGACGATCAAGTCAGTGACGATCCAGGGGAACAGATCCTCCTGGTCGGGCCCCTCTTGATGGACTCCGTACTAGGAGGAGTGGAAGATGTGTCAGTGAAAGAGAAATGCAGCAGGAAAGAGTGATAGCGGGGACAGAGGGGTCCCTGTTACTCCACTTCTCCTTGTTTTCTGGTGGTTTTTCCTCAACTGTGGTGTTGGTGGTGGCGCTTTGCTCTCTCTGTCGAGCTTGCGCTCGTGTTGGTGGTGGATTGTTGTTTTTTCTGTTGACCTCCCTCTCTTTGGGGTGTCGATCATTCTTTGTAGTTGAAAATTGGCCATTGGAGCCTGCCTCAGGATCCTCACTGGGTTGGCAGGCGCGTGCGGCAAGATCCCGTGCCGTGGACGGGACGCATTTCTGACAAGTGGTAAGGAAGCTTCCATTCCTTCTGACATCCTCTCCGGTCGCTCCATTCCGGGAAGCCTAGCAGAGCCTCGATCCGGGGCCGCCGCCTAGGGGTGCGTGCTCTCTGGCTGGCCCATCCCGTGGAAGTACGGTCGGACAGGTAGTTATGGCGGCATGGGGGGCATCGTTCCGTGGTCCTTGAGTGGCTCGTCGATGTCCTGGATGGCAGGGTCTGCTCCAGTCTAGGCGCTCCAAGCTCGTGCGGTCATCTTGGTGGGGAAGGGAAGAGTGCGGGCCCGGTCCAGAGGGCGCGCGCTCGGAGAGGCTCCACATCAGTGGGTAAGCTCTTGGCTCGACCTCGGCCGCAGGGCACTAACCTCCGAGGGTCTCACTCTGGAGGGCGGAAGACGGACCCGGTCCAGAGAGTGCGCGCTCGGAGAGGCTCCACATCGGCGGGTGATCTCTTGGCTCGACCTCGACTGCAGGGCACTAACCTTCGAGGGTCTTGCTCTGGAGGGCGAAAGACAGACTTGGTCCAGAGGGCGCGCACTCGGAGAGGCTCCACATCGGCAGGTGAGCTCTTGGCTCGACCTCGATCGCAGGGCACTAGCCTCCGAGGGTCTCGCTTTGGAGGGCGGAGGACGGCTCCGGCCTAGGTGCCCCGAGCTCACGGGCACGACCTGGAGGAGGAGAGCCGGCTTGTGGCCTGGTAGGAGCTCAGCTCAGCTCGGCAAAGCGATCCGGGTTGGGGCGTCGCCTTGGCATCCGCCGTGGCGGCCTTCTCAATGTGGCGCCCGTCAGCTACCCACGTCAGCGGTCTCGCCACATCATATGATTCTAATAGTATTAGTATGTTGGAGTCGGGTTGAGTTAGGTTCAAAATCAATAAACCCAGACCTGATCCATAAATTAAAATAGGTCTAATTTTAAGACCCGACCTAGATTCACAGGTTCCTAAAAATTGGTTGGATATGGTCTAAATGGGTTGGGTCAGGTTGGGTCACAATTCAACCTGACCCATTTGCAGCCTTAGCTCACCTGACTTGAGACCTGCTCGGGATAGTTTCTTGCGATAATAAAAATTTATCGTGCAATGTCGCCTATCATCTTCTCGAGTCTCTCATCTCGTGTTCGATCCATATACTCCGGAGCTCTATTTTGTATTGAATTTTTATTTGCATCAGGGACTCCACCTCATACTGGACTCTATATCAAGAAGTAGTGTCCTCCACACTTTCTCCTTTAAGACAATCCTACTACTATGCATGACCTTCAAGATTTCATCACCAGCTCTCTACATGTAGATGTTTGAATCTAGTTTACTTAATGAGATTAGATTCTTGCTGAAATTGGGTATGTATTAGACCTTACGCAATTTTTTCGATGTTCCATCATGAAGCTTTAAGCTGATTGTTCCTTTGCCCTTGATCCATAGCTCGATCTGTCTGATAGATTGACACACTCTCTCTACACTCTAGAGAGTCAAACAGTTCCTTTCTATAAAACATGATGAGGATATGCAGAATCTAAAATCCACTATAGAGAAGAAAGAGTTACCTTCTTGGATATGATAAGACAATCATCTTCAATATTGCTACCATGAACCACCGCCATAGTAGCTTTCATCTAATCTTTTGTGTTATGGGCAATCTCTGATATGATGTTCTAACTTGTCACACTGGTATCACTTGATCTTGCTAGTGTCTTCGACTTGGACCACCCGCCCTACGATCCTTTGCCACTCTGTCTTCTGCTACCAGCTCATCCAGAGATCACCAATGCTAAGTTCTGTCTGAACTCGAAGCTTATTTTTCTTACCTTAAAATCTTATTCTAAAGAAGCACCGAAGTGACATTGTCTATCTTGATGGTGCTCTTTTCTATTAGAAGAGTAGTTGCCAAGGACTCAAAGAAGTATGAAAGTGATGATAACAAGACTAATGCCCTAATCTTCTTATCAACCTTTGTAACCTATACTAAGAAGATTGGCGAGGATTCTCTGGAAGTTGCTCAAATGCTCTTGCACGCTTTGTCCTTTGTTCATCCGTAGTTGATAGAACTACTTCTAAAGAAATAGTATATGGTAAGGGACTTTGCTATGTATAATTTCTTGAGCTTCGTCCATATCACTGTCGGGGAATTCTCACTTAGATGGATCACCATGTCATTCGTCAAATATAAACAGACCGTACTCACTACCTGCATTTGAAGCCACCTTTAATTTTTCTCTTCCATGGTAGTCGGCCTCTCGTTACATATGAAATAGTCGATAACCCCTATTAGATGAGCATGTTTTTCATCCTCACTTACCAGAGAGAAATTGCTCTTCTCATCGAACCAGTTGATGTCTACATTGATTGTGCTTATTGGTGCCGCCTAGATCATCGTGGCTTGCAGCTCTTTTGCATGGCATCGGGTGGTAGCTTTTCCAAGCACTATAGTCGACTGGCGGTTCACTCGGCTGACCTCCTCCGTGCACACCCGGTCCTGCAAAAGAAGGGAGACATAGGCCAGGGATCCTGGCGGGGGCAGTCCGACGATCAAGTCAGTAGACGACCAAGGAGAATAGATCCTCCTCGATGGATCTCGGTACGATCTCCACTCTAGGAGGGTGTAAGAAATGGTGGAATGAATATTGGAGAGAGGGAGAGAGTGTATGACGATGATTGCTGCCGTGGGAACTCTCCTAGGAACTCTTGGCTATCAGCTTTGCTGGGTGTTTGCCTCCTGTGGCTGGTCTCTTACAGTCTCCTCCTTACCTTTGCTGAAGTCCCCCCTCTCTTTCTTTATGAAGTTACTCTGTCTGACCCTAGTAGAGCACTGCTTGGCTTGTGAGGCCCCCATGGACCTGTGAGGCTCCAGTAGACCTTGGAAGGCTGTGATAGGCCTTGGAGTTTTTTTAGAAGAGTAATGGAGTGGGGCGTCTACCTTGAGGAGAAGAGTAATGGATTCTTATAGACCCAAGGTGCTGTCTGCCACTATACTCAGGCTAGCCCTCTGCCTCCGGCATGACCTTCTCCTTCTGGGTGGTTCGAAAGGTTGGTGAAGGAGCACAGCGCCTTAGGTGGAGTGCCCTTTCCCAGATGGTGTTAATAGTGGCCTGAGAGATTAGGATAGGCTTGTGAGGCTTCAATGTAGTCCTCCTTTATAGAGGGTGCAGGCGGCGGAGATGGTGACTTTACGTGGGTTGCCATCTAGGTCCCCATGCATGCGGAGCAAGGTGAGGCGGGTAGAGGCTCCCCATGTATGCGGACCTTGGCATGCGGAGCGAGGCTGGCAGAGCTCCCATGCATGCGGACCAAGGCATATAGAGCGAGGCGGGCAGAGGCTCCCATGCATGCAGATCGAGCACATGCAGAGCCGGACTCCATGCGGGCGGAGCCAAGACCGCTCCCCAGCATGTCGAACTGGTTCGGCACGGCCTGAGGAGGCACCGAACTGAGGTGAGGCGAGCGTGCCGGGCTAGTGCAGGCCATGGAGCCATGCTGGCGCAGGCGTGCTGCGGGCGGATGCAGGGCAGATCCGGACTGGAGCGGGACCCCATGTCGATGCCGAGCTGAGGCGCGATCATGAGGTCGACGCTGGGCGAAGCAGAGTTGGAGCAGACGGAGCCGGGGTGCTCCCAATGCATGCTACTCCCTAGTGTGCCGGAGCAGAGTTGGAGCGTAGCCATGCGGGCGTACTTCCGCACGGAGGCAGGCGTAGCCATGCGGGCGTGCCTCCGGACCCCTGCGGGTGTGCCGGACCGACCGGGGGCACCGGAGGTGCCGGACCGAAATGGGCGTAGCCATACGGGCGTGCCACGAGCTGAGTTGGGCTGTGCGCTGCTCCTCAGCGTCGGTCACTATGGCAGAGGCGGGCGGAGCCGGAGAGCTTTGTCTCGGAGGTTAGCCAGACGGCCGTACGAGTTGCGCCGAACGTGCCCAAGGCAGACGGAGGCGAGCTGGACGAGGTGCCGAACTGCTCCGCATGACGTCGATGCAGGGCATACCCAAGGTACGGTGCCGAACTGGGATGCTCTGGATGGCACTGGACTGGAGCGGGACACCGGGCGTGCCGATCCAAGGCGATCGAAGCCGGGCCGGCTAGGGCGCGCTGCCCCCCAGCGGGTAGAGTCGAACTACACCATCTTCCCCCTGGGCCTTGGCCTTCTCCGCTCTCACGAGACGCGGAGGTCAAGGCATGGTGAACGGACATTGGCCGACGTTGCACTATGTCATCGAAGTTGGATGGGAGGAGCAAGAATGGGCTCCCTGCCACCAGGTGGGAAAGGCTCCATCTTTTATTGGGATGGGGGCTCGGGGATGTCGCATGAAGCACATGACCATGTCAGCCAAACAGGGATGTTGCCGTGTCAGAGCCGAATAGATTTTTTTACTACTATAACACTTATCTTTCCATTTTCTTCATTCTTGATCAATATAGATAATCTGGATAATCCAGAACTTTGATACTAGTTATTATGGTACCATCTGTATTGAAACCACTTGTAGAAAGATTTTTAAATTGTGATATAAGAATCCCTGTCCAAGACCGCATTTCTATTGACAAAGTTGATATCGCAAGAGAAAAGGCACGTAAACAAATTTAAGTAGATATATAAGATTTTATTATGAGAGAAAAAATACTTATAAGAGGTGAACTCATACTCTTAATCATATAATAATCTTTCAACAAGAAGTCTCGGATCCTTCACAAAAATTTTCAATTTTAAGGAGGCTTTCTAGTCCTTATAGAATTTCTCTGTCATTCTCTACTACTATATCTCTCTTTCTGATCTCTATTTTTTTTTTAATAAAACTTGAGACCATGTTCTGGTTCGTGTCAAAGAGAATTTTAATAGGTTTTCAAAGTTACAAACTATGTTAAAATAGAGTCCAAATCAATTTAAATCATGTAAAAAGGAGTCACGGACCGCATCTTGCATTCATGGATCGCGCATCCTGTGTGTGCGTCGTTGTCCATGGACCACACGCATCGTGTGAAAAGGAGTGGACGCATGCATGGAGGCATCAAACACAGGGATTTCATGGAGGTTAGCTGCAAAAGATTAGCAACTACCCATCTAATAAAGTGATGCAGAAGAAAATATGAAATGTTTCCAGGTAAAGGAAATTACGGTAAGCAAAAAACAAAATAGAGACTAAAAAGGGTTAAGGGGCCTCAACTTTATTAACATCAACCTTTGTTAGTATTATTTTAAAGATCACATGATAATTCATTATTTTTTAACAAGATTCCATATATTTTTTTTTATTAATATATTATTCTATATAATTTTTGTATGGAGACCGGAGACTGGTGTATATAATCTTTAAGCTATACCAAATATGATTAAAATAGGAATAATAAAGTTTTTCTTTTTTTTTTAATAAAATGGAGTATTCAAGCCATAATTCTAGCATGAATATATCCCAGATAATCAGAGAGGATAATTTCTTGCAATTGAGCAGGGGCATCCTTCATATGAGACCACAAAACATAGCCGAAATGGTTAGCGATATAGGAGGCCACCCAATCAGCCACAGAATTGGCCTCCCGATAGACATGCGGCACAATAATAACTACACATCCTTACAAAAGAATAGCAATATCATGAATAATAGGGTGTGCAGGAGGTGTAGATCTTAATGCTTGACGAATCCAGGATACTACCGTAGCTAAATCTCCCTCGATAATCATCTAGTCCAAATATAAAATCCTTTGGGCGTACCGAATCCCAGTCCAAGCATCCTGAAGCTGCACCCCAGGGATCGACGAGTCATGAAGATGGCACCCACCAGCAGCAAGAATACCGAGCCCATAATCACGGATGACAAAGGCGGCACCCCCTGTCTATTCCTGACACTTCCATCAAAATTGATTGTGAAGAAACTCGGAGGAGGAGGTTTCCAAGATATAAAAAACCGGTAGGGCTCGAAGAGTGAAAGCAGAACCCCAGGTCTTTGTAGACCTCGCAGTAGGGGTGCAAATGGGTCGGATCAGATTGGGTCATGAGTGATCCCAATCCGACCTAGTTCTTTGATTGGGTCCTAATATTAGATCCAAATCCAACCCACTAGAAAATCGGATCAGGTCTACTATCAGAATTTTCAACCCAACGGGTTATTCGGGTTAGATCGGATCAATAAATAACCTAGTTCTAATCCAAAAAAATTGGATCTAAATATGATCCGAATAAAATATAGACAACTATATTTTAAATATTATATAGCTAACTATTATTAACCATAAAATAGATAACAAACAATATTATTTTTAAAAAATTAAGATATAAAAATAATTATAACTCTATCTTTATGTTAAAAATTAGTTTCATACAAGTTTTAAATTATAATTTAAAGGTTCAAATAGATATAATTCTAACATTATTAGTATTTTCAAATCAGGTCAAGTCGAGTCGGGTCCAAATTCTAATAAACCAGACCTGATCCGAAAAAATAGAACGGATCTAATTTTACGACCCAGCATGGATCCACGGGTCCATATAAATGGATTGGATCGGGTCTAAATGGATTGGGTTAGGTCGGGTCACGGGTTAACCCGACCCATTCGCAGCCTTAATTGCAGTCAACCTATGATATTCCTCAACATGGACCCGAGCTCTTTCAAAAATTACCCTGGTTGGGCATCTAGCAGAGCTAAAGACTATGGCATTCCAGGTGAGCCAATGTGGTAAGCAATATAAGCCAGAAAAGTAGCTGAAGGGAGAAGAGTACTGGAACAGAGCAAGTCTAGGAATCTATCACCCGATCCTCAGCATGCATAAATGGCTCATCGGATCCAGCTATCATCCAAACCTGCCGAGCCCTCGGGCAAAGAAATAGAGCAGGAAACAGAGTCTCACCATCACCTGCAGGCTGGGCAGAAAGAGGGTAAATGGAGACCTTTCGCAATAAGGAAAGATCTAGTAGGAAGGCGGTGCCAAGTAACTTTTCACAAAAGAGAGATACTCTAGGATGGACAAGAAGCGACCAGATCCAACCAATGTCGAGAGTCCTATGAGTCTCCGGGCAAAAGATAGATATCAAGTTAGACATCTGGGCTCTAGAAATAGTTGAGTACCTCTAAACCCTAACATCCGGACAAGGATGAACATGCAGCATAATAGATAAAACCCTCTGACCAAGGCTATCCCCAAAAATCTGAGTAACTGTCGAAGGATCGTACTGAGAATAATCCCATGTGAAAAGATCCAAGATAGATAAGGTGTCCTGAATATCCATGGAGAAAAAGTGGACCAACGGGCTAAGGGAACATCCGAGATCTAGGGATAGAACATAGAGCTAATGGACCTGCCATCCCCCACAACCCATGTCATATGATGTAGAATATCCAAGGTTCTTGTGACCATTTCCCTCCAAATAGCAGAGACAATGCTGAACAGGCCTAAAGCCCCTCACATGAAAGGTGAAGGAGGACCATATCTAGCCCTTATCATGGAGGTCTACATACTATCGAGGCAAAGTAAGAATCTGACTACATGTCTCCTCAACAAGGCCTCCCTCCTAAGTACAAGAGAGTGAATACCAAGGTCTCCACTCTGAACAGGCTGAAATACCACCTGGCACCTGCCACCCCAAAAGGTGAATCCCCCAACGACTAGAGGCAAAATTCTATAAGAAAGTACGGATGATTTGCTCCATCTTTAAAATAACAAACTTATATAACAGCATTAGCGGCATATAAACTGGAAAAGAAATAAGAACCGATCTAATTAAAGTGATCCTGCCCATAAAGAAAAAGACTCTACCTTGCCAATCCTTGACCCTCTCCTAGATAGCCCGTACCAATGGAGCGCAATCCTGGATGCCCATGGTGGAAAGCACTCTATTTTTTTCATATAAATATTTTAACAATCTGTACCTGGAACTTTGTAATGGACTAAATATTTTATTTTAACTCAATGAAATGGGAGAAGTAACTTACTCCCTCCTCGTTGTCTAAAATTAATTAAAAAAAAAAAAAAAAAAAAAAAAAAAAAACTAATGTTACCGCTTATTTAAAAACCAAGAAATCGTACGTGCGATCATTGACGCTCTTGTTTTTGTAAATTATTACATCGTTGGGAAGTGAAGGGAGGGAGCACCACTGACCAAAACACATGAAATTAAAACAATTCTTCCCTATATATCATATAGACATACATATAGTGCTAATTATCGTGCGGCCGTTACTAGCATGTAAGATTTTCGAAGCTTTTAATCTGCTGGATTAAAACTTGAGTTTCCAAATTAGATTTCACCTTTAATTCTAATCTATTATACAAATTTGTTGATTTGAAGTCTACATGACAAATGAAACGAAGAACTTCTAAGCTCTTGTTAATCAAACCTTAGCCAGTACAGATTGTAGTACTATATTACCATTAATAATTAATAGGATCGGTTTGGTTATGATTCAAATTGCCATATATACATCACAAAAAATGAAAACTTAAAGAAAAAAGGGGAAAAAAGTAAAAAAAAAAAAAAAAATTGCCTTAGAAATCCATACTATAAGCATAGTGGTTTAGAAAATGTCACAGAAATAAAGGTGGGTGATCGGCATTCACAGGATGGAACCCATGGAAGGTTGTTTGATCTGAAATCCATGTATCAAAACACATGGTGCGTGAAGGTTGCTCCACCTACACACGCAAGATGTCTGGAACTCCCCACCATGAAATTAATTTTGAAGATTCTATAACAATAGCAACAAATAGCGCCATTTATTTCTCGATTCATATATACCCTGAAATGATCTAAAAATAATGCATCAATATTTATTAAAAATTCAAGAATTATATATAAACTTATCTCGAGAACTTTTGAATTATCATAACATAATCCACGGACCATAATTACACCAATCGATCAATCTCAAACATTAATTAGCTAAACATGATCAAAATCCTTGGAATGCGGTCAAATCTTTATCGAAATCCTGATGCAGGTTATGATAGTTCTACAAGTAGCAGCTCCAATTGTAGTGAAGTTCTAGCAATCATGGCACCCACCGGGTGGGTGTCTCAGGTGCCTGCCAATATGATGCATATATGGAGTACACCAGTTCCGTCTTGAGCTAGTGGCCCGATTCTTCTTGGAATGCCGTATATCTCATGCACTCGAGAGTTCATTTTCTTTGGGTTAACGAGATGGCCGAGTGGTGGTGCATCCATTTTGGCCACTCGATACAACCTTCCCGTTCTTCTTTTAATCTTTTTGTTCTTCCTCTTTGTTGGTGAGTATACTGCCAAGTCGCCAGGGAAAAAGCTTAAGACTGTGAAAGTGAAATGAATCCTTTTCCCCTCCTCTTTTTTTTGGAGAGAGAGGTGCTGATTCGCTGCGAAAACTGATTGGATCCGGGCGATCATATTTGAGACACGGGAAACAATCATGGAGCTGGGAGTGCTGTAATATATGCATGCAGCTAAATGTGTAATTTTTATACCTATAGTCATTCAGTTTGTTTAAATCTCTGTTAATTGAAATGTTTACTTCATAGTTTAAATTTACGGTTCAAGTTTGGCACATGTTGTGAATTCCAAGGTGTTCAGTGTTATGCACTTGTTTCGTTTACAAATGCCTATGCTATGATGTTGATGATCAATTTCTTAAGAGTAAATCTAATTCCTACGTTTTTTCTTTGTGATTCAGTATAGTTTGTTTTTCTTTCCTTTTTTATGCATAGAGTGATGCGGAGAATATCTGCTAGCCTAATCTCCGAATAAACTCGAGTGATATAACTTACAAGCTCTTGAAGCAACTTGCAAATGTTTTTCAAAATAACCGAAGCAGGCGGCATTAAAGACATATAAAATGGAGGGCTTGAAAGATGCTACGATCCTACAAAACACTTGCTCGAAAGGAGGAGCACAGATTAGTTTTGAAGGATGTGATTTATAATGTCATCATCAAAGGAGTGCATGTTCACAAAGGATATCCAGCTTTTGCTGCAATAGTTTCTACGCTGAATGGTTTCACACGCAGACCTCGAGGTTGACGAGTAGTGAATCTCACTGGCTGGCTACTTTCGCAACACATACGGCCATAAATCGCGGCCGTCGGTGGATAGATAATTATGTGATGAGGGCAGAGCTAGTTTGGATTTAATATCCTCGGTGGATGGTCATGAGGAGAACTTACTTCAGATCTCCCGGTCCTTTTCCTATATTGTATATATTTGCTCGCTGAAATGTCTGCCGCTTGTCTCACACTCTTGCATTGTTTTTTCCTTTGATAAATCAGACATCCGTATTCAGCTTGAGGTGATACCGAGCTTGGATGATGAGCTTCCTGAGACTGCTGCCGGCAACCTATTAGTTCATTAAAATTATTTGGCCGAACCATGACCGTACTTGCTTCCATGCTGAAAAATAGTCTGTTCCGAGGAAGAGATGATATGAGTAAAAGAGTAAAAGAATACATCTTGGTACAACGGTAAAATTTCTTTATCATAACCTGGATGTCACAAATTTGAAACATGGTCATAAAAGTTAAGGCTGTATGTACATTTTACCCTTCTTGGTCTACCCAGGATCCAAGAGGACAAAGAGAATCGAGACAGAATTTACCGGATATTTGAATTTTCCAATAAGACCGTTGAGAAAAATGACAAAGCTGGGGTCCCAAAATGCTTTTATAATTAAAAAAAATGTACAATCATTCCAAACGGATTACAAACAGTAGCAAAGCAAACCAATGCAAAGCATTTGTTCCTCTGTGCTAAGCCTCACCAGCACAAAGTGTAGAAATTGCTTCAGTTAAAAAAACAGAAATATTGAAAATTTTGGAAATGACAATTATCTATTTTAGTGATATAGCTAATCAGATCATTAAATGCATTTGCCAAGTAATGATTCAGAAAAGTAAAGCGATTGCAATCATCAAATAGTTAACAACTACATATGGTAAGGTTTAGAAAGCTATAAATTTTAAAATCATACTAATGCTTTATAGCATGTCAATATAATCAAGCAATGTAAATTTATACCACAATCTGACAGACAAACCCTTCTACTAGTGGCGAATCAGGAAAGAACTCCTTTGCAGTGAATTACCAATGAAATGTCATAGGAATGGATTTTTTCCGGACAGTGGCTTGTTGTCACATCTGTATTGCCGTACATTTTAAAAAAAGGAATAACTGAAGAAAAGAAATTATAATGCACATCGCAACTGGAATGAACCAGTAAAAGAAAACAAAAATTCTCGAAAGAGAATTGGTGCATGTACCATGATGTTGCATTCTATCTGCATCCGTGAAAATTCTTTATACTCTTGTGATCTCATAGCTGACTGGCCCAAAATAATTTTACAAAATCTCATCACTGTACAGGTTCTACAAAGCTCCAATCTGGCAACTTCACCAGAAACAGATATACTGAATCGATAATTGGAGTTTCTACGGAGTGGTTAATAATCTTGCCTTCCATCAGATAGTAGCCCCAGCAGTTATAAAGGGGTTTTCCTTAACAGAAGCGATTTGATACTCCAATGCACATCAATGAAACAAAATTGTGTAAATTATCCTTTTATCTCCTGCTCTCCTGTGTTTCGCATATACAACCTGGTAGAGGGTTTGCATAGAAACTCTCTTCCAGCTTGGGAATTTCTCCGTGCTCCCTCAAATATGGAACTCCAATTTGATCTTTGTGCAGTTTTTTCACTTTTGAGCTGAATTTTTCCGAGAGAGCTTTCCTTCATCAAAATCATCAACAAGTTTCACAAAATTCAACCTGCATAAAGAGCAATGCTTTCAGATAATACAGCCTATCCTATCAGTAAATAAAAGATGGTAACAAGCAGACACAAATACAAATGAAACAATTGGATAAATAGGATTGAAGAATTATACAATTATCAGTCCATTAAAGCGTTCGCCGGAGGCATTCACAAACTTTCAGTAACGAATATAATGACCTTTGTAAATGTAGCAACCTTCTTGAAGATGCCAAACACAAATGTCAAGGACCACAACAATTTTACAAAAGGAACAATGCAATAAGGGTTCCAGCATATAGTAAAGTTCACGTTTTAAGATAATTCTCGGACTGACTAATTATATTTTATGATAGATGCAATTCTATGGGACTCTGGAAGAATTGGTGAACAGTTTTACTGTTCAGTTTCACCAATCAGTAATAATTACCTCCGTGAAAGGTGTGAGCTGAGTTATGTACCAAGCATTGTCAAAAATTTATTAATAATGACTTGGGACATTCGAGAGAGGGATGCAATTCCCAAAGGTGACAACAGATGGAAATACAATTCCCAAAATCAAAAATGACCATTACACTTCAATATCCCCAAACCAAGTATTTCCATAATTTTCCAATAAATGAAGCATGGTGGCATGGCAGAATAATTTTCGCTCATCTATGCATTTTTAATTTCACAAAGTGAAAAGAAGAGAGATAAGTAGATGAATGGTACCTGTCTGGGCTGATAGTTTTTCTGAAGTTCTCGAAGCGCCTGTGGCCTTGCACAGCCTTTGCCATATTTCCATCATAAGTGTAAACAAAAACATCACTCTGAAGAGCAACAATATAATCCAAACCAGCAAGCATGTTTTGGTGATTTATGAAGGGTCTAAATTCTTCTTCAGTAGAAAGAGTTGAATGGGAGAAAGTGTTTGGGAAATCATCTAAGAGATATTGCATGCTACCATTTCCATAAGCTTCACCAGCCACCAAGTATATTCTTGTGTTTGATGGAAATCCTAGTCCTTTAAGTAGAAGGGAAGTTTTCTCTGGGTGTCAGAGGGCAGCCACCCATCTTTCTTCTCTCAGTTCCATTTATCTCCTTCTCTTTCCAGTGGCTTACTTCATAACGCATTTGACGAAGCTCCTCTCTTCTTCGGTTGTCAAATTATGGCTGCAACCTGTAAATGCCAGCATGTCCTTTTCATACCTGCAAAAGGTTTAAAAACACATCAGAACAAAAAAGTATAATTAAATTATCTACCTTTTTCAAGAAGGTTTTTTTTTTTGACCTTTAAATGAGTTCTAACAATGAAAACAGGTATAAAGTTTCAGCAGATGATGGCATTGCTGAAGTTAAACTCAGAAATTGTCCACATCAAAGAAATATAAAAATAATGAATACCCTGAAGCAACATAGTAGGGTAGATGATATGACACTGTCATGCAATCACTTAACAATAAAGTATGAGCATGCAATTATGTAAAATATAATGCCCAAAGAATACTGAATCAGTACTAGGCCCCATACCGTCACCAACAGGTACGGTACCATACCAGTCACCAACCGGTACGGTACCATACCAGGTCTGTATCGGGTCCAAAAAATATTAAAAAAAGGCTTCCTTTTTCATAACAATATTGTTTAACTTGAATGGATCCAAATCGAGCCGAACTGGACAAAATATACCAGTATAGTACCATACCATACCAGTCCGATACAATGTATTTTGAATGGTCTGGCAATCCAGACCGTTTTCATGATTGAACCGTATTGGCTTTTGGCTGGTATGGTATGGTACGCCCCGAATCGGGCGGTTCGGGACGGTACCGAGAATCCTGATAATGCCATTCAACATAATAATAATGTCCTGGGAATGACCATACCACTGAACACTTGTTCCTGAAACATCACCTGATTGTTGAAGAATATGTTACCACATGCACATAAGATGAGCATAACTGGTAGACCGAAGGGAAAGTAGAACAAGGATAAGGAGTGATCACACTAAGGTAATTACAAGGCTTGTAGAAATTCGGGCTAAATTGGCAGTGAACAAAATAAGACCGCATGGGCATTAGTAATGATTATCTAGGCAAGCAACTTAACAAGGAGCATGACTTTGTTTGGAAGGGTAAAGGAGGGGAAAATTAACAAGATAGCATGGATATAACTTGTGAGAAAGGATTCTGAAAAGCTTGCTCTAAGATGATGGATGTAACCTATAGGAAATATCAGCTAAAAAAAGTTACCTGAATTATGACCCCAAAAATTTGGAACATAGCTTATAGTCATGATTTACTACTAGGAGTCCCCAAAAACAAATAGATGCATCATTTTAGGTACTAACTATTTCAAATGACTAAAACAATATTTCCTTGGAGAATATAACAAAGCAAGATGCTAGAATTTCTACTTATATACTGTTTCTCCTAACTGACAATTAATATTTATTGTGGTGGATAACATCTTGGCTCCAAAAAAATCATGACTAGCAGATATGGCATAAGGACTTGAGGAAATTTGAAGTCCACCGTAACTAGGGAATAAAAATATGAGTCAATGAAGAACGAGGATTAAAGGAATTTTGGATATATTAATTTAAACACCGATTACGGGTTAGAAAGAGAAAAGCTGGAAAAGTTCAGTTGTAGAAGAAACTTCTCACGGATAATGCCTATAAGGATTGGTCACTAATACCTACAAAAAATAACTCCTAAAGTAAGGAATATCTGTTTGAAAATTGTATAATATCAGATCCTGATAGGATCCCTTTCATGCATTTTTAGGCATCTCTAAGTCTTTTGAATTTTAAATGGTAAGGACATAAAAGAGTTCATTAAGCTTGTAGAGAAATTTCAGTTCTGGAATTTCTTTTAAGAATGAGTTGCTTATTCTGTTAATTTAAAGAGTGGACAGATGCCCTATTTGCAACAGAATGACTTGATTGTTAACTTTACTGATCTATGTTACTCATTTAGGGCCTAATTCGATTAGCATTTTGTTTTTGAGAGCCCTTGAAAGTCAATGGAGGTTTAAGACCTTTCAAGTTTGAAAAAAAATGTTCACAAGCAAGAAATTCTGGAAAAATATTCTTATGTGGTGTTGAGATGTTAGAGAAGGTGATAAGCAAAGAAAAGTTTTTGCAAAAGCTGAGAGCCTTCAAGCAAAAGATCAAAACGGAGTGAAGAATAGTCCAAAGCTGTGCCTTGACTAGAAGTAGCTTCTTCAAGACAAAGCTAGGTGAATAGGTTAAATGCACTTCTCAAACAAGACTAAAACAGCAAGAATTTCGCTGAGATAAGAGAAAAATTTTGGAAATAGCAAAGCTGAAAAATTCAAACTCAACATTCAAGAGTAATTAATTAGATAATAAAAAGACAAACATTGCATTTTCCAATAATTCCATTTTTCAATAACTGGAAGCTCATTACTAGAACTAATTGAATCGGTGCTCAATTGTTAAATGAAAGTTTAACTTTTATGGTGCTTATAAATGTGTGCATTACAAAGTGGCTACATTTCATGATTATAGTGGAACTAACATGAATCAGATGAAGACTGTTTAGATGTTAACATTGTAGTTTAAGTAAATGTAGCCTGCAAAAGGAATAATGAAGTGGATCAGGATTCATGCATTTTGAAACAAAATACGTTAATAGGTTTGAGTATTAGCAAATGTTGGTAGTTATGGTTTTTGCTTCTGAAAGATGATTGCCGAGATAGTTTTGCAGAGACCTAGATTTATAAATTATAAACAAGTTCAGAAGTTAACAACTAATTTGTGCAACGAAGACATTGTGAACAAACTTTGTCAACAGAATAACTTGCTAATTCATGTGCAAGTGATTCAAGGATTATATCCATATTCCACAGGATCGGGCACTAGAAAAGTACAATATAATACTACTAGTAGCGTCCTGTGCATTTTTTTTTGTTTCTGAAGAATTTAATTGCATCTTCAGAAGCGTGAAAGCCTGCACAATAGAAAAGTCTGGCTTAAATGGTGAGTAACATGGGGCAAAAAATGTGAACTTAGGGACTCATGCACAAAAAATTGCGAAGGCACAATAGTACATTACAACTTGCCTTAAATGGAGAGCAAGATATGGGCTTCCACCTTCATGCATCCTTGAAACTAAGGTTTCCCCCAATTCTTCAATTGAGGCTGAATATTCAGTGCTCTGTAATTGACACGGCACCTCAGTTTCTGGATAGCATCAGGAAGTCCATTGTTTGCAAGTCGGGAATCTGTATGAGTGAAGTATATAACTTTGTGTTGTTTCAGAAGTGGAGAATATCTGCTTTGTAATAATTAGCCTGCACTAGAACAACTGAATTAATCAGACAAATATGTTCAAGACAAATAATTAATAAATGAATAATTTGTTTTCTGCTCAACATCAGTCATAACCTTAGACCAAGATATTGGAGTCTTCACAAAAGGTTCCATTTCTGCATATGAAGCAGGCAATGTTTCAACCATATGAACATCATCTTCAGGGTCTCTATGAAATGCTTCCAATCAAAGAGATCCTTGAAGCCACTGAATACATTAGGCAGGAATATATTATCAGTTTTTGATTTAACAAACATCTCTGCTGCATAAAGTGCAATTTTCCCACCCAAAATACCTGTCATCTGCCCAATAGGAGGTATGGTCAAGCGAAGGAAGAACAAGAGTTGCCTCTATGATCTTAGCCACAGCAACCATATCACAGATCTGCAGTCCAAAATATGATTCATTAGAGTTTTGGAGCATAATATTCATTTTCGACAGCAACCTAGTTGAATCTGTAAAATCGTAAGCAGACCCCGAATCTCATCTGATTCAAACCTCCATTTGCATTTATAAGAATGTAACCATTTGTCTTGGCATCCAACTCTGCAAAACCAGAGGGAAAATCTCTTTTGTATAAACAGAAAGAATAAATAGGTGAAAAAATAAACAAGAAAAGAACCTCAGTTTTCAGCGGAAAACATGAGAAAGATGAGAGACCAATTGCATAGCTTACCTTTCTGAGGACCAGCATGGTCAATGCACTGCATAAAATTTTCACTGTTTGGCTTGGCCCATATGCCTGAGTACTGCATGAAAGGATTACTTTTGCACTAGATTAATCAAAGAACTCTAAGGGTTATTGGGAATTAATAATGGACAAAAGAAAAAAAAAGAAAAAGACTTGCCTCGATTACACTGTTTTGACTTCTACCATGGCTTGATGATAGGGTTCTCTCACTATCACTTCTATGACCGGTAAATTGACTTCTGGATAGATCCTGGTAACCATAAGATTAGATTACAAGTAAGAACATTTTAGCAGATTAAGTCTACTAATTATTCCATTCAATTGTAAACATATAAATGTTCTCTAACCCATACACAAAGAAGGATAACTCTCACAAAGTGCTGACAAAGAGATGTGCAAAATTTACAAATACAGCAGAATAAGATATGAAGAAGCAACAATGTCATCCAGGTACTCGGCAAATTCAACAGGCTTCAGTGACAGATACTGGAAGAAGCTGATAAAGAGCATAATGATACCAGTTTGTTATCAAACAACTTAAGCTTGTAGGCTATAAGACAAAGAATGGACTCAAGATTTATAAGGTACCTTTTCTTGCCAACGAATCCATATAGTGATTTCATTCAATCCTTAAAAGATGCCCATTGAGATGACCGCCACAGCTCTCACCCTAATGTTTTGCATCTATGAAGCATGGACAGGATATGGGGATGTCGATGTAATAGATCATGAAAAAGTAGGATATAACACATCCATGGTACAAGAATGAAAATACATGTATGTTTCATCTATATATGTCAAAAATATCTACAGGGCATATTGGGCAATGAAAATACCATAGACCATGTTTTATGCGATAGCATTAACTTCCACAAAGCGATATTTTATTCATCAATCAAATCCATATGCCTCAATCCACACTCCATGGTCCATAATATATATGAACACCATAAGCTCCAAATTTAACCATTCACTGTTAAAAGGTTAACATTCATAAAAAAATAAATAAAGAACTGAGAAAAAATGCTACACCCTCTTGCTTTGAAGTATCAAGGAAGTATCTTGAATGTATCCAAAAAATTATCAGGAGCATTTTTTAAAAATTATGAAAAGAGGATACTTGAGTATTAGCATCCAATACCTATCTGATATGGATACAGCATGCAATTTAAAGTATTTATGCTTCCTATGCGCATCATTTTTATTATGCAGGATCAGATTGGTTATGAATTATCACCAAATGTTGCCAAGTTGGTACTCCCTACTGACTTAATACATTTTATTTAATTATGGTATGTTTCATTTTCCAGAATACAATTTATTTTTTTCAATCTCTCCTAGTATTCTTTATTTCTTTTTGTCATGTATTGGAGAACTTGTATAGGCATCCAGCAAGCACCTAAGTGCTAGTCAGGTCCTGGCCATCTGTTTATGACATAGTTCTTTTAAAGCAGTGATTCCATTCAACCCAAAAGACACCTAAGTAGATATATTTACGTTTTTATGCAACATGACCTGCAATAAGTTTCTAAGAAAAAAAAAAGAGTCTGGTCAGACATCTTGCCTCAAGCCATACATTATTCATGTCAGTAGAACCAAATTCAGCTTCATTTTTTATAAAAAAGGAAGTTTGACATATCCAAGATCTAACAGTATTTCATATTTCCTTTAAAAATATCAGGATTGGTTCCTCAAATTCCATGAAAAATTCAACATACCACAAGCGAGCTTTAATCAAGATCTGGACAGAGAATCAGAACCCTCATCAACCAACCTAGGTGTGTCAAAACTTATTGTGTTTGGGGCTTCAGTTAAAGGCTACTTATAAAACCGGGCTTCAGTTAAAGGCTACTTATAAAACGGGCTTCAGTTAAAGGCTACTTATAAAACCATGTTAACCTTGAACGCCTAGGTTTCATATAACCCAATTCGCAAATCTCAAAGAAATTCCTTTTTTTTTCAACGTCCAGTCCACATTTCAATTCTCATGGTGGTAGTTTTTATTTGGTGGGTAAGACCAATAAGCTTTAGTGATGATGTTGATACTCAGACCAATGCATGTGCTATGATCAGGATTGCACCACAAAATTGGATGATCTTTTCTGCTGGATTTGAATAGACCAGACCGTATGTAAATCTTGAAAATCAAGAAGACAGACACTTCCAAACCTTCGGTCCTCAATCACTTTGTATAGAATAGTTTCATTCAGATTCAGCCATGTAACAGTCAACAACCTATATATTAAGCAAATATGATCGAGACATTTTATAAGATACTGCAACCCAACAGCCAAACAATCATAAAGACTGTTCAAATTTGCTGCCTTATGCTCCAAAGACCGACAAATATCACCTCCAGTATTCAAGTCCCAGATCTTGAAATACCTTCTAAGACTAGTGCTTATCCCTATTTCTGAAGATGAAACCAGTGGCTTGACTTCCAATAATCTTCAGATAACATGAATTCATTTTGCGGGTCACGTAGAGAGTGCTAAAAGGATTACAAAAAACAGTGAAAAATGTCTAATCCTGAAAATGTTAAACAACTAGCGAGATAAGCTATCTCAGCACTCGGTTCATAAAACCTTATAAACATTTAAAGAGAAACAATAAAAAAAGAAAAGAAAAGAAGGCCAAGTTCTCCCATCCAACCAGTGGATTCGAAAGAAAAATAAAAAGACGATAACAAAATGAAAAGTAGTACAGAAGACAAAAATTCCATTTTTGGAGAAAAAAAACATGGAATCCCATCAAACATCGGATCACGGTGGAATCCTTATCTGCCAATCCAAAATTATGGAATCACCGCGTAAATAACTAAAAATAGTAGATTTGCTCCAAGAAGAGGCCTAACCTGATAATCCCCAGTTTTTCTGACCCCTGGAAGCCCAAGCCAACCCCCGGCGCAGATCTTCGCAACTCCAAGCAACAAGCACACGCTACAAAAGGCAAAGAACAGCAGGTCCCTGAGCCGCCTCCCCTCCCGGAACCCCAGCTCCGCCGCGCCTCCGGGGGGTTTCTTGAAGAGCCCCTTCCCAAGAAGCGGCACCCCGAGCGGGAACCGGACGTTCTGGTGGTGGAGGTGGCCGCCGCCGTGCCCCCTCTCCGCGGCTGGCGGAGGGTCCGCTCCCTCCCAGGCGGTGCTCCCCGAGTTCTCGCATGGCGACCTGGGGGAGTTGATCTGGAGCTTGATCTCCTCATTTCCGCTACGCTTGAAGGAGAGCGCCCTCCGGGTGATGGAGCCCGCGTAGCGCGGGCTGTTGACCCGCTGGTGGTGGGAGACGCCGTCTCCACCGGGGTTGCTGTCGCCGCCATGGCGGCGCTGTTGATATCCCATCACAAAGAGAGAGACAGAGAGAGGTTAGGGATTTAGTTTTCTTCTTTTAGGAGAGGGGAGGACGGTCGGTGGCCTTTAGTGGAGCTCGCGGGTAGCAAAGCTAATTTTTGGCGGCTGGAGGGAAGGTTCTTGAAATAAACTTGTTCATTAATTAATGACTTAATTACTTTAAAAAGCCTTTTGACTGCCTGAACTTTTTATTTTATCCTGAACTCCGTTCCATTGGATCATCAAATTTTAATTATTATAATTTTTTTACTTTTCATTTTTATCTAAAATTTATAATAAAAATGATCATGTATCATAATATATATTAAAGCTGATCCAAATCACAAACCCGTCATTTTTTTTTTATTCACCTTCTTTTGAATCTTTTCTAAGCAGGGTTTAGAAACCTTTTTTTTTTTTTTCCTTCTGGTTACCGTTTAAAATTTTCCAACAACTCTTTTCCTTCCTTTTCTTATTAAATTTTTATTTCTTATTTTCCTTCATTTCTATCTACCATTATTCTAAATTTCTCTCTCTCTTTTTTTTTTCCTTCTTCCCTGCTTCCTTTTCTAAGCAGGGTTTAGACACCATTTTTTCTTTTCTCTTTCCCTTCTAGTTAGGGTTTAAAATTTTCCAACAATTTTTTTCTCCTCTTTTTTTTTCTTATTAAGATTTTTATTTCCTATTTTCCTTCATTTTTATCTATCATTATTTCAAAATCTCTATCACACTATCACCCCTACCTCCTTTTGATGTCTAAGGAGAAGGCAAGTATGCATGCTTAATATGATAGGAGTTTTATAATTTCATAAAAAAATTTATTTTGCAAGTATCATAAAAAGTAATCATAATGATTTTCATAATAATAATAAAGATAGTCTAGGTTATAATGATGGTGGTCATGGTGAAGATTTTGAAATTGAAGATGATAATGATGAAGATATGGCTCACGAGATGGGTGAAATTTTAAAAAAAATAATGTAAAAAAATATAAAGTAGAAAATAAAAATTCTAGCTAAAAAGATAAAAAAATTATAAAGATACGATATAAACTATTTCATATCCATCTGCACATTATATGATTTTTTAAAAAAAAAATTGACGACCTGATTGTAGGGGATCTAATTTTGGATAAAAAATAAAAATCCCGAACATTTAAGAATTTTAAAATAATTTAGCTTTAATCAACTGTGGACGGGCTCCTAATTAATGAAAAGATAAAGGGCATTTGGCTTTTATTTCATCCCCGAAGTTGAGTTAATTATTCGGCTCGTTGCCGTTGTGATGCGAAAAGAACTTCCTCGGCTGTAAAGTTAGCAAACTTTTATAAAAAAATAAATAAATAACTTCACAGAATTTAGTACCCACCACTTGGAGGAGCCTGGCAAAAAGAATAGAACGAGGGATACTTTTGCAAAATTAAGTATAATTTGAATCTAATTTTCAGCAATATTCAATAATAGTTTAAAATAAAATTAATTATTATAAAAATTTTTGCTAACCATCCTGGTGGGTTAGAGAAATGAAACTGAACTGAGATTTTTTTTTTTTACGTGGAATAAAAATCTACAATTTAAGTTCAATTAATTACAAAATGTCAAATAATACTCGTTATCCTCGTTCCACAATTGCTATTGTCTAAATAATGATATTAATCAAATAGCAATTTATACACACAATGTAATGGATGGCTTGTAAATGTTCCAACAACTGTTATAAAATATAAAAAGCAGTTAAGCAGTTATCAAAATCATGGACTATAATTTCTAAAACAAAATAATTTAGAAACTTTGGTTGATAATTTTTATTAAAATAAATTTATAAAAAAATAATAAAGTTTATAAAAATGATTGTTTGGTTGTTTTTCCCAAAACTCTATTTTACTAAAACTAATAAGTAACAAATATAGAACTAAATTTTATAAAAAATGAATTTTCATTTGTTAAATATAATATAAATTATATTTTATGGTAATCTATTTGAAAAAAAATTATCAACAACCAAACGGCTCTATCGTCAAGAATTCTAGACAAAGGGCAAAATTGTCATCTTGTACAAAGCCGCACCGATTAAATTGTCCTTCACGCGGCGGGGGAACACGTTTTTAATATTTTTTTAGTATCTGGACGGTGTGTGGTGGTAATCATGGAGCAGATGAGCTGGGTGTCGTTTAACTGACGAAACTACCCTTCCATCATTGATGGTTCGTGCTCGTTTGCTCCCACGGAGTTGGTTCATAACCTATACTTAGCATTTAGTATCCATTAATTAGCACAGATTCATTTAAAACTCGTTATTAGAAGAAAGATAATGAGAGAACATCAGTAATGAAAAAAATAGTTCGAAAAATTGTAACACTCAAACTTGTTACATTTGGAAGTTTCATGTCATTTTTATAACCAAGTATTATGGTTTAGTATGATGCCCAAAAGGATGGTATACCATCAGGAGTGACATGGAAAGAGTTGGCCACAATATCTTCCATTCAACAAATGGGAGGAAAGAGACTTGGAACATAGGAGGTTAGCCATGTTATGGTACTACCTGCTTTGATATCATTCATAGAGAGATCTTTCAGATGGTAGAATACGAAGCCCCTATCAAGATCGCACCTCCGTCGGTGAAGTTGATACCTAAAAAAGGAAAAAGAGAAAATGTATATAACAAAATTTAATTGGGCAAGTAGAACTTTACTATTAGAGAAAAAAGTTCTACAAAAGAAGAACTCGTACTCTTAGTCCCGTACAATATTTTTTCAACTAAAAATCCCAAATCCCTCATAATGCTTTAAAAAATTTTCAAGAAAACTCTCTAGCTGCTCTCTACTACCACTACAAGGTACTGACCATCTACCCTCTTTATATAGGCCAAAAATATAGTTTAGGATGGAATAGGACCCCTAAAGCCCTCAGAACCATGTTTGCCATGTTCAAAAATGCGTAAAGCACTTGAATTGTTCAAAAAATGTTTAAATCAGCCTTGAACCATGCATGAACTACACCTGAACCACCACTGACTGTGCACGAGTGAACCAACATGTGGATAGTGCTTGTCCCCTTGTGCAATGTGTGTGCCCATGCACCTTCGTGCTCATAAACCACTGTGCACCTTGTGAACCATGCATGGACTGCATGAAATGTGCAGTCCATGGACCATGCTATGCGTTATGCATGCGGGCCGTACACATATGACCCTACATGCCTGAGTCACACGCCTAGGTCGCATGCTTGCAAGCTAGGTCTTCTTTTGGATTTTTTGGTGCATGGCTTTGCATTTTAGATCAAATTGAGATACTTTTTCAACAATCTCTATCTCGGCTTGATATTTGGCCTCCACCAAACTTTTGAGAGTTCTTAAAGATCTCATCCTCATGCCTTAAGATGAATGCATGTACTTATAGATAGGCAAACATGAGAGTCGAGCCAGACTGTTCAATCCTATGTCCATCATATGTTATACTTTGCCTGACTTGAGACCTGCTTAGAAAACCTCTTATGATATAGAAACTTCACTATACGACGTCACTTATCAACCTCTCGAATCTTGCATATCATGCTTGATCTATTTATTCCCAGAGTTTCATCTCGCACTAAACTCCAATCTGTATTAGGGACTCCACTTTATATTGGACTTCCTGTCAAGAGAGAATGTTTTATATACTTTTTTCCTTCAATACAACCCTACTATCATGCATGACCTTTAGGATTCTATTATTAGCTTTCCACCTATAGCTGCTTGAATCCAATCTGCTAAGTAAAATCAGATTCCTACAAAAATTGGATATATACCATACCTCGTCTAATTTTTATTATCCTGTTATGTACCCTCAAGCTAACTAGCCCAACATCTTTGATTATACAGCACGATCTATTTGGCAAGTAAATAGAACACTCTCTACTTTCTAGAGAGTCAAACAACTTTTTTGTAATACATATGATGTGGATATGTAGAATCTAAAATTATCTATTAGGAAGAAGTAAATATCTTGTCAAATATCATGAGCGCCTTGTTGTATCCAAACAAACTACAACAAGCCTGAATCAAAAGAAAAGTGGATCGAGCAGATTTGATCTAGCTCTCCACCGTCTTCTTAGAGGATCTGGGTGTTGAGGTGGCTTTCAAGCTTGTTAATGGCATCTGGACTGGAACATATATGATCTGAAGGAAAACTAGACAAAGAATGGCGCGGAAAAGAAGAAGTAGCAGAAGTCCCATCACCATCGCACTCGAAGGTATTTATAGGCTACGAACTTAACCACTTACAGCTGGCATCTAGCTGTTAAACGGTTAATCCAGGATCGTGAGCACGTGCAGCAAAGGTTATCCATAGTTGATCAGCCCTTCATCCATAGTTGATCGGCCCTTCGTCTATAGTTGGTCAGCCCTTCATCGATAGTTGGTCAGTCTTTCATCCATAGTTGATCGGCCCTTCATCTATAGTTGGTCAGCCCTTCATCGATAGTTGGTCAGCCTTTCTCCAGAGGTTGAACGATCTCTGCATTATTTGAATATTGATAAGGTTTACCTTTCATAAAAGTTAGCCAATTACTTGAAAGTTAGTCAGTCAATCTTATGCTTGTTGAGCATTGATCAGCTTTATGCCTCCTGGACATTGATCATACTTATGTTTATTGGGCATTGATCATATTTGTGCCTATTGGGCATTGATCATATTTGTGCCTGATGTGGCTGGATCGATGACGTGGGATGGGCAAACTGACGTGGAGTCCCCATCAGACGCCATGCTGGGTTTTCAATATGGGCCCCTTCGCCGGGCTGAGCTCCCCCAGAACAACGGGGTCGCCCGCCGAAGTCGAGCTCCATCCTCCGCCAGGTCGGTCCCGCCGAATTGGGACACCTAGGCCGGAGCCGAGTATAAGTCTCCACTCAAGGCAGGCCCCTTAGGATCGGGCCCCGTGGTCAAGAGTCGAGCTCAAGTCTCCTCCGCCACGAGGAGCCCCTCCGAGGTCAGATCCGTTGGGCTGGGCAGCGCCCCGCCCACCTCCGTCAGATGGTCGAGCTCGCTCGAAGCTGAGTTCCACTGGTTCGGAGTCGAGCTCAGCCTCCTCCCCAGCTGAGCCGCCTCGAGGCGAGCCCTCGGAGTTGGGCCCCACCTCTCCAGCTCGGCCCCTAGCTCAGGCAGAGGCAACCAATCGCCAAGGAAGCGGCGCCTCCTCTCAAGGACAATGGCAGGCCTCCCGAGGGTCGTACAGCATTGCCCACCATGCCGCAATTAATTCCCACAGCCGTCACTCACACCAGAAGGGAAGGAAACTCACATCAAGGTGCCATACTCTCCACCAACCTGCCGTACCGCCAGGAAAAGGACCCAACCAGAGAGCACGAGTCCCGAGGCGGTGGCCCACCGATCGAGGTCCTGCCAGGCATCCAGAAAAGGGGCAAGCAGAGGGAATGTCAGAGCGCATGGAAGCTTCCCCGGCCATCTGACAGGAGAGGCGTCCCGTCCACGGCACGATACCTAGTCGTACACGCCTGACGACACGGGGAGATCCTGAGGCAAGCCAGAGTAAAAACACAGCCAGAGTAAGCCAAAAGTAAGCAAGCAAAGCAAAAAGGGAGAAGGGCCACACAGGAGAATTCTTCCACCTCGGCCATTACCTCTCCCAGCCCGCTCTCACTTCCATTCACACTACACTCACTCCTAGCGTGGAGCTCATCCCGAGGGACTCGATCAGGAGGATCTATTCTCCTGAATCGTCACTGACTTGACCGTCGAAGCACCTCCACCGAAATTCCTGGCCCGGGTCACTAACGTTGTTTCTTGCAGGTCCCGAGGCACCGGAGGCATCCCGAGGAGGCGGTCGGGCGACCATCGACGCCACCAGCAGCTACATGCCACGATGATCAAGGCGGCAACAGTGCCTATTGGATATTGATCATATTGTGCCTATGGTCATTGATCAGCCAGATTCAAGCTTTTAATAGATCAGCATAAACAGATCAAATTTGTCATATCACAACACTAGTCTCCCCAGCTTCTGCATTCATTAAATGAATGTCAAAAGCTATCAGAAGTGTCTTTTTGCTTTCTTTCTTTTCTTCTTATCAAGATCGAATGAGAGGGATACAATATAGCCCCCCACTCCCGAGCTGAAAAAATATTGATAGCGAACTGCTTTGATTCCTTTTCTCAGCGATGGGAGTAATTTCTTTTCTTTGGTCTTGATATTGACATACATATCAGCCCTTGCATTCTGTCGGATTATGTTGCATAAAGGAGATATCAATGGCTCCTATCCCAAAATAGACTGATTAATCGTATCCTCATCCGATGAAAAAAACAACAGCCATCTGTTCCTTCTCTAAGAAAACCAAAATCTAGTCTGCCCAACAACCTCAACAGAGAAAAGCAAAGCCTCGATTGTCGAGGAATTATCTGATCCGGACGACGGCGAAGGTGTCCTATGCTTGCTGTCGAGCAACCTTGGAGTCAAAACTAGTCCAAATAACTAGAGTAAATCTGACATCCCTTCTTCCATATCCATAGATGAAATTTTGGAAGATATGAAGCGAAAAAGTCAGTCAATGATCCAATAGTTGCCGCAGCTGTATTATGAGTTCCTGACGAATCACTGTTCCTTTTTAGTTGAATATTAATGAACACCTTTCTTTCTTTCTGATGCTTTGTAGTTAGCATATTAAGCCAATATTAATAATCCTTCCAGTCTTTGATATTTTAAGGTGATAATGTTAATAGAATGGCAAATCAGACAAACTCTTATTACCCAAGTCATGATCGACTTATCAGGTCAATCTTTTAATTGATCAGTTTTTTCTGATATCAATATACCGATGAGTTAGTGGGTCAGACCAACTTAGTTTGTTGGATTATGGTTAGCTTATCAGGCCAACCTTTTAATTGATCATTGATCATAAAATGTCGACAATATGGGGTCAGACCAACTCTGTTTGTCAGTCAGCTTATCAGGCCAACCTTTTAATTGATCAGTTTCTTACCTCTCGGGCATTGATCAACTTCTTGCCTCTTGGGCATTAATCAGCTTCATGCCTCTTGGGCATTATCAGCTTCATGCCTCTTGAGCACTAATCAGCTTCTGCCTCTTGGGCATTAATCAGCTTCTTGCCTCTTGGACATTATCAGCTTCTTGCCTCTTGGACACTAATCAGCTTCGTGCCTCTTGGACACTAATTAGCCTTGCGCCTCTTCGACGCTTATCAGCCTTTCCTTGGACTTCAAGAGACCTTAATAAGATAGGCTGCAATGGGCCTTTCCTTAGGATGGCTCGAGGAAAGATTAATTATATGCTTTGGATACATCCCTTTGGACTTAGGATAATTCCGAACAATTCTGAGATATTGAGAAGAATATATCTAAGTCTTCAGATTTTAAATAATACTAAGTCTTCGGACTCAAAATAAATGAATAATCTTGATTTTGGAAAATCAAGTTTCCAGATAATAACATCAGTCTTCAGACTTAGGATGCTGAGAATAACTAAGACTGAAGAAACACCAAGTCTTCAGATACTAATATCAAGTTTTCGGACTTGAAAAAATACCAAGTCTTCAGAATTAAGATAAATAAGCAATCTTGATCTTGAGAAATCAGGTTTCTAAATAATAGCAAGTTTTTGAACTTCGAAATATACTAAGTCTTTGGACTTAGGACAACTAAGAAACTAAGACTGAAGAAACATCAAGTCTTCAGATAATAATACCAAGTTTTCAGACATGAAAATATACTAAGTCTTCGAACTTAAGATTGCTGAATAACTCTGAAGAGATAATTTTAACTCTTCAAATAATAATACCAAGTTTTCGAACTTAAAAATATATAGTCTTCGGACTTAAGATTGCTGAATAACTCTGAAGAGATAATTCCAAGTCTTCAAATAATAATGCCAAGTCTTCGGACTTGAAAATATACTAAGTCTTTGGACTTAAGATAATTCTGATCTGAAAAAATAACCTTTGATAATAAGATATGCTTCAATGAGATTTTCTTAGGGCTTCAGTGGTCCCTAATAAAATAGGCTTTAGGCCTCTTGGTTGTTTGATCGACCTTAAAAAGTCATCAGCTTTCAAGAATATATCGGCCTTTAAGAAGTCATCGACCTTGAAGAAAATATGGCCTTCGAAAAATATCAGCCTTTAGAGGTTCCTACAAAACAAATTCTGATCGGAATTCCTCCGGTAGGAGATACTCCAACGATCAAGTTAGTAGAGTTCGAAAAATGGAGAACTCATTGATAAATAAAAGATGTCAGAGTGATATGATGGTTTACCTCAGAAGCTCCTCATACCTTTTCTCAAGGTTGTTCAGTTATTGGATTTCTTGATCCCAGTGGACTTGGACCATGCTTCATCTTCCTTAGGTGCCTTTATGGGCCTTCATGGTTTGTCTTTGGAGCCTCTCAATTTAAGTTCCTAATAATGTTCGTAAATCAGAAGATTTCCTTCTAGACTGGGAAGCACATTGACTTCTTGATTGATGGATTGCATCTTCATCATCTGAATCAAAAATTATGACAAACATGCTGTTTATCCCTTTTTATATTTTGTGTAAGAATCTGAAGGGCCATTTGCAACATCTGGAATTTTTCATGCTTCTTGGAGGTTTCCATTAGTTAATCTATTGACGCAACTATTGCCGACCAAGTTCTTCGGCTTCTAAACTTGATGTCGAATTGATCGGGTTCTGAAATTGTCGTTAGGAGTTTCCATCAGTTAAGCTGTTGACCTAACTCCTACCGACCAAGTGCTTCGGCTTCTGAACTTGTCACGCCCCGAATCCAGCACCGGAATCGGCACGCGACCGCCGCACAAACCCTAGGTTTTACCCTAGAGATCATGCAAGGCTGGGTACACAAGAGTCACTTACTTCAAGAAAATCTCATCACCAAGCCAAGTATCTGCACGACTCTGTAAAAGAAGAAAGTAGGTGTGAGCTCTACAGCCCAGTAAGGTTTTCATATGATCATACCAGTAATATTACATTTCTAAAATAGCAAAATACCAGTATATAATTAAATGATCTAAGCCTCATGTATTATAAAACTTTGATAACTTTGCATTTTTCCTTTAATATTCTCATTATTGCACCTTTATCTTTAGGGTTCTGGTCTAACCACGGTCATGTACCAGCCCATGACTGGCAACCTCAAAGCGACCATGCATACTATGGTCGGTCCTGCTCACGTACTAAGCCCGTGGCTCGGCTGTCCCACGTACTATCCGCCCGTGGCTGGCTCCCACGTACAAAGCCCGTGGCTCAGGCTGTAACTACGGTGCAACCGTAGCATGGCTAGACCAAATACCGTATTTACTTCATTAACACTTGTCAAAACATATTTTTTTTGTGATCTCTCGATAACCGGTATCGTGGTCCAACCCACTCGATAACCGATATCGTGGTCCAAACCATTTTAATAACTGATATCGTGGTCCAACCCACTCGATATCCAGTTTCATGGTTCAACCTATTTAGCAATCCGGTATCATGGTCCAACCATCCGGATATCAATCTTCTTTATAACATCACGTATGAGATATCGACAATAATAATGATAAAACCACAATATCAAACATGAAATCTCAACTCTTCCACTGACCGACATCACGGTCCAAATCATCAAATAGAACTTTTATCCGATAAAACGATATCCGGAATATAAAATAATAACAATCATAATCATATTGTTCTTCATAAAACTCAACTACACCATATAACAATAATTCATGCATGCCAATGTTCATGCACTCGGATCAAAACCATGCATATAAAATAATATATAAACTGGTGATCACGTCCAGAATCCTTACCTTCAACCGCTAATCCAAAATATCCGGTATCAATCTATACCCGAAATTCGTCCAAATCCTCCATGCTCAAAAGATTGATCTCCTACAATAATAAATAAATTCATCAAATCAGTTCCCCCCGATTTTCTCTTCCTCATCTTCCAAACCAAAACCCTTCCCTCTCCCTTTCTCTCTCTTCTCCTCTCTTTTATGGCTCTCAGCAGGCTCTTCCCTGCTTTCCATCGACGTCCTGTTTAAAAAGAGGAGAAAAACCCATCTAAAATCACCTCAAACGCAACCTAGGAAGTTCAAAACCATTAAATATCTCCCCAGCCGTCAGATCTGAGATCGACGTCTCAAACCACGTCCAAATCCGAATCCAAAAGCACCTAATCAAGCCTAAACTCCTTCGGACCAATCTCAGCCGTTCGATCGAATGATCGGACGGTCCAGATCACTCAGAAACCCCATGGACCGCCATACACCGCGAGAAACGGTTGGGAAACACCTGGGAAACGCGTGGGAAACGCCCACGCGACAGCCAGCACGGGCTGGGCCGAGCCCACGCGCCCGCGCGCGTCGCGCGCATGGGCCTGGGCCGCGCAACGCGCGCCCGCCGCGATGGGCCGGGCCGCGTACCGCGTGCTCGCGCGCTCGCGCGTCGCCCGCCCGCGCGTCGCGCGCTCGCTCCCCGCGCTCCTCGCCCCGTTTTTTTTTTTTTTTTCTTTATTTCCTGGGTGTTACAGAACTTGCCATTGAATTTGTCGGATTCCAGGAGATCGGAGCCCCTCTTCTTTGGAATTCTTCTTGTTCGCTTTTTTCTCCGCTTAATAAATTGTTGGAGTTCCTTGGCATTCTTCTACTTGTTCTGAAATGAGAGATGAATAGCCTTTCCAACTATCCAAATGAATGAATGGTGTCTGGCTGGAGATTAGAATACCATATTCTTGCCGCTATTTTCCTCATAAAATGGAAATGGAGGCAAGATGTCGTAACTTAAAATAGCATCTTCCGTTTTCCTCTGTTTGCCAATCCTGGCGATTTGTAGTTCCAACTTCCCAAATTTTCTAGCAAAGTCATCAATCTTTCCAAGATCTGGAGCTTGAGTACTGTCAGGAGTTGATTCAGCGAAAATATAGTATAAGATCGAGGACACTTTCCTTTGTCCCGCTTCTTGATATAATGGTGAGGTTGGTGATGATGCCTCAACGGGGACTGTGGACCTGAAGAACATTGATAAGATGAATGCCTTCTTGGGCTTAGATGTTTGCTTACCTAAAGTGAAGGTTGCCGGCTAGTCTTGATGCAGCAGGTCGCATTGATTCCCTTGCAGCAATTTCTTGAAGGTTCTGCATCGCTGCAGTAAGCACCTCTACTTTGTCGAACAGAGTATCCAACTTTTCTTGATCAAAGTATCTCACAGGAAGAGCTTCCACCCTCTCGCCCAAGAACAGGATCATTCCCCTTTTACCAAGAACAGGATCATTCTTCTCGTTACCAAGAACATGATCATTCCCTTTTTCATCAAGAACAAGATCATTCCTCATATTGCTAGGATCATTCCCTTTTGAAGAACGGGAAATGTCTTCTGCTGGCATATTCTTCTTTCTACCTTTCACCATGCTTCCTTCCAGATTGTTTGAAACTCTTTCACTGAGTTTCTTCTTTCTACCTTTCACCATGCTTCCTTCCAGATTGTTTGAAACTCTTTCACTGAGTTTTTCCTTCTTGGCACGCCAATCTATTGCGTCCAAACAAACTACAAACAACTTGAATCAAAAGAAAAGTGGATCGAGCTGATTTGATCTAGCTCTCCACCGTCTTCTTAGAGGATCTGGGTGTTAAGGTGGCTCTCAAGCTTGTTAATGGGATATGGGCGTTGAGGTGGCTCTCAAGCTTGTTAATGGCATATGGACTGGATCATATATGATCTGAAAGAAAACTAAGCAAAGAATGGCGCGGAAAAGAAGAAGTAGCAGAAGACCCATCACCATCGCACTCGAAGGTATTTATAGGCTACGAACTTAACCGCTTACAACTGACATCTGGCTATTAAACGGTTAATCCAGGATCGTGAGCACGTGCAGCGAAGGTCATCCATAGTTGATCAGCCCTTCATCTATAGTTGATCGGCCCTTCGTCTATAGTTGGTCAACCATTCATCGATAATTGGTCAGCCTTTCATCCATAGTTGATCAGCTTCATCGATAGTTGATCAGCCCTTCATCGATAGTTGATCAGCATTTCTTTAAAGGTTGAACGATCTCTGCATTATTTGAATATTGATAAGGTTTACTTTTCATAAAAGTTAATCAATTACCTGAAAGTTAGTCAATCTTATACTTGTTAAGCATTGATCGGCTTTATGCCTCCCTGGACATTGATCATACTTATACCTATTAGACATTGATCATACTTGTACCTATTGGGCATTAATCATACTTGTGCCTATTGGATATTGATCAGCCAGATTCAAACCTTAATAGATCAGCATAAACAGATCAAATTTGTCATATCACAATAATTAACAATTATCAACTAATAGATCTAAATTGTATTATAGTTACATATGTATATCCATATACAGATTCAGGGATAGGATCTGAATGAAAGTTTGGATCGGGAACTGATCCCCTTAAGAAGGGAGACCTGATATCCCAAAAAAATATATTATTTCACTTCACAAACAGCTGCATATTTCCCAGACGGTCTCATATCATTAATGGCATGCTAAACATAGATTATATGGCATCAAGCAGGAGGTTATGCAATGGAATACCATGAAAAGTATGCTAAACATGGCAAGATTAGAGCAAAGACAAGCCAAAGGCACCACTTACAAGAGATTGATGATAAGAGAAGCCATCTGTATAAACACCACCTCCACCAAAATTCTAACACTACCATCTTGGCCACCGAAACCCATGATTCGATACATGTAATAAACTGTAGCAACCAAGGTAAAGCAAGTAACAATAACAACAACAACAACAATAACAATTTTGTTTTCAGCTACTAATTCCTCTTAAACTGCTTTTCTGTGGGGCTGATGGACGAGCTTGAACTGACCACACCTTCAAGATCTGTCAAAGAAAATGATCTCATTGGGAATGAGAACTTTTTTGGTGCAGAAGAATCAAATGGAGCTGCAGCAACTGAGGCAACAGCTTTGCTACATGGGTGACGGGGAGGAAGAAGCCTAGACGGGTCTTGCTCCTCTTCGCTGCTATTGCTATTGCTTCCTGAGCTACTCATGGAGATGGAAGAGGCTGATGTGCACTGGCTGGAAAAGGCAGGTCTCTTGGAAATGCCACCTTCTCTGCTTCTCAGGTCATTAAATTGAGATCGGTCATGCATAATGCTGAAGGCCAGGAGATTCTTGCGCTTGCGGTTATAAGCATTGTCTGGTTTGGCAAGGTCCTTGGTGGAGGAAGAGGAGGACACGTTGGACAGGTTTGTGAAAGATTTGGATTTGCCACAATAGAATTTAGAGATGGTGCGCCTGCGAAAAAAGAGGAAAAAAAAGGCATGTGATCAGTATAACAAGGACATTACATGATTAGAAGAATCGACACTGACTATTATATAGACTCAGAGAGGAACTCCTAGAACTAGACATTTTCAGTTGATTGGTTACCGTTCAAGTGGCTGCAACCATCAATTACACCCAAATATCACATATCATCCATTCTATACACACACACACCACACACACATATATACATACATATAAATATAAAACTCACCTAATCAAGTTATGCGAGACCCACAATTCAATACATTAAAGACATGGAAGATCATGTATCTCTTATTGTGACTTATATCATAGGAAGCAACAAAAACATATAACATAACAGAGGCAGTTGAAGATAACAAGACTGCAAGGTGATCTAAAATGACATATATGGGGTTAAGAAATTAAATGTAGAGCATCTGCATGAAACAAAAGATTCTGCTCAATGCCAAAGTAGATTTGCAGTTCTCAACAGAAACCCACTATTCAATTCTGCATGACAATGATTTCTCAATGTCAAATTAGATTGCGAGGTGACAAACATGCAAATCAAGTAGAAGTCATGATGGCAAGATGCTTGGAATCAGGCACAGCAGACAGGCTCGCCATCTTGTGGATTACTGCTTGGTTTGTTTTTAATAGATGCTACCAAACATGCCACTACAACATCAGGTGTCCTAATCCACATCACACGTTTCTTTTACAAGGAATAATCTGACACCTTAATTCTCAACAAAAAAACACCAACAGTCAATACCCAAAATTCTCTGGGTAATGAACTTTGATCACTAACAAAATAGGTCATCAGGTGATAGAGGAACATGCCATCATGGGCATGTTACATATACACCATGCGGCTAATTAGAGAGCTAATTTCTAACTCATGGCTAATTAGAGAGCTAATTTCTAATTCGCCCCACCAACTCATGTGGCTTGCTGTGTGGCACAAGCATTTACTAGAAACACGACAAGTGACTAATTCATCATCAGAAAACAAACATTTGGCCCTGAGCAGTGTTTTACTTAGCAATCTAATGCACATGGAAGGTGAATTCATCTAGGTCGAGGCAAAAGCACACCATCACAGCCAAGTTACACTATACACACACAAGCATATCATAAATTAGAACCAGTAAATACAGTAAAAAAATCAATTACCAGCTGATAACAATTATAACCCCAATTATTCCCCATGACAAGATGTAAGAGCAGAACAGGCAAGGCCTAGCAAGAAATATGTCTGTGCCTATATTTTCTCACCCAAAAAGAGCATTATAGTTATTAAAAAATTATCATTAGCTTATTATAACTTCTTTTATTTTTCTTTTTCTCTACGTATTACTATTACCTCAACTACCATATATATATATATATATATATATATATATATATATATATATATATATAGATGGAAAACTGGAAAATGGACATGAGCAGATAATTCAATACCTTATCAAACCAAAATTGACTAATTTGAGACCAGAACATTCAATTAATTCACTAAAAAACTAGTCTCCTTCCTAAAAGGATCATGCTGACAGTAGTTTTCCAGAGCTTTGATGCTCTACGCTGCTCTACAAATAAGAGAATTTCAACCAAAATCAGCCATATTGAAGACTCTATTGTCCAAATTGTGGGAGAAAAATCTTCTTCCACATCGTCAAATGATTCAAACAGACCAGAATCATTTCAAGATAGGACACAAAGAATATATATATATATATATAATTTACTCTACCGCATCTCAAGAAAGAGATATTTTCCGAAAGTATTCTATTCAAGCAAACAATCCAAAATAATCAAAATACTAAAATCCAAAAATAAAAATAAAAATAGAGATGTAGTCACTAATAATCCAAGTTAAAAATGGAGGAAGGAAAAGAAAAGAAAAAAAAAAGAAAATTCCAAAAAAAAAGTTAAAAGGAAAAAAAAATAATCTAAAGGTAAAAAGAACCGAAGGATCTCAAGAAAACATGTACCTGATCGGAAGCGACTCCTCCAGAGCGTCCATGGTCTCTAACGGCCCGTTAAACCTACTCTGCACCTCCGTCTCCCCGGACTCCTCCCCATCCGATCCCGATCCAGCCGCCGAGCAATCACTGTTCCGCCCGATCGACGAGCTGCAAGACTCCTCCTCCTTCCCTTCATCCACCCCCTTCCCGCCGCCGCCGACGCCCCCTCCTCCTCCTCCAACGGATCGATCCGCCGTCGCTCCGGCGACTCGTAGATCGAGAAGCACCGGATCCCTCCACCGAACCCCGACCCTCCGATCCCATTCCGCCTCTCCAGCGAGATCGACATCCCTCCGATCACCCAAACAATCCCTACAACGGACTACAACTAATCAAACCCTCCAAAAAGGTCCACCAAACGGACGGCCACGGTCTTCCGATCCTGCCACCGCCTAAAAACGATTCCTCTCAGCGAGAACGAAGAAAGAAGACAGGGCAGAAGGAAATCATATATACCATATTTAATATTATAATTATGGAACTAAAAGCTGTTACACGCTAACCTCAGCGGCTTGCGAGCTTATCCGTATCCTTATCCTCCAGTTAAAGCTTTTCTAGAAGACGGCTTGTACAAAGTATTATCTGACGTACGTTAGAATTTTATTATTATTCTTATTATTAATTTCGGCCGCGGGCGAGAGGCTTATCCGAAACCGTACGGACGCCCCGAGGATGGGGTCCATGGTGTCGGCTGAGTCTGCATAAAAATATCTATGCGGACATTAGATCTACCGTTCCTGTTCAAAGTTGAAATCATCCGGTCCGTTCGTTTGCCGCGGTCCCTTGTTGTCTCGTATAAGATTAACACGAAAAGCTCCCCGCCGTGGCGGATGGCTCGGCAGCTAATAAAGGTCTCCCACGTTGGATTGTTTATTTTTACTTTTTTTTTTTTAATTTTAATTTGTGGGGAGTTTGAAGGGATTTTTTTTTCGAAAAAATTTAATCGGACGGCTGTGGAATTTGGCACCACTTGAGGATAAATGATCGGTGTCTGATCGACTATTTTGTGATGAGACCGCTCTATATCAGCGATCGGCATATATGCGTTGGATAATGGATAAGGCAGTCGCCCGGAAGGGAGGAATATAAGATGGAATATTCCTGGACCGACCATCAAACAATAACGTGCATGCATGCATGCAGTCTAATCTTGCAGGCGTCCACTTGCTCCGGTACATACATCTCGTGTTATGTGGATGAACAACCAGGGTGCAGATCGATCGGATCATGAGTGATCCCGATCTGATCCAATTTTTGATCAGATTCTAATAATAGATCCATAATCAATTTATTAAAAAATCGGATCGGATCGGATCGGGTCCACAATCAAAATTTTCAATCCAATAAATTATTCGGGTTGAATTTGATCCATAAATAATCTGGTTCTAATCTACAAAGTTTGGATCTAAATATAATACGAATAATATATAAACACCTATATTTTAATTATTATATAACTAACTATTATTAACTATAAAATAGATAACAATTAATATTATTTTTAAAATAAATTAAGATATAAAAATAATTATAACTAATTCTATACAAGTTTTAAATTATAATTTAAAGGTCCAAATAGATATAATTCTAACAGTATTAGTATATCCGAATTGGATCGGATCAGATCGGGTCCAAATTCAGTAAACCCAGACCCGACCCGGAAAATGGAACTGGTCTAATTTTAGGACCCAATCCAGATCCATGGGTCCATAAAAACATGTTGGATCGGATCTAAATGGATCGGGTCGGATCGGGTTACGGGTCAAACCGACCCATTTGCAGTCTTATGAACAACCTATCAAAAAAATATTTATTTATCATTAAAACGATAACCCGGTTGGTTGAGATCTTGTCTTACTATCAACGAGTCGACAGCTCGAGACATGATCCCGCGAGTATAACAGTTAGCATGAGTTAGAGATCATGATCTCCTCTTTTATTCCCGATCTACTGGCCAGCATTACCTGGCGGCATGGGGGCCTGCGGGGTAGCGGCGGGATGGGGGCCTGCGGGGTAGCTACACCAAGATGTATCCTCTATCCCTTTTGATTTATCAAAAAAAAAAAAAAAATTAATTTAAAATTTAAAAGTTTTATAAAAAAACATAAAAATTGAAATTAAAAAATCTTAATTTAAAATGAATCGATGTATTGATCTATTTTAACTAGATTATCTGAAAAGAAATTTAAAATGCACCATCCAAGAATCTATTATTGAATTTGTGACCTTTGATCATCCAGCCAGGGGACTGAAAAATCTTATTTTAAATATTAATTTATTAGTAAAATACCTAGTATATATCTGAAATAAAAATCATTTCATATTCTTATAATATCAAGTTATCGGCCAATTAATGATTGCTATTATACATGATTGGATTGCTGTGGGTTCCTGCATGTCCATCCGGACTTGATGATGGGTCGCATCCGATAACATGTCATGTACATGATTGGATTCTTGTGGGTTCCCGCATATCCATCCAGACTTGATGATGGGGCATCCGATAACATGGCCGGTGGATGGAGCAGAGGCCTTCGTTTTCCCAAAACATATCCTACCGCTTTTTGGAGGAGACAACCTGGTTTCTCCAGTAAGACAAGTGGCATAGCATCTACTGGAATATTATCCGAGTATTTTCCTTCAGGAAGGGATAAATTATTAACGGAATGCTTCGGTATCTCGAATCATTCGATAACAATTCATCATGTTATTCAACAATAATTTTTTTATATATAAACTAAAATAATAAAAATTATCAGTGACTAATCATAATTAATAAAAAATATTTAAAATTTTAATTCAATTTGGATAACAATCTATCTTTTCAATAATAAATAATGTTATAGTTTGTTATTGGATGGTCTTATATGCATGTGGTAAATTATTTTTACCAATTATTTTTATAAGATCCATGGAGAGACATTTGCTCTTCTTCTTGTGTGTATGTTTGTGTGTGTGTATAAAAATCATTGTGGAGTTTCTAACAACAATTATACACCTTTTGGAATTAAATGTCCAACAACAATATGATCCATAAAGCGAAAGCTAGAGAGCGGGGGGGAGCATTAGAATCGAACAGACACTAGCGATCACAATTTTAACACTGTTATGTATTTATTATGAGCATGGTTGTAAAGAGTAGAAGGTGATTTTTTTTTTTTTTTTTTTTTACTATTCTCTGATAATTTACATTTCATTAAGGTAGCCTTTTGATGAAAGCAAATCATCATGCTCAAGGAAATATAGCCAATATTTGAAAGAAGCAAATTGCAATCTTGTTCTGGAAAATGGACACCCTCCATTATCTAACAGAACTGAGTAAATTATTGTCTTAATACGGTGTGAAACTACCATCCTGGGTTCATGTGTCGAGGGATGCCAAGCCATGAAGCACCACATACCCAAGCCTTACCAAGTCTGGCCTTCGCTCTCTATTCAGCATAAGTCTTGAGGCCACGGACTTTAACATGACCAATTTATTTAGCTATAATGCTAAAATCCTATAGTTTCATCGTAACTTGACCTAAAATCATTCAACCATTATCACATTATATTGAATGCTACTCAGCCACAAATTTCAAAAAATCTTGGTTTCGTATGATTTTGCTATTCATTACAACCTACGAATTACGAAACAAAAAACTGCAAATTTGAATGTGAACGTGGACCAAAGAAAATCCATGGCTTCTTTTGAGGTAAACATTTCCTTGCAGCGGAAAAAATTGGTGATTCCTAAAATTTAACACATAATGAAGAATATAGTATGGCCTTTCCGGTGTGTGTATTTTTGTTAGCAAATATACAAAATTGTCGGACTATTCGAAACAAAATTTACTCTACACCACGAAAGAAAAAACAACTAGAAAGGAGGCTGCCCACAATCAGCAATGAGAACTTAGCGACGTTCCAATCAAAAAAAAAAAAAAAAAGGAATTTATCGACGTTTATATATGCAAGGCTTCAACTTTGGCCATTCAATGTTTCTCGCTTCAGAAACTTTTTCCTGCAACAAAAGAAAAGATATGATCGACAAAAATTGTTAAAGCCAACAAACCCCAGAAGACTATTTAGGGCCATCCTGTAACAGATAACCATATCACAAGATTGCTTATATTTTCACCCAGGAAAAAGAAAAACGAAATGAGTCGAGACACCTTACCTTCTTCTTGAAATAGAACAGCATAAACATTTTATTTGTGAAGTCCTAAGGGTAAGAAGAAAAAGAAGAAGAAAGTTTGTTACTCAAGCATAAAGTAAAAAACATTTTGTGATTTTCTAACAGATAAGGAATTTGGAAAATTTCACCGGAGAATTCAAGACATTATCTTACCCAAAAAAGAAGAAGAGAACCTCAGGATGTTAGGTGAAACGAAACCTGGAAACTATAGAAAACCAAGCTTATTGATAGCTTCGCAAAAGTTATCCGGGTCAGCTCCCCCATTGCCTGGATCAAACCTACTTCGTACTTCAGCTATCAAAAGCCAGCTGCCAAATGACATCATGAATGCTTGAAAAAGCACAACATAACAACAGCAATGATTTAATATTAAAGCTTAAGTGGCAAACCGTGGCTTCAGAGCTCTTTTTGCTTCCTGCAAATAATTGGGGAAGTTGGTTCCCATTAGAGAAAGACAGAAGACAGCAACATCTACAGATGAATTATCCAATGGTGTCTGCATGATTTTAATGGCCCACAAATGTTAGTGAATCACTACATCTCAGTTCACTGGACTTCTAAGAAACAATTGGTTGTTGAGCTGATATAAGAAAATGGAAGCATCATACAATCAAACTATTTTTTTCATTCTTCAATTCTGAGGATCAATATTCAGGAGCACTAACAAAGGATACAGATCACTTTTAATAATAGCATTAATCATTTATAAAGGCAGAAAGTATTTGCTAAGAGGATGGTATTTCCATATACAAAACCATTCAAAGTTTTTCTTCTCCCACAATGCTCTCGTTACAATCCTAAGCACCTAAGATAGTTATACAGAGGCTGTTCCTTTTAAAGGCATCATTCAAAATGACACTTATTCAGATGATTATACAGATTAATATAATAATCAACAAACAGTTCTGATGAATCAATCAACTGATTTGAAGAACAAGAACATTATGGAAATGAACAGGCACAGTGGCAGTCTCTGTGTTGATAATGTACATGTTAGTGGATCTATAAACAAGGTGATATGGTAACTTGTTGCCACGACTTTTATCTTTATTAGTACAATCATGCAAATGAATATAAAAGTGTATTTGAACATACATGTGGATCAGCTAGCACACTTCAGATTAAGGTTAGAACACGGTCAATTCAGTTCCTGTCACCAAGTTCATACGAAACCAACCCTAAAGCAGTACGGATAGGTCTCAATTCAGGCGTATACCACAAGAACCACCCCACATGCTTCAACCGACCCCAGATCAAGCAATTCAAGCAGATCAAGTTTGGTTTACCACCACCAGTCCCGAGTCAAGTAGTACCATGCAGTACCACTCTAGATGGTTGAAATATATTCCCATATTGTCCATTTAAAAATTGTGTTCCGAATGCATTATAATACACCTTTATTTAATGTCTTTGCATAAAGGCTATGAACTTTTTTTCCTCAACTCTGTTAAATTTATTCCTCAGACTCACATAAACTATCATATTCAATAATTAAAGTCTTGGTAACAATATCCATCCCAAGTGTCAGGACATAACCAATCAGGATGAGTCAGGATGTCCCCACGTAAAATTTTCAGAATCATATATACATGGAGACATGACAGGATGCATTAGGACATGAATCCTCGATCATATTCATTATATCTTTATTTCTCAAGTCTCTTATGCCATGATCTACAACATTTATTCAACTTTCTACCAGCAGAAATACAAAACTTTAGCTAAATCAATTCAAAATTCTCATTATGTGACTGCTTGAGGCATATAATTTTACAAGGAAGACTTGTAGCATCCCTAACTAATGCTGTATGTAATATTGTCACCGTTGTAGATTGTCCAATTAGGGTACGAGTTAACAAGAAAACAGCCGGTCACAAGGAGCTAACAAGGAAACAAGACAATAAGTTACATGTAGCAAGTTAGAAAGTTTAGCTTTGATCTGCAGTTATTTGAAAACCTCACCCATGGTCAAAGGACATGTAGATTCAAAAAGATTAGTAAGGATCTTAAAACATAATAATGGGATAGCTTAACATTGCTGAAAAAATTATGATTTAACCAACAGGTTATGAATTAGCAAAGAAGTGTTTCAAATGGTAATACTTACATGAGACATGTCACAAGCAATTACTGATGGATCACTTGAAACAAGATCAATAGAAAAAACTTTATTCTTTACATTTTTTGCAAGGCTTGCATTCCCTAGAATATGATAGGAATAATTAGTATGAATTTCACAAAATAAAAAAGAGCATAGCCATAATTATTAAGCCTTGCCCCAACTACTTGAACAAAAAAAACTAAGAAAAGCAAATCATTCATAATTAATTAAATAGCATCTCAACAAGTGTATTGAGAATGCAAAAATACAATTTGCAACTTTGAAAAACATTATTCCTTGCATTCTCACCACAACCGAAATCAGCCACAATCAAGGAAGAGCTGCGGCTCTTTAGCCAGCTGATGATGATATTGACTGGTTGCTCTGGCCAATGTGACATTTGCTCTGATACCCTGCATGATACTGAATAGAGGGTAAAAAATAAATCCGAACTGGAACAGTTAAGAACTACCTAATTACTACTAAAAATTGAGGTACAAGGGAGGAAAAAAAAATGATAGATACAAACACAGACATTAGATATATGTATTTACTTGTGTGGGTATGTATATACATGTTTATATGTATTTTCAAGTTTTTGGGTGTGGATCTACCTAAACCCAGACCCGACCTAATAAAACTTTGGGTCTAATTTTGGAAACCAAGCCCGATCTGGTAGCATATTAGGTTTACTTTTCATACACAAACCCTATGTTTTGGGGTCGGTTTGGATTGAATTAGCAGGTTATTGGCCTCCATTGAAACCTCTATTGCAAATTGTCATCTATGAATTTGATAATTTACATGAGAGAATGATCACCACACAAACCAATAAATTATACACTATGCCACCTTTTTCCAATTTTCTTAATTTCTTATTTCAATCTTCAAAGGCTACTAGCAGGTGTAAATTATCAAATTGGTCATACAAAGCCAACATATTGATTATCTCCATCTCTATAAGTGAAATCCACAAGACAGAATTGGCCATAATATTATTAAGAAATATTTGAACTTACATTGTTGTTCACAAGTACTATAAGCCATACTCTGTACAAGTCTAGTTCAACACATCAAGCATATTAGTGTTACCATATGAACCAGCCAACTTAAAACATAACTTCCACAAAAGCCTTGATTAATTTTTTTTTTTCTTTAATTCCTTAACACTCCCTCTTTATAATAGCATGTGTGTTTCATAGTTTGACAAACTTGACCAAATTACCAAAATAAGCCATTCATTTATCAACTTCCTTTCTTCTCTTTTTTTTTTCTTTTAATCAAAAAAAAGTGACTAACTCTTTTTTGCTTGAATGGAACATGGTATCCAACTACCAACTTTGATTAGGGAATGTGCAGTGACTTACATATTATAACATATTCTTCAAAACATACCTTAAAAAGGTGCCACAAGTTTGAAACTCTGAAACAACCTCTCCAGACCCTGCAGTAATAGGAGCCTTGTGCACTAGGCCGCCCCTTTAGAAGGTGACCCTTTAGCATAATGGTAAAGCTCCTCAATTCTGACTTGAAGATCATGAGTTTGAATCACCAAAACAACCTCTCCACATGCAGGGGTAAGGCCCTGCAACGGTAGGAGCCTCATGTATTGGGCTGCCCTTTTCCTTGGATGGCCCTATCATTTGATCTTGCACAATAGAATCTCCCGGACCGGGAGAGAAGGGTGACTGGGCCATTGAGGCCGGGAGCTCTCCCGGTATATGAAGACCATTTTAAGGCAGGCCTTAGATTCCCACTGTATGACTTCTTCGTTGAAGTCTTAATTCATATAGGATAACCCCTGCGTAGCTGACCCCGAACAGCATTCGGGTGATCAACTGTTTCATGGTTCTGTGCCAGAGGGCTGAAGCTGAACCTAGAACATCTCTTTTGCCAATTTTTTTTCTTGAAGAGGGATTTTAGGAGCCAGGAGTGATGGATATTCAGTCCCCGCCTTGGACGAAAAATACTAGGATGTCTGTCGGATATCCACGGGTGGAAGTCCAAAGCTTCTACGTGGATAGCTTTCAGTCGTGGGGCTTCGAACCATCGTGGAGGGAACCAAGGCCGAAGGCCAATGAGGAAAAAGCGGTGCTGATGGCCGACCAGGCCGACTTCTGTGAGATGGGGGGTTCGGCCCACCATGGTGCCAGAGCTACTTCGGGAGGACAGCCTCCAGTTGGCCGGAGTCAGCTGCCACGGACACCTAGGTAGGATAGGAGCCGTTGTCGTCAGTTATTTCTGTTCTATGGGCTTCCCTTACTTTGGTTTTCCCTTGCACAGGAGAAAAAATGAAGCTTGACAGAGCCAGAGTGGCCCAGCAGGCGGCAAGAAAGAGGGTCGCCCAGTCCGCGGAAAGGCTTAAGAAGCAGCGGGTGGAGGAACGGCCCGTGATCGTTGTGGCGGTGGACTCCGACAAGGACAAAATGCCTCTGTCGGAGCGACTAGCGGCAAGGACATCAGGACCATCATCTCCCGTCGGGCAGTCGGGCCCCCCCGACCGGAGCAAAAGCTATTAGGTGGGGCGGCGGCCCCAGCCTCACCACCAATCGAACCGACAGAAGAGGTTCCCCCGTGGACAAAGGGAAGGGAACGACCGAAGGAGAGGAGGCCGACGGTGTCAGCCACAAGGCATATCGGCATTGGCATGCCCTCCACAACGCGGGGCAGGCGAGAGACCTGCACAGAGGGTCAATGTCGAAAGCCGACTGGGAGGAGTCCAATCGACGGAAGCTGAATGACGTGGCAAAGGACGCCTACCGCGACTTGATGAAAGTAGGTCATCATTCTTTTACCTTCTCCTTTCCAGTCTTCTTTCTTTGTACATGACTAACTCAGATTTTTGCTTGCAGCTTGTCTGCGGGATCTCGTTGATGGACGACGATCTCGGCGAGATGCTCTACGTGACAAAGATCGTGGCCAAGAAGGCCGAGTCGGAGGCGGCTAGAAGGGTGCGGCGGAGGAGAGGTTGTCGGCCTGTCATGCCGAAGCCGAATCTTCGAAGAAGCAGGTGGAGGACCTGCAAACTCAACTAGCCAAGCGGAGGCTAAGTTGAAGAAGAGAAAGACAAAGATCAGCTCCTTAGTCGTCGGCTGAACGAGGAGCGATCTGCCGAAGCCGAAAGGAGTGCTCGGGCTTTCCAGGTGGCATCGACGAACTGTGCGGCCCAGTTGAGGGAGGCCAAAGAACTGGCGGCGGAGCGGATCCGTGATGCCGTGAAGGAGTACAAGGTCTCCGGAAGCTTTGTCGACGAGATGGAGGAGACCGGATCGGAGAGCTATGCGAACGGCTATGACGACTGCCTGAAGAGGGTAGCCAAGGCCTTCCCGGAAATCGACCTGTCTGCTGTACAGCTAGGTCGACTGGTCGAAGAAGAAGGGGGCTCGACCGATCCTGGGGTCAACGCCCAAGCTGCTGTTGAAGCGGGACCGTCAGAGGCTTCGATCGGACTTCGGGCGCCGTACGGGAGGATGAAGACGAAGCCCTTCCAGTTATTTTTCTTTGTATCCACGGGCAAGGCTTAGGATTGGTTGTAAAAGCCTGCCCCCTTTTTGTATGAAAACCTTTGTCAATGAATGAAATATTTTCCTCCTTTGATATGTGTTTCTAGTGTTACTGTTTTCTGAATGTGGCATGGTCGGCTTGATCCGAGCTCCTTTCTTTGAGAATATTTCTAAGTGTTGAACGGTTGGTTCAATCCGAACCCAACTTCTTAAAAATATTTCTAAGTGTTGAACGGTTGGTTTAGGCCGAACCCTCAAACTAGCTATTATAGGGAGATCCCTCAAATGTTTAAGGATTCCAAGTAGTCTCTTCTGAGTGAGGTCGGACTTTTGAGTGGGCTGCCCTAGAGCCTTTGCCGAGCAAGGTCAGACTTTCGGTGTAGGTTGCCCTAGAGCCTTTGCCGAGCGAGGTCGGACTTTCGGTGTGGGCTGCCCTAGAGTTTTTTCCGAGCAAGGTCAGACTTCACAGAAAGAATTGTGGTCTTCATTGATAATATTTGCGGAGGTTATCTACATTCCATGGACGCGCCACTTGTCGTCCGTCTAGATGCTCGAGTCGGTAAGTTCCGGCTCGGATAACTTCGACCACCGATAAAGGCCTTCCCAGTTGGAGGAGAGCTTTCCTTACTCGATCGGTCTGAAGATTTCCGTCCTCCGCAGAACCAGGTCTCCGATCCGGAAAGTTCGAGCCTTGACTCGAGAGATGTAGTATCTGGCCATTTTTTAACGATAGGTCGCCATCTTCAAATTCACCTAGAGTCTGGTTTCTTTGAGCAAGTCTAGATCAGCCCTTCTTCGTTCTGAATTGGCCAGCTCGGCAAAATGATCAATCCGGAGGGAATTGCAAGGAGATTTCCACCAGTATGACGGCTTCACTCCCGTAGGTGAGGTTGAATGGAGTCTCCCAATTGACGTCCGGGGGTAATCCGATAGGCCAGAGTACCGAATGAAGTTCTTCCGCCCAGAGCCCTTTGTCGTCGTTCAGTCGGGTCTTCAACATGCAAGATTGTCCGATTGGTGACTTCGGCCTGCCCGTTGGATTGGGGATGTCCGACTGAAGTTAACCGGTGGGCGATATGATATTGCTGGCAGAAGTCTCGGAACTTCGGGTTGTCGAACTGTCTTCCATTGTCAGTGATGATCGCCGATATGCCGAACCGAAAGATGATGCAGTTCCGACGAAGTTCTCCACCTTGGCCTCAGTGATCTGTGCCAGCGGGTCGGCTTCCACCCACTTAGTGAAGTAGTCTATGGCTACAATCAAGAACTTCCGTTGGCCGGATGCTGGAAGGAATGGTCCGAGGATGTCCATTCCCCATTGCGCGAAAGCCATGGGACGGTCAGTGGGGTCAGCTGACTAGCTGGTCGTCTTTGAATATTGGAATATCTTTGACACACGTCGCACTTTTGACAAAGTCCGACGCGTCCTTTTGAATGGTCGGTCAGTAATAGCCCTACCGGATAATTTGTAGGCCAAGAATCTTCCTCCCAGGTGGTCGCCGCAGATGATGCAGTTCCGGACGAAGTTCTCCACCTTGGCCTCAGTGATCTGTGACAGCGGATCGGCTTCCACCCACTTAGTGAAGTAGTCTATGACTACAATCAAGAACTTCCGTTGGCCGGATGCTGGAGGGAATGGTCCGAGGATGTTCATTCCCCATTGCGCAAACGGCCATGGGACGGTCAGTGGGGTTAGCTGACTAGCCGATCGTCTTTGAATATTGGAATATCTTTGACACGCGTCGCACTTCTGACGAAGTCCGACGCGTCCTTCTGGATGGTCGGTCAGTAATAGCCCTACCGGATAATTTTGTAGACCAAGAATCTTCCTCCCGGGTGGTCACCGCAGATGCCTTCGTGCACTTCTCTGAGTGCGTAGTTGGCGTCCGACGGCCCCATGCACTTGAGCAGTAGTTGTGTGAACGACCGTTTGTACAGAATCTCATCGAGGACGACGTACTTTGAGGAAGTCCAGCGCATACGCTTGGCTTCGGCTTATCTTCTGGCAGGGTCCCTTCGTTAAGGAACGTGAGGATGGAGTCCATCCAAGAGGCCTCTCGCTCTACCTGATAGATCGCTGATGTCTCTTTAACAATGCTTGGGCTTTGTAGGTGCTCCACGAAGGTCCGGCCTGATGGATTAGTGACGGCGGTGGCCAGTCGTGACAAGGCGTCCGCCCGAGAATTCTGTGCTCGAAGTATATAGGATATCTCGAAAAATTTAAGTGAGTTGCGAGGCTACGTACCTTACTCAAGTACTTGGCCAGGATCGGATCTTTCGTCTCGAACTCGTCCTTCAACTGATTAACCACTAGCTGGGAATCTGAGAAGGCCTTGATCCGACCGATGCCCAGCTCACCAGCTATCCTCAGTCTCGCGAGGAGGGCTTCATACTCTGCCTGATTATTTGATGCTTGGAATGCGAAATGAAGTGCATATTCCAGGCTCTGCCTGTCAGGATCGGTCAGGATCAAGCCTGCTCCGCATCCAAGGTTAGATGCCCCGTCCACATGGAGCGTCCAGGCGGGCTTCGATTCTTCAACAGTGTCGTCCTCAGGTGCGTCGGCTATTTGTAGGGGTGTCTCCCGTCTCCAGGTACACTCCGATATGAAATCGACGATCACCTGAGCTTTCATAGCTGACCGAGGCTAGAAGGAAATATCAAATTCACTAAGCTTGACAGTCGCTTGGCGAGTCGCCCCGATGTATCGGGGCTCTTGAGGATCACTTTAAGAGGTTGATCAGTCAAGACTATGATAGAATGTGCCTGAAAGTAGGGCCACAGTCACTTGGCCGCCACAACCAGGAGTAGACGAGCTTTTGCATCTTGGGATATCTTGTTTCGGCGTCATGGAGAACCTTGCTGGTGTAATAGATTGCTTTTACTGATTGTTTTCCCCCATTTGGACAAGGATGGAGCTCACCGCCTCATCCGACGCCGATAGATACAGGTTCAGGGGCTCTCCCTCCACAGGCTTAGCAAGTAAGAGGGAGTCTCCAGATACGCCTTCAATGCTTCAAAGGCCGACGACATTCGTCGGTCCACTGGAAGCGATCTGACCGTCGCAGAGTTTTGAAGAAGGGAAGACATCTTTCGATCGATCTAGAAATAAAGTGGCTGAGAGAAACTATCCGACCTGTAAGTTCTTGCACTTGCTTCTTTTTAGTCGGATGCCCCATGTCGAGGACGGCCTTGATCTTGTCAGGGTTGACTTCGATTCCTCTTTGCGTAACCAGGAAGCCAAGGAATTTCTCGGAGGTCATCCCAAAGGTACATTTGGCTGGGTTCAGCTTCATCCGGTGACGCCTCAATGCATCGAAAGATTCTTGTAGATCTTTGATGTGGTCGGCTTTATGGAGGCTCTTGACTATCATATTGTCAACATACGCCTCCATGTTTCTTCCAAGTTGCCCTTCGAAGATCCGGTTGATCAGTCTTTGAAAAGTAGCTCCGACGTTTTTTAGGCCGAAGGGCATTATTCTATAACAGTACAGCCTTGTCGGTGACAAAGGCTGTCTTCTCTTCATCCTCTGGATCCATGTTGATCTGGTTATACCTGGAGAAGGCGTCTATGAAGCTCAGGAACTGGTCGGTAGTGGCATCTACTAGTTGATCGATCTTTGGTAAGGAATAGCTATCCTTTGGACAAGCTTTGTTGAGATCGGTGTAGTCCACACATATCCTCCACTTTCCATTGGCTTTTTTCACCATCACAACATTTGCCAGCTAGTCAGGATAATGGGTCTCTCTGATGAAGCCAGCATCGGAGAGCTTTGACCTCATCAATCGCTCTCTGTCTCTCAGGGACGAAGCTCCTCTTCTTGTGTTGACAAGCTTGTAAGTTGATCCACCTTAAGCTGGTGGGTTATGACCCCGACGGGATGCCTAGCATGTCCGACGCCGACCAGGTGAAGACGTCGGTATTGTCCCGTAAAAAGCCGATCAACTCTAACTTGCCTCTTTGCTGAGCGTGCTCCCAATTTGCAGGACCCTAGTGGGGTCGTCTCTCGAAGGGGCACGAACAGAATCCTCTCGACTGGCTGTCCACAGCAGTCGACTTCAGCCCTGGGATCAAGCTGTTCCAAGATGGAACGGTCTCCTGATTGCCTGTCCTGGATGGTCAAACACTGCCTGGCCATCCTGTGATCCTCCCTCATTACTCCGACCCCATTCCAGGTCGGAAATTTCGCCAGCAAGTGGTAGGTGGACACGATGGCCCGGAACTTGTTAAGGGTCGGTCGACCCAAAATGGCGTTGTAAGCCGATGTCGTGCGTACGACCACAAAATTAATGGAGAGTCTTTTGATAAGGCTTTGACCCAATTATCACAAGCAAAGTTATCTTCCTTCTACGCTAACGGAGTTCCCCCTGAACCCCGTCAACGGGATTGGGGATTCCTGCAACCCGGTTCTAAGCAGGTTCATTCGGACAAAGGCATCATACAGCAAAACTTCTGTGGAGCTTCCATTATCTATGAGGATCCTTCTTACATCATAGTTGGCAATTACCACCGATATAACCACAGGGTCATTCCTAGAGATCTGGGGCTCTAAGAGGTTTTCATCGGAGAAACTAATTAATTAAAACTCCAGGGCCTCTTCACAATGTCCTGGTTTTCTTCATTCCTCCAGTCGGACCGATGGTGGAGCATACCCACATTTCTGTGGTAGGGTGCTGGTTGGGCAACTCTATCTCCTCGGGGGGTCTCTGCCAGTAGAAGTTTCAGCCCGGTTCCTCTGGGATCGGACATACTTGTGCAGGTACCCTTGCTTGATCAAATCTTCGATCGCGTCCTTCAACTAAAGGCAATTTTTTGTACTGTGCCTGTGGTCACGATGGAACTGGCAGTATTGTCTCTACTTGATGCGGAGGGGCTCCTCATCAGGCGAGGCCTTTGTAAGAAGGTCTCGTTCTCTATTTCCATAAGGATTTTCTCCCTCGGAAGAGAGAAAGGTGCATAAGTCTCAAATTTCCTGGGAAAGTCTTTCGGCTTAGGGCTGCGACGCCGGGCCGAGTTGATGCCATTGCTGGGAGGTCGGACTTCGAGAGCCTTGTCGCTCCTCTTCTTGGGAGCCGACCTCCCTTCAGCCTAACGTCGACTTGTCGCTTGTTCTTCTGCTAGGACGTATTTCTGCGCCCATGCCAGTAATTCGGAGTAGCTTGTCGAAAATCTTTTATCCAGGAAGAAGGTGAGCCTGGACGATCGCAGCCCCTTCTTAAAGGACGACATAGCTACGTGCTCATTTAATTCCGAGACCTCCATGGCCGATGAATTGAACCGAGCCATGTAATCCCGGGAGAGTTTCTCCTTCCTTCTACTGCACGAGGAAGAGGCAGTCCGTGTTCCTCGGTATCCAGCTGCAAGTCCTGAAATGGGACAGAAAAAGTTTTTCAGCTGGGGGAAGGAGTGAATCGTACCTGGTCGGATGGCAGAGAACCACATCCGAGCCGCCTTCTTAAGTGTCGCAAGGAGGCGATGCAGTGGAGGGCATCAGAGGCATCCTGTACCATCATGTGGGTTTGAAAGTGTCCAGATGATTCAAAGGATCAGTGGTGCCATCGTAGGCATCCACCTGAGGGATCTTGAAATGATGGGAGATAGCTTCTCCCATGATTCTGGCAAAGAAAGGCGGATGAGAGTCGTATGCCTGCACCCCATCGGCCTTTTGCCGATTGACCAACTCAACGATCTGCTCCTCCATGCACTGGAGCGTGGTGTAGTCTCTCGGGTCCTTGCCACGGCACTGATCGTCGTCAAGGACCGAATCTGCGGAGAGTGAGGCGGACCTCACTCTCTTTCCATCAGTTTGAGCCCTCTAAGACCTTCGGGGCTCCAGGACCGCATGGGAGCGGGGCTGAGGGGACTCCTTGCTGTCGACTTCCCTCAGCAGCAGGTTGATGGTTGGTTTGGGATGCCGCGAGCAGCTGCTATCTGTTATTGGCCGCATCTTGGAGGTTTTGAATTGCGACAGCAAATGTGTTAATGCGGTTCAGAAGGGTCTGGAACTGCTGTTGTTTCAAGATGATGGTAGGTTAGGCGGCGTCATTCTTCCTAAGAGGTTCTTCCGATCTTGACGAGGGGTGACCTCTCTTGATTGAAGTATTATGGGCTTTTCCTTTCACCATTGCTCTACTTCGGTGGATTCCTCTTTTAGGAAAGGAGAACAACAACAAAGGTTCGAGCGCGCCCCCTCTAGCGCCAATCTGTTGCCGCTGAATCTCCCGAACCAGGTTCTCTCGGCCTTGTTGGAGCGCTCCTCTCCCGGTTCCTACAAGAAAGTCCCACGGGCCGGTGGAGTTCTGGCGGGGGACACTCCGATGGCTAAGTCAGTGGGAGCCTTAGAGCAACAGAATGGAGGAATCGAAGAAGATAGCTCGTGGAGAAGGGAAAAGCTCTCTTACCGCTTGGAGTCCCTGTTTGATCTTATATAGACGCGGGAATTTCACCAGAATCCGTTAGGGGCCAGGCTGAAGATGACCAATCTGCCCCTAGAGGAATCTTAAACGTGGCCAGGTGGCACCAGATCGCGGGACGTGCAGAGTAACGACGCCGAGATCATGGGATCCGCAGGGTAATGGCATCGTGATGTCAGGATTCTGTCGCAACAGAATTCTAGTACCAGTGGAAAGGGACTTCTAGAGCCCTCGGGCCATCTTTGGAACGGCTCACCTTAAGCCAATACGGACCTTGCTAAAGTGGGTCGGTCGGACCTTTGATAAAGTATGTCGTTCGGACCCTTGATGAAGTGGGTCGGTGACCTCTGCTGAAGTGGATCGTTTGGACTTTTGATGAAATGGGTCGGTTGAACCACCGCTAAAGTGGGTTGTTCGGATCTCCGCTAAAGTGGGTCGTTCGGACCCTTGATGAAGTGGGTCGTTCGGTCCCTTGATGAAGTGGGTCGTTCGGTCCTTGATGAAGGGTCGTTCGGTCTTGATGAAGTGGGTCGGTCGGTCCCTTGATGAAGTGGGTCGGTCGAACCTCTAGTTCGACCTGGCCGAAGGACCGTCGGCGCCGGTTTGGCTCGAGGGTAAGCCGATTGGGTATAACAGGTAGTAATAAAAACAATCACATGGTATGTGAACTGGGGTTATCCCAATGGTCACACCCCTCCAATCAACCAAAGGTTCTCGATTTGATCCTTAAGAGATGCAGCCAAGTATTTGGGATTAGGAAATATAGTGCTGGTGGGTCGTCCCTATTTTTGTTTTAAAATAAAGAACCTGGTGGTATAATTTTGTGGTGTAAGAGGCAATCATGGAGAAGAAGACCTACTTTAAGATATGCTAAATAATAGATCACATGAATGATTATGAAAGATATGACAAGACTAAGACATGAAAAAGCTGGTAATGACAAATATACAGTTGATGACAATTTCAGCATAAGTGGGTTTAGGAACTGGAAATCTAGAGATGTTGACAAGCTAGATGCACACAAAAACAAGGATAGTAGAACTTGGGAGACAAAAGATAGGGAGGTCAAAGAAATATGAATTTGTATTTCCAAAAATATCAGGCAAAAGCTCTAATAGATGAATTTGTTTAGAAGCACCACATCCAATAAGTTGCTGGGTCCTTTCTTTGGATGGGTGTGAAATAATATTCAATCTTTGCAATATTATGGAGAGAAACTAGGTTGATTTGTTTAACTAGCCACTTCCATGAGATTTCAAAATTGGAGGAAAAATGATGGATAAGCTCTACTAATCCCGTCATAAGAAATAAAGACATCAAATTTGACACTGTTGAGGACCTAGCAAGAGGTTTTGCAGAATGTATATTAGTTCAAAAGGGTTGCCAGCACTAAAAAGATACCACTTAATGCTCTTAAAAACACCCAAAGAGCTACAACCTACAAGTCAAATTGACAGAACAACACTACAGAAGCAGATCAGAGGCCAAGAAGTCCACACCAAAGCTAACATTCTTTAAATGTGTGGAGAGCTGCCATACAGATAGAATGCAACTACCAGGAAAGCAGCAAATGCAGTTGGTTAGGAAGATGAGCAGGAAGCTTGGACACATCATGAGGGATGGGGAACATTGAAAGTGCCCAGACTTGCCTTTTTCTCATGGAGGACTAGGCCACATTAACTGATAACAAAGGAGGATGTGCCGCGCCAGTAAGTGAGATTGCTAGAGCATGGCTATCCTAGCTTCCCAAGACTTCTTCACAAAATGGATCTTGTGTAGTAGATTAAGGTTGCCTAAGCAAATACTGTTTCTTGGATAGTAGCCAGTTCAATTTAATCAAGTCATAAGAAGTCGGTTGTGGCCATTACCAGGTTTATTGTTTGATTTCTTTTTCCTTGGATTTTATATAAGTTATCAGACGAGTCTCACTTCTTAGTATTTTTGATAAAATTGCAGCCCAAACTTCACAAGCTCATAACTTGAGATTTACAAGTATTGTTGTTAGCTGATCTTATATGATTTTGTGTGCCATAATGAGAAGTACATACCAAATGGGCCTAATTTGACCAAGCTATCATGGTTATGAAGTGCTAAATAAGAAGTGCCAAAATAGGACACCGAACATGAAATGACATTTTCTAATTTTCTTTAGACTTAAGTTTGGTAAAAAGATAATGTATAGTTAAATCAGGGGCTAAAATTAACGACTTTCAAGGTTTTTTCTTTTGGTACAAGACCCTTGGTTTTTAAAAGGAGTAATGTAACAGTATGCAGAAAATTGGATGAATATTTGAATTTTGTTCTTCTACACTCTTCTTCAACCCGGGGATGATCTATTGCCTCCTAGTCGAAGTTGTATTCCTCATTACTAAACTTCTAGAAACTACAAAGATAATGATGTCTACAATTTATTCTCACACATGGGTTTCCATGAGAGGTCCAAGTGAGGACCTCAACACATCAATTTGTTATAAGAGATGAAAAAAAGGAAGGATAGGCCTAGCATAACTTGGACAGAAGTTGTAGAAATGGATAAAATGGGGAAAGAGAAAAATTGATATGCCAAAAGTGGTGGCTGTTTTTTTTTTTTTTTTTGAATGGATGGGGAAGAAGAATTCATAGGTCAATAACAGCTACTTGAAATAAACTTAACTATAATTATAGTCAAGGTTTTTTAAACCAGTACCGGTACCCATACGGCTGGTACAATATTGTACCAGTTTGGTACCATATTGACATATAGTATGGTATTGGTTCGGTACCGTACCGATACATGATACGGGCAAGCATGTTGGTTGATTGGCATGCCATTTTTTTTTTTTTTGTATTTTTTTGTTTCTTAAGATATGTAATCAAGTTTTTAAGATTTCTTGAATGATTTTATATGCAAATTGATGCCTTTTTATCTGTTATTTGTTTTTCCAAATGCCTTGATGTCTTTTCATTTTATATAATGTGCTTTCCTCCATTTTCATACAATAGTCATAGCTGAATCATCCTGAATCATGGATGATTATTATGATATATACTATTATCGTTGAAATGGCTAATACGATTTTTTCTCATGCTATCTTTTTTCAAATGTATTGATATCTTTTTATTTTTATATAACATACTTTTCTCTATTTCATATGATAGTACAAGAAAAATTATAGTTACTTGTTTTTTCCAATATCTATCATGGTATGAAATGGCTAATATGGTTACTTGTTTTCCCAAATATCTTGATGCCTTTCTATCTTAATATAACATGTTTTCCTTCATTTTCATATAATAACCATAACTAAATCATCCTGAATCATGGATAATTACTATGAAATATACTATTATGGTATGAAATGACTAATATATTTTTTCTCATGTTTCTCTTTTTTGTCAAATATGTTGATGTCTTTCCATTTTTATATAATATACTTCCCTCCATTTTCATATGACAGAACTAGAAAAAACATGGTTGTTTTTTCAAATGTCTATCATGGAATGAAATGGCTAATGTAATTATTTATTTTCTCAAATATCTTGATGTCTTTCCATCTTCATATAATATGGTTTCTTCCATTTTCATATAATAGCCATAGCTAAACCAATTATTACTGTGAAAATACTATTATGGTATGAAATGGCTGATATAATTTTTTTCGTACTATCCTTTTTTTGTCCAGATGTGTTGATACTTTTCTATCTTTATATATCAAAATTGTGTTTCCTCCATTTTCATATAATAATCATTGTGGTACATTTCTTTCCTAAAATAATGACCAGGTTGGGATATTCATATCTACTAGCCAATGCAAGTAAGAAATCCTAGGCAAGCAATATTTTTTATGCAAAAAAACTTCAAATTTTGATAATTGTGATGCTCGTGATTGAAAAGTCTATTAGAAATTTTAAATGGAAACAAGTAACAAATTATTGCAAATTCTTTTAGATGAGATACATTAACCATTACCATATTGTCTCAAGAAATTAATAAACAAATTTTGTTTGATAAAAATCAACTTAAAAATAGGACAGGATATAGAATTAGTCATTTAGTAGATTTAGATTATGATATTATAAAGATTTTGATAAATTGGTTATCCAAAATCAAGTACATCTAAAAATTCATATGGACGAAACAACATATTTACAGGCTTTTACAAAGACAGAATAAAAAAAAGCTCTTTTATAATTAATTTTTGACTTCTCCAGATTTTTCTTGTGTTTTTCTTTTTTTCACTGTAAAAATAAATCAGAAAAGGAAAGAAGTCTCGAGCCTTCTCTTCTCATCCTAGCCACCAAAAAAAAAAAAAAAAAGAACCGGGCTGAACTACCCAGTTCAGCCTAAAACCGTGCCATACACCTGACTCATCCCGATTCTATTAGTTTGATGGTGGAACCTAATTCTATCACCGAACCGACACGGTTTAGGCCCAGTATAGTTCAATATGGGCCGAACTGGGCAATTCGGCACCATTTCGAAAACCATTGTTATAATGATAAAATCACAGACTTTTCCAACATTTTAGGTTCAACCACTTACCTTAATCCCATTTTAAATCAAATTATATGTCATGATTACTAATAGATACTATTCATGGTACAAACAATAATTAATGTTGGTTAATCAAATAGAAGATGTAGCTGAATAGTTGAGCTCTCATGTTAAACCCCTTTACTACTAAAGCAAATTTACATCAAAAGCTAAAGAGCAAAAGCTGATTTCAGCTGATTTTATAAAAATTAATCTTACTATCACTGAAAGTATCCTATTCTAGAGAATGTCAAGTAGGCAGTCAAAGAATCATCATTAAATAAAAAACAACACAACTTATCTAAACAGAATTATTGAAACTATCTTCTTTAAAGTTAATAAACAATAATTTATCTTTTCATCGGAATTTTGGAGGTGCAGCTGACTGCCTTTTGTACGTTAAAATTGTTAAAGTAACTCTAGTAGGTAGTATTCGAGATTCAAGATGCATAATGCTTGCTAATCATCGCACCTATGATCATTTTACCATAACATAGTATGTTCATTTCTGAAATAATGCTAGCACATCAAAGTTGGAAAGAAAGATATTGGAAACAAGAAACTGATAAGAATGGAAATAAGGAAAAAATATTTGGAAAAAAAGTTTACCACATCAAATAGTTGGGGATCGTTCTTGAACAAGTTGAATGCGTCATTTCCACTGAGAAATAAAAGAAAAAAATATTATAATGTCAAACAAATGACAGAAACCATACAATGTTTTAATTTTGAATATCATAAGCTCATAACATAATATTGAATAGGAGATAATTGACACATGCAGTACTTCCAAGTTTAACCTTGCACTAAAGATTATTTTATGAAGCAACAACTACATTTGACAGAAAGTACAGCAAAACCTAGGGTCTAATGCCAAACTTTGATAGTGAGACTAGGTTGGTAGCTAAAAAGTTATAGCTCTCAACCTAAAGACCAGAAAATTATGCAACATGACTAAACTATGAATGTACCAGTAATATCTGGACCAGGTATCCTAAATTCTGAAAACCAATTAAACTGAAAACAGGTTCACTTTTTCACTTGTTTTCCAAATTGAAGTTATATAATTCAATCCTTAGTTTCATACTGAGAGACACATAGTCCCTCAAAAAATATAACTTGAAAATTTTTGTAGTAGAAATTTCCAATTTCATTATTTTCCTTCCATATCTTATATTTTTCCATTACTGGACTTATTTCCATGACCAAACATCTCATACAAACTTTCGACTCTCAAAATTGATTTACTTTAAACCAAAGGAGAGAATTGAAATTAAAAACTTCCAAATAAAGAGTTCTACACTAATGCAAATTTAGTAAGACAAGGAGGATAATTAGCTAGAACACTTATGCAATGCACGTATTAATAATTAAATCAATCAATAACCATTTTAATATTTATTCCATGTGACGCATAAAAATACAACAATGATCAACACATGTTTAGTTACATTTCACAAGTGATTTATGGGAATTACTGGCTTTAACCTAAAAATTGACTCCAAATAGTTCGGACAAGGATTGGTCGTCATAAACAAAATTATTAAAAATTTATCTCCAATTCACTTATAACAGCACAAAGACTTAAAAGGTTGGAAAAAAAGAAAATCAATGCTGCATATAGCATTTGTTCTAAAGACAATTAGTTGAGTCCCTATCTAACTTAAATCTCTCCATAATAATAAAGTATCTGAACCATCATTTATCGTTTTCTTTTTTCAATCTCTTTTTCTTTCTTTCCTTTTTTCATCTAGAAGATGAAAAGTTGATGCTTGAATGGCATGTTTATCAGATACAAAATCAACACTGACCTGCTTAAGGGGTAGGTCAACTGGTTGGACTAATTACAAATTAAAAATAAAAAATAGAATACTCATAGAAAGATAGCTATCTGTTTGAGGCTCATCTGAAAGATGAAAGAAGCCAATTCAATTAGAGTTCTATCACATCGTAAGGAAGAAAGCCCAACTAGTAAATGGTCAAATTCTGTCACTGGTCATTAAAAACACTTCAAACACTGATCCTAAGCAAACAAGATCTACCAATTGAAGATTAGAAATTCGGCAACATCAGCATCACAACAACTTCCATAACTCCCTAAACCTTAATTTTCTCCAATTCTATTGGAGATGGTCAATGGCCTCCAGCTGCAAGTAGGCAGCAATGGCATTCTTGACAAACAGTCCACAAGACTGGGGGCTTGAGCTTTGGCAACATGCTCTTGAATGCCTTTGTCAACACTGTCCAACAATGATGTCTTCTTCAGATGGTTCTACAGTCTCACAACTCACCTCCAAGGTTCAAACTCCAGCACCAAGGAACTCTTGCTTGCCCTGACATTCTCCACCTCTCCACCATCTTTACCTCTCTTAGCACAAGAAGAATCTTCTCCCCTCCAACAGCAATAATCACCCACCTCAATGCCAACCAGCTCCTCACCAAACAGCTCATGAATCCACCTTCGGCTGTCATGACCTTGACCTCTAATGTAAATATTGAGTGTAACCATAGACCCTCCAAAGGATAATAAAACATGGGAAAGCGATATTATCCAGCCCCACATATGTGGGAATCTAGTCCTCAGCAGGTAGGCCAGCTCATAGTGAGGTGGCATTAGCAAAGAATTGTCATTCAAATATACTTTAAAATCGATCTACATGGGCCACTGGATGCATACATCCTTAACCTACCGAAAAAGGAAATCAGTTGCAGTTCCCAAGTTCTATAGAAAAATAAATTTACAGATGTACATGGATTGCTAGTGGATAGAATGTGCAAATTATTATTGCCCAGTTAAGATCAATGCACAATAAAATCACAATAGAAAGCCAGTGCATAGAGAGGTTGACAAGAATCATTTGTTCTTTCCTACACTTGATAGATACCACTTATCAAGTACAAAACAGCACTAGTTTCAATGAATAAATGGAGCATAAAATAAGTTATCCATGCGAGATAATATCCAGAAGGTTCAATAGGTTATAGAAGTATGTCATGGCTTGTTTTGACTTTCAAACATATGGTAGACTTACCAAGAACTTCTACATATAGAAAAAGCTATTTGATAAACACAAATCTAGGGCATAAATCTTTAATATAATTGTTAAATGTTAGAGGCTGAAGAAAAAGGTTATAGAAGAGATGCCTGCAATGCTGGAAGCTATATGTTCCAATGTGGAGAACTGAGACAACCATAATGTGTCCTATACATCTAACACTACAACCATTGGCGATTAGAAAAGAGTAAGGGAACAGCAAAGAGGAGGACAATAGATTGAGCATGACAAAATGGAAGGGGGCACCAAAGTGAGCATACTGCCCATGATAGATTGAGATGTAATTGGAAACAGAGCATGAGGATTGAAAGCACCAGCCAATATCCACAAGAGGGTCAGACAATGCTCAACATTGCACGAGTCACCAACAATGCTAGTGCATAGAACCTTGTCCGTGCAATATATAGGCTTTCAAGAGTCTAGAAAAACTCAACCATACTCTTACATTAGTTAGGGGAGCCGGAAGGTGATTGTGCACAGTTGATTTCTTCAAAGAACTTATGATGAGAATGGGTATAGTGTGACATTGTATTCTTGTCATAACCACACAACCATCTTAGTCAATTTTAAAAATCAATAATAATGGAAGTATAGGAGGCAGCGGTGGATCTATGCACTGTATATGAACTTGTGATTTTCAAACGTGTTAAACACAACACTGGTTTTATAGTATAAGATTGATTTTAATAAGAATAGCACAACATAAATATATATATGTATGTATGTACATATGTACATGTATGTATGTATCTACATAGATATATACACATGTATGTATATTTGTACACATGCACATACACAGATTTTGGTGAGGCTACTAGAGTGGAAGCAAGATTAACCTTGGTTGAAGGTTTCAGCTCGACAATTTATCTTGAAGATACATAACATATCAAAACTAAGGTTCATTGTCTTGGTACCGGGCCCCGTACAAGTGCCATCCTATTATAGTGTTGGTATATGGTACGGTGTGGGATGACAAGGCATACCAAGTGTTGGTACAACATGAGAGCGCATACTAGTTTGGGACCTGCACAATACAGTATGTCCAATATGATATGGTGCCGGATAATATGGCAAACCTTGATTAAAACCAAATGGATATTTGAAGTCCTAAACTAGAATTAGCATGTCTCCACTCCAGGTGTAAGAGATGAACCAAATGAAGATGATCTACTACCTAAAAGATTGCAAGCTTTGCTTAGGTCATACATCATGTCAACATCCATTAAAAAATTGCAAAGCTCTACGACCCCTTCCCTCAACCCAATCTAACCCATACATAAAGGGGGGCTACCAAACAGAACATAAAATTCAGCTTTAAAGGGATCAAATCCTCTTAATTAAGAGCATAGGGAGAGGCCAAGTTCCAAGCTACTACAAATTCCTTAAGTTATTTCCTCCAATAGGCTGGTCTATTGCGGCTGCATAAGAGTTTTTTTTTTTTTTTTTTTTTAAAGAAACACCTAAAAATTGTCAATTAGAACCAGCCCTCTAGATACAAGAAATTCTAAAAATGTATATTAATTCGACGAAAGATCTTTCTTATAGCATCCTAAGATTTTATCAAACCATGTCCTTAGATATCCTTGGGATCAAAAAATGACTTGTCAAACACAAGCATTACATAGGATGACCACTAGCACCAAGGATGGATTAGGGCTTGAGTCCTAGAAGGAAAACATAATAGGAAGTATTTGTGCACAATACCTTATGCATAAAATTGCAATCAGCACCTAGAATTTAATATATGATCAGTTTGTCTAAATATTGACAAATTTATCTTATTAGGCATCCTACTTCTAATTAATGTCCATCCCAGCAGCCTAGCATCTCCATTGTTGTATAAACAGACAACGTTACAGTTTGCCCAAAAGTTGCAAGGATGGAGCAATAGAGAATAACCATACGCCATCAACCATAGAATGTATAAATGAGAATTCTGATGCCTCTCATCACAAAGTTGGTTCAATAACAATAGTCCTGTTAGAGTTTAAAACAAGAAAGCATAATTTAATTTACTTCGTTCAAGGAAAACTAAAGAAAACAGGCAAGAAAAGACTAAGAAAAGCGACACGTTACGTTTGAGTTCCAGCATTTTATTCACAATAAAACAATGATTTACACCTTAACATTTTTTGTAATGGAACTTTGGGTTTTTTGAAAAAAGCTAACCAAAAAAATGAGAAGAAGAAGATGCAATTTAGATTTTAGAAAATAGCCGAGTTTTTCTAATGCAACATATCAATTTGCACCACGCATCCTGAAGCAATAGCAAAAACTCTAGTAGAATGATGACAAAAGTCTGCAAGAATTGTAGAAAGACATACTTCCAGACATTTTGCTAAGAACCAAGAACTAAGATGATGTGCCATATATTACTAGGACTTTTATGAGGAACAGTCCTAGTCAAGTAAGGATACAGAAAAAAGTTTGGCCAATTGGGACATTAAAATGAGTTATCTTGCTATTTCTGCCTAACAGAAATTAGATATCCTTCTTCCTTAATTTTCTTCAACCTTTGTCCAAGGATTTACCTTGAAAAGACATGGAGAAATGACATGCTGAAAAACCTCTAGAAATGCAATTTGTTTATCACGTCAGAAAAATCTAGATTATGATCAGAAATCAAATATTAGATGATCCAAGATTCAATGGCACCACCAGCATAGAATTTGTTGCTTCTGTGGCATGTCTCAATAACCAATATGTGTTATTGATGCTCAAACTACTAAAAAATTTACTTTTTCTACCATTCAAATTTGGTTTAAGATAATCAGTTGTTGTATTAAGAGATCTATCTATTAGGTTAATTCCTTATTCTTTGGACAACCAGTGTTAACTCAAGCATTTGCAAGGCAAACCTAATAAATTTCACCCAAGCAGAGCATCAAGAAATAAGTGAAAAAATGAGGGAAAAATTGTGTACCTGCAAGTGTACAGTTTCTCATTTAGCATTCTGAAATGGCCTCCAGATAACCTAACTCGCATCTGCAGATCAATAGAAAACATTATGAAATGGAAGACATAATAACACTACCAACAGAGCAATGAAAAGGGAAAAGCTTTCAGGCCCACAGCAGTAACTTTCTGGTTAGAAGTAAAATTTCTTTAAAACAAAGGTTTCTAAGTAAAAATATTTTACTGCAGTGGACTGTACAGGATGGTTAACTAACGTAATATGCATGATAGAGCACTGGAATGAAAGCAAATTGCTTATACTGCAGAAGAAGAAGGAAAACGTTTATAACACAGATTCACAAAAATGGCATCTAAACTAAATACCAAAGAAATAATGGCACAACATCATGACAAACAATAGATGGATCCAGCTTATGTTATGGCTTTTGCCTATTTCCCCACTAAACATTCTCAACCATAGAGCAATCTTAGCAGGTTGTTTCCTAGTTGCTTAAGCTTAACCTGCAAACCAGCAAGGTTTCTATTCCAGCCAATCAATATTCTACGCTACCTTGGCATGCCCTCACTTACACAATGTTTCCTTCAACATCAATCAAGCGAGGGTTGAGCTCAGGTTAAAAGAAGCCATAAAAGAACTTTTAATTCCAATGGATCATATCTGGAAAATAAGGAAGCCGCAGCCATAGATAAATGGGATAAGACTTTCAAGTTAAGGTTAGAGTAAGATTTCACCATCAGTTAACAACTAGAGCATACTCTTCATCATGTCAAGCACCCTTAAATATGGTCATCACTTTGAAGCATTAATCTTCCTAACCACAACAAATTCTGTCCAATCAATACAAATAAATAACCATCATAACTGGTTTTCTGCCACTAAATCTTTTGTAAGTGCTACTCATAAGCTTCTCCGAATCAATTTTAAACCTACACGTCCTTCCAATATCCACAAAGGGATTGAGACCCAAAAAAAAAAAACACTCAAGCATCCCACTTTCAGGCAAGGCTTGCGTTCAAGGGTTTCAAGCCTTGAGCTGCTCCATATTTTATCCCCCCCCCCCCCCCCCCCAAAAAAAAAAAGCAAGATTGTGGCAGCTTATTCTTGGATACTCCACAGTGGTTATTTTTTTATTATTTCTACGTAAATTGCTCACCAAATAGCCATCAATTATTTCGTAATGAGCAAGAACAGAAGAATTTAATGCTTGTGAGGGATTTGTGACATACCTTGTCAAGGAAGCTGGGCCGGTTCGTGGATTTGGAAGCGGCATCGATTCTTCTCCGCTTCGGACGCGGCGGCTGCGATGGGGTGGTAGATACCGTCGTCTTCACCTCCTCTTGGGTTTCGGACTGGTGGTTTTGCGACGCCATCCTCCTTCGTCTCCCCCTCCTGAATTTCCGCTTCTTACCAGGAGCGTCCATGGCAGGTCGTCTCGCAAAGAAAACCCTCGCGAGAACGCCGTAACAGTGATACCCGATCGGATTGGATTTAGGTTTTATAAATTCGGATGGGTTTGGATTCATAGATCGACAATCTAAATTAGTATTGAAATTAAGCTATCACAAATATAACCTAATCCAAACCAAATCTGACTCAATAGATAAATAATAACTAAAAAAATAAATAAATAATATTTATTTTTCACCTTAATTACTATATATTTCACATATCTTTACTCATAACTAATTATATAGTTGTGCGGCAATACCATCAAATTAATAGATGGTTAAGACCTTAAACTAACAAATGAGCCCAACAAAAAATGCAGTAAATGCTTTCCTTCTTATCTTGAGATTTTTACGTAAACCAAATAATAATGGTCCAATGCACATGGTTGACTCAAGGTTGTGAGATACAACCTAGGCCCCCTTAAATTTAATTTAAGATGGGGGTCTAGGTGGGTTAGGTTAAAATTCTAACTCAAGATTGGGTTGCACTCGATTAGGGTTGTGAAGTCTAGAAGTTGTTTAGGATTAGGGTTAGCCCTGTTCAAGCATTTCAATACAAGTAAGATATGGTTGTATAATGGCAAAGTAATAGATGTTTTCCAAATAAAAATCTCCAAGCAAAATGCTCCAATTTAGGAGGAGAAAAAAATATATCAAGAATCTTAAATAACAAAAAAGAGATTTGAATTTTTAACATATATAAAAGAAATTATTGCTAAATTAAAATAAAAAAGGTGAAGTTAAAAAAAAAAAAAGGATTATGGGCACTTGCTAGCAATTTCTAAGACAAGCAAGCAGGACATGGTTATGAAATAGCAAAGCAATATAAATTTTTTTTGATAGAAGTTTTTACAAGCAAAACACTCTTGAAAGGGGGGGGAGATAAAAACTCAAGTACTAAGATATAGAAAATAAAGCTTAGATAAAAACAAATGACTGAATTATTGATATATGGAATACACTTTTTGCTAAATAAAGTGGGAAAGGAAAAAAACAATTTTAAAAAAATTATTGGCAAGGTATTACCATATGGTTATGTCAATCAAAATGTATGTCAACTCAAGTTAAATTAGGGTTGCGTATTCTACTAAGTTTAGTTAATAAGATTTACTATATGTGGTTAGGTCTGATTGAAGTAGTATGTTTCATTAATGAGCATGGACTCGACAAGTTTATATAAAGAATGATTTGGTTATCAAGGCTTATAATCCAGTCATGATATTTTTGTTTGTATATTTTACTGGTTTTGGATTATATTTGAATTTTAGTGGGTTTCAGCAATTAGATCTACACTAGTCCATTGAATTTGCATCTGCATGAAATAATAATATGACACCATGTGTGTTCCATTTCCAGCTTTAGCTTATTCAGGCATAACTTGCTAAAAGCCACTGGACATCACTCATAAAAAAGGGTTGCAAGAAAACAATTCAAGTATCCACCATTTTCTTATTATTTGTGGTAGATTGCATATTATTTATCTTACATTGGATAAACCTAAATTCTTGATCAATCTGTTCAAGGAATGCCGTTCCTTGTATTTTCCCATCTTTGAATTTTTCTCTTTAAATAACCAAAAAGGACTTGGCTTTTGAAAAGGATAACGTTTTGTTATGGCCTTTTGTGCATCCATATATTGTTAAGATTCAAAGAATGCTGTGCAATTTGATTGATTGGAAGAGCCATTAGCTTATCAAGGAGGGAAATCAATTGGCAGATCTACTTGTTGGAATGGCTTGCAACAACCAAGGTTTTGTGGATCTCTGTTTTTTTGTTCGATGTAATGCGCAACCTCGGCCCTTCTAGCCACACAAAATAAATAAAAATAAAAGATTATAGTTGAACCAAACCTATTCAAAATTCTTCAATATTGAAAAATTTGGTATTTCAAGACAACTAAATAAAAGATTATTGCGGTTGAACCAAACCTATTCAAAATTTTTCAATATTGAAAAAACTGGTATTTCAAGACAACTCTTCTCCTAATTAATCATATAGTGATAATTTTATCAATAGATTTTGAATCATAGAAATCCCACTCGAGCAAGTTAGAGGGGTGCAGACCACTAGACTGAAGTCCTGCTGATAACTAATTTAAAGCAAGCAAATCATCGAAAAATTGGTGATTAGAAGAAACTGAGCATGCATCAAAAAAATCATCTCAACAAATGTACACATCAAAAGCAATGATTATATACCCAAAGCAATTGTAGCACATCAATCCTTTAGAAGTCCATTTTCTATGTTACATGCATACTCTTCCAATTTAGTCCAGGAAAAGTATAATGACTCGGAAAAAAAAAAAATAGAAGAAGACCCTCATCAGGAGTCTTCTCCTTCTCCTTCTCCAGGAAGAGTTCGAAATCAATCCAGAATCAGGTTGCCCTGGCTATAAGGAGGGATCCCCTCCTCTACATGAATTCCTATCATCGGAAAGATCCCTCCTATTTTTTCTTGATACCGTCGTTGCCGATGGATGCCGGATCAGGATGGAGGTCGAGCCACCGTGGACTACCACCAGCCAATCCTTGTTCGGCAGGAATCTTGGGCTTTCGGGAGGAGAACGGGGGGAGCGTGGGTCCTCTATTCGGCCAAGCTGGAGGAGAAGAAGGAAGGAAAAAGGAAAAAGAAAAAGAAGAGGAGAAGAAAAGAAAATAAAAAGAAAAGAAAGGAAAAAGAAAAAAAGAGAGAGAAAGAAGAAAGAAAAAGAAGAGAGAGAATAGGATAATGAAAGAAAAGAGAGAAAGAAGAGAGAGAAGAGGAGAGAGAAGAGAAGAGTAAAGAGAAGAAGAGGAGAGAGAAAGAGGAAAGAGAGAGTAAAGAAGGGTGAGATAAATAAATAAATATTTAGAAATGAAGATCTAAAAAATTCTTTCCTCTAGGGATCAGAAAATTATAAAGCTGGGGCTAGAAATCATGGATGAGTCACTGATAAAATTGGAAAGAAGGTTTTAAAATTTATAATTACTATAGAATTATTTATCAATATTAAAATTATTATTATAAGAGGATGATTTTATGTACAGGAAGCATCAAGCAAATTTTCTAGTACCTAAGTCGGGATCCGAGTTCAGATGGTATCTAATGTATTAAGTTATCATCATCATTGAGATAAGGATTTCTGGACATGATCATCAGTTTTATAAATTATTTTATATAACATGATTTTGATCCTTGGACATGAGTATTGGCATGCATGATTATTTATACATTCATATTTTAATTTCTCATGATGGATAATTATGATTGCTAGTACTGCTATTTATATTTTTCGTATGATATATTCTTATCAGACATGACTATTTGGATAGTTTTAATTATGATACTGATTACTGTAAATCTTGAAAAAAGTATGATTTGAAAAACATATCCGAGATGTGATAAAGTGATAATCAAGAAGGAGGGATGTTTGGACTAGCCATGTCATGGGATCGTGGTTATGAGATTGCCAATCATAGGCTAGAATGTGATAATGAGATTGCCAGTCACAGGCTGAAGTATGATAATAAGATTGCCAGTTATAGGCTGGAGTATGACATTGAGATTGCAATTCACAGGCTGGAGTGTGACAATTAGATTGCTAGTCACAAGCTGAAATGTGATAATGAGATTGCCAATCATAGACTGGTATGTGACACTGAGATTGCCAGTCATAGGCTCGAGTGTGACAATAAGATTGCTCATCATAGGCTAAAGTATGACAATGCGCTTGCCAGTCACAAGTTGAAGTGTAATACTGAGATTGCCAGTCATGGGTTGAAGTATGATCTTGGCTAGTCCAGAACTTTAAAGAAGAAGGATGACCAAATTGGAATATAAAAAGGAATATGGTTTATTAAAGATTTGTTATAAATGATAATTGAGTTATTTTGATTGCATGATATGATATAGTATTATTTTTCTATTGTTTTCAAACTGCATTGGTATTGGTGTGACTATATGAAGTCCTTATTGGACTGTAAAGCTCACTCCTTATTTTTATTTTTTTCAAAGTTGCAGAATACATAGCAATGGTCGGGTCGAGCATGAGATCGAGTACCAGAATTTTTAGATTATTTGTTAGTTCTATTTTTGATATCCATGTAATGAACAAGTTAATCATTTAGTAGTCATGAATTGAACAAGTTAATTATTTAGTTATTATTAAATTTTTAAATAATATTTGGTTAATTAAATTTAATTTTAAAAAAGATGAGAATCTCATGTATTTAGGCCTAACAAGATCTCTAGGATGATACTTATAATTTGTACGGCCAGTAGCATAGCTGATCTCGATACTGGATTCGGAGCGTGACAGAGTGGTATAGAGCTTAGGTTATAATGACTTGGGATTGTGACAAAGTGATTAGGATAGATATGAGTGACATCGGAATCCAGGTCATGATTGTTCGAGTCTGTGGCATAAATGATTAGAAACTAACATGATGATTATTAGGACATGATAGAGTGGTATCAGAACCTAGGTTATGATCACTGGGATTGTGATATAAGAGATTAAGAAATAACATGGTGGTTATTAGGACATGATAGAATGATACCAAAACTTAGGTTATAATTATTTAGGACTGACATAAGTGATTAGGACATGACATAAATAATATTGAAGCTTAGCTTATGATTACTTGGAACTGTGATATAAGTGGTTGGATATGACATAAATAATATCGAAGCTTAAAGTATGATCACCTGGGACTGTGATATAAGTGATTAGGATATGATTTGAATGATATCAAACTTTAGATTATGATCACTATGGACTGTGATTTAGAAGATATTTGAATTTAATGTTATGATCAGTTAGGACATGATAAAAATTGCAAGAATAGATTTGAAATTTGGATTTCCAATATTTAGGTATTGTACATAAGATCTGACATATGATTAGGACAAAAGAGGAACATGATTTTGTTTCTAATATAAATAGTAAGATTGATTTAAGATAGTGTAAAGAGCTGAATGATTCATACTATTTAATTATGATAAGTAAGTATATGATGGATATTGAAGAGCTGGATAGGATGTGTCTTTGCCTTTGATAAGTGGGTTTGACTCAAGCATCAAAAGTACTGGCCTGAAAATATAGTATGTTATGTTAATAGGTTATGCTGAATATGCATGTTCAATTATTAATTGAATGATTTTGGAAACCTAAACTTGATATGGATGCAGATCATGATAACATGATAGTTTTGTTGTTAATTATCGGATTGTAAATTTATAATTATTGTAAGAAGATGTTTAAGATGTAGGTTATAAAAGAGCTTAATGATATTAGAAAGGATAAATTTTGTCGAAGAACTTGTATGTGGATTATGATTGAAATTATATAAGGAAAAAAGTGTTGGGATAAGGATTTATAACTTTCTATTGATAGATTAGATTATATTTTGTGGACATGACATACACATTTTGGTAGAATTTTTGATAGTTTACGTTAGTAGTTTTGGATTGGATTACTTGATCTTCCCTATATTTATTGGAGATTATTGGATATGTTAAACTCCAAGTTAATTAGGATCTATAAGAAGATCTAGGTTATCATGCTATTGAAGTTGCATTAAGTATAGTAATTATTTTGAGAGACTTATATGAGTTTAGCTATGAGGGGTGAAATTTTAAGTGGTAGTCAATTGATTTTAAGAATCATAGTAACATAACTCTATAAGCAATAACATGATCTATCATATTCATAAAAATATTGACATAGAGTCATTTAGTTTGTTAGAATTAAAGTTAACCTTCTAAGAAAAAAAGTTGATCTAGATGGTCTAATTGAATTATCAAGAAAAGCATGACTAATTCGGACTTGGACTAGAGTTATTGATGTCTTAAAGAATAGTAAAATTTAGATAATAACTTTAAATATGGAAAGTGGGTCAAGGCTAATCTTGGTATGATATGCTTGAGGTATGGACAAGATAAAGAGACTCGAAAGCTTTGCTTTAGTAACTTTGGATTTTTCTAGTACCAATGTAAGGTGAATTTTCAAGGGGATTTATTTAGTGAACATAGACAATTCAATAAATTAGATCATAGTATGTAGTGAAAGTGCTGTGGTTTGAGTTATTCTGAAATTAATTAAGAATATTAACTCTAACTTCAGAAATATTATGATGGAAGAATTAATTAAAATTTTAGTAACATAATTTTTAGTGATAAATGAAAGGATAATGTTATTGATTCTTGGACTAGCCTATATGTGTGTTGCTATACAATTTTCATTAATAGGTTCTCCTAGTATAAAGAACTCTAAGGAAAAAATTGGACATCTCTAAATTTAGAAAAACATGTGATGATTCTTTTATCGGGCTTGGATCTGGAATACTCTGACACAAAGCTCTTTTTAGTTTTGATATTATGATCTCATTATTTGAAGAGGCTTAAGGTTTTCCTGAAATAGAAGCATAATTATAAAATCATAGGGAAGATTAAGAGAATGAAGATTTTAGATTCTAGAGAGTGTTTAATGTTCAAAAGTTTTTTTTGTTGGTATTAATAATATAGAACAATGTCAATTATGATGTGAAGTTAATTAAGATAAATAAATTTTAGGAGCAAAGAATTATATATTTTAATTGAGATTGAGATATTAATATTTATTTAAAAGAGATTGAAAGAATTTACTATGTATTGTAAATTGTAATGATCAAAATAAAGATATAATATAGCTCTATTATGTTAGGGACTTATGAAGAAAACATTATAAGAAAATGATCATTTAGAAGCTTGAGGATGATGTTGAAATTAGATATATCCAAAGTTTGGGCCATCATAAATCTTTTGTAGAATTAATTAAGGATAATTAATTATATTGATATCGAAAGATTAGTATTATTTTGGAAGAGCTTAAAAAAAAATCGGTATGCAAACGATCTTATTCTGTGATATCATGTAATTATTATGTCAAGATCCTATGGTGCAAATGCTTTGAAAGATAAATTATTGTGGATTAAGGATGACATAACTGATGCGGATTATCAAAGTTTAAATTTCAAGTAAGCTAATTTCAAAAACGAAATTATTTTAAGGGAAGGATTATGTAATGACCCAAAAAAAAAAGAAGAATCCCCTCCTTTATGTGAATCCCTATCATCGGAAAGATCTCTTCCCATTTTCTCTGATGTTGCTGTTGTCGATTGATGCCAGACTAGGATGGAGGCTGAGTCATCGTGGACTGCCATCACTAACCCTTGTTTGACGGGAACCTTGGGCTTTCGAGGGCGAGAACGGGGGGAGTGCAGGCCCTCTATTTGGCCAAGCGGGAGGAGAAGAAGGAAGGAGAAGGAGAAAGGAAAAAGAAAAAAAAAAAAAGAAGAAGAAAAGAAAGAAAATGAAGGAAGAGAGAAAGAAAAGAAAAAAAAGAAAAACAGAGGAAAGAGAAAGAGGAGAGAGAATAGAGAGAGAATAGGAGAGAGAAATAGGAGAAAGAAAAAAAGAGAGAAATAAGAGAGAAAAAGAGGAGAGAGAAGAGGAAAGAGAGAAAAAAGAAGGGTGAGATAAATAAATAAATATTTGGAAAGGAAGATCTAAAAAAAAAAATTCTTCTAAGGATCAGAAAATTATAACGTTGGGGCTAGGGATCGATAAATGAGCCGCTAATATAAATTGGATAGAAGGTTTTTGGAATTTATAATTGCTATAGAATTATTTATTGATATTAATATTATTATTGTAGGAGGATGATTTTCGGACAGGGAGCATCAAGTGAATTTCCTAGCACTTAAGTTGGGATCCAAGTTCATATTGGTATCTAACGTATTAAATCCATCATCAATTGAGATAAGAATTTCTGGACATGATCACCGGTTTATAAATATATTTTATATGGCATGATTTTGATCCTTGGACATGAGTACCGGCATGTGTGGTTGTTTATGCATTATATATTTTAATTTTTCATGACGAATAATTATGATCGCTGGTACTATTATTTATATTTTATATGATATATTCTTATTAGACATGACTATTTGGATAGTCTCGATTGTGATACTGATTATTGTAAATCTTAAAAAAAGTATAATTTGAAAATATATCTGAGATGTGATAAAGTGATAATTAAGAAGAATGGGTGTTTGAACTAATCACGCCATGGGATAGTAGTTACCGAGTTGCCAGTCACAACATGGAGTGTGACAATGAAATTGCCAGTCACAGGCTAAAATGTGATAATGAGATTGCCTGTTACAAGCTGGAGTGTGATATTGAGATTTTTAGTCACAGGTTAGAGTGTGATAATGAGATTGCTAGTCACTGACTGGAGTGCGATACTGAGATTGCCAGTCACAGGCTAGAGTGTGACAACGAGATTGCTTGTCATAGGCTGAAGTGTGATAACAAGCTTGCCAGTCATAAGCTGAAGTATGATACTAAGATTGCCAGTCATGGACTGGAGTATAATCATGGCTAGTCCACAACCCTAAAGAAGAAGGATGACCAAATTGGAATATAAAAAGGAACATAATTTTATCAAAGATTTTATTATACATGGCAATTGAGTTGTTTTGATTGCGTGATATGATATACTATTATTTTCTTATTATTTTCAAACTGCATTAATATTGGTGTGACTGTAGAGTTCTTAATGGACTGTAAAGCTCACTTTTCACTTTTCTATTTTTTTCAGAGTTGCAGGATACATAGCAAGAATCAGGTCGAGCGTGAGATCAAGTATCAGAATTTTTAGATTCTTTAGTTAGTTCTATTTTTGATACCATGTAACGAACAAGTTGATCATTTAGTGATCATGAATTGAGTGTATTGATTATTTAGTTATTATTGAATTATTTAAAAGATATTTGGTTAATTAAATTTAATCTCTGAAAATGATGAGAATCTTGTGTACTTAAGTTTAACATAATCTCTAGGATGATACCTAAGATTTGTATGGCCGGTCGCATAGCCAATCCCAGTGCTGAATTTGAGATGCGATAAAAAGTATGCAGCTCTAATCATGGACCAAACTTTCTCACCATGAAATTATGTAGCAAGCCAAAACACCTTTCCAGAGGAGTGCAAATAGCAACATGGAAGAGGCCACAAACCATGTCCATGCTTGAGATCTAATGTTAGCATCCGAAAAACTTCACATATCATGCGATCTCAAAACTCCATGCACTGCAAGTTTGGCAAGGGGGCCAACGACTAGGGATGGCAATAAAACCCAAATCTATGGATACCCGACCGATTGGGCCGGGTAGTTAACGCTTTAACTGGGTTTGGGCCGGGTTTGGATAAAACCGAATACTTAACTTTGGATTTGGGCCGGGACTGGATAGATATACACCCGACCCGAACCCGACCTGAATTATTTTAATATTTAAATATATATATAATTAATATATATTTATTAATTATAATTATTAGTTATTAAATTTTAAAATACTTGAACCCTATATCCTAATCATTATATATATATATATATTGGAATTTTTTTTTCATCATATTCTATTCAGGGTGAATTCAAAACAATATCATGATTAATAGTTTACCAACTTCATAATAAATTTTGATTGAATATGAAATTAAATGCTGTTGAATTAAAAATGTAGTTAAATTTTATTTGTTTAATGTATGGATAATTTATAAAATTGTAGATGATTTTAAAGTTGATAAAAATAATAAAATATTTAATATGACTTAGTTGGGTTTGGGCCGGGTAAACCCGATTACCCAATACCCAATTGAGATGGGTTTGGGTAAAAAAATCCAGTCCCGATAGTGTTTGGGCCGGGTTTGGGTATTGTAGTGAATATTTGGGTTTGGGTAGTTATGCACCCAGCCCGAACTCAACCCATTGGGGCTAGGGATCGGTGGATGAGCTGCTAATAAAATTGATAGAAGGTTTTGAAATTTATAATTGCTATATAATTATTTATTGATATTAATATTATTATTGTAGGAGGATGATTTTTCAGACAGAGAGCATCAAGTGAATTTCCTAGCACCTAAGTTGGGATCCAAATTCAAATTGGTATCTAACGTATTAAATCTATCGTCAATTGAGATAAGAATTTTTGGACATGATCACTAGTTTTATAAATATATTTTATATGGCATGATTTTGATCCTTGGACATGAGTATCGACATGCGTGGTTGTTTATGCATTATATATTTAATTTTCATGACGAATAATTATGATTGCTGGTACTGCTATTTATATTTTTTATATGATATATTCCTATTAGACATGACTATTTGGATAGTCTCGATTGTGATACTGATTATTGCAAATCTTAAAAAAAATATAATTTGAAAACATATCTGAGATGTGATAAAGTGATAATTAAGAAGAATGGGTGTTTGAACTAGTCACGCCATGGTATAGTGGTTACTGAGATTGCCGGTCACAAGATGGAGTGTGACAATGAAATTGCCAGTCATAGTTTAAGTGCGATAATGAGATTGTCTGTCACAGACTGGAGTGCGATATTGAGATTTCTAGTCATAGGTTAGAGTGTGATAATGAGATTTCTAGTCACAGGCTGGAGTGCGGTTCTGAGATTGCCAGTCACAGGCTGGAGTGCGGTACTGAGATTGCCAATCACAGGCTGGAGTGCGATACTGAGATTGCCCGTCACAGGCTGGAGTGTGACAACGAGATTGCTTGTCACATGCTGAAGTGTGATAACAGGCTTGCCAGTCATAGGCTGAAGTATGACACTGAGATTGCCAGTCATGGGCTGGAGTATAATCGTGGCTAGTCCACAACCCTAAAAAGGAAGGATGACCAAATTGGAATATAAAAAGGAACATGGTTTTACCAAATATGTTATTATACATGGCAATTGAGTTATTTTGATTGCATGATATGATATACTATTATTTTCTTGTTATTTTCAAGCTGCATTAATATTGGTGTGACTATATAGAGTTCTTAATGGACTGTAAAGCTCACTTTCCAATTTTCTATTTTTTTCAGAGTTGCAGGATACATAGCAAGAATCAGGTCAGCGTCGGATCAAGTACCAGAATTTTTAGATTGTTTAGTTAGTTCTATTTTTGATATCCATGTAACGAACAAGTTGATCATTTAGTGATCATGAATTGAATGTATTGATTATTTAGTTATTATTAAATTATTTAAAGATATTTGGTTAATTAATTTAATCTCTGAAAATGATGAGAATCTTGTATACTTAAGTTTAACATAATCTCTAGAATGATATCTAGGATTTGTATGGCGGTTGCACAGCCAATCCCAGTACTGAATTTGAGATGCGATAAAAAGTATGCAGCTCTAATCATGGACCGAAGTTTTCTCACCATGAAATTACGTAGCAGGCCAGAACACCTTTCAAGAGAAGAGCAAATAGCAACATGGAAGAGGCCACAAATCATGTCCATGCTTGAGATCTAATGTCAGCATCCGAAAAACTTCACATATCATGCGAGCTCAAAACTCCATGCACCGCAAGTTTGGCAAGGGGGCCAACGGCAAGGGAGTTGATGTAGGTGCAGGGCTCGAGCTTGGGTGAGTCCGAGCACTTCATAGCGGTCAGGGCCTCCGACGATTGCACCGGCGAGCTCATTAGGATTGGGCTGCTCCCTCCGGAACCAATATGGCAAAGCTCATGGCACGATCAACCCGTGTGTTTGTTGGGAGCACCGGCACCGAAGCACCACGATGGTGGGCCTGCATTGGTGGGTCAGTGCCAAATCCAACCATGTAGGACCTTCCATAGGGTTGCTACCCAGGATATGGTCCATCTGCCATAAATTCAAGTATGAAATTAAGCTTAGAACATGATTCTATAAGTATCAAAGGTTAGAACGTGATTCTATCTCATGCAGAAATATTATATATGTAATGCAGTGTATATATATATATCTGTAGATGCTTTGATGAAGGATTTCTATTTGAGTTTTAAGGAAGGAGAAATATTATTCGATGGAAACTTTTATCCGTGTCTTGTCTTGTTGTTTGTTTATTCATTTTGATATATGGTCATCATTTTTTATGTTTTTTTTTTTTTTTTTAAAAAAAAAAATCATATGTTTCTAAATGCCCCTTATTTGGGATAAGTAATCAGTTCTCTACAATTTGTTTTTACGATGCAGGTCGCATAAATCAAAGGAAAATTCTGAACACTTTAAACCATTACAAAATGAGAAATGCGATGGCTCGAATTGGAAACTTCAATTCTAGCTTCCTTGCTCCGTCATACTTCTTCTTCTCGTTTTTTTTTTTTTCAACAATTTTAAAAATTACTCGAGTCGTCATATACTTCAGTGCTTGTAATGCAATAAAAAGTCCTGAAGAAATGATAGATATCAATTCTGTGTACCAGAGAAAAGAAAAAGCCCCATTATGGTGAAGTTTAATAAATCTTAAAACTAAGCATGAACTTTTAAGTACAACCTTTCGTTAAATATTGATAGCAATTGATAAAACTTCTAGTTCACATATAAGAAAAATCTAACACAAAGCTAAACAACACGCATCCTAGAGATCGAGAGAGAGAGAGAGAGAGAGAGAGAGAGAGAGAGAGAGAGAGAGAGAGAGAGATCACCTGTTGCTTAGCAAACTCCCTCAGGCGAGAGGGTTGGAACTCCTTTCTCCACATGAAACTGTTTGAAATTTGTTTGCGAGAATGTCACTGTAAATACTGAACAAAAACGCGACGCCTGAGACATATTGTGTGTTTGCTCCATCACGGAGATGAATCATCCCCCCTGATTAAAGTGGAATTGATGTGGATGAATTAATACACACATTAATACATGTAAGTCATAATGTAAGAAAGCAAGGGAGATATGAGAGTTTAATCAAGTCTGATGGAATTGTGATGTTTTGCTATATATTCTTATTTGTTTTCTACAATGTATTTATTTATTTATTTTGTTCTTCCATTACTATATATTATACAAGAATTAATCTATAACAAGTCAAATTCCTATAAAGCTTGAAGTTGACTTCATGAGACTTTTATAAAAGATTAAACAAACCTGGAGTAATGTACACTTGATGGAGTGGGCTCTCTGGGAGGACTGCACAAACAAAGTCGTCAGCCTGAGTTTTGTAGTTTTGGAGACCATTCTCCCCATTGAAATGTAACTGCAGGAGAGTTGACCATACTTAGGTATCTGAGTACTTGAAACCTATACATCGAGATATATATGTATACACTATTCTGTTTTGGAGAACCATCATCTTGATACTTGGAGAAGTCTTGTAATTAGTATTTTATGATCCAGTATGGCCCATTTTAATAATCTTTTAAATCACTGACACATTTTCTTTTATTAAAAGAATGCTGGTTTGGGATTCTCACATTTGACAGAAGAACTTGTGCACCAGCATACTTTAAATCCCAGCTAAATTCGGTCACACTAGCACTTATGGCTTCTTCAGTGATATATTTCAAGCAATGATGGTATTTTGTAGCCATGTATAGCCATGAAGCAGCCCACAGCAACTCATCCTGCACAAAAATATACAAGAAGAATGAATTGCATGCATGAAACCATATATCTCTCCATCATTTTTGGTACTCTTTGACCAACGCCCATGTTGCACAAGGGAACATATGGATGGAGAGAGAGAGAGAGATACATTATAACCGGAATAGGAGCAGTAGAATGGGCATTCCCCATAATAACGTTCCATTATGGTTCTTCGCAAATTCAAAGAGCTGTTTGGAATGCATACAAAGGAAAGAAAAGGATTGATTAGTATATATGACCGCATTTGGCAAAATAGCTAAGATAATTACACAAAGTTCTTCAATCTCTATCCAACTGTGTCCTAGTAGACCCAATAAAAGGTGCATCTACTTTATTTCATTTAACCAAGTACTATATAGCTCCTTTTGATATTTAAAAATAACAGTTAAAATAATATATTATCGTGCACTTTTCCATATATTCACTTTCTTGTTGAGACGAACAAAAGGGATTGACCATTTCTTTCTCAGAAGTAGAACATTGTTTGCATATCTCTTTTATCTCTGATTTTTCTTTTTTTTTTAGGGAAAAAAGAAATGCAATACTATAAAAAAAAAAAAAATGGTTGAATGATAAGTATGGTAGCTAATCAATTGACCCTAAAAGTTCAAACTAATTATAGGGAATGGGCCAAATATATATATATATATATATATATATATATATATATATATTATGCTTAACACCCCCTCCCTCATGTGAAAACCAAACCATGCATGAGCTGGGACTATAATATAGATCGAAGCAACTCCAGATAAAAGGTAGTTTAACTAAAAACTCTAGCATGTTGACTATTTATTTAGAAATAATAACTATAAAGTGTTCGATTATTTCGATCACTTCGTGAATAAAGAGAATTTTTTTTTTTTGATATTTTATTCAAATAATTGAAGAGTGAAAATTCTCTCTTTGATTTTCTTTCATGATAATTTTCCTTTTCTATTTAGCAGGGTTGGCGCCCGAACATCTTCAATATCGATGTTTTGCATTTTGTTGGCAAAAGAAATTTCATCATTCCACATGCAAAACGAAACTCTTCGAATTAAATCCATTAATTATTGTTTTGAGGATTTTATATGAAGATATACACGGAGCAAATCTACTTAATTAATATTTGGCATGCATGTACTATCTTATTACTTATTTGGGTATGTATGATAATGTCTGCAAAACTTTATAGGCTTCTTGATCGAATGGCAATTAATTTGACAGATAAATATAAAATAGAATTTTTTTTTTTTTCCTTTTCCTTTCGAGAAAGAAGATATAGACTGCTGCTAGAATATTTTGAACAGGCGAAGATCTTACATTATCAAAGCTTCGCATCATCAAGTCCCGAGTCCCCTCTCCAAGAGATCCTGGAATTGGGCGGGAGCTTCCCTGACCGCTGGGCCTCGAGAAACAACAATGACTTTGCGAGTGCTTTCTTGTAGTTTTGTTCGCCACCAGCAACGGTAAGAAAGCCATCGAAGGGCGCCAACCATGCCATGCAAATACCCATCAGTGCATGCATGGATGGCTTCATTTTCCCAAATCTAGAGTGAGAAGAAATGCAGATTAGAACCGGAAGTGGAAGAGAGAACGATAAAGTGGGATTTGGGATTCGAAGGCGTATTACGAGCTGTTTCCGTAGATTCTTGACTTGGATCGGCCTGGCTAAAGGAGAGTGGCCATCACTATAGAACTTGTAAAACAAGTCTATGACTCCGTGGCGATCCTTTGATGTTTGATTAAAAGTTTAGAATAAATGAGATGGAGCGAATATAGGAAAGATTAGAGCATATCTTGGGATCCCCTTTGGCTCTCTATTTATAGGCGAGATGAGATGGTATAGAGAGAAGATAGAATCATGAAATATATAGAGCATACCTTGGGATCCTCTTTGACTCTCTATTTACATGTAAAATCTAAGATGCTATAGAGAAAAGATAAGATTGGGCATTATTCCTTTCCTTATTAGGTGGGGTACATTCACTATTTTCTACGTTATCTATAAAAAACCGAGGTGCCATAAAAAGAAGGATCGGATAGTTACTCTCTTCCTTATTAGGTGCAATATGTCCATATCTGCTACCATGATTTTTAAAAGCATGCTAAACTATCCAATTCAGTCCATACTGAACTCTACCGAGTCAAAATCGGGTCACCAAACCGATAGAAACTAGTGGTGAAATTCGGTTCCACCATTAAATTATAGAAATCGGGCCAAACCAGATTGTCGATTGGTACGTTCTAGGCTAAACTAAGTGGTTTGGTCTGATTTCAATTTTTTTTTTTTAAGATGGGTGGGATGAGGGAAGAAGGTACAGACTTCTACTCTCCTCTCCTCTTTTAACTTGTTTTCGCAATAAAAAAAAAAAATAGAAAATACGAAGAAATCAAAGATTAATTATAGAAGAACATTTTTCTACTTTATCCTTGTGAAAGCCTATAAATATCTTGTTTTGCCTATATATTTTAAAGTACTTTATTTTGGATGATCAATTTATTAAATATTTTAATAATATTCTAATCCAAATCTATCAAATATAACTGATTCCATATCCAACTCCATTTTTAAATTAATTTTTATTAAATAAAAAAATATTTTAATTTCTTAGGATAATATTCATGAAGGTTAATGTATCTCATTTGGAAAAATTTTGCAACAATTTATTGTTTGTTTTCATTTAAAATTTATATCAGACTTTTCAATCACGAGCATCATAGTTATGAAAATTTATAATTTTTTATATAAAAAATACTTGTTTGTATATGATTTCTTGCTTGAATTGGTCACTGGATGCTCACAATATCTCAACTTAACTATTATTCTAAGAAAGTAGCGTATCCTTGGCTATTATATAAAAATGAAGGAAAAAATATGATTATATAAAAATAGAAAGGCATCAATATATTTAAAAAAAGACAACATGAGAAAAAAATTATATTTAATTATTGCATACCATAATAATACATTTTATAGTAATCATTGATTCACAATGGTTCACACACTGCTATTACATAAAAATGGAGGAAACCACATTATATTAAAAAAAATATATCAAGATATTTTGAAACTAAGTAACCATATTAGTTATTTCATACTATAATAGATATTTGAAAAATAAGTAACTATAATTTTTCTCGTACTATCATATAGTAATGGAGGAAAATATATTATATAAAGATAGAAATGTATCAAAATATTTGAAAAAAAAATGATAATATTAGAAAATCTCATATCAGCCATTTCATACTAGAATAGCATTTTTGTATTAATCATCAATGACTTAGGATGATTTAGCCATAGCTATTATATGTAAATGGAGGAAAACATATTATATAAAGGTGAAAATGTATCAAAATATTTGAGAAAACAATAACCACATTAGTCATTTTATACTATAATAAACATGTGAAAAAATAAGTAATCATATTTTTTCTTGTACTATTATATGAAAATAGAGGAAAGCATGTTATATAAAAATGAAAAGGCATCAACTGAAAAAAAAGAGAGCATAAAAAAACTACATTATCTATTTCATACCATAATAATATATTTCATAATAATCATCTTGATTCAAGATGATTCAACTACGATTATGATATGAAAATAGAATAAATCATATTATATAAAGATAGAAAGGTATCAAGATATTTGAAAAAAGAAGTAATAAGATAGAAACGTACCAATTTAGATTTAAAGTTATTCAAGAAACTCTAAAAAAATTAATTGCATATCAAAAAAACAAAAAAACTTAATTAAAAAATAGGAATAAAAAAATGACATACTAGTTTGATAGGCATGCCTGCTCATATTGTGTGTCAATATGGCATGATATCATACTAGCTAGCAACCGGTATGGATACTAGTTTAGAAAATATTATCCTTTATTATATCTGGTGAGATACATTCATTACTCTTGCCTTATCGCTCATGGTGGATTGTTGGCAGTTTTCAAGGAATTCTCCAACCCACATACAAATCAAAGGGCAACATTGCTTATAATGCGAGCTAGGATTGATTGCAAAAGTATCCTAAATTGATCATGATGAAAGGTCGGTTTCATCTAAGGCATTCAATACTTGGTTTGGCAAAGGTATAATTTTCTCTCCATAACAAATGTCCCTTACTCTTGAACCTGAGCTAAGATAGCTTGGATGAAGAGAGTAAGATTTTATTGAGGCCGTCAATAGGTCAATCTGACGTCCAGTATTTTACGATAAGGGACATGTGGCATAATCGGGCTGAAGAAAGTGAGTCATTATAATCCTGGCAGGGATTGAAAAGAGGATTTTGTAGACCGAGGACAAGTGTCGAGCCAAGATCGTGAAGTGTTTTTCCAACCTTGACTTCTCCTTCTTAGATGATGCTGGCTCTGATGACATGGCCTTCCCAATCTTTAAGGAGTTTGGAGCCTTCTATGTTGGGTTTTGTGTCGAGAAGGCTACTTCCGAGCCCATTCCTACCATCAATGAGGTTGCCTCTTGATTCAAAGACACCGCTATTCCTCCCGAGACATAAGCTTGTCTTTTTCTTTCTTTTTGTTTATCATGTAAGATCAGCTTGGTTGTTACTGAGCACATTTTGTAATCAGCCTAGCTAACTTGTAGAAAAGCTTCCAAGTTTTAATCCTTGGATTTTTGAATTTGCAAGACAAACTGACCTACTAACTCGGGCAATTCATAGGCCTAATGAGATCATGGTATAGTTTTCTTAGAGCTTGGAGCTCAGGCCATCTGAGTTGAATCATCCGAACTTTCCCTTTTTGGGGCTATCCATTTTTGGCTTCTACTCAACTTGGCCAAGGTCGTAGCTTTGAGCTCATTGCAGGTTCCTCATGCAACTCTCCAAGATATCTAGCTAGGACCAGCTAGATGAAGGGTGGCTTCAGGTCAGGTCAGTGTTTCTGATACTCTGGACTTTCAAGGTTCTCCTTGTATGATTTATCTTTGTTTATTGGATGGTTAAGTATTTTACTTGGTTCTCTTAAGCTCATAGATTGCATTGGCTTTGCCGATGTTTGGGATTCTGAGCTGAGCTAAAAAAAATCTTGGCCATTCAAGAAGTGAGGCCATTTGAGGGTCCTTTTATTGGATTACCCCTCACTTCTTGGTTGCTTGAGATTTTTGACCTGGGTGCGATATAGATTAAGGGCTCCAAGGATCCTCTTATTAGTTATCTCTCGCTTCTCGAATGACCAAGATTTTCTTCGGCTCTACTCATCTAAAGGGCGAGGAGCCATCTAAAGGTCCTTTTACCAGGTTACCCTTTGATTCTTGGTCGCCAAAATTTTTAGCTTGAATGTGATGTAAATTAAGTCTTTTTGGTCATCCCTTGCTTCTCGAACAACCAAGATTTACTTTGATTCAACTCATCTAAAATGATAAAGGGCCATCCAAGGGTCCTCTTATTGGGTTATCCCTTACTTCTTGATCATCCAAGATTTTTGGCCCGGGTGTGATGTAGATTAAGAGCTCTAAGGGTCCTCTTATTAGTTATCCCTCCTTCTTGAATGGCTAAGGGTTTCTTTAGCTCTTCTCATCTAAAGGATGAAGGGTCATCTGGGGGTCCTCTTATTGGGTTATCCTTGCTTATTGATTATCTGAGATTTTTGATCCATGTGCAATATATATTAGGGACTCCAAGGATCCTTTTATTAGTTATCCCTCACTTCTCAAACAGTCAAGATTTTCTTTAGATCAGCTCATCTAAAGGATAAGGGACCATTCGAGGGTCCTCTTATCAGGTTATCCCTCACTTCTTGATCATCCAAGATTTTTATCCTGGGTGCAATGTAGATTAGGGACTTTGAGGATCCTTTTATTGGTTATCCCTCGCTTCTTAAATAGCCAAGATTTTTATCGACTCAGCTCATCTAAAGGATGAGAGGTCATTTGAGAATCCTCTTATCGGGTTACCCCTCACTTCTTGGCCGCCCGAGATTTTTGGCTTGAATGTTGATGTGAGTCTTGATTCGCTAGTTATCCTATAAGCTCATTAATGAAAGGAATTTAGGAGCTTCGCTTTGGGAGATTGGGCTTCGGAGCTCAGTCTTTGGAAGGTTGGCCTTAAGAGCTTAGCCTTTAGAGGGGTTAACCTTGGAGGGGTTAACCTTTGTAGCTTGGCGTTTAAGAAATCTGCATTGGTCTTTAGGAGTCTAGCTTAAAGAGCTCGGCCTTCATCTTGGTCTTCACTCCTTATAGACTTGCATATCTACAAGAAAGAGAAAAATATGATGATGGATGAGGGCTCTGAGCCTATTACCATTGAATCTTTGAGAGTTCAGTTTTTTCGGAGCTTAGCTTCATGAGCTTGACTTTGGAAGCCTGACTTCATGGAGCTTGGCTTTGTGGAGCTCAGCTTCAAGAGATTGGCTTCTAACTTGGCCTGGACTTGGTAGCTCGACTTTTATTTTGGTCTTGGGCTTCGTAGCTTAGCCTTAATTTTGTTCTTCACCTTGGTTCAGGTTTAGTAGCTCAATCATGGTCTTGTTTTTCACCTCAACTTGTGCTTGGTCTTCACATTGACTTTGAGCATGGTGGCTTAGTTTTAGTTTTGTTCTTCATCTTAGCTTGGACTTGGTCTTCACATCGACTTCGAGCTTTGTGGCTCAGTCTTGATTTTGTTCTTTATCTCAGCTCATGCTTAGTAGTTTAGTCTCGGTTTTGGTTTTCATTTTAGCTTTGGGCTTGGTAGCTCTATATTAGTCATCATCTCAATCTCGGCTTTGATTTTGGTCTTTATCTCAATCTTGACTTTGGTTTTGATCTTCACCTTGGTCTTGAGCCTTGATTTTAGTTTTCACCCTAATCATGAGCCTTGATTTTGATCTTCATCTAAGATTTGAGCCTTGATTTTAGTCATCACCTTAGCTTTGAGCTTTTGTTTTGGTCCTCACCTTGATGTTAAGCCTAAGTTTTGTTCATCCTTTCAGCCTTGGCTTTCACCATGGCTCGGGTTTGATGGCTGGGTCCCAACTTTGACTTTTACCTTAGTCTTGGATTTGGTACTTTAATCTTGATTTTGTTCTTCATCTTGATATCGAATTTCACCTTAGCTCAGGCTTGATGGATCGACCTTGACCACCACATGTGCATCAGCTACAACACATACCTCCTCATCATTTACATGAATAATTTTAAACATGTAAAACAACCTTAGCATGTAGGGAGAGAGACCTTTATTTCTTATATTTAAGGTAGAGGAGAAACACCAATAGGGAGGAAGAAGAGGATGAACTCTTTTCTTAGATGCCATGAAGTGATCATGGAAATGAGAGGGGAGTTTATTTGAAATGATCAACCCATTATTTCTTGAAATGATAAAGAAAGGGGATGATGGCTCTCAAATTATTATATGAGAAGAGAGAGAGGGTATTGGTACTGAGGAAGGCTAGATGGATAAGGCAATATTTGATACTTCTTTCATTACATTTCATAAAATCGTAGAGCTATTTCAATTTGGAATGAGCAGTACCTGCAAAGCCAACAAGGGGAGCATCATGCCTCTTTCTATTTATCGCATTATATATGTTAAGAGGAAAGAAAAGATTGTTGTTTTTTTAATCTTAAAACCCTAAAGACCTTTAAATAAAACACAGATCATCATATATGATAACATATGACTCTTAATAGGATTGCAGTAATACTCTTAATATGACTAACATAGAGTATGATGTTTTAGGAGAGTATACATATAAAAAAAATTAGATTTTTTTATGTGATTATCTTCTTAAATATTGGATTTGCAAAAATACTTTTCTAAAATTGATATTTGCATGCATACCTTCATAAAATATTATTTTTGTATTAATATTTTTGATGAAAATTCAGCTAATATTATTAGTCAAAATTATATTGATCTAAATTAAAAATAATTAAAATTATAAAATTATCTTTTTATTTTAAAAAGTAGGTAATTGGTTAACAAGTCTTGCTAGAAATTTCTTTGTCCAATTAAACATCTCATCTTTCTAATAATAATTTTTTTATTATCTAATTATCAAATCAGTCTTTTTTCTGAGTAATATTTCAGTAGAAAATATTGATGAGCAATCAATAAGCTAGTTTGAGTATTAAAACAAGTTAAAATAGATAAAAGTAGAATCAAACTTTTTTTTATATATATATACCCTTCTAAATATGTTAAATTACATGAATATTCTTACAAAATTAATATTTACATGTACATCCTTATAAATATTTGTTTATATATATTTATTTTTTTAAGATTTTTTTGTCATTTCAATTTTATATCATTAGTTTTTTAACAGCATCAGACGGCATAGATACATACACAGAAAAAAATAAGATATATATATATAACAAGTATATTTTGAAAATATACATATAAATATTGATTGTAGGAATGTATTTACATATATTCTAATATTAGAAAGGGTATGTAAGTATATATATTTCGTCTTTTCTATAAGTAATACAAATCTTTATACATGTTCTTAAAAACTTTAATGATAAAATTCTAAACAATATTAAGCAAGAATTCCACTCGGAGACTTGGCCAGGGTAACTAATACAAGAAGAAAGTGAAAAAAGACCATCGACTTCGTCCTCACGAATTGACGCCTATTTCACGCACAGGTGCATGCGCATGCCTCGATAACGAGCAGTGGGTGGTTTGTTTGACACTTGGAGCATTAACCCGAGCTGATGTTAACCCTTGGCGAAATCAATTTGATGGAAAATCTCGCGATCTTATGCTGACCCCCTGGAAATGATGCAGACCGCTTCTCAAATCTCCGAAGGAGATCGTCATGTAGCATGCTCTGAACCAGAAGCTTCTCGGAAAGACATCCCGACATGGAAAGAAGTAGAGCTGTCGATGGATCGGATATGGATCTAAATCTGGATCCGTTTATTCGGATTCAGATCCGGATCAATTTAGTCATAATTAAATAGATCCGATCTCGATAGATCCGAGACTCGATTATATAAAATAATATTATATATATTTATATATTTATATTATTAAGAGTTGTTGGATCATTATTGTGAGGCCCAGTTCTTATTGGACTGAATTTGGGCTGAAGTCGGCGACCCTTGCCGACCTCAGTTCAAATTCGAATCGGCTCTGAAGTTCGGATTTTCCGGTGGAGATTTCGGAGAAGCCCGTCGACGCCGCCGGAGGTGGGGGGGATAAGGGTCTTCCTCGGGTTTTTTTTAAGGACCTCGGGTGCCTCTGTTGATCCCGATTACCCTCCCTATCGGTGGACGCCGACGGCTCCTTCGCGTGTCTCAGCCCTCGCCGGAGTGCTCTCTCCACCGGTGGTCGCTGCGATCGGAATCCATCTCACCGGTAAGTCCTTCCTCGTTTTTCTTTTTTTTCTCTTGGGGGGTACGTTTGGTGTAGGGGTGTTTGGCGGGGAGGAGGGAAGAATCCGGCCGATTCTTTTCTTTTCCGTTGGAATCGTGGGAAATGGCCGGCGATGGTAGGTCGCCGCCGGTTCCTTTTCTCCTTCCGACAATCCACTCCGGGCGGTCGATCACGGGTATCGCCGCCGTTTCTCCACTCGCTTGCGGGGGGGGGGGGGAATGTTGGTCGGCCTGTTAACAGAGAGTGATGTCTATGTTAACAGGGGTGGGGGTTTAACCCCTGTGCTCTCCGGCTGGCGGTCGGACGGTCGCCGTTGGGACCACCTGTCCCTTCCCTTTCTTCCGGCAACTCTTCCTGGCAGTCGGACGGGAGGATCACCGTCGATCCTCCTTGGTTCTCCTCGTGAGGCTTGGTCTGGGCACAGTGGCCCGGACGGGTTGGGTTGGGCTCGGTTAAGCCAGGCCTTGTTGGGCCGGGCTCGGCTGAGCCAGGCTCTGTTGGGCCGGGCCTATTTTCTTGGATGGGCCGACCCAATAAAGGCACAATTAAAATAATAATAATAATAATTAAAAGAAAGAAAAAGGAAGGTGGAGGAAGGGAGGAAAGGAACTGTCTGGGGATGTCCCAAGGAATTTAATTTATGTTTAATTTCTTTTCATAGGAATTAATTATATCAAATTATAAATAAAATAATTTGTGATACATGATCGTCATCGTCCTTGGAAAACCTGGTTTAGTGCTTAGTTGGTGGAATTGTAAGTTATCACTCACCGATATAATTTTTGCCATGCTTGATTATTTGTCTCATAATTGAATTTTCACGGCTTATGTTTATACTGCATACATGTATCTCGATATGTTATGAAATTTAAACACAGACTAAGATGTAAGAGTTATGGGTTGAGTTGATTTTAGCTGGTCTCTAGTCCGACTATGATCACACGAGGATCTAGACTCCTTTTGGGCCTCCAGCGGGGCTATTGCTGGCACATGACCGATGAGCGGTATGTGACACAGGAGTTTGTTGCTTTATTCTAGCACATGCTGGGAAGCATGTTTCTCGTGTGATACTCAGAGCTAATTTCCTTTTGGGCCTCCAGCGGGGCTATCGCTGGCACATGATCGATGTGCGGTATGTGATACAGGATCTAGACTCTTTTGGGGTGAGCCACGGGCCGATCATGGTCATAGTATGAGAGATTAGGTGAGTGTGTATGGATGGCCATCCTAAAATTCGTATGATGCCAGAAAAATAATAAAGAAGGTTAATAATGGGAATATATTTGAAATGGCTTCTATTTTATGGTTACTCGCATGCATGAAGTTACTCCTGATTCATGGTAAATTTATATTTGTGACATATGATGACTTACTGGGTTTAGGGGAAACTCATTCCTTGCATTTTTTTTTCAGGACCAGATGAACACATGGGCCAGGGATTCAGTCAGTGAGGCTTAGGATCTAGTGGACATTGTTACTTTTTATTGCTTGATATTTGATAATGTTAAATGTGTGACTGTTGGCCTTTATGAACATTTGAATCTACTTGCCTAGTTGTAAATCTTATGCCTGCCAAATAAAAAAAAAAAATCCTGTGATTGCCTGGTTATTCATTTTATTTGAGAAAGGTTGGTACAGGCCTTGTATGTCCCTGGAAAGGTTGAACCCCAGAACATATGGTCGTCTGTCGCACACATGGCCCAGGTCTTGGGATTGGGGCGCGGCAATTATCCAAGGGTTAGAAATCAATCCTTGCTTTTATATAAAAGTCCTCTTCTTCTTGCATGCTCGGTGCCCCGCCGGCCCTAACTATTTTCCTTCAATCGAATCCTAAAATCCCTTCCCTCATGGCCTTCATGATCGACACCTCCCCCCCCTCTCGACGTCGACGACCAACACCTTTCCCCCTCGACGGCCGACGCCTCTCTCCCTCGATGGCCGACGCCTCTCCCTCTCGGCGGTCAATGCGGCGATGCCTCTCCCTCTCGACGGTCGATGCGGTGACGTCTTCCCACGATGGTCGATCTGGATTGATGTTCGATCGACGTTACCCTTCGACGTTCTCCGATCTTCTCCGCAACCTGTGGGACGTCCCTCCCACCATTTACCTCTCCTTCCCTCCATTTACCTCTCCCTCCCTCTCTCTTCGTCCCTCCATCGGCCTACCCCTCCGGCTCTCCCTTTCTCAGCTCTAAGCCCCGCCGGCCGCCGTTACATGGACATCATCCTCCAGCTGTTCAGCAGCAATGCCCTCGTCGAATCCGAGCCCCGCCGGCCGCGCTATCCCGACATCAACTCCCGACCCCCGCAACTCGACATCGATCCCCCGCCGGCCATCAACATCGTCGATCGTCCCCCGCCGACTGCCGCTGCCCCTGTCCCGAAATTTGGTAAGTATGATTATGATATAGTTATGTAAATATTCGGATATGATTATGATATAGTTATGTAAATATTCGGATATGATTATGATATAGTTATGTAAATATTCGGATCCAGGTTCGGATCTGGATACCCGGGATCCATTTAAATCTGGATCTGGTACTTTGAAATTAGATCCATCGAATATTCAGATCCGGTGACTAAGTTTGGATTCGGTTTGGATATCTGGATTCTGATCCGTTGATAATAGAAAAAAAGCTCCTGGACCATCCCACAGCAGCAGCGGAAGGACGAGGACATTGCTTGCCTAAGGACACGCATGAAACATAAGTCCAGTTGGTGACGAGCTAGTTCCCGTGCACCTGATGGTGCCTGCCTGATACTGATGCAAGAACCCAGCGCGGTGAAAAACACATCCACAGATTCTCCCATATTTTCTCTATTTTAAATGTTGACATTCTCACCCTGATAAAAAACCTAAATCATGCAAATACAAATTCATTCATACTGAACTCATACTACAATATTCCTTAATTTATTTGAATTATGAACTAAATCAACTCTAATACTATTCATAACAACTCGAAATCTTATCCAAACAAAAAATAAATATCATTCAAATTTCTTTGCTTTGTTTAAAAATTCAGAATTTTTTCAACGAATTATCAATGAGATTAAATACACTTCCATGTCCTCACAACTAATGATTCGTCCTAATGCAAAAGCAGACTTCGTGAGAAAAACAAAATAAGACTACTGATACACACAAGTTGAGAAACTTCATTAACCGTAAAGCTGTGAAGTTCTACATTGCAAATGGGAACGAGTTTATGCACAATTAGTTCATATATACAATGAATCAATGGACTAATTATAACAGAAGCCATGATAAACATAGGTGTTGGTCAGCTATTCAAACAATGCTGGCCCGAGATAATCCAAGTTCATACATCCGCTGGATTTCCTCCCTATACTCTGTCAACGACTTGTCAGGTATGGATGGTGTCAGCTCCACCACATCCCCCATCTTCAGCTTCTGACATGGGTTGCTCACTGGCTCATGATTCAGTC